>CM061257.1:52735000-58632500 GCA_030848825.1 Tadarida brasiliensis | reverse complement strand
CATCAAAACCTTTTTAAAAAAGGAATGAATACTGATTGAATTAAAACTTCAGTTTTTACAGTGTTTATTTGCATTGGCTAATGTAAAGCTATCTATCTGATTATTTGTTATAATGTTCATGTAAACATGACTTGATAGATTTAATTAGTAGAAAAAAGGAGGTACTAAAGCTGTACTTGGTTTTAATTCTTTGCCCTGGGTTATTTATTATTTTAATTGGGGAGGGGATTCATTCCCCACTTAATATTTTATAAAAGTTATACTTGCAAATAGAGTTAAGGGAAAACAACTGTTAACTTGATTATTATACTATTTGTTTCCATATATTGTAAATCACATTTAAAGTGATATTCTGAAATCCATTAGAGACATTATCTCTTGACCTAGATGAATATTTTTCTGTAAACCAGGCTCTAATTTACTTTCAACTTGCACAGAAATGGAAAGTTCTACCTTTATACAAATCCATTTATCATCTTCACGTTTTAAGTCTTCTGTATTCTAATTTAAACTCATTGCCCTTTAGAATTGTTGAGTAACTTGAGTTGGGGGTTTTGCCATCATTTTGGGGGCATCCCATTTGTTAATTTAGATTGTTCATTTCCTGAATCCCAGACCTTTCTTTTTATGCAGCTCTGTTTCCTGAGACCTTCCTTTCTTTAAGGGTCTATTTTACTCTTTAACTAGATTATTAGTTTGGCTAGATAGAGAATTCTAGATTTAGTGAAATTTGATGCTATTTTGATTCTTGCTTGTTCACATGAATTAGCTTAGAGTTTAACCTCTATCACCTGTGTTCTCAAATATGACTGACTGTCTTGCGTTTATTTCATCCATTGTGCTGGGTACTCAGTGGCCTCGGAACTGATTCTGTCCTTATCCTCTTCACCACCCCAATCTCTGTTCTTTAGAATTGTTTCTCTATCTCACGGAATTGTTATTTGGGTGTGAGCCTGGGACTTCTGTTTTTCATTGCAGTCTGTTATACTTCAGGTGATTTTCACAACTTTTAACTTTTTAAAAAAAGGTTTTAAATTTCAGTCTCTAATTTTTAAGACCTTCCCTCTCCAGCCTGTGTTATAAACAGCAACCTATTCTTACATGGATGCTTATCCATGTAAGGTTATTAACCTCATCTCTAAAGTTATTAATGATTTTATTACCCCCCATTGATTTATTATTAAATAGAGTGGGGGGGGACATCAATGTGAGCAAGACACATTGATTGGTTGCCTCCCGCACGACCCCAACCGGGGCTGGGGATTGAACCTGCAACCCAGGTATGTGCCCTGACCGGGAATTGAACCTACGGCCCTATGGTCCGCGGGCCAGCACTCTAACCACTGAGCCAAACCAGCCAGGGCAAGTTATTAATGACTTTAAAAGTTTGTTTTCTCCAAGATGTTTTACTTTAGTGTTGCTTTGGCCTCTGCCTTTCATAGTAGGAAATTGCCTCAGATGTTTGATTATCCTTGACTCATTTAGGTGTGGAGCATTTAAAAAGCTAATTGGATGATGTGAATTGGGCTGGGAGTTGGGAGCTGTTAACTGGGGTTCACTATTGGGTGATAAGACTATTGCCCTTGGAACATACACCCATCCTCCTCCAAGCTGGTCAGGTTCACCACAGAAGTCTTTTTCCAAAATTCTGCTGCTTGACAGGTGAAAAACCTGGCTACCAGTATTCTGGGATCCCAGTGGGGGAAGAAATCGGAGGGATCTGAAGAAGTAAACTTTAATTCTTTTATTTTCATCACTGTATGCCTATTGAGTCCAATGATCACCCTCTTTTACCAACTTCAGATAATCTCCAGTTTTTGCCAGGATGAGGGAGTTCACTTGTCTAGCAGTACAGAGAGGATCTGGTGCTTTTCACTGCTTGTCAAACAGACTTCCAATCTTACGTTTCTGCAGGTACCTGGGTTGCCAATTTCTAAGCCTTTGGAGGCAATTCTTTGGTGTATTCGAGATATCCTCACTATTGACAGTATATTTAGTTTTTTTGTCTGGTTAGTCATTTCATAAACAGCTTTGATTGAAAATATGTTGCTCTGTCTCCTCCCATATTTGTCCTTGGGGTTTTTATGTTGTCCTCCCCACCCCCACCGCTTTTTTAAGTATTGAGCTTTAGCAGGATTTTAGAAGTGATGATGGTCTATTTTTAGCAACCTTTATTTGTGTGTGGTTGGTTGGTGATGGAAGGTTTGGGGGAGGGGGGAAAGGCAGGTAAATTACAAGTAGCTCACTAAGTACATTAGAATTTGGCCAACAAAGTACAGGTGGTTTGTTAGTTTATTATAGAATCAATCCCTGTTTACTAATGGAAGTATTAGGTAACTGATTTCAATGCTTCATCAGTTTTGTAGATCCTTGTTAGAGCTACCAATCCCACTTTTCAAGTAATGTATGAAATTTCTTGGTCTGCTTTCCTAATTCAAATTTTGTTACCTTTTGGTTTACTAGATACCAGCTACCAGGTGAGTTAATCTCTCTTTCTGGGGTTCTTGGTTTCCTCTTTTTTATTCCTTTCCTAACATTTAATATGTGTTGTAAAATTGCAAGTCTTGTTACCACATTACTCTTTCTATACTGGGGTGGCGACTGCTTCATTTTTCTTTGTTGGTCACAAGTATTAGAATACAGTGTGTGGAATGAATACCTGTCCAGTTACCATTCACGCTGAGATAATTTTGAAAGGTAGTGTTAACATTAGGATCCAGTTATTAAGCCTTTGTGTTCTATACTTTTTAGTCTTTGTGCTTTTATTGTTTTCCTGCTTGGAAAAGTTTTTTTGAAGTTATCTTGCACTTTAAAAATACTTTATGTTTAGAGCATTGATATAATGGGATTTTGAAAACCACAACAATTCACTGTCCACCACAATATTTGTGTTTGTCCTGAAACGTATGAGTTTATTTGGTTTGGGATTATATTAACCTCAAATATCAAAATCTAGATGCTTGCATAGTAAACACACTGACACATCCCAGCAAAGAAAATTTCTTTGGGAGCAGTTAATGGTGCAGTTTATCACTGCTTATATTTAAGGATGACCCCAAGCTATTCATAAAATAGTATTTTTTTTACTAATTTTGACAAGATTGAAAGGGGTGCAGATTAACTTTTCTTCACTACTGGCCATATTTAGTTTAGGAGTCTAACCTGAAAATTTGCATGGGTATAAATTATTCTAGCAAGATGTATAAATTGACTCGGCTTGGCTTGTTAATTGCAGTCAGTTGCCTGTAACCTGGAAACTTGGGTAGGGGCTGATTGTAATCTGGTTGGCATCTCAAAGAGGCCTGTAGGCCATCAGAATTGTTTGGAGGTGTTTCCTGGGATTCTGTATTTCACACACTCCAAATGATCTTAGTTACACTTAAGTATTAAGGACTGTTAGAACTAACCATGCTGTTTCATAGGATTGTTTTTATTGCTGTCTCTTGTAAAGACAAAGGTGCATGTTTCATAACACCACTCCAACGTTTTAATCATGGATTCTCAGTCTAGCTTTAAAGAAAAATAACAAAAGACGTAGCATCCTAATGGGTGTATAAGATGGCAGTGGGGAAAGGGAGACAGTGGAGGTGGTTGTATGATGGACAAACGGTGTGTTGGTTTCATTTTTTTTCTCTACAGGCAATACACTTATTTGCCTGCATATTGTCCCCTTTGGTTTGTCACTGATCTCACTCATCCATTCCATTTTTAGGAATTGGTAATCAACTGATTGAAGTTGATGTTTGCTGTTGTTTTGAGTTGGGCTAGTTAAATATTGCCCTGTTATTTTTAGATTCTCATGAAGGATATGTGATACCAGCAGCCTCAGGTAAAGGGACTATGTAATTTAGGAAGACAGAGCAGTCGAGTCTCTACTAAGTGTTAATTTCCCCCAGTGAATCCTGTAAAAGTAGATAGTTTTGGGGGACAGAAGCATTGCATTCTCTAATGGCATGAAAAAAGGACCTTACAAAATTACAACTTAAAAAGGGTGAAATGCTTTATAGGAATTAGATAAGTAAGCAAAGTGTTCCTTGTTACAGTAGTCCAAATCAGTTATTTTGTCATAGGAATTCTTTAAAGTCTTTAGAGAAAGTACAGGTAAGCATTAGGAGAGGTGCTAACTCATTAAACTGATAATAGAGGTTATTGGATTCTATTTAGAGAAACATCTAAGTCACTTGATGTTGGGAAGATAGTTTACTTAAAGGTTAGTTGATACACATTTTATTTTGTAACCAGATAGACTATATTCTGTTCATACTTAAGATTTTGAAAGCAAGGTTACTTTCCTGGCTCTTTTATTTCTTTTAAAAGTAAAACACTGGGAGAAACTTAAGAGTTAGGTTAATGTCAGTACCTACATGTGACATTTAACATGTCATGAAAACTATGCTTTGAATAAATACTTGAGAAGAGGAATCTATAATTTCCCTTTTTTGTTGTTTGGATGGCCTTGGATTACACAGGGCTTAATCACATTTTTTAGAAAATACTTGCCAGTTTCAGATTGTTGAGTGGAACCTTTTTAAAATTGGAAGATGGCTCTTTGGTTATTAATTACAGTGTAGTTAAGAGATTGGTTGAGACAATAAATCTTTGAAATGCTCAAATTTGTTGTAAATTGCTTCTGCAATCATTTATATATAAAGCATGCTACTACTAATCAGTTTTATGTATTAAGACCTATTAGCATGTCTTTTAAAAAGTACCTGGTTGACTTGATTTTAAACTAACATGATGTTCTCTGTACCATTTGACATTTTCAAGGCATATTCTCCCCAGGCAAATTCTGGTAGAACCAAGTGTTTCCAGTCCTAGAAGCCTACTTCTAGAGTCTTCATATGAAGTTTATAGTGGGCTTTAATGGAGTTTTAATTTGCACTAAATTTTCTCTTCTGAAAGATTATGTTCAAATTATATTGTAGTGCTTTTGTCTTATAATTAAAATCTTCTAGCACTCATGCATTTTTTGCACTGTCTTTTTTTTTTTTTTTTAAAGCTTTCCCTTCGGGTGAGTACCTTGAAATAAAATAGGTCTTATTTTCTTAGTTGGAAAGGTAAGGCAACTACTATTATGTTTGACAAGAATTTTAAATGATGTGTTCTTTTGAAAGGTAGTTTATGCATAATTGGTCAAATAGTATTATAAGTTGAAGAGAAACTGAATTTAATAGAAGAAAAAAAGTAATTTCCAGTTTGCTCCAGAATGTTCATGAGAAAAAGGATATTAAGAGCAGGAAGAGTCTATATGGGGATGTTTAGTTTTGGCCTGTACTGAGTTTGCTGTAAAATGTAGTGAGACCACTAAAAGCACTGGTGGACTTTTACCATTTGCGCAGATTTACAAGTTTTTCAGAAAATGGCAAATTAAATTAGATGTTTATGATAGTAATAGCATTAACCAAGGTACTTACTCTCAACCTGAGTACAGAGAAAGCCTAACAGTATTGTTTCACTGTTCTACTTCCTATGTTTGTGACCCTTGAGAACTTTTGAAGGAATGTGGGTCATTCATAGTGCTGGCCTGACAAGAGGGAGGTTGCCATTTGGGAGGGTCATGGTGTGGTGCTGAGCAGGTTTTCTGCTGCTCCACAAATGAACTCTTTGTAACCAGCTTGTGATATACCTTTTTGTTTTAAAAATCAGGATGGAATTAAATTCTGGGTTTAGTTTTTCTAGGTTCTGCCGAGATTCTTTGAGATAATATGAACTTTGGAAACAAGTTAATCGTTTTCATATTTATTAAAATGTGAGACATTTTATTTAGCAGATTAAAAAAATTTTTAGTTTAATATATGCAGTGGAATAGATCATCTCAAGTGAATGGTTTTGATGGTTCAGCTCCGTTGTTTGCCCTGTGATGTTGGCAAGTGGAATTTAACTTCAGGCATCAGTTTTTCCAACTGTAAAATTCTATCTTATTCAGGCATGGAGACGTGAATATTGCTTTGAGGTTAGTAGTTTTCAACTTCATTGTGGGGTTAATCCCACACACTTTGAGGTCTCCCCTTCCCACAGTCCCAGTGTTAAGCAGAATCTTCAGGGGTGGAGCCCAGTCATCTGTATTAAGATCTCTAGGTGATTCTGATACCGGTGGTTGAAAACCAAAGCTTCATATATATTTTTAATCCTCACCCGAGGATATTTTTCCATTTTTGTTCAGAGTGGAAGGGAAGGGGGGAGAGAGAGAAACATCAATGTGAGAGGGACACATCGAGTGGTTGCCTCCCGCATGACCCCAATAAGGGCCGAGGATGAATCACAATTGAGGTACATGTGTGCCCTTGACCGGAATCGAACCCGTGACTCATTGGTCCGTGGGCTGACGCTCTAACTGCTGAGCCAAACTGGCCAGGGCCCAAAGCTCATTTTATGGAAATAATACATACGAAAAAGTATCAAATGTTAATGCCTGTATGTGCTGGGCAGTCTGAATATGAAGAGTATGATGTGGCCCGGCTGCGGGGATTAGACACAGGCATCAACCATGATGGGATGAGCAAGTGTCCTTTTTGAAGCCTTCCTGGGGACCTGCATGGACTCCCTGCTTTTGTTTCTGTAACACTTCTGGGCTTCTCTGGCTATGAACCTTCTGGAGATTTGACGGAAGCACTGAGATTTTGGTGAGTAAATTTGGGAAGATAGATGGGCAAAAGGGAGGAGTCAAGGTAGGCTAAGACCAGTTCTAGATTACAGAATAGAGCTATGATTCCCTTTAGAGATAGGAAATAGGTCAAGTAGGTCAAATGAGGAAGAATATATTGTTATTTTGGGATTAAAAATTTGAAATGTTTGAATGATACCCAAGTGGGTATATCTGGTAGGGAGTTGAAAATTGGTTTGGAATTCAGAAGAGGGGTTATTGCTGGAGAAGGCTACATCATGGGAGTGAAGAAAAGTACCCTGGAGAGTGGGAAAAGGAGAGCTAAGGCTGAGCTCTGCCGAAGGCAATTTGAATGAAGTAGTGCATGATTGAACTCCCAAGGCCTAGTCCACTGCAGTAAGCAGTGTCCATTTGTTGACCCTCTTCTCTGTTTTCAATTTTTTTTTTTTTTTTTTAAGAGAGAGGAACGGAGAGAAACATTGATCACCTGCCTCCTGCACGCACCCCTACCAACTGGTAATTGAGCCCGCAAATGGCATGTGTCCTGACTGGGAATTGAACTGGTGACAGGGACAATGCTCAACCAACTGAGCAACACTATCCCGGTGATCCTCTTTTCTCTTAATAGCCCAGTGGAATTGGGCAAGTGACATACTTGTGCTTCAATTTTCGCATCTGTAAATTGGAAATAGTTATAGTACCTACCTCAGGGTTGTTGTGAGGATTAAATAAAAATCTCAAGTCCTTAAACAGGTCTGCACATAGTAAGTGTTCAATGACTTAATTGTTACTGTTAGCTGGATTACTTTTATCTATTGAGATACATTGGATTTCTAATGAGATCCAATACTCATCCCACTTAAAACCCATGAAATCTTAATTGGAGTTGGTGTTGATCATTATCTTTACTGAAATCATACTGTTACTCAATTCACTGAACTAGGTGTTTTAACATGTTTATGATTTTTTAAAATCCTTACCCGAGGATATGGTTTTATTGATTTTTAGAGAGAGAGGAAGGGAGAGAGAGAAACATTGATGTGAGAGAGAAACATTCATCAGTTACTTCCCGTGTGTCCCCATACGTCCACTGACCTGGGACTGGACCTGCAACCTAGGTATGTTCCCTGACCAGGAATCAAACTGGCAAACTTTTGGTGTACTGGATGATCCAACACATTGGACCACCCAGCCAGGGCACATGTTTATGATTTTTTATTGGTCTTGCCTCCTCAACTAGAATGTAAGCTTCCCTTAAGGATTAGGACCATTTCTTACATTTCTATATACAGCCATGAATTTCTCAAACATCGGTTATTTCTATCAATGTGGTATCTTAGAATACATCTTAATGTTTTAGAACTGTTTTGATTCAGAGTAGGTGCTCAAAATTTGAATGCATGCCTGGCTGGTGTGCCTCTGGTTGAGCATCGACCCATGCACCAAGAGGTCGCCGGTTCAATTCCTGGTCAGGGCACGTGGCTAGGTTGTGGGCCAAATCCCTAGTGGAGGGCATGCAAGAGGCGGCCAATTGATGTTCTCTCTCATTGATGTTTCTATCTATCCCTCTCCCTCTCTCTAAAATCAATAGAGAAAAAAAATTTAGAAATTTGCATAAATGAATGAAAGATCTACAATTGCCTTAGTATTTGTTTCTACTCAGTTATGTTCTGATAGATGAAGTAGAAATAAACTCCTTACTAAACAAGTGCTTTTCTTTCTGGAAGCTTTTGCCAGTTCATAAAAATGTGTGTCATCTTGAAAACTTAAACTCTAAGACCACCTAGGGAAACAGGCATTATGTGGATTTGTTGCCTGGAGGCAGGGTGATAGCCTGTGTTTTCAACATGCTGGAAGTGGAGAGGAGCCTGCAAAGGCACATTATTCATTTTTCAGCTTCTGTGTCTTAGCATCCTAATACTTAAAATTGGGAGGAGGAGCTGGATTAGGTGATCTTTCTGTTCCATGTCTTCCAGCAATAAATATGCTAGTATGCAGTGGCAACCAGGATACAAATATATTTCATACATAATTATACATTAAAGAAACGTTAGGAGGCAAATTTGTAGAGCTTCAAAAATAATGGCAGCAAAATACATGACAAGTCCTCTTTCATGTCACAAACTCTAAATTCCTGTCTCACAAAAACAACCTACCAACCTGGCAAAAGGCAAAATACTACTAATGTGACTTACCTGGCCCATAGTTAGGGGTCAGATAATATCCTCTGAATTAAACATGAACTTCATGGTCATATACTTGAATCAGTAAAAATCTCAGCATTCTAGCTATGTGATCTTGAACATATTTAACTTTTTTCTTTATCTGCATAATAAAAGTGAATATGTTTATAGCACTTATTATGTGCCAGCCTGTTCTGTGAGTTTTATATTATGTTAACTTAAATTCTATATTATGCTAATAATAGTTTTTACCTCTTCATGTCATAAAATTAAATGACACCCATCCCCCAAAAGCATTTGGTACATTATATCAGAGTAAATATTCAATATATCACCTATTCTCCACTTCTCTGGTTATAAATGACAGAAACTCCCAAGTTTCTAGTATTTAAAATCCTTTAAAAATATTTTGTGAATGGAATGGTGATACTGTGCTAAAGGAATTGGTACTGATATTTGATCATTATCAGAATTATTTTTATTTTTTAAATTGATTTTGAGAGAGAGAGAGAGAGAGGAAGGGAGAGATAGAAACATCAATAAGAGAGAAACATCAGCTATTTCCTGCACACACCCCCACTGGGGATCAAGCCCACAACCTGGGCATGTGCCCTGACCATGACCTCTTGGTGCACAGGTAGACGCTCAACCACTGAGACACACTGGCCAGTTATCATCAGAATTAAAATTACTTCTCTAACAGTCAGGAACCTCAGTTCTAGTCTCCAAGGATCACAAAATGATTTTTAAAAAAAATATGATTTTATTGATATTTTAGGGAGAGATAAACATCGATGTGAGAGAAACATCGATCAGCTGCCTCCTGCAAGCCCCCTACTGGGGATGGAGCCTGCAACCTGGGCATGTGCCCTGACCCGGAATCCAACCAGGACCTCTCAGTCCATGGGACTACGCTCAATCCATTGAGCCACACTGGCTGCACACCAAATAATTTTTTAAACCGACTTGAGTTCCCACTTAGGAAATAGAACTCATGAAACTTTGTTACAGACTACAAAGTGAAGTTGGATGTTTTGGTTATTAGAAATCTTGGTGATTTTAGGTTATTAGATGAAGTATATTACTAAAATAAAGGTCGCTATGGTGGTAAGATAGGAAGACGGGACCTATGATTTATTAAAGAAATGATAAGCCCTGGCCGGTTTGGCTCAGCGGTTAGAGTGTCGGCCTGTGGTCCAGAGAAATGATGTTTCTCAATTTTTTAATCTTTACCCAAGGAAATTCCTAATATAAAACACAATGGTTTGAATTTTTATTTCAAATGAGAATATGTACAAGAGGTAAAATGTATCTCTGGACTATAATCATGTTCAGATTCTTATATTTCTAAGGGAATTTTAAATAGTCTTTTTTGTTTTTGTTGTTAATCCTCACCCAAGGATATTTTTTTCCATTGATTTTAGAGTGGAGGGGAGAGAGAGAGAGAAACATTAATTGGTTGCTTCCTGCTTGACCCCGACCAGGGCCAGGGATCAAACTCAAAACCCAGGTACTTGCCCTTGACCAGAATTGAACTCATGACCCTTTGGTTCACAGGCTAACGCTCTAATTTGACCTGAGCCAAACCTGCCAGGGCTTTCTAAGGGAATTTTAAAAACAAGGTCATTTCTGAGTAAGGAGTAAGATCATAGGGATTTAATCAATGCCATTAATTCTATCATCTTTTCCTATTAAGTAATAGTTAACACTTAAATAACTTACTGTGTGGTAGGTGTAACAAAACTCTATGCAGTAGCATTATTAGCCCCATTTTACAGATGAGGAAATGGGCACAGGTCAATTAACTTGTTCATAGTCACCCAGATGGTACATGGCAGAATGGAGAGTTGAACCTTGGCAGTCTGATTCCAGGGTTTATGCTTTTCAAGAAGAGGATGCTGGAGAAATAGTGGAGCGGTGTAAAAAAACAGGATTGTAGAAACAACAAGACAAGGGGCACTCGGGGGACAAAGAAATACCTCCAACCCCCTCTTTCTCCAGTCCTCCAATCACTAGAGAATGCTTTCATGATTGTTGCAGAACTCTGTAATTACATGTAACAATTTATTGGTACCTATTGGGGATGGAGAGAAAGGGTCAGGTTGGTATTACATTTGTACTTAAAAGAATGATGATGATTGAAAGGAGAATTGCCACGGTGATGATTATAATCTTTTTGAACTGTTTCCACCATATCCTTCTAAGAATCTTTGTATTTTGGGAGTCTTTGGCCTGAAATAAAAATAAACACAAATTTAATATTTTCATTTCTGGTTTAATAGGCATACTCAAATACTTAGAGACATCTAAAAGAACAGATTTAGTTTGGTTTTGACCAATCCAATAAAGCCTTAATAGAGCTTAACAAGACAGTTTTTTTTTTCTCTATTGATTTTAGAGAGAGGAAAGGAGAGGGAGAGATAGATAGAAACATCAATGAGAGAGAACATCGATTGGCCGCCTCCTGCATGCCCCCCACTGGGGATTTGGCCCACAAGCTGGGCATGTGCCCTGGCTGGGAATCGAACCAGCGACCTCTTGGTGCATGGGTTGATGCTCAACCACTGAGCCACACTGGCCAGGCCACAAGACAGTTTTTATAAAATGTTGCACCAAGATTCCAGGTGCCTTATTGTGCTCAGAATTATTATTATTTTTTATTGATTTTTCTTCTCTTTATTAATTTTAGAAAGAGAGGAAGGGAGAGAGAGATAGAAACATTGATGAGACAGAACATCGATTGGCCACCTCCTCCGTATCCCCTACTGGGGATTGAGCCTGCAACTCGGGCATGTGCCCTGACCAGGAATCAAACCAGGACCTCTCAGTCCATGGGATGATACTCAATCCATTGAGCCACACTAGCTGGGTGGGCTCCTTTTTGTTTTTTAAACATAACTGCTTCTCATATGGCCATGATACAAATAAATTGCTTGGTGCTTATATGAACTTCTGCTGTCTGCCACATGGATTAGAGGTAAAATTGCAACATATTTCAATTAACTTTATTCATGCATCAGATCACCTTCTTTTCTCTCAGTATATACGGTGACTTTCCCAAGAACAAAGTCAAGGTACATGATTACAGTGCATGCATACGGTAAATGGCCTCATGACTCTAATGTATGACAAGGTATGGGAACCTCGGATTTATATATCAAAGATGCTGTAGGTTATTCCCAAGGTTCTAGTGACTAGTTATACTTTCCAGGATATTATAATTGATTGAGTGCTTTAAATTCAGGTACTATATGACATACATTATATGTATTTTTGTATAATAATATGCAATGTTCATAATAATCTTGGGTGAGTATTCCTATTTTACAGCACTGAAGGAAATGAGGCTCAAAGATTTTAAGTTATTTGCCTAAGGGTATATATCTCGTAAGTGGTGTGGCTGGGATTCAGATCTAGAGTTGCATGACTCTATACTGCTTTGTGTAGAAATATTTAATTAAGGTATAAGCAGACTTTACATTCATCTCTTAGATTATTTGCTTTTTCTTTTATTAATGTAATACGCATTTATAGTTTGAAAAGTCAGAATTCTATAAGGCTTATGAGTAAAAACAGCATTCTCCTGTACTACTACTTCCCACCCCTCATCCTATTTTTAAAGATAATCACTTTTAAATCTTTTTGTTTTGATTATTCCTATATCCCTATTACCTGGAACAGTAGTTCTCAAGTGGGGGCGATTTTACTTTCCAGGGGACATTTGGCAATGTCTGGAGATATTCTGATAGTCATGACTGTAGGGGGTGTTATTGGCATCTAATGGGTAGAGGCCAGAGATGCTGTTAAACATCCTATAATGCATATAGGACAGTCCCCCTTTCCTTCCAACAAATAATTACCCAGTCCACAATGTGCCAAGGTTGAGAAACCCTGACCTAGAACAGTGTCTGACATAATAGCGGGTGCTCAATAAATATTGGTTGAATGTACCTCATTTCGCTGTTTATTTTTTCCTGGTGGTTGTTTTCCTCTGCATTACTGGAAAGCATACATATATATATTTCTTGATTTTTCACTTTACAACTGTGGAAAAGAGGATATAACTCTTACCACACCTCTAACCCCCTCGTTCCCCAAACATCTTTCCTTTCTTTCATATCCTCTCTTTTTATTTAACTAAAACATTGTAAATATTTGCTGAGCCATGGAGTATATTTGATTACATTCTGGTTTCTCTAGAGCTAATAATAGGTATAGAGTTAAACAAAATCTTTTCTTTTTTTTTTTTTTCTTTTTATTTTATTATTTATTAATTTTTGTTGTTGTTCAGATAGAGTAGGAGGGGGAGGGAGGAAGAGAGAGAGAGAGAGAGAGAAACATCGACGTGAAAGGACCACATCGAGTGGCTGCCACCCGCACGACCAACCAGGGCCGGGGACAAACTGCAACCGAGGTACATGCCCTTAGCGGGAACCGAACCCGGGTCTCTCTGGACCGCAGGCCGACGCTCTAACCTCTGAGCCAAACTGGCCAGGGCAACAAAATCTTTTCAATTGTTAGCTTTTAATCTGTCAACCAGTATTTCATCCCCATACTCTCCAAAGGAGCTGAAAAATATCCTTCCTTTGATTGCTCCTGTGTTTGGATCCTCCTGTTTTATCTTGAAGAAGTTCATCACAGAGCCTTTTGACCTGATCCAATCTGGTTTGGTTGGGCTCTAGGTTTACCAATAGCTTTAATCTTGGGATCTTTCTTCACCAATATCCTGGGACTGCCTGTCTCTTGTGTTGGGTGTTCTGTTTTTTCTTTCTTTTTTTAATCCTCACCCAAGGATATTTATACATTTATCATCAGATAGAGTGGGAGGGAGGGAGAGAGACTGAGACAGAGAAACAGGGACTGGTTGCCTCCCGCACGACCCCGACCAGGGCCTGGGATGAACTGCAACCGAGGTACATGCCCTTGACTGGAACTGAACCCGCAACTCATTGGTCCGCGGGCCAATGCTCTAACACTGAGCCAAACTGGCCAGGGCTAAAGAGCTTCTTAAAAAGGACACATTTTTTTTTTTTAATTCTCAACTGAGGATATATTTCCATTGATTTTTTTTTTAATAGAGAGGGAGGGAGGAAGGCAGGGAGGGAGAAACATCAACATGAGAGAGACACATCAATTGGTTGCCTCCTGCATGACCCCAACCAGACCGGGAATCGAACCTGCAACCAAGGTATGTGCCTTTGACCAGGAATCGAACCCCTAACTTTTTTTGGTCCACAGGCTGATGCTCTAACCACTGAACCAAACCGGCCTAATAAAGCTACTGTTTGAGGAAAAGTCTTTGGGACAGTTCAGTCTATCAATATATATTGAATTTTTGAGAGAAGCAACAATATAAAAGCACCCAGGCTTCATTGTTTTCACTAAATTAAGCATTTATCAATTAAAAAATGATACTTTCTTTTGCTTTTGCATTATTTTGTCTGAGTTCCTTTTTTTCCTATTTAAATGTATTTTTTAAATTATAGAGACTTTCCTCAAATATCTCATGATTTGTATTTTTGATTTACTAAAATGACTGGAAACCCAGTAAGAGTGAGTGAGGGCTGTCATTTGGTGGGCTTCCCTGTATGATATTGTGGTATGGACCTGACCATTTAATTGGGGGAATGCCTCAATATCTGTAGGTCACTATCTACATGTTGTTTCCTCTTGGTCTAGTCAGCTTTCCTAGAGAGAGTTCCTCTAATTTCCTGCCTGGATGAAGCTGACTGGGAGTGAGGTTGGGGAGTGGTTACCATATTCAGGATGCAGATTATCACTCAGTCCATCTGATTTTGATGATGGTCACTGTGACCTCAATGGCACCAGGTATCTAAATTAAGAACATGTCTGGTCTATTGTCTTTAGGTAATAAAATTTATTATCCTTCGTCAGGGATAAGAAGAGGAAGCAATGTGGCTGTAAAAGTAGGGAAGTGACTCTGCAGGTAACATGTTCCTTTTAAAGAGTTTTTACCCAGTCTCTTCTTTCTAGACCCATACTGTATGCCTCTAATTTCTGATCCTTTCCAAGGTTCTATGGCCCCGGATCAGTTTGCATCTTAATGTCCTCCTGCTTACAAGTTTATGTTTCAAGCTTTTACTGCTCTACTGAGACTAATACCTACTGATAATCCATTTCTTAGCTTCTAAAATTGTTGGCATTTCTTACCTGCTGTCTTCTCTCTCTCTCTCTCTCTCTTACATCCTATAGGTTTATACATTAAAGTCTCTATTGTTTTACCTATAATTTTATTGGAGTTTTGAGAGGATATTAAAATAAATGTATAAATTTAATCTGCCAAGTTAAAATCTATGACCCATATTTATCTTTCTGTAGGCAGACTGACAGAAAGCTTATTGGTCTACTTTTTGTTAAAAACCAAATCTACTTTTTTCTTTTTACACTGTACAAGAGGCTGGACAGTGGTTCGAGACTGCAATTTACTCTGGCATGGGTACACTAAGAGAGGCCTACAGAGAAGGGCCCACCACCAAATCTGCTTTCTAAGAACATTCAGTAGAGTCTTTCACAAAAAGACCAAGGGAGAAGAGAGTGAGAAAACTAATTTAGGTAGGAGAAAAGAGGGTTTAGTGAGAATGATTATGTGCTGTGTGAAAATAATGTGAGAAAAACTAAAATACTTTAGTAAAATTTTATCTTTCTTTTAAAAGATTTTTTTTTTTTTAAATCCTCACCCGAGGATATTTTTCCATGT
This sequence comes from Tadarida brasiliensis, assembly GCA_030848825.1. Classification (NCBI taxonomy): domain Eukaryota; kingdom Metazoa; phylum Chordata; class Mammalia; order Chiroptera; family Molossidae; genus Tadarida; species Tadarida brasiliensis. The sequence continues at coordinate 58,616,992 of CM061257.1, read as the reverse complement.
ATTGTCAGATAGAATGGGAGGGAGGGAGGGAGAGAGAAATATCGATGTGAGAGAAACACATTGATTGGTTGCCTCCTGCATGACACCGACCAGGGCCCGGAACTGAACTGTAACCGAGTTTTGTGCCCTTGACCAGAATTGAACTCGAGAGTCTTTTTTTTTTTTAATCCTCACCCGAGGGCGTTTTTCCATTTTTTGTTCAGACAGAGTGGGAGGGAGAGAGAAGAAGAGAGAGAGAGAGAAACATCGACGTGAAAGGGACACATTGAGTGGCTGCCTCCCGCATGACCCAACCAGGGCCGGGGACAAACTGCAACCAAGGCACGTGCCCTTGGCGGGAACCGAACACGGGTCTCTCTGGACCGCAGGCTGACGCTCTAACCGCTGAGCCAAACTGGCCGGGGCGAACCCGAGACTCTGGTCCACGACTGACGCTCTAATTCCTGAGCCAAACCGGCCAGGGCTTTTAAAAAATTGATTTTTATACAAAGAAGGGAGAGGGAGAGAAAGAAACAAACATCCATCTGTTGCCTCTTGTATATCCCTCATCAGGGATAGAGAGCCCACAACCTGGGCATGTGTCCTGACCAGGAATTGAACCTTTTGGTGCACAGGATGACAATCCAACCAACTGAGTCACACCAGCCAGGACTAAAATTTTATCTTTTATTGAGCTGCTTCTACTCAGCTGGCTTCAAAGAAGTCATTTTTTCTCCATGTAACCATGAAAATACAATGTATACATAAAGGTGGGATTTGTTTGGAAGGTAAGGCAGTAAAGTGAGATAAGTTTTCTAAATTTTTTTTTTTTGCTATAATATTCTGGGGTTTAGATGTTGCCTCTTTTTTCCATAAGAAAGGCACATATAGCCCTGATCAGAGTGGCTCAAATGGTTGAGCACTGTCCTGTGCACCAAAAGGTCACCAGTTTGATTCCTGATTAGAGCACTTACCCAGTTGGGGAGGAGCATGTGGGAAGCAACCGATGGATGTTTCTCTCTCACATCTATGTTTGTTTCTCTCTCTTCCTTCCTCTCTCTCTCAAAATCGATAAAAATATATTTTAAAAAAGATAAACAAAGAAAGAAAAAGGCACATATGTAATTTAATAAAAAAAGCACTAAGTCTGCCCGGCTGATGTGGCTCAGTGGTTGAGTGTCAACCCATGCACCAAGAGGTCGCCGGTTCGATTCCCGGTCAGGGCACATTCCCAGGTTGTGGGCCAAATCCCCAGTGGGGGCAAACAGGAGGTGGTCAATCGATGTTCTCTCTCATTAATGTTTCTATCTCCCTTTCCCTTCCTCTCTTTCTAAAATCAATAAACAAAAAAATAATTTAAAAAGTAATAAGTCTGAAAAAAAAAGTAAGTCTGATGATATGGTGGATTATGTAAACCCATAACCCTGCCACTATTACTACTCAGAAATACTAGATTAAGAGAAGCAAATGTTTCTTCTGAACTTGGAAGAAAGTAAGAGTAAGGCCATGTGCAGGAACCTAGGAGAGCAGTGAGAAACTGAACTGATGGTGCAGTTCCTCCGGATTTGGGAGGGTTTGGGAGGGTGATGATGTTGGCCTCTGTCATCCAGGTCATAGGATTTTAGTGCTCACAGGGACAGCAGGCTAAGCCTTGGGCTCACATGAGAGAGGAAGGGGGGGAGAGAGATACATTGATGTGAGAGAAAACATTGATTGGTTGCCTTCTGTATGTACCCAGACTGGGGATCGAACCCGCAACTTAGGTATGTGCCCTGACCAGGAATTGAACCCACCACCTTTCGGTGTATGGGACAATGCTCCAACCAACTGAGCCACACCAGCCAGGGCTATTTTATTTATTTATTCGTTTTTCAATTTTAGAGAGAGAAAGGGAGAGAGAGAGAATAACACTGATTGTTGTTCCACTTATTTATGCATTCATTGGTTGACTCTTGTATATACTCTGACCGGGGATTGAACCCGAAACCTTGGCATATTGGGATGATGCTCTTACCAACTGACATACCCGGCCAGGGCCTTGGATCTTTATTTCTTGCGGAAACTCAGAATTTTCATCTGAGATCATTTTTCATCTACCTGACATACTTTTGTAGAATTTCCTTTAGTGCAGATGTAATAAAGACAGGCAACTATCCAGTGAAGACTTGAGTTCCTTTCCATAATGTAGAGTTGTTTGTTGCTAGCAAGAGACTCTCTAATCACTGACTACATTTCTCAGGTCCCTCAACCCACTCCATGCTGTGCCTCTCTCTAAACTTTGCACCTATACAAAGTGATAAGACTAATTCTTACTATCAGATTGTCAGTAGAAGTGATGGTGTCACTTTTAAGCTAAAGTAGCTATAAGCAAACATGCTTCTTTCATTCCCTGTTTAACCAAGTGCCACCTGAAATTTAAATACTGAAGCCCAAGGCAATGGCAGAGTAGAGTCACATAATGGAAAAAGCTTGAGTTACTGGATTACCATGTGGAAGTCTGCCCACTGAAAAACCTGCCTCAGACTGTTACACAACCAAGAAGTAAAACTCTATTGAGTTAAAACAATGGATGTGAGGTATGTTATTACAGCAAGTGTTTCTCTAACATATTGAAATTGGTAGTAGGATGAAATGTTATTATAAAACTCTAAAACATGGATTAACCATCATGTGATTGACAGTGAAGAAACTGATATTAGAGGCTTGAAAGATAAAGTTCTATCCTATAGAGGATAAAATATTTGCTAAAGCTATCACCTGTGATAACTTGGAAGGCAGACAAAGTACCTATTGAGTCTGTCATTTTAGAAGAAAAGGTTGGAAAACACAATGGTAGCAGTATGAATTCTTGTTACTGGCTGCATTTAGCAAGGCAACAATTGGTTGGTTTGCAAGAAGAAATGAAAAGGGATAGAGAGGCTGCAGAAATGTGAAACACTGAAAGATTGAATAAGTTGATGATTTTTTGGCCCAAACAATAGGAAAGGCCTTTTAATGACAAGTGCCTGTTAAGCTTCTGCCCTTCCTCAATAACAAAAAAACCCCCAAACCTATTAAAAAATGGGGCAAGGGCCTGGCCAGTGTGGCTCAGTGGATTGAGTGTCGTCCCATGGACTGAGAGGTCCCGGTTCGATTTCCTGTCAGGGCACATGCCTGGATTGCAGGCTCAATCCCCAGTAGGGGGTGTGCAGGAGGCAGCCGATTGGTGTTTCTCTCTCACATCAATGTTCTGTCTCTCCCTTCCTCTCTCCCTCTAAAAAAAAGGGGGAGGGGCAAGGACTTGAATGGACTTTCTGCAAAGAAGATATACAAATGGCCAATAAGCACATGAAAAAATGCTCAACATCATTAGTCATAAAGGAAATGCAAATCTGATGAGATACCACTTCATACCCAGTAGGATCGCTATAATTTTTAAAAATGGAAAAAAAATGTGTTGGAGAGGATATGGAGAAATTAAAACCCTGTTACATTACTGATGGGAATATAAAATGGTTCACCCACTGTGGAGAATAGTTTGGAAGTTCTTCAAAACTATTAAACATAAAATTACCATGTGACCTAGTAATTCCATTCCTATGTATATACACAAAAGAATTAAAAACAAGTATTTAAATAAAATACAAATAAAAAAACAAGTATTCAAACAAAAACTTGTACAAGAATATTCATAGCAGCATTTTCACAGTAGCCAAAAGATAAACAATCCAAATGTCCATCAGCTGATTAATGGATAAACAAATTGTGGTATATCCATACCATGAAATATTATTCAGCCATAAAAAAGAATAAAGTAGTCATACATGCTACAATATGGATGAACCTTGAAAATATCATGCTAAGTGAAAGAATTCAGACAAAAAAGATCACAGATTGTATAATTCAATTTTTATGAAATATTCAGAACAGGTAAATCCATAGAGACAGAGCAGTCTAGTGGTTGCCAGGGGCTGGTGCGTAATTGCTTAATGGGTATGAGATTTATTTTTGGGGTGATTAAAATGTTTTGGAAGTAGAAGATGTGGTCATACAACATTGTGAATGCACTAAGTGGTGCTACTGAATTGTATACTTAAAATTGTTAATTAAAAAAATGTTTTTATTGAGTTTTAGAGCGAGAGGAAGGGAGAGAAAGAGAGAGAGAGAAACATTGATGTGAGAGAGAAACTGGTTGCCTCCTGGACGTGCACTGACAGGGGATCAAACTTACAACCTGTGTATGTGCCCTAACCGGGAATCGAACCATGATCTTTCAGTGCACGGAAGGATACTCCAACCAACTGAGCCACACCGGCCAGGGAAAAATTACTAATTTTATGTTACGTGAACTTTACCTCAATTAAAAAAAAACACGATTCTGCCCTGCAGTAGAGATCAGATTTAAGGGTGTAAGCTTCCAATCCAAGCCTACTGGCTCAAGGTAGTTCCTTTAAATGGAAAGGGAAGCTTGAGGGCAAGGAAGCAATGAAATATGTCTAGAAAGAAATTTACATTTAGCTGTAAGCACTTGGAAATGATTAGAAGCAAAGAGATTAGAAATCAAGTAAGTTTTAAAGGAACTATAATTGCCCTGGCCAGTTTGGCTCAGCGGTTAGAGCATCGGCCTGCGGACCAGAGAGTCCCTGGTTCGGTTCCCACTAAGGGCACGTACCTAGGTTGCAGTTTGTCCCTGGCCCCGGTTGGGGTCGTGTGGGTGGCAACCACTCGATGTGTTTCTCTCTCTCTCTTCTTCCCTCTCTCCCTCTCGCTCTATCTGAAGATAAATGCAAAAATGATAAAAATAAATAAATAAATAAAGGAACTATAACTAAATCAAAATTGGTCCTTTGAAAAGACCAAAAAAAAAAAAAAAACCGGTTAAAAAAAATAAAGAGCTAGGAATGAGAAAATAAAACTAACCATAGGCACAGGACAGTCTAAAAGAATTATATGAGAATACAACCACACATGATATATAGCATAGTTTTTAGACATTGCTGAACTCAGTCTTTTGAGGTAACAATGATAAAACTATAACATATTAATACAACAACAAATACAAACATTGTATGTGCAATTCATCATATTAATAGGTTAAAGAGGAAAAATCACTGTCTCAATTAATGTGGAAAAAAGCATTTGATACAATTCAGCCCCTTTCATGATAAAATTTCTTAGCAAATAAGGAACAGAAAGGAACTTTTTTAAATCCTCACTCGAGGACATTTTTGCATTTATCTTCAGATAGAACTGGAGGGAAAGAGGAGGGAAGAGAGAGAGAGAAACATCAATGTGAGAGAGACACATTGAGTGGTTGCCACCCACACGACCCCAGCCGGGGTGGGGACAAACCACAACCGAGGTACATGCCCTTAGTGGGAACCGAACCCAGGACTGTCTGGTTCGCAGGCTGACGCTCTAACTGCTGAGCCAAACCAGCCAGGGCAAAAGGAACTTTTATAACATGTTAAAAGCTATGTATCAAAATCTGAATATACATTTAATAATCGGGAAGCATTAGAAATATTCATTTTCACCCTGGCTGAATTGGCTCAGCGGTTAGAACGTCAGCCCACGGACCAAAGAGTCTTGGGTTTGATTCCGGCCAAGGGCACGCACCTCGGTTGTGGTTTGGTCCCTGGCCCTGGTCGGGGTTGTGTGGGAGGCAACCAGTTGATGTGTCTCTCTCACAGTGATGTTTCTCTCTCTCTTCCTCCCACTCTATCTGAAGATAAATGGAAAAATATCCTCAGGTGAAGATTAAAAAAAAAAAAAAGTTCATTTTCAATTAGGAACAAAACAAATATTTCAGATATCAGTATTTCTATTCAAGATTTTACTGGAGGGCCTACCTAATGTAGTAAGATAAGCAAACAATTATATATGTATAGGAAAGAATTTTTAAAAAATCCAGTCATTTATACATGATAGAATTTTACTGTGAAAAATGCAAAGAAATCCATAGACAAACAGTATCAGAAAAGAGTTCATACAACACCAGTATGCAAAAATGGACTGTATTCCTACTAACCAAAAAGTTTTTTGAAAATGCTAGTCTAAAAAATATAATTTACAATAGCAACTAAAATGGTAAGATGTCAAGGAATAACTCTCCCCAAGGCTATACAAGACCTTTATGGGAAAAATTATAAAACTCTATTAAAAGATTTTGAAAGAGATCTAAAAAAATGAGGAGACAATATTTTCAGAGATGCGAAAATATTTTAAAGATGTCAATTCTCATTAATCACATTAATGTAATTACAACTAAGATTCTAACATTGTGTGTCTGTGTAACTTGAGATATATATTCTAAAATTCATTGAAAGAGAAAGAAGCAAGGCTTGCTAACACAATATTTCAAAAGTAAAAAGTTGACGAACTTGCACTACAAGATATTAAGACTTGTTATAAGATATTAAGACTTATAAAACCACAGTAACTAAAATGGTGAAGTACTGGCCCAAGGATATAGAAATAGACCAAAATAATAAAATATATAAAAATTAAAAGAATGAAAACTGTTTACAGGTTGGCATTACCAGCCAAGTGAGAAAGGTTGAGCTATTTAATAAATGATGTTTGGGCAACTGGTTATTTATACAGAAAATAATACAATTTGATTCCTACCTCATATTATATTCAAAAATAAAATTCTAGATGTTTTAAACAGCTATGTTTATGAAGCGGAATTTAAAACTTTTAGGAGACAAAGGAGACAATATAAGCATCTCTTTATAACCCGGAGAAGGGAAAGAGTCATTAAACAGAAAGTATAAACTATGAAGGGCAAGATTGATACATTTGCCTACCTGAAAGTTAAACACTTCTGTCTCTAAAAAAAATACTATACACAAAGTTAAAAGTCAAACTACAGCCCTGGCTGGTTTGGCTCAGTGGTTAGAGTGTGGGCCAGAGGACCAAAATGCTCTCGAGTTTGATTTCTGGTCAAGGGCATGTACCTGGGTTGCAGGTTTGATCCCCCACCCAGTTGGGGTCATGTGGGTGGCAACCAATTGATGTGTCTCTCTCACATAGATGTTTCTCTCTCTCCCTCCCTCCCTTCCACTCTATCTAAAAATCAACGGAAAAATACCCTCGGGTGAGGATTAACAACAACAAAAAATTATATGGTTATCTTCAGTAAATTTCATATTAAAAAAAAGTTAAGCCACATACTGGGAGAACATATTTACACTTTATACAACTAAGTATAGGATGAAGAATTGTATATTCATCTTTATCCTAATAGTTATAAATTAGTATTTTATATGTCTTACACATTATTTAAAAAGATAAAGATACCATTAGCAAAATGGGCAAAGGATATCAACAGGCAATTTACAGAAGAAACTCTAATGGTTAATAAGCATAAAAACTGCTCACTGTCATTCAAAATTAGGGAAATGTAAATTAAAACAATAATTTTCTTTCCCCCATCAGATTGTTAAAAATTATAATCTTGTAATCCCAAGTACTGAAAAGAATGTGGAGCAACAGGAACTCCAATATACTGTTGATGAAAGTATAAACTGGCACAACACTTTGGTAAATAATTTTTTTTTTTTTAATCCTCACCCGAGGACATTTTTTCATTTTTTGTTCAGATAGAGTGGGAGGGAGAGAGGGAGAGAGAGAGAAACATCGACGTGAAAGGGACACATCGAGTGGCTGCCACCTGCACAACCAACCAGGGTCGGGGACAAACTGCAACCGAGGCACATGCCCTTAGCGGGAACCGAACCCGGGCCTCTCTGGACCGCAGGCCGACGCTCTAACCGCTGAGCCAAACCGGCCAGGGCCACTTTGGTAAATAATTTTGAAAAATTTGATTAATTTAAAGATGCACATATTTTAAGATCCAGCAATTCCATTTCTATGTATATAGTGAGTGTTCCAAAATGGGATCAGGTACCCCACGGGGTTGCATAAGATGATCCACTGGAGAGCGGGAAAACAATATTAGAACCTCTATTTGTTTATTTTAATTTAAAAAATAACAATAAATGAAAACGTATTAATGTTTAACATTGAGATAGGCAACAACACCTTCTCTAGCTGTATACGTAAGATGGTATATTGGTGTTTGGGGGACAGAGAGATAAAGAGTTGACCACTGCATACTCCTTTATTCACTCCCTTGTAATGTATTGCAATTACTGCAATTTACATGCATCTAGGTAAGTGAATTTATGAGTAATATTATTTAGGTTTAACTGAATTAAAAAGTAGACATGTGCCTTAAAAATTATACAGATAAGGCAAACATAAACAACAAGAAAATGGCAAAGAGGATATATCTCTGCTTTCAGTTTGAGTACTCTATCTGCCATATTTAGAGATTAAAAAATAGCGATTTATAATCAGATTTGACTTTTAATCACATTATTATCATTAAAATACATTATTAATATTTTCTTAATCAGAGAGAAAGTTTTAATTTACTTAAAACAAATGATTTAATATTTCATTTCATCTTTCACATTCTTTTAATTTCTATATTTGTTTATATTTAATAATATATAACATGTAGAAGAATATATATATAATTTATATATATTTAAATGCATTCTCAAAATTATTATTATTATTATTATTATTATTATTATTATTTTTTTTAATCCTCACCTGAGGACATTTTTGCATTTATCTTCAGATAGAGCGGGAGGGAGAGAGGGAGGAAGAGAGAGAGAGAAACATCGATGTGAGAGAGACACATTGAGTGGTTGCCACCCCACACAACCTGAACTGGGGCCGGGGAAAAACTGCAACCAAGGTACGTGCCCTTAGCGGGAACCAAACCCAGGTCTCTCTGGTCCGCGGGCTGATGCTCTAACTGCTGAGCCAAACCGGCCAGGGCACATTCTCAACATTATTTAATGAATAAGTATGCATGATCAAAAAATTCTATAGACCACTTGTCTTAGAAACATTTTTGCAAAAGTTTACTAAGAGACATCTACTACAAGGGTGTTAAATGCAGTACGGTGCATAATAAAGAGAAGTTGTAATGTACATTAATGTTTATTAAAAGGAGAATGACAGTTTCACTTCCTCCTTTCCAATTTGGATCCCTTTTATTTTTTCTTCATATCTGGTTGCTGTGGCTGAGACTTCCAGTACTATGTTAAATAAGAGTGGTAAAAGTGGGCATCCTTGTCTTGTTCCTGTTCTTAAGGGAAATGCTTTTAGTTTTTGTCCATTGAGTATGATGTTGGCTGTAGGTCTTTCATATATGGCCTTTATAATGTTGAGATATGATCCCTCTATTCCCAAATTGCTGAGCGTTTTTATCAGAAATGGGTGCTGGATTTAGTCGAATGCTTTTTCAGCGTCTATTTATATGATCATATGGTTTTTATCTTTCATTTTGTTTATGTGATGTATCACATTTATTGATTTGCGAATATTGTACCAGCCTTGCCTCCCTGGGATGAATCCCACTTGGTCATGGTGAATAATTTTTTTGATGTATTGCTGGATCCGATTTGCTAGTATTTTGTTCAGGATTTTGGCATCTATGTTCATCAGGGATCTTGGCCTGTAGTTTTCTTTCTTTGTAGTGTCTTTTTCTGGTTTTGGAATTAGAATTATGCTGGCCTCATAAAATGAGTTTGGAAGTCTTCCTTCTTCTTGAATTTTTTGGAATAGTTTGAGGAGAGTGGGTGTTAGTTCTTCTTTGAATGTTCGGTAAAACTCCCCCGTGAAGCCGTCAGGGCCTGGGCTTTTGTTTGCTGGGAGGGTCTTGATTACATCTTCAATTTCCTTAGTTGTTATTGGCCTGTTCAAGTTTTCTATCTTTTCCCGGTTCAATTTTGGGAGACTATGTGTTTCTAGAAATGTGTCCATTTCGCTTAGATTGTCGAATTTGTTGCCATATAAATGTTCACAGTATTTGTTAACGATCCTTTGTATTTCTGTGGTGTCAGTTGTTGCTTCTCCTCTTTCATTTCTGATTTTGTATATTTGGGTTCTCTCTCTTTGTTTCTTGGTGAGTCTAGCTAAGGGTCCATCAATCTTGTTTATCTTTTCAAAAAACCAGCTCTTTGTTTCATTGACCCTTTGAATTGTTTTTTTGGTCTCCATGTCATTTATTTCTGCTCTGATCTTTACTATTTCCTTCCTTCTACTTGCTCTAGGGTTTTCTTTTTGTTTGCTTTCTAGTTCTTTAAGTTGTGAGGTTAGGTAGTCAATTAGAAATTTTTCTTCTTTCTTGAGGTGGGCCTGTAGTGCTATGAACTTCCCTCTCAGAACTGCTTTCGCTGCATCCCATAGATTTTGTGTTGTTGTGTGTTCATTTTCATTGGTTTCCAGGAAGTTTTTAATTTCTTCTTTGATCTCCATGGTAACCCATTCATTGTTCAATAACATGCTATTTAGCCTCCATGTGTTCAAATGTCTTTGCATGTTCTTGTTGCAATTGATTTCTAGTTTCATGCCATTGTGATCTGAAAAGATGCTTGATATGATTTCAATCTTCTTGAACTTGTAGAGACTTAGTTTGTGCCCTAACATATGGTCTATCTTTGAGAATGTCCCATGTGCACTTGAGAAGAATGTGAATTCTGCAGTTTTGGGGTGTAATTCTCTGTATGTATTTATTAAATCCATTTGATCTAGTGCTTCATTTAGAATTTCTGTTTCCTTGTTAATTTTTTGTCTAGATGATCTATCCAGTGATGTCAGTGGGGTGTTGAAGTCTCCTGCTATGATTGTATTGCTGTCGATTTCTCCTTTGAAGTCCTCCAGAAGATTTTTAATATATTTTGGTGCTCCTATATTGGGTGCATATATGTTTGCCAAGGTTATATCTTCCTGTTGGATAGACCCTTTCACTATTATGTAGTGGCCTTCTTTGTCTCTAGTTATGGTCTTCAATTTGAAATCTAATTTATCAGATATGAGTATTGTTACCCTAGCTTTTTTTTCCTTTCCGTTTGCTTGGAAGATTTTTTTCCATCCCTTTACTTTCAACCTATGTGAGTCTTTTGTTGTGAGGTGGGTCTCTTGTAAACAACATATATGTGAATCATGCTTTCTTATCCAGTCAGCTACTCTGTGTCTTTTTATCGGAGCATTCAATCCATTTAAATTTAAGGTGATTATTGATATGTACTTATTTATTGCCATTTTTGTTCAGTGTGGTTATATTTTTCTTCCTATTTCTTCTACTAATTACAGCAGTCCTTTTAACATTTCTTGCAGTGCTGGTTTGGTGCTAATATATTCCCTTAGCCTTTTTTTGTCTGGGAAGCTCTTTATTTGACCTTCTATTTTGAATGATAGCCTTGCTGGATAGAGTAGTCTTGGATTCAGATCCTTGTTTTTCATGACCTTGATTACTTCATGCGATTCCCTTCTGGCCTGTAGTGTTTCTGTTCAGAAGTCAGCTGATAGCCTTATGGGGGTTCCTTTGTAGGTAACCTGTTGCTTATCTCTTGCTGCCTTTAGGATTCTCTCTTTGTCTTTAATTTTTGGCATTTTATCAATATCCAGTTTTATCAATGATTAATTTATGGCCAATTTTGTTTCATTTATATCCCATCTTTCTCTCCCACTCCTGAACTATTCTGAAGCAAATCTCAGATGTTATATAATATCATTCATAAATATTTTAGTGTGTATCTGTAAATTTTCATTTTTATATAATAGTTTGTTTGAATCAAAATCCAAATAAGGACCACACACTGCAATTGTTATACCTTCTAAGTCCATTTTTTTGTAAGTTCTATCTCTCTTTCCCCTTGCAATTTATGTGTCAATTAACCTGTGTGTTTCTTAATGTAAGAATTCCTTCTGTCATTATACATTATACAGATGTACATTATACAGAGTACATTATACAGATGATGTATTATAGAATTGTACCTCTGAAACCTATATAATTTTATTAACCAATGTCACCCCAATAAATTTAAAAAATATAAAAAAATAAAAGTTTGATTAATTTGAAAAATTAATTTTGGATTGTTTTATAATTCTTCTTTTAATATTTTAGTGGTATTCCAATAATTTCTTTTTTTTTCTTTTTTTTTTTTTTATCCTCACCTGAGGACATTTTTTTTTTTTTCATTTTTTGTTCAGATAGAGTGGGAGGGAGAGAGAGGAAGAGAGAGAGAGAGAAACATCGACGTGAAAGGGACACATTGACTGGCTGCCACCCGCACGACCAACCAGGGCCGGGGACAAACTGCAACCGAGGTACATGCCCTTAGCGGGAACCGAACCCGGGCCTCTCTGGACCACAGGCCGACGCTCTAACCGCTGAGCCAAACCGGCCAGGGCCCAATAATTTCTTGATAAAGCCATAATATGGTGACATAGGATTGTCTCACAGTATCCATGGTATACTTTTGCTTTAAGCAATTTGTCTCCAGAGTGTTAATCTTGTGGTTTAGATAATGTTTGAGGATCAGGACAGGTGTGCATTACTTACAGTTGTTTGGAGATCCTCTGTTCTGTCACTGAAGATATTCAATCTTTCTTCACTTTCCAATATTCTATCAATATTTTGGGTCATAACAATTTTTACATCAGTTACTTGATTCCTCAGTGTGGATATTGAGCTGTCATCTTGATTTTTATTGTATTTCATCTATATAGAAGTGAAATATAATACAAATTTTATTTTCTATAAGTAAGATCTATTTTGATATAATATATTGTACAAATTAGAATATAAGTGTCAAAGGCATATCTCAGTATGGTGGTTACCAGAGGGAAGGGGGCTGGGGGTAGTCAAGGGTAAAGGGAGTCAAATATATGGTGATGGAAGATTTGACTTTGGGAGGTGGGCCCACAATGCAATATACAGATAATGTATTATCGAATTGTACACTCAAAACCTATATAATCTTATTAACCTAATAAACCTAATTAAAAATAAATAAAAAATACAAAATAAAAAGTCTGGGGAAAAAAGGCATATCTCACTTGTATTTTGGCATAAGGAATCAACCTAGGCCTCAAACGACCCACTTTAATCTTGCGAAAAAGGAGTTGGGTGGGAGAGGAATATATCAATGCATTCAATCAGCAGTGGAATTGTTTTTTTAAACTTTAAATATTTTTAAATTTAGACATTTTTTAAAGAGCAGTGTTTGGTTCACAGTAAAAGTAAGTGGAAAGCACAGAGTTCCCACATGCCTGATAACCCCAGCACACACACAACCTCCCTCACTATCAACATCGCACACTAGAGTGGTATATTTGTTACAATGGATGACCTTAGGCATCACTATCACCCAAAATCCATAGTTTACATTAGGGTTCATTGTTGGTACTGTACATTCAATAGGTTTGGACAAATGTATAATGACATGTATTCATGCAGAACAATTTCACTGTCCTTAAAATCCTCTGTGCTCCTCCACTTATTCATGCTTCCCTTCTCCCTAAGCCCTGGCTACAATTGGTCTTTTAAAATTTTTATTTATTTATTATTTTTATTTTTAAATTTATCTTTATTGTTGAAAGTATTACAGATATCCTCCTCTTTTCCCCCATTGATCACCCCCTCCCATTCCCCCCATGCCTTCACTACACTATTGTCTGTGTCCATTGGTTATGCATATATGCATATAAATTCTTTCATTAATCTCTTCCTGCCCTGTCCCCTCTCCTTCATTCCCTCTGAGATTTGTCAGGCTGTTCCCTGCTTCCCTGTCTCTGGATCTATTTTATTCATCAGCCCATCTTGTTCATTATATTCCACAAATAAGTGAGATCATGTGGTATTTGTCTTTCTCTGACTGGTTTATTTCGCTTAGCATAATACTCTCCAGGTCCCTCCATGCTATCTCAAAGGGTAAGAGGGCCTTCTTTTTCACAGCTGCATAGTATTCCATTGTGTATATGTACCACTGCTTTTTTATCCACTCATCTACTGATGGGCACTTGGGCTGTTTCCAGACCTTAGGTATTGTAAATAGTGCTGCTGTGAACATAGGAGTGCAAATATTCTTTCTGATTGATGTTTCAGGCTTCTTAGGATATATTCCTAGAAGTGGGATCACTGGTCAAATGGCAGTTCCATTTTTAATATTTTGAGGAAACTCCATACTGTTTTCCATTGGTCTTTTTACTGTCTCTGTAGTTTTACCTTTTCCAGAATGTCATATAGTTGGAATCACACAGTATGTAGCCTTTTCAGATTGGCTTCTTTCATGTAATAATATGCATTTAAGGTTCCTCCATGTCTTTTCATGACTTGATAGCTCATTTCCTTTTAGTGCTGAATAACAGTCCATTGTTTGGATGTATCACAGTTTATTTAAACATTCACCTGTGAAAAGATATCTTGGTTGCTTCCATGTTTTGATGATTATGAATAAAGCTGCTACAACATCCATATGCAGTTTTTTTGTGTGGACAAGTTTTCAATTCCTTTGGGTAAATACCAAGGAGTGTGATTGCTAGATTGTATGGTGAGAGTATGTTTAGTTTTGTAAAGAACTACCAAACTGTCTTCCAAAGTGGCCATATCATTTTGCATTCTCACCAGCAGTGAATAAGAGTTACTATTGCTCCACATCCTTGTCAGCCTTTGGCGTATTTTGAATTTTGGTCATTCCAATAGATGTGTATTGGTATCTCATTATTGCTTTAATTTGCAATTCCCTAATGACATATGATTTGAGCATCTTTTCATGTTTATTTGCCATCTGTATATCGTCTTTGGTGAGATATCTATTCAGGTCTTTGACCTATTTTTTAATCAGGTTGTTTATTTTCCTATTGTTGAGTTTTAAAAATTCTTTCTATATCGTGGATGATAGTCTTTTATCAGAGTTGTCTTTTGCAAATATTTCCTCCCAGTATGTGGCTGTCTTCTCATTTTCTTGACTTTTTTTAATCCAATCTTACAATCTGTCTTTTTATTTGTTTATTCCTCACCCGAGGATATGTTTAGAGAGAGGAAGAGAGAGAAGGAGAGAGAAAGAGACAGAGAGAGAAAGAGAGAGACAGAGAGAGAGAGAGAGAGAGAAAGAGAGAGAATCAGTTGCCTCCTATACGTGCCCCAACATTTTGGTATAAGGGTTAATGCTCCAACTGAGCCACCTGGCCAGGGCAATCTCTGTCTTTTCATGGTGTATTTAGACCATTTACTTTAATTAATTAAGTAATATTTTTTATTGCTTTTTTAGAGAGAGGGAGAGGGAGAGAGAGAAATATTGATGTGAGAAGGAAACATTGATAAGCTACCTCTTGCATGCCCCCCACTGAGGATTGAGTCTGAAACCCTGGCATGTGCCCTGACCAGGAATTGAACCAGCAACCTTTCAGTGCATGGGCTATGCCCAGCCAACTGAGTCACACTGGCCAAGGCAGACCATTATCTTTTTTTTTTTAATCCTTACCCGAGGATATTTTTCTATTTATCTTCAGATAGAGTGGGAAGGAGAGAGAGGGAGAGAAAGGGAGAGGGAGAGAAACATCGATGTGAGAGGGAAACATCGACTGGTTGCCTCCTGCACGACCCCTACCAGGGCCAGGAACTAACCATAACCGAGGTACGTGCCCTTGACCGGAATCGAACCCTCGACTCATTGGTCCTCGGGCTGACACTCTACTGCTGAGCCGTTTGGCCAGGGCCAGACCATTATCTTTTTATTTTTTCTTTATTGATGTTAGAGAGAGAGGAAGGGAGAGGGAGAGAGAGATAGAAACATCGATTGGCTGCCTCCTGCATGCCCCCCACTGGGGATTGGGCCCACAACCTGGGCATGTGCCCTGACCAGGAATCGAACTCTTGGTGCATGGGTCGAAGCTCAACCAGTGAGCCACACCAGCTGGGCCAGACCGTTATCTTTTAAAGTGATTATTGATGTAGTTGGATTAATATCTACCATATTTGTTACTGTTTTCTATTCACTGTTTTAGTTCTTTGTTCCTATTTTTGTCTTCTACTCTATCCATATTAACAAAAATAATCTCTAAGATGTAATGTTACATTTAAAAAGTAAGCTGCAGCTGTAGAACAATATTAAATAATAACTCACTGAACATTTTAGTATGTGCCAGGCACTGTTTTAAGCACTTCATATGCATTAGCTCATTTAATTCCCAAAATACCATATAAAGCAGTACTCTAATAATCTTTTATTTTCTAAATAAGAAAACTGAGACTGAGAGTGGTTAATAAGTTGCTCAGTGTTATACAGCTAAAGGCAAAATAAGGATTCAGACTCAAAAAGCTCCAGAGATTGTTATATCTATAACTATATCTTTCTATCATTCTGGAAGGATACACACCAAACTGTCTATTAAGAGTGCTCACAGCACCGGGGGAGTTGATTGAGACTGTAGGAGATATTTATACTTCACTTTATGTACTTTTGTATTATCTCACTTCATTAATAAGTATTACTTTTAAAATAAAAATAAAGATTTAAAAAACCCCTGCTCTTTGGCAAGTGATCAAATCTACCTTAAACAGAACCCTCATCTTGGTCACTGGACCATGCAACTTATAATTGATGTTCTGGGAAGAGTTCATGAGGTGGATGTAGAAAAAAGGGGGTTGTTAGATGAATTGTGGTGTCCCCCCAAAAGATATGTTCAAGCCCTAATTCTGGATACTTGTGAATGTGATCTCGTTTGTAAATAAGGTCTTTGCAAATGTAATCAAATTAAGATAAATGGTTAATCTTTAATTTTTTTGTTCCTTTTCTCTCCTTTTTATTTTATTTTCTATTTTTTTGAGGGTGAGTGTCTTCTCACATGTTTTAGACGCATTTAAATTTCTTTTTTCCTTTCCATGTGCTGTCGGTTTAGACGCTCTGCCAATCTACAGTGTTGCTTTTTTTTTTTTTTTAGGATTTCTATAAGTTTATATATTTTTTAGTCACAAATCTGTGATATGAGTTGTGAATAGTTTTCCTTTTTCTTTGTTGTTTCCCACCCCATCTCCCACTGCAAAAGTGTCATCGTTTTTAAGATATAGTTGATTTAAAAAAATTTTTTAAATGTCTTTATTGTTGAAAGTATTACAGATGACCCTCCTCCCCCACCCATTGATTCTCTCCTTTTTAAAATGCTTAATCTTTTAAAAAAAATCCTCACCCGAGGATATATTTTGTTTTTTAGAGAGAGGAAGGGAGAGAGGGAAAGAGAAAGAGAGAGATACATTGATTGGTTTGCCTTCCGTACGCACCCCAACCGGGGATTGAACCCGAAACCTAGATATGTGCCCTGACTTGAACCTGCCACCTTTTAGTGTATGGGACGATGCTCCAACCAACTGAGACACTTGGCCGGGGCTAAAATGCTTAATCGTTTTTAATCTGAGAGAATCATCTAAGTTTTGTTAAGACAATGTATTCATAGTCCATTCCATGAATTTATAGACTAAAATAATAGACTGTCTGGGATTTGCATTTGGTATATATATATATATATTTTAAGTCTCTCAAAACTACTTTTTTGGTACTGTATGCATTTTGTTAATTATAGTATAAGAATTTCAACAACTTCTACAAAATTTTCTACAAATTTAAAGCTTACCAGGTTAACTTATAAATGTTAAACAGAAAATTCTTTGATTTCAGATGTGTTAACTTCTTAAAATGTGCATATTTTCACATAGTTACTAGTTTTCAGGGACCTATGTTAATATATTTTGGCTGTCTTGAATATGCAGAATTCTTCATAAGAAAATGTATGCATTTAATATAAAAGTTTCTATCCTTAGTTATTTTGTCAGACATGGTGGTGGACACACCCTATGGTGATCCCCAGTGAGACACATCCTTGTAAAATCCCCTCCTCTTGAGTGTGATTTGCTTCTAATAGAAGCAAAGGTGATGGAATGTCACTCCCATGATTATATGAGATTTAGCAGATTGGAGTGAGAGAGATTCTTTTGTTGGCCTTGAAGAAGCAAGTGGCCATGTTGAGGACACTACTCACCTTGGGTGGCAAGGAACTGCTATCAGTCTCTAGGACCCGAGGGTGTCCTCCAGCCAACAGCCAGCAAAAGCTGCATACCTATTGCAGCTATAAGAACATATATATTTAAAAATTTTTAAGAGTAAATTTGAGCAAAAATTGATCCTAATCCAGCAGCGCCTAACCAGAAGTAGTTAGAAGTGCTCCTAGGAAATGAATTCTGCAACGACCTGAATGAGCCTGGAAGCAGATTTTCCCCCAGAGCTTCTAGAAGAGAACACAGCCTGGCTGACACTTAGAGTGTAGTTTTGAGAGGTCCTGAACAGAGAACCCAGTTAAGCCACACCTTGATTCCTAACCCACAGGAACTGTGAGATAATATACGTGTGCTGTTTTGTGGTAATTTGTCACACATAAATAGAAAACAAACACAGGTATACTTAAAATATTTTATTATGAAAAAGTTCATATATATATAAAAGCAGAATGAATAATATAATAAACCCTTATGTACCCATTACCTAGTTTCAGCAATTATCAACACATGGCCAATCTTGTTTCATCT
Organism: Tadarida brasiliensis; assembly: GCA_030848825.1. Classification (NCBI taxonomy): domain Eukaryota; kingdom Metazoa; phylum Chordata; class Mammalia; order Chiroptera; family Molossidae; genus Tadarida; species Tadarida brasiliensis. Next base: position 58,598,580 of record CM061257.1, on the reverse strand, counting down.
ATGCTACTACCAATCACCCTTTTCCCAAATATATTATTTTCTTTTAAAATTTATTTTTCTTTATTGCTTTCTAGACAGAGAGGAAGGGAGAGGGAGAGAGAGATAGAAACATTGATGAGAGAGAACATCGATTGGCCGCCTTCTGCATGCCCCCCACTAGGGATCGGGCCCACAACCTGGGCATGTACCCTGACCAGGAATTGAACTGGTGACCTCTTGGTGCATGGGTTGACGCTCAACCACTGAGCCACACCAGCCAGGCAATTTTTTTTTTTTCTTTTTAAACTTATCTTTATTGTTGAATGTATTACAGATGTCCCCCCTTTTTTCCCCTATTGATCCCCCTCCTCCTCACTCCCACCCCATTCCTTCCTTCCCTACACTATTGTCTGTGTTAATTGGTTATGATATATGTATATAAATTCTTTGGTTTATCTCTTCCCACCCTTCCTCCCACCTTCCCTTTGAGGGAGGGGGGATTCTTTTTCTTTTTGCTGTTCTGATTGGGTGTTTTTTGATTCTTTATATTCCAAATCGATGGTTTGTTTCTTGGCTTACCTACTCTGGTATTGATTCCCCGTAAAGTATTCTTTATTTCAGTTAATGCTTCCTTCATTTCTAACTGTGCACACTTCATTTCTGACTGGTCCTTTTTTATGCTCTTGAGGCCCTCACTAAGTTCCATGAGCATCCTTATAACCAGTGTTTTGAACTCTGCATCTGTTAGATTGCTTATTCCCATTTTGTTTAGTTCTTTTCCTGGAGTTTTGTTTTGTTCTTTTATTTGGTACATGTTTCTTTGTCTCCTCATTTAGGCTGCCTCCTTGGATTTGTTTCTGTGTATTAGGTAGATTTGCTGTCTCCTAGGCTTCATAGGGTGGCCTATTATAGTATGTGTCCTGTAGGGTCCAGTGGCACAGCTTCCCTGATCACTCCACCTGGGCCCTCGAGGTGCACCCCTCATGTGGACTGTACACCCTTCTGTTGTAATTGAGTCTTGATTTCTGTTGGCATGTCAGTGGGAAGGATTTACTCAGGCTGATCAGCTGCAAGGACTGGCTGTGCCCACTGCCCACTGACCTCTGACTGCCTTGGAGGATCAGCGGTATAGGGGCCCACCACACTGAGCAAGACTTACTTCAGCAGGGCTCTGGTACCCACTGAGTCCACTCCTTGAGTGTGTCATTTGTGGAGGTGGTTGGGTGGTGGTGCTTCGATGTGGTCTGAAGTTGTCCACTAGGTGTGCAAGGTCAGCCTCTGCCTGTGTTGTACCTGAGGCCACCAGGCATAAGCTATAAAGTGATCTGCAGATGGCTGCTGCTTGTGCTGGGCTTGGAGGTGCCCAGGCAAAGCCAAGCTGTGAACCAAGGCTTGCTGCTTCTAGTGCCAGGAGTGGGGCCACTTAGCAAGAGGTATGGGGCTCGCTGAGGCCAGATGCTGCTTGTTTGAAAGAATTTAGGAAAATCTGAAGCAGGATCCAAGACAGGCCAATCCTATAGTAAAGGCACTGGAAACAGCTTGGTGGGCCCAAAAGTTGGGTGGGGCACGGCCTCAGGGAATCACCAGGTCAGGGCAAACAGTGTGAGCCAGGTTGCTGGAGTCACAGATATGGCAGCCGTCTGCTGGCCTGTGGGTGGAGGGCTCACCAAGTGAACACCAGCCTCGGCCAGCATGTCTGTCCTGGAGAAAGCTGCCTCTCCATTTCTCACCTGGATGCCAAACAACTCAGTTCTAACCCTGTATGTCTCTGGTGCCTTTCAAGCTGCCTCCCCCATGCTAGAGCCTGGAGGGAGCGAGTCTGAATAAATCCATGCGTGGGCCCTTTAAGAGGAGCTGCCTGGGACTCCAGAAGCCTCAGCCTCCCTCAGCCTCAAGTCCCGCTGGTTTTTACAGCCAGAAGTGACGGGGACTTCTCTTCCTGGCACTGGAACCCTGAGCTGGGCGCCTGGTGTGGGACAGGAACCCCTCACTCCTCAGGGAGGACCTTCACAGCTGAGATATCTCTCCTGATTTTTATCCTCCACACGTGGGTGTGGGACCAGCCCATCCGTGCCCTCTACCCCTCCACATCCAGTCTCAATGTGGCTGCTTCTTTAATTGTAGTTGTAGGACTTCCATTCAGCTTGATTTCGGGCAGTTCTGAATGATAGTTGTTCTGTAGTTTAGTTGTAATTTTGATGTGGTTGTGGGAGGAATCGAGTACCATGATCTTTACCACGATCTTGACCGGAAGTCTCTACATATTGTGTTTTGTGTCTTCATATTGATATGTATCTTAGAGCTTTCTCTTTCTCTCTCTCTCTCTTTTTTTGTGTTAATCCTCACCCGAAGATATGTTTCCATTGATTTTTAGATAGAGTGGAAGAAAGGGAGGGAGGAAGAGAGAGAGAAACATTGATGTGAGAGAGACACATGGATTGGTTGCCTCCGCATGACCCAGGCTGGGGATTGAACCTACAACCCAGGTACGTGCCCTTGACCAGGAATCGAACCTGAGACCCTTCAGTCTGCAGGCCGATGCTCTAACCACTGAGAAAACTTGCCAGGGCATCTTAGGTCTCCTTTAATCTATAGCAGCGGTTCTCAACCTGTGGGTCGCGACCCCTTTGGGGGTCAAATGACCCTTTCACAGGGATCACCTAAGACATAACAGTAGCAAAATTACAGTTATGAAGTAGCAACAAAAATAATTTAATGGTTGGGGGTCACAACAACATGAGGAACTGATTAAAGGGTCGCAGCATTAGGAAGGTTGAGAACCACTGATCTATAGGTTTGCTTTAACTTTTTCCCCCTTGCAATTTTGTTGAAGAAACTGGGTCCTTTGTCTTGTAGAGTTTCTCATATTCTGGATTTTGCTGATTGCATTGCTGTGGTATCATTTAACGTGATCATTGATTCTTTTATTTCCTGTAAACTGGCAGCTACTAAAGGCTTGGTCACAATCAGGTATGATGTTTTGGGCAAGCAGACTTGAAGTATACTTTTTTTTTTTTTTTTTTTTTTATCCTCACCCAAGGACATTTTTTCATTTTTTGTTCAGATAGAGTGGGAGGGAGAGAGAGGAAGAGAGAGACAGAGAGAGAAACATCGATGTGAAAGGGACACATCGAGTGGCTGCCACCCGCACGACCAACCAGGGCCGGGGACAAACTGCAACCGAAGTACATGCCCTTAGCGGGAACCGAACCCGGGTCTCTCTGTACCGCAGGCAGACGCTCTAACCGCTGAGCCAAACCGGCCAGGGCTTGAAGTATACTCTTCAAGTTGGCTCTTGATCTTTTGACATGAGCAAAGCAGACTTTGATAGCTCTCTTGTTTCTGTTATGATAAAATGTTTCTGGCTTTTATGTTTTCTGCCCAATATCTAGAATTAATCCTGGTTCCTTAGTGTAAAATGGTATTTAGACTATAATCTAGACACTGAGGGGTTTGCTGCTATTGGATTGGTCTTTGTTTCTAGAGTTTTCAGTGGATAGGCCTAGGAAATACTTTTTTATTTTTATTTTTTTAATAATTTATTTTATTATTAATTTGTTTTTGTTACAGATGTTTTTCCTTTTTATTCCCCCATTGACACCCTCCTCCCCCTCCCCTTCTCCTCCTCCCCATCCCTGTTGTCCATGTCCATTGGTTATGCACCCATGCACATAGGCTCTGTGATTTATCTCTTTCCCCCGCCTACCCCCCTCCTCTGAGGCCCATCATCCCGTCCTCCACCCTCCATGTCTCTGGGTCAATTTCGTTGTTCAGTTTGCTCAGTTCTCCTGTGTGTTGCCGGCTTCCTCCGTTGGTGGGGGGGTAGCCGGGCTCCCCCGCTCCGCCTGGGTTCCCCCGCGGTGGGCCCGGCTCCCCCACTCCGCCTGGGTTCCCCCGCGGTGGGGGCGTCTCCTGGCTCCCCCGCTCCGCCTGGGTTCCCCCGCGGTGGGGGGTTCACCCGGCACCCCCGCTCCACCTGGGTTCCCCCGCGGTGGGGGCGTCTCCCGGCACCCCCGCTCTGCCTGGGCTCCCCGGCGGTGGGGGCGTCTCCTGGCTCCCCCGCTCCACCTGGGTTCCCCCCGGTGGGGGGTTTGCCCGGCACCCCCGCTCCGCCTGGGCTCCCCCGCGGTGGGGGCGTCTCCTGGCTCCCCCGCTTCACCTAGGTTCCCCCGCGGTGGGGGGGGTCACCCGGCACCCCCGCTCCGCCTGGGTTCCCCTGCGGTGGGGGCGTCTCCTGGCTCCCCCGCTCCACCTGGGTTCCCCCGCGGTGGGGGGGTCGCCTGGCACCCCTGCTCCACCTGGGTTCCCCTGCGGTGGGGTGGGTCGCCCGGCACCCCCGCTCCGCCTGGGCTCCCCCACGGTGGGGGCGTCTCCTGGCTCCCCCGCTCCACCTGGGTTCCCCCGCGGTGGGGGCGTCTCCCGGCACCCCCGCTCTGCCTGGGTTCCCCTGCGGTGGGGGGCGTCTCCCGGCACCCCAGCTCCGCCTGGGCTCCCCCGCGGTGGGGGCGTCTCCCGGCACCCCCGCTCCGCCTGGGCTCCTCCACGGTGGGGGCGTCTCCTGGCACCCCAGCTCCGCCTGGGCTCCTCCACGGTGGGGGCGTCTCCCGGCACCCCAGCTCCGCCTGGGCTCCCCCGCGGTGGGGGCGTCTCCCGGCACCCCCGCTCCGCCTGGGTTCCCCCGCGGTGGGGGCGTCTCCCGGCTCCCCCGCTCCACCTGGGTTCCCCCGCGGTGGGGGCGTCTCCTGGCTCCCCTGCTCCACCTGGGTTCCCCCGCGGTGGGGGGGGTCACCCGGCACCCCCTCTCCGCCTGGGCTCCCCCGCGGTGGGGGCGTCTCCTGGCTCCCCCGCTCCTGGGTTCCTCCATGGTGGGGGGGTCGCTCAGCTTCCGCAGGCGCCCCTGGCTGCAGGAACATGTTTCCTTTCAGGCAACAAGGAGGGTCCTGGAGGGCAGTATGCTGTCTCCATTCTGCTGCTTCTTCAATTTCGTAGTTGCAGGGCTTCCATTCAGCTTGATTTCATGCGGTCTTTAAGTGATAGTTATTCTGTGATTTAGTTGTAACTTTGATGTGGTTGTGGGAGGACGCGATTCCGCGTCCACCTAGGTCGCCATCTTGACCGGAAGTCCTAAGCTATTCTTTATTTCAGTTAGTGCCTCCTTCATTTCTAACTGTGTATCCATCATTTCTGAACGGTCCCTTTTTATGCTCTTGAGGCCCTCACTAAGTTCACTGAGGTTCTCACTAAGTCCATTGAGCATCCTTATAAGCAGTATTTTGAACTCTGCATCCGTTAGGTTGCTTAACTCCATTTCACTTAGTTCTTTTCCTGGAGTTTTGTTCTGTTCTTTCATTTGGGACCTGTTTCTTTGTCTCCTCATTGTGGCTGCCTCCCTGTTTGTTTCTATGTATTACTTAGCGAGAAGTGTGGGGCTAGTTGAGACCAGATGCTGCTTGTTTGAAAGAATTTAGGAAAAGCTGAAGCAGGCTCCAAGACAGGCCAATCCTATGGTAAAGCAACTGGCAACAGCTTGGGTGGGCCTGGAAGTTGGGTGGGGCGGGGCCTCAGGGCATCACCAGGGCGGGGCCAACAGTGTGAGCCAGGTTGCTGGAGTCCGCCCCAGGGAAGGGCTCACCAAAGGAACAAAAGCCTCTGATAGCACGTTTGTCCAGGTCGGTCCAGGAGAAAGCTGCCTCTCCAGCCCTCGCGCCAATGCCTAACAGCTCAGTTCTTCCCCATATGATTCTGGTGCCCCTCAGGCTGCCTCCCCCGCGCTGGAGCCCGGAGGGAGCAAGTCCAAGTAAGTCTGTGCGCGGGCCCTTTAAGAGGAGCTGCCGGGTGCTCCAGCCGCCTCAGCCTCAGTTCCCGCTGGTTTCTCCAGCCAGAAGTTCTGGGGACTTCTCTTCCTGGCACTGGAGCCCTCAGCTGGGCGCCTGGTGTGGGACGGGGACCCCTCAGTCCTCAGGGAGGACCTTCCCAGCTGAGGTGCCCTCCTAATTTTTATCCACCACACGCGGGTGTGGGACCAGCCCGTTGCGCCTCCGCCCTCCTACCAGTCTCGATGCGGCTTCTTCTTTAATTTCGTAGTTGTCAGACTTCCATTCAGCTTGATTTCAGGTGGTTTTGAATGATGGTTGTTCTGTATTTTAGTTGTAACTTTGATGTGGTTGTGGGAGGACGGGATACTGCGTCTACCTACGCCGCCATCTTGACCGGAAGTCTCCTACTTTTTTATTTTTAAAGAGAAAATGTATCACATGGCATATTTTCATTACATATTTCTCTCTCTTTCTTGTGTGTGACCAAAATACTTTAATTTGCAACTTTAATATACAATATGAAGTCCATAATTTCTTGACATTCTCACCTGGCTCCTGTTTGTAGAATTGATACTATACTCTCAGTCTTCATCATCAAGGATACCTAATCCTTCATCTGACCACTGGGAAGGAACTGGATATAGAAAGAGACCCAGCACAGCATCTGTGTCATGCCAAAAGCACCGGAGAATTCAGAACCACATGGCTGCACTGAAAAACTGGCCTGGATCACCTGGGATCTGGTGAGCTGGGACACTGTTTGTGCAGGGCTTGAGGGGCACACCGCCACCAGCATGACCAACGCCTCGCAGTTCGTGGAGGCCTCTGAAGAGGCGGCCTCCAGCGGGAACAGTGGTCCCCAGGCCCTCAATCACGTGTTTTTCAATATTTAATTTTCAATTTAAATTTAGGATTATACATTTTACTTAGTTCTTTGACTTTATATTTGCAATTTTTTGATGAAAATTTTGATTCATAACAATATTAATTGGATTACTCAAAGTAATTATATCTATATCTCTAACTATATAAACCAGTTTCAGAATAGCAACACCAATGTTATTACTAACAATGTGACACTTGAAAATAAATATTTTAATATTTTTAGTCCTTTTTTTATTAAGATATAATTTTCACTGGGAATATATAATCAAATTATTGTGTTTTAAAGTCACTTGAAATGCCTGGCTGGTGTAGCTCAGTGGATTGAGCGTTGTCCCATGGACTGAGAGGTCCCGGCTGGATTCCCGGTCAGGGCACATGCCCAGGTTTCAAGCTCGATCCCCAGTAGGGGGCGTGCAGGAGGCAGCGGATCAATGTTTCCCACATTGATGTTTCTATTTCTCTCTCCATTCCTCTCTCTAAAAAAACAATGAAAACATCCCTGGCCGGTTTGGCTCAGCGGTTAGAGCGTCGGCCTGCGGTCCAGAGAGACCTGGGTTGGGTTCCCGCTAAGGGCATGTACTTCGGTTGCAGTTTGTCCCCGGCCCTGGTTGGTCGTGCAGGTGGCAGCCACTCGATGTGTCACTTTCACATCGATGTTTCTCTCTCTCTCTCTTCCTCTCTCTCCCTCCCACTCTATCTGAACAAAAAATGAAAAAATGTCCTCGGGTGAGGATAAAAAAAAAAACAAAACAAAACAATGAAAACATATTTAAAAAAATAAAGTGACTTGAAATAAGTTTTTACTCTCTTTTAAGCCATCATCAACTTAATACACAGACAGTTGCGTTTTAGGGATTACTTATTTAAATTAAAATTTTTTTATAATGGAAAAATATACATAACATAAAATTTTCAATTTTAACAATTTTTAACTGTATACTTCAGTGGTATTAAGTATATCTACACTGTTGTGCAACTATCACCACCAACTACCTCTGGAAAGTTTTCATCTTCCCAAATTGAAACTGTATCCATTGAATAATAATTCCTCTTCCCCCTCTCCTTCCAGACTCTGGCAACCACCATTCTACTTGCTGTCTATATAAATCTGACTACTCTCGGTACCTCATTAAGTGAAATCACATAATATTTGTACTCTTGTGACTGTCTTATTTCACTCAGCAGGAACTACTTTTTGAATATTTAATTAATAGTATTTTTAAATTATGTGAAATATACACATGGTTCCAAAGTCAAATTTGTAAAACAAATTTCATTCAGAGAGGTCCAGTTTCCATCCCTATTCCCCATCCTTACCATAGGCAACCACTGGAATGTTCTTGATTTATCCTTCCCTTGAACCCCTGAAGCACACTATGTATTTTTTTTTCTTTTATACTATAAGCAAATAAATACATATATTTGTATTTATTCCCTCTTTCTTAAATGGTTGCATATACAAATAAGTAATAGTATACCATACATATTTTATCTTGCTTTATTCACTTATCACTATATCATGGATATCATTACTTATTATTATATAGAGATAGAAGTTCTCAGTTCTCATTCATCTTTACAGCTCTTAACTCATAATTCCTAACTGACTTGACAGCTGCAATACTAACAATGTTTAGGAATACAGTTGGAGGTTACATACCATATACTTTCCTAATACTTGCTGAAAATCGGCAGCAACTGCATTTGAAGGAGAAAAATGTTCTTGTGACATCAAAGGATTTCTTAGAAAAATATCACTGACCTGGGGAAATGAATGGAAATATTTAAACTATATAGATAATTTCAACTGGATAATTACAGAGTTCATCTTTATTTGAGGCCAAGTGTGGCAGAAACCAGAAATAAAAGAAACCAGGACATTTCAAGATTTTTAGTGGCAGGGTGTCCTGTCTATTTAAAGATGCAGTATTTATGAAAACTGTTTACTCAGTCTTCTCCACTGCACTTCTCCATCTGTACTCTAATCTGTAGTACAGATTACAACCTCATATCGTGAGACTGCAGGTGCTTCCTTAATTTTTTGGTATTATCAGAGGACTTGAGGAGAAGAGCAGATGTTTACCTCTGGCAAACAAGGAAAGATGGGAGTCCATGATATTTTAAAAATAAGTACTTATTTTCCCCTCCTTCTCCTATCCTCAGAATCCACTCAACGATAACAAAACAATCCCAACTAAATGTCATGACTCTATCTTTCAAACCCTATAGGACACTTCAAGGTTTCAAGAAGAAATTCTGACAATTGTTTGTACTAAATGTTATATTCTCCAGAGGTAGGGGTAAAAATGATATGGTTAGCAATTTTGTGTCATCTGGCTTTGGAAAGGTGGTAAAGTTGGGATGTTTTGTCATAATGGCAGAGAGAAAAAAATTAGAGTAGTCAATTAAATGGCTAACAGTGTTTAGCATCAAGACTCTAACAACTGTCTAGGCATAACTGTCAATGTAGACTCTATGTAGAGTGACAATATTAGGCCCTTATAACCTTTTTTTTTAAATTTTATTTTTTATTTATTTTCTTTTTTATTAATTTATTTTTGTTACAGATGTTTCTCCTTTTTTTCCCCATTGACACTCTCCTCCCCATCCCCCCCACCCCGTCCCCAGCTTTGTTGTCCATGTCCATCAGTTATGCGTACATGCATAAAAGTTCTACGGTTTATCTCTTCCCTCCCCACCTCCCTCTTCTGGGGGTTGTCAATCTGTACCCTACTTCCACATCTCTGGGTCTACCCTGTTCCTCAGACTGTTATGTTCATTATATTCCGCAAATGAGTGAGATCGTGTGATATTTGTCTTTCTCTGCATGGCTTGTTTCGCTTAGGATAATACTCTCCAGGTCCCTCCATGTCGTCTCAAAGGATAAGAGATCTTTCTTTCTTACAGCTGCATAGTACTCCATTGTGTATATGTACCACAGCTTTTTTATCCATTCGTCTACTGATGGACACTTGGGCTGTTTCCAGATCTTAGCTATTGTGAATAGTGCTGCTATGAACATGGGGGTACATATGCCCTTATAACCTTTGATTCTGTATATGGTTATAGTTTGAACTGTGTTAAAACAAGTTGGTATACTACACAAATAAAATATATGCATGATTCATGAATGTGATTGAAGAATAACTGCTAGTAATTATTATATAGCTGACTGATTTTTCCATTAACATTTTTTATTAAAATATTTATACTGAATTATATATTTTTAAATAAAATTGAAGATTAGTATTATTTACTTTTAAAAATAAGAAACAAATGTACTATCTGGACCATAAAGTTACCAGAATAATGGTTTAGCCCTCAGCTGTCACTGAGATTGCTTTACACAAAGTCTCCTTATTCTGGTTGGAGATAAAACTCTGGGTGATAGTAAGCAACAGGTGACAGCTACTGAGAAGGTTAATTACTCCTTAAGAAATTTATAAAATCTCATGTATCTACATAAGTACATACACATAAGCCCTCTATTTACCATATTTTATTTGTTGTCAATTTTCAGGTAGAACTTTCCCTAAAGGTAGTATGTCTTGATTTTTAAAAATTATTTCATTTAACTCTTAATTCATATATATTTTTTTTTACCAGAAGTGAGTTATATGTAATTATTTGTAAATTAAATACATATGCTGTTGAGAAAGTATTTTAAATATTAGTAAAGCTTCATTTCTTTCTTACTTTTAAAGAACAATATAAATATAAAGAGAGATTCTAATAGATCTGAGTGGATTGTCTTTGCAGTTCTTCCTTCAGAGTTGGGGGAAGTGTGGAAGCAGGAGACAAATGAGGGATGAGGGTAAGAAATCTCTGAAGGTCATTAGTAGCTCTGCTTTATAGACAGGTGAATGATTTGCTTTTGTTAAGTGACATTATTACTAATAAACTAAAAAATAAAGACCTTGTAATTTGAGAAACTGAAAAGGTCCTTAAAGTAGTATAACAAATTACTTACACGTTTAAGAAATGCAGCTGGTGTTACAATATCCAACATATCGTCTGAGGCACATAGGTAAATGATCCCATCAATAAAGAGACTATGATAGACAAAGCTTTGGAAAAAACACATTCATTTTCAGTGGTTCTCAACCTTCCTAATGCCGCTCGCGGCGACCCTTTAATACAGTTCCTCATGTTGTGGTGACCCCCAACCATTAAATTATTTTCGTTGCTACTTCATAACTGTAATTTTGCTACTGTTATGTCTTAGGCGACCCCTGTGAAAGGGTCGTTTGACCCCCAAAGGGGTCGCGACCCACAGGTTGAGAACCGCTGATTTACATGATAATATTAAAGACATTAAGTACCTACACAACAAATTTAATTTCATCCTCAAGCTCTCATTAATAGTATAAAAGCTATATAGAAAACTTTTATAATAGAATAATTAGAATATCTTTCATATATTTGAAAAATTAAATTATGTTAAAACTATAAAATTTAAATATGTATTTAAAATACATTATGTAAATAAAAATAAATTACAATAAAGAGAAAAGTCATAATCTAATATAGATATAGAAAACTCTAATAACCAAATCAAATATAATCACTCATATTCCAAGACTGAATCAAGATTCTGATCAAATAGCTATTTCACTGACTTTTACTATTCCTATATTTTTAGGTAGACATATTCAATTTTGGCACTTCTTAGCTTTCTATCATGATAGATTAAAATTTAAAAGCTGTACACTGTCAATACCAAATATTCTGGAGAACAGGATGAGTTGGGGAGGAGGAATTAAACTCCCTTACAGTATGCTAAAGTATACCTTATCCTGACCACTCCAACTTTGGATGTTTTGTGCCTTCTCAGAGTTACATATTAGGAGGCTAAAAGACTCTTAGAAAGTGCCTACATCTTCACTGCCCAACAATCCAGAAAATTTAGAGGTATGGCAACAAAAATAGTTGCTTGATGCCTAGGCTTTAATCTAGTTGTTCTGAACACTCTATATCCAAATAGTTAGCAGGCAACAGACCTGGTCAAATGCAAAATTGGATATACATGAGAATGAAGAATTTCAGAAACGGGTAGGAAAGATAATACTAGAGGCAGAAAATGGTATCCTTTCAATATAAATCCTTCATATTGTATCATGAATATAATATGCCATAAAAATATATATATATATTTTTTAGAGAGAGAGGAAGGGAGAGGGAAAGTGAGAGACAGAAAAATTGATGTGAGAATGAAACATCAATTGGCTGCCTCCTGCACAGCCCCTATTAGGGCTCAAGCCTGAAATCCAGGCATGTGCCTGGACCGGCTTGGCAACCTTTCAGTGCACAGACGACACCCAACCAACTGAGCTACACTGGCCAGGGCATATGCTACATATATTTTTAAATAGCAAAATAATTTTATTTATTTATTAATTTTTATTAATTTATTTTTGTTACAGATGTTTCTCCTTTCTCCCTCCAGAAACCCTCCTCCCTATCCCGCCCCCCATGCTACACATATTTTTAATGATATTGATTGACCATGGTTTTTTTTTTTTTTTTTTGGTACGTGCCCCTAGCGGGAACCGAACCCAGGACTCTCTGGTCCGCAGGCCGACGCTCCAATCGCTGAGCCAAACCGGCCAGGGCAATGATATTGATTGATACAAAAAAATTCCCACTTGGAAAAAATATATATTTTTAATACATTATACATGATTTTATTTAAAAGTGTAAAAGCAGGCAAAGCTAAACTAAAGTATTACAAATTAGGATAATGGTTGTCTTTGGGGTAGTGGAAGTGGATAGGAAGAATAAGGGCTTCTGGGGAGCTGGAGATAGTCTGTTTCTTGACCTGGTGGTGATAACAAAAGTGTTTATTTGGTGTGGTAACAAGAGTGTTTATTTGGTGCTGATTCATCCAGCTATTCATTTAGGATTTGTGCTTATTTATTTATTTATTTATTTATTTATTTATTTACTTACTTATTTTTTATCCTCACCTGAGGACATTTTTGCATTTATCTTCAGATAGAGCGGGAGGGAGAGAGGGAGGAAGAGAGAGAGAGAAACATCGATGCGAGAGAGACACATCGCGTGGTCGCCACCCACACGACCCCAACTGGGGCGAGGACAAATCACAACCGAGGTACATGCCCTTAGCGGGAACCAAACCCAGGACTCTCTGGTCCGCGGGCCGATGCTCTAACCACTGAGCAAAACTGGCCAGGGCGGATTTGTGCTTTTTGTATAGATGTTATAATTTATCAAGAAGAGTTTTTAAAAAATCTGTCACTTTTTAAATAGTTTTAGGACTTTTATGTTTTGGGTTCCATCAGTTTGATTCTACCCTGAGATTACACATTAATTTTCTTGCACTCTCTTATATTTTCATAGACATGCTTTTCTTATTCAGATATCTAATCTATGTGAAATTCATTTTTTATAGTATAAAGTAAGGGTCTTATCTTTGCCCAGATGGACTGTCATTTTACTAGTACTTGATTTTGCCTCTTGATCCAAAAAGCCTAAAATATTTACTATCTGGCCCTTGATCGGAAAAGGTTAGGATGTAAACACTCCATTTCTATTCTACTCTTGGTTGCTCTAGAAATTCAACTTGTATATATAATGAAATTTAATGAAATCTGAACTTAATAAAATATCTTTACTTTCTTCCAGCACAATACAAGGGACCATTAAAATTATTTAAAATTGGAAAATACTTTTATTTCTAAGTTGGGAGGAGTCTTTGCTAAAAAAGTTGCTAATTCTACCATCTATCTGAAAGTTATATATGTAATTTGAAGTAAATTGATAATGGATATACAAGGAGACATTTAAATTTTGCTTAGTATATTATTACTGAGTAACATTCAGAAAACATCTTTAAATGTTAAAAAAAAAAACTTGAATATCTGATGTCCAGGATATACTGTTAACTGACAAAAGCAAAGCAGAGAAAAGTGTGTATGATGTACTACCATTTATCTATCATTCTCTCATATGCTACCAAGGGAAGTACAAATATATGTATGTGTCTCTTATAGAAAAAAAGAAAAGGAAAAATGATAAACTAAAAAGTTATTCAAAATGATAACCTATATAGGGGGAGAGAGTACAGTGTGGACAAGAAAGGAATGAAAATTAGACTTCTTGAAAAAAACATGTTTTGTAGATTTGACTTTGGAACCATATAATTTTGCATGATTGTAAAATGTTATTAAATCAAATTTTGAATACAATCTTTAAAAATAAAAAAACAAGCCTGGTTGGTGTGGCTCAATGGATTGAGTGTTGTCCCATGCACCAAGAGATCGCCGGTTCGATTCCCAGTCAGGGCACATGCCCAGATTGCAGGCTCCATCCCCAGCAGGGGGCATGCAGGAAGCAGCTGATCGATGTTTCTATCTCTCTCTCCCTCTCCTCTCCTCTCTCTCTAAAATCAATAAAACATACTTAAAAATAAAATAAAAAACAAAATGAAAAGAAAAATGAAGCAAACTTTATATTGAGGAACCCAAGCAAGAGATGATGGTGGTATGGTTCCTATGGTATTGGTGGAAGTTGTCAGATTCTGGATATATTTGGAAGGTAAAGGCAACAGGATTTGCTGATGGATTGGATTTGGATATAAAGAGATATAAGTCAAGGATCATACAGGTTTTAGGTCTGAGGAACTGGAAAGTTGATGTGTGGAAGACTGTAGGCTTGGTTTTATTTATTTATCTTTGGTACGTGCCCCTAGCGGGATCTGAACCTGGGACTCTCTGGTCTACAGGCCAGCGCTCCAACCGCTGAGCCAAACCGGCCAAGGTGGAGGCTTGGTTTCAGACATAAGTTTGAGATGCCTATCAGACATCCAACAGAGATACAGAATGGGCAGATGGATATATAACTTTGGAGTTCAGGGAAGAGATCCTCAAAAGATTCAAATTGAAATAATTCCTGCTAATAAGTGAAAACAAAACTAGAATATCACCATTTTGCAACCCCCAATAAATTAATGGTTCTGAGGTATAGACAATGAATATCAATGTCTGCTTGCATGTCAAAAGGAGGTATAAGCAGACATTATGTACCATCTGATGAGAAAACACCTATAGTCTTGCCAAAGGGATCAAACCTTTTGATCCAGCTGCTTGGAACATGATGAGTTGCACTTTGAGTATATAATCAGCAAACCTAGACTGTGGGAAACTCTATAGGTTCTTCAACAATAAATTGTAAGGATAGGACAGGAATGGAGAGGTATTATGTAGACTGAAGAGATTAAAATAACAGCAAATTTAAAAATGGGCAGTATTGGGCTCTAATATCTGAGGTGTGTATTTAGGTGCTGAGGCAGTAAAGAAACAGGATAAGTGACTGCTATAGAAGTTGGAATGGTGGTTGACCTGGGGGAGAGGGAGTAAACTGTGAATGCACAGGACATATGGTAGGAAGTTTTTGGGGTAGTTGGCAGTGTTCTACTTTTTTGGCTAAGGTGGTAGTTACAGTTGGTAGGAGAGTTCCCTTGTAAAATTTCATAAAGCTATACATTTGTTTGATGTAGTTCTTATATTAAAAAAAATATTGACCCTCTTCACCCATTTATCCCTGCCCTCATCAACCCCTACATCTGGCAACCACCAATCTGTTCTCTGTACCTATGTGTTATCATGTTAAGTAGCTAGCTATTAATATTAACACAGGAAGAAAGCAAAGGGGAGGTCAGACATCATAAGCGTAGTCATCTGGGCAGCTTCACCAGGAAACTGCAGTTTCACACTCCCTACAGGGAACCACTGGTCCATTCCCTGAAAATCACTGGGGGAAGGGAAATGGATGCATGCACAGTAAAGTCGAGATGACATAGGGAAGGTGCTTGCCTGTCAGTCTAACCTGGGAACAAAGATCATTGGCTGGGAGGGTGGACCTCAATGCAAGCCCATGAAAATTTGGGAATACAGAATCCTCAGACAAAGGAATTCTTTCTCTAGTTCCTCTTGCTTCGCTCTTGCTTCCTTGAACTCACTTTTTCTGTGACCCATGCTAGCCTGCCTTGTGGCCCTAGAAGCTGCATGGTCTATGGCCATGCGAACCCCACATGCAATGGACTGCAGCTGGGAACATAAGGTAAGCTAGCCTGATGCTGGACTGGACTGTGCAAATATGGAATGGAGGCTCTGAGCAGTGGCTTTGATCCTAGCTCTGCTAAATATAAAATGGGACTTTTTCCATGGTGGGACAGAGGGAGACGGGACCTTGGTATTCAGGGGTTTAATTCCACAGAAATAAAGCTTTCCACAATAACTTATCCTCCCATGGGGGCCTCAGGAAATTCTTATTCCCGTGGCACTTAAGAAGCCTACTTCCACCAGCAAAAGGTGAGGACACAGAGAGTACCCCACAGATAACATATGAACTTGATTTTTGTTTTTGTTTTTGTTTTTTATAGTGGTACTGAAGATATTTTTAAGTGGAAGTTTCCTTTTTTATTAATAAAATATTTTGGGTATACAAAAAAAGTATGGAGAATAAGAACAAGAACACTTGTAGACCCACCAATCTAGTTAAAATGTTATAGATACGATTAATATCCCCTGTATACCCTTCCTCAAATTCATTCTTCTCCCTTCATTTTGCAGAGGTAAGCACTTTCTTGAATTTGGTATTTACCATTCCCATCATGATTTTATAATTTTTAAAATTGATTCTTTAGATAGAGAGGAAGGGAGAGGAGGAGAGAGATAGAAACATTGATGACAGAGAAATATGAATTCGCTGCCTCCTGCATGCCCCTTACTGGGGATTGAGCTTAAAACCTGGGCATGTGCCTTGACCCGGATTTGAACCAGCGACCTCTTGGTGCATGGGATGACACTCAATCCACTGAACCACACTGGCCGGGCCCATCACAATCTTATACTTTTGCATATAGAAGTTCTCTTTTCTGAGGGTTCAACTAATGTTGAACTAATGTGCAACTAATACATTTTTATCCCTCATGTTACCATCATTGGAATTATTAGCTGATAATTATTAAAAGTAGAGTTTTATCAGAATATACCTTACCTTCCCATTTGAATTGTGGTCTTTGGTTCAGCTCTAAGAAGCACTAGTCGAAGCACTGTTGCTGCTGTTTCCTAAAAATAAATTGTCAGCATTTACTTTGTAGAAGATTGTAGTGTTTTTCATTATCTATCTAATCAAATATTTATAAATAAAATGTTAGTGGATTAAAACTATTCAGCTCTTCACTATTTACAATCGCTAAGATCTGGAAACAGCCCAAGTGTCCATCAATAGATGAGTGGATAAAAAAGCTGTGGTACATATACACAATGGAATTCTATGCAGCTGTAAGAAAGAAAAATCTCTTATCCTTTGAGACGAGATGGAGGAACCTCGAGAGTATTATGCTAAGCGAAATAAGCCAATCAGAGAAAGACAAATACCACATGATCTCACTTATTTGTGGAATATAATGAACAAGATGGGCTGATGAATGAAATAGACCCAGAGACATAGAAAGGAGTATGGTTCAGACTGACAAACCTCAGAGGAGGGGGTGGGGGGATGGATGAGATAAACCAAAGAACTTATATGCATGTATGCATAACCAATGGACATAGACAACAATGCTGGTGGTGGTGGTGTGTGGGATGGGGAGGAGGGTGTCTAGGGGGTAAAAAGGAGAAATATCTGTAACAAAAATAAATTAATAAAAATTGAAGGAAAAAAAAGTATTCAGCTCTTATTCTCTGAATACCCTAAGTCTTTTTTTTTTTTTTTAATCCTCACCGGAGGACATTTTTCCATTTTTTGTTCAGATAGAGTGGGAGGGAGAGAGAGGAAGATACAGAGAGAGAGAAACATCGACGTGAAAGGGACACATCGAGTGGCTGCCTCCCACACGACCCAACCAGGGCCAGGGCCAAACTGCAACCGAGGTACATGCCCCTAGCGGCAACCGAACCCGGGTCTCTCTGGACCGCAGGCCGACGCTCTAACCACTGAGCCAAACCGGCCAGGGCAAGTCTTTTTTTTTTTAAGATAAAAAGTTTTATTCAATGATCTCTTTCTATAAAACAAATAATTGCTGAGATCTCTTATACCTGTTTCTAAAAGGGCTCATTCTATGGTTAAAATTTGCAAGATGTTACAAGTATCCAGAATACCTTAAATCCCATCACTTTTCAAGTGTGAAAGGAACCTGAAAGTTATCTAAGAAAACTTAAATAGCCACATTCTTAATTAACTTTTCCACTTTCACAAAATGACACTTGAAATAAAACTTTTTGGGAAGTTAAAGATTATTATTATTATTATTATTATTATTTTAATTTTTAAATTAATCCTCACCTGAGGATATTTTTTATTGATTTTAGAGATAGGGGAAGGGGAAGAGAGAGAGAGAAAGAGAGAGACACACATATCGATGTATGAGAGGAACATTGATCAGTTGCCTCCTGTACACACCCCCACCAGGGATTGAACCCACAACCTAGGTATGTGCCCTGACAGGGAATCAAACTGGCAACTCTTTGGTTCATGGGACAACATGCTGCTCTAACCAACCGAGTCACACCAGCCCACGCTAAAGCTTATCATTATTTTAAAAATATTTTTTCTTTATTGATTTTAGAGAGAGAGGAAGTGAGAGGGAGAGGGATAGAAACATCGATGAGAGAAAACATCGACTGGCTGCCTCCTGCATGCCCCTCACTGGGGATTTGGCCCACAGCCTGGGCATGTGCCCTGACCAGGAATTGAATTGGCGACCTCTTGGTGCATGGGTCGATGCTCAACCAGTGAGCCACACCAGCCAGTGCTAAACCTTATTATTAATGGTAGAGAGTAAAGCTTGAAATTTTTGGTATTGCCTGAAAAATCCGAGTATTCTCTAGGAAAGGATTTCCTAAGAAACAAGAAAAATTAAGGGAATACAAAGACTTTCAGTTACTCTATTATCATTAGAACATATTCCCCTAGCTTTCCCCACATGTTTTGAGTAAATAATCAATGAAATAATAGCAAAATTTAAAACAAAGCAAATGGCAACATGAGGCAGTGAAAGAGTGACAAATTGGGTTCTAGTTGTGCTTTTGGAATTACAGTGCTGCACAACTTGAGAGACTTGTCTCAGTCTGTCTCTTCGTGTGAAGAATGAAGGAAGTGGGCAAGATGATCTCTAGGATCCTGTCCAGCTCTAGGACCCTATAATAGCAATTGATTTGCTCTCATGATTAAGCTCTGGTAGGTACTAATACTTTTCTAACGAATATAAAATATTTGTGACATTACTATTTAGCACTGAGAAAAGACATGGTGGGATTGTTCTTTAAAGCACCTTGTCATCACATCCCTTTCCTTCTCCCTGGTCAGGTTTTTGCACACAAATCATTCTAAACCTTTAATCCTTTCCTCCAATTGCACACTGCTTCACCTTCTTCCACTTTCTTACCTTCCTGCATGCTCCATAAAAAGGGGCCATTGGGCTTAAGAACTCCTTCAATTTTCTGTCTCTCTCCTTTCTTAATTAATTAAACATTTATTGAGAACCTACTATGTGAAGACAGATACAAAGACAGTCCCTGTTCTGAAGGAGTCTGACAGCAGAGACAAAAAAATAAAAGAAGATTCTAATTCAGCCAGGTAAGTAGTTTGGTAAAGGGATGTAAATTAGCCTGGGCATAGAGAAGGCTTCAAGGAGGAACTGAGAAAAGTCGCAAAGCACAGGAGAGGTTATACTGCTAAAAAGTGAAGACAAGTGGGTTCCAGGGAGTGGGAAGAAGAGATAAAAGGAGACTCTGGTGAGACTGGAGAACAGCATGAAGGCTAGGATAGCTGGAGCACAAATATATGTGGGGGAAGAGGAAATAATCATGGAAAAGCCCTACCAGGGAGGGCCTTGAATGCCAGGCTAAGTAGTATGGCCTTTATTCTGGATGTAATCAGGTGCCAACAAATTATTTTAAGTGGGGGAGTGACATGATCACATTTGCTTTTAGGAACAACCACTTGAGCAGCAATGTGGAGGCTGGTTTTGAGAAGGACAAGGCTGAAGTCTGTGAGATCAGTTAGGAGGCACCTAAAATAATTTTATTTATTTATTGATATTTAGAGAGAGAGGAATATATATATATATATGGAGAGAGAGAGAGAGAGAGAGAGAGAGAGAGAGAGAGAGAGAGAGAGAGATTGATTTGTTATTCCACTTATTTATGCTTCCATTGGTTGATTCTTGTATGTGCCCTGACAGGGTATCGAACCCACAACTTTGGTATACTGGGACAACACTCTAACCACCTGAGCTACATGGCCAGGGATGGAAGGCACTTTCAATAACCCTTGGTGATAAGAATTGAGGGCCTAGATGACAACATGGTTCAGAAACAAGGAAATGGATTCAAGACATACTCAAGAGACAGAACTAATCAAACTTGATGACAAAGAACAAATGTGAAGGTGAAGAAGAAGGAAAAATTGAAGGTGATTCCCAGTTTCCAGCTTGAATGGCTCAGTAGAGCTACTTAGCAAGATTAGAAATACACGAGGAGGAATCAGTTAGGAAATAATTAATTTTATAGTTCTTCTATTAGGCAATATAACTGTGGAGAGAGATTACTTTGGAAGTGGATTTGACAGTGATCAAAGTAAAGGTGTCCATGGGTGTTAATGAAAGTGCCTAGTTAAAAAAGGACTGAAGTTAGAACCCCGAGGAACATAGCACTTAAGGGATTGGTAAAGAGGAGAGCCCCAAAAGGAGACCAAGTTCTATGTGTCTATATCCACACCCCTCATTTCCCCAAGAGGCAGAGGGCATTCCTTGAATCCAAGGCTCCCATCTCCATTGCCACATTGGATTCCATTCCTTTGTGCTCCTTCAGGTCTTGCTCCACCAACAGCCCCCTCCTCTCTTACAGCTCCAAAGTCTCACCATTAGCTTATATGCATGTGAAAGTTTTCTCTGTACTAAAAAAATGAGGCCCCTTCCTGGACCATGCTTCTTCCAGCTTTCATCGTATCTCATTCCCTTTCTAAATTCTTGAAAGGACAATCTAACTTCACTCTCTTTATTTACTTCCTCATCTCCCATTCACCTGGCTTAAAGCAATCTGGCTTCTGCTTCTACCACTTCTACAAAATTGCTAACTGTAAGGTACCAATCATCTTCTAACTGTCGAGTCCAATGAACACCTTTTAGATCTTGTTCAACTTCTTTGGGGCATGAAACATTCTTGTAACTTTCTTTTCTTGGCTTTCAGGACACCACTGCTCTCACCCACTTCTACTATCTTCAATTGTTAGACCTCACCCTCTGGGTGCTACCTATTGAACATTTTTTATCACTTAAAGCTTTTGGGAATATGTGGAGGAATAAATACACAAATAGATTGGCCATTCCCAACAGGCAACAAAATTCAACCTGTCCCAAACTGTACTCTCCTCTCCTGCATTCCCTCTCTCCCCCACAATCCTGCTCCTCCATCTGTAGTTTTTATCTTGTTTACTGACACCTAAGGAAAAAAGAAAAAGACAAATCACATTGTACACCTTAAACTTACACACTATTATATGTCAATTCTATCTCGATAGAACTAGGGAAAAAAAGAAAAAAAAATTAAGAATCATTCTAGGCATGACCCTGTCACTAACTCCTGAGGATTAGTTTTACAAAGTCTTTTTTTAAGATCTGCCCCATCTTTTCTATCTGCACTGTCATTGCCTTAGCTCAGGCCCTTAGATCTTCTACATAAACTGTAACATTACCACCCTTACTGGTTCTCTCCCTTCCAATCCACCATCTGGATTGTAAGCAGACCAAATTTACCAGAAGATGAATCAGATGACGCTATTCCTTTATTTGTATTTGTTTCCCAGTTTCTCTAGGATACGAAAACAAAATGAATATAGGACTCTTCATTAACTATTCTCTGCCTACCTTTCTGACCTCATCTTTATCCCCTACATATAGGACCCTGTGCTCTAGCCCTACTGAGGTTCTTGTGGTTGGCTGCTACTTCTGCACGGAGTTCCTATTTCCCTTTCCTGAGCCAGGCTAAGACGAGCTTTTATAAGGCTTCTAAGCCAAGCACCCTAACATCAGTTCTTCTGTGGTCGCAAGCAGCCACCCATCATGAATGTTACAGGAGCAGTCTCGACCTACCTCCTCTGTAATACTTTTTACACTGTAGGACACCTGTATGTAGCCGTTGGACAAGGAGCTCATCAAGCGACCACTCCAGGTGCCGTCTTTTCTTCATTGCTGCACCCCCCACCCCTTTAACCAGGGATTATGCAACTAACACACGTTCAATAAGTGTGTTTGTTAAAGCTGCTGGTCATTTCTCCTCAGGCGAGAGAAAAACCCTTGAGGGTTGGGTCGCGTGCAGCACCAACCCTAACCCCTGGGTGGCGCACGTGCGACTCCGCTGTTCTGGAGCTCCAGCGGCTTCCGCCAGGGATTCTCCGCCTCGCAGGCTCAGCCGCGCACGGGGGCGGGGCCTCTCGGCCCAACTCACTGCCGGTTCCGGGCCGCCCCGCAGCGCCGCGTCCTGAGGGGCGGGCCCGGCCTTTCAAACACAGAACGCGCGAAGGTGGAGGTGATCACTTCGGGGTACCTGATAGGAGCCGCCGGTCAAGGCCAGATCCGCTAGGATCGCTCGGCCATTAGCAATGCAGCTGTAGGTGATCGTCATAGTGGGCGGGCCAGTGAAGGAAAGGTTCCCGCCAGACCTAACCGCCCGCGACAGCCTCGGGACGGCGACTGGGGCGGGGCTCCGAGGAGGGCGGTGCTTGCGCAGGCTCGAGGAGCGAGTGATTGGCAGGGAGGGAGGCGGGGCCGCTTCTTGTCTGGGCTGTCTGTGATGAGCCGGGGGTGAGGACCCTGCGAAGCATGGCTTTGCGTGAGTGAAGCCCTTCTTTGTGGTCATCCTTAAAATCATTCAAGAGCCAGTTTACTTCACAGTGCCCACCTACAGAGAATTCATTCACAATCCAACACATGCAAAATATAGACCTAGATTTAAAATGAAATTCATTAATTAACAAGCATGGACTGAACTCCCACAATGCATTAAATGCCTTAGAATGACAAATATGCATAGTTATACGCCTCAGACCCTCACTTTGAGCAGGTCGGATTCTAGAAGTGGTTGCAGAGGCACATGCAGACAAATGCCAGTCTCAAGTGATACATGTATGTGTGCTATGATGGAAAGACAAACTACGTTGCAGTTTGATGGAGGGGAGGCAGTGAATCCTTGGGAGAGGGAGCAAAGCTTTCGGAGCCCCTCTCGGGCTTACAGGATGGGTTGGAATTCTCTAAGTGGGAAGGAAAGCTAGGACAGTCTAAGCAGAGGAACAACAGCTCTTACAGGCTTAAAGGAAGGCAGGTAGGTTAGGGAATGGTTGTAAGGGAGTGTGGCAGAGGAAGTAAAGGAGTGTGGTAGAGCGGGCAGGAGATGAGAGTGGTAGTAGTGGTGGAATGACTTCTGTTATCCTAGACCTTGAGTTTCTCGACAAGAATTTTTAAGGTATAAGCTTAAGATAAGCTTATGTATTTTCATTGGTAAGGTGCTGTGGAAGAGTGGAAAGAAGTCAGGCAATACTTGGATTCAGATATAGACATTGCTATTTACTTTGTGTCTTTATTTTATTTATTATTTATTTATTTATTTATTTAATCCTCACCTGAGGATATTTTCCCATTGATTTTTAGATAGAGTGGGAGGGAGGGAGAGAGAGATAGAGAGAGGGAGAGAAACATCGATGTGAGTGAGACACATCAACCAACCGCCTTCCGCACTTCCCCGACCAGGACCAGGGCCAGGATTGAACCGCAAGCGAGGTACATGCAATGTATCATATCAGCTTAGAGATAATGTCTTGTGTTATTGGTGCGGTGACTGAATTAAAAGCTCTGGTTACATTACTTATATCGGCTTAGAGATAATGTCTTGTGTTATTGGTGCGGTGACTGAATTAAAAGCTCTGGCTACATTACTTATGAAATAGGTTAATTCTGAGGTAATGTGTTGGTATATTCTTGCTTATAGTAAAAATAAGCAGAAAAAGCTTGGCCATATTGTAGTGCACCTTCTGTTTATTAACTAGCTAAAAGGGACTGGGCAATGAAATAAAGAGTGGTCGTAATGCTAACGAGCAGCCGATAGTTGGAGAGGTATATATGGGACCTTCCTTGTCTCAGTTTCACCTGGTCACTAAAACAATCCTCTGTGATGGGTTCACTTTGCACAATCCACAAATTCAGGCCTATAGCAATGTAAAATGTAATTTATAACACAACTCTTTCTTTTTTTTGTTTTGTTAATCCTCACCTGAGGATATTTTTCCATTGATTTTTAGACAGAGTGGAAGGAGGGATGGAGAGAGAGAAGGAGAGAGAGAGAGAGAGACATTGATGTGAGAGAGACACATTGACTGGTTGCCTCCCAAATGACCCCAACCAGAGCCAGGAATCAAACCTGCAACCCAGGTATGTACCCTTAACCAGGAATTGAACCTAAGACCCTTTGGTCTGTGGGTCAACGTTCTAACCTCTGAGCCAAACCAGCTAGGGCAACTCTATCTTTCTTTGAGCTCATTTTAACTGATATCTGAGGCTTAATCTAGTCAACATTGGGTTTCCTCAGTTAACTCAGGAACTCCCTCTTCCCTTCTTTCTATGTGGGGTGGCATCTATGTGTGTGGGGAACTTGGTGGAAGGGGAGATCTTCTGATTCATGACCTTCATCTCTCTAAGGTGGCATCTGCTGCTAATATTTGTTATCCATCTGTCTCTGATCATCAGTTCACATACTCTACTTGGAACCTCAAGGCCCCTTCAGGTGCTCTGGTTCTCTCTCAGCCACTTTTGTGACCCTGTGTTGGAGGGAAGGAAAACTTTCTGCTGCCTTCTGGGGCATTGGAAACCTGGAGAGGCCATCTCAGGCCTCTGGCCAACACACCATGCTGCCAGCTCTCCTGGTGTGCTGCCACTCTGAGGTCACCTGGAGAGCAGCTTTTAGACCTTACCTCACTGGCAAGCCAGCCCAATTTATTGAGTGCCTTCTCATCACTATAGTCTGTCACTCCTCACCTTCCAGTGGGGACTCTGGCTAATTGGATTGCTTCCTCTGCCTCTCTGCCCTCCTTCAGCCTGTGGAAACTCCAGAAAGTCTACTGGGGAACCTCCTATCACCCCAGGCATTCTTCCCAATTTATGGCATTAATGTTGGCCTTTGCTGTCCATATACTCTGTCTTCGGAGAGTTCCAAAGTCTATTTTGGAAACATGAAGAGCTGAGAGTCTTTTTTTTCTTTCCCTGCTCTTTCTTTCTCCTCTGTCCTTCCTCTCTACCCTCCATTTTCTTTGTTCTTCAATTTTATGCAAAAGGGATAACAGAATAAAAACCACAGCGGGTAATAGAAAACATCACAGGTATTTCCATCTTTCCCTTGATAGTTTGATAAAACCTGGAGTATGGAGCAGAAAGAATGGTGAGAAGCTGGATCCCTGGGAAGAAGAAATGGGACATTTTACCATTGTCCATTTCTTTTAAAACAAGTTTTAGACCTCATGACTACTTTCATTGACTAGCAAATCTACTGTCATTGCTTTTTAAAGGTTAGCTTTTCTGAAAGAAAAGTCACTAATTTTTGAATCATTGTATTTCTGAGGTCACTAGAGAGTTTGTAAACACTCCACATGCTGAAAACTTTCAAGTACTCACTAATTCAGGATGTGGTTTTTTAAATGTCCACGTTCTCCTATAAATAACTGAAGGTTCTCTTTTACTCATTGGTGTTCTTTAAAATGGAAATATTTTTATAGTTTTTTTCTTACAGTGTGTGATCGCTGTGGAAATTCAGGTAATATACCAGTAAAAGCCTCTCTGTTTTTACTATCCCATAAAAATAACCATTGTAATAATCTATGTCTGCCTTTTCTTTTTTATATATTTTTATATTTAAAATGAATAAATACATGCATACACATTTTCTGAAATCTTTTTTGTTTTATTTTTTATTTTTTTTATTTTATTAATTTATTTTTGTTACAGATGTTTCTCCTTTTCCCCCATTGTCACCCTGCTCCCCCTCCCTCCCTGCCCCATCCCCAGTTTTGTTGTCCATGTCCATTGTTTATGAGTACATGCGTACAAGTTCTGTGGTTCATCGTGTTTTCTTTGACTAGGATATATTTTCCAAATATTTTCTTAAAGCTTGTTTCTTTCTTTCTTTCTTTCTTTCTTTCTTTCTTTCTTTCTTTCTTTCTTTCTTTCTTTCTTTCTTTCTTTCTTTCTTTCTTTCTTTCTTTCTTTCTTTCTTTCTTTTGGGTGTCTATGCTTTTACAGACATTTTTTTCTTCTTTCCTAGTCAAACATGTCAGTATTTTTTATGATGATGTTGGACCTTCCTGTCATTTTAGGCAAAGCTTCCTTTCCTAGCCTTATACAAAAATATTCTCCTATTTTTCTTCTGTTACTTTTGTTTGTTTTAGTATTTAAAACTTTAATCCATCTGGAATAGTTTTTTTGTGTCTTTTGTGAGATAGGAATTTGTGTGTCCCCAAGTGTACAGCCAGTTGTTTCATACAATTTATTGACTACCCTTTCCTCACTAATTTGAAATTTCACTTTTACCATAGACTTAATTACCCCTATACATTGTAAATTGGATTTTAGAGTTGATTGATATGCCTATCTGTGTGCTGATATCACAGTGATTCAATAAGTATAGCTCAAATTGCTTTACATTTAACAATTTGGAGATAATTAATATATTTAGAATATTGAGTCTTCCCATCCTGGAACATAGGTTGTCTTTCTAGTCATTCTTTATTATGTCTTCCTGTAAAAGCTCTATAAATTTCTTCATAAAGGCCTGACAAATTTTTAAATGTTTTTTCCCCCCTGAGGTATTTGGTTGCTCTTGTTAATGGAATTTGTTCCCCATTGTGTTTTCAAACTGGCTGTTTTGGGCATGTACAAAATCTATTAGCTGTGTTTAATTTATTTTGTGTGTAGCTCCTGCTTCATTGCAGTGTAGACTCCTTAAGGCACAGTGCTTTGCTCAACGTGACATGATTGTTCACATTGTAGGATACTGTTGCCGACTGTCGTGTTAGGCTTTTCCATTACGCGCAGTAACCAAGTGGAGGGCAGCCTCAGGTAGCTGTGATATTTGTGGAAACAATACTGATTGAGGGAAGTGCAGTGGGAAGCCACGCAGACCTGGACTTGACTGCTGACTGCCATTTTCTAGTTGAGTAATCTTGGCATCTCTGAACCTCAATTTCTTCCTTAGGTTCACCTCTGAACCTAATTCATAAAATGAACTAACATACATAAAGCATATTGTGACTGGCTCCCAGTAGGTGTTCCATAATGGATGGCTATTAATATCATTATGAATCCATATTGTCATGTAATCAAACCTAGCCAATAAGATATATGTTTAAGAAAGCATAGCCTGGCCCTGGCTGATTTGAGCGTCAGCCCGCGGACCAGTGAGTCTCGGATTCGATTCCAGTCAAGGGCATGTACCTCGGTTGAGGTTTGTCTCCGGCCCTGGTCCGGTCGTGTAGGAGGCAACCAGTCGTGGCTCTATCACATCGATGTTTCTCTGTCTCTCTATCTCTCCCTCCCTCCCACTCTATCTGGTGATAAGTGGAAAAATATCCTCGGGTGAGGAATAAAAAAAAAAAGAAAGCCTAGCTTGGCCTATGTGAGATGTAGATTATAGATTCAGTGAACACATTTGAATAGTCATTCAAGGCACATGTTACAGAAATTTTCTAAAATCGTTTCTTCTGAGGAATGTGTTACATATTGGTCTCGTCTCTCTAACTTGTAAGTTTCATGAGAGCAGAGGCCAAGTATTACCAATCTTTTTATCCTCAGCACCTCACACATGGTAGACACAACTTTGGTGACTGCATTCGATAGTATGAAGCACAACAATTTATTTAACCATTCCCTTCCGACCTTCCCTTTCTTTTGTTGTTGCTAATAGAAAAGAAGCTGAATTCTCACCTTTGCTAGGAAGTGTAGCGTAGCCCCATTTAAGAATATATAGATGGCAAACATCACTGCAGGCCACAATAACAATTACTCTGTAGTTGGTTTTCAATCTAATTGCTAGGTCAGGTCCAGCAGAGGGAGCACAGAGCACAGCTTTGAAAGAGAAAGCTTTCAATTAAAAAAAGAAAGAGAGCTGACTACAGCTGTGCTGGGGAAGAATTGAAAAAGGCCACTCAGAGCTTTTACAGAGGACGGAAATTGGAGCAAGGAGGAAGGTCATTCCTCATTTTCATTCTCATCTGCCTTGTTTTCTTTAGTAATTCATTCAGGCCCAGACAGGCCTATTCTCATCTTTTCTTTTGTCCCTTGCTCAGCAGCTTTTCACAACCCTTTCCTTTCCTCTACTTAATTACACAGCAAGACCCACAAGTGCCATCAGTTTTTCAGGCTGGTTTCTCTTTTAGGCAGCTCAGTGACTTAGCTCAGATTCAGGGGATGGGCAGTGGTGAGGGTCTCGGAAGAACACTGAGGAATCTAGGAGCCTTGGTTCATTATCCCCACTGAATAAAGCCATTTGGGGGCACTTGAAGGGTGGGAGAGAGGGCTGGGGTTGGGTTCTTCTCTGCATGAGGAGCATAAGAGGCATGTGAGAGCTAGACAGGAAGGGTTGTAGGGAGTGGGGTCTCTGGAGCGTAGGGGCAATGCCACGTCCTGCTTTCTTGTCTTGTGTAAGATCTATGGCAGGTACAGAACCACGTGTAATGTATTCCCAATCACATAGGAGCTAATATAGGCAGTGTTTATCAGTCTTCTCTGTGGAATACTAGGATATTAATAAATATTATATGAGAATAAAATCTGTGATCAAATAAATGTGTGAAAACTTTGGGTTAAAACATTGAACAGGTTTCTCTACTGTGGGAGTTCTTAGATCCTTTAGTAGGCTGATTAATATAGTTTGTGAATCTCTGATAAAAGGGACTATGATATGTGGGATTTCCCAAACTTATGTGGACTGAACCTTTTTAATAGAATGAGTATTCTTAAAAAATTTTGTTGTTGTTGAATTTATTGGGATGACATTGGTTAATAAAATTATATAGGTTTCATTGTACAATTCTACAATACATCATCTGTATATTGTATTGTGGGAATTAGTAGTCTATGAATTACATTTTGGAAGGTACAGAAATACACTTGTCTAATGTTTAGGAAATTAGGCAATTATTCCATGAGATACAGCCACTGAAGCCCTTTTAAAAAGGCAGTGTTTTCTTCAGAGGTTTTCTGTGGCTTTTCATTCGCATTGAGGGAGGTGTGGAGGGATGAGTGGAGTGCTGAAGGAAGGAATATTATAATCTCAAGTGAGGCTTTTTGAAATCTCTCATGTCCCTTACTCCCCTGAGATTCTAATACTATTCTTACTACTTCATCTCCAGATCTGATAATCTCTCGTGAGTCATTGCTGTTGCTGGGGTGATTGCATCTCTAATGTGTGTTGGAGGAGAGAAAATGGTTGTGCACCTTTGTTCTCCAAGTGAAGTCCAAACTTCTCTGCCTGATGTTTAAAATTTTCTATTGTCTTCTCCAACCTCCAAGTCTCCCTAACTTTAACCTTCTTATCCTCCTCATATTCATCACCACTATAGCCAATTAGTCTGCTCACAGATCTGAGATTATATTATGCCGATACCAGACTGGAAGCTTTTGACCATATAATCTTTCTCACATTCTCCTAATTCCTCGTTTATCCTTCAAAAATCTAGTTTAAGCATTACTTTCTTCAGAGGTCTCTAAAACCCCACCAGCTTACACCACTTATTTTTTTTTTACAATATTGGTTTTAGCCATTAATTGCATACAACCAATTCTTTGTTAACAAATTGTTGGGTTTAAAAAGATTATAAGGTGATTGTTTGGAATATAGAGCACATTTCTCTGCAGAAATATTATAACTCAGTCAAGGTGTATTTGAAATAGAAATAGTAGAAAACCTCTAGTAATTAAAACAGTAACTCTAGTGATTAAACAAAGTGGGGAATCGATAAGATTGAATTAGCTTACTCTCATTTATCTTGGTGCTGGTGTTTAAGGAAGAGCAGTTTTAATTAAAGGAGGAGGAAGAGGTGTTGGAATTCAGTGGATGTTCTGAATGGGCCTATAGGGCAGTTTCACAGAAGACACAGGCTCTTTGTTGTCTTCATTATTTCACAACTCCTAACTCTCCATGTCCGTGAGACTGGTATCGGGCTACTAGTGCTTTTGCACTTAGCCCTGGTTTTGATTATTTTTGGCTTAAGAAAGGTTATGGGAGAAAGTCAGCAAAAATGGCAGAAAAAAGGATCTCCAAAAATTTTTCTTTCCATAAGAGCAATGAAAAAACTGGCAAAATTTTTGAAATTAATTTTTTCAGAACTGTAGAGATTAACTAAAGGCTTACAATAACTTGGGGATCATTTATTCAAGACAAATGGCTGTGCTGGTGGGTGTTTCTCAGTGGTTAGCATCGGCCCACGAAGACATAAAGAACAATGGTAAAGTAACCACATAGGTAAATATAAAAGATAATATAAATGTAGCTTTTGTTATTCCTTCCTCCCCTCATATCTGATTTAAAAGATAACTGCATAACACAGTAACTGTAAATGTATGTTGATGACACACAATGTATACAGATATAATCTGTGATAATAACAGCATAGAGAAGTGGGGAATAAAGTTATGCAGAGCAATTTTTTGTACACTATTGAAATTAAGTTGGTATTAATTGGAACCCGCTTGTTATAAATTAAGATATTACTAGTACTTACCAGGACAAACAGTAAGAAAATAACTAAAAAATATCTAATAAAGTAATTGACAAGGGAATTAAAATGGTACACCAGAAAATATTTATTCAACACAAAAGTAGGCAGTATTGAAGGAATTTAGGAACCAAAAAAAATCAGATATATAGAAAACAAATAGCAAAATGGCAGACATAAGTCTTATCTTATCAGTAATTAAATTAAATATAAATGGATTATATGCTCCAATTAAAAGGATGAATTAAAAACTATGATTCAACTGTGTGCTGTCTGCAAGAGACTCACTTTAGATTAAAAGATGCAAATATTTTGGAAGTAAAAGGATGGAAAAAGATATACAAATAGTAACTGTAGAGCTGGTGTAGCTATAATAAGAGACAAATAGACTTTAAGACAAAAAAATGACATTTTATAATGATTAAAGGGTCAATTCATCAGGAAGATATAGTTATAAACATCTATGCACCTAACAACAGAGTCTCTCCCTTACATGAACTAAAAACTCACAGAATTAAAGAAAAAAAAAAAAACTGGGACTTCAATACCTCACTTTTTAAAATACTTTTTTTAGTATATATTTTTTAAGTCCTCACCCGAGGACATGCTTAGAGAGAGGAAGGGAGAGAGAGAAAGAAACATCGATATGAGAGAGAAACATTGATTGGTTGCCCTCCATAAGCTCCCTGACTGGAGATCAAACCTGCAACTCAGGCATGTGCCCTGACCAGGAATCCAACCAGCAACCTTTTGGTGCATGGGAGGACACTCAACCAACTGAGCCACTCTGGCCAGGCTTCAATGCTCCACTTTTAATAATAGATAGACCAACTAGGCAGAAAATCAACAAGGAAATGGAGGAATTGTATAACACTACACATCAACTAGAGTAATAGATAATTGCAAATACTCTACTCTAAAATAGAAGACACATTCTTCTCTAGTGAATGTGGAACATTCTACGGGATAGACCATATATGAGGCCGTAAAACAAACCTCAATAAATTTTAAAAGATTGAAATCATTGCAAAATATGTTTTAATAAAACTAGAAATCAATAAAAGAAGGCATTTTTAGAAATACAAAATTTGTTAAAAATGATACACTTCTAAAATAACCAATGAATCAAAGAAGAAATTATACGAGAAATTCATTCATACTTTAACATGAATGAAAATGAAAACACAACATGCCAAAATATAGGCTGTGGCTAAAATAGTCCTTAGAGAAAAATTTATAGAAATAAAACTCTTAAATACAAATTCTATAAACAAACAAACAAACACAAATAAATACAGAAGGCTATCCAGGGTATGTTCTTATGGTGATAGGGTAGCAAGAACAAATAAACTCAACCAAGCAAGCTCTTTTCAAACCTCTGCTTGTGTTACAACTGCTAATTATCCTATTGGCCAAAATAAATTAGGTGACCTGAGCCAGAGTCAAGGGGAGGGACACAACACACTCTCCATAGTGGGAGGGTCCTGGTGCTCTCACTGTATTATGCGTCTCTGTAAGTTGCTTGTTTCTGGTTCCCTGTTTTTGAAGTAGGCATTGAATTATAAAAACCCAAGACAAAAGCAGTGAAAACCTTATTGCTTTCATTGTTCAAGATCTGTGGTTGTGAATGAATAGTTAGCATGAGTTCATATGTTAAAACACTGCTTTAACTGTGTATTCTGGTCATGTTGTCCATGGAGGAAATATTTACCTGTTGTTATATATTTCCTGATCAGCAATGTCAGTTCTGTTCAGGTGCCATTGTTCAAACTGTCCTGGAAAAGGATTCTTCAATGCGGTCTATTTTTTGAGGTTGTCCATCTTCACGTAGTGAGTCCTGCTGGGCTCTATTAATTAGCTGGGGATTAATAACCCTTTACTAACCTGTGAAGTTGGAGAATGGAATTGGAAAAAGCCTGAATATTGTATCATATAAATGAATTTTTGTACTGTCCACTTGGTGGTAGAATTGTTTTTAGAAAGCAGTGTGAAGAGGAATGAGCCACATAAAAGAATATAGTATCTCATGAATTTGTAGCCATGAGAATATTGCAGCATATATTCTTCTGAGCAGCATCATTACTTTTATTAAAGTATAAAAGGTGACTTCCGCCCTGGCTAGTTTGGCTCAGCGGTTAGAGCGTCGGCCTGCGGACCAGAGAGTCCCGGGTTCGGTTCCCACTAAGGGCACGTACCTCGGTTGCAGTTTGTCCCTGGCCCCGGTTGGGGTCCTGTGGGTGGCAACCACTCGATGTGTCTCTCTCATGTCGATATTTCTCTCTCTCTCTCTTCCTCTCTCTCCCTCCCACTCTATCTGAAGATAAATGCAAAAATGTCCTCAGGTGAGGATAAAAAAAAGAATAAATAAATAAAAACAAACAAACAAAAGGTGACTTCCGGTCAAGATGGCGGCGTAGGTAAACACGGTATCGCCTCCTCCCACAACCACATCAAAATTACACCTAAACTGCAGAACAACCATCATTCAGAACTGCCTGACATCAAGCTGAATGGAAGTCCTACAACTACGAAATTAAAGCAGCAGCCACATCGAGACTGGTAGGAGGGGCGGAGGCGCGACGGGCTGGCCCCACATCCACGTGTGGCGGATAAAAATCAGGAGGACACCTCGGCTGGGAAGGTCCTCCCTGAGAAGTGAGGGGTCCCTGTCCCACACCAGGCACCCAGCTCAGGGTTCCAGTGCCAGGAAGAGAAGTCCCCATCACTTCTGGCTGGAAAAACCAGCGGGAACTGAGGCTGAGGCTGCTGGAGTCCCCTACAGCTCCGCTTAAAGGGCCCGTGCAGAGACTTATTCGGACTTGCTCCCTCTAAGCTCAGAGGGGAGGCAGCTTGAAAGGCACCAGAGACATATGGGGAAGAACTGAGTTGTTTGGCATTGGGGCAAGGGCTGGAGAGGCAGCTTTCTCCTGGACAGACATGTTGGTGGAGGCTGATGTTCCTTTGGTGAGCCCTTCTCCCATGAGGCCGGCAGACAGGTGCCATATCTGGGACTCCAGCAACCTGGCTCACACTGTTTGCCCTGCCCTGGTGATTCCCTGAGGCCCCGCCTCACCCAACTTTCGGGCCCACCCAAGTTGTTTCTAAAGGCTTACCATAGGATTGGCTTGTCTTTGCTCCTGCCTCAGAGTTTCCTAAAATCTCTCAAACAAGCAGCATCTGGTCGCAGTGAGCGCCATACCTCTCGTTAAGTGGCCCCAGATCCGTCACTAGAAGCAGTCAGCCTTGGTTTACAACTTTGCTTTTCCTGGGCACCTCCAAGCCCAGCACAAGAAGCGGCCGTCTGCAGATCACTATGTAGCTTATGCCAGGTGGCCCTGGATAGAACACAGGTGGAGGCTGACCTTGCCCCAGAGCCAGCACACCCAGTGGACAGCTTCAGACCACATTGAAGCACCACTACCCAAATGCTTCCACAAGTGGCACACTTAATGAGTGGACTCAGTGGGTACCAGAACCCTGCTGAAGTAAGTCTTACTCTGTGTATTGGGCCCCTACACTGCTGATCCTCCAAAGGAGTCAGAGGCCAGTGGTCAGTGGGCACAGCCAGTCCTTGCAGCTGCTCAGCCTGAGTAAATCCCTCCCATTGACATGCCAACAGCAATCAAGACTCAATTACAGCAGAAGGGTGTACAGTCCACACTAGCAGTGCACATTAAGAGCCCAGCTGAGGTGATCAGGGGGGCTGTGCCACTGGATCCTACAGGACACCTACAACAATAGACCACCTTATGAAGCCTAGGAGACATAGCAACTCTACCTAATACATAGAAACAATCACAGGGAAGCAGCCAAAATGAGGAGACAAAGAAATATGTCCCAAATGAAAGAACAGAACAAAATTCCAGGAAAAGAACTAAACAAAATGGAGATAAGCAATCAATCAGATGCAGAGTTGAAAACACTGGTTATAAGGATGCTCAAGGAACTTAGTGAGACCTTCAAGGAACTTAAGGAGACCTCCAAGGAACTTAGTGAGAACATTAAGAACATAAAAAAACACCAGTCAGAAATGAAGGATGCACTAACTGAAATTAAGAATAATTTACAGAGAGGGAATCAGTAGTAGAGTAGGTGAAGCAAAGAAGCAAACCATCGAATTGGACTATAAGGAAGCAAAAAACACCCAATCAGAACAGCAAAAAGAAAAAGGAATTCAAAAAAATGAGGATATTGTGAGGAGCCTCTGGGACAACTTCAAGGGTGCCAACATTCGCATCATAAGGATGCCAGAAGAAGAGAGAGAGCAAGAAATTGAAAACCTATTTGAAAAAATAATGACAGAAAACTCCCCTAACGTGGTGAAGGAAACAGACATACAAGTCCAGGAAGCACAGAGTCTCAAACAAGGTGAACCCAAAGAGGTCCACACCAAGACACATCATCGTCAAAATGCTAAAAGTTAAAGACAAAGAGAGGATCTTAAAAGCAGCAAGAGAAAAGCAGTTAGTTACCTACAGTGGAGCTTCCCTAAGACTGTCAGCTGATTTCTCAAAAGAAACTTTGCAGGCCGGAAAGGAGTGGCAAGAGATATTCAAGGTGATGAAAAGCAATGACCTACAACCAAGAAGATTAGTCTATCCTGCAAGGCTATCATTTAGAATCGATGGACATATCAAGAGTTTCCCAGACAAGAAAAAGCTCAAGGAATTAATCACCACCCAACCAGTATTATATGAAATGTTGAAGGGTCTTCCTGAAGGAGAAGAAGAACAAAAATATGAACAATAAAATGGCAATTAATACATATCTATCAACAATTGAATCTACAAACAAAATAAGCAAGCAGAACAGAAACAGACTCATAGATACTGAGAACATTTTGTTGCTTGCCAGATGGGTGGGGGCTGGGAGGATGGGTGAAAAAGATGAAGGAATTAAGAAGTACAAATTGGTTGTTACACTGATGAACTTCAAAGGGAAGGGGGGAGGGAGGGCGGGATGAGATAAACCAAAGAACTTCTATGAACATATGCATAACCAATGAACACTGACAATAGTGTCGGGAAGGCAGGAGAGGGGTGTGATTGGGAAGGAGGGGGTCAATGGGGAAAAAAGGGGGAACATCTGTAACACATTCAACAATAAAGATGAGTTAAAAAGAAAAAGTATGAAAAGTAATGTACTCCAGGGTAGATATGTCCATACAGTAGTGTTTTTGCTAAGAAGGCATGATAATTCCATTTCCCGACACATCAGATGAAGCAGCTTGCTTACTAGTTAGAGTTCAGTGCTCAGAATATAGATTTCAGAGATTGTCGTAATTTGGGAAATCTTAAACATCATCAAATCTTTTCTTTTTTTTTTTATTTAGAAAATTCCTTGCGTAAAGTGATACTGCTCATACAGCATTGTCCAAGTCCTTCATACTCTTAAATGCGATCTGCTGATTAGCATCCCTGGCATCACTGGGGAACTTGTTAAAGATGCAGAATCTTGGCCCTCACCCCAGACCTACTGAATCAGACTGTACTTTAACAAGGTCCCCGGGTCTTTTGCAGGCACTGTGAGATGCACTCTTCCCCACTGGTAAAACGCAAGCAGTGGAGGACAAGGTATGAAGAGAAGAGAAGTAGGGCAGGTATCTATCAGGACTGAAATCATTTAACAGGTATTCATAGATTTATTCTGAACCCTTAATTGCCTATTCAAAACCATTCCACAGTGCCCACACTCCAGGGCAGGAGATTGTATACATGAATCCATCTCGACTTTTTATATTCTAAAAGAAAGAAAGCAGAGTTATATCAGTCACTTACACACTCATCAAAATCCTTAAAATACAGGAGGTTCTGGAGATCTATTCTGGCCCAGCCAGTAACTGACAGTGTGACATTTGGCAGGATGTTAAGCTCTCTTAGTCTTTAGCTTGTCTATCTGAAAAATGAGGTGGTTGGGCAGGTTTAGCCTTTTCAGCTTTTCTATCCTCATCTGAGGACATTTTTCCATTTTTTGTTCAGATAGAGTGGGAGGGAGAGAGAGGAAGAGAGAGAGAGAGAGAAACATCGACGTGAAAGGGACACATCGAGTGGCTGCCTCCTGCAGGACCAACCAGGACCGGGGACAAACTGCAACTGAGGTACGCACCCTTAGCGGGAACCGAACCCGGGTCTCTCTGGACCGCAGGCTGACGCTCTAACCGCTGAGCCAAGTCGGCCAGGGCTTTTTCAGCTTTTCTAAAAATGCTATGGTTTTAGGTATAGTCAGGGCTGATAGCTACCTGGTGAACCCAGGTGGCCCTGTACCCATCTTTATGCTGGTATCTGTTTGGAGTGGCTGGTGCTGGTGCCCCACTGGTTGTTTCATAGTTTGACCACTCCTGTCAACTGATGATTGTAGGGGAATGAAGCATCAGTGGCTGTTAGGAACTAAGTATTTTCACTGGAGGTGCCAGAGTGCTTGCAGGTCGTGGATTCAATACATGTAAACACAGGCCTGAGGTGTAGCAAGCTGAACCAAGTAGTGCAGGGACTGGAAAGTACACAGGCTTTGGTGTGAATCAGTCTTGGGTTTGTATCGTAGTTCTGCTGCATGCTAGCTGTGTGGGTTTAAGTATATTACCTAAACTCACTTGGTGTCAGTTTTGTTTTTTAGCTGAAAAACGGGGTTAATATAATGATTTGTACCTCAAAGTGTAATTGTGAGGAATCAATAAGATAATTTATGCAGTCTGGCAAATAATAGATGCTCAATAAATGTTAATTTCCTCTTCACTTGTGTATCCATACTCAGAATAACTTGTATTTAGACCTTTATTTCTGGAAACCTCTATAATGTGATATACTGAATGAATAGGGACACTATGTGCCTTAATAATTAATAATAATTAAAGAAAGATAGCTATTAGGGCAATTCTAATAATTCTAATTGGGGACAGGGAGGTTATATATTCATGTAGGGCTTTTGCTAAAATGAAAAATGACTTTCTTCTTTAGGCTAATGGTCTTTACATATTATTTTTTCTTTTTTAAAAATATATTTTAAAATTACAGTTGACTTACAATATTACATTAGTTTCAGGTGTACAACATAGTGATTAGACATTTATATGCCTTATTAAGGATCACCATGACACATCTAGTACCCATCTGACACCATACATAGTTATTATGATATTATTATTATTATTATTTGTTAATCCTCACCAGAGGATATTTTTCCGTTGATTTTTAGAGAGAGTGGAAGGGAGTGAGAAATGCGAGAGAGACAGAGAGAGAGAGAGAGAGAGAGAGAGAGAGAGGAGAGAGAGAAGCATCGATGTGAGAGAGACACATCGATTGGTTGCCTCCATGCATGCCCCGACCAGGGCTGGAATTTGAACCTGCAACCCAGGTACATGCCCTGGACCAGGAATTGAACCGGTGACCCTCTGGTGCTCTAACCACTGAGCCACACTGGCCAGAGTTTATGATGATATTATTGACTCTATTCCCTATGCTGTACTTTACATCCCCATGACTATTTTTATCACTGGCGATTTGTACTTCTTAAACATTTTACTTGCATGCCTTTCTAAGAATTTAAAAACAAAACAGCTATGTCCTCCACATACGTCTTAAAGTTAACATCTAAAATTTTTCATCATAAATTTAAATAGTTACAAAAGATTCAATTTCTAGTGTACTATAACTATTACCATTTAAAGGTTTAGAATATTTAAAGTTTGTAAGAAGCATGCTGGGAAACTCGAGTCTTCAAGGTGGAACATCCTGTACTTTTACAATTCTTGTGAAAAGCAATTCTTCTTAGTGAAAAACAGCTTGGTGAGGACTTGCTTTCACCAGTGTCTCATTCTGTGCACTGGGTGCCTATTTACCTTCATATTAAGGAAGAGAAGGTGAAAAGTTACATGTTTATTTCTGACAATTCAACATTGCATCTTCGAATGAAAGGGGCATTGCAAACTTTTCCTTAAAGGGCCAGATAGTAAATATTTTAGACTTTGAGGATCATACATGCAGTCTCTGTCAAAACTACTCAACTCTTCTTGTAGTGTCAATATTGCCATGGACAATGCATGAATGGACGGGGTTGTGTTCCACTCAAACGACTTACTCCATTAGCAGTCACTCAGCGTTCCCACCCCAGCTCTAGGAAACCACATATTTACTTTCTGTCTCTATAGGTTTGCCTTGGCTGGACTTTTTGGAAGCTGCTTAGAGCTTGCTCTGGTGGTTTTGTAAGAACCTACTTCTCTGTATTAAATTCTTTTCTGCATAAAATGCCTCAACTAGTTTCTTTCTTGCACTGAAACTTGATTGGTTCAGAGTTAAAGGCGAAAGGTGAATGACACAGAGTTTTTAGCTTTTATTTATTTATTTTTATTTTATTTGTTAATCCTCACCCCAAGATATTTTTTCCACTGATTTTTCCTAGATAGAGAGGAAGGGAGGGAGAGAGAGAGAAAGAGAGAGCAACATTGATGTGAGAGAGATACATCAATTGGTTGCCTCCCACACAACCTCAACCAGGGCCAGGAATCGAACCTGCAACCCAGGCACATGCTCTTAACTGGGAATCGAACCCACAATCCTTCAGTCCATGGGCCGACACTCTAACTGGTGAGCCAAACTGGCCAGGGCAGAGTTTTTAGCTTTTAAAGAAGAGCTTGCTTATTGTGTGAAAATGGGTATCAAATGACTACACCATTCAGATTCAATTGTATGTATTTAGAAATATCAATATTACAGCATGCCCAAAATTATGTCCTTTGAAAGTATTTATATTTCTAATGAAAAAAATTAGACGTTTCACCTAAAACTATTCAAGAAAAATAGTTTTCAAAGTTCTAATAGGTGGAATGCAAGCAAAGGAGTCTGAAGTCTTGCTTTAGGCTGGGCATTTTTATCTCTAGAATGTCCTCTGAAACTAAGGCTTTGACTGTCTTTCTGGCTTCAGTTTAAAAAAAAAATGTTTACTAACTTTAACAAATCATTTTTGTTTGATTTACTAAATGACAAAGCAACATGTATTTATTATGTAAAACTTTCGACCAATGCAGATGTGATGGCTCCGCCTTTAACCGCACTTCCTAGAGGTAACCACCGTGAACAGATTTCTATCCTTTGAGATCGCTCTTCTGACACAGGAGCCATAAGAGAAACTTCCTTGGTAGATTAGATGATCTCTTGAAGTGCCTCCTAGTATCTAAGATTTAAATACAAATTCAGTGCATTTTACTAGACTCTCTACCTCTGGTACTTAATGAATCTTTGTTGATACCGACTTCTAATTTAAGTGATTCAAAGTCTTGACAAGTAGTTCATCTAAGATGTGAGTCTGAAGTGCGCATCTTTATGTGTAGCAAAAATCCTCTCAAAGCCAGTGCTTTTTTTGTAATTAAAGATTACATTCACTTGTTAAAAAAGTGGATACCTATCACCCAGAAATAACAAATATCTTTTTAGTCAAGTATTACCTTCTTGATCTTGCCAAAATGGAGTGATTCCTTATAATTCCAGTAAAGATAGTACTGATAACATCTGACATTTATAAATGCTTTCTATTTTACAAAGTACTTTGAGATGAATCAAGATGAGTAAATGGAGGCTAAGAGGTTCATTGACTTACTCAAGGTCACACAGTGGTAGAGCTTGAACTAAAACATTTTGACTTTAGTGTTCTTTTCCCTATCTACACCCAAAACATTGCCTAGAAATTGACTTTATTAAATGATGATTTGGGTAGGATGACTTTGTGGGCAGTTATGGGATGGCTGGCATATGCTTCTATAATTTTAGCTTATTGTTGCCCAACTTTCTCATCTTGGAAGCTAAGTGACAGGTTAGTACTGTTAATATATTTCAATAAATTAGTTGTGGCCTGATGAGGGTGCTCTTATTTAATGTGTGGTTTGAAACCTGACGTTAAATCTAGATTATAACTTCATATATTGCTTAAATAAATGAGTGTGAGCATGATTGTTATGTTGGACCAAATAGAGTATTTCAGTTCAGTTTTACCTACTCTTTTTTTGTAACCTATACAAAGAACCAGAATCTTGCCTTTCCCATTTACTCTGAATATTCCACAATATAGATTTAAAGCAATAAAAAACCCTTCCAAAGATCAGATTGATTTAACTCTGATTCTGCAGGGAGAATGTAGAGGGAGAATGAAGCTGGATTTGTCCAGTGCTGAGAAGATGGTCAGCAACTGGTGAAACTCCTTTTTGGAGCCCTTCTGACCCTCTTGTCCCACTTGATCCTAGATTTCCAGGCATCACATAACTATGTATGCCCTCAGTTTTTTTTTTGAACTTTTATTGAAAAGTAATAGATATACATCAATATGTAAGTTTAAGGAATATAGCTTGATGGTTTGATTTACATGTATTGTGATTACCAGAATAGGTTCAACTAACATCTTCTCATATAAATACAATAAAAACAAAGAAGAAAAGAAAAAAAGGAAAAAATGTTCTCCTTTTGATGAGAACTTTTAGGACTTACTTTCCTTTTTTTTTCATTGAAATCTTTTTGTTTGTTTTGTTTTATTAATTTATTTTTGTTACAGATGTTTCTCCTTTTTTCCCCATTGACACCCTCCTCCCCAAGACTTACTTTCTTAACAACTTTCCTATGTATCATACATCAGCTATAGCTATAATCATCATGCTGTGCATTGCATCCCTAGTGCTTATTTATCCTATAACTGGAAGTTTGTATCTTTTGACTGCCTTCCTCCATTTAACAACACCCTCGCCCCACTTCACCTCTGATAACCACAAATCTGATTTTTTTCTTTATATTTCACATATAAGTGAGATCATACAGCATTTGATTATCTCCATCTGACTTATTTCCCTGAGCATCATGCCTTCAGAGTCCATAGATGTTGTACGTGCGTGCGTGTGCGTGTATACCATACCTTCTCTATCCATTCATCTATTGATGGACACTTAGGTTTTTTGCATATCTTGGCTGTTATAAATAATGCTGCTATGAACATGGGAGTGCAGATATTTTTTTGAGTTAGTATTTTGTTTCCTTTGGATATATTCCCAGAAGTGGAATTGCTGGATTATATGGTAGTTCTATTTTTTAATTTTTTGAGGATCTTCCACAATGTTTTGCATAGTAGGCCCACAGTTTTTAGATTAGTTTGCCTATACCTTTGATTAACACCCAAATTTGTGAAATTTACATTTGTCTTTCTTGATTTCTTGATGGAAAAATTAACCTTAGCTTCTGCTTTTGTATTCAAGCTGCCTATTAATGGACTGATTTGGGTAACACCTTCCTGGCTGAGCTAATTCCCGTCTCCTCACCTGCCTCCATCACACATGCCACCCAAGTCTCCCTTGAGCAGGTGCTGTCCTGTCTGCCTAAGCCTGGGAAGCCCTAGGCAGTATAGGGACATCACATGGTCTATCAGCCCAGTAATCACTCTCACTGGCTAGCCTCTAGACCAGTGGTTCTCAACCTTCCTAATGCCATGACCCTTTAATACAGTTCCTCATGTTGTGGTGACCCCCAACCATTAAATTATTTTCGTTGCTACTTCATAACTGTAATTTTGCTACTGTTATGTCTTAGGCGACCCCTGTGAAAGGGTTGTTCAACCCCCAAAGGGGTCGCGACCCACAGGTTGAGAACCACTTGCTAGACCATACATTCATTTATTGAAACCCATTTTGAAGGAGTCTTGACTTGGGGTGGTGAATATACAATATAATAATACAGATGATGTGTTATAGGATTGTACATCTGAAACCTATATAATTTTATTAACAAATGTCACTACAATAGATTCAATAAAAATTAAAAAATAAATGTACCAGAACTCCCCCAAATAGTCTGTTACCTCAGAATCTAATACTCAACAAATTTAAATTGCTATGCCAATCTACAAAGATATATGTCTCCACACTCTAGAACACTAAAAACAGAACAAAAAAAACCAACACAGCTTTGACGACTACCACTTAGAGTACACTTTTTGGTTCTAAATCTAGATTATTGTGAATTCTATTTTTTGTTGTTCACCAATACAGTGCTAGGCCACACAGAAATGTAATACTATAATAATGCTTTTCTATTAAGGCTAGCTTGGTTAATTAATCATTAATCACTGACAGAAAACAATAACTTGAAACAGTGACTTTCTTATTTAATAATCCACCCACAAAAAAACAATTCGTTATTCTGTAACAGAGCTCCACTATGAAAGTAAATAAAGGAGAAAGAATCAAACAATCTTAAAAAAATGAAAGAAACCCATTATACCATGGTACATTTAATTCCTTAAATTAAGTAGTGTCAGACAGCAGTGACTGCCACTGCCTAGTCTGGGAAGTCTGGGCAAGTTCGCTAACCTCTTCAGGTTTCAGTGCCCTCATTTGGACAGTGGGGCTAACTACAGTGCCTACCTTCAGGTGTGTTGTGGAGACTGAAAGACACTGTAGGAAAACCGCTCAGCATATGACCTGATAAATACTCAGTACTATTAGCCATCCTTGGTTATAGGCCCCACCCAATCTTAGGGGGTAGGTTTTTTTTTTTGGGGTGGGTGGACAAGACTAGTAAGAATAATTTTAGGAACAATAGTTTGAAATAGGGACCAAAGAAAAATTCGTATAAACTCAAAAGCAGGAACTTAATGATAGGAACTTAAAGGGAAGAGATTCAGGGTCCATACGGGAAACTAGTGGTCATTTTGGGAGATAGCATCCTGAGTGTGAGCCATAGTAAAGGAGGCTCAGGTTACAATTGCAGATCCCAGCAACTCCTACTCTCAGCCTCTAACAGGAAGGATGAGTCAGTATTAAGTATCTTCTTGTTGAGGACTGGAACAGCTCAAATAAAGTCAGGTCAGTGCATGTATTATACCCAGGAAGACAGAAGTAGGAAAAATGTACAGATTGGCACCTGACATGATGAAATTCAAAAGTATTTCATTGCATGTCTACCTTTTCCCCCGCTCAGTGTTACTTTTTCAAAGTTTATATAGTTGAAATAGTGTATGTGCCTAGGAGTTTTTTTAGTTGAGAAAGTGTTCATTTGGAGATCTCACATAGTTTTGGTTTGGCATAATTTTTATAACAATAGATTATTGAATTCTTAACAGAGCATTTGAAGTGATATGTTTGATATGATATGATTTTTAATGCTGATAAATAAAGGACTCTCTGATGTGTATGAAACCTTTTGGCCATATTCTCTTTCTTATCAGCATTTAGTTTGTGTTTTAAACTTATCCTTGGCATCTTTGTCTGTTCAACTTCCTAAATGCTGCAGAGAAAGGATGAAGTAAGTTGATGTGAACGAGACTTCTCTGAGAAAGGAGCATGTCTATTAGAGAGAGATATAGGATATCTACTGAACTCAAGAAAAGGTACCAAAAAGTAGTATTTCTGTGTATGTTTGGGAGATGGCCTGAGAATGGTTATGTAAAGGAAGAATGTGGCCAACTTGGAAGAATTAAACCTCACCCATCTGTCTATTCTAAATGACATTCTTTTTTTTTTTGGTAATCCTCACCAGAGGATATTTCTGAGAGAGTGGAAGGGAGGGAGGGAGAGAGAGAAACATTAATGTGGGAGAGACACATTGATTGGTTGCCTACTGCACGGCCCTGACTGGGGCCTGGGATCAAACCTGCAACCCAGGTATGTTTCCTTGGCCGAGAATCAAAACTATGACCCTTTAGTCCACAGGCTGAGCCAAACTGGCCAGGGATAAATGACATTCTTGATTCCAAAATCTTAACTGACTATAAAGTCACTTGTGGATACTGTTCTATGAAACAGATAAACCTGAAAATTTTAGTGGCTAACACAACAAAGGTTTATTTGTCTTTTATATCACAGGCTGATGTAGATTGGTTAGCTCCCCTGCTGGGCTCTCCTCCAAGTGGTGACTCAGGGATTTAAGTTGCTCTTATCTTGTAACTCCGCAGTCTTGGAGTACTTCCTTTCCAGCTGCGTGGACAGGAGAGAGAGAGGGTGTGGATAAGGCACATCTTTCTGGGATTAGAAGTGACATATCACTTTGGCTCACATTCCATGTTAAGAATTAGTGACATGATCCCACCAGGATTCACATGGGCTAGGAAATGGAGAGGAGCACATGAATATTTGGGGAGGATCAATAAGCTTTGCCACAGACATATTGCTACCATTGTGTTATTCTGTGTCTTTTATCTTC
The DNA here is from genome assembly GCA_030848825.1 of Tadarida brasiliensis. Classification (NCBI taxonomy): domain Eukaryota; kingdom Metazoa; phylum Chordata; class Mammalia; order Chiroptera; family Molossidae; genus Tadarida; species Tadarida brasiliensis. The sequence continues at coordinate 58,553,954 of CM061257.1, read as the reverse complement.
CCAGGCTAACTTTCTCTTACAATTAGTATCAGGAAAAGGTTTTCCTCTTCTGAGGAGTTTCTTTCTTCCTTTTTCTCCCTCCCTCTCTCCCTCCCTCTCTTCCTTCCTTTCCAGGAGCTTTACATTTAATGCTAACGTCTACTTGATCTTAGGTTTTTGGTAGCATCATCTATCCTATTCCTCTACTGGGTTTCTAAAACCATTTTATGATTTTATTTTAAAAATATTTTTATTGATTTTTAAAGAGAGAGGAAGGGGTAAGGAGAGAGAGAGAAACATTGAAGTGAAACCAGAACATTGATCAGCTGCCTCCTACATGCCTTCTACCAGGGATTGAGCCCACAACCTGGGCATGTGCTCTGACTGGGAATTGAACCGGCAGTCTTTTGGTGCATGGGATGATGCCCAACCAACTGAGCCACACTGGCCAGGGCTTATGATTTTATTTTATTTTTTAAAAACTGGCATCTTGTATTTAAAAAAATTTTTTTTCTTTATTGATTTTTTTTAGAGAGATAGAGGAAGGGAGAGAGAGAGAGAGAGAGAGAGAGAGAGAGAGAGAGAGAGAAACATCGATGAGAGAGAACATTGACTGGCCGCCTCCTGCACGCCCCCCACTGGGGATTGGGCCCACAACCTGGACATGTGTCCTGACCAGGAATTGAACTGGTGAACTCTTGGTGCATGGGTTGATGCTCAACCACCAGCCTGGCGCATCTTGTATTTTTTTTTTAATCCTCACTGGAGGATATTTTTCTATTTATCTTTTTTTTTTTTAACTTATCTTTATTGTTGAATGTGTTACAAATGTTCCTCATTTTTCCCCCATTGCCCCCCTCCTCCCCATTCTTGCCCCCCTCCTGCCTTTCCCCACACTGTTGTCTGTGTCCATTGGTTATGCATATATACATATAAGTTCTTTGGTTTGTTTCTTCCCACCCCCAGCCCCCCTTCCCTTTGAGGTTTGTCAGTCTAACAACCAATTTGTACTTCTTAATCCCTTCACCTTTTCACCCCTCCCCCCAGCTCCCACCCATCTGGTACCCAACAAAAGTTCTCTGTATCTATGAGAATGTTTCTGTTCTGCTTGTTCATTTTGTTTGCAGATTCAATTGTTGATAGATATGTATTTATTGCCATTTTGTTTGTTCATATTTTTTTATCTTTTTCTTCAAAAGACCCTTCAACATTTCATATAATAATGGTTTGGTGGTGATGAACTCCTTTAGCTTTTCCTTGTTTGGGAAACTCTTTATATGGCCATTGATTCTAAATGACAGCTTTGCCGGATAGAGTAATCTTGGTTGTAGGTTCTTGCTTTTCATCACTCTGAATATTTCTTGCCACTCCCTTCTGGCCTGCAAAGTTTCTTTTGAGAAATCAGCTGACAGTCTTATGGGAACCCCCTTGTAGGTAACTAACTGCTTTTCTCTTGCTGCTTTTAAGATTCTCTCTTTGTCTTGAACCTTTTGCATTTTGATGATGATGTGTCTTGGTTATGATTTTATTTTTAACTGGCCTATTGTATTTATGTTTATTTTAAGTAGCTACCCTCCTTTCTAGTTATAGCTGGTGTATTGATAAGGGTTTTTTTTTTGGCTGTAAGAAAAAAACTAAGTAATAGTGGTTTAAGCAATAAATGCTTTATTATCTGACATGACAAGCCTGGCAGTTTAAGGACTGGTTAATTCAGTCATCCATTCAGTGTCATAGAGTACCATGTATACTTCATTTTTTTGTTCTACAGACCTCAGTGGTTGGCAGTGTGTCCCCTCATCATGAATAGCTTGGTAGTCCTTGATGTCCATGGTGGACCTTGGTCAGTTCTGGTCCTAGTGGTACAGGAGACACATGATGCTCATAGACATGATGGTCATGATGACATGGTTGCAGTGTAGTGCCACTGGGCATGCATCATGTCTTGTCATTATATAATATTGTATTATATAACCTGTGGAAAATATTGCAAAATAATGCTGGTGGCAGGATAAGAAATTGTATCCAGAGTTGGATGTCAGATCCAGGCTTGTTGAAAAAGTTTTTGCAATCATATAAAGAAATCATGCTAGCGTGTCAGGTGACATGTTTGGCAGGAAGTGGGAGACATAAACAGTGGTAGTAAAAAGCAGCTGGATTCTGGATATAGTTAGAAGGATTTGCTGATGAATTGGATATGAGGAGTGAGTGGCAGAGATGTTGAGCATGGCTCCAGGTTTTGGGCTTGAATGACGGGAAGAATGGAGTTGATATTTACTGAGATGGGGAATACTGAAAGAGCTTGATGTTGTTTCCTAAAATAAAATGTATTAGGTTGTTGGCAAAAACTGGAGGGAAGACACTGAGATACAGAGCTAAGATGGAGAGCGGGAATCAAAACACTGCCCTAGATCCTAGGACCCAAACAGGTAGAAAAGGTACCTGGCATGGGCAAGGACCATTCCTGTTGTCCCGGGCTACATTCACCTCCAGGAATCACTGGCTACAAGTGTTCAATTTGCAAAAAGCTCAGATACCCGTTACTCACCCAGCCCTCAGGAGACCCCGGTAATGTGGTGATTGCTCTTATGCCCATGACCAAGGACTTAAAAACAATTTCAGAAAAACTGTTATTCATGCTTTCATTTACTAAACATGTATTACGTGCTGGCTGTATGTCAGGAAATAAACCCAGCTCTCCTGATTCAAGGTGTTTCTATATATGTACTTCAACATGTTGATTCCTGTTTCCCTCTCCTCCTAAATTTGCCTCCCAAATATTCCCCTTCCATTGTCATTTTGAAGTGTTTACAAATTCACAAATATCTCTCCTTTCAAGAAGGGGAGTCCAGTTTCCCTACCCATGTTGGCTGGTTTACTTCTAATGCAGAAGTGATGGTGTGTAAGTTCAGAGGCTAAGTCATAAAAGGGACTGCAATTTCCTGTTTGTTGTCTTGCTCTCTGCCTTGGATCACTTGCTCTGGGGGAAGCCCGCTGCTATACTGTGCACAGACCTATGAAGAGGACCGCAGAGGGAAGAACGGAGGCCTCTGACCAAGTGACCTTGCAATAGGTCCTCTAGGCCCAACCAAACCTTCAGATGAGACTGCAGCCCCAGCGACATTTTTACTATAACCCCACAAGAGACCTGAGCTAGAATCACTTCAATAAGCTGCTCTTGAATGTCTGACCCTCAGAAATTGTATGTGATAATAAACACTTGTTCTTTTTTTTTAAAAATTGGGTTTAAAAATACTGAAAAAATAAATAAGAAAAAAAGGACAACCTATAGTCTAATGAAAAAGAATATCTATCTATAGAAAAATTCCAATAATATAAAGAAGAAAAGTTAAAATAAAACTCTCCTTCTCCCATCCCTGATCTTATTTTGTTTCTCCAGTTTTAGTGAGGTACAATTGACATGTAACATTGTATTAGTTCAAGGTGTACAACATAATGATTTGATATGTGTATATATTGTGAAATGATTGCCACAGTAGGGTTGGTTAACATCAATCATCCCTGATCTTTACTTCTTCATGACCAAAGAGACCAAGTTATTCTTCCACAACATTTTCATACATATGCAATATATGTTTAAATCCTTTTAAGATGTTCACAAAAAGATCATATTACACTCTTCTGAAAAACTTCTATCTTGCCCTGGCTGGTGTGATTCAGTGGTTGAGCATGGTCCCATGCACTGAGAGATTGCTGGTTTGATTCCCAGTCGGGCCACAAGCCCGGGTTGCTGGCTCCATCCCTGGCGGGGGAGTGTACAGGAGGCAGCTGATCATTGTTGCGCTCTCACATGGATGTTTCTCTCTTCTCCCTTCCTCTCTCTCTAAAAATCAATAAAAAATATTCTTTAAGAAAAAAACCTATATCTTGAAGACATATGTCTTCATATTGGTACATACACATCTATCTTATTCTTTTTAATGGATTTTCCATTATTTGAATGTATCATATTTCTTTTAATTAGTCCTCATGTGTGGATATTCAGGATATCTTCAGGATTTTTTCCATTATAAAAATGTTGTGATAAACATTTTCATGCTTTTGTGAGTACCCTCAGGTAAATTCCTAGTGGTGGAATTCAGACATCAAAACATAAGTACATTTAAATTTGATACTATCCACCTGCTCCCTAGTCTTTACCCCCAATTTATACTGACGAAATATGAGAATGTTATTTTCTCACAAACTTGTGCATATATGATAGTAGGCATCTTTTACTATTTTCTTTGCCATTTATTTTCCTCTTTTTGAGAATTGTTAGTGCCAAGTAGAGTGCTTGTCTTGTAATAGATAAATAATAATAGGGCCAGGGACAAACTACAACCGAGGTACATGCCCTTAGCGGGAACCGAACCCGGGTCTCTCTGTACTGCAGGCCGACGCTCCAACCACTGAGCCAAACTGGCCAGGGCTTTAAATATATTTTAATACTGCCCTGGCTGGTATGGCTCAGTGGTTAGAGCATTGGCCCACACACTGAAGTGTCATGGGTTTGATTCCCAGTCAAGGGCGTGTACCTGAGGTTGCAGGTTTGATCCCTGGCCCTGGTCGTGGTGCGTGCAGGAGGCAACCAATTGATGTGTCTCTCTCACATTAATGTTTCTCTCTCTCTCCCCTTCCTCCTTCCCTCCCTCCCTCTAGTCTCTCTAAAAAAAAGAAAAATCAATGGAAAAAATATCCTTGGGTGAGAATTAACAAGAAGAAATATATATGTTGAATGAAGTAGGTACTGTTATTATTTGCCTATGGCTGGTGGGAAAACTGAGAGAGAGGTTCAATACAGTGGAATTCTTTCCAGAAGGCTGTTCGAGAAGATATTTGTTTGAAAACCGAATGATTTTTTCTCATTAGAAATAATGTAAATTGAATGAATTCGTTCCAGACCCCTAAATCATTCCCTGTTTTAACCTTTCTTATATACAGGACATGTCTAATATACTATTTAATCTATAAACAAATACTTCTTAAATTTACTGAACCACCCCCTACTAGCCTTAAACAGATGACTCTTAGCCCTTGTTCCAGGGCTGTCTTTCCGGAGGTCAGCATGCGGCATCTTCACCTTCTCACACATCACTACCTCTGAAATTCTGTCACAGGCCAACTGCTTTTTGTTTATCCAATTCAACGACAGTTTTTCTACCTCTTCAACTGCCTGTGATCATTGTTTCTTTCACACTCTTAGCAACATGAACACTCTGTTTTTGTTTTTGTTAATCCCTACCCAAAGACATTTTCCACTGATTTTTAGATAGAGTGGAAGGGAGGGAGGGAATGAGGGAGAGAGGGGGTGGGGGGAGAAAGAAATATTGATGTGAGAGAGACACATGGATTGGTTGCCTCCTGCACAACCCCGACCTTGATGGCCTCTTTATGTTTTAAAATTGTGCTAATTGTCCATTTAGCCAGCAAAAAAAAAAACAAAAAACCAAAAAAACACATAAAAATATTCACAGCACAATTTTCTTTTTTTTTTCTTTATCCTCACCCGAGGACATTTTTTCATTTTTTGTTCAGATAGAGTGGGAGGGAGAGAGAGGAAGAGAGAGAGAGAGAAACATCGATGTGTCTGACACATCGAGTGGCTGCCACCCGCACGACCAACCAGGGCCGGGGACAAACTGCAACCGAAGTACATGCCCTTAGTGGGAACCGAACCCGGGTCTCTCTGGACCGGAGGCTGATGCTCTAACTGCTGAGCCAAACCAGCCAGGGCCACAGCACAATTTTCTGAGATGTTAAGCTAAGTTTAGAGATAAGCTGACTAGCATTCTCTCCTTTGTCTGTGGCCTGAGAGCTTTTGGTCATGCTGATGTATCAGCGTGAAAGGGTTGTCAGGCCAAGAACTGCAGCTTGTTCAACAAGTGAGACATTTTGTGTGTGAACGATTTGGTCGAGAACCGAATTGTTTGAGATGGGAGATGTTCAAGAACCGAGGTTTGACTGTAAACAACTAGAAAGGGGGGTACAAATGAATGAATGAATGAATGAATGATTTGTTTACTTCCTTTGCTAATTTTTTTATTGAGTTATTTTTCTTCTTTATTGGTAGAAGCTTTTTTCTAAATAAAAAATTTAAAAATACTTTATTTTTTATAACCATTAAGGCAAAACGGTACCCTGAAATTAGCTCTTTAGATTCATCAGTCTCATAGTAGGACATTCCAAATATGTAAGTTCCCATAAATTCAGGATATAAGTCAATATCTATGACCAGTTCAATTTCCTAATGGGAAAATGAGTAAGACCCAAGATTTTGAATTGCCCGGCACCATGATCAGTTAGGTGATGGGGAAGATCCTGTCTGCCATTTGCTGTTCTCTGCACACCTGCTTCCCGGGGCCCCGGACCCACCTGCCCAGAGACTGGCTGGGCAGAAGCTTTTGAAACTATATTATGAATATTAACTCCATTCTTATTCTATGTGTTGCATATATTCCAGACTTTGGTATTCATTTTTTGTTCACATTAGAAAACCCCAAAGCAGTAGTTAAAAACATGGCCTTAGATATTGTTGTTAAAACTCGTACTGGCCATTTGTAAAAAGCAGAGATAATACTTTAGGTAAACAGAGGAACTATGATGTGGGTAATATAAAGTCTCACTACATTAATCTAAATATGAAAAATAATCTTAAGAGAATTTAGTTGCTTTCTTCACATGGAGATACTTTAACATTGCAGTTCCCTTTTAGTCATATTTATAATTGGAAAGGGAGTGTTTTTTTTTTTTTTTTGTTTTTTTTTACACGTATTAGATTGCATTTGGGGAAATGAGTTTTTACTTCACCTGCAATAAATGAGCCCTAATCATTTCAGCGGCTCTGGGCTAAGGGCACTGTAGTGACTCCTGCGCTCATTTTGTTTTCACTGTTTGAAATGCTCTTTTCCCTCCGATGAAACTCTCCCATCCTTCTAGCCTTTTGGCCGAGTCACATGTTACTTCCATGAGGCCTGTTGTAACCCTTCTCTGATCCCCTGAAGCATTTTTTAAAATCCTCACCCTAGGATATGTTTTTCTTATTATTGATTATTTTAAAGAGAGGAAGAGAGAGAGGGAGAAACGTTGATGTGAGAGAGAAACACTGATCAGTTGCCTCCTGTCTGTGCCCCGACTGGGGATTGAACCCACAACCTAGGTATGTGCCCTGATGGGGAGTCGAACCCACAACCTTTTGGAGTATGGGACCATGCTCCAATGAACTGAGCCACCTGGCCAGGGCCCCCTGAAGCATTTTTCATAGAGACACTCTGGCTGTCAGAGAGTCTTTTTTGCTCCCAGAGGCCCAAATTTGTTTAGGTATTCACTTTCCATCCTGTGTCCTCAGGGATGTGGTTATACTGTAACCTCAGAGGTCAAATCAGAATTTTAATTTTTTCTTTTTCTTTATTGATTTTAGAGAGAAAGGAACGGAGAGGGAGAGAGAGATAGAAACATCAATGAGAGAGAACATTGATTTGCTGCCTCCTGCATGCCCCCCACTGGGGATTTGGCCCACAACTGGACATGTGCCCTGACCGGGAATCGAACCGGCGACCTCTTGGTGCATGGGTCGATGCTCAACCACTGAGCCACACCAGGCAGGCTGTTCTCAACCTTTATCATGTGTCACCTTCACCTGGGGGGCTTGTTAAGATAGATTGCTGAGCTCCACTCCCAGAGTATCTGATTCAATATGTCTAGGTGGGGTAGTCCTAACAAGTTTTCAGGTGATACTGATGCTGATGGGCTGAGGACCGTAGTTTTAGAATCACTGCTCTTGATCCAGTATCCTTTGCCCATGATTGGTTTAGGGATATTATTCTTGATCTTCTCTATTATGTCATGCAGGTGTGTCACACGTAGAAAATGGCACAAAAATGATTTTTCAGATGATAGCTTTCAATATGTACTGTTTAAAATATGGTCACTATTTTATATAATTTCTGTGCTTCTGTTTCTAAAGACTGTGCACATAACACAGACCCAAGTGTATAAACACCCAGGGATGCACAAAGATGTGTTAGCAACTATGCACTTCAGGTTAACTGGGTTTGTGATGGAGTCTGATACATGGACTTGGATGTCAGAGTAGCCTGTGTTTGAATTATGCTTTTTTTTGTACTTGTAGTAACTACATGAACTTGGGCATATGACTTCATTTCTTGGCCTTTGATTTTTTTTCATCTGTAAAATAGAGCTGATCATTCTGATCTCTTGGAGTTGTTGTGAATGTTAATAATAATTTTTGCAAGGTGCCTGTCATATAGTAAAAACTCAAGAAAAGGTGGCCAATTTCTAGGGCTTTTAGGCTAGTAGAAACTTGGTTCTTAGGTATCAAGTCCCTAAAACTAGGCTCCTAATAGCCACATTCTTAGTTAATACTATATGCTTACATCTGTTCCCTTGGCACCTGCCTACCAATCTAGTTTATGGACCAGCACCCTAACTGGGAATAGAAAGCAAAATGGAGATTGCAGCAGGTACAGCTTTGTCCCGCACTCTCTGGGCCTCTGTATCTTGGTGAATGTGGCTACTTTTAAATGGTGAAAATATCACTAACAGATAATCCTTAGTTCCTTTTTAGCTGATCAGAGGGATATTTTTTGAATTACTTATTGAAGGCCAAACCATTTAATAATACTTCTAGTCATTTGTGAAATTTATTCAGGAACATGTTGTGAAAGGGTGGCCTTCATAAGTTTTCCTTTTCCTTTTCCAGTAAATAGTCAATGAGAACTGCTGAAAATAACCTGGAAGCTACAGGCTATCGGACTTATTGTTATTCCTCAAGCCACTTAGACCTTACCCAAATATTAAGAAAATTGAAAATAGCCACGATGACACCACCGTTTTTCCTAATGTACTTCTACATTTGGTACAGATAGTCAATAATGTTTGATAATATTCACGTGACTACTTCATGCATGATTACTAGCTATTCATTTAAAATCTAATATATCTGTAGGACAAAGGTTAACTCTGTCTGTTTTTGTGAAAACTCTGAGGCCTCAAGCCATTAGGACTTTTCAGATGTAGATTTTCACTGCACTTGTAACTACTCAAGGCTGGCTTCCAAATCCATTCTGTTGGTACTATGGAAACCTTTTAGAGTTGTACATGGTCACATTATTATAAATTATACCCCTTTCTCATTTTGATGCTTTTAATATTCTTTAACAAACTTGAAAGGCCAGGGAAAATGCTTCACAGGGGAAAAGCAATACAGTAATTTTATTTTCTTTTTATCACATCAATGCACTTTATTTTTATGGTTTCAAGTGTAAGTTGTTCAAATTGCCAACCAAAAAGAAAAAAAATCAGTCTTGAAGTAGACAATATAGAATTCCAAAACTGGCCTTTGCTCCATCTAAGGATAATCAGAATGTAAGTATAGTTTCTAATCCATTTATAAATCATTAGAAGCCCCAGATATTAAACCAGTTTGGATTATCTGTGATTATCACTCAAACTTATTTACTAATTATTTTTCTAAAGAACAAGATAAATCTCCACTCAGTCTTTCCCCTCTGATAGTCCCATAAGAAATCATTTTGCTATTAGCCTGGAAACATTCCAAAAACAGAACAGTGTGGTGGCAGTCTGCAGCACGGCCTCCAGGGAGACATCAGATGTTGGTTCAAATGTGACTTTTATGCTCTTGATCCCACAGCTGAGAGTGAAGTTGCAATGTGTCTCTGTAAAGGTGGTGCTGAATAGGAGTGTTCTATCTCTGTCAGCTCATCAGTCTCCGGGGAGGTGCAATCTAAAAGCTATCAGTAGACTCCTGGGCATAGCCTGTAATCTGGGTCTTTTTTGGGGTCTTGAAATATGGCTGGAGTAACCAATCTAAAAGCAAATGCTAATCATGCAGCAGCAGGCTGTACGAGCAGCTCTCATCTGGGGATTTAAAAACACTTTGCAAAACATAAGTCATTAATCTTCAGAGTGGCTTTCTGGAGTTATAAACATCCATCTCCACCCATCTTTGCCACTGGGAAATCTAAGATTCCAAAGGCACAGTGTAGGGCTGCACCCAAGCTCCCAGGTGGGGCCTCTAATACAAACTGTGATCCAAGCATCAAGCTCTGGAATTGATCTCGTGAGCAAGGCACAGCGGGCCTGTGGGGAGAGGGCCTGATGTTGTGGGGCCATGTTTGGGTCTGTAGAAGTGTTGGCTCTACCTGGACCCCACTCAACTGGTATGTGTTACCTGAGGAAATGTTCATGGGAAAAGACTGAGCTGTTATGTTGGGCTTCAGTCTTTTCCTTTCATTGATTATTTCTCTCCCTACAGGTTGCTCTTTCTTATAATCACTCTCTCAATTTGATTTTTCATGTCTGAAGTCATAGATTCACAGCCTTTAGGAACACAAAGAAACCCCCAAATGTGGCCATTTTTAGTCTTTCCATGTCACTGATAATCTGGACAGTGGTATAGAGTTATTGACAGTGAGAACCTAGGCATTAGGGAAGAACTCTGTTCCTATTGCTTTATCTTTTCTCCTGAAAATTTCTAGCCCTTGGCAGGTCTTTCATAAATGTTTTATACATTTATGAATGAGTAGAACCATGGTGGGGGTAAGGGTTGGAAGGAAAGGACTTGTAGTAGTGGTAACTGTTCATATGCCACTTGGGTAAGGCTCAGTGATTTACTGGATCATCTTTTCTGGGTGTTAACACTGGTGTTTGGCAACCGTCAATCTCTGTAAGGCCTTAATTTTATAGAACAAAATACTGAGGACCACAGACCTGCCTAAAGTCTCATGACTGTTAAAAACATAAAATATGAGGCAACACTGGATTCTTTCCTGTTTATGTAGAACCTAAAAGTAATTGGTGTATGTCTCAATAAGTGAGTTAAAGTCCTAGTCTGTCATTTTGTACCTGTGACTGGAGAAGGTCACTGAATTCTAACGGGCAGTTGTGTCTTCATCTGTGAAATACGAATGATGCCAACCTTACAAAGTCACTGTGAGGATTAATAAGATAATGAATATGAGAGTGCTTAGTAGAAGATGGAGTATTACATATTAATAAACAGCTATTTTATAATTCTATTTGTGTGTAAGGTACTGGAGTACTTTTTTTCTTGGATTACTGAATTATGGATAGCAACCTATTCATAGTGACTCATTAGACTTCCAGACAAGTTTGGTAGTTATTAAGCAGAAGGGTATGTCATCTAAAGATGAAATATTATAAATATGTCTGGCTAATGTCAACCATTCCAAACAAAGAACAATTAGATATTCCATCATGGACAATGTTGACATGAAAATATTTAGGAAACAGTAGCAGGAAGCTTGCTGGAGGCTTCCTGTGTGTGAGAGAGATGGGGAGTGGGCAAAACCAGGGAGACAGAATGTGTGAAAGCCATGGGATAGAGAGTTAGATAGAAACTATGAAGAGAAAAGTTTGGGTCTTAAAGTTGTTTTTTTAAAGGCTTTATTTTTATCTAAATATATATATATATTTTCACCCATCTACTCACTGCCAACCCAATCCATCCATCCTGTATCTATAGCAAACACTTGGGTGTCTACTCAATACGTATTTCCTATCACCTCTTCCCTTCCCTTCTTAAATGAAGCTGAAAATGACAGATTCTCATTTTCTCAGTGTATTTGCAGCTAATGGTATCCATGTGACCCAGCTGGCCAATGAGATAGAAAGATAAATCTGCTGAGGTGCATCTGTTAAAGATTTTTCTCCCTTTTAGAAGGTAAACATCCAAGGTGTTGAAGATATCAGAGCAAAAGGATAAAAGAGCCTCGGGCCAGGGTGGTGTCACCAAGCTGTTGGACCACTTCTTGAACTGTGTGTCTTCAGAAGTGTTACTTGAAATGATTGTATGTTTTTATTCTTGGGGATTCTGTAATTGCAATCATAAGTATACAGAGTCACTTTCTTTCTCTCTCTCTCTCTCTTTTTGTCCCAGGAAGAATTTTAGGCACCCAAAATACAGTATGGTTAAAGAAATTTGAAATAGGTGAAAAATGATGCTAAATAAAAAAAAGGACAGGAAAGAAAGATGTAACGAGGACTCAAGTTCATACACAAAAGATGTGCAATGAAATCCTATATACTTTCTAGAAAAGTGCTATACTTTTATTGTGTGGTAAAAGGGACACTGTTGAGGCACAATATTCAGTAGTTTCTCCTGAAATTTGTTGAATGTGTTACAAGCGCCCCCCCCCCCCCCCCCCCCAGGAATGACCTCTCTCCTTCTCTCTCTCCTTCCCTCTTCTGAGTGTGAAGATTTTAGTGTGAGAATCAGGGAAGTCAATGAACAGACACTGATATCGAGGCCCGAACACATCACCATCAGTTTTTTTCCCCCTGATCTCGTTGGCCACTCTATCAGAAAGAGAAAAAGAACTTCCACAGAGCTGTGGAAGGCTGAGAAGATTAGAAAGGAGTCGTTGGATTCCAATTCTATGACACTATTAAAAATTTATAAAACATGGAAAGTTTTATCACTACACAATTTGTAATGGCAAGAACTGGAAATAACTTATGTGTCAGCCTAAAAGGATGGGGAATGGTTAATTGTGATTTATCTATTTGATGGAATGGTCTGTGGCTAGCTTTTATTTATAGACTTCTACCCATATTGAAATGTCCAAACGACAATAATAGCATGCTCCTGCTTAAGGTGACGCACCTGTCTCTCCATCCAGTGGAAACACTCTCTCCCCAGAATAGGGAGGCCTAGCATCCTGTCAGTCAATGTGTCCACCTCCAGAGAATGTTTTTGCCCCTCCCTCCTTTATTGGACCAAGCTTACAGAACTGTGTTCATCATCATCCTGGTTCAGGACCCACTTTCATCTTTGGTTCTGAATGATGTTCAAACCTCTTTTAATTCAATCAGAATCCCAACTTGATATCCTATAACCTAAAAACTACATTATAAAGTTTATCACATCAACATAACTTGTATAAAATAGGAAAGAGGCAGATGGGAAAAAGTATAAATAAAAACAATATGTGTACTATACAGTCCTCCTTTATGCAACTGGCTGTAAGATTAGAGTTGGTGTTTATAGTTTCTTTTTTCCCCCCTTTAGTGTTGATACTATTACAAATGTCCTCATATCCCCCTACCCCGCTTTGCCCATTTCCACTCAACCCCGTGGCCATCACCACATGTCTGTGTGCATGGATTATGCCTGTATACCAATTCCATGTTTCCTTTGCTTTCAGCCTTCACCTCAGCCGGCTGTGATTTATTTACCTGGTGAGTGACTCAAACTTCCACTCCTGCTGAGTGTGGGCCTTGGGTTGTCCTGAGTATATTGGGTGGTTAAGACTTCTGTTACTTTTTACCAATGGCAGAGTGGAACTAGAAGCCACCATCTCCTGGGTCCAGACTTACTCGCCCCAACCCAGAGCCCAGTAAGTCTACGTTTTCAGCCCTTATTTGTCACTAGATTTTCTTTTTCTGGTCACAGATATGCTTATTTTATTTTTGTGTGTAGTTTTATCTTTGAAATATTTAAAATGTATGCTTACTTTGCTTTTGGAAAGGAGGTGGGGATGGGCTTCACTGTGCTCTATCACATGGGCACACTGTGGTGCTCACCCTGATCCCCTCTTCGGGGCTGGCACACCCATCCCCAGGCTGGGATATGGGCTGCCAAAGGCTCACCGCCATGCCCTTCACTATGATTGAACCTCTGCTGTAGGGAACTGCCTTGCCCAAGGTTATGCCTCCTCTTGGCTGACGGGGGTGTACAAAGGCCTTCCCCTCTTGCCGCAGTTGGGAGCAACTCTGGAGGACCATCCTACCTTCAGAGCCCCTGCAGGATCGGCTGAGATGGATCTCAGTTGCCACTGCATTGTAGTCAGCTCCCCCAGTCCTGTCTTCACTACTTTACAGGTGAAATATCTCCCCAGAACACGCCCTAATATCCTCCTGCACACAACCCTCCACCTTAGACTCTATTTGAGAATCCAGTCAATCTAAGGCAGACTGGAAATTCACCCGGAAATGATTCAATGGCCTGCTGAAGACATCTGTGCTTTAACTGGTCTGGCCAATGTCTATTATTTCTTCCTGGCAAGCTTTCTCTTTTCTGGAAATTGTTCTTTCTTTTGGAAACTGTCATTCTCTGTGACTCCAGTCACATTGTTTATTGCAGGGTCTGCCATATTCTTATGGGACCCCGCTTTAAAAAATTCCTCTTCTGGCTTAATCTAATTGCTGCCTCTTGCAACCAAGTGCTCTAAACCAGTTCACTAGTTCATTTTACAAACCAGCAAACTAATAGGCCTGGTTTATTAGATTAACTTACTGAAGCCCAGCAAAAGGCAGGTTTTAAGACAGGATAGATGAATTAAAAAATATATTTGTTATTTTTTCCTTAATGTGAAACGTAGTACATGACCATTGCAGAAACTTTGAAAGTAGGAGGGAAGAAAAAAAAAGCTTATATCCCACTGTCCAGAAAGAATTACTGTTTATTATTATTATTATTATTATTATTATATTTTATCCTCATCCAAGGACATTTTTGCACTTATCTTCAGATAGAGCAGGAGGGAGAGAGGGGGGATGAGAGAGAGAGAAACATCGATGTGAGAGAGACACATCGACTGGCTGCCACCCACACTACCCCAACCAGGGCCGGGGACAACCGAGGTACGTGCCCTTAGCGGGAACCGAACCCGGGACTCTCTGGTCTGTGAGCCGGTGCTCTAACCGCTGAGCCAAACTGGCCAGGGCGTTACTGTTTATTATTAATTTTCATATGTCCTTTTAGTCTTTTATCTAGGGTTGTATGTTTATATGTACATATTTTCTTGTACAGCAATGGGATCATACAGTTGGTAGTGCTTTAAATTGGTTTTAATATATTGTGAACACATTTAATGTCCTTAAATACTCTTCTCCCACGTGCTTTTAAATAGCTACATACTATTCCACAACATGGTCATATCATAATTTATCAAATCAAACGTAAAGTTAGGTTGTTTCCCAATTATTGCTGTCACCAGTGATATAGTGGGTGAGGTCTTAGGGCAGATCTTTGAAAACAATTCCCCGAAGCATAGTTGCTGAATTAAAATGTTCATAGATTTCAAGGCCTTTGATGTGCATTACTAAACTGATTTATGAAATGATGGTATTGACTTACACAGTTGCCAGCGGGATATGAGCGTGCACTTTTCTAATATTGGGTTGCTTTCCTAAAAGAACTTTGTCAATTTGATAGGCAAAATGATGCTTGCTTTCTTTAATTCATATTTCTCTATTCACCAACAAATGAAACATATTTCCATATGCTTATTTTCTCTCTTTATATATGTGTATATGAGTATGTATATACACACACATACAGACACACACATGCACACAATGTAAGTGTGTATAAGTGTATGAATTGCCTATTATGTCCTTTGCCCAAATTTTTCTTGGCATGTTAAAATTTTTCTATATTGTATCATGCAAAATTTTTTTAGTTTGTCATTTGCCTTTTAATTTTGTTCATGGAGTCTTTTGATGTATTCAGTCAAATTTAATAATTGTTTCTTTTGTGGTTTACGTTATGCTTGGGAAGGCCTTCCCCAGCCCTAGGGAAGAGGGATGTTGATGAGAGGTGGGTCATCTGTGGGGTGGGGAGGAAGGGAGTACACACAGAAAGGCTGATTGAGCCTGCGGGCAACTCCGGGATCCTGACAAAGGCCCTGAAACTGTCTTCCAGCTCCTTCATTTTACAGATGAAGGAGCAGAGGTCCAGGGAGAATAAGAAATAAGATTGAAGTAGCAGATTACAAAGTCTCCTATTAACAGCATTATCCATAATGGGATATATTACATTTTTATAAGAAATAATTTGGTGTTGGTGAAGAAAAAAAATTTCCTTTTGTGTTTTTCCTATATTCTTATGTTGGTCACACCACTGATATAAAGGATTTTAAATGCCTCTGAAAGCTGATTGTATCTTTATACCTAGAATTGATGGCTCTAATTTCTTTTTATTGATTGTGTAGCATTTTATAAAAGCTGTGTGGATGTCATGGTGCTTACCCAAAGCAAACTCACCGCAAAATCATCATCCATCTGTAATTGTTAACGCTGTCTACAAATTACACTGGAGCTACTTGATACTGAAGAGGAGGAAGAGACCATATAGTATTCAATCTATAGTAGTGGGTCTTGTCAAGGACTAGAAACAAACAGCAAATAATGGAACATTCCAGAAGCAGGCCTTGCATCTATGAGGGGAGATGTAGGGCTGCCAGGTTTAACAAATAAAAATATAGGACACCCAATTAAATTTGAGTTTCAGATAAATAATGAATAATTTTATAGTATGAGCATGTCCCAAATAATGCACAGGCTACACTTAAGTAAAACATTATAAATCGTTTATCTGAGATTTGAATTTAATGTGGCATCATGTATTTTATCTGGCAGGAGGGACTTTTTAAAAAAAATTAATTAATTTATTTTTGTTATAGATGTTTCTCCTTTTCCCCCCAGTGACACCCCCCCTTCGCCATCCCTGTCTTCACCACATTGTTATCTGTGTCCACTGGTTATGCATATATGCATATAAGTTCTTTGGTTTATCTCTTCCCACCCTCCCACACCCTTCCCTCTGAGATTTGTCATTCTGTTACCTACTTCCATGTCTTGGGGTCTATTTTGTTCATCAGCTTATTTTGTTCATTATATTCTACAAATAAGTGAGATCATGTGATATTTGTCTTTCTCTGATTGGCTTATTTCACTCAGCATAATACTCTCCAGGTCCCTCCATGTTGTCTCAAAGGGTAAGAGATCTCTGTTTCTTACAGCTGCATAGTATTCCATTGTGTATATATACCACAGCTTTTTTATCCACTCATCTACTGATGGGCACTTGGGCAGTTTCCAGATCTTAGCTATTGTAAATAGTGCTGCTATGAACATAGGGGTGCTTATATTTTTGCTGATCAGTGTTTTGGGATTCTTAGGATATATTCCTAGAAGTGGGATCACTGGGTCAAATGGCAGTTCTGTTTTTCATTTTTTGAGGAAACTCCATATTGTTTTCCATAGTGGCTGCACCAGTCTGCATTCCCACCAGCAGTGTACTAGAGTCCCCTTTTCTCCACACCCTCGCCAGCACTTGCTGTGTGATGATTTGTTGATGGCAGCCATTCTGACAGGTGTGAGGTGAACTTTTTGTTATACTTATTGAAATAGCAAACCCATGGCATGCATTTTATGAAGCTGGTTCTTTATCACTCTAATTACAGTAGTTGAATGATAAGGTACTTTCAAGGAAAAATCCACCCCAAACCCCACATTGATATGAAAATCAGCAACAAGAAGTGGAGATGTTGCATTAATTTCCTACGGCTGCCATAACAAAGTGCTGGAACAGAGGCTCACAGCAGCAGAACTGTGATGTGCCACAGTTCTGGAGGCTGGAAGGCAGAAATCCAGGTATTTGCAGAGCCACACTCCCTCTGAAATTTGTAGGGGACTTTTTTCCTTGCCTCATCTGAGCTTCTGCAGGTTTGCTGTAATCCTTGGTGTCCTTGGTTTGCAAGGAAGTTGTCCTTGCTGCGCCTCTGTCACCACATGGCATTCCCCTGTGTGTCTCTGTCATCATGTGGCATTTTTCTCTTATAATGACATCAGTCATATTGGATTAGGACCCACCCTTATAACTTCTTCTTAACTTGATTGCACCTGTAAAGACCCTATTTCCAAATGAGGCCATATTCCTAAGCTCCAGGGGTTAGGACTTCACTATACCTTTTTGGGGTACACAGTTCAACTTGTAACAGATATGATTGCCTAATATCCTTGATTATATATTAAAAATTGGAAAGCAACTTTAACTGTAGTCATTTTATCATTTGCCAGTTCCAACTACAGATACTGACTGGGCAATCAGTTCCTATTCAATTGTTCTCTACTGGAAAGCTTTTGTTTTTAAAAGAACTAATAGAAATTTATATGTGGGATCACGGGATTTAGGCTGCTGCCTAAACTTGGTATTGGGATGAGAAAGGTCTGGGGACTGTAGAAGTTTCTATTTCCCTGAACATAAGATGAAATGTGATTTTAAGGGAAAATAATAGTCATTGCCATGGACTCTCAGGTGTGAAGATCAAGTGACGGCACCTCTATGTTCCCAGAAGGACCCCTCATAGTTACTTTAGTGACTTTTAGTATGATTGTCCCAGGAAGGGAGGAGGAGATATAAAACCTCCAGGAACTTTTGTTTTCAAAACTTGTAAAGCATTTTTATTTTAAGGTGCTTTGGAGGTGTCTTATACAGCAAAGTCAGAGCAATTGCTTAGTGGCAGACAGTTGTAAAGGAGAGCCCAGATAGCATCTGTATTTTAGTTATGATGTCAGCCATACAGGGTATAGTCAGTCCAAGGCTAGACTAGTTCAAGTTTCTCATTCCGAGTAAGTCAAGGAAAGGAAGTCATTTGGATATATTTATTCTTGGACAGATGATGTAATAGCATTAAATAAAAATCTGAAAAATTGCAAAAATTATCACAATCTTTGAAACCTTTTACAGATATATTCATTTCTGCTACTTCCCACTCCTTTTGTGATACAGTGACATACCATTTTAAGGCTGGTGTTTCCCGATAACAAAGTAAAGCATGTGTTTTTTTAAAAAAAAAATTTGTTTTCCTTTTTTTTTTAAAAAAATTTACTTGTTTTTATTAATTTACTTTTGTTAGGGGACGCGAGCGGGGTGGTGACCGTGTGGGAGGTGGTCTCACTCTTGGGGAAACTGCTAGGCACTGTCGCCGCGCTGAAGGTGGTCCTGTACCTGCTCCCGGTGTGCTTAGCGATGGCCTGGAAATCCGGCGGCGCCAGCCACTCGGAGCTAATCCACAATCTCCGCAAAAATGGAATCATCAAGACAGATAAAGTATTTGAAGTCATGTTGGCTACAGACCGCTGTCACTATGCAAAATGTAACCCTTATATGGATTCTCCACAATCAATAGGTTTCCAAGCAACAATCAGTGCTCCACACATGCATGCATATGCACTAGAACTTCTCTTCGATCAATTGCATGAAGGAGCTAAAGCTCTTGATGTAGGATCTGGAAGTGGAATCCTTACCGCATGTTTTGCACGTATGGTTGGAGCTAGTGGAAAAGTTGTAGGAATTGACCACATTAAAGAGCTAGTAGACGACTCAATAAATAATGTCAGAAAGGACGATCCAACACTTTTGTCTTCAGGGAGAGTGAAGCTGGTTGTGGGGGATGGAAGAATGGGATATGCAGAAGAAGCCCCTTATGATGCTATTCATGTAGGCGCTGCAGCCCCAGTTGTGCCCCAGGCACTAATAGACCAGTTAAAGCCTGGTGAAAGATTGATATTGCCAGTCGGTCCTGCAGGTGGGAATCAGATGCTGGAGCAGTACGACAAGCTACAGGATGGCAGTGTCAAAATGAAACCTCTGATGGGAGTGATATACGTGCCTTTAACAGATAAAGAAAAGCAGTGGTCCAGGGACGAACTGTAAAAGCAACATCAGCTTGACCAGTACATAATATTACAGTGGATTGCTCATCTCAGTCCTCAAAGCTTTTGAAAACCAACAACATCACAGCTTGTTTTGGACTTTGTTACACTATTTTTTCAGCATGAAAATGTGTGGTTGTATAGGGTTTCTAATTCTTCAAAGAGGCACAAAAGCCAAATTGGTAGAGGAAGGATGCAAAGTATACATTTGTTCTTACTTTAACATGCCTACATTTTATTTTAAAATGTTAAGCAAAGAGGTTCTGCAAAATGGAGAACTTAGTTTGTGAGTTGATTTGGAGGAGTGGTTTTTCTTTGCTTAGACAATTAATTCTGTTCCAATATTAATTTTTAAGATTGTTTTTGTGTATCAGATAACACCACCATTCACAAGTTAAGATTTTTGATTTTTGGATGTCTGTTAGATGCTACTAAGAAAATAGAGATGAACTTTCTTTCTAAAGCTTTTGATGTGGTGTCATAGAATAGCATGTTGTAGATACAATCAGCTGTTTTGTTACCTTAAAACTAAGCAATTGTAAATATTAAAATTTAAGAAGATGGAAGGTGATGTCCCTTAACACTCATTAGTTCAGCTTGGACATAACTGACATAGTTCTTCCTTTCTCTCTTTAAAAAATTATAGGAGACTTGTAGCTCAGTATTATTTCTTCTGTTTCTAATTTGCTGCTGATAATGTATATGAATTTAACATGCTGTGTAAGCTGTGTCCTAGTTACTGAACAGTTTATGCAGTGCTGCTTTGCCAAATAGTTAAAAGTAAAAGAGGAAAAAAAAAATTTACTTTTGTTACAGATGTTTCTCCTTTTTCCCCCATTGACACCCTCCTCCTCCTCCCTCCCTGCCCCGTCCCCAGTTTTGTTGTCCATGTCCATTGGTTATGAGTACATGCGTACAAGTTCTGTGGTTCATCGCTCCCCTCCCCCCCCACCTCTTCTGGCAATTGTCAGTCTGTACCCTACTTCCACGTCTCTGGGACTACCCTGTTCCTCAGACTGTTATGTTCATTATATTCCAGAAATAAGTGAGATCATATGATATTTGTCTTTCTCTGCTTGGCTTGTTCACTTAGGATAATAGTTTCCAAGTCCTCCCATGTCGTCTCAAAGGATAAGAGATCTTTCTTTCTTACAGCTGCATAGTACTCCATTGTGTATATGTACCATAGCTTTTTTATCCATTCATCTACTGATGGACACTTGGGCTGTTTCCAGATCTTAGCTATTGTAAATAGAGCTGCTATGAACATGGGGGTACATATATTCTTTCTGATTGGTGCTTCAGGCTTCTTAGGGTATATTCCTAGGAGTGGGATCACTGGATCAAATGGTAATTCAATTTTTAATTTTCTGAGGTAACACCATAGTGTTTTCCATAGTGGCTGCACCAGTCTGCATTCCCACCAGCAGTGTACTAGAGTCCCCTTTTCTCTACACCCTCGCCAACACTTGTTTGATGCTTTGTTGATGGCAGCTATTCTGACAGGTGTGAGGTGATACCTCATTGTTGTTTTAATTTGCATCTCTCTGATGATTAGCGATGTTGAACATTTCTTCATATGTCTCTTGGCCATTTGTATGTCCTGTTTGGAGAGGTGTCTATTTAGTTCCTCTGCCCATTTTTTAATTGGGTTCTTTGTCTTCCTTTTGTTGAGATGTATGAGCACTCTATATATTTTGGAAATTAATCCCTTATCTGATATATCATTGGCAATTATGCTCTCCCATACAGTGGGTTGCCTTTCCACTTTGATGGTTGTTTCTTTTGCTGTGCAGAAGCTTTTGAGTTTGATGTAGTCCCATGTGTTCATTTTTCCCTTTGTTTCTGTTGCCTTAGGTGATATATCAGTGAAAATTCTGCTGCGTATGATGGCTGAAATTTTGTTGCCTACATTTTCTTCTAGGATTTTTATGGATTCATGAGTCACATTTAAGTCTTTTATCCATTTTGAGTTTATTCTTGTGTATGGTGTAAGCTGATGGTCTAGTTTCATTTTTTTTCATGAAGCTGTCCAATTTTCCCAGCACCAATTATTAAAGAGGCTGTCTTTACTCCATTGTATGCTCTTGCCACCTTTGTCGAATATTAATTGAGCATAATGTTTTGGGGCAATTTCTGGGTTCTCTGTTCTATTCCATTGATCTATGTGCCTGTTCTTGTGCCAGTACCATGCTGTTTTGATTACAGTAGCTTTGTAGTATAACCTGATATCTGGTATTGTGATCCTGCCTACTTTGTCCTTCTTTTTCAAGATTGCTGTAGCTATTCGGGGTCTTTTTTGGTTCCATATGAACTTCTGAAGTATTTGTTCTAGTTCTGTGAAATATGTCGTTGGTATTTTGATGGGGATTGCATTAAATCTGTAGATTGCTTTGGGTAGTATGGACATTTTAATGATGTTAATTCTTCCAATCCATGAACAAGGTATGTGCTTCCACTTTTTTATATCTTCCTCTATTTCTTTTTTCAATGTCCTGTAGTTTTCTGCAAATAGGTCCTTTACTTCTTTGGTTAAGTTTATTCCTAGGTATCTTAATTTTTTTGCCGTGATGGTAAATGGGATTGTTTTTTTAGTTTCTCTTTCTGTGAGTTCATCATTGCTGTATAAGAATGCTGTCGATTTCTTGACGTTAATTTTGTATCCTGCTACTTTGCCAAATTCATTTATTAGGTCTAGTAGATTTTTGATGGAGTCTTCAGGGTTTTCTATGTATAATATCATGTCATCTGCAAATAATACAGTTTCACTTCCTCCTTTCCACTTTGGATCCCTTTTATTTTTTCTTCATGTCTGATTGCTGTGGCTAAGACTTCCAGTACTATGTTAAATAAGAGTGGTGAAAGTGGGCATCCTTGTCTTGTTCCTGTTCTTAAGGGAAATGCTTTTAGTTTTTGTCCATTGAGTATGATGTTGGCTGTAGGTCTTTCATATATGGCCTTTATAATGTTGAGATATGATCCCTCTATTCCCAAATTGCTGAGCGTTTTTATCAGAAATGGGTGCTGGATTTTGTCAAATGCTTTTTCAGCATCTATTGATATGATCATACGGTTTTTATCTTTCATTTTGTTTATGTGATGTATCACATGTATTGATTTGCGCATGTTGAACCAGCCTTGCATCCCTGGGATGAATCCCACTTGGTCATGGTGAATAATTTTTTTGATGTATTGCTGGATCCAATTTGCTAGTATTTTGTTCAGGATTTTGGCATCTATGTTCATCAGGGATATTGGACTGTAGTTTTTTTTCTTTGTAGTGTCTTTTTCTGGTTTTGGAATTAGAATTATGCTGGCTTCATAAAAGGAGTTTGGAAGTCTTCCTTCTTCTTGAATTTTTTGAAATAGTTTGAGGAGAACGGGTGTTAGTTCTTCTTTGAATGTTCGGTAAAACTCCCCCGTGAAGCCGTCAGGGCCTGGGCTTTTGTTTGCTGGGAGGGTCTTGATTACATCTTCAATTTTCTTAGTTTTTATTGGCCTCTTCAAGTTTTCTCTCTCTTCCCAGTTCAGTTTTGGGAGACTATGTGTTTGTAGAAATGTGTCCATTTCGCTTAGATTGTCAAATTTGTTGCCATATAAATGTTCACAGTATTTGTTAACGATCCTTTGTATTTCTGTGGTGTCAGTTGTTACTTCTCCTCTTTCATTTCTGATTTTGTGTATTTGTGTTCTCTCTCTTTGTTTCTTGGTGAGTCTAGCTAAGGGTCCATCAATCTTGTTTATCTTTTCAAAAAACCAGCTCTTTGTTTCATTGATCCTTTGAATTGTTTTTCTGGTCTCTATGTTGTTTATTTCTGCTCTGATCTTTACTATTTCCTTCCTTCTTCTTGCTCTAGGGTTTTCTTTTTGTTTGCTTTCTAGTTCTTTAAGTTGTGAGGTTAGGTAGTCAATTAGAAATTTTTCTTCTTTCTTGAGGTGGGTCTGTAGTGCTATGAACTTCCCTCTCAGAACTGCTTTCGCTGCATCCCATAGATTTTGTGTTGTTGTGTGTTCATTTTCATTGGTTTCCAGGAAGTTTTTAATTTCTTCCTTGACCTCCACGGTAACCCACTCATTGTTCAGTTACATGCTATTTAGCCTCCATGTGTTCAAATGTCTTTGCATGTTCTTGTTGCAAATGATTTCTAGTTTCATACCATTGTGATCTGAAAAGATGCTTGATATGATTTCAATCTTCTTGAACTTGTAGAGACTTAGTTTGTGCCCTAACATATGGTCTATCTTTGAGAATGTCCCATGTGCACTTGAGAAGAATGTGAATTCTGCAGTTTTGGGGTGTAATTCTCTGTATGTATTTATTAAATCCATTTGATCTAGTGCTTCATTTAGAATTTCTGTTTCCTTGTTAATTTTTTGTCTAGATGATCTATCCAGTGATGTCAGTGGGGTGTTGAAGTCTCCTGCTATGATTGTATTGCGGTCGATTTCTCCTTTGAAGTCCTCCAGAAGATTTTTAATATATTTTAGTGCTCCTGTATTGGATGCATATATGATACCAAGGTTATATCTTCCTGTTGGATAGACCCTTTCAATATTATGTAGTGACCTTCTTTGTCTCTAGTTATGGTCTTCAATTTGAAATCTAATTTATCAGATATGAGTATTGTGACCCCAGCTTTTTTTCCCTTTCCATTTGCTTGGAAGATTTTTTTCCATCCCTTCACTTTCAACCTATGTGAGTCTTTTGTTGTGAGGTGGGTCTCTTGTAGACAACATATATGTGAATCATGCTTTCTTATCCAGTCAGCTACTCTGTGTCTTTTTATCGGAGCATTCAGTCCATTTACATTTAAGGTGATTATTTATATGTACTTATTTATTGCCATTTTTGTTTAGTGTGGTTCTATTTTTCTTCCTATTTCTTCTACTAATTACAGCCGTCCTTTTAACATTTCTTGCAGTGCTGGTTTGGTGCTAATATATTCCCTTAGCCTTTTTTTTTTGTCTGGGAAGCTCTTTATTTGACCTTCTATTTTGAATGATAGCCTTGCTGGATAGAGTAGTCTTGGATTCAGATCCTTGTTTTTCATGACCTTGATTACTTCATGCGATTCCCTTCTGGCCTGTAGTGTTTCTGTTCAGAAGTCAGCTGATAGCCTTATGGGGGTTCCTTTGTAGGTAACCTGTTGCTTATCTCTTGCTGCCTTTAGGATTCTCTCTTTGTCTTTAATTTTTGGCATTTTAATTATTATTAGTCTTGGTGTGGGCCTGTTTGGGTTCTTCTTACTTGGGGCTCTCTGTGCTTCTTGAACTTGAATGCCTTGTTCCTTCACCAGGTTAGGAAAGTTTTCTGTCACTACTTCTTCAAATATATTCTCTAACCCTTGCTCATTTTCTTCTTCGGGGACTCCTATGATGCGAATGTTATTACGTTTCCTGTTGTCCCACAGTTCTCTTAAGCTATCTTCCTGTTTTTAAATTGTTTTTTCCTTTTGGTTTTCTGATTGATTGATTTTTTCTACTCTGTCTTCTAATTCACTGATCCTGTCCTTCGCTTTCTCTACTCTGCTGGTCAGTCCTTCCAATGTGTTCTTTATTTCTGCTATGTCATTCTTTATTTCCACTTGGTTGGTTTTCATCGTGTCGATATCCTTACTCATGCTGTTTAGTTTCCTCAAGATCATGGCTCTGAACTCTACCTCTGATAATTTACTTAACTGCATTTCATTTATCTCATCTTCGGTAGACTTCTCTTGTTCTTTCATTTGGGATCTGTTTCTTTGTTTCACCATTTTTGCTATCTCAGTGGGTTTTGGAGCCTGCCAAATTTTCCCTGTGGGTGTTGGTGTTCTGCTATTTGTGGCTCCCTCTATTGGGTTTGGATGAGCGTGGAGGGCCCTCCTTCAACACCATTGTCAAGTCTCACTTTCCTGGGTATATTTGCAAGCTCAGGAAAGGTTCAGTTATGCTCTAGCTTTTTGCCTGGAGGCTATTAGTCTCAGTTACTTGAAAAGCCTTAGGATCTCAGTTGAATGAGAAACTCCCTCAGGTGTTTATAGTGTAAGAGGATTTCCCAAGGGTGGGGCCGATGCTGGTTGTTAATGAGCCTCAATTTGCATTTCTTTGCCTCTTTGCCTCACCTGGGAATCTCTGAGGGAGGGGCTGCCACAGCTCTGGGAAGGAGCAAACTTGGCTGCCATTCTGTGTAACCAGGAAGGAGCTTGCTGGCCACTACTGTCCTTTGTGACCTTGGTTCAGCACAAACTCTGAGCGCCCTCCAAATCCCAGGTGTCCCCACAGAGTTCCAGTCCAGTCCACCCTCCCTCTGCTGGAGCCCCAGGTTAGTGGCTGTAGCTATTTAGCACTCTGTCCCAGCCCTCTGCACTGTGGAGCAGCTTGGGCTCTTAACCCCAAGGGCGGGCGCCACCGCTGCTCACAGCTAAGGCTGCTGCTCACAGCTAAGGCCGCTGCTGTTTGTGGGCTCCCAGCCTGCCACCCTCACGCGCCTCTGCAAATCCTACCAGGCTCATTCAGTGTCCCTGGTTGTATGATCCTCTCCCGCTGCTTTTCTGTTGCCTTTTTCCCACAATTTGTCTTTATTTTCGTTGTAATTCCCGTTTGGTCCTGGGAGATCGTCTGTGTAGCTTCCATTCACTCCACCGCCATTTTCTCCTCCCTGTTTTCCTTTATTGATTTTAGAGAGAGAGGAATTGAGAGGAAGAGAGAGATAGAAACATCGATGAGAGAGAACATCGATCGCCCCCCCCCCACCTTGCATGCCCCTCACTAGGGATCAGGCCCACTACCTAGGCATGTGCCCTGACTGGGAACTTAACTGGGAATCTCTTGGTGCATGGGTCAAGGCTCAACCACTGAGCCACACTGGCCGGACGTAAAGCATGTTTTTGTAACTTAAACATATTTCTTTCTTTGAAAATAAAGGCCACTGAACTTTAAAAGACATCTCCTACTTGGGCCTATTATGTAAAAAATTTGCAATAAAAATGTTAAGACATTGTCGTGATAAATAAGTTTGGTTTGTTGAGACAGGGTATTTTGGTTGTCTTTGAAAGTCGGCAGAATGAGTGTCTTATGTGCAAACTTGTGATTCAGGTTTGCGAATTGTTTCACCCCACAAATTTAAGCCTAGATATAAGAAATTATTTTATTTCCCACGATTTTTGTGTGTGCTAATTTTGAGTAGGAGGAACTTCTTTTTGAAATGGATTCATCTATGATATGTTAATTTTTTCACGGTGGGTTCTTTTTAAAAAATATATATTTTATTGATTTTTTTTTTTTTTTTTTTAGAGAGGAATAGGAAGGGGAAAGAGATAGAAACATTGATGTGAGAGAGAAACATCGATCAGCTGCCTCCTCCATGCCCCTCATTGGGGATCAAGCCTGCAACCAGGCATGTGCCTTGGCTGGGAATCGAACTGGAACCTCTCAGCCCATGCAACGATGCTCAATCCACTGAGCACACCATCAGGGCACGCTGTGTTCTTAATTAAGTTGCTAACAGAGTTTCTCTGAAAGCTTTCACAGGATTATGTATGTATGTATTTATTTTTTTTGGCAAATCCTGATCCAGCAGACCTTGACGTGCTAGGATATTTCCAAGACAGAACGGGCTTTGGTGGGAGTTGTCTTCATCTTCTCTTGGCCACATTTTAAAGCTGAACTCTTGGTTGGCTCCCCTCCCCTCCCATCACTCACTTCCTCTGCTTCACCTTATCTAGTGCCGTGAAGCTGGCATCCTGGAAGCCCTCTATATATCCATCCCTTCTGGCTCAGCTTCAGAGCCAGTCCTCACGGGGGCAGGGCATGCATGGCCTCAGGTCCCTCACTATCTGCTTAGCACTAGTCATTTTCCTGAACCTGGGATTTGGGGACACTTGGAGGCTCCTGCCCACTCCCTGGTTCGCTTTTGTGGTTAGTCAGCCCGGGTCTTATGTTCCAGTGACTGCTGGGCTCCACTGTCCTGGTGTACATCAGCAAGCTGCTGTAGGTGTCAGCTCTGGTGCCTGTTAACTTGTCTTCTTCTTGCCAAGCCTTCTCCCAAGAGCCAGAACCCTGCCTCTGCTTCCAGGATGGGTAACATAGGCTCTGCTTTGCCATGGGCAGATGTTAACATGTGCTTCTGGAATCTTTCTCCACCCTGATTTACAGCTGCTATTCTCCACCTATGTGCTGAGTAGCCCCCCCAATCTTCTCTTGGACTTCCTTGGTGGACCTTTGTTTCCACCACTGGCGTGGTTTCCATTGTGCCCAGCCCATGTGCCTTTGCTGGCTGGGTCTGATTCAGGCAACTGTCCTGACCTCAGGCTTATCTGTGGTCTCCTTGATCCCCTTCCTCCCCACCTGCCCTGTGCTGCTGGGAGAGACCCTCTCTCTCTCTTATACCAAGTTCTGAGGCACAACAAGATGGGCCCACTGTCTCTGAACTGTCTGTAGATTTCTGTCTCGAGAGTGTTTAGATATCCTGTTTTTCCTCCAGGTTCCTGCCATCTGCATGATCTGTTAGGACCATGGTAGAGACGGCTTATAGCGCATACTCAGAAAGCGTTTGTTGATCAATGAGTGTGTGAATGAAAGAATGAACAGCCCTTTGAGGTTGTTCAGGTAAAATATCCGAAGCTCAGCGGGGTGTCCGAGGTCACTCACAGTAGATAGCAGAAGAGCTGGCATTCAAAAGTCTGCTTGACTTCAGTGTCCTTAGGAAAACACCAAAGTGATAGCTAGTTGATGGAGTGGAAGAAATACTCATAGTTTTCTCTCTAGCTAGGGAGTGTTTCAACAGTTAAAGGGGAAACATTGATAGGTTTTAACCCTTTTACATGGCTTCTAGTTTTATTGGTTGCGTTTTGGAATGCCGGCTATGAACTGTTGTGCTGCTGTGGTGTCTGTGATTATGACGGAGAAATGGCAGTTGCTTTGTGTGTGTCCCAGGCTCCATGTGACACTCCTGGAGTAGTGAAAGGAGAGGGTTCCTTTTGGAGGAGAAAAGCACCAACTGGGGATTTGAGACTTGATTTGTCATATGGTTACGTAATAACATGAGGCAAACATATATCCCAGACAACCAATGGGTCTGATGTTTTGTGGTCATACACCAGGGAAGATCTGGAATAAAAATGTGTTTTCTTATCCTGGGAAGGTTTTAAGAAGGTGTTTGGAGGCTCCTACATATGCCTCAGTGCTTGAGATACTCTGTGCAGAAGTTTTTGTTGTTGTTGATTTTATTTTATTTTATATTTTTTTACTTTTCAATTACAGTTTACATTCAATATTATTTTGTATGAGTTTCAGATGCACATCCTAGTGGGTAGACAATCATACTTTACAAAGTGCTCCCCCCGATATTTCCAGTACTCACTTGGCACCATACATAGTTATTACAATATTATTGACTATATTCTTTATGCTGTACTTTACATCCTGTGACTGTTTTGTAGCTACCAATCTGTACTTCTCAATCCTTTTACCTTATTACCCATCCCCTCACCTCAGGCAACCATCAGTCAGTCTGTTCTTTTTATCTATGAGTCTGTGCAGAGGTTCTTAATCTTGTGTGTGTGTGTGCATGTGCGTGTGTGTGTGTGTGTGTGTGTGTGTGTGCCATAGATCTTTTTTGGCAGTCAGAAGAATGTTTTTTTTTGAATCCTCACCTTAGGATATTATCTTCAGACAGAGTGGGAGGGAGAGAGAAAGAGAGAGAGAGAGAGAAACATTGACGAGAGAGAGACACATCGATTGGTTGCCTCCTGCACGACCCCAACCAGGGTCAGGGACTGAACTGCAACTGAGGTACATGCCCTTGACCAGAATCGAACCCGTGACTCTTTGGTCTGCAGGCCAACGCTCTAACTGCTGAGCCAAACCGGCCAGGGCCAGAAGAATGTTTTTAAGGAGGGACATCTGTAATACTTTCAACAATAAAGATAAATTAAAAAAAAATGTTTTTATTGATTTTAGAGAGAGAGGAAGGGAGAGGGAGAGAGAGAAAAACATTGATGTGAGAGAGAAACATCGATTGGCTGCCTCCCTGCATGTACCCTGACCAGGGATCTAGCCACAACCTGGGCATGCTCCCTGACTGGGCATTGAACTGGCAACCTTTTGGTGCATGGGATGACACTCAAGCAACTGAGCTACACCTGCCAGGGCAGAAGAATGTTTTGAATGATAAAAAGGAACACACACATGCACACACACAAAGAAACACAAAGGATAATAGAGAAAACAAATTTTATTGAAATCCAGTTATCACAATAGAGTAGGGGCAAGAGTAAGTTTACAGTTGTGAATATGAGAAACAGAGTTTATTCTTGTATTATTATATATTAATTATTGTATTATTTTCCATACAAACAACTCTAAACCTACTTTTGTCCCACCCTGTATAGTAGACCGAATAACTGCTGTAAGTTTGAGGTCGTGATGTGTATAAATGATATGGTGAGATATCAACAGTAATGTGCTGGGAGAGGAAAATATCTGGGATTTCTCTTGGTGACAAATTCATAGGTGCTGCTAATACTCCTGTACTTTGGGACCTACATTATAATGGAAGGAAATCTAAATTAGAGGTTCATGGAAAAAAAAAAGAAGGCAATTTTTTTCAATCCAAGTTCACAGTGCCCTAGGTGAAGGACTCCTTCTCTCTGGGTAGAGGACAAACTGGCTGTAAAGAAGCCACAACAAACCCAGCCAGGCAGGCCTCCGCATTGGTGGCACAGGGATCTATAAGACAATTACCATGTGACAGTTGAGCCCAGATTCATCACTTTACCTCATTATGCATCACTTTCTTCTGTGCCACCGAGTAAGATATGTTGGCTCCATCTTTACCCAAAGGTTAAATGTAGTGATCTATGTCAAATAAAATGTGTCACATGCCTTCAGCTTCTTAGAAGCAAAGTCAATATTTAGTAGTTGTAATTTCGTCTAGACAGATGTAGGGAAAATTAAATTGGAGAGGTTAGTTTTCATTATTCATGATTTTTTCTTAACTCAGTTTTTTTCTCTTTGATGTCCTTCCTAATAAATATTGACTCATGGTGATAATTTCCAGGATCATAATGAAGAAAAACTGAATTATTCCCATTTTCTCCTTTAGTAAAATGTAGTTTGCTATTGAAATATTATTAATACTTTTAAAATTTCTTTGTTAGTCAAAACATACTGGAAAAAAACAAAAACAAAACACCAAAAAAGCAAAAAAAAAAAAAAATCACCTTTAATTCCTCAACTATTTTCAGGAGCTGCATACAGTTAGAAATGAAAGTCATCCTGTTCTCTGCACACCTGCTCCATAAGATAAACACAGTAATAGCGTGCGTTTTTTTTTTAAATTCAACTTTCCCCAGCCTGGTATCTGTGGATGAGTGCATGTGTGCATGTGTTTTTGTGTATATGTGTGTATATTTTATTGATCATTGTAATAAACTGTAACTCTAATGCTTTCTACCCAGGTGCTTTTTCATACCCTTTCTTTGGCAAGATCAGTGTTTTTAGAGACGGCACTTCTTCTATTCCATGTGGTCCTTGGGGTTGATCAGTCACAGATACTGCTCTCCCCTGATACAGGGATGAACGCTGAGACCTGAGTCTGGCTGGCTACAGGGGCTGGTACGTCAGGAACAGAGATTTGTAGAATATTATCTAGGCTGGTTCATTCAATAATCTTTCAACATCTGCTTCCTCTCTGCCCTTTGCTATGGAGTTTGGAATGCTAAGTTTTCCAGGGACCTTTGCTGTGGGGTTGGGCACGTGACATTCTTCTGCCAGTAAAAAGTGAACAGAAACCTGCTGAGGGTTTTCGGGAAAGTTTTGCTTTCCTGATATGGGTGCTACTGCTTCTTTTGTCTCACCCTGTCCCCACAGATGTGTGAGCTGGAGCAGCAGTTGCCACCCTCAGACCACAAGGAAGACTGAGAGAACTAGGCTAGCAGCTGCCTGCTTTGGGGACTTACTGTGGTGTGAGGGAAAAACCCCAAACTCTTACGTGCTGAAACTGATATGAGTTGGGTTTACTATCACTTGCCTCTAAATGCAAACCCTAAGGAATTCAGCACGTGTCTCAAGCTGGGACAGTCAGTTCCCCCTTGGAGTTTTCTGTGGGAGCTAAAGGTGAGACAGCCTCTTTCCTCTGAGGTTGCTCAATTGGAAGGATGGGTGACTGGGCTTCCCGGGGCCACTTCAGCTACCCTGGGGGGAAGGGGTTAGCTGAAGAACCAAACTAAGAATTGACAAGCCTGGGAGAGTATGGCAGAGCCTGATGACACATTTTGAGTTCTTGGATCCACTCTTGTCTAAAGCCAGGAGTTCTGGGTCTGTAATAATGTTTTCTCCTTGCCCTGTGTGATTTTAAGTTATGTTTCTCTCACTGGCAACTAGCAGACTTCTGACTGAGAGAGTCTACAAGTGACTCACTCTGTCACACTCTCGGTTATGCCTCCATTCCACAGAGACATCATGGTTTGCAGTTTGATATGTGTCTTCCAAGGTATTTGTGAGACACACACACACACACACACACACACACACACACACACACGTAGTTTTTATTTAAATATTAATGGAATCATACTTTATGTATTTTTATGTATCTTAACCACATATTTTGAATACTTTCCATTGTAGTACATATAGATCTACCTCATGCTTTCCTGATTGGGAGAGTAAAGGGTAGAAGTTTTGGGTGCCAGGAATTAAGTATAATCTGTACAGTTTCTAATCTGAGCATATGCATGTGAATATTTTGCCAGATGTTAGTGAAGCAGATCAATAAAACAAGTTCCCATGTAATCTATTGTATGGTTAAAGATGTGGTCGACTTTTTTGTTATTAATGCTATTCATGGAATTTTATGTAATAAAATGGTCAACTATTTCCAAGATATAGCAAGACCTTGATATTGGACATCAATCTTTATACACCTTTTCAGAGTCCTTGGATCACCTCCTTCTGGAGGAGTCACCTTCTGTCTGATGGTGCCTAGCAGGGAATTGGGCATATAAGCCATCCTCCCTTTTCCCTTCCTGGGACTGCTCTGGGGTGGTTACTCCTAATAGCCAGTTACAGAGAAGCCCAGGTGCCAAGTGAACACTCCAGCTGAGTGACCTATTGTCTGCAGATTGCTGTGAGGTGGTCAGTGGTCATGAGGTGACACTGCGTCATGTTGCTTCACAGTTTTCCTCGCCTCTCTTCCCCATCTTCTCACCTAACCATCCTAGGCTTGCAACTTCCAAATAAACACTCAGCACTTGAATCCTGGAGCGTTTGGGCTAAGACATCACTCAATGTGTATTTTGTGCTGAATTGTTCTGAACTAGCAGACCATATAACTGTGGATGATGGTGTAAGACTCATTGACTTCTATTTCCAAAATAAGCAGATCAAACTAAGGTTCCATTTCTACTTGATATTAAGTTGTGATTATTGAAGCTTACTGAAAAATTCTTATTAAAAAATAAGGTGACCACTTCTGTTTTTGTGTATGATTATTTTTTTATTAATCATACATATAAAACATATTCATTGCTGCCTAGCCGGTGTGGCTCAGTGGATTGAGTGTTGTCTCATGGACTGCGAGGTCCCGGTTCGATTCCTAGTCAGGGCACATGCCCAGGTTTCAGGCTCAATCCCCAGTAGGGGGCATGCAGGAGGCAGCTGATTGATGTTTCTCCCTCACATGGAAGTTTCTCTCTTTCTCTCTAAAATCAATAAAAACATATTAAAAAAACATATTCATTGCAGATCTATCAGAAAATAAAATAAATGAAAGGATAGTAATCACAACACAGAGACCACAGTTGGTTGATACCTTTCCAGCCTCTTTTCTCTATATATGTGTGCATGTATATCTTTTTACAAAAATGAGACCAGGGAATCCATTCCATTTTGAAACCAGCATTTTGTACTCAATATATTATGAATATATTTCTATGCCATTAGTTCTACAACATCGTTCTTTTGCCTGGCAGCATTAGTCCATTATTGTTATAGTATGCTCTAATATTATTAAATAGGTTGTTGTGAATAATACACATGTAGAATAATACATTTAAAAGTTCTTAGTAAACTGTCAACCACTATATTAATGTAAATTTTTCTTTTTTCCTGAACTGGAAACCTTTGTTTGTGGTTATATTTTTCTTTTGTATCTATCACTTTAGCCTTTGTATTTTCTTTTAAAAAATATTTGTTATGGGGGGGGGGGGGAGAGAGAGAGAGAGAGAGAGAGAGAGAGAGAGAGAGAGAGAGAGAGACATCTATTTGTTGTTCCACTTATTTATGCATTCCTTGGTTGATTCTTGTATGTGCCCTGACTGGGGATCAAACCTGCAACCTTGGCATATTGGGATGATGCTCCAACCAACTGAGCTACCTGGCCAGTCATCTATTCAGAAGAGGTTAAGGTAATGGTAAATGAAGTTAATGAAACTTTCCCAGCTCTTGGACATGGGATTTGAATTCTGCTTCTCTGGAAAAAACTCATAAATGGTATTATGTGAATTTAAATCATATCATCCCTTTTAAAAAAATTAAATTTGCCTGGCTGATGTGGCTCAGTGGATTGAGCATCGTTTCATAGACTGAGATGTCCCAGTTTGATTCCCACTCAGGGCATGTGCCCGGGTTGCTGGCTCAATCCCCAGTAGGGAGTGTGCAGGAGGCAGCCAATAGATGTATCTCTTTCACATAGATGTTTCTCTCTCTCACTAAAAAAAAAAAAATCATCAATAAAAAAATTAAATTTATTAGGGTATCATTGGTTAATAGGATCATATAGGTTTCAAGTGTACATTTCTATGATATAAGATCTGTATATTGCACTGTGTGTCCACCATCCAAAGTCAAATAATCTTCCATCACTCTGTATTAGGTCCCCTTCACCCTCCACTCCCCCATCCCCTTCACTCTGGCAACCACCACATTGCTGTTTATGTTCACTAGTTTTAGTTTTATATCCCACATATGCGTGAAATCTTATGGTTCTTAGCTTTTTCTGCATGACTTATTTCACTTAGCATATATTCTCAAGGTCCATCCATGTCGCAAATGGCAGTATTTCATCTTATGGCTGAATAGTATTCCATTGTGTATATGTACCACATCTTCTTTATCCAAGCAGGACACATTGGTTGTCCCCGTGTCTTGGCCACTGTGAATAATGCTGCAGCAAACATAGGGGTGCATATATCTTTGTGAATACATGTTTTTGAGTTTTTCGGATATATATGCAGGAGAGGGATTGATGGGTCATATTGTAACTCTATTCTTAATTTTTTGAGGACTCTCCAGACTTTCTTCCATAGTGGCTGTAGCAGTCTACATTCCCACCAGCAGTGAATAAGGGTTCACTTTTCTCCATAACATCTCCGACACTTGTTATTATTTGTCTTGTTGACAATAGCCATCTAACAAGTGTGAGGAGGTATCTCATTGTAGTTTCAATTTGCATTTCCCTAATTGCTAGTGAGGTTGAACATCTTTTCATATATCTGTTGGCAATTTGTATGTGTTCTTGGGAGAGGTGTCTGTTCAGGTCCTCTGCCCATTTTTTAATTGGGTTGTTTGTTTGGTGTTGAGTTTTATGAATTCTTAATATATTTTGGATATCAAACCTTCACTGGAACTATTATTTGCAAATATAGTCTCCCACTCAGTCAGCTGCCTTTTTGTTTGTTTGGTTTTTTGGTTAATCCTCACCCGAGGATATATTTCCATAAATTTTTATTTTTTTTAAATTTTTATTTATTTATTTATTAAATGGAAATTGATTTAATTTACTGAAAAGAAAGCACCTCTTTGAGTAGTCAAGAAAAGCATTAGGATCTTGCTGACTACCAGGAAAGGACAAATTAGAATGAGAAGAATCTTTGAGTATGTGGACTCCAAATTACTGTAGTACCTTTCTGGTAAATTTCCCCATTTTACATAAAACAGTATGTAACATTTCAGGGAATCCGAGTTTTTCCCACCAGTAAAGTGTAATGATATTACAATATTTCCCTTGCCTAGCCTTTTAAAGAAATAATAAATTATATGCCATCTTGCAGGCATACAACACATGCATTTTTGATAGTTGTCTTTTATTTATTTATTTATTTTACTTTTTAAAAATTTAATTAATTTATTTTTGTTACAGATGTTTCTCCTTTTTTCCCCATTGACACCCTCCTCCCCATCCTCCCCCCCATGACCCCGTCCCCAGCTTTGTTGTCCATGTCCATCGGTTATGCGTAAGTGCATATAAGTTATTTCCATAAATTTTTAGATAGAGTGGGAGGGAGGGAGTGGGGCGGGGGGAGAGAGAGAGAGAGCCAGGGATTGAACCTGCAACCCAGGTACATGTCCGTGACCGGGAATTGAACTCTAGACCCTTTGGTTAGTGGGCTGACGCTCTAACTGCTGAGCCAAACTGGCCAGGGCGGCCACTTTGTTTTGTTGTCAGTTTCCTTTGCTGTGTAGAAGCTTTTTAGTTTGGTATAGTCCCATTCATTTATTTTTGTGTTTACTTCCCTTGCCCTTGGGGTGAGGTTCATAAAATGTTCTGTACAACACAGGTCCATGAGTTTAGTACCTATGTTTTCTTCTATGTAATTTATTGTTTCAGATCTTATATTTAGGTCTTTCATCCATTTTGAATTAACTTTTGTACATGGGGACAAACTGTACTCTAGTTTTATTCTTTTGCATGTGGCTTTCCAGTTTTCCCAGAACCATTTATTGAAGAGGCTTTCTTTAACTCCATTGTGTATTTCTGGCTCCTTTGTCAAACATTATATGCCTATATACATGTAGTTTTATATCTGGGCTCTCAATTCTGTTCCATTGAGCTGTGTGTCTGTTTTTCTACCAATACCATGCTGTTTTGATTATTGTAGCTCTTTAGTATAATTTAAAGTCAGGTAGTGTGATACCTCCAGTTTCATTTTTTCCCCCTCAGAACTGCTTTGGCTATTTGGGGTCTTTTGTGGTTCATACAAACCTGATGATTATTTGTTCTATTTCTTTAAAAAGTGACATTGGGATTTAGATGGGGATTACATTAAATCTGCATATTACTTTGAGTAATATGGCCATTTTAACTCTGTGGATTCTTCCAATCCATGAACATGGGATATTTTTCCATTTTGTTGTGTCTTTTTCAATCTCTTTTAATAGTGTTTTGTAGCTTTCAGTATACAGGTCTTTCACATCTTTTGTTAAGTTTATTCTTAGATATTTTATAAAAGAGGTTATAATTACAAAAGGAATTAGTTTTTTCATTTATTTTTCTAATGGTTAGTTGTTTGTATACAGGAAGGCAGTGGATTTTTGTACATTGATTTTTGTATCCTGCAACTTTAGTATATTTTTTCATTTTTTTAATGGTTTTTTGATGGAGTCTTTAGGGTTTTCTATGTACAGAACCATGTCATCTACAAACAGGGACACTTTTACTTCTTCCTTCCCAATTTGGATGCCTTTTATTGTTTTTTTTCTCTTGCCTTATTGCTCTGGCTAGGACTTCCAGAACTATGTTGAATAAGAATGGTGAGCCCTGTCCGGTTTGACTCAGCAGTTAGAGCATCGGCCTGTGGTCCAGAGAGACCTGAGTTCAGTTCCCGCTAAGGGCACATACCTCGGTGGCAGTTTGTCCCAGGCCCTGGTTGGGGTCGTGTGGGTGGCAGCCACTCGATGTGTCTCTCTCACATTGATGTTTCTCTCTCTCTCTTCCTCTCTCTCCCTCCTGCTCTATCTGAACAAAAAATGAAAAAATGTCCTCAGGTGAGGATAAAAAAAAAAGAAAAAAAAAAGAGTGGTGAGAGTAGGCATCCTTGTCTTGTTCCTGATTTTGGAGGAAAAGCTTTCAGTTTTTGCTATTGAGTATAATATTGGCTGAGGATTTGTCATATATGGCCTTTATTATGTTAAGGTACTTTCCTTGTATTCCTATTTTGTTGAGTGTTTTAATCATAAATGTATATTGTATCTTATCAAATGCCTTTTCTGCATCTATTGATAAGATCATATGATTTTTATCCTTTCTTTTGTTAATGTGGTATATTAAATTGGTTGATTTGTGAATGTTGAACTATCCTTGTGCCCCTGGAATGAACCCTACTTGATCATGGTGTATTATTTCTTTGATTATTGTTGTATTCAGTTTGCTAGTATTTAGTTTAGGATTTTTGCATCTATATTCATCAGAGATATTGGTCTGTAGTTTTCTTTTTTTATGTTATCTTTGCCAGGTTTTAGTATCAGAGTTATGTTGGCCTTATAAAATGTGTTAGGAAGTATTACCTCTTTTTTAATTTTTTGGGAAAAGTTTGAGAAGAATAGATTTTAAATCTTCTTTGAATGTTTGGTAGATTTCAATAGTGGAGCCATCTGGTCTTGGACTTCTATTTTTTGGGAGGTTTTTGATGGTTGTTGCAATTTCCTCACTGCTGATTGGTCTATTTAGATTTTACAATTCTTCATGGTTTAGTCTAGGAAGGTTATATATTTCTAGGAACTTATCCATTTCTTCTAGGTTATTGAATTTGGTGGCATATAGTCCTTCATAGTATTCTAGTATGATCCTTTGTATATATGTGAAGTCTGTGGTAACTTCTCTTTCATTTCTGATTTTGTTTATATTGGTCTTTTCTCTTTTTTCCTTAGTGAGTTTAGCTAGGGGTTTGTCAATTTTATTAAACTTTTCTTAAAAACAAACAAACAAACAAACAAACAAACAAACAAACAAACAAACAAACAAACGTATCTTTATTGTTGAATAGATGTCCCCCCTTTTCCCTCCATTGACCCCCTCCTCCCCAACCCTGCCCCTCTACTGCCTTCCCCACACTATTGTTTGTGTCCATTGGTTATGCATATATTCATAGAAGTTTTTTGGTTTATCTCTTCCTGCCCTCCCTCCCCCCTTCCCTTTGAGGTTCATCAGTCTAACAACCAATTTGTACTTCTTAATTAATTCATCTTTTTCACCTATCCCCCCAGCCCCCTCCCATTTCACAAGCAACAAAAAGTTCTCCATATCTGTGAGTCTGTTCTGCTTGCTAATTTTGTTTGTAGATTCAATTGTTGATAGATATGTATTTATTGCCATTTTATTGTTCATATTTTTGATCTTCTTCTCCTTCAAGAAGACCCTTCAACATTTCATATAATACTGGTTTGGTGGTGATAAACTTTTTGAGCTTTTTCTTGTCTGGGAAACTCTTGATATGTCCATCAATTCTAAATGATAGCTTTGCAGGATAGAGTAATTTTGGTTGTAGGTTGTTGCTTTGCATCACTTTGAATATCTCTTGCCACTGCTTTCTGGCCTGCAAAGTTTCTTTTGAGAAATCGGCTGACAGTCTTACGGGAGCTCCTTTGTAGGTAACTAACTGCTTTTCTCTTGCTGCTTTTAAGATTCTCTCTTTGTCTTTAACCTTTGGCATTTTTTTTTTTTAATCTTCATCCAAGGACATTTTTTTACATTTATCTTCAGATAGAGCGGGAGGGAGAGAGGGAGGAAGAGAGAGAGAGAGAGAAACATCGATGTGAGAGAGATATATTGACCGGTTGCCACCTGCACAACCCCAACTGGGGCTGGGGACAAACCGCAACCAAGATATGTGCCCTTAGCGAGATCTGAACCTGGGAATCTCTGGTCCATGGGCCAACGCTCTAACTGCTGAGCCAAACTGGCCAGGGCAAACCTTTGGCATTTTGATGATGATGTGTCTTGGTGTGAACCTCTTTGGATGCATCTTGTTTGGAACTCTCTGTGCTTCCTGGACTTGTATGTCTGTTTCCTTCACCACGTTAGGGAAGTTTTCTGTCATTATTTTTTCAAATAGGTTTTCAATTTCTTGCTCTGTCTCTTCTCCTTCTGGCACCCTCATGATGTGAATGTTGCCACACTTGAAGTTGTCCCAGAGGCTCCTTACACTGGCCTCATTTTTTTTGGATTCTTTTTTCTTTTTGCTGTTCTGATTGGGTGTTTTTTGCTTCCTTATATTCCAATTCAATGGTTTGTTTCTTGGCTTCACTTACTCTACTATTGATTCCCCATAAATTATTCTTTATTTCAGTTAGTGCATGCTTCATTTCTGCCTGGTCCTTTTTATGTTGTTGATGTTCTCACTAAGTTCCTTGGAGGTCTCCTTAAGTTTCTTGAAGGTCTCACTAAGTTCCTTAAAGGTCTCACTAAGTTCCTTGAGCATCCTTATAACCAGTGTTTTGAACTCTGCATCTGAATGCTTATCTCCATTTTGTTTTGTTCTTTTCCTGGAACTTTGTTCTGTTCTTTCATTTGGGACATGTTTCTTTGTCTCCTCATTTTGACTGCTTCCCTGTGTTTGTTTCCATTTATTAGGTAGAATTGCTATGTCTCCTAGGCTTTGTAGGGTGGCCTATTGTAGTAGGTGTCCTGTAAGGTCCAGTGGCACAGCCTCCCTGATCACCTCAGCTGGGCCCTCGAGGTGCACCGCTAGTGTGGACTGTACACCCTTCTGTTGTAATTGAGTCTTGATTGCTGTTGGCATGTCAATGGGAGGGATTTACTCAGGCTGAGCAGCTGCGAGGATTGGCTGTGCCCATTACCACTGGCCTCTGACTACCTTGGAGGATCAGCAGTGTAGGGGCCCAACACACATAGCAAGACTTACTTCATCAGGGCTCTGGTACCCACTGAGTCCACCTACTGAGTGTGTCACTTGTGGAGATAGTTTGGTAGTGATGCTTTGATGTGGTCTGAAGCTGTCCACTGTGTGTGCTGGCTCTGGGGCAAGGTTAACCTCTGCCTGTGTTCTACCTGGGGCCACCCTGCATAAGCTACAAAGTGATCTGCAGATGGCTGCTTCTTGTGCTGTGCTTTGAGGTGCCCAGGAAAAGCAAAGTTGTGAACCAAGGCTAGCTGCTTCTAGTGCCAGGCCTGGGGCCACTTAATGAGAGGTATGGGGCTTGCTGAGACCAGATGCTGCTTGTTCGAGAGATTTTAGGAAAACCTGAAGCAGGATCCAAGACAGGCCAATCCTATGGTAAGGCCAATGGAAACAGCTTGGGTGGACCTGAAGGTTGGGTGCGGCAGGGCCTCAGGGAATCACCAGGGCAGGGCAAACAGTGTGAGCCAGGTTGCTGGGGTTCCAGATACGGTGGCTGTCTGCTGCCCCAGGGAAGGGCTCACCAAAGGAACAACGGCTTCCCAGAGCAAGTCTGTCCAGGAGAAAGCTGCCCCTCCGGCTCTTGCTCCAATGCCGAACAATTCAGTTCTTCCCTCTATGTCTCTGGTGCCTTTCAAGCTGCCTCCCCAATGCTGGAGCCCAGAAGGAGCAAGTCGGAGTAAGTCCTTGTGTGGGCCCTTTAAGAGGAGCTGCCTGGGACTCCAGGAGCCTCAGCCTCAGTCTCAGTTCCTGATGGTTTTTACAGCCATAAGTGATGGTGACTTCTCTTCCTGGCACTGGAAACCTGAGCTGGGAGCCTGGTGTGGGACAAGGACCCCTCACTCCTCAGGGAGGACCTTCACAGCTGAGGTATCCTGATTTTTATCCACCACATGTGGGTGTGGGACCAGCCTGTCCTTGCTTCTGCCCCTCCTACCAGTCTGGGTGTGGCTGTTTCTTTAATTTTGTAGTTGTAGGACTTCCATTCAGTTTGACTTCGTGTGGTTCTGAATGATGGTTGTGCTGTAGTTTAGTTGTAATTTTGATGTGGTTGTGAGAGGAGGCGAGTACTGCCTTTATCTACGCCATCGTCTTGACCTGAAGTACCAATTTTATTAATCTTTTCAAAGAACCAGCTCTTTGTTGTATCAAGTTTTTATATAGTCTTTTTGTTCTCTATTTTATTCAATTCTGCTCTAATTTTTATTTCCTTTCTTCTGCTGACTTTGGGTTGCTTTTCTTCTTCCTTTTCTAGAATTTTAAGATGTAATGTTAGGTTGTTTGCTTGGGATATCTTGTTTCTTGAGATAGGCCTGCAGCCATATACACTTTCCTCTTATTACTGCTTTCACTGCATCCCAGCAGTCTTGATATGTCGTATTGTCATTCTCATTTGCCTCTATATATTTTTTGATCTCACCTTTTATTTCTTCTTTGACCCAGTCACTTGTTAATAGTATTGTTTAATCACATATTTGTGAGTTTCTTTACTTCCTTTTTGCAGTTGATTTCTAATTTCAAGGCACCATAGTCAGATAATAAGCTTGGTATAATTTCAATCTTCTTGAATTTGTTGAGGCTAGTTTTGTGACCCACACATGTTCTATCCTTCGGAATGTTCCATGTACACTGGAGAAGAATGTATGATCTGATGTTCTGGGATGAACGTCTCTGTAAATGTCAATTATGTCCATTTGGTCTAGTGTGTCATTTAAGGTTGATATTTCTTTATTGATTTTCTGTTTAGATGATCTATCTAGAGCTGTCAATGGAGTATCAAAGTCCCCAACTATGACTGTGTTTTGATCTGTTTCTCCCTTTTGTTCTGTGAGTAGTTGCTTGATATATTTCAGTGCTCCCTGATTGGGTGTATATGTATTAAGAAGTGTTATGTTTTCTTGATGTAGGGCCCCCTTTATCATTATAAAATGTCCATCTTTGTCTTGTTACTTTTGTTATCTTGAAATCTACTTGGTCAGATATAAATGTGGCTCCACCTGCTTTTCTGTGAATGTTATTTGCTTGGAGAATCATTTTCTAACCTTTCACTTTAAATCTACCTTTTTCTTTGAAGCTTAGATGTGTCTCTTGAAGGCAGCATATAGTTGGGTTTTGTTTTTTGAGCCACTCTGCTACTCTGTTCCTCCTTATCGGTGAATTCGGTCCATTTACATTTAGGGTAACTTTTGATGCATGAGAATTTCTTATAGTCATTTTATCCTTTATTTTCTGGTAGCTCTGTGCCTCTATTGGTTCTTTTCCTTTGTGTTTCTGTGTGTTGTTTTTGTTTGGTGGTATTCCATGCTTCTATCTTCTGTTTTCTCTCTCTCTTTTTTTTAAAGCTATGTGTCTCAATTTTGAATTTTTTTTTTGTAGTTACCATTAAGTTTATGAAAAAGTTGCATATATACCATAGTTTTTTTTCTTTTTAGTGCATCTGATCTCCAACCTCCTTTGTCAATTCAGACCTTTATCCCCTCCCCTTTTATGTTTTTGTTGTCATATATTATCTCTATTTATGCTATAAGTTTTAAAAAATATATTTTTATTGATTTGTGTTTAGAGAGAGAGGAAGGGAGAGAGAGGTAGAAACATCGATGTGAGAAGAGACACATCAATCAGCTGCCTCCTGCATGTCCTCCATTGGGGATCGTCAATCCCACAACACAGGCATGTGCCCCAACCGGGAATCAAACTGGGACCTCTCAGTCCATGGGACCATGCTCAGTCCACTGAGCCACACCAGATTGGCATTGTAAGTATTTTTTGGTGGTCTTACTGGTAGTGTTGTGACCTTATGCTCTTTGTTTCAGGTAGAATAACCCCCTTGAGTATTTCTTGCAATGGAGGTTTTCTGGTGATAAAATCCCTTATCCTCTGTATATTTCTCCTTTATATTTAAAGGATAACTTTACTGGATATATTATTTTTGGCTGGTAATTTCTCTCTTTCAGTCATTTGAGTAATTGGTTCCACTCTCTTCTGGCTTGTAGAGTTTCTGCTGAGGAGTCCAATGATAATTTGGTGGATTTTTTTCCTTTGTTGGTCACTTCCTTCTTTTCCCTGGCTACTTTGAGAATTTTTTCTTTGTCATTAATTTTGACAGTTTTAGTACAATGTGCCTTGGAGAGGACCTCTTTGGATTAAAGTAACTAGGTATTCTGTTTGCCTCTTGAATTCAAGGATCTGATTCTTTCCATAGGTTTTGAGAAGTTCTCATCCACTATTTGTTTGAATAGGCTCTCCATTCCTTTCTTCCTCTTTTGGTATACCTATTATTCTAATATTGCTCTTTCTGATGGATTCAGGTAATTCTCATAGAGCTCTTTCATTTTTCTCTATGCACAGGTCTTTCTTCTTTTCTCCGTATCATTTCTAGATTCCTATCTTTGATATCACCAAGTCTTTCCTCCATCTCGTGGGCTCTGTTTCCTATGCTTAGTAGTTCATTCCAATCTCCTTAATTGAATGCTTCATTTCCAGGATTTCTGTTTGGTTCTTTTTAAAAATTTCAATCTCTTTGGTAAAGTACTCATTTTGTTCATTAATTTGTTTTCTGAGGACATTGAATTGCCTGTCTGTATTTTCTCATATCTCATTGAGTATTTGCAGAACTGTAATCTTGAATTCTCTGTCTTTTATATCACATATTTCAATGTGTTCCAATTTTCCTTCTGGAGATTTCTCATTTTCTTTCTTAGCTGCCTCTCTACCATGGTTATTCTTGGTATTTGCTTGTCTGCTCTCTCTAAGCATCTATGTATTATTGGCCCTTCTCTAGAAACTTTCTATGAATAGATCTTTCTACTACTTTCTGGTAGATGGTGCTGAATCACAAGATTTTTAGCTCTGTGACCTCCCACAGCCCACCTCTGTGGCTGCGGTCAGTCAGTACAACCCCGCTTCTTGGGGGTGGGGTTTGTTTTGCC
This sequence comes from Tadarida brasiliensis, assembly GCA_030848825.1. Taxonomy (NCBI): domain Eukaryota; kingdom Metazoa; phylum Chordata; class Mammalia; order Chiroptera; family Molossidae; genus Tadarida; species Tadarida brasiliensis. Next base: position 58,509,928 of record CM061257.1, on the reverse strand, counting down.
CTCACAGTAATGGTGACCTGAGACCTCCACAGGGTCCCTCCCCCATGTGCCCAAACCAGGAATCAGTCACAGAGGGAAACAGCGATTCTGCTGCAGTAGCTCTTGGTTTGCACGTAACGTGCTTCTTGACCTGACACCAAGGGTGATGGGAGGTGAGTTTTGGGAGTGTAAGATGTGGGAAGGCTCTGGAGGCTCTGTTCTTTGTCTGAAACACTGACCACCCAGAAGTGAACAGCCACAGCAGAACCCTTGCACTGTATCCTTGTCCAGATGTCTCGTCTGGTTCAGTCGAAGCTCACACTGCTCACTCCTGTAGGAGTATTACAGAAACTTTATGTTCCTCTGGCTGAAGGAAGTAACAGCTACCACTGGCTTCCTCCCTTCTCCAGGGTGAGCTGGCCATGAGCTTCTGGCTGCAGGGCTGTACCTGTGGCTCTCTTCCCTTCTCACCTCCCCTGTTTGTTCCTGTTTGCCCATCTTTAGATGCTTCAATGCTGGGTCTATCAATGTGCCTCTATATTGAGTAGGGAATCCTTTGTTGAGTTGTAGTTGATCAACTTGTTGAAGTTTCAGAGGGAGAGACTAGGGTGATCTCTCATGCTGCCATTCCTCTGATGTCACTAAATCATCATGTCTCTTTGGAGGGTTGGTGAAACTCATTAAAAAATAAGTTCACACAGGGTCCAGTGTGGCTCAGTTGGTTGTGTGTTGTCTCATGCACTGAAAGGTTGCCTGTTTGATTCCCAGTCAGGACACATACCCAGGTTACAGGTTACCTTGGTTGGGGTGTGTATGGGAGGCAACTGATTGATGTTTCTTATATCGATGTTTTTCTCTCTCTCTGTCTCACTTCCTTTATCTCTCAAAAGAAAAAAAGAATCTCACTCTGTATAACTTCTTTATGCATGCTCATCTTTTGATATTCTTAATAAGAAATGTAAAAAACAAATGCATGACCTCTACATACTATTAGTGGGCAAATGTGCAGTATAATTTCAGACTTTTCAACCCTTTGTGACACTACCTAATGACTTTTGCTGTGCAAAGAGTAATGTTACCTGGAGGGGCTGTAATAATGAGCAAATTCTTTATCAGTAATAGATAGAGCTGCAGAATATATATTCTTCTCAAGTGCACATGGGACATTCTCAAAGATAGACCACATATTAGGGCACAAAGTAAATCTCTACAAGTTCAAGAAGATTGAAATAATATCAAGCATCTTCTCAGATCACAATGGCATGAAACTAGAAATCAATTACAACAAAAACATGCAAACACATTCAAACAAATGGATGCTAAATAACATGTTATTAAACAATAAATGGGTTACCAAGGAGATCAAGGAAGAAATTGAAAACTTCCTGGAAACCAATGAAAACGATCATACAACAACCCAAAATCTATGGGACTCAGCGAAAGCAGTCCTGAGAGGGAAGTTCATAGCACTACAGGCCTACTTCAAGAAACAAGAAAAATTCCTAATTTACTTTCTAACCTCACAACTTAAAGAACTAGAAAACAGCCCTAGCCAGTTTGGCTCAGTGGTTAGAGTGTCGGCCTGCGGACCAGAGAGTTTGGGGTTCAGTTTCCACCAAGGGCACGTACCTCGGTTGCGATTAGTCCTCAGCCCAGGTTGGGGTCATGTGGGTGGCAACCACTCAATGTGTCTCTCTCGCGTCGATGTTTCTCTCTCTTTCTCTTCCTCCTTCTCTCCCTCCTGCTCTATCTGAAGATAAATATCCTTGGGTGAGGATGAAAAAAAAAAAAGAACTAGAAAACAAACAAAAAGAAAAACCCAGAGCAAGTAGAAGGAAAAAAATAGTAAAGATCAGACCAGAAAAAAATGACATAGAAACTAAAAAAATAATTCAAAAGATCACTGAAATAAAGAGCTGGTTCTTTGAAAAGATAAACAAGATTGATGGACCCTTAGCCAGACTCACCAAGAAACAAAAAGAAAGGACCCAAATAAAGAAAATCAGAAACGAAGGAGGAGAAGTAACAACTGACACCACAGAAATACAAAGGATCATTAAAACATACTACAAACAATTATATGCCAACAAAATGGAAAATCTAGGCAAAATGGACAAATTTCTAGAAACACACAGTCTCCCAAAACTGAGCCAGGAAGAGATAGAAAACATGAACAGACCAATAACAACTAAGGAAATTGAAGATGTAATAAAGCACCTCCCCGCAAACAAAAGCCCAGGCCCAGACGACTTCATGGGGAAGTTTTACTGAACATTCAAAGAAGATCTAACACCCATTCTCCTCAAACTATTCCAAAAAATTCAAGAAGACAGAAGTCTTCAAAACTCATTTTATGAGGCCAGCATAATCCTAATTCCAAAACTGGATAAAGACACTACAAAGAAAGAAAACTACAAGCCAATATCCATGATAAACACAGATGCCAAAATCCTTAACAAAATATTAGCAAATTGGATCCAGCAATACATCAAAAAAATTATTCATCATGACCAAGTGGGATTCATCCCAGGGGTGCAAGGAAGGTACAATATTCGCAAATCAATAAATGTGATACACCACATAAATAAAATGAAAGATAAAAGCCATATGATCATATCAATAGATGCTGAAAAAACATTTGACAAAATCCAGCACCCATTTCTGATAAAAACGTTCAGCAATGTGGGAATAGAGGGATCACATCATGATATAATAAAGGCCATATATGAAAAACCCACAGCCAACATCATACTCAATGGGCAAAAACTAAAAGCACTTCTCTTAAGAACAGGAACAAGACAGGGATGTCCACTTTCACCACTCTTATTTAACATAGTACTGGAAATCTTAGCCACAGCAATTAGACAAGAAGAAAAAATAAAAGGGATCCAAATTGGAAAGGAGGAAGTGAAACTGTCATTATTTACAGATTATATGATATTGCACATAGAACACCCTAAAGATTCCATCAAAAATCTATTAGATTTAATAAATGAATTTGGCAAAGTAGCAGGATACAAAATTAATGTCAAGAAATCGACGGTATTCTTATACACCAATGATGAACTCACAGAAAGAGAAACTAAAAAACAACAACAACAAAAAACAATCCCATTTACCAAAAAAAATTTGCGGCAAAAAAAATTAAGATACCTAGGAATAAACTTAACCAAAGAAGTAAAGGACCTCTTCACAGAAAACTACAGGTCATTGATAAAAGAAGTAGAGGGAGATATAAAAAAGTGCAAGCATATATCTTGTTCATGGATTGGAAGAATTAACATCATTAAAATGTCCATACTACCCTAAGCCATCTATAGATTCAATGCAATCCCCATCAAACTACCAATGACATATTTCACAGCCTCTTCAATAAATGGTGTTGGGAAAATTGGACAGCTACATGCAAAAAAAATGAAGCTAGACCACCAACTTACACCATATACAACAATAAACTCAAATGGATAAAAAAACTTAAATGTGACTCGCGAATCCATAAAAATCCTAGAAGAAAATGTAGGCAACAAAATTTCAGACATCACACGCAGCAGAATTTTCACTGATACAACACCTAAGGCAAAAGAAACAAAGGAAAAAATGAACACACGGGGCTACATCAAACTAAAAAGCTTCTGCACAGCAATAGAAACAAGCATCAAAATGGAAACGGAACCCACTATATGGGAGAGCATAATTGCCAACGATACATCAGATCAGGGGTTACTTTCCAAAATATATAGAGTACTCATACAACTCAACAAAAGGAAGACAAAGAACCCAATTAAAAAATGGGCAGAGGACCTAAATAGACACCTCTCCAAAAAGGACATACAAATGGCCAAGAGACATATGAAAAAGTGTTCAATTTCACTAATCATTAGAGAGATGCAAATTAAAACAACTATGAGGTATCACCTCACACCTGCCAGAATGGCTGCCATCAACAAATCATCAAACAACAAGTGGTGGCGAGGGTGTGGAGGAAAGGGGACTCTAGTACACTGTTGATGGGAATGCAGTCTGGTGCAGCCACTATGGAAAACAATATGGTGTTACCTCAAAAAGTTAAAAATTGAACTGCCATTTGACCCTATTCCTAGGAATATACCCTAAGAAGCCTGAAACACTAATCATAAAGAATATATGTACCCCTATGTTCATAGCAGCACTATTTACAATTGCTAAGATCTGGAAACAGCCTAAGTGCCCATCAGTGGATGAGTGGATAAAAAAGCTGTGGTACATATACACAATGGAATACTATGCAGCTATAAGAAAGAAAGATCTCTAATTCTTTGAGATGACATGGAGGTAGCTGGAGAGTATTATCCTAAGTGAAACAAGCCAATCAGAGAAAGATAAATATCACATGATCTCACTTATTTGTGGAATATAATGAACAAAACAAGCTGATGAACAAAATAGACCCAGAGACATAGAAGTAGAGTACAGACTGACAAACCTCAGAAGAGGGGGATGAGGGGGAGGGAAGAGGTAAACCATAGAACTTATATGCATGTATGCCTAACCAATGGACATAGACAACAACACTGGGGGTGGGGGGGTGTGGCGGGATCAGGAGGAGGGTGTCAATGGGGGAAAAAGGAAAAACACATGTAACAAAAAATAAATTAATAAAAAATTAAAAGAAAAATATTATAGATAGAACTAGTCAGTTCCAAGGTCCAAACTGTTAGATAAATTGGGTACAAGTCCTCAGTGGTTACTGGTGTTTCTCCATGATTATTAGAGGATAGTTTCACTTACTGGTTGTGAGCTAGGCCCCTTAGCTAAGGCGACTAGGCAATTCCATTCTTATCTAGGCCCCTTAGCTAAGGTGGCTGAGCGAATCCATATTTATCGGCAGTGGACCTTCCTCGGTATTTTTCCAATAATAGGTTGATTGCCCCTAGAAGTAAAGGAACTTTGCCTAAGGTTATAGTTGACCTATGTAACGGGATGTATCTTGCATAAACTCACCCTGACAATTTCTCAGTATCAGGAACTGAAAATCATGAGCCCAGTGACTAATGCTTATCTTGGCTTCTGTAATACCCTCTTTTGCAACCACTATTGTACTGGTTTTCTGAGGGGGAGCCAAAAGGGAATGTGGCTTCTGTCTTTAAAAGTGGACTAGCAAGAACAATCAGGGCTGCTGATTTGGGTAATGTCTGCCCCTGCAGCCCTCCAGTGAATAAAGCGCTCCCCTCATTTACAATTTGGTTGTGTGTCTCTGATTGTCTCTCTGTCTCGTCATAACAGTTGGATGGAAAGCTAGGCAGGTAATTTAGTAGTGTCCCCTAAAGGATAGCCTTTGCCTGATAGTGAATGCCTGGACATAGATGGGAATTGGTAGAATGCTAGGACTTGTGTGTTGAAATAATCTTTAGTTGAAGTTGTTAAACACTTGCATCTTTATGTTACCCAGAAAGATGCTAAGGCACATACACAGGCAATAATACAAGACGCTGTTTTGGTTGGCAACTGTGGACAAGAGCTTTTTACTCAAGTCTTTGACTATGGTGTTCATGATATTCAAGGCATTTTCCAACCTTGAAGATTTTGGGGGGATTTTACTCAAGTCAGAAAAATCTCAGTAAAAGGAACAAAACATTTTCCTCAAGAATTAACACTTCTGAATTTGGCCTAGAAAAATGTGGATTGATCTCTAGCAGAGCATTTTTTTTTTAATCCTCACTCGAGGATATTTTTTATTTGTCTTCAGATAGAGTGGGAGGGAGGGAGAGAGAAACATTGATGTGAGAGGGACACATTGGTTGTCTCCTGCATGACCCCAACCAGGGCCGAGGACGAACTGCAACTGAGGTACGTGCACTTGACCAGAATTGAACCCGTGACTCATTGGTCCGAGGGCCGATGCTCTAACTGCTGAGCAAAACCAGCCGGGCTAGCAGAGCATTCTTTTTTTCAGGCAGGGATAATAATGATTAATGTTTTATTTATAGTGTTAGCCAGAGAAAATTCAAGGTCGTTGCTTCAGAAATCTGCCTGAGTAATCAAAGAGAGGATTCTTCCCTTTCTTGGGAAAGTCACTGTTCACTGTTGCAGCCAAAGGAGGCTCAGGAACACCTCTGGCGTGCCTTGGGTCTACTTTACTTTCCAGGCTACTCATGAAATGGTCTTATTCCCCCTTATCTCTCACTGCTTCCTCTTAATTAGATTGCATATTGGAAAATATATGTTTAACTGCAATTAAATATCTAGAAATTTATTGGTGTTAAACACATATATAATATTCCCCTAATCAACTTGTAACATGGCAATAAAGCATGAAAATCATGAAACTGACACAGTAAGTACTTTTAATAGTCCTGTTTATGGTTTTGAACTCTATTCTTGTTGCCTGTAAAACACAAATCTACCTCCTCTGGTGCTTATCATTATGTTGGCATTTCTTAGTTTAGTTAAGCACTTCAGTACTCTATTTTTCTTATTGGAGGGGTTTGATTTTGAAGAAGGGTGGTAACTATTTAATTATTGGTCACTAAGATGTTGAACTTGACTCTAGATTTGCTTCCTCTCAGAAAATAAATTTTCACTATGATTTATGTTTATTCTTCTGTGACATTTGACATAGGTTTCCTGAGCAAAGCTGCCCTTTGTTCAATTTCAGTAGCCGTTTCCAATTGATTTCTTTTTTTTAACTTATTTCTTTTATTAATTAATTTATTTTTGTTACAGATGTTTCTCCCCCTCCCCCCGATACCCTCCTCCCTATCCCACCCCCATCCCCCAAGCATTGTTGTTTATGACCCTTGGTTACACATACATACATATGATTTTTTTGGTTTATCTCATCCCTGCCCCCTGCCCCCCTCCTCTGAAGTTTGTCAGTCTGAACTGTACTCCTTTCTATGTCTCTGGGTCTATTTTGTTCATCAGCTTTTTTTGTTCATTATATTCCACATATAAGTAAGATCACGTGGTATTTGTCTTTCTCTGATTGGCTTATTTCACTTACCATAATACTCTCCAGGTCTCTCATGTCTTCTCAAAGGATAAGAGATCTTTCTTTCTTAGAGCTGCATAGTACTCCATGGTATATATGTACCACAGCTTTTTTATCCACTCATCTATTGATGGACACTTGGGCTGTTTCCAGATCTTAGCTATTGTAAATAGTGCTGCTATGAACATAGGGGTACATATATTCTTTCTGATTGGTGTTCCAGGATTCTTAGGGTATATTGCTAGAAGTGGGATCACTGGGACAAATGGCAGTTCAATTTTTAATTTTTTTGAGGAAACACCATATTGATTTCCATAGTGGCTACACCAGTCTGCATTCCCACCAGCAGTGTACTAGAGTTTTTTTTTTCTCCACACTCTCACCAGCACTTGTTGTTTGATGATTTGTTGATGGCAGCCATTCTGACAGGTGTGAGGTGATACCTCGTTGTTGTTTTAATTTGCATCTCTCTCATGATTAGTGACGTTGAGCACTTTTTCATATATCTCTTGGCCATTTGTATGTCCTTTTTGGAGAGGTGTTTATTTAGGTCTTCTGTCCATTTTTAAAATTGGATTCTTTGTCTTCCTTTTGTTGAGTTGTATGAGTACTCTATATATTTTGGAAATTAACCCCTCATCTGATGTATCGTTGGCAATTATGCTCTCCCATATAGTGGGTTCCCTTTCCATTTTGATGCATATTTCTTTTCCTATGCAGAAGCTTTTTAGTTTGATGTCCATGTGTTCATTTTTTCCTTTGTTTCTCTTGCCTTAGGTGTTGTATCAGTGAAAATTCTGCTGCTTGTGATGTCTGAAATTTTGTTGCCTACATTTTCTTCTAGGATTTTTATGGATTCGCAAGTCACATTTAAGTCTTTTATCCATTTTTTTAAAATATTTTTTTAACTTATCTTTATTGTTGAATGCATTACAGATGTTCCTCATTTTTCCCCCATTGCCCCCTCCTCCCCATTCCTGCCCCCCTCCTGCTTTTCCCCACACTGTTGTCTGTGTCCATTGGTTATGCGTATATACATATAAGTTCTTTGGTTTATTTCTTCCCACCCCCCCGAACCCCCCTTCCCTTTGAGGTTTGTCAATCTAACAACCAATTTGTACTTCTTAATCCCTTTACCTTTTCACCCCTTCCCCCAGCCCTCTCCCATCTGGTACCCAACAAAAGTTCTCTGTATCTATGAGAATGTTTCTGTTCTGCTTGTTCATTTTGTTTGTAGATTCAATTGTTGATAGCTATGTATTTATTGCCATTTTGTTTGTTCATATTTTTTTATCTTTTTCTTCAAGAAGACCCTTCAACGTTTCACATAATAATGGTTTGGTGGTGATGAACTCCTTTAGCTTTTCCTTGTCTGGGAAACTCTTTATATGGCCATCGATTCTAAATGACAGCTTTGCAGGATAGAGTAATCTTGGTTGTAGGTTCTTGCTTTTCATCACCTTGAATATTTCTTGCCACTCCCTTCTGGCCTGCAAAGTTTCTTTTGAGAAATCAGCTGACAGTCTTATGGGAACCCCCTTGTAGGTAACTAAGTGCTTTTCTCTTGCTGCTTTTAAGATTCTCTCTTTGTCTTGAACCTTTTGCATTTTGATGATGATGTGTCTTGGTGTGGGCCTCTTGGGGTTCATTTTGTTTGGGACTCTCTGTGCTTCCTGGACTTGTATGTCTGTTTCCTTCACCAAGTTAGGGAAGTTTTCTGCCATTATTGTTTCAAATAGGTTTTCGAGTTCTTGTTCTCTTTCTTCTCCTTCTGGCACCCCCAAGATACGAATGTTGGCATGCTTGAAGTTGTCCCAGAGGCTCCTTACACTATCCTCATTTCTTTGGATTCTTTTTTCTTTTTGCTGTTCTGATTGGGTGTTTTTTGCTTCCTTATATTCCAAATCGATGGTTTGCTTCTTGGATTTACCTACTCTACTATTGAATCTGTGTAAACTATTCTTTATTTCAGTTAGTGCCTCCTTCATTTCTGACTGGTCCTTTTTTATGCTCTTGAGGCCCTCTCTAAGTTCACTGAGGTTCTCACTAAGTCCATTGAGCATCCTTATAAGCAGTGTTTTGAACTCAGCATCTGTTAGGTTGGTTAAATCCATTTCACTTAGTTCTTTTCCTGGAGTTTTGTTCTGTTCTTTCATTTGGGACCTGTTTCTTTGTCTCCTCATTTTGGCTGCCTCCCTGAGTTTGTTTCTATGTATTACTTAGCGAGAGGTATGGGGCTAGCTGAGGCCAGATGCTGCTTGTTTGAAAGAATTTAGGAAAAGCTGAAGCAGGATCCAAGACAGGCCATTCCTATGGTAAAGCAACTGGCAACAGCTTGGGTGGGCCTGAAAGTTGGGTGGGGCGGGGCCTCAGGGAATCACCAGGGCGGGGCAAACAGTGTGAGCCAGGTTGCTGGAGTCCCAGATATGGCGGCGTCTGCCTGCCCACGGAAGGGCTCACCAAAGGAACAAAGGCCTCTGATAGCACATCTGTTCAGGAGAAAGCTGCCTCTCCAGCCCTCGCTCCAATGCCAAACAGTTCAGTTCTTCCCCATATGACTCTGGTGCCTTTCAGGCTCCTTCCCGCACGCTGGAGCCTGGAGGGTGTGAGTCCGAGTAAGTCCGTGCGCGGGCCCTTTAAGAGGAGCTGCAGGGGGCTCCAGCCGCCTCAGCCTCAGTTCCCGCTGGTTTTTCCAGCCAGAAGTGATGGGGACTCTCTTCTTGGCACTGGAACCCTGAGCTGGGCTCCTGGTGTGGGACGGGGACCCCTCAGTCCTCAGGGAGGACCTTCCCAGCCGAGGTATCCTCCTCTAATTTTCATCAGCCACACGTGGGTGTGGGACCAGCCCCTCGCGCCTCCGCCCCTCCTACCAGTCTCGATGCAGCTTCTTTAATTTCGTAGTTGTAGGACTTCCATTCAGCTTGATTTCAGGCGGTTTTGAATGATGGTTGTTCTGTAGTTTAGTTGCAGCTTTGATGTGGTTGTGGGAGGACACGATACCGCGTTTACCTACGCCGCCATCTTGACCGGAAGTCCCAAGTCTTTTATCCATTTTGAGTTCATTCTTGTGTATGGTGTAAATTGTTGGTCTAGTTTCATTTTCTTGCATGTAGCTGTCCAATTTTCCTGGCACCATTTATTAAATATGCAGTCTTTACTCCATTGTATGCTCTTGCCACCTTTGTCAAATATTAATAGAGTATAATGTCTTGGGTCAATTTCTGGGTTCTCTGTTCTGTTCCATTGATCCATATGTCTGGTTCTTGTACCAGTACCAGGCTGTTTTGATTACAGTGGCTTTGTAGTATAACTTGATATTTGATATTGTGATCCTTCCTACTTTGTTCTTCCTTTTCAAGATTGCTATGGCTATTCGGGGTCTTTTTAGGTTCCATATAAACTTTTGAAGTTTTTGTTCTAGTTCTGTGAAATACGTTGTGGTATTTTGATGGGGATTGCATTGAATCTATAGATGGCTTTGGGTAGTATGGATGTTTTAATGATGTTAATTCTTCCAATCCATGAACAAGTTATATGCTTCCACTTTTTTTATATCTTCCTCTATTTCTTTTATCAATGTCCTATAGTTTTCTGCGAAGAGGTCCTTTAATTCTTTGGTTAAGTTTATTCTTAGGTATCTTAATTTTTTTTTGCTGCAATGGTAAATGGAATTGTTTGTTTAGTTTCTATTTCTGTGAGTTCATTACTGGTATATAAGAATGCTGTCAATTTCTTGATGTTAATTTTGTGTCCTGCTACACTGCCAAATTTGTTTATTAAATCTAGTATATTTTTGATGGAGTCTTTAGGGTTTTCTATGTACAATATCATGTAATCTGCAAATAATGACAGTTTCACTTCTTCCTTTCCAATTTGGATTCCTTTTATTTTTAATTCATGTGCTTGTGGCTAAGAATTCCAGAACTATGTTAAATAAGAGTGGTGAAAGTGGGCATCCCTGTCTTGTTTCTGTTCTCAAGGGAAATGCTTTTAGTTTTTGCCCATTGAGCATGATGTTGGCTGTAGGTTTTTCTTATATGGCCTTTATTATGTCGAGATATGTTCCCTGTACTCCCACATTGCTGAGCATTTTTATCAGATGGGTGCTGGATTTTGTTGAATGCTTTTTCAGCATCTATTGATATGATCATATGGTTTTTATCTTTCATTTTGTTTATGTGGTGTATCACATTTATGGATTTGTGAATGTTGTACCAGCCTTGCATCCCTGGGATGAATCCCACTTGGTCATGGTGAATAATTTTTTTAATGTATTGCTGGATTCGATTTGCTAGTATTGTTCAGGATTTTGGTGCCCATGTTCATCAGGGATATTGGCCTGTAGTTTTCTTCCTTTGAAGTGTCTTTATCTGGTTTTGGAATTAGGATTACGCTGGCCTCATAAAACGAGTTTGGAAGTCTTCCTTGTTCTTGAATTTTTTGGAATAGTTTCAGGAGAATTGGTGTTAAGTTCTTTGAATGTTCGGTAAAACTCTTCTGTGAAGCCGTCTGGGCCTGGGCTTTTGTTTGCTGGGAGATTTTTGATTACATCTTCAATTTTCTTATGTTGTTATTGGTCTGTTCAAGTTTTCTATATCTTCCTGGTTCAGTTTTGGGAGACTATGTGTTTCTAGAAATTTGTCCATTTCACCTAGATTGTCTAATTTGTTGGCATATAATTGTTCATAGTATTTTTTAACGATCCTTTGTATTTCTGTGGTATCACTTGTTACTTCTCCTCTTTTGTTTCTGATTTTGTTTATTTGGGTCCTCTCTCTTTGTTTCTTTTTTTTTTTTTAATTTTTTAAATTTTATCCTCACCCAAGGACATTTTTGCATTTATCTTCAGATAGAGCGGGAGGGAGAGAGGGAGGAAGAGAGACAGAGAAAAACATCGATGTGAGAGAGACACATCGACTGCTTGCCACCCACACAGCTCCAACTGGGCCAGGTACGAACTGCAACCAAGGTACATGCCCTTAGTGGAACTGAACCCAGTTCTCTCTGGACCACAGGCCGACACTCTAACTGCTGAGCCAAACTGGCCAGGGCTCTCTTTGTTTCTTGGTGAGTCTAGCTAGGGGTCCATCAATCTTGTTTTTCTTTTCAAAGAACCAGCTCTTTGTTTCATTGATATTTGAATTGTTTTTTAGTCTCTATGTCATTTATTTCTGCTCTGATCTTTACTATTTCTTTCCTTCTACTTGCTTTGGGTTTTGTTTGTTTGCTTTCTAGTTCTTTAAGTTGTAAGGTTAGATAGTCAATAAGAAATAGTTCTTATTTTCTGAGGTAGGCCTGTAGTGCTATGATCTTCCCTCTCAGGACTGTTTTTGCTGCGTCCCATAGATTTTGTATTGTTCTGTGTTCTATTTCACTTGTTTCCAAGAATTTTTTATTTTTTTCCTTGATCTCCTTGGTAACCCATTCATTGTTTAATAACATGCTATTTAGCCTCCATGTGTTTACATTTTTTTTTTGTTGTAATTGTTTTGTAGTTTCATGCCATTGTGATCTGAGAAGATGCTTGATGTAATTTCAATCTTCTTGAACTTGTAGAGACTTAGTTTGTGTCCTAACATGTGGTCTATCTTTGAGAATGTCCCATGTACACTTGAGAAGAATGTGAATTCTGCAGTTTGGGTGTGTAATTCTCTGTAGGTATCTATTAACTCCATTTGATCTAGTGCTTCATTTAGAGTCTCTGTTTCATTGTTAATTATTTTTCTAGAGGATCTATCCAGTGATGTCAGCGGGGTGTTGAAGTCCCCTGCTATGATTGTATTTCTGTTGATTTTTCCTTTGTAGTCCTCCAGAAGTTTTTAAATATTTTAGTGCTCCTATATTGGGTGCATATATGTTTACCAAGGTTATATCTCCCTGTTAGATAGATTCTTTCAATATTATGCAGTGGCTTACTTTGTCTGTAGTTACAGCCTTCATTTTGAAGTCTATTTTATCGGATATGAGTATTGCTACCCCAGTCCTTTTTTCTTTCCGTTTGCTTGGAAGATTTTTTTCCATCCCTTCACTTTCACTATGTGAGTCTTTTGTTGTTAGATGGGTCTCTTGTAAACAACATATATATAAGTCATGCTTTCTTATCCAATCAGCTACTCTGTGTCTTTTGATTGGAGCATTTAATCCATTATCTTTTAAGTTTATTATTGATATGTACTTCTTTATTGCCATTTATGTTTATTGTGGTTATGTTTTTATTCCTATTTCTTCTATTAATTACAGCAGTCCTTTTAACATTTCTTGCAGTGCTGGTTTGGTGCTAATATATTTTCTTAGCCTTACTTTTCTGGGAAGCTCTTTATTTGACCTTCTATTTTGAATGATAGCCTTGCTGGATAGAGTAGTCTTGGATTTAGATCCTTGTTTTTCATTACCTTGATTACTTCATGCCATTCCCTTCTGGCCAGTAGTGTTTCTGTTGAGATGTCAGCTGATAGCCTTATGGGGGTTCCTTTGTAGGTAACTTGTTGTTTATCTCTTGCTGCCTTTAGGATTCTCTCTTTGTCTTTAATTTTTGGCATTTTAATTACTATGTGTCTTGGTGTGTGCCTGTTTGGGTTCTTCTTACTTGGTTCTCTCTGTGCTTCTTGAACTTGAATGCCTTTTTCCTTCACCAAGTTAGGGAAGTTTTCTGTCATTATTGTTTCAAATAGGTTTCCAGTTTCTTGTGCTCTCTCTTCGCCTTCTGGAACCCCCATGATGTTAATGTTGGCACGCTTTTTTTTTTTTTTATCCTCACCCGAGGACATTTTTGCATTTATTTTCAGATAGAGTGGGAGGGAGAGAAGGAGGAAGAGAGAGAGAGAGAAATATTGATGTGAGAGAGACATATCAACTGGCTGCCACCCACACGATCCCAACCGGGGCCGTGGACAAACTGCAATCGAGGTACGTGCCCTAAGCGGGAACTGAACCTGGGACTCTCTGGTCCGTAGGCCGTGGTACGCTTAAAGTTGTCCAGAGGCTCCTTACACTATCCTCATTTTTTTGGATTCTTTTTTCTTTTTGCTGTTCTGATTGGGTGTTTTTTGCTTCCTTATCTCCCAAATCGATGGTTTGCTTCTTGGCTTTACCTACTCTACTATTGATTCCCTGTAAATTACTCTTAATTTTAGTTAGTGCATCCTTCATTTCTGCCTGGTCCTTTTTTATGTTGTTGATGTTCTCACTAAGTTCCTTGGAGGTCTCCTTAAGTTACTTGAAGGTCTCACTAAGTTCCTTGAGCAACCTTATAACCAGTGTTTTGAACTCTGCAACTAATTGATTGCTTATCTCCATTTTGTTTAGTTCTTATCCTGGAGTTTTGTTCTTTTCTTTCATTTGGGACATGTTTCTTTGTCTCCTCATTTTGGCTGCTTCCCTGTGATTTTTTCCATATATTAGGTAGAATTGCTATGTCTCCTAGGGTTTGTAGTGTGGCCTATTGTACTAGGTGTCCTGTAGGATCCAGTGGCACAGCCTGCCTGATCACCCCAGCTGGGCCCTTGATGTGCACCCCTAGTGTGGACTGTACACCCTTCTGTTGTAATTGAGTCTTGACTGCTGTTGTCATGTCAATTGGAGGGATTTACTCAGGCTGAGCAGCTGCAAGGATTGGCTGTGCCTACTGACCTCTGGCCTCTGACTACCTTGGAGGATGAGTGGTGTAGGGGCCCACCACACATAGCAAGACTTACTTCATGAGAGCTCTGGTACCCACTGAGTCTGCTCATTGAGTGTGTCACTTGTGGAGATGGTTTGGTGGTGGTGTTTTGATGTGGTCTGAAGCTGTCCACTGGGTGTGCTGGCTCTGGGGCAAGGTCAGCCACTTCCTGTATTTTACTCGGGACCACCAGGCATAAGCTACAAAGTGGTCTGCAGATGGCTACTTCTTGTGCTGGGCTTGGAGGTGCTCAGGAAAAGCTAAGTTGAGAACCAAGGCTGGTTGCTTCTAGTGCCAGGCCTGTGGCCACTTAATGAGAGATATGGGATTTGCTGAGACCAGATGATGCTTGTTTGAGAGATTTTAGGAAACTCTGAAGCAGGATCCATAACAGACCAATCCTATGGTAAAGCCTTTGGAAATAGCTTGGGTGGGCCTGAAAGTTGTGTCGGGTGGGGCCGAGGGTAATCACTAGGGCAGAGCAAACAGAGTGAGCCAGGTTGCTGGAGTCCCAGATATGGCAGGCATCTGCTGCCCCAGGGAAGGGCTCACCAAAGGAACAACGGTCTCTGCCAACAGTCTGTCCAGGAGAAAGCCACCTTTCCAGTCCTTGTCCCAAGGCCAAACCGCTCAGTTCTTCCCTGTATCTCTCTGGCGCCCCTCAAGCTGCCTCCCCTCTGAGCTTAGATGAAGCAAGTCCAAGTAAGTCTGTGTGTAGGCCCTTTAAGAGGAGCTGCCTGGGGCTCCTGCAGCTGCACTTTGCATCAACCTCAGTTCCCCCTGGTTTTTCCAGCCAGAAGTTATGGGGACTTCTCTTCCTGGCACTGGAACCCTGAGCTGGCACTTGGTGTGGGACAGGGACCCCTCACTCCTCAGGGAGGACCTTCAAAGCCAAGGTATCTTCCTTATTTTTATCAGCCACAGGTGGGTGAGGGACCAGCCCATCCATGTCTCCACCCCTCCTAACAGTCTTGATGTGGCTGCTTCTTTAATTTTGTAGTTGTAGGACTTCCATTCAGCTCGATTTCAGGCGGTTCTGAATTATGGTTGTGTTGCAGTGTAGGTGTTATTTTGATGTGGTTGTGGGAGGAGGTGATACCAGGTTTACCTATGCCGCCATCATGACTGGAAGTCCGAATCAGTTTATTTTTTAAATTGTATTAGGTTGGTTTTCAGTTTTCTGCTATTATGAATAAAATTGCTATGATCTTTTGTCTAACAATTTTTTTTTGAAAGAAATGAGTGTATACATGTTTTCTTTTGAAGAGATACCTGGGAGAGGAATTCCTGAGTCACATGGTAAGTGTATGAACTTTCTAGGAAGCTGTCAAGCAGTTTATCAAAGTGGCTATATCATTTTACATTTTATCATGTCTGAGTTTTCCAATTATTCCATATCCTTACTAACACTTAATGTTATCATGCTTTTTAATTTTAGCCATTTGAGTGGGGAGATAGTGGCATCTCATTGTGGTATTAATTGCATTTCTTTTATGACTAAAATCTAGAACATCTTTACATATGTTTTGGCATTCTATGCATGGCCTTTTGTAAAATTTCTGTTCATATATTTGTTCATTTTAACTGTGTTGTCTTCTTTTTATTGAGTTATAAGAGTTCTTATACGATATGTATATAAGTCCTATGTGTTAGATATATGTATTTTGAATATTTTCTTCTAGGAGATTCATAGTTTGGTTTTTATGTTTAGGTTCATGATCTATTTCAAGTTAATTTTTATGGATAGTGAGGTAAGGAACAGGTTCACTTTTCCAGTAGTTCTATCACCATTTGTTATTGAACATAGATTAACCATGTATGGATGTGTGTTTTTCTATACTCTCTATTCTGTTTCATTGATCTATATGTCTATTTTTATGCCAATAACACTGTTTTTTTTTTGTTTGTTTGTTTTTTGTTAATCCTCACCAGAGGTTATTTTTCCATTGATTTTTAGATAGAGTGGAAGAGAAGGAGGGAATGGAAGAGAAAGAGAGAGAGACAGAGAAGGACATCAGTATGAGAGAGACATCGATTGGTTACCTCCTGCATGACCCCAACTAGGGCCAGGTATTGAACCTGCAACCTAAGTATGTGCCCTTGACTGGGAATCAAACCTGTGACCCTTTGGTCTACAGGCCAAGGCTCTAACCTCTGAGCTAAACTGACCAGGGCTATATTCTGTTTTGATTACTACATCATTATATTGTCTTAAAATCAGGCAGTGTAGGTCCTTTGTTCTTTTCCAAAATTATTTGGCTATTCTAGGTTCTTTACGTTACCATATACATTTTAAAATCAGCCTGTCAATTTCTACAAGTAACTCTGCTGAGATTTTGAATGATATTATGAAGAATCTATAGACCAATTTGGTGAGAATTGGCAGCTGATCAATAGTGAGTCTCATGAGCATGCATATAAATTATTTGTCTCCATTTATTTAGGTCTTTATTTTTTCTTAGCAATGTTTTGTTGTTTTCAGTGTAAGGCCTTGCATCCATTTAAAAAAAATATATCCCTAGGTAGTTAATATATTTTCATTCTATTATAAATAGTATTTTTTTACTTCAAATTCTAATTGCTTATTTCTAGAATATAGAAATACTTTTTTTGAGTATTGTCCTTGTTTCCTACTACCTTCTTAAATTCACTTATTATTTCTAGTAGCTTTTGTCTAGATTCCTCAGGATTTTCTATATACATGAGCATATTGTGTTTACTAATAAAGACAGTTTTACTTATTTTTTACAACCTGTATTCCTTCCTTCCTTCCTTCCTTCCTTCCTTCCTTCCTTCCTTCCTTCCTCCCTCCCTCCCTCCCTCCCTCCCTCCCTCTCTCTCTCTCTCTCTCTCTCTCTCTCTCTCTCTCTTTCTTTCTTTCTTTCTTTCTTTCTTTCTTTCTTTCTTTCTTTCTTTCTTTCTTTCTTTCTTTCTTCACCTTAGTGCATTGGCTAAGACTTTTAGCAAAATGTTGAATAAGAGTGGTGAGGGAAGACATCATTGTTTTTATTTTAGAAGAAAGTATTCAATCTTTTACCATTAAGTGTATTAACAGTAGGTTTTTCATATTTCAGTTGAAGAAGTACCATTCTATTTCTAGTTTGTTGACAGTTTTTAATGTAAACAGATTTTGATTTCTGTCAAATGCATTTTCTGCATTTTGTGAGATGATCATGTTGTATTTATCCTTTTCCTGTTAATATAGTGAGTTGCATTGATTGTTTTTCTAATGTTAAACCTTTATGTTATGGAACAGACTCCATTTAATCATGGTGTTTTAATCTTCTTACATATCGTTGGATTTAATTCTGCCCAAGATACCAATTATTTAGTAAAGTTGGGACAGATCACATAGGATTTCATATAGCATTTATTTGTTAAAAGATATAGTGAGTTGCAAGTTATATGGCATAGCAGATGTTTCTTTAAAACTAAGAGTAAGATTGTAGCCATCAAGTACAATAGTGATGTGTTTTATTATCATAGTATTAACTGACACTAAACCAAAGCTTTCTGTATTATAAAAAAGTCTTTAGAAATGTGGAATAATTCATGGTGAATATAACTTCATAAGACATTTCAATCTTTATTTTTTGGTTGATGTTGTCACTTTATATTCTTGCTAGTGAGCTATAGAAAGCTTTAATGATAGACTTCTATTATTCTACTTGCCTTCTATTATCTACAAATGCAATAGTCTGGATATTTTATGTGGGCTCTGCAATCCCATATCAAGGCCTTTCTTTCCAATAGAATTTAAGTAATGTAAACAAACAAACAAACAAACAAACAAACAAACAAACAAAGGGTATAGGGGAATGAAAATGTGCAGAGTAAAGTCCTTACAAAGGGTGGAAACCTGAGAGCCCCCCATGGCAGCATTTAAAGCTGTGCTGTCTCATGGAAATAGGATGGGAACCACATATGTAATTTTATAGTTTCTAGTAGTCACAAATTGAAAAATAAAAAGAAACAGATGAAATTACTTTCAATAATATATTTTATTTAACACAATATATCCAAAATGTAATAATTCAACAGGTAATAAATATAAAAACTTATTAACAGAATGAAAAAAAATGGCAGTGGAGTGAATGGATGCTACACAGACCGTCTCCCAGGACCAAACTGGAATTACAACTAAGATAAAGACAAATCACCAGGAAAAGCCAATTGAAGGTCAGTAGGAGAGGACCTGTATTACCAAGGACAGAGAGAGGACACCAAATGGAGACTGGTAAGAACTGTGGAGGCATGTGGGGGCAGTCTGGGAGTCCATGGACAGCAGCAGAAGGCTCTGTGTGCTTCCTGCTGAGAAATCAGGGATTTTTAAAAGCACTAAATCAGCTACAGCCACTCACCTTGGGCTCTGGCAGAGGGATGGTAGACTGGATTGGAACTGTGTGGAGAGAGTCCAGGGCTCCTGGCTCAGGAGGGAGCTGGAGGGGTGGAAGCTGGGAGGTCTGTACTGAATCACTCTCTAACAGGATAGCAGCCATCTTACTCAAGGAGCTCCTTCCCAGAGCCTTGGGGAGAAGCAACGGCCCCTCTTGTAGGAATTCAACACCACAAGGCCAGACCAGAGAAATGCAAATTGAGGCTCACTAACATCTCAATTTAATGAGCTAGCAAGTGCCCCACCCACTGCAAATCCTCTCACAGTTGAGAAATTTTTTACATTCAGCTGAAGGCTACAAATTGAGGCTCATCAACTATCTGAGACAGCCTCCAGGTAAAAAGTTAGAGGATAACTGAACCTTTTCTGGGCTTGAAAATCTACCCAGGAAAGTAAGACTTGACAGTGGTATTTAACATGGGTCTTCCCACACTCATCTGAGCCCAGTAGAGGGAGCCACAACCAGTGGAACACCAACACCCACAGGGAAAATTTGACAGACTCCATCCCACTGAGACAGCCAAAATGGTGAAACAAAGAAACAAATCCCAAATGAAAGAACAAGATAATTAGACAGAAGATGAAATAAATGAAAGGCAATTGAGCGAGATATCAGAGGGAGAGTTCTGAGTAATAATCATGAGGAAGCTCAACAGCATGAGTAAAGATATAGAAGCATTGAAAATCAACCAATTGGAAATGAACAATGACATAGCAGAAATAAAGGACACATTGGAAGGAATAACCAACAGAATAGAGGAAGCCAAGGACTGGATCAGTGAATTAGAAAACAAGGTAGAAAAAATCACCCAATCAGAGAACCAGAAAGAAATAAAACTTAAGAAACAAGAAGACAGCCAAAGAGAACTGTGGGACAATATGAAACATAACAATATTTGCATCATAGGCATTCCAGAAGAAGAAAATGAGCAAGGGTTAGAGAATATATTTGAAGAAATATTGACAGAAAACTTCCCTAACTTGGTGAAGGAAAAAGGCATACAAGTACAAGAAGCACAGAGAGCCCCAAGTAAGAAGAACCCAAAGAGGCCCACACCAAGACACATAATAACTAAAATGCCAAAAATTAAAGACAAAGAGAGAATCCTAAAGGCAGCAAGAGATAAGCAACAGGTTACCTACAAAGAAACCCCCATGAGACTACCAGCTGACTTCTCAACAGAAACACTACAGGCCAGAAGGGAATGACATGAAGTAATCAAGGTCATGAAAAACAAGGATCTAAATCCAAGACTACTCTATCCAGCAAGGCTATCATTCAAAATAGAAGGTCAAATAAAGAGCTTCCCAGAAACAAAAAGGCTAAGGGAATATATTAGCACCAAACCAGCACTTCAAGAACTGTTAAAAGGACTGCTGTAATAAGCAGGAGAAATAGGAAGAGAAACATAACCAGAATAAACAACAATGTCAAACATAAGTACATACCAATAATAACCTTAAAAGTAAAAGGATTAAATGCTCTGATCAAAAGACACAGAGTAGCTGAATGGATAAGAAAGCATGACTCATAAATATATATTGTTTACAAGAGACCCACCTCACAACAAAAGACTCGTATAGGTTGAAAGTGAAGGGATGGAAAAAAATTTTCCAAGCAAATGGAAAGGAAAAAAAAGCTGGGGTGGCAATACTCATATCTGATAAAATAGACTTCAAAATGTAGGCCATAACTAGAGACAAAGATGGCCACTATATAAATTGAAAGGATCTATGCAACAGGAGGATGTAACCTTGGTAAATACATATGCACCCAACATAGGGGCACCAAAATACGTTAAAAAACTTCTGGAGGACTTCAAAGAAGAAAACAACTGTAATACAATCATAGCAGGGGACTTCAACACCTCCTGACATCACTGGATAGATCCTCTAGACAAAAAATTAACAAGGAAACAGAGACTCTAAATGATGCACTAGATCAAATGGAGTTAATGGATACCTACAGAGAATTACACCCCAAAACTGCAGAATTCACATTCTTCTCAAGTGCACATGGGACATTCTCAAAGAAAGACCACATGTTGGGACACAAACTAAGTCTCTATAAGTTCAAGAAGATTGAAATCATATCAAGCATCTTCTCAGATCACAATGGCATGAAACTAGAAATCAATTACAACAAAAACATGCAAAAACATTCAAACACATGGAGACTAAATAACATGTTATTAAACAATGAATGCGTTACCAAGGAGATCAAGGAAGAAATTAAAAACTTCCTGGAAACCAATGAAAAGGAACACAAAACAACACAAAATCTATGGGATGCAGTGAAAGCAGTCCTGATAGGGAAGTTCATAGCACTATAGGCCTACCTCAAGAAACATGAAAAATTTCTAATTAACTTTCTGACCCTACAACTTAGAGTGTTTCCTCTAATGTCCAAAATGCATAGCATACTAATTATTACTATGGTTTTATGACAATAGCGAAGCTCTCTTTTGGTCCTGGAGCATAGTACTTCATTTTTTGTGGGCTGGCAGAGATTTGTTCCTGTGACATGGTTCCAGGGTTTGATATCAAAGACTGTCCACATCACTAACCAAACCTGCTACCTTGTACCCGGCAGGATGGCATGAGTGACCTGTCTAAAGCTGACCAGACATATTGGACTGGAAATACCCAGAAATTCATCCCTCTGGGGAGCAATTCTCAACCAGTGGCCAAAGTGGGTTTAGGGACAAGTACCCCACCCCCTTGCCTCTCGAGTGGGATGTCCTGGGGATGTGTTTTATACTGTTTCCTCATGGGATTAAGCTCCAATCACCCCCAGTGGCAGCTACCTTGCCACCACAACTTCATTGGCTTCCTTTTCTTCCCTTTCACTTGCCACTCACCTGCTGGAGGCATGCTTCCTGCGCCTCCTGAAGAAACGTCTTGGGCTGAAATGGTTGCCATGGGGTCTGCTTCTGGGGAAGACAGTGGTTTTGCTTATTCCAAAGTAGACATTTGTGTCTTGTGATCCTCACTTAAAAACTGCTGCGTTTGTCTTGTTTTGCTTCAAGGGTTGGGAAGGGTGTGGAGCCGAGGCACAGGGATAATGATGTATGGGTTTTCATTGACAGTTGACTTCCCTGGCTCACTGTGGACTGTTAACTCTTCAGTGTTGAGGGGGTGAGAGTCCTTGTCTACTACTAATTGCATCATTCAGGAGAATCTCCTCTGCTTTGTGACTAGCCTATCCATCAATTTTTGCAAAGCTGATGTTGTGGCCTTGTGCAGGAGCACCTCCTCAGAAAAGCCCAGATGAGAAAAGCCATTTAGGTTCCATTTCAATCAGATACCAATACCCTTTGCCCTTGTCCTTGTGCACTTCATTTCCGTCACCCGGGCAGTGATGAACACATACCAGCACGTGGTAGAGCATTTAGGTGAGATGTAAGGAGTGATGCTGCTGTGCTTGGTGCAATGTGTTGCCTGAGCTGCACAGCATAGGCAGCAACCCTGTAGCATGGGGTGTAATAAGACAGTCAGGGCATTATGAACGTGTCAGGATGATGAAATTACTATAACAATATCGCCATTGGCAGCACACGCAATGCACTATATCTCAATCTGTCGTTTGCCATGGTCATGCATTGTGTGGAATCAAGCTATTTTTTTTTTCTTTTGGTTTTGAGTGATGTTTGTAATGGTAGTGGTGAGAAAGGCAGAAGTAGATAATGATTTTGGATAGCCTTGTTTAACTGTGTTGCTAGGAGACAAGAGGTGGTGGGGAGAGAGGGTGGGAGGGAAGGGGAGGAGAAAAGAGGGAGGTGTGTGGGAGTGGAAACTGAAAGGGGCAAAGGGGATGGAAGAAAGACTATTTTTAAAGCATTTAAGTTCTGAGGTAAAAATCTTTATTTGCTCCCTTTTCAGGATGAGCTTACTCAAACATAGGGTAGGAAATTGTAAGTTTTTATTTACAGGCTCTTTTGGAATATCAACTTGGAAAATGTTAGTATCATGATTTTTCCCCATTGCTTTCAATTCTACCACAAACCCTCACTCACCCTGTGGCCACTGGTTATTTCCTGGAACTCTCAGACACATTTCTCTGATAGACTGATGGCTATTTCTCTGCATAGGGACAAGCAGAGGGTTTGATATAGACAAGGCAACCTTCCATTTGGTGTCGTGCTTTCTTATTTTCCATTCTGTTATCAGCAACGCGCACAGGGGTTGTATGAGGGCATTTGACTCTCTTTGCTGAAAAGTTGGGGGATAATTAAAGGAAATTAAAAGGTAGGTGTTGAAAAATTAAACGTATGTGATAAATATGACCTTTAGAGGATCTCAGATGAAAACAGGCAAGAAATTGAATCCTTCATAGGAGGGTGATTGTAGATACTGGACAATGGTCATACAGAGAGGTCAGATCCTAATCTCTGGAATCTGTAAATATTACCTTACAATGAAGATATCTTTGCAGATTTTATTAGATTAAGGATTTGATGTGAGGAGATTATCCTCGTAGACCTTAAATCCAGTTGCAAGTGTCCTTATTAGAGAGTGGCCGAAGGATATTATGTAGATACAGGAGAAGGTGATGTGAAGAAGGAGGTAGAGATTCAAGTGATGTGGCCTCAAATGAAGGAATGTCAACAACTACAAGAAGCTGGTAAGGAAACTGATAGAATCCTCTTATGGGTGTACCCCATCCTCAGCATTGTTCCTGTTTCATATAGTTCCTCCTTCTAACTCCCCGTGAGTATCTCCAAGTACTGTTTGGGAAACTTCATACCTATCCATAGGGTTTGATCTCATCCTAAGAGCCATTACTTTTCCCTCTTTCCTCTTGGAGTATCTTTTCTCAAGTCTGAGTGATTGGGCCTAAAGTAATGGCAGTCATCCCACCCAGGGAGATGCGATAGATCTGAACACAGTAGAATTGTCTAGATGGACATGAGGAGTTTGGTGCTCAAGTCTCACACTGTAGTCCAGAGTGGTCAGTAGTTCTCCTTTGTGTCCTTTTCAAGATCCTACACCAGTATAAGTTGAGTCGCTTCTGTTTCATATCCCAAATTCTCTCTCCCCCGCCCCTGTCTTACCCTCCCCCTACACACACTCATTTTATGGACAACATGAATTATCAGAGACAGTGCAATCTAGACCAATAAGAAGAAGGAAGAAATATCCCTAATTGCCTCATAATTTATAAGGTGTGCTGTTATTCATTACGTCAGTCTATTATTATGGCTATAGTACTGGTTTATTTTCTTTATTCTCCCTTCCAAATTGTTCCCCATTGGGGCCTGCTGGGAATAAGCAGAGGGTCTGGTGCTGAACCCTTTGGCTTTTTGTGGCTGTATCCTTATTTACCCAAAGATAAGCATTGAGCTAATTGCCTTGATAAGGACGCAATTAAAGTTTTATTCTAGTTTCTGTATGGCAGAAGGGAGGTGAGGGACTTATTTTTTAAAATTTTACTCAGTTGACTGGACCTGTGGGGGTCTGAATGAGCTAGGAGAGAAGAATTAGTCTCATTAAAGGAATAGGAAGGTCTGGTTCCATTGGAGGCTGAGTTGGCAGTTGATGAGATTTAAAGGAGGGCTAAAAACTCTCTTGCCTGAAGACACCTTCATCTTCTCAACAGCATACAATTGTACTAACTCCCCTTTCTCCTTGACTTGAGATTCTCACCATTATCAAGTGCTTGTTATACTACAGATAAGGGAGGTGTTGTCTCCAGGAGTCTGGTTTCCTGGAAAGCAAAGTGGAGCTTTAGTTGGGCTGTCTTCTGAAGCCTTTGCCCAGAACACATCAGCTATGAGTGAGAGTTTCCATCTTTAACATCTCTGCTGGTATCGTTAGACCTTTTAGTCTTTGGCAGAGTCTCAAATGTCAAGTAGTATTTTACTCTGGTTTTAATTGTCATTTCCTTGGTTATTAGTGAGGTTAAGCATCTTCTCATATGCTTGTTAGCCATCTGAGTTTTTTCTTCTACAAATTGCCCACTAATAGCCTTTGTACTTTTTCTGTTTGTGTAATTATGTTTCTCAGATTAATTTATATATTCAGGATGTAAATAGATGTTGAAATATCTTAGGAGTGAAGTTAAGATGGTAACATTGAATGTTGCCAACTTTAGCACCTCCTCCCCCTCAAGAAAACCAACTAGCAACTGTGAAAACACCATTGTGAAAATCCGAGAACCCAGGAGTGAGCAGAAGCTCTCCCCTGGACAATAGACATGGAGATAGGCCACATTAGAAGGGTGAGAGGAGCAGCTACATTTTGAATCCATTGCGTCCCCCAGACCAGGAGAGCACTGCACTGAGATGGCCCCCTGGGCCTATGATTTCTCTGGTAGGAAAGAGAGAGCTTAAGGTAGGCATGAGGTTTTACTTTTCAGGGATCACTGGGGGCCTGCATCCCCTCCTGAACTTAGAGTCCAGCCAATGGCACCATCTGGTCCAGAAGCACAGCCTGAGACCCCACCCAACCAGAAGGAATTTTAGAGCAAGGCCTGTAACCCTTCCAGTGGAATCCAACCAGTGGCACCACACTGCTAGAAAGCATAGCCTTTGACCCAACTGGCCAGAGGTGATTGCAGAGCCCAGCTAATGGTCCTACCTGACCAAAGAGCACAGGCAGCAGCCCCACCCCAGAAAGGGAGCTTACCCAGCAGCCTGACATAAGTACATTTATGGAAGTGAAAGAAACCCTGAATAGCCAAGGCAATCTTAAGAAAGAAGAACAAATTCGGAGATATCACACTTCCTGATTTCAAACTATCCTATGAAGCTATCAGTCAAACAGTATGGTACTTGCATATCTATCAAAACAGTATGGTGCTGGCATAAAAACAGATACATAGATCAATGGAACAGAATTGAAAACCCAGAAGAAAACCCACACATATATAGCAAACTAATATTTGCTAAAGGAGCCAGGAACACTCAGTGGGGAAAAGATAGTCTCTTCAATAAATGGTATTTGGAAAGCTGGATATCTACATGCAAAAGAATGAAGCTAGATCCCTATCTTTCATCACTCACAAAAGTGAACTCAAAATGGGTTAAATGTAAGACCTAAAATCATAAAAGTCCTGGAAGAAAACATAGAGGGTAAGCTCCTTGACCTTCACAATGACCTTGGTAAGGTCATTATTGTTGGCAATGATGTTTTGGATCTTATACCAAAAGCACAAGCAATAAAAGCAAAAATAAATGAGTGGGACTTTATCAAACTAAAAAGTTTCTGCACAACAAAACGATCAACAAAATTCAAAGACAACCTATGGAATGAGAGAAAATATTTGCAAATCATACATCTGATAAGGTGTTAACATCCCAAATATATAAGGATATAATACAACTCAATAGCAACAAAAAGCAAACCGGAACAAAACCAAAACAAGACCAAGGAATCCAATTTAAAAAATGGTCAAAGGACCTGAATAGATATTTTTCCAAAGAAGATATACAAATAGTCTACAGGTACATGAAAAAGTGTTCATCAGGGAAATGCAAACCAAAATCACAGTGAATTATCTCCTCACACCTGTTAGAATGGCTATCATAAAAAAAGAAAAGCCCTGACCTTGTAGCTTAGTTGGTTAGAGCATCATTCCAATATGCCAAGATTGAGGGTTCCATCCCTGGTCAGGGCACATACAAGAATCAGCCAACGATTACATAAATAAATGGAACAACAAATTGATGTCTCTCTCTCTCTCTCTCAAATCAATTAAAAAATATGAAATACATGCTAGTAAGGATGTAGAGAAAAGGAAACATTATGTACTGTTGGTGGAAACATAAATGGTAGCCACTATGAAAATCAACATGGAGATTTCTTAAAAAAAATTAAAAATAGAATTACCATATGATCCAGCAACCCTACTTTTGGGTATTTATAAAAAAGATATGAAATCACCTTCATGAAGTTATCTGCACTCCCATTTCATTGCAGCATTATTTACAATAGCTAAGGCATGGAAACATCCTAAGTATCCATCGAGGGATGAATGAACAAAGAAAATGTGAAATATATGTAAAATGGAGTATTATTCAGCCATAAAAATGAAGGAAATTCTACCATTTGTGATAGCTTGTATGAACCTTGAGGACATCATGCTATGCTAAGTGAAATAGGTTAGGCAGAGAAAGACAAGTACTGTATGATCTTACTTATATGTGGAATCTAAAAGCATCCAAATTCATAGAAACAGCCCCAGCCGGTTTGGCTCAGCGGTTGGAGCGTTGGCC
The DNA here is from genome assembly GCA_030848825.1 of Tadarida brasiliensis. Taxonomy (NCBI): domain Eukaryota; kingdom Metazoa; phylum Chordata; class Mammalia; order Chiroptera; family Molossidae; genus Tadarida; species Tadarida brasiliensis. Next base: position 58,482,707 of record CM061257.1, on the reverse strand, counting down.
TGCGGACTAGAGAGTCCCGGGTTCAGTTCCCGCTAGGGGCACGTACTGAAAAAACAAACAAACAAACAAACAAAAAAACCCCCCACATATCTACAAATTCATAGAAACAGAGAGTAGATTGATGGTTGCCAGGGGTGGGAAAGTTTAGCTCATCCTATTTAATAATGTTGTCTTTAGCTGGCCCTGAAAAGAGAACATTTTCTAAAGACACTGAACAATATTTCTAAATAGTGGGGAAGAAATAGGCTTGCAATAATTGTTTACTTAGGGATGGCATTTGAAGGAGATAGAGGAGTTTAAAGAAATGAATCTCAGAGTAGTTCTTTTGATTTGGTGTTAGGAATGAGGATATTTCTTTTTTTTTTTTTAATCCTCACCCGAGGATACCTTTTCCCCATTTATCTTCAGATAGAGTATGTATGTTGGGGGGAGAGCAAGAAAGGGAGAAGCATTGATTGGTTGCCTCCCATACGACCCTGACCAGGGCTGGGGACTGAACTGCAACCAGATACATGCCCTTGACCAGAATTGAACCCTCAACTCTTTGGTCCACGGGCCGATGCTCTAACCATTGAGCATCCGGCCAGGATATTTCTGTTGGCTTCACTAACTATATCCTCATTTCTCCCTCATGTCCCCTGATTCCTTATGCAGATTTTAGAATATAGTGGGTTTTTGACAGATTATTTAAATCCTAGTGAGGTGGAACAGTATTCAGATTGTTTATAATGACTATCATCAGTGGAAAATTAGTTTAGCCTGTCTCAGTTTATTCTCTTTGACAGCTTCATGTTTATTTCACACCATAGAAACTGAAAAAGAAAACACATATAAAGAACCGGTTTTAATGTCATTTAATTATATAAATAATAAACATGATCAAGAATGTGTTTAGGACTCTGTACCAGCCACAAAAGGAAACGGAACCCTAAAGACCAAGCCAATTAGACCTTTTTAATGGGTTTGTTTTACTATTTTTGTTTCCCACATACTAGTTTCTTTTTTATTGAATTCTGTCAAATTTAGGAAATAGACAAGTCATGGTAATTTTAAACCATCCATGATTGTGTGGCCTTTGGAATGTACTGTCTGGGATACCATATCATCTAGCCATGAGTTTGAAAAATGATGTGCTTTTACCTATTATTGCAATGAAAAGGTTAAGAATGCATCAGGACTTCAGAACTCATTTATTTTGCTTAATTGAAAATCTGTCCTCTTTGGCCAACATCTCCCATTTTCCTTTCTCCCACACTCCTGTCAACCACCATTCTACCCTCTGCTTCTGTGAGTTTGACTATTTTAGATTCCACATGTAATTGCGATCATGCAGTGTTTGTCTTTCTGTGTCTGCCTTGTTTTGCTTAGTGTAATGTCTTCTTTTTTTTTTAATCCTCATCCAAGGATTTTTTCCATTATTATTATTTTTTTAGATAGAGTGGAAGGGAAGGAGGGAGAGAGAGAAAGAGAGAAACATCCATGTGAGAGAGACACATTGATTGGTTCCCTCCCACACGACCCCTACTGGGGTCGGGGATCAAACCTGCAACTGAGGTATGTGCCCTTGACTGGGAATTGGACCCAGGACCCTTTGGTCTGCAGGCCGACCCTCTAACTGCTGAGCCAAATTGGTCAGGGCAACTTAGCATACCTTCCAGTTTCATCCATGTTGTTGCAAATTGCAAGACTGTCTTCTTTTAAAAGGCTGAATAACATTTCATTGTTATATATAATAAATTTTCTTTATCAGTTCATCCATTGACAGATATTTAAGTTGTTTCCATGTCTTGGCTATTGTGAATAATGCTGCAGTGAACATGGGAGTGCAGATATCTCTTTAATATACTGATTTTGTTTCCTTCAGATATATATCCAGAAGTGGAATTGCATATGGTAGTTCTATTTTTAATTTTTTGAGGAGTCTCCATAATGGCTATACCAATTTACATTCCCAACAATAGTGTATAAGGGTTCTCTTTTCTCTACATTCTCGCCAACATCTGTTATTATTATTATTATTTTTTATAAAGTCATTCTAACAGGTGTGAGGTGTTTTCTCATTGGAACAGCATGGTGATAACAGTACTTTAGTGTTTGTTTTTTTTTTATTCCTCACCAGAGGATATTTTTTCCCACTGATCGATTTATTTATTTTAATCCTCATCTGAGGATATTTTTTTCCATTTATCTCTAGATAGAGTGGAAGGTGGGGAGAGACAGAGAGAGAGAGAAACATCGATGTGAGAGGGACACATCAATTGGTTGCCTCTGCATATGCCAGGACCAAGGCAGGGATCAAACCTGAAACCCAGGTATGTGCCTTCGACTGGGAATCTAACCTGGGACCCTCCTTGACTGGGAATCTAACCTGGGACCCTCCTTGACTGGGAATTTAACCTGCGACCCTCCCAGGGCGCAAGCCAGTGCTCTAACTATTGAGCCATGCTGGCCAGGGTATTTTATTGTGTTTTTGAAGTTTGCTAAGAAGGTAGATCTTAAGCTGTCTCATTGTCAGAAAGAAATTGGTAACTGTGAGGCGATGCATACGTTAATTAGCTTATTGTAGTGATCATTTCCCAATGTAAACAGTGTTTTGATATGAAAACATCAAGTGATACACCTTAAATATATGCAATTACAACGTGTCAATTATATCTTGATAAAGCTGAAAAAAAATTTTAAATCAAATTTTTAGAAGGTTGAGAAGAATTTTCTTTTTTCTTTTGCCAGGCTGCCTGGAAGCCCAGAGCCAAGTCTTTCGCCTGAATATGGGGGGCCCTGTCAATCATCCATTACTTTTATTAAAGACATTTATTTGCATGGCTACTAGAGTCCAGGTACCAGAGATGCACAGATGAGTAAGATGTGACGCCTGCCCTCCAGGAATGCTAACAGAAGAAGGAGACACGCTGACACAGGCTACAGTTGAAGCCCTTTGCAGGAGTTCTGATGGAATGCAGTGGAAGGACTGACTTGGGCCATGGGGGCACAGGTAAGCGATCACAGAGGGTTTGTATCTTGGATAGAATTTCTTCAAGCAGACAAGGAGGGGAAAGTATCAAAGACAAGGAGAGAATTCTTGGGCTTTTAGATAGGTAAGACAGCTCAGGCCTGGAGTGCTGTGTGGAGGGGGACAGATCTGAGTGGGGAAAGCTGGGCCAACCAGATCGTAAGGGCCCTATGACTTTTACCAAGGAGTTCAGCTGTCGTACTGTGGTGATGGCACAACCTTTGAAGCGTTCAAGTAAGTGAACAGCATGATATAAATAGCAATATTTTATACAGATTGCATAAATGATCAGAGAGGTCTGAGACCAGAGGCTCTCACTGTTATTTAGGTAGAGAGTGATGCCTGGAATAAGGTATGGTTGTGGGCTTGGACATGAGGATATACTGTAGATTAAGAAATATATTTTAGGAGGTAGAACTGACAGGCGGTGTGGTAAAGAGTGAAGGTTCTGGAGTCAGACTGCCTGAGTTTGAATCTTGGTTCTGTACCTCTTAGCAGCTGTGACTTCCCGTTCCTACGTAAGCTTGGTGCTTCAGTGTCCTCATTACCCCCTATGGGAGAGAGTATTGATTTCTCACCTCTGAGGCAGTGTGCAGAACCAAGGCTGTGGTATTAACCTAGCCATGATTAGGAAAGGAGGTCTGGGTGGATCTTTGCACACACTGAGAAAATATGAGTTTTCGTCATGCTGGGATTCAGCATCTTCGTCTTTAAATTTATAGAGATGACAAGCAAAATGTCTTCCTAGGAATGACAACTTGCTTAAATATTGGTCTACAGCAAGCTGTTCTGTATCTAGAACCCTACATTTCAGGAATATTTGAAGAACTCATTTTTCACTGGAACAGATTTCAATCTATATACATTTTTATTTAAAAAATATTGAGACAGAACAATAAATCCTGCTAAGGTTCCCCTAAGTTTCTGTGTGTGTTTGGGAAGTAACCACTTGTTCAATTTATACTTCATTTATGGCTTTCATAAAAAAATGATACATTAAAGAAAACAACTGAGAGCAGCATTGGCATATAGGAAATTATCGGGTGAGACAGGGATGAAATTAGGATAACATCAGATTTTGGCTAGGCTGACAAGATAAATGGTAGTCCTATAATTTAGGGAAAAAAGGAACTTGAAGGAATATCAGGCTGGGTAGCTTGAGTTTAGTTTTGGCTTTTTGCATTTGAGAAGACATCAGTTGCAAGCTGTGAACTGACCTAACCCAGTTTGGTTTTGCATAACTTTTAGGTTCTTCTTTGTTGATAATAGGGAGGACCCCAAAGTCTAAGGTGGACGAGGGTCTGCCAGTCTCCTATAGACTGGTGTCGGGTTATATTGACTGCCAGCCTTAGATCAATTTCTGCCACACACAGAGACTTTTCTATTTAAAGAAGAATTTATTAGCAAGCAGATACAAAATGATTTATATAAACTATTTTGTAAGGCTGATATAGCCTTAGTACTCTGTCTCATTAGCTGTCACAGTGAAGTCTTCATAAAAGGTTCACCTGTGGTAGATGCCTGAGGCAACTAGAGTCCTCAGTCCCAGGGGCTGGAAGGAGGACTCTTTAGGTATCGAATTTCTTTCTTTTTCTTTAAAAAATTTTTTTTTCTTTATTGATTTTTAGAGAGGAAGGGAGTGGGAGAGATAGAAACATTGATGAGAGAGAACATTGATTGGCCACCTCCTGCACGCCCCCCACTGGAGATTTGGCCCACAACCTGGGCATGTGCCCTGATCAGGAATTGAACTGGCGACCTCTTGGTGCACGGGTCGACACTCAACTACTGAGCCACACCGGCCAGGCTAGGTATCGAATTTCAAGCATTGTCCATAGAGATTCATACTATGGGCTCTGCTATCTTATACTCTATTCTTGTGAGAGAATACAGTTGTCCCTCATTTATTGCGGTTAATCCATTCCAGACTCTAGCGGTTGCACCTGGCATTGAAGGATTCCTGGGGTGCTCGAATACATAGGCCTACAGTCCATATGTACAGTAATTTTAATTTTAATTGTAATACAGGGGTGTATAATTGACTCAGACAACTGAGCACGCGCTGTATCGTTTTCACTGTCTTGATCAACTTTTTAATGAATATATTTGAAAAACTGCGATAGAGTGAAGCCACAAAAGTCAAAGCACGAAGTGGTGAGGGATGACTGTACTTAAAAGTAGTTTATATAGTACATATCAATGAAATTTCACTAATTTCTTCTTTGAGAGATCATTTCTGACATCCTCTGGGCTATTCATTTTATCAGTGAAAACCTGTTTTTTTTTTTTAACATTCATTATGCTAATTAGTAAACCTCTGGTGTCGATCAAAGATAAAGATAACAATAGTTGTAGCTGGAGATGGGCTTCTTGATTAGAGCATTAGCTACCATCCCTAGGATATGGATTCCTGATTAGGTTAACTGGTAATACCTAGGGTGGAACTTAAATTTACTAATACAGACTTACATATAACACAGTCTATGCTGAAGTACTTTAAATTAAAGCACAAATATCATAATTCAAGTCCAATAGACAATAGGATATATGAGGCTAGGGCTCAAGGGGAAACTCTGAATTGGAAAGATAATTTTGGCAGTCTTATGATTCCATTTTGTTTGTCAGCTCATTTGTTCATTAGATTCTACATACTAGTGAGATCATATGGTATTTGTCATTTTCTGACTGGCTTATTTTACTTAGCATAATACTCTCCAGGTCCATCCATGCTGTCGAAAAGGGTTAAGACTTCCTTCTTTTTCACAGTTGCCTAGTATTCCATTGTGTGTATGTACCACAGCTTTTTTTTTTTTTTTTTTTTTGAGGAAAGCAAACTGCCTTTATTTTTTATTTTATTTTTTGTGTGTTTTATTTTATTTTATTTATTTTTTTATTAATTTGTTTTTGTTACAGATGTTTCTGCTTTTCCCCCCATTGACACTCTCCTCGCCATCCCCCCCTGTCCCATCCCCAGCATTGTTGTCCATGTCCATTGGTTATGCATACATGCATATAAGTTCTGTGGTTTATCTCTTCCCTCCCCCCCACCCCCTCTTCTGAGGGTTGTCAGTTTGTACCCTACATCCACGTCTCTGGGTCTACCCTGTTCCTCAGACTGTTATGTTCATTATATTCCACAAATAAGTGAGATTATGTGATATTTGTCTTTCTCTGCTTGGATTGTTTCGCTTAGGATAATACTCTCCAGGTCCCTCCATGTCGCCTCAAAGGACAAGAGATCTTTCTTTCTTACAGCTGCATAGTACTCCGTTGTGTATATGTACCACAGCTTTTTTATCCATTCATCTACTGATGGACACTTGGGCTGTTTCCAGATCTTAGCTATAGTAAATAGTGCTGCTATGAACATAGGGGTACATATATTCTTTCTGGTTGGTGTTTCAGGTTTCTTAGGGTATATTCCTAGAAGTGGGATCACTGGATCAAATGGCAGTTCAATTTTTAACTTTTTGAGGTAACACCATAGTGTTTTCCACAGTGGCTGCACTAGTCTGCATTCCCACCAGCAGTGTACTAGAGTCCCCTTTTCTTCACACCATCGCCAACACTTGTTGTTTGATTATTTGTTGATGGCGGCCATTCTGATAGGTGTGAGGTGATAGAAATAGAGGAAGATATAAAAAAGTGGAAACATATATCTTGTTCATGGATTGGAAGAATTAACATCATTAAAATGTCTTTACTACCCAAAGCAATCTATAGATTCAATGCAATCCCCATCAAAATACCAACGACATATTTCACAGAACTAGAACAAACACTCCAAAAGTTTATATGGAACCAAAAAAGATCCCGAATAGCTACAGCAATCTTGAAAAAGAAGAACAAAGTAGGATGGATCACATTACCAGATTTCAGGTTATACTACAAAGCCACTGTAATCAAAACAGCCTGGTACTGGCACAAGAACAGGCAGATAGATCAATGGAACAGAATAGAGAGCCCAGAAATTGACCCAAGACAATATGCTCAATTAATATTTGACAAAGGTGGCAAGAGCATACAGTGGAGTCAAGACAGTCTCTTCAATAAATGGTGTTGGGAAAATTAGACAGCTACTTGCAAAAAAATGAAGCTAGACCACCAACTTACACCATACATGAGAATAAACTCAAAATGGATAAAATACTTAAATATGACTCGTGAATCCATAAAAATTCTAGAAGAAAATGCAGGCAACAAAATTTCAGACTTCACGCAGAAGAATTTTCACTGATACAACACCTAAGGCAAGAGAAACAAAGGAAAAAATGAACACATGAAACTACATCAAACTCAAAAGCTTCTGCACAGCAAAAGAAACAACCATCAAAACGGAAAGGGATCCCACTATATGGGAGACCATAACCACCAATGATGCATCAGATAAGGGGTTAATTTCCAAAGTATATAGAGTGCTCATACAAGTCGACAAAAGGAAGACAAAGAACCCAATTAAAAAATGGGCAGAGGACCTAAATAGACACCTCTCCAAACAGGACATACAAATGGCCAAGAGACATATGACAAAATGCTCTATGTCACTAATCATCTTTATATATTTTGGATATTAATTTCTTATAGGATGTATCATTGGTGAATATCTTCTCCCATTCAGTAGGTTGTCTTTTTGTTTTGTTGATGGTTTCCTTTGCTGTGTAAAAACGCTTTAGTTCAATGTAGTTCCATTTACTTATTTTTCTTTTGTTGCCCTTCCCTGGGGAGATATATCAGAAAAAATATTGCTAAGAGAAATGTCCAAGGTCTTACTGCTTATGTTTTCTTTTAGGATTTTTATGGTTTCGAGCCTCGCATTTAAATCTTTAATTCATTTTTAGTTAATTTCTGTATATAAAATAAGAAGGTGGTCTAGTTTCATTTTTTTGGATGTATCTGTCTAATTTTCCCAGTACCATTTATTGAATAGACTATTTTTTGTTTGTTTGTTTTTAATCCTCACTCGAGGATATTTTTCCATTTATCTTCAGACAGAGTGAAAGGGACAGAGAAAGAGAGAGAGAGAGAGAGAGAGAGAGAGAGAGAGAGAGAGAGAGAGAGAGAGATAAACATCAACGTGAGAGAGACACATTGACTGGCTGCCTGTCGCACGATCCCAAACAGGGCCGGGGACCGAACCACAACCGAGGTACATGCCCTTGACCAGAATTGAACCCGCGACTCTTTGGTCTGTGGGCCAACACTCCAATCGCTGAGCCAAACCGCCCAGGGCTGAATAGACTATCTTTACCCCATTGTATGTTTTTGCCTGTGTTGTCAAATACTAATTGACCATGTGGGCATGGGTTTATTTCTGGGCTGTCTGTTCTGTTCCATTAATCTATATGTTTGTTTTTATGCCAGTACCATACTGTTTTGATTACTATAGACTTGTAGTATAGTTTGATCTCAGGTAGCATGATATCTCCAACTTTGTTCTTTTTTTCAAGATTTTTGTGGCTCTTTGTGGTCTTTTGTGGTTCCATATAAATTTTTGGATTTTTATTCTAGTTCTGTGAAATACGCCATTGGTATTTTGATAGGAATTGCATTGAACCTATAGATTGCTTTGGGTAGTATGGACATGTTAAGAATGTTAATTCTTTCTATCCATGAGCACAGGATATGCTTTCATTTATTTGTATCTTCTTCATTTTTTCTCTTCAGTGCCTTATAATTTTCTGAGTACGAGTCTTTTATCTCCTTGTTTAAATTTACTCCTAGGTATTGTGTTTGAAGCAATTGTAGATGGCATTATTTTTTAGTTTCTCTTTCTGGTAGTTCATTATTGGTGTATAAAAATGCAACTGATTTCTGGATATTTATTTTGTATCGTCCTGCTTTCTGATTCATATATCAGTTCTAGTAGATTTTTGGTGGAATCTTTATGGTTCTTTATATACAGTATCATGCCATCTACAAATAATGACACTTTTACTTCATTCTTTCCAATTTGAATGACTTTTATTTCTTCTTCTTCTTATCTGATTGCTGTACCTAGGACTTCTACTCTATGTGGAATAAGAGTGGTGAAAGCGAACATCGTGGTCTTGTTTTTGATCTTAAGGGAAAAGCTTTTAGTTTTTGCCTGTTGAGTGTGATACTAGCTGTGGGTTTGTCATATATGACCTTTATCGTGTTAAGGTATGTTCCCTCTATTCCCACTTTGCTGAGAGTTTTTATCATAAATGGGTGCTGGATTTTGTGAAATGCTTTTTCTGCAAATTATGATATGATCATATGATTTTTAAAAAATCCTCACCCGAGGATATTTTTCTATTTATCTTCAGATAGAGTAGGAAAGAGGGAGAGAGAGGGAGAGAGAGAAACATCGATGTGAGAGGGACACATTGACTGGTTGCCTCTCGCATGACCCCAACCAGGGCTGGGGACGAACCGCAACTGAGGTATGTGCCCTTGACCAGAATCGAACTCTCAACTCATTGGTCTGCGGGCCGATGCTCTAACCACTGAGCAAAACTGGCCAGGGTGATACGATCATATGATTTTTATCCTTCATTTTGTTTATGCAGTGTATCATGCTGATTGATTTGCATGTATTGAACCAGCCTCACATCTCAAGAATAAATTCCAATTGATTATGGTGTGTGATCTTTTCGATGTGTTGCTTAATTTTGTTTGCTGATATTTTGTTGAGGATTTTTGCATTTATATTCTCAGGGGTATAAGCCTATAATTATCTTTCTTTGCAGTGTCTTTGTCTGGTTTTGGAATCAGGATAATGCTAGTCTCGTAAAATGAGCTTGGGAAACTTCCCTATTTATTTATTTATTTGGAATAGTTTGAGAAGGATAGGTGTTTGTTCTTTGAATGTTTGGTAAAATTTTCCTGTGAAGTGATTCCGGTTTAGACTTTTGTTTGTTGGGAGTTTTTTGATTATTGCTTCAATTTCATTTGTTGTAATTGATCTGTTCAGATTTCTGTTTCTTCTTGATTCAGTCTTGGAAGATTGTACGTTTCTAGGAACTTATCCATTTCTTCCAGACTGTCCAATTTGTTGTCATATTACTATTGGTAGTATTTTCTTATAGTTCTTTGTATTTCTTTGGTATCAGTTGTCACTTCTCCTCTTTTATTCTGATTTTATTTATTTGGGTCCTCTCTCTTTTTTTCTTTATGAATCTGGTTAAAGGTTTGTCAATCTTGTTTGTGTTTTCAAAGAACCTGCTCTTGGTTTCATTGATCTTTTGTATTGTTTCTTTATTTCTGCTTTGATCTTTATTATTTCTTTCTTTCTACTCACTTTGAGCTTTATTATTGTTTTTCTAGTTCCTTTAGATGTAAGTTTAGACTGTTTATTTGAGATTTTTCTTGTTTTCCTAAGAATTTCTCTCTTAGGACTACTTTTGCTGTGTCCCACTATTTTTGATGTTTTTTTTAAAATCCTCACCCGAGGATATTTTTCCATTTTTGTTCAGATAGAGTAGGAGGGAGGAAGAGAGAGGGAGAGAGGGAGAGAGAGAGAGAAACATCTATGAGAGAGAGACACATCGACTGGCTGCTTCCCACACGACTCCCACCAGGGCCGGGGACAAACCGCAACTGAGTATGTGCCCTTGACTGGAATCAAACCCATGACTCATTGTTCTGCAGGCTGACGCTCTTACCACTGAGCCAAACCGGCCAGGGCTATTTTGTATTTTTGTATTTTCATTTTGATTTGTCTCAAGATATCTTTTGATTTCTTTCTTGATCTAATTGTTAAACCATTCATTTTTTAATAAGTTATTTAGCCTCCATGTATTTGTGTGTTTTTCAGTTATTTTCTTGTTGTCAGAGAAGCTTGATATGATTTCAATTTTCTTACATTTATTGAAAATTGTTTTGTGGCCTAACATGTAGTCTAACCTGGAAAATGGTCCATGTACACTTGAAAAGAATGTATATTCTGCTGCTTTGAGGTGAAATGCTCTGAAATATCAATCTGTCTGCTCTAGTGTGTCACTTAAAGCTATTGTTTCCTTATTGATTTCTGTCTGGAAGATCTATCCATTGATGTTAATGGGTGTTACAGTCCCCTACTATGCCTGTAGTACTGTCAATTTCTCCCTTTATGTTCATCAGTATTTGCTTTATATATATAAGTGCTCCTATGTTTGGTGCCTAAATTTAACAAGGGTTATATCCTCTTGTTGGATTGAATTCTTTATTATTATGTAATGTCCTTTTTTGTCTCTTAGTATAGCCTTCATTATAATGTCTATTTAGTCTGATATAAATTTTGCTACTCCAGCTTTTTAAAAATTTCCATTTGCATGAAATATTTTTTTAATCCCTTTACTTTCAATCTATTTTTGTCTTTTGATATGAAGTGGGATTCTTATGGACAGTATATATATGGGTCTTGTTTTCTTATACATTCAGCTAAGCTGCGTCTTTTGAATGGAGTATTTAGTTCATTTACATTTAAAGTGATTATTGATAGGTACATATTTATTGTCATTTTATTATTCATATTTATTTTCTCTTTTTTTATTCTTTCTTATTCTTAAAGAAGTCCCTTTAACATTTCATGTAATACTGGTTTGGTGGTGATGAACCTTTTTAACTTTTTATTGTTTCCAAAGCTTTTTATCTCTCCTTCAATTTTAAATGATAGTCTTTCTGGGTGGGGTAATCTTGGTTACAGGTCCTTGCTTTCATCACTTTGAATATTTTGTGCCAGTCTTTTCTGGACTGCAAGTTTTCTGTTGAGAAATTAGGTGGCTCTTATGGGAGCTCCCTTGTAGGTAACTAATTGTCTTTCTTTTGCTGCTTTTATGATTCTCCCTTTGTCTTTAACCTTTGGCATTTTGATTATGATGTATCTTGGTGTGGGCCTATTTGGGTTCATCATGTTTGTGACTCTCTGCTCTTCTTGGATTTGTGTCTTTCCTTCATCAGGTTAGGGAAGTTTTCAGTCATTGTTTTTTTAAATACGTACTCAATTCCTTGTTCTCTCTTTTCTCCTTCTGGTACCCCTATGATGTGGATGCTGTTATTCTTGATGTTATCCCAGATGTCCTTTAAAGTATCCTCATTTGAAATTTTTTTCCTTCTTTCTGCTGTTCTGATTGAGTGTCTTCTGCTACCTTGTCTTTTAATTAGCTGATTTGAGTCTCTGTTTCATCTAATCTGCTGTTGATTCCTTCTAGTGTATTCTTCATTTTAGTTATTATATTCTTCATTTCTGACTGGTTCTTTTTTTTTTTATCATTTTTATGTCCTTTTTAATATTTATTATCTCTTTATTGAAGTTCTCACTGAATTGATTCATCTTTTCCCTAAGTTCCTTGAGCATCCCTATAACCATTGTTTTTTGTTTTTGTAAATCCTCACTCAAGGACATTTTTCCATTGATTTTATATTTTTAGATAGAGTGGAAGAGAGGGGGGAGAGAGAGAGAGAGAGAGAGAGAGAGAGAGAGAGAGAGAGAGAGACAAACATCAATGTGAAAGAGAGACAAACATCAATCGAAAGAGAGACACATCCATTGATTGCATGACCCCCACTGGGGCCCGGGATCAAATCTGCAACCCAGGTATGTGCCGTTGACCAGGAATCAAACCTGTGACTCTTCGGTCCACAGGCCAATACTCTTACCGCTGTGCCAAATCAGCCAGGGCATAACAATTGTTTGGATCTCTGTATTTGGTAGATAGGTTGCCTCCACTTTACTTCATTCTTTTTCTTGGATTTCTCCTATTATTTCACTTGGGGCATGTTTCTTTGTCTCCCCATTTTGGCTGCTTCTCTGTATTTGTTTCTGTATATTAGGTAGATCTATCTACTATGTCTCACAGTCTTGGTATGATGGCCTTATGTAGTAGGAGTCCTGGGGGGCTCAATATCACTGTCTCCCTTATTACCAGAGCAAGGTGCTCCAGGAATGTGTGGTTAGGTGAACTCTCCTGTTGTAGTTGAATTTTGATTGTTGTTGGCTCCTCCATGTGTGGGGTTGATCCTCAGGCTGGCTGACTGTGAGGACTGACCCTAATCACAGTATACGAGCTATTGTAGTCAGGTCAGCAAAAGGCCTAACACAGGTAGGATCCGCTGCCACCTGCTTGTCAGGCTTAGCCACTGAGAGAGCCTCAGGCTAAATGCAAGTTGTTTGAGGCTAGTTCTCAGTGAGTCAGCAGGTAAAAGTGAGTGGTGTTCACACATTCAAATTCAGTACCAGTGCTGGGTCCGAGGCCTCTCTGTCCAAGTCTCAGGGTACACCTAGGCCAACCTTCACTTGCCCTTGGCTTGTAGACCTTTGCAGCGTGGTGGGGTCTCAGGGAGTTGTCAGGCTGAAACAGATTAAGATTTGCCTGTGTAATAGGGCTCTGCACAGAAATGGTGATGCCTGTCAGGCACAGGGGAAGACATCCCCTGCCCTAAAACCATTTAACTCAACCTCTCCCTGTGTATCTCTGGCAACCCCCACCCTGGAGTTTCCCTAAAATTTCTTGAGAATTTTTCAAAGAAGCCTGTAATGCAGGCCCAGGCTGGCCACTGCCAGCAGATCCCACAGCCTGAGTGAGTTTGGCAGGGCTGGGCCTCAGGTAGTTCTCAGGGTTAGGCTAGTGCAATTCCCCAGATGCATAAGGGGTGGCTGTGACCCAACATAGTAATGGTGGAGTCAGTTTGGCGTGTCCCCAAAATAGCCCTTACCCTAAAATCTTCCTGTCTTTGTCCTTGGCACCTCCTGAGGTTCCTGGAATTCCTCGAGAGTTTTCAAGAAAGGCTGTAATGTGGGCCCTGGCTGGTTGCTGCTGGCAGATCCCACAGCAGAGTACCAGTTTGGCAGGGCCAGGCCTCAGGGAGTCGGCAGGGTGGGGCTGGTGTAGCTCCCCAGGCCAATGTTGTTTGGAGGCAAGTGCTCAGCCCAGGAAAGATGGCGCCTGTGGTTGGTGTGGATGAGGGACTCAACACAGGGACATTGGCAGCTGTCCCTCAAGCCCTTTCCCCGAAGCCCCACAACTTAATCTCTCCCTGTATGGCTTTGGTCCCCTTTGAGCCACTGTCCCTCCCCTGGAGCCCAGGTAGAGTACCTGTGAATGAGATTTTTGTGCACTGACCCTTTAACAGGACTCCTGCGTTTTCAGTAGTCTCCTATCTCACCCAGGCAGATGGAATCCCCACCGATTTTCACAGCCAGATGTTATGTGGGCTCCTCTTCCCGGCATTGAGACTCAGGGCTGGGAAACCTGGTGTGGGGTTGAGACCCCTTGTTCCTTAGAGAGAAACTCTGCAGCTGAGATGTCCTTCCAGATTCTCAACTGCCACATGTGGGTGTGGGGTCAGCCCTTTTCTAGTCTCTGTCCTTCTTACTAGTCTTTATTCTCTGGAAATCCTTAGTTATAAGACTTCTATTCAGCTCGTCTTCAGATGGTTTTTCAGGTTGATTGCTGTATAATCTAGTTGTAAGTTTGATGTTCTGGGAGGAAGTGAATGTAACTTCTACCTACTCTGCCATCTTGGATTCCTTCCACCTTTAACGCTTTAATCACTCAGGAAAACCAAGGTTTTTAGAAGCTCTATGCCAGTATTGGGGATGAAGACCTTATATTTCTTATTATAAATCACAATTTCACACTTTGTATTGGCCATCTTAAATGTTTGACATTCTAATGTGGTATCTCAATGTGGTCTTAATCTCATTGTGGTGTCTTGTCAGATATCACTTAATCCCATTTGGAAATTAACTCTAAGTTCTCTGATCTGTGGACAAATGAAATCGATTTCGGTTTTATACATTTGGTTCAGAATATTAAAGAGGAAAGAACATTCCTCTGAAAGAGTATTGACAAGGTGGAATTGGAGTAAGGGACTCTTTCAGTAAGAGATAGATGAAACTGAAGAAGAAATAGGCTTTTAACTGTTAAACAACAAAATTTAATTGAGTAAGTTTGAAGATCTAATTGGCTGTATTCAACAATTCATGAACTGGGCAATATCCTATCTAGCAAATAGAAAAGAGCTCCAAAAAGTTATTCTAAATGGAAAGGCTTTATAGACAGAGTGGTGTGGGACAAGGAAGCTACTATCAATTGTTAGGGGCCAGAATGGCAGGGATTATCAGGTAGATTCCTTCCCTGGAGTTGACCAGGAAATTTCAGTGACTGGTTAAGGTTATATTGCTGGGAGAGGCTGAAACTGAAATTAAGTTAGGTATTAAGTCTTTGTTTGCTGATGTGGGGCTTAGCACAAGTGACTCTATTTTGGGCCTGTTGTTCTTTCTTTTTTTAAGTTAAAAAAATTTTTTTAAATCCTCACCTGAGGACATGCTGAGAGAGAGAGAGAGAGAGAGAGAGATTCCGTACATGCCTTGACCAGGAATCAATGCCCTGACTGGGAATGGAATTAGCAACCTTTTGGTGCACAGGACAATGCTCCACCAACTGAGCCTCTCCAGCTGGGCCTGTTATTTCTTTTGAACACTATGTATCTACCACTTCTCAGAAATTTTCCTTCCCAACTTTTATCTACTCCATCACTGCAATGGTTTGTCATTTTCTGGAATTTCTCTCCTACAGTAGAACTCATTGTGGATTATAAAATCATTACTTATCATCTATATCATATTAGTATCATCATCTTATTAGTTGTATTATTGCAGCTATGCATTTTACCACAATGTACCACCAAACCAAGGGAAATTGAGCTGATTTTTATTCTTTTTGTTTTGCTGAACCTAAAATATTTGAGGTTTGATTTTTTTTTTTTTGACTGGGGAAACAGAGTAAAATTTATGTAGAAAGTGTCGATTTCCAGAGATTTATGAGCAAGCCAGAAGTCAGTTCTTTTCCCCCCACATATACAACTAGATTGACAAATGCCTAGGTGAATGGCAAAGAAGTAAAATGAAGTTTTCAAAGTGGACTCCAACAGAAGAATTTAATGTCACAGCTTATCACAATAAGGATATATCAACGATAGTATTTGGACAAATATGGTTAGAAAGAAAACAAGATGTCTTATTTTATGGGGCAGAAAATGCACTTAGTTTTTTATTTAGTAATATCTGTGGTCTATTTTCTAGGAAGTGTTTTTGTATTTAGTAATGTGTATATGCATGCAGACTTACACATTACTTCTGATTATTCTGGTTTCTTAGGACTTTTAATATGTGGGTTATCATTTTGTAGTTTATATATGCACATTATATTGAATATTTCTTTAGTGTCTGTAAGAAAATAAATCATTGGTATGAGAAAACACTGGCATTACAAGGTATTCATCTGGAATTATTCAACCTTTCACAAGCAAATGAGAAAGATTATAGGATTAGACCAAATCCTGGATTCCTTTTCCTCTCTGCCCATCTGTATTCATTATAGTTGAAAGATAGACAAATGAAACTATTGGTAGCTCCGTCTTTAAAGCTTTATTACAATTTAAAAGCATTAAAAAGGAGAGAAAATGGAAAAATCTTATCAAAGGCTCGAAATGATCTTCATATTGAATAGTTGAATTTTCCAGTTTAATGACAATGAAGAATGAAGATAGGTATTGTAAAGATATGACTTCATATTGGTATCATTCAGTATTTGCAATTTTAAAGAATTGATTATAGAGTTTGTAAAGGCCTCTGTCATAATATAGAACTGACAATTGGGCACAGCACTAGAGGAAATGAAATGGGTCAGTGGTTTTCCATTCTATATAAATTACATAGGGCAAACCCACAGCCTTGGCTAAAACTCACACCAGAATCCAAGATACCTCTGGTCTGTTGCTCTGGCTATTGTTATGCTTCTTGGACCCCAGGAATGTGCATTGAGAAGATAGAAAAGCCAGGGAGCACAAAGCTGCCACATGAAATGCAGAGGATATTGTTAGTTTTCCCAGGTATTCATTTTTGTCCCCTTTCCCAGAAACATCCCCACTTTATTTTATTAAAAAATTTTTTTTTCTTTATTGATTTTAGAGAGAGAGAAAGGGAGAGGGAGAGAGAGATAGAAACATCGATGAGAGAGAACATTGATTGGCCACCTCCTGCATGCCCCCACTGGGGATCAGGCCCACAACCTGGGCATGTGCCCTGACAGGGAACCAAACTGGCGACCTCTTGGTGCATGGGTCAATGGTCAACTATTGAGCCACACCAGCTGGGCAGCACCCCCACTTTAATCCAGGGATCCAACCTTTGCTAACACAGCTTATGGGCTCCAGGGGAAGCTGAGCCCATCCCCAGTTCCAGGGGTTCTGGTGTATGGGTAATTCCATCCCTACTGTCCCAGTGATTGATTCTGGAATAGTCGTGTGTCACAATAACAGACCCTTGCTGGGGAACTTAGAGTATTTTCTTTGGTTTTAAGAGTGGGCCACCAGGCTTGTGGATGCCTTCTCTTCCTCTAGACACATGTTTTTAATGTTAGTCCTGAAACCACTGTAGCCAGTTTGAAGCAGACACATGGAAAGAGAAGAGAATCAAAGAGATGCAAGCCAGAGCTCTGATCAAATCATATCTGATCACTGCTTTTAGAGCTGTGAGCTAATAAATTTCCTTAACTGTTTATGCAAATTTTAGTGGGCTGTTTCTTGTAGCCAAGATTACCCCTGCTGATAGAGAAAGGAGGTACAGTTCAAACCTAAGTGGTTCCTAATCCAGGGGACCACCCACAGGGTCTGTTTCAGGGATCCCTTGCCCAATTTGATCTAATGGGAGGGTCACATAGATGCTCTCTTCTGGTCCAGACCTATTTTAAAATTTCACTTTTTTGTGGTCATGCTCTTCAAAGTTTTCTGGTTTGTAAGCCTAGAGAGTACTCCTTCAAAGGCCATCTCTGCTGGAATGGATCCTTTGGATGCAATCTGATTCAGATCCCCATCCTTGGGTCCAGAAGTGCCTGCCACCATGACCTCTAGGCTATGGAAAATAGATCAAATGGTTCTTCTCTCTGGTAGTTCACCATCTCCAGCATGTTCACCATCTCTTTCTTTCTTTCTTTCTTTCTTTCTTTCTTTCTTTCTTTCTTTCTTTCTTTCTTTCTTTCTTTCTTTCTTTCTTTCTTTCTTTTTTTTATTGATATTAGAGAGAGAGAGAGGAAAGAAGAAAGAGAGAGAGATAGAAACATCAATGAGAGAGAACATCGATTGGCCACCTCCTGCATGTCCCCCACTAGGGATCAGGCCCACAACCTGGGCATGTGCCCTGACTGAGGATGGAACCGGTGACCTCTTGGTGCATGGGTCGATGCTCAACCACTGAGCCATACCAGCCACCTCTAGCACGATTTCTAATGAGGAGACCTGTCTGTGGGAGATGAATTCTTACTAATAGACTCACTTCTAGCTTCTCTAATTTTATAATAGTTTTGGTCCAGGCACACTGTCAGTTTTGGGAACACCTGTTGAGCCCTTAACAGCTAAAAGTGAAAGCTATTGTGATAGAGGCAACTTGGTATTGAAAAGGCTTGGTCAGGCGTGATAATAAAGCTGTCATCCTAAATAACCTTTAACTAGGCCCCATAAGAAGTAGCTGAATTGCATTGTAAGGGTAAAATATCTATTGTTGGCCACTATATGCTACAGATAAACTTTTTTGTTTGTTAATCCTCACTCGAGGATATTTTTCCACTGATTTTTAGATAGAGTGGAAGGGAGGGAGGGAGAGAGAGAAACATCAATGTGAGAGACTGATATTGCTTGGCTGCCTCCTGCACAACCCCGACCAAGGCTGAGGATCGAACCTGCAATCTGGGTATGTGCCCTTGACTGGGAATTGAACCCACGCCCCTTCAGTCCATGGGCCAACGCTCTAACCAATGAGCCAAACCAGCCAGGGCTACAGACAAAATTTTACAGTGAGGGATCTGTGATGTGCATGGTGTGTAATATTGTAAGCCTGCAATCAGATAGGTATGTTTTGCACTTTTGTTTAAATAGAATTATCAAGTCAAGACCAGTGGTTTTACATTTTTGGTTGTGAGTTGGGGTGAGGGTGAGGGGCAGAGCACTTAGCAGTCATAGTTCCTCAGATAAAACACCTTAAAACAATGTATATTTACATTGCCATTTAATGCCATTCTGAATACTAGGCAGATCTGCAGGCAGAAAATCTGACTCTATTGTATCTATAACCCCAATAATGTTGGGCCTCTTTGTTCTTCCCTTAGAGCCAGTTTCTGTTCATTGTTTCAGCCAAAGGTACATCAGTCTGACATCTAAAAATAATTGTAAAGCAATTAAAATTTTTACTGTAATGTCTTGGATGGTACAAAGTGGAGACATTCATAACATAGTACAAAACTCTTAAAAGTTTTTTATTCATCCATCTTCCCAAAGTCTCACTTACAGCATGGTAGGTGGCTCTAATCTGTTTTTTTTCTCAAGATTTCTTCAGAAAGTAAAAAATATCTCTTGCTCTCCTTTATCCTGTCTCTATTCTCTTCTGTGTATATTTTCTTGTCTTGTAGAGTGCATTTGGCCCTTTTCAATAAAAATAAATAAGGCCAATCTAGGATTCTCTGTCATCCATTACTCAGTTCTGCACAAAGAGTCCCAGGAATTATGTATATGAGGAAGGAAAGAATTCTCCTTAGCATTACTTTTTTGTTTTTGTTTTGTCAATCCTCATCGGAGGATATTTTTTCCATTGATTTTTTAAAAAGAGTGGAAGGGAGGGAGGGAAGGAGGGAGAGAGAGAGAGAAAGAGAGAGAGAGAAAGAGAGAGAGAGAGACATCTATTGGTTGCCTCCCGCCTGCACCCCGACTGGGACCGGTGAATCGAACCTGCAACCCAGGTAACATGCCCTTGACCAGGAATCGAACCTGTGACCCTCTGGTGCATGGGCCAATGATCTAACCACTGAGCACACCATCCAGGGTGTTAGCATTACTTTAAAAATGTATTTATTTAATTTTTTAGCATCAGTTTTGATCTGACCAATATCTACCTTTCCCAATGTCATTTCTCACCACAGCCTCACACACATGGCTTCTGCCATGAACAGATTTTAAGCAGAGAAGTGACATGATAATATTGACATTTTAGAAAGATCACTCTGGAGTGTTTGGGAAATGGGTTGGGTTTTTTGTTGGGGTGGGAAGGAGGAGAGGTAGTAGGGGAATAAATTAAGAAACTGTAGGATTGCCCGGCCAGTGTGGCTCAGTGATTGAGTGTTGACCCATGCCAGTTTGATTCCTGGTCAGGGCACATGCTCAGGTTGTGGGCCTGATCCCCAGTGAGGGGCATGCAGGAGGTGGCCAATTGATGTTCTCTCTCATCGATGTTTCCATCTCTCCCTTCCTCTCTCTCTCTCTAATATCAATAAAGAAAAAAAAAAGAAACTGTAGGATTGTCTAGAAAAGAGATGTTGGTAGTTTGGACTTTGGTGGTGGCAAGGGAGATAGAAACAAACTGAAAAGTTTGAGATACATTTTCGGCTAGGGAAGAAATGAGGTTGTTATCCAGAGTAGGAAATATAAACAGAAGATCTAGTTTCTAGGATAAAATATTAAGATTGGTTTTGGACACATTGCATTTGAGGACTTATGGGATATCTACTTGAAGTGTTCATTTGGCACTGGTTTAGATAAGTCTGGAGCAGAGCTAGGGATATGGATTTGGGAGTTGTCAGCTCATAGATATGGCTGTTGAGCCCGTGCGTTTGATGAGTGTATCCCAGAAAAGCACACACACCGAGGACATTAGTGGGCCAACAGCAGAGCCCCAGGGAGCACCGTCATCCAACAGATGAACAAAGGAGACTTGGGAGAAAACCATGGAAAAATGAGACAGAATCTGAGAACGTTTGTTTTAGGTCCAGGAAAGTGGAATTCTAATGATTTATTATTTGATCAGACAACCACAACTGACAGTGCATCAACAGAATATAGTGTTCAGTTCTGAGCACCAGCCTTTCACAAGGACATTGATGAACAGGGCGTGTTAAGAGAAAGGCCATCCGCATAGAGAGGAATCCGAAACCATGCCAAAGCAGAGTGGTCAATGCTTTCATACAGAGAAGATCTTTAGGGCAAACATATTTGCCATGTAGAAGAAAAATTCAGCTTTGTTTTTATGTTCCAGAAGGAATAATGAGGTAGTGAAAAGAAACACACCTCAGTCAATAGAAAGAATACTTTCACAAGAGGTTACAAATGGAATAGGTTGACTTGTTTGGAGTGAGACTCCCTTTGAGCAAGAGCAAGATTCCTGTCCTGAGGAGGATTTACCTATTGACGTAGCTTCTAATTTGAGAAGCTGGTGATTCTGTGAGACTATTGTCTATGTGTACATATTTAATGCGTATATTTCAGGTCACTGCACAGAAGGGGTCAGTGTGTCATGCAGTAAGCTCAGGGCGACTACAAGGGATGGCATTTTATCCTTTGGAGGCTGTAAGTGGAAGTGACATGAATCCCCACCGCATTCTTATCGGCACTCGTGAAATTTTGTTGAGAATTCCTCTGAGAGAGAACGTCTCCGCTTTGAGTCAGTCTTGTGGCCTTGAGCTGAGACAGTTGACGAGACATCTTATAATAAGAATAAGAGGGCACGATGCCCTAAGGGCTTCACATGCATTTATATAAAAATTCTGTGAAGGAAAATCAATGTTTTGCTTCTGGCAATGAAAATCCAAACCTCACCAAATTACTTGGGATGAACACTTTCTTTTCAAACACCAGAGAGGGGGAACTGCCCCCCCCCCCCCATCAAGCTGAACAAATGCTTCACGATGTCTCTGGATGTGACATGGTGTGATAGGCTTGGCAGTGACCCTGTTTTGGAACTACAATAACCTCCTTTCATTCAAGTCTTTTAAAAAAAATTGCCTCAGTGAAGCCTTTTCCGATCACTCAATCTAAAATTTCACCCCACCTAATACTTCATTTCCTCACTCTCTGCATCATGTATCCCTTAGCACTTGTCTGGCCCCGAAGCAGGATCTTAGACAAGGATTTGAGTGCAGGTGGTTTATATGTGAGATGATCCCAGGTATGCCAGTGGGACATGGGGGAGCGAGACAGGGAAGGGAAGAAAGCTAATGCAGGGCGTGGCAATCAGCAGGTTACTTCCGTGGGCAAAAGGGACCGAGTCCTGCTAGGGATCTCAGGGAGACTGCATGGACCTGTCGTGGATATGCCTCAGAATATATCTGAAGTGTAAGGAAGTTGGGGTGTTTATCCACCACTTCTCAGTCCATGGTTGAGAGCTGCTGTGGGGGTTGGGACTTTAACTTCCCAGCAATTCCAGTCTCTGTGCTTGGGCAAGTGTCTCCAGCTGCCAGAGAAAGCCTTCTGCTTTGTGGGAGCTCACAGCTGGAGGTCTGGGGTCAGGGTGCATGGGAAGTGTGAGTCCCAGGGAATCTGCGAAGGGCAATGACAGCATCTGCTAGAGAACTTGTTAACTCTCTACTGGACTATGTACAGTCATCCCTCGCCACTTCACGCTTCGACTTTCGCGGCTTCACTCTATCGCAGTTTTTTCAAATATATTCATTAAAAAGTTGATCGAGACAGTGAAAATGATACAGCGCGTGCTCGGTTGTCTGAGTCAATTATACACCCCTATATTACAATTAAAATGAAAATTACTGTATGTATGGACTATAGGCCTATGTATTCGAGCACCTCAGGAATCCTTCAACGCCAGGTGCAACCGCTAGAGTCTGGAACGGATTAACTGCGATAAACGAGGGACGACTGTATTTTACTTATCTTTTTTTTTTTTTAATTTTTTTCTTTATTGATTTTAGAGAGAGAGGAATGGAGAGAGAGAGAGAGATAGAAACATCGATGACAAAGAACATCGACTGGCCTCCTGCACGCCCCCACTGGGGATCGGGCCCACAACCTGGGCATGTGCCTTGACTGGGAATCGAACTGGTGACCTCTTGGTGCATGGGTTGACGCTCAACCACTGAGCCACGCTGGCCGGGCTACTTACTTACCTTAATTGCCTGTCTCCCACTATAACATAAACTTCACGAAGACAAAGGCCTTTCTGTTTTGTTTACCAGGTGGCACTGGAAACATGGTCTCTGAATTGTTCCTTCAGTATTTAACAACTACTAATTAGTGCCTACCTGTTCCAGGTACTGACATTCTTTGACACAATGATCTCCAGGGGGCTGGGTAGATCTCCACTGTCTTCATAACTAATCCTTAGCCTATCTTGAGTCAAGATTAAGAATTACAAGGGAAAGATGATAAGTAGACAAATACCTTTGTTGTAATCCATATTTTTGGTAACTAAAGAAATAACCGTGACAGCATGAACTGCTAGATCAGAGATCAGTAGGTGGTAGCAGAGAAAACACCAGGTTAGAGTGCTTACTCCAACCCCAGCTTCCACAGAGGCCTCTTGGCTGACTAGGTCTGGTCACATGGTATCCCAAATCCAAGCCTACCTTGGGCTGATAGTTGGGTTCAGGTCTCAGGAGGAAGTTGCAACCTAAGGATCATAATGAAGATGCTTTTGCTCTGAACTCTGTGCTTCAGTTAATGCAGACTCAGATCTGCCAAATGGCCCAGATGAATCACTGAGCGTGTGATCAACAATTAACTATTCCAGAGTGTTGAACACGTATGACTGTTAAATTATATCGTGCCTGCCCTGGGCATTTCTTTTTTTTTTTTTAATATGTTTTTATTGATTTTAGAGAGAGAGGAAGGAAAGGGGGAGGGAGAGAGAAACATCAATTGGCTGCCTCCTACATGCCCCCCCCCCCCTGGGGATCAAGCCAGTGACTGGGGCATGTACCCTGACTGGGATTTGAACCAGTGACCTCTTGGTTCATGGGATGATGCTCAACCAATTGAGCCACTGAGCAACACTGCCCAAGGCCTATCCTGAGCTTTTTTCCAGCAACTCTAAACCAAAGTTTAGAAAATTTACTTAAAATTTTTGACTCATCTTTCTGGTCCATTATTGGGCATTCTCTGATTCCCAGTTTTATGCCTTTCAGCTTCCTGTTATTTCTTAATTAAACAAGCCAACATTTAGCACTTATCTCTGAGTCCTAGTGTATTTTTAAATTTCTATTAATAAGCAAATATACATGAATTTTGATGGTACATTTTTGTACATGGCCACAGCTCTTTTCCCTTATATTAGTGGTGTTCATAAAGGACTGACTAGATTGAAAACTCTTTTAAGTCTCAGTCCCACAGTTTCTAACTTTGAATTTTTTTTCTGTTGTCAAATCCTCAGTCAGCCAAAGCTATAGATACATAGTCCATAGCTCCAATTATTCTTGTTAACACTTACAAGTGTGATTTCTAATTGGAAACTTTTCTGTATTCAACATTAAAATAGGTTGTGTTTTAAAATCATTCATGGGGACCTCTAGAATATATCTCCAAATATGGGGAAGAAATTTATTTCTAAGTGCAAATCCAACATTTTTATTTATATTTATTTATTTGTTAATCCTCACTCGAGGATATTTTTCCACTGATTTTTAGACAGAGTGGAAGGGAGGGAGGGGGAGAGAGAAAGAGACAGAGAGAAACATCGGTGTGAGAGAGACACATGGACTGGTTGCCTCCTGCACGACCCCAACTGGGGCCAGGGATTGAACCTGCAACCTAAGTACATGCCCTTGACCGGGAATCGAACCCGTGCCCCCTTGGTCTGCAGGCTGAAGCTCTGACCGCTGAGCCAAACTGCCCAGGGCCCAAACATTTTCAAAGTAGAACTGTAGGGAGGAACATTTAGAGACATTTGTTTTATGCAGACACATCTGGCTTGGAAGGAAAATCCCAAGAAGAGGTAACTTAGGAATTTGTGGTAGATTAGGTCATCATCATCAAAATAACATTTCTGAAGATTATTTATCATGGGTTATTAAGCTGGGCATTGCACAAAGCAAAGTGGTCATATCTAAATGCCTGTAGAGAGAGAGTTAAACATGGTTGGGAGGTCCTGTACTCGAATTCAAGGTTTACTAAGAGTCTGTGAGTAGAGGAATTCATTTTTCCTCTACTTAAGATGGCATTTAAACCATAGCAGATCAGCCAGATCATTAGGTCATGTGTGGCTCCACCAAAGCCATGTAGGTCTTGCTTGAGACTTTGGGCTTTTCATCCCAAGAATTAACCAACAATCATGGCACAAACCAGCAAATGGACAAACCATGAATTTGTGAAAACACTAGAAAACAAATTAGACAAATAGAGAAGAAGCCTTTACATCATGTTAAAACACCAGGGACAAGAAAATGTACATTTTTGTCTACGAGCTCCCTTGGTATTCCATAAAGGTTTTCTCTCAAGTGAAAGAATGAGCTGGCTGGTGTGATAAATTAGCAGACACCTCCTTTGGTGGGAAGTACTCCTGTGTTGCAAATCACTGATTTTATTAGATGGCAGCTCTAGCAGCAGTCTAATGCTGCCTCATGAAAAATCCATAACAATTCAATCTCATTTTAATGATTCTGGAAAATAATAGGACATATTTGAGAACAGCCCACTTACTCACAGTCCCACTTTCTAGTCATGCCTGTTAAAGTGAATGTGATTCATGGACTTTTGTGGCTATTATTATTATTATTATTTTTAGCAATGTATGAACCCAATTCAGTTTATCTTTACCTGCCTGGTTCACACATAATCTCCCCCTCTTCGCATATATCTTGCATCTTGCATATGTTACAGCTTGTTTACTTATTCATTTGGTGTCTAAGCTCTTTGGAGAAAGATCAAAACTAATTCAGATGAACATTTAAACCCATTATGATACTTGCTTATGGAAAAAATGCACATAATGGCTTACATTTTTAGTTTAGAGAAAAACAGAAAATAACTGTACCTAAGCTTCTCTTCAGACATATAATTAGAGAACAGGAAGAGTTTCTAAGATAAACAAAAACTTGATGAAAGCCAATCTAGGAGTAGATTGGAACTCTGTCCTGTTTGCCTTCTAATTCCATTTTGTTTACTTATGTATAAATCTTTATTCATGTGACACTTTCATTGTGTGAAAATTATGCTGTTTTCCTGTCCACGCAAGTCCTCTGGGAGCACAAGAGCTTGACGTGTATTCTCAAATAGGTCACTTTCTGTTTTTCTTTGAATATTGTTAGAATAATTTATCTTTGCAGGCTCAATATTGGAAAAGAATAGGATATTACTGTATTTTCGCATGTTCTGGTTTCTGTGTTAGGACTACCATCTATCCATTAATTAGACTGTACACATCCTTCAAATATCTCAAGGTAAAAGAACATGTTACATCTCAAGTTCCATAGTTTTAAAATTGCTTTTCTAGATGGACATATTTATTATCAGAATATGCTCTTTGCATTATTTTTCCAGTTAGGATCATCATTTATCAATAGCAAATATTTAGTCTGCTAATAAAATATCAGTCTGTACCTGTGTGTCTATTGCTGTCTATTTACTGCTACATAAGCTTTTAGTGTGATGTATATTTATTGGTGTACCATTTTAGCCATATGAAAACTGTTGACATTATTCTTTTGTTTTATTACATTTTAATGGTTTTAACCACCATTTGTTATCAGCTGCTACTGAGAAATCCTTTAATAGATATACAATACTTTGAAAGTAAGTGGCAACAAGAATTCCTGAGAGTAAATCAAGAGTACTGAAATAGTGATAGAAGTCTGTTCAGTTGCCTCAGTTTGTCCAGTGAGACTTTGAATAGACTGGTCTAGAGAGATATAGACTGAAACAAATGCAAATTTTTGTGTGTGCATGCCTATATAGGACCATTTGCCCAACTCCCCATTGCTGGAGGTTAGGGGTATCACATCTGTTATCTGACATATGCATAATTAGTACTTCTGGAAACAGTGGTGACCATTCATAGAGGTCCTTGGCCTTTCACGGGTCAGATTCCATCTTTTCTCTAGTCCTACATTCCTGTTATTTACAGCCATATATACTTGCCTCATCCTATTGCACCTCAGGTAATTAAAAGATTTATTAACATACAAAAAGCAGAGAGCATAACTCAGATAACCTGTTTATATGGAAAATGACTGATTTGGACCATACCATATGAAAATCTTCTAAAAACCTAAAGGAGAAATAAGTAACAACATAAATTTTGGCTGATTTTTCTTATGACAGGTGGAAATGTGAATGAATATTCACAAGTTCTACAACAATTACAGAGTATTTTGTTTTTATTTTTATTTATTTATATTAATTAATTAATTAATTAATTTTGTTACAGATATTTCTCCTTTTTCCCCCATTGACACCCTCCTCCCTGCTCCCGTTCCCTGCACTTCTTCACAGTATTGTTGTCTATGTCCATTGTTTATGCATATATGCATATAACATCTTTGATTTATCTCTTCCTGCCCTCCCCACTCCCTTCCTCTGAGGTTTGTCAATATGATCCTACTTCCATGTCTCTGGGTCTATTTTATTCATTAGCTTATTTTGTTCATTATATTCCACAAATAAGTGAGATCATGTGATATTTGTTTTTCTCTGGCTTGTTTCACTTAAGATAATACTCTCCAGGTCCCTCCATGTCATCTCAAAGGATAAGAGATCTTTCTTTCTTACAGCTGCATAGTGTTCCATTGTGTATATGTACCACAGCTTTTTTATCCACTCATCTACTGATGGACACTTGAGCTGTTTCGAGATCTTAGCAATCATAAATAGTGCTGCTATGAACATAGGGGTACGTATATTCTTTCTGATTGGTGTTTCAGGCTTCTTAGAATATATTCCTAGAAATGGGATCACTGGGTCAAATGGCAGTTCTATTTTTAATTTTTTGAGGAAACTCCATATTGTTTTCCATAGTGGCTGCACCAGTCTGCATTCCCACCAGCACTGTGCTAGAGTCCCCTTTTCTCCATATCCTCGCCATCACTTGTCGTTTGAGGATTTGTTGATGGCAGCCATTCTGGCAGGTGTGAAGTGATAGTTCACAGTTGTTTTAATTTGTACCTCTCTGATGATTAATGACGCTGAGCTTTTTTTCATATGTCTCTTGGTCATTTGTATGTCCTGTTTGGAGAGGTGTCTATTTAGGTCCTCTGCCCACTTTTTAATTGGATTCTTTGTCTTCCTTCTGTTGAATTGCATGACTATTCTATATGTATTTTGAAAATTAACTCCTTATCTGATGTATCATTGGCAATTATGTTCTCCTATACAGTGGGTTCCCTTTCCATTTTGATGCTTGTTTCTTTTCTTGTGCAGAAGCTTTTTAGTTTGATGTAGTCCCATTTATTATTATTTTCCTTTGTTTCTCTTGCCTTAGGTGATGTATCAGTGAAAATTCTGCTGTGTATGATGTCTGAGATTTTGCTGCCTACATTTCCTTCTATGATTTTTATGGATTCATGAGTCACATTTAAGTCTTTTATCCTTAAAAGAAAAATTTTTTTCTTTATTGATTTTAAAGAGAAAGGGAAGGAGAGGGAGAGAGATAGAAACATTGATGAGAGAGAACATCAATTGGCTGCCTCCTGCATGCCCCGCACTGGAGATTTGGCCCACAACCTGGGCATGTGCCCTGACCGGGAATTGAACTGGCGACCTCTTGGTGCATGGATCGATGCTCAACCACTGAGCCACACCGGCCGGGGCAGTCTTTTATTCTTTTTGAATTTATTCTTGTGTATGGTGTAAGTTGGTGGTCTAGTTTCATTTTTTTTGCATGTAGCTGTCCAATTTTCCCAGCACCATTTATTGAAGAGGCTGTCTTTACTCCATTGTATGCTCTTGCCACCTTTGTCAAATATTAATTGAACATAATGTCTTGGGTCAATTTCTTGGTTCTCTGTTCTGTTCCATTGATCCATATGCCTGTTCTTGTGTCAGTACCAGGCTGTTTTGATTACTATGGCTTTGTAGTATAACCTGATATCCGGTATTGTGATCCCTCCAAATTTGTTCTTCTTTCTCAAGATTTCTGTTGCTATTCAGGGTCTTTTTTTGTTCCATATAAACTTTTGGAGTATTTGTTCTAGTTCTGTGAAATATGTCGGTATTTTAATGGGGATTGCATTGAATCTGTAGATTTCTTTGGGTAGTAGGGACATTTAAATGATGTTAATTCTTCCAATCCATGAACAAGGTATATGCTTCCACTTTTTTATATCTTCCTCTATATCTTTTTTTAATGTCCTATAGTTTTCTACAAACAGGTCCTTTACTTCTTTGGTTAATTTTATTCCTAGATATCTTAATTTTTTTGTTGCAATGATAATCAAGATTGTTATTTTAGTTTCTCTTTCTGTGTGTTCATTATCAGTTTATAAAAGAGCTAATGATTTCTAGATGTTGATTTTGTATCCTGCTACTTTGCTGAATTGATTTGTTAAATCTAATAGTTTTTGATAGAGTCTTTAGGATTTTCTATGTACAATATCATGTCATCTATGAATAATGACAGTTTCATTTCCTCCTTTCCAGTTTGAGTGCTTATTATTTTTTCTTTTTGTCTGATTACTGTGGCTAAGACTTCCAGTACTATGTTGAATAAGAGCAGCGAAAGTGTACATCCCTGTCTTGTTCATGTTCTGTAGGGAAATGTTTTTAGTTTTTGCCCATTGAGCATGATGTTGGCTGTAGGTTTGTCATATATGGCCTTTATTATGTTGAGGTATAATCCTTCTATTTCCACTTTGCTGAGAGTTTTTAATCAGAAATGGTTGCTGGATTTTGTCAAATGCTTTTCCAGCATCTATTGATATGATCATATGGTTTTTATCTTTCCAGTTGTTTATATGATGTATCACATTTATTGATTTACAAATATTGTACCAGTCTCATATCTCTGGGATAAATTCCACTTGGTTGTGGTGTATAATTTTAAAAATACATTGCTGGATATGATTTGCTAAGATTATATTGAGGATTTTGGCATCTATGTTCATCGAGGATATTGGCCTATAATTTTCTTTCTTTGTAGTGTCTTTATCTGGCTTTGGGATTAGTATTATGCTGGCCTCATAAAAAGAGCTTGGAAGTCTTCCTTCCTCTTGAATTTTTTGTAATAGTTTGAGGAGAATGGGTGTTAGTTCTTCTTTGAAGGTTTGGTATAACTCCATGTGAAGCCGTCAGACTAGGGCTTTTGTTTGCTGGGAGTTTATTGATTACTGCTTCTATTTCCTTAATTGTGTTTGGTATGTTCAGGTTTTCTGACTCTTCCCATTTAAGTTTTGGAAGACTGTGTGAATCTAAGAATTTATATATTTCGCCTAGGTTGCCAAATTTGTTGGCATATAATTGTTCATAGTTATTTTTTTTACAATCCTTTGTATTTCTGTGGTGTCAGTTGTTACTTCACCTCTTTCATTTCTGATTTTATTAATTTGGTGAGTCTGGCTAAAACTTTTTTTATCTTTTCAAAGAATCAGCTCTTGGTTTCATTGATCTTTTGTATTTTTTTTAAGTCTCTATGTCATTTATTTCTGCTCTGATCTTTATTATTTCCTTCCTTCTACTAACTCTGAGTTTTTCTTTTTGTTCTCTTTCTAAATCTTTAATCTTGATCTCATTGGTAACCCATTCATTGTTTAATAACATGCTATTTAGCCTCCATGTGTTTGAAGGTTTTTGAGTATTTTTATTGCAATTGATTTCTAATTTCATGCCATTGTGGCCCATGAAGATGCTTGATATGATTTTAATCTTCTTGAACCTGTCGAGACTTAGTTTGTGTTGTAACATGTGGTCACTCCTTGAGAATGTCCTGTGTGCACTTGAGAAGAATGTGTATTCTGCAGTTTTGGGGTATAATTTTCTGTAAATAATCTATTAAACCCCTCTGATCTAGTGTGTCATTTAGGGTCTCTGTTTCCTTGTTAATTTCTTATCTAGAAGATCTATCCAGTGGCATCAGTGGTATGTTAAACTCCCCTACTATGATTGTATTGCTGTCAATCTCTCCCTTGAAGTCCTCCAGATGTTTTAAAATATATTTTTTGCTCCTATATTGGGTGCATATATGTTTACCAGGGTTATATCCTCTTGTTGTATTGATCTGTTTAATATTATGTAGTGACCTTCTTTGTCTCTTATTATGGCCCTCGTTTTGAAGTCTATTTTATCAGATATGAGGATTGCTATACTAGCCTTTTCTTTGTTTCCATCCTTTCAATTTCATCCTGTGTGAGTGTTTTGTTGTGAGGTTGGTCTCTTGTAGACAACATATATATGGGTCATGTTTTCTTATTCAATCAGCTACCCTATGTCTTTTGATTGGAGCATTTAAGCCATTTACATTTAAGTTTACTATTGATAGATACTTATTTATTGCCATTTTTATTTATGCCTGTTTTCCTCTCTCTCTCTCTCTCCTTGTTCTTCTTACAACAGTCCCTTTAGCATTTCTTGCAGTGCTGGCTTAGAAGTAGTAAATTCCTTTAGCTTTTTTTTTGTCTGTGAAACTCTTTATTTCACCTTCAATTTTGAATGATAGCCTTACTGGATAGAGTAGTCTTGGACTCAGACCCTTGCTTTTCATTACTTTGTATACTTCATGCCACCCCCTTGTGGCCTGCAGTGTTTCTATTGAGAAATCAACTGACAGTCTAATGGGAGCTCCCTTGTAGGTAACTTTCTGTCTCACTCTTGCTGCCTTTAAGATTCTTTATTTGTTTTTAACATTTGCCATTTTAATTATGATGTGTCTATGTATAGGTCTTTTGGGGTTCATCTTGAGTGGGACTCTCTGTGTTTTCTGTACTTGTGTGATTATTTCCTTCACCAGATTTGGGAAGTTTTCTGTCATTATTTCTTCAAATAGGTTCTCTATTCCTTTTTCTGATTCTTCTCCTGCTGGTGCCCCTATTATGTGGATGTTGTTATGTTTCGTATTTTCCCAAAGCTCACTTAAACTCTCCTTCTGTTTTTTAATTTTTTTTTTCCCATTTGCTGCTCTATTTGGGTGTTTTTTTTCTGTCTTGTCTTCTAACTCACTGATTTGGTCTTCAACTTCTTCTAATCTACTATTGAATCCTTCCAAGGTATTTTTTATATCAGCTATGTCATTCTTTATTTCCACTTGATTTTTATTCACAGCTTCTACCTCTTTTTTTTTTTTTTTTTTTTTTTTAAGCTGGTGTAGTTACAACTGAGCTCTTTATAATTCTAATTAAGTGGCATGTAGTTCTCACTTAGTTGTTTGAGCACCCTTAAAACCATTGCTCTGAATTCTTTATCTGACAAATTGCTTGCTTCCATTTCATGTAGTTCCTTTTCTGGTGATTCCTCCTTTTGTTTCATTTGGGGGTTGTTTCTTTGTCTCACCATTTTAGCAGTCTGGTAGTTTCAGGCCGGGTGAGGCATATTGGGATGTGTGGGCAGGTTGGTGTGTATCAGATAAGACTGCCATGCCTCCCAGACTGTTCTGGTGCATGGCACCTTTTGTCTTCTGTGGGTCCTGGAGGATTGACAGCTGGCGGCTTATGTTGGTCTGTCATGGTAGATACTGCTGGGATGCATGGGTCCAGCTGGTGCACTGTTGGGGTGCGTGGGTCCTCAGGTGCTACTGCTGCCTGGTGGGGCTCAGCTCCTGATCAGTCGCTGCTGATGCTGCCACTGCTGGGGGATGAGTCTTGACTCCCAACCCTCTGCTGCTGTTGGGGGCAGACAGTGCTCAGCTCCCAGGACTTTGCTGCTGTTGGGAATGGGGCTCCACTCCCAATCCACTGCTGCTGTTGTCAAGGGAAGGTCTCAGCTGCCTATCTGCACTGCTGCTGCTGCCAGGGGATGGGTCTCATCTCCTAAGCCTTGCTACTGTTGGGGGTGGGGCTCTGTTCCCCAGCCAGCCGCTGCTGCTGCTGTCAGGGATGGTGTTCAGCTCCCAAGCTGGCTACTACTGCTGCTGGGGGGATGGTGTTCAGCTCCCAAGCCTTGCTGCTGCTGCTGGGAACAGGTGCCTTGACAGCTCCACCACTGTGCGCTGGTCCACGTTGGCACAGTGGGGGCCACTGGTCCGATGGTGCAAGGTGCACTGGTGGCCTTAGGTTGCTGGGCCCTAGCCTCTCCCTGCTGCCTCCTCCCAGAGAAGACCCAGCAGATCTTTCAAAATAGTGGGACTTTCAGCCTTGAAGAGGGAGAAGTGCCCTGATAAGGAGCACACAGCGGTAGCTGGCTGCTCCCCTGTCCACAGCACTGGAACCCTCTGTCCTAAGTTTCTGCACTGCTGTGTGGTTTCTCATCCACACTCACACCCAGTCACACTCTCTCACACTCGCTCACACTCTCACACACTCACCTTCACTCTGGTCCTGCCTGCCGCCATCTTGTTTTTAAATGGATTTTATTTTTTAAGTATAAAACTGTCTCACTGCAGTGTTTATTTTTCAATTTTCTCCAGAAATACCTGCTAGGGAGTAGGCTGTGGGACAGCTGACCCTTTATCTTCTCCATCCTATATCAGTATTGGTGCTGATATCTTTAACATATAAGTTTAGTCTCTCCAATTCCGAAGTCAGTTCTTGTTTGATCCTGAACAAGGTGGATTTTGTAATGATAGTCTTGGACTTATGAGCTAGTGGGTATAGGCTTACTGGTGCAATGGTAGGTTCTGTGTCCAGGATGCTTGGAGTAATGCTTGGGTTGTCAGGCACAATTGTACTTTGGGGATATGCATGCTTTAATATAGAATCAATGTCTTACTGATATGATTATTTCTTTATATTATGAAATAATACTAACTTATTACCTTTTTCTTGACCACTTTTCTAAATGTTCTCACTTGGCCTTCAGCCCACTTGTAAGAGACCTAAGTAAGTTGCCTGGACAAACAGGTAGAAGGGATCCTGTTGTCCAGAAAGTAGTAAAGGACATCTCTAGAGCATGTGGGGAACTTTCCTGGTTTGGTCTAATTCATATTTACTCTCTGAATTCTTGTATTCTTCCTGTACCTGTACCTGTGATGGTTCCTAAACAATGAGGAGCTGGACCGTGGAGACAATTTGCATCCTACACTCATTGTCTCTTCTTTTCTTAACTTTTCCTCAGCTTCCGAAGTTCCCCACAGGATCAGAGTAATGGATCTATGATACTGTTGGTGGTAGGCTCTGGAATGTGGAGAAGACGTTTAACATTGTTCCAAGGCCATAATACCACAAGATAAATTTGGCATAGTTTCCAAAGGTCAAGCTATTATTCCTTAAACTTCTACAATTTGGATTGGGCTCAGCAGGGTTGTTCTGTTGCCCCATGTGGTAACTGCTGGAGCTGGAATACTGAAGATATCTTCTTTATTCACATGTCTGGTGCCTCAGCTGCAAGGCTGCAAGAGCTGATGGCTAGCCATACATCTCTCTTTCTCCTTTCACACGATGTCTCCATTAGAATAACTGGGCCTGTTTACATAGTGCTCAAGGCACCAAGAGAGAGCCTTCTACGAGGACAATCCCCATTGTGAAATCACTTATCAGGCTTCTGTTTGCATCATACTTGCTCATGTCTCACTGGCCAGTGAAAGTCATGTGGCCCAGTCCAGGAAAGTGTTTGAATCCTGAAGGCAGGATTCATTTGGGAGTTGCCAACCTAATAGTCTACCATATAAAGTAATATACAAAATTTACATGAATTTAAAAGATGAAACTGGTGATTTGAAGGTAACCTTGCCTTTATGGTGGGTTAGGACTCATCCACTCTGGATAAGGCATGTACTCTTTTCTGCTGCTTAGAACTGACCCAACCCAGCTTGGTGTGCACAACTATTAGGTTCTTTCTGGTACTTTGGGATTTGTTAATGGTTGGTGGTAGTGAGGGTTAAATACTCTCTCATAACCATGTATCAGGTTACTAGGAAAGCAAGTCTCAGACCAATTTCTGCTACTCATATCTTTCTGCAAACAGGCACAAAACAATCCTAAACCAGTTCTACAAACATCATTTAAGGATCTCGCCTAGGGCTCCATTCCTAAGGATAAAGATTCCAGGGCTCACTAGAGTCTTAACTCCTGTTTTAGCAAGCATGGAGAATGCCTGTAAAATATTATAGCCAATTAACATTTCTCCACTGCTACTAATTTCTCAAATGAAAGCTCCATTTCATCAATTAACAAGCCACTAATTCCACCAATGAAAACCCACTTCTAACATTATGTTGATTAGGAAAACTCTGGCATTGAAGGGAGAAAATAATTACTGAAGACCTTTTAGTCATTACCTCTAGTATATGACTTTTCTAATAAAGTTTAGCTAATCATCACCAGAATGTGGGTTTCTGATTAGGGCAATATCCTGCCCCAAGATTGTAATTGTAGTTAACACACTGTCTGTACTAAAGTATATTAAAATAAAGTATAGATACCATAACATGTACCTTAAAGATGCTTTAGTGGAAAAATTTGAGACATTTCCACCACAGTATTGGATATTAAGACCTTGGGATTAAACTTTGTGGATTCATTGCTTCTGGAAAGAACAACATCCCAGTTAGGTAACTTTCCAAAATTAATTAAAGTTTTGTGTACATATAAAATGTTCATAATTAAAATTTTTATTAAAAATTTTATTTATTTTTTATTTTCTATTATCTATTTTAAAACATACACAAAAATAGAAGAAGCTGTATCCATCACCCAGCTTTGTGCTGATCAGTTTTGGCCAATCATCTCTACCCCTCTCCACTTCCTCTCAGCTGCATTATTTTAAAGTCCCAGATATCATGTTATTTCATCTGTAAATATGTGAGTGTGTATTTCTAACAACAGATAAGAATTTTCCTATTAGCATCAGCATAATGCTACTAATACACCCAAGAAACAGTTCTTCAATATCCAGTCAGTGTTCAAATTTCTCTGAATAATAAGTGTCTCTTTATAATTGCTTTGTTGGATTTAGGATTCAAACAAGGTTTGCAGATTACATTTGGTTGATATGTACCGTAGGTCCTATGTTTCTTGTGGTAGACCCAGACAGGGTTTCTCAGTCTCAGCACTATTAACAATTTGGACTGGGTAATTATTTGCCATGGGGGCTGTCCTGTCATTGTAAGATATTTAGCAGCATCTCTGGCCCCTACCTACTAGATACCAATAGCACCAGCCCCTAGTGTGACAAACAAAAATGTCTCTAAACATTGTTTAATGTCCCTTGGGGGCAAAATTGTCCCAGTTGAGAACCACTAATCTAGTTTTGTTTTGTTTTGTTGTTAAAAGTTGCCTAGGTACAAACAAGTTACAGAATAATGCATACAAAACCACAATGGACTACATGTGACAATTCTGTATAGCTTCTATTTTGATAATTTTATATCAGTATCCAAAATGCTAAACTCCAGAATTTTTTCTTAATCTAGTGGTGCATGATGGCAATACCTGAGGTAAACTTAGTCTCCACTACCAACATCTTTAGATACCAAGTCCTCTGAGAAAAATTTGGATATTTATATTCCCACATACAACAGAATTCATAATTATAATCAGATACTACAGATTTCATTTAAAAATGCAAATGAGCCCTTATAATATTTCTACATCTGTATATGTAATTTGAGCCCACTAATATAACCTCTCAAAATCCTTTGATTTGTAAAGTATGGTTTAAGGGGATTTCTTTAATAATTTTTTGTATTCAGATAAAAATTATTGGTTTATCTCTGAGGACTAAACACTGACTAGCACCAAATATAAAATCAAAAGTCTCAATAATTTCCAAAGGCATCACAGAATCAATACCCTAAAAAGAATGACAATTTTGCCAACTACAGCCCTGATAACTTTTCCTGTGGACGATGTTTGAGCTAAATGTTGTCAGTGTACAGCGCCCGTGCATTTGTATTCTGAATATACCTTATGACTTTTGCCAGTCAGGCGCTGTCTACTATAATGGTCAGATTTCAGTGAAATCAGACTGTAGACTCCACATTATAAAAATATCTTAATAAATATCAAAGCATCATTTTAGAGATAACACTATAATAACTCTTACTATTTTTCTATCCCAAGAATAAAAATTGACATTTGCTAAGACTTTCAGAGCCCAAATAATTAGGGGTTTGGCCTTTTCATAGCTCATCTTATAATTGCACAACTGAAGGCCACATGGAGCTTAACCAATGCCATCTTTCAAAAGGTATTTTCTGGTATTCTCCTAAAGCCTGTCTCTTCATGCATATTCCACATTCTTCATGTAATAAAAGAAACTCTTTGTTTTACTCACAGCAAAATTAAAAGAATTAGTTCCCCCTCTACATTTTAATTAAGTCTTCCGGTAGAAGCCAAAATAATAATTTTAAGATAAAAGATGCCCCAAATGGAAATGTCATCTCTTCATGGTTTGAAAAATATGAAGATCTTCAATATTAGTATTATTTCCCTTCTCTTAGGTGATCATCCATTTGCTCTCTTCCTCTAGGTTGTCTACCAAGATTTGGGTTTGGAGGCGGAAGTGAAGATCCTTTCAGAAATGTATTATGGATGCTATCCTTAGTTCCATGCAAGAAGTGAGCTAAAATCCCATATAAAAGAGGTATTGCATTATCCTTTGATTCTTCAAATGCATTTAGTTCACGGATGAGAAATTGCCTGTCCAATAGAACTATAGGTTGACCAGATTCTGCTATGAGGACTGTCGCTGTATACTTATATTTGTTGAATTCCAAAT
Source organism: Tadarida brasiliensis (assembly GCA_030848825.1). NCBI lineage: Eukaryota > Metazoa > Chordata > Mammalia > Chiroptera > Molossidae > Tadarida > Tadarida brasiliensis. The sequence goes on along the minus strand of CM061257.1, from coordinate 58,445,188 downwards.
ACTCTTTCCCCCCCATGTCAGAAGCCAGTTGCAAGTCCTAGGTTGCCACTGTATTTCTGACCAACCAACTATAAATTGGGGGTTCCCATGACCCCCCTCCTTGGGTTCAATAATTTGCTAGAATGGCTCATACAACTCAGGGAAACATTTACTTACTAGACCACTGTTTTATTATAAAGGACACAGCTCAGGAACAGCCAAATGGAAGAGATATATAAGGCAAGATATAGGGAGGGGCACAGAGCTTCATACTCTCTGGGCATGCCATCCTCCCAACATGGTGATGTGTTCACAGACCTGGGAACCCTCCAAACCCCATAATTTAAGGTTTTTGTGGAGGTTGCATTATATAGGCACAGTTGATTAAATCTTTGGCTATTTGTTAAACTTAATCAATAGGACTGCTCCCCTTGGAGGCTGGGAATGGGGCAGAAAGTTCCAACCCTGTAGCCACATGGTTGGTTCCTCTGGCAACCAACCCCCATGCCCCAACAGTCACTTCATTAGCATAAACTCAGGTGTGGTTAAAAGGGGGCTTATTATGAATAACAAAAGATGCTCCTCTTACTACTATCACTGAGAAAATTGCAAGGGTTTTAGATGTTCTGTGCCAGGAACTGGTGATGAAGACCAAAATATATTTCTTATTATAGCGCAACATCACAGTTCACTTTCTGGTTTTTGAACACAGATTCCTTACTGTAAAATGATCATAAAAGTCAAAAGGTACTGGCACATTACTAGAATCCATTCGGTCATTAATAATGACCCCAGTCCATCATCATATCATTTGGAAATGTCTCCCAGGGAGAGGGCACTCAGGTTTGCAGGCTTCCATTCAGTCTTGTCAGGTTCCAAGAGCCGGCGTGGTCTCAGCAATATTTGTTCTTCACTTGCTTTTTTCACTTAACGACATATCTTGGAAACTACAATAGCAGCACTATGGACCAGATAATTCTTTGTTCTGGGGGACTGTTAAGTGTGTTGTAGGATGTTTAGCAGCATCCCTGGCCTCTACCCACTATATGCCAGTAGCACGTATATTAGACAATCAAAACTGTATCCAGACATTGCCAAATATCCTCTGGGAGGCAGAATCATCTCTAACCGAGAATAGTGCTTTACAGCAATATTGAGAGCTTTCTCATTTCTTTTATGATAGCATCGTACTCCATTTTGTGAATAGTTTTATCATGTAGTTCCTATGGTTGTGCATTTAAGTTGTTTCCAGTCTTTTGCTATTACAGTGCTACAGTGAATGGTGGTGTGCCTACATCATTTTGTATTTTTGCTAGTGTATTTTTGGTAGGATTCCTAGAAGTGGGATTGCTGGGTCAATGGGTAAAAGTGTATGTAATCTATCTAGATAGTACCCAAATTCCTCTCCTTGGGGATTATACTATTTTTCATTCCCCACAACAAGGGAATGTTCTTCCATAGCCTCACCACAGAGCATGTTATTAAATATTTGGAATTATGTCCATATATTTAAGAGACATTTGCTTTTCTTTTTCTGTGAATGATATATCCTTTGCCCATTTTTTTCTATAAGTGTTTCCATCCTCTAGAATCATTAAGACCTTTCTTTATATTAGGATATTAACACTTAATTAGTGATATAAGTTGTAAGTCTCCATCCCTCCCTCAATTTGTATTTGTCTTTTGATTTTGCTTATGTTATTTTTTTCATGAGAAAGTTTCTATTTTTATGTGGTCAATTTATCCCTTTTCCTTTATTGCTTTTAGATTTTAAGTCAAAGAAAAATTTTCCCCATTCTCAGGTTATAAAAAGAATGACTCATGTTCTCTTCTAATATACATATTAGATGTTAAATATATTATATATACATATATTTTAAAATATTTTTTCCTTTATTGATTTTAGAGAGAGAGGAAGTATGAGAGAGAGAGAGATAGAAACAGAAACATTGATGAGAAAGAACATCAATTGTCTGCCTCCTGCATGCCCCCCACTGGGGATCAGGCCCACAACCTGGGCATGTGTCCTGACCAGGAATCGAACTGGCAGCCTCTTGGTGCATGGGTTGATGCTCAACCACTGAGCCACACCGGCCGGACTATATATTTAACATTTAGATCAACTGGGAAGTTATTCTGATATACAATGTGAGGAAAGGTCTCAGTTTTATATATGTCTATATAAATAACCAGCTTTCAATTAAACAGTTATTTTGTTTTCCATACTGCTTTGAAATTCTGCCTTTACAACATCCTAAACTTTTATTTTCAGTTTGATGTATTTTTGGATTTTTATTTCTTTTTCTGTTGCTATATCTATCAATTCATGTGCCTACAATGAAGGCTTTATCCTATTTTTAAATATCTTGTAGGGCTATCCTCCCTGCTCCACTGTTTTTTTTATTTTTGAGTGTTTCTCTGGGGGAAAAAACAATATCTATTTTTGTTGAGATTATGTTAAATTCATAAAGTCACTTAGGAAGGACTGACATTTTCATGATGCTGAGTTTTCCTCTCTAAAAACACAATGTGTCGCCCTGGCCGGTTTGGCTCAGTGGTTAGAGCGTCGGCCTGCAGTCCAGAGAGACCCAGGTTCGGTTCCCACTAAAGGCATGTACTTCGGTTGCAGTTTGTCCCCAGGGCCGTGCGGGAGGCAGCCACTCGATGTTTCCCTTTCACGTCGATGTTTCTCTTCCTCTCTCTCCCTCCCACTCTATCTGAACAAAAAATGGAAAAATGTCCTTGGGTGAGGATTAAAAAAAAAAAAATTTAAAAACACGATGTGTCTTTCCATTTGTTCGAGCCCACCTCTGTGTCTTTCAGGAATGTTTTCTTTTGTTTAATTTTTTTTTCATTTTTCTTTTGTTTAATTTTTTTTTTCAATTATTGTTTACATTCAATATTATTTTGTGTTCGTTTCAGGTGTATGGCATAGTGATTAGACATTCATATGCTTTACAAAGTGTTCCCCCTGATATTTCTGATACCTACCTGGCAACATACATAGTTATTACAATATTATTGACTATATTTCCTATGCTATACTTTACATTCCTGTGACTACTTTGTAACTACCAATCTGTACTTCTTAATCTCTTCACCCTTTTCACTCAGTCCTCCATGCTCCCTCCTCTCTGGCAACCATCAGTCTGTTATCTGTATCTGTGAGTCTCTTCTGTTTTGTTTGTTTATATTGTTCTTTAGATTCCACATGTCAGTGAAATCATATGGTATTTGTCTTTCTCTGACTGACTTATTTCACTTAGCACAATACCCTCTAGGTCCATCCATGCTGTCACAAATGGTAAAATTTCTTTATTTTTTGTATAGTCTATAAACATTTTGGTCATCATACAATGTGAAGAGTAAGGCTGTCCTTCCATTCTATACATGACTTCCAGGGCACATACATGCTTTGAGACTCATCCTCTTATTTTTGTAGCCATGATCATTTAAACTTGATTCTATCTTTCTGAAAATTTGGGAGGTAGGGAGACGAATTGCATGTCGAGTGGTAAGAGTAAGGGCTTTGGAGTTAGAATTCTGGTTTGAATTTGGCTCATTTATTATCTCTGTGACCATGGGCAAGTCCTCACTGGCAAAATAGAGGTTTTTACCTTTTATTGTAATAAGGATTAAAAAGGAAAACATATGTAAAGCACAGTGCCTCGTATGAGTAAGAGTAAGAGTTCACTTTCAATAGTAGCTGATACTTGTGGGCTAAATTTTCAGTAAACTATCCTGGTTCTGAACAGTTTCCAGTATGGAATTAAAAACTGTATCACTGGCCTTATGCTGTCTCTTACGCTACATATATATTTAAAAAAATAATTCATCCATCTTCCATTCATGTTAATTTCATTGGTGCTTGGCAATACCATGCTGTTTGGAGCTTTTCTTTTTTTCCCATGTGTTGGCATTTTTTAGACTTTATATTTTTTGTCTCATTTTTATAAAATGCTGGAATAACTTGCAAGTCATGGCAGAAGCTTCACTCATCTGAACAGTGATGGATCATCTTTTCTGGGAAGCCATCAATCAACAACAGCTAACAAGAATATGGAGTGGGGCAGGGGTGGGAGGGGGTCTGAAGGTCACTGTACTTGGTTCACTGACTACTATCTGTGAACCCTTTTGATTGATGTTGTGGACATTTTTGCTGATTGCATCACTATTTCAGAACGGCGTTGACTTGCTTTCCCTGAGCAGATTTCTGATTTTAATTGACAATCAGCATTCTAAACTTTTGAAATTTCATGCAGATGGCAACATTAATTGAGCACCCACTGTCTACCGAGCATTGTGCAAAAGTGTTAATAATAAGTAGAAGGGTCAGTGATGGCCTGTCCCAGGCTAGGGGCTGGATTAGGCATGCTCTGCTCTAAGGACATGAGCCTACTGCCTGGGCAGTTTGTAGATTCAAGGAAGGTGGGCTGGTGAGTGCTCAGCTACCATAGTGGTTGCAGGGCTGGGAGTGCTGGTTCACGTGGGAGGGTCATCACAGGAAAATCAAGGTAGGGAGCAGGAATGAAGTTAGGATCCTTTATTGGACAACAAGGAATGAAGCTTGATGCTGTGGCCAACAGCAAGAAGAGGCAGCCCTATAGTCTGAGGCTTTGGTTGAAAGCTGTGGAAACTGAGCAGATGGTCGAACAGGAGTTAGGCCAACGTCAGAGGCAAATAGCCAGTATTTCTCTTGGGAGTGGGTTGTGCTGACAAGGTGTGAGGTGCAGTGTCACCTTTTTCAAAGGGCAGCACAGGACATACCTGGGAGTCAAGCCAGTGAGCAGCTGGCCCTCTTCTTAAAGGGACCCTATCCTCAGGATTGAAGAGACTCTGTGCCTGGCTAATAGGCTCCTCACTCTCTAAATCAAGCCTGCTATACACAGCGGGGATGGAATCATATTAACAATAATAGCATCTTCATTTCTTTAGTGCGTTTAATACTTTCTCCTCCTTTACTGCACATGTATAAAGTACTGCCCTTTCTCTATGAAGACAATGCCCATGGCTTCCCATTAATACTTGTCTTTGGCATTGTTTTACTGCAAGTGTTTATAGACTTAGGTTGATTAAAACACACTTTTTAGTCTTCTGGTAACCCACAGGAGTTAGAGGTGTCAGAGTGAAACGATGTATTATCTGTATATTCACACTTCTGTGAAATGTGAATGTCACCAGTGGGGAGAGGTGCTTGTCCGCACCTGTTACTCGTGGGAGTGGAATTCTTGCGATATCCTGAGAAAAAAATTTTCTGAGACTTGCATGGGAGAATGTGTAATTTTTTGTGTGTGGAATTAAATCCCTGAGTTTCCAAAGTCCCATTGCCCTTTGTCCTGCCATAGAAGAAGTTAGCTGCAGCTTTAATAGGGCTAGAATTAGAGGCAGTGTCTACAGTTTCTGTTCCATGTCTACATAGTCTAATCTGGCTTCAGATTAGCTTAATTTATGTTTCCCCACTGCAGTCAACCAGCCCAGTGTATGTGAGGTCTGGAAGGCCATGTGGCTATGGAGGAAACATGGGCGAATGCAAGGAAGCAGGAATGAGAGAGCCCAATGAGCCAAGAGCCAGGAGAGAAAGCTCCTTTGATTAGGGGATATGTATTTCCAAATTATTGTGAACTTGCAGCGGCCATGCCCATTCTGGTCAATGATCTCTGTTCCCAGGTGTGACTGACAGGCACCTTCCCTAGTCACCCCAACTTCACTGCCCATGCATCTATCTCCCTTTTGTTGGGCCCCTTCCCCCAGTGATCTGTGGGGAATTGGCTGGTGGTTCCCTGGGATGTGTGAAATTGCAGCTTCCTGGTGAAGTTGCCCAAATGACATGCTTATAATGTCTGGCTTCTCCCTTTGCTCCTGTCCTATTGTTAATAACTAGCTAATTGCAATGGTATCACAAACACACAATCATTAATTCAACTAAAAATTCATATTGTATACCCACTAGGTAGCAGGCACTGCTTTGGTGTTATTGATGTACAATTATTTCTATAGAACAGATATGTCTATATATTCATTATCCTATATTATCACCTCTTATCCAGAGGTCAGACTGATAGCAACCTCAACCGCTCAGAACATAAATTGGAAAAAGGCAGTGAGAGAGGTTTGAAGTTGCAAACTGCTGAGGACTTTATTCTGAAGGAGAGACAGAATTGCCCTCAGGCAGTTGCTCAGAACAACTGTGTGTATAATGCAGCAGATGACAGCAGCAGGACTCACTGACCTCCTGAGAAGTGATAGCTGACGGCAGAGGGAGCAGACAAAAGAACTCTCGAAAACAGAACAATTTCTTTTGAATTCTCCTTAGTTCTTTGGCACAATGGTCCAAGCCATTTAGTTTAGGAGCAAACAACCACAAGGGTGACAAGTAACCTTTGAAAGCATACTGCATTGAATAGAACCATAACTGATGTTCATAATGCTACCAGCTCATGTTTGCATAGCCTCCCCCCCACCCCAAACACAGTTCTTTACATTACTGGTCTTATTAAAACAACACAAAATCTCTGTGGCAGCATGCATCAGAATCACCTGGAGGATTTGTTAAAACACAGATTGCTGGACCCCACTCTTAGAGTTTCTGATTCAGTAGGTCTGGGGTGGGGTCCCCAAAGCTGCCTTTCTAACAAGTTCCCATGTGCTGATGATGCTGCTGATTCAGGGCCACACTTTGAGCTGCTTTATAGGGTATACTTGGCCTCTTGTATTACTGTTGACTCTATTTCACATGGGAAGAAATGGGATTTCAGAGAAGTTGAATTACTTAACCAAGGTTGCACAGGTGGCAGATTCCAGACTCGAATTTAGGTCTTCTAAGATGGAGCCATATGCTTTTTTCAACTATGTGCTGTTGTCTCAGATTTTCCCTTAAGAATTAAGAGGGGGTTTAATACAGTTTACAACATTTATTTATTTATTTTTAAATCCTCACCCGAGGATATTTTTCTATTTATTTTCAGACAGAGTTGGGGGGTGGAGTGGGAGAGAGAGAAACATCGATGTGAGAGAGACACATTGACTGGTTGCCTCCAGCATGACCTCGACCAGGGCTGGGACCGAACCAAAACTGAGGTACGTGCCCTTGACCAGAATCAAACCCAAGAGTCTTTGGTCCACGGACCTACACTCTAACTGCTGAGCCAAACCCACCAAGGCAACACTTAGAACATTTAAATAAGTGCTAAGAAATTTGGATGCGTGGATGGGAAAGTAATACAAGGAGGAAGTGGGTGTTTGGGTTGACTGGGGAAAGATACATGAGAGAGTGGGAAAGTATGGGATTTGGCCGACCAGTAGAAAGCTGGTATTTTAGGAACATCTCTCTGCAATGACTATTCACCTGGAATGCTTGTACTGACTTTGATTTGATGTTGCTCTTTGCTAGATGGAGTCTGCGATGGTCTTTTCCAGCCGAACAAGCATTCTTCTTCTAGGGTGGAGTGTCTTAGAAAAATCTGTTCTGTTCATGTTTATGTGACCATTTTACTTCTCTGTGAGTGATCTCCCCAGAGCTCTTTGTTCCAAGTCTTTTCTCTAAAAATTAGAGAATTATGGTGAAGCCTCCTAAGAATCTCTAAAGAGATCATAAATAAAATTCTGGGATCATCTATGTCCTTTCATTTTAAGACCTTGTTAGCTGCCTTTACTGTGGAGAAATGCATCAGCTGGTCAGAGAGTTGCTTCGGAAAAGAAAACCACTTTAGGTATTTTAAACATGAAGAGATTTAACACATTATTGAGGTGCTTACTCAGTCATGGAAAGACTGGAAAGGTGGAAATCACGGAGGTTCCCTGCCACAAAGAAGCGGAGTGCTGCTGCCCCCCAGAATCAGGAACCGGCAGGGAGTGTGGCGGGTGGCCTCAAAGCTTCTCCTAGCTCTGCGTGGTGGGAATGACAAGGAAACAAAGAGGCTGTTGTAAAGACACATCTGGGCAACGTACACATCCGTCTGCCTGTGCTGCCAGGGGAAGCAGAAAGGACGTCGCTCTTCTCTCTCCCCCTTCTGTATCTTGCAGGAGTGCAAGTCTCCTTGTTGAACCCTGAGACATTTCCAGTTTAACTTGCTAAACAGGATCCACTTGGAAAGTAAAGCTGGTGTCACTACACAGATGTGGCTGTGGCCTCTTCCTCAAATCACCGTCTAGGGGTGGACCCTCGGGAGCCTGGCTGGAAGTGGAGGTCTCCACATCTCATCACCAAGCCTCTGAGCCGTGAAGTCTCACTGCATTTGCAGTTCCAGGGTTTGATTTTACTAGACAGATATTAATGATTTATTATTGATTATATTTTTATTTATAGTAAAATCTTAACTGATAGGAATCTTGCTAAAACAGAAGCTTCCATGAATTAGATTTTTCTTTCTCTGCATGCCTTATTTGGAAAGAAGTTCTACCACTAGAAAATAGACTCAATAAAAAGTTTAAATTTTTATCCAAAAAATAAAATAACATACCCAACCACCCGATTAATACATACCTATTGTACAAAAATGGGGGAAAATACAATATTTTAAAATATTTTTATATAAATAAATATATATTTGTTTAATTTGTCCCCCTTTATTAGAATTCTAGTTGGTTACATTTTTTGTGTTTTGCTTTATTTACCAATGTTGACATAAAATTCTGATACACACATACTACAATAAGCAATATCCTTGAATACATTTTTAGAAGTAGATTTTTTAGTGTCTAAAATCATGTACTTTTAGAAAGTTTTAAAGCTTCCAGAAATATTAGGATACTTTGAATCTCCCACCAGCTATGAATAAGAGTTCCCTGTTACCTTAACTCTCACCAAAACTGGGTCTTATATTTAAAAAATTTTTGCTAACCTGATAGTTAAAAGCAGTTTTTGTTTTAATTTGGTTTGCCTCGATTTTGAACATTTATTCATGTTATTGTCTATTTATATTTATTTTCCTAATGAAGTCATACCTTTAGCCTATTTTTTTTTTTTCTGTTGGGTTGTTAGACTTTTTTATTTATTTGTTTATTTATTTATTTATTTATTTATTTTTTATTAATTTATTTTTGTTACAGATGTTTCTCCTTTTTTCCCCATTGACACCCTCCTCCCCATCCCTCCACCCCTTCCCCAGTTTTGTTGTCCATGTCCATCAGTTATGCATACATGCGTATAGGTTCTGTGGTTTATCTCTTCCCTCCCCCCCACCCCCTCTTTTGAGGGTTGTCAGTCTGTACCCTACTTCCACATCTCTGGGTCTACCCTGTTCCCCAGACTGTTATGTTCATTATATTCCACAAATAAGTGAGATAATGTGATATTTGTCTTTCTCTGCTTGGATTGTTTCGCTTAGGATAATACTCTCGAGGTCCCTCCATGTCGTCTCAAAGGATAAAAGATCTTTCTTTCTTACAGCTGCATAGTACTCCAGGGTTGTTAGACTTCTTTAAAAAATGATTTTAGTAGCTCTTTGTGTATTGAGGATAAAATCACTTATCTCTTATACATATTGGAAATATGTTTTTCAAATTACTGTTTGCCTTTTTGCATTTTGTGTTTTATTTCCTAAAGAGTTTAAACTTTTTCTAAAAAATCCTTACCCGGGGATATTTTCCCATCTATTTTCAGACAGAGTGGGAGGGAGAGAGAGAGAGAGAGAGAGAAACATCGATGTGAGAGAGACACATTGATTGGCTGCCTCCTGCACTACCCCGATCAGGGCCAGGGACCAAACAGCAACAGAGGTACATGTCCTTGACCAGAATCAAACCCGTGACTCTTTGGTCCAAGGGCTGACACTCTAACTGCTGATCCAAACTGGCCAGGGCCAGAGTTTACTATTCGTAACAAAATTTCTTACGTATCCTTTCAGAAGGTTTCTATTTCTACACAAAAATATAGACTATCCCTAAAAATACCCACCATGGGATAATACTGAATATAATGTTCTGCATCTTGCTTTTGTCAATTAACATGAAATCTTTGATCTTTTTACATCACCGTGTATAGATCTGTTATCTTTATGGTATGCTGTAGTATGCTACATAAATATGCCATGGTTTACTTTACTAGTTGTTTTTGGTGTTCACTTGGTTTCTTCCCATATGTCTCTGACACCTTCCCAGCCATTGCACCTCTGACGGAGCCCAAGGTGAGTGCCTGCGAGCTGGAGTTTATGTGCAGGCCCTTTAAAAGGATGTCTGGGTTACAGGTGGCCTTCTGTCTCACCTGGGTGGATGGAATCCCTCCAGTTTTCACAGCCATATGTTATGTGGCTCCTCTTCTGGCACTGGTGGCCCAAGCTGGGGAGACTGGAGTGGGGCTGAGACCCCTCACTCCTCAGAGGGGACTTCTGCTGCTGAGATATCCCTGTGGATTGCTAACCAGTGCACGCTGGCGTTGGGCCCATGGCTCCTACCAGTCTCGGTGTGGCTTCTTCTTGATTTCCTCAGTTGCACTACTTCTGTTCAGCTAGTCTTCAGATGGTTATCTGGGTTGATTGTCCTATAACTTAGTTGTGATTTTGATGTGGTCCTGGGAGGAGGCGAGTTCAGCCTCCATTCACCTACTTCACTATCTTGACCAAAGGCCCTGCCCATTTCTTTTTAAAAGTTATTTTGTTTTCTTCATTTCTTAGGCACTGCTTAATTATTTCCTGTGTGTATGTGTGCCTTCATACATGTTTTCATATGTGCTTGCTTAAGTAAAATGATAGTGTCGCTTGATATCATCTTGAAATGTCTCAGTCATTTCTTTGATCAGTAAAGCTTTATGCATATGTGAGATTAGTTATCAGAGTAATAATTATTTATAAGACCTAATATGATTACTTCTATCATGAATGTGAATAATAATGTATCTCAGTTTATATACAATCTTATGTAACTCTTTTGTTTGATAAAATATAACCTAAGTAATTAATTACTGCTCACATTCTTCATTGATGAGCGTGCATTAATAATTTAAAAAGTTTTTTTATTGATTGATTTTGAGAGAAGAGAGAGAGAGAAACATCAATTTGTTCCACTTATTTATGTATTCATTGGTTGATTCTTGTATGTGGCCTGACCTGGAATCAAACCCACAACCTCGATGTATTGGGGGCAACACTTTAACCAACTGAGCTACCCGGCCGGCCAGGGCCAATGATTTTTCAAAATAATTTTTACAGCTTGACATTTCATATATTATTGAGTAATCTGTATAATGAGCTTGATTATTTGAAGAAGACAGCATGACTTCATAGTTTGAAAATATTATGATGAGATCTGCAGCAATAAAAATATGGTAGTAAATATTAATAGTTGTTACATCTGGGTTATGGAAAGTTCTGTTTTTCTCCTTTTGCTTACCTATGTTTAAACATTTATTTATCATAACCACATATAACTTTGTTTAAAAATTAAATAACATCTTAAACACTATGTTTTTCAACAGAGCTCATAGGAGACCCATGGAAAGAGATCCAGAAGGGAATGTGGGGTATAAGACTGTGGCTCTGAATTTGCAATTCTGTTTCTTCACAGGCTCTTCAGGGAGTTGAGCAAAAATAATTTTTATGTTCTTCACTCTTTCTAGGAATGCATTATTTAAGCAGGTGAACATAGTTAATTTTTCAATATTTAGGACCTTTTATATAAAAAAGAAATGTGAGTACTGGAGACCTCCTACTTGTAAATAGTCTTTTGATTTTTCCTGACCACAAGTATATGTATTCTGAAATGAATATACTAAGTATCTGTATTAGTTTACTAGGTCTCCCATAATGAGTACACGGACTGGGTGGTTTAAACAACAAATTTATTGTCTCATAATTCTGGGGGGTGGAAGTCTGAGGCCAAGGTGTTGACATAATTGGTTCTCTCTGAGGACTGTCTTCTTCTTGTGTCTTTATGTGCACAGTCTTCCCTCTGTTGGTGTCCATGTCCAGATTTCCTCCACTTATAAGGACGCTAGTCATGTTGGGTCAGGGCCTACCTAATGACCTCATTTCACCTTAATTATCCATAAAGACCCTATATCTATATGCAGTCACATTCTGAGATGCTGGGGTTAGGACTTCAACATATGAATTTTGGGAAGGAAACAATTCAGTCCATAAGAGCATCTGAAAAATGTGTCTATTCAGATGCTCTTTGATTCTATAACCACAAATGGCTCACATTTGGTGATATTTAATGTCTTTTGAATAGGGGTTCCTTTGAAAATGAAAAGTAGGGGACTTCTACCCAGAGAAATGAACATATACACTAAATTTCACATCAGGGAGTTTACAGACAAGCCCCTGACCCCTGCCTCCTTACCCCGTCTGTGGATTCCTAACGTCTAGATCCCTGGTCCAGATGATATTAAAACCATGAAGTCAGTGATCAAGTGTAGTAGACTAGTTTGTAAGTCACAAAACTTAGCAAGGTTCACCAGTAATAAATCACAATTTTAGATCTTTCCCCCAAATGTTTATAGTTCATTGGCTATAAACTCAACAGATTAAAAGTAGTTCCATAAAACTCATCCTCACTCTAGCAAAACCAAACTCCAAGTGCGTACCAGCAACTCTCCTGAATGATGGGAGTAGTTCTCTTGGTTTCCAAAGATGTTTCCTGACACCAGATTTTAAGCACAGATTAACAGTGAGGGAGGCCAGGCCTGCTCTTGGGCAGTCCCTGGGTCTGGGCCTGTTAGGAATGAGATGGGGTGTACCTGGCTACATCTGGAGCTCTCTCAGAGGAGTGATCCAGCTTTGGCTAATCAATGGATGGGGGACCATAGGCTAATTGGGTTGACTTTCTGTTTCAGGCCTTCTTCCATCCCAAATCCTAATGCCTTTGTTGGTCAAGGCTCAAAAGGAACTTATTATTACTTGAAGCTGATTTCCTAGGGTGGGGCCTCTAGCCAGTCCCTGAAAGCAAGCAGGATTAGATAATTTTTGCCTTGTTATTGTTTGTAAATAAAGAAAAGGGGAAAATCTGAGCCGGTATTTGTAGAAATGAGCTTGAGATGGGCCCTATACCATGTGTATAGAGCTTTCTATAGAAGGTATGGACTCACATGAATGTTTAGACTGGTGTAGAGAATATTTTGATGACCCTGTTTTTTCTTTTCTTTTCTTTTTTTTTTTTTTTACATAAATGTGTCAATCTGAGGCCAGTTACTGGCTTTTGTGTTGTTAGCACAACACTTTGAAAGGGTTGTGAGTCAGGAAAAAATTGATATTTGGGTTCAATTTATTTCAGGTTTTGAAACAATATGTGGTTCTTTCCAGCTTTTGTTTTACAGCCCACTTAGATTTGATTTAAGTCCATTGTCAAAATAAAATTTAAAATGCTTATTCAAGAATACTGTGAAACTGGAAATCCCATAATATCCTGCATTATATAACTACATCAAAATTCTGTACGTAAGCCAAAAATACAGTGAAAGAAAAATAGCTTGCTAATCTACTAGAAGTTCTTTAATTAAGTTATAAATTTTTAATGTAACTTTAGTTTCATGTGAGTGTATTTTATTTTCTTTGTCTTTTTATTCATTTGAAAAATTATGCAGTTTTGCACTTTGTTGTTACAAATATGCTTTTACTGAATATTGACATACTAAAAATTATTAATAAAATCTAATTTTATTCAAAACAGATTGACTCAGAAATATATGAAATAAACTTATGTAATATATAAAACAAACTTGTTTAAATAAGGAAATTTAGAAATTCCATACCTTGATTAAATAATATCAATACTAATATTTTTATTTTATCTCCCAAATATGAAAACCCTCTTGATGCACCATTTGTTTTTATGTAATTTTATCAATCTTTAACTATCTGTGCTCTTTAGGCAAGGAAAATCATGAATATACCTAAACTAATTTTTTTTCAACAAGTTTCTCCAGAAAAGTTTTATGGGTTAGATGTTTCATGAAATAAATACTCAAAACAAATACTAAAAAATTATTTAAATTGCTTATGAACAATGATTGATTTTTAACCTTAGTTATGGCAATAGTACTTATAGTTTTGGATATAGATATCAAGAGTTCCTTAGAACTGATTAAAAAAAAACCCGCCCTGGCTGGTATGGCTCAGCAGTTAGAACATTGCCTATGGACCAAAGAGTCATGGGTTCGATTCTGGGACCCTGGTTGTGATTCAGTCCCCAGCTCTGGTCGGTGTCATGTGGGAGGCAACCAATCAATGTGTCTCTCTCATATCGATGTTTCTCTCTTTTCTCTTTTTCTCTCTGTCCCTCCCACTCTATCTGAAGATAAATGGAAAAAAAAAAAATCCTTGGGTGAGGATTTAAAAAAACAACTCAACTCTGATTTTATTCAAATTTCATTATCTTTCCTCTAATGTGTTTTTCTGTTCCAGGAGCTAAATCAAGATACCACATTGTACTTAGAATGCATTTTATTTTATCAAGTAATTTCTATTGCTGCCATATTTTATAATAATTGCTGACCAGTAGAAATCCTGATCATTCTGTGTGTGTGTGTGTGTGTGTGTGTGTGTATGTGTTTTCATTCATGTATTTTTTCCCTCCTCTATGGTAGAATAGCAAAAATAATCTTAGGGGATTTGAAATCAAATTGACCTGAGTTTTAATCCTAATTTGCTACTTAATTTTGGGATGTTGGTCAAGTTCTCTAAATTCTCTAAACTGGTTTCTTCATCTGTAATAAAGGAATAATACTAACAAGAATAACTACCTTACTGAATTGTAAGGACTAAATGTGAATATACAATGAACTGTAGTAGTGATTGTTGGTATTATTATTAATTACAGTCTAATGAAGATACTGAAGGAAGAGAATTATCCAGAGAGCAGATGGTCAAGGACAATTTTTTAAAAATGGGGGAGGAGAATGGCACAGAAAAGCCACAATTTGAAAAACAAACTTCAAAATAACCGGCAATTGATTGTTCAGTAAAATTAAGAAGCCTTCTCTTTCTTGCCAGAATATTTATATCAAAATGTGTAACATGGGGCCCGTTTTGTTACTTGGCATGTTTCTGGCCATTTGTAAAGGAAATGTTCAGCTGCTGTTGCTCTGGGAGGCAGATGGATGGATGACATTTATGAATTGCATTTTTCAGATGGAGAAACTGAGGCACCAAGTGGTTAATTGTTTTTCCCAACCTTCCACATTCATGAAACATCAAATTTGAAGTTACAGCTCATGAATATCTTATGCCTTCCAGCTATGCGCCACAGAAAGCAATTGCCAATGGATGGGATGGTAAAGATGGGTTTCTCTAAGGAAGGCCAGCTGAAGACGGGCTTTTGTGTCTGGTACAGATGGCCAACTGGTAGTGCTTACCAGGCTCCCCCCCACCCCCTGCCGCCACCCACCCTCAAGTGACAGCTTTTTGCATCTTCTTGTCTAATTAAACCACCAACAGAGAATGCCAGTTATCTGCTTGTATGACACCTCTGAATATTAAGTAGCTTTTGTAATTAATTATTTTTTGAAAGGCTTGATCCTCCATAATTAAATAAATCTTGGAGAATTAATAATATATGGGCTTAAAACACCATGAGCAACCACTTGGCGGTGTGGGAAGAACTTTGCATCCAATATAGTGTCTCTGTTGATCAATCCTTAATGATCTGAATGCTCCCAATACTAACATTTCGATGTGTTTCTTCCTTTCTCTATATTCCCGTGCACCCAACTGGAACCAATTGTTTCTGCACAGGGTAAGATATAAAAATGCAGATTTGCTTAAATAGCTTATTGTCCAACAAGGCAGTCTGTGTTGTACATGAGAATATGCCGCAAGCAGCTGTCTGCTTCGTATTGCCCTCTGGGCTATGACTGTGGTGCTGTTCAGTAAGTTTGGTAGTGTCTTGTGCTGGCAGCAATGTTGAGACTGGATAATGGATGCTGGCAAGATCTTGAAATCAGAGGGGTGGAAAGAGCACAATTAATCAGCTGGTCATGTTCTTCTATGGAGAGCTTGTGGGGTGTGACTGAGCTGGCCCACCACAGAGGACAATTCAGTATGCCCCACCTGTCTAGATGGGGAGCCTGCTTTTTTGCCTTTGAGGGGCCAGGCAGCTGGGGAAGCAGGAGACTTGCTGCTGGGGGATACTCTGCCTCCAGGGCTTGTCGCCATGTGATTTTGCTTTTTTGGTGGAAGCTGTTTAATCTTAGTCTGTAGGGGTCTAGGTTGTTGGCTGCCCAAACTGGGTAGAACAGGTGTTTAGCTAGAAGCAGTATGGGGGAAGGGAAGATGGGTAGAGTGAGGTGAGCATACCCATCCTTATATTTAAAGGAGATGTCCTGCCCTTTCCTTTCGCCCAGTCCCATTCTCTCTCCTTCTTCCCTCTTTTCCTATCCCTGTCTTTCCCCTTGTTCACTTGCCCTCATTTTGCGTTTTTGTTTAAATGGTTGGCACCAGTATTGGTTGCGTAGACTTCAGCTTTCAGAGTAGCAGGAAGGGTCATGTCTCAGTGTTACGGAGTTTTAGATCCAGAAAGCGTCCTAGGTGTTCTGGAACAGCCATGGAGAGTCTTGAATCCAAAAGATGCTGGAAAGATTCCAGGGTTCCTCCCAGCGGTTTGACTTTTTGTTGGATGATCCTAGGAGTGCTGTCTGGCTCAGAAACTTACATGTAAGGGTAATGGTTCCAATGACAATCATCACCATAATAATATGCATTGACTGCGCACACTCTAAATACCTTGTCTTTTGACATTTTAATTTTTAAATAGGTAATATATCTGCATGGTTCACAATCCTTTAATTCACAAAAGTTATAAAAGATACCTAGTAAAAATGTTCCCTTTTCCCTCCACTGAGTTACCACCTCCCAAAGAAATAAATAACAACTGTTATTAATTTATTATATATCCTTTCATAGATTTTTGTGCATAAACAAGAAAATATGAATATATATGTATTTCCCCCATTTCATGGCACACATAAGTAACACATTATACATTGTTCTCTGCTTCATGCATGTCTTTACTTAATTCTCACAGCAGTCCTGTGTGGAACGAGCTGTTATTACCCCAGTTTACAATCAGAATTCAGCCCTAGCTGAGTACTTGCTCAGGGCAACATAGCAGGGTGATGGAACTGGGGTAACCCGACTGTCTAAGTTGATCAGCCACGATCATCATCACTAGGCTGTCTTGCCTCTCGGGAGCTGGTATGGACTCCTCAGGGCTCCTGCTGATTTGCACACGTTTTCCAGGGGCTCAGTACAGTGCTGCCTCCTAACCACAGACTCCAGCCAATAACGAGGGAATGTGGCAAAACGGACTCAGCTCTGTATCAGTTGGCATTTCCTTTTTTTTTTCATGAAGTAATAATTAAAAAAAAATTGTGGCCAAATACATATAACGTGAAATTTATCATCTTAATGATTTCTCAGTGTACAGTTCAGTGGCATTAAGTATATTCACATTGTTGTGAAACCAATCTCCAGAGCTCTTTCCATTTTTTCTATGCTGAAATTCTGTTCCCATTAAACAATAACTCCTCATTCCCTGCTCCCCAGCAGCTGGTAATCACCATTCTGCTTTTGATCTCTACGAGTTGGACTACTGTAGGTACCTCATGTAAGTGGAAAGATACTGTATTTGTCTTTTTGGGATGGGCTTATTTCACTTAGCATAATGTCCTCAAGGTTCATGCATGCTGTAGCATGTGTCAGAATTTCTTTCCTTTTTAAGGCTGAGTAGCATTTCATTGTATGTATATATATATCATATTTTGTTTATTCATTCATCTGTTGGTGGACACTTGGGTTGCTTCCACCCAAATCAGAAACCTTGGAAAATGAAGAAAACGTACCACTATAAACATTGTAGTGCATGGGGTCATCACATAGGTAGTTCTAAAGCCTGCTTGTTTGCTTAAAAGGTTGTATAATTTTCCCACACTAACAAATATTCTTTTACCATATAACTTTTAGTGATAATATTCATGGCATAATATGGATATTCTGTACTTTTTAAAAAATTCCCTTATTTTTGGAAATTTAGACAGTATCCTTTTTTGGTGGTTAAGAATTTTCATGAACCTCTTGGTACATATAGCTATGAAAATTGCCTTATTTATAAATGCTATTTTTGGAGCAATCTATAGGAAGGTCAATGTTATTACAAGTGACCCTGACTCCACAGGAAAGCAAGTTGACAATGTAGGGACCAAGGTTGATCAAAGCGACTGGAAACCTTTCCTTTGGGTTAAGACAAGAGTATCTGGGCAACTCCGGAGAACCCTGAACAAACTCAGCTTCCACGTCACTTTGCTGATTTCACTGGACACCCAGAGTCCTCAGATGTTCAGGATGCTCTTTTTTCCTCCCTCCCTGATTAGTGGAACCCTTCGAAATATCTCTAACGAATCAAGCCAACAGCCACACCCTCAAAGTGTAGATCTAAGTCTTTGTTTTGTGAGCTGTATTTCCTGCAGTAGCCTATACTTCCCCAGGACATTTCATTAGTACTTATTGTATGGACAAAGATAATTATATCATTGTTATTCTCACTCTTATTCTGGGTGTGTTTTCTTCTCTCCATTGGTGATTTACTGCAGACAATCTTGGGTTTTTTGCCCTAACACATTCCTAGAAACTTGTGTCAATGAGCAGATTAAACAAAAAAAAAATCATGTTTTCTAATGAGAATAACACCACAATTGGAAACCAACATATTCCTACCAATTAACTTGGAATCAAATAAATCATGGATATGGTAAATAATATGTCATTAAAACAAACAAACATCTTTCTATACATTTTCTAAATTTTCTTTAGAGCAATCAGAGACACAGTGGTTTCACAAATCCAGGTCCTATAAAGTGAGCATAAATGTGTGGCACATACTGTTTATTCAGAGGTCCCTAGATGTACGTAGAAAGTGTTAAAAGAGGCTATAAAAACACTGTGAGATGAATCTGTGTGACAAATTTGGCTCACGCTTAGATCATTGGGGCAGAAGAAACTTGAGACAGGTCTGTCCTGCTCAACTGACAGATGAGGAAAATGGATTTGCTGAAGCTGGCCATGCTTATATCAATTCAATATGTAATTAATGACAGTTTTGCTTCCTTTCTTAGACGTAGTAAATAGGTAGTGTGGTATGCCTCTCAGAACCCCCCTTCAGGGCTGAAGCCCTTATTACCCCAACTACTAGGATAGTGGTAGTGGACAGCTCCCAGCTCAGTCTCTTTCCCAGGACTTGCTCTCGGTGGCAGAAAGCCTCTGTACCCTTCAAGGGCAGCTCGCATCTGATGACTGGGGTGTCTGGTTGATGCAGAGATATAAAGGCCTGGCCCCCTCAGCCCCAAACTGAGGCAACTCTGAAGGGCCAGTAGGATCAGCTGAGCCTGCTCTGTGGCTAGTTTCTTCCCCTGCCAATGCTGCTTCCTTCCCTCCCCTCTAGGTATTATTCCTGAGAGCACTTCCTAATAAATGTCCTGTACCAAATTTCATTTCAGAGTCTGCTTCTCAGGGAACTGAACTGTGACGTTAGACAAATCTTAGAGAGACATTTTGGATCATGGAGTCTTTAAAAAAAATTTGCCCCATGAAAGTTGAACTGATGTCTTATTATTATTTTATTTTTAAATATGTTTTTATTGATTTTTTTAGAGATAGAGAAAGGGAGAAAGAGATAGAAACATCGATGTGAGAGGGAAACATTAATCAGCTGCCTCCTGCACGCCCCCTACTGGGGATCGAACCTGCAACCTGGGCATGTGCCCTGACCAGGAATTGGACCGGGACCTCTCAGTCCATAGGACGATGATCAATCCACTGAGCCACCCTGGTTGGGCCAGATGATGTCTTATTTTTTATGCTCTTTATAAATTTTCTTAGAGAGTAAACAGAGATATGCAAAGTGGTTCTCTTACCTCAACTTTGAATATGTATGTGTACATTAATTGTATTCAATGTATATAGTATATAAATACACACATATTTCTCTTATAATCTTGCAGCATCTCAATAAGGACTTTAATTTGGAAAAGATGTATCTTATTTATTATTATTTTTAAATCATTTTTCATCAGACAAACTCATGGTCATTATTAAAGGGAGAAGAAAATTCCTCAAGTTTTGTGTTTGGGAAGAAGGGAGGGATGATTGGTGGGAATAAGGAGATGAGAAATATTTATGAGCTGACCTCTGGTCAAGATGGTGGTGTAGGTAAACGTGGTCTCGTCTCCTCCCACAACCATATCAAAATTACAACTAAACTACAGAACAACCATCATTCAGAACAGCCTGAAACTGAGCTGAATGGAAGTCCTACAACTACGAAATTAAAGAAGAAGCCACATCGAGACTGCAGGAGGGAGATTTCTCCTTATCCAACAACAAGCCCAGCCAATGGGAAGTCATCACCACCCTGAACTCTGGCTTTCCTCCACTGGACTTTGTTCCTTTCCTTTGTTTTCTGGATTTGCCTATAGTTTTTGCTATAGCATGCTTGACTCGAAATACAATTCTCTGCTGTTCCTGAATAAATCTATTTTTTTGCTGGTAAAAACAACTGGCTGTGCCTGGCCAGTGTGGCTCAGTGGTTGAGCATTGGCCCATGCACCAAGAGGTCACCGGTTTGATTCCTGGTCAGGGCACATGCTCAGGTTGTGGGCCAGATCCCCAGTGGGGGGCATGCAGGAGGTGGCCAATCGATGTTCTCTCTCATCGATGTTTCTTTCTCTTTCTCCCTCTCCCTTTCTCTCTCTCTCTCTAAAATCAATAAACAAACAAACAAACAAACAACTGGCTGTTTTATTTTCAAGGTCAACATTACAAAAAGATAAATTGGACAATATTAAAGTTAAGAACTTCTTTTTACTGAAAGGCACCATAAAGAGAATAAAAGGGAAAGCTACAGAGTGGGAAAAGGTATTTAAATTAGATTTCTCTAACAAAAGAATCATACCCAGAATATACAGAGAGCTCCTACAATAGCAAAAGGACAGACAACCATATAGAAAGATGGGCCAATGACTTGATCAGGCAGGTCACAAGAGAAGGTAACCAACAGACATTTGAAAAGGTACCTGGACTTTACTAGCTATCAGGAAATCGCAAACTAAAGTCACAATGAGATGCCACTACACATACACAGGAATAGCTAAAATTAAAAAGATTGAGAACATCAAGGGTTACCAAGGAAGTGGAGAAACTGCATCTCTCATATATTGTTGTGGGAATGTTAACTGTTACAATCTCTTTGGAAAATATACTGGGAATATTAAAGCTGAACATATACATGCCCTATGACTCAGAAATTATACTGTAGGTATCTACCCAATAGAAATACATGTACATCAGTCAATAAATGTATTTTTAAAATTCAAAGGAAAGATAAACAGTTTAGGATAGTGGTTACTTCTGGGGAAAGAAGGCGAAGAAAGAGGGAGAGAAGGGGATGAGATTAAGAAGGAGTATAAAAGCTTCAACTTTATCTGAAATATTAATTTCCTGAAAAGAGAATTTGAAGTAAATGAGGTAAAATATTAAGATTTGATGAAGCTGTATGAGAATAATGTGGGTGTTTGTTCTAGTATTCTTTATAACTTTCTATATGCCTAAAATTTTTCATAAAGACATTTTTAAATCTTGGTGAAGAACAGAGACTCAGAGAATTTTTAGGAGCCATTGACTTAAAAAAATATTGTAATACAAATATACAGTATAATGCCAATATTGTGTATGTAAACATAGCACATATACATACACAGAGATTGATCTGATGTGATGAAACTGGCACTTTATCTCTGTGGTATTCCTTTCCAAAATGCATAACCGCAGTCTAATCATGAGGAAAATATCAAACAAATCCCAACTGAAGGACATTCTACAAATACCTGAGCAGTGCTCCACAAAAGTGTCAAAGTCATCAAAAACAAGGAAGCCCGAAGAACTGTCACAGCCAAGAGGAGCTTCAGGAGACAGGACAACGGAATGTAACGTGCTATCCTGGATGCGCTACATGTAACGTGGGATCCTGGATGCGCTACATGTAACGTGGGATCCTGGATGCGCTACATGTGACGTGGGATCCTGGATGCGCTACATGTGACGTGGGATCCTGGATGCGCTACATGTGACGTGGGATCCTGGATGCGCTACATGTGACGTGGGATCCTGGATGCGCTACATGTGACGTGGGATCCTGGATGCGCTAAATGTGACGTGGCATCCTGGATGTGCTAAATGTGACGTGGGATCCTGGATGCGCTACATGTGACGTGGGATCCTGGATGTGCTAAATGTGACGTGGGATCCTGGATGTGCTAAATGTGACGTGGGATCCTGGATGCGCTAAATGTAACGTGGGATCCTGGATGCGCTACATGTAACGTGGGATCCTGGATGCGCTACATGTAACGTGGGATCCTGGATGCGCTACATGTAACGTGGCATCCTGGATGCGCTACATGTAACGTGGGATCCTGGATGCGCTAAATGTAACGTGGGATCCTGGATGTGCTAAATGTGACGTGGGATCCTGGAACAGAAAAAGGACATGAGGTAAAACTAAGAAAATCTGAATAAAGTATGGACTTTAGTTAATGTATCAGTATTGGTTCATTAATTTTAACAAGTGAACCATACTAATGTAAGATGTTAATCATAAGAGGAATTGGGCTTGGGGTATATGGAAACTGTACTATCTTCACAAATTTTCTGTAAATCTAAAATTGTTCTCAAAAGTTAATTTCTTTAAAAAAATATTTCTGAGCTGATTTTGTGGAAATTAAATTTGAGGATTTTTAAAAAAGAAAAAAATATGGAAAATAAAGTGATATAACACATGTACATGTATTTATTACCCAGAATTAGAATTTGTTAATACATTGTCATATTTGATCTTTTAAAGTATGAAATAAGATGTTAGAGACAGAGCACTTAGGATTTTCTCTTAATACTGTGGAGCCTGGTCCTGCCTGCTCGCTGTGCTTGGCTGGATCGCCAGCCACACAGCAGCAGATTTAACACCAACAACGACAAATGGCACACGTGGACAGGAGCCACGTGTAAACGTTGCTGGGTAGCATCAAATGAGCAGAGTGAGGAAATGTGTTGAGAGCAGAGCACACCTTCCTTGTACATGGATATTCACCATAACGGAGTCAGGAAGGTACAAATTGAATTCAGACACTGCAGTTTCAGTGAACAAACCCTTTGGGGAAATGGCTCTTTTTATAATACGGCAAATAGCATTGTAAGAGTCTTCAAAATTTGTGGAGATTGAAGGGCTTGTGTAAAGGGTTTTGGGATTCATGATGAATTCATCAATACCTCCTTGTTTTCCCAGACAAGTTTCTCTGCCTCTTTTGCACCAGTAAAACCCCTGCTGAGCCACACAAGTCACAAACCTGGGCATCTTCCTCGAATTCTCTTTACATGACACACCCAGTTGATTTAACCGTCTAAAGATTGGTTTAAATCCATTCCTTCCTCTCTGTTCTTCTTCTCCTGTCTTTATTTGAAATCTCATCCATTCTGGTGGGGCTGTTACAAAAGTCTCCTAACTGGTCTTGATGCCTTTAACCCTTCCCTGGCACCTGCCTGACCTGAGCACTTACACTGCCACCAGCCGGTCTTCTTAAAACGCAAATCTGGCATATTCTTCCTTTTTTTTTTTTTTTTTTTTTTTTTATCCTCACCCGAGGACATTTTTTCATTTTTTTTTTTGTTCAGATAGAGTGGGAGGGAGAGAGAGGAAAAGAGAGAGAGAGGAACATCGACGTGAAAGGGACACATCGAGTGGCTGCCACCCGCACGACCAACCAGGGCCGGGGACAAACTGCAACTGAAGTACATGCCCTTAGCGGGAACCGAACCCGGGTCTCTCTGGACTGCAGGCCGACGCTCTAACCGCTGAGCCAAACCGGCCAGGGCTCTTCCTTTTTTTTTTTAAAGAAAATATTTTTATTTAAAAATTTTTATTAAATTGATTGGGGTGACATTGGCTCATAAGATTGTATAGGTTTCAAGTGTACAGTTCTATAATACATCATCTGTATATTGCATTGTGCGTTTACCACCCAAAGTCAAGTCTCCTTCTGCCACCATGTATTTGACCCCCTTTGCCCTTTACTACCTCCCCACCACCCCCTTTCCCCTCTGGTAACCACCATACTGTTGTCTGTGTCAATCAGTTTTTTGTCTTGTCTGTTTGTTTGTTGCTTTCAGTTTTATATCCCACATATAAGTGAAATCATATGGTTCTTGACTTTTTCTATCTGACCTATTTTGCTTAGCATGATATTCTCAAGGTCCATCCATATTGCCACAAATTGCAGTATTTCATCTTTTCTTATGGCTGAATAGGATTCCACTGTATATACATAACCACATCTTCTTTATCCAATCATCTATTGAAGGACACTTTGGTTGTCTCCATGTCTTGGCCACTGCAAATAATGCTGCAATGAACATAGGGGTGCATATATCTTTAGGAATAAATGTTTTAAAAAAATTTCAGGTTGCTTCCTGGCCACCGGTCCCACCCCATCTCAGATGCAGGATTCACACAACCATCAGTGGGGTCTTCCTAAAATGCAAATCTGGCATATTATCCTTAAAAAAAAAACTCCTTGGCAGTTCCCCACTGCTCTTCAAACAGATCAAGCCTCTCTGTGAGGTATTCAAGCCCCCACATCCTTCAGCTGCATGTAGCACCTCTCACACTTCATATTCCAGTGGTGCTGAGCTGACTGTATACCCCACACCAAATACTTGACACCTCCATGCCTTTGGTCAGGCCTCTTCCTTGTCTTGCTCCTACAGCTTCAGTTGGCTAACTTCTACTCATACTTCAAGACTCAACATTGGTGTCTTCTCCTTAGGAACCTTCCACAATTTCTTCCAGCAGGGCAGAATTTTTTTTGTTTTTATGTCTGCCGCTCCCACTCAAAATGTTACTAAACTCTGCATCCCAGCATCAAACACAATACCTGCATTTAATCAATGCTTTAAATGTTTGTTGAATGACAGATCAGTGCAGCTGGGAAAGAGGTTGAACCTCTATGTGGACCACATGCTGCTGGATGGAGCATTAGTGCGACTAGCTGGGGCATCTTGGACACAGACATGTCACCTGCAGTGGTCTCTTCTCTAAGGAGGCAGAGGACTGGGCACCAGGTGTGTTTTGAGTCTTTGCTGAATCTCTGTGAGCCTCTTGGGCCCACATACACTGGATCACTGGAGTTAGGAGAGAAAGTGTGGACTTCATGTCCTTGGGTGAGTGGAAGGGAAAGGGGGAGGTGGTGGATGGGACAGGAGGTCACTGAGCATTACAGGAATGCACAAGAACAGTAGCAAATTTTGCATAAAAGGGACTGAAAAGAAGACGTTTTCCTCCTCTTCATCTTCCTCTTCCTTTTCCATTCTTTTTCATTCACTTCCCTTTTTATTTCTCTTTCTTCTTCTTCCTTTGCCTCTTTAGTTTTGGTGAATATATTACATTTTACATCCAAAATAACCTTTTAATATTAGTGGCACAGAGAGAAAATGTAGAGAAAAATATGAAGGAGTACAAAATGAATTTGGGCTCAAAAGGAGGGTAGAAATTAAAGAGTGCAACAAAAGTGTTTCATTCATTAAGTTGGACATCACCAGCTTTATAATCAATTGTAAATTAAGCACTCGCATTATGTCAGGCATATTGCCTTGCCGCATAAATCTGGTAACATTAGTGCTGCTAAAATAAAGTGCAACTTCAGGATGCTGGGTTATGAACCAAAATAGGAAAATATGTAGTGTTAGGTGATGTGGCACAAAGCTTCATCTCCCTCTGCCCCTGCCAATCATGCAAAAGGTATTGAGTTTATTTGGTCATTTGTGGATCATAATTTGCATAAATTACTATGACTTCTTGTGACTAGTTTGGGAAGCTGAAAACAAATACTAAACTTCAAAGCATGTATATCACAGAGAAACCCACCAGTGGGAGAGTAAGACCACAGAGGAATTTCCATGCTGTTGGATTTACCATGTCTTTGCTTGAAGGAGTGTTTGCTGTGTTTAGTTTAAGAGTGTCCACAAGGCAGGACATCACTTCAGCTTCTCTACTCATTGTTTCTCATAACATAGGCCTTTGACCTGCATTAGAATAACCCGAGAGGCTTGCTTTCGTCCAGATTCCTGTCCTTGCCCCCTGCTAGCCCCTCAAATCTACACGATCAGAATACCAAGGAGTGGGTGCTGGGCTCTGCAGTTTTAAAGCCACCTGTGCCCATTTTCTGCAGCATGCCCACGTAGCCTGCTGATGTGCGTTATGAAAGCGGTGATTAGTACCGAGTAGCATGGACTGAAGACAGGAAGCATCACGTAAGCTCTAAGTCATGTTGGATGGAAGATAGGTTTGCTATCAGAAACTATTGAATTGGAGTTAGAAATTGTAGGTGATGGCATTCGTGTCACACAAACAAACATCAAAGCTGGCGAGCTTCAAGCAGCTGATCTAGTGGTGGGCGAGGGCTCCTTGGTGGCCGTGGCAAACCCTTTCCTGGTGGGATGATCAGGCAGTGGTTGAATAGCCCATAGCCCTGGAGGGGCCCTGGCCAGAGGGTCTTAACCTCAGTTGCATTTGGCTGCCTGATTCATGGGAGGTTTTTTCCAGAGAATAATCCTGACCTTGAACAAAACCACACAGGGAAGTGGTCTGTTTTGTAGGCTGTGAGTTGCATCCACACGACAGCCTAATTCATCTGCTGCTCTGTACAGCTCCTGAGACTTCAGCTAGCCAGCCCTTCTGCCACCAGCAAAGCGGGCAGGAGAAAAGCTGTGGGCCAGATGCATCGGCAGCCAGCCCACTGTATCTTAGTGCGTGGACTGGAAGGTCATGTTGTGGCAGGATAGTAAGAGGCTAGGGAAATTCCTCGACAAATGGAATAAGGGAAACTGAGACAAAGTAATTTAACAAGGCCAGACAATTTAAACAAGTTACAGCCAGCTGATGAATCACAGGGTTTTATTTTCCTTGACCAAGGACACTTAGGAGCAAGTGGTTTACACATTCCAGACTGCGCCAGGGGAGACCGGCCTCAGTCCCAGTCCCGTTTCAATAACATTCTTTAAAAATAAAACTAACCAGAAAATAACCCTGACCCCTCTATACATACATTTTGATGAGTCAACATTTTGAAGGATACACCTAGAGAGCTAATGAATATTCTGTTAAGACCCTCCCCTGAGACCTCCCCTAGGATTCTCTCCAGCCAAAGGAAGATAAAAAGCCTCAAGACAAAGGACCCATAGCCTGCTATTGCTAGAGCAGGCCCACACCTTGTATTTCTACTCTCTTTCTCCTAAACTCTAAGAGACCCCACGAGACTTGCAACTAGGGGAGCAACGGGCAGCCCCAGCTAACCCCTGCACCTGTCTCCAAGGTCCCCTTTCCTCTGGCTTTCCAGTGAGCTGACAGCAGCCCTGCCTTGGTTCACTTCTTTTCCTGTGACTTCTATTTCTGTGAGCCAAAGTGGCCCCTCCTAGGCTCTCTCCTGTTGCTTCTTCTATCCTAAGCCCTTCCTTCGTGTTGCTGTCCCCAGTGGTAATAAACATACCCTCAAAATCACCTGGGCTTGTGTTGTGAAATCTTTCCTGCACAAAGTCAAGAACCCACACACCACAGGCCGGCCCGAGGCAGACCGCTCAGGCTTGATCCCTGTCCAGTAACAATATCATGATTCCTCTTTATGGCTTTCAATCCATTTAATGGTATCCCAGGAGTATTTAAACATATTTTCCTGCTCTGATTGACTCCCTGTTGTGGTAACCCAGAATATCACTGTACCTATTATATTGTTTCTGTTCCTAGCAATATAATGCCTAATAAAGTATATCACTGAAAATGCACCCTCTGTTGTATTTCACAGAAGCATTACTGTTCGCGATATACTCACATAGCATCTTGGAAAATGACATTGGATTTATTCCAAGAGTTTTTCAGGTTATTCTAGCATCAGAGTATATGAACATTTACTACTAATTCTAAAAGCTGTTGCTTCTCTATTGTAACACCCAGATTCATTATTATTAGACTAAGGGGGTGTGGCCACTTGTTCCAGCTCTGGGTGTTCCTGTCTGACTGCAAGGTAAACATGTGGCCCCAAGGACTTGAACGTGCCCCCATCCTGACCTCACAGAGAGCCCAGCAGCTCTGCCCCTGCACCAGTCGAGGTTAGAACCTCCCTGCAGACCTCAGGATTGTTGTGTTTATAACACATTTCTATGGGCTCCAGCAGGCTGCCCACATTTAGCTTGGAGGGAGGATAAAGGAAGGTGGAGAGCAAAGGGCCTCTAACTCAGGGTCTCCGGTAGCCTTGCACATTGATTCCTGGCTTCTTGCTTTTATCTCTGACCTTCCAGACTCTGGACCTTGTCTGTTAGGAGCTGTGGCACCTCCCAGTGCATTCCAGTCTTAGTGGACCTCTCTGGGATGCACCCCTTTTAAGACTGATTCTTGCAGCCTTGTCCACCTGTCCTTACTCACCGGAGTATCTGTCAGATCTCCACCTGGCAAGCCGGCCTCTAGTACTGACCTCTCCTGGTTCCCTGGATTCTGTTGCCACCAGAATCCAGACCTGGATGAACTCTGTGGGCATAGTGGGCAGGCTTTACGTTGCCTTGTTCACTCCTGTGCTTCCTGTAGCAGGTGCTCAGTAAATGCTGGCCAAATGTTGAATGAAGCTGGGTACACCCCACAATTGTAAAGACATTTAAAATGTAAGCATACATTATAGGATTGGGAACCTAGAAGGAAAACTATTTGAATAAAAGGACATGAAAGCTATAATTCTCTTTCTCCTGTCCA
Source organism: Tadarida brasiliensis (assembly GCA_030848825.1). Classification (NCBI taxonomy): domain Eukaryota; kingdom Metazoa; phylum Chordata; class Mammalia; order Chiroptera; family Molossidae; genus Tadarida; species Tadarida brasiliensis. The sequence continues at coordinate 58,416,445 of CM061257.1, read as the reverse complement.
TGATAATTTCCGTAGTTCCCTCTGTTATCAAGAGATATTCATTTTTTTAATTTAAATATTTTTTTATTAATTTATTTTTGTTACAGAAGTTTCTCCTTTTCCCCCATTGACACCCTCCTCCCCATCCCTCACTGTCCCGTCCCCAGCTTTGTTGTCCATGTCCATTGGTTATGCGTACATGCATATAAGTTCTATGGTTTATCTCTCCCCCCCCCCACTCCTCTTCTGAGGATTGTCACTCTGTACCCTACTTCCATGTCTCTACCCTGTTCCTCAGAAAGTTATGTGCATTATATTCCACAAATAAGTGAGATCATGTGATATTTAACTTTCTCTGCTTGGCTTGTTTTGCTTAGGATAATACTCTCCAGGTCCTTCCATGTCATCTCAAAGGATAAAAGATCTTTCTTTCTTACAGCTGCATAGTACTCCATTGTGTATATGTACCATAGCTTTTTTTTTTTTTTTTATCCTCACCCAAGGACATTTTTGCATTTATCTTCAGATAGAGTGGGAGGGAGAGAGGGGGGAAGAGAGACAGACAAACATCTATGTGAGAGAGACACATTGAGTGGTTGCCACCCACACAACCCCAACCGGGGCCGGGGACAAACTACAACCAAGGTACATGCCCCCAGCGGGAACCAAACCTGGAATTCTCTGGTCTGCAGGCCGATGCTCTAACTGCTGAGCCAAACCGGCCAGGGCTGTACCACAGCTTTTTTATCCGCTTGTCTACTGATGGACACTTGGGCTGTTTCCAGATCTTAGCAATTGTAAATAGTGCTGCTATGAACATGGGGGTACATATATTCTTTCTGATTGGTGTTTCAGGCCTCCTAGGGTATATTCCTAGAAGTGGGATCACTGGGTCAAATGGCAATTCAATTTTTAATTTTTTGAGGTAACACCATAGTGTTTTCCATAGTGGCTGCACCAGTCTGCATTCCCATCAGCAGTGTACTAAGAGTCCTCTTTTCTCTACACCCTCGCCAACACTTGTTGTTTGATGCTTTGTTGATGGCAGCCATTCTGATAGGTATGAGGTGATACCTCATTCTTGTTTTAATTTGCATCTCTCTGATGATTAGTGATGTTGAGCATTTCTTCATATGTCTCTTGGCCATTTGCATGTCCTGTTTGGAGAGGTGTCTATTTAGCTCCTCTGCCCATTTTTTAATTGGGTTCTTTGTCTTCTTTTTGTTGAGTTGTATTAGCACTCTATATATTTTGGAAATTAACCCCTTATCTGATGTATCATTGGCAGTTATGCTCTCCCATACAGTGGGTTGCCTTTCCATTTTGGTGGTGGTTTCTTTTGCTGTGCAGAAGCTTTTGAGTTTGATGTAGTCCCATGTGTTCATTTTTCCCTTTGTTTCTGTTGCCTTAGGTGATGGGTCAGTGAAAATTCTGCTTCGTATGATATCTGAAATTTTGTTGCCTACATTTTCTTCTAGGATTTTATGGATTCACGAGTCACATTTAAGTCTTTTATTCATTTTGAGTTTATTCTTGTGTATGGTGTAAGTTGACGGTCTGGTTTCATTTTTTTGCATGTAGCTGTCCAATTTTCCCAACACCATTTATTAAAGAGGCTGTCTTTACTCCATTGTATGCTCTTGCCACCTTTGTTGAATATGAATTGAGCATAATATTTTGGGTCAATTTCTGGGTTCTCTGTTCTATTCCGTTGATCTATATGCCTGTTCTTGTGCCAGTACCAGGCTGTTTCGATTACAGTAGCTTTGTAGTATAACCTGATATCCGGTATTGTGATCCCATCTACTTTGTCCTTCTTTTTCAAGATTGCTGTGGCTATTCAGGGTCTTTTTTGGTTCCATATGAACTTTTAAAGTATTTGTTCTAGTTCTGTGAAATATGTCATTGGTATTTTGATGGGGATTTCATTGAATCTATAGATGGCTTTGGGTAGTATGGACAATTTAATGATGTTAATTCTTCCAATCCATGAACAAAGTATGTGCTTCCACTTTTTTATATCTTCCTCTATTTCTTTTTTCAATGTCCTGTAGTTTTCTGCAAATAGGTCCTTTACTTCTTTGGTTAAGTTTATTCCTAGGTATCTTAATTTTTTTGCTGCAATGGTAAATGGGATTATTTTTTTTAGTTTCTCTTTCTGTGAGTTCATCATTGGTGTATAAGAATGCTGTCAATTTCTTGACGTTAATTTTGTATGCCGCTACTTTGCCAAATTCATTTATTAAGTCTAGCAGATTTTTGATGGAATCTTTAGGGTTTTCTATGTATAATATCATGTCATCTGTGAATAAAGACAGTTTCACTTCCTCCTTTCTAATTTGGATCCCTTTTATTTTTTTCTTCATGTCTGATATCTGTGGCTAAGACTTCCAGTACTATGTTAAATAAGAGTGGCGAAAGTGGCCATCCCTGTCTTTTTCCTGTTGTTAAGGGAAATGCTTTTAGTTTTTGCCCATTGAGTATGATGTTGGCTGTAGGTCTTTCATATATGGCCTTTATTATGTTGAGATATGATCCCTCTATTCCCAAATTGCTGAGCATTTTTATCAGAAATGGGTACTGGATTTTGTCAAATGCTTTTTCAGCATCTATTGATATGATCATATGGTTTTTATCTTTCATTTTTTTTTATGTGGTGTATCACCTTTATTGATTTGTGAATATTGTATCAGCCTTGCATCCCTGGGATGAATCCCACTTGGTCATGGTGAATAATTTTTTTAATGTATTGCTTCATCTGATTTGCTAGTATTTAGTTCAGGATTTTGGCATCTATGTTCATCAGGGATATTGGCCTGTAGTTTTCTTTCTTTGTAGTGTCTTTTTCTGGTTTTGGAATTAGAGTTATGCTGACCTTGTAAAACGAGTTTGGAAGTCTTCCTTCTTCTTGAATTTTTTGGAGGAGTTTGAGGAGAATGGGTGTTAGTTCTTCTTTGAATGTTCGGTAGAACACCCCCGTGAAGCCGTCTGGGCCTGGGCTTTTGTTTTCTGGGAGATTCTTGATTACATATTCGATTTCCTTAGTTGTTATTTGTCTGTTCAAGTTTTCTATATCTTCCTGGTTCAGTTTTGGGAGACTAAGTGTTTCTAGAAATTTGTCAATTTTGCTTAGATTGTCCAATTTGTAATTGTATAATTGTTTGTAGTATTTGTTAACGATCCTTTGTATTTCTGTGGTGTCAGTTATTACTTCTCTTCTTTCATTTCTGATTTTGTGTGTTTGGGTTCTCTCTCTTTGTTTCTTGTTGAGTCTAGCTAAAGGTCCATCAATCTTATCATTTCAAAAAACCAGTTCTTTTTTTCATTGATCCTTTCAATTGTTTTTTTTTTTTTTTGGTCTCGATGTCGTTTATTTCTGCTCTGATCTTTACCATTTCCTTCCTTATACTTGCTCTGAGTTTTTCATTTTGTTTGCTTTCTAGTTCTTTAACTTGTGAGGTTAGGTAGTCTATTAGAAATTTTTCTTGTTTCTTGAGGTAGGCCTATAGTGTTATGAACTTCCCTCTCAGAACTGCTTTCGCTGCCTCCCATAGCTTTTGTGTTGTTGTGTGTTCATTTTCATTGGTTTCTAGGAAGTTTCTAATTTCTTCCTTGATATCCTCGGTAACCCATTCATTGTTTAATAACATGCTATTTAGCCTCCATGTTTTCAAATGTCTTTGCATGTTCTTGTTGCAATTAATTTCTAGTTTGTGATCTGAGAAGATGCTTGATATGATTTCAATCTTCTTGAACTTGTAGAGACTTCGTTTGTGCCCTAACATGTGGTCTATCTCTGAGAATGTCCCATGTGAACTTGAGAAGAATGTGAATTCTGCAGTTTTGGGTTTAATTCTCTGTAGATATCTATTAAATCCATTTGATCCAGTGCTTCATCTAGAGTCTCTGTTTCCCTGTTAATTTTTTTTCTAGATGATCTATCCAGTGATGCCAGCAGGGTGTTGAAGTCCCCTGCTATGATTGTATTGCTGTTGATTTCTCCTTTGAAGTCCTCCAGAAGATTTTTAATATATTTTGGTGCTCCTATATTGGGTGTATATATGTTTACCAAGGTTATATCTTCCTGTTGGATAGATCCTTTCAATATTATGTAGTGACTTTCTTTGTCTCTAGTTATGGCCTTCATTTTGAAGTCTATTTTATCAGATATGAGTATTGCTTCCCCAGCTTTTTTTTTCCTTTCCATGCTTGGAAAATTTTTTTTCCATCCCTTCACTTTCAACCCATGTGAGTCTTTTGTTGTGAAGTGGGTCTCTTGTAAACAACATATATATGAGTCATGCTTTCTTATTCAATCAGCTACTCTGTGTCTTTTTATGGGAGCATTCAGTCCATTTCCCTTTAAGATGATTATTGATATGTACTTATTTATTGCCATTTTTGTGTATTAAGGTTCTATTTTTCTTCCTATTTCTTCTACTAATTACAGTAGTCCTTTTAACATTGCTTGCAGTGCTAGTTTGGTGCTAATATATTTCCTTAGCCTTTTTTTGTCTGGGAACCTTTTTATTTCACCTTCTAATTTGAATGATAGCCTTGCTGGATAGAGTAGTCTTGGATTCAGATCCTTGTTTTTCATAACCTTGATTACTTCATGCGATTCCCTTCTGGCCTGTAGTGTTTCTGTTGAGAAGTCAGCTGATAGCCTTATGGGGGTTTCTTTGTAGGTAACCCATTGCTTAGCTCTTGCTGCCTTTAGGACTCTCTCTTTGTCTTTAATTTTTGGCATTTTAATTACTATATGTCTTGGTGTGTGCCTTTTTGGGTTCTTCTTACTTGGGGCTCTTTGTGCTTCTTGAACTTGAATGCTTTCTTCCTTCACCAAGTTAGGGAAGTTTTTTGTCATTATTTCTTCAAATATATTCTCTAATCCTTGCTCATTTTCTTCTTCTTCGGGGACTCCTATGATGAGAATGTTATTACGTTTCCAGTTGTCCCCCAGTTCTCTGAAGCTGTCTTCCTGTTTTTTAATTGTTTTTTTCCTTTTGGTTTTCTGACTGGTTGATTTTTTTTCTACCCTGTCTTCTAATTCACTGATCCGGTCCTCAGCTTCCTCTACTCTGCTGGTTATTCCTTCCAATGTGTTCTTTATGTCATTCTTCATTTCCACTTGTTTGGTTTCCAATGTTTCTATATCTTTACTGATGGTATTGATGTCCTTACTCATGCTGTTGAGCTTCCTCAAGATCATGGCTCTGAACTCTACCTCTGATAACTTTCTTAACTTGCATTTCATTTATCTCATCTTCCATAGAGTTCTCTTGTTTTTTCATTTGGGATTTGTTTCTTTGTTTCACCATTTTGGCTATTTAAGGGGGTTTTGGAGCCTGCCAAATTTTCCCTGTGTGTGTTGGTGTTCTACTGTTTGTGGCTCCCTCTACTGGATTTGGATGTGTGTGGGAGGACCCACATTACATACCACTGTCACGTCTTACTTTCCTGGGTAGATTTGCAAGCCCAGGAAAGGTTCAGTTATCCTCTAGTTTTTTCCTGGAGGCTATTAGTCTAAGTTACTCAGGGCCTTGGGTTGTAGCCCTCAGCTGCATGAAAAACACCCTCAGGTGTTCTGTGTAAGAAGATTTACAGAGGGTGGGGCAGATGTTGGTGGTTAATGACCCTCAATTTGCATTTCTTTGGCCCAGCTGGGTGGAGTTGAATCTCCAAGGGAGGGGCTGCTGCTTCTCCCCAGAGCTCTGGGAAGGAGCAAGATGGCCACCGTCCTGTGTGGCCAAGACTCAGCAAAAACTCTGAGCGCCCTCTAAATCCTGGGTGTTCCCACAGAGTTCCAGTCCAGTCCACCTTCCCTCTGCCAGAGCCCAAGGTCGGTGGCTGTAGCTAATATAGTGCTCTGTCCTGGCCCTCTGCGCTGTGGAGCCAGCTTGGGATTTTAACCTGGAGGGCACTGCCCATAGCTAAAACCACTGCTGTCTGTGGTCTCCCAGCCCGCCACCGTCTAGCAACTCCACAGACCTACCAGGCTCGATTCAGTGTCCCTGGTTATATGGTCCTCTCTGGATGCTTTTCTGTTGCTTTTTCCCGATGATTTGTCTTGGTCCTGGGAGATCGTCTGTGTAGCTTCCATTCACTCTGCCGCCATTTTTCTCTCCCTGATATTCTTTTCTGCTTAGGAATAACAGGTAAAAATTGCTTTGCCATTCTAAATCCCGACTAAGTAGATTTCCTTCCTGCAATATGAACTCTGCGGAGAAGAAGTGCAAAAAACCTATTCAAACCAGGGGCTTAAACTGAACAGTTCTGGTCCTAAAATCTAGAAGAGGCCACTGTAATCAGTGTTTCTGACTCAATCAAATTGCTTCTCTTTCCCCCCTTTAAACGCAAATATCACATAAGCCAACTTCTTCCAACAACAGCTCTTGATAAATGGTATGAACCAGAGTAGAATCAATAAATGCATATTTTTTTCTCATCCCAATTCTTATTTGTTGTAAAATAAGAAGAAACAGCACTTATGATCTACTGCCTTAACTAAGTCAATTGCTTGCCTCTATGTTTCCTAAAATTGGAATATGGTGAAATGAACTCTTGGGGCTGATATTACTATGAAAAATTTGCATGGACCATTATCTTAGAAAATTCTTTTTTTCCCCAATAGAAGGAACCTTTAAGACAAAGCCAAACTCTGGATAAGAACATCATTTGTTTTTACATACATTTTAAAAGAGCAGAATGTACCTCAAGATGGAATGAGCCCAGTGACTTCTTAAATTGGTCTCTGGCATATGTTCATGAGGAAGAAAGAGAGACAGAAAAGGGATTCTAATATCTAACCTGAGAACTGCTTTAAGGGGCCAGCATCATGGTAGTGATTAGCACTGGTGCAGAGCTGTACATTTGCAAGTGTTACCTCCTCTGAACTTCTCAGCAATCCTGAGATGTAGTTGGGTAGGCAAGATTATTCACTGATCTCATCTTCTACATAAGGAATGTATGCTCAGAATGTTGCTAAATCTCACTAAGCAAGTAAGTGAGAGAGTGAGTTGAGAATCAAACCTAGACCATAAATCTGGCTCCTTTCCACATCCCCCTCTTGGAATAGTGACTGCTCTACATTCTTCTGGAGCTACAAGCAGGCTAACTAATCTCTTTTACCATGGAACATCTGAAGACTGGGGTTGGTGGGAGATATGTGCTCTTTGGGACTTTTGATTTTGGTCTCTGCTTTTAATATTTATTTAGGATCACTTCCCAGTGTACTGTTGCTTATTAGGTCCAACTTCCTGAATAAATATAGAAATTTTACCTGCTTGGAGTTTATTCAAATAAACTAATATCTTTGATATTAAAGACAATAAAGAGAAATTTGAAGCATGTTCAAAGGATTTGGTTTTCATTCTTTGGATGCTTTAGATCTGGGCTGTTGGATTTAAGTAGTGCCATAAACCATACTGTCCCAACAGAAAGTAGAATGGAAGTCTCATGGCCTTGCCAAAGTATTTGATTTTCCTTTTAAACATTTCATTGATTATGACTTTTGCTTCTTTTCTGTTGGAAGAACAGACATTAAGAAGATTTACTCTACAGTTAATTCTTAATTATACTCATTCACAATCTATTACCTGGAATTCTGAATTCCAAACAGTTCTGAAATACCCCCCTCCCCCATCACTCAGGGGCAAATTTAGTCAGATCTAAACTGAAAGGACTTTAGGCTTTATATATCCATTTAATGTGGATATTTATGTGTTTTTCTGCAGAAATATTAATACAAGGCATTCCCCAGATCCCATTTAGTGTATTACCTAATAATGGTTGTATAAAATCTGAAAAATTCTGAGTTCTGAAATGCATCTAGACCCAAGGATTTTTGATAAGGGAGAACTCCCTTATCAGATTCTCAAGAAGAGGAGGGAGATGTGTGGATGACAGAATAATGGAGAAGCAGTAGACTGCAGTACTTTTCACCTGCATAGGTGCTTTTCCTGATGGAAGATTACACATCCCCCCCCACCGCTGAACTCATGTACAACCATGAGATTGATTTTCTTTGGCAAATAAAATGTGAGCAGAAGAGACGAGTCATTTCCAGCCAAAGCTTTAGGAGCCAGTGTGTAGCTCTCCATTCTCTCTCTTCCTTCTGCCATGAGCTCAGCAATGTTTTAGATGAAAGCTGGGGTCCATCAGCGTGGACTCCCAGTAAAGCCTGAGATGGAGCTGTGGTTGACCTGGAGATGTAACATGAATGAGAAAGAAACCTTTGATGTTCTTTCTGAAGTATCACCAAGTCTATCCTCACTGACACATGCAAAATCAATGCCCTCCAGATGGAGTAGTCCATTAATATAACACCTGTTGGCACCAACACAGTTAATGACCAATAGTCAATGTACTCTAGGGGTTTGAAGTCTGGCTATACAGATAAACAGTTAAGAAGGAGATACCAAATCAGGCCTGGCCTGCTGGCCACACTTTCTCCCAGTGTTGGTTACCATGTCTAGGCCCAAGGCCAAATGTCTCCTGACTTTACATATCCAAATATATGCTTGAATATTAACAACATTTCTCTTAGTTTGCTGGATTTAACAAGTTATATAAGTAATAAATGTTTATTTTAATCAATCAAACAACACAAAAGTATATAAAGAAAAAGTTAGTTTTATTCTTCCTCTCTCCTTTCAATGGTATATATCCTTCCATGCCTTTTTCTGTGGTAGGCAAATATATACAGGGCCACTTTTATTTTTTAATTTTTTTTCCTTTATTGATTTTAGAGAAAGAGGAAATGAGAGGGAGAGGGAGATAGAAATATTGATGAGAGAGACCATCGATTGGCCACCTTCTGCATGCCCCCTACTGGGGATCGGGCCCACAACCTGGGCATGTGCTCTGACCAGGAATCGAACTGGTGACCTTCTGGTGCATGGGTTGATGCTCAACCACTGAGCCACACTGGCCAGACATATAGGGCAATTTTTAAATATTATCTTACCATGAATATTACTCTGCTGGGGACATCCATTCAGTTGCTAACTCTAGCTAGACAATTAATTCTTTTAATTATTAATAGCTTCTTTTATTGGATGCTTACTACATCCAAGTCACTCTTGTAAACACTTTATTTAATCCCCTGTGAGACAGGCACTGTTATCAGCATTTTCCATTTGAGAAAACGGAGGTCTAGATAAATTGAATAATTTGTGAGGGTCACGCAGATTAGGAAGTGGTAGAATGAGAAACCCTGGCTTTACACTCCATGCCCTCTCAACTTCTACATTATATTGCTTGTATAATTACATAATAGTCCATGAATAAATGGACAATAATTTCTTCAATCATTTCCCTATTGATGGAAATTGAGGTGATTTCCTTTTTTTATTTTGCTACCACCAATAATGTTGAAATAAACAATACTGAAATACATTCTGAAACTCTTTTTTTTCTGTTGAAAGAGACCCACATGAATTTCTTCCTGTACTTCATTTGGGAGAACGCTACCAACTCTGGCAGTCTCAGTCTTGGTTGGGGAAGGGGTCCTGGTTATCATAATTCATATTCCAGTGACCAGTCAGGAATTCTTGCTTCACCAGTTCCTCTGAACCATCCTCATATCTCTGTAGTGCAGGGCAGAATGAAGAGCACTGTTTAAGTCAACACAGTTTACATTTAGAGACAGGGGGAAGTGAACTGTAAGGGATATCGTCTCCTAGATGTGTCAGATGCAATCACTCGGCGTGGACTTATGAAGCGGACTGAAATATTTGTTTTGATTGCTCACTGATTAAGAATACACTCTGGTGCACAATCTTGACAGACATCTAGGCCAACTACCCTTACTTTTAGAATCTGGGTCAGGGTTGCCCAACTTCTTCTAATTCAGCAGTCTCATTTCATTAAAGGATTATGCAAAGAAACCTCAATTGGGTCTGTGCAATTGGCTGCTTCCTTTTCAGTATTGAATATTACAGGAGCCCCAGCAGTCGCTAATGTTACTGTCCATTAATTTGCAATGTGTCCTTCCTCATTGTTTAGTATAGAGTTTGAAAAAGCAATTAGCTGGGGATCTTATGAAAAATGGATATATCATATGAGAAGTGGACATATAATTTAATACTGAAATAATTCATGAAGATATTTGAGGTAAGGTGTTAGACAAAACCCCATATGTTGGAGATGCTTATAAATGGGGTTTTGTAAAAACTTGAGAATAATTTAGATGGAAATTAAAAATCTCAAGAGCTATGTTTTAACATTTTAATCTAGAAGCACTGCAGGGTATATATTTATCAGCAGATTGCTACATTGTGCTACCATGTGAAAATTAGAGACTGAAATAGATTTGGTTACTTTAAGGTGAACTATCCAGTGAAATACAGAGAAGAAAGTCACAGCATAATTTGGGAGATCTTGTGTTTGCTGCTGGGTAGTGTATTTTTGTAGCTTATTTTTGTGTTGCATAGGGGTTGGGGTCAATGAGCATGTGGTTTCCTTTAATTTTTTTATTTTAGTACAATACAGATTTTAGGGTAACCAATAGTCACTCTCTATAGTATATGTTAGAAAGAAATGCATTCAAGAGCTTAAAAACTGGTGATTACATATGCAAGAACTTCTGCTTTTGAAAACTAAGCATCACCTAATCTCTGTCCTGAAGTGTCTGTTCATCTGTTCTCTCCTCAGCAGCCCTCTCCATTTCTGTTTGCATTCCTATTGATGTAGGGGTAGGGCACAGAGCATTTAAGTATGAAGCCTCACCTTTAAGCATGGATGCAGGCTTCAGTCTGTTCTTTTACTCTGTTCATGCAAGGTTGGGCAATATGACTTATTTTAACCAACACACATTATCTTGAATTCCACTGTTTTCACCAGTCAGAGCCAATTTCTACACCCATGGTGCTGATTAAAGTGCTGCTGCTACTGATTTCACCAATGGAACTATTTCTGTGATTCTTTATACTCATTAGCAAGAGCACTGGTGAGGACCAAGATATGAGTACCTGAAGCACAAGTAGTAGTAGACCCTGTGGTGTGAGCTTTTACACCATGAATATGGGTTCCTGATTAAGACAACTGATTGCCCCTTGAGTAAAGCTTAAGCCAACTAACACATTGTGTCCCATTGTCTACACTAAATATTTTGAAGTGGAAATTCCAAAATGGCAGCAGAGTGAATGGAAGCTACACAGACCATCTGCCAGGACCAAACTGGAATTACAATGAAAATAAAAAAAAATTGTCAGGAAAAAGCAACAGAAAAGCAGCTGCAGAGGACCCATATAACCAAGGACAGAAAAAGGACACTAACTCGAGCCTGGTAGGAACTGTGGAGGCATGAAAGGGTGGGCTGGGAGCACATGGACAGCAGCTATTTTAGCTGTGAGCAGCAACATCCCAAGCTGGCTCCACAGTGCAGAGGGCTGAGACAGAGCACTAAATTAGCTACAGCCACTCACCTTGGGCTCCAGCAGAGGGAGGGTGGACTGGACTGGACTGTGTGGAGATTTGGGAGCTTGGAGAGCTGGGAGAGCAATGAGTTTTTTTGCCGAATCACTCCCTCACAGGACAATAGCCATATTACTCAAAGAGCCCCTTCCCAGAGCCCCAGGGAGAAGCAGAAGCCCCTCCCTCAGGAATTTAACACCACCCTGCCAGGCCAGAGAAATGCAAAATGAGGCTCATTAAGAGCCAGCATCTGCCCCACCCTCTGGAAATCCTCTTACCCTGAACACCTAAGGGATTTTTTCATTCAGTTGAGGGCTACAACCCAAGGCTCATCAAGTAACTGAGACTAGTAGCCTCCACGCAAAAAGCTAGAGGATAACTGAACCTTTCCTGGGCTTGAAAATCTACCCTGGAAAGTAAGACTTGACAGTGGTGTTTAAGGTGGGTCCCCCCACATCATCCAAACCCAATAGAGGGAGCCACAACCAGCGAAACACCAAAAACAAAGGAAAATTTGGCAGGCTCCAAAACCCACTGAGACAGCCAAATTGGTGAAACAAAGAAAACAAATCCCAAATGAAAGAACAAGAGAATTTGATGGAAGATAAAATAAATGAAAGGGAATTGAGCAAGATATCACAAGGAGAGTTCAGAGTAATAATCATGAAGAAGCTCAACAGCATGAGTAAAGATATAGAAGCATTAAAAACCAATCAATTAGAAATGAAGAATGACATAGCAGAAGTAAAGAACACATTGGAAGGAATAGCCAGCAGAGTAGAGGAAGCCAAGGACCGGATCAGTGAATTAGAAGACAGGGTAGAAAAAAATCACCCAATCAGAAAACCAAAAAGAAAAAACAATCAAAAAACAGGAAGACAGCTTAAGAGAACTGTGGGATAATATGAAACATAACAACATCCACACCATAGGAGTTCCAGAAGAAGAGAAAATGAGCAAGGGTTAGAGAATATATTTGAAGAAATAGTGACAGAAAACTTTCCTAACTTGGTGAAGGAAAAAAGCATTCAAGTTCAAGAAGTACAGAGAGCCCCAAGTAAGAAGAACTCAAAGAGGCCCACACCAAGACACATAATAATTAAAATGCCAAAAATTAAAGACAAAGAGAGAATCCTAAAGGCAGCAAGAGACCAGCAACAGGTTACCTACAAAGGAACTCCCATAAGGCTATCAGCTGACTTCTCAACAGAAACACTACAGGCCAGAAGGGAATGGCATGAAGTAATCAAGGTAATGAAAAACAAGGATCTGAATCCAAGACGACTCTATTCAGCTAGGCTCTCATTCAAAATAGAAGGTGAACAAAGAACTTCCCAGACAAAAAAAGGCTAAGGGAATATATTAGCTCCAAACCAGCACTACAAGAAATTTTAAAAGGAGTGCTGAAATTAGCAGAAGAAATAGGAAGAAAAATAGAACCACAATACACAAAAATGGCAATAAATAAGTACATATCAATAATAACCTTAAATATAAATGGATTGAACACTCTGATCAAAAGACACAGAGTAGCTGATTGGATAAGAAAGCATGACTCATATATATGTTGTTTACAAGATACCTAACGCACAACATAAGAGTCACATAGGTTGAAAGTGAAGGGATGGAAAAAAATCTTCTAAGCAAATGGAAAGGAAAAAAAAGCTAGGGAAGCAATACTCATATCCAATAAAATAGACTTCAAAATGAAGGCCATAATTAGAGACAAAGAAGGCCACTATATAATATTGAAAGGATCTATCCAAAAGGAAGATATAATGTTGGTAAACATATATGCACCCAATATAGGAGCACTAAAATACATAAAAAACTTCTGGAGGACTTCAAAGGCAAAATCAACAGCAATACAATCATAGCAGGGGACTTCAAAAATCCGCTGACATCACTGGATAGATCATCTAGAAAAAAAATTAACAAGGAAACAGAGACTCTAAGTGATGCGTTAGATAAAATGGATTTAATAGATATCTACAGAGAATTAAACCCAAAACTGCAGAATTCACATTCTTTTCAAAATCACATGGGACATTCTCAAAGATAGACCACATTTTAGGATACAAATTAAGTCTCTACAAGTTCAAGGAGATTGAAATCATATTAAACATCTTCTCAGATCACAATGGCATGAAGCTAGAAATTAATTACAACAAAAACACACGAAGACATTTGAACACATGGAGCCTAAATAGCATGTTGTTAGACAACGAATGGGTTACCGAGGAGATCAAGGAAGAAATTAAAACCTTCTTGGAAACCAATGAAAATGAACACACAACAACACAAAATCTGTGGGATGCAGCAAAAGCAGTCTGAGAGGGAAGTTCATAGCACTGTAGGCCTACCTCAAGAAACAAGAAAAATTTCTAATAGACTACCTAACCTCACAACTTAAAGAACTAGAAAGCCAACAAAATGAAAAACTCAGAGCAAGTAGAATTAAAGAAATAGTAAAGATCAGAGCAGAAATAAATGACATAGAGACTAAAAAAAAAACAATTCAAAAAATCAATGAACCAAAGAGCTGGTTCTTTGAAAAGATAAACAAGATTGATGGACCCAGAGCTAGACTCACTAAGAAACAAAGAGAGAACCCAAATAAACAAAATCAGAAATGAAAGAGGAGAAGTAACAATGAACACCACAAAAATATAAAGGATCGTTAAGAAATACTATGAACAATTATACACCAAAAAATTGGACAATCTAAGCAAAATTGATAAATTTTTAGAAACACTTAGTCTCCCAAAACTGAATGAGGAAGAGATAAATAACTTGAACAGACGAATAACAACTAAGGAAATTGAATATGTAATCAAGAATCTCCTAGTAAACAAAAGCCTGGGCCCTGATGGCTTCATGGGGGAGTTTTACCGAACATTCAAAGAAGAACTAACACCCATTCTCCTCAAACTATTCCAAAAAATTCAAGAGGAAGGAAGACTCCCAAACTCGTTTTATGAGGCCAGCATAATTCTAATTCCAAAACTGATAAAGAGACTACAAAGCAAGTAAACTACAGGCCAATATCCCTGATGAACATAGATGCCAAAATCCTGAACTAAATGCTAGCAAATTGGATCCAGCAATACATTAAAAATTTTTTTCACCACAACCAAGTGGGATTCACAGGGATGCAAGGTGGTACAATATCCACAAATCAATAAATGTGATATTCCATATAAACAAAATGAAAGATAAAAACCATATGATCATATCAATAGATGTTGAAAAAGCATTCAACAAAATCCAGCACCCATTTCTGATAAAAACGTTCAGCAATGTGGGAATAGAGGGATCATATCTCGACGTAATAAAGGCCATATATGAAAAACCTAAAACCAACATCATAGTCAATGGGCAAAAACTAAAGGCATTTCCCTTAAGAACAGGAAAAAGACAGGGATGCCCACTTTCACCACTCTTATTTAACATAGTACTGGAAGTCTTAGCCACAGCAATTAGACATGAAGAAAAAATAAAAGGGATCCAAATTGGAAAGGAGGAAGTGAAACTGTCATTATTTGCAGATGACATGATAGTGTACTTAGAAAACCCTAAAGACTCCATAAAAAATATACTAGATTTAATAAACAAATTTGGCAAAGTAGTAGGATACAAAATTAACATCAAGAAATTGACAGCATTCTTATACACCAATAATGAACTCACAGAAATAGAAACTTAAAAAACAATCCCATTTACCATTGCAGCAAAAAAAATCAAGATACCTAGGACTAAATTTAGCCAAAGAAGTAAAGGATCTATTTGCAGAAAACTATAGGACATTGAAAAAAGAAATAGAGGAAGTTATAAAAAGTGGAAGCATATGCGTTGTTCATGGATTGGAAGAATTAACATCATTAAATTGTCCATACTACCCAAAGCCATCTATAGATTCAATGCAATCCCCATCAAAATACCAACGACATATTTCACAGAACTAGAACAAATACTTCAAAAGTTTATATGGAACCAAGAAAGACCCCAAATAGCCAGAGCAATCTTGAAAAAGAGGACAAAGTAGGAGGGATCACAATACGGGATATCAGGTTATACTACAAAGCCACTGTAATCAAAACAGCCTGGTACTGGCACAAGAACAGGCATATAGATCAATGGAACAGAACAGAGAACCTAGAAATTGACCCAAGACATTATGCTCAATTAATATTCGACAAAGGTGGCAAGAGCATCCAATGAAGTAAAGACAGCCTCTTCAATAAATGGTATTTGGAAAACTGGACAGCTACATGCAAAAAAATGAAACTAAACCACCAACTTACACCATACACAAGAATAAACTCAAAATGAATAAAAGACTTAAATGTGACTCGTGAATCCATAAAAATCCTAGAAGAAAATGTAGGCAACAAAATTTCAGACATACACAGCAGAATTTTCACTGATACAACACCTAAGGCAAGAGAAACAAAGGAAAAAATTAATACATGGGACTACTTCATACTAAAAAACTTCTGCACAGCAAAAGAAACAACCATCAAAATGGAAAGGGAACCCACTATATGGAAGAGCATAACTGCCAACGATACATCAGATAAGGAGTTAATTTCCAAAATATATAGAGTGCTAATACAACTCAACAAAAGGAAGACAAAGAACCCAATTAAAAAATGGGCAGAGGACCTAAATAGACACCTGTCCAAACAGGACATACAAATGGCCAAGAGACATGAAAAAAATGCTCAGTGTCACTAATCATCAGAGAGATACAAATTAAAACAAGAATGAGGTATCACCTCACACCTGCCAGAATGGCTGCCATCAACAAATCATCAAACAACAAGTGCTGGTGAGGGTGTGGAGAAAAGGGGATGCTAGTACACTGTTGTTGGGAATGCAGACTGGTGCAGCTACTATAGAAAACAATATGGTGTTTCTTCAAAAAATAAAAAATTGAACTGCTATTTGACCCAGTGATCCCACTTCTAGGAATATATCTTAAGAAGTCTGAAACACTAATCAGAAAGAATATATGTACCCCTATGTTCATAGCAGCACTATTTACAATTACTAAGATCTGGAAACAGCCCAAGTGTCCATCAATAGATGAGCAGATTAAAAAGCTGTGGTACATATACACAATGGAATACTATGCAGCTGTAAGAAAGAGAGATCTCTTATTTTTTGAGACAACATGGAGGGACCTGGAGAGCATTATGCTAAGTGAAATAAGCCAATCAGAGAAAGACAAATACCACTTATTTGTGGAATATAATGAACAAAATAAGCTGATGAACAAAATAGATCCAGAGACATGGAATTAGGGATCAGACTGACAAACCTCAGAGGAGGGCAGCGGAGCGGGGGATGGATGAGATAATCCAAAGAATTTATATGCATGTATGCATAACCAATGGACATAGACAGCAATGCTGGGGGGGGGGCAGGATCATGAGGAGGGTGTCTAGAGGGGAAAAAGAAACATCTGTAACAGAAATAAATGAATAAAAATTGGAAAAATAAATAAATAAATATTTTAAGTGAATTATGGACATTGAAATGCAATGGACATATGCAAGCCCTTAAACTCAGCTGCTCTCCATCTTATTTCTCTTTCTTCACATTCATTTAGATTTTGCCTTTGGCCACATACTTCCTCCCATTTCTAGCTCAACTCATGGTCTAATTTCACTTATGATGACTGTTCTCTTTTTAATACCTAAGTGTATAAAAAAGTATGGTTACTGTTTTGAGTGATCATTCAGTCATTTTATTTACTATTGCCATTGTGCTAAAGCATTAATTTTTGACCTGGAAAATATAAAACTCTGCCAACAGAGGGAAGAATAATGACCAGTTTTTCCTTGGTGTGGAATGCCTTCCATCTTAGTCCTTTGGGGCTTTGCTTCCTTTCGCCTGTAAAGTAGGGGATTTGGACCAGAATAGCTTTTCTCTCTCTGCCAGCTCTGATAATCTGAGATGGTCTTCCTTGTCCCAGCAGTTATCTCTTGGGCTGAGCCTGCAGCAGCCTGTGGAGCAAAGCCATGGAGCAGGGCCTGCTGACTTTGGGTCTTTCCCCTTATGGTGAATCAGAGAACTCCAGCCATCACTATTTGATAATCCAGCCAGCTCTGTTCCTGTGATGACTAGTGGATGTCCATGGTGATGGTGCCAAGTCTCTGCCATAGGTGAGGCCTCCCTTAGACCAGGAAGTACATCAAAGGGGAATCCATGGGATTCAACTGCCTCCCTTCAGTTTTTATTCAGTCATTGATCCAAAACACATGAAGAGTGTAGCACATCTTCCCATTTTTGCTTTTAAATTGAATTCTGCACCCTCAGCAGGTTGCATAATTTTTTTCTAGTCAGCAAAGACTCTGCCTATCGAGAGTTGTCTTAGAAGTTATAATGGGCTGGTGCTGATGTCTGTACAGATGTCCCTGGCTTACAGTGGTTCAACTTACCATTTTTCCACTCTACGGTGGTGTGAAAACAATACGAATAATAAATGACATGAGACAGTCAACACTTTATCATAAAATGAGCTTTGTGTTAGATAATTTTGTCCAACTGTAGGCTAATGTAAGTGTTATGATCATATTTAAGGTAGTCGAAGCTATGTTTGATAGGGTAGGTGTATTAACTGCATTTTTAATTTAGTGGTATTTTCAATTTATGATGGGTTTATCAGGATGTAACTCCATTGTAAATTGAGGAGCATCTGTATTTAATCTCAATTTAAATGTTATTTTACAGTAAGCTTGTTTTAATGTCCATTTATTCTTTAATGGTACGGTTATTCCTCGTGACATAGAAATTCAATATAGTGAAAATTGAGAAAATAATTTATAGTATAGGAATTTATTCAATATATGGTACCTGTTCACGGAACTCAAGGAATGTGCAGATCCTTTGTCTGATGTTCTAATAAGAGGACACCTTCATTTGTTCATTTGTTTTTATTCCATTTATTGTTTTTCTTTCGATTCTCTCTTCTTCTGTTCCCATGATTTTGCTCATTTTCAAAAGGGAGCCGCTTAGACCATGTGTTTGGGCACTGTCTGAGCTTACTGTTCACTAGAAGATATGGGGAAGGAGGATTGGCTGAAATTGGCTGCTTTTTTAGTTCATTAATTTTCCCTGGATAGTTTAATTCAACTTTTTTCTTTTCCTTTAAGTCATCAAGCCTTCAGGTCAAACATAGAAAAGCAAACAAACAAAAAAACCAAGTAAACTTACAGTTATACTTTGATAATTGTTAATTTATCAGAAAGTAAAAATTTAAGGATGTATTACATATTTTTTCTGCAGTTTTAAATGTGATTTTATTTTATTTTATTTTATTTTATTTTTTTATCCTCACCCGAGGACACTTTTGCATTTATCTTCAGATAGAGCAGGAGGGAGAGAGGGAGGAAGAGAGAGAGAGAAACATTGATGTGAGAGAGACACATCGAGTGGTTGTCACCCATATGACCCCAACCGGGGCCAGAGACAAACTGCAACCTAGGTACGTGCCTTTAGTGGGAACTAAACCAGGGACTCTCTGGTCCACAGGCTGACACTCTAACCATTGAGCCAAACCGGCCAGGGCTTAAATGTGGTTTTAAAAAAATCACATTTTAAGCCAAACCTTTATCTTCCCACTCCCACCCTCCTCCTTTGGGATAATGTGCCTTCCTTTGCCTCTTTTTGCTGACTCTGAAAAAAAAAAAATCTCATGGCACTATTATTCTTACTTCTATTCATGTTTGATCAACCTGTTTTCTTTTTCAGACCCTCTCTTCAGCTTTTCCACCTAGATTTGTGCCCCTGTGGTTGGACGACGTCACCAGGCAACCTCAGCCTCTGGCCCTAGGTTGGTTTTGCTAGTGGGAGCTTCGGCCAGGATTAGAGAGAGGGAGGAGAAGGAGCCTGTGTATTTATTGCCCCTTCCCTCTCTGTGTTGTCCAGGGCCTTGGCTGCATTTCTGCACTAGCTCACAGTTTCTGTAATGTGCCCCTCTCCACGTGGCCTCTTTGTTTCCAAATGCCAGCAGCCCTCTTGCGCTTCAGACTTACGGGTATTAACAGGGACCACTGATCCCACTACACTGTCCCTCGAGGCTTCCCCATGCTCTGCCCACCCTTGTAGAGTAGACGGGCTCTTCATTAAACTTTCCTCAAGTCATTCAGCTGGAATGTGCCACCAGTTTCTTGCTGGGGCCCTGGATAGATAAAATAATACAATGAATGCTTATGTTACTGGGAAGTAGTGTGGTCCAGCGGTTATTTTCCATTGATGTCTGACTGGTCTAGGTATGAATACATCCCCATCCCTTGATGGTTGAACCATTCTGGGCCTCCGTTTTCTCAAATTTAAGGTGGGGAGAATATTACCTATTTCACAGAATTGGTACAAGAGTATGTACGAATACTCAAAAATGTTAATTATTAAATTAGTTTAAATATAAATATATGTGTATATAATAAAAATTTTCATCCCTTTGATTTACACGTCATAGTTTCCTCCCTGGGAAGGCCCGGGCAATTACAAAGCAGTCATTTTGAGTTCCTCTGCACTTTGCGCTGCTGATCTTTGTGTTTCATGTTATGTGGGTCCCTTCCTGCTCAGTGCTCCACAAATTCCTGCGTGTTTAAATGACACTTGGTTTCCCATCGATGGTCCTGGAGGCTCTGGCAATCCCACCTCCAGTCTGTGGAGTTTCTTCAGATGGTGAGCGCTAGAAGCGGGGGTCCTGGTGAAGTGAGACTCTTTTGCTGGCGTCTTAGCTGTGTGCACAGGCTGCTGGCTGCTCAGGTGCTGTGTGTCATTGCGTAACCCAACTGCTTCACAGAGGAGCTGGCTTTTTTTCTGTCTTTTAATATATACATCTCGAAACTGTTTTGAGAGCACTGGCTAAGCCCAGAGAGGAGCTGCAAGGATTAGCTAATTGATTATTTTAAATGCTTTGAAACTGGCCAAGTTTAGTAGTTTAGTGAGAAGGATGGGCTAAGTAATTTTAGCAGGCTCAGTGGGAGTACAAACTCTACCAGATGACTCCTAATTTGATTTGGTATCTAGTAGGATTTGCTTATTGTACAACATGTCCCATAAAAATGAGTTATAAATGTCATTGCGTTTAAAACGTGACCTGGGGAAATGCTTTAAGATAGGAGAAGGTGTTTGGAAAACACACAAAGCTTTCGTCAAATGGAGCTGCAGCTCCTGAAACCACTTGGGCTCCTCTGACTCAAAAGAAGCTCTGTGAAGCGTGATTTAGTAACATCTGTGTTTTAAGGGCCTGCTGTGTATCAGGGCTGGATATGGTCACCATGGCTGTCTGCCTCCAAGTTCCATAGACTAGAAGAGGAGACAAATACATGCAGTCAAACCCTTCAGTGGGGTGCAATAGGGGCTAACATGAAAGGATATACAAGGCACAGAGTGACAAAATCAAGTGGGAATTCGCTCAATCTCAGGGAAATCAGAAAAGATTCATAAAGGTGAGGCTTGAGCTAGTCTTTAAGGGTAAGAGAAGTTTGCCACATGAGAAAGGGGTTAAGGATATTCCAGAGAGAGGGAACAGCATACGAAAAGCCCCAACCACCCTATTTCATGAAAATATATTTGAGTTTCTACTTCTTCTGTATCTAGCTCTATCTTGTTCTTTGCACATAGTAGATATTTAATTAATTCTACTATGATAAATGGATATTAGTAGGTGGTTGGATTATAGGTAGTGATTTCAATATTATTCATTAGGTTTTTCTTTATTTTCTAAATTTTCTATAATAGACATGCCTTTCTTTTGCAATTTAGGATATCCTAAAACATTGAGGGAGCATTTACCAGAGTCTGTGGCTGCATTGGAGTTCAAGATTATTATATTCAAAGATGGCAATGAACTTTGGGATTTGGGGATAGTTGTTAACCTGGTGGGGCAAATGCTTGAGATTGTGGTGGATATCACTGGAAATGAAGCTGAAATTATATAGGTTGGGGCTCACAGGTTTGGATTTTGTGTTGTAGACAATGGGAGACCATTGAAATGACTGGGCAGGGAAGTGCCATGATCAGAATCCTCTGACAACTTCGGAGAGTATGAATTGGCTTCGGGAGAGATTGGAGGGAAAAGCACCAACTGTGACACTTTTATAGTCCGAGTGAAAAGCACTGAAGCTTTTTAGGTTTGGGTAGGGTTAGGGAGAAGACAATGAGTTTGGTTATAGACAAGATAAATTCTAAGTGTCTGTGGGATAGTCTGTAGGAAGGCCAGTAAGTTCTTGGAACTGTCCATGAGGAAGAATCAGCCTTTAAAACATCACTACCACCAGAGACCTTGGAGAACTGGAGGGGAGGAGGCTCTCTGGAACACCAGGGAGGCAGTGAGGAGCGTGGACAGCAGGGTCAAAAAGGCAAGAGAGAAACAGAAGAAAATGGTGCTGTCAAATCATGGGAGAAAAGGAGCAAGAGGTGGTTCAGAAACGAGCAAATTATCTAGACAAGAAGTAGATTCCCAGACCACCTACCAAAATGGCACCCTCATCACTCCATATCACCTTCCCTGAGCACTGTTTTAAAATGTAGGTTTTATTTTTATTCAGGTATAGTGAGGCCAACATATTAGGAGCAGATTGCCATGAATTCCGGGCCTTCTGTCCAATGTCCTTACCTCGTCACTGGGGACAGATGCCTTTCTGGGGGTAGAAAGTCAGGGAAGTGGATCATTACATTTTTCTTTAACTACACACTGGATAAATTATTGATTTAGATAATATTGATTTAAGATCCAGTTGAATGGGATGGAGATGTCTGAGGTTCTTATAAGAGCTCACTAAAAAAAGAAGATTTTACATATTCCATGGTCTAGATGTCTAAAGGTCAAACCCATATTTGGCTAATTCACAAAATTTTATTACAAATTTTTTTTTTCTTTCTTGATTTTAGAGAGAGGGGAAGAGAGAAGGAGAGAGAGATAGAAACATCGATGAGAGAGAACATTGATTGGCCGCCTCCTGCATGCTCCCCACTGGGGATTTGGCCCACAACCTGGGCACGTGCTCTGACTGGGAATAGAACTGGTAACCTCTTGGTTCATGGGTTGATGCTCAACCACTGAGCCACACCGGTCGGGCTACTTCAAAAAATTTTAATGTGGAAGAAATAGATGTACTAAAACTGGAAGGAAAAAAAGAAATGGAGAAAACACTCTGAAGAAGTCATATGTAAATTGAGATATGTGTATGAAAAGGGAACCCTGCCTGGGTGGTTGTGGAAGGAAAAGTCCATGATGATGATGGACAAGCATCTGGAGTCTTCATATCAATGTCTTTCTTTCTTTCTTTCTTTCTTTCTTTCTTTCTTTCTTTCTTTCTTTCTTTCTTTCTTTCTTTCTTTCTTTCTTTCTTTCTTTCTCTCTCTCTCTCTCTCTCTCTCTCTCTCTCTCTCTCTCTCTCTCTCTTTCTTTGTCTCTCTTTCTTTCCTTCCTTCCTTCCTCCCTCCCTCCCTCCCTCCCTCCCTCCCTCCCTCCCTTCCTTCCTTCCTTCCTTCCTTCCTTCCTTCCTTCCTTCCTTCCTTCCTTCCTTCCTTCCTTCCTTCCTTCCTTTAGTCAAACATTTTTAATGTCAGCATTGTTGCAGGAGTCCCCCTTAAAATCCCCACCATTGCCCACCTCTACCCTCCCCTGCCTCCCCCTTCCTTGGCCTTTACCAAATAATTGTCCGTGTTCATGGGGTATGCATATATGTTCTTTAGCTATTTCTTTTACCTTATTTATCCAGTTACCCCCACCTCCTCCCCTTGGGCACTGGCCATTCTGTTCCATGTATTCATGCTTCTTGTTCCATTTCATTTGTCAGTTTATTTTGTTCATTAGATTCCACATATTAATGAGATCACATGGTATTTGTCTTTCTCTGACTGGCCCATTTCACTTAGCATAATGCTCTCCAGGTCCCTGCATGCTGTCACAACGGGTAAGACTTCTTTTTTTACAGCCACGTAGTATTCCATAGTGTATATGTACCACAGCTTTTTTATCCACTCCTCTACTGATGGGCACTTGGGCTGTTTCCAGATTTCCATATCAATGTTGATTGCCACTTGCTTCTTCACCATTTTTCCTCTGCTTCCGAGTTACAGTGAATCTGGAGCCTCCATTCCTGGTTCCCATGGTTGCCCTTTCTAGTAAATTTGCATAAAATCTTCATTTTATGCACATATAGAAACCTGTAAGTTATACTATGTTTTACATCCCTAAAGTTAGATGGGTTCTAAAGAAGTAACTTAGTTTATAACTTCTTGTCTTCTCCTTTGCAAGATACAACCAGAGATGGATAGTCCCTTCATATGAACAGTCAAAAATACTTTGGCAGGGCTAATTCTAACTACATTCATTGCAAACTAAATTTAAAAGTCCTGATAAATATATAATTGCACATGGTAGTTTTTTGTTTTGTTTTGGTTTTTGGGCAAAGTTCAAAGAAAGAGGCCCAGAACTGTCTTCTGGATACTTAAAATCTAAATTGAAAAATAAAGTCTACAATAATTTATGGGAGTGATTATTCTAGTTCTTGTCCACAATGCACAGACTTTGGTATGACTATGATTATTATTCAAGAGTAAGAAATGGAGCAACTATTTCCTTAGTTCTGCAGTAACAGCCTCAGACTGCCTTCCTTCTTGCTCAGAACCTTTTCTTGCTTGCCTTGACCCTCGCCTTAAATCAATCAATCCCAAGGTGTACCTGCCTTTGATATCTTAAGAACTCTAAGCCCAACCTGTAAGATAAAAAATAGACACCTACTTCCTCTAATGAGACACTATTTCAGAATCTGTGTGGTGTTCTCTCTTGCTTCAGTAATTCAATAAAAATCAATACTCAAAACTAAAACTAAAATGAAAATTTTGCTTATATCTTTATAGGGGCTTTCCCACATAGTTAAATTAAAACTAATGCATCTTTCAGGGGTTGGAGGAAGGTTGCTGGTGAAGATGAAGGATGAGGAGCACGTCTACTAGTTCATATCCAGTCTGGGTCTGCTGACCAGGCAGCGTGATTGGGTGGGTGCTGTGGAATGCTCACCCTTCCTCAGGTGGGGCACATACTTCTCCAGATTCTCTCTGGTGTCCCCAGTGGAGCTTCCTCCAGAATTTTTTTCAGTGTAGTTTTACAATTTTGGGCATAAATACTTGTTGGATGATCAAATGCCTAAATGCCAAGTTTCTCTGAGTTTACAGAGCACTCTTAACATTTCTGAGGAACGTCTCTGGAGATATTCAAGAATCCCCAGATTTGCAAACACCTCTGTAGCATATGATTCCTCAACAAAATGGGTATTTTCCCACTGGCTGGAGCAGTCACTAAAAGAGTTTCAGGACTCCCCTCCCCCCTGCTTCCTGTAGAGTATATGGTGGACTCTTTCAAGTCCTAGATCAGAGTTCATTGCCAAATTTAATATTCTACTCTTTAATGTATTCAAAATTCCCATGGGAACTCAAGCTTCATTCCAATACCTGCAAGGTGTTTCAAATTATGCTCCAAGCACTACGTGTCTTTCATTCATCTTGTGGATTTCACTGAGCTGCTACAAGATGGCACCTTGTGCATCTTGGGCACCTGCTCTGGCCAACTATGGCAGTGTTTTTTTCTGCTGCTTGTCCTGAGAGTGGCTCCTAGGTGGCTGATGTCCACTGAAGGCGCTGTGAAGGTGGTATCTGTTGCTGATGCCAGCCAATATCTGTGCCCAGGATGCCCAGCATGCCAATGCCTGGTGATAGGGGCCTGTTATCTGTACCAGGAGTGCTGGGTCACAGGCCAAAGAGCTGCCAGCACCAATGCTGGGATGCCCTATCTCAGAGACTATAATCATGTTGTTTTTCTTCTCCACAGGCAAACCGTCCTTTTAAAAAAAAGTATATATATATATATATATATATATATATATATATATATATATATATATATATATATATTGAATTTTAGAGAGAGGGAGAGAAAGAGAGAAACATCCTTGTGAGAGTGAAACATTGATGGGCTGCCTCCTGCACACCCCCTACTAAGGATTGAGCCTGCAACCTGGGCATGTGCCCTGACTGGGAATTGAACCGGTGACCTTTCTGTACATGGATGACACCCAACCAACTGAGCCACACTGACCAGGACCCCCTTCGTTTTTTAACCCAGCCAAAGTACAAAATAATGCAAGATAGAAGAAGAGTTAGAAAATCCTAGTAGCATAAAAATGTACAGGAGAAATGTTGAGATGCCAGTGTAGGCAATGTGGAAGGTCTGGTGCTCTTCATAATTACTGTACCTGTAATATACCAAACTTGGGGAGTTTATTGCTTCTTCAACTTTAAGAAGGAATGGCGGTTCTCACAGGAATTCTATACTGTGGCTAAATTCTAAAGCTGGCGTGTGAAAAACAAACATTGAAAGTAGACAAAGTTCCTGTTGAAATTCCCTTAAATTTCTTATAGACTAAGTATATGTGGCCATATTTACATGCCGCAATGAAGGAGACACACTATTTTTCCATAACTCTAATACAGCTGCTTTGGCTTCTGACCTTGAAACAAACCATTCTTTCTCTGACGATTGCTAAGAGTAGTTGACTTGTGTTTAGGGGCATGTTGTATCAAAAATATTGATCTTTAAATACTGCAATCCTATGAAATACAGTAAGATTTAACACTATAAGAGGCACAAAAACTGAAGCCAAGTAAGGAGGGGAAAGTGGTGCATTCACCCTTTAATAGAATAATAAGCACATTTATTGAAGACTTAAGCTGCGTTGGGCAATTTTAAAAGCACTTTTACATATGTTAACTCATTTAATCCTTACAGCGACCCCAGGAAGTGTTTGATAATATTTTACCCATTTTTTAAAAATAGTAAAACGAAGGCACAAGGAGGTTTAGTGACTTGTACATTTAGAAAGTGGCAGAATTTGAACTCGGGTAGTCTGGCTGTGATGCAGTTTCTCTTAACTGCTGTGTTCTGTATTTTAAAGCGTGATTGTGCTATTTAATTGAGTTTATTGGGTGACATTGGTTAATAAAGTTATACAGATTTCAGGTATACAATTCTACAATCCATCATCTGTATATTGTATTGTGTGTTCACCACCCCAAGTCAAGTCTCCTTCTGTCACCGTTTATCCCCCTTTCCCTTCTTTTGCCTCCCTCGTGATTGCACTATTTAAATGACCTTTTCTCTCCCTCCCTTCAGTCTAGGCAGGATGGAAGTTAACAATTTAAATGTCTTGTTTTTATTTTTAAAATTGAGGTATAATTGACATATTAGGGGGACCGGAAAGTAATGTTGTTTCTGCATGTTTCGATATTCGGTTGTCATTTATCAGCTCATTGTGTACTTCAAAATCGTGCCAAAAACATTTTAAGGTTAGAGTGACTTGTTTACTCGTAAATAATTAAATCATAATTTTTTTTTTGCAATTTATAGTGAAATGGCCAGCCAAATACCAGAAGAGGTACATATCCGGCATTGTATGCTTTTTGAGTTTCACAAGGGTAGTAACGCAACAGTTGCTACCAAAAACATTTGTGATGTTTATCCAAGTGCATTAGATGTTCTTAAATGCCAAAGGTGGTTTTCTAAGTTCAAATCCGGTAATTTTGATCTTTCTGACTCGTATCGATCAGGAAGACCAACAACTTTAGACAATGACATGTTAAGGGTGGAAGTGGAAGCAAATCCGTGTCAGCCAGTTGAGGAACTGTCAAACACTCTTAACCAACCTTGGTCGACCATCCAAGAACATTTGCAGCGGATTGGTAAAGTAAGCAGAGCAGGTGTTTGGGTCCCGCATAATCTGTCTGAAGGAAGCAAAGCTAACCGGTCCACCACATGCAACTTATTGCTTCAGTGGCACAATACAGAAGCGTTTTTTGATCGCTTGATCATTGGAGATGAAAAATGGGTCCTCTATGATAATCCAAAACACAAAAAGGCAGTGGCTCTCTCTGAATGAATTGCCACGAAGTACAGCTAAGCTAGGTTTACACCCCAAAAACGCACTTTTGTGTGTTTGGTGGAGTATTCACGGGGTCGTTCATTTTGAAGTGCTGAAACCTGGACAAACTGAATGCAGACCTTTACTGTGAACAATTGGATCGAGTAAATCAATCTTTAATTGAAAAGTGCCCAGCGATTGATTGTCACCAGAAAAGGCGTTATTCTGCAACACGATAATGCAAGACCGCGTTGCGCAAGATGAACCCTGGAAAAAATTAATGAATTGGGGTGGGAGGTATTGCCTCACCCACCATACTCGCCCAATATTGTGCCATCGGATTTCCATTTATTCTGATCGCTACAACATTTTCTAAGTGGCAAAAAATTTGAAAATTTGTGTGATGTCCAAAATGCCATCTCCAGATATTTTGCTCAAAAACCAATTGATTTTTATCGATCCGGCATTGAAAATTTGCACACTAGATGGCAAAAGATGGTTGATAACAAGGGTGATTACATCACTGATTAAAAATAAAAACTTGTTAAAAATTTATCTGTTTGAATTAATGGCGTAAAAACACGACATTACTTTCAGGTTCCCCTAATATAACATTATATTAGTTTCAGGTGTTCATTAAATGTTTCACTAAATGGTTTTAATGATGTGACTCCATTGTACTTTTGTGCTGTAGCAAAAATTCAAACTATGCTGAAAGGCATTAAGTATATGAAGAGATGATGTCCCATATTCTCACCCCTAGACAGAACAAAGGTTGACGGTTTCTGTATTTCCCCCCAGGTTCTCTTTTATGCATGCACTCACACACATATTTCTTTTGTTTGTTTAATACATACTTTACTCTAATTTCTTTTTTCACTCATCAATGTCAGAGACATCTTTCTAGGTCAGAATACAGAATTGCACCTCCTCCTTTCAAGGAGCTGTTTTAGTAGCCACATAGTATGCCACTGCATGAATAAACTGTAATTTATGTTTGCATGTTCCCTTACTGATGGATAGTCAGGTTTTAAATTTTTTGCTAGGTTTTCACTATTATAAACTCTGTGGCAAAGATGCTCATTTTTTCTCCTAGTATTTTGCAGATTTATTTTTTAGCTTTAAATCTTTAATCCACATGGAATTTATTTTGTGCAGGAGGTAAGGTGGGGATTACAGTGATTTCTTGACTTTCATCATTCAAATGATTACCCACCTGAAGAGATTCAGTCTCCAGGCACCCAAGTAAACACGTTGCATCTGTTACAGAAATACATTGAAAATTGTAATAAGGGAACTCTCCACGGTGGGAAATAGTAGGTAGTGTATTGGAGAGAGGTAGCAGAAGCAGCAGGCTCGACCAGTATGCACGAGAGCAGGGAGCTCTGCTTTCACATTGGAATGCTGCATTTTAATTAGCAATATTATTCCCAAATGTTTAGCTGCAACAGAGGGGGGATTAGAGACCCCTGCTTGCTCATCATAATTCAGAACCTGCACATCAGAGTGTCTAATTAGATCTTCTCTCTTCTGAAAGGTCAGCCAATAAAATTGTCACGTTGTGTCATTCAAGGTCTAGAAGTTACTCTGCTACAAGCTTGATGGATTTTTTTTTCTTCAAGTTAAAAATTGCCTGTTCATGTCTAGTGTCTTTAACAACCTTTGCTAGACTAAGATTCTGGCAGGCCATCATGTAAAGGATCTCTGAAATCTTTCAGCCACTTAGAACAATTCTGGTCCTTTTAATTTTTTTTCTTTATCACTTTGAACACTATGCTAGAGAGAGTCAGTATTTAAGCCCTTTGGTATATTTTCCTGTCCACAAAGAAAACCATATTTAATTCAGTCTTTGTTTTGGGTCTTGGATTCTGTAATTGAATATTACTTTCAATTAATTTCCATGGGAAGAAAACCCCAAATAAGCTATGCTCCTCTGGAAATGTTATTATCATAGAGAAATTAATGGAGCTAGATTTTTCCTGATTGTATTACTTGGCTATAAGTGAAATAAGTTAGGGAGCTATCTTAATTCTTTTAAGCCACTAGGATCTTAATTAGAATTCTGTATGGGGTGACAAGTTCAGGGGGGAAATGTGAATCACGGGCAACCCTTCTACATGGCAGTTGCTGCTGTCTCGCTCCACTTACTTGGCCTCTGCCAGTGGGGCCACCTCCTGGGTTCATCAGACCTCACACCAGCTTTCTCCATTCTCAGAGCTGTTGGGCTGTTAGCTCAAGGATCTGAGACTAGGGGGAGGGGGTACTCAAAGCTGGAAATTACATTACTCCTATTTCAGTTCTATTATGGGTTAAATTAGCTTTTGTGAGGGTATCAAGAAAGTCTTATCACTACTAATAATGATATTTTCCAAGGTGTGGTTGCATCAGAATCACCTGGGTGTTTTTATTTTTAAATCCTTATCTGAGGACATGTGTCTTATTGATTTTTAGAGAGATAGGGAGAGAGGGAGAGATGAAGGGGGGAGGAGAGAGAGAGAGAGAGAGAGAGATAGAGAGATAGATAGATAGATAGATAGATAGATAGATAGAATGAAACATTGAGAAACATCAATTGGTTGCCTCCCATAAGCACTCTCAACGGGCGGGGATCAGACCCGCAATCCAGGCATGTGCCTTGACCTGGAATCGAACCCACAACGTTTTTGGTGCACAGAAGGATGCTACAACCAACTGAGCCATGCAGCCAGGGCTCACCTGGCGGTTTTAGTCAAAGTGCTGCTTGTTGGATTCCACCTCAGTATCAGAATCTCTAGTAGTAGAGTTCAAGGATCTATTTAAAAAAAAACTCCTATGCTATTCTTTTGAGCATTAAAGTTTGAGAGCATTTGATTTATAACATTACTTAAATGGAAAAATGTACTCCTGGTTCTAACCAATTGGTTTCAAAGTGTAGCTTTGAAATTAGGTGTGTGGGCATGCAGGGCTAGCCTGTGTGTGAAATCAGTGTTCTGGATGACAATCACATTTTCTTTCTTTCTTTAAAAAAAAAAAAAAATTATTGTTGAAAGTATTACATCTCTCCTTTTTCCCTTCATTGACCCCCTCCTCCTTGCTCCTGCTCCTCCCCCCAGGCCTTCATTGCACTGTTGTCTGTGTCCATTGGTTATGCATATATGTATATCGGTTCTTTGGTTTATCTCCCCTGGCCCCTCCCCCCCAACCTTCCCTCTGAGGTTTGTCAGTCTGTTCCCTACTTCCATGTCTCTGGATCCATTTTGTTCATTACATTCCACAAATAAGTGAGATCATGTGATATTTGTCTTTCTCTGACTGGCTTGTTTCACTTAGCACAATACTTTCCAGGTTTCTCCATGCTGTCTCAAAAGTAAGCGATCTTTCTTTCTTACCACTGCATAGTATTCCATTGTGTATATGTACCACAGCTTTTTCATCCACTTATCCACTGATGGACACTTGGGCTATTTCCAGATCTTAGCTATTGTAAATAGCACTGCTATGAACATAGGGGTACATATATTCTTTCTGATTGGTGTTTCAGGCTGCTTAGGATATATTCCAAGAAGTGGGATCACTAGGTTAAATGGCAGTTCAATTTTTAATTTTTGGGGGAAACACCTTATTGTTTTCCACAGTGGCTGCACCAGTCTGCATCCCCACCAGCAGTGTACTAAAGTCCCCTTTTCTCTACATCCTCACCAGCACTGGTTGTTTGAGGATATGTTGATAGCCACCAATCTGGCAGATGTGAGGTGATACCTCCTGCATGTCCCCCACTGGGGATCTGGACCACAACCTGGGCACATGCACTGACCGGGAATTGAACTGGCAACCTCTTGGTGCATCGCTCAACCAGTGAGCCACGTGGACTGGATCTCTGCCCCTTTTTAAATTGGATTGTTTGTCTTTCTTTTGTTGAGCTGTATGAGCACCCTATACAGTTTGGATATTAACCTCTTATCCTATGTAGTATTGGCAAATATGTTCTCCCAGAGAGTGGGTTCCCTTTAAATTTTGATGCTGGTTTCTTTTGCCATGCAGGAGCTTTTAAGTTTGATGTAGTCCCATTTATTAATTTTGTCCTCTGTTTCTCTTGTCTTAGGTGATGTATCAGTGAAAATTACACTATATATGATGTTTGAGATTTTTCTGCCTACATTTTCTTCTAGGATTTTTATGGTTTCACAGGTTACATTTAAATCTTTTATCCATTTTGAGTTTATTCTTGTGTATGGTGTAAGTTGGTGGTCAATTTTCATTTTTTTGCATTTACCTGTTCAATTTTTTTTTTTTTTAGTCCTCACCCGAGGACATTTTTGCATTTATCTTCAGATAGAGTGGGAGGGAGAAAGGGAGGAAGAGAGAGAGAGAAACATCGATGTGAGAGAGACACATCGAGTGGTTGCCACCACACGACTCCAAACGGGGCCGGGGACAAATTGAAACCGAGGTACGTGCCCTTAGCGGGAACCGAACCCGGGTCTCTCTGGTCCATGGGCCAACACTCTAACCGCTGAGCCAAACAGGCCAGGGCTGTTCAATTTTTGTAACACTGCTCATTGAAGAGACTGTCTTTACTCCATTGCATGCTCTTGCCTCCTTTGTCAAATATTAATTGAGCATACTGTCTTGGGTCAATTTCTGGGTTCTTTGTTCTGCTCCACTAATCTATATACCTGTTCTTGTGCCAGTTGCAGGCTGTTTTGATTACAGTGTCTTTGTAGTATATCCGGTATTGTGATTCCTCCAAATTTGTTTGTCTTTTTCAAGATTACTGTGGCTATTTGGGTCTTTTTTGGTTCCATATACACTTTTAGAGTTTTTGTTCTAGCTCTGTAAAGTATGCCGTTGGTATTTTAATAGGGATTGCATTGAATCTATAGATTGCTTTGGGTAGTATGAACATTTTAATGATGTTGATTCTTTCAATCCATGAACATGGTATATGCTTCCATTTAAAAAATATCTTCCTCTATTTCTTTTTTCAATGCCCTGTAGTTTTCTGAGAACAGGTCTTTTACCTCCTTAGTTAAGTATATTCCTAGAAATCTTAATTTTTTTGCTGCAATGATAAATGGGATTTTTCCCAGTTTCTCTTTCTGAGTGCTCATTATTAATTGATGGTGTATAAAAATGCTGTCGATTTCTGGATGTTAATTTTATATCCTGCTATTTTGCTGAATTCATTAATTAAATCTAGTAGGTTTTTTGGTGGAGTCTTTAGGGTTTTGTATGTACAATATCATGTCATCTGTGAATAATGACATTTTCACTTCCACCTTTCCAATGTGGATGCCTTTTATTGTTTTCTTCTTGCTGGTCACTGTGGCTAACACTCCTAGTACTATGTTGAATAAAAATGGTGAAAGCAGATATCACTGTCTTGTTCATGTTCTTGAGGAACATGCTTTTAGTTTTGTCCACTGAGCATGATGTTGGCTGTAGTTTTGTTATATATGGCCTTTATTATGTTGAAATATGATCCCTCTATTCCTACTTTGCTGAGAGTTTTTATCAGTAATGGGTGCTAGATTTGTCAAATACTTTTTCAGCATCTATTGGTATAATCATATGATTTTTATCTTTCATTTTGTTTATGTGGTATATTACATTTATTGATTTTCGAATATTGTACCTGCCTTGCATCCCTGGGATAAATCCTACTTGGTTGTGGTGGATAATTTTTAAAAATATATTGCTGGATCCAATTTGCTAATATTTTGTTGAGGATTTTGGCATCTATGTTCATCAGGAATATTGGCCTGTAGTTTTCTTTCTTTGCAGTGTCTTTATCTGGTTTTGGAATTAGGATTAGGGTGGCCTCATAAAAGAAGATTGGAAGTCTTCCTTCCTCTTGAATTTTTTGGAATAGTTTAAGGAGAATAGGTGTTAATTCTTCTTTGAATGTTTGGTAAAGCTCCCCCATGAAGCTGTCCGGACCAGGGCTTTTGTTTGCTGGGAGCTTATTGATTACTGCTTCAATTTCCTTAGTTGTTATTGGACTGTTCAGGTTTTGTAACTCTTCCCAGTTGAGTTTTGGAAGCTTGGATGGTTCTAGGAATTTGTCCATTTCTTCTAGGTTGTCCAATTTATTGGCATATAATTGTTCATAGTGTTTTCTTATACTCTTTTGTATTTCTGTGGTGTCAGTTGTTACTTCACCAGTTTCATTTCTTATTTTATTTATTTGGATCTTCTCTCTGTTTCTTGGTGAGTCTGTCTAAAGGTTGATCAATTTTTAAAAATCTGTTTAAAGAGCCTGCTCTCTATTTCATTGATTTTTGTATTTTTTTTTTTTTTTAGACTCTATGTCATTTATTTCTGCTCTGTTCTTTATTATTTCATTACTTCTACTATCTCTGGGTTTTTCTTTTTGTTCTTCCAATTTTTAAGTTGTAGGGTTAGATAGTTAATTAAAACTTTTTCTTGTTTCTTGAGGTAGGCCTGCTATGAACTTCCCTCTCAGCACTACTTTTGCTGTGTCCTATAGATTTTGCATTGTGTGTTCATTTTCATTTGTTTCCAGGATTTAAAAAAATTCTTTCTTGACATCCTTTGTGACCCATTCATTGTTTAATAACATGCTATTTAGCCTCTATGTGTTTGAATGATTTTGAGTGTTTTCATTGTAATTGATTTCCAGTTTTGTGCCATTGTGAACTGAAAAGATGCTTGATATGATTTCAATCTTCTTGAACTTTTAAAGATTTAGTTTGTGTCCTAATATGTGGTCTACCTTTGAGAATGTTCCATGTGCAGAAATAAATGACATAGAGACTAAAAAAAATAATTCAAAAGATCAATGAAACAAAGAGCTGGTTCTTTGAAAAGATAGAAAAAAAAATTGATCAACTTTTAGCCAGACTCACCAAGAAACAAAGAGAGAAGACCCAAATAAATAAAATCAGAAATGAAAGAGGTGAAGTAACAACTGACACCACAGAAATACAAAAGATTGTAAGAAAACACTATGAACAATTATATGCCAACAAATTGGACAACCTAGAAGAAATGGACAAATTCCTAGAACCATACAAGCTTCCAAAACTCAACTGGGAAGAGTTACAAAACCTGAACAGTCCAATAACAACTAAGGAAATTGAAGCAGTAATCAATAAACTCCTAGAAAACAGAAGCCCTGGTCCAGATGGCTTCACAGGGGACTTTGTGAAAAATGTATATTCTGCTGCTTTGGGGTGAAATGTTCTGTAAATATCAATTAAATCCAGCTGATCTAGTGTGTCATTTAGGATATCTGTTTCCTTGTCTATTCGTTGTCTAGAAGATCTATCCAGTGATGCCTGTGGGGTATTAAAGTTCTCTACTATGATTGTGTTGCTGTAAATCTCTCCCTTAAAGTCCTCCAGCACTTAAAAAATATATTTTGGTGCTCCTATATTGGGTGCATATATGTCTAACCAGGGTTATATCCTTTTGTTGGATCAATCCTTTTAATATTATGTAGTGCTTGTTTTTGGTCTCTTGTTATTGCCTTCATTTTATTTATTTATTTATTTATTTATTTATTTATTTATTTAATTTATTTTTCCATTTATTTTCAGTCAGAGTGGGAGGGAGGGAGGAGGAGAGAGAGAGAGAGAGAGAGAGAGAGAAACATTGATGTGAGAGTGACACATCAACTGGTTGCCTCCCACATGACCTCAGCCAGGGCCTGGGACTGAACCACAACTGAGGGATGTGCCCTTGACTGGACTCAAACCCACAACTCCATGGTCCACTGGCTGACACTCCAATCGCTGAGCCAAACCAGCCAGGGCTGGCCTTCATTTTAAAGTCTATTATATCAGATATGAGTATTGCTACCCCAGCTTTTCCTGTCATTTCTATTTGCATGGAGAAATTTTTTCCATCTCTTCACTTTCATCCTGTGTGAATGTTTTGTTCTGAGGTGGGTCTCTTGTAGACAACATATATATGGGTCATGGGTCATGTTTTGTTATTCAATCAGCTACCCTATGTCTTTTTTTTTTCTATCCTCACCCGAGGACATTTTTGCATTTGTCTTCAGATAGAGTGGGAGGGAGAGAGGGGGAAGAGAGAGAGAGAAACATCAACGTGAGAGACACACATCAACTGGTTGCCACCCACACAACCCCAACTGGGGCCGGGAACAAACTGCAACTGAGGTACGTGCCCCTAACGAGAACTGAACCCGGGACTCTCTGGTCTGCAGGCCGACGCTCTAACTGCTGAGCCAAACTGGCTAGGGCCCTATGTCTTTTGATTAGAGCATTTAAACCATCTACATTTAAGGAGATTATTGATAGGTACTTATTTTTTGCCATTTTAAATCTTTATGCCTTTGCTCCTTTCTCTTTCTCTCTCTCTTTCTTCTTTTTCTTACAACAGTCCCTTTAGCATTTCTTGCAATGTTGTTAATAAATTTTTGTAGCTTTTTTTTGTCTGTGAAGTTCATTTCACCTTCAATTCTGAATGATAGCTTTACTGGATAGAGTAGTCTTGGATTCAGTTCCTTGCTTTTCATTACTTTGTATACTTCATGCCACTCCCTTCTGGCCTGCAGCATTTCTATTGCAAAATCAGCTTATAGTCTAATGGGAGCTCCCTTGTAGTTAACTTTCTGTCTCTCTCTTGCTGCCTTTACAATTCTTTCTTTGTTTTTAACATTTGCCATTTTAATTATGATGTGTCTATGTGTAGGTCTCTTTGGGTTCATCTTGAGTGGGACTCTCTGTGTTTTCTGTACTTGTGTGATTATTTCCTTCACCAGGTTTGGGAAGTTTTCTGTTATTATTTCTTCAAACAGTTTCTCTATTCTTTTCTCCAATTCTTCCCCTTCTGGTGCCCGTATGATGTGAATGTTGTTATGTTTCATATTGTCCCCAAGCTCCCTTAACTCTCTTCCTGGTTTTTAATTTTTTTTTTTCATTTGCTGCTCTAATTGGGTGTTTTTTTTTTTTTCCCTCTATCTAGTCTTCTATCTCACTGATTCGATCCTCAGCTTCTTCTAATCTACTATTGAATCCTTCCAAGGTGTTCTTTATTTCAGCTATGTCATTCTTCATCATTAGCTTCTACCTCTTTTTTCTAGCTCCTGGTGAGTTCTTTATAGTTGTCATTAAGTTGCTTGTAATTCTCATTAAATTGTTTGAGCACTCTTACTAACCCTACTTTGAATTCCTTTTTTTTTTTTTTATCCTCACCCGAGGACATTTTTTCATTTTTTGTTCAGATAGAGTAGGAGGGAGAGAGAGGAAGAGAGAGAGAGAGAAACATTGATGTGAAAGGGCCACATCGAGTGGCTGCCACCCGCACAACCAACCAGGGCCGGGGACAAACTGCAACCGAGGTACATGCCCTTAGCAGGAACCGAACCTGGGTCTCTCCGGACCACAGCCGATGCTCTAACCGCTGAGCCAAACTGGCCAGGGCTGAATTCTTTATCTGACAAACTGATTGCCTTCATTTCATTTAGTTCCTTTTCTGGTGATTTCTCCTCTTCTTTCATTTGGGGTTGTTTCTTTGTCTCAGCATTTTTGCAGTCTGGTAGTTTGGGGTGCCCCAGGTCATGCTGGCAGGTTGGTGATTGCAGGGGCATTGGGTAGTGCCAGGGCTGGATGTTGGATCCAGTCCAGTTATCTGGGGGTGCTGGTGGTTCTCGGTGGCATCTGCAGTGGTGGGGCAGGTGTTTCTTGCCTGATGCAGGGTCTGTGGGGTCAGTGGCTCTGTTCTGGTGCATGGCTGATGGGTCTGGCTCTTCTCACCTGCTGCAGGTCCAGAAGGATTGATGGCTGGTGGCTCATGTTTGTCTGTCATCATAGGTGATACTGTGGTGTGTGGGTCCGGCTGGTGCACTGCTGGGGTGCATGGGTCCTGATGCGCTGCTGCTTCCTGGTAAGACTTGGCTCTGGAGGTGCCACTGCTGCTGCTGTTGCAGGGCTTGGCTCCTCAGCTGCCACTGCTGCTACTGCCAGGTGTAGGGCTTGGCTCTAGAGCCACTGCCATTGCTGAAGCTGGGGGGTGGTGGGGGATGGGACTTGGCTCCTGAGCCTGTGCAGGTGCTGCTGCTGAGGGCGGGGCTTTGCTCTCAAATTGCTGCTCCTGCTTCTGCTGAAGGTGGTGCTTATCTCCTGAGTTGCCACTGCTTCTGTTGTCAGGGGCGGGCTCCCCTGCCAAACCACCGCCGCCGCCTCCACCTCTGCCGCTGCTGGGGGTGGGGCTCAGCTCAGCAAGGCTGCTACTGCTGCCTGGGTGCCGGCCCTACTGCTGCTGGAAACAGGTGCCTCAGTGGCATGGCTACCATGCCTAGGCCGGCATTGGCATGGTGGAGGCTGCTGGTCTGATGGTGCAAGGAACACTCGTGGCCATGGGGTGCTGAGTCCTTGCTGCTCCCTGCTGTCCCCTCCAAAGGAGGACCCAGTGGTTATTCTAAAATGGTGGGGCCTTCCAGCCCTGAGCAGGGAGAATCACCCTGCCAGGCAATGCACAATAGTAGCTGGCTGCTCTCGTGTCCATAGCACCGGAACCATCAGCCCTA
This sequence comes from Tadarida brasiliensis, assembly GCA_030848825.1. NCBI lineage: Eukaryota > Metazoa > Chordata > Mammalia > Chiroptera > Molossidae > Tadarida > Tadarida brasiliensis. The sequence goes on along the minus strand of CM061257.1, from coordinate 58,378,609 downwards.
AGTTTCCACACTGCTGCATGGATGCTCATCTACACTCACATGTACTCACACTCTCTCTCATACTTGCTCACCTTCGCACACACTCAGCCTTGCTCTGATCTTGCCTGCCGCCATTTTTTTTTTTTTTTTTTTTACCTCTGACAATCACATTTTCAAAGTGTAGAGCTAACAACTAACTGGTGAGTGGATTTTGGCTCAGAGTATTCAGGTGAAGTTGTAAGGCAGCGATTTTCAAATTTTTCATGTCACATCACACTTAAACTAATTAAAATTCTGTGCTACACCAAAAAATTTGTTTTTTGCTTATCTGACCAAAAAAAGTATAATTTTGATTCATTAACATCAGAAGGCTATTGTTGGGTTGGCTATTGTCATTTTTTATTTGACAATCTAAGGGAAAAGAGGTCTGTGCCCCTGACTAAATAGTCAAGTATTGCATGCTTTAAAAATTCTTGCAGCACACCAGTTGAAAATCACTGTTCTAAGGTATGGAGCTGGGACTACACAATTTCTGCCCCAATTAAAGCATAGAATTGATATTCAACTAGAAGGTGAAGCTGCAAGAATAGTTTAAACATCTGCACCTGATGTCAGCTCATTTCTCTTCTCCTTGAAATTTGGATAAGATGGTTCCAATCCTTTCTACATCCCCTGGAATATCAATGCCCTTTCCAAGATTTCTACAAATCCTGGGGGACTTGTCTTCCCATGGTTACTTCTAGGGGATCCCTTTTTCCTAATCTACATCTTGTGATGGCACTTTATCTCTGTCCAGTATGGGAGGCCCCTTCTTGATCCCTCCAGCAACAAAGAGTTATGTCATTAGCCAGTATCTTTACAGAGGGCTGTGGAATTAAAGGGCACGAGTCACAGGGCCACATCACACACCACAGAATGCCACTTACAATCGTGTCTGAAACATCCCTGTCCTTAAAGGTGTTTTTGGTCAAACCATGACAGGGATAGGTCAAGCCACTTCATATCACATCTGGGTTTCTCTCTATCTTGATAGCTCTCTGTCTTCTTTGTCTCAGCCATCTCTCCAGGCTTGCTTGGAACTCCAAATTCTTCTCACTCTTGTATTCAGAAAATGTCAACTCTCTCAAACCCCTTTTTCAAAACTCACCCCCCAGGACAATGCCAGCCAAGGTGCTTGGCTGAGCAAAAGAGCCATCCAGTCTTTTCTTTAACAGAATCCATCCTCCTCAGAATATAATTTTGGGATTCAATATAATTCCCCTAAGATCTGTTGTATATTTCTTCCATGGAAAAATTAATTCTGTCAAGGCTCTATTGGATGCATAAAGATGGAAATAATCTTTTCTTCTTACATCACTAAAAAATCATTTTTGTTGGGAGAGGCTCATCTGGAAAAAGTTAAGCAGGATTTCTATAAGGTTTTAAAAGGCAGGTGCACACCAGTGAGCTCCCATTAACCTCGCCATTCTTTACAACACCTTTGCTAACATGTGTAGGGAAGATCTGAGTAAATGCAAGCAGTTATTTCCCCACTTGCCAGCAAAAAGAATGCTCCAGATGCCAGGTGAGTGGCATCTGCAAGGCCACTCAGGGCGTTCTGTGTCATAAATCATATTTTGAGACTAAATCAACAGAAACTGTTTTCAGGATAGTTCACTTTCCTGCTATCTTATCTTGTGTGTATCTGACAGCTTTCTGTTTTGCTTGAAATGGAAAGTCATTTACCAGATGAGAGATTATTTTATTAGTGCTCTTATTTTCTTGGTAAGTATTCTGATTTTTTTCCTATTAATTTCTATTTCTATGCACAGCGATTCTCAATTGGTGAGAAAATTATGATCTCATAATCTCTTTTCCTTGTACTTGCTGAGTGATTAGCCTCATTTGCTATGTGAGTTCCACTTCATGGTTGTGAAATGATGACTTTCCCTGACTCTGGCTGAGCATGTCGGCTCGATGGCTTTGACCTTTTCCACGAAAACAAAGGAGATGAAAGAATGCAACGTGTGTGTAAATCGTCACTCAGATGGGGTTATTTTGGCTAACAGTTCAAAAGATATGCTTTGCTAAACTCCTAGAAGGTACCAGTGTAATGTTTTGTGCTTGGGTTTTTCTAAGGCCTTTGAGAGTTATTTTTAAGCAATGAGAAAAAAAAAATTCTGACTTCCCATTAAATGAAAATGATAAAGTTACACCCTGTATCACAAGCTGTGTGAATAAATGCATTATAGATTCCCAAGAATGGTATAGTTAAATTTGCTTCATCTGCTCTGTGATAGATATTACTTCCACTGCACTTAATTGGGATCATTGACAAATATAGATTCAGCGCATCTCAATGACTCCAAGGGATGTATAGATGTCTCACCAAATCCATTTAAATGGTATTCTGGATGTGGTCAAGGGTCTCACTGTAGTAATTTGCAGGTGTGACCGATATTAACTTATAAATTTTCCATGACTAGTTCTTTGTTGATTTCAGGCTTCCCCCTGTTCGGTAATGATTGCTCAGCAAGCCCATTGTACCTGCCTTCTCTGCAGGCCCTTTATTGCTTTGAGACCTCTCTCTCTCTCTCTCTCTCTCTCTCTCTCTCTCTCTCTCTCTCTCTCTCTGTTGTTAATAGTAATGCATGAGACAGTATTTCCCATGGAGCATATTCACATGAGCTTATGGAGCTATTTCTTACTTGACATATTTCTCTTTTCACTTGGGTGTGCTTTTAGTTCAGGGGACTTGGACTCTGACTGGATGAACAATGACAAAACAGTAGGGATGGTGTAGAAATGTACACATGCTCTAATAGTCTGGACAGTATCACACTTGGTTATTAATCCTGCGATATGATTTTTAGTCATCACCATCAGGGTGGGTCTAAAGTCCAGCATAATAACCATAATGTGTTGCTGTAAAGGAGCTGATAAATTGACATATGGGTGAAAATGATTAATTAAAAACTTTTTTTGCCCTGGCCGGTTTGGCTCAGCAGTTAGAGCATCAGCCCGCAGACCAGAGAGTCCCAGGTCCGGTTTCCGCTAAGGGCACATACCTCAGTTGCAGTTCCTCCCCGGCCCCTGGGGTCATGTGGGTGGCAACCAGTCAATGTGTCTCTCTCACATCGATGTTTCTCTCTCTCTCTCCCTCTCTCCCTGCTGCTTTATCTGAAAATAAGTGCAAAAATATCCTCAGGTGAGGATTAAAAAAATTTTTTTTTCTTTTTTATTATTAAAAATAAGATTCTCACCCCCTAACATTAGAACATAATCTGTATATCATTTGCTCTTATTTTTTTTCTCTTGCTAAAATTTTGAACTGTATTGCATAGGGTTGAATATCTCACTGGTCAGTTTTTCAATATTTGAAAATCAATAAATGTGATACACCACATAAACAAAATGAAAGATAAAAACCATATGATCATATCAATAGACACTGAAAAAACATTTAACAAAATCCAGCACCCATTTCTGATAAAAACTCTCAGCAAAGTAGAAATAGAGGGATCATAGCTCAACATAATAAAAGCCATATATGAAAAACCTACAGCCAACATAATACTCAATGGGCAAAAACTGAAAACATGTCCCTTAAGAACATGAACAAGACAGGGATGCCCATTTTCACCACTCTTATTTAACATAATATTGGAAGTCTTAGCCATAGCAAATAGACAAGAAGAAAAAATAAAAAGGATCCAAATTGGAATGAAGGAAATGAAACGGTCATTATTCACAGATGACATGATATTGTACACAGAAAACCCTAAAGACTGAATCAAAAATCTATTAGATTTAATAAACAAATTTAGCAAAGTAGCAGGATACAAAATTAACATCCAGAAATCTATGGCATTCTTATTCTTATACACCAATAATGAACACTCAGAAAGAGAAAATATATATATATATATATATATATATATATATATATATCCCATTTACCATTGCAAAAACAACAACAAAATACCTAGGAATAAACTTAACCAAGGAGGTAAAAGATCTGTTCTTAGAAAACTACAGGACATTGAAAAAAGAAATAGAGGAAGATATAAAATAGTGACAACACATACCATGTTCATGGATTGGAAAAATCAACATAATTAAAATGTTCATACTACCCAAAGCAATCTACAGATTTAAAGCAATCTCTATTAAAGTACCAATGGCATATTTCACAGATCTGGAACAAATACTCCAAAAGTTTATATGGAACCAAAAAGACACTGAATAGCCATAGCAATCTGAAAAAGAAGAACAAAGTGGGAGGGATCACAATACCAGATATCAAGTTATACTACAAAGCCATCATAATCACAACAGCCTGGCACAAGAAAAGGCAAATAGATCAATGAAACATAACAGAATCCAGATATTGACCCAAGACAGTATGCACAATTAATATTTGACAAAGGAGGTAAGATCATACAATAGAGAAAAGACAGTCTCTTCAATAAATATATTTGGACAGCTACATGCAAAAAAACAAAAACAAAAACAAAACCTAGACCACCAATTTACACCATATACAAGAATAAACTCAAATTTGATAAAAAGAGTTAAATGTGACCTGTGAAACCATAAAAATCCTGGAACAAAATGTAGGCAGAAAAATCTCAGACATCATATGTAGCAGAATTTTCACTGATACATTGCCTAGGGCAAGAGAAACAAAGGAGAAAATTAATAAATGGGATCACATCAAACTTAAAAGCTTATGCTTGGTAAAAGAAACCAGCATCAAAATGAAAAGGGAACCCACTCTCTGGGAGAATATATTTGCCAGTGACACATCAGATCAGGGGTTAATATCCAAAATATATAGAGTACTCATACAACTCAACAAAAGGAAGACAAACAACACAATTAAAAAATGGTCAGAGAGACTTCCGGTCAAGATGGCAGCATAGGTAAATGTGGTACTCGCCTCCTCCCACAACTACATCAAAATTACAACTAAACTACTGAACAAACATCCTTCAGAACCGCCTGAAATCGAGCTGAATGGAAGTCGACAACTACGAAATTAAAGAAGAGGCCACATCGAGACTGGTAGGAGGGGCAGAGGCATAGACGGGCTGGTCCCACACCCACGTGTGGCAGATAAAAATCAGGAGGATACCTCAGCTGTGAAGGTCCTCACTGAGGAGTGAGGGGTCCCAATCTCACACCACCCACCCCAGCTCAGGGTTCCTGTACCAGGAAGAGAAGTCCCCATAACATCTGTCTGTAAAGACCAGTGGGAATTGAGGCTGAGGGAGGCTGAGGCTGAGGGAGGCTGAGGCTGAGGGAGGCTGAGGCTGCGGGAGTTCCAGGCAGTTCCTCTTAAAGGGCCCATGCATGGACTTATTCGGACTTGTTCCCTCTGAGCCCCAGCATGGTGGGGAGGCAGCCTGAAAGGCACCAGAGACATACGGGGAAGAACTGAGTTGTTTGGCATTGGAGTGAGGGCTGGAGAGGCAGTTTGTTCCTGGACAGACATGCTGGCAGAGGCCAACATTCCTTTGGTAAGTCCTTCCCCCATGAGGCCTGTGGACAGGTGCCATATCTGGGACTCCAGCAACCTGGCTCACACTGTTTGCCCCATCCTGGTGATACCCCGAGGCCCTGCCCCACCTAACTTATGGGCCCATCCAAGCTGTTTCCAGTGGCTTTACCATAGGATTGGCCTATTAGATTGTTTATCTCCATTTCATTTAGTTCTTTTCCTGGAGTTTGGCTCCTGCTTCAGATTTTCCTAAATCCTCTCAAACAAGCAGCATCTGGCCACAGTGAGCCCCATACCTCTTGCTAAGTGGCTCCAGGCCTGGCGTTAGAAGCAGCCAGCCTTGGTTCACAGCTTTGCTTTGCTTGGACACCTCCAAGCCCACCACAAGAAGCAGTCATCATAAATCACTTTGTAGCTTATGCCTGGTGGCCCTGGGTAAACATAGGCATTGGCTCACCTGGCCCCAAGACAGCACACCCAGTGGACAGCTTCAGACCATGTCAAAGCACCACCACCCAACCACCTCCACACGTGACACACTCAATGAGTGGACTCAGTGGGTACTAGAGCCCTTATGAAGTAAGTCTTGGTCTGTGTGGTGGGCCCCTACACAACTGATCATCTAAGGTAGTCAGAGGTCAGTGGATAGTGGGCAGAGCTAGTCCTTGCACCTGATCAACCTGAGTAAAACCCTCCCATTGATGTGCCAACAGCAATCAAAACTCAATTACAACAGAGGGTATAAAGTCCACTCGAAGGGTACACCTCGAGGACCCAGCAGGGTGACCAGGGAGGCTGTGCCACTGGATCCTACAGGAAACCTACTACAACAGGCCACCCTAGGAAGCCTAGGCGACATAGAAACTCTACTTAATACATAGAAACAAACACAGGGAGGCAGTCAAAATGAGGAGACAAAGAAACATGTCCCAAATGAAAGAACAGAACAAAACTCCAGGAAAAGAACTAAATAAAATGGAGATAAACAATCTAACAGATGCAGAGTTCAAAACACTGCTTATAAGGACACTCAATGAACTTAGTGAAGACCTCAAGAGCATAATAAAGGAGCAGTCAAAATGAAGGATGTATTAACTGAAATGAAGAATACTTTATAGGGAATCAATAGTAAAGTAGGTGAAGCCGAGAAGCAAACCATCTGTTTGGAATATAAGGAAGCAAAAAACACCCAATCAGAACAGCAAAAAGAAAAAAGAATCCAAAAAATGAGCGTAGTATAAGGAGCCTGTGGGACAACTTCAAGCATACCAACATTCGCATCATGGGAGTGCCAGAAGGAGAAGATAGAGAGCAAGAAATTGAAAACCTATTTGAAACAACAATGACAGAAAACTTCTCTAACTTGGTGGAGGAAACAGACATACAAGTCCAGGAAGCAGAGAAAGTCCCAAACAAGATGAATCCAAAGAGGTCCACACCAAGACACATCATCATTAAAATGCAAAAGGTTAAAGACAAAGAGAGAATCTTAAAAGCAGCAAGAGAAAAGCAGTTAGTTACCTACAAGGGAGCTCCCATAAATCTGTCAGCTGATTTCTCAAAAGAAACTTTGCAGGCCAGAAGGGAGTGGCAAGAAATATCTGAAGTGATGAAAAGCAAGGACCTACAACCAAGATTACTCTATCCTGCAAAGCTATCATTTATTTTTATTATTTTTTTTAATTTTATTTTTTTATTAATTTATTTTTGTTACAGATGTTTCTCCTTTTTTCCCCATTGACACCCTCCTCCCCATCCCCCCACCCCATCCCCATCTTTGTTGTCCATGTCCATCAGTTATGCATACATGCGCGTAAGTTCTGTGGTTTATCTCTCCCCCCCCCACCCCCTCTTCTGAGGGGTGTCAGTCTATACCCTACTTCCACGTCTCTGGGTCTACCCTGTTCCTCAGACTGTTATGTTCATTATATTCCACAAATAAGTGAGATCATGTGATATATGTCTTTCTCTGCTTGGCTTGTTTCGCTTAGGATAATACTCTCGAGGTCCCTCCATGTCCTCTCAAAGGATAAGAGATCTTCCTTTCTTACAGCTGCATAGTACTCCATTGTGTATAAGTACCACAACTTTTTTATCCATTCATCCACTGATGGACACTTGGGCTGTTTCCAGATCTTAGCAATTGTAAATAGTGCTGCTATGAACATGGGGGTACATGTATTCTTTCTGGTTGGTGTTTCAGGCTTCTTAGGGTATATTCCTAGAAGTGGGATCACTGGGTCAAATGGCAATTCAATTTTTAATTTTTTGAGGTAACACCATAGTGTTTTCCACAGTGGCCGCACCAGTCTGCATTCCCACCAGCAGTGTACTAGAGTCCCCTTTTCTCCACACCCTTGCCAACACTTGTTGTTTGATGATTTGTTGATGGCGGCCATTCTGACAGGTGTGAGGTGATACCTCATTGTTGTTTTAAATTGGACAGCTACATGCAAAAAAATGAAACTAGACCATCAACTTACACCATACACAAGAATAAACTCAAAATGGATAAAAGACTTAAATGTGACTCGTGAATCCATAAAAATCCTAGAAGAAAATGTAGGCAACAAAATCTCGGACATCATACACAGCAGAATCTTCACTGATACATCACCTAAGGCAACAGAAACAAAGGGAAAAATGAACACATGGGACTACATCAAACTCAAAAGCTTCTGCACAGCAAAAGAAACAACCATCAAAACAGATAGGGAACCCACTCTATGGGAGAGCATAATTGCCAATGATACATCAGATAAGGGGTTAATCTCCAAAATATATGGAGTGCTCATACATCTCAACAAAAGGAAGACAAAGAACCCAATTAAAAAATGGGCAGAGGAACTAAATAGACACCTCTCCAAAAAGGACATACAAATGGCTAAGAGACATATGAAGAAATGCTCAACATCACTAATCATCAGAGAGATGCAAATTAAAACAAAGCTATCATTTAGAATTGATGGCTTACCAGACAAGAAAAAGCTAAAGGAGTTCATCACCACCAAACTAGTATTATATGAAATATTGACGGGTCTTCTTGGAGAAGAAAAAGACAAAAAATATGAACAATAAAATGGCAATTAATACATATCTATCAACAATTGATTCTACAAACAAAATGAGCAAGCAGAACAGAAACAGACTGATAGATACAGAGAGTTTTTTGTTGGTTGCCAGATGGGAGGGACGTTAGGGGATGGGTGAAAAAGATGAAGGGATTAAGAAGTGCAAATTGGTTGTTAGACTGACAAACCTCAAAAGGAAGGGGGCAGGTTGGGCGGGAAGAGAGAATCCAAAGAACTTATATGCATATATGCATAACCAATAGACACAGATAATAGTGTGGGGAAGACAGGAGTGGGGTGGGAGCGAGGAGGAGAGGGGTCAATGGGAGAAAAAGGAGGGACATCTGTAATACATTCAACAATAAAGATAAGTTAAAAAAAAATGGGCAGAGGACCTGAATAGACATGTCTCCAAACAGGATATACAAATGGCCAGGAGACATATGAAAAAATGCTCAACATCACTAAGCATTAGAGAGATACAAATTAAAATGACTATGAAGTATCACCTCACACCAGCCAGAATGGCAGCCATCAACATATCCTCAAACAAGTGTTGGCGAGGGTGTGGAGAAATGGGGACTCTAGTACACTGCTGGTGGGAATGCAGACTGGTGCAGCCACGATGGAAAACAATATGGTGTTTCCTCAAAAAATTAAAAATTGAACTGCCATTTGACCCAATGATCTCACTTCTTGGAATATATCCTAAGAAGCCTGAAACACCAATCAGGAAGAATATATGCACCCCTATGTTCATAGCAGCACTACTTACAATCACTAAGATCTGGAAACAGCCCAAGTGTCCATCAGTAGATGAGTGGATAAAAAAGCTGTGGTACATATACACAACAGAATACTATGCAGCTGTAAGAAAGAAAGATCTCTTACCCTTTGAGACAACATGGAGGAACCTGGAGAGTATTATGCTAAGTGAAGTAAGCCAGTCAGCGAAAGGCAAGTACCACATGATCTCACCAATTTATGGAATATAATGAACAAAATAAACTGTCAACCAAAAGAGATCCAGAGACATGAAAGTAGGGAACAGACTAACAAACCTCAGAGGGATGGGGGGGTGGGAGGGGTGGGAAGAGATAAACCTAAGAACTTATATGCATAACCAATGGACACAGACATTAAGTTGGGGAAAGCAGGAGGGGGTGGGAACAGTGAGGAGGGGTCAATGGGGACAAAAGGGGGACATCTGTAATACTTTAAACAATTAAAAAAAAAAGAAACTGAAAGACAGAGAGGTTAATTAACTTGTCTGTGGTCACACACAAGGAAGCCACAGAACAGAGTTTGGAACCTATGTAGAATCACCAGATTCAGGGGACAATTCATACACACACACACACACACACACACACACACACACACATACACTGTCTCTCACACCCACACAATATTTGCCTTCTTTTTGCTATATTTGGGACATACTTACCCTCAAAAGTATTCACTGTTTATCAGAAATTCATATTTAAATAAAGGCTAAAACCTAGGCTTCACTGACGTGTGTTGACTTTTCAGGTCTTAGGTCAATTCTTTTCTGTATCCACCCAAGTTTTATTGTTTAAGACAGTTCTTTTTTCTAGAGGTAGGACTTACTATCTATGATAGTGAAAATAGGTAAGTTAGCAAATATGTACTTTTAGTTTACTCCATGTTCAGCATTGTGTTAAAGAGGAGTCAGAAGTGGTTTTGCCCCTAAAAGTGTGCACAATTGAGGAGATGAGATGGATATGTAAAAGGTTGATTCTGTTACAGTAGAATAGTAGCTTTGTTGGACTAGGAGCTGTTAACTTTCCCCAGGAAGTTTGGGGAAAGAATAATAGAGTAGGGAGCATTTGAACTGGTCCTTGATGGGTGAATACAAGTTCATTAAGGAAAGAAACTACGGGTAAGAAGGAAACAATGTGAGAAAAGATGAAGATATGTGAAAGTGCATGGTGGAATTATTTTTTTAAAACATAAGGTCCATGTGTTCTGCCTAATAGTGGGTGATGAGAATTGAGAATTGGAGAGTAGGATATGGATATGACCCCGAGAACCTCAATGCTATACTCAGAAAGCTCATCTTAGACAATTGGGAGCTACTGATGATTTTTAAACGGAGAAGTGACATGATCAGAGGTCCTTGAGGGTTCTCAGGGTCTGCAAGAGGATGTGGCCTAGCACAGTACTGGGCAAATTAACCAAATGCTTAATCCAGTGCCATCTGAGTCTTGGTTATAAATTTTATTTTGTTAGAGGTGAAATAAAATTAGAGAAGATATTACTAGAACAGCAAACTTATCCTGAATTTTGTGTACCAACCTCACCCACAAATTCAATTATTTTCTTTGCCCCATCTCACTCAGCTTTAGAAGTTCTTTTGTATTTTGTTGTATGGATCTTCGCATATGGCTTTAAATTCTTCTTTTGGAGACAGAGTAAAAAGTAAATAAATATTTTCTCTTACTATCTTGTTAATTGCAGTAATAAATTATTATAATTACTTATGTAAATGAATGATGTCAATAACATAGTTGGGAGTCACCTATGATCAGATATCACCAATATCTCTATTTCCATATTATGGTTTATTAATTTATTACTTTGTTGGGTTTACTATTTCAGACAAGTAGCTTATGTCTCATCATGATTTACCATCGCAACAGTAAAAGGGAGCAATAGAATTTTGAATATTAAATTTTTACTAGGTATTCAATGCAAGTTTGAATGCTTGGTTATACAGATAGACACAGTGCTTAATACAATACAATACAATACAATGAGTTGTCATGAAACATAGGGTGAAAAATGTAAAGACATGGGGTTAGCCATGAAAATTATCTTTAATTGGAAAAGGAAATCACAAGCCACTGTTGAATAGAAGAATGATGTGGAATATTATAGCAAATTATTCTGAAATTGGCATCTAAATTATTAAATATACAAGTTTCCCCTGGCGGGGGGGAGCAAATGGAAGGTAGTTCAGGAATGTATATTTTAGGGTATTATAAATCAGGGGAAGGAAAACAAGTTGCATGAGCCTAAGTATGGAAGGAAAGATCTGGATTTATCAGTAAAATAAAGTTATTGTATGGAAACTAAACACCCATTTATTTCATCACATGATATTAGAATATGCAGATGGTTATATAATGCAGGCATTGAATAGGAAATAAATATATGTCAAACATTTAGCAAACTATGCCATCCTATATAAATGGAAGTTATAATAGTATTCTACTTTTCAGTATTACACCATTATTAGGGTTCTTTGTCTAGTCCTATTTTCCAACTTTAATTCTTTTAAGGGAAAACATGAAGGTCATTTATTTTTTATCAAGGTGGCTTACACTTGATCTCATTTGCTTCAAGGACTGTATGATCTCCTCAGTTACCTTAAAATCTCAGACTTCTGTGAGATGTAGAACATATAATGCTTTAGCTCTTGAAAGGAAATCTGAAATATTACCATTTTGATGATGGTAATGATAATTTTTGAATGTTTTGGATAAGAGGATCTGGAAGTATCGTGAATAAAATAAGCAACAGAAGGTCTGACACAGGCAGAGAAGGTCAAGTGAAAAAGATCCCCCTTGCGTCTTAAATGCATGTTGGCCTCAGAGGCATACAGAGTCCACGCCTGTACATGTTCTCAGTGGAGCTTCATTCCATGCCACCTGGTGGGAAAAGAAGTACAAGCTCTGGTCCCAGAGCTAGTATGCATAAAACTGGGACTATAATCCAGCTCTCTTAACTTTTACTTTTATGATAGGTTGTCCCAGCTTTCACTCTGGAATTCTACAACTCTACTGGGAAATTTTGCAGCATGTTGAAGGAGAGTGAAGCCAAGAGCCTGGGGCACTCTGCGGTCAGTCCCTCAACATTTTGTGATTCGCTGCTGGTGAGAAAGAGTTAATTTGGCAACAAAGCCACCATAAGGTTACATTCATCTGAGAACCATGTAGTTGGAATCCAACCCAGTGCTGTCATGGACATATCCAGTAGGTTCCGTATTTGGACCTCAGAGTAGAGAATAGATATTGAATTCAGAGAATAAAGGCTGATTTTGGTCTAGCGTCTCTCTCTCTCTCTCTCTCTCTCTCTCTCTCTCTCGCTTGTTTTCGATAACCTTTGCCATCAATTCAGCTATATTTGTATTTGATAAATTGACTCTTACTACTTTAAAATGCTTCAAATGGTCAAACCTTTATTTTTTACCTCTCTTGGAAATCTTTGGTAAACAAACAGAGCTCCAAGACCCAAATGAACAATAGTGCTCAGTTGTAAAATCTAATGCAGTGAAACGAACAATTATAGCAGCACCACCATCCAACTCAGGTACCTCAATAGCTTCCTAGTTGCATTTGTACTTGAGAATCACTGTGGCAGTGGCAAATGTACGGCTGCAAATTTACTGTGAAGAATTAATTCCAGTGGCTCTGGTCACCAGCTGGAGTAGGAAAGGATGCTCTGGTGCACTTTTTATGGTTAATGCAAATAAGCAGATAGTTGTGGGAATAAAGTTCTCTTCTTGATCTATGGCAGGAGATAGCTAGTCTGCAAGAGTTCATTTCAGACTGTAATTAGTTTATTCATTAAGGTTGGGGAATTCAATGACACAGCTGCATGAGGTATCATTGAAAGCTACCTGAACATATGGCAGAAGGATAATGCAAATTTCATTCCTGAAAGAAAAAGGCAAAATGGTACAGCTTTGTGCTTTTATTTCATATCCTGCAGTGATTTCCTGAAGGGTGGTGGTGAGTTGATTACACTCCAAACCTTCTAATATACATTGATCTTGGATGGGGGGTGGTATTTATTTTCCTTGAATGTTGCATATAATACATATAAATGTATATAACTCATCCCTGCACACATTCCTAGACATCTAAACACATGCACAAAAGACTGAATGCTGTTCTTTGGTTTCTAGCAAGAAAGAATAGCATCTATATCTATTAATAGTGTTCCTGTCCTCCCTTAAATTTTTAGAGTTAATTATTAATCTAACAAGGTTTTAAGTCTGATTAGAGGTATATATGCAGAGGTGAAATAAAACTATTGGTTATATCTGACTTCTGTAAGACATGGCATTTAGACATAGATGTAAAATTCAACCTTTCTTGTGAAATGCAATCACTTGGATAGAAGAGATTCTGTTAAATTTGTTTTTGTTTTTCTGTACTTACAAACTAATCTGACTTCAGACATAGCCATGGTTATTAAGATTTAAGAATCCATATAGTATTTGACTTACAAAAACGAAGGCCTGTAATTCAAGTAGGTTATAGAAAGAATCAAATATGCATTGTTAAGAAGGAAGCCCAGTAGGTTGAAAAAATTGATTGGAGCAAAGCAACAGTTGATCTGATCCATTACACCAAACCATTCTTATCTCTCTCTTCATATTCTTCGAACGCCACCTATAAACATTCTAAGTGAAAATGTTATTGAAGTCAAAGCTTTCAGCCCAGGAAACAAAGAGATTGCAACAGATCCCTGATATTTTGTTCTCTGCAATTGATTTACTCTATAATTAGTGCCAGAAGCTGTTATTGACTACATCATGTGCTCATAACACTATGGTCTCTTCTTGTGACTCTCAATCCAAATTGATGGATAACACAGATGAAACAAAATTCTTCTGCCAAAACGAAGATGTTGAATTATGAAGGAACTCGTAAGAATGAGATGATGCTGGTGATTGGTTCATGGGTACCTGATCATAAGGAAACTCTACATCCTATTTTGTGGTTTTCTGTATTGCATAAATTTTGTTAAAATGTGTGTGTGTGTGTGTGTTACTTTTACAATAACTCATAGCATTTTATTTTCAGGAATGTAAATTTACTTCTGTGCAGAATCTGACGATTGTGGCTGTGGCTCAGAATGAGAGGTGGTGTGGGAGGCAGACGGCTGTAGGTAAATGGGCAGGAAGGGGAAACCACAGCTGTAAGAGGTAGGTTAGGGAGATGTGAGAGATCAGAGTGAGGATGGGCTCTGAAAAGAATATGCCTGTGAGAGTAAACCTAGCAGTAAATTTAGCCAAGTAATGGGTTGAATTAATGAACATATTAAGAATCAAGTGATGATAAAATTAAGGTGTCAGGCCAGTAGCATAATCCATAATCTACTCTTATGATGGTCAATGAGAGCTGACTTGAAATGAATCAGGAGTCAGAGGTAATCAGGAGACCCTCCTAGGTAAGGCAGCTACCACACACTTTCATACCTTTACGTAAAAGAATCCCCACGACAGAGAGAAACCTACTCCAATGTACATAAGAAAAGGAAAAGGAAAATGTGTGGGTGGGTTAGGGAGTGCAGGCTTTAACCCCAATCGCACTTATAGTCCTGGGTGTCATGAATACATTACCCTGGAGAATAACAAGACATTTCTCTCACAGTCAATGGACAATTCTGACTTTTCTTTTTTCTTTTTTCCTATGGGAGGGAAAGCAGAGTTCTGTGCCTCCTGGGCTCACACTAATTAGCTGGGTTGTGTAGTGTATTTAGAGTCTGAACTGTTCTGTCTTTTGTATTGGGGGATGGTGAAAGCTGTTCCTCCCCAGAAAATGTGTTTCCAAGGAGTATCTATTGATTGAACCCTACTTACTCACCCTCTGCTGATGTTTTGTGTATGAAGAAGAAATGAAAGTTATAATTTTTGAGAACTGTATAGCCCTTTTGAGGAGACAAGAGATACAAGCATTCATTCATTTTTACATTCATTCACTGTGGCTATGCTGGATGCCATGTCTCTAACGTAAGTGAGGTAGGAACATCTCTGCCTTCACAGAGATTACAGTCGAATAAACGACTGTAATCTCCTATTCCTCTCGACTGCTCCAAATGCCCTAATGCCCAACCTTCTGGCTTAAATCACTTTTTATTTTGCAAATGCAGGCTAGAATAAAATTAAACAAGACCTTGTAGTGTTAAAGCTTTGTTAATTTTATAGAATGGTTTCAGCACATTTACTAGTGTCTGGTGAAGAACTGTGATAATTAAAATTCAGCTGTACTAATTAAAACAAGTGAACAAAGTCTGTTTAATGTCCTTTTCCTCACAATTTTTAATTTCCTCTTTGCTTACTCCTGACTTTGCAGAATTCTGCAATCCTCACTGGGGTTTTCCTGTCATTAGAGAAATTTATGAAGTTATGCCGTTTAGGAAACCTGGAGGAATTCTGGAACAGTAATACTTAAATAAATTTAGGTTCCTTTGGGTTAACTCATTTATATCAATGAATTTAAACCAATATGTGTTCTGAAAGTCAACCTTTTATAAGAAATTCTGACCAATGTTTATTGTTTTAATATGCTAAGGTTAAAATGGAGTCCCTATATGCTTCTGCAAATCTCTCAGGAATTAAAAGCTGTATTTGTGATATGAAATCAGCTAAATAAAAACTGTATAGATTCTCTCTCTCTCCCTTCCTCCCCCTCTCTAGAATCAATAAATAAAAATAAAAAATACATTCAAGAAATTTAAAAAACTGCACAGAAAATAGGAAGAAGGAAATTATGCAAAATGCTAATAGGGATTGTCTCTGGGTACCGAGATCAAGAGGTTTATATTTTTTCTAAATTTCTAAATTTCAAATTTAGCATATAAGGTATTTAGAAACCTACAGTAATAACAAATGCTAAATGTGCTCATGGGTTGAGATATCTGCCATAGGTAGGACTTTTCTTTAAAAGGCGGTCTCAACTTCCTCTCAAACAATCCATTTACTTTTAATATGGAGGCATCCTTTGGTTCATTTTGCTTTATACATTAGTGTTTTATTTATTTCTTTAGAACACTAACTCATCAGGTCTTTTCTGAATTCATTTGATCCAGTGGAAAGCTTAGCTTCACCTTTTAAATGTAGTCTAGTTTTAAAAATATAGCACTGCCCTGTGATTTAGTGTAATATCAATAATAATAGAATAATAATAATAAAATAGTACCTTTACAAAGTGTTGGGGGGCATTTTGAGGGAAATCACATTTCTACCTATATGTGTAATTCCCAACCTCATTCCTTGCTCCAAGAATGGGAGAAACTTGGTAAGTGGGTCCAAATGAGATGAGAGAAAGAGCTGAGGTTTGGCTTCATGAGTATGGGAGGACGTTTCAGGCTATGTGTTTTGTACCTGATAAGGGTGTAGGCTTTACAATCTAAAAGCTGCTTTCACTTCCTAACTCTGCCACTGGATAGCTGTGACCTTTGAAAAATTATTCAACCTCTTTGAGTTTCCTAATTTGTACAATGTGGAAGATAATTTCTACCTTTCAAAGTTGCTTTGGGCAGGTCATGTGCATCAAATGTTTCTCATGTTGCTTGACATGTGTAACTGCTTTTGGAACAGGGGAAGGCTGCCTGTGGGTGGAAAAATTCCTACCTACTTTAGGAAAATCAACCTTTCTCAAGAATAATTATCCATTCTGATAGGAAGTTGTGCCCTTTTGTAATACAGGAAGTATGACAAAGCACTATTGGGGTTGAGAACCTTGTTAATGACATTGAGTGGTTCCACAAGCAAGGAATGAGGACTGTTGCCCATACACCAATGAACTTCACCCTTCATTAGTCGTGTGTGCCTGCAGACTTTATTCCTTGTGCTTGATCTTATCTCACTTGGATGCCATCCAAGAGAACACTTAAATAAAAGTCCAGTTGTCACATCTTGCTGTTAGCTGAGCAAGTATAGGGTAAACACCATTAAGGTTAAATATATTATACTAACCTCAGTTGAATGAGTGACAGGAAGGCCAAGAAACACTCTATCCAAGCAAAGAAACAGCCAATTTTGAATGCTAAAAATGGAACCTTCTAAACTTAGACCTGTGTTTATTTAGGGATGTTGGGCATTCTTACCTGAAATCACAAGAGAAAAACTGTTGAAAGCTGTTACTTCATTTGGGGCCTGTTTATTACCTGTAATTATTCTCTCTATTCAAGATTACAGTTCAGTGTAGTTATATTCCTTTCTTCCTCCTTTTCCTTTTTCATTCTCATCACTAATTATTTACTGAGGATATGTTAAGACCTAAAAGTTAAGCTTAATTTTTTTTGTTACTCCTCACCCAAGGATATTTTTCTGTTGATTTTTTTTAGAGAGAGTGGAAGGGACTGAGGGAGGGGGAGAGAGAAACATCCATGTGAGAGAGACACATTGACCTACACATGCCCTGATTGGTGTGGGGATGGAACCTCCAACTTAGGTACATGCCCTTGACCAGGAATGGATCCCATGATCCTCCAGTGCCTGGGCTAACACTCTAACCACTTTCCCACACCAGCCGGGACAATTAAGCTTAATTTTTTTTTAAATTTTCTTTCCTTTATTGATTTTACAGAGAGAGGAAGGGAGAGGGAGAGAGAGATAGAAACATGGATGAGAGAGAACATCGACTGGCCGCCTCCTGCATGCCCCCCACTGGGGACTGGGTCCACAACCTGGGCATGTGTCCTGACCGGGAATCAAACCGGCGACCTCTTGGTGCATGGGTCAACGCTCAACCACTGAGCCACACTGGCCCGACTAAGCTTAATTTTAAGAGAACCAAAAGTGTAAGACATAATTGCTGCCCTCCATGGCTGTTTGGGCCAGGTAGTTACACATAGAGGGGACAGAATAGCCATAGTAGAAGGTAGTTTTTGATGATGAATGTCAGATGAATGTCTATATAAAATATTCTGTGTTGACAGTTTAGTAAAAGTAGAAATTGAGCCTTTAGCTCCCTCCAATCCTAATAGGTGAAAACACTTTATTTACCTTCAATTTTTCCAGATCACACCTGGGCTGCTGCCTTGCTCTACCTTTTCTGCAGGCAGTAAAATTCCAAGCTATCATCTGGAATTTCGGAGCCATGCTCCATTAACACCAATGAGTGACTTATGGTTAAGTCTTCATGGATCAGGCTGAACATCTCCCTGTAGGTACTAGTTCACATTTCACTTCTGTGGGCATCACACCAGCCTACACTAAAATTGCTTGCATCATTTAACCTGTAAGGGTGTCCAACAAACCTGTGATTTATGGTTTGGATATTAGTCTAGGATATTATTGAAAATTTCCCGGTTTCTTGGCTACAGTTTCACATTCAGGTCAAATACATTAATAAATTTCCAGGTCCTCATTGTTTCCTATAGGACTTGGGTCAAGATACTTTATATGTTGAATAAAATGGCTTTAAAGTGATTGTTTTAACAATCATGTAAATTTACTGCTGAAAACTAGAGGTTTAAGTTAAACATCCATGACAACTGAATTGCCAGAATGTATATTTTTGTCATTGTATTGATTTGTAAAATAACCTTCAGATTCACAGGCATGTAGGTGAGCAATTTTTTAAAATACTGTCATGAAAAACCCAAGGGACTGAAAAAAATTATATTTCTATTTTCTACATAACTCTGAATACTTGTTTATATCAATTGTGTCTACTTTGATTGTAAATTTAATGTCAGGAAACATTGTTGAGATGTATAATTCAAGGTTAATAAGAAGGTGTTCTGTTGTATGATTTAGTCATGAGCCACAGCTTGAGGTCTCATGAGTCTACCACTAATGAGTCTCCTCCAGATTTTCCTCTAATGCTGAGATTCTGAATCTCTGAACTGGTGTGTGTGTGTGTGTGTGTGTGTGTGTGTGTGTGTGTGTGTATGATTCTTTGTGCCTGTGTGTTTGCCCTTTTGTTTGGGGAACTAGTCCTTGCCAGCATGTTCCTAACAAATCGAATCCCTGTTGCAGTCTGGCTGCTAGATTGAGAGCCATTAATAATTGGCCATTTGTAGCTGTCATAATGATGCTGGGGATTTTCCAGATGGCCTTTCCCTTTCTCATGAGAGGGGCTAAGACTTGTAGTTATTCTCTTTGATGGGGTTTTAATCATGCAGACGTTGGTCATGCCCCTTGACCCACAGTAGGGACAGGGCTTGGTTGGTTCATTTCTGGTCTGGGGACAGGCCCGTGTCTTGTTTTCCCTAGGATAGGTTCACATGCTTACTAGAGCTTTGGCTTTCTGAGAAAGGGTCAAGGCTTCGGGGGGTGGGGTGGGTAAGAGTAGGGTGTATTAGGATGGAAATGGTAGAAGTATTGGGATGTTGCAAGTGTACATTTGAAAAGAAAAGAAAAAAAAAGAAATAGGTAAACCTGTTGTTAAAGGACCAGAAAGTAGGAAGATGAGAGCATTATGTTTCCTTTGGGCCTAATTGCAGGCCAGACAATACAAGTTTAAATTAGGAACAAATGGTAGTTTTATAGCAAATAATTTTCTCACCTATAGCTTTGTTCCCCTTCTTGTCCCAACACACCATGCACCCGAGAGAAAAAATGGAATTTTCTGTGAAATTTTATAGTTAATGTTATCTGAGCAGCGTGATGTTGTGGAGTGGGGACAGCAGTAGTGGGAAATGTCTTTCCTGTGGAATGAATGAATGTTCCAGCATCAAGCTTCCTTCTGCCTCAGTCCTTGTAGTTGGGTTGCCCTTTAACTAAAATCCTGTTCTCTATGCTTCGCAGAAATCTCTGTATAAACATGACCTTCTTACATACTTTCCCTGACCTGCTCAACTGAACTAGGTTGTCCCCTCCCTGCCCTGTGATATCCTCAGTCTGGCTCCTCACTCTGCTCTCTTCTTCCTCATGGCATCCATCATCCCTGGGTAACTGCTTTATGTCTGCGTCTCTCATCAGAAAGTCAGCTCCAGGAGGGCAGGGACTGTGTCTCTTACTGCTTTACCTTCAGGGTCTAGTATCAGTAGAGATTCAAAAAGTATTGATTGAATTAATGTCTTCATTTCTCACCTTAGGCTCTGCATATAGAACCCAAGCCTCTAGGAAGACACAGCTCTGCTATGCTTGCTGCATTGTCATAGATGCCCTACTCCAAGAGGTGCAACTTTTTTCACATTTCTGAAATTAGGATACACATTAAAAATATACATTTAATTAGGCAGTGGTTACTACCCATCAAAGCTGCTACTAATTTGATGTACATCTTACAGTGAAATGTGCCTTAGAATCAAGGACAGAATTGTGGTAGACAGAATGGCTCCCCAAAGATGTCCATGTCTTAATCCTCAAAATCTCTGAATATGTTACCTTACATGGCAGAAGGGACTTTGCAGATGTGATTCAGTTAAGGATTTTATAGTGGAGCGATTGTCTTGGATTTTTCAGGTTGGCCCAAGGTCATCACAAGGGTCTTTATAAGAGGATGGTAGGAAGGTTAGAGTTAGAGAGGAAGATCTGATGGTGCAAGCAGAAGTTGGAGTGATGTGGGACCACAAGCCAAGGAATGTAGGCCTCTGGAAGTTGGAAAAGGCAAGGAAATGGATTTTCCCCTAGAGCTGCCAGAGGGGCATAGTTCTGCCAACCATTTTAGACTTCTACCTCCAGAACTATAAGAGAGTAAATATGCATTGTTTTAAGTCACTAAATTTGTGTTGACTGCCCATCAGATATAGGAAACTAATATAGAAATTTTATTAGAGGCAACAACATGTATTACATGCAGGACTTTTTAAATGTCCAGTTTCATAATCTTCTTGGCATTGCTAAGGTATGTCATTGACTGTCTTTCTGGAAACAAAATGTCATTGGTATTTCAGGAACTAGACAGGGTATAGTTGTGGAGTCTTCTGATGCCATTTTGCAGATGTTGTCAGTGCCCCACCCATATTTCCTTGACCTACTCCAGAGGTCACCTGCAAATAGTTCCTATATTAGAGTAACTAGTCATCTCAGTTTGCCCAGGACTTGGGGAGTTCTGAGGATGCAAGACTTTTAATGCTAAGACCAAGAAATTCTTGGGCAAGCTGGGTTGGGTTGTTCACTCTACCTATCCATGGGGATTTTACCTTCATATAATGAGGACATTCTCTAGCCATAGGCACCTCCTCATCTTACATACATGGTAGAAGTTAACACAGCAGAGGCATCTCTTAACCAATGAGGGATGAGAGTTGGTGGGTATGTATCCAGATTCCCTGCCTCTTGGTGGAAATGTTCTGAGGCATGTTTCATGCAATCTCCCAGAGGGTCCCCTCCAGGACTGAACTCTAATTATCCATAGCACCCACTAGTGACCCTGTTATTGGCTTTTCTTGTTACATTGTCTTCAACCCTTACCAAGCTTCCTGGATTACTTCCCAAATAAATGTTTTTACAAAAACCCAGTCCTTGCCTCAGGGTCTGTTTTTGGATGAGTCCAAACTGGAACATCACCCTAGGCTTAAGAGTCTTATGTGATGAAGTCCAAAATCCTTCACATGGCCCCAAACATCTGGACCCTGACTTCCCCACTAGCTTTATCCTTGCTCCCTTCTCTTGCTCACCAACTAACATCCAACCACACCAGCCATTATTCAGAATTCAGTCTGCTCCAGATTTCTTCCTCACATAGGCCATTTGCACTTGTTCTTCTTGCCTGAGTGTGCCAAAGTCCTGTTCATCCTTTAGGACCCCACTCAAATCCCACTTCCTCATGGAGATTTCCATGGCTCACCTGTACTTTTCCTTCGTGGCACTTACTACAAACAAAATAAGTTAATTATTTTACTGGAGGATGATTATCTCTTTATATGTGGGTCTTGAAAAGGACTTGAACCTACTAGTATCATATGGTATTGGTATAAAGTAAAGTTTATGGGAAAATCACAGGCAGAAGGGTCAGAGTTGTTGTCTGGCCAGCTAGTTGAGATGCATGCTAGCCTAGGCACAGCTGGACAAATTGTGGGAAGTTCTCCCAGAGAAGAACTCTGCTTTCTATCATATATATATATATATATATGGTAGAAGTTAACACAGCAGAGGTATATATATATATATTTGTTGTTTGTTTGATTTTTAATCCTCACCTGAGGATATTTTTATATTTATCTTCAGACAGAGTGGGAGGGAGGGAGAGAGAGAGAAACATTGCGTGAGAGGGACACATTGACTGGTTGCCTCCCGCACAACCCCTACCAGGGCCAGGGACAAACTGCAACTGAGGTACGTGCCCTTGACCAGAATCAAACCCAGGACTCTTTGGTCCAAGGGCTGATGCTCTAACCGCTGAGCCAAACCAGCCATGGCCCACTATATATATTGATAAGGTAACTGGGAGGAGGCAGGGGACATCTAGTCAACCAGTGAGAGTAGAAGCTTCCTGGACAGAGAGATAGTCTTATCAGGCCAGAGCTTAGCTAGATGTTATCATTCAGTTTTTAAATGGAAAGTCCTATCAGTCAAAAAACTGAGTCCACACTTTCAACATATGTATATTTATTTATAAGTTTGTACATCTACTACTGTCAAGCTAAATGTCAAAGAGTAGAGAAAATGATTTCCTTTTTGAGATAATCATAAACAAAAATAAAAATAAGCAGATGTTTAAAAATTAAAAATTAGTAGGTAAACGGGGTACTCGCCTCCTCCCACAACCACATCAAAATTACAACTAAACTACAGAACAACCATCATTCAGAACCTCCTGACATCAAGCTGAATGGAAGTCCTACAACTACAAAATTAAAGAAGAAGCCACATCGAGACTGGTAGGAGGGGCGGAGGTGCGGTCGGGCTGGTCCACACCCACGTGTGGTGGATAAAAATCAGGAGGATACCTCAGTTGTGAAGGTTCTCACTGAGGAGTGAGGGGTCCCCGTCCCACACCAGGCTCCCAGCTCAGGGTTCTAGTGCCAGGAAGAGAAGTCCCCATAACTCTGGCTGTAAAGACCAGTGGGAACTGAGGCTGAGGGAGGCTGAGGCTTCTGGAGTCCCAGGCAGTTCCTCTTCAAGGGCCTACACACAGACTTATTTGGACTTGCTTCTTCTGGGCTCCAGCGTAGGGAGGCAGCTTGAAGGCAACAGAGACATATGAGGAAGAACAGAATTGTTCGGCGTTGGGGCAAGAGCTGGAGGGGCAGCTTTCTCCTGGACAGACTTGCTGTGGGAGGCCATTGTTCCTTTGGTGAGTCCTTCCCTGGGGCAGCAGATGACTGCCATATCTGGAACCCCAGCAACCTGGCTCACACTGTTTGCCCTGCCCTGGTGATTCCCTGAGGCCCTGCCGCACCCAACCTTCAGGTCCACCCAAGCTGTTTCTAGTGGCTTTACCGTAAGATTGGCCTGTCTTGGATTCTGCTTCAGATTTTCCTAAAATCTCTCAAACAAGTAGCACCTGGTCTCAGCGAGCCCCATACCTCTCATTAAGTGGCCCCAGGCCTGGCACTAGAAGCAGCCAGCCTTGGTTCACAACTTGGCTTTTCCTAGGCATCTCTAAGCCCAGCACAAGAAGCAGCCATTGGCAGATCACTTTGTACCTTATGCCTGGTGGCCCCGGGTAGAGCACAGGCAGAGGCTGACCTTTCCCCAGAACCAGCACACCCAGTGGACAGCTTCAGAAGCACCACCACCCAACCACCTCCACAAGTGACACACTCAAGGAGTGGACTCAGTGGGTACCAGAGCCCTGCTGAAGTAAGTTTTGCTCTGTGTGTTGGATCCCTACACCACTGATCCTCCAAGGGAGTCAGAGGCCAGTGGTCAGTGGGCACAGCGAGTCCTTGAAGCTGATCAGCCTGAGTAAATCCCTCCCATTGATGTGCCAACAGCAATCAAGACTCAATTACAGCAGAAGGGTGTACAGTCCACACTAGGGGTGCACCTTGAAGGCCCAGCTGGAGTGATCAGGGAGGCTGTGCCACTGGATCCTACAGGACACCTATAACAATAGGCCACCCTACAAAGCCTAGGAGACATAACAACTGTACCTAATACATAGAAACAAACACAGGGAAGCAGCCAAAATGAGGAGACAAAGAAATATGTCCCAAGTGAACGAACAGAACAAAATTCCAGGAAAAGAACTAAACAAAATGGAGGTAAACAATCAATCAGATGCAGATTTCCAAATAATGGTTATAAGGATGCTCAAGGAACTTAATGAGACCTTCAAGGAACTTAAGGAGAACTCCAAGGAACTTCGTGAGAACATCAACAACATAAAAAAGGACCAGTCAGAAATGAAGGACACACTAACAGTAAAGAATAATTTATAGGGAATCAATAGTAGAGTAGGTGAAGCCAAGAAGCAAACCGTCAAATTGAAATATAAGGAAGCAAAAAACACCCAATCAGAACAGCAAAAAAACAACAACACAAGAATTCAAAAAAATGAGAACAGTGTAAGGAGTCTCTGGGACAACTTCAAGTGTACCAACATTTGCATCATTGGGGTGCCAAAAGGAGAAGAGAGAGAGCAAGAAATTGAAAACCCATTAAAAAAAATAATGACAGAAAACTTCCCTACCTTGGTGAAGGAAACAGACATACAAGTCCAGGAAGCACAGAAAGTCCCAAACGAGATGAACCCGAAGAAGTCCACACCAAGACACATCATCATCAAAATGCCAAAAGTTAAAGACAAAGAGAGAATTATAAAAGCAGCAAGAGAAAAGCAGTTAGTTACCTACAAAGGAGCTCCCATAAGACTGTCAGCCGATTTCTCAAAAGAAACTTTGCAGGCTAGAAAGGAGTGGCAAGAGATATTCAAGGTGATGAAAAGCAACGACCTACAACCAAGATTACTCTATCCTGCAAAGCTATCATTTAGAATCGATGGACACATGAAGAGTTTCCCAGATAAGAAAAAGCTAAGGGAGTTCATCACCACCAAAGCAGTATTATACGAAATGTTGAAGGGTCTTTTTGAAGGAGATGAAGAGCAAAAATATGAACAATAAAATGGCAATTAATACATATCTATCAACAATTGAATCTACAAACAAAATGAGCAAGCAGAACAGAAACAGACTCATAGATACAGAAAAATTTTTGTTGCTTGCCAAAAGGGATGGGGATGGGGGCATTGGTGATGAAGATGAAGGAATTAAGAAGTACAAATTGGTTGTTAGATGAACCTCAAAGGGAAGGGGGGAAGGAGGGCAGGAAGAGATAAACCAAAAAACTTCTATGCATATGTGCATAACCAATGGACACAAACAGTAGTTTGGGGAAGGTAGGAGGGGGGCGGTATTGGGGAAGAGGGGGTCAGTGGGGAAGAAGGGGGGACATCTGTAATACATTCAACAATAAAGATAAGTTTAAAAAAATTAGAAGTTGTGAAATTTCTTTGCACATCCTAATAGATCATTTTGTGTGTATCCTGATGTGCACATTCCTCTCAGTGGGGATTCGTGTTCTAGAGCAGTGCTTTCATGAGCAGACAAACCCCCGGGAGCTGGTTAACAGGAAGACTCTTGATTTGGTAGGTCTGCATGGGGCCTGGGATTCTGCATTTCTAACTAGCTTCCAGGTAGTGCCAATGGAATTGGTTTGTGAATCATACTTTGTATAGTCAGGCTCTCAAGTGTCTTGCTGCCCAAATATTTATAAACCGCAGAGATTTAGACGCTCAGGTTAAACACAGTGATATGGCATTTCTGTTTTGGGGAATAATTATATTCTGTCTCATGGTTTGCTATTTCCAGGTGGAATCCGTGGAATGTGTGTGACCTTCTCCACGTTGTGGAATGATTGCCCATTGGAAAATACAATGTTGAAGGACAGCTGGGCAAGGTATAAGTTTGTTGATTCTTCATTTCTCCTGGCCTTTAAAATCTAATAATCTGTTCTTATTCCTCTGAAAAGATGGCAAAAACACATCAAGCCCCGTGAAGAGGCTCTATGCTGGATGCTTTTCACGTGCCATTTCATTTCAGATCTGGCTCTAATGGCAGAAACCAGTCTGAATACAAAGAGATGTGCTATGTTTTGTGTGTGTGTGTGTGTGTGTGTGTGTGTGTGTGTGTGTGTGTGTGTGTGAGAGAGAGAGAGAGAGAGAGAGAGACAGACAGACAGAGAAAGAGAGGCTCAGCCTTCTCTTCTGACCCTCTGACCTGCCATTCCCTCTCCCTGTGCTCAGGGATGCGGTGAGGACTTCCCAGTTAGTGACAGAATCTGAGTGATTTGTAGGCATTTTTGTGCTGATTGTCTTGCCCTCTAGGCATGAGCAGTGTTGTATCAGGAGGGCAAGAGGTTTCCAAATAGATTTAATATTCCTTGTATGAGCTTCAACCATCTGCCCGCCAGTTCTCAGTGTGAGCATAATATATGTTTGCAGAATCAAACACAAAGAGCCTGGTTTTTTCCTCTTTCTTGTTTCTTTTTTCCCCAAAGCCTTTTAGTTTGGATCATTTGTATTTTCTTTGTCTTTTGGGGTAGGTTACCAGGGTCACCCTCTTTATAATTATATTTGCTTTCATTTTATTTTCTGATGCCTCTGGCATATTTAAATAATTGGTTTCCCCTTTTCTGATCTCCATGTACCCCCGCCCCAACAGAACTATGTGCTTGAAATTAATAAGTGTCTATGAAATCTGGTGATGCACCCATGAGGTGGTTGGAACTGCAGGCATCTCAATGGGTGCTGATTACACCCTGGACATCTGACAGTTCTTCCCAGGCTCAATCTGAATGCTGTTTTTCTGGCTGATGAAATAGTAACTTATTTCTTCCTTCAGAGGAAATCTTGTGACTATCGATAGGCCTGTCCTAGTAGCTATAGCTCATTATAGGACTGAAGTTATTTGGATGTTGGGTGTCTTTGACCCGGAACCGTGTGTCATTTAAGGTAATTGAAATATGAAGATCTTAAACTCTGAAAGAGATGAAAATAAATTAAACCAATCAAATGGAATTCTTAACTTAAAATCCTACTTAAGCTAGAGAAATTTGGCAGGAGATTTGGAAAGCTCTTTAATTTACAGGAAAATTGGGTGTAAACACTATTGGAACTCTCTTAGCATTGCTCAGCAATCACATGTTGGGCAGGGGGTGAGCTTGGAGCACTCTTCTGTGCAGGCTTGAGGGCACCAGGGTCAAGATTCTCCTGTTCTGCTCATTTTTATTTAGTCAGCACACTCTGCCTTGTTTTGCATTGGACAGTGTATATTTAAAAACTGCTTCCTCTTTAAACTCATTTCACATTCAGTTCTCCCTGTGGGAGTCGGGGGTGGGGGGAGGGGGTGTCGCTGAAAGAGCCCAATCCCTTACTGCTCTTCTCCTCTAATGATGAAGGGATGTGGGGGAAGGATGTGGGCTCTGGAGGACTGACTGGATGCCTGGCCAGGCTTCACCTCTCTCTAGCTGCATGACCTTGGGAAGGTAATAAGCATCTCTGTGCTATATTTTCTTCAGTTGTAAAGTAGGGATTATGATAGTGTTACCCGAGAGTTGATGAAATGATCAAATATAATAACGTATAATGATACATGCAAAGTGCTTAGCGCAGTGCCTCCCGCATACTACCCTGTTGGCTCCTGTTACTGTCATTACAGAACAGAAATGAAGCATGCGGAGACAGGGGAGTGTAGATTCCACATCATGACTTGTGCTGTATGGCTGTGGGAGATGTTTCTGAAACACACCTCTGACTGTTGAGAATCGAGGGGTCAAGGCCGACAGGGAAAGGGACAAAGAAAATGGAGATTGTATTTTTTTTTTTTTTTAAAGCTTTGATTTAAATATGTGGCTATTATAGAACTCATGGAGCTGTGTGGTGGGAAGGGAACCATCCCTCCTTTCAGGTTGGTGCAGGATTAACCTTGCCCTCTCCTTCCCCCAACACCCAGGTGTTTAGATTTGGTCTGACTTTGAGTCATCGTTGAATTATACTGGTTGTGAAACTGATGGAGCTCTAGGGGTGACCTTGTCTAGAACTCCTTAATCTCACTGAAGATCTAATGAAGATCAGGGGGCCTCTGTGGGTAATTAGAAGGGAACCAGCCTTCGGGGAATGGCGTGCTTCTGGCCAGAGCCAACAGCCTGTCCGTTCACTCGTTCAGCTGTCTTTCACATGCGCTTTCACAGATGTAGGCCACACCAATCGGGATGGCAGACCAGTCAGAGGAGGGGTGTGAAGCAATGAACTGCAAACAGAAATGGTGTTTACCTCAAGTGCCTTCCGGGCTATCCTTTAACTTTCTGGTGCCCTGTTTCCCACGGAGGATCCAGGCGGTCATGTGTTCAGCTCTCTCCTTGCAGCAGCTCTGCCTTTTAGTGCTGGTTCCCTCTCTCTGCTCCATTGTTTGTGGTCTCTGTGGCCACGCCTGCTCAGTGGGTGGTGCCACGGTCCTCTGCCTGGTGTTGGCCACAGTCCTACTTGCTGCGGCCCATCAGTGCACGTGGCTCCAAGGGCTCCATATTGATGCCCCACTTCTTTCCAGGTGGCTTTGGCTCTCTACCCCTGGGCTGTCATTCCTAGGGTTATGGTGCAGCCTTGATGCCACTGTGGGTTTTGTTGTTATGTAGCATCAGTCTTCTCATTGTCATGGGTGTTGACTTAGGACTCCCACTGTCATCACGATGAATCAGGTCCTTTCTCTTGAGTGTAACGACTCTTATATTAAGCCCCAAACTGTGGGGAGGTGTGGCTAATTCTCTTAGTCTCCTATCACATGTATAATATTGCAACTTTTCCATTTATTGATTCAATTTATCCAGGCTGTATCTCTCTTGTGAGTTATAACACGAGTTCCTTCCAAGGCCGGGGTGGTAGATTGATATTATACTGAATGACTTACCTCTTAAGCAGCCTAACTCCATTTTGTGCTGACCATCAGCCAATTATATTGGCCCAAACCTTGACTCTTTCCCACATTGGAATATGTCTTCTTCCCATCCTTGACAGCCAGGGCAGGGCTGGGAGGGTCAAGTGTATGTTTATTCATTAAAGAGCCTCTGGCCATCAGCTTCAAATATCCTAAGAGATTCTTCCAGGGAGCCCCATTATAACTTTTCAAATAAGTACACCTTGGCAGCTCACTGTGTCAGGACCAAAACACAAAGTTCCTGCATCAGAGTGTGATGTGGGAGTGGTACCTCAAGGATAGGATGCTGGGTTCTCCCTCCATCTCTCTCTCTTTCTTTCATTTTGCACCTAGCTCAAAGAAAAGTACTGTTTTTCAGGGAAAAATTTCAGCCCTGGCATGATTTAGAGAGAAGGTGGAGTTTCATGCAATGGGCATGACTCAGTGGAAAGAGTGTGGGCTGCCCTGGCCAGTTTGGCTCAGCGGATAGAGTGTCGCCCGTGGACCAAAGAGTTGCAGGTTTGATTAGGGTCAAGGGCACATACCTCGATTGCAGTTCGGTTCCGGCTCTGGTCAGGGGGTTGTGTGGGAGGCAACCCGTCGATGTGTCTCTCTCACGTCGATGTTTCTCTCTCTCTCTCTCTCTCTCCCCCTCCCACTCTATCTGAAGATAAATGGAAAAATATCCTCGGTGAGGATTAAAAAAGAAAGAGTGTGGGCCATCAGGAGACTTAGAATCTGGCCCCCACTCTGCTAATATACTGTGTAAACTTGGATAAATCCTTAACCTTTCCATGCTTCTGATTCTATAAAGTGGGGTGGGGGAGGGGAAATGTTGGATTGGACTAAATTCTTAAAAACACTCTCTTTTTTGATGAAATTGGGCTTTTAGTAAATAGTGAAGAAAAAGGCCTGGTATATGTTAGGCTTTTGTACCCACCTTCTTGATAAGGCAGAATGGGGGCTCAGACAGAAGCCATATGCTCGCTTGTTGTACTGAGAAAGAAGTGAGGAAATTATTAAGTTTCAATCAATAGCACTACTTGAACACAGAAGATGGAACTATTTTCCCCCAAATTATTTTGATTGCTGCCAGTAGCTGCTATTTGGTGTGAAATCCATTCAGATCATCAAAAGCCAAAGGAACATACAGTGCCTGAAAAGATATTGTAATTGGCACCATTGTAACTCTGTGCGGTGTGTGATCTTAGCTGGGAGGCGGGAGGTTGTAGGATAACTTGTAATCTAGTTTTCTTTGTTGTAAAACAGAATGTTACCATTGTATTCCTGTGGAATAATAATTATAACATCTCAGACATAGCAGCCTCTCTCAGGAGGTGCTTAAAGAGCTCAATAGACACTCAGTCAGCCTTGTAAACACAGTAAAACCTGGCTTGCTTACATTTCTCTCAACTGAAAATTCCTATTAACCAGCGTTTCCCCTCATCTGTCCTATCAGGATAAATGATTTTTATGCTAGTGATCTGACAACCTGAGAGACACAGAAGTGCCTTCTGAATCATCAAAGAATTACGAAACCTTCGGTAGAGTTTCAGTGTTAATTGCAATTTATGACAACCTAAGTTTTTGAAAAGTGGTAATTCATGTGTTGTAGAGACTATAATTAGTTGAAAGAGTTGATTAATCAGACTGCTCTACTTTCTGACCACACTGAAGTATTTACAGTAACTGCAACATCATTTCTTCCTGAGAGCCTCAAAGGAAGCAAAGCAAATGAAGGGAGTTTTCTTTATGGGTTGGCATAGAAAAAATACTACTCATTCTGGGCAAATGATCATTTCTAGGTCTTTATTCTTCGACTTCTACATTAGCTTCTAAATTAAATGAAAAGAGAAAATAGGTAAGTTTTAAAAATAGATTATATTTGCCTTTTATGACGTTACCATTCCCAAGGCTATGGCTAATGTTGATAACTAGACAGTCGGCTCTTCTAGCAAAGATGAGTGTCTTTCAAATCAAATTTTGGATGATAGTAGAGCCTCTTCACAAACAGAGATGTTTGAAGGAGAGTAACGGTGCAGTAGATTCAGTCCATTCTAAATGTTTTATTAAAGGAATAAGATCTGAAATCAGTTAAGATTAACTTGATAACTTTTTAAAAAATATGTTTTTATTGATATTTTTAGAGATAGAGGGAGGGAGAGAGAGATAGAAATATTGATCAGCTGCCTCCTGCAAGACCTCCATTGTGGATGGAGCCCGCAACCCAGGCATGTGTCCCAACTGGGAATCAAACTGGGACCTCTCAGTCCATGGGATGATGCTCAATCCATTGAGCCACACCGGCCGAGCTTGATAACTTTTTTAAATGTCCAAATTCTTTTTTTTTTTTTATCCTCACCCGAGGACATTTTTTCATTTTTTGTTCAGATAGAGTGGGAGGGAGAGAGAGGAAGAGAGAGAGAGAGAAACATCGACATGAAAAGGACACATCGAGTGGCTGCCACCCGCATGACCAACCGGGGCCGGGGACAAACTGCAACCGAGGTACGTGCCCTTAGCGGGAACCGAACCCGGGTCTCTCTGGACCACAGGCCGACGCTCTAACCGCTGAGCCAAACCAGCCAGGGCTAAATGTCCAAATTCTTAATGATGAGAATCTTAAAAAAATAAAAGTATTAGAATTGGTGTTTTGCTCAGGTTCACTGCAAAGGATAGAAAATTCAGGAATGTGTAAAACAGAAAATAAAAACAATCCATATTCTATCACCCAAAGAGAACTATTGCAAGTTGCCTCTTTGTATATTTCCCTTCATTTTCCTCCTCTGTATACATGTGAACATTTTACAATGTTAGCCCATACTACATGCACTGTATGCTCTCCCCCACCAACATTACACAAAGGATATTTTCTAGGTCAGTAAATAGTCTTTTAGAACATACTGAAAGCTGACTATATTTATTTATTTTTTAAAAATTTATTTTAGAGAGAGGAAGAGAGAGAGAGAAACATTGATTTGTTGTTCCACTTATTTATGCATTCATTTGTTGCTTTTGTGTGTGCCCTGACCAGGGATCAAAACTGCAACCTTGGTGTACTGGGAGGATGCTCTAGCCAACGGAGCTACCCGACCAGGGCCTGACTATATTTATGAAATATAATATATTAAAACAAGCTCCTGTTTTTGAATTTTATGTGGTTTATAATTTGGGCATATAATGCTACAACAAGTCTCTTTTTTTATTTGTTTGTCTGTCCATCTACTTATTCAATCAATTTTTATTGAGTATTGTGTGCCAGGCTCTGGGCCAGGAGTTGAGGATATATCATTAATAACAACCCTCCTAATACTTAGCATTTATGACTGTTACTTACTATGGATCAGGTACTTTATTCATATTAGTATATTAATTATATGAACATAATAATCATTCTAAGTTAGTATAATATGATAGTATTAATTAATAAAATTCTTATGAGGTAGATATTTTTATTATTTCTATTTTACAGATAAGGAAACGGAGGCTTAGAGAACTGAAATGACTTGCCCAAGATCACCCAGTTGGTACATAGCAGAACCAGAATTCAAACTCCAGTCCTGCTCTTTTAACCACAGTGTTTCTGTTTCAGTAAAAAAGACACCCACTGGCCCCTATGGGCATGAAGCAACTTTAAATGTAATAATCTTCCAGTGATTCTAAGGGTAAATTCTAGAAATGGGAGTACTAAGTCAGAGTATGAACAGTCCTCCTAGTGAATAACACTGTGGTCAAGGTCCTAAGTGGAGAAGGACTGGAGATGATGAGATTATTTATTTGTTTGTTCGATTTGCCTTTTTTGGGGGGGAGTAACAGAGCCCGGGACTCTCTGGTCCATGGGCCAACGCTCTAACCACTGAGCCAAACTGGCCAGGGCTCAGAGAGTATTTAGAGCAGCCATTTTTTTTTTTTTTGCAACTAAACCATAAATTATTCACATATGGCAAGTGATTATCTGTAAACATTCCTTCTATTCTTCATTATTGCCACACTTCTCCTCAAGTCCCGTTTCCCCAAATAAATATTACCTGTCCTTTGCCACCTTTCCGTGATGCAATATCATATAATAGCAGAAGTACAGACTTGGTTGGCAGCTGTGCTAGGTTTGATTCCTGGCTCTGCCACTAACCTGCTGTGCGGTGTTGGACAATCTTTTTGACTCTCAGTTTCCCACCTTTACAATAACACAAAGTTGTAGTGAAAATCAAAGTAGGTGACATGAGTAGAAAAAAAATAATAGCTAACTTTTATTGAATGCTTAATATAAATATTACAAAATAAAACACTGCTCCAAGTGAATAAAATGCATGCATTTACTTACTCCTCAAAACAATTATGATAACCTAGATTCTAGATAGCTCTCATGGCTTTCACCCCTGGTGATTATGTTACATTATGTGGCCAAACTTTGAAGATGTAATTAAGGTGACTAATCAGCTGACCTTAAACTAGGTAGATTATCCAGGTGGGCCTAGATATTATAATCATATAATCACATGAGCTCCTTAAAAGCAGGAAGTTTGTTCTGGCTGTTAGCAAAAGAGGAGGTTGGAGAGATTTGAAGCATGAGAAGGACTCAGTGCAGTTGCTGCTTTGAAGATGGAGGGAGTCACGCGAGAAAGCCTGGGCAAGCTCTAGGAGCAGAGGGCCAGCCCCGGATCACAACCAACAAGGGAGCAAGGACCTCAGGCCTAAAGCTGCAAGAAACTGCATTCTGCCAACAACCTGAATGAGTTTGGAAGGGAATTCTTCCCAGAGCCTCCAGATAGGGCCCAGCTAGCTGGCATCTTGGCTTCAGCCTTGTGAGTCCTTAAGCAGAGAATCCACTTGAGCCCATCCAGACTTCTAACCCACAGAACTGTGAGAGAATAAAAGGGTGTTGCTTTAAGATGTTAAGTTGTGAGAGCAGTGGAAAACTAATATAAACCACATATAGTAGCTACCTTCAGTATTACGCCCACTTTGCAAATGAGGAAACTGAAGCACAGAGAAATAAAGTCACTTGCCTGAAATCTCACAGCTATTACATATCAGAAGTGGGGTTTAAATCCAGGTAGTCTCTCCCCAGAGCCCATGCTCTAATCTAGGGACACAGTCCCTGAGACAATTGCAGGTACTCATTGCATATTAATTTCCCTTTCCTTTTCTTTATAGTGTAGCCCAGAGGGCACCTAGCTAGTACATTGCTTGATTTCGATATAACAAACCTGAATAAACCAGAGATTTTATGTGATAATCTCTTTACTATGAAAAATACTCAACTGAGTTTGAGAAGCACTAAGCTGCCTGCCATATTCAAACTAATTTAATGCTTTTTCTTCCCATTTTCTCCCCTAAATTCACAGTGAGTTTGCTGTACCAGCTAGAATTCTGGAATGAGAATCAGGAAATCTGGACCCACCTATTCATCACCATCTATCCGACCATCCATCTTCTATTCAGTCAAACAAGCATTCGTAGAATGCTCCTCTATGCCTGGAGTCTCTAATACAATGTGACTTGGTGAATTATTAGGCACTTTCCTAGTTCTGTTTTCCTTGCATATGAAATTAGGTGATTTGACAAAACTTTCTCTAAGGTCTCTGTCACCAATCTAAGGCTTTTACAGTCCTTGTATGTGCTGACGTGGGGATTTAACAAGATAGGGCAGTGTTTCTCAAAATCCAGCCTGAGTACTGCCTGCATCAGGATCTCCTGGGTGCCTAATAAAAAAGCAGTTCTGATTTTAACAAGCTCTCCAGGTTATTCTTATGCACACCAAAGTCTGAGATGTACAGCTATAGAGAGGCAACATAAATAATAACATAGGGCTTGTGTCCTAAAAGTATCTCTCCTATTAAAAGACAAGCCTTATAGGTTTGGAAAGAACAACAGGGCCACACCTGTCTGTTATCAGTCTCCCGGCCATGCCCATCCTCCCCCACCCCCAAAACACACTCCAGCCAAGGCCGGGGAGGTCAGCTGTAACGGTGATGATGGAGCATTTCTGGCCTAGCCTCTGTGCCTACAAAATCACCATTCCCCTTCTGGGGTTCACCTGTGCCTGCCCCATTCCATAACAGAGGTTGACAGGAGGGAGTTCCTCCTCCCAGGCTTCAGGAGCCCTTTCCCTTCCGAAAGGGAGGGCGGGGCTGGCGCTGGCCGGTGGGGAGCCCCTCTGGGCCGCTGGCGCCTTGCAGCTGAAACTCGCCCGGGTCAGGCAGCAGCCGGAACATTGCCTTTTCCACCTCCATTAGCACGGAGGAGGGGAAACTAGGGAAGTGGGTCAGCACCGCGGGCCCGCAGGGGCGATGCTCCCCCGCCGTCGCCTCCCGTTCCCCCGCCGAGCGTAAGGCCTCGGCTGCAGCCGAGCGGTGTCGCTGCGGTGTCCGCGCCCAGGGCTGGGCGGCCCGGTGCCTGCGCCGCTGCGCTCCGCCCGCCGGCTGCCCTTGCCCGCACGCGGCCGTCCGCCCTGCGGCGCTGTTGGCCCTCCCGCCACCCCCTCGGCGGGGCCCTCCCTTACTACGGTAATAGTGACATTCAGCGGGAAAGGCTAGCGCGGACGCGGCGCCGGGATCCCGCGGTGCGGGAGGCTAGGTCGGCAGACGGGACTGCGCGCACCTCGCACCCCGGGCTGCGGCGGACCGGCAGCAAGCGCGCTCGCCCCGCCGCCCCCGGTCCCCGGCCGCTGCGGGGCAGCCCCCAGCCTCGGCCCGCGCTGGCCCGCGACCTGCGGGCAAGACCTGGCGGCTCGGGCTGCTACGCCGGGAAAGGACGGATCCAGCGCCTCCGGAGGGACCCTGCCTCACTGCTCGTATATGGCAAAGTTTCTCGCCGAGCTCCTGGGCTGCACATTGCCGAGCAAGGGCGCCTCTCCCATGTTTGAGGTAGGTGGTAGAGGGTGTGTCCCCGCGGCGATGGCTGTCTGCGGTGACGGCGACCCCTGACCGGGGCCCTGGGGTCCCCAGGAGTTGACAAGTGTGCACTCTCACTTGTCTGGTTTCCATCTGGATGTCTGGGTGGGGCAGGGAGAGGATGGCGAGGAGACCTGAAGCCTGAAGTCTTGACTCCCTGGACCTCAGTATATCTTTTTTTCCTTTCCGAGTTGACAGGCAAACACGTTTTCTATCAATCTGGACTAGTTTTTAGAGATGGTTTTTACCTAAAACGCCAGGAATGCCTGAAAATGAGCAGTCCTTCTCTGCTGCCTACTTTGTTTGTTCCTTTTAATCTGAAAACATAATTAACAGTTAAATCTTTATGTCAGGTTTCTACCTTCCTGCCGCCTCCAACTACTGCCCTCCCCCAACCGCCAGCACACCCACCAGCTCAAAAAGTTAACTCATTTCTTCCGTGAGTGCCATACACTGGGGATGAGAAGGGTTAAAATAGGATTTGCAGAATCAGGTGAACAGATCTCAGTGCTGAAGGCAGGTACATCTAATTGCTCACACCTGCCTGAGATGGCAATGGTGCTGCTGTGAGCATCTCTGCTGGGCAAGAAGTTGTTTATGAGAAGAAGGCTGGCTTGCTTGTCCTCCTGGGGGGCAGGGTGGCATCAACTTTTTAAAATAGAAAACCTACATTGGGCACTCAGTTGAAACAGCTGTACATGGGCACAGTCCCTCCCTTACCTCTACAGTGACACAGTGTCCTTTGTCTCTATCCACCCACCCTCCCCAACAGGCTGCCTGACCAGGAGGCCTGGACCAGAGGGCCCTGGCTGTGGTCCTGGCCAGGGGAGCCAGTGCTGCAGTGTGTGCTTGCCGGCACTCCTCACTCAGTTCCAGGCCTGACAACTTTCCCTGCCAGCCTGAGGGCCACTCCAGGAGCTGCCTGAGCCCTATCTATCTGCAGTTTCTGGAGTGGCCAGAGAGAGCAGAACTTGTCTCGTCTCTCCTGGGTGCAGAAGCTTGTCCAGCAATGCAGCTCTTGAGGACTCAAACTCTTAGTCTCTTCCCTGACCTCTTGTTAGTGTCTTCTCACCTTTAGCAACTGTCGGTGTTCTTACCTGAGGTCCTATGGTCACATTCCTTTGATTTTGGAGCTCAGATTGCCCAACCCATAATCTCTGCTATGTGACGAACGGGTTTTTAAGCCTGGAGATCCCCATAGTAGGTGATGAAGAGGAACTGGGAAAATGGAGCAGGCTGGGAGAAACCAGACTGAAATGCCTGGGCCCTTGGTAGCCTGGAATCTAAAAAATAATGAAGAGCCTGAAAAAGTAAAGTTTTCCAGGCCTGCAGCTAAAATTAGCTATCTCCTTTGGCGGCTAACATCTCTGTTTGCTCCTCTGTGATGTAAACGCTAGGCAGCATTTGGGGCCATTTGGGACACCCAAGAGACTCCTTTAAAATTGCTTTCTCTTCAGCTTTCTCTTTATTTGTATTTACTTAAATTACTAAAACCCATGCCAAGTGATTTTGGTTGTATGTGCTGCCTTTTGGTTGTATATAAGTCTGTTTTATCCTCCAGCCGATAGACACCCCACCTTGATTTCTTAGAATAATTGGCTCTCAATCAC
The DNA here is from genome assembly GCA_030848825.1 of Tadarida brasiliensis. NCBI lineage: Eukaryota > Metazoa > Chordata > Mammalia > Chiroptera > Molossidae > Tadarida > Tadarida brasiliensis. The sequence goes on along the minus strand of CM061257.1, from coordinate 58,341,003 downwards.
TGATGGTTGGAGGGGACCTTAAAAATGAGTCAGAGACACATTTAGACAATTAAGGAAACGAGTGGCTGTTTTGTCTTTGAAGAGCTCCAGGGAAAGGGAATTCCCTCAGTCCTTGGTAACTCCTTAAGTCTTGCTTTGTGTTATTATTCTACCCTTCTAGAGGCAGGAGCTGCTGTAGCATCTGCCCTCTCCTTTCTACACATGATTGATTCAGTGTTGTCTGAATCCACTAAACACTCCACCCAGGCATCACTTTTAATCAGTGTTGCCGGTGGAGTTAAGCGACCATCCTTTCCTACCTGTGGGGAAACTCTGTGCCCGAAGAGATTAATAACTGAGTCAGGAATGCGTTTTGAGGGTGCTTTCTTCTCAGGCACTAACCCCTTCAACACACTCCTGCTCATGAATGAAGAGGCAGTTCTGGAGTTCTCTACATCTGGTAGGGAGAGAAATGTGTAAGACAGATATCCTTAAACCTTTTAAAATATTCCTTTCCTAGAAGTGAAAGTGCTAGGACAGGAGAAAATTTTAGGCAGCTTTTCATTTCCCTCAAATGCTCTGATTCTAACTCTGGAGGTTACCTTTAGTTTCAGGGAGGTCAAGAGAAGAGATGGATGTTTGCGTAATGAATGGCCTTTGGTTTCATTTTGATTAGGAGGTGGCCAAGAATGTAGTTTCTTCCTTCACAGAGGAGCTTCTGCCTGGAAGAGCACTGAACCCCGACAGGACCTCTTGTGTGTTTGCAGGTGTCTGACAAGGGAAGATGGGTGACAGGTTATGGGGAACACAGGGGCAGAAAATCGCTGTGGTTGAAAAACAACTCCAGTGTATTCCCTGCTGGGTTCTCTTCAGAGGCTAAGGACACCTGGTGTGCGTTTGAAACACAGGAGGTCTTCATGATCATTTTGTTAACCTTTCCTTTCCTTTTTTTTTAGTAAAGTGTTTAAGTTTACAAACTAAGTCTCTGAGAAACAATTTTAAAATTTTAAAGATGAAAGCAAAGGATAATAAGTTTACCCAGCCATGGCAGCGTCCGAGCACTGGGCTGGACTCCTGGAATAATGTTTGTGCCACACCAAGACAGAGCTCCTGCAGAGAGCGAGTGAGCGTGCCGTGGGTTCTGATGTCTAGAAAGGTAGGCCATTCTAAGCACACAGGTTGGTGGTTTCAGACCAAGAAGGTTCCTCCTTATGTGTCCTATAAGCTTAGGTGGCTGGCAGTCTGGCCCTGGAATCCATTCCTTCCCCTTTAAGCTCTGACATATTAGGAAGCTGCCCCCGCCCTCCAGCCTCAGTGTTGCTTTGTGCTGCGCCTTAGTGACAGTCAGCAGCGGGGCTGGCCCTAGGTCAGGAAGTGGCAGGAGAATTACACAGTCAGGGCAATTTCCATTTACTCCTTTCAGGCCCCTCACCCTTAGTCTACAAACCCACATTTTTAATCCTACCATCCTTCATGATCTAACCTGGTGGGCACCTTTCAGGGGCCATGTCCATTGGGCAGAACACATCCGGCTTTCAGAAAATGGACATTCTATTTCATACCACTGTTCCTAGATGTGGTCTCTAGGCACATAATGTCTACTCTGCTCATTTCCACATTCTGTTTCCACCAGTACTGCTGCCTAACTGCAGCTAAAGCTTTATTTTTTAATTTATACATAATACATAACTATCATTTATTGCCTACTGTAGGCCAGTCATTGTTCTAAGGGCATAATACAGGATGGGGCAAAAGTAGGTTTACAGTTGTTTGTATGAAAAATAATACAATAATTAATAAATAATAATACAAGAATAAACTGTTTTGTGTACTCACAACTGTCAACAAACCTACTTTTGCCGCACTCTGTGTATATAATCTCAGTGATTCTTCCAATAGCTTCAAGATATAGGTGTTAACAACCATGTTTTACAGATGAGAAAGTTAAGGTTTAGAGAGAGGGAGGACATTCTAAGCACAGGTTGGTGGTTTCAGACCAACCTTAATCTGCTGAAGGTCACTCTAGTAATGTATGCTCCCTCGCTCAATTATGGTTACTTGGTATTTAGTTTTTTATTTAGTTATATTTTTTGTTTTCTATTTCAGCTTCAATCCTAGATGTGCTCTTTCCCTTTGGAAGTAGGAAAGGAAAACCCCGTTCTTTCATTATTTCTTTCCATTTTTTCACCTTCACTGTGCTAGCTTTGCAATGGCTGAGCACCTCACTCCTGGGCACGTTCAGTCAAAGGCTGATTTCACTCAGAGGAATTGTCAAGGGAATGATGCGAGTCCAATCAGTGGGCCCTTTACAGACAGCTTCCATCTGCGGAGCATTTCCTGTCCGCTGTCCTGTTTGGTTCCCCAGTCACACTGAGATAGGTCATGTTGTCGTCCCTGTTTTCGAAGTGAGAAAGCTGAGACTCAGAGTCATACACAGATTGTCTAAGATCCCTCATCTGTGAAGAGTCTGATCTGGGAGATAAATCCTGGATCACAGTGTTTTGACAGCCAGCTGCATTGACTTACCTGATCTTTTCCTGGCCTCTGATCTCTGTCTTATCCATTCTTTTTGACAGTTGCCAAAGTCATCCTTCTTATAGCCCAACTCAACACACTGCCCATTTGGGTGGGCACCGATTCTGGGGTGGCTCACCATTTCACACACATTCAGCAGGGTATACAGTTCCCCTCAACAGTGTGATTGCTACCTAATTTTCTTGTTCAGTCTTTCCTTCCTCCTACTATAGTCCTAGTGTTCCAGCAACTACGCCCATTTCTTGATCATGTGATCTTACCTCCAAGCTGTTCCTCTGCCTGGAATATTCTTCCCCTAATATTCTCCTGTTGATGTCTCCCCTTTCTTCAAGTTTCTCCCCTTTCTCCAGATCCACCTCCTTGGACGACATCCAGCCTTCTACCACAGTCCCACTGAATATTGTTTGTGTTTGTTTCCATGTGAAACTGTGGACAACTTTCTCTTATAATTTCTCTATGCTTAGGTTTTCTGTCTTCACTGGGGAGAATAGCAGGGCCAAATGCAGGGCAGTTAATTCCTGGAAAGAACTTAGAATAGTGCTCAATATATGATCATGGCTGAGGTCCTTTCCTGTGTGTGTCTGACCTCTTCAGCCTTAAGAACTAAGTATTTTTTCCTTCCACACCACCTGGCAGAGTATTTTGCACATAGTTTTGCATCAAATAAATGTCTGATCAAATTGATCTTCCAAAACTTGAAGATTCATGATTTTCTTTGCCCTTACATTATTTGTTATCTGAAATTCAAATTTAACCTACACTCTGTATTTTTCACTTGTTCAGTCTTTCCTTCCTCCTACTATAGTCCTAGTATTCCAGCAACTACGCCCATTTGTTAAATCTAGCAATCCTATCCTCCCCTCCTCCTCCTCCCTCAGAAACCAGTTCCTAGAGTTCAGTTCCACTCAACTGTGGAAGCCTTGTCTCCATCCTTCCCTTTTCATACCCCTGCTGTGTCAGAGAGCCTGTCCCAGGCCACAGAAGCCACCTATCGGGAATTGTAGCTGAGCAACTGTCTGTCCCCATTGCCTCACTAGTATGGAAATGCTGAAGTGAGCAAGCTTTCCACTGCAAGTGTCAGGGCTGTGACTGAGAGAGGAATATTACTGGCATCCTATTTATTCACTCTTCATGTGTTCACCAGTTCACTAGGCACCCCATGGAAGCCTTGCTAAGAAACATTCAAACTCTTTTGACTCTGACCCACAGTAGGAAATATATCTTACATTGCAATCCTGAATTCACAGAGCTATTTATATAACACTGGAATAAAGTTTCAAGAATAAAACTTTTCCTTGTGACAGGGGATGTACTCTGATTTTTGCAATTCTGTTCTTTCCTTTCCATTCCATCTCTTCCTTTCTATTAAGAATTAAATGGAGGGGAAGACCCACTGAATTGATTTCATGATTCGTGACTCATAATTTGAAAAGCAGTGCTATATGGGATGGTAAGATTCTATTTGTACAGATCAGTTTGTATTACCTCATTATCCCAGTAGTATACTTACACCTTGTTACACTATACGCTATAGGAGATTTTTTTTTATCCTCACCTGAGGACATGTTTGCATTTATCTTCAGATAGAGTGGGAGGGAGAGAGGGAGGAAGAGAGAGAGAGAGAGAAACATCTACGTGAAAGAGACACATTGACTGGTTGCCACTGACACGACCCCAACTGGGGCTGGGGACGAACTGCAACCGCAACTGATGTACGCGCCCTTAGTGGGAACCGAACCCGGGACTCTCTGGTCCGCAGGCCGACGCTCTAACCGCTGAGCCAGACCAGCCTGGGCTCTATAGGAGATTTTTGTGGTCTATCTTGGGAAGCCAGTTACCACACATAACATTATTTTTTGGTAGAAAATATTTTCAGGGTTTCAAACAACTAACTTACCCAATAACTTTTGATAAATATCCTGCCTAAAATTGGGTAAAAGGTTTGACATGTTACTTGAGTATATTTTATGACATGGTTTTTAATTTTGAACACTGAACTCAAATTTCATTTATTTGTCTCTTTGCATCCATTAACAACAAATGTGCCCCAGTGTTTGGATTAACTCCCAGGCTACATTTTGTGAATCTTACCAGTTTTATATTTTAATTGGCCCCTCCCTTCTCTTGTGAAGGGAGTTATACTTTCATGCAGTTTTTCCCCCTCTAATTTGCCTGGTAAAGATCTTGATTTTGTCCATTACAATGAACTCCTTTGTCTGTTTAAATGAATCTTACATGCTCTCATCCACTTGGTCATTCTGATTGGCTTCAAGCATCTAAAGAATGAACCATGTGGTCAGTCTGTTTTGAAAGCAAATAACTTGCTTTTGTATGTGGCTTTAACTTCAGTGATTATATGTTGGTGGATGATCATAAGAGAGAAGATGACTATGAGGATAATAGCTCCTGTTGCCACAGCTGGGCCATTTGAATTTTAAGCTAATGGATGCTGAGTTTGTCTTGTGAATTCACAGCTAAGTTTGTCTGAGGGCCAATTGAATTGCTGTACCACATACGAACCATTGTGTACACTGGGCAACTCTACTTACCTTTTGTGTTAGCTGCTTTTAAACTCTGCATGTGGTCCTAAATGCACGCATTTCATTGATAGGAATATTTGGTTCCATTATGATTACATCTGTCTAATGGCTTCTTGCTGAGAAACCGTTACATTATTTTTTCCTTTTTGTATTTTGATAAGGAAAGGCTGGTGTTTCATATCTGCCAAATGGCCAGTGCTGACAGCATGTCACAGGGAGCAGGAATAAGAGCTTAACGCTTTGATTTGTTTCCTTTTGCTTAGTTCTTTTCAATTTGTAGGTGTTCTCGTATATTATGAATTTCTTTACTTTGCAAATCTTTGATGAAATACAATAGGTCCAGTAGTGATGTTTATATTAGGAAAGTGCTACTTACTTAGAGTTACATATTGATGTGGCCCATAAATATATTGACAACTTTTATTTATCTGAATTCTGTGATGAGTAAGGACTGTGCTTTCTACTTTAAATTTATTCTAGGCCTATTTCTCCAAACACCTATAAGATATTGCCCAGCTGGTGTGGCTCAGTGGTTGAACGTCAATCCATGCACCGAGAGGTCTCAGGTTCGATTCCCGGTCAGGACACATGCCCAGGTTGTGGGCCAAATCCCCAGTGGGGGCATGGGGGCACGCAGAAAGTGGCCAATTGATGTTTTTCTCATTGATGTTTCTATCTTTCTCTCCCTTTCCCTTCCTCTCTCTCTAAAAAAAAAAAAAAAAAAAATCAATAAAGAAAAAGAAAATAAAAGATATTAACAATATTCCATGTCCCTTTCTGCATTTTCAACCACAGTGGGGGACTCGTCACCCTCCCTGCAGCCAGCTGAAACCCATGCCTCCTTTTCAACTCTATCATCAGCCCAAGCACCACCGTCATGTCACCCAGAGTACCACCAAGGTGCCATTTTTGCTTTCCTCCTCCTTTCTTCCTTCACGGACAGCCTGTCAGTGACTCCTGCAGATTCTTCCTTGGGTTTGTATCTTTCTTTTTACCCCTACTAGTCTTCATCCGCTGATCTGACATTTACTGAGTATGTACTATGCCCAACAGTAGGAGCAGTAGGGTCTGTAGGGAATTTCACAATATGCCGCTGATTGGTTTGCTTCCCTGAAATCTCCCTCCTCTCCACTCTTCCTGAATTTGCCGCTGAAGACCACAGCGCCTTTTTATTGCTACTTTCTTACATAAGAGTCTCACTGACTTTCTGTTTCCAAAGGCTCAAGTCTCTAAATTCTGCCTAGGTTATTTCTAAGGTACTCTCTGAAGCGTCTCACTCTGCCTAGCTAACTTTACTTCCTGCCATTGATTTTCTTCCATTGAGCCTCATATGTCAAATACAAATTCTTGCCCCTGTGCCTTTGTTTATACTACTTGTCTGTCCTGTAATATGATGACTTATCCTCATTCTCTCCATTCTTCCTAACTCCCTAACCTTCAGGGCTACTGTAAAGACCCAGCCTTTTATGAAACCTCCTCTAAAGCCACAGCAAATAGGCCAAGAGTACACAGGCTGGAAAAGCAGGTACTTGGCTTCCCATCCTGGCTCCTCCACCTTTTAGCTCTGTGATCTGAAATAAATTGCTTCTTTGTGTCTCATTTTTATTTTCTGTAAAATTGGAATAATAATAGTAGCTATTTTATTGAGTCATTATGAGGATTAAATAAGAATTCAAATAAAGTACTTAGCATAGTATGTGACATGTAGTAATTGACAGATGATATATACTAATGAAGATTATTATTGTTATTATCATATGCTTTCACCTTGATTCTAATAACCCTGAGTTGTCTTTCTTCTTTGACTATCTTAGAAATACCTTACGTTTTTTCTGAATTCTTCACAGTGTTGAACACAACATAGATACTCAATCAATACTTATTAATTTTGAACACATGTCATATGCTGTTTTAGCAAAATCTGGGAACCAATTTATTTTGGGATATATTTAATTGTATTTCATGGAAATGTGACACCCACTGTCCTTCAGTGACTTGCCCCTAATCTATGGGATGTATATTGATGCTAACTTAGGCTGCAGTTCTACAAATGATGATAATGTGCTTTTATATACAATTCTGGCAGAAGTGGTACTTGAAAAATGTGCCAATTATAAATGCCATATAAATAAAATTCAACCATAGATTGCAATATAATTAAACACAGAATATTTTTTATTTTTCAAATGGTTTGCAAACATGTGTCCTCAAAATAAGTCAAGTGAAGCAAATTCATGCTATAAGTCAAGATTTTATTTATCAGGCCTTTATGTTCCGTGCTGTTGATAGAGAATTCTTGCTGGAAGTCAGGTTAGAGTATTCCAAAATTAATTTACTCCAAAGAACATTTACCCAGTGGGCTTCCTTATTGAATTTCCAGTGAGAAAGAGGGGGTAATGATGGCCCTGCCTCCCCAGAAACTCTGTTGTATGGCCTGAAAATGTGGGGATTTACTTTCATGGAGATTATCTGTACTTGGCTGGAAGTCCGGCAAGGGTGCCTACAGAGAGGCACATGGGGATGAAAACTAGAGTGGCAGCATTACGAATCGCAAAGAACCTGCAGGAGTCTTAAGATCTGGATTCTGAGCCTGGCTCCTCTCCTCGCTGGCTGAATGTGATTGGGGGAAATCTCCTTACCCCTCGGCGTGTCAGTTTGCAGAGCTCTAAAATGAAAGTATCACTATTCGATTTGCTTTAGTCACAGAATTGATGCGAGGCTCTGGTGTGGTAATAGACGTGAACGTCCTTTATAAAATGTCAAGCATTATATAAATGTGAGTTGCCATTACTGATACTGTAATGAAGAGGACAGAAACATAGGTGCATACTTGGCATCCTGGGCATGCAGGAGCCTGCTGGCAAGTGGACTGGTAGGGATTGTGTGAATGGTAGAGAATAAAATGCTTGTATTTGAAGGTTGAGAAAGAGCCAGGAAGCAGTTGTATTTTACAACACCCCCTGTGCCATAACCTCTGGAATCTATGTGCATTTAGAGATTTAGTTAGGGAATAAAACAATAAAAACTAAACTTGAACTAGGTTTATGAATGAATTTCCCTCAACATTGGGAGGATGGGAGTAGTTAGGGGGTAGGGGTAGGAAAGTGGGGTAGGGGATAGGGTGGGGGTGGGCATGCAGATATCCGTGACAGAAGGTAAACTGCAGGGAGGGGCTGCTGGGCCAGGCTCAGAGAGAGGACATTAGAGGCTAGGATTGTAGATTGCAAAGGCATCTAGTGGCTGTTGTGTGAACTCCCTCCCCTTTCTCTCTGTGCCCTGAGCCTAGCTATCCTGTGCCAGAAGTAAAGAGCTTGACATTGATGGATGACCCAAGCAACTAGGCTATGGGGCCATTTCAGAGAGCAGAACTCAGAGGAGGGAGCCTTTGCGATGCATGGGGAACACCGAAGTCCTGGGCAGAGCAGATGTGGGGAGTTTGCTGGAGGAGCAGTGCAGGCACACTGGAGACCTGGAGCCAGCACATTCGATGGCTGGTTCAAGACCTTATGTGATGTTCCCTGGCCGGTTTGGCTCAGTGGTTAGAGCGTCGGCCTGCGGTCCAGAGAGACCTGTGTTCAGTTCCCGCTAAAGGCACGTACCTCGGTTGCAGTTTGTCCCCAGCCCTGGTTGGTCGTGCGGGAGGCAGCCACTTGATGTGTCCCTTTCACGTCGATGTTTCTCTCTCTCTCTCTCTTCCTCTCTCTCCCTCCCACTCTATCTGAACAAAAAATGGGAAAATGTCCTCGGGTGAGGATAAAAAAAAAAAAAAAGACCTTATGTGATGTAATTTCCCCCAGAGGACACCAACTAATACCAAGTGAAGAAAGGATTCTTGGAAGAGAATGTGATGTCTCAGAGTGTGGGTGGAGTTTTGTGACTAGCAAAATTTGGGTGTGCTAAGATGACTTCATTTGTAACCACATTTGGGTACACAACATTTGTTCATATAATCTTGTCAGTTTTCTTCTTTCCTATTTCATTCTTGAATCAGTGTGAAATCTAAAAATCTACCCCCCCCAAGCCTTTTTTTTTGCTCTAAAAGCTTATTCTTGATGTTCATTTTAACCAAATTTCATACACATTACAATGTGTTGTGTGTCTGTTAGGAGAAAGTGGGGTGGTGTGGAAGAGGTCAGATGCACAAACAGAGCCACACACAGACAGACAGACACACAGTAATTTGCTCCTGGAATGGCTATGATGATCAAACCACATCATAATCAGTGGTTAAAATGAACCCAGCAATCTCACTGATTTTATTTATCAACTCTGCTCCAAAGCCTTAAATGTGCTTATGTATGTGAAGCCAAGCATACGGGACACTTCTCAGGGGTTAACAAACTGAAGTCTTTCTTCTGAGTTTCTCTTTTGCCTCCTTGCTTTCTTCTAGCCTAGGGAGGCCCTTTCTAAGAGTCTATGACATAGCTGTGTGCAATTTTCATTTTTTCCATCTCACTCTGCAAATAGAAACTGATTTCATTTTTTCTCATGTATGAAGAAATAGCGCATCTGATTGCACAGGCCAGAAATAAATGATTGGAAGGCGTCCAGCCAGGCTCTGGGGAAGCCCCTAAAATTATCCTCTACCTTATGGACTGTCCAGATTGTATGAGTGGCTGGGGAAGATGGGAGAAGGAAAGCAGGATTTGGGAAATAAAATTTTCTTGGGCCCAGATGCTGTGAGTGAGTCAGATGGCTGGGTGAGTGCCCTGATGCCGACTGTGATTTTTAGGAGTCCACATGCGTGGTGCCAGGTTTGGATGTCCGAGCAGCTGGGTGGACCCTCTGGGGTTCCTAGTTAATGCAGCTCCCTCTCTTGGCACGTTGTGTGAACTTGCCTTGTGTGAATGCTGCCTCCATGGAGGGACTTCTCTTGGCTTACCTCGTGTTGCATCTTTGCTTTGGAGTTGCTGTGGGTTAGAATGACTAAGACAAATGCCCTTACTTAGCAGAATTGATGGATAATAAACAATAATAACAGTTCTTTAGAATTTACCAAAACAACTTATGTACATAAATGTATTAGAAATGAAAAAACAGCAGGGGTTATTTTACTCTGTTTACAGATGAAAAAACTAAGGAACGAGAATTAAATATTATTAGCTATTGGAAAACAGCTTGGGTCTAAAATTGCCTAACATCCTTGCAGATAATAAAAATAATTTATCCCTTTTTTTTCCCTACATATGTTATCCTCCATAAAAGAATTAAGAAGATAGCACTATAAAAACACCATCCATTGCAATCATCAATATGAAATTCTTTGAAAGTCATAAAGTGGTATAAAAGATACCTCAGCTAGTTTGGAACAACAATGCAGGGTATACCTAAATATCATAAAAGAGTCTTACTATTTAAATTAAACATTCCATCCTTAGTAAAGTCACTTCTCATTTCTGGCACTGCAGATGCCCTGTTTTCAAAGGCATTTCCCAAGCCCGTCTTTGTCCCACGACATTAGCATAAATCCCACCTGACATCTCTAACCACCCCCACCTCTTCATTTGAGTTCCTCATATCACTGGATGAAGAGCTCCCAAGCTGTGAACTGTAGAGAACAAACAGATTTTTCTCTGTGCACAAACCATTCCTAAAGTGTATAGCACGTTGGGGTGATTGCCCAGGATTTTATGTTATGGAGTCTCCTGTCTTGCTGGTTTCTGAGCGTATCATCGGTAGAAGAGAATAATCGATAAATTTCATGGCACAGTGCTTTTTAGATTTTGAAGCACTTTGACTGAATCTTCTTAAAGAGCTTTTGAAGCATTATCATCCCATTTGACAGATTTGGAAGCTGAGGTTCAGAGAGATAAAATGAATGTCCCAAGATAACCACAGCCGGAAAGTGATGGAGCTAGGACTTCAGCTCTGGGTCTTCTGTTTCCAAGTTCCCCCACTCTTTCCAGGGCAAGCTGAGTGTTCGCTGTGATGCCCTCACCAGTGCAAGGAAGCAATTAGCCATCTCCATCATGACCCCACCGTCACCAAAGCAAAGGCATGGCACTTCCCATTCCCTGTATCTTTGGTGATATTAAAGGCTGCCATTTATAGGATTATCTTCTAGAGTTTAAGTTAAATCTGTACTTTGTCACTTGTCACTTATTTGTGTGACCATAGGGAAGTTACTTAACTTCTCTAAGCCTCAGTGTCTTCATCTATAAAATGAGGACAATGGTTATTATGAGGATTAAATGAGAGAATATATATAAAGTATTAAGCACTCTGCCTGGCACATAATTAATATTAGATGTTACCTTCTTCTATTAATAAGTTTTCTTTCATTTTCCACTTCATGGTTGGGCTTGATTTACATTTTAACCTGGTTCTTCCTGTATTAATTTTTTGGAGTGAGGTGGATATTAAGTGGACGTGTGATGGGCGTGGGAAGGACCTAAGAGAAGGCACCTGCTAAATACTTTGTCACTGGCCCACACTAAATTGAAATTAGATGTGATAGCACTAGTGGTGATAAAAGATTGGTTTATATTTTTTTATGGATAAATAAACCAGTGTTTATTTACTTTTCTTTCTAAAGTCTCTTGCCCATTATGAATAGTATTTATTTAATCCCAATTGTGTGTCCTGTTCATGGGCTGGGTGCTGTAAGGATTATCAGAAAAGTCGATTCTGAGCTGAGGTCTGGTAGGAAACCCCTATGGCTATCCTAGGGAAAAGATTTCACGGGTTAACTCTTTCTTGAGCATGCTTCCAAATGCTGTGACAACCATTTCAAATATTTTCCAAAAGGAGTCGATTTCAGAAGAAATTCTGTTTTTCCAGACTGATGCTATAAATAGGCAGAGTAAGTTATCAGTTGTGTCCTATCACTTTCAAGACACAAGTAATGATTGAAAGTGGTGAAACAGTGGGTTATGACTAAGGTCACATCGGATGTAAAACCTTTTGAAAACTACGCCTCTTGATTGGATTTTCTGATTTTGTTTTGTTGTTCCTTAGGCAAGTTACTTTCCTCACATGTAAAATGCTCTAAATAAAAATATCTCACTGGGCTGTCATGCAGATTGCATGAAATATGATGGAAAGCACTTAGCATAGTGCCTGTCACATGGTAACAAGTATGCAATTAGCAATGTTTTTCTTTCCACATAGATGAATATGCTCCTTGGCTTTTCTAGACCACAGGTCTGATTAGGTCCTCCTTTGACGCCCCCTCCCCTTGTTATCCACTTTTATTCTGCCGTCCCCTGGAGCATTTCCGCGTTTCTGCAGCCCAGCATGGCTTTACAGGCAGAGCCCATCAAAGAGTTAAAAATGCTGCACTCCAACATTTCTGGTTTGCTGGAGCTGCTTAATCAGACAAATCATTGTGGCTCTTTTTGTGCAACTCACCATTGATGTCCAAAGCAACTAATTAGAGAGAGGGAGTATAGAAAATCAATCTTTACTAACATCAACATTGCTTCCAATTTAAGCAATTGGTTTGCTTACATTCTTTGTGAAAACCTATTGAGATCTAAAGTTATCCCAGATGACTACATTAGAGGGTTCTAATAGGTTTTTGGTGTTAGAATAAAGACTATTTGAATATTAAATATACAGTCAGAATTTGGAAGGGATCCGGCACATTACATGAACACACTAGACAAGTAGTTTGCACTCATGACAGTGTTAAAGAAGCTTTGGGCTCAGTGTAACTGTTTGAGAATCTCGCCTACTTACAGGGAAGAGGGTTGTGTTAGACCCTCTGCAAAGGGTTGTGTTTCCCTTTGCACTTCCAGTTCTCGACCTTTTTCCACTCTGTACTCTAGGAATCCAATCTGTATGAAATACATCCACAGGGTTCTCTTGGCCTCAGCTTCTAATTGTGTTTGGCCAGTGGGGAGCATTGGTCAGAGACTGAAGGGAGTGGAGATTGTGAGGGCAAGACATTTATCACTCCAACTCCCTAATTGCAAGGTCACCTTGAGCTGGCTGTGTCCCTCTGACTAAGATCACAGCTCCTGTAAAGTGGTCCTCTCCACACAGCCTGTCTGTCTCCAGCTTCCTGCGAATCTCCTACTTCAGTGGTTTGTAATTAGGCATGCTGCTAGCCCCAAGATATTGTACCATGCCTTGTGTTTTTTCTTACACCTTTCTTGCATCCTTGTAAATAGTCAAATGTTATTGAACTTCCCTTAAATTACCTAATTTGAATATGTCATCTGTTTCTTACTAGAACCCTAAATGATGGAGGAAGAATAGAAACTTCCTCTTGAAAGACCAAGGGGACCATCTGAATGACTGGTTTGTAAAAAATTCTGTCGATTTATAAAAATGCCATGGTGCCTCGTTACACATTAAGATAAAAGTGCATGAAACCACAAGAATGATATGCAATGACGTGGCTGGTGTTGGTTGTGATTTGTGGTTAAATGAAACGTCATTTGGGTCAAATGTTAATATTATTATAACTTCGGTAAATGCTAGTGTCTTAAAAGAGTAGAGTCTGTAGAGATGGGATGGGATGCTGAATGCATTGCATCTCAACATCCTGATTTGCAGGTGAGGAATCTGAATTGCCCAAAGTCAGATGATTAGCATGTGGCAAAGCTGGGTCTTGAACTGCGACAGTGACTCTAGAGCTAGCGATTGTAGTGCTCTGAACTGTGGAAAACAGTTAAATTTAGTTTCCGTAAAGCAAAATACATGGATTTGACTTTAACCGGTCAGCTTGCAATGAATGAGAAATGTGCTTGAGAGTGGTGTTGTAGGTTTTAATTTGTTTTCGAACAGAAAATTAAGTGCAGGTGAGGAATTTCAATTTACAATCATTTATTTGTCATGTGCGCTTGGCCAAATAGAACAATGTTATGAAGATGGTAACAGTGTTTTAGAATTTGTTTATTCATCAGGGAATTTTTTTTTTTGCTGTCTAGTACTTTTAGTTTTAAAAAATATGACTTATATGTGTGCTGAGTGATGAATTACAAAATTGCTCAGAAACCAATCTTGACTTCTGAATATATTTTATTGTTAAAAGAGTTTTCAGGTAGCCCTGGCCAGTTTTGCTCAGTGGTTAGAGCATTGGCCCATGGACCAAAGAGTCATGCATTCAATTCTGGTCAAGGGCACGTACCTCAGTTGCAGTTCAGTTCCCAGCCCTGGATGGGGTCCTGCGGGAGGCAACCAATCAATGTCTCTGCCCTTATATAATGCCAACCTAATGTAAGGGATATGGGATAAAGATTATATTCAAACTGGAAAAATAACAGGGTAAAATTTTCTACTTATATCAACTGTTAGGAGGACCTGCAAGATAACCCCTTCAATTAAAGTGTAAGTCCCGCCCTGGCTGGTGTAGCTCAGTGGTGAGAGCATCGGCCTGTACACTGAAGGGCTGTGGGCTCTATTCCCAGTCAAGGGCATGTACCTGGGTTGGAGGTTTCAATTCCCTGGCCCCAGTTGGGGTGTATGTGGGAGTCAACCAATCAATGTGTCTCTCTCACATCGATGTTTTTCTCTCTCTCTCTTTCCTTCTTTCTCCCTCCCTCCTTTCCACTCTCTCTAAAAATCAATAGAAAAAAAAAAAATCTCTGGTGAGGATTAACAAAATAAATAAATAAATAAATAAATAAATAAATAAATAAACAAACAAACAAATAAATAGATAAATAAATAAATAAATAAATAAATAAAATAAAGTCTAAGTCCCTGAGGTCAAGGGTGAAAAGGTACACTTTTTTTGTAGTTTCTTCTAACTCTTTATATGGTAGGCAGGGAAAATGATAGTTACTTAGTAAATATTTGACTAATAAATAAATGAAAATCACAATAGGTCTTGGAGTGTTTCAGGAATAAGAAAGAAAATTTGGTCTAATCTATTTTATCTAGTTCATAGTTGCTAGGCTAGATGGTTCACACATTGGGAATGTTACTTTGCTATACACGTGTGTGAATATGGTGACTACTTTTTTCTATTTAGATTTGCATATAGAAAAATCAGATTTTCAATTCGATATTATCTTTTTAATAAATTAAAAAGTAAAAGTGCCCTGGCAGGTTTGGCTCAGCAGTCAGTGGACCAAAGAGTCTCGGGTTTGATTCTGATCAAGGGCACATACCTTGGTTCCTCCCCAGGCCTGGTTGGGGTCCTGCAGGAGGCAACCAGTCGATGTGTCCCTCTCACATCAATGTTTCTCTCTCCCTTTCTCTGCCTCTCTCTCCCTCCCACTCTATCTGAAGATAAATAGAAAAATATCCTCGGGTGAGGATTAAAAAAAAAAAAGTAGAAGTGTTTAGGTAAACAAATCAATAACAGGATGATTTAAATCAATTTTACTATGAAGAAACATCATCAATTTTCTTGTACATAAAACCTTGAAGATTAGTTAATATAAGCTGTTTATTGGCTTCAGATTTTGTGCTTTGATACTTTAAAACAGTGACTCACCAGCTAGATGTGTTAATTTTCCTTGCACTTCTGCAATGCACAAAGATGCTCTTTGCTCTGATTCTGCTTTCCTGGATAATGCTGCACATTGCTATATTACATGCATATTTTAGAATTTTGAACTATTAGTTTTTCCTCTGTGTATGCAAATATATGCCATTCCCTTTAATATGTCATGAATGGATTCTTATTTGTTAAATGTCAAGATTGGCTTAATTATCTTTTGAATGCTGGAATTTTAAGAAAAAAAGATCTGTTGAAAAGATAATGGTCAACTCTATGCTTACCCGGATGTAAAAATTATATTTTTATAAAGACATTTTCTCCAAATAGAAAATTGCAGCATGGTCCTCTAGGTTGAATACTCAATGCTCTTTATCACACAACCTATCAAATTAGTTCTCTTTCTCACTAGACCCCAAGGTGGAGGAATACAAATCTGACAGGTTGCAGGACTGAGTGGGTGGAGTCTCTCATATGCATATGTCTGTCTCTTTTTTTCTTCTTCCTTCAAAAATGGTAGGACCAGCCTGGCCGGTGTGGCTCAGTGGTTGAGTGTTGATCCATGCACCAAGAGGTCACCAGTTTGATTCCCAGTCAGGGCACATGCCCAGGTTGTGGGCCAGGTCCCCAGTGGGGGGTGTGCAGGAGGCGGCCAATCAATTTTCTCTCTCATCGATGTTTCTATCTCTCTCTCCCTTTCCCTTCCTATCTCTCTAAAGTCAATAAAGAAAAAAATTATTTTAAAAAAATGGTAAGAACAGTCCTGGCCAGTGTGGCTCAGTTGGTTGGGCATCATCATGTCTGAAAGGTTGCCAGTTCGATTCCCAGGATGAGGGAACATACCTGGGTTGAGGGTTTGATCCCCAGTGTGTGTGTGTGTGTGGGGGGGGGGTACAGGAGGCAGTTGATTAATGTTTCACTCTCACATCAATGTTATTCTCTCTCTCTCCCTCTCCCTTCCCCTCTCTCTAAAAATCAATGAAAAATCTTTAAAAAGAAATAAAATGGTAGGACCCAGGAAAACTCTCACTTGTGACAATGCATAGCTAATCTCTTTTTATCACTTTTTCTCTATTACCCTTCTGTATTGTGAGATTAGAAAGCTGTTCCTTAGAAGAGGTCCCACAAGCTTTCTTTCTATCTCTAGATTCACTCTCTTCATTCCACATGGAAGCAAATATGGAGTTACTCTCCTAGCAAGAAGCTCAATATGAGACAATGAGAAGAACCGTGTTTATTTCTTCACTGTTGTATCCCCAGCACCTAGCAACATTTCCCAAATAGCAGACTTGTAGAATTAATACATGGATGAATAAATGCATGAAACCACATCCTACCTTTTCACAGACCTTCCTCTCCCCTCATCACCAGGGAAACTTGAAAAACATTCTACTCCATCAGTATACATACTTATGGATATAAGATACTTTTTGATGTACTCCTTTTACTTTACTTTTTGGCCTTGAAGGCTTGAAGATTTGACTTTCATATTAACCTGACTTAATTTGCTTTCAAATATCGAGAGTGGGTAGGAAGAGATTTTAGCACTAACTAATATGATTTTTTTTCTTCTTTGGGGAAGGCATTGGACCCTAAAATATTTTTAGGATGACACTGATTGTAAATTCTGGGATATATTATGATAGCAACTTTAATGTTGTTTAAATTGAATAAAAATATTTCTTTGTGTCTGACATTTTTAGTTGATACAAATGAAAATGTTCATTCTTTTCAAGTTACTGGTATCATTCAATTGAAGGGCCGCAGACCGTAAATTTAATGTACTTTTACCTCACTTTTTTTGGTAATTTTTTGCGTGTTCATTTGCATTTTTGACATATTTTCTGTATAAATCTTTAATTACTATTGACTGGAACATTCAGATAATAAATACAGAGATTTTTCTTAACAAGGTAAATTGTTACTGTTCTATTCCCAGATGGTCATGTTGAAAGGTGGTTACAAAAAAAAAAGAAAAGGAAAATTTTCTTATAAACATCACTTTAACTTGAAATAGTGAAATTATTTGTAGACTTTTGTACAATGACTTTTAAAACAAAACTAATGGCTTTTCTACTTCAGTCAGGGCCCTTTTCCTACTTGTTGGGACTGTCCATGGTGCTGAAACCCTACTGTATTGTTAGATAACAGTCATAAAATGATGGCGACATGAAAAAATTTTAGACTAATCTCCCCATTTTGCATGAAGAATTATAGTGAGCTGAATTTACCTAATTTACTACAGCTTGTAATTGCTGATCTCGACAAGAATCCACGTGCTTTTCCCACTCTGCCTGGCTGGCAAACCTGGCTTAAAACTTAGAGGATCCCTAGTAGAGTTAAATGCACAAAACTATGTATTATGAATCTTCATAAACCCTTTGGATACAGGAAAATATATAGTTTTTTGTTGTTGTTGGGTACACTGATGAAATATCATCAGCTTGTCACAAGCCTTTTGGTGAGAGATATAAATCCTGTTTGAAAAAATTTTTTTAAATTCTGAATTATTTTTTACCTTTGAGGCTTTTGAAAGTCTCTTGAAATTCTGACTGACTTTGGAGTAATTGCCAAATATGAACAACCACCTCATTTTATTAGAATTAACTATTTAAATTCAGTGTCCACTCATGGTTTTAAAAACTCAATTAGGAAAGGTAGCAAGATTTAGAAGAATAAATCTTGAATAAATCTAGGTAAACATTCTGAGATAAAATACTTTGAAGAGTTTTATCTGATAAGACTTTATTTCTCTTCATGATAGTTTGGGATGCTACTTAGTATATTCTTGCTCATTGGATTGCTAGTTTTATTTTCCCCATTATTTTTGTCTTGGTTTGACTGTCTTTTGGAAACATTTAAAATATGTTTTGAGCAATTCTTAATTTCATGGTTTTTATACTTGATATCTTTAAAAATAAACTAGTTTTTTTTTTCAGTCTGTCTCTGTTTGGCTTGTTAGTTCATTTTACTTATTAGATTCCACAGGTGGGAGCAGGGAAGTGGAGGAGGGTATGGGAGGGATAAAGGGTGACAGAAGGAGACTTGGCTTGGGGTGTTGAACACACAATACAGGATATAGATTATGTGTTGTGGAATTGTGCACCTGAAACCTGTATAATTTTGTTAACCTATGTCACCCCAATACATTTAATAAAAAGAAAAAAAGAAAGGAAAAAATATGTTTTGATGCCTCCTTTGAAAAAATAAGATTATTTATCTTTTATTTAAAATATGGGAAAATTTTAGAATAATTTAAACATTTTGTCCTCCAAGTGTATCCATAGGGAAAATGGCAAAAAACACTCCTTAAATTAGACCTATGTATCCATCGTATTATGTAAGTGCATACTATTTGCTTACAGTTGTACTAGGAAAAAAATTAATTTATGACATTGTTCTCGCTTATCCTTCTTATCTTGTAATTTAGTTTGTTTAAAAATGAACACTCATTATTTTTAAAAAGTTTCATTGGGGGTATACTTGACATACAATAATTTGCTGTGAAAGTGTACAATTGACATAAAATGTACAACTTAGTAGGATTTTTTAATCCTCACCCAAGGATATATTTATTGATGAGAGAGAGAGAGAGAGAGAGAGAGAGAGAGAGAGAGAGAGAGAGAGAGAGAGAGAAACATAGATGTGAGAGAGAAACATTGATTGGTTGCCTCCCATACGCAACCTAGGTATGTGCTCTGACCAGGAATTGAACCTACAACCTTTTGGTGTATGGGATGACACTCCAACCAACTGAGCCACTGCCAGGGCCAACTTGATAGGTTTTGACATATGCATACACATGTGAAATGATCATAATCAAGATAATGAACATATCCATCACTCCTAAAAGTTTTCTTGTGTGCCTTTATAATCTCCCCACTTGTCCCTCACCTCTATTCTCAGGAAACCACTGATTTGTCTTCTGTGTTTAGTGGTTAGTTTAAATTTTTTAGAGTTTTATGTTAGTGGAGCCATACGGTTTATACCCATTTTCCTGTTTTGTTTTTTCTTGTTGTTTTGTGTGGAACATATTCCTTTGTTTCTTCGTTTTCTTTGACTCTCTGTGTTGGTTTCTATGCATTAGATAAAACAACTCTCTTCCAGTCTTGAAGGAGTGGCCTCATGTAGGAGATGAATCTTAGCGATCAACCCTGCCCTAGATTTTGGTTATCTCTCAAACTTTTGTGATTGTGCAAGCAGACTACTTTATTTTTAGTGGCTCCCAGTAGTTGAGGATGTGCCAAGACTTGTCAATGTTCCAAAGGGGAGGGTCTCAGTCAGCATCTAGATTCAGGCTCAATGGAAGCCAGACCCTCAGGCAGCAGCTTTTAAAGTGTACAAATACATCTTTCAGGGGGAGACTGAAAGATGGGTGTTTCTGTTTTCTCCCTTTGCATTGAGAGTTTGTACCCATTTTGTCTTGCTTCATTCTCTCATGATTTTGTGATCAATCCATTTTATTGTGTGGATAGTAGTTCATTCTTTATTTTATAAGTATTTTATTAGATGGATATGCCAATGCATGAATAGTTTATTTATTTACCTGTTGATGGACATTTAGACAGTTTTTGGCTCTTACAAATAAAGTTACTGTGAATGTTCATATATAAGCAGACATATGCTTTCTTTTCTCTTGGGCAATGCCTAGAAGTACAATAGCTGGATCATATGATAGATATATATGTATTGCTTAGGAAATTGCCAAACTGTTTTCCAAAGTGGTTGGCCCATTTTACACCCCCATTAGTGTATTGAGTGTTCTAGTTTCTTCACATCTTCACTTAAACATTCTATAGTCAGCCTTTTTAACTTTAGCCATTCTATTAGGTGTGTAGAGGTATCTCATTGTGGCTTTAATTTATATTACCTTAATGATTAATGATGGTGATCAGCCTATTATGGGCTTATTTGCCATCCATATATCTTCTGTGGTGGTGTCTGTTCAAACTCTTTGCTCATTTTGACTTTTTTCTTATTATTGAGATTTGAGAGTTCTTTATTATGGGTACAAATACTTGGTCAGATAAATGATTTGCAAGTATTTTCTACCAGTCTCTGGCTTGTCTTTTCATCTTCCTAACAGTATCTTTTGACAAGAAGAAGCGTTTAATTTTTATGAAGTTCAATTGATCATTTTCCTTGTATTGATCATACATTTGATGTCATATCTAAGAAATATTTATTTAATCCAAAATCACAAAGATTTTCTCTTATATTTTCTATAGCAATTTCCCAGTTTTACATTTTACTTTTAGGTCATTGATCCATTTTGAATTAATTGTTTCACAGTTTGAGGTATGGATCAAAGGTCTTTTTTTTTTTTTTTTTTTTGGCATACAGGTGGATATACAGTCATTCTTACCATTTATTAATGATTCTTTCTCTACCAAATTGACGTTTTTATCTTTGTCAAAAATCAGTTGTGTGGGGAACTCTCTGTACTTTCTATTCAACTTGCTGTGAACCTAAATATGCTCTATTAAAAGGAAAACTATGTAAAACAAAGAAAGAAGAGGCAAAAGCAATAGAAAAAAATCAGTTCACATAACGTAAGTCTGTTTCTAAACTTTTTACTGTGTTCAGTTGGCTTATTTGTCTGTCTTTGTGCCAATATCACACTATCTTGACTATAGTAGCTTTATAATAAATCTTAAAATCACATCCTCTCAATTTGCTATTCTTTTCCAAAGTTGTTTTGGCCAGTCTAGGGTCTTTCCATTTCCATATGCATTTTAGAATCAACTTACCAATTTCTATAAAATCATTCTGGGATTTTGTTTGGGATCTATAGATAATTTTGGGGGATCTATAGATAACTGATCTCACAATATTGTATCTTATGCATCTCCTGACACATTAGCACAATATATCTCTCCATTCATTTGGGTCTTTAAAATTTTTTCTCAGAAATATTTTATAGTTTTCAGTGCATAGGATTTGCATATCTTCTGTCAGATTTATCCCTAAGTATTTCATATTTGTAATGTTATTATAAATTGCATTATTTTAAAATTTTATTTCTGACTCTTCATTGGTAGTATGTAAAAATACAATTGGTTTTTGTATATTGGTCTTTGATTCTGCAAAATTGCAAACCTCACTTCTTAGTTCTGGTTGCTTTTCTATGGATTCCATTATATTTTCTATGTAGGCAGTTATATCTATCTATATCTATATCTATATCTATATCTATATCTATATCTATATCTATATCTATATCTATATCTATCATCTATCTATCTATATTTTTTTTTAAAAGAGAAATCCTCTGCCCTCTTTGCTACTCAGTGGTACAAATTCTAGCTGCCTTGGTCTCTTCAGACCCTCAGATACATTAGTTAAATGTATTGCTCCATTTTTTTTTCTCCTGTGCCTTGTTTCCTATGACAAATCTGCTCTCATCCTTATATTTGTTCTTGTGTATATAATGTGTTTTTTTCCTCTGGCTGCTTAAAATAATTTTTTAAAAATCACTTGTTTGAATAATTTGATTATGATGTGCTTTTGTGTCATATACTCATGTTTCTTGTGCTTGAGGTTAATTGGTTCTGTGAGTTAATTTTAATTACATTTGTAATATTTTTATCAATTATTTATTCAAAAAATTTCACTCCCCGTCTTCTCTACTTTGGGACTCCCAACACACATATATTAGACCTTTTGAAGTTGTACCACAACTCACTGATTCTCCATTCATTTTTTAAATTATTTTTTCTCTCTGTGTTTTATTTTGCAAACTTTTATAAGTATGACTTTAGTTTAATAATATTTTCTTCTACATTATCTAATCTTCCATTAATCCCTTTTAATGTAATTTTCCTTTGAGACATTATAGTTTTCATCTCTAGAAGTTTTATTTGGGCTTTTTTTCATATCTTCCTTTTTTCCATTAAGTTTTTAAAAAATGTGAAATATAGTTATAATACTATTGTAATGTTTTTGTCTATTAATCCTAAAGTTTGTGTCAGTTTTAATTGATTGATTTTTTTTTCCTCATTAAGATTTATATTATCCTGCTTCTTTGCATGCTTGGTAATTTTTGATTGGATACCAGACATTGTAAATTTTGCATTTTTGAGTGCTGGACATTTTTATAAATACTTTTTGTTCTTTATTTTGGAATGCAGTTTAGTTACTTAAAAACAGTTTATTCTTTCCAGGTTGTATTTTAAAGATTTGTTAGGGTCACCTAGAAGTGTATTTTGTTAGGGCAGGGCTAATTATTCCCCACTTCTGAGGCAACACTCTTCTGAGAACCCTACCCAATGACCCACGTGTGGTGTTTCCCTGCTGCTTGTGGGAACAGATACTGTCCTACTCCTAGGTGACGTCTAGATATTGTTCTTTCTATTCCTTTCAGGTGGTTCTTTTCCCAACCTCAGATGTTTCCTTACATTCATGTGCAATTCAGTACCCTGCTCATTTTTTTTTTAAAAAGAGAAATCCTCTGCAGATCTCTGGAGTTCTCTCTCTGTGAAAGTCTGCCCTCCTTGCTACTCGGTGGTACAAATTCTAGCTGCCTTGGTCTCTTCAGACCCTCAGCTTTGTCTTTTCAACCCATGGAGTCAGCTGGGTTCCCCTGGATTGCTTTCCCTGGGCTGAAACTGGAAACTCTCAAAGCAGTGTACTGGCACAAATGTAGGCCTCACCTTACTTGTTTCTTGTCTCTCAGGGGTCACAGTTTTTCGCTGCCTGCTATCCAGTGTCTTGAGAACCATTTTTTCATGTATTTTGTTTGTTTGTTTGTTTTTGGTGGTTTCAGGCAGGTGGTTTCTGGTCTCTGTTACTGTAAATACTCTTATTATAATTGGAGAATAATTAGAGGCTCAACTATGTGCTAGGTACCATAAGAATAGCTGTAGGAATTAAGTAGAAGTAATTTCAAGAGTGATAGGGGAAAGGTACATGGAAGATGGGAACTAATATTTGAAGGTTAAGTAGGGTTTTGATAGGTACAGTGGAAGTATCAGATTTGTGGAGTTAGAAACAGAGCTCCTCTCATTGTAAGAGAACTATGGAGACATGAATGAGCAAAGCCTTTGTTCTTGACTATTTTAAGGGACTAGTCTACATATTTACCTCAAAGAATTTTGTGTGTGTGGCTTCCCCATGTCTTTAGATGGTGACATGTTAAGACATACAGTAAAATGTAAAGTTTGCACATTTGAGAATGTGTTGTTTATTAATACAAGGTTTTAATTTCCACATCAAGTTATTTTACTATATGAGTTTTTATTGTAAATAGTAAACAAATGTTAAATAAATGGGTTTTGAAATTAAGCAAGTCTTGATTTGAATCGTGTCTCTGTCATTTATTAGCTGTTTCCTTAGACTATTTTTTTCTCTTAGTTTCAGTTTCCTCATTTTAAAATAGGGATAATGATCATTGTTATCAGGATTAAGTGAGATCATTCATATAACATACTTGGAACATAGTCTGGCACAGAATGAACCCTTAATAAATGTTGGTTGCCATTATATGTTATACTATGAAGGTGGAATGGTAGTGCGTTAAAATATTTCATGGTATTCAGCTTTCTGACATAAAACTATCCAGTTGTTTTTCTCATAGACTCTTATAGCTAACAAAAAACAAAACCCCTATATTCAAGTGTGATATTCTACTGTTTACTTCTTAAGTTTCATTTTACTTAGTGTCTCAGTCTGTGCCCACATGATAACAAACATATGGATAAAACCTGAAAAAGCATTAGCTTTGGATGACTGGGTTCATCTCAACTGCCATGCTGGATTGACCAGACGACCTTGACTGAGGTGACTGTGTTTATATGTTTCCCTCTCCAGCTTTTCGCTGGATGGTTTCTTTTCTTGTCTCTGTTATCCCTGTCCTGCTCAAGTTAGCATATCCTTCCTGGCAGTTTATCCATGTGGGTTTTGTTCTGAAGGGACCTTTGGCTGGCTAGTTTTGAGAATCCGTAGGAGGAACCAAGCTCCCCCAGCCCCTTCAGACCTTACTAAGAAGCTCTTGCACTACAGACGGAAATGCACTGAGTTCTGGGTTCCAGCCAGTGTCCTCACATTGGCCTACTGTACTTTCCAGGGAGGACTTGTTGGCAACTTTTGGGTTTTCCTGTTCTCAGATCCATCATTTTACTTCTTTCTCTTTCCTCCTACATGGCAGGGGATACCACATGAGGCTTGTAGCTGCTGGTGGTTTATTCCTATCACTCATATATTCAGGTTCCTGGGGAAATCTTATCTCTTAATGGTCACCATTTGATGTAAATATTGTTCATGAGTTTTTGGTTTTGGTATCCTAGTTGTTCTGTTTTTATCAGGGGTTTGGGGAGATATAAATACTAGATTGTGGCCGCCATCATATTCCCAGAATTCCTCCCTAATCAGTCTGTTTTTCACATTTATCTCTCCATTTGAGATATAGCCAACAGTTTTCTGGAAGCTCTGACCCAAAGGTTAATGAAATGGGAACTAGATTGTGATAAAAACAAAACAAAACAAAGCAAAAAAAAAAAACAACTAGCCTAGCTGGAGGTAGCTTGTGAGTGGAATTCTTTTAATGCAGACATTCAATTTTTCGGGATGTGTTTGTGGCTTAGGATCCATTACTTTTTTATTATTTAATTTGCAAATATCATGACAATATATATATCATTTTTATGCATTTCAGATATGCTGAGAGTCAATTTTTATTCTTCTGCCCCATAAGCATGAACATTACTAAAAAAATTTTTATATAGAATCATTAACTTAGAATTCAGGTTCTATTCTCTGCCACCAGAATTGTAAAGGAATTTACTTTTTGCCATATCAAGCACTTTTTTTTTTTTTTTTTGGTCTTGGTGAGCTGAGGTTGCTTTTTTTTCTTTACCTGACCTTTTGTTTTTCTTGGTATTAAAAATCTTTCAGGTTGGAAATGTAGGAGGTGAAAAGCTTTTTAGGGTTTTCATGGCTTGAAACCTAGAGTGGGTCAATTAAACCAATCCAATTTCTTTTGGAACTTTGCCTCTTTTTTTTTGAGGAAATTAATCACTGCAGAAATAAACATGTCATCTGGTCATTTGAAACCTTATGGATTTTTGTTCAAGTTTAAAATTGATTAGAAGTAGTGTTGGTAGTGGTCTGGGGTGAGCAAGTAAGGCAGGAAGCAGAATTAATTATCCCCAAAAATCTATTACACTCCAAGGGCATTTTCTGCAGAATCATTATTGCAAGTGTATTGTTAGACCTCACCATGAAGGGTGAGTGTATTAGCAATTTTACTTGACTCACAGGAGAGGAAAATAGGAATCTGAGAAATTCTTGAACGTCCAGGAAGATGTAATTAATTCCCAAACTTCCTCCTTGTGTTCTGTCTTCTGCTACAGAAATAGCTGAGCTTTTAACAGCAGTAATCATTCATGACCCACACTTTCCCTTATACTAACAATTTTCACTTAATTCTTAGAGGGATTCAGAAAGCTCTCATTTTGGAAACTAGAAATTACTACTGATCATGCACATTTTTTGTGTGTACAAGTGGACTTTGATGTACTTGGATGATTTACAGCAAAGAGAGGTTTTCTCCTCATCTGACCTCATCTCTTTGTCCCGAGTACAGCCCATCTGCTCCTCTCTTGACTCTTGCTGTGTGTGGTACCCAGTTCATGACTATTTAATTCCCAGTTCCCCAGGCCCTTGTCTACTGTCTGAAAAGCCTCCCAGCATCAGCTCTGTTAGTAAGAATTAATCTCTATGCTTATCTAGCTTAAAACTCAATTCCTGCAGGAAGGTTCCTCCTATTAAACGCTATTCATTCCCTCTGATGGTGCCACTGGGCAGTATCTCCTCAGCGCATAGGTATTTGATTTGAATAATAATGCTTCTCACTGCACTTAATATAGTTTCCAGTCCAAACTGAGCTCTTAATAAATGACTACAGCAGTTTCCCTTTATCCATGGTTTCACTTTCCACGATTTCAGTTACCTGTGGTCAACTGCAGTCTGATAATTAAGTGGAAAATTCCGGAATAAAACAGTTCATAAGTTTTAACTTGTGCGCCATTCTGAGTAATGTGATGAAATCTCATGCCATTCCGCTCCATCTGCCCCGGGATGTGAATCATCTCTTTGTCCAGTGACTCCACACTGTATACTCTTATAATCTACCTGCCCATTAGTTACTTAGTAGCTGACTCAGTTATCAGATTGACTGTCATGATATCGCAGTGTTTATGTTCAATAAACTCTTGTTTTACTGAATAATAATCCCAAAGCACAAGGGTAGTGATGCTGGCAATTCAGATATGCCAAAGAGAAGCCATCAAGTGCGTCCTTTAAGTGAAAAGGTAAGTATAATACAATAAGATATTTAGAGAGAGAACACATTCATATTAGGTGGACCGGAAAGTAATGTCTTTTTTTTTTTTACAGTAACTTCAAACAGATAAGTTTTTAACAAGTTTTTATTTTTTTTTATTTTTTATTTTTTTATTATTATTTTTTTTTATCCTCACCTGAGGACACTTCTTCATTTTTTGTCCAGATAGAGTGGGAGGGAGAGAGAGGAAGAGAGAGAGAGAGAGAAACATCGACATGAAAGGGACACATCAAATGGCTGCCACCCGCATGACCAACCAGGGCCGGGGACAAACCGCAACTGAAGTACACGCCCCTGGCGGGAACCGAACCCGGGTCTCTCTGGACCGCAGGCCGACGCTCTAACCGCTGAGCCAAACTGGCCAGGGCACAAGTTTTTATTTTTAATCAATGATGTAATCACCCTCATTATCAACAACCTTTTGCCATCTAGAGTGCAAATTTTCAATGCCGGATCGATAAAAATCAATTGGTTTTTGAGCAAAATATCTGGAGATGGCATTTTGGACATCATCCAAATTTTCAAATTTTTTTCCACTTAGAAAATGTTGTAGTGATCGGAATAAATGGAAATCCGATGGCGCAATATCGGGCGAGTATGGTGGGTGAGGCAATACCTCCCACCCCAATTCATTAATTTTTTCCAGGGTTCATCTTGCGCAGTGCGGTCTTGCATTATCGTGTTGCAGAATAACGCCTTTTCTGGTGACAATTGCTGGACACTTTTCAATTAAAGATTGATGTCCTCGATCCAATTGTTCACAGTAAAGGTCTGCATTCAGTTTGTCCAGGTTTCAGCACTTCAAAATGAACGACCCCGCGAATACTCCACCAAACACACAAAAGTGCCTTTTTGGGGTGTAAACCTGGCTTAGCTGTACTTCGTGGCGATTCCTTCGGAGAGAGCCACTGCCTTTTGCATTTTGGATTATCACAGAGGACCCATTTTTCAGCTCCAGTGATCAAGCGATCAAAAAACGCTTCTCTATTGTGCCGCTGAAGCAATAAGTTGCATGTGGTGGACCGGTTAGCTTTGTTTTCTTCGGACAGATTATGCGGGACCCAAACCCCTGCTCTGCTTACTTTACCAATCTGCTGCAAATGTTCTTGGATGGTCGACCAAGGTTGGTTAAGAGTGTTTGACAGTTCCTCGATTGTCTGACATGGATTTGCTTCCACTTCCGCCCTTAACATGTCATTACTTTAATGACATTACTTTCCGGTCCCCCTAATATAACTTTTATTGCAGTATATTGTTATAATTGTTCTATTTTATGTTTAGTTATTGTGTTAACCTCATGCTATGCCTAATTTATAAATTAAACTTTGTTATGGGTATGTATGTATGTATAGGAAAACACAGTATACATAGGGTTCAGTACTATTCACAATTTCAGGTGTCCACTGGAGATCTTAGAATGTATTGCCCATGGACAAGGGGGCCTAGTGTACTAACTAATGAACCTATCACCCTTGCTTGCAGGAAAACCAGTAAGTAAGCCTCATGTATCAAAAGTCTGTATTTATTTAGGTTTTAAGTGTTTAAGAGTAAAATAAATGTTCTATGAAACAAGAGAAGGATGAGTTCAGATGAATTGGGTTTTATACTAGAATTTGGTTATTTGCATACCAACACTTCACTATAGCATGTAGTAATAACTATAAATGTTTTTTTAAATTATAAAAATAGCTACTCTGTATTACTGTGTACCAGGCACTCTGCTAAGGAACCTGGATTATTCTGTCTAATCCTCCCAATACTCGGAGGTATACACTCTTACAGAGGGTGGGGCAAGATAGGTGTACAGTTGTTTGTATGGAAAATAATACAATAATAAATAAATAATAATACAAGAATGAACTCTGTGTTTTGCATACTCACAACTGTAAACTACTTTTTGCTCACCCTGTGTTTATTTTACAGGTGGTGATCTTAATGCTTAAAGAAGCTGGCTAATTTGCCCAAGCTCAGTGTTTTTATTACAGGCAATCTGCATCTAGAACTTATGTTTTTAACCATTCCATTCAACTAATGCCAAGGATAAGAACATGGTGAATTATTTTCTTTCCTGTCCATTTTATCATACCCAGGCAGACTTAAATAGTCCAGAGCAGTGTTTTACAAAACTTTTTCCTGACAACCTGCTTCAGAATCACTGTCTTATATAACCAGTCCACTGACTAAGCATCACATATAATCTAAGTGCAGCTTTGTTTTTTCTACCACTATGCTGGTTTTATTCAGAGATCCACTCCATACTGGTTCTTGCTTTAGGAGATCTTTTTGGGCAAAACCTAAAACACTTTGAGGCCTGTTTTCTCATCTCTGTGCCCCATCTGGTTGAAAGGAAACACACATACCTCCATTGCCCCCACGAATTCTGGGAGCAGAGATTGATCTTAGTCTACCAACCAGCTAGATTCTGCTGCCCTCAGGACACTTTCACTTTTTCAGGGGAAAGTCTAGCCTGCTGCCTCTCAATGACCAAGAACACATATCAGGTGCTGGGAGTGATCTCATGAGAGCCCCCCAACTCTTTTATTTCCTTGTTCAGGTGAGGCATTCAATGTCATGGAAATGGTTTGAAACATTTCTTTTGTAAATTTTGCATATGAAGACGTGGGTGTGTGGGTATGTTTTATACTCCTTTTGGCTTCTATGGTGTTGGTGCCTGGGCAGGATATGCTTATTTTGCCCCTCCAGACCCACTCTCCATTTCTATCCATTCACTTGTATGGCCCAAGAGGCTGACCTATATGGACTTCTCTAGTGGGCTCCCTTGCCTTCTGGCTTCCTGTTGAATTTGGTCAATGGGGACTATGGGAAGAAACCAGGAAGAAGGGGGTGTAAGGTTGGGTGAGTAATTCTCTGGCTTCCTTTCTACTAGGTTTTCTTAGGCTGCCTATAACCCTCAACAAAGGACACAGCTATGTCAAGCAGCCCTGTCCACCCAACTCCTCCCTCTGATTCTCATAACACTCTCTTCTCTTGTCCTTAGGGATATAAACAGGCCCTTTGCTGCTACTGGATCTGAGGCACTGCATTACTCCTGTGGTTTCCCTGCACTCTACCCACACCTCTTGTAAATACTCTCTTTATTAAACTTCTTCATGTTACCTAGTTTTAGCTTGCTGTCTGTTTCCTGCTAGGATCCTATCTGACATGACACCTCAGTTGAAACTGACAGAGAGGTGCTGCCATTTTAACATCACATGATACACATTAAAAATATAGATTCCTTCTTGGGAGAAGTGTCTGTTCAGGTCCTGTGCCCATTTTTTATTATGTATGTATTTATTTTTTATTAATTAATTTTTGTTACAGATGTTTCTCCTTCTCCTCCTAGACAAACTCCTCCCCATCCTGCCCCCCACCGCCCCAGCATTGTTGTCTGTGTCCATTGGTTATGCACATACGCATATAACTTCTTGGTTTATCTCATCCCTCTCACCCTGCCACCCTCCTCTGAGGTTTGTCAGTCTGAATTGTCCTCCTTTCTATGTCTCTGGGACTATTTTATTGATCAGCTTGTTTTGTTCACTATATTCCACAAATAAGTGAGATCATGTGGTATTTGTCTTTCTCTGCTTGGCTTATTTTGCTTAGGATAATACTCTCCAATTTCCTCCATGTCGTCTCAAAGGATAAGAGATCTTTCTTTCTTACAGCTGCATAGTATTCCATTATGCATATGTACCACAGCTTTTTTATCCATTTGTCTACTGATGGACACTTGGGCTGTTTCCAGATCTTAGCAATTGTAAATAGTGCTGCTATGAACATAGGGGTACATATATTCCTTCTGATTGGTGTTACAGGCTTCTTAGGGTATATTCCTAGAAGTGGGATCACTGGGTCAAATGGCAGTTCAATTTTTAAGTTTTTGAAGAAAAACCATATTGTTTTCCATAGTGGCTGCACCAGTCTGCATTCCCACCAGCAGTGTACTAGAGTCCCCTTTTCTCCACACCCTCACCAGCACTGGTTGATTGATGATTTGTTGATGGCATCCATGCTGGCAGGTGTGAAATGATATCTCATAGTTGTTTTAATTTGCACCTCTCTGATGATTAGCGACGTTGAGCATTTTTTTCGTATGTCTCTTGGCCATTTGTATGTCCTGTTTGGAGAGGTATCTATTTAGGTCCTCTGCCCAGTTTTTAATTGGGTTCTCTCTCTTCTTTTTGTTGAGTTGTATGAGTACTCTATATAGGAAATTAACCCTTTATCTGATGTGTCGTTGGCAATTATGCTCTCCCATATAGTGGGTTCCCTTTCCATTTTGATGCTTGCTTCTTTTGCTGTTGCAGAAGCTTTTTAGTTTGATGTAGTCCCATGTATTAATTTTTTCCTTTGTTTCTCTTGACTTAGGAACATTGAAAATTAGGCTGCATGTGATGTCTGAAATTTTGCTGCCTACATTTTCTTCTAGGATTTTTAAGGATTCACAAGTCACATTTAAGTCTTTTATTCATTTTGAGTTTATTCTTGTGTATGGTGTAAGGTGGTGGTCTAGCTTCATTTTTTTGAATGTAGCTGTTCAATTTTCCCAGCATCATTTATTAAAGAGGTTGTCTTTACTCCACTGTATACTCTTACCACCTTTGTCAAATATTAGTTGAGCATAATGTCTTGGGTCAATTTCTGGGTTGTCTGTTCTGTTCCATTTATTTATATGCCTGTTCTTGTGCCTTTACCAGGCTATTTTGATTACAGTGGCTTTGTAGTATAACTTGATACTTGGTATTGTGATCCCTTCTTCTTTGTTCTTCTTTTTCAAGATTGCTATGGCTATTTGTGGTCTTTTTGGCTCCATATAAACTTTTGGAGTATTTGTTCTAGTTCTGTAAAATATATTGTTGGTATTTTAATGGGGATTGCATTGAATCTAAAGATTGCTTTGGGTAGTGTGGACATTTTAATGATGTTAATTCTTCCAATCCATGAGCAAGGTATATGCTTCCACTTTTTAATATCTTCCTCTATTTCTTTTTTCAATGTCCTGTAATTATCTGCAAACAAGTGCTTTACTTCTTTGGTTAAGTTTATTTCTAGGTATCTTAATTTTTTTTGCTGCATTGGTAAATGGGATTTTTTTTTTACTTTCTCTTTCTGTGAGTTCCTTATTGGTGTATAAGAATACCATTGATTTCTTGATGTTAATTTTGTATCCTGCTACTTTGCCAAATTCATTTATTAGCTCTAGTAGATTTTTGATGGAGTCATTAAGGTTTTCTATGTACAATATCATGTCATCTGCAAATAATGACAGTTTCACTTTCTCCTTTCCAATTTGGATGCCTTTTATGTTTTCTTCATGTGCTGTGGCTAAGATTTCCAGAACTACATTAAATAAGAGTGGCAAAAGTTTGCATCCCTGTCTTGTTCCTGTTGTTAAGGGAAATGCTTTTAGTTTTTGCCCATTGAGTATGATGTTGGCTGTAGGGTTTTCATATATGGCCTTTATTATGTTGAGATATGATCCCTCTATTCCCACATTGCTGAGCGTTTTTATCAGAAATGAGTGCTGGATTTTGTCAAATGCTTTTTCAGCATCTATTGATATGATCACATGGTTTTTATCTTTCATTTTGTTTATGTGGTGTATCACATTTATTGATTTGTGAATATGGTACCAGCCTTGCATCTCTGGGATGAATCCCACTTGGTCATGGTGAATAATTTTTTTGAGGTATTGCTGGATCCGATTTGCTAATACTTTGTTCAGGATTTTAACATCTATGTTCATCAGGGATATTGGCCTGTAGTTTTCTTTCTTTGTAGTGTCTTTATCTGGTTTTGGAATTAGAATTATGCTCGCATCATAAAACGAGTTTGGAAGTTTTCCTTCTTCTTGAATTTTTTGGAAGAGTTTGAGGAGAATGGGTGTAGTTCTTTGAATGTTTGATAAAACTCCCCTGTGAAGCCGTACATGCCTGTGGTTTTTTTTTTTTTTTTTTTCTGGGAATTTCTTGATCACATCTTCAATTTACTTAGTTTTTTTTGGTCTTCTCAAGTTTTCTATCTCTTCTTGGTTTAGTTTTGGGAGACTGCGATTTTACAAATTTGTCCATTTTGCCTAGATTGTCCAATTTGTTGGCATATAATTGTTCATAGTATTTTTGAATGATTCTGTTTATTTCTGTGGTGTCAGCTGTTACTTTTTCTTTTTTGTTTCTGATCTTGTTTATTTGGGGCCTCACTTTTTGTTTCTCGGTGAGTTTGTCTAAAGGTCCACCAATCTTGTTTATGTTTTCAAGGAACCAGCTCTTTGTTTCATTGTTGTTTTGAATTGTTTTTTTTTTAGTCGCTATGTCATTTATTTCTGTTCTGATCTTTACTATTTCTTTCCTTCTACTTGCTCTGGGTTTCTCTTTTTGTTTTCTTTTTAGTTCTTTAAGTTGTAAGGTTAGATAGTCAATTAGAAATTTTTCTTGTTTTTTGAGGTAGGCCTGTAATGCTATGAACTTCCCTCTCAGGATTGCTTTTGCTGCATCCCATAGATTTTATGTTGTTGTATGTTCATTTTCATTGGTTTCCAGGAAGGTTTTTATTTCTTCATTGATCTCCTTGGTAACCCATTCCTTGTTTAATAACATGTTGTTTAACCTCCATGTGTTTGAATGTTTTTGAGTGTTTTTACTGTAATTGAATTCTAGTTTCATGCCATTGTGTTCTGAGAAGATGCTTGATATGATTTCAGTCTTCTTGATCTTGTAGGACTTAGTTTGTGTCCTAACATGTGGTCTCTCTTCGAGAATGTCCCATGTGCACTTGAGAAGAATGTGAATTCTGAAGTTTTGGGTGTAATTCTCTGTAGATATCTATTAAATCCATTTGATCTAGTGCTTCATTTAGAGTCTCTGTTTCCTTGTTAATTTTTTATCTAGAGGATCTATTCAGTGATGTAAGTGGGGTATTGAAGTTCCCTGCTGTAATTGTATTGCTGTTGATTTCTCCTTTGAAGTCCTCCAGAAGTTTTTACATTTATTTTGGTGCTCCTATATTGGGTGCATATATGTTTACCAAGGTTATATCTTCCTGTTGGATAGATCCTATCAATATTATGTAGTGGCCTTCTTTGTCTCTAGTTATGGCCTTCATTTTGAAGTCTATTTTATCAGATATGAGTATTGCTACCTCAGCTCTTTTTTCCTTTCGTTTGCTTGGAAGATTTTTTTCCAATTCCTTCACTTTCAACCTATGTGAGTCTTTTGTTGTGAGGTGAATCTTTTGTAAACAACATATATATGAGTCATACTTTCTTATCCAATCAGCTACTCTGTGTCTGTTGATCAGAGCATTTAATCTATTCACATTTAAGGTTATTATTGATATGTACTTATTTATTGCCATTTTTGTTTATTGTGGTTTTATTTTTTTCCCTATTTCTTTTGCTAATTACACCAGCCCCTTTAACATTTCTTACCATGCTGGTTTGGTGCTACTATATTCCCTTATCGTTATTTTGTCTGGGAAACTTTTTTTTTTTTTAATCCTCACCCGAGGATTTTTTTTTTTTTCATTTATTGGTAGAGTAGGAGGGAGAGGGAGAGAAAGAGAGAGAGAAATGCCAATGTTAGAGAGACACATTGACTGATTGCTTCCTCCACAACTGCAACCAAGGCCAGGGATTGAACCATAACTGAGGTATGTGCACTTGACCGGAAATGAACCTGCAAGTCTTTGGTCTGTGGGCCAGTGCTCTAACCGCTGAGTCAAACTGGCCATGGCCTGTCTGGGATACTCTTTATTTCACCTTCAATTTTGAATGATAGCCTTGCTAGATAGAGTAGTCTTGGATGCAAATCCTTGTTTTTCACTGCCTTGATTACTTCATGCCATCCCCTTCTGCTGAGAAGTCAGCTGATAGCCTTATGGGGGTTCCTTTGTAGGTAACCTGTTGCTTATCTCTGGCTGCCTTTAGGATTCTCTCTTTGTCTTTAATTTTTGGCATTTTAATTATTACATGTCTTGGTGTAGGCCTGTTTGGGTTCTTCTTACTTGGGGCTCTCTGTGTTCTTGTACTTGCATGACTTTCTCCTTCACCAAGCTAGGGAAGTTTTCTGTCAATATTTCTTCAGATATATTCTCTAACCCTTGCTCATTTTCTTCTTCTTCTGGAACTCCTATGATGTGGATATTGTTACGTTTCATATTGTCCCACAGTTCTCTTAAGCTGCCTTCTTGTTTTTTCATTGTTTTTCCTTTTTGGTTCTCTGATTGGGTGATATTTCCTACCCTGTCTTCTAATTCACTGATCTGGTCCTTGACTTCCTCTACTCTACTGGTTATTCCTTCCAATGTTTTTTTTTTTTTTTTTTCCCTGCTATGTCATTTTCATTTCTGCTTGGTGGTTTTTCATTTCCAATTGGTTGATTTTCAATGTTTCTATATCTTTACCTGTGCTTTTGAGCTCTTTACTCATGCTGTTGAGCTTCCTCATTATCATTTTGTGAACTCTACCTCTGATAACTTGCTTAATGGCATTTCATTTATCTCTTCTTCTGTAGAATTCTCTTGTTCTTTCATTTGGGATTTGTTCTTTTATTTCACCATTTTGGCTGTGTCAGTGGGCTTTGGAGCCTGCCAAATTTTCCCTGTGGGTGTTGGTGTACTGCTGGTTGTGTGGCTCCCTCTACTGGGTTTGGATGAGTGTAGGAAGACCCATGTTAAACACCACTGTCAAGTCTTACTTTCCTGGGTAGATTTGCCAGCCAATCAGATGTTCAGTTTTCCTCTAGCTTGTGCTTGCTAGCTATTAGTTTCAGTTACTCGATGAGCCTTGGGTTGTAGCTCTCAGCTGAATGAAAAAAATCCCTCAGATGTTTAGGGTAAGAGGATTTTCAGAGGGTGGGGCAGATGTTTGCTGGCCATCTCTACCTGTTAATGAGCCTCAATTTGCATTTCTCTGTCCTGGCCGACTAGTGTTAAATTCCTGAGGGAGGGTCTGTTGTTTCTTCCTGGGGGCTCTGGGAAGGGGCTCTTTGAGTAAGATGGCTACTGTCCTATAAAAGATTGATTCGGCAGAAAACTCCCAGTGCCCTCTCAGCTCTCCAAACTCCTGAGTCTCTCCACACAGTTCCAGTTTAGTATGCCCTCCCTCTGCCAGAGCCCAAGGTGAGTGGCTGTAGCTAATTTAGTGCTCTGCTCCGGCACACTGTGCTGTGGAGCCAGCATGAGATTTTAACTCCAAGGGAACTGCCCATAACCTAAACATCCCTCAGCTGCTGTGCATGGGCTCCCAGCCCGGCCTCTCTTGTTCCTCCACAGTTCCTACCAGGCTCGATTTGGTGTCCTCTTTCTGTCCTTGGTTAAACGGGTTCTCTCCAGCTGCTTTTCTGTTGTTTTTTTCCCAATGATTTGTCTTTATTTTAGTTGTAATTCCAGTTTGGTCTTGGGAGATGGTCTCTGTAGCTTCCATTTACTGCGTTGCCATTTTAGAATCTCCCTGTGCCCATTTTTTAAATTGGACTGTTTATTTTTTGTTGTTGAGTTGTATGATTTTTAAAAAAATGTTTTGGATATTAACCTCATGTTGAAGGTGTTGTTTGCAAATATCTTCTCCCATTTGTTTGGTTATCTTTTTGTTTTGTTGGTGGTTTCTTTTGCTATGCAGAAGCTTTTTAGTTTGATATACTCCCATCCATTTATTTTTTATTTTACTTCCCTTGTTTTTGAGGTCAAACTCATAAAATCTCCTCTATGACCAAGGTCTATAAGTTTAGTACCTATGTTTTCTTCTGTGTAATTTATCATTTCAGGTCTTATATTTAGGTCTTTGATCCATTTTGAGTTAACTTTTGTCTATATTATCTGTTGGCTATAGGGAAATGGGGGTGGGGAGGAGGTAGTAAAGGGAGTCAGAAGGAGATTTGACTTTGGGTGGTGAATAGACAATACAATATACAGATGATGTATGATAGAATTCTACACTTGAAACCTTTATAGTTTTATTAACAACTGTCACTCCAATAAAATTAATTAAAAAAATAAAGAATGTATAGATTTTTTAGACCCCCACCTGACTTACTGAATCACAATCTCTGGTGTGGGCATTTGGGATTTTGCATTTTTAGCAAGCATCTCAAATGATTCTGATGCTCACTAAAGTTTCAAATTTAACTGAAGTTTAATGTGAATTCAGGAAGTAGAAATCAAGTTTTGAGTGATGCCTTACCTTTAGGGACCAAAGCATTTTGCCAGCCTAGATGGCTTACTGAGTTCAAATTGGTGAAGTGCTTTGAATTTCAGTAATAGAAAAATACTGTGTTTATGCTATCCATGTAGCATTTATGTTTTCTTATGTTTTTCTCTAAATATTGGCTAAATTCTTTTAAGTGAATTGATTAATATTTTTGACTGCCACACATAGCTCCTATGTATGATTATTTTTATACTTTTCTTGAGATTATAGACATGGTTTATCAGTATCAGTTCAAGTTAATTTTTGTCCTAATATATAGATCTAATACCACCTGTTAATAATACAATTTAATAAACTGTGTTTGAAGTAACTATTACTGCTACATGTGTTTTAGAACAACATTTTTAAAAGGGAGATTTTAGAATTGCTATTAATAAGGACGTGGCAGGCATTATAATGGACCACACAAAATGTCTGTGTCCTAATCCCTGGAACCTGTGAATGTGTTAGGTTACATGGCCAAGAGGAAATAAGGTTGCAGATGAAATTAAAGTTTCTGATCAGATTTTCTTGAGCTGTTGAAATTATACTGGAATATCTGGGTGTTCTCAATGTAATCTCAAGGGACCTTAACCATAGAAGAGGGAAGAAGAATTCAGAGCGATATGATCTGAGAAAGACTTGACCTGTCGGTTGGCTTTGAAGATAGAAAGAAACCATGAGCCAAGGAATGAAGACTGCCTCTAGAGGCTGGAAAAGACAAGGAAGTGGATTTCCCCCTGAGATTCAGAGAAGGAACATAGCCCTGTTGACACCTTGATTTTAGCCCCGTGAGACTCATGTTGGGTGTCTAACCCACATAAATATAAGCTAATAAATTCATATTGTCTAAGTTCACTAAATTGGTGGAATTTGTTACAGCAGCAATAGAAAACTGATACAAGGGGTTAAAAGAAATAAGGGGAAGGAAATTTCAAGTAATAAATCAATACTTTAACTGGGGTCATTTACTCTGCAAACCTTGGAGTATGCATAGGCTGTAATTGTCATGTCTAAATGTTAGAAAAAATTTAATTCATTCTTTTGGAGCTTTAGTGGGTGACATTATGACTTTTTGATATTTTAATTATGTGGTTGGCAAGGGAGCAAATTATACACAGAGAGTAAGAACTGAGAACCTCATTCTAAGCCAGGGCTAAACTGCCTAGAATGTAGCTGATCTTCAATAAATGGAAGGCCAGCCCCCGAGAGACAACATTGCCACAGAGATCTGTTCTTGGGTGTCTCTGGGAACCTGTCATCCCATCACTGTGAAGATAAAGGAGACAGGGCAAGGAGCAGGAGAACCTGTGTCTGATTATCTTATCTCCTCATTTTCTGTGGCATTTTTTATTTAATTTATCTCCCAATTCTCATCTTAAAATTTTTACATTTGCTATCACATTTTTAATCCCCAAGAACTTATTTTTGATTTCTGAATAATGATGAGGACTCCCTCCCTGACCAAACATTAATCAGGCTATGCTGAATCCTCTGCTTGACTATGCCTCTCCTTGGCCTGCCAGCCTGGTTTTAGCAAGAGCCCTGCTAAGCTATTTTAGTGAGAATTCCCCCATCCTTGACATCCAATGAAGTTCCTTGTCCCCCAACCTTTGATACCTAACACATTTCCTTCTAGTAATTTTTCATCTGATGACTCCCTCATCCAGCCCATTGGCTGTAAATCTCCAGCTGTCCCCATTGTATTTGGAGTTGAATTTAATCACTCTCCTCCACTGCAAATAGTTTTGACCCTTATTGCAATAGTCTTGGATAAAGTCATCCTTGGCTGTTTAACTTGTGCAATCTCTTTGACAAAGCTTCTTTTATATAGATTGTTTTCCTTATTTCTTTCAATTCAGTATCTTCTTCTCTTATCAATGATGAGTTTATTTTTTTCTTAAGTTTTCTCTTCTCTGCTTTTCTTCCCTACAAATTTAGAGATTTTTTTTCCATATTTAAGAATGAGGCACTAAATTTCTGACTGGAAGTTCTGTGTGTGACTTGTCAACTGAAGGGCTTTAGAGTGGGATGATGGGGCTGGGCCATTTTGTTGCCTCTGCCTCTTTCTGCAATCCCTCATTAACACCTGTGGTTCCTTTCTTGGGCTGGTGGGTTTTCCCAGAGAGAAATTTCCCAAACTGCTGCCAGTTGGGAGACACATAAGTATAAGGCTAACTATGTGAGTTCTGGAATCAAGACTGAGCAACTAACTGGGAATCTCACCTTTCGATATATTTTTTTAAATGTAACCCTCCACTATTTTTTTTGTTTTTTTTGTTACATGCCCCTATCGGGAACCGAACCCGGGACTCTCTGGTCCGCAGGCCAATGCTCCAACCGCTGAGCCAAACCGGCCAGGGCAACCCTCCACTATTTTTAATGTGATGTCCTTTACTCTCTGTGTCCCTGGGGTTCCCCAGCCCATAATCCCTTCTATTCCCCATCTCTAGGGAGTGATTCTAGGGTCTCCTGCAGGTTGAGAAGGCTGTCTAGACGCCTATGAGTCTATGCAGACTCCCTGCCAATCTTCCTGTTTTAAGCCCAATTTCTCGCTCTTTTGGAGGTACATAGTAACTCTAATTATTGTGTCTTTTCATCATTCTTAGGAAATAACTGGTTGCACTCTTTCACTGCTGGTATAGGATTAAATTTTCTCAGGTCTGCTAAACTGGATCATTTGCTTTTCATTTTCCCAATATTTTGTTTCTGTCTTCTAATTTTTTGGGAGCGGGGGAGGTCTGTCCTAAAAATGGAGTATCAAAAGGTGTTCAATGTATTATGTTTAACTGGAAGTAAATGGGTACATTTTACAAAGATTTACAAGATACTAGCTAATTGTCTTCTGGTTTTCTCTCAGTCAATAAGAAATTCAATTCACCTTAACATCCTGGTACCTCCCAATAAACTCAGAGTTAATAAATGGTGATGGGACTATTGATTTATTATGTAAATAGATACATTATATTTCCCTGATTCTTTAAAAAATTATAATTTATTTTTTACATTTTTATTGAATTTATTGGGGTGACATTGGTTAATAAAATTATCTAGGTTTCAAGTGTAGAATTCTACAATACATCATCTATATTTTATATTGTGTGTTCACCATCCAAAGTCAAGTCTCTTTCTGTCACCATTTATCCCCTCTTTACCCTTTTCTACCTCCCCCCATCCCCTTTTCTCTCTTGTAATCACCATACTGTTGTCTGAGTTTTTTTCTTAATTCCTTTGCCTTTTTCACCAAGCCCCCAACTGTCCCCCCTCTGTGAAATGTGACATTGGTGTCTTGGTAAGAATTGTATTGAATCTATAGATTGCTTTGGTTAGTATGGGCATTTTAATGATGTCAGTTCTTCCTATCCATGAACATGATAGGTATATGCTTCCACTCGTTTCTATCTTCTTCATTATTTATTCAGTGTCTTATAATATGCTGAGTACAGGTCTTTTACATCCTTCGCTAAATTTATTCCTAGAACCCTGGCCAGTTTGGCTCAGCAGTTGGAGCATTGGCTTGCGGACCAAAGAGTCATGGGTTCGATTCCGACCAAAGGCACATACCTCGGTTGAGGTTCGTCCCCAGCCCTGGTCAGTGTTGTGCGGGAGGCAGCCAGTCGATGTGTCTCTCTCGTATCAATGTTTCTCTCTCTCTCTCTTTCTCTCTCTCCTCCTCTTGCCCTCCTACTCTGTCTGAAGATAAATGGAAAAATATCCTTGGGTGAAGATAAAAAAAAATTATTCCTAGATATTTTATTTTTTTGATATAATTGTAAAATGGTATTGTTTTCTTAGTTTCCCTTTCTGATAGTTCATTATTGGTGTATAAAAATGCAACTGATTTCTGGATATTTATTTTGTATCCTGCTATTTTACTGAATTCATTTATCAATTTTCGTAGTTTTTTGGTGGAATCTTTAGGGTTCTGTATATACAGTATCATGTCATCTGCTCCTTGACACCTGTTAAAGGGTATAAAGCAATACTATAGTGAGTCCAATTGAACAAAATGATTTACAATAGACAAAAAATTATATAAGTGGAAACTACCTCACTCAGCATGTTGCATTAGAGCTGAGGATTATTCTAGTAATCACTTAACAATAGGGGTCTATATTGATTTTAGCTGCTAATTATGTCTGAGATGTGCCCCTGAGTTCAAATTTTAAATCCAGTCTGTTTATTTGGAAAGTAGTTCCTGAACTCTGAGTTGTAATTCAAACAGAAAAAATTACAGATCATGGCAAAACAACAAATCTCAGTAGCCTATCCCACATGAACTGATTAAGAACATTTTATCACCTTTTATCATGGCAGTGTCTAGCCTTGTATTTTGGAACAAGGAGTCATAAATTGTGATATTTAAGGCCAATCCAACAGATTCAGAATTAATAAATGATGATGGAAACTATTCAGCTATTAAGATTGGATCTTTCTCTTGTTTGTCAAGGACATTAGAATGAAAAACAAAAACCGATTAGAATTTAAGGAGTAAAGTAGAGAAGAATCAGGAGTAAGATGGAGGAATGTAATGAGTTTCTATTTGGTAAAATCCAGGACTTCAAATCTCGATCTTCCTTTTAAAGGATATGGGAGTAAACACTGATGACAGCTTTTCCTCAAAGCCAAGAATGAGTCTTGGGTCAATCTGGGTCATGTTCTTCATTTACATAAATTAAATTTGGTGGTGGTTGAGATTTTTGAGAAATATTTGAGGTGATTATTGATCAGGTCAGCCACCCAAAGGACTCTGTTTAGAGTAGGGCCCTGAAATGTCACACGAACAGTGCATTTTCTTGGATATTTGAATCTAACACAGGTTTTAAGATCACTTGTTTGTAGACAGATATGAATTTTTGGCTGTCTGAGAGATGTAGAAGATTAACTGAACTGACTCCTGCTTCACTCCATTCCAAACTCATGTTATAATGTTCCTGAACATGGCCAATTTAAAAAAAAATGCCTTTTATTGAAAGCATAGCTCAATAACTTGATGCCAGGTGGCGAGGAGAATCAATTTCTAAGGAATCCCCCGGCATATTTCTGTTTTGATGAATAACATAACTTTAAAAAATATTACTTCAATAAACCTCTTTTACCTGTAAAATAAGATACATGTTCAGATACTCTTTTAATAAAGCCAAATAGCTTTCCATACAAGGAAAGGTATATGAGATAGGTCTTCATGCTCTGTCTTTACTTTCAATACAATGAAACAGACAATTTTTTTGAACTACCTTTGCCAAATATCAGTTAGACTATTATATTGTCAGTATTTCAATCTATAAGCATGTGTTTATTAAATGTCTTAACATGACCTAGACTACAGAAAAATGTTTTCTTGTTTAATTTTATGAAAGCACCTACCACAGTGTTTGTTATATGATACGTGGCTATTAAACATTTTCTGGACTTTGCTACCTATTAAATTGGTTGACTACCCACTATAAAATAAAAGGTCTTCAGAAATAAATTAAGCAAGACCTAAACCTTTCAGGCAAATAAAAATGAAGAAATATTCAAATCATAAAGTAGATATTAAAGTTACCCATCTCACTTACCCATAGGCACAGTGGATATTTAATTAGTACTAGATAGAAAATATAAACTGTACCAGTTGGCATATAGCCACTGTTCTGAGTATCTACTCCTCCCAACTGCTCTCAGCACCCTACACCTCCTACGATCCAGCAGTTAATGAATTAATGCCTGACACAACAGGGGGTGTCCCAGGCCCAGTTTATTCTGAATGACTGATATCTGGCACATACTGTCCTTAAGTATCTTGATTATTACCCTTCTCCACTCACCAGGTGATATGTGCTTGGGAATGCAAATAAATTTCAATATTAGCTGGATGCAGATTTTATTAATACACAAATCAGTGTTTTGGAGTATTTCCCAAGCTCTCTTTCATGGAAATATTGTCCATTCACTTGAGAAATACCTATTTGGTGTAGGACTTTTCGGAGCCTTTAATATATGACTTTGCAATTTAAATCTCTAGGAAGGACTATCTCTATTTCCAAAACTTATTTGACTATGGGTCCGCCCACTTTTTCCCCATAGGAAATCAATTAATATCAATTGATATATGTTTGCTAAAATCTTAAATATTTAGAATGGCTTCTCCTCACATATGTAAAAACATTAGCATTATTCACTCTTTTTGAAGGATGAAATTCTGGCAAGGCAGAAAAGTTAGAGTTGATCCAGGCAAAATAAAATTAGGGTTGACTATTGTTTTAGGCAAGCTGGTTAGATCATGCTGTGGGAACACACAGCGTCTAAATCTTAGTGGTTTAACACGAGAGTTGCTCATGCGAAGGCTGCTGTGGGTTGAGACGTTGTCCCAGGGACTGGGCAGCTTTGTCCTGACGTTGGGGAGCAGGTGGAATGCATGGTGAGCCCTACTGTCTCTGCCACAACCATAGTGCAGAAGTCAGGAGAATGGAGTTTAATATGTTGATTGTCCTTTATTTTTATTTTGGTAAAGGAATAAATAATAAGCTACATGTTTTTAGCTTCTCTCCAAACGTTGTTGTTCATCATTCTGCGAATTTGCCATTGAAAAGTATCAATAGGATTTTAGAGTGTATATAATTTTTTCCATTACATGTTAAGGTATTTAGTTCAAAGTTGTTTTTTTTTTTTTTTAAAATCCTCACCTGAGGACACTTTTCTATTTATTTTCAGATAGAGTGGGAGGGAGGGGGGGAGAGAGAGAGAGAGAGAGAGGGAGAGAGAAACATCGATGTGAGAGAGACACATTGACTGGCTGCCTCCCACACAACCCCGACCAGGGCCCAGGGCCGGGGCGAACCTCAACCAAGGTATGTGCCCTTGACCGGAATCAAGCTTGCAGCTCTT
The DNA here is from genome assembly GCA_030848825.1 of Tadarida brasiliensis. Classification (NCBI taxonomy): domain Eukaryota; kingdom Metazoa; phylum Chordata; class Mammalia; order Chiroptera; family Molossidae; genus Tadarida; species Tadarida brasiliensis. Next base: position 58,297,159 of record CM061257.1, on the reverse strand, counting down.
TGGTCCGAGGGCTGACGCTTTAACCACTGAGCAAAATTGGCCAGGGCTAGTTCAAGTTTTTAAATATCCAATCTATGCTGCAAACATGCAGAGTTGAGAGTTTGGTTTTCAGATTTCTGTGCTTTTTGGCATCTTGTTTACATAGATATTGTTCATTTCAGTGTTTCTTATTCTTTGTATCTATTTGGTTAATTTGTGTGTAGGTACTCAATTAAGAACTCTACATTTTTTGGACTTTAACGTGGTCCACAGATACATTTTTTTCATGATGCTGTAGGGGAAGAAAAATATCTTTTCCTTTTACCCTTCTAAGTTCTCAGTTGGGGGCCCTATAACAAGACAAAAGCATGCACATGTATGTAACAACTTTTACATGACACGGGTGTCTTGATAAGGACCCGAAGACCTGAAGAAGTGATGAAACCTGAGCGTTTTCCTGCTAGGTTTGATGAAGAGTGGAAACTGTGATAGGACCAAAAAGAGTATGAGCTGAGTGTGCTAAACTAGGGACACAGCGAGGCCTGTTTGTTCAGATTCCTCTCAGCATCTCCTTATCCCGGAGATAAGGATGTTCGCTTCCTCCCCGTATAGGGGGTACCTCTCACATGAGGGTTTGTGAGATGCTTCAGAGGAAGGTCAGAAAGTCCTTCCTGCACATGGTGTTTCTTGTATTCCTTCAGCTTAAACACCTAATATGTCAAGGAGCCACCATTTGGGGTAGTGTGTTCCCCGTCAATGCTGTGGATATATGCCCAGGAAGCTCAGTGGCCCCACCGTACCTGATACTCTCCTTCCAGGGTTTTCTTATTCTTTCATGTTCTTCCCAAGTTCTCCTGAGCAGGTATGGTCTATGCCAATTTAAGAAATTCAGCCCTGGCTGGTTTGCTCAGTGGTTAGAGCATCGGCCCGCGGACCAGAGAGTCCTGGGTTCGGTTCCCGCTAAGAGCACGTACCTCGGTTGTGGTTTGTCCCCGGCCCCGGTTGGGGTCGTGTGGGTGGCAGCCACTCGATGTGTCTCTCTCACAGAGATGTTTCTCTCTCTCTCTTCCCCCCTCTCTCCCTCCCACTCTATCTGAAGATAAATGCAAAAATGTCCTCGGGTGAGGATAAAAAAGAAATTCATAATGAACAAATCCTGAGTGGCAGATATACTAAGCCCCTACTGGTAGTATTTTCTCCTGGCCTTGTAAACCCAGTGCTTAGAGAAAATAAGTTTCTCTACAAAAAAGTTGGAGATGGGTTTTAGAGCCTTCACTTTCTTGGATTTTTAAAATTAAAAAAATTTAAATTAAAATAGATGTGCTCATTGTAAAAATATTAGAAATGACAAAGAAGAAAAGGAAAAAAGAAAATCTACTCATGACTGCCATCACTTCCCTGCACAAAAATAACTGCTGTTGTCATATTTGTGTCTATTACGGTCTTTCATGACCTTTTCCCTATAGTCATAAATAATTTCTCAAGGTTGAATAACACTATAGACACCATTCCATGTTTTCTTTTGCTTTTGCATTTTATAGACTCTTTTAAATGTTTTTTTTTTTTTAAATAATCTTTATATTTATCATTTTAGTGGTTGTTTAACAGTTTACTGAGTTAACACACCATCATTTGAAAACGAGTTTCGGTTAGGAGAAACCGATTCTTTGAGACGCATTTCCCTTCTGTGCTCTGTTCGAGCAGGGTTCTGGAACACTCAGGCCGTCCCCCCCCCCCCCCCCCCGAGCATGTATTCACCGTGTCCTTATTGTCGTTTTCCCCTTTTACTTAATATTTGAAATACTTTTCATCTCCGAGTGTAAATAATATTCAAAATTTATATGGAAAGAAATAAAAAGAGGAAGGAGTATTCTCTGAGGAAGATCGTTTTGCATAGGGTTGAAGGTGGGTTTTTTTTCATTTTATCTGACATTGTCCTCCAATGAAAATAGAAGGAACTGCAGCTTTATTTTAAGTACAGAACTGTGCATCTTTGTGTCTGAGGAACGTTATGAAACAGCTCAGAAAATGACCACCAATGCCTCGAACTGAGTCATTACAATGAGTGTACGTATTTGAGCCTGTTCTCGGGTCCTCTGCTTTCAGATGGCCTGGATGGTAATATATGCCATTCTTTCCAGGGTTTGCACATCAGAGATGATGCCTTTTTCTTCCTCCCCTCCTGCTGCTGCATCTCCACCTGGGATTATGCAGATTCTGGCTTAAACCTCTTTATTCTTTTCTGCAAGTGCGCAGCGTGATGGGCTTCGTCGCTGCGACTAAATGATAATGGATTTCAGCCTTCACCAGTGACATTTGGAAACTACATGACTTAAATAGTATGTGTGCCACACAATAGAGTGGTCACCCTGTCCTAACAATGTGAAAATGTGAATAAGGGGAGTGTAGTAATTATGTGGAGGCCAAATCTTAAAATGAAAGGGGAGGGGTCCTAAGTATTTTGACGGAGCCAATTTTATGATTTTTCAAGCTGAATATAAAGGACAATCTTATCGATAGTGGGTACTTGGGATAATCAAGGGAAGGCACTTAGAAAGGGTTTAATTTATTGTCAGATATTCAAGGCTATAAAACATTTCAGCAAAGCCATCATCTGAGAAATAACAAAGATTAAAAGCCAGCATTGGATACTACACGCTCGCATCCTTCCTGCCCTTTAATCTGAGTACGAGTTTTATATTAAATAAAGCGTACTTACTATTGATTAGCATTCATTTCTGTCTCATTGAGTGTACAATGCTTTTTGATGCTCTAGATGTAAGGGGATTCAATTTCTTGTCTAAAATAACTGAGTATCTTTAGTTTATAAAGATAAACATCATAAGTGGAGGGCGTGAAGAGAGAGTTTTGATAAATTTGTCAGCTACGGGCTTTGGGGCTGTCGTTTGTGGAGGGAGGAGAGGCCGGGCCACAGAAAAGGGTCCGTGGGGCATCCATGGGGCAAGGATATTTGAAAAGAGCAGAGGTATTTGTCTAAAGATCAATGGCCATGAGGATAAGATTACTGAAATCTCAAATCCCAGTTTGAGTTCTCCAGGCAAAAAAAACCTTTGCTTATTCCTTTATTCTCATTTCCCACCAGCAGAGAATGCGGATGTTTCCTGCCTTGAGAAAAACATATTATATTGAGCTTCTCACTTCCATGCTCTCTCCTCTGTAAGAAAAAAAGGCGGCTTTTCTGCTCCAGATGCCCAGGGAGGGCCCTCCCTCATTTCATATTCCTGAATCATCTGGGCGCTCGCACTGCTGCATTGACTGGTGGCGGTGACACCTCAACCTCCGCGTAATACGTCTTTCAAGTGAGAAGCCGTTCCTGGTCAATACTGAATCAATTTGCTCTGGCAGTCTAATTGAATGCCTCCCTCAGACAAATGGGTCACCGGGGGAAAGGGGAAAACCTTGATATGCAGATCTGAATCGAAGGCCCAGAGAAGGCTGTTTTAAAAATACATGTATTCCTTGTTAGAAGTAGCCTATGGAACAAAAGCAGTGCTAGTTATTTGCTCAGCAAAATGAACATAAATTAATCCGTTTACATCCTCCTTTTTAATGCACTATTGTTTTACTTTAACTTGAGAGAGAGGGAGAGAGAGAACGAGAGCAAAACTCTAGAATGACTCTTAGGATGAGAAATGTCTTGCTTTAAAATTTTGGTTATGTAGATTTGTCTTTAAAAATGGCGCACCACTTCTAGTTAGCAAATTAAATTGGTGTTTAAATTATTTGATATCCTTAATATTCATAAAATACAACTTTTTCCTAATATGAGTTTTTAATTCTTATTTATTTATTTATTTTATTAATTTATTTTGTTATAGATGTTTCTCCTTTTTCCCCATTGAAACCCTCCTCCTGATCCCGCCTTCCCTCCAGCATTGCTGTCTATGTCCATTGGTTACGCATATATACATATAAGTTCTGTGGTCTATCTCTCCCCTTGCGGCCCCGCCCCGCCCCATCCCCGTCTTCTGAGGTTTGTCAGAACCCTCCCTCATTGTTCCCTTGGAGGTTTATGAGAAAGAAAAGGGCAGAAAACTGTCCTGTGAGTGTTCAGCATTGTGTTAGCTTCTTTGTAAAAATGCTCTCTGTTAGTCCGTGCCAGAGCCTTATGAGAAGTAGTGATCTCTGATGTACGGAGGGGAAGCTCAGAGAACATGAGGAACTTGCTCAAGGTAATTTGCTTACTTATTGGTATGAATCAGACTCTGGTGTTTCCAAGACCAATGCTTCTTTTTCTTTCTTTAAAAAAAATTTTTTTTTTATCCTCACCCGAGAACATTTTTCCATTTTTTGTTCAGATAAGAGTGGGAGGGAGAGAGAGGAAGAGAGAGAGAGATAGAAACATCGACGTGAAAGGGACACATCGAGTGGCTGCCTACCGCACGACCCAACCAGGGCCAGCGACAAATTGCAACCGAGGTACATGCCCTCAGCGGGAACCGAACCCGGGTCTCTCTGGACCACAGGCCGGTGCTCTAACCGCTGAGCCAAACCGGCCAGGGCAGACCAGTGCTTCTTTTTCTATAGGATTAGATTTTGATATCACTTTGAAAAATGGTATCTTAGAGACAGCTCCTTTTATTAATCTTCCTACCTAAATGATGTGAAAATCTATACATATCCTGTATATGTCTCTATAATAAAAAACTGCCACAAACTTAGTAACTTTAAACAAGACAAGCTTATTATATTTCACTTCTGGAGTTCAAAGGTCCAAAATTGGGTCTCCCTGGGCTAAAAGCAAGCTTGCATTCCTTTCTGGAGACTGTAGGAGAGAATCTGCTTTCTTGCCTTGCCCAGCTTCGAGCATTCCTTCCCTCATGGTCCCTTCTTCCATCTTCAAAGCCAGCCATGGTTGAGTCTTCCTCACATTGTATCATTCTGACTTCTGCTTCTGTCGCTGCTGTGATTACAGTGGGCCCAACTGGATAACCAAGGTAATCTTCACATCTTGCGTTCAACTGATTAGAAAATGTAATTCTATCGGCCACCTTAATTCTCCTTTGCAATGTAATCTAACATAGCCATAGGTTCAGGGTAGTAGGACATGGACCTTTGGGGGACCGTTATTCTGCTTACCATGTGCTATGCAGTCTTTTAACAGAATGATACAGTAGTGAGAGACCCAGGATTTGAAGTCAGATTGCCAGATTCAAGCCCTAACCCACTGCTTTCTCACTGTGTGACTAGGGGTAAGTCAATTACATTCTCTGTGCCTTGGCATCCTCTTCTATAAGACAGGAATAAGAATTTGTGGTGGAGATTTAGATAAGTATGCGAAGTGCTCAGCATCTACCAACATGTAGCATATAGTAGACATCCAGTAAATATTGGATATTATTTTTTACAAAGCATTACATGCATTCATGGTACTTTGTGCTACATGAAAGGTTTCACAGATTTTTTTTATTTTTAGCCTTCTTGCCACTCTATGGCATTTAGTATTGACACATTTCTATTTTATTATGAAATTATTTTAAATCAAAGCTGCAAATGTAAAAAAACTTTGGCTTGAAATGAAAAGAAATTTAGGAGGACATCCACCATATTAATTACTTATCATAATGATTTAATTTTTGATACTTCTAAGTCTTTGTCTACACACATTCTATAGTTATTTATAAGCTTCTGGAGAGTAGAGACAATGTTTTTGTTCCTTCTAGAGGCATTGGCTAGAGCTTAATTAGCCTGCAATGAATGCATGTAAATGCCTGAAGGAATCCAAGAGGCTGAGATGGCCAGAGGTTTGGGAAGAGGCTGGGAAGTGGCCAGGCGTTTGTATTCTCTCACTCCTTTTGCTGCATTGAAAGTTCCCTAGTAGGTCCCTTAACCTTGATGTATTTAAATCTTTTCAACTAAGTGAGGACATAGCAACTGACTAAGAGCTAACTTGATCAGTTCAGTGAGTTGGCTTTAGCCATGTGCAAGGAACAGAAAACAGGTCTCAACCTGGCTAAAACAATGAGGTGTTTATCAGCTCATGTAACTGAGAAGTCACAGATGTATGTCAAGCTTCAGGTAGGGCTGGAGCCGGTGGTTCACTGATGCCATCACTTTGCCTCAATCTTTCTTTGTTTTCACTAGGACTGCCACAGCTTAAGGCTGGCCTCCCTAAGGTGGTCACTCTCTAGGGCAGTGGTTCTCAACCTTCCTAATGCCACGACCCTTTAATACAGTTCCTCATGTTGTGATGACCCCCAACCATAAAATTATTTTCATTGCTACTTCATAACTGTAATTTTGCTACTGTTAGGAATCGTAATGTAAATATCTGATATGCAGGATGTATTTTCATTGTTACAGATGGAACAGAATTAAAGCATAGTGATTAATCACAAAAACAGTATGTAATTATATATTGTGAAATATTTATTTCTAATTACAAATAAATGAAATTTTGTCTTGAAACATGGTGTAGCATGGGTAACAGTCTTAATGTAACAACAGTAAACTACATTACTACATTTTGTGACAGTATGTGTAATGTCAGTGCGAAGGTTGAGATTGCTTCTTTCTCACCAGATCAGAAATTCTCGGGGCAGTCTTTGCAACAGCACAATGAAGATCATTTTCCACAACAAGTCTACTTCTGTATTTAGACTTGATAACTAAAAAGCTGGAAAACTCTGTTTCGCAAAGATATGTTGTTGGAAATGGAAGAAGAAGGCACAACACAGTCTCAGACAGAACAGGATATGACTGCAAACACTTGATCCAGAATTTTGTAACTGGCATTGTAGAGAAATCAGTTCTTGCTGCATCACTATTAATAAGTTCAATGAACTCTTCTTGTGCTGTCTCAGGAACATCTTCAACTTTGACTGTGAATGGGCGTCTGGCAAGTGCAAATGGGGTGTCAGGTAGATTTGGAAAGTACGATGAAATTTCGTCTGCAAGCATGTGCAAGTGTTCTTTCACAGAAATTATCATTGTAATCCTTTTGTTTGGTTCAATGTCATGTTCCTCAAAGAAACCAGATAAGGTAGGCAACATGTAAATTTTATTTTCATCCAATTTTTTTTGCCAAAGCTGAAGTTTCATTTGGAATGATAGGATCTTTTCAGACAAATCGAGGCATGTCGCATTTGGTCCTTGCAGTGATAAATTTAACTCGTTCAAGATGGCAAAGATGGCAACCAAGTAAGCTATTTTCTGCAGTTCACTTTTATCACTGAAAAGTGCTTTGAACTGTGGTCTTTCTTTCTGATTAAAAAACGTTTTGAGTTCATCACGAAGCTCAAAAACATGTTTTAAAACTTTTCCTGTCGACAACCATCTCACTTCAGTGTGAAATAGCAGAGCATTGTTCGGCGCATCCAACTCGTTGCACAGTTGTGAAAACAGTAGACTATTTAAAGTGCTTGCCTTTACAAAATTGACAGAACTTATGACACTTTTCATTACTTCTTGTAACTCTTGTGGTAGTGCCTTCATTGCTAATATTTCCCAATGAATCATACAGTGAGTTCTGACAACTTTTGGTGACTCATTCAGTACCAAACATTGAAATCCAGATCGACATCCTAGCATAGCTGGAGCACCATCTGTGCAAACACCACAAACCTTTTCCCAAGAGATCTTATGCTCTTTCAGAAATGAACTATCTGTGTCAAATACATCACGTGCAGTAGTTGTCGTTTCAAGAAACTCATCTTTAAAGTCGCCATCATTAATATACCTCACGTAAACCAGTAACTGTGAACAGTTTGCAATGTCTGTAGATTCATCAAGCTGGATGCTAAATATTGGAAGTGGAGCAGATTTAATTTCCTGGATTACCTGATCAAGAATATCAGCAGACATGTCATCTATTCTTCTGCGGACAGTGTCGTTAGATAAGGAAATTGCAGTCAATTTCGTAACAAATTTGTCTCCCATCATAACTCGAACAATGTCTTTGGCCGCTGGCAACAGTAAACCCTCAGCAATGGTGTGAGGTTTCATAGCTGTGGCGATTCTGAGTGCCACCAAATATGAAGCTTCAATAGCTGCTACGTTTTGTTTGTGGTACTTGCCACCAGTGTCAAGTCTGGCTTTCTTGAGTCCATCAGCTTTGCTTCTAAAATAGTTGGTATCCTTGCCAGCAAAGCTCTGATGCTTGCTATCAAAATGGCTTTTTAGTTTGTTCGGCTTCATAGATTTGGCTGATAGAACGTCACAACAAATAACACATTGCAGTTTCTCAATTCCTGCTGTAATTATTGAGGTAAAACCATACTGTAAAAAATCCTCACTCTATTTTCTTTTCTTAACTTTCTTCTCTACACGATCCATTGTCATGGGATGGTTTGCTAATGAAAATAATATATGACAATAGCTTTAATAATACAAAAGATGATACATGGCATAGTTTAGTCAATACAGTTCATTAAAGTTTCCTATGATTTACCATTCTCTGTGTTTTTTTTTTTTACATACCTGTTACTATCACAAGGGGGCAGTATTCACATCAACCACAGCTGAATATAAAAAGACCAGTCAGCATCCAGATTAAGTTCCCATGGTACAGATATTTTTTTTGCAGTAGTTGATGATTTTACAGTACATGATTTTACATTTACCCAGTAATTATAATTCATGAAGTGTCATTTTACCTCCAATACTGCTGCTTTCAACACAGTAGCTACTTTTAACAGAGTAGCTACTTTTAACAGAGTAGCTGCTCTCTACACATGTGTGACTGGTCCGCATAAGTACATTATGGCGCCAACCCTGTCACATACACCTGTATTTGTACAGGGTGTATGTGATGGGGTTGGTACGATGATGTCATCACGTCAGGTACTCGTATGTGGGCGTATCTGTATATGGGCATATCTGCATGTGGGTGGACCTGCCTGAAGACAGATAGAGGAGCGGTGTCTTGGTTCCTAAGACCATCGGAAATATGTGTTTTCCAATGGTCTTAGGCGACCCCTGTGAAAGGGTCGTTCGACTCCCAAAGGGGTCGCGACCCACAGGTTGAGAACCACTGCTCTAGGGGCTTCATTCTTCCTCACCTAGGCCCTGCTGGGGGAGACAGCACAACTCAGTAGCAGTCACAGACGAGTAAAGAACTTTCTTTCTTAGAAACCTCCAGCAAGCAGTCCTCCACATCTCATTGGCTGAGATGTAGTCTCAACCTCTTGCATCATCACTGAACCAATCATAGTGGCCAAAGGAGAGCAAGGTGCTGGTCAGCTTATGCCAATCAGAGTTCATCTGACACTGTGTGTGCATGCGCGCACGCGCGCGCGCGCGCGCGCGTGTGTGTGTGTGTGTGTGTATGTGTTCAGCTTTCCCCCCAAATTTTATCCTAGATAAAATATAGGATAGACAAAGTACTCAAGCTGCATATGAAAGAGATGGATTCTGAGCACCAAACCCAGCAAATAATGAAAACAGCTCAGCACATCTGGGAATGTAAAATAAACTCTTTTCCTAGGTAATGAAATCTGGCCGAGTTGAGGTCCTGGTCTGTTATACCTTTATGAGCAGGTCTCTTTAATCATCCTTCTTGCTCATCATCTTGTTAACTTATGGAGCATTTCCTAAAGGTTTCAATGCAGATATTTGCTTTTAAAATGTTAAGTACTTCACTTATTAGTTTGGAAGGATTTATCAAACATCTACTCATGCCAGCTGCTCTTCTAAACACTGGGGATTCAGATGTGAATAAAATGCAGCCCAAACTTTAAGAGTCTTACCACCACATGGAGCCCATTAACTGCCAGGATCCTTGGTTAGTTTCAAGATCAATCCACGTCAGATTCTCAGTCTGACTGTCATTGGGTCAAGAAAGCTGAATCTTGGTACCTATACATGAACATAAAGAACCTGCCCACTTATCTCAGAGGGACTCAAGTAGGCTGGATGAAAAGTGCATAATCAGTAACAGAAATGGACACAACTTAAGTTTCTCACATTGAGGTTGTAAACCTTAGGATGACTGGGAGGTGGGACAGAGCAATGGAGATTGGTAAGTAGAATGAGCTGGTAGCTTGAAATGCATTTCATGGGGGCCTGGTGTGAACTGAATTGAAAGTGGTTTGAAACCATATAGTTATATCACAGTTCATGACTTGTATGGGAAGACTCTAGAGAGGAACCAGGGATCAAATATGTCAATTAAAATCCTATTTTCTCTCCAAGAAGTAGGCCCGTTAGGTCAACCTGAGGGCTTCACTGAGGATGACCTTCACATTTTAACTGTCTTTTCTCTAAATAACTAACTCCCTAGGGTGGAAGGTGAAGATCCCTTGGTGCATACAGCACTCACTTAAGCAATGAATTGACTTCCTGCAGGTCAGTGCAGGAAATCCCACAGGGTAAGGATTTAGGCTAGGGGCAAGGACTAGGGTCAAACCAGTTGCTTAAATTATATCCACCCATGTGGTTACCATTCTCTCTCAGTTTTGTTATGTTTTAATGCTGGAAGGACACAGGAAACCTAAGTATGTTGAAACACATTTAGTGTTATAATTAAATAACATTTCAAAGAAAAATAAGATGATCCACATTGATGGTATTTTAGTAATTATTATACACATGACAATTAGTCATAATTATATTTTCTGTCAGTTATTCTAATTAGCATTACTTTGACATAGCCAGACCAGTTTTGAGTTTTCCCTTTGCTTTGTTAGTTTTTCAGTATCCATAAATAGTGTTAAGGCTTGTTGGGATCCCTGAAGAAGGCTCATTAAATAAAACCTTCTGTCCTGGCTGAGGGCTAAGAAAGGCCAGAAGTAGTAAGACAACAGAATCAAAGAGATGAGAGTTCAAATACTACCTTTTGTACTCATAAAGTCTCAGTTGCAGGATATAGTTACTCATACTTTCCCACTCAGTTATTGGCTATGCTGGACCAAGTTTGACTCTCTTGAGTGGGGTAGGGTTTAGGGATAGAAGATAACAGAGATGACTTGGGTCTGCCCTTGAGGAACACAAAAGAACCAAGAGGTAAAAGAGAAGAGCTGAGCTGAGCATGTCCAGTTTATTCTTCCAAATTTATCCATCGGATAGGTCACTCCTAGAAAGAGGTCATAAATGTTACACTAAATGAGCTCCCTTCTTCAAGCATAGAGAAGAAGTGTTCCCTTTAACTGTATAAACAATTTTTCTAGATGTTTTATTTATTTATTGACTCAACTATACTGTCCTCCAAAGACGAGATCTTGAATGGAAAACAATAGAACTTCCTTTATTTTCTATCATCCTCTCTTCTACACTGTTCTTCCCTCCTCCTTAGAGACTAAATCTGGCCCCTGGGCTTAGGCTTCTTGAGGTCCTCTACTGTATTTATTTATATTATTTAATTATATTAGACATAATCCTCACCTGAGGATATATTTATTAATTTTAGAGAGAGAGGAAGGGAGAGAGAGAAACATTGATGTGAGAGAGAAACATCAGTTGGTTTCTTCCCATATGTGCCCCAACCAGGGATTGAACCTGTAACCCAGGTATGTGACCTGACTGGGAATCACACCTGCAACCTTTTGGTGTATGAGATGACACTCCGACCAACTAAGCTACCTGGCCAGGGCTAGATGCTATATTTAATCCTACTCAGTAGGTCTGTCCATAGCTTGTCATGTGCCAGTCATTTTATATACATTTCCCATTTAATAAAACCTGGGAAATAGGACTTATTCTCATTTCTAGATGCAGAAACTGTCTCTCAGAATGGGTAATTCATCCAAGGCTAAAGAGAGAGTAAGTAGTGAAAATAGGATTCAAACCCGTGTCCCTTCACTCCAAAGCCTATTATGAGGTCTTGACTGAGAGAAGCTGATGACCCCAAGCACTATTTCTCCAGTCTTGGCAGGAGTGAAGAATAAGTTTGAATCAGAGATGAAATGTATCTACCCTGACCTATGAAATGAGCAAGTTCACATAGATCGTTGATAGAATTGGGTGTGGGAAAGAACATAGTTGGACACTGAACTCTCTGAAAGGTAAAGGTAAAGGTAAAGGTAAAGGTAAAGGTAAAGGTAAGAGAGAAGTTAAAGCTGGACAGGCTGCAGGGTTACTTTTTCTAGCTTTCCCTGCACACAGTAGGACATGGATTTGGAAAGGCTTGGTTTAACTTTGAGTGAGGAGTCCTGGGGCAGAGAGATGGTCAGGTGTGTAAACACTTGAGTTGAGTAGTTTCTTTTAAAAAAATATGTTTTTATTGATATGAGAGAGAGGGAGAGAGAGGGGTGGGGGGGGAGAGAGAGAGAGAGAGAGAGAGAGATGGACACTGATTGCCTCTTGCTTGTACGGGACCAGGGATCGAACCTGAAACCTGGGCATGTGTCCTGATTGGAAATTGAACTGGTGACCTTTCTTTCGGTGCACAGGATGACACTCAGCCAACTGAGCAACACTGGCCAGGGCGAGTTGAGTTGTTTCTTGACCTACTGTTCTCACACAGTAAGTTGGCAACTGTTGGACCACAAAAGCCTGCTCTCTTCTAGGACATCTCTTCCCTTTTCTTCTCCCTTCCCCAGCCCAGGAAGCTGGTAGGAGTGGAGTGCATGGCAACCTGCAATGCAAAGAAGCCTTATAACTCCAGGGTCAAAAAAATTTTCTCTGTTGATGAGGAGAAAGAATAGAAAGTGTGGATTCTATTTTTCTTTCTTGGGGAGTGGGCAGCTGTGCCCATGTGCCTGTTTCTGAGGATCCATGGCTTCCTGGCCATCTTTTTCTCTAGATCAGAATATTTTCCTTCACTTTCTTTTTGGTGGATAATGTTATAAACCTTGTCCTACCCTCTTCTCTGGGAGTGCTGTGTGTGCCTCCCCTGACCCCCAACCCACTAATCTGTTAAGACAACCAGTCATTCGAAATCCATCTACAGTGCACTAGAAATAGTCATCAGATTGTGCTACGTATATAGCAGTTTGCTTTTTTAATTCAAGAGAAACTTGCAAGTGTTATAGCTCAGGGATAGTGTGCTGTTATGTTTATAATGATTATTTTTCTTCTTCCCCACTTATCTGGGTAACTGATAAGAACAATAAACATCTCACCCAGAATTATGAGCAAAACCCCAAGCCTGCAGGGGTGTGAGTAAATAAATATTTGGCTGAGTCTTGTGGGATCTAAATAGTGATTTATTGGCATATTTTCTGGTATGGGTCTGAGTTATATCATGAAACCTTTAATTGCAGAGGGGTGGCAAAAAGAGATTTTAGAACATTATTAATATGATTCTGAAATGCTTAGGATTTCCTGTAGCTGGGTGTCATGTGGCCAGATCTCTGGTCTGTTGGTAATTCCAATTGGCCCTGTAGATTTACTCATTTGTTATTTTAAAACTAAAAAATAAAATAAATGAAATAAAGCAATAGAAGTCCATTTACCTCATTTCTACACTGCTCAAGGAGACTACACAGTAAGTTCTTGACTTGATTTTAAATTCTATCAATAAATGTGAAAAAGGAAAAGAAAACCATGTTTGATTGATTTCCCTTGCTCTGCATCGCTTTTACAAACTGGAAACTGACTAGATTCTATTCCATTGATTTCTTTCTTGGTTGGGGTGATGAGGGAGTCCATCAGTCATTCATTTAAAATTGCATCTTTGAGATCTATACATTGTTCATGGAGTTCTTACGAGTTGTCTTTAAACTGTTTCCCAAGCAGGGACTCATGTACAGACTTAATAGAGATGTATAACCATGTGTTCTTGAGCTTGGCAGGACCGCTGAAACGGTGCTCCCATGTTATGTACACCGTATTTATTATATGGCACCTTAGTGCCATATCATAGATTGAATGGGCAAGGTGGTTCTGACCAAGAACACATAGGTTGTTAAAGTTAGCTAGGGATAGAAAACCTTGGTTTATGTTTAGCTTGAAGTTTTTCTATTACCAAAAAGTGGTTTGACTCAATTTTCTTTGTGTAATTGCAAAGAGTTGTTTGTGGTGAAGAAAAGTTGGGGGAAATCCTTGAACTTACCGGAAGTCCCTTCATCACCGTTTCTACTAATAATAGCTCATATTTCTTGAGAGCTAACTATGGGCTAGTCCATGTGCTAAATGCAACAGCACACTGGTAAATGTTAAAACAATTAGCTCTCAAAACCAAAACCAAAACCACCTCCACCCCCAAAACCAGTTCTAATTTGTAGCATCTGCTGATTTCTGTGGTCTAAACTCTCCCACAATGGCCAATTGCAAGCCATGAATGTGATATAATTGAAGGAGGAGTCGGGAAGAGATGCTACCAAGCGGCTCTTGTGAGTTTATAGGAGTCAACCCCAATGCACCACTGGCTAAAAGTTTTGTATGTACTAAACTCTCACACCGGTTCTGTGATTTAGATACTGTAACATGGAATAGTCTCATTTGAAAGATGAGAATGTTGAAGCACCAGGAGGTGCATTAACTTACTACTTTTCTTATGTAGCTACCCAGTCGACTGTTAGGACGTGCACACAGTAATCTGGTTCCTGAGCCGGTGCTCTTAACCACAAGACCATATTACCTGTAGCCCGTGTAGCAGTTTCACCTCCAGTTCAGAAATTTGGAGGAAATATTGCATAGGAATATGAGGTTGTTGAATGTAAAAATTATGCGGTAGAAAATTTTTGTGTTAATCTATATATTTATATCTATGGACCTTCATCTCTTGAAATTACTTTTCTTTTCCCCGAATGCTTTTTTCAGCGTCTATTGATAAGATCATGTGGTTTTTATCTTTCATTTTGTTTATGTGGTGTATCACATTTATTGATTTGCGAATATTGAACCAGCCTTGCATCCCTGGGATGAATCACACTTGGTCATGGTGAATAATTTTTTTAATGTATTGCTTCATCTGATTTGCTAGTATTTTGTTTAGGATTTTGGCATCTATGTTCATTAGGGATATTGGCCTGTAGTTTTCTTCCTTTGTAGTGTCTTTTTCTGGTTTTGGAATTAGGATTATGCTGGCCTCATAAAACGAGTTTGGAAGTCTTCCTTCTTCTTGAATTTTTTGGAATAGTTTGAGGAGAATGGGTGTTAGTTCTTCTTTGAGTGTTCGGTAAAACTCCCCCATGAAGCCGTCTGGGCCTGGGCTTTTGTTTGCTGGGAGAGTCTTGATTACATCTTCAATTTCCTTCCTTGTTATTGGTCTGTTCAAGTTTTCTATCTCTTCCCGGTCCAGTTTTGGGAGATTATGTGTTTCTAGAAATTTTTCCATTTCTCTTATATTGTCGAATTTGTTGCCAAATAAATGTTTATAGTATTTGTTAATGATCCTTTGTATTTCTGTGGTGTCAGTTGTTACTTCTCCTCTTTCGTTTCTGATTTTGTGTATTTGTGTTCTCTCTGTTTCTTGGTGAGTCTAGCTAAGGGTCCATCAATCTTGTTTATCTTTTAAAAAAACCAGCTCTTTGTTTCATTGATCCTTTGATTTGTTTTTCTGGTCTCTATGTCATTTATTTCTGCTCTGATCTTTACTATTTTCTTCCTTCTACTTGCTCTGGGGTTTTCCTTTTGTTTGCTTTCTAGTTCTTTAAGTTGTGAGGTTAGATAGTCTATTAGAAATTTTTCTTGTTTCTTGAGGTAGGCCTGTAGTGCTATGAACTTCCCTCTCAGAACTGCTTTCGCTGCATCCCATAGATTTTGTGTTGTTGTGTGTTCATTTTCATTGGTTTCCAGGAAGTTTTTAATTTCTTCCTTGATCTCCTCAGTAACCCATTCATTGTTTAATAGCATGCTATTTCGCCTCCATGTGTTCAAATGTCTTTGCATGTTCTTGTTGCAATTGATTTCTAGTTTCATGCCATTGTGATCTGAGAAGATGCTTGATATGATTTCAATCTTCTTGAACTTGTAGAGACTTCGTTTGTGTCCTAATATGTGGTCTATCTTTGAGAATGTCCCACGTGTGCTTGAGAAGAATGTGAATTCTGTATTTTTGGGGTATAATTCTCTGTAAATATCTATTAAATCCATTTGTTCTAGTGCTTCGTTTAGAGTCTCTGTGTCCTTGTTAATTTTTTGTCTAGAGGATCTATCCAGTGATGTCAGCGGGGTGTTGAAGTCCCCTGCTATGATTGTATTGCTGTCAATTTCTCCTTTGAAGTGCTCCAGAAGATTTTTAATATATTTTGGTGCTCCTATATTGGGTGCATATATGTTTACCAAGGTTATATCTTCCTGTTGGATAGATCCTTTCAATATTATGTAGTGACCATCTTTGTCTCTAGTTATGACTTCATTTTGAAATCTATTTGATCAGATATGAGTATTGCTACCCCAACTTTTCTTTCCTTTCCGTTTGCTTGGAAGATTTTTTTCCATCCCTTCACTTTCAACCTATGTGAGTCTTTTGTTGTGAGGTGGGTCTCTTGTAAACAACATACATATGGGTCATGCCCTCTTATCCAATCCGCTACTCTGTGTCTTTTTATTGGAGCATTCAATACATTTACATTTAAGGTGATTATTGATATGTACTTATTTATTGCCATTTTTGTTTAGTATTCTTGAAATTACTTAATGACTACGAGGGGCCATTGGTTGCTAAGATAGTGCCCACATGGGGAATATCTCTAAGAGTAAGTAAAAATCATATCAAGGCAGAGTGTTTGACTAGAAAGATGGGTGGGGGGAAGACCCTGTGGACAGGTGGTGACAACAGGGGTAAGGCTCTGTCAGCGTTGACTCATACATCGTTTCCTGACTGTGAGTCAGATGCCACAAGGTGGAACAGCTTCATGGACCGCTTCTATCCAGATTTCCTAGGGGACACTTCTGTTTGTCTGCTCATCTGCCAACGAACTCAGAGAGCGACTTCAACTCAACATATCATAAGTGAGGGTGTTTCTATTACTTGAGCTATGAACTCCGAGAAAAGCTAATATGCTCCCTCAGTAACCTCTCTTTGGCTCCTTGATATTGCAGTTTTCTTATATATGTAGGAATAAATGATTTTTTAAAAGAAGCCTGAAAACAAACACTGTTTCTCTAGTTACAAGGCTTCTGGCACCAGATGAGTGGTTTTCTCCACACCATACAATTCTGCCACTCTCCGAGGCCACCATTGGGGAGTCCCACAACGTAACTCAATTCTGACACTAACTGCCTGCAGTCAGCAGACCCCACAGGTTAAGGGCTTAGTCCCACAAGACTGCCCCCCACTTTGGATGCCAGGGATAGGTCCCAGGTTGTCACCTGTACTTTTGGCCAAGAAGCTATAAATTGGGGGTTCCTACAATCCCCTCCTCAGGTTTTGTAATTTGTTAGAATGGCTCACAGAACTCAGGGAAGTGCTTTACTTATTATTATCACTATATTGTAAAGGATACAATGCAGGAATAGCCAAACAGAAGAGATGTGTAGGGCATGGTATGGTGTGTGGGGTGCGTGTGTGAAGCTTCGGTGCCTTCTCTGGGAGTGCCACCCTCACAGCGAGGGAATGTGTTCACCAACCTGGAAGCACTCTGAACTTGTTCAGTTAGGAGTTTTATGGAGGCTTCATTACATAGGAGAAATTAAGTAAATCATAGGCCATTGGTCGTTAACTCAATCTCCAGCCCTCTCCCCTCCCTGAGGTCGGGGGTGGGGCTAAATGTTCCAACCCTCCAATCCTGTGGTTGGTTCCTCTGGCCACCAGCCCCTATCCTCCAAGAGTCACTCATTAGCATAAACTCAGGTGTGGTCAAAAGGTGCTTAGTATGAATAATAAAGACACTCTCATTCCTATCACTTGAAAAATTCCAAAGGATTTAGGAGCTCTGCGTCAGGAACAGGGAATGAAGACCAAATATGTATTTCTTATGATATCACGGAACCTTTTCTCTGATTTAGGCAAAACAGTCTGTAATAAAGAAAATTATTATTACTAATTGTAATTACTGTTTTTAACATTCAAAATCAATACACCCACTTGGTATAATCCAGATGTCTCCTGAGGGAGGTTGTTTTCTGGTCACATCTGGTTTCTAGTTCTGTTTCTAAATCAGCTCACTATTTCACATGTGCTGTACAGTACTGCAGACTCAACACAAACAGAAAACAAAAAATTTGTTTTTTTTTAAAGTTTCTCACCCCATATCCCACTACCCCATGCCATAAAAACCACCAGAACCAGTACCTAAGACCTTTGTGTACGGAGAAGACCTTACAGAGACTCAAAGGGGGTTTACATTCTGCATAATATTAATTTGATATTGAAATTTAATTTTGATATTGCCATTCACAAAAATCCTCTTGGCCATTTCCTCCAACCGGAGCTTTAGTTTTCTTTCATTTTCTTGGTTTTCTGTTTCTCAATTCTGGCCCTAGTGACTCTAAAAAGTTCTCCCATTTCATTGTCTGGTTTTCTCTACCTTCTACCTCCGAAGTCAGCTCCAGGCCTCGCTCTGCAAACTAAAGGCCCACTAACATGCCCTGAAATACTTGGGCGTCTCTTCCGTGTCCAGTTATCTTTGACAGAGGAGGAGATGGTGCAGAGGATACCCTCACTGACAGGAAATGGGCACCCAGGCAAGCACCTCACCACCACCACCCCGAGTGGAACTGACTCGCTCGATTTTGTTTGCGTAACATTTGATTTGATTTTTCGTGCTCACATAGGAAACATGCAATTCTTTTTTTTTTTTATTACAGATGTTTCTTTATTTTTGTTACAGATTTTTCCTCTTTTTTCCCCCATTGACATCGTCTTCCCCGCTCCCACTCCCTGCTTCACAGTATTGTTGTCTATGTCCATTGGTTATACATATATGCATCTAAGTTCTTTGGTTTATCCACTTCTTCTCCCCCTCCCCCACCGAGGTTTATCAGTCTGATCCCTACCTCTATGTCTCTGGGTCTATTTTGTTCATCTGCTTATTTTGTTCATTATATTCCACAAATAAGTGAGATCATGTGATATTTGTCTTTCTCTGATTGGCTTATTTCACTTAGCATATACTCTCCAGGTCCCTCCATGTTGTCTCAAAGGATAAGAGAGCTCTCTTCCTTGCAGCTTCATAGTGTTCTGTTGTGTATATGAATTTGCTCCAATGCAGCTTGGTTGTAGAATAAGTAGTGATGATGTGGGAGGTGAAATTGTTCAGTGCGACTGTCTAACTGCACGCTCTGTCCTCTCCCTCAGGGGCTTGTTCTCCTTCGTGTCTTCTTATCTCAACATGGGCTTCAACCTTTGAATCAGTCCCAGGAGCAGCGCAAGGGTGGATTTTATAGAATAGAGACTGTAGAATAGTCTGGTGGCCAGCAATGTGTCCAGGTGTGTTTGGGGGTGGGTGTCTTTTGGGGACAGGCCTAAGCCAACTTGAATGTGCTTTTGGTAGATCTCTGCAGCCCCCACTAGTTAGAGAGGTGTGATGATCAGCTACCTGCCCCCGACACGCACACGCTCTTGGTGCCGGGTTATAATGAAAGCAAGTCTTAGTCTAAGTTCTTCTCCTCATGAAGGTGCTTTTTAGCAAGTACAGTCATATAACTCATTCTGCAGGTGGATGAAACCCCAGCTCTGTCCTTTTTGGTCTCTTGAAAACATCTTACAGGAAAGGTTCACCTGAGGTCAGTGTGGCACTATTCCAGTGTCAGGATTCAGTGAACTGGGAAACCAAGAATCCTTTGACCCACTGGCTGGGCACAGGATGTTTAGACATTAGGCTACAACTACGGTGCTCATTGTATCATTATACTGTTTCCATGTACATGTGTCTCAATCCACATGTTTTAAATATCTCTAATTTCAACAATAGTAAGCCATTCTAGCATCTGCTATAATAATTAAGAAGCCAGTAATTTAATCAGTGAAAATCCTTTTCAACACTTCTTAAGCCAATTGTCAAAACCTCTGGTATTCAATCAGAAAGAATATATTTACCCCTATGTTCATAGCAGCACTATTTACAGTTGCTAAGATCTGGAAACAGCCCAAGTGTCCATCAATAGATGAGTGGATAAAAAAGCTGTGGTACATATACACAGTGGAACACTATGCAGCTGTAAGAAAGAGAGATCTCTTATCCTTTGAGACAACATGGTGGGACCTGGAGAGTATATGTTAAGCGAAATAAGCCAATCAGAGAAAGACAAATACCACATGATCTCACTTATTTGTGGAATATAATGAACAAAATAAGCTGATGAACAAAATAGACCCAGAGACATAGAAAGGAGTACAGTTCAGACTGACAAACCTCAGAGGAGGGGAGTAGGGGGTGAGGGATGAGATAAACCAAAGAAATATATGCATAACCAATGGACATAGACAACAACGCTTGGGGGGCGAGGGCAGGATCGGGAGGAGGGTGTCAGTGGGGGGAAAGGAGAAACATCTGTAACAAAAATTAATTAATTAATAAAAAACAAAACAAAAAAATCCTCTGGTGTTGATCAGAGGTAAGGACAACTGAAAGCTTGCAGTGGTTGCTTCTGATTCAGTAATGGTGGCTGACTACCCTGGAGTATGAATTTGCATTTTGGGCAACTGTAGTTAGATTGTAATTTAAACTGACAATGATATAATATATGCTATAACCAAATAGGAGTTGTGAAGGGAATATCCTTTGAGCCAAAGTTTTTAATTGTTTTGAATGTTCTTTCTAATCACAGGGCATCATTCCTTCCAGAGTATCTCCAAGAGTACAGAGACAAAGTGACAGCTTTCTTTTCTTTGTGGTACAAGATTCCAAACAAGAGCAGAATGCATGATTGTAAATAGACATGATTGCAGGCAGTCTGGTTGGATAGAAATATGTCTTGCAGTCTTATGATGGGTTAAACCATAGAACTTTCTAAAGGGACAGATATCCATTTTTCTGGCATGTAAACTTTGTTTCCCTAAAAAATAAACTGAAAGAAATGCTAGAAAAATGCAGGCAATAAATCCCCAGAAACCTTTATGTGGCTCCTTGTTTTCCATTTCTTTGAAATTCACTGTGGTAAATATTGCTCATGGTTTGCAGACCAAATACAATGCATAGGAACTCAAAACTCTGTCCACCATTAAGTCTGCTTTTTTTTTTTTTTTTTAAAGTAATTTTGTGTGTCAAATCAGACAGATGGATGGCTTGTCCCATTAAGGAGAAAAAGACAAATAAAGGGAATAGACAATTGACCTTCTAACCACCCTACAAAATAAAATATTCATGAAAACTAGGGTTCTTAATTAGCCAAGGGCCATGGAAAACGAGTTTATAAAAGGCCACTTGAAAATTGGGATTGCAAACACATCTGAATTTTTACATTGTTCAGGGTAAAAGGCAAATTAATCTCCCTAATTAGGATCTCAAATATCTCAGTGGTAAAAATCTTATGTCGAGTTCCTTGGGAGGAGTTAGATATGAGGTAATGACTTTGTTGATAGTTGTATTCTAGAGAATAGGGTACACATTTTGATGTGCCGTATTTTAAGGACAGATTGGAATGATTTGAATGAATGAGTTACTCTCACTCACAGCAGACTGCTTAGGCTCTGAAATACTCTGCACTTTCTGGCTGTCACATCTTTGAATATATTTCCCCTTGTCTGCACTGTCCTATTCTTGCTCTCACTCTGACCTCTCCAACCTGAACTCTATCGTTTTTATTGTACTAAGTCTGGGATTTCTTCAACAGTAGGAGAGTGAAGTCAGGGAGGAGACTTTGATTTGGATCTGGATGCGTTCTGGGTTGGAAGTACAGAGCCAACTACAGGTGCTGTGAAGTAGGTACATGTGCTGAGTTAAACATGGTACCTAGTGGGAGGGTAACTGAAAGATTGTGGCCCATGAAACGGGGGTGGGAAGGATACAGGCCTTGGACCAGGCAGGCCTACCTTTCCACACCAAGGACAGCCATCACTCACCGATCATGACTCTTTTCCTCTAGAACCTAGACAAGGCCTTGGACTTCTTTTCAACGAAGTGTTCTAGGGAGCCAGTACAAAATCTGTGATCTAATTGGGTGACCCATCCGGGGGATAAGGAGTCACAGAGCAGGCAATATCTGGAGCAGCCAGCCGCAGACGTCATTGGAGTGGCTCTTAGCCTCTAACTGGCCTGAAACTCTAGTCCTGTGGAGAATGACAAACAGGAGCAAGGCACGGACCATCTAATTGTGAAGGGACTCGTTTTGGGCAAGATGGGGAACAGGACAGAGTTTCAGAACTGATCAAGTGGGGACTAGAGCTTAAGAAGAAAGACGTCCTGTTATCAGGAGTGGAGAGCAAAGTTAAAGCTGGGTTCATTGCAAGGAGAGCTTGATGCTATTCCCTGGAGTAATGGACAGAAAGGGGAGACAGAAAAAAAAAATCTCATGGGTACCTGTGGTGTGCCAGAGACTGTTTGGTGCCTTACAGACTTGATCTTATTCAGAGGCAGCTTGCATAATCCCTTCTGCCGAAGAGTGGACTTTCTCCTGGGCTGGCTCCAGGCCAGGCTGCAGAGGCTCGTGCCAGGCCGGAGCCACCACTTGCCACCTGCTTTCACGCCTTGTGTTTTAAATCTGGATTTTCAGCTCTTGAAGGAAGACACCGGGCCTACTGCTTCTTTGCATTCTCCTCAGGGTCCTACTTGCCTTAGGTACTCAGTAAATATTTGTTAATTGATTGCTGTATCCTGATACATGCAGTCACTTCTTTAGAAGAAACATATTTCTGGAGATTGGGTTTCAGAGCAGATCTCTTCATGAGACCAAACCTGATTGTCCTCGCACGGCGGCTTTGTGTAATCATTGAATGAGCAGGTAACAAGAGTAAGAGGTCAAGTCTAGGTCTAAATGTCGTAAGTAATTGGGCAGAATTCACCCAGTGGGATGCTGTTCACACTGAACTCTATGTGAGAAGAGTCTGGGGTGGACACTGTAAAAGCCACAGAAGGAAATACAGTACAGAACTCTTACAGCCTTCTAGGATGGAACTTCTCGAGTCCCCGGGCATGTCCTCCACAGCCCTGGGTTCACCTAATGTGCCTTTTGTGCTGTCTGGAATTCCCGCAGTACTTACTTACCTACATCTTTGAGTCAAGTCCGTGAGAGTGTATGTCAATACATAGTCAGCCTCTGGAAGATTTAAAGTAAACCAATATCAGCTCTCTCTTTTGCAAAAGTAAGTTTACGATATATGTTCTGTTAGGCCTGTCAGTGTAAGCTTGGTATGGCAAGATAATTTGAGAGGAAACTTGTGTCCAAATTAAAAATAACCCTGAATGACAGGCGTAATCACTATTTCCCCCTTTAGATGTTCATGGTGGATGCTGACACATACATGTGAAATAACAAGGGCTTGGGTTTAGATGGTATGTTTACTCTGTCGCTGACTTATTTGGGCAAGGTAATAAACCTCTCTGATTCTCAGTCTCTTCATTTCCAAAGCAAGGATAACTGTGCCTGCGTACACAGTTCTTATAAGGATTTAAGAGAATGCTCATGGACCGTGCAGCAAGTAGCAGATGTCAACAAACTATGGACTCATTATTAAACTTTTGATTGGTTTTTGGAAAGTAGGAGATGAACCCATTCTTATCTGTTTTTTGCCCCCTCTCTTTTCAGACCTTTCCTTTATCTAATAAGCAAACTAACAAAACAATGAAATACAAAGTCATTGTGATGCATCACTTTTTGGGGTTCTTTTATTCATTGGATATGACAGTATTTGTCATTTGTTGTTTTATCACTCAGGCAGCATATACCATGATATATGGGCAAGTGCAAACATTGAGGTGGATGCTTGTAGTTAGAGCATGTTCTACAAACCACGGGGATTCACGATAGACAAGGACGAGGTGCTTCTGATCTACAGATGCTATTGAAGGAAGCACACATGAATTCCAAAATGCAAATACCAAGGACGTCTCCCAACAACCCCCTTCCCTACCATGTTCTTCCTTCAGTATTATAGTTTTGGGTATTTGTTCTAGCTTTCAGTCATCTTTTAATCCTAAGCGATTTTCTTATATAGGAGCTGTCTCTCAGGCAACCACAGCAAATCAGAGTGAGATGTATTAAGGTAATTCTAAGCCAATAACATCTTGCTACCCATTTTTAACTTAAGGAAAAACATAAACTCACGATAAAAGGGAGCCTGCTATGTTACATGTATTCATGTGTGGTCCTAGTCACTATAGAACTGTTTAATATTCTGCAAAAATATTTTTACAAGCTCAGTTCCAATTTCTATAATCATGACAATAATTTTTCACACCCTGGCACCTATTAAATTAGCAACCAAGTTCTTTTCCTGAGACATTATTCAAATGGATTCCGTCTGCATTCAAATTAATCTCAGGATCATAGAAATTAACAATGGGAAAGGTGCATTAAATCACCTAGTCCATTTCTTTGCTAGGAAGGAATTTATCTTTACATAAAAATCTCTAGTGCTTTATCTAGTTTGTTTTAAATGTCTTGTATAAGTGTTACTCTGATTCTGGGTGGCTATCTCATCAAATTTCAGGGGAAATTTTTTCACAGCCTACTGGAATATATATGGATTTTCTGATGCTGTGCAATTTGCCAGTGCTCAGAGCCACCAGGCAGCGGATTTTCCCGAAGAGAGAGAGAACATGTGTATGCATTGAAGAGGGTTGGGTAGGTTATGTGAGGGGGAGAGAAAGACAAAAAGAGGGCAGCTTGAGGAGGATGGTACGTTTGATTATATGTGAGATCTGGCAGTTGTTTGTTTTCATTTTGCAATACCCCGAGTGGCTTGGGAAATTGAAGGGGGAAATAGGTATAATCACTAAGCCAAGAGGGAGGCAATGGAAAATGTGGGTGGAGCTGATGCCAATTCGAGCAGTAATTATGAAATTTTTATGAGATTAAATATCTAGAAGCCAACTGAAAAATTCTTTAACTTAAGGTTATACTTTATTAATCTTATTTATGGATAGTTTAAGTTACAGGCTCTAAACTAGAAAGTCAGAGTCTAGGCATTCTAATGCTTGCTATTTTCCTTTTTTACAATTCAGTTGCAGCATTCCAATTAGACAAACAGATAGATAGATAGACAGACAGCTGGTAAAATAGGCATCCATATTCGCATTCAGTTCAAGAAACAGAACATCATTAGTACAATGAACCCTTCTTTGTTTGTTGTTTTATTTAACTCAAATGTTCTTCGTTTTCTTATTTGTAAAATGAGCTCAACAAAAGGCATGAATCAAACACTTTGTAAATGTTAGAGCACAACAAAAATAAAACAGATTTTATGATCTTACTACTACACACTTGTTATTCAAATTAAACAAGTTGGATCAAAGACAGAGAAGGTGCTGGTGCCCTAGACCGCGGTGGAAAGCGCGAGGACCCTCTTTCAGAAGCGTATGGAGTACTGGGACCGTAAAGGGCTTTAAGTTAGTGTACCCTCTGTGTGCTGCTTGAATCCCCACTTGAACATCCAGGACAAGTAATTGTTCAGCTCCTGCTTGCATACTTTATGTGCTGAAAAAATTATTAGTACACACAGCTTCAGTAGTGATGGTTTGAAGGTTCTTACTATTGAGACCCAAACTGCCTCCTCAGCATTTCTACCCTGGATCCCACACTCAAGGGCTGTACAGAACAAATCTCATCTCTTATAACAGCTCTTCACACATTTGGGCGCAGTTGTTGTTGCTCCTTGCCTCAAACCTCTAAGTGCTCCCAGTCCCAGTTCTTAAGCTAATTCACTCTTTCCCAGACACCATCACTCCCTCTGCTTGGCTTGCGCATGACTGTCTTAAGTGGCAGCTTCAGGCAAACCATTCTTCACAGTCCTCTTGAAATATGTTCTTTCGGTGCCTAGAACATAACGGGGACTTAATAAAAACGCTAAACGGAGGAGCACCGTGTAGCCAATCCTGTAGCATATTTATCTAATATTGTAAATCTCAGTCTAGACACAAATTTTCCTTAGTACCTCTTCCCGTCTCCGTCTTCATGAGAAGAAAAGGTGAAAACATTACCTTTGCTTCCAGATCCTTCCATCTCTCAGGAACTGATCCATTCTTTTTGATAAACCAAAACACAGCAAACATACTTCAAGCTTTTCTCTCCTCCACCTACTCTTAAAAAAAAAAAGAGGGAACCAGCTTGCATTTGACATGTACAGAATTCTCTCAACTGCCAGCCAAAAGGGTCCAAGTCTGCACTATGCGCAAAGTACAGAGCCCTCCTTAACCTCTGGAGGACATGGCGTAGGTTTTACAGCAGTAGCCTGGCGCAGTTACTGAGCCACTGCTGGTTAAGTCAAGTCCTTGTGCAGAGGAGGAAAAGGAGCCCTCTGGTGGCCCGCAGACAAGCCCTCCCGGTCCTGTTTGCAGACCGCTCCCTTCTCCACCAGGCACCTCTGTGGGCTCACACTCTGCAAGCCAGCAAATCAGATGACTGATCATAGAAAAGCTCTTGGGAAGTCTTGTTGGCTAAAGGATGATGTTATGAAATGAAACAAACCAAATGCTAATAATTGCTTTAAGGGGAATGAACCCAGTGAATTTGTTTAAATTTGGCCATGCCTGCAAACCAAGTCCACTTGGCTCAGACAGGTGCACTTTTATATGGAAAAATATTAACAGAGCCATTAAAGTTGAGGAAGGCTTGTCCTTCGAAAGCAGACTGGCTGTGTTTCCTGGTATGTTGAGTCCACTGACTATGGTTCACTGGTCCTGCCTCTTCAGTGGTGCTGTCCAGGCAAAAGGTAGAGGAACCACCCCAGCAGGTTGCTGCTGCTTGGAGGTCCCAACTCTCAAGACCAGATATTTGGTGTTGAAAAGCTGAGATCATAAGGAAGTGGAGAGTGCTGGAAGAAAAGAATGAGCACACGCATCCTAGAGAGGCCAAACTTGAGAGCAATGCTATCTTATGGCTGCTGGAGTGACTGCAGGGAACGAGATGCTAATTTATGTGCATTGCCATCCGTGCCCGGAAACGAGTTCTATAATCTGACTCTCATCCACCAAGCTGCCGCTCTGTCATCTTTGGGCTGAAGGGTTACAAACCCCTCCACTCCAGTGGTCACCTATGGGATCAGCACACCAGACCCTACTTCCTAATTTCCTTTTCCCTCCCTGCACTTCCCACTCTTTCTTCCTTCCCCCAGGGAAATAGTGATGTGTGTGAAAAAGAAATAGGTTTATTTCATGTGGTTTTGAAGAGGCCATTTGAAACTATGCAAAATAACACCTAGCTTTGCATTACTGGGCAGTTGACTTTGCGGTTTATGATTTCTTTTTCCCAAGAAAAGCCTATAATCTGTCTTTTTTGGGGGGAGACAGGGATGGAGAAGAGGCAACGGAACCATCAGCAAGGAAACCAGAATTCACCCCTTAGCAATATGAATAATTGGAAGTTCTTAAATGGAAATTGGCATGGTAACAGATGACATAACATTTGTTGATACAAAATGGGATGTCCCCTGAGGCATAGATAGCTTTAATTGTTCCTATCTGAGAGCTTTTATGAACTCAGGAACAAGCTGTATTTTATAGTATCTTTGTGGCATGTGCCTTGGATAGCAACAAAGATGCGTTTAATAGAGTTATCTTTCCCAGGCAGAGCCAGAAGACTCACAGAGCACTGCTTTACTGCATTGCAAACTGCACGGTAGAGTTAATCTCCACTTGCTTTGTGTTTGCGTTGTCACGTATAGGACACCCTGGAAGACTTAGCCATGTGCTGGACCTTGATGAAGTTCTCTGTTCATTTATTCGAAGATGCTGGGATTGATGAGAAGATGACACGATTGGGTTTTGGAGAGGAAGATGGGAGGTGTTCTTGGTCCAGCATGTGGAAAGGTCAGACTGAGCAGACTGAGTGAGGGAGCTCCTTCTGTTGGACCTTTTACACCGGTGGCTCCTGCCACCCTCCACGAGCTTGGGAAAAATGTTACGGCTCCAGGTCATGGAGGAGAGGTCTGTGCCATTGTTTCAGAGGCTGGTTGCTTCTTGATGTCAACCTGCTGCAGTTCATTGATTATTCACAGAATCACTGATGCAAAAGCCTAGCCTCAAGGAGCTATCTCTGTAGTGTGTTCAAATTCATGGTCACTGATTTCTAAGCCTTCTACAGAGCATGTCTCAGTTGTAAATGCTGTAACCATGCACTGTGCACTTGTCTTCTCAGAAAGGTGTTTTATTTTTAAATCCTCATCTGAGGATACTTTTCCATTTATTTTCAGACAGAGAAACATTGATGTGAAAGAGACACATCGATTGGTTGCCTCCTGCATGACCCTGACCAGGGCCAGGGACCAAACTGCAACTGAGGTATGTGCCCTTGACCAGAATCGAACCCGTGACTCTTCGGTCCGTGGGCTGATGCTCTAACTGCTGAGCCAAACTGACCAGGGCTCAGAAAGGTGTTTTACACAGCTCTCTGGCACAAGGGTGAAAACATCCCGTACTGTGAGAGGTGCAGCCTTGTTCCATGGCTCTGCCCTGGCACAGGCTGCATGACACCCGCCCATCCCTGAGGCCTGACACCATGCATGTCACTTTTACCCACTCTCTTTGCATTGCTCTCAATCTCACCATCTTGGCTTTTTGATCTCACTGAGCGAGCTGTGCTCTGGCCCTTGGCTTTCTCTGTCCCAGCTACATCTCATGGCTTATTCCTTCATTCAACACCGTTCTAAAAACAGGCAAAGAAATTCTTGTCCTTATTGAGCTTATGTCTAGTTGGGAGAGGGAGAGTTAGAAAATAGGTAAAAAAAAAAGGAAACAAACAACAATAGCTCTATATGGGAGTGCCAATGGCAGGGTTGGATCTTGTGATACTGGGCTGCCCCTCTTCCCTTGTTGAAGAATTCTGCTGAGAAACTTCCCAGCTTCTTTCTGGGTAGCCATACAGCTAGCCTTCCCGATCCTGCTGAGCATCCTCACACGGCCCCACGGGCACTGGGTAAACCAGGAGCTGTGCTGGAGACGGGAGCGGCCTCAGTAACGCATGGAAATAGATCCGGGGTAGTGATCTGAGAACCTGGGCTTTTACTTCGTCCAGGTCCATCCAGGTGTTTGATTTGAGCTGATTGGCTTCACTGTAGCATGGAAATGTTGTGCTCATTACTGCTCACTTCTAAGAGAAGTGGATTTGCATATAAGAAATACATGTGGTCTTTTGCCATTTTAGATAAAATGTTCTTATAAACACAATCTCATTTTAGCCTTAAGGGTCTTGGGAGGCAGGCCGAGCAGATAGCATCTTCCCATGACAGTCACACCCATAGACTGTAGTCCTACTGTGTTTCCCTGAGCAAGTTACTTAAGTTCACAACGCTTGTTTCTTCATCTCTAAAACGGGGCTAATACTACTTATCTTGCACAGTTCTGGTGAGGTTACAATGAAAAAAAAAATGTAGGTAAGGTACCTAGTCATGCCTGACACAGGAATGCTAAATGACAGCTATTGTTATAATTATTACTCTTTACAGTGAGGAAACTGAGGCTCACAGAGGAAGGCTGTTAATGATGGGCTGGGGCCAGATTCACAGGCTGTTGTTTCCCCTGTAATAGCAGTGTCTGTGCAACGTCCACATTAAGTTTCAGACAAATGGGCTTTTATGCTCACCAGATAATTAGTGCTGTTGGTCCTCTGACACGGTGCTCATTTCAGGGGGAAATGAAAGTTGTAGTCAGAGACGATGACTTTTTGGGACCGGGGTGGTCTCTTTGGGTCCCGAAGCATCATCCTGGACTTGGGGGGAGCACACTGGGGTATAGTAGGGATGAGAGTGAGAAGCTCCGGCTGAACTGGGAGGCAAGCAAAGTGACCCTCTGCCTTTTCAATTCCGTGGGAGCATCATTTACCTGCTCCCAGAGGATATTTTTCTAAGCAATAGGCCTTCCCTCTGAGGCATCTAGATGAATTGATTCCCTAAGTGTGAATGATTGAGATGTATTCCCCTGGGCTCCTCCCCCCACCACAATCACTGGGGTGGACATACTGCCTGACCGAAGTTGGCATTAAGAAATGTTCAAAAACAACAGCACCCACCAGATTGTCTCTATCTTCAGACAAAACTATTTTCTGCAATAGGCAGAGTATATATGGACATAAAAAAAATGAGGCCTAAGTGTCCTGTGTTTCAAATACTCTGTCTCGTTTGACAGTGCTCTGTGATTTGTGAAGTACTTTTACAAACATGACCTCCTTGAGATGAACAATCGAGCTGAGTAGAAGGGCAGATGTTCTCCTGCCTTGGTGCTGGGGCTAACACCCAGGGAGGGTGACCGCGGTTACAAACTCAGACCCCCTCAAGCATGAGACAGTAGGGAGTAGGAGACGTTGGAAGATTGCCCCGTCTGAAAATATTTACATCTAAACATTAAAGAAACCCTGTGAGGGCCTATTACGTGTGTGTGGGGTCAGTGTGCCTTGTCTCTCATTTGTAACATTATTTATACAGTCATTAAGCTTGTAATTGGCAGAGTTAGGCCTAAGCCCTAGATTTCTGTCCCTGCATTCAGTGCTCTTTCCACAGAACCTCATCACCTCACATGTTTATATTAAGTCCCTTGGGTTTCTATGAATAATTATAATAGCAGATATTTATTGAGCATTTTGTAGTTACCAGGCCCTGCTTTCCTACCTCCCATGCATTTATTCATTTAAATCTCTCAACAACCCTATGAGGTGGGTACCATTTTGCACCCAGGTTGCACATATGTGAGGTCTTGAGAGAGGGCATGACCTTCCCACTAGCCTCACAGAGCTCAGAAGCACGGGAGTCAGCAGTGGGAAGCAAGCAGCTGGCTCTAGAACGTATGATGTGTGCTTTTAACCACTGCATAGGACTAGAGTACTAACTCAGTCTCTGAAAACTGAAAAACAAACATATATTTATTAACCAGAGTCATAGGCACAATGTACTCTTACTATAAAGTACTGTTTTTGAGAAATCTGTTTATGAACTAAAAGGCAAAGACTGAGCATCTTCCCCGGAGCTGGCTCCCCGGGCATTGGCAAGGCAGGTGTCTGGAGGTCAGGACCCTCCAGCAGCAGGGGAGACCTTAGGCGGCAGGAGTGGAAGGGGAGAGATGGCCCCGAGGGGGGTGTGCTTCTCTCTTTGATAGGAACTGTGATGAGAGGTGTAATGGATATATGTCCTCAAATTCATCTGCATATTTTTAATGTTTTTCCCCTCTCCGTCCAATTTTCCACTTTGCTTTAAAAATGATGTTTTAAAAATATGATTCCACCACTTATTTGCTGTAATTAGCGATGTGGCGTAATCTCCCTGTGGCATTCCCCCTCCTGCGATGCTGGACCTGCGTCAGGAATCATGGGAGGAATAAATGAGTGTATGGAAAGCACTTAGCACCGTTCCCGGTATATCCATGATGAGGCTAATAAATGTCAGCTCTCATGATCATTATTGTTTTAAAAGTGATGGAAAAATCTTATGATTGGTATATTCAACATTATCCAAGTTAGAAACACATAAGCTGATCACTCCGGTTAGAGATTTATTTCATTGCAATTTAAAAAGATAAACAGAACACTGATTGAGCCTCACTGTACATCAGGCCCTCTGCTGGATGTTGACATGCCCATTACTGACTTGGTCCTCATGTCAAGCCCATGAGACAGCTAAAAACTAATAGCGTTCCCATTTGATGTGTGTGGAGACTGAGGCTCAGAGAGAGTAAGTGGTTCTCATAATCAATCATTCAGCTAATAAAAAGGAAAATCAGGACTAAAATCGAGGTTTTCTGACTTAAAACCCAATGCCTTTCTCCACTGTGCCCCTCTCCCTTGACCCACTCTTGTCCATCTCCGCTGATTACCATGCCTCCCTGGATTCTGGCTTGGCATAAGGGCAGCCCAAATTCCTTTGCTTGTTGTCTTCATTTTCCTTGCTTTACAGAGATTTCTAAAGCTTCAAAAACATGTTTTTTTCTTTTAACACTTAAAATTCCCTGTCTTGCAATTTTCCAAATCTACTCAGTCAACATTCTCCATCCTATATCTCGTTAGAGACTTGGGTGATGGGTATATGAGTGATCTTCAGGGCTTATGGTGAGTAACTTGAAGACGATCGCATTGAGAGGAAAATAAATTCAGCGCTGTACCATCTATGAGAACACTCAGAGCACCGTAGTGCCTAAATGTGTTTCAATGAATGAATGACAATTTGCCAAGTTACTTCCTTGATTGTAGCAAAAGAGTCAACGGGATAATGTTTCTTTACAAAATGAAAACTGAGTTCTGTTTGATTTTGGGCCTGGTTTTCATTTCATTCTTGCCTCTTCCCCTCCTCTAGGCACTGCTCCGTCCAGTGTAATTCCCATTGTTTGAGTCCGTCTGACAGTCCACGTGAACGAACCGCAGAGCCGGGACAGGCCTCGCAGCAGTCGAGGCGCGTGGGCGGGCGCCGTGCGCGGCGTGGTCGCGTGAGCTGCAGACATGCAGCCGCTTCCAGGGGAGTCCATGTCCGCTGGGTCCTAAGTGGATGGGTTAACCCCTCACCTCCCTGTGCCATAAGCAGAAGTCAGAGAATTATTTCGTAATATGAAAAGTTTCTAGTCTGTTCTCTTGGGGAGAAAATGCTAAGGATCAGATACGTGAGTGAGTCATTCATACGTTCGTCCATTCATCAACAGGTTATCCAGGCCTTCTGTGTGTTTCTCTATAGAATGTAAGCTTCCAATACACAGCATGGTGCCTTTCATGATAGTTCTCTAATAAGCTGATGAATGCATGAGTGAATGGAGGAAAAACACTGTGCTGTGGGAGTATGTGCGAGGAGACTTGAGGGACGAGCAGGCTTTAGTCATCAAGTAGAGAATCATTTGTTGGAGGATCTGAATCCAACAGCACAGAGTTTTCCAGAATCCGCATCATAGGAGAAGACAGAGGGCAGCAAGGATAGGCACAGCCAAGCACAGACCGACCCCAGACGAAGAGATACTGGCAACGGAAGAATATAACTGGACATGGGAAAGAGGTGGCTTGATCTATTTTTTATTTGCTTATTCAACACATACTTACTAGCACTTACTATGTAGGGGGCACTCCATGCTTTATGAATTCACCTTAATAACAAAACTATCATTCCCATTTTACAGATGGGAAACTGAGGCACAAGGAAGATCAATAGTTTACCCAAGGTCATATGTTAAGATCCAGGATCCAAACCCAGGCAGCCCACCTGCAGGGCCCATTCTCGTAATCCAGTCACCCTGCTAACTCCTGTTGCTGAGCAGAAAAGATTCTCCGAGTCTTGGTCTAGGAAGGCAGAAAAGGCACAGCTACAGCTGGACTCCTAGAGGCTGGATATTTATACAGGGGAAAGGAGGCCTTCCTACCAAACCAGGTAGATACTTTGCTTTGTGATAATAATCCAGTACCCTACATTCCTGTTGCATTTAAAGAGTAAAAGGTTCTTCTTAGCTCTCTGACCTTTGCTGGTGTGTGTGACTAGGAGGAATAAGTGGGAGGGGAGACTAGGTATATAAATGGGTTTTCTTCCAATTCAGCATTTTAGATATTCAGCCAGACTCTTTGTTCATTCCCAGAAGGTGGTCACTGCCAAAGCTTGCTCCCATGTGCCCAACTCTGCTTATTACTAAGTCCAGACTGTACTTATGCTCTACATTGCTTCTGACACAATCAGAATCTCTGAATATTTTTTTTACTGTATTATGGCAGAAACACTTAAACCTGAGATCTACCCTCTTCATGAACTTTTAAGCCTGCACTACAGTATTGTTAAGTATAGGAACAATGTTGCACAGCAAATTTCTAGAACTTATTCATCTTACATAACTGAAACTATACCCATTAAACAGCAACTCCCCGTTTCTCCCTCCTCCAGCCCCTGGCAACCACTACCCAAATAATTTAAAAGTGCCTGAAATGATTCTGAGCCTACTCTGGTGCAGAGATCGTTGGGTTTTCCTTCTCCAAAAGACCTAGACAAAAGCTTGATGGACATTTTTGCAAAGGTTTAACACATG
Source organism: Tadarida brasiliensis (assembly GCA_030848825.1). Classification (NCBI taxonomy): domain Eukaryota; kingdom Metazoa; phylum Chordata; class Mammalia; order Chiroptera; family Molossidae; genus Tadarida; species Tadarida brasiliensis. Next base: position 58,263,326 of record CM061257.1, on the reverse strand, counting down.
TAGTTGTAATTATCACCCCAAAAAGTTTGCATATTTCTGACATTTCTAGAAAGATATTAAAACAATGTCTATGTTTAGACAAGAAGACTGGATGGCCAGTTTCTCTCATAAACTTTCCCACATGGATCTCCTCCAGTGTTCTGTGTTTGCCAGTGAGCATAATGCTTGTGATGAGTTGGGAGGAATTGCACGAAAGACCACTGTGGCTGAGATTCATGATATGAACCACTCAAAGGAGAGCTGGAATTCAAATTCTCTAGGCTGGACTGACAGAAGTGACTCTGGTGGAGACAGCATGGACTATTGTTTTCGATAGATTTTGCTCCTAACCCGTATTTAGTGAGTCGTTCCCCACAGCCAATTGTACATTGGCTTGTGGACCCAGGAGCTCAAGCTCATTTTTCTCTCCCTAAAAGCACTATCGTTTCTGGAGGGCAACGCGTGTTAGAAACCTGTTCTGGGTGTTTTGTCAGGAGAGGGAGATATAGTAAGAGGCTGTCGAGAACAAACAAAGACATCCTTGACAGTGGCGATTTATCTTGCTACCTGCAACATGCCCTTTGGTTTGATAGCTGCCTGGGCAGGCTGGGATTATTTATCTTGAGTGTACACTGATATATGGAAGTGTGCTCCTGGCAGGCTTCCTTCCTTTCTTCCTTTCCTGCCTGGCCAGTCTCCTCCGTTTACTCTTCCATATCAGAGGGCTGTCAGCCAGTGTTGTCCTGGGGAATTAGAGGGGAGGGCAAGTGCCTAGAAATATCTTAGGAGAAATAATCTCCTTTGCAAGCAGGACTTGATCTAGTTTCCTTTTTCCTGTCGGTTAAGCCTGGGGAAATCAGAGATGCCTAGGAGAGTCTCTGGCAGGTGTAAGGAATGTAGGACTGTGCTTCTTTCCAGCCGTGATCTCTTTCAAGCAGATCCTCCCTCCTCTTCTGCCTCCCAAAGAAAGGCTTCCTTCCTGCCTCTTTCTGCTGCTTGGGCTTGCTCCCAGTGAGGCGAGCATGTGACCGTGCAGGAGGGCATCACGGCAGCAGCTCTCCGCGTGTGCCTTGGAAAATGCTGCTCCCTCTGTTAAGAATCTCGCCTGCCCTGACCCCCGACTTCCCTTGGCTAATTCCTGCTGTTTATTTACACATTCAGCTCAGGCACGACCTTTTCTCAGTTGCCTATCTTTGACTGTGCAGAGAGTTTTCCAGGGCAATGGAAAGCTGGAGAAAGAGTTATTGTTCAGGGTCCGTGGCACTGTTTCTGTTATCTGTCCCCACTCCCAACACAAGTATACAGCACATGCATGCACTCGTGCACACACACACACACACACACACACACACCCTTTTGTACTCTGCCCCTCCCCCCCAAAGAGCACATGGTCATATTCCTAGTTCACAAATTAGGTGAGCCCAGTGTTCACAAATGGAATCAGGCTGGCAAAGAGTAGAAGTTGTTTTCAAAAAACTTTAGCTGAGAAGAGTTTAATGACTATTTCCAGCAGTGTGAGTGAATTAAGGAACTAACAATTGGAACTGGTAAAATACTCAGGGGTGAGCCACAGCAGGAAGGGACAAGGCTCAGGAATAAACTCTCCTGGGGCCTTGAGAGAGAAGGAGCGCCTACCCACAGGACCTGTGGCCGCAGAGCAATGCAGCCTCTACTGGAAGCCTGGTGAGCAGGGTGGCAGTGAGGGACACTTATCCATCTTCTAAGCTGAAGGGGCAGAGGGAAGCCTGGGTGACGAGTCCAAAGGGGTCACACTTCTGGGGCACAGAGCAAGGCAGAGAGGTGAGAGGGCAGGGCATGTGGGCAGGGACAGGGGAGGCAGGGCTGGGAGTGAATGGAAAGGACCAGCGTGTGAGCATTCCTTTTGTTCTGTCACCCTCTCTGGCAATCTGGGAAGCTAACAGATGCTTTTCAAAATAATGTTTCTAAATACAAAAATAGAATACATAGAATTACAAAGGAAACCAATCATGTTGCAAATACTAAATGCTAAAAATACTAAAGTTATCAAAATACTGAAAATAAAAAAATTGTGATACAATGATATATAGGCTTATTTATTACAAAATCTAGTGGCAGATTTAACAATTACCAAACTCTCTAAATAATAATAAATGTAAATGCTATTTCAAGATACCTGTCACAGCTGGAATGAATAAGAAAATTTCTGTGATGCTTTTATTGTTGATAAAGTCAGATACTTCTGTCTTTCATTTTGTTTATGTGATGTATCACATTTATTGATTTGTGAATATTGAACCAGCCTTGCATCCCTGGGATGAATCCCACTTGGTCATGGTGAATAATTTTTTTGATGTATTGCTGGATCCGATTTGCTAGTATTTTGTTAAGGATTTTGGCATCTATGTTCATCAGAGATATTGGCCTGTAGTTTTCTTTCTTTGTAGTGTCTTTTTCTGGTTTTGGAATTAGGATTATGCTGGCCTCATAAAACGAGTTTGGAAGTCTTCCTTCTTCTTGAATTTTTTGGAATAGTTTGAGGAGAATGGGTGTTAGTTCTTCTTTGAATGTTCGGTAAAGCTCCCCCGTGAAGCCGTCAGGGCCTGGGCTTTTGTTTGCTGGGAGGGTCTTGATTACATCTTCAATTTCCTTTGTTGTTATTGGCCTGTTCAAGTTTTCTATCTCTTCTCGGTTCAGTTTTGGGAGACTATGTGTTTGTAGAAATGTGTCCATTTCGCTTAGATTGTCGAATTTGTTGCCATATAAATGTTCATAGTATTTGTTAACGATCTTTTGTATTTCTGTGGTGTCAGTTGTTACTTCTCCTCTTTCATTTCTGATTTTGTGTATTTGGGTTCTCTCTCTTTGTTTCTTGGTGAGTTTAGCTAAGGGTCCATCAATCTTGTCTATCTTTTCAAAAAACCAGCTCTTTGTTTCATTGATCCTTTGAATTGTTTTTCTAGTCTCTATGTCATTTATTTCTGCTCTGATCTTTAAAAGTCAGATACTTCTAATACTATTATGCTTTGTTGCCCACTTTCATAGTTGAGGAAAATGCTAAATTTTAGTTGAATAGAGTTTAGTGATATAGATCAATAAATAATTTCCCCCTGTATGTTCACAGACCTCTGAATTCTATCCAAGGGCTCCTTAGGCATCTCAAGACCCCAGGTTAAGAACACTTGTCTTAACGTAAGTGCAGGGATGTTAAGTTCTAGTGAAGTACTGTTGTAAGCCTCAGTATGAATGGGCAGCAGGGTAGCCAGAATCCAGCTTCTTAACGGTAGTGGAGATCCTCCCTGTGCCATGTCCCAGGGCCCTGGAGAACCCATGCTGAGCAGGGATGCATTTGCTCAGCTCTTCAGTTGCCATCTACTTCTGTTAAGTATTATGTCCTTGACTATGCCAGAATGTAAACTTCATGAGGACAGGAGTTTTTAAAAACTTGTATTGAAGTACTATATATATAAATACTCATCAGGTATATGGCTTGATGACTTTTCATGAACTGAACATACTAGTGTAAGCAAAACCTGGGTTATTACCAGTATACCAGCCTCCCTCAGGTCTCCTTCCTGACTAACTACTATCCTGGTTTCGAACAACATAGAGTAGTTTTGCCTGTTTTTGTTCTTTTTTGTAAATAGAATAATGCACGATACACTGTCTTGTGTCTTCCTCTCAACATTCTGCTTGAGAAACTCCGCCGAGTTCTCTGTAGTTGTAGGTCATTCACCATCAGTGCCGCAGAGCATCCCGTCTGCGAATGTGCCAGAATCCATCGATTCCACTGCTCATGGGGAGCTGGATAGTTTTGAGTTTGGGGATATTATGGGTAATACTTATTATAATTATTCTAGTCCATGCCTTTTGATGAACATATTGAAATATTTCTGTTGAGTATATACTTAGGAAGAAAATTGCAAGGTCATGGGTCAATATCAGTAGGTATTGTCAGTTCTCCAAAGTGATTGTATTAGTTTGTACTCTACCAGTTCCATTTGCCACCAACACACGGTGTTCTCTATGTTTCTCATTTTGGTCAGTTCCGTGGTTGTGTGGTAGTAGTTTGTTGTGGTTTTAGTTGGCCTTTTCCTGGTGACTAAGGAAGAAGAGCACCTTCTCTCACCCCGGTGGTGACCATTTGGATATCCACTTTTATGAAGTGTGTGTGCAAATCTTTTGTCCATTTTTCTAATGTCTGTCTTTAGATATCTTGAGCAAATTATTTAATCACTCTCAGTTTCCTCTTTGTTAAATTAGGATACTAATAGAACCAATTCATAGGGTTGTCATGAGGATTAAGAGAGAAAGTCACATAAAATGTTTAGCCTGGTGTCTAGCAGCTGGCCCATGGTAAGTGCTCAGTGATTTGCAACAATTATTTTTAGTTAATCACTAATGCAGGGCACATCAGGTATTCCATCTATATTCGTTGCATAACTGAGTTTTAAACATATTACTGTAACAGCATTGTAACGAGACTCTGTTAAAATTTCCAGATCTGGATGGGAACCTCAGTGGCTTGGGGATGGGATGAAGGAGACTTATTTTTTTTATCCTCACCGGAGGACACATTTGCATTTATCTTCAGACAGGGCAGGAGGGAGAGAGGGAGGAAGAGAGAGAGAGAAACATCGATGTGAGAGAGACACATCGAGTGGTTGCCACCCACACGACCCCAACCAGGGCCCGGGACAAACTACAACCGAGGTACGTGCCCCTAGCGGGAACCGAACCCGGGACCCTTTGGTCCATGGACCGATGCTCTAACCACTGAGCCAAACCAGCCAGGGCGACTTACTTATTTTTTATTCTCTTTTGAATTTTGTACTGTGTGTTTCTTATTAAGAAAAAAAAGTTCAAAAAGAATAGCTGAAGTAGAAATGGAAATAACCTGGAGTTAAGTTGAATCGTGAGCAATGTTACCTGTGGCCACATGTGCCCAGGATGTGCGTGGAGAATCGGCATATGGTGGGGCCGTAAAGGGAAACCTTTCAGAAAGCAGATTTAGTCAGAAAGTTGTGATGTCGCTGTATTTGTGAAAAGTTATGAGAAGGCTGGGAGAAGTGAATTATTCATGTATGATTAGTATTTGAGTGTTCCCAGAGCTTAATGAGATGGGATGCCAATTTAATGTTGGGAAACAAAAAATATCAGAAAACAGAAGGGAAAAGAATGGAATTCTTTAGTCATGTCCAGTCCAGCCCCTCAAGGTCCCAAGCAGTTTGAACAGAGAATTTTGGTCTAGGGTTTTTGGGGATAGAGGTACACATCTGCAAGTCTCTTGTAGTGTTAGTAATGTAAAAAAATAAAAAAGGCATTTGCCCCTCTTGGTGGATTTTATGTTGCGTTTTCCAAGTACGTCACCTTTGAATGATTTAGTAGGACAAACAACAGAGCTCTATCTGTGTTTTTAAATTATTATTGATAACATTACTGCTGATGTCTTAACTTGCATAATGTTTTTCACAGTGTCCAGAGTACTGTTAAATATATGTTCTTATTTGCTCTTCACACTAACTCCTGAGAGGGTTAGCTATTGTTGTCTCCATTTTACAGGTAGAAGAACTGAGGCCCAGAGGGACTAAGGGAAATGAGAGAGCCAGAACTAAAAGCCCATTTAGTACTGGAAAAAAAACCAAAGTACACTCCACATGGTGACTATTAGGCCTATGACAGGTATAGGATTGAGATGAGAAGAAGCATTGATGAAATGCTTGACTGGAGAATAATGTAATGAATGGAGATGATTGAAATGGAGAGTTCAGTGACTACCACCACCCAGGGGGATGGTTGTGGTGTCATGTCATGTGGTCTAGATTGTGTCAATTCTGAGCTTTGATGACATCCCAGGACAATGACTTTGTAGCAACATTAAATTTAGTGACTTTTTATGTGGTTTTGTTTTCTGTTTAGATCAGTGGTTCTCAACCTGTGGGTCGAGACCCCTTTGGGGGTTGAAAGACCCTTTCACAGGGGTCGCCTAAGACCATCAGAAAACACATATTTCCGATGATCTTAGGAACCGTGACACCGCTCCTCTATCCGTCTCCAGGTGGGTCTGCCCACATGCAGATACGCCCACATACAACATGAGGAACTGTATTAAAGGGTCGCGGTATTAGGAAGGTTAAGAACCACTGGTTTAGATGGAATGTGTGTGTGTGTGTGTGTGTGTGTGTGTGTGTGTGTGTGATTATTCCTAAAATGTATCATTTTATAGGTAATATTGTCAATAATATTGTAATAACTATGTATGGGACCAGGTGAGTACTTGAAATATTAGAGGGATCACTTTGTAAAGTATATCATTGTCTAACCACTATGCTGTACACCTGAAACTAATACAGAATAATATTGAACGTAAGCTGTAATTGAAAAAAATATTTAAAAATGTATCATTTGATCACTACACTTCCTGGAATCTTTCTTTCCTTTTGGATTTTGTCAATCACAACAGCAGCCCTTAAATAATAATCACATTTCAAATGGCTTGATTCCCCAGGCCATTTACCTAGTCTTATGTAATGGCAGACCTGGGAAGAGCTCCACTGTCACCTAGAACAACTCCTCATAAGTTTACATATGAGGACACTAAGACCCCGAGTGGCACAGTGACTTGTCCTGCACCACAAAGCTAGCTAATGTGGGGCACGAGATAAGCTGGAGGAGAGGAAGAGGGCGGAGTTGACTTGCAATGTGGAAATTTTTTATAGAAGTTGATTAAGTTGAGTTTTAAGGGAGGAGAAAGTTTTATGTAAAGAGGATTGCTTTTTGGACCAACAAGAATTTTACCTATCTAGCTGCTGAGTAATGATGGCAGATGGCAACCACAGTGTTATTGTAGCTACAGACCCATACAGTCTATAATCATGGCACTCACTGATACACTTTCAACTCAGTGTGTCAGTCCTGAACCAGTACTGAAATGGAAATTCATACATGGCATATGTAGTGGGCAGAACACTAAAATGACCCCCAACCACCCTTTTACACATATTCTTTTTAATACCCCGACCTTGAGATCTATGAATATGATGGATTTCACTCCCATGATTAAGTCACACTACATGACAAAGTGAAGGAATTTTGCAAATCTACTCTCAAATCAGTTGATTTTGAGTGAGTCAAAAGGGAGGTTAACCTGGATGGGCCACACTTAATCAGGTGAGAGTTGTTCACAAGGGACTGAAACTCAAAGTAAAAGAGATACTCCTACTGTCTTTGAAGAAGTAAGCCTCTATGTTGGGAGAGACCGACATGGCTAGGACCTGAGATAGCTCCTCTAGGAGAGATCTCAGCAAGAAAACAGAGACCTCAATCCTAGCCATAAGGAATCAAATTCTGCTAACGACCTGAATGAGCTTGGAAGAAGACCCCAAGCTCTCAGTAAGACCATAGGCCCACCTGACATCTTGAAACCTGGTGAGCAGAGGACCCAGTTAAGCTGTGCCTAGACTTCTAACATATAGAAGCTGTGAGATAATAAATTTTTGTTGTTAAAAAGAAAGATACCACTTTCTTGGATTGTCTCCAAGTTCAAGAGTATAAATTCAGGCAGAACAGCCCTTTTGAGGATATTTTATTTGCTCTTGGGTTTCTGGACTGATGTGGTTCTTCATAGTATAACCTATTAGTTATGTGGGCCAATAACAGCACATTTTCAGAGAATTGGCTCATAATGATTTTTGTGATTCATTTTGCAGAGTAACAGTTTTCTAGGGAGTCAAATGAAGCTTTATTAAAAGCTTTACTTTAAGGAAGATCATAGCCCTGGAAACCTGTCAGAGAGTCAAAGTACCTCTTCCCCTCCCAGATGCAGCATTTCTTTATTTTAAGCAAAATCTTCGCTTGCTTGAAGAAAAATAGAAGTCTTTCTGGCCTGGCTGGTGTGGCTCAGTGGTTGAGCGTCGATCCATGCACCAAGAGGCCACCGGTTGGATTCCTGGTGAGGGCACATACCCAGGTTGTGGGCCCAATCCCCAGTGGGGGGCATGCAGGAGGCAGCCAATCAATGTTCTCCTCATTGATGTTTCTATCTCTCTCTCCCTCTCCCTTCCTCTTTCTCTAAAATCAATAAAGAAAAAAAATTTAAAAAATCTTTCTGATATACGAGGGAGCACACTGGTGATTTTCTTTTCTGTTACATTATTTTATAGACTATCTTTTCATTTTTCCCGGTGCTGACAAAATAGGAAATGCTAAGGAGCTTCCATTCCTATTTGGTGTGGGGCCTACTGGGGAGAGGAGGACAGGGACATTTGAAAGGGACCAGCCTCTTGCTTCCCTGGAGACGATGGCCCTGTGTTGAATGGGGCTCTCTTAATCAACTTCATTTCTGGTGGTTCCCCTGCCAAACAGCTTCTCTTCCACAGTATTGGGCCTTCTCTATTGTGAGGGGAAAAGTGGGACTGGCAAAATTCTTGGCTCAGGGAGAACCACTTGGTGGAATTTACTTGTGACACTTCTTGTACACAAATTCAGAAACATAATTCTTTATTTCCATGCTCAGTCATGGCTGAACGCTTGTAAGGAAAAGATTGCTTTAATAATATTTAGCTGTATCCTTCACATTACTCTGGCTGTTGCAAATATTCAGCCTGGATCGAAATGGCTAACAAACATCCTACTTGTGGGTGGCACAGGGGGCCTTTAAGGAACCATATCTGTAATCAAGAGATCCCTAAGAGGTGGGGGCACTGAATGTTTCTATAGCACAGAGTGTCCAGGCTCCCCTGAGAGCTGCAAGAGATGAGGGGCAAAGGGATGAAGTGAGAATATTGCCTCCAAGAAAACATGCCAATCAGTTCGAGTACCTTGGAGATTCAGAAATAAATCTCTGACTGAGAGTTCTGGCAAGCGACTCAGGAAAGCAGAAAGAGCCCTGGACTAGGATTCCATTTTTTTGCTCTGTGATCAACCAATTGCATAACTTTGGCCAATTCATAGAACTGTTCTGATCCTCAGTGTCCTCAGATGTAAACACGGGTATTTCCATTAGAGTTCTTTGTGTACAAGGGGCAGAAAGTATGTCTCATCACCCTAAGCAAAAGAGGATTGTCTGGAAGGTGCTAGGTTGCTTGAAGGACCTGTGGAGGCTTGAGACCCAGGCTGGGAAAGGGCAGGAGGCAGACCAGGTCTGAGTTCTGTGACAGCAGTGAATGTGCTCAGCCGTGGTGGGTTCTGGGTTTGAGGCACACATCTTTCCCAGGTGAATATAAACAGTCCTAGGCTTCACAATCATTGGAGATCCTCCTGGCTGAGCCCCTGGCTCTTGGGTTCTCACTTAGTGCAGAACTTTGGGTTCATAATAGGAGTATTTAGTGTACAGGAGAAAAAAGGATGGGCATTTATAAGCTTCCTCTCCGGGAACAGTTTCTCTTCAGGAACATATGCATTTGTTCAACAGAATTTTGATTTGATTGAAGTTAACATTCTTGCTACCAACCTGAAACTTGAAACATTTAATTTTATTATTTAATAATATAGATAAGGTGGAGAAGACTCTAAGCTTGTCATACTTGACATTTAAATCTAAATTTACAAAACAGTTTACTAGGTAAGAAAAGTATTTGCTATGCTTTTTCAGGTCTACTTGGATATATTGTTATAAGATAGTAATGAGCATCCCTATCTATTCATTGAAATAGATTCTGGAGGTCAAAGGCCCTTTACCTTACATTTTTTCTGTGCTAGCCCTACATTTAGCCAGAGTTGCCATAAGAATTAAGAGCTGGGAACTATTTATACAGAGATACATTGTCACTGAATACATTAGAGCCTTTTTTCCCCTGCTATTCTGAAAGTCAGTTGGAACTCAATTTAGGAACCAAAATTCATGCCATTCATTCAGTTTAGTGCATTTTAATTACCTAGTTGGGAGCTTAACCATTTAGAATGTTTTCTTCATCTAAAAATGACAGAAAATTTGTGTGCTGCTGCAGAGATATCGTTAATCAGCATAATCAGATATGTTAATCAGCAAGTATTAAGTAAACACAAAATATTGACCTTGCGTGGGTATTTTTTCATACTAGGAGTTGGGTGAGGATTGCAAGAGAGAGCCTCAACCTTGGCTGTACAGTCGAGTTTGGACACCATGGTGCAGTTATGATCTAGCACTCTCAAGCAGAACTGCCCTTTAAATCACAGTGACCAGGGTGAGCTGTGGGAATGGGTCCTATTATTTTCCCATCAAATTCCCCAGGGAGCATCTTCCATGGGCACACACTGTCATGTATGGAGAAGCTCACACAATCTGGATGAATGTGGCAGAGGTGGCCAGCTGTACCCCAGTGTTCATGCTGTCCTTTCTACAGCACCTACTTGTCTCTGGTAACTAGCTACCCAGCTGGGGCTAAATTTCCCAGCCCTTCTTGCATCTAGGTGTGGTCGTGTAACTATTTCTTGCTATTGGAATGTAAATGGAAGTGTTATGTGTCACTTCCTGGCCACAGTGGTTAAGAAGCACAGATGCTTCTTCCATGGTCTTCCTTTTCTCCTCTACTGGCTAGATGCAGATGACTACACCAGGTATGGTAGAGCCACAGGGTGGAACCATTGTGAGGAGGAGTTCTACCTCTCAACTTGGAACTTCCACCTTGTATTCTTACTTGAGGAAGAAATGTCGTCCACTATTTATTGTGTTTGAGCTTTTGTACATCTGTAGGTCTATTGGTTATATCAACTAGCATTACCTTATTATAAGAAATAGATTCCCTTGAATAAACCTCTGCTTTTGCTCTTCTGTGTTCATTGCATATTTGAAATTCTTTGTCAATCTGAACTTATAGCAGAAAGAGGCTAGTCTACATTTTCTGTGCTTATCATATTTACAAGAGGACAAAAATATATGATTAAAAATATTGATATTAGTTAGATTTATAAATCATCTTTTTAAATTTTTCTCCCAAATTTTCAGCCCATTAAGAGATGGTGTGGCATAGTGGTTAAGTGTATGGGCTATGGAGCCAGAATGCCTGGGTGTAAATATTGTCTCTGTTGCTTATTTTTCTGTGTACCTGAGCAGAAGTTGCTTAACCTTTCTGTGTCTCTGACATCACATCTGCAAAAGAGGGGTAGTAACACTACCTACATCAGAGGGTTATGAGGAGTAAAGGGGTTCATACAGCTGAGCACTTACAGTGCTTTCTCGCTTGTAGTAAGTATAAATGTTAGTTTTTATAATTATCCAGATATCTTATGGTTTAGACTAGGACTTCTAAGTACTTTTGTATTTGTGTTTAGTTTTTATATCAGTGTCAGGAGAATCCAGGAAGCTTTTCTGTGAAGGGTGATGCCATTGTTAATGGGACAGAGGTAAATCTATGAATAATGAACTACAAACACTAGCTACTTTGTGGATAAGATGATCTAAAATCATGATGATAATAGTTTTACTGTACAGTGTTTACTATACGTCAGACATTGTTTTAACTTTACATATATTAGCTCTTTGATCATCACAATGACCCTATGAAATAGGTTTTATCTATCAGTTTTCCTCTTTTACAGATGGGGAAATTGAGGCACAGTGAGGTTAAAATACTCACCCCAGGTCACACAACTAGGAAGTGGCAAGCTATTGCTTCAAATACAGGCAGTCTGGCTGCAGAGGCCATGCATAGGAAACTCCTAGTCGTCCTTGGCACCAGTCAAGGGTCCCCTCTTCTGTGAAGTCTTTCTTTTTCTGTTCAGGATGGTTGTCCAGGGCTTTCTGTGCCAGACACCACTCTATCTTTGACTGGTTTGATTGCAGCTGGCACCATGCTGTCTTGTAGTTATTTGTTCATGTTTCTGTGAGATCCTTATACACATAGACTAGACTAGTGTGTTTCAAACTTCAATGTGCCCATGAATTGCCTGTGGAATCTTGTTAAAAATGCAGATTTTAGTGCAGTAGGTGTGATGGCTAATTTTACGTGTCAGCTTGACTGGCTGCCCAGATATGTGGTCAAACATTATTTCTGGGTGTGTCTCTGAGGGTGTTTTTGCATTAGATTGACTTTTAAATCTGTATACAGAGTGAAGCAGATTGCTTTCCCTAAAGTGAATGGGACACATCCAATCAGTTGAAGGCCTGAATAGAACAAAAAGCCTGGCCCTTCCTCAACTAAGAGAGACTTCCTCCCGCCTGACTGCCTCCAAACTTGGCTTCTTCCTGCCTCTGCGCTTGAACAGAAAAAAATCAGGTCTTCTGGGTCTTGAGCCCGCCAACCTTGGACTGGAACTGCACCATTGCTCTCCTGACTCTCCAGCTTGCTGACTCACACTGTAAATTTTGGGACTTGTCAGCCTCCATAATTATGTGAGCCAACTCCTTATAATAAATTTCTTTATATATGTGTGTATATATCTCCTTCTCCCTCCTCCCATTGGTTCTGTTTCTCTGGGGAACCCAGACTCATACAGTAGGTCTGTGGTGGGACCTGATATTCTGCATTTCTAACAAGTTTCCAGAAGACACCTCTGCTCCTAAGTAGTGGACCACATTTTGAGAAGCAAAGATAAGACTGTTTCATTCACCTTTTTATCCTTGGCCGCTAACACAGAGTGGGTACCCAGTGAATTTCTTTGGAATGTTTCAGATGAAGTTTTCTTACTAAGTGAAAGATTCTCTAAGAGAAAATTCAAGGAAATAGTAATAAGAAGTGATTTCGAAAACTGTAAATTTGACTTTAATATAATCCAAATTTGACCTAAATAAAGAGGAGAAAAGAGAAGGGAAAATTAGAAAAATGACAGATTGTAAGAGCTAAACATCTAGGAAATGGAAAGTAAGATTAATGAGACTGATTGGGACCACCTGAATCTATCAGTGGTTAAGCATAGAGAAGATGAAATTAGTTTTAGCACTTATGGTTTTAATAGCATGGATTTGAAACTACACTGCCTGTGCGTCTTGATGTTATGTAAAATTGAGTTCCATGCATTCATGCATCAAAAGTCATTTTAATCATTTGTGAGTATGATAATGTATCCATGAAGTTTGAGCCTGATAGCCGTCAGTTAGTTTCACGGATCATTATTTCCTGCTGTGGAGATGGTGTGGCTCATTGGCTGTGTTTCCTCTTGGAACTTTGTTCCTGAAGTTTGGTTACACTTATAATCAGCCCCACAAATTCAGGGCTTAATTTTTGTATGGCCAGTGTTGACAATATGTTTCATCATCGACTTTGCCAGCTTTCTCTGAGTGACTAAGTTTTATTTACCAGATTTATAAACCTGTGACTCTAAGATTAAAATGATCTCAGGAAGCCTATAAAAGGTAAAAGTGCTAAAACAACAATAACAAAAGAAAACAATAGGAGTTAGATATACACACACAGACAGGCACATACAATCTAAGATGCTATTGATTATAATGTATCATTAATGTATGTACTGCAAAAATTGGGGGAAAAAGCCACATTATAGTAATTCTATTATTATGTTACAATAATGTCACGTTATTAGATAACATGCATCCCAATTTCAGAGAGTTTAACGTGAAAAATTTGCATTCTAAAATTTCTGAAACATATCATGCATTTATGTATACATGTGTATGTGTATATATAAATAAATTAATATATACATTTATAAATGCTCTCTTAGATGTATAGGCAATATAAAAGGCTATGTCTCTAGCATTTCACATTGACTGTGAAAAGCTGCAGATATTCTAAAAAGAATGCACAGAAAATTAGTTTCTTCTGGTTCTCTACAGCTAGATAATGAGAACACTAGTGATACTTTTACTTACTTTAAATGTTGGGAATGATTGAAACACAGTCCCACTGTAATATTCCTAGGACTTAAGCTATTTGAGGCTTCAAAAAGAACACTAATTTTGACCTGTGAAATTAAGATTCTCTAGTCAACAAAGAAAGTTATAATGAAAATAAAAGTGATTTGGTTACTCACATGAAATACATGCTCTTTGATGTGTCTTCATGCTATCTTGATTTTTTCAGACACTTTAGTGTAGATCTGCAGCTTTTAAAAATCTTATTTGATCTGAGTTCTCACTTAAATTGACCCTGTTAAGCCAAATTGCCAAGGCTATTACATGCATGGCCTTAGTTAAAATTGCATGGCAAGTTCAGATCGCTTCATACATCCAGGGCTCCCCAAAGTTCAATAGTGATCTTTCGTGTATGTGGACTTTGTGACAAGTAGCAATGGACTTCATGTGAGAAACGATTAAAATAGCATCAATACCCACTAATGTCTTGCACCGAGGGACTGGAATTGTGAAAAAGCTATGAACCCCAGGAGCATGATGGATATCGTAGGCCAACCAGAGTTGTCATGGAAAAGCTAATGATCATTATTTTTCATGGATGAAACTCACACTGCCAATAAAAGCTTTCAAATGGGTGGATGTATGTCCCTCAGGAAACATGTTTAGGCATTGCTAAAATCTGTTTTTCTCCTCCCGCTCCCCAAAGTCCCTTTAAGAGATTGATTATTTAATGTTGAGCCTTGTTTTATTTCATGTTGCTTTCTGTTGGTATGTTGTATTTGCACTAAGAAGGCTAGCATATTCTCTGCTAAAGCAGAAGGTAGAAGAGGAACATTAAAGGGCTACCAAGATAGCAAGGATATCTAGGGGTCAATTACAATAAAATCTCATTTTTAAGGAGAGGAGAACCATGGGCATTCTGCACAATAATATTATTATGCAAAGTCTTGATTACACACTATTTAAATAAAAAGATTACACACTATTTAAATAATGATAGGAGGTATGATATACTTGCAGTTAACAGGAGTTGAGAGTTTCCTGTGAGCCAGACACTCTGGCAACAATACTAGAAGGCAGATCCTCTTACTAGGCTGCTTTTTACAGATGCAGACACTGAATCACAGAAGCGTCAGATAACTTGCCTAAGTGTGTCAGTCAAGGTCCTGGCAAGTAACACATTCAAATCGGGTAACTGGAGAAGAGTTTATTAAAGGGATTATTTACCAGAGTATTGGCAGGGTTTAGGGAAACCAACACAGAGTTAGCAACATCAGGATCCATTTCCACCCCTAGGATTGGGGAGATGGGGGAAGGAACAGTTCTTGGATTCAAAGCTCTATGGAGAGGACTGCCTGACAGGGTCTGCATATCTTGGGAGAGAGGTGTTGCCAGATCCAGAGACTCTGCAGGAAGGGAGCTGGGATAATAAATATCCATCCTCACTCTCTTTCTGCCCTTGGAGGCTTCCTTTGGCTGGAACCTTCCATTGGCTGAATCCCACTTGAAGCCAGAGGGCAAAAGAGCCCGTTGATACTGTCCCTGTGGCTCAGCCTCCTGGGTGAGGGTGGGGGGCAGAGGAGGATGGAGTGTGGTCTAATTCCAGCACCAGGGTCCCTAACCACTGCCTCAAGCCAGATGCCTTCAGTCCGCCTTCAGAATGAATCAAGGATTCTAAAAAAATCCCATAGAAATGTCTTAGCAGCCCCACACATCATTTATTTGTTCGTTCTTACTCACTTTAAATTTCACTAAACTTCCCTTTCTCGTATTACATAGTTCTGGAAGAACATCTTGTCTTTTTTTCCCCGGCTGCATGAAGTTCAGGTTTATCTTTGGCTCTGGATGACTATGTGTTTGTTACCCCACACTGTGTGGAGTGTTCTTTTATTTTTGGAAGTGTTTCTCCAATAATTGTTTTAGTTGAGAAGAAATAAGTCCTTGTGTTAAAGTGCTCTTTAAACCAGGTAGATCTGGGAGTATTTTGCAGTGTCAAGAAAGTATCTATTTCTAAAAAAGACAAGAAAGTTGCCTTTTAGTGTTTGTGTCAAAAAGCCAAATTGTCTTGAGTGAAATAATCTTCCATGTGAACAGGCAGATAAATGGATCAGTGATTGTCTATTTTTATATCGAAATGTAGTTATTTCCATAGATACCTGATTCATAAGGATTAATTACACAGTTGTGTTTCCCAACTGTTTCTATTTGAATGATATATAGCAATGATATAATAAACTTCTAACTTCTTATTCAAATACTTTAAATTTTTCTTTCAAAAATCATTGATGTTCAGTGCCTTAAGTAAAGATTGATAGATTTCAGCTTTCCATTTTTATATTCACTTGCTACAAGAGACATCTTGGAAATATATTAGGGCTTATCTGTTATAATGATTTTGGGTTTTATTTTTTTTATTGTCAAAAAAGTATAATGAAGATTTTATATGTATGGGATGGTATTATGATGAGGTTTTGACCAGAACAAGCTCTTCTTTGTAGAGAGTAGGGAGCCCAGGTTAGCAGTTTACATCCTGTTTTGGGGTGTGTGTAGTCACAGAGTTCAGCATGGCTCCTAGGGGCCCCTGTGGACAATCAGCTTATTGAGCATCCTACTTGATCATAGTAATAACTAACATCTGTATACAGTTTTAAAGTGTACCAAGTATTTACATGCATACATTATTTGATCTAGTCTTCAGGCTTATGAGGAAATTATTACTTTTTTTTAATCTCCAAAATACAAATAAAGAAAGAAATTCAGTGTTTAGTTTCACAGCTAGCAGATAGTAAAGCCAGAATTTAAACAAGTTTGCTGATTCCCTAATTTGGATCTCTTTCTAATTCTCTAGTGCTGGCTCACAAAGTCCACCAATCCAACCAATTAGCAGAGTCTTAGAAGTTGGATTTTATTGAGAAATCAAAGTTTTGTTTAAGGTGGGTCTTTCAAGGAGGGGGCCTGATTAAGATTGAGTAAGGAGCCCTGGCCAGGTGGCTCAGTTGGTTAGAGAGTCATTCCAATACAGCAAGGTTTGATCCCTAGTCAGGGCACACATAAGAATCAACCAATGAATGCATAAATAAGTGGAACAACAAAGCGATGTTTCTCTCTCTCTCTCTCTCTCTCTCTCTCTCTCTCTCTCTATATATATATATATATATATATATATATATATATATATATATATATATATATATCTCCCTTCTTCTCTCTCTCTAAAGCAATGCACTTAAAAAATCAAAAGAAAATCAAGGAACATATATTCGGGTGAGGATTAAAATAAAAGATTGAGTAAGGATGGCAATATAACAAACAGTTTAGGATTGGTAAGAACAGTGAAGTAAGGGTGTTCCAAGAGTGTTGATATTTATTGAAGAGTTGATCTTTTGGGAAATTTTTTGTAATTAATAATTAAGTTACTTGCTACATTGGCACGTGTCTCCTGGGGTAGTAAAATAATGCTAATGAAGACTCTGTGTGTGTGTGTGTGTGTGTGTGTGTGTGTGTGTGTGTGTGTGAAAGTAGGTAATTCCAAGGTAGTTCTTTGGTGTCCAAGCTGTATATCAAGATAGACAGTTTAGGTTCCCAGTGTCCCCCTTGTGGCCATTCTTCAGACTGACCTGAAGGATAGATACTTCATATCTGGGACTGGGATCAATCCAGGTCTTCACCAATGTTGTATATCAAGTATCTGGGGTGGTTGGTCTACCTCAGTATCAAGTTTTCCTGCTCTTTTGCTTGATGATCACTTGTTAGGTCATTTGATGGGACAGGGGCTGCACAGCAGTATTTAAGACTCTGGAGATCACACATCTGAACACATGACACAACTACTAAGAGAAGGATTATGATCAGAGTTTACAGTCAGCTCTCCAACCAGAGGTTGAGAGTGTCCAGATTAAACCAAGAGGTTATATCCCTTACCAAATATGAAGAGGCCACAGGTTTGGATATGGCATAAACCCATTACCTGATTTTTTTTTTTTTTTGCTTCCTGCATGTTTTTAGTACTATTAAAGCTCCAAGAGTGGTCTGTAAGGATGTAAGCACAAGTTCCTCTGGAACACACATGTCCCCCTGGAGAAGCGATATTCTATCTCAGGTGGCTCTACTCTGAATCACTGTCTGTCTAGTTTGTTCTGGATTCCCAGTGCCACTGTGAAACTCACCTGCAAGTCTCTGAATCTAGGATTCTTCTTCCTTTCCTGACCTCTTATAAAGCATGTTGTGAAGATGTCGGCAAAGATAAGAAAGCAATCAAGGATTTCCCTGAGAAGTTTTTTTTATTATTATTTTATTATTATTTATTTATTTATTTATTTATTTATTTATTTTATTAATTTGTTTTTGTTACAGATGTTTCTCCTTTTTCCCCCATTGATACCCTCCTCCCCATCCCCTCGCTCCATCCCCAGCATATAAATTCTGTGGTTTATCTCTCCCCCCCCAACTCCCCTTCCTCTGAGGCTTATCAGTCTGTACCCCACCTCTATGTCTCTGGGTCAGTTTTGTTCATCAGTTTGTTAAATTCATTATATTCCACAAATAAGTGAGATCATGTGATATTTGTCTTTCTCTGCTTGGCTTGTTTCGCTTAGGATAATATTCTCCAGGTCCTTCCATGCCACCTCAAAGGATAAGAGATCTTTCTTTCTTACAGCTGCATAGTACTCCATTGTGTATATATACCACAGCTTTTTTATCCACTCATCTACTGATGGACACTTGGGTTGTTTCCAGATCTTAGCTATTGTAAATAGTGCTGCTATGAACATACAGGTACATATATTCTTTCTGATTGGTGTTTCAAGTTTCTTAGGGTATATTCCTAGAAGTGGGATCACTGGGTTTTGATTTTCGTTCTTATGTTGGGGCTTAGTGTCTCTCTTTTTTTCTTAGAGCACAAATTGATGGGTCAGAATGGGCCCTGGGTGACGTTAGGGACAGTCCCGAAGCAGGCATTAGTTTGCTAAAATAAGAAGTTTCTGTTCATTTATGGGTAGTAGTCAGTAGGCTTTTCTTCCACAAATACGGTACCAGTCATTAGAGGCTACGCAGTGATCTACTTTGGCCAAAATGCTCCTATCGGGTTGTCAAATAGTACTGTAGCATTTTCATGCCACTCATCAGGTTGAGTCTAGCATCACGTGATGAGATGTGTACTGTTGAGATCATTAGGTAGGTCTGAAGTAAAAAAGTAATGTGTCATATTTGTAAAATCTGTGAAAAGGAGACAGCTTCCAAATACATACCAAGTTAATAAACCACAACTACCTGTCCAAGTACTGAATACTTTCTCAGAAAATGAAATAATTTTTCCCCTGAGAATTTGCTTATGCTTTCAATTAATTTGGGGCTTTTTGAAAGGTGTCAGGCAGTGCACATGTTGCAAAAATAATTGTCTGAGACCTTTTTCCTTTTTTTCATCATGTTGGAAATAAGTAGCCTATCTAGTGAACCCTGCACCTAGTGTAAGATGCCTCCTGGCCGCTTGCATTGCTTTGGCGAACCTGATCCACGCTCCGCCCCAGTCCCCTTTGTGTTCCTGTGGCTGCCCAAGGACCTCACAATCCTGGAGAATACTTGTGTGGGCCAGTGACCTGTGAAGCTGCATGAGTTTTCACATATGTGTTGATGATATTTGGGAAATGAAATTGCCAGTTAGGGAGAGAAGAGATCACATGAAAAGTAGAAAGGTATAAGATGTTTTTATAATGTAGCACTGAATCATAGAAAGGAAATAGAAGTCTTGGACAGCCTTCCTGTCCTTTAGGACATAGCCCACAACCTATCAAGCCACATCAGAGTTCTTGCTGTATTTGGATGTGGTCTTAGATAAAAGTATCTTGGGCAGAAACTAGAGAACCTTGTGTAGTCAAGATTGCTAAAGAAATACCACGAGGACATAGGGACATTATGCCTCAGTGAACAGTCACCACCACTACCACGAGCACCACCACCTTCACAACTGTGTCTTATCTGCTTGCCCTGTGCCAGGACACGTCCAAGGGATTTATGGTATTTTCTCATTTAACCCTATGAAGTGGCTATTGTTAGTGCTCACATTTTATACATGAAGAAGTCAAGGCTCAGAAAACTTCAGTAAATATAGTCAAGGACATAGAAGCAAAAACATGATGGAGCTTGTGTTTGAAGACAGGGCTCTCTGACTCAGCAAAATATGTTAATAAAATTTGAATCTGAGCATTCAGCTGACTGTATGGGAGCAGCCCTTGTGAGACCTGAGTCTCGGTACCTGGCACAGTCGGCAGGATCCCTAAACCTACAGCATGTCTACAGTGGTTCATAGAAGTACCAGGTGGGCCTTTTGGAAAAAGGGCAGTTTTAAATATATAATTGAGGCATTTCCATTTAGTGGCTAAAGTTCTTCTGGGAGTCCTTTGAAGAGCTGATGTGTAAAAGGGGATGGATAAAGGACAGTTGTGACCCCAAAGCCAAGTTAAAGAATTTTGAATCGAGTAGAAGTAGAGTAATTTTTTAGGCCCTTGGAATAGACCGACAAGCAGAATTTGTCAGAAGTGATGGACACACATCAAGCCTGGGAAATTGCCATGTAGGCATGTAGGTGGGAGTGGAAGTCTCCTGATACTGAGACTTACTGCTGGAAAAACCCAGTGTGATATTTTACAGCAGTAGGCTGCAGGGCAGGGGATATATTTAGACCACCAGGAACTTATCCTACTTCTGGGGTCTCTGAGACCACTTTGTGAAGTTTATGGTGATGATGCTGACTTAGGAAAAGACCTCTTGTGAAGAACGTGAGGTGGCTCTTACTTTCAGAGTCCAGACTTCCTGTGCATTTCTTTCCATCATTTTGAAAGTTGGAAGGGGGATCCAAAGTAGTGAGGGCATGAAATACTGGCCGTAACATTTTAGGTCACTGATCATTTTCAGAAAGCATAGGTTTTATTATTTGGTACTCATATTAAATTCTCCAATGAATTAAATAGGAAAATTATAAAGAAAAGATTTATTGTAGGATTTTTTATTTTTTATTTATTTATTTTTTGCAGAGTTATTCCCTGGGCATTACAGTACACATTTCTATAGTAATAATGAATTCAAAGAGACCAAAGAGAAAAGGAACATAAATGTGAATAGTTAAGAGCCACTATCAATTGGAGAGCAGTCAGAAACAAAGATAAACTTTTCCTCGAGCAAAATGTGAGCCAATGGGAAAACGGATTTGATTTACAAAAATTCTACTCACAAGCATAGTTTATTAAGCATACTTGTGCTGGTTTTGTGTAAAGCTGGTGCTACCTCTCTTTGTCTTGGCTTTTTTTTTTTTTTTTTTAAACTCTTTTTATTAGGAAAAAATTTTAAAAATAATACAGAAGCAAAAAATAATAATAATAATAAAGTATAGTAAAGTCCCATTGATCCATCACCCAGCTTCAATAGTAATTAGTATGTTTTATTTTATTTTATTTTTTTATGTGTTTGCTTTCAAAAACTGGTGTTGTCAGGAATGGGAAGCTAGCTTTCAGTGAGAGTTAGTACTATAAGAATCGCCTCCTTGCCCTGGCCGGTTTGGCTCAGTGGTTGGAGCATCGGCCCACAGACCAGTGAGTCTTGGGTTTGATTCTGGTCAAGGGCACATACCTTGGTTGCAGTTCGTCCCTGGCCCTGGTCGGGTTGTGCAGGAGGCAACCAGTTGATGTGTCTCTATCACATCAATGTTTCTCTCTGTCTCTGTCTCTCTCTCTCTCCTTCCCTCCCACTCTATCTGATGATGAATAGAAAAATATCCTCAGGTGAGGAATAAAAAGAAAGAAAGAAAAAAAGAATCTCCTTCTTGAGTAAGGACACTGTCTCTAAGATAATCATTGCTCTATCATATGTTTTTATAATTTTAAGTCAGCATTCAGTATTGACAACCTGGAGTAGAAAAATAATGGTGACCTAATTGTGTATAATCTATATTTATGAAATGTCTACATTGGCTTCTCTATAGATGAGTTCAGTGTTATTGTTGGAACTTTGTATTTTTTATATTTCAGTCAAATATAAATATTACAAAGATTGATAGTCACTTATAAATAATACAGAGGCTATTCATGACCTTATTTTTATTATAATTATTCCTATTTAGACCATTATAATATACATTTGAGTGAGAAATAGAATTAGTCCCTACATTTTTAAATGCCTTCTGTTTATTGTCACAAAGGAAGACATGAAAAACAAAGAAAAAGCTGAAATAGTCTTAATCATTAAAAAACAAAAAAGATGAAATAACTAGACATTGAGGCAGGCGGCCATCTATTTACCAGATATTATGTTCAAAAGGTAATCTGCCCGCTTGACTTCCCACTGAGATGACTCTCAAACACCTCAAAAGTAGCATGCCCTAAATAGAACTCTTTATTTTCTTCTCCAAACTTATCTATCTCCTGTTTCTCCTATTTCCACAATGGCACCCCTATCTAGCCAGCGATTAGTGCCAGAGCTCTATGAATTGTTCCTGATACACCCACATACAATTTATAAGCAAGTCCTGTTGATTCTGAAATATCTTCAATCCATCCACTTTATCCATGGACATTGCTGTTTTCTTAGTTTAAGACATTCTTACCATTCACCTGTATGATTGCTTTATTATTATTTTTCTTTATTGATTTTAGAGAGAGAGGAAGGGAGAGGGAGAAAGAGATAGAAACATCAATGAGAGACCTGGAAGAGAAGAATTAGGCAGTGACACATTCCATATACAATCTTACTTAAACTTCGTAGTAGAAGCATACAACCACTTTTTTTGTTCAATTCAATTTTATAAGCATTTACTGAGCATCTAATATGTGTCAAAAATGGCTCAGGAGAGAGCTATATTTATTTGGCATCACAGTTAAACCCATGGGTGTGGATGGTATCTCCCAGGAAGACCATGCAGAGAAGAAATTAAGTGGTGGTGGGAGTGGGGGAGGGACTGACATAAAAGATATCTCCAAAAGCATGATTGACAAAGTAGGAGGAGAAACAGGATACAAGCCAAGGGAAGAGATTCAGGAAAATGGGGGTGGTTAGCAGTGTCTGGAGCACAGAATGGTCAGATAAAACTGCAATTTGGCATTTAGGAAGATTATTTTGGGTGGGATATAGAGCAAGGAGGCAGTGTGGGGTTCTGAGGGTAGAGAGTAGCAGGTAGTCACTTCCCCATTTCATCTAGAGCTGACTCTGCACAAAGGAGTCTGATTAAAATTTTTTTTTTCTTTATTGAATTTAGAGAGAGAGAAAGGGAGAGGGAGAGAGAGATAGAAACATCAATTGGCCACCTCCTGCATGCCTCCTACTGGGAATCAGGCCCACAACCTGAGCATGTGCCTTGACTGGGAATTGAACCCGGTGACCTCTTGATGCATGGGTCGATGCTCAACCACTAAGCCACACTGGCCGGGCATGATTTAAGTCAGTTTGAATACTTTGTTAGCAGCTCTTGAAAAAGGTTTGTTGAGGAAGGAGAGTGAGTTCAGCTCTTGGCTTCAGTGAAGTTTCTGGATTATTTATGGACTTAATTTATCCCTGTGTTCCATGTCCCCAGTTGACAGAGGCTAGCAAGAGTTAGTTGCATTCTTTTCTTCTTGAAAAAAACAGGAAGAATATTTAATCATAACTGAGTTGCACTAATAGACATTTTAATAAAACTGGGCTGAGCCTGAACTGGGAGGTTGAATAAGCAAGTGGAGAGTGAACGCTCCTCTGGGTGTACTCCATGCACCGGCATCATTCTTAGGACTGAAATATAGTGTTTAATCCAAAGAACTCACAGGGTTTTTGTAAGTACAGTTTAATTTAAAGTCTGTGCAAACAGATGCAGTACATAAACATATTTTTTTTTTCCTGGGAATTTTAAGCCTCCCTATAACTTAGATAAAAGTTAAAAAGAAAATCTTTGCTAAATCTGATAACAGCCTCATTGAACTTAGTTTACCTTCAGTGGAAATCAAGGTGACGGCTGAAATGCTCCCTCTCCCACATACTCAGCCTTTCTTTGAGGATAAGTGAGAGGGCCTGAAGAATTATCACCATCTGGAGCTTAGAGAGCATCTCTTACAGCTTCTTTGTTTTGCAAATGAGGAAACTGAGGGTCACAAACATCACTTGTCTAAGTTGCCTGTTTCATTCCAGACCTCGGAAAGGAACTGAGTTTTGGGTACTTGCTATGGGGCAAAACCCACATTACTATTAATAGCAGCAATAGAAAAGCAATACGAGTAAAATCCTACCAACACTTCTAACTCCACTGTAGACCTCTTTAATCCTACTAGAGTTTTCTTTCTAAAAACAAATCTGATTATGCTATTCCTTCAAAGTCTTCAACAGCTCCCCATTGCCTAGTGTGTAAAGTCCAGACTCTTGAATAATAACCAGAGCTCAGCCTTTTTCTCTGGACCTATGTATCCAGCCCCTACCACTCAAGCTTTACCTTTCAGACATGCTTACTCATATGCAGTCCCAGACTCATGTTCTCATACTTTTTCACTCTCTCTTCCTGGGACCCGCCCCCTTCCTTCTCCCAATGCTTTAACAATGCCAGTGCATCTTCCAAATTCAGCCAAAACATAACCACCACCCAGAAGTCTTCCCACACCTTCTCCCTTTGTGCTCTCTTTCTAGTATGTTGCATCTCTCTGGTATAATATCTGCCTCATTGACTGGCAGTCATTTGTTTATATGTTTGACTATTCGAGTAGATCCTTGAGTTCAGAGAGATTGTTACTCAAGTTTACATCCTGAGCGCACAGTGCCTGGAATGTATAGATGCTTATGGAATTGAATTGAACAACAACAACTCCAGAGAGTTACGAGCTCCTAATAGAAAATTTAGGTGAGATTATCCACGAGTCCTTAGAAGTTTGAAATTGCCCTCTTTATCCACCTCTTCCTTTTGTTCTCTATAACCTTATGGAGAAATTGGTCGTCATGTTGTTCCCTAGGAACACCATATGCATTTATTCCTCCCACTGTGCCCTTGTCCGTGACATTACCCCTGCCTGGCAAGCCCACCCTCCTTGATTATGTAGAAGTTATTGATCACCTATATGTCTGACATTGTGGTGGGCTCTTATTGTTACCTGTCTAACTAGGATTCCACCATTCCAAGCCCCCTCAAGTCCTACTCACACTTGCATCTTCTTCTAACCAAGAGTCTCAGCTCTCTTTAACACTTTAGCACTTCCTATAGGGAATGCACACTTGATATTTAGTATATACTGCCCTTTATGGTTATTTTTCATTCTGGGTATATTATATTATACACTTACCCAACTCAATTATAAGACTCTTGAGGTTAGGAACTGCCTTAACTTTAGGAGGCGCCTTAATAAATGTTGGCCAATGAACGAAAGGACTTGGGTGACTTTTTCATGGTGAGGCTCTGTGATTTTGCTGCTGGGATCAGCAGTGCGTTAATCATGGGGCAGGTCAGGATAGCTGTTGTAAGGGACTCTGGAATTGAAGAGTGAGAAGTGGAATTGTCCAAGTTCATTAAAAGTAAATATCTCCCAGATGGTATCATGTAAAAATTTCCCCAAATTATAGTGATTTATAGATAATAAAACAGCAATTAGACTTTAATTTCCCCTCAATAAATATTTAATGAATGAGTAAATAATGTCCCCTTGAAAAGGCCCCTACTTCAATTAAAAGCCAACTGCAGGAATACTTCAGGGTTTCAACCCTGCTTTCTTCCTGGTAGGAGGTATCATATCATTTATTAAAGAAAAGAAAACAAAACAGGACAAACACATTTCTTAATAAATGCAGTTTGTTAAAGTCCTGTTGAAACATATGGGTCAAGGGGAAGTAAAAAAATCAGAGGATCGCTGCAGGGAAAACTTTAGGTCCGGCACCTGGGAGACCCCTGGGGGAGGAGGCAGCGGGAGAAACTTCATGTTTCCCCTCCCCCTTATTCCTTCTCACCTGTTTCATCCCACCAGAAACTACCAAAATTCCTAGGAATAAAAGGTTTCAAGTCCAATAGTCACACTCTGTCCAAATACTAAAACCAGTGACAAATCAACTCAACACAGAAGCTTGTATAAAAATTTACTGAAACATCATATAAAAAGTTAGGTTAGAGATGAGTCTGTGGTTTTGTTCTGTTTTGAGGGTATCTGAAAGTACATTTTAAGAGACTATCCCTCTCAGATCTGAAAGCACAAAAGGGTATACTAGTTAATGTATTTTAGTACCCCTCCACAGATTGAAAAAAAATATTATTCCTTTGTTGTTTTATGTATTGTGTATGTTTCATATTATACTATACTGCATACGTAAAAAGAGATGCCTGTAACCAGAATCCTCTTGCTCTCAGTCTTCAAAGGAGCTGATAGTGGAAAAAGCCTTAAATATGCCTTTCCCTTTTCCCTTCCCAGGGACAGCAGGGGAAGAAACTAGATTACCCTCAAAGGAAAGGCATTTGGAAGTATTTAAAAACAAAAAACAAAAACCATGGCCCTTTCATATAAAAAAAAATCAATTATATGATTCCAGAGATAATATGAAACAGTGGCAAAGGGCAGATTTTTCCCCCCATAAATATTGTTGAGTTGACTAATTAGCAATTTGGAAAGAAAATCCATCTAAGCCATCTAGTAAAAGAAATACTAAATGGAAAGTATAAAAATTGAACCACAGTCCAGCATGAAGAAAATAACCTGAAAATTTAGTGGAGGTATACTTTGCCTGCTTGAGGTTTAGACGGGGCTTCATGATGACCTCCTAGCACAGGGAGATTTACAGTCATTGTACTGACTGTCCAGCAGCTGGCACGTGGCGGGTTCAGTAGCTACTTGTCGAATGTGGGCATGCATAGATCCCTGGATGGGTGTGGAGACCCTTCGGTCCGATGGGCAAGGGAAGTCTTCTGTGCACACATGCATGCCTTGGCTCTCTGAGCCTGGAGAAAGGAATGAAAAGACCTTACGGGACCATCAGGCACCACTTCCAACACTTCAGGGCTGTGCTATTCTTCATGTTTTCTGGGAAGAAGGTACAGAAGAGGATGAGATTTCAGAATGAAAAGAGAAACAAATAAAGTTCTTTCAAGGATGTAGGATGGGGAAGAGTGTGTGTGTGTGTGTGCGTGCGCACGTGTGTGCGCATTTGTAAATGTTCTTTAAGTTATTTTAATCCTCTTCCTCTTTTTGTGGTGGCAAAGAAAATAGTTGCCTCTCTTGCTGATGGGGAAAAAATGATTCATATGAAATATAGTGTCAGAGGAGGGCTCTGTGGATACCCTAGACCACCAGAAAGATGAACAAGTGGATCCTAGAACAAATTAAGCCTGAAACATCCCTGGAGGCAAAAATGACAAAACTGAAGCTGCCCTACTTTGGGCACATCATGAGAAGGCAGAGTTCTTTGGGGGGAAAAATAATGCTGGGAAAAATAGAAGGCAGCAGGGAAAAAGGAAGACCAAATATGAGATGGATTTATTCCTTAAAAGAAGGCTTAGGCATGATGAGTCTACAGGTGCTGAGCAGGGCCACCGAGGACCGGGCATTGTGCCATCACTCGTTTATGGGATCACCAAGAGTTGGAGTTGACGCCAAGGCATGTAATATACCCACTTTCCTGCCTCATGTCCCTTTCTAATAGAGTCCCTTTCTAAAAGTGTGTAATAGAGAGTTGCAAGCTGGAAAACTAGTTCCCTCATCTAGATTTTTGTTAGTCCCATGAATAAGTGCCTACTATGTGTCTTCAGAGCTATAGAGAAGAGTGCTAACACATAACCCTTATCTTGGAGTTTATCGTGCAAAAATATCTGGTCAGTCTTAGTGTTTTCCTTGTGGCATAATGTTTTCAAAGAATGCTCAATATTAGACTTCTGCACATTAATAGCCTTGGAGACAGACGGATCCAGAATACATTATAGCTATTTGTCTTGGCCTTGTTCGTGTGCTGAGTTCATCATTGTTTTATTTTCAGCACAGCTCCTTCTTCCCCTCTAACTGTAGAGTTATTAATAGTAATGGGAGCTTCCCAGCTTCAGTCAGCAGCATGCCTGAGAGGGATGTTCAAAAGAGATAGGGAGAATTCATCTCCCAAGTAATTTGTATGCCAGGGAGCGCCACTCCTTAGAAACCATGTTCTTTGTAGCTGATGCGGTTCATAACAGGGCTGGCACGGAGGGTGAATGAACCACGGCAACCAGGGCAGACAAGGAGAAATGGGAGCCTAGAACTAAAGCCCTCCTCCCCCCACCCCAGGGCTGTACAGGTGCTAAGGGTGGGCCAGGCAGAGGCACCAGCTGGCAGTGGGGAGAAAGAACAAGGCAGGTAGGCAGGCCATAGCACCTGAGCGGTCCTGTGACAGTCCCAGAAGAGGGTCTGAACATAGAGAGCTGACAGCAAGGAATATAGGAGATGATTAAGTGTAGTGGTTAAGAAGAGAAGCTTTTAGAAACTACCCATGTCCATCAACAGGTGAATGTATAAGCAAAATGTGGTATATACACACAGTGGAGTATTATTCAGCCTTTAAAGGGAAGGAAATGTTGCATATGCTACAATATGGATGAACACTGAGGACAAATCACAAAAACCCAAACACTGTGTGAGTTCACTTATCTGAGGTTTCTAGATTAGTCAAATTCATAAAGACAGACAGAATGATGGTTATGGGGCTGGGGGGAAGGATGGATGGAGCGTTGTTTAATGTATACAGAATGTAAGTTTTGCAAGATGAGAAAGTTCTAGAGATAGGTTTTGCAACAATGTGAAGGCACTTAACATTACCAAACGGTACACTTAAAAATGGGTACTATGGTCCTGGCCAGGTGGTTCAGTTGGAGCATCATCCCATACACCAAAAGGCTGCAGGTTCAATTCCCGATCAGGGCACAAACCCAGGTTTTGGGTTCAATCCCTCATCTGGGCATGTACGGGAGGCAACCGATTGATGCTTCTCTCTCACATCAGTGTTTCTCTCTCTTTCTCTCTCTCCCTTCTTCTTTCTCTAAAAAAATCAATAAAAGCCTATTCTTGGGTGAGGATTAAAAAAAAAAAAAAAGGTACTTTGTCCAATTTTGTTATCTGTATTTTGCCACAATTAAAATTTTAAAAAATCAGAGATATTCTAACAGAAGAAAAGCAAGGCAGCTTTGAAGACAAGCTATCTGAGTTCAAATTCTGGCACAGACACTGAGTGGATGGGTGCCTTTGGGAAATCAAGTAACTTCTCTGGGCTTTGGCTTTCTTTCTATTATGGGAATGGCATTAAAGTTACCTATACTATAGGATTGTAGTGAGGATCAAATGAGCTACTATATGTAAAACCAATGGCACTTAGAAGAGCACAGTAGTGTTAGTTTTCACCACTGCTATCAGGAGAATATGTGGCATTTTAAGTATAAAAGCTGGCAATTTGCTCTAGAATGCCTGTGAGAACTTTAAGACTGGATACCAGGTTCAGGCTGAAGGACATGACCCTCAGTGGGGTCTGTTAAGAGCGAGGTGTGACTATATGGGAAAGCATAATTGCCAACGATACAGCAGATAAGGGGTTAATTTCCAAAATATATAGAGAACTCACACAACTCAACAAAAGGAAGACAAAGAACCCTATTAAAAAATGGGGAGAGGACCTAAATAGACACCTCTGCAAATAGGACATACAAATGACCAGGAGACATATGAAAAAATGCTCAGTGTCACTAACCATCAGATGCAAATTAAAATGACTATAAGGTATCACCTCACACCTGTCAGAATGTCTACCATCAACAAATCATGACACAAGTGCTGGTGAGGGTGTGGAGAAAAGGAGACCCTAGTACACTGCTGGTGGGAATGCAGACTGGTATAGTTGCTATGGAAAACAATATGGAGTTTCCTTAAAAAATTAAAAATTGAACTGCCATTTGACCCAGTGATCCCACTTCCAGGAATATATTCTAAGAAGCCTGAAACACCAATCATAAAGAATATATGCACCCCTATGTTCATAGCAGCACTATTTACAATTGCTAAGATCTGGAAACAGCTTAAGTGCCCATCAGTAGATGAGTGGATAAAAAAGCAGTGGCACATATACACAATGGAGTACTATGCAGCTGTAAGAAAAAGATCTCTTATCCTTTGAGACAACATGGAAGGACCTGGAGAGTATTATGCTAAGTGAAATAAGCCAATCAGAAGAAGACAAATACCACATGATCTCACTTATTTGTGGAATATACTGAACAAAATAAGCTGATGAACAAAATAGACCCAGAGACATAGAAAGGAGTACGATTCAGCTGACAAACCTCAGAGGAGGGGCACGCAGAGATTGTGGGGGGAGGGATGAGATAAACCAAAGAACTTACATGTATCTATGCGTAATCAATGGACATAGACAACAATCCTATGAGGGGGGGAGCGCGATTGGGAGGAGGGTGTCTAGAGGGGAAAAAGGAGAAACATCTGTAACAAAAATAAATAAATTAATAACAATAATAAAAAAAAAGAGCGAGGTGTGGCCTCACAGCAAATGTCCACCAGGAACTGGTGCTGACCCACCCTTGCTCCCAGGTGAGAACAGCCAGTCGTCCCCCTACAGGTAGGACTTCCAGGTGACCCAAGGTGGGTAGAGAATAAAGTTGGAGAAGGGGAATCTAGAGGGGCCTGACAGCAGCTCAGTGACCCAGTCATTTATACAGATGCTCCTCGAAAAGGAAGGACTCCTGGCATGTCTGCTGGCGAGTCCGGTCTTTTCCCTCTCCTTCGGTCAGTAGCTGGTGGCCCTACCTTCTGAGAGGATTGCAATTCAGAACGTCATAGGCGTTTTGAATTAAACTGCCTTCATGGATTTCTTCCAAAGATGATCAGACGAAAAAACAAGCACAGGTCAAGGGAGTATCCTCTTTCCATACCGTGTACGGTTATCACCCGGCAAATCCTCAAGTGGCAGGCGTTCTTGTTTCTGCAACCTTGCCATTTCAGTCCTTTCTTCTTGTGCCGTCTGGAAAGCAAGCCCAGACAAGGATGTGCCGTGGGAGGCTTTCTTAATATCAGATCAGCTCAGAGGTGTCCCTTGTTCCAGCCTCTGAACACGGGGTGACACTTCAGAGTACAGCCTGCTGAGAGAGCGGGCAAGTACTCCCATGAGTCACAGGGTTCCTAATCACCCCATTTGCAGAGTGATCCTATTAAATTACCCTGCAGCACCAATTAAGGGAAGTCAGACCAGAGCCCATATTTAAGAGGTCTCCTTGTCAGTTTCATCCTGGGCTTTAAATAGAATTTTTAATGTTGGTAGAGCAAACCGAAGCATTTCCTAATTCTGCTGACAGTAGCAGAGGAATTGTAGACTGGGGGGCCTCTTTCCGATGAGGGTAGGATCACTGGGGGGGGAAATGGGTGGTATTTTCTGGGAGAGGTCACTTAAACTCCCTTTTGGTTTCCATTGAAGTCCTGCCTGCAATGTATTCAATAAAACTGCAGGCTCAGGTGTCAGAGTGCTCGTTTTCATAAATACGTTTGGAAAACATAATCACATTCACCCCTGCTGTTTTCAACTTTGGAGTAACTTCTCAGAGCACACTCTTAATGAACACTGACTTATCAGAGTTAAGGTCAGGGCTCCAAGGCAGCTTGGTATAATTTGATTATAGCAGAAAATCATGAAATTTTAAAATACAGTTTTCTTTTGTGGCTACCTCTTATTTGTGTACGTATGTATATGTGGGGATGGAGGGGTAGGCTTGTTAGGTGGGCTATTTTTAGGTAGACGTCTTGAAGCCTGCGATAAAATACCAAGTTAGGCACACCTGATTCATGAGTGTTTCTTGCATATGTGGTGCCAGTTACGTAAGAACCTTCTCCTACTTGCCTCATGGAAAGCCACTCTGCTCTACTGCCCCTCTTGCCATTTGCTGCCTCCAGAGAACAGCTGTGGGGTCCTTGGCTACTGATGCCAGCTCAAGTCTGACGTGGGGGAACTTCTGGTCGGCTACCTCTTTTCCATGACTTCCTTTCTTCCTCTTGAAGCAATTATTTGTGCAGCACAGTTGCTGTGTATTCTCTGATTTTCATATTCTGGACTCTGCTCATTCTTCCTTGGGCAATTTTTCTCATATAAATCATATAGTGTTTAAGTCACTGGGCTCTGAGTCAGAAGGGCTGATTCAAATCTAGGTTTTCCCGCTTATCTGTCAGCAGTCTGACTTTGGGCAAATTATTTTGGTTTCCATATCTCAGTCTTCCCCTCTATAAAACTGAGATAATACCATTACACTCACCTCTTCGCCAAGTTATGAGGATCACGTAAAACAATGTAGGTTGGATATTATGGTGGGAACCCATTGTAAATGCTCAGAAAATGTGAGTTATTGATGCTGTTTGTTATTATTTTTATTTTAGTTTCTTCTTTACTTTTCTCCTTTGCCCTGCCTTTCCGCTCTTTTCTAATTTTTACTAAGTTGTTTGAGGAACACAGTTTTTTTTCCAGCTTTTGGTTATCTCCCCCCATGTCTGTGTTTTTCATGCTTGGATACAGGTACCAGTAGGCAGCAGTCAGTCCCAGTAAGAGCTGGCTGGGCACAGGGAGCTGTGTAACAGTGTACTTGTTCTCCTGCTATTCTTCACCACTTGGTAGTCCTAAGTGAACCCATTCAGAGCTGCTACAGAGCAGAGTAATGCAGGGGACACACTTGGATCAAGAAAAGCAAAAACATCTGCTGGGGAGGGGAGCAGACATATTAGCAGTGAACACTGTGTCTTGAAATTTTTAACAAGAAATTTCAGAATTCCAGAATTTCTACCCTAGTCCCTATCCTCTTCAAATTAAAAATACTGTTTGATTCACACTATTGTTCAAGGTACATGGGAAAAGAAAAAACATTTTCTTAGTTGATTTTATGATTTTTCTGCTTTGTATAATTGTTAGTATTATGACAGTACACTCTTTTTATTGAAATTGCGTAGCATTTCAGTCATATCAGAGGATAAAATTAAGCCTTTGTGTTGTAGCCGATAAAATTATTTCTGTGGGGAAAGAAGCTCTAAGTCTTTAACAGCTAACCAAATGAGAGACATTTTTAGAAGGCCGCAAGTTTGTAAGCAGGAGACTGAATGCATATCATAATATGTAAGAGGCAGGTGATCTTTGACTAGGCCCAACCTCCATTCTGTAGATAAGTCACTTATCAGGAGAGATCTAATAACTCATTTAATGTCGAGTGAAAATGGTATTTCTCTGGAATTGGATTGGCTATTGATTGTA
This sequence comes from Tadarida brasiliensis, assembly GCA_030848825.1. Lineage (NCBI taxonomy): Eukaryota > Metazoa > Chordata > Mammalia > Chiroptera > Molossidae > Tadarida > Tadarida brasiliensis. The sequence continues at coordinate 58,230,412 of CM061257.1, read as the reverse complement.
TTAGTCAGAGTTCTCCAGAGAAACAGAACCAATAGGAAATATATATATATATATATATATATATATATATATATATATTATAGGATTGGCGCATGTGGTTATGAGCCAAGATGTCCTACATTCTGCTGTCTGCAAGCTTGAGACTCAGGAAAAGTCCGTGATATAATTCAGCCAGAATCTGAAGGCCTGAGAATCAGTGGACTGCTGGCGTAAGTCTTGGAGTCCAAAGATCTGAGAACTAGGAGCTACAGTGTCGAGGGCAGGAAATGATGGACATCTCAACTCAAGAAGCAAGAGAGAGAATTTGCCTTTCCTTCACCTTTTGGTTCCATTTGGGGCCCCCAAGGGATTGGATGATGCCCACCCACAATAGTGAGGGTGAATGTCTACTCAGTCTACAGCTTCAAATGCTAATCTCTTCTAGAAACACCCTCACAGACACACCCAGAAATAATGTTTTACCAGCTATTTGGGCATCCCCTTACCCTAGTCAGGTTGACACATAGAATTAACCATCACAGCTTTTTATCCCCTTTATAAATGGAACTCTAGTCCTTTCGGTCATGTTTGCTATCCTGATTTTAAGTACAAAGGCTATATCCATTGATGTTTATGGCACTTAAAATGGTATTGAAACCCAACTGAATTTATAAAAAATATAAATAAGTACAGAATGTGTGTGCTCATGTTTTTAAATTACAGAGGTTCAATAACTTGCAGGCCTGCTTTTTGACTACTTTGAGTAATTTGTCAACATTCTGCCTGTTTCCCTGGCCCACCCACTGGTTTAATCAAATAAGAAAGTTTAACACCAGGCATTTAAAAGGGAAAGGGGAGAGAGGTTCATTTATGTGGATTCTTCAACGAGAGAGAGAGAATTAGTACTTGTTTCTGTATTTTCTTACTTCTCATCCCAAGTTACCACTGTCCTTGGCAAGCAAGTGGTCATCAAATTGTAATTGACCTACCATATATATCTATTTGAATTCCCTTCGGGGAGCCCCTTGATATCCCCTGACTTAGAGTCTCTGGAGTTGGGATTGAGTAAATTGCATGGTGAACAGTCCCCTAAATGATCTTTGTGAATACTAAAGTTTGAGAACCACTGATCCAGACATTCTTCCTTGGGGTGTATGTGGTTGACAATGAATGTGATGGTAATGACCCCTTTTATTCAGGAGTTGGTTTTGCTGCTCCTTCATTTTTTTTTGATCCTTGACTTTGGGGTAGATTTGTCAAGGTCTATGTAATATTAGTTTGCTAGGGCTGCCACAACAAAATGCCACAGACTTGGTGGCTTAAACAACAGAAATTGATTTTCTCACAGTTTTGCAGGCTGGAAGTCCAAGAGCAAGGTGTCACAAGGTTGCTTTCTGGTGAAGTCTCTGTCCTTGGCTTGCAGATGGCTGTCTTCTCTGTCTTCACATGGTTTTCCTATCATGTATGTGTGTTGTTTGTGTCTTAATTTCCTCTTCTTATAAAGACACTAGTCATATTGGATGAAGATCCATCCATATAACTTCATTTTTACCTTATTTATCTCTTTGAAGACCCTGTCTTTCTATCTCCAAATACAGTCATATTCTAAGGCACTGGCAGTTAAGACTTCAGCATATGAAATTTGGGAGGGGGTGCACTTCAGCTCGTAACAGTCTAGATGGATCTCAAAACACTGTATGAATAAGTGAAAGATGAACACTTCAGATTTCTTACAAAGTTCCTTTACCCATCCCAGCTTCTGTCCAACAGAAGGAAGCCTACTCCTGACTGGTCTCTTGGTCTCTCCTCTAAGGCAGCAGGAATGAAGTAGGGATAATGACAGCTTGCTTTTTCATTGACTCTGTTCCTCCTAAGCTCCTCGTTGATGAATGTAGGAGAGTCTGATTACTATTGGCTCAATGGCTTTAAATGATTACGAGCAATGGTTCTTGAAAGGAATGTAAGAAGTCAAAATTCTTTCCATAATGACTATTAAGATGTTCTTTGCTTTTTACTGGATGACATCTGCTCCGATTGTGCAAGAGCAATGGTGGTGCCAACTGCTGGTGTATTAGCAGGAATGAAGGCAGTAGTGCCCAGCTGTGCCAGTAGTCCTTATAATTTTACCACGGTGCGTTTGTATTGCAGAAAAATATGCCAGTTTCACTTAAAAATGCCCTGATGAAAGCCTGGCTGGTGTGGCTTAGTGGTTGAACATCAACCCGTGTACCAAGATGGCACTGGTTCAATTCCCGGTCGGGGCACATGCCCAGGTTGTGGGCCAAATCCCCAGTGGGGTCATGCAGGAGGCAGCCAGTCGATGTTCTCTCGCATCAATGTTTCTATCTCTCTCTCTCCCTCTCCCTTCCTTTCTCTCTAAAATCAATAAAGAAGAAAAAAAAAAAAGCCCTGATGAAATAGTAAAAATTATTGTTTTCTAAATCCTAACCCTTAAATGCACAACCTTTTCGGATTCTATTTGACAAAATGGGAAGTGTGCACAAGGCACTTCTGTACATAAATATTCAGTGGCTGCTTTGAAGAAAAGCACTTCTGTGATTGAATCGTCAACCAAACCAGCCTCTTTTTTTCATGAAACACCATTTTAACTTCAAAGGATGTGTGATCGATGAAATATGATTATTCACACTCATGTAGCTGGCAGACATGTTCGCAGAAATGAATGAAGTACGTCCGTTGCTTCATGGAAAGCTACTGATGGTGCTTGTTGCTCATAACAGAACTCAAGCTTTCCAGTGGAAATTAGAATTTTGGAAAACTTGCATCTGTTACTGTGAGCTTGATAGCTTACCAACTGTTGGAGGTTTTTCTGGTGAGGTGGGTGGTTAATAATTGTGGTTTAAAGAATATTATGTAATGAAATGTGTCAATATTGGGGAAACCTCCATAACTCACTAAACCACTGTTTTCCAGATAACCAGGGCAGAATGCTGTAAAATCATGCATGGGTAAAAGATGCATTCCAAGTGCAAGGTAGACCAACACATTTTATGTAACAGAGTATAAACTTTTCATTTAGGAAACAACCAATTGTCAAGTTTTGGCATATTATCAGAGAAGAATATTCACAGTTATCTGGAAGGATCATTACAAATACTTGTTACTTTTCCAACTACATATCTGAGTGAGGCTGAATTTTCCTTATTTACTTTAACCAAAAGTATGTCATAGCCAAATAGATTAAATGCAGAAGCAAACATGAGGACCTAGCTATCTTCTACTTAAGCTAAACATTAGAGTTGCAAAAATTTGAAAAAATAGCATCTCGCTAACATTTTTCTGTTTAGGAATATACATAAAAAATATAGAAATACTATGTTATTTAACATGTTTATTAGTGCTATTTAAAAGTGAATAAATACATAGTTAAAAAATTTCTGAGTTCTAAAGATGCCCAACATCTCCAATCATCAGATAAATGCAAATTAAAACCACAATGAGATATCACCTCACCCCTGTCAGAAGGGCTATCATCAATAAATCAACAAAAAAGTGCTGGCAAGAATATGGAGAAAAGGGAACCCTCATTAACTGTTGGTGGGAATGCACATTAGTGCAGCTACTATTGTGGAAAACAGTATGGAGTTAGCTCAAAAAATTAAAACTGAGATTGCCTTATGACCCAGTGATTCATTTTCTGGGTATATATTTGAAGAACCCCCAAACACTAATTTGAAAGAATATATGCACCTCTGTGTTTATTGCAGCATTATTTACAATAAACTATGGAAGCAACCCTAGTGGTCATCAGTAGACAAGTGGATAAAAAAGCTATCATACAATGGAATATTACTTGGCCATAAAAAACAAAAAACAAACAAACAAAAATCCACGAAATTTTACCATTTGCAACAGCGTGGATGGATCTAGAGGGTTTTATGCTAAGTGAAATAAGTCAGTCAGAGAAAGAAAAATACCGTATGATTGCACTTATATGTGGAATCTAAAGAACAATATAGCCCTGGCTGGTTTGGCTCAGCGGTTAGAGCGTCGGCCTGCGGTACAGAGAGACCCGGGTTTGGTTCCCACTAAGGGCATGTACCTTGGTTGCAGTTTGTCCCCGGCCCTGGTTGGTCATGCGGGTGGCAGCCACTCGATGTGTCCCTTTCACGTCGATGTTTCTCTCTCTCTCTCTCTTTCTCTCTCTCCCTCCCACTCTATCTGAACAAAAAATGAAAAAATGTCCTCAGGTGAGGATAAAAAAATAAAAAATAAATAAAATAAAGAACAATATAAATGAATAAACAAAACAGAAACAGACTCATAGACACAGAGAACAGACTGGTGGTTACCAGAGGGGAGGAGATTGGGAGACTGGGTGAAAAGGTGAAGGGATTAAGAGGTACAGAGTGGTAGTTACAAAACAGTCAGGGGATGTAAAGTACAGTATAGAGAATATAATCAATAATACTATAATAGTTATGTATAGTGCCATTTGAGTATTGGACATATCGGGGAACACTTTGTGAAGTATATGATTGTCTAATCACTATACTGTACACCTGAAATTAATATAAAATAATACTGAATGTAAACTGTAATTGAAAAATTTTTTTTTAATTTGAAAAGTGAACATAGGGGTGCATATATATTTGTGAATACATGTTTTTGAATTTTTTTGGTATATATCCAGGAGAGGGATTGCTGGGTCATATGGTAACTCTATTGCTAATTTTTTAAGGAATTGCCAGACTGTGTTCATAGTAGCTGTACCAGTCTACATTCCCACCAGCAGTGAATGAGGGTTCCCTTTTCTCCACAACCTCTCCTATACTTGTTATTACTTGTCTTGTTGATAATAGCCATTCTAACCAGTATGAGGTGGTATCTCATTATTCACGGTGGCCAAGACATGGAGACAACCAAAGTCCCCTGCAATACAGGATTGGATAAAGAAGATATGGTACATATAAACAATGAATACTACTCAGCCATTAAAAAGCTCAAAATACTTCCATTTGTGACAAAATGGATGGACCTTGAGAATATTATGCTAATGAAATAAGTCAGGCAGAAAAAGCTAAGAACCATATGATTTCACTCATATGTGGGATATAAAACTGAAACTCATGAACATAAACAGCAGTGTGGTGGTTTCCAGAGGGAAGGGTTGGGCGTATAGGGGGCCTAATATATGGTGATGGAAGATGATCTGACTTTGGGTGGTGGGCACACAGTGCAATATATAGATCTTATAACATAGAAACCCACACCTGAAACCTACATTATCCCATTAACCAATGTCACCTGAATATATTTAATTTAAAACAAATATTGAAAAATGAAAAAATCTTAGTTCTAATTTCTAATAGTGAATATCAATGGATAGAATCCACATAAACAAAAGCTCTTTGGGGGCCAATACTTTTTAAGAGTGTAAAGGGATCCTGGGATTAAACAATTTGAGGACTACTGATTTAGGGAGACATTTTTTTCTAGCTAGATTGTAGTAATTAAATGAGTTAACTTTGATTCACACTACACTTAGAGCAAAATATATTCACTATCTGAATGCTAAACATAGTAAGCTTGACTTTTGCGTTTTCTTCCTTGGGAGAAAACTCATAATGGTAGTCTATACCAAATTATTCTCATGCATAGATTAATGTCTGTTTTATCTTTCCTAATTCCATATAAAGTTAGATGATCATGAACAAGCTAGAACAAAAAAACCCTCTATAAGAATTAATGTTTTTGAGAGATCTGTTTTAATCTAATGAAAATGTATTTAAATTAGCAGAGATTAAAATCGGCCCTATAGAAATACACTTGGAAATCTTGTCAAACGTACTTTTTTCATGCTGCCCTATTTTCTCATTTTCCAATTTATAGAGCACTTGTTTCATTCTTCTTTTCTTACTTACCTCTTCTTTTATTTATTTCCCCCTTCTTTGCCTTTGCCTTATTATAGCTAGAAGGATATCCTTATGTTTGCAGTTTCGGGTTTCTGCTGGTGTCTTCTAAGAAAGATGCTGAGTTGGTAAATATGAGCAAGACGTTGACAAAGTGTAGGAGTATCTCTGCATTCTCAGCTTCAGGACTCAAGCAGTCTTCCATTCAGTATGTAAAATTCAGCACCAGAGTCCATGCTGTGCTTCTATTTTTAGATTTCTAGAGACTGTGAAGGAAGTTTAGGGGAAAGGATTTTACCTTAAAAAATACACCTTTTAGAAGAAATGGCATCAAAATAAGTTCTGCTCTTATACTGTGTTCTTCATGGGTTTCTTTCTCATTTTTCCTCTAGTCCAAGAGCCACACCCGAGCTGGCCTGAAACCAAGCACGAAGCCAAAGGTATGCTTTTCTCCCCTCGCATTGTTCCTGTAAAAAGTAATTATGTTGATGGGTGCCTTAATTTTTTTCCTGAAGTGAGTGACTTGTATCTGAAGGCAAGGGTACACCCAGAAACAAGTTTTTTTGGGGGCTTCATTTACTCTGCCTCCATAATAGTAAAACTGAAACTGGAGAGCAATCCTTGAAATGAGATAGTCTGGAAACCCACTGACAGAGTCTGAGAATTGCCCATTTGTAAGTTGTTCTGAAAGCAAGGTCAAGAAGATGCTTTTCCTGTTTCAGCTCTTTATTTTCTAAGCCCTTCACAGTAGGGCGGTCATTCCTCTCTCAGCTCGGGTTTTTACTGAACTTTATTCTCTCAGCATCTCTGTGGAGAATGACCCTCACCTATGACCTGTGGGGAATTGGCAGAAACATGAACTTTGAGGGTCAGAAAGAGTTGGTTTCAGTTCCTGGTTCTGTCACTTGATATATATGACAGATTTGTATGTAGAAAACGATTATACCTACTAGTATAATTTTTAAAAAATTTATTTTAGTGTAGTTTATTTTAGAAATAAAATGTGAAACATGTGAAACACATCTTAGTGCCTAGCATTAAAATAGACATTTAATGATTTTTAAATTCAATAACATTTCATTGATACTTGAGATGTACAAAACAATAGAAATTTGAAATTCCAAAATCTTAATCCTCAGACACACACACACACTCTTACATTTGTTGATTTGTTTATTAAGTTAATTTTCTCCACTATCCCTAGCATGTGGTTTCTAGCATACATACGTACTCCATTTTTGACAGGGGTACCATTATCTCCTTGGCAGTTCATTTCATTTTGGGTTACTGAAATTGTAAAATCTTTTAAGTATATTTATTCACATTGGATACCCTGTGACTCCCTGGAATTAGTTGCACATTGTCACAGGGAGCAGCTTTCCTAGATTGGGAGAGAAACAGCTTCCACCCTCCAAATTCTTCTATTTTGCAAATTATTAATATCATAGTTCCTTTAAATATCCCTCATATGACATATTTCTTAGACCCTCATGAAACAGATTACTTGTCTTTGGATCTTTTTCCATTTGCCAATATCATTCTCAGACATCCAGGTAACATCTTCGTTTTCATCCCCAAAGACGTGTACACCAGGGAGCTCTCAAATGGCCAATGGGGCAGATGTAATTGGACAGCAGGGCCTTCCACCACCCATCAGTCATCTGCTTAAGTAATATGCCTGTGTAGAAAGCTGAACTTGTCACCATCAAGTTATTTCTTGAGAGGCAATTCTCAAAAGGATCTCCCTTATTTGGAGTCGTAAACCGAATGGAGATGCTCCAAGAAGAAAGGTAGAAAGATACATCAGCCCTTCCCAGTCTTATACAATGCAACTTGATCTCAATTCATGTTCAGCAAAATTTAAGCTCTAAAGTTTGAAAATATTCTGGTATGAAATGATCAATATTCACACAGGTTAAGTACTGCATAGTAACCATACTTCCTGGTGATACATAGAACAATGATATAAATAGATTTGGAGAAGTTCATATTAAAAAATTATTCTTCTAATGTAGATGTTTGAACTGTTTAAAGTGCTTGACTAACCTTTCTGGATAATGGACATATTAACTCAGACTACCATTTCTTGATGTCAATTATTAGGGGAAAAACACTTCAGAATGCAAAGCATCTAAGAGGTGTTTAAGAAGATTGAAAGAGGTAACACCTATGAAATTTCTAAGCCCAGTGTCTAACTAAAATCTAGTTGTTTTTATTAGAGAAGCATCATGTTGGTTGAAAAGAAGGTGGAAAGGCCTGGGTTCTGACTCAGCTTCAACACTTACTAGATAATAAGCGCTAACATTGATATGGAAAACACTGTGCACCAGGTTCAATTATGAGCACTTAACAGCTATCGACTCTTTTAATACTCTCAACAGCCCTATGACATGGTTGTTGTATCCTTCAGGGTCTGTGGAGAGAATGAAATCACACCAATAATTTCAACAGAGAGACTATAATATAAAGGATCATTAACTGGTTGTGTTGCCGGTAGAAATAGGGCTCTCTCATGGAGTCGTAAGAAAAGCATTTCAGTAACCCACTCATGGGAGGATGAAGTGTAGTGGTAAGATTTATTAGAGTAGAAATAGAAGATGGCCTCCAGGTTCCTCAATTCCGGCCAGGTTGTTGAAGAAGTCCAGCCTTGTCTTCATTAAGCCCAGAAGGGCCAGGGTCCAGAAAGTCTGTACCATTGGTCTGGCATCGGCAGGACACCTGAAGCTACAGTAATTCAATTTAATCCATGCCAGAATTTAGTCCAGCTCAGTCTCTATCCCTTTCTGCTGACTTAGTTTCTGTTCCCAGGTGTGCTCTGACAGGTGCTGGGCTGCTGCACCCAGGCCCTTGCTTGGGTCCTCATGGCTGCAGGGCCCACGAGGCTGCTATGGAGAGAGAACATGCCACCAAATAGGTGAATGTGTGCTACTGAGAGAGGCCTTTGTTAAACTTGGATTATATTATCTCAGGCTTGGGAAAGAGCCAGCTGGTTTTCAAACTAACCAGTCTCTTTCCCAGTCCTTCAGGGGCTTGTGCTGGGCCCTCCCCACAACCAATCCATTTCCTAGATCTTCAGGGGTTGTGTGTCCCTTATCCAATCTGATCCTTTTGCCAGGCTAGGCTCCACCCCTTAGGTCACTATCTTAGTTCCTTCTGAACATGCCTCAAAGTAGAAGCATCTCCTCCTATACCATCTTGGCTTCTACTGGGCATGCTCCCAGCTGTGGATTTCTCTTTTATTGTTTTATCTCTCCCTCAATAATACTGGATAATGGCCAGTTGTCCGTCCCTCCCACCCCCAACCCCCATCTGGGAGATTATGTCCCAGGTGGAGGATGAGGCTGCCCCCTGGGGCATCTGAACCTGTAACTTCCAGACTTAAGCAGGCTTAGATTTAGCTAGATTATTAGGCTTAATGTCTGATTCCATTTGCTCCCTTCCTTTTTTAATATCCAGCTACCTAAGTTAACAGTTGTAAAGTTGTTAACTAGGTAATGGAAAGAGTAAAAAGAGAATTCTAAGATGGGGGTGGCAATCCCAGGACTACTAAAATTTCTTAGATACTTAGAGAAAGGGCTCCACAGAGCTGAAATCCAGCCCCCTGAGGAGAGGGTGCTGGCCAGCACATTATGGACTAATTCTGCAAGCTCTGGGATAAAAAACACTGCAAACAGGATTCAGCGGCTCTGCAAGAAGTCCAGATGGGTGTGTTACTAAGGTGAGGCTCAGAGGAAATGCAAAAGAAAGTTCCTTTTTGCTCTTCCAGCTCTGCCGCCCCTCTAGCGCCCCCTACTGGCAGGGCTAACAAGACGCCAGCTGACTGAGCAGGAATGTGTTTTACAGAGAGTCCCAAGCCTAACATCACAGAGCTGGTTACAGAAAGATGGGTTTGTAGGTGAGAGACGATAATTTAACTGGTACACTCAATGGCTCTATTTCGTAGGCAAGGGAACTGAGGCATAGATGTGTTAAGGTGTGTTTGCCTAGTGCTATTGTCTGAATATTTGTTTCCCCCAAACTCAAATCTTAACCCCACAGGTAATAGGGGGTATTAGGAGGCTGGCCTTATGACTCAGATTCATGCTCTTACAAAAGAGATCCCACAGAGATCTCTGGCTCCTTCCACCAGGTGAAGACACAGTGAGAAGTCCGCAGCCCTCACCTCACCCTGATCTTGGGCTTCCAGCCTCCAGAAAGTGAGAAGTAAATTTTTGTTGTTTATAAGCTACCCAGTCCGTGGCATTTTGCTACACAGTTGCCCTCCACCCCCTATTCGCATAATTTCAGTTACTCCTGGTCAATTGTAGTCTCAAAATATTAAATGGAAAATTCTAGAAATAAACAATTCATGTTTTAAATTGTGTGCTGTTCTAAGCAGTGTGATGGAATCTCTTGGTGTCCAGCTCTGTCCCACCCAGGGCGTAATTCATCCCTCTGTTGAGCATCTCCCCACTGTAGACGCTCCCGCCTACAGTCACTTAGTAGCCCTCTTGGTTTCCTGACCCACTGTTGCTGTGTCTCAGTGCTTGTGCTCAAGTAACCTTTATGTTATTACTAATGGCACCGAAGTGTAAGAGTGGTGTTGCTGGTAATTTGGATATGCCAAAGAGAAGCTATAAAGTGTTTCTTTTAAATGAAAAGGTGAGTATAATACAATAATATATATTTATTACAGTATATTGTCATAATAGTTCTATTTTATTATTAGTTATTGTTGTTAATCTCTTACTGTACCTGATTTATAAATTAAACTCTATCATAGGTGTGTGCATACAGGAAAAAACATGGTATGTATAAGGTTTAGTACTATCTGAGGTTTCTGGCATCCACTGGGGGTCCTGGGAAATATTCCCCATGAATGGCGGTGGGGAGGGAGGAGGGAGTTGACATAGTAGCCAGAACAGACCAGGACACTCATCTAGGAAGAAGCGGTCAGAATTCAGAATTTAAACCTAGACACCCTGGCTTGAAAGTTCAAAACTATTAACCGCTTGAACAACTGACCATGAGCAAAAACATTTCTCTAAGACTTACTTTTAAAATCTGCAAAATGAAGATCATAATTCCTAACTTGTTGGGTTGTCCTAAGGATTAAATAAACAATATAAATGATATGCCTATTATATTTTCTGGCACATAGTAACTTCCTAATAAATACTAGCTCTTACTAAATATGGAATTTTTCTTGTTTTGAGCATAGGAACTTCATTGTGCCTCAGTGATTCTATGTGTTTGGAAAGTATTGCCTTTGCCTTGGGGTGATTCCATCTCCAGCGGGTTATTTATTTAGTTGCCTAGCCTCTCTCCAACTTAGCATATTGAGGAGTTTATATTGGAAAGTGAACAGTAGAGAAAATTTAATGCTGGAGCTTGATCAATGGAGGCTCTATTGATGATGTCCTTTAAGTCAGAATTTATCAGGGCTGCATCAGAGCGCTAAGTCTTTCACTTCAGATTTTAGGTGGTGGGGAAATCATTGAATTTATTCATTCATTCTTTAACACAACAATTATTTATTGAGTACCTAATTATACTAGGCACTATGCTAGGCATCAGAAGTGATATACACAGACATATGGACCCTGCCCTAGAGACTGTTTTCTTCCAATCTAGGGGGAGCCTGATATAGCAACACAGCTGCTCTTCCTCATTCCTCCTCATCCCTGAGCTGTGTATATTTCTTCTTACATAGATATTATGCTATCTTGTGGGTAGAATATCTATTTGGCCTACTACGGAGTCAACCAATATCCAAGGAGGATTGGATAGGGGAGGGAGGAGAAGTGTAAGGGGATGACAGCTGCTTCTCCTGAAGGACAAAGTCATTAATTAACTGGGGAAGAGGCAAGTCTCAGACCAGACACAGGGAACAAGTGGGAGGGGCTGAGCGGCAGCACCCCTAGAAAGCTCTTAGGTCCCTGGTGGTAGGTCATGGGTGTTTATGTGCAGGGATGTGAGAGTTCTGGGTTCCAGTCTGGGTGCTTTGATGCTGTTTGGCCCTTTTGTTCTCACATGGTCAATAGATTGGGAGACAGAATCTGGAACAGGAAGGACCTTAGACCCTTGGACTTAACCAGCTGTGGTAGGATCAGGAAACTCTCCTGTATAAGACAGGTTGTTTTATACTTTATTCCCCCTCTATGTTTATTTTCCTTTTCCTTAAAAGTGCCATACATCCCAGTATCTCTAAGGGAACTAAGGACAGGCTTTATGTATGTCCTTTGACCAGACCTTTAACATAAGCTGGCCTTGGAGGCTAGCATGGTAGTGGAGGCATCTAGGATGCTAGGAGAGAACTCCAAGGTGGTAGGAATGTGGTCCAAGTCGTACTAGGTCTTGTTGATCTTTCTAGAAATTCTGGTAAAAATTAAGGAGGTTAGGTTATTTTGAAGTCTATTTTTTAGGCCATGGGAATACCCCAAACCTGTTCTTGAACCTCTCAGCTTAAGGGAATCAGAGGGATATACATACATAGAAAACAAAGACTGGCAAATGACTATTCTGTTATCCAATGTAGAAGTTCAGTGAGTGAGGCTGAAATAAATAGAAGATTTATTTTTCTCCATCCCACAAAACCTACTTTCTACTCCCCAAGTATCTTTTCAAGATTAATAACAATATTAATAGTAAAAATAGCATACAGTGTTCTGGTTGCTTTGCAGGCCTTCAGTGGTTGTACTGTTTTCATTCGATTTTAATCAGAAATTGAATTGCCAAAGCTTTTAGTTAACAGAGTGTTTTAAATATTCTCAGTCTCCCGCCCAAGCATTTCCTGGTGTTCAGTAATCTTGAGTTTACGATATCCTTTCTTCTATCACAGCCATCTTCACAGATCTGATAAATAAATTCACAGTAAGTTACACTTGAATTATATGGATTAAAGTCTAATCTCCCCTAAGGGTATTTGCATTTTAATAGGCAACAGAAGCTAATGAAATTGAGTCGAAGGGGTGGAATTTCTGTTGTTAGCAAGTAGGGAACAATTTTTGGTTGGTAGGAAGATCTTATCCTTGTTCCTAAAATTACATTACCTGTAAGATCAGTTCAGACAAAACATTAACTGGTTAGATGACCTAGGGTCACAAATGTATATAGTTAGCTGGTAGGGAGCCAATATCCCAATACGGAACATTGAGGCCGGCACTGCTCTGTTCAGCTCGCCATCCCCTCTTCCTCCCACCCCATCTCCCATCAGCCTCCTTGTGTATGAGTGTAAAGTCCCTCCATCCCACAGAACTGCAAGCTCTCCTCCAAACAGAAATTGAGTTTTATTAATATTTCCTCCAGCCCTTTCTCTCTGGCACCTGGTATCTGAGAGCTTCCTAAATGTTGATAAGTTTATTGAAAAAACACCCCATGCCCCCATTTACACCTGAGATAATCATGCCACAGACAGTAATGAAGCCCAATGCTAGTCTCAGGTCTCCGGAGAAGTAAGTAGCTTTTAGTTTTTCCTGCTAAAGACTAAAAAAGGCTCTTGAACAGTTCTTGTGGTATTATTTTCATTTTCTAATTCTATCATTATGCCCCCTCAGCAGTGTTCTTTGGCCCTTCGGATCCATCCATTCAGTTTACCCCACCCCCAGGCACAGCTCCTCCTCTATCTACATCCCCACTAGAGTGATCCATTTTTACATTGATGCCTCATTATCGCCCTAAGTCCATAGTTTACATTAGGGCTCACTCTTGGTGGTGCACATTCTATGGGTTTTGACAAATGTAATGACATGGATTCACCATTATAGTATCATAGGGAACAGTTCCACCGACCTCTGTGCTCCCCCTGTTCATGCCATCCTTCTCCCAAACCTCTGGCAACTGCTGACCTTTTAACTTTCTCCATAGTTTTGCCTTTTCCAGAATGTCTTATAATTGGAATCATACAGTATGTAACCTTGTCAGATTGGATTCCTTCAGGTGGTAATATGCATTTGAAGTTCCTCCATATCTTTTCACGGCTTGATAGCTTGTATCTTTTTAACACTGAACAATATTCCATTGTCTGGATGTAACACATTTTATTTATCTATTCACCTTACTGAAGGACATCTTGGTTGCTTCCAAATTTTGACAATTATGAATAAAGCTGCTATAAACATCCATGTGCAGGTTTTTGTGTGAATATAAGCTTTTCATTCATTTGGGTAAATACCAAAGAGTGTGACTTCTGGATCAATTTTTTTTTTTTTTCATTATCTTCCCACAAATGACTTGTAGCCTTTGCTTGGTTGGTGTTCCGTATCTGCTCTAACTTGTTTTCCCACATGTGCTTTGTGTTCTTGGCCATGTACTTTCTTCATTGAGCCTCTAGAGTCTCTAAGAATGATCTATGCCCCACTTGGAAGAATGTAAGGAAAGAGAGAAACACTATGTAATAGTAGTATGCAGAAGTTTGTAATGGAACAGCTAGATTTGGGAAAGAAGTAGAAAACAAGATGAGTTTATAGCACCCAAGAGTTAAATTCTGTCTGCTCATGCAGTTCCTACTGGCATCAAAACAAGAGTCTTTTGGTTTTATTACATCACAGTGAGGATCTGAACACTGAATCTAGCTTAAGGGAAATTAAAAGTCAGTGCTTTCTGGTAGTGACAATTCCCCTTGAAGGTCCTGACAGGAGATAGAAAGGAAATCAGACTCCCTGAAGCAGAGTCCATATTATCTTTAGTTCGTGTTGTCTTTTCATGGCCTATGAAAGATGCAGAGTGGCTTTCTGGAAGATGCAGTTCGAATAAAAAATGAGAGAACCAGCAAGATGAATTTAAAAGAGGTGGAGATCACCTCTACAGACTCACAGCAATAGGGATTTTAGGAGAGCCTACTGTTTTTTCCCTAGAAAAAACAAACCAACCAACCAACCTGAATTATCATTAATTTCAACTTTCTCTAAGTGGCCTTTTATTTTAGGTTAATTAAGACAAAGAAGTTGTTTTGATTTGCATAAATGAAATTCTTCCATGCTTCAGAAATGCTATAGATAGAATTTCAGAAGGAAAGAATGAAAAGTCTCTCTTTTCTTTCTTTTCTCATAACAAAGGTGATTCTCTATGTAGAAAATGGAAATTTGCAACTCAGTCATGTTTTGTTTTGCCTATTTAAGTGATTTTTAAAAATACGGAGCCAATATTATAAAATATGAGTGTTTTCACATAGATATCTGGATTTCAGGCTTGTCTTAAAAAATTGGAATACCTGAAACATTAGCATACATTTCCAAATGACAATAGCCAACCATAGCTCAACGGACATTGCCTCCTCTGCACAGGGCAAGGCTCCTCCAGTTCACCACATTCCTTAGTTTTCTCCACTGTCTTCCCAGCGCCTTCCAACTCATGCCTTTTGCTGCCTTCCTGCCCCCGAGAGGTATTTGAGTTTTTTACTTCTATTCTATGAGACATGATGCTATTTATTTCCTAGAGGAGTTGTAAGTCCTTACATAGAGATCAACCCCAGGCTGAGTTGTAAACACATCCTACTTAGCAAATTCATTCATGAGAGTTCAGACTTTATTAGTGACATGTTCGGCTTCAGCAAAGAATTATTTTAAACATTCTTTGGTTTAAACTTATTTTCTTCTAATGTATTATGATAGTAAAGACTTTTTAAATAAAAGATCAGTTTCATATGTCTTGCATTTTTCATCAGGTCGTGGACTTACAAAACATTTTCTCTGCTTTTTATTTAAGCTAAGAACCATTTTCCTTTATGGTTAGCTTCCTACATAATGACATAAGTCCAAATCTAGACATTATATTAGACATAAATCTCTCAAACAAAAAAAATATTCTCAAATATCAATAACTCTATCACAAAACAATTGATACAGGGATAAAACAGAGGAAAGAAGTAAAATAGTCCACACAGGAGGGAGTAGCAAGGAAAATCTGGATAAATAAAATGCCAATGATAGGATTCCAGATGCCCGGGCTGATGGCTCCAGAGTGACAGCGCCATCACTGTCACCAGCTCTACGTCCAGGATGAGATGAGTGAGGTGAGCACAAAACTGAAGAGGGGCGAAAAACAAGTGTTCATGATACACACTTTAATGCCACATTTTAAAATGTAATGCAGTGTTTTTATAAGTCAACATTAATGCAAAGTAATCCATGATAGGTAAAATGGTCTTGCTGGCCAACAGGTTGCAGTTTGACCAACATTTATCATGCGTACCCTATCTATGCCAGCTATGGTGCTAAGTACTTTAAATGCTTTTTTTTCTTTTTAAAAATTTAATATACAGAATAATTCCATGAGATAAGTTCCATTATTTTCTCCCATTCTCTCCATTTTACAGCTGAGAAAACTGAGGCTTAAAGATGTTGCATAACTCACCCAAGGTTACAGCCCATAACTAATAGGATCCAAGCAGCTTGACTGCAGAAACTGCTCATGTCCATGGTACTATGCTTTCTACTGCTGCAGGGATAGTTCAGCCCACAGTTAGATCAAGTTCTGTGGATGCTGGTATGACTCCACTATCCTGATGTTTCTACTGGATCAGAGATGAGTTCATGACCTCAGAGCAGCCATGTATAGACTGGCCCAGAGGAGCTGAATTAATTTGATGGGAAGACCTAGCTTATTGGTTTTTCTACACTAGATGGTTTCTGTCCAAACCAATGTTAGGAAAGAAGGGGAGTGGGGTAGGGAAGAGACAGGGCAGAGGTAAAGGGAGAGTCAGGAAATACATCCGTACACAGAAAGAATGAGAAACCTAAAGATGGTGAGACCAAGAACAAATACAGATATTGTTGGTAAAGGCAAGAGCAAGGAGGAAGAGGCTGCTTTATCATCAAATTCAAGCTCGGAACGAAGAGTATGGGAACTCTGCAGCTGAAGGGGACACCCATAACTCAGCACTGAGCTGTGGGGAAATGATGCTCCAGTCTGTGGGAATATGTCATGTCCCTCGAGCCTGTTTTCTGTCTTCCTTACTGTGGGTTCTGCCCTGTTCTTCCCTACGTGGCTATTAACAGATATCCTGAGGTGGTCACTGAAACCTGAAATAGCCCAGTGGGCCCTTCTTCCCTGTTTCACATCCGTCTCTACCTCTCTGAGTTGCCCTGTCCTCCTATCCTTCCATAGCCTCCCCCTTCCCGGCCCGCGCAGCTCCTCTAGCTCCATCGCACTCTAATGTGAGAACTTTCGTCAGTGGGCCACCTTTTTCTTTTTGTGATGCTTCACGAAGCTATAAAGAGCCAGTTGTCCGTGATCCTTCAGCTGACTCTCCAAGTGCTTCATTATCTGTCATTCTCTTCATGCCTGCAGGGCTGGAAGCAGAGGTCTGGACATGAGAGGGCTGGCCAAGTAGGCGGTGGTGTCTGAGAAGGAAGCATGGAGAAGTATGAAAGAAGTTCAGTTAGCAGCACACTGTACCACATCTGCACTTTATTGGCGTGTTTCCTAGAGAATATTGACCTTCAACTTCAGATTTGCTGCTACTGCTGAAAGATTTAAAATACATATGGTAGATTTTCCAGTACCACTCAGCTCACTAAAATAATAATTAACCATCTAGCTCAGTGGTTCTCAGTCCTATCAGATCCAATAATCCCTTTTGGCAGTAAATATTTCAGATGTGTTTTGTAATGATCCCTCTACTTTTTGTATGGATAATATAACCTATTTACATGTACCTTTTAAAATACTCTAACTGTACAAGAAGAAGTAAAAGGAAAATAAGTTAAGTAAATAAATAACATGAATGTAAATTCTAGGGCAGGAATATATCAGAGATATACATATAAAGATGTCAGATGTTTTCACCTCTTTTTAGAATCATTCAGACCAGGACTGTGACTAATGCAGTCTGATATGGGTATTTTCCATTAGCCACTCAATAATCCATGAGCAATGTTATATAGTCAGTGATGATTTCCCAAAACCACCCTTGGCCCCTCCAAGGATGTCCATAGCCCAGTTTCTGGAAAATTGTTATCTTATGTGGCATAAGGTAATTTGCAGATATAATTAAGTTGAGGATCTTAAGATGGAGAGATTATACTGGATGATCCCAGTAGGTCCAGTGTAAACACAAGAGTTCTCCTAGGAGAGAGACACTCATATCAGGCTCAGAGGAGGTGTAACGAGGGAAGAAGAGGTTGGAGTGTGGCAGGGCCATAAGCCAAGGAATACGGGTAGTCTCTAGAAGCTGGAAAAGTCAAGAAAAGGGATTTCTCTGCAAAACCTTCAGAAGGAACACAGCCTTGATGATCCATTTTAGGCTTCTGACCTCTAAAATTGTCAGATAATAAATATGTGTTGCTTTAAGCCACTCCATTTGTGGTAATTTCTTACAGCAGCAAAGGGAAACTAATATCGTGACCAACTCTTGGAAAATTCCCAACTGTCAAAGTTCAATTTTTATAAAATTTATATGATAGCTTCCTTCCTGGAAAATTTATTGCATAGTCAAAGTGTGTAAAAATACTCTGTGATTATATGTAAAATGGAGCTCAATTCTAGACTCAAATAATTATAAACAAAGTTTTTGCTGTATTACCAAGTCTTCTATTTTCTCAGTTTTCTATCCTCTGTCTTGTCTGCTGTCACCCACTTGCAGTTTGGGTTCAGATTTCATGCTGAGCAATCTCACTTCTGTCTTGCTTAGAGGTCTCTGCCCTGTGGCTTTGCCTTTCCTTTGCAGAGTAGCCCTTCAAGATGTTTTCTGAAAAGGCTCTTTCCTCCCTAAAGCTGCTGGCTGTTAAAATTCTTGTTCAAGGTATGTGCTCTTCCTTCAGCCTAAAATGACCTTCAACCTCCAGTCCCTAGGTTTGACTGATGCCTGGTGATCCTTCAAAATTCAAGGGCCATCATTTCCAAGCAGCTCCTTTGACCTCCACTGTCATGGGTAGGTTCTTCTCGTGGGTTTTCGCTGGTCCCTGAACTGACTATCTTTATCACCTATTTTCTTTTTCCTATGTGCAGACACTGTGCTAAGCACTTTAAATATATTTTGTCACTTATATCATATACCAATCTGGTGAGCTAGTTATTATTTATCCTTATTTTACAGATAAGGAAATTGAGACTCAGAGTAAATACTCAAAATCTAAAGTAAGAAAAGGAGTCTTGTTCTTAGAATCCTTTATGTTCATGAAAGATTAAATTTCAATGGATTATATTTAAAAGGATTAAATCTTTATAACTTTTTACTCATTAGTAATCATTTATTATGCTTGTATGTAGTCTATAGAGAAAAGTTTCCAGACTATTCCCCAAACACTTCAGGATGCCTGCCTTTAGAGTAGGTGGATAGAGTGGGCAGATGGCTTACTTTATACACTTGTATCATTTGAACTTTCTTTTTTAATTGATTAGAGAGAGAGGGAGGGAGGGAGAGAGGGAGAGAGAGAGAGAGAGAGAGAGAGAGAGAGAGAGAGAGAGAGAAACATCGATGTGAGAGAGAAACATTGATCAGTTGCCTCCTGTACATGCCTTGACCAAGGATTGAACTTGCAACCTGGGTATGTGCCCTGACCAGGGATTGAATCTGCCACCTTTTGGTACACGGGATGACATTCACCTGAGCCACACAGGCCAGGGCTCATTTGAACTTTTTACAATGGTCAATTACTGGAGTCAAGTTTATTTGGCTTTCATGTATAAAATCTAAATGCAAAATATAAAAAAAGGTTTTAATAGTAGTTTAAACATTTTCTAGGCCAATTATTTTTATGTTTTGTATATAATTTTTGTGTGTGTATGTACAAATTTAGTTCATTCACATATTGATTTGTTCCATGCTTACTGAGTGTCACTATGAATTAGGTTCTGTTTGGGCACTGGGGATGTGGCCGTCCATGAGAAGGGCAATGGAACTCACATTCTAGTGGGGATATATTCAACATCCATCTAAGAAAAGAAAGTAAGCAGGAAAGGGTGACAGAAAGTGGTAGGGCGTTCTCATTACTTAGTCAAAGAAGGCTTCTCTGAGGGGCTAGTGTGTGAGCGGGTACTGAATGAAATAAGGGAGAAAGCCATATGAATATCTGGGGAAATATATCCCAGAATGTAACTTAGAATTTTTATGAATTATTTGTGTTTTGTTTCGGAATTAGAGTTAATAGTATCACTTACTGAGCATGTACAAGGTGCTTGGTGGGTGAGTTGGGCTGTTGGGTAACAAGAAAATATGAGATGTGACTTTGGCCACCTAGTTTACAACCTCGATGGAAGTTGAGAACAATACACATAAAAGTATCAAACAATAAAACATTATTATTTATTTGGTGCTAATTGTATAACACAGATTCCAGGTTTTGGGGGAACACTTCGGGTCTTCCATCTTCAGCATTAAATGTCTAATTTTGCTGGATTCAAATATTTTTAAGCACAAGGCAATAGAACAAGGCAATGAAGCAAGAAGGTGGGAAAAATCTTCTTTAATAGAACTTTAGGGATTTCCTTCTCATAGAACCTATTTATGGAGTCTGTGAAATATGATTCTAATTGGGGATAGGAAATCCTATTGGGAATCCAGACAATTGATTGATAGTCAATGGCAATCCAGGCAGTGGTAGCTCTCCTTGGACCCATTCTCCTTGAAATATGGTGTGAAGGGTAACACATGCATTGTTTTTCCTGCTTCTGTTCTCCGTGCTGCCCTGTGCTGCCAACAAGTGAAAGTTGGGGTTTTGATTTAGACCAATGATCAGACTGAGACTGTCTATTGTCTAGCACAGGACTCTCAATAATGGTTCCCATTTGGAGCTCTCAAAAAATGACTCATGACTGGAACACGAATATGCTAACAGTGTTTGTGCTGGTGGGATGGTGACAATTTTGTTTCCCCCCGCTAAGTTTTCTGCTTTCCCAAATCTCGATCATTCATAACAGTTTCTGATTATACGCCAGTTTCTGATGGTATTTTCTTTGAAATGAAAAACAAAACAAAACAGGAAAAGTAATGATTCAAAGAATTCATTGGACTTATTACATTAATGAGTGCTTATTTGGTTTGCACAATAGACTTTTCTCTGCTAAATTAATTTTTTGCTTCAAAGATTTCATGCTTGAATCAACTTTTTCTTTTATTTTAACGAGTATCGTTAACAATCATTAATTATAATATCCAGTGTTCACACTATGATTTTCACTCCAAAATGTAGAAACACATTTTAAAATTCGGTAATCCCTTACATTTTAAGCCTACCACAGAAGAGAGGCAGCAAATATTTACATTTTATAGACGGGCTTGGAGGTTAGGGGACTAAAACAACAACAACAAACTGGGTACATTTTTCTTCAATCTTATTGGATGTATATTTATTACAAAGCTGCCTAGTCTGTTCCCAAGGCTGTTCCTAAGGCTGGTAGTGAGGTTTTCTGAAATAAGCATGAAGTGTTGCTACCAGCCTGAGTCAGAGGCTTTCCCTGTGGTTTTGACTTCTAATTTCATTAGCTGCAAAATCAAAGACGAGATCCCCCTTGTTTTGTTCTCTGGTGTTAGAATTCTAAGCAATGATCCTGACATTCCCACACAGGGGCCTTTGCTGCCGGGGGTGGCAAGGGATGTGCTGGTCCTGCTGCTTGTCTGCCGTGCCTTCCTTACGCTTCCTCCGCTGTGCTCCCCGTGATGGGGACTGAACTTGGCAGGTTGCAGTGATCCCAGGCTCCTCCTTGTCAGCTGGTGTTTGGCAGGGGTCAACCAGTGCAGGGGTGTCGCAGGGTGGAAGGGTGGATGAAGCCAGGCACCAGCTCCTCTAGAGGACCCAGCGGCTGCTGCCTGCCTTGATCCCTCTATCCTGGGGCTGTCCTGGCTTTCTGCTGTTGCTAACCTCTGGGCTGCCTCCCTTTCCTGTTTGGCTTCTCTATAGCAATTCTCTCGCCTGTGCCACGAACTCTCTGTTACCCCAGTCCCTGTTTTAGGTGTGGAAAGTGCTTCTGATTTCCCGGTTGGACCTTGACTCATACAGACATCAGTTCTCAGGGAGGGATGATTGCCAATGAAATGAAGCACTGCCTGTTTTGTAAGAATTTACAGAAAATTAAAGTTTATAAAATTTACCTCATTTTAGGCCTCAAGAAACAGAGTAATGTGGAAAAGCAGATAATAACTTTATCATTTTGTACGCAGGTACTTCTGAGCTGATGAATTATTTTATATACTGCTCTGAAATGAGACATGTTAATGACATAGACCTATGATTTCCTTGTATCCCTTGGATTTCTAGCATTTTATAATTAGCCAATGATGTAGTGTGGCATGAAGTGATGCCACTAAAATATATTAATTGAAACATTTAAAAGTTTATACCTAAAAGCACAATATCTGGATCCTTATTTAAGGCAGACATACTCTTTAGTAGTACTACTATAAGAAAGATTATGAAATCAATTTACATTATTTTCCTGGGTAGAGGAAAAATGTCTATCCCCAATGAGTTGCCAGCATTAATACGTAAGGGGCCGGTATGTAGTATCTCCTGCATTTCTTTAACTATGTGGCAGCTTGCAGTGGGGAAACCACTGGACTAGGAATCATAAAACATAGGCCTTATCTTGGGTTGGATTTGCTAGAGACAGGGATGTGCAAGTGATTTATGGAGGGAGGACCTGTAAGGAAGTGAGAGAACGGGGCAGGGCAGGGGGAGAAGATAAGCAAAGATGTGTTTCAGCTGAAGTCTAGCCTCAGCTTGATCACATGGGGACTCTGGAGAAAGAATGAGACCACTGAGAAGTCCACCTTGAGACAGGGAGGCTGGGCTTTGGTACCCCTGTTATCAGTCAGTCATTCACTGTGTGTGGCCCCTGGTGGGGTAGAAGTACATACCTTCCCAGGAATTTATGTCCATGGAAGGCAATTCTCTGGAGAATTCTCTTAGCAGCAGCACCTACAGCAGCTGAGAGATGGATAAAGTGACCTAATAAAGGAGATATGTGGGAGGCACCCATAGCATCTACTGTGGATATCAGTACACCACTTACTTACCCTTTGGCACTGGACAAGACAATAACCGCTCCAAGCCTCAGGTTCCTTATCTCTTTAAATAATGAAAAAGACAGAGAGTTGGTAATAACCACTTTATCACTCCTAAATGTGCTTTGAAAGAAAGGAAGTGCTGTGGAAGTAGGTAGCCAGTCTATTGGGAAAGAGGGCCATGCAAAGTTATAAAGCTAGTGTGAACACTCCAGTTTCAGCATGGTCTCAGTCTTCCCTTGGCTTCCTCTGAAAACATAGTCTGAGACAAGGACTTGGGTAACGGTAGTTTATTTTGGAGGTGATCCTAGCAGACAGGAGTGACGGAGTAGGGAGAGTGCAAGAGGGATGGAGGAAAGGCCAGAGGCACCATCGAAGCCCCTGCAGGGTGTGGGTAGGGCTTCATCGTGTGCACTTGAGGCAAGCTACTGTCAGCAGGAAGTGAGCCAAAACCTGCATGGCACTGCTGGCGTGGCGCCCTCGGGTGAAAGTGTGCTGTTTGTTATGGTACATTCTTGGCACTGCTCAGATCCATGGATGCTCTTCATTAATCCCTTTCTGTCACTGACTCTTTAAAGACTGGGCTGACCCCTGCCTCTAAGAAAATATTTAACAGTGTAATAAGCTACAGCCCTCCTTGCACAGCAGAGTCTGAGGCCACAATTGATATCCATCATCTTTCTCCTCCATTATTTATTCCAGACTTCCCTCACCCTCAGCAAGCACTTCTGAGGTTGCTTGGTCACCCTGAGGGGTCTGAGACTGGGTTGACTGACTTCCTGCAGTTGCCTGTTCCCTGTGATCAGTGGGTATGGAAACACCAAGAGATGCCTAGTGAATCCCTTGAGATCCAGACTTACTCTTCCTTTTCCACAATGTGTAGCAGCAACCCTGTCTCATTAGGATGAATACAGTTTCTCTGCCAATATAGAAATCTACTCTTTGCCCATGGTCCATTGGCACAAAGTGCCCGAGTGATCAGGTGGAGTCACAGCTTCAGACTCAGTGTCTCTTGAAGTGTTGCTCTCCAAGAACCAGGACATTTATTCTAGCAAAGTTTAAAGTTGTGGAAACAAGAAGTCCAAGTTTAGCAATTGTGGCACTGGGAGTGATGATGAGGGAAGCCAACCAGTGCTTGCACTCCTTGGTACCCAGACCTTTGTTTTCTAGCTTTGGGGTATACAGCCCCCAAACCATGTAAAGGCTATAGTTTCAATTCATATAATGCATCCTGGAGAATAGTATCCCGACTCTGCAAATTGTAGACATGAGTTGGTGCCATATCTGAGCCAATATGAGGTCATTCCAATATTCTATCAGGCAGGATCCTTCTGAATGATGCATATACAATAGGAGCAATGATCCTGGGGTCATGGGTCCATTGTCACATCTTCTCTAGGAGAGAGGTGGTTACCATAAAGGAGTCTAACTCAATTGTCCATCCCAGGCGTGGTTGAAATCAGAGGTGGCTCAAAAGAATGTCAGTTGGGGCACTAGGTGTGTCTGTTATAGTAACAGATCTTTTGTGAGATTTCTCTTTGCCTGTGATGCTGGGCTAGGAGCTGTACCCAGGGAGTTTACAGATATTGGCTCTGCCACCTTTGGTCTGCTATCCTGTCACATATCATTCAGGAAACAGTGGTAACTGGTATGTGCCAGGTTCTATGTTAGAGATACAAATAAAAGTAAGTTTCTGTTCTTTGGAAGCTCACCACCTAAAACAGGAAATAGGTATATAAATAGTGAACTGTATTTTGGAGTTGATGCTTTTGATATAGGGAGCACAAAAAAAGAGAATAATAATCCTTCCTGGAAAAGTCTAGAAAGACTTCATAGAGGAGGTGATATTTGGGTAGACCATTAAATGATGAATATTAGTTTTCAAAATAGACATTGATAGATAAAAGGCATGCTGGGTGGAGAAAAGAGCATCAGCAAAGGTATATAGACATGAAGAACAGGGTATGACTAGGGAATGGCAGGAGCTTCAGGGACTAAAGCAAAGAGTATGTGTGGGTGGGGTGGGGTGGGGAGAATTAGAGAAGAGTAGAACGGGAGGGGGAAGAAATGATTGAACCGGGTCATATTAAAAGGCCCTGGATTATATGCTAAGGAGTTTGGATCTGAGAGACATATCCAGCGTGGACATGTGTGCATAGACCCTGCAGGCAGTGCAGTGGAAACATTACGCCAGGATGTGCATGGGCAGACAAGGCGGTGTTGGCGTGAAGGTCTCAGAACCTGTGCTGCAGCTCTACCAGAGGCTGGAGCTGGAAGGAGCTTTCCGCCATTTTTAATGCGTTTCAGATGAAATCCTACCTTGGAAGGCAACATAGTCTAATAATGTCAGAGCTGTTCTGATTGAGACAATGAAGGCAGAGGGGTAAGGAGAGTCTGCAGGGAAGGGGCCCTGAGACCTATCTGAATATCCCCTTGTTTTCTTTACTTACCAGGTAAAAAAAATGAAAAGTCATGTGAAATCATATATGACTTATTTGAGGCTAGAACATGAATTTTTGAAAGAGTAGGAAACCTTTTCCCCTTAAGGTTGTATTCTTCATATATCAAAATGTTATGAACAGAATCTCAAATGACATATGTGAAATTTTATTTCATAAAATGTTGGGTGATAATGCATCTAATCAGTGTTGACTGTTCTTACTATTTTAGATGTTAACCAAAGCACTCAAAGAAGTGTATTTTGGAAGCAGGTAATGGGAAAGGTGAGGAAGAAATGGGGTCAGAATGTGCTGAGCCCTTGCTTGGATCAGGACTCGGGAAGAAGTCCCATTCTTGCCTAGTGATGTGAAAGTTGTTAGAAGTTGTCTCCGACATACCACATTTCCACTTTCTGAAATTATTCCACAGTATCAATATTAAGCTTGAAGAATCGGCAAAAGACTTGAGTTGGAGGTGGTGGAGGCAAGTTATAGAATAGTATTCTGGTCTCTGTTGCTCTGAGCTCTTATTGATTGATTGATTGATTTTATTGATTTTAGAGAGAGAGAAATATCAATGTGAGAGTGAAATATCAGTTGGTTGCCTGCCACAGGCACCCTGACTGGGGACCAAACTTGCAAGCTGGGTATGTGCCCTGACGAGGAATTGAACCCTCAACCTTTTGGTGTACAGGATGATGCTCCAACCGACTGAGCCACACTGGCCTGGGCTGAATTCTTATTTTTTAAATTCTTATTTTTAAAATTTTATTATTTTTATTACAGTTGACATTTAATATTATTTTGTATTTGTTTGAGGTATATAGCATAGTGGTTAGACAATCATATACTTTACAAAATGTTCCCCCCTATATTTCAAGTACTCACCTGGCACTATACATAGTTATTACAATATTAGTTACCATATTCCTTATTTTGTACTTTATATCCCTGTAACTATTCTGTAACTACCAATTTGTTCTTCTTAACCCTTCACCTTTTTACCCAGCAACAGTCAGTTCTCTGTATTTATGAGTCTGTTTCTATTTCATTTTTTTCTTTTGATTTCACATATAAGTGAAATCATATGGTATTTGTCTCTCTCTCTCTGACTAATATCACTTAGTATAATACCTTCTAGGTCCATACATGCTGTCATAAATGGTAAGATTTCATTCTTTTTTATGGTTGAATAATATTGCATCGTATATACATACCACAGCCTTTTTCCCCCAGTTGTCTATTGATGGGCACTAGGGTTGCTTCCATATCTTGGCCATTGTAAATAATGCCGCAATGAACATAGGGGAGCATATATTTTGTGAATTAATATTTTGGGGTTCTTTGGATATATTCCCAGAAGTGGATTCACTGGGTCATAGGCAGTCCACTTTTAATTTTTGAAGTATCTCCATACTGCTTTCCACAGTGGCTACACCAATCTGCATTCCCACCAACAGTACATAAAGGTTCCCTTTTCTTCATATCCTCACTAACACTTATTGCTTGTTGATTTATTGATGATAAATTCTGACAGATGTGAGGTGAAATCTCATCTTGTTTTAAATTTACATTTCTCTGATGATTAGTGACATTGAGCATTTTTTCATATGTTTATTGAGCATCTGTATATCCTCTTTGGAGAAGTGTCTGTTCGGGTCCTCTGGCCTCTTTTAAATTGTATTTGTGTGTGTGTGTGTGTGTGTGTTGAGTTGTATGAGTTATTTATACATTTTGGATATTAATCCCTTATCAGATGTATCATTGGTGAATGTGTTCTCCAATTCAGTGGGTTGCCTTTTCATTTTGTTGATGGTTTCCTTTGCTGTGCAAAACCTTTTTAGTTTAAAGTAGTCCCATTTGTATATTTTTTTCTTTTGTTTCCTTGCCTGGGGAGATATATAATAAAAAATATTAGTAAGAGAAATATCCAAGATTTTACTGCCTATGTTTTTTTCTAGGAGTTTTATGGTTTCGAGTCATATATTTAAGTTTTTTAACTACTTTGAGTTTATTCTTGTGTGTGGTGTAAGAAGGTGGTCAAGTTTCATTTTCTTGCATATATCTGTTCCAGTTTTCTAAAACCATTTATTGAATAGACTTGTCTTATCCCATTGTATGTCATTTCCTTCTTTATCATATATTAATTGACCATATAGATGTGGGTTTATTTCTCAGCTCTGTATTCTGTTCCATTGATCTATGTGTCTGCTTTTATTCCAGTGCCATGCTGATTTGATTATTATAGCCTTGTAATATAGTTTGATATTAGGTAGTGTGATACCTCCAACTTTGTTTTTTCTCAAGATTGCTGTTGCTATTTGGGGTCTTTTGTGGTTCCATCTAAATTTTTGGATTATATATTCTAGTTCTGTCAAAAATGCCATTGGTGTTTGATAGGAATTGCTTTGAATCTATAGATTGCTTTAAGTAGTATAGACCTATTAATTGTATCGATTCTTCCCATCTGTGAGCACAGTATATGCATCCATTTATTTGTACTTCTTCAATTTCTTTCTTCAGTGTCTCATAATTTTTTGAGTATAGATTTTTAACATCTTCGGTTAAATTTATTCCTAGGGAGTTTTCTTTTGATGAAATTGTAAATAAGATTGTTTTCTTACTTTCCCTTTCTGATAGTTCATTATTGGTGTGTAAAAATGCAATCTATTTCTGAATATTTATTTTGTATTCTGCTACTTTATTGAATTCATTTATCAGTTCTAGTAGTTTGTGTGTGTGTGTGTGTGTGTGTGTAATCTTTAGGGTTCTCTTCATATAGCATCAAGTCTTCTTCCTTTTCAATTTGTACACCTTTTTTTCCCTTCTTGTCTCACTGCTGTGGCTAGGATTTCCAGTACTGTGTTAAATTAGAGTGGTGAAAGTGGACATCCCTGTCTTATTCCTGATCTTAAGGGAAATGCTTTTAATTTTTCTCCTGAGTATGATGTTAGCTGTGGGTTTGTTATATGGCCTTTATTATATTGAGGTATGTTCCCACTTTGCTGAGAGTTTTTATCATAGTGAGTACTGGATTTTGGCACATGTTTTTTTCTGCATCTCTTGATATGCTTATATGATTTTTATTCTTAATTTTGTATATGTGGTGTATCATGTTAATTGGTTTGTGGATATTGAGCCAAACCTGCATCCGAGGAATAAATCCTGCTTGATTAGGGTGTATGATCTTTTTAATGTATTGCTGAATTTGGTTTGCTAATATTTTGTTGAGATTTTTGCATCTATGTTCATCAGGGATATTGACCTATAATGTTCTTTTTTTGTAATATCCTTATCTGGTTTTGGAATCAGGAGAATGCTGGCTTCATAAACTGAGCTTGAGAGTCTTCTCTCCTCTTGAATTATTTAGAATAGTTTGAGAAGGATGGGTGTTAATTATTCTTTGAGTATTTGGTAAAGTTCACCCGTGAAGCCATCCAGTCCAGGACTTTTGTGTGTTGGGAGTTTTTTTGTTTGTTTGTTTGTTTGTTTGTTTTAATCCTCACCCAAGGATATGTTCCTACTGATTCCAGAGAAAGAGGAAGGGAGAGGGAGGGAGAGAGAGAGAGAGAGAGAGAGAGAGAGAGAGAGAGGAACATCAATATGAGAGAGAAACATCAATCGACTGCCTCCCATACACACCCCGACAGGGGATCGTACCTGCAACCTGGATATATGTCCTGACTACGAATTGAACCCACGACCTTTTGGTGTACAGAATGGTGCTCCAACCATCTGAGCCACACAACCTAGGGCTGTTGGAAGTTTTTGATTACTGCTTTAAAAAAATTTTTTTTTCTTTATTGATGTTAGAGAGAGAGGAAGGGAAAGGAAGAGAGAGATGGAAACATCAATGAGAGAGAACATCGATTGGCTGCCTCCTGCATGCCCCCCACTGGGGATTTGGGCCACAACCTGGGCATGTGCCCTGACCAGGAATCGAACTGGCGACTTCTTGGTGAATGGGTTGATGCTCAACCACTGAGCCACACCAGCTGGGCAACCTTCTAATGTAGTCTTCATTTCAGTTATTGTATTATTCATTTCTGACTGGTTCGTTTTTATGGTTTCTATGTCCTTTTTTATGCTGTTGAAGTTCTCACTAAGTTTCTTGAGCATCCTTATAACCATTGTTTTGAACACTGTATCAGGTAGATTGCTTGTATCCTAGTTTTGTTTTCTGGTGATTTCTCATTTTCTTTCATTTTAGGCATGCTTCTTTGTGTTCCCATTTTGGCTGCTTTTCTGTGTTTGTTTCTGTGTATTAGGTAGATCTGCTATGTCTCCTGATCTTGAGTTAACCTTTGCTTTTGCTTTATCTTTTTGAAATTCTGAAGAGAATCCTCTCTAATTTCATAATCTTTCATGACATCAGAAAATTTCTAGCTCCCACTGTTTATTTATTATAGCCCTTAGAGTTTATTATTAATCTTAATAAATATAGTATGATTAAAATGATAAATATCATTGCTAAAAGTCTTAGGCTCATATGGTAGATAGTACAGGACAAATGTCCACATTTCTTTCATATTTTGGCATCAGAGAATGGAGTAAGGGAGGAGGTTTCATATGTGTTAAAGATATTCCCAGGGTTTGAGTCATCCTAAATACCTACAGTTATGAGTGAGTGCTAATAACATGAAAAAGAACAATGGCTGTAGAGAGTTTTAGATTTTGGTAATTTGTGGGCTATAAGGATAGATGAGGGAGTGGAATTAATACTTTATAACCACATCTTTTTTAAAAAAAATCAGTTTAGTACAAATGTATAGCTTAGTTCTATTAATGGAAAATATTTTTTATTTCCTTAGTGTATTTTAGAAATATTTAAGTTGTAAAAAAGAAAGCTCACAGGATTAACTATTGTAATTTCATCCTATTTTCCCCCTTCTATATATTTTTTAAATTAATCACATGAATACATGTACATGGTTTCAGAAGTCAAATGATGCTAAAGATGTACATATAAAAAAATAGCAGTCATCACCTCCCTCACTCAATGCTGTTCTCAGAGCCAATCAACTACTTGCAACTCTTTTGTATGACTTTCTATTTTGTGAAGCCAAAAATTTTAGTTTCATCCCCTATCTTCACACTTCCTGTATCATTTCAATATATTTATTTCATAATTTTTGTTTAATTCCATGTTCGTGGTTTTTGTTATTTTTGCTAGGTAAATATTAATTTTTGCTGAGCCAAATAGTAGGCTATGGTTACATTAGCTTTATTTTATAAACTTTGTTTTTCCCAAATGTTTTCCAAAATATTTTTATTTTCTTACAAGATTATATTGTAAGATAGAGAGTAGAGGAAGAAAAATTAAGGGCTTTTTCTAGGTCAGATCTTAATAGAAAATTACCATGGCAGTGATTGATGTGCTACGTGACAATTCTGTTAAAGCGTTCCTGTAACTCGCCATGATGTGAGGTAAGGTGGTGTCATTCAAAGCCCACAGTGTGCTTGCACAGGGACTTCACTATGGGGATCATCACTTCTGTGGCCTCTTTTCTTGCAAAATAGTGATGCAAACATTATTCAGAATGTTGGATTTTTGAAAATTGACAGGAAATTTACTAGCCAGGACATTTTGTCTTTCTTTCTTTCTTTCTTTCTTTCTTTCTTTCTTTCTTTCTTTCTTTCTTTCTTTCTTTCTTTCTTTCTTTCTTTCTTTCTTTCTTTCTTATTTTGTTACAGATGTTTCTCCTTTTCCCCCTATTGACACCCTCCTCCCCCTCCCTCCCCGCCCTGTCCCCAGTTTTGTTGTCCATGTACATTGGTTATGCGTACATGCATATAAGTTCTGTGGTTTATCTCTTTCCCCCATCCCCTCTTCTGGGGATTGTCAGTCTGTACCCTACTTCCACGTCTCTGGGACTACCCTGTTCTTCAGACTGTTATGTTCATTATATTCCACAAATAAGTGAGATCATGTGATATTTGCCTTTCTCTGCTTGGCTTGTTTCGCTTAGGATAATACTCTCCAGGTCCCTCCATGTCGTCTCAAAGGATAAGAGATCTTTCTTTCTTATAGCTGCATAGTACTCCATTGTGTATATGTACCACAGCTTTTTTATCCATTCATCTACTGATGGACACTTGGGCTGTTTCCAGATCTTAGCTATTGTAAATAGTGCTGCTATGAACACAGGGGTACCTATATTCTTTGTGATTGGTGTTTCAGACTTCTTAGGGTATATTCCTAGAAGTGGGATCACTGGGTCAAATGACAATTCAATTTTTAATTTTTTGAGGTAACACCATAGTGTTTTCCATAGTGGCTGTACCAGTCTGCATTCCCACCAGCAGTGTACTAGAGTCCCCTTTTCTCCACACCCTTGCCAACACTTGTTGTTTGATGCTTTGATGATGGCGGCCATTCTGACACTTGTCAGGTGATACCTCATTATTGTTTTATTTTGCATCTTTTTTTTTTTTTTTATCCTCACCTGAGGACACCCTTTCATTCAGGCAGAGTAGGAGGGAGAGAGAGGAAGAAAGAGAGAGAGAGAGAGAGAAACATCGACGTGAAAGGGACACATCGAGTGGCTGCCACCCGCACGACCAACCAGGGCCGGGGACAAACCGCAACCGAGGTACATGCCCTTAGCGGGAACTGAACCTGGGTCTCTCCAGACCACAGGCCGACGCTCCAACCGCTGAGCCAAACTGGCCAGGGCTATTTTGCATCTTTTTGATGATTAGTGATGTTGAGCATTTTTTCATATGTCTCTTGGCCATTTGTATGTCCTGTATGGAGAGGTGTCTATTTAGTTCCTCTGCCCATTTTTTTTTTTTTTAATCCTCACCCGAAGACATTTTTGCATGTATCTTCAGATAGAGCGGGAGGGAGAGAGGAGGGAAGAGAGAGAGAGAAACATTGACGTGAGAGAGACACATCGAGTGGTTGCCACCCACACGACCCCAACTGGGGCCAGGGACAAACTGCAACCAAGGTACGCGCCCTTAGCGGGAACTGAACCCGGGACTCTCTGGTCCGCGGGCCGATGCTCTAACCGCTGAGCCAAACTGGCCAGGGCCCTCTGCCCATTTTTTAATTGGGTTCTTTGTCTTCCTTTTGTTGAGTTGTATGAGCACTCTAAGTATTTTGGAAATTAACTCCTTATCTGAAGTATCATTGGCAATTATGCTCTCCCATACAGTAGGTTCCCTTTCCATTTTCATGCTTGTTTCTTTTGCTGTGCAGAAGCTTTTAGTTTGATGTAGTCCCATGTGTTCATTTTTCCTTTGTTTCTGTTGCCTTAGGTGATGTATCAGTGAAAATTCTGCTGCGTGTGATGTCTGAAATTTTGTTGCCTACGTTTTCTTCTAGGATTTTTATGGATTCACGAGTCACATTTAAGTCTTTTATTCATTTTGAGTTTATTCTTGTGTATGGTGTAAGTTGATGGTCTAGTTTCATTTTTTTGCATGTAGCTGTCCAGTTTTCCCAGCACCATTTATTAAAGAGGCTGTCTTTACTTCATTGTATGCTCTTGCCACCTTTGTCGAATACTAATTGAGCATAATGTTTTGGGTCAATTTCTGGGTTCTCTGTTCTATTCCTTTGATCTATGTGCCTGTTCTTGTGCCAGTACTAGGCTGTTTTGATTACAGTAGCTTTGTAGTATAACCTGATAACTGGTATTGTGATACCGCCTACTTTGTCCTTCTTTTTCAAGATTTCTGTGGCTATTCAGGGTCTTTTTTGGTTCCAAATGAACTTTTGAAGTATTTGTTCTAGTTCTGTGAAATACTTCATTGGTATTTTGATGGGAATTGCATTGAATGTATAGATTGCTTTGGGTAGTATGGACATTTTAATGATGTTAATTCTTCCAATCCATGAACAAGGTATGTGCTTCCACTTTTTTATATCTTCCTCTATTTCTTTTTTCCATGTCCTGTAGTTTTCTGCAAATAGGTCCTTTATTTCTTTGGTTAAGTTTATTCCTAGGTATCTTAATTTTTTTGCCATGATGGTAAATGGGATTGATTTTTTAGTTCATCATTGGTGTATAAGAATGCCATTGATTTCTTGACGTTTGTATCCTGCTACTTTGTCAAATTCATTTATTAAGCCTAGTAGATTTTTTTTTTTTATCCTCACCCGAGGACATTGTTCAGATAGAGTGGGAGGGAGAGAGAGGAAGAGAGAGAGAGAAACATTGACGTGGACACATCAAGTGGCTGCCACCCGCATGACCAGCCAAGGCGGGGGACAAACTGCAACCGAGGTACATGCCCTTAGTGGGAACCGAACCCGGGTCTCTCTGTACCGCAGGCCGACGCTCTAACCGCTGAGCCAAACCGGCCAGGGCTAAGCCTAGTAGATTTTTGATGGAGTCTTTAGGGTTTTCTATGTATAATATCATGTCATCTGCGAATAATGACAGTTTCACTTCCTCCTTTCCACTTTGGATCTTTTTTATTTTTTCTTCATGTTTGATTGCTGTGGCTAAGACTTCCAGTACTATGTTAAATAAGAGTGGCAAAAATGGGCATCCTTGTCTTATTCCTGTTCTTAAGGGAAATGCTTTTAGTTTTTGTCCATTGAGTATGATGTTGGCTGTAGGTCTTTCATATATGGCCTTTATTATGTTGAGATATGATCCCTCTATTCCCAAATTGCTGAGCGTTTTTATCAGAAATGGATGCTGGATTTTGTCAAATGCTTTTTCAGCATCTATTGATATGATCATGTGGTTTTTATCTTTCATTTTGTTTATGTGGTGTATCACATTTATTGATTTGCGAATATTGTACCAGGCTTGCATCCCTGGGATGAATCCCACTTGGTCATGGTGAATAATTTTTTGATGTATTGCTGGATCTGATTTACTAGTATTCTGTTCAGGATTTTGGCATCTATGTTCATCAGGGATATTGGCCTGTAGTTTTCTTCCTTTGTAGTGTCTTTTTCTGGTTTTAGAATTAGAATTATGCTGGCCTCATAAAACAAGTTTGGAAGTCTTCCTTCTTCTTGAATTTTTAGGAATAGTTTGAGGAGAGTGGGTGTTAGTTCTTCTTTGAATGTTCAGTAAAACTCCCCTGTGAAGCCGTCTGGGTCTGGGCTTTTGTTTGCTGGGAGAGTCTTGATTACATCTTCAATTTCCTTTGTTGTTATTGGTCTGTTCAAGTGTTCTATTTCTTCCTGGTTCAGTTTTGGGAGACTATGTGGTTCTAGAAATTTGTCCATTTCGCTTAGATTGTCCAATTTGTTGCTGCATAATTGTTCATAGTATTTGCTAACAATCCTTTGTATTTCTGTGATGTCAGTTATTACTTCTCCTCTCATTTCTGACTTTGTGTATTTGGATTCTCTCTCTTTGTTTCTTGGTGAATCTAGCTAAGGGTCCATCAGTCTTGTTTATCTTTTCAAAAAAACCAGCTCTTTGTTTCATCGATCCTTTGAATTGTTTTTTTGGTCTCCATGTTGTTTATTTCTGCTCTGATCTTTACTATTTCCTTCCTTCTGCTAGCTCTGGGGTTTTCTTTTTGTTCGCTTTCTAGTTCTTTAAGTTGTGAGGTTAGGTAGTCAATTAGAAATTTTTCTTGTTTCTTGAGGTGAGCCTGTAGTGCTATGAACTTCTCTCAGAACTGCTTTCACTGCATCCCATAGATTTTGTGTTGTTGTGTGTTCATTTTCATTGGTGTCCAGGAATTTTTAAATTTCTTCCTTGACCTTTATGGTAACCCATTCATTATTCAATAGCATGCTATTTAGCCTCCATGTACTCAAATATCTTTGCATGTTCTTGTTGCAATTGATTTCTGGTTTCATGCCATTGTGATCTGAGAAGATGTTTGATATGATTTCAATCTTCTTGAACTTGTAGAGACTTAGTTTGTGCCCTAACATGTGGTCTATCTTTGAGAATGTCCCATGTGCACTTGAGAAGAATGTGAATTCTGCAGTTTTTGGGTGTAATTCTCTGTAGATATCTATTAAATCCATTTGATCTAGTGCTTCATTTAGAGTCTCTGTTTCCTTGTTAATTTTTTGTCTAGATGATCTATCCAGTGATGTCAGCGGGGTGTTGAAGTCCCCTGCTATGATTGTATTGCTGTCAATTTCTCCTTTGAAGTCCTCCAGAAGATTTTTAATATATTTTGTTGCTGCTATATTGGGTGCATATATGTTTACGAAGGTTATATCTTCCTGTTGGATAGACCCTTTCAATATTATGTAGTGGCCTTCTTTGTCTCTAGTTATGGCCTTTATTTTGAAATCTAATTTATCAGATATGAGTATTGCTACCCCAGTTTTTTTTTTTTCCTTTCCATTTGCTTGGAAGATTTTTTTTCCATTCCTTTACTTTCAACCTATGTGAGTCTTTTGTTGTGAGGCGGGTCTCTTGTAAACAACATATATGTGAATCATGCTTTCTTATCCAGTCAGCTACTCTGTGTCTTATTATCGGAGTATTCAATCCATTTACATTTAAGGTGATTATTGATATGTACTTATTTATTGCCATTTTTGTTTAGTGTGGTTATGTTTTTCTTCCTATTTCTTCTACTAATTACAGCAGTCCTTTTAACATTTCTTGCAGTGCTGGTTTGGTGCTAATATATTCCCTTAACCTTTTTTTGTCTGGGAAGCTCTTTATTTGACCTTCTATTTTGAATGATAGCCTTGCTGGATAGAGTAGTCTTGGATTCAGATCCTTGTTTTTCATGACCTTGATTACTTCATGCGATTCCTTTCTGGCCTGTAGTGTTTCTGTTGAGAAGTCAGCTGATAGCCTTATGTGGGTTCCTTTGTAGGTAGCCTGTTGCTTATCTCTTGCTGCCTTTAGGATTCTCTCTTTGTCTTTAATTTTTGGCATTTTAATTATTATGTGTCTTGGTGTGGGCCTGTTTGGGTTCTTCTTATTTGTGTCTCTGTGCTTCTTGAACTTGAATATCTTCTTCCTTCACCAAGTTAGGAAAGTTTTCTGTCACTATATCTTCAAATATATTCTCTAACCTTTGCTCCTTTTCTTCTTCTTTGGGGACTCCTATGATGCAAATGTTAGTGTGTTTTCAGTTGTCCCACAGTTCTCTTAAGCTGTCTTCCTGTTTTTTAATTGTTTTTTCCTTTTGGTTTTCTGATTGGTTGATTTTTTCTACTCTGTCTTCTAATTCACTGATCTGGTCCTCAGCTTCCTCTACTCTGCTGGTTAGTCCTTCCAATGTGTTCTTTATTTCTGCTATCTCATTCCTCATTTCCACTTGGTTGGTTTTCTGTGTTTCAAATCTTTACTCATGGTGTTGATGTCCTTACTCATGGTGTTGAGCTTCCTCAAGATCATGGCTCTGAACTCTACTTCTGATAACTTGCTTAACTGTATTTCATTTATCTCATCTTCGGTAGAGTTCTCTTGTTCTTTCATTTGGGATTTGTTTCTTTGTTTCACCATTTTTGCTATCTCAGTGGGTTTTGGAGCCTGCCAAATTTCCCCTGTGTATGTTGGTGTTCTGCTCTTTGTGGCTCCCTCTGCTGGGTTTGGATGAATGTGGGACGGCCCACATTAAACACCACTATCAAGTCTTACTTTCCTGGGTAGATTTGTAAGCTCAAGAAAGGTTCAGTTATCCTCTAGCTTTTTGCCTGGAGGCTATTAGTCTCAGTTATTTGAAGAGCTTTGGGTTCTCAGTTGAATGAAAATTCCCTCAGGTGTTCAGTGTAGGAGAATTTCCAGAGGGTGGGGCAGATGCTGGTTGTTAATGAGCCTCAATTTGGATTTCTTTGGCTTACCTGGGTGGGGCTGAATCTCCGAGGGAGGGGCTGCTACAGCCCTGGGAAGGAGCAAGCTGGCCACTTGACCTTTGTGGCCGAGACTCAGCACACATTCTGAGCACTCTCCAAATCCTGGGTGTCCCCACAGAGTTCCAGTCCAGTCCATCCTCCCTCTGCAAGATCCCAAGGTGAGTCACTGTAGCCAATCTAGTGCTCTGTCCTGGCCCTCTGTGCTGTGAAGCCACTTGGGTTTTTAACCCCGAGGGGGCTGCTCACAGCTAAGGCTGCTGCTGTCCGTGGGCTCCCAGCTTGCCACCCTCTCGCGCCTCCACAAATCCTACTAGTGTCCCTGGTTATATGGTCCTCTCCCACTGCTTTTCTGTTGTTTTTTTCTGGTGATTTGTCTTTGTTTTAGTTGTAATTCCCATTTGGTCCTGGGAGATCGTCTGTGTAGCTTCCATTCACTCCGCTGCCATTTTTTCTCTCTCCCATTTTGTTTTCTTTAGTTCTGTCTTAGACTATTTGGGCTGCTATAGCAGAATGTCAGAGACTGGATTACTTATAAACAACAGACATTTATTTCTCCCTGTTCTGGAGGCTGGAAAGTCCAGGCTCATGACCCTGGCTGATTCTGTGAGGGCCTGCTTCCTGGTTAAACTTTTTTTTTTTTTTTAATCAATAATTGCCTAATTCATTGTTTTTATTTGCTTCACTGCCTTCTAGTCTCTGGCCCAACTCTTCCCCTACCCTCCACCAGCTTTGTAAAATATCTTCGTCATTTTTTTCTCATAGTCAAACCTATCAAATAATCTATTATCTCTCCCCCCTGCTTTTTTTGAGACATATCTTCTGGAACCCTCAGTTACTGTGTCCACCCCAGACTGGTTGCTCCCTGGGCCTGCTGCAGAGCTGCCGTCCTTTGCCTAATTCATTTTGTTTCTCTCTCTTGTATCCAAGATTCATGTCATTTTCTTTCTTAGTTTACCTTCACTCAAAAGTAATGAAGGTAAATCTTCTGAGACTTTACATATTTGTATTTGTATTTTTTTAACTCTCACCCAAGGACATGCTTAGAGAGAGGAAGAAGGCAGGGGTGGAGGGGGGGGAGAGAGAGAGAGAGAGAGAGAGAGAGAGAGAGAGAGAGAGAGAGAGAGAGAGACATTGGTGTGAGAGAGAAACATCAATTAGTTACCTTCCTCATGTACCCCTGACTGGGGATCAAACCCACAACCCAGGTATGTACCTTAACTGTGAATCAATCCAACAACCTTTTGGTGCACAGGATGATGCTTAACCAAGCCACTCCAGCCAGGCAGACTTTACATATTTGAAAAAGAATATTTCTTCTATTTTTATACTTGATTGATAGTTTGGCTAAATCTAGAATCCTTGGTTGCAATTTTTTCCCCAGAATTTTGAAGCTATTACTACATTGACTTGAAGCCTATAATGTTGCTTGAGAAGATGGATGCTTTTCCTACATCTAGTCCTTTGCCTGTGACCTGTTTTTTCCTTCCTATAAAACTTTAAGATCTCTTTATGTCTGGGATTCTTAAATAATACAGTGCTATTCTCAATATGGGTTCCTTTTTTATTCATTTTTCTGTCTTTTAAGCAAAAATTCATGTCTTTTAGATTTGGTAAATTTCCTTGAATTGTTTCTTTGAGAACTTCTTCATCAATGATATCTCTGTTCTGTCTTTCTGGAACTCCTATTGGTTGGTTGGATTGAGCCTCTAACCTGAAATATTTTTTGTCCTATTTTCCTCCTCTTTGTCCTTTTGTTCTACTTTCTGGGTCATTAGGATGGTGTGGCTTTTTCATCAGAGACCTTCAAATGTCTGAACCTGTACTATTTGGTCTTGGGGTGGTTCAGTTTTGCTAGTTTCCTTCAGTCTTCTGGGCTGTTCTCTTTGTTCAGTCTACAGACTTTCACTTAATCTCCCTGTTTTCATTTGCCTGCCTCACCTCCATTCTCCCTTTTACTTCTTATCTCTGAATCTGGACCCTCACTTCCTCCTTCAGGGATGGGGGAGGAGTAGTGGGATCCAGCTTTATTCCACCTTCAGTAACTCGTGCTCTTTGCCTGTCTGGATTTGGTAGGTATTTTTAATTTGCTTTTCATTATTATCTTCCTTGGCAAACACTTAGATGTATATTTCCTTTTCCCTGGCAAGTCATTTATTTCTCTGTGGCTTTCCACCATCTTGTCATTTAATTCAGAATTAAAATTGTCTCCTAGACTGATCAAAGATTGAATTTGTATTTCTAATTCTTAGTTTCTTGGATATTAGGGTGATTTTTAAGATGAGAGAGATTGGAAATGTCTACTATCTTGAACTGAAAATTCAGTAGTCATCACTTTAATTATAAGGGAAAATAATTGGGGATGGCTAAATAAGTTACTGTATAGAAAGACTTTCTTTTTCCTCTTAAGATTCCCTTTTGATAAAAGCTTCAACACCGTTCTAATGAAAACACATCTTTTTCTTAAATGTGTGAGGGTAGATGGGGAAACAATGAGAGTGGTTGATTATGGCTAAAAATCACATTGCAGCATTTTTCATCATTGATAAGGTGGGGATTTCTTCCCTTCTCATACGAATTCATATTTTCAGGTCACACCAACATTAGACTATAATGGAAGGAAATTGTGAATATTCCAGGTGGTCTGTGTACTCTGCATTTTTGCACAGAAATCTCAAATGCAGTCCTAACCCATGGGAAGAGTGCTCAGTATTCTAGTTCCATCTAAGCTGATGCATCATGTTTAAATTAACAGAGAGAATAGGAAAAGAGTCAGATGGCTGGGTGAGGTTGGGAGGAGGAAGTTCAAGTGTTTCCCAGGAGAGTGGTTTCGTGGGAGTGATACAAACAGGAACTAGTTTATAGATGGCCAAAGAGAGCAGTTGATGATAATGGATACTGAGCACTTACTATGTGGCAAGGACTGTGCTTGGAAATGTTTTACTTACATTATGTTATATAATCCTCATAATAACCCTATGTGGAAAATACTATTACCTCTGTTTCACAGGTTAGGAAGCAGAGAATGAAGGGACTTGCCTAAATTTACACAGAATGAGGATTCTGTCCCTGGCAGTTCGAACCTGGAGCCTCTGGACTAACCTGTTCCTTGGACATAAGAGACCATGCATCTAAAGCAGGGAGGCAGTGGGTATAGACAAAGGAGGCAGCCTGTATTGATAACATTCCAGGAAACTCTGCCCCAGGGGTCTTGTGAGTATTACTGAGAAAAGGGGGTGAGGAAAGGAGCTGTGTAAACATTTGCTTCTGCTTGAATGTGTACCCCCCAGCGCAACCCCTCACCAATTAGGAGAGCTGTCTTGAAGAATGCTGCCTCAGCTTCTGAAAAGAAGACCCCAGGGCATGCATTAATGAGAAGAGGGGGAGTCACAGCTGACAGAAAAATAAAGCTCTCCTTAGGAGCCATGGGCCCCCCAGTGAGGCCTGGAACTTGTTGACTGAGCAGCAAGAGACCCCCCACTGTTGAGCTTCCCCTGACTCCCAGGCTCCCTGCTGCATCTTGGAAGAGGGCTCTTTCTCCCATGACTTGCCTTATATGGGACAATTAATGAACAGTGTGATGACAGGAGACACCTCTCCGTATTGTTCATATCTTGGGCCTGTGACCAGATAATTCACCATTGCCCTCCTGGTTCCATTAGAGAAGTGCCTTTTCAGCAGTTTGCAGAACTAGGATGCAAAAGCAAAGGGCACAGAGTTAACTGCATCATATCTTTCATTTATTTAGTCAATTGCTTTTAAGAGATGTGTTGTGGCAGAAATTAGGTCGGCAGTAAGAGACAGACTGCATGCACTCAGAGGATTAGAAAAATGACTGTTTAATGCGCACTGGTGCTGGCCCAGCAGAGTCACCTTCAAAGGCTAAGCCCGCACCCGGGTTCCAGTGCCTTTTATACACGATAAGCTTCCAGGTATTTGAGGGCTTTCTAGTTCCTCTGTAGTTTAAGTGGTTGGCTGATGTAAGGGGCAAGTGGGATTACAGAAGCCAGTGGTGGGGTCTCTGCACTGCCAGCTAAGGGGGTTGTCTGCACCCGGCTTGCCTTCTCAGAAGCATGGATTTAGAACAGAGGGCTGTTTTGTTCTGGGATACCATCCCTCACTAGTCAATATTAGGATACTTATTTGAATTACTTTGGACAAGATTGACTGGATTCTGTCTGCTATCCACTAATTTAATACAAATGAAACTCCCTTAGAGTTTCAAAGGGCTTTCTTCTACTTAACCTGTTTTGATTCTGAGAGGAAGATATTAGTATGATTCCCTTTCTAACGGTAAGAAAACAGACTCAGGTTTATGGAAGGGCTACACCCAAGGCCATGCAGGGGTTGAAACAAGGGAACTCAGATTGACTTGTTCCTAATCCTGGATTTTCCCCTCAGCACCCTGTTGGGTTGAGTTGCCTGTTGCTCCAAGTTTGGTAAAGCCTGTAACTTCTCAAAGCCTTAAAACGATTCTTGTTATGAGGACCCAGGAAACCAGGCAGGAGGATCATGTTAGTCAGTTGCTCATTAGGCATTTCTTTTTTGATTATATAAGTGCTCAGTACATTTCTAGGCACATGGTGAAAAATAAATTAGGTCATGCTTTATGTCTTTAAGGAGCTTCCGGTCACATTGGAAGGTGAATTATGTAAACAAAATACTTAGGGAACAATTAAGTTCTTAATTACAACTAAAAGGTAAATGCAGAGTTGCTCAAAAAAGGGAAAGAGCTGAAGTAGGCTGGAAGACTTGGGGAGCAGAGAGGGTGCTGTATGAATGACTATGGAAGGATGGGTAGGGATGGAAGGTGGATGAGGCATAGGAGGGCAAGAAAAGGTTTTCTACCAAAGGAAACGTGGACTAGGAAGGGGATGTTGTGGGCCACTTTGGAGTGGGGGGTAATGGTGTAACAGCGGAGGCGGTGAGGGGTGTGTGTAGATACACATTTCTTTGGTCTCTTTGCTCTACTTGGTTTTCTTCCTCTCACAACAATACATAATTTAGAGTGAGACTCCAGAAATGCATCTATAATTATTGTGTTTCTTAATGTATCCATTTTACCAACTAGTTTTTGAAGGCGGAAGACAAAAGTGGCCAGCACTTAAAAAATTATTTTTAAGAGAGTTACTAGTAATCACTGAACATGTTGTTTAACTTTAAATTCGAACCCTAACCCCAGAATTGATTTCAGGGATTTTTTTTCTAGAACAGGTCTCTATGTTTATCAGAATATCCACATGAGAAGAATTTGTATTAACGTAATACATTTAGAAAAGATAAGTAGAAATAAGATTGTCATGTGAATTAGTGCCTACACGGGGAAGAAACTCCATAAATGAGGCCAGGCAGAGCCAGTCATTCCCTCAGTATTTCCATACTGTTGTGAATGATCTTTCTTATTCACTACACCATGAGCTCCTAGAAGGAAGAGACTATGTCATGTGCATATTTGCATCCTCAGTGTCTAATATATACCTACCTGGTAGAGGTTACTAAAACAACCTCTACGACTCATTGAATGAGTAGATGAATATATAAGCGGAAGACCAGCTTTTGTCCTGTGTACTAATTAGGGTAATGCTAAAATTTCAGTGTCTTTGAACAACAGAACTGTGGTTATCACTCATAATAGTCTAGTGTGATGTCCATGGTTGGTCCATGGTATCCATGCTTTCCTTTACTTGGTAAATAAGGGACTCGGGCCCTTCCCAGTGCACGGCTCTACTTTCCCCTGGGGCTTCAGGGCCCATTGCAGCTGGTGGGCAGACAGGAAAGAGCATGAAGAAGGCAAACGTACACATACCACTTTTGCTTACATTCATTCATTCAGCTAACTAGCCACATGATCCAACCTGGGAAACTGTGGCTAGGCAGCTTTCTCAAAGAGAGATTCACCATCATGGATGTGACAAATGGATTTTAGTGGATAGTTGACCATTTCTACCACGTCCGGCCTTTCGCATTTCCTAGCTATGCGATCGTGGGCAAGTTCATGACCTCTCTAGGTCTCAGTTTCTTACTTGTAAATGGGGATAATATACTTATCCTTTATGGTTGTTGTAAATATTAAGTGGTACATATATTTTCAGTAGCTAACAATAGTGCTCAGCGTATGCTTAATATATGAGAGCTATTATAACATTTTTACTTTTCATATTTCAATTCAATTAAGATACTTACTGTGTCAACATTTATTTTTCTTCAGCCATGATCGTGGCACATGCAAAGCTAAGGCAAGTCAAGGAGAACAAGTAGTTGCATGACTTAAGGTAGAAGAAGAGGTGGAGACGTCTAGATTGATAACTCCTATGGGGGCCACGGCACATCCAGGCTAGGGTAACATGGTATCCATTTGATAGTGTGGACTTTAGACTAGAAAGAGAATTTTCTCTTGAAAACTTATTGCAGATCATCTAAGAGAAGTTACATATTGTCAGTGTGAAAGGCTGTTTTGTAGATACCCCATCCTAGTGGAGGTAGATGGAATGGCATATTACAAACTTGTCTTACAGACAAAAGATAAGAAGAGACAGGATCCTGGGGAATGGAGAACAGGGCCATGGGAAGAGAAGAGAAGGGAAGGACAGGGAAGGGGAAAGAGGCAGGGAAGGGAAGTGGAGCTGTGGTGGGCCACCTGGGTCTCCCCTTTGGGACTGAAGTACTGATTCCCCAGCTGCCAGGAATGTGTTGGCTGCTGAGGGCCCATAGCCGAGTCCTCTCCCAGAAACTGCCCTTGGTTGAAGGTTGCTGCCTAGCCCAAGGTTACAATCCCCCTTGTCAAGGTGGCACTATCAAGATCCATTGCGGACTCTCTGAAGGGCCATCCCAGCTTCCCAGTTTCCAGTGGGGAAGGCTGAGTTCCCTGTTGCAAATATGTCTCCTTCTGCCCAGATCTGCTTGCCTTCTTCACAGCTGTGGTTCCCAGAGCACTTCCCAGTGAGGTTCCTTGTAGGACTCTCTGACGCAGAGTCTGTTTCCTGGGGGACTGGACCTACTAGAGTAGAGAAGGAAAGGGAAAGGAAGGAAAGCAGACAGCAGGGGAGAGGACCCACAGGAGAGGGAATTTTTCCTTATGGATTGTCCTGTACAGCAATCCCTGAGGCATCCCAGTTTACCTCTGTGAAAATCAGTGTAGTTAGACAACATGACTCCAACTGGAAGTAAAGGGCTCTTTGTACATTCTCCCGAATTCCCTCCATATGCCTGC
Organism: Tadarida brasiliensis; assembly: GCA_030848825.1. Lineage (NCBI taxonomy): Eukaryota > Metazoa > Chordata > Mammalia > Chiroptera > Molossidae > Tadarida > Tadarida brasiliensis. Next base: position 58,186,242 of record CM061257.1, on the reverse strand, counting down.
CCAGCTCACAGTGAATTTGTTCAATAATGGATCATTCCACTCACCTTTCACTATCAATGACCTGTACTGGTGTTATATTCTGTACACAGAATGTGCTCTTTATAAACTCTGTTTTCTCCCATGCTCCTTACTGCCCACCAAATATTGTCTAATGCCCAGTTCTGCGCAGAACAGAACAACAAAGCACCTTCCTAATTCATCTGTTAGAAGAAAAGGGGAAAAGTCTGTTTATGGTTCTATAGGGAGGGGCTTTCACCGAGAGGGCTTGTGCTCCTTTTCTCTCCAGCCAGCAGCGTGTGGGAGCAGGTTTCCTGTCTTCCGTGCCAAACACACAGTGAGCCGGCAATGAGTACATGATAAAATGAATTTCACCTAGCCTGTAATCAGTGCGTTCTCACTAGCTGGGGTGAAAGGGGTTCCCTAGACCCCTGGCCCCTGACTTCCCTCCACCTTCGGGCATGCTCTGTCAGCCTTTTCTACGTGCTGCCTTTTGTGCACTTATTTCATGACAAGAACTCCCGCTTCAAGGAGACTGTAAATATTCTAAAATTTCCCTCTGTTTCAAGGGGTTCTGTCTTCATTGTGGGTGGGTTTTCCACTGTGAGATTCAATTTCCCTGAGAGAAGTATGTTTTCTGGCTTCCATGTGTGATTAATTCAGGGGAAGCATTTATCTGATGTGATCTAAATGTGAATTTGTTCTACCCTTAGCCAACAAGACAATTACAAATGCTGTCTTGCCTGCAACCATAGGCTTGAAAATGCAGCTGTCACCTTGAAAGCCACAGAGCTTATGAGTTCCAGGCTCTGTGCTGACACTTGACTAGAGGAGTACATGCAGGAGCCAGAAAGTGGACATTTTTTATGGGAGATGATAGATGCTTTTCTGCCCTATAGAACTGGCACTGGGCTTTGCTGGGATTTTATTCCGATGCAGTGCTGTCTGTGAAAATGTGCAGAGTGACATGCCTGTCTAACTTCCCAGCACCGTGTGCCTGTGGGCACTCCAAGAATCGTGTGTGGAAGTGCCCTGCCTTCTTTCTCCTGCCTCAGGGTTTCGTTAGCTCCTAAAGCTCCGAGGGACCCCAGCATCTGGGACAGACTCTGATGGGGACTTGAGCAAGCAGCTCACTCTGTCTTCAAGCACCAGGAAAACTTGGGGAAACTCCAGGGCGGAGCGTCTCCATGGCTGTCCTGGAGAAGGTGGAGCCCATTGGGCTGTAAACCCACATCTCTCGTGCTTGTTTGCCTAAAAGCGGTGGCCCTCTACTGTCACATGCTTAACATTCACAATAAATACTTTTCTTCCCATAGTTCTAAAGGCAGAGGTGGTTATGGAAATATACTGAAAACTGTGCCATCTTTGTTACTGAAACTGAAAAAATAAAATGACTTTGGTGCCCTTCCTAGTGAAAAGCTTGACTTCATCCGATGCTATCTTGAGATGGTTCCTTAGGGAGCAGTTTTATGTCATCTTCTTGTCACTGTCACTGTAATGTACTGAGGGAAGTTTTATTATCATTTGCATATTCTGAAAGTTGACTGAATTTTAAGAGAGTATGCCTGAGAAATAACATGTCTTGATGTGTTTAAGAATCTGGATTTCCCGCCCCCCTGGTTGGAACTGCCAAGCCTGGCTGTGACTCTGATCATTTATTTAGTATAGCTTTAGGTGGATTGAGTCCAAGCACTCGGGATTTAAAGAGGTATGAGCCATGATTTTCATACACAGTAAAATGAGAGAGTTGTACATACAAGCATATACTTGGAGTCCAGGACCCTCAATGGAGCTATCGGACCAAGTACTTTGAGAGTAGAGAGGAAGAAGAGGGAAGTCAGCTTGGGGTTCTTTCACAGTAGAAGTGGATTTGAATTGGGTTTTGAAGAATAAGTAGGAGTGTGGAGGGTGGGGAAAGATAGTGAAGAGCACCCCAGCAAGGGGCAAAGCATAAAAAGGCAGGAGAGACAACACAAAGACGGAGCTCGTGGATTTGAAAAGTGTTCTGTGGACACAAAGGCACATAGATTGTGAAGAAGCTTTATATGATAATGTGAGGGGTTTGAAACTTGGACAGGTGGAGAATGAGGGCAAGAGCGGGCAACAGTCCAATACTACATGGAGGGCGAGATAGACGAAAAGTGAGACGATGCTGTAAACAGGTCAGTCAAGGGCCCTGGTAACCTTGGAGGGAACAGTTTCATTAGAGTGGTGCAAATGGAACCAGGATGCAAGGATTTACAGAATGTGAAGGTCAAGAATATTAGCAATAAAGTGAAAACAAAGTGTGGAATGATAGATAGAGGATGAAGGATGGTTAAGGGAAGATGCATTTGTTAGGATGGTGAAAAATGTGTATAAGAATTGCCACCTTGCCCTAGCCAGTTCAGCGGTTAGAGCGTTGGCCCGTGAACCAAAGAGTTGCGGGTTTGATCCTGGTCAAGGGCACGTACTTCAGTTGCCATTCGGTCCCCAGTCCTGGTCAGGGTCATGCAGGAGGCAACCAGTGGATGTGTCTCTCTCACGTTGATGTTTCTCTCTCTCTCACCCCCCCCTTTTGAAGACAAATGGAAAAGAATCCTCAGGTGAGGATTAAAAAAACAAACAAAAGAACTGCCACCTTTATGAACTTTTTGCTAATTGTATGTCCTTCTGGACTTCTTTGTATGTTTGACTTTCCTTAACTCCCCAGGTAGAAATGAGCACTGCTTCTGAAATACTAGAGAAAATGTGGCTGCTTACACATTTGCCTTTCCTTACTAGACCATAAGCAGTTTGAGGCCAGGGATTGTGTTTTATTAATATTTGTACCCCCCACACCTGACACTTAGTAGGTGTTCGGTTGGGGTTTGTTGAAGAGTGATTGAACGCTGACATAAATGCCAAAGGTCAAAGGGAAGGAAACCCTTCAATGGAGAGGCTGAAGATAACAGAGAGAGGGAAGATATTGATACGAGGGAATTTCAGAGGGTGGAAAGGGATAGACCTTCCAGAACAGGGGTCATCAAACTTTTCTGTAAAGGGTTGGGTAGTAAATATTCTGAACTCTGTGGCTCAGATGATCTCTGCTACTCAGCTGTGCTGGAACAGGATGAGAGCCACCCTACACGACGGGCAAGAGAGTGGACGTGGCTGTGTTCCACCGTCACTTTGTTTACAACAACAGGCCCTGACCCATACTCTAGAAGAGCCAGAAGGGGAGAGAGACTGGCGCTAGCTAAAAGAGGTGTAGGAAACCTCCCTAGAGAAGGTGGGACAAAAGAGGGAAGTGTTATACGTGGGAGAACAGATTTATAAGGAAAATGAAAAACATTCTAAATAAGTTATCTGAATAATCTTAAAGGAAATATACCTGGCAATAAAATATGTTGTCTTTTTTTATTAAACCATTCTTTCCTCTAATATTTTGACCCTTAGACGTGAAGGATTTACTGTATCCCACTTGGGGAGTAGACCATCCCACTAGCCCACCTTATGAAGAGAAGCTACTCGGATGGTTTTCAAGTGATCCCTATACCCTCTCTTCTTTGACCCAGAAATGCCCATTACATTTTCAGTACCAGACATTAGCACTAAGTGCCTATTTTTCTACTGGTGATTAATATGATTTTTGTCCTCAGAGATTTAAAGATTCTCACCAAAGGTAGAACAGTAATTGCAATAAGAACCGCACAGGTGTAACCCCTGGAAGGGATTCTGTGGTGTTCACTGTGGACTGCTGTGCTGGACCTCCTCCATTCCACCCTCCCTCCAGGGCACTCGCGCTAAAGGACGGGCTGGAAGGAGATTCTCTTCCTGGGAGGAGTTAGATGCTTCCTACTGGACCTCTAGTAAGAGCCTAGATGTGTAAAAGAAGCCAGAGACAAGGTGTGAGGTCCTGACTTCCCGAGTCCTTGGCTCCTGTAGCTGCAGCGCTCTCCCCATCCTGGTGGAGGCAGCTGCTTCCATCAGCAGCGCCGGGCTGTGTCTCAGCACTTGCCACAGGAGCTTTTGAGATCACAGCAAGGCTCTATGGTTATGGCTGCTGTGCTTGGAAGCTTGACTTAGTCTGCTCCTCCCTTTCCTATGATGATTGTGTTAAGCACCTAATACCTGGCAATAAAATGTGTTGTTTTTTTTGTTTGTTTGTTTATTTTTGTTTTTTAGGTTAAACAAGCTATGACAGTGTCTGTTGTCTGCAACTGGACATAAACTGATGCAGCATCCCACTGGGCCTGCATGCTGAGCTAGGAAGTCAGGAAAGAGATGGCTGAGTTTCGTCAGGGTTGATGGGTGGGGGAAGATCAGTGGGGAACAGGAGCCAGGAAACAAATGCACGTTGAGATGGTGAAGTCAGGTGGAAACTGAGGGCAGGATGGGTGAGGAAGCCTCACGGCACTGGGGTTTTTATGAGGTTAAGGACTATTTTTGCTCCATGAGCATAGGTGAGATATACCTTGGCATTAATGAGAAAAACATACCAGTCCCCAGTATGCTATTAGTGGGGTAACACTTAACTTTGATCACAGAGTGCTGTAAAATATGACTTAAAAATTAAATGACCCTCTTTTAGACAGTAAATATGTTTGTGTGTGGATGCACACGGAATGATAAAGCTTCAGTGAGATGCACCTGCTAGGCAGGTGCTGGGTTCATTCACCAAGTTCACTCTCAATGAGCTGGTGCATCTTTCCATGGCATGGCTCTTTAGGGGTCACTTGCAAATAGTGAAACCACAAGTACTAACAGTCTTTGATTTCTATGTTAATTGCAGGCTTGTTTCTTAGTTAAACTAATAGATTAGGTAGTGAGTATGCCAGCCATTTTCTTTACTTGGCTTTTCAAGTGCTTTATATATTGATCAGAATCTTGTTATTTAATGAATGCCTGATAACTGAATCATTAACCATACAAATATAATTGAGACTTTGAGTCTATGGGTAACTATGAAATCATCTTATCATTTAATGTCCCGTTTATAAAGTCCCTAGCCGCTATCGTATATGGGATCTTAGATTTTCTTCAAAGTTTCCCTCATCTATAATTAACAAAAAGATGTGGGTTTGTGTAGATAGCGATTATTTTCATGGAATTTGGTCAGATGATTAGTAAGTAGGTCTATTTCTACTGTCCTTCCAGTTGAGTTTCATATTTGAATAATTTATCGGAGGTCACAAACGGAAGGCTTATGGTGCCTGCAAATGTGCTTTATTTGCGTGCTTTATAAAATGTCTGAATTTGTTGTCAATGGTAAGAATGAAGAAGTCTTACCAGAAAACCCAGGTTTGCTGACAACATGGTGCTCATCCAGAAGGCACTGAGGAGCTGCTGTCCGGGGAGGGCATGGCGGCTGTCTGCAGGCAGCCCAGCCCACTCCCCTCGACCCTCATCACCTGCCTGACTCCCGTGGGCACTTACGCTTATGACCCACGTAATAGCTTATAACTGAATAAGTGAAAGTTATCACTTAGCATGGAACATGGGGCCTCTGAAAGAAGTCCCGATGTTAAGAATGTTCATTCGTTGGTCATAAAAATTGCATTTGTAATGTAATCTTCTTTGAGAAAAAAATTATTTGTATTTCTGTTCTGGGCTATGCAGATTTTGAAAATTCACCAATTAATTTCTATACTACACGATCATCAGCCTCTTTACCCAGCATCCACTGAGCACCTCCTCTTGCTCAGTTATCATCTATTCAATGCAGAAAACATGTTTGCAGCCACTTGTCGGTGCCCTCCGTGTCATCCTCCTAGATCGCTTGCTTATGCCATCGTTTAGGAGTATCTATCTTTGCCAGGTTCCTGGGGGAACTGGTTCTGCTCTATTTCCTTCCCTTTCCTCCAGTGCCTTGTTTTGTTCACTAATATCTGTGACATCTTTTTTTCTCACTCTTTTAGCTTGAAAAATGTATCACTTGATAATGAAGTGGATGCCTGGAAGATAAACATAGACCTCCAGTTCCTATTTTGATAAAGTGTACACAGAAAGCTAATATCGTTACTTTAATATATATCGAGGAGTGAAATTGGTTCCCTTATTCAGTTGTTCACTTAGCAGATACTTCTTGAGTACCGAACGTGAGTGCCTGATGTTTCCAGAGCCTAAGAATGCAACGGTGACCCAAAGAGAACGACATTCAGCCACGCTGTTGGGGGGAGACAGGCACTGAACAAGCATAATACCTTGACAGATAGTGACGGTGCTATATGGAACGGTGACGGAGGCAAGGGTGATTGAGTCACATGGGTGCTGTGCTACATGGGTGAGGCCAGCAAGGCCTCCCGATGACGTGACATTGAGCGGAGACCTGAATGAAGCAAGGGGACGAGCCATGTTGGCTGCTTTCCTGGCTGTTGGAATAGTTCTTGCAAAGGCCCCAGCACAGAATGTTCTCGGTGTGTTCCTGGAGGAGCCTGAGGGCCAGTGTGGCTGAATGGAGTACCTGAGGGAGTTGGTAGTTCAGGTGAAGTGGGCTTTGTAGGCCATGAAAAGGAACGTGGGTTTTATTTTCATTGTGATGGGAAACCATGTGAGGAAGATTTATTTGTGTGTTTTTAAGATGGGAGACTTTTAAGCATCCATCTCTATGCACAGGAGAACTGGCCATGGATAATGACCTCTCACTGGTAGGTTTATTCCCAGAATCATGTTCAGGGTTTACAGGAGCGAGGTGGTACACAGAGCTCGACTAGAACTCTGTGCCATTGCTCCTGCCCTGCCAGAGCCCCCGGCTCCTGCTCCGACCCCTCCTGCTGGTGCAGGGTATTCCCTGCAGAGTATAGCACAATGTAACAGCCTGCACGTGGCTGGTCACACATTGGTGATTTGCGATGTATCTGTATTGGTTCATGTGAGTCTTCTGGGAGAGCATGGATTCCAGGAACAGTGGTCTACATACTTTTTTTTTTTTTTTTTTAATGAATGGATGGCTATTTCCATTCATTGTTTCCCCCCCCCCCCCCCAGGAAACTATTTTGATATAAATTGCAATAGAAAATGAATTTTTTCATGTAGTAAAATACAGGAAATCAATGTTTGTCATTGATATCAATTGCAAAGATTGCAAAGATAATTTTGGTCATCAAAATTAATATATAAGCACGCATGTTGATGATAAGATCGTTCATTAAAAAGAACAACAGCTTTTATTGAAAGTATCTTTGTAGAATGCCCTGCTTCTCAGTGCTTATTATTATTTTTTAGCACGAATCATTTTTATTTATTTTTTCAGTTTTTTCAAATTAATTAATTTATTTCTGTTACAGATATTTCTCCTTTTTCATACTTTTTGAATACGTGACCTCATCGGTGTGAACTCTGGGTGTTCCCTCAGGGACCGAGGGCAGAAGCCCTGGCTCTGCAGCAGCTTCCTGTTCAGACTGCCCAGACGCACATTTGGAGGGATTTGCATTTAGGCAGATGCTTCATTAGGAGGGATAATTTTGATAGACAAACTAATTTGTGATACCCCATTGACCACATGACAAAAGCACTCACTTTCCCATACTCCAGTGCACCTTAGTAATTACTTAACTGTTTGGAATGAACATTCTCATGTTAAAGACCTTATTACTTTTCCTCTTGTAACCCTTGTCAGGAGGACACTGATTTCTCTGTCTTTCTGGTAGAGAGGATAGTCCACCAGTGACTTCACTAAAGTCCACTGATAATAAGAGTTCCTGTCGTCAGGTTTATTTTCATCATAGGTTAGAAAAATTATTATAGCATTGTTGTATTCCTGTTTTCACCTTGGCATGATTTTAACGCAAAGTAATACCACAGTGCAACTTAAAACGCTACCTCATTTCTTACTGCTCTGCTCTTGATACTCCAGGACCCTAGATTTCTTGTTTTCAACCCAGTTTTTTTTCTTTCTTTTTAAACTTATCTTTATTGTTGAATGTATTACACATATCCCCCCCCCCTTTTCCTCCATTGACCCCTTCCTCCCCACTCTCTTCCCCCTCCTGCCTTCCCCACACTATTGTGTGTGTCCATTGGTTATGCATATATGCATATAAAAGTTCTTTGGTTTATCTCTTCCCCTTCCTTCTGAAGTTCATCAATCTAACAATCAGTTTGTACTTCTTAATCCCTTCACCTTTTTCACCCATCCCTCCAGCTCCCCTCCCATCTGGCAACCAGCAAAAAGTTCTCTGTATTTATGAGTCTGTTTCTGTTCTGCTTGCTCATTTTGTTTGTAGATTCAATTGTTGATAAACATGCATCTATTGCCATTTTATTGTTCATATTTTTGTTCTTCTTCTTCAAGAAGACCCATCAACATTTCATATAATACTGGTTTGGAGGTGATGAACTCCTTTTAAACTTGCTGTTTGCTCTGTCTTCTCCAACACACCCACAGAGCCCCATTCCTCACTTCCTTAAGGATTCTGTACAAATGTAAGCTTATTACTGAGGTCTCTCCAGGTCACCTCTTGTTAAATAAAAACCCCACCATGGCACTTGTCTCTTTTGCTCACGTTATTTTTCTCTACAGCATCATCACCCCCTGGCATGCTGTTTATTTACTTGGTTATTTATTTATTGCCTCCCTCACTAGAGTCTAAGTTCTGGTGAAGTCAAGTTCAAGTTCTAGACCCCCATGAGCAGCACATTCTCACCAAGTGAACTACTATCCATACAGATATTGAAAACTCAAAGTAAGCAATCCTTGAAGCCAAGGATTTGTATAGACCAGTTTTCTTTGAATATTGGGTTGCCTTCCCTTAGGAAGTGTGGCCAATAGACTATACAGGAGTAGGTCTCTCAATCTTTGCTCCTCAAAGTGTGGTCTGCTGACCAGTAGCTTAGATACTACCCCAAACTTGTTAGGAGTGCAGGATCTCAAGGCCAACCCAAATTGCTTAACCAGAACCTGCATTTAATGCAAGTGATTCCTATGTATAATTAAAGCTGTAGAAATACAGGTCTAAATACCCAAACTTTACCTAGAAATCAGAAGAGCTCTTCTAGAACTTGGTCACGAATATCATCATTAGTAAGGGGGCAATTAAACTATATTCTTTTTGTTTTCTTTTTAAGTTGAAAATAGATATGGAACTTGATTTGGTCCCGCCCTCTCTCAGACCTCAAGTTCTTTCTCTCTGTGAGGAGGTGGTTGGTCTAAATGTGTGTGTGTGTGTGTGTGTGTGTGTGTGTGCGCGCGCGCGTGCTTGGGGTGTGCCTTTCAGGCTCAAGTCAGAGCAGATCTGTGTATTATCTTCACTTCTACTTTCCCCTTCGTTTCATACTTCTGTCCTTCTAATGATCTGTAGAGCCACAGATGGAAAATTGACTCACTGAGGAAAATGGTAACCACAGTATTTGAAGAGAGCAGTCCAATGTCCCGATTCCCAGAAAGAAAGGGTTAGTTAGATTGAAAAAAATAGTTATTTGAACTCTTACTCTGTGTTAAGCACTATCTATGTGCTTTTTATCATAAACTTATATAACCCTAACAACAACTTGGTAAGATGAAAGTAGTACTATTATTGTCCCCATTTAAAGTTGTGGAAACCAAGGTCTGAAAGGATATTTTGTCACGTTCACACAGTTACTATGTGAAGCAGCTGGGATTCCAACCCAGGTGGCCAGGCCCCTGGGCCAGAGCGCTGCACTATTTTTTGATGGAGAGTCTTGCAAATTTACTAATATCAGAGGAAAATGTGGATTAAATGTTGGTGAAAGACAGTTGTAAGCACTTCAGTGGGACTCATTTGAAAGGCAAAAGTATGAAATACTGAGTTCTGAGTTGAGTGATCAAGCTTGATTTCTTTTGAGGCTCACATTTAAACCTTTTGTTATGCAAAACTGCTCCTGTGATTTTTCCAATGCGCAAACTGTCTGGAATGATAAAAAGTTGTATATATTATTCATTGCAACTACTAACAAGTAGCATAACTTGAGATTGTTAAAATTGCTCTCAATCCACCTTCAGGCCATCATTAGTGTGCAAGTACAGGCAGCACAGGGGCAGGTCCACGGGCCGGGGGAGGGGAGGGGAGGGGACAGGGACTAGGATCCTAGACATATGTTTAACATCTTCCATGTGGGAGGCCTGTGCTGGGAGTCTTACACACATTGTCTTATTTAATCTTCACAACACCCCAGTGCTGTGGAATCATTTCCTCCGTTTTACAGAGGAGGAAATCCAAGGTTTGGAGCTAACTACTTGCTCTGCATCTTACAAGCAACTGCTAACGGATGGTGGCAGGATTTGAACCAGGTTTACAAAGCTCATCTTCTTCCCAATTTGACACTTTAGAGAAAAGCTGGGAGGTTCATATGGTGATATGTTTCAAATATTAGAAATAAGGTTTCAGGTTCACATATTTATTTAAAATATAGATATTAAAACGATGCTATTCTCCCAGCTCAGATTACTTGACAACAGTAAAATAAAGTAAATTAGAAAAAAAACAAGATGGTTTCCAAAGATAGCCCTAAACATCTAACTAAAAACAAAAGTAGTGAACAGTTGGTTTACTTGTAGTCAGACACGTTATCTGTTGCATATCCAGTTCTAGTCAATTATGCGTTTGTGCACTATTTGAGGGAGAGGTTGTTTTGCTTGGAGGTAGTTGAAGCTACACATATGTCTCCAGCCACCTCTTTAGTATTGCACTTCCCGGCTGGTGTGCATTGATCTGTGCTATAAACATGCTTGGCAGGAAAGCTGCTCCAAGTCTTCATTCTAGTGATTTGCTTCACTGGATGCAGTTGCCCTAATGCTGGCGAATTCTACAAATTAAAAACCCACGCTGATTTTACCTATCCTTGCTCTCAGCTCCTACCAAGACATAAGAGACTGATCCAAACAGGTCAGCCCAGCCACCCCTGTGAGGCAGAATTTCTGGACATATTTCCATGCCTGTTGAGGACAAAGTCTGCAGAGGAGAGGGGAATCTCTTTTTTACTAAAAAATGCATACATTCCAAAAGGAAGGCAGCTAGCTTCTCAGTCACTGTGGTAACATGCTGGCCTTCCGGATTTTGCAAAGTGGCTTTTGTAACCTGTAATGAGGCAGCAGCCCAGAAATTGCTACGGAATCGGCATATTTCCCCCTTGCCCAGTTTAAGTGGTTTCTCCCTGTAAAATGAAGGACTTGCTGGAGGTCCTCAAAACAACACATTTTTGTGCTGCATTTTCTTGTGTGTTTTTTCCTTAGGTAGGGATCTTAAGTTTAGTAATTTGGGGAATCATTTTTGAATGTAGAGTTATCAAAGCTTACAGAGTGATCATTCTAATTTGAATAACCTTTGCAGCATCCATGCAGAATGAAAAGGGAGACCAATCATGTCTTCCGTGTCTTTCCCTAGCTGGGGTTTCTTCAAATCCTCCCCGTTCTTCTCTAGTAACAGTATTTTTCAGCTTCCCGGGGCAGCCAGCCACTGTCTGATGTAAAAGGATTTGTCATTTTGATTCTAGTCGAAATGAAGCGTTCTGTACAGTACATGAAAAAAATATAGAAGTCTTTTCAGTGGATGAACAGCCTATTATCCATAGCAAAACTACGGTGTTTTATGTCCATCTGAGAATTACTGATTACAGGGACAGCCCAGGCAGAAACAACTGAGCTGCTGCTGAATTGTCGTGGCTGGGAAACGGATGGGAGCTTTATTTTTTTAAGCACTTTCAATTGGTGCCATGGTCTCCATTTTCTGAAGTACAAATGAGCTCTTTGGTTAGAAATCCTGAGGGTAAAAGGCGGCTACATAAACGGAGGGGACTTTCTCGGGCCGCGCGGTCGGTTTTGGAGTTGGAGGGGAGTGATGGATAACCCACTGATTCCACTAGTGATGAAGCCTACCTCTTTGAAACCTGTTTACTTGTGTAGGGGGATCCATCAGCATTTCTCAGCTGCGTCTGTGATGTCCAACTGGAGAGGAGGATCAGTACCTTTTATGACTAACGTGTCTTGATTTTGGCAAAAACGTAAAACAGTCTTTTGTGGAGACTTATTACAGCTTCAGTATTCAGATATCACGACCACCAAGGTTTGAACTTGCCTTTTCTGCTTCTCGGATAGAAAACCCTCCAGGAGGGGGAGACAGGAGAAAAAGTCATCACACAGAGGCTTGTTGGATGTTTTGAGGAATTTGTAGTAATCGTAAACACACCAAGCACTTTTTGTTCTTGGACTCCGGGCCCACTTCACGGGTGTGTGGCCGTTGCACAGGGCGGGGCCTCAGGAGAGCCCTGTGCCTGGTTTGTTGTTCTGCTGTCACCGTCCTTGAATTCTTAATTGTTCCAGCACGGATTCCTTCACGTTGATTTTGCACGAAGGCCCACAAGTTCGGTAGCCAGTCCCACTTATAGTTTAGTCTTAAAAGACGGTAAAACAAAACAAAACAAAACAACAAAAAAACCCAACCCAATGAAACAACACACAACAAAACCCCCACAAGGACACGCACCAGCTCTGGGTTGGCGAGCACGTGGGAATGTGGGGAGAGGAGGCGCCTGGAGAGAGCAGAGCTCTGTGCCCCTCCCACACTGCCCTTTGGCCTCCATCTGCCTGTTCCTGAGCTATGTCCCTTTACTAGAAAACACTGATTGCGTAAAAAAATAAAAAAGGTGATAAAGCAGGGACTCTGACTAAATATTCCCATCTCTTGTTTATTACCAATTGAATTTGCTTTTCTTTTGGACTTTGTTCTGTTTTTTTGTTTTTTTTCCTTCTTCTGTTTCTTCCACACAGAGAGGAAATATGTATAATGTATAGTTAAGAGACAGACTGAGCTGAGGTCATTCCTCATTTACTGTCTGTGTGACCTTGGGCAAATAACTTTATGTCTTTTTTAAATTAATTTTTTTTCATTAATCCTCACCTGAGGATATTTTCCCACTGATTTTTAGGTAGAGTGGAAGGGAGGCAGAGGGAGAGAGAGGGAGAGAAATTTCGATGTGAGACATCAATTGGTTGCCTCCGGAATGACCCTGACCAGGGCTGGGGATTGAACTTCCAGGAATGTGCCCTTGACCAGGAATCGAACCCATGACCCTTTGGTCCATGGACAGTGCTCCAATCACTGAGCAAAACTGGCCAGGGCAAGTAACTTTATTTCTTTAAGCCTTAGTTTAATTACTTGTAAAATGGGAGTGATAACAGCATCTAACTCACAGAATGGTTATAAGGATTAAATTAAATAACGTTTATAAGACATCTAGTATAGTACCTGACAATGGTAAGTACTCAGAAAATAAGAGCTATACATTCTATCTTTTACTGATTTTCTCCAACATTTTATTATGAGAAATTTTAAGCATACAGAATAATTAAATACTTTTATGGTGAACACCCCTACCCATGTCTTAGATTCCCTTATTCATGTTTGACTATATTTGCTCTATGGTATTTCTTTGCATCTATTCATCTCCCTATCCATCCACCAATCCGTGTTATTTTTGTGAAATAATTCAAAAGAAGTTACAGACATGAGTACACGTCCCCTAACTGTTTCAGCAAGTAAATCATTAACTAGAGTTTATTATTTGTTCATATTTTTCTTTTGAGGTAATATACATAGAGTGAACCGCCTAAATCTTACGTGTATATTTACTGAGTTTTGACAAGTGCTTGTAGTTAACCAAAATCCCTATTAAGTTACAGAACTTTATCATTACCCCAGAAAGTACCTGCATGCACCTTCCCAGTCAATCCCTGCTCTCACCCTTCATCCCCAGAGGTAACCACTGTTCTGTTTTTATTAAACCTTAGATTAGTTTTGCCTGTTATATAACTTTATTTAAAGGTAATCATATAGTATACACTCAGAATTATGTTTTTGAGATTCATCCATGGTAGTGGCCATTTGTTAGTCTTGCTGAGAAACATTCAGTATATGACTATGCCATCCTCTGTTTATCCATTCTCCTATAAATGGGCACCTGGGCTGTTTTTAGTTTTTGGGTATTATGAATGAAGCTGCTATAAACATTCCTGTGAATATCTTTTTTTGTGGAATTGCTAAGTCAGAGTATAGGTATATATTTAGTTTTATAAGAAACTCATCAATTATCCCAAAGTGGCTGTACCAAGTGGTGTGCTGGTAAATTGTTACCAACTGGATCTCTAAAAAAGAAGAAAAATGGTAAGGAGGAGGAGGGGTGAGAAGAGGAAGGAGGAGGAGGAGGAGGAGGAGAAGGAGGAGGAGTGGGGAGGAAGAAGAAGAGCATCACCCATAACTACAAGTGCAAATTTGCCAATTACACAGTGTAAATACTCCTACCATGGCCAGTTTTAAGCTACCAATGTAAAGTCATTGGGGGTGAAGATGGGACGAAACGTGCAGTTGGCTCTTGTGAGCCTGTGCGAGCTAGCTCCTGCACACCACTAGTTGTAGTATTTTATTCCCACCAACACTATAGGAGAGTTTCAGTTGCTCCACATCCTTGTCAACATTTGGTGTTTTTGGTCTTTTTAACTTTAATCATCTTGATGGCTATTAGTGGTCCCTAACTGGGGTTTTAAATTTGCGTTTCTCTAATGAGAATGTAATTGTTCTTACTGACCTTTCATATAACTGCTGTAGTGATAGATGTTACATTTTATTGGGAAGGTTAATCTAAAAAAACATTTATCTATCTTCAAGTGTTGAAGATATTCTCTACCTTTTCTTGTAAAAACTTTATTAATTTTTATAATAAGTATAGAATCCATTTCAAGTTAATTTTTGTATTTGGTGTAAAGTAGAGGTCAAAGTTTATTTTTTTGCATGTGGATATCCAATTATAGCAACATTTGCTGTGACTTTTCTTTACTCATTAGTTTGGCTTTGGCAAAAATTAAAGGAGTGTTTCTATTTCTTTTTTTTTTTTTTGAAATCCTCACCCGAGGATATTTTTTCCATTTATTTTCAGACAGAATTGGGGGGGAGGGGAGGAGAGAGAGAAACATCAATGTGAGAGAGACACATCGATTGGTTGCCCTCCTCACAACCCCAACCAGGACCAGGACCAAACTGCAACCGAGGTACGTGCCCTTGACCGGAATCGAACCCTCGACTATTCTTGTCTCTCTCTTACAATGATTTGCTTGTTGATTATTATGCTAGTAATATACCATCTTGATTGCTGTAGCTTAACAGTTAGTCTTGAAGTCAGATAATGTAAGTTCTCCAACTTTATTTTTCTTTTTCAAGATTGCTTTGGATAGTCTAGATCCATGACATGCATTTTACCATATTTCCCACTAATTTTCGCCTCAGAACATAGCAAATTATTTTTGTACAATATAACCTGTCCTCTTTTAGAAGTTAAAATTTCCTTTTAAGCATTTAGCATATTATGAATATTTTATAAACAGCCAATCAGCAATTCTCCAACCCTATAGTAAAACATTGTCATTATTTATATCATGCAAAGAGTAACTGGGGCAGAGGGGTTAGTCGATAAGTGCCTTATGGCTATTTGGTGAAGTAGGAATCAGGTTTTCTGCCTTTAGGGACAGTGAATTCCATTAAATCATACTGCCTGAGGCAAATAATGTCAATTCTCAATAAATGTAAGATGCTAAATTTTCTAGTGGTCTATTAGGTGAAAGTCTCAGACTATTTCTAAAGAATAAATATGTGCCAATAATGATTGGCCATTTTCAGTGACCTTTTATGCCTTATATAATTAGTATCATAGATTGGAAGGAAGTCTATTGGACTATTCCAAACAACATCCTCATTCCAAACACCATTCCTAGTCCAAGTTGGAATCCCTTTGGAAAAAATATTAGGGTGTAAGGGAGCCAACACTTCTTTCTAAATGCTGAACCACTTGAGAAATACATAGAGAAGTCAGATAAGAATCAAACATTGACTCTAATTCTAGCAAAGTTGGTTCAGAATCATGTGGTCAAAGTGGACTTCCTATTTCTTATCTCCTTAATTGAGCCCACAACCCAGATGCAGACTAGACAGCTGGAGTTCTCCCTACCCTGATGGGGTCAGGATCTGTCCTGGGAGTGTTCCCACAAGGAGGAAGCAGAGTGGGGAGGAGAACTGCGTACGATCCATGTACAGGCAGCTCCGAAAGGGAGAGTCCAGAGAGAACCTTGGCTAAACATGAACATTGGGTTCCTCCTCTGCCCACGGGGAAGAGGGACATTATAGGGTGAGTAGAGAAGGCTTTCTTCTAAAACAGGATAGAGGGGCCCAAGGCAAGAATGTTGGAGGAAGGATCTCTGCTTGCCCCTTTTAGTCATGGGGAACCCACTGCTTCTCAGAGCAGCCTACTTATTCTTAAACATCTCCTTTTATGATAAAGTTTAAGTGGAAGCTACCTCTTTATAGTTCTGCCTTTGGGCCCTCAGTCTGTTCTCCTGACACTCGGGATAAATCTACATATGGTTCCAGCAGACTGGAATTACTTGAGATGCTGCTTGTTATATCTTTATTCCTTGGCCTTCACTTAGCAGTTCTTAACTTTCTGAAATTCTGAAATGTACACTGTATGTTTTCACCTGCCCAGCATCCATTCCCTTATTCTCTCTTCTTCTGGTAAAGCCCTCTGATTTTTTCTTTAGGGAACTCCCTCTTTCCTGTCCAAGCTATTTAATTGGGTGGGATTGAAAACTGCCTCCCTCCGCTTCCCTTTCCCCTAGCTCCAGGAGTGGGTAATCCATCCCATGGCCAGTCAGTAGATTTGAAATCACCAAACTAGGAACTCTCAAGAACTTTGACTTTCAGAGAAATAGCTGCATGCCTAGACCATTTATCTTCTGGTGTGCTGCAACATCAAAGCAAATATTTTATTGATGCTAAGTTTAGCATCCAGTCAATTTTCAGGAAGAGTTAGACATTAGCTGAATATTTCTTCAGTTCCGTCCACTTGCTGTCATTGGAGTGACCTCTAGAATGGCTGGAGAGACAGTCCTTGGCTGCTTATATCTGGCTCCTCTGCCCCTGATTGCACACAGATTGCTATGAATATGCAGGCAACGCCTTTTCTGCTGGGTGAGCTTGCCCAGTGAAGCTGAACTGTTCTACTCCACGACATAAAAGGAAGTAATATGTACTTCCCTTTGGATTCCTACATGTACGATGAACAATGATTTTTTAAATTTTATTTTGCCCTCCTTATTTTCCATAATTAAGAATGAAATTTATTTAGTGAACTGTACTGGCTGCTTTAGCGTTTCTACATTACCCAAGGTAATTGTTACTCAGAGTGAGTTCTTTATTGCCTGCATTTAAAGGTTTATTTTTCTTTTGTTGTGGTTTCTTGGCTTTGCTCCTGGCAGGGCTGACAAATTAATAGGCATCAGGTACTAAAAGTATTTTCAATTAAAGCAAAGTGGTAATAAAGGTCAGCTGTTCCAACAAGATTTTCTTTAGGAAAACAAACAAACAAACAAACAAAAAAACCACCCAAAAACCTGCTTAAATCAATGTGCATTGTATATGGATTGTTCTTTGATGCAACCCCTTATCCACAGTTAGGATTTAAATATTTTTCTTCTAATTTAAAATGGGTAATCATTGAAAATGTTAATCCTTAGCATCATTGTTGTCAGTCGTATTTTGTTATTTATTTATTTTTTTATCCTCACACGAGGACATTTTTTTTTTATCCTCACCCAAGGACATTTTTGCATTTGTCTTGAGATAGAGCGGGAGGGAGAGAGAGAGGAAGAGAGAGAGAGAAACATCGATGTGAGAGACACATCGAGTGGCTGCCACCCACACGACCCTAACTGGGGCTGGGAACAAACTGCAACCAAGGTACGTGCCCTTAGCGGGAACTGAACCCGGACCTCTGTGGTCCACGGGCCGATGCTCCAGCCACTGAGCCAAACCGGCCAGGGCATCAATCGTATTTTGAACTGGATCTCTCTGATATAAACAAAGAGAGCCAGAAACAATGACATCCATTTTAACCCCATCCTATTCATTTATGCAACAAATATTGAGTATACTTCTTATGTGCTCATAGCTGGGGATGTAAAGATGTAAGTCTATAGACTGTCCCCTTGGAGTGTCACAGTAGAGAGAGAGAGAGATGGAGGGATAATTGCTAAGCAATGTGATTAGCTCAACAACAGATGAGTGTTGGAAAAGGAGGCTGTGATTACCTTCATCTTGAAAGGTAGAATGGGTAGTTTTTAGGAATGAGATATATTTTAAGGGATGAGTAGGAGTTCTTCCTGAAAACAAGTGGGAGAAGAGCATGTCGGGTGGAGGAGGAGCCTGTGCAAAGCAAGGGAGTGTTCAACAAGCTTTCTCACTTTGAGAACCAGAAGCAGTTTGCTGTTTCTGGAATGTGAGGTCTGAGGTGGGAGGTCTGGAAGACTAGGCTGGAGGATTAGACTACATAAGAACCTATGGTCTATCTGTATTGAGTTTTTTTCTTTGGGGATAAAAAGATTTTGAAAGCAGGGGAATGACTGGTTAACATTAAATTTGGTGAGATCCTCTGGAAGCGGTCCATGAGTCAATGTGACTTGCTAATTTTAATGGACAATGCAGTCAGCAGCCAACTCTTTATGATAACATGAGTCTAGAAAAGCATCAGTAATTGAAATCCTTGGATGAAAATTATTTGGCTTAACAAGTAAAAAATAGATATGAGGTAGGGTCCCCTTCTGATGACACTAAGTAACCTGTGACTTTAAGAAGTTCATTCAATCTCTTGGCCTTGGTTTTCTTCTGTTTCCTCATTCGACTAAGTAGGCAATAAAACAAATTCTTTGAAGTATCCTCCAGTGCTGATACCTGATGGATGTCACTCAGTGGATCACCATGCCTTTTAAGAGAGCTTAAGTGGCAAAGGAGGGTGGTGGATCTCCTGCCCTGTACTACCAATAAAAGGTAGGGCTCATTAACTTTTTTTTTTAAACTGTAAGTTCTAATTATGTGATGCCTGATTTTATTTTCTTTATTTACTTGTTTTAATTTATCTTTATTGTTGAATGTATTACAGATGTCCTCCCTTTCTTCCCCCATTGACCCCCTCCTCCCAAATCCCGCCCCCCTCCTGCCTTCCCCACACTATTGTCAATGTCCAGTGGTTATGCATATATGCATGGAAGTTCTTTGGTTTATCTCATCCTGCCCTCCCTCCCCACTTCCCTTTGAGGTTCATCAGTCTAACATCCAATTTGTACTTCTTAATTCCTTCATCTTTTTCACCCATCCCCCCAGTCCCCACCCATCTGGCAAGCAACAAAAAGATCTCTATCTATGAGTCTGTTTCTGTTCTGCTTGCTCATATTGTTTGTAGATTAAATAGTTGATAGATATGTTTAATTGCCATTTTATTGTTCATATTTTTGTTCTTCTTCAAGAAGACCCGTCAACATTTCATATAATACTGGTTTGGTGGTGATAAACTCCTTTAGCTTTTTCTTGTCTGGGAAACTCTTGATATGTCCATCGATTCTAAATGATAACTTTGCAGTATAGAGTAATCTTGGTTGTAGGTCACTGCTTTTCATCACCTTGAATATCTCTTGCCACTCCTATCTGGCCTGCAAAGTTTCTTCTAAGAAATCAGCTGACAGTCTTATGGGAGCTCCTTTGTAGGTAACAAACTGCTTTTCTCTTGCTGCGTTTAAGATTCTCTCTTTGTCTTTAACCTTTGGCATTTTGATGATGATGTGTCTTGGTGTGGACCTCTTTGGGTTCATCTTGTTTGGGACTCTCTGTGCTTCCTGGACTTGTATGTCTGTTTTCTTCACCAAGTTAGGGAAGTTTTCTATCATTATTTTTTCAAATAGATTTTCAATTTCTTGCTCTCTCTCTTCTCCTTCTGGCACCCCCATGATGCAAATATGTTGGCACCCTTGAACTTGTCCCAGAGGCTCCTTACACTATCCTCATTTTTTTGGATTCTTTTCTCTTTTTGCTGTTCTGATTGGTTGTTTTTTGCTTCCTTATATTCCAAATCGATGGTTTGCTTCTTGGCTTTACCTACTCTACCATTGATTCTCTGTAAATTATTCTTTATTTCAGTTAGTGCATCCTTCATTTCTGACTGGTCCTTTTTATGTTGTTGATGTTCTCACTAAGTCCTTTGGAGGTCTCCTTAAGTTCCTTGGAGGTCTCCTTAAGTTCCTTGAAGGTCTCACTAAGATCCTTGAGCATCCTTATAACCAGTGTTTTGAACTCTGCATCCGATTGATTGCTTATCTCCATTTTGTTTAGTTCTTTTCCTGGAGTTTTGTTCTTTTCTTTCATTTGGGACATGTTTCTTTGTCTCCTCATTTTGGCTGCTTCCCTGTGATTGTTTCTATGTATTAGGTAGAGTTGCTATGTCTCCTAGGCTTTGTATGGCAGCCTATTGTTGTAGGTGTCCTGTAGGATCCAGTGGCACAGCCTCCCTGCTCACCCCAGTTAGGCCCTCGAGGTGTACCCCTAGTGTGGACTTTACACCCTTCTGTTGTAATTGAGTCTTGATTGCTGTTGGCACATCAGTGGGAGGCATTTACTTAGGCTGATCAGCTGCAAGGACTGGCTGTGCCCACTGACCACTGGCCTCTGACTCCCTTGGAGGATCAGCTGTGTAGGGGCCACCACACAGAGCAAGACTTACTTCAGCAGGGCTCTGGTACCCACTGAGTCCACTCCTTGAGTGTGTCACTTGTGGAAGTGGTTGGGTGGTGGTGCTTCGATGTGGTCTGAAGTTGTCCACTGGTTGTGCTGGCTCTGGGGCAAGGTCAGCCACTGCCTGTGTTCTATCCGGGGTCACCTGGCATAAGTTACAAAGTGATCTGCAGATGGCTGCTTCTTGTGCTGGGCTTGGAGGTGCCAGGAAAAGCCAAGTTGTGAATGAAGGCTGGCTGCTTCTAGTGCCAGGCCTGGGGCCACTTAACGAGAAGTATGGGGCTCGCTGAGACCAGATGCTGCTTGTTTGAGAGATTTTAGGAAAATGTGAAGCAGGATCCAAGACAGGCCAATCCTATGGTAAAGCCACTGGTAACAGCTTGGGTGGGCCGAAAGTTGGGTGGGGCAGGGCCTCAGGGAATCACCAGGGTGGGGCAAACAGTGTGAGATCTGGTTAACTTTGCTTAACAAACAATTGCTGGGCTTCATTTAGGACTGCATGTACTTTGAAAAATGTGAAATTTCATATCCTGGGTTCCAGCTAAATGTTAAAAAAATCTGAGAAGATTAGAAGCAGAAAAATCATGTTTTATTTACCTTAGTATCTCTAGTATCCTGCAGGGGATTTTCTTTCTAAAGAAGTAACTGGTAGAAATGTTTTTGGGCCCTTTTAATTGGCTTTTTCCATGCTCAACATAATTTCTATGCATCTACTTTCCTTTTTCTCCTTAGTTTGCGGAATTCTTTTTCATCTATCTCCAGAGTCATGGATTCTGCAGATAAGGCAGAGAAATAGATGTTCTGTGTTACTGGAACAGGTTGAAGATCAGGCCTTTTCAAATAATGGTCTTCATCCTAAGTTAAAATAATATAGTGTCAAAATAGTTGTTCCTCTGTAAAAAAGTTAGCCAATGCAAATGACCCCAGGGAATCAAATACAGCTTGTTACAATCCAATTTATTGGTATATAGGTTAGGATATATTCGTAGTCAGACTGAGTCTTTCCACCTTTATGATACCAATTCTGGTGTGACACGCTTAACTTTTGATGTAAGTGATATTTCTGCGTCTCGGTAACAGTACAAAAGGGAGATGATATACTGTATGAAAGCAAATATCTGAAAATAGAGTCCTAGAAGATCCTTAAAAATCATTTTTAAATGACCATAATGATACAAGAATTACAACATTTTCTATAGCTTTTACATTTTTTGAATATGTGGTTAATTCAGTTTTCAATGAGCGAGACTAAGTACCTAGCAAATCATACTATTGTGAAATTTACGTTCAATACCCTCACTGTTCATTTCAGAACGTGTTTACATAAGGCTTAAAGAAAGAAAAACAACCGCAGCTTCCCTCTCCCCATCTTCATGCATAGTTTGCTTATGATTTACATAATTCAATGTCAAAATGAAGAGAATCTTCTTTAATCTTTGTGACTTTCTCACCAGAGTCTTTTAGTCTTTACTTTGTCCTCTAAACTTAAACTGTTTCTTTCTTTATTTTTAATCCTCACCCGAGGATATATTTTTTTAATTGAATGAGAGAGAGCGAGAGAGAGAGAGAGAGAGAGAGGGAGGGAGGGAGAGAGAGAAACATTGATCTGTTGCCTCCAGTATGCACCCTAACTGGGGATCGAATCCACTTAGTTGGAGGCTCCAATCAACTGAGCTACCTGGCCAGGCCTAAACTATGTTTCATGATTACATGTACTTGCTATTTAGTTTCTAGGATACAATACCTATAGTTGTAGGAAATCTAATCTTCACTTTGTCTAATAGTGTTCTTTTTATCTGTGCATGTTGCAGTGATCAGTTGGCTTAGGAGTGACTGGTTTCCTCATTATCCTAGGCTTTTGGGTGTATGTCTGCGGACCGAAGTATACTGCATAAAGATAGAGTGTGATTGGCTTCATTCCTGTGGAAGACTAATAAATGGCTTTCATTTAGGGAAAACATTTGCTGCATTCTTAACAGCACGAGGCAGGAGAATATGGCAGTTAACAACCTGGGCACTAGATCTCAACTGCCTGGGTGCGAAACCCAGCTCTGCCACATACTGGTTGTATAAATTTGGGCAATTATTTAAGCTTTCTATGCCTGTTAGAGATGATAAACTGTATCTCACAGAGTTTTTGTGAAAACTAAAGAAGTTAATTCATTTTAAAAGCTTATATCAAAGTGTTAAAATATATTAACTTTTATCATTATTTGAGGTGTCACTCATTACTTTTCAACTTGGTACCAGAAAGGGATATAGAAAGAGGAATCTGAAAAGTATATATTTTAATGTTAAGAAGGGCTCTCCACAGTTAAATGTCACCATATAAAGCTGAG
Source organism: Tadarida brasiliensis (assembly GCA_030848825.1). Taxonomy (NCBI): domain Eukaryota; kingdom Metazoa; phylum Chordata; class Mammalia; order Chiroptera; family Molossidae; genus Tadarida; species Tadarida brasiliensis. Next base: position 58,163,387 of record CM061257.1, on the reverse strand, counting down.
CTGCCTTTAAGCTAATCTCTGAACTTTTTCACTTAAAAAAAGCAAAAAACAACACCACCATCAAAACCTCCCCAAAACAACAACAAAAAACCAAAAGCAAAACCCACCCCCAAATACCTATCCAATATTGCATTAAACAGTGTTCAAAATAATTTAAAAATGTAACTGTGTAAAAAATGTCTATAGCCTTCTTTATATAGTGCAAAGAAGGAAACAAAAACCCTTTGCCCATCTTTTTCTTTCAATTCTGTATTTCATCAGTACATAAAATAATGATGTTCTTTATGAGCCATGGCATCTCAGATTTAATGAAATAGGAATCTCACATGGCATAGCATTTGTTCCTAAAACTTTTTTCCTCAAAGGACCCCGCTGCAAAGAGTCTGCATTGCTTTCTGTCTCTCTCACTGTCGTCCTTGCATTTCTGGATCTCTTCTCTCCTCTCCTTGCTCTCCTCTCTTCTATTTTTCTCTCCTGGTACAAATCATGTTAGCTGTCCTGACTCTTCCTGTTCTCCAGTTCATCCTGTACCTTGAATCAGTGTAACACAAGCTGTCTTGCCCTGGTCAGTTTTGCTCAGTGGTTAGAGGATAGTCCTGCAGACCAAAGGGTCATGGGTTCGAGTCCCAGTCAAGGGCACATATCTGGGTTGCACTTCGATCCTGGCCCTGGTAGGGGTCATGCGGGAAGCAACCAATGTGTCTCTCTTACACTGATGTTTCTCTCACTCTCTCTCTCTCTTTCCCTCCTCCCTGTCTTCTACTCTGTCTAAAAAATCAATGGAAAAATATCCTCAGGTGAGGATTAACCAAAAACGAAGAAAGCTGTATTAGCCACAAAGACCAATTTCTCTGGTAAAGTGGAGGAAGGGAAAGGTTATGACTACATTAATTGGGAGCCACTGTTTTACAAGTATAGGTGCAGAAGTGTGTTTCCAATCCAATACTCACCTCTCTAACCAGATTTATCTGAGTCCATTACCACTCATCTCTCCTCCCATTTCCTAGACATCTCCAAGTTAAGAGAATGTATACCCACCCCACCTCAATCTACTCTTGACAGAGAATACGACTCAACAGATTAACAAGATGTCAGGTCTTGGGGTTCCTAAGATGTCTTTTGGATTTGAAAATGGCTTATGGTTTTCTGCAATATTTTTACCCTTCTGGTTGTAATACCAATCTCTGCTTCATTACTCAAATATTTGGAACATGTAGGGGTCAGTGGGAACCCACAGGAGGAGTGGCCATCCACCTGAGTGGGGAAGGGATTAGAGAAGAGGTAATAGTTGAAATGTATCTTGAGAGATGAGTGAGTGTTGAATAGGCATGTTGCAGGGGAGAAATAGGAAGGGATTGGGTAAAAGTGAGGTGATATGAGATCTGTTTAGGCAAAGATGTGAACAAATACATAGAGTCAAGAGACATTCGGAAGTGCCCATTCAGTGGACAGCGAGGAGTTTGGTCTATGTGAAGCACAGGGCTCAAGGAGAAGGCAGGGCTCATGGGGAAGGGTGATACATTTAATATAGACATGCTGAGTTTATATGTGTGTAAATCACCCAGGTGAAGAAATCTAAGAGGATTATATGTGGGTTTGGAATAGTAGTAAGAGTATGAATAGAAATATAGGCTTGGGAGTTTTGAACAACTGAAAGAACAGGAATTGTTTGGAGAAATGTAATACTAAAGATGAATGGACAGATGGTTGTGGTCATAGATCACTGTATTACAGTTTAGGATTTTAGAAGTAGAGCAGTTCTCAGTTATAACAAACTCTGCAACGAGAAAATCAAAATTAAGATGATGCAAAAGAATATAAATTATGACTTTGCTGTTTGCAGAATTTTCTTTTCAAATTTTAAAATAGCAAAGGACATCTTAAGAACTGGATTAGGAGTAAGAATGTCTTCTTTTCCAGTTGCCCTGCCTAATTTCTCATACAACTTAGTCCCTGGTTGAAAGTGGACGTTCTTAGGCTCATAAGAGCTTTGGCTTTTTTTAAAAAAATGACTTCTCTAAAAGAGGAAGTGGTGCCTATAAAACTTCTCGATGTGCAAAATAAGTTGCCAGCAGAAATATAATGAAAACATTAGAGATTAGCTATCTTTAGTGAATGTTACTGTGTTCCAATGTAGGAAAGGTAATCGACCAGGCAGGTCTGGAAAGGAGTATAACTACAGATGAGATTGGGGCCTTCTGAGGACTGCTTCTAGATTCTGTTCCTACTCATGGTGAAGTTCACTTGGGTCATAGGCAACTTGGGTACCTGGTTGTCATCCTCTTGAGATGTGAATGAATTTCATGCTACTGCTTGTTCAGAGACAGTATGTACTGTTACCTTGGTCCCAGGTCTAGTTTTCAGCCTTTCCCCCTTTTTACTTCATACAGTTTTCCAGTGATGCCCCACATTGTAATACTGTATTCATCACTCTGAAGTCTTTTGGAACACTAATGGGTTAATCCCATTTATTTAAAGCTGTTCTTGCAGATCTGTATATTTATGTGTTAATTATGTCAAGATGACTTTGACCATAATCAAGCGCTTTGAATCCTTAACCAGCCATTTACCAAAAATTAAGGAGCTATAAAGATATATAGGTATACATTATTTAGATCTATCTATCTATACACACACACACACACACACACACACACACACACACACATTATTTACAAAAGGCAAGGCCAGACGAATGCACTCTCCTTATTACTGTCTGACATTTTAGGTCACAGACCATGTTGTAGTCTCCAGTTCTCCTGGACAGGGATATGTATGACATTTTCTCCAAAGTAGATCTAAAGCTCAGACTGAAAACGTGGCCTGCTGCTTACTCGGCTTCTTTCCTTGAGCTTCACTCATTGTCTTGGTGGTCAGAGAAATCCAGGAAAGAGGACTAAAGGAAAAGGAAGACATGTCTCTGGCCAGCCTACCACAGAAGGAGGAAGGCAGTGTGCGGGATGAAGACACTTTTCTCTCCCCTCGAGGTTCTTCTGGCTGGTCTAATAGCCAAACAGACGTGAGACAGATTAGCAAGAGAACATAACCAAATTTAATACATACATATGTATGGGAACCTCACATACATGAAAGTCAGAGACCCTACATGCACAAGAGGTTCAGAGATAGGAAAGAAATGAGTATATAAGACATTTTGAACTAGGGGTGAGGTAAGGTACCTTGGGAGCTTCAAAGGGTCATTGCAGGATGATAAGAAGGACTGACATTTGGTAAATGAAAGTTTTCCCTGCCTTATAGACAGATCAAAATAAGTTATCTCTGATCATCTCTTATGGGCAAGGCCTCTAATTCAAATGCTTCTAGGTAGTTAAGAAATGAGGCGGGAGAGGGGAATGAAGTTTCTCTTGAGCCTGTGGCTAAAATTGCCTTTAGCTCAAAACAGTCTGAAGACCACAGAGACATACCTTGGGGTGACTCCTGGACTCCCCATAGCAGCTTCTATAGAACTCATTTATCCTGGGTCTACACTAGTGTCGGCTTGCCTTTCTAAAAAGGAGATGAGGAGGCAAGGAAGGACGAGGCCAGGAAGGAGGAGAAGTGCACCTGCTGTGGTGGGGCAGGGGTTGGAACTCCAACAGGAAGACTGCAGTAGGAACTCCTAGAAGTGAGGATTCTAAATTACCAATTACCCGGAAGACAGACCTTTACTCTTGGCGTAACCAAATTCACCCTCTGTGACCCAGTACAGTCCTTGCCTCCACTATCCCCATCTCATGCTCTCTTAGGAGTAGGGAAACAGGGGAAGAGCCTTGAGCTCCTTCTAGAGATTAAATTTGTTTATTTGTTCATTCAACTCTTATTAATATTTGCTTAGTACTTATTTGTATAGGTGTTGTTCTGGACACGAATATATGGCAAGTGAGAAAGAGAGAGATTGAGAAAGAAAAACTGAAATTTTGATTGTTGTCTCTGGACATAAACTGAATTACAAATACTCTCAATCACTCTGATATATTCCATCTTCCTTTTGAACAAATGTTGTCTAGCACGTGGGTGGGTAGCTTCTAAACCAGGAATCTATAAGATTTTAGCATCTTTTACTCTTTTCCTTCTATATATTTTTGAAGAATTTATTAATATGTTATGTTGAAATTACTGAAGATGGGGAAATTATTCAAGTCTATTTTCATTCTGAGTTAAGAAATTATTTGGGAGACATACCAATTTATTGTCTTGGCAGTTTGCTTAAAATGGCTTTATGGTTTTTAGTCTTCTGAAAGGCAGGGTGAAGAGTGCCAGGTAATTTGGCAAGATTTCTGTCCCACTGTGCAGTCAGACAGACATATGCTGAACTGTGGAATAAACCCAAATCTTTTAATTTTTCTTGAACTGGGGACCCGTGGATCCTCTTAGGATGTAGGTCACAGTTACTAACATATAGAACTTTACACTGAACACCTGCCAGTTGAGATGGTAAATTTGTGGCTTTCTGTTGGTTGGAAGCAGACATGAGCCGTTTTGACTTCATGTGGAGTTTCTGGAATGATGGTAAATTAGCTAGAGATTACCGACACAGGGATGTCGCCATGCTGGTATTTGGCTAGAGAAGCTTGGCACCAAAGAAGACTTTCTTGGGCAACCCTGTGAACAAACTGGCCTAGAGTCTGACAAGGGGAGTTGACAGGAATCCAAGGCTAAGGTGCATCTTTTGGAGAACATGTGAAGTCCTATTTTTACTCATCATGTTTGTATTTCTCTTCATAACTAATTTCTCTATAAATAGCTTTCATTGTATGATAATTTCTTCTCTTTATGAATTTCTCTATTAATAATTGCATTTGAATGTAGGCAATTTGCTCTTCTGTAATACTTAGTAAGTACAATTACCAGTTATTTCTAAAGAGAGGATTGGTATAGTGTCCCCTTCTTCGTTAAGAAGTTAAACTCTGTATCTTTGGATAATTTAGGTGGTTCTATACACTTATAATAATGGGGTTTGGAAACCTCTTCCCAAGTACTAGGAGTAAAGAGTCTAGTAGGAATAACTGGATGTGAAAATGTAAAATTGATAACGATGTTTATCATTTTGTAACAAGCTTCTTTGCCCCTTGTGGTGAACCTCTCTGTAAACATGGAGCGCTTGAATAGCAACAGGTTGCTTCCTTCACTTAAGTAATTAAAGTCCTTGATTTTTTTTTTTGGTGAAAATAGGGAGATTTCCAACAGAAGAGCAAAATCTGCGAAGCTGATGTGGTGTGCTGGAGGCCGGATGGCTTCATCACCCAGATCAACCTGGTCCAGGCTTTCTGCTACTTTTTCCGTGGTTTTCATGTCCCTGTTGCATGCATGTGTATTTAATCATTCATTCGCATTTGGCTTTCTTTCTCTAGGTCTTCATTTTTGTCTTTTTATTTCAGGTTTTCATAGTATTGTATTATATGGAGATAGAACTCCTTTGTGTCTTGTTTAATTTTCTCTCTCATTATAAATTCTGTTTTCTCTAGCAGTTATCAATTAATTTTGCTTTAAATTTCAAATGATAGCTTTTATATTTTAGGAACTAGCCATGAAATTTATGACATAGGTGTACACTTAAAAATGATGTCCTCATTTGAATGCCTGCCTATACGGCTATGTTAAAATGTTTTTTTTTTTTTTTTTTGAAAAAAACCTCTGAATTAGTATGATTGCCTATTTTCAAACAAAATGCACTCTTGAAAATGTGCATGAAAGCTAAATGCATCCAAGATGATCAAGAGACTTCAAAATTTCAAGGTGCCATCGGGTAGGATGGATAGCTAGTGTTAGAGAGCAGAAACGTATTCTAAAATCTTAATTACTCCTAGCCTTGCAGATACTGTCTTCATAGATATATTTATCTTATTTCATTCACATTCTTTTATTTATTTTTTCTTTCCCACTGAACACACTATTGACAAGCTTAAGTCCCATCATATCCTGACCGAAAGTTGGGATTTGTCACTTTTGATAGTGCTAAAATTTGCTTCTTTCCTCCACCCGCCCCCATGAACATGCCATTTATCACCACTGATTCTTCTTTTATGACCTTCATTGGACTTCAGTAGTTTACTTCATATAGATCAGACACATTTCTTGTTAGGTTTATATTTAGGAATTTATGTATTTCATATAATTTCTGGGATATAAGAAATCAATAGATTTTTATACATCAATCTTTAGTTAGCTACTTTGCTAAATTCTCTTATTAGTTCTTAGAGCTTTTGATTTTTCTAAGCAGACTGTCATGTGGTTTGCAAGCAATGACACTTTTGTCTCTGTTTCTAATAGTTATCATTCTCATTTCTTTTCCTTTTCACAGTGCATTGGCTTTTAGTATAACATTAAGCAGTAGTTATAGTGGGCATCAAATCCTTGTCTCTCTTTTGTATTATGATTTTGATGAGATCTTTATTTCTTATTAATTTTAACATATGAATGAATTGACTTTTGTTTTCTTTTGGTTAAAAAAGGGGCAAAAAGAAAAATAAAATATCCAAAGAACTGCACACAGAAGATGCTCTGACCCAGGCAGAGGTGGCGTTGCTGCTGGGACTGAGCTGAGGGCAGGCTGGCAGCATCTCCATGCAGTGACGGGCCTGAAGTGGACCCTGGGGCAGTTTATGTTCAAAAGTCTTCTTTAGGATAATAAAGGCTTGTTTGGGGATTTATTTACATGTGTGAGTTGTAGCAATTCCAAAGTTATAAACATGACATCTTCATATACTAAGTGTGGTGGTTACTGTTAAAAATATAGTCAGGAATGTTTTAAGTCTGATTGCTGGGATTAGACCACTAACTTTTAGGAATGGAAGTGGGCACAGCTCCCCTCCTGATTACCTCATAAACAAAAAGTGGAATAGGCTGAAGTAAATAGAAGTGTAAAATACAAAGAAGGGTACTGAATAAGAAGAACACATATCCACAGAAAATTAATTGCTTTCATGCACTTAAATTATGGGATTTTAAATAAAACTTAGTAAACTTAGAAATGTGGATAACCAAGGATCAAAATACTCTATATAAAAAAATCATCTTACAATAGCAAAAGAATTAAGAAGTACTAAAAGATAACTTTATAAAAATTTAGCAGATGAAAAAGTTTAAAACTTTTTTTCCTGGAGAAGCTATAGTTTTTTGTTTGTTTTTAACTATAATGCAATAGTATATTAAAAGTAACTCTTTGGAAGAGATTTGACAGAGAATCCCTGTGGTATATCTGTAGTGGATCAATGAAAGAGCAAGTGCATCTGTAGTGGGTAGGGGCCTCGTGGCTGCCCATCTGTCCTAGAGCCCAAAGGGCAGTCACCACCATTCCTTATGACCTATCCAAATATGGGAGATGATCTCTGGCTTGGTCAAGGTCACCGCCCTCATCCTAGGGTGTCTGATTTGGAAAGTGTAACAGAACAAGATGTTTTTCCAGGTAGGTTCCCCCCTCCAAAGGATTAATGACTTCATTAATTCTTTTAGTACATTCAGTCTAGTCAAACTAGATGAGTGCTGTTCCCCAAACACTGCAACCACCCTTTACACCTCTGAGCCTTTCTATTATATCTGTCTGAAATTACTTTTCTACTCTTTCATTTACCAGACTATAACCCAGTGTTCTCATCTTGAATGGGTTTAGCAGGAAATTGTAGCAACCCTTCATCTCCCTCCTCCTCTCTTCCACTCCTCTACCCCAAACTAAACACAAAAGCAACAGAATCATCTTTTCTCTGAACTTCCACAGCACGTTTTACCTTTTTGTTAGATTCTAATTTGTACAACAATTGTTGTACATTTTGATGTTTCTACCTAATTATAAACTCATCAGAGAAGGAAATAACATCTTATTCATTGTATATTCTCTTCTGCCTTCCCCTTCCTCACTTTTCATTGTACTTTGCATGTAGTAGATATTCAAACAGATATTAAATTATCTTGAAGATAAACTTTATTATTAAAATGAAATAAGATCAATGGCATGCACCATTTAAACCTCTCTGAAAAGGGACATTAAATAAAAGATGATAAAAGAGTCAAGGGACTTTGTCTTTAAAGTCTCTTAAACCAAAATAATGATAGTAACTCATCTTGCAGAACAATAAAAAGGCTGTTAGTTGGCTGGCTTATGTCAGAATCCCTGAAGCACACTCTGACATGGAGCCTTGTGTAGAAGAAATGCACTGGGGAGTGCCCCCGGGATGGGACCAGCGCCTGTGGAAGGGAGGAGGGAAGGAAGCGGGACTGGGCAGTTCTGACATAGGCCTCATTGGGTCCTCCAGAGGGCTCTGGAGCTGCATGTCACTTAGGATCAGCGCACATTTAATCCTGTTCAAAACATCCACAGGGACATTTGATCCATGCCAAATGGTCCTTGATATTTTGTCCTGTTAAAAACATCCACGCTTAGCCCTGGCTGGTTTGGCTCAGCAGTTAGAACATTGGCCCACGGACCAAAGAGTGGCGGGTTCTATTCCGGTGAAGGGCATGTACCTTGGCTGCGGTTCAGTCCCCAGCCCTGGCTGGGGTCATGTGGGAGGCAACCAATAGATGTTTCTCTCTCTCTCTCTCTCTCCCCCCCACTCTATCTGAAGATAAATGGAAAAATATCCTCCAGTGAGGATTTAAAAAAAATCCACACTTAGAAAATCAATTGTTGTGTTCAAATAGCCCATAACATTTATTTCTGCTTTTGGTTTACAAAATTAATACATAAACAATACTATCATGTTTTATTGGTCCAATAATTGTGTTGTGGCCATATTGTCAATAATAACTCTTCTCACCTTGGTTGCCTAGTGGATATTGGGTGTAGGCAGATGGGTCAGCGTGGACCAGATGTCTTCATGGACTTTTGGACAGGACCAAATGTCCTGCAAGGAAGTTAAGAGTTGTTCCATCTTGGGTCAAGAAGTCTGAGTCTACATCACCACATTGCCCATTATTGGAAAAGGGTTGGTGACCTTGGGACAGATGACATTTTGTGGCTGAAGGCAACCACTGGAGAGTGACTCAGCTGAGAGCCATTGATGCCACGACTCCCAGACACACCACAGCACCCACTACTATTAAGCTAACATGGTTGGGATACTGGTTGGTTCATGTACAAACTCAGTTAAAGAGGAGAATCATAAAAAGCAGTACATACATCCACAAATACTTTTTTTAACTTAAAATATATCAATGTGTGTTTATTTGCCAATCTTTTTAATTACAGAAACAAGGTCTTTGTTGATCATGAACTCTTTGGTTGATGTTTTACATTACTGTGTAAAATGTCCTATTTCGGTTTATTTAGAGATAATTGTGAAACACTATTTTCTTTCTTACACATAATTTGACAGCAAGATTTTTTTTTAAATTAATTTATTTTTGTTACAGATGTTTCTCCTTTTTTCCCCATTGACACCCTCCTCCCCATCCCCCCACCCCGTCCCCAGCTTTGTTGTCCATGTCCATCAGTTATGCATACATGTGCATAAGTTCTGTGGTTTATCTCTTCCCTTCCCCCCACCCCCTCTTCTGAGGGGTGTCAGTCTATACCCTACTTCCACATCTCTGGGTCTACCCTGTTCCTCAGACTGTTATGTTCATTATATTCCACAAATAAGTGAGATCATGTAATATTTGTCTTTCTCTGCTTGGCTTGTTTCGCTTAGGATAATACTCTCGAGGTCCCTCCATGTCGTCTCAAAGGATAAGAGATCTTTCTTTCTTACAGCTGCATAGTACTCCATTGTGTATATGTACCACAGCTTTTTTATCCATTTGTCCACTGATGGACACTTGGGGCTGTTTCCAGATCTTAGCTATTGTAAATAGTGCTGCTATGAACATGGGGGTACATGTATTCTTTCTGATTGGTGTTTCAGGCTTCTTAGGGTATATTCCTAGAAGTGGGATCATTGGGTCGAATGGCAATTCAATTTTTAATTTTTTGAGGTAACACCATAGTGTTTTCCACAGTGGCTGCACCAGTCTGCATTCCTACCAGCGGTGTACTAGGGTCCCCTTTTCTCCACACCCTCGCCAACACTTGTTGTTTGATGATTTGTTGATGGTGGCCATTCTGACAGGTGTGACGTGATACCTCATTGTTGTTTTAATTTGCATCTCTCTGATGATTAGTGATGTTGAGCATTTCTTCATATGTCTCTTGGCCATTTGTATGTCCTGTTTGGAGAGGTGTCTATTTAGTTCCTCTGCCCATTTATTAATTAGGTTCTTTGTCTTCCTTTTGTTGAGTTGTATGAGCACTCTATATATTTTGGAGATTAACCCCTTATCTGATGTATCATTGGCAATTATGCTCTCCCATAGAGTGGGTTCCCTATCTGTTTTGATGGTTGTTTCTTTTGCTGTGCAGAAGCTTTTGAGTTTGATGTAGTCCCATGTGTTCATTTTTCCCTTTGTTTCTGTTGCCTTAGGTGATGTATCAGTGAAGATTCTGCTGCGTATGATGTCCGAAATTTTGTTGCCTACATTTTCTTCTAGGATTTTTATGGATTCACGAGTCACATTTAAGTCTTTTATCCATTTTGAGTTTATTCTTGTGTATGGTGTAAGTTGGTGATGTAGTTTCATTTTTTTGCATGTAGCTGTCCAATTTTCCCAGCACCATTTATTAAAGAGGCTGTCTTTACTCCATTGTATGCTCTTGCCACCTTTGTCAAATGTTAATTGAACATAATGACTTGGGTCAATTTCTGGGTTCTCTATTCTGTTTCATTGATCCATATGCCTGTTCTTGTGCTAGTACCAAGCTGTTTTGATTACAATGGGTTTGTAGTATAACCTGGTATCTGGTATTGTGATCCCTCCTCCTTTGTTCTTCTTTTTCAAGATTGCTATGGGTATTCGGGGTCTTTTTTGGTTCCATATAAACTTTTGGAGTATTTGTTTTAGTTCCGTGAAATATGCCGTTGGTATTTTAATGGGGATTGCATTGAATCTAAAGATTGCTTTGGGTAGTGTGGACATTTTAATGATGTTAATTCTTCCAATCCATGAACAAGGTATGTGCTTCCACTTTTTTATATCTTTCTCTATTTCTTTTTTCAATGTCCTGTAGTTTTCTGTAAATAAGTCCTTTACTTCTTTGGTTAAGTTTATTCCTAGGTATCTTAATTTTTTTGCTGCGATGGTAAATGGAATTGTTTTTTTAGTTTCTCTGTCTGTGAGTTCATCATTCGTGTATAAGAATGCCGTTGATTTCTTGATGTTAATTTTGTATCCTGCTACTTTGCCAAATTCATTTATTAAGTCTACTAGATTTTTGATGGAGTCTTTAGGGTTTTCTATATATAATATCATGTCGTCTGCGAATAATCACAGTTTCACTTCCTCCTTTCCAATTTGGATTCCTTTTATTTTTTCTTCATATCTGATTGCTGTGGCTAAGACTAGCAGTACTATGTTAAATAAGAGTGGTGAAAGTGGGCATCCCTGTCTTGTTCCTGTTCTTAAGGGAAATGTTTTTAGTTTTTGCCCATTGAGTATGATGTTGGCTGTAGGTCTTTCATATATGGTCTTTATTATATCAAGATATGATCCCTTTATTCCCAAATTGCTGAGCGTTTTTATCAGAAATGGTGCTGGACTTTGTCGAATGCTTTTTCAGTGTCTATTGATATGATCATATGATTTTTACCTTTCATTTTGTTTATGTGGTGTATCACATTTATTGATTTGCGAATATTGAACCAGCCTTGCATCCCTGGGATGAATCCCACTTGGTCATGGTGAATAATTTTTTTGATGTATTGCTGGATCCGATTTGCTAGTATTTTGTTCAAGATTTTGGCATCTACGTTCATCAGGGATATTGGCCTGTAGTTTTCTTTCTTTATAGTGTCTTTTTCTGGTTTTGGAATTAGGATTATGCTGGCCTCATAAAACGAGTTTGGAAGTCTTCCTTCTTCTTGAATTTTTTGAAATAGTTTGAGGAGAATGGGTGTTAGTTCTTCTTTGAATGTTCGGTAAAACTCCCCCGTGAAGCCATCCGGGCCTGGGGTTTTGTCGACAGCAAGATTTTTTTGTGATTTGCCTTTCTTATGTCTCACTTTCAAAATGTGACCTTATATTTTGTCATAGTATAAATATAAATATTTTAAAGTATCAAATATTTCTATAAATCTTATCATTAAAAACAGCAGTACTCCATCCTACCCCTCCCTACCTTTGAGCCCCCTCTCCATGGACAACTATTATACTTCAACACTATTCTCTCTTTTTCACCTAGATTTACCTCCATAAAAATATCTCCGTGTATATTGCTATTTTGGTGTTAATTTTTCAGTGTAGGTATTTTCTGTTGTTATCCACTGCAGAAACTGACAATTTAGTTTCCTTGTATCCCCTATCTTTGTCTCCTGGCCCCATTCTTCAGCACATACCTCCCTTCTTGTCTTCCAAATATGGTTGTGTTCTAAAGTGGTGGTTTGTATTATTGAGCCTCTGTTACTGTAATTTACAGCAGAACCATGTAGTATGTTACAATTGCATTTACTTTTCTATGTAACTTTTAGGGTTTTTTGTTGTTTTTAGTTAGCAATTATCAAAACTCTATGCCAATGTCTTCACATGTAAAATGGGGATAACAGGGTAGTCAGATTTTACAAGTGTTAATTATTAGTTTGCATTGACTTTGTTTTTTATGTACCAGCCTCTAACTCATCTCAAACTTTCTAACAGAATTGTAAATACCCTTTCAATACACTTCAAAACATACTAAATGCTTAGTGAATAAATGTTGAAGAATATGCAGAGCCAATGTTCTCATCTGCATTTTATAAACAGCAAAGTAATTGAGGGAGCAGAGCAGTGCGCTTGGAATTGGAAAGGCTGGTTAAAGGCCTGGATCTGCCCCTGCTTAGCTGTATGACCTTGGGCTAGCATGTTTGAATCACAGTTTTCTAATCTGCAAATGAGAGACTCGGATTAGCTAGCCCCTAGGGTCTCTTCCAGCCCTGTGGTCCTGTTATGAAGTGAAGGTGTGCAGACAATGCCAAGCCATATGAAATACCAGACTGCGATGAAGTTAGCGCCACCTGCCACACCACCTCCAGAAGATGCCTTAATAACCGCTGTCAGGAGACATGGGGATGCCACCTACAGTGTGATAAAGGAGAATTTTTGTTAGCCATTCCATTGGAACCCTTGTCCTACCCCTTTGGGACACCTGGTTGTAATTTGAGGGAGCCACCACTAAATGTCGCTGTAGGTTACATAACTAAGTGGTCAGGACGGCTGTTCCTGCCGGTCCGCAAGCCTCGGAGCTACCCCGAAGTCTCCTAGTAGGTTTAGAGCCACGCACTTTAAATACAGTGAAACATAAAAAAAACACTAAGATGGACATTAACTATGATTTTAAAAAGAAGGTGGTAAACCTTCTAAAATGTTCTTTACTTTTTCCCTAAAATGCTCTTCCACATATCTGGTTACTGGTGTACGTTGGGTAAACTGGTATTTTAAGGCAACTGAGCAACTGCTTGACTCTTTGGCCTAAACTTTCATGATCTTACCCTCGAGATAAACGGTGGAAGCCGATGAAGGAGATGTGGGTCTCTGTTTCCTGGTGCTCACTTCTGTTTTATCCCCAAACTTATTTGGAATCATAGACATTTACTGTATTTTACTGATTTTATGAAAATATGCACATGTGTTCATTTTTAACATTCCTGAAGTTGTGATCAATAATCACATGATCAATGGTGACATATTATTATAATTAGCAGCACTTTTTCTGTTTTAGTGATGTCTCATAATCAGTTATGTCTTTTATGTGGTAAAATATTGTATCTGATATCACGGTATATCCATCCGTCTTAATTTATTAGAGTTCAATGCTGTGTTAAAAGTTTTGTGACAGATTAGGTTCCTTTTCTAGTCTAATTTATTAAAGGAGCTCAGGTGGAAGAGAAATCAATATTTATTTCACGTCCACTAGATGTCTGAGGTATGTGCTTTGTATCATGCTGTGCAGTGGTCCTTTTTGTTTCCATATTTTTAGTTGAGGAAACTGGGGACTAGGAAGTTCAGTAACTTGTACAAAGTCATATGCTAGGATGGGCCACTGTTCAAAAAAGTGTATGTATGTATTTGAACTACACATCTTCTACCTTTTCTACCATGTCACATTGATATTTTAGGGTACGCCACTTCTCTTTAACGCTAGAAATTTTTTCCTAACAGCCCATAGAATGTAGCCCTCTTTGAATAAGGTGTAGTTCTTTTCTCAACATTAAAAATGTAGAGATCTCCAATTAAATAATATGGAAATGTTTTTTTCTGAAGTCCAGCCTCAGTCTTTGTGATCAAAAGGATGGAGGCACACTTGATGCCCCTGAGGTGTGACCTGCTTGTCTGTGAAGCCCTTGGGCTCCTGAGAGTGAGCAGTGCCCTCTGGAGGCTGGGCGGCCGCAGGGGGCCCAGCACACTCCTTCCCGGCTGTGGGTTCCCTCCGTCTTCTGGCAGACCGCTCTAGGAAATAGTTTTTTAAATGCCTTAAATTTTTAAAAAATGATTTCCTTCATGTCTCTAACTTACAGAAAGCCAGTTTGTCAACTTGAGAATGTGTTTGCAATGAGTTTACACAAGCCCTAGAGATTTGGGCCGTATGCAAGATGTCACTGATAGAAAGGATTTAGTTGACTTCCCTTAACTTCCCAAGGGGCAAAGTTGAGAGCAAATTCCTTTCATACATCCTCCTTGCTTTGACAGTCCCTGCATGCAAATGACACTCACTGGTAAAGTCAAGGAGAGTTGAGAGAGAAGGCAGTTTACTGATCATCATTGTGTTTGCACAGACCCAGGGTAGCTAAATTTCAATTCCCAGCAAATCTCAGAAGTTGCTGAAATACATTCCCTTCTAATTCCCCATTTCATGTCCTCAAGGGCATTTGTTGTCTGCAGGCTGTACTTATGTTTTCCATTTCCAATTCTCTTTATTTCAAGTTCTCCTCATTTGTAAATCTAAAAACAAAACATTAGCAATCTGTCAGAGGCTCTGTTCCATTCATTTGTCTAGGGATTTATTATTAAATTACTCCTTTTATATCAGCATCTTGAGGTCTTATGATGATAAATAATCTGTTGTCCCATTTTGCAAGGATCCCTAAAATAGAGGGCATATGATTATGACATGTACCAGATACAATAGCCAAAAATGCAAGGTCACTAAAAGATGTGTTGATTTTTTAAAACTTTTTTCTTTATTGATTTTAGAGAGAGAGAGGAATGGAGAAAGAGAGATAGAAACATTGATGAGAGAGAACATCAGTTGGCCGCCTCCTGCATGCCCCCACTGGGGATTTGGCCCACAACCTGGGCATGTGCCCTGACCGGGAATTGAACCAGTGACCTTTTGGTGCATGGGTTGATGCTTGACCACTGAGGCACACTGGCCGGGTGAGATGAGTTGATTTTAATCATTTAAAGTTTCCTTGGCTTAAAAAAATACTATTTGAGGAAGCAATTTTTAAATGATGTACTTAACTTTCCATCTTTTTATTTTTTATTTTTTATTCTCACCCGAGGACATTTTTGCATTTATCTTCAGATAGAGCGGGAGGGAGAGAGGAAGGAAGAGAGAGAGAGAAGCATCGATGTGAGAGAGACACATTGAGTGGTTGCCACCCACACAACCCCAACTGGAGCCGGGGACAAACTGCAACCAAGGTACGTGCCCTTAGCGGTAACCGAACCCGGGACTCTCTGGTCCGCGGGCTGGCGCTCTAACCACTGAGCCAAACCGGCCAGGGCAACTTTCCATCTTTTAAGGGAAGTAATAACTCTATTATATGTTATCTGGGTGAAAATTATTTGCACCTTTTTAGAGCCATCTGTCCATCTTCATAGTGATTGCTTTGGGAGGGAAGGCCAAGTGACAACCATGAGGCTTTGTATTGTATCTCAAATCTTGAATCTTTTGATGTGAAACCAATGAGAGCTACATGGATATACGTGATAAAACGCAAGAACAGAAGTCATCCAGTATCTTTTGCATACTAAAATTAGGGGGCATTTTTCAATCCTTATGTGATTTCTTGTCTGCATTTCACTCATTTCTTTAATTATTTTGCCTTCAATTGTTCAACAAATCTTTAACGAACACCAGCTTTGTGTCATGCGCTGTGCTATGTGCTGTCAATCAGACAGAGTCCCTCCTTTGGGGACGAATCTCCTATGGGGGCTGCAGACAAGTGGACTGTTGAAGTGTACTGGGCGAGCACTCTGGTAGGATAACTGTGGGGTGAGCTGGGAGCACACAGAAGGGAATTCTAGACCTGACTTGGGAGATCAAGGGGAGTTTCTTTTAGGGAGTGCTATTCTGTGACAACATTCTGGCTATTCTACTCCTCCGACTGCTTTTCTTAATTTCCTTAGGTGGTTCTTCTTTCTCTTCATCTTTAAAATTTTTTTTTTTAATTTAAATTTAAAATTTTCATTTTTTTCTGTCACCATTTATCCCCTCTATGCCCTCTTCCACCTCCACCTACCCTCTTTCTCTTTCTCTTAATAAATATCAGTGCTCCCTAGAAGGTTGTCCCAGTCCCTTATTTCTTATAACTACACATTTTTCTAGACACTCTCAGTCATAATCGTGGCTTCAACCACCCTTATAGCAATTGGTGCCTAACTACATCTCCAGCTAGTCTTAGACTATCAAATTAGTGACTCGTTCATTATTTTATCAAACATTCATTGACTGTCCATGCCTGAGGTATTAGAGATAAGTGCAGTTGACTTCTTTAGCATTTACTGACTTTTCAGTCTAGTTCGCAAAAACTACATTAAAAACTATAAAATATGTGAGAATTGAGGACTTTAGGAACACAGAGAGGGAAACCAATAACTACTCCTGGGGGAGTGAGAGAAGTCTTTGGAAAGGAAGTAGGAATCTGCCCGGTGATTGGGGATTTCCAGCAGAGGGAATATGAGAGTATATGCAAGGACTGGGAGGCCTCCCTGGCTTGTCCAGGGAACAGTCAGACATGCAGTGTGACTGGCTTGTAGGATGTGTAGCGGAAAGCATCGCATCCAACCTGATGAAATAAGGTGTAGTCAGATTGTCAGTAGACATCGTGCTCAGAAGCAAGGACATTTTCTTGTAGGCATGTGGGAGCCGGCAGAGATCTTTAAACTGCCAACCTGCCCAATCAAGTTTGTTTTAAGTAGATATTCTGGTGGCATTGTGGAGGAGGGGCTGGTGACATGGAAATCTGGTGGGAAATTAAATAAGAGGTGACAGTGATCTGAATGAAGGCAGTGGTGAGGCCAGTGAGAAAGAAACTCTCTATGACTTGAGTTTTCTGTAGTGGAATCAATAGGATGTGGTGGGTAAGGGGAGAGAAGACTCAGAAAAGACAGTGAGATTTGTAATTGAAAGGGGGACTAGATGGTCTCACCATTAACCAAGATGCGAACAATAGAGACAGATTTGCAGTAGAGGGATACAATGTGTTCAGCCTATGGACATTCCAGTGGAGATATTCAACAGGCAGTTGGAAAGAATATAGGTACCCCTATGTCCATAGCAGCACTATTTACAATTGCTAAGATCTGGAAACAGCCCTAGTGTCCATCAATAGATGAGTGGATAAAAAAGCTGTGGTACGTATACACAATGGAACACTATGCAGCTGTAAGAAAGAAAGATCTCTTATCCTTTGAGAGGACTTGGAGGGATCTGGAGAGTATTATCCTAAGTGAAACAAGCCATTCAGAGAAAGACAAATATCACATGATCTCACTCATTTGTGGAATATAATGAACAAAACAAGCTGATGAACAGAATGGACCCGGAGACATGGATGTGGGGTACAGACTGACAAACCTCAGAAGAGGGGAGCAGGGAAGAGGGAAGAGATAGACCACAGAACTTATATGCATGTATGCGTAACCAATGGACATAGACAATAATGCTGGAGGGGGGGAGCGGGATCGGGAGGAGGGTGTCAATGGGGAAAAGAGAAACATCTGTAACAAAAATAAAAATAAGTAAATAAATAAAATAAATTAATTAAACAAATAAAAAACAGGCAATTGAAGAGTGAATTTAAAGCTTGGGAGGGGGACCAGGGCTGAACACACACATTTAGAATAACCATGATATAGCTACTAGTTGAAGCCATAAATGTGGATAGATTGTATTCATATTTAACAAATTAAAAAAAACAAAAAACTATGTACCAGCCATTGTGACATTTAAAATAGGAATGAGTTTGGCATGGCCTGTGTTTCCAAAGAGTTCTCTGGGACAAGAGACACAATCAAATAAGTGCAGTATAGGTAGCGTGAAAAAGGTTATTACAGAAATATGTACAAGTTCCAGAAGTGGTATGAAACAAAGAGATCACACAGGAAGGAGGCACAGAAGAGAAGAAACCCAGGCTAAGAACTCGGTAGATCTTCTCCAAGGACTAGGAGAAGCTTCGCAGATTTGCTTGTCATCTCTTCAAGGCACATGTCATACCTCATTCATCTCCATGCCCCCAGCAGAACCCAGCCTAATGTCTGCAACCTAAGTGCTCAGTAATGTTTGTTGAATAAATGGGCCCAAGGCAGTTGGAAAGAAATGAAAAAAAAAAAAAAATTGAAGCACAGGATTTCCCCAAGCCCTGGGGAACACTTTAATCATCTCTTATTAGCCTTTCACTTGGAGGGCTTGTGCAGGTGGAACTCAAAATGCGCCCTCTGAAGAAATAAATACGCAGCATGTAGACCTAGGTGACTGCACCCGCCAGTGCTCTAATTGCGAAACGTGCTCGCGGCAAGCCAGATCTTTTATTTTTATTTCTGGTGTGTGGCGAAACTGTATAGCCATCGATTTTCTGTCAAAGCATCACTTAGCGTGTCTGAGATAATGGCATGCCACCAGTCATTTACTAATGACAGTGCTGGGCTTCACGCAGGAACCCATCACGCCGGGCCTTGTAACCTCCGTTCTGTTGTGCACGCGTTTAAACGATTCGCGATAGCCAGTCATTATGAACCGTCTTTCTTCCTTGACCTTCTTCCTCCCCTGCCCCCCACCTTTACATGTTAGTATTTCGTCAGCTTGGATTACAAATGAACATAGCATAGTTGGTGTTTTGTTTTATAAAGATGGATCTCTTTAGGTATATAGTGGTACATGGAATTACTGTGAACAAGGAAAGACATTGCGTGAAAGCCCTGTGATGAAGATAGCCCCACCATGCCAAGGTGCCTTCAACTTCACTGCCCAAGGCTGGTCTTCGGTTTCATTCCCGTCTTTCCTGGGAAGCCTGGAGGAGGGAATCTTTCATTAAAAAATTTTTTTTCTTTTTCTTTTTTTTGTTTTGGAATTATATATTTTTTATTAAATGTATTGGGGTGACGCTGGTTAACAATATTATATAGGTTTCAGGTGCACGATTCTACAACACATCATCTGTACACTGTACTGTGTGTTCACCACCCCAAGTCAATTCTCTGTCCATCACCATTTATTACCCCCATACTCTCCTCCATCTCCCCCAACCTCCTCCCCCTGGCAATCACCCCACTTTGTCTGTGTCCATGAGTTTTTCTTTTTTGCTCAATGAGGAGGGAATCTTATCATCAAGCACCTACAGCTAGGCTTAAGACTAATTCCGCCAGATAACTGTGGCTTTGGTTCATGTCTTCATTGTCTTATCTGGCTGACAAGTAGTTTTTCAAGTTAAAAAACCCACATTTTTTTTCCTGATTGTATTCTTTTTCTTGCTGCAGGAAAGATCATGCTTTTCTGGGGGGTAAGCTATAGAAGTTTACTCAATAAGTCAGACTGGCAAGCATGACTCTGAGTGTGTGTGTGTGTGTGTGTGTGTGTGTGAACTGATCATTCATATCCCTTTATTCCCTCTCAGGTACTGCATAGTATTCACAGTATAAGTCATTATCCATCCAGTTTGACAAAGATCATGACAAGTTGCCAGTATGTAATAATTGGAAGATCATTCGAGGGAAGTAAAGGCTCATCCCTCTTCCTGCTCCCAGCCACTTGGTCTTGTAGAGCTCAGGCTTCAGGGAACCTCGTAGCCCTTTCCTGACTTCCCCGTCCACAATTATGTCTTTAGTGGCACCAATATATCCTGCAATTAGGCATTTGTGAAGGCTGTAGGGTAAGAGTGGTTGGAAACAGAACTGGAGAAGAACAGAATTCAGAATTCTCAGAAGTAGTAATAATAGCTACTATTTATTGAGCACAAGTCCCCTTAAATTCTTACAAAATACTCTAAGGTAAATGGTCTTGTTCCCATTTTACAGATAAAAAATTGAGGCTCAGAGAATTTAAGTGGTGAGCCCCAGTCCACATAAGAAGCGGTAGTGCTGGGATTTGAGCCCATGCCCTTTTCATTAAGCTACCTGCTCCCAGGAGGGACACCTTTGGCCTATTTATGTGTCAAGTTGGTGAGAGATATTCAACAACCCTAGCTTTTTTCTCTGTTCTTTTGAAGGCAGGTGGTGATAAGGAGGTGGGAATGGGGAGGAGGGCAGCAGGGAGGATGTGATCCCAGATTTGGGTAGCAGCCAGCAGTTGCTGAGGATGTAAGTTCTCTCCTGTTCACTTCAAGCATGAGTATGAGGAGTCAGGAGCTGAGGAAAAGCATACTGGCAGCACGTTTCTCCGTCTTAAGGAAGTGCACAGTCTTAGGGATGAAGGAGAACTGGAATTAACTAATTTGCGATAAAAATCCCTATTTTCTAAGGACTTATGACCATGGTGGGTTATGCTAGTAATTTGGAATGATCAGTTCTCAGTTCCTCAAGGGCTTAACTCGGTTCCAGGGAGGTCTACAGCCCGATGCAGTGTAAGCAAAATGATAATTCTCCCTGTGAACTATTTTCTTTATTCCTGGTGCTTTCTTTGGCTTTGCCGTGTGCAGACCTGGAAATCGGGGGCTGTCGGCTCCAGCCCAGCCCCACCCCCCCCAGCATGTGCTGTGGCAGTGTTCCAATCCTATGGCCCGAGTGTGAAGGTGGTTCTGCATGCAGGGTCATATTTATGGCTCTGTCAGCTGCTGGCACTGTAGACATGGGCTCACGATGGCCAAAAGAGCCTCCGTGGATGATGAATGCTCGCTTAGAGTGATGATCCGGGGAACAGTTACAGCAAAGCCTCCCAGCAGCAGGCCCGATCTATACCAGAACATCCCCTAAAACAAGAAATTCTTAGTTCTGCAGTAGTCCAGGGTCACATGTGACCAAAGATGATGAGCATTTTCCTTGGACTTGCTGTTTTCTCAGAGTCCTCTGTCTGCCCACAGCTTTATCTGTGATATGCACCTTCTCGTCCTTTTCCCTGATCTATCTGAAGCTGTGGCTGATTAAGGGGCTGATGTGTTTGTTGCTACTCTGCCCTGGCTCCATGACGCAGAGTCAGCTGATCAGTGCCCTGACCTTAGTGTTAACATTTCTTTCTGAAGGGTAAAACAGAGCTAAATATATCAAAGTATCACTACCATTACCATATGCAAGGTATTTTAAGGTACATGATTTTCACTGTCTCCTCTTAATGAACTTCCAGGTGGTAGGCAAAAGTTTATTATGCTCTTTTTAAGATGGAAGCCAGTGATTTAATCAAGATTCCAAGAACAAGGATTGGTGGAACCAGCACCAGAGCCAGGTGTTTCTGATTTAGCTCTGTACCCAAGGGCAGACAGACTCCAGCTTGCAGGCCAAAAGCTTGGCCACTGCCTGTTTTCCTATGGCCTGCAAGCTAGCGTAGTTTCCACATTTTTAAATCGTTGAAAAATAAAGCAAAAGAAGAATCATATTTCATGATGTGAAAATTAGATATAATTCAAATTTCAGTGTCTATAAAATAAAGTTTTGTTGGGACACAGAAATGTGTATTCATTTATGTTTTGTCTGTAACTCTTTTCAGGTGACACTGACAGAGTTGAGTTGTGACAGAGGCCTTAGGGCCCACAAGGCCTGAATTATTTGCTGTCTGTCTTTTTACAGGAGAAGATTGTCAGTCACTGTAATAGATGGTCAGTAAATAGAGACCCCTGGTACAGGGTCTCTGTATTCGTTCCATGGGGCTACTATAAAAAGTACCACAAACTGGGTGGCTTAATACGACAGACAGTTATTATCTCATAGTCCTGGAGGCCAGAAGTCCAAAACTGAGGTGCCAGCCGAGCCCTGAGTAGAATCCTTTCTTGCCACTTCCTAGCTTCTTTTTTCATCCTCACCTGAGAACATTTTTGTATTTATCTTCAGATAGAGCAGGAGGGAGAGAGGGAGGAATAGAGAGAGAGAAACATCGATATGAGAGAGACACATTGAGTGGTTGCCACCCACACGACCCCAACCGGGGCCGGGGACAAACTGCAACCGAGGTACGTGCCCTTAGCGGGAACCGAACCCAGGACTCTCTGGTCCGAGGGCTGATGCTCTAACCGCTGAGCCAAATCGGCCAGGGCCTCATTATTCTTTTGAAGTCAAAATATACAAAAACATTTTGTTCTTCTTATTTGCCTCAATTCCTTCAATTCATCTTCATTCAGCATTTGCGATGTCAAATTAGGATACTCTGCTCTGGAAAAAACAATGGGATGAACCGGAGTACTGTAGGCACTTTTAGCTTTGTTATATTAAACGTTGATGACTTTTAGGGAGACTCAGTCTGCAACTGCGTGGGATGAAGCTTGACCCCACTCAGTATTTCTTGTCCCGATTTGTTGCATTTTGTTGTGTCTGCTTTGAGGCTCTGCTTTCTCCTCCTGGCACAAACTGACCACATTGAAATGCTGTGGTGAAGTGCACGAACCGTCTTCTGACAGCGTCTCCTCCCCCGGCCCCAGAGCGCAGCATCCAGCACACGCAGAATCATCCTCACCAGGGTCAGGGGTGTGAGGGCTCAGCCAAGGGAGGGGGTCTGTGGGGCCTGTTTGTGGAGAGCATGCTCAGGTCCTGTCTTTCTCCTGTGCAGTTTGTAAACCATTGAGTTCCTTGTGCTGCCTGTAGCTTCAGAGGTTCCTACAGGTTTTCTACCCCAAAGCTGCTAGCCTGGGAACATCAAAGACTCACCCCCTGCAGGAAGGGGGAACTGGTACTGAAAAGCTAACGCCTCTCCTCCCAGCGGTCTTCTCTTCCTAGGGTTCACAGTTGCTGCCGACCTTCACTTTGTGTCTGGACTTTATGTACACATTTCTCAGTCTCTGTTCAACCTGCCCTTTTAAGGGAGTCTTTTGGATCTCTTTTATAAAATTCACTGTGAGTGCAAAGTCTCCTTAGCTTTTATAAATAATGCTGAGTAAAAAGGAATTAATATTGATTTATTAGTAAAGCACCTTTGACATTGATATGAGACTAGGGCAACCTCACATTGTTAGTTTTTAAGTAAATTTCATATTGTACTCTGATGGTCCCAGAGTATAATTCTCATAGCACACTCTATCCTAAAATGCTTCTGAAGGCCAATGACCTGAGCCTTGGTTTGACCACTTACTAGTTAAGAAAACTTGGGCAAGTCACTTAACCTCTCTGTTCCTTAGTGTCCTACAGTGAGTGTAACAACGACTTGATAGAGTTGTTTGGAAGTTCAAGTGAAACAATGGGTGTCAAGGAGCTCTAGAAATTGGAAGTTTTATATAAATGTCAGAAGGTATTATTAGTATTATTACTAATTAAAAATTATGCTATGGCAATACCAGTCAAAATGCTTTTTTTTTCTTCTGTTGTGAGGTTATAGAAGGCATAGTTATCATTACAGTTAACTTGCTTTGGGCATGTCTTAGACCACTCAAGTTATGGTTCTCAGATTAGGGGCATCAACCTTACCTGGAAATGTGTTAGATGTGCAGATTCTTGGGTCTCACCCAATACCTCCTGAATCAGAACCTCTGGGGGGAGTTTATCAAGACCCACAGGTGATTCTCATGCTACTAACATTTGAGATCTACTGGCTTAAAGTTATGCCCAGTTGGGTAGGTGTAGGCTCTGATTCTGCTTTACTTGGCCTTCCTTTCAGACATGGAAGTGCTTCTGAAAGACACAAATGTGTGCACCTGAGATGGAGTTGTCTCCACCATCACTTGACTGCCTACAACATGCCCTTTTCAGCATTGACATAGACCCAAGGATTGCAGGTCCTTGAAGCATGGCCTTTGTTAAAGACAAACGAGTTGGAGATTATGGTGGGGTCCAGAGAGGGGTTTTAAGGTGCTCCTTACTTAAGTGGGATAATAGTAGTTGAGTGAAATGACTGGTAAGCAATTCAGTGAAATTCAGTCGAGTTACACTGAGCTTGATTCTTGTTCTGGTTCCCCCTGTTCATCAGGTGTTGTCTTCCCTCTAAGAGTCTTGAGTCTTCCTCACATGAGTACCTACCTATTAATGAGTCTGAGACTCACCCCTTAGGTGCCCTGTCAGGTCTCAGAATAAGCCAGGTGCCCTGCTGCACACCCTGTGCTTTCCCATCATGCCCCTGGATTGCATCTATGTCACGAATGTTATGACAGACAGGTGGGTGGTAGTTACTTGGGTAAAGTGAAACCCAGAGCTGTAAACTTAATTAAGGTAGAAGAGGGAAAGTGGTGGTAAAACATTAGGGGAATCATGGTGCTGTCATTTTAATCCACAAGGGCAGAGGCACATGGTAGGTGTTCAATAAGTATTTATTGAATAAATGAGTGAGGAATGAATTTCATGTTTTGGGAGCTAACCTGCCTACTTAACTTATGAGAATCTATCTTATCCCAAATGAACAGACATTATGCCTTGATTGAGTGAACTATTAGATATGTTTAGTTTTAAATGCAGACATAAATAGATTTGATCTTTCCATGGTTTCAATTTCCTCCCATCAGCTTTCCCTTAATTATCCACAAGTGTTCCAAACCTTCATTAGCTAAATAGGATGCAGATGATGGTCATTAGTCTGGGATATAAATCCTGCTGGCATATTCAATGGCTTTTCACTTGGTTAATTGAAATTTTCAGTATTCATGGACTATAAGAAAACATTGTAATTTTATCATTTATTCAGGGGTATAATTTTTTCCCTTTAGCTGGTTGTATTTTATAACTATGCAGTTAGAAAAATATGAATGCCATACTTTGCCCGGAGGGATAACACTCTTTTCAGTTTACATGTATCAATACTAATATACTAAATATGAAGACCAAATGGAAATTCATACTAGAAATCCTAAAATTGGCCAACTAAAATGTCCGTGAAAGCATCCAAGTACTATGCACATTTGGGACTCATCAATTCAAGTGTAAGAGACTTCCAAAGTGTTAGCAATATGAGTAGGCCTAGTCGTGACATCCATCAATGAGGAAGAAATCATCCAGTGTGTCTGTGGGGTGCAAATTGCAGGTATCAAATGAAGATGCTTTATGCAGGCATCATTCCTTTCCATGGTTCATAGCTTTCAACTGTATTTGACCATTTATCAAAACTAGCTGGCCTCTGTTTGGTGGGGCTTGGCTGAGAGCGACACACACACACACACACACACACACACACACACACAAGCATAAAGGAACTGATGTTTCAAATAAAATTTCATAACATTGCCATCTATCTCAGAGATTTAGTTTCTGAATTCCTTAATTTTTTATAATCCAATACTTAATGCAATTCTGTTCGTTTGTACCTGACTTTGTTCCAATTTAATTGTCACATGTTTGCTGGTTTTAAAATATAAATCTTAGTTATAGACATTCCATGGCAGAAATCGGTTCAGTAGAGATAGAATATATCTATTTCTGTTTTTTTAAAACCTAATTTAGTGGGAATAAAATAACATTGTAATAACTCTCAGAGGTATACTCTCCCTTAAAAAGGAGCATAGAACATATGGAGTCTCTTTGCAGTGTTCAATCACTTTCACTTTGCAAAATAGTCCCACCAGTAAGACTCGGGTAAGCAGCTGCCCTTCCAGAAGTCTCTTTCTGAAGGCAGGACTGGATGAACCATCAATCACTGATCCTCCATCTGGGTTTTCTGACCACGGCCTTATCAATTGTTGTCCCAGTCACTCTTCCTTCTGGGTTGCATTGGACTTTCTGCCCAATGGAATATTTCTACACATGGTTGTTAATATTAATTTAAGGAAGACATGTTTAAGCACCTCAGTCTTCTAAATTAACCATTATTTACTGTGTATAAAGTCAGATGTAAAGACATCTTATAAGTTATGCTTTTACGGATCACTTGTAAAACTCTCACTACCTCTGTAGAGAATCAAGAGCATGTCACTCAGTCAAATGTTCTTTCCTCAGAGGATGGAGGAAAGAAGCAGGCGGTATACTCATTGACTTTCAAGCAATGTACCTGATAAACATCAGGCTCGTTTTCTGCAAATTAGCCAGGGCTCTTCTGACCTAAAAGGAATATATATGGGTTTCCTCGTTTCATAATGAAAAACTCAAGACCTCAAGGCCAGCAATCCATCATAAGCTCACAAGGAAGTCTATTAAGAAGCGACAAGAGCATCTGTAATACTTTCAACAATAAAGATTTTTTTTAAAAAGCGACAAGAATTAAACACCTAGACTCCGGAGCAAGTGGTCCACTTGTTTATCTCTATCATGAAAGACCAGCAAAACTGTAAGCTCTAATAAGGGGTCACCATTCAACTAGAGTAAATCTGCCACAGCCAGTATGTGCCCTTAGTAAAAAGGTGACATAGCAATGCTCCACACAGATCTCCCTGTTGCTAGGCTGCCCTCTGCTGTCAGTCCTCTCAGGAAATTGCCCTTGGCTGAAAAGAATTATCTTGTCTATGGTCATGCCCCCTTCCCAGGTCAGCCCTTCCCCTCGCCCCAGCTTGGGACAGGTCTATCCCATCTTCGGATTTCCCCATTTGGTTGGCTGAGAACTTGGTTGAATTTGCACCACAACCCAGTATCTCCCTCTGCTCAGACCTGCACCCTTCCCTTTCCTTCTGCAAGTGGAGATCCAAATAGCACTCCCTAATAAACCTCCTGCATGCTCATCTCCATCTCACAGTCTGCTTTGTTAGAGAGCCTAACTCACCATCTTTAGATCTTTTTCCATCACCATTGTGTTTCCAATGTCCTCATGATGTAAGTTTTCATGTCCTGTTAAATCTACTTTTGAAATTATTTTTTAGTATCTGCTTGTAGGAAAGAATCTGAAAAACTAATTCCCACTAAGGTGTAACAGACCAATGAATTATAATACATGAAATATTCCATTTCCCCCTTTTCAGTGGTTCTGACACCCTAGGATCCCTTGAGGGTTTGTCTATTAAGATTGAAAGCCTTATGCTAAAAACTGAGCTCTAGTAAGTGAAATTTCAGGCGTCAGTGTATAAATGGAAAACAGTGGGGCCTCACCTTTCCAGATTCATTTTGGGAAATTGCTACAACTGTCCATGTGTAATACTGTTCACTCCATGCTGGCCACCCTGCCAACAGGGTTAGAAGTCAATGCTCTAAAAAAGTTCTTGTGCTTCATTACGCTTGCCCTCCTGCGACAAACGCAGCATCCTGAAACTTTGGTGGAGGGGACTCATGAGGAGTTTCCTCTTTAGTAGAAAAATATTGATGCAACAATCAAGAAGCTCACAGCATGGGTAAATCACCATGCTTTGAGTCTTTCATTTTCAGTAATTAAAGCGAACATGTTATGGAAGGTTTAGAAAGCCCACCCAAAGTCATTTACAATAGCTGCAATTAGCGAACTGGAATGCCAGTTAAAGCCTTTAGACAGGAACGGAATGAGAGTGACCAAGCGTACAAGTAAAATCCCTTTAGAAAATGGCCAAATTAAGGATACAGACTCTCAATGACCCGTGCCATACCTCTTTCACCCTCCTTCCGGGTGCTGAGATTTCATCATACATTTGTCCTTTGGCTCAAGTGTTTCCTTTCTCTAAATGTAACATTTAAAGCTAATTGTATTAATTTATTTTAGGGAGGCCAATTTCACCCATCTCTGGCTCTCATTTCTCCTTTCTTGAGTTTCTCAGGTTACCTGACACTGTTCTTGAAGGTTGAATGGTATTGTTTAATTTCAAAGATCATTTCCCCTGGGGCTATAACACTAATGTCTGACATTTTAGACATGGTAGTTAATTTAGTCTCCCCAGTGGTGTATCTTAAACTTAGTGAAAAATGCATTTAGTCTCTTAAGTTGCCCACATAGTCTTTATTAGCTGGAATTTGGGTCCTCCTCAGATTTTGACTTCCATTTAGTTCAGAGAATGAGACTTGAAATCATGGACTAGAAGAGAAATTCCACTGTTAGACTTCTATTTCCTGGAAAACAGTTTGTTGCACTGACCAGTGAATTAGGATAATTTCTGTAACTAGCTCCTTTAGAGTTTAGACCCATTGTTCTCAATGGGGGGTAATTTTGCACCACCCCCCAGGACATTTGGCAATGTCTGGGGACATTTTGGTTGTCACAACTGACATGGGAAGGGCGTGTTGTATTGGCGTCTGGTGGGTAGAGGTCAGGGATGTTGCAATGCACAGTACACGCACCCCCTCCCCCTACAACAAGAATTATCCAGTCCAAAATGTTCATAGACCTAACACTGAAAAATCAATTTAGCCAAACCAAGTGGAATATAGAGAATAGACATATGTAAATAGAGAGAGAATGTAGTTTACTACTATTCAGGAGTCTTATCTCTCTCCCTTGGCTTTACTTTGTGATGCTACTACATGTGAGGCTGCTTTCTCAGCATCATGCTTCCAAACAGTGTTTTGGGATAAGGATCACAGTTTTACCTGATGTCATTTTTTAAATTTTTTTGCGTCCATTCAATGCATATTAATTGAAAACTTTCTTCGTCTCAGGCACTGTCAGGCACTGGGCTAGGTAATAGGGCCACGACACTGACCAAGTCTTGTTAGGTCTTTACCTTCCTGCACAGAAATCTGAGAGTGAACACTGAGGGCCCCCTATGCCATGATGCTCAGGTATACAAATGTGTCAAGATGGCTAAAGGTCATGAAGAAGGTATTTGATTGAAAGATTGCAGATGGAGTTGTCACTACAGCATGTGAGAACCATCTCCTTCTTTGGCTTTTTCTCTTTGGCATAATCTTTGAACAGCAAGCAAGAACATCTTTCCTTACATCCCCAAGGAATAGAAATGACAGGATGAAGGCATACCTGGCAAAGCAAAGATCAAGATGGCACAGAACTCCAGGAACTACCTGCTCCTGCCAACACGGGCTGCTGTTTGTCAAGGTCAAAATGAGATCAGTGGGATTGGTTATGATAAGAAGAATGTCATGTGTCCTCATTCTCTTTGATGGTTGTTTCTTTATGGGAGCTCTTTTTTTCCTTTTCTTGGTTAATTCTGATGTGTCTGTTTTTATTAACTTTTCCTCCTTTTTGACTTTTGCCTTTCCTCTTTTCTTCCACCACCAAAATTTTCCCCTCCTTTTCCCTTTTAATTTAAACTTTCTGAATAACATGTATCTCTTCCCTCACAAACAAAATAGAAACACACACGCAAAAAAAAAAAAACTGCCAGCAAACCAAATTTAAAGATCATACCCAACCTAAACCTTAAACTTATTTTTTCTTCATTAAAGATGCTTTGTATGTGTGTGTATATATGCACATCTGTGTTTTTGTCCTTTAATACTGCATATTATTTTGGGCCAGATCATGTGTTGGCTCAGATTCTTAACTTTTCCTAGTGCTTGACCCAAAACAAAATAAAACTCTAGGTGAGGTGATACATATTTTTATGATATATAAGTAGAGAGTTGGAGAAAGTTTATGTATTTTACATCTTTGAGCCTTATCAATCTTTATTTGTTATACATTTCTTTTAGTTTCTTTTTACCCGAGTCAACCAAAATAAAATTACCAGTATAAATACACACACACACACACACACACACACACACACATATATACACACATTTACATAATACATGTGTATGTAGATATTGCATATATATATATATATATGTATGTATATGTATGTATATGTATATGTATATACATACAAGGGTATTTATTGTAACAAACAAAGAAAACAATAAAAAACCAACAAAAAAGAATCAAAATCTGAAATCACCAAATATCAAGAAAAATAAAGCATACATAAAGTATGGGGTATCCATATTGTGGAACGTTATGCAGCTATTAAGAATAATGAGTTATATCCAATAAAATAGACTTAAAAATGAAGGCCATAACTAGAAACAAAGAAGGCCACTACATAATATTGATAGGATCTATCCAACAGGAGGATATAACCTTGATAAACATATATGCACCCAACATAGGAGCACCAAAATACATTAAAAACTTCTGGAGGATTTCAAAGGAGAAATCTAAAGCAATACAATCATAGCAGGAGACTTCAACACCCTGCTGACATCACTGGACAGATCCTCTAGACAAAGAATGAGCAAGGAAACAGAGACTCTAAATGATGCACTAGATCAAATGGATTTAACAGATATCTACAGAGAATTACACCCCAAAACTGCAGAATTCACATCTTCTCAAGTGCATATGGGATATTCTCAAAGATAGACCACATGTTAGGACACAAACTAAGTCTCTACAAGTTCAAGAAGATTGAAATCTTATCAAGCATCTTCTCAGATCACAATGGCATGAAACTAGAAATCAATTACAACAAAAACAGGCAAAAACATTCAAGCACATGGAGGCTAAGTAACATGTTATTAAACAATGAATGGGTTACCAAGGACATCAGGGAAGAAATTAAAACTTTCCTGGAAACCAATGAAAATGAACACACAACAACACAAAATCTATGGGATGCAGCAAAAGCAATCCTGAGAGGGAAGTTCATAGCACTAC
This sequence comes from Tadarida brasiliensis, assembly GCA_030848825.1. Classification (NCBI taxonomy): domain Eukaryota; kingdom Metazoa; phylum Chordata; class Mammalia; order Chiroptera; family Molossidae; genus Tadarida; species Tadarida brasiliensis. The sequence continues at coordinate 58,132,624 of CM061257.1, read as the reverse complement.
AGGCCCACCTCAAGAAACAAGAAAAATTTCTAATTGACTTTCTAACCCTACAACTTAAAGAACTAGAAAGTAAACAGAAGGAGAAACCCAGAGGAAGTAGAAGGAAAGAAATAGTAAAGGTCAGAGTAGAAATAAATGATATAGAAACTAAAAAAACAATTCAAAAGATCAATGAAACAAAGAGCTGGTTCTTTGAAAAGATAAACAAGATTGATGGACCCTTAGCCAGACTCATCAAGAAACAAAAAGAGAGAATACAAATAAACAAAATCAGAAACAAAAGAGAAGTAACAACTGACACTACAGAAATACAAAGGATCATTAAAAAACACTATGAACAATTATATGCCAACAAATTGGACAATCTAGGTGAAATGGACGAATTTCTAGAAACACACAGTTTCCCAAAACTGAACTGGGAAGAGATAGAAAACTTGAACAGACCAATAACAACTAAGGAAATTGAAGATGTATCCAAGAAACTCCCAGCAAACAAAAGCCCAGGCCTGGATGGCTTCATAGGGGAGTTTTACCGAACATTCAAAGAAGATCTAACACCCATTCTCAATCTATTCCAAAAAATCCAAGAAGAAGGAAGACTTTCAAACTCATTTTATGAGGCCAGCAAAATTCTAATTCCAAAACCAGATAAAGACACTACAAAGAAAGAAAACTACAGGCCAACATCCCTGATGAACATAGATGCCAAAATCCTTAACAAAATATTAGCAAATCGTATCCAGCAATATATTTAAAAAATTATTCACCAAGACCAAGGTGGATTCATCCCAGGGATGCAAGGCGGGTACAATATTCGCAAATCAATAAATGTAATACACCACATAAACAAAATGAAAGATAAAAACCATCTGATCATATCAATAGATGCTGAAAAAGCATTTGACAAAATCCAGCACCCATGTCTGATAAAAATGCTCAGCAATGTGGGAATAGAGGGATCATATCTTGACATAATAAAGGCCATATATGGAAAACCTACAGCCAACATCATACTCAATGGGAAAAAACTAAAAGCATTTCCCTTAAGAACAGGAACAAGACAGGGATACCCACTTTTGCCATTCTTATTTAACATAGTACTGGAAGTCTTAGCCACAGCAATTAGATATGAAGAAAAATAAAAAGGATCTAAATTGGAAAGGAGAAAATGAAACTGTCATTATTTGCAGATGACATGATATTATACACAGAAAACCATAAAGACTCCATCAAAAATCTAGTAGAGCTAGTAAACGAATTTGGTGAAGCAGCAGGATACAAAATTAACATCAAGAAATTGATGGCATTCTTATACACCAATAATGAACTCGCAGAAAGAGCGAGTAAAAAAACATCTATTCATTGTTGCGGCAAAAAAACTAAGATACCTAGGAATAAACTTAAGCAAAGAAGTAAAGGACCTGTTCACAGAAAACTACAGGACATTGGAAAAAGAAATAGAGGAAGATACAAAAAAGTGGAAGCATATACCTTGTTCATGGATTGGAAGAATTAACATCATTAAAATGTCCACACTACCCAAAGCAATCTTTAGATTCATTGCAATCCCCATTAAAATACCAACGGCATATTTCACGGAACTAAAACAAATACTCCAAAAGTTTATATGGAACCAAAAAAGACCCCGAATACCCACAGCAATCTTGAAAAAGAAGAACAAAGGAGGAGGGATCACATATACCAGATATCAGGTTATACTACAAACCCATTGTAATCAAAACAGCTTGGTACTGGCACAAGAACAGGCATATGGATCAATGAAACAGAATAGAGAACCCAGAAATTGACCCAAGTCATTATGTTCAATTAACATTTGACAAAGGTGGCAAGAGCATACAATGGAGTAAAGACAGCCTCTTTAATAAATGGTGTTGGGAAAATTGGACAGCTACATGCAAAAAAATGAAACTAGATCACCAACTTACACCATACACAAGAATAAACTCAAAATGGATAAAAGACTTAAATGTGACTCGTGAATCCATAAAAATCCTAGAAGAAAATGCAGGCAACAAAATTTCAGACCACACGCAGCAGAATTTTCACTGATACAACGCTTAAGGCAACAGAAACAAAGGAAAAAAATAATACATGGAACTACGTCAAACTAAAAAGCTTCCGCACAGCAAAAGAAACAACCATCAAAATGGAAAGGGAACCCACTATATGGGAGAGCATAATTGCCAATGATACATCAGATTTTTAATCTCCAAAATATATAGAGTACTCTTGCAACTCAACAAAAGGAAGACGAAGAATCCAATTAAAAAATGGACAGAACGCCTGGCCAGGGTGGCTCAGTGGTTGAAAGAGCAAGTAAAAAAAAATCCCATTCATTGTTGCAGCAAAAAAACTAAGATACCTAGGAATAAACTTAACCAAAGAAGTAAAGGACCAAGTGGTTGCCAGTTCGATTCCCGGTCAGGACACATGCCCAGGTTGTGGGCCCAATCCCCAGTGGGAGGCATGCAGAAGGCGGCCAGTCGATGTTCTCTCTCATCAATGTTTCTATTTCTTCCTCTCCTTTTCTCTCTGTAAAATCAATGAAGAAAAAAAAATAAAAAATAAAAATGAGCAGAGGATCTAAATAGACACCTCTCCAAACAGGACATACAAATGGCCAAGAGACATATGAAAAAATGCTCAACGTCACTAACCTTCAGAGAGATGTAAATTAAATCGACTATGAGGTATCACCTTACACCTATCAGAATGGCTGCCATCAACAAATCATCATACAACAAGTGCTGGCGAGGGTGTGGAGAAAAGGGGACTCTAGAACACTGCTGGTGGGAATGCAGACTGGTGCAGCCACTGTGGAAAACAATATGGTGTTTCCTCAAAATGTTAAAAATTGATCTTCCATTTGACCCAGTGATACCACTTCTAGGAATATATCCAAAGAAGTCTGAAACACCAATCAGAAAGAATATATATACCCCTATGTTCATAGCAGCACTGTTTACAATTGCTAGGATCGGGGAAATGGCCCAAGTGCCCATCAGTAGATGAGTAGATAAAAAAGCTATGGTACATATACACAATGGAATACTATGCAGCTGTAAGAAAGAAAGATCTTTTATCCTTTGAGACGACATGGAGGGACCTGGAGGGTATTATGCTAAGCGAAGTAAGCTAATCAGAGAAAGACAAATACCACATGATCTCACTTATTTATGGAATATAATGAACAAAATAGACCAGAGACATAGAAGTAGGGTACAGACTGACAAACCTCAGAAGAGGGAGATGGTGGTGAAGGTAAGAGATAGACCACAGAACTTATATGCGTAACTAATGGACATAGACAACAATGCTGGGGATGGGTGGGGATCCTGAGGAGGGTGTCAATGGGGAAAAAAGGAGAAGTATCTGTAACAAAAATAAATTTAAAAAGAAAAAAAAAAAGAATAATGAGTCAGTCTATATGAACTGACCTGAAAAGTTGTTGATAATATAGTCTTAGTAGGATAGTATGACCTCAAGAAACAAAGAACTTCTATATGTGCATATGTGATGTAATAAATATAATTAATATGTAATGCATGTGAGTACATATTATGTAACATGTGTTTGCATGAAAATAGAGAAAGTGTGGAAGGATGAGCACAAATTGTTATTATTGGTTACCTCAGGAGGATAAGTTAGAATGGGAATTAACTCATTAAAAATATATATTAGGCCTGGCCGGTGTGGCTCAGTGATTGAGTGTTGACCCATGCATCAATAAGTTGCCAGTTTGATTCCTGGTCAGGCACATGCCCAGGTTGTGAACCAAATCCCTAGTGGGGGGCGGGGGGCGGGGAGCATGCAGTAGGCGTCCAATTGATGTTCTCTTTCATCGATGTTTCTATCTCTCTTACTCTCTCCCTTCCTCTTTCTCTAAAGTCAATAAAGAAAAAAATTTAAAAAAAGAATGTATATTGGTTTCGTAATTAAAGAAAAAGAAAGGTTTATTGAAAAAAAAAATCAATACTATCTATGTGGCTGACCATCGCCTAGTGGAACTATTCATAGGATAATCCAAAAGAAACAAACTTATAAATTTCAACTGGCCTTGAATGCTTAAGTGCCTTTCTAGTAGTTCATGAAGCCAAGAAAATATGCACACAGATATTTCAATCACTGGGAGGAGGATGTACTAAGGAAGAGGAGATGAGATGGCAAGCCTGGTACTGCTGTTCAGACTCACAGAGCTCATAAATGGAGAGAAGCTCCACGTCATCACTCAGGCTCATAAAAGGTGTCATTTGAAAGATGTTTGGCATTTGACATTTTGCATATATCTCTTCAAGATAAAGAGCAAGTACCATGTGTGGTTGAGAAGGTGGGTTTTGGAGTCAGACTACTTGTCTTTGAGTTCTGGTCTATTTCCGAGGTATATGATCTTTGACAACCTAATTGTGCTACAATTACCTTGTTTGTGAATTGAAGATAAATAAGAATCTTTACTTCATCAGATCATTGTTGACCATAATAAATGTTCCAATTTGTGTATGATTATGTGTGTGTGTGTGTGTTTGTGTGTATGTGTGCGTGTTTGTGTGTGTGTGGTGTGAGAGCAGGGAAGGGCAGATGCTTTTTAAAATCCAGAGAAATCATGGGGTTCCAGGAAGTGGTACCCACCTTGAATTGGAGATGCAAAGTTCTGTGCCAGTATCATTACACTTTGACAGTGCTCATGTGTCTCCCACCTTCCTGTTTTGCAGACCACTGTTTTCAGCACATTGGGCAGTGAGAAGTCCTTATCTGACTGCAAAAAGGTAAGTCAGCTTCTAAAAATTTCAGCCTGCTGTCAGAGTAATAAAGGCTTCAGAGTTGATGACATTCAGTTGAAAAACTATGGTATCATTGAGAATAATCTGATGACATCTTGTAGCCCTCTTTCTTCAGAGATAGAAATTTGAATGGTTCTCTTTAAGGAAGTGGAAAATTGTGTTACCATTTGACAGCATTTTGTTGTTGTTGTTAATTCTCACCTGAGGATATTTTTTCCATTGAATTTTTTAGAAAGAGTGGAAGGGAGGGAGGGAGGGGGAGAAAAGGAGAGAGAGAGAAAGAGAGACATCGATGTGAAAGAGACATGCTGATTGGTTGATTGGTTACCTCCTGCATGCACCTTGACTGGGGCGAGGATACAACCTGCAACCCAGGTAGATGCCCTTGACCAGGAATAAAATCCGAGACCCTTTAGTCCACGGACCAATGCTCTAACCACTGAGCAACCCCAGCCAGGGCTGACAGCATTTTTTAAATAGAGAAGCCTTGATTCCTTATATTTTTATCTCATGGTTATTTGACATTTTATTCTGCAAGATGAGCATCAAGGGAGTCAAGAGCAGGCTGCACTGCAGATGTCTATATCTTCGTTTGCAAATTTGAATCTAATAAAGTTAAAACCAATACAATTTAAAAATGATTTGTATTGTTAAAAAAAAAAAGGTGATCATATGGCATAAAAATTTGGTTTGGATTCACCATAATCAGGTTGGAGAAGCTGCCATGCTTTGCAAAAGGATTAGCCTCGCTGGCATCCGCTGGAAGACGTCCCTGTGATGGATCGTGTCTGAAGACTGCCTGCTATGGCAGTAGCAGCGTGTCTAATTCCTGGCCTTTGCTGTCCAGGGGGCACTTTTATCCGCCTCTTTAATCTCAGGTTTAACTAGATCTTCTCCTTCTTGAGGGGAAAGAAGTAATTTCACAGTTCAAACAACTCAGATAAATTCTTTGACACTATTGATATGGAAAACCAGGTGCATAATGAGTTGCCCAATACCTCATATTTTAGTTACTTGACATTTCTTAGGATTTTATACCATGACGTTGTTTGCTGTGCTGTTTCCGTTTCTGAATTTTCTTGATATGGAAATAGGTAGCAGAGATACTCATCTTTAGTGGTGTGAGTGCTCACCGTTCTGAATGCCACCCGTTTCATTACCTTGATAGTTTTTTATTGCCTATTAGATCTCCATCTTAATTGAGTTCTGCTGTGTTTTATTCTCAGCTCCCTGAGAGTAAGGTCCGTGTAGTGCTTTTAAATAGATCTTAGAGCCCAGCTGGTGTGGCGCAGTGGATTGAGCGTCATCCCATTGACTGAGAGGTCCCGGTTCCATTCCTGGTCAGGGCACATGCCTGGGTTGTGGGCTCGATCCCCAGTGGGGGGCGTGCAGGAGGTAGCCAATTGATGTATTTCTCTCACATCGATGTTTCTATCTCTCTCTCTTCTCTAAAAATTTAAAAAATAATAATAATAAATAAGATAGATCTTAGAGGAAGGAGGGACTTTAGGGGTTCTCTAGTTTCACCTTTTCCCTACAGTGGTACTGCCATGGATATCATTTATAGATGGACTTCTAGCCTCTACCTGGATATTCTGCTGACAGGGAACTTAATGAGCCTAACTGTTTGCTAGTGAGACAGAGTGTTAGAGTTCTCCATTGTACTGAGTCAATATCTGCCTCCTTTTGATTTCTGCCTGGTTATTTACATGTGAAGTCAGTTAAATGTTTCTTCTGAATCTTCTGCTCCCACCACTAGGCTAATGATTTCCCTTCATTTCTAATAGGACATTGATATGATTGATTTCCAAAAGCATGGAGTGTTGGGAGCTGGCTGTCTGGTTTTGAAACCTGGTTCTGCCACTTACTACTTATGTGATCTTGGGATGGTTACATAACCTTTCTGTGCCTCACTTTTATCATCTGTAAAATGAGGATAAGAAATGTACTTGCCTCAAATGGCAGATGAATTAATATAAAGTACTTACAACAGTGCCCAACAAGTAATAAATATTATATTAGCTATTATTATTATTGCTTTTAGACCAGGTTATCTTTTTCCTCATACCCTTAATACCAACGTCAAGAATTGTGTATCATTCTCTACATGTTGTCCACGTGGCAAAGCATTATGAGACTTTCACTCTTCATTCAACAAGCTTCATTCAAGCTTCAGCAAGCTTCATGCTTGATGTATGCCAAGCACAGTGTAAGACATGGGCTATGGTGAAAGGCTAAACTGTAGACTTTCTTGAGTGTGGCACTAATATTCTATGGACATGGTGTAAGACGGCATCAGTTTCTATTTGTAAGCCATATCCTTCTGTTGGCCAAATGAAGTTTTAAGTCCTTTTACGTGCCCTTAATACATTTTTACATCAGCTGCTGTTAAAACATGACCCTCTTTTACATTTATATAAATAATTCTTTGAGTATGGATGTAGGCTATTATGTTTATTTTTATTCATTTAAAAATTTTTTATCAATCAAGATAATTTATAAACCCAGTTCTGTTATCCAATGTACTTACTATTTCTCCCAGTTATATGTCATGTACAAATTAGAGTAGCATAGTCAGTCTCTGTGACTTTTCATCCATTCATTTACTCAGTCGGTTCACAAGTGTTTACTGAGCACCTGCTGTGTGACATGAACTGGAACTATCATGATAGTTATCCTCATAGAACTTAAAATCATTAAACAAGTAAAATTCAGATGGATGGTATATTAGGATAGTGAAATCATGATGAATGATGATTTTTTTTTTGAAGTTGGGAGGTTATGAGATAATCTAGGAGAACCTCATATAATCTAGGGTTCAGGGAAAACTTCCCTGAAGACATGACCTTCATACAGATACCCAAAGAATGGATGGGATTTCGCCATGTGAAGATGAGGTGGAGGCAGGAAACAGCAAGTGTGAAAGTCTGGAGGTGAGAGGTGGAGAATTATAAAATGTTCAGAATATCTGGGAATTGCAACCTGAATGGTGAACAGTGAGACAAAAGGAAGCCTGATCATGTAGGGCCTTGTAAAACCACAGTGGTTTTAGATTTATTTGAAAGGCAGTAAAAAAAATTTAAAGGACTTTGAACTTAGGAGAATAAGTGTGTATAACATGATTTGATTTTTATTTCAAGATCACTTGGCTACTGAAGGACAGAAGAAACAAGATTTTTAGATATGAAGTCTAGGTGTAAGGCTATAATCTAGGCAAGAGATAATAGTGGCCAGGATCATAAAAATGGCAGGAGAGATCAAGAGATATTTGGGTGATAAACCCAATAGTATGTGATGATAGTTTGGATATATGGGAGAGGAAGTAGCTAAGGATGATTCCTTGATTTCTAGCATGAGCAACTGGCAGAATAGCAGTGCTATTTTCTGAGATAGGAACAGAGGAAGTTGATGAGTTCAGATTTGTACATATCAAATTTGTGGTGTCTGTAAGATCTCCTAGTAAGGATGACCAGCAGGCAGCTAGGCATGTATATTTATAATTTAGGAAAGCATTCTGGGCTGGAGAGGTGAACATGGGAGGAATATGTTTATAGAGGATGATTGAAAGAGTGGGAATGGGTGAGATTGCCCAGGAAGGGTGTGTAGAGTGAAAAGGAGGAGTATTTACAAGAACCTTAAGAAGCATTGAAATATAAGGGCTGGGAGACTAGAACTGTGAAGGAAAGTGAGAATATAGAACCATAGAGGTTGGAAGAAACCAGAAGAATGTGATTTCACAGAAGTTAAGTCAATAAAAAAATAGTTAGTAGTATCAAAATGGTTGCTGAGAGGTTAAGTAAAATAAAGATTGAAGAGTATCCACTGGGTTTATCAATATCATAGGTCATTGTTGGTTTCAGGGAGGTCAGAGTGACAGGTACCGAAGTCAGATTGCAGTGGCTTTAGAGTTGAGTGAGGAAGGAAATAGAAATGGTAGAATAGAGTCTTCTTTAAAGGAATTTCAAAAGGAAGGAGAGAGATGAGTATTTGGAAGAGGACTAGAGGATTGAGGGAGGGCCCTGAGATGGGATAGATTTGAGTGAGCGTGTTTAAATAAAGTTAGAAAAAGACAATAGAAAGGGAAGGGCTAAGGATCCAAGAAAAGTGGGACAATCCCTTGAGTGAGGTTCTTGAGGAGACTGAAGACTTTAGATGCCAAAGCACAGAATTAACCTTAGATAGATGGAAGGATACACCTTGCTGTATAACAGGAGGGAAGGAAGGAAGGCTAGAACTCATATGAGTAATAGTTATGGAAGCAGGGAATCAGCATGGGGCCATTAGATAATTCTGGTCAATTCATCTACTTTTTTTTTTGGGAGGGGGGATGATTATTCAACCAGCTTTGAGTTTGCACAACCATACCATTTCAACAGTGTATATTTAATCTATAGATAGTCACCCATAGTATTTTGTATATGTAGTACCATTCACATGATCAGCAATCCCTGGCAATCTTGCCTGTTCACTTTCTAATCTGTGTCCCAAGTAATGAAATCTCTTCTGAGACCTCAGTTTATGTTGCTGACTGACTAGAGGTCTTTACCACCTTGGTGTCCCACAGACCATGTCTAAATATAAACAGATCTTTCCCACATATTCTCTCCTATCTTGGACTTTCTTTCTTCTCTTATACTCACCACCTCAGTTAATTGCTTTACCATCCTAAGCTAGTAAACTCACTGTCATTCTTGATTCCTCCTTTTACTTCCTAAATCCAACTAGCTATCAAATCCTATAAATTCCGTTTTAAAATGCCCCTAGAATCTCTCCATCCTTTGGAAGGTTGTACCAACTCTCTCCTTGCTCTTTTCTTATACCAAGTTTTCCCTTCTCGACTCTGTTTTCCAAAACACTACCAGAGTTACTTTCCAGAAAACAACAACAAACATATCTGTTCATGTCAAAGCCTTACTTTTTAAAAATTTTATTTTTCCATTACAGTTTACATTCAATATTATTTTGTATTAATTTCAGCATACAGCATAGTGGTTAGACAATCATATACTTACAAAGTAATCCCCCTGGCATCACATCAGGTACCCACCTGGCACCATATACAGTTATTATAATATTATTGACTGTATTCCCCATGCTGTACTTTATATACCCGTGACTAGTTTGTCACTAGCAATTTGTACTTCTTAATCCATTTACCTTTTCACCCATCTCCCTAACCCCCTCCCCTCTGGCAACCATCAGTCTGTTCTCTGTATCTATGAGTCTGTTTCTATTTTGTTTGTTCATTTATTTTGTTCTTTAGATTCCATATATAAAGACGTATATGGTATTTGTCTTTCTCTGTCTGACTTATTCCACTTAGTATTATACCCTCTAGTTTCATCCATGCTATTGTAAATGGTAAGATTTTGTGGTTCTTTTTTTATGGCCAAGTAATATTTCATTGTATATATGGAATAACACTATAATTAACATAAGGGTGCATATATCCTTTCGAATTAGTGTTTTGGGTTTCTTTGGATATATATCCAGAAGTGGCATTGCTGGGTCTCAAGGCAGTTCAATTTTCATTTTTTGAGTAACCTTCATACTGTTTTCCATAGTGGCTACACCAATCAGCTTTCCTACCAATAGTGCATGAGGGGTCTCTTTTCTCCACGTGCTCAAACCCTTACTTTAAAACATCTATGGGATTTCAATTTTATTCAAAATAGACCCTAAACTCTTCTGCATAACTTAAGAAGTCATCCCCATTATTTCCAGCCTCATCTCCTGGTATTCCAGTAGGCACTGGAGTCTGAAGGCCTTGGGCAGACTGCTCCTGAATGCAAAACTCTGTGATAACTTCATGCCTGTGTACAAGCTGTTTCCTCTTCTGAGAATGCGCTCCTTCCCCTCCTGTTGGCTTGGAAAATTCACTCTTCCGTGGAGAGACCCTCACATTGTCACTTTCTTTTCAAAGACTTTCTTTGTTTCTCCAGGAAGGGTGAGTGGTTTTACCTCCTGGGTTTGTTATGTTTTGTACTTACTTCAAGTATAAGAACAACCACACAACTTGTCAAATGTTGACCATGTTCTCAGCCCTGTGAGAAATGCTTTACATAGATAATCTCCTTTAATTTTTATGATAGCCCTCTGAGGTAAGTAATGTTATTACTACCATTTACAGATAAAGAATTTGAGGCCTAGATATGTTAAATAATTTGCTTAAGGAAAAGCCAGGAGTAGGTGAGCCAGGATGTGACTCTGGGCAGCTGGACACCAGGACCATTGCTTTTAGTGTTTTGCTATCTCTTTCTGCCATTGGGTTTTAGCTACTAATTTATGGGTCCAGCTTTCCCCTAAAAAGTCAGCTTATAGAGGGAAGGAACAATGGCTGATTCTCTTAGGAATAATAAAATAATATCCCACAGGTAGTAAGAACTCAATAAGGATTTATTTAATAAATGGGTTTGCTACATACATGATTGTTCATTAGTGTGATATCATTCTGGGACCATTTTATTCTAAAAAGCAGCTTTTTTTCTTTTTCATAGTTGTCGAGAAAAGAATATTGATATTCTGGTTTTATTTACAAAGGTAATTTTTATGCTAAAATAAGATGTTAATGGCTAGCTGGGCGGGGAGGAGGGTGGTGCGCTGAAGTGTTTAGCCGAAGACAGCAAGTATCCCATGGCCTACTTCCTAAACACCACCTTATACACCACCTTACCCTATTCTTATTTTCAGCCAAAGACCAACCAGTTCACTCCTTAATTTGTAAAGCCTTAAAATATCTAGGGAGATACAAGAACTCATTCATGATTATTTTTGAGTGCCTCCTATTGCAAGGCAGTTGTTATTGTTAATATGTTATAGAGCAAAAACAAATATGCCAAGACAGGAAATGACTTACTCTAGGGTACGTATTAAACTCAAGGAGACTCATGGAGGATAGACCTATTTCATGTCTTCTGATTGTCTTTCTCTGTAACTTCTCCAGACCACACTATTTAACTGGAGTTGACACATGGGGGTGGGGGTGTTGGGTGGATGTGCAGCAGAGAACGAGCCTCAAGCATGCTCCACGACATCTCCTGCCACCCGTGTTATGTTTATTGATATTTAGATCTTTGTGTCTTGATACTTTTGCATCTCTCAGTGCAAGATATTTGGACCTAGGTATGTTGGCTCAGTAATTTTTGTGTAGGGATATTCTGACACAGCATATTGAACTTCCAGCAATTTAATAAAGGTAATGTGAAAAAGAGATTTTCACTTCTTCCCCCTGGCTCCTTGCTCTGACCCTGACTCCCACCCCTGGAGCACAGGCCAGAGACAGGCTAGGGGTGATGGACAGCTGAGGGTGATGAATGAGGTGAGGGTCAGGGATAAGATGAATCCCAGGGATGGGCTAAAGGTTAGAGAGTTCTGTTTCACAAATTACTAGGAAATGCAAAGCAGTGGTTTTCCAATTTACCATCAAAATGCCCTGCTTTATCCTGTTGTAACTTTTATCTACATATGGTAACCTAGAGCCCCATCCAGAATCCTTGCCTATAGTCTTAGGAATAGGTTCCCTAGGTTGGAGAGTTTATTGAAAAAAATTCAATTATCATTTTGATGGTTAATTGTACTTTTTTTGGGCAGGGAAATAGCTCTGTTTCTCTGTGTGTGTCTCTCTCTGTTCTCCCTGGACTTTTGAGATCTTAACCCATACAAATGACAATTTTAAAAAAGTAGGGTATTTAGGAAATGTATCCCTATCATCAAAAGAGTATTGGTTTTAGAATATGTGGGAACCTAAAGGAAATCCATCTGTTGGTGGCTGTAATTTGTGGGATTATTTGTGGTCATGTTGACTTCTATTCTGTCCAACCCTTGGCTTTGACTTGGGCCCCTCCACTGTTTCCAATGATGTATGAGTGTGCAGAGTATGTACCCAAATGGTCTCTTAACCCGCTGGATGATGTTTTTATTTTAATAGACATAAATGATGCTTTACTCACACAGAGAAGGAAGTTTTCCTTCAGGAAAAGATAATTAAGAATATAGAATGTAATGAGCTACTAGAAGATTCAAATTTGTCATCAATGTTGATGAATGGGTTTCTGGGAAAACACAGCCCAAGACAGTATATCAGTGGTTAAGATATTTACCCACAGTTGATTCCTTAGCCTTTTGAAACTATATCCCATCAGCCTTCCTCTTTTAAGACTAAGACTTATGTCTAGACTGCGTTCATTGACCTCTACAAAGCTGGCTGGGCAGATTCCCATGACTCTCAGCCTCTTGGCAGAATTTCCAGGCTGGCAGGTCACGGTGACTTCTTCCTGTGCCCTGAGAAAGGGCACAAAGTCCAAATCAACCCAAGTCAGCATTGAGGAAATGCCTTAGTTCCCCCCAGGAGGACAAGATCCCATGTTCTGGAGCAGTCACACTGAAGGGTATCATTTCAAGTAAATTTAAATGCTGTTTGCTTTCTAAATAGATTTTTTGGAAGCGATGAAGGTTCATTTTTGGCAGAGTGCTGTTTTTGCTGACTTGCTGTGGGGCTCTCTGCTGGATAAAGGATGATATATATGCATTTGCAAAGTTCTATCCTTTTTTCATGTGTGCCAACACAAACCACTAATTTATGGGAAGGAAAGTTGTACCACTTTGAACAGAGAGAAAGCACTGCAGCCTCCTCTCTCTCTCTCTCTCTCTCTCTCTCTCTCTCTCTCTCTCTCTCTCCCTCTCTCTCTCTCTCTCTCTCTCTCTCTCTCTCTCTCTCTCTCTCTCTCTCTCTCTCTCTCTGTCTTTTCCTTTTACTGCCCCAGCAAAGAGAGAGCTCTTCACACTCATTTGCAATGTTAGGGATAAGGATAGGTGGTTCTGGATTCCATGCCATCTCCTTTCAGCTCTACTGCCCAGTTTTTGTTTTTAACATCGCATTTTCCAATCCTGATCTCCTGAGAGGCAGGATGGTTAAGAGTACAAGTTCTGAAGACTGGTTGCTGAATGCTACAGCTTTGCCCAAATTACTCAGCGTCTCTGTACTTCCCTTGTCTCATGGATAAAATGAGACTAATAATGGCATCAGCCTATAGAATTGCTGTGAGGATTGAACAGGTGGATGTAAAATTCTTGGAACAGTGTGTCAGTAAGAGGTGCTCCTTTATAATTCTACCTCTGTGCTAGTAGAGAATAGTTTGAGCCTTGGTGCTTTTAGTCCTGCTTCACCTCTTTGCTCTAAAAGAGCAACAATATTAAGGAAAGTACATCAGTAGACTTGGGCTAACATCAGCATTTAGAAAAAAGTAAACTGTAGTTGCATTGGAGAAATGGATCTCTAATTCTTAGTAATTCTAAATCTTAATAATTAGAATGCACTCAAGCTCAATCCTGTTACAGGCTCCAGCTCTGTAGAAGCAAAGCATTTCTTAATGAATGAAACATCAAACTTTCCCAATAGTCAAATAAACACACTTTTCTGTGTCTTCAGTACCTGGCATAATTTTGAGCACATAGTAGATATTTAATAATGCTCATTAATTCATAAGCTTGGCATAGTATTATTGTTCCTCCAAAGGCCTCGAGAAGAAGGCTTGAGGTGGGAAAGAAAGGAAGGGGAAGAGTCTATTCTTAGTATGCTTTCTTATGCCTGTACCTAGAAAATTACCAGGCAGGTAAAAATACCTTATTCCATGTGTATAGGTACAGAATAAAATATAAAATATTTCTATCCCTCAAATAAATACATAGTCATTGCCCTTTCTAAAAGTTAATATGGGCCCCATTTGATCATTAGCATTATTATTTGTTGGGCAAGTATCCTTTATAAGTGGGCCAGAGAAAGTCAATACTGTGGGTAGTGGGCCTGTGGCTTTTATCTTCATTGAAAGGAGGCATTTCAATGGGTGGAGGGTTTGGGTTGGTGAACACAAAATGCTATGGAAATGTGGGCTTCCTTGCTTTCAGTGTAGTAGCCATGGAAACAATTGAATAGAGTGAAAATTGGTGATTCCTCCATAATGTTGCTGTGTTATATCCCTAGCCTAGGAATTTTTTTTTTTTATTCTTAGCCCTGTGATCTTGAAATTTTGAAAGAGAAAGACACACACACACAAGGTCAAACCAAGTAGTCATGATGTACAGGATTAAATTGGTTGCAGAAAACAGTCTTCTGACCAGAAGAAATGTATTTCCTGTTTTTGTGTGTCTCCTACCTTAAGCAAGAACCAAGGAATACCTTATAATCATTTTGTTGTTGTTGAGGTATAATTTACAAGTAAAATATAGTGGTCTTAATTTTACGGTTTAATAGATATACATTTTTGAAATACAGTAACAGAATCCCATCATGCCTCACGCCTTCTGGGGTGTGGGCATTTTCGTGGATGAGGCCTGACTGCTAACTGTACCACGGCCAAGGCCAGAGCACCCACTATTCTCTGCTAGCAGCTGCTGTGGTTGTCACTGTCACTCCAGAATCAACAGCACATTTAGAGCCACAGATTGTGTGATCTAGTCATTGTCTGCAGCAGTGACACTGCTAATAGGAAGGCAGGTAGTTAAGGGCAAATGTCATGAAAAAGTTGCTCTAATCTCCTTTGAGCTGTAATTCTCCCAGCTGCATTTGCACGAAAACAAGTTTTGAGACCATGACCTTCACAGTCTATGATTCATGCATAGCTGCCCATGTAGTACATATTTCAGGATATATTTGAAAGTGTAAAAATTAGCAGCGTCCTTCCCATCCCATACACCTGAAAAAATATTTTGAGCTACAAATAAAGGATGAATTTTTGTCACAGCAATTCCAGACTACCAAAATAGTATAATGGGGTAGCAGAAATAAAGGGATGTTGATGAATCATACAAATTATACATGCAAAGGGGCACTTAAGGATGGTATTTGATATACTGTTTTGTGCCTTTTGTGTGTGTGTGTGGGTAAATGCCACGGACAGTACTCCCTTCAGCTGTGTAATCACCACCCTGATTTCACTAGGTTTTTGTGTGTGCAAGTACTAAAGATATTGCAGTGAACTTTTGGTAAATTGTGAGTTTCTCTTGTGATTGTAGAGAGTTTTCTTCTTGGCTCCTGTATTACTGAGTCTCAAGGACACTGCGGCAACTTTTTCTCCTTCCCATTCTCCTTCTGTTTCCTTTCAGATTTTTCAGAATCTTACATAATCAAGACTGGGCTATAGTTATTTTAAAATCCTCTTGTGTGCGCGTACACACACATTTAAGTTTACATAATGTGTTCTGGAGGATGAGCTTTCGTAGAGATAGTTATCTTTTCTTAGTCTACAGCAAAGTGTGCTAGGTATGAAAAGAAGCATAAAAAATAAAAGATGAATCGATAAGAAGAATGGAGAAGAGTTCATAAACATTGGATCGTTGTACTGGCTTACAAATCTTTATAAAAGCTGAGTAGTGAGAATACTTAATTTACCTCAATTAACAGTGATCACTCTTGCTATTGTTGCTCAAAATGGGACCAAGTCACTCTACAATCGAGCTAATTGCAACCTCTGATTTAGCTGCTTAGCTCTGTGCTTTTCCTTTGTTTTCATAAATGATCTGCACAGGCCAAATAATCTCTCCCCTCTCTCTCCTCCCACATGGATTGTTTTTCTTTATTATTTTAATTCTACACTCTGATGATTACTATAATCTCCTGAAGTCATTGCTCAAGCCAGCCACTAAGGAAGACAGCGGTGGTGATGCTGGGGCAGGGCCCTCAGTCAGGGAGCCAGCGTGGTGGCTGCACAGCCTGGTCCAGAGCCAGCTTTGGACACTGCTCTAAGAATTTTTATTTTTATTTTCTGTATTGATTTTTAGAGAGAGGGGAAGGGAGAGGGAGAGAGATAGAGAGAGAAACATCGATGAGAGAGAACACTGATTGGCCACCTCCTGCATGCCCCCTGGGTGTCGGGCCCACAACCTGGGCATGTGCCCTGACTGGGAATCGAACCAGCGACCTCTCGGTGCATGGGTTGATGCTCAACCACTGAGCCACACCGGCTGGGCTGCTCTAAGAATTTTATATGCATTCACCTATTCAATCCTTAGAATAATTCTATAGGTTGTGTTAAAAAAAATTCAACTGAGTAAAATGTAAAGATCTTACTGGCTTTATTCAACCATTCATGAATTGGGCAGCATCCCATCTAGCAAACAGACAAGAGCTCCAAAGAGCTGTACAAAATGAAAACCTTTTATAGGCAGAAGGGGGCAGGAAAAGGAAGTTACTAGCAAAGAGTGGATTGTTTCAGGCAAGGTCACCTTCCTATGGGGAATGAGAGGGATTTATCAGGCATATTACTTCATGAGTGCTAACCATGCATTTCTAGATTTTAGGTTACATTCCTGGGAGAGATTGAAACTGAAATTAAGTATTGTCTTTCCTGACATGGGGCTTAGCACAAGTGACTCCATTTGGGACCTGTCTTCTCTTTTCAACAGTTGATATCGTTGTTTGTTTTATTTTACACATGACATAAGTGAGACACAGAGAGGCAGAGTGACTTGGGCAAAGTTGTAGAGCTCAGGGGTGGTGGAGCAGGGACTCCCGTCCAGAAATCAATCTCCAGATCCTGTGCTCTTCCCTCCTGCACCATCTTGCCTCTCAGGGGAGTAGGATTGGACAATGCAGTGGTAAAAACCAAAACAGGGCAGTAGAGCTGAAAGGAGCGGGCACGGAATCCAGAACCACCTGTCTCTACCCCAGTCATTGCAAATGAGTGCCAGGAGCTCTCTCTTTGCTGGGGCAGTGAGGGGGGAGAGGAGGGAAGGAGGGAGGCCTGCAGCACCTCCCCTCTGTGCAACAGTGATACAACTGTATCATCTTATCAACACCTTCTCAGGGACCACCCTACTTAAAATTACAACCTGCTCCTGCCCGAAGAACCTCCAAGCTGCCTATTTTATCACTTCACATTTTAAGATAATATGTAATTAATTTATTTAGTGTATTAATATCTGATTTCCCACCAATAGAATAAATTCCAAGATGACAGTGTTTTTTTTTTTATTATCTGTTTTACTTACTGATGTTAACTGAGAACTGAACAGAGTAGCTCCTCCAAATATACACTTTAAATGAATTACTAGTACTACTATTACCACCACCACCATCTTCAATCATAGCAAGTAATGACCACAGAGTTTTTGAGCTGTAAGTGACCAGAGATGATCTCCAGTGCCACTCTTCCTTGGGTAAAAGAAGAGACTCTTGGGTGCACCCCCACCTCCTGCCGTTGTGTCTTGTTGAGTCTGTGTCTTGCCTGAGACTTTAGGCAGATTCAGGAGTCCAGGAGCAGAGACAGTGTTAATTTAGCTATTTCATTACAAAAGCTTGCAGAGTTAGCAGTTGGTTTGTGACATTTGAAGTTTGAAGCCTCCAGGAATTCTTTAGTTTTGCCCTTGTCTCAGGACTAGCTCTGAACCTATTACCAAATTCTCATGCAACCAGTTTTTGATAGTTTAAGTTTTATACTTCTACTCAGCTCAAGCATAGATAAGTGTTATATTTAGTTAAGTTTAGCTTGATACCTGAAGCCTGTTCATATTCAAGGAGGTTGTAGTTGCTTTAATACATTCGTTTTAAAGATTAACAACAACAAAAAAATAGCTTTGTAGCATTCCATTAATATTGAGGCTTTGACCACAAAAAGATCATTGTGTTGGGCAAAGAGCCTATAATTGTCTGTTTTTAAAAAATAGATATAACCTAGCACTGGGCATTTTTGTAGTCATAATTCCTAGCTTGTGCATCTCAATAACTATTTTTATTAAATTTATTGGGGTGACATTGGTTAATAAGATTATATAGGTTTCAAGTGTACATTTCTACGATACATGATCTGTACACATTGCATTGTGTGCCCACCACTCAAAGTCAAATCATCTTCCGTCACCATATATTTGACCCCTTTACCCTTTACTACTTACTGCCCCTCCCCACTCCCCTTCCTTCCGGTAACCACCTTACTGTTGTCTGTGTCTGTGAGTACTTGTGTTTTTCTTGTTTGTTCATTTGTTGCTTTTAGTTTGATATCCCACATATGAGTGAAATCATATGGTTCTTAACTTTTACTGTCTGACTTATTTTGCTTAGCATGATATTGCAACCGTCCATGTCGCAAATGGCAGTATTTCGACTTTTCTTATGGCTGAGTAGTATTCCATTGCATATATGTACCACAGCTTCTTTATCCAATCATCTATTTAAGGGTGCTTCTGTTGTTTGCATGCCTTGCCACCGTGTAAAATGCTGCAATGAACACAGGGGTGCATATATCTTTGCGAAGAAATGTTTCAAGTTTTTCAGGTAGATACATACCCAGAAAAGGGGTTGCTGGGTCATATGGTAACTCTATTCTTAATTTTCTGAGGAATCCTCAGACTGTTTTCCATAGTGACTGTACCGGTTTACATTACCACCAGCAGTAAACAAGGGTTCCCTTTTCTCCACAACCTCTCCAACACTTGTTATTATTTGTCTTGTTGATAGCAGCTGTTTTAACAGGTGTGAAGTGGTATCTCATTGTGATTTGGATTTGCATTTCCCTAATAGCTAGTGAAGTTGAGCATCTTTTCATACAGGGTGGGGCAAAAGTGGATTTACAGTTGTGAGAATGAGAAACAGATTATATTCTTGTATTATTATTTATTAAATATTGTATTATTTTTTGTACAAAAAACTGTAAACCTACATTTGCCCTACCCTTATATCTGTTGGCCATTTGTATGTCTTCTTGGGAGAACTGTCTGTTCAGGTCCTCTGCTCATTTTCTTTCTTTCTTTATCTATTTATTTAATCCTCACTCAAGGATATTTTTCCATTGATTTTCAGATAGAGTGGGAGGGAAGGAAGGAGAGAGAGGGAGAGAGAGAGAAACATCGATGTGAGAGAGACACATGGATTGGCTGCCTCCCTCATGATCCCGACCAGGGCTGGGGATCAAACCACAACTGAGGTATGTGCCCTTGACTAGAATCGAAATCCCGACTCTTTGGTCTGCCAGGCCCACCAGCCTATGCTGTAACTGCTGAGCTGAACTAGCCAGGGCCTCTGCCCATTTTTTAATTGGATTGTTTGTTTGATAAAGAACTCATACAACTCAACATCAATAACTTCCCATAAATTTTCTTCTTCTTTTTTCTAATTTTCTTTATTTCTCTATTTAGCTTTCTCTGCCCTTCCTTTCTTCCCTTTCTCCCTCCCTCCCTCCCTTCCTTCCTTGACCTAATATATCAGGTAACAAGGTGCAAGTTATAAATTGTTTCCATCTCCCACCCTACTCCCCACAGACACACCAACTTTATCCAGTTCTTCTTTAGGCCTTGTCTGAGAAGGAGGTTTGGATTCACTTAGACCAAATCACTCATTTCATAAATATTGAAAGTCACCCATGGTTATTTGGATGATAAAAGACAAATGAATCCCTGTCTTGAATACATTCGTAGTTCATTGGTGGTGGCGGCAGGGAGCATTACTCTGCTCGGATACATCACAAAAGGGTGAGTTCTATAATAACTGTAAACACAGCGCTTTCATAGCAGAGAAAAGGATGTAAGTAGCCTTCCCTGGGAGAGCCACTGACTTGGTCTACCCTTCCCATCCTAAACACTTACCAGGGCCATGTCCAAATGCACCTCTGGGTTCTCTCACGTGGTGGCCAGGGCGATTGGTCTTCTGAGCCAGGGGTTGGCGATGGTCTACATCAAAGACGTGTCTGCCCTGTGGTAATGAGCGAGATAACTCTCCAGTGTTGTTAGCCCTTTAAACGTTGTCACAGGAGACCATGCGCTCTGTCCTGCTCTGAGGTTGAGCCTCAATTTAATGATCTTTAAAACCACAGACCATGCAGGCTTGCAGAACTGCCTACATATGTTGAAAAAAGAAATGGTGCTGCTGATGGGGAGTTGCAAGATAAGCAGAGAACCCAGTAAATGACTCAGTGGGAGTTTCCCCCAAGGGACGGATAAAGAAAAGAGTGTACTGTTTCTTTTGGCAAAGGAAACTGGCACTTAACATGATTATTGCAACTCCGGGCACTTGGCTTTTCCCAGTGGGGAGATCAAACGTTAAAACGCAAAGCTGCTCTTCTGAAGCTGAACCTTCCTGAGCTCCAGTCTCCAAGTGAGATGTCAAAATGGCCAATCTCCTTGGCAAGAAGAGCCCATTAATTAATTAGAGCCTTGAGCTGGCAGCTTGCCACAGAAGCACCTGAGTATGGCTGCCTGTGGAAAGGACTGCAGCGGGCCACTGCCAGTGACTTGCTTCCCCACAAGCCTGCTGCAAGCATGCATCTGCCTTCCTGGGGAAGGCTGGGGTGCCTTGTCCTCCTGATTAGGGATCTGTTTCCACTTGGTATTCCTTAGAGAGAGGTTTTCCGCAGTCTTTCCTCTCAAGCAGTTCTAGAGGCGGGGCAAAGACGAAAAAGGAAAGTCCTGTTTTCCATTTCTGTTTGGAGAGCCATAAAAGTCAGCATGCAAAGCAGGCAGAAGGTGTCTAATGAAAGGTTGCACCTTCTGGCTGAATCAGAGCTTGTCATGTTGCATTAGCTCTGCAAATCCCAAGGTTATCCAAGTAGGAAGAGGTCTTGAGGCTCTCCAGTGTCATCAAGGTGATCTGGCATTGTTCTGAGGGCCGTCCCCCTGTTATCACTTCAGGGGATTTGGGACTCAGTTGTCAAAAGCTGCGCTTCCAGGTGTCTCAGAGGAAGCATCCTGCAGGTTTGCAAATGTTTTGCATGCCCTTGTTGTGCTTCGTGAAGCACCTTCTGCTCCTGTTGCTACAAGGGATGCCCTTTGGAAGACTTGTTTCGGTTTACTTAGGAAGGACAGAGCGGTGCTGGAGGCCAGGGCTGTGCTCACCTGCCCTTGCAGAGCTGTGCTGAGGTTAGAAGTGATATGACTGTAATGAAAACCTCTGGCTGTGCAGCCTCCTGTCCCGATCCACCCACGGCATCTGCTTCCTTCTTCTGAGTTTAGTCCTGGGCCCTCGTCATCCTGGTGGGGGGAATGTTTCCTTGGACTGTTTTCTCCAGGCTCCTCCTAGCTCTCTAAAGTATTTCTAAAAATCTTACAAGCCTCTGAAGAATACAATAGGGTACTTGTACACATCAAATGGAGTTATTATTTATTTCCTGGCAAACGTAGGCTGTGTGATATGTAGAATATTTATAGCATCGGGCGATATAATTTCCAGTTTATATGTAGCCACTAACTGACTCTGGAGCCACGCTGCCCCAAGGAAATGCTGCCTGCGGCACTCATTCACCCTGGGACACCCATCCGGTTGCCGAACCTCTCCGTGCCTCCATTTCCTCATATTTATCTGAGAAACCATTTGTATTTTAATGACTTAGAAAGGTCTATCTCATTCACAGAGAAAAAAAAAGGCAATAATAGACATCCACACTGAGCTCAAAATCAGCTCAAAAGCATTTAATACAACATGTTACTATAATAACTCAGACTGAAACCCAGAGTTGACACGTGCTTTGTTTTCAAACTAGAAAACACAGAAACATAAACGCACAATTAAAATATTGTGTTCCTGAATGCCTCAGTTAGCAAATTGTTTAGCTCCGAGGGAGAGAAGAAAATCTGGCAATGTGTGGATTCTGTGTCTGCTTCCCGTACACTCTCTTCTTAAAAACAACATTTTTAGCTGCGGTAGCGTTACTCCTGAAGCACCGCGGAAGTTATACTACTGACGTGTTAGTGCAGCACACGCAACTGAAGTGTATTAGTTTAGATTTAGATATGGGAGTGACTAGCCAAGGATGTAGTTGTTAAAGCCTTGAAAGTAAATGTTCAACTGAGACGGACTGAAAAGGGCACGGTGAGAAACGAGGTGAAGGGGGGATTTGGAGAACGCTATTTAGGGGTCAAACAAAAGACGGAAAAGGAGACACAGCTGATGAGCCAGTAGAGAAGACCAGAGAGTTTGAAGATCTGAGAAAAAGGCTCAGTGGATGCAGCGATGTTTTGAAGATGAAGAAAGGGCGCTGGTCACGGAGCCAGAGGGTAAATGCAGAAATTAACCTCAGCTAGAAGGAGAACCATCTCAGGTGCATGGACAGCATTTCAGAATGAATGGATTGGGTGTGGCATTTCTTCCTTTTTAAATGGGGATAGTAACAGTGATGACATTCAACTCACAGTCCAGGATCTCGTGAGTGTCTTGATGTCATTTCTGGATCTGGCTTCTCTCGATCAGGAGACAGATCTACTCACCCCCCCGCCATGGCAAATTATCTACCCCCCACACATGCAGCAGACAGTTTGGGAACAGAAACAAGAGAACTCCATGAATTCCTACCATCAGAAAGGGGAAGCGGACTCACAGCAGCCTCTGGTTGTGCAATCCTGACTTCCGTGCGGGCGACTTACCCTTGGGTAGGCTTCACTTCTGTTTCCAAAAGATACTTCTCCAGGCATCTGGCTCTCCCCAGAGAGGGTTTTCTTTAACTTCCTCGCTGGCCATGCGTGAAGATGGCCTTCCAGACTGTGCCCTCCTCGGGTGCGAAGCTGCTGTCTTAAACAACGACCACTGAACAGTCACAGTCCCTTTTAGTCCCAGCTCTTTAATGCGCTCAACAACGTAGTTGGCTTTTGCTTATTTCATTCCTAGTTAGTGCCATGGGCTTAATAGGCATGCCTAGAATTCTTTTATTCAAAAAATATTTAGCCCTGGCCAGTTTGGCTCAGCGGTTAGAGCGTCGGCCTGCGGTCCAGAGAGACCCAGGTTCGGTTCCCGCTAAGGGCATGTACCTCGGTTGCAGTTTGTCCCTGGCCCTGGTTGGTCGTGCGGGTGGCAGCCACTCGATGTGGCCCTTTCACATCGATGTTTCTCTCTCTCTCTCTCTTCCTCCCTCTCCCTCCTACTCTGAAGAAAAAATGTCCTCAGGTGAGGATAAAAAAAATAAATAAATAAATAAAAAATATTTATATCCCCTGCCTTTTTTTCTTTTTATTGAACTATAATTTACAGATAGAAAGCTCACTGGTTTTAAATATTCTGGCTCAATACATTTTGCATTTTCCCACGTGTCTACCTACAGTGTGTTATAGGACTTTCCCAGCACCGTGGTAGACTCCTTCATGTCCCCCAGTAAAGTAGAAACTTTCAGACCTCTGTCACCATAGATGAGTTTTGCCTGTTTTTGAACTTTATATGAATGGAATTATACAGTATTTACTCTTTTGTTTGCAGCTACTTTTGCCCACCATTGTGTCTGTGAGAGTCACCTGTGGTATTGCCTGTAACAGCAGTTTTGGTTTTTTCCTTTCCAATGGTGTTTGGTATTCCACTGCAAGAACACACCACGGTGTACCCGTCCATTTAGCTGTTGGTGCACTTGTTAGTTACTGCCCTTGTCGGCTGCTGTGAAGAACAGCACCATGGTCATTCCCGGCCACACGTACTCTTCCATCGGGGCATACACACAGGAGTAGAATTTCTGGGCCATAGGTCAGACATATTTATGTTTGGCTTTAGTAGAGACTTCCTAATCTTTTCCAAAGTGGTGTATCACTTCTTTTCATAGGAGATAAATTATTTCTAATCTAAAGCTCCGTAAGGTTGCAAGCTCTCTACCACTCTTAAGTTTTGCCCTATTCTCCAATGTTGTTCACAGAAGTGTGATGAGTAATCTTTTTGACCACAGCCCTTGTTGACACGAGCTACTTGAAATCCTTGTGTGCCCCTTCCATTCAGGGCTGGGAAGGCAGTCTTCTCAGGGTTCCATGAGGAGTGTTGGCCCCCTCGTCCTCTTTCATGGGGTCTTGAGCTGTACCTCCTCAAGGGCCACTATCTACCCCTTGGGCTGGTGTCTTCCCTCAACCCTTGACGGGTCACCAGCTCTCCTTGCACACCCTAGACATCATCAGTGAGGGTCACTCTCCTAACTGAGCAGTGGTTCTAGAACTTCCCTAAGAACACTGTCTCCAGATCGGCCGTCCCTTTGTTCAGAGACCCCTTGGGGGAAAACAAAGATGTTCTCTCATCTTTGGAGCTTGTTTCTTGTTGGGCTTTATTTGATTATTTTTATTTTATTTTATTATTATTATTTTTTTATCCTCACCCGAGGACATTTTTTGCATTTATCTTCAGATAGAGCGGAGAGAGGGGTGAAGAGAGAGAGAGAGAAACATCTATGTGAGAGAGACACATTGACTGGTTGCCACCTACACAACCCCAACCCGGGCCGGGGACAAACGAGGTACGTGCCCTTAGCGGGAACAGAACCTGGGTCTCTCTGGACCGCGGGCTGATGCTCTAACCGCTGAGTCAAACCAACCAGGGCTCTTGTTGGGCTTTAGAGGAACCAGCAGCAGTGACTGTGCCCAGGCTGCAACTAGAACCTCACCTCATCCTTCTCATCTCTTTGGTATTTTGTTCCCTGAGGAAATGCTGACTAGAGTGCCTGTCAATGCACCCCATCTAGCCTCCAGTTTACTCTGTTAAGCACAGGATTGATTGAATTTAGCTCCAAGGTCAAAGAGTGTGAGAAATCCTGGCTAGGACTCTGGCCTCCGGCCTGTGCAGAGGGTATGGGAGTCCTGGGTAGGGAACTGGATGAGGGAAGGAGCAGACTGTGCTTGTCTTCCCAGTGACCTCTATTGGACTTTAGTCTACCTGGGGCTTTAAAAAATGTTGCTTCAGTTTTGTGCATATGATTGGGTTGACCTGACTTAAATGCAGAAGGAATGGACAAATGTGTCCAAGGAAATTGTGGGGAATGATCTTTAAGTCAGCCTGGTTGAGAGGAAGGTCAGAACCCAGAATTTTTATGCTATGAAGCTGGACTAGGTTTATTTCTTTCGCTCACTATCCTTTTATTTCTGTTGGATTTTTCCTATTAAGATTTTAAAACAATCAACTATAGAATTCTTTGCTTTAGTCATTGTCTTTTACCTGAATGTCCTGGGTCTCACCAGGTTCTGAGTACAAACATTAGCATTGAATACTATATTTTATTAGCCTCTAGCACCCACCTACTGACACAGAGAACCCAATTCTTGGCCAAGTTTCTTCCACTGTGTGTTTCTGGACGTTCCCAAGAGTTTTTATTTCTTTTTTTTTTTTTTCCTCACCTGAGGATATTTTTTCATTTATCTTCAGACAGAGTGAGAGGGAGGGAGAGAGAAGAGAGAGAGAAACATGGACATGAGAGGGACACATCAACTGGTTGCCTCCCACACGACCCCGACCAGAGTCAGGGACAAACTGCAACCGAGGTACGTGCTCCGGACCGGAATCGAACCTGCGACGCATTGGTCTGCGGGCAGACTCTCTAATCGCTGAGCCAAACCAGCCAGGGCCCCAAGAGCTTTTCACAGGGACTCCTCAGGTCTCCTAGTGGGAGTCTGCTAACTAGAGTCACTTGAGGGAAGCTTGTCGCTGCCTTCCTTGGCTGTCAGCTTTCCATGAAACACTGCTCCCCTGCCAGTCTGGCGCGCAGGCGGGACCCACTGCTGTGTGGCTTTGCTCCATAGCCTTGTCGGGTGCTGCTATGCTTCAGTGATGAAATCAGAGAACACCCCTCTCCCCAGCTCTGCAAAGAGCTTGGGCTCTTAGGCTTCAAAGCAACCCTTGTTCTCAGAATTTCAGTATTTCCTGAACACAATGCCTTCAGCTCTGGTCTCTCCCCACCCTCCCTACTGGGCTCAAGACCTGTTCCTAAGTCAAAGAGGAACCACAGTATGTCCCTCCACTATGCTCATCTGTCCCCTCCTCCTCTGTGTCTCCCTTTCCCCTGAACACCCTTGCACCAACATTTCTGCCCTCTCTTATCCAGAAACAGCTCCCAGATGTTATTGTCCATAAACATATGTGCTCAGATGGTAGCCGACCCAGTTTCATACACAGAGAACCTCAGAATCCCAATCTAGACAGCTAGGATGCTCTGATCATCTACTTCTTCAAACTGGTGAGTAGCCCAAAGTCTGTGCTCACAAGACTTCTAGTTCTAGAAAAGTGTGAAGGTTACTTAAGCAATATATTAGTCTCTTTGTGCCTCCAGACATGAATCAGTTGCTAGAGGAAGTCCATGTTTATGTTTCTAGTGCTCTTTATCTCTGTAATGTGCATTTCAACAGTGTCTGGATTTAAAGGATGGAGAGAGCCAGATTGTCTGTAGATTCTTATCTTGCCCTCCTTTCATAAATAAAGGAAGCCCGATCATTTATTGAACAATCCCTTCAGCATCCTTAGAAGCAAGCTTGCTACCTCAGCATTTAAAAAGTTACCTTTTGTCTGCAAACTCTTTCTAGTGGGGTCAGAGAGTAACAGGTAAAAAGTCATAAGCTGGCCAGGAAAACCTGCCCGTTTGGCTTCAACTTAATGTCATTTCTAATTGTGAAGTAAAAAGAAAGATTTTAGCCCTGGCCAGTTTTGCTCAGCGGTTAGAGCGTCAGCCCGTGGACCAATGAGTCGCAGGTTTGATGCCGGTCAAGGGCACATACCTCGGTTGCGGTTCATCCCCAGCCCTGGTTAGGTCGTGTGGGAGACAACCAGTTGATGTGTCTCTATCACATCGATGTTTCTCTCTGTCTGTCTCTCTCTCCCTCCCTCCCACTCTATCTAATGATAAATAGAAAAATATTCTCGGGTGAGGAATTAAAAAAAAAAAAAAGATTTTAGATGAAGGAGTAAATGTGATTCCAGGAATAAAAGAAAACTGAAATTAGATTGATTCTATGAAAATTAGCTCATATGCTCTTGGAAGATAATATTGATTGATTCAGGGGAGATTGTGTTGGCGTTAGTACAACACAGTGAAAAGACCTAGATCTTAGATTTGGGGCAGTATCTTAATTTCAGCATCTGTTTCCTCATTTGACAAATGTTTCTAATAGCAGTTAGGCCCAGTATACAGAGTGTTTGTGAGCACTAACTTTGTACATGCTGGAATGGCACGAACATGGATCCCTCACGTGAGGGTGGAGAAGAGGAGAAAACAGAGGGGTGCAGAAAGAAGACCGGTTTTGCTTTCTGTGCAGTCCATGGGAGGACAGAGGGGGGAAGATTGGAAAAATGTTGCAATTTTTGGAAAGGGAAGACGAGAGCAGAAAGATGCAGTTCGGCGAAAGTTAGTTGTGATGTTTCATGCCTCACTAATGAGAGAAGCTGGGCAGCGCCTCTCTTTATGAATCAGACTGGGATGACCCTATGCACTGCTGGCTCCTCCAGGGCACGATGTTGTCATTTCTGTCCTCCCAGCACATCCAGACCGGGTGCTGGGACGGAGCACTTACCAGTAAACGCCTGTTGAATGGTGAATAAATGAATGAGTGGATCCCGGGTGTCACTTAACCGCACGAGAATACAAAGCAATCTCTAGATAAATGCATGTTGCATGAATGAATAAGTGAATGCACCACTCATATCTGATGACTGCGTACCTAGGTTAATTTGAGGACTGTGAGATATGCAGACAGGTGGACACAGAGCTGTGGAAGTGCAAACCCAGGTACAGCAGGCAGAGCGCTCTTAATCCTGGCTGCTGCTGCTAGGGATGGTTTCAGGAACTTGTCCGTATGCTGGAGGAAGTGACCATGTAAACATGATTTGGGGACTTCTAAGTAATAAAGGAATCTTTATTGTACTTTCATTCTAAAGATTTGTCTTTCAAAAACTAGGGCGATTTGTAAAGCTTCTATTTTTGTGTGATTTGGAAAATAGCAGCTGCCCCTGTAAAACTGGGTGAATTTGTAGATATGCTCAGAGGTGTGTTAGGAAGTATTAAAAAGTCTGACCTTGAGGCATTTGCCCAATATTTAGACTTTAAAGAACTGTGAACCCACCAGGGTCTCCTTCGTACACTGTTTATATTAGTTACATGAACGAGAGAGTCAAGGCAAGTTGGATCAGAACTTCTAGAATCCTCTGTTTTCCTGTTTAGCTTACCGAAAACACTAACTCCTAGAGAGACTGGAAAAAGAGTGAGTTGAGTAGATGGAAGACTGTGGTGTTTAAACAGCTCCAGTCACAGACATGCTTAGGACCTGGCAGGGGAGAATGAGATTATCTGAGCACCTGCATTTTCCATTTAGAAATAAAGAAGAATTTTAACCAGTACAGGAAACAGCAAAGATAAGCAGGCTATAGATATAACTCAGGAAATCATTGGAGTAAAAATATGCAGTCATGAGGTATGTTTTAAGGATAAAGGATGAAAATAGTTGAATTTCTTGGGTTACTTCTGGGGGAGGATATTTTTTATGCAAATTGACAAGAGTTTGTCCTGTGACTGTATTACTAACTGGCTGACTTTTAAAAGCCATTCAAGACTCAGCCTGGCTGTAGGAACTTGTGGTAGCCCTGACTACAACGGAACCCATTTCTGCACACCAGCTATTGCAACACCTGTGCTTAGGCGAGATAAGCCCACAATTCCAAAGGGGAAAGTAGCTCTGCCCTTAATCCACAAGGCCGACAGGCTGCTATCATTATGGGTTTTATGATGGAATTGCCCCCCTCCCGTGGCCACAGGGAAGGTTGTTACCCTCACCAAGATGTTGGAACACAGAGCACATAGCAGTCACTCATACTAAGTTCATTAATGAATTTCTTGCCTCCACAATTAATGTAAAATCTGACCTCTGATTCCAGGTATCTGTTTATATTATGAATCTACACGACAAAATTCAAAATCCTGCTGGTCCAAAACCATCTGCTTTCTGGTCTCTGTCCTCACACTAGTGGTCCATTGAAATGTACTGTGACCCCTTTGACATGGAAGCTGACGTGCGAACATGCTAAATTGGTGTATAATACATATAATAATTTACCACACCTCCATGCGGA
The DNA here is from genome assembly GCA_030848825.1 of Tadarida brasiliensis. Classification (NCBI taxonomy): domain Eukaryota; kingdom Metazoa; phylum Chordata; class Mammalia; order Chiroptera; family Molossidae; genus Tadarida; species Tadarida brasiliensis. The sequence goes on along the minus strand of CM061257.1, from coordinate 58,103,062 downwards.
AAGCCCTACAGCTTTCCTCCCTATTTTTTTTTTATTGCACCTCCAAATACTTCCACAACCCCAACATCTGGCAGGTATCTGGAAAAGCTACCAGTTGCTTAAGAAGATCTGTAAGACACCCTTTTCCAAGTTGAGAAGCAACTCAGTGCTAATTCTTATAGGTTCAAACATCAGGAAAACCATCTGAATGAAAGATCAGTACAAATACAGAACCTGTCCCAGACAAAATCTGGAGGACCACTCCTTGGAACTATTTAAAGTCAAGAAAAATAATGGCATTCATTTTCATTATCCTGTGCCTGTGGACCCACCCTGGTTTTCATTGCTCCTTATCACATCTGACACTCAGAAACTCTGCTCCCAACCTCACATTCTCAATCTAGCCCTCAAAGCCTAAAGTAAACAAACAGAGTGCATGAGAGTAGACTTTGCCACCACAAAGAACAACAATATCTTCCAACACCTGACTATAAGGATTGGGTGACAGACCACCACTCATCTCAGTAATTTCTCAGTCTTGCCAATGTGTGCCATCTGGCAAACCCAGGGTGGTCTCAAGAGCCACTGCTCAGGGAAGGGTCATGGAAGAAGGGCGTGTACCAACCTTCATCCCATCCAGCTTTTTAAAATGGAGCCAACTATGAACCAAGCTGCAGAGGCTAGCTGGCGGTGTTCAGGACTTCCACTGGCACCTTCCTCTTTGATTCTGACCACTTGCCTTCACTCTGTCTCCAAAACCCACCTCAGATGTGATTTCGACAACCACCTGCACCCCTTTCCAGATGTGTCATGCTTTCTACCTGTCCCACCAGGATTTTGGACTTATCTTCTCCTGTAAGTCTTCGGGCTTAGCTCACCAACCCCACTTGTCTTATATTTGGGCTGCTGTAATACCATAGACTGGGTGGCTTAAAACAACAACAACATTTATTTCACACAGTTCTGGAGGCTGAGTAGTCCAAGATCAAGGCCTTGGCAAGTTTGGTGTCTGGTGAGGGACCACTTTCTACTTTATTGACAGTGGTCTTTTTGCTATGTCATCACATGGCAGAAAGAGGGCAAGAGTTCTCAGGAGTCCCTTTTATAAGGCCATAAATCCCACCCATAGTGCTCCACCTTCATGGCCTAATTACCTCCCCAAAGGCCACATTTAGTCCATTGTACCACTTGCCCACCTGTACCTGCACATACATGCACAGGTATTCACATATATTCACACGCGTACACACAGAGATATAGGCCAATAGAAGTATATAATACAAGATGAATCAGGAGTAGTAGTCAGGGGCCAGATGACTAATGACCTCCTAAGTAGTTTGGATTTCATCCTTCAGACTGTGAGGATTCACTGAAGAATTTTAAGCAGGAGAGCAATGTGATGTGCATTTTAGAAAGCTCTCCCTTTCTAAATGCGATGTGGAAGATGATTTAGAGCTCATCAGCACTAGGAGCAGATGCTGCTGTATTAGCCCAAGCCTCTCTTTATTACCTGACTCTTAGCTCTTTAATTTACAAGACACTCTGTCTACCTCTGTGTTCTGCTTGCCATATACTGGTTGCTCAATCAACATTTTAAAAACTAAGGCAAGAAAGCAAGCTGGATCCATACAATGGATATAAATAAGATGTCCAGAACTGTTATTGAAGAGGGCAGAAGAGGAGGACCAAGAAAAAGGGTGAGGATGTCCTGGCCAGTTTGGGTCAGTGGTTAGAGTGTTGGCCCTCCGGCTGAAGGGTCATAGTTTTGATTCCCAGTTGAGGGCACGTACCTGGGTTGCAGGTTCAATCCCCAGCCCTGGTCGGGGTCATTTGGGAGGCAATCAATTGATGTGTCTCTCTCACATCGATGTTTCTCTCTCTCTGTCCCTCCCTCCCATTCTGTCTAAATATCAATGGAAAAATATCCTCCAGTGAGGATTAACAAAAACAGAAAGAAAGGGCTGGGGGAAGGGATAACAAGGAGCTGGGCTTTTACTTGGGACACAGAGAGATGGGATAAAACAAAGTTTCTCGGGAAAAGTAAATGCAAGCTGGAGTAGGCACGCCTGACACAAAAAGAGTGAGAGGGACAGACAGTGCAGAGTATGTGGCTGGAGAGAAGAGGCACTTGATGTAAGTTTAGTTCCAACAATCAAGCTGAACACAAAGCGGGATCCCCCTGTTCAGGAAGCAGGACAGGAGAGCTGTACCAAGGTGAGATTTCTCTTGCATGGAGTCTGAGTTGGAAAATGTGGTTCATGAAAAACAAGAGATTTGTGAATGCATGTCTTCCTCAAAAGATACATAAAGTGGAAAAATTAGTTAAGGGCATGCACCTTTCTGCATTGTAGGAATGAAAGTTTGGGGGAAGAATTTAATTTACACCTTGAGAAAAATTGGTGACACCCAAAGCAACCAATATCTGATATATGAAGCCAGCTACTTAGAATAAATTGGCCAGAATGTGGGATTGAAGCACAACATTCAAGTGGAATTTATAATATGGACATAAAATGAGAAAGTTGATTAATGGGACCCACGAGAGTTCTATGCTATAACAAATAATAGATGTGATTGTGAAGTCAATAAAATACCTTTGAAACTTTCGCTATGGCAAAGCTGTTTTTTTTTTTTTTTTTTCCTTAAGAAACTAGGGAAAGCTGGCAGGTAAAAACGTGAAGACACTAGAACTCTTGCAATAACAATGAAGATAAAGGATAATCAACTTATGAAATAAAAATAGACAATCCAGGTGACACTGAGGAAGAACTGTGAAGCTAGAAAAGTTTATTGTGGGACTGTCTCGTGGGCAAGAAAAGTGGTTAAAAATTGGAAAAGTGAAAACAAAGCTAAGGCACCAAACATGAAGAAACAAAATATTTGTCTGATGTGGTAGCTCAGGACCAGAATCTCATAATCAAGTTTTGAAGAATGTAAGTGTTCTAGGGCTTATGGATTCATTTTTGTGTTATACAAAGCTCTTTGAGGACTGTATGGGAAAACCTTTGGCAAATAGGATGAATGAGAAATTAAAAAAAAAAAATCAAGACTAAGAAAGATATTAGAAACTGGAGGCCACCGCCATTGCTGGAAATTTATTACAGTACACTTGACCTGTAGGGCTCCCTGCAGTGGTTGGCTGGGTTAACAAAGGGCATATTACAAGGTGTTGTAATATAGCATATGTGGTGGGGAAAATGGGAATTCAAGGAAAATCAGAACATTTCAAAGGAAAAGGTAAATAGAATGTATGCTAAATTTGAATTAATATGCGTTTGTTTGATTCAACAAACTATAATTATTTTCCTTTAAGATCATGCAAAAATGTTACAATGCTAATAAGATGTGTTTAAAGCTCTTTAAGTTACCCTCAGGTTTCTGTGGCCAACCCATGGGACTATTTTTATTTAAAAAAAATTTTTTTTAAATGTGTTTATTGAATTTTTAGAGAGAGAAGAACATCGATGTGAGAGAGAAACATTGATGGGCTGCCTCCTGCACGCCCCCTACTGGGGATCGAGCCCGAAACCAGGGCATGCGCCCTGACTGGGAATCAAACCAGGACCTCTCAGCCCATGGGATGATGCTCAATCCACAGACCCACACTGGCTGGGCCATGGGACTATTTTTAAAACCACTGACTAGAAATGGTAGGAAATGAAAGCATGAGAACAACAAAAAATGGTAGCCAGTACATGGCTTTATTCCAGGCGTGGTCTGTTGATAATCTCTCCATTAGTGGCGTTTCCCCAGGGAAGCAGAACAATTAGGAGACATATATCAAGAAATTTATTTCAAGGAACTGGTCACACAACCGTGGGGCTGGTTAGGCAAGCCCAGAATCCACAGGGCAAGGAAAGGAAGGCTAGAACTCTCACGGAGGGGCTGAAGCTGCTGACCACAGCTGGAGTTTCTTCTGAGAAGCTTTCGTCTGCTCTTCAGGCCTTTCATCTGATTGACTCAGGCCCACCCAAGTAATCTAGGATGGTCTCCCTTAATGTCAACTGAGTATGGACTCTAATCACATCTGCAGAATACCTTCACAATAACACCTAAATTAGTGTCTGATTGAATGACTGAGATTGCAGCCTTGCCAAGACACCATCCAACGCTCTGAAGAAAATTTGGTAAGAATGAGGTGTTAAATGAAAAGGGCTATAATTATAGGAACTCAGCCAAGGAGCCTGCTGGTCACTTATTCTGATGATAAAAGAAGGGGAGAGTGCATTTAAAATATGCAGCTGGAATATGAGAAATGCTGGATGGAGCCAAGTCATTAATTAATTCACTCAGTCAATCACTTGCTCATTCATCAAACATTTGTTTTTAGCTACTGTATGAGACATTGCGATTACCAGATAGAGTTATTTTCAATAAGTGTATCACAGCAGCCTAGGAGGAGAGGTACAGAAGCAAGAAGACATTTACAAAATGTGTGTGTTTTAGGATACAGCGTGATGGATGTGAGTATATATGCCGTGTGAACATCGAGGAAGAGCAATGAGGCTGGTAGACACATTGAGATGAACTTACATTGAACGTGTAGAAATGGGTGATGGGCCAATGAGGACTCTAGGCATATATGTAAAGAGGATGAATAAAGGAAAGGGAAATAAAAATAGAGGAATTTGAAAAGTTAGCAGGCATGGGAGGGTAACATTTCTTATGCTGATTTTCCTCTTACACATTCATGATGTGTGGGTCTCCCCAGGAGTATGTGTGATCCCACCAACAGTGAAGAGATCCTTTTATGGCCTGTGGGAAAGTAGCACAGTCTCAGAGGGCAGCTGTGCATCTGCTAGGCTGGAGGGAAAAGAACATGCTGTACAGAATTTTTTCACACTTCAAGGTTACTGAATTTCAACTTTAAGAAACCAGAAGATAAGAATGATGGTTGAGTGTCTGGGTAGCTGAAATACCAGATGCCCAAGCCGGCTCGGAGGTTCCACTGGAAATCATTTTTATAGTGAATGTATCTGTCCCCAAAGGCAGCAGGCTATTGTCCTCTTTTTACCCCCTGCCTTCCAAAATAGATCCCCACTGTATTAACTTGGAATCCTGTTAGCAAGTAACAGGAGTCCATTGAAACAGGCTGAACAAAAAATGATTACTAGTAAGGATGTAGGAATAGCCTAATGGAACCAAGGCGGAGGAAGGTAGCCTGATCTCAGAATGGGGCTGGGCCTGGGATGTTCACCCTGTCTCTCCTTCTCTCTTTCTGCTCATTAGCTTCATTCTCTTTGGTCTCCAGAGTTAACAACTGTAGCTGCAGCCACACACAGAGGGACTGTCCTAGTTTTGGACCTGATTGCCTGGGTTTGGATCAGGTTGGGACTGAGAGAGACTGAGGTCAGCAGTGGGAGGGGTGGGTCATTGCTAGTTAGATCTCTCCAGGGAGAAATCTGAGAGAAAGGAGATGGGAGCACATCGCACACTTTTAGTTCCACCTGTGAAGTTCTTGATTCCGCTCTTTATTCTCATGACCAGTGGGTGTCAGGATAATGGATGGGCCGTTTTTCATAGCCCTAGAAAATTATGGTGCCCGAGATCCATAGTGAAATCTCCAGAAAACAGTAGCCAGTGTACTTCAATTGCTTTTCTAATTTAGTAAAACCATAAAAACACACTGAACTGAACAGCTACCCTTTCCTCTTTTCCACTTCAGCCCACTTGCACAAGGAATTGAAAAGCAAAACCCAGTAGATCATTGTGTTTTCACTTAGCTCCTCCTATGTGCTTGGTTAGCATTGTGGAGCTTGATATGAGGGATACAGAGGAAGAATAAGGCATGAATCTTGCAAAAAATAAAGTAAAAGTCTTATTATCTGTTGGAAGAATGAAAGGAAAATTGAGAATAGGGCTGTATTATATCAGATAAAAATATTCTAATATGACATATTACTGTGATATTAATACTATCACAAAGTCTAGAGGAATAAAATACTTGGGGCCCTCTTCTCCCTGGGCCTCTTGTGTACCAGCTGGGTCAGTCTTCCGGGCACAGAGAGGAAAAGGCCCCGCTGTGCACCCCTCCTCCTTCCCAGAGAGAGGAGAAAGGCTGGTGAGAAACCCTGAGACATACATGCCTGGCTGGGGAGGAGCTGATTGTGATACTGAAATGTTTTTGAGCGTCACTAGTGATTTCTGAAATCAAATTTATTAGACTTCTCTCTCCATTATGCTATACTGTCTCTCCATAGTTCTGTAAGTGATGGTAATTGCTCTATTTTTCTGAGCTTTAGCCCTTGTAATAGTCCTATAATGATAATACATTTACAGGGTAACACCCTAATAAGAATAATATTACATATAAGATTAGGAGAATTGTATTTGACAAATTTAATTTTAAAAAGCCAACAGGAAAAAACACATCCCGATGAGATTAAACGCTGACTTAAGTCCTCAGAGTGGGAAATTGCTAGAAGTTTAATTTTGCCTTTTTCACTGCTCTGTTCCCTACTCCCAGAGGGCTTTGCAGCTGCTCTCACAGCCTGCACCCCAGAGGCTCTGAAGCACCTGTGAACTCCTGGGTGATGACTGAGCTTCAAAGTGAGTTTTTTCTGGTTACTGTTATTACTTATCTCTTAATTATCCTTAAAGATCAGTTTAGCAGATGAAATTTAAGTGAATGAATTTAGAGGTTTGTGGGGAAAGATGATCAATAGATTTAAAAATAATTGAGTGTCTCCTGGCCGTGGATCTTCTCCGTCTTCTATAAATAGTTCAGCATAGCAACGTCTCTATTTGTTTTTGATGAGAAGAGGCAGTGTGAGTTTTCTGTAGCTTCAGAAGCTTGGTGTTAGAAAATAACATTATCTCAAGAAGTGCCATTAAATTCTTAAAGCTAAACCCGAGTTTTGAAGACAACCTGTCACAAAGTGCTTTTAGAGAGATAGAATGGAGTCCCCTCAGAAACAGGGCCAGAAAGGGAGGAGGCTGGGACTGTGGTCGCTTCCTGAAGGTATGAAGGAAGCAACTTCTGTTTAAGGACTCACTGGGAAAACAGCCACAGTTTTATTATTAATATAATAAAGTAAATATAAATGTGATGGTAACAGGAAACACAGTGTTATCCCTCTTGTCTTCGGTTGTACCCACTTTAATACATAGAATATTCTGTCTGAGGTTATGATGGTCAATTTGATGTGTCCACTTGGTTGGGTCCTAATACCCAGGTATGTGGTCTAACATGATTCTGGATGTCTCTGTGAGAGTGTTTTTGAATTAGATTAACATTTAATTTGGTGGACTTTGAGTAAAGCATATTTCCCTCCATAATGTGGTTGGGTCTCAGTAATCATTTGCGGTCTGGAATGGAACAAAGACTGACCCTTCCCAAGCAAGAGGAAATTCTGACAGCAGATGGCTTTTGGACTTGAACTGCAACTCTGGCTCCTCCCGAGGTCTCTGGCCTCTGGCACCCCCAGCAGAGTTTGGAATTATCACCTTTCATAATTACATGATCCAGTTTCTTACAATCAACCATTCTCTCTCTCTCTCTCTCTCTCTCTCTCTCTCTCTCTCTCTCTCTCTCTCTCTCTCTCTCTCCTATTGGCTCCATTCTATTTCTCTGGAGAACCCAGCCTAATATAGAGGTTGAATTTTATTATTTAATGAGAGAGAGAGAAGCTTCCTTTAATAGTAGCTCCCCTTAAGAATTTATTTAAATGGTATAGACTCTATTACTTCCTTTAAAACACTGGCCTTTGAATGTGTAAGTTTATAAATCATTTAAAGGTGCTTCATTTAAGCAAGCACTTAATGAATTGGAACAAAAGCTGCAATAAGAAGTAGATTATGTGGGACACATTTCAGCAAATGTTAGATGGTGAACTCATGGAATACAAGGTCGTTTGCATTATATTGTGTTCAATCTGTGATCTATTGTATTGAAATGGCCAATATTTGAGTGGGTCTGACCTATAAAAAAAAGCAATTAGATATGATTCAATCTAACAGAAGTACACTTTTATATGAAAATGGCCAGAAAAGAGCATTTCTAGCTTCTTTCCCAGGTAAGTAATTTCCTTTATTTAGAATCAGGTTTTATTTTTCTGACCAGTAAGCTAAGTATAAGATGGAGGTAATCAAATACTTTATATGAAAAACTCACGAGCTTGGGCAGGGTGAGTGATTTTTTTAAATGTTTTTTTCATTTACTCTTGAAATTTCAGTTCTTTTCTGAGCATACTGCAGCACCTCTGAGATCATGGATACAAGCTATTTTCTCCCTTAATGTAGCTTCTCACTTACAGCACCATTCCATGCAGGTGGACTGGCTGTGTGCCAGGTGTTCACGGGGATGCTATTGACGTGCCAGTTGATGTTCCGTGTGTCTCCTAGGTGGTATTGCTACATCTCCACGAGAATCATTTATGACATCCCTAGTGACTTCTAGTAGGGCAAGATCCGTAACAGAGCCTACGTTAGGGTTGCCCTTGGCAGTTTAGAAAGCTCATTCTCCTTTCGTCTTCATACAAACATCATAGGATACATTGTCTTCTCCATATTTATAATGGAGAAGGTGCAGCTGAGACTGCTGAACTCACCTGTTGAGGTTACATAGCCTAATGGAAGGTGTTGGAACTATAAATCACTCCGGGCACTGTTGCTTTTCCACCTAGAGATTGATTTCCAGCTTTCCTGCAACTTGCTTTTCTCCTTCCAATTTGGTTCTCCCCATTTTGTGGGCAATTACCACTGGACCACGAGTTGCTTATGTAGTGGGATTTTACGAACATTTTCAAGGCTGTGTTTCTAAGGAAAGGCTCAGCAGTTCCCTGCTGCATTCTGGTGAACGGCCTCAGCTCTCCCTGGGCTTGTTCTTATTCCAAGATACAGTGCTGACTTCGCAAACGTCCCGTCAGGCAGGTGCACTTGGAGAGCTCAGCCATCTGCATGCAGCGGAGCGGGAGATGAGTGGCTGTTGGCAGCACAATCTCACTTGCCTAGTGCATCCAAGGAAAAGACAACAGGATACCCAGGTAGCTGTTGTTTAGTGAGCTGAATTCAGGAGCTGTGGAAACTGTGGGAAGAAAAACTTGTGAGGGACTTCTTCACACCCTGCCTCCAGTGCTGAAGTACCAGGAGTGAGTGGGGAAATGTGGCCTTAGACCAGCCTGGCTGTTAACGGCTAGGATCGGAAGAGTCCTTCACCGACCGGGATGAGGACAGATGGTTAGTCTCAGTGCCCTGGAGTGCTAGGGCTGTGCCTAGCTGCTTCGTGCCTACCCAAGGACAGTGCATAGAGTCCAGATTAGAAGAAAAGGATGGTCAACATCAGCAGAATGTTATTTGTGGTCACAGACTAATACTGACTCTCTAGTTAAGAAAAAATTATCTACCTCTTCCTTTCAAAATCTTTTAGCACCCTTGCTGGTATCTTTTATTCTTTGGGTTAAAAAAAATTGTAGTTCTCTTTTGCCATTATTGGTTTATCTAAATCTGTCTTCACTACTGCATAAACTCACAGCGAGTTTGTGCCTATCCCTTTAAATTTAGTTCACAGTATCCTTAATAATAGATTTTCTTTCTTGTGAATTTATTTTTCAGGCTTTTGCCTAGACATTTATAGTTGTTGCATCCATTCTGGCTCAGTGCCACAGGGACAGTTCTGGCACAAAACAGACATTAACAGACTAAAATACAAGATCAATATCTTATCTTACTAATTACCACTCATTCCCACTGACAAAATGTTCAGGTCTCAAAGGAAAAACAAACAATTCACCTGAAAAGCAGAGGCAAGATATGCGTGTGATTTCACCCTGCAGGTGGACTCGTGGGAGAACTTCCAGTGCTGACTCTCTGGTTGGTACACCTTGACCGGCACTGGCAGTCACAAGGTCACCTCTGGCCTTGAGTCTCGCAGCTGGTCAGTTGAGCCTCGGTTTCCCCATCTGGAAAGCTGGGGTAGGCAGAGCTGCTTCATCGTGTCTGAAGATCAAACGGGACTGTGAATGAGAAATGGTTTGTAAGCTGCAGAGTCTGTAAGAGCTTCAGCTATGATGAGGAGGATGGACATCATTTCTGGAAGTCAGAGGCTCCACACTGTCAACTTTACGTTGCTTTTGCCTCGTTTTGTTTTCTTAACATGAATTGACTTGTTTATAGGTATTGCAGTAAGAATACACACACGCATAGACACACACACCATACACTTGCTTGTAGATTTCTAAGAATTGTCAGGAGGTTAGTTTTAGAAATCACATAGAGTTTTGAGAGGGGTTGACATACATGGACACAATCCGCCCTGCTGCCTGTTTCTGTAAATCAAGTTTTACCAGCACACAGCCTGCCCACTTTTTTACACACTGGCTGTGGCTTCTTTTGAGTTAGTTACTTGCAATAGACTGTATGGCCAGAGAAGCCTGGACTATTCACTCTTTGGCCCTTCACAGAAAATCTTTGGTGACTCCTGCACTGGGTCAAAGGATTTGGCAAAGTAAAAGAAATGTTAACATCTCAGTATGACCATATCCTTGAGTACCCGCCGTGGCCAGTGAAATGGACATGTTGCTACACTGCTGGTGAGAATGTAAATTGGTGCAGTCTTTCTAAAGGGCACTTTGAAAATCTGTATCAAGAGTTGGAAAAACTCTCATGCAATTTTAGTCACTAAATACGAGTAACGTGAACATTGACAGTGCTTACTTCTGAGATATGGTACTTCCTGCGCTAAAAAATGCTTCTAACTTTTAAAATTCCCTGCTGTCATTTTAGAATCTTCCTAAGAACCAGATAAAAACACAAACATAGCAAGATGTCGAGGGGGAAATATTTCCCCAGTTCAATGCCATTTAGTGGTGGTTGTTTGAAGAGCTTTAGCGTGGAGACTTTGGTAGGTGGGCGGACATCCTGCATTTTACTTCGCCAGTTTGAAGCTTTTCAAAGGTTCCTTTAGTTTGAACAGATCCTGGACTTTAAGGCCTTTCACATAGCTTTTGATCAAGTGTTTCTGCTTCTCTAGTAACTGACACACACACACACACACACACGCAAGGACAATTCAGTATTAGTAACAAAAACATTATTATCTGTGTTTTCAGCTTCTCTTTTTTTGGAGCAGTTAATTTCATGTGGAAAGTCCTTATGTTTAACCAACAATCTCGGGTCTTTGGTAGAAAGGAATTACAATGACTGAATACCTTATTTTAAAGATTCAGTACAAAAAAGGAAAAATGTTTCTGGTAGAATAGCTGGAGTTGCGGTAGCTAAAAAAGTGGAAAGCCCTTGCTGTGGTTTGAAAATGCCTTCATGCTAGATTCTCCTTGCATTTATTATTCTTTTGTAGCCAGTCGTATTTCCCTTCATTGGTATCTTATATTCTTCCTCCAGGGATAAATGCGTCAGAGAAGGTGGTAACCCATGGCAACCAGTCACTGTGTGTGAGGGGCAAACTGTCTTGGAAGTGTACTTAATATGTTCTTGGTGAGGAAACCTTGTGGAAATGATTTCCCTTTTTCCTAGTTTCATAATTCACAAGGAATGCAGTGTGGAAGGTCACAATGAATGCACTATGGGGTATGCTACTTGTGGATGGGACCTAGTTAACAAGTTTTGAAGTTCAGCCGGCCAGTGTGGCTCAGTTGATTGAGTGTTGTCCCATGCACCAAGGGGTCACTGGTTTGATTCCCAGTCAGGGCACATGCCTGGGTTGTGGGCTCGATCCCCAGTAGGGGCGTGCAGGAGGCAGCTGATTGATGATGTTTCTCTCTTACTCTCTTGCCCTCTCCCTTCCTCTCTCTCTGAAAGATCAATAAAAAAAACATTTTAAAAAAAGACTGTGTAACTATATTAGAATATCTGGGGGCTTTTAAAATACATATGCAAAAGCTAAATGAGTGCTTTTGCATGCAAATCTATAATTATTAATAAAAATTGCAGTAAAAAAAAAGCATGTGTATTCTTACACTTAGAGGTACAGTTCTGGTGATTACAAAGAGACGTTTGCTTCAAGAAAGAGCCAAGAACCTGGCTCCTGAAAAAAAATCAACTGTGTGTTCTTGTGTGTATATTGATTGAAATAAACATGCATGCACAAACATGATTTATAGATAAACATGCCCCCAAGTAGAGACTTTCCTGGAAGGACTAGATACCCTGGTAAAGAATTCCGAGAAACACCTGTCCTTTCGCACTTACGTACACAAACACACCACAAGGTGTTATTATTATTTTTTTTTTAGTATAGAAAAAGAATGAGTATTATTTCTATTTTTACTGTTAATATTTTTCTAAAAAATAGGAAAGATTGACAAACTGATTATTATATCTAAGAATTTCAACCAAAGCATGAAATAGGGCATAGGGAAAAGGGCTCATTGTACTTCACTCTCTAGAACAAAACCTTAGTGACAACTCTTCTCAAATAAAGAAACTATTAAATCTTCAAGGATAAGAAGTTAACGATGATTCTTTGTATTTGCAGAATGTACCACGTTTATTCCAAGAACCTTGTTAATTGCACTTTACCCTGTGAATTAAGTAGCAGAGCAGTTTTACCACAGGGGGGAAAATACCGTGATTTCTATAAGGGTATATTTGTTATGTGTGTGTGTGTTTTGTGAGATGTATATGTGTGTATTTGTGATATGTGTGTATGTATGATATACATACATATATATTATACATGCATCTACATATGCTGCAACATTATTTGCTGTAGCAGAAAACCCTAGAAACAGACCACTTAAATGGATATCAATTGGGAATGGGCCAAATAAATGATGATTTTATGAAGCAGCCTTTAAGAAGAATGAAGCAAATCTCCCTGTGCTGCTATGAATGTTCTCCAAGACATAAAATTAAGAAAAAGAAAAGAGTGTTAAACAGTGTGCATGAGCTCTTTGATACAAATAAAATGATATACACACAGATACAATATGCTAGTCAATTATAGCTTTATTTTGGAAGAATGCATAAAATACAATTGTTAATAGAGTTGGAGAGAAAGGAGTGGGATTTGGAGGAGAGAGAATTTTACATCTTATCTTGTGTCTTTCTAAACTGCGTGAAAATTTTACTGTGTGTGTGTGTAATGATTTTTTTATTGAAAAGTGTTAGGGGTTATGTAAGGAGTAGAAATTTTGTTCTGTATGCTTTTCAGCACTAGGAAATATCTGTTATTAAAAATATTTGCTAGCTATCGTGGCAGCTGATAGCCTATTTAACTGTATACAATATTAAGAGAATTAAAAAGTGTTGTCACTTTTCGTTGTACAGTTAACAGTGATGTGAGGTGGAACCTCGGGTCACCCGGCCCCTAGTCATTCTCACTGCCTACGCTGCCTCCTGCGGAGAGCAGCCTCCACCAAGATGACCTCTGAAGTTATGTCCGATACGTGCATTTAACTACCACACTTGCAGTTATAATTTCACATCCTGACAACACACAAGGTTGAACAGACCTATTAGCCAGTAGTCCGTTAATTGAAAACATCAGGGCTTATAGTTCAGGGTTTAAATCTTCCAGTGGTTTCAGTTTCCATAATCAAGAGAGCCCAGATTTCTGAGCTGTGACCCCTCTTGCGTAGAAGAGAGCAGGGAACGGGGAGAGAGATCACTATAACACCCAACAGGGTCCATAGGCCTATATTATCACCTGTAGTCTCTGATTTCTAAATTTTATGTAGATAATATGTCTCCCATAAGTATATAAGTACAGCCTTCATCAGTACATAAACACTTATTTAAAATCATGTGAGACAAATTAGGGGGACATATCACCAACACCTCTAATTTAGGGGCTTGTGATTTAGATGACAAATTAACCCTCTTTTGGCTCATCCACAGAACCAATATTCTCAGACAGTGTAACCCCAAATCCATGCACATTAAATAAACGGAGGGAATTATTGGACCCCCTTTCAGGGAAGTCCAGTGGTAGACTGCAGACATAGGTAGGTGGTTGAATCAAGGGGGTCAAACAGTGTTATCGTGATCTTCTTTTTTCTCTTCCACTTTGCCTGTTGGTGTAAATTTCTCCTACTGCATACTTGCCCTTTCCCTGTGTCACAGAAAGTTGTTCCTGGAAACCCTTAGCTTGTAGGGTTATAGTTCTCTGTCTAGTAAGCTAAGGACAGTCTTTTTCCTAATGTCCGTTATTCAAATAGTTCAAGGAAGACTCCTGTTGGCCTCCTGAGGGTCATGTGCCAGTTTCATGGTCAATCATTGGTTCTAGAGACGTGCAGTGCTGTGATTGGCTGGGCTTGGTTCACCCGCCTATTTCTGTAGCTGCAGCTGATGATTGAGGGTATGTCATGATTGGAAGCCTCAATAATATTCTCCCAGAGGGACCAGAATAAGTATGATGGAAAGCATTTTAGAAATGAAAAAAATTGTATCTTTTGTAATCTCCTATAGGTGGCATCAAAAGCTATCATTTTCCTTTCACGCTTACCATAAATGGAACCCTGTTCAACCCTGCTTATAGCCACAAGTGGACTGAGGCAAAGGGTAGGATGGAGTTTGGCCACTACAGTTTTCAAGTATCTTCCATCAATAAAAGATATTTCCTAAATCTAGTTGCCTGACCCTCAATTTTTTTCTTATATTTTATAATAAAGTTCTGTAAGTTTTCAAAGCCATGACAATTCTATATTAATTAATATTTTTAAAGAAGTTTTTGCCCTTCTTATCCTTGAATAAAGACTGAGAAAGGAAAACAAAACAAAAATAGGCTTAATAAGTCTCCCGAACGGCACATTAGGGGAAAGTCAGAAGTTAGAGTGATGTCAGCAGCATGACTGACTGAGGTGTCCCTCGTTTGAATCCTCCCCTTCAACAACAATTTGGCATCTGTCTGTGGACAAGAGTGCCTTTGCAGGAGCGATGGGGTCCAGCACCACACATCATGTGACCTGGGACCCTGCAGTGGCCCCTGAACCAGCTCCCGCCCCTGTGGCTGTGGTCTGGCAGTCCCTGGAGAAGTCAGACAACCACTCATGGACCAGAGAGCCTTTGTGGAAGCCTAGGTTTCCAGCACACTGTTGGAGCAAAAAATATGAGTTTGGATGCATTGGAGAGGGTAAGAGCTGCAGCTTAGCTTTACCTCCCACCCCCGGCAGTATATTTCTGTGCCAAGATAGATGTTCTTGGCCTGATTTCTCCTCGCTGGGGAAAGTGACAACCTGTGAGTGTATGCCTGGCATCTCCAGTTGTGTGGGATGCTGCCAAAGAGGCCCATTTCTGGATCACGCCATCCAGAGTACTGAGCGGGGGATGGGAAGAAGCTGGAAGAGTGACAGGTAGGATTCTGGGGTGGGAGGGGTAATTACAGGAATGTGGACCCTAGTAACTGCATCTCAGACTCCACCAAGAAGCCCACCCATGAGCTGCTGGGCAAGCCTCGTCTGTGGGCACCCCTGTGCTCTGTGTGCCTCACCAACACATCCCCCCACCCTGTGGCTGGCTCTCTGTGCATGCTTCTGACGGTGGTGAGAGCAAGCTTTGGCAGATGGCTAGTGAGCATGCATAGATGTATAGATGGCCAAAAAGTATCTGAAAACATCACTAATCATCAGGGAAATGCAAATCAAAACCACAATGAAATATCTATCACCTCATACCTGTTAGAATGGCTATTATCAAAACAGATAAGTATTGGTCAGGATGTGCCTCGCTGGTGGGAATGTAAATTCATACAGCTACTATGAAAAAAAAAAAGGAAGTTTCTCAAAAAATTAAAAATAGAACTTCCATATGATCCAGCAATCCTACTACTAGGTATATATCCAAAGGAAATAAAATCAGGATCTTGAAGAGGTATCTGTACTCCCATGTTCATTGTAGCATTATTCACAATAGAGAAGACATGGAAACAACCTAAGCATTCACTGATGAATGAATGGATAAAGAAAATGTGGCATAGACAGTGAATAGAATATTATTCAGTCATGAGAAAGAAGGAAATCCTGCCCTTTGCAACAACATGGATGGACCTTGAGGACATTATGCTAAGTGACGTAAGTCAAACAGAGAAAGACAAATACTGTATGATCCCATTTATATGTGGAATCTAAAAAAGCCAAACTCGTCCGGCCAGTGTGGCTCAGTGGTTGAGCATCAACCCATGTACCAGGAGGTCGCCGGTTTGATTCCTGGTCAGGGCACATGCCCAGGTTGTAGGCCTGATCCCCAATGGGGGGCATGCAGGAGATGGCCAGTGGATGTTCTTGCTCATTGATGTTTCTGTCTCTCTCTCCCTCTCCCTTCATCAGTCTCAAAAATCAATAAAGAAAAAAATAAATAAATAAAATAAAAAAGCCAAACTCATGGGAACATAGCGTGGAATGGTGGTTGCCAGGGGCTAGAGGGTGGGGAACCTGGGGAGATAGTGGTCAAAGAGTAGACATTTCCAGTTATAAGATAAATAAGTTTAGGGATCTAATGTACAGCATGGTGATTAAAGTTAATAATGCTGTATTATGTACTTGAAAGTTGCTAAGAGAGTAGATCTTAAATGTGCTCACCAGAAAAAAGAAAGGGTAACTATGTGAGGTAAATGTTAGCTTATTCTATTATGGTAACCGATTCACAATAGATGTTTCAAAGCATCATGTTGTATACTTTAAACTTATACATATTCCATGTCAATTATACCTCAATAAAACTAGACAAAAAAAGGAAGAAGTTAATCATGAATATAGAGTTTATATCTTACTATGCATACTTTTATTACTTCAGGGAGGTGGAGAAACCCCCTTCCCCAGACTCAAGTATAGCAAATCCTAGTGGGAGATCCGACTTTTAGGACCACTAGTGATATAATTAGGGGACCACCATTACTTTATGGCATGACATTGGTTAGAGATGATATGGAGGACATCTGAAAAGTCTCTTTCTTATCAGCGAAATGATTAAGATTTTATAGATACTGGGTCTTTTTTTTTTTTTTTTAATGGAACTTTGTAATCTCTTTACCATAGCAATTCAACTAATAAGCTGCCTGGAGCTCTGGGTGTATATTTCTTATTTCCAAAATTGTTTCAAGGCTCTTTCTAACTAGGAAGCTCTGATTCATGACAAGTTTCTTCAAGTAGTTGCTCAGGTATGATGTCCTCTAAATGGCCTAAAGTATAGTTTACACAATAAATTATAGAATATCAACAGCTGTGGAATCATCACTTTTCTAAATATACTTTCAAAACTTTATTCTATGCTCTAAAAAAATGCATATTTGAGTCTGTTGGTCCAGTGTTTTACATGAAACACTGGGTTTCAGGCATAACTATGTTACTAGGGGAGGCAGGAAGGTACAGAGGTTATGATTATAATAGTTTGGAGTCATGGAATCCTGAGATTTAATTTTGACTTTGCTGCATGAAGAGTTTCTTGGACAAAGTTTTTTTTACCTGTTCAAGTCTCAGTTTTCTTCTTACTGTAAATATCAGCAATACCTATTAGTGTTGTTGCAAATGGTAATGACATAATATTGGTCAAGGACTGAGGCCAGAATCTGGTATACAGTAAATGCACATGAATGTGTATTTGTTTAAATTATTGATGTTACTTTTGACTATTATTATACAGTTTTAATATTATAGGGAAAAATCTGTCAACATCTATGCAAGATTGTATGTCCCTCTTTATTGATTTCTGATTCTGTTTACTTATTTATGGACTAATCTATGTGAACCTACATTTTTATTTGTGAGGAGACTATTTTAACTGTTGCTTCAACCCTACCAGGTGCCATCTTTTCAATGTTTCTGCATTTTCCCTGAATTTGTAAAGATATTGCCTATTATGTCACTGAGGGATCCCTGCTTCCTCCTTACATGAAGTTTCCATAAGAGTTGGTTCTAGGAAAAGCTTTATCTCCCTTGGGAAAGTAGTCAGTTTCCTCTTCTCAGATCAAAATGCTTATGTAACTTATCACTTTTTCCTCTCTGTCTTGTTTGCCAGGAAAGTTAGAGTGTTCTTTTCAATCACAACCACTTGACTCATTGTTATATTTTGAATATTTACTTTTCTCCTCCTGTTTAAAAATCTTAATTTATTTTGTCTTTATTTTACCAAGTGCCTCTTATCTTTTTGAGAAAGAGGTGAGATATATATGCATATATATGTATGCATATATACATGCATTTACTATATATCTTCATGCAGAAATCTTTTCTTATTAATTTTTATTTGAAAGTTTGCCAACCAAGTTTAAGTTTTGATATTAGCAACTTCTTTAATCCCATGAGTGCTTTCTTTCCCCTTTGTTCATTTCCTTCGCATGTTTGTCCAACAAATATTTCTTGGTGCTCAATATGTTGAATTTTTAGGTGGGGAAGTCTCTATGAAAATGAATGAAATTATCAAATTGTCATCAATGAGCATACGTCCTATTCGAGTGTATGAACACTTGAGAGGAAAAACAGGCTAAAGAGATCAGAGTTATGTACCATAAAAAAAAAAAAATTGAGATTTGAATACCCTGTTAATTCTGACATAAAATGATAGGTTGGAGAAAGGCCTGGGACTTTTTTTTTGACATTATTACTGACTTTAGTGGGATTTGCTAGTTTGCCCACAGCCTCAGGTGCAATTGGGTTTTCTGTTTATTTTCTTGCTGTCTTTTCTACAGCAGGTACAAAAAAAAAAAAAAAAAAAGAAAAAAAAATAGATGTCCTTTCCTATCTGTGAGGAAGGAGAATGAATTTTGTTTTGTCACATTTCTGATTATGCTTTTAAAGACAGGGAGAAAATATGTCTGCTTGTTGAGTCCCATTTTCTTGTCATTTTATACTATACTTTCAACTTAACTATCTTTGCTTATGTTGTCGTATTTTCCTCCTTGTGGGTGTTTAAGGCACCAAGAGGCTTCATATACTATTTCATGGGGAAATGCAGTATATTATAATCATAATTATTTTATTCATCCACCAACACTGCCTCAGCGGAGCTTGGATCACACCAAGGGTAACTCTTCCTTTGTGAAGGGACACTTTCAGGTCATCTCAGAGAATGCATTTTGACTTTAACATGATGGCCCATTTCTTTTAGGAAAACTGCTGCCCTATGTTAGGGTTAATGGTACTCATTTTGGACTTACTTTCTCAATGTCTATTGAACTACCATTGTGAATTTTATGTCCTGTTGGGACCTGGATTGAGCATAATTGTGATATTCTGAACCTGAAAACTGTAGCGAAGTTTGAAAGTGAGAACATAAGGTAGTTTGTGGGTATATAATTGTTGTTGGTCTACTCTCAAATTTTGATTCTAAGAACAAACAGTGCATATGGGAGGGGCTTTATGAATTTGGTATAGACCCATTATTGGAGTTGAGGTAACCAATGGTCCTGGTTTTTAGCACTGAAAGTCCTAGATCTCAGGAAGCCCTTAGTCTTGAGCAAACTAGAAGAGTTGGTCACAGCTGTACCATCATATGACCATAATTGGTTTGGACTCTAGGGTCTTAATTTCCAGTAAGGCTATCTTAAGCACAGAATTTTATTTGCAAGAGTATTACTCCAACTTACTAGCTTAAGTAAAGAGGATTTATTATAAGGAGTCGTATGGAAGTCAAAGAAAAACTGAGCAACCAGGCTCCAGGAAATGTGAGACTCAGGTGGCCTTGAGGACCTCAGCAGCTCAAGTTCATGGAAGTTTAGTCTAGTATTCTGCCATTCATAGGCCCTAGCTTCCAACTCCCTCAGGCTCTATGCTCGTTCGTTCAAATTTTGGAGAACAAGAATGTCAATGTCTCAACCATGCCCATGGATTGGTTCCTCTTAGGTCATATGTTCAAACCTAGTCTATTTAGTAGTGGCCCAGGGCCCAGGTAGAGATCATTGCAATTGACTGCCTAGCATCCGTCCGACCTCAGCTGATCGTGGTAATTCTGGTCCCCTTGCGTGTGGTTCATTTAGGAATGAACGTTACCCAATTCTGGGCAATGAGACCTGAGGAGAAACTTCTGGAGGGCTTCTGGGAATGGCTTATAAATCATCAGAACAAGACACAATGTCTCCGCATACTGCTGTGTCTGCTTGTGTTGCCATCTTGGTATGCTAGTGGCCCAAGGAAGAGGGCAACACAAGAAGGGCAGAGCAGAGAGCCAGGAAAATCCTGAGTTTTCTTTGACATCTTTGAGTCAGTGAATCAACCCAGAGTGTGCCTCACCCCTGGACTTCCTGTAATTAGAAAGTTAAAAAAGTATTTCTTTGTTTAAGCCATTTGAGAAACGTGTAATGTATGCTGTATCTTAGGATGTATAATGTATGCTAGGATAATAATAATTAATAGTAATAATATATCCTAACAAACACCAACTGGTTCAGCTGGCAGGAGCTGGTAGGGCTGCTCCTATGGGTGGAATGTGTTCTTTAAGAAAGCATGAGAGGAAAGTAAATAAGGGGCATCACTTCTACGTGGGTATATCAGAGGTATACTGCAGCTCCTCTTCTTCTGGACTTGATTCTCATTTGGGATGTGCTAGATGTATATTCCCTCTCTCTTTAAAGAGAATAAGAGACCCTACATTCTTTACTTACACTGCAGTGGCTCTAACCACAATCTAAGAGGGGCCCCAATAAGCAAAGAGCCCTGCTATCTATTAGTTGCCAGAAGGAAGGACCTCATAAGTAGACTCATCATGATAGGTTAGACATCTTCTAATAGTAACTGGATTATAATTAACTATGTTCAGGAAAGTGTGTTATTTGGTTACCCAGGATACACCTTGTAACACTTCATTTTAGAGTGTGTACAAGGAATTTTCATTTCTCAAGAGTAAATGTTTTACAGCTGCTTTACATATGTACATTTTTCTATGTATTTTAATGGTCAAACGAGGCATTTGATATATCTATTTGTATATTGTTCAGGCTTAAAATGTTGCCATATTTGTGTCATTGAGCTCTGGGTGTCACGATTGTTGATTTCATCTGTGAATTGGACTGGGAGAATCTTGGGTTTCTCCATGATAAGAGGGATGCTTAATGGGAACAGGCTATTCTTTCCAGGCCACCCAAGAGCATGTCACTTTAGAATAACCTGACTGGCTGTTAAAGCATATGGTCAGAGCTGGCTTCACAGGTGCGTGACCTATGCAACTACCTAGGGCCCTGCCTTCAGAAGGGTCTTTTGCTTGGCTTAATATTCTGCTATCACCATCTGGAAAGTCTTAGTAATTTTGAGTGAGGGGCTTCACAGTTTTATCTTGCATGAGTGCTGGTTTGTGATTCTATACACTCCAGGTCTGCTAGCACCAAATAGTTATAGTCTTGATCCTGATTAAAGAATACAGTTTTGAACACACCCCTTGGTTCTTACCAGAAGCTCATAAAGCAGCGTTTGTGAAGACTGGCTGAAGGATTTGTGGCTTTTGTACTCCTCTAAACATGCTAAAATCAATTTCTGGATTAAGCCACTGACATCAGTGCCTGGACCTCATCATTTGCTGCTCTCATCCCCTGCCCCCAATTGCTTTATTGAGTTGACCTTTGGTGATGACCCCTCAAATTGAAGGATGTCTAAAAAAGTCCATATGGCACTCATCATTGTATTTACCAGGAAGGTGTTGAGGATGTTGTTTATAACATTATGCACTATCCTTATGGGGATCAATGAAAACTATTTCTCTTTGTTCTCAGTACCAAGAATTCTTTTCATGACCAGTTGAACTGGTTTACCTTCTGGATATAGAATCGTACGGCTGTGTTTCCTTGTTTGTCTTGGGCGCTAGAAAGCTCAGAAACAAGTGGTTAAGGACTAACTGCACAAACCTCATTGTTTGCGTTTTGTGCAGTGACTATCCTTGCTTTCATCTTATCGTCCACACCTCGTTCTCCCTGTGCCTTCATTTTCTCAGCCACTTATTATTTTTAAAATAGCAATCTATTGTTGTTGTTGCATGTGCAATATTGCAAACTGCCTTAGATTCTTCTGGAATATGGTGGATAATAACTATATAACAAAAGTTATTTCTTATATATATATACTGTTTCCTACTATGTTTCCAACTGGGAAACATTTTTTTTTTAATCCTTACCCGAAGATATTTTTCCATTGATTTTTTAGATAGTATGGGAGGAAGGAAAGGAGAGAGAGAGAGAGAGAGAGAGAGAGAGAGAGAGAGAGAGAGAGAGGTAAGAGAGACATATTGATTGGTTGCCTCCAGCACGACTTTGACGGGCCGGGGATTGAAGCCACACTGAGGTATGTGCCCTTGACCAGGAATTGAACCTGTGACTCTCTGGTCCTCAGGGCTACTCTCTAACTGCTGAGCCAAACTGGCTAGGGCTCTCATGACTTTTTAATCTAATAATTCATTCAGTATTTGTTCACAAATGTTTATTAAAGACTATTATGTACCAGGCATTGTTCTAGGTGATGGAAATACATCAGTGAATAAAAAGTACCCTGTCTCCATGATGCTCACATTGTAGTGATTTCCTCCAAAACTGTCTCCTTATGTTTCTTGAGTTTATACCCCCTCTTTTAAAAATGTTTTTATTGATTTTAGAGAGAGAGGAAGGGAGAGGGAGAGAGATAAAAACATCAATTGGCTGCCTCCTGCACGCCCCTGGGGGGATGGAGCCTGCAACCCAGGCATGTGCCCTGACCAGGAATTGAGCCAGCACCCTCTCGATGCATGGGATGATGCTCAACCAACTGAGCCACACCAGCCAGGGCTATGCCCCTTTTCTAAAATGCTTTATTTTCTTTTCTTATTGGCATGTTAAAGTCAACTTTTTCTGACATACATCAATCTGGGTTTTTCTTTTTCATTTTTTACTTATCAAATAACTGGAAGTTTCACTTGATTTGCTAGTGAACCAAGTACTTTACTGATTATGGAGGTTATATGTTGTGCTTGATTTGGGCTAATTTACATAATTTCCTGATTAAGCTACATATTAGCCTTTTGACCTTTGCACTTCTTCAAAGGTGGAGAATAATTAGCCTGCACAATTGATAGAAAGAATTCACATCTGCTAATTTTTTTTCTTTTGCCTCAATTAGCAGACACTTCTGATAATATATAGATTTTCTTCCAGGCTTAATATGAATAAGTTATTTTCCTTCTGGTGGGAACTGCACTATTCATTGAGCATTGTCCATACTTAAGAAACAAAAACAAAACTATGCCACTTCTTCAAAGCAAGTAAAAAAAAAAAAAATCAAGGAATTTGCCAAAGGAGGACAGCAATTTCTTAGTCCCAATAGCTTCCTTGCTTTTCTACTTAGGAGAAACAAAAAGGGTGATTCTATTTGCAAAAACACCTGACTTTGCAGTTAGCACTCAGACGAATATGTAGTACAATACCTGGTTAGAAGAGGATTGAAATTTCTTTTCTGGAAGGAATGCCATTTAACTTTTCAAGTCACTTACCAGACCAGAAGGAGAGAAGCCACCTGGAATAGCTTTGTCCTGAGGATAATTCTGAAGGAATGAAATAACATGACCTTTTTTTTTTTTTGGATAGCTTGACAAAGGCCTAGGCGACATTAGACCGTGATCCCGTGCTTTCTAAGGCTTGCTGTTCTTAGCAGCTCTCTGGTAGAATAGTTGGCTCTAGGATGTCAGTCTCACTTCCCAGCCCAAGGGGAACTCATCATGAAGAAAAGAGAAGTCTCAGCTGGCAAAGCGATTTTAACATTAGGACTTACAGGTCGAGGTGAAGGGCTACTAGTGACTAAAAGTTTCATCCTTGGCATTGCTTTAGGAATAGAGGCTGGCTGTGTTACCTTAGCTTAGTGGAGGTAGGCAAAGGGGGGAAGGGGTAGAAATGGGGACCAAAAGAGACTTTGCTTGGGGTGGGCGCATGATACAGTGTGCAGGTGATGTTTTGTTGACTTGTACACTTGAAACCTGTATGGTTTTGTGAACTACTTTCTCTCCAATTAAAAAAAATAAAAGACCTTGGGCGTCAAGGGGTTACCTTGAGGGAACAGAATCTCCTCTCCTTGGTAAACCAGCTTGGCCTGTGCAAGGGTCTGAGCCACAAGGAGCCATAAACAAGGGACAAAGGCCTTAGGGGCTGTGTGAGATCTCAGTGGCGATTTTGTGGGGCAGCCACAAGAGTGATCCACGGAAAAGTGAAATTGCTGGGAGCCTGAGCGGAGTTTCCAACTTCCTCCATTCCAGGCTTTCGGAATAAGAATTTTTAGTAAACTTCCAAGACTCTTGAACAAATTGGGGGGAGGAGAAACCTCCGAAGGGGGGATCTTTCTGCTAATCTGTCATGCTGGAGTGGGTGGGGATTGCTAGAGATGGATCTCTTTAAATTTGAAAAAACAAACAAACAGAAAATCAGAAATGAAGTGGGATAATCTAATTACATATATAATGTTAGTCCATGTCAAGATACTTGCATGAATTGACGGTGACTGCTTTTCTAAAACAACAAAAGACAGCTGTGGGCACTGTAACAGGAACATTTTAGTTAAGCAGCACTTTTCATTCACTTGGTGACATAACTGTTGGGGCCTTTCCAGTAGTTACTATGAGTAATATCATTTCCGGTTCAACTGCTCCCACTTCACTATATCTAAGAGTCTTTGAGGAGGCCTCCTTATTATTGGAAAAATGATTGTTCTATTATTTTACAATTCCTCATGACTCAGAGAAAATGGAGTGCATTTTGTCCCTTTTCAGTCTATGACACTTTTCTATTCTTCTCAACCTGTAGAAATTGTTTTCTTAGACTCTGGGACTTCATTTAGTTCTCTCAGCCAAAGATAACTTTCCTCATCGGGCTTTACTATGGAGCTTTGGTTCTTCCTCTTGCCAGCGCTCCAGCAGACATTATCTCTGTGTGTGTGAAGATGGGGTGCAGTGCCCACGGGCCCCAGAAAGCTCCCGAGGGCACGTCCTACAGTTGGCTCAGCAGAGTGTGAGGACAGTTTTCTCACAGACCTACAGTGTGTCACAGAGCACATTTCTCTTTTCCATTTCAGGAACTGTATTTTAAACATTCAACATTTGATGGCCATGAAAAACGATGGCGGGAGTAACAGGCCTAAGATAGCCCAGCACAACGCCTGGCATGGAACAGATACACTGTAAATTCCTGGTGAAAAAAATCAATCAATAACTGCTTATTAAAAAAAAATACAATCTCTTTGGAAGGGAAGGGACATATTTAGCAATATTGATAAGTCACTATTAATTTGCTAACTTATAAAGAGTCTTCATAAAATCACAAGGAATAACCAAAAGAATTTTAATTAGTGATGCTTACAAACAGCACATGGCCTGTTTGCACGCTGCCTTCTGTCTGGCTGGGAAACGTAAGCAGGGTAAGCCATCACAGAAACGAATCGCTAATTCCGTCGCTCAGGGATAAGGATTTTACTCCTTGAAATTTGTAGTTAACTTTCGAGGCTCTCGAATAAGTCACGGGGAAGCAGAAACCTGAAACTTACATTCTTCTTTGTGTAACCTCAACGTGCAGGATTAATTTAAATGGTCCCAGTAAGCCCTAAAAAAATGAAAACAAAAACCCCAAAACACCTTGTACAAATTAGTCATATTACCACTTTTATGACAGACATATAACAGGGTAGAAAGAGGATTTCTGAAGGCGCCAGTCAATTATGAGCACAATAACTTAGTTTTCAAAGTAGTCATGTTGAACCAGAGATAAGATATATACAGGTATGTAATGCCTTCCAAACAGGTCTAGACTGTACAGCATTCCACCTTCTCCGTACAGAACGGGCATGGGAACTTTCTCCTTGGAAGCCTCATCAGGAATAAAGGAAGCCCAACTCCAGCAGTGACTCCAAACCACCAGTTGGTGGATTAGCTCATTAGAATGAGCTGGGGAACTTGCCAAAATATTGATTTTGGGGCCACACTCTTGAAATTATGACTAAGTAGATCTTGGTGAGGCCCAACTATGTGTGTGAATTAAAAATTTTTATTTCTGGTAACAGAATGGATAAGATGATTAGAGAAACTTTTCCTGATATACGTCTTAAAATGTCCAGTAAGATATTTTACACACACACACACACACACACACACACACACACACACACACACTTTATATGTAGCTGTGTTGGAGGCAGAATAATGGAATTCTTTGGGTTCAGGTATGATAAGGAAGTTTGACTATAGAATTAAGCAAAGTCCCAAACCTGGCCTTGACCTGGTGTACCTGCTTAGTACCAGTGTCTGCAGCCTGGGTTTTGGCCTCATGTGCATTGAGGGAGGAAACGAAGCCTAGGGTCCCAAGCAGATTAGGAGGTCAGAGCATAGTTTGCATGCAAACCCAGGACCCCCAAAGATAGTATGCTCAGTGGGTAGGCCAGAAAGTTGTCTGCCTGAGTAATGTGGACATGCACCTGTTTTAGCTTCAGCTGTGGATAGAACAAAGACATAAGAAAATTGCCTCCTCTGATCATCCCTGAATATAAGCTCGTACTCATGCAGGATCATGGCTTGAATTCACACAGCCTCGTATGTGCCCAAACATTCCAAGCTGTACATAAAATGTGAGACGGCCTCTAGGTGGCAAGCAGAAACCAAAGGTATGCACTTTAAACAGGGCCTCAGAGAAGTCCCACAGGTGATATTCCAAGTAAGTGAACTCATAATTTAAAAAGCCCTATGGACGTGAGGAAATAAGCCACTATAAGAGAGAAATAGCTGGAACAAAGACCTACAGAAGCAGAGATACAAAAACTATAGGCATTGGAAGTATCAGGTATCAAATACAATATATAATAACAAATTGAAGGTATTTATTTTACAATCAAGAATAAGAAGATGTCCACTATTATTGCTTTATATTCTCTAACTGGGGCAGGAATGAATCCATGAACTGTGATTTATGGGTATATTTTTAAGACTAATAAACAAAAATATATCTGTATTAGTGTGCTAGGGTTGTCAAAACAAAGTACCACAGCCCGGTGGCTTAAACAGCAGAGATATATTCTTCCACAGTTCTAAAGACCTGAAGTCTGGGACCAAAGTGTTGTCAGGGTTAGTTGTCAGGGCCTTTCTCCTTGGCTGGTAGACAGCCATCTCCTCCCTGTGTCTTTACATCGTCTTTCCTCTGTGTATCTCTGTGTCCAGATTACTATTCTTATAAGGACACCACTCATATTGGATTGGGTCTCATCCCAATGACCTCATTTTAACTCAGTTATCTCTTTCAAGACCCTGTCTTCAAATACAGTCACATTGTAGGGTGTGGGGTGGGGGTTAGGACTTCAATATACGCATTTGGGGAGACATAATTCAGCCCATAGCAAGGTACAAGGGTAACAAGTCCAACAGGGAAAAATAAGGTGGGAAAAGAGTTGGGAATATCTAGAGGCTTCAATTTTAAGTTGGGTTGTCAGGGAAAGTCTAGCTAGGAAAGTGACACAAGCAAAGACCTCAGGGAGGTGAGGAAGCCAATCATACATCAGGGGGTGTCAGGTATGCTCCAGAAAAAGCCACAAAATACCATTTCATACCCCTGATATCAGCAACTAATATGTCTGAGGATAGCAGTTTTGGGCAAGGAAGTGGAGAAATAGAAATTCTTATACAGTGCCAGTGGGAGGCATATACGTTGATATAAACACTTTGGAAATTATGTAGATATTTCCAGGTAAGAACGGAGATGACTGTGGCCTGTGAGCATCCCAGTCCTAAGTACGCTCGCAAAGAAACTTCTGCCTGAACATCAGGAGAAGAGTAAAAGAATATTCATGGCAACCTGGTAACATTCACAGCAGCAAAAAATGGGCAACAGTAACACAATGTTCATCAACAGAAGGATTAATAAATACGCTGCATGTATTAATAAACGAAACATTGTAACAGTAGAAGTGGATGAAATACAACACTGTATATCAGAATGGATGACTAAACTAATGTTGAGCACATATGTAGTATGCTTCTGCATAAATACAGTCCATAAACAAACAAAACAAAATTCTTTCTTTTAGGGATCGCTGATGCCCACGCGTGCACACAGCATCCACACATTTGTGCTAAAGCTGCAGAGGAAAGTCAGAGGATGATTAACAAGTATTCAAGCAAGGAAATGATGAATAAATATCGGAGCTGGAGTTTACCTTTGGTGGGGAGAGAAGGAGATTGGATTGGGAAAGAGTACACAAAGGAACAGAAAGACGTTTTTGTTCTCTCTCTTAAACCGGTTGATTACATGGGCATTTAGATACTCAAATATAAAAGTCTTGACATGTTAATGTTAGTGTAGGTAAAGTATATAAGTCACAGATTAACACGTAGAAGATGGGGTCAGATTTATTTCTCATTGTCTCATCTCGTAATCAGGAATGCGTACTCCTGCTTAAATCAGTGCTAGAAAATAATGTTTTCTTAAATACAGCCTTAAATTTTGCATAGTGGTCTTTTTTTTTTTCCATTTAATCAAACATTTTGTTTTTTTTTTTTTTTGGTGAGAGTTGGGAGAATTCTACACAATCTCTTATGACAACATTAATGCTATATTTATTAATGTGCTTTTTTTTTTCACTTAAAAAAAACACACACCCAACATTTAATCTCTTACAATGATGAAGCAGATTGAGCACTGGGTAGAGTCAGGACTACAGTCTGTTTCATAGCCGACAGAGCTTTACTTAAAGCACTGAATGGGCATGATTAACCCTGTTTAAACATTCACTTCCTTTCTTTCCACTAAAAGGCGCATTTAGCTTCTCTGACCAGCTATTCCTGTTGCTGACCCAAGTAAACTACCAAGGGAGAGAATATAAAGTAAATTAAACTCATATTCATTGGAGTATTCAATTTGTGTGATTAAAATTCAAAATCATTTCCTCTGGTGGCAGGTTTTCATCATATTGCTGTATAGGCTTTATAGCTTATCTGTGAGCATGTTCCCATGTTTCCTGACTTCAGCCTTTACAACCCTGAGAGCGAGGTAAATGGTTGGAACTATAGAAGAAAATGATCTGAAGGCCTGAAGTCCTCTTGTTAATGAATGGAAGGGTCAGAATTTGAGTCCAGATCTTTTGGCTTCTAGTCCTGCTCCTTTTCTCTTATATAACATGTTGCCTTTCATTAGTCCCCCAGTTTTCAGTTTCAGAAATATATCAATACGTTTTATGAAGGAACAAGACACAGTAACTGGCTTATGTAAAGAGCAATTTATTCTTCTCACAAATTCAGGGCGGGGGTAGGCACTGCTGATGTTGGTTTAGGCGAAGGCTCAGAACGATTCTGATGTCTCTGTTCCCTTGTGATCACAAGATCCTTGTGGCAGTTCAGATGTCATGTCCATATTCCAGGCAAAAGCAGATAAAAATCGAAAAGGTGTTGCCTAGAGATCTTCATTGGCATCCTTTTGTCCAGAGCTGTGATATAAATATCTCTCACTGAAAGAGGTGCTGAGAAATTATTTTGTTTTGTTTTCAGCCTCGACAGTAGAAGCAGGCGAAGGAGAATGGGGTTGAGACTGAGCTGGGCTTTGCATACAACAAAGCCTGTCTTGTTTGTCACAAGAAATTAGAGGCATAGCTCAGAGGCTGATGCTGGGCGCTTTGGTTAATCAATGTGTGCACAGCCATTTAGTTTTAAGCTTAAGAAATTCTTTGTAAGCCCCTCTTTATGGGTTGCTCCACAGTGGACCATAAGTAATTACTGAGATTCTGTCTATTAATTAAAAAGCAGATTACTAGGAAAGTTAGAACAACCATTAGCAGTGTTTCTCTGTGGTCACATAGCTTCCAAATCAATCCCTTGTGGGTGTAGCTGCTGGCCTTGCCCTTGGGCACTTACAGCTTTGCCCTTTGCTGTTACAAAGCATCGGACAGCTGGAGACGCAGGCGATCAAACCAGGGTCCGATGCTAAGGGCTGGGGTGTGTGTGTGTGTGTGTGTGTGTGTGTGTGTGTGTGTGTGTAATTCAGCAAAACAACTATAAAAAGTCATCATTACTCTCTTTATACATGTTTATTTAAACCCTAGGAATACGCTCTAAAATAGGGGCTGGCAAACTTCCTATAAAGAGCCAGATAGAACATATTTTAAGCTTGTGGGCATTATTGCCTTTGTGTTGTGACTAATCAACTCTGCCATCATAGAGCAAAAACAATCATAGAAAAAAAATGTAAATGATGGGCTGTGGTTTATTATTATCTACAAAAACAGACGGAGGGCTGGATTTGACACCTGGACCTAAGTTTGTCTATTCTTGCTCTAGAGAGGAGCTCAGGAATAATGATAATAATACCACATAATAGCCAAACTTCCACAGTATTTCTGAGCCAGACCTTGTTGTAAGTCCTTTCCAAATAGTATTTCATTTTGTTCCTATACTAATGCTATGGGGTGGACACTATCATCGACTCATTTCACATATGAGAAAACAGACACAGGGAGTTTATTTGTCTTGCCCCAGTGCCCAGCTAGTGTAGTCATAGTGGGTCTTCAAATTCAGTTTGGCTTCACTGTGTGTTCTCTCCTAAGACAGTGTTTGTAAATGTCTTTTGAAGAAATTTAGGGAATAAAGCAAAAGAGTATTTTTCCATAATCTATTCGTCCACCCTGATACCCACCCAGCCAGTCATGTAACCTAGTTAACAGACATTTGTTTGCTAGCTCTCAGGTGGTAGGCCCTGGTCTAGGCAGTGGTGACTCCACAGTGAACAAGACTGACTAGATTTCTCTCTCTGCATGAGCTCGTGGTCCAGCGAGCAGAGCCAGACAGATGAACAAGTAACAGAGAACATCGTGCCAGAAAGCGAAGACTACGTGCTCGGATGAAGTGATAACGACTGGGCTGGCCAGTCCCCTAATTATGAGAGAAATGAGCCACATGAAGATTTGGGAGAAAGGGAGTTCCGGGCAGAAAGGAAAACGCATGCAACTCCCTGAGCTGGGAATGAGCTGGGCTGGAGGCTACACGGAAGGGTGGAGGGAGGGCCTTACAAACGAGCCATGTGAGGGGCAGCTGGAGAGTTAGTCGTGGGGCAGGACATATAGGACCTTTTAGGCAGAGATGAATTCGTCTCAATCTAGTTTGGTGAGAGGTCACTGGGGATTTGAAGTAAGAAAGTGGACGATCTGATTTACGGTTTGCTGTATTGTGATTTATAAGAAATCACATTCAAATGACCAGAATGTGTTTCTCATACATATCTGTTTTTCACTCAGTTCCTGGCTAGCACCTCCCAAACCTCTTGGAATCTCTTAAGTGTTGAGAGTGAAAAAGTGTCTTTTGGTATGTTGATGAGGTGACTTTGGGGATGCACCTAAGGATGGGGGCTGGTTGCCAGAAGACCTAATCTAGTGATGAGAACTTTTAGTCTCACCTCTTACCTCTTGGAATCAACTGCTACTGGCCAGTGATGTAATCAGACATGCGCATGTAATGAAACTTCTGTGATGACCCAAGAGGACAGAGGATGGGGTTGGGAGGCTTCTGGGCCGGGGAACATGGGAAGAAGTGGGGAGAGTGGAGCACCTGGCAGGGGTATGGAAGCTCCGTGCCCTTCCTCTGTGCCTCGCGTCTCTTCTGTCTGGCTGTTCCTGAGTTATATATCCTTTTACAATAAACCAGTGATCTGCTAAGTAACATGTTTCTCTGAGTTCTGGAGCCGTTCTAGCAAATTAATTGAACCCAAGGTGGGGGTCGTGGAAACCTCTGATGTATAGCTGGTCGGTCAGAAGAGCAGCTAGCAACCTGGACTTGTGGTTGGCATTCTGAGTTGGAGAGACTTGTTAGACTCTCCAATCCAGGGCCAGTTGGTCTGGAGCAGAGAGCGCCTGGGCTTGTGGCTGGCCTCAAGTGTATGTGTCTGGGGTGGGGCAGTCTTGTAGGACAGATTCTGCTGGAATCTGACTCTATTTCCAGGCAGTAGATAGTGTCAGAATTGAGTTGAATTCTAGGACACCCTGCTGGGGTCTGAGACTTGTTTCTAGGAACCCAATTTACTGTTTGAGATAATCAACTCTGGCTGCTCTGGGGAGATTATAAGAGGAAGTAGGAGGGTTATTAGGAGGTTAATACGTGAGTCCAAGAGAGAGAGAAGATGGCTGTAGAGAGATGAAAAAGATAAGTTTGGGGATTTTATTTTCATAGGTAGGGTGGATAGATTGGACATGGTTGCCAGGGGAAAGGGTAATCCAAGACAACACCTATGGTTCGGCTTGAGCATATGGTACTATTTGCAAAGATGGGCAACTCCATGAGAGGGAGAATTTGAGAGGGAAAGGGGTACGCAGGAGCTCTTTTGGGGACAAGTTAGTTTTGTATGACTATTCCATGTCCAAGGAGAACTGTCAAGGCAGTTACAGGTATTAACCTGAATTATAGGGCAGATGTTATGGCTGAGGTAAAACTTTCAGAGTTATATGCATGTTCCTGATTGTATCAATTAGAAAGTTCCTGTTGCATGTAATAAGAAACCCAAATTGAACTAGATTAGATGATAATTGCTCATCAGAGGAAGCCTAGATGTGGGTCAGACTTCTGGTTTGGTTTATTGAACACTTCAATGCTATCTTCAAAGACCCAAATATCTTCTTCTCTTTAGTGTGTTGTATCAGTGTCTTCTGTACCCCAGAGTTGGTTTTTGTGTACTTGACATCAAAGCTACAGTCTTCCTCATTCATAGGTGAAGGGGGTGTGGGACAGGTGGGGTGTGGGTGAGTGTAGAAGACAGAGAGACAGGGAAACACACGCACTGACTATGTATTCCTCTCAAAAATAAAAATGGTCCTTGCCAAGGATCCCCGAGCAAACCTTTGTTCACATCTTATTGGTCCAAATTGGCTTAGGCCTGCCCGTCCCCAGAACAGTAACTGGCAGCAATCGTGAGATTCTGTGAGTCAGGAAAGACCATTGTCCTGCACAACATTCATTTCGACTGGGCTGGGGCCAGAAGCAGGATACTAACTCCAAATTTATAAAATCCCAATATTTGCTAAGTTATTGTTTCTAGAGGAAGGGTAAGGAGTGTTAAGCATTTATGGTTCTTTTTATAAATTTACTAATTATGAATTGATAGTCACTAGAAATAGTTGTTCATAATTGGTCTCGTTTGCAGGGTAAAATGTCTCTTTTCAGACCTTTAAAGATAGACCAGAGATCAGGTTTCACACATCAGTACCCAGGTTTTTGATCCTTTAGTATACCATAAACTGATAAAAAAGTAAAATGAATATGAAAATATTAAAATCTTATTTCTTTATCCTCCTTTTCAGACTTCTGCACATTCTTTCTTATTCATATATGCCTGAGTAGACCACAGCTACGCAGAGGGCAGGTGTGTCAAAATCACCCATGACTGCACGTGAAATGTACGTGGATATCAGTGACAATTCCATGTTCCCTTATGCTGAGAAATGAAATCATGGATGGATGGATGAGGGATGGATAGAATGCTGAAATGCTATATGTTCAAATTTCTTAATGAAGCCCAGGGTGAGACAAAGTCAAAAGTCATGTAGATGGTGTGAGGAGCCAAAGGGAACGGGAATGTGGAAGGATGATGATAGTACAGCAAGTTTTGCAGAGTATTTGGACTTCCTTGCATCTATTTCTTTAAAAGTGTGGTTTCTCCTTGAAATTATGAACTCCTTTGGGGGAAAGGACTGTACTTTATTCATTTATTTTTTACTTTTATATGTTCAGGGCTTAAAGAGTGTGACAGCTGTAAAAATGTTAAGTAAATGGAAGGAGAAGGTTGGATGGAATGGGGCCGGTTGGCATAGGACTGATGTTACATAAAGGAAACAATAGTTTTGCATTTCTGTGTGATGCTATTGGTTATGTTGTGAAACCTGACAAGAGAAGCTCCGTGTGAAGAAATAAAAAGCTTCTGAAATGACTCCACTAATCTGATTAAGCCAGTGGTTCAACCAGGGGCGATTTTGCTTCTCGAGGGACATTTGGAAACATCTGAAGACATTGGGTAGTTTTCCGCATAGTAAACTACGCATTTGCTTCTTGTTTCCTTGTGGAATAGTGCTTACAGTTATCTTGGTAATGAGACTGGAGAGGAGCCGAGCCCATCCTAGATTCCATGGCGATGTGGCACTTTTTAAAATATGCCATATCATGCCTGGCCGGTGTGGCTCAGGGGTTGAGCGTCGACTCATGCACCAAGAGGTCGCTGGTTTGATTCCTGGTGAGGGCATATACCCGAGTTGTGGGCAAGTCCCCAGTGGGGGGCATGCAGGAGACGGCCAATGGATGTTCTCTCTCATCGATGTTTCTGTCTCTCCCTCTCCCTCTCTCTCTAAAATCAATAAAAAGAAAAAAAAATTTTAAGTAAAATATTCCATGTGATGTGTTAGTGTAGAATTTTCAGACAGACACCTTGGTTGTAAAGAAATTGAGCTTCACCTGCTCCTTTCGTTTCTCTGGATACGGACTTCATCCTTTACGTGAGGACCTAACCTAGCACACCTACAGTGCACAGTACAGATTCACCGATGATCCAATGGACGAGAGAGTGTGTAATGAAACGTGCTGTGTGCGTCTCCCTGCTCCCCACCCTGTATTCACATGGCACTGCACTAAAACATGTAACAATGCTGCTGTGTCCACTCGAGTTTCCCATGTGGAAATGAACAGCAGGTGGTGTCTGACCAGCTGAAGGATGCTGAATAAAGGCTCCACACAGCTGTAGATAGCGGGGAGCTCCCCAGGATACGCGGGGAGTGTTGGGATCCTTCCTAATCTGGCAGGCTTCTGTGCAATCACATCTGCGTGCATAGTTGCGACGTCTCTCATTACCATTTCAAATGATGAGCTTATTTTTTAATGCACATAAATTGCCTTCAATAGACGTGGTGATTGAACACTGTAAATATTTTTCTATGCCACTAAAAATAGTAAGCACTCTGGAAAGCTTTTTTGTTTCCTTTTCTGCATGGGCTTGTCTTCTTGCAGAAGCTGAGCCCTCGAACGGATCATTTACACACACCCTTCTCACTGCATCTTTTGCCACCTCCTTTGCCAGGGCGAGCTCTGTCAGGGCTCCCTCACACCCCACTGCCCCCAGAAATGCTGAGCTGGCCTGGGGAATCTGTTTCCCTTGGTGTATGTGTGTGTGGGGGCAGGGTAAGGCAATGGCTTTGGGAAAAGCTGCTGGATTTGGGACAGAAAGGGCTCTCTGCCAGTCGGCTGCCTTGCCACGCAGGTGTCTAGGCTGCTCTACCTCTGTTCCTTAGGGCAAAACACCAGCTTGCTCTTTCTGCATATTTTTAAGGGCCTGCCATTCCCTGAGGAGCTGCTCATGCAAATGATACATGGCAAAGCGTGCCCTCCTCTGTCTCGTGTTTTCTGTGAGCACTCACTCTTACATTGCTGTGTTAGCAGTCTTGGTGTCAGAATGAGGGGTCCCCATCAGCCAGGCCTCAAGAAGTTGTGTAAAGTGCTCTTGGTGAGGGGGAGGGAATTTGTACTGAAAAAAAATCTATGCTTGTGGTTCCAAGTCTGATTGTCTAGGGTAGCACTGAATAAAATAGCATTTCTTCAAGTTCATATAAAGGACAAGTGGGTTGAAGTGAGAAGGACAAGTCTGCAGCCCAGGACAGAGTTCACAGATACTCAGAGGACAGCCTCAGACCTTTCCCTTTTGTGCCATTCCGTGTTCCAGAAGCTGCTGTGCTCTGTCTCGCCTCCGTTTCGTGAACAGAGAGTAAGCTGTGGGGCAGGAAGAATGGGTTTCTGTTGGTCCTGCTGCTCGGTTTGCTCATGTTATCCCCTACAGTTAATATTTTACATTCTGGTGATCTTATAGAGAAAATGTAGAAAATATTGCTAGTGTCTTCCCCTAACATTCGAGAATGTTCTCATTACATTGATAAATCTCCTTTTGGGGGAAGCAGCCTCTTGGGTGAGCTGCCCCAGGTCAACGGCAGGAATTCAGCGCAGGAAGTGGGTACCAGCTCTGCCTCAGTCTCTAGGTGTCGGTCTTGCTTTGACTCCTAACACTCTGCTGAGTTCTTTCAGCTGCAAAAAGAGGGACGTATGACCTGTTCTGCACTGCTCCTACTTGTAGGTCCAGGGCTCCTGAGCTGTTTGTTGGTGAAGATGTCGTACACGCGTGTTCCTGATAACACTGTTCATTTGCCTCAGTCAACTGACTCCATCCAAAAATAAGAAGGGAGATGTGATCGAAGCCCCAGAGGTATTGGAGTGTCTGTTCTTTGTGGGCAAGACACTGACTGAGTGTTCTTCTCTGTACGAGGTGTGTATGTATGTGTGCATTTGTGTGAATATGTGTTTGTGTACACGCACATGAATGTATGTGTGTCTGTGTGTATGCATGGTTTTGTGTGTGTGTGTGTGTGTGTGTGTAGAGGTCACAGAAGGGAGCAGGTGCTGGGCCCAGGTGCCAAGTGAACCACAGGAGCAGGGTAAGGGCTTTTGGTCTTTGCAGTTCTGAGCTGTGGTTCTCACCACTGTTGTTACGGCACCAGCAGGCAAGGGGCTGCCTCACAGGCGCTGCTTGGAGACCAAAGGGGCTTCTTTGCAGAGAAACTGCTGCTTGGCAAGGCGAGAAGAAGAGCTGTGAATCTATCACCCTGTTGGCAGTGGGCCTGGTGGTTACAAAGGGGCAGGCTTGATGCCCAAAGCAAACAGGCTCTGGCCGGGATTTCTGAGTGGACCCTTCTGGCAGCTGTTTCCTGGAGCTCAGTCCACAAGAATGAATGGATGACACAGATGCTCAAGTCTCTTGTGGAAACAGATCTACTATGGACACATTCACAAATAAAATAAATATATTATTCGATGACTAGGAAAAGAACAGCCACAAATATTTTTTTCTTTTTTAGTAAATGTGTAAAATACTCCATGGTGGGTTTTTGTTTTTTTTTTTTTAATTTCAGGACTTTGTATAATCTTAAATTAAGAGTGCAGGTTTAGAAACCAGCTCATTCAAAACAATTCTTCAGGCATTATTGTGAGGAATGCAAATAAGAGTGCTTCTCAAGAAAGGGGGCGATGGCAAATGTGATTCCCAGCATACAGCTCTACATACTTACCCACCTCATGGGCTGATTGTGGGTTCCCATTACCACCCCCCCCCAAATCAATATTTTGAAGTCCTAATACCCAGTACCTTAGAAATGACTATATTTGGAGATGGGGTCTTTAAAGAGGTAATTAAGCTAAAATGAAGTTATCAGGGTGGGCCTAACCCTATGTGAGTGTTGTCCTTATTAGAACAGGGAATTAGACACAGACACAGAGGACAAACCATGTGAAGACCGAGAGAAAAGATGGCTATCTACAGGCTAAGGAGACAGGCCTCAGAAACAGCCAACATCTTGAACTTGAACTCTTACCCTTCAGAAGCAGGGGGGATACTATTTTGTGGTAAGAAAGTACAATTTTGGAGGAAAAGATATTTGAGTTGGTGCGGTGCCAGGCGAAGAAAAGATGATGGCCAGGGGGAGGGATTATTTGAGTAAAGTGTAGTTAAAAGTCATTGAAGGTGAAGGAAAAAAAAAAAAAAAGCCAGAGGTTCATTTTTATCACAATTTATCATGAAAAATAAAACAAGGTGAAATCTCTGTGAGGAGTGAGCAGCCAGGACTGAGGTGGCAGGAGATAGGCTTAATGATGATTAATAATGAGACATTTTCCCCTTAGGAAAGAACGTTTGCTTGCTTATTTATTTTGGGGCATGCTTATTTAAATAGAGGGAGTAGACAGTGTGGGTTTTTCCATTTCTAATGTCAAATAAATCCCTAGTAGCTGGAGAAAAAGCAACACAGATGTGATTGATGCTCTAAATAATGAACTCTCCCTCAATGCCACGAAATTGCAAATGAGTCGTGATGTGCTCGTGATTATTTCTTTAATGAAAATGTGACATTAAGCTATTCCCAGCAACATAGTAAACTTCTGTTTGCTGATACACCGGGCCTTTCATTAACCTTTTCGCACATGCCGTAGGATCCATTTTCTGTTCATCAAAGCTTTATATTCCAATCCCTCATAAATGCTGTAGAAGTAGAACTGGATTGGAGAGTTTACTTTCAGCACGTGAGAGAAGAGGGTAGGAGGCTTTACCTTGCAGTTCTACAAGCACCAAAGACACTAAAAGCAAGATTGGTGACTGGAGCAAATTGAAATCTTGAATCACAGTTGTCATGGGAAGGTTAAAACCCCTGTAAAGTTCCCTTGTGAAATTCTATTATCTAACTAGCTCAGACTTAGCCTTGATGTTTTATAGTATTTCCTGTTTGCTGGCTTTGAGAATAAAATGGAAAAAGATGTAGAAAAGAGGTAAGACAACTTGCAAAAAAGTTATGTAGGTTAAAAAAAGTCCATGAGGCTGATCTATTAGGTTCCTGAGACTCTTACTCTTCAGTCATTTGTGAAGCTTATCAGGTCTCAGGCTATGCCCTGTAAATTGTCCATCACAAATTACTATTTGTGGTGCAGTTTATTCTTCATAGCTGTGCCTTAAGCTGCAGCGTAGGAAAAGCCACAGCAAATTTACCTGAGCATGTCTTATATTGGCTGCTGAGGCATCAATACACCAGGGTGCTGTGGGACATGCATTTCGCAGGCTTACCTTTAAAATAGCTTGCTACTGTTTTCTTCTGCTTGGTTTCATGTTATACATTGTTAGTGATGCCACTGTTGGAACGTTAACTGTGCTCACCTGGATCAGAGTTTAGTCAAACAGTATGGGCAGAAGGACCACTGGAGAGCCACTGAAATGTTATTCAACCAGCCAGAAATGAGTGGTGGGCAGCAAGCAGGACTGTTCATTTCACTCAAGGGCTGTACGGGGACAGGTTAGCCCAGCATGGTCTCTGCAAGCTAAGTGGAACTTTCTTTGCCCTCTTCTCCCAGGTGCCTGAAAAGTCTTGAATCTTTTCAAATGGATTCGTATTCCTTATGTCTGTACCAATACCTCCTGAAGCTGGCTCTTATTCTTACCCCATCCCAGTCCACTGTTCAGTGTCAAAGTATATGGATCTGCTTTTAACCCACAACACAGATTGCCTAACCTTGAGAACCTGGTCTCTTTTTGGTCCAATCTCTATCAGAACTTGCTTGCCAAAAAGCATAATTATGATTGAGTGTTTGCTGATGTTACAGTCCATCCACTTCTCCAGATATTGAAAGCGTTTCCCTCGGATGGAGAAAACCATCAGAGAACTGTTCACCTTGGTCCTTATCGGTCCCTTGTCAAAGTGCTTTAGCTGAATTGCACCTCAAAATTTGAACTCCTTTGGGTTTGCAGAGCAGGTTTTCATCAGCAACAGCTGAGCATCCTTTGCTACTGATTTTCCTATGGGATGTGTTTGAGGGCACTGCCCACCACACTCTACACTCTACAGTGTCCCCTCTAGGAGATCCCAAGGAGACATTGGTCTCAGGTGAAAGCCAGGCCACTCCCAGGCAATTGGTTTGTTTTCCTCTTAAAGACGTGATTCATCTTGTAACATGTTTTTCCCTCTTTGCTTTAGCCATTGGAAAGTTAGAGCTCAAATGGGGACTTAACTCTAAAAAGTATAATGCTAATTTTACCCTTACCTTTATTGTATTTCCATCCATTTTACCTTATGTACCATCTTCTTCAAGGATGTTATATCCTTTTGTGGTTGGTGTATTAGGGATTACATAAAATATCTCTCAATTTGAAGACATTATGATACACAGTCTCAAGGGTTTGCCAGTAAAATAGTAAAGATACAGCTCCTGGTGCTCAAAGAAAATGAAAGTAATGACCCCACGACAAAGGCGCCCGTGAGTGGAACAGGCTCAGTTCAAAGTACGCGTACATTGCAAAGAATGGCTGCCACGCAGCTTCATGTCATTTATTTTAAGTCAAAGGACACTGCCAGAGTCAGTGTTCCCTGGAGTGTGTTCTACAGGACATTCGTTCTTAAAGGATGCTATGTTCAGTTATGTTTGGGACACTCAAGGAATAGATTTAGCTTTTTTAAAACCTGGATTTCTAGAAGTTCTTAACTTACATTCATCATGAATCTTCAGGAGGTAGACGATGTGGTGAGTATTTCCAAATTTATTTGACCATTTATTTTTCCTGGAGCTTGTCCAAGAGCTCATCTTTTTTGAGACATACTAGGGTAGAATAATGCCATTATAATTATAAATGTCCTGTTTTCTCTTAAAAAGTGTAGGACAAAGGCTTAGATATTTATTGGTAGTAATCTTAAACTTTTAAAAAAATATTTTTTTCTTTATTGATTCTAGAGAGAGAGGTAAGGAGAGGGAGAGAGAGAGAGAAACATCAATGAGCGAGGACATTGATTGGCCGCCCCCTACATGCCCCCCTCTGGGGATCTGGCCCACAACCTGGGCATGTGCCCTGACCAGGAACTGAACCAGCATCCTCTTGGTGCATGGGTTGACGCTCAACCACTGAGCCACATCAAATTTTTATTTTAAAATGTAAAGTGAATGTAAATGCATTAAAAATAAAAGCAAAAAAACCTTTATAAGCCATGTATAGTGCTTTGTGTATTTATTTAGTTGAGTCTTTTATAGTTAGGTTATTGCTTCTTAATGTAATGTTTAAAGCTCTTTATTGTAGGACAATGTGATGTTGAGGTGGAATCCTTGGCAACATGCTGATTTGATAACGTACTTATACTTCAAGAAGGCACAATAGTGAAGTGGTTGGAGTCTGGAATAAGACACAGTTTCAATTTCTAGCTCTATCATAGGTCTGTGGCCTTGGGAAAGTGACTTAAATTCTATAAGCCTTGATTTCCTTGTCTGTAACATGGTATTATGACACATCTACCTCGTAGACTTGTTCTGGGGATTAAATTAATTTGTGTGTGTGTGTGTGTGTGTGTGTGTGTGTGTGTGTGTGTGTAGAGTGCTTAGCACAGTGATTTTCATATAGTAAGTACCTACTAAATTGTAACTTTTAATTTTTGTTTATTGAGCAAACATTTATTGAGCAACTTCTAGGTAATAAGTACTGTGTTGTGTATGTGGTTATAACTATGAATGAGTCACAGTTCCTGCCGTTGAAAAATATAGTCAAGTAGACAAACAACAGTTACATATATGTGTGAAGTGAAGTATTTATGGATTGATGATAACCATACATGCAGAAAGAGTGGAGTCATAGAAGAGATGGCTGTCAGTACTTTGGGACAAGATGCAAAGGTGGCTGACATGAGGATCCATAGTGGATACTACATTAAAGATGAGTTATAAAAGGTGATTCCGTGTTTGCTGGAGAGAGGACAGTGAGGCCAGGGGTGCTGGCAAGAGGGATTCCAGGATGCTTATGAGAATGAACAAAGGAGGCAGAGTAAGTTCAGGAGGCTGCAGGCAGCTCAGAATAGCTGTGAATGGCATGTGTAGGGCAGAGGTATGAGGTGGCCAAGGTCAGCAGTGGCTAGATCATGAGGGTCTTAAATCCCAGAGTGAAGCATTTGCAAGTCTTCAAGTCATGCAGTAAGTACTGGGAGGCACTGAGGTATTTCAGCAGTGGAGCGACCACTGAGTTGTGTTAGGTCAGTGCTACTCCATGTGTGGCAGTGCACTTCTTGTATTAGCATCAGATGGGACCTTTATTAGAAATGCAAATTCTCAGGCCCCATCCACAGCTACCAAATCAGAGTCCCATGTTTTGGTGAGCTCTCTAGATGATGTTTTTTGTAACATTACAGTTGGCGAGTTGGCGAAGCCTTGTTTTAGATAGATCACTCTTTGTGCTTTATAGAGGGTAGACTGGACCCTCTCCAGTTAGAAGCAGGGAGATTAATGAGTGAAGAACCATTGTCCAGGTGAGGAATGATGGCAAGGTCTGAACTAAATCAGAATTGTAGAAAAAAGAGGAAGAGACATGTAATAGACATATTAATAGTTTACTTTATGGAACCTTAGTTACTACCTGGATGCTATGTTAGGAAAAGTGATGATTCAGGGATGACGCCTAGATTTCTTGCTATATTAATAGAGTGTGATGTTATGCATTGAGAAAGGGAATAGAAGAAGAGTATAAGGTTTTATTTGTTCTTTCTTTCTTTCTTTCTTTCTTTCTTTCTTTCTTTCTTTCTTTCTTTCTTTCTTTCTTTCTTTCTTTCTTTCTTTCTTGGCAATGAGAGCAATCTACATACCACTCAAACTAAATATACCACTTGAAGTTCTCTAAACATACATGCTATCTTAACTTAAAGGCCTTGGTACATGCTGTTGTTCCCTTGCCAAGAACATTCCCTGCCTCATTCCCTTGCTCAGCTCTCTACATCTAGCAAACACCTACTGATCCCTCAAAACCTCCTCCAAAGTAATCTTCTCCCCAGAAATGTGCTCCTTCTAGATGCTTTCTTAGGGTCACTACTTTACACAGTTTCTCTGTTTCCTTTGTGCTTAGGTCCTGACAGTAAGGTCTGTGTCTGGTTCCACATTTTGCCCCAGTCCCTGGCAGGATACCAGGTGCTCAAAAACTAATTGTTGGATAAATTATAAAAGAATGGTCAGAGGAAGAAGAGTTGTCAAAGGAAGACTGAGAAAGTATTATATTAGAAGTAGAAGGAGTACAAGGAGGAAGTGATGTCATGGAAACCAAGGAAAGAAGTCTCAGAAGGGAGTGTCAAAAGCTTCCAAGCAATCATGTAAGATAAAGACTGAAAATGTCTATAGGATTTCATAGTCAGGGCAGTGGCACCCTTAGCCTGGATGGTTTGAGGGAGTGAGCTCTCATAGTAGAAATCAGATTGCAATGTTTTAAGAATAGCTGGCCCATGATAGAAAGGATGGAAGAAGAGGACATGGGGGTCAAAGGAACACTCTTTGAAATGAGAGATGATTTCATAGATTTAATATATGTGTGCTGTTCAATGGGGGCCTGGCATAATGAATCTACAGTAAAGAAGGAGGAAGAAGGATGATAACCAACCAGATTCCAGTTTAGAGGAAGGGATCAAGCTTCATGAAGAAGAATTAATCTTGACTTGGAGGAGCACTTGGAAGGGAATGGAGATGGGTGTGGACATAGACAAGCTTATTGGGATGGGGAAGGAAGTTCTGAGAGTTTACAATTGATAGCTTAATTTCCTCATTGAAATTGGGGACAAGCTAGGAGTTCCCGCTTATGAACGTGTGTGTGTGAACGTGTGTGTGTATGTGTGTGTGTGTTTAGGGGGTGGTCTGGACAGCCCCAGGGATGGAGAGGAATGAAGGTTCCAAGCAGTCATGTAAGACCCGAAAGAGTGAGCTGACCAGAAAACACGTTATTATTATTATTTTTGTTGTTTTAGAAAAGGAAGTCCTATCGTTTTAAGATTAGTACCCTTTATGAATTCTAAGAGTTTATTGATTTAGATGAGAAATTCTTATTGAGTATATAGGGAGTGTTGTAAGGTCATTATTGATTTATAATATTATGCTTCAGAGACTATCACTGAGGAAATAATCTTTTTAAAGGGCTATTCTTCCATAATTCAAAGAATGTTATTTGTCTCACCATCTAAATATTTATATACTATACAAACAACCTGAACATTTAATAACTGTGATCCATGTGAGCTCCCACATTACAAAAGCGGGAAGAATCCAACCATGTTATTACTTTGGTTGAGTTTGTCATATTTCTTCGTTAAATGCATGAGCAAACCATGCTGTGCTGCCTTGAATAAACTATTAATCAGTATAAAAATATAGAGATATGGGCCTTAAAATCATGGTTTTATGTCCTAAGTGGCTCTGTAATATTAAACATTAACATTTATTGCATTCTTACGTAATGTCGTATATTATGCTATATGCTTTCCCAGCATAATCTCATTTAAGCTTCATACTAATTCCAGGAGGCAGGACATATTTAAGTCACGTTTATAGATGAAGAAACTGAGGCTTAAAAAATAGGAACCTTGCCCTCTTTTAGCTTTCTGTTCCAAGGAGAATATGTAAACTTCAGAGGGCCTGGTATTTAGTTAGTTTAGAGTTCTATATTTAAACTGCAATTTTACAACATTGAATAAGCTGGTTAGGGAAGTTTGAAAGTCCAGGCTAGCCTGGACTAGCCCCTGTGCTCGTGATCAACAAATACATGGCACATGTGCCTTCCCGTCCCCTTCTGTGCCCATTGCAAACATTGATAATCAATCATAGCACACTCTTCTTGAGGCCAGACTTGGTCTCAGCAACCCTCATGAGACAGTGATCCAGGCAACCATAATAGCTGATTTGTCATCCCGAGGCTGATGTACCCAATTATTTTCTAATCACAATGGGTAGGCAGGAGTGTCAGTTCAGATACTCTGAGAAACAGCCAACATGGGATAAGACCTATAAGGGCTTTATTGGGGGAAGTGCTAGTATAGATGAAGGGAAAGCAGGGAGGGGAACCGTCGTAGACAAGGAGAGTCTTCAGACTACAATGCAGGTTTGACCCCGGTGAAAGGACAGAAGTAAGGATTGGATAGGTAGGACCTCTGGCTGTGGCACAGTTCTGAGACAGTCTCAGCCAGGATGAGGGGTGTCCTGAGTAAAGGTGTCTTTTAGAAGAATGCCCTGTTGGGGAGGAAGGGGCAGCCTGGGGGAAGTGTGGCCTTGGAGTTGATAGCCACAAGTCCACTGAAGCCTTGGTGAAGATTTGAGTGCACACTTCCACTGCAGCCATGGCAAGTACCCCAGGAAGTGTCTTGGCAGAGTCCTGTAGATCACATAGGAACTATGATTGTGCTGCTAATGCTGGCGATTCAGAGTCACTGAAAGCTTCTTAGCAGCTGGGAGATTAGAGCTCCATTTCTCTTTCCTAGAGTGGGGCCCATCTTCTGGAGTCTTGAGGAGTTGTATGTGGAGGGAGTTCCTGTGTGTCTCTGGAGCCCCTGGCTCCACCCCTCACCACCAAACCCCGAGGAAGAAGAGGAAGTGGCAGCCACTCTTTTTGTCCTGTGACAACTGATCCCTGGTCTTACCACTTTCATTCCGTGGGAAATGATGTTTCACTTTCACTTAGCAAAAGTCATTCTCTTTGTTACAAGGGTTATAGAATCATAACATATGCTTTATCAAGTATTTAAAAAATATTGGTATGTACATTGATACCTAAAACATTAGAATATGTTTAAGATATTTAGATATTCCCTGAAATTAGAAATATAGAAATGTTTATACAA
Organism: Tadarida brasiliensis; assembly: GCA_030848825.1. Taxonomy (NCBI): domain Eukaryota; kingdom Metazoa; phylum Chordata; class Mammalia; order Chiroptera; family Molossidae; genus Tadarida; species Tadarida brasiliensis. Next base: position 58,058,063 of record CM061257.1, on the reverse strand, counting down.
CTCATTGGCCTCCTCTCAAATTATATTTTCACTGGAAGACACATGCATTTATCTTTCTCATGTGATGGACCCTTTTTTTTCTTAACAAATAAACAAAGATTCTGCCACCTCAAGAGTCACTGACAGTAAGCAGCACCTCAGCAGGGCTGCTGGGCTGGTGACTCAGTTCATTCATTACTCAGTGATCTCGTCCTGCACACCAGTCTGAGAGCATGTGGGGATGAAGGTGTACTTGCGCAGGGTTACACCACACTGTGCCAGTGACAGCACTCACAGTTATTACTTGCCAGTTATTGACTGTCCATTGCCAAGGCACTGCATTTGAAACACATTGATATCAGATGTTTATAATAATCCTCTGAGGTAGGTGGTACTACCCCTTTAAAAAAAAAAGGATCAGAGAAATTAATGAGGTTACCAAAGTCAAACAGTTAGTGGCAGAACTGATATAAAGCCACAAACCCTTTGGCTCCAAATCCCACGCTCTTAATTAATGTTTGGGGTTACTCACAATGAGTCAGAAGCTGTAGGTCAAATCAATTTATACCAGGGACCTGCTGCATATAGTACTATCCCCCTTCCTCCCACAGTGTGATCAGATTTTCCTTTGGTGCTGGATGCAAATATCATTAGATGAAAACCCTTGTCTAAATATATTAATCATGCCCACACCTTAAGGCTAGCTTCAGAAAAAGGAACTTTTGTACTGGGGTTTTTCTAATGCACATTAAAAATAGAGGACCTGGAGAGTATTATGCTGAGCAAAGTAAGCCAGTCAGAGAAAGACAAGTACCACATGACCTCACTTATTTACGAATATCATGAACAAAACAAGCTGTCGACCAAAAGAGATCCAATCATGGAAGTCAGGAACAGACTGACAAAGCTCAGAGGAAAAGGGAGTGGGGGGATGGGAAGAGAGAAACCAAAGGACTTATATGCATATATCTGTAACTAATGGACACAGACGACAGTGTGGAGAAAGCAGGAGAAGGGTGGGAGAGGAGAGGAGGGGATCAATGGGGGAAAAGGGGGGGTAACTCTAATACTTTCAACAGTAAAGATAGAAATAAAATAAAATAAAAATAAAGTTAAATAAAAAGAGGATGCTTTCTCTGTTTCTCTCTTCTCAAAATTACATGGAGGCCAAGGACAGTGTTATAAGCGATAGGTGAGCAGAGGCCATGTCGAGCTTATCCCTAGTTCCTAGCACTGTGCCTAGGACGTAAGGGAAGCTCTAAGCTCTGTGGCCATTGCATGAAGGATTGCTGGCATATCATGGGCAGGAAAAGAATATTGTAAGTTTACTTAAATTAAGATGAAAACATGTCTAGAATGTTGTGTGCCCCAAGTATGGTCAGTAGCCTACTCTTCTTTGAGGTTGAGGGCGGTTCTTTGTGGATCTGATTTTCCTAAAGGACACAGAAAGGGGCAGTTGGCTTAGCCATTAAGAGGAGAAAATGAAAAGGAACATCTGACCACTGTTTTTTTTTTTTTTTAAAAATGCCTTATTACAGGTCCTGGGAAAATGTGTGCAGCAGATCAAAACAGCCAGGTGCTTGGAGAACAGCCCTCTGGGGCCAGCTGGCAGAGGGCAGCTGGTCATCAGAGTAGATGGGAAAAAAACATCTGAAAGATGAAGAGCTAGCCCTAGAAAGGGCACAGGAAAGCACCCAGTGTGAGGGAGGCTATGGACAGACCGCAAATTATGTGCATGGAAAGAGAGAAGGAGCACATTTTAGAAGGTGCTAATGTCTAATAAAAGGTCTCTAATTAGCAGAGGCAGATGTCCAGCTAGGAAATCAGTTGCCCTTCAGATGTTGGGGGTGAGAAGACGTGCACAGCATTCAAGAGGTGGAGAGACTTACTCAATGCATGCTCTGATGACCTTGAGCACCTCCAGCAAAGGAACCGCCAAGCTCAGGGCTCTAAATTACAAGGCAAGTCTCTCTAGGTTGAAGGAAGAGGATGGAAAACTACCCAACTTTGGACAAATACCATGCAATTATCAAAGGCTTTATGGGGGGAGAAATCCAAAATGTTTTGGATTTTGAACTTCTTGTCAAGTAAAATGATGGACTATATTTATAAGGGAGAAATACAAAGTACTGCTGAGGCCTCCCTACTCCCTACCCCTCCACTCTCTTCTTCACTTGTGTTCCCAGGGCAACAGCATACTGTAAATAACAACTAACACTGCTTGGCACTTGTTGCATGTAAGCACTATTTTAAGTTTTTTACATAGATTAAATTGTTGATCCTCACGAAAGCCCTCTGAGATGACACTTTTATTATCCCTATTTTACAGATGAGGCAAATGGGTCACAGAGAGGGAATTGATAAAACAAAAAAAAGAGCACCTAACACCCAATAGGGTAAGAAAACATAGCCCTACCAGTGTTAAAACAAACTCCTAGTTACAGTAACTGAGAGCTAGAGATGAAAGGTAGAAAGGACAGACAGGGAAAATGGGCAAGAAACGAGGCTAGAAGAATAAGCTTTGATTTGGGGGCTGGGGGGAGGGTGGAGACTAATCTTAAAAGAATAAAGGTAAGTAATAGGCCTAAATTCTATAAAATTTGACCAACATTTACATATTAAAGGGACTTTAGAGCTGGAGCACAATCTTTAAATTCTGAAAATAAAACATTTCGTCTAGATCCTCAAGTCAGCCTAGTGATGTTGAAAAAGCACTGGGAATAAAAGGAAGCAAAGGAGAAGGAGAGCGCCCTGACCAGGTGGCTCAGTTGGTTGGAACATTGTCCCACATACCAAAAGGTTGCGGGTTTGACCCCCAGTCGGAGTGCATACCGGAGGCAACCAATTGATGTTTCTCTCTCACATCAATGTTTCTCTCTCTCTCTTCCTCCCTTCTTCTGTGTCTAAAAATCAATAAACAAAAACATATCCTCAGGGGGTGGGGAGTCAGCAGACGTGGAGGACACAGAACACACTGTTGACAGTATGGTGTTGACCATCTGTCATGGTCCATAAACCCTCAGGGCTTTGGCTCCCAAACCCAGAAACTCTCCTGTCTTCTGTAGGGTCCTGGGAGAGAAATTAACAGGCTCCACTCCCATGGCACAGCAGTCTGTTGTTACACATATGTTCAAACTTAGACTGTCTTCCAAGAGAAGCTGTTTCTCATTCATGCATGTGTACACTGAATCAGCCAACCAACTTCTAGCGGTCTGAGGCCATTCTTAGCCAATGTCTTTACTTGCCCTCGCCTGTCTCCCACCCACTGCTGCCTTCAAAGCAGGTGCCCAGACCCTGGGTCCTATAGACTGAGACAATGTACAGGGCCCTGTCTGCCTCATGAATCTCAACTTGTCACAGCAAAAGACACTGTTGCTAAGAACTGGGCCAGGGAAATTGCAAAGATGTTTTCCACCAGGAAAAAATATGCAAACAAGCTGTTTTGAAAGGAATTATGGGGCAAATCCAGAATCTTAGCTTCTGAGCTGGAGCAGAGAGAACCAAGAACTTCACGTGATTGTCTGTGGCTCAGAAGCAGAAATGTAGCAGCTCCATTGCTTTTAGTGTCCTTGTGGAGTCCGAAAGCTGAAAGACAAAACAGGAATACTCCAAACCTGATCAAGCTGGAGACCTCAAAATATGAGTTTAGATTAAAATCTCTCTTCTCTCATTTCATAAGATGCCTGATGTTGCTTATTTGAAGTCTTTGCACAGCAAATATGGAAGGGGTTAGCTTTCCTCTCTGCTCTATGTGACTTTTGGAGTGTCCAGTTTCTGGCCACTCTGCTGTAGTCAGAAGAAAATTCCTTCCCTGCCCATTTTCCTGTATCTTAAAGGTTACTGTCTCTTCTGTAAAATCACTTACTCTCTTAAACCATCATGTTGAGGTATGAGCTAGGTGCAGACAGTACACTTTCTGAGAGGAGGGAGGGGCAGGAATACCTCTCCCAGCTGGAAATCTTAGCCAACTGGGCAGGCAGAAGGTTGTGTGTGTGTGCCCGCCTGCACATCAACTTGATTGCTGGCAACAGCTATCTTGTCAGTTTATCAGGTGAATCTTTGGGATGAACTGATTTACAGACCTCTATTTAGGCTTACTTATTTATTTTCTCAATGTACTAGTAAACATAGGGCTATCTACACTGTTAATCCAACAGTGGTTCTAAACATTGGCTGCGCATTGTCGTTATCTGGGGAGCTGCAAAACACCCCATGGGAGACTCAGATTCAGTTGGTCTGGGTGTGGCCTGTGCATCAGGACCTTCAAAAGCTCTCAAGGTGACTCTAATTTGCAGACAATGCTAAGCACCAAAGACATAGAGTTACAAACTAATGAGACTCCTAAGGATTCCTCAGGCTGCTGGGCCAGTTGAAAGGACCGGGTATAGTGACACCATCAGTCAAAAGGAGGAAGACATTAAAAATCACTATGTCAATGCAGGTCTTTCTGTTTACAAAACAGCAACATGATCAGCTATGAGTCAGTACGGGAGGCCACAGAAAACACTGGATCTCTTCCAAGTTGTATTCTTATGGTTAATCCATTTGTATCAAGGTAGGTTATGGTCCCCCTCTCTTAAACACTAGGAGATGCTCAGGAAGCCTGGAGGCCAAGCACAGCTTTATTAGCAACGAGTTCACTGATTCTCCCTGGAGTTCAAGTAACAGAGTGATCTGTGCAGACAAAACCCACTGCTGTCAGTGCACATCAAGACAGACACCAAATCAACCCGTTCACCCCTGATCTCCAAATGAACAGACTATGAAACTAGAAAATTATGCCACTGGGGTTTGGAAAAGGAAGTGTCAGTCAGGGTCTCATTGTCTTTCTGCATCTCGACACCCAGGCAACTTTCAAGACTTGACTTGGTTTTAGTCAAGGAATTCCTTTTCTTGTAATTCTATCAAATCCGATCAGTGATAACATGCTACCTTCACCAGCACTGCTATGAGCCAGGCATTTTGCTGAGGGCTTTATGTGGATTATCTCATTTCATCCTCACATTCTCTACAGGAAGTAGACACTGTTTTGCCTCATTTCACAAGAGAAGAAATTGAGACTTAATATGGCCTTATGATGTGGTCATTATCTACAGGCTAGTCAATGATAGAGCAAGGATTTTAGAACTGTGACTTCAAAATCTGAGCTTTTATCACTATGCTATGCCCTTGGTTTATAGACTTCCAGGATAAAACAATTCAATTTTGCTTGTTTTTCAGTCTGTTAGTTTAACCTTTCCTAGAATCTGAACCCTAGTAATTTTCATGCTGAGTAATTTTTGTTGTTGTTGACTTACTTAAAAATGAAACTTTCTCTAAGAGGTTGCTAAGGCATACGTGAACGTCAGACAATAGCTGACTTTGTGATTCGGGATTGAGATGTTTCTTTATGCAATCTGACTAATGGCAAGAAGGAAGTGCCTGACAATAAAAACGGAGTCAGGAGCTACTAGGCGTGCGCCTGTGCTGACTCACGCCCTCAGCGCTGCTGTTTTGTCAACACTGGAAATGCAATTTTATACTTTATACTGTTCCTTTTCTGTTTTAGCTAACGGGTAACATTTTGCTCAATCTGCCAGAGATACTTGAAAATCTTCCCAAAGCTATCGTTAGTGAGTAATGAAACAGGGCCAGCCTGGGTTTCTCTGCCTAGCGGTACATGGATGCATGGGTGAGGATGTGAGCCGCGATGACACCTGAGCGTTTCTAACACTGACAAAGTCATAAACCGAGAGGACAGCCAATGAAGGTTTGGCTCATCTGTATTTGAATGTGTGTCTGTAGAAGGACCCACATGCATGCGTCTTCTACTAACTCGTGCCGTCATTGGAGTGCATGTTGAGTGAATGGCTTGGGCTTCGCTGCTGTCTGAGCTTGCCCAGCTCTCTGTGGGCTGGCTCTTCTCCAGCAGGGATGTTCTGGCCATTCTGTAGAATGCCAGGGCTTCTTGCCCGGGGTTCTGCACTCGGACTCAGTGTCAGTGGGTGGAACGTGTCCATGTGGATCTATGGAAGCTCTGGCACCTCTAAAATAAGTTGCAACTTTTCAGAGTCTACTGAGGCCAGAAAGCCTAGAATAAGTACATCTCAAGATCAGTTTATTTTCTTTTGAAGCTTTTACTCCTCTGAGGCTGAGACCAAATTTTTTACCTCCCCAAATAAAGCATGTAGCAACGTGTCTTTTTATACTATGGGCTCCTCTAACTTCTGGCCAAAGGACACACAGGTTGAGAAGGTGATGGAAGAGCTGATGACCCCCCTCGTTCACTGGCAGCACAGCCTGTGTGCCACTGTCCCCGAACTTTGGGAAAGGTGCCCGGGGCGGAATGCAGGAGATTCCCTCTGATGGGGAGACCAGGTTTGGTTTCCTTCTGATTATGGTATATATTATGATTTATATAATTACATACATATAGTGATATGTATTTCTACTATACTATAATGTAAATTTTAACTAAAATGAATTTTGGAAATCATACAAAGATATGTGTAAAACCTAGAGAGGCTACAGTGGTCAGAATGGCATTGTGGGACTCACAGGGCTGCTCCACAGCTCTCTGGCCTTGCAGGCCCACAGTAGGACTGCAGTTCCCCACCATCCCTTTGCCTGGCTGTGGCCTTGAGACCGCCTTGTTCGATCAGGTCTGCATGCGGGGGAAGCACTCTGCTCCCGGGCAGAAGCTTTAAAGCTGAGGTGTGTTTTGCAGGGCTCGCCTTTCCTGCTGTGTGGTGGGTGGTGCTCCCAGATTCCTGATGGGATCTTCCTGTGGACCCACTGTGGACATGTAGATGGGACAAGAAACACCCCTTTATTATTTGAAGCTACTGGATTTGGAAATTACTTGGATTGGCAACATAGTCTGATTGATAAGAAAATCATCATGTTAAAGCTCCCATGTTGAGAGGTAGTAGAAATATGACAAAGGAAATTGCTCAAGAGGAAAGGACTTGAAAATTATGTTTGTCTTAACCTTAGGAACTGCTGGCCAGAAAATGTAGGTAAAGATTGAAAAGATTAAATTGCCCAGGTCAAACCCTATAAATCCTCGGTTTTTTTTTCCCAATTGTAGTAAAATATACATGACATAAAATTTGCTATTTTAACCATTGTTATGTGTATAATCAGTGGCATTAAGGTCATTCATGATGTCGTGCAACCATCACCACCATCAATATCCAGAACCTTTTCATCATCCCAAAGGGAAACTCAGTGCCTATTAGACCCTAACTCCCCAGTCTCCCTTCCTTAACTCCTGGCAACCACCATTTACTTTCTGTCTCTATGAATTTGTCTTACCTCATAGTATAAGTGAAATTATACAGTATTTGCCCATCTGGGTCCTTTAAAGCCCCTCCCCTCTTTTAATACTCACTGGAGGATATGTTTATTGACTTTAGAGAGAGTAGAAGGGGGAAGGAAGGAGAGAGAGAGAAACATCGATGTGAGAGAGAAACATTAATTGGCTGCCTCTCATACCTGCTGGGACAACAGATCAAACCCACAACCTAGGTATGTACCCTGACTGGGAATCAAACCCATGATCTTCCAGTGCATGGGCTGATGCTCCAACCAACTGAGCCACCCACCCTGGGCATGCCACTCCCCACCTTTTAATAAAAAGATTGTATTCTAGTTTTTGCTACCAACCCCAAATCTGTCTGACAATTTCTAAGACAGTTTTAGCTCAAAGAAGAGAGAGGATGACAAGAACCTGTCCCAGTTGCTGACCGGTGCCTCTGGCAGTGGGTCGAGGTGGCTTTATGCTTTCCAGGCCAGAGGTTAGCAACCTTTCCAAATTAGAATGCCAGAGTTCCAAGCCCTGCGCTTCCCCTGAGTCAGGGATCAGAGGTCAGGGGTCAGGGATGGTTTCAAGCCCCGAGTGACCAAGTTCTGCCTCCTGCTGATGTGAGGAAAGGCAGATTGCTATGTTCTGCAAATTGAATGGAGAGACAGCTTCGATTTCTTTCGGTTATAGAGTAAATGTTGAGCCCAGTGACAGTAGGTGGTTATAGCTTTCAGAAGTTAGCTGTAATAATGGTGACAGGTCCCAATGACATAGGAAACCATCCTCTGAACTATCCAAGAAGGGGAAGCTTCTTTATCATACTTTTACTTGAATAAAAGGAAGTTTTCAGAGGAAGTTAATTACCCTTTCTGGTCATTGCTTCCCCCCGCCCCCCGAGAATTACACTTGTTAGACATGAGTGGATAATCTGAGGTAGACATCAGAGGGGTGAGGGATAGCCGTGGGAGTGGGGTCAGATAACTCCAAGTTGGAGGATGCAAAATCATTTGCATTCATGTGGTCCCCTGAGCTCCTGTTCAGGGAGGTGGGCTAGCCTTGGAGGTCATGGGTGAGCCATCAGGACCACCTCTGAAATCTAGCTTCTGCATGCTCTGTTAGTGGGCCACATGGGCAGAGTAGTGAAGTCCCTGTCTGCTGGTAATACTGAAGTTTTTGTTTGGAAATTAGCAGAATCAAAGGTTTAGTTTTTTAAAGGGGGCATAGGAAATTTCAATAATTGCCTTAGAGATAACAAACTATGCTCTGTCTTATGTATTTGCTCAGTAGGTATCTATGTGTCAGGCATTTAACTGGGTGCTGAGGACATTACAGATGCAGAAACAGGCATAGTTTCCTCCTCCATGGAGGAGGAGCCAGGGAGCATACAGATATTAATCAAATATTAAGTCACTCAATTAGTATGTATTGAGTATGCATTATGTTCCAGGCACTGAGCATACTCCAGGAAGCTAATCAGACATAAATCATGTGAACAAAAATACCAAATTATAACTCTAATGGGGGCTAGACAAAAAGATCTGCTCCGGGCAGTCTACGGCGCACGTGTAAGATCGCCAGGGAAACTTGTTTGGAGATCAAGGAACAGAAGAGCTTCACCAGGTGGAAAATGCATTTTCCAAGTAAGTCATCTTGGGACAATGCTCTTTCAAAGGCGAGGGAATTAAATTGCCTTCTACTTTGCCCAATGTGTTTCTGAGACTTTGGGTACTGATTCGGGTGAGGCACGGAACTAACTGAGGGCAGAACGTACCTCAGATCCGTTCATCGTTTCATCATTGATGGAACAGTGGAGCCAGAAGTGACCTTAGAGATCAACCAGTCATCTGTTCTGATTTCATTGGTGGTTGGTTTCTACATGAAGTGATCACATTAGGAAAAAGAGCTGCCAGCTTAAGTCTTTAATAGACAAGTAATTAATTCAGCTGAGGTGCTTCTGTGAAAATCATTAATCATCTGCAGTTTCTCCTTTGGAAGGTGGTACTGCTTTTTTGCTGAACTTAAAAAACATTTTTTTCTGAAAAATAAAAATAATAAGCAGCCTTACTTTTTACCTATAGGTTTGGTAACGTTGTGAGTCATCAGACCCTCCATGTAGACAGCACTATGTTATTAAACAAACTGTTATGGAAAGCTCACTATGTGTGGAGCCCTGTGATGGGCTCTTTTATATGATGCCCTGTCTAAGCCTCACGGTGATTATGTGGAGTCTTGGGCAGGTCTTGGGCCCGCTGGCCCTGGGATCCCGTCTCGCCCTTCCTCTGCTCTGCTCTGTGTTGCAGGGGACTGACTCCTGCAGCTGTCTTTCCTAGCCTCTCCTGCCCACGAGTTCCTGGTGGGCTTTGGGCTTTGGAAGGCTCTGGTGGAGATGTGGGATGGGGTAGACAGAGGAGCCAGGGCATTTCCCCTCTCTCTCTCTCTCTCTCTCTCTCTCTCTCTTCCCTTCTCCCTCTCCCTCTCCCTCTCCCCGCCCCCCTCCCCCTCCCTGCCCCCCTCCCCCTCTCCCTCTCTCTCGCTCTCTGCCTCCAGCTCCCACGGGGCTGGCAGAGCAGGGTTCAACTTCATCCCTAGGCTCCCACAGCATGGCTTCCTCTCTCTCTCCAGCCAGTGGATGGTAGCACTTCCCGCTCTTGTTCATCCTGAAATCACCCTGCGGTCTGCTCTTTGGAATACAGTCCCATCACCTGTATAACCAGTTCCCTGCTTTAAATTCCCTCCATGAAAGATATGTGAAGTCATCTCTGTTTTCTTGTGTAGGCCCTAACCCACAGAGTTCAGTCTAGTTCTACCTGTTTTTGTTTTTTAATATATGAGGAAACTGAGGGCCATACAGGCTATATATCACAATATTAAGCTGTCAGCTTAATCAACATTCTGCATCTACTAATTGAATCAAATCAAAGTCCTTGCACTTCTAAGCTCACATATCTTTTTTGTGCTATTTTACTATGGTGCCTTCGTAACTCTCTGGGAAAGGGAAACCCAGTTCTAGGGGTGATTCCTTTTGGCTCATCAGTGTCATGGTGCGTTTTACCACAGTCTTGTTTAGTTCAGTTGGATCGATAACTTCCTGCAGGATGAGTTTGAGGATCAACATCTTGCATCTCTCCAGACACAGAATTATTAGGGCCCTCAGGCAGTAGGTTAGAAAGATGTCCTTTTGTGTGTCCATTAAAGCTTGGTTCTTGGGAAATCTTCCGCAGATCCCTGAAGCCACCAAGTTGTGGCCAGATGATGAATTTCCCCTTGTTTCAGATCAAATAAAAAAACTGAAATCTTTATTCCTCACCTTGAATTCACTCAGAATCAGGATAGGGAGACTCTTAAATTATCATGAACTTCCACACAAGATCAAAGACTTTAGACTTTACCATAATTTTAGACTTAATTTTTAGATTCTTTTCATAGGAATAAATCATAGGCTAAAATGTTTGTGGTCTGAAAACACTGACGGACTCTTAAGGTAGCCTCGATTTCCTTGTAGCGACTCTTCTTATGAAGAAGTTGCCATTCAAAAAAGGACAATGAAATGCTAAGCCAGCAGTTAGAAAACAGCCTCTGAGCTCTTTCCTGTTAAATAGTGAGAATAGATAGATGGGATCAAGTAGTGGAAAGTGTTAAGTCTAGATTAGTGTGTGTGTGTGTGTGTGTGTGTATGCAAGTGTGTGTGTGTGGGGGGGTGTGCAATGCCAAGCTATCAAAGCAGTGAGTGATTTGACTATGTGTTTAAGAAAACAGGTAAAATTGTGTTGGTTGAACTTAGAGATGAGGAAGAGGGTCTGGGTGGAGGGTACTATTATAATGTTATTATAGATTGTATCTATAGCATATAATACATATTGCAACACTATTATGAAAAGTAACACAGACGTGAACTAAGTGACTTCGACGTAGAAGCTGCAGGTGGATTGGGGAATGATGTGGAGGTAGAACTGATAAGATTTGCTCATTGATTGAGGTAGGAGACGAAGGAGGAGAGAAAACAGGAGAAGGATTCCATCTGGAGTCTTCATGACTTTATCTTTTCTTTTTTTCATTTAATATCCAACCCAAATAACTTTTCACCCTATTGTGAAACGTTCATATTACTGTGGGAAACTGTTTGCCAGCTGTCCTTTGGTGAGGACAGAGAAGTGTGCACAGTGGCTTAGCACAGCCCCGCTCATCCCTCGGAGGCAGAAAGAGAGCAACTAAGAGACTGCAAAGCGTCAGTGCTGCTGGCCACGGACTGAGACCACGGGGGTGAAGGACGAGGGCGCCTTCCATGGACTCATCGCTCAGGGACTGACTGCCAATCCGTAGGGCTTTACAGTGTGTGTAGAGCTCTAGAACATCCTTGTAAGGTGAGAATTTTGCACAGGATCAGGCAAGGATTGAGGTAATTACTTCCTCAGCTTCACCTGAGTTCAGAAGCAAGCCATGAAGGGGGTTCTCTCTCTCTTTTTTTTTTTTAATCCTCATCCGAGGACATTTTTTTGCATTTATCTTCAGATAGAGCAGGCGGGAGAGAGGGGGGAAGAGAGAGAGAGAAACATCGATGTGAGAGAGACACATCGACTGGCTGCCACCCACACGGGGACAAACTGCAACCGAGGTACATGCCTTTAGCAGGAACTGAACCCGGGACTCTCTGGTCCACGGGCCGACACTCTAACCGCTGAGCCAAACTGGCCAGGGCTATGAAGGGGGTTCTCAAACCTAGCAAGGGCCTGCACTCCACTCAGGCTGGTCTCCGCACTGCTCTGAGCGCAGGGAGCACCTGTCCTCACCTTTGCGTCCGTGTGCTGGCTGGTCCTCTTACCTGCAGGACTTGCTCCTCGTCGCCTTTGCGGTCCTCCCATCCCCAGGGCCTGAGTGCCTCCTGCTGCCCACCCCAATAGTTTGCTTTCCTTTAAACTATTACAGCGTGCTTATTTCCTATTATTTTGTACTTCACGATATAGTGCATTTTGTGACCCTTGAATTTCTCCAATTGTGTTAGTCTTATCTTTCCAAGTATGTCACAAAATCCCTGAGGGAAGAACGATGTCTTATTCCTTATCATCCTCCACAGCACCTTGAAAGGGGTGAATACTTGATGAATGATTTAGTATGAAACATTTGCCTCCACCTTCTCCGAGCCACCTGACCTCCTTAGTTACCTCGCTGCTTCCTTCTGCAGCTGGTGGGCTGCCGCCATTCCTATGAACACGCAGTGCCAATTCTGGACCTAAAACGTTTCTTCCAGGCAGAGTGCTGGGACAGAGAGAGTTCCAGACACGGTGGTGCAGAGGGAGAAAGGCAGAAAGAAAAATGTGTTTAGAAACACAGCTTGTCCTTTGACCTGGGAGAACTTGTTTGCTGGAAGTTACCAAAACACAAAGCTGCTCGAACAGTTATCAGTCCATCTTCAGACTCTGGTATGTTTTAAAACAGCAGTCCAGTTGGAAATGACGTAAGCCAAGAAACTCTTGGTGAAACATTTAGGTAAAAAGGGTTTTCTGCTTTAAGAACATTAGCGTCTCTATCAGTACAAGAGACCAGCAGGTCATGTTTCAGTAACTACTATTTATCCATCTAGGAATACTATGGCCACACATCTGTGTGTTGAATTTTCCACCATGAATGTAGATAAACATACATAAATTTATTCTAAATTTCACAAAAAATGAAAAAACTGAGATCTAGGGAGTTTAAGTAACTGAACATTAGTAAGTTGCCTCCTCCAGGAAGACTTCCTTGCACCTTTAGGATGGGTTAAGCATCATTATATCTCCCATAGCAACCTGTGGCTATATTTAACCTAGCCCTTTCATATTATTTTTATATTGTAAATGTAATAATATAATAATCTGTTTTATATCTCTTTCCCCTCCCTCTATTAGATTGCAGCCTCCTTGAGAACCAAGTTCAGTTTCTAAGTCCAGTTCTTTTTTTCCCTGTTACATTTACACTACCATTTTAATGCGTGTCATAGACCTTGGACTTTTTAAACACGGAGTGCCCTTTAGTTACTGAGAATAATTACTAGCTTTAGTACATGGTCAAGGTTACTCGGCGTGTCCTCCTTTCCTTTGGAAGGGAGTATTTAGAACATTTTTTTTCTTATGAGACACCCACCCCACTGCAGTTCAGTGGCTGAGGAAGCTCTGTTTCTGGAATTTAACATCAAAAGAGGGTAGCTGATAGTTATAATTGCTCCCTGGCAGAAAGGTTGCCACGGACACTAGAGAACATTCACGGTCAATTTTTTAGAACCGTGGCTAATGGGACAAATCACTGAGCCATGGAGCTCTCTGCAGTTGAAAGAGAATAAAGAGATGTGGAGGGGGGAAGCAGGTCATGGGCTCGGCCCTGGGGTTCATGGCAAGGAGAAAGCAGGCAGCTGTGACTCACTGGGTCAGCTGTGGGTGGCATTGGACTCAGCTGTCACAGTGGGGCTGACATCAGCAGCACATGATTGACATCAGGGCAAAGATAGCACCAGCCACCCAGGAGCACGTGGTGGGGGCAGCCAGGGTTTGAATCCTGTAGGTGAAACTCTTCTGTTGGGGGACACCAGATAGCAGCAGTGAGCCCTCTCTTGTAGGCTCAGGCGACTTGGAGAACTTATCTAGGAGGAGCTATGACTTAGTTTAGCTCACACAGAGCATTGGAAGCCAGGCCGGGGCTAACAATGGCGTGGTCAGGCTCCCAGGCTGGTGCTCTCTGCAGAGACCACACAGAAAGGGAGACATTAGCAGATTTTCAGGAAGTTGTGAAATCAGGTTAGGAACCACCTGACTCTTGGACAGCTTCCTTCTTTAAAGCACGAAAGCACTTTCAGGTGTTCAGTAGCTGCAATGATTCGATGCAGCAGCTTGTCCTTATTTCCTGGGGGTGATTCTTGCAGATTAAGCTGGAGAAATATTGCCATTGTGCAGTCATCACGGTGCTGATCTTGACTGATGTATAAGAAGTAGCCACAGTGCTGCTTGCAAGAAAGAGATTTCAGTGGGTCCCTTCCTGTGCAGGCAACCCAGTGCTTTTCAAACAGGAAGTAGTAGTGCATAATTAAAACTGTAACAATCTTTAAAATAATTTTAAAAGATGACAAACAGCTTGAATTTGCTAAACACTTCAATTATCACAAATGTTTTGACGAAGTCTATCTCGTTTGATCTTCACACTCATCTCTCCATAACGTGGCAGGCAGTAGGAGGCACTCATTTTGTAGAAGAAGCATCTGAAACCAGAGAGGTTTGGCAAGTTGCCCAAGATCATACAGTCAGAACCAGGACAGGAATTTTGGTTCTTATCTAGTGTTTTTGTGTAGTAAAGTTCACAATACCTTATCTGAAATTCTGAAATCCAAACAAACCAAGCAAAACAACCCAAGTCCATTTTTTCTTTCCTAATTCGTTTGGTGGCAAAATGTTACCTACCTTGAAGTACTGTGGCGACGAAGCCTGTCTTGAGGTGACGTGAAGCTCTTTCTTATTCTCTTTAGGGAGAATGTTCATGTGTTTTATTGCAGAAATTTTACTGTGTTCAATTACAGGATGCTGCCTGAAACCGGTGTGTGATATCTGTTGTGTAAGCCGTATTGTCTTTACAAAGTCCAAGAAAAATTCTGATTTCGAAAGCACATCTGAACAGGAGCGTTTTGGATCATTGCAACCTTGAGGTGGACTGCCTCTGCCCTCTAACAGTCAGGAAATGAAGCCCTGACGCTAACCAGGTGTTCTGGTTAACTGTCAACAGAGTGCCATGTATGTGTTGCTGATGTTGAACAATTTAGACTATAATGAAATACACTTAGTATCAACTCAGCAGTTGTGAGGGTTAAATCAGGCAATTCAGGTAAGTCAGCTGGCAGAGTGTCTGGTTCATGACATACATTGCATACCTAGAGTGTTGGCTGTTACCTTTCTTTAAAAAAATTTTTTTTCTTTATTGATTTTAGAGAGAGGAAGGGAGAGGGAGAGAGAGATAGGGACATCGATGAGAGAGAACATCGATTGGCCGCCTCCTGCATGCCCCCCACTGGGGATCGAGCCCACAACCCCGGCATTCGCCCTGACCAGGAATCAAACCAGTGGCCTCTTGGTGCAGGGGTCTACACTCAACCTCTGAACCACACCAGCTCGGCAGGCTATTACCTTTCCTAATTAACTTTGTATCTCCATGTTACAGAGGAAACAGTGACAGATTGAAAGGTCAAGTAACTTGCCCAAGGTCACATGGCTAGTAATGGCATCACCAGGACTGGACACCCAGACTGTCTCTTCTGCCCAAAGCATATGAATAACCATGAGGGTAGAGATAATTCTTGGATCTTCCAGGGGTCTTTAGAAATCTTTCCAGATCATCATTATGAAAATAAATTATGGAATCATTGGACTGTAACATGTGGAAGTGCTGTTTAATAGCTTGCTGGTTAAGTCAGGTTTTGCTGTGGGGAGAGAAAGAGAGAGAGAGAGAGAGAGAGAGAGAGAGAGAGAGAGAGAGAGAGAGAAAGGGGAGGGGGAGAATGACTTTATGGATTGGCAGACCTTTATTCCAGAGAATTATTATAAGTTTATTATAAGTATAGTAACTCCCTTGGATGAATTGGATGCGATCTTTCTGGGAATTAGAGCAAATAAAAGACTCTCCTTTCCAGGACTATCCCCCAAATTCTGTGGATCAGGCCAATTAAACTTATGTTTTGGCAGGAAAATAATCATGACCTGTGTTGTATCCATACTGAGAAGTCGCTGCACTCCCATCCTGCCCCCAGCTCCCCTCACAGTGGCTTCTCCTACTCCATCTCCTTACTTCGAATGTAGGGCTTTTTATTTTCAAACCACACCTTGGAGGTGAGTGCCTGCTGGGCGGTGGGAGGTGAGTGGGCTGGGAGAGGACAGAAGCCGGGGCTGCAGACCCGGGAAACCGGGGGAGAGCAGTGCTGGCCTCCAAACTTCATCCCATCCCGGGTGTGCGAGCTCTCCAGCGCCTCGTGCCTGGGGTCTGTCAGGACAGGCTGCCAGGGAAAGCGAGCCCCTGGGCAGCTAAGCCGACCGAGAGGACCTGTCCCTTTGTGCTGGCAGCTGCTCCGACTCCTGTGTGCTGGGCGGCAGCCGCACGTCTGGCCTTATTTGCTGTTTGGGACTCGCACTTGAAAGGTGCCCCTCCCCCGGCCTCCTTGACATTTGTCCAGAGATTAATTGGGCTAATCCCCTTCTTGGAAGAATGGGTTGGAGAGCGGGTGTTCTGGGAGGGTGAGGAGGCAGGCCGCCGGGACTGCAGAGGCGAGCACTAATGAAGGCGCTGGGGCTTGCTGGAGCCTTTGAAGGAAGAAGTGTCTCTGCTGTTCCTGGACGAGGCTGACAGGTGGGCAGGGAGACTGCAGCTCTTCTGTTCTGCCCGGCGTTGCCAGAAGGTCTGTGCACACCAGCAGTAACGACTTCTGACAGCTCCAGCTGTCACTCAGGGAGGACGCGCTCCCAGCACACCTTGGCCTGCGGGCAGAAGGTGAGAGACCCGAGTCAGGCCTTCTCGACCGTGGAAAACACACAGGGCTTGGGGCTTGTCTGGGATACTTACAAAAGTACTTTTAAATTTAGTTTTGAATCAGGCATTCAAAATAAACATTATTTATTATTTGAGATTTGGGGTCGGGGGAAGGCAGGGGACCAGGGACAGTTGTTTTCTTGTACACTATGCAACTGTCCCTTTTGGGGGGCTGGGGGGACACAAAGCTCTTCGCCTTATTGTCTAATAATTATAAGAGTTAGCATGTATTGGGAGCTTATGTGCCAAGACACTGTTTTAAACATTTTACATATATTAATTAGTTTATTGTTCTTAACAACAAGTATGAAGGAGGTGCTAAAACTGTCAGCATCTGACCGCATTGCTCACCTCCCCAGCATGATTTGTAAATGTGGCACCAAGACCCCACTGGCCACTGCTCCGTCTTGGCCCCACCCTCCTAAGCAGGGCACGAGGCGGCATTGCTGACAGGGAAAAGGGAACACGCATTTAGCCTGGGCCGGTTCCAGGTTAGAACATGACTTCAGCGAGATTGAACAGTTAATTGAGGATAATGCATCCCGGGAGAACTAAGGATAAAGAGCCATGGAAATACTTTGAGGTCCCTGGAAACCTCTGAAAGCTATGTGCTTAATTGTACCACCGGTGGAAAATTCCCTCCAGCAAACAGGATTCGGCGCGCGCTGTGTCTCCGTAAATTACTGCAGACACTGGCGTGAGGAATATGAAAGCATTGGTGGCCACTCAAATGCACCTACAGAAGAGAGTTCTTAAAGTGGGATTTATACCGATGCCCATTACAAAAACTGTTAATAATGAGCCATTTTAAAAATGTCATTGCAAGGTGAAAAGAAATGTGCAAAGGTATGACTGTGTGCTCATTTTTATCAGAGGTATGATAACTAGGTCACAGAATTTGCTTTGGGGGAACGGAAAGGACAGATAATGTCAGAACAATGGTTAGGAAATTTTGGGCTTATCTTTGTGATTTTTGAGCAGGACAAGCAATCTTGGACTTAGGAGCACCTGACTTACCTTGGTTTCTCCCCTCTGGGTAACCACGGTCCACTCAGCACACGCCGCCTCTGTTCTTTCGGCCCTGTCTTGTTCTGGTGCGGGATCCGTTTCCTGACCCTCCAACCAGTACAGATTCTCAAGTGGGAAAAAGAAGGGAAGGGAAAGGAGATGTAGAGTCAGCTCATCTTGTATTTGATCTTGGAAATCAAGCTGAGAAGGAAGACTGCCTTCACTTGATGACGAGGAAACTCAAGATGGAAGCAGTTGCTAACTGAAGACCACGCAGTGAATAAGTGGTCAGGCTGGGTTTGCGCACAGGCTGTGACGTCCAGAGTGGTGCTTCCCACGCTGTGTCCACTCCTCCTCGCCATCGTGTCTCCAGCACCAGGTGGTAAAGATGGTGAAGTAGGGAAGGGAAAACGGCATCCCTCCACCTTGGTGCCAGCCCCCTTCCCTCCTCTGCTTTGCTGCCAGACTACTTTGCCAACCCGTCAGTCTTCTTGCTACAGACAGAGCAGGGGAAAGGGGATAATGGTAGGCTTCCTTGCTTCTTCCCAGTTTTGCGCCTTTCTCCCTGTTCAATCACCAAACCCCTCACCTCCTCACTCTGCTCTCATCCCATGCAGATCCTCCCTGCTCGCTTGGACCTGAGAACATTTACACCACTGTTGACTCCTTAAAATAGAAAATGACTTTGGTCATCTTCATGAAACTTCGGCCTGACAGATCTGAGGAGTAAATCTTCCTGTGTGCTCAGGAAGGTGTTCTTCAATTCATCACCAGTACAGAGTTGCCACACCCAGAAAAGACTGGATGCGAGGGTTGCTCAGAAGAGAACCTGTCCCAGGCCAGATTTCCCTAAACGATTGGAACAGGCTCCTTTTTGCAAGTTGGGGAATCACTAGCAAAATCTCTTGTTCCTCTCTATAGGGAGTCTTCAGTTTCTGAGAAAATGCTCAGTGGTTTTCAAGTAGTACTATTTTCTGCGTGAAGATCAATGTATTCATTACACAAGCTAATGCCATCTATATTCATCTGACTGTATTTTAACGTGGCATAACTTGGTAGGTGACAGTTTTTCCTTCTTGGTACTGCTATGGTGCTTTGGATGTCTGTACCATGGTCATTCATTCACTTGCTTTTGCATCAGACTTGTGAACTCCTTGGTTGCATAGACCATGTTTAACTGAATTTGAATGTTAGTATAACAACCTTCCACTGTTATCCTGTTCAATCCATTTGTCACACAGTGGCCAAAGAGAACTTTTGAAACCATAAATCAGATTGTGTCATTTTCTTGCTTAAAAACCTTCAAAGTCTTCCTATTGCCTTAAAATACAATGTGCATGCCTGACTGGGACTCACCGCCCCTGTGGGGCCTGGCTCCTGTCTCCTCCCCAGCCTTGCTCCAGGCCTGCTGGCCTTTGCTCCGCACTCTGCCACCTGGGGGCTTGTGCTTCTTTCTGTCTGGAATGCTCTCCCCTGGCTTTCACAGAGTTGGCTCATTCTCACGTCTCAAGTCTTTAAATGCTTAAATGTCACCTTAAATGTCAGAGAGACCTTTTCCTGAACACTCCATCTGGTGCATCTTCCTTGTTCCTTTCTATCTTTGTACTCTGTTTAATTTCTTTATTGTATGTATCACAGTCAGCCATTCCTCTGTTTATTGACTCATTTTGGGTTCTGTGTTTCTCTGTTGAGAATGCAGGCATCCTGAGGACAGGGTCCACATCTGTTCACAGATGTGTCTTCAGCACAAAGAGCAGTCCGTGCTTGGCATGGAGCACTGCTCCCTATGGACGTGTTTAATAAATGAATGCACGAATGAACAGTCTCAGAGATTCTCTTATAGTCATTTCCCAATGATTTGTGTCTTCTGTATTTACCCAAGGGGATGGTGTGACCCCTCATACTCCTGAACACACCAACCACAGGGAACCAAGAGAAAGGCAGCTGTTATTATGAGAATGCCACCTGAGTGTAGAGAGGATGTCCAAGGGTCCCAATGCTGTTCTGCGTGCCTGCTGCTCATGCTCCCTCCTCCTGCTGAATCCTGTGTCTTTCCAAGCCCGAGATGTCAAACTGCCCTTAGACACTCTATGAATAAGAATGAATTAGCAGGTTCTCGCTCCTGAATTTGGGAGACTCTTACTCATAGCTCTTTAAATAAAGTATCTGCTTTTACAAGAAGCTTTAAGTAAATGGGAGTGGATAATTGGGATCTAACCCCTCAAGGCTGCTCCCTTAACTACAGCATCACTCCCTCTGGGAACTGAACATCCTCAGAAACAGGTGATTGGTATTGCCATATTCAAAGCCCTGTGTCTCCTTTTCAGGTCTGATTTTAGCATCCTGAGAAGCAAGGGACTGAGTCTTACCAATTGTATAAACATTTAGGGTGACTTATTTTTTTTTTTTTTTTTGGCTCAACTTGACAATTCTCAAATTTATGCTAAAACAAAGAAAAGGTGACTGGACCCCAACAGACCAAGGTGTCCCCAGTACCTCTGTTGCCCCTCAACTTATGCAATAAGGCCCGGAGGCATTCTGTGGAAAATAACTCCTTCAAATATCCATGTTATATAGGTCATTTGAAATGTATTTTCTTAGACATAGATGATATTTTGCTTTAAATTTTCTGTTTGTTTATATCTACAATGCTTACTAGAATTTTGGTTAAGCTCCTATAGCACTCTTAATGATAAGAAATGTGGATTCAAAATAGAAAATGACAGGGATTGTTCTAATAGTATTCAGGAAACAATGAGTTCATCCTTGTATTATCAGCTCTTTTGAGATTGAAAAATAATTTCCTGAATTGTGGCCTAAGGTGATAATCTCCTAAATATAGTCTCTTCTCAGTGAAAGGGTTGGAGTCCTTGTTTTGTTTCTTGCCTTTGAAACATTTATGGATTTAAAGCCACCCCGCCGAGCACCAACGCGTCTCTGCCAGGTGCGTTGGCCTCAATGGGTTGGAAGTGAAATGTGGGTCCCAAGCAGGGAAACAGATGAAAACCACATTCACAGTTTATTTGTTCACAGATGTTCACATAATAGACGCTGAAATTTAAGAAGTAGCTTCTTTCTCTTTGTATTTGGCAAGAGACAAAGAAAACAGTTGTGTGGGGGGTTGGGAAGGCAAGGGGCCATGAAACTCTGAGAAGAAGTGGGAATACCCCATGGTCATCAGCCCTGGCAAGAGAATACGTTCATTGACAAGAGGATTGATTTTCATTCTCAGGAACACAGACTAGGGCATTTGGCTCTTGATGAGTCTTCTGCAAGTGACTTTCGCACCAGGAAGGAGCTAGGTCTTGATCCTGGATGAGGCCTGGGAGACCCGAGCACTGATTTCTCCCCGTACCCTGAAGAGCTGTGAGGGAATCCTTATGCTGTGTCAGGGTCACGAGGACTCCTTGTGCTTGTGAGCTGCTGAGATGTTGGGCACAGATTTCCTCTCCGCCCGTGTCAGCCGTCAGTTTGGGTCTGTGTTTACTGCAGTGACTTGTCACCTTGTGGTACTGAGTTCCCTGTTGCCTCATGCAAAAAAAGGTGGGGCAGTGTGAGAGAAAGAGATTTGCTGTGACGTTCTAAGCTCGGACTTGCCACGCTGCTCTCTTCCCTTCTATGTGCGGTGCTCCTTTAATCACGGTCAACGACTACATGAACGATTGCTTCTGAATGATGATGTCTATGGTCTGAACAGCTAGATCTCTTTTAGGTCTGGTTAAATGAGCCAATGATGCTTTCCCAATATATTGTGATTCTTCTAAAACTTATGTTTATAACATTATATTTTAAATTCATGTTACCCTGCATTCTCACATTGAGAAGTCTGTCTCCTGGGCCTTGCCCTGGTGCTCAGTGCGTATCTCTGTTGAAACAGCAGTGCAGGTGGGATTGTGCTAGATTTTCCAGACCAACAGGCATTATTCTATTAATACCTCCAAATATCTTATTTTTACCTGTATGAAACTTAAACATATATATGTAATTTGCATCATATCCCTTACTTTCTTTCAAACGTTCACTTCATGAATAATAATGATGAATATACTCATTAGTTAGGGCAGGCTAACTGCTGCCTAAAACCATGTCCACATTTCAGTGGCTTTACACAATAAAATTTACTTTTTATTCGAATTGGAGGGGTGGGGAAGATGTTCTGTTCAGCCATTCAGAGACTCAGTTTCCTTTTATCGTGTGGCTCCACATTTGTGTAGAGCCGGGGTGTTTTGTCCATTGAGCTGGTGATGGGAGAGAGAGTATTATGCGCTGGGGATGTTTATGGGTCAGACCTGGAGGAGTCCGCATTATATCCACCTAATTTTATTGTCTAGAATTAGGTCACACAACCAAACCCTAGTATAAGGGAGATTAAAAATATAGGCTTGACAGCCAGGTAAAAATGGTGAACATAGATATTGGTAAATACCAGCAGTCTTTGCCATATCAAAAAACTTTTTCAAAAAAGCTTTAAAAGAAGGAAAAACCTTGATCTTTTTACTTTTCTATTTCTGGAGAGATTTCTGAGTTAATGACAGATTTGCTTGTCTGGTTAAGGAAGTTCATCCTAACAGTCTTGACTGCCAGCCTCTCAGGACACCAAGATGTTCTCTGTTACTCTACCTTTGACTGAAGCTGAACCATCACGATATCTGGGTCACTGGATCACCAGACATCTACTGTACACAAAATGATTCATATTGCCTCTTTTTTGTCCCACTAGACTTTATCACCCATTAGCTCCTTGAGCCCTGGAACTTGTTTTATTTATATTGTGCCCTTGGCTCCTGACTCGCTGTTTATGACATGGTAGGCCTTCACTAAATGTTCTGCAGTGGTTCTCAAAGTGTGGCCCCTGGACCAGGAACGTCAGCAGTACATGGAATCTCTAAGGAGTACAGACTGATAAATGTCAGAGAGGAAGGGGTTGGGGGGGACTAGATAAAAGGGATTAGCCAAGGAACATGTATGCATAGCCCATGGACACAGACAACAGTGTAGTGAAGGTGGGGACAAGGGGGTCTGGGTGGAGATGGACAAAGGGGGGCGGAATGGGGGACATCTGTAATAGTGTCAACAATAAAAAAAAAAAAAAAGAAAAATGCAAATTCCTGTGGTGACCTTGTGTTTTAACAAGCTCTCCAGGGTCCTGATACATGCCGAAGTCAGAGAACCAGGCAATACCAGGTACTTCACTGTGGTTCACTGTTCTCAATCATGTTTAGTCTAGCCTTGGTTTTAGTTCAAGTGTAAGTAAAATACATTGAGACCCTTTTCCAGAATTGGACGTTTCTGGGGTTTATCTATAATAATGGAGCTTTCTTCATTTTCACCAGATGTCCCGTAAAATCCCAGTCGACGCCTTGGCTCCCACCTGGTGGGGGTGATGTAGGACTTGCCTCCAGAACTATGAGAGAATACATCTTTGTTGTTTATGTCGCCAGGCTTGTGGTAGCCTGTTACAGCCATCATAGGAAACAAATGCACGCAGGCTCCTCTAAACATTTTGTTTTTCCTGTTGGTGAAATACTTTGAGCCTGTCATTCAGAATATATTTATTCATATATACTTGCACATGATATATTATGTTATTATATACATCATAAGATATGCAACATAAGATTTTAAAATGGTACACTAAGAAGGAGAAACAATACTATCTTATAGGACATTTTATATTACTAATGGTATAAAAATCTTTTATTCCCTTTAAGAATAATCATGCTTTAGTTAAAAACAGTGTATTTGAATATGCTTCGTTAGTTTGAAAACCTTGTTTAATACTTTGTTAAAGATCTGTCAAAGTTCAGTTTACTTAGATATTTTATTCTAATGGTCATTGTGGCTGAAAAATACCTCACAAGAATATGCAGACTTAAAAGGAGTGTGTGTTTTGGGTGGGGGGAGTACTCTGAGTATTTTAAATAAAATTCCTAGAATTCAGGCCAAGAAAGGCATACGCAAGAAGAGGAGAGTTCTTCCCTAGAGAAAACCCAGAGATCTTTAAGAAAAGCCTTTTTTTCCCCTCTCCCATCATCTTTAGGTTCTTTCAAACTCCTAGGCATTTCTAAACCTGAATCTTCTCTCTGCTGCTGGTGATCAGTCTTAAAGGGGCAGGTGGCCCCTTGTTTATGGTGGCGCTGGGGTGGGAATATCAATTACCTATTAAGGAGAAGGAACTTGAGGCCCAGCGGAGACACTCAATCCACCAAAGGTCACATGAGTCAATGACAGTTTAGGACCTAGAACATTAACTGGAGTTTTATTCACTTGAACACCCCATTTTCCAGGACAGAAAGCAAGCTGGTTTCCCCTCAAAGACGGATATTTTTTCTGTGGCATCTGACACTCCGTTTTTCTTAATTACCTAGTTGTGGGGCTCCAGAAGGTATGAGTGCATCTTTGTGGGACTGAAAGAGAAAAGGCAGACTGTTCCAATATGAAGCATTGTGTGAACTGAAAGGGATGCATTATGATCAACAAACTGTTAGAGGAAATAGCAATGAAACATTTTATTCAAAGAAAACTAATTTCTTTCTTGAAAGAAATCAGAGTCTCCAAATACCGTACCATGCTGTGTATGAACTAGACTGGGCCTTAACCCGCACCTGCCACAGGAGCATGAGCCGCGCCCCTTGAGCTGTACGGTCCAGAACTCCTCCCCCATGAGGACAGTGCCAGACACACAGAAGGTCTTCAGTAAATATTTGCTGGATGGATAAATGTGCCGGCTGCTCTCAACTTCCAGAGTCATTTCCCGGCTAGACTCTAGCAAACCCTCCTCTAGTGTTCCTGGTTGGGATGTTGAAAGACAGGTGGGGTGGGGTGACCTATTGTGTTAGAAGGAAGTTACCATTATTAATCTCCTTTTACAGGCCACGTGTGGGGATGGCTAGTGTATTGAGGATTTGAAAAGCAGAATGCCTCTGACTTCACCATTGACCTAAAGCCCTAACTTAATCTATTGTCAAATCAGAGCGAATTGGCCTGCGCCTGCATAGTGATCGTCCAGCTGGCCATTCAACAAGGATTTTTGCAAAGCCTCCTGTGGCCAGGCACTAGGCAGTACCGGCAGGTACAAAGATGAATGATATAGACTCTGCTTCTGATTCGTTTGTTCTTTAGTCCGTGGCGGCCCCTAGAAGGCTGGGGGTTATAAGAAGAGGGCGAGTCTAGCAGCACCGGGGCCGCCCGAGGTATTTGCATTACCTGAAAGAAGGCTGTGCTGCTGGCATATTGTGTGGGCCCCCTGTGATATGGTTTAAGACGAACATGTCAACATTGAATGTTACGATATTCAGACGAGAAGAGAAAGGCGAAGCTCCTTTGGCTCACCGCGGCCCCGCCCTTTGGTCCCCAAGCACAGGCCTGGCAGCACTCCATTTCCCTACCCAGGACGGGAACCCTGCGAAGATCACCGTGGCACCAACGTGAGAATGGCGAGGAGCGTGCGGTGCAGTTTGAAGAGAACGAGACTGGCTGGAGGCTTGCAGGAGGGCGGTTAGAGAGGCAAGGCAAGGTCTGTATGAGGATGCAAGGGATAGTAGCTAGCGTGTGCTGGGTGCTCCGTCTGGCGGCACTGTTCTCAGCACTCTACATCTGTTACTTCATTGACTCTGCCCAACCGCCCGGGGCGGCTGATATCATCATCATGTTTTCCAGCTGAAGGAACTGAGGCATGGAGTCATGAAGTTACTTGCTCAAGGACACACAGCTAGTAAGTGGGAGAGGCAGGGTTTGGGCTCCTGACCACCTCTCTAGCTGCACTGTGAAGGGAGAGCCCGAGGCTGGCAGCCTGGCTTCCGGTTCAGATGCCACCCCCCTGGGGTGCTTCCTGTCATGGGGAGCTCCAGAGGAAGGGCAGAGTTGGGAGGCCAGGGAAGTGGGGTTTGGGACAATTTGAGATGGAGGCATCTTTGGGAACTGCAGCTGGAGATGTTAGTCAGTCAATGATATGTGGTTCTGGAATTCAGGAGAGAAATCTGAGCCTGAAAGAAACTGAGCTGGATAGAAACAGACAAACAAAGACAAAGACATAAACCCCAAACGCCCGCATAGCAAGAAACCAACTATTTTTAATAATACTTGAAAATTTGACCTGCTATTTTGAGTAGCTGGTACCTAGGGTCACTACTTAGTCCAATTGTGAGAACTTATATGGAATAGGCCTCCGTACATAGAGCTGTTTTCTCTGGCTGTTCTCACGAGGAGGCCCAGCTCTGTGTGATATGTGTATCTGTCAGCAGCAATGATCTGCCATGATTTCACTCAGTGTCTGTGACACCACAGCTGGCTGCGTGGGTACAGTTTGTGTCCGTGGAATTCACTGACATCTGCTGACATTTCGTGCTCAGCATCGGTCCCTGGCAGTGTATGCCCACCAGAGGACCTGAGCGGTAGCATACCGAGGCAGAGGAGATGCTGCGGACATTTTTATGAGTCTGTAAAAATACTGTTTCAGGGCTTGTATATTTAATAAATCTCCTTGCAAAACTGCTGGGGCATTCTATATTGTGGGGGAGATACATGAGCCGAATGACTGTGCAGGACTTTGTTCCTTGTTCAACAAAGGGGCACAGCTCATGTACAGCTGTCGCCCACAGGAAACTGCATTTCAGTCTTTGGTGAAAGATGTCCGTCCAGGGCAACAAGTGCACCCTCTGCAACCCAAATCAGAACATGCCCCCATCTGTTGACCTCTCTTGAATGCCTCTCAGGGAATCAGTTTCATGGTGATCCTAGGTGATGAGTGGTTTAAAACTGAAGGTCTTTGACATGAGGTTACTGATGACTTCCTGTGGCAGGAAGTCGTTTTCGTAAACGCAGACAGCTCCTTGTGTCTGTCCTTCTGTGGGTGCGGCAGTGGGCTGTGCTGTCGCATGCGAGAACTGGGACCCTGCTGGGGCCTCACTAGTTAGAAAATGGACAGAAAATTACAAAGAGAAAGAAAAAGCGCAACCAAGACACTAAGTAGTGCGAAGTCGCTCTGAGGAAAAGCTGGGTCTGCAGATTTCTGAATACCCAGAATGATAGGTGCCTCAGGACATGCCTCCAATTTTCTCCCTCTAATGGGAATTGCCTGAAAGACCATTCCTTCTGTCCGCTGTGTAGCCAGGGTAGCTGTTGCTAAGTGAGTCACCTCTGAGAGAAACCAATGTTTTTTTTGAAAAGGGCTTAGCATTATTCTCCTTACTCTCTTTAAACTACGAGTCTTTAAATTTTTTTAATTGTCTTCCCCATCGATAGAAAAAACTTGAGTAAAAACTGTTAAATATATATATATATATATATGTATTCTTCAATTGTGTGTGTGTGTGTATGTGTGTGTGTGTGTGTGCACTTAGTACTGGCTGTTATGCGCGTTATAAAATTTTTCCTTGCCCACTCAAGTTAAGCATATTGGCATGTACTGAGAATGGCATTGTTATTTCAGTTCTTAAGTATTCGTGATTGTTAAGTGAAAAAGAAAACTTTGCTGTAATGTACTATGTCCACATATATCTGGATGCCCACATATGTCTCGATATCCCATATGCACTGAACACCTATTTTGAGCCTTTGAACAAAGCACGTCCCCACCAAATGAGCCTCTGTTCTCCTGAGAGAGCCCAGCTGCCCTGGGATGTGGCTGAAATGGTGCTGTTTTCCTAGGCCACAAGGAAGTCTAGGAGCGCGTGGTGTTGGCGAGGGAAGTAAACGTGGACCTGCTGGCCGGGAAGAGGAAAGCACTGCGAGGAAGAAGTGTACGAAGGGTGTAGGGAGCGAGAGGGCTGCTCTTTCTCATGGGGACCTCTGAGAAGGGAATGGAGGGTGGACCTGATTGCAGGGAGGCCGCTCCTGCTGTGGAGAGCGGAGGAAGGGCATTCTCGGTTTTCATTCTGGGTTCCATCCTTGGGGCCCCGGCTGCAGATGAGCACAGCACAGCCGGCCTGGGAGTGACCTGCTGGGGCTTGCTGGCTCCAGGGAACAGGAGGCCCACCCTCAGCAGCTGTGAGCTGCCACATAAATAAGGCGCCCGCGCTTTGTTCCGCTCAGTTTGCTCCCTGTCAGGCCTGACAAGGCAGCACCCTTTGTGCTCATAATAATGGATGTCCTTTCTGAGGCGCCATGGGGTTCTGAAACACGGACTGTGGGGTGGCAAGCCCAGCTCCTCTCTCCCCACTTCTCCCTGCACGAGTCTGGGAACTCAGGCGCTTGTAAGGACTTTCAGGAACGTGGGTTGTCATTGTCTTGTATAAAATGGATGTCCAAGTTATGCAAACGGTTTAATCGCCAGCTGGCTAGACCTTACCCTGTAGTGACCAAGTACTTCAGAAAGTGGACCTAGATAAGAAGGACATTGCTTGTGAGAAGAGGCCGGGGTAGACAGTGGGAACTCTTGTTGCAAGGACACTTGGGGGTCTTTGTAGTCTCTTCCCTCTATGTTTCTACTGAACATTTTTTAAATGATAGAAATAACACATTTGTTAATAAGCCCAACAATGCAATGGTGTAAAAAATTAATAATCTCTAACCCATTCCTCTGATAACTTGTGTGGCAGAGTAGTGCGGAGGTCTAGCACGTGGGCACCCGGGCTCCCTCCGAGCGGCTCTGGCATGACTGTCACGGCAGTGGTGCGCGCTCGGCGAAAGGTATGGGGCTTAAGGTGCACGGTCTCACATGTCAGTTCTCTTCCCAATTAGGACAGAAGCCCTTTGAGGACAGTGGTTGTACCTCATGTGACCTTTCGCAAGTTAGTCTGTGTTGGCCTCAGTTTCCTTATCTGTAAAATGGGAGTGTTAACAGTCTTTTACCTACCTTATAAGGTTCTGTGAGTATTAAATGAGTAGCACATATTGCACTTAAAATAATACCTGGTAAGAAGTAAGCACTCTGCTCATAGTAGCTGTTATTCGCATAGCTATTACATGTCACTTTTTTCTTTGTTTTCTCTTAAATCAAATCATCATAAAAAAAACTTGGAAACTTGTTTTTTGCTTTTGTTTTTGTTTTTTTCACTTAACCTATCACAAGTATCTTTCTAGGTCCAAATCCAAACATATATAAACATTATCATTAGTTTTTAACAGCTGCATACAACTACTTAATATGCATAGCCATTTATCTGTTTAGACGTTTTTGGTAGACATGTGCTTGTTTCTAAGTTTTTAGCTCTTACAAACAATGCAGCAATAAAGATTATAGTACACAAATCCTTTTGTACTGTTGCTGTTGTTTCTAAAACATTTTTAAAACTGGGATCGCTGGATCAAAAGTCATGAGATTTTAAAATGGTAATAGATGTCCCAAAATATCACAGCAATTTGCACTCCAACCAGAAATATACCAGCGCTCATTTCCCCATGTGCTTACCAGCAGTGGATGCTATCAATCTTTAATTTTTCTCTAGTCCAGCGGGCAAAAAATAGAATCTCATTGTCCTTTCAAATGACATTTGTCTGACTACCAGTGAGCTTCAGAACACTGAAGGGTTCTAAGCTGGCACAACACAGTAAGAGTTCTCGTTTGAAAGATCACAGCCGCTGCAATACGGAGAACTGAATAGGATGGGCGTGGGGAAGGCTGATCTGGAACCAGAGGGTGGTTAGGAGGCTGTTTCTGTTCTACCTGTACCCATTATTTTGCAATAATCTCTACTCCCAAATGTCAACCTTGAACCTTTGATCGTTGTACTAGGTTCCAAGATCATGTTTCTTTTTCTGTATTACACACGTCAGTTGTAGAGGCAGCTGTCTCCAAACGTCCAGAATAATACCTCTCCTCTATTTCCCCTCTCCCCAACCTATCCTTCCTCTTCTTTCCTTGACTTCATTAATGGCTTCACTCTCTCCCTAACTAAATCTAGCATTAGGGTTAAATCTAGGATTTGTAGTTTTGCCTAAACTACAAAATTTGGAGCCACTTTTCAGTCCCTATCCTTTGCCTCCCACAGCCAATCCATCCCTAAGTCCTGTGATTTTACCTCTGCCTGGCCTTTCGAGTCCTCCCTCCCTTGAATTCCCCCAGAAGCTGCCATTTGATCACACCTCCCTCACCTTTTTCTTGCTCACTGTATACCTTCTTGAGTTCCCAGCCTGATCATGTTTCTTCATTCTCTTCTCTCTGCTTGGCATTTTCTGTCATTGACCCCCAAACAGTGAAGTGAAACTTCTTCCTAAGCTCAGCTTGATTGTTCCTTTTCCTGTGAAGTCCCTGGTATTCACACTCTGCTCCAGGAGGACCCCCAACGCCACTGCTTGTGCTTCCGTGCGTCTCTACACGCTTAGGTTGCAACACTAACCCCGTATCATCACCACTCGAATCCACAGCCCTCTCTTTCTCCCCCAGCTAGCTGTGACCTTGAGAACACGGGCCGTGACTTCCTCACTGTCTTATCTAGCGCACTGCCTAGCAAAGGTCAGCAGTTTGTTGAAGCAAGGAAGGCACACAGGTTTAAACTTCTGCTGTGAGGAATGAAGTTGTTATTAAAAATATCTTATCTCTAATATCTTTTCTTTTTTTATCCTCACCTGAGGACATTTTTAAATTTTTTGTTCAGATAGAGTGGGAGGGAGAAAGAGGGAGAGAGGGAGAGAGAGAGAGAGAAACATCGATGTGAAAGGGACACATCGAGTGGCTGCCACCCACACGACCAACCAGGGCCGGGGACAAACTGCAACCGAGGTACATGCCCCTAGCGGGAACCGAACCCGGGTCTCTCTGGACCGCAGGCCGACGCTCTAACCGCTGAGCCAAACCAGCCAGGGCATATCTTTTTAAATTGTAAAACAGCACTTATTCCTTGTAGGAAATTTGGGGAGGAAATGACAAGTAGAAATAACGTCATCCAGTTCCCATTTATAATTTTATTTTGCCTTTCCCCATCTTAGTTTAATGGTTACATAATAACTTATAGTGGGTGAGTATCCCCCACCTCCACCTCCGTGTCCCCATTCCAGAATCTGGGGACCCTGGACTAAACTAAGAGGAAGGGAGCCTGCTGTGGGATCAGTCAGCACTGGAACGAGAAGGGCAGTTCTTTAATGTATAGCTGCAAAGTATGTGAGCAGCAGTTATCCTGCACAGCACTGTAGATGAGCTATTTCCCAGAGTGGTGCATGGCTGAGTGAAGGTCTTGTAGGGACTGAGCCAGGAATGAACTGACTAGATTATGGGGGCTCATCTTGAATCCCCACCGCTCAATGTGTACTTTTTAAAAAAAAAAAATGTTTTTTATAGATTTTGAGAGAGAGAGAGGAAGGGAGAGAGATAGAAACATCGATGTGAGAGAGATACATGGATCGGCTGCCTCCTGCACGCCCCCGACTGGGGATCAAGTCCGCAACCCGGGCCTGTGCCCTGACTGGGAATTGAACCAGGACCTCTCAGTCCATGGGATGACGCTCAATCCACTGAGGCACACCGGCTGGGCCTCAGTGTATACTTTATCACTCATCATCAGGTTTTTTTTTTTTTTTTCCCTTAGCAGTAGAGTTTCTCTGGTGAGATTCTGCTTCTCTCCCTCACTCATTTTCAATGAGCAAAACAATGAGCAAACTGTAGTTGCTGTCCACTTTATAATAGGGCTTGGACAAAGGCAAGAGAGGGGGACAGATCTCATCCCACCAGAGCTTTATGTCATTAGACTCAGAAACAACCAACCAAATAGAGCCGCTGAACTTCCTCTAGCACATCTGCTTTGTAACTGACTCTACCTTCTCTTCCATGTGGAGAGGTGTGGTTGCAACTTCCATTTATTCAATATAGCATCATAACTTACACACTGAATGCCATGATGCTGGACATTTAAATGTTTCCTCTGTTTAACCATTATAATAATTATAATTATTAAATGTTTGAGGCAGTAAATGTTTTATGTATTCAACTTGATATCCTTAAGCCAGTTTTAGATACAGGATTACTGAATCGGAGGATAAGAACAGTTTGAGGTTCTTGATACATTTTGTACACTTTTTTTTTCCAAAAGAGTTTTTCAAATGTACACTTTTTTCTATAATGTATGAAAGTGGCATTTTTGTTACATTGTTTCCAAGAGTGAATGTTGGCGATTAAAAAAATAAACGTCTGCTAATTTGCTAGGTGATGGGCGGTTAGAGAATTTTTACAGATTATGTTCTCACCTCTTCAGGAAATCTTTAGCCTGACCAAGACTGTTTATCTGGGTTAAAGGTCTGTTATAGATGACTTTAAATGTTCTGATAGCCCTGTAATTCTGGGCAACCCCGAGCATGGTTCCCATTTACAAGGTGTACTGGTGTGCTTCAAAAACAGCTAGTTATACATAATAGGGGCTGTGCCATCTTCGTGTAGGAGGAATGACTCCTTGTAAGGAGATGGCAGCCAGGGGCCCCAGGGAGAAAGGAAAAGAAAGAAGATGTTTGATTAGGCGTAAATTGGGTAATCTAGGAAGATGAGCTCACTAACGTTTGCTAACCATAAATTATAGTTTTAAGACCAAAGGACTATTAGACAATGTAACTAGGGGCTTGCTTTCTTTTGCAATTAAAAACAAATCACACACATATTCCTCTAGGTATAGGCAGGGGAGGGGAAAGAAGGGAGAGACAAGAAAATCCGTTGAGTCTTGACTACCTTTAAATCAGGGCACTGAGCGCTCATTGGGACTCACTGAGAGCCCCTGTTTTTTATGATATTTGGTTGCCTCTCTCTAGCTGTATGCCTTTTCTGAGCACATAAAATATAAAATGCAAGGTTTGGATTTCAAATTGCCACTTGGAGATCATCATTTCAAAGTCCCCCCAGACTGGGAAGTAGCCATTTGTGGCAAATGCTTCTCAAACTTTTTCCAGCCCTTCACTGAAACTTTCTCCCTAATCACCATGTGTATTTGTTGCTGTTCTGTAGTAGGAAAGTTAGTACTGTGAGATGAGACTCTGCTGCTCTCCCTTATTCATTTTTTGGGGGGGACAACCTTTACTCGCACAAAAATTCGTCTCACGTTAGCAGTGAGAATTCGGGTGTCACCCCGAATCATTATTTTCCCTACTCATAAGTTTAAAGCATCCCCCTTATTCATTTTTAATGCCCAGCTGAAGCATTCGACAGATGTGGACTATTGTCTCCGTCGTGCTGGGCCTTGAAAAGGACCGCGAAGCCTGGCCAGATCCCACCCTGCCGGATCCTCTGTTTAAGAAAAAAATTCAAGGTGATTAGTAACTGAATGAAGTTCTGCTTTCCAGTAGGTTACAGTTGAGTTTGGTAGAGACCCACGGGCCCCAGTCATGGAATTGTTTGAGTGAGTAATGACCAGGTGCCAAATGCTGGGGTACTAGTGTGAGTGCAGCCAAAGTGAATGCTACTGGAACTTTTCTAGAGCCTCACAATTTAGAAAGAGCTTGTAAAGAAGTTCTTATTTGAGCTTCCCCAAAGCAAAGCCTCACAAAGTCGCCATTTTACAACTGAGGTAACTGAGGCTCAGAGATATTAAATAAACATCCTGTCAAGCAGAACTCCGTGAGTCAGGACACAGACAGGAACAAACCTCCCAGTTCATGACTCAGTGAGGAGACTGGCCTGTCTGGGCTAGAGGGTTTTACAAAGTGATTTCCTGGGAATGTGATTTCAGAGGTAGGGTGGAGCCTTTGGAACAAAATTCGATGTCTTTGATTTCTTTTTGGAAGAGTTTTAGCAGGAATCTGATGTGTTAAAAGTGATGCCTGGCGTAGGTGTACAGGTTGAATTCGGATGGGGAGAAGTTGATTTACAGAGGTTGGCTAAATAATGTTGTAATAGCCAAGGTATGCTACACTCATCTTAATTTTGGATGGGAAGGTGGTGTAGGATGGATAGGAGACCCATGAAGGACAGACATGTCCAAAGAAACACATGGAGGTCAGTCGTAGTAACGAAACGGACATGGTTGATGACCATGGTTGATGATTTGGTTTTGAGGCGGGGACAAGAAGAATAGCAGCTCAGTGGGCCCAGACCTGGCTTCCTGAATTGTCAGGCAGTCAAACGAGTCTCTGAAAGTATTTCCAGTGTTGGAGGGACACAGGCTTGGAGGGGAGTTACACAGCCTGAGTTCTCTGGCTTGTTTATAATCAGCAAGTTAATTCGGTGAGGAAGCCATCCAATAAGAGATAGGGAGGACTAAGTTTTTGTCAAAATGTTTCCAGTGTTGATGAGTGAGTTTCTCTGCTACAAAAACAGCAACACTAAACCACTTTGTCCGGTTTTCTGCCTTGTTTGGGGATGGTGTTACTTCAAGCTACAGCACAGGACTAGAGACTAGAGTTTTTTAATAACAAGATTTCCATTTGTGAAGATTTGTGAAGTTTTCAATCTCCTAGCAGAAAAATAGATGTAATTATTATAATACTTTGTATTTCTCT
The DNA here is from genome assembly GCA_030848825.1 of Tadarida brasiliensis. NCBI lineage: Eukaryota > Metazoa > Chordata > Mammalia > Chiroptera > Molossidae > Tadarida > Tadarida brasiliensis. Next base: position 58,023,907 of record CM061257.1, on the reverse strand, counting down.
GGCTTCCCTGATTAGCACACCTTCTGAATGTATCTCTAAAACACATTACTGCTCTTTTAGCAATGTGGGCATTGCTAAACGAAGTCAGTGATAACAAAGGTCTTTGAATACAGGGGTGTCCTAAGCAGATTTCAATATAATTAGTAGCTCATGGAATAATTATACAGGATGGGACAAATGTAGGTTTATTAATTACTGTATTATTTTCCATACAAACAACTGTAAACCTACATTTGCCTCACTCTGTATTCTCATGTTCCAGAGTTTTCCTTATTTCAATAATAAGGAATATTCCATAAGAGAAACATTATATGACCAGATTTCACAGCGTTTGGTGAGTAGTGGAGAAGAGGCTAGGTTAGGCATCTTTCATGCACACAGAAGAATCAGAATTGTTAAATGGCCTTTTCATTTACCTGAGTCTCTGCACGAGTGAAGCAACAAAGCAAAATGTTAATGGGAGTTTTTAGTCCTTTTGTTCCCAGTCTTTTTTGGGTATGAGACCTTGAACCAGGAGCAGTAATCAGGGGCTTGCAGATGCAGACTCTTTGATCTGAAATGAAGAAAAGGTGTGTGAGCACTGACATTCCGGTGTCTGAGGCAGAAGAGAAGCTGAGAGCACTTCCTTTCTCCTTGTCCCCCACAGACTGCTCCTCTCCCATCCACTGAGTGCTTCCTGCCTTCTCTTACCTTTGCCAGGTTATCTATGTGCACTTTCTACTCTGGGAACGGTCACACCTTGCATCCTAAAAATACATTCCACGTTTTTTACAGCAGGTTGACAAGCATTTCCTGAAGACCTCCAAGATGCCCTGTGCTAGTTCTTGTGCAAAAAAATTTTCCTCCACGTTGACTGAGTCTTCCTCTTTGTCCCTGTGCTGACCTTGATAGAAAGCTAAGTAGCACTCCCAGGAGGATGCCATTGGGTCTGGGATCTGGACAACGCTGGGGCAAGTGTTCCTTAGTGAACTAGTGTCATATGCTACTGAGGGTTTCTAAGCTGGAATTTTCCCATCCTGCTGTGAGGCTTTGTCCTAGTTGTTTGACTTTGGTCAATGCCTTTGGTTTCTCTACACCTCAGTTTTCTCCTCTGTAAAATAAATGGTTGGGCTAGAGGCTGCTTGTAATCTATGCCCTTTCTCCTAGCTCTAATATTCCACTATCATATTTTATTTAACTTTTGTTAGGAAAAGTTCTATATCCTCAGAGTGCTCAGTAAACTGATGCAAACTATATTAAATTGCAATATTTATAAAAGATGCTTTGCTTGCTATTCAAAAACACAGTTTTTCCCATACTGGAAAATAAATGGACTTGAGTGCATTATTTGTACAATGTTCATGTCAAGCCTCTTTTAACTCCAGTGTTTTGCATGTGGAAAATAAGTGTAAATTTTTTCGAAAGAAATAAAGCCTCAGAATTTTATCAGACCATTTACTACATCTGCTATCTGGAGCCCATATTCTGTTTGTTTATGGGAAAATGACTTTTTCTCAGTAGCCTGTGTAAGCACAACACATTTCCATGGTGGCCATGTGGAGGGAGGTTGGAATCTAGGGGTGGAAGGATACAGAGGAGAGAGAACTAGGTAGAAACAAAATGGGTCCTAATAAAGTCTGTGTTCCCTTTGGAAAGAACAAAAGGCACAGCTGCTCCTGTGAGCCTCAAATAAATGAATAAAGGTTTGTGGTTTAATTATTCAGTTACATGCTCCCTGTTAAGTGATGAGAGCGAAGGGAACGGAATCATCTATTTAAATTTAAATGTCACAGGGTGTTCTTTTGGGCCTTAGCTCCTTCTCTGACTCGCCCTGGGAAGTTTGCTCTCTGGGTTGGCATCAGCCCAGTCGCGATGGTGGTTGTGTTGCCCTTGACTTCGGAAGAACTGAGGGGGTGGGGAATGAGGGGGGGCAGGGAGGGAGGGGACCTGGGTCAGCTGTGCTTATCCTCCCGGACTCATTCAGGGAAACATATGCCTGAAAGGAGGCAAACCCTGCCTGCCCCTGTGATTTCTCTACCCTGTAATTCTAGGGCAAATCATCATTTCTTTGGTTGCTTTTGAGACCTGTGCTTTTGAACCAAAGTTGGACTCTTCCACAAGATTCCCTACCTAGAGTTTAAAGCTGGCTCTGATCTATTCCCGATTCACTGCGAGCTTTTGTTCCATTGCCAAGGTTCTGTAGCCCTGTTACAGGACCAGGTGCGATTTTGCTAGCAGCTAAATCTGGTCCCTTGATAACTACCAAAGGCTATGGCTTCCAGCAGGGGCCACCCTGGCCTTGGGCTGCTGTGTGGTCAGACTAGTAATTGCTGCCTCTGATGTTTGTCATCACAATGCCTAAGAATGAAGATATTCTAATCTAAGGTTCTTCTACTCCTGTGAATTTGAAGTTGCACAAAGATGGTTCTATAGGTGGGGGTGGGGAGGGCGGTTGGGGGCAAGCAGGTTGCCCAGGTCATGGTTCCTCTCTGGGTCGCACCTTCCATATCTGATCAAAGAGAAGGTCGTCTGAGGTCATTGCCAGCTCAAACGCTCCAAGATATCACAGTGCTCACGGTGCTCACGTCAGTATCACTGTTTTCCTACCAAGTTCCTGCTCAGATCCCATGGGCTCTGTGAAGCCTCTTTGTCCAGAGCCTCCTGCCTCCATCAGAATTAATTTCTCTCGTTGCAATATCATCTCCCTGTGTTCTGTTATAACCCTCACCACAGCCCACTTCGTATTTCAGGCCTTGGGTCTGTGTCTGGGCCCCTGACTGGACTGTTAACTCCTGGGTGTCAGGCCTGCTCCCGTCTTATTTACCCTCCCATTCCTCCCAGGGCTTTCTGCATTGCAGGCAGGCACTTGAGACAGGTCTCATTTGAACAGAACTTCTCACTTGCAGTCACAAGGAAACGCTCTGTAAGCAAGTCCTTAGGAACACAACGTGTAAAATCCCAGTTCCTGTTATCCTCTTAGAAGCTTAGCCGTTGAGGTAAGTGGCTCCTTGTGCCCTAGACCAAAGTTTATTAAAAGGACAGCTACCTTCCAGAACTCTAGTTTCCAGTGCATTTTTAAAGTTCTGTAGCAAAGAAGGTTATTTCCATTTCTGCCCAATTAGTGACCCTACAGAGAAGTAGCCTGTACACATATTCCAGAGATAGCAAGTCTTGGAATCCGCTGAAAACTGAGACCAATCAGAGCTCTTTTTACCCTGTTGAGGGAGAAAATCAAAACAGCATCACTTGGGTGTATTCTCCAAAGATTCGAGTGCGTGGTGTGTTCAATGTATGGCAGGATGTACAAAGCTGAAGAGAATGCAGCGCCTGCAATTAGAAGCTTGCAGCTTTATAGAAGGTTTAAGAAATCACCTGCCTGACTGGAGTGTGAGGCTGGGTTTCACAAGTGTGTCAGCAAGTGAGAAAGTGCCAGTTCTGGATTCAGAGGAGAGAGCGCTCACATCCGACTGCACTAATTCAAAAAGGCTTCTTGGACCATGTAGAATTTGAGAACGGCATTGAAGGAGAAATGCAGCTTTAGTAGACGGGGGACTGTGTACACAAGGGTGAGGAAGTGGGAAGACCTGGAGCAAACAATAATAGTCCAGATTATTCCGAAAGGAGATTGCATATGTCAGAGTAACGAGAGATAAGACGGGGGAGGAGGGAGGTTCATGCTATGGAGGGTACTGGAGCCTCTGTGTATTGAATAGCTTGTTCTGAAGTTGGTAGGTAACAGGGTGCTGGAAAAAAACATTTTTTTTTCAGGGGGAGCGAATATTTCAAATCAGAGATTGGCAAAGTTTTGCCGGGAGGCCAAATCTAGCCTGCTGTTCCGTTTTACTAGCACACAGCCCCCTTATTTCTGTGTTGTCTGTGGCTGGCTTGGGCCACGGGAGGGAGTTGAGTGGTTAGGGCAGAGACACATGCCATGTGGTCCATGAAGTCTTAGCATTCACTATCTGACCTTTTATGGAAAAGGTTTGCTGACCCCTGATAGAAACATCATTCATTTATTCAGCCATTCATTCATTTACTCATTTATTAATTCAACACACACTCAGCACTTACGGAGTGCTAGGGATGTGCTCTGTCCTTTCCCCCCATTATTTAATTTAAAGTTGAATCTTTCCTCAAATTGCCCTTTAGAATTGTTCAGAGAATTTAAATTCTTGTGTAATTCATTATTAAACATGCAGTTTTGTTTTTTTTTTTCAAATGACATGGACATGTTCCTTTTTTCAAGCATTATTGGCTAATCATGTCAGGACTAAAGTTCCAACAATGTTTATATCAATGATTCAGGTGGAAAGTGATCTTCTAAGATTATAAATTAGATAATGCGGCAGAGAAAGCTGCTATAATTTAAGGTGAAGACAGGGAGGCCAACTATACTATATAAAGAAAAATTGGTTCGGCCTCTTTGTCGATAACGGCTTGCCCTAGCTTTTCCTGTAAGGAAAGAAGGGAAGGGTGTGCAGTCTTCCCACAGCCTCACCAGCACCGTCACCTCCACAGCTCCTGTTCCCCCGCCCCTCCACCGGCTCTACTGTTGCTTCCTGCAGTCCGCAGTTGCGCACACCGACAGGGTTGGTTCCATTCTGAGGCCTCTCTCCTTGGGCTGTAGATATGCCTTTCCCCTCTGTCTTCACATGGCCTTTCTCTGTGCCCACATGTCCGTGTCCTAATCTCTCCTCCTCTTGTGAGAACACCAGACATATTGGATTAGGGCCCACCCTAATGACCTCATTTTACTTCAACCAACTCTTTAAAAACTCAACCTCCCAAAATAGTCACATTCTGAATCACCAGGGGTTAGGACATCCATGTATGAAGTTGAGGGAACTCAATTCAGTTCATAGCAATGACCAATTTGTACGCTATGTGCTTTGCTTTTATTTTTGAATTTAATTCAAATGATAATTATTTATGAGAAACGATTACATTTTAGGAGGTACACTCATCTCAGTTCCACTTGTGAGCAGAAATCGTGGCGCCGTGGCTGTGGCACAGAGAACTCCGTCTACACGGTTATTAGGCCATGTTGCTCTAGCACCACCCTTTGCCCTGCTGACGCCCAGCAGAGAGAGACCTCCAGTTTCCTCACACCAATGCTGTCAGAGTCATCCTGCTAAAGGGAAACTCCAATATGTCTTTCCCACTACTGTGAGCATTTGAAGGGAAGGAATTGCATCTGATTTACCTATGAACCTTAGGAGCCTAGCCCATTACCTAGTGAATAGCAGATGCTCAATAAATGTTTATGGAAATGAAAGTGAGATACTACATGCAATAAAAAAAAAAAAAAAAGGTGTTATTCTGGTTAATAATGTTGCATAATAAGTGACTCCAAAATAGCAACCATTTTCTTTTTCATGGATTCTGTGGGTCGGACATTTGAACAAAGTACGGCAGAGATGGCTTGTATGGGCCCAGGTATCCAGATCGCTGGCTGCAGAAATTTAAAGGCTTGGAATGACTTGATGGCTGGGACTTTTTCACTACCATGCCTTGCACCTGAGCAGGGTTGACTGGACAATGCCACCTAAAGCACCTGTTTGTGGGTTCTCTGTGTGGTTTGAGCCTCACAGCTGCAGGGTCATCAGATTTCTTACCTGCTGGCTCAGGGCTCCAAGCCCAAGTGTTCCAATGAACAGGGCAGAAGCTGCATCCCCTTTCATTACCCAGCCTCAGATGACACACAGCATCATATCCTCCATACTCTATCAGTCCATGTGCCACAGGCCTCCTAAACTCAAGGACAGTACCACTTGCTGGGGAGTGGTACTTTCTCATAATGTAAGGAAATATGGGATGGGAGTTATTATTGTGGCCTTCTTTGGGAAATACAATCTGCCCTTAAAAAAATCAAACCTACCTAATTAACAGATACTATACAGAATTCTTTTTAGTCGCCAAATTTTGAAGAGGCTTACGTATGAATGCTAAACTACTCACCTATTGTCAGTAGAGAAATGGTTGAATAAACCCTCCTCTTGTTCTTATCCACCTGCCAAAAAAGCTATTTACTAAGATATGTAGTAACATGGATATGTTAGCTTCATTGCTGGTTGAGCTAGATTGGGGAAAGCAGCTTGACTACTTATGGCCATAGTCAGGCTTCCTATTAATTTCTTTCCTGAATTGTACTCTTTTGCCCAGAATTGTAAGCAATCCTGCTCCAGGATAGAGGAACTAGAACATATACTTATACACTTGTACAGATCCTGGAGGAAGTCCAATTGTGTATTGAGGTTTTTAATCCATTAGCTCCACCCAGATGGATATGTGAACACTGGAACAATGGATGTCAGATTCACCAGCTCACCAACCAGACGCATCATTCCTGCCTTGGAGGTGGAGAGTGAGGCTGGAAGTGTTTCTCTTACATTTTCCCTGTCAGGGAGAGCTTCCCCCCTCAAGTATGAGCTGTAGAGGTGCATTCTCCAGCTAACATTTATGTAATAAGTGAAAAAGCACATAACAAAATTATGCGATTATAATTTTATATATAACAAGTCTGTGTTATATATAGTTTTCTCTCTCTCTAAATATATATAGCTTTGTATATAGTTATATCATCAGATGGGAGATATATGTGTGTGTGTGTGTGTGTGTGTATATACATAAATATATACTCATATAGCTATATATTACATATACATGTTCATATGCACACACACACACCTACACACATATGCACATTTTAACCCTATGCATAAAAGAAGAAACTGGAATAAAATACACCAAAATAATAATACTGGTTATCTTTGGGTTGTGGGACTATAGATACCTTTTTTCCTTTCTCCATTTTTAGTATTTATTAAATTATCTGTAATTAATGTGAATTACTCTTTAATGAAAATGTGTCCTTTCTAAAATATAAAAAGTAAATAATGAAATTATTCATCCCTATGCAAGTTATTCATAACCAAACAGATGGCACTTCCCCGTGTCTTTGGGAATGAGCTCTGCCGTAGAATCGCTGTAAGAATGAACGAAGCACTTTGAGAAGGATTATTCTAAGAACACACTTTTCTTTCTGGAGACTAAAATAAAAGTCAAATTCTAAAACTTGTCTAGTCTTTGAAAAAGTGAAAAACCATCTAATAAGGAAAAATCAGAACACAGACAGGTAAAAATACAAAGTTTTAAACATAAACATACAGTAGTTCAAACTGTTTATTTCCTCAAGGGTTATGCTAAAACGGCAATGCTGATTGTCTCTGGGTCTTGGACTTAGGAGTGCTTCTTGTTCTCATAGAACTCCTTTGCTGTTTCTGTCCTGACTGTGTATTACTTTAATAGTCAGGGGGGAAAAGAGACAGACTGAGTTTAAGAGCTGGTGTGCCAGGGAGACCACCAGAGGTCAAGTCAGTATACTGGCTTGGACTTGGCTTTGGTTAGCATACTTTTTTGCTAGCAAGATAGAGAATTTTTTCTAATAAGAAAGGTAGCAGAATTGAACATTTTCTTCCAAATTGGGCTTGGTCCCAGGACTGGGTTTGGGTTTCACAGTCTGAGGCTTCTTGAAAGTAGACAACAGACCTTGTCCCCACAAAAGATAAAACGAGGTTCACCTGCAGGTGCCTGTGGGTACACGCAGTGGGCCTGCTGACGAATGCAGCCCACCTGTGTTTTCTTTGGCCTGGGTAGTGTTGTAAGAAAATTGGGAAAGTTGGAATACAAATCTAGAATTCTGGCTTCTAAAATAAATCTGAAAATATTTGGTATGCATTCCAGTATGGACACCAGCTACTGCCATAAAGAAAGGGGGTTATAGTTGCCACTGGCCTCTGTTTTTCCCCCAATACTGGCACAGAGTTGTGGTTGCAATTCATCAACACACTCGTTCTGCTCCTTTGAATAGAAAGCCAGGCCAGGAGCACTTTGTGTTTCAAGAAAAGAGTTTCCTTGAGGGAGAGGTGGGGAGTTAATAAATGTTTGATATGAATACACTGGCCTGTTTGTTCATTTGGGTCACCTGTCTGCCTCTGTAGTCATTTGAAGCGGTGACCTGCCTGTGGACTTTGGGAATCTCTTGAGTGATAACAGCCCAAAGGACCAGCTGTCACAGCCAGGACCAGGCTGGGCGAGACCAAGGGGATGGTGAAATTGTGGGAATGCTACACACAGCCCTCTGTCATCCTCCCAGAAGTTCTAGGGGGATTTTTACCCTGGTGGAAAGCTGAGCCAGAGAGGCTTGGGCATGCTATGGAAACAAACATTCCTAACTCTCAGTGTCTTAAGGCAGTGGGTTTTATTTCCTTCTCACACGACACATGTCCACTGTGTGTGAAGGGGGGGGGGGATCTGCTTCATGCCATTATCACTTCAGAGCCTCACCATCAACACAGACACCACCTGGAACATTGCCAGTACTGTGCTGGGAGGAAAGAGAGCCCTGGCCAATTGTTCACTGGCTCTTCAAACTTCCGGAAATAACACACATTATTTCTGCACACATTTCATTGTCCCAAGTCAATCACATGGCCATGCCTAACTACAAAGATCACACTTCATACAATCCGACCGTGTCAGAGAGTTGGGACCGCTGGGTGGAAAGCACTAAGGACTACGACACACACTCTGGAATCTCTTAGTTCTCTTGTTCTACCAAAGGAGTTTGAATCAGTCCACCTTAAATTGAACTTGAGACAAGAATGACTGATCAATATTGACATGACTGGTCATATTGACAGTCAAGGAATCAGAGACCATGTGCTTGGACATGAACTTTGAGGAGGTGGCCCTGTTTGTTCAGTAGCAGTTGCCCTTTGGCAGACTGAGCCTAGTGACCTTTTCAAAGCTTTCTGACCCAAAGCATTAACAGCCGTTCCCACCGTGACGGCACAGCGGAAGAACTGAAGCTGTTGTTTTCTTCCAGAAAGGGAAAAATAAATAAAACCACTACTTTGGCCCTTCATTGCTCTCTTTCTCATCTACCCTCAAAATGACGATCAGCATGCTGTATATGCTGGTCGGACATGACATGATTTGAATGTACTGACAAGTTACTGAAGTCTTTGAAAATTCCGTAACATCTACACAGACCTGTATGTTTGTATAGTGGTAGTGAACAGCTTGCTAAGCATTTAAAATTAGGTCATCAAATAACCAAGTATGATTTCAGAAAACTCTCAGGACCTCTAATGACTAAGTCAGTGCACTTGACTGGTTTACATTTTCCTAAGGGAATGCTTCCTGAAAGGTTTTGGTGGTGCAGAAGTATTGAAACATTCTTTTAGGGGAATTTTAGCTACTGAAAAGTCATATCTACTGTCATCAAGATTTATACTGCTTTTTATTTTTAAAGTACCTCTATACGATTTGTCTTTGTGGAGAAAGGAAGGTTAATTATTGAAAGTGTTCATACAGAAATAGAAGTATATTGCCCAAAGTGTGATTGGCAGCTGGGAGTAGTGTGACTGGAGATTCATTTTCTTTAATCACAAAGGGGTGATGAGGAATATTTCTACATATTAATTAAGTAGAAGATATAAAAGATACAGATAACTAAAGTCACATGGTTTGGGGGGAAATAAATGCCAGAAAGACTCTAAATAGTTCAGATATGATTTGAGGTTCTTTTATTTTCATCAGGGAATCAAAAACTTTTTGTGGGTCTCTATGTTTTACTCAGCCTATTAAAAAGGAGAAATAAAAAATATAGTTAGAATTTTTTTCTACAGAGACCCTGTCTTCTTAAATAAGTAATCCACAATGACATAATTATTTGATCCATGAAAGACCCCATCTCAGGGCTCAGAAAGCAAAATCACAGAGCTCAGTTTGTTTGGTCATCTCATAATACACGGAAGGTCACAGTCTGAGTTGTGTGTCAGTGGATTTCTGACGACTGGCTTTGTATAAGTCTAACCCCTGTGGATAAGAGCAGGAATGAAGATGGCCTCAACAAAAAACACAGTAGAATCAACTCACCCTTTGAGGGACTGAAATGTAACTACCCAGAATGCCAACAGACTCCCAGAAGTCCTGGTCAAGTGTCCTGGCTTCCTGCAGACTAGCTGTTCTCAGACTCTCCCTCTTTGGGGCCAGGTGACATCTGGCCCTCTCCTTTCCCCCAGAGAAAAGCAATTCCATTCATCGCAGCGGCAGGAGGTTGCCTTTGGTCTTTTCAAAGCAATGTGTGCCACCTTTCATCTCAGGATCCCTGAAGGGCTTTGCAAAAAAATACTTGCAGATCATGGACCACACATTATCCCATTGTACAGACAGAGAAGCTGAGCCAGAAAGACTTATCAAATAAAAAAAGACAATGTTCTCAAGTATAGCAGAAACCAGAGGCATAAGACTGTGATTCTAATAGAGTGATCTGATTAAATCACAGTTCATAGGCACTTTTTTTCCCCTTCTTCTAAATCAGCCCTGCAATTAAAACATAATTATGCTTGGCTCTTTCGTGGTACCTTTCACCCAGGGAACAGAAAGCACTTTACAAACATTAATTAAGCAGCACAACACCCCTGTGAGAAGGTGGAGATTATCCTGCTGTTAGATGTGGTGACGTGGACACTGAGAGTTGTTGCTGTATCCATGATTCCAGTGGGGATTGCTGTCCAAGGTTCCATGTGGTTGAAGTTTCTCTTTGGTCTCATCTTTCAGTTAGACTTCTTTGAAATGCACTCATAATCTTTTGTGAAAGAGTATTTTCAACTGGTTATTGCTATTAGCATTTTATGTTATTTTTAAATTTGTGCTTTTGTGAGTCCTTTTCATTATATATCTGTTTTAAACTTCAAGTCAGAGCTTAAATTATAGGGAACTTTTTGGTATGTTTAATGATTAGAGTACTCTAAATATCTAAGGCAGCGGTTCTCAACCTGTGGGTCATGACCCCTTTGGGGGTCGAATGACCCTTTCACAGGGGTCATCTAAGACCATCAGAAAACACATATTTCCGATGGTCTTAGGAACCGAGACATCGCTCCTCTATCCGTCTCCAGGTGGGTGTGCCCACATGCAGATACGCCCACATACAACATGAGGAACTGTGTTAAAGGGTCGTGGCGTTAGGAAGATTGAGAACCACTGCTCTAAGGTTTCACTTGAACCCAAAAGTCATTTAAGTACTCTTATCTTTCAGTAAACTTTTTATTGAGCTATACTGAAGTAATACATAGATACAGAAAAGTGAAAAAGTCATAAACGTAAGGATTGATGAATTTTCACATAGTGAATACGCCTGTGACCAGCACAAAGCATTAGCACCCACAGCCCCTCGCCCTGTGGGCCCACTTCTTTTTTTTCCTATTTATCTTCAGATAGAGTGGGAGGGAGGGAGGGAGAGAGAGAGAGAGAGAGAGAGAGAGAGAGAGAGAGAGAGAGAGAGAGAGAGAGACGGAGAGAGAAATCAATGTGAGAGAGACACATCAATTGGCTGCCGCCCACACGACCCCAACCAGGGCCGGGAAAGAATCGCACCTGCGGTACATGCCCTTGACCGGAATCGAACTCTCGACTCTGGTCAGCACACTGACACTCTAACTGCTGAGCCAAACCGGCCAGGGCTGTGGGCCTACTTCTGGTCACTGCCCTTCCAAAGGTAAGCCATAGCCTGCGTTCTAACAACATAGATTAGTTTGACTGTTTTTGTGTTTAGATACATGGACTCATACTGTAGTTATTCATGTGTGTCTGTCTTCTTTCACTCAGCGTTATGTTTGTGACTTTCATCCACGCTGTCGCTTGCAGTTAGAGTAAGTTCATTCTCATTGCTGTAGAATCTTCGACTGTTTAAAACACCACACTCTCTATATCTATACTACTGTTGGTGAACAGTTGGGTTGTCTCCAGTTTGGGGTAGCTGAAGTATTATTTTAAAGATACGTTGCTGTACGCACTCTTATCAGGTAGGCTGAAATACATCGGAGAGCGCTGGCTGGTTTGGCTCAGCAGTTAGAGCGTCGGCCTGTGGACCAATGAGTCTCGGGTTCCATTCCAGTCAAGTGCATGTGCCTCGGTTGCGGTTCATCCCCGGCCCTGGTCAGGTCGTGCGGGAGGCAACCAATCGATGTGGCTCTATCACATCGATGTTTCTCTCTGTCTCTTTCTCTCCCTCCCTCCCACTCGATCTGATAAGTGGAAAAATATCCTCAGATGAGGAATAAAAAAACAAACAAACAAAAAAGAAAGAAATTGGAGATAACTTTTTACATGTTTTACCATGAAGACATTGAGATGCATGAATGATGTGTACTAAGGACTTGCTAAAAGCCATTCGTACAAAGAGGATTGATTAAGAACCTGTTTCCCAGTTGCGAGGATGGGAATAATTCAAAATGTTCTCTAAACTTGAAAATGTCACCTGCCTGTCTGGGTTGGCTGAGTTCACAACAGGCCTTTTAGAGAAGTGCAGGGAGCTCGGCCGGGCGTGAGCTGTAGCTCCAGCACTTGCTGTGTGGCCTGGGCCAGCTGGGCCTCACTCAGCTCCACCTGTCTTAGCCATCGAATGGCCTCATGGTTGCTGAAAGATATGAAATTAAATACATAGCACTAAACAGGAATTCAGTGAATGGCATATATTATTAGGTATTTTTGGACCCAATATGACTCTAAGTCCTACCGAATGGTAGTCTGACTGATCTAGATTATAATTTTGAATTATTAAGAATACTTACTTGAGCCCTGGCTGGTGTGGCTCAGTTGGTTGGGCATCGTGCCATGCACTGAAAGGTTATGGGTTCGATTTCCAGTCAGGGCACATACCCAAGTTGCGGGCTTGATCCTCAGTCGGGGTGAGTGCGGGAGGCAGCTGATCAATGTTTCCCTCTCACATTGATGTTTCTCTCTCTCTCTCCCTCTCCCTTTAAAATCGATTTTTTTAAAAGTCTCTTTAAAAAAACACTTATTTGAAAAATTCAGTAAGTAACTGTATAGTGAGTATAGAAACATCTATATTCAAAGGGACCTCCAACATGAAGGATTTCTGTATATCTTCCTGAGATATATTAATGATGACTACACAGTGATGAACTGAGTCAATCTTAGCCTCTCTGAAAGAATTTGTCATAGCTCTAATAAAAAAGCAGAGCAAGTGTCATTACAGATATACTCTGTAAACAGCTTGATTTAATGTATGGTTTAGACTGGAGAATTGTTGGCTTTAAGCTCAGAATTTTGTGGAAGTGGAGGTTTGGGCAGAAAATTGCTGTGGGACGTTGCATTTGTGGAATCCTACATCAAGAAGCCTCATGTTCAATGATATTTTAGAAATAACAGTTGGAGTGAACTGAATGGGAGCTGACTCTCGTGTGGCTAGCTGTCAATTAAATACATTTCACAAATTCTTGACTTTCCACTAGAGAGTCATTTGTCACAGTGACTTTCAACTTTTTTCATCTCGTGGTACACATAAACTACTAAAATTCTGTGGCAAACCAAAATATGTATTTTTTGTGGATCTGACAAAAAACAGGTATAATTTTTATTTAGTTTAATTAAAATGTGTGGTTTTTTTTATTGATTTTAGTGAGAGAGGAAGGGAGAGGAAGAGAGAGATAGAAACATCAATGAGAGAGAGACATCGATCGGCTGCCTCCTGCATGCCCCCTAATGGGGATCGAACCCGCAACCCCAGGCATGTGCCCTGACCAGGAGTCAAACCAGTGACCTCTTGGTGCATGGGATGACACTCAATCCACTGAGCCACACTGGCCGGGCAAATTAGATATAATTTTGATTCATTCACAGTAGATGGCTATTGTTGTGTTGTCTGTTGTCATGTTTTTATTTGGCAATCTAAGGGAAAAGAGGTCAGTGCACCTGACTAAACAGTCAGGTATTGTCTGTTTTAAAGGTTCTTGTGGCACACCAGTGGAAAATCGCTGATTTATCAGGTTCACTCCCTTGTCCTAGTCTGCCCTTTCCCATCTGAGGAAATGGTGGTGCCAGTTGTTCAAGCCAGAGCCTCAAGTGTTCTTGCGTCCTCATTCTACCCAGCCCCCACCAATCCAACAATTCCTGCCAGTCTACCTCCTAAATATTTGCAAAGCCACCCACTTTTCTCTGTCCTGTTGCCACTATCGTAGTCCGGTCTGCCAATCTCTTCCACCTAGGTCACTTCAGGAGGCTGATACCTCATCTCCCAGCATCCATGCTAACCCTATGTTGAATCTAGAAGTGATCAGTTCAACAAACCACATTGGTTCTGTCTTCCGCTTCAAACCCTTTAACAGTTTCACATTGAATTTAGGGTAAGGTCCATAATTCTTAACTTAAAAAACGGCCTTTTCTACTTTGCTGCCCTGCCCCAGAGATTTCATGCTACAACCACACAGGCCTTCTTTTTGGTCCTTAAATGCCACGTCTCCTTCCTTCATATGCTGTGTTTTTCTGTACCCTATCTTTTCATAGCAAACTTCTACCAATTCTTTAGATCTCGGATTTAATATATTTCTTCAGGAAAACATCCCGTGATGCCATGCATTAAATCGTTAGTTCCCTCCATTGTATACTTTCATAACACCTCTGCTTGTATTTATATTACTATACATACTTAGAAGTTTGCATATAATGCTTACTTTCCTTGCTAGTCTGTAAGCTTTATGAGAGTAGGGATTCTGTTCACTTTATTTACCTAGGTGTCTCTATTGCAAATTGCTCAGTAAACATTACTGACTGATTGAGCCAATCATTTCTATAGGGTAGGGTTAGCTTATTAATATCTCCAGAGGAAGCAGTGGGCCATTTTTTACCTCTTCAGGAATGTTGAAATGATATTTTAAACAGTGAAGGAAATTGTCAGTGTTGTTTATGAAACTAAAGAGAGTGAACCCTTCAAAAGGGATTATAAAGGTTTTATGCTGATACTTATTTTGACCATTTTTAATTTATTTTGTTATCACAATATAAGTTGAACAACAACAAAATGCAATGCATGTGTGCTTTGATATCTCACTAATAACAGATAGCAGCACAATATATCCCAAGGGAACTCCTTTAGCAGCCTACCTTTTCTAACTTCTTGACTACTTTTCTTCTGCATATATTGAGCCTCTGGACCAAGGCCATTGGCAAGCGCAGAGGTGATGTCTCTCTCTCTTCTCTGCTGCATCATCCAAGTGCAGTGCTAGTTCCTCGGACGGAGTCATGGGAACCATCTCATTCAGAACCCCCTGGGGTTTTAGCTACAAGCGCAGATTCCGCTCCCGTCAAACCCTGGGAATTAAATCTCTGACGGATGAGGCCTAGGGAACTATGTCTTTGACGAGAACCCAATGTTTCCAAACTGTCGGCCTAGTGCCTACTCATTGCAGGTTTAGGAACTGACAACAGGCACGTGTATATGAGGATAACTTTGGGGAACACAGAATTATAGTTTATGCATGCCTTGGTCAAGAAGGCCACTCTGTCAGCTTTAACCTTGAAATAAGCCCAAATCTCTAGCATGATAGGAGTTATAGAAACACAAAGATAAAAGGGCCGTAAAAGACCATTTGGTTAAACTGTGTTTCGGGCGTATTTATACCCAGACCACATAAGACTGCTAATAATCTGTTTCCTTACTAGAGATATTTAATGACAGAGAACCCATGAATATATCTGGGGTTTATCACTGAGGTAGTCAGATAATCTTAGGTGATCTTCTTTCAACATTAAAACCTCTTGGCTTTGCCTAGGGTCCGTGTCTTCTTCTTTGGGACTTTGTAAACATGGGGAACAACAAACATTGTCACCATCTTAAAATGCTTACATATGGACATGTCATCGCCCGTCAAGGCTTGTGCTCCACAGAACCCCCAGCACAGACTTCCCAAGGTGGAAACAACCTTAGACACTGCTGAAGCGGAACCTCTTCATTTTACAGACATGGAAACAAATCCAGGGATTGGATGGCATAAATCTGAATGACAGACTTATGAGTATATGTCAGCACCTCAAATTAATTTTTATCCTCGATTCTGTTTTCCCATGGTGCAGTTGGGAAGCATCTGGTCGATCTAAATTAAGATCTGGTTCAAATCCTTCTCTAGTACTTACTACCTGTATGATGTTGACACACCTGAGCTGAGCTCCAGGATTTTCTCCATGTGATATATGAAGATAAAAATCTCAATTTAATTGAGAATTGAATGAGATATAGCATAATGTCTGGTACATAGTAGGTGCTCAGTTAAAAAATTCATGTGTTGCCCTAGCTGGTTTGGCTCAGCAGTTAGAGCATTGGTCCGAGGACCAAAGAGTCCAGGGTTCAATTCTGGTCAAGGGCAGGTACCTCAGTTGCAGTTTGGTCCTTGGCCCTGGTGGGGGTCGTGCAGGAGGCAACCAATTGATGTGTCTCTCTCACATCGATGTTTCTCTCTCTTTCTCTTTCTCTCTCCCTCATACTCTAACTAAAGATAAATGGAAAAATATCCTCAAGTGAAGATCAAAAAAAAAAAAAAATTCATGTGTTTGCTGTTGATACACTTTTTGCAAGGCAGTTTGGCAACATGTATGAAAATATTAGATATGCATACCCTGTGAGCTGGCAATGTCAGTCGTTGTTGAGATCAAGCATCTCACTGCTACAGGGCTTGAGGTACACAGTGGGTCGGAGCTTGTTTTCTTAAAGAAGGACCCGGAGTAAAACCTGGAAACAACCCAAATATCCTCGAACAGTGATGCTGACAGTCCTTTAGACGAATTTAACTCTCCCATTTTAGCCATTAACAGAAAAGCAATTATGATAAATAGTAAGAGTTGGTAGTCCATTTAGTGCGCACTGTGCGGCAATCCCCAGCGCACTCAGTCTCTGCCATGCCCTCTGATGCAGACGCAGATGCAGTGCTCTTCATACTTCAGTGATGAGCAACGTGTGCGTCTTGTGGGGGGCAGTGCCGTGCAGGGCTTTCCCAGCAAGGTCGTGACTGAGTCGGGATCTGAACAGAAGGAGCTGTGGTTCCACAGCCAAGGGCCCGATTCTGTGACTCTTCTCTGTGAAGACAGAAACAAACAAACAGAAAGCACATTCCTGGGAGGACCCCCTCCCAGAGTTTATGAGCTACAGAAGTGGAAGACAGGCAGGGTTGAGAACATCGGTCATCTCCATTGTACCCCCGTCTCTCTCTGTGCCTTTTGTGAGGTCTGCTTGTTAAAAAGAAAACATACTACTGGGGACGTGATCACCTGAATCAGTTACGGTGGCCCCGTTTTCACCCATCAAACGGGGTGTTCTTCCTACAGCATCTTTGACTGGACTCGGGGAGTGGGGTCTGCATTTGAAAGGTCCTGATGAAGAACCCTAACTAGGTACAAACACACTGGTTTGTTTTACTTACTAATGGGTGGGTGTAGGTTTCCTTCTTCTCCCTCCTCAAGGAAGCTGAGGTTCTGAGGCAGCCACAGACTACAACATAAATATGGGGAGGAAGGGAGGGAAAATCTTGGAAAACTCAAAGCTTGATATTTCCCAGACATGCCCCAATCTGCTTTTGACCTCGCTCCAAAGGAGTGGTTTCCATAACAGAATGTATGTCACGTCATGTGACCCTCCTGGAGCACTTTCCCATTAGACAGTAGCCTTCCCTTTCTTACGGCCTGAGACTCAAGCCTTTGGTTCTCGTTGCCAACTGCTGAGACAGGGACCGGCGCTTGGGCCCTGCTGTCCGTCCAGCTACGGGGCAGCCCGGTCTCAGCCCTGCCTCCTTGTCCACTGCTACACCAGCCTGGGGGGAATAATTTGTGCCCCGAGTTACATGTGTAGTTTACAAGTATTCATTAATCATATCCTCCTGTTCCTCAACCAGCCCTGTCTGGTGGGTAATCTGAGAGCTAAAACAGTTTCTCTTAGCACTGGGTGGCAGAAAAGAGAAAGATCTGGGAGGTGACCGAATCTGCCCCAAGCAGCATGGGGAGGCCAGCAGAGCCAGACGGAACTGGGCTCTTAGCGTTTACAATCTATTAGGCAAGATTACCTCCCAGTCTGACGCATGAGCCGTCTCATTCTGCTCGGTCCTCTGACGTGAGGGTTCCTTCTGAGACTAACAACAAGGTTAGAAGGGTCAGCCGGCTGGGTGACTTGGCGATGGCTTCTATTAGGACAGCTTCTTTCTCCATAATGATGAAATTTAATCTCAGAGTTTAAATGCTTGTTCCAAAATATTTCAAAATGTGAAATGCATGTGAGCCAAATGACAAAAATGTTTTTTAAAAAAACAAAAACATGGGCTTCTTGTCATCCACCACACTGGCTGTTTCAAAGTCTGCTCAGTCAGTAAATTATTCTTTCTGATCTTCATTTCTGATGATATCCAGATGGTCTAAAAGTCAGTCTTTTCTGTGAGGGAGAAATTCTCTGTGAAGTTAAAAGTGAGTAGCCATCATGTTCCGATACTGTGAGTAGGAAGTAAATGGCATGACATAGGATTGTCTTTACCCAATCAACAGTAATTGATGTTTAAATAATTATAGTGCCTATATATTCAACGGGTTGGACTTAACTTTTAAATGTTCTTAACTCTTAAACAAAAATGATATCTGTCTCCCTAATTTATAAGACACTTTATAAAGGCCAAAATTGCTAATGTTAACATTTTTCCTTCCTATTTCCTCCGAATCTTCTAGAATTAAAATTCTGTTCTGATGGGTTCAAAGGTGTTCTGTGGTCAGCCTACCATAGGTAGATTCTGAGAGCTTGAAACAGGTCTTGGTGTGGATTATGGCGTTTAAGGTTTATTCTGTTTCTTTTAAAGTGTAACCTTAAAATGACTAATTAATAATAATAACCTATTGTTAATATAATGTTTAAGTCACCATCATTTATTAGACTTTGAAAAGAAAATGATAACATTCTTTTTCAAAATAAAAAGAGCAATATTAACTTTTCTTTACTGAGTCTCTACCTGTTCTATGCCTAGTAGTAGATGCTTTTGCTTGTTATCTCATTTAGTTCTTTTTATTTTTTACTTTGTTTATCTGCCACCACCATTGATAAGGTGGCCACAGTCCAGGTCCTTTAGGCCTGGGCTCCTGTGGCAGCCACGCCCTCCGTTCCCCACAGCAGATACACACAAGTACACACGTGTGCGTGAGGGCTGCCTCCCAACATCACAAACAGCCACATGTGCAAGGAAAGGCAAGAGAGAAACCCAGATGCATTCTGTCTCCTGTGTGCCAGACATTGCAGTAGGTTCTTTCATCTTAAAGACCAGACAGCGCATAGCAAATCGGATTATTGTGAGCACCCACTGAATTACCAGCCAGACGTCAGTAACCAGAACCTCTGTACGTTGAATAGCTCTATAACTGGTGTTTTTAATGAGGACCTTATTAAATGATTAAATTAAATGATAAAATTCTAAAAGTCTAAATCATAAAAGAGTAATTAAATTATATTAATTAGAACTCTCATGTTTCTAATATCATCTTAAAAGTCAATTTCTAGTGACTTCAAATGTGAAAAAAAAAAAATTCTATCCTAAATATTATACACTTGACCCCAGATGTTAGTGACTTGAAAGGGAACTTCTTTCCCAAGAGTAGTTTTCTGGAGTTGTAGACTGTGATGTGAGTACTGTAATTTAAACAATTATTCCTTTACCAATATCTGGCAAGCCTGTCTTTCATAAGATTCCTTGTTTATAGCACCCAAAAGTTCCCCTGAGTTTACCCGTCACGGGGGTTGGTGTTCCTAGCATGGGACTGTGCAAAGAATCCTTGACTGGAATTTGCACGCATCCTGGAGTCTGTGTCTCCCCCACTGCCTCTCTTCCTACAGGTTTGGCTTGTGTCCCAGGGCCGATCAGCCACCGGGTAAGAGGCAGGACAGCTGGTGGGGAGATACTGACGGGTGGTCACTGAACAAAGTAGGGTCTCCTGGCTACACCATGGTTTCAGAAAAGGATTTGAGTCTCTGTAGTCAATTTGTAGGTTGCGTGTTTAACATTTTCTTTTGTTTTTGAAATGTTCACCATAAATTCAAGACAATGCAGAATATTCTAACTGCTGGAAAATTATAAACCTATTGGTAGTATGGGGGTAACTCACAACAGAATCAAATTTTTGACTGGTAACCTGTGCAAAAGCAAGAACACAAACTTTGAAGTGAGAGAGACCTGTGTTTCTACAGTGGCCCTGACTAGCTGGGTGATTCTGGGCCTGATAATTACATTCTCTGAAACTCAAATTTCTCATCTCTTAAATGGGGGTAATGATATTTACTTTTTAGAGTTATTATAAGGATTCAAGATAATGTCTGCAAAGCTCCTGACATATAAAAGATGCTCAATAAATATCAGCTATTGATTGTGACTAGAATAATGGTTCCTGAAGGCCACTGTATGAAGCAGTGTGACCTTTGACATACATTCACCATTCCATGATGGTGTAAAATAATTACAGTATAAGTAGTTAGCCACAAATTTAAATTTATGTGGTGTTTCTTTTTATGAAATGATATTGACAGTAGATGGTAATTGTTGTTTTCAACTTAGCAAAAGAAAACCTGGTAAATCAAAGATATCTGCCCTTAGAAGTATGTCTAATTTGTCTTATCTACAAATCCAAAATTATAGGACTCACTGAATCAAGACATCTTAATCATACTGAATATTAGGGTCAGAGGAATCAAATCATTTTCACTTTCAAATCATTTTAAATGGGGCAGTGGGATTCTGGGCATTCCCTAGCCACTTCATGCTACAACCAGTTACTGTCTCCTGAATTCTTATATTACCTGTCATCGAGATATCGCAATTCACACTCGGTGTGTGTGTGTGTGTGTGTGTGTGTTCTTAGCACCAGTACTCTATATAGTGTCAGTGTGTCTTATATCTTTCCCAAAAGACATTGGAGTCACACACGACAACGCAAGGAGGCCATATATTGCTGTGTAGAGTCTGAGCTCTGCAATCAAACTGGCTGGGTTCAGGCTCCGGGTTCACTGGGTAGCTGTACAGCCTTTCGCGTGCCTCAGCTGCATCATCCGTCACACTTCATCATTAACATTGCCTACCTAATAGGGTTGCTCCGAACATTTGCTGAGATAATCCCTGCAAGCATTTAGTGTAATGCCAGATACGTAGTAAGTGCTCAAAAATAATAACAAAGCCAACAAACAGACAAAGGACAAGCAAATAAAAAACTCTTGGGAGTCAGACACACTTGAGATGTGACACACACCCTCCATCGCCAACCCCTCCTTCTTGGTTTCATCATATGGCCTTAGGCAAGTTATTAGCACCTCTGCACCTTATTTTCCCCACATTTGTTGTCAGTAGCAAATAAGTTATTCTGTGTATTTAATATTGTGCTTGAGTCATTGTAGTTGCACAATAAATGTTTTATCTACTCCTTCCCCTTTTACAAACCTGTATTGCACCCAGCCCTCCCTCTGTACTTTGCACACAATTGTAATTAAGGATCTATTACAGCCCTGTACCTAACTCTTGTCTCACTGGCTCTCACCTGCATCGTCAGTTACTCTACAAGGGAGAGCTAAGACCAGTGTACTCTCCACACAGAACAGGAGTCTTACTGTCTGGGACTCTGGTTGCCTAGACCTTTGGCCATTCCTCTGCTTTGGCTAACACAGCCTCCTGAGAGACTTCCCAGATGACAGCACATCAGGAAAGACACTGGATTGGGATATTTTATGACATCTTATCACAGTTAGGAGAGTTATGGGCCCAATACATTGTTTTAAAGACATTGTATATCTTAAGAAGTTTATGGTTGGATGTCTGTCTCTTTCCTGAGCGCTCCAACCTCAGCCTCTTCCTTTGTGTGATGCTCACACTCAGCTCGTGGGGCAAAGGTGGACTGCCTGCCTCCTCGGCCTTGACCACAAAGCCTGGTGTCACGAGGGAAACTTGTGAGAAATAGTTTTGCCTTACGTGATCTGTCCCTCAAATTAAATAAATTCCACTGCCCTTAAAAAAAAGGCAACACACTTTTAAGAGCCATTTTGAAGTGAGATAATGTTTATTTTTACTGCTGAAGTAAGGGAATGAAAGGATGGATGATTGTAGACTAAATCACTAAAATAGACTTTAAATATAATTAAATTTTTTTTAAGTTTATTTTTATTGTTGAAAGTATTATAGATGTCCCCCCTTCCAACCTTATTGACCCCCTCCTCCTCACTCCCTCCCCCCGCCTCCGTCTTCCCCACACTATTGTCTGTGTCCATTGGTTATGCATGTATGCACATATGTTTTTTGGTTAGTCTCTTCCCGTCCTCCCTCCCTGCTTGACATCAATGTTCTAATGTATAAGGGTGCAGTGCTCCTTGCACTGAACCCTGGTCCCCAGTCTTTTCTCTTTTTCAACCTCTTGTAACCTGGAACATGTTTCTTTTCCTTTTTTTTAAGCATTTTTTTGTTTGTTTTTCAATTAATGCAGCATTTTAGGAGAGACTCCTTCTAAAAGTGAAAATTTAGAAGGATTGGTTAAAACGCTGACTCTGTATGATTTGGAGATGCACCCTAAAAATTATGGGGTTAGAAAGCGGAAGGTGTGCTCTGCATTGGTGGGCCTGCAACTGGGCAGCCGAGGGCACCTGGCCCAGAACGGGGGCGAACACTGCCTGGCCCGTTCGCTTTGGGCGCTGGTTGCAGTGTTGCTTCTCAGGTGTGTACCGTCTTCACTGCTCGGAACAGATCGTTCGTTCCTTCACCACAATTCAAGCGCCTACACCAGCTCCACAACAGTACCGTTTGCAGCTGCTGGGGAAGAGGTTTGCAAAATCTCCTTAAATATTCACACTTGCTCTGCGCTGTCAGAAGAATGAATTTAGACTGGCCCTGGTATGCCCTTTCCCTCACACCTTTTTTAACATAACCTGTTTGCGACTGTGTGACACTACATCTTGATTAAAACGGGATTAGGGTCTCTAAGAACATCACCCCCTCTTAGGACGACAAACAGGGGCAAGAAAACAAGCCTTTGTTAAAATTAGCCAGACTAGATCAGCTTTTCAGCTTTTCCAGCTTAAGTTCTTCGAAGACTGGTCATGGTGTTTTTTTAATTTTTATCTGTTTATCATTTCTTTTATTACTTCATAGGTTTTTCCCCCTTTAAATTGATATGATTTAAAACACACACACACACATAGCTTTTCCTAAGAAATTTAAATATCTAATTCTTAGATATTTCTAAGAAATTAAAGATTTTGCATTTTAGCTTCCTAACACATATGAAAATAAACCCATGACAATTAGTATTAAATTTTAAAATACATGTATTACTTAAAACCTCCTGTGTAACACTGGTGATAAGCTTACTAAACTTTGGGAAACACCGAACTGGGTTGTCCCACTGTTGAAACTGAAATCAGGAATCAAGACCACATTCCAATACGGGACGGGGAATGTAGGCGTGCATTTGCAAAGCCAAGGTACAACACCCGTAGGTGCGCCCAGGTGTTTAAGGCCTTCCCTCTCTTGCCTGCTCTCAGCCTACTCGCTTCTAATCCTGGGTGTTTGAACACTAGGACTCTCCCTCCTTCTCTTCTGGGTTCTTGACCTCCATTCTTAATTACGACTTCTGCTTTGCCCCTGATTGTGATGCGGGCTGTCAACCTCAGACTGAAGACGGAATGCCCACGTGTAGAGGCCCCTTTCATGGGTTTCCTTTTGGCTTTTTTGACTGTCGGCCTTTCCCCAATTTCTGTTATTATGGAACTAGTAACAGCAAAATAATACAAAGGAGTACAAAAGAGCAAATTAAAGCTGAAAGTGCTCTGGGAAAAAAAAACCTGATCTGGAAGGAGTTTGTGTGACTAAGAAAGGGGCCATTACCAATTAAAAAAATAAAATCTTGTGAGAAGTTGAAAATAAAAGTGGTGTGTCTGTCTGTATCTCTCAGAAACATTTTCTATCTGAACTGTGAAAAATGCAGACCACCCTCACAGGCCCTCTCATTATTTCCTGAGCCAAAAGAGTGTTCATTGCTGCAAGAGTAATTTCCAAATATTCTTAAACATGATTTCACCATTCTTCACATGCATTCCCAGGGACTACGGACAGTTTTAGGGCTGGAGGAGTAGAAGTTCAAAGACACAGGAAATTTACTAGTGTAACTCAACCTTCTGCCTCCTGGTCTAGGACTCTCTTCACTGATCTTTGTTTCCTCTTTTTTTTTTTAAGCTGAAAATACGTATAATTTGACATTAAATAAAAATACCTAAGACTTTAACAAGATATTGTGGAACGAGGTGTGGATTTTTAAAGGACAAAATCTATTAACAGTGCTGCTAAGTAATATTACAACTGATTGGCTTATTAAATTCACAAGGAGGCCTCTGATGGAAACACCGTCTGAATGCTACACTTCTGATGAATCGATTGGATCAAGTTCTGGGGACACGAAGTCCCACTGTGAATGTATAGTTTTTACCTGGAGTCCTATTCATGCGGATGCGATTTGCAAGTCACCTTTTAAACAAAGGAGGGTGATGCCATCTGCTGAGACACTACAAGGGAGGAACACAGAGATGCCCCAACATTTTTGAAATCCTTTTCCTCTAAAATATCTGAATTTTAACTAGATTTTGGAGATATGAAATTCCTGATTCACGCTAACCAACATAAGCAAAGCTCAAACCAAAGTGGCACGTCCGAAGGAACTGTCGCCCGGGTGGCGGTGGAAGATGTCAGTGTACAGGATATTATTCACGTGGGCAGCTGCTACGTGAGGAGTCCTCTGAGAGAGCAGAATGTGCTGTGCTTGTGAGACTCCCTACTTCTCTGTCCCAACCCCATAGCTGCATGCACCTGATAGTTGCCAGTCCTTTGTGATATTATCTACAAATTATTGCTCTTGCTTTGCTGGACACATTATCCGCCTTTGAATTTCTTCAGACCTAAAACAGCTAAAAAAAAAAAACATGGCTAAGGAGGAGCAGAAATGGAAAGTTCTCGCTGGGTGTTTCTAATGATAGCTTGAGAACTGTTAACAATGCTGAAATTATTTACTGATGTAGCCCATCAAAGCTCGCTCTGTAGATTAGGAATATCAGAATCACAGAGACTTGGGCTTGAATGAGGAGACCCACCCCAAAATGAACAGAGCACTTGCCAGGAAAGCTAAGCCAAATTTCTGTCTTTATTGGTCTGCATTTCTGTCTCTGCAATATATTTCTTCCAAATTCCCCACACATCTACCATTTTCTTCACAACTTTTAAGGCAAGGATGAGGTCCCTTAAGACAAAAATGATTTATTTATTCATAATTCAACCCATAACTCTGCTTAAGTAAATAAACAGATAAATAATTGCAGTGTTCCTTAATCCCGGAACTCTGTCTTTGGCGTATTTGATTCTTCACTTGACTTTGATACCATCAACACCGATCATTCACGTGTGGGAAGAGGACTGCTGTGTCTGTGGGTGCTGTTCATAGAGTCCGCCCCTCAACTGGATCCTTGACTTACGAGTGGGAATTCAAGGTGCACACGTCCCAAACCTCTGTGGGTTAAGTCAGCACAGTGGAAAGCGCACTGGAAACCTGGTTTCACATTCTGGTTTTGCCACTAATTAGTTTTGTGACCTTAAGCACGTTTTTAATCTCATTTTCAATGAAATTTCAGATCTGGGCTTGTCTCAAGTACCAATTTGGATTGCTTGGTGGTGGTCTCTGGAGAGTGTTGAGAAGGATTATAAGACCGTCTCCAGGCACAGTGGGAAAGGGTATGCTCATTTTTTTTATTTTTTATTTTTTTTATCCTCACCTGAGGACATTTTTTCATTTTTTGTTCAGATAGAGTGGGAGGGAGAGAGAGGAAGAGAGAGAGAGAGAAACATCGACGTGAAAGGGACACATCGAGTGGCTGCCACCCGCACGACCAACCTGGGCCGGGGACAAACTGCAACCGAGGTACATGCCCCTAGCGGGAACCAAACCCTGGTCTCTCTGGACCGCAGGCCGACGCTCTAACCGCTGAGCCAAACCGGCCAGGGCAAGGGTATGCCCACTGATTGACTCGGGTGCAGGCTTATCCTGCTGAGCTCTGCGCTGCAGGGCCGACGGCAGGAGTGCCTGGTAGGTGTTAACCCCAGCGAGGAATGCACTCGAAGGGGGTATAGCACATGTCAGAAGCAGCAAGATTGTTTTATAATTTTCAGAACCTGAAGTAGGAAATTCTCTGAAGCAGACACATTTTTAGAGACTTGATTCTTTCTAACACCTTGACCCAGCCTTTCCTATGTTCCTTCTGACTTTTAATAATCAGATGGAATAAGTGACCAGATGACGCGCCCTGTCTGGGGAATGAATGAAAGCATCCAGAAATTGCTTCCTCACTCAGGTTCATCAGGCAGAACTGGGAAGGGGTGATTTGCTTCCCAATCAACTCATAATATGTTAGTACGAAGTGCTTGAAACGAGTTGTAAACTGGAGGCTTTATATAATTTTATTTTGATGGGATCAACTCCAAGAGGTCTTTACATCATCCAGAGATCATAAAATTATTCAAGCCTACATAATCTTAAAGAGAAAGTTTGCCATATAATTAATTGTAATGTTGACGTCTATACTTTGGAATTTCTGATAAGTGCCCTGAAGAGCTTCAAAAACACAAGTCTGTCATTTCTTTGTTTGTTTAATGAAGATTTTTCTAGTTGCTAAAAACCTCAAAATTTGAAGGAGATTTGGATCACTGTTTATTTATCCATCAGAGCAATTCGCTTGAGTTAATGCGGAGGATTTGGAATCACCATTCATTACCATCTGTCCGTGTACTTTATATTTGACTACGAATCAGAGTTTGGGGGTTCTGGTCCTTTTTTGTTTGTTTTATTGGATCTATTCCTAAATCTAGGAAAATTATTGAAGCACAGTATGTCTGTTTCCTTCCCCAAACAATTGCATATTTGCTTTTGCCTCTTGACTGTACTGCAAGAACATTTGAGGACTGTTGAAGAAGGTCCAGGAGGTCCATCGAGGCCCTCTGGTGAAAGTCACTCATGCCATTGCCATTGTCGTTGCTGGCCAGGCTGTCACTTACTCTGTGCCTTCATGAGAAATAGCTGTGTGTTCTCTGGAGCCCAGAGATATCCTTTGCATGCCATTTACAGCACTCAGAAACTGCAGAGGCTCAGAAAAAATAATTTTGACTATGAAATACTAATACGATTTTTACCTTATCCACAAAACAAGTTTGTCTACTTTGTGATCTCTCAAATGTCTGGGAGAACTTCTGCAGCAGAGTCTGCTGCCAGGGCACACAGTGTGTTGGCAGATGTCCTAAGCAGGTTTGATGCCCTTCAGGCTGCTCTAGCCTCTTACCATCACTTGTTCTGTCAGAGGCGAAAAGGAACAGGAGTAATGTGTTGTGGCTTGATTATCCTTGAAATCTATTAACTTCAAGAGGACGGATATTACATCTTCAGAGGATATGCTTTTATTTCAACGGATCCTCTCCTAGACTATAATTTTAGTGAACTCGCTTTATATTATTAGAACTGGTTGACTGTTTTTCTGCCAATATTGGTTTTGTTCTCCTTCCCAATCTACTCCACATTTTTTGCTCTATGTTAATAGTGGTGTGTAAGTCAAGGTTTAACAACGGGATCTGTGAAGAAAGAAAGAAGAGTCCTGATTTATGGCATCTGCCAGTTTTGTGGTGTTAACACTGTCATCATGGCCATTTTCAAGTTACCAACATGACATCCCTGAACAAATTGGGAAGAGATGCAGAGTAGCTCACCATTATATAGTGTTACCACCACCCAGAAACAACAGATGCAAATGGACGTAAGAGCACAGATAATAGTAAAAAGAAGTAAAATAATTAGGAAGTGGTATGTTTTGAGTACATATCACCCTTGTTTTAAACATAGTTTATTTGTGCATATAATTTAATTTTTAATAACAGCTGTGTTTAACAACTGGCTCACAAAGTTCGTGAAAATTTAATGGTCAGGTCTTGCGAGCTGGTATGGACTGTTTCCAGCTCACCATTACAAATGAGACACATAGAGACAAAAGTTTATTAATTCCTTGGAAATACTTGAAAAACTGGGCAGGGAAATGTTAAGTGATTTTAAACTCCCATCCTGAGCACAGCAAATTAAAGAGCAGGGATGTGTCCATTTAACATGCTTTATTTGGTGCAGTACAAAGCCCTGGCATTTGTGTGCTTAATGCAGAGATCATATCAACAGCAAAAAGTGGGGAGACCAGGCTTGCCAGATAGGCCACTTCTAAAAACATCAAAAAGACTCTTTATAAGTTTTAAAGGAATATAAACACAACTGAACATGAAACCAGAAGAACTTGGAGAGATATATTTTTACAAAGTTAGTTTAATCTAGACAATATAAACACATAGAGAGAGTATTAAATCTGTCTAGGAAGGCAATACTATAGACATCATTGTTCATTGTGTATGAAATGAAGGAAGTAAAGAAGACAGGCCAAAAGGAAACAGAGCCTTAGAGTTTGATGTATGTAGGTAGATTAAGAAAATATAATTTACAGTTACTTTGGCTACCAGGGAATGGATCTGAGACCACCACAAGTCAGTCTTCAAAGCTTGACTGCTTGGTTAGAATAGCTCAAGATGCCAGGAGGGAATATGAATTCTACTGTGTCTAGCAATAGTAAAAGAAAAAAGCAAAAATATCCTAGTCTACAGATCTTTCTTCTCCTCCTCCTCCAGAAATTGCCTCCAAGCAATGCACTCCCCACATCCTGTTGATTCTACCTTATCTCCTATTGCCAGGCATTTACCTGGAAATCTCTTTATCTGTTTCTTGCCTAGTTTCACTTACCATCTCCTTCCAAATTCTGCTGTTTTTAAAACTGCAGCTTGAATATCAGCTCTGGGAAACCTTCCTTGACCCCT
Organism: Tadarida brasiliensis; assembly: GCA_030848825.1. Classification (NCBI taxonomy): domain Eukaryota; kingdom Metazoa; phylum Chordata; class Mammalia; order Chiroptera; family Molossidae; genus Tadarida; species Tadarida brasiliensis. Next base: position 57,995,138 of record CM061257.1, on the reverse strand, counting down.
AAGTGCTCGCTAGAAGACACACCAAGTTAAAATGACATGGTATATCTCTCCTCATAGACTTAAAATTGCTTAAGGATGGAAATATATCTTATTCCACTGTATACGATGTGCTGAGAGTAAATCCTAATTATGCAATAGGTGCTAAAAAAAATACTTTTTTTGAATGAGTAAAATAAATGACTCAATGCCTACAGAGGAGACAGAACCCAATGGACCCTGGAAGGCTTTTCATTGCTTAATACATGTAATATCCCCTCTATTACTAGATGATAACAATGCCTTTACACTCTCTCTGAATAATGAGCTGAACAAAGTCAGTGAAGAATTGTCCTTCAATGGACATACCTTCTGTTGCCCTTCTTCATGCCAGTCTCTGTTATTCTCCCATCAGCTATGTTAATAACTTTGTCTCTCTTTCCTCTAATTACCTTCTGGGGCTCCTTGTTTACCATACCAAGCACAATAGATGGTCTGTAATTACCTGAAATGAAATGAAGGAGGAGAGTAGATGCCAATGCTCTCTACCTTTGAGCACCTGTGTTACTGCTCTCCTCTCTTTCCACCTACCTGAATAATTGGATGCATGCTCCTTTGTCTTGCTCTCTAGTACCCTGGCAACCACTGCTCTCTCCATATTCGTGGAGACAAAATAAAATGGAGTAAGGAAAAAATACAGGTTAGACAAGTGTCTGGTGATAGCCTAAATTATTATCTTTGCAGAAAGCTAAAGGTTGACGTAGGCCTTTTACACACCTCCAAAGACATGAAATTCAGGTTCTAAATGAGAGGTAGAATTACATTCTATAGCTTGGTATTTTATTCTCAGGTGTTTGGGAGATGTCTGGAAGCAAAATGGCTTTAGCACCTATGGACTGGGGCTACTTCAGTTGGGATTTCTGTCACGTTCATGATTTTTAATAAGTAGATATGCCTTGCACTATGACTTTCACTCCTTTCAGTCTATTAGAGTGAACATCATTTTATTTACTGCCCTCAAAGCCATCTAGGCACCACTGATGACAACCTGTCAACAGTGAGAACTTTTACTTCCTTTGTGATCATAGCATGTGAAATGTCCTGCTGGCAGTGGGGGAGATTACCAGTACTTACCTGTACTTTTTCTGCTTGATCTTATTCCCTCTACTGATAGGAGAGCCTCAGGCACCCTCATTACTCCTTCAAAGTCTTCCAGAGCAATATGAACCAGCCTTCAGCATTGTGGTTATTTGCTATCTCCTTAGCCACTGGAAATGGCCACTCTGGAGCTCTGGGTATTTGTTAATGGTCTCTTCTCTCTTTGTTGAATTAAGTAGAAACTTTTGTAACTGGCAATAATTTAAAACCTTGAGGTTCCAAAAGATTTATATTCAACTTTTTTGAAGGATCTAAAATAGTAACCCACCCTCCTAATTTGCTTAATGTAGAACTTTGTCTGCCAATCCTTTAGGACTCCACCAAAAGGTGTAGAAGAGTTTACACATATTGTCACATGTTACATCCAGTTACATCTCAGGAGTATTGGTTCAAAATATTTAATTTGCATGAAAGTCATTAAGAAAGCTTAAGGTGATTATTTTTAATGCAGTGTTTAAAATATTGTTTCTCAAAGTGTGGGCTAGTCTTCTTGCAAATTACTTGGAGAGCTTGTTTAAAATGCAGATCCCTATGCCTCATATTGGATATCCCAACTCAGAATATCTGAGGGTGGGACCCAGGAATCTATATATTTAGCAGGTTCCCAGGTGATATTGATATACTTTACAGACTAATGACCATTAATCTGGAACATTAAAAAAAAAAAGAAAATACAAGAAATACCCTGTTATTTCTCTTCAAACACAATGAAAACAGCACCTTTCTCATTACCTTGGGAATTGATAAACGTATATTGTTGGGCAGCCATGTTGGTGGGTGTGTATGGCAGAACCTGAGCCATAGTGGGTAGGAGTTTGCTGTAAGCTCTAAAAATTGATAGTCTCATATATCAATGGCAGAGTGGCCTACAATCGAACATTATGCATTGTGCATGAATTGGACTATGTAGGTTAGACTTAATAATACAGGTGGGGTGGAGCAAATAATTTTCCTGGCCCATAAATAATGTGTACATTTCTCCTCATGATCTCTGTAGATTAGGTGAGATGAGGACAAAGATATCTTAGGTGTATTTATTCATTTATGCATTCACCCACTTGACAGATAATTATTGGGCACTTACTTTGTCTCAGGCTCTATGCTAGATTCTGAGAATATAGATCTGAACCAAATTGATGTAGTCCCTGAACTCCAGGGGCTTATACAGAGTGGAAGGAAGATATTAAATAAATAATCCTAGAATCACAGAAATGTGTGGTAAAAGCTCTGAAGAAAAACTAAGTGGTGCTGAGAGAGCATGACAAGACACTCGAATACAAACCAGACTATAACATTTAAATGTATAGTGCAACTGTTAACTCAACAGAACGACCTGAGCACTTCTCCATCTCTTTGTTATAACTATACATATAATAGATATCATCAAAATAATAGGTAACATTACTGAGTGCCAATTATCTGTCTTGACACCATGGTAGAGTTTTACAAATGTTTTCTCGTTTAACCTTCTCAATAACCCTGTGAGTTATGTCTCGTTTCACACCTAGGAAAGCAGAAGCTCCCAGAGCTAGTAAATTACTCAACCGGGATTCAGATTCTAGTCTATCTGATCCCAATGCCTGTATTCGGTTCACTTCAACACCTTAGACAGATGTCATAGATTCATAGAGTGTTCACACTAGATGGCATATCAGAACTCATTTGCCCACGACTCAACACCCCATTTATAGGTGCAAACACAGAAACTAAGTACCTATCAAACTCACATGAAAACTTGCTGAGAGCACAGTTGAATCTAAACCCAGGTCTTGAGCCCCAGTTTAAGGCTCTTCTCACTCTACTATGATGCCTCTATGTCTCATAGTTATGTGTTCTCTGCTGGGAATTTAGCATTTAAATGATTCTGTATGCTAAAATTAAAAAAAAAAAACCAACTGGTTGCATTAAGCTGCAGAAATAATTCCCAGTTATCAAAAATTGCACTACATTGTTCTCGTTTATCATTATCCCCTTGCCTCCTTTTAAGTGTTCAAAATCCACCTTTTGATCGCCAGTAGTAATGTGCTGCTCTTCAGGCTCAAATGCTGTGCTGTTGGTGCACTCTCTGTAAGGAACAGGCTCCGTAGCTGTATTTTCAGTAGTGGAAATGGATTTATTTATTTTTTTCTACTTTTTACCCTGGGTCACAGTAATGCCAAGGGCAATGGCCTGGTGCCTGGGATCCATACACCTGCAGGATAAACACAGTGCATCCTCCTAGGGCATAATTAAGCCAATGGCAAGTATTTTTAAACCCCCTTTTTAAAAATATTACAGCAAGCATGAATGTGTTATGGACTAGAATGCAAAGTTAGAATGAATTTTTTAGATAACAGAACTCTTGTTTAGATAATAGAAGAAATGATGTGAATGCAGCCAAATGCTTCAGACTAACATCCCCTAAAGCATGTCGTGTCCCCTTCTACCCAACATACATCCACACCCACTCACATGCAGACACTCACTCTTCTCTGCCATTAGGGAGAATTTTCTGGAAAATTTTCAAGAAAATGTGCCTTACATTCATTACACTCTCAGTCCTTTGTCTATTCTTGAAGGTGTAATGTAGAGGGAAAATCTTGTGCTTTGGGATAAGTGGGACTTGAGTTTGAATGTTGAAAGCACAAATTCCCAGTTATGTGACTTCTGTACTCTGAGGCTGTATATTGAAGATGTATTGCATATCCATAAGCCTGTTTTGATGATTACATGAGACAAATGTAAAGTGCTAGCATCTGGGACATAGAAGGCACTCAAGAAATGATGGTTGCTTGTGATCACATACACCATAATCACATATTTATCAGATAGTAGGCAGAGGGTAGGACATAGCGTGTGGCCAGAGAAAGCTACTGATCCAAGAAGGTTTTCTACCATATCTTGGCTTCTAGAGCATTGAAACAAGATATAAGAGCAAAGTAAACACACACAGAGACACACACACATTCACACTCATACTCACACTCAGAGCTGCCTTTGTGGGAAGAGAGAAGAAGCAAATAACAGGTGGGAAAGAATGGACCACAGGAGAGAAGCTTCAGAAACTTGGAGCTTTTGAGATATGAAGAGTATGAATCAAACTATTATAAAAAGACCAAGGGTTCCACTTTCTTTCAAACATTCATTTACAAAAAGTTAAGGAAACAGTAGGGATGTGATTTTTTTCTCCGACAGATAGTTTGCTTTAAATCTAGTTTCTATTTTCTTCACATCTATTGCAAGACCAGTACTGTTTGTGGTATTGGGATCAGAAAGTACTTTGTGCCAGAACTAGTGAGACTCAGATTTTGCCTTAAATTTGAAATCTTTGATTTTCTGGTTTACTTTCTCACTTCCCGTTTCCAAGGCAAGAGCTTTAAAAAAAATCAGAAAATAATTATCACACAATATTAGGCCCATAAGAAAAAAAACATTTTTATGAGCCAAGTGCAAATTTATCAGAATTATATAGCTTAAAATATCTTCTGCAGGCTATATATAAGTTTATGGGGAGGGGGGGGAACACCCTTGGATTTGACTCATTCAAGCTATGAAAACTCTACCGTCAGATAACAAAACCAGCCAACAGGTTTCCTATGTTGCTCATGCATTATGTTTGTAGGTGTCCTCCTCCACACACCCATAATGCATGAAGGCCAAAACAGCAGTTCTGTATAGACCCACCTTGAGTCTGGTTCTTCCATGGAAGAAGCAAAGAGAGGACAATTGTCTTGATGGTCAGGAAAGCGTTGAGCTTGGCTGCTGGCCTGGAGGAAGTAGATAGGATGAATTCCAGGCCCTCCTCCAGAGAAGATATTCTACCCACCTCTGTTCTATCCCAGCTGACATTTGCAGCTCACTCCACCGAATCTCACCACACTCTTTGGGAGTGAAGAGATACGCGTCCCATATCACCTCTCCAGCTATGGAGAAGATATGGTCTCTGTCTTCAAACTAGCAGCATCTCCATGTTTCTTGATTAACTTTCATAGAAAGAGTTATAACATCTTTGTGCTTTTAAAGAAAAGTTTTAATGTTATTTCTACAAATAAAAATATCTAAGAGAAATAAGAACCCCTCTGAACCACATTTGCCCGCCTTCCTGTCGTACCTCTTGCTTCCTTATATTTCTCAGGGCCACTCCTCATTATACCTTTTAAGGACATTCAAAGATACCTGTCCTTTAGAGGAATCAGAAATAGGTGGAGGTGACAGAGCTCTCAGAAATGCTTACATTTTTTTTCTTCCTGCCCACACATCTCTGAACATTGCATCACACCCAGATCTACCATGGTAAATTCTTGCCTAGCTTGAAGGTATCATTGGATGGCCTGCTTCAGAGAGAAGATCCACTGATCATTTCAAGTATGTATGACTGAGCATGGGAGGACAATGCTGACAGTTTTGATCAAAGACAGAGATGACCTAAACCACAGTTCTCAGGACTAAAAGTTTAGGCCAATGAGTCATAGTTGCTTCAAAGAGGTGTCATGAGGCTCAGGGCCTTAGGAACTAGTTCTTCTTTGTGGCACCAGGATAAGGTGAGAAGAGAAGGTATTGAAAGGATCCTAACAGTGCCTCGGAGCATCAGCTCCTACACAGTAAAAAAATTCAGAGAAATTTCCATCTCTACTGAATGACTGTCAGTTTATAGGCACAATCATAATTAGAAATGTTTGTTTTCATAATACATACTTTCAGGTGACAAGTATCTGGGCAGAGGGTCAATACTGTGAATTAACTGAGGTCAAGAGCACTTAGTATATGGAATGAATTACTGTGGCCTTCCAGCAAGAGAGGGAAGTTTAGAATTTGAGGCTAAGTGTAGGCTTTCTTAAGACTCTTACTAGCCATAGGCAGTTATCTACAGAATGTGATATGTGGAGCGTGTCTCCATTCCACAAATATTTATTGAGTCAGTCACTATGCTAGGTATTGGGAGAAAACAGAAGAGGTGAGTCCCTGCCCTCACAGCATCTATAGACTAACAGGAGAGAGACACATCAAATACTTCCACAGGGAGCTGGAACCCCAGATCTCCCACGGGCCCCCACCAACTTCAGTGATTACTTTTGTTTCTCAGTTCTCTCTCAAGAGTGTCCTTCAAGTCTGGCCCACTGACCTGGTACATCGTTGTCTCCTGGGGAGCTTGTTTACAATGCATATTTCTGGGACTCACCCCAGTCCTACAGAATAAAATTCCCTGGCCTTTTAACAAGTGTCCCAAATATTTCTGATATCATGAATCCTCTCGGCATATTTTAAATTTGATAAGGCTTCACAATGTTTCTGTAAGAGGGAACACATGAGCAGGCATGTTGGCTCGTGGTAGAGTGAGCACGGGACTTGTGGCTTTCAGACAGGACCTTAAATGTTGCCCCCCAGTTACAACTTTGCTTTTGAGTCTCAGTTTCTTTATCCTCCAGCCTCCTGAAGGCTTGTACGTGACAATGCCAAGTCCACGGTCTATGATCACTTTAGGCTGCTTTATCTATTAGTAATAAGTTACTCATAAACAATGTTCGAACACAAGCCATGCACAGAGATATGTTATTTGCAATATGTATATATAATACATAAAGCTATATATATATATATATATATATATATATATATATATATATATATATATGTATAAAGCAATTTCTATAAATTGGTAGACAAAAGACAAGTAAAAGCATAGAAAAATTGGCAAGGGATGTGAACAAGCAATTCACAGAGAAGGAAACTGAATCAGAAAAACTCAGTTGGTTGGTTACAAGGAAATAGGAATGAAAAAACCATGAGGCACCTTTTATTGTAGTCTGACAACATCAAGAGTTGTCATGATGTGGGTGAAGTGGTACTATCCTGCTTTGGTCTTGGGACTATAATTTGATACACTCACTTTTAAGATATATTGACAGCATCTAGATATATTGACACCATATAATACATCTAGGTCTCAATAATTCCACTTCTGTGTATACATCCAACAAAAACTCTGGTGTATGGGCCAAGAGTCATGTAATAGGTTGGGCATTTCAACATTGCTTGTAAGAGTAAATCTATTGGAAACAATCTAAATGTCCATTTATAGAGAGATGGGTAGATAAAATGAGCAGTTTAAAGTGATCACCTAAATCAGCTGGTTAGATCTCAAGAACTTTATGTTGAGTGAAAACAAGAAGAAGAACAAAACTATGACTCCTTTATATAAACAAAAAAGAACAAAAATAGATATATCTTGTTTTATAATGCATGTTTATGCATGTAAATTAAAAAAAAAATCAAAACTCATGATATTTGTTGCCTGAGAAGAATAATGGGTAAGGGATAGGTTGCTAAAAAAAATTGTTTGATTATATTTATCATTTAATTCCATAAAAGCAAAATATTAAAACCTGGAAGAGATAAAACCAAATGTTAACAGTTGCTAAATCTAGATCATAGGACTATGAATGTTTGTTGTTATATTATTCTTTGTAGTTTTCTGTAAAATTAATGTTTCTGAAAAGTCCAGGATGAAACTGATTACTCTTCATTGTCCCATAGCTGAAGAAGCTAGTTGGGTAAAGAGGTAGTTGCTAACCTGTGATGCAGTGAAGGGTGCTGGTATACCTACTAGCTGGAGGGTCTGGGATTGTTTGGGGAGTGTTGGAGATCCCCCAAAGGCTTTCAGCTTCCTCCATGGGGGGAGGCCCCAAGAATGTGAACCATGTTTGTAATGTAATTGTATTTGTTTTTAATGCTCTCAGCTACTGTTTACGTAGACAGTGAAATTACCACTCAGAGATTCAGAGAATAAATAGCTCTTTCTTCTCTTCCATGTCCCCCCTTTCCACCCTCAACCCGCCTGGGGTTTGGCAGGCACACTTGACTGCATTGCAACTGGCTGCTCCTCTCCGTTTCTGTTTCATCTTCCTGTCTGGTAGGTGGCTGCTGTGGGAGTATGAAGGAGACAGGAATGGCGAAAACAAAGAAGGAGAATGTAATTGCCTCTGGGTAAAGAAAGGACAGCTCTCGGTTGATCATCCAAAGTTCCATGCCCGGACCCACACGTCATCTTAAAGATGAGGGCACCGGGGGTGCTAACTTGCAGGTCCCCGAGCTGTTCTGTAGTGACCTTTAAGTTTCTTGCAGGCTGTCCTCTAGAAATGTGGCACACACAGAGACACAGAGACACACACACATACAATGAAGCCCCACTCCCACCTCCTACACGTTAATAAAGCCTCCAGCTGGTGTGGGCAGCATCCACTCCCATGAATAGAAACCAGTGTGTTCAGGAGAGTGGGACACAAGGCATCACCTTCATTTGAATGTTCTTTCTTCCTCATGTTTGCATTTAACTCACATGCTCCCAGTGATGCAAGTCAAAGGAAAAGAGGGGGTATTTTTCTTTGCAATGAATGTGTTATCATTTGGCTTTGATATACCATCTAGGTTTTTCTCTTTTGGGAAAGACGATAGATGTTTGTGGATTCTGTCCTGCTGGGAAACAGCTGCCTTGGCATAATAGGAAGCAGAAAGTGAGGTCCAGAAAGTGAGGTCCAGTATGAGCAGCATCAGCAGTACCTAAACTTGGTAGGAATGCAAATTCTTGGGACCTACCCAGACCTACTGCTGGGTGAAGGCCCAACAGTCACCCCCAGGTGATTCTGATGCATGTTAAAGTCCTTGAACCTCCATTATAAAGAACCAGAAATTCAGAGATAAGAATTCAGGTCTCAGCGCCTTTACTTACCAGCTGTGCTTGGGCAAATAACTCATTAGAATCGAGTTTGTTTAATATCATGGAAACAGCAACATTTACTGAATGGATAACTTCTATGAAAGTTCTCTGAAAACTGAAGGATCGTATAACTTGTCATTATCGCTGTTATCGTATCCTGGGTGTGCTTTTGTTTTTGCTAAATTAGATGCTCTGATTGAAGCATCTCTTCTGCCTCCCTTAGAAGCTGCTTATCACTTATCCATAAAAAATTGCCAGATCTAGCAAATAAAAACACAGGAAGGACACCCAGTTAAATTTGAATGTCTAAGAAACCACAAATGTTTTTAAATATATGTCCCAAATATTGAATAGATGTACTTATACTGAAAATTACTCCTTATTTTTAACAGGTCCTATATTTAATCTGGTGTCCTGTATTTACACTGGCAACCCTCTCTTTAAGGGGTCTTTTTTTAAAGTTAGGGACCAGTTTTTATTGATTTGAAAATGGTCATGTATGAGAAGAAATGCTTTAAGCTTCAAGTAACAGAAGCCTCGGAGTTTTGGATAAACGGAGTTTATTTGTCCTCCACGGTAGGTAGTCTTGGAGAGAGGTGATTCTAGGAAAGGTTCAATGGCTCAGAGACATTAAGGCTCTGGTTCTGGGTGCCTGTGATTCTCTTGGTCTTTCCCTCAGCATCACAGAATGGCTGCAGTAGCTCTAAGCATCATAGCCTCACAGAGAGAAACATCTTTCCAAGAATCTTTCTGGAAAACTGGAAAGTTGTCATTTCCAGTCTCTCAAGTGGAGGTAACCAAGGAGAGACGGGTGAGGGAAGCATTTGGGGTAGCTACATGAAAGTATCTTCCCGTGTTGAGTGTCTACTCTGTGCCAAACCCCTGGCCTAGTGTAAGGGATACAGAGATGTATTAATATAAGACAAGGCCCCTGCCCTCCAGGCGCTTATGTCCTATTCAGGAAGGCAGATCTAATTCCCATGAATTGATATTATTAGCTGTGTGCTTTGTTAGAGACAGCTGTGTGCCAGGAGGGCCACTTGCCAGGCCAGGGGGTCAGAAAAGGCCTCCAGAAGGGAGTCGATTCAGCACATAGTAAATGCTTGGGATGGTGTGAGGAATAAATCAGTTTATGTAGATACAAATCCTTATTGTAGCTCTGGCCATCAGAGGATACAACAGATATTAGCTCTTATGATGATGATTATCCTACTGGGAGCCAGTGCCTGGCCTGTCACATGGGTGCCCGTCTTTTATTGGCTGATCTAAATCAGGGGGTGTGAGCTGCCTACCTGACAGGGTCCGGGTGCTGAACGAGGAGTGGGGAAAATGAGCAGAAGCCAAGCAGATGGCAGAAGCAGGGACATTAAAGTTCATGTGTCTAAAAAGCTATCTGGTCAGTGTTTCTCAAAAGTTTTACAGCCTTTTCTCTTTTATGTATATGTGTGTAATCCTCATATGATTATTGATGTTGATTGAAATTCAAAATGAGTTCAAAATTGTAACTAAAATCAAAAGAGTGAGACAATATGCTGTTTTATTTTCAAGCTGTATCATATCTCCCTTTGCCCCACAAATGCCATTTAGATACCCTTCCTTCTGCCCACCCTGTTCATAATTACTGCTTTGGAGATCATATGGACCAGTGGTTTTCATTCTGTGATTCCCTAGGTCTCTTGAGGGTGCCACAGGGCTACCTCAGGGACTAAAAAGAAGGCCAAGCATTCTGGACTCTGCTATATTAACCATCTTACATAGCCTCTTCCAAGTAAACACACACACACATACACACACACACGCACGCACGCGCCAAACAGGACTTCCATTTAGCCTGTTAAAAGCCAATACTGAAAGGTCTGACTCCCTGTCCCCTACTAGCTGTGTGACCTTGGGCAAGTTTCTTAACTTCTCTGTGCATTGGCTTCCTCATCTGTGAAACAGGAATGACAATAAGATTTCCTATCTTATACTGTTAAAAGTGAGAATTAAATGAGGTAATCCATCTGAAATGCTCAGTAGAAAGCCTGGCAGATTCGAAGTATACAGTAGTTGTGAATTATTAGTACCATTTTCATTAGTTATTGGGGGTTTGAATATGATTTACCTAAACAAAGAGTTCTACTGCTAAAAAAGGGGGGTGGCACTGTTCTCATCAAACCACCTTCTATAGCTGAAACCCTTGAGGTCCAGAGAACTTGAGTGGCTTGTGGGGTCAGTCGGGTAGTGGTAGATCTGGGCCCAGACATCAGGTCCGCAGACAGCCCACGGAGCATATATAGGTGCCCAGCTCACAAGGAATTTTCAGAGCTCAAAGGAATTTTACCTGAACTATTGTAAGACTGGCAGCAGATAGCAAGAGTCCTTATGAATATATTTCAAACACTGGTTTCCATGACTTGAGGTCTGAATGCCCACCTCCACAGCAGGTATGAGCATCCCCTTGGCCCACAGACAGGATTCCCTTCCAAATCTCTTCCATTGCTGCCCTGGACCCAGTTCCACTCTCAGCCGTTTTAGAGAACTGTCCTCCCAAAAGGCTGAACCCTCACTGAGCCACTAAGTAAACCCAGAGAGCTGGCCTTGGAAAACTAACAAGTTCTCCCCTCCAGAGGAGAAAGTCACCCATACTCCTTATAAGTGCCCAGTCTAGAAACCCAGAATTTATCTACAATTTTTTCTTCCCTGCATTCTTACATTCATTTTCACATAGCCTTCAAAAGCCTTTTCCTAAAACCTAGGTCTACTTGGTCTCTCTAATGTAATCTCTTCCATTAGCCAAGTCACTCTCCTCACTGGATCCAGCAAGTCCTGGGTCTACTTAAAATGGGTGTGGACAGTAGGATGTATTGTCTCACATGACAAATCTAGGGAAGGCACTTACAGAGTTAATGCAGGGTCAAGGTGCTGGGGCAGCTTCTTTGTAATTCTGTTGTATTCAGCTCATGGCGCAAGGTGGCTACCACACTCCAGGGATATGTCCTTCAGGACAGTCCTAGCTAGCTCCCAGAGTCCCTCGGTAAACTCTCCTTTCTGTACCGGGATGGTTCTGTGGTGTGTGTCCCAGCTGCAGAGGCAGCTGGGTGACTTAGTGGTTCAAGGTGGGCTCTGCCAGGTAGGAAGAAAGGCTTGGGGGCGGGGGGTGGGAGGGTGGCTGTTTGGTAGGTGTATTAGTTTGCTAGGGCTGCCATAGCAAAATACTACAAATTGTGTGTCTTTTTCCACAGTTCTGGAGGCTGGCCTCATTTAACTTAATCACCTCTTTAAAGGCCTTCTCTCCAAATACAGCCATATTCTGAAGTACTGGGGGTTAGGACTTTGATATATGCATTTGAGGGGAGGAGGACACTATTTAGCCCACAACAGCAGGCAACCAATACCTGTCATATTGCCAGGGACAAGTTTCTTTCTACCTACCCCTAAAGCTTTGCTTGTTATATACCTCTTATTCAAAATCACTTTCTCTTCTCCAGATGTCCAAGACACTCATTTTCCAAAGCAAATCCAAAGCCTGCCTCTCCCAGGAACCCCACTCCTCTGCCTTTGTTCACCTTCCCAGCCCACCTCAAGTGAACTCTGCCTCCATTCCTACGTGCGCATCGTTATCATTGAAGAAGCATCAGCCTGGGAATGACTTGATTGGAGCTGAAGAAATATTACAGACAAGTCATGACATCACTCAGTGTGCATGCTTGTTTGGACATAACCTGGGTTATAATGAACTTTGGCTGAAGTGGGGGAAAGAGTCATCACTCTGAGATGGGAATGTGATCTGAAATCTTTTCTAAAATCTGCACGTTAGTTCATCACCGTCACCTGTTGAAGTGGAAACTTCGGAGGAACTTGGAGTTCAATCTGGGATCTTTTAAGGGGACCTTAGAATAAGAACTGAAAAATGAGATTTTATTTACAAAAGGGAAATTGGTTGGCACCATTTTAGATACTGTTGAATTTCTGATCAGGAGATTCTCAATAGAATTATAGTCTCATACTATATGCTTTCCCCTCTCTAGCTCTTATCCTTATTATAATGTATTCATGTGGAGATGCGAGAATGGCAATTTCAAGATTAAAAATCTCAGCTCATATACTTTTATAGCAGCAACCGTACCTCCATTTGATTTTAAAATGTACAATTAACTTCGTAGTTCTCCATAAAAAGAGTATATTTCTCAGAGGAGGGATCTGGGGTCCCTCATTGATAAGATCCCCCTGGATGTGGAATTCTTATTTGTCTCAGCTTCTCTGGGTGACTTTTTAAAGTGAACTATTGCAAGATTATTTCGAATCTGGAATTTTTAAAAAAGGAACTGTTACCACATGAGCCTGCTTAAGGCATCATGCTTTCAAGTTTGCTCTCCTCTTAATGCAAAGGTCTTTTTCTTTCTGATTAGTGATGGACTTCAAAGAGAGGGACACATTTTGCACATCTTGCCTCTCCACCAATTTTTTCTTTGCAGCTTTTATTGAAAGGAAGCCAGCACACACCTACACACATGACATGCACACAAAATAGCAGGTGTGCTGGGCCAGAGCCTTCCGAAGGCCAGCCATGTGATGTGCGGAGCCACGAAAATGGTCTTTCAAGTCAGCAGCCTTTGTTGTCAGGCTCATAAGGAAAATATAGCCTCAGAGGTCTGGCTTTACATTTGGATAACCACTGTTCTGTCACCTGCATGTCTGCCATGCTTTCTTCCTTAAAATCAACAGGGGCCTGCCCACTCCAATACTGTGATCCGTTCTAAATGACTGACACTGTACTAAATAAATAAAGGGCAATAGGAACGTGAAGTCAGGTGTCATCAGTTCTGTCTGACAAGGGAAAAATCAGACACGTTGAAAAAGAAAGAAGCCTTGAAAATGAAAAGAGTAGAATTTTGCCAGATTGGCGGGTAAAGAATTCTGGGCAAAGGCAAGAGCATGGGCGAGTGAAAATGCAGGGTCTACTGAAGGAAGGAAAAGTAGTGGCACAGAAGTTGGGCAGGTGGGTACAATTTTGGAGGAGGGAACACATGCACAAGTTCGCTACTAAAGGATGCAAGGTACTGAGAAATGAGAAAAGGGAACATTAATGGAATAACAAAATATACAGGAAAAGATCGTGGCGCTAATATTTTACACAGGTGAAGAGACTGTAGATCAATACTTGTAAAGTAGTTAAGAACAAGAAAAAGTATTGTATTATCATGTTCTCAACTGATTTATCTGGACTGTAAGTGCATATTTAGGTACAAGGTGTGTTCAGAGGTCAGCATATTCGAGGAAGTCTTCCCAAAGTGGTGGAGACTTGAGTTATCAGAGAGGTACAGGAGAAGGCACTCTCCCTGAGCCAGTGAGTAGGATTGTGGGAGTAGAGGTGGTAGATATGAAAGACAATAAAGTGATTAGCTTAGCAATGGGTGAGGGGTGGGAGGGTGCAGGGGTGGGAGTGGTTAAGCTGTGGAGTCCGTTCAGTGCTTCTCAGTCTTGATTGCATATCAGATCACCTGAGAAGATTTTTATTTTTATTTTTTTATTTTAGAGAAAGAGTAAAGGAGAGAGAGAGAGAGAGACATTGATGAGAGAGAGAAACATTGATCAACTGCCTCCTGCACAAGCCCCCTCTTGAGGATAGAGCCCGTAACCCAGGCATATGCCCTGAATGGTAAATGAACCAGCGACCTCTTGGTGCATGGGACAACACTCAACCAACTGAGCCATACAAGCAAACCCACTCTCTTGATGGTATCCTTTGAAGCACAAGTTTTTAATTTTGATGAAGTTCAATTTATCTATTTTTTTTTTTGTTTCTTATGCTTTTGATATATCTAAGACTTAACCAAAAGTCATGAAGATTAACTCATACTTTCTTCTAAGAATTTTATAATTTTAGTTCTTACATTGAAGTCTGTGATTTATTTGTAATTAACTTTTATCTATGGTGTGAGGAAGGAGTACAACTTCATTCTTTTGTATGCACCATTTATTGAAAAGACCATTCTTTTCCCATTGAATTGTTTTGGCGCCCTTGTCAAGAATATGTATGTCTAGTCTTACACTGCCTTATCTTTTTTAAAAATTTTTTTCCCTTTATTGATTTTAGAGAGAGAGGAAATGAGAGGGAGAGAGAGATAGAAACATCAATGAGAGAGAACACCAACTGGCCGCCTCGTGCATACCCCCCACTGGGGATCAGGCCCACAACCTGGGCATGTGTCCTGACCGGTAATTGAACTGGCAACTTCCTGGTACATGGGTCAATGCTCAACCACTGAGCCACACCAGCCGGACACTCACTGACTTATCTTTTGAATGAGAAGATAATCCAAGTTTAGGAAATCATACAAAACATACTGCTACTACTCTTCATTGTTAGGTTAAGTTTATGTCATTATAACATTTAAAATGATTTACCATTGCCTTTTTAAAAATAGACTGATCTGATTTAGACTTTTCTATATGTCGTATAAAAAATTCGTGGTGAGAAAATTATCAGATTTTTTTCATGTTTCCAAAAATAAAAGAAGAAACACACACCACGGAGACCTGACTTGAGGTCACAGCTGTGGTGCATACACTGTTCCCTGTCACACTTTCCCAGGCATCTCTCTCTGCATTCTTTCCTTAATGCATAACCCGGCCAACCAACGGTAGGTTTTGTGGCTAGGTAACCGTGCTTAATTATTTCTTTATGTTCATCACTGTGAATTTTCAGTACAACTCCAGCAGTCTTGTGTATCTACCCCAAATATCTCAAAATCCTTTTAAAAATGTGCATTGTTTCTCTTCCCTGAAGGTAAAACACAGCAACCTTGTTTAATGGCGAAACTCATATGGCTAGTGATTCACAAACAGAAGGATTGATTGTCTTCCCTCCGGGTCTCGTCCTCATTTGTTCAATTAAAGGATGAGGAGCAGAGCTGAAAAGGGGCGAGCGGGTGGGCTAGTCAGAGCTGCTCTCTATTGAAGGCTCAGGAGCATATGGGGCTGCCTTTCATGGGACGCTCTGCCTGCAGAGTGTGAGAGGCAGACGGTGGGCAGCAGGCCTTGGGGCAGAGGTAATCTGTACCCTCAAGGGCACAGATGATTTCCAGTTCTTTAAGCTGCCTTAGGAGTGGTCTCAGGATGCCAGACTAACAGGGCAGAGGGTGATTTGGACCCAAAATGAATAATAGAAAGTGATTCTGGAAAGGAACCTAAAATCTACCCATCCCCACCTGCCAGGAGTCTCAATGATTGTCTCCTAATGACACATGCTATGGTATTTTGTCTTCTCCTTGGAGGGAGGAGAAGGTGGACATGTGGAGAAATGGAGTTTTAGTGCATCCAGTAATAGCACTGAAAAGACAAACAAAATCTGATCAGCCTTGAAACATTTTTATGAGATGATGTAAGGAATTAATGCCAGGATTTTGTTTTCTCTGAAGCTAGTGCCTGGGTTACTCTTTAAAATAGCCTGAGAAGCCCGGCTGGTGTGGCTCAGTGTTTGAGCATCGACTCATGCACCAAGAGGTCACTGGTTCGATTCTCGGTCAGGGCACATGACCAGGTTGTGGGCCCGATCCCCAGTGGGAAGCATGCAGGAGGCGGCCGATCGATGTTTCTCTCTCTCCCTCCTCCCTCTCCCTTCCTCTCTCAAATCAATAAAGAAAAACCAAATTTTTAATAGCCTGAGAAATTAATTAGCTGACAATTTAGACAATCATAATTATGCCATTCACATAATTTTGTACCAGTTTCTGCTTCGTTCTTTGTGTGTACTTGCCAGAAATACAGAATTGGTCTGTGCTACAGAAATGAGAACTTCCTGTTCTTACTGATACTATTTCTTCTTTGTGCGTAAATATAGGATAGAAAGGTGCAAGTAACGTGAATATCATTTATTTACTTTGGATTTCCCATTGAAGAACTGTGTATTTATCCATTTAATTTGTAACATAAATGCACTCTGAATCACTTACCTTCAATAGAGCCTCTTATTTTGAAGTTCTAGATCCCTCTGTAAACCTTGTCTAGGCTGAGTTTCCAGTCTTCCTTGCCTAAGAAATGCTGTCAAATTCAAAATTCTCATGGTAAAAGAGCTGGTTCTTAATGGTGGACAATCCAATGGAGGGTGTTTAGAAGTGTTGTTGACACAGAGATGGAGGAGATTACTGCAATATGGTGGCTGGGGCAAGAGATGCTAGATGCCTTGCAATGTGAGGGGCAGTCCTGCACAACTAAAACTTTCCCCAGCCAGAATGTGAATAGACCATTGAGAAACGGATCCACTCACCTGGGCCTAAGTCTCATCCTTGTGCTTTTGAGTGGACTGTGTACTTTTCTATACACCCTGGGTTGATAAACATAAGGAGGCCTCTGATGCAGTGATAAGAAAAACATTCTGAGATGTTCTAAATTAATTTACAGTAGCCGGAGATTGAGAAAAAGAGACAGAACTGCTGGTCTGTTGATGGCTGCTGACCAGTGTATAGATTTCTCACATCCCTGTTTTGCCTGTTGCAGTTTCCGATGAATTTCAGGTGGCTATTTCCGAAGATTAGTTTAGCCAGGCACCACAAAACCAGGAGCCTCTGCTCGTTTACATGTGTGCCTCCCACTGCTGCTCCAGCCAATCCACAGGAGCAGCCACTTCTTCTTGAGGGCTCTGCGCCTATCCCAGAGCTGGTCCCGCCCACTCCCCCTTTGCCCGCCCCTTGCCTATAGCTCCTGTCAATTCTTTCAGACAGCTTACTTCTTTCTCTCTTCTCCCTTCCCTCTACTTGATATAAAAATGCTTGCAAAACTCTGAAATGATGGACTTGTCTTTTCTACCTAGCCATGCTGCTGGTGGTTTAGACTCCCTGCCCCCAAACTGGTCTTTTGGCTAGCATTTTTGGCTTAATAAAACCTTACTTACAAAAAGGTTTTCAGCTGTGGAAGTTAAAATTTTTTTTAGTTTGTAACACAGTGATAGCATCACCTGGGTCTATGGTGCTCATTTACCTTCCTGCTTACTTCCCCTGTGATCTACCCCCCTCTCCAGACTCACCAATGTTCATCTTGTTATTCTTATTAATAATAACAACAATGAACATTTACTGAGTGTTTATTTGGCATCAGAAAATGCTGGATGATTTTTTTATATATTATTTTATTTTGTCACCACAACAATCCCAAAAGGAGGATATCATTATTATAATATAATCTCCTTTACAGAAATGAAACTGATGCTTTGGGAGTTCGGTAACTTGCTGAAAGTCATACAGAGAGGACAGAGAAGGTTGTGGAGCTGGAATTTGATCCCAGGTCTGTGCACTTGCAAAGCCGAATGCTGGGGTCAGCCGTGCCGCACTACCACCCCTAGCCTTTGTCTCTTAGCCGGCGGACTGTGCATTGGCTCCCCGCCAGCTCGCTCTCCAGGTGCTGTCCCCTCTGCCAGGAACTGTCTTCCTTCCCCCATCCTCTTCCCAGCCTCCTTTGCCTGGCTGATTCCTATTTAGTCTTTTTAAAAATTAATTTAATTTTCCAATCTTTATTGTTGAGAGTATTACAGATATCCACCCCCCTTTTTTCCCCATTGCCCCCCTCTACCCAGTTCCCACCCCAGCCCTGGCCTTCACCACCCTATTGTCTGTGTCCATGGATAATGCATATATGCATATAAGTTCTTTGGTTAATTTCCTCCCATCCCCATCTCCAGGTTTGTCAGTCTGTTCCCTACTTCCATGTCTCTGGATCTATTTTGTTCGTCAGCTTACTTTGTTCATTATATTCCACATGTAAGTGAGATCATGTGATACTTGTCTTTCTCTGACTGGCTTATTTTGCTTAGCACAATACTCTCCAGGTCCCTCTTGCTGTCTCAAAGGGTAAGAGAGCCTTTCTTTTTTAGAGCTGCATGGGATTCCATTGTGTAAATGTACCACAGCTTTCTTATGCACTCATCTACTGATGGACACTTGGACTTAGCCTTTAACCTCGCTTCCTTGGGAAGCTTTGGGTGGTTTTCCCACTCTGGGTTAAGGACTTCATCTCCATGTACCCTCTATTTCCCCAATCATGGGCAATGATGACAATGTTATAAGTACAGTTCACATGTCTATACCCCTTACTAGACACTAAGGGATTGTGACTTGGTTAACTCTCTGTCCCCGATGCCTAGCCCTGGCACAGTTTATGTGCTACACAGATGTCTGTGGAATGTGGAGATGGTGACCTCAGCTCACCTCTCTGGCTCTTGCTATTCCAAGAGTGGCTTGAGTGGGTACTACCCCCTAGCCCTAGCTCTCTGGTGACAGCTAGCCTTCTTGATTGGGACCCTCTGCCAGGCCATCTCTCAGGGGTGGGAGCATGAGCAGAGCTTGGGTAGGGAGACCAGCTCTGGTGTAGTATGGGAAGGGATTTGCATGAGAGATTTGTGGTCCCATAGCAGAACCTATGGGACAAGTGAGACACACTGTCATAGTGTGGACTTCCTGAGCCACATAAGGAATTAGAAATAGCTCCTGATCCACTAATTTCCCCTAATATCAGTGCAATTGAACCGAGTTCTAGTGAAGTCCCCACCCCCCAAGCCCTCCAAGTGACTTGATAGGATAAAAAGTGGTGGGTTTTATGAGAAAAACAATAGAGAAAGAACATTTCTGAAGTAATACTTTTGGCATTTAGCATAAAGGAAAACGAGTTCATTACTTAGAAGTCAACAAGTCAGGCGTATTTTTATAGGATTATATAGATCCTTAGCACAATTATTACATTGTGAAGGTGCCTACCATGTGCCAGGGACATTAAGTATGTGTGTGGTGGGTTTGTTTGTTGATTCACTTTTCTCTCTAATGTTTACCACCATCCTAAGACTTGGGTACTATTTTCCCTATTCACACATAAAAAACATAGATTATGTAATTTGCCCAAGGTCATACACCTTGTAAGTGACTGAGATAGCATTGGAACTCAAGTCTGTCTGAATCCAGAATCTGGTTAGTTACTGGTTACTTCATGCAAAGGCATCACCATCCTTCCTCTCCACATGCCTCTCACTTCCTCATTCTCACAGAGATGATGTCTCTGTCACCTGGGGTGAGCTGAGTGGCCCAAGAAAGCACGAGGAAAAGAAGAGTCAGGCATGACAGGGGTGGGTGTGTGAAGAGGAGGACTTGGTCTTTCTTTGCCAAAATATATGCTAGAACTTCTGCCAAGTTGCAGGTGTAAATGATCTGTGATATAAATGGGAAGCTTTTCTTTTCATTTACAGCTCGTCTTCAAGTAGAAATGAATGAAAATGCTCTGGGTGAAATAATTTACCCAAGTTTGTTTATTTGTATCCATATTTTGTTTTTTTAGACCCAGAAAAATATTCCATCTGACTCAATCAGGAAACCTGTACTCATAAATAGATCCTTCTGAACATAATCAAAATGATAATTGCCTCCCCGGGGCTCGAGCAGCCCTGGTGGCCCAAGTGCAATTACCGGCTATGCTCAGGCTCCTGAGCCCGTCACTGTGTCAGTCGGTCTAGCAGGCTAGAGCTGGGTGTTTTTTCCCCCGGGCAGCTCACATCCTCCCAGTCTCCAGGGGCAAGCGTGACTGCTGTAAGTCAAGTCAAATTTGCAATTCCCAGGGTGTCCTTTATCACTGTTGTGCAAACACCATTCTCCTGCAAACCTGTCTGAGGAGAGCATGTGATACCTCTGCCTCACCTGACTCCAGGAGGTCAGAGCCAGCTTGCTTTCCTCTGCGCATATTCTTGCCAGACCAGCTGGGATCTGGCCTCTCCTGCGGTGAGATGGCAGCTCTTTTCCGAGTGTTCCATACTCGTGCAGCTCCATTTACCAGGGCGGGTCATTACTAAACAGAGGAAATGAGTGGGTGGAGGTGGGGGTGATAAGTGTTCCCTGGAGGTCAAACATTTTAAGTGTGTCCATGTGTGCCCATTTACAACAGGCTCACTTCCTGTCCTGCAGCCCCTCCAGGAACGTATGACGATGTCACGAGGTGTGTGACGTAGATAATTAGATGGTGCGCTGCAGAGACACGTTTGGAGCTTGTCATCCAGAGGACTTGGGATGATAGGCAGGTGACGAGGACTCTATTTCCATTGTCCAGAGAGAGAAGCTGATGAGACTGAGATTTCAGCACTGTAGCTCCTGTCTGTCAGCGACGATGTAATCAGCTTGTGATCATTTAGAGGCTGCTTTTCTGCTCACTGAATGATTTAGGGCCTTTTGTTTTGTGATTGCCAGCACTTGGGGGCAGGGGGAGGGGAAACAAGTTGAACCTCAAACACGTCCATGGCCGAAGAAGGTCCTGTGGAGTGGGGAGAATAACACGGATAACTGTGGTGTCTTGAGATGGTTTCTATTTTTATTTTTAAATTGCTTTTTATTTTTCAATTACAGTCGATGTTCAATATTATATTAGTTTCAGGTATGCAACATAGTGATTAGACATATAATACAAAGTGATCACCTGGCTAAGTCTAGTACCCATCTGCCATCATACATAGTTATTGCAATATTATTGACAACATTCCTTATGGCCTTGGAATGGTTTTCAGAGGAAGGCACATTTAATATATCTGTATCACTCTATTCCTTAGAGTTGACACAATGAAATAAAAAACCCCAGGAAACTGGAACTCCCATTTCCGTGCCCCAACTCTAGCATGTAAGAAGAGATGTCCAGGTCCCCGTGATTAAAGCTCTCGCCAAACATTTGCACCATAAGTCCACACCCTGCTTCTTGAAACCGTCTCTTCCTCTCCTTTCCCTTAGTCTGCACTCTTCTGCTTCCCTCCTTCTTGACACATCCTCCGCCTCCTTTGCTAATTCCTAATTTTTCCACTGAGCTCTGGAATAGGGGAACTACCTTAGGGTCTACAGTCACCCCCTTCTCTGCTGCATTTTCTTCCTCAGAGTGATTCCACCCACTCCTACATCCTCACACGTACTTGGACCCTTTAGTGCCAGAGCCCAGGGTCTCACTGCCTGCTGGGTGTCCCTATTCAGACCTCCAGCAGGCATCTCACACTTCATTAGCCCCAGATCAAACTAAACTGCTGCTCCCTTCCCCCCGCTGCACCACCCGGCCCTCCATTCTCACAATTTCTCATCATCACTAAGAATTTCCATTTATTGCTGGTAGAGCAAAAATTGCTTCCCATTCTTTGAAAAGAAATTTGGAAGACTCAGTTACAATGTAAAATACATATACTCTTTAACCCAGCAATCTCACTCTTGGGTTTTATCTTACAGAAATCAAAGCACCTCTCCATGTAAGGGTATACATGTAAGGCTGTGTATTGTTTGTAGTGGTGGAAACTGGGAACAAGCTGAATGCCCATCAGGGAGAGTAGACGTCAGTGATCTGTAGCCATTATATAGCTATTTGATATGAAAAGATGTCCATGATGTGTTCTGAAGTCAAAAAGCAACTTGCAAAGTAATGTGTATAATATCTAATTTTTGTACCAAAAAAACCCCTCAAAATAACAAAAGCCCTATGTGTGTATATGTGTTTGTGTGCTTGTATGGACATGGGGAACAGAGCAGAAGGATATTCAGCAGACTGTTAGTTTGGTTCCCTGGGTGGGGCAGTGGCCAGGAGGAGTGAATACGTGTTGCTTTTGTAATATTTGAAAAAAATATGTAATTGCTCATCCTCCCATACTTCTTGCTAGTCACTCAAGTAAGAATCTTAGCATCATCTTCGGCACCTCCTCCCCACCCTTTCCTCTTCTTTCCAGTGATTCATTGTTTTCATGTTTGTGTCCTCCACCTGGCTACAGCCACCGAGGGCAAAGACCTTCTGTGGAGTACTTTGTACATATTTCTCAATAGTGATTATTGACTTGAAATGGAGATTATAATGTGCCATTGCTCCATATTTCTATTATGTCTATATCTCTAAGCTTTTATTTCTAAATCAGAGGAAGCCAGTGCTTTTACCAAAACCCTCAATACACATTGCCCTATACCACCCTGCTTTGGAAAACGTGCCCTTGGAATATATGGCATTACATCACATACTCTTCCCCCAGGTTTACTGACACATATTTATTCCCTTGTGCATATTTTTGCTCAACTCTGCATCCAGCTTTCAGAATCATTTAGAATCTTTTGCACAGGAGGCAGGTAAACAGGTAAACAGCCCCCTGAAGGGCTGTGTGCATATATGCACTGAAACGAGCAAAGAAGAGCACCTGTGTCAACCACAGTGGTGAACAGGTGGGTCAGACCTCCAGGTGTCTTCCAATGTCAAATGCTTGACAGTATGAAACCACAACATTCAGGCACTTTACAACCAATTCTTAAAATAGTCTAATCTCATACTAATGATAAGGTAAGGAACATTTTGTCATATCCAAGGAAACCTTTAAGCACAATCACGACCTTCTTCATACACCCACACCCACACCCAAACACACAAACACACTGCATTGAACTTTAACTGAACCCCAGCTTGCTGAATCATGATTTCACTGGCTTTGCTCCCATGGCTTTCCAGGGCTTAGGGTTAATGTCTGAGTTGCCTGAAGGGGGCGTGATAGATGTTCAGTCAGACTTGATGGACAAACTGCTTCATCCATCTTTTCTACCGGTTCTGCATGCACTACTCCAGTCTGCATTCCAGAACCTTACACATTCTGATGCAAAGATCTTCGAGTGGCCATCCTCACAATTTGTGACATTGCCTAGCACATTGCATGACCAGGTATGATGTCATTTCCATGCAAATAAATGACAACAGGGGCTCGCTGAAAGCAGATTGAGTTATATCATCAACATGCTGTTTCTATCCCCAACACTTTTCAGGCTGAGAGTTCAGCGTAACGCAGATGTCAATCTCAATGCTCCTTTGTTCCTGGAAGTTGCCATACATCAATATTGGCATTTCACTAATGGCAGGAGTGGGGACAATGTGCTATATCCACAAAAACACTGCTCATAAGGGCTCGGGTTTGGCATCCCATTAAGAAATATAAACTCTTCAAACAGTAAGACCCAAGTAGATAAAAAAAAAAAAAAAATGGACACGAAAAAAACTGTAGTTCCTAAAGAATGTCACCCTTTGTGATGACATCTAGCCATAAGTAACACATATCATTAGATTCTAAGCTTAATATAGTCAACAGATAGAATCTCATGCAGAAGTTATACTTCTTGAACACTGCTATCTGTGTGTTCTGCGTTTTTTAAGGGTTGATGTCAGGCTAGTAACTATGAGGGGGCTGCATTGTTTTCTATTGGTACTGAATTCTGAATATAGCCTCCCCACTCCAGTCAGTTGACTATTCTGATTGGAGTCAACCCTTTGGAAAGATATTCTTAAACATTTGGCTCTTTACTGAGCCCTCTTTCTCTGCCTCCCTCCTCCCCAGTCAAACAGGAAATACTACCCCAAGCAGCACAATGTTCTCTGAATGAGCATAATCTCTTAGCATAAGAAGTTAGTGGGAGTTTTGCCCAGGGAGAGGAATTAGAAATCAGCCCATAAAAATAAATGAATCTGTTTCCATAGTGACGGGAATCTTTCTCTCCATAGTTTTCATCCTGTGTTCCCCCACAGATCCCTTAGGCAGAATAACAATAAACTCGAAGAAAACATTTTATTATCTTAATGGATTCTTAATTTAAAGCCAAAAGCCTTTAAATTATCTTCCCAAGGATACAGTTGGCCTTAACTTTTGGAATTGAATACCTGAACAGCATTGCAGGAGAAATATCACCTCCCAGAACCCAGCCAAGCGGGAGCAGCAGAGCGGGGAGGACCTCATGGGTTACACATGCTCCATGTACACAGCTTTCCTGATGGGTAGCGCACCTGTCATGTTTAATATTTCATCAGTGAAGGAAATGTGCATCTGTCTGTGTTCATCTGCCGAGTGAAATTTTGCGCTGATGAAGCCTGCATGTGGCGAACACAACAGGGCTGCCTCATTATGCTCCGAAATCGTATTCAGTAGCAACCAGGAGGAATTCGTATCCGCAGCAAAGCCTGAGCCACTGCTCTTTACCCACCAGCCAGCTCCAGGGGGCCCTTTACCTTTTTCTGCAGCTGGGACTGGGCCTGCCTCTGCCATCACACTGAGGAGGCTGGAGAAAGGCCAGCAGCTGGAGAGTCGGAAGCACGGCTGCAGAGACAAAGGGCCCAGAGGAGCAAATTACTGGGCAGAAATGTCCTAGGGTGCAGGTGAGAAACCAGGAGCCACCCCAGGAAGGCGGAGCTGGTAAAAATGTCCTGGTGTAAACACTGTAAACTTGTAAGACAGGTGACCCAAGTTTGGAATGGGCAGGTGACATAAATGGAAATTATTCCATCATTGTTGCAAAAACCAAACATGAAAAGGCAGAGTAAATACCTTTGATTTTCTGTGAGGTCGTCTCAATAGAAAAAGAAGCCTTGACTCCCTTTCTTAATTCCTTAGGAAGGTGAACGCATATTCCAGTTTTCTTGGAAAGTTTAGGGTTTATGCCTACTGTCCTAGATAACTATGAATGCCAACACTTCCCATTCTCTGTCTGCATGACTTCATTCAAATTTAGGAGACAGAGAATTTAGTTTTCCCAGCTCATTTTTTTTTTTTAATAACTGCAAGCCAAAGGATGAGCTTAGCTCAAATGCTCACCATTAGCCTAATTTCCTGAAGCCTGGATGGCATTGGGAGGAGGGCAATAAAAGGGATTGTGTGATGTAAAATGTAGTTGCTTAGATATCAGGGGCTAAGAGTGGAAAAATTTACCTCAAAGTTTCCTCCAAACATGAGCAGATAACTAACTGACATCTCTACTTCAGAGAATAAGTCAAGTCCTTGAGGGGGAATTGAGTTAACTGGGGAGTTTAAATATTATCACCAAGTGTCTAGAATCAAGAGTAGGCTTGTTAGGAAAATGAAACCAACATTCAGCAAAGTTTAGCAAAGACCAGTTTGGAATGGGAGGAGGTGGTGAGCAATTAGAGAAGGAGTCTAAGGAGCATCTCTAATGGAGCTGATCTATTGTTTTCGGAGGGTAACACCCGCCATTCTTACTTTATTGGGCAATGGAGGGAATCAGGCAAGTTCTCAAATCCATATGCATATAGAGACGTGTATTAAACTAATCCAAGACAAGAACTGAAGGGAATCTGAGAGTTTATATAATTATAGTGGGTATGCTCTAATGCTCTTGCCCTCATTCATTGAAGACTTACTAGGTGCAAGGCATTGTCATTAATACTGGGAAAATAGCAACACTTTCCCACCTTGACACTCCCTGTCCCTCTTCCCTGATTTTTGTTCACAGAGCTTTTAACTTTCTGAAATACTACCCATTTCACTTTTTAATTTTTTATTTCCCCCTGGATTCTACGATCCATGGAATCTAAGCTCTGTGAGAACAGGAATGTTCTCTGTTTTATGTTATGTTATATTTGCAGCATCTAAAAAGTGCCTTGCTAAAAAATAACTTGATGAATAAATTAATGAATTCCATGATTTATCTGCGTTACTTGCATGAGAAGGAAGAGAGATCATATTCATACGTCAGAAACTATCTGAGTGTTCCCTGGAAACACTGATGATGCATGTATGCAGTTCTGCATTTGAGGATGTTTGTGTCTTATTGGGCATAAATATGTCTTCCACATGTTTATGAGTGTATTAGTCAGTGTAGGCTACATTATGCGGCTGTAACAAATTAGCTCCTGAATCTCAGTGGCTTAACACAACATATGCAGTGCTCGGAAGTAGGAGGCTCTGCAGAGGCCTGGGCTGACAAAGTCTCCACCATCCTTTGACACTATCACCTCAACATGTACTTCAGAGTTTGCTGCTGTAGAGAAGAGAGAACAAGAACAATTCATAACTCTGTTTGTGTTTGCTCAGAGCTTGCTCCTTTCTCCAATATGATCACACGTTTCTCCATCACGACCTCGAGGGAAGCTGGGAAGGCTTCCTGTGTATTCAGGAAGGAGAGAAGAACCAGTTGTAGTGAGCACACACATCTCCATCAGTGCCGGTGACCAGTGCTGTGGAACTGTCACCAATGTTTGACATCGAAAGCCTTTGGAGGACACAGATTGGACTTTTTGGATTAAATTGTTTGGTTCAACAAGGTTTGAAATACAGGGTTAGAACTAAATAATGATAATTATATGAGTGCTATTGCATATGTATGAACAACACTAGAAACAATTGTTTTCAGTAACTTAAAGGAAAAAAATCACACAGGGCTGTCAAGAAGTGGTCACTGACCCACTCAAGTGATTCAGTCAAGACTCTCTGGCCTGTCACGGAAATCTGTACCCGAACCAGCACTCTCTGTACTCATTTCCTTTCCCCTCATTGAGAGGGAACGTATTTTTACTCCTATTAGTGTGAAAATGCTCCAGCAGAATTCATTTTTCTGTATAGAGATGTCCATTTGGACCTGACCTTCAAGGCCCCATTAAGCAGGAAAAGCAAGTGTTTACAATCTTCTAAGACAACAGATTCTGGCATTTTATCTTCTTGTGAAGGAAGTTCCATCATAGCAGCTCAGTCACTGACCTTGAGCAGGAGGTGCTGTGCATAGTGTCAACAAGCCCAGTTTTCATGAATTCACCCTGCTCCTCATGGGAAATCTTTGCAGAAACTGGTTGTATGAGCAGGCAAGGAAAAATGTCCTGTTCCTCTTAAATTCATTTAATTTTAATTTCTGGATAGACTGGTTGATAAATTGGCTCATGGAAGTAAAAGAAGTAGACTATTAAGCATTATAAAAATAACATTCTTTTTTCACTATTATAAAAAAATGTATGTGCATTGTAAAAAAAATTAGAAAATGCAGAAATGTACACAGAATGCAACTTAGCAGCAAGGACTCAGAAAATATATATTCATTGTCACCTGTTTTGCGCAGGGAAGAATGGTTGGTGCAGGGGATACAACAGGGACTAAAACAGAATTCCTGACTCCGTGGAGTACTATTTAGAGATAATCACGGCTAAACATTTCAATGTTAAACTACAAGCCTTCCAGTCATTTTTATTTATTTATTATATTGTATTTTTTTAGAGCAGTTTTAGGTTCATAACAAAATTGAGAGTAAGTTGCAGAGATTTCCCACGCACCCTCTGTCCCACACGTGCATAGCCTCCCCTTATCAACACCCGCCACCAGCGTGGTACATTTGTGACAACTGCTGAACCTACTTTGACACATCACAATATCCCAAAGTACATCGTTTACCTTAGGGCTTACTCTCGATGTTGTACTGTCTATGGGTTTGGACAAGTATATAATACAATGATAAGGTCTACACTATCACATAGCATCATACAGAGTAGTTTCACTGCCCTGAAAATCCTCTTTCTCAGCCCATTTGTCCCCTCTCTCAATGCTTGGCAACCTCTGATCTTTTTACTGTCTCCCTACTTCTCCTTTTCCAGAATGTCATATATTTGGAGTCACACTGTATGTGGCCTTTTCAGATTGGCTTCTTTCATTTGGTAATATGCATTAAAGGTTCTTCCATGTCTTTATAGCTCATTTATTTTTAGTGCTGAATGATATTCCATTATCTGGAGGTGCCACACAGTTTATTTATTAATTCACCTACTAAAAGATATCTTCGTCGTTTCCGAGCTTTGGCAATTATGAATAAACCTACTGTAAATATCTATGTGCAGGTTTTTGTGTGGACATAAGTTTTCAACTCCTTTGGGTAAAATACCGAGGAGAACAATTGCTGGATCATAT
Organism: Tadarida brasiliensis; assembly: GCA_030848825.1. NCBI lineage: Eukaryota > Metazoa > Chordata > Mammalia > Chiroptera > Molossidae > Tadarida > Tadarida brasiliensis. The sequence continues at coordinate 57,966,636 of CM061257.1, read as the reverse complement.
AATAAGAGTATATTTTGTGTTGCAAGAAATTGCCAAACTGTCTTCTAAAGTGGCTGCACTGCTTTCCATTCCCACCAGCAGTGAAGGAGAGTTTCTGTTGCTCCACGTCCTTGTCAGCATTTGGTGCTGTCAGCGTTCCAGCTTTTGGCCATTGTTAGCGGTATCTCGTTGTTGTCGTGATTGCATTTCCCGTGTGACATCTGATGGGAGCGTCTTTTCGTGAGCCTGTTTGCCATCTGTACATCTTTGGTGAGATGCCTGTTAAAGTCTTTAGTCCATTTTTTAAACTAGTTGTTTTCTTATTCTTGACTTTTAAGAGGTTTTGTACATTTTGGATAGCAATCCTTTATCAGACGTATCTTTTGCAAATATACTCTCCCAGTCTGTGGCTTGTCTTCTCATTCTCTTGACGTTGTCTTTCACAGCAGACATTTTTAATTTTAATGAAATCCAGCTTATCAGTTATTTCTTTCATGGATTGTGCTGTTGGTGTTATATCGTAAAACTCATTGCCATACGCAAAGTCATACACATTTTCTCCTATTTTGTCTTCTAGGAATTTTATGGTTTTACGTTTTACATTTAGGTTTGTGATGCATTTTTAATTAATTTTTGTGAGGTGTGTAAGGTCTGCATCTAGATCCATTATTCTGCATGTGGTTGTCCAGCTGTTCCAGCAACACTTATTGACACTATTATCTTTGCTTCATCTTATTGCCTTTTTCTCCTTTGTCAAAGATTAGTTGAGTATATTTGTATGGGTCTATTTCTGGGCTCTCAATTCTGTTTCATTGATCTATTTTTTATATTCTTTTGCCACTAGCACACTGTATTGATTATTGTAGCTTCTTTCTAGTCATTTTTATTTTTATTTACACACACACACACACATACCCCCCTTGAGGATACTGAAGCAAATGGGCATGGCCACAGTTTACAGCTGCTTTGAGTAGAGCCTATTTTCAGATCAAAGTCATCCCCAGAGTATATGAGAATTCTCAGTCCCTCCAAATCAGAACACATGCATTGGACTGACATTACAGAATACAAAAAAGGAAGTCAACATCTGCATTTGACACATGATTTTCACTAAATTAATACAATTCAGAGCTACATTTCAATATGTGAATGGTACTTTTAAAAAGAAGCCAAGCAAGTGAATCTTCAGTGAATCCAGCACAAGGTTTAATATTAATCTGAATTTAGTTGATGCTAACAACTAACACTGACCTTGGCTAGGTCCCAGATTTCAGCAAAAACAAATAGATTTCATAGAAATCAGAGTTCAAATTCAACCAAAGAGCAGCAGAAGTTTCCTGGGTAAAAATTGATAAAATGACTTTTCCTTATTTTAAGAATTCTGTCATAATGTTTTCTGTTACACTCTCATGTCTGTGATGGTCAGGTACTAAAGTCCTTAGATTTTATCATGCCAGATCAAGTAGTGTCCAGAGATAGACCAAATTTAATGATTAATTAAGGTGGATTGACTTTTCCTTTTTCTTTTATCTTCATTCTTTATATACATCCACTAATGTTAAAGGGTAAATCCTGAAGTGAAATAGAATGCTAAGAAGAATATAATGGCTGTGCTGCCATATTTTACTTGTATTTTTAACATTCTCTAAGACTTTAAAGAAAATCCATTAAAAGCATCAATTGGGGAGTAATGAATTAGAGGGAGGGTGACTCAGAGAAACTAAACACCAGGTTGACAACTGCAGCACCTGAATACCAGGTTCCAAACCAGCAGTGGCTCATCCTCTGAGTTTCTGAGATGGTTTTTTAAAAAGAAAATTCTGAGCCTAAACAGATTGTTCTTCATCAAGAGCTTACTTCTAACTTCAATTTGTCTTCAAATCTATAGTACATTTCTATGGCTCAGAAGTCATCTTTTTTTATAATTATAAATTAAATGTTGGAGACACTCAGAAAGAATCAACTGTCCATTCAAATATTGAGGCTTGGGAGGAGAGTGTTACCTGGATACTATTACTGGGGTTTACATTTTCCTGGTGCTGCACAGGCGGACTTTGCATGCTGCATGTCTGCCCTTCTCCAGAAGGGGCTGACTTTCCCTGACGATGGGAGGGCATTTCCCTGCCTGGGAATGTGACTGAGGATGAAGTGCAGAAAGGTGTTCAGGCTCACCTGGTGTAATGTGTGGGGTCAGCTGCCCGCATTTGGAAGGCTGAAGTGGCCCCAGTGGGAGTAGCAGCTGGTATGCATGTGTTCCCCTCAGCCCGAGCTGCAGAGATAGAAAAGCACCAACACTAGAGCTATCTTTGCATTGGGATGGAGGTCACAGTTTTCACTTTCCTTCAAGGCTGATGAATTAGACCATTTTCATCTTGTAATCACTTGTCAATAATAAGCAGTGGGCAGCAGATGATACTGAAACTCTCTGCTCAATCGTGATTTTTAGGAAGGAGTGTTCAAAATAGAACTGGTTTAAGAAACAATGTAATTAAATAAGGAACCAAGAAAAAAATATTTCAGCTCTTCTTATTGTCCTACTCTCACCTTCTCTATTTGACCAAGAAAAATCTTTTCTCGGCGGTTCTTACTACCAGTCCATCCCAATGCTGTCTTTGGATGTGACATGACTTTGTAACTATAGCTACTATAGTATAACTTTATACTATAGCTGCAGAAATGCCCTTAGTATGTGCCAACTCTATGCAATTAAAAAAACTTTTAATGTTAGCTATGTTTTGGAATAATTTGAACTTAATAAAAGAATTGAAGGCACTTCTGCCTAAGAAAAGAATCCTCTTCAATTGAATAAAGTTCCCCTAAGCATTTACCAGGGGCCATGGACAAGTAACGCTTTATGCCAGTCAAACATCAAAAAACTATCACCAACATAGTAACAGCAACAAGGCCAACCAACCAGCCAACCAACCAAAACACATCAGTTTTACAATCTGTAAAATTCTTAGAGGTTTAGTTAAATCAGTTTAGTGTTTGGATAAGCTGGTTCAAGTTTAGTATTTATCTGTCAGAATGAAATAAAACGAAACATAACAGAAAACAAAGTTATATTCCTTCTGTCGTCTGTATTCACCCTGAAAAGAAATGGCATCTTCCAAAGAAAGACTTGAGCACAGATGGTGAAGAAACACCTCACTCTTCATGACCTAGCAGCATTATGACATAATGGTTTAGGGATGCAAAACTTTATGAATGCGAGTTGCCTTTATTACCTAAGACTCTCCACTTAGCAGAGTTGGAATGCAGCACCAATAGCTGCCAATAACTGGAGAATATTGGCAAACAATCTGCCCTGCTCTCCATTCCCTGGAATGTTCCATTATTTCCATGACACATCCACCATCTTGCCGAGCAGATGCTGCACAGACACTGGGCAGAGCGAGAACCCTGGAAGGTGGCTGGTGCTGCCTGATGTCATTTTGAGTTAACAGAATCTTCTGTGAATGCCCTTCATAAACGAATCAACTATTTTCTTGGCTTTAGCAAGAGGCAATATCAGTGCAGTATTTTGGTGAACAGCATAGTTTTTGGAGCCAGAAAACCTTGGGTTCAATTCTGTTCTGTCATTATATAGATCATCTTAACCAATGTATCTGCATATATTAAATGTCAATACTTGGAGACTTTTTTCACGTCTTGTGAAGCTCTTATTTGCAAGCAGCAGAAACAAGCTCTGTCTAATATAAACAGAAAAACAAATGTATTAAAAGATACGGCTGGGGGGACAATAAATTGGGTGGAGTGCATATTGACACAACCACTAAAATGAATTGGCATTGTGTACTAGAACTGAATACTGCACACGCAGAGTCTATGATCCAGCAATTCTACTCTCAGCTGTACGCCACGTAGGAAAAGCACACGTGTGCCAAAGGCACCGGCAAAGATGTCCGTACAGCACTGTGTGATAGCCCTCAACGGGAAACAACACACATGTCCATCAGCAGTGAAATGACTGAATTGTTGCGTATTCACAGACTGGAATACTAGACTATACAGCAATGAACGTGAATCAATGATAAGACATACATGGTAGACGATGGATCTCAAAATCATAGTGTTGAGGAAAAGCGTGCAGATCCAGAAGACTACATTTTGTATGATTTCATTTATACGAAGTTCAAGAGTGGCGTTGGGGGGAACCTGTGGTGTTAGAGATCAGGATAGTGGCTTCCTTTAGAGCAATTACTGAGTGGTGTTTCCACCTGGATGGGGCTTGATTGGCCTCCAGGTTGCTGAGCAGGAGACCGTCTGTCCCCAAGGAGGTAGAGAAAACTTGATCCTCCTTGACCTGAGAAGTGTGGGAAGCCCAGACCGCTTTGATTAGAGATGTGAGAAGAAAGTCAGACACACTAAGAGACAAGGGGCAAAGGTGACTCCGTGTCCTGAAACATGTCTGCTTTTTCATCTTTATCTTTCATGATATGATTTCAGACAAAAATGTCATCGGCATGCATCCTCTCTACTAAAAAAAATACCACTATAAATTCTTTTCCTTTTTTTGTTTAAGAGAGACTAAAATGGGTGTGGTACTACACGCTCTGGTTTGTAAGTCACGCTCATAGGCTTTATCTCTTGTGAAGTGTTACTTCAAGAATGAAAGACAATGTCAAAAAAGCCTCAATCACTGTGTCTGACCAAAACATCAATCCTAACAAAGCTGAGTTGGGTAGGGCAGGGAAAAGAAAGGTAGTCATGTCTTTTCTTTCTTTTTTCAGGCATCAAAAACAAAGAAAGTCTCACATCCAGATCTTTTGATACGAGATTCTGTTCGCCTCTATCTGAAGGCAGCTTGGATAATGACTCACATGTAATAAAGAAAATCAGCTGACTTAGCCGTTGAATGTAATGAACACACAGTGCTGTGCTATGAACACCATGCCAGATGCTTCCCTTGGCACGTCCAAGCAGGAGTCACCTCTGGTCTTGTTTTCAAGTCCAGCCCAGAGAGGGCTCCTGTCATCAGGAGGAGCTCCTCTACTGCTTTCATAAAACACCGTTCCTGTTCCTGAGAATTCTAACCATAATCACACTTAAATATCCAAAATGATATAGAATGTAGGACTCACAATGTGAATAACTTTAAGAATGTTTATTTTTTCCTTATTAAAGTGGAGATTAAAATGCAAAGGGCAGCTTTTGGCTCATATATCACTGTAGACTAGAACATGTGATCTGGGAACCTCAAAACCCAGATGGGGCAGATGCAGTATAAGGCACTCCTGTACCCCCATTTCAATTGCAATCATTGGTACTCCTCTTTGCTCTATTTCCTATCAAAACCTGATCTTCAGAGATTATTCTTCCTCAGTCATTTCCCCTTGTTGTGAATTAAAACCAACATGTCATCTCTCCCAAGAAATTGTGCACATTAATCCTTTGGCTAATTTGTTTTGCCTTTTTAAATCTTCTTTTGTTAGATTTAAAAAAATTATTTTTCTGTTATGGTTGACATATGATATTACATTAGTTTCAGGTGTACAACTTAGTAATTAGACATTTATATACCTTATGAAGTCATCACCCTGATGAATCTATTAATTATAGAATGAATGTCTTTGCCCTGCAAAAGAAGTTTCAGGTGCAGACAGTCAGTGGGTGGGACATCCTTAACCTTTGCACTTGAAATTGTACCACCTCTCTGCTCTCTGGAAGAATTATGCCCATGGGTTATGGCTCCATTTGTGATCTGCCAACTGACCTTACTTAATTTTTAGTAACACAAGAAAATTTTAGAATGACTAGTTAAGGGCTATGTTGTTTGGAAATTTTATGACTGTATATACTTCTTAGAAATATTAGAGTAACTCTGAGCAATCATTTAGCTTCAGAGAGAGAAAATTCAGATATCTTTCACTTTACTATGTTGGCCATGGAATAAAGGCACACCTTAGTCTGAAAGTTAAGGTGAGAATCAGCATCCCCAATCAATGTGCAAGTTTTTATACCTTTGATTGCCACCTATCCTTTGATATTCCCCACCCAAACTCTAGAGGTACCTCCACTCCCTTCTTTTTTTTATTATTTTATTTATTTTATTTTTTTCATTATTGATTTTTAGAGAGATAGGAAGGGTGAGGGAGAGAGAGATAGAAACATCAATAAGAGAAAATATCGATTGGCCTCTTGGTGCATGGGTCGACGCTCAACTACTGAGCCACACCGGACGGGCTCCCTTCTTTTATTTCAGAACACAAAGACACAATACTAACTTAATATCAAGATACATATACAAGATGGAATGAGGGCATTCATTAAGCACAGTCAAAGAGCCAAATAATATTAAAACAACAACAACTTTAATATAGGCCAATAATTATCTGTAGGAGGGTGATAAAGTGATTCTCTTAAATCCACTTTCTTCTCTATGTCCCCAAACATCACCACCTTATTTCAGCTCTCAGGATCCTGCCCAATCTCGGGGCCTCTGGCCTCACAATCTTCTAATACATTCTTCCTTCACTACAACACCAGAGTGATTCTCGTAGAGCACAGAGCCGATCCAGGTGCTCCTTGTCTAAAATATTTTTCTGGCTCCTGCATATCTTCTTGATAATCAAGTCTTTCATGGTTCGGCCCTCCTAGGACCCTATGGCCTTTCAGACAATATGCAGTTATTCAAAGACATTGGGTTTCTTATCTTTCTGTATATGTATATTAACCTACTGTCTCGAAATCTCTACCTCATTTTCTTTGCCTGTCCCTCTCTGTCTTTTTTTTTTAATTAAAAAATTTTTTTCATTTACAGTTGACATACAATATTATATTAGTTTCAGGTGTACAACATAGTGATTAGACATTTATATAACTTATGGAGTGATCGCCTCAATAAGTCTAGTACCCATTTGACACACTGTATAGTTATTATAATATTATTGACTGTATTCCATATCTATTACTTGTCTTTTAAGAATTGTCTTAGGAATTCATCCATTTCTTCATTTACCTGTTTATTTACTCAATAAATATCTGTTAAATGCCTATGATATGCCAGGTACCGTGCTAAATTTTGGGGACACAATGATGAGCAAGAATAGAGAAGGCCCTGGCCCTTGGGGAGTGTAGAGTCATGGGGAGTGGACCCAAATAATATGTGCTTATTAAAATCACACAAATATATGTACCAAAAAATGCCCACCAGTGACAACTATGATAAAGACTACAAAGGAGAAGTGCTTTATGGGATGAGAACACAGAAGAAGGTGAATATAACCCAGTGGAAATTAGTACTGGAGTAATGTGGAAAGGAAAGTGAGGAGGTTGAGTGCGATGCCCGCAGGTGGGGGAGTTTTTCTGGAAGAGAGAAAAGCATAAGTAAAAGTTCTGTGGCAGAAGAGAATCTGACATTCAAGACACCAGAAGGGGGCAAATGGTGCAATATGAGTCAGGAGTGACAAAAAGAGGCTTGGCCAAGAAGGGCCTTGTAAACCAAGATGAAACTTTAGTTTGCATCCAAGAGTAGTAGGAAACCTCTGAAGTGCTTGGTTTAAGGGGGAATGGAATAAAGCAGGAAGATCACAATTTAAGTTATTATTTTTTGCCCTGGCCGATTTGGCTCAGTGGTTCGAGCATCGACCTGAGGACCAAAGAGTCACGGGTTCGATTCTGGTCAAGGGCACCTACCTTGGTTGCGGTTCGTCCCTGGCCCCAATTGGGGTCGTGCGGGAGGCAACCAGTTGATGTGTCTCTTTCACATAGATGTTTCTCTCTCTCTCCCTCCCACTCTGCCTGAAAATAAATGGAAAAATATCTTGCAGTGAGGATTTTTTTTAAAAGTATTATCATTTTAAATCTCCCAATTTATCAGGTGTAGTGTGGAATGCTTTTCTGAGGAGAGCAAGAATAGAGAATCTACCCAGCTGGCTCAGTGGTTGAGCATTGACTTATGTATTAAGAGGTCGCTGGTTTGATTCCCAGTCAGGGCACATACCTGGGTTTTGGGCTTAATCCCCGGTGGGGGGGCATGCAGGAGGCAGCAGATCCATGTTGATGCTTCTCTCTCATTGATGTTTTATCTCTGCCTCCCTCTCCCTTCCTCTCTCTCTAAAAAAAAAAAAAAGAAAAAAAAGAATAGAGAATCTAACCCTCAACCCTATCCATCCTCAAGTCTGGATTGGAACTTCTTCCTAGTGCTTCTGTGAAATCCTGTGGTTTTTGTTTTGTTTTTTTAATTTGATCTACACAAACAACCTTGTTCAATGGGCATTCCCATTATGCTCATTTTCTATATGAGGAAGTTTAAGGTTCGGAAAGGTGAAGCAACCTTCCCATGTTCACAGCTGGTAGGTGGTGAGAAGGGGAGACAAAGGTGTGAGGAAGACCTGAGGCGTAAACAAGTCAAGTATTCATGGGCATGAGCAGAACATTTTGGCTGCAGCAAAAAGTTCAAGTTGAGACAGAAAGCAGGTTAAGGCCAAAAAGGTGTGCAGTGGTTCCCCCTTGTCTGTGGGGGATGTGTTCCAAGACCCCCCAGTGGGTGCTTGAAACCACAGTGGCACCAAACCTATATACACTGTGTTTTCTCCGTATACATACAACCTTTTCATGCAAAGGAAGCACTTCCGGCTTCTCTTGGGCACATCTGAATTGCCAGCATCACTCCTCTTGCACTTTGGGGCCATGAGTAAAATAAGACTTGCTTGAACACAAGCATTGATGCTGGCAGCGATCTGATAACCCAGCTGGCTACCAAGTGACTAACGGACAGGTGGCCTATACAGCGTGGAGACCTGGACAATACACAGGGGTGATTCACGCCCCAGGGACAGCTCGAGATTTCACTACCCTACTCAGAATGGTGCACAATTTAAAACTTATGAATTGTTTACTTCTGATATTTTCCATTTGATATTTTTGGACCTTGGTTAACTGCGGGCAACTGAAACAGCAGAAAGTGAAACTGCGGATAAGGTGGGACTACTGTCCACAATTTGCATCGAAGACCGATGTGTTTAAAATCAGAGCTCCAAAGCTGGGAGTGCTCTTGGCATCTGTCGGTGCCTTCGGCAGACCGTGAGGCACACACACTCTCCCTCCTGGCTCCTCACCTGCACCCTAACCTGTCCTTCCTTTCCCTGAAATCCTATCAAGAGGCTGTACTCTTCGTCCGCACTTCCTTTCTCCCTAGAAACCTGCAAATAATCCTTGCTAGCTCAACCTCCACTTCCGAGCAATGTGTATAAGTTCTGATGATGTTAATTCCAACCTCTTTCTTAAGCCTTTCCTTTTCCTAGCCCTCTGCTCCTTTTCTAGTCCAGATTTTCAGTCGCTAGCCTCTGTCTCCTGGTCTGTGACAACAGCAGCCTAAGTGGCTCCCTAGTTTACAGTCCTTCCTCCTGTCAAATGCATGCTTCCCTCTGATGGCCAAGGAATCCACTCAAACACGGTTGCAAACGAATCCTGTGCGTCCTGCCTGCCTTTTCCCGTGCCACCTCTCACCACCTCTGACTCACTCTGAGGTCTAACAGCACCAACGTCTCTGTGGCTCGCATAAAATTCAACATTTCTTTTTATTCCATACCTCTTGCGCTCATTAAACATTTTCTCTTCCCGAAACACCATAAACCTCTTTTCATATTGCCAGGCCCTCCCTGCCCCCACAACACCACTTCTTTGTCTACCTAACTTTTGTTTTGTCCCATGTACTCAGCTGCTGCACCACCGCCTCCTGGAAGCCCCTGGCCACAGGAACTCCTCTCCTGGCTGGGCTGGAGGCTCCTCCACCTGCTCCCGTTGCATCTTTTGCACACCTGTATCTTTAATATGCACAACTCCTTGTGAGTATTATCTGTTCACCTCTCTCCCCCACTAGACTGGGGGCAGCTCCTTGAGGGTAAGATGCCCTCTTATTCACCTGAGTGTACCCAGGGCCTACTCTATACTGATGTACAGAATGCCACCCATTCAAACTTCTGCACCTGCTTTGTCCCCGGTCACTGCAGTACCCAATCTCCAATTCATTTGGAAACTTTTACCTACACTAACTGCCTAAAAGCCCCCAAATGGCTTTTATCCTAAAAATCCTTCCCCCTGATATTGACAGTCTTTTTTGCTAGGTAACTATTTAGGCTATTTTTGTTACAAACCTGGGAAGATAGGCTCATGCCCAAAAATCTGGACTAGCAATGTAGCAGAAGGGCTATGATGCCTTGTATTCATTTTCCAGGGCTGCCAAAACCAAGTACCACAGACTGGGTGGCTTAAACAACAGAAATGTATTTCCTCACAGTTCTGGAGGTGACAAGTCTGAGATCAAGGTGTGACAGAGTTCATTTCTTCTGAGACCTCTCTCCTTGGCTTATAGGTGGCCATCTTCTCTCTGTCTTTACATGATCTTCCTTCAATGTGTGTCTGTGTATAAATTCCTTCTGCTTATAAGCACCGCAGTCATTTGGATGAGGGCCCACCCTAATTACCTCATTTTAACTCAATCACCTATTTAAAGACACATTCTGAGGTACTGGAAGTTAGGACTTCAACACATGAGTTGTAGGGGGACACAATTCAGCCCATACCACGCATGCCTCTTACTTATTGATACTTTCCTCCAAATTTGCTGCACCCAGCTAGCTCCCTCCCTTCTGTCGAAAGCGCCATTGTGATCACTTTTTGTCTGGACCTCTTAGAGCCCATACTTCTGGAATCATTTTGTGTATGAAATTGACCTCTAGTAACATATGAGAACTGTGGAGAACTATTTCTTCTCCTACGTGATGTTTTCTCATGTTTGAATAGATGACTTCCCTTTTTTATTTTTTCTGTCTTTTCTGAACTCCTGGAGAATTTAAGGTTCATATAATATGAGTGAAAGGAACTTTGTGTGGTGTAACTTGGCCATGCCTTGGTTTTGATGGTCCAAGGAGATGTATAATTTTTATGTATTATTAAGTGTTTTCATATACATTGCCTATTGGATCTTCTAAAAAAAAAAAAAGCATATTGCATGTTTTATTTTTTTAATGCTAAAGAAATGGAACCCCAAAGAGGTCATATATCAAGTAAGTGTCAAAGCCATTCTCAAATTCAGGTTTTCAGAATAGAAGGCCAGGGCTCTTTCCACTATATCATTGTTCTTTTATTCACAAAGTTCTCAGAGCCAGACATATACTTATTTTAAAAGCATTTACTTTTATGAGCCTATGTTTATTTTATTAACTCATAATTAATTACTCTTTTAAAATATTTGCTTATTTTAGAGACTGTAATTATATGCTTTTAAGTAAAATTAAAATTTATAATTATGATTTATAATGGAAAGTTTTGAATATTTTTTAAGTTAAAAAGTATAGTTATTTAAACATATGTAATAAACTTCTGAATAATCTATTTGTCCCTTTTATAATTGTTATAATCTATAATTGTTATAATTGTTATTGAAACATTTTTGTAAATATTTACATTACTTATTAATGTTTTTACATAAAAATTCTTATAAACTTCACAGAGAGCTAAGTGATAGTACTCAGAAGATCATTTTTTGATTGACTGTAGGGGAGGAAATCTATTAAATTATAATAGAGATTCATAGATGCCTGATATTTCATAACAATAAAATATTTGTCATTAATAAAACATCATATTAGTGCTTATTATGTAAGTTTCTTTGGCTGAACCAAATTTTAATTTATATCCTCCAGATGAGCCTATGCTGTAGGTAGCATCCTGTCTTACCTTTGGGGAAACTGAGGCTTAGCAAGATTCCACGGTTTATTAGTAATCTCAAAGCTAGCAAGTAATAAGGCTGGAATGTAATCCCATGCCTCTGACTTCATGCTTATTGTTTCACTGTGACACAAGTGAAGAATTACAGGCTAGAGACATAGTCAGAAATTACTCATTGAAACCAGGGACACATTGGGTACAGACACTTTAAGCCAAAGAAGCCCATAAAAAGGGCGTTGTATTGCTTTGGTTGGTCATCTGACACTGAGTTACTTAACCTCTGTGACCCTTAGTTTTTCATCTATAAATCTGAGGTTAATTGTGGCATCTTCCTCATAAGTTTGACATGAAGAAAAAAGAGTCACGTGTGTGTGTATACATGTAAGCGGCAGCTATGCAACCCAGTCCAATCCTTTGTAAAGCAATAATTTGATAGTAAGTAATAAGAGCCATAAAAATGTCCATTATTTTTAGCACAGGAACCCTACTGCTGGAAATATATTCTAAAGAAGTGACTCAAAAGACAAAAAATAGCCCTGGCCTGTGTGGCTCAGTTGGTTGAGTATTGTCCCATGCACTGAGAGGTCACCAGTTCAATTCCCAGTCAGGGCACATGCCCAGGTTGTGGGCTCAATCCCCAACAGGGGGCAGCTGACAGATGTTTCTCTCCCATCAATGTTTCTCTCCCTCTCCTGTCCTCTCTCTAAAATAAACACAAACATTTAAAAAAAAGAAGAGATCAAAGTTTTTAAAGAGACAAAGTATATTTGCATAATTGCTAATTACAGAGAAAAACAGTTTGGTAGTTTCTCAAAATGTGAAATAAAGAATTACCTTATGATATAGCATTTCTACCCCATGTGTAACCAAGAGAAATGAAAACATATATCTCACACAAAAACTTGTACATGAATGTTCACACATATCTTATTCGTAATAGCTCCAAAGTAGAAACAACTCAAATGGATGAATAGATAAAGTATGGTATATCCACTCCATGGAATATTTTTGGCAATGGAAAAGGATGAAGTAATGATAGATGCTACAACATGGATGAACTTTGAAAATATTATGCCAAATGAAAGTCATGAAAGACCACACATTGTATGGTCTTTATATAAAATGTCCAGAATGGGCAAAAATATAGAGATAGAAAGTACACTAATGGTTGCCTAGAGCTGGGGAAGGGGACAGGAAGGGCGGTGAATGACTGCTAATAGGTAAAGAGTTTCTTTTGGCAGAGGACAAAAATATTCTAAAATTATATTGTGGTGATGACTGCACAGCCCTGTGAGTATACTAAGAAACTTTGCATTGTGTACTTCAAATGGATGAATTGTAAAACTTTTTTTAAATTTTTTTTTTAATTAGAAAGAAAAAATGAAAGCAATCCAACTATTTATCATGATATCAAATACATTATACTCTGTCCTGTTGGTGGAACATGATGTAGTCACTAAATATTATAAATAATATTTGTTGTTACAAAGATTATGTAACAACACAGAAAATATGTCATGTGATGTTAAGTGGAAAAATGTGTAAGAGTGTGGTGCTGTAGCTAAATATACATGCACTTAGGTAAAGGCTGGCAGGAAACTCAGAGACGAGAGCATGGTGAAGGGAATGTGCCTCCTTTCAGAAGTCGCATTCATGTTGCTGAGAGTTCCCAAGGCACTTGTGTTAATGTACTTTGTAATGGTAGCCTTGTGTTTGGTGCAGGGGGTACTGAAGATGCATAAAACATAGCAAAGGAAGGAAAAGGCTCAAGGGACATTTTAAAAATTAGCATGTAGAACATCCAAGAAATGGAAATTTAAATGCAAATGTTTAGTGGGAGGGACATTTAAGGGAACTTGGGACTGAGAGGGTGCTGAAGAATGTATAAGCAGGTCAGGCTCTGATAGGATTCTGCCCAGAAAACTGAAAAACTGAAATGCTTGTAAGTATGCTCTTCCCTGTGGCCTGCTCTCTGCTCATGAGTGTTGTGGGGAGGGGATTTTCATACACCGGAGCCAGTGTGGGTCTGTGATAAAAACCTAGAAGGAAGTAGGAAAGCTTAGCAGTATGCATGGTTTACTCAAGTTCACCAAAATTGTACTGGAGTGTGGAAAAAGGGAGGAAGTCTGGTCAAGCCTGAGTGAGTCAGCATTTAATGGCCCTCCACCCAGATCTCCTCCCTTCCCAAGGCCACCTCACCTCTATGTCTGTGTGTTTGACCCTAGTGAGGAATGAACTCCAGCTGGGATGGGTGGAGCAAACCCCAAACCCTGTTGGTTGGCTTCAATCAATAAGTTGGGGGGTGGGGGCAGAGAGAACAGGGACCAGAGCAATGGCAACAATCTATAACAATCTATAGCATGCTCTTTTTTAAGAACTTTATCCTTCCTGGGTTCCCACTGAATGTTTGAAATAGCATAGCTCCTTCAATATCCTAGGTCCCAGAAACAGCTTGTGGCTTTTGTGAGCATCAACTAAAGTGCTGTGTCAGCAGTTCTTGAAAAACACTCTACAGATGCAAGGTGCAGTTATTTTTATGCTGGAGAAATAACAGGTGACGGGCTGAGGTTGGGTAGAGGGATGACAGTCTTTAAGGTAGAATCTGCTTCCATTTCAAAACAGAACATATTGATCCTAGGTATGGGGAAGGTGGGTGGGCAGTTGCTGGACATCAGTGTCCATGTTTTCTATGGAATATAAAGTGAAGATTTCTAAGGAAGGACATATTCTTTCCCTCAGAATTATTGGGAATGATGAGCTGCCCAGGGATGCCCCCTGGATGGATCCCCCTGCTCAGTCAACTAGCCAAGCTGCCAGATGATCCTGCAGCCGTTCTTCCTCATCAAAATCCTAGATTATTTCGGTCTTTTTGCACGAGGAGTTGCTCTTATATTTCAGGCACCAGGATAAACACTGAAGGTTGTAATTACAGTTCGAGGCTTTAACCGGGTCTTCGGTCTCCTTTTAGGAATTCAGCCTTAGAAAAGTAACACCGGGTACCTTTGATGTGGAGACCTCTGAGCAGCTCTGCAGCTTCTCAGGTTGGCTGACTCGCTCTTTTTCTGACTCTCTGTTATTCCACTTTGTCCAAGTCCTTCCTCAGCGCCCCCATTCCCACATTTAGCAAATGGTGAGTAGATGCGGAGTGTCTAACAGCAGCCACCCTGCCACTCAGCCATCCAAACAACAGCAACAAAACCCGGTGTGAAAAGCCTGAAATGAGGAGAAGAGATAGGGAAAGGGAAACTCTATTTAGTAATAACTACATGCCCCTCACTACTCTGTGTTTTGCATTTGAACCCGTTTTGTTTTGTTTTCAGACATTCCCTTTCTTGTATGGCCCAGAATCATCACATATTTTCCCATCAAACAAATAATTTCTAGGTGAGAAATCCGCGTTTCGCAACTGCTGGGCTGCTTTAGTCTTGAGAACACCCCGTGCAAACAGTATCAAGAGAATCTTTAACCTAAAGAAAATCAGGCTGCACAACAACCTAAGAAAACTAGTTATGTGTTGCCATAGCAACCAGGCCAGCCTCACAGGGAAGGGCAGAGTTCCTCAGATTCATCTACTGCGTCTGCAGATTGACTTCCTTGGAACAGAATCATGTGTCCTGATCATCAAAACGGAACCTGTTATTTTCATTAAAAAAAAAAAAAAAAGTTCTGGTCTCAAGTTGATCTCTTTTGGCCGTTACCCTGGTGCCATTCAAAGTCTTTTTATCTCGGAAAGGTGGGATTTGGTAACTGGATCCTTTGGAACTTTTATTCATTCATTCGCTAATATATTAGGGACCTGAGCCAGTGGGGTTGGAGAGTAATTAAACTTTGATGGCTGGGACATGACCTGTGAAATGAGTTGCTAGTTTCGGTTTAACTCCTAATGGACAGAAATCCACATTCAGCCATAACCCCTGCTTTCTGACCGGGAGAAGTCAGAGGTTTGAACGGCCTCTCCCGAGGGTACCCTGCAGGGCCTCTTCCCCAGGAATTATGCTTTGCCTTTCTAGGCCACAGATATCTTCACAATTAGTCTCAAAATACCCTGCAAGATGTGTGTAAATAACACAAAACACATTTACAGGCAGGGCCACCCTGGTGGAAAATACAAGTAATTTGTCCAGGTTAAGATAATTAGTAACAGCAGGGGTAGAGATGCCAGAGGGTCATTCGCCATCCTTTTGGAAGACCACTGAAAACCCTTCCTTTCACTCAAGAAAGGTGGCCAATTAATGGACAGCAGGAGGTGGGATGGGTCAATACCAGTGGATTCATTTTTAAAGGTCATTTTCATTTTATGGGGTTATTGGTACCTACAGTTAAATCTTTTTTCAATAACAAGCCTCTTGATGTTTCCTCTAACAAGACTGAAAGAGAGTGAAAAATGTGGACAGTGAGAACGAGCACTGGGGTTGAAGAGAGCTGGATCTGGGAGGGTGTTTGGAAATCAGTGACTACATAAAGAAAGATTCAGCTGACAAAGCAAGCGTCCTCTGACGGAAAGCACCTGCAGGAATGTCTTCGTTGTTCAGCTGCTATAACAAAATGCCCCAGACTGGCTGTCTTATAAACAGCAGAAATGTATTTCTTACAATTCTGGAGGTTGGAAATCTGAGGTCAGGGTGCCAACATGGTCAGGTGAAGTCCCTTTGCCAGGCTGCAGACTTCTCATTGTATCCTCACATGGGAAAGGGGCCTCTTCCATAAAGACGTTAATCCCACTCACGGGGGCTCTGCCTTCAGACCTAGTCCCTTCCCAAGGGCCTTACTTCCTAATACCATCACCTTGGGGATTAGGACCTCAACCTGCAGACTTTGTGGGGACACAAACGTTCAGACCACAGGAATGTGTAAGGTGTGCGTTGGATTATGAAGGAAACAAAGATAACTAAGATGCGAGTCCTGTCCTCGGCTGCTCACCTTCCCGGCACAGAGTGACGGAGACTCTAATGATAGTACCTGGATCCTGTGGTAGAGAGAACGTTATTCTGACTCCAGTCAGGAGTTGAGGAAAATAGCAAAACATTTCCTGGGGAATCTGAGCTGGGCTTCATAGCACAGGTAAGAAATCACAGGCAGATATTGAGGAAAGAGTATGTTAGGAACCAGGGACAGCAAAAATAAAATGGACTGGAGTCTGTTCAAGAAAAACACATTGACCAGATAAGGTTTGCGGTTTAGAATAAATTGCAGGACAGAGTTAGAGCTGAAGCCCCCAAAATGGAAAAGGGCCACATTTTTCAGGGTTCTGAAAAGCAGGTAGAGAACTTTTGAATAGTATTCCACATAGCTTCAAAGATTTGAAAATCAGAAGTTAACTGTGGTCATTATTTTTATGCAATGAGATATTAGTAAAGTTATTTAAAAAAAAAAGATTCACATAGTCCCGCTGGTGTGGCTCAGTGGTTGAGCGTCGACCCATGTACCAAGAGGTTACCAGTTTGATTCTTGGTCGGGGCACATGCCCAGGTTGTGGGCCAAATCCCCAGTGGGGGGCATGCAGGAGGCGGCCAACTGATGTTCTCTCTTATCGATGTTTCTAACTCTCTCCCTCTCCCTTCCTCTCTCTCTAAAATCAATAAAGAAAAAAAAGTTTTTTAAAGATTCACACATAGTCTGATCTATGTTCTATGAAGATACCTTAACAGATTAGACTGAAAATATTCTGCATTCATGTCAACATATGTGTAAGAATTCCTTCAAAATGTCATAAATGGTTTTGTAATATGTCCCTGCACAAGGTTAAATGAGTTTGCACAAACTGCAAACTGAAGATGCCTGTGCAAAAATGCTGAGTCAGGTATTTCAAGTGAACTATTCAGTTTAAGTGCTTCAGGGGCTATTGTGAGAAACAAGGAAACGGTTCCATGCAGCAGGAAAGCCGGTCAAGTCCCTGAAATCTCTTTCTGTGTTTCCTTTCTTATAGGAACAGCAATGGAAAACTTCGATGTACAGCAGCATAACTCCAGTCTGCTTTACCAGCCCTCTGATTGAGAAGCCAGTTGGCAAAGTAAGAATGAATCTGTTTCTTGTCAAACAGTACAATTTCAGCCTGTTAGCTATTATTTCTTTTTGTCTTGAGCTATTTGGGGGAGGTAATCAAATAGATCTCATAGAAGTGGCTGGTAAAATCTAAAATTTGAACTATCTGGTTGGTCCTCGTGGGACTTGCCCAAGGCAAAAATGTAGAGAAGATGTTAATCTGAGGTTCCTTTTTTCTGCTTTGCCTCTACTTCCATCCTGATGATGTCCTCCCCAATTCCCTTAGTGTCCTGGTTTCTTGGGCTCTTTAATTCACCTTCCCCTGCCTGTCAAAACTTGTTAGAAGGAAAGAGGGTGCTTTTAGTCATTTATATTGTAGGGGAGGAAAAAACCTTTTCCTCTACTCTCTTAAGTTCAGTACCTGGGGCAATGCAAATTAAATTGAAAAACAAAAAGCCAGATAAACAGGAAAAAACATTTATTACTATGAATAAGGAGGCCTTTATAGAAAAGAAGTGAAGACCCAAAGAAGCAGTTATAGTTGAGGTTTATACACCATTTTAACAAAGAGTGATAAACCATGGAGAAGTGACAAGAGAAAGAAAGAAGGCTTTGGGCTTCTCTGGGCATTAAATTGTGAGCAGGTGAATACATGGGGGAAGTGAATGGAAGATAAGAGTTATTTAGTAAGGTTTGTTATGCAGACTCAAGTGGGTGCCTTTTCTATTGATAAGAATCATCTCTGGTGGTGGAGTCTTCCTCCTCCTGGTATAGGAGAGGAAGGCACCTTTACAAATTCATGTTGCCTTTGCAAAGGGAAATGTATGCACTGCTTTTAGACAGAATGGGGGAGAGCAGAGAGCTTTTCCTGTATCTGCTGTTTCTCAGTTGGCTTTGTTACCAAGCAAGGGCCGCTGCCCTGTGCTCATAGGAGCCAAAACTATGACACTGACCTTAGAGAAAAGAAAGAGTGATGCATTTATTGTATTTATTGCTGAGTCGACTCATGGGAGACAGGAGGCACCACTCAGGTCTGTCTCCCCCATCTGGACCAGTTTTAAGGGTTAGGGAGAATAGAGTGAGGTAATGGTGGTGGGGCAAGTTTTGATCGGAGGGTTTTGAAACTTGGCCAGTTGTGGTATAGGGTTGAGGGGCAAGAGAATGCACAAAGGAATTCCAGTCTGGCGGAGTCTGATTGATCTGTGTTTGGATTTGTCCACATTTGATCCATGCACGGAATCTTCCTCACTGAAGGAACTCTTGCTCCGTAGAGGGCTGCAGTGGCCACACTTCTATTACTTGAGTTCTGCAAATGGAAGATTCTTGGCTCTGGTTCACCCTGAGGACAGGAGTGGCACATGTGGAGTGCTGTCTCTGTAAAATCGCTCAGTTTGAATGGATCACCAATCTGCTTTAAGGGAGCAGAACCAGTTTTAAGCTGGTCAATGAGATTTGTATCAAAATAATCCTTATGCCAAAGTGGCATAGTTTGGGGTGGTGTAGTCTGGTCCCCTTCAACATATTAGTATGAAATCCAGCCACAATACTACTTCTTTCAAACATATTAGTTGTTTAAACTATTTTGTGGGAGAAAGACTTTGCCTCTAGAGGAGAAATTACAGGTTTTTGCCTGAACTGCTACTATCCTGAAGCTGAAATCATGCCCCGTAATCCCACCATGGAGTGTAGAGCCAGATGATAAGAGTATGGGGCTCCAGAGCCAGCCTGCCTGGTTCAAATCCCAGTTCTCTCATTCACTGGCTATGTGACTTTGAGCAAGTCAGCTGTAATAAAAGAGCATCGTAACAGTACCTGCCTCATAGGGCTGTCACCAGGATTACATAATTTAATATAAATTCATAAGAACAAGGATTTTTTAAAACGTATTTTGTTCACTGTGTATTAAGAACTCAACAAATTATGCAAATGAAAAGCAATACACATAGTAAGCTTAGAGGAAACACATTCTCAATTTGCTTATCTCAAGAAATGGGTTCGGCCGGTATGGCTCAGTGGTTGAGTGTCAACCTATGCACCAAGGGGTCGACAGGTTCGATTCCCAGTCAGGGCACATGCCCAGGTTGTGGGCCCGATCCTCAGTGGGGGGCATGCAGGAGGCAGCCAATCGATGTTCTCTCTCCTTGATGTTTCTATTTCTTTCTCCCTCTGACTTCCTCTCTCAAAAAAAAAATCAATAAAGGGGAAAAAAAAAAAAAAAAGAAATGAGAGAGCTACAGAAGGTGGTGTCACATGTCAGGAAGAGAAGTAAAATGCTAGCAAGTATATCCAGGACACTTTCCAGGCACACCTTAACAGAAGGGCCACAGTCTACCTGGGACACCTGCCACTTCCCTGTCCTTTTGCTATAGTGGTGCATCTGTAGACCATACGTAATCCAGTGACTAGGATGAAACATCGTCCCTGTCGGGACAAGTCAAAAACAAACAATTCTTCCAATACAGCTTTTGTCTCCAACATATAGGTATATGTGGACAGAACCAGAGTTTTTGCAGTTTTCAAAGGAAATGAATCTATTTTTCCTGCATGTCCTAGTAATTTCGCCTTGGTGGCAAGTCCTGCAGAGTGCGAAATCCCAGCTGAACAGGAAGCTCGGGCTGGGCTGTCAGCACCGCTGACGTTTGGCAGGCACCGCAGGGGAGCGACCCAAGCTTCTTGGGACTGAGTTTCTGTGAGGTCTGCACTTCCCCTCTGCTGACTCCTGTGCAAGTGAGAGGAGTATCATTTGGCCCAAAGATTAAAACAACAAATAAACAAAACACACCCTGAACATCACAAAGTGTGTTGGCCATGGCTCCAACACTCCCTGTCTCGCCTCTGTCCCCTCCAGCCCCACCTATTTTGATTTTGTTTATATAGATTCTAAATAGACCACCACTTTGTGAAGACAGAAAGAAGCTATTTCAAAGGCAGAGGTCAGAAGTCAATGAACCCCAGAGGGTCTCTTTTGACTAAATTGTATTTTAATCCAATAGACAGCCCTGACTTTCCTCCACATTTCCCTAGACCTGGGCGGGAACACAAACAGCGGTGTAAGAATGGTAGGAAGTGACTTTTTGGAATGCTTTTCAGAGAGCAGGAGACAATCGAGTGCAGTACGATCACCCTCGGTTTGGTGATGTTTGCCAGGGATTCTCAGCTCTCCTCCCCAAGCCAGGGCGGAGGTAGCAGTAGGTGGTACAGTGACACTGGGACTGTATTGGGTTGAGTGGGATTGCTCCCAGAGCACACTCTTGCTCTTTTCTCCCCATAGCTCTGGCTTCTGGGCTTAATATTCTTGTTGTAAAATACTCTAATGAACTTACTCTGCAATCAGCTGTTATCTGTCTACCTGGAGAGGAAAAATGATGCTGAAAATGTAAGCAAGAGTCAAACTTTAATTACAGGGGTCAGTGGAAAGCAGCGTTAGGGGTGGATAACTGAAACCTGTAATTAATCTGCCTAGAACTCAAACTCTCTTTCTCACTGTCAAGAAACTTTCTGTTGGGTGAAAGGCTATCAGCTGGACCCAGATGTCATTTCTATCACCCAAATTATGGTGCCTCAAACTGAACCAGGGACCCATGTTTCCTTGCTATGGGGGAGGAAAGATGTGAAAACCTCCGGCTGGAAAACAGAAGATGCCAAAGCGAGCTTATAATAGATAAAAGGATATTTTGGAGCCAATTACAGTCTTACAACTAAACAATAACTATTTTTTATTAATGGTTATGATTATTGGATAGGAATAAAGGAGAGAAACTTCTTGGACCGAAGAGGGAGAAGCCAGAGAAATCACTGGGCTGCAGGCAGGCTGGTGGGCAAGCCTGGAATATGTGGTTATCTACCCTCAAGTCAAGAGGAGTTATGTATTTTATTTTACATAATTGGAGTCGGAACCTTTTGAATGAAGCATGCAAATGTATGTAAATAAGAATGCAAATGTTAAAAATAAGTGTCTTGGGATTTCCAGGGGATGACCTGGCAGCTTCATCCTTCTTACCTTTGCAGCTACTAAATACTATGCGGTGAAAATTCAAGATTAACTTATTTCTCCAAATCCCACAATGTTATAACTGGAGGACTTTCTTTGTAATTTCTAGGACATACTCTGGAGAATGAATTAAGACTGACTATTTTAATGTATTTGACAATAAGAATGTTAGCCCCAAGAGACTGCAAAGGGTAACAGTAAATGCAAAAGGGATTTCAGGATTTCATAAATTAATGGCAGATGCAAAGTGGACTATTGAAAGGGAATTAGACAATGATGACAGAGACAAAAGCAGGGACTTAGGGAGATAGGTAACATTAGAGGACGACATTAAATTCAACTACCGGGCTCTCCCACAAAATTCTCATTGGTGCTATTGGCAAGACAAGAGACTGGGCTGAAGGCAGAATTATTTCAACTCAGCAAAGCATTGTGCAGATCACGCCGAGTCAGAGCAGCCCAGTAAAGTGCCGTGACCTCTGCAAACTGCACAGAATACACAAGCAGCTGGAGTTGTTTTGGATTAGGAGCCCATGACGGTGGCTATGCTGACCTTCCTTTCTCAAAATAATTTAGGTGACAGGTAAACTTGTCTTCAATCAAAAGAAACGTAGCTGTAACATATTATTTGATTTAACCAGAAGGATATGGAGACATAAACCGCCTTGAAGGACAGCAGTGTTATTAAATGGAAGGGTGGCTAAGGACGTAAAAGGCTCCCTGGGCCTTCCGTATGTCTGGGTGAGTGAAGGGGAAACTGGAGGGGCCAGGTGGAAGTAACTGGATAAACAACAGATAAAAAGAAAGGAACTGGTGATCTCAGAATCAACAAAATACAGAGCTGCTTTATTTCAAACTTGGGAGGCATCTGTGGGAAGAAAAGAAATAGAGGTGCCCCTTTTTTACAGATTAATCTTTAGCTCCTTTTAGCACTGGGGAAATTTTCTTACCAAAGGAAAGTTTATCTTAGCAAACAGGGAGCATTTTAAGAATAGTCTTATAAATCGCAGCTCGTTGAGAATGATTGAATGTTACATCATTATGTCATGGCTGGGTCTGGAGAGACACCCCCAATTCTATGAGAGGTACCTTGGGTTTTAATATTTAGAGCTCTCAGTGACCCAAGAAGATGAAGAAACATTTTCTGTTACACCCATTAGAGTCCATGCCATTTATTCCCATGGTCTCTGTCCACAAACTAGTCTATGGCTCACTGCTGCTTCCAAAAAAACAAAACTACTGAAAGTCAGGATTGGAATCAGAAGATAATAATTAAAGCAAGCCACTATAATTACTACAGTTTTAGATAAACATAATTTTAATTTTTTGAGTATAAGTGCCCCTGATTTGACTGGACCTCTTTCTCTATGTATTTAGCTTTTGGTCACTGGGGCAAATACATTAAACCGAGTATTTTTATTCTAGAGCTTTTGTGACAAGGTGAAAGAAACTTTCATGTTAAGGGGTCAGTTTTCTTCTTCTTTCTAAAATAATGGAGGTTTTAGTGGGGCACATGTGTACCCAGCTGAAGAGAACCTTTTTTTCAGCCTCTCTTGCAGCTAGAAGTGGCTATATGGTGAGATTATGGCCAATGGGATGTGAGTGGAAGTGATATATGCAATTTCTGAGTCATGCCCTTCATAGGAAAGGCAGGATACTCTTGCTGGCTGGAATACACATGTGGTAAGGGAAAGCCAGAAGGTCCACCTTAGACCAAGAGAATATGACTGAGAAACAGCAAAGAAGAGGTGGCATTTCTGACTCCATAGAACCGTTGACAGCTTGTGTTCAGACTGCTATCACCTGGGACAGAAATCAACTTCCATCTTGTCTACACCACTACTATTTTGGCCATTGATGCTGTAGCTGCAGTGGTGTCCTAGTGCACAATTAGAGCAGGGAGAGAGTGGGCACATGCTCTATGGGAAGTCAATTAGAATCCAGTGAAGTAGAAGTCAGAACCTGGTACAGTAAATATCAGTTAAAGGAATTAAAATGCGGAGTTGCTGACACCTATGTGTCAAATCAAGCCTGGATGAGGAAGAAAAGATACCGAGGCTAACTTCTAGCCTTGAGAACAAGATGATGAGCAGAACTCTGCTAAGCAGAGAACCCTGTTTTTGAGTTCTGAATGTAGTAAACGTAGATATTATACACTGAATTTCAAAGAAGCTCCCCTTAGAACTGAGGCAAACAAATTTTTACTAAAAATACTCAAACTCAAGCACTGTCATGGAACCCATTATCTGGTCAAATAACATTTCTATTGATACTTATATGTAGGAGCTGTCATTATTTTGAAAATATTTATGAATATCTTTATTCATGTATTTGGCATACTGTCCCATTCTTTTATCATCGGAAACTGGTTTGGAGTTCCTGGGGCAAACATCTTGGGCTCTAGCTTTTGCTATAACCCTATCACACAGGATTTTATGGGCTGAGTAAATTGTTTCCTCATACCTCATCCTGGATCCATTCTCCTTTTATCTAACATAAAATAACACTTATTATTTTGACTCAATAAGTTAGCCCTTTAACACATCAACTATTACACCCATTAAAGTCCATGTCATTTCTTCCCATCGTCTCTTTTCTCAAAATGCCTGACACGATGACATGCACATAGTAGGCAGGTGGTGCTTGTCTATTGGTGGGTAAATGAATGTGGAATCCGAGCTTGTCATTCAGTCAGCTATTTTCATCTTCTTATTCTTCATAATGGCTACTGAAGTAGTATTCTATGTGAGTGGCCTACGATATCTACTGAAGACAAGGAATTTTTTTTTTTAATCTTTACCCGAAGATATTTTTTTATTTATTTTCAGATGGAGTGGGAGGGAGGGGGAGAAAGAGAGAAAGAGAGAAACATCGATGTGCGAGAGACACATAATTGGTTGTCTTCTGCATGACTCCAACCAGGGCTGGGGACTGAACTGCAACCAAGGTCTGTGCCCTTGACCGGAATTGAACCAATGACCCTTTGGTCGGTGGGCCAACGCTCTAACTGCTGAGCCAAAATGGCCAGGACAAGACAAGGAATTTTTAAAATCAATATCATTAGCACTATTCTATAAATATTAAATAACCAGAGGTGGAAATAGATACACCTTAAATTTTGATTCCTGGATGCTCACTACCACTGAAGCACAGGCTGGAGGGTATTACATTACGTCCAAAGGTAAGAGTCCAGCTGGGGAAGAAATACATCCTGACGTACAAAGACAAGAAGTCTACCCATCCCAACATTGCTAACAGGCCAGATGGCTCTATCAACAGACTTTATAAGCTCCAAAGAATTGTAATAAGATTGAACAAATATGCTTAAACCAGTGGCAATTCAATCTATGTCCTCCTGTAAGCATATAAAAATATTCAATGCCAGCTCCCAAAGGCTGCAGAAAATTAATGACGTATGTACAATTAATATCTGTAGAATACACTTAATTAGGTTTATAAAATTCATCAATTCAGATATATGCAGATGCCCATACACTATAAAAATAGGAAACAACAAACTTAGACAAAAGTCCTTCTTGTTATTCTGGTCTTGCTTCACAGCTTATTTAGAAAGGCTGACGTAGTACCACATGCATGGGCTGAATGCATAGATGCAATGTACTTGATGTTTAAATATTAGAGAAATGATTGGTTAACAGCCACCTCCCCCCAAACACATAATCTCCAGACCTTTACTATTGGGGACTTCCCCATTATCAAAGGTCATGGAGTCATATTTGTATTACAGAACCCTTGTTTATTCTATCCTTGTCTCAATGTGCTGACCCCTTTCCATTAACATTGCCCCAACTTTTCTCCAGAACCCAGCTTGAAAATATCAAATGGAACTTCAGATGGAAATGTTAAGTCAAAATACTGTCCTGGTCGGTTATTGACACAAAAAGAACTACTTTGTCCCACCTGGGAGTAGGGAGAAAAGATGACCTAAGATTAGCATAGTATATGCATACTCTATTCATATAGATGAGAGAACATAGTATCACTGAATTCTGAGAAATAGTGCTACATAAATTAATACAGGATTTATGCAGTTTTGCTACCTTCTGAATACTCTGGTTGCCCTTGAGAAAGCCCAAGGAGAGGAAGCCCTTCTTGGGAATATTGCATTCTAAGCATTCTATGCCAGCCAAGCATCCACTAAGAAATAAACAGACATTGAATGCCTTTCCTATGTGAGGTGGTGTGCTTTAAATGGTAATCCAGGGCCACTTGGTATAAATGATAACAGCAACAATAATTATTATAATAGCTACTGTTTGAGAACTCTCTGCCAAACACTAACATACGTTCTTCATATCTAGTCTCTCATTTGATCATTTTACTGGTGAAATCCAGAGAGGATAAAGAACTTGTCCAAGGTCACAGGCTAATAAAGGGTAGAGTTGCCATCCCAAACCAGGCAAGCACCTCTGCCCTAACCACCTGCAAGAGAAGTTTTTATATTTGGATGATTTCTTTTCTATTCCTATTTGAAATATAATCAAAGAGGGCACAGAGGGATGCCAAAAAAGTATGACCTGACTTATATTATGGGTCTCTCTGGCTACAGTTTTTCATTTTCATTTTCCGAAAGGCCTCAGTTATAAATAGCAACCCTGCGCAAGTGGGAAATAATGTGTGAGCATACAGCGTTAGGTCGTCCCTTTAAAGGCACTTGCTTTACAAAGAACTTTAAAAGGGGTATGAACTGCAAAGATCACCATGAGGTGACTCAGATCAAAACAGTGTTCCTCGGAAGCCATTCCAGATAACTTGCTGTCCCAGTTTATCTCCTCTGGGAGAAGGAGGCTTTGGTGCTCACATAATCCATGAGGCTCTGCATTTAATTTTAAGAACTTTACCACTCGATGAAAAGAGTCAAAGTGGTATTGTTCAAGTTCAACTTAACAAAAGGATCAGAATAAAGCCTAAAATCTCCACTAATGCCTGTTAGGTTTTTTACACAGATAGTCTGGGTGCCTGGTAAAATAAATGAGTTCGAATGAACTGAACAGAGAGCTGATTGCATAAAAGTTTATGGTCTGAAGAGTAGGGAGGTAATCAGTGGTGCGATGAACTCCCCAGTTGTGTCTATGTTTTTAAAGGTCATTTCCTGCGTTTTATGAGAGATGGGGAATTACATTCGAGCCCCCGTAGAACTTTGTGTTTACTAGTAGGGACATTTATTTTAGCCTAGCTTACTCTAGGGTTGGCTGAGTGTGTGTCTGTCTTTTGCAGGGGCTTGTAATCAGATTGGCTGGGGGCTTGGGTGGAGCAGGATTGTGCCTTGTTCGTTATTTATGCCCCCAAAGCACCAAGCATAATTATTTCCATATTGAAACTGCTTGCTAAGAAGGAGAGGGAAGTGGTAGAAAAAGAAAGGGAAAGAAATTTTCATATAGTTGTATCTGAGATTTCTGTTTTCTGATTACCTGGGGTCAGGCTGCTTTTCTTTAAGTGCCTTGTGAAACCTCTCTGATGAATAGCTTAATGGATAAATTCAACTTTCCTTAAAAAAACATTTGCTTACAGAATAACCTGTGTGTGTGTGTGTGTGTGTGTGTGTGTGTGTGTGTGTGTTAACCCTCACCGGACATTTTTCCATTGATTTTCAGAGAGAGTGGAAGGGAGGGAGGGAGGGAGGGAGAGAGAGAGAGAGAGAGAGAGAGAGAGAGAGAGAGAGGGAAACATCGATGTGAGAGAGACACATTGATTGGTTGCCTCCCACACGACCCTGACAAGGAATGAGGATCAAACCTACAACCCAGGTACGTGCCCTTAAGCGAGAATCAAACCCGAGACCCTGCAGGCCCCTACAGGATAACTCTTAAAAAGCTCTATTCATTTGTAAGAGTCAGAAACTGCAATTTTTATAATAAGAACTTTCAAAGAGAATCAACCATAAGAGGCATGTTGAGATTAAAACAAAATAGATGGGAGAGAGAGAGAGAGAGAGAGAGAGAACAGAGACAGAGACAAAGTTGTTTTTTTCCTTCACTGCACCAGTGAAAGTGATCTTGTCAAGGTCAGCAGGAAACTGCTGAACCCAGGATATATTTTAGTTCTTCTCTAACTTGATGCATTTGACCTCTTCAAAAGTTGTTCCTCTTTTGGCTTTTATGAGAGCTGACTTCTAATTCTCATTTGACCTCAGTCTCTTTTGCTATTTCATTCTCCCTCAGTAATGCCTCCAATTTTGTGTTCCCCAGTGTTCCATTCCTGGTGCACTTTTTTTTCCCCTTTAAATCAACCCTCTCCCTGAGCAATTTTCTTTATTCTCTTATTTCATTCTTTCAACACATTCCAAACTAAACCAGTTAGCTTCTCTTTCCCTTCTTTTGATTCTCCTGCTCTACAAATGTTCTGTTCCTCTCTCAATGAATGTTCCTACCTTCTACCCAACAATTCAAGCCAGATACTTGGGCATCATCCATAATTCTTCCCTCTCCCTCATCCACTGGGTCAGCCATGTAATTCAAATGATTCTAACTCTTTAACATTCACCCTCTCCTTCCCCATGTGGTTGCTGTGATTAAGGCCTTCATCATCTCTCTCATTTGGTTACTGGTGAGCCTTCTAACTAGTTTCTCTATCTTCACTCTCACCTACTTTTTCCAACACCTCACCAATACCACTGCAGAGTTATCCTTTCAAATTGCAAATATGATCAAGTTACTTGACTAGGAGGTAGAGTGGCTTCCTATTGACTACTGAATTAGTCTAAATCTCTTGGAATGGTAGAGTGAGGCATGTGCGATATATGTCCCCCTCCTCCCCTCCCCAGCCTCAGCTCCCATTGCACATTCCCTTGAACCCTACACTCTACTCTCTACTTCATGACTCTGGGCCATTGTGCATGCTGTTCCCTCTACTTGTTCCCACCTCATTCCCTTCTCCAAAGTCTCTCTTCCAATTCCACTTCTCTCCCACCCCTCTTTCAACCTTTATTCTAAGTTAAAAGTACTCTGTTTGCTTTCTTTTACAGCATTGCTCTCACCTTGCTCTCACCTTGTTGAAATTGCTTGCTTGTATTTCCATCTCCGCTTAGTAACGGAGCACGTTTCTCGTCTATGTGCTCCTCAGTGTGTGGCACAACATGTGACACACTAGGCACCAAATGGTCTGGACATCCTGTTTCTGCTTATGAACACCCTGTCTGCTCCTTTCACACATACCTAGAATTCAAAGCTCATACGAACCCATGGCTTCGAACTCTTCTACCCACTCACAGATTTTAGAATTCTCTTGGCTGGTGTACCTGACTGTAAACTTCCATTGATGAGGAAAGTTGAATCCTCCTCACAGGTGATTAATGCTGATTATTATGTTGGAGCTTATCATAAGAAAAGGAAAGATTTTTATCAGAGAGCATGAAGATAGCACCCTGGCCAATGTGAATTCCTCCTTATTAACTGATAACAGTTATAATTGAGGAAGATAGGCATATTACCCCATTAGGTAATTCTACTCGATCTATTTTATTCAGTAGAGTTGCAGTGAGAGTTTGAACTGCCTGCTGTGCCTTTAGGAGCAAGAGTGATTGTGGTCAGTGTTTCCAGATGCTCTCTGTGCAAAGAGAAGGAAAAATGGTTACTGGCTCCAGCTTGGACTTTCCATAGGAGGTCAGTCATGAAAGAAAGTTTGACCTTTTGTACCTTAAAAATATCTAACCAGTTTTAAATTAGGCATTCTGATAGGGAAACACAAAGTGTGAAAAGATGAGAGCTTTTTACATATGAATTCAAATGTCCATAAAGAATGTTTGTAGTATTAAAATTTACATTTTGTAGTATTAGTCAATACTGGTAATTATAATAATAAGATTTAGTGATATACTTTCTTTAGAGGAGAAAAGATATAAAAAAAAACACAAGAATTCTCACACAACTTCTTACTATGAGAAAAATATACATTTATAATTATTAATAAAAATGTTTATTACATATAGTAGATGAACATTATTTGATCAATAGTGCTAAGTATTCTGGGAGATGCTAAATAAGTTATTTTTGTCTTAAGGGATACAGAATGACTTACTTAGTATTGGAAGATAATTTAAATGTCATCTAGCCCAACTTCTCATCTGATGCTTAAATCTACCCTACAAACACCTGCCAAACCTCCTGTGAATATCTCCAGTTAGAATGGGCTTCCTACCTCCTGAGGCAATCCATTTAATATGAATATAGCTCTTATTATGAATGATAATAAATAAAATTTCTTGAGAGAGACACATCGACTGGTTGCCTCCCGCATGACCTCAACAGGGCCAGGGAGGGACTGAACCGCAACCGAGGTACGTGTCCTTGACTGGAATCAAACCCATGACTCTTTGGTCTGCAGGCCGACATTCCAATTGCTGAACCAAACCAGCCAGGGCCTCCTATGCAATCTTTATCACAACCTTATAAAATGGTACTTTTCCATTTTATAGATGAGGGAGAAACTGGGGCTTTGTGAGGTTGGACAATGGCTTAATATCACGCAGTTGATAAGCCAAGGACCCAACATTGAATACATAGTTGCACTCTTAAACAGCATACATATGTTATCATTTTGTTAACCAGTGTCACCCCAACACATTTAATTTTTTAAAAAACAGTATACATATGCAGCCTCTACAACTCGACTTCATTCCTGGGTTGACCTGAAGTCCACCTTCTTATAGCTTCTATGCATTGGTCCTAATTTTCAGAGAGATGACACTAAATATGTCTGGTTTCTTTCCTCACAATAGCTCTTCAAATAGTTGGAGATGGGTATCTTATCTATTCTACCCTCTCATTCTTTCTGCTAGATACACAATTGCATTGCCTTCCATTTTTCCTTGTGTAAGATGGTTTCTAGGCCCTTTAGCATCATGGACACTGTCCTTGGGCAAAGCCACTTGAGGTCTTTTACCTTTCACACAGCATAAAGCCATATTAGCGTTGTTGGAAGAGTGGAAATACAAGGCTGCGTTATGTGCTTGTGTTTTACATATGTGTTGGTAAACTATATCTCTGCTGTCCTGTATTCACTCATTCGGTTTTGGAACCTGAATTTAGAGCTTTGTAGTTACTTCATTTATATTTTATCTTAATAGCATAGTTTATTGTTCTAGAATGCTAAAATATTTTAAGATCAAGATTTTGCCATCTGAAATCTGTTTTCCCTTTGTATTCATAATGTTTGCCATGTATTAGGCCATGCCAAACTTAGTGGATTAAAATAATAATTTGGTTCCTAATTCTGTGTCAGAACTTAGGCTGTACTCTACTTGTGGTTCTTTTGGACTTGATAGGCTCACTCATGCATCTGTGCTCAGCTCCCAGGTCAGCTGGGGGCTGGTGGGTCTAGAAGCACCTCAGCTGGGATGGCTGGTCTCTGCCCTACATGCTTTCTCATCCTCCAACAGGCTAGCCTAGGCTTGTCACATGTTGGAAGAAGAGTCCCAAGACAGCAGATGAAACCCAGAAAAGTCCCATGACTCCTAAGCACAGGACAGGGGCATGATTATTTTCCCTGTATTCTACTGGCCCAAATAAGTCCAAAGGCCAGCAACCTTCAAAGGCTGGGGAAATAGACTCCATTTCTTTGCAGGAGGAGCCTCAAAGTCACTTTATAGAGGACTTTGACAGAAGAAACCATGACAATTGTGCGCATTTAAAAAAATCTACCACACTCTTAGGGTGATGCCATTTATTGATTTGATAAGCACATAATCAAAATTGCCCTTTAAAAAATTCATAGGAATTTCAATTTATTAAGATTTTAAAATAAAGTCCTATGTAGCATACTATGTTTGCTCTTGCAATCTAGTTAACCATAACAAACACACTGTGAAAGAAAAAACTTACATGCTAAACTACTCCGTTCTCTTTCTAAAGAGGTATACTTTAGAGAACAGAGATCTGCAAGGGCCATCACCAGGAAAATGCTACAGATCAGTTTAAACTCGATCTGGATTTGAAAAGTAAAAGCAAGGCTAGAATGTGTATTGGGAAAGAGAAATGAGAAAGTATTCAGGTTAGGGATTAGCATGTGCAAAAGCAGACAGAACCAGAGAGCAGAATGGAGTGGCAATGTTGAGGAGTTTCTCAGAAGAATGAGTGGAAGGAGAAAAGGTGGGTAGGTGGCAAGGGATCCATAATGAAATTCAGAACTCAAAAGTAAGTAGTTGAATTTGAATTTGATTTTGTTAGCATTGGTGAACTATGGATGGTTCTTGAGCAAAAAGATAATGTGATTAAATTTTTTGAACAATCAACCTAACGTTAGTTTGAATGGGACATTTTTGGAATCAGTGAAACCATTGAGACGAGCCTTATAGTTTTTTTAATATCTGATTAAAACTAAGTACATAATACCATTTTCCCTAAGGTAGTAGAAAAAAAAAAAAAAAGACTTAAATAGTTACCCTGCCAATAAGTTTCATTTCTGCCAATTTAGGAGCAGACAGAAGGTGCCAGCGTCTGGAAAGAGGTGACTATGTTCTTTTTCTTAAAGAGAAGAAAAGGAAATGTAACTAATCCTGCTTAACTTCGAGTTATTTAGGTCATGTGTACAGAGTTTTCAAGGTTATTTCTCTCAGTGGCAAAATGAGCATTTGTGGAAATAAAAATCTGACATTTTCGAGATTCAAAAACTTAGTAATTGAATAAAATCTTGAGCAATCACAAAAGTCTTAGTTTTCCATTGTAGTATAGAAGCGCTACTTACCGTAAGAGGACAGACAGGTAAGCACTTTCTGCAAGCACCCAAACCTCCCCCAGTATTCTCTTAGTCTGCGTTCTCCTGTAGGGCCTGTAAATAATGGAATCTCTCTTAAATCAATGTTTTAAAAAAGCCCACACAGTAAAATCCTGGGAACATAGCTAATGATCTGCTATTGTACTAGAGTAAGACTTTCGAAGCTTAAAAGTGTGCATTGGAACATGAGTGCACTAATGGGTCTAGGAAACAATTACTAATGACCATTAAAACTGTCAGCTCAAACATTAATTAGGAATTTTATAAAGGAGGGATCAGGCTGACAATGCCTGCCACCACTAATTAATTTTAACAACACTAAAAGTGGGGCACTCAGACATTATATGTCCCCTGACGTGATACAAAAGGAGGGTTACAGCACACCTGTGCAGTAGTCTGGCCCCAAAATTAAACCAGAAGTGTATCGAATCTGTAGCTCTAACTACCACTTGGTACAAAATTCAGGGGGTAGAAGAGCATGTTAAGTGACATCCCAAGGATACAGTCATCTAAATCCTGAAAGTGGGAAATTCCTTAGGGCAAATGACCCAGTGTCTTCGACAAATAAATGGCATAGAATATAACAGAGAGGGGACACCTCAGTGACATGTCAGCCAAACACAGCACATGGACCCTATTTGAATCTGGATTCAAAAATCCAATTCTGAATGACATATTTTTTAAAATAAAAAAGAGGAAACTGAGCCAGACTGGATATTAGATATTAAGGAGTTATTATAAACGTTGATGGGTGTGTTAGTTGTTATTTGAAAAGCTCTTATCAGCTAGAGAAATATTCTAAAGTACTGTTATGTGATAAGACATTATATCTGAGATTTACTTTAAAATGCTTCAGCAAAAGAACAGTGAGGGGATGGGAGAGAATACATACAACAAGAATTACAGAATGTTGATAATTACTGTGTGGGATTGCAGAACGTTGATAATTATTGTACTGGGTAATGAGTGTGTGTGAGTTTATTGTAATATTCCGTTTACTTTTGTGAATTTTGGAAATCTCTGTACAAATCATTTGAAAGTTGTTGGAAAAAATCACGAAGGAAAAGGTTAATATAATCTTCACAGACAAAATTAAGAATTGCTATGCTTTCTTAAATAACAGGCTGGGGAAGATATTTGTTACGAATGTGGCAGACAAAGAGTTAACATCTGTTTTCATCCACACACATGCATGTACATATACACATAGAAGCTAATGGGAAGATGACTAAGAACCCAATAGCTAAATAATATACACAGAATTCAAAAGGGGAAATGCAAATTGCTTTAAATATCCCTTTAGAAATAATCATAAAAAAGCAAATTAAAATTTCTTGAACTGCTAAAGCAAGCTATTCTCCAGAACATACATGCCTTTTATGTCCTGGAAAATAGTCATTTCCTATGATCAATAGAGAAAATTTTAAAAATAGTAGCAGCTTTTTTGTTAAATGCCAATAAAGTGTCATGTGCTGTACAGTCAGGATTATTTTTAGAAAGTCTTTCTAACACTTCTCTAGTGCTGATAAAAATCCTGGCCAAAAACCCCTGCTGGGGCTAAAGAGGGAGTTCATTAAAACAAACAAACAAACAAACAAAAAAGCACCCAAAAAAACCCCACAAAAAAACCAAACTCAGGGTGAGGATGTGACCAGGAAGGGCTCTGCAGGGTGCTTCCGGGGGCGTTGACAATGTTAATTTGGTTATAGCCATTGGAGTGTTCCTTTATCACTGTTTCTTAAATTGTACATATGCTTTGTAGTTTTCAGTAGATAGGTTCTTCACATCCTTTGTTTAGTTTATTCCCATGCCCTCTTTAATAAGTGCATTATAATTTATAATAAAAGGGTTTTTTGTGGGTTTTTTTAAGTTAGCTCCCACAAGTGTGGTCACCCACGTGCCTTGAGCTGCTTTATGGGGTGGTTGGCCTGAAATCACCTTGAGGCCAGCAAGAGAGTGGGCTGCAGGGCTGTAGTGGTAGAAGCAATTTCCCAAGGGGAACTCAACGCGTGTTTGGCTACAGGGGCTCCCCAAAGGCATTGTTGGCTGTTAAGGGAATGTTCAGCTCCGAAACTACCCTAAAATTAGAATACCGCAGGAATATCCAAGAATCCCCTGAGAATTTGTTTTTTCTTTTTTAAATCCATCCATACGGGATGTTTTTAATGACCAGAAGAGCTCTAAGTATATTATGCATGAAGTTACTGGCATCAGACCTCTCTAAGAATGGACACACTGTAAGATGGCTTTTAATAGTAAAGATGGATTTATTCTTAATTATTTTTACCTTCTGACCTAGTTCCCCTAAGTGACTAACTCCACATATTTGCAAGATGGAAGGTGGGAGGTAAAGGGGTGGATGATTTTGTTAAGCTATGATATTACACAATCAACCAAGTTTGTTCCCCAGAAGTCCACTTTCAGCTCTAAAATGCTGTGCGTAATTTGTGATTATCCAGAAAGCTGTGTGTTCAGCAATTGTATCTGGTCAATATCAAATCCTATTTTAGTATCAAGTGCTCAGTCATGATTTGTTCATGGTCACACAATTAAAAGAAAATATAAATGATAAAAACTCAAATATATCAAAGAAAGATGTGACCATTTGTTGATCAAATTGTGGTGATAATCTACTACAAAGTGCTTTTTAAAAAACCTATTGTCTCAGACAAATGGCAAAATATAAATATAATAATAATTCATCTTCAATGGCTTCTAGTAATTTGTTGCCTTCTTTATAATTTAGAACAAGGAACAAAGGCTTTTCTTGGAACCATATAACTCACATTATGCTCTAAAATTCTCTCTCCAATCCTCTCCAACTTGATCAGATTACCTGGAACCTGAGTATTACACTCTATCCTCAGGAAAGTCTCTCCCAGGAACAAGGGATTTAGTTTAAATTTCATTCATGAAGTTGAAATGTTAATTACTGACTAATAGGAGTAGCATTTGATTATTTACAAGAGAATTTAGATTTTTTTCTTTGGTTCTAAAAAAATGCCTCTTTTTCTGATTATGGAAGTAACACTCTCTCATTCTTCCTTATTATGGGTAATTTGGAAAATCCAGGGAAGATTAGAAGGAAGCAAAAATTTCCATAATCTAAAGATAACCACAGTTAACATTTTGGTGCATTTTCTTCCTTTTTATGCATATATTTGTGTTATGTAACTGAGATTATTCAACAGACGCAGTTTTCTATTCAATAGAAAGAGTTTTAACTTCACACTGTTGCATGAGAATTTTACAATGTCATTATACAGATTTCAAAAATCTTGACTTTTATAAGTAATGTTTGAATGTATCACTATAGCTTAAAATTATTTTTACCAATAAACTAACTCTGGACCTTTTTGGTTGTTTTTAACTTTTGTCAGTATAAATGATGCTAAAATAAATAATGAAAATAGTTATATATATATCTGTATATATTTCTCTGACTCTTTTTTTTTTCTTTTTAAACTTATCTTTATTGTTGAATGTATTACAGATGTCTCTCCACTCCCACCCCCCTCCTGCCTCTCCCACACTATTGTCTATGTCTATTGGTTATGCATATATGCATATAAGTTCTTTGGTTTCTTTCTTTCCGCCCCACCTCCCCCCTTCCTTTGAGGTTCCTCAGTCTAACAACCAACTTGTACTACTTAATCCCTTCATCTTTTTCATCCATCCCCCCAACCCCCCTCCCATCTGGCAACGAACAAAAAGTTCTCTGTATCTATGAGTCTGTTTCTGTTCTGCTTGCTCATTTTATTTATAGATTCAATTGTTGATAGATATGTATTTATTGCCACTTTATTGTTCATACTTTTTTATCTTCTTCTTCAAAAAGACCCGTCAACATGTCATATAATACTGGTATGGTGGTGAACTCCTTTAGCTTTTTCTTGTCTGGGAAACTCTTTACATGTCCATCGATTCTAAATGATAGCTTTGCAGGATAGAGTAATCTTCGTTGTAGGTCCTTGCTTTTCATCACTTTAAATATTTCTTGCTACTCCCTTCTGACCTGCAAAGTTTCTTTTGAGAAATCAGCTGACAGTCTTATGGGAGCTCTGTTGTAAGTAACTAACTGCTTTTCTCTCTTGCTGCTTTTAAGATTCTCTCTTTGTCTTGAACCTTTTGCATTTTGATGATAATATGTCTTGGTGTAGGCCTCTTTGGGTTCATCTTGTTTGGGACTCTCTGTGCTTCCTGTACTTGTATGTCTTGTTTCCTTCACCAAGTTAGGGAATTTTTCTGTCATTATTTTTTAAAATAGGTTTACAATTTCTTGCTCTCTCTCTTCTCCTTCTGGCACTCCCATGATGCGAATGTTGGTATGCTTGAAGTTATTCCACAGGCTCCTTACACTATCCTCATTTTTTTGGGTTGTTTTTTTTTTTTTGCAGTTCTGATTGGGGGTTTCTTGCTTCCTTATATTCCAAATCTATGGTTTGCTTCTTGGCTTCACCTACTCTACTATTGATTCCCTATAAATTATTCTTTATTTCAGTTAATGCATTCTTCATTTCTGACTGGTCCTTTATTATGCTCCTGAGGTCCTCACTAAGTTCCTTGACGTTCCCATGAAATTCCTTGAAATTCTCACTAAGTTCATTGAGGGTCCTTAAAAGCAGTATTTTGAACTCTGCATCTGTTAGCTTGCTTATTTCCATTTTGTTTAGTTCTTTTCCTGGAGTTTTATTCTGTTCTTTCATTTGGGACATGTTTCTTTTTCTCCTCATTTTAGCTGCCTCCCTGTGTTTGTTTCTATATATTTGGTAGGGTTGCTATGTTTCCTAGGCTTCCTATGGTGGTCTGTTATAGTAGGTGTCCTGTAGGGTCCAGTGGCACAGCCTCCCTGGTCACCCAGCTAGGCTCTCGAGGTGCACCCCTCATGTGGACTTTACACCCTTCTGTTGTAATTGAGTCTTGATTGCTGTTTGTACATCAATGGGAGGGTTTTACTCAGGCTGATCAGCTGCAAGGACTGACTGTGCCCACTAACCACCAACCTCTGACTACCTTGGATGATCAGCTTGTAGGGGCCCACCACACAGAGCAAGACTTACTTCAGCAGGGTTCTGGTACCCACTGAGTCCGTTCCTTGAGTGTGTCACTTGTGGAGGTGGTTGGGTGGTGGTGCTTCGATGTGGTCTGAAGCTGTCCACTGGGTATGCAGGCTCTGGGACAAGGTCAGCCACTGCCTGTGTTCTACCTGGGGCCACCAGGCATAAGCTACAAAGTGATCTGCTGACAGCTGCTTCTTGTGCTGGGCTTGGAGGTGCCCAGGCAAAGCCAAGCTATGAACCAAGCTGGCTGCTTCTAGTGCCAGGTCTGGGTCCACTTAGTGAGAGGTATGGGTTTCGCTGTGGCCAGATGCTGCTTGTTTTAGAGAATACAGGAAAATCTGAAGCAGAAGCCAAAACAGGCCAATCCTATGGTATAGCCACTGAAAACAGCTTAGGTGGGCCCAAAAGTTGGGTGGGGCAGGGCCTCAGGGAATCACCAGGGCAGGGCAAACAGAGTGAGCCAGGTTGCTGGAGTCCTAGATATGGTACCCATCTGACCGCCTCATGGGGGAAGGGCTCACCAAAGGAAAAATGGTCTCAGCCAGCACGTCTGTCCGGGAGAAAGCTGCCTCTCCAGAGCCCTCACCCCGATGCCAAACAACTCACTCTGTTCTTCCCCATATGTCTCTGGTGCCTTTCAAGCTGCCTCCTCTCCACGCTGGAGCTCAGAGGGAGCAAGACAAGTAAGTCCGTGCACGGGCCCTTTAAGAGGAGCTGCCTGGGACTCCAGCAGCCTCAGCCTCCCTCAGTGATGGGGACTTCTCTTCCTGACACTGGAACCCTGAGCTGGGGTGCCTGATGTGGGACGGGGACCCCTTGCTCCTTTGGGAGGACCTTCCCAGCCGAGGTATACCTCCTGATTTTTATCCACCACAGGTGGGTGTGGGACCAGCCCATCCACCCCTCCACCCCTCCTACCGGTCTTGAAGTGGCTGCTTCTTTAATTTCATAGTTGTAGGACTTCCATTCAGCTCGATTTCTGGTGGTTCTGAAGGATGTTTGTTCTGTAGTTTAGTTGTAATTTTGATGTGGTTGTGGGAGGAGGTGAGTACCACGTTTACCTACCTGATTATTTTTTTATAATTATTCCTAGAGATGGCAAAGGTTAGAAACTTCTAAATTTTCACAATATACACTACCTACTTGCACTTCAAAAATGCTCAGTCTGTATTTATACTAGCATTATATAAGGACGCCAATTTCACTATACCTCCATCAGCACTGAATATTATAATTTTTAATTTCTGCTAGTTAAATCATGGTATCTCATTGTTTTGATTTGTCATTGCTTACTACTAGGGTTGATCTTGTTTCTATGTCCATTTGTTATTTTTTTATTTCCACTTTCATATAGTATATGTTTATATCTTTGATCAATTTTCTATTAGAACTTTAGTATTTCTTTTGGTTAATCCTCACCCAAGGATATTTTTCCATTGATTTTTTTAGATAGACTGGAAGGGAGGGAGGGGCAAAGGGAGAGAGAGAGAAACATCAGTGTGAGAGAGACACATCGATTGGTTGCCTCCCAAATGACCCCAACTGGGCCAGGGAAATCTGTAACCCTGGTATGTGCCCAGGAATTGAACCCCTGCCCCTTTTGTCCTTGGGCTGATGCTCTAATAACTGAGCAAAACTGGCCAGGGGAAAATTTTAGTATCTTTATACTGATATATATATATATATATATATCTGTGTGTGCATGTGTGTGTGTGTGTGTGTGCACCAGGGTTGTTGTTCCACTTATTCATGCATTCATTGGTTCATTCTTGTATGTGCCCAGATCGAGGATCAAGCCCACAACTTTGGCGTATCAGGATGATGCTCTAACCAATTGAGCTACCCAGCGAGGGTTTAGCCTAGGTTTTACTGTTAAGGTAAAACTCACATAATAAATATAAATAAGGCTGTGATCGTTTTAAAGAAATATTTCCCCCTATTGGCTTTTTACTTTTGTTTGTGAGAATTTGCATATACATTCTAGAAGATGAAAATAACAACCTATAAAACTTGGTCTGAAAAACAGTCCTCTGCTATCTGGGAGAAAATGTGTTGTATTAGATGCACACGCAATGCAGTACAGTTTGAGAGAACATCCTCCTGACCAAGCAGGTAACATGGGGCAACCCAGGCTATCAGTGCACAACCAGGGAGTCTGCTCACATCCAATTGTATTATTGTGACACTTTTTGACATTTAAGTAAGTACAGCTATATATTTCTTTCTTTATATGGTATGTTTACGTGTGTGTATATGTGTATGTGTGTGTGTGTGCATGTGTATGTCTGTCTGTGACCTGTTTTCATCACCTTTCTAACAGTTTTTCTGTGTCATCAGTATTTTTACATTTAACATTGAAATAATTACAGGATGAATGACTTTTGATGTTTGGGATGAAATGATGATCTAAGTGCATTATTTTTTAAAGTATCCAGTTTGTTCTAATGTCATCATTAGAGAGTTATTTCTTCTCTGTTAGTATGTGACACTTTGTTGCATAGCAAATTCTTATAAATATTAGAGCCATTGAGCCCTGGCCAGTTTGACTCAGCAGTTAGAGCGTCAGCCAGTGGATCAAAGACTCACAGGTTTGATTCCGGTCAAGGGCGTGTACCTCATTCGGGACGCAGCCAATGATGTCTCTCTCTCTCCCTCCCTCACTCTCTCCCACTCTATTTGAAGATAAGTGGAAAAAGATCCTCGGGTGAGGATTTTTTAAAAAACAAAAAAATTAGAGCCATTGAACTTTGTATTTTTTCCTCGTAGCATGCTATATTGATTTTGTAGATTTATATTAACTTTTGATATTCTTTTTCACTTTTTCAAATTATTTTGGATATGTTCTAAACTTTTTTGAAAACTTATTGAAATTACATTAAAGCTATAAATTACTTTTATCACACTTATTTGCCATATTCACAACAGGGAATCTTTGTTCCAATACCCTCTCTATTCCATCAGAAAAAAATTACAACTTTTCTTTATATAAGGTACCACATTGTTTTAAATCAAAGTTATTGTTATATATCTTATATATTTTCTTGCTGTTTAAATGATATTTTCTCCCCTATCATATTTCCTAATTGGTTATTGCTAATACATATAACAACTTTTGAATTTTAAATATTTATTTTAAATCTGGTCACCACACTGAACTTTTAAAAATTAATTTTAATATTTCATTAATTTTCCTGGGGTTTTCTAAACACATTTATTTATAATATCTATAACTAGAATTAAAATATCAGAAAGGAGATAAAATCAATTCTATTTCTTATATTTTGATTGGAAGATTTTCTAGGAAAATTTTTATGTAATATT
Source organism: Tadarida brasiliensis (assembly GCA_030848825.1). Taxonomy (NCBI): domain Eukaryota; kingdom Metazoa; phylum Chordata; class Mammalia; order Chiroptera; family Molossidae; genus Tadarida; species Tadarida brasiliensis. The sequence goes on along the minus strand of CM061257.1, from coordinate 57,925,896 downwards.
AGAAAAATAATAATGAAATCATTGCTAACTATGGAACACCAGAGGCATTCCCATTTAATTCAGAAACAAGACAAGGATATCCACATTCAGGTGACTTTAAAACATCATTTAATCATCTCAATAACTTACTGAGGAAGACATTATTAATACAGAATATATTTAACCTTGATGAAATACATAATACATCAGTAATACCATATTACAGATGAGGAAACCAAAATGCGGAGTGGTGACGAACTTGCCCAAGGTCAAGTAGCTAGGATTTGAACCCAAATCTGATACTCTGGTCTGTTCTGTTCTCTAGTCCTTTTTTACTTAACTTTGCAGCAAAAGAAATAATTTTATTTGTAGATTGCTTAAAATTTAATAAAATGCTTTTACACACGTTATCTTAAAATTTTTCAGAACTAACCTTTGAGTTAACTGGGACCATGATCATTCCTAAATAATACCAAATAAACACTAAAACTTTGTCTCTTACTTCATAGGTGGTTTAGCTAAATCATACTATCATCTACTCCCTGAAAAAAGATAAGGCATGGCACTCAAAGAAAGGCTACTAACTAAGCTGGTGTGTGTGTGTGTGTGTGTGTGTGTGTGTGTGTGTTGCCACTTCTGGTAGGTAAAAGGATTTTTGAAAGAATATTGGAGTTCTTCCTGAATCATTTGGGCAACCACAGGTCTTAGATTTCTTATTACCCAGGGAATAATCTTAATAGTATCAACAGTAATCAACTTTGTTGTTATTAAGTTATCTCATGCAGTATGTCCATACTATGAAATATTACTTAGTCAAAAAATGATGTTTTTAAAGCATATGTAATAACTTGGGGACATATTTTATAATATAGTCAATAAAAAATGTCAATTCAAATTGAACTTGTTTGGATCAGGTCTCTCTTGGTTTTCCATAACATTGACCCAGCTCAGTGTGTTCCAGAAGTCTCATGAGAATCGGAGCATAGGAATCAAGGGCAGATAGATGTCTTGAAAATTGAATCTGGAAAGTCATTGAGCATAAAGTTCCTTTCTCAGGCTACTGTGTTTCCCTGTTGAGTCTTCTCGCTGCATGCCTGCTCCACAGTTCTTTCTCTAGCATGCCAACTCCGTCTCCTTAAACATCGTTTCTCTCTCTCATAACTTCAGCTTGCACAGAGTTCTATTATATCTCACATGTGTTCACATCAGCTTCATTACTCTGTCAGGGATGGGAAACTTTCCCCTCACCCCTTTAATTCTTCTGGTTGGTCGAATGACTCAAACAACATGCATCAAATTTTAACACATGCACACGGGGAATTCACGTAAGCATGAAAATTCCAAAGATGGTGAGGCAAAATGAGGTATACATGTATGTCATTTTGGACTAAGAAGGGGGAGGTAGGCAATTCACAGGTAGAGGAGACAGAGCCAGTATTTGGTAAACAAATTCTTGCAGGGCCACAGAGAACCAATGGGACACAGGGGAGTCTAGAGGAAGAGTTTTGCTTGGATCCTCCCAGTCAGCCCCACAATTCATATGTGCTGTGGCGAATGTGCTTAGGTTCCCTTTCTATCTCAGTCTCCTCGGGCAAGAAAGGAGGAGGTAAACAAATAAACAGACAAACCAACTCTTCCTGAGTTTGTTGGGCTCTAATTGTTTTCAGCTTGAACTAATCTGCGTGTCAAGGTCGTGGGTTCTGGGGAGGCTCACTCCTGACCCTCACAACTCCCAGGCTTCACCTCTCAGTCTTCCAGTTCCAAATCCTTGCACTGACGGGCTCAGCTTGTCTTTGTTCGTCAGACCCCAACTCAGAGGTCCTTAGTCAGTCAAAGAGTGGGCTACCCTTGAGGCTGGTTGCCAGAAAGATCACTTTGGCATAAGGTATATACATTCAGGCTGGAGGAGTTCTAGGTGAGAAGCATCATAAATGTGACTAGTACTTAAATATTATGTGGAAATAGGTTTGAACAGAAAATAGAATTAGGGAAATAAACAAAAATAGTTAACAGCCGTTGTCTCTGGGCCGCGATATTACAAAGATTTCTTTATTTTGTCTCATTTTCCTTCAATGAACACGCAATTGGATAATCACAAACATAATAAACTTCAAAATACTAAAACAGTTTTTAGGAGAATGATGATATTAAAATGAAAAGAGCCCTGGCCAGTTTGGCTCAGCGGTTACAGCGTCGGCCTGCGGTACAGAGAGACCCGGGTTCGGTTCCCGCTAAGGGCATGTACCTCGGTTGCAGTTTGTCCCCGGCCCTGGTTGGTCGTGCGGGTGGCAGCCACTCGATGTGTCCCTTTCACGTCGATGTTTCTCTCTCTCTCTCTTCCTCTCTCTCCCTCCCACTCTATCTGAACAAAAAATGAAAAAATGTCCTCAGGTGAGGATTAAAATAAATAAATAAATAAATAAATAAATAAATAAATAAATAAATAAATAAATAAATAAATAAATAATAAAATGAAAAGAGACTTCAGGATGATATAATTCAACACCACTTCAATTTATGAAAGCTAAACGGGCCCACGTAGTAAAGTGAATTTCCCACAGTCACAGAACAAGGGAGTGAGTAGGCTCTGAATCTCCTGACTTATTCCTTAACGATCTCAGCCGCAAACAGTCTGCCGTGCCTGAGCCCAATGAGATCGATGCATCTGATAGCAAATCAGAGCCTGTAGGTAGCAGATTTCTAAGTGTGAGCTCTAACTGTAAACCATGCTCTAAATCTCTAGGACTTGGGCAAGTTTGTTAAAAACAATACCGAGTCGACTTGAACTCCAGTTCCCAGGTTTCCTTAAACCATCATTTTGCTATGAGTTATAGTTTGCTAAGGGCTTCTACTTACTCCAAATTGTCAGCTCTGCTTTATGTTAAAATAATACCAACAGTAGAGAAATAAAAGAGGAATTAGGAAATTTCCAGATGTGAAGTACAGTCCTCTACACGCGTGTCTGTCTCTCCACTCCAGTGGTTTTGTTTTGGCTTCTATCCCTGCAATATGTTTTCTCTTGATGGACTAACACGATCTCTTAAGAAGGAAATGCAGTCTTTGGGGGTGAGAGTGAAGTAGAAGCTGTAGGGGTACAAAATTAGATCTATGCCAAGGAAGAAAAGGAGAGAAAGTTAGAGGTCTCTTAGGTTTTATTAAAAAACAGGGCTTCGGGCTGAAATGAAGTACCATGCCCTGCAGGAAAAGGTTCCCACCTGCTTAAGCGGGAGGAAATCAAAGCCCTGAGAGATTTAGTCAGTCCTGGGTATCAAAATGCTCAGATAATCCCAGCTCTAAAGCACTTACAATGTGTAAATTCCTCCTCCCTCAAGCCTCAGAGAAGCTCATGATACAATTCAGGTAGAAGTCTGGTCCGTTTAGTATTTCCTTCACTGTTGGCTTAGAAGAGGATGAGCTAATATGACATAGGTCATATGAATGACAGACTCCAGATTCAAAAACGTCTCAATAGTCTGTAGTGGTAGTTTCAAAAATCATTCCCAAGAAAATGAGATGAAAAAAATTTTAAATAAATAAATATTGATGTAAAGTCCTAAACTCAGAAACAAACTAATAAACATTAACCATACAAATAAAAGATAAGCCAATGTTGCTTAATAGTAGTTGACATTAAACTGAGGTGTCGATTTTAAGCTTATTATGAGTTAAGCATGTTCAAGAAAATGGATATAGACAAAAGTATCAAAAAACTGTCTTTAGATTTTAGTATTTTATGTTAGAAAAAATGGCACAAACGGACTGGAACATGCCCAAAGTAGGGAGGAGGGTCTGCAAACCATGTCTTAGGGAATCAGGAATATTTATTTTGGATAAGGATATTCTGTTCGGGGGAGGGAGGAGGAAGAAGAAGAATATATAATAATGTTTTTCAAATGCTTGACCGATCCTCATGGAGTTAGAAGTCTTTGATAAAGGACCAAAGGGTTAAGTGACAGAGAGCAATGTTCAGTTCAAAATGAGGAAGATCTTTGTAATGATCAGAGCTATTCCCAAACTGGGGTGAGCTGCCTTGTGAGGTGCTGTGCTCTCTGTTATTAGAAGAATTCAAGCAGAGGTTAAAGAATGTGCTAAAATCTGTGTATCAGAAACTTGTCATTTTAATTTTTTTTTCTCTTTTTATACCATCTCTAGTGGTTTCACTACCCTTGTTCTTTCAAGGTAGATATTGAGATAATAGAGGACATTAAAATGACTTAAAATAACAGCAAAGCACCAGCAGCTAAGGTTGTCCCATGCATTCCTTAAGTACTGTTCCTAAAATTTTCCCCACAAACATTTATTGAGCATCTGCCATGTGCCAGGCAGGCATTGTGCCAGGGTCCAGGATGCAAACATGAAAATTCATGGCTCCCCAGGACACAGTTTTATTCGAGGCAATAACCCATATAATGTGCAGGGCGGTGTTTTCTCAATGCTAAAATGAACTTCATCTGTTTTAAACTCTTTCTGGTTTTAATGCTGTCCCACTTTGTTAGATGCTTTGATATCCTTAGACCAGTGATTTTCAACTGTTTTCATCTCACGACACACGTAAATTAATTACTAAAATTCTGCGGCAGACCAAAACATATATATTTTGCCGATCTGACAAAAAAATAGGTATAATTATGATTCATTCACACCAGACGGCTATTGTTGTGTTGGCTGTTGTCATTTTTTTATTTGATGATCTCAGGGAAAAGAGGTCGGTGCCCCTGACTAAACAGTTGGGTATCGAATGTTTTAAAAATCCTCGCGGCACACTGACTGAAAATCACCGCCTTAGATGCAAGTTGTTGAAGTATATATTGGTGAGCCATACCTAATATTGTAGTGACTTTCAGTTGAAAGCTTTCAAGGTATGCATGCTGAGAAATGGTTTTATTACATTCTACTTAAGTAAAGTAGAAAACAAATGCATGGGTATTTGTTGCAGAAGGCATCAGTGGTATCCAATGGTGTTTTGGACTTCTGTGTAGACACAAAGCAGCTGGCAAATTAGATTCCAGTGTTATTTGCTCCTTGACTATAGCAACTAACTGCTTTCTTTGTACTTTCACAAATTACATCAAGTTCTTTTTTTTTTTTTTTTTTAAAGCAACCTCTAAAGTTGCATTGAGTTTGCTAAACCACCACAATCCATCTGAGTGTGTAGGTGAGGAGGGTTGGGGGAGGGGATCCTTGACCAAGCCTGTACTGTACTTTGGGGACTGAAATGTGATACTTTTCAACAGAAGAAAAGGCAGATTAATTGCCCCATGGAGAATAGCCAGGCTACTTAGGAAGCTGACCACATCTTCATCTTTGCTTGTTGCTTAGGTTTGGCTGTCAAATGAATCTGAATTCTGAGGACTTAACATGTAAGAGTCATGTTCTTAGAAAGATTCATATCCACTTTTCAGAATATCTGTTTCCTTAAACAGGACAGTGTTGTTGTGTGTATGTTACTTTACTGCAGAATGTCCAACTGCTGTTTTAAAACAATAATGATGACCTGTGACTATTTTTGTTTTAACATGTGTCAGCATTGGAACAGAGCCACTCTTGATGAAACCCACACTCCATCACCAAAGGCACAACTGTAGGAAATCAGAAGAGCATAATAATAACAGTGAACCACAGTATCACCAGATTATATGACACCTCCCATCCTGCTTAGTTAGTGCAATTGTATGAAATGCAGGGAGGACCTTTCAAAGTTGTATCTGTATATATTAGTGGGAACAGAATACCAGATGTCTGAGCAGTTGTTGGAATCTGAGAAGAATCACTGATCTATATCTTGCCAGCCCTAGTGATCCTTAGATGGGGTGGCTGAAATATCCATGCCTGGTGTGCTGGTGACCCTGGGAGGAGCACCTGCTGTCACACTCAGACCCTGGCCCTTGGAGAAGACAGGTCTGTGACTTTACTCAGGGTAGCAGAAACTCACATTGATCTGTTCATCATTTCTTGTAATATTTAACAGTTATGACATAAATGAACAGCAAGGAAGAGCAGACTCAAAAGGCAGGACAGAGAGGAACCATTTAAATAAGTCTCCAAGACAGACTTGTCTTTTTCAGTGCGTAATGAAGCATGTTCACTACTGATATCCTTACCAGGCCATCTCGTCATTTCAGCATCCTTTCATGCTCGCATCATACAGCATGATGCTGTCAACCCAGGTAAGTTTTGATGCCACACGTTTCAGAAAGCCAGTGGGGAGAACTACAAATTTAACTGCCAGAAATTCCCAAGTTCTACTCCTCTATGTATAGCTGTGATGTGAATGTGAAGGATGGACTGAAAAACACTGATGCTGTCTTGCATCATAATTGAGAAAGTTCTACAGTTCTGCAAAATCAGTATAGGTGCTTGTCTAATGATTCTTAGTTACTTTCTATGGCTTTACTATAGCCCTGGACCAGCGGTTCTCAACCTGTGGGTCGCGACCCCTTTGGGGTCGAACAACCCTTTCATAGGGGTCACCTAAGACATAACAGTAGCAAAATTACAGTTATGAAGTGACAACAAAAATAATTTTATGGTTGGGGGTCACCACAACATGAGGAACTGTATTAGAGGGTCGCGGCATTTAGGAAGGTTGAAAACCACTGCCCTGGACCTTTATGTTTTTTCTCAAATTCTATTCCAGACTATTAGACATTAATACTGGCCAAAACTTTTTCTTCTTTTAATAGTTTTCAGATGTCCTGCGTATAGTGTGGTTAAGAAAAAATGTGAATGTCTCAGGAATTAAAATTGTTCACAAGCCACCAGTATAATGCCTTGGTCATAAATGATGAATTCTAGGAAGGAACGCATGCTATTATTTCAAGAGGCTGTGACTGGTCCCATCTCCCAGTTTGACAGGAATCAATCTGAGCTCCTACAGATTAAATGTACATTCTTATTCTAGTAACAAGGTGAATAGAGAAGCTTTCAAACATCAAAATTCCAGTTGGAACTGGCATACAATAAGTGAAGGTCCACTTTATAGATGATTCAGGATATCGGCATTGGGTGTAATAACTCTTTCCAGCTTCAGTAAAGCAGTCTGCAAAAGATTCCTCCTTAGCATTCTTGATGATGAATCTTAGTAGGACATTCATTGATATTGGCCTAAGAAAGACATCAGCCTGTGAGACTATATTAAAATACCTAAATGAATTAATAGCTGTTAATGATGGTGTTACCTCTAAATTCAGACCATCCAAGGCCCCAGGCCAATGAGAGCCAGAGAGGTGTTGCATTAGGGCTACTGTTCCCCATCCCTGCTTATTATGAGTGGGCACTGGAAGCAGTATTTCCTTTAAACCTCGGGTTGAACTGAAGTCTGGTGCCCTGGTGAGCATGGAGCTACCGCCTCCTTTAAACTTTATGAGTAAGGTGACTCTGTGTGCCTTGTCCCTGGTGCCAAGTGACCTCCTTTAACTCCTTAGCCCTAGATAACTATCTTACCCAGTTTCTGTCTGACCATTTTCCATTGAACTGGACCTTGCTTCTCACCCCCCTTACTGGTCTTATCCTGGGCTTCCAGGGTTAACTGGATATTCATACTATGGTCAACTAGAGCCAAATACTTTGAAACTCAGACAAGATGGCTACCTGACACCCCTCAGATCTGTCTTCTCTTTGACCACCGAGTCCGACCCAGATGGGATTGGGGATCCTCACCCTCCCTCAACACTTGTTTTGATTTAGCAACCCTTCCTAGTTTTTCCAAGGGCCCTGAATTGGTACTGGCTTTTCTCCCCGGCAAAAGCTTGTATCACAGCATGGTTTTGGCTAACCCATGTATGAGACCTAGAAGTGTATTGCATAACCCAAAGGAAAGGGAGTTTTCCAAGAGCGTCAGTGATCTAGGACATTCAGATATGCTTACACGTGAGATACTACAGAAGGTAACCACTAGCATTCTGTTTGTAGATTCAAGGGAGTGGGAAGTTTAAAAAACTACGATTTTCATAATTCATTAAATTGTAAATCAGGAGTGTGCTGCAGAAGTTATATCAAGTGGGATTACTTGATCTTTATTATTCTTTTAAAAAGTTTTTAAATTTTATTTGAGAGGGAGAGAGAGGAAGTGGGGAGAGACAGAGAAAGAGAGAAACATCTATTTGTTGTTCCACTTACATACATATTCATTGGTTGTTTCTTGTATGTGCCCTGACCAGGGGTCGAACCCAGAATCTTAGTGTCTAGGGATGACACTCTCACCAACTGAGCTACCCAAACTGGGCCTTTAATATTAAAATATATGAATTGGATGTGTGCAGCAGATATATAGTAGTAATACATCTCAAAAAATCTTAGTAATAGCTATTAAATTATTCTGTTGCAATGAGTGCCCAGTGAGTTTTATTCTAGATACAGTTCATCAATAATCAGAAATATAATTTACCCCAAGGACCTTTGCTAAAGTGGAGAGACTATATAACCACAATCGGCGCTGCTGAAACTGCTATGTGAACATGCACACTGGCTTTTCCACCAAAAGCTTCCACTCAACCTATGAGAGAGAGGCCCAGGGAAACCTCTCAGGAAGGGACAGTTCACAGAGAGAATGAATGGTCAGTGTAATTGTCAGAAGAGACTAACTGTACAAAGTCAGCAACATATATGCCTGTTTATTATCTGAGAAAATGGAGCTTCCAAATTGTATCTGTACTATGATTTTTGGACCCCACCAATTCACTACCTCACTTGTGCATTCTAAAAGCATCTTTTGTCTGAAGGAACAGTTGATGGCTGAGCTCTGGAGATGGTATAGCCTAAAAGAGTGGTCCTCGAGTGTCCCAGTGCGTGAAGATCACGTAAAGAGTTATCAAAAGGGCAGATATCCAGGCCCTGCTGTGAGAGATTCTGGTTTAGTAGTTTGGGGGCAAGGCTGAGTAATCCATATTCAGAATAAACACCCAGGTGATTCTGATGCTGGTTCCATGTTACACACTTTGAAAAACTTAGGAAACAGCATGGATTTTGAGATCAGATAGGTTTCAAAATCCGAATTTAATCATTTATTTGTTTGTAGCCTTAGGCAATTCATTGCACTCTCTGAGTCTCAGTTTCCTTGTCTGTAAGATGAGGACATTCAGTAATACTCACATAGACTTGTGGTAAATATAGAATGAAATTTGTACAGAAAGTACATGGCACATATACTAGGTGCTCAATAAATGTTAGTTTTCTACCTAAGGTTCTTGGTGGGTTATATCAGAGATCTAATGATAAGATGAGACTTTGGAGGAAACTCTTAAATTTACTATTCTTGCATGACTATGAAATTGTTGCCCAAACTGGGACACTTTTGAGAGCGAAAGGAGGTGCTATTAATAAATCTGCTGAGACAACAGTGTAAACCCGGAACTGTATAGTCACCTTAATTATTAGTCAAATAAAAGACCATATAATTACGTTACTTTGCCCCAATCGACTCTACATTCCTTTTTTTTTAGTTGGATGTAGTCTTTGCAGTTGTTTCTGTTGGCAAAAGTTTTTCAGTCACTGTTGGTAATCTCTTTGCAGTCAGAATCTGCCCTGAATGCATTTTTGTTGTCTCTGCAATGCCTGGTATTAGTACCCTGTCCTGAACATAGGTTCCTCGGAAAATAATTTTGAATGATTAAATGATATAGTTTCTCTGTTAATACAATTATCCCCAAATAAAGAGCATTCTGAGTCAATTCTCATTTCCTATTATGTCTAAAATTTCCAAAGAACTAAAATAATGAGGATCATAGCACAGTTCTATTTAAATTCCTCTATTGGTTTCCTTTTGGATAGACTGTATAGAGTGAAATTCTCAGTCTATGATTCTCAGGTTGCAGGTCACCTGGCATCTTCACAGACCCAAGAGTGCCATTTTCACAATAGAAGCTGGGTGACCTTTCCTTTGAACTGATCTCATACTTGCCGTCAATAGATACTTTGATAGTCATGATAAGAGAAACAGAAATAAGGGACTTTTAACTCTTTTAATACCCTTGAAGGTTTCGTTTAACAAATGGAATGTCAAGGAATGTTATTTGAAGGTATTTATTATACAGCAGTTTGTATTAACATAGGACCAGGAAGAATTTAAATGCGCAACAAGGTGGGACTGGTCAAATAAGAAATGACAGCCCTGGCTGGTGTGACCTGGTTGGTTGGGAGTCATCCTGTGCATCAAAATGTTGTTGGTTCGACTCCCGTCAGGGCATATGTCCGGGTTTCAGGTTTGATCCCCAGTAGGGGGTGTGCAGCTGATGGATGTTTCACTCTCACATCAATGTTTCTCTCTCTCTCTCCCTCTCCCTTCCTCTCTTTGTCCCTAAAAAAAAAAAAAAATCAATAAAAAAATATTATGTATAAAAAAAGGACAGCTGTTCTCAAAGTGTGACCACAGACTCCTGGGATTGACTGTGAGGTCAAAGCTATTTTCTTATAATACTAAGACCTTTTTCATCTTTTTCATTGTTTGGACATTTGCACTGATGGTGCAGGAGCAATGGCAGGTAATCACACCGGCGCCTTAGCGGAATCAAGGCAGTGGCACCAAACTGTGCTGGTTGTCATTTCATTCTCTACCACACATGCTTGTCCATTCAAAAGGAAAGGAAAAGCTAGTTTTACTTAAGAATGTCCTTGATGCAGCAGTACAAGTGACCAGTTTCATTAGATTTTAATGACCCTTCAGCACTCATCGTTCAATATTGTGTGTGACAAAATGGGAAGCATACAGAAAGCACTGCCACGTTCTGAGCAGGGGATTGTCTCAAGGAAAAGCACTTATGCGATTATTTGAGTTGTAATAATGGAACATTTCACATGAAAAACTGATGGGTAAAACGTAGTTATTCAGAGTTGTGTGTTTGGCAGCCATTTCTTCAAAAACAAATGAACTGAACTTACCACTTCAAGGAAAACAATGGATCACATTTCTTGCCAATGGTAAAATTTGAGCTTTCAAGAGAAGATTAGAATTTTAGAAAGCCACCAGGAATTTGACAAGTTCTCAATACTTAAAGACTTTTCTGGAGAAATTGGTGGTGATATTAGTGAATATTATTTTGTGATAAAATAGGTCAACATTTGGAAGATCTGCATAACTCAGTGAATTCTATTTTCCAAATAAGTAATGCGTGATGCTACATAACCCTGCATACATAAGTGATCCATTCAAAGTGTGGGTTAGACCAATAGTTCATAACACTGTATATCATATAGAGTTGCTCAGATAGTCCAATAGATTTTAATGTAACAAAGTAGGAAAAGTTTATTAATGTGGTTTCAGAATCTATATTGTAGCTAACCTTTAAGAAACTACCATTGAGTTTTAATGTAGTCACAGAATATTTATAATTATCTGAAGAGGTTATTAAAATACTCTCCCTTTTCCGACCATATGTCTATGTGAGGCCAATTTTCTTTATATATTTCAACCAAACAACATTTTGTAACAGATTAAATATAAATTGTATTCAATTAGGCCAAACATTAAAGGGATTTCAAAATTATAAAGCAATGCCAATTTTTCACACTAAATCTGGAAGATATGCCTAATTTTCACAAAATGCATTAATAACTCATTTTAAATTAATTAATATGTTTCATTTTTTTTCAGAATTTAGAATACATAGACATATATAATGTGTTACATAAGTATCAATATAAATAGGAAGAAATCATTGGATTCTTCAGTAATTTTTAAGAGTGTAAAGGCTCCAGAGACCAAAAGTTTGAGCACTGCCTAGTTAAGGTCTATTAATAAAATGGAGTTCTGTGCAGCAGCGGAATGTATAAGTATTTCCTGGAATTCACTCCATTATAAATTAAGGAAATGAAGTGAGTTGCATTATAACATGTATAGTATGCTTCCATTTGTGTAAAAATTGGGGAATAGAAATGTATAGTAATATATATACACACATAGACACATTATTATTTATGAGTGGAGATTTCTTACATGTCCTAAACTGTGGTTACATCTGGGAAGGTGGCCTGGGGTTTGAGGAGATGGGAGAATAACTTTGCATGCTATTTTCTTTTGTATAAAAAAATTTTTTTCCAATAGACTTATGCTATTGAGAAAGCTATTTAATAATTTAAAAACACAGCAATCATATGAAGAAGTGATAAATTGTCCAATATTAGATAAAAATACTCAGTAGGACAGAATTGGTAATAGGCCCTAGGTATGCTTAACATCGAGTATGCCAAATTTGGTTCATTATATATTAAAAGAAATGTCTCCTTGTGGGTTCACAGTTTCAAATTTTAACTTCAACCACTGCAAATAAGTACTTTTTGTCCTGCTTCCTATCTTTCTGCAAATATTTATTTTTCATTAATGTTAAGCAATTCCACGGGCAGTGCTTATTTTTGTTAAAGTGGAATGGCAAAATTTCACAGGCAGGAAATGTCTTTTCTTGCTAAGATTCAGTTTATTGGAAGAGGGAAAGAAAGACAAATAGAACACGAGGGACAGAAAAGATAAGAATCATGGGTGAAGTTACTGACAAGAATTAGGGACGGGATTAAGATGAGAACGGGCAAGGGTTACAGTGGGAGGGGAATGAGGCCAGAGAAAGTGACGGGAAAAAGAGTCAAGAATGGCATGGACAGAAACCAGGAGAGGAGGAGGCAGAATTAGTACAAGGTCAGAGAGCAAGCACTTAGAGATAAGTAGAAAGGGGAGAGAAAAATAGAAATCGAAACAAGGGGAAGCTGAGTTGAAAACAAAAACAAAAAACCAGTCTATTGAAGAGAAGCAGCCCCCTCAGCAAGTAACTGAGGGAGGGCTGACTTTGGCTCCAAGTGCAAATCACTAGACAGACATTCAGTGGAAACTGAGGAATTGAATGGGACATGACACACGACAAGAGGGGATCCAGAGTATTTTCATTGATTTAAATGAGACTCCTTTTTTTTTTTTTTTTTTTTTAATTTAAGATAGAAATTCTGGGTAGATAGTTTCCAGGCACAAATGATGGGTCACATCAACTTTCTGCGTTCTGTCTGGAAAGCTAGAAGCGTAGGGAAGGCGACCTTATCCTGGGAGGCCAGCAGAGAGGGGGCGCTGAAAGAGTCCTTTATCCACTGGCTCTGCAGCTGGATTCCCAGCCTATCTCCAGCTGAGTCACCAGTCACTTCTGACCCAGACAGTCCCTGACAAGCAGCGGTCCGCCCACCAGCCTCGGGCTGTGGCCAAAGGCTGTGGGAGGCGGGGAGTAAGCAGAACAACCTCTAGACTAGAATATTAGGGAAATGGAAATTTTGAGAGAGAAGGGGAAAGAGGGGATTGGCGTAGCAAAAGTGAAACTTCCACTCTAGAAAATCTTGGGTGTAAATTGAGGAACAGAGGTAGGGAGGAGAGCACTAAGCAAAAAAAACACAGAATCACGCAACTGCATTTTGACTTAAGGGTGTGCTTATTATTCATTTTAAGGAGTTTTATTTATTCTGTGATGATAAAGAATCTGGCGGTTCTAGGTCAGCAATTCGCCGGCATTGTTATCCCGTTCTGGATCCTAGGTCCTCTGATTTTACCTTTTAAGGCTGAGCTTTGGCCACCATTGTCTGCTCTTTGCAAACCCCGAGTTGTGTCAAAGGGAGTTAGTTACACAGCAAGTTACCCAAAGCACCGAAAGAACTAGCCACAAAGGAACAATTTACTGATGTGCTAGTGTAACGCTGTGTTAGTCTACAATCAATATTGGGATGAGCATCCATAGAAAGCAAGGATGGGACAATTTCGTCACATTCTTATCTTTAGGTGCAGTTATGTCCCATCTATATGCCATCAGTCTATAGAGGAACTATTGATGTTATAGTCCTACTGTTGGGCCAACCTTTGCCAAGAAGCAAGTGTTCTCAAGTGATGAAAAAACTGAGCACAAGGTTAAATATTATAGTACAAATAAATTACCCAGAAACATCTGTGATGAGTCATTCAATATAGTTGACAATTTATTCCTTGAAGCACAAGACTACTTTTATTGTAGTTGTTTTATGTGAAAATTATATTAAACAGCATAGTTCATTCTCCTCTTTCTTAAAGAGTGCACTCTGGTTATATTTTTGCCTTTTCTTTATTACTCAATGTTAATTATTGTTAAAATTAAGTTATTTTTCTCTACAACTATATAGTATGATCTGGGCCCTGTGAAAGGATATACACATTTTTTGTCCCTATGTTCCATTTCTAGATCAGCTGGGTGTTTCAGGGTTTTCTCTTGAATTTCCTTTTCTTAGCTTTCTGTCCCTCTCCTAGCCACCCGGCTGTCAGCAGCTGCTCCTTCAGACTTGCTGTCTCTAGTGTCCTGAGGACTTGGGAGTCAAATAGCCATAGAAAAATCACAGCTAAGGTAAGGAAAATAGGCTCTGAACCAGTACAGGAGCAAAACATCTGGACTTCAGTGTGTCAGATTTGTCGGTCTGTTGGTTTAGTGTGTGAACTATGTGACATCACTTGGATGCTCATAGTTATTTTTGTTTTATTTGGTATTTAATCTATGATTTTGTTGACAGAGACTGCCAGGTGAATTGAGGAAACATGAAGTAATTTGAACATATATTGAGGAACCCCTAGCCAATTGTTAAAGTTCTATTGAGCACAGTGAAAATAATATTTGTGGAAAGGGAGGGCAGATCACCCCCCAAACAAATCAAGACACATTTATTACTCTCAAAACTCAAATCCATGGTTATTTTACAAAATATCAGAAACAAAGAAAAAGAAGACAACATAAATATCTCAAAAAGATTACCAAATAAACCTACTCTTAATATTAAGCTCTTTCAGGAACCACCATTTAAATAGCTGCTAGTTTCCTTATACATAGGTATATTAAGACAGAGGAGTTTGTTACTTCACAGCATCCAAATGGACCAAGAAAATCGCTGTTATGAAATGTGTATGCTGCAGGGAAATCTGCTCACTATTGATCTTCTTCAGACACCTTGAGAGAGAAAACACAGCTTTTATTTATCTACTTCTGAAGTACATCAAAAAACAGCAAGGAATTTGATATCAGATTAGAGGACTTATCACATTTATTAGAATTTATTAGTTTTAACTCTACTTAAATGAATTTCTCTAAGAGGCAAAACCTCCATTTGGAACACAATAATAGATTTAAAATAAAGTCAGGCATTATGCCTCTCCCAAAGATTTAGTGTATCTGTGAGAAAGAGTCTAAATACAATAAGTTAAAGTGACATAATTAATCTGTTAAGGGACATTTCCGTCGTTTCAGATATGACGGTAACCTTGGGCTAGTCACGAGCTTCTCTAGGCCTCAGTTTCCTCACTTGTTGGACGAAATGGTTGCATGAGGAGCTCTCAGAGAACCAGAGAGCGCTGCACCTGGAAGGAAGGTCGGAAGAGGCAGCATTTGAATGTGGATTCATCCGAAAAGTTAAGCTGAGGGTATCCTTCAGGAAAAACACTGGTTCAACTGCCCATGGAGGTTGTAGGGAGAAAACCTGATGCTTTCCCACTTTCATGATCACAGCTGCTGGTTTCATTTCTTTGTCGGAAGCCCCTGCTGTGACGTACAGGAAGGATGCTTGAAATGGAAGCAAAAGCAGAACCTCCAGGCAATATAGGAAACACCATGTGAACCTGTAGGCCTGCAAGGAGGCCCTGGCTATTTATCATTCTGAGTAATTTGGAAGGAAAGGTATTTAACCATATCCACTTCCTCAATATGAAACACGTGAGTCTAAATTTCAACGTAGAACTTCCCTAGGGACTTTCTTAGAATAGAAATAAATGTCATGTACTATCAGAGGTCAATTTGAATTTTTTGTTACAAATGTACCGGTTAAACAAAAACAGTTAGGGAGCCATCGAGTAGAAACGCTCTTCAACAAGGATGGTAATAGAGAGAACTTGCAAAGAGAATAGATTCATCAGAGATTTATAAGGGGCTATTCAAGCCCATCCAAAGGACCGTTTTATTTCGCCAATTATGTAATTGGAACATGCTGCTCCCGAGGGCCAAAGACACTGCCCCAAATTCGGCATTTCTCTGCTTGCTTGCTTGTGCTCCAAGCTGTTTTCAGTAGCCCTGGACATCTTTAAGGGTGGGTCTAGAATAGCATTTTAAAATCTTTTTTTGACTATAACTCACAATAGAAATACATTTTAAACCATGAACTAGTATTCACATATGTGAACGTATGCATGTATATATATAAGTAAACACATCCCAAAACAGTCTCAGGAAATGATACACTCACCATATGGGGTGTGCTCAGAGGCTTTCTATTTTAGTCTGTGCTGCTTTATTTGTGAAAATGCTATGGCAACAGACTGTATTGACTATGCAATCACAGCCCATAGTTTGAAAAACATTGTCCTAGATTAATAATGATAGTGATAAATAGTATAACAGTACATGATAATAATACAATAAAAGCATCAACCAACAGACCCCTAAGCTTATTTAGAAGAATCAGTTATTTAACCTAGACAAGGAAAGGTATAGAGGAACTCTCTTACAGTCCAGGGGAGTTTTCTGAGATAACAGTTGACAACCACTTTAGAGACGCTTTGTCCTCATTCCACCTGCGTTTCTGACTCATCTAAATAGTGTTGCCTTAGATGTTTGAAAGATCTACTTCTGTATATATTCTGCCCTTTAACTGGATTTGCAAATTAAAAGAACATTCAATTGTGTAACACACCATTATTTTATGAACTGCTAAGAAAGAAAAAAAAGTATAATTGTAAAATGCCATCAGTTATATGACCTATCTCCATTTTAGAGATGTTAAAATCTGAAAAAATATGTACGTATTAAAATCAACAACAATCAACACTGGGCTAATCATTCCCTTGGACCACTCAGGCCTTCTAGCTGCCCTGTTCTTTCCTCGATAGAACCAACAGGGCTTTTCTTATCCATGTGGAAAATTAGCAGGGTTGTATTTTATGCAATTTCTTAGAATTCAAAGTTTGAAAAACATCCTCAGTGATCATCTAGATTGTACTTCATGTTAGAGCTGAGGAATCTGACACCCAGGCAGATGACGTGACTTGCCCCAGATAACATACCAAAGCAGAGACTAAAACAGGTGAAAAAACAAACAAAAGATCTAGGTCATGAGGCTGGAAAGGAGAAATCATAGCACAGAGAAAATCAAGGCTGGAACCAAAAACCTCTGGTTTGTTTATCCCATCCCTTCAGTTCTGGATATGGGATTGATCACATCAAAACAAGGGGAGATAGGCCTCCTCTGTCTTATGGATCCAGTGTCTCCATTCTGTGTGCAGAGATAAATTATTGGCAGACACTGTCTTCTTCAAACATATTTTTAATCATGATATTTGCCCTTCTCAAGAACTCAGGAGCTACCTTAGTTTCTAATTATTTTCTGTCAGACCATCAGGATCTTCCACTATCAATTTGTTTATTTATAATTTATATCCCACCCATAACGTTCAGCCTTTCCACCTAGCTACCATAATCCAGTCATACCTCCTCATTCTCATTGATTCTTAACAAAGTCTCAATCTGCTATTTAAGTAAATCCACCTGCCATCATCCATGTGTGGTGTGAGTCTCCATTTCCATTGCTTTACAAATGTTCCTCATGCCAATTCCTGTCTTTTTAAAAAAATTCTTTTTCTTTATTGATTTTAGAGAGAGAGGAAGGGAGAGGGAGAGAGAGAAACATCGATGAGAGAGAACATTGATTGGCTGCCTCCTGCATGCCCCCCACTGGAGATTTGGCCCACAACCTGAGCATGTGCCCTGACCGGGAATCAGACTGGCAATCTCTTGGTGCATGAGTCGACGCTCAACTACTGAGCCACACTGGCCGGGCTCTTTTTTTCTTTTTAATCCAACATTTATCCCCTCTCTGGAAAACATTCTTTCACTAACATTGTTTTGTGTTCTCTGTGTGCTTAAAAGGTATTCTACATTTCTTTCAGTTTTACTCAGCTATCTGCTTGAAAAATGCTTTCTAACCTACCTCAACTTTTACATGTGTTCCTTTACAGGTACCACTTTTGTACTGCCCATGACTTTGAGGGTGATGCTCAGTCTGAAATGTTCTCTGACTCATATGGCCCCTGTCCTCAGGAGCCAACCACTTAGTAGGAAGGAATATTCAAGTACACACACACTGCTCACCGAGACACAGGGAGGGGCACATGACAAAACGGCAACGCTGTAAGAATGTTGATTGACAAAAGGTTAGTTCATCAGCTAATGAACAGCCAAAGGTACGGAATGTTTGACTAAATGAGAGAGTTTGACCTCCTCTCCCAGCACTCACTATCTGCACCTTAACCCTAACCCCATACTTAACTGTTTTCCGTTCCTCAAGGATGCTCTGTCACACCTCTGCGCCTGTATTTATAACCTCCTTAGTCCAGAGCACCCCTCACCACTTTCTTCCCCTGGGTCACACATGTCCTTCCTGAACTCTCTCAGGAGAAGTGATTTTTCACCCTCTCTGTCCGTGTGCCCCTTCCCCGTGGAGGCACGGAGCCTGAGCGGCCGTGGCCATCGGAACGCCTGTCCCTGAGGCCTCACTGCCTGCTTCCATGTTTCCGTTCTCAGCGTGCTGAGAGGTACTGAAGATAAGGTGCCAAGGCTCCTCTTTGAACCTATGGCACCTGGAACGGTGCTGAAAACTGTAACTGTAGTCAACCCCTATTGTCCCAGGAACACAGGAGAAAATACATGTGAGAGAATCGCTATATAGCCGCCACGGGAGGGAACGCCACTTTCTGGGGTTAGTGAGCCACAGAACCACAGCGATTTCTTCTAGATATTAGAAGTTATTCTTAGAGTCAGGTTGCTCTTTAGAGTTTGTCTTTGGTGTGGAATAAGTCACATAAGCTAGTTAGGAATAGGTTAGAAAAAAGATGTCTTCTAAAAGGGCAGAGCCAGCTGGACTTCTGTTCAGTGACTCAGCAGACAGCCTTCGGAATGCTGTGTCTCCCTTCATGCTGCAGCATGGCGTTGTCGAGGTTGGATAACTCGTGTCGTATTGATTTGCTTGTTTTCTCTTGAATTGTGGTTTCTTTACCCTTTAAATCTAGTTATATGTGTGTTTTCTTTCACAGAGTTCTATTCATTCATTTCAGTTCACTTTATTCTCCGCTATCGCCACCGCCCCGTGTACACAGTTTTCAGATCAAGGGAAGGGATTCTCTGAAGGAAGGACAAGGCAGTTGAGGTTTATTTTCAAATACTCAGTGAGAAACTTGAATATCAGTCAATCTGCATTCTGGATTTATAATCTGAGAGGCATTCCTTTACCTTGAACCACAGAAGAAGGACATCTCTGGATAAACCACTGATACTCGAGTTCTTCGTTTTCCAGCTTTGCTAGATGTTTGGACGTTTAGCCCAGTGGAAATGTAATGGACTCTGGAGTCACGTAAACATCTGTGGAATGCCACGCGCATTGTAAGGGTGACGCAAAGGGCACCTGAGTCACACAAAGCTTGATTTAACCTCCTCTGCCATTTGCCACCTGGCGACATTGGGTAGATTACTTCTGTGCCTCCCTTACCTCATCTGTAAAATGGGATTTAAAAAACACTTGCCTCATAGACTTGTTATGAAACATGTATGTGAAATAGTATATGTAAAGGCTCATGTATACTTAATGTCAGGTACTTATTAAATATTTATTTTTGTTTGTTTGTTTTTTTATCCTCACCCGAGGACATTTTTCCATTTTTTGTTCAGATAGAGTGGGAGGGAGAGGGAGAGAGAGAGAGAGAGAAACATCGACGTGAAAGGGACACATCGAGTGGCTGCCTCCCGCACGACCAACCAGGGCCGGGGACAAACTGCAACCGAGGTACATGCCCTTAGCGGGAACCGAACCCGGGTCTCTCTGGACCGCAGGCCGACGCTCTAACCGCTGAGCCAAACCGGCCAGGGCCATATTAAATCTTTAAAATGTCGGCTATTACTAGCATGGCTTCCAGGCTATTTTATAAAATTGTTACCTTATTAAATAATTTTTCGTTAGTACCTCACATTAGTCAAAGATTTAAATTTGTAAAACACAGTCAACAGCCTATTGGGCATTGGCGCCGGCATTGACGTTGTAGATTTTAGATTCCGTACGTCACTCACTCTGTTTTGTTTATTATTTGGGATTTACTGCTGGCTTACCCTGTGCCAGGCACAAGCATTATCACGAAAGAGTCGCTCGTGGACCCAGAATGCCGTGACTGGTACTCGGCAGAGTGACTCCTGTGCGGAGGCCTTGGGAAACTCTCTGGTGGTTCCTTTCGGCTGAACCAGTTACTTTGGGAAATGTCACTGATCCAGGAAAAGCCTGAGCTGGGGTGACAGCATCATAAAATTACTCATAAATCCAAAGAGCAGCTTCCAAATCATTTCGTCTGTGATATGTAGAAGACAGTGTGTGACAAGCCAGCAGAAAACAAGAGGAACTTGTTCCCCAAACACAGGCAAGCCTATGTAGGCCGCGAGGGATTGCCTCGAGGCTCCGTTCAGAGAACCAAGGCTGTGGGGCACAGTCTGTACGCAGCACGCCTGTTTAAAAGAATATGGCATTTCAGAAAGTTGTTCACAATTTAGTTTTATGTGAAAAGATAAATACCAAAATACAGAAAATCTAGATATGTAAACATCAAAATGCAAAAAGGGTGTGGTGGGATTGCAGGTGGGTTTTCTTTTATTTATGTGTCTTTCTTTTTTTTAAAATCCTCACCCAAGGACATTTTTGCATTTATCTTCAGATAGAGCAGGAGGGAGAGAGGGAGAAACATCAATGTGAGAGAGACACATCGACTGGCTGCCACTCACACGACCCCAACCGGGGCCGGGGAAGAACGGGAACCAAACAGGTGTCTCTGGTCCACGGGCCGATGCTCTAACTGCTGAGCCAAACCGGCCAGGGCCATTTACATGTCTTTCTAATTTCTAAATAATAAGCATGTATACCTTATGAAATAAGATATGAGTCACATAGCAAAGACAGTGACTATTGTTGAAAATGTATCTGCATGAAATTCAAGGACTTCTATGGCAGTTCCTATCACCTGGGACTAATCATTTAAGGATTGATGTAAAAGGGAAGGGAGAGGTGGATTATATTTAAAAGACCTAGGCTGAGAGGCCTCAGTGCTTGCAAGAATACGCAACAACACCCAAGAGCACAAGATGAATGTCTGCCTTTGTCTCCTATTCATATGGGTAAGAGCACCTTCCACAAAATATTTTCAAAAGCACTTTTGCCAGGATCATTGAGATAACACGCATCCTACAATATTTCAGTAAAAACAGTTGTTGGAAACTGTTACTTATTTAGTAAAACTATGATCCTATCATAAAAAAGAAGAGTCTGGTCTGGCCTGTGTGGCTCAGTGGATTGAACATTGTTCCATGGACTGAGAGGTCACAGTTTGATTCCAGATTAGGGCACAGGCCCAGGTTGCGGGCTCGATCCCTGGTATGGGGCGTGCAGGAAGCAACCGATCGATGTTCTCTCTCACATCGATGTTTCTATCTCTCTCTCCCTTCCTCTCTCTTAAAAAAATTAATAACAACATATTAAAAAAAAAAAAAAAGAATAGTCTGCTTGTCATTGCAAGGGAGTAATGCAGAAGCCTCTTGGTAAAGCATTGGGTTATCCTACTAATAAGGAGCTTGCAGAGCTTCAACCCAGAAGATTAAGAACTGAACAAACAAATAGAATTTTACAAAAAAAATTTATATTCTTAAAAATTAATATTGGCCATATGAAGAATAGGCTTTCAAAGAAAGAGTAAGCTTGGCTTGCCTTCCAAAGTTAAAATCTTAGTAATTAGACTTCAGAAAACAAAACAAAAAATACAAAGAATTGCTGTGTAACTGCTTGCCACCAAAGAACAAAGCATGCCCAACGTCAGACCACAGAATCTTACCAAACTGAACTTTTTCTTAAACCAAAAAGGATAAAGGCAGTCATAAAATAAATAATACTTGTGTTTTTAATTTTGGTTTAGATTTGAGGTAGCAAGATAAAAAGAGTCTATTTACTAAAATGAAGCCAAACCATTTTGAAGGTGAACTCAGTTGGCAAGAAGCCACTAGACACTGAATTTTCAGTTAGACCTCAGTGAAAGTAGAACTCCAAGTTAGAAAAGGAAACCCTAGAGGCAGCCACCTTGGAGAGACATCACCTTGAGAGAGACATCCATTAATTCCACACCTACTCGTGGGTGAGCCTCACTCTCTTATCCATTAAAAGCTTATGGTGGTTGATGTTTCTATCTCTCGCTCCCTCTTCCTTCCTCTCTCCCTAAAATCAATAAAGAAAATATTTTTTAAAAAAGGCTCGGCTGGTGCAGCTCAGTGCTTGAGCATAGACCCATGCACCAAGAGGTCGCCAGTTTGATTCCCGGTCAGGGCATATGCCCAGGTTGTGGGCCCAATCCCCAGTGGGGGCATGTAGGAGGTGGCCAATCGATGTTCTCTCTCATTGATGTTTCTATCTCTCTCTCCCTCTCCCTTCCTCTCTCTCTAGAATAAATAAAGAAAATATATTTTTTTAAATCTTGTGGCAGTTGGGGGCAAGGGGTTGTGAGAGAGAGGAAAGATACTGGGTATGGCAAGGTAGTATGGTATGTTGATTCGTTCATTTTTGTATGGCTTATTCCTTTCAGATCTGAGTCTTTCGTGATTAATAAAGTAGAGTGTAGATTAATTATATACCTCTTTATTCTAATGTTTTGTGATTAGCTCCTACTTTTTCTGCTACTCTAAACACTGCTTCTCTTGTATGATAAATTATGTGTTCTATGAGTCATTGATCTTTCTTAGTTATTAATGCTTTATTTATTTTTTATTTTTTTAAATCAGAAATCCATGGATAAGTAGGCCCCTCCAACAGTCTAAGCAGAGACAGGTAGTGATAATTCTAGTCTTCCATTTGTAGACTTTTCAGCAGTGGGACCTAATGGGACATTTTAAATTGTTAAATACATTTTAGTTGAATAAAGGATTATTTCTACCATTATCGTATCACCACTCTAGCAGGACTGAGAGTAAAGTGAAGCAATATATCAAGATTATTACATATTACATAACTTTGATAATAAAAAGTGTTGTTTCTCTCCACATATCCTTTTTTGTTTTTGTTTTTGCAATTCCTCAAGCAGAAATTTTACTGATGTAAAGTGCTTTCCAAGTATTTTTTAAAACCAAGTACTATCCTATTTCCTGCCCAGAAACAGGGTAATTTGATCATTATAAAATCTATAGCTGTGTGATTTTTTTTTTTAAAGAATAGATTCTGGCTTGTTCATTCAAAAAATTTATTGAGCACCTGTTGTTTGTCAGGTAGTAGGGAATTCTTATCTCCAGGCATTTACAATTTAGTGGCATAAACAGACAAGAGACAATAAAAATTCAGTGTGATAAATGTGAACTTTAGGCATAAGGACAATGTGTTGCAATAAATTTAGTAATTTATTTATTCCATTTTTTAAAATGTTTAAGGTCAGACTAGCCTCAGCCAGCTAGATCTAGGGGCTCATACAATGTTATGAGAACCAGGGTGTCTTTCATCATTGGTTTTGTCTTGTTTTGGGACAGTGTCAATCTTAGGCAGCAGATTGGCTCCAACAGCTCCAAGCTTACTCCCACCAAAAGAGAAACCCCATCCCATCAGTTCCTGCTAAAGTCCCAGAGCTGGCTCTGATGAGCTCTGCTTGGGTCACATGTGCACTTCCGGTGCAAGCACTGTGGTCCTGTGATACACTGCTCTCATCGGCTACCTGGTTATATGGACTGAGTTAGGGATGGGTGAGTTGCCAAGGAAAAATCAGGGTGCTACCTGCTGGAGAAGCAACAGATGTCCACCATATATGATCATCAAACTTATTAAGCAGCATTAGCTCTCTTACGCATTAAATTTAATGACTCTCTATGCTATATCAATTTCTACCTTATACCAAATCTATCTACTCTGTAGTTGAATATAATGTATAAGAAGTCTATACTAAGTTATTCAAGATAAACACATAGAATCCCTTCCTAAAACAGAGGTCTGTTAAAGAGCTGAGCAATATTCACATGTACCGCTGAGAAGCCCAAAGCATGAACAAGGTTGAAAACAAGAGACTACATTGGAAAGTAAGATGGAATAAAAGAAAGAAAGAAAGAAAGAAAGAAAGAAAGAAAGAAAGAAAGAAAGAAGGAAGGAAGGAAGGAAGGAAGGAAGGAAGGAAGGAAGGAAGGAAGGAAGGAAGGAAGAAAAGAAAGAAAGAGAGAAAGAAAGAGAAAGGAAAGGAAAACAATGTAAAAATAAAAGAAACATGGTGGATTATACTCCCAAATCCTTCAATCCATTGATTTTTAGGAGATTTGTCCCACCAGCCAGAGATAATATAGATCAAATAGGCTACAATGACTTCCAAGTATTTAAAATGCTAAACTAAATAAATGTTTTTTCAACTCTTTAATTTTTATCTCAGAGAACTGAACAAAAGCAAGAAACAAACAAATAACAAATCTTGAAATTAATCCTTTCTTTTCGGAGAAGGTATTTGTTTGATTTTCCAGAATGTTGCTTGAATGATGCTTTAATGTGGCAGGTCAGTTACATAAGCAGGAAATAAGTTATCAGCAAACACATAACTGTATTTTTCCACAGGACCAAGATGTTCTAATGATTTCCCAGTAAATAAGTTTACTTTATTAAAGATCTGTTTTTATAAGCCAAAGGTTATTAGTGGTCATTGCTACCATGAGATTGTCATAAATAAAACAAAAAATAAGCACATTGAATAAACACTGTCATAAAAATCCAGGCCTGGCCCTGGCTGGTGTTGCTCAGTGGTTAGAGCATCAGCCCATGCACCAAAGGGTCTCAGGTTCGATTCCCAGTCAAGGGCATGTACCTGGGTTGCAGTTTGATTCCTGGCCCCGGTCAGGGCGCTTGGGGGAGGCAACCAATCTTTGTGTCTCTCTTATATTGATGTTTCTCTCTCTCTCTCTTTCTCCCTCCTCCTCCCTCCCTCCCTTTCACACTCTCTAAAAATCAATGAAAAAAATACCCTCAGGTGAGGATTAACAAAACAAACCAAGTCCAGGCCTGGGAATAGTCATGTATCAAAAAATCGGGAATAGTACTACCATTTTTATGTGTTCACAAATATTTCTAATCTAGAGACTGCCTAATGATTATGTTAAATTAGTTGACACCACCCCCCCACACACACACTGTACCTCACAGAACTTTCTGTTATAGCATTGATCATGTTCATTTTTATAAAATTTGTTGTGCCTGCCTTCTTGTGGAAAAAGATTTATGACAGGTGTCATTTGCCTCTTTGCATGCCTCTTTATACCTGGACTACAAACTCTTAAGGACAAGGACCAAATCTTTATCTTTTTATCTCCAGACACTGAGTTTGACGCCTACAAAAGTACTAAATAAATGCGGAGTGAAATGAAGAATGAATAGGTGAATTAATGCACTCTTCCATTTAAATGAATTCCCGAGCTCCTGTTTATTATTTATTGTTTCTATTAGTTTCATGTTTTAGGTGCTTCAAAGCTCAATTCTATGTAAATTAGCCGGCTCCCCAGTATATACCTGCTTAGCGTATGATTTACAGAGAGGGAATGGGAGCTGGGCCTGGCCCAGGCCACTGCTGGATACAGGGTTGGCAGTGTCTGGTTAACTCACAGGAGACCACCAGCTGGCTTTTTGTATTGAGTGATGAAGAGACTCCTGGTGAAAAACTCCAACTATGTTTCCTGCTGGGATTAGACACACGTGGGTATGTTTGGTAGATTCTGGAGCCTGGTCCAGAGAAGGTTTTTGGGTTAGGAGGTAGATGTGGGGGATATGATAGCTTCTGGAAGAGAATTAAATTTAAGGGAAAACAGCCAAGCATGACAGGCCAAGCCAATGGCACAGTCTTTCTTACTTTGGAAGGAAAGGAGATTCTGGGCTCAAGCAGGTCTGCCACTTGGATTGTCTTCTTTGTCCACCTGTCAGACCCAGGGAAGGCAGAAGGGCGATGAGCCAAAGCTGGAAGAACTCTCTTAATAAACTCTCTAACATTTGGGGCTATGTTTTTATAGTACTTTGGGATCCCTCAAATAGAGTACAACACAAAGTAGGGTCGGCCATTCTCCCTCTGCCCCTTCCTTACCAGCTCTTTATCATGTTCCATTGCATAGTCTTAAGGGAAGACATTTAATCTCCCATCTTCATGCTTTCACAGAGGAAGGAATGTCCTTTCTCCTCCCATCAAGGCTGTGGCTTTGCAAGAAAGCTTCTAGCTTCTCTCCCAACCCGTACCCGCTTCCCCACAAAAAAGCCCATTTCTGGGAGAGTTCCTGGGTTGAGAGTGACGGCTCCTGCACAGTCTCTCATTCTCTGGGACCCACGTGGGAGCAGCAAGCACTCAGGCTCTCTAGCTCTCTTTGTTTCCATAACAAGAAAGCACGAGGGAGAGAATTGACCTCTTACCTTTTCTTTGCTCTCTGGTCAGCCAGTCACAGGGATAATGAGACAGGCCTGTGATCTTGCATGCACCTGACGACCCATTTCTCCCTTACCCTCCCAGCCCACTCCAGATGGCCCCAAGGTCTGCATGTAGGTGGGGATGGGATGAATTACTTTGGCTGTAGATCCAAACTGTGTTCTCCAATCCAAAATTGACCAGAGTTTGCAGACATCTTGGGCAATTGCCCCGTTCACTAATGCATGCGGTTCATTAATACACCTACAGTGATCATCCATTAGCTGTCAGTTCCTAGAGTATGTACTCTCTCCATTGGAATCTGGTGGGGACTCAAGGTGGCTCATGACTTCCTCTCCCACATAACCGAGGTGCTGCTCTCACACTGTCCAGGCCCAGGGAATCAGTGGGCTGTGCCCAACAGGGTAGTGGCAGAGGAGTGACGTGTGCCCTAGAGAAGCCAGCAGGGCGGACCTGATGGGATGTTGGTGAAACACACCAGGATGGCTGAGTAGCAGGAGAAGCTCAGCTTGCACGGAGGGGCTACAGAGCCCAACAGGAATCTACTCACAAGGTTCCGACTGGTGGCTTCCAGAAATGGTTGAGGATAGGAAGCTTTACATGGCTATGGAGGACCTACACGATGTAGGTGAAGGCAGTGAAAATTAAATGATGGTTTTAAGTTATCTCATTCATATTCACAAACTGACGGCTGCTAGGAAAATCATGGTTACCTTCATTTACTCTCAACTCTGAGCACTCATTCATTGGAGCAGCTCATCCAAAATGGGGATTGATTCACTCGAGGTGCTGACCATTTCAGACATTGCTGTTTAAAGAATTGTCTGTTGAAATGAGAAAACCGCTATTTTTATGAAGTGTTAATGTGCTAATTAGAAAATTTCAAATGATTTTTTGTTCAGTTCTGTGTGTCCTGACTTTGGGATATAGTGAAAAGTAAGTTTGCAAACTAGAAATGACGGTTTATTTCTTAAAAATTTTTTCAAAGCCGATGTCATTATCTCAAGCTGATTCTCTATATCCTAAAGAATTCTCTTTGTTGCAACCTCAAAACCACGTTGCAGATCAAAACTGTTTGGTCTCAAAGTGAATTTCTTTCAGCTGAGTTAGTATTTCAAAAGGTAATGCCAACTCTGCACACAGTTTATATTTGAAATCTGTTCCATCAAGTAGATGAGACTTCATTTTTCAAATCGGATTCTTACTTGGCACTGAAATATATACATATAGGCACATGTACACACAGAATTTTATTTTGCTATAAAATGCATCTTTTCATCTACAAATATTATGCTTATAATTTTAGATATTTCCCAAATTTTATGACATATTTCCTTTGTTTTATCATAAACAATTACTTATTCTCTTTCAGGTAGTGGCAATATTTGTTTCCTATTTTCATTGAAATGGAAGCTAATATAATTCTGAAACTATGGAAATACTTTTATTTGTGTTATAATAGTCAGATGGTTTTTATTCTTTTTCTTCTCTAAAATAACATTTATATCAGTTAATTTCTGTAGCCTGGATCAGTATTAGAGTTTGGGTTTTTCAAATGGCTAATTTGCATCTAAATTGAGTTTTATAAACTTTTAGGACATTAATGTACTCCACGTATTTAAGGTATTAGTTACAAAATGACATATTTCTCAATATCCTCACCAGTTAGGCAAGCCTTAAAATATTTTTCCAGCGGTGTTGACAAGTAGATGTTTTTCCTGCAATCCTGCCCCACTAGCTTTATCTCAGAGGTAATAATATGAATGCTCTGATCATGGAAAGGTAGTGTGATAAGGCAGAGAAAAGGTGGACTTCTGAAAAAAACATATCTGGGCTCACATCTTAGCTCTACTGCTGACCAGCTGTGTGATGTTGAGTAAGTTGGTGTACCCCTCTAAACCCCAGTTCCTGCACGTGTGAAATAAGAATCACGCACGTGTGCTGGGCCGATTAAACAAAACAATGTTTGTTGTGTGCTTGTAACAGGGTAGGCTCTGAAAAATGCCAGTTTCATTATCTAGTAATATATTTCTCCCTGGAAGCTCAGCCATCTCTATGGGTTTCATATAACATTCAGCTTTTAAGCAGTTATGAACTCATAAGACTTTATGGCTGGAAGTTACCTTAGAGATCAATTAGTTAGTGGTATTTCACAGATGGGGAAGACATGGCACAGGAAAGTTAAACAGTATAAAGAGTATTTTAATATGTTTTGTGTAATAAAGAAACTGGAGGCAGAATCATTACTTGTTCAAGTTTCTATCTGGAAAGAGCAGGCAAAATAAACCCTTAGAAAGGTGGTAACAGGTATGAGACAAGCCTCGATGACAGCTTATGGGCCACACCTGAAGTAAGATAAAGCCGGTGTATCTGAGAGCGGGGCTCCCTGGCTTTCCTGTGACCGCGCATCTGAATGTGCCAGAGAATCCTGGACATTATGACCTGAGAGCAGGTAATCAGTTGTCCAGTGTCTGAGGAAGTAGACATTCACGGTGATTGATAACTCCACATCCCAAAGATATTGCAGACACACTGAAGATATTTTTATCTGAGACTAGTCCTATTACTGTCGATTCTATTCTGAGAAATAAGAAATCCTAGGCCCTAATTCCCATTAACTTACCACATATAGAGGGCTTCATATTCATCAGCAACACAAAAGAGAGAGAGATTAGAGGAATATGTCCCACAGTGCAATCCTTTCCCTTGACACGGTCACAGTTTTTATTGTATACACACCTGTAATGTTATTTGCTTTTTAAAAAATAGCCTCATTTTTTAAACCTAACCTCCTCCTAAACAACAATATCTGGGAAGTGGCACATTTGCCATAGTGATTCTATTTTTTCTAATGTACAGATAATGTCATGACTATTAAAACACAAGGTATCTGTATACAACCCCCCAGAACCATCTCACGTGCACTCTGTTCCTTCTAGTGCTGGTAGGGTCTCACTCCTCCGCCTGCAGTGACGATGCCCTTTCTAGTCTCAAGTGGTTAGTCTCTGAAATTAAAAAAAAAAAAAAAAAAAAAAAAAAAAAAAGAGCCACCGTCCTGGATGATGTGGCTTTGTGTGGGGGAGGGTGGGGAGGACCCTGTGCTTTTAGATAGGCACAAGACAACATGGTGCCAAACCCAGTCACACGCCGTTTAAAATATTGTTTAAAGGATTGAAGCACCACCCTTAGGCAGTATCATTTATTTTTAGATTACTTTCAATCACATTACGTTAAGTCCAAATCTTTCCCATCAATTCATACTTATCTAGGAAAACGTCATCTAAAAACTAACATTCTTTAATAACATTACTAAAAGTCTGTGGAAATTGTAACACCCCCAAACAATATTCCTTCAAAAATAAAATATTTGGCCCTGGCCAGTTTGGGTCAGCGGTTAGAGTGTCGGCCCACGGACCAGAGAGACCCGGGTTCGGTTCCCACCCACTAAGGGCACGTACCTCGGTTCCAGTCCTCGCCTGGTTGGGGTCATGTGGGTGGCAGCCAGTCCATGTGTCTCTCACATCGATGTTTCTCCCTCTCTCTCCTCCCCTCTCTCCTTCCCACTCTATCTGAAGATAAATGCAAAAATGTCCTTGGATGAGGATAAAAAAATAAAATAAAATATTTGCATAGGAATAAGTGGAAGAAAGTGCATACAAAAAATGACCCCTCATTAATGAAGAATGTGTATTTTGGAAAAGATCTCGGAGAGTGGAAGGAAATCCCAGCATCACATGAATGTTCCCCAGTAGACACTGAACCTCTTGAGTGAACTGGTTCGTGATCACAAAATTCCTTCTCCTCACCAAGAATTTAAAACTGCATTGTCCCCTTTTTTTCCCCCCAAATTTAAACCCATTTTCCTTTTTTAAATAAATGTATAAATAGAATCATGGCTATTTTGTCTTACATAGATCAGTGGTTCTCAACCTGTGGGTTGCGACCCCTTTGGGGGTCAAACGACCCTTTCACAGGGGTCGCCTAAGACATAACAGTAGCAAAATTACAGATATGAAGTAGCAACGAAAATAATTTTATGGTTGGGGGTCACCATAACATGAGGAACTGTATTAAAGGGTCGCGGCATTAGGAAGGTTGAGAACCACTGACACAGATAGATAGATAGATAAATAAATAAATAAATAAATAAATAAATAAATAAATAAATAAATATATAGATGGATACTCTTAACACACATATGTGTATTTATGCATATCTATATTTATATAATTAACACAAACAAGGATGCTTTATTTGGGAGAATGTTAGTGTTCATTGAGCTCGGTGTCACCCCAACTGTGTTCCACAGTTCCCATGCAGTGGAACACATGGGTGTTTCATTGAAAAGGGGATCCATGAGCAAATAACTTTGGTGAATATTGGATTAAACGGAACCTAGCACTATAGACATTTGATTTAGCTATGCTTGTCAAACTTTAATGTGCGTATAAAAGTGCCTGTTGAGCAGGTCTGGCCCGGGCCTGCCATTGTGCATTTCCAACAAGCGGCAGTGAGGCTGGTGCTGCTGGTCAAGGACTGCACTTCGAATAGCAAGGGCGTCTTTCTTAAAACCTTGTTTTACCAGTGAACTGTGCCCCCTAACACAGTTAGTGTTTTATAATTTTTGGTTGGTTGGCTGGCTGGCTGGCTGGCTGACTTATTGGTTGGTGTTTTTCAGTTTTGAAAATGAACATCACTAATCTATGATTTTTGAACCTGTTAAGATAGCTGGATTCTGTAATTTCATAGGAGTTAGCTGTTATTTTTAAAATTCACCCTACCTTGGCAATGGCTTTGCCTTGCTTCACTCAGGCTGTGCTTGGGAGAACTTGAAACCCCATATCATTGTAGAAAGGGGTGAAGGGAACAAAAGGGCACATCTCTCGAGTTCTATTCCATGTGCAATGAAGGATATACTCACTCTGTAAGGCACTAAAAATATACTTGGCTCTTACAGCTAGGCTAAAATTTACTAGGAAACAACTGTTTGGATTTATATTGCTGATGAACACTTAATCATGGGATCAGACAGCAAATCATCCCCCTGCTTTAGGTATCTGGCAAGCCAGCCACTCAGCGCTCTTCCACCTACTCATCCGCCCACTACCATTCACCTATCCATCCACCTGCTTAACTGTACACTCATCCACTCACACATCCAATCCCCACCTGTTCATTCAGTCACGTGCCGGTGTGTGTTCACCACCCACCCATTCACGCTCCCATTCCTTTATATTAATTTGTCAACATTTATGTGACATCACTTTTTTGCAGACATGAAGTAAAAGCAAAATCAATCTGTGAGATTAAAATAGGTAAAAGAGTTAATTACTTGTTATTTCACAGTCTTGCAATATACTTCCTTATGTGCTAAATTCTCAATCTGTGAAAATGTGTTTTAGACGGTTCCTGACTTATAATGGTTCAATGGATTATTTTTTGACTTTATGATGGCCCAAAAGCAATACAAATTCAGTGGAAACCATGCTTTCATTTTTTCAATTTGACCTTTCCCTGGACTAGTGACATGTGGTACAACGCTCTCTCGTGAAGCTGGGCAAAGTCAGCGAGCTGCAGCTCCCACAGCCACCGACCACGAGGGGAAACGATGGCTGCTCTACACTGAACCGCGTTGCCAGCATTTCTGGGGTGTTGTGGTTTGTGTTTTGACATCCCATTATGTCTACAAAGCCCCCATCTATATCCCTCGCTTCTAGTAAGAAGAAGAAGGCAATTACTCTTGAGATGAAACTCCAGATACTTGCCCAACTATAGGCTAATGTATGTGTTCTGAGCGTGTTTCATGAAGGCTAGAGTAAGCTATGATGTTTGGTTGGTTAGGTGTATTAAATGCATTTTCAATTAATGATATTCTCAACATACAATGGATTTATTGGGATTAATCCTGGCATAAGTCAAAGAGCATCTGTATTTCAGCGGTAGATTTGAACAACGTCTGGGATGGTGATAGTGTAGGAAGAGAAACAAGCTGCCTGTGAGCAGAGATCTGAGCTGTCCCACATGTCTCCTCAACCTGGCATTCCTCATCCTTCATTCCACGACGGATTCATTTGATCCTTTCCCACCACATTCCCTGGCTTTCCCCTTCACGCTGCCCTCCAGCCAGCCAAACCGAGCTACTTGAAATTGCCCAAACCATGCCTTTGACACTTTCCCTCCATGTGGACTGCACTTCCTGCCATCCTGGATGTCTTCTTCACAGCCCAGGACATCTCTCCTCCCCAGCGCTTTCCCAGGTCTGCTCTTCTCTGGTTGTCAGTCACACTTCTGCGGAACTCACCACTTTTGACCTTATATTCAAGTTATTTATGGGTATGTCTGATCTTACCTATTAGGTATAAAGTTCCCTAGAAAAATGAGGTCTCTGCCTGATTTATCTTTGCTTCCTTCACAGAATCTCAAGCAGGGCCACTCAGTAAAGATTTCTTGAATGAATTAATCGATCTATCTACACTTCTGATTGAATGAAGATTTTGAGTGTGCTGATTCATGAGTAACTGAGGACTTTGAGGCTAAGAAATGTCCTGGTGCCTATAAAATTCTTAACTTTATTAGTGGGTTGTTATTGCTGCATCGTTTGCAAAATATTTTGCCATGTCTTTCCCCACCCAACACTTCACCCTTCATCCTCCCCTTGGAGGCAAGAAGGACCAGGGAACACTCAGTACTTTTTCCTTTACAGACGTGGAGACCCAATCCATCATTTCTAACATGGCCTCCTTTGGAAAAGATAGCTTAAATTCCAAGCAATTCCAGTGAACTTAGAACACAGAGTGTGTTTGATTTGGGGACCATATGTACTCACATTGAGGAAGTAAGGTCACAGATACCAACTCCTGTCTGACTGCTGAGTGAGCACTTAACACTTCTTTATAATTTAATTCTCTGAAGACAGGAAACTACAGGCAGCTGCTACACCTCCCCTCCCCCTTCAAGAAGCACTTTGCTCCTTTATGGCACAAGAGCTGAACTGTGAAGTGAACTTGCCTTCTGGATTGGGACTAGGTAGTTTGGCAGCCATTCAAGTGCTATTTGACGAGCGTGTCCATCCAACAGAAGTTTGTGAAGTACTGCTTAAAATGCGTGCTCCGATTCTTCATAGATTCGAGCAGGAGAGGGAGGAAGCGGGAGTCCAGTCACACATCATTCTTTTTCTTTGCAGCTGGAGAAACTGAGGCAATGAGAAGCAGGACGTTATGCAGGGTCACAGAGGGGAGCCTGCAATCTTGAGAAAACGATCTTCATTTACTCTGTCACTTCCAGGCAGCTGGTTGACAGCTAATCTGATTTTTAGATAAGCTTAGTTGTCTGGAATAATATTGGCCACTCCATCACTGGGGAAGGTGGTGTGTTTTAGGAATAAGGTTAGTTGTCAGAAATCTACCAAAGACAAAATTTAAGAAAAAAGATATTTATTTCCTTAATAAAACTATTTAACAAGTTCATTTTTATCGTTGGGTACAAACAAAGATTAGTGTAACACAAATTGAGGAATATATTGAAGTGATGACACACAACACCCGTTTCCAACTTAAGAACTAGAATATTAACAACACCACAGAAACTTCTTGTGGGTTCTTCTCCAGACTTCTCAAGTGATCCCCACCCTCCACACAGAGGTAAACTAGCTCCTGGATTTTTGTTCGTCTGCTCTGTGGCTTTATTTTCACAGCTTTATCATATATACATGTATCAGTAGACACTATAATATTGTAGTTTGCTTGTTTTTTGAGCTTCATAGAAATGATATCATATTATATATATTTTTCTGCATCTTAATTTTTATTCCAATATTATGTTTCTAAGATACATCTATATTGTTGCTTAAAGCTGTGGTTTACTCGTATTCACTGCTGCATAATAGTCATTGTGTGACTGTATCAAAATTTAGTGGCTAGTGGATTTTTGGGTTTGTGAGTAAAGAATTAATAATCAAGACTGGGCTGTTGTTGTATTTGTCCAACAATCTTTCCAGGTCAGTGGCTTTCAAAAACAATTCTTTTTACTCTTATCAAAAACAAATACATTTTATACTGTATCTCAGTATACATACACATATAAGTAATTGAAACAAAGTTCAATGAAATAATACTGGTTTTACCGTGTGCAATGTACTCTAGTCCATTCTATTTCATTTTTACTTAAAAAAAATTTTTTTTTTCTTTATTGATTTTAGAGAGAGAGGAAGGGAGAGGGAGAGAGAGATAGAAACATTGATGAGAGAGAACATCGATTGGCCGTCTCCTGCATGCCCTCACTGGGGATTTGACCCACAACCTGGGCATGTGCCCTGACCGGGAATTGAACCGGTGACCTCCTGGTGCATGGGTCGACGCTCAACCACTGAGCCACACCAGCCGGGCCATTTTTACTTTTTAATGCTTAATTTGTATTGGGTGAGGCCCACCAAATTGATTTCATTACCCTCTGTGTTGGAGATCACAATTTATAAAACAATGCTCTAAGTCTTATAGTAAAGAACAAATTAATAAGCCAGAAAGTATAGCATGCTTATTTTTACTATGACTTTGGGGGGGTGGTCAGGAAAAACAATGTAGCAAAACCTATATAATATTCATATTCAGTGTTCTTTAGTATGATCACTATGATTATAAGATTTTGTCCCTCACATCATAAAGCTCCCTTAATGAGATAAAAAAAGTCCCACAGACTCTAATACTTCTAGAAGTCTTTTTATCTAAACTATGTTTTTAAAGTTCAGCACAATATAAGAGTTTTTAATAAAATAATTTTTCATGTCACCTTAGAAATTTTAATTTTATCATCAGAAAACGCAAAATAATTTTTCTTTCCTTTGTTATAGGAGGTACTAGGTGGCTTTCCAGGTTAGGAGTCGGAAAGCTAAGCACCCATAGACCTTATACGTGGGCATTTCCCCTGAGTTTCTAACTGTGAGCAGCAGGCAAGAGAGACTGTTATCACGAGGTCTACCCCCATCTCTCTTTGATTGCATAAAAACACAAGGAAAATTCTGTGTTTCAGCCTCTTCAGGGGCCATTGGAGAAAAGTCTCTTTCGTCTACCTCCAAATCCAAAGCAGACCTAAAAGCTCCTTTTTCTACTTTATCAGAGCTAATGGGGATTGATCATTTTCCACCCCAAATTGCAGACATCTTCAAACCTCAAGTGACAAAGTTTCCTTCCTGTTACAAGAGCATTCTGGAAAGCTGGGTACATCTGTGTGTCAAGTAGCCTCACCCCAAAAAGGACAGAGGTCACTGGATCATTCTGTCGCCACTTTCCCCTTCGTATCTCTCACCCCTTGTCTGAGGAGTGGGCTAGTCAGGGGTCCTCAGTGAGGTACCAAGATTTTAGAATATTCTGTTTGTCTCTAGACCCTCTCTTTCTTGCTTGGGAATGGAATTATCCTACATTAGAAGAACTACTAGAGTCCTCCCAAGTAAAACAGGAAATGTTTTTAGAAAGGATTAAAACCATATTTTTATAATTATGATAACACTCGGTTATGCTTAGATCATAAATTAGTCTCTTCCTTCTTAAACTTTCTCTTTCTTCAGAGACTAGTCAAAAAGTTAGACATATTTCAAATTCTAATTCTTTAAGCAGATTTTTTTTCATTATTTTTCTTCTTTTCTATATAATTTCATCAAGGGATTTTGTTTAGTATTCACAATAGTGCCTATTCCTTTTCCCCCCTTTATTTTTGTTTGTAAATCATTGGCTGTTTCATAACTTTTATTTACGAAACAATGTTTATATGAGAGAACATTTATATTTTAGGAAGAGTCTAGTGATCACGAGTGACAGCTCTGAGCCAGACGTGTTGGGCTCAGGGCCCGGCTCTTCCACTACTAGTTGCGTGACATTGGCAAGTTTCTTAAACACGCGTGCCTCAGTTTCCTCATCTGCAATATGCAAATAATAATGACATCTTCTTTATCACGGGGCTGTTGTAGGATTAAGCACTTTAATTCATAGAAGTGCACAGACCAGTACCGGATAGCTAGCAAAGGCTCAACCTGTGTTATTCTTATAGCTGCCATCATTTCCGTGTCATTGCAGTTATTCCATTACATGGCAACACGCCGCCTCCCTCTGACTGCCTAAGAAGCAAAGGCTGATTTTTTTTGTTTCTAAATCTGTTAAAACCCACATATTTTATCCTCTTTGAGAAACTATATATATATCCAACATAACTTACTGATGAAAGTTTAGCTTTGCTTAGTTATTAAATTAGATAAAGTCTATAAAGTACTTTGCAAGTCATAAGCTACTATACAAATGTCAGTTATTATAATACCTATACCAAGAAAATTTCTATTTTCCAGATGCCATTATTTAAGAGAGGGCTTATCTTTCCTTTTGGAAATAAATGTGAGGTGATTTTTCCATAAAGAGTAATCTTTATGGAACCTCAAAGATCTTAGACTAAGATTTGTTGATGGCATTTTTCATTATTGGGATAAGGATTTAGATTGTATCAGACTTAAACACATTTGCAATTTCAGCTTTTCCTTCAACAAAGATATGAACAGATTGCTGTCCCTTGTCTGTCAGAAAAAGCAAAGCTCTCTCGGTTGCAGGAATTTTAAAAATAAAGGTTAGATAAAATAGGTTTCTAGAAACCTCTACTCAGACCATTTGATGCATACGTCATTTAGTTAGCCATAATAAATTGCGTATCTTAAGAAATTTCCCAGAAGGGGACATCCAATTTTCAGTTGCTGGAATTTCTTAGACCATCAATATACAGTCTTCTCTCCTTCTTCAATTTCCTTTTGTACACACAGTGCAAGTCTCCCTTAAATAAGACCTTATCGTGATATATAGTATCCTTTTCCCAGTCTGTCAGCCCTACACAAGCTGGCATTTTGTTATCAGTATATAATGTTATCAGAGGTACAATTATTTCCTGAGTGTATTTGCCTCCTCAACTAAATCTTAAGCCCTTGAAATCAAGGATCATATTTTATACTAGTCATAATCTTTTTCATAATGGCCAGCAAAGTCCTAAGCACAGAATAGTTGCTCAGGGAGTGCTAATTGATTGATTAATTGAAACTCACATGAGCCCACTCTAGAATCCAAAGTGACAAGGCCCGTATTTTTCCCAAATAAAACAAGACCTCATAACAGAATGTTTTCAGCCCCTTCTACGGGCTTCTCTGTTGCTTCTATGACCAGCAGATGTAGCAGTACGAAAGAGAAAGAGTTCCAGTTGGAGTTAAGCATGTCTGGGCTTTCAGTACTGACTGTGAAGCAGGGTATTTAACCTCCCAGAGTCTCGGTTTTCTCATCAATAAAATGAGAAAAATCATGTCTACCTCGGTATTTTGAAGACTGGAGAAAGTATTTTCTATGAAGTGCCTAGCACAGCACCTTGCTGGGGTGCCATGGAAGTGGGCTGTTGAACACCTGCTTAAGTGGAGGTGCTGATTTGAAATTTACAGCTGGTTTTCAAAGACAGTATGTCCAAAGCCAAGCTCATGATTTTTCCCAACTCCCAAACCTAAACCTGACCCTCCTTCAGGGCATGGCCCCACTACCCATACACTTATGCAAACCAAAATCTAGAATTCATCTCTAACCCTTCTCAGATCCTCTTCCACACCTCCCTGTTCCAAACCAACACTCGTTGCCTCCTGAGTCTTCCCACATCTCCCCACCTCCCACAGCCACCAGCTGGGTAGAAGCTGCTCCCATCATTTCTCACTGGGTCCACCAAACACCTCCAACTCAGCTCCCTGCTTCCTAGGAGTGGCTCCAATCTGCTCATCTTACGTGAGTGACCTTCTTTTATGGGTGCAAATCTGATCGCATCTTTCCCTTGCTGCCTATCACTTTTCAAAAAACAAATACACGAATCCTTCACTTGACCCAGAAGATCTGCTAGGATCTGGCCCGTACTCTGAGGGTATTTTCCATTTGCCTCTCCAGGTCCACTTGATCCTTCTCCGCCCCGCTCTGTACCCTGGGAGCTGGCATTATGGGCTGCCTCAAAGGGCTCCCCCACAATCTGACTTACAGTTCATTTGCCTAAAGAAAGGAGGGAGATGCAGAGGTGGCTGGAGATTGCAGTACTTATTTCCCTGGACCCCTTCCTCCGGTGTAGCCTCAGGTTGGCTCTATCTTCTTACAGCCACAGCTACTGTGAGGTGTTTTTTTCTTTCCTGGGCTGTTTTCTCTGATAAATATAGGCGTAAGAGCAGCCTTTTATTCTTGGGTACTATACATCCCTTGTTGATTTCCCTTAACCATTAAGACACCATTATAAAGAGTTCCTTTATTAAACTGTCCTCAATGGCCCCATTTGAAGGTGCCCTGTTTTCTGCTGGAACCCTGACTGAATCTTTCTTCCCTCCTTAAGCTACTGGCCTTTCAGTTCTTCAAATATTCCATGCTTCCTCCCACCTCTGCCTAGATTAGTTTTTCTCTGTCCTTGGTTAACACTATCTCATCCCTCACATCTCAGCTGAAATATCACTTCCTAGAGGAAGCTCTTCCTGACTCCCCAAGTAGGTCAAGTAACTCTGTAATATACTTTCTTATCTCTATGTAATTTTCCACAGCACTTATAAGAAGATAATAAATACATCATTTAACTAAAGTATGTCTTTGCCATGAGTGTAGGAATCATGTCTGTTTTGCTCATCAGTGTACCCCAGCTCCTAATGTCTGGCATGTGTGGTTCTCAAAACATAAATGATAAAAGAATGAATGCATTCAGTTTGCTAGCCACTGACTAGAAATGTGCTGATCTTTAGGTGTATACAAGTGGACCACATTTATCTATTTATTTTGTAGATCTACGTCCCATATGCTAATTATGGTTTGGACAAAGAGATTTTTTTCATTCTTTCTTCCAATCACAATTTTCAAAGCCAAGCATTTCCTAGTTACATTATGTTAGGAATTTCCTGGCTGCCTACTTGCCTCAAATGACTGTCCCTTTCTTCTTTCCAATTCTGCTCTTTCTATTTTCCTCAATGAATAGTTTTCCCTTTCTATTATCTCTTGTGGGCTGGAATGCCCTTCTACCTCCGCCAACCTCCCCATATCCATGTGACTAACTCCTTCCCCTCCTTCAAAGCTGTGCTTAAAAGTTTTCCCAATGGAGTCTACCCTAACCACACTATTTAAAATTTCTGAAGCAACCCTCTCCCTGAATCTCCTGAGCCCTGCTCTATTTTTCAATAACTTTTATCATTGTCTAGCATCATTTATATTTTTTATGATGCTTATTTTTTATTGTCTGTCTCCTCTAATAAAAAGTTTATATCTCAGGTGCCTAGAACAGTACCTAGGACATAGTAGGCCTTCAACAATATCTGTTGAATGAATTAAATCAGTGTCCTTTTCTCCACCCTTGAGTGGCCTGTACTTCTTTATTCACAACTACTCTTTTCCCATAAACCAAAAGGCAATTATAGATGTAAAGATTCTCCCTTGTTCTTTCGTCTTTCTGGACAAAACTTTATGATGAAAAATTTTGAAAGAACTCTCATGTGATTTAAAGGAAATGCCCTTACCATACAT
This sequence comes from Tadarida brasiliensis, assembly GCA_030848825.1. Lineage (NCBI taxonomy): Eukaryota > Metazoa > Chordata > Mammalia > Chiroptera > Molossidae > Tadarida > Tadarida brasiliensis. The sequence goes on along the minus strand of CM061257.1, from coordinate 57,885,926 downwards.
ACTTCCTAACTTAGTAATTAAGCAACGTGAGCACAGGAATCATGCCTTTTGGATTTAATGTCCTACACTCAGTAAATATTTTGTTATGAGAGCAATAAAAATGAAAGCAAGTGTTAATGAAAGTCCATAAAGGTGTAAGTAAAATGCCTAATCTCTATTTGCCAAGCAATTAATTTCTATCTCCATTTTATCTTTAAGTCACTTTAGAAATATTGCACAAAAAGCAAATTTGTTATATAATCGAGCAAAAGAAACGCCTTATAAATTTTAGTTTTATCATTCTGAGTTATAGTCATCATTGATATTCAAAATAGTCAAGATTCTGCAAGATCCCAAAGTGCCTCTGAATCATGAAACATTAAATCTTTAATAACATTTTAGGACCATCTTATTAACTGAATATTGATTATCTATGCCCATCACATTTACCCGCTAGTAACCAGGATATTCCAACCAATCAATCCGACAGGAAGTATCTACTAAAAGACTAGCATGAGCTCGTCCCAGCACTGTCTCATTAACCGGAACACTGCGCCTCTGCTAAATGCTGAGGGTTTACCGTATTGCTAACAACTGCGAATCTCTGTTAGTCTGAAATCACTTTTACCCGAGGAGCGAGGTGACGGCTGGGTTGACATTCCTGTCAGTTCTCATCCCTTCACGACGCTGCCTCTTCTCTGAGGCATATACCTCCTTTCTCCTCGTGATTAATCATGTTGAAATGCTAATTGGTTTTTCTCCTTTAAGGGAAACATGGTAGAACAATTTTTCTGAAATGTTTTATGTCTTTCTTTTTCTCTCCCTTTTATATTACATGTTAATAAAAGAGAAATTGGGAAGTATGGGGGATGGGACAAAGAAAAAATAATTCCCATTCTCCCACATATTTTATCATTAAAGGTAATGACTGTTAACTTTGGGATCTGTTTCTTTCCAGGGATTTTACACACATGTGTTGTGTGTGTGCGCGCACACACACACACACACACACAACACGCACCAGTGATCTGAAACATGTCAGTAGTGGTGAGCTAGAGAAAGAACAGCCCAACCCCATAAAAGTGACATCTATAAAAAAACATACCTAAAAAAAAAAAAAGAAGAAAGAAAGAATAAAAACCTCGCCTTTAGGGTAAAGGTTAACAACTGAACTGTCATTTAGAGTTGATGATTTGCTTTCCCCTAAGCTTAGAGCTTTCGGGGAATTAGTTTATGATCCCAGGCAGCTTTCTTGGTGGGGGGGAGGGTGCCCAGTTAGCCCTAATTATTACATTTTGTTTCACATTCCCTCTTAAACAGCTAACCTTTTCTTTCTAATGGGTCTGGACTCTGGCAGCCACAGCTTGAACTGACTGAGCAGTTCTTTCTCTAAATGGCCTTTTGTGTGCGGATAATGACCCCACTCTCTTGAATCGGGTTTTTCTGTACTTACTGTAGCTAAATGCATCATTGGAAAAAATAAAGCGAAGAGAAATTGCAGTAAAAATGGTACATAATGGGGTGGAGGGTAGGCTTGGCTCTCAGACTTCTACACGTTCCTTCTTCTAAAGTTTCCTACAGAATAATATTAACCCTCCGAGTGGGCTGGGGCGACTGTGGTAGGCTGCACTCTGTGGGATCTGGCCTTGTTCTGGAGGAAAGGGGTGCCTGGGTCCTCTCAGCGGAAATATTGCTCTGCACCTTGCCGCCGCTTATTGGGTCAGAGCCTGCCTCAGAACAAGTGCTCGGAAACAGGAATTTCTTCCTGGCCGACCTCAGGCTTCTGAGGGACGTGGGTCATTCTCGTCCTTGTGTTACAATTCTGTTGTGAAACCTGAAGGTACCGTGTCTGTGAAAATGGGGGAACCTTGTGAAACAGACGAGTGCAAGCTCTTGGACACCCACTTTATGTTCCAAGATTTAGAATTATAAAAACCAAATGCCCTTGTAATGGGAGGAATAATGGTGTCAGAGTTCATAAAATTTTATAGCAGAGTTTGAACCACCTATTTTGAAATTAAATTAAGGGGATATCCAGATCTCTTTGTAGTCCCAATCTAGTTTATACGTCAGTGTAACCTAAAGCATAGTCAGGCAGTTTTAAGGTCTAAAGACTGTGTTACTGGAGCTTCCCTACCTATACTAATTCACTACCCTCTCTTTCATTGCTTTGTTTACTTGCCTCCTGTATGTAAAAAGCACTTTCTAAATTACTAGACGTTGTATAAATAAATACCAGGCAGCCGTGATCTAATCGCTCGTCCTTCTCTTCTGTACCCAATTCCCTCCCTTGCATCTTATTTACTTGGTACTTACAGACTCTGTCCAATCTACTTCTCCCACCTCACCCCTTGAGTATGTTAATGGTTCCATTTAATAAAGTAATAACTCATAATGGGTTAATAAAGGGTAGTCAGGGATGCTAGGGTGCAACCCTTTGAAGAAGTGTAAGGTGCTTTCCTGCGGTGATTCATTCACTCCCACTTCTGAGGGCCATAGGTACCTCATCTGAAAGGGGGGAAATAATAATACATTCCTTCCGTACTCAAACCAGTGAAGAGATAGTTCCGGCATGTGTCTGTATGTTTAATATTTTTAAAGTTAGGTCTCTGCATAAGCAAGAGGGCAAGAAAAAGGACTGCAACATGGACAGAAGAAGGCTGAGGAGATTGGTCCCTCCCAACAATGAACTTTGGGAGGAGACAAACAATAGCAATTACAATATCTATTCCTGGAACATTTTTGTTAAATCACAAGAAATTCTGAATAGGTTTTAAGCAGTTTCCTCTTTCATAAAATACTATTAGTTTTGAAGATCCAGTGAGGTTTGGAGAAAATTCAGGCAGTCAAACTCTTTCTGTATGAAGATGTAGGGTAGCACTGATGTGTATTCCTACTCTTCCCAAAAGGTTCGAGGCAAGTGTCGCTTTGCCCAATGGCTTTGGGCTGCAGCTGCTGAAGTGGCCACAGAGAAGTGGTGACTTGTTTACAAACCTTGACCACACATGGACTAAACGCCTTTGACTCTCTCAAACTTTCAATTTAGATGTGACCTAGTCTTTATAACCCATGTGAGAAACTGAAAGATGACTGAAATTTCTGACACTAGGAAGGCTGGTAAGTTTTAGAGAAACACTCCTCTTAAGTGCTCTTTGTGGGACTAGACGTGTGTCATCATGAGTCTAACCATTTGCTAGTGACCTGGATCAGTCCAGAGTGGCTTGGATCATCTTCAGAGCAGATGCTAAACAGTGATGGCTGAAATAAAGAAAGGTCAGAGACGTGGGTGGAATGATTCCAATTAGATCATTATGAATGGGACAGTGACATTCTATATCACTGCACTGACTACATGGGGCATTCATTCATCCATATAATCACAAATCTTTTTTTTTTTTTAATATTTTTTCTTTATTGATTTTAGAAAGGAAGGGAGAGGGAGAGAGAGAGAGAGAAACATCGATGAGAGAGAACATCGACTGGCTGCCTCCTGCATGCCCCCCACTGGGGATCGGGCTCACAACTTGGGCATGTGACCTGACGAGGAATCAACCCGGTGACCTCTTGTTGCATGGATCAACGCTCAACCACTGAGCCACACCAGCCTACCCATATAGTCACAAATCTTTATTGAGCATTTCTTATTTGCTAGACATGGTATAAGAGTCCAAGGATACAGAAGATAAATAAAGCAGGATGATCACTGCCCTCAGTAGGTCATGTCTACTAGAAGAGATTGGAATATAAATAACAAAATAACAGGTCTCATTTATTTATCCCGAGTGAGTTCCTGCTACTGTTCTAAGTGATTTACATGCAGTCGCTCACTTAATCTCACAGTGACTGTATGGGATAAGAATTATCTTCCTTTCTCTACAGATAATTGAACTGAGGCACACAGATTTTCATACATGTGCATGATCACACAGTGGTAAGTCATGAAACCAAATTCAGACCAGACCCCATGTTCTTCCCCACTGCTTCTAACACCATATTCCTAAAGAAAGGTATAAAAAGAGGATCAGATCTGATCAGTAATCCCTGAGAAGGGACTAGCACTGTTTTTAAACCTTTGTTTTATTCCTATCTCACATATATAACTTTCTTTGAGAGCTTGGTGAATTTCCTTTTATCTTTCTATGCAATAGTTTTGCTATATTGTTTGGTTTTTTTAAAAAACATAGTTGTAATTGTATTGTATATACAATGTTTAATGTGTAATTCTGAAGTGTGTAGTCCTTGAATGTTATTAGCAATGACAGGAAGTCCTTGAAAATCATTGCTTAAGGGCTTTCATAGCCCAAGAGATACATTTTTTAAGGTACATTTAAAAAACAACTCACTGGGAAAGTAGTCATCTACTTGCATGATGTGTAAATTATAATAACAAGCAATTTATATTTAAGAATCATCATGAAGTCTCACCTACATATTGAAATAACTAGAAGTCTCAAGAATCAAAATGATATTTAATTACGTTTACATCCTCGTTACTTAACCTACGTGAGTTAAGTTGATGAACCAGAATTGTAAATGCATTTACAATTTTAGAAATGTCCAAAGTATTCAACAAAGCTCAGTAAGAATAATGTTTCTTTTATAACAATGTTAAACATTAGACATGGGGGCGGGAGGGGACTGAACAATCATAATGATAGCCAGTCTTTCCATAAAGGGTATGTCTGTTTACACTTTAATGATGGTATAAACAGGAGTGTGTTCACTCATGGGCTACACCTCTCACCTATTAAGAAGGCACATGAAACTCTTGTTAGAAAAATAAGGAAGTGGGTGGGGGAAGGGGAAGAAAATGTGCTTCAGACTGTTTAACTGTAGCTACTGCTTTCGTATCAGAAGCCAATTCTTCCATCTGAAACCCCAACTGATCTAAGCAGATTTTTAGCTTGCCAACTGATGAGTGTAAAAACGAAGCCCTCTGGTTGGTGCTTGATCTTCTTTCTGCTTCAGTTGTTTTTTTCAAATAAAATGCTGAAATGCCAAGGAAGCAACTTTCAGAAATGCATTGGTAGCTAAATCACAGCTCTGAGTATCCCGTGTCACTGGACTTCACTGGTGTCACCTGAGACTATAACATGCTAATATTTAAAGGCAGAAAACTCAATGCCTCAGGAAGGGAACTTCCTAGCCTGAGTTGACAGAAGCAGAGTAAAACTGCCTGGTCATGAAGTCATAAAACAACTCTCGTCTTTTCTTTATGATTGCAAATTCACTAAAACCTCACCCTAACATAGTAATTTCTTCAATATAAGACAAATTTGCCCAAATAGGATCCAAGATACGCTTTTAAAAAACAGCAGTATTTGACGCAAGCACATTACTTAGATTACCTCATGGTATCTTCATTGAAACCTTACAAAACAGCCATCATAACTTCTGTCATTTTACAGATAAGGAAATTGAGGCACAGATTTTAGGTAGCCAGCCCTTGTTTACAGTTAAGGAGTGGCGAGGCTGGAATGTGAACACAGATAAGGCTTCTCAAAGCCTTATTTTTTGCCACTTCCTCATCTAAAATCTCCAGTGGCAAGTAATAGCCTATCAGTCCAATTGACAAGAGATGAATAGACCAGAATATGTCTTTAGAGAGCCGGGAATGAATGAAGGCATAGGGAAGCGAAGGCACAAATTTTGTTTTTTTGGGTTTTTTTTTTTTTTGGTTAATACCCACCCAAGGATACTTTTTCCATTGGTTTTTAGAGACAGTGGAAGAGAGGGAGGGAGAGAGAGAGAAACATCTGTGTGATAGATACACATAGATTGGTTGCCTCCCGCATGACCCCAACCAGGGCTGGGGCTCAAACCTGCAACCCAGGTACGTGCCCTTGACCAGGAATTGAACTCCTGACCCTTTGGTCCACAGGCCAACACTCTAATTGCTGAGCCAAACCAGCCAGGGTGAAGGCACAAAGTTTTAAACCAGCTTTCAGTTTCTGCTCACATTATGGCTTGGCGATTCTGTTTGCCCCCACTCCCGGATCTGTTCTCCAGCCTTCTCCACAGCCACTCTCATGCTATCTGGCTTCCAGTGGGTACAGCCAGTGGGAGGCACTGCAGGAAGACGAGGGCTGGAGGAGAGCAGGTCAGTGCGTCTCTTCCTCATGCCCTCCCTACTGCAGTGCTTGTCTCAAGTAATCATTCGTTTTTTCTGCCAAGCTCCTGCCCTTTCATTCTTACCAGTGCTATTAACCTCTTGTGGCTAGTCTCTGATTTCTTCCTTTAACAATACCTGTTTAAGTCATTCCTTCATTAAAGCCACACTGGAATTATCTGGGAGGAATTCTGTTTCCTGCTGAGACTGACTGATTGACTGTCTTTCTAGTCTTATTCCTCCCCACCTCTACCTAAATCCATTCATTCATTAAACAAATATTCCCTGAACCAGTACCTCAAGGTGAAGTGCATCAAGGTGAATGAGACAGACAAGGTCCTTGCTTTCTTGAATCTTACAAATATCTCAGGCCTACACGTCCCTTTACTGTTGTTTATTTCCTACTCCCCACACATCTCTTGCCGATTGTAATTCTTTAAGCCCCTGTTTAAATATTTCTCCTTCAAAACTGCAATATAGACTTCTTTTGAGCACTGTGAAAGGACTAGGTTCTGTGCTAACAACAACGAATCCAAAAAAGTGTTCACTGGACACCCCCGCTGTCCAGATCTCCTTTCCAGGAGTCCATAACTCTGGGAAGTCCACAGGCAGGAGCAGATAGAATTTTCTGAGGGGACTTCAGCTGACTGTTTGTCCCTGAAATGGCTGGCTTTCCCAGATGATAAAGAGATGCTTGTGTCACAGGATAATTTATGAGATAATAGACCGTATCTTTCCCTAACCATTTCCAGTTAGCAGAGCTTTGGGGCTCCTTTGCCTCAGGATGGGGGTGTGTTGAAGAAAGCAGTTTTCCACAGATAACCTGCTTCCTTGGCTTTTGTTTCTCGAGGCATGAGCTCCTGGGGAAATCATGGAGGTGGGGAGGGGAGAGATGAAGATGGCTGGAGGTCGGAGATGGAGAGGAAACTGCTGAAGACTTGAGAAGGGGCAGAGGCTGCTACATAACATTCCAGAGAGGTGGCAGTGGCTATATGTGTCCCCAAGAAATCTGACTTCTAGGCTCTCATCCAGGACGAAGACCCAGGGCGTTCCTGAGCTCCCTGCATCCCCTAACCATATTGGTACCACAGAGCAGAACCTCTGCCTTCAAAGGACACAGGTAAATTGGTTGTCAAATAAAGTAATTACACACTTTCAGATGCCAATGCTGCATAATTTCCTAGCAGCTGGATATACTGTCTACTATTGTTTTTTCGACATTGAGGTCATGATATGTTGCTGACATCATGAATCTAAACTTGTATATGAAACATTAAATTATATTTTCAAAACCCTAAGATGTTTATGAGGGCAATAAAATTGTAGCTCCCTGGGTGAGTAGGAGTATTTCATCCAAAAAAGCCTTTTGTTTTCCCTGTCTGCCTGTTCATGGTAGCAGGAGGGGTGGGGGAGGGAGGAGAGAGAGAGAAAGGGAGAGAGGAGAGGAGAGGAGAGGAGAGGAGAGGAGAGGAGAGGAGAGGAGAGGAGAGGAGAGGAGAGGAGAGGAGAGGAGAGGAGAGGAGAGGAGAGGAGAGGAGAGAGAAGAGAAGAGAAGAGAAGAGAAGAGAAGAGAAGAGAAGAGAAGAGAAGAGAAGAGAAGAGAAGAGAAGAGAAGAGAAGAGAAGAGAAGAGGATGTTTTATCAAATCATCATCATTTACGCTAGGAGTTGGCAAACTATCTCCCACAGGCCAAATCTAGCCAAATACCTGTTTTTGTATAGCCCATGAGCGAAAGATAACTTTTACATTTCTTTGTTTGTTTGTTTGTTTTTTTAAATCCTCACCTGAGGATATGTTTCTATTAATTTTAGAGAGAGAAGAAGAGAGAGGGAGGGAGAGAAACATCGATGTGAGAGAGAAACATCGATCAGTTGCCTCCAGTATATGCCCTGACCAGGAATCAAACCCCAGCCTTTTGGTGTATAGGACAATGGTCCAACCAAGTGAACCACTGGCCAGGGCAACTTTTACATTTTAAATGGCTAAAGAAAATAAAAAGAAGAAATATATTTCATGACAAATGCGAGTTACATGGAATTCAAATGTCAGTGTCCATAACAAAGTTTTATTGGAAAAATAGCTGCACTCATTCATGTGGCTACTTTGTCGATGCATTTCAGAGTTGAGTAGTTGTAACAAAGACCCAAACAGTTGAAAATATTTGCCATTTAGCCCTTTATAGAAGTTCGCAGACCCGTGACATAGAATGGATGTGGTAACTCTTGTTCATAGACTTTAAATTTGGATGCTTAAAGGAGGATCTATTCACCTGAAATATAGATTTATTTCTAGTTATATAAGGAGTAGACAAAGGTTTTATTCACTCAGGGATGTGGTCAACATCAGAACAGGCTAAATCCAAAAAGGAGGCCATCTCTATGAGTTACACAGAAATCAGTACTTTTTGAATAAGCTTAGCTTGAAACAGGAAGTTCTCTAAGAGACATTATAATAACAGCTTCCATTTATAGAACTCTTACTATATGCCACATACTTCATTAGCAACTCAGTTTAATCCTCAAATCCACCCAGAAAGGTAGGTATTTTCAAGATGTTATGAAGGTGGGACAATCAGTTGAGATGTAAAAGTTAAAAGGTATGTTCCACCATAAAACTCTAGAGGTTGGAGAGTGAAGAGGAAGTATAATGCCAAGAGCTGGGTTTTCTGCCCACCTGATATGAGGTCTGGTCTTGTGGCAAATAAAAAGACCAACTTTGTTCAGACCACATTGCAGCACCTCCCCACCACCTCCACAAGCACACACTTGAGGGCCAAACTCAGCGGGCAACAGATAAAGCAGAGAATCAAATCAGAAATTTAGAAGACAAGGTAGCAAAAGATACCCAATCAGAACAGCAAAGAGAAAAAAAATATATTTTAATTAGGATAGTTTAAAGGACCTCTGGGATAACATTAAGCATAACAACATCCATATCATAGGGGTATCAGAAGGAGAAGAGAGAAAGCAAGGGATTGAGAACCTATTTGGAAAAACAATGACTGAAAACTTCCCTAACCTGGTGAAGGAAAGACACACAAATCCAAGAAGTGCAGAGAGTCACAAACACAATGAACCCAAATAAACCCACATCAAAACACATCATAATTAAAATGCAAAAGGTTAAAGACAAAGAGAGAATCTTAAAAGCAGCAAGAGAAAATCAGTTACTTATCTTTAAGGGACCTCCTATAAGACTGTCAGCTGATTTCTTAACAGAAACTTTGCAGACCAGAAGAGATTGGCAAGAAATATTCAAAGTGATAAAAAACAAGGACCTACAATCAAAATTACTCTACACAGCAAAGCTATAATTTTGAACTGAAGGTCAGTAAAGAGCTTCCCAGACAAAAAAAAAAAGCTGAAGAGTTCATTACCACCAAACTAGCATTATAAGAAATGTTAAAAAGTCTTCTTTAAGAAGAAGAAAAAGAACAAGAAAAACATAAAAATATGAATAATAAAATAGCAATAAATACATATCTTTCAACAATTACTTTAAATGCAAATGGGTTAAATGCTCCTTTCAAAGACATCTGGAGTCTGAATGGATAGCAAAACAAGACCCTTACATATGCTATTTACAAGAGATTCACTTCAGATCAAAAGACACAGACTGAAAGTAAAGGGATGGAAAAAGATATTTCATGAAAATGGAAACAAACAAAAGCAGGGGTAGCAATACTTATATCAGAAAAAATAGACTTTAGAACAAAAGGCTGACAAGAGACAAAGAAGGACCCAGTAATTCCACTTCTGGGTATTTATCCGAAGAAACCCAAAACACTAAATCAGAAAACATATAGATCCATATGTTCATCACAGCATTATTTACAATAGCCAAGATATGGAAGCAACCTAAGTGTCCATCGATAGATGAACGGATAAAGAAGTGATGCATATATACAATGGAATATGACTCCATATAAAAAAAGAATAAAATCTTGCCACCTGCAACAACATGGATGGACCTAGAGGGTATTGTGCTGAGTGAAATAAGTCATACAGAGAAAGACAAATGCCATATGATTTCACTTATACGAAAAATCTAAAAATAAAATAAATGAACAAGCAGAACAGAAACAGACTCATAGATACAGAGAATATTTTGATGTCTGCCAGATGGGAGGGGAATTGGGGGGATGGGTGGAAAAGGTGAAGGGATTAAGAGGTACAAATTGGTTGCTACAGAATAGTCACAGGGATGTAAGGTACAGCATAAGAAATATAGTCAATAATACTGTAATAACTATGTATGGTGTCAGATGGGTACTATTTTATTGGGGTGATCACTTTTTAAGTTATGTCATGTCTAATTATTGAGTTGTACACCTGAAATTACTATATGTCAACTATAATGGAAAAATAAAAAATTATTTAAAGTAAAAAAAAAAAGAAGACGAACTTTACAGAGTTGTTATAAAGAATCCGTGACCTAACTTCTGAAAAAACACCTATCAGTGTCTGGCAAGTAGTGGTTGAAAGTAGTTGGTTTACTTCCTTACTCGTTTTTTTTCCTAACTACATTTTATATTTACCAAAGTGTATATGGATTATGCATAAAGAAACATTGGAAGAGTACAAGAGGAATTAATAAAAAATGGTAAAAATGATGGCTGGAGATTGGGTATGGGTAGACAGAAACAGGAGTGGGAACATTGTTTTGATTTTGAAACATAAATATATTAGCTATCTATCAAAAATTAAATTAAAAAATCTGTAATGAGGCTTAATTTGGGAACTATAAATTAGAACTGCCCTAGTAGAAAAGCCTACTCAATTTTATAATGTTTTCTCCCAAATATTGATTTTATTCCATTCTGTCCTTCTTTAAATCTACTTTGAAATTTATTTATTTCTTGATTTGAACACATAATAGGTATCCGAATTTCTTTGTTTATATAAATAACTCCTATGGATCATAGCAATTCTTCAGCCAGTCGTTAAATTTTATAACTGAAATGTAGTTTTCACCAGCTTGTTATATCTGGTTTTCATATCTTTTTCTATTTACTGTTGTTTCAATCCAGTAGCATTATTTGTGCAAACACATGTATTCTATAGTAGGTAAAACACTATTTATCAATACTATATCAATGTAAATAATGCCATATTAAATTGTTAATAGTTTAAAAACTTACAAAAGCATTTCAGTGGCTTGTGATTATACAGAGATCAAGTCCTAGCCTTTTAACAGAAAGTACATGGCCCGCTGGGGCCTGGTCCCTGCCTTCTACACTTTCCATCTCCTGGTGCCCTCTGACAATCACTGCCGCTTGCAGGCCTCATTGTGTCCATGCTGCTTCTTATCTGAATGTCTGTCACTTAGTACATGCTTAGTAAATATTTAATACATTGATGAATGAATGACCAGTATTGATTTAATTTTCCAGAATGCTGTTCCTACTAGAGGGGAATTAGATAGTAAATTACTTGACATACATACATATACCCTATTCTTCTTAATAATTATGTGTAGCTTTCGAAATTATCAAACCGGCTTTTTATAAACCAGCTCTTCTGGGTTTAGTTAATATGGATCAAACCACCTATAGGTAAATTGGTGAAAACAAGTTTCGACCCACTGAGCCTACGGCTTGGAACAAACATTCCAGAAGACAGACCTGAGAGGCCCACACAGCTTCTTTACCTCCACTCGTGTGACTAGCAGAGTTCCTGGGGCTACTCTGTGTCCCCAGCTTATCCTGAAGAGAAGTAACCGCTCCGAACCCTGCTTTAATTCTCTTTCTGAAGACCTCATAGATCAGACTCTCTTAGGATAATGTTCAAGGCTTTTTATCAATTGGCCCAAATTTACACTTTTGAACCATTTCCCCTAGGGCGGTCAGCGTCATGAAAACATATGCTCTGTTTATTTCTACACTCAAATCTTAAACCATATCCTTCCCATTAAAAACAAAGGCCCCTAGGTGTGTTTGTTTTTAAAGTGACTTGTTTTGTTTATGCCAATTAAAACTTTATATGTCATAAAAGCTTAAATAAAACTCAGGCCTTTCCCATAATCTTTCTCAGCACCTGTAGTTTATATCACAACATCCAATTCTTGTCTATATGTGCCCTAATTGCTTCCCAGTTGCATTTTATTTATACATCTTGTCTCCTCAACTAGAAGGAATGTTCTTCTGAGACATAGTTTGGGTTTGCCACTTCTTTATCATTTCTCATGATGCCTACCACAGAGCTTGCTGGACTGAGCAAGTGATCTAAGGATGCCAATTAAATGGGATCTCCAGAGAGCATTTCAAATTGGGAGGAAGAGAATGGATAGAATAACTGCATAATATCTGCCATGATAGGTGTTCACTGTTTTTTATCTAATGTCGCCTTCACAAAATGCTGCCACGCATGTATTGTTAGCTTTATCTTTTAGAGATGAAGCAACAGATCTTCACAAATATTTAGTGACTTACCCAACCTCACACGGCTGGTATGTGGCAGCACAGGAATTCGAAAACACATCTGCTTGACGTCAAAGGTTGTTTTTTCTCTCCACTCGATATTTTACTGGTAGTTACCAGTGGGAACAATCTCTAAGACTAAAGACTATAAAGTGTTAGTCTGCATTCTTAGTGGGTAATTTGATTTTTCCTATAAAAATTTAGTTTTTCCTATAAAGTAGCATTTTTATCTTTCTTTTAAAATAAAAATAAAATTGCTCAGGGGACAGCTTTTCTTTATCAAATAAAATATGGAAACAATCAGGAATCATTAGGGAAATAAAGGTAATTGCTGGAGAAACAAAGCTGTGTCCATCTTAGTTCACTCACAAGAAATCCGGAGTTTGGACAAACTTTGGGCTCCCCAATTTCTTGGAGAGGCAGCAAGAAGACTGGGTTTTATTTCCTGCTGCTGGCAAAAGGGTCTTTTGAAGACCCAGGCTCTTTCTTCCTCTCTCTCTCCTTTAACTTTAGAAGACAAACTAAATAGCAGTACACGTTTAATTTCTAGTACTTTCCAAAATAAAACCTCGGCCCAGTATTCCAAGAAGGCAATATGGCAACAACAACAAAAAAAATTTTTTTTTTTGAAACCCAGATCCTCTTTCCATCTCTAACCCTCAACCACATTTACCTGCTCTCCCTGGAAACAGAGTGTGTGTTTGTTTGATCTTTTTCCCCTGTTGGGCTGCTTTCATTCTTTTAGGGTGCTCACTGAACGGAAAGCCCCGATGCCCCATAGCGGGCGTGCTGTGGGAAGGCAGACTGCACCCCAGAGCTGCCTGACCCAGGCAGGGGGGGGTGTGGTGTGCAGCCTGCCTCACAGAAGGGCAACTCAGCCTGAGAAACTTCCAAGCCCCTTTTGTGAGACGACTACAGAAAGATACATCTCATTGACATATTGGCTTCCAGTTGTTCCCACCGTCTTTTCTTCCGGTGAGACCTGGAAACTCACATGATTAGTCATTCCCCTGGACGTGCTCTGGATGACAGACATCATTCTGAAGCTGGCGAAGAAGAGGAAGGGAAAGGATGAGGGGGAGGGAAGGGGCTTTCTGGAGGAGGTTGATGCTTTCCTTACATAGAAAACCCATTTCCCTTTATTCTAACCCCAGGCTTGTTTTAATTGTAAGTTATTAATTTGAAATAGCTAATCAGTTGCCCCAGGCATACACACATTGCCAAGACTGCAAAGTACCTGTCCTTTTCCAGTCAACCCCAAAGTGATAATGATTTATATGCATATGTGCCCCGAGCCTGCAAAGCCCAGGTACTTTCTACAGGATGGTTTGCTGAGCTTATTCAGTAGGACTGTCTAATTCATACCAATGACTGAGAGGCTCATGGAGGGTTACAACATTTTCCTGATTGAATACATACTTTTTTTTTTTTTTTCCAAAAACTCAAACTCTAGGAAGATATTTCACAAAACTTATTTTCTCATTTATTTGGACAAGTGTCATTTTGCTTTGAATGTTTGCCATTCTCAATTGGGTATTAGCAGAAATGTCCTAGGAGCCCCCAAAGAGAAGTAAGGTTTACATAGCATAGCTTTCATTGCTGCTCTGATACCAAATATTTATTGGGAAGCAGGATGGCTTCCTTCATTTAAATGAGAATTATTTGGTTTGGCTAATGAAGCCAGAATTAACTGTTAGCTGTATCACTTAACCCACTGCTGTGAGGTATCTGTCTTTATTAAGGAAACCTAATACATGCTTGGCAGGTCACAGCAACACTATTCATTTAAGGGAATTGGTGAGAAAGAAGACTACAGATTCTAATTGAAATGACAGCAGGAATTTGAGCAGAATGCAACAGTCTGTATTGAAATGTTACCGCCATCCCAATTAGTTTGTGTCTTGTGCTGTACCTAAATGGCCAGTCAGATATTCACTGACCTGGCGAAGCAATATCTTGACCACCCCCTTAAGTCTCATTCTGAGGGTTCCATTTCTATAATGAGGTGCTCTCCCAAGGGAAAGCACAACTCCAGAATCATTAAGTGTCAAACCCAGCACAGCAACTTCGCTTGGAGTTCTGCCATTGGAGTCAACTGCAGTGATAACCCAACTGAGATTATGAAATATCTAGGGGAACATTGTAATTCTAGAGAACATGGTGACAGAGAAATTAGTTTATACTTGCTTGAATTTGACTCATCTTTTCCAAAAAACCTTTCCCCAATGAAGGTATATGCAATATCATAATTAAAATATACTCAACATTTAAATGAGTAGATTTCTGAGGCAAAATATTTTTATTATTGGGGTCAATGTAATATTAGAGATAGAGAGTCGTGAAAACAGAGAGTGTGGGACATAAGAGAAGTAACTGAGGACTCGTTTTTCAACTAGAAATTCTACTTGATATGCTACTTTTCAGTAATGCTATTTTATTTTAGTGCCCGACTCTCAAATATCTCCATATACTTTACCAAAAATACCCTTTGATTGTCTTCATTTCTACATTTTGAAACTTCAAAAACAGCCTTTTCCCAGTAATAAGAGGGAATCCTTGAATTTTTTTATAGCGAATCCTTGAAACATAACATTGGTAAAATAATTTGTTGTCCCTTTCTATGGGTCCTCATTCCTGTTTCCTAAGCCAGTATTTCAACAGAGAGAGAAGTCCTATGCTGCATAGAATGGACAGGAACATGAACATCTTCAGGCTATAGTCTCTACAGAATTATTTTTAATTTAATTTAATTTATTTTATTTTTTCCATCACCATTTATCCCCTCTATGCCCTTTTCTACCACCCCCTTCACCCCAACCCTCCAAAATCACCACCCTGTTGTCCATGTCCGAGAATTCCCTAATTCCCTCTCTCTCTCTCTCTCTCTCTCTCTCTCTCAATCTTCAGTATTGGAAACAGAAGAGGAATATTGAATTATCTTGTATTGCTTGTTACTAAGGTTGCCAGTTTTAAAGTGAATCGGTTGACCCTCAGGTCAAAGACTTGCCCAATACCATTTGGATAGTTATAGCTTGAGCAATTATTTGGTGAAGACGTGTCTCCAGAACACACAGATACCTTGGGAAGAAGTATCGATAATTCATATCCCCCCAGCCAATTCTGAACCAATCCCTGTATGAGTTGCTAAGAGAACTGATCATGTTCCTTAAAAGATGCCTTGTAATTCTTCTGTCCCAAGGCTTCTCTCTCCTTTTTATCACAGTCATATTCTAAGTGAGGCCATTCCATCCTAATGTGCCTGTTACCTATCAAAATGGATGTCACAGTGCATTTCCCCCAGAGGAGATGGCTTCTGTGGAGAAGCGAGGCACAGATATCTGGATTGTCACATGCGCTGGAAACCCACTGGGTTTTACAAATGCTCCAAATGTATAGTTGCTAGTTGTAGGGTGTGTGAATGTGGAGGA
The DNA here is from genome assembly GCA_030848825.1 of Tadarida brasiliensis. Classification (NCBI taxonomy): domain Eukaryota; kingdom Metazoa; phylum Chordata; class Mammalia; order Chiroptera; family Molossidae; genus Tadarida; species Tadarida brasiliensis. The sequence continues at coordinate 57,869,991 of CM061257.1, read as the reverse complement.
GACTGTCAATCAAAAATGGAACTTAACATTTACTGTGACTTTTGATATTGAAACACGCTTCTTCTTCCCCCTCTGCTGTGAGTCAGAAATGGAGTGGAGCAAGTTAATTAAAACACTGGTGGCTTAATGCGTTTCAGCCGCTGAGAGTTTCCAGGCAGCCCTTCTCTGGAGCATTCTTCGTTATTGGGAAGCTCATCTGTTGCCAATAGAGAGATTCTTTACAAAACAGAATAATTTCTTCTGAGTAATACTTTTCTGGCCTCTTTTTTTTTAAGATCTAAAGGTAACAATTTCGCAGACTGTGATACCATGGAAGTGTGGGAAGCCACCCTGTTTTCCGAGCACACTTCTAGATAACGGCTCCATTGGCAGGCATCAGCTTCTCCCGCCCTGCACGCAGCCATCGAGCAGTCTGCCCACCAGCATTCAGCTGAATCCCAAGGAATAAATAACAACAAAATCCTCCCTAAGTTTTTTAAGGTTATTTTTGGCCCTTGATGTCTTAGATATAGAAGTATGTGGGAAGAGATTTATTTGTATGTTGAACTCTTTGCTCTGTGTGGAATTATTTGAAGAATTATTTTAAAACTAAAATATTTTACTCTACAAGGACTGAGAATGCAATCATGGAATGTTCCTCTCCCAGAAGTTGCTAACTTGGTGGCCCACAGGCCACATCCAGCCTGCAGACATGCTTTTTTGTGGTCTGTCTGTTTTGTTTTCTTTAAATCCTCACCCGAGGAAGTTTTTATTGATATTTTAGAATGAGAGGAAGGGAGAGAGAGAAACATGGAGTGGTTGCTTCCTATAGGCCCCCCAGCGGCGATCGAACCTGCAACCTTTGTGATGTATGGGACAACGCTCCAACCAATTGAGCCACCCGGCCTGGGCTCTATATGTTTTTTATTAATTGACTTAGGAGCCATTTTGTGTGAATTGGGAATTTTACATAGAAATGGATTTGGGGATTTTTAAAAATCTGTCAATATTGGGGAAGCACTATTCCTAGGTAGAAGCTAAGCAGTAACTAACCCCGTTTACATGGAGCTCAGGCCCTCCGATAGGGGGTGGTCCCTTTATATCAGGCGTACATTCTTTAGCTGTCCCCTTTAGGTAGGCATGGGCCCTCCATTTTGCCACAGTTTCCCACAAACCGCAAATCACATCCTACTGTAGGTTTACCAGAGACATTTGCTTTTGTGATAACTGCTCATAACAAAGAACTTTTTGATATCATAATCTTTATTAGTCATAACAAGAGGGAAACTATGATAAATGCTTTTTAGAGTTTGTTAACTTCCTTTCCAAGAACATGAACCATCATTTATGAAGCAACTAGGATGTGCCAGGCACCTTTTCTTACCCTATCTTTTGTGATCGTCACAACTCTACCTAGTAGGTGTTTTATAGAAAAGGAAAGTGGAGCTCAGGGAGACTAACTTGCCTAAGATCACACAGTTCTTAGCTGGCAGAACTGAATTGCATTTCCAGGCCTGCTTGGTGCCCAAGTACAGACTCCTCCAAACGTTCTGAAGACTTCAGATGGCTCCATACAAAAGCTCATTCCTCTTACCACATCCCTGGTCGCAGGAAGGGGCTGAGTCAGGCAGGTGAAAGAGGAAAAGGGACATTTTGACGTTATTTCTCAATTACTACGTCATCCTTTCCTTCTTAGAACTACAATAAATTATGTATATTTGTAATTCCTCAAGACAAGTTGTAAAACTTAACCTATGTGTGGCTCTTGGAGCTGCTAGAAAGTGGCATCCCCATGGCTTTGACTTTTCCATTGGTCATGTAGTCTCACCTCTCAATTGCTGCACCGCTGCATGGAGCTCAAACTGCAATAAAAGTGGTTTAGTGCAAACTGTACATACATAATGGCCTTTGATTTACCCCCAGGCTTTGCAAATCTCTCTTAATTACCTGCCTGTAGACTGCAAATTCTTTGCCAAGTCTCTTCATTTCCTGAGGTGTCTCCGGAGCAGCTTCTTCCGAAGTGGGAGCTGGCCCCCAGCCCTCATGTTGGGCAGGTCGGTGCAAGTGGTGAAATTGATGTAAAAACCTACTCCAGTGAGGAAGTCACTTAAGAAAAGGCACTCTGTCCCCACTCTGTGAGAAAAGTTGTAAAAATGGGAATAAGAGAGGCAAACAACACTCTATAGGCCAGAACTGGAGGAATAACTGTTGAGTTGAGCTGATTCCCTGACTGGAGGGGAAGGTTTTCCTTCTGCTCTGTGTAGCTTCAAATTCCTGCTTGCCCCAACACTCCTATACAACCTTCCCGAGACCTCCATTCATAGTCTTTCTTCCATTCCGTTATGCATCCAAGCCACCTCTGAGCACCTCTGAGCACCTCTCCATCCTTCTCTACCCCCTCGCTTCCTGTACTCCTTCCTTTTCACATGTATCACTGCCACGTTATGTTATACATTCAATTTTCATATATTGTTTGTCTTTCTCACCTAAATGCGAGCTCTCTAAGCACAAGGACCTGGTCTGTTTTGTTCACTGCTCTATCCCTAGCCCCTTGTGCATGGCACATTGTAGGAACTCAAGAAATATAAGCTGTTGAATTTCCGCTCCATCCTTAGGATCTAACAATGAATAAGGCATGGTTTCCACCTTCAAGGCATTCATAGACTTCGCAGAGAGACAGGTATAAACATAAATGCAACTCACACCAGGAGAACTTGACTTGTATTCATGACTTTAGCAAAAGTCATTTAACTGGTTAGCTGTAAGACTCCTGGATGTGATGGTTAATTTTATTTGTCAATTTGCCTGGGCCTCAGAGTACACAGATACTTGGTTAAACATTATTCTGGATGTGTCTGTGAGGGTATTTCTGGAGGAGATGAACATTTGATTCAGTAGACCGAGTGAAGTAAACTGTGCTCGCTAATGTGGGTGGGCCTCATGAATCAATCGAAGGCCTGAATAGAACAAAAAGGCTGACACCACAACACCATCACCACAGCACCCTCCCCACCCCCCAGGAGTAAATTTTCTGTTCCTCAGACTCACCCTGAAACAGCAGCTCTTCTTGGGTCTTGGGTCTGCCAGCCTTCTGACAGGAGCTTCACCATCAGCTCTTAGGCCTTGGGATTTGGACTGGAAATAAGCATGAGCTTTCCTGAGTCTCTAGCTTGCCAACTGTAGACCTTGGGACTTCTCAGACTTGGGCCAGTTCCTCCTGATAACATATACACATGTTATTATGAACCAAGAGGAGAGTATATATATTATATATATTGTATAGGCCTATATATTATAGATAAATAATATATAATATTATAATATATAATATCTCTGTGTATACTATGTATATGGCTAATATACATAGAATCTCCTGTTGGTTCTGTTTCTCTGGAGAACCCTAATACAGTGTGCCAGTTACAGAAACGTTTGAAAGTATCATGTTCTGTTTCTCCCCTGCTTCTCCTAGAAGCAGATGACAAATGGAAACAAATGTGCCAGAGGTTTACTGAGGGAAGTACCTACGAAGGATAAGAGACAAAGGGGGAAGGAGCAGGAGTAGGCAGGGAGAGCCTTCAGTCCAGGATATAAACCTGAGACCTATAAAAGGGAAGAGGGAAGGAAGGGTTGAGTAGGAAGAGTTTCAGACCAGAGCACAGTTCTGAGAAAATTTTGGCCATCCTGATGGAGAGTCCCCAAACCACAGTGCCCATTTTAAGAATGCCCCTTGAGACAGGAATGGCCCAGGTCTGGTCCCCGCAGTGTGCTTAGTTGTTGTTGGAATAGCCCTGGGGAAGTGTGGACTCTGAGTGAATGCTGCAGGAGACCCAAAGCACAGCATCTGGAGACCCTCAATCAGCCAAGCTCCACAACAGGTTCTCTGAGCAGGGCACCTTCATGACCTGTTCTTCTGGAATGCCCTTCTGAGGCTGGGGGTGGGCTTTCCCAAGTTCTGATAATCATAGAGTCTGTGTGGGAAGGACAATATGATTTTAAGGGGGAGATCCTAGGGACATACCTTAGAGCACATGGTCTTGCTTAGATTGTCTATTTACCAAAGCCAATCTTGGAGCTGCCTCAGTCCAAGAGCAGGAATGGGATGGACTGAAGAAGGATGGCGGTGGGAGTCCAGGGAAAGGAGGCATGGAAGCTGGACTGTCTGTCAACTCTGCCAAAGCCAGCAGCATGAGAACAGTAGGCACCTGCCATCTCAAGTGATAGGAGGGGTCCTGGTTTTTGAAACCAATAATACATCAGTCCATGGACCAGCTTTGGTACCCACACTTTAGTTGACAGACCTTGGCTGAGACTTTGAGGATCTGGATACATTTCAGTAGAGCTGGGATGAATATGGCAGAGATGAGCTTTCCTTAGTTGGAGCAGAAAATCTCCTGCAACTGGGCAGAAAAAGATAGTAGGCCACCTGTTCTTCTGGCAAACCAAATAGTGCTTGTTTTGTTAAATGATTATAAATCAAGTTCTTTCTTTTATTTCTACTTTAGGATAAAAATTTATTAGCAATCCAGAAGATTTATGTGGGCTGGGCTTCCCCTGTAAACATTTCACTTCTTTGGTGTATTTCCCCATCTCAGCAAATTAAGAGAATTGCCACTTAAACCTCATAAAAACAACAACAACCTTGTCAGTTAATTTTGATGGAATCATAGTGATAAAACATCAGTGCTAGGCAGGAATTGGAGCTCCTTTATTGCTACATGTAGGGAAATTGAAACCCAGAGAAATGAGTGACCGCCCAAGGTCACCTGGCTGGCTGTTGGCAGGAAGCAGGCTGGAACCCACAGCTTTAGTTGTTAGGCCATAGCTCTGCCCACCATGGCAGCCTAGCTTTCTTTTCTCATTGTACCCTTCATTCTTCTTTAAGTCCTTCAAGTTAAACACGTACTTGGTTAGCCAAACATTTTATTGTTGTTGTTGTTAATCCTCATCCAAAGATATTTTTTTCCATTGATTTATAGAGAGAGTGGAAGGGAGGGAAAGAGAGGGAGAGAGAGAGAGAAACATCAATAGGAGAGAGACACATAGATTGGTTGTCTCCTGCATACGCCCAGACCTGGCTAGAGATCAAACATGCAACCCAGGTATGTGCCTTTGACTGGGAATCGAACCTACGACCTTTCTGTGCATGGGTGGACGCTCTAACCACCTAGCAACACTGTCCAGGGCCAAAGATTTTTTTTTAATAACCCCTTTTCTAGGAAATCACTTTTTTCTCTAAGAGTTTTGTGACCTAACTTAATTTTAGAGAACAAGACAAAGAACAAAAGCAGTGGTGTACTTCAGGAGCCCGTACAAATGCATTGCTTTGAAAACATTGGCAAAAGCCTAACATAAGCCCTCTGAAGGGAAAAGGAGGCCCTCACATCACCCAGCTGTGTAACTGGAAGAGCCAACACTTGTTTACTCATGTGCAAGGTTCTGGCAGCTGTTTGCCTGTAGACTCTGGAACGTCTTTGAGCTGAAAGGAACCTTGATGATTATCTGTGAGGAAACAGAGCTCCAGCAAAGGCAAGTTAGGACTGGAACCCACAGCTCCCAACTCCTATCCAGATAATTGTCTACAACAAAATATTTTGACGACTGCAAAATATTGTCTTAACTTTTGAGTTGAGACAAGCGAGGGCTGGTGTCGAGAGCCGGGTGCACTGGCAGTGATAATCACGGCTGCTCCCCACTCCGTTCCAGGCACGGTTCTCGGGGATTTACGTGGATGGAGTACTCCTTTCTCTGGACTGAGTCAGCTTCAACAGGTTATGTCCCAGCAACTACCTCAAAGTCCCAGTGGCTTACAACAGAAGGTTATTCCTCATGTGTTGTATGTCGTGGCTTGTGGTGGCTGAGGCTCTGTTCCCCGTGGCTTCTTCATCACAGGATCTGGCATGAATGGGAAGACCCTGTTTGAAACATGGCAACCTTGAGGCAGAAGGAAAATGGTACAATGACCCGGAAAGCCTCTGCTCACTTCCATTCAAATCCCACAGGACAAAGCAAGTCATGTGACCAAGCCTTATGCCCATGAGGGGAGCACAGGGAGTCATGTGACAGTGGGAATGTATATATTGAACAGGAAGGCAACCAGATATTTGAAACAGTATTGCAATCTACCACACTGGGAATCACCACTATACATTAGCTTTTTTCATCTTTATAAAAAAAAACCTATGAGCCCAGCTGGTGTGGCTCAGTGGTTGAGCATAGACCCATGCACCAAGAGGTCACCGGTTTGATTCCTGGTCAGGGCACATACCTGGGTTGTGGGCCCGATCCCCAGTGGGGAGCATGCAGCAGCCAATCGATGTTCTCTCTCTTCGATGTTTCTATCTGTCTCTCCCTCTTCTTTCCTCTCTCTCTAAAATCAATAAAGAAAAAAAACAACCCTATGAGGTAGGTAAAAATATCATTAATGTCCAAAGTTGTACAGTTAAGAGCACAAGCTGGTATTTGAACCCAAGCAGTATGGCTCAAGAGCCTATACTTAATCAATAGGCTATAATCAATAAATTGCTTTTCATAATATGCTGCGTTTATTCTGATAACCCCCTGACACAGTTCACCTCTCCCCACTCCCTCTATCAACTAGTGAAGTCTGCCTAATGCCTAACACCGAGGCTTCGGCCATCTGCTCTTCTTACCTGTATTGCCACATTCACTTATTTATTAAAAAATACATAGTCTAACCACTATGCTGTACATCTGAAACTAATACAAAATAATATCGAATGTAAACTGCAATTGAAATTTTTAAATGTTTAAAAAGATTACATTTAAAAAAAAAATAATAAATGTTTATTGCGTTTGAGAAAAACTACAATTATATATATATATAGAGAGACAGAGACAGAGAGAGAGACAGAGAGAGATAGAGACACAGAGAGAGAGACAGAGAAAGACAGAGACTGACAGAGACAGAGAGGGACAGAGACAGAGAGAGAGACCGACAGACAGAGACAGACAGAGCGCATCTGTGAGCAGTGGGCACAGAGTGGTTACAAAGATAAACCAGAAACAGATGATGGGCCCTGCTCTCAGGAACCTGGTCAGAATATGCATCACTAAAATGCATGGAATAAATTGATAAATCCTAAATACATATGATCCTACCATTAGAGTGCTATGGGGAAGTAAGTGGTTTCTTCTGAGGAGGGAGGTCTAGAACAGGATGGGAGGCGTGGGAATGGAGACCTGCAGGTGGAGGGGAAGGAGCGGGAGGGGAAGGAGCGGGAGGCAGGAAGACTGGCCGGGGATGAGGTGGAGCAGCAGAGCCTTAGTTCAAGGCGCGCACAGCGGGGGCCTCAGAAGAGCGTGTGCCCTGTCTCAGCAGCACGTGCACTGGTGGCAGTAAGGAGGACTGCATCACTCTAGTTTAAACGGGTGTTCCAGTACTGGGTCATACTCCCTATAGTGACTAGGAATTAATATTTTATAACTCCTGTAATTATCTTTGAATAGCACAATTATATTAAATTGTGTTTAATAAACATAAAAAGCATTAAGCTTATAAACATTATCTTCTAAAATACATCAAATATTTTAAAATCCTGTCTTGACTTTTCTTCATTTTTAAAAAATACACCAGCAGCTTCAAAAAAATGAAAGCAGATTGCATGTCTTTCACTGTCCAACAGGCCCTGCAGTAAAACTCAGTGGAAAGAAATTACAATAATTTGGGCTGGGAAGATTGTTTTTATTTATTTATTCATTCAACCAACAAATACTTAATGAGCACTTACTACAAACAAGACCTTATTTCTAGGTGTCGGGGATGCAGGAGTGAACAAGAGGCACACATTCTGCCCACATGGATTGTACATTCTGCTGAGTGTGCAAAGAGAAGTAGTGAGAACCAAAGAGCTAAATTGCACATTTATAGAGGAAGTGAACCTTTATCATCAAGCTGACTAGTAAAATTTTTCTTTTTTAATTTTTTTTCCTTTACCGATTTTAGAGAGAGAGGAAGTAAGAGGGAGCGAGAGATAGAAACATCGATGAGAAAGAACATCGATTGGCCGCCTCCTGCATGCCCCCCACTGGGGATTTGGCCCACAACCTGGGCATGTGCCCTGAACAGGCGATCTCTTGGTGTATGGGTCAACGCTCAACCGCTGAGCCACACCGACCGGACTAATTTTTCTTCTGCAGAATGTGGGAGTCACTGAAGGGCTTCTGCAGGGAAGACATAATGAAAGCTAGGCTTTGGGTGGTCAATCGGGCAGTATTGAGTGTGTGCGTGTGGTGGGAGTGAACTAGAAAGGGACTTGAGTAGAAGAAGGGACATCTAGAAAGCATCTGATGTCCAGCAGACGAAAAAGCAGTCCTGAACCCAGTAGTTGGAGTGAATGCAAAGCATGGACAAAATGTGAAAGATCTCCACCAGGTGGGACAGCAGGAGAGGAACTCCTGATGGTGTGGATGGGGGACCATGACAACGGAATCAAAGTTCCTGCAGTTTGCAGCCTGCTCTCTGGCGGGGCAAGGTGGTTTAGCCCAGAAGTACTCTGAGTGGGCTTTAGATCAAATGACCCTAGCTTCGAAGCTTACCAGCTGTGAAGCTTTCAGTACGTTGCTTAACCTTTCTGAGCTTTGATTGCCCTGTCTGTAAAAGTGAAATATAACCCCTAATTTGTGGGATAATTAAGAAAAATATAGTGCACAGGACACAGATGAAGCTTTCAGTAGCTTTGGTTATGATTATTGTGGGTACAAGGAGGATGAACTGGCTTGGGGCATGCATTAGAAGTCAATGCAGGACATCCAAGAAGAGGTGCTGAGTGGACAGTCACAAAGACCGCAGCCTTAGATGAGCTTCTACATCAAGTAATAATAACAATGGATTAACATTTATTTTTGAGCATTTATTGTGTTAAACATTTGACGAGCTTTAGTTCAGTTAGTCCTCACAGCAAGCCTGTAAGGAAGATATGGTTGTCATCATTTTATAAATGAAGAAACAGATTTAGTTAACTGAACTTGGACCAGCCCACACAGCTAATAAGAGGCATAATTTGAATTCAGCCCCCCTTCACTCCAAAGCCAAACACTCTTTTTCTCCTTCAATTACAGTTTACTTCTAATATTATTTTGTATTGGTTTCAGGTGTGATGTATAGTGGTTAGACAATCACATACTTTACTAAGTGTTCCCCTTGATATTTCCAGTACCCATCTGGTTCCATCCATAGTTATTAGAATATTACTGACTATATTCCCTATGCTGTACTTTACAGCATCATGACTATTTTGTAACTACCGATTTATACTTCTTAATCCCTTCTCACCTCTTTCACCCAGCCCCCAACCTCACTCCCCTCTGGCAACCACCAGCCCGCTCTCTGTGTCTATGAGTCTGTTTCAATTTTGTTTGTTTGTGTATTTTGTTCTTTAGATTCCACATATAAGTGAAATCACATGGTATTTGTCTTTCTCTGGCCGACTTATTTCATTGAGCATAATACCCTCTAAGTCCATCCATGCTGTCGCAAATGGTTAAGATTTTATTATTTTTTATGGCTGAGTAATATTCCATTGTGTATACGTACCACTACTTTTTGATCCCTTCCTCTATTGATGGGCACTTGGGTTGCTTCCATAGCTTGGCTATTGCAAATAATGCTGCAATGAACATAGGGGCACATATATTCTTTCGAATTGGTGTTTTGGGTTTCTTCGGATACATACCCAGAAGGGGGGAATCGCTGGGTCATCAGGCAGTTCCATTTTTAATTTTTTGAGGAACCCCCATGCTGTTTTCTGTAGTCAAAGCCCAAACTCTTAAACGTTCAAGGTTTGTAGTAGCCAATCTGGAGGCGGCGTTTACAGTCATGCTCTGTGTAACGGCGTCTCGGTCAGCGACAGACCAAATATATGATGGTGGACCCATGACATTATAATGGACCTGGAAATTCCTCTCACCCAGTGATGTTGTATCCGTTTAACATGGTAGCCAATCACAGTCCTCGCGTGTTGGTGGTGACGCTGGTACTGCCGTGCCAGTCGTATGCACAGTACATCATACTTGATAATAACAAATGACTATTGACTTATGTACTTACTGTACTATACTTTTTATCATTATTTTAGTGCGCTCTTTCTACTTATATTTTTAAGGTTTGCTATAAAAAGTATGCTGTATTATGCTGGCAGCAGCTTCATACATTTTATGTTTACCGTGTCTCTTTCTATTTTATTTTAAAAAATTTGTTTTCTTTATTGATTTTAGAGAGAGAGGAAGGGAGAGGGAGAGAGAGAGAGAAACATTGATGAGAGAGAACATCGATTGGCCGCCTCCTGCATGCCCCCCACTGGGGATTGGGCCCACAACCTGGGCATGTGCCCTGACCAGGAATTGAACCGGCGACCTCTTGGTGCATGGGTCGATGCTCAACCACTGAGTGACACTGGCTGGGCTACCGTGTCTCTTAATAGCATTTTCTCTTATAATTGATTTAATCTGACATTGTTTTGTACAGTAACATGCTGTACAGGCTGGTAGCCTAGCAACAGGCTAGACCAAGTAGCCCAGGTGTGCAGCAGGCTATCCCATCTAGGTTTGTGTAAGTGCGCTCTGGTGTTCCAACGACAACGAAATCTCCTAACGATGCATTTCTCAGAACACATCCCCATCATTAAAGAGCGAATGACTGTAATTTAGTCTAAGAGCTGTAACTCCCCCTGCCCATCCACACTCAGACCGTCGCCCCACCCTGTGGCTGGCCCCGATCCTCCTGGGAAGGTGCTTAGGAAGGACCGAGTTCAGTCTAAAGGGGACCACCATGCCCATCTGAGCAGCACCTTTCTGTGGCTTGGGGCACATTTCGTGGTTCCACTGAGATACCAGTCAGCCAGCCTAATGACCATCACGACAGCTCATGTCCTTCCAGTTTGTTTTCCCTATCTCTGGTAATTTTGACCAAATCCCTGAGCTGGAAGCTAATGTGATGAAAATACACAACCCAGGAGTCAAGACCCTGGGTCAATTTGGGCCTCCACCTTTCGCTGCCTGTGTGATTTGGGGAAAGTCCCTTATCCTTTTGGAGCCTCTCTCTCTTTCTCATTTGCAAACCAGAGATAAAGACAAACAGCAGGGACATGAAGGCCCATGCAGAAGGAATCACTGTATAAACAGGCACTGTTCTCTGTGAGGACTGGGCCCCAACAGTCGGCCAGCTGGGGACTGGGAGCAGTCGGGCCCCGGTCTCAGAGGATGCCCAAGTCTGGAGCCACAGAAGGCTCCTAACATCACACCTGACCTTTCCTTAGATGGACTACCTTGAACCGATGGGAAACCTCTTAACTCTGTTGTTTGCCAGGTGCAGCCATATTGAGTCATTTTTCACTCAAGAAATCTGTCACATTCACAGTTCTGCCCCTTCTATTTTGACGTTAATTTCAGCATTACCTATGCAGAGTGCAGGTTTCTGATCCAAAACAAGCCCCACTTAGAACAGAATGGAGGCAGCGCTCTGACTCACCGTTTCACACCAAGCACGGTAATAGCTTTGCCATTTCTCAGTGAACGGAATCCGGCAACAAAGCCAATTGTAGTTCTTTCCTAATAATTTTCTGTATGAGGATCCGAAAATTGGCTTTCAAAAACCCGTGGTACAAAGAGAGCCTTTGCCAGCTAGGATTTGGGAAGAATGTGATATTATCAGAAGAAAGCCCGATACAAATTGTTCCATGTGTAAGGCAAGCGCGCCTGACTTCGCTGCTTATTCTGAGTCATTCCTTTTAAAATATGAACTCATCCCAGTGAGCAAAGATCTGCCTTTTTACGAACATTCACTTCTCACACTGTCTCCCAAGTAGGCACTTTCTTGTTTCTCTTTTCTTTTTCTTTCATGTACGATCTGCCCTATCTAAGGAGACACCGACATGCCAGAGCAGTCAAGCGAATAATCGGCATTTGCTCTGGGCTCTGCCACGTTTTCTAACCAGAAGGACGGCCGCGTGGAGTGAGTGGGGGTCTCTCTCTGCCTGTGGCTTTGTGTGGCAGGCCTGCCAAGCATTGCTATTCCAGCCCTTAAACCTGTGCCAGGCTGTTAATGTCTTAATGCTTATTCAAGTGTCAGGGAGTGCTGGCAGATGTCAGGGAGAATGGGAGGCTGTCAATAAGGAAATTACTTACATTCACAGGGTGATTGCAGGCGTCTGTCAGGTAGCACTGGTGAGGATGTCAAGCTGAAAAAGAAGCAGAGAAAAAAAAGAAGGTGGCAGCAAACAGCATTGGGGGAGGGGCCTTGTTTTCTGTTTTTGTTTAATAAATGGTTTAGAGATATTTTATTTTCCTTTTATTTCTAGAGCTAAGCTCCAGATACAGCAGTCATAGGTCAAGAAATAGACAAAAAGGGATTTCCTATCTCTGGAGATTTCACACTTAAGAGCTGCATGACTGAGGCCTTTTGTCTTTGACACACGACAGATAATTCAAATTTTTTCCTGACAAGGCAGAAGGAGTCAGGTCCCTGGTCACCAGGAAACACATATTTTATTCAACAACTACTTACTCACTGCCTGCTCTGTGTGAGGCGTGGTAAGTAACCCGACGGCTGCATGGACACAGGAAATGTATTTTAAAGCACATTCTTTAAATTCTGGAGAGGAAAAGGCATCCTCTTCGCTGTGTGGTTTTAAGATTAGGGATTTGGACTAAGTAGAGTCCCACCCTCGTAACTCTAACAGCACCTGCCTGCCTTCTCCGCCTGTGTACAGAGGAGACCTGAGGAGTGGGGCTTCTGGGGAAAGAGGCTTGGAGGTAATCTTGCCTTGAAAGGCTTCTCTTAGTCCTGGATTTGCCGTGGCGATTCTATTTATTGCCTCCTTAAGCCCGCAAAGCTCTACTCCTGTCTCATTTCTTTACTGGTCTTTATGCCCCTCCCCGGTCCCTCCAGTGTGTGTATCCGTGTGTGCTTGGAAGAGGAGAGGGCAATACTCTTGTCATTGGCCAGTACTTAGACACGATGGTCTAATTACAAGGGGGAAAATGCACATGTAGCTACAAAAGTTACCTTTGTAATGAAAGGCCGGCCCCTCGGATTCACCCTGGAAACATGAGACACCTCCAGTGTTTATCCCTGCTGATGAGAAAAACACCATCACATGTAAAGGGAACTTGGTGATTCCATTCGTGGATAATGGTAGCTTTTTAGGGCTGTCTGCACTTAATGTCCCTTATCGCCTGTTGTAACCTAGCTCCCTTATAATATCCTAGAATTTCTCCCAGAAGGAATAGAAGAGAGGAAGTTAGGCACATTCATTAGCTGTTTCAGACTAGTTAGGGAAATGCAAATCTTTTACTGATGGGAACTCTGGGGCTAAAGGTGCCCCAAAATAACAGGAATCAAGCACAGAGAACTTTTTCCCAGAGTACCTGAGTCAAGTAAACTCCTGAAAGATGCTGCTGGAAGGATTGGACTCCATGGGGACAAAAGCAGCTGGGTTAAATGGGGGTGAAACCCTGAAGCCCAGACTTGGCCTGGACAAAGAGATGGGCCTGGATGACTGGGGGGAGGGGGGATTCCCACAGCCCTTCCTGCCCCCAGATGAAGCAGTGTGGAGTCTGGATTCTGGATAAGAATGTGCTATGTCCCCGTCAGCAGGGCCCCCCAGGAGCTCCTTGCCCCCCTGCTGGTCTGGCTGTGTACTCATGGATTTCCAGGGCGCATACCTCCACTGAATGTGACATCACTCCCTGTGAGGCTCCGGCCTTTTCAAGTGCCCTCTGACCCTTTGAAGTGCTCTCCCCAAGGAGGCGTAAGCAAATTTCTCTCTGAAAAATGTGGCGCTACTTTACCCAGCCCCCGAGACACTCTTCCAGGGACACCTCACATTTCAGGAAAGAGTCGATATATTTCTGTCAACTTAACTCACAGCTTTCCTTCTTGTTCTTGCTCTGTGATTCATATATGAGCTTGGAAACATCTTTCCTCATTAGCACTACAGGTCGTCTAACCTCACGCCCACAGCCTTTACACAAGAAAGTCAATCTAACCCTTTCTTCCATATGCTGCAATATTAAGCTCTGGGCAAAAGAGCATTTCAGTTAATCAATCAATCAATCCAGGACTCATGCTGAAAAAAGTACATACAAACACAGAAAAATATGCTATCAGCAGACATAAGCAATATCGTGACAATATCCGAAGGGTGTCAGAAAAAACATGAACAAAGTGTTAGGTTTCCTGTATGTATTTATTTTTCCATTTGGTTACTTAAAAGGTACTGCTTAATTTACTGAAGAACTCTATTTTTTAAAAATTATAATCCAACAAAAAATTCATAGCATTTTCAAAAAAATTTTTTTCTCCCCTATACTTTCTATTTTTATGGTTGTTATTATTCTAAATCTTGGATTCTTTTATCTTGTTCTCTAACTGGATACTGGTCAAGAAGTAATGAGAAAAAAAAAGAATGACAAGACCAATAACTATCATTAATTAAGTACTTACTAAGTGCTGGAATAACCTCTTTGTTATCTCACTAAGACTGTAGGACAATCCACTACCCCTATTTTACAGGCAAGAATTGAGGTTTAGAAATGTTAAACAACTCAAGGTCTCTTGTTTTGTGATCCCAGCTCAAAAGTCATTTCCTCAGGAACTGCCCTCAACCAGAATAGATACCTTGTTAAATGTTCTTACAATCTTATAACATCTACCTTTCCTTCAGTCTCATTATGAGAATTTGTAACTTCACATTTATTTATGAAATTAAATAATTTAAGCATTTCTCCCCACTAAATTCTGAGTTCTAGGATAGCAGACAGAAACCATATCCATTTTTGCTGTTACTGATCCTGATATATAGTAGGATTATAATACATGTTAAATGAATGAATGAATGTTGGAATGACTTAATGAGTAGGTGAGTCCTTATCTGTCCAACTATACAATTTGAGAGTTTTACTTTATTTTATTATTATTATTTTTTTTTTTCAGATAGAGTGGGAGGGAGAGAGGGGAAGAGAGAGAGAGAGAAACATCGTCGTGAAAGGGACACATCGAGTGGCTGCCACCCGCACGACCAACCAGGGCCGGGGACAAACCAACCAAGGTACATGCCCTTAGCGGGAACCGAACCCAGGTCTCTCTGGACCACAGTCCGACGCTCTAACCGCTGAGCCAAACCGGCCAGGGCTGAGAGTTTTACTTTAGACAGTAGGATTGCTTTTTAAATGAAGTCCTAGGTGACAGACTATCCTATATGCAGCATTGATTAGTCTTGCTGAACTACCTGAGTTTGAACCCCAGCTCCACCATTCTTTAACTGTGTGCCTTTAGACAAGTTACTTGACCTCTCTGTGTCTGTTTCCTCATTTGCAAAATGGAGATGACAGAACTCACTTCATATAGTTATAAAGGTTCAATGAATGTGTAACCTGTCAGAACAGTGTACTTAGAAAGTTCTGTATCTGTGTTAGATGTCATCAGATATTCAGGAACTTACCCAGTACAGAAAAATAAAACATCCCAGACTAATTTCATTCAAAGACTCCTATGTGTTAGTGTTTATTCATTGACTGAAACCCCCTGTTCTCGTCCTTCTTAGAAGGTCCTAAGGGACCTTCCTAAAGAAGTGGCCCCAGGTTTTTCACTCTCATACAGAACATACCCAACATGAGTCCATCGTGAGATTTTCACTGATATTTCACCTACAAGTTCAGAAAGAAAATATTTAATGAAGATAAATTATTTTTAAATTTTGAACATGTAATATAAATATATATTTTTAAATATGTACTACCCTCCTATTGGACCCACATCATCTACAATCTCTCTCTCTCTCTCTCTCTCTCTCTCTCTCTCTCCTTATATATATGTTATACGGGTTTCAGATGTAACCGTGGAATGAGGCAAGTGATTAGGGGCCAGACCCAGAGTTCCATAGTCCCAGATTTCATCACAGCTCTGCCACCTGTTAGCTGTCTGGTCTTGCATAAGTCTGTTAACTGCTTCTTGTCTGTTAACTATTTCCTCAGCTAGAAAGTAGAGATGGCATTAATTAGACTAGGATGGTTAAACAAGATGAAGTTCTGAGGAACCTGGTAAGTCAGAAATGCTTATTAAAAGTTAGTTTTTCATTACTTCCCTCCCTTCTTATTTTCCTATTTATAACCATTTCAACCAGGGCTTGACCAATACTCTGCTTTCCTTTTGTGCCTTCTCTGCTCACTTCTTCAGTGTTTCTCCAGCCTTCCCAAGACCAGAGTCACCAAGTGGCATTTTCCCTTTTCCTTTTCAATGTGCTTGCAAGACTCAAAGTAATCAAAGAAGAGTAGCAGAAAAATGAGCTATCCAGTCAAAATACCTAAATGGGAATTTGTCTCCAGTTTTGCTTCTGACTTAATTTTGAGCAACATATTTAACCTATCTAGGTTTCCTTTAGCTCATCTGTAAAAATGAGACCAATTCTCCATGAAGCATATCCTGGAATATATTTTTTTTCTTCCTCTGCCCTCTCTATATCCATGTCATAACAGCAGTAACAGTAGTACTATTCTCAATTTACTGGTAAAAGACTTTCCAAAGTCTTTTATATTTATTGTATTATTTAGTGACCATGTCAAATTCTGAGGTATTCCAATTAGGCACTCTCACTCCATTTCCAGATAAGGAAATTGAGCTGAGAGGGGATATATGACTTGGTAAATCACAAAAACCCTAGAACACAGATATATTTTACTGTGGTCATCAGACTTCTATGATACACCTGCTACATGCAATGCACTGGCAAGGTGCTGGTGATTCAGCAAGCGTCCCATACTTTCTTGCAAACGAATATACACTAACGTAAACTGATAGCTGAAAGTATTGGGTGCTCAAGCCAAATGAATAACCCTGAATTCCTTTCCATCTTATTGGTTTTCCTGGGAAGAAAGAATCTCTTCTTTTCTGAGATGGAATTCCCCTGTCATTGTGTCCACCCCATCTCCTGTGGGTCCCATGGAGAGTCCACGGCAGAAAGAGACTAATTTTACTTTGACAACATGAATTCAGTTTTCTGTAAGAATTAGCCTTGGAATGACTAGCTTTCAACAATGGTCTGTTTGGACTTTAAATAGGGCATGTTTAATGTATGCTAAAACTTTGAATTTCTGTGAAACAACAAAACTCAAGATTGGAAATTATCTTGACAAGTTTTCTTGTGAGATTTTTCCCGAGTCCATGTTTTAGGTCTGGGTGTCTGAGAAGTATGCAGAGTTTCAGTTTCATTTTTCGTGAAACTGAGAAGTAATGGAGTTGACTCTGAAACCCCACAACAAGAATAAAGACTAAAAAAATATCTGGGATATTTTCTATTATAAAAAAAAATACATTTTCCCAGGAGTTTTGACAGGGATTTTAAGGAATATTTAAAATTTTGAATATGTCAGATATTCACAGACTTCAAACACAATAAAGGATGAAGAGGCATCTTAGAAAAGGTTTCCTTCTTCTTTCTCCCTTTCACTGTCTACCATCTGCCTAGTTCCCATCTCCTCTCCCAGTAGCTAACCACTTATCATCCCTTGCTTATCTGCCCCCAAATTTTTATGTAAAAAATAATACAGTACAAATATATGTTCCTTCTTTTTTTCCTTCTTTTGCATACTTTATAGCATACACTACATAATAATCTGTACCTTTATTCACGGAATAGCATATGAGCATTCCATATCAGTACGGTTTCCTTAGTACTTTCTATTATACTTGCTAAGTATTTGATTTTGTGAATGTATCAAAACTGAGGACAGTTAGCCCTAGCCCACTGGCTCAGTTGGTTAGAATGTTGTCCTGGATACACCAAGGTTGTGGGTTCCATCCCTGGTCAGGGCACGTACAAGAATCAACCAATGAATGCATCAATAAGTGGAACAACAAATCAATATTTCTCTCCCCCCACCACCCCAATTCCTCTCTCTGTCTAAAATCAATAAATAAAAATTAAAAAAAAAAATAGGACAGTTAGTTGCTTCTAATTGTTTACCTGAGAAAATGAATAACTTTGTTCATGTGTTATTTCACATAATGAGTGGAGTGTATCTATAGGATCATTTTCTTTAGCTGGTATTGCTGGATCAATAGGTACATGCATTTGTAATCCTCCACAATGGATTTTTGCTCATCTGATGAGTTAAAGAAAAAGGTCTTAGTACAGTTTGTATTTACATTTTTGTTAATGAGTCAGACTGAGCAGCTTTCATCTGGGTAAAAGCCTTTTCAGATACATACTATGTGATCATATCCTTTGCTGATTTTCTCTTAGGTTGTTGATGATTTCCATCTAGTAGAAGTACAATAAATAAGTGTATATTCTCTATTTCCTAAGTTTGCTATGGGGTACGCTTCTTTTTTAGCAAAAGGTGGCCATTCTTATCATTTTGTATTTAAAACTTAAGACAGTTAGTTTTGGCAAGCCCTAACAAATAATATGTCTTTCTATTCTGTTTTTAAGAGTTGGCTGAAGTTGACTTTGAAAAAATAGAAGCATAACTATACCCAAAGTTCTTCTTTTTCTTTTCTTTTTTTTAAAATATGTTTTTATTGATTTTTTAGAGAGAGAGGAAGGGAGAGAGATAGAAACATCAATATAAGAGAGAAACATCGATTGGCTGCCTCCTGCTTGCTCCCCACCGGGCTCGAGCCAGCAACCTGGGCACGTGCTCTGACCAGGACTCAAACCAGGACCTCTCAGTCCATGAGACGACGCTCAATCCACTGAGCCACACTGGGCAGGCAAAGTCCTTCTCTTTCTATTGCACTCCTCCACCTGATTGAAATTTGCTCAATCAATGTATTTGAAAGAAACAATTACAGCTAAGATACACTCACAGTCTTTTTTCCTCTGTAAATAATTTTAGAATAATTTTTACCAGTCCTTATGTTAAGAACTAGAAGAACTGGTAATGGAAAAATAATTTTTAAAATGGAATTGTCTACAACTGAATTATAGCTAAATGATTGTTTGCATTTTCTCCTCTCTCAGAAGTTTGAAAATGATTCTTTCTCAGTCAATATATAGTTTTCAGAATTTTGGGAAATAGTGGCATGTTCTCATTAAACCTGCTATAAAATTCACCTATTGCCTTTATAGTACACATTTAGAAAAAGAGAAAAAAAACTCTAGTATGAAAGGAAAATGAGTTGCCTATATGTTGAAAATTAATCCAGTATGTATTTCTGAGCAGTAATTATGAGTCGGAACTTCTACAGAGCATTGAAAACATGTAGTAGTGAATAGGGAAGGTGTGTGCCTCCTGCCTTCTCAGAGTTTGTTGTAAACCAGTCTCTCTTTACCTTGATTACAGTGAGAATCACCTGGGGAGGCTTTACATAAATACCCATGCCTGGGCCCCAGGCTAGAAACTCTAGGGGTGCAACTCAGTAACAAACAATTTTTAAAAGTCCCCTGAAGATTCTGAGTGAAGCCAGAGTGGAAAACCACTGGTCGGTCTCACCATACCCCAGAGAAAGCTAAAAAAACCCACAAAATATTTTGAAGAGGAAGTGGTCATGGAAATTTTTATGTGATGTAATATAACTGCACAGCATCGACTTTGAAGCGTTCTTGCCACAGTGTTTAACTGAAAAGCGATACGGCTTTAAGGCCTGTATTCCAATGTATAGATAACTCGGAGGACAGAGGAATAAGTTAACTGGAACCTTGAGGAAAAGTATCAGACAAATCCAGAAAGTGGTACTTTCTGCAAGACAGTGGCCTGGTTTCTTCATTTTAAAAAGGCAATGTCATGAGAAGCAGAGAAGGGCTGGGAGAAGAGTGGGGACTGATACAGACTGAGAAAGAACAAAGAAACAACAACCAGATGTACCTCGTCCTGGTTCAAAAAATCCTTTGGAATAGTTTTGGGGACAATTTAGGAAATTTAAATATATACTAGGAATTACATGATATTAGGTAATGTTGTTGATTTTTCTTAGGAGCTTAGGTATATAAATATGTACTAGAATGTCCTTATTTTTAGGAGCTGCTCACTAAAGAATTTAAGGGTGTCAGCAACTTTCAAATGGTTCTTCAACCCTAAATTAAATCACACATATAGAAAAGCAAATATAGTCATTCTTTTACAGGAGTTTGGAAGAAGCTGAGGTATTAAGGAAGAAAGAGGCTCCTGAATAGTGATGATATAATTATATTTAATTAACTACCATTTATCGAGTGACTTCTATGTTCTAGATACTGTACTAATGACTTTATAGCATGATATTATTTCTGTTTTAAAACAAGCATTATTATTTTAATTTCACAAGTGAAAAAACTGAAGTTTGTAATGATTAAACAACTTGTTCAAGTTCACCCTGAGTCAAGATTTGAGCTGAGTTCTTCCTGTTTCCGCTGCGGGTGATCTTGATGTTCAGATAGCACAGCCCTGCCCCCACAGTGTGCCGTGACCACTTAATGTGGTCGTGGAAAGCACACAAGCTTTGGATTCATTTCCATTTCAGCACCTACTACAATTCAAATCCACTTGATGTTTATGTGTCTGCTCAATAGACTGTGTCCTCCTTGGTCTACGAAGACCATGGAGTCAGGCCCACCTGGATCCAAATCTTGGTTCTGTCATTTACTAGGGGTTTGTTCCTGGGCAATTTTTTAAAACTTTCCTCAGCTTCAGTTTCCTCTTCTATAAAGATGGAGATAATATTAGTGCTTTCTGGGATTGTTATGCAGATTAAATAAATATATGTATATAAAAAGCACTTAGCACAATATCTGGCACGTAGTAAATGCTCAATGTGTTAGTCACCCACCACTACCTTTTCTTAAATTCAATGTGGATGGCCACAAATGATTCCTGCTTATATAGGAAACACCCTGATGCTCAAAGTGATTGCCAATGCTGAATTCCTCAATCATGTCCATTAATTATCAACTTAGCATCAGGGACCATAGCTTTGAATCTCTAACACTACAACGGGAGAACTAACTCAACTAGTGTTCAAAAATGTGTTGGTAGTATTAAATCATCACATGATAGTAATTATGATTCTTATTAAGGCTGTGCCAGGTATTAACAGTTCCCTATAGGAACTTAAAATTAAGGTAATTTCAATGGGTTTCTAAAATGTAGGCAGAAACAGTTATTTGCAATATATTTGGGGACTATGAAGGTTTATTCCAGGTCAATGGAATGGTATGAGAAAAGTTATAGAGATGGGAAAACATACTCTTTTCTTTTTTTTTTTTTTTAATCTAGACAGGTAGTTCTCTCAATTGGATTATTATGTATGTAACAGCAGAAATAAGAGATGAGATTGGAAAGTTTGGTTGAGAACCTTGATTGCTTCAATAGAGCAAACCACTGTCAGTTTTGAAGCAAGTGAGCAATTCAGGGTCCTGAGATACCACAAATCAGGGGTAGTTTATTCCCGCAGTATATTGTATGTGTATCTGTATGTGCTTGGTGATGGGGAAGGGGGTGGCAATCAAGTAGGTGGTTGTTTCTCTAATCTCTGAATGCAATGGGACCAGAATGGCAAGGGAAGGGAAGGGAAGGAGAATTTGGAGGGTAGAAAATGAGGAGATACAGCTGCTGACTGAATGCAGGCAACAAGCTTGAATAAAGAGGCCAAGAGGATTCTGAGGTCTCAACCCTGAGAATAAAGATACCATTATCAGAAATTAGAAGGTCATAAGGGGGAGCTATTCTGGGGGAGGTGAGAAATTTCCTGATGGAAATGGTGAGTTTGTTAGACCTCTGCCTTCTTTTAATTAGCAGCACTACAACCCACTGTCAGAGGCCAGTTAGTGTAACACTGAAGGCTTGAAATTACGAGATAAATCTCTCCTCAGTGGCAGAGAACCTAACATCTTATGAGCCTATACATGGGCCCAGAGCAAAGGAAAAGGGCTTCAGAAACTTCACTTGGAGCTAGTAGGCACAGTCTGGCTCAGAATAGCTCTGGTCTAAAGCTTGTGAGTGTTCCATGGCCCATAGGATTTATAGCTCCATCTGCTCTATGGACAGGCTGGTTGAGAAAAGGGGAATAATTCAGGGAAAGTGAATTTAGGGAGCTACATAGTAAATCAAAGGTAGCAAGATTTTTCACTTATTTATTCAGTATATGTTAAGCACCAAGTATTGTTGTGGGCATAGAAGTTATACATAAGGGCTTTGCTCATGTGTACTTTTTATTCTAATTATTCTATTAGAATTTTTATTCTAAACACCATTCTAATAGTAAATTTATAAATGGATAAATAAGACAAGTTTAGAGAGTGATAAGGTCTTCCTGAAGTGTCTCTTCATTCTTAGAAATTACCTAGAACTAACCTGCCCTGGAAATACTCATAACTGAGTCCTTGTCCTTCAGGTCTTACTGTAAAATAATCTTTCCTTGTCCCCTCTAAGCAGGGCCCCACAACTGTTTTCCATTCCAGCAATGATCCTTCTCTGTAATGATTGGTTGTTTATTTTTCCCCTTGTTTAATGTCTGTCTTGCCCACCTGGATAGTATCCCCATGACAGCAAGAACCTTGTCTATTTTGTTCTCATTGGGTTCCCAATGTCTTTTCTAGGACCTGGACCACAGTAGAGTCTCAGTAAATATCTGTGGGATTAGGGTTACCATCCATTTCAGTTTTCCTGGAGCTGAGGGTCTGCCCAAGACATAGGGCTTTCAGGACTAAAACCAGGACAATCCTGGCAAATTGGGATGGCTGGTCACCCTAAATGGAATGCATATCCATTGGATAAGATATTAGCCCCAGAAATAGACCTTCCAACCCTCATTCACCAAACCTCGAGCAGAAGTATCACTATGCCATAGTACACTGGATTGCAGTCATTGTCCCTAATATAGGTCAAGTCTTAGGAAAAGTGAAAGCAGATCTCTAGGGACTCTTGCAAGCATTGTAATCATTACAGCAATGTAGACATTGAACTGCAGGGAAAGAGTATGCCAATAATCATAAAATCAGCGGGGTTGGGTCAAGTCTATCACTTCTGGGTTTCCTTAAGCTTCTTGGCTCGTTTCTAAGGTATCCAGATGGAACTGGTCTAAAAACTAACAATTAAAACAGTCTTAATACGAAGTAGCATTTGACAGCTAGAAGACACCTCTGAAATCATGTAATCCAGTCCACCCCAAATTTTACAGTGGAGGAAACTAAGAATCTGAGATGTTAACTTCTCCAATGGAGAGCCACCTTCTATAGAATCCTCTTTATTTGTTCCTACACTGACCAGAGTCCCTTTGCAGTACTGGCCAACTGCTCTTCTTCTAGGCCCTTCCACTGTTTGCTCTGAGCAGGCTGTCCTGTTTTGCATTTCCTCCCTCGTTTTGTGTGCTCTGGGACAAGTTCTGCTAGCTTTTGTGCAAATAACTTATTTCAATACATCAGTTGTTTCTCCCTAAAAAAAACTCTTGTTTAACAGGTTTAGACATTTCTTCTTCCTTGAAGGTAGGTTGATGACTCAGAATTGGAATGAAAAATGTTCACCATCTATGCAGTTTACCGATCTAGGAAGGGAAGGAAGGAAGGAAGGAAGGAAAGAAGGAAGGAAGGAAGGAAGGAAGGAAGGAAGGAAGGAAGGAAGGAAGGAAGGAAGGAAAATTGTAAAAATATATGAAGCATAATAGACACCTTACTTGTGAGGTGAGATATTCCAGGAGTTTATGTCATTGTAATATACTTTAAAAGATTGGTTGTGGAAATATATATGTTTTTTTCCCTCACTAATGGAAAGACACAGAACAAAATTCAAATTCACTTTTTATTTTGTTGTGTGTTCTGAATCAAAAAATGATATATATCTGCCATTAGCCTTAATGTAAGAGCAGGAGGAGGACTAACAAGAATTGTACCTATTTAGAGATATTTTCAAAATAATATATCCTAGTTTAACTATTGTGTGAAAAATATACAGCTTGCTGTTAGTATTTTGGAAGTGAGCAAGTTTAGGTTCATAACTGCCTTTGTAACAGTTGGTGCTTGACTTTTAACTTAGGAAGGCTGGGCATTTGAAAAAGAGTCTTTAATGGGGTCTTCAAAAACAAAAACAGAACTTAAGATGAATGTTTTATTTAGTTGGGGAACTTTATCCAGAGTGAGACATTTTATTTCACCCTTTCTTCTGCACTCCATCCAGTGAGAGGTGTTGAATCCATACCTGTGTAGGAAAGGCCTTGGTCTTTCTGAGGCCTGTTTCTTCGTACACGTTTTCTTAGGGGGAAATCTCTTTAAAATGACTGAACAATAGTCTGGGCCAGAAAATTCCTCTTTTCTTCTAACTCTTTCCAAACTCTACCTCTACCATCAACAGCCACGTCCTTCCACCCTGCCAGCTCATTCAAACACATCTTGAAACACCCACCTTGACGTTCTCAACAGGCCTGAAATAAATGGACCATTCCACTAATAGGGACGTTTTATCCATATATCCAACCTCCATTTGCCTTTAGTTCTTGACCACTCTTCAGAGACAGATAATTAGAGACAATTATGTGAATAACTGTAGATTCTAAAATTATCACCAGTTAATTCCAGGCTCTAGAAACATTAATCATATGCTAGTGGTGTTGGTCGGTGAGAGATTCCACCTTAAAGCAGGCTTCAGTCAGCAATCAAAACTGTTCTGTGTGTTTATTCACAATACACATCACTGTCGAAGAGGGACACACGCAATGACACCAGAAAGCAAGAGAGGGGCTAATATTGATAAACTATGTAAGATGCCTAATATTCTTTAATAAACTTTTCCCATGTTATCATTTTGTATGATGGGACCAAATAAAATCCTCTGTACTTTTGATTGACAGTTATACTTTGTCAATGTGACTAACCAGTGAGCAGAAAAAGGTAAGACAATAACTTTACCAGTGTATATTGCCTTAAAACATAAACTTTAAATATAGTTTAAGATTATGCAGCATAGCTCTATGAAAATATCCCATTTTGACTATAAATTTCTTTTGTTTTTTTAAAGAAATTTACAAAATATAAAAATATAAACACCTGTGTACCCACCATGCACAAATGAAACTAATGAACACTTTGTCACATCTGCTCTATGTCTTTCTTTATGAAAGAGATTGAACACTACACATGAAGTTGAAGTTCCCTTTTCTTCCATCCCCAGTCTCACCGCCACCCCTTCCCAGAGATAGCTATTCTCTCTAATTCGCTAGAGAAATGCAGTTGAACTACATGATCTGCTCCATTTGTTTCTGTGCAGAAAATATATTTAGCATTATGTTTTCCCATAGCAATATCTAGCTAAATATACTGTATAGAAATTCTGGCTTTTCTATGAAAATAATGATTTCCACGTGTCAAAATGAATGTTTGGACATTTTACAAAATTAATCCTCCCTGAATCATCTAAACATCACAACAATGCTCTAATATATTTTTTAAAAGGATATTCTTAGGAAAATAAATTATTTTATAATATGAAAGAGAAAATACCTTAGGGATATGTTTTCATGATGACAATAGTAAATGCTTACTAAATAAACTTTTTTGATCAACACAATTTCAATATACTTTATGAAGTCCGATTAATAGTCCAGACCATGTTACTTTAATGATAAAGCAACCAAGAGTTTACTATTTTACTATCTTAAATATTACATAAGATAAATGGTATTAGCAATATTTAGAGAATTCTAATCAAAGGCTTTAGCAACATCTAGAAAATACTTTATGATTTTATCAAGAAATGTTTAATAGAGAATATTTGTCACCAATATTTGAAAACAAATTGTACTTTGATAATATCAAAGTAGCTCCATAAATTTCACCCCTGTGGGAATAATTAGGAAGTAAAATCATGTAGTGTTTGAAGTCTTGGGCTTATCACCCAGGCTCTTTGACTCGGTAACTTTGCTATTATCTTGTTGGATAGCCTTGGAGAGAGATCATTTAATCTCCCTTGGATTCAATTTCCTCAACTCAAAAACGCTTTTAAAAAAACTGCCTTGGTTGGTGGCATGGGGGTGGGGAGAGATGAAAAGAGATGATCATTAATATTTCTCCCAGCTCTAAAATTTTATTATTCTATTATTCATTTTATCCCTTCTCCCTTCCCACTCAATGTTCTAGGACATAGATCGGTGATTAGTGGAAACTGAGGGGATCTTCTATCAAGACAATCAGACTTAATAGTAACGTTATGAAATAATTTGAGATAGAAAAACCTTTTCTTAATTCATTATAAAATCAATTCATTTACAAGGAACCAGACTAAAACTGCTAGAAAGAGACATTAGAAATAGAGAAATATGTTTATATTTACCATTAACTATAAAGATTTTATAGACTAGAGAATACTTATCTAAATATACTCATGTTAAACATAGTTGAATTTCTACTCAATACAACAATCCATGTAGCTTATCAAAATGATGCATGTTTAGGTTATGAAATATTCTTTGTCAGTGCAGAAATAACAATTCACTATGCATTATATAATCAATAAAGATGTCTCATGACTCTGTGATTAGGCCAAGTTATATTTAATTTCCCAATAGCAGTATCCCTCTTGAGGATATTTCAAATAATTACTTTGTAAGAGTATATAAGAATTGACAAATTAGTGAAATAATAAGGCTTACACAGGGAAAATAATAAATTTGCCTTTCAATAGTTCTTGTCTGCTATAAGTGAAAATAAAGTCAATTTTTACATCTTCTTAGGAGACTTTGAAACCTACTTTATGTGTTGTGGAATTTTCCAGGCAGCCTTGCCTTCTTTTGTACAACTTTAAGGTCTGGGAGATAACAAGTGACAGCGATAAAGGATCACAGGGACATGTGGAAGAGACTTCCCTGAAGTTATCTTCTGTAGTCAATTCCCTTCTATTTAGGAGTGTTTTCTTAGCAAATTTAAATAAATGGCTACCTATGACATTTTTAGTGATCCCAGGAAAGGAAAATATATGCCTCTGTGGTGACCACTATTATAACTGACTGACCCTCACAGATCCGATGTTCTCCTTATGAGATCATGGATGTGCAAGAACACTGTGAACTATAACAAACGCTGGGAATTATTATTGAGATGACCATTCCGAAGCTGACCCAATCCCGTGTTTCATCACAAAAATTCCTTCTAAGTGGCAGGATTCATTTTATACGAGTGAAGGGATTGATGTGACTGGGCAGGGACGCAGGATCTTGAGTATCTAAATCTTCATGTCCTGCCTTCATCATCCTTCTGTCAGTTCCAGGGAAATGTTTGCACAGAGGCCATGCCAAGTACATGCACATGTTTTATTACCATGGAATTCCAACAGGGCCCCCAGTAAGCTACGTTATACATGAGCAGAATTCCTTTTACTCAGGCTAGAAGCAGGAAGAGGGCATGAAACCAAAGCATGCCAAGCGGTCTCCTTCCTCCTTTCACTGTAGGCTTTCAGATGAGGAGGAAAGGGAAGTCAAGGAATGGCACATGAAAACACAAGGGGAAAGCAAGGGATTTTCTCTAAGACCTGTCTTCTGTGACAGGGGTAGGGGTGGGAGTGCAATCATCATATTTTCTTCCTCTTCCTTTAACTCTATTCTCTGTGCAATAGCAATTTTTTTTCTTTATATAAAATAAACACTTTGGTATCTGTGCCATACGCTAGGTACTATGGGTTTTTGTTTATTTCCTACCAGTTGGAAGAAAAAAAAAGAGAGAGAGAGTTTGTGTGTTCCAAAAAGCTGTGATTACATCAGGGGGGCTATGGGACAAATTAACCAGCTGCAAAGTCAGATAAACAAACCTTGCTTGGTGACTGTTAAGTGATTTCTCAAAACTTCATTGTTCATTTTTTTGCTTTATAAAAAAATATTCATAATCTTTTGTCAACAAGAGTGGCAATATGCATCATACTTATAAAAAATGGGCTTATTTTCCTTGGCTTTGAAAGTGAGAAGGTGTAGGCTGTGGTCTAGATTGGCTGTCGATAAGTTGTGTGACCAGTGCCTTTGTTTCATCTTATAAGCGGGGGCCAAGGATACCCTTGGAGTGTTCATCTCCATATTCAAGAGTGATATTGAGAAAATAAATGAAAGGGGAAATGTGGATGTGTTCTGAAGAGTTTTTGGCCATTTCACAAGGTCCTTTAAGATCCAGAGAGGGCATTCAATGCTGAAAAAGGCAGCTCCACACTTCGGACCTCTTTAATGTTTTCCTTACACTGAAGCTGTGTTCCATTCTCTTACACTTTTTCCTCTTAGGTCCTATCTCGTGTTCTGGAGCCTCATTCCTCTTTCACATGACAAGTTTTAAATATTTGAAGGCAGCTATGCTTTGTGAGATTTTCATTTAAAGTTCAAGAGTTTTAAGAATATCATAAACCACAAAAAATAATATTAAACTTGTGTCTGAGACAAATAATAAACATTGCTTTGCAATGAAAACAACTGGCTTCTAGTTTAAATATACATATCTTCTAGTTGTTTGTTGTTGTTGTTGTTTTACAAAATAAACTTTTATTTTGGAATGATTTTCAATTTACAGAAAAGTTGCCAAAACAGTAGAATTCCCATATACTCAGCACCCAGCTTACCCCAAGTCAACATCGTACACCATATGATGGTGACTGACCATGGTATGTTATTATTATTATTAACTAAAATCCAGGCCTTATTCAGAGTTCCAGTTTTTCCACTAATGTCCTTTATTTTTCATTTTGTTTCAAGATCCAGTCCAGGACATCATACTGCATTTAGAACTATATTCCTTTTGAAATTCTATTGGTCACCTCAGTCATTTTTCCTTGGGACAGAGAATGGGTGGGAGAGCTGTTGTCTTCTTTACTGAGCTGGAGAAACTGAGGCTTGAAAACACCAAGTGACTAAGATCCCATCAGGGAGAGAAAGGCCTGCCTCACTTTACACCCTTCCTACATTTTCCCTTCTCCCCAGGACTCTTGGTTTTCAGAGGCCCCTTTGGAATGTCCCGCCTGGCCCACTCCATCCCACGAGTGCAGACAAAGAGATGCCTCTGTGAGAGTGGGCCCACCCTGCTCCGTCACCTCTTCCCTAGATTTGAGGGCAGAGCAGTGTTTTAGTGGGCAGAAGGAGGACCTGAGAGAGAGAGAGAGAGAGAGAGAGAGAGAGAGAGAGAGAGAGAGAGAGGGAAACACTATTTGCTTATGCAAATAATTTGTGATAGATGAAAAATGACACAAATTATTTTCAGTTTCTCTAAGAGGAATAGTCTGTTTCCCCACCCCTTGAATCTGGGCCAGCCTTATGATTTGCACTGTGGGCAAATAAGTGACTTGTTTTTGGCTGCTAAGTTTGGGGTGTTTGTTGTACAGCAAAGGCTAACTGATACACAATTCCTCATTTCTCTCTTGGTAATGATATATATTCCAATTTTATTTCAGGAGGCAGTGTGCCAGTCCCAGGAGATAGGATATGACTGGTTCACTCAATTGTGACAATTCTGTTCCCTGCTGTCTTAGCTTTCTTTGCAGCTAGAGGAGGCAATGGTAGCTGGTTTGGGCCAAGGAGATCTTAGCGGAAATATGCAGCGGAGAGGTAGGACACAGGCCTCTGACAAAGGTTTGACTTTATGCTAGAAGTTGGCAGATTCAGCTGGCTTGGCCCTTATTCCACCCCACTCCTTTCTTCCTTGAACATAGCCATGATTCCTGGAGGTACCGCAGCCATCTCATGACCATGAGGTAACAAGCAACAAAGGAAAGATAGAAAGGATCACAGAGATGTGCACGCTACCTTCATTGAGTTGTTAAACCAACACCACGAGTCACCTCTCTCCAAGATTGATGTTATGTGGAAAAACAAACTTCTCTTTGTTTAAGCCACTGTAACCTAGGCTTTCTTTACCTATAGCTAACTGTATTCCACATAAAAGGATAAACCAAGACAAAAATGCGTAAGGATCCTTGTCCTTGGGAATCTAGAGCCAGTCACATGTGGCTCTCCAAACCCATGTCCTTTCTCATTTCATCCTCTCAGTAATCCCTTGAGAACAAAGACATGACCCATTTTCACAGCGGTGGGAACTGGGCCTCCCACACTGTTCAGTAGTGAGTCCAAGGTCTTGCATTTGTCAAAGAGGGTGCTTAAAGCCTCCTTCCAGGTACAAAGAGAATGTACCCCTGCTACACCTTCTGCATGGCCCAGCCCACTGGAGGTCAGGTGTGTCTTCTGGGCTTTTGGGAGTGGTGACAGGCACCAAGGAGATTACTATTGTCAGTCCTGCATGAAGCACCCAGGTACACACCATTAGGTCTGAGAGGGTGGACTAGACAGTCTTGGCAGGGATGGTCTCTAGCTGCAGCTCCTGCTAGGACACGTAGCTGTGGCAGCCCTGAAGGAATAGAAGTAGTCACCACCCTGGGCTCCTTTGATCCAGAGGACATTGATGGAGCACACTCTCTGGGTCCTCCCAGATCATGTCCATGAGGCTCTGCACCGTGGCTAGGTCCAGCACAGATGGCAGTGGTGGGATGATGGCACTGCGGCAATGCAGCCCAAGTGGATGCTGCCTCCCTGAGTGCCACCGCTTGCTCTGCCCAGGCCCCGGGGTGCTCCCCACCCACCACCAGCCTGGCCCAGCACTCCCATGCACAGCCCCATTGTGCCACCGCACACATGTCTAGTAGTTTTAACAGCAATATCTTAGACATGTAAATTGAATCCAGTTAATGGTAGAGGATTTTTTCAGACATTATTTCATAAATCTTATAGTAAACAACTATATCCAATTTATAGAGTGGGAAGACAGGAGCAATGGAGTCAGAGAGATATGGGTTTAATTCATGGCTTCTTCAGCTGAATGGCCTTGACAAGCTACCCACCTTCCTAAGCTTCATCTCTTCATGTCTGAAATGGAGGGAATCATACCTACATTTCAGAGGTTTGGCAAGGATAAAAGATAATGTAAGTAAAAAAAGTAACACAAATATGGTGAAATACTTAACTGGGAGTAAAAGGAGTAAACAACGTCAACATGTCAACATGGATAGATGATCAAAATCAAAAGCTAGAGGGAAACCAGTGAGAGGCAGAATGAGACAAATTACACAATTACATTTGGGTAAATACACTCATGTGTACTCATACAAAACAATACTATCATTGTTCATGAAAGGTGGATTGAAAACCATACTGTGTGAAAGAGTATATACCATTTTTGGGATGGTGAAAACTGGGACTTTAGATGGGAAATGAAAGAGACTAAAATAAACTGAAGAGTGTGGGACACGGATCAGTCATGATGCTTGCTCTAATTGTGTGCACCTGAGGTCCAAGAGGAAAACAGTGTTTAGCACAAAGCCTGCCATTTAGCAGAAGCTCAGGACAGGTGACTATTTTTGTTATTCAAGTGAAGTCCTACTCAGTAGGGCTTTATTTGCATTAATTTGACTAGTATAAATGAGCTTACCAGCGTTTACAGAGATAAGAGTTCATGGAGTCAAAAGACCAGAAAGAAACTATTAGAAGTAGAGGATATCTTTTTTATGATAGAGAATAGTTGATACATAATTATATTATTTATTCAGTGCTTAATTAATTCAACCAAAATATATTTATTGAGAGCTCATAATGTGCAAGATGCTATTCTAGACATTGGAAATACAGTAGGAAAACAACTACAATGACAACACACCTGGCTCTTATCAAGTTTCTATCCTAGTGAGGGGAGAGAAGCAATAATAAGTAAAATATACAGTGTGTTAAATGGTGGTAAGTCCTGTGGAGGAAACAACAACAAAACAGAGAAGGACACTATGGAGTGGGGGTGACTGCAGTGTTCAATACAGGGGTAAGGGAAGGCTCCTCTGAATGATGTGGTTCCAAACCCATTTCATGTATTGTCTCTTTTAATCTTCTCAGCACCCCATTGAAGAAGTTACCTATGCAAACCATGAGTGCTATTTTCAGATAAGTACCCTGGGGCCCAGAGTCCTTCCATGCCTCTCCTAAGGTTTGATGGCTGGCTAAGCGATAGAGACAGGATTGGGGTTTGGACCACCTGGCTTTGGAGCTGCCCCCTACATATCACCTCTCATATAGGGAGCTGGAAGGGGCCCTGGGGATCCACTAGAATGGGGAGGAGAAATGTGGCTTGCTAAAGCATTGAAAAATATTTTCATAGTATCCATTTTATATTTTGAGAAACTAAAATAAACATTTTTTTTGTTTGTTTTGGTGGGAAAAACCTTCAGAAAGTAAAACTGGGCAAAATCTTTCAGGCTGGTGTGTGTATCCAGTGGTTACAAAGGATATGTCAAATATTTTCCATTAAGAAATCCTGATTTAGTTCAACCCTTTTAATGTATTGCTATAGGACCAGGAATCTCAAGATTGTAAATGACCTGCCCAACTTCCTATGGCTTGTTTGTTGCAGAATCAGGATGGAAAACTGAGCGTGGACAACAACCCGCCACAGCAGTTGGGCTGGGCTGCCCAAGCCTCTGCTTTACTCTGCGGGGCTGGCCCCGCCAACCTCTCTTGGCTGGGTGGCTGCTTTTAACTGCAGAGAGGCTGGGACAAGTGAGAGTGAATTACTGAGTCAGGGAGACCCATTTGCAGAAGAGAAGGAGGGAGTATAATTAGAGGAAGAGAAGTGAGAGGAGGCACAGATGAAGAAAATGAGGGTAGAAATCAGCTAAGAATAGGCAAGGTGAACTTCAAGATGCCGGTTTCTACCCCAGGAAGGAGGAGGAAGGGGGAAAAGATGGAGCAGGGACATAAAAAGGTTTCTGTATCTCAGTAATCCTAATTATAGTCCTAAAAACAGGTATGAATAGTGTTGTTTTATATATGGGAACACCGAAGCTCAGAAAAGCTACTTCACTTACTCAAGGTCACATAGCTGGCAAGATAGTCTCCTTATGTTTTTGTTTTTTTTCTTTCTCTGGGTCTCTTTCTTTCCTTATTTCCATTGTTTCCATTGTTTCTTCCCGCCAACCTCCTTTTTATTTGTACAAGGTGAAGTATTGAGGTTTTTACCTTTTTTAAAAAAAATAGTTATCAAGTATCCAATGATAGAGTATATGGTTACCATGACAACACAGCCTTTACGGAGGACTGACCTCCCCTCTTTGCCTCCAGAATCACATTTCACAGCACAGGTTCCCTTCCTTTGTGGAACTTGTAACAGCCGCAACTTTGCATTTTGTTTGGGTGACCATTTGCTTAACGTTCGTGCTCCACTAGACTGTAAGCTTCACAATGGCAGGGACCAGTCTACCTGAACCTGAAGTGTGCCCCCAGCGTCTGGCACAATGCCTAGCACCCCGGCACTCCGAAAATACTTGCTGAGCGAATGTTCTTGTGATTGCTCTCAGCTCTCTTCTGAAAGTTACTTGGACAGTAAGCCTTAGCTCATAATTTTGTTAATAAAAACTGTATAACTAGTCGGGCCGGTACTTACTGGTAGTACACAGGTAAGTGAACACACACACACGCATGCACAAACAGCCCCGGGCAGGTGCACTCAGGAGGAAACGCTCGCCCTCGGAACGAGCCGAACCAGAGTGGGTAAACACCACCTCGCTGGGCTCGCCGGCCTCCTCGGCGTGGGAGGGCACCCGGGCAACGGCACCGCAGGAGTCCCGCCCCCGGAGACGCGTGGGCGGGCCCCGGCGCTGGAGGCGGCCGCGGAGTGGGCGGTGAGCTGCGCCGTGATTGGTTGTGCCAGCCGGGGCTGGGCTGGGCTGCGGTGGAGGGCGGGCACTCGGAGCCAAGGGGGTGTGCGCGGCAGCTGGGCTGTAGTTTCAGTATAAACAGGGAGCAGACTGGTTGTGCGGGATTTTTTTTTCCTACTTCTTCCCGCGCGCTTTCGCTCCCTGTCCTTAGGTTGCATCTGTGGGCGCGCGGCAAACAGCCGCGAAGGCGAGGACCTGGGGTTCATCTGCAGGTGGGTTGTTCCCTGACCAGGCTCTTCTCCTGGGAAGGACAGAGCCGGGCAGCAGGAACGCACGATCGCACCGCGCGCGTTGCTGCTCCAGGAGACCCGGGAGCTGCGCGCCGAGCCAGCCCGGCTCTCAGACTGCGCCCCGGCTGCCCTGGTACTCCCTGGGAGGCGGGAGAGCCTGGGGCAAGCGCGCTCTCTCTGGCTCAAAGCGCCCGGTAAAGCCAGAGACCGGGGAGCCCCACTGTCCCGCCGCCGAGGGCGCCCGGGGCTGCCCTGGGAGCGGACCCAGTGCCAACAGGTGCGGGGCCCAGCTTCTGGGGCTCGGACGGGGACAGGCTTGGGTTTTGCCTTGCTTCTCTCGACCCGATCCCGCAGCCAGGCTTTCTGTTGCGAGATCTTGGTACAGTTTTTGAGGATTTGTCTGAGTTCTAGTCGCGTTCATCCCTTCTTCACCCCTTCCTTTGCACAACTAGGTTGTTCTCTTATACTTATTGGCTAGTTTTCGTGCGTGCGTGTGTGTGTGCCTGTGTGTCTGTGGGGGGGCGGGTTTACGGGGAATTGTTTATTTTTAATGTCGGAGTCGTATAATCTATGGTCTTATTAGGAAGGGACAAGGGAACAGTCAAGTCATGAGCTCGCTACTGACGAGGTGATATTCTTTTATCCCGTTCCGGTTCATCTGGCGAACTTGGGACACACCGTGTCGCCTTGTTCTTGCCTGAGCTCAGTGAATCGCTGCCAGTGACCTGCTGGACAGTAATAACGTGGACTGGGGGTACCTGGGAGCCTCGCAGGCAGCTATCATGAGGGAGACTCCTCTTTCTAGAGCAACGGTGGGGACAACTTCAGTGCTGTACAGGAGAAAAAAGCAAAACAGGGGGGCCTGCGTGTGTGTGTGTGTGTGTGTGTGTGTGTGCGCGCGCGCGCGCGTGCACGAGCATATTTTCATATCATTTGAATATTGCTTCTCACCTTACCCAGATCGAATTGGTGCAGTTCAAGCAAAAACAATGTCCAGAGGGTGGCACAAGTGTGGTAAATAGCAGGAGGAGGTCTCTAGGGAGCGACTTTCTCTGATGAATGTAGATGTCTGGCATCGCTGATTAATTCGGTGGGTACAGTGTAGATAGATGAAAATATACTGAAATTTGCATAGGTGTGTTTGGGTTGAACACATCTCCAAGGAAATCTTTCGTCAATAGCACCATGTGACGATGGTCAGGGACTGCTGGTGTTCGTAGATCTATATTTAGTCCTAGATGATCTCTAATTAGACGGAGGGAAGGTCTCTGAACTGGGTACATAAAAAAAGGGGAAGAGTCCAGGGATCAGGGTTTTGCACTCTTGAATAATGTCTGGTACAGTCAGACTCAGATGGGGTGAATAGTTATTCTTTCCTCTCGAAAACAGTAGCTAGATCTTGGCATGTGATATCTGTGTCTCAATTTAAAACATAGTTGGACCATGGTGATAAGCCTATGCTAAGAAACCGAGGTTCAATGAACCGGACAGTATATACTGATTGGAGATTTGGGAGGAATAACAGGTCAGGTGAAGGTTGGAGTGAATGTAGAATTGATGCCTAAAGAGAAATAACAACAAAATAATTCTTGGCTGTTGAGATTTTCACAGAAA
The DNA here is from genome assembly GCA_030848825.1 of Tadarida brasiliensis. Classification (NCBI taxonomy): domain Eukaryota; kingdom Metazoa; phylum Chordata; class Mammalia; order Chiroptera; family Molossidae; genus Tadarida; species Tadarida brasiliensis. The sequence continues at coordinate 57,834,538 of CM061257.1, read as the reverse complement.
AAAAAGGTGACAGCTTGTTAGACCTTTTCAGTGAATGGTTCTTTATTTTGGGGGGAGACAGTGGTTGAGCCAGTGAGGACCCAGGGCACTTTTGATAGAAATCAGGGTTCACAAGCAGTGCTGTATTATGCCTTTCAAGCAGATTTTCTGGCAAAGATGAGAAGATCAGCTACTGACTAGCAAATTTCTTGTTGGCATTCTTCCACTGCTCGTCTGTCAATCCTTTGTTTTCCTAGAGGTGGCAACATTTCTGGCTACTAAGCATACTGGCCTTGGACTTTCTGGTTGTCTAATGGAGTGTTAAATTCTTAGAATTTATTTCTCCCATGTGTATTTTCAGTCTTGCTCTGTTTCATGTGCTCCATTAGACAGTTAATCTGCTTCTACCACACCTGATACCTGGGGATCATACTATCTTTTGGAATTGAAAATCACCAGAAACCATTTACATTTATTGTATCCCCTCCCCCTACCCTCCTCAGCTTAGCATCTAATTTAACTTATTATTGGGTATATATTTCTAAATATGTATCATTTATCATAATAAGACATATTTCTTATATTGTGGCTAACATTACCTTCTTACAATCTAAAATTAATTACTGGCTAATAAACTATAAGGCAAAAAAAAAATCAATTGAATAACACAGACCTAGGAACAAGAGAAATGGTCATAAAATTGAAGGGGAGAAGCTGGATGACTGTCTATACTAGGCAAAGTACCTAATATGGCACAGGAAGTGATGGGATCAACTATATCAATCTCCAAAGGCAACCTGAAAGAATTGTACTTTGAAGGAGCAGATGGATGACCCCAAAGACAGGAGATGGGGAAAGGAGGGTATTCTCCCTCACGAGAGAAGAGTCTGGAATCTCTGAAGCAGGGATTGAGAGTCTTGATTCCGATGTCCACAAATTAATAAATGGAAAGGCCATTATAATATCCTAAAATGACAGATGTTGTAGCCTAGTGCTGTGGACAGAGTTCTGCCTTCAGAATAGAGAGAGACGAAGGTTCTAGATGACCTGGTGCCCTAACAAGTCACTTACTCTCCCTGTACCTGCAGTATCTGCGAAATTAGACAGGGTGTTGAACTAGATGATTTACGGGCCCTCAGCTCTGTGATGACTGATTTCTTTTGCTGTACTATCACTCCATGCACTTGCAGCCTGGATGAAGAGTGGAATAATGAAGGTTGAAGTGATCTGCAGTCAGATGTTCACCTACTTCCTGGTGCATGGAAGTAAGGAGAGGACAGTGAAGTTTCTTTTCATGGATGAAAATTATGTAGAGATTTAATATATCCTTAAACTGCTTTTGTTTATCTCTTGCAAGTATATTTAAAAATACTATCAAGAAGGTTGAGTCAGGAAATTTTTTTGAATTAACTAAATTTTTAACCAGATTTTTCACCAGTCATTTTTTTCTTAGGTTTATATATTTATTCTTTTATTCCAAGGTATGTCTACATCTGGGAAATCATTCAATTGATAGAAATTCTATTAGGAAACCCTGGTATGAAAATTAGTTTAACACAGGGAAAGTACAAATAAGTCTTGTAAGAAAGGAAGACACTTTACTGTGTAGACTACCATCATCTTTTTACTTATCTAAAAAGAATGGAGGGGGAGGCATTAGTGTAGTTTTTCAATAATTTGCAGCGCCCCCACCCCAAATAAAATGATCTCAGTAACCATGTTTTATAGTAAAATGCAAGTAGAAAATTCTGCTTGTTTACTAAATGTCCTCACTAAGTATCAGGTCATTTACCTGCTGAGATGAATTGGGTTGAGAAAAATATACCAAAGGATTCTCCTCAAAATAATATTCTGTAATTTGCCTTGGGATGTATCATGTATAAATGATGATTTAGCTACTTTCTTTGTCATTCAGTATGACAGCTGATAGCCACATGGGGGTATTTAAACTTAAGTTTAATTAAATTAGACAAAATAAAGAATTTTGTTTCTCAGTTTCGCTAGCCACACTTGACTAGCGGCTACTGTATTGGACAGTGCCGAAGAGGGACATTTCCAGTATCCCAGAAAGTTCTTTTTGACAGCACTTAATTAGCTAATGATGATTTTCATTATCCAGAAGATCACTTTTATTCCCCTGGGAAAACGAAATAATTAAATCTCATCGTCTATAGACAGGCACCTAGGAAATAAGACTAACTAGCTTTATCAGCCAGTATATATTTTCAACTGTACAGAATGAACAATGCCACTTTCCTAAGTTGAATAATATGCCAAGATTACAAACATTAATTTTTCAATTTCTCTCCCCAGAACTGTAGTTGTCCTTTTTACTTTTCTGAATCAGCACCAGCTGTTAATGCTGGAAAGCACTAACCCTTTCAAAGGCAAGGAACGTGGAGCCATCTACTGTTTAACTCAGGAACTGCATGAAAATTGTAGATGAAAAACAATGCGTAACGCCAACATGGTCTTATCAGTTCCCACGCAGCAAAGATTTATCTCATAGAAAAGTTTTAAATGATTTTCCAGGCGCATTTAGAGTTTCTATGTACTGAAATGTCATTTTGTGTTTTTGTTTTTTTTTAATCCTCACCCGAGGACATTTTTGCATTTATCTTCAGATAGAGTGGGAGGGAGAGAGGGAGGAAGAGAGAGAGAGAAACATTGATGTGAGAGAGACACATTGACAGGTTGCCACCCACATGACCCCAACTGGGGCCGGAACAAACCACAACCGAGGTGCGTGCCCCTAGCAGAACCGAACTGGGACTTTCTGGTCTGCAGGCTGATGCTCTAACCTCTGAGCCAAACCGGCCAGGGCTCCTTTTGTGTTTTAATTAAACTGCTAGCAAGATATTTGTAAGACAAAAGATGACAAGTTTTAGCTTTGTTTTTCTTCCAAGGAAACCAGATAGTTGTTAATTAAGTCAGTCAGAATCCCTTCCTTCCATCAATTAGGAATTAGTAAAGCCCCTCCCCCCTTTTTTGAAGTAACATCTGGGACAAATCAAGCAAAATACAAATTCATTTTTTTGTATGGAAGCCTCTATGACAAATTAGAAAATAATACCAACATTTCATTATTGTGGAGAGAAATAGGACCTTCTTTCCTCAAAAAATACTGATTTTCGTTTTCCCCGTTGACTGAGACATGTGCTCAGCATTTGGGGCTCCTTTCCAAAGAATGTACTTACCTAGGTGTTACCTACTTTTTGTTCGCATGCCAGAGACGGGCGTTGATGCTGAGTGGTCGGCTCTGTGTGTTTGTACTCTCAACACAATACCTCTTTTTTCAAGGTTAGCTGAGGTGTAGCATTTCTGCAGTTCCCAGAGCTGTTGCTAGAGATCTCTACTTTTAGACTTCCTTTGGCCCAGGAAAGGACTGAGATGATCATCTTTTAGACATTTTCAAACTCAAAATAAGCCATATTTTAGGTAGGGTCAGAAACTGGACTTTGACTTTCACCCTGACTCAAATCTGTAGTGAGATGCACTCTGTGGACTTGCAGGAATCCTTGTGCCCTGAGACCCAGCACTGCCAGTGAGATGCAGGCTGGAGGAAAGCTGACACGTGCGAACTCTTCCTCATTCAGATCTCTGGAACTTCAAATGAAATTAGGAAGAAGATATATCTCACCCAAGTGCGAAGTTCCTTTGGAATCTAGATGGGTATTGGGGAACCAGTAATTCTGGAATATTAAATGAAGCCTCTCCTTATTAAACAAATATGCTTTCAAAGTTCAACTGTGATAGGGAGGCCTTTCTCCACTCAGTGTTTTCTTGTTGTTGTTTTTGTTTTTCAATTGGGACATATGCTCAGCATTTGAACAGAAGCTAAAAGATAGTGATCAATGTAAAGGCATTGGATGTATTAAGTATTTGAAAAAGCGCTTTTTCCCCTTGACTCCTGCCTTTTCTATCATTCACTTGAGTGTGAAGGAAATGCTGACCTGACATTCTGGGGGAGATTTACAATGCAGCTACAGCAGATGTTGAAGGATAGCTTTTGATTTAGTTCCCACACCCATCTTTTCCTCGACCTCTTTTCCAATTCGAATTGTCACCTGAAACCACCTTATCCTGGTGCACCTGCCTCGTCATAAATAACGTTGTGCAAAAGCAGCCGCTAATTCAAACCCAGTCTGCTGTTGAGAAAAAGGCAGCTTTTCATCTGGCGCTTTAGTTGGTTTGAAACCATTAGGCATGCCTTTCAAATCCATTCATCCCTTAAATCACCCAGAGCTTGCTTCCTTGCTGCTGGATCAATGTCAGGCTGAACTTTTTCAGGGTCCTTGGAAGAACATGATATATCTTTGTGACTGAATTAGCTGCCCCTGTAAGATACCTTGTCTGTCAACCAACTTTCCAGCTTACCAAATTGATTTTAAAAAGAACATTCATCTTGTATACCTGGGTTGGAGATATCTTTTACTTCGCTTTGGGAAGTCTTCCAGCAGGACCTGTAATCTGCATGCTAATTTTGATGTTGCTAAACTTTCTTTTAGCCTGGTTTATTGTTTAAAAAACCAGAGTCTGTTTTCCGTGGTCTCATTGCATCCTCTCTATCCCAAAGGGTTGCTCCAATTTAAGAGGGGAAAATGCCTATTTAAATATCTCTGCCCAAACCCAAAGCAGTGTCCTTTTTAAAATCCTCTTCAACTCCTTACGGTTCGTACTGCCTGCAAATGCAGTGTTCCTTGATTTCTAAGGAGGAGTCTTGAATGTGTTCGACTGAGGTTCCCTGCAGAACCGTCACATTCTCCGCCTTTGAGGCAGAGTAGGTAATATCTAGGTTTTGTACAGGCCAACACGTGGGTGTCCTAATCTGGAGGCTGAGCTCCGTGAAAGTATATGTGTTTCTTATGGGGAGAGGTTTGTGATTTCCCCAAAAAAGTTAAGAGCCACTGGCCAAATAGAATATATTCTGAGTTTCCAGAAACTGGTTTACAAATGAAATTTAGTCAGGTGAGCATTGCTTGGTAGATTAACCTGCCCTCTGCCTTATCTTACTGGTAGTGATTTGAATGAAGTCAGCAGCTAGTTCAAGTGTCTCTCATACATCTCTCATTTTCCAAAGGAATTAACTACTTTGGAGTCTGACTTAATAGTCAAATCAATGCCACTTTTTAACTTCATGCTGTCATATGTTCTAATTGGGGAAAAGAGTCCATTTTTCCTAAACAAGAATTTTGGTTAGCAGGTCCCCATAGATAGGTATGTTGGGTTGGGCAAATGTATGCTAAAGAATGTCAGACCATGGAGAAGGTGATTTCGAGATTATGTCAGAAGAGTAGAGAGGAGTTAACTGAGAGTTCACAGGACCCCAGAGACAGAAACTATTAATTGTGAGAGCTATAAAGAAGTTTGGTGCAGATGAGATGAAATCAGAACTACAATGAAATGGAAAAAAGCAAATAAATCAATGGAAGCTATGGGATAGGAGCCTCACACGTGGTCCTTCTTCTGCTGGGAAACCATTAGCCAGTGAGTCTTAGAGGTAGTAGTGCCCAGGGATAAATACAGTTCTCCGGATTCCCATGTCCAGTACTTGGATTTTGTATTTGTCTTCAGCAAGAATGAAGCCAATTATTTCATCTTCTGAATCTTTTCATTTTCAGAGCCGAAGCAGGTAGAACTAACGTCCTGGACGTGAAATCTGAGTAATACTGAATAGCAGTAGTTCTTGATGTGGGTGATACTTGGGGAAAAAAATCCACTGTGTTTACTAAAATACAAAGAAATATATATTAGGATCTCTGAAATCTTTATCTAGAGGGACTGTGTTTTGATTGCAAAGGTCAGTAGCTTAAACACTTTTGTAGATAGTATTGTTTTGGGAGAAGAGTAATTAGTGGCCTTAATACATCTTTGGAGCAGGGATTTATGTAGAACATGTTAAACATAAATTTTTCTAATAGCCTATAATTTGGGACAGGCTTTTCATTTTATGGCTAAACATCAGAAGTTCAAAGAAGACCACTTGCAGTCGGGCATGATGTGGTGTAATAAATTTTGAACTTGACATCTGCAGACCTAGGTTTGAAGCCCTGCCCTTTCTGTCCCTTATCTGATATATAACCCCAGGCAAGTTAGTACAGCTTTTCTGAACCTTAGCTTCTCATGCAGTCAAAACAGAGTGAGGGTGCCTGCCAGACAGGGTGGTTGTAGACTCCAGAAGGGCATCGTAGGTGGTCAGCCTTACACAGATGGGCCGCTGACATTCTCAGAGCCTTCCCCATCATGCTTCGAAGGTGAGGGGCCTGGAGGGAGAGTCTGAGAAGCAAAGAACGGTGGGATGTAGAGACCTTCTCCAGCACACAGGATCCCATACAGAGGAATGGACAGCTAAGGAAGGGGAGGCCTAAGGAATTGTAAGACGCTGTCTTGAGTGCAGGGCAAGGTAGGAAAGATGACCACTGTGCATAAAGAAGGGGCTGGAATCTCTTGGAATGACTTGGCTCTCAGCAGTTACTATGTGCAAGTTCAACAGTCAAGGTAGCTCGTGGGGAAATCAGGTCAGCTGATTAGCAGCAGAACTTGGGGCCAATCGGAAGGCAGAGAATGACCTGTGACGCACTCTCCTCTTAAACTTGAGTTTTAAGTATAATAAGCTGTAACCCAATTAACTCGCCTCGGTGTGGTTTCCAATTGCAATGTTTTCTTTTGGTGCCTGGTTGGAGGGGCTTTTCCGAGTGCTGAGATTTTGTTCCTCCTCAGACACATTCTGTGCACGACACGTTTCCAAGGGACGATAGAAACGCCTTTTGCCATTGCTCCAGTAAAGCTTTAAGAACTCTGCCATGAGGAAAATTGGTAGTTTTGTTGGACTTTCAGAAGGGGTAAACAAAATCAGAAGTCATTTTCCAAATGAAAAACCTCCTGGGGTGGGGGTTGTGGGGTAAACGACTTCCCAAAGTTTTCATGGCTGTTCCGCCCCAGATCAGAACCTCACTAAACCCGAGTCCTTGTCTGGATCCGAGTGCTCATCTGCTGGCTGGGGGCACATAATTAAGATGTACAAGTCCTTGGAGGCTTCTGGTGCCGGCTCCTTGAAAGGGAAACCTGAGTGACTCGTGTCTGTTTTATGGATGAACGCTTAGTGTTAATAAACCCAAGGCAGCTGGGATGCAAGATTCAGGGGAGTTCCACTGGGCTCACCTGGGGCCGTGGCCACATCACGTCACATCCCAGGGTCTCATTTCGTGCATTTACAAAAAGAGGAGACCGGACCAGATGGTGGCGGCACTGGGCTTTGGTGTCTTCCGTGACCGCCTTGTAGTCATTGCTAATCACTAACAGTGCGCCTGCCCACCACAGCCTGTGAGTCCTCTCACTCGTCCTGGCCTCTGGGCGGCCACTTCTCCTGGATTCAAAGTCCCTTTGAACTTTTAACACTTTCTGAAATCCCCAAATCCTGGGCAGCCGTCTCCCAGGAGCACTTTGTACGCGTGGTTTCAGCAGTGATGAGTAGTAAGTGGAGAAACTGAGGAAACCCGTGGTTCTTGGCAGAGAAGAAAAGGGGCTCCTAGGGCATGACAGCATGAGTTACCCTTGTCCCCTGTACCTGGCAGACGCTGTGTGGTCTCACCCATCGAAAGCTTTTTAAAGCCAGATGGAGTGTCCCCTTCAGGCTTGCGAAAGTAACTGTTAGGTGCCTCTCATTTCGGGTCCCCGCCTCGCGGTTTAAGGACATTTTGAGGTTCTTCGGGCAAGGGTAGACAGGCTTTTTTCTCTCCTTCCCACCAAAGACAACCCATTTGCAAAGATTCTATTATTGTCCTCATAGAAAACCAGCAGCTGGACGAGGACAGAAGCATACTTTGTCCATTGCCTTGTGAATGTTAGCACTGAGTTATTTATTTAACCGGCAATCCCGCGTGTGAGGTCTGACCAGCGAAGTGTGGAGCATCTGTGTTAACGTTTACATTCCATAGTTCCCAATCCTTTGGCCATGACCTTGCCCTGCCTCCGCGAGGGCACAGCAGTGATGACCCTGAGGTTAACCAGTGTCCCCAGACAGAGCGAGTCCCAGTGATCACGTTGTTCCCGGGCCTGGCTGCGTTTTCAGGTGTCCGTTTACAGTCTCCCTCAGCACGGGCGTGTGGATGGGGTCGGTACAAAATGCTGAATGAAGCTTTTCCCCCTTTCTTTTTGGGATGCTGCTTCCCCTAAGTGCCGTTTTCGCCTGCCGGGCTGGCTGTGTCATGGATGGTCCTCCTGCCCAGCGCCGGCCGGCGCACACCGCGAGGCTGTGGCCCCCACTCTGCAGCTGGAGTGGGTGCCGGCAGCGAGGGTGCCCGAGTAATAACGGAACAGCCTCTGGCCTCTGAGCACCCTCCGACAGGGCTTTGTGAGCGGCATGGCACACAGGTGGAGAGGACACGCCTCGTTCTCCAGGTCGGGTGCCTTCTCCGCCTGTGTACCGAGAACTGAGGCTCTATGGAGCTCCCCACCCCCAAAGGAATTTGACAGAAAGGGGTGAAAATCAACAGCATCTCACCTTCCAGGGAAAGCTGAGGAGTCGGCCTTAAACCTCGTGATACGTCCTCACATCTGTGGACACACACACCGTGTGCTTTATTGTGGGCCTCTTACCATTTCACTGTGTTAGCTTTGGCTTCAGTCGTCTCCTCGTCCATGCCCACTGCTAGTCTGATATTTCTTAAGTGTTAGGTAATACTTCCCGGTGAACTTGGAAGGCTTGCACAGTCCCTCAGGATAGTACTTGCCGCGGTGGGGTAAAGTAGTGACCAAAAGCGAAGGACTGATATCCAAGTATGGCAGCCAGAGACTCGAATTTAAGTCCAGATTGGATCCTTTGATCTAAGCATTTTATGGTATTTGATTGAATGAGATTGGTACTCAGAAGTATGCATACGGGTGTAAATCAGAGAGCAATTTGCTTCTTGAGGGGTTCTGATATAGTATGAGAACCTAGCCTGTTTTTAAAATGGCTTTTTCCCTCCTTACGGTTAAAGCCTAGTACCTATTAAAGCTTACTTTTCTTTCCGACTACATATCACTAACACTGTGTTTTCTCCTTTTTCGTTTACTTTAGGAAAGCATGCCTCAGACGCCTCCCTTTTCAGCAATGTTTGACAGCAGTGGTTACAACCGAAACCTCTATCAGTCGGCGGAGGACAGCTGTGGAGGGTTGTATTACCATGACAACAACCTCCTCTCCGGATCTCTGGAAGCACTCATCCAGCACTTAGTACCTAATGTGGATTACTATCCGGATGTAGGTGTCCGTGCTCCTCTGAAACACATCCTTGGTTTCTAATTCAGCAGAAATTATGCTTAGTAGTCAGGGACCCTAGATACTACAGAATTATATCCGGGATGCTAAGGATTTTTCTAATAAGAAATTGCATACGATTATTGACTGCTTTGAGATCAGAGTGAGCCTGGGTATGATTCAGATTTTGGTGGTTGTCTGCATATCAGTTTCTTTCCAGGGTTGGTACCACATTGGAGGCAGTCGGGAACCATCTCAGCAAAGTATCTGTGGGCTTGTTCGGCATGTACCTTGGTCCTTAAGTAGACATTCCAGAGAACACTGGATGCTCTCAGAATATTGAATGCCTTTTTGTTTCCAGGATCATCCCTGTGCTGGGAAAAGTAAGGTCAGGGAAAGCTCATAGCAAAGAGAACATGTGTCGTAGTCAAGGTGCAGTTCTTTGTGATTGGAATACCAGATGACGTGCTTGCTTCTGTTTGACTTTGATAACAGACATTTGTGTAGATCATGCTTTCCAATCTAGGCAATTTGTTTACATTTGCTTAGTCTTTATAGCAATTCCAAAGGCTAGAGAATAGAAAACAAGTTCATAATTTGCACGTGGTCTCACTCCGGGTATCAGCAATCAAACCCAGCTTTTCTAATTCTGAAGCAAGGGATGTGTCCCCCTTCCTTTGTGCTACAGCTGCCCCTGCCAACCAACAGCCAGTTGTTGATAATGATTTTGTGAAAATATCTAGACAGTAGATTCATATGTTTCTATAAACATAATAATGACCCTGGTGTGCAAAGGATAGTTTGTGGCTCGCCACTGTAATTCAACATAATGTTTCTTACTGAGTTATCTCTCACTGTGTGTGATTTGTTACATAGCATTTTCAAATATGTTGCCACACAGGGAAAACTTGTAATCAGAAGTGAAAGGAGTCCCTTGTTCAGCTCTGTAAGGCTTTATGAGCTACTAAAGGCACCCAAGGTGGGGGAAAAAAGCCCATGGAATTTTTCTTTCCAGTGGGAGTCTGAAACTATTATAACAAAAAAGCACCACTTCATTACTGGCTTCTTGGGAGACAATGCAGTTAAAGAAAAGTATATAGCGTGATATTGTATTTTATCAAATTGCTTAGCCTTTGAGCAAGTAAATAGATGACTTGAAAGCCTGCCTTTGACTGTTCTGACACAGCACACAAACACGTCAGTGTGCTACACTGGACACACTGGAGAATTCTTGAGCTGATGTGGATCGGGTGTTTTTTTTGGAGGGGGGTGGGCTTCCATTGAATTACCATAATATTTGGACACAGAACTTGATTCTGTATGGGTAGTATATTTTAGTTGGATTTCTCTCTCTCGGCTGAATTTCATTCTTTTTTACTAGAGTGAGTTATAGGTCCTGATGTCCTGGCCCCCAGAGGACGGACTTGGGAATGTGCTGTGGATAATTGCAGCAGCTAAACTTATCCTGTACCTCTATTATTTTTAGTATGGTTTAAGGAAAAGATACACGAGAAGATAAAGGAGAAATCCATCTTGTGTTTTACTACTTTGGAAAGTGCAGCATATTAACTTTGATTGAGAGCACTTAATGAAATAAGATGTGTAATATATAGGAAACATGTTAGTTTCAGAGAGAATATAACCATATGATTTTTTTTTTCTCTTGCCACAGAGAACATACATATTTACCTTTCTACTCAGTTCTCGGTTATTTATGCATCCCCATGAGCTAATGGCCAAAGTTTGCCACTTGTGTATGGAGCACCAGAGACTAAATGATCCTAGCAGCGATAAGGTAATGATATGTTTTGAACGATACGATTTTTTTCCTATTAGGTTTGATGCTTCTGTGGCTTAGATTTTGTGAAGTTGGTTTCCTTAAATAACCCTAGCTTACCCCCAGGCTGAGGTGCATAAGTGGTAAGTATCATGGTGATGCAAAGGGGATCGGGAACAGCATAAAGAGCACAATACACATGTGATGCCATCGGAGATTCCTGATCCTGCCTGAGTTGGTGGCACTTGGCATTGACTCAGGGGAGGGGGAGGACTAGAGCTTCTTCTTCAGCCCCAGGGACTTTGCACCAGAGGTTTATCAGTGACACTGTGTGTGATTATTTATTTGATGTAGTCCATGGTGATAGACATCACTGAATTAGATTTTTGCTTTTTCTCCCTAGAACCAGATAAAAAAAATTGCACCCAAAATCCTTCAACTCCTGACAGAATGGACAGAAACATTTCCTTATGATTTTCGGGATGAAAGAATGATGAGAAACTTAAAAGATCTGGCTCACCGAATAGCCAGTGGCGAGGAGGTGGGTAACCTGACTTGAGCGTGACTGCTTGAGTCTCTAGGCAGAGCTCGGCAGGAAAGGATGCTGAATTAGGCGTCAGCATCTCTGCTGCTTCCTGTTTTACCTTTGGGCCAGCTCTCTACATAACGTATTGGTCTGTCTGGTAAGTTAAATGGGGATGATTATACAAGCCCACTTCAAAGGGTATGATCTAGAGTTTTATGTGATTAATTTCAGGATATGTTCATGTCAATTCATGCACAGGATGCCTGTTGCAAATGTGGGGTTTTTTTGGTCACTTTTAATTTTTAAAAATTTTATTTCTAAATTCAATTTATTGGGTTATATAAGTTTATATAACATTATATAAGTTTCAGGGAGACGATTTTATAGTACATCATCTGTACATTCCATGTGTACTCACCACCGAAAGTCTAGTCTAACTTCTGTCACCACATATTTGACCCCCTTTACCCTCTTCATCCTCCCCCCACCCCCTTGCAAATGTTTTAATTTGATTTTACATATACCTTTCTTCCTTCCAAAAAGTTATCAAGTTAGATATTAAATATCATATTAGTAGATATAAACACTAGTAGATTAAAATAACATATTAATATACTAACAGAGAGAAGTAGTATATTAATACATTATAAATAGAAACAGAGTTTGTACCATGGAAACGAGAAAACACATAGGCTAATGTTGAGAACCGGTCCGATAGGACAGGACTGCTGTGATTTGAGTGTAAGCTCCAGATAAAAAGGAAATACAGTTGGTTATATAATTTTCCCTGTCAGAAAATAAAGCATTCTAGTTTTTCAGGGCATTACATTAAATGCAATGTTTAAAAACTTTCGTATGAGAGAATTTGTACAGGGGCCGTAGAATGAGGTTAGGGAGATTGCTCTGGATAGTGTTTATAACAAATGCCCCTCGATAAAAAATGGAGGCCGTAGGATTAATGTGTAAATTAGCAAAGGTGATTCTTTGTGAGAGGAGAAGACAGAGAAGGGTCCAGGTCATCCACCTGGTGCCTGGGAGTTGCTTCAAGGCTAGCACCTACACTAGGTGGAGCTGGAACTAAGTCTCTGAGATAATCTTTCATAAATATTGCTTCCCTCAGGTGAGCCTTTGATAAGAGCTAACTAGCTGTGACAAATTCAAGGTTATCCTCTTTGAAGCTGGCCTGGAGGGCTGGTGTTCTGTGTTGAGGCTTGTTGGGTAAAGATGTCTTTGTAGTTTCTCTGTTGCTGGTGAGCTCCTGGGAACAAGTTACCTCGGCACAGGTACAACATAGGAAAGGACAGACGAAGCGCTTGGCAGCTGTAGCAGTGACTTGATTCATTCGTCTAGTAATGCATGTGCCATTCACGGGTAGCCTTCCTTGAGAACTCAATCTTTCAGTGGCGTGCTGTGAAGATCATGGAGCAAGACACTGTCTCTGCTCTGTCTGTCTGCTTCTCATGACTACATTTTAATACAGTTTCCCCTGACTTCAAAAAAAATCAGAACGAAATTTTATAAGATTAGCACTTGAAAAATGTGCACTTGCTTTCCCGCATTTTGTTGTCATGAAAGCAGAACGAACCGTTTTACTGTTTCCTGGTGACATGATATTGACTGTGATGCTGAAGACAGCCGGTACTTCCATAAGGCTGCGTGAGTGGTTTCCTGAGTCATTTTGCAAGTCACGTCTGTTAGGATCATTTTGCCAGTTTGTGTGTGACAGGTTCGAGCAAGGAATGATTAATTGGTAAGCCCCTCACTCACAAAGGCAAAAGTAAAGCATCACAGTTCACTGTTGTAGTGAACACTTGATTAGAGGGCTTGGCGGTTGCTTGGCAGGGTCAGTGTGGGCTCAGTGACTTGATGTTATAACAAGCTGCTCAGATTAGTGACTTCATAAGAACTTTTTCTTGTGTGAAGGCTGAGCTTGGAGTCCGTTGATGCTTCTGGTTACGCTGTGTTTGGGTTCTCGATATGGCAGTCGCCTACCTTCCCTCTACTGCTTGTTTAAAAGGTAGAAATGCTGACTTGGTCCTTTCCAAAAGGAACACCTTTTTCTAATCAACACTAATAAAAAGTGTTTTGAAAATGCCAGATGGATTTTTTTTTCCTTCTTGTCATGGGAGAAAGGGAGAGCATTTCTATCTGTGCGGCCAGTTGGACCTTTCTCTTAACAAGATGGAGCCACTCAAGGGTTAGATGGACTGTGCAAAGGGCCAAACAGCCCTCTGACGGCTTCTTACCAGCATTCCTGTTGTAACAAGTCTCTGATGAACCTGGAGGTTTTCAGATGCTCTTGAGCATGAAAGACATGAGATTATAAGCCAAGTCTACCCAAGGAATTGCTTAGCCTTGGGGTCGAATGGAGAGATGGCACCTGCCTTTATCAGGTTGGGTTTTCTAGTGAGACGTTGTTCCTCCTGTTTCCGTCCAGTGTTCAGAACCTGGCCCACACTTGGCAGCTGGTTGATCTGCAGGTGCTTTGGCAAATCCTTCAATTCCTTGCTCCTTCTTCATTTCTATGAATCATAGAGGTGACTGCCCTGTGCTAATGTCCCTTTCAGCTCTAAAATTTTGTGATGGATGCTCTTTCCTCACTTTGCTTGGCACGCCACGTACCTGTCATGTGCTTAGGTATCTCTCCTCAGAGAGACCTTCCCTCACCACCCCAACCATAATCAACCCCCCCCCCACATTACTGGCTTCCACTGTTTCCTTCAAGCACTCTGTGATTAGTAAATACCTGCTGTTTTTATGGCTGATTTTTCCCTACTGGACCCCATGCTTTGCCCTCTGTGCTCATTATTGTACCCTGAACTCCTAGCTCAGTACCTGGCACGTAATAGGACTCAGTACTGTTTGAATGAGTGAACGCATGAACTATTCAATTACTGGAATAGGAAAACAATATTTCCCTCCACTGAAAAATCATTTCCCTCCACGGGAAGGAGCGTGGGCTGGGGTTGGGACTTGTTGCTTCTTGCTTGGGACTTTACAGAATTTTTTGGCAGTCAATGAATCCAGGTGTGCCCCATATATATAATTTAGTCAGGTTCTTCTGAATCTGCTAGGACAGTTCCACATAATTTGGCTTAATATGTTTCCCCCCTGGGGATTTGCCCAAAATAAAGTGGTTTATTAGGACATGCCTGCGAGAAACATGAAATGAAACTAATGAGTGAATTACATGACAAATGACTGTCGTGGGCAGAATGCAGTTTTCTCTTCCTTAAGGGGCCGGTCATTATTCTATCTTAATTTGCCAGGTAATTACTGTCACTGGCATTTGAAGTTATAAAAAAGAGTAAGTACATATTTAGCAATTCATGACTCAGTGAGGAAGCATGCTTAACAACACAGAGCTTGGTTTTTTAAGGAATCAAATGGCCAAAGGAAACTTTTAAAAGAGGTCACACACACATATGTGGTCTGTCTCTCAGTCTTTCTCTCTCTCTGTCCCTCTCTCTCTCATACACACACACACACACACACACACACACACACACAGAAAGAGACTAGTTCTTTGTTATTTGAATAGCTTTCCCTCTGTTGTACACGCTTTCCCCTGATGCTTTGCTGTGTTTGCTCACTCGCTGAACACCCGGGTACATTCCACTCTCCTCTTCCCTCGTGTGTAGGGGGGGTCTGTCGGCAGGTGGGCCCGTGCAGCGTTGGTTCTCACACTTCGCTGCCTGTCAGAATCCCCTGGGGAGCGTTTATTATGACATTTGGGACAGAAGACCGAAGAAACCATTTTAAGTTCATAAACTTTTATTGTAACTCAAGACTGTGCAAGTAGAAGAGGCAAGGGAAATAGGGACGAGAGATGTTTACTTATTTATTTTTACTGAGGTAGAATTGACATAAAGCATCATATTAGTTTCAGGTGTACAACATAATGATTTAACATTTGTCCACATTGTGAAATGATCACCAAAATAAGCCTGTTCAGGATTCAGAATCGTCACCGTGCATAGTTACAAAAATGTGTTTCTTATGATAAGTTTCAAGATCTACTCTCTTAGCAACTTTCAAATATGCAAAACAAGATTATTAATTATAGTCACCATGGTGCACATTACATCCCCAGGAAGCTGGTACCTTTCCACCCTCCTTACTCATGTTGCACCCCCCCCCCCGACCTCCCAAGGCTGAAATAGCACCTAATTCAGCCTTGAACTGCTTTGAATTCCAAAGAAAGAGGCATTTTCTTTGTGTGACAAGCATATTACCCAACAGATAGTGTATCCTAAACTGGTCATCTTAATGCTGTGGGGAAGGTAGGTTTTCGAAGGTTTTCAAACACTTAGGTATTTCATTAGTGATTTCAGCATGGTCTGTGAATGTCGAGAGAAAGGAGTGTCATCTGATGAACTAGTTTAAAGAACTCGGTGGAATATACACCAGGCAAGTCGAGAAGAAGAAAAGAAAGAGAAGTCTGTACAGGCCTTTTTGCCTTGACAATGTGGGAATGGATCATTTCCAGATGTGGTTTTCCTGGCTCAAGTATGCAAATATCTGTTCATTTGAGTTTTTGTAATAGGCTATGCTAACCAAATTGCCTCTGTGAAATACTGTGGTTCTTAAACTTGTAAGTAGGATGCCATTTAGTTTTCAGATACCTGATCTCAGGAAGTGGTTTTGTGATAACCTTTTAGAAAGGACCTGATTAGGCAGTGAAGTGTGAACAGGCCTTTCTTCTGCATCTGCCGATTCACTGGGACTGTCCCCCTGTGGAGCTGTTAACCAAGGACCGTGCTAGCTTTGAGTCGGCCCGTGTGCTCTTGTGTGGCCTCATAACTTACCCAGAAGGACAACTGGTGTTTGTTTGGCAATTTGGGGTAGAAAAGGGAGACTGAAAACTCCGTAACTTACATCATTGATAACTGTACCCCAGAGATCTATTGATTATGAAGTTATTTCTTTGACTTAACAAGTGCTTTAAAAGTCACGGAGTTGACACTTACTGCTAATACAGGTATTGCTTTGAAAACCAGCTCCTCTTAAACGTGGCCGAAGCGTAATGTAGTAGCGAACAAGGTGGCAGATGGTGGTGGCATGACAGGGAGACTCGCCACGTGGAAGAGTTTGGTTGTGAACTTTAGTACTGAGTCAGGGAAGCAGAAGAAATGGACATGAGTCACGCGAAGGTCGGGTACCAGAAATGAATATGCAGCGCTTCCTTGTGGTCCCCTGCGTTACGTGTGGAAGTCAGGAAGTAATGGTGTGTTTCCGTCAGGTAGCTGTTCATGCCCTTGGACTATGAGATTGGAAATGTCAGGAGTGGGAAAGTCATGAAGGCGGCCCGAAAAAAAACGTGTTAGGAAGAGGATGCTCTGATTTGAGAGCAATGCATTTTAATCCACCGAAATTAACCCAGTGCCTTCTGATGCAGCCCAGGGAACATTTAGGTACCTGTGGTACTTAGAGCAGCCCGATTAAAGGACTAAATCTCACAAGTCTGAAGAGACACCTTTTGTGTATGTGTCTCTTTTAAACTGTTAGAGCTTGGCCGAATCCTCCTGTAACTGCCCTGGGCCAAGGTGGTTCTCCACCATCAAGGTGAAATCGTTTAAGTACATGGTCTGTGAGTTTGCACTGTAGTGAAATAGACTTACAGAGCAAGGATGTAATCCGTGGCTTCTTCCCCGGCAGACGTATAGGAAGAACGTCCAGCAGGTGATCCAGTGTCTAATCCGCAAACTTGCTGCCCTCAGCCAGTACGAGGAAGTCCTGGCAAAAATCAGCTCCACGACGACCGATCGGCTCACGGTCCTCAAGACCAAGCCACAGTCCATACAAAGGGACATCATTACTGTCTGCAGTGACCCTTACACGTTGGCCCAGCAGCTGACTCACATAGAGCTGGTAAGATTATTGCCGTCCTGCTCTTTATGGCCACAGACCTGGTTTGCTGTGGCAACCAGACAGTGTGTTTGACAGCAGTAATGTCACGGGAGAGCTCAGAACAATCCAAATGGAAACTAATCTGGGAGATAGCTGGAATGGGTTTTGTTTAGACGTTTGAATATGAATGTTTATGATATTCTGGGAATTCGCTTTCAAGTAAATACGAAGTCTGAAAGAGCAAAGAGTTGATTGACCTCCCTTATCTTGCCCCTCTAATTAATTTTTCTGCAACTCGTTAGCCTTTCACTATCTACTGCAGCATTGACTTAAGCGGAACGTTGCCTGTGCTCAGGGTTAAAGGCTCATTTTACATGCTGCATAAAGAAATGGGGGTAGTGCCAGAAGTCTGTAGACAGTTGAAAGTCCATTCCTTCGCATTTTTTTAATATTGTTGACCTGCTGGGTTTGTGTTCCAGGAAAGGCTCAATTACATCGGACCAGAAGAATTTGTTCAGGCATTTGTGCAGAAGGACCCTTTGGACAATGACAAGGTAATCTGTCCACTCATAGGTCAGCTCTGAAATCCAAAGTGGAATTCTTTAGCCCTGGCCAGTATGACTCAGGGACTAAGCATCAGCCCATGCACCAAGAGGTCACTGGTTAGATTCCCAGTCAGGGCACATGCACAGGTTGTGGGCTCAGTCCCCAGTAGGGGGTGTGCAGGAGGCAGCCGATCAGTGTTGCTCTCTCTCATCACTGTTTCTCTCTCTCCCTCTCCCTTCCTCTCTCTAAAATCATTTAAACATTTTTTTTTTTAAATGGAACTCCTTAGCCTGTGATAGTCAGTGTAGGAGACAGAAATTGGAACTATTTTGATTTAGGTTTTAAAATCAGCAAATTGAAAACAAAAATTTCATTAGTCATGTCTGATTCATTGCATTTTCCTTGCATCAGGTGTCCAAGTACCTTTCCAGTATTCTTACCCTGTCTCTCACCAACTTTGAGCCTCTTCTTCCTCTGTTTTGGGAAATTTTAACAAGCAAGTAGATGCAGGCATTTGTGGTGATGAAGTTAGGAGATATAAGCATAATGGTTTTAGCAGATTAAGTGAGAAAGAAAATACAAGAGAATGCTCTGCTCATGACTCAACAATAGCGGGGGCCGTGGAAACAGGGTGCGTACCCGGCGTGGTGAGGGTCCTGACTGCTTGGCCTCTTGGTTCACAGTGAATCCCTCATGAATGGTTTATTGCCCGAGTGAACCCCACGTGTAAGGAAAATAACACTGGGCATGGACTGTAAAATCAGTGTACACACAAGAAACGTTTTCCCCGGTGACCTTCAGAGGCATTTAGAATTATTAGGCATCACCCGCTAATGCAAACTCCCCTTTGGGAGTCGGGACAACAGCTGTTTTCCGGCTTTAGAATAGTTTCCCGCAGTACAGGAAGTGAAGATTAGGTTTTGCAATCAATAGACAGCTAGTGGACTTTTTTGTGTGTTTCTTTCTTTTGGAAGGAAGGAAAGAGGGGTGTAATTAACCTCTTCCAGCTTGGCCTTGAACTCTGACATGAGCTGAACTGCTTTGGTTTTTGAACAGTATGTTATTCACCCTTCTAAGGACCATGATGGTGTAGACTTCCATTTCTCTACCTTGAAAGATATTTAGTTTCTTGCTACATAATGTTCCAAAACTTTATCCTAGACTTAATTTTGAGAAAACATTTTCGCGTCTCTGGCACTCTCGGCTTCTTTGCGGTGTTGGTAGCAGCTGGTGTTTGCAGCCCATGCATCCGGCGGGAGGGTCTTAGAATGCAGCCAGGGCCGTTCTTTGACTTGTGTGTTTTTTGTTGTTTTAAAAAAAATTTTTTTTTCTTTATTGATTTTAGAGAGACAGGAAGGGAGAGGGAGAGAGAGATGGAAACATCGATGACAGAGGACATTGATCAGCCCTGCATGCCCCCCACTGGGGATTTGGCCCAGCACCTGGGCATGTGCCCTGACCAGGAATCCAACCAGCAACCTCTTGGTGACTACACCGGCTGGGCTGACTTGTGTTTTTGATGACAGTTCTACCCAGCGTAACTCAGTAATGAATGCACCAGAGTACATTTCTAGACCTTAGGGGTTTCACTGGACTACATATGCAAGAGATGCTGATATTTCTGTAAGGAGAGTCAAGAAAGTTAGTGTCTCCTCTGTCTCCCCATCTCTTTCTCTGGCTCTCTTTTTTTCCTATAAAGCTTTCCTAATCCATAAACTGAGAGTAAAGGCCCACATCTGACAAAAATGAGAGCCTAATGCCCTCTCCCTGCAGCTCATCTCACTTTGCTCTCCTTTCAGAGTTGCTACAGTGAACGGAAGAAAACACGGAATTTAGAGGCTTATGTGGAATGGTTTAATCGCCTCAGTTACTTGGTTGCCACAGAAATCTGCATGGTGAGGAAATGAATTTTCTCCATCTCCTAGCTCTCCCTGTTATTTTTGCATCGCTATTTTACATCTGTTGGGCCTGCATGTTGGATAACTTTCCTCATTTCTCTTTTTCTATACAGCCTGTAAAGAAGAAGCACCGAGCAAGAATGATTGAGTATTTCATTGACGTTGCTCGGGAGTGTTTTAACATTGGCAACTTTAATTCCTTGATGGCAATAATCTGTAAGTGTTTTCTGGAAGATACATGTCCTTTATTCTATAGGTCCTGTGAAATGTATCCACTGACAATTTTCAAAGAGTACAGTTTTGTTCATGAAAACTGTACTTTTCGATCCTGAATTATTTCAGAATGTCCAGAATGCTTAAAATACCTAAATGTTGGTACATGTGTGTATAATCTTTTATAAGGATACAAGAATTCATGGAACATAGTCACTTTATCCTCAGCTAAATATTTACCTGTAAAAGCTTATAAGTGAGATGTTTGTCTGAATTGTGTTTTAAAAGTGTTTGGGCAGCTGGTGTATCCAGCATTATAGAAATAGCTGATCTGAGACTAAATGATATGATGCCATAGCAGGGACAAGAAGGTGGCTTGAGAAACTGGAACATTCCCTGTCTCCTAGTGCCTATGCACGCACACCTTGTTACCCTGGAACACAGCCTTTGCTCCTCCTTGTTACCCTGGAACACAGCCTTTGGGGGTGTAAGTGCCCACGGCCGTGTGTCCCTCCAGTCATCCTGTCAGCACTGGGCATGGGTAACATTAGTTTTCCCAAATTACACCTGTTGTCTTGCCACCTTGATTGACAATGACTCTTTTATTAAAAAGTGTCCTAATTCATATGATAAATGATATGGCTGACCTGACTCTTTACTGTTTGAAGCCAGAGAATCCACCTAATTTAATTCAGTGATTTTGGTCCTAATACATTTTTCCTCTCACCAATTTCCCTTTCCATCTTCTTTTCATATCATTCCCCCTTTATCTTTCTCATGAAAACACTGGCCACGTTTCAGCTCTTTATCTGCTCACTCCATACAAACAGTGAACAGAATGATATCTAAACGGCACCTGAAAGGGCCACGGGCCAGGTAACAGATGATGACTTAATTTTACTATATAAGAATTCATGAAATACAGTTGGTATTTATTTTTCCTCTCATACCATTAGGAAAATGTTGAGACAAGCCATATCATGGGAGAATATATTTATAATATGCATAGTTAAAAAAGAACTTGTATCTAGAATCTATAAAGAACCCTACGAATCAGTAGTCAGACAAATAACCCTGTGAAAAAAAGGGCAACATATTTGAACACACACTTCACAAATGAAGATACACTAGTGGATAATAAATATATGAAAAGGTGCTCCACCCACATCATTAGTCATCAGAGAAATACAAATTAACCTCACAGTGAAGTACCACTTCACACACTGGAATGACCGAAATTGAAAAGGTTGTGCCAATATCGGTGAGGTTGTGGAGCAAATGGAACTTCCAGATGTTATTGGTGGGAGGGTGAAATCCCACTGCTACTTTGTGAAACTGGCGGTTTCTGTAAAGTTTAACTTACACTTAGCAGTGAACACTTTTTCAGAGTATAAGTTAGAATTAATTTTCTTATTTCTCCCTTTCCACTTCCTTTCCCCCCTCTCCGTTTTAAATGCGAAGCTGGCATGAACATGAGCCCCGTGTCTCGACTCAAGAAAACCTGGGCCAAAGTGAAGACTGCGAAGTTTGACATTCTTGAGGTATGTGAAGCTGACGTTTCGCTATTTTCGCGAAGTAGCATTTTATACCTGGAAAGTGGAATTCCTCTGTGATCTTGCCTCTCGATCAGATGGTTCTACACAGAAGAAAACCCACCTTACAGACCCCAGGAAAGGAAAGGGGGTGGAATTGGAGGAGGGGGGTAATCAGGTTGGAGACTAGCCTTGTCATGGAGAGGACTGTCAGCCACTTCACGAGGGTGTCAGGATGGAATTTGGGTCCCGAACAATTTGGAGTTCTACTTCAGTGTTTGCCTACTAACTTTACTTATTTACGGTGTCCCAAGGGAGGAGTTCCCCATCCCCCACAAAAAAATTCATTCCCCATCCTTTCCACAAATTTCGCTAACCTGTGAAAGGTCCTTCCCATATAGCTCTCAGGACAGTAAGGCTTATTCATATCACCTTGCATTGGTGCTTTGAATCTACTATCTTTGGAGATATTAAGAAAGTGTTTTGTTTTGTTTCCCTAAGGTTTCCCCCAAATTGGGAATTAATATTGGGTGTGTTACATTTTGCTTTATTCGTATTATGTAATAAACTTCTTTTCCTTCTTGTAAGGTAGTATGCCCCAATTATTTGTTAATGATTTGTTACCTACAGCAAAGCACAAGTTCACTGTGAAGCGTGGGATCACTGTGTGATGGCTAACCATCCACTGATACATTAACCTTCAAGTGAAACCAGGGAATGTCTTCTTATGTTGGTGTTTGACTCTTAGTTATCCGTTTTAAGTCTGATCTCAGCAGTTAACCTGGAAGGAATTTGGTCTGGGTTTAACATTATCGAAGCTGACATCAGCTTATATAACAAATAAACCAAACTTCAGAAAAGAAAACATTTGTGTTCTTATGTGTTTCATGCCTATGTGTGTGTGTATAACAGAGATAAATGACATTCTTAATGAATTCCCTAATTACTTTGAATTTTTTATGTAGAGTTAAAAGAATGATCTTGTACACTTTCTGCAGGTGAGAAGTAGGTAGTTCAAACTCTCCTTTCTTTTGTCCATAGCATCAGATGGACCCTTCCAGTAATTTCTACAATTATCGAACGGCTCTCCGTGGGGCAGCACAAAGGTCGTTAACTGCACACAGTAGCAGAGAGAAGGTATGTGTTTAAAGGAGTTTTATTTGTGCTGAGGTTGCCATGTGTTGACCGAAAGGGGTGTGAACTGGTGCACAGTTTCTTTTACCTGTTCACATCTAAGAGCGCTCGCTGATACACTGGAGACCTTGCATCTCTTGCCACGTAGGGAAGGGGAGCCATAAGGGCAAGTTGGACTGTGGAAGGGGGGAAAGGGTAGACTTTGGTGTCAAGTTTTGCAAATGGGTGTTACTGTGTTATTATTGCATTATTTAAATGATTATTTTGTAATGTGTCTTACTTGCATTTCAAGCAATAAATTAAGTCATATGTTAAGATGACTAATAGAATTAGAGAGTAATTTAGTTGAATGGAAATTAGATGTTTAAGCTCTGCACACGGTAGCTGACTTAATGTAACCTTTTCAATTAAAAGCACCAGCTTACCTCCCATGGTTAAGTCATTTATTTTCAGAAAGTAGGTCGTTGCTGTAGCATTAGGCCTGCTATTACTCACTGGCTATGTGGGTGGCAGAAAAAGACAGAATGATGTCTGAGAAATGAATGATTCTCACTCTATCTGCCCCACCCCTTACACAACCATGCTGTCCTGGGTCCACCAGACTCTTGACTCTGAGGGTCCTTTCTTGGCACGTTTCAATGTCCTATTTCCTTGCATGGGAAGGATAAGTCGTTGGGACACTTGGAGATCGTGCTGTCTGAGAAGTTTACCTGGTTGTGGTAAAAGGCTGATGAAAGTTGGGTGATCACAGTTATTTTCTGCACAGATTCTGTCCATCCTTTAACTTAAACTGCATTTTCAACACATAGAGGAACATGAAGGTAAAAACAGTTCAGGGCATCTCTGTTATTTCCCCCCCAGAAAGCTTCCGCCTCAGTGATCTAAAACAAAAACAAACGCAAAAATAACCCCCACCTTTGAAAAGGCTAAATTGGGTCTCGACAAAATCTGAAGTAGCAGTTCTGATCGTGTTGGACAGATACGGTAAATACGTTAGCTTCTCTTTAAATAAAGAAGCAAGGTCAGAGAGGGGATGAAGCAGAATTCACTTTCTGACTTAGCCCCGTGGCGCTCACCAGCTTTTCAGTTTTACTTCCCCAAATCCCCGTACTCCGGTGACTGGACTGGGAGAAGATCTAATCAGTTTTTCGAGCTTTGGAAAGTGAGCACACGCCTGGGAGGACCCCAGCACCCTGAAGCGTGAGGATATATCTGGAGGCTGTCTGCAGCTTCTCGCTCATCTCTGCATGTTGGGTGCAAGGCTCCCCTGCCTGTCTGCAACCCCCCCCCAGGCGTTTGTGGGCTGAGCCTCAGTGAGGCGGCCGCAGAATCGTGTCTTAGCGGGGGGGCTGTGGCACTGGCCAAAATAATTCTGAAGTTTAACCCCCCGAAAACCTCATTGAATATTATACTTGCAGGCCTCTAATAGCTTTTTCCAGGAAAAAAATACTACCCAAGTATTACCCTTTACATCATTTAATGAATTCTGTCTCCTTAATTTTGTTGTTTTTTAAGCCAGTTCTGTGTGAGCATATGAATTGTACTCTTTAGTTCATAAAACAAATGAAATCACCACCATTAAAAATATATATACCGTTTCTTTTTCACAATTGGTCGTAAAGGCTGTGAACATAAACATTTCTAGATAAAATCCAAATTTTATTCAAGAGAATTGGAATTACTTATTTATTTATTTTTGGGAAGTGAGGGTGAACTCTCTTTATGCCTAATTTCCTGTTTTAAAACCTTCCTGGCCACAGGACCAGAGTAATAGACTCTCTGGTATTCTTGCAGATCTCGAGTTCATGCGGCCAAAGTGGCTCGTCTGTACTGCATCCTAGAACAAATCAAATGTCTTCCACTCAGGGGCCTTAAATGGCCTTCAGATAGTTTTTTTTTCCTACGGGACCTAGTTTCTCCAGGTTTTTAACCATTCTCGACACGATGGTATGGATATACATCCTCTTACCATTCTCCTTGTGATGGTGGGAACTTGTTCGTGCTCATCAGCTTTCATTTCTAGGTGTGGAACTGATGAGCCTTTAAGGTGTAGTGGCTGAGTCTCTGAAGTGAGAACATTCTGAAAGGGAATCGAAAGACATTATGATTTGAGAAGTTCTCCCATGGAAGACATCTTTGGCAAGACCTCCTAGAAACCAGACTTTTCCTCTCTCCTGTTAGTGACCCATACATTCACCGTAGCTCATGGGAATGCCCAGCCCTTACACCCTCCTGATTTGTGCTGTGTTAGACGTAGATAGGACCAATGAGAAGTTGAAGAAGCCTGTGAAGGAGACTTTTTTCTGGAAAAGTGATTGAATCAGTAGTGGAGCATCGTGCAGGCACCATCAATGCAAAAATCACGAAAAGTATCGCCTTTGCCACCCAACAAGAGGCACAGGGCATGAACTTAGGAAACGTTTAAATACCAGCACGAGACAGTAAATTATCAGCACCCCGCGACTCTCACAGCCCAGCACTACAAAACAGAGCACAGAAATAGAGCTCTTGCTTAAAAGCTGTTACCCCATGTGAATACTGCATCTCGATTATAATATTGCCTCCTTTCCCGGCAGCTGCCTTGTGATGATGCAATCTGATTGTCTCTTAAGTGCCTCAGTAATATATCTGTCCCTTTGTATGGGGCCCACTGGTTTTCTGGGAGTGTGTCATTGAAGTCGAACCTGTATGATTTAACTTAACCCTCACCCCAACTCAGTGAGGTTGTTGCTGCTGTTTCCATTTTAAGGCGAGGACACCAGACTTCCTTAGTATGTTAGGCTTTACCAGGGCTTGGCAAATTTTTCCCATTAAGGACCAGATCATAAATAGTTTAGGCTTTGTGGGCCATACCGTTTCTGTTGCAGCTACTCAACTCTGATACGGTAGCACGAAGCACACACAGGCAACACGTGGGTGCAGGAGCATGGCTGTTTTCCAGTAAAGCTCTGTGGCTGCCGTGATTGGAAATCATATCATTTTCATGCCCATGACACATTAGCATTTGATATTTTTCCAGCCATTTAAAACTGTAAACTATAGGGCTCTTAAGCTATCCCAAAACAGGTGGTGGGCCGGGCCGGCCACGGCCACAGTTTGCAGACCCCTGGCTCATGCTGCCAGGAAATTGCGGAGCCAGATTTTTAACTGATACCTGATGAAGCCCAGAGTCCAGCACTTCCCAGTCGCAAATGGTTTTTCTAAGAAGCAAGGTTTAGGTGTGCTTTTATCATTGGTACTGTGTCTGTTTAATTCTAAAATTAACAGAAACATTAGTAACATTTGAAGGAGAGAGGGATCGTTAATAATTCAGCTTGAGACTTCCACCACAGACAATCGCAAATGATTAAAAGTATATTCAAAGAGGCTATCAGAACTCAAATTCACTTTTCAGAGATCAATGAAACAAAAAATAATCAAAGCTTTTTTTTTTCTTAAATGGCTTTATGGGAAAAACTGAATTTCTCTCTAGAAGTGGAAATTGATACTTACTTTTTGGGGTATGAGCCAAAATGTGTATCGAAGACCTCCCATTCATTCAGTACAGGGGTATCGCATGAGTCATAAGCTTGGGGAAACTTTAAACACCTGCTCTTGGAAAACAACATTGGCCCACAGTTTGTGTTTGGAGCCCTGTGTGAATTGCAGATAATTTAGAATCTTTAAAATCATGTTGGCATTTGAGAAAAGTGGAAGTTACTGTGTCTGAGCTTTGTTCTTTGTTCATTAGGGGCTTAGTAGGATTTAGGGGGACTCTTAGACATTATTACTATTTTAGGTTAGTTAATGAAATACCACCTCATCAAACCAAAGATGCGAGGCAGGAACGTCTTACTAAAGAAGGCTCATTGTTTTTAAATAACCATTCATTTTCATATGCACATTTGTATTCCTCCTTCACTTGGACGCATCTCACAGCACATTGTGTAAGGTACTCTTCGGTGATTTCCCATGAGACCAAGTGCGAACTTGTTCTGTCATCCGAACGCCAGGTTTACTCAATGGGAAGTTTGTAGCAATTAATAGCTGAAACCCTGAGGTCTCACATTACCTTGAGCAGTGAGAGCTCTTCTAGAGTCAAAATCTTCATCCCCAAAAAAGTGATCTAAAACGTGGAAGTCTAAATGATGTAACAGTACAGATTCCATCAGGGAGATGGTCACACATCTTACCGTCTTGATACCTGCAATGACGGGTATTCCGTGAATACTTTGCTAGATGAAAAGCAAAGTTCTATTAGATCTTTTCCCTTCGATTATAGTTAGAACTTCCAGATTTTACTATATGCTCTTGCACTGAGAAAAGGAGGACTGTAGGAATAACATGAAGCCATCCACTTTCCAAGGCTACTTGTCTTTGCTGTGGTTTGGTTATTAACAGCATTTGTGTCTCAAGCAAAATTATGTAAGGGAGGAAACTGCTGTCATGGGAGGTGAACAAAACACTGTATCTTCATTCACTCTGGCCTTTTATGTCATCCAGAGTTAATGTTGTTCATTAATTTCTTGTTTGATAAGAGGCTAAGTGTTTATTTGCCCCAAACAAACCAGAATCTTTTGTTTTCTTTAGATTGTGATTCCATTCTTCAGTCTTTTAATCAAAGATATTTATTTCCTCAACGAGGGCTGTGCCAACCGCCTCCCAAACGGCCATGTCAACTTTGAGGTAAGTGTCAGAAATCTGGACACCGAGAGGGCGAGCTTCCCAGCACGTCAGGCCAGGCAGCCGAGCCGATCCTGAGGTCCTCGGACCAGCTTTCTCTTTACCTGTATTTTGTAAGAAATAAGAATACTGAGCAGAATAAATTAGCTGCAGTGTTATTACTGACCATGGGGAAGTACTTGAGTCCATTTTTACCTATCCCTAGTTTGTATTAAATTAAGAAAATGACATAGTTCAGAAGATTAGAAGCCAGAGGACAAACATTCAGTGGGTTGGCTCTTCCAAGCTTATAATTTTCAATGACTGTTATTAAATTTTCTAACTGATTCTTTTTCAGAAATTTTGGGAACTGGCCAAACAAGTGAGTGAATTCATGACGTGGAAACAAGTGGAATGTCCGTTCGAGAGGGACCGGAAGATCCTGCAGTACCTGCTCACCGTGCCCGTCTTCAGTGAAGACTGTGAGTAGGCAGGCGGTCGGGGGGCTGCCACCCGCTTCCCCAGACCCCGCTGCCGGGAACTTATGTCCAGGTGCTTGGTGCCTGGTTCTTCAGACAGTCTGAGGCCTATCTTCTGACCTATTCCATCTTAAGAATTTTCTGTTGCACAGAAAACCGTATGATTTCTCCCTAACATATTTTGCACACATTCGCTTCATATTCACCCGTAACGAGTATGTTTCTGGGTTTAAACAGTCTTTATAATGTGAGAGCTGCAAAAGTTTGGGCATCAATGCAGAGTTTTTGAAGGATTTTTTTTCCCCCTTGTTTGAGCTTGCTTCAAGGGAGAAAAAAAGGTGTTTTGTGGTATGTTGATATTCAAGGTAATTTGAGTAAACAAACAAATAGTTAATTGCTTCCCCCTACTGTTTGAAAAAGTAGTGGAAAGTCTTAACCTGTTAAAACATTGGAGGATTTGAGGCAGATAAAGTGATTGACAATATACAGAAAAAAATTGACCAAAAGAGAGTTAAGTTTATAAAAGAGTTGGGGATTTATTCTATCAATTTGTTATATCCTAATGCTATAGAGATCAGTAGCATCAATTAACTAGTAATGTCCTATGGTATTATTAACTAATAATTTCCTATGATAATGACTGATGAACATTTTGAATTACTATTACAATTCTAGAGGGGACTTGATCATTTTAAACCTCTACGTAGCATTAATAACAAGGTTTTAAATCTTTGGATGAAGATGCCTTTTGATTTAAAAATGAAGAAAATATATTAGAAAGATGGAAAATTGGCCTTGAAATCTAGCTTTTGACATAAGGGTTTTAAAAAAAAAAAAAAAAAATCGAGGCTACCAGGAGTGCTTCCCACTCCCATCCCCTTCTCTGTAAAGAACGTAAATGTGAGTGTATGATGGCATCATATACCTTGCATTTGTAAGCCTTTTTTTTGCCTCATAAATTGTCTCATAGTTAATTAAGTTCCATTTGGGCCTAGAGGCCCTTGAGTTTTTGTTGAGATGGTCCGTCAGAGGCAAAGTGATATTCTGTGTTCTCAATGAAAGTATGATGCTTCTCAGTCATAAATGACGTGCTCAGGAGTGACTTTGCTGTAGGGTTTGGCTCAGCTTGAACAGGGAATGGGTGGTGGTAAATAATCGATCAAGAGAAGGCTTCAGTGTTAATGCATTCTTACTTTTGGTTGATTGTAGCTCTGTACCTGGCTTCCTATGAGAGTGAAGGACCTGAAAATCATATAGAGAAAGACAGATGGAAGTCTTTAAGGTGGGTCTCATTGCTTCTCGTTGCTGTGCAGATTTAAAGGAGATGTTGCCTTACCTAGAGAAAGCACATGCCTTCTCAGGAGGTCCCTGCCCGAGTGTTCCAAGTCCTCTGCGTTTTGTCTCCTGTTGACTGAATCTTGGTGGCCTAAAATCCTTGTTGCCATCATTCAGTCTTACTGTTTTTCTTTTCTTTATATGGCAGATGTACACAGTGTCTCTGTTTTTCTTTCTATCTCCCATTATTTTATGGAACGAGGAACTGAAATTACCCCATGATGTGGTAAAAAGAACAGTGACTCATTGTCTTTGTCTGAAAGATAAGACGTTCAGATTATATCTCTGATTTTTGTGTTATATCTCTTACACAAAAATTTCATTCGATCTGAGATAAAAGAGACCTATGTGCCAGTTGGTTCAGTAAATTTTAGAGGGTCACCTACCGACTGGGTCTTGGTCTCCACTTTGGGTTGAGAGAAAGAGAGAGTTGGGAATTTACACATAACCCAGAATCTTTTCAAGTTTAAAAACTCTGTTAATCTATTAGTATTTTCAAATAACTGTATTTTCAAACAAAACTAGGATAGGTAAATTTCTATTTTAACCATTTGAGATAATTTAATAGGCAGTAGCATCTAGGATATAATAATAATATAATCAAATAATAAAAATTGCTATATTTGTATTTCTACAAAGACACTCTGGGAATATGTACCTTCTTATACCAGGGTTGCCAAGCACATTTTCTCCTCTTCCCACAGTCATTTGGGAGTCTTCATAAAATGATACTGGACTAGGGTCCACGAACCAGGATATACATCTCAGATATCTTTGGTTTTGTGTGATTCCGTTTGCTTCAATGGAAAATGTAGGCCTTCCTTGTACTTCTCTACGAGGAGGCTGTGGGACGTGGGCACTGGAATTGTCCTTAGAACAAGTTGGGGTGATACGTGAAAGATCGGAGGTGCTTCTTTATCCCCAGACATACACATGAAGAAGGTGTGGCCGACACCTGGAATCCTGGGCGTGTGACAGCCTGCTGGGCCGATGTCCGCTCTAGGTCATGGAATTTAGGGCCTGCTAGTGGCACATTTGCATTAAAATCTCATGTTACTTTGTGTTGGTATTAAAATATATTAACTACACTCTTAAATTGTATTCATGTGTAAGACATGAGCTTCAGAGTACACACCTTGCTGGATAAAAATTTGGGAATTACTCTTTTTAGTTACCCTTTTTAGATCAAATTTGCCTTCCGTATTTCTCCTCTTTTCAATCCTCCCTGTCTGTTCTTAAAAAACATTAAGTTGGTATGAGCCCTAAGTACAACTTAGCTATTGTTACTTAGCAATTTTTAAAAAAATTTTTAAGCAGCTGGGTTCACTATATATAAATGATTCCTGGAACCTACATTACCTGTGAACCAGACTAACTAAAATAATCCAGACCCTTTTCTAGACGTTAATCTCTTCTAATTCTTGTTCTTTTATCTCACATTCCTATTGAGTAGTGGTTCATCTGTAAAGGGTTTGTAAGTAAAAAGGTTGATAGTGAAAGCTAAAGGTTGAATTATGTAATTTCTTCCCATATTTTTATGTACTGTGCACACAGTATACAGTAACAGTTAACATTTGATTGGTTGAAATGTGACCCAAGAATTTAGCAGAGAATTTAGAAATGTGAAGTGAACAAGGGGTTGCACTGTGCTGGAGTAAATTCAGACGCAGCCACGAATTCATCCACCGTTGCACCCAACTCAAGAGTGCTCAGTAAGAATTCACTGGGGACTAGCAGTGGCGCAGAGAGTGAGTGGTATGTGAGGGGATATGTAATAAACACAGTAAGCTGTATTCTGGGTATAAAAGACTAGTTTCCATGTTAACATTGTTTGTAAGTTGCCTTGAAGAACAGACTTTCCTTTGCATCTGGCTTTAAGCTGTGAACTCCGCCTCTTCCTTCTCCTGTCCAGTTTTAAGGCCCCACTGGAACGCCTCCCGCTCCCTGACCCATCTCTTTCCTAAACCCACACACTCTAAGGCCTTCTTCCTCGCCTGTCACATCTGTTTTGCAGTGGATGTGCTTCTTTTTCCTCCTCCTGCGTCAGCCAGGGCAGCACCGGTCCTTAGGTCTGCCCGCAGCGTTGAGGAATGGGATCCGGTCCCTGCGGGTGTTGGCCAAGGCATAGCAACTACAGAGAGGATAAAGGAAAGAAAATAGGTTATGATCATTTGCAAAGCCACATATGTTAAGTGGTTACTAAGACTAATTACTGTACCTGAAAGCTGGTGTATACATTAGCTTGGAAGGCAGTTAAGATATTTTACATAGATACTTTCCTGCTGGCCCTAGAGCCGTTCACTGACACTTAAGTTAGCCGTGGAAATGACAAATTCACCTCTGAGGGCAGACACCTTTCCTGTCACTTGACATTTAAATGCCCTCAGTGGGCATGGCATATGAAGATGCTTATATTTACTAAGTGAACCCATCTGCCATAAGACCAGTACATATCTAAAAGCTTTTTATCATTAACGACCTTTCTTTTTGTGTGTGTTTGTTTTACTATGAAGCCACTCAAGGTATAGATTTATCTATAGACAAAGCTTTGCCATCTCCATTAATATATATTTATTTTAAGTGACTAGCAGTTCTCCCTAAACACCAGGACTACAACACTCTTCCTCTTTCCTTCCTCTTTAAATATGCAAAACAAAACAAAACCAAAAAACCCACAACTTAAAACACAGGAAAAGCGAAACCAGTGTTAGGCAAGGCATTTTAATCCTATTTCAAATAACCTGACACGTTTGTTCTTATATTGTCATTTTGCTTCCTCAGGTCGAGCCTCTTGGGCAGAGTTTAACACACGGATCCTGGCTGTTGCTGCATCACGCTGGCCTTTGTTGTCCGGCATCTGGGACGACAAGAAGTCACGAAGTCCTCGCAAGCAAGCTCACTCCAGAACAGATGGAGAACTGGTTCCCCGCAGCTGCCAGGCTGACTCAGATTTTGTGGGACTGAAATGTTCACTGAAGACACTTGAGAGTGAATCCTCTGAAGATCCCCGCGCTGCGTGTGATTCATGCCCTGGAACTTCCATGTGAATCACAGCCCTGCACCTGGATGGAGCTTTCTATTGTGTGTGTGTGTGTTTTTATTATTTGGTCGAACATTTGCTGCTAATGGGACTTGCCCAGCTGAGTGCTGGCTCTTAGGAAGCCCATGTTTCTTTGTTAACTTAAATGAAAAAGGGAGAGGAGGGAGAGGAAAAAAAAATCCCTCCAGTCGGATCCCAAACGTCAGCCCGGTGAACGGCCAGGAGGGAGAGACGGCTGGAGAGCGGCCCGCGGACTTCGTTTCCCTTAGTATGTGCTGTGTTGTGAATTCCTCTCCTCCCTCTTCCGACAAGGTTTTGAGTTGGCTGCTGGTTAGCAAACTCCTTTTTACCCGTATAAGTTATTTAATATAATAATGAAACTCAACACTGTGGTAGGAGAATAGCCACTAGAAAAAAAATAAAAGCAGAGTTTGTCATTGGACTGCTTCACGTTCTAGAAGGAGTTTTTGTTTCCTCTGCTCAGCTGTTTACAACTGATCACTGTATTGGACAGATGTATTTTTTAGTAGTTTTTTTTTTTGTTACTTAGTTTTCCATGATGCATATTTTTTTTTTTCTCTTGTAAATTTAAATGATCTGACTTTAAGGGTCTTGGAAAATCCCATGGCCTAATGACAACTTAATTTTTTCAACAGACTGTTGTTTTTCATTGCCTTTCGGAGGCTCTTGGTGACTAAACATGTGAACAAAGAATAAGCTGGAAAAGTTACCACCACCACCCCTCCGCCACTGCAGCAGCGAACAAAGCAAATGAGAAACATCTTGCTGTGAAGTCAAAGGTCGACCTAATTGTGAAATAGTTCACCTTGTTAAACATCTAAATAAGTCTGTAGTTGCTCTGTAAAAAGCCATTGTACCTATTTGCTGTAGGAGAAGCTGTAGAGTAGTAAACCATGTTAATGAAAACAAAACATCATGTTCAACACAGAGATGTATTTGAAAACTTTAATGACATGGTTTCAGAAAACAGAGCATGTGTGTGCTGCACGACGTCTCGGCAGACCTGAAATGTCTCCAGTTGTCCCTTTACAACTGTCAATATATTTCACACTCTGCAGCCAGGACTTGTGGCGTCTTCCTTTGCTGTCATCGATGGGAGGGTTGAGTGGGGGTGGGCTGCGGTCGCAGCAGTGCAGCTCGAGGGGCTGGCTAAAGTGAGCGTCCTTAGGGAGTGGCCGTTAGGAGTGTGTGTGTGGGCATAGAATTTATGAAAATGAATCCTGGGCCTGGCTGGTGTGTCTCAGTGGCTAGAGTGTTGACCCGTGCGCAGAAGGGTTGTGGGTTCAGTTCCTGGTGAAGGGCACACGCCTGGGTTTTAGGTTCAATCCCCTGCCCCGGTTGGGGCACATGCAGGAGGCAACCAATCGATGTGTCTCTCACACCAATGTTTCTCTCTCTCTTCCCCTCCCTCCCTCCCTTCTACTCTTTCTAAAAATCAATGGAAAACATATCCGCAGGTGAGGATCAACAAAAAACAAAACAGAAAATGAATCATAGTAGGCATTTAATAAACATTACTTGCCAGGCACTAAGTGTTTGGCATAGATTATCAACCCCACATTTTAGGTGTGGAAACAGCCATATTAATAATAAGAATGAGCCTGGCTGGTGTGGCTCACTGGTTGAGTGTCGACCCGTGCACCAAGAGGTCATCGCTTTGATTCCCAGTCAGGGCACATGCCCAGGTTGTGGGCCAAATCCTCAGTGGGAGGCATGCAGGAGGTGGCTAATCCATGTTCTCTCTCATCGATGTTTTTATATCTCCCTCTCCCTCTCCCTCTCTCTCTAAAATCAATAAAGAAAAAAATTTTTAAAAATAAAATAAATAAGAATGATTTGTTCAAGGCCACATAGCTAGTGAGAGGCCCAGTGATTTGAATTGAGCCTTTAATTTCCAGAGCCCAAGCTTTCCATCACACTGCCAAGCCTTCTCAAACCTGAACATCACCTCCCAATTGCAGATAATCTGTGGAACTTCTTTTCATGCAGATTTGGACTCCGTAGGTCTGGGGACAGGTTCAGGGGGTGCTGATGCTTCTGGTCCTGGAATCTGCTTAGAGTAGCAAGACACCCCAAAATGCTGCCTCCTTTCCCCCTGCACTACCAGTGGCTGAACTTCGTGTCCCTGTAGCTGTTGCCGTGACAGCAGCAACCGCCTGCATCAGGGATCAGCAAGCTATGGGCTGCTGGCCAAATCCGCTTGTTTCCTACAGCCCACAAGGTAACAGTGATTAAAAAAAATCAAAAGAAAAATATTATTTCATAATATATGAAAATTATATGAAACTCAAAATTCAGTGTCCATAAATAAAGTTTTATTGGAACACAGCCACACTCATTTGTTTATGCATTTTCTTGTGGCTGCTTCCGGCTGCAGGGCCTTGTAGTTGAGACAGAGACTGATGGCCGGCCCACAAAGCCTCAAATATTTACTCTCTGACCCTTTACAGAAAGTTTGCCGACTCCTGATCTGAGTGGTTATTTTTAGCATTTCACTGAGTGTGCAAAAATGCTATCAGGTCTCTGTTATGACATTAGATATATAAGTGTGGCTACTGAAAAAAATTTCCTGAAGGGGTCTTAGGCCTAAAAAATGTGACTCTGAGACCATAATGAAGACGTTTTCTCAGAGTTACCATTCTCACACATAGCCTCCGTGGTAACGTCTAGATAAGCCAGAGGTTTAATCCATGTTGTAGCTTGTCTGTGGAAATCATCTACTCGCCTCCTCTTAGTGCTGTGTGTGGATTTGGACTCCCAGTGGGTTGCGGGTGCGTTTATCATTCATGGGGCTGGCTGGGGGCCCGGGGAGAGCAGCCGCAGGGTCAGTGGGAGACTCCCATTCCGCCTGTCCAGGCACGCCATGCATTCCCAGGCAGAGGCTTTGAGCTGAGGCCTGAGGGAGCCTCAGAACATGCCGGGTTTGGTAGGGAAAGAAGAGTGCACCTTTCGCTCTTTGAAGTGTCCCTTGTTTTTGAGGACGGCTTCTCCAGGGTGGCTTTTCATCTAACAAAGACCATCATCCAACAGGTTGTCTTGCCTCCGTCTTGGAAGGTTTTCGGTTTTGCCTCCCCACTTGGCCTGGCGCTGGAACCCATCCCCTCACTTCTCGTGCACTTTCAGCCACGTTCACTTCTTTCCCCACTGCTGTCCACATGCCTCCTGCACTGAGATCTCAAGAACCCCCCCCCGCCCCCCCGCCTTGCATTGGAAGCTGAGTTGCTAAACTGTAGGAATGTTGAACTGTAGATTAGGAACATTTTCTACTTCTGCTTGGGTGCATTCTGTTTACCCTGTGGCCTGTCTCAACAAAAGACAGTGCCTGCTTCTATTCCAAACACAACCTCCCATCCTGATGGAGGACGCACAGCTGGAGCAGAAAACAGTGTTAGGCTGATTTCCTTTTGGAGCTAAGCGTTCAGAGGGATTCCTGAATTCGATTCCTAGGGAAGAAACGTGTGGTTAGGGACCTGGACACTACTGACCAAACATATAAAACTTTTAAAAGGAAGAACTTCTGTCAAACTTGGGCTTCTAGAGGTTTAATAATAATTGGGCACTTTTCTAATGGGGGCCACTTTCTGGATCGTTCAAGCCAAAGTTTGGTTTTCTGAGTATGAGTGATTAGATAATTGCCTCACGTCTCTGCTTCATGAAATCAAGATCACTTGACTACTTGACTGTTCGAGGCTAACAAAAGAGATGTTGGGTTTGTGGTTTATGTATCCAAACCTTACAGGTTAAGGACCTGTCATTCAAAACTAGCACAGAAGTCTGGCTCCATGCAAAGGAGAATATATATATATATATATATATGTGTATATATATATATATATATATATATATATGTATATATATACACACACACATATACACATATATATATGTGTGTGTATATATATATTTATTTATTTATTTTTTTTTACTTAGTGCAATGAGGAAGTTCCCAGATAGCCAATTCCTTGTAGAGTGCTAGCAGACTTAGATCCCGCTCTGCCAGCCTGAAACCCTGCTCCGTCTCCCTAAGCTCCATCTCATAAGGAGGAAAACATCCAGATGTGTGTGAGAGCTGCACAGTGTGAGGCCGCTGTCTGGGAACACTGTCAACTGTTCGCATACTTACATTTCAACCTGCACACAATCCAACATTCTAGGACTTCCAAGTAATGATTTGTAGAGATCATAATTTCGGGAATTAAAGAGGAGGGAGGGAACTGTTATTTCTTAGGATAAACACAAGAATTAGATACTCCTTGAAGGGTGCCAAACCAGTGGGTTTTCTACTGGGAAACAAAGTCTGCGTTCTTTCCCTCCCCCACCCACGCTGTTTGGAGAAAATGAAAGTTAATGTGAAATCATCTTTCTCAGGGTGAATCATTGTGGGAAAGTAAGTTCAGTAGAATGTGTTGTCAACTTGGTTGAGACGTGCAGCTGGAGGCCCGTGGGCACTGTTGATTTTGCACAGTGCCATTACGGACCCTCACGGGCTGGTGAGCTGTGTGGGGGTGCAGGTGTGCTCAGAAGTATATACTGAACCCACAAGCCAGCCCGTTATCCATCTCCTTATTGGAAATACTTCATTGCTGTATTTGGGTTGAATGTATATCAAATGTCCCCCAAAGATATCTGGATTTTGGAAATTAGTATAAATTTAAGTGATTCTGATCCGTTCCTGTGGATGACACTATCCCCACAGATTGGCAAAGAAAATCTAAGGCTCTGCTTTTTATTATTATTATTATTATTAATTAGATTGGTAATACTCCCAATAATTATTAGTATTTACTAGTGCTTTTTAGTTACATGTTTATTAGTACCAATAATCATGACAAGAAATCTATCTTCCAAGATAATATAAAAAAATCCATCATTAAAAAGAAAACCTGGGACCAATATTGTTTGTCTTGGGATACATCTGAAATACACCCTATGAGATTATTAGATGTAGAATGTGAAAACTAAGGGCTAAACCTCACTCTCCCCAGATTTCTGGGGCTCTGGGGCCGTGTTCCCCTTCTTCACCTCAGTGTCCGGACTATGAGATGTGGATGGCGGCTGAGGAGTGTATGGTTTGGGAAAGCACTTTCTCAGCTTGCTGGACTGAAAGGTGACTCAGCAAGTCACTACACCATCCTGCATTTGTGCTTCCAACCTTCTCCTCTTCTGCCTGGCTCTTCCTGTTTGGCTTCATCGTGTTTGAAGAGGGAAGGGATAAGAGTCTAATTGCTACTAGATAGGAGACAAAGGAATGATAAAAGCTCGTAACGCACCCCTCTAGTTGCACCCACGCCACACAATGGGATAGAGTTCTTTAGAGCAAGGAATGATTGCTACCCAGTCCCCAAACCAGAAAACACCTTTTGTGCAAGGCCAGTTGTATGACTTCAAAGGGACTGAATTAAGAAAGCATAGTTTTCTTTAATTTTTTTTTCCTTTATTGATTTTAGAGAGAGAGGAAGTGAGAGGGAGAGGGAGAGAGAGCTAGAAACATCAATAAGAGAGAACATCGATTGGCCGCCTCCTGCACGCCCCCCACTGGGGATCAGGACCACAACCTGGGCATGTGCCCCGACTGGGAATTGAACCGGCGACCTCTTGATGCATGGGTCGACGCTCAACCACTGAGCCACACTGGCTGGACGAAAGCATGATTTTCTACAAAAATAACTTTAGTGTGCAGACTACACCTTTGCCATAGCAGCTGTTGTAATTGCTCTTGTTGGTATAGATAAAATCACATGCAAAGTGCCAGTTCATACCTACTCATTTGGAAATGAGTCACTATTTGGCTTAAAAGACCAAGACTCAGACAAGAGATGATCAGAGTCCCCTTGTGCCTTTTGTCAACTTTCGTTCCTTGGAGGAGCTGGCCAGTCCACACTTGGACGAAAAATAAGGATAACCCAAGGGGTTCCTAGATGGCCCCCCAAAGACTCAAGGATTGTAAAATGCGCTCCTTTCTTTAGGTATGCTCTTGGCTTAGAGCTAAATCCAGCGCTGCTGTGATGACCAGGAACAAATGGGACAGGAGGCAAGGGTACAGGGCTATTACCAAAATATTCTTACCAATAGAATCTCCTGTGTTCAGAGAGTCTGGATTACAGAGCAAACAGTTTTCGTTTTGTTTTTCTCTTGAGTTATTTTTTCAGTCCATACTTGGTCAAGATGGAAGAACCCCGAAGGGAATTTTACTCTGCCCTCACCAGGCCTAGGTGTAGGCTGTTGGGCCTTTAATTCCTCAATTGACTACTGGTTCTAGACGAGACGGGGAGAATGAAGGAAGACAGTTCTGTTACTAAGATCGGCCACCTCTCTCAGCACAATCCCTGGGTGCTGCTGTGTCTAATGTCTCTCTTTTCTTTGCCTTAACAAAGAGTCTTATCAATTATCCTTGCTTGGAGTGGGCCAGGCCCCAGGGGGTGGGTGGTCACGTGCCCCACACCTGCGGAGGGTTGGGGATGAAGAGCAGAAAGTCAGCTCTGCCAGTAACAGACAATGCTGTTCCCAGCACAGCCGGTAAGTTCCCAGCTCCCATCCTACCTCCTCACTGTGCGCTGTGCCCTCTCTCTTCTCTCTCCAAATCGAGACATCCGTTTCTTCAGGGTCTGTTGATCTTAGCTAGCAATTCTGAAGTTTACATTTGGTAATTAATTCATGCTCTTCTGTGATTGACTGAGAATCATTTCATGCTGGCTTTCTAGGGCAGAGAAGAGTGAAATTTAAAAATTTAGGCAGCAAGAGAAGACATGTGGACAAGAAGACCTTGTAGGGCCATGAAACACAAACTTTAAAGGTATAATCAAGTGATTCATTTATCAAACTGGTTGGCGACTGGCCTGGGACTAGAGCCACAGTCTAGGATTGTTCCCTTGCTCCAAGCAGATTCACTCCAAAGCCGGCCAGCCTGCCTGGGCTCTGCCCAGGTTCGTACCCCTCAGTTATTCGTGGTGTTTTCAGCCATTCCAGGACTTTTGAATTCACCAATTCTCTAATTGTCAAGAGAAAATGGAAAAACCTAATTTGAGATTTACTGAGTACCTACACAGTGCACACCACGCAGAATGCCGGACCTGAGGGGTAAGACCCTGCACCCACGCGAAGGAACTCGCCTTCGGAGGAAATCACCCTCACGGAGCAACAGGTGCTGGAAGGAGGTCTCTCCTTGAGGCTCCCATTACATCCTCTATCCTTAGCTAATCAGCTTGGGAGATCAGAGACTTTTGCATGGTAGATGCAAACCTGAGATTTTATGAGTTGCCTGGGGAACTCCTACTGCGTGTGGGTACAGGGCCGGGCAGTCGTACATGGATGTATCATGCTATTCTGCCCTGGGGGAGAAGGGAGGCTGGGGCCTGAAATCAACCCAGCCCTCGCTCCTGTTATGGCTGAGTTAGGGTTTAAGCTGAGTCTTGAGAGGTAGTCGGCATCCAGATGGAGAAGAGATTTGGGCTTTATGCTAAAGGCGCTTTATGCTAATAGCGCTTTATGCTAAAGGCCTGTGTGGAGCCACTGATGGGTTTTTAGGGGTGAGGTGCCAAGGTGAGGGGGTGTCCCACAAGGTAACACTGGCTGCAGTGGGAGACGGAATGGCGTGGGCGTGGCTGGGGGTGGGGCGGGGCTGGGACGGTCCCTTGCAGCGGTTCTCAACCTGTGGGTCGAGACCCCTTTGGGGGTCGAACGACCCTTTCACAGGGGTCGCCTAAGACATAACAGTAGCAAAATTACAGTTATGAAGTAGCAACGAAAATAATTTTATGGTTGGGGGTCACCACAACACGAGGAACTGTATTAAAGGGTCGCAGCATTAGGAAGGTTGAGAACCACTGCATTAGAGGAAGTGGGTGGGAGATCCTTGTCTTCGACCAGATGCGAGATCAGAAGGACCTGAGCCAAAGCAGGAGGCTGGAGAGGAGGACACACATGTATAAGGTGTGAAGACAGAGACGAAAACCCCGGCGGAGGTGACAAAGTGTAGACACCCTAGAGAAAGAGAAACCGAGGCTGGGGAGTAGCAGTTTTACCTACGTCTGTGTTATGGGCTGAACTGTGGCCCCCCAAAAAGATATGTGGGAGTCCTAACCCCAGGACCTCAGAATGTGACCTTATTTGGAGAGAGGGTCCTTACAGAGATGATCAAGTTACAGTGAGGGTATTCGTATGGGCCCCAAAACAATACAAGTGGCATTCTCAAAAAAGGGGGAAACGTGGACCCAGAGACAGACACGCACAGGGAAACGCCCTGTGAGGTTGGTGCTCCCAGGAGGTAGGAGGGAGGCCGGGCACAGGTCCTTCCCTCGTGGCTGCATCTCAGATCCTAGCCTCCAGACCCCGCAGCGGATACACTGCCGCTGTCTGAGCTGTGCAGTCCCTCTTACAGCAATCCGGAGAACCGTCCGTCTCTCCTGTAATTAAATTATCAGCTGAAGCCTGCCATTAATTAAATCCCTCTAATAGAGAGGAGGTTTATAAAGGGATTAGGTCATGCTTCCTACACTTACCTTGCACTCTATAATCACAATCATTTCATTTTATCGTCAAACATCCTTTCCAGGTTCCACATTCCATGTATCATATCTTAATCAATGTAAAATGAAGAGGGAACTTGACATGTTTCCACAAATCAGTGAATGCAGTTAAATACCTGCGGTGCAAACGGATGCCACCCAGGCCTGGGGCCCCGCCCACGGTGAGATGGAACTTGTGGAGAAAACAGTGTACTCCCTCATCTTGCAGAAGCGTGCTCTGAGGTCCTGACAATGCACGCGACCTTGAGCTAGTGGTTTAACAAACTGGTGACGGGGCTAGAAGTTAACATTTAATCTTGGACCAGCAGTCAGTTCTTTCTCGTATTGCTGGTGCATGCTGACCTTCCCCTGGAACTGAGCAGACCTGAGGCTTCTGAATGCAGGTGGTAAAAGTCAAAAGCCTGAGACTTTCCTCCTGCAGTTGTCCAAGGAAAGGGGTGTAATAAAAATAAATAGCAGCCCGTAGGAGAGCAAGCACAAAGTAAATGTAAAGAGAAAGGAAGTGATGTTGTTACGGAATCCATCTCACTGGCTACTTCTCAGTCTCTTTGCGACATTGGTTGACTCTGGGGTTCAGGGACTCCTTTACTGACACCCACTTCATAGATGACTTCGCTCAGTCCCATCGCTTATTTATTTATTTTTTTATCCTCACCCAAGGACATTTTTTTCCTTTTTTTTTTTTTTTTTGTTCAGATAGAGTGGGAGAGAGAGAGAGGAAGAGAGAGAGAGAGAAACATCGAAGTGAAAGGGACACATCGAGTGGAGTGGCTACCTCCCACACGACC
Organism: Tadarida brasiliensis; assembly: GCA_030848825.1. Classification (NCBI taxonomy): domain Eukaryota; kingdom Metazoa; phylum Chordata; class Mammalia; order Chiroptera; family Molossidae; genus Tadarida; species Tadarida brasiliensis. The sequence continues at coordinate 57,793,013 of CM061257.1, read as the reverse complement.
CCAACCAGGGCTGGGAATGAATCACAAACGAGGTACGTGCCCTTGACGGGAATCAAACCCGCGACTCATTGGTCGACTCTAACCGCTGAGCCAAACCGGCCAGGGCAGTCCCGTCCCTTTAAAACCCTCTACTACCTGGTGACGTCCCCATCTGTGGCGCTAGGCCTTGTTGCCCAGAGGTGGGGTCACCTTGACGCCTACAAAGCCCAACCTTTAGGGCCTCTGTCTTGCACAGCCCTAAGATGCCGTACCTAACTTTGTACTGAGTCTTGAGTTCTTTATCTTAAAGAACCGTCCCCTAAAATGATGTAAACCCTGGGCCCCACAAGCCCGGATCCACCCCTCACTGTCTGCCCTGGACCTCAGACTGGTACACTACATCTCCACTTGTCCCAAAGAGACAAACAGAAACCCGGTCCCCGCCAGGGGTCCTCATGGGTGCCAGCGGCAGTATTTCCTCTCACTCCCAGGCACGTAGGGCTGCCCTCCCACCAGGCCCTCTGATGTTAGGCAGAGCTCTGTGGTTGCCGTCTGAGGAAGTGTGAGCGGGGCTGAGCGCCCTCCCTCCCACCCCTGTGGTGATGGCGGAAGAGTGTCACAATGAAGTCTCCGTCCCCCTGGGTCCCTGAGTGGACACTCTGAGCAGAGCTCCTCACTAACCGGTGACCGACAGGTACTAAGAGTGAAAAAGATGTTTGGCCCTGGCCAGTGTGACTCAGTGGTTAGAGTGTCAGCCCATGGGCCAAAGGGTCTTGGGTTCAATTCCTGGTCAAAGGCACGTACCTGGGTTGCAGGTTCAATCTCCAACCCTGGTCGGTGAGGGAGGCAACCAATCAATGTGCCTCCCTCACTTTGACCTCTCTCTCTCCCTCCTTCCCTCCCACCTTCTCTCTCTTTCTCTCTCTTTAAAATTTAATGGGAAATATCCTCAGGAGAGGATTAACAAGCAAACAAACAAAAAAAGATATTTTTGTGGGTTAGGTCAGTGAAACGGGCGTGTGCGTTACCACGCGCAGCATAACCTAGCCTACGATGACTGAGGACATCCCACGTCGCTGCCCCTTCCCGGCTCAGTTCACACCACTGCGGCCCTCTGGGTGGCTCGGGCCGAATCGCTTGACCGCATCTTGATTCCTCTTTCTTTCGCTGCACGTCAGCCGTCCTGCAGATACTCATATCTGGAAACGGACTGCTTCTCGCCCTCTTCATCATAGCAAGACACCACCACCTGTGCAGGCTATTGCAGCAGTCTCCCACACCCTTGCTTTCGGTGGCCTGTGCGTCACGGGCCAGCTAGGTGGTCGCCGAGAACACAGGTCGGCGGCGGCTGCGCGTCCCCCTGTTTATGGGAATACAACCGTTTCTCATCTCACTCCCGTGACTCTGAGGTCCTGTTCGGCCTGGCCCTGCTGCCCTCCAGCCTCCTCTCCCAGCGTCCCCCCCTTGCTCACATGCATCCGCCCCACTCTGCCCTCCAGCCTGTGCACACGCTAAGCCAGTCCTAACCCATCGCTCAGTCTGGAACATTCTTCCCCGGACAGCCCCATGGCTCGTTTCCTCTTCTTCATCAGCTTGCTGAGATGTCTTCTTCTCAGTGAGGCCTTCTGACTGAGCCCCCTTAGCTCAGCCAACCCCTCCTCGACATGCCCATTATTTTGTAATAACGTGCATTGAACTTATTACTACGACATGCTAGGTTCTCTGTTAAACTCTTGGTAGAAACACGCTCACAACTACCCTATGAACCAAAGCCATTAGTGTTTTCGTTTAAGGGGCAGATAAGCAATGGACGAGAGATGTAGGGAACTTGTTCAACTCGTCGCAAAACTGCGACGTGGTACAACTCAGATGGCCTGTGTCGGACTAAAAGCCATGCTCTGGATTTCTATGTCATTTTGCTTTGTAGATTAGGAAGGTTCCAAAGACAAGTTAAAACTTGATTTTGGCCCTTTTTAAAATAAGTATTTTTGTCATCCTATTGGCAAACTAATTCAGACTGGGTCACAGCACAGGAAAACTCAGAGCTCGGAGCTCGCTGAGGGCGGGGTCGCACAGACCGTGTTGACAAGCCCGTGTCTGCCTGGGCCCAGGCGCATCAAGAGGGACAGCCTTCTGGCTTCGTCCTGGCCTCGCTCTCATTTTCATCATGGCCCAGCACGAAGACGGGAAAGTTCACGTAACTAAACTAATGTGGGAAATACCCACTGTTAGGTGGCTGACTCTGTTGAATAAAAGGGAAGAATTAGGGCCAAAAAGTGAAAATTACGAGAAGACAGATTTCAAGTCGCTGTAAAGAATGTTCTAATCCTCACATACGCCCTGTGTCCCTAACGGTCACAGCAGAGGTCCCCGTGCACAGAACACGCCCGGCCTTCACAGTGCACGCTGGTCAGAGGAGGACGGAGGCTGACTGGTCCACGCCGCCCTGTGTAAGCACGGCCCTCGAGGCCGCTCTGACCGTGGCAGAGGAAGGAGTGCTGACCCTCCTCCCAAGGTCAGGGCCACCTCACAGAAGGATAAATAAGTCCCTTAGAAGCACGGGTACGCATTTTGAGGGAGGCCACCTGCTAGGGGAGGGCTTCCAGGAGAACCCCGGGAAGGAGTTAGGGATATCACGGAGGGATGGGAAGAAGCCAAGCAGGACTGTGGTTTCAGGTGAAGTCCCTGGTTCCGCCCGATCCCTGATCCCGTGGGGAGCTCTGGAGCATGAACCACACCTCAGAATTTGTCCCCCTTGAGGCCAAAGAGCTGGGCATCTGTGCTTCCCCCGGCCCGCCAGTGGTCACGGCGACCTGATGGAAGAGCCCGGAGAGCAGGTCCAGGCAGGGCGTCTGCGCAGCACGGAGAGCTGGCGGGAAGGAGCAAGGCGTGGTTCAAGGGTCACGTATGGGTAAGGCCATCTGGTTCTGCACCCACAGTGTCCTCTTTCAGAGACGTGGAAGGGGCCTTCTGGCAAAAGGACTAAGTCAGCGAAGGTACAAAAGCTGATGGGTAGAAGAGATGCAGCATCACGCCACGTGCAATGTGAATAGAACATAAGGAGGAAAAGGCTAAAAAGCGAGGGTGGTAGGTTTCTGTGGTACCAAGGGGAAAGCTTCCAGCAGGCTGGCTCAGGAGAGACAGGAATCGCAAGGAGACGCCAGAGGAAGAGCCGAGCTACCTCAGGGCTTCGTGGAGGCGACTCTGGGAGGTGAGCCAGGTTTCAAGGGTGCTCCGGGAACGTACTGGCAGGGGTTAGTGGATTATTATTTGAGTTCTCTGACTCATTTTCTCTACATTTCCTGATTCAAAATTCAAGGTCAGCAGTCTCTTGGCCTGGCTAAGATCACCGACCTTGTGTGCACAGAGCTTTTGCATCAGCACACGTCCGAAGCTGCTGTAAGGCTCTGGGCAGATGCCCGAGCCCAGTGCCCACCAGCTGGCGCTGGAGTACAGGGCAATAGGTCACAGGACACAGCTACCTGGGCATGTGTCACAGCAGGGAGATTAAAGGAGTGGTGACCACGGTCCAGGTTCTGTGATCGTCCAGAATAAACTCCCCAGGAGCTAATTCGGCCATCCGTGGCCATGCAACCACGACACAGGGCCAGGACGAGGGCAGGGCAAGTCAGGCCCCAGGACACAATGTAAGGGGTGCTCACTCCCACGGCCTTCAAAACAGTTTGGACATCATGTACAAATAAGGTGTTCAATAATGAGGGTTCTTCGTCCCTGGTTCCAATTTTGGAGCTGTATGACAATGGTTAACTCTCCCCTGAGTCCACACACCCTATTTTTTTTGCTGGGTACCGCTGGTATTTTACCTGAGACAATAAATTGTCAGTGAGGTGCTCTGGGGCCTAAAAAGAGGTGGAAATACTGGAAGGGGATCAGAGGGTTAGGGCAGGCAGGCCGAGGGAGTGGGAGGCATTCATTTATATGGAAACATGAAAGCAGAACTAACTAGCAATGACTAATGATACGATAACTGTCTGCAAACACCCAGACTGTATGATGTAGATGCCAAGAAGTCATTGCTTCACTCGGCACCGAGATACGATCTGAGCAGCAACACGAGAGGCGGAGGAAATAGTGCACCCTGGATTACAGGGAGAGAACGTGTAGAGATTGGAGTGATTTTTTTTTTTATCCTCACCTGAGGACATTTTTGCCTTTATCTTCAGATAGAGTGAGAGGGTGAGAGGGAGGAAGAGAGAGAGAAACATCGATGTGAGAGAGACACATGGAGTGGTTGCCACCCACACGACCCCAACCAGGGCCGGGGACAAACTGCAACTGAGGTACGTGCCCTTAGCGGGAACCGAACCCCAGACGCTCTGGTCCGCGGGCTGACGCTCTAACCCTTGAGCCAAACTGGCCAGGGTGAGATTGGAGTGATTTTAAAGACTCCTTTCCCTGAGGATGACTCCTATGCATTCATTCATTCATTCATTCATTCATTCATTCATTCATTTCTTTCTTCCACAAACTTTAAGTAGTTGAGGAGCTTCCCCCATTCACACCTCAGAGGTACCAGCCTCTAGCCTTTTCTTCATTTCCTGAGTGACCTTCCTACATCCTCTCCCTCGTTTCTCTCCAGTAATGTTCAGCCAAGAAATTATTGCTAACAAGACCAACGTGGTAGCATCTTGATGTAGAATTTAACTCATCTCAGGAAAGAAGTTCCACAGCAGGCTTTGCAGCCGACGGCTGATCCTGAGGGCACAGCAGCCTGGAGAGAGGGGGTTCAGGGTGGGCATTCCCCTCTGCTGTCAACGCCACCAAGAGCTGTGTCGTGGGCTCGAGCCAGCACACTGTGCTCACAGTACTCTCCCTCACTCTCAAATTCCCCCTTCTCCTACGTGGCCTTAACTCAGCCCTACTATCATCGCCTTCATGGATCACAGGGCGGCTGTGGGCCTGTGTCAAAGCAGAGGTCCTGAACGTGGGTTCAAGAAATTTATCACCAGTGTCACGGAAGCAAAGGAGCTCACAGTTTCACAATTACCCATTCTTTCAGTAATGCCACACAGTGCAGTATGCTAGGCTCTTTGCTGAAAGCTTAAATCTGGCCTCAAAAAGAACGTCCAAGTCCGGCCGGTGTGGCTCAGTGGTTGAGCATCGACCCATGCACCAAGAGGTCGCTAGTTTGATTCCCGGTCAGGACACATGCCCAGGTTGTGGGCCAGATCCCCAGTGGGGAGCATGCAGGAGGCGGCCAATCAATGTTCTCTCTCATTGATATTTCTATCTCTCTCTCCCTCTCACTTCCTCTCTCTCTAAAAAATCAATAAAGGAAAAAAAAAATTAAAAAAAAAGAACGTCCAAGACATGGTCTCAGCTTCCAGGAGCTGCCTGAGGGCTGCTGGCACCCCTACACGCAAAGGGTTAGGAACCGAATTTCAGTGTCGGTGTGGAAGGCCCCATGCAGAACGGCAGGGGACAGAGGATCATGGGGCTGCAGGTGCAGGTGTGACAGGACAAACAGGAAGGAGCCGGCCATTCAGAAGCTATTTGAAGAAGGAAGCAGGAGAAGGCTTAGTGAATTCCCCGGGGGGATGGGGATTGGAGGTGGAGAATTACTAAATGTGTCAGACCAACCACAGAGAAACTGTGTGAATCCCCCACACCCCCAGTGACAGCTCAGAGAGGCGATGCGCCTAACCCACGATCAGAGCAGCCTACCCACAACAGCTTCAGTGGAGTGGAAGGGAACCCGGGATAAAGCCTTAGACCACTGGACTTCTGGGACAGAATTAGCAACTTTCAGAAAAGAAAATGGGTATGAGATATTTCAGGGGGTCTTTATTGCCACCTAGTGGTGGAAACAAGGATAGCTCTAAAATAACCCAATAGAAATGAATTTTTCTAAGCAGCAGAGAGGCTAGAAGCTACTACATTTGAAAGTAAGGATAGGGTCTGAAACTCTCTATGTTGTTAGGGCACCATCACGATTTGGAAACTTTTTTTCTTTTTACCTGTTTGGTATCAGGTAAAAATCAGGTATCCCTGATTTCCACTTCTAGTTTTATTGTCCGATTCCAGTACCTTAGTTGCTGACAACTGAATCATTGGAGAAATGCTGCCACCTTGTGGGAGATGTGAGAAGAAGCACCGAGGGCAAGCAAGAAATGGTTTAATTTCATGAGAAATCTGGGGCCTTAAAAGTAGGAATTTAACCCTAAGCAAAATTTGGAAGTCGGCAGAACTCATCTTTGACATTTCTGTCCTCCTTTTTGTAGGGAAAGGGCTTACACTATTTTTGAGTTGCAGTTTGGTAACTTCTGCGTGACTACAGGTAAATTAATTTGTTAGCTTCTGTTTTTTTAATCTCTAGAATGGACATAACACAATAAATATTAATTATTTTCCTTTATTCTTTGCTTCTTTGCTCACAAGAGCTTCTTGTATTTTTCTATCCCCCAGACAGAAAAAAACCAAACAGAACAAACACCCTGCTTACACTAATTCACACTAAAGTGTGTATGACTGCTGTGCTGTTTTATAGTTATGGCAGTCCATAAAATGCAAGGATATGTCTTTATCTTTGCAATTGAACATAATTGCCTAGACTTTTGACCCACCTCCCTCTCTTTGGCAATTCTTAGTGTTTCCAGTTCAACTTAGTAGATTCCAGTCAAACTGAAAATTCATTTACTTGGCTCCTGTTTCACGCCTCCACTGGCCCTTCCTCCACAGGTCGTGCTGCGTGGCTCTTCACTTACTTTGGTATTCAACCTACACACAGGACCCACAGAACACAGGTTTCCCGGAAAAAAGTCCAAGGACATTGTCTAAACTTTATCTACTTAAGAATACGGAAGCCCTACTTATGGATTCCATTTCTTCCTGTTTCTTTACAGTGGTAAAGGGATCGGTAGATAATAAAACTGCAAAAATACCTTTTATGAAGTCTTATTTTTAACAATGAATAAAAACCAGGGTCATAGATTTCCTTTTCCCAAAGTAAACAACTTGAAAGATGGTCAGCCGGCACTGCAAACCTAGGAAGTTCCTCTATGACTTAAATTTCCTGCAAGTCTTTGCTCCTTCTCTGCGGGTCCCACCTGCTTTCGTTAGTAATACCATAGTTAAGGAGAAACACAGGCTCCCCTGTCACCCTGTCTGGCAGACTGAGGGCTCTGGATTTCCTGGGGAAATGCTCCCCCCTCGCGGGGCCCACAGCGGGAGGCCAGCAGCTCGCTGGGTGAGGGGACCTTGCTGTCTCAGCCTGGGATCTCCTCAGACCCAACCCCCTTCCCATTTGCACAGAGTCTTCTCCCTGTATGATTCTTAGCTTTGCTTATCTTCAGTTTACAACACAGAGGAACTGTAGAATCACAGATTTTTTAGCTTAAGAGGCCCAGCCATATTTACCAATATATGTCTTAGGAAACATTTAGAAGGCCTCGGCCTTGAGTTGTAGGGACATGCAGAACAAAGAGCAGCTACACATTAAACCCATTTCTGTGTTAAGTGCAGCAATTCCTGGGAGGTGAGGAATGTGTCTAGGTGGGATTTTCAACAGGTCTCGTACATTTGCCAAGCTTCGCGCAATAGGATGAGGTGGCCAGATGCTGTGGTAGTGAATTGTTACCTGCTATCTGGTAGTGTTTCTTTAGTACACACACAGGGCATTACCTTCAGGGAGAGGAGACCTGGTGTCCATTGTTGCCTTGGGTTCCCACTTTGTTTCCGAAAGATGTTTTAGAATATCCCGATGTGCCCACCCATGGGCCCGGCACAGCTCACCCTCAGCCCCAGTCACTCACTAGTCACTGGGAAGCTTCCTTACAGCCTCTCCATTCAGCTAGTGACAAACACAGTTTGCTTCCCGCTCAGTCCCATCTCTCTGTGGCCCAAGGGTCTTCCCGCTGCCTGGAAGCTTTTCAATCAGATGTAGGTCATCCAAGCAGGTGGTATTGACGATTCCTTCCTTCCTTCCTTCTTTTTTTTAAAAAATTATGCATTGGTTTCAGGTAGATAGTGTAGGACATTTCCTTTCTCGATGTTGGGGCCAGGAAAAGTCAGCAAGGCACATAAAATGTGTACTCATGCGCTCACACATGTCACAGCTTTGCATCCCATGGTCTGGGTCTGGGGCTGAATCCGTTGTCATGACTACGAAGGACCATTATCAGGGCACTTACTCTTTTCTGATGCTTTGGGACAGAGTTATTATAAATGCATGATTCTGACCTGGAGTTCTTGGATAGGTTTCAGAGAACTGTGACTTCCTGAAATGGAATGTAAACTGTGTGTAAGTGTATTTGTGTGTGTTTAGCTATGTATATTTCTCTGAGAAGAAAGTCCACATATTTCCTAGAGTTCTCAAAGGGATTCGGAACAGTTTATCTAATCATCTCAGCAACTATGCGAGGTCAGCAGCACTCGCCTGCTCACAGATGGGAGTGAAAGCCCACAGAGGCCGTTAGCCTGTCCCGAAAGCCCTGGCACTCCGAGTGTTCAGGCTCCAACATGCACATCCCAGCCGCCGCCCCAGGCACTGCTTGTCCGGCGTCCTGCTTGGCTTCTTTGCCCACTCTCTCTTCTCCTGAAGCTCGTTCTTTAGCCACCCTTCTGCTTTGTGAAAACCAACCCGTTCCTACCCGTTTGGTGTCTGCCCCGTCCCTCACCTGTTCTTAACACTGGTCACATATCGGTGGCCCTTGGGTCAGATCTGCCCTGCAGATATATATTTTTTACGATGAATAGTGTTTTACCAATATTTTGAAACTGGAACAATTCACATAACAGTTTGGATTTCAAACTGCTTTGGAAAAATCAGAAGATCTACATTCTCTCTTGATAAATGCAGGCTGGAGCTGGGTAGACGGGGCGCGCAGTCTCCGGTTCAGCGCTGTGCACCCTCCCTCCGGGCTCTCCTCTCCTGCCCAGGTGCCACCCCTGTCCTGCCCAGGTGCCACCCCTCTCCTGCCCAGGTGCCACCCCTGTCCTGCCCAGGTGCCAGTCAGGCATCTGCTGGGGCCTTCGGTATCCGGAAGCTCAGGTCCCGGCTTCTCCCTCCTTTCTTTCCTTCTGCCTTCCACACTCACCCGACTATGGGCTTTCCCTGCCCACAATAAACACCTCTCACTTCTCCTTGGCTTCTTTGCCCTTCTCTTTCCTACCCATCTCTGCTCTCTTCCCCCACGTCCTAATAAATAACTAAGGACACAGAGACACGCGGAGGCCACGCTGTCTCTCTGTTAGTGTCTCAGCTCCGTGGGGCTTCGTCCTAGGACAGGCAAAGTGGCCCAAGGCTTCCCCTGGTCGATTAGTATCTGCTTTGTAGGGTTTCCCTTCAGAGGAAAGGAACAGCCTAAGTGTCTTAGTTTTATCCCAACTGTCTTTCCTCTCAAAACGAACAAACAAACAAACGAGCAAATGGTCAAGTGGAGGTAGAGAGAGCAGCTGGGGGCGGGCACAGATTTCCCCTGCCTACCCCTCTGTCCTGACACAGAGGAAATCTGTGCCCACAGCAGGCTTTTTCTGCGACACTGGACATGTGACCCTGGTTTTCCACATTCTGCTCTCCGAGTTAAGCTTTTCAAAGCTACTGTGATTGGATGTTCTCCTGTGTGGGCTCATTTTATGGATATTTTATTTAGTATAAAAGATGTGGACGTTCCAACACGTCACCTTTTCTCTTTTGCAAATTGTGGAGGCAGGAGATGAGGGGAAAAGCTGGCCCTGGAGAGACGGAGTAGTAGGGGTTCTCCTCCTTGGTGGCAAAAGTACATTTATCAAGTTGCCTGGAATCAGTGTTGCCACTCAGTCCGGTGATGCTCAAAGTGGAAGGTCAAGTCCTGCAGGGGAGACAGTGGCACATGTTATTTGGGAAGAACCTTACCAGGCCCCTCAGGGTCTGCAGGGTCTGTCATCCTGTACATGTCACCTGTACACAGTGTGACCTCCAGTAACCCACTCTTGTTCAAGGGACTCAAATAGGACACCATCCCAGTGGGGTGGTGAATGAAGACCTATTTTCCCATCGGAAATGAGCGTTTCACTTCGGAGATGTTTAAGCAGACTATCTATCTGGCTGACCTTTACAGTCGTCCCTCACCACTTCGCGCTTCGACTTTCGTGGCTTCACTCTATCGCGGTTTTTTCTTTTTTTTTTTCTTTTTTTTTTTTTTATCCTCACCCGAGGACACTTTTTCATTTTTTGTTCAGATAGAGTGGGAGGGAGATAGAGGAAGAGAGAGAGAGAGAAACATCGATGTGAAAGTGACACATCGAGTGGCTGCCACCCACACGACCAGCCAGGGCCGGGGACAAACTGCAACCGAAGTACATGCCCTTAGCGGGAACCGAACCCGGGTCTCTCTGGACCGCAGGCCGACGCTCTAACCGCTGAGCCAAACCGGCCAGGGCCTATCGTGGTTTTTTCAAATATATTCATTAAAAAGTTGATCGAGACAGTGCAAAGGATACAGCGCGCGCTCGGTTGTCTGAGTCAATTATACACCCCTGTATTACAATTAAAATTAAAGTTACTGTACGTATGGACTGTAGGCCTATGTATTCGAGCACCCCAGGAATCCTTCAACACCAGGTGCAACAGCTCGACCACTCTTTGTGTGTGGGCAATAACTTTTTTCCAAAAAATCGGGTGTGGTGAAACCCAGCCAATCAGAGCGTGCTGTTCACTGACTGGCTATCCTATCCTCTTCCTCCCTGGCCGCTGATTGGCTCAGCCTCATGCAATTTCATTTCTCTCACACACGCTTCTACATCGCTACGCTTCGGAAGCATCTTTGCTCTTGTAAGTGTTTGCGATTTCTGAGAACTTTTATCTAAGCCACAGGATGGCTCCTAAACGTGCTGCTTCTTCTAAGCCTCTGACGATGAAACTAAGTGCCGGAGGAAGAAGCTTACTATCCAGGAGAAGGTGAAACTCTTGGCTATGATCAAAGATGGCAAGAAAATCGTGGAGGTTGCCCGCCATTACGACGTGAATGAGTCTACCGTTCGCTCCATCCGTAAAGATGAAAAGAACATCCGTGCAACGGCTACTGTCTCTTTCAACAAGGAAGCAAAGCGCGTCGTGACAAGTCGTAATAAGTTCATAGTGAAAACGGAGTCTGCCCTAGCCATCTGGATCAGCGACAGCTGCAAGAAAAACATTCCATTGGATTCGCTGGTCATCCGAGAGAAGGCGAGGCAGCTCTATCAGCGCTTTACAGCAGACGAACCTCGACCAGGACCCTCTTCTGCAACGTTCATGGATTTCACGGCGAGCAAGGGTTGGTTTGAGAAGTTCCAGAAGAGGTATCATCTGAAGAGTGTCGTTCTCCACGGAGAAGCTGACTCTGCTGACCAGCCTACAGCAGAGGACTACGTGCACAACACGTTCCAGAAGATCCTTGAGGAGGGCGAGTATCCAGAACAGGTGTTCAATATGGACCTAACAGGACTGTTCTGGAAAAGAATGCCTCCCCGGACATTCATTTTCAAGGATGAGGCCAAGGTCCTTGGCTTCAAGGCGTATAAGGATCATGTGACTATCGTTATGTATGGAAATGCTGAGGGATTTTTGCTCAAGCCTGCCCTTATCTACAAGGCCAAGAACCCTAGGGCCCTGAAGAACAAAAGCAAGAACCTGCTGCCAGTGCATTGGATGCACGACAAGGGCTGGATCACAAAGCAGCTGTCATCGGACTGGTTCCACGAGTGCTACATCCCCCAAGTCAAGCTGTATCTTGCGGAGAAGGGATTTGAGTTTAATGTCCTTCTCCTTATGGGCAATGCTGGAGGTCATGCACAAGACCTATCCTATGATGGTGTGCGGATAGAGTTCCTTCCTCCCAACACCACTTTGCTGATCCAGCCCATGGATCAAGGCATTATTCACGTGTTCAAGGCCCTCTACACGCGAAACACCCTGCAGCACCTCGTCGAAGGCATGGACCTTGAGAACTTCTTGCTGAAGGAGTACTGGTGGCAGTATACCATCGCGACTTGTCTGAAGAACATCCAGGCTGCGTTGAAGGACATAAAGACGGAGACCGTGAAGGCCAGCTGGAAGATGTTGTGGCCTGAAATTGTCCATGAATTCACCCCAGAGGATATAAGCAACTCGGCAGTGGATAAGGCAGTTAGGCTAGCCCGGATGCTGGGGGGAGAAGGTTTAGTGGATATGACCCACGATGACATGGATGAGCTGCTGGAGACACATTTGGATCCCTTAGCTGATGAGGATCTGGTGGACATGACTAAGTCTGCGTGTGAGGAGGAGGAAGAGCAGCCAGAGGTTCCTGGGGGTCAGGAGGAGGAAGTTGGCCTTACACTTGAGTGTCTCTCGCAAGTCGTGAGAACTATTAAGGTAGTACAGGACATGATTGGTGAATGGGACCCACAAATGATGCGTGCATTGCGGTTCCGGAATGCACTTGATGGAGCGATAGAACCCTACAAAAGCCTCCTCACGCATATGAAAGGACAGCGCCAGCAACTGCCTATCTCGATGTTCTTTAGCCATGCGCCCAGACACCCACTGCCTACTCCTAGTGCTCCTTCAGCGGAAGATGACGACGATGCACCTGCTGAAGACACTGCACCACCTGAAGACTCTCCTACTGAGGTCGTGCCTTCAGAGGAGCAGTAACCTTGCTCTTCTTTGCTGTGCAGGACATCTCTTCATCTTCATCACTTCATCATCGAACAAGTTGCACTATTTTCATAGGCTAGTGATTGTGTGCAAGAACTGTGTGTGTGTGTAATTAAATGTACAATAGTAATAATATGATATTTGTAACGTCTAATATGTCTTATTTTCTCTTATCTTGTCTAATATATTGGGTAATACAAGTGTAATGGTGACTAAAGGGTGTTATTTCATGTCTAGAGGGCTCTAATAATGTTAAAAAACATATTTAGAAGGTTGTAAACAGGTTTTCTATACTCTAACTGCGAAAATATTTGATTTATAAGTAAAGAATCCTACTTCACAGAAATTCATTTATCGTGGTAGAGTCTGAAACTGATTAACCATGATAAACGAAGGCTGACTATAGTAGATAGTGGCTCTCGCCTCTTAAGTTTATTTATCCATATCAATTTCTTCATTACATTTTCCATCCTGGACACGCTTCCTATGTTTCCAGAAATCAGCTAGTCCAATGACTTCAACCGTTAAGATTCGAGACCATTGAGAGCAGCTAATTTAATGCATAAGACCGAACACTTACACTGTGTGCTAGTTTGTACTGACGACTTCAAGGATAATAGTTTACATTTAAAATGGATTTGGAATCACTGAGTTAGATACAATGCACCTTTTCACAACGGAAGCTCTTGGATGGGCGATTCTTGGACAAGAACACAGCAAGGGCGAGTGGGGCCCGTCGCTCCCGGGTCAGAGCCCCTGCTGTGTGCCCTGTCACGCGAACCTGGAAAAGACCCTGTTGGAGAATGTTTAGGCAGTAAACCCTTTAATATGTCTGTAGTAATATCATTTGTGGTATGTCTGAAAGTGCCTCTTGTTTTCCTTCTCTTTATTTTCCAGGGTGGTATGAAAATGGAAGCACGGTGTATGGAGGGGAGCTATGTGTTCTGTGCTTTCTGCTTATCTCTCTTAACCCCCTTCCCTTTGCTTGTAAGCCAAACTATGGCCAGTATCCTTCTAGCTGATCAGATGTACCCCTCAGGTGCTGTAGAGCCTGTCTCTGTTCCCCTAATGCCTTTGGCTGAGGCCACGGAGCTGGCGTGGGGTGTATCCACAGACTGCGTTAGCGCTGATAAATCTACAAAGACCTGCCATCTCCCTGCTCTGTCCTTTTCCTGAAGGGCCATCATTCATACAATTGTAGAAGGCTTTAGGTGACCTCAACAAGCTCATCTAAGACTGAAGAGTCTTGATTTTGTCCTGGGACCGGCCACCAATGTGTCCTATGGTCTTGGGCAGTTCATCGGGTGTCTATAGTGTTCTCTTTCTCTCATTCGTATGTAGGTCGGCTAAATAAAACATTTCCCCCTTTTTTGAAAATGTTAGCTGCTTATGTTAAGGAATTCTGTTCAAATATCTACCGCGTGTATATAAAGCAGTAGACCCTGGGGTAGAGGGAAGGAGACACAAACTAAAGAAAGGAACTAAGAATTGATGATAAAGGTGCTGTCCCCATTTTACAGATAAGTAAACTGAGGCTTGGAGAAGCTAATTAAATTGCACAAGGCCACCAACTTAGGAATATCTGGCATTGAAACACAAGTTAGTTTGATTTCAAGGGCTATGTCTCTCTCTTTGTTGCATATTTGCTACAAAGATGATTGAAATGTGGCTTCTGTCCCCAAGGAGCTTTCCGTGTAAAATGGGAAATAGTACCTATAGAATAACTACAATTCAAGGAACAGTCTGTACATTTTGCATAACAAAAAACTTAAGGCTACAGGAGAGTGGTAAATGTAAAATTATTTGGGGTGATGTGTGGGTCTTTGTTATTGGTAGAGTTGTTACCATCGTTACAGCTTGAACCTCTTTTATAATTCTGAACTGAAGCTGCAGATGTCTCTGAGGGCACTGTGACATTAACGAGGAAATCCACACCGCACATCACAGCAAATGCTGGTGTCAAAGATATTCAGGGAGCTTTAGATCGTTCCAACAGTTGTGATTAATTTCCCGACTTTACCTTACCCTATCTACCCAAGGCTCGCGATTTCGCCCTCTCTGCGGCTCAGTGACGTAGCCAACTCCTCTAGGAATCAGTGCTGATCTGAGCTTGTCCTGCCTGTGCTACCAAAGGGCGAGCTAACACCGTTCCCCCAATGTGGGAACGGAGGATTTCAGAATTCCCCTCGCAACATTCTGTAGGGAACAAAACACTCATGCACGGCAAAGGTTAAATCCCAGGCCAGATTCCAGACTCTTATCCTCTGAAGTTCCATGAGAGAGTTATTGCTGCGAACGGAGAATGAGGGTCTGGCCCAATAAAAACAAACCGATTTATAACTGCGTTACAGACACATTCCACTTGTAACTCACAACTAAGAGACATGACACGCTAGATGTGCAGCCCAGTGACCCCTGTGACTGCCAGGCCCAAAGCAGATTTGCGTGAGTTTTAGATATGGAGTCCCTGGGATCAGACCCACCAGATTCTGCATACCCAGGAGGCTGCTCAGGTTGGAACACCTGTAGCCTCAGCTTTGGGGATTGAGAAGCACGTTTCTCAGCTGTAAACCTTGCCAAGTGTATCCACACCCCAGAAATGAGATCGGGCCAGCTTGCATCACACTCTTCCAGGCTTTATCTGCTCAGCAACCAAAGTGGAAACAGCTTTCCTCCAACTCGTGGCCAACTGAGTGTACAATATGGTCTACTGTCGCCACACAGCAGGCTGCACGATGACTAACCCTGCACCCTGTTACCCCAGAGAGCTATCCGGGGCCTCCCTGAGGACATGAGTTATGGGACAGCCGTTCTTTAACAGGGAGGAGAATCAGCTAATGTGCACCTGGAAGAAGGTGAAACTTTGAATGGCAGTGACAGTGTAGCTAACATTTCTCTTTAGATTGCTTCCTTTGTTTAGCTGAACAGGTAAGAAGTTATAGATGCGACACAATAATACGGAACGAATGGTTCTGGAACTGCTATTTAAGACCACAACAGTCTTGTCCCTTCAAGTGGCGCCCAGTTGGATAGGCAGACACGTAGACTCTTCCGTGGATCTCTCGTGACTTCATCCCTAGGAGCAGGAACTGGGCAAGGCAGCTCGGAGCTGACGTAACACAGCATCCACACCCTGCTCCGAATCGGTTCCAGGACAGGGGGAGCCCCGACTGTGGTCTCGGGCTGATGCTTTCCTGATTCAGCCTGCCCCCGGAGGGGGGCACTTCAAAGGCGAGTGGCAAGTGTCATCCAGTGTCTATTCAGTAGTTTTTTGGGTACTAAATCCATACTTTCAAAAATTATTTCTAACAAGGGCTGTTTTGCTACCTAACTTGTCTCACTGTAATTTCCTACATCCCCGTCTCTTCTTTCTTCAGAGAAAATATTTTCTAAACTGATTGGGGAGAAACCAAGAAAAATTTCACTTAAATTTTTAAAAGTATCTTCTGCCTTATTAGAAATGGTGGGTTAAATTTACCTTTGGGGTATACTATCCTTTTGTTCTGGGCAAACCTGAAACAGAACAGAAATATTTTACTGGTTTTACTGGTTTAATTATGCAAAATTATTCCCCCTTGTTCTTGGAAGAAAAACTAAATGTAGTGAAGTAACCTCAAACTGAGCAATTCAATGTTCTGTTGGGAATGTTGCCAGGGAACTTGAGATTGGTAACATTGTCTCTCTCGTTTCTTGCTCTTTCTAGACATAGAAAAGGAGGGATGTCTGACACAGAGTAGGCACCCAGCAAATATCTGTTGACTGATGGGCTGACTTGTTGCTAGGACTTCAGAAATTGTGGTGGTTTCTTTGTTCCAGGTTGGGTTGGGCTCTTGTCTTGGACTGTGACAAGGTGGGCCTTACTTGAAGCAAATGGCATGTGTTTCTCAAGTTTTGTGTAACTTAAATTCTTATAAAATAATCATTTAAAGTGCACCGGGGCAAAACCTTTGAGAGAAGTCCACTGCGAAATTCTTTTTATCTTAGAAAGATACAAATGGAATATGTGTTATTTGTTCGCTTTTGTTTTTTAAAGCAGACCACTTTGGCAATTATTAAGGACCACCAAGACTGATATAATTGATACAGTCTCTTCCCCCTAAAAAACATCTGTATTGGTTTTGTTTCTTACACTTACATTGCTGAAAATGACTCTCACCTTAATAATGTCCCTGAGTATCCCTGCTGAGGTTTCACAGGAAAATCTGTTCTGCATGCGACTTCTCTTCGTATTTTCTGTGGGAAGGGCTCTCCTTCAAGCCCCTGCAGAAGATTGAGAGGGGAAGGTTCTGGAAAGACTGTGAATTTTGGTTTGCTCTGTTTTCCAAATAACCCTTATATAAGTGCAGGGAGAGGCAGGGAGCAAGCAGGTGGAAAACAACTCTATGTTGGAAGAAATGATTCAGACCCCTAAGTAAGAGAGAACAAGTCAAAGCCCAGGACAACTGAAATCATCATATACATTTTTTATAAGTCATAGTCATGCCTAAAAGATATACTGCATTACTGAGGGAATGTACTACAGTCAAATATGTGGTTTCTCAATGAAGAAGAAGAAGACATAGGAGAAGAAGGAAGAGGAGACGAAGGTAGAGTAGGAGGAAGAAAGGGGAGAGGGAGGGAGAGAAAAAAATCCCAACAGCCAAAATCAATAAAATTGTTTGGTTACATAGTACTTGTGGTTGCCTAAATGTGTTTGCTTCTAAACACTATTTTTTTTCCAGATACTGGAGAATTTTGTCATAACAGCTATCTATTATATGGGTTCAATACACTGTAGGTCTAGTAATGTTTTTTTTATTTATTTTTATTTTTTTCTTTATTTTTCAATTACGGTTGACATACACTATTACATTAGTTTCAACATAGCGATTAGACATTTATATACCTTACGAAGTGTTCACCTCAATAATTCTAGTACCCACCTGGCACCATTCATAGTAGTTACAATATTATTGACTATACTCCTTATACTGTACTATTTTTAAATTAAATGTATTGGGGTGACATTGGTTAATAGGATCATATAAGTTTTAAGTGTACATTTCTACGATACAAAATTTGTATATTGCACTGTGTGATCACCAACCAAAGTCAAAGTATCTTCCGACCATATATTAAGCCCCCTTCAACCTCAACTACCCCCTTTCCTTTGGTAACCACCACACTGTTGCCTCTGTCCATGAGTTTCAGTTTTATATCCCACATATGAGTGAAGTCATGTGGTTCTTAGCTTTTTCTGACTGACTTATTTTACTCAGCGTAATATTCTCAAGGTCCATCCATGTTGCAAGTGGCAGTATTTTGTCTTAGGGCTGAGTAGTATTCCATTGTGTATATGTACCACATCTTCTGTATCCAGTCCTCTATTGCAGAACACACTGGTTGTCTCCATGTCTTGGCCACTGTGAATAGTGCTTCAGTGAACACAGAGATGTAAATATCATTGTGAATACATGTTTTCACAATTTTTTTGGTAAATATCCAGAAGAGGGATTGCTGGATCATAATGGTAACTCTATTCTTAATTTTTTGAGGAATTGCGAGACTGTTTTCCATAGTGGCTGTACCAGTCTGTATTCCCATCAGCAGTGAATGAGGGTTCACTTTTCTCCACAACCTCTCCAACACTTGTGATTACCTGTCTTGTTGGTAATAGCCATTCTAACAGGTATGAGGGGATATCTCATTGTAGTAGTTTTGATTTGTATTTCACTAATACCTAGTGAAGTTGAACATCTTTTCTTATAACTGTTGACCATTTGAATGTCTTCTTGGGAGCAATGTCTGTTCAAGTTCTCTGTCCATTTTTTAATTAAATCATTTGTTTGTTTGGTTGAGTTTTACAAGTTCTTTATATATTTTGGATATTAACCCCTTGTCGGAGATATTGTTTGAAAATATCATCTCCTATTTGATTGGTTGCCTTTTTGTTTTGTTGTAGGTTTCTTTTGCTGTGCAGAAGCTTTTTAGTTTGATATAGTCCTGTTCATTTATTTTAGCCTTTACTTCCCTTGCCTTTGGGGTCAAGTTCATAAAATGTTCTCTGCGACTAAGGTCCAGAAGTTTACTACCTATGTTTTCTTCTATGTAATTTATTGTTTCAGATCTTATATTTAGTTCTTTGATCTATTTTGAATTAATTTCGGTACATGGGTACAAACTGTAATCTAGTTTCATTCTTTTTCATGGGGCTTTCCAGTTTTCCCAGCACCATTTATTGAAGAGGCTTTCTTTTCTCCATTGTGTGTTTTTGGTAACTTTCTTGACAACTATCTGCTCATATGCATGTGATTTTATTTCTGGGCTCTCAATTCTGTTCCACTGGTCTGTGTATCTATTTTTATGCCAATACCATGCTGTGTTGATTATTGTAGCTCTGTAGTATAATTTGAAGTCAGGTTGTGTGATACCTCCAGCTTTGTTCTTTTTTTCTCAAGATTGCTTTGGCTATTCAGGGTCATTTGTGGTTCCACACAAAATCTGATGATTTTTTTGTTTTATTTCTTTAAAACATGACCTTGACCCTGGCCTGGCCAGTTTTGCTCAGTGGTTAGAATGTCAGCCTGTGGACCAAAGGGTCACAGGTTTGATTTCCTATCAAGGGCATGTACCTGGGCTACAGGTTCAATTCCCGGCCCCAGTTGGGGCATATGTGGGAGGCAACCAATTGATGTATCTCTCTGACATTGATGTTTCTCTCTCTCTTTCTCTCTCTCTCCTCCCTTCCTCCCTCCTTTCACTCTCTCTAAAATCAATGGAAAAAATATCCTTGGGTGAGGATTAACAAACAAACAAACAAACAAAACATGACATTGAGATTTTGATGGAGATTGCACTGAATCTGTATATTGCTTTGGTAATATGGCCATTTAAACTATGTTGATTCTTTCAATCCATGAACAAGGAATATCTTCCATTTTATTGTATCTTTTTCATTCTCTTTTAATAATGCTTTGTAGTTTTCAGTATATAGGTCTTTCACATCCTCTAAGTTTATTCCTAAGTATTTTATTCTTTTGGTTGCAACTGCAAAAGGAATTGTTTTTTAATTTCTTTTTCTGAAGTTTTGTTGTTAGTATATAGGAAAGCAGTTGGTTTTTGTACATTGATTTTGTATCCTGCAACTTTACTGTATTTGTTTATTGTTTTTAAGTTTTTTGGTGGAGTCTTTAGGGTTTTCTGTGTATAGAATCATGTCATCTGCAAATAGTGACACTTTTACTTCTTCTTTCCCAATTTGGATGCCTTTTATTTCTTTCTCTTGCTTGATTGCTCTGGCTAGGACTTCCAGTACTATGTTGAGTAATAGTGATAAGAGTGGACATCCTTGTCTTCTTCCTGGTTTTAGAGGAAATGCTTTCAATTTTTCATCATTGAGTATGATATTGGCTGAGGGTTTATCCTATATGCCTTTATTATGTTGAGATACTTTCCTTCTATACCTATTTTATTGAGTGTTTTAATCATAAATGGATGTTGTATCTTATCAAATGCTTTTTCTGCATCTACCAATAAGATCATATAATTTTAATCCTTTCTTTTGTTAATGTGGTGTATTACATTGATTGATTTGTACATGTTGAACCATCCTTGTGTCCCTGGAATGAACCCCACTTGATTGTGACGTATTATTTTTTAATGTATTGTTGTATTTGATTTGCTAGTATTTTGTTTAGGATTTTTGCATCTGTAGTCATCAGAGATAATTGGTCTGTAGTTTTCTTTTTTTGTGTTATCCTTGTCATTTTTGGGATCAAGGTTATGTTGGCCTCATAAAATGTGTTAGGAAATATTGCTTCTTCTTCAATTTTTTGGAAGAGTGTGAGAAAGATAGGTTTTATATCTTCTTTGAACATTTGGTAGAATTCACTGGTGAAGCCATCTGGTCCTGGACTTTTATTTTTTGGGAGGTTTTTAATGGTTGTTTCAATTTCTTCACTGCTGATCAGTCTATTTTGATTTTTCAGTTATTTGTGATTCAGCCTAGGAAGGTTATATATTTCTAGATACTTATCCATTTCTTCTAAGTTATTGAATTTGGTGGCATGTAGTCTTTCATAGTATTCTAATATGATCCTTTGTATATTTGTGATGTCTTTGATAACTTCTCTTTCATTTATGATTTTGCTTATATGGGTCTTTTTTCCTTAGTGAGTCTAGCCAGGCATTTGTAAATTTTATTGATCTTTGAAAGAACCAGCTCTTTATTGTATTAATTTTTGTATAGTCTTTTTTATCTCTATTTTATTCAATTCTGCTCTCATTTTTATTGTTTCCTTTCTTCTGCTTACTTTGGATTACTTTTGTTCTTCTTTTTCTAGTACTTTTAGATGTAATGTTAGGTTGTTTACTTGGGATTTCTCTTGTTTCTTGAGATAGGACTATAATGATAGAATCTTCCTTCTTATTTGCTTTCACTGCATCCCAAAAGTTTTGATATATCATATTGTCATTCTCATTTGTCTCCATATATCTTTTGATCTTATCGTTTATTTCTTCTTTGACCCAGTCATTTTTTAGTAGCATGTTATTTAATTTCCACATATTTTGGGGTTTCTTTACTTCCTTTTTGCAGTTGACTTCTAATTTCAAGGCATTGTGGTCAGAGAATATGCTTGGTATAACTTTAATCTTCTTGAATTTGTCGAGGCTAGTTTTGTGACTCAACATATGGTCTATCCTTGCGAAAGTTCCATGTGCACTGGAGAAGAATGTATGATCTGATGTTTTGTAAATGTCAATTATATCCATTTGGTCTAATGTGTCATGTTTTTTGGTCTGTTTCTCCCTTTAGTTCTATGAGTGGTTGGGTGCATATATATTGAAAAGTGTTATGTCTTCTTGATATAGTGTCCCCTTTATCATTATAAAATGTCCATCTTTGTTTCTTGTTACCTATGTTATCTTGAAATCTATTTTGTCAAATATAAATAAGGCTACACATGCTTTTTTGTGTATATTATTTTCTTGGAGAATCATTTTCCACCCTTTCACTTTGAATCTACCTTTGTCTTTGCAGCTTAGGTATGTCTCCTTAAGGCAGCATATGGCTGAGTTTTTTTTTTTTTTAATCCAGTCTGCTAATCTGTGCCTTTTTATTGATGAATTCAGTCCATTTACATTTAGGGTAATTATCAATGTCTGAGGATTTCCTATAGCCATTTTATCTTTTGTTTTCTGGTAGCTCTGTTCTTCCATTGGTTCTTTCCCTTTATATTTGGTAGTATTTCAAACCTCTTTCCTCTGTTTCCTCTTTTTCTGTTCTAAGTGTCTCAGCTTTGGTTTTTGTGTGTGGTTACCATCAGATTTATGAAAAAGAAAGTTTCATATACACAGTAGTCCTTTTTCTTTTGAATGCATCTGACCTTCATCCTCCTTTGCCAATTCTGACCTTCTTCCCCCTCCCCTTTTGTGTTTTGGTTGTCACAAGTTATCTCTGTTTATGCAATAAGTTTGTTGGTGATCTTACTTGTAGATTTGTGACCTTCTGTTCTTTGTTTCAGGTAGAATAACCTCCTTGAGAATTTTCTGCAGTGGAGGTCTTCTGGTAATGAATTCCCTCAACTTCTGTATTCCTGGAAAGGTCTTTATTTCTCCTTCATATTTAAAGGGTAACTTTGCTGGATATATTATTCTTGGCTGGTAATTTCTCTCTTTCAGTAGTTTGAATATTTGATTTCACTCTCTTCTAGCTTGTAGAGTTTCTGCTGAGAAATCTGATGATAATCTAATGGGTTTTCCTTTATAGGTTACTTTCTTTTTTTTCCCTGGCTGCTTTGAGAATTCTTTCTTTGTCATTCATTTTGGACAGTTTTAATACAATGTGCCTCGGAGAAGGCTTTTTTGGATTGAGGTAACTAGGTGTTCTATTTGCTTCTTGGTTTCTAAGATCTAGTTCTTTCCATAGGTTTGGGAAGTTCTCATCCACTATCTGTTTGAATGGGCTCTCTGCTCCTTTATCCCTTTCTTCTCCTTCTCCTTCTCCTTCTCCTTCTCCTTCTCCTTCTCCTTCTCCTTCTCCTTCTCCTTCTCCTTCTCCTTCTCCTTCTCCTTCTCCTTCTCCTTCTCCTCCTCCTCCTCCTCCTCCTCCTCCTCCTCCTCCTCCTCCTCCTCCTCCTCCTCCTCCTTCTCTTCCTCCTCATCCTCATCCTCCTCCTTCTTCTTCTTCTGGTATGCCTGTTACTCTTATACTGCTCTTTCAGATGGAGTCAGATAATTCTCATAGAGTTCTCTCATTTTTTATGCTTATGTCTCTCTCTTTTCCCTCTGTGTCGTATCTAGAGTTCTATCTTCAATATCACTGATCCTTTCCTCCATTTGGTTTGCTGTTTCCTATGCTCACTAGTTCACTCTTCATCTCTTTAACTGAGGTCTTCATCTCCAGGATTTCTGTTTGGTTCTTTTTTAAAGTTTCAATCTCTTTGGTGAAGTATTTGTTTTGTTCGCTAAGTTGTTTTCTGAGCTCGCTAAATTGCCTGTCTATGTTTTCTCACATTTGTTGAGTATTTTCAGAACTACAATCTTTAATTCTCTGTCATTTATGTCACATGTTTCCATGTCTTTAAGTTTGTTTTCTGGAGATTTTTTTTTTTTCTTTTTGAGCTGCCTCACTGCCTTGGTATTTGATGTATTTCTTCTCTGTCTAGGCATTAATGTGTAGATTGTACTTCTTTGGCAGATTAACACAAAGAAGTCTTTCTATTATTTTCCAGTAGGTGGCACTGAATCACAAGTGTTTTTTTGTTTTGTTTTGTTTTGTTTTAAGCTCTGTGAGATCCCATCCTTGCCTTTCCTATCTCTGTAGTCAGTGTAGCCCGCAATGTGTCAGAGTGGGGGTGGGCTAAGGGATCCCTCCAGGTTCTTGGTTGTTTTACACTTGGTAATGGCGGCCTCTACTCTGCCCTGGCTCCCCCTGTGTTCTGGTCACAGAGTGTACCCTTTGCTCAGGGAGAAATGTGATTCTGCAGTATTAGATCTCAGGCACGTGTTCTCAGGAGCGCGGTTAATGTGGTCCACAACCCAACGTCAAGGACCAATGGGGGCGCTCTCCGAGAGGTTAAAGGGAAGCAGAGGGCTTTGTGGCTTTCTTTCACTGTTGCCCACCCCTGACCTTGCCACTCTCCTGTGCTGTGTTCCTGCCCAGGTCTCTGGGCTCAGCGGCAGTGAGTGCGGCTTCCTGCTGCAGGCGTGCCCACCAAGTCTCTTGGTCCTCCCAGCTGAAGGGGGTGTCAGCGACAACCACATCCTTCCCCTCCCTGGGCTGAGCCCCACATGAGCTCCCCGCTGCCAGGCTACATTTCTGGCTTGTAGCAATCCCACTCCCTTTTCATCCACTTGCCCACCTTTAGATGTTTCCATGTGCGGACCTCTCAGGCTTATTTGTGTGTTGAGCAGGGAATCTTTGTTAAGATATGGCTGTACACACTGTCATAACCTCTAGCGGAGAGAGACCAAGGGACTCGCTCATGCTGCCATTCTCTGATGCCACCTCCCACCAGAATTATGTTTTTGGAATCACTGCCACTGGAGATGGTAATAGCCTAATGGATCTCAGCTGCTGAGCTCCTAAGTTACGTGTGGATCCAGCCCCTCTGTCTGTGGTATAAAGGGTTTCCACTGTGTCTGTCAAAGAATATTCAGCTCACAGAAAGCTATAGTTAACAAAAGGTCCAACAAGGTAGATGAAAAATAGATCGATTTAATTCCTCTGAGCTCAACATCCGCATGTTTTGGGCTGACAGGTAAATATTCAGTAAAACAGACCAGAGAGCTGACAGAAGTCAAACATGCAGAAGGAACCCTTTCCTCATTCCTGGAGCAAAGGCTGCAGTTTTTATTTTTCTCAGTGATCACAGAGGCTGTTGGAAGTCAAGCACTGCATGGCAACAGCACGGGGCTGCCCCTCTCCACTTCTGTAGGAAACCTAGATAATTCTATCACAGTTCATGAGGATATGACATGAACTCAGGAAAATAGGCAGAGAGAAAACTCAGGGAGTGTGGTGCAGTGGTTATAGACAGGACTGGAGCTGAATAACTGGCAGAGGTGATGGGAGGTATGGATTAGGGCACTTTTTCAAGCCAGGGATGCGGAAAGTTAGTCCCAAATGGCCATTCTGTACTCATTCTTAACAAATTTCGTTTTACCAATTCTGCTCCAATATAGCACATTGTCTCTCTAATCTGTCCCTGAATATGAATTAATTTTGTGGCCTGCAGTAGGTACAATATTAAGTAGATGCAATAAGTGGAACAGTAACATTTTACAGCAAATTGCTTTTTTTCTTCTTCAGGAAATGAAGACATGATTCTCAGACTGAATAGTCAATACCAATAATAGAGAGCATTATTCAACCACAAAGGCCAACTCCAGTATATATAATTAATGAAAATAATAGCTGGCATTTATTACACACTCCTATGGAACAGGCGCTGTTCTAGGTGTGCTGCATGTGTTATGGCAATCCCAGATGGGTCCAATGAGGTAAGTGGCCAAGGTGAATTAGTCCTTCGCAATAGTGCTCATTTCTCCCAGCCCCACTGGTCCTGTGCTAGACCCCCAACCCCATGTCTCCCCTGGAGCCTTAGGGTACCATCTAATTGGTCTTCTTGTCTTCACTGTACACGCTGCATCCTGGTTGATTTTTTTGAAGCCAACATGGGTCTTAGCTGGATTAGAAGTGGATGCTTGCTTAACAGAGGCGAGGAATCTGAGCGTGCCCAGAAAGCAGAACCAGCTGCTGTAGACCTGCTGTTTTAAGAAAATGAGCAGAACTCAGCAAAAAAAGATTCATGAGCAAACTTGGGGAGTCAGAGTCAGAGCTACATTATGAGGAGTGATGAAGGTGATTTTATAGGCAATTCAGGACTATTGTAGGCTAGAAAGGAAAGTACCTTTCTCACCCAGGAAATAAAAAGGGGGAATATGCCAGAAGGTTGGCAGGAACTAAGCCTGGCAGAGCTCAGAGCTCTAGATGTCCAAAGCCTGCCATAGGATGAACAAGCTTGAGGTGGGGTATGCACTGTTGGTTACAGAAAATAGTGCAGGTAAAAAGGGCTCCCTTTCCCCCAGTTAGGTCTTACTTTTACTTCTCTAATATATATATTTTTATCATTGATTTAAGAATAGTTATGTCAGCACATGTCCTCACTTATTGGGAAGGCCCCACTTTGGACAAATGTCCCACTCCCTGACTCCCCCCCCCCCCCGCCCCAGCCTCAACACTGATGCCTGGAGCAGAGCCAGAGAAAGCAGCTTCCAGAATGGTCTGTGAACCTACCCAGAGCTCGCCTAGCATGGGTGCCAAATGCAGACTAGCCGTAGCCCAGCCCTGGTCTTCACCAGGACGATAGAAGGAGCCCGACTCTGTGCCTGAAAGGACGTGAACTAAAACCACTCTGTGCTTCGTTAGCTCAAGGAGCCCACGCTCTGTGAACTCATCCATGTCTCCGCTTTTACGTTCCCTTCAGCGTTGGTTTCTCTCCCAACCCCATGTCTGAAGTGAAGTGAAATTCCCTTAGAAATGTGCTGATCTTACCTCGGTGGAACTGAGGCGCTGGGCCCAGGGGAGGTGAGGACACAGAGAGGGAGCTGATTCTGTTATCCTTGCCCTTCCCGTCCCTGCCCCTCGTGATGGGTGCTTCCACACAAGTGGGGTCCTGATGTTTAGGGTCAGAGGGAGTCCCTTGTTGGGAGTCTATATCTTCCAGGAGCAGTCTGTCATCAGTGGAGGTAAGTGTTGGTAACATCAATTAGAATAGGTGAGGCCAAGGGAGACGGAATAATCTGACTTTTGACCACTTCCTGGGTCAGGAGTCACAGGAAGTTGCCTGGATCCAAATCCAGCCCTCAGGAGTCTGCGTTCTAATTTCAGATTTCTCATCCAATCTGTTAGACACAAGGATCCTGGGGTGAGGAGAGGGCATGACCAAGGAGATAAGAGCACAAGTTTACAGTCAGACAGATCTAGGTAGAAACTCTATCCTTTAATAGCTATGTGGCCTTATAAAAATCCCCTACAACCCTGGCCAGGTGGCTCAGTTGGTTGGAGCTTTGTCCCATATGCCAAACGGTTGCGAGTTCGATCCCCAGTCGGGGCATGTATGGGAGGCAACCGATTAATGTTTCTCTCTCACATCAAAGTTTCTCTCTCTCCCCCTCACTCCCTTCCCCTCTCTGAACATATCCTAGATTGAGGATTTTAAAAAAAGTCCCCTAATACCTCTGCCTCAGTTTCCTCAATGGCAAAACGAGGATAATACAGTTGGCCCTCGTTTATCACAGTTAATCAATTCCAGACTCTACCGCAATAAATGAATTTCCGTGAAGTAGGATTCTTTATTTATACACAGTCGTCCCTCGCCACTTTGCGCTTCGACTTTTGCGGCTTCACTCTAGTATATATTTGAAAAAACAGTGATACAGTGAAGCCGCAAAAGTCGAAGTGCGAAGTGGCGAAGGGACGACTGTATATAAACAGCATATCAATTA
The DNA here is from genome assembly GCA_030848825.1 of Tadarida brasiliensis. Taxonomy (NCBI): domain Eukaryota; kingdom Metazoa; phylum Chordata; class Mammalia; order Chiroptera; family Molossidae; genus Tadarida; species Tadarida brasiliensis. Next base: position 57,765,928 of record CM061257.1, on the reverse strand, counting down.
GACAAGATAATACAAGTAAAATGCTTAGCACAGACCCTGGCCCATAATAAAAGCTCATAAGTGGAAATATTATTATTTAATCTTGTATGTAATAGAATGTCTGGAATATTGGGGGTATACAATAATTATTTGTTAAATTTAATTGAATGATGGTTTTTTTAGTGGACATATTCAGCAAGCTCAGTGAAGTGGTGGAAATTTAGTACAAAGTTCGGGATATGTTTAGGATCAATCTGGAGTAAGGAGCTGTCGCTTGCTCCGTTAAGCAAGCTTGCTAATGGCCCATGAGTCATCAGGGTTTGATATGTTTGCTTTGTGGACAGACAAATGAACTCAGACCTGAGAGCAGGAGTCACCAAGGCCATGCTGGCCAGGATTTGTGCAGCCAAGGAATAGAGGCTCCCACCTTTGCTAGAAAGCAAACTTTAAACTCTAGGCTTAATGACAGAGAATGAAGACCACGCAGCCAGGTGAGGGCTACACAGGGTTCAGTCCATCCCCAGTTAGTCTCTGCTTTTCTAGGAATTGTCATTTCTTGTCTTTGAAATAGTAAAATAATCTATTTAAAAACAGCAAAATTACTTCTTCTTAAATAAACTCCATAATTTAAAAGGACACAAATAAACATGCCAATAAAAGGATAAGAGAAATAACTTAAAAGTATTTGCCTAAGAGAAAGAGACAACTCAATCATCCAGTGATAGTTATTGTTTTCTATGTGCTAGGAGCTATGAATATGCAAATCATAAGACCTAGGTAGAGTGAAAAATGGCTAAACAGACAATACATTCTATGCATTTAGAGGAGGGAGAGATGACAGAGCAAAAGTGAACTTAGAAAATGATCTACTTCAGTCCCGTTTTCCTGCTTCTCTACTCCTCTGCGCCCCATTTGGCCCTGAGAGCGAGGATGGTTAGGGACACCTCCAGGTTGCAGCCAGTGAGCAAGGAGGACTACTGACCCCTAGCCCAGGGCCCAAAGTCCTTGATTTCTCTCCTGTCCCTTGGGGTGGGTGGGAGAGGTTGGTACAGGATCTTTGGACAAGAGAGGACTTGACATGAGTTTTGAAGGATGGATTGACTTTAGGAAAGTGGGATCGTTAGAAAGTAAGGTGGGAAAAGTTATTCTAGCAAGGGGAAATAATATAAATAAAGAAGTGGGAAAAACAAAAGATACATTCTGGGAACACTAAATACATGAGTTTTATTGGCGGGAAGGACCCAGTTATGGGTCCACATCATGGTCTTTGTCTGCAAGGTGCTCTAAGCAAGGGGCATACGAGAGATTTGCATCAACTCTCTTCCGCGTGCCCCGCTTTCCTCTGGGATCCGTGCTGGTTCCCTTCTTGCATTTGCAGTTTGGAAAACCCCTGATCAGAAGATGCTTTTAGGTTTGATCTTGCCAGGTCATTCATATAGAAGTGAAGACATGAAGAGAGCTCACTATGCAGAAGAAAAGGAAAAGAGGGTTACGAGAAGAAGAGCATAGTCTTCCCAGTATATTTCTATTGGCAATTCCCATCCTCCCCTGCTGATATGTCTGTCCTCTAATTGATGCCCTTGTGTTTCCATGAGACTCTGAATTTGGTTTTGATGAAGAGACTGGGGAAAGACTAATATAGTCTAGGTCAAACATGTAATGATCCCACAAACTAAGAAATAAATTACTCCCCAAATTATTATCATTATTATTATTATTTTAATCCTCACCTGAGGATGTGTTTCTTATCGATTTTAGAGAGAGGAGAAGGGAGAGAGAGAGAAAGAGAGAGAGAAACATCAATGTGAGAGAGAAACGTCAATTGGTTGCCTTTAGTACGCACCTCAACTGGGGATCAAACCCACAACCTAGGTATATGCCCTGACCAGGAATCAAACCTGCCACCTTTCAGTGTATGGGACAATCCTCCAACCAACTGAGCCACACCAGCCAGGGCCTCAGATTATTTTATGATACTTCATTGGGTTCTGGATACCCAATACCAACGTGTGTGTGTGGAGTGTCCCCACACCTCCTAAAAGCAATACTGCCTGACCTCAGTGGGGTGTCCTACAATTCAACTCAATTCTGACACAATCTACCAGGAGACAGCATCAGATTTCACAGGTTAAGGGCTCAGTCCCACACGACTGCCCTCCACTTCAGACACTAATGATCCACCTGTAATAGATTGAAGATTCCCACGGCTCCCTCCTTTGTTTCAGTTAATTTTCCAGAGCGTCTCACAGAACCCAGGAAACCTATTTGCTCACTAGATTACCATTTTATGACAAAGAATACTGAAGTGTATAGATGAATATCCAGTGAGAGAGATTCACAGGGTGAGGTATGTGAGTAGGGATAGAGTTTCCATGACATCTCCAGGGTTCCTCTCTCCAGCACCTCCATGTGTTCACCAACCTGGAAGCTCTCTGAACTGTCCTTTTGGGGTTTTTATGGAGGCTTCATTACATAGGCACGGTTGATTAAATCATTGGCCATTGGTGATTGATTCAACCTTTAGCCCCTCCCCTTTCCCTGGAGGTAAAAAAGTGGGTTGAAAGCTCCAATCCTCCAATCACAGGGTAAGTTACCCTGGCAATCAGTCCCCATCCTTAGGTGCTTTTCAAAAATCCTCTCATTAATATAACAAAAGACACCTTTGTAGATTTCATCATTTAGGAAATTCCAAGGATTTGAGGAGCTCTGTGCCAGAAATGGGGTGAAGACCAAACATGTATTTCTTATTATAAATCACAATATCACAGGAACCCATTTGGCTATCATGAAGCCATTGATGGGCATCCTACTTGATTTGAGAGCAGAACGTTCAAGATGTAGATGGCCCCGAAACCTTAAGTGCAAACGTATGTACAAGATGATCTTATTTATTTTTAAAATTGTGTTTATTTGTTTTATAAGCAATGCATCTGCAGGATTAAAAACTCAAAAGATATAAATAGTACAGTAAAATATCTCCCTGGCCTTCTTGATCCTGAACTAGCCAGTTCCCTCCTCAAAGACAACAATGTTTCCACGTTTGTTCCCCTTTCAGAGCCAAATGTGTGTGTGCATGCCGGCAGGTGTATACATGCCTCATGATTTCAGTTCAGTTTTGCATATCTACGAGGAACTAAAATAGAGGCAACTCCTCAAAATGAAAATTGGTAACATTTCAGAGCCAGTTTTCAAGAAATCATCACACCTAAATCTCTCTCCAGTTTCTCCAATCGACTGTGTTTATTTGCATTTTAACTGTTTTGCAGTTTCACTTAAGTGTCAACTACCTTGAGCTCTGCTTGGAGAGAAAAAGCTGATTCAGGGAAGGGAACTCCAGAGATTGGTTTGCTGCGATGAAGAAAATAATATTAGGCCACACATGCTTCATTAATTTTTTTCCAAAGCAATTATTTCTAAGAAAATTTAGACCTCATATCATTTCACTCATATGTATTTAAGGATGTATCATAAAAATATAAATATTTTCTTACATCATCCCAATGTCATTATCATGCCTAACACTGTCATTCCTTGGTATCAATCTCATACCAAGAACATTTTCAAACTTTCTCGATGTCTGAAACCTTTTTCTTCTTTTACTGTTAGCTTGACTCAGGTTTCAAACAAAGCCCACTTGTGGCATTGAACATGAATCCCTTCTAATCTGGCTCAGTCCATAACCCACCTAGAATGTCCCACATTCTGGATTTGTATATTTTCTCATCATATCATTTAACTTGACTCTTCAGCTTCTGTATTCACTGAAAACTTGAAGCTAGTTTCAATCACATTAAATTAGATGTTTTTTGTGTGTCGGGGGGTGTCGATGCGAAATTATATCCCAGGTGGTGCTGTGTAGTGCCTGTTGAGTGGCAGCAGAGGTATGTGATCCCTGGTTGCTCCACCTCCATGGTGCTTTCATGTTACACACTAAGGCCCCTGGGGCAAATCCAGCGTGCCGCTCACTTTTGTAAATAAGATGTTACTAAAACACAGACACACTCATTCCTTTAAGTATTATCTAGACTGCTTTTGTGCGACAATGGCAGAGTGGAGTAGTTGTGACAGAGGCGGTGTGACCCACTAAGCCTGAAATATCTACTATCTGGCTCTTCACAGAAAAGTGTGTTGATCCTGGGTTTAGTGTGTTCATGTAATGACAGACTGAGCCTCCAAATGAGCTTTGACACGTAGGCTGCAAATGCTAGACTGATTTGTCCAGCATGCTTTCTATAGATCCTGAGATAAACAGCATCAAAGAAACACCCTTATTTCTTTACTCGTCCACCTGTGATAACAAGATACTTATTTATTTGAAAATAAGCTTCTCCCTTTTGTCTGGAGAAGGTTGTCTCTGAACTCTATCCAGAGAGTTCGTTTTTGCAGACCCACCTTCAACACCCTTTGTCAACACTGGTTTTAGGTAGAGTCACGAGCTGCCTTTATTGTACAACTTGAAGGATGCTGAGAAGTTTGTCATAGACAAAAGCTCTATCCCTCATCAACATCCAGACTTTAAGAGGTAGAAATTCTTTACTGTGAGTTAAGGTATTATCATTGGATGCTGTTCAACATATGCTCGACAGAGATAGCACAGTGAATACGTCTTCCCCCACAAACAACTTCATAAATTAATTTACTGGGGTATTTCAAGTACTTGGTTGTCTGAGGATAGGAATTTGATAAGGGAGAAGAGGAGGGAGAAATAGTAGGGAGGTGTGTCCAAGGCACTGGTATGCTGCTCTGTGCTTGACAATTGGCTAGACCTCCAAGGAGAAAGAGAGCCCTGAAGTATAGCATTTGCAAATTTCCATGGTGTAAATACCCCCACCATGACCAATTTCTAACTACAACATGATGTCACTGAACCTGGAGTTGGGAAGAGATTCAGCGAATCAGCTCCTATGAGCAGGTAGGAGCCAATTCCCATCTACCCCTAACACCTGGGGGAAGCTTCTCTGAGGATCTGGGAGGTAGAGGAAATACAGTGGAACCTGGGAAAGTTCTCCGAGACAGAAAGAGATTAGAGCCCAAGTGGGAGAAGAAAGGGCTTTGTGGTATCCTTCCCTCTTTCTGCCTAGGGAAAGATTTCTCTTTCCAGTTTTTTAAGTATAATGGACACAGAGTCGTAGTCTCTCCATTATTTTTTAAATTAAAAAAAAATTTTATGGGGTGTTCTCATGACTTCATAGTTCAATGGAGAGTGGTTTATTTCTCCAATGAACATCTGTAGACTGGAGCTGTAAATCTGTGAATCTGGAGTGTTCAGTTACTCCACTCACACAGCAGATATGCAAGTATTTCTGGCTTTTGATCAAATAAATGTGGAGATTCTCATATTTGTGGTCCTCTTGAATACATATCCCCCATTATTTGTAGGGAAAAGGGAGATGCCCAAGCACCAATTAAAATTTTTAAAATTCTGTCATTTTTGTCCTGTTAGCAGTTATTCCTTAAGAGAGCATGTCTGCTATGCTTTGTTGAATTATTGGGAGGCTTACAAGGTGTTAAACATTTCAGACTTTAGAGAAACACCATGATATAGTACTTGAAATAAGCATTTTAGACTCTAAAGAAAGAATAAACTTTTCCTAGAAAGAGACCTGGGTGAAAGGCTGCCTTTAGACATTGTTTCTGATGATTTCTAGTCTATTCCATGTTGATGTGTGTGCACCATGTCCGGCGCTCAGTTCCTCCCCCGAGATCAGGCCCTCGGCCACCAAAAGTCAGGATCCTCTGGTCAGGAAGAAGCTGAAACACTTTTATTTATAATGACGTAGAGGATATAAAAGATGTAATAAAAAAGGATTTTAAGTAAGAGAGTTAGGGAAGTGTAATATAATCTCTACCATTTTAAAGTAAAAATGGAATTCTTAAATCTATAAATTTATGGTTCTACATGAAAATTACATATGGGCTCAGATTCAGAAGAGTAATTCTTGTCAGGTTTTTCTCATTTAATGCTTTTTCCTGTCCTTCCAATTCTCTCCTTTCTCCCAGAGGATGAGAATCTTGTCCCGGGAGAGGCTCCTGGATAGTCAGTGAATGAATGCACTTCTATCCTTTGCCTTATGGCCAGTCAGTCAGGAGGGGCTGTTAGTCCGTCACAAATGTTTGTTGAACTTGGAAAAGTATCAGGATTTTTATGGGTCTCAAAAATAATTAAAATAGTATTCCCCCCAACTTTTTTTTCTTTTCTAAACAAAAATGTCATGCCCCAGAGTCATTTAATGGAAAAACAAACAAACAACAAAAAGCCGAAGATATAAATTCTTACAGAATCTTTCATTTGCAGACTGAATGTCTGAATTGCGTAAATCTTTGTTTAGCCAATCAAGTAGAGAAAATTGGACTAGGAGTTTTCTGCAGATAAAATAAATTAATTTGTGAATAAATAAAACTAATTGTCACTAGTATAAGAGATGGGTATCCTCCCTCCCCCTTCCTTCCTTCCTTCCTTCCTTCCTTCCTTCCTTCCTTCCTTCCTTCCTTCCTTCCTTCCTTCCTTCCTTCCTTCCTTCCTTCCTTCTTTCCTCCTCTTTGTTTTATTTTTTACACCACTGAGGCTTGCCCTGAATGTGCTGGCAAATTCATACCTGACTGGATGCATTAAGTGAAGACTGGGATCTCACCAAAGACATCATCGTGCTGGGATCATCTTGATAAAAGTTTCTTCACTTGCTCGAATGTGGGTCTTTGGGGTGGCTTGCTTTTCCTGTACCTCCTAGTCAACTGCCATCGTCACGAGTCACGGGCATGCACGGGTTTACTGCAGCTCAGAACAGAATCACAGACGGGAGCAACCTGGAAGCATCTCGGCCCCGGTTTCTCTGTCTCTTTTATCCTTATTAGCCCCACCAGACAGGAAGACTGGGTTGAGCTTTACTTTCAGTAGCTTGAACTACTAAATCAATATGTGTGACTCTTATTCTTTTTAAGTTTTGGATATAATTGATATATAGCATTCTATTAGCTTTAGGTGTACAACATAATGATTTGATATTTGTATATATTGCAAAATGATGACCACAATAAGTCAGGTTAATATTTGCCACCATACATAGTAACAGACTTTTTTTCTTGTGATGAGAATTTTTACGATCTCTTCTCTAAGCATTTTTTAAAAAATTGAATATCATTATTTTTATTTTTTTCTTTATTGATTTTTTTAGAGAGAGAGGAAGGGAGAGGGAGAAAGAGATAGAAACATCGATGAGAGAGAACATCGACTGGCCGCCTCCTGCATGCCCCCCACTGGGGATCGGGCCCACAACCTGGGCATGTGCCCTGACCGTGAATCGAACCAGTGACCTCTTGGTGCATGGGTTGAGGCTCAACCACTGAGCCACACCGGCTGGGTGCTAAGCATTTTAAAATAGACAGTACAGTATTAATAACTGTAGTCACCATCCTGTACATTACATCCCCAGGACTTATTTATTTTATAACTAGAATTTTGTACATTTTGACCCCCTTCACCCATTTATAAATAAATAAACATTTAAATATACATTTAAATACATATAAATAGTATTTCCGATCATATAAAGTTTTCTATAAAATATTCTCGCTGGATAGCTGTGTCGGTGAGCATTCCATAGCCCTGACTTGTCAGCAGGATGACTTCTACTTGAACATTTGTGTCAGTTCTTTCAAAATGTAAATATAGCTCCTTGTCACTAAATGAGTGTGCAGGCCTTATCACGGTGAAGAGAACTCTCCCCGTCATGGCTGACTTCTAAACGCCCAAGGCTTTCTGGCACGGTGACTGGGTGCAGGATAGACAGACTCCACAGAAAGGCAAGGTTGACGATTCACGTTTGCCTTTTTGAGTGGGGGGGTCAATGTTTTATATTTCTCTTTCTTCCCAGGCCACCTCTTACTCCCTTCTCGAGTTACTATCCATCTCGGCCACGAGGTCCATATGCCTCCTAAGTGTTTATGGGGCACCTGCACCTGAGAATTTGATAAGGAATTCCTGCTGTGATAAAAAGTGCTCTTAGGTCAAATGTGTAGTGGTAAAATTAATTGTTCTGAGACTGTGTGTCTCAGGCCATCTATAAAAGCCCTGTTATTTACTGCCTAGGATACCACCTGTGTAATGCAGCTGTCTCAACCATTTTACACACACATATACACCCCCACACACATACAGAAAGAGAGAGAGAGAAATTATATTCAAGGGGAGGTTTTATTTGGGTTAAAGCCACACTCTCCGAGGGTTTTGTTTTTCACCTAATTGAAAACATCTACAAGACCTCTGCCAAAGAAACCCAAACACAGGCCAACCTGGAGAAGGGGGCCCTCTCATCTCTAGACCATGAATCATTGATGATCTTGCCTCAAATCTAGGCCCAAGTATAAGGTTCTGCTTATCAAATAAAAATAGTAGCAGCAGCAGGATCACTCAAGTGACAGCTACTTGATTCTGAGCCAAAGAATTGTCATTATGCTTTTAGTCCCAAAATGTTTCATGGAAGTAGCCGAAGTGAGGCTAATTTCAAATCTCTCCGGAAGCTCAGTGAAAGGTCTTTCCTACTTGTACTCCCTGTGCATGGTTTATATTGCCTTAGGGATTTTCCTTGCCCTCTACACCCCACCTTTATTTCTCCTTATAAGTTTGAATAGCAACAAGGACTTGTTCGGTTAATTTCTCTCTATTAATTTATAAATCTTAATTATCTCTGAGATCTGGTTTCTTTCACAGGACACACAAAGAGAGAGCCAAGACCGTTCTGAGGCTAAAAGAGGGGAAGCTGAGGAGCCTACTGTTTTTTTTTTTTTTTTTCCAGCCTTGATCAAGGCTTGGCAAACTCTGGACCACAGGATTAATCCGGCCCTTTGCCTATTTTTGTAAATAAAGTTTTATTGGAATACAGCTACGCTCATTCGTTTCTATAGTGCCGGTGGCTACAACAGCAGAGTTCAGAAGTCATGACAGTTCGCAACCCTGAAGATATTAATTTTCTGGCTCTCTTTAGAAAAGGCTTGCTGACCTCTGACACCAGGGGGTGGTGTTTGAGGACTTTCTTGGGTGTTGGAAAAAGCAAGCAAGTGGCCAAGACTCCTGAGCCTCTGAGATAAAGTATAAGTTAAACCTCCTGAAAATGACGCAGCAGGGCAGGTCTGGCCTTGGCATACATCAGTGGCGAGCTGGCTGTGAGAACTCACCACCTTGGGTATATCTAAATGTGGAGAGGATATCCTGTATGACATTTCTCAAAAGTTGATGGATAGAACATTAGTGTCCTGCAAGAGCTAAATCGTTTCGTGACAAAGGGATTCCCTCTGGGAAACAAGTTCATTAAACACTCAGGCTAAACAAAGTTCAAGAGTTTCCTTTACTCCAGGACTTGTAATTCACTGACACGTTGTGGAGTACAAGAGGCGTGTAATGCGCGCGGTGATTTCTCATTCTCATTTGACCATAGAGACTCTTCCTCTTGGGACATCTAGAAATATCTTATGGGCTGTGTTTTCTCATGGAATACAGTCTAGAATGCTCTCCAGGGTCTCAGCACACATGACATCTGAGTGTTTTCTTTTTTCAATATTAATTGCTCCAATTCTCTTTCCCAGCTGGCAGTGCTGCTATTTGCTGGGTACGACAGGACAGCTTGTTCGGTTGTTAAGTGTCTTGAAATACTTTTGTACCAGCTGGCAAATAACAGCTTCTCTGAGCCCTCAAACACCCCCTGCAGCCCTGACTATCCTGGCTTCTTCCCTGAGATCTTCCAGGCTTCTGCTCACTCTCAGAAATGAAGGTTATGGTGTGAAGGGGGAGGCGGCCGAGGCTCCAGGCCCTGCTTCAGCACTGCCAGAATGTGTCCTGACTGGTCACTGCCATGCCCTACGCGTCTGCTGAACAGTCTGAACATCACTGTCCAGATTCCAGCAGGAGTGCGTCTATTTTCTAATCCACTAAGAAATGTCTTACCTGCCGTGATGTACGTGTCACGGCACCGCTGGAGCCAGATTACGGTGGTGCATTGAGCTTGGCAACATCAGGACCACTGCACAGACGGGAAATTGGAAGGTTCAAGCAATGGCCTAAATCCTCCGTAAGCACCCTGTTTCTCCCAGCCACGTAAACATGGCACAATGAAGTGACAGGGGAGTGTATCATGGGATTACTTTGAATAGTCTCTGAAAGTTTTTTTAAAAATGGGGAGTAAAGTTTGGTATGCCTAGTAACAAACTGGCGACATCTGTGAGAAGTAATTGACCCATATCAGTATGTTAAGAAGTGTTGATATGATGGGAGACTCAGACACATGAACGGCCAATATAACGGGGTGGATAAATACTGTGATGGGGAGAAACAGAGCAAGCACCTCAGCTGGACTTAGGCAAAACATCCACAGTGTTTTCTGGAGGAGGAGACTGTGAGCCGAGTCTTAAAGTAGGAGCTGGTTCGGATGAGGAGAGGGGAGGGAAGGGGAACCCAGGTAGAGGGAACGAAGTATTCTGAGCTAGCTCAGTTCTGTGTCTCATTCTCTTTCCTCTCACATTCCTGCCTCAGGAACACCTGCTGTTAAAAACCCAGCTCCAGTGCTGTCTGGCTTTGAATTCCCTTGTGCCAGGGTGGGGAACGTCCGGCCCGAGGGCGGTATAAGCCCCTCGAAATCATCTGGCTTGGCCCTGCCAAGGCAACCACAGATGGCACTCGAAATTCAATACATCTAAGAGCTCTTTTTCATAGCAACATAAATTTATATTAAGTGAATCATAATAATTTTGAGGGACAAGCAAGGGATGTCCATTACAGGATAGACAGGACACATATGGGTATATGACGGGACAGACACGTATGCTTCTCATTGGCTGCCTGTGTTGCGGTGACTCAGAGGACAGTCAGTGCCAGGCAGGCTGGAAGTGTACATATTGTGAACGTGTTAACACACTGTGGTGAAACTACGGCGATCTGGTGATGATGAGACCAGATGTGATAAGATGATTCCTTGTGACATTGATGACGTCTCCGATGATTGACGATGATGTTGACGACTTCTTTGGTGACACAGATGATAACTCCAATTCAACCTTTATCCTCACGTCCACGATCAACAATCCTCGCAAAAACTAAATCTCAGATGAAGATTAAGAAAATTGCAGTACACAGAAAAGACTGCTCAGGAGTTGATGATACAAACATCGGACATGTTCCAAATCTAAGATGAAGGATTAGAACAGCGAGTAAAGCAAAATAATCGTGTCACTGGTGACACACACATTGGACAGTTATTAAAACTTATGTGGTGTGACATCCTACAGATGGCGACTACAAAAAAAAAAAGGTTGATGCAGAGTGTCAATCTTTCCAAGAGAAATAAACAAATGATTATTTTTTGTTGAAGTCAAAGGCAAACCTGTGTGCCTAGTTTGTGATGATGCGATAGCAGTAATGAAAAAAAGCCAGTCTGGGGCATCATCACAGCTCCAAACATGCTGAACTCAATGAATTGGGAGGCCAAATGCATCTGCATAAAATCAGTGCTCTTCAATGGAGTTTGGAATCACAACAAGCCGCTTTCACTAGGCCTCTTTGTGACAGAGACAACGTCATTCAGATGACTTATGTAGTGAATTAGCTAATCACAAAGAAGCTGCCGCCTCAGGTAGAGGGAGAGTTGGTGAAAGAGTGCATGGTGGCTGCTGCGGAGTTGTTAGCACCAGACAAAGTAAAATTGTTTCAGAGTGTTAGTTTGTCTCAGAGAATCATCTCACATTGGATTACTGACTTATATCACAAGATATTGATAAAACACTGAAGGAGATTTCCAGTTTTTCTCTTTGGCTTGTGATGAGACAACAGACATAACAAATACTGCCCATCTGGCTGTTTTTATTCATGGGATCACTGCAGAGTTTGGCACGCGAGAGGAACTGCTGTCACTGGAAGCCATGCATGGCACTACAAGAGGTGAGGACTTGTTTGAGAGACTTGTTTCATCAATGAAAACACTTGAGCCAACATTTGAAAAGTGAAGTGGCCTTACTACAGATGGAGCTCCAGACGTAGTTGGCTCACAAAAAGGGTTAATTGCATTTGCTAAGAAAGAACTGAATCATGTCAGTCTTGCTCCAAGTGATTTAATTACATGCCACTGTATCATATACCAAGAAAGTCTCTGTGCACAGCCATTGCGGCTCAACAATGTGATGTCAACAGTAGTGTCATGCATACATTTTGTCAGAAGCAGAGAGCTTAACAGTCACCAGTTTAAGGAGTTACTGAATGATCTTGACCCTGAGTACAGTGATCTTGTTTAACACTGTGAAGTGTGCTGGCTGAGTCGCGGGAACATGCTCATTAGGTTTTATAAACTGCGGGATGGAGTCAAGCAGTTCATGGAGATGAAGGGAAAACCTGTCAGGAAACTCAATGATAACAAGTGTCTGTGTGATTTAGCGTTCATGGTGGACATTACCGACTACCTCTCAGAGCTGAACGTCAAGATGCAGGGCCCCAACCAGCTTCTCAGCTTCCTGCTTTCAAACGTGAAATCATTTGAAGGTAAATTAAGGCTGTGGAAAGTGCAACTCGAAAGGAATAACATGGTGCATTTCCCCACTCTGGAAAGACAAAAGCCTTCTACGACACTTGAATATGCTGGTGAATGTGCGAAACGAATTGAGGCATTTAATGAAAGATTCAAGGACGTGAAAAGTGAACAAATGGAACTGAACATCTTTGCTACACCGTTCAATGTGGAACCAGCTGATGTGCCTGATAACCTACAACAGGAAATCATTCTGCTGCAAAGCGATGATGAGCTGAAAGCCAGGTACAACAACCTCCTCCTGCTTGAGTTCTATGAACATTACATAAGCAGTGATGAATTTCCCACTTTGAGGAGACATGCATTGAAATATGCTTCTGTGTTCGGGATAACTTACTGCTGTGAGCAGTTCTTTTCAAAACTTACCATCTCAAAGAGTCGACTGCACTCCAGACTGATTGACCCAAACCTGGAAAAGCAGTTGCAATTAGCAACATCATCAATACCAGCTAACATCACATGCCTCACCAAAAAGAAGCAGTTCCAGCCATCACATTTGGGGTGAGTTAATTAAATATTTGACCAAATTTAGCAGGCTAATTTTTTAGTGGATAATTTTGTATGGTCCTTGAATGATGTTATAAATATCCAAATGGCCCTTGGCAGAAAAAAATTCTCCACCCCTGCCTTATGCCTCAATCAGATGTGGTGGCTCTCTGCAACCGTAGACCTTGGAACTGTAGGAGAGAAATAACAGCTTCAGAGTTCTTAACTGAGAACCCTGTAGTAAAAGACTGTTCAACAAGAGAAACACAAACAGGTTATTAACATACATACCCCATATAAACAAGGGAGACATCCAGGGAAAAGTGACTAACTCCCCGAGATGGCTTAGAAGTCAGGATTAAATACCATCTTAACAGAGAAAAGGGGAAGGATGTAATCTTCTATTTTAATTTATTTTTTTATATTTATTGTTGAAAGTATTATAGATATCCCCCTTTTTTCCCCATTGTCTCCCTCCTTCCCGCTCCCACCCCCTCCTGCTTTCCCCAACTTAATGTCTGTGTCCATCGGTTGTGCGTATATGCATGTAAGTTCTTCGGTTTCTCTCTTCCCACCCCTCTTGCTCCCCATCCCTCTGAGGTTTCTTAGTCTGTTCTCTACTTCCATGATTCTGGATCTCTTTTGGTCAACAGCTTATTTTGCTCATTACGTTCCATAAATAAGTGAGATCATGTAGTACTTGTCTTTCTCTGACTGGCTTGTTTCACTCAGCATAACACTCTCCAGCTCCCTCCATGTTGTCTCAAAGGGTAAGAGATCTTTCTTTCTTACAGCTGCATAGTATTCTATTGTGTGTATGTACCACAGCTTTTCTATCTACTCATCTACTGATGGGCACTTGGGCTGTTTCCAGATCTTACTATTGTAAATAGCACTGCTATGAGCATAGGGGTGCATATATTTTTCCTGATTAGTGTTTCAGGCTTCTTAGGACATATTCCAAGAAGTGGGATCACTGGGTCAAAGGGCAGTTCCTTTTTTAATTTTTTGAGGAAACACCATATTGTTTTCCATAGTGGCTGCACCAGTCTGCATTCCCACCAGCAGTATACTAGAGTCCTCTTTTCTCCACACCCTCGCCAGCACTTGTTGTTTGATGATTTGTTGATGGCAGCCATTTTGGTAAGTGTGAAGTGATGTCTCATAATCGTTTTAATTTGCATCTCTCTGATGATTAGAGATATTGAACATTTTTACATATGTCTCTTGGCCATTTGTATGTCCTGTTTGGAGAAGTATCTATTTAGGTCCTCTGCCCATTTTCTTTTTTTTAATCCTCACCCGAGGATATTTTTCCATTTATCTTCAGATAGAGTGGGAGGGAGAGAGAGAGAGAGAAACATTGATGTGAGAGACACACATTGATTGTTTGCCTCCTGCATGACCCCAGCCAGGACTGGGGACCAAACCACAATTGAGGTATGTGCCTTTGACCAGAATTGAACCCAAGGCTCTTTGGTCTGCGGGCCAACGTTCTAACTGCTGAGCCAAACCAGCCAGGGTCCTCTGCCCATTTTTTAATTGGATTGTTTGTCTTCCTTTTGTTGAGTTGTATGAGTACTCTATATATTTTGGATATTAACCCCTTATCTGATGTATCATTGGCAAATATGTTCTCCCAGAAAGTGGGTTCCTTTTTCATTTTGATGCTGGTTTCTTTTGCCATGCAAAGCTTTTTAGTTTGATGTAGTTCCATTTATTAATTTTTTCCTTTGTTTCTCTTGCCCTAGGAGAGTATCAGTGAAAAATTCCACTATGTATGATGTCTCATATTTTTCTGCCTGTATTTTCTTCTAAGATTTCTATGGTTTCACAAGTTACATTTAAGTCTTTTATCCATTTTGAGTTTATTCTTATGTATGGTGTGAGTTGGTGGTCTAGTTTCATTTTTTTTGCATGTAGCTGTCCAATTTTCCCAACACCATCTATTGAAGAGACTTTCTTTTCTCTATTGTATGTTTTGCCTCCTTTGTCAAATATTAATTGTGCACACTGTCTTGGGTGGATTTCTGGGTTCTCTATTCTGTTCCATTGATCTATATGCCTGTTCTTGTGCTGGTACCAGGCTGTTTTGATTATAATAGCTTTGTAGTGTAACTTGATATCTGGTATTGTGATCCCTCCCACTTTGTTCTTCTTTTTCAAGAATTCTGTGGCTATTCGGGGTCTTTTATGATTCCATATAAACTTCTGGAGTACTTGTTCTAGATCTGTGAAATATGCTGTTGGTACTTTAATAGGGATTGCATTGAATCTGTAGATTGCTTTGGGTAGTATGACCATTTTAATGCTGTTGATTTTTCCAATCCATGAACATGGTATATGTTTCCACTTTTTTTTAAAATCCTCACTTGAGGATATTCTTTTATTTATCTTCAGATAGAGAGGGAGAGAAAGAAACATCAACGTAAGAGAGACACATCAACTGGCTGCCTCCCGCATGGGACCCCAACCAGGGCCAGGGATGAACTGCAACTGATGTACGTGCCCTTGACCAGAATCGAACCTGTGACTCTTTGGTCCATGGGCTGATGCTCTACCACTGAGCCAAAACAGCCAAGGCTGTTTCTACTTTTTTATATCTTCCTCTATTTCTTTTTTCAATGTTCTGTAGTTTTCTGAGAACAAGTCTTTTACTCCTTGGTTAAGTTTATTCCTAGGTATTTTATTTATTTTTTTGATGCAATGGTAAATGGGATATTTTTTTAGGGATGTAAATCTTAATAGGGATATCAACTTCTTAAGGGAGAGGAAATGATTTTTAGGAAAGATGAATGGACCGTTAGAGGACTAGATGGGAGGTGTGATAGTTGTGACAAGGTTTGCCTGCATGTGGTGTCGACTTCTAGTCTCCTCTCTCGTGATGAGAGTCAATCTTTGCTGGCTGATAAAACTCCCTGGCAGGGGATCTATGCCAACTGAGTTTCTTTTGAAGGATCTGTCTTTAGGCAGATGGGAGTGGGGGTGTGAGTACAGAGAAAGCCTCTCACTGCATCTGCTGCCCTTTAAATACTTTCAGTTCAAAATAATCGATATGCCAAAGGGGCATATTTTGGGTGGTATATTCTGTTACCCTTGAGTACTTCCCTCATAGGACACTCCTGTAAACTGAATTATTATATTTGTATAGTTGTCTTATATTTCCTATTAAATTGAAATCTCTTTGAGGGTAGAGACTTGATCAACTTTTTACACACCCAATTCTTTGTATGAGCTTAAGAACTTTTGTAAAATGAGTTGGGAAAAGGCCCCATTGATCTGATCTTCTGTTCTTTCTTTCTTTCTTTCTTTCTTTCTTTCTTTCTTTCTTTCTTTCTTTCTTTCTTTCTTTCTTTCTTTCTTTCTTTCTTCATTATGTGCTTGCTCCTCTTGCCATATCCTTTTGGAACTCTTTGAGAAAGCTAGGTGATACCCTTTATGTGCAGGGCACAACGTGGAGTACCCTATAATAGAAAGTAAATGTGGTCCTTGCCAGTGTGGCTTAGTTGGTTGGGCATCGTCCTGTGCACCAAAAGGTTGCCAGTTTGATTCCTGGGCAGGGTGCATGCCTGGGCTGCAGACTTGATCACCAGTAGGGTGCATGCAGGAAGCACCTGATGGATGATTAGCTCTTTCTCTATCTCCCTTCCTTTCTCTCTAAAAATCAATTTTTAAAAATCTTTAAAAATTTTTTAAAATAAAATAAATGTGGCCTTGAAAGGGAAGTACTATAATCATCTACATCTGGGGAATCTGATATAATTTCACAGACTAAAACTATTTGTGGATAATTTTATTATTTATTTGTTATATTTTGCCCATGATGTTTGACTAAACATGTTTGGCTAAACATGAATTTGGAAAATAAAGAAGGGATAAATCCCAAATTGCATGTGCCAATATTTCTTATTATAAACTCAATTTTATTTATTTATTTATTCATTATTTTTAATAATATATTCCTATCGATTGTATTGGCAGGCCCACCTAGTGTCAGTAGAAATAATGTTCCTTCTTAGAACTTTCTAAGAAGCCTGTTAAGGGTTTCCAAGGACTTCACACTCAAAGCACAAAAGGTGGTTACTGAATGAGCTCGTTACCACACGTTAGGTGCTGTCCTAGGGACATATAGATATGGCTTTAGTCAAATCTCTTTTGATTGCCAAGTGACAGAAATCCAGTTCCAACTATCTCATGTGTAAAGGGAATTCCCTGTGAGCCCCCTGAATTCACTCCTGGGTGTAAGTTTGGGAAAGCAGCTAAATATTGTAAAGAACAGGGACTCTTGCTGTTGCTCTTTGGGCATCTTTACTGCGTTTACAAGCAGAAGGCTAACTACCACCAACTACATTTTATCTCCTCAGGTCAAGTCATCAAGCTAGATCTCCTGGAGTGTCTTATCTAGGACAAGATTGTGGAGAGATATGTTTGGGTAAGTCACTTTTCATTCAGTAATGGAGATGGGGCTTGTGTCATGGGTACAAATGTGGTTGCAGTGAGCCTCTTTGCTCCTGTGTGAATGGAGCAGAGAGGCAAAAAAAAGTGTCTGTTATACTTGTGCCATTGAGTAAAACAGCAATCCTACAAGGCAGGTGTTATTTTTTTCCATTTTTTTTTTTTTGAAGAGGTAACCAAGGCTCCGAGGGAAAAAAATGACTTTCTCTAGGTCACAAAGTTGATTTCAAATCAAGTCTGACTCCGAAGCTGTTCTCATCTATTTTCTCTCAGTTCCTGGTTAGAACACAATTTACTTCAGGTGGGAGATGATAACATAGTTGGGCAAAGTAGACTGATGACTCATCTGATATTATAGGGGTTGTGAGGTAGGATTGCAATTTCTTACATTTATTCTCTTTCTCAACCAAAAGTAAAAGCAGAAGAAAACAAAGAGCACTTGGGGGGTAGGGGACTTGTCTCAAAGGAGACGAATGCTTCATCTATGTGGCAGGGACTTGAGTCATGCTTCTGAGGTGTCCACAGCCTTCTGATTTCAGAAACTTCCTGTAGCTCTCAGAGATGGGCTGAATCATGAATATATTCGGGAGCATGCAAAAAAGTTATCCATCTATCTATCTATATATAAATGTAAAAAGAAATTATCTGGAAGACAAAGCTCAGAAATTGTCCTGATTTTTTTGGGTTCATGTTTAACAAAATATATTTTCATATATAGAAAAAGTAGAACCGCTTTGTATTACTTAACAATAGGAATGGACTTCTAAGATTGTCTCAATAGTACATACACTCTCCAGTCCTTGAAAAGCCTGAAAATAGGGTTACATATGATTTCAATGATGGATCTTACTCACTGGAAAGCTTTGCTCCCTTTCATGTAAACAGGATTTTTCAGCAGGGTTATGACACTCAGCTAGACGCGGAACTGCACCTTCTTGTCTTCCCCAGCTTTGCCCTCCGTTTTTTCTCCTTGTCCTGTTTCCCTCACAGGAACTTTGAATTGCTTTTTCCTCTCTCAACTGGCAATTTTCTCTTGTTTATTTCTCATCTTGGTAATGTTTTGTTCTTCATTCTTTTTTTTAATCCAAGGGGTCATAATGCATTAGCTTCCCTATAAATGTTACATTTAATTATTCATTCTCATTCAATTAGAGGTTGTGTAAAGCAATTGAGGGGTGTAATTTGGCCGTGCTGCTGTTAGGCACGCTTCTGTTGTTCCCGATGGAGCTCCCAGCCTCCCTCTTGAAGCGCTTTTGAATATGTTTTGATGTTCACATTGGTGAATCTTCCAATGACACCTCACCACTTCTGTGATACCTCCAGACCCCTTATCTGCCTTGCAGAGCATGTAGGCAGCAAATCACAATCACCCAATTATTGCAAAAATGCAGACTTTTCATCTGTGTGGTCTGGGAATTATCAATCAACGACTATTGATTGAGCACTTGCCTATGTCATCCTCAGTGCTGTGCGGAAAGCCCCTGGTGACCAAAAGGAAAAAAAGAATGAAACACAGGTCTTGTTTTGAAGAAGATTGCAATCTAATAGGGACAGTGCTAAAATTCAAAAAGACACTTAACAATTAAAGGCAGCAGACAGCAAGTGCCAAAAGGGAGATGGTGATCATCAGATGTTTTTAGAGACCAGAGGAAGAGGAGAGCTCTTCTCAGGGTGGGCTGAGTGGCTACAGGGCAGAGGTCAGTGGAGGGAAGACCAGAAGACAGAAAAGCATGGGCCTTGTTCAACAGAATGTCCTAAACACTTTTCAAAAGTGGAAGGAACTGAGGGAGACTAGTGAAACTATATGGGACAACTTGGGAACAGGACTTAGATTTTAAAAAATTTAAATCAGAATTTATCCTAAAGGCAACCTCAAGTTTAAATTCATGAACATTGGATAGTATGATTTCTCATTCTCTTTCTCTCATATAAGTATAGAGATCTAGGGTAATATTCATCAAATATTAAAAATGTTTATTTTCAGGCAGTCAGATTTAGGATCATCTGTGGTGTGTTTTTGTTTGTTTGTTTGTTTGTTTTTTGTAGTTTATTGTTTAAAAATTTTAATCATGCCTGGCTGGTGTGGCTCAGTGGTTGAGCATCGACCCATGCACCAAGAGGTCACTGGTTCGATTCCTGGTCAGGGCACATGCCCAGGTTGTGGGCTCAATCCCTGGGGCGGGGGGGCATGTAGGAGGCGGCCAGTCGATGTTCTCTCTCATCGAAGTTTCTATATCTCTCTCCCTCTCCCTTCCTCTCTCTAAAAATCAATAAAGAAAAAAAAATTAAAAAAAATTTTAATCATGAATGCATTATTTTTATTTTTTGCTTTTCCCCCTTTTTTGTTTTCTTTGTTCTTTTATTTATTTTAATAAATGTGTATTATTTTTATAAAAACAATGAAGTCATCATTCTAAAAAAATGATTGTGAAGTCATTTGAAAGGAAGTTGCAAAATGACGTTCTAAGTCACACGTGCCACATGGTGTGCAGGTCAGATAGGCACTGCCCCTCTGATTACTCACAGAGACTGCGTGACAATGGCAGTCTTTAGGTTGAATTCTTTGTAAGAATTTTTTAACATTTTCCTCTCTGGGGCAGTGTCAAATGACTGTGCAGGCTAAAAAGTAAAAACTGAAGTCTAATTCTTTAACATCAGGAAGTCAGATGGGTGTTAATCATCTTGCTAATTTTCTAAGCTTTAACAACAGATCTTGAATTCACCCACCTAACAACTTCCTACTTGGTCTCTTTTTATCCAAGGGAAAAAGAAAAACAATTCATAGGCAAACATTAAATGACATTCAAATTAAAACATTTTTAACTACACCACTTTACTTGAGACTTCTCTGTCTACTCACCCACACTATCTTGCAATGTGCTAAAGAATTTCTAGGAGCCCCAATAATGTGGTCAATGCAGAAACTTCAGGGAAGGGAACAAACACCGTATCATTCAGCCAAAACCAACAATTACTGCCGACATCATACTGTACTATACATTGACTATTTCAGGTCAGAGAGAGAGAGAGAGGTTAACATAGTCACATCTATTTTAAGTCAGAAGGCATTTTAGGATTTTGTTCTAATTATAAGGCATTTACAGTTCAATGGGTATACACACACACACACATTTGTTTATAACAAATTCTATTATTGCATGGTTTCAGTTATATTGACAGTCAGACATTTCACCAAAACATGCCCTCCTAAGTAAAAGCCTGATACACGCACCACTGAAGGCCTATGAGACTAATTTGTCCCCTACCCCAGAGCCAGCCAGCATTTTATGGCACTCTGTACATTTTAACACTTGAGATTTGTTCTGCTTTCTGACCAATATTTAAGTTTGTATTAGTCAAATAACACTCATGTGATTACAAGATTGAGAAAGGAAAAAAAAAACAAAAAAAACACACAAAACAAACAAACAAAAAAAACAGGCACTTTTGGAGCACACAGGACTGTAAATGAATCCCCTAAGGCTCACCATAGAACGTGGGTGAGTGAAAGCAGTGTGTACACCATGAGCTTCCCAAGGAGAGGGCCCACTCGCTGAGAACTTACAATGAAGAGACTCTACTCTGACTAAATGATTATCTGGATACTTGTTTCAATTCCTCAGTTTGCTTTGTAAGTAAAAAGTGTCCCATTTATAGAATAGTTATATTTTAGAGCTGAGAAGGACCTAAGAAATATTTTCATTAAACTTTTCAAGGATGTGAGCAAATGATGTTATGCTTTCTCAATTCCCAAAGGGAGAATTAATCTTAAAAAAACAAAAAACAAACCCTATTTATGATTATAAAATTATTAGATGTTCACTAAAGAAAATTTAATGAATAGAGACAATTTTTTAAAAATCTGGTCTATTTTCTTTCAGAATTTTTCATATACTACTTGCATAACATTTTATCACAAAATCCTTAAAAACGTTTTTAAATTGCTGCATGGCATCCCATTATGTGAATGAGCCATAATTAATCTAATAGTTTCATTACATTTTTGGACATTTAGATGTGTGCTGAATTTTTATTATGTTAAATAAAGCTGGGATTACCTCTCTTTTTGTGCACCTCTGATTATATATCAGGATTGATTTCCAGAGGTGGAATTCTCATCAAAAGATAAGGATTGCTAATCTGCTTTCCAGAAATACACTCACTAGCAGCATCATGGATGCCAATTTATCTTTCTTGACTGCAGCACTTAATACTTTCATGAATGCACTAATAATGTTGTTTCTGGTGCTATAATTAGCTGAGGACATGCCTACATCATTACAGAGATAGGGAAACCAAATCCAGGTCATGTACTTGAGTTGCCCAGATTCACATAATTACTGACAGAGCTAAAGTTAGAACCAGACGGTCTTGACTTCCAATTTGTGCTCTTTTGCTGCGATTCTTTACATACTTCTTAACCAACGATGCTTATTATCGTTATGGCTCTAACTACATTTGTTATCCAT
Source organism: Tadarida brasiliensis (assembly GCA_030848825.1). Classification (NCBI taxonomy): domain Eukaryota; kingdom Metazoa; phylum Chordata; class Mammalia; order Chiroptera; family Molossidae; genus Tadarida; species Tadarida brasiliensis. The sequence goes on along the minus strand of CM061257.1, from coordinate 57,743,976 downwards.
TTTCTTTTAAGACAAATCTAGATGGCCACTAAAATGCCAAGGTGCTGAGGGTTTTATGCTGTGCTTTTCCTTGTATTTAGGAACTTCCACCTCCCCCATCCAGATTCTAGGAATTCTAATATCTTGCAAAATTGGCATTATGTTGTTAGCTTGTTAGAAATGCAGACTTTCAGGCCCGATCCAAGTCGAATGAGTCAGAATCTGTATTTTAGTAAGATCCCCAGATAGTTTATAGGCACATTAAAATTTGAGAGGTGTTGTTCTAAAAAATTTGGGTCATTTTCCTGCAACAAAAGTTGTCATCATAGAGTGAATGAAAACATGTATTAGTACCTTGAACTGAATTGATAAATGATAACACCTTTCCCCCAATTATGACTAGATAGTTCCTAGACAGTCATTATAAGTTGGGCCATAATAATAAAACCTTTATTTCTTATAGTACAATTATATACTTAAGGATGTTGTCCCTGGAAACTCATTTCTACCACAAAAGTAGCAAATTTGATCACCAAATAAAGGGACATAATATTAAAGAGAAATAAAAATTTTTAGACTATTAGGAAAAATACCTATTTGGTAAAATCAGGCTTTGTTGTTGTCGTCGTCTTCTGCGGACATGTCTATGGAGACTTAATTGGTGATGTTTCTTAAAACACACCCAGTGAAGTTAGGAGCACAGGAGATTTCCCTTCCCTGACAAACCTTTGTACTGCAGATGGAGGTGTTTTTATTGCCTTGGACTTCAAAGTTTTATTTGAAATTATGGTAATCTCTTTTTAAAATAAGCCAGTTTAATGCTTATGAATGTCGGCAACATCTTTGAGGGAGAAATGTGTTAGGAGAGGCGGTGTCCTCTGTAACTGTGCTGTGGCTTCCTGCAGCCCACGCGAGGGTCCGTCTTTAAGATGCGTTTTGATTTTCCTTTGCATGACTTCTGTGCTATAGGAGACGTTGTAAATGGTTCCTGAGGTTTTTCTGATGCAGATCTGCATTTTGACCCACCTCTGGGGGAAATTCAATGTCCACGGACTTCCAGGGCAGGTTTCTGAGCAAGGCTGATCGCTGGCTGTGGCAGAGAGGAAGGGAAGGAGCTGCAGAGCGTACAAATCTTCGACTAAAGTCTTTTCCAGGCTTCCAAGGAGTCAGAAGGAAATGCTAAGTTCAAAGTTTCTGGCGTTCAAAAAGTTTTTGTAAAAGAATAGTGATAATAAAAAAACCTAGTAATACAGAAATTATAGCACCTCCCAACATTTAATAAAAGCTTTTTTTTTTTTTTAAAGTGTAGTCACTTATTAAGGATTCAATAAAAATTTAGCTATAGGATGCTAAAGCATAATTGAAAAGAGTTTTGTTTTCCAAATATGAGATCCATTCTTTGGACTTTATGAAACCAAATAACTCATTTGATTATTGTCAACTTTTCTCCCCCATCACCCCTCCCCACCTCTCCTAAATGTACCACAGGACATTGATTCAACCTTAGTCACCTTCCTAGAGAAAAGCAAGATAGCCTAGTTAAACTGCTTACCTATAAAATCTGCATGTTTTTAAATTTTAGCTCAAACTTCTTTAACTTATGGAATAATATTTCCACTTTCTAAAATGCTCTCAGAGAGAAAAAAACAGTTGTAACATAACTTTAAAAAACAATGTATCCAAAGGGGATTTTCTCCTTCAATCTCACTCTTTGTAAAAATTGATTTCTTCTTTACAGTGTTGATAATCAATAAAAACCTTTACTCAAATTCCCCAAAGTGCCCATGGTAACCCAGCCCTTCGATAAATCTAGGGACTCTCCCAGGGGTTTCTAGGCCAAACTATCCCCCCCCACTTTTATGATGATATATGAGGGTCATATACAGGGACTTACCCGACATCCTCTAAATTAAAAGTCATTGGAGCAGGTAGTTTAAGGAACAGATTTATAACAAGTTTCAAATGAAACAAAGGTATTCCTCACAGCTGTGAGCCATCTGCAACCAATTTTCTCATACTCAGGGTATATTGAAGATAAATATTATCCCCATACCCACCCCACCCCCTCAGCACACACAAGACTCATATAATCTGCCACCCAGAGGAACCTTAACATTTCCAAAGTGTACAGCTGCTCAGCCTCCCTTTGGCCTTTTTCTTATAGTTCATATCAATTTTAAATCATTACCACGCTTATTATGCAGACCCTTAGCATTGTTGTTTGCCCTGTGAATGCTGGTTAGAAAAGCAAGGATCATTTCACTGCCATGAGGTCCACAGCTATGACGGATTATACACTGCGGTCATGAGCAATGTTAGAATCACAGTCTGGATAATTTCCCGTAAGAGTGCAGAGAACATAATGAATGCAGAGCAATGTAGCCTAGTGGTCCAGAGCAGGGCCTGAATCCTAACCATGGGGTTAAGTCCCACTAGTTGTGTAACCTTGGCCTCCCATTTCTCAACTATCTCCTGGGCATGGAAACAGTAGTATCTACCTCATAGGGTGCTTGAGAAGATTAAATATATAATGCATGAAAAATCTGCAGAAGGTAGTTAGCAGCCAAAAAAGATTAGTTATTATATTGTCTTTATAAATTATTATATGTTCAAAGTTACTTTTATTTTTTAAAAGATTTTTTTAAATTGATTTTTAGAGAGAGAGGAAGGGAGAGGGAGAGGGAGAAGGAGAGGGAGAGATCGAAACATCGATATGCTGCCTCTTGCACGCCTCTTACTGGGGATCGAGCCTGCATCCCGGTATGTGCCCTGACCAGGAACCAAACCGGCCACCTTTTGTTGCATGGGACAATGCCCAACCAGGTGAGCCACACCGGCCAGGGCCAAAGTTACTTTTATTAACCATGATGAAATATAATAAAGTATTAAGATGTGAATGCTACAAATGATCTCTTTAATCTATCACCTCATAGCATTGTATCCTACACTCTGAAACACATACAGTTGTTTATCCCAGCATTCACATTCAATTCCCTAACTGTCCTCCAGAGAACATTAGCATCCTGCAAACTGGAACAACTCTGTCTCTCTCTCTCTCTCTCTCCCCAACATAGGTAAATACTGGGTTGAATACAATTAAATGGCCTTTCCTGCAGAACTTCCTGGAGTCTTTAATGCTGACTGTCACTGTCACTTTCAGCATGATGATGGTGGCAGTGGCAGTAGTGGTGCGGATTACAGTTACATTGTTTCCAATCTTATTTGACCAAGTAACACATTTTGTTGTTGTTTTTCACAGAATACTTCTATTTGAATATGTTTTTATTGATTTTTTAGAGAGAAAGGAAGGGAGAGGGAGAGGGAGATATAAACATCAATGTGAGAGAGAAACTGATCAGCTGCCTCCTGCACGCCCCCTACTGGGGATTGAGCCCACAACTCAGGCATGTGCCCTGACCGGGAATCAAACCAGGACCTCTCAGTCCATGGGACGATGCTCAATCCACTGAACCACACTGGCCGAGCTCACAGAATACTTCTGTATGGGGTTTATTAAATGGTCCGAAGTTAGTATTTGCCTTAGTCTTTTCAGGCTGCTCTAATAAAAATACCATAGAGTGGGTGGCTTAAACAACAGAAATGTATTTCTCACAGTTCTGGAAGCTGGTATGTCCAAGGGCAAGACAGCAGCAGATGCAGTGTCTGGTGAAGGCTCATTTCTTGATAGATGGTCATGTTGCTGGGCCCTCACATAGAGGAAGGGTCAAGGGAGCTCTCTGGGGTCTCTTTTATAAGGACACTAATCCCATTCATCAGAAATTCACCCCCAGGGCCATATCACCTCCCAAAGGCCCCACTTCCAAACATTGCATTGGAGATTAAGTGTCAACATATGAATTTTGGAGGAACATGTCCAGTCAATAGCAATGTGGTATAAAATTGAAATAATTGATTTCAGTTATCTCCTTCACCTACCTACTTTGTGCCATAATGGTATGGCCAAATCCCATAGCTTTCTGGTCATTCTAGCCCAATTTAATCCAGTTAAAACTTCAGTTTCATATTCAATGTGGTACTATCCTCTGTTCCCTTCCCCCAGCACAGGCAAAGCAGGGAGGAGGCTTGGTCTGCCCTTTCACCTCTCTTTTCCAACTTCTTCTGGATTCTACTTTGTGTTGGGATAGGAAAGAAAATGGTCACAAAGAGCAAGTGTCCTTTTTTGTATAAATGGAAATGCAATTTAATACACCATCATGTGTCACTTTCATGGGGGCATGGTTGACTGTGAAGCCCTATGTGTGGCAACACAGGCATCCAAATGCTAATTCTCCATGCTTGCACTCCCTGACATGTGGGTCTTCACTAGATAATGCACTGATGAGCACCTGGATTGGTATCTCCCAACATCCTCAGTTTCTACCTGCATGGTGGACCTTATACCCTCTTGCTTCTGGGGACCCCCCACCAGCTAGCTGCCCTCTTAGGTAGGGTGGTGAGGTGCTGGCACTATGGCTCAAACCCAGTGATATTCCATAACTGTATAGGGTGTTCTCCACCCTGACACCTCTCTCATTCTCTCTAACTTAATGTAGACAGCCACAGATGGTGGACCAGCAAGTCCACTGCATTAGTAGGTAGACATTTGATTAGGGAATTAGATACCTATCTCTCCTTCTTAAACGTACTGCTAATTTCTAAGGGAGTCTCAACTAGCACCTTCTTTACTTGTTTTTTGGGGGCGAGGAAGCAACTTTTCTCTTCACAGGGAGGAGAAGGAAGAGCTATGATTCTTTGGGAAGAGCTTTGGCACTTCAGGCCCTAAAACCTATGCCTTCCCCTCTTCCTCTTCCTTCCTCCTCATTCTTCATGCACAGGAAATGGGTTGGGCTTGGGTAATGGTGGCAGTTACCAGTTCAGCTGCCCCTTGCTGAACCCTGGAGATAGTAAGAATCTGGTCTCCAATTGCTTGCAATTCTCTTTACTCTTTAGAATGTGGATTGTTCTTGGGTTTGGGTCCTGTTCAGGAGAAAAGTCCATTCAATATTATGTTACAGTTGTTAAGTTCTTGTAGGACACTGGGGGTCTATGAGACAGTTCAGCAAATACTGGATTCTAAGTTTCATGAGGACAGAGACTGTGATTGTCTTCTTCAGTTTGGTATCCTTCAGTACTTAACAACAGCTCAGTAAATGTTTGTTGAGTGAACACATCAAAACCAGTCATTCTTTAAATTTTAATATCAATAAACATCACTTGGGGAATTTGTTTTTAATACAGATGCCCAAGCTTCAGTGGTAGAGATTCTCATTAAACTGAGTAGGGGAGATGAGACACACTTTGAGAACTACTGGCTAGTCCATGAGTAGATTAACCTTGTGTGGTTCTACACCTTCTGGGTAATAATTGCTTAACACACACTTGTAATGCTAGTTTCAGCAACTATCTCTTCACTACAAAAAAAAATAGCCCTGGCCAGGTAGCTCAGTTGGTTGGAGCATCATCCCAATATGCCAAAATTGTAGGTTTGATCCCCAGTCAGGACACATACAAGAAACAACCAATGAATGCATAAATAAGTGAAACAAGAAGTCAATGTTCCTCTCTAAAATCAATCAATAAAAAATAATACACACACACACACACACACACACAGACATATGCAAGCATCAATATACACATCACACATAGGTAAGAGGGGAGAGGAAATGAGGAACAGAATTCATGTCTGAATCAATACTTTGAGATTAATGAAAATACAACTTTATGGAAAATGTCATTGGGAAACCCTATAACCATGTCTGACTTTTACATGTGGGTGAAAGTTTCTTTCCTTACTGTGATTAGATCACATGCTTTTATGCTGCAAATCAAGATTCCTTAATTCGCAGGGTCCTTGTCTGTAGTGAAACCCAGGAAGGAGCCGTGGGTGGGGCAGTGGTGCTCCCACTTTGCAGGTGGTACCAGTTATAAGAACACATCATGGGTTGGACTCTCTAGAGTTGTCAGTGCAATGTATTTCACAAACACAGAATAAAAAATGTAACCCCAATACTTCCAAAAAACTGGTCATCATCACTGCAGATGAAGAAAATCTGTTTAAACTATACACCAGGGGTATATATACACCAAAGAATCTGATTTAATTGGGAAAGAATTGAATAGACAAGGATAAGATTTTTAACAGAAATGCACTCAAACAGCTATAACTTGTCTAATTTCATTCACATATGTTTCTATTGAAATATGCATACAGCAAAATGTACTTATATTTATTTTTATTCTCAAGTTGCATAACTGAAATTCTTTTAGAAACAGAATAAATATATTAAAATTTATTTGTTATTTGAAGTGAAGTTTCGATCATTACCATGTAATACATAGTTGTAGAGGTTAATATCACCAGATTAGGTTATTGTTTTTTAAATCATGCTGTTTTCAGATGTTTTCTAGAAAGATAGAGGACATTATATGACATTTTACTGTCAGATAAAGATGAAGTCTCAGATAACAATCAGGCAAGATATAAGTGAAGGAGGACACTTCAAGGGGTTAAAGTTCCGAACTTTTCAGAGCAAGAGTCAGGAAGAACCTGCAGTCTTCAAGCTGATGAATTATGAAATAGCCCCAATAGCTCCTTTTGCCTCAGAGTTTCTATTTACAATGACAGCTATGACTATAAGAAAGAAATTCAAGGGAATTGATACCAAAACTTTCTTAGACACTAGTAGGAGATGCAAAGATTCATGGCATGTTGTAAATTATGGGATTAAAAAATGTCTTCCTACCGAGAAACAAATTGACAAAATTCAAATTTTGTATCGTGAAATGAAATAAGTCATTTGTAGTTGGATATCCTGTTGTGCCCTCTCCCCTCCTATCTTTCCCTCCATCCTTCCTTTTCTCCTGCAACTCTACATTATTAATTTTTATTTGGACAACCTAAAACACTCATAAAGGAGAGACTACAGTCTGGGTAATCAAAATGAACCACTACTCATCCTTAAGTGCCTAGGAGAGGTCTTGTTTTTTTTGTTTTGTTTTGTTTTTTGTTTTTTTAGTGGAAAGTCTATATTAATATCTCTGGTCCCTTGGGGATATGTGTGGGAGTGGGAAGGAGAAAGGAAACTTGGGGTAAGAGATGGGACCAGGCATTTTCAATCATCTATGACATCTACTCAGGGTGGGCCTGTTTATATGTTTAAAGGGTTCCTGAAGTTTTAATTATTTTCATCATAGAGCTCTAAATACTTCTAGAGTGGCCATGGAAAACCTAGTTTGATCTCGACTTCAAGGGTAGCCTTCAGACATCAACAGGAAGTCTGGATAATCTCTCCACTGTCTCGAGCTGGGACCAAGGACGGGTCTAGGAATCCTTGTAGGGCAGAAAGAACATGACTTCAGGGTCACTCACCTCTGACTGTAAACCCCATCGGCTCATCGGTATTGTCCAAAGTTTGGCATTGCTTGTTGGGTGTAGGTGGTGGCATTTGGCACACCTATGTGGTACATTTTGACCTAACTGTTTCCCAAATACGTTATGATAAAAATAGGTTTTCTACTTTTTCAAAAAGAATAAAACACGTCTAAGTGTTGTCAATCTCAAAAGAAGCCATCTCTCTGCACGGGCATGATTTCCAGCACGGAAACTAGACATATTCCGCCCTTCATTACCTTACACCGTGTTCAGTTCCCTGCCGGGATCCCAGCTGGAACTGTAGGAAGGTGTTAGCTTACTGAGCAAAAAAAAAAAACAAAAAACAAAAAACCAACCTCCTGTGGGATATAAAGCCATAGTGTACACACTAAGGGGATTCTTATGCAACACTGAGTGATTTATGGATGCGGAAGGGAAATTTTAAAATGTACTCTATCTTTAGGGCTCTCCCTCACTGTTAGGAATAAAAAAAGTTTAGAAGTCCAATGAAATGTTTAAAAATGTTCTCACGGCCTTTTTTTTTTTTAATTTAAAAAAACCCTCACATTTTATTTACATTGAAATAAACTATACAAAACTGACTTTCTCCACCAAAAATAACAGCAACATTTTCTATATTATTCCTAGATAACTACAAAACACATTTTTCATAGGTTTTCCAGGTTTTGCTTATAAATCAAGACGAGGCAGTAGATACAGTCATGGAAGAAGACAGAATGAAACAGACAAATCAGTCGTCAGTATCCATGGCCTCTGATCCTGTCTTGACCATGAAACAGAAGTGTTCGACAACACCTGCTAAAAAGCTTATGAAGATGTTAGCTCAACAAAGGAATCCGAACAGCAACATCCAGCTGTGGAACAACAATGGCAGGTCCTTCCATTCAATCTTCAACTGTAACTCGGTCCTTTAAGATCACCGAATAAGGGCAACATCTACACTGGAATCCTTGTTTGGCAAGCTCACATGTTTCTTTCAGTGTCTGGTAATTCCCTTAACTGTCCATTACAGATATTTAACATCACACTTAAAACTCGGGCTGTTCAAAGGTTAGTTGTGAGCTTCATGGTAAGATTTTATAAAATGTATTCCTTCCTCCTACATCTCCTCAAAATGTATTTCTTCGAAGAACTGATAACTCAATACTGGATCCACAGTGACAATAAATATTATGTCTAAAATGACAACTAACACAATTCCAAAGTGCCATTAGCAGAGATCTCACAGAAGTGCAACATTTCCCTTTCGATGCTGTCTTCTGGAAGAACAGTTAGTTCTCCAAAGCATGAGAGTTCAAACAGGGGCCATTTAAACAGGTAATCAATGGCTCATGTACTCAAGACATTCAGTGATTAAGTGGTTTCATACACTTTATAGCTTTTCTGTGTTTTCAAATTTCTTACAGATTTTTTTCAATATCAAATATAAGAGAAAACCAATACTCATGCAACAGAAAACATACAACTGCATTATAATGGAAGGTATATTATGACCCCAAATTACAGTTGTGAATCACTATTAGGCATATATTTATGTATCTTTCATGATGCTAATAGCTTTCTTTCGGTGATATCCAGATACTTCTGCTGAATTAACACAAAGACATCTTATATTTTACCTCCATTTTTTTCTACCCCAATCCACTCCTTTACAAATTTTTATTAATTCGCAATTATAGGTCAGTTCCTAAAGACACACTGTAGATTCGTGACTTTATGACTATTCACAGCCTGAGTTATTCCTCCTCACGATTCTTCAGATGAGTTTGTGTCAATAAGAAAAAGAGAGGAGCAAGAAATAGGCTGGATACTAAAATAAAGTTAGTAAATAAAGACAGAAAAAGTCTGTATGTCTACATGTGTCTTTCTTTAACTGAGATATGTCTCTAAAGTTGATAGCCAAATATGTTACTTTTTGATTATTCACAACCTGAATTCAACAAAGAGACGACGTTAAATTTTATGAATTAATTAAATGAATACTTTAAAAAAAATCAAACCTCTTTAAGTGGGCATAGCCTTGTAAGATATATTTTAGCCAGTTTTCAGCTGGGTCAAATGCACACATTTGATTCTTGGCCCCAAGAGTAGCCTTACCTATGTACTTGCTCTGCATACCATGACTTATAAGACAGCTGTGTATATCACAGGTGAAAACACAGGGCAGTTAAAGGAATATTGGCAAAATTCTATAACACAGTAAGAAGGTGGCCGCCTGCAAGCCAGGAAGCGAGTCCTCATCAGACACTGAATCTGTTGGTACCTTGATCTTGGCCTCCCCACCTCCAGAACTAAGACAATCTGTTAGAGATGTATTATTCAGTTCTAACCAACAGAAAACTCTATGAGAGTGATGTAGGTTAAATGCCTGACGTTAAGCTTTTGAATGTAGTGTACATTTGACACTAAGTTTTTTATTGTCAAGGCAACCATTTCAAAGACATCCATCTTGAATAAATATATTGCTAGCTGTATGGCACAACCTACGAGCAAAACAACCAGATAAGGAACTAGGCCACCTACACCCATGAAGTTCTCCTTTTGTAAAACCTTAGGCCACTCAGATAACTGTGTGGCCCTCGGGCATGATGTATACCCTCCAGGACTTGTGAGTAATACATCTCATTCTTCACAGTTTTCTGATGGTTTTTCTGTGGAAGTTCATCCTGTGATCATAATAAGAACCACAGAGGCTGGCCCAGCCACAACATTGGCCCCAGTGGGAGACATGTCTTTGGGACTCACTAAGAGTCATACTGGCCTGGTCAAGTGAATCAGGCATTGCTAGCTGAGAGCATTAACATCAATAGGCTGGGACCAACATAACAAGTGGCTTAGCATTAGAGTTTATTTGTTTCACAAAAAAGTGCAGGGAGGGGTAGCCCGTCCCAGGCAGATACGGTGGCTCGGCCGTCCGGTCAGTGAACCACTCCATCTTTAACACGAAGCCTTGGCTTCCATGCTTGTTGCCTCATAGTCACAAAATGGCTGCAGCACCTCCAAGCCTCCTCTTCATGTTTTGAACAAAGAAGTGAAAGACGGTGGAAGTCTGTCCTGTTCTTCCTAATGAGGCCTTGCCTTTTCACTTGTGATAAGTTACCCTCACCAGGGACTTCTATCTCTCATTGGCTAGAACAGTGTCACATGACCACATGGATCTGCAAAGAAAGCTGTGTCTGTCTATAGATTCAAAGATCTTTTAAGTAAGGAAAATATATCGTACTCCTTATACCCCTAGGACAATCCTCATCCATCCATGTCCTTCTTCACATAAATACACTTAATATTAAATGCATTGACACCTTCTCCAAGAGAAACACCCCCAAGTCCCCCGCTACTGCATTTCTCCAGGTGTCCAGGCGATCTCCCTGTTAGATCTGCGTGTGACTCCACGGTCCCGGAGGTTCATCACCCCGCAAGGGCTGCACTGACCACCCACCTCTGCATGCGCCTCGGGATGAACAGATGAGGCATCATCAATGCCACCTCCCCATCTGCGTCCTTGATGTCATCTATAACCTTTGCACTGTTTGCTGCCTTGATAATAAAACCGAAATGAAAGTAACCTTGAACACAGTCCAAGTCAGAATTCTTGCAAACATAGAGCAGACTTTGTGGTCTGGCCTAACTCACTGGGCTGGTTTTGCTCTGTTTGCTGCTTTGATAATAAAAGCGAAGTGAAAGCAACCTTGAACAGAGTCCAAGTCAGAATTCTTGCAAACATAGACCAGACTTTGTGGTCTGGCCTAACTCATTGGGCTGGTTTTGCTGTGTCTGAATCGTCAAAACAACTGGTGGGTTCAGTGAAGAAAATAATCAGTTAAACCTGTTCAACTGAACCATGGGTTAATTCAGCCAGCCTGGTCAATACTGTAAACGTACACAGACACAACTTCAGAGTTTTGGTTTTTCTGACACATAAACTCTAAAAGGAGCCACAACAAACAAACAGTATTTCGAATATACTTACGACGTTCACCTGCTAACATGAGGCTTTTTAGAGAATTACTACCAATCTTTCCATTCCCCCTACGAAGCCCCCATCTCTTCCCTCGGAAAATGCAGAATTCCTTAGAAGTGGGCTGCATTCCGCATTTATAGTTCATTGCAAAAACAACAGTGCCGTCTGATTTATGTTCCCTCTGTGACATGTAAAAGGAAGCCCTGCTCGTAGAGCACACGTGCGTTACCACCACTGTCTTTTCTGTGGACTTCACAGCTTCTATTTTATTTCTGCTCAATGGGGAGGGACACGATAAGAAATGCTTCCGCGTGCAAAGCTGACGGAGTGAAGCATGTTTCATTTGGAAGGGTCTCGCAGTCGTTTGGAACCCATGCTCCAATTTGGGTTACTGGGCAGAGATAGTATATGCCAGGTGCCATTCAATAAATGCAGGCAAATAATTTTAAGGATTCTAATGAGTGTAGGTTCGGCCCGGCCTATGTATATTTCTGGACGCTGTAAGAAGAGGTAGGTGCTGGACCCTTAAGATGTGAACTGCTACTTGAACCGAAGCTACATTTACTTTAGCCACTAGGGGGCAGCACGGCACAGAGTGTGGCGCAGGTAGAGACTTGTCTGGTTTAAGGAACTCCTCAAAAAGCAAGCAACCAAAAAATAACCTTTACACTTACCCCCATGTAAAAAATTAAACAGATAGGCAGAGATTGCCACGATTTTTGGAATTCCTGGCGGCTACTAAAGAAAAGTAGATGACTATGTTTAGAGATGTATCCCCATACCAGTAATAGAAGAAGAAAGAATCAGCTACTCAATTAAGCTGAGAACAAGGTATCACAGTCAGGAAGGAAGTTTAAGGTATAATTTTACTTATTTTGGGATAATGACACTTAAAAGCATTTAGAAGCAGATTGACCTAGGTTCATCTGCCAGTTCTACCATTTACTAAGCTTTGTGATGCTGGGCAGGTTGTTAAATTCTCTAAGCTTCAGTTTGCTCATCTGAGAAATGAGGATAATAGCAGCTACCTCCTAGAGGGATTGTGAGCGGAAATGGAATAATGTATAGGAAGAGATTAACTCAGCTAGTTACCCCTCATAGATGTGAGCTCTGAAAATGAGGGAGGTGATCCCATAGCTCATTGCTAGGAATACATTTTGCCCTGCCAAAGCTTTTCAAATTCCAGGCTCAGGCTCCTCCTAAGGGAGTTACAGGACCCAGCAATAAATGGGTCCAGCAAGAGATGGAGGGAGAGGTGACAATGCGAACCCTGTGGTTAATATCGGGGTTCCACCAAGCTGCCCTGCTCCAGGCAGGGTGCTGTTGCTGCCAGTCTGGCTGTGCCCTCTAGGCTCCTCGCTGGGAAGGAGGTGGGCTGGAGGGAGTGATAGCAGCCGATTTCTACCCCTCTTCCCTTTGCCTTTAACATCTGCTGGGGGGGAAAAAAAGTCTATTTAGTTCCTGCACTCACTTTTAAATCAGATTGTTTGTTTGTTTGTTTCCTATTGAAATTGTATATGTTTTTTAAATATAAACTTTGGATACATGGCTTGCAAATATTCTGTCCAATTCCATAGGTTGATTTTCTATTTTGTTCATTGTTTCTTTTGCAGTGCAGAAATTGTTAAGTTTGATGTAGCAGTAGATAAGTCAAGCAGAGAAAAGCAAACATTGTATGATATTCCTTATATGTGGAATTCAAAAAAATGAAAAGACCAAAAACTTGATAAGACAGAGAGTGGAATGGTGGTTTCCAAAGGATGAGAGAGATGTTGTTTAAGGGTACATACTTATAACCAGTTGATAAATGGGTGCTGGAGACTGAGCACACAGAGCAGTGATTATAGACAACAATACTGTACTGTAAACATAGAGCTTGCTAAGAGACTGGATCGTAATTGTTCCCATCACCAGAAGAAATGACATACAGTGAAGAATGGAGGTGTTAGCTGTTGCTACAATGGCAGTTATATTGCAATGCAGTACATGTATCAAATCCATATATTGTGCACCTTAAACTTACACCACATTGTATGTCAATTATATCACAATTTTTTAAAAATTTAAGTATACTTGGTATACAATCTTACATTAATTTCAGGTGTACAACATAGTGATACGACATTTATTTACCTTACAACATGACCACCACACTAAGTCTAGTAATCATCTGTCACCATGCAAACTTATCACAATATTATTAACTACAGTCTCCTTCACCTTTCTTTTAAAAAAAGAAAAGGAAAAAATACAAGGTGAAAGAGAGGGTTAGTTGAGCAGGTGGCCCAGGAGGAGGAAAACCCGCCTCCTGTTTTCGTTCTTATTAACCTGGGGACTCTTCTTCATAGTGCCTTTGTCTCTTGCTTCTTTTAGTTCTGCTTCTGAGCTTATCAAACTCTTCATTCTGCCAACAAGCATCTCTGATTTATTTATCCATCCAACACATTTTTATTGAGGACAGCTGTGTGCCATGTATTGGGAATACTATGAGGAATGGATGTTGGAGCCCTGTTCTATTGAAACCAACTCTCTAGTGGAGAAAAGAGACAATAAACAAGCAAACAAACAAATAAGATAATATCTGACAGTGGTTAAGTTCCAGGTAAAGGTAAAAGTTGACGTGTGTGAGATGGCGTGGTCAGGGAAGGCTTCTTTGAGGAGGTAGCACTAAAGCTGAGGCCTGAATGAGGACACCCACCGTCCATGCACAGGTCACAGCATTGTAGGCAGGTGCAAAGGCGCCAATGTGTGCTTGTTGCCTTTGGGGGGGCAGAACCAAGGCCTATGAAGGGAAGCGGGGAGTGGTGAGTGATGACATCAGAGGTCAGCTCATTGCATCATGCTTTAGAGGCCAGGACCAAGAGTTTGGCTTTGCTTCTAAAGCAAAAGAGGTGTGCTTTTTATGCCTTAAGAGGATGTTCCCTTGTTCAGTGTCATAGGTAATATTTTATGTTTTCTTCTACCTGTTTTGTGGTTTGGGCTTCTACTCTGAGGGCCCTAAGGATAAGCTACTCCTTCCTCTCCTTGCTGTGGTTGAGCCTTGGGGGAGGTAGGACTCTGGATGGGTGGGGCCCACGCTCTGCAGTTGATCGTTTGGGTCAGGAGCCCTGATGTCAGCTGGGCCAGGGCCAAAGCCCTGAGAAACAAGTTTCTCTGATTGCGGTGACCGCCTGGGATTCCACTCTGAGCCCCAGAAACGTAAGAAAGCAAGAACCTTCTGTAAAACTAAAGCAAAGCCACATACTTTTTTTGTTACCAGTAAGATTTATTTCAAAAAAATTAATTTAAATATTCTTTATTAGTTGAGCAGTACTAATAGCTAGCGTAGGGGCTGTGGCAGGGAAATGGGTGACAGCTCAGTTTCCTGGCATCTGCGGTCACTCCTAATGGCTTGCTCAAGTCTCAAGTGAGTGCAATTTTCTTTTATAAGGTGCAGTGGGTCACTTTTCCCTCATTAATAACATATTATGTGATCTGGAAGGGGGAGGCTTTCCAAAGTCTCTGTCAATAAACTCAGGCCACAGTCACTCTGTGTCCTCCAGCACGGTGCTGGTGACTTCAGTCCATAGTCAAGCAAGTTATGCGTTATTGGTGCCTGGGCCATGCAATTCTACCATCCTAGGAGAAATGGAATTCTTATAGCCCAGCATCTGATCTTGCCAGAGACTAGATTTACCCATTACTCTTTTCATTTAACGCATATTCCTTGAGCACTGAGTATATGATAGGCGCTGAATGACCAACACACATATTGTCTGTCCTTGTGAAACTTCTAGTCTATCTAGAACTGGAATTTCAAATCTCATCAGGGGTTAGGAGCTCAGACAAATGTATGTGTGTGGTTGAGTGCTGTTGTCAGCAAAGTGGGAACTGGCACTGGGCCCCAGTGTTGGGCAGACAACAGAGAGCAGTGGGGTCTGTGGCAAACTGCAGAGCACTTACCTTATGTAAAGGAAGAGATGCCACTCTAGCATTGGTTGTTACACAAATATCCTATTTTTTTTTAATGTAGACAGAAAATTAAATTTTTTTGAGGAACAAACAACAATAATTTTAATTAGTTGTCTATATTGAAAATTAGTAATTAGCCATGGCCGGTGTGACTCACTTAGTTGGAGCATTGTCCTATGCACTGGAAGGTCACAGGTTCGAGTCCCAGTCAGTGCACATACCTAGGTTGTGAGTTTGATCTCCGGTTGGGGTATGTACAGGAGGCAACCGGTTGATATATCTCTCTTACATCGATATTTCTCCCTCTCTCCAAAAAATCAATTAAAAAATTAGTAATTAGTAAAATGACAAAATAATATAAAATTTCTATCTATGTTCCTATAGGTAATTCAGATATTTGTCAGGACCAAACGAAACATATCCATATGTACATTCGTATTTTTACATATCTCTGTATCTGTCTATACCTATATGTCAATGTCTATGTATATATAGTACATTTGACCATGGAGCTTCTAGTTTGTATCCTCTGATTTAGAGGAATAAATTTAATATCACAGTCTCCTTTTATGAAAACACACTCTAATTTATCTTTGATTACTGACTGCCTACATGAACTTGAGGGCTTGATGAATGGGACAGGGGAGATTGTGGCAGAGCAAGGGAAGGACAGATAAACAGACATACTCATTAAGAAGCGCATGGAAAGTGCCTCTAGTGTGAAAATGTCACAAGGAGAAACGAAGTCCCATTGACTTCAGTGTCATTATGTCTATGGGACCATCACAAATATGAATCTCAATACCATGGCTTTACCATCTTCAATAGAAATGGCCTAGGAAGAAGATCAGCTCCTGTGGGGGAGGAAAATGATATGCACTTAGTAAACTGGATAGACTAGAAATGTAGCCCAAATAATTGGGACCTCCCCCTAGACCACCCCAAGTGAATAATGATTAGATGATTGTTTTTTTTCTGTAGTTCAGAGCATCATCATCAGACCTCATTAGCTGCCTTGCAGCTTCACTGCCTACAAAGAAAATGAATATAGAGATGAACATCTGAGGGGTCATCTGGGCAGCACTGGGGCCGGCTTAAATATGAGGCGGAGCATCGTGAAAGAACATTAGGAAGTACAAAGCCAGCAATATGTTATCACTGGTAATTTCCAGCATAGCCCTTTCCAAACAACAATCCCAAACACTACCTAAAAGAGCGAAGCCAGCTGAAATAGCCCAGATGTTCACCCTGCTTGTAAAATAAAATACCACACAATAAACTGGGAGAGATGACATCAAAGTAGTCTGCAAAGCCGGGGTCTTAATGGAATAAAAAAATATCCCTAAAACTTTGGTGCGCCTGCGATTGTATTGTGGCGTGAGCTCTGCATTTAACTAGTTTCTATCTGGACAGCACACATCTGGGAAACATGTCACAAATGCTCCAGAAGTTAGTTCTTTCATTGATAGGAAGTTGCTTTGTTTAGAAGAAGATGAAATAACACAGATTTCTGAGTTAGGCAGATTCTTCACCTCCAGGAAAGGTAAGACGTTTCCATGTAAAACCCAAGACAACAAAACAGACAGAGAATAATCAAAGACCAGCTGGAAACTCTCGTATGTCAAAGTCCTTAGTCTGATTTGTTTTGATTGAGCCAGAGCACAGATGTGAGATCTTCTACTGTGTTGTGGGTCTGTCCTTCTCATATCTTCATGGATCCCTTACCATTTCCGTGCACATCAGCCTGATTTACAATGGCCAGTACCTGCTCTTCGGCTGCCAGAACCCACTTTGCCTATTGAAATGCCTGGGCATTAATAGGGCATCCTTACAAATTACTTCAGAGAGTGGAAATATATCCCAGTTCCCTTGCCCCTTAGCAGGATCATTCTGATGAGCATGCGTTCATGCCTTTTCCCAGAGCCTCTCAGATGGATTAAGCTCTGGTTGCCCACTGAGGTAGCTGGCTTAATTATATGCTCCTAATGCTCACCTTACTTCATCTGCCTCATCTATCCCTGAACCTCCCAAATGAACTGTGGTCATTCAGTTTGCATCTCAGCGTCTGCTTCTCAGAAGAGCCCAACTGATACATATTTCTACTCAAATAATTTTCCTCTCCTTAACATTTATGGAAAGGAAGCGCATCTCACAAGTGAGGGTTCCTGCAGGTAAGTATCAGCTGACCTCCCCTGCCGCCCACGCAGCTGCACACTGGGCGCACATCCACGGAGACCTGGACATCAACCCGCCCTCAGCCCCTGCACCTTCTCTGTGCTCTGCTCTGTTTTCACTGTCAGAGAAATTAAAGTTTAGAACAAAGCCCTTGACACTGACCCTTCCCATCAAATGAAGCATGGTGGTGGTGGATATCACAAAATACTCCTGGCCACAGAAATATAGGGGAGGTGGGACTTTTATGTTAAAACAGGAGGTTTCAAGATGATATAATCCAGTCAAGATGGCGGCATAGGTAAATGCAGTACTTTCTCCTCCCACAACCACATCAAAATTACAGTAAACTACAGAACAACCACCATTCAGAACTGTCTGAAATCTGGATGAATGGAAGTCCTACAACCCGGGGTTTAAAGAAGAAGCCACATGGAGACTGGTAGGAGGGGCTGAGACATGGAAGGGCTGGTCCCCTCCCATGTGTGGTAGATAAAAAGTAAGAGGAATAGCTTGGCTATGACGGTCCCCCCTGAGGAGTGAGGAGTCCCAGCCCCACACCTGACTCCCCACTCCAGGATTCCAGTGCCAGGAAGAGAAGTCGCCATGGCTTCTGGCTATAAAAGCCAGTGGGGAGTGTGGCTGAGTGAGATGGAGGACTTCTGGAGTCCCAGGCGTTCTTGAAGGGCACACACTCGGACTTGCTCAGACTCACTTCCCAGGCGTTCTTGAAGGGCACACACTCGGACTTGCTCAGACTCACTTGCTCTGAGCTCCGGCAATTCCAAAGGCAGCAGGGGCATATGAGGAAGACTGAATTGTCTGGCATCAGGGCAAGAGCTGGGGAGGCAGCTTTCTCCCAACAGAAGTGCTAGCAAAGGCCATTGTGTCTTTTCTGAGCCCTTCCTACCCAGAACCAGCTGGCAGGCATCATATCTCAGTCTCCATCAATCTAGTTATCACTGTGTGTCCCATCCTGGGTTTCCTGAGACCCCCCACCCAATTTGAGAGAACATCCAAGCTATTTCCAGTGGCTTTTCTATATGAACATCCTGTGTTGGCTCATGCTTTAGACTTTTCTAAAATCTCTCAAACAATCAGGATCTGGCCTCAGCAGGCCCTGTACCTCTCGCTGAGTGGCCCCAGGCCTGACACTAATGGCAGCTGGCCTTAGTTCCTAACTTGGCCTCTCCTGGGCACTTCCAAGCCCAGCACAAGTAGCAACCATCTTCAGATTGCTTTATAGCGCATGCCAAGTGGCTCTGGGCAGAACACAGGCTGCGGCTGAACTTGCCCTGCATCTCCCTGGAGGCCCCAGAGCCAGTGCACCCACTGGATAGCTTTAGATCACATTTAAGCATCACCCAATCACCTCCACAAGTGACACACTCAAGGGGCTGCCTCAGCAAACACCACAGACCCACTGAAGTAAGTCTTGTTCCATGGGGTGGGCCCCTGCATAGCTGATCTTCCATGGTGGTTGCAGCCAGTCCTTGTAGTCAATTGGCCTGGTGGTAAGTCCCTCCCATTGATGTGCCAACAGCAATCAAAGCTCAATGGCAACAGGAGATGTACACATGGGAGATGCACCTCCAGTGCCCAGCTTGGGTGATTGGGGAGGCTGTGCCACTGAACCATACAGAACACCTACTACATAAGGCCACTCTCCCAAGCCCGGAAGATGTAGCAGTTCTACCTAATACATAGAAACAAAAACAGGGAGACTGCCAAAATGAGGAGACAAAGAAACAGGTCCCAAATGAAAGAACAGAACAAAACTCCAGAAAAAGAAATAAACAAAATGGATATAAACAATCTAACAGATGCAGAGTGCAAAACACTGGCTATAAGAATGCTCAATGAACTTAGGGGAAGAGTAGATGAACTTAGAGAGAACTTCAACAGAGATAAAAACATAAAAATGGAACTAGAAAACATAAAAAAGAACCAATCAGAAGTGAATACATTAGTTGAAATGAAGAACACCTTACAGAGAAAGAACAGTGGCGTAGATGAAGCAAGTCAGAGATTTGGAAGATAAGGAAGCAAAAAACACCCAATCAGAACAGCACAGAGAAAAATAATCCAAAAAAGATGAGTATAATATAAGGAGACTCTGGGACGACATAAAGTGTACCAACATTCGCATAATGGGGGTGCCAGAAGGAGAAGAGAGAGAGCAAGAAATTGAAAACCTATGTGGAAAAATAATGACAGAAAACTTCTCTAACTTGGTGAAAGAAATAGACGTACAAGTCCAGGAAGCACAGAGAGTCCCAAACAAGGTGAACCCAAAGAGGTCCACACCAAAACACATCATCATTAAAATGCAAAAGGTTAAAGATCAAAAGAGAATCTTAAAAGCAGCAAGAGAAAAGCAGTAAGACTGTCAGCTGATTACCCAACAGAAACTTTGCAGGCCAGAAGGGATTGGCAAAAAATATTCAAAGTGATGAAAAGCAAGAACCTACAACTTAGATTATTCTACCTAGCAAAGCTATCATTTAGAATCAATGGACATACAAAGAGCTTCCCTGACAAAAAACTAAAGGAATTCATTCCCACCAAACCAGTATTACAAGAAATGTTAAAGTGTCTTCATTAAGAAGAAGAAAGAAAAAAAAAAAAAAAAAGATTTAAAATGTGAATAATAAAATGGCAATAAATACAGGGTTTGGCAAAAGTAGGTTTACAGTTGTAAATGAGTTTATTCCTGTATAATTATTTATTAATTATTTTATCATTTTGTTTATATTACAATTCTAGGCCTACTTTTTCCTACCACTATACATATCTATCCACAATTGAATCTAAAAAAAACCAAAATAAATGAATAAACAGAACAGAAACAGACTCATGGATACAGATAACATTTTGACAGTTGCCAGATGGGAGGGGGGTTGGGGGGATAGGGAAAAAGTGAAGGGATTACAGAATAGTCACAGGGATGTAAAGTACAGCACAGGGAATATAGTCAATGTTATAATAACTACGTGTGATGTCAGATGGATAGTAGATTTACCAGGATGATCACTTAGTAATTTATATAATGTTTAATCACTGGGTTGTACCCCTGAAACTAATACAATATTGTGTATCAACTGTAATTGAAAAATAAAAATTATTTCAAGTTAAAAAAGATATAACTCAAATTTTGGTCTGCTTAAGAAAAACTTGGGGTGTTTATTAAAACTAGATTCCCGATCTCAAGCCTCAAATGTTTTGATTCACCGTGTTGGGGTGAAATGCAAGTATTTTTGCACATTTAGTCATTGTTGTAGTTGTAAAACATGGCTCCAGATTCTTTGACACTCCTGACATGGAGCGTTGGGTTCTATGTTCCCTCTCCCTGACTGTGCACATTCACTGCTTGACCGACAGAACACAGTGGAAGGGATGCTGTGCCGGTTTCTGTGCTCAGCACTTAGGAAAACAGTAGCTTTTACTTCCTGTCTCTTTGGATGCTTATTTTTGGAACGAAGCCACTGTGCTGTAAGGAAGCCAAGCAGCTATATGGTGAAACCCTTTATAGGTCTTCCAGACAACAACCCCAGCTAAGGGCCCAAGTGAAACCCACATACAACCCCAAGACTTGTGAGTCCCTGAGTGTGGGTCACCTTCAAGCAGCACCTATTGTCATCTCTTGGAACAGAGGTGAGCCAAGCTTGCCACACTCTGCCCGAATTGATGAATAACTGTTGTGGTTTTGTTTGTTTGTTTTAGAGAGAGCAGAAGGGAGTGGGAGAGAGAGAGAGAGAAAGAGAGAGAGAGAGAGAGAGAAACAGTGATGTGAGAGAGACACATTGATTGTTTGCTTCCCACACATGCCCTGAATGAGACTAGGGATTGAACCTGCAACCCAGTTACGAGCCCTTGCCTGGGAATCAAACCTGCAACCCTTCGGTTCATGGGCCGATACTCTAACCACTGAGCAACACCAGCCAGGGCAATGGTTGTTGTTTTAAGTCACTACATTTTGGGTTGGTTTGGTCAACAACGATACTAACCAGAACAATTCTCCAGGTGATGCTTATGCCTCATGCACTTGGAAAAACACTCTGATAATCAGGTGTGTCAGAAGATCATGCAAAAGTGAATAGGGCAAAAACTATTAAAGAAAATAAGGTGGTCAGTAGTTAAACACACAGGAAAAACATTTTTGCATGAGGCATCCATTGATAACATGGAGAGCATGGATTTCAGCCCGCATATTCCGGTACATAGGAGAAATAACTTAAACATTTTTTGATAACACAAATTAATTTATTCCTTTCCTCATTCCATACTTTGCAATGCTGAGGCTCTGAGGGCTTTCGATCTTGACCATCATGCATTCACTCTTTGGCATCCACTGACATACCATCTTGGTCCCATGTCTGATAGCACATCATTGTTTAAGGTTTCTAGTGAGAGAGTAAGTAAGTGAAGGGGGCCAGTTTTAAGACCACAGAGGCAGCTGCTATTTCGCTCTAACTAATTGTTGCCTGAAGGGAATATGGGCTGGAGTGCCAGATATCCTGCTATTTCAAGAGAATCCCGAAGTGACACTGTTACTTAGAATTTCCTGATATTAACTGTGTATAACACAGACAAGATTTTTACATATATTGTAAAGGTCAAACAAAGCATATCTGTGGGCATCCGTACAGCCTGCCAGTTTATATGCTCTGACTTAGGAGGCTGTGGGTGCACCTAGAGAGCAAAGCAGAGCAAAGAATAAAAAGAAATATTGGAACCAAAAACCTATCTGTGAGTTTTTCAAAATACATTATCCCAGTAAAGGAGAAAGAATAAGGAGCAATATAAAACTTGAAGAAAAAGAGATTTCAATCTAGTTTCAAATGAGGCAGTTTTTCTCCATGTGTAATCAGCTGTGCAATGAGCAGTGCCCTGTCCTGAGCCCAGAGCCCAGAGCTCAGCGCCCAGAGCCCAGGGCTCAGGGTACTCCATCTGAAACAGAGAGGAGAGTGGGAAGAGGTGAAATAGGATAGGGCTGTGAAGCTCAGAGAAGTGAATTTACAGATTGAAGCAAGCAGGCTCTCTGCTGGCCATTTTGAACGTTAGGTTCATCCCCAGGCTCAAAAGCAGGAACAAATGAAATTTGCAATCAGCTCTTCACTTTGAATATGACTCCGTTCTGAGAGTAATCATGAGCCCTCTCACTCAGACATAATCACAGCTCTCTAAGAGTTTAGCTCTTAAAATGTTAATTAAAATAATGTGTTAAACTTACGAGTACAAGAAAAGTGGACAAGACAAAGAGGAATGCAAAGGTTTGCTGGATGAATATAGGTCAACAGGGATCCAACGTGGAAGAAGAGTTCAATGCAGATGTCCTGTGTCCAGTTGGCTCTTAGACTAAGGCTGCTGCTTTATTGGGAAAGGCCCCAAAGGGAGATCATATACAAGTTGGAAGATAGACCAGAGAATTGGTTTAAAGTTATTCATAATATGAGTTCTACCTTTTATTTTGGAAGGCATGGGTGAGGGCATTGGGGAATACATAAGAGTGAAGAAATATTTATAGCAGGACTCTTATTGATGGTGACAAAGCAAAAACCAACTGTAATTGGTCTAAAGCAAGAAGGGAAATATTTGCTGGTAGAACTGACGAGTCGAGAGACAGGATTGGTATTACTCTCTCCAGGGTCTCTAATGATGGTATCAGGACTCAGTTACTTTCCTCTCTTGGCCCTGACTAAACACCAGCCTAGAAACTTCAGGTAAATATCTAAGACCCAGGATCAAGCCCAGTGCTAAAGAGAGCATCTCATTCTTGTGGCTCAAACCCAAGTTCCAAGGTTAGCTCCAACTGCACCAACCTGAATCCCATATCAGCTCTTGAGCCAATCACGTGGCCAAGGGAAGATGAGCACTATGACTGGTGGGACTAGGACAGGTCTCACCAGCCAACATCAAAGCTTTTCTGCTGTTTTTTGCCCCCAGTCCTTTTTCTTTCTGTGCTTCATTTTGGGTCCATTGTATTGATCTTTTTGTCAATGAATATTATCTCCTATTGAGTCTCACCTGCTGCTAAACCAAGCTGTGAGTTAATATATCTAATTTTTCAGTTTTAAAATGTCTATTGGATTAGTTTTTATGAGTTCACCCAAATTCTTCTATTTAAAGAAGAATTATTTGTAGTAGCTAAACAGGAACCAAAATAATTTCTATCAAAAGTGAATGGATAAATAATATTATATTTCTAGAATATGATAGTATAGTAATGAAATGAATGAACTCCAACTATATCTAACATCATGAATGAAAGTTGAAAACATAAAATTAAGGCAAAGAAGTCTGATGAAAAATAATGTGTGATAATCTCTATATAAAGTTCAAAATAGACTAAGTTACAATAGTTAGACATAGACCTGTAGGTAGTAAAAATATTTATTAAAACAAGGAAATAAGCACTAACAAAACCAGTGTATGTAGTTTTGGGTAGATGCATTATATTTTGCAAACAAAGAAAGTGTAAGATAAGGCAAGGGGTAACCAAGGGTGTTGGCAAACCCATGAGAACTTAGCAGTTCTCCTCTGCCTTTGACCTCTATAGTCATCTTCTCCTGCTGTCTCCTTTAAATACCGTCACAACCTTTCCAGTGATGGCTTGAACTGTTGTCCTAGAAGAGTGGTAAATGACATTGTCTCCAGAAGTCCTGTTAAGTTTTGCGTTATCTAGTCAGGTACAAAAGAAGTCAGTGTGCAGTCCAGAAAGAGTTGTATCCCCTGTCTCTACCATCAGTATACTAGGTGGTAGGTTTCACAAGCAAACATGAGATAAACCATAGCTCATGGAAGGTAGGAATAAGAGACACTAGATTGTACCCTGGGTGTTAAACTATAAAATCACATAATGAATTAAAGTAGAGATTTTCAAATTCCCACTAAACAAAAGGTAATATTTGTTTAGTACTTACTAAGGCTAATGTGCTAAAAACATCCCAAGCACAATACAACAACCTTGCAAATTAAATGGGATTATTTTCTTAATATTGCTGTGGAGGAAGGATGTTTAGGGCATTTACAATCAAGTCCTCAAGATCATATGGCCAAGAAGTGGCAGAAATGAGTTTCCAACTGAGATCACCTGGCTCCCGAGCCCCTGTTCCGCACTCCCACTTACAATCTCTCTGCTAAAAAGATACAATGGCTCCCAGACCTGAACAACACTGGAGGGTTCCATTGTACATGGTGTCATTTAGCGACAGTAGTGTGAAAAATCAGAGTGATTTGGGAGGGCCAATTCCAGCCCTATTCAGGGAGAGGAAGTCCTGCCAATAGATTCTAGTTTTCATGGTCCTTTTGATTTAAGCCTGTTTCTATAGTGGAGTTGAATGTATCAGGCTTTCTTAGCCTCACAACAGTAAACATTTTAATTACGCAAATAATCTCATCTACTGAATTCTTAGTTAGCAATCAGTTTTCTGATTATAATTTGACTTTCCAAAAAGAGCTCCTTAGAATTTAGAGTCTGTGCCAATTTGAGTATTCTGGTGTGTGAGTCAGCTTTTATTTCTCATTGTCTACCAAGATTTTTACTTAACTTCTATGAGCATATTAGTTCACTTTATCTGGTGGGTAGTCACACTGTAAGGCAGAATAAGCCATAAAGAGATTAAATTTCAGTGAAGTGATATGGTTAAGAGACTCATTGGGATGTGATGGACTGCATTGTATCCCCCTCCCATCCTCAATTCATATGTTGAGGTCTTCACTTTCAATGTGATGGTATTTGGAGATGGGATCTTTGGGAAGTAAATCGATTTAGATGAGGTCATGAAGGTGGGGTCCCATGATGGGATCAGTGTCCTTATAAGAAGAGACTCCAGAGAGCTACCTCACTGTCTTTCTCTCTTTTCCATATACCCCACACATTACACAGAGGTGCTGGGAGCACATAGCAAGATGGCAGTCATCTACAAGCCAGAAGGAGTCGCACCAGAACCAGACCGGGCTGGCACCCTGATCATGGACATCTAGATCCTGGACTGTGAGAAAATAAATTTTTGTTGTTTAAACCACCTAGTCTATGGTATTTGGTTATGGCAACCTGAGAAGATGAATACAAGGGATCAGAGGAAAATAGGGGAGCAACCCTTCTTTGAGTGACTGAAAGAGAATATGGTGGGGTAGGACAGGCTCAAGAAATCTGAAAGCCCATCCCGAGAAAATGAAAAACCCAGAGATTATCATCTTAAGGAGAAGGAATCTGTGTTATGCCTGGTATTCTGTACCAGGTCTTCTGTCTTAGAATTTTCTTTGTATTCAGCATCTGTTTTACTCAGTAGAAGAGCTGCGGTAATGTCATCAACACTTGGAACAGTTTAGAAAGTAAAAATACTCAACTCACTAAAAATGTTTCATTACCTAGTATTCCTTTTTCAGATCATTCTTTCCTTTCTGGAAAAGAATCAGGTTATAAAACCTTGGGCATGCAGTTAGCAGGACTTTTAAATGGTGTTTGATTTTTTTTTAAAGCTTAAGGATCTGACCATGGTTTTTCCAAGTCAAACAGCAGTTGAAAAACTAAGGCTTTGAAATCAGAGGCTTGTAATGCTGTGGGCTTCTTCTTTCTCTCTCTCCTGAAATAGTAGGTGAGATCAGATGAGAAAATGCGTGCAGATACTGTTTGTGTTTCTCGACAGAGAGACTATTTCTTAAGAGTCTGCCCTATAAACCTTGGGTAGGTTCTATCACACTGAGCCACTTTTTTGAAATGTATAAAAAAAATTCAGTGTGCTGAGGAAAAGTTATTTAACCACACTGTTATTACTTTTAAACATGAAAGTGTCATTTTCTCTTTACTTTTCAAATAATGAACAGAAAGGCCCAGGCTTGGAAGCCCATATAACAACCCCAGACTAATCCTGATTTTAAATTCGCAGTGGTAGAAGCCTCTTTAAAGAATGCAAGGGCTTAGAAGTAATAGTTTTACCTTACATTGCACCTGCAGCATGCAGGTTACAATCCATGCTTTCCTGCATTATTTTTCACCATTGCAGGACACCAGCAATGGAAATACGTAATGGCTAAAAAAAGTGAGGTTCAGAGTAGTTACGTAACTGGACCAAGACACATGACTAGTGAGAGGCTGGGTCAGAACTCTCCAACTCTCTGACTCTGAAATTCACACTCTTCCTATTGTTATGCCATGTGACATCCATAATGATATTTGCATTTCTGGAGAGACCGGATAAATCTATTAATAATTAATTTTTCATTCTAGAATAATAGAAAACTTTCAGTAAGGGTAAAAATAGATGAACATTAATGGTCCAGTGACTTGAATGTCATTTTTTTCTCTATTATTGAAATTCTTCCAAAGCAAAGCTGATTTTTTTTTTAAGTGGTGGTACATGTGTCCTGGAAGAGAAGGAAGACCAGAGGGGCTGAGGACTATGTTTTACCATAGGTTCTAATCATGCCATGATGACTGACCATCAAGGTATTGATCGTCAGCGCTTACAGTGATCATAATAATTCACATTTATAGAGAACTCGACTTTTTAGGTCAGAGAAAAATTGTCTGGAAGAAAACAAGACAACTAACTGGATCAGAAAAGAAGCTATACCGTGCAGATTAGATTAGCTTTCTCTGGGAAACCTTGATTGGATCAATGTTTCTGTGGGGAGAGTGGGGAATTGTAGGTCACACATAGTCACCAGGGAGGCAGTCTACCTGCACAATGCAATAAATACAAAAGAGGTCTGAAATTGGGAATTGGTCTGTTATAACAATGCATGAAATGAAGAAGGATGATGAAGCTGAGGTAGTAGTTACAATACCCTGAGTGGGAGGAGGATTACTTGAAAAATAGGTGTGAAAGGGCATTGCTATGAGCACTTTGCTGCACTAAAAAAGGAAGGGCATTTAGTTGCTTGACAGATCTGTTTCTGCAGAGAAGGGAGGGGACTCATTAGTTTGCCATGTCTTCATGTAATGTTCCCAGGATAACCCAGCTCCCCCAGCTCTGATTCTGTATTCTCTAATGGTAATTGAGTTTCCCAAATAGACCTCTCTCCTGGGAAGGAAATGAGAGGACAGACTGACATGCCTATCCAATCTGCTCGGCAGTGTGATTTCTCACTGTAAATTAAGACTCTAGCTCCTGCATCAGATGTAGTTGGATGATGTGAGTCAGGCCTCTTTGGGTCTGACATCTTGTAAAGTAAAAACCAAGGCCCCGGGTCCGCAAACCTGGACATAGCAACCTCTCCATTTGTACAGGAACCTACAGTTTGACTCGTGTTGTTTCCTTTCGCTCTCACAATGTGTCTGTGAGGAAATTGTGATGATTTCTATTTTATTAAGATTTGGAAAGCTTAAGTGAATTTTTCAAGGTGATACAGCTTAAGGAAGACAGGACATAAAACTCAGGGCTTCTGATGCTAAATCCAGGACTCCTCCACTGCCAGGGACAGGTGGGCACAAACGAGAGCTCATGAGATGGAGTTTCCAACAGTTTGCAGCCTCACGGGGCCTGGTGGATAGAGGGTGATCTGTTTTTTGTTTTTCTTTAAGGGTCATCACTCTCAATTTCCCCTTCACCCCCAGCCCTAGGAAACCACCAATCTACTTTCTGTCACTATAAATTCACCTGTTCTTGACATTCACATAAATAGAATCATCCGTACAATACGTAGTCCTTTGTGACCAGCTTCTTTCTCTTAGCGTAATGTTTGTAAGGTTCATCCATGTGGTACCATAGGTCAGTCCTTCATTCCTTTTTATTGACGAGTAATATTCTATTACACGGAGATACCACATTTGGGTTATCCATTCATCTGTTGATGGACGTTTTAGGTTGTTTTTACTTTTTAACTATTGTGAGTAGTGCTGCTGTGAACAGTTGTGTGAACATAGGTGTCCGTTTCATCTGGGTATGTAACTAGGAGTGGGATTGCTGGATTATATGCTGACTGCATGCCTAACCATTTGAAAAACTACCAGACTGTTTCTCAAAGCAGCTGCACCAGTTTATATTTGTACTAGTAGTGTATGAGGGTTCCAATTCCTCCCCATCCTCCAACACTTGTTATTATCTGATTTTTGCTCATAGCCATCCTAGTGAGTATGAGTAGTCTCTCACTGCGATTTTGATTAACAACTCTCTGACGACCAGTGATGTTGAACACTTACCTTTTCGTATGCTATTGGTCATTTCTACATCTTTTTTGGAGAAATATCTATTCAAATCCTTTGTCCATTTTTAAATTGGGTTGCTTGTCTTTTTATTATTGAGCCGTAATCGTTCTTTATATATTCTAGATATAAGTCCCTTATCAGATAGGTAATTTGAAAATATGTTTTCCCATTGTGTGGGTTGTCTTTTCCATCTCCTGATAGTGTCCGTGGAAGCATGGAGGTTATTAATTTGGTGATGTCCACTTAATCTATTTTTTCTTTTGTTGCTTGTGCTTTGGTGAACAGATGACTCTTTTTGGATAATGTGAGAAACTGATTAATGTCTAAACAACATGTTTAAATAAAAGAAAGGACAGTTTCAAAGAATATGTGTCTGCTTTCATGTAACTTGCATTGTGATAAACAGAAAACCTAAAGAAAGAAAAAAGGTAGAAAATAATAAAAGGAAAATAGAGTAAGTGTTGGTAAGGAATAAATATTGATACTGAAATTTCAACAAGAGCTTGTTACTATCAATGTGTATTGCCTTGTGTCTTTGTAGTACAAACATATTATATCAGCAAAGTATATCCATCAAATAATATATTTTGTATTTAGATTTTCTGATGTTTTTCTAGAGATGGAAATAATCATAACTGTATTGTACATTTGCTTTCAAAGCTAGTAAAGGCCAAATGAGTTGTCCATATGTATCTGTATAAGATTTAACTATTTATTTTAAACTAGTTTACTTTTGCGTATATATCATTGCTAAAACAACACCTTGGTTTACAAAAAACTCTTAAACTTCCTTTGAAACACTCATTTAACATAATATAGTCTTTTGTATACAAATTAAGATACATGTAGCTTTGACCTATTACACAATTATATTTCCTTCCTGATCTGTTGGGAGGTATTTTATGAGTAGCATCTGCAATATCTAGTAATCTACTGCAAGAAATACTACTGATTTAATTAGAAAGTAATTTGCCATTCAAAACACTTTTTCATATACTCTAAGCACTCTCTAATAATATAACTTAATAATAGATCATCAAAGAAAATTCTGGGTACAGGAAAGAAAAAATAAATACATTTAGTTCAATGTTGAAATGAAAAGTGAGTGGAGAAACTATACTTTTGCGCACACACACACCATTGATGTTTGTGGTTGCTCTGTACCAAGGTTTGGGTTTGTTTATTCATCGACATTACATTTTGAAGTGTGAATGAGCTGCAAGCTCCAGGAATATACTCCTATGGTCATAGAATTTAAACAACAGGCTTCAGAGTTTGAATAAAGGTCTAAAGTATTAAGCAAACACTATATTTAAGAATGAAGTTCAAGGATAACTTTGAAATAAATCAAGTGCAAGTTACGATTTGTTACTTTTCCCATTTATTTTCAATTTTTCTCTTTCTACTAATTCCAATCATATTTCTATGCACGTATTTTTACTAGAGAGTTCTTCTATGGCTAACTCTGTTGGCCTGATATGAAATCCAAATCTTCCTAGGATTTGGGCCAGTTTCCCAGATTTTAGGATATTTTTGTAAAACAGTGACTTGAGAGTTTTTTTATTTTCACATCTGATTATTATTTTTTTCATTTAACTCTTTCTGCTGCCAGAAACACACACACACACACACACACACACACACACACACACACACACTGAACATTCAAGTTCTTCTGTTCATTGCTTTTCAGTTATGTTGTTGTGTTTCCAAGGAGCAGGAGGAAAAGCTTATGATGGAGAACAGGGAGATCATGCTTTTAAAAATATCCTGTGGGCATACTAAGGTGGCCTGAGGCAAGCAAGTCAGCACTCTCTTAACTGACCTCCACTAAGCTCACTTGCTCTGTTTTTCCTACAAAACACATTGACTGATGTCCTTGCGTGTTGAGTGCTTACTGCCCTTGGGCCACTTTCTGATTCACTCCCTCACTTCTGCCTCCCCTGTTGAGCTGTGTGCTTTCCCAATGGTCAGTTACTTTTAAACCTGAGCCTATTCATGCCAGTTGTACTTGTTCTTGTAACCAGGTAATTTAATTGATTACTAGGTAAACCAAAGAAGAAATTAGTGTAAAAAAAAAAGTTTTTGTTTTAATAAAAATAAAAATAAATTCTTTGGAAAGAGTTTAAAATCAAGTCACTTAAATAAAATTGCTGTTGAATTAGTATGTAAAATGAACCATAAAATTTTAATGAAAAAAGCAACAAAGGTAGAATTATATAGTATCTGAACTAGAAAACGGCTTAAATGAATTCATTCATAAATTCATTCATTCATCCCACAAACGTTTATTAAGTATTTACTATGTGTGCTAGATAGCTGAATAGTTAGTAATAGAAAAATGAATAAGATCTTAAGTAAATAAAGTCTGGTAGGGAAAGGAGCTATGAAAACACAGTAAAATATGATGACTACATCAAAGGAGTGTTTTGTTAGATTAGAAATGTTTATAAACCTGTGCTTATTGGTTCCCAGGGGTTATTTTAAAATAATAATTTTCTCTCTTGCTAATATGAAATGTGTTATCAATACAGAACATTTTGAACACAGAGAAAAAATGTAAAGAAGAAAAAAAATCATCTCTAATTCCTCTACTCAGAGAATTATTGAACATTTTTGGTGAATTTTCTTCCAATCTTCTTTCTCTCTGCTCCATTTACACACACACACACACACACACACACACACACACACAATATTATTTTCATTGTATTATGTTATTTAACACTAATATTACATATGTTATATATATCTACTCATACATAAAGTATACCTTTTTTAAAGACTATAAAACATATTAATGACAATACAGTGTTCAACATTAAAGTATCTTCTTGATGTATTAAGCATCTATAATGAGAATAATTAAGTAAACAATATTAGATTTAAACAAAGGTGTCAGTCTAGGAGAAATTAAAGAAAAAATTGGGTTATTTGAACTACTTTAAAGAGAGGCCTCTGATTTTTTTCAACATCAGTTGACCCTCTTGAAATAATCTGAGCTATGATGACATGACAGGATATTGTAGATTGAAGCAACTCACAGCATTTTAGGATTTAAGAAGGTGTTTACACTTCTACAAAACAGACAGCATCACCTGTTGAAGGAAAGGTACTGCTAATCCTGCAGTTACATCCGTTCCCTTCCTCACATTTTCTGCTCCATCTTGTCAAGAAATGGCCTTAGGAGGAGGGAGAGGGGGGCTGCCCACTGGGCAGAGGCGGGCCCAGAGTGGGTCTGTGGCTCAATGACATTATGGTGGCCAGTGGCCAGTCTTCTCAAGCTTGTCAGTCAGAAAGGGGGCCCTGGACGTGCCCATCTACCAGGAGTGTTTTAACTGGAACTCAGCCTTGTGATTCTGTAGGCACAGATGGCATGTTCTATAAAATTATGGGTGCAGCATTGCTTTGAAAAGTCTGAAGTCCTGCATATTGCAATCCTTCTTCTTGAGTATTACTCATAAGGAGTAGGAAGATGGGGGACTTTTCCTTCTGTGTTTCTTCATCAGTTCTTCAACATTCCATTTGCCTTTTTATCACTGCTTTCCTCCACATACAGAATTCAGTGGGGCTTTGATCAGGGACCCTGTGCTCACAGGGAAACCCAGGCAAGGTCTCCAGGAAGACTGCCCCCCACTCTGCACCCGGACGCCCAGGTCTCACCTGCAGGCTGGTTTATGATACCATGCCGAGTTGCAGGTTTTATTAACCAATTCAACTTCCTTCAAGTCTGTTTCGGGAATCCTTCATTCTTTTCTGCCTGAATCACCTCCATTCATCTTTCCTGCTCTGGACTTTGTTCTTAACCTCCACCCCTGCTGGGAAACAGAAGCACTCGTTTTTTATGTGACTTCCTTCACACTCTCATCCTGGATTAGTTCCAGCGTCAGGGCTGGCCTCACGGCGTGCGACCCGACATGTGCCCTGAGTGGTCTCCCGCGGTCTGTACTCAGAGGAGCCCTGCTCCTGATCCAATGCTCTGCTGCCACTGTCTTAAAATGCTTTATAATTTTAAAAAATATGCTCTTTTTACTGATTTTTTAGAGAGAGAGGAAGGGAGAGAGGTAGAAACATCGATGTGAGAGAGATAGGTCGATAAGCTGCCTCTTGTACACCCCGCACTGGGGATCGAGCCTGCAACCAGGGCATGTGCCCTGACAGGGAGTCAAACCAGGACTTCTCAGTCCATGGGACAATGCTCAATCCACTCAGCCACACTGGCTGGGAAAAATGCTTAATAATTTTGACCAAGGGTCCTGCAATTTCATTCCGCATAGGACCCCACAAATTATGTAGCCTGTCTTGTCCACGACACATGGCCACGAGCCGAGCTGGCCCACTCCCATGGTTTCCCTGATGCACCAGCATGGCCTAAGACCCTGTGCAGAGGGAGGCCAGACCAGTGGGGACGAAGCTCCTCCTATTTCTCACCTTGCCAGAATGGGCACAACTGTGCCTGCAGCTAAAGGGAATCAGTGACACCAGCCGAGGCTGCCAAGGGGAAGTCAGGATTTGAGAACTAATTTAATAAGCTAATTTGAATGGAGGTATTGGGAGCTAAGACTGACTTAATCTTACCTCCTCCCAGACGATGTTTAACGAGGACTAAGGAGAGACCTAGAGAAGCAGCCCGTGCCTATCTTCCACCCCCATGGTCTTGCAAACATGAAGGGGATCTAAGCTGGTACAATGTAGAATGAACTTGAATGTGAGTTTGGAGTTATGTGGCTATTGACAAGATTAAATTTCTACTTATTTAATAGTGACTTATTATTTAACAGTAACTAGGAGATCTATGAGACCAGCCAAACTTTCATCTAGGGGCGGAAAAGAACAAGTCAAGAGAATATGTTCAGAAGGGATGCTGGCAAAATGAAAAAAAGTTGCTGTTTTGCTTATACTCTATTGAATCCAGCTCATTTAACAAACTAAACACAAGAGCCTTATTGGGAGAACGAGCAAGCAGGCCAGGAGGACATAACTTATATTAAACCATAAGGCCTACTCTTTTTATTCGTGATGCTGGCCCTGAAGTAATGCAGGGACTTATTTAGTCCCTACTAAAATAATAACTACCAATTTTAAGTGTTTACTATGTGCCAAGCAAAGTGCTAAGCATATCTTATGTATTATATAATGTGTACGTCACCATGAGGTATTTTAATAACCACATTATATAAATGAGGAAATTGGTATTAGAAAGATTAAAGTCACTAAGTCATACAGTGGGTAAGTAAGGAGCCAGCACTTAAGCCAGCCTCATCCAAATTCCAACACTCATGCTCTGAACCAGTAACTTACTCTGTCCTTAAAGGAGCTAAAAAACAGAGCTATTCAGATTTTGTAGCATGCCTTTCTGTAGTCTTCTTTACAATACTCATCTACAGTAACCATAAAAATAGCATCACTTTCTACCAAACAAAAGCAATGAAAGGCCTTCTCACCCCCTGCCCCTATTCTCTTGCTCTTTCATATTTACACATGTAAATTGTAAAAAAAAACAAACCAAAAGCAACCAAATTGATTAATTACACCAAAGTAAAAAATTAATCATCTATATGGCTTTGGAAAGTCCTGTTCTGGTTAAAAAACAAAAAAACCAAGAAAGCAGGTCTGAACCTAGTTTCTTGTCTATATCAAGTTCCCGATGACAAAGAAAATAAGAATGACCGTTCTAGATCAAAACCTGATCAATGAGAAAGAGGACAAAACTGCACAAGAAGAGAAGGCTGTCTGAGGTCAGATGTACCCTCGGAGTCCAGCAAAGCAGCATGAGGCTAAGGGCACAGAATCAGGATCTCAGATTTGCAGATGCCTGTGAAGATACGAGGACTGGCTCGGGGCCAGATATAGCCTTGCAGAGCTCTGTCTCCATCAGTCGTGGTTTACATAAGCATGGGAATACGATGAGAAAGGAGGGCTCTTGAACCAGGAACTGCATGAATCTGAAAGAATAGTATGAAATGGGCTGATATTCAGAATAAACAAAGGTTTGGACAACTACTCCCTAATCCTGGTTCAAGTGTCTTACACATCCCCACAGAAATATTTAAAGGACACTATTATCCATACCCCTGGACTGGGGTTGGAGGAAAGCCTACAGACGTTGGGAACAGAAGAGACGAGGGTAGAATTCCCAGTACCGCAGATAACAGGAACAACAGAGGGCCTGGCTAACCGAGTAATGGTCCCCCACATTAGTAACCTTGATCTGGCTTTTTGGTGATTGTCCTACAGACTTTAGGTTGTCTGAACCAGAGAAAGGCAACACCTTCAGAACACAAAGTAGGATTTTAAAAGTAATGTTTAACTGTTAGAAAAGAAGCCTGCTTTCTGATATCTGCACCTTATTCCTTATAGCATGTGGTAGAGAATACTTTATTTATTTATCAGAATTCCCTTCTAGCAGAGGAATGTGACCTT
This sequence comes from Tadarida brasiliensis, assembly GCA_030848825.1. Lineage (NCBI taxonomy): Eukaryota > Metazoa > Chordata > Mammalia > Chiroptera > Molossidae > Tadarida > Tadarida brasiliensis. The sequence goes on along the minus strand of CM061257.1, from coordinate 57,708,942 downwards.
CAGAGAAAATCTTTAATTAGCCCATTTGGAGAAAGCGGGATCCCAAAGGACCCGCCAGTGGGGACCTCATCCCTGCCTGCCTCAGAGGGCTGTGTGAGCATGAAATATTAAGGCATAGTTAACGAATGTTAAAGCACTGGGAACAATGCCTGGCATGTAGGAATTCTAATATCACAATTTTCTATCTTTGCTAAGATCCTATTGTCTCCCATAACTACCTTCTCTCCTTTTTAAAAACAAGCACATTTGCTGATCTCCAGACTTTTCCTATCTTCCCTTTGCCTTTCCCCAGTTTTCCTATGAGTGCTCTATGTTCTTTTCAAGCAGGAGGATGTAATGCATGGGAATTAAGAGGACTTGCATTGCAATTTACAATTTCCCCTCCTATTTTGGAGTTGGCTCCAATAATCACCACTTACACTGATAGAGAAACATAAGTGGAATGAGCATTTGGTAGTTCATTCATTACAGTTGACCTTGAACAACACAGGTTTAAACTGCAGGTCCACTTATATGCAGATTTAAAAATATATATATATATAGTCAGCTCTTTGTATTACTGAGTTTTGCAATCTCGGAGGCAAACAAACGTAGATCGAAAATATTGTTGGAAGTCCACAGATGTGTTCTTTGATGTCATTTTCTATAAGGTGCTTGAGTACCTTTGGATTTTGGTATTGCAGGGGTCCTGGAATTGATCCACTTGGATATCAAGGATGACTGTAGTTATGTTTTGGGGGAGTCAAAAGTCAGATTTTTCAACTGGCAGGGGTTATCACCCCTAACTCCAGCAATGTTCAAGGGTCAGCTGTATGTCATTTATCCCCAAAGATTAGGGCTGTGTTTCCCTTACTTTTACTCTTTCTCCAAAGGTCATCATTTTCGTAACTATTAACATCCTATATAAAGCTCTCTAAGGCGAAACCCTCTCTGTCAGCCACTCTACCCCACTCCTCACCCCCAGGGTCAGTGAGGGCTTCTGTAAGTCTGAGTTTGGACAACGTGCCTTTATATTCATCTTGAAAGGTAGCCCCTTTTGAGAAACAAGAGGGTGGAGAGAGAACAAGCCAGGAGTTGAAGGATATCCCCTCAGCTCAGATCCCAACACCAGCCCCTTCCCCACACACCACCTCTGCCTCTGTAGTGCCTGAGTCTAACTGCCCAGATGGTAGCTGGAGACATCTCATGATGATTTAGCCCATCTATGTGTGAAGGACCGAAATTCATTGAGGAAAGGAAGTTTGTGAAAATCAATGTAGAATGTCTATAAGTATAACTTATATGAATACCAAAGACATAAAGGTCAAACGTATTCGGTCATAGAAGAAATTCCCTGAGAACATATCCTGGGATAACGTAGATTCACCGAATTAATACCCAACTGGCAATTCCATTTTTCCTGCTCTCATTTCATTAACCTTGTCATAATAACATTCATATTTTATCCTTGAAAAAGTTTTTGGAGCTCATTTTTTAATATCATTAGTGGGTTTTACAGTATTTGTTGATACATGGATTAATTAATTTCTTGGCCATGCAGCATTATTGTATTTTCCCCAGTGTAACACCTTCTATGCAATGTGTTTAAATTTAGAGATTGTTTTTCCCAAGGACCTCATAACACCCTGCTTGACCCATTGGCAGCTGTGTGATCTCAGATCAATCAAATAATCTCTCTGGTTTCTATGTACTTACTTGTAAAATATAAGGAGTAAATTATGATCTAAGATTCTTTCATTATAGTCACTTCATTACATTGGCAATGTGCTTTTTTCCTATTTAAAGGGATAATTTGATATATAAAATCACAAAGTTTTATGACATTGGTTATAACTAAATACAGTCTTCTTAGTTGATTCTAGTTTTTCCCCTATCTCTTTCCTCTTGGAGTAATGCCCATAGCGATTTACAGCAGTGCTGATGAATTTATAACATGAAGTCATTCACATCCTGATGTTTTATATTATACATCATTGACTTTCAAGTTGTTTTATGGATATCTGTGCAAAAAAGAGTGAATGGCTTGGCTGGCATCTGGGAACTCCCATTTGGAGAAGGTTCATGTCATCCTAACTGATAAGAGTGGCTTACTGTGTTTAAATTGTTTATACAACGATTGGGTGTTTGCTGAACACCTGTCTGTTTTTTTTCTGTGAGTATAAAATTTTGGTAAGCTCTAGGCAGAGGATGCCCATGTGACCATCCCCCAACAACAATCCTGGACACGGAGCCTCGCATGAGCTTTCCTGTAGACCACATTTCACACGTGTTGTCGTAGCTTATTGCTATGTGACTCCGTTGGGAGAGAACACTTGAAAGCCTGCTCCTGATTTCTTCCAGACTCTGCCCCATGCTCCTTTTTCCTTTGTTGATTGTGTCTTGTGTATTTCAGCTGCAATAATTATAACCATGAGTATGCATATGTGCCGATCCTGGGAGTCCCAGGGAATCACCAAACCTGAGGGTGGTCTTGGGAAACTCCAACTCAGAATCCTTGAAATGGTTCCTCTTGCCTGTATCATTTCAGGGGCTAGTTCATTTCAGAGACATTTAGGAGCAGTTCCTACATTATATACCCATTTCTAGCCTGGCATAACTAAATGAGTGGGGTGGCCATGTTAATTGACCTAGGATGTAAAAATACTGCGGTCTTTTTATGCGAGTGGTCTCATGAACATGAACATTATAGAAAAGTGGCTTTCAATTTAATTTTTCAGTCATGGAATCCATTGTGTATGAAAACTTTCTGGGAAAGCCAATGAGTAAAACGTTTCAAAGTAAGGCCACTCTGGTTGGGGAAGGCTTCAGAGGCTTGACTGCTCACTCCCCTTCCTCCTTCCTGACCTCAAGGTAGAAAATGTCCCTTGGAGTTTGCGTTTCTTAAAAATAATCTATACCATTACGATGAGCATTCCACATGTGTACTTCCTTACACTGGGAGGGAAATAGATGGCAAAGTAATTGCATTATTTATTAGTGAACTCATACATGGAATGACGAAATTAGGTTATGAGAGTAAAATCAGGTATTCTCTTTAACAAGAAAGCAAAATCTGAGCATTGGAGGAGTTAGATGTCATAGCTAAAGGCACAGCTGAAATCTCACTTCCGAACCTGACTGTTTTCCCTCAGGACATCAAAGGCAGTGGGGGACTAATTGCTTTTAAAGCATCTATTATGAGCACACTATTTAATATTTCATTTAATTTTTAGAAGGGTACTTTCTCTCCATTTCACATTGGTGTAGAGTTGGAATTTGATTCTACCCCGACCCTTTTTGCCAGAGCACATTGCATCCGTAGGTGTCAACCTGTCAGGTCATCTACTATTTGACCCAGCAGCTCAGCTCACTAACCTCATGTGCTCTGTCCCTTTCTCTTGTGGCTGGTGAAGTCCTTTTATCTGAATGAAGAGTGACGGGAAGGCCCTGCTTCCGTATGTCCTGCAAGATAGACAGGGGTTTAGGGGAGAGGCATGTGGTCGTTGCTCCTTGGAGGGGCAGCATTGAAATCGGGATGACCATGTAAGCCAAAAATACCTTCAAGGGTCCCACAGTCCTTGCTAAACTGAGCGCACAGGAAAAGTGCTTTAATTACCATTGGCCACAGCGATCTGAAAGGTATTTTCCTGTTTGTGACTGATTAGCCTGATGGCTTTGTTTGAAAAGGAAAGCTGTGTTCATGATAGCTGCTTGTCAGCCAGAGCTTCCTAACGGTCTCCAGTTTTTCTGTTTCTTGAAGTTGTGCTTCAGTGAATCCGTAAAGCACTTCCTTTTCCCTCCCAGCCCATGATTATTCCACTTCAGCTTGCCATACAACAGCTGCCTGGGATTCAGCTGTCACCCTCCAGTGCACATGATCAGTCCAGCAGAATGACATTACTGTGTACCCTGGCTTCACGCCAAAACTGTGGGAGGACATTACTGCCCTCAGATGATAGAGGATTGAAGAAGGAGGGAAGTCAGGACAAAGTTCATAGTTGTAAACACCCAGTGCATCAACAAGGTGTATAGTCCCAATGGGTGATACAGATTTGAACAGGGTACATAATATGCATCCTTATTTTAATTCACCACCCCTCCCCCAAGGCTTAAAGACAACAGTGAGATAGGACACACTTCTCAACACTGGCTATGAAGCATGCAGGGAATAGGGATTCAGTTCTGGGTGGAAGGTGGGCGCTAGGAAAGCAGCCGTCTTGGCACGAAGGATCTGACTGTAGGCAACAGAAAGACGTGCACCACCAATTGGCAAAGACGAAGACCGAGCAGAAGCAGAATGAATTCAGCTGGGATTGAGATTGGGCTCAGGGAGGTCTGTGTAGTGATTATTTAAAGATTGCAAATTTAGTTACTATTGTACATTTTCATCCTTACACTTTACGGAGTATGTATCATCAATTCTGTTTTATAAATGAGAAAGTCACAGCTCTGAGCGTCTAAGAAACGTGCCCAGGTGTACCATTAGTACGTGGTAGGGCCAGGACCGGAACCTGCTTCAGCTGAAGTGAAAGCCAGGGCCCATCAGCTCTACCACGTTGTGATCAAAGCCAGAGCAGCAATTTCAAGGTGAAATTCCAAAACTGAAGTCTTTATCTTCTCCCAGAAATGAATCCTCCTTCATTCACTCCGTCTTGGTTAAGGGCACCATGAGTCATGAACTTGCCAAGCCTGAAACCCAGGATGCATCCCGACGCCCGCCCCTCCTTCACTCTTCAGCGCTTGGCTCATGAGTCACCTTCTCTGCAAGTCTTCCTTCACCTCTTCCAGGTCGGACACTTCTTCTGTCCACGATGCGTCTGTCCCGCCTCTAGTATCCCGACCCGTATCACATGCATGTTCCCCTCCCCACTCTGAGTGGGCACCTCCAGAGGTTAGGGGCTGCGCTCCACAGGCCTTCACGTCTCCAGTGTGTAGCAAATGACTGTCACGTTGTTGCATATTGTTGGTACTTTAAATAATAGAGAAAATGAACGGATGAATGGAAACCAGACTATCGAGGAAACTGTATTTCATTTTTAACTGTTTGCCCATTTTATAACTAGCTGGCAGAGAATTTTTCACCCAGAAGTATTGACCAATATACTGGCCATTGTATTTGGTGGCGATTTGGCAAGATGTGCAGGATGGAAATGAGAAGGGCACAGTGTGTTTCATGGTTCTAATAATCACTGATTAAGCACTTTGGATGGACATAAGCCACCGGATATTATTAAAGAAAATGGCTTCTCCGAGATATTTCATCAAACATTCAATTACAGAAAGCTACTTGCGGCGTTAAAACAGGATGCCAAGATTCGTATGGAATGTGCTTCAGTCGCGGCCTTTTTTTTTTTTTTTTTTTGACTGACATGGACACTGGATAAATGTGCATCCTGGCTCCTCTCCCTTCATCTGTCCATAGCTTAGCAGAAGCTTGGGGCTCACAGTGGCTGATCAGCTCCACTGTTTGATCACAGTGCCCTACCAGAGTCCCCTGCAAGAGTTACCCCTGGTTTCACAAGCCTGGGGAATAAGTATGGTCTCATGTCTTGCATTTTTCCTAAAAGTCATTTGAGAAAACCATTTTTCCTATTAATAGGAAGTCCTTTTAATGATCTCTTTTGCTAATAAACCCTAGTCAAAGCCACATGGCCCATCAGTTCTCTAATTTACATTCTCAGGCAACTACGGATTCAGTCTTCCTCTTCCTTACCCACAAATCCTTAGGCTCAATATGCAAATAAACCCCATCTTTTCTTCAGAAATTGATTCTGGTTTTTTGGACTATTTGGAGGAGGAGCTTACCTCGCTGCCTTCTCCCAGAGCAGCGGGTGTTTCACAACGAGGTCAACTCCAGGGGTATAAATGAATATGTATTTTAAAAAGTACTGTTTTCCTCTCTCTGTCTCTGTCATATATACATTTCTCCATCACTCACAGGGGGAAACACCACTAGATGCATCCGTGAGTGCCACTGCTCTGTCACACAGTCTACCACCAGTATCACTGGGCACAGAAGTGGTGCCAGGGCCTGAGGACAGACTGGACCACGCTCCTGTACTTGCTAGAGAAACCTAATGAACTGAGTCATCTGCTGAGTACCCATGAGAAGACTATCCCTTAGACATTTCTATGTAGCAAGAGCTGTACTTTTCCTGCACTGGTTGTTGTTTATCTTATGGACACTATAAATGTTACATTTGATTGTATGCTCTTGGCTTGAAAATTCAGAACTAAATGAGTAGCATCACTACCGTATGCGTGCATTTAGTCTAATATTTCCCCTGATTTATAAAAAATTATTTACCTATACTTACAAATTAATTCTGCTTTCTGTATTCTATTGAATGTATACATTTTTTAATGTATATTTAAACCTTTAAACATATTTGATAGAGCTTATGTTAAAAAAATTGAGGATGAGTTTATAGTGTCTTCTTTCTAAACCAGGGCAATTGTTAGTATTATATTGATCAGATGCATTTCAGAAAAACAATCGGTATAATTTATATCCTGTGCCAATTTTGATTATATAGTGTAATCATATACTTTAATGGGCAAAATCTCACTGACAAGATCATAAAATTTATTTACATCTCTGAGAGAAGCAGGCAAGGCTATTTGGATTTAAATATAGAAATAACTTTTGTATCCACTAAATAATGTATTTTTAGGCTATTTAAAATACATTCATGCATTCATGAGAAGATGACACCTGATATATAATAAAGTTAATTTGCTTTAAGTATTTCCTAGCATTGGTCATGAAGTCATGAAGTCATCTCTATGTACCGACAAAATTAAGAACCATTTTACTTTTGCAATTTGTGTCCCATATACCATATTTGAAGCCTGTGTGGGACTATTAGTGGTGATGTTTTAATATTTATTTATTTATTTATTTATTTATTTATTTTTATTACAGATGTTTCTCCTTTTTCCCCCATTGACATCCTCCTCCTGATCCCACCCCCAGTTGTGAGACTTTTTAAAATGTTTTTACTGATTTTTTTTAGAGAGAGAGAAAGAGAGAGAGAGATAGAAACATTGATGTGAGAGAGAAGCATCGATTGGCTGCCTCCTGCACCCCTGCCCCCCTGACTGGGAATGGAGCCTGCAACCCGGGCATGTGCCCTGACCAGGACTCAAACTGGGACCTCTCAGTCCATTGGACGTTGCTCTATCCACTGAGCCACACTGGCCGGGCTTAATTGTGATATTAATTGAAGGGATAAATTGCAATGCTAAAGGGATGAAAAGACCCTTGGGATTCTATCTGCTGCCACTTATGCAATGTTAAATAAAGAACTGAGAAATTGCCCAGATAATTCAATACAAATTTCTCTCCCAGTTCAAATACTAAACTCTGGTTAGCTTATTTGGTTAGAATATAGTTCATTTAATGTCAGAACCAGGCACAATCACTTCAAGGGCCAGATAACTATATGGAAAGAAACATCCAGTGCCTCAGCCACAGGCTGCACTCCCAGAGCCAGCAAGCAATCTCACAGATGCGTGCTCAGGACCCGGAAGAGACGACGTATGAGAAAGGCTGGCTCAGAGCTCCCTGGCAAGGGTGTGTGAACCAGCTCATGTTTGAAGGACAGAATGTACCCTGTGCTCATCATTTAAGTGCATACCGAGAACCAGAGCTTACTTATACCACAGCTACACTTCATCTTGTTTTCCAAGGGGTTCATCTCCTAGCCTAACGAGGTCTCCTGTTGTTTCTCTTTGGTGCGTTATTTGTTGCTCCCAACTTAGCGCCCCACAAACATGTGATAAACAAACCTCCTATGTCTTCCCTGACGTCAGGTGGCTGAGCAGCCCGAGGCCAAGTAGAAAACCGTATGCCCAGCACTAAGGCCCTCTCTCTGGACCCGTTACCATTTCCCTTAGCTATAAATCCTCCTTTCTCCATCTGCTTTCAAACACATCCTGCGTGGAAAGAAAATGAGGCCTTCTCCCATTTCCCCGCTCCCCTCTCCAGGCTAACCTGCCATCACACATCGTCTTTCTCCTTACAAGAGCACTTGCCACTTTATTTTCGACTATGTTTCTAGATGAGGAGATTATTTAAAACTGTGTGTGTAGGGAATCATCTTTATGAGAATTGGATCCCAGTAGAAGAGTGGGATCCAATCCCCGGTCTGATGCAAGCGTTACAAGCAAAGTAGCCATTAGAGAAACAGGATACATATTGTCCCACATCAATTAGATCTCAGGTCTCCTTTTCCCCAAGGGGGTCCTTCAGGGAGGCCTGGTCAGGGGGACTGCATTCTAACCTCAGCTCAATAAAGGCTATGTGCTGAGCACTGTACTACAAGCTTTATATACACTATAGTATTCTTTTTTTAAATTATATTTTATTTTTATTGTTGACATTATTACAGATGTCCCCCATTTTCCCCCTTTTGCCCCACTCCACCCAGACCCCAGCCTCCCCTTTCTCTGTGTCCATGGGCTAAGCATATATGTTCTTTGGCTATTCTCTTCATCTTCTTTTATCCTGTCCACCCCACCTGCCTCCCCTCTGACATCTGTCAGTCTGTACCATGTATCCATGTCTCTGGTTCTATTTTGTTTGTCAGTTTATTTTGTTCATTAGATTCTACATATAAGTGAGATCATATGGTATTTGTCTTTCTCTGACTGCCTTATTTTGCTTAGCATAATAGTCTCTATTGTATTCTTTTATGAACTCAGAGGGGAACTAGGAAAGAGACAAGAGGCCAGAGTAGTAAGAACAATGCAAATTAAAGGAATCTTTGTATCCTCCCCTTGCGATTTCTTTTTACCTTTGAAATAGCATCAATTTCCTTAAAATGAGGAGATTTTTTAAGGGCCACAGAAAACTTAAGAAACCGTCCTTTTCCTCCAGAGCCTCTTTTGTGGAGAATGAAGGGCCCTAGAGAAGACAGTGACGGCAACAAGAAGAGTGAAAAGCAAGAGTCCCTGAGGCAGTGTGTACTGGTACGTGTTTCAAAACTGGCTGTGGGGTGTGGGAAAGCTGTGATTTATAGCATTTGTCCATTCCCCTGGTGTAAATTTCCCCACCCCTGCTGATTTCAATATAACTCACATAATGTTGCTGAACGTGGAACAGGGAAGAGATGCACACACATGGTTTTGGTGAGCTGGTTAGGGGCCAGCGTCTGTACTGTGAGTATTCATCTCTATGTCCTCATCGTCCAGCGCGGTGTCAGACCAGCATGCGAATGGTCTGAAAGACAAGAGTCCAGATTTCAGCTTCAGCCTCTATTACTTTGGAGTGCTTGACCTTGAAGATGTCATGTAACCGCTCCAAGCTTCATTTTCTTCATTTGAAATATTGGATTTAAAGCAGTTCTTCTCCCATGCCGTTGTTGGCTCTAAGTTGCTAAGGGGAAAAAAATATTAATTTTCTTCATTCAAGATGCATGTTAATAGTTTATCTTTGATTTCTCAGATTTTTTTAAACTTAAAAAAATGGTGGTTAGTCCAATAGGAGTGATTATTTGTAAAATCATGTGGGCTCTTAGTAATAAATATTTCCTTTTCTAAGTACTTAAAAGGCAGCAGTATATTACCAGGTATGAATTTATAGGCCACAGCTTACTTGTGTGAAAATAGAACACCAGTTTTCTAAAATTAAGCTTCACTTCAAGAATGAACTCCCATTCTATTCTCTAGGAGAAGATGTAATCTTACAAAATCAAAGAAAACCCCACTGAATCCTGCAACTTCTCAGGCTCTTCGGAACATTTTCCCTCATCTCGGCACATCCACGTTTGTGACCCATTGGTTTCACCTCTGCAAATGGAAGATCATTAAGGATTTATAGGAGCAGCGTACATTTGCTCTGAAAATGTATTTGCAAACATACATTGGAAAGAAGCAGGTTATCCTGAAATAAGTTAGCAACATCTGTGGTCTCTCTGAGAAGAGACCGTGTGTTTATCTCAGGCTGAAGTTGATGGGGATTTCCTAGATTCCGGCAGCAGCCTGCCCCCCTTCGTGTGAACCAGGTAGGCTGCTAGTGCAGGGAGCAGTATTTCATTGTCTGCCTCCGAGGACCTTCTGGGATGATGTATGTGTGCAGCACAAGGCTCACAAGAAAAGGCAAATAGAGCCAACTCCAAATACAATCAGCTTTCTCCCAACTAGTAAGTTTCGAAAGTGCTCCCTAGGGCCCTGGCCAGTGTGGCTCAGTTGTTGGAGAGTTGTCCAGTACACCAAAGGGTCTGAAGCTCAATTCCATGTCAGGGCTCAATTCCATACCCAGGTTGCAGGTTTGATACTGGTTGGGATACCTATGGGAGGCAACCCGTCGATGTTTCTCTCTTACATTGATGTTTTTCTCTTTCTCTCCCTCTCCTTTCCTCTTTCTCTAAAATCAATAAAAAAACATATCATCGAGTGAGGATTAAAAAAAATAATAATAAACATAAAGTATCCCCTAGGGCTTAGAATTAACCACGAGGAGGAGAGAGAAAAACTCTGAGAGGGGGTCTTGATCTTTTCTGAATTAGAAATCTGCATAATTAAGAAAATGGATGACTTGCATCAGGTTTAACTTACAAATGAGTTGATAGTTTTCTTGACTAGCTAGAATAGTGACTAGTAGCCAGAAATCAAATTTGATTATTAAGCTGGTGACTGTGGAATTTGTACTTGATAAAATAACAATCTATTTTAACATTGTGCTAGAAATGGACATCAAGATCACTGGTCTTGTGTTTTCCAAATAACATCTCTCTCCTCTTTTTTGGAGTGGGCAACTTTCCTACCTTCTAGATTCTCAACATCTCCTCTGTTTTCTGTAATTATGCAAAAGTTACAAAAATGAGCAATGTTCACATTTACAAATTGTCTCAGTACTTTGGGAAGGAATTTGTCTCTGTTTAGAGACTTGTTTTTGTTTGAAGCCATTAAGAGTTTTATTTCCACGAATCCTGGGTTTCTATTCCCTTGCATCTTGTTCGTTCAAGCCCTTCCAGCTTGAAGATCCCTGCTCCTTGTGGATTCTGATGACTTTATACCGACTAAATAAATAACACTTATTTACTGGTAGTTGTGGATGATAAATGAAGGGTTGTGTTATAATTAAATGCAGCTCTTAGACCATACAATCCAAGTGAAGTGGAGAATTAATATGAATATGCAAATAAAGTTAGCCAAGGACACTTTTTAATTGATATAGATGAAGCGATTTTACAGCTTAAATTATTTGGATACTCGAAGTGCCCCTGTTTGTCCCTCTAGAGAACAGTGTAAATGAAGTTCATCAGCAAGGAAAAGGCACTGTGATCCTTAAACAATTAGAATTTTGATTCTCTCCTGATCAGCCAAAGAAAGTCTAAATTAAAGAAGTAATGGAAGCTTTTGAGGTCTTAATAATTGTTCAATCTTTCTGTGGGGTTCTTCTTGACAAAGACAGAGGTGGGTCACCGTGACATTAATATAGCTTAAACTTCAAGACCCCTATCTGGGACAGGCTCTTTCCAAGGCCCTGGAGGGGACCAAGCAATGTCTTCATATAGACATGTGTTTTTGTAAAATTTGCAAAAATATGATATTTAACTGTAATCTGTTCAGACCTCTGTCTCATTTCTTTATGAGTTCCTCTCAGGAGGCCTTGTTGTAAACATTTTGGAGATCTGGAGATGAGGGTAGATTTAGGTTTGTATGTATCTGTGGTGTTTACAATCAGTTACATTATTGCTGGTTTTTCCTCTGTGATGTAGTTCTCAGGTACCGGTGTGTGACACCAAAGTGCAGGACCAGGGGTGTGCTGTGGCACACCCACCAGTACCCAGCACCGGAAGCAGGTGGATGGTAGAGGAGAAACAAGGCTTGAAATATATAGACTCACAAGCTAATCTGTGGAAGATTATTTCAATCACTGGATATGTACAGTTGTAAACAGAGGATTTGGTTCTTGTTGATTCATAGTCAAAATAGAAGTTGTCTTATGCCCGGAATAGATTCAGTAATGCAGCACATACAATTATCGATCCACCATGCTGTTGATGGGAACTGCTGAAATAGAATTTATCGGAGTTCCTGTGTTTGTGGGACAGAAACCTGTAGTAATTTTGCAAACAGGGTGAAGGCCTGTGTATGAGGTCATGTTTTTTAGTCCTCTCAACTGTCCATAATAATAAAACAGATTTTAATCAGTCATGATAGAAGAAAGAATAAATTACCTTTTTATCCTCTCTATAGAATATTATATTTGTTATTTATAAAGGAGCAAGCAACCAAAAATGTAAAAAAAATAAATAAAATAAGGTAGCCCATGGCAGTTCAGGTCTCCAAGAGCAAGTGCTTCAGTGAACAAGGTGGAAGATTCAGGCCTTTTATTACCTAGCCTCAGAAGTAACAGTGTCACTTCTGTCATATGCTATTGGTCAAAGCAGACATAAACTCGCCCAGATTCTGAGAAAAGGGACATAGATGCCACTTTTCAATTGAAAAGCTGCCAATAATTTTCAGCCATTTAAAAAAACCTGCTTCAATATACAACTTCACTTTATCAACCAAGAATCAGGAGAGAATGTGCATAATTGATTTTCCTGGACCACATATCTCAAGATAGAAGTCTTGGCGAGAAAAGTGAAGTAAGATATTATGCAGTCTAAGAAAGGCAGTATTCCATTCTAGAAAGAGCTTTGTGTGGTGGGGACTGATGAGTTAAAAATCCTGTATTCTCTGCTTAAGCTTTTTGACTTCAAGGATCAGTTTTCCTGTCAGGGTTAATAAAAACTAACATCCATGGTTGATATGAAGATCCAATGACATCATGTGAAGACCAATATATGGCTGCTATTAGCATACCAGACCTCCAAGGCAAACCTAAGGCAGCATAAGATAAAAATTCAATAGTCCTTTCATACTCAGTCTTGATTTGGGTTAATTAATCACAAGTTACAACTGTAAGACAACCCTATGGGCATTATAGTTTAATTTTGTGAGAAGCCTTGTGACTAGCAACTGGAAATATATTTCATTGTTTTAAAGACCTAAGTTACCCTTTAGGCCAATCATGTATTATGACCACATATCAGATTTATCTATGACATAAAAGCTTAATGATATCCTTCATGTTAGGATGGAGAAACTGAGGATTATGGGGATTATGTACTTGATGAAGGTCTGAAGGGCTTGTAAGCAATAGACTAGAATTTGAATTCAGTTAGTATATATTATACTGTCTAGTGATCCAAAGCCTTGCCTATTTGATAGCCCTTTCGGATTATGCCAGAATGACATTCAATTAAATTCTGACTCAATATAGTTAATTTATTTCAATAAATATTTATTGGACAACTCTTCAATCTAACTGAACTAATATTTAGCGACAGGTTAATGTAACCAGGCATTGGCATACAGAGTTGACAAGATAAAAACTTCACCTTCAAGGAGAGTATACAGTATATTGGAAGAGAGGGATATATAAATAGATAATTGCAATATGAGTAGTAAATTTCAATCTAGCTTTCAACATTGTGTGAGCGCTGTAGAGACTAGAAAAACAAGCCAGACACAATATCTTCCCTCAAATACTTGCAAGTTACTTGAAAAACTGAGTTTTATTAAGACAGCCTCATTAGATAATTTAGGAAAATATCCCCTGTGGGTCCTGATTTATGGTTATTGATGATTATTGATGGTTTCTTTAGATTTCAAGATGGTGCTGCTCGATGAAACAGTCCATGTTTTATGAATATAGCCAAAACTGTCAGAAGATAACCAATAATGTTTTTAGTGAAGGAACAACCAGCAGTGTTTGTATAGATGCCTATGGCGACCACGGAAAACAGCTGTCATTGTGGGTACATTGCCTTCAAGTTTCAAAGTGTTAATCACAAAAAAGGAACTATCCCTGAGAATGGTCTCTGTGATGGTTAGTGTTTTCTGTTACATTTTGATACATCTATCCATCCATTCACCTATCTAACATCCATCCATCCATCCATCCATCCATCCATCCATCCATCCATCCATCCATCCATCTACACAAGGTGTGATGGGCATGTTAACATCAGCCGTCACTTGTATACAGAAACTGGATCACATGGGCTTTCAAGCAATATTTGTTAAATTTCCAGGAATTTGCGTGCTTTAAATACAGCCATTTAATAAAATTTAAACAATATAAACCTACAGTTAAATGAATTAAAAATAAAGTTAATAAATACTCAAAACTCATCACTTCCCAATTATTTTACTACACTCCAGTATTATTTGTGTTCTTATGGTTATTTAAGTTTATTTTATCTGTATGATAGAAATGCTACATAATGGCGTGTTACTTTGCATCTGGTTCACAACTCCAAATTCAGTGATGTTATGTTGGCAGCCTGAAATAAACCCTAGAGGGAATATTCATACCCTGGGAATTAGCAAATGTGTCTTGGTATATTTCATAGAGTAGAAATGGATAGGGTCAGTGTTTTAGGCAATAGTGAGCTCTGAAGGTGTTGGTTTGTTTGTTCTTTACTTATTTTGTGATGAATACCTTATTTTTATTAAACATTTAAAATAATCTAAATAGATTTGGTACTTAAAAAGTGAATTATTTTGAGAGGCTTTATTATGGAAAAAAACAAACAAACACAATAACACATCCATAAAGAGAGTTTAACACACAGTCTTACTCTATGTGGCAACAACTTTCAACTCTTAACTGTTCCTTCTGGTAGTTATTTTCATATTTAAGAACAATATTCTTTTTTAATGTTTAAGGTATACAATATAAAGGTTTTTTAAACTGAGAAATACGTGACATACAACTTTAAGGTTTACAATGTATTGATTTCATACATTATATACTGCAGTATGATTTACCACCATAGTGTTAGTTACAACCTCCATCATTGCTCCACATAATAATCTTCTTTTTTTGTGGTGAGAACATTTAAGATCTAGTCTCTTAGTAACTTTGAAGTACACAGCACAGGCTTGCCAAATATAATCACCATGCTGTGCACTAGATCTTCAGAACTCATTTATCTTCTACTTGCAAGTTTCTACCTTTTGACCAACAAACAATATTCTTAAAATGCATATGGTAAAATGATTGTTTTCACACACCGAGATATAAATCTTATATTGTATCTTCACTGCTTTAAAATGATTAAACAATTTTCACTTAAATTTTTTTTTCAAATAGAAAATAATTTATTTTAACTTCATTTTACTTAACGTTTGTAACTATTCATGATTTTGTGAACTTGCTTATAAATCTGTCCCTTGAAATCTACAAAGTGAAGTTTTGCTACAATAAGCACTTAAAATTTCACAAACTACTTCTATCCATATTTGATTCTAAAATTTGAAGTTGGAATTATTTTCTTCTTGCAGCCCGTGTTGTTATTGAGATGTCTGTCTTATTGTACCTTGGTATTTTACCTTCTTTTTCTCTCTGGAAGCTTTCTGGATCTTTTCTTTATTCCTGACACTCTAAAATATCAAAATGATATTTCTTTATGTGCTTTCAATTCAGTGGGCTGGGCATTCATTGAACCTTTCACTTTCCTTTAGCTTTGTTACAAAATTCTTTGTTGACTTTACCTTCTAACAATGTTATTTATTATTATTTTTTATGTCAAGAACCACATTTTTAAGTCTCTGAAATATGTTTCCAAGTCAATTTGTTTTAAATGTATCATATGCAATATTAATTGGATCTTACTCCATATTCGTGCTGAGAATCTCTTTGTTAGAAAAGGTGACTTCTGTGGCATTTGTTCATTGATATGACATATATACTCAGTCTTAAACTTGCCCTTGTATTTTATATTGTGCTCTTTGCTCTTCATTCATTTTGCTGGGCACTTGATGGGGTTCTTCAAGATGCAAATCAGTACCTCGTAGAAAAACGCAACAGGGTATTGAAGTTCATTAATTTCATAACCTAAGGACTAAATCATTTTTTATTTCTTCACGCCTTTCCCATCAATCCTACAGTCATAGAACAATGGCCAAGTTTATATTATGTATTTAATAGATTCTTTGGCATTCCACTGTGTGTTTGCTGTATAGAGATTGTCAGGGACCTAATTTATTTAATTCCCTCCAATGCTTGGTATTATCAGACATCAAAAAAAATATTTATTGAGAGAATAAGTGGTAAGATTAATCTTCCCAGAGAACAGTCTTATAAAAACTAACTTCTTAGGTGGGAGCGGGGAGGAGGGGTCAATGGGGGGGGGACATCTGTAATACTTTCAACAATAAAGATTTAAAAAAAATTTTTAAACTAACCTCTTGCTCCAAATTAATTTTTATTTGTGCAATATACAGGGTAGGGAAAAAGTAGGTTCACAGTAGTTTGTATAGAAAATAACACAATAATTAATAAATAATAATACATGAATAAAGTCTGTTTTATGTACTCACAACTGTAAACCTACTTTTGCCCACCCTGTATGCTGCAAATACTTCAGAAAACCCTCCCTCTTAGCCTGCAATGATCCTCAGGTTAGGATAAAGGCAGTTGTGAACACTTCTTGGGTTATATATTTTTTAAAGGAGCTACTATTGTTGCTTACTTTTATACTATTATTTTTCTCTGGAAATAATTCTCCAATTTATAATAGAAGTCAGTAGGGGAAATTTGCTCTTTGGAAATTTACTCTGTGATCAGAGTCAACTGGATCCCACCTGTTTCATAAAGAACACAATGCCTACAAAAACAGTAACAAAAATATCTAATAGATGATTTTTATACTCATTAAATTATTATATCTCTTTTAAATGAGAGGCACTTAAATGGTTAAGTGATACAACTAATTTTATATATCTATATATATGTTTTTATTGTTTTTTTTAGAAAGAGAGGAAGGGAGAGAGATAAAGAAACATCAGTGAGAGAGAAACATCTATCAGCTGCCTCCTGCATGCTCCCTACTGGGGATTGAGCCAGCAACCTGGGCAATTGCCCTGACCAGGAATCGAACAGGGACCTCTCAGTCCATGAAATGACGCTCAATCCACTGAGCCACACTGGCTGGGCTAAATAATACAGCTTAAAGTATAGTCTGACTTCCCAAATTTAGTCCATTTTGCTTTTTTTCCTGGCTCCCTCTAATCGGCCCTATGAAGCAATTTTGAGATCTTAAGTCTTGTGTGAGCCTGAGCCAAGTTCCCAGCTCATCACCGTATTTCCAATTTCTCACAATGTTGTTCATAAAATTAATACCTCTTTTCATATCAAACTCTTTAGAAAAGAAAGATCTAAGATGATTCAATTTTGGCCTTTTATGGATCCAAAATGATATGCTCTGTAGAGTTGATTAAGGCTTCTTAATTGTTGATTGGTTGATTAGCACTTGTAACTAAGCAGATTTGGGGTAAATCCCACTCAGTTACCTCCAGGATCAATCTAAAGAATTCTCTCAGTTGTCTATCTCTTATTTCCTTCTTTCGCATTTCCTTCCTTCCTTCATGTTTAGACGAGAAGGGACAAATCCATCCTTGTCTTACCATTTGATACTATTTCCATCAACCTTCCTGGTTTTCCTGACATTTGACATAGTCTGATGCAGTAATAAGGAGAAGCAGAGAAGTTGGCCAGGACATGAGAGCGAGGTAAACGGGTTGCTTGTGTGCCAGTCCTAAAAATAATCGTCAATGGCCTGTGGCAGGTCTGGCATACCACTTAGCAGGACATTAAGTGGACATTTCAGTCTTGGGATTGCCATCTGGCTCTCACACTAGACTAAAAGGATTTTGAGAAGATCACATAGCAAATCATCCTGTCTGCCTTCTTTCCTTCCTTTGACCACCACTCTGTGCCAGACACCATTCTGGTGAACAAGACAGAAGGGAGGAGACTGACAGAGAGAGTATCGCCCTAGGTTATTTACAACTAGTACCTGAGAAGGTGACAAGTTCTGGGAAGAAGAGTACATCTGGGAATTAGGAGCACTGAGAACTGGGAGTGAGCCTCTAGGCTCTACCCAAACCTGCTGATTCAGAGTATCCAAGGGTGTGAGGAGCAGGTGTCTGAATTGTGAACATATATATTCAGCTCCGCAAGAGCTCATGATGTGTTCCAAAGCTTGAGAATCAGTGAACTAAATAAATTTCCTTGGGCTGCATTGTATCTCGTAAGTAAAGAAAGAACAAGTGTAAACATTCTTTCCAAAAGTTTCCTAGAGGTTGTTTGAGGAGGCTGTGTTTCTTGATTCAGGTTTCCTTTGAACAAATATTGAAAACTTCTTAGCATCCTCATGCTCCTTTCCATGGCTCTCTTGTTGATATCTGAAGGCTGGCTTTCAGAGGCAAGAGTACCAGAAATCTCAGTCTGCAAGTAAGAAGCACTGATTGGTTTCAATAAAATATCCCAGAGATGATGATGTTTATACAACAATAAATTATCATAATAAAACAACTAACTGTCACATTACTTTATTCAATTACATAGCAGTGCTTAAGTTTGGACTTAAAGATGCAATTCAATTTCCTTTTGCTAAAATCACGCATGGCCATAAATTTTTATTATCTTTATCGATGGAAACAGACTGCTTTGGGTGGCTCTAACGTCATATGACCTGTTGACTAAACACTGGGACAGGGCAATAAATCTTGAACTTTGTCCAGTTCTCTTACTAGTGAAAGATTAAAAACTGAGATGTAAAGCAAATGATTTAATGAGTAACTCCTGCTCCTCAGAGGCAGTGGGATTGAGGTTCACCATAGAGAAGCACAAGTCTTTTCCTTTCAGCTTCCTGTAGCAACCTCAGGTTTCTGCCTTAGTGCATCCTGGAGTTCTCACATGCGGACACTAGGAAATGCTTTTCTCCTGATCTCTGTCTGAGCCATGGGAAACAGGATCGAAATGAGGGCATGAAATGTGTAGGCTACTTCCCATTCATGTTAGTGAGAGCGGGTCACTAATTTCACTCTTTTAAAAATTAGTGAACACCGACATTATTTTTATACTTTAAACAGACAACTTGAATACACTCCATTTTAACTTTGGCTCTAAGCAAAGAGGGCATACTGGGCTTTAAACTGGTTGAGTAAATATATTCTGTTTTCTGTCTCAAGAGCCTGGCCCTTTATTGAATAGTTCCTAACTTTTGAAATGGCTGGTATTTTGTCATAGAGCTTGGGAGCTTAATAAGTAAGTGAGAGGCATTCTGTTATAGTTAAACATTTCTGAAGTTACATTCAGAAGACTTGAGTTTAAATTCATAATACTACTAATTACCTGTGTAGTCTTTCTTCTTTTTTTTTTATCCTCACCCGAGGATATTTTTGCATTTATCTTCAGATAGAGCAAGAGGGAGAGAGAGAGAGAAACATTGACGTGAGAGAGACACATCAACTGGTTGCCACCCACACAACCCCAACTGAGGCCTGGGACAAACTGCAACCGAGATATGTGCCCTTAGCGGGAACCGAACCCAGGACTCTCTGGCCTACAGGCGACGTTCTAACTGCTGAGCCAAACTGGCCAGGGCACCTGTGTAGTCTTTCTGAGCCTCCATTTTTCATTGGCAAAAATTGGAGTAATATGTAAATCCCAGGACTGTTGGGCACATTAAATAAAATAGCATGCAAAAGCAGCTGGCATATCAGCTAGCAGATAGAATAAGCTCAGTTGACTTTAGTTCACATAATGTGATATGACATCATGGTATTCGCCCAAGGACCAATGCACAGTATTCAGTTGGTGAAGCATTCTTTTGGCTGAAGGAGGACTTTCAACAGGAAATGACAGAGAATCAAAAAATTTTAGATGCATCACTATTTTATTTCCTACAGCCCATTAGTAAGACAGACTTGCCCATTCAGATTTGGTTTTTTAGTGCTCCTTGGGAGAAATATTTCTTAGAGTTAGACTCTTTTTGAAAACTAGAATATAAACTTCTAGTGTCAGTTTGTCTTAAGGCATTTTTCTAGGAATATAGTCCTATTCAATAAAGAATAGGGGAGGAGGGGAAAGGACCAACCTTGGCCAGGGTCTGGCTCTGCACTTGACAGGCTCTCAGACTCAGCGGGGAAGGAAATGCATAAGTAAGACACAGTCAAACACTAGAGCAAGGCAGCATTCAGGGTTCTGTGCCAGATGAATCGTGCAGGCAGAAAGAGCTCTAGGAATGGAAGTCCAGCCAGCCAGATTAGGCTCGTGGTGTGAGAAGAGTTTAAGTACCTCTGCCTGAGGCCTTTGGACATTACTATAAAGTAAAGAAGGATGGATTGAAGCAGGTGGAAATGGGTGTGAGTTTTATAGACTTGAATTTGGCATAGCAACAGCTCTAGGGCTTGTAGATCCCAAATGCCAGGGTGGAAGTTTTTCTTAAGCTATGCTTAACACTCCTGAGTCTCCCAGGCGCCTGCCACAGTCCCTTCAAATACCTAAGTAAAAATCTTCTTTTCTTCAACTAAAATCAAGGTTATATCAGTGATGAACTGAATAGTCAAGTACATTTGTTGCTCTGTCTCATACTACTAATAGGGTGACATTAACAACTCTGAGTCCAAGTGATGAAAACAAGCTACATCAGGTCACACAGACTTTAGTTACTACCCCAGTGAGGATTAAGGGCGTAATGTAGACTCTGCCACCGATTATTACAGTCTGCAATGCAATCATATTGCCTCTTATCGGAGATAGCATTTATTACTGGGACCCAAGCACGTACAGGAGGCTTGTTTCTGGCCCTGGCACTCATTATAACGAAGTGCTCTAGTATTTGGGGGTAGACACTGGGTTAGAGCTAAGGAGGACCCAAGGTAAAGAGTGTTCGTAGCACAAGTAGGGCAAATAATTTCATTCGGTCTAAACCCCATTCACTAAACCGACCTTCACCTTTAAGTCCTCTTTTTAAAAAACAAGGTTTAACTGCAAAAAATAAAAATAATTTCTTGGCATGTTTCTCCTAGTGCCAGCCATCTGGCAGTAGTACTATTCTTGGTGACAGAAGCATATTATTTGTTAATGTTGGGCCAACTGTCACCATCTTCCAGCATTCTGGGGGATGTGAGGGTGAGGTAACATTCCCTTCTATCTGTGGGAGAGAAAAAACAACCTTCTTTCTATCCTTATACATTTTCCTGGCTGATCTAATAGTCAAATTGACATGAGACAGATTAACAGGAGAAAGTAATGAAGTTTATTGCGAATGTACATATGAGAGCTCCAGAAGATGAGGGCCCCCCAAGGACACACTGAGCAGTTGAGGTTCGTATGCCATTCTGGACTAAGGAGAAGGGGTGGGGGTGGTGGTTAGGACTTCAGTTCACATGCATATGAGAAAGCACATGTGTGGTAAATACATGTTTGCTGGGCCACCCTGAACAATGGGACACAGAGGGGACTTTGATCAAACGGGCCTGATAAGGTTCCTCCTTGTCTATCATACCTAGTTCATATTCAACTATAGTTTCAATTTTTTTAGGCAGTTAGGGGGAAGTTCAGAGGTTTTCTCTGAGTCTTTTGTTTCTTAAATATAAGCAGCCGGGAATGATTAATATCCTATTTAGGGGTGGCGAACCCTGCTTCTTCTCACCTCCCAGGCCTGAAAGCAAGTATGCAAAGCCATACACAGCGATACAGTGTGAGCTAGATCACGCCGTGCTCTGAGGGAGCCCTTCCGCGGTGAGCAAATTAACCTAAATCACTCTCAAGGTAAAACTGGAGCCTACTTGCTTCATTTCTTATTAAAAGAAGTGTCCTCACACCAAATCTAGAAGAAATGCTTAGTTTTCTTCAACACTAAAGTTGGTAAGAGAAGGTTATCAGACCTATTGCAGAAACTGATCAGAAGTTAAAGAAAACGTATAAAGCACATAGGATCTGAACACATGCAGGACGCTGGGGTTCAAACGCCTGTGGGTCTCAGAGGACGGCTGCTGCATGTGCCCTTGGTCAAGGTCAGGTTTACTTTCTAGCTGTTACAAGTTCATTCCTTGTGGCATACCCGTCTGTATCTCAGTGAGATGACCAGAGGACCAAAGCATTCTTCAGCTGGCGTCAGGTGGTTATTTGTACGTGGGGCCCCTGCCATCGGGGGAGGCTGCACGTCTCTCGCGGGTGGTTCAGCCAGTCCATCTAGAGGTGGACGGCCACCTCTGTCACCCAGCCCATGCTCAGTGATCTGAAGTGGCACCATTTCTGTTTAACCCCTCGCTGGCTCTTCCTTCTCTATAGTTCTCAGTCCTTAGCCCGGTGCTTCAGCAGATGACAAGGCCGTCTTGTCTGGTGTTTTCGATAATAGAATTTATTTGTTATTTATATCTTATCTACTTCAAAAAAAATTTTTTTTGAGGTGGGTTTGTGACTCTCAAGGTACTTATAAAGGTGGTTTCTACTAAAAGGAATAAGCAATAACCTTTTTTCCCCACAACCTGATGTTTTTTCCCCCCTCGACCTTGACTCAGGAACAAGGCCACAGATTTTTATTTTTTTGTTAAATGTAAAGGAAAATGCGGCAATGTCATTCTGGAATAACAAAACAAGGTGACAATGCTCACAGTCATTAGGTAGCAACCTGAAACTAATGAAAAGTCCTTTTCAATAAGCTATCCAGGAACATAAAATATTTAAACAGAGTAGTCCCTATTCTTCCAGCAGTCTGAAACACTGTTGTTTTGCATTCAGATGTTTATGTCAAGCTTTCCTTCCTTTGGACATGGCTTCTACTATTAAGAAAACCCTCTCCATTTTACCTTTATGTAGTACTTAGTATAGAGTATAGTAAAGAAAATATTTACTTTTGTGTGTTTAGATTTTCCTTCAAATGAAGAAAACTAAATGGAATGTAGTGTCCTATTTGATTGAAATGAAAAGATATATATTAGAGCTTAGAAAGAGGGTTACCAGTAAGTAAATCCCATTGCTGCATTCTAGACATTTTAATTTGCTCACAAGAGATTTGAAAGAAGAAAAAACAAAGGAGAGAAAAAAATGCCACTCGGAAAATTGCCGAAAGAAAAATCCATATTTCACATCTGGTTATGTGAAAAAACACTCATTCTCCCTTGTGGCCCATTGAAACAAATAGTTGGGAACAGGATCTTGCCTTTGTACAAGGAAAATATATATTCCACACTTTGGGTAGAAGCTGAACATGATAAACAATGTGTCTGGCAAAGAAGTGGGAAAGATTTGGCGGCTTCAATGTGAAGGGAATGCATGCACGAGCCATACCAGGCATCACGTGGGCTGGAGGAGGGTACCAGAGGAAAGAAACTCCTCCAGCATCAGGGGCAAGACAGGCACACAGAGCCAGAGACATGCCTTGGGGATCTCTCTGAAAATGTTTATTGATACATGTAATGATGGATGGATATGTTAACTCTATGACTATGCTTCTTGGTGAGCCCAGTACAGGCCGCATTTTTCTGTGCATTTGCCCCTAAATTTCTGAGAGTTTACATTCAGATATGAATGATTTATCACAAAATCTGTCAGCTCAATGGTTTTATTTTTTAGAGATTTGCTAGATGATCCTGATTTAAGTCATCTACTTAAAATCTTATTCACAGCCTCAGTTTGACAATTAGGATATAACCACTGCATTCCCCAAATGGCTTCATTGGTAGTCTCCATAGAGAAGGCCAATAGGATGATTTTCCTTTTCATTGCTTCCATGTCTACTGATATCATGACGCGTTCCAGCCAGGCTGACCAAGGATTGATTCTGTCTTGCAATGATACACAGTCCAATGAATTCAAGGGGCTATAGCTCTTCCGTGTAAAACCAATGACACTTCAAACCCATACTTGTCTATATTATATTAGGAACATACTAGAATTATTAGTATATTACAATTATTAGTAATTCTAGTAATTACTAATATTATTTGTAACTTTATGAGTATATTAAAATTAAAGGAAGCAGGCATATTGGAATCACTAGAAATATATTACTAATGTGTATAAAATATATTAATAGTATATTATATATTGTATATTAATATGTTAGCAATAGATTAGATTAGTCATTCATTTAGTAAATCATTTTTGAATACCTATTATTTTCCAGACACTCTTTTAGATCTATGAACAAAACCATTAACGAAGCAGATGCAAATCCCTGTGAATTCAGAAAGTTACATTCTATTGGGGAAAACAAAATAAATACTAACCATAATAATTAAGTAAATTAAATTGTTAACTGCTATGAAAAATAAGAAATAGGGCAAGCAGGAAGAGAAATCAGGAGTGATGGGGGGATGGGGTCAGGTTTCAATTTTAAGGTAAACATCACTGAGAAGTTGACTTTCGAACGAAAGCTTGAGGGAGAAGAGGGAGTTATCTGGGAAACAATAGATCCAGTTAGAAGGAATAGCCAGTGCAAATACTTTAAGGCAAAGAGCTACTTGGCATATTCAGCTAATAGCAAGGAGGGGACTCTGGCTGGCACAGAGGGAGCTGGGGTGCCGAGGTCCAGCCTCAGCAGGTCCAGGGTTTCCCTCAGGTGTGGACGGAGTTGGCGAGAGAAGGAGAGGGGGAAGACGTGGGACGTGAGTCAGAAGGTGCTTGGTCCTTCTGCTACCTCATGCTAGCAGAATCTTTATTTTTATATCTTCAGGCTGTATGACAAGTTACTCATCATTTTTTCTTTTGACCTTTAAGCAAGTATGTATAGATATTCACTTCCGCTTACACAGCTCTTAGGTATTGGTACAGGGTTAATCACTAATTATTTCACTTTTTCATCCAGACATAACAATGACATTGTATCAGCTCTTAACCTTTACAATTACTTTCACCATGTGACTCATTGCTTAGCAACCTTCATGTTTACACTTATGCAGACAATGTCTCATTTAACTTCTTCCTTTCCCACACCCTCTATTTCAATTTCTGTTACTTACTCATAGACCTTGACTTTTCCTCTATCTAAGATCCTTTCAAGCTTTTACATTCTTATCTTAAATTCTTATTACTTTCTTGCCTGTTCTTTCTGCAGTCTATTCTGACATCTATATTATTAATCATCTATATGTTACTTCTATAATGATTCCTAACAGACAGATAACAGATAGATAGAAAAAGCAAAGAATGGTCTCCTTCAGTTGCCATCCTGCATTTTTATTTTTCTTATTAGCCTTTGACTTCAGCCACTGTTCTTCATGATTCCTGCCACGCAGTGAATCCACTTCTCCAGGGACTATGTCAAACCATGGAGGCCTTCATAACTCCCAGGACTATGTCAATCCGTGGAGATCACCCGTGACTATGTCAAACCGAGGTGATCGCTGTTCCAGTGGCACCACTCCCAACACTGGGGGAGAGTGAGAGATAAGGGCAGGAGCTAGGAAACAAGGAGCAAAGGGTTGGGGAGCTGACGTAGGACGTTATAAAAATTGAGCTCTTATTGCGAGTGACATTGGGAGCCATGATTGGGGTTTCAATCAGGGAAGTCACATGATCTGATTTACATTTTAAAAGAATGACTGTGGCTACTGGGAGTAGAGTACCAGGGCGCCAGGGTACAACAGGCTGGAAAACCAGTTAGGAGGCTTCAGTCATCCAATGCAAGTTGATGTGGCTGGGGCCTGGTGGCGATGGTGGTGTGGTGGTGAGTGCTATTCTGAAGTGACTGCCGACAGGATTTTCTCATGGACTTGATTATGTCAGACCCTGCAGGACTCCTGAGTGGCATCGTTTGATGTCCACTCCTCTAGTGAAATTTGGCTTTGGGTATGTTTGTCTGTAGCACACACTAGATAAGACTATTTCTAATTGCATATTTGTTGTGCATGTTATTTCTTGTCAATGATCTTCTTCCTTTGACACTTAGGGAAAAAAGAATATAAAATAATGTTTGCTTAACAGCTATACAAATCAGACCCTCTGCTGGGCAATTTAAATGCATATAATGAATTCAGTAACATTTACTGAATACTTAGTAAATGCCAGGCATTGTGTTGAACACTTTTATGCAGATCATCTTATTTAATCTTCTCAACAATAATGTGAAGCTACTATTACTATCCCTTCTTATAGATGAGGATACTGAGGCTTAATAAGAGGTGAATTACCTGCCCAAGATAAATTACCTGCCCATAAGCAATAGAGCAGGGAATCAAACCCAAGTTTGTCTGGAGTTCGCAAGTATTTTGCTTTCCATTTAATCCTCATTCCCAACTCCCCAAAAGTCTGTGAGGTAAGAATTATGGTCTCCATGTAATTTCCAGTCAATTTACTGTTATTTTCTATTGCTAGTATATATGTATGTATAGTCTCTCTCCAACTGGCTTATTAGTTCCTTGTATATAGAAAAATTGAGTATATGCCATAGCACCAACTATGATGCCTTGAGCATCGTTAAGGTTGAGTAAATGCAAGTTGATTGATTTTGTGCTGTGTTGTTTCATAACATCATCTTACACCACATGCAGGGTCAGATTCTGCTTCTTTGTGCTCCCCAGAGTACACATTGCATAGTGTGTGCTCCAGAAATGTTATTCACAGCATATGTTTGTTACTTAATCTATTTCTATCTTTGTGATGCTGCAATGACTCTTTCAGCTCTCACCCAGCTATTTCGTCTGCTATGACTCTTGTGAAAAGAAACAAACACTGTTGTATTTTTTTTTTTCCTAGAACGTTTTTATTGTGCTCCCACTTGGGCAGATAAAAATGAATCTGACATCAGGGCTCAAACAACAGCAGTGTTCACATGGACTTACTTTTCCTATTTTTCCTATCTCATGAGATCTGTAAATTTATAGTATTTTGAACTCCTTCAACAGGTCCTGTAGGGGAAATCAGAAAAACACAGATAGTAATTCTAGCCAGGTCAAGGAATCACGGACAGGTACTACTGGTTGATATAAAGAGACAAGCTTATCTGCTAGTCTAGAGGTCAGAAGCTCAGGTTGGGCTCCTAAAGAATATAGGAGATCTTATAAAAGAATATATGTCAGGTGCACAATAGTTGCTTGCCTTTCATTAAATAATCTGGTCTTATACCATGTTGGAAATCATTATGTCTGAAAAACAAACAAGAGAACAATAACTGTAAGAAGATACTAAAAATAACATTCATCCATTACTTAATGAAACATTCTTCCCTTATCCTACCTTAAGAATATTAGTTTTCTTCTTCCATTATAGGGTGTCTATTAGTCAATATAGGCTACCATAACAAAATACCATAGACTGAGTCACTTAAACAATAGAAATTCTAACATTTCTAGAAGTTGGAAGTCAAAAATCAAGGTGCTGGCTGATTCAGTTCCTGCTGAGGACTTTCTTCCTGGCTTGCAGATGTCTTCTTGCTGTTTCTTCACATGGCAGAGAGAGAGAAATCTGTTCTCTCTTCCTTTTCTAATAAGAACACTAATCTTATGAGATCAGGGCCCTATTGATGTGACCTCATTTAACATTAATTATTTCAGTAAAGGTCCTGTCCACAAATCTGTGGCATTAGGGGTTAGAGCTTCCACATATGACTTTTGAGAGGATATAATTCAGTTCACAGTAGGGTCTATCTTTATGATTTATCCTAAGACTAGAATTTTTATTGAATAGGTAATGAATTTAGTGGAATACAAATTTTCTTTATCTATAGAATAGCACTGTTGTTAGTGATTATTTAGGAGTGATTTATTTCTGGAATAGCTGCTGAGTGCTATATTATTCCTATTTTAGATGAAATGAACAACAACAGCAAGAGTGAAAGCAGATGTTTAAAACCAGCCTTGAGGTCCTGACTGCTACTATTATTAGAGTGTCATCAAAGAGACTCATTAACAATTTAGAAGATCCCTAAAATGATGAAACAAATCTATTCTACTATTATCTTTAGGATACAGATAATCCTTTTCAGGTATAGTAATTTCCTTCATTGAGTACAGATCATATAATAATAACAGTAATACTCTAGGCTAATTTATTTTTTAACCTGCAAAATGGGTTTGTTCAAGACTAGCAGACAAATTGCAATTTGGGGCAAGCAAACTATGGTAAATCATACGCAAGTCAGAAGAGCAGAGGGGCTTGATTTTATAGGGGAAAAGGGGGAAGTTGGGAGGGGCTATTTAAAAGAATGGTAATGGCTTCTCATTGGCTGAATGTGGCCGTTTCTCATTGGCTGGGCTATAATCAGGAGTCCAAACCTGAAGGCAACCAGCTAAAGAAGTTCAGGTGAAGTGTTTTGCTGGGAAGGGAGACATTCTTCCTCCTGCTGCGGTAAGTCTCCCGGTTTTGGGGTCTGGGTGGCAGTGCGTGAGAGCTCCCCCTTCAAGGCTTCCTGACTCCATTTTAAATGTTTCTGCTATTTATTCTTAACACTTTTTATTGCTGAATAGTATTCCATTGTATAAATGTACATACAAATAACCAACAAATAACCATATTATTAAAACCACCATATACTCTGTTGTATAATTTAGTCAATATAAAATCATGTCATTAAGCCAGCAATGTGAGGAGAGAAAAGAGCATTGTCGATCCCTGTTTAGACGTGCTCACTTTCTAAAGCCTCAGATGTGACCTCACCGAATCTATTTCTGCATGACTTCCAAAACAACAGGGTGGTTTTGGTCAGTTTAGGGAAATAGTTGGCCAGTACAATAAGACAGAAAATAAGAGAGAAAAAATAAGAAAATACAATAGGAGAGAAAACTACATTTTTTGACCAAATACATGTATTCATAACTGTACTGTTTATTATTCTACTTGATCCGAGCATACAAACTGTGACTTTAAAGCACATTTGGAATATGGGCTGCTGAATTCAGATCCCTTTGATGGAATTCTGAAAGGAGAAGGAACTTCAGAGAACTTTCAGCTCAATCCCTCTTTGATGGCTGGAGCAATTGCTGCAGGGGAGGTAGGAAGGTAAGAAAGCCTGTACCCAGAAGAACCTGGGCTAATTAGGGGCCAATCTTTTTTTTTTTTTTTTAATCCTCACCTGAGGATATTTTTCTGTTTATCTTCAGATAGAGTGGGAGGGAGGGAGAGAGAGAGAGAGAGAGACATCGACTGGTTGCTTCCCACAGGACCCCGACCAGGGCCAGGGACAAACCGCAACCCAGGTACGTGCCCTTGACTTGAATTGAACCCACAACTCATTGGTCCACTGACCGATGCTCTACTACTGAGCCAAACCGGCCAGGGCAGGAGCCAGTCTTTATAATGTCGTATCAAGCTTCTCATCAACATCACCCCATTCTAGGTTTAGATTATTTCCAAAATAGACCTCCATGTTCTTTCTCTATCCAATAAAACATTTCCTAAAACAACAAAACCTGGCACATTTCTTGATGAAAAGGATTTGAAATCAATGAAGCATTTTTAGAAAAGTATGAGAACTAGTCTTTCCTTGATTTCCTAAGAAATGTGTGGGCATGATGTCTGTAAGTTACTAAATTAAGTTTTTTTCCCTTATGAACGTATAGTTATTTTGATAGCTCACACATAAAGCATAACTTTATTTATAAGGTTAAAGCCACAAAGTACATTGCAAAGCAAACATCTGGCAGTGATGGCAGTGAAGCCTTCACTGCTGAGTCAGTGGGATGCACACATCTATGAACACTGAGTTTTTAAAAAGTTATGATTTTGGGGGGTTTAAAGAATTTTCCTGAAAGTGTCTTAAGTTTTTGTTTACTGGCTCCATTCCTCTATCTCAACTATTTGGCTTTACATATCTTTCTTGAATTTTTGAAACTCCCCTTCCTCATCTCACTAGCCCTAGAGAATCTAGGTCTCTTCCTAAGTAGGTTTGGTGACTAGTGTAGGTGAGAAAATCGTGCTGCCGGTGCATGTATCATTAACAAAGAATTGGTGAATTGTCACCATTTTTTTGGGAAAGCTGCAGAAATAAGAGTCTATCTACATATCATATTTTAAAAACACATTGCAATCATTTTTTATTTCTAAGTGGCATGTGATGTGAAACAGCTGAGATGTTTCAGAAATGAGGCAGATATGTTAGAAAACACATGTATGTGAAAGCCTTACATTTGTACTGGGTTTGATAAATAGCATGAGACCTTCGGAGAGTCTGCATATTTCCAATGTGCGATACGCTGAGAGTGCTGTCATATTTATGTGGCTATATGGTCAAACTCAAGCATGAGAAATAGCTTGGTTTTCTCATGCAGAGTGGGCAGAGTCAGATCATTGCGTTACTGAGTGAAATTAAGATATGGCAGGTTTTGCTTGTTAGTTCATTGTGTTCATTAGATTCCACATATGAGTGAAATCATATGGTATTGTCTTTCTCTGACTGGCTTATTTCACTCAGCATAATGCTCTCCAGGTCCAACCATGCTGTCGAAAAGGGTAAGATTTCCTTCCTTTTTTTTTTTTTTTTTTACAGCTGAATAGTATTCCATTGTGTAAATGTATCATGGCTTTTTTATCCACTTATCTACTGATGGGCACTTGGGCTGCTTCCAATTCTTGGCTATTGTAAATACTGCTGTAATGAACATAGAGGTGCATGTATTCTTTGGAATTAGTGTTTTGGGTTGCTTTGGGTAAATTCCTGGAAGTGGAGCTGAGTCCGTATACACAGACAACAGTATGGTGATTGCCGGGCAAGGGTGGGAGGTGGGGGTGGGGGGATAAGGGAGTAAATGGTGGCAGATGGAGACTTGACTTAGGGTGGTGAACATAAAATACCATGTATAGATGATGTGTTGTAGAATTCTGCACCTGACGCCTGTATGATTTTATTAACCAGTGTCACCTCAGTAAAACCAATAAAAAGGAAAAAAAAAAGATATGGCAGATTTTATATACATGTGCATATATAAACTGTAAGTGTAATTATAAATCCATATATAAATATATAAGTTGATCTATGTACAAATCAGGGTGCTAGATTCTGTGAGTGCTACAAAAACAAGTAAGAGTGCACTGGGGGCGGAAGACATGCAAATATTTAAACAAGATGATTAGAAATTGATCAGGGATATGACAAGAGACCCGCAGACTTTAGGCTTCAGGAAAGGAAATCCTAGAAAAGGTAAAGAGACAAAGAGATCAACTTCTAGAAGTCTTGGATTCCAGACCCAGGTCATACGGGTTTAAATCCCTTCTCCCTCTCTTACCAGCTGTGTGATCTGGGAAAACTACTGAACTTCTCCGTGTCTTTATTTCTTCATCTATAAAATGGAGCTGATGCTAGCACACCCCTCCCTCATGGCTTGTCGTGGGGACTGAGTATGTAAAATAGTCAGAAACCTGGAAGGGACGTAGCTCAGAGGGTAGGCTGGGCCTAAATAAAGGTGATGGGGAGAATTTGGGGTGGAGAGGGGCAAAGAAAGTACTTTCTCTTGCTGTTTCATGCACAATATATTTTCTAGCTTTAAAGTCTATAGAAAAATAAGAGTTGAAAATACAGGTATTCCCTGATTTTTGAAAGTTCACTTTATACCATTTTGCTTTAATGAAAGACCCACATTAGTACCTGTTTTTGCTAACTCAAAGAAATCCGAAAAGGATTTTTACTTTTATGAAAAAAAGCAAAAATAGTGTTCAGCATTTATTTTGTATGAGCCTTAATAAAAGCAGCTCTCACCCTGAGCAGTGAGTGGTGCCCACAAGCCCCTTGCCAGGGAAGTATACTCCGTGCGAAACCGCTGAGACTTTGAACTGTGTCTGTGAGCATCTGTGCTCTATCTCGACTTATTTTGTGTATCTGTTAGCAAGATGTGCCCTAAAGTACCAGAAAAGCCCGAGACCTCATAATAGTGTTCCGTTTAGCACAACACTGGACATAATTAAGCAAATGAAATTAAAACTTTGAACTTGCCGGCGTCTACCATTATACTATCTAACCACAGAGAGAAAGAATCTTGAATGCTGCCGAAATTACAGACACACTTCGTTTTACTGCACTTCACTTTGTTGTGCTTCAGAGATGCTGTGTTTTTACAAATTGAAGACAAGACCCTCCACCAGCAGAAAGATGAGAACTGGCTTTGTTACAGTGGCCTGTAACCCAACTCGCAGTATCTCTGCGGTATACCTGTACTATTGGCTCTGCTAGAAGCCATGGGCTCTCTTCTGGTCGGCGTCTGGTAATGGACAAAATGGAAAGTCTATTGCTGGAAAGGACTGGTGCGTGTACAAAGCATGGTGTTCTGTTATCTTAAAAATGTATGAGGCTAGCCGGGCCGGTGTGGCTCACTGGTTGAGTGTCGACCTGTGTACCAAGAGGTCGCCAGTTCGATTCCTGGTCAGGGCATGTGCCCAGGTTGTGGGCCCAATCCCCAGTGGAGGGCATGCAGGAGGTGGCCAATGGATGTCCTCTCTCATCGATGTGTCTATCTCTCTCTCCCTCTCCCTTCCCCTCTCTCTAAAATCAATAAAGAAAAAAAAATTTTTTTTTTAACATATGAGGCTAACACTATCATATTTCAAGCCTTTCTCACCAACTACATCAGCCAGAGTGGACAACAGACCTTGACCTTTGACATGGAAGCTGACAGACACATAAGAAGGTGTAGAATTTAGTGACCTGTCTGCCTTGTTGATTCAGATGATGATGAGATGTTAATAGACCGTCTTCCTCTCTCTCCTACATCCCAGTCTCCTGTGCCTTCTACCACCCCAGCCACCACCAGCTCAGCCTAACAGGTCACCATCACCACCTCTCAGCCTTCCAGTGTGCTCCCGCCTTCCCGATTCTGGGAAGTGAAACTGCACTGTACATACGTATTTCTACTTCATACAGGCTGTGTGTTTATCTTATCATTCCTACTTTCACTATATGTTAGTGTTTTTTTAGTTTTATGTGTAATTTGGTATGGGTAGGTATGTTTTGTTTTGGGGAAGTCAGAGGTTTTACATATTGGACTTAGCAAAGGCTGATCACCTGATGTTTAATAACAAGAAAGTGATTTATAATTAAAGTCGATATGAAGAGAAAACATCTGTGCATTCTTAGGTGGTTCAAATTCTTTTCCTCTTTGATTAATTACCAAGTGGTTAATGCAGCCAACTGAATTGAATAGTCCTTTGAAGACACGGTAATGGCTAAGTTCCTCCAGATGATATCTAATTGCATCCCAGCATCTTAACAGAGTCCAGTGAGGGTAGGAAAGGAGTGTGGAGGGCACTGACCAGACCTCAGCAGCAGTTTACTACGGAAGTCTGCCTGAAAGGGCAGGTAGACAGGTGAGCCTCAGGCTATTTAGAAAAAGGCAGTCGGTGATTCAGAAGGACTAGAGGAATTAGGGGAAGAACCCATGCATAAATGAAGGTGAAAGAACAAGCCATCAGGAAAAATAGAAGTTGTCTTTGTAGTGCACATGCTACCGTTTCTATGTACCCAGGCCTGCCTTCTGTCAGCACCAGTGATTCGATTCCTGAAGCTCTCTGACTGCCCGTGGAAGCTGGAATTTAAGACGAGTTATTTCCCTTGGCCAATCGCTGATGGGGGTTGGTGGAAAAAATGCCCAGTTCCCTGGAGGGATAACTGTGGGGTAAGTGTCCCACCCGGATCCCAGAGCTCCCAGTGGGAATGAGCTCCGGGTGTTCACCGTGGCCACTGGCTTCATGCCCTCCCTCTTCACTGGCTTCCCGCTCTTCCTGTGTCTCTTCTCTGGCATCATCTCCCGACTAAACGATTTACACTTGATTCTTGTCTCAGTGTGGGCTTCAAGGGGAACCCAATCTAAGACAACTCAACCCAGCAAAGTACTTGGAGAAGACACTTTTTGTCAAAAGATAGAAAATGGCAATGCCCCCAAATTTCCTTCTTTCTCTCCACAGAGTCCGCCTGTGAATACAAATGGGAGCAGATTGATACCATAACAATTCTTCTGAGCCACAATTGGCCTTTAATTGTCTCTATTTGGAACAAAAGGACTGATGGTCTCTTAGGTGTCATTCAGCTTCCTCCATTCTATGTCTAGTTGGCCGAGGTATGCTTCAGGCTGCCGGCCCTGCCCCCAACTAGAGTCTCAGATCTTTCCTCTCAGCTCTGAGAAACCTGGTGGCGGGCAAACAGGGCTTTGTCTCCCCGTTCAAGGCTGGGGTCGGCTGCTTCCTCACAGGCCTGGATGTTGTTTCCCCGAGGCACCTGCCCCTGGTCGTAAGCAGGGGTAATGACATTGTTTGGAAGGTACAGATGGCTGAGCACATCATTTCACTGAGTACGGGCATTGTCACGGGGCAAAGAGAACTGTGACCAGTTTCACTATTAGACAAACGATTTCATGCAATCTGACAATTTTGTCTTTCTTTAATCAGATACGTTTTCCTTCTTTTGGAATGATGGGTGGGTGGGTAGGATGAGCTCTTCTCCCTTCATTACACTTAAATCATCAGCCACTCCCTATTGTATTCCCTCATCTCGCTCCCCTGGGGCAACTTTCCAGACTGCTGCACATCTATACACATCTTTCCCTTCGAGTCCTAGGCAAGGCCATCTCCTAGCCATGCGTGATGGTCAGGGTTCAGAGTGGTACCAGGAGATGAGCAGATAGCCAAAGACACACAAAGGCCAGGGTTGCGTTCAGGTCCTATAATCAGAAGGAATAAAGTGGCCAGACTGCGGCTCTGAAGGGGCTGAGGAGATAAGGGTGTGAGCTTACAGGGCAGCAAGTGAGGCCGGACAGGAGCAAGAAGACTACAGAGTGAGAGAAGTCATTTCAAAGTGTTGAGTCTGTAAAGGGTCCTCCTGAATAGCACCTTGTTTCCTGCCTGGGCGCTAAACAACTTCAGACATAGTAGAGAAATAAGAGAGAACGAAATACCACTTTTACTTCTCATAGGATTAGATGAACACCTTTCTTGCCATGTAAGAATCTGCTTCCATGCTGGAGAGCTGGTGCAGAGATGGTACAGGGATACAGAGGCTGCAGGTGCCTGGCTCCACATGTGTGAGTGAGCGACACTGTGGTTGATTCCACTCTCTGACGTTATCTGATTGCAGCCAGGTGAGAGTCCCTGGCTCTCAGGGATAGCACCACTTCGCCA
Organism: Tadarida brasiliensis; assembly: GCA_030848825.1. Classification (NCBI taxonomy): domain Eukaryota; kingdom Metazoa; phylum Chordata; class Mammalia; order Chiroptera; family Molossidae; genus Tadarida; species Tadarida brasiliensis. Next base: position 57,674,066 of record CM061257.1, on the reverse strand, counting down.
CGCCCTTTCCACATTCTTGACCCACAGATTGTTGTTGCTTTGACCCACTGAATTTTTCTTGTGTGTGTGTGTGTGCGCGTGCTACACAATAATAGATAAGTGGAATCCTACTTTCTAATTTTGAAAAACGGTTTGTTAACATCATTAATGGAATAGCACCTGTTACAAGTACCATTAGCAAGCCCTGTGTGTGTGTGTGTGTGTGTGTGTGTGTGTGTGTGTGTTTAGATATTCTCCAATTTAGTGCATCTTTTTTTAAAAAAAATTCTTTATTGATTTTAGAGAGTCAGAAAGGGAGAGGGAGAAAGAAAGAGACATCGATGAGAGAGAACATTGATTGGCCGCCTCCTGCATGCCCCCCACTGGGGATCGGGCCCACAACCTGGGCATATACCCTAACTGGGAATCGAACTGACGACCTCTTGGTGCATGGGTGGCTGTTCAACCACTGAGCCACACAAGCCGGGCCAATTTAGTGCATCTTTATGAAATACCACTATTATGTAATTTGTAGGGCAGCTTACGAATAACATCTACAAAGGGCCTGAAATTTTGCATTTCTAACCAGGTCCCAAGGAGATGCTGAGGCTGCTGACCAAGGACCACACTTTCAACAGCAAGGTGCTAAATTATATTGTTTCTCATACCAACTGCCGGCCTAGATTTCCACCAGTAGGTTGTGGTCATATTGCTTTTGGGATAATGAATTCTTGCTGCTCATTGGACTGCACTACAGGATTTATTATTGGATCAGAACCTCTCTGCAACCAAGTGCTGACCCCACACCACTGGGCTTTCAGTCCTTGCTTCCTCCAGGTCTATCTGTTCTGTTGCCACAACCTTTATACCAGGCTGAATTTTAAGAAATGACTTTCCAGTGTGATATGGCTTTGAATTATTGCCAATATATTCTCTTGTCTTTGCAGGCAGGATATATTTAATATAAATAAAAGAGGTTTATAGTTATTAGGGTTTTATAGGTCTTTTGGTAATTCATGGAAATCTCCATCAGAAAAAAGCTTTTAGGAATCTACAGTGAAGTTTTCATTAATCCTTGTTAGTGGGAAAAGATTTGTGGTACTTTCCTATCCATTATTTTTTCTTGTTTTGACTTAGATTTTTATTTTTGGTTTCCTTCAAGCTAATATCTAAATAATCATACCTCCCTGTTCCAGGTGTCAGGAAGAGAGTGGAGAGCAGCTAGGCAGGGATTTAAAAATATGGTAGTGCAGCTCTCTGTGGAGCACACCTGTGCCTTTCCCCACCCTTCTTTCTCCAGGGCGCACTTGCTCGCTCTCTCTCTCTCTCTCTCTCTCTCTTTTCTCTTCCCACCCCTCACCAGCATGCCCGAACCTTGCCTGAACCTCTCCTCCCTCATTTCTCTCTCCAGGCACGTATCTCTCTCCCTCTCCTAAGCTCCAAGGGCCCTTCTTTGGCTGTAACTTGTTTCCTGCGTCCATTTCTTCTTCTACAGCTCACTTCTTCTACCTCTGTGGCTTCCTAAATAACCTTACTCTTATAATTTGAGTCTTGGTTATGAATTTTTCTTGTAGCCAGAACTAAAGAACTGAGGTTGCTGAACCAAGGTTAAAATAAAAATAAAATCAAAATATGGTAGCAATATAATGCTGAAGGAATGCCTCCCTTATGCACCCATGTTTGGCAATGGACTATAATAAAAAAGCAGGCTAGGCAGGGTTTTAGGATGCCAGGCAGGGCTCTAGCTATTCACTCAAATGTACAAAACCCCCAAACTCTAACTCATCTCTTTGTTAGCCCAGCACGGGTGATGTTGCAAACCTCGCAATTTTAGCAGCTCCGATATGCAATCGGAGGAGCATTTCTTAACATGTTCCACAGGTTGATGAGTTCTATTATGCTATAGAGGATACAAGGACAAAAGGAAGAAAAGAAAACTAACCAAAGTTTGGGAAATACCAGAATAAAGAAAGTTGAACAGAATTTTTTACTGGAAGGTCAATGTCAATGTACAATATGAGTCTTCAAGTGTGAGTTAGCTACTGTATGCATTTCCTAAATATTTTTTAATAGCAAGACCTTTTTTTTTTTTTTTTTGATTTGAGTGAGAAAAACATGTGGTTTGGGGCAATTCTTTAAAATGCACAGCTCCCACTGGCCATCGTGAAAGTCTCAGTTCCTTGCTCCGTGGGCCTTTGCCACAGAACTGCACACGACAGGGCAGCTGGCTGACTCCATACTGAGTGATCCAAGAAGACGAAAACCAGCAGGAAGCTGCACGGCCTTTTATGCTGTTTCCAATTTTCTGCAATTATAAAGTAGACTGCAATTAACATCTTCACAAGTCAATATATTTTGGACACGCACATCGTTTCTGTAACATATATTTTTAGAGGTGGAATTGCTCTCACACTGCCATCACGACTCCACTGTCATCTCCTCGGAAAGGCTTGCCCAGCCTGCTCAAAATGGACCCCTCTCCTGTCACTGCTTATCCAATTACCCATTTTACTTTGTATAGCACTAGCATTGTGTGAAACTATTTAAAAAATTTGTGAATTTCTCTCCTCCTTTAGAATGTAAGCTCTATGAGGACAAAGATTTTGATGAATTCAATCATTACTATGTTTCTGGCATCTGGAATAGTGCTCGGCATGCGTTATGTGCTCAATAAATATTTAATGCATAAGAAAATGTATATGAGTCTCATTTTCCTGCCATCTGCCTAACACTATGTTAAAAAAAAATCTTCAAATAGGTGAAAATTGATGTCTCGTTAATGGTATCTTTTACGTCTTTGGTCACTATTTAGGTTGAACATTTTTTACATATTTACTGATGACTGTATAGTTCCTCTTTAAGACACTGCTCTTTCATATTCTTTTTCCAATTAAAAAATTGAGGCATTATTCCTTTTCCATTGATCTGTAACAGTTTTTTTGTTTTTTTTTAAAATATATTGACGCATTGCCTGCCCGTTGCATCGCTGAGGCACATCGTTCCAAGTTAATTTCTCTCTCCAGGCCAGATCACTCACAGTCACAGACTTTTCAGTCCCAATGTGACCACGACAGAGACTGGTGATTTGAATAAGTACAGCTGTAAGGACTCATTCTGTTCTCAGAAATGTGGTTGCAGCTGCTATTGCAGAATTTAAGTCTCTTACTTGCTCTGTCCGAGTTTTGTGAGTTAGCCTGAGGTCTTTAAAAGTATTTCCCCTTCAGACCAGTGTGACAAAGCTGGGCCTCATCATTTGAAGCTGTGCTTCAGGGAATCCTTAAAATAGTCCTCATGCCCCATCCTGCTTGTGGCTGCCCTACTTTAGCTCACAATTACGAAAGTTCCTTGAGAGTCTGGTGGTCATCTGTTTCCCAAATGGGGTCAGTTCTATGAAGCTATGCCAAGCTGAATGTCACTTTACTGCTGGAGTCCCTGGCTGGCCATTTCCTGTTCAATAGGTTCATAGGCAATGCCGTTGGATATACACAAGACAGAAGTGACTTCCAAGGTAGGTACAACTCTCAACATGCTCAGAGTTGAGCTTTAAGCTTTGAAGTCACATTCTGCCTGCTGGCATCTCCAGGGGGTTAGCCCTCTTGGTTCATGTTTTTTTTAAAAATCATCAATCTATGCGATATTGAATTGACAATAGGTTGACAAATTTTTGGGATTGCTTTCACCTCTGCGTGACTGAAGAAACTATTTAAACATGAGGAGATTCCCCTGAGACAGTTGATCATATCTTAATTCTATCTATCTATCTATCTATTTATCTATCTATCTATCTATCTATCATCTATCCATCTATCTATCTTTCTATCTATCTTTCTATGAAAAAGAGGAGAATGAATTATGGCAAGTGACAAAATAAAAGTAAATATGGAGGCACCTGAGAACATTATGCTAAGTGAAATAAGCCAGTCAGAGAAAGATAAGTACCACATGATCTCACTTATATGTGGACTCTAATGAACAAAATAGACTGACAAACAAAATAGATCCAGAGACATGGAAGCAGGGAACAGACTGAGGAACCTCAGAGGGAAGGGAGGAGGGGGACAGAAAGAGATAAACCAAAGAACTTATATGCATATATGCACAACCCATGGCCACAGATAATAGTGTGGTAAACAGGGGGTGGGAGGGGGGAGCTGGGAGAAGTGAGTCAATGGAGGAAAAAGGGGGACATCTGTAATACTTTCAACAATGAAGATAATTTTTTTTAAAAAGTAAATATGACCCTGGCTTGTTTGGCTCAGTGGTTAGAGCATTGGCCCAAAAGGTCATGGATTCAGTTCCCAGTCAAGGACACAAACCTCTATTGCAGGTTCAATCCCTGGCCCCAGTCAGGGCCATGCAGGAGGCAAGCAATCGATGTGTCTCTCTCACATCAATGCTTCCCTCTCTCTCTCTCTCTTTCCCCCTCCCTCCTTTCTACTCTATCTAACAAGAATCAATGGCAAAATATCCTCAGGTGAAGATTAAGAGGAACAAAGTAAATATGGTACTATAACTCAGACCTATCCCTTTGGTGATGAGGGACTATATTATATTATCTATACCTTGAATGAGTTTTAAATGAAACCATTATAACATCCTCTTCCTCAACCTAATATAGCATGGAGATAGTAAGACCTCTAACCTTCAGCCCGATACTCAGCTTCTAGTTATTAGAAAAGAGGATGGTTGGAGTTGAGCAGAGACAAACCAGGGAGTGAAAGAGGGTCTTCAAGCTGCCAATTAGTTGGGCTGACTGCATGCTGTTCACTGAATTTTATAAGGATATAGTGGAATGTGTAGCATACCAAAATCAAAGTGAGTCTTCTATAAAAGTTCTGTGTGAAAATTCAGAAACTCTTTGCTGTGCTTTTTTTTTTTTTTTTTTGACTTGGCTTCAGTTCAACATGTAATTGAATTGGGCCAGTGATAGACTCTTCTACTCATAGATGATTGCAAAATTGTTCTTCTTGAATTGTTAATGCAGATGTGAAATTGAGGTCATGCTGTTAATGCTTTTTTGTTTTTGATTGAAAACAGTATGACTTTTGGTGTTTTCCTCTAAGAAAGATCAGTGTTAGTCATAATGTTTTTATTTCAATTTCTGAGAGAGCACTTTAAGTGGGCCATGGTCATTTTCATCTCCACTTGGGCTACAGCTGAGAACCTGCACGTATGCAGAGTGTAGCTTCAGAGGCCCTGCTAGAAACCTTGTTGGGAACTGCTAGCTCTCAAGTATCCCTGGGCTCCGGCAGCTTGCTCTAGTACATCCTCCCGTCAGCCTGAGGGACAGAACTATTTCTTCTTTAGAAAATGAATTCTACCAACTTTGTGACTCTGATTTTCTCTCCTTTGCAGAGGGTAAAGAACTATACCTTCTAGTGTGGCTGATGAGCTAACTCTTAGCACAAAGGAAGAGCAAGTTCTATGAGTACCCCATAATGTTGAGGTACTTTATAAGCCACAAGAGCAAATCCACCTAAAAAGACTGTGCTTTAAGAGAAGGTACAGCCCGGCTGGTGTGGCTCAGTGGTTGAGCGTCGACCCATGCACCAAGAGGTCGCTGGATCGATTCCCCATTAGGGCACATGCCCAGGTTGTGGGCCTGATCCCTAGTGGGGGGCGTGTAGGAGGTGGCCAATAGATGTTCTCTCTCATTGATGTTTCTATCTCTCTCTCCCTCTCTCTTCTTCTCTCTGTAAAAATCAATAAAGAAAAAAAGAAAAAAGAAAAGAGAAGGTACAGTAGGGGACATTATGGCAAGAATCTAAAACCAGTGGGACTATTACTATTTTTTAATAGGATTGTTACCTACAATGCTATGCACAAATAGGCCCTTTATCTATCAAGATTTCTCTGAAAGAGGCTGATATGTTTCATTTTCTATGCAGATGGTCCCCAACTTACGATGGCTCAACTTACAGTTTTCGACTTTACAATGGTGCAAAAGCAAAAAACGTTTGGTAGAAACTGTACGTCAAATTTTGTGTTTTGATTTTTCCCTGACTAGTGATTCGTGATATGAAGTATCTCACGATGCTGGACAGCCGCAGCAGCCAGGGCTCCGCTCGGGCACGTGGTCACCAGGGCCAGCAGCTGGTGCCCTGCAGTGTGCTGTGTCGCCAGTGGTTTTGGACATTGTGCTCTGAGCACATTTAAGGTGGGCTAAGCTGAGCTACGATGTTCGATGTTCGGTAGGTAGGTGTAAACACATTTAATACAACTTATCACACTTTCAATTTACAATGGGTTTATTGGTATGTAACCCCACTGTAAGTCCAGGACCGGCTGTATTTCCTTTTGCTTTGCTTCGCTTTTTTCTTTTTTTCCTGTTACTTAATCTTGTGTCAATGTTATCATTATTATCATTTTTTAATTTTAATTTTTCAATTACAGTGTACATTCAACATTATCCTACATTAGTTTCAGATGTACAGCAAAGTGGTTAGACAATCATGTACTTTACAGAGTGGTCTCCCCGCCGCTTCAAGTACTCACCTGGCTTCATTTCCATTCTTGCTTGTACTTGGGTAGTGTGTTCTTTCTATACTGTTTGGAATTGTTTGAAGAAGGCCATTTAACGTCAAACAGGCAGTGAATGTACAACAATGTGCTAAGTGAGCCAATGGTGCAGAAGGAGGGGCTCTGACTGTCATGCTGACCAGTTCAGTGGCGTGCTGGAGACAGCTCGCCCTGGCTCCCGAGGGCCGGGTGTGCTCCTCAGTTCCCACGTCCACATTCAATGGTGTCACATCAGTAGCTTGAGATTAGCCGAGGTGGTTAATCACGTGTAATGACTCCTTTATAAATCAGCGGCTCCACCCCTCCTGCCCCCCACCCCCCACCAGGAGACACCGTTAGACATTTCTCAACACTTCACTGCGTCAGGTCAACAAAGGAAAGAAGGAGGGCAAAGGTGAGTCCTGAAAACCCACCGTTGGAAGTCTTCGTGGGTTGGAAGCTACTTCAGTCACACGACACTAAAGTGAACTACACATGGCTGAGAACAGCTCTTTTTAGCAAGTGCAACAAAGGAGGTCGATCTAAATGCGTGCTCTTTCAAAGCCACCACCGTGAGAAATGACACCTTCCACTTCGTTGTCATTACTCAAATCGGTTTGAAGCCTCTTCTTGAAACCAGTTTTATAGAAATGTTTATGAGGTTTGTACATGTTTTATCACTTCGTAGTCTAAGGTGTAAGACAGATAAGCTAAAATATCTTAATGCTTACCATTTACTGACACAGGATTCTTAGAACCCTTGTGGGGCTGTCTTCCCTGGATTCAGGGAGGGAAAGTCCTCTCTTCCCAGTAGGGGGAGCTGAAGGGAGGAGATGGTTTCCTTTCCTAACACATTGTACTTCCCTAACAGATGAAGTCTTTCTGGCTCCCATTTCCCCTTTTATATTGTTGAGAAGGGAGAGGAGGGGAGTAGCAATGTCTTGTTCTGACACTTCAAGTCTTGGAGAGGTGATAGTAGACCCCAAATTCTTGCTATTCTCTTAGGAACTTAACATCTTTTTTTCTCAGCTAGGGCTATACTTTTTTTTTTTTAAAGCAGAGTCCCATCTAGCACTGAATACCGGGAATCTTGGTGCAAAAATAGATTTTTTGTTGCAGCTTTTATGCTTGGGAATTCAGTGGGTGAAAAAATGTAGACAGTATAACACATTAGATTTTTTTTTTCATTAATTGAGTTTATTTGGGTGACATTGGTTAATAAAATCATATAAGTTTCAGGTGTACAATTCTATAATACATCATCTGTATATTGTACTGTGTGTTCACCATCCCACGTCAAGTCTCCTTCTATCACCATTTATCCCCCTTTACCCTCTTCTACCTCACCCACCCTCTTTCCCTCTGGTAATCACCATACTGTTGTCTGTGTCTATGAGGTTTTGTTTGTTTGTTTGTTTGTTTTAAAGGCTACAACAGAAGAGTAAAATGTTGAGTCGCCATGTGCATGTGAGTGTGCAAGCTTATATATGGAGGAATCAGGACTTTCCTCTTTTTTTAGCAGCTCACAGACGTCTCCTTTGGGCAGCTTGTGTTACTGTTCATGCATTATTTGATCTGTGATTTTATCTTTACTTCCTAATCTTTTGAGGAAAACCCTGTCATATTTTAGAACCTTAGCTTTTAGTAGTTCTCTTGCCACTTGGAAACAAAAAAGTGGAAGGTCAAGAAGGGAAGAAAAGCTTTGAGAAACTGTGTGATAAGTAACATCTACTCATTTGTATCCTGTTGGGAGACTCACATTCACTTAACATACGCCACTGATTCCAAACGGGTGGACACAGGTTAGAAAATGGTGGGAATGTTAGAAATGTGGTTCGTATCGTGGGTCGGCCCTCTCTGTGAGGTCAGTATCAGCATCCGAGGCACAGATGCATTTCACTCAGAACTGGTTTGTATCTGGGGGTGGGATCAGGGCTTCACTACAGAAATATTGGAGTCAGGACAGGAGAGGAAGCAGGGAGGTGGGACGGGAGGGGACTCTGAGGATGGCAGTGGTGACTCAAGGGAAGGCAAGGTGGGCTTGGGGGTCTGCTGGATGAAAGGCAGGATGAGTGGGAGAAAGGGCACTGTTGGAAGGAAGGTATTTAAACTGAATTCTACCATAGCCAGCCTCTGGGAAGTGCTGACACAGACCAAGGACATTGGCTCGGGGACACAAACCACTGTATAAATTATATTAAATGAGTAACACATGGGAAAGGTCTCAGAAGCTTCCCTGACACATAATGAAAATTAAATTAGTATTATTTTTTCTTCCCTTCCTGCTCTTGATGATGCTACCAGGTGGCACATAAAATACACTGTGCTGCTGGGCCAGAGCATCATTGTGACAATGTTGTCTCAGCAGCATTTCCAGTGCAGGTACACGTTGAACTCAATGTGTGAAATGGCTGAGTGAGAAAAATAACAGTCACAGATCAGGCGAGAAATAAAACTAGAGCCTTAGCTGGAGTGGAGAATAAATCATAGGGGTCTCATTTATCTTCGGGGAAGCAGGATATCTGGAGGCCCCAAGCTAATACTCCTAGGGGCCAGTCCCTGAGCTAGTGACCATGACCATGAGAAGAATAATAAGCCCAGGGAAGAATGTTGGGAAGTCATGGGGGAAAAAAAAAAAGTAAACCTTAGCATTTGATACAAGTTCAGGGATTAAGTCCAATTTCTGTTTAAGGAGGTCAGGATGCATAGGGCAATCAAAGGGACAGAGGTAGGCAGCTGCCTGCTTCTATGTGTCCTCTGGGCAGGGCTTAGACGTACACAGGTTGGGATCGTGGAATCTTCTGTTAGCTAACCTGGGTCTATAGTGTCTCAGTTGTTTGCATTGCCTTTTTAGGGTTTCCTCCCAATTATAAAATGTATACCTGTTTGAGAAACCTCAGAATGAAACTTTCCCTTTACTAATTAATTGACCCCTCAATTTTTATTTAGATAGTACACACACACACACACACACACACACACAAATTAAACTACTAATTTCCCACTACCTAGAAAGCTTTCACAACTACTTGAGACTTAAGACCTAGATCAGGTTTTATGTAGCCTCCTCTGACTCCTTCCCTTGTTAGAGTTTAGCTTTGTAGTATTGTAGGACTCCAGACAACTTTGTTTTGCTTAATGGGCCTCCAACACACTCTTGAAACAATGTTGATTTAATATCTTTGTATTGATTTTCAGGACGGTTATTTGTTGTTTTCTGCCACCCACAATCCATCACCCCTCCCTTTGGTAAGAGCAGCTTATTTTCTTTTGGGAGAATTATCCTTGTTCTATTGTGTATGCAGTCTTGGTGGGGATGCCAATCAATACGTCTGCCTTCCCTTAGTCACCAGCTGGCCTTTTGAACCATGATGGCCTGTTGAACTCTAATGGAACTCTCTCTGGCTATTCAAGCATAAGGGGATTTATTACAGAAAACTGGGCCTCCAGGAATTACTGGCAGTACAAGAAGAGAATGAATATCATCAGAAAGCTGAGGGATTGGGAAGTCACAGTGCCAACTTCTGGTGCCCATTGCAACTGTTGACTCCAGGAACATGCCACCTTAGCTGTGACCAGAGAGTCATGATATGTCTGCTGTGAATGAACCAACGAGATGGATGATCCATGCCATGCCTCTCAAAACCTATTAAGCTAGTAGCCAGATACTGTGACCTTGGCTAGAGCTCTTGCAGAAAAATCAAGCCCCTTGATGTCTAAACTCTGGAGCATAAATTGCAGAAACAGCACAGTGTGGAATCTACCTCACTTCTGCCTCCCCAGTCTCACACAAATGCATATGGCCAGCCAAATAATAAATATTCCTGGGACACTGACTGCAAGGGAGATTGAGAAACATAGATTTTTGTTTTGCTTTCTAGCCTTTACAATGAAGGGACCCTGGAAGAGGGCAGAATGGATAGTGAACATCAATTTAGGATATGAATAATGGACTCCCTTCCCCATGTTTTGACTCTTGAGCATAGTGACTAAAGGGCAGAAGAAAAATGATTGGAGCTAATTCGTCCTGTGCAGTGTTCTGATCTGCCGCTTAGACTCCCAAAGGGCCCTGGTTCCTGTCCTTTCAGGTATCTGAGGGCCCCTTAAGTCTGTGAGCCCCAATCATGACCTTATAATGATTTCCCGTTTACCTGCAATGAACAGTTATGGTATTTATAATCAAACACCTTAACTTGTGTACTTATGAACACCATTTGACAGTGTCATCCATCCTCAAATTCTTGCTGGATCACTGAATGAGTGCATTAGCTCTGCACTTATTGCTAGCTGCTCCTGGTGTGAGCAGGACTCTAGGAGTTCTAGTTTCCTGGGATCAGAGGCAGAAGTCTGCAGAGAGGCTCATTCAAACTCCCTCTTTTCCTGAAGGTAAAGAATTTGAAGCACAGAGAACATCTAAACTCATTTCTTTTCTTACCAGACACATGCCTTTATTATTTTTATGTCAATAATGTATATTTTATTTTACTTTTAAAAATCCTTAATCATCTTTAATAGCTGATAACAAATGATAATCATTAAGGAATTTATCTAACATCTCAAAACCATATATTGAGCCTGTATATACTCTTAACTAACAAAAAGTCAAACATTTGTGTCAGCTATATAATAGTATTTAATATGGAGGCCTCAAATCATCTTTATTCATGTTTTAAGGGGGTACTTCCTAGATTTAATATAATAATTTTATTAATAACTGAATTTGTTTATAGTTACATTTCTTTTTCTTTCTGATTTGTTAAACTTTAATGATAGCTCCTTTGCTGAAATCATTCTAGCCTAAGGAATTGTAACTTTTTATCTTGTTCATTTTTCTTTAAAATCTTGGAGAAGGATTTTCACATTTTGATTATAATTATCATCTGTAATGAAACCAAAACATATTTCTTTTCAAAAAAGAAAGCGTCAAGAACATTAGGTTTTTTTTTCACATTCCTTTATTATTAACACGATAGGAATTCTTCCTGAAATATTTCATCTATATGACAACTGAAGTCCTTTTAGCAGCGTAGAAATATTCTTGGAAGAAAAAAGTAGATAAACAAGTTTTTTTAAAAAGTAACATTGGGTTGCTCTTGTCATTAGCCAAGAATTTTATTATAGAATTTGTAGCCAGACTTGTGAAAAATCTATAAACATATTATAGAAGTTTTTTTGATAGGGAAAATCATGCTCAGTGGAAAGCTTTTGGGGTTTATAATTCTCAGTGGAAAGGCTTTTGGGGTTTTTAATGCAGCCATTGATCTCCCCTTCTTAACATTTAAAACGACAACGAGCCCATCTGTCAAAGCCTACTGAAATATAAACGCTGCGAAAGGCCCACCCGCAACCTTACATCCTATGAAGACTTCAAAATACACTCTATGTCCTCCCCACAGAAATATTTTCTGATGAATAATGTTTAACTAGTTTTTTTTTTTTTTTTTTTTTTTTTAATACCAGTGACCCAAAGACTTTGAAAAACATCCTCAAGAAGCTACTACAGGAACTTCCAATTTAATGAATTTTAACAGCTGTTTCTGCTACTAGGCCTATAAGTGGAATTTGATTTCCCTGGAGGCAATTGCATTAATTTGTTTTTATTATTTTAGGATAGCTAATATGCTGTAGCTGGCTGGGTTCTGACCCGAGGAATGGTGTGGGTGACATGGCAATTCTGGGCCTCCTCAGTGCTCCGCTGAGGGCTCCTTCCAAAGACCACCCAGGTGGGTGGACGGTGCAAGAACTAGCGTGACTGAGGAGTGAGCGGCGCCACCCGTCGTCCCCACTCTGCACTCGGGGGCAGAGCGTTCCGGCCCAGCACTCGGGAGTCGTTCTCAGGAGCACAGAACACTCAGCAGTTTGCTGAGGTGGTGGAGGGATATTATTTCCACTCAGCTTTTCAAGTGCAGACCAGACCATCCCTCGGGTGTTGAAGCCCTTACCTGTGGGAATGCACTTGCAATAGGTCAAGAGAGCTGTGCGCCCAACGCAGCTGGGCTTCAAGAGGACTCTGTTGTGACTTCAGATTCTACATCAGAAAATTAAGGACAGTGGCCTCTGCCCTTCTGATTTCTCAGGGCTGTTATATGTATACGATGTGGACATAAAGGTGAACACGTTTAAAAAAGAAACTCTGTTATGCACATATCAAAGGTTGTCTTTTATGTGGGAATCTAATGTCAAGCTCGCCTAAAAACATTGTCTTATAGAGCACTTCCCTTCCCACAGAGAGGTTAAGGTCAGGTTCCTCTTTTTAATAATTTTATTGCCAAAGGTTAATTTCAAAGTGAAAGAAGATATTTCCTTGAAGAATTGGAGCAGTTGGGTCAATAGGAATTCTCTGAGTAGTTTGTTTCTAATTTAGTAATTCTAGCCTATTTAAAAAATATTTACATGATGGAATAAGGAAGGCATAGTATGGCCAATTCAGTTCTTTCAGCCAAGTTAATTTATTAGCTTCTAACATAATCAATTAAATCAACAATGATGAATTTGAATGGCTAATTAAAAGTTCAAATGGCTGAATTAGTGCATTTTGTCATACATGGGCTTTGTATACAAACTACACCTACATGAGAGTATGTAAGGAAAGAATCAAATTATACAGTTGAACTGGTTACCTGTGGTTAGTGCTGTGTTACATTTCTGTCATAGTAAGTCATGACTAGGGTTTGCCAGACTCAGCATCAAGCTTTAGGAGCAGAGTCACTGAATTGTAAATGATTTCTCAATGAGCAAAATAATGCTGTTATTTCAATTTTTATTCCTTTGTATGCAAACTTGACTAAATTTTTTATTATCATTGCTGACTTTTGAAATAGACAGGTCTGGAAAGATGTGACTGTGGCTAGAAATTTCTCAAAATATATTTGTTTTCGAATTTCAAAAATTGTACACATACTCATGGTAGGAAATGTGAAAACTTCAACAAAGCAGAAGGAAGGACATGAAAAACACCCAAATGGCACTATTCAGCGCCAGCCATTTCTAACGCTCTGGTATAATTGTATTCTTTTTTTAAATTTTCCTATATTTTAATTTTTAAAACAAGTATTACTACTCTGTTTTTTCCTTGACATTAAACATTATTTATTTGTTCATCTGATAAATATTTATTCAGTGTCTTTAGTTATATGTTTTTAAAGAGCTACAAGATATTCAACATGGTCCATATTTTATTAACTTGTGATCAACAAAAGAGAAAAAGTGTGGCTTTTTCTTTCTATTGTGTGTGCTGCTCTGATTCAGCTCAGTGATATATATCTGAGTCATCCAAGCTGAATTTCTAAAGACTCTAAAGTTTGAAAAAGTGAAAATCAGGCAGTATTGTCATTGCCATTGTCAATAAGTCTATGAGACATTCTTTATGTTCATCTCTTTCAATTTAAAGAACTAGCAGCCATCATCACTGAATATGAAAAAAAATTCTATACTACAATAAATAAATACCTTATGGCAACAAACTCTCTTTTCTACAATAACTTAATTCACTAAATATTTTATTTAAAATGATAAAGTCATTATGTCCACACTGTCCTTTGTATTCAAATAAATTCAACAAACATTTTAGAGATCCTAAAACACCCAACACATTGAGCAAGAGGATACAAGGATGAATATGACATGCTCCTTACTAATGAATAGCTCACATTGTGGTTGGGGACTTAGTCATGAATATAATTGTCTAACATTTACTTGGTGCTATACTAGAGATATTAATAAAATGCTATGGCAACTTAGAGGAATTAGAGATTAATTCTGATCAGGGACTGGGAAACACTTCACAGAGGAATCAGTATTTCAGATCGTCTTAGACCTCCCTAGACATAGACCACCCCTAGACATAGACCCTGATACCTTGATATGAGGATTGATGTGCAACTAATTTATCCAGGAAGTGCTCCCAGGAGAAACTTGTAACCAAGTGGGAGAAGTAGGGCAAGGAAGGGCAATAAGCCAAGCACAAAGGCAAGATTTCAGGCAAAGTCCAGCAAAAGGTAACTTCAGCCTGACACTGCAGGGAATTCAGGAGCATGAGTTCTACTTCAGAGCTGGCCTGAGTTGAAGAGAGCTAGGTTTTCATACTCCTGCACCCACCAATCAGGGGCTGAGGGCTCCCTGGGCGTGGCAGTGGGGAGGTGGGACAGGACAGAAGCTCCCAGGTTCTCTGACTTCTACCTCTGCATGCACAACAGCTCCAGTAGATTGAGGACAATCCTCTGAAGAGAGTTATATGTACAGGCTATTAAAAGTAAAAGCTGAGAGGCAAGTGGGAGGCATACTGAAGCAGTAAAGGAATCTGAGAGGTCCTAGGTGGAACACTGACAATGTTTACTATGGTGCTGGATATTGAAAGAAAATGAATTGAGTTTCAATAGACTTGGAAATAGGAAAGGACATTCTAGATCTGTGCTGTCCAACTATATTAACCTCTAGTCACATATGGCTAGTGGCTACTAAACTGGAACATGCAAATAGAGAACATTTCTATCAGCAAAAAAGTTCTATTGCACAGAGCTTTATCTAGACTGAGAATAGTATTAATAAAATCACAGAAATGTGAAGGTAGATGGCTGGAATACAGGATGTGCCCAAATTGTAAAAAGCTTTGGAATCATCGATTTATTGATAGTAGCATCTAAAACATAGCTGTTGTTCAATGGGAGCTTACAATTTTAAGGACCCACCTTGAAAACATATATAAAAATTTGGCAGTTCCCATTTTTGTATCCACTGTTGTCTCCATACCTAGCCTTATGCTAGGTCTCTTTGTGCTTTTATCTGAAGACTTTGTCTCCAATTTGATCTTCTGGACTCTCTTTTCCCTTGGCCCCTTTCCAGCCATTTCTCTAACACTAGTCATTCATTGCCTTCTCTTTCAGCTTCAGGCTTAAGTCTTTAATCCTGATTCAACAGCTTTGACTTTCTACCTGGCATTTTGAATTCCCTACCCTCTCTTATCAACTACTTCCCAGTCAGCCCCAATTGGATATATGAAGAATTTGTAAAAACAAGAGGTAGACAGAGGCAAATCCAGTTAATGGATTCAGGAGTCCTGAGCATGTTGGAAAAGAGTCATGTGGAGATGGAAAAATGAGAGGAACAAAACAGAGGGGATATCATTAATGGAATAAGAAAGTTTTAGGGAGCAGCAAGTTTTAGGAAGATAATCTCTTCCTTGATTTCTGGTGGAAAGAATGTATTCCCTGTCAACACTATCTGCTATAAAAGGGAAACCAGGGCTACAGTATTATTCCACATGCTTCTTATAGAGTAAAATCTTAACTCTATCCTCTTATCAACCTATATTTTTTTCTACATATAAATTTATGAGAAGAAAATGAAAAAAACTACAAGCCTACATCATGAAATATTTTACTTTTAAATTAAAAAGTTTTAATTGCAGTAAACTGCATATAACAAAATTTACCACCTCTCCCATTTTTGAGTGTACATACAGTTCAGGAGTGCTGAGTGCGTTCACATTGTTGTGCAACACAACTCTGCAGCTTTTTCATCTTGCAAAATGAAAACTCTGTACGCATTCAACAGCGATTTTCCTTCAACTCCCACTACCACTATTGGCAATCATCATTTGACTTTCTTTTTCTATGAATTTGACTACTCTAGATATCTCATATAAGTAGAATCATATTGCATTTGTGTTTGTGACTGGGGCTTATTTCACTTAGTGCAGTGTCCTCATGGTGTACCCATGTAGTAGTATGTAACAAGATTTCCTTTTTAAAAAAATTTTTAAGGCTGAATAACATTTCATTGCATGAATAAGCTGAATAATATTCCATTGTATGTATATAACACTTTCTGTTTATTCAATCATCTGTCAATAGATGCTTGAGTTGCTTCTATCTTCTAGCTATTATGAATAATGCTGCTATGGACATAAATTATGTAATTTTTACAAACAAATCTTTTAGAATATAGCCTGAGCTTGTACAAATCATCATCTTTTTCAACATCACTTAGGATATGTATTTAAAATTATAATGGCAACCTGAGAGCATACTAAGATACTTTAAATCATCACAGACATTTTTTTTTTTTTTTTGGAGGCAGGATTGCTAATCAGAAATGTCCTTATTTATATTCTATTTCCGAGGCCTACAATCATAGTAGTCAAAGATCTATTATTTAAGAAATAATTAAAACACATTCCGTATGCTATGATTTCTATAGCAGAGAAAACCAGTCTAATACATTTTAGCATGATTCTGAAGAAATAAACATTGAACTAAAAATTGATTCTGGGTATCATTGTTATTTAACCAGAACATTCAGTTAATCAGAACATAATAAGTATTCCAATGCTTATTAATTCGATTGCGACTATAAAACTTGTGCTTTAAAGGACGTGAACCCCTGTTTCAATCAACCGTTGAAAGACTAAAAATGGCATTTGTGTGTGGTGATCTGGGGTAGTATGTCCTCAGCCAGATGCAAGAACAACATGGGTTCAAATAGGTCCTTTCAGGGCTGATCTTCACCCCAATCCATGAGGCAAATCTTTTTAGAAAGATGAAGAATTCCTCAGCCAATTTAGCCAAGTTTCACCAACCATAATTTTCACTGTTATGAATGCCTTCTCTCAGAATTTTTGTTCCTTTTTTTGGAATCTGTTAAATTGCATGGTGAGGTCTTTTCTGCACCACACATGCGTTCAGCCCCAAACCCACGAAAGGCTCGCAGTACGTCTGTGTAACTGATAAACAAGCTCACAAGAAAGCACAGTAAACAACAGAAAGTCTTGATTTCCAAGTTACAGTGGTCTCTTCAGTGGGGGAGGAGGCATGTGTGATATTAAATGAAATAGAAAATATCCAGGCATTTAAAGGCATCATCATTTGGGGAAAAAAATAATTTAGTCAATCCCATTAATATCATTAACCAAAAATGATTCTCAGTACAGCTTGAATCACAGTTTTATTTTTCCAGCCCTTTGTGTATTATCAAGGTACTCATATGCGACCTGTAACTCACCCTTATTTTTTTCTCCATCAAGGAGTAAGTGGTTATTATAATATCCTGACCTTCTAGCTCTCTGTTTAAACTTCTCTGTGTGAAAGACAGCAGGACTGCCTTCCTGGATAAAGAGACTTGGTTTTATATTTTCTCTATCTCAGCACCCTTTAAAAAAGAGTACAACAGATATGAGAGACCAAAATGCAAAAATCAGAGCCTGCTGGCAAAGCTCATGATCGTGGCCAGCTAGTGTGCATGGCTTCCCACACCAAACCCAGGCCCTGAGTGGGTAATATCTGTTCTCTTTCAGTCCAGCTCCTCCCAGAGGGATATAATTTTGTCACATGGGCACTGTCCACTAAACCAGCCCGAACAGACGATGAGTTGTGTGATTGTGTACATGGGCAAGGGCCTCGGGAGGAATTTGAGGCTGTGGTACACAGTGACCCCAAATGGGGAGAGATTTCCTGGAAACTGAACTTTAGCTGAAACCCAGGAGTTTAAAAAAGGTAAGAAAGTAAATGTCAGCTTATACCACTGGAATAAGTTATTGACAGTGGATTAGGGCAAAAAAAAAAAAAAAAATCATAGTAATTATCTACACATCCCTATCAACCAAGCCTTTTTTGTAATTTAATAATATTTCTACTGAATTTTAAAATGGTTTCTCAATGTTCATGTTTCTGTGTGTGTGAAAACAGAATATATTTTTAAAAATCAGTGAGAACATAAAATATAAAAAGTTTGATGGTCTGTCCAGTGTGTTTTCCTGCCTACCTCCTTCAGGTTCACACATCTCAGTGGGAATTCTGTAAACGAATCTGTCACATGATTCTTACTGACATGAGAACAGCAAAGGAAAGACATTTGCAGAAGTTGAAGAATATCCTTACATTTCTCTCTTCTTTCCTTGACTCTGAAGCTATCCAGTTGCTTTTAGGAAGGACCTTCTTTGCTTCACTTTGGCCAATGTAACTTATGATTCCTGGCCTACATATTCTTAAAAAATTCTCCTGAAAACATTCAGAAGAAATTAGGAGAACATGAAAAACTATTATAGAAGCCTTTACTCAGAAGATCTGGATTCAAGTTCTAGCTCAATTACTTAGCAACTTTGTGATCTTGGGTAAATCTCTCTGCCTTTCTCTGCAATCTGAGGGTAATGATACCTGTTTCACAAAGTTATTTTATGGATTAAATGAGATGATGGATATGAAGTAAATTGTAACACACCACACAAGTGTAAGACATTATCAATATAAGATGTAGGTAGATAAGCTCAAAAGAGACAAAGCAAAGGAATTTCTATTCTGGAATTTAAAGTATTGCACTGATATGATGAACACATCTATGAATAACTTCTTGAGAGCCTCTAGATATTGTTCAAAGCATGACTTTATTAATCTTCTCTTTAATCCTGTGAGCTAGCACTATTCTCCCATCATGCAGATGTGGAAAAATGAAATGCTCAGCTGGGCTACTCTGGTTATATTTCTACCAGGAGGTAGAATCAGGATTCAAACCCTGGTCTTTAGAAACAAGTGGCTTGATGGCCTGCCATCTTAACCATAGTTCTATATTGACTCCCTTCCAGCTATTCACAATATAGACTGAGCTCCCAGGAACTCTATGAAATATCTTGGGAACTCCTGAGGCAGTTGAATGATACCACCAGAAGTGCTGATGGCTAGTTGAGAGAGAGACTCAGGGAATCTTTAAGATTCAGAGCATATGACAGTAAGAGGCAGCATGATTTATGTGCGTACTGTAAGCCTGACACAGCTCTAAATAAGGTTTATGTGTTGCTCATTTAATCCTTTTAACCCAACAAGGTCACCTGTTCTGTATAACCATGCCCATTTTGCAGATGAAGAAACTGCAGCACAAAGAGGCTGAGTAACTTGCCCAGAGCTCTCAGCTGGTGAGAGGAAGAAAAGGAACTTGAACATGGGCAGTCTGGCTCCAGAGGCCCATGCTCTGAACCACGACACTGTCTCTCAGGGTCTGTGAGATGAAAGCATATCCACAGAGCACTTGATTCACTTACCTGAGCCTCAGCAGAATCCTTCCGTTCTAACGTCACTGTCTCCAGTCACCACTTAACATGTGCAGAAAACGCACACATGCAGTGTCTCCATGTTCACGAGATGTTTTCTTTCTGACACAGCATACACATCACTTTCCTAAGGCCCTATGTGAAAAACGAAGCATGTAGAAAACATGGCCGAAATAAACCAGTTCCATTCCCCTGCCTTTGCTGCGTCTCCGGGAGCCCGCTGGGCGGAGCGGGGGGAGCGGGCCTCTGGAGGGAGACCCCTTTGCAAGCGGACACGTGCTAGCCAGGCAGAGTGGGAGCTTGGGCAGGCAGCTTCCGTCTCTAAATCTGAGTTTTCTCATTTATAAAATAAGGATACAATCCTTACATTAAGGATTGTTGTGAGGGATAAAGAGAACATTTTGTGAAATGTCTTCCCTAGAGTAAATGCCTGATAAATATTGATTCTTTCCAATTTTTGCTCCTATTGGAATGCATTCCAGCCATCTAGGCATTTTTATTTTCTGTTTTTAAAAATCCCTATACCCACCACTTTATCTGAATTTCTGAGAATATTTGATGCCTATAAAAGTTTTTAGACATTAAAATAGTTTGTGATCTTAAAGTACCCAGTGATACAAGCAGTCAGAGGGTATATGAGGCTCCAAAGGTGGTCCCATGACAACACTTATCTTAAGACTGTTCTGATCATCTCAGCAATAATTAATTTAGTTGACATGAGTTATATTTATCATTAACAGTCAAACTTATTTGTTTAGATTAATGTTTTGCGTCCTGGCCCTTAGAGTCTTGTGATAAAAAACTCACAAGGTTATGTTTTCAAATAGCAAATGAGGGGATTATAAAGGAACAATTCTGACTGCTGTTCCTGGATACACCTTTTATTTGTTTGTCTGTTTTTATTTTTTATTTATTTTTTACATTTTATTGTTGAAAGTATTACAGATGTCCCTCTTACCCCCCCCCATTGACCTCCTCCACCCCACTCCCATCTCCCCCCTTCCTTCATCACACTATTGTCTGTGTCCATGGGTTATGCATACGTGCAAATAAGTTCTTTGGTTTATCTCCCCACACTTCCCTTTGAGGTCCATTAGTCTGTCCCAAGCTTCCATGTCTCTGGGTCTACTTTGTTCATCAGTTTATTTGTTCATTAGATTTCACATATAACTGATATTCCTGGACAGAGAAACATTTCTCTCTAGATCTCTGGAAAATTTGCTAAGTGGGGAAGAAGTATTTTCTGAACAGGAAAGGCTACCGGAAGTCTTGAAAAGGGAGATTCCAATAGGGATTTGTGTAGGAATATAGACATCGCTATCTCTTCAACTTAGAAAATTCTAGAGAAAAAAAAAACACAATCTAATATGGTCTGGCCCACAGACTTTCTGCTCAGGAAGAACTAAGAAAATTCTGGCAAAGTCAAGAAAATTTTATTATGAAAGAGACCCTGAGGGAGGTAGATCATTTCCAGAGTGAGAAGGAAAGCAAAGTAAAATTGGAGAACTCTCATGCCCTCCAACATGCAAAGATAAAAAGGAAATTAAAAAAAGAAAGAAAACAGCAGAGAGGTTATTACACTACCAGAGATGAAAGACAGAAAGAGGCCTCCAGCCAAAGAAGGGATGCTTATATGCTAAGCCAACTTTCCCCAGCTACAGACTATTAAAATGAAAAGTCAAAGCACAAAAGAATCTGGGCAGCCTGATGTTGACATTAAGACTCTTATCTGGTAAAGTCAATTTGCAAACATAGATGAAATTATCTAGGACTTAATCTACAGTCATCAACCAGATAAACTTTGAATATTAACAAACTGAATTAGAGTGGAGTAGAAACAGCAGGCTTCCTGGAACATAGGAAATGGGAGACACCCAGTTAAAGCCAATGCAAAAATGAAAGCAGTGTGAAGATCAAGAAGTGGCAAAACCTCACCATCTCCCAAGACAACCACAAGGGGAAAATGTTGACACTTCAAAGCAAAACAGTAACTAGACCTCAATACAGCGAGAAGTTGTGGTGGTGAGAGCATCAGTGGTACTTTTGAGAGTAGGATTGCCCATAATTTTTGGTGGAGAATCCCAAAGAAACTAAGTTTTTACAAAAATGTTTTTCTTAAAAAATTATGTCTTCATTGATTTGAAAGAGAGAGAGAGAGAGAGAGAGAGAGAGAGAGAGAGAAACTTTCATCAGCTGCTTACTGGGGGTTGAGCCCAAAACCCAGGCAGGTGCCCTCACCGGGAACAGAGCTGGTGACTCTTGGTGTATGGGAGAATGCTCAACCAACTGAGCCACACTGGCCAAGGCTGAAAAAATATTTTTAAAGGAAAAATTAAAGTGCTTATAACACCAACTTAGTTTTAAATTACATTTTGGAGCATGAGCAATTCTCCTTCAAAAGCATAAAGATCTCAATTTTCAGCATTTTTTACATAAAATTCTTAGTGAAGTTGGGCGACAAGTGTGTAATGCGCATCGCAGGATTTTGAATGAGATTAATCCAGTTAAAATTAGAACCTTGAGCTATCAGTAATAAGGCTACTCAACCAGGTCAGATTTTTAAAACATTCTTTGGTCACAATTTTAGCTGTGCTTAAATATGTAGGAAAAATTGGAAGAGGAAAATATGGAACTCTAAATAAAGGTGAATTAACTAGAAAAACTTCCTGCTGGGTGAGGAAACTCCCCTTCAAAGCAACAGCTGGCCGGGAGAGTCATGAGAGCTCGAAATATTGCCAAAAACATTAGGATACCCTTTGGACTACTAAGTCACATTTGATGACCAAGTACATTTAACACTCGCTGTCAAAAAGTAGAATTGCTCATTTCAATATTTACTCAGTTGGGGAAACATTTATGACATGCATGAACTTTAACTTCAGAAGACTCAGTTTATTCCGGTGAAAATATTAGTATTTAGAGATGCAACATTACACATAAAAATAAATAAACCATGGTTTCTACCTACGTGAGGGTACTATGAGGCATGCTTGATTTGATTTTTTTAGAAAATAGGCCATGTTAAACTTGGACAAGAACATACTTTGAAGAACATACTGTTGGCAGAGATATTGATTGGAAAGTACTAAGTCTCGGTTTTAGATGATAGTGTGCTCACTGCTATTAGATATCCCAAAGGACAGCTGAAAGAAAAAATTAAATGGGTATGGTAAATTATACCTAGCTCACCCTTGGAACGTTAGAGAGACTAAGTATGTTTTCAGTGAAAGTTTATCTTAGCAAGTTTTCCATGTAACCACATAGCTCTTTGTAACTCACTTAGTAATATCTGGAAATTCTACTGCTAGAGACTGAATGTTTGTGTACCCCAAAATCCCCAATCAGGAGGCACGACCTTTAGGAAGCGATTAGTACAGACAGCGGAGCCCTCATGAATAGGATTACTTTCCTTATAAAAGAGACCCTAGAGGGCTCCCTCATCCTTTTGCCATGTGAACACACAGGGAGAAGATGGTCATCTTATGAACCAGGAAGCAGGCTCTCATCAGACACTAAAACACCGGAGCCTTGATCATGGACTTTCCAGCCTCCAGAAATTTGAGCAATATGTGTTGTTTAAGCCAGCAGCCTGAATGGACTATGATAGCCCACAGTCTTAAAATCAAGTAGTAAACACACTGAAATTCAATTAAAGATGGCTGTATTTGTTACTTAGTAACATAAAGCAGCACCTATTTATTTAGCTATTTATTTGGTAGGTCAGCAATTTGGGCTAGGCTGAGCTGGGCAGTTCTTATGTTTGCTGATCTTGGCTGGTGTTATGAACTGAATTGCTTCATTCTGCCCCCACCCCATACCCCCTCAAATCCATATGTTGAAGTCCTAACACTCAGTACCTCAGAATGTTACCATATTTGGAGATAGGGTCTTTATAGAAGTGATTACGGTAAAATGAAATCATTAGGGTGGGCCCTACTCTAATATGGCTGGTGTTCTTATAAGTGGAGGAAATTTAGACACAGATGCATACAGAGGAAAGACAACGTGGAGATAGAAGGAGAACACCATGTCAACATGAAGACAGCTGACTGTAAGCCAAGGAGAGAGGCCTGGGACAGACCCTTCCTTCATAGGCCTCAAAAGTAACCAACCTGGCCAATACTTTGATCTCAGACTTCTAGCCTCCAGAACTTTGAGAAAATAAATGTCTGTTGTTTAAACCACCCAGGCTGGTACTTTGTTACAGCAGGCCTGGGAAACAACCACAGCTGGGCCGTCTCATGCGTCCGCAGGAAGCTGGTGGGTTGGCCAGGCTGGCTGTCACGATGGCTTCGGCCTGCCTCTGTGAAAGAACTGGGGTCTGTCTCCATGTGTTCTCTTATCCTCCAAGCTTGTTCACATGGCATCTGCAGATTGCTAAGAAAGCAAGAGCAGAAGCTGCAGGGCCTTTTGAGGCTGAGACTTAGAACTGACACAGTATCAGTCTTGCCATATTCTATTGATCAAAACAAGTCCCAGGGCCAGCACACATTCAACAGTTAGGGAAGTAGACTCCACCTTCTGATGGCAGGGGACACAGGGCACTGTGGCCATTGCTGCCATCTGCCACAACAGCCATTTGACACTATGGCACTTACATTGTTCCACAGCCCAGAAGAGTGGGTCCAAATTACACTCCAGTTTCAATTCGGGAAACCTGTTAAGCAGAACTTTCTCTCAAAATTATACCGAAGCCAATATTCAAATAATAAGGAATGGGTTGTTAAACATCATTAATGCTTTTAAGTACATTCGGTACCCATAAACAAATAGTCTGTTTGAAGCAGATGCTAATACACAAGACTGGATCAGTGATTTAAAAAAAAAATAAAGTGAAATTTCTATCCAACAGGCTGGTTATTAGATCTAATTTTGATGGATGGAATTAAGCAATGTAAGGGGTCATAGTGAGTCACTACTTGTTAAAACCTGTCTTTCCCAAGTTCAGATGATTGAAAACAGAGTTCATTTGCTTTGTTTTAACATAATGGATTGTCTGAACCCTTTTTAAGTGTCTTTCACTGACTGATAATTTTTTTTTATTGAGTAAGTATATGTTAAGGGCCGTATTACTTGCAACTTCCCAGTAATACATCAGTAAACAAAAGGGACTTGATCTTTGCTTTCATAGAACTTCAGTAAAGAAGCAGATATTAAGTCAATAAAAGCACACATAAAAATATAATTAAAATTGTAAAAAATTCTGTGAATATAACATAAAGTGTGCATTAAAGGACCACTCATTCAATAAACATGTATTGAGTGGCTTATTATGAGCCAGTTAATGTGCTGGGTACTGGGAATAGCGAAGTGAATGACTCAGAGCAGTCCCTTTCATTATGGAACTCACTTTCTACAGTGAGAGACAGTTCAAAAGACCAATTGGTTAACTAATGAAAAATAAACAAAGACTTATGAGAAGTTGTGATAAATGCTGTGAGAAAACACACAAACAAAGGAAAGGATAAAAGGGAGATCACCTCACAAAGCCTTGAAGAGAATGTGACATTTAAGCTGAGACCTAAAGATGGAAGAAGCTGCCGTTTTAGGAAGAGGTAGAACATTTCCAGGCAGAGGAAGCAGGAAGTGCAAAGCCCTGGGGTAAAAGATCCTGACATGACGGAGCTGGAACCCTGATGGGTCCAGTGACCAGTGCTGTTGGAGCCTAATGAGCCCAGTGGGGCAGGAGCCAGACCATGCAGGACCTCATAGGACAGGAGAAGAAGCTTGGATTCTGTTCTAATGGAGTGGGAAGCCATCGAAGGATTTCAGTGGCTTTCAGGGCACACCAGAGTGATGTGCCCTGGTCTAAGGACAGTTCCAACAGTTGTCTGCTGTGTGCAGAATGCATTGAGAAAATTAGAAGTAGGAGTAGTGAGACCAGTTGCAAAGTCACTGCAGTAGTCCAGGTAAAGATTGGAAGTAGCCCAGACCAGGGCCATGGGATGAAGAAACAGAAACAATGTGGGATTTTAACAGGCAGGTATAATGTAGAGGAGGCAAGTCAGGAAACGCTTCTCTAAAGTGGATTAATAATATAAGGTGTGACCCATGTGAAAGGGTAAGAGAGAAGCTTTTATTCACATTGTGAAGGCAGGACTTAATTAACACCTAAAAAAAGGCTTAAATTCTAAAAAGGTGATTGCTCTCCCCTTCCTCAAAACACTAGTAATACCCAGGTAATCAAAATTAAAACAGGACTAAGCCACAAAATAGGTGTGAGCAACTTCCACCAGATTTCAATTATTCCCACCATGACTGTGTTCATGCTTTCACTTTTTTTTAAATTTTATCCTCACCCGAGGACATTTTTGCATTTATCTTCAGACAGAGCAGGAGGGAGAGAGGGTGGAAGAGAGAGAGAGAAACATCGATGTGAGAGAAACACATCAACTGGTCGCCACCCACACGACCCCAACCTGGCCAGAGACAAACTGCAACCGAGGTACGTGCCCTTAGCGGGAACCGAACCTGGGACTCCCTGGTCCGCAGGCCAATGCTCTAACTGCTGAGCCAAACCGGCCAGGGCCATGCTTTTACCTTTGAAATTTCAAATATCAAATGATTTCAAGATAGTTTGGCTGATACGGATATGCTGAGTCTGTCTGCTTAATTTAGCCTTTAACAAAGACCCCGAGAAGGGAACATGTTTGGAATGGTTTAGACTGACAGTAGCTTCATCCTATAGATCTAGGGGCAGTAGCCTGGGCAGACCAGGAGGTGGTCTGTAAGCTAAAATGAGAACTGGATCTTAAAAACAAAGAAGGAGGATGTGAGAGAGCAAGAGGGGGGTCAGGGGAGCTCAGTTAGGACACGACTGCACTAACCCCTGTGAGAAATGAGTGTGGTTGGATGATAGGTGTTGATGGCAGCGGAGGAAGTATTTTCATCCGTCAGAAGCCAGGTCAGATGTTTCTGCAGGTCAATTCTGATCAGAAAATGAATAGCTTACCTACTCTACTATTTTTTAAAACATTTATTTTTATACCATTTCTCTATTTTGACTGGAGAAAAGCAGAGCTGAGAGTTACTTTAGTTGGTGCAAATAAAATGTCAAAGGCAATGTATCGGTCCACTGACTTCTTCAAAAGAACTAAAAAAATGTCATCATTTTTTATATTTGGAAACTCACTCTTGCTTTGTTCTGTTTTGATCTGTATGGTTTGCTTTTAAGATAATACTGTAGCTACTCTGGACTGTATGTCTTTGCAGTGGCTTTTAACCAAACATTAAAATTCTGACCTGTAATAATTCATTTTTGACTCCACCGACTTATTTTTTCTTCTTACATTTTCATTTTTCTTGACTCTCTCATTAGGCTCTAAGCTCCTTTCCAATATTTGAACTATTCAATTCTTTGGTCCAGAGGTTTCATGTACTTAAGAAGAATAACCCATTTATCTCTGTATTGTGAGCAAAAGCATAGCCCATGAAGCAAAACAGAGGCTCAGCCTGCTTGTGGAATGGAATTTGGACAGTCCTGCCCTCGAGGAGGTTAGGTTGCACGTGATTTGGGAGGTCGACTGCCTCAAACATGACGCATGATGTTGTAAATGTAACAGTATGTCATGACACAGAAGTAGGAGAGAGAAAGAGAGAAAGATTATTCATGCACAGAGGTGTCAGGAAGACCAAGAAAGGGAGTTCATTACAGGGGAGCAGGTGGGGAAGGATACCCAGGTAGAGGCAATGCCATGCAAAGAAAAAAGGGTATTCAGAGATTATAAAGTTCCCAAATCCTTAAATGTGCCCAAATGTACCAAGAAGGTGGAAATATGGAAGGAGACAAAGTCGAGAGATAAGCAGGGACAAAAACATACAAGGCTTTGTAGGTCATGTTATGTAGGTCTGGCAGGCAGTGAGGTGGGGACAGAAAGTCTTAGCATGGATAAGCTCAGTCTCATGACAGTATGATAAGACTTGCATTTTGCAAAGAGTTGTATCATTGGAGCAAGTTCCACTGCACTGCTGGGTTGACCTGGTAGGGTCCTATGGCAATGGAGCTGATGAGAGAAGGCTAGGCCCTTCAATAAAGAAGAAGCCATGGACATGGAGAGGCAAGGTAGATTCAAGGATTTACAAGATGGAATGGACAAGACTTGATGACTAGATATGAGGGTTTGGGGAGAAAGAGGCATTGGGAAGATCCAGATTTATTGCTTAAGAGGCAGGTAAATGCTGGAGCTACCCACCACGGTACAGAATACAGGACTGGTTG
Source organism: Tadarida brasiliensis (assembly GCA_030848825.1). Lineage (NCBI taxonomy): Eukaryota > Metazoa > Chordata > Mammalia > Chiroptera > Molossidae > Tadarida > Tadarida brasiliensis. The sequence goes on along the minus strand of CM061257.1, from coordinate 57,646,335 downwards.
TGGGGGAGTGGGACGAGTTGACAATAAAAGAGGAAATAATCAGTCCTTTGGGATATTTGGAGTGTGAGGTAACTGCAAGCCTTTAGAGTACTTTAGTGTCCTTTTTAAATTCTCCAAAGGCAGTTTTTCATAAATGTTTTTAATAACACCCATGCCTTTGTTATCCTTATATAGCATTTTTCTATTGCTTTGTTATTCTCTTCACTCCTTAGAAAATCTGCATTTTCTCCTGTGCTTTCCATCCTAATTAATGGTGACATATCCTACCCACTTAACCAAGCTCATCACCTCAGAGTTGCTATCAATTCCTCGTTCTTTCTTACTAGTCCCATCTAATAGGACACTAAGAATATTCCTAATCACTCTCCTTCTCTTCTCTTTATGGTCACTAGTCCATCATACCTGTCCACTAGTCCATCATATCTGTCCACTAGTCTATCATACCTGTCCATCATAGATACATATCCTCAGCCCTTCCCAGCCAATTTCTTTCTACAGACTCTTGCAATGATTTCTTAATTGTTATTTCTGCCTTTATATTTGTTACTCCATTTATTACTCTATTGCCAGGGCCATCTTTCTTTTCTATAATATAAGTTAATCATATCACTTTGTTACTTAGAAACATTAATAGCTTCTCAATGCCTAAATGGCCATGTACAAATACCTTGATGTTTCATAATTTGACCCAAACTTACTTCTAAACATAGCCAATTACTCCTCACTTTATAAATGATACCTAAATTGACTTTAAACATTGTGATTCAAAGACACTCTGCTATATTGGTTTTATGACTTTTCATTATTTCAGGTAGGTTTTGGATGGGTGAAAAGAGGGACTCTATCTCACTCTTACCATCAGCAGCACATACACACTGTTCGATTCAGTTCCAAAATTAATTAGCCAAGGATACTGTTATGGGGTGAATTGTGTTCCATTAAAAAAATATGTTACAGTTCTAACCGTTGGGACCTGTGATTATGACCTTATTTGGAAATCAGTCTTTGCAGATGGGACCAAGTTAAGATGAGGTCATTAGGGTGGGCTCTCATCCAATATGAGTGATGTCCTCATGAAACAGGGACATTTGAACAACAGTCACATGGGGGAAATGCTATGAGATGATGGAGGCAGAGACTGAAGTGCTGTAGCTCCAAGACAAGGAATGTCAAGGATGAATGGCCACCAGGAGAAGCGAGGAAGGGGCAAGGAAGGATTCTTTCTCCCTTTCAGGTTTCAGAGGGAGAATGGAACCATTGACATCTTGCTTTCAGACTTCCAGCCTTCAGAACTGTGAGACAATATATTTCTGCCCTTTCAAGCACCAGGTTTATGGTAGTTTCTTACGGCAGCCCTGGGAAGCTAAAGCAGATATCATATCTCATGGGATGAAAAGTGGCCACACAGTCTAGCTTCTCAGTCTCCAGCATTTCGGGGGGTGGGGGGGGGCAACAGCTTCTCTGGGAGCATTGTCCCTGCATGGCAGGGGTGCCTCAGATCTGGAGAAAGTGCCACCAATGCACTTCTATGTGTAAACTTACAGACCATCCCTGAAGAATGTATGATCTATGAGCTATGGTGTTCTGTGTAAGAGAATATTTACATATGTTGCATTCTATGGTACCTGATCAAAACTCAATGTTGACAAAGTCATAATTTCATCCAAGGAGAGAAATGATGTTGAGTATCAGCCTCTCTGAATCATATTTTTTGCCTCCAGCTCACTGGAAAACTGACTCACTTTTTAATTTTTTTTAAATTAAAAACTGTAAAATATTATCTAGGCTTATATTCAGAAAGTTACTCCTCTGTCTTTTTTATCATTGTGATTTACTTTATCAAAGACTTTATATCTCTCTTTTTTTCTCTCTCTGTAGGCATTACAAGGAGTGACATTAGAACAAAAGCAATGACATTCTGATCTTACCTCAATAAGGACCTTGTGATATTTGACTCTACCAACTTTGTGAATTTTCTTTTATTTCATTTTTCCCCCAGGATATGCTATGCTCTTTCCTCTTGCATGTGTGGTTTGCCGGACCTAGAATGTATGCCCAACTGATTTCCACCTAAAGAACTCCATCTCTTCTTTACTTCTGATCGCCAGTACCGTCCTGGGCACCACGCTGGCACGATCATGCTTGTGTTCAGAGCGCTGTGATTTAGGCTTAGAGAGGTTGGGAAGGGGTGGAGGTGACACTGGAACCAGCTCTTTCAGATCACAGAATCAGCACTCCAGTTTCTTGGCCTGTTCCCAAGACAAAAATCTTCCTTAACTCCCCTAGCCAAATACTCACTTTCTCCTCCAACTTGCTATAGAACGTGGTACTTATATTTAAAAAAAATTTTTTTTTTCTTTATTGATTTTTGAGAGAGAGTAAAGGAGAGGGAGAGAGAGATAGAAATATCGATGAGACAGAACATCAATTGGCCGCCTCCTGCATGCCCCCCACTGGGGATTGGGCCTACAACCTGGGCATGTGCCCTGACTGGGAATCAAACTGGCGACCTCTTGGTGCATGGGTTGACCCTCAAGCCCTGAGCCACACCGGTTGGGTGTGTGGCACTTACTTTTATGGTGACTTAGTATATTTTAATTACTTATTTAGGTTTGTAACCTCAGTTGGTTGAGTTCCACAAGACAAGAAATGGTTCTTTCCACCTACTTCAATAATGGCACATAGTAGGAGCCCAATATGTATTTGTCGAATAGATTACTGCAGGCTGAATAAATGCATGCATGGATGATAGAATTTCAGCATTTTCTATTTTACTTGAACTTCTGGGAGACAGACCTTGCCATTTAAAATTTTGAACCCCCATCATTGAACAAAAGTTTGTTGGTTAAATGAATGATTTGATCAATGAATGGATACTTGAATAAATGATTATAGCTGACTAGAAGCCCAACATGTGGCAGTTTCCCTCCATATTTTACAAGGTTTGGGAGCAAGTGATAAAAGGTCATACAAAAAGCCATTTGTTTAATCTGTTAAACTCAGATTAAATGCAGCTAATCCAGCTTTATGATGGGGACTACCACTTAATTTCAAGATCAAGAAAAATAAAATATTAAAATTGGGTAACAGTTTGTCCTTTCTTTATTCATTCATTCATTTACTCACTCATACTTGGGAATTGAGAAAGCACTCCAAAGCTGAATAATTCACAGCCGTTTTTCCAAAACAGCCATAATGGGACCATTATGCCTTTGGGACCATAGTATGGGGCTCATAAATTAGAGCGATGGTTCTTAAAGTGTGGTCCAGGGACCCATGGGAGTCGTCAAGGTCTTTTCAGGGAGTCACAGATCAGAACAATTATCACCATACCGAAACCTTATTTGCTTTTTTAATTCTCATTCAGTGTCGTTTCCCAGGCACTGTGTGATATGTGATATAATAACAGATTGAATCCAGAAGTCATGCAAATCCAGCTACTAAAGAAAACATTAAAAAGATTTGCAAAAACATAAAAACAATCTTTCTCTTCACTGTTTTTTGGAAATAATTATTTTAATAAAATTATACCATGTTCATATGTAATGATTTTATAGTAATTTAAAATAAATAAATATTGCCCTGGCTCAATGGTTAGAGTGTTGGCCCGTGGACCAAAGAGTCTCCTGCTTGATTCCGGTCAAGGGCACCATGTACTTTTGTTGCGGTTTGGTCCCCGGCCCTGGTCAGCGTCATGTGGGAGGTAACCAATCAATGTGTCTCTCTCACATTGATGTTTTTCTCTCTCTCTCTCTCTCCCCCACCCACCCACTCTATCTAAAGATAACTGGAAAAATATCCTCAGGTGAGCATTTAAAAAAAATAAATAAATATTTATTAAAATGTTTAAGTTTTAATTCTGAATATGATCAATATTGATAGGTAAAACCCACATAAACAAAAGCATGTTGGGGTCCTCATTAATTTTAAGTCTGTAAAAGTCTTCTGAGACCAAAAATGTGAGAACCACTGAATCAGACACATGAACTCACCAGAAGTTCCCAAACCCACTGCCCCTCAGGAAGTATTGCCTAGGAGGGTTTCCTTCTAGCGGGTGTGTAGGTTGGGTGTAGAGGCAGAAGAAGGTGAATCACTTCATAGTTTAGGACTTCCACCCCCTTTTCTATGTCATTCCTCTGAACCTACTCCCTCCATAGGGTGACATTACTTCTGCTTCCCCAGAAATCTGCAGCTTGAACTGGATATTTAATCTCTGGCCTGAGGCCAAACTTGGGCCTCCAGTCCTCCTACTGCAAATCCCTTGCAGCCTTCTCCTGGCACCATGAAGCCTCAACTCCTACATAAAATCTGCTCAAGGGCGAGTCATTACAATCAGCTACTGGAGAGCGTGCTCATTATGTAGTTCCTGAAATGTCCTCTCAATAAAGGAGCCATTCAGTAACGGAGAAAGATAAAATAACTCTTAATCACAGTTGCAGAATTTCTAATAAAACTCTATAATTAAAAATATTGATCTGCAAACATTTTCACTTTTATTTAATAGCCAAAAAACCAAAGTGCTGTTCATCTCTGGTCTTACAGCTAAGTAGCCTAGCAACATTTATGCATTCATTCAAGAAATAGTTATTGACCACCCACTCTGTGTTAGGTGTACTCTGTGACTGTTTGTAAATACCCAGCCTAGAAATTGTTGTGTATCATGTAGCCAGCCCCTGATAAACAGTCACTGAACCTTGGCCTCTAGAAAATGAAATAATGAGAGACCAGAACGAACTATGCATAAAATTTTTATTGTGCTTCATTAACAAAAGAACCTGTTTTAACTGGATCACACTAACAATGAAATTGGTAGTTTATTCCAATTAAGGTCCCCAAAGGGAAGCTAGATACGTACATTGCAAAGTCAGTAACAAATAAAGTGGTCAGAGAAAAGGAGAGTGTCCAGTAGTGGAGGTCATCCCCATTGGCCAGATCAGGACATGGAAATAAATAATGACATATGACAACGTGCGAAGACGCAAGACTATGTCGTTGTGTTTTACTGGCTTCATGCAGCATGCTGGCTAGACACAGTCTGGAGATGATTTATTATTTGCTGTCTCGGAGCAGATGGTTCTGCCTGGCATTATGGCGTCAAATGAGCTCACTGAGTGGTACACTGTTTACATAAACTGAGCGAAATCTGAAAAACAATTTGACCTATTGAAGTACTGAAACTAAACAGGATTCTCAATTACCCTTATTTCAGGGAAATATTATTGCTGACTGATTAAATAAACTCTCTGGTGTCTGGAGGACTCACTGAGAGGAAGAATCAGTTATAGACAGTCTGGGTTTGGGAAATAAGAACTTTTTATCTCTAGTGAGGTCCTAATGATTTCAGTTTTTCTTGAATGGGTACATGAAAAGATAAATGCCATATAGTTCAAGCCAGGTTTCTACTGATTAAATGCCAGGATGGACACATAATAGCCATATGTATGTGGCATGAGCCAAGTTAAAAAAAGAAAATAACATTCAAGTTAGTTGTTTTCATTTATTTTTCATTACTTTACAGGTAAAGTTGTCACTACTTCTAATTACAAGATGGTATTATAACAGTCAGATAAACCACAAACAGAACACACCAACAAGCAAAAACCAGTCATTATTAACAACCAGCTTACATTATCCTAGCTATTGCTAGGTAGTCATGGTTTTTCTTTTTAAATTTACAGCAAGGCTGCATTTATAGAGCTGTTGCTATGTGCTATTTCCATTTGTTGGGTACATGGCATTTGAATGCCAAAACAGCTAACCCATCTCTAGTTACCATACATAAGCTTGTCCTGTGGGATGGAACCATTTCCCACCATTCCAGAACAATGGGGCCTTCTGGCTGGAAGTTATACTCGAGTAGGTAAATGTCAGTCATTCTTATATTAATTGATATCCACTGAATGATTACCATGAGCTCATCTTGGCCACATAGACATTTAGAGATTAATTCTAAAACAGGCACATGAACATACAATTATAAAACTGCTTTATAAAAGCTGTGATACAGATAAAACCTCAGCCAGATTCTAATATTAGGGAAACAGGCTTGGGGGCAGCCCAAGGCTGTGTGAGTAGCTGTCCACATGCAAGCCTGCAGCAAGGGAAGTATACTTGTTATCCTGCTATCCTGCCCTTTGCACCCAGTTCCAACACTACATATAGGAGATCATCATGGTCTCTCATCTTCTAATCCTCAAAATCAGATTCTTCTCCCATAAAGATTTTCCATTAGGTTATAAGCACCCTCAACCCCTTGATGCCCAAGTCAAGTAAGAGCCTGTGGAGTTCTGAGCATTACTGGAGTGGCCAGCAGAAGAGGCAGGGCTGCCTTTTGGGGTCTTGCCACTGGAAGTGTGATTCCTGGACCACCAGCAGCAGTATCACCTGGGATTTTGTGAAAAATGTAGTGCACATCTCAGCTTCTTCCCAGACCTTCAGAATCAGACTGTGTCACATTCTCCCATGCTCACACGTTCCAGCCATAATGCTCTTCTTTTTGCCCCTGAAATTCACCAAACACCTCTGGTCTCCTGGCCATGTGCGGTTCCCTCTACCTGGCATGAATCTCCCCGAAGTCATCCCATAGTGGGTGTTGCTTCATCATTTAGGCTTCACTCAAATGCTCCCTCTTCAGAGAGGTCTTATCTGGTCACCTCTCAGCAGTAGTCCTCCAAACACAACCTTCAGTGTTCTGTTTTATAGTCTCTATAATGCTTGTCAATATTGGAAAATATCTCTTAATTATTTACTTGTTTCTTTTCTATCTCTCCTTCCCCAGAGTTTTTTCTTTTTTCCCTTAGCATTTCCTTTATTCAAAAACATGACTCCCATTCCCCTTCTTCCACAGAGGCAAACATTCCAATGTGCTAATTTTGTATTTTCTAATTTGTATGTGTTTTTACAAATTGTGAATTATTGTATTTTATACGTATTTTAATTTATAAAAGGGTATTGAGTTATATATACATATCTCATGATAGTTCCATTTTCTACCAGATACTGTATTTTTAAGGTATATCATTTTGCTTTGTGAATATCAAATCTGTTGTTTCTAAGTGTTGTCTAATATTCTATGGCATAGATCCACAAATAATATACATAATCATCATCCCAGAGCTGGACACCCGAGTACCCTCTAGCCCCTAACCATAACAACCCAAAAGAAACTTCAAAAAATATCCTTGAACATATATATGTATGAACCAGTATGAGATTTTCTCTGGAATATATAGTCTACTCAGAAATGGAACTGCCATTGGGCTGTACGTATCTTTCATTAGAGTAAAGCATACGCGATGGCTCTCCACAATGGCCTCACTAGTCGAATCTCCTACCATTGACCCAGAATTTAAGTTCCATGAGAACAGGGCCTATATTTGCTTTGTTCCATTAGAACTCACCATCCAAGTATAAGAAAGAAAACGTGAGTCCTGGCTGGCGTGGCTCAGTTGGTTAAGCGTTGTCCCGTGCACCGAAAGTTCCCCGGTTCAATTCCCGGTAGGGCACATGCCCAGGTTGCAGTTCAATCCCCAGTCAGGGTGTGTTAGTGGCCTTCCACCATGACGGGAGCTTTATCTAAGCTGTTGCAGGATACAGAGTTGGGGTAAAGTATAAAGAGTATAAAATAATGCACTGTATACTTTCTTTGTGTTATATATAGATATAGCTACAGATATATTCTGGATCTAAACTATAGTTAGCTTGAATTTTTAATTTTTTGTTTTATTGCTCCCACTCCCCACCTCTGGCAACCACCAATAATCTGTTCTCTTTATCTATGAGCTCCCCCCTCCTAGCCCCAGATTCCACATATAAGAGACATAATATGGCATTATTTGTCTTTCTCTGTCTGACTTATTTTGCTTAACATAATGTCCTCAAGTTCCATTCATTTTGTCGCAAATGGCAAGATTTCATTCTTTTTTATGGCTGAATAATATTCCATTGTATATATCCATTTTCTTTTTCCATTTGTCCATTGATGGGCATTAGATTATTTCCAAAAATCTGGCTATTGTAAATAATGCTGCAATGAACATAGGGATGCATATTTTTTCAAGTTAATGTTTTTATTTTCTTTGGATAAATACCTAGAAGTAGAATTGCTGGGTCATATGGTAATTCTGTTTTTAGTTTTTTGAGGAACCTTCATACTGTTTTCCATAGTGGCTGCACCAATTTACATTCCTGTCATCATCAAGGTTCCCTTTTCTCCCTATTCTTGCCAATACTAGTTAATTCTTTTCTTTTTTTTTAGTTTAAAAATTATTTTATTTCACTAATTTGTTGATTTTAGAGAGAGAAAAGAAGGAAGAAGGTGGGGGGTGGGGAGAGAAACACTGATGTGTTGTTCCACCTATTCATGCATTCACTGGTTGACTCCCATATGTGCCTTGACCGGGGATCAAACCTGCAGCCTTGGTGTATCAGGATGACGCTCCAACCAACTGAGCTACCCAGCCAGGGCCTTGTCTTTTTTTATAATAGCCCTTCTAACAGGTGTGAGGTAATATCTCATTGTGGTTTTTATTTGCATTTGCCTGGTGATTAATGATGTTGGACATTTTTTATACACCTGTTGGCCATCTATATATCTTCTATGGAAAAATGTCTATTCAGGTCTTCCCATTTTAAAATTGGAATGAGTTCTTCATATATTTTGATTAATAGCCCCTTAAAAGATATAAAATTTGCAAATATTTTCTCCCACTTGGTAGATTGTCTTTTATTTTGATGGTTTCTTTGGCTATACAGAAGTTTTTTAGTATTTTATTTTCCCTTTTTTTTCTTTTGATTTTGGTGTCAGATTTAAAAAAATCATTGCCAATATCTATGTTAAGAAGCTTATTGCCTATGTATTCTTCTAGGAGTTTTATGATTTCAGGCCTCATGTTCAAGCATTTAATCCATTTTGAGTTATTTTGTGTATGGTGTAGGACAGTGATACAGTTTCATTCTTTTGCATCTTGCTTCCAGCTTTCCTAATTCTATTTATTGAAGGGACTGTCTTTTCCCCAATATATATTCTTGGCTCCTTTGTTGTAAATTAATTGGCCATATATGTGTATGTTTACTTTTGAGGTCTGTATAACATTTCATTGATTTGTGTATCTGATTTATGCCAATACCATACTGTTTTAATTTCTATGCCTTTGTAATGTAGTTTGATTAGCATATTATTGTATTCAGTATACTATCATATTCAGTATAGTAGCATTGCATACTGAACTGAATAGAAGTAGGGTAAAGACAGAGGAAGGAAATAGAGGGTCAAGGAACCACAAGTTACTTTAAAGTAAAAAATAAACATGAAAATAAAGTAATTGAGTAAATAAGTTTGAAAGGTTGTGCTCACAAAATGTACAGTCTTATCATAGACTGAGTTCTCTAGAAAACAGCCTGAGATAAAGCTCACATGCTAATTGTTATTTTTAAAACAGTGATAAATATACTTTTATTTACTTTGTTGACTCAGAGGGTCATATAAAAATTATTGCTAAAGTAGATATCAGGCAAACAGAAAGTTGCTTTAGAAGTCCAGTTACCTTGGAGTTTATTTAAACCAAGAGGAAAAGGTCATAATATTTTCATGCAATACATAATTAGCTCTTTAAATAACAGTTGTGACAACAGAAAAAATTAAGGAATGCTGCAGTTGTGATCCATACAAAACACCTACATTTGGGGTTATACATAATTTAAAGAAATGTCTCAAACATTTTTTGAAATACTGTTGTAGCCAATACACAGAAGCATGCCTTAGGTACTGCTACTACTCAATTTCTTCAAAATCCCTGAGCAAGAAAAACGACATTCAACTGCCATACTGATTTTACACACCTTCTATACAGTACCTTGACTTAAATCCAAGGGCAAAAGTGAAGACTTTCCTCCTCTATTTTTGGTAAACAACTGCATGGTAAACTTAGATGCCTTTTCCCTGGATTTTACCTGGATGTGGCCTTTCAAATTGTTTTATTTAAAAGAGGGCAGGTTTGGCACTTTTATACTAATGTCACCAATGTTTCTAAGTCTTAGGATCTCAGGAAGATTCGTATTCTTTACAGCAGATACAGCATGGGGAGCTCCTGCTAAGCCAGCCTCAGATTTCTCCATTTCAATTTTGTGCCATCAATTTGTATAAAAATCTCATTTATGTTGGTCTCCAACACCACTCCCCCATCACTATTTCTGCAAGAATACTGTGAACCTTGTCTACATGGAAAATTAAATCCAATTCAGAGACATTTTAAAATATTTGTCTCATGTTTCCACAAATACTTGAATTAGATCTAAAATGTCAAGTTTACTTTCTGAAGAATCCACACAGAAGACAAAATATAACATTGCATAATGTCTATAAATTAGTTTGTTGTCAGATCTTCCAATTAATAATCCTTCTTCTTAATTAGAGGATGTTATCCTAAGGAAGCAGGAGCGAGTAGGAGGAAAGGGGAAATGGGGAGAGAAGGAGAAAAAGCAGATTCAAGGTGGTGCATTACCAGTGTATTCACAGCTTCTCTAGAAAACAAAGATGGTTGCTGAGTCATGTTAAAGCAGCCCAAGTACAAAACCATTGCATCTTTGAATAGCTCTTAGGTGGGCCAGAAAGCTGAGCAATTATCTGCTGACTTCTTTCTGGCTCCTGTTTCTCAATGGTCAATTGGCTCCACAGAGCATTAATTCTACTGTATTTCTGGGGTGTTTGGGGCCCCTCCAAGCAGCAGCTAGGGAAGCCAGAGCTTCTGTGGGTCCAGTCAAGTCAGACCTGGGAGCTTGAACCACTGAGGCTCCCTCTGTGGTGGGTATTATGCTGGTGTGGTCCTCACTCCAGGGAAGGCTGAGGTTGGTGATAGCATTGGCCTGGGCTTTACAACCCTGAAGCACTGCAGTAACCATTGTGTCTGAGCAGCGTGCTGGGCTGAGCTGATCTGGGGTGCATATATGCTATCCGAATTAATGATTTTAGAAGAGATTCCAGGTGTGGAATCTCTGTGGGAGTTGATGGCTGAAACTGAGTGGAGACGAAGGATACTGAATATGAGGTCTAAGGAGATGAGAGGTCAAAGTAATGCATGGGTGGTCCACATTGACTTTGAAGTAGTACAGAATGCTAGGATGTCAAACACTGTGTCTAATGCATTGTTAGGGTACACTAGCTATATTATTTAATGAGTACCCACAACTAGAAAAAAAAATCACTATTTAGAAAAGTCAATGCAGATAAAAATAGAAAATTAAATGTATATATTGGTCCTTCATAGTAAAATTTACTATTACCTGATTAATTAGATAGATTATAGATTTCTGAATTATGTCATAATTCCAAACAATTGTTTTCATTCCAGAAGGAAAATCAAGAACGTATTTAAATTTTTTCCTATAGAATTTCAGAAACAGCCCTGGCCGGTTTGGCTCAGCGGTTAGAGCGTCGGCCTGCAGACCAGAGAGTCCCGGGTTCGGTTCCCGCTAAGGGCACGTACCTCGGTTGCAGTTTGTCCCCGGCCCCGGTTGGGGTTGTGTGGGTGGCAACCACTTGATGTGTCTCTCTCACATCGATGTTTCTCTCTCTGTCTTCCTCCCTCTCTCCCTCCCACTCTGTCTGAAGATAAATCCAAAAAATGTCCTCGGGTGAGGATAAAAAAATAAAATAAAATAAAATAAAGAATTTCAGAAACACACAATTCTCCATGATTCTCTCTATGCCTAGGATTTGGACTTGCAGTAGATGCTGTGAGAGATAACAACAAAGATAAATCAGTGAACCATGCCCTCCGGGTGTTTACAGTCAAGCAAAGATGATAAGAAATGTAGATAGAAAACAATAATACAAAGTAGAAAGTGATAAATGCCATAAGAGGACTGAGTTAAAGTATAGTCTTGTGGGAGTTCTGAAGAAAAGGCATATACCTAGAAGTAATGATTGAAGCTAGAGGAGAGAGAAGGAAGGAGGAAAGGAAGGAAGGAAGGGAGAGAGGAAATCCTGGGAAAATCTGGAATGAGTGAGTGTGGGCAGAAGAGGGAGGATATCCATCCAAGGAGACCATGGGCAAGAGACTGGTCAGTTCAAAATGCTGACACATGTAGGCTATGGGTACTACCTGGAGAGGCTCTGAAAATCACCCAAATGTGCTGTGAGTCAATGCCCATAGGGCTCACCCTCCTCCCCACCAGGGATCAACAGGGAAGGATTTAGTAAATGAGAGGCCATCGTCCTCTTGGAGAGATGGGAGTGGAATGGAAAAGGACACTGCCAGAGCCAGGCCTGGGCTACTGTGTGATGTTAGTAATGAGCTCCATAGGGGAAGGAGAGACGCTGAGTATAGGGTTCTCTCTCAAGTCTCTAGCATTCTGGTAAATAAGATTTTTGTTTTGTTTTGTTTCATTTTAAAGAAAACAGAGACAGTGGATTGACAGTGGAATTTTTTGATTATTTGTTTTTGAAAAGAGTTGAGCTATGTATGTTCTGAAGATATAAGAATTAATACAACAGAGTCTCAAGTCTTAAGTGCAATAAGGGAGATAGAAAAGTCACCACGTATTGGTGACCTGGAGCGGCACACTGTTGTGGGATCACAGAGGACAACCGCTATCCTGCAGAATCAGCGAGACTTCATGAAAGAAATAAATGGTTTTGCAGTGCATAAAGAGATTGTTGGCTGCAGGGAGGTTAGATCGCAGAAAAACTGTGGTGGAATCCATTGGCCCAGTTTCATAGCCACATCCAGTGATGCTGGCACCTGGAGGCAGGAACACCGAAGGCAGATGCTGGTATTTTTTCCTGGGTTAGGGTTATGGCAAAACTAATGTACATGAAAGAAGGGCCAGCGACCTAAGGTTCTAGCCTTAGCGACTGAAATGGCTGCCCATGGGGTCAGTGTGGTAAGGTGAGCAAGTCAGAAGACAAATGAAAGAAGAAAGCAGGGAAGGAAGCAAAATCAAAGAGATGGTAAGAAACCAAAGTAAGAACCACCAGATGGGGGGTTTTGTCCTTTTCACATCCTCAGGAAATCTTCTGGTGACACATGGAAGAGAGCTCATCTTATCCTTTGGGGAACTCTGATCCGGGGTTCAGATGTGAACGTGAAGCCTGGTATGATGAGGTGCTGACAGAAGTCTGTGTGCAAGGACAGCTACAGAGCCTTCTGTGAGAGAATTCATCCCAAGAAAGCAGAATTCAGGCTAGATGAACTTGAACTAGAACTGAGTCATCCAGGGGCTTGGGAGTCTGAGTTCTGCATGGAAGCATTGCTGTAACCTATGCCCAGCTTAGTCCCTTGGATGCAGGTCCATGTAGGAAAGAGACAGTAGGAAAAACTGGGTGGTATCGATACAACACTGAGGCTGCTTGGGGACTTGTCTGTGTAGCACAAGGATGTGCACTTTACTCTCCACTTTTCCACAGGCTGTCTCCGAGCTTGGACATCATGAGGGCCCCAGTGCTCTAGTGACAGTGTTTGGCAGAGAACATGGCACCCGGAGGAGCTGAGGCACATTCAGTGGGCATCTGTTCATGAACACAGGTTCTACACCACCAGTGGGCCCAGAGAAACCTTGCAAAGTGGGCCTGGAGGAGGGCTGCATTCCTGTCAATGGCCAGGAAAGGCCAGTGGATTTGGGGTTTCTCACTGTCTCCAGAGAGGCAGAAGAGGTCAAAATTTTCCACTCTAGAATTATACAGATTGACTTTGTAACTTATGAGCTCTGTGAACTTGATCAGGTTATTTAACTATTTGAGTTTGCTTCCGGAGATACATTGGTACATTTACCACCACAGGTCAACAGAGTAGATGAGAAACTGAATGTACATCTTTAACATGTGACAGAGTCAGACCACACACAGCATTCCTTCTGCCTGAAGGTGCTTCCTCATCACCCCTGCTGACGCTTACTCATCTTAAATGCAAACGTCCTATTTCAGAGAAGTCATTCCTGGGCCTCCGCATCAGACTCTGGACTGCCTGCCCAACATCCATTCCCACCTTCCCGTTTTTGTTTGGGTAGCAACTCCTCAAAGAACACAATCCTGAAGAGTTCAGGGGCAAATGCTGAAGAATGTAAGGCAATTACAGTAATCCTCCCTCCATTCCCAGCATTTAGGCATGGACATGTGACTCAGTTTGGACTAATGACAGGTGAAAAGATGTCTATTTGGAGCTAATGAGAAAAATTTCCCCACTCTTCAAAAGAGACACACTCTGCTACTATTGGGCATTTTCAGGATTATAATGGGGCGGGTCCAGCCATCCTGGGAATGTGGGGGATGGGAGGGGGAATAAGGGAAACAGAAGGGGCCTTCCTTGACATCACTGAGTTGCTGAATTCACCAGCTAGAGCCTCTCGACCTTGGAACTTCTAGCCATATGAAACTATAAATTTCCTTATCATTCAAGACATTTTAAATTGGGTTAATTATTAATTGCAGCCTTCCACATCTAAATTATGACCCCATATTTTTTGCTCTCATATTTTCCTTCATAGCATTTATCACATACACAGTTTCTTTTGTGTTTGTTTGATGTCTCTTTCCTCTCTGGATTGTAGATTCTAAACTTCTGAGACCATGTGTTGATATTGTTCACAATTAAATTCCCAGATTTTAGCACCAGATCTGAGGCCTAGGAGCTGCTCAAGCACATTTGTTGAAAGAATGCATAAAGGGTTCAAAAGTGGTCCCTTTTCTCCTCCTCCTCCTTCTCCTGGACTGCCTCCTTGTTCTCTACAATTCAGCACGGTGTTGCTGACAGAGCACAGGACCACTGGGAAAGAACCTATGTTCCTTCTCAAACTCTAACTAGTTGGGTGGCCCTGGGCAGTAGCCTGCACTACATCAATGGCTTTCAGGTTTTTACCTTAAGGAACAGTAGGAAAATACATATTACATGGTTGACCCGGTACATACATATTTAACTGAAATGAAAGATTTATAGAGCATACTCTTACTGTGTGTAATGTACTCTGGTATTTTTATTTTATTTCATTTAAAAAGATGCAAGCTTTGACCCAATACATCAGTTTTTGGACCCATTAATTAGCAACTCACAGTTCTTCCTAACACCCCTCTCCAAAGAAACTGGTCTAAATGAAATGTATGGACTTTGAAAATCGTTGATTTTATCTTCTTTGCTGTTAAACTGTATATAAACATCTAGTCCATTGACTTAAAAGTGCACTGTTACAGTGGCTTAATTATTTTCCCTTTTCCTGTGGAATTCTTCCCCATCCCCATCTGCTCTATGTGGGCTATTTTGAAGGCCTGTATAAAATGGCACATGTTCATGAAAAGTACTCTGTATTTTTTTTTCCAGTTAACACAAAAACAAACAGGACTACATTCTTCCTCCTCTGAAATGTAATGGCCGCATTCGACATATTTACGTGGGCCTCATTTCTATATGTTTATGTCTGTACTAGTGCCCACCAGTGTTACATGAGCCCCACTGCTACCACGTGGCTTAAAACCCAAGAGAGTTGGGTTCTAACATTCTCCAGAAGCACAGTGGAGAATAGACCCTCACTGTACTTCCCATTCCTCAACACTAAACTGCCCTTGTCCTCCTGGATTTGCCAGTGAAATTCCTCGGGGGGCAAGAGGAAAGGGAGAAAGCCACACGAAGGTCTCACAACTCTGGGGCACAGCAAATAATGCGGTGGGGATACATATATTTAGAAAACCATAGTGCAAGCCTCAGGAAAAAAACATGTAATCAAAAGGCGACGGGGAGTGCTTGGGTGATCAAGAAAGCTCCCTGCCAGAAGACGTTCAGATTCCGAAGGAGGGTATAATTTCTGCCCCTTGAAACTCGGTTCAAACCGCTGCCCCCAGCATCACGTGAACTGGCAAACTGGATCCAGTTATGGCTTCAGAGTCCGAGAAGAGCGCTTCGCCAAGCTGCTCCGGGGTCACATTATCTTCCTTAAGGGCATTGGTGTGACAGAGGAGGGCACCTCCAGGAAACGTGCGCCTGTTTGCGCTCTGGGAGGGGAGGCCAAGTGGGAGAGGGCCTGCAGTGAAAACAGACTGGAGAGGTGGGGGAAAGGGAGGGGACGGAAAAGAGGAACACCTCCCTGAACTTTCCTCTCCCCTCGTCCCACACACTTGAAATAGAAATAATAACAACATGGGAAAAATGCTTACAACCACGATGTTATCTCTGTACTTAAGTTGCCTCACTCTGGAAGGTATAGGGTATAAAGTGCAGATTGCGGCTATCGCCGCCGCTTGGTCTTGGGAGTAAAGGTTCGAGCTGGTGTGGGTGCGCGCGCGGGTGACCCCACTTTTAGGGAAGCCGGCTCCCTGCTCTTCCACGCCAAAGCTCGGGCTGACCCCTGTCCCCCTCCTGTTCCTCCTCTCCTCCCTCTTCTCTTCCCCTCCCCTCCCTCCTCGTGCGCGTCTCCTCTGCACCGGCCCCCGCGGAGGAGCCAGGCGGCAGCACCGACTCCGCCGCAGCTCCTGCTCACAGCGCGCTCGCCCGCTCCCCGGCTCCCTCGCAGCCCTAGCGGCGGTGCCGGCAGCTGGGGGCCCGCGCGGCGCGCCCTGCGCACGGCCGGGGCGGGCTGAGCTGACCTGCCCTGGGATCGGGCGCTAGAGGCTGCTGGGGAGGGCGGCGTGGGAGAGGACGCAGAGACGCAGGGGCGGCCGCGCCGGGGTGACAAGCTGCGCACCTGGAAAGTTACCGGGCTGTCTGGTGAGGTTCTCGGGCTAGGGGCTCGGGGGCGGGATGCCTCGGGAGGGACAGGGTCGCAGTACGCGAGTGTGCATGCTGTGCGCGCCTTGCACGCTGTGCGCCTCTGTTCCACACCCAGCCAGTCTCGTTCGCGTGCTGTTTGCGTGTGGACGTGTGCACACGTTGCGTTCGCTTGGTGTGGCAGCTGTTCGGGAGCTCCTGGACTCAGGGAAGGCTACTTGATTTTAAGCAGGTCGGCTAGGGGAGGGAAGGGAGAGAGGGGAGAGCGCAGCCCCAGTTGGGATTCCTGGGGGTTCTCAATGCCTTTAGCCCCGGAGCAGCCCTAGAGACTTGCTCTGGGCAGGAGGCTTGGCGCTGTTGTTAGGGTGTGCGCCCCAGGCTCCGCTTCTTGGAGCTCTGGGTAGCTGCTATTAGACAGTACTCAGGCAAGGACTTTAGGAGTCCTTGTAAACTTGTGTGGGTGTCCTGTGGCACTCCCAGCACCGTGAGGCGCTTTCACATTCCTTGCTCTGTATTTCCAGGTGATGAAAAAACAAGAGCAAACACATAAGAACAACAAATCAGCCACATTGGGAATGAGAGAAAAAGCAATGGGTTAGAGTTTAAGAAAAACTAGGATGTATTTGAGAATAGAAAGAAACAATGCAGGCAGAATTAACAGGCAGAAAGACCTTGGTTTCCTTATTTTCATCTTGTCCCGAAGTTTCCAGATACTTTTTTTTTTTATAAAGGAAGAGAGCAGCATACACCTGCCCCTCCCCCACAGTTCCTTAGAAATTCTTATTTTTTCTTTTTGGCAAGTTTTTTTTTTTTTTTTTTTTTTTTTTTGGCAAGGTGATCATCCCACATACAGCCAGTACCGCTGTTTAATTTTATACAGGAGGAGCTAATATCCTGGAGAAGTCTCGGGAGAATTGGAGGCCATCCTCTCCATTGGAACATTGTGCGCCTCAAAATAAAGGACATAAAAGATAGTGCAGCGAGATCTTTCACTTTTATGTGAAATAGTCCACTTCAGTCTTCTGAAATCCTCACAAGTGAGGCTAATTCACCTCATAGTGGAGGCATTTGTTGCCTGGATGTTGTCCGAGTCTTTTGATCCCATAGTGTCTCGCTTCTGCTAGGCCAGTGATTTTCAACTGGTGTGGGGCAGGAATAGAATATTTAAGACATGAAGTACTGCTCAGCTGGTGTGGCTCAGTGGATTGAGCATCCTGCCATGGATTGAGTGGTCCTGGTTTGATTCCTGGTCAGGGCACATGCCCCGTTGGGGGTTTCCTTGGGGGTTTCATTGGGGCTTTCGGGCTCAGTCCCCAGTGGGGGATGTGCGGGAGGCAGCCAATCAATGTTTCTCTCACATCCATGTTTCTATCTCTCCCTTCCTCTCTCTCTAAAAAATCAATAAAAAAAATTAAAAACAAAACAAAACAAAAAATGCAATATTGGCTGTTTAGTCTGGGGCACTGACCTCTTTTCCCTTAGACTGCCAAATAAAAAAATGACAGTAGCCAACACAATAGCTGTCCCGTGTGAATGAATAACAGTTATACCTATTTTTTTGGTCAGATCAGTAAAAAATATATTTTTTGGTATGCTGCAGAATTTTTGTAATTAGCTTATTTGTGCCATGAGATGAAAAGGGTTGAAAATCACTGCTCTAGGTCATTTTCCTACTAATTTTCCCCCCTTTCCCTGTTTTCATTTTCTCTTATCTTCACTGGTTCATTATTCTGGCCTTACAAATAACCCTGAATCAGTTTCCACTATTCAAAAAATCCATTTTATGAACCATGATATCATCTTGAGGTCCTGACTTAGAACATCGGCCCTTCCCGTGGTCCTTTGTAATGCAGTTTCTATCCCAGCTCTTTCATGAAAGGCTAAATTCAGTGCTTTCTCTCCTCTTAGCTCATTTGCTTTGATATGTCTGTGGGATGTGAACTGTAGCCTGCTCACCTCTTGAAAATTTTGATCTCTGAATTGTACAACTATACTTTCTCCATCTTTGTTATTTGCTTCTCCTCCTTGTCCTGTTTACCTATAAATAATATTCACATAGATAATTCTAAATGTACATACATAATAGTAGAGGCGTTCCTTTCCTCAGTGATCTCCTTTATGAATGGGACTGCAATTCTTACTTCTATAAAGAGGTATCTTGCCTTGACCTTTCTTCTTTGTTACTATCTGCTAGACATTTTCACGTTGATGACTCATAGACACCTCAAACTCAACATATGATTTATTACTGTCTCCATAAAGCATGCTCATTCCCTGAACTTTGGTCAGTGTCACGCCATACATTGTACTCTATTCCTTTTTGAATGAATGAATGCCTCCAAGCCTTCCTAGATCAAAACATGAGAATCATGTTTGACTCTCCATTTAATCACCACATTTAGAGATGCTGCCTCTGCGGCATCCCTCCCACTATTCTCACCTTTTACTGTTAATCCCTCCAGATCCTCTCTCACATCTACCAAAGCAATAACTTCTTACCCTAGTTCTAGTTTTTCTTTCAGACTTCAGAGAGACCTAGACACTCTTCCTCTCCTCATTGCCACTCTCCTGGGCACTTTCATCTATTAGGGTGGGGAACATCCAGCCCCAGGGCCATATAAGGCCTGAGAAATCAATACCAGCTAAAGTTAAACACATCACCAAATTAGCCTGGCTAAATATAGCAGGCTAATTTTTACATTGATAATTTTTATGGCCCACAAATATCCAAATGGCTCTTGGCAGAAAAAAGGTTCCCCACCCCTGATTCAGTCTACTTCTGTATCAGAAGTAGATATTCTGCTAAATATTTTCATTTCCCCTCTTCTCATTTTCTAGTCCTTAATTTCTTACTGCCTACTGAACTCCTCAACCCTAAAATTTCCACAGGTCCCTCAAACTAAGCATGTCCAAAATTAAATTTACTATCTTATCCCTTAAAATCTGCTCCTCATTTCTGTTAATGACATCACCTCTTACCCAGTTGCCACAATGGAAACTTCCAAATCTTTATTGTTTCTTTTTATCACCACTCACATTCTATAAGCTCCAGGCTCCTGACCTACATCTATAAAATTACATTTCTCCTTATTTGCCTGTTTATCTGATTCTGTATCACCCAAAAGTAGCTGAATAGAATGCCACCAAGTGTGGCAGTGAACATACAGGATATGTGGCAATTCTAAAATTCACTGTGAACATTCTGCTGGGGGATGGGGCACTTCAAAAAGACAGCCAACCTCTGGAGTAGCTGGAACTGTACAGTGGGAAGCTTGTATAACTGCCTGACAAGAGAAAATTACTCTCCAGATTAAGATGCTGTGGACAGAGAAAACAAGCAATAGACTCAAACCTGAGTTGCAGGTTAAGGGTCACAGGATCAGATGGACAGATATTTTCATTGTGGCAATAACAGGGAATTGCACTGTTTCACACCGGGAAAACTTCGTGTGGTTTGCTTCAGGGAGGAGAAGCAGGGATTTATATACTCAATGATGGTTAATTATCTTCTAAAAGAACTTTGGTGAAACAAAGTGAAGGCTAACACCAAATGCATCTTTCATATGTTCTTAGGCGACTATCTGTAAAAGCCTGTATAATCAGGCCTCTGGTTCCAGGCTACACTGCCCATATCATGAAAGAGAATCTATTCTACTTTTCATGATTTATTGAAGTGAAGGAAATTGCAGAGTTATCTATAACTGTAGTTTTTATACAAAATTTTCTATAATAATGTTTTTCTCTGCTGGCTACCATGGAGATGATTCATTTTTTTTCTTGACTTCAAGAAGTTCATTAGAATAAGGTTGAAACTCTGTTGGGTCGTAATCCAGGTCCCATCACCTCCTCGTTGGATTGGTGCAGTAGCCTTTTACTTTGTCTTTCTTCCTCCAAACTCTTCACTCCATTCTGTATTTATTACCAAGAAAGCTATTTTTCTAAAGGACAAACCTGACTACATCACTTGAAAGAAACAACCTACACTAAAACCTAGATACCATAACATGGCACATGATGAAGTTTTTCAGTATCTTACTTTTTCAGCTTCATTTCTCTTCACTCTCTACCAATCATGCATTTCAGCCTGTTCCCTGACATTTTTTTTTTTTAAATAATAGACTTTATTTTTTAGAGTAGTTTTAAGTCTATAGAAAAATTAGGTGAAAAGTAGAGAGAGTTTCCATATACTCTCCTTCTGCCACCCTTTTGCCTATTCTTAGTATCTTGCATTAGTGTGTGGTACATTTGTTATAATTGATGTACCAACATTTATGCATTACTATTAACAGAAGTACATATTTTACAATAGGGTTCATTGTGTTGTACATTCTGTGGGTTTGGACAAATATGTGAAGACATGTATCCACCATTACAATATCATACAGAATAGTTTCACTGCCCTAAGACTGCCCTGTGCCGCACCTATTCATTCCTTCCTCCCTCTGCCCAAGTCCCTGGCAACCACTGATCTTTTAACTGTCTCCACGTTTTGTCATTTTCAGAATGTCATACGGTTGGAATCATACAGTATGTAGGTTTCTCAGATTGACTTCTTTCACTTAGTAATAATATGCATTAAAAGTTCCTCCATGTCTTTTTAATGCTTGATAGTTATTACTTTGCATCACTGAATAAATTTTAATTGCCTGGATGTACCAATTTGTTTATCCATTCATCCATTTGAGGAACATCTTGGTTGCTTCCAAGTTTTGGCAATTATGAATAAAGCTGCTATAAACATCCATGTGCAGGTTTTGGTGTGGATGTATGTTTTCATATCCGTTGGATAAATACCAGGGAACATGATTGCTGGATTGTACGATTACTTAGCTTTGTAAGAAACTGCCAGACTGTTTTCTCAAGTGGCTGTGTCATTTCGCATGCCCACTGACGATGAATGAGAATTCCTCCTGCTCCACATCCTCTTGAGCTTTAGGTGTTGTCAGTATTTTGGCCATTCTAATAAGTGTGTAGTGGTATCTCCTTGTTGTTTTAACTTGAGATTATCTAATTACAAACGATGTTGAGCATCTTTTTATATCCTTATTTACCATATGTGTATCTTCTGTGGTGAGGTGTCTGTTTATATTTTTGCCCATTTTCAGCTGGGTTATTTATTTTCTGTAGGTTTGGACAAATGTGTACAGATTTGTCTTCACTATGTCGAGTGTTAAGAGTTCTTTGTATGTTTTGGATATCAGTCCTTTATTTGATATGTGTTCTGCAAATCCTTTCTTCTAATCTGTGGCTCTTGTTTCATTCTCTTAATAGTGTCTTTTGCAGAGTAGACATTTTTTATTTTAATGAAGTCCAACCTACCAATTTTTTCATGGATTGTGCTTTTGGTGTTTTATCTAAAAACATCATTAAACCCAAGATCACTTAGATTTTCTTCTATATTTTATAGTTTTTTGTTTTATGTTTAGGTCTTTGATCCATTTTGAACTAACTTTTGTGATAAATATAAAGTCTGTGTTTAGATTAGTTTTTTGTTTTTTTTTTTTACATATAGGATGCCCAGTTGTTCCAATATAATTTGTTAAAACTATCCCTCTTCATTGAATTGCCTTCGTTTCTTTGTCAAAGGTCAGTTGACTGTTTATGCGGGTCTGTTTCTGTGCTCCTATTCTGTACCATTGATCTATTTGTCTGATCTTCCACCAATACCACACTGTGTTGATTATTGCAGCCTTGTAGTAAGTCTTGACGTCTGGTAGTACCAGCACTCTGACTTTGTTGTTTTATAATATTGTGTTGGTGTAGTACATATTTTTTGAACAATATGTTTTTCTACTAAGATGAGTTATTTTGTTGGGTAAATAATGTTACAGTAATAATAATAGTAATATTTAATATTTAGTAAACACTCTATATGTCAGGAACTGTGCTAAATTCTTATTATGGTTTATGTCATTTAACCTTCTAGCGGCTCGAAATAATGTGCAATAATATTTTACCTATCTGTCTATTGATATGTTTATGTGTTTATCTCTCTCTTTTATTATTGACACTCAACCCCAAAATTGTGCCCAAGGGCACATAAATACTAAGTGCAAATGATTGGATTGGGACTCTGGCTCTATAACCTTAGCTGGCACTATACCATGTCCCATATTTACAGATATACAGAAATGGATAAATGTGTGTGTGTATTTTTATATCAGACTCCAGATGGATAGAGAGAGAAATAGCTATTTTCTAGATCAGAGCCAAGATTTTGGTTTCCAACTACTTCAGGGCTGGAGGAAAAACAGACAACATAGTCTGATTCCTCCCACACTGGCTGCCACGAGTTAATCTGCCTGTAGGAGCCTCACAGTAAGTTTTGCTTTTCCGGAGTCTTTTCTAGTTACCTCTTACAGATGACATTTCTTAAATAGTGATTAAATTAATGTAATAATAATTGATCATCTTATATAGTTTTCCTCTCTTCTTGCTAAAGGCCACCTCTCATTCTGTTCCTCTCTCTTGTCCAGGCTGCAGAATACTGCTTTCACGTGTCTTTCTTCTTTTGTTGCCGTCAAAGATAATTAGGTGGGTCCTTTTGGAATAAGTAGTTTACAGCAATGTGTGGAAATAGATAGAGGCTACATGAGGGCATCACAAAGGAGGAGTCCTGGAACCTGGGCTGGGTCATTCATGAAGTTTCTTTCTCCATCTTTTGGCAGATTTCCCTTAACAGAGAAGGTTTCCCAGCCTGTTTGTTCCAGAATGACTTCTTTTCTTTTTCTTTTTTAAGAAAGATAATTTTATTTGAAATGAAAATATAGAGCTCATTCCAATGACTTCTTTTCTTAATGAAAGATATAATTTAGGCAAAGAGTCCCTCTGCCCCAGGGGAATAAATTGCATCTTTAAAGACCTCTCGTCTGGAAGACCTCTAGTTTACTAGACTACTGTGTCACCAGCAGTGATCCCCTCTGGGCATTTCCTCAGGCAAGACACTAAGTGCCTTGTCTCTTCACTTAGTGGAAGAGCTACTGGGTGTTAACTACATGGCAGACATTGCTTGCGAAGCCTTAGGAACATAGTAATCCATATATCCATTTCCAGATTAAAAAACCTATGATTCTATCTAAGTAATTTATAGAAGATTACACAGCTGGGGAAGGACAGATAGTTTGTCTACCCTGGATAGCCACCTTTCATTGCTCTGGTTAAATCCTGATCTTGATCTCCAAGCTCATTTATTACTTTACGTACTGCCTTCTGATTATAAGAATGATTCTAACAACCTGGAGTTGCTAGATTGATGGAGGAGCATCCTGTGGTTCGTTTCTCCTTGTGGCTACCAATACATATTTGAGAAATGGCCTATCTGTCTCAGTGACTGATACAGGAAACAGTGAATCCAATTAGGTTTTATGAAGCCAGACACTTGAAGCCTTGGCTTGAGGGACAACAAAATTGAAATGAGTGAACTCACTAAGAAATCAGAGGTCTGTTGAGCCATTTGGTAACTTCTATACCTTAAATTAGTGATTTGAAAGATGAGTTGCTCTCGTTTCACCTCTCTTTGAAATTCTAAATACCTTGAAAGATTTATGCGGCTTTGAAAATGACTTCATTAAAACCAGAGAAGAGTTGGTGTTTTGGGAGAATTTAACATCTTCTACTTAATTGTGCTTCACGTTTGTAAAATTACTGGATTGGCACAGAATGTTTTGAATGCCATACATAGAACAAAAACGATTTTAAGCCTTTTCATATCTAGGATTCTAGATCTGTTTTCTGTGCCAAATCTGACAGCGAATTCATGGAGCTATGCCCCTGATATAGTACATGACAGGTCTTAGTTAATAATTGTTCGACAAATAAAAAATGAGTTGTTAGTTTAATATTAGATTTAAAACTTTTTGTGTTCACTTTTGATTTATTTATAGGGCAGTTCCTTTCTCCCCAACTCTTTCCCTTCCATCCTGCCTTGGTTTAGGAATGCTAGTCCATGAACCAAAATTGTGTGTGTGGAAGATGGCTCATAGCTACCTGTTAAAAACTTTTGCCCACTTTCATTGCAGATACCTTTGGGGGACACCCTTCTTATGCTGCCTGCCATTTAGAATCTCATTCAAGGTTATTATTAGGCCCCAATCTAACGTCTTCTGAATTGCTTATTTGGGATACAAGGGTTGTCCAGGGCTACTACTTTGAATTCTAGTCTCCGCAACCTTTTTATATATTCTTAATATCTAAGAACAGTAAATGCTGCCAAGTCAACAGATATTTAAAGGTTAAACCTGCCACATCTCTGCAACATATAAGGGCAATTCTCTGGAGATTAATGTTTATTAATGACTGCTTGGAACCTGACTTGGATGGACAATACCTGAGTATTGCAAGATTACTTTTATGAGTATATTTATTTTCTGTTTGTACCATCCATCTTAGGCCACCTGCATTGGCGATTTGGCTGCATCTGTTTGAAACTTAGAGGCTGTTTTATGTCTTTACATCTGTGTCTTTATTGTGTAGAGGTCATGATTATTCTGGTAGAGCTAGTGAAATCAGTCTAAGAATTTCATTTGTCTCTGAGTTTGAAATTTGGAGGGAGAGAGGGACAGGAATGTATGGGTTATGTAACTTCAAAGCTTCATCTGTTTCTTGGGATTAGATAATGAGAGGTAATTAAACTTAGTTTATAAGTGTTATCATGCTTCTTGGGTTCTGGCTGTGAAAAACTGCACATGCAGAAGTGTGAAGGTAAAATAGGTAACCCAAAAAGACTTAAACTTATCCCAATTAATTAAAGCAGTATTTTCCCAATTTCACCCTGTCGAGTTCCTTTTGATTTTGCTCACATGTGCTTATTATCTGCAGATGATTTATTTTCTATTTTCACTGAATTGACTTAGTAAACCTAATTACCTAATTTAGCCTCCACTTAAGCAATAATGTCAATGAAATCACGACTTTGTGGTGCCCATTATCTATATTTCTAATGAATGTTAAAATAAATGCATAGCTATTGAACTACAAAGAATTTCTGATGCAACTAAAATCATTCCTCATAATTCTGATCTGCTTTTCACTCACTGGATGCGGGACTACTTTGGGGCCTGCACCGAGGATATTCATAACAGGGAAAAAATAGAGCCTTGGACCATAGGTCATCATTTTTGGACAGACAACCTTGGCATTAGGATATAAAGTAAAGGATGTAGAAGAATCTCCTTACCTCTGTTTTACCTTCTAGTAACTGCAACCTGGAAGATTTTTATTGTTTTTTCCCAACAGGGGGCATTATTAGAAATGCAAATTTTAACAGGTACCCACGGTAGGCAGGAGAAAAGTGATCATAAAGCAATACCAACTCTGCCTCCTTCTCCGGCGGAATGCAGATGTGTTATTTTCTAAATTCAGGGAGGGTTCCTTAGTTAGCTGCACAGGGAGCTGAGACTTGTGACATTTCCAAGCCTCTGTTGTAGCTGCTTGTTTGCGTTTTATCCTTGCCATGCTGAGTTCCAAATCGCAGCTCTGTTCTGATGCTTTTGACAGCTGTCCGGAGAGAATGACCAAAGAGAACAGCAGGTGCTGTTGTGCACAAGGCTCAGGTGTGATACCTGGACCAGCAAAGGGATGGGTACCGTGAAACTGAATGCCAGCTCCTTCTCCTGGAGGGATAAAGGAAATGGATCAATAGCTTTCCTTCTGGAAGCATGGGAACTTTGGTGCTTATCAAACAATGATGGCAACTATGTTTCTATTTATTTAACAGATCTGAATGAGAGGAGTGGAGGAGGCTGTTGGGACGGGAAACTCCACTGAGTAATTCCCAATTCTGTGCCCTCTCTCAGGTTCTTGAGCAAAATGGGAAATGGTTCAGTGAAACCCAAACATTCCAAGCATCCAGATGGCCACTCCGGGAACCTCACCAACGATGCCCTGCGGAGCAAGGTGACAGAGCTGGAGAGGGAGCTGAGGAGGAAGGATGCGGAGATCCAGGAGCGGGAGTACCATCTGAAGGAGCTGCGGGAGCAGCTGTCGAAGCAGACTGTGGCCATTGCCGAGCTCACGGAGGAGCTGCAGAACAAGTGCATCCAGCTGAACAAGCTGCAGGACGTGGTGCACATCCAGGGCGGCAGCCTGCTGCAGACCTCCCCGGACAGAGTGCCTCTGGAGGTGCACCGGAAGACCTCGGGGCTGGTCTCTCTCCACAGCAGGCGGGGAGCCAAGGCGGGGGTGTCTGCCGAGCCAACAACCCGAACCTATGACCTCAACAAACCTCCTGAATTTTCCTTTGAGAAAGCAAGAGTCAGAAAGGACTCCAGGTAAGCAGTTCCCACACTCTTGTGACTCAGATGGCCTTAATATTATGCAACACTAGAGTGAAATTCATTACATCTCCTCGATGGTAAAGAACATATTTCCCCTTTCAGATTTGGGGATAGAGGGACTTCCAATTTTTTTTTTTTTTTTTTGCAAAAGGGTCTCCCTTTAAGGAGAACTTTTCTTTAAAGCGGGAACTGTGCTTTACCTGGATGTTGATTTGTGATATGTACAACTGAGGAACTGAGTTTACGAAAGTAATTTCCATTATCTTAAAAACCCTAGGGGAGTGAAGAGGTAGTTTTAGGATGTCTACCCTTCTTTATTTTTATAGGAATGGACTTAAAACTGTACACTAATTACAAAGAATTATGTATATGTATAGCAAAGCCACTAACTAGCACTTAGTCTGTGAGTGTTATGAAAAGGAATAAGCTGACCTGGCCCGTGTGGCTCAGTGGTTGAGCATCGACCCACGCACCAAGAGGTCACTGGTTCGATTTCTGGTCAGGACACACGCCCAGGTTGTGGGGCATGCAGGAGGCGGCCAATCAATGTTCTCTCTCATCGATGTTTCTCTCTCTCTCTCTCCCTCTCCTTTCCTCTCTCTCTAAAATCAATAAAGAAAAAAAAGGAATAAGCTGGAACCTCAGAAGGAGAGGTGAATTTATTCATTCACCCCGTAGTTCAGATTGAGTACTATGCTCATTTCTCCCAGCCACTGTGAGATGCTAAGTACATATCAGTGAATAAATAGACACAGAGGCTTTCTCAGGGAGAAATACGCAGCATATTTGGAAACAAGTAAATGCTATGTAGTTATTAATTGGGATAAATGATATGATGGAAACCAACGTACGGTAGGTGGTGTCTGGAATTACAGGGAGAGAAGGGCAAAGAGGCAACAGAGTTGGAAATATCATGGAGGCCTGCCCGAGGAGGTGACCTTTAACTGAGACCCAGAGGAAGAAAAGGAGCATAAATGAGGTGGAAAAGACATGTCAGGCAGAGGGAACAAATAAAAGCTAGAATTAATTTTAAAAATAGGATTTTTAACAGAACATGTAAATATTTACCACAGCATTCTTGTATGTGTGTTGTGTGTGTGTGTGTGTGTGTGTGTGTGAATTTCCTACCCAGGAAAGATTGACTAGAAACATCATGAGTTAGGGTCTCCTTTCCACATTATTTTTATTTTTATTTATTAAAAAAAATTTTTTTTCTTTATTGATTTTAGAGAGAGAGGAAGGGAGAAGGAGATAAAGATAGAAACATCAATGAAAGAGAACATCAATTGGCCGCCTCCTGCATGCTCCCTCCCCCCCCCCCCCACTGGGGATTTGGCCCACAGTCTGGGCATGTGCCCTAACTGGGAATGGAACCGGCGACCTCTTGGTGCATGGGTCAATGCTCAACCACTGAGCCACACTGGCCGGGCATGAGTTAGGGTCTCCTTTCCATATTATTTTTAAATGTATTTATGAGTTGAAATTAGATCTTTTGCCTTGATAATGTCTTGGCTGAGCCTGGATCTCTTGCAAAATGCAAGATTTATGATACTAAAACAAATTTTAATTTATTCACTGATACAAGTAATACAAATCAAGATGAAACATCTGACTTAAACAAATAAATGATCAATTTTGACAATAGATGTAAAGGCAGGTTTAATTAACCAATTTGTTGACAGTACTTGATACATAGTGAATGATCAATAAGTATATGTTAGGGAAACAAGTCATGCTGGATTCTTAATTATATTAGTCTGTGGCTGAAAGAAATCTGATAGTTCAGAAGAGTGTTTTTAAGTAAAGATTTTAAATTATTAGTTGGTTTAGAAGGGTTTTATTTATTCCCTTTAATAATTACTTATTTTTAATAGTCCAAATTCACAAATTATAAATGTTATAAACTTATACTTGTTTTTCAAAAATTGAACATCATCTGGTGTTCTCTTCTGATATATCAGAAATATATGTACATATAGCAATATTAAATATTATGCATTATATTACTATATATGTATATGTAAGCACAATATATTATTTACCCACAGAAAATCTTTCAAATAGCAATGAGCTTGTATATCTAGGAGAAGTGTCAGAGAATGAATGAAGATTATGTTTAATTGTTTTGCTTCAAAGACTTATGTCCTTCTTAAGCAAAACACCATACTCTAAGAATAGATCCTAAGAATCCTGAAACACCAATCAGAAAGAATATGTGTACTTCTACATTCATAGCAGTGCTATTTACAATAGCTAAGATCTGGAAGCAGCCCAAGTGCCCACTGGTAGATAAGTGGATAAAAAGGCTGTGGTACATCTACACAATGGAATACTATGCAACTGTAAAAAAGAGATCTCTTACCCTTTGACATGACATGGAGGGACCTGGAGAGTACTATGCTAAGTGAAATAAGCCAGTCAGAAAAAGACAAGTATCACACGCTCTCACTTATAAGTGGCATCTAATGAACAAAATAAACTGATAAACAAAATAGATCCAGTGACATGGAAGCAGGGAACAAACTGACAAACCTCAGAGAGAAGGAATGGGGGCAGGAAGAGATTACCAAAAAATTTATGTGCATATATACATAACCCATAGACACAGACAATAGTGTGGTGAAGGCCTGGAGGGGAGCAGCAATGGGGTGGAAGGGTGTCAATGGGGGATAAAAGGAGGAGCATCTGTAATACTTTCAATGATAAAGATAAATTTTTAAAAAACCACCATTCTCCCGAACAATCCAAGATAAACGTATTTCTTTGTAATTCTTTTTTTTTGGTTAAATTCTCACCCGAGGATATTTTTCCATTTCTCTTCAGATAGAGTGGGAGGGAGGGAGGGAGGGAGAGAGAGAGAGAGAGAGAGAGAGAGAGAGAGAGAGAGATTGATGTGAGAGAGACACATCAATTGGTTGCCTCTTGCACAACCCTGGCCAGGGCCGGGGACTGAACCACAACCGAGGTACGTGCCCTTGACCGGAATATAACGTGAGACTCTGGTCCTCAAGCCGATGCTCTAACCACTGAGCAAAACCAGCCAGGGCTCTTTGTAATTCTTTATTAACTCTATTATAACTGGGCAAAGAAAATCAGCAGTTATACACAGTCAATTTCTGGGCTATACCACCTGTCTGTAGTGAGTGGGACATAGGAGAGGAAAAACATTATAGCCCTTGAATAAGGTTTAGCAATGATTCCCCTCATCATAAAAGCAAGCCAAAGGAGTACAAGTCTGTGCTGAGATCATGATGAAGAAACAGGCTAATTGATTCCTTAATGATTAAGTCCTGAGGAGACCAATTTGGAGCATTCATGCCCTAACATTCTTCATATGCTTTTATAGAGCCTTGTGGTTCTAAATTAGAAATTAATTAGAATATGGGAACCACTCTTTTTTCTTTGACTGATTTGTGCCTCATGTGTGAAGTTTGTGCCTCAATTTTTCTTGCAAAATATCTCTCTGGATATTACTTACCTCTGGAATAACTGGCTAAACAAAGGTAACATCATCAATTCAAAGCTTTCAAATTTTCGGTTGTTAAAGAAGTGCTCAATATTACAAATCACTTTTCCATTTTCAAACAGTTTCAGTTTTAGAGAAAAGCCATAAGTAAACTTTGGATGATTTTATATATCTTTTATACAGTCTATGAACAATTTTGTAAGACACAATTTTCTAGAAGTTAAATCATTAAAAAGATGGGAGCATCATTCACTGATAAAGGGATGATGTCAGTTTCCATTGGTTTGGTTACTTGTCCAAGCAGTTCTGTTAGATAGTAGAGTATTTAAGATATCCATCAAAATTGTTCCTTCATTTAATTTTAGGTTCACATGATTTATTTGTTGAAATTTTATAAACTTTTCTGGCTGAATTTATGACTAGATTCATTCCTACTAATACAGGTCAACTACATTTTAGATAAAGACCCTCCTCCACCCTGGATCTGAAAGCTAGAGAGGCTTTTCAGTCTTTTTGTCAAAGAGGGTGTTTCTGATGAATACTGAACAGTGAGCAAGAAAGTAGGGAGATAGGAAGTACCGACAGGAATCAGAGAATACCATTTGGGAGAATGATAGGTTTGCAATTTGAGGATTCAGATTCAATAATTCACCAGAAACCCTAAAACCCATGCCACAGCAGTCTGTGCGTTTGCTGAGGCCCCTGTGCTCAAATGTATTGTAAATGGCAAGTCAACCTCATCAACTGCCAGGCAGCCTGCTCTTGCTCTGTTGTCCGATACCCATCAAGTGTACTTGTAGGTCCTGAAGGGGTAGGTCATAGTTACACCTCCTTGCTTTCTTTATGTGGAGGGACTTATATGCTCTACTGGCATTGGGCAACCCTTGAAATTTGTCTTTTGCAAAATTCAAGGCTCGACTTTTTAAGATCAGGTTCTAGAATAATTCAGTGGTGTCCAATAGAACTTTGTGTCATCTGTGTTGTCCAGTAAGGAAGCCAATAGCAAAATGTGGCTGTTGAGCATTGGAAACGTGGCTAGGGCCACTGAGGAATTGAATGCTTAACTTTAATTTAAAAATGAAATAGCCACATGTATCTAATGGCTACTGTATTGGATATTGCCATTCTACACTGTGTTTTTTTTTTTTTTTTTTTTTGTTTTTTTTTTTTTTGTTTTTTTTACCATAACCGCTTTCCCCTGCGATGAGAATTATGACCTAGTGAAGTTTGGGAAAACTTTTTAGACAAAATGAGACCTGTGTTCAGTTTCAGGGCAGAGCCACAGAAAACAGTGTGTGCCTGTCAGATGGAGATGGGCACAATGTGGATCGCTCTTAAGTTGCAGGAAACCTGCAGTGTGTGATGGCAGTCCGTGGTGCTTTGGCTTTGTGCCACTGACCATGTTAGGTCTGCAGGAGCGTACAGCTGTGTGGGAATGTGTCCCATTTCTATTACAGGTACCCAGCCTTCCCGAAGTATCATACATCATGATGAGTCAGAGCACTGCAGGTTATCAGCCTGACCTCTGATTTAAATTTATTGTAGTGAACATCAGCAGACTTGAGAGCTAGAAGAACCTTAGAGATTGTATGCTTCCCCATTTACTGGAGGTGCAGGGGAGTTGCGGAGCTAAGATCAGAATCCAAGATTCTTGACTTGGAAACCAGTTCTTTCCCTCTACAATCCTAATGTTCCTAGACTTTCCACAAGATCCAAGGCCTCCAGTCAGGCCAGTTGGGGCACCAGCCTGCTTTATTTTGACATGCTCTATTGATTGGCAGGAAGAAGGATGGTGCTTCCTGGCTTCTTCCAGGCAGGGTCGGACAGAGCTTGCCCGTTGCATCAGTGTTCGCCGAGTGGAGTGCTGGATCCTCAAAGCTCAGACCTGTGTGAAAAGCACACAGAGAATGGGTTTGATCCATCTGATGGCACAAGCTGTGATATATATGCAGGGGCACAAATGGGTCCCCAAATGAGTCCAGTGTTTTTCAAGGCTGAGAACTGACCACCAGTGGCGAAGGAGGGGGAGAAAGCTCAGACAGCATTTCTGTTCATGTCTGACTGTGCCTTGAGCACCGACACCACCATGCATCCAGAAGTCAGCTGCTTTACTGAAATGACATTTTCTGTTTACGTAGACATTGTTTAGCAAAGTTCAGCACCAGCAGAGCAAAATTAGGAGCTTATGTTGACTGTCTGGTGGAACACAGGCAAATTACTCAGAGACATCTGGCAGTTGCTGGTCTGCCTTCCCTGAGAACGCTTGAACTATCATTTGAAATGGTTGTTCTTTCGAAAAGGGAAGACAAAGCGAAGGTTTGCCATCTGACTTCAGATGTTCACTCTGTTTTAGGAAGGGCGATCAGTTCCTTCGTCACTCCCACCCCAGGAGCAGAATCGGTAAAAGCAGAAAATGCTAGTGAGTCATCTTTCTAAATAAGATGGGGAAGAGAGTGAGGAAGAGTATGTTTGTTATTATTTGTTATTCCTTTCTAAAGTGGTGCTGAGCATTTCAATGTGCATTATGGAAACGCAGCTCTCTTATTGAACAGGACTGTTTCTATGGAATAGTAATAGTAGTAATAATAACAACATGTATATATCACTAATTCTGCGCCAGGCACCACCCTGAATGCCTCACAAATATCGGATCCTTTCAGCCCGACGACAAACCTCTAAGATAGATATGATTGTAAACCCCATTTTATATGTGAGAAGCCAAGGCACGCAGAATTAAATAACTTGCCTATGGTGACACTTTTGTATTTTGGTATTTTTTATTTTTTTGTATTTTGTTATTTTTAAAGATTGGAACCAGAATTCAAATACTGCTATGTAAAGTCTATTCTAACAGCTCCTATATACCCCTTTTCGAAGATGAAAATTAGAGAACTCTTCACATTTTAGCTGGGAAGCCTTGGCAAAATTAAATATATAATTAGATACTTTTCTAATGCCTTTTTTTTTTTTTTTTGTATGATTATAAACACCTCCCTGCTAATGTTATTTCTTCTTGACAATCATGCCTCCAGAAAGTGCTGTGCTGGTGTCAGTTTGGAGCAGGGGAAATTTTGCTGGGGACAGGAGGAAAAGACTCTATTTCTTCTTCCATGAAACAGTGACTCAGCTGTGGCTGTTTGAGAGGTTCTAGGTCTGGATTTTACATAGGCAGTTTGGTAAAGATTTTTAAGAGCGCACATACAGACACTTACTTATCAGTTGGACGGTTAAAAAATTCGTGCATATGCTGATAGACCCTATTGTCTTAACCTGGGTCTTCAGGAAAGCAAAAAATAATGAAGATACGTAAGGAAAGGAAGACGAGAAAAGCTCAGTTGCGTGGTGACCCGATAGCCAGCAGCTGTGGGTGAAGGCAGCTGGCTGGTGTGCTGGGGCAAGCGGTCAGCGTGTTTGAAAACAGGATCTTATGTTTCATAGCAAGAGTGTGCACAGAGATCCGGGTCAGAACCAGCTACCGTGGGATGGGGTGAGAAAACCAAGCCGGCGGTTAACTGCTACATGTCTGTTGTTTTCAGTACCTTATGGAGGCTGGAGACTGGCTCATTGTCTAATGAGGAGGGTGTTGCTTTCCGCTTTTCTGTTATACCAGAGGTGAAATGAAAGCTCAGAGACAGTCAGCAGCCGGCTCAAGGTTGTGCTGTGGTGGTTTCTTGAACCATGTTTGCAGTCTGAGTGGCTGACGTCAACGTGTGTTCTCTAGCAGTGTGCACAACTCTTACAGGTGGTGATGCCTACAACGCTCCCCCTTGGAGGTGGGGGATGGGGATGGCATGGGTGGGGTCCTTATACTTCAAAAACAAGGGAGAGGTAAGGAGCATGGGGAAGTTGAAGAACCTGCCTGAGATTAAATGGCAGCAGCCTCAACATCTTGAAGTTAAATAGGTTTTGTCAGACTTTCTGAGTCCTGGTTCCCAGCTCCTCTCACTTCCTGCCCTGTCTTTTCTCCTTTTTCTCTAGGAACCAAAGACCCCTGGGCTCCCCTCCTTCTGCACCCTCACCCCAGCCCTCTTTCAACCTCTCAGTTTATCTTCTGCTTGGTTTATAGCCACCCTTTGCTCCTGACTTTATCCTCAAATCTTCTAGTCCACCAATTGCTAGGTGTCAGGAAAATGTTTAATTAAGCCCCAGAAAACACTCAGGACTTGAAGACCTATTGTTTTGAGTCGTCAACAGTCTTCGTGCTCACAAACATTTCATGCCATTCTGGAAACTGCCCACTTGCCTGCTGGATGCCAGGGAAGAAAGAGTGCAGTCGAAACAGTCTCCTTAGAAGACAGTGGCCTTTCCTCTTGGCCTGTCCAACCAGAAGGAAGCACTGTCACTGACCTTTGCCTCTTGGTAGGAGGTGCAGTCAGTTTCCAGGGGAGCCTCCCTTTCCTTTCTGGAAACCTGAGCAGCTCAGCTCCTGTCACATGACCTTTTCTAGGGTTTAACCTGCAATAACATTCTCAAGAAGGGGGAAAAGATCTGATGCCAGGGATAATGCCTTTCCATTTTTAGATTCTGAAAGTACCTTCTATGTGGAAGATACATTTCTTAAAATTTTTATGCTTTGACTAAAACTGTTTTCTGTCTTTAAAGTCTCATTTTAAAATAATTTGTTTCCTCCCTTCCACGCTGACTCCCCTTAGAAGTATTTGTTGTAGATTTTTCAGCACAGTCTTGTTTGACAGTCTTTTTGAGATCTACAGCTGGGAATGACCAGGGGATATCTTGTATATTATTCATACTAAAGTGTGAGTGATCAGGAACTCCCAATTTCTTTTTAATCCTTTAGGAGTATTGTCTGTCATGCCAAATTAATTTTAATTGGTAAATTTCAACCATCAATTTTGATGGGCTTTGGGGTTTATAGATGAAGCTCAGGGAAGTATGAAGGAAAGAATGGTCTGTATAGCTTCTGGTTCCTTCTCTCTAGCTGAGATAAAAAAAGGGAGGTAAAAATGAGCAGAACAAGATACTATTTGAAATCTTTTAGAAATAGCAACACAGAGAAACCCAGGTGTATTCGTTTTCTATTGCTGTATAACAAGTTACTACAAACTTAGCAGCTTAAAACAATACATATTTGTTATCTCAGCATTTCGTGGGTCCAGAGTCTAGGCATGACTATGTAGGTCATCTGCTCAGGGTTTCACAAGGCTGCAGTCAAGGTGTCAGCTAGCTGTGCTCCTTTCTAGAGCTTTCTAGTGCAAGAGGTTCTTCTCTGGGCTCACATGATTGTTGGCAGTGTTCGGTTCCTTGTGGTTGTAGGACTAAGGTCCCCAGTTTCTTGCTGGCTGTCAGCTGGGGGCTGCTCTTGGCTCCTCGAGGCTACTCAGTTCCCTACTGTATGTCCCCCTCACAGTGTGGCCCTCACTTCTTCGAGGCCAGCTAGAACATCTCTTTACCATTGGCTAAGATGGAGTCTTATGTAGCATACACCGAGTGAGCCTCCCAACACCATTTCCATATTCGACTGGTGAGGAGCAAGTCACAGGTTCCATCCCCACTCGAGGGGAAGATGATACAAGGGTGTGACACCAGGGAAGTACAGGTCATGAGGCCATCTTGGGATTCTATACACCATGTCCTTGCACTTCTCTGATGTGAGATTCCCAGCTAAGAATCTCGGCCATGCTGGGTATGTGAAGCCACCCACAAAAAGTCCAGAGTCTTAAAAACACACGTTTATAGCAGCATCAGTCACAATAACCAAAAGGTGAAACAACCCAAAAAGTCCATCAGTGGATGAATGAATGAACAAAATGCAGTGCCTACACACAATGAGAGACGATTTAGCCTTAAAAAGAAAGGAAATTCCTTCCTCTTTCCTGCTATAACATAAATGAATCTTGAAGACAGTATGCTAAGTGAAATAAGCCAGACTCAAAAGGACAAATGTTGTGTTTTCCCACTTGTATGAGGTACCCAGAGCAGTCAGATTTATAGAGACATGAAGTAGAATGGAGTTTCCTGGGGCTGGGAGGAGGGGGAGTGCGGAGTTACCATTTAATGGGTACAGACTCTTAGTTTGGGAAGATGAAAAAATTCTGGAGATGGATGGTGGTGATAATTGCAAAATAATGAGAATAGACTTAATGCCACTGAACTGTGCACTTAAAATGATTAAAATGATACAATTTATGTTGTGTATATTTTAACCACGATTCAAATGAAAGTCCAGAGTCGTGGGGCTGACTGGACAGCATACCCCCAAATGCTAGGCTAAGAGAGGACAGTAATCATTTTCTGTTTTCTGTAGTTACTACCTATCTTCAAAGGAGAACAAGATATGACAAAGCCTTGTGACAAACATTACTTGATTATTGTTAATTAATCAATTATTGCTAATTACTTAATAGTAATTGATTTCTTGATGAGCTTTCAGTAGAGGCATGTTCCAGTGTTGTGGGAATAGAAAGAACAGCCTCCAACTCCCTTCACTTTCTTGTTTACAGCTGTAATTCTCAACCTTACGTGCACACTATAGTCACCTGACACATATTTAAAAAAATACTGATTTTTGGTCCAGCCCCAAGGGAGTCTGATTACATTGGTTTGAGGTAAGTGCCCTGGACATCAGGATTTATAAAAGCTCCCTTGACAATTCTAATGTGCAGCGATGAGAAGCATTTTGTTATAGGAACAGGCTTCGCTGCAGTTGAATCCAGAAATACCCAGTTTGACGATCTGAGAGCAATACTCCTTACAGACATTTAGGGAACCTGTTTCCCATTTCTGCCTGATCACCAGGCAGCACAATGATGATTATGCATATCATTGAGTGTGTCAGATTAACTTCCTTGAAAGTTTTGGTTGTTTTCAGCATTTCATGATTAAACTCTCTTCTTCGATGCTCATGGGAATAGGATCTTCTGCACACATTTGTGAAAGGGGAAGAGAAATGTTTGTTGTAAGCGTGAAGTAACAGTAAACATGATTAAATTACAACCATACTTAATTAACGGGCAATAGGGTAAGAGAGTTGACAGGAAAATGTCACGCTCATTTTCTGATTACCCAGGGAATGATCTCATCTTTCTCACACTAGTGTCTCAAACCATAAACATGTGCATTCATTAAGTATTTTTCTTCCTTGTTTGTTTATCACTCGACACATTTTTGGGAGAATGAAATAGATGCTTATCCTGCTTATTATCTGTGCCTTGTTTCCTAGGTGACTGACATTTCCACCTCCACTCCTGTCTCTGTACCCGTGATTTTTAAACTAGAAGAGATGATTTGCATGTCCTTTAGCATTCATTTCGTTGAGTTCCTACTACGTGCCAGACACAGTTCTAGATTTTTGGTAATAAGAGGATGAAGAAAGCATAGTCACACTCTTGAAGATCACAGTTTCTTTGGGGAAATTAAAATGTATTGCAGTCTTGTGTGATGAATATTCTAAGGTATACAAAGGAAGGACGGAGCATGCGTTGTTTAGTGGGATTGGGGAAACCTCCATAGAAGAGATGACCTTGAGCTGGGTTTTGAAGGAGGAATGGATGTCAGGGAGACAAAGTGGCCTGGTACATTTGTGGGCCTGGGGTACCCTGGGTATGGGGGTGCTGGCCAGGCAGGGATTGTCAAGGGTTTTACCAACACTATGAAGGAGTCTCCCTAAATAAAGGCAGGTGTCAAGTATAGAGTTTTTAGAGCTGTTCTAACTGGAAGGTTTTTAAGTTGCTGGTAACTTGCAGACCTACAACAGGAATAGCGGTCCCTTATGTTGCACTCTGCATGCCAGACACTGTTCTCAGTGCTTTCTATTGTTAACTAATCTAATTCTCATAGAAATCCAGTGACTCGTGGGTTGCATTATTGTCAGTTTACACTGAGAAAACTCGAGACTAAGTGACTTGCCCAGGGTTCCACCATTAGTAATGGCAGAATTAGGAATCAGACCCCGGCAGTATACAACTCCAGATCTTGTGCCCTTGACAAGTGTGCTTTAGAATAGGATTTCTGTGGGTATATGTAATAAAGCTATGAAATGTCACACAAGTTAAGTTGCCTTGGCCTCTGTGCTCACAAGAAATCCCTGATAGATAGGAGGTATTGGCCCCTGCCTTGCACTAAGCCTTATGCAAAGAAATCTGCAAGAGGCATGCTATGACCCAACGAAAGCAAATCCTGAGCACAGGCCTCTGGTACACAGGACCAGAGCAGGAAGACCGAGGGCCCAGCATAACAAGAACTGGCAGTGGACTTTGACAAATTAAACTTCCTGAAGCGTTTAGAGGACAAGAATTTATTGCTTCAAAGAATGTTGATTACGTACATTGGGGGTATAAAAGGATTACAAAAAGATTACCTATGCTGCCAGTAATGGGCATACATTTCAGATCCAGCCCTATTAGAGGAACTTTGAACTGAGCAGAGGGGCTTAACAGTGCTTCTTTGTTTCTCCATGGGTTTCAGAATTTTTCCTGTCCCACAGAAACGATTGCTACTACCATGGTCAACTGTTATTATTACTGCCATGTATTAATTATTGACTGGCATCTTACCTTAGCTAGTGTGCAGAATATTTCTATGATGATCATTGCCATGCTCTATTCACAGAGGAAAAATCTGAGATTCAGAAAGGTTAAGTGACTTGACTAATGTTACACAGGTAAGAAGTGTGGGAGAGCTGGGCTTTTAACCTAGGATGTTGTGACTCCAAAGCCATACACATATTTTATTTGTTTAAGTGAAATTTTTATTGAAATGCACAAATTGTAGAGTGAACACATCCATATAACCACCAAACAGATCAGGAAATAGAACATCACCAGCACCTCAGAACCCCCTTCCGCTCCCTCCTAGTCCCTACTCATTATCTACCTCAAGGGAAGCCACTGTTGGCCTCAGTATTGTCATAGATCACTTTTTGCCTATTTTTGAACTTTATTTTCATGGAATTAGAAACTATGTACTCTATAGTGTTTGGCTTCCCTTGTTTATATGAGATTCACTTACATTATTGCATGCAGCAGTGGTTAATTAATGATCAATGTTATGTAGTATTTGTTGCATGACTATACTGTACTACCATTTATTAATTTGCTATTGACGGGCATTTGGTTGATTCTCATGTTTAGCAATTTTGAATAAAGCTGCCATGAACATTTGTGTATGTCTCTTGGTACATTATCATGATTTATGATGAGTATATATAAGGGTGGAATTGCTGGGTAGTACCCTTTATCTAAGTTCACATTTAATATAAATAGCCAAATAGTTTTCCAAAATGGTCGAACAAATATATACTTTGACCAGCAATGTATGAGTATTAAATTACTCTACTTCTTACTGGCATTTGGCATGGTTACTCTTCGTCATTTCAGCCATTCTGGGGGGTATGTTGTGGTATCTCTGGTTTTAGTTTGCTTTTCCTTGATAATTAACAAGTGTGAGCACTTTTTAAAGGATGTATTTTCCACTGATGTCTGCTTTTCCCTATATATATGTATGTTTGTGTGGGTTCTTGAACTTTTATTCAGTTCCAGAGGTCTTTTTGTCCATCCTTGTGCGAGGAGTTAATAATAATATTTTGGTTAATAATAATTTTTGATATCTACTACTTTGTCTTCCAATTTTGTTATTGTTTTTCAAATTGTGATGACTGTTCTTGGGCCCTCTTATGACTTTAAGAATTTTAGAATCAGCTTGTCAATTTTTATACATTTAAAAAATATATATTGATTGGGATTTCATTGAACCTGATCAATTTGAGTAGATAGACATCATTAAAAAATTTAGTCTTCTCGCCCTGGCTGGTTTGGCTCAGCGGTAGAGTGTTGGCCAGCGGATCAATGAGTCGCAGGTCCAGTTCCCGCTAAGGGAACGTACCTCAGTTGCAGTTCGTCCCTGGCCCTGGTTGAGGTCATGCGGGAGGCAACCAGTTGATGTGTCCCTTTCACATCGATGTTTCTCTCTCTCCCTCTCTTCCTCTCCCACTCTATCTGAAGATAAACAGAAAAATATCCTCGGATGAGGATTTAAAAAAAATTTACTCTTCTCATTCTCTCACTCACAATTATGGTATATGCCTCCATTTAGTTAGATTTTCTTTCACTTTTCTTAATATTTTATACTTTTCTGTGTAGAGATCTTGCACATTTTTGTTAAATATAATCTTTATATAATTGATGTGCTTAATATTTTAAAAACTGATGCCATTTCAAAAATTTTATTTTTAATTATTTGATGCTGGGATATAGAAACACAATTGAATTTGCTTATTGACCTTGTATTTAGTGAGATCGTTAAAATCACTTATTAATTTTGATAGTTTTACCTGTTTTGAATGTTTCACTTATACAACCATATCTTTTAGAAAGCATGGAAGTTTTATTTCTCCTTTTCCTATGTTTACTTTGATTTTTTTTTCTCATCTTACTAAATTTGCTCATACTTCTGATTCAGGGTCAGATTGTATGTCGATATCTGAAGGAAAGTTTCAAAAATTTCACATGCGATATGATACTTTCTGTTTTTGTTTTATACATTTAAAGAAATCACCATCTATTTCTAATGTGCTAAGAACATTTTTAAAATTAAAAAAAAAGTATACAGGTGTTTAATTTTATCAAATACATTTTTTTCATCCAGTAAGATTTGCTGTAATTTTTCTCCTTTATTCATTACATTAGTTAATTTCCAGTCTGATCTTGAACACTTATTTTACTTACTTACTTGTTTGTGTGTTTTATTCTTTACTTTTGCTTCTATCTTTATTAGGGATATTAACCTTCAATTTTTTCTTGTAACATGGGTTTGTTATCAGGCTGTTCTGGCACTATAAAATAAGCTGGGAAATTTTTTCTTTTTTATTTTCTGGAAAAGATTACTTAAGAATAATAATAATAATAATTTTCCTTACATGTTTGGAAAGCTTACTGTCACATGGGTCTAGAATTTTCTTGTGGGATAGTTTTGATTTAATTTCTTTATTGCTAATCAAATTTTCTATTTCTTCTTATAACAGATTTGGTATGCCAAATTTTTTAGGAATTATTCATTTAATCTAAATTTTCAAAAAATTTATTCATACTATCAACACATCTTTTTCATATCTATAATGTTTATAGTGATGTCTCTTTTCTCATTTTTCATTTCTTTTTTCATCTCATATTGCTAATTATTCTATCTCTACCTCCATCTATATCTTTTCCTAACATGCCATGAACTTGTCAGTTCTATTAGTCTTTTCAAATACACTATTTTGGACTGTGTTGATTCTCTTTGTTGTACTTTTTGTTTGTTTGTTATTATTTTCTGCTTTCATTTTGTTATTTTTCTTTTCCCTCTTTTCAGTTCAATTGCTTTTTTTTTTCTAGCTCTTTGAGATAGACACTTGAGGCATTCATTTTTAATTTTTCTCTTTTGTTATATATCTATTTAATACTATAAGTTTCCTCGTTAGCATTGATTTAAAAGCATCCCACAAGTTTTGATATGTCATATTTTTATCATTTATTTAAAAATATTATCTGACTTCCTTCGTGAATTAATCTTTGATCAGTGGGCTATTTAGAAATGTATTACTCAGTTGTCAAATATTTGAGGATTTTCTGATTATTTTTGTCACTGATTTCTAGCTTCATTCTACACATTCAAAGAATATATTCTATATTATTCAGTTCTGTGAAGTTTGTTGAGATCTGATTATGGTCCGCCATATGGTCAATTTTTGTGATGGTTCCATGTACACTTGAAAAGAATAATGTATTCTGAATTTGTTGAATGCAGTCCTTTAAAATATCAATCAGGTCAAGAGTTTAGTTAAATTTTGATAATCAAATGTTTAGATCTTCTATTTTCTAATTAACTTTTGTTTGCTTATTCTTTTACTTACTTAGAGAGATGTACTAAAATCTCCCCAAACGATTGTAGATTTATCTATTTCTATTTTAATTTTGTCATTTTTGGGGTCAATTTTATTTCTAGAACTTTTTCATTAAAGCCTACTTTTCTATATCTAGGATAATTTTCTTTATAATTGGTGTTTACATACTACATCTTTTTCTACCTTTTTACTTTGCACCTTTCTATATCATTGTCTTTGAGGCATACCTCTTATAAGCAATGAACATTTGATATTTCCTTTTTTATATATTTATTTTTATTAGTCTGACAATCTGATCTTTTTTTTTAATGTTTATTTCTTTAGTGATTTTTAGAGAGAGAGGGACAGATAGAGAGAAACATTGATGAGAAAGAACATCGATTGGCCGCCTCCTGCATGTTCCCCACTGGGGGTCGGGCCTACAAGCTGGACATGTGCCCTGACTGGGAATGGAACTGGCAACCTCTTGGTACATGGGTAGAAGCTCAACCACTGAGCCACACTGGCTGGGCAATAATCTGATCTTTTAATTGGGTATTTAGTATGTTATTCTTAATGTAAATATAAAATATTTGGGTTTAATTATAACATTTTACTATTTGTTTTTTATTTGTTTCTCTTCTTTGGTTTCTTTTTCTCTACTTTCTTGGATTAATTAACTGTATTTTATTATTCCATTTTCTCTTCTGTTAGCTTTCTAGTTAAAGACTCTTTGACTAATCTTGCAGGGATTACCTGAAGTTATAACATGCATTCTTAATTTATTAAATTTTTAATATAGATTAGTACTGTTGTCAATTTGTAGACCTTAAATTATATTAACTCCATTTACTAACCACCACCACCACCCCTGCAATTTTGGCTGTTGTTTCCATACATTTTATTTATCATATATTTTAAACCCTACATAGTAGTAGTATTAGTCTTTTATAAAGCTAAACTACCTTTAGTCACCCACATACTTACTTTTTTTCATTGCTCCTTTTTCTTCTCACATCTACTAGTCTCCCCATCTGGGATGTTTTTTCTTCTGGTAAGTCTCAATGAAGTAACGTTGTCAAAATAAATTCAGGTTACTTTCATTTTTGAAGGCTATTTTCACTGGGTAAAGATATTGAAAAAGGTAGTTTGAAGCACTGTGACAATATTGCACTGTCCTCTGGCTTCCATTGTTTCTGTTGAAGAGTACGTCAGTCTTATTGTTGGTCATTTGAAGGTAATGTGTCTCTTTTCTCCAACTGCTTTATAGATTTTCATCTTTGTATTTGGTTTCCAGTAACTTGACTCTGATGGGTCTAGATATGGTTTTCTTTGCATATATTTTGTTTGGAGTTTGTTGTACATGTTGTCTGTGACTTGAAGTATTTTCATTGATTTAAAAAAGCTCTTGAATATGATGCCTTCATATATTGTTTTAGGCCAATTCTTTCCCTTTCTTTGGGGGTTCAGATTACACATATGTTCAACTTCTCTATCATGTATGTCTCCTATGTTTTGTTTTGTTGTTTTGTTGCTGTTGCTCTGTTTTCCATTCCATATTCTCTCCCATCTTCTCTCTAGATATATTCTACTTGCCTATATTTAGTTTCTGATCTTCAGCTTTGTCTTACTGGATTTTAAGCATATCTATTGAGTTCCAAACTTCAGATATTATATGTTTCAATT
The DNA here is from genome assembly GCA_030848825.1 of Tadarida brasiliensis. Taxonomy (NCBI): domain Eukaryota; kingdom Metazoa; phylum Chordata; class Mammalia; order Chiroptera; family Molossidae; genus Tadarida; species Tadarida brasiliensis. The sequence continues at coordinate 57,602,403 of CM061257.1, read as the reverse complement.
CTAGAATACTTATTTGATTTTAAAGATGTATTTGTGCTCTCTGCTGACATTCTCCATTTTGTTCTTGATTTCCTTAAACGTATTAGTTACAGTTATATTAACATCTGTGTTGGATATCTACAATATTGTGTTCTGCTATGGGTCTGTTTCTATTGTATTTTTTTCCTCTTGTTTTTCATTTGAGCTTTTCTCTTTATATGCTTGGTAATTTTGATGTCATGCCAGATACTCCTTGTAAAAAAACTATAGAGAAAATTTGAGTCTTAGATTATGTGAACGTCCTATGGAAAAGATTGAAGCAAAGATTTACCTTTGCTTCTGGCAGGCAGTTAGGCTAGAGGCAAATCATTTTACTCAAAACAGGGATTTGTTGTTTCAAAGTTGGTTTTCAGTCTTTTTTGAGAACTAGCCTGTTTTTGGTTAGTCTTTACTTTTAGGTCGCATGTAGCCCTTTATGTTTCACCTGAAATCCTGGGTGCTTACCAGGATTCCCCAGCATGGTGTGTCTTGAACACTAACTTTCATCTTCCCAACCTATCAGCCCAAACTCTGCTCAGTTCTGACTACAAATCAGTAAAGGCCTTGAAGGGAAGAGTAGAGGTGAATGTCAAGTTCATGTTCTCTTGTTGATCATGGCTCATCAAGTCATTGCTATGTTGATAGGTCTCCAATGCTTTCAAATCAATTTGTTAATATATATTTTAATCCAATTTTGTAGTTGCTTTGTGTGAGCAGGGAGAGTTTGCTTATACCAGTGGGCCTCATAGTTTCAGGAAGAGTTATAAAGTTCCTACTCTTAGTCATTTCTGTATGCTGCTTCTTAAACAGAAAGTTCAAGACTAGACCCACTCCTCCAATAATTTATAATCTAGTTTAGAGAAAAATTCATAAAGATAACTTTTTTCTAATAGCAGAATATTACAATATGTTTATACACTAAAGTTAAAAGGATCTGAGAGCTCTATGAAGCCATGGGCCATGCTTAATTAATTTTTATGTCCTAAGTTAATGCTTGGTAAAATTTTTTAATTGAATGAACATGAATACAAACATTCTAAGAGTTTAAAATAGAATAAAAAATTGTGTGAGATACAGTATCTAGGCAGGATTAATTCAATCATAAGGGGTTTCTTGCTAGATGTGTAAAGTTTGAGTAGGTGTAGGGGAGAAGAAATTAAGTTAGAGGAGAAAGCTTGTGTTAAACCTGAAGGTAAAGGTGAAAAGCACAGGAAACAATGAGGGTACCAGCCTATTTGTAACAAAGGATTTGTTTTTAGGAATAAGTACTAGATGGATATAGTGGATCCATGTGGTAGGAAATGGGGAATAACAAGTTGTGGGATGTTGATGTTCTTTTATGGGCACACATGGGTTTTCACAGTACAGTTGACCCTTGAATAACCCAGGGGTTAGGGGTATCGACTCCCCTGCATAGTCAAAAATCAGAATATAATGTTTGACTCCCCAAAACTTTACTAGTAGCCTGGTGTTGACCAGAAACTTTACTGATAACATAAACAGTGGATATTTATATTTTATGTATTACATACTGTATTATTATTGTAAAGTAAGCTAGAGAAAAGTAAATGTTATTAAGAAAATCATAAGGAAGAGAAAATACATTTACAATATTTATTGGAAAAAACTTCATGTAAGTGGACCCAGGCATTTCAAACCTATGTTGTTTAAGGGTCAACTGTAATTCCACGGAATATTAATAAAGGTTAAGTCAAATATATATATATATATATATATATATATATATATATATATATATATATATGTAAAAAAGACATTGAGCTTTGGGAAACATTGGTTTAAACAGATTTGTTTAATGCAAAAGTTCTTTGAACCTTTAAGGATGCACTATGAAATTCCAAAATTGTTTAAACCCAGCACACATTTGCTTATAAAGGACCAGTGATTCTTGGAACATATTTTGGGAAATTGAGGTATGTGGCCATTGAGGAAACATTTGCTGGAATGGTACCCTGACTTGAAAAGCCCATGGAATCTGGGGCTTTGGGGGTATTCACATTTCTCCTACATGCACTAAGAACATCTAGCAAAAATATTTTTTCAGTGTTTATTAATTGAATGAATTTTTAGTTTTAATGGATGAAGAAAGAATTAGATCAGCATGAAGTCAGTTTTTTGGCGATTAATCTGATATTATGGTATAGGATGGACCCTAGGGGAATGAGGCTAGAAGCTGAAATACCATAAAAGAAGCTGGTAGGCTTGTCCAGACCTAAGATTTTTTTGTTTTGTTTTTTTTTTTTGACTGTGGTGACATCCTTGAAAATGGAAACTAAAATGGATAAAAGTGATATTTGTAAAGAGAATTGACAAGATTTGGTGATAGATTAGATGAAGGAGGAAGGAAGTTCTCAAGGTACTCAAAGAGTTTGTATGGCTCTGAGGATTATGAAGTCACTGTAGGGAAGAAGGAATTTCTGTGTAAGACTTAATTCTGTTTCCTTCAGGTAGCCTGATGATCTGATGGATGTGATCATGAAGGAAGTGTCTAATTCCATGACATGTTACCTTGTGTTTGAGAACTTTCAATGTAGGAAAAAAACACGTTTCCAAACAATAAAACTAGTGATAAAAGAGAGTTTGAATGAAAAAATGCAGAAAAAGAAAAGCACTATTTAAAAAATATTACACTGAATTTTAGTGAGAACAAATGTTTTGTTCAAAGATTCTGACTTAGTCCACAAGGCGACATTTTTTCCAGTTCATCAATTCTATATCTACATATAAAGTATGCTAATTAAAACATTTTAAATTTATGGTAATGCAGATTGGATAATTATTTATAGCTACTTCTTTTCTAAAAGAAGGTAGAGTATTCTAGGATTATCAACTAGTGAGCCTTGGATTTGGGGAATGAAAAGGCTGTGAGATTGAAAACATAAGTTGTCTAGTCTAGATATACCAAGAGACAAAACCTAGGCAAACCCAGGCTACCACCATCACCCTTTATGTCTGATCAAACCTAACACGTCCCAAGTTAGCTGACTTCTCCAACTCAAAAGAGTCAATGGATGGAATGGAATCGGCACAGACTTCAGACCCACAGACTTAGATTTAAATCCTAGAGGGAATAAGTTTCTTCTTACCTCTTAGTCTACTTCTCCAAAAAATAGGAATAGTAATTATCTCACAAGATAGCGGTGAGGATTAAATAAGATATAAAGTAACCAGTACCACAGGCACTATGCTTACTTACATACATCAATGAATGAACTGCGTTGTGTTCCTTTACAAATATCTCTGTCTACCAACTAGATTTCTTCCCATCCAAAACCAATGTGTCCATTAGTAGTGCATGTAGGGATATTGAGAGATGCTACCTTTGTGATGAAAACAATTAGGAGTGATAATAAACTTGGTGTAATAATGATTACCAAAAAAATATTCAAAAATATTTTCAAAGATTTTACATGTAAAGAATACTGGCTATAAGGGACACGTTTTGGTGGGGCTAGAAAAAAATGGTCACCTGGAAAAGTTGTAAGTACATAGGTAGTTATATCAAGATTTAAAAGTGAATCTAAATAGTAAAACACGCTTTTCATTCATTGTAACTAACCTCTCTTTTCCGTTACATCAGTGAGAAGAAGCTCATTACAGATGCTCTTAATAAAAATCAGTTTTTGAAGAGACTGGATCCTCAGCAGATCAAAGACATGGTGGAATGCATGTATGGAAGAAGCTACCAGCTAGGGAGTTACATTATTAAGCAAGGAGAACCAGGAAACCACATCTTTGTGTTGGCAGGTGGGTTTCTCAGATTTTTCTAGTTATTGTGTAACAAATACTTTGCCTATTGTCTCAGGATTTTTGCAAGCACTTATGAAAATGCAAAAACAGTTTGCTGTGTTTGCAGAAGATGTAACAGATTGATCTCATGAAATAGTAACATTGTTGATCTAATGATGATGATGATGATGATACTTAATATTTACCGAATGCTTTCTATATGTCAAACATCCTATTGAGCACTTAATAGAGAACTCTCATTCATCTTTTCATCAACTCTGTTAGGTAAGTGCTGTATCTCCACGTTAACTAATGTTGACTCTGTCACAGAGAGGTTAAATAACTTATCCAAGGCCACACAACTCCTAAGTGGTGGAGATAGGTGTAAACTTAGGTGATCTGACTCAAGTCCATACTTTTAATCACAGTGTCACTTGCTCAGCAACCACAAAAAGCTGTTTCCATTCAAAATACTGCTGCTTATGTTAACATTTTTAGGTGGTTGTATCAGGAAAAAGAAAACAATTATTTTTTGGTTTTGTAAAATGTTTTGGTTATATACCAATGATTTTAAAAGATAATTTAGGTACATTTAGCCAACAAATCAAATAGAATGCCTTGAAATTAAAAGTGGTGATTTTAGAGCCATTTCAATGGTTTTCTTCATATATATGATCACTTGAATATGCTTACATGCTGGGAAAATTATGATGGTTAGATAGGCAAAGGATTTATTTCTCAAATGTATATTAAATGCATAAGTCTTATAGCAGTACACAAGAACATATATATATATATGTGCAAGAAATTATCTGAATAGGGTTTATGGCTATTGAACACACTGTCAAATTCTGAATTGCCCTAACTTGTTAAGTTTTAGGGAAAAAAGTTAAATTGGCTTACCCAGATGGAATGGTAATCATGGTAATCTGAGATGTGTTGTGGCCTTCTCTTATGCATTATGGTTCATGGCAATCTAAGCAATACTTAAAAAATTTCTTTATTTTAAATTACTTTTATTATAGCCTCACTTAAACTTATACAAACATAATATGGGGTTATGCAAACATAATACAAGCACATTTAGACATATCTCTTAAACAATAAAAAATACCAGAATAAATGTATAGGTTGAATATTAGCTAAAATTATAGACCAATAAAATTTAAGTTAACATTAATGTGATGGCTGATGTTGTTTTCACTGTCACTTTTTACAGTTAGTCTCTAAGTTTGGCATGTTCCAGGAAACAAGTGCTAATTTAGTGAATGTGCCACTTCTTCAGCAATGCTGTTACAATTCTTGTTTACTTAGGGTCTTAAGTGTGGAGCAGAAGTTACCCATCCAGACAAATTAATAAACATGTGTTATTCTATTTATAGTATGTAAAAGATTGTTTCCATATACTTTGATTCTTTAAACAACCCAGTCTTGTAATTATTGATTTATTATTTGCCATCTACATCTTTGTAGACACCCTTAAAATTGTAGTCATTCCCAAATAATTATTTTACCCAAGAAATGAATTATAGTCTTAATTTATACAGCCTTCAAGTTTTGGGGGACAGGTGATCCAGAGCAATTTTTCCCTCTCTCAAATTTTTTTCTTGGTCATTTTACTTCTACTTTAGCAACACTAAATCATTCTGGCAAGAGAAGATAGGTCATTAAGTCAACAAATGTTTATGGAACCTGCTAGAAAAGGATGAGAAACTCATGTCAGCCCATCTTGTTCCTTGCCAGTAACTCTGATGAAAGGCTTGGGGAGGGTGGAGTTTGAACAGAAGGCAGCATCAGTATAGTTATTCAAGTCAGGACTATAGCCCTGGAAATGAAAATGGGACAAGTACTTATTTGAATTAATTGGGTATTGTCTAAGGACTGAATTGCCTGATTTAATTGATTGAGCAAATTAGTTAAAAATCTGCCCTTTATAAGATATAGCATGAATAGCAAACAGTAAATTATGTTTAGCTTAAACTGTTGGTAGTCCATATATCTTCAGTATTGCTCAAGTCCAATGAGACATAGCCTTAGGAAAAAAATTGAAATGCAGCAAAATCTCCGATACCCACTTGGCAGTACCATTAAGTGGTTTCAATGGAATAGAATGTAGTTGCAATGAGAAATCATTAATTTTTTTATATCTAATTTATAGGATTTGGAGCCTAAACAGAGTCTATTTGTTCCTGGAATGATTTCTCTCAGAATCAGTATATTTTCTGTTTTGTCCATGCTGTCTCTGGCACCTGGACCAGTTCCTGGTAGAACATAAGTGCTCACATCAGATCTGCTGAATGAATAGATGGACAGAGACAATCCAGAGCTACTTAGTGGTGAATTAAAAGAAGGGAATTTTTCAAGGGAAGTAGAATAACGTCACTAAGAATATAGGTTTTTTTCTGCATATGATTTGGTTAGGTTAGGTTAGGTTAGGTTAGGTTTTATTTGCATTTGTTCAAAGGAAGAGGAGAGTAGAAATCCCCAGGACAAAACAGTCTAGAGGAGGTGCCTAAGAGCTGCCTCTCTCTTCCCCCAGCCTTTGCCTAAATAAAGATTAGTTTCAAACACTTCTCTTTTTCCTTTTCTTTTTTATAATACTTTATTTTTTTAGAGTCATTTTTGTTTTATAACAAAATTGAGAGGGAGATATAGAGCTTTCCCATACGTCCCCTGTGCCCACGCATCCATAACCTCTCCCATTATCAACATTACTCACCAGAGTGGTACATTTTCTTTTCTTTTTTCAATCCTCACCTGAAGACATTTTTCTACTTATCTTCAGATAGAGTGGGAGGGAGAGAAAGAGAAACATCGACATGAGAGGGGCACATCAACTGGTTGCCTCCCACACAACCCCAACCAGGGCCAGGGATGAACTGCAACTGCGGTACATGCCCTTGACTGGAATTGAACCTGTGACTTATTGGTCTGCGGGCCAATGCTCTAACCACTGAATAACCAGCCAGGGCGAGTGGTACATTTTTAAAAAATACATTTTATTTATTTATTTTTCCAGGTATGGACCTATAGTGACATATCATAATCACCCACAGTTCATAGTTTACCTTAGGATTCACTCTTGCTGCTGTTCATTCTACTGACTTAGACAAATGTATAATGACCTGTATTGCTTATTATAATATTATACAGAAGCACTTTGTAGCCCTATAAATCCTCTGTTCTTTCTTATTCATCTCCCCTCTCCCCAGCCCTGACAACCACTGACCTTTTAATTTTCTCCATAGTTTTCTCTTCCAGAATGTCATACAATAGGAATTGGTTGCTTTTACTTAGTAATATGCATTTAAGATGCCTCTATGTCTTTTCATGGCTTGATAGCTCATTTCATTTTAGAAGTGAATACTATTCCATTGTTCGGATGGACAACAGTTTATTTATTCATTCACCTACTGGAGGACATCTTGGCTGCTTCCAAGTTTTAGAGATTAAGAATAAAGCTGCCATAAAAATCTGTGTGCAGGTTTTCGTGTGGACCTAAGTATTCTATTTTTTTTTTTTGGAGTAAATACCAAGGAGCTTGATTGCTGGATTGCATGGCAAAAGTATGTTTAATTTTGTAAGAAACCACCAAACTGTCTTCCAAAGAGGCTGGAGCATTTTGCATTCCCACCAACAATGAATGAGAGTTCCTGTTGCTCCACATCCTTGTCAGCATTTGATGGTGTCACTTTTATGGATTTTGGCCATTCTAATAGGTGTAGAGTTGTATCCCATTATTTTAATTTGCATTTCCCTGATAACATTTGATGTGGATCAGCTTTTCATGTGCTTGTTTGCAATCTATATATCTTTGGTGAGTGTCAAGGTCTTGGGCCCATGTTTCAGCTAGGTTATTTGTTTTCTTAATGTTGAGTTTTAGGAGTTCTTTGTATATTTTGTACAACAGTCCTTTATCAGATGTGTCTTTTGCAAAAATATATTCTTCCAGTCTGTGGTCTTTTTCAAGCCCTCTTCTTACTGACTTCCATTTATTAATTCATTTCATTGAATGAGGGGCTGGACAACTACTGAGGCATAGTAAAGTAACTTACCCAAGAACACACAGCCAGTGACTAGTCAGAGCCAGCAGTCTGACTTCAGGACCAGTGCACCTCTCAGTTATGACAGTGTGAACAGCTGTGATGTGTTTCCAAGACATATGGTTAGTCTTTCTTGTATAAGAGAAATTGTTTCATGGATTAGAATGAATTTTGAATAAGATACTTGCCCTCCACTGCTTCAGTGAAAGAACATTATAAAGATGATAATATTCACAATAGCTAACACTCATATGGCATTTACTATATGTTAGCCATTGTTCTCAGTTCCCTATCTACATTAAGTTGTTATATCTCACAACAAACGCATGAAGTAAATATTATTATCCCAATTATGAACAAGGAACCTCAAGGAGAGAGGGTAACACTCTCAAGGTGAACCAGCTAATGGTACATGGCAGAACTGGTTTCAGTCTACATTCTCGGTGCATGGGTTGACGCTCAACCACTGAGCCATACCAGCTGGGCTCAGTCTACATTCTTAACCATTTTGTTATAATGAGAATCATAAGCTATCTTAACTGTATGCTTTGTGTACTTGCTGATTCTTTATTTTTTTTAAAATTTATGGAGTCCAGGCAGATTTTGATTACTTGTTTTTTTGTTTTTTTTAATTCTATTTGATAGAGGGCCGAGTAGAGGTGTTCCAAGGGGAGAAATTGATATCATCCATACCTATGTGGACCACGTTCGGGGAACTAGCCATTTTATACAACTGTACAAGGACTGCCTCTGTGAAAGGTAATAGGAGTTGAAATGCTATAGTTTTTCATTGTTGTACAATGTTAAAGATAATCTGGTTGAGTCACCAATGCATCCTAATTTAGTCTTTCTGTCTTCCATTGTGACCCGTATGCTCTTATTAATAGAAATGCTATGCTCATAAGAAGATTTATATTGGAGCACTTGTCTAAATAATTCAAATTTAAAAGAACTTTCCCATCAGATACCTGTATGTAAAATATGAATACAGCTTGCAGCTGAATGATTTCAATGTCTGCTTTAATCGCCACTTCACTTCTTTGCCATGTAGACACCTGCCTTTGGCTCATCCAGAAAGTTATAAACAAGAAAAATGAATTAAAGCAATGAAAATGTATAAATATCAAAAAGGATGCGAATTAATTAATGAGAGTTTTCATGAATGACATTTGGGATTAGTTGAACTGCTTCTCTTAAAGGTTCCTGTTTTGACAGTCTTCAGTCTTGGGTTTTCTTCTGAATCACTTAGCTGCTGGTGTTTCTCAGTGTTTGGGACAGTGTTACATGTCTCAGCATTGCTACAGTATTTGATAAAAATATAGATTCATGGCTTCATTCCAAACCTGAATCAGAATCTCCAGCAGTATATTTTTAACAAGAATTATCAAGATGATTCTAATTCACTCTAAAGTTTAGTACACCAGAGCTTTGAATTTTGATCTATTTTGTAGGCTCTCATTACTGCCTTAAAAAAAAATCTTACAACCATAATTTTATATAGATTTTCTAGAGCTGGTTCTTTTGCTCTGCTCCCTTTTTGCTTTTAATGTCTTTCCTATTTAAAAAAAAAAAAAAACAGTCTCAAGAACTCTCTTTAAAAATCATTTGTATACATTTTATATAATAGTAACCATAGAGATCCTTAAAATATATTGGCTCTCTAGCAACAATGTCTAAACAACCTAAAAAAGCATGAAAACACACTCATACACCCAGAGACTTTTAAGTTTCAATTATCTGCTTGTGAATTCTTCTTCACTGGTTGGATTAGCTGCAGGCTGGCTGGCTTTCTCTTGTATCACAGCACAAATCTGAAATACATCCTGATGATGTAGTGCTTAATTGGGAACTGCAAACTAATTTTAATATCATTCTAAGCAAAACATAATTAGAAAGGAAATCTTTTGCTATTCACTTCCAAACCATGGTTCATATGAAAGCCAGAAATGATTTTATAAAATTGCCCACTATTTATATCACTACTGCCTTCCATTTGCATGCTTCAATAATACATTTTCCAAGAAATATCATTTTATGAGCACATATAAAAAATTTATTGATTAACATTTTGGAATGTTTGCTTAATGTGGGGCTAAATAATATTTTATTACTTTCTTGATTTCTTTTCCCAAAGCTATTACCAATGTTAAAACTTGGGCACTGGATCGAGAGGTGTTCCAGAACATAATGAGAAGGACAGCTCAAGCTAGAGATGAACAGTACAGAAACTTCCTCAGAAGGTAAGAATAACAATAACACATTGGTGGAAAGAGCAGAAGAGGCATTGTGTGGATATGTTGGTTTTATCTCACTAATTATTTCACTGTAGCTTCTCTTAAGCATTTTCCACATGATTCCACCAGAAGTATTCCTGTGCAGTAAATGCCACTCTATATAATATTTAAGTCCCATTGGCCCGATGCACTGACTTATGATTTATTTCTCCTGCTAATTTGCCCTTGTATAAAAGGAATCATTGTATACTATAAAGAAAACTGTGCCCCCAAATCCTAAAATATTCACCTGGGTGGCTCAGTTGACTTTGAAAGATATTCTATAATTTGGAAGAGGATAGCAAAAGATAATCTTTCTAATAATGGCTCTGCTTAGAATAATATTGCTTTTCCAGAGGCATTCTTTTTCTCATTTGCATAGCCACACCATCTTCCAGATCACTATATTTGTAGTGAATTAACATGCCAAAAATGTTACAATGCTTGCCGTGATAGCTTGGATCCTTGGAACATGCTCATTCTTTGAGCTGTTCTACACACCCAACTATTTGGACACGTGAAATTATAGAGAAAGAACAAAAGTCAGTTACACATTACAAATTTTTTTTTGGAAAGTATAAGTTTCTCATTTAAACGATTTCTGTGTCTTTTGTGGGAGTTTTTGATAGCCTCTGAAGCTGTAATACATACTGTAGTGAAGTGTACCTATGATAAGTGGTAATAATAATCAAATGTCTAGCAGTTTTCAAAAATAAATTAAGTTCTTTTTAAGTATGGTGATTTTATCTTGCATAACTAGCTGGCAGAACCAATGATTTTAGGGCTGTACAGTGCCTTGCATATACTGAAGACTCAATAAATATTGAATGAATGCATTGCTAATCAATAGAACATTGCAGGTATTAAGGTTTCTTACATAGAATCTCGCGGATTTGCTCTCCCAGAGTCAATAATGACTCCTGGCAGAGAGTTGCAATAATGACAAGTGGGTGCGTTACCTTTATGCCAACCAATGCCTTAGTGTAGGTGACCTCAAAATTCAACAACTGAGCAACACAGGTCAGCGTTTAAAGGTAATGAACCACACTTACGCAAGGGTGAAAAAAAGGGAGAGGAGGATAAATAAATAAACCAGTGCTTGCGGGTTGCATTTGAATGTCTGAGAGAGAACCTGAACCACTAGGCACAGCAGTGCATTCCCTGGGAGTGTAGCATGTTCAGGTTAGTGACGGAGCTCAGAGAATTCACTGGCACATATTCCTTCCTTTTTCCCCATTTCCTTCCTTCCTTTTGTTGTCGTATTCATGCATTCATTCAACAAATACTTATTGCCAAGCCCTAAACACAGTGGATTTAGTGGTGATCAAAAGATTTTCCTCACATCAATTTCCTCACCCATCCCCAAAGGTACTGGTTGAAAGGAGAGAGTTTTTACTGACAGATGCCAGTGTGGAGCAGAACTTTCATGATGAGCATGTGTTGATCAACATGTTCTGGTTACTTTTACCTTTCCATCAGTAAGGAGACATGTTAGAGAGATACTTTTCTCTTTTTTCATAATAGACAGTAAGCTCTTTCTTTTTCCACTTATATCTTATTATGAAGTATGTGATGTATGTAAAAGATACATAGTGCATATGTAATTTATAAAACATAATAACAGAATGAGCACCTGTCTGACCCAAGAAGTAGAAAGTTAGTAGTGTTGTTCTCATGTGCTCCCTCATGTCATTTTCTAGCCTCCCACCTCCCCACTCTGGGGTAGTGTATGTTGTGAAGTTGAGTACTAATCATTCTTTGGTATTCTTTATTATTTTGCCTATAGCTTGATTTAGCCTATTTTTGAACTACATAAAAACTAATGTTATTTTTGCAACTCAATTTTTTACGTAATTTTTTTTTTCTAAGATTCATCCATTGGATTAGTTCAGTCATTTCTCCTATTGTAGAGTTCTGATATCTGACTCTACCACAGTGTGCTTACCTGCTCCCCTGCTGGGGCTTGTTCCGGTGTTTGGTGATTACAAACGATTCGGATGCGAACATCCTTATACGTGTCTCCTGGCCATATGCAAGGGTCGGTCTAGAGCTCTTTTTTCAAAAATCAGATCCATTCATGTATTTTTGGGTAGCATCTTTTTTTTTCTTTAGGGGTGTCAAATTTTAGATGGTAAGAAAGACATATATATCTTATAGAAATTGCATTAACAGCCTTGAGTAAAAATGGATGAAGTAGAGGAGAAATTTCTCTCACAGAGCAATTTAATCATCTTGATTGTTTAATCACACTAGTGGAATGTCTGATTTTTTTCAAATAAGCTTCTGTATTCTATTTCATTTTATGTATATTGTTATTATTTGTAAAAAATGTTTCTACTACATGCCTCTGGCTATCATTAATTTTAAAAGACAATATGATATGACTAATCAGAGATCATTTTCATGCTAAGTCCTACATTGCCCCCTGGATTCAGTTTTCACCTGATTATGAGGATTTAGATGAAAATCTGATCCTCTTCGGAAGCAGAGCTTCTCACTGATGCTAATAAAAGAGATATTGGGATATGGAGAGAAACACTTTTTCAGAAGTGAGTCACTGTGAAAACCAACAACAAATGTAAAATGTTTTGTTTGTTTTTTCCCCCAAGCAGACAAAATTTGATTTTTCCCTTTATGATATCTTACTATTTTTCTTTGTTTGCCTATGTGATTATATGTGTTTATAGAATTTTAAAATATTTGAAATTTAGTTATTTATGTGTGATATATTTGGAGGTTTACTTTGGAAAAATTAAAGTGCATTTTTAAATGCATGTAAAGATTTTTGAATCTGCATATAGGTGTAAATGTATAGTTTAATTTGGGAGGATAAAGAGATAAATGTTCCTTTTTAATTTTGAAGTGTGTCCCTGCTGAAGAATTTACCCGAAGACAAATTAACCAAGATCATTGACTGCTTGGAAGTGGTAAGACATTTTAAAGCAAAAAATACATTTTGTTAAGAGAGTGTATAATTTTGTCATTATTAGCACTGCAAATGAATAAAAAGTAAAAGACGGTGGATCACCAGTTTGCAGAAACCAGGAGCCATTTTCTGTTGTGAACAAACATTAGGCCACTTTCTGCTGAATTCGGGGCTGGTTAGCTGTCGGTGGGTCTTAAACACGTGAAAACAAAATTGGATTTGCATGTGTCAAGTGACATTGGATTTACATATTTTAATCTTTTTAGTATATTTTATAAAATTAATCTGCCTTACTACAGATGCATTTGATTTTCTGCAGTTAACATCACAATCCCTTGCAGAGTTTTCATAGTGTCAAGGAGTCAGTGATGCATACTTAGGAGCTAGAGCAGAGAAAGGGGACATTGGGGCTTTGGTGACAGGCTTCTGAATCAGGCCTGTGAAACACTCCATGCTTGAAAACTCTAGGCCACGAGAAGACATTAGAAAAAAACAAAACAAAACCTGCACTTAAGAAGCACTTTATCTATTTTAACATCTAGGGAAAAAACAGCATGTTGGAATGTGTTCAAAAACTTGTATTAAGCCTCACCCAGATGGTTGGTTCTAGTCCAAGACTAGCCAAGTCTTTTTGTGACTAATGCTTTTATGACATGTACCTTGGATCAAATGATATGCATTATATGAAACGTTCTGCAGAGAATTCAAAGCAAAGAATCTCTCCCTAATGTGAGGGGGGTGGTGGGTGTCAATTTCATGGAAACCAAAATGGCTTACCTGGAATTTAAAAGAAGGTAAGGAATAGTTAAGGAGTCCCATGCAGACACTAAGCTTTTATAAAGCTGGTCTCAGCAGGAGACAAAAAACAAAAAAACAAAAAGCACCTGCAAGACTGATTGTTGACAGATTCATGCCTCTGTCAATCATAATACACAATGTAAACTAAGATCTGTTGAGAGGGGAGCGCTGATCATTTTATCCTTAAGTGTAAGTGACACCAGGAATGTTTCCCTTTACAACGCGTGGACGCCATCCAGCAGTGTATCAAGGACAGGCCACGATGACACAGTGCCTGGCCTTGTATCCCCGGGCTGTTCAGTTATGAAGTCATTTTCAAGAGGACTGCTCGCCCTGTATCTTTTGGGATTTTCCTAGTGTAACATAACCCAATCACAGATGTTACAAATTAATAATTCATCCTAATTTCTAAGAGTGTTGTTGTGTTTTTTTTTTAAAGCTAGGGAGGCCCTATATTTTTTGTTAACTGAGGAAAATCTGGTTTTAATCTAATACTAATAGAGTAGATTCACCAGAGGGGAATTCCATGCTGACAGCAAATATTAGAATTTAGTATCATTAAAAATAAGTGGTAAATTAGACATATTTATAGCAGCCACAGGCAACAGTATAGAATATATAGATGGGGGAGGGTGTTCAGATCCAGTATTAATTAACACACAATTCGAGTTTGAAAGGCTCATCTTTTAAAACACCCTAGAAAGGCTTTTTTATATCTTAGCATGTGCAGACAGCAGCATAGTTTATAAAGAGCTCTTTATTCCTACCTGGCAAACAAGTGGGACTCTGTAACGTGTGAACATTCTCAGATGCGAAAAGTGATTAACAAGGGAGGAATGGGATCTCTGTGGCTCTGGGAAAAGCACATAATTTACCAGCGTAGCTTGGACTAACGACCCATCCACAGGGTCCTGACAACGGCCAGTCACTAATGCATCCACGTGTGACAGAGCGCCCGCTGAGTTCTAGGACCAGCTGTCCCACAGAGTATCCATAACCTTCGAGAAGAACAGGCTGAATGGCGCATGCTGTTTAGGAGCTGATTTGGGAGTTTTGACATTTTTGTTCAGGGACGGGGAAGGAGGGTCAGAACTTCCCATCACCGAGCAGTGGATCAGATGTGTTTCTTAAGACTTTGACTGTTGAACTCCTGGACCAGATGGCCCCATCTGTCTAGTGTTCCAATAGCATCTCTCGCTTTAGCTTCAATCACCCAGAACATTCAGGCCTGGAGGCAGACAGCGCCTTTCAGCTTCTTCTCGTGTTCTGATGGGAAAAGGAGAGTGGGAATGGTGCCAACATATTCACTGGTGTGCTTTAAGAGTTAATTAACGAACATCGTAAAACATGATACAGATTTGGAAAGCAGTGTAGCTGTTGATGATAATAAAACGGTAATGTGGCTTCTGCACCTGGCACCTGTGCAGCACGGGGGACAGGAGTGGAGGAGTTTCTGCTCCTCACGTGGGGATCAGTCCAGGGAGCATGGGATTCGACTGTGGCTGATGGAAAAGTCACTTAACTCTTTGTTGCACCTTTGGTGTTTGATCCAGTGGCCCCCTGCACTGGGACTCTGACATGCTATCTTTCAGGAAACTGGAGGGTGGTGGGACTGAGGTATGTGGAAGGTCCTAGTCCTCACTCAGATCACCTGTGGTGCTGCTTAAAAAGCAGGATCCCAGGCACCACCTCACACTTATCGAATCAGAAATTCTGGTGGCGTAGGGGCCCAGATACCCACGTTTTAACCGTGTGAGCCTTCTGCTTGCTTATTAGAGTTTGAGAAGCACTAACTTAAAGTTATGAATAAAATACATGTATTTGGAGTTTGCCACGATCTTGCCTCTTCATTCAGGAATTTTCCTTTTTATTTTTTTATTATTTTTTTTAAGTCTAGTCTTCCTTATAGTTCCTGCTAACACTTGCATAAGCCAGAGGGTTTTCTCACTTTAATGAGTATATCCAGAGCCATAAAAAAGTTGAGATAACCGTGGATTTTGCCACAGTTTATGATCCAGTTAGTTAAAGGTGGGGCAGCTAGGTGTTGTGGAAAGTTTCCTAGTCCAAGGTCCTGAGATTAAGGTTTGTCACTAGCAGCTGTCATTAATTGTGGTGGGCACTGGGCTCTTCTCATCCACAAAAATAAGGGGGTGGTGGGCCGCATCTCTACGGGCTCTTCCAGTCTTTTAATTACAGAACTCTATTCAGTTGGCTTACCCAAGTCAGAGGGATTTCTGTTGGTTTTCATTTTGTAGGCTCTGGTTCCCTGGAATTAAGCAAACAGGTACTAAATTATTATTGGTAGGCTCCACTGATCCAGGTGTGTTTGCTTTAAAAATTCTAAGGTGTTTTAACTATTGTCTTTGTGCAAACAAAAAATTGCTGGTAACAACCCAAATAACTATACAGTTTCTTAAGCAACCAACTTGGATGTATAGACACATGGTGCATGGAGGGTGTATGTGTGTGTGTGTGTGTGTGTGTGTGTGTGTGTCCCACATCTGGTTATATATCATCAATACCTGTTTCTAGCCACACATTAAAGACTCTAAGGAAGTCAGTCGTAGGCTTGTTTTTTTTATCTTTGTCCTTCATCACCTTGGGTTTTTCTTCTGGTTTTATATGGTTTTGTTTTGTTTTAACTGGAGCTCAAGCTGTAGCATTGTGCTAGACTATCACAGAATGAACATTTTGTTTACAGTGAAAACATTTTTTTTTATCTCTAGCTGCTGCTGCTTGTATAATTTTCTTCTGAGTGTTGCCTCTCAGTCTGTCCTGGGATTATTCCCTTGTTTTCCCCTCATCGTACACTCAGTAGGCACTCTCTGGATTTCTGCAATCTTCTTTGAAAACTTATTTTTCAGACTGTGAGACACATTAGTAGGTCATAAAACCAATTTAGAGGAACATTTTTTCTATCCCAGTAATAAGTATAAATACTGTTTTGAACAATATGTTTCCGTTTTACACAGATGTCTGTATGTGTGCATGCTCGTGTGTATTTGAGTGTGCCTGTAAAATGTGTTTCTTGCTGTAGGTCCGAGTGAAGAATGTCTGAAACCCATTGCTCCAAAGGACAGGGTCTATGGCTTCTTGGTCCTCTAAGGACCCCTTTGCAATGTAACCACAGGACAATAACCACACTGTTTGCCTTTCTCTTTTTGGTCTCGGTGACCACCCTGGCTAGACTGGCTGCGCTCCCCACTGGACAAACACTGGCCAGTCTAGCATCATAGCCAGTACTTACCACTATATATTTTTGGTCTGACCTACATCCACAGCCCTTTCTGATCTATGAAGTTACTGTCAACACACTGGGAGGTATTATTTATCTTCCTCCCATGGTTTTGGTGACAAAGAACCAACCCTGGGAAAAATACCACGAGCAAGGTTGCCCCTTAAGAAACAACCAAGCTCTTTCTCAGTGCTCCCTTTCACACTGCGCCTGTTTAACTCGTCTGACTGACAGGAATTAAAGCTATGCATCCTCACACATCAAAAAGCCTTTAAAATAACCGAAGAACAATCTAACAGCACTTCAGAAAACTTTCCACGTTAGTTCCTCTGCTCCGTGTGGGTAACGGTGACCGAGACCGAGATGGGGACGGGAGAGACTGCGGGGCGTCCTGAGACGGGCGCGTGGACCAGGGTGCCAGCAGTTGCAGTACAGAGCATCGACCGTCAGCTATGTAGTGAAGGTGCCTGGACTGCAGTGTTGGTTACGCCCTTACCCTCCCGGGGTCAGAGTCGTCTCAACTGTAAAATCTAGCTTGGATATAGCAAAGGCTCGTGATGAAGCTAAAATGAGAAAGATTAAAGAATTGGAGTAAGCAAACTGAGATGCCACAAACTCAAAATATTAGTTTCCAGCTAAAATAGAAGTTTGTCAGTTGCATACATAACAGTCCAAGTTATTCAGAAACCCAAGGGGGTCTTCCAAGCTCTCTCTCGGCCATGCCATTCTGCTTGAGGGAAAAGGATGAAGAGACGCGCCTGGAATTGTTCGTGGGCCTGGCACGGAGGGGGCACACATCACTTCTGCGCAGATCCTTTGAGCTAGGGGTTAATCCCATGGCCACAGCCGGAGGAGTACAGTTTCCCATGGAGGACTTTGAGGACCAGCTCATGGCCTCTTTCTCAGGAATTAACAGTCACAGATGCCTGGTGTGTACCACACGTGCCACCGGGTGCTTTAGGCACAGTACCCACCCAGTTCTCAAGCAGCATGAAGTGGGGTAGGTAATGCAATCTTGATTTTACAGAAAAGGAATCTGAGGTCCAGAAGATTTAAGTAACAGCTCATCAAACCACTATCTTCTTCCTTAATGTGGCAGACACTAATTGAGTTTTTGCTACATTTCAGATGCTTTTAATGCTTCAAAATAAAAACACTGTCTTTGGCTTATTGTGATAGACAGAATGGACTGCCCCAAAAATGTCCAGACCCTGAGCCCTGGAATGTGGAAATATGTTATGTTACATGGCAAAAGGGACTTTGCTGATGTAATTAAGGTTCTGGACTTTAAAATAGAGAGATTATGCTGGGTTATCTAGATGGGCCCAATATAATTCCATGAGCCCTTAAAAGCCGAGAACTTTCTCTGGCCAGAGTCAGTGATCCAGCCAAAGTAGAAGTCAGATTCCAAGTGGAAGGAGAATTCCACGTGCTGCTGCTGCTTCTGAAATGTAGGGGGCTCTATGCAAGGACTGGATGGAGAGAGGCCTCTGGGATGACAGCCAGCGTGGATGTGGGACCTTATCCTATAACCACAAGGAACCGAATTCTGCCAACAACTGGATTAAGCTTGAAAGCAGACTTTCCCCCGGAGCTTCCAGAAAGGAACACGGCCAGGCTCACACCTTGAGTTCAGTCTTGAGAGACACAATGCAGAGAAATCCGGTGGGGCCACACCATGCCTGGATTCTCTGACACACACGAGACGTGGGTGTTGCTTTAAGCCACTAAGTATGTGGTTATTGGTTTCGGCAGCGATAGAAAACCAAGGTGCTTCTCTTCTCCAAATCTTTGTTCTTATTTGAACTCTATAGATTGATAGAAGTGAAATTCACAGCAGAACTGGGATTTGAATATAGCTCTATTTGACTTCAAATACTCTCCCTCCCCCACCTAAGATGTTATCCTTCCTTCCACGAAAGGTTGTGTATTGTAGAATGTACATGGTGATACGTGAGTAAAAGGTATGTTTGTTAGTATTAGGAGTGATATTGATTCTGTAAATGTAAGTAGGTTTTAAGAGTAAAAAAAGATATTGAAATACAGTAGACACAATAGTTTTGTTTGAATTTTACTGTCAAGTCTAAAACAAAAACAAGAGACAGCTACTATGTTGTTAATTATGCCTGTTAAAAAAATTAAACAAGCCCATTTTTGCTTGTATAAATGACTAAGAGATCCATTTTAGTTCTATGAGTTTGAGACAAAATCACATTACAGCAAGGTAGGGGTGGACAGTTTAATCCACCTTTAATCTTCTCACTGAATTGCTCTTTTAGTCTGGCAGGTGGATGAATCACTTTTTCCTGCCCAATAATTCTTTGATTATATACACATATACAAGGGAAACAAAGAAATAAATGACAGTTTGAGATTTCATGGGGATAAACCTACAGTGAAGAACAGAATTCACTTGTAAAAGATTCTAATATCAGTATTTTATAATGATACATCTTTGGAAAGAATTCATATGAAAGAGCGTCTTACTGTGTATATAGAAAATTTTCTCTTCAGGGAATTAGAAATGGAGGCTGACATTCCTAATATCCATTGGGGATAATATTTTCAGTTTATCAGATAATCATTTGTTCTTTTTCTAAGCTCTAGACCTGGTTTCAGACTGTTATAGATCACTGAACAGTTTATATGTAGATCACTTAGGTGAAAGCCCCCCTGTGTATCTGTGGTTATTGCTCTGCTCTCATTCCCCTCTGTGTCTGCCATCTCCACGTCTGAAATCCAGCACTCCAGGCGATTGCTTTCTGTGCGAGGTAAATGTAAATGCAGATAATAAAGCAAAAATCTCCTTACTTTTCCGCAGGTTACGACTGCAATCTTTTAAAACTTATTATAGTTACAATAGCAAAAAATAAAAGACACGGGTGTGGGACGCTCATTTCAAAGACAGAAGGAGTTCTGTTTCATTTATGAGTTCATGAGTACATCTCCACTGGCTCTAACCTGTTCTTTCCCTCTCACCCCAACAGGAATACTATGATAAAGGAGATTACATTATACGAGAGGGCGAGGAAGGAAGTACCTTTTTCATTTTAGCCAAAGGAACGGTAAATATTAATTATAGCTACTTAAAGTCAATCAGAAAGTCTTTTCAGATCCGTTTGCCACAAACGCAGTGGTGCCTGAATTGCAGCATGCGAGGTCCTCTGCTTGGAACGGGTAAAGGAGTTTTCTGCTGAGTCCTGTGGGGTTCGGTCTGAGCACTGGGTTTGGGGCCACAGGAACCTGTGTTGCATTCCAGCTGAGACAGTAACTTCCTAGTGACCCTGGCAGGTCACTTGATTTTCTTTGGACCTCATTTCATTGTGTATAAAATGACTGCATTATTTCTAAGGTTCCTTCTAGCTATGAGTGTGTGATTTTCAATCAGCTCGAGCGTCCAAGATCCGGGCTGGAACATTTTCCCATCCAACAGATAGGACAGGCAGCAAGTGGAGGAGAGAGAATTCAGCAACTGAGGACAGTGAAGGTCAGGCATCAAGCTGTAGAACAATTTGACTTAAGTCTTCAATTCATACACAATAGCTTCAGATGGTTTAGATGCTGATAAAAATTTTATACTAATATATGCAGAAGTTCCTTTTCTTTACATAGATATTGAGTGGATGACATATTGCCAGTTGCTCCTACGTTGACTCTTTACAATGGTCCTCAGAGAGAAAAAGCGTTTGACAAATGCTGAACGAAAGAGTAGAATCTTGTCTATAGCCGTCGGATTTTTACAAATGCTCGTTCTTTCACAGGAAAGGTCCATCCTCAGACAGTGGGCACTGCCCTTTGTTAATTGAACTGTGATTGAACTTTGAACTGGGCCCCCAGTGGGAAAAAAAGGAACAACATAGTTTTAAACCTCAAAACCTCTTCAACACTCAGCCACTTTTATCATTTTCCCCTATCCTGGACCCCATGCTTTGAAAGAATTCTGGCTAATAAACAATTTTTAGAATAAGTTTTTTAAATTCATTGTGACTTAGATAAATGCTAATCAGAATTTGTAACCAACATGAAGTAACCCTTGTTACCGTCTTGAATTGCAATAATTCTAACCACAGCTAAAGAATATTGGAGTTTTTGTTAGGCTCTGCGGTGGGGGTTCTTACACCCACTGGGCTATGGATCACAAGGACCGTGAACGTTTGTGGACCCTTCTCCCCATCCACATTTTTGCTCAGTGTTAGATGGTTCACAGGATTCAGTGAGTCAATGATAAACACCAGATTCAGAACTCCTGAGACTCAGTCTTATTCTTGAACAAATTGTCAACTCTCTTTGGTGTTTTGAAACAAAGTTCCCACAGGACCATTATTATTTGCTTTGAGTATCCCTAGGAAGAAATCACTAGAGTCACATAAAAATTTTTAGCTTTGGGAGGTGGAGTTTGAATGGAGACTTACTCTTACAGAAGGAGGAGGCATGTGAGCGTGTCAATCACGGGACTTCTCAGCCCATCCAGATTGTCCTAACTGCTGCAAAATTATTCCTTGTTCAGTCAAGTTTATGTAGAGCTGGGGGGTCTGGTTGAATAGATTTGTGATCAGATTCTCCTTTCTTTCTTCTCTCCTTAATTTTTTGACATTATTTAGGTAAAAGTCACCCAGAGTACAGAGGGCCACGATCAGCCACAAGTGATAAAAACACTGCAGAAAGGAGAATACTTTGGAGAAAAAGCTCTTATCAGGTGAATCCATGAATTTGTATACCATACTAAAATAATTCTGTGATTGTTTTGTAGCGCAACTGCTCATTTAGAGTTGTTAAATTGAGCTACCAGATTAATGACAGCCAATGTCCAGGATTTAAACAAAAATTAGCCCGGACGGTGTGGCTCAGTGGTTGAGCATCAACCCATGCACCAAGAGGTTGCCGGTTCAATTCCCGATCAGGGCACATGCCCAGGTTGTGGGCCAAATCCCCAGTGGGGGGCATGCAGGAGGCGGCCAATCAATGTTCTCTCTCATTGATGTTTCTATCTCTCTCTCTAAAATCAATAAAGAAAAAAAATTATAAAATATTTTTTGCACAGGAAATAAGTCAGAAAGTTATAAATTTGTTAGTGGGTGTTCTATTAGAATTTTTTGTTTAAAAAAGAGCCAGAGAAAGAGATTAAAGAAGTTAAAATTATAATTTTCTCTTAAGAACAAGTTTTTATATTTCCAGGGTTTGAAATATTGCTGCTTTCCCCCTTTAAAAAAACAGCAGATGATGACTTTACATATTTTGTGTGCTTTTTAATAATCATGACAAAAGCTCTATATTTTTAAGAATTTTTATCAGCTCATTTTGCAAGTTTTAGAAACAACTTAAAATAGTGTATTTGAAATTTCTACCTGAACCTTAGGTCTTTTAAGGTATGAATTTATTTGGTTGGTCTAATTTACGAAAGAAATATTTGTAAAGGTTGATCAAGTGGCTCAGAGACACTTTTTATTTCCTGGAACCCAGAAAACAACCTCAAGTCTGAAGAATTACATTTTCCTAAATGTAAATAACTATCAAAGATCAAGTTAAAGTTTTGAGAAATGCCTTTTTTTTTTTTGGAGTTATACATGTTTTTAAATGAATACTTCAAATTAGTTAAGAAAGTCCTTAAAATTTATGTTATCACTAAATGCTTTTATTTCATAAAATAAATAAAATAAAATCATATGCTCAGAAAAAGGAGCAAGATTTCTCTTCATTTATCTTTCTCCATCTTTTGTGTAGAACGTCCCAGTTCTGTTTATTTGTATGTCAGGATTACACAAGGACAGATTTTTTTAAAAAAAAATATTTCTCTAAAGACAAATTTTATTATTTAAAAACCATAAAGCTATTATTTTTTAAAGAAAATTCAACTATTTAAACTTAATGTTATGGATATTATGTAAACACTATAAAATGGATTTAAAGCTAAGTTGAATTTTTCTTTCCCTTTTTCTAGCTGGTGATGAACATGTTCCATAACAGGGAAATTGTCCTTTTTTTCATTGGTTTACTGGTGATAGAATAGGGTACATTGATGTAATATAATTATGTAATATCATTATTCAAGACTTCAAAGTATTTGTTCTTGAGATTTACAGATTATTCTTCTCATACCTCCAAGAAAAACAACTAAGGTTTGAAAGTGCAGAGAACTTCATATGTGTACTGTGGAGTCAGCATAGCTTTTGAAAAGAGATATGCTGTCTCATTTCGCTGCACCTGAAGGAATGGATGCTGTATGTTGCAGCTAGCCAATTACAGTGTTTTTCCGTGAGAAACATAAGAATTTATGTTTAATATAAACACCCAACTCCCCAAAGCATTTGAAAGCATAAAGCTAAAATCAATGAGGAGAGTTGGATACAAATATTTTGTACATTTTTGTGCATTTTTATGCTATTGCTTCTTAGGACCACTGACGGTGATGTGAAATTCCTTATATATTCTGTATATTTCCATGACTTGACATTAAATAGTCAGTCCCAGGAATTCTTTCAGAATTTTATGTGCAAAAGTAAATCCATAGCACTTACACAGTTATTATGGAAGAAATGTGTGTGTTTACAAACATCTAATAAAGTATTTGCAGAGAATTTCTAGTCACAATGATGACGCTGACAAGTGAAAAGGATGCCATACCTCTTCTTTTTTTTAAACCCACAAAGGAAATAGTTGGCCCACATCCAAGATCACATCTGTATCTATATATTTATTGATATATACATACAAGTTGAGTACACACTACCCAGCTCATAATTCAAAAGCTAACAGAGCCGAAGTGTTTTCACTGATGTCTTCTAGCAAGGACCCTGTAAACTTGGGAGGGACTGTGGGTCATGTCAGGCAATCTCTTGATGCCAGTTATGGAGATAGGGGACTTTTTTGGAACATAGAGACAGGCTGCCAAGGTTTTCTCTTTCCCATCATTACAGGAAGATGAAAAAACTGTACTTTGTGTGATGCCACTTTTGATGAAGTTGCTTAGAGCCGTCTGAATGTACTTGCTACTCCAGGCTACCTTAAATGAATATGAGTGTCTCTTTTTTTTTTTTTTTTTCAGTGTCTTCAACTTATAACTAATAGAGGGAGGAAACTAATTAAATAAAAGTCTCTAAATACTTTACCCAATGCTTCACCAATTGATATTCATTAGGTTACTAAATTTACCATTATTAGATCATATGCCATAATTCATTGTATTTAAGATATAAATTGTAAGATGCACCATTCTGTTTAATACCCCTGAGCAAGAAAGACATTGCTGTTAATTACACTATGACTGATCATCAACTGTAAGACATACTCTGATTTTAGAGATTTTAATGGACAATATA
Organism: Tadarida brasiliensis; assembly: GCA_030848825.1. NCBI lineage: Eukaryota > Metazoa > Chordata > Mammalia > Chiroptera > Molossidae > Tadarida > Tadarida brasiliensis. Next base: position 57,578,044 of record CM061257.1, on the reverse strand, counting down.
CCTATTAGATTCTAGGAAATGAAAGCATTTTACTGTTATTTAATTCATTGGGTGATTGCATCAAAAACACTTTCTCTGGGTTTTATTCTTTATTGTTTTATTATATGTTAATTACTTAAATGTTTTTCCAATAAATTTCTTTGATTAGTTAATTTTGTTTTTTCCTGCCTATGCACTTGATCAGAGGAGAGCTATTTTATTTGACAGACACAAGAACAGAATGAGATTCCATTCCTGGCTGCCGTCACTGGCTCCTCTGTGTTCCCCCTGCAGTTACTGTCTTGTCCGCTGAATTTCTTGTATACATAACCTTTACTGGAGCATATTTCAAATCCTTTCTTTTTTTGGAGAAAGTTGGAGTACAGCTTATGATGTTAAAAAAAAAAACACATAGTTTTTGGAAGGTTTAAGTGAAACTGTTTTCTACAAAGCAGCAGATTCTCTAATAAAAATAGGTATTTACTTTCTAACTGTTGAAAATTGACTTTCCTGTTTTTGTCTGCAGTGATGATGTCAGATCGGCCAACATTATTGCTGAAGAAAATGATGTCGCGTGCCTGGTTATAGATCGAGAGTGAGTATACTGATATAGCTGGAGAAGGCAGGCTACTGTCACCTTTGAAGACGTGGCCTTCTGTTATTCCAAGGGCCCATCTGTCTTCTCATTCATCAGCACATGGAAATGCTGGCCAATCTTCAGCTGCGAGTGTATTCTATTAAAATTCATGGGAAGGAACCGGGCCTTCTGATCTGAATCTGTCTGGAGCAGTGGCAGATGCTGGCAGACTAAATATTTTGTGTGTAAAGTTTGTACATAAATATCAGCAATAGATTTAAATTCTGCTTCTTCCAGAGAAATAAGCTTATTAGTGTTCATGGATTCCCCCCCACATAAGACAGTGAACAGTTTCATAATTTATTTATAAAATGCTCTAAGTAGTTAAAAAATTTTTCAAACAAAACTTATCTCTCTCATACAAAATATAAAATACTCGTTGGCTACATATATTTCCAGATGTTTTAATTTAATGCTTATAGTAATTTGCAAGTGATGTGTGTCAATATCAATTTCTAAATGTCTTAGGTTATTTTTCAGAATAAGTCACATTTTGTGTCCTTAATGCCCTTCAAATCATATTTGAATTTGGCCCCCTGTATCTCTCATTGATCAGTCGAATATATATTATCTAGTTATAATAAAGGAAATTTAAACATACCAAAGTAAGGTCATTCTCTAAGAAAAGTCACGGTGTAGTCAAAGAAATAGGGGATACTCATGTGAAATATTAACAAGAAATAGTACAGTCACAAGAGGTATCACAAGGGAGTATGTAGATAATTGCTAATTGAATACAACATCTATTGAACATAAAATCTTAGAGATTTAGAGTTGGAAAGGACTTTAGAACACTTAAAAATCTTTTTATTATGGAAAATTTTAGATATTTAAAAAATAGCATAGTATTATGAACCTCATAATGCGAGGTCAATGCTGATTTATTAATGCCTTATTTATACCACCTCACCACCCCTCCCTGCTTTCTCCACACCATTTTTCAGCAGATGACACACATACAATTTCACTTGTAACTTTTAGTCTCGTCTCTAAAACCTAAGTATTATTTATAATACATGGCCACAATAACATTAACATGCCTAAAAAGTTAACAGTTATTTTTTTATTGAGATATAATTGACATATGAATATTATATTCGTTTCAGGTATACAACATAATGATTCAGTATATGTCTATATTGCAGAACGATCACCACACTAAGTCTAACTTCCACACTTAGAACAGTCTCTCCCTGACGGATGAGAAGAGTGAGTCCCAGACCAGTTACAGTACTACCCCAACAGTACCACCTGCAATGGAGTAGGGCCTCCTGCCAGGTCTCCCCATTGCTTTCAGCCTTCTTTACACTGTGCCATTTGGCTCCCACAGTATGTGTTCAGTAAGAGAAGCAATCTGTAGACTATTTCTTTTTTGCTATCTTCTTTAAAAAAACAAACAAACAATTGTTGGTAAACCTGAACTGCAAGGCAGAAAACTGCAGAAATGTTTTCTCTTCTCACTGAGAGCTTCTTTGCTTTCATAAACTCAAAAGATGCACTATATAACTTCTAATAACTATTCTACATAGTATGGCAAGACTAATATACATAAATTACTGAAAAGCAAGTTACAAAGCCTTGAATAACCATAGAAATAGTCTTTTATGAGCTTAAGAAAGATGTCAAGCCCTGGCCAGTTTGGCTCAGCAGTTGGAGTGTTGGCCTGCGGTCCAGAGAGTCCTGGGTTCGGTTCCCGCTAAGGGCACGTACCTCGGTTGCGGTTTGTCCCCAGCCTTGGTTGGGTCGTGCAGGAGGCAGCCATTTGATGTGTCCCTTTCACATTGATGTTTCTCTCTCTCTCCCTCCCACTCTATCTGAACAAAAAGTGGAAAAATGTCCTCGAGTGAGGATAAAAAAAAAAAAAGAAGGATGTCAAGTTGCAGTGGTGACTGTCAGCACAGAGCTTTACATTTGATTTAATTTTGTTCATTTAGAACATTCAACCAAACAGTTGGGACTTTTGAAGAACTCCAAAAATACCTTGAAGGGTATGTGGCAAACCTGAACCGTGATGATGAAAAAAGACATGCGAAGTAAGTGGAGAAATATTTCCCTAAAGCAGCTGTGATTACAGTGGTTGATGAAGGGCACAAAGGGGTGTGATTTACTATTGTAACGTTCAGTGTGCCTTCACTAGGAAATTTGGGGGAATTCTGTTAAATTGTCTTCCACAAAGAGGATACCACTTACACTGGTGTGATTATTTTAGTCTATAAGTAGTCGGCTCCTTCCTGGAGGTGATGAGTAGCAATGGTAGGGAGAAACTTCCTGATGGGGGCCTTGGAAAGGGATTCTTTACATTGTCTGTTGACTTTGCTCAAAAGTTCATTAATTCTGAAACAATGCCTCTGTTACCCATGGAAATCAAACAGGAATGCCAAGGCATTAGAGTAGCCCTTTCACTCTAACTTCAGGTTAAAAACTAGCAGTATGGTCAGAATTATTTCAAAATATAAGGGAGCAATTTCCTGGGTGTGTGTATGTGTGTGTGTGTGTGTGTGTGTATCTAGGAAGGAATTGGGTAGGGCTATAAATGTAATTTATACATGAGAAATTTTCTAATAGAAAAATCTACTTTTAAAACTAAACTTATTTGAAAATCCTTTGCTAACACATTCTGTGGAGTGACTACTTAAGCATTTATTCACCAGCTAGTATAATCGAAGCTAAAGAGTCAAAAGCTCTAGGAATCTGACATTTGAGCTAAATTAGAGCATTCTATCAAGACTTCAGGCCCTCAAAAGGTCCCCCTCCCCAAGGAATCTACTTACAAGTTTTATGCCAAAGGACTTTTGTAGTAACAACAATTTATGAATATATAATCCAGAGCAGTAAACCTTAAAGAAAAGAGAAAATGAGTATTTCCAAATGACGATAGTAGATATAAAGTAGGAAATATATTTTGTTGTGTTTCACAAATTAGTCATTCTGATCCAGTCATTGAAAGCCTCAAGATCCGATAAACACAGCAAAACACTACATGATGTTCGGTGTGACATTCTCTGGTGTCTGCAACCAAGAAAATCAGGCCCGGGTTTCATTTCCTCTCGCTGACTCTTTTGTTTTAACAGCGTTATTGAGATACATTTTAAATACCACACCATTCACTCATTTTTACCTCCCATTGATTCCATTTGACATGTGTCTGTTTCTTATTGTGTGTGTGTCTGTTTTTGTTCGTATATTCTATTGTTTTTCTCCCCAGATATGACTGAATCTGATCCCATAGAAGTTGAACTAGCCTTGTGGTAACTGTAGGCAGGAATTCCTCAGAAATAAGGTGCTTGTGGGAGTGACCGTTCTGTGTGGCCGGACCCCTGCTTGACCGAGGTGGTGTCTGTAACGTGTCACTTCTCTCGCGCAGGAGATCCATGTCTAACTGGAAGCTGTCCAAAGCACTCTCTCTGGAGATGATTCAACTGAAGGAGAAGGTGGCCAGATTTTCCTCCTCATCCCCATTCCAGAACCTTGAGATTATCGCAACACTGGGCGTTGGTGGGTTCGGAAGAGTTGAGCTTGTAAGGGGTTTACGTTTCAAGCATCTGAGAGAAGCCTTTGACTTTTTCTTTCTGTTTTATATTCCAGTGTCTCTCGGAGGAATGTATGACTTGTTATTGCTCTTAAATGTTGCTTTGAACTGAGAAAGTGTGCTTTTCAGTCTGTATGTTTATAGTAGCAGGGCCGTGCTAGTAAGTAACTTATGGCTGCTATTCCAAGCTTCCTATTAATATATCACATCCTTGTGTGAATTTTTTTCTGATGATGGTAGTTACTGGAGAATGTACTGAGTAAGCATTCCCAAAGACTATAAAGCCTTTAAAAATGTATTTCCTAACAGCAAAATGTGTGTATCTATACACTCATGACACACTCACTGTCTGCGTAGCAAAGAAAAGGAGAATGCGTCCCGTGCCAGAGAATCACGTTCAACATTGTAGTTCCGTCTCTGAAACCACTTCACGACCACGTCTGTCTTTAGCTTTTATTATCCTATGTTTGGGTTGCTCAGAGTTTTCTATCAGAAGGAAAAAAAAAAAGAAAAGATGAATGCCAGGGGATGTTTGAAGTGTCAGTCAGGACGGCTGGGAAGGTGCAGCCTGATTTCGGCCGCTTCTTCCACATCGCCACCGATCTGAGCTTTATAACCAGCTTCCGAGGGCTAGCAGTGGGATTGTCAGATCACATGCTCTGAGGAAACTGCACGGTGGAGATCTGTGACCTTATTAGATACAGATGGCTCTGCACTCTTGGCAATTACCAAGCCCTTCTCTGCCCAGCAGATTTTTAACAATTCTTTGTACATTAGCCTCTGGGAACTATGCTGACACATCCGTCCGCTCGATAGCCCTGGGCACCAGCAGATCTGAAATGCTGCCAGGAGCCTCTGGAGAGTACAGTTCACACCCAGGCAATACTTCATCTCTGATGGGTGAGGGGGAGAAATGATTTCTTAATAGGCGAAAGCATATTTGTAGTGTTTCTCTGCCGTGCGGAGACAGGAGGGTCATACCCATCTGCAGTGATGTTCACTAAAGATCTTGGCAAAGGGATTAAATTGACAATGCTGTGATTTTTTTCTATAGTTAGATGATTATAATTGAAACAATAATTTCACCATTAGTTTAAGAGTCATAGGCAGCCCTAATGGCGAATGTGAGAACAATATGGGATGCAACCCTTTCTGCACACTTTTATTATTTGTCAAATGGTCTGCTTATGGAGTTTTAAGCTCATCTGAATAAATACCTATTAAGTTTCTTTTTAAGGGGAAGTTCCGTGCGGCCATGTAGAGCAGTGCTCTCCAGGGGAGCTTCCTGCGCGACACGGTCTATCCCTGAGCTGTCCAGTAGGGCAGCCCCTGGATACTGGTGCCTGTTGAGCTTTTGCAGTGTGGCCAGTGCAACTGAGGAACTGAATTTTTATTTTGAATTAATTTAAAATTAAACAACCTCATGAGACTCATGGCTACTACATCGGATAGTGCAGATATAGGTCTTGATTTAATACGTTTTGTTTTGAAAAAGAAGAAAGAACACTTCTGGTCACAGCTTTTCATGTCACCTTCAAAACTGAATAGATTTCTAAACATTGAATCTGCTGACTACAGTTTTTCTTGTTTCAATACAAACATTTTAGAACCATGTTCCAGAGATGTGAACTCTAGTGGAAGTTACAATGAAGGGGAAGTGTGTACCTCTGAATAAAACTCGGGTCCCAGAGGGATAAGTGGTTAAAACTTACATATTATTTTTATATATAATGAGAATTTTAACTCCCATTAGTGAACATGTTTTATATAGATGTCAATCTTTCCTAGTAAGACTGAGGGCTCTTTCTCTTTTTACGTAGGTTAAAGTGAAAAACGAGAATGTTGCTTTTGCTATGAAGTGTATAAGGAAGAAGCACATAGTTGACACGAAGCAGCAGGAGCATGTGTACTCAGAGAAGAGGATCCTGGAGGAGTTATGTTCTCCCTTCGTTGTGAAGTAAGTTGGCATTGGACTTCCAGAGCTGAGGATGTTGGGCTTTTTCCGTGAATGTTTCCAAGGAGGATGGACAGAGGAGGCAGAGGAGGCCCCGCTCTGAATTCTCCATCCTGGTCACAGCCGCAATACATACAATATTCGAAGTTTGAGATCTGGAGTCAAGCACCCAGATCCTTTTCTTCTGGAGTAAATATCAGGAAAGTAGTGTGTGTGTGTGTGTGTGTGTGTGTGTGTGTGTGTGTGTGTAAAATTAAGTGAAAAAATTTGAATTGATAATTTAGTCCAGACTTAATTCAGAATTTGGGAAGCAAGAATTCATTGGAAACCCCTCAGGGTGTGTGCTGCTGTTGAATTTCTGCTAGAAGTGGCATTTGGCCACATCTGGGCTGCCAAGGAGCAACAGACCATGGTTCTCGCATGCCTAGATGCCAAAAGTTCTGCCTCCTAATAGTTACTGTTCTATCTGCAGCTATCACCAGAGCTTGGAAGAGAAATATGTTATTCTAGGCCCTGGCTGTCTTTACTTGTGAATTCATGGGTTACTGGTATAAACCAGTTTGCATTTTCTTGTCTGGTTTTAGTGATTTCTGGGTGATATAAAGTGCCTTTCAAGGAATAGAATTTATACTTTTTGATCAAATGCCTTGAGAAAATCTTCCTACCAATCCCTAGTCTCCATTTTATTCAATGTTAAAAAAAGAAGTGTGAACCCGGGCAATGCTGGTAATAGGTTCATCCAATTATCTTTATATTAACTATGTTTCCAAAATGCATCCCCCTCTTTTTTTTTTTAACCAATAATTCATGAACAAAAACTATAATGAACAGCTTCAGTGTGTGGATTTAGGTTTTATTTATTTACTCATTTCCAGCTCTTTATGAAGTTCTTGGCATATAGTAGGGTAGTAATGATATTAACAATAAATACTAATGACAACATTTATTGAGAAGTTAACATGTGTTGGGCACTCTTCTAAGAAATATATATATATTTATATATATATAAATATTTATATATATATACACACACACATACACACACACACTCATATAAAATATACTTATTTATTTGCGAAAGATATTTCATATAGAACACAGATATAAATATACATTAAATTAATAATCAATAATGTATAATCAATATATAATCAAATGAATACATATATTCATTTGATTTTCATAAAAGAACAGTGAGGTAAGCGTTATGGATTGTCCTCATTGAAGAAGAACGATAAGAAAAGTGATATTGCATAGCTAATAAATGGCTGATCCGAGACTCAAGCCTAGGCAGCTGGTTCCAGAGCCCTCACTGAGCCACTGTACAAGATGTTTTTTGCTGTCTGTTCATGATATGGCTGCTCTGTCTGCTGTAGCCTGGGCATAGTGCCAGGGAGAGAAGGGGGTCTTTTGATTAAGACCCAGAGACTGTTTCCACCTAATATGGAAATCTGGTTCCCTGCCTAAGGCCCACATCACGATTGAGGCTGCCATTCCCCCAGATTCTGGGGGTGCTGCCAACTGAGGACTCTGCTCAGCCCCTCTCTGGCCATTGCTCTTAAGCAAAGAGAACTCCCTTACCCAAAATCATACTCTCTCTCCAGGCACATCCTGCATCCAGTGATGGCAGAGCTCCTTGAAGCTGGGGCTTTTGTTGAAACTAGATTATAGCCCAACTTCCTTCTGCCCAAATCTATTTCTTCCTCCTCCGTGGGTACTGCTCCCAAGTATACTCCCCTCTAAACTTACAACCCTCTGTCTCAGAGTCTATTTCCTGAGACCAACTAGAGAACATAGACATGAGTGTGAATAACTGTTACTCAGGACAGATCCTAAAGGAGATATGTGCAGAGGTCTCTGGGTTTGAGGAGGAAGGAGAGGCCATATTTGCTAGGTGGGATAATGAGCTGCTGTATCAGGAAGGTGTGCTCTGAGCTTGCCCTTGAGGAATGGATACTACTTTCACAGTGACACTGAGATGAAGAAGTTGTCTGTGGGTAGAGGGAGGACAGTTTAAGTAAAGGGGCCAACATGAGCAAAAGCAGGGCAGTAGGAAAGATCACAGTGGACTTAGGTAGAAGCCCAATGTCACTGTGGGGTATTTGGAAAGAGAATAGGACCATTGTTCAGAATGTTACCCGTGATACTCTTTTTTATTATTATTTTTTTTGCATTTATCTTCAGATAGAGTGGGAGGGAGTGAGGGAGGAAGAGAGAGAGAGAAACATCAATGTGAGAGAGACGCATCAAGTGGTTGCCACGCACACAACCCCAACCAGGGCCGGGGACAAACTGCAACCGAGGTACGTGCCCTTAGCTGGAACCGAACCTGGGACTCTCTGGTCCGTGGGCCTATGCTCTAACCGCTGAGCCAGATCGGCCAGGGCACCTGTGATACTATTAAGCAACTTTAGAGAAGTTTTAAAACTAGATTTCTAATAATAACCATGTTTTTATCTGTCTTCACAGATTGTATCGTACTTTCAAGGACAATAAGTATGTATACATGCTTCTGGAAGCCTGCTTAGGTGGGGAGCTATGGAGTATATTACGGGACAGGTAATAAAAAAGATTATAAACAATAACTTTTGTCTTCTCACACATGGTCTAAAGGATGCTGTGCTATATTCATGATCATTTAAAGAGACATGAAGGAAGTAGTTAAGATATGATTCTAAGAAAATATTATCACTTGTTAAAATAAGGTAATAATAGTAATATTTTCTTAGCTAATATTATAATCATGTCACAGGCACCTGGTAAGGCCATTATTGTCATTTCCATATTAGGGATGAAAGAATCCCAAGCTTAGGGACAGTGTGAACTACCCATGATAACATGTTTAGTATGAGACAGAGTGGATACAAACCCAGGTGCTTCTGATTGTGAATCACTAGAAGAGAGATGACGAACGGAGGGGAGTGGTGAAGCCTTTTCTGAAAAACAGAGTCAGATGTGCACGAAGATTCAATTTTATAAAAGGGGGTCATTTTCACAATCAAAACTATGGGTCTTTGTTGAGCCCCACCCATGTGCAGGGTTCCATAGTAGGCAGTTTGGGGACAATGCAAACTTTTCTAACCAAAACAGTAAAAAGTATAACTCATCTTCCAATGAGTTTTGAGTTTATTTGGGGACACAGTGTATGGAATTTAAAAACGTTTCATTATTTAATGTGAAAACTAAATACGACGAAGAAGTGGGCAGTTTGCAATTGAAGGCCAGTTGAATGTGGTAGATGGTCGGCATGGAGGAGAGGAGAGGAAAACATAATGGTGGAGGAAGGGCTGGAACTAAACTCTAAAGGTGATCAGATTGGAAAGGCAGAGAGGAAGAGACAGCAGGACATCGGGATAGGATTGAGTATCTGTGGATGACGAACGACAGGATTTGAGGAGAAGACAAGGGCACTGGCGGAGGAGATGGCAGGCAGGTGTGCACTAGGTTGTGGGAGTTAATGCCAGGATTTAGACAGTATTACCTGGGCTGGTGGTTCTCAACCTGACCACGCATTACAGTCACAGTGGGATCTTTGACAGGGTAAAAATGCTGGGCCCTAACACCAACGATTCGGATTCTGTTCATCTGCAATAGGGTCCAGTAAATTCTTTTTAGTGCTTCTCAGGCAATTCTAATGTGCATTCATGGGTGAGCATCACACACCTAGGCAAGAAGAGACCACGGAGACTCTGAGTAGAAGGTGAATGTGTTGTGTTGGGAACATATTGTTGGATGGATCGGAATGGGGAGAACCTGGAAGGATGAGACTTGCCTAACACCTGCAGAAGGATCTGCACCTTGCTTCGGCTGGCAGAGCTACTTAGAAAATCAAAATCTATTTAGGAAAGGGAATTTCTGCTTCCTATTAGGCTCTGTGCCTGATCCTCAAAACAACACTGTTAAGTAAGTAGTAAACCCATTTTACAGATAGGGAGCTGAAGCTCAGAACAGCTGAACAACTTGCACAAGGACACAGTGAGTGGAAGCAGCAGGAATCAAAGCCATCTCTCTCACCTCAAAGACACATCCTTCTGTTACACCATGCAGCAAATCCCCACCACAGCTTAGCGGTTCAGTGCGAACATCCGCAGGGCTGACAGAGGGCAACTGTAGTAGCATCACGGTGCACCACGTGGGAAGGAGTTATGGTTACGTGCTTTGCAAACAGGAAATGAAAATGATCACTTTTAAGTCATTTTTTAGTCAAACAACCAATTACAGATATCTAGTTCAAGCTTACCATTGAAATAGTTGCATTTTCTCCAGCACTGCATTTCTCAAAAATGTCTAAGAATATTTTTCTTATTTTTCTATTTTATATGTTCATATGTAATTACCAGAAATAACTGTTTGGATGTGGACATCTTCATTTTAGTGAAGTAGTTCTTGTTTGCATCTAGTGTCTCCCTAAATTTCTTTATGATCGGCAGTCTCATTCATGGGCAGTATAAAGTACTTTTTCATGTTGTTGTCCTACAAAACATTTATGTTGCATAAATTTACCCAAACAATAATTGACACCTAGAACAGACAACAAAGATGTATCTCTAAAATATTCAGAGGGAACATGATTTCATTGCAGGGGCAGCTTTGATGAACCCACCTCCAAGTTCTGCGTGGCTTGTGTGACTGAAGCATTTGATTACCTGCATCGACTAGGTGTTATCTACAGAGACCTGAAGCCAGAAAACCTAATCCTAGATGCTGAGGGCTATCTAAAGTTGGTAAGACAAATTCCCTAACTTACAGTATCATACAAGATATTTGCAAACACAAAGTTGTGTTATAGTTGCAATTTCCTTTTGGTACACCTGTTATTTCCATTTTCGGGGACAGGGCCTTTGGAAGGCCAGGAATCCTGTTACAAGCCCACTCTTTATGGCCTAGGAATTTAATGCTTCAACCGTATTTGTGACTCCTACTAGGGATTTACATAATAGAATGACTTTAAAATTGGATTTTGTTTGTATTTTTGTTTAATAATTTTAACTAAGTTTTAATAGATTCCTGCTACATACAGGGACTGGCTATAAGGGATAAGGAAAGAAGATGTAATGGCTCCTGCCCTGAGCTATCCACTGTCTGTAGAGGGAGAAAAGATACACATATGAATGTTGGTAGTTGTTTTGAAATCTTTCTGGGTGGTTCTGAGCTACAACCAGGGTTGAGTATCACAGCACTAGACTATCGGCTCCTTGGGGACAGAGACTTTTCTTGCTATGCATCTTTGTATTCCTCCAATGCCTAACATAAATCCCCTTGCATGTCACACTAAAGAAAAAAATGCTACAGTCACGTAAACTGTTTTCAGTGAGAAACTGTATTAGAACTGGACAGTCATAATTTAGGAGAAATCAAGGTACTTCGGACCTTAGGAGGGAACCCCATCAGGAGGAGGGACCCAGGATGAGTTTTCCTGAGTCCCTTTTGTCAATACCTCAAGGACATGAAACCATCTCTGAACTTAGCATTTACAAAGATATTCCAAGTTTCTCACATCTGAACTTGTACACACAAACATAACAATAGCTCCATTTAAAGAGTAGTCCACTAGGTGTAAAGCTACTGTGCTAAACATTTTGCAGTTAGTATATTTAACAATTGATGAGATAAACCTATCTCATCCACTGGTTACAGTGTATAATTTAGTCTTAGGAATTGAATTTATTATGTGTAATTGCTAAGCGATTTCTCTCCCCAGTAAAGGAGTAAAATAAAAGTCCTTTCATGTGAAATCTGGCTAACCTCCAAGAGACATGTTGATCCATTCAAGCTTTGTCTTATCCGTGAAAGACAGCTTTGAGAATCAGTGAGCTTCTAACACAGTCACTCCTCTTCACCATCTCCTCATTGGCTATGCCTCTCACAGCTCTTTGGGGAAATCCTTTGGAATATTCTAGAAGTAAAACTCACGTGAGGGATGCAGATATCAATTCGATTCGTTTCTTTCTTTTTTTTGCATAGCTCTTTTTAAAACATTAGATAGCATATTCAATATTTAGTCATAGTGGTCAATACATATCTGTCCTGTTAGCCATTGTTATCCATCCGGCTAACTCATTTGCCAACCAGCTAATTGAAGATTAATAACTAAAGCCTTTAGAGATTAAAAAGTAAATGTTGAATATTTCCATATCAAACTAGATACCCTGAAATCCTCTTACCACAAAATGGCTAAAAGTACTGGATGAAACATGAAAAGCAGTATTGCATGCATGGCTGAGTTTATGAGACAGCATTGGGATTCTCCTGAGACTGGAAACCAAGCCTGAGCAGTGGCATGGGATGGAACTCAAACATTGAAGCTGCTGTCTTGTGGGCACCCAGCAATCCTAGATGGCCTGGGGGTTTGATTTTACTAGCTGCACCCTCTGGGAACAGGAGACCAAGTTTTGGGCCTGGGCAGTGTGGGAAGTTGAAACAGAGAACATTACACAGAGCCAGGAGTCGTACAGATTACACTCTCAGGGAAATAGCAAACAAGAAAAAAAAAAAATCTAACGTATAAAGACAGAGTAAATGCAAGAAAACATGCTTTTCTCATTATCGGGCCTTTGGTGAAGGAATAGAAGAGTCTTTTCCAAGAAATCTTGGCCACAGGCTGGTCTTCCTGGAGGTTGGGTGTCAGTCTTCAAGCATGGAAAAACCCAAGCAAGAATATAAATGAAAGTGGATCCATGCTGCTAGCATGCCCAAGTTTCCAGGAATCGATGTATATTCTCTCTGGAAGAATGTACTCTCAGCTCAGGACACAAAGAACTCTCAGAGATAAAGTTCCAGGGAACATGAGCTCACATTTAAAAATAAAATTGAAAATGTCTGAGGGAAAAAGATAGAATGAACATTATTTAGCAGGCACATAAATGTCTCAATATTGGAATAATCATACGAAGAATGGAAAATAACTACATCTAATGCCTTTTAAAAATAAGAGAGAGACTAAAAAATGAATAAGAAACAGAGTCTCAAAAAAGATCTAACAGGTTTAGAAAAAAATGAGCAAATAAAACTTCTATTAAGAGTATAATAATTGAAATTAAATATTCAATAGAAGTTTTCATTAATGGTGGGGTAGCTTGCATTGGACTAATCTTGCTAAGATTAGTTATATGTGAAAAAATGTGTAAAGACATTGGAGAGCAACAAAAAGAAGACTTTCAAACCTTGCAAAAGGGAATTACACTAGGTCACATCCACATTGATACAGCTGTTTATCGGTGTTTGTTTCAGGACAGTTTTATTGTACGGCATTGGGGATAAACCTTTAGTTAACATCATATCTAACAGTGAAATATTGAACATTTTTCAGTTAGATTGTGAACAAGGCAAAAATATTTTCTTTTACTACTTTTCCCCCCCAATATTATAACAGAGGCATTAGCCAATGAAATAAACCAAGAAAAAGAAATGAAAAGCCAAAAATTAAAAAGGAAGAAGTTACCTGTTTTTATTTGCGGATAACATGATTGTTAATGTAGAAAAGCCTCAAGAATCTACCAGAAAAGTACTAGAAAGAATAAGCAAATTAAACATGATTACAGCTACAAAGTCAATATACAAAAAAAATCTATTTTTATATATTATCAGTAAATATTTATAAAAATAAAAATATTCATATCAAAAATTAAAAAATAATGTTTGAATAAATTTAATATGTAAAAATGTGTAAGCCTCTACATTGAAAATCACAAAATATTGCTGAGAAAAAAATGACTAAATGGTAAGATACATTGTGTTCGTAGATTGACTCAATATTTGACAAGATGCTCCTTCTATCCAAAATATCTACAGGTTCAAGTCCATTGCCATAAAATTTGGAGCCACCAGATCTTAGAAACTGAGGTGTTTATCCTAAAATTTACACAGAAATGCAGTGTTTAGAAGAGCTAATAACCACTTTGAAAATAGAATAAAATTGAGAAATTTATAATATCTGAGATCAGATACATTATAAACATACAGTAATCAAGGGAGTGTGATAATGGTATAAGGATAGACAAATAGTGTAATATAATAGAATAAAGTTCAGAAATAGACATACATAGTTGACTGATTTATAGCAAAAGGGGAAAGGCTAGTCATCTCAACAGGTGTTGCTGAAACAACTGGATATTCATATGTGGGGGCAGGTGAACCTGACTCCCACCTCACACTATCTACAAAATTAATTCAAGGTGTATCCTAAAGCTATAAAGCATCCAGACGTAAACATAGGATAATATTTTCATCACATGGGGTAGTCAGAGATTTCTTAGAACACAAAGAGTAGCAATCTTATAAAGTTCAGGTTGCTATAATAAAAATACTATAGAGTGGGTGGCTTAAATAACCAGCATTTATTTCTCACAGTGTTGGAGGCTGGGAAGTCCAAGATCAAGGCTCTGGTAGATCTGGTCTCTGGTTAGGGCCCACTTCCTGGCTTTATAGATAGCTGCCTTCTCACTTCTTCATGTGTGGGGAAAGAGAGAGGGGGGAGGGCAGAAGATAGAGATAGAGAGATAGACAGCCCTCTCTAGTCTCTTCTTATAAGGCTACTAATCCCATCATGAGGGCTTTACCGTCATGATCTAATTACCTCCCAAAGGCCCTTCCTACAAAAACTGTCGCACAGCAGGTTAGGGTTTCAACATATGAATTTGGGAGGGGCACAAACATGCAGTCCGTAATCATTGGACTTCATTAAAATTAAAAACTTCTGATCATCAAAATATACTGTTAAGAAAATGAATAGTCATGCCGTAGAATGGGAGAAAATATTTGCAGTACATATTTATGACTAGATTGTACCCAGAAATATATAAAGAACTCCTACAGCTCAATAATGAAAAGACAAACAACCTAATTTAAAAAATGGCCAAAGATCTTAAAAAATCATTTCACAAAAGAAGACATAGGAATGATCAATAAGCGATATTCATCAAGGAAATGCAAATTAAAACCACACAGAGGTATCATTTTATACAGACTAAAATGACTATAATTTAAAAGATTGGCAGTACCAAGTGTTGGTGACACATTCTCCTAAATTTCTAGTGGGAAAAGAAAATTATAAACTGAAGAATAGTATTGTTGGTTTCTCATAGAGTCAAACCTATGCCTGTTCTATGACCAGAAATTTCATTCCCTGGTGGAAATTCCACATCTTGTATCTATCTAGGAAAATTGAAATTATGTCTTCAAAAATCTTGGGCAAGAATATTCATAACAGCTTTGCTCATAAAAGCCCTCAAATCAGAAACAGCCCAAATACCCTTCACCAGTTGAATGTACAAACTTATAGTACATTAAGGAATGGAATGCTGCTTGGCAGTATTAAGGAATGAATTACAGCAAGCAACAACATGAATGACTTTTAAAAACTATGTTGAGCTGGAGAGTATTATGCTAAGCGAAATAAGTCAGTCAGAGAAAGACAAGTATCACTTGATCTCACTTATGTGTGGAATCTAATGAACAAAATAAACTGTCGAACAAAATAGATCCAGAGACATGGAAGCAGGGAACAGACTGATGAACCTCAGATGGAAGGGGGAGGGGGGCGGGAAGAGATAAACCAAAGAACTTATATGCATATATGCAAAACCAGTGGACACAGACAATAGTGTGGTGAAGGTGGGGGTGGTGGGGGAGCGGAGAGGGTCAATGAATCAATGAGGGAAAAAAGGGGGAACATGTGTAATACTTTCAACAATAAAGATAAATTAAAATTGCACACACACACACACACACACACAAACACAACTATGTTGAGCAAAAGAAGCGAAACACAAAAGAGTATCTTCTGTATGATTACATCTGTTGATGTTCTAGAATAGATGGTAGAAATAAATACAGTTGTTGCCTCTGGGAGGGCATTTGACTGGAAAGGGGCATGAGGGAACTTTTGGAGATAATAGGAGTGTCTATATTTTGACTGTATGGTGGTTGTAGTTATATGAGTTTGATCTGCATTAAAATTCAATGGACTGTACACCAAAAACATGTGCATTGTAAATTATGTATCAATTTGAAAAATGTTAATAGGTTAAAGAGCAAATGATTCACAAATAAAGAGAAAATCAGTGACCTGAAAGATAAATTTAAGTAATTTATACAGAATGCAGCATAGAGAAACAGAAAGATGGAAAATAAGAGAAATAAAGTGACTTGAAGAATAGGATGAGAAGTTCTTAAAATGTTTAGTTGGAGTTCAAGATAAAAATAATATAGAAAATGAGGGAAAGCAGTCTTTAAAGATGTAATGGCTGAGAATTAAAAAAAAACCCCACCAATCATCAGGTAAAGGAACTCCAACAAATCCCAGTTGGGACAAATTGAATTTATTGTAGCTCCTATCTTTGCATAACAAACCATCCAAGGCTTAATGGCTTAAAACAACAATGTTTATGATCTTCACACTTTCTGTGGGTTAGGGATTTGGGAAGTGGTTCCGCTGGGGGCTCTGACTTGAGGTCTCTCATGAAGTTTCAGTGAGATGTTGGCTGAGGCTGCAGTCACCTGGAGGCTTGACTAGGGCTTGAAGAGGACTTCCAAATCCTAGGTGACTGGCTCATATGGCTGGCAC
This sequence comes from Tadarida brasiliensis, assembly GCA_030848825.1. NCBI lineage: Eukaryota > Metazoa > Chordata > Mammalia > Chiroptera > Molossidae > Tadarida > Tadarida brasiliensis. The sequence continues at coordinate 57,561,381 of CM061257.1, read as the reverse complement.
ATTGATGGTGGCTGTTAGTTGGGAGCCTTAATTCTTTCCCACGGGGTTTCTCTATGGGTTGATTATCCTCATGGCGTGGAGGCTGGCTTCCCTGAGAAAGAGTCATTCAAGAGAGTGAGTAAAAGCTACAAGGCCTTTTTTCTTTTTAAATGTTTTTATTGATTTTAGAGAGAGAGGAAGGAAGAGAGAGATAGAAACATTGATGAGAAACATTGATGGGCTGCCTCTTGCACGCCCCCTACTGGGGATCGAGCCTGCAACCCGGGCATATGGCCTGACTGGGAATTGAACCAGGACCTTTCAGTCCATGGATCAATGCTCAATCCACTGAGCCACACCGGCCAGGCTCTAATGCCTTTTAAGACCTACTCTTAGTCATAAACCGGCACTTCCACTCTATTCTGTTGGCCACAGAGAGTCAGCCCTGATTTATAGTGGGATTTGTTGTGAGAGGGGACACCTCTGAATAGCAGATGTGGATCACTGGGGTTATCCTGGATGTTGGCCATCGCAGTAGCAAAAATACAGAACAAAAACAAAGAGAAAGTTTTAAAAGCTATTCAAGAATAAAGACAGTTTACCTAATACCTTCACCTAGTAATTAGTTTGTTCTGTGGTGTTATAAATTAGTCTTCTGTTGACATTTCAACAGCAACTGTAGAAACCAGAATACAGGAGAAGGATATCTTAAAAGTTCTGGGAAAAAATAACTGACAAACTTGAATTATTAATCCAGGGAAACTATTCTTTTTTAAATCCTCACCTGAGGATATTTTTCCATTTATCTTCAGATAGGGTGTGAGGGAGGGAGGGAGGGAGAGAGGAAGGGGGCGGGTTGAGAGAGAGAGAGAGAGAGAGAGAGAGAGAGTGAGAAAGACACATCAATTGGTTGCCTCCCGCTTGTCCCAGGCCCTGGGGGACCGAACTGCAACCGAGGCACATGCCCCTGACTGGAATGGAACCCGAGACTCTTTCGTCCATGGGCCGACACTCTAATCACTGAGCCAAACTGGCCAGGGCCATAGAAACTATTTTTTAAGAGGGTTAATAAAGTCATTTTCTCCCTGGCCGGTTTGGCTCAGCGATTAGAGCGTCAGCCTGTGGTCCAGAGAGTCCCGGGTTCGGTTCCCGCTAAGGGCACGTACCTCGGTTGCAGTTTGTCCCCGGCCCCGGTTGGGGTCATGTGGGTGGCAACCAGTCGATGTGTCTCTCTCTCTCTTCCTCCCTCTCTCCCTCCCGCTCTATCTGAAGATAAATGCAAAAATGTCCTCCAGTGAGGATAAAAAAATAAAAAATAAAGGCATTTTCAAAGAAGAGCATTTACCATCTACGTACAAAGGATGTACTAAGGGAGAGAAACATCAATTCCTGGAGAAGGATCTGAGATACAACAGAGAGTGGTAACTACAGAAAAATGGTAAACATGTTGCTGACTTTTTAAATCGTGGTATAAAGTAATAATCATTCTATATAGTATTAAAAATGAGAAAAATGGTAAATTACTGAACAGCAGCAGCATGTAAACTGAGAGTAGGTATAATTGGAATCAAAGTAGGAGGACATGTCAATCATTTTAAAAGGAGGCAGCAAGGAAGAAACAGGAAACCTAGAAAACAATCAGAGAGAAAGCAGGAATTGGGAGGAGAAAGCGATCTGACATATGCAAATAGACTTAACTCTCCAGATAAAAACCGAAGATTGTCAAATAGATTTAAGCAATAAAAATCAGCTGTCTGACGTTTACAAGAGACAGACCTAGAACATGAAGATGCAAAAGAGCTGAAATTAAAAGGATGGAAAAAGATATGTCTGGGAAATATAGGGCTTGGCAAAACTAGGTTTACAGTTGTGAGTACATGAAACAGTTCATTCTTGTATTATTATTGATTATTTATTGAATTATTTTCCATAAAAACAACTGGAAACCTGGTTTTGCCTACCCTGTATTTTTCCTTAGGGACTGTGCTATATTATCCCTGCTGCACCAGCAACAGTGTGTGTATGAGTTTCCATTGCTCTAAATCCTCACCGTGATTTAGTGATATTAACTTTTTTTTGCCTTCTGTAAGTATTAAATCACTGTGGTTTTAATTTACACCCCCCCATTAGTAATTAGTTTGCTCTGTGGTGTTATAATTAGCTCTGCTATCTGAGAGAGTGTCTTTCCACCCTCCTCTTCCTGTCCTCAGAAATGTCTTGGCTATTCTTGGCTCTTGGTCAGTCTGCATAAACTTTAGCATCAGCTTGCCAAGCTTCATGAAAAGCTCTGCTGGAATTCCGCTGGAATTGTATCAAACCTGTAGATCAACCTGGAGACACGATGCCTTTGGGACGTTGAGTCTTCCTGTTTTAAACCCAGTACATCTTTCTGAGTTAGGTAGGGCAATGCTCGCTACTGCAACAAATATATTCAAGAAAGTATAGAAGCTTCAACCCGACACTAATTTTCTTCTTCCTCACGTCGTGGGCTTTCCCGAGCAGAGGCAGTCTTCCTCCCAACAGCGGTGCAGGGCATGCAGGCTCCTTGCAGCTCTGGCTCTGCCCGCTTCGAATCTGCCGCCTTTGCTGGCCACAAGCCGGAAAGGCTGCGTGGCAGTCAGCGGCATAGACCACGGGCACCCAGTCTGAGGGTGGTGCACCCAGGTCGGCTGACATTTCACTGGAACCGAGCCACACGGTCACAACCAGCGCAGAGAAGGCTGGGTATGTTGTTTAGCTCTGTGCCCAGAAGGAAAGAGGATGAGCCTGTTAATTTACATCTTTTTAATGTCTTTCTATAGATTTTTATAAGTTTCTCAAAGCTCTTACATTTTTGTTAGATTTATTTCTAGATATTATATACAGTGTTTGACAGTATGTAGTAAAGTTGAAGATACCACATCTATGACCAGCAATTTTACTGTCTTACACATGTCCACTAGATAACATGGAGAATGATGTGAATAGAAGCATTTTTGTAATAGCACACAATTAGATAAAAATGTCCAACAACAGCAAAATAGACAAAAGTAGTCATGGTGTGTCAATTCCATGGTATATGATACAGAGTGAAAATAAATGTACTATAAGATGAACAAACGACAATGAGGATCACCTCACACCTGCCAGAATGGCCGCCATCAACAAACAGCAAGTGCTGGCGAGGGTGCGGGGAAATGGGAACCCTAGTGCACTGCTGTGGGAATGCAGACTGGTGCTGCTGCCATGGAAAACAGTACGGAGTTTTCTCAAAAAATTGAAAATGGAACTGCCAGTGATCACTGGAATTCCCAGTGATCCCACTTCTGGGAATATATCCTAAGAAACACCAATCAGAAAGAATATATGCACCCCTATGTTCATAGCAGCACTATTTACAATAGTCCAGATCTGGAAACAGCCCAAGTGTCCATCAGTAGATGAGTGGATAAAAAAGCTGTGGTAGCCCTGGCCAGTTTAGCTCAGCAGTTAGAGCATTGGCCTGAGGACCGAAGGGTCACGGGTTCGATTCCCGATCAAGGGAATGCACCTGGGTTGCAGGTTCGATCTGAAGCCCTGGTCAGGGTTGTGCAGGAGGCAACCAATCAATGTATCTATCTCACATCAATGTTTCTCTCTGTCTCTCCTTCCCTCCCTTCCACTTTATCTAAAAATCAATGAAAAACTATTTTCTGGTGAGAATTAACCAAAAAACAGACAAAAAATGGATACATTTCCATAATGGAATACTATGCAGTTGTAAGAAAGAAAGATCTCTTACCATTTGAGACAGCATGGAAGGACCTGGAGAGTATTATGCTAAGTGAAATAAGCCAGTCAGAGAAGGACAAGTACCACATGATCTCACTTATATGTGGAACCTAATGAACTAAATAAACTGACCAACAAAAGAGATCCAAAGACATGGAAGTAGGGAACAGACTGACCAACCTCAGAGGGAAGGGGGGAGGAGGGGCGGGAAGAGATAAACCAAAGAACTTATATTATGAATATATGCACAACCCATGGACACAGATAATAGTGAGGTGAAGGCCAGTGGGTGTGGCGGGAGTGAAGTGGAGGGTGTCAGTGGAGGAAAAGGGGACACAGCTGTAATACTTTCAACAATAAAGATATATTTTTGAAATATGGATTAAATTTACAGATATGATTTTAAGTAAAAAGAGGCAATTTGATCAAAAATAGATATGAGATCTATCTAAAAATTTTTTAAATGAGAATTATGTATTATTTAAGGATATCAGCTATGGTAGAATCAGAAGTGAATGCAAGCAAATGATAAACACAAAAATCAGGGTGCTGGTGAGCTCTGGCAGTGGGCAGAGGACGGGGGAGGGCGCACAGGGCTTCCACAGTGGTTCTGTCCTAATGACTACACTGGTGGCAGGGCACAGGGTGCAGGGGTGTTTTTATGCTCATGCTTTATAACTTGCATGCATATCTCAGCATTTTATATGTAACAAGGATTTCCTTACTTAAAAATAAAAGTAGTCGTTGGCTCCATGTATATTCGTTTTGCCAGACCATTATAAGCTGTTCTTATTAAATGATAAAAGCTTGAAAGCATATTAAATTAAGCTTTTCCCACCAATGTGCTTAACATATGCTGCTTGTTTTCCTTTAAATATCTTCTACTTCCTCATCAGTTGACTTCTAATGGGGAGGGTCCCAGGGGAACCTGCTTCCGGTGCCCCCGCAGATATCCATGACCTTCCTACATGTTCATTTTGTCATCTTTAATATTGACATAATAGTTCCTAGCTCACAGAACTGTAAAGTTGTTTTGCAGAGTATATATATCTTATTGAAACTGAGGTTAGTAGTAATTTTTAAATTCAGATTTGTCTTCACCAAACATGTGTTGAACATCTGCTGTGTTACAAATGCTGTAGGGGTTACAGAATGAGTAAGACATAATGCCTCTTCTCAAGGAAGGAGCGGGTCACACAACTAGGCGACTGCTGTAAGGGATGTCATTGTGGAATATAAACAGCGTTAAAGAACCCCACAGGAGAAAGAAATCGGTTCTGTAAATCCCGATCAGATAGGTGGTGGTATAACATGAGCCTCCAACGGTTTCTTTTTCAGCTTGTTCTCGTGCGCAAAAAGTTCCTCTTCACCTTGCCCACTTCCTACGAAACACTCCAAGTACTTCAGATGAGTCACCGTGCCCCACACAGACACATACAGGACTCTCCCGTCCCGTACCTTAGCCGCTGCTCTCACTGCCATCCAGGGAGCCATCGCTGCTGCCTGTTGGCAGACAGGATGAACAGATTCCATTTTACTCTTGTCTAGACTTGGGCAAAGTCAGTGCCCTAAAAATGCCACATAAATATTTTTTTGGAAAGCTATGTCTCCATGAATCATCTGGCTTCATTAGACTGGTCATTTTGATTCCATTTTTTATGTGACCAAGAGAACCAATATCTGACAAATTTACTGACCCAGAGCAAAACTTCTGGGAAAAAGCTAATATTGAACACCAGCTCCAAGAAGCCACATGCTATTTTGGAGTGATGCGGTCATCACTGCAGATTTAGAAACATCTTTCAACCTTCTAGTTTATTAAAATCTTTGGAGACTTCATGTGTTCTCAGCATAATGTAAACTATCTACAATAATGGGGACTTAATAGAGACAAGAAAAAAAACCTGTGTAGCTTCTCTAGACATTCTTCTTGAAAGCTCAGTTTTGCTAGTAGAATTTTTAAAGGGGATGTGTATGTTTTGTCTTCTAGAATGATCCCTTTAGATCAGTCAGGCCTTTCATACCCTTTCTCTTAATTCTTGAATGGTCTCATAGAAGAAAAATCTAAAGTCCTTTCTGTGGTACCAGATCACTACGTATGGCCAGCCACACTGGTCTTGTCTGCTCTTGAACTTACCATGCGTGTACCCAGAGGCTTGGGGCTATGCACTAGCTCTTCCACTGGCAGATTTTTACTGAGCTCGTTCTTAGTTCACTCAGATTTCTGCTCACATCTACTCAAAGAACTATTTCCTGATCATCCTATTTAAAGTACAACTCAGATTGCTTTTTGTAGCTAATTCTACTGTAGGTTTTTTCCATAGCATAAGTCACTATCTGACATTATTAAATATGGTATTATATGTTTATGCCTGTTCTCTTTCTCTTAAATGTAAGCTCAGAGAGGACGGAGGCTTTGTCTGTATCCTGATGCTTGGTACATAGTGGTGTTCAATAAATGTTTGTTGAATGAATAAATGAAAGAGCTTGCATTTCTGTTGTCCAGAAGGGATAGGGTTAAAAGAAAGACTGAGGCTTTGTGGTATTTATTGTGGTACAAGACAAAGGTAGTGTGAATTTTTACAGAACATACACAGAACTTGACATCAGAAAATATGCGTGTATTAGGCACATGACTGGATAGGTCTGAGTGTCAATTTCCTCTGACCAAGTAGATTAGACTAAAATTGGTAAGATCAAAGGAGATAAAGAAAGTGATAACTTTCCATAAATCCTAAAATCTGAATGTATTATAGCTATTGCTATCTCTTCAGGCCAACATGCAAATATTACAAAAGCAAAATCAACTATCAATTTAAAATTTACAACTTTTAGAGCTAGAAAAACTCTCCTAAACATCTAATAAACTTCCAATCATCCTTAAAAGGAAAAAAAATACAATGAAAAAATGAGTTGAAAAGCTGTTATAAAACAAAATATAATATTTCCACATATGCATGCATTAAAATGCAATTATAAGCATTGATTTCTTGTCTCTTAAAGTTTAGTCTTTATAAAATTAGCTAGGATTTTCATAATGTGGTTCTTTCTCTGAGGACTAAGTAGATATGCTAATCTCAGCTAGTTACAAACTTTAATTTCATAATATCCCCAGCCATCTCTTATAATCCTGTGAGTCATTCTATGTAGATAGAAAACAGTAAAAGCCCACTTCAAATTAGGTTGTGTAAATTCTCTTTTTCTAATAAGGAAATCCTTGCTGTTGTATAATAAATATTAGAAAGTACGAATAAAAATGTACATTTCTAAGAGATTTAGTTAAGGTAAAATGAAGATTTTAAATGTTAGTATTTGAATGAATAAATGAGGGCTGAATTTTATAGTTTGCTGACTCACACTTTTCTAGGTGAGGACCTGTTTCGATAATGCTAACCTTATTTATTTAGGTCTTTAGCCAAGAGTATTGCTGTATTAGTGAGACAGTGTGGGTAATGAAGCTATTCAAATGTGCATGTTGAAGCCCAGATGTAATTTGTGCCTGTTTCCTTGAGGGAGGTGGAGGGCAGTTTTATTGAAATAAGATCTGTCCGCATTGGAGGTGAAGAGTATGTGCTAAATAACCGTGTGGAAGGAGCCCGACTGTTGGCAGGGCAGGGTGTCAGTCATATACGCTGCTCGATTCAGTGAGTGGGCTCCTGTTGCTCCAGCCTTTATTCCTGTCTCTATTCCATGCTGAGTGCATGGAATAGAGCCTCAGAAAAGTGGAGGGGCCTATTCTGAAAAGACAGAGGAGGGTAGCGCCAGTTCATTACCCCGAGGAAGTTCCTAATTGGCAGTCAGGGCCGAGCGTAGAGGTCGCCTCCTGACATCTTCCCCAACTTCCGTCCTCCTGTTGCAGAAGTATGTTGCTTTGGTACTCTGAGTTTGTGCTCTGCATAGTCTTCTACTCCATCATGCATTGCATGATATAATATTAATCACATATGTGTCAGTACACCCAACACACTGAGCTTCTCCTAGGCAGCTCTGTCTGTACACCCAGCTCTGGCCTGGCCTATTGTGGGTGCTGGCTGAATTAAAACTATTATTCAGAAGAAATAAGTTAATGCAGGTGCTGTTCACCACCCACCCCTCAGAGAGGGGCTGAAAGTGTAGAGTCCAGCCGAGGCTTGGACGGGGTGATCCTGGCTTTTTCCTTCGGACTGTCAAAATTGAGAGGTGCAGAGATTGTGCATAATGGTTTTTAAAGACTGTCAAGAATTTTAAAACCCCTTATTCTCAACGGAGGACCTTTTCCAAACTCTCAATTCTTTTTCTTCTGTGATAGAGCCTTTAAGTCCATCACTTCCCCCTTCGAGCCTCTTCCTAATGAATACCACCACTGATTTGAAAATTAGTTTAATCCTGCTTGCCCTGACCTTCTCATGTGTTGTTCTGGTCTCCCCTTGCTGGAGCTCTCCTCTGGGGCTTGTGGGTGCAGAGATGTGTGCAGGGAACTTCCGCCAGTGTAATTAGGGTTACATCTGGCCTGGCCCTACGAAAGAATAAACAAGAGTGTCAGTGTGTGTGTGTGTGTGTGTGTGTGTGTGTGTGTGTGTGTGTGTGTGAAGGGAAGGGTTAGAGTGTAGAAAGAAGATTGGGGAAGTAAGAGAGAGACTTAAAGAGGAACATTTGTATGGTCTCTGAACATTTCTTTGACATTCTTTTCTAGGTTGACTTTGGATTTGCTAAGAAAATAGGGTCTGGACAGAAAACATGGACATTCTGTGGCACCCCAGAGTATGTAGCTCCTGAAGTCATTCTCAACAAAGGCCATGACTTCAGTGTGGATTTCTGGTCCCTGGGAATCCTAGTGTATGAGCTCCTAACGGGCAAGTAAGTCCCTTGAAGTTGTGTTCAACCTCTTCTTCAAAGAAGTGCCAACATAACTAACGATAAAAACATACATAATTTAATAGTTTAACATTTTGGAAATGTGATGCCTTTCCTCTTTATATTATTTTACATATAGTATGCTTGCTAGTTTATAGTATAGAGAAAAGATTCAGGAAGATAAAAGAAAGAAGCATAGAAAGCCATGGTTTACCTAAAATGGCAAGGTCTGTTATTACCGATAACATGGTAAGTAAGTGTGTGAGGGTTTTGATAACTCAGCGTGAGAATAAGAAAAGAAATAGAAATTGTAAGTTATGTGATTGTTTCCTCGTATATATTTTTTTGTAATTGAGAAAATAGCAATCATGTTTCAATTAAGTTTATTGATCAATTAAACTAAATTTAGCTATGTTCTTCTGTCTTCCCAATAAATCATTAACCAGAAATGCTAAGGGAAAGTAACATTGCCGGAATTACATTTCATTCCCCTGTCATCTGCTTTCTGGAAGTGCTAATTAACAGAGACATGACACAGCAGGGGTTTTAGCAGTTAAAACTGAATTGTCATTCCCAAAGAGATTAAAGGGCTATATTAAAGATTCCAGGATTCCAAATATTCAACATGCTCACACACACGTATTTGCATGCACACGTGCACACCCACAACATATATAGGCTATATGTAATACAAACTCCTATTTGTAAAATATTTTACAGTTTACAGAGCACTTACACGTGCCTTATCCAGTTTAGTTTTCACAAACCCGTGTGGAAATTAAAGCAGGGATTTTTATTATTTTTTTATCATGTAAATTTTTATTATTGTTATTTTATGATTAAAATTTTATAGATTAGAACACCAGGGTGGTGAGCTACCTGCCTGTGTCGGGGATTTGATCCCATATCTGACTCCCAATGGGACGCATTTTCCGTTACTCACCTCACACGGTGTAATGCTGGGCACGCCCACCTGACGCATATCAGTGATCCTTCCAGTGTTGTGCCTCCACTTTTCATTAACTGGTTCAGTCATCCTTACAAACCTTTATAACCAAATATTCCCAGTCTTAATTCCAGGGAGGATTTGCATATAGAACGGCATAAGAAAATACTGGAATGAGCCCACTGATGGGAATTTAAGTCTCAACACATACTTTACAAAAAGAGAGTTTTACAGAATCTTCTTGAACTTTTTACACTACATTTTTTTTTAGATATGTTTTTATTGATTTTTTTAGAAAGAGAGGAAGGGAGAGATAGATAGAAACATCAATGTGAGAGCAAAACATCAATCAGCTGCCTCCTGCAGGCTCCCTACTGGGGATCAAGCCTGCAACCCTGGCACGTGCCCTGACCAGGAATCTAACCGGGACCTCTCAGTCCGTGGGACTGATGCTCAATCCACTGAGCCACACTGGCCAGGCTACACTACAAATTTTAATGTTAGGCTACCTGTTGACTGCATTCTACATCCTTGTCAATGTGCATTGAACAAACAGATTAGAAAGATTGTTTTATATTATTTGTAATCAATTTCAAATATTCGTTGCTTAAGATTTTGAAGGAAAGAAGAGAAAAATATCCAGATAGTCATTCAGAGAGAAAGTTCTTAAGGTCTTGGGGCACAAGGAATTGTATTTCATGAATTTGTTATCTCAGCCCTGGAAAATTTGTTAGCTGCATTTCTGATGGTTTCTGTAGGTAACTGGAGTATAAGCATTTCAGTCTTCACCAACTGGAATAAATTGTTAAAGGTACAGGAAAATAAAATGAGAGAGTAAAGAAGGGGAATAAAGCCCAATAATTTGGAGTTGCTATGGTGGCTTGAGCTGTCATAGAAAAGTTGAAAAATTGTTTTTGTAAAGGTTTTCAGGGTAGGACACAAGAAAAGTTCATTTTAAATGCTCTGAACTCAAGAGTCAGGAGGTACATGAAAATGGGGAAAAAAACAAAACAAAACATAATATAGTTGTGAATATAAAAACAAGTTGAAAATATTATAGCAATGTCTTTCTTTCCCACCAGATTTTCTTTACAAGTGAAACATAGAAAAGTTAGTGCACTGACCTGAGTAGAAGTTTATTACCAAGTGTAGGGATTCTCAACAAGGTCTCAAGTATGACGGAGAAACAGCAAGTAGTTCATGAAAGTCATCTTTATTTTCAAATATTAAATGACACAATAGAATAGATACTGAAGAGTTTTAAAAGCAAAACGTATGCATTAAAATGTTATTCAAATTCAATTCCCATTGCTTTCTTGCTCACTTTAGCAACACGTTCCTTGAAATACCCTCTTCGCAGGACCTCTCTCCCCCATTTGTTTTCCCACATGGGTGGCTCCTCCTCAGTCTCCATTGCTGGGTCCTTCTCATCACCCCGACCTCTCAATATTGGGCCACTTCAGGTCTTGATCTCTGTTCCATCCACTCACTCCCTGGTGATATCATCAAGTTCCTTGGTCATAAATACTCTCTGACTTCCCAAAATCATACCTCCAGCCCTAACCTCTTCCGTGAATGTCAGCCTCACCAATTCAGCTGCACGCTCAGCATCTCTATTTGATGTTCAAAACATAACTCTTGATTCCTCACAACCTGCTCTGCACCCCTGCACCCCACCCCACCCCAGTCTTTCTTCTTTCAGTCAATGTTAGCTCCATTCTGTAGATCAAAACCCTTGACCATCCTCTGGAATTCTTTCTTTCTACCATACACCACGTTCACCTCAGCAGCCAGTCCTGTTGCTTTACTGTTTAAATAAATCCAGAATCCAGCCACAGCTCACCACCTTCACCACTGCCGTCCTAGTCCGGGCTCCCAGGCCTTCCTTCCTCCACCACTGTCACCATCACAGTTTATGCTCCGCACCTGAAAGAAAAAAGAAAAGCTTACTCTGGCTGCTGTAAATTAGATCATTTGACTCACAAAATATCCCCAGGCCCACTAGATCTGTATAACATGGTGACCATCTCTTACGTCGTTTTCTCCTGCGCACTCAGTCCCCTAGCAGCATGCCCTCCTCACTGCTCCAAGCACAGCCCTGCCCCCTGCTGTCTTGGAAGCCTCTGAAGGTGTGGTTCATTCACGCCTCTCCATTCATGCCTCTGCTGCACTGTCAACTCACGGGACAGGCTTCTTGTATCCACTCTGTCTAAAAGCGAAATAAATAAAAAATAACACCTCTCGGTCATTTTCTGTCACCCCCTCCCTTTATTTTTCTTTTTAGTGATTATCACCACCTGACAAATTACTTGTATGTGTATGTGTGTAATTTGTTAAGCGATGTGAAATTAATGAAATAATTTTCTACTATGTCTCTAGATTTGTCATAAAACAACTAATGAGAGAGGGAGAGGGAGGAAGGGAGAAAGGAAGGAAGGGAGGCAGGTGGGAAGGAAGAAAGGAAGGGAAGGAGGGAGGGAGGGAGGAAGGAAAGGAGGAAGGATCTTGGTTGTAAATGTGTTTCAGACCCTGGTCCTAGTGTCCTGTTTTGCCTTTTCTCTAGCCCACCCTTTTCTGGGACTGACCAAATGATGACCTACAATTTGATTCTCAAAGGAATCGAAAAAATGGATTTTCCCAGAAAAATAACAAGAAAACCTGAGGATTTGATTAGGAGGCTTTGCAGGTGAGAATGACAGTTAGAAACGTCTTGTTCCTGGGGAAAGTGTGAAGGCTTCTTATTTCTGTTTCCACACATTTTAAATTAGGTATATATTTACTTTTTGTATTTTTCTCTGTAGCTAAATTATAATTAAAGGAAATCATTTTCTGTTTTGCAGTCTATGCTGGGAGTTCAAGTTCACCTTATGTTACAGATGCACAGAACCTACTTATAAAAGAGATTTAAAAAATTTAGGTCACTTCAGGAATCATCCTTATCTGTTATAGAGCAAAATGGTACCACAAACCTTAGCTTAATAAAGGGATAATTAATTTACAATCTTGTTATTTTGAGAGGAAGCTAGTGGTGATGATAAAGTGTTACTATATGCCCTCTTTCAATCTTTTTTTTTTTTTTAAGTACTCTTCTGGCCTTATTTTATTTTTATTAAGGTATGATTGGCATGTAATATTGTATTAATTTCACATGTACATTGCAATGATTTGATATTCACAAACACTACAGAATGATTACCACAACAACTTTAGTTATCATTCATCACCATACAGTTACAAGAAAAAAAAATTTTATCTTGTGATGAGAACTTTTAGGATTTACTCTCTTGGCAACTTTTAAATACTCACTCCAGTATTATTGACTACAGTCACCGTGCTGTAAATTACATCACCATGACCTATTTATTTTATCACTAGAAGTTTGGACCTCTTGACCTTATTCACCTATTTTGTCCATCCCCACTCCCCTCCCCAATGGCAACCACTATTTTGTTCTCTGAATCTTTGAATTTTGTTTTGTTTGTTTATATTAGTGACACCCTACGGTATTTGTCTTTCTCTGTTGGACTTATTTTACTTAGCAAAATACCTTTAAGTTCCATCCAGGTTGTTGTGAATGGCAAGATTTCATTTTCTATGGCTGAGGAGTACTGCATTATATAAATATAGGACATCTTTAACCACTCATCCACTGATGGACACTCAGGTTGTTTTCATAGCTTGGTTATTGTAAATAATATTGCAGTGAACATAGGGGTGCATATGTCTTTTCGAATTAGTGTTTTTATTTCTTTGGATAAATACCTAGAAGTGGAATTGCTGGATCATATTGTAATCATATATTAAATTTTTTGAGGAACCTCCATACTGTTTTCCATAGTGGTTGCACCAATTTACATTTCTAACAACAGTGTACAAGGGTTCTCTTTTCTCTACATCCTTGCAAACACTTGTTATTTGTTGGATTTTCGATAATAGCCATTTTAACAGGTGTGAGATTTGTGGTTTTGATTTGCATATCTCTGATGATTAATTATGTTGAACACCTTTTTATGTACCTGTTGGCCATCTATATGTCTTCTTTGAAAAAATGTCTATTTAGATTTGCCCATATTTTAATTGGATTTTTTTTTTTTTGCTATCAAGTTGTATGAGTTCTTTATATAATTTGGATATTAACCCCTTATCAGATATATGATTTGCAAATATTTTCTCCCATTCAGTAGGTTGCCTTTTCATTTTGTTGATGGTTTCCTTTGCTGTGAAAAAGCCTTTTAGTTTGATGTAGTTCCATTTATTTATTTTTGCCTTTGCTTTTGGAGTCAGATCCAAAAAAATCACCACCAAGACTAATGTCAGGGAGCATACTGCCTATGTTTTTTTAAGGAGTTTTAGAATTTCAATTCTTACATTCAAGTCTTTAATCCATTTTCAGTTATTTTTTGTGTATGGTGAAAGATAGTAGTCTAGTTTTATTCTTTTGCACAAGGCTGTCTAGTTTTCCCAGCACCATTTATTAAACAGACTGTCTTTTTCTCATAGTATATTTTTGCCTCCTGTGTCATAAATTAATTGTCCATCAATACATGGGTCTCTTTCTGGGCTCTCTACTCTGTCCCATTGATCTGTGATTCTGTTTTTATGCCAATATTATTCTGTTTTGATTACTGTAGCTTTGTAATATACTTTTAAATCAGGGAGTGTGATGCCTCTAGTTTTGTTTTCTCAAGATTGCTTTGACTATTTGGGGTCTTTTGTGGTTACATACAAATTTTAGGAGTGTTTGTTCTATTTCTGTGAAAAATACCACTGGGATTTTGACAGGGGTTGCATTGAGTCTGTAGATAGCTTTGTGTAATACAGACAGTTTAACAATATTAATTTTTTGAATTCATGAGCACAGAATATCTTTTTATTTGTGTCTTCTTTAATTTCTTTTATCGATGTCTTATAGTTTTCGGTGTACAGGTTTTTCACCTTCTTGGCTAAATTTATTCTTAGGGTATTTTATTCTTTTCAATGCAATTATAAATGGGATTTTCTTAATTTCTCTTTTTGATAGTTTGTTATTAGTGTATAGAAACAAAGAAATTTTAGTCTCTATTTTATGTATTTTTAAATTTCCACTCTGATCTTTATATATGTTGATTTGTACCCTACAACTTGACTGACTTTATTAGTTCTAACAGTTTTTTTGATGGAGTCATTAAGGTTTTCTACATATAAAATTATGTCATCTGTGAATAGTGATAGTTTTACTTCTCCCCTCCAGTGAGGAGGTCTTTTTAATTTCTTTTTCTTATCTAATTGATCTGGCTAGGATATCTAATGCTCTGTTGAATAAAAGTTGTGAGAGTGGATATCCTTGTCTTGTTTCTGACCTTAGAGAAAAAACCTTAAGCTTTTCACCATTGAGGGTGATGTTAGCTGTAGGCTTGTCACATATGGTCTTTATGTTGTGGTTCATTCTCTATACCTAATTCTTTTGAGAGTTTTTTTAAAAATTATAAATGGATATTGAATTTGTCAAATGCTTTTTTGGATCTGTTGAGATAATTACATGATTTTTATCCTTCATTTTTTTAATGTGGTGTTTCACATTGATTGATTTTCAGATGTTGAACCATCTTTGCCTCATTGGATTAAATCCCACCTGATCATGGTGTATGTTTTGTTTGCTAATATTCTGTGGAGGATTTTTACATCTATGTTTATCAGGGATATTGGCCTGCAGTTTTTATGTATGTGTGTTCTCTTCTGGTTTTGACCTCATAACATGAGTTTGGAAGCATTCTTTTCTTTTCAATGTTTTGAAGGACTTTGAGGAGTATAGGTATTAAGTGTTCTGTTTACATGTTTGGTAGAATTCACCTTTGAAGCCATCTGGCCCTAGACTTTTGTTTGTTGGGAGGTTTTTGGTTACTGATTCAATCTCCTCATTAACAATCAGTTTATTCAAATTTAGTATTTTTTCATGATTCAGTCTTGGAATATTATATGTTTCTAGGAATTTATCTGTTTCTTCTAGGTATCCAATTTGTTGGAATATAGTTGTTCGTAGCAATCTCTTAAGATCTTTTGCATTTCTGTGGTATCAGTTGTAGCTTCTCTTTTGTTTCTGATTTTATTTATTTGAGTTATTTTTCTTTTTTCCGTGGTGAGTCTAGCTAAAGATTTGTTAATTTTATCTTTTCATAGAACCAGCACTTAGTTGTTTTGTTGTTGTTTTTTTTGTTAATCCTCACTGGAGGATATTTGTTCCGTTGTTGTTGTTGTTGTTGTTTAAGAGCAAGTAGAAGGAAGGAAGGGAGGGGTAGAGAGAGAGAGAGAAAGAAAGAAAGAAACATCCATGTGAGAAAGACACGTTGGTTGGTTGCTTCCTCCATGTGCCCCAACCAGGGCCAGGGATCAAACCTGCAACCCAAGAATGTGCTCTTAACTAGGAATCAAACCCACAACCCTTTGGGCCATAGGCTGATGTTTTAACCACTGAGCCACCCTGGCCAGGGCAAACCAATGTTTAGTTATGTTATTTTTCTCTTATCTTTTTAGTCTCTATTTCATTTCCTTTTTTTTTTTTTTTTTGCTTTGGTCTTTATGTTTTTCTTCCTTCTACTAACTTTTAGCTTTGTTCTTCTTTTGATAGTTTCTTTAAGTATAAAGTTAAATTGTTTATTTGGGATTATTTTTTGTTTCTTGAGGTAGACCTATATCACTATGACCTTCCCTCTTAGAACTGATTTTCTGTCATCCTATAGATTTTGGTAAATTGTATTTTCATTTTCATTTGTCTCTAGGTATTTTTTATTTCTACTTTAATTTCTTCATTGACCCATTGGTTTTTCAGTAGTATGTTGTTTACTCTCCACATATTTATAATTTTTCCAGTTTTCTTCTCGTACTTGATTTCTAGTTTCATATCATTGTGGTTGGAAAAGGTACTTGATATGATTTCAGTCTTCTCTAAATTCATTGAGACTTGTTTTGTGCTCTAACATATGACCTATCCTGTAGAATGTTCCATGTGCACTTGAAAAGAATGTGTATTCTGCTGCTTTTGGATGGAATTTTCTGTATATACCTATTAAGTCTGTCTGGTCTAACATGTCCGCTCTGTGGACTGCATGTGCCTGCTGGCTTTAGGAAGGCAGTGGGAGAGTGCGGGGCCAGGGCGCACCTGCTGGCTTCTGGGAGGCTGTGAGAGAGCTCTGGGTGGGGTGGCTCACTGGCGCTGTCCAGGTAAAGGGAGAGACGAAAATGACACCTGCCAGCACCTCCATCCTGGAGAGTCTAAAGACCCCTGCCTCTCCAGCAGATACTTTAAGATTAGCAAATGAATCTCTTTTGCTCAGAGTCTACACGCTTTTCAAACTGCTACTTTAGTGCTGGTCCCTGGGCAAATGAGTCTGTGTGGCAGCCCCTAGCAGAAGTATCTCAGCTCCCTACAGCCCTCTAAGTCTCCTGAACGTGAGCCTTATTGATTTTCAAAGATAGACATTAGTGGGGCTCATCTCTCTATTGAGGGTCCCAAGGGTTGAGGTGACTGATGTGAGGTATGAACCCCCTGCTCCTCAGGGAGAAGATTCGGATTTGTGAGATCCCTCCTGGTTGTTGGTTGCCACGCTGGGCGTGGAGTTTCTGGTGAGACTGTCTCTGCCTCTCCTACCTCCTTCATGTGGCCCTTTTACCATTTGCTGTGAGGGAGCTGTTCTGCTAGTTTTGAGGTCTTTTTCAGAGAGAATTGTTCTACACGTAGTTATAGATTTGGTGTGTTCATGGGAAGAGGTGAGTTCAGGTTCTTCCTACATGGTCATCTTGGACCATGCCTCTGGCCTTATTTTCAATTACTCAAAATTTCTATTTACCATTAAAAATAATGTATTGGAGAATAGAAGAGTTATATAATTTTGTTTGAACTTTACTTTGTTGCTGTTTTGTTCACACATTTGAACTTTATTTTTAAGCATTAAAATTTAATAAACATAAAACATAAAACCTAGCTGTGGGTTGCCAACAAAAATGTCTGTGTGTTTCCAGCTGAGGTGTAAATGATTCTCTAAAGCTTTCCCTGATTTCTCAGCAGAGTTTGTAAAATAACCCGCTCCTGTTCTTTTACATATTCATTTCTGGTGCACTTAAAGCACTAGGAGATGTATAGATATAGAGAGAAATGTAGATACGTGCATAAAGATATAAATATAGATACATATATAGATACAGACATATTCCTAACTCTAATTTCACTGTAGCTCCCCCAGAGAGGGGCATGTGTTTTTTAACCCCCCTCTACTCAAATGTCTAGTCTATGAATATTGTTGAATAAATGAATGAATGAATGAATGAAGAAATGTTAAATTTTAATTTAAAATGTACTCAAACATAATTATTATAAACCATCTTTTAAAAAATTATTATTTTAGGCAAAATCCAACAGAAAGGCTGGGAAATCTGAAGAATGGAATCAATGACATTAAGAAACACAGGTACATAGTTACTTCTTTGCCCAGGAAAATATATAAATTTATAGAAAACTGTGGTGATCTTGAAGCTTCTCTCAGTAAGCTGCACATGTTCCTTTACAGACTCTTTTTGGCCCTTCATATTTAATTGTGTTTTACTAGACCCAGCCACAATAATCAATCTCAAAATGACTTCTTCAGTGCCGGAAATTTGTATGACAGTGGATGAAGTTTAAAATAAGTTATAAAATCCCTTATAGCAATGTAGATTTTTATCCACAGCTATCTTTATTCTTATTTTTAAATGTCAACTTGGAGTCTGTAAATGAATTCTTCTAATTTTCACATTTGATTTATAATTAAAGTACAATTTAGAATTGTCAATATTCAAGAGAATGGGTTGGCTAAATTAACTATAAATAGTATTGCATTTCAGTTTTTTATTAATATTATACATTTATTTTAAATATAAATTTCCTTTAACTAGCTTTCCAAATTCTGAAGCCTCAAGTTGTATTTTACTTTTTGGGTGAAGTCCATTGATTTCCACAAAACCTCAAACAATGTTTTATCCTTGTGCAGTAATCTAACACGGACCTCTTCAGTTCTGTGAAATTCTAAATCTGTCCTTTAGAACCATAGAGAACTTCATAAGCTATCCTTTCTTAATTGGTTACATATGTGGAAGTTCAAGCTTTTAAGATCTTTTTTTCCCAAATTGATGCCTAGCTAAATCCTGTAATCCTCAACATGTTTTAATTCTGCGTATGATTTACAGATATAATACATCACCTATTGCTAGTACAAAAATAAATTTGAGAATTTCATTATTGAAAACCTTTGAGTACACTGATGTGTTCACTTTTAGAAATGAAAACACCTCTCAATATTGCATTTCTCTCTGGATATTTTTACTGAAGAATTAAGGGCACACCAACACAGTGTGAAAACGAAGAGAGAGATACTGCTGGATAGAAACGCTATTCATTTTTCCTAACATTGGTGGTGCAGCTGCCAACCCTGCTCTATCTATTCATGAACTTTCTTGAAATAAAGCCATGCATTCAACATTGTAAATTCATAGAGAGCTCTGCCTTAAGGGAGTATTAGGGAAGGCGAGAGGGCTTGAGGGAGGGGGGGGAGGGAAGAAGCGAGGGAGACCATCTGTGGATTTTATAGACATTAAAATGTTTAGAGTATTTTATTGTTCTTTGTCATCCTTTGGATTGCCTTCAGTGTAAAGTTTATTACTTGTCTTAGATTCCAATTTATCTTTCTTCCTACAAGCTGTTATCACAATTTCTTATCTCATTATAACATGACACATAAACACACCATTCATATGGAACAAGCAAGCGTTCTGTCAATTAAAGTTATCCTTTCAATGTATTTCCCTCCTTTATTTCATTACAGAAGCATCTTCATGTTTTTCTTTGGAGTAATTGGGAAGTAGAGTGTTAGAATTGTTAATAGGCTCCAGTTTTGTCTTTTACTTCTTATTTTCCTGAGGCTCATTTAAATGTAGCTGTCAAGTTGTGATTGGAGGTACATGTAAATGGATGGGGAGAATTTTCTCACCTTAGCATGGTAAGGAAGAGTTTTGCATTTCCTTCCCTGTAGGGATGACTTCACCCACTCTTTTGAACAGGCAGGATGTTTTTCTGCCACATATCTGTAGAGTCAGAATACAATGTGTAGGGTAGAGTTCACTAGTGAGACGTGCCAAATGTACACAGTGCCTTATGGTAAGCCCAGAGGGGCCAAAACCCTTATTTTATCCTATTTTCATAGTGTTTATTCAGATACAAAGTTGAGGAAGAGAGGCCTGAAAAATAGATCTCACTCTGCCTTCAGATAGGAGTATTCTAAAACCTTCCACAAGCCCCCAAAGTAAATAGCTTCTCTACTTCTTTATATTCTTGGAATTAAAAAAAAAACACAAAAAAACAAAAAAAAAAAACCTTTCTAAAATTTGCCATCGGATTTTCCCATTCTTCTCTAAAGTGAAACTTATTTTTTTTTCTTAGAGAACTATTCACTTTAACTTTGTATTTAAAAACAATACAGTAAAACATGGCGTATTGTTATCCGTTTGCCCATTCTGTCTTAAATCATCTTTCCTAAAAATAGACTTCCTCCCTTCTCTATTTATGAGCTAACACACAAACTAGGCACCAGTTATGTCTCCCAACACTTTTCTGAAAAAAGGAGATAATATACTTGCAGGGTACAAGGAAACCTTTCCTGCTAGGTAGAGGAATAATGTGTTTCCAGTGTCTTCATGTTACCTTTAATATTTCTAGTCTCTAGAATTACTTTCAAGAACAGCTCCTACAAATCTCCTAAAGATGAAGCAGCACTTTATGTGCTGTTGCTGCCCCTGTTTCTTTGGTGAATAGTTTTCACACCAGTGCGTGCTGGCATTTGCATCACTTCAAATGTGGTCAGTGTCAAAAGGCCAAGTGTTAAGTGAATACCCACTCACGTCAAGTAAATATTGCCATAAGTCAAATTGTAACAAGTACTCCGCCAGAAATGCATAGGCTCTTTGATTCAGTAGAGTAACAGTAATGATTTTTATTGATATTTATGGAGTAGCTTCTGGGAAGAGAGCATTGTAAAATATGTTAAAAGGGTTTGTGTCAAAGGGAAAGAATCCACAGAACTGTGAGCCTGGAAATCCCTGAAATGGAGCATCAGGCTGTGCAAAGAAGCTGATGGGCGGATCAGGGAGAGGACTTCTGTGGTTTTTGTAGCAAGGACAAGGGAAGCCGTACAGCTGGGATTGCTGTCTGACTCCCACTCTTTGACTGGTGTCTCAGTAGCTTGTACCAAAATGGGCATTTGGGGTTCAGAATGGCACCTGAAATGGAATGTTCTAGAACCTGCCCTCTGGTTTTTGTGCTTTTCTCTTCCTAAGTTTAGACTTGGTATGGGAAGTCCAGTCAAGGGCTGAACCAAAACCAGCTCCAGGAGTGAAAGAGATTGAGCAGGGTGGAAGAGTGTAATTTCCGGTGTGCCCACCAGACAGGAACGGGAGAGCCTCCTACAGTGTCCTGCCTCCAGTCTGCCCCGCCCTGTCCCACGCTGCCCGTGTGGCCATGTAGCAGCCAGAATTATCTTTTGAAAATACATCTACATGGCATCATTTACTTAGAACTTTCTAATGGCTTCTCATTTTGTGTAAAACTCTGATTCCTTACTGTGTCCTACAAGGCAGCCTTACATGCTCTGGCCTCTGCCATTTGTTCAGACATCATTTTTTCCTAGTTTCCCCTGCATTCACCACACTAAAGCTCGTTGCTTTCACTTCCATCCACTTGGAAGGCTCTTGCCACAGATCTTCCCATGGCTTCCCTCTTCTTTGCATTCTGGCCTTCATTCAAATATCCTTTCTTCCAATACCACTCTCACTAAAAACAGCCCTTCCACCCATCCGCATCCCAGTCGTGATCTACCACTTAGTACTGCTAGTGTCTAATATTAACTTAAGTATTTATTTTGTTTACTTGTTTTTTTCTTCTTCTTCTGTCTGTCACCTTTCACCAAAATAAAAACATCTAAAAAGCAGGATCAATGTCTGGGACCAAATTGAATTTTCATAGCTTTTTGTTGGCTGCTTGACCTGACATCAGTGTCCCAATGGAAGAGATCGGTGGATCTAGAACAGTATTATTCTGTGTTCCTTATAAGATCTCAAGAGACTGAGTCCATCTGAGCATTGTGTTTCCAGCCCACCAAGCTTTACATGTATCCTGAAGATCAGATCAGCCCTTTCAGATTAATGATGTGGAAGCAATACATTAAAGAACTTCATCTGGCCATCAGCTTAATCCCATTACAGATTACTGTTAAGTGCTTTTTAATCTTGGAGGCTTTTAGATCCATATGACCAGGAGTGTCACCACCATGGTGTGATGTTGCAGACACTATAGTAAGAGGTCCTGTAAGTGTGTTCTCTTGCAGAGTCATTCAGTTATTCAGAAGACATATATTGAGACCCTGTTCTGTGTCAAGTGTTAGGGACACAGAGGAAAAGGAACAGACAAAAACCAATGTCTCATGGAGCTTGCATTCTAGTGGGAAAGACAGAAAATGAACAGTATAATTAATTAAAGTATATAGTAGATTCATTAGATAGCAGTAAGTGTTAAGGAGAAAGAATAAAGCAGGCAAAGGAGATAGAAAGTATGTGGAGAGTGGGATAGGAAAGGGCTTGCAGTGGTAGACTGATGGCCAGAGAAGGCCTCACTAAGATGACCTTTGAGAAAAGACTTGAAGGTGTTGAGGAAACAAATCATATGGAAATTTAGGGAAAAAAACAATCTAGCCAGAGGTCCTTGAGCACAAAGCTGTTAAAGTAGGAGCACCCCTAGTTTATTGGAACAATGGTGAGGAGATGAATGAGCAAGGAAGGGAGAAGAGAACACAGGAGACAGTGGTAAGGTGAGAGAAGGTGGCGGTGGACAGAATGGCTTTGCAAGGCCTTATGGCTTATAGTAAAGACATGGTAAGGACTTTGCCTTTCACACTGAGTGAAATGGAAAATATTGGAATGTCCTGAACAAAAACATGAGAACTGAATTATATTTTAAATGTTCACTCTTGCTAGTGGGTTGTTTCCCACAGACAAAAGCAGGAGGACCCATTAGTTATTGTAATAATACAGGCAAGGAATAATAGTGGGTTGGCCTGTGCAGGTAGTGGGAAGATGTTGAGAATTTGTCATATTCTGAATATAGGCATGTTTTACAGGTAACACTGACAAGACTTGCTTATGGAATGAGCTAGGATGTAAGAGAAAGGATAACTGCGATGTTTAAACAATTGGAAGAGTTAAAGCAAGTTGGTTGGGGAAATTTTGGAACTCCAGTGTGAGCCTGATTGATACATGCTAGATGCCTGGTAGACACCCAGTTGGAAGATGATGAACAGCTATTGCCTGTAAAGCAATGGAGAAGTCTTGGTTAGAAATATAGATACCTGGGAGTAACCAGTATATAAAGTTATTAAAAGCCACAAGACTAAATGAGATTACCTAGGAAATGAGAGTATTGAAAAAGAAGGAGTCCAAGGACTAAGCCCTGTATCCCATCAACTTCCCATGGAAATAGCAGTGGGAAATTAGGTCAAGCACCCAAGAAGGCAGGAAGAAAGCCAGGACAGTAGCATGTCCCAAAAGCCAATGAAGGAGGGTTTCACGGGGTAGGAGTGATGAACTGTGGCAAATGCTCCTGACAAGTTAAGGTGAAAATTGAGAACTGATGGCATTCAGTGGAGTGGAGAGTGTGAAACCTGACTGTAGTGTGGTCAGGAGAAAATGGGTAAATAGAGGGATCAGATAACTCTCTCAGGGAGTTGTCCTCCAATGGAAGGAGAGAGATGGAGTGAGGATTGGAAGGGAGCTCAGGTCCAAAGAGAGTATTTTGTGGTTGGAAGAAATAGAATGTTTCCATACTGATGAGAGTGGTCCAGCAGAGAAGATGTTAAGATTCAGGAGGAAGAATTGCAGGAGCCTGACTTTAAATAGAGAAGAGTCTACGGGATCAGTTACACAGAAGAGGAGTTGACCTTAGCTAAAAGCAAAGGTAGTTATTCCATGGTACTGGAGAGAAGGGTACCTACAGTTGTGAGTAGGTAGGCAGGTATGCTGGTGGAAGATTGTGGAAGTCTCTTTTTTGCTTCAGTTTTCTCAGTGAAAAAGGAAGCCAGGTCATCATTTGGGAGTGAGGATGGGAAGGAGGTTGTGGAAGTTTGAAGAGAGAAGACAGAGGATTCTGAAACAAAGGTAGTGTGACAATGAGTGGAACCACAGGGAAATCTAGACTGATTACTGGGCAGTATTAGGGGCTCCTTGGGGTTAGTGGGCTTGGCTTTCATGCGAGACCAGACAACCAGCATGGTCGAGTATTTTCCTCCGAGCACGTTGCCAGCAGGGAGCAGACAACAAAATGGATTGACTGACATGCTAATAGTTTTCAGGCAAATAATATTTCTCTGTGTTTTGCTCATTTCTTAGGTGGTTAAATGGTTTTAATTGGGAGGGACTGAAAGCACGGAACCTTCCATCACCTTTACAAAGAGAGGTATGGTATCCACTATATTACTCTCATAACTTTTTTGTAGGTATTTGTTTTTGTAAACAGATTTTAGGTGTGCATGTATTATATATAACAGATCTTAGATTTTTTAAATCATTTTTTAAAAATTAAGTTAAAATGTCATAATGGTTTTAATTGTAGGGACTAAATAGTATTACCTACCTGATGAGCATTAACTTTGTTCTCAGAAATCAGTTACATGTAAATCTAAGTCCCCAAGTTGTCAGTGTGTTAGGCTGATAGATGGCACTAGAAATATAGTACGAACCAGATAAGTAACTTGAAATGTTCTAGTAGTCATATTAAAAGAGATAAAAAGAAATAGGTGAAATTAATTTTAATTAATATCCAAAATATCATCACTTCAATATGTAATCAACATAACCTATTAATGAGATGTTACAGTTAATTTTTTTTAATTTCTTTTTTCTTTATTGTAATCCCAAGTGGATTTCACACTTGTAACATGTATCAATTCGGCCTTGCTACATTTCTTTTCTTTTTTTCATTTGATTGATTGATTGATTGATTGATTTTTGTTACAGATGTTTCTCCTTTTCCCCCCACTGACACCCTCCTCCCCACTCCCGCCCCCCCCACCTTCACAGTATTGTTGTCTGTGTCCATTAGTTATGTATATATGCATATAAGTTCTTTGATTTATCTCTTCCCGCCCTCCCACCCCCTCCCCCTCTGAAGTTTGTCAGTCTCCTCTTTGAGATGGTATGGAGGAACCTGGAGAGTATTATGCTAAGCAAAATAAGTCAATCAGAGAAAGACAAATATCACATGGTCTCACTTATTGTGGAAAATAATGAACAAAATAAGCTGATGAACAAAATAGACCGAGACATGGGCTAGCTACATTTCAAGTGCTCAGTCACCACACGTGGCTGGTTGCACAGCACAGCTCTGGAGAAAGCAGAGCATTTGCTAACTTAAGGGAAAATCACTCAGGAATGACCTGGGTCAACCTTACAAACTCTAGCTGTGTTCTTTCTAGAGGAATTTTGAAGATCTATGGCATATTTTTAGGTTGACATCTGAATTTTTTTATTGTACATTTAAATTGTTGTAGATAATATAATTTCTAATATTTTGAAAATATTGACATCTTAAAGTACAACACTACTGTTACTTCACCCCTTTAAATATATCCAATAGATCATTGAGATTTGATACCAGTGATTAAACAATACAGACAGGTGCCCGGCTGGTGTGGCTCAGTGGATTGAGTGTCAGTCCCATGCACTGAGAGGTCCCACTTCAATTCCTGATCAGGACACATGCCCAGGTTGCAGGCTCGATTCCCAGTAGGGGGCATGCAGGAGGCAACCAATCAGTGTTTCTCTCTCACAATGATGTTTCTATCTCTCTTTCCCTTCTTCTCTCTCTAAAAAATCAATAGAAACATAAAAAAATATATAGACAGAAATATTACATCATTCCTTTCTCTCTCTGAATTCATATTTTCATATTTCCATTTCATTTCCTTTCAAAATGTCATTCTAATGTAAAATGTTTTTATGCTTGACAATCTTTAATCAATCATTTTTTAAATGCCTTTCAATTGTAGTTTTATAAATTTTAAAATTCCTGTGACCACCAAAATTTCTGTGGCACCACAAATATTTCTTCTGGATTCAGTTGTAATTACATTTTTTATAGCATGCAGCATCAAACAACATAAATATATAATAAGATTTTAAAGGAATTATTAAACAATATTTGTAAAGAAAATATTTAATGTGCCTGTGGATAAATTTCATTTACTTAAAAAATGGACTCAGACTCCACATCACTTTTATTCCTTATTAAACTTATGTAGATACAAGTGCTAAGAGTTGTGTTCACATAAATAAATGGGAGCAAAGGGTTTTTATTTTAATTTTTTTCTTTATTGATTTTTAGAGAGAGAGTAAGGGAGAGGGAGAGAGAGATAGAAACATCAATGAGAGAGAACATCTACTGGCCGCCTCCTGCATGCCCCCCACTGGGGATTTGGCCCACAACCTGGGCATGTGCCCTGGCCGGGAATCGTACTGGTGATCTCTTGGTGCATGGGTCGACGCTCAACCACTGAGCCACACCGGCCGGGCGGGAGCAGAGGGTTTTACAATGGCAGTGTCACTTTGAACACCTGAGTGGTCTCCCCACCCTCCCACAAACAAGTTATGCTCTATTATAAATAGTATTTTAATGATCCAGGAGCTGATAATTGAATTAGGTACTTTTTACATTTGTTGGAAAGTAAAGAATTGGAAACCACCTAATTTGTAAAAGAGCCACTTTCAGCAGGGTCAATGATATTTTGAATTGTCCCTTTGTTTGGCATTCTGGAAATGTTATGTGGTCAATCAACCATATACAAATTTAAGGTTGGTGAGATGCTTTCATGAAGTAGAAGGATTCTGGCAAATTTTGATTTTCTTTTTAAGCATCTGATTTTAAGATATTTTTTATTTTTAAAAAATAATAGACATAGTTTTTGTCACTTTTTCTTGTGGAAATACTCATCAGACCAGGTAGTTTCCACTGAATGTAATCCAGTGACCCGATCCATTTGGAGATCTCATGAGGCTGAGCGTGTGACTCAGAAATGACAGTTGGTCATCTCCTCCTTTTATCTAACTTACCAGTAGTTGCAATTTAAAATCTGTGTTCAGGTTTGGAAAGCATTACCCATATGTAATAGCATGCTTCGTCAACATCATCCTCACCTTTGCTTTAATCCTTTCTCTGTTAGCTCAAGGGACCCACAGATCACAGCTACTTTGACAAGTACCCTCCTGAAAAGGGAGTACCTCCGGATGAGCTGTCAGGCTGGGATAAAGACTTCTGACAGAAAGGAAAAAAAAAAAAAAAGATGATCACTGCCTATCTACTACAGAAGAGGACTGTGAACACCCATAATCCAATACTGAGTATTTCTCTCATTGGCGTATTGTGATATCTGTTGGAAGACCATTAGGGAAAAGAAATCCTTGCCCACCAGCTGGGGTGGATGATAGTGGTAACAGAAGTGGTTCTGAATGATAATGTCTTACTTAGATGCTGTGAATTACTCATGATTTCTATTCTTTGCTTTTCTCAAATGTTGAAGGATATTCTATTCTCCTCTCCACAGTCAAAACCATTTTTGTTGAAAGGGCATAGTGTCCTCTGCAATCTATTGCTCCATCTTGATCATACTCACCTCCTTTGAGTCTTAATAAGGTTTAAAAAGCATCTTCCCCTTGAGCAACAAAGTCATGCGAACAGTATCAAGAACAAGGGCGAATTCTGGAAGATTTTCCCTGCTCTCAACAGCTCCGTGTAAGCATTGTGGTGGTTTGCAGAAATCTTGGTAGACAAAAGAGGCTCTTGACTTTTACTTGTGTTCAGCCTAGAAATATATTAAGATGCTTCTGATATTAGTCTGGGGAAAAGCAAGTTTGAGTATTTAGTCAGTGGTACTGCTCCCTAAAATAAATGAGTTAATTAATCCAACAAGGTAATTATGTTCTGTTGGGGAACTTAGGAAAAATAAACAAAGCAAAAAATATTTTCCATTCTCCTGTGACCAGCTGTGATACCTCAGAGACTTTCCAAAGCCTTGTTAAAGATGGTTTTAATGTGCAATTAAATGATGGACTTTTGAAAAGGTTTCATCTTACAGACTATGTAGTTTTACAATCAAAGTCAAAATCATGCAGAAATAAAATTGTGAAGGCTTTTTCTTCCCATTAAATGTGGAAGAGAATGAAGTCTGATAGATAAGGTTGCTGACTCTTTGAAACTCTGAGATATTTTGGGCAGTTCTGTGATTGTTGCTGTTAATAAACCAAGAGGATAGACTAACCAGAATTAATTTTTAATGTGATCCCATTGGTAAATGTTGATGCACTGTAATCACTGCTGTGTTCTCTTTGTAAAGACATCTGAGTCATGATGTGTTTATAATTTTAGATTGTTAAGGCAAGCCAGCTGCTGGAGAAGTGATGGGACTTTAGAAGTAACTGTGTCATCTAGCACCTGCCCTCTTCCCGTCTACTCCACGCAGTCTTCCAAATAATGGAGAGAGTAGTTTTCATAGCATTAGATGTCAGTACCTAAGAACTTTACTAGTAAACGTTTTTATGTATCAACCACAATCACTTCCTCACCCTCCTTCCAAAATGGATAGGAAGCAGACTTTCTCTGTATCTTTTTGATCTGGCAAAGTAAAAATACCAGCTCAGTTATTTCATTATTCAAGCTTCTGGTTATATTTTTATATGCAAATGTCCTATGGGAATAGGAGCCTCTACCCACACCCCACCCATATTTTCTTCATTCAAAGAAAGTCAGCCACATGCTTCCTGAAGAATTAAACCAGATAAGAGAGGCCCAACCCAGGAAGGTGCATTCTTAACAAATTGAATTTCCACATTTAGAATCCTTTTGCTGAACCAAAGAATTTTTGTTTCCTGGAATAGTATTTTTAAAGATTATGTATTGTACATAGAAAAAACATTTTTAATAGGATCAACATAACCTGCTTAATGAATTTCTAAGATTTTTAAAAGATTTTTATTTGCATTTGGTTTGTAAGCACTGTATGTTTTTCCATGTATATATTTTAAATGACCCACCTAAATGAGGTAATTTATGTATTGGGTGGATATTACAATTGTACAGTTATCATAGCAATGATATTCTCAAAGGAGATCAAGAGTTGTAATTCAAGAAAGACCTACATATATATACAAATAAAAACTGACTTAGACTACTACAGGTATTTTGTCTGTTACTGGCCATATCAGTATGTAATATTCACATGTGATTTTATTGTGTTTCTTTAGAGTATTTAAAGAAATGATAGCTTGAACCACTGTATAATCCCAATTCCACTCTTTCCTAGCTGGGTGATCTTGGGAAATGACTTTACTTCTTTGAGTACTAGCTTTCTCACCTGTAGAAAAAGTCACAGTAAAGTAATGCCTACTTTAGAGGCCTGTTTGGGGATTAAATAAGATATCTAGAGAGTTTTTTGCATATATCTGTGAAATAATCAATGCTTCACATATGGGAGCTACTGTTATTTTCTCAGTTAGAATTAAAAGGTCCTTGCCTGACTGGTGTGGCTCAGCTGGTTGAGCATTGTCCCATGCACCAGGAGGTCACCAGTTTAATTCCCGGTCAGGGCACATGCCTAGGTTGTGGGCTCGATCCCCAGTAGGGGATGTGCAGGAGGCAGCCGATAGATGTTTCTATCTCTCTCTCCCTCTTCCTTTCTCTGAAATTAATAAAAACGTTTTTTTTTTAAAGGGCCTTAATAACCATTAAGTCCTGAACCTTATGTATCATTTATATCTGTATGCACAATTGTTTCAATTAAATCCACTATCTACCTTTTCTTTTTTTAATTAATTAATTAATTGTTTTATTACAGGTATGCCTCCTTTTTCCCCCATTAACATCCTCCACCTTGCTCCTGCCCTGCCCCCTACCCCCACCTTCACTGCACTGTTGTCTGTGTCAATTGGTTGTGCATATATGCATATCAGTTCTTTGGTTTATCTCTTCCCACCCCTCCCATCCCCCATCCCTCTGAGGTTTGTCAGTCTGCTTCCTACTTTCTTTAGGTCGACAGCTTATTTTGTTCATTATGTTCCACAAATAAGTGAGATCATGTGGTACTTGTCTTTCTCTGACTGGCTTATTTTACTTAGCATAATTCTCTCCAGGTCCCTCCATGTTGTCTCAAAGGGTAAGAGATCTCTCTTTCTTAAAGCTGCATAGTGTGTATGTACCACAGCTTTTTCCGCTCATCTACTGATGGCACTTGGGCTGTTTCCAGATCTTAATTATTATAAATAGCGCTGCTATGAACATAGGGGTGCATATATTCTTCCTGATTAGTGTTTCAGGCTTCTTAAGATATATTCCAAGAAGTGGGATCACTGGGTGAAACAGCAGCTCCATTTTTCATTTTTGAGGAAACTCCATATTGTTTTCCACAGTGGCTGCATCAGTCTGCATTCCCACTAGCAGTGTGCTAGAGTCCCCGTTTCTCCACATCCTCATCCTTGTCAGCATTTGTTGTTTGAGGATTTGTTGATGGCCACCATTCTGGTAGTTGTGAAATAATATCTCATAGTCGTTTTAATTTGCATCTCTCTGATGATTAGAGATATTGAGCATTTTTTCATATATCTCCTGGCCATTTGTATGTACTGTTTGGAGAATTATCTATTCAGGTCCTCTGCCCATTTTTAATTGGATTTTGTCTTCCTTTTGTTGAGTTGTATGAGTACTCTATATATTTTGGCTATTAACCCCTTATCTGATGTATCATTGGCAAATATGTTCTCTTTTCATTTTGATGCTGGTTTCTTTTGTCGTGCAGAAGCTTTTTAGTTTGATGTGGTCCCATTTATTAATTTTTCCTTTATTTCTCTTGCCCTAGACCGGCAGTTCTCAACCTGTGGGTCGCAACCACTTTGGGGGTCGAACGACCCTTTCACAGGGGTCACCTAAGACATAACAGTAGCAAAATTACAGTTATGAAGTAGCAACAAAAAAAATTTTATGGTTGGGGGTCGCCACAACATGAGGAACTGTATTAAATGGTCGCGGCATTAGGAAGGTTGAGAACCGCTGCCCTAGATGATGTATCAGTGAAAATTCTGCTACGTGTGATGTCTGAGATTTTGCTGCCTACATTTTCTTCTAGGATTTTTGTGATTTCACTAGTTACATTTAAGTCTTCTATTCTTATGTATAGTATAAGTTGGTGGTCTAGTTCCACTTTTTTGCATGTACCTGTCCAATTTTCCCACCAACACCATTTATTGAAGATACTGTCTTTACTCCATTGTATGCTCTTGTCTTCTTTGTCAAATATAATTGTGCATACTGTCTTGGGTCGATTTCTGTGTTCTCTATTCTATTCCACTGATTTATATCCCTATTTTTGTGCCAGTACCAGGCTGTTTTGATTACAGTGGCTTTGTAGTATAACCTGATATCCGGAATTGTGATCCCTTCCACTTTGTTCTTCTTTTTCAAGATTGCTATGGCTATTTGGG
Source organism: Tadarida brasiliensis (assembly GCA_030848825.1). Taxonomy (NCBI): domain Eukaryota; kingdom Metazoa; phylum Chordata; class Mammalia; order Chiroptera; family Molossidae; genus Tadarida; species Tadarida brasiliensis. The sequence goes on along the minus strand of CM061257.1, from coordinate 57,530,303 downwards.
GTGTTTTTTGGTTCCATATAAACTTTTAGAGTATTTGTTCTAGATCTGTGCAATATGCCATTGGTATTTTAATAGGGATTGCATTGAATCTATAGATTGTTTTGGGTATTATGGACATTTTAATGTTGATTATTCCAATCCATGAACAGGTTGTATGGTTCCACTTTTTTATATCTTCCTCTATTTTTTTTTTTTTTCAATGTCCTGTAGTTTTCTGAGAACAGGTTTTTTACCTCCTTGGTTAACTTCTAGGTATCTTAGTTTTTTTGTTATAATGGTAAATGGGATTTTTTTTTTTTTTTTTTTAGTTTCCCTTTCTGTGTGTTTATTATTGATGTTTAAAAATGCCAATGATTTCTGAATGTTGATTTTGTATCCTGCTACCTTACTGAATTCGTTTATTAAATCTAGTAGTTTTTTTTTGGTGGAGTCTTAGGGTTTTGTATATACAATATCATATCATCTGCAAATAATGACAACTTCACTTCCTTCTTTCCAATTTGGATGCCTTTTATTTTTCTTCTTGTCTGATTCCAGTACTATGTTGAATTAGAGTGGTGAAAGCAGGCATACCTGTCTTATTCCTGTTCTTAAGGGAAATGCTTTTAGTTATTGCCCATGGAGTATGATGTTGTCTGTAGACTTGTCATATATTGCCTTTATTATGTTGAGGTATGATCCTTTCATTTGCACTTAGCTGAGAGATTTTTATCAAAAATCAGTGCTGGATTTTGTCATATGTTTTTTCAGTATCTATTGATATGATCATATGGTTTTTAACTTTCATTTTGTTTATGTGGTGTATCACATTCATTGATTTGCCAATATTGTTCCAGCCTTGCATCCTGGGATGAATCCCACTTGGTCATGGTGAATAATTTTTTTAATGTATTGGTGGATCCGATTTGCTACTATTTTGTTCAAGATTTTGGCATCTATGTTCATCAGGGTATTGGCCTGTAGTTTTCTTTCTTTGTAGTGTCTTTTTCTGGGTTTGGAATTAGAATTATGTTGGCCTCATAAAACGAGTTTGGAAATCTTCCTTCTTCTTGAATTTTTTGGAATAGTTTGAGGAGAATGGGTGTTAGTTCTTTGAATGTTCGGTAAAACTCCCCCATGAAGCCGTCCAGGCCTGGGCTTTTGTTTGCTGGAAGAGTCTTGATTACATCTTCAATTTCCTTCATTGTTATTGGTCTGTTCAAGTTTTCTACCTCTTACTGGTTCAGTTTTGGGAGACTATGTGTTTCTAGAAATGTGTCCATTTCACTTAGATTGTCAAATTTGTTGCCGTATAATTGTTCATAGTATTTGTTAATGATCCTTTGTATTTCTGTGGTGTCAGTTGTTACTTCTCCTCTTTCATTTCTGATTTTGTGTATTTGGGTTCTCTCTCTTTGTTTCTTGGTGAGTCAAGCTAAGGGTCCATCAATCTTGTTTATCTTTTTGAAAAACCAGTTCTTTGTTTCATTGATCCTTTGAATTGTTTTTTGGGTCTCCATGTTGTTTATTTCTGCTCTGATCTTTAGTATTTCCTTCCTTCTACTTGCTCTGGGGTTTTCTTTTTGTTTGCTTTCTAGTTCTTTAAGTTGTGAGGTTAGATAGGCAATTGGAAATGTTTCTTGTTTCTTGAGGTAGGCCTGTGGTGCTATGAACTTCCCTCTCAGAACTGCTTTCACTGCATCCCATAGATTTTGTGTTGTTGTGTGTTTAATTTCATTGGTTTCCAGGAAGTTTTTAATTTCTTCTTTGATCTCCTTGGTAACCCATTCGTTGTTTAATAACATGCTATTTAGCCTCTATGTGTTCAAATGTCTTTGCATGTTCTTGTTACAATTGATTTCTAGTTTCATGCCATTGTGATCTGAGAAGATGCTTGATATGATTTCAATCTTCTTGAACTTGTAGAGACTTCATTTGTGTCCTAACATTTGGTCTATCTTTGAGAATGTCCCATGTGCATTTGAGAAGAATGTGAATTCTGCAGTTTTGGGGTGTAATTCTCTGTAGGTATCTATTAAATCTATTTGATCTAGTGCTTCATTTAGTCTCTGTTTCCCTGTTAATTTTTTGTCTAGAAGATCTATCCAGTGATGTCAACGAGGTGTTGAAGTCCCCTGCTATGATTGTATTGCTGTCAATTTCTCCTTTGAAGTCCTCCAGAAGATTTTTAATATGTTTTGGTGCTCCTATATTGGGTGCATATATGTTTACCAAGGTTATATCTTCCTGTTAGATAGATCCTTTCAATATTATGTAGTGGCCTTCTTTGTCTCTAGTTATGACCTTCATTTTGAAATCTAATTTATCAGATATGAGTATTGCTACCCCAGCTTTATTTTTTCCTTTCTGTTTGCTTGGAAGACTTTTTTCCATCCATTCCTTCACTTTCAACCTGTGTGAATCTTTTGTTGTGAGGTGGATCTCTTGTAAACAACATATATGAGTCATGCTTTCTTATCCAATCAGCTACTCTGTGTCTTTTGATCAGAGCATTCAATCCATTTACATTTAAGGTGATTATTGATATGTACTTATTTATTGCCATTTTTGTTGAGTGTGGTTATATTTTTCTTCCTATTTCTTCTACTAGTTACAGCAGTCCTTTTAACATTTCTTGCAGTGCTGGTTTGGTGCTAATATATTCCCTTAGCCTTTTTTTTTTTTGTCTGGGAAGCTCTTTATTTCACCTATTTTGAATGATAGCCTTACTGGATAGAGTAGTAGAGTAGTCTTGGATTCAGATCCTTGTTTTTCATGACCTTGATTACTTCATGCCATTCTCTTCTTGCCTGTAGTGTTTCTGTTGAGAAGTCAGCTGATAGACTTATGGGGGTTCCTCTGTAGGTAACCTGTTGCTTATCTCTTGCTGCCTTTAGGATCCTCTCTTTGTCTTTAATTTTTGGCATTTTATTTGTTATTTAAAAAAATTTTTTTTCCCTTTATTGATTTTAGAGAGAGAGGAAGTGAGTGGTAGAGAGAGGTAGAAACATCGGTGAGAGAGAACATTGATTGATCGCCTCCTGCATGCCCCCCACTGGGAATTGGGCCCACAACCTGGGCATGTGTCCTGACCGGGCATCGAACCAGCGACCTCTTGGTGCATGGGTTGACACTCAACCAGTGAGCCACATCGGCTGGACTAATTTTTGGCATTTTAATTACTATGTGTCTTGGTGTGGGCCTGTTTGGGTTCTTCTTACTTGGGGCTCTGTGTGTTTCTTGAACTTGAATGCCTTCTTCCTTTACCAAGTTAGGGAAGTTTTCTGTCACTATTTCTTCAAATATATTCTCTAACCCTTGCTCATTTTCTTCTCCTTCTGGAAGTCCTGTGATGTGAATGTTGTTACATTTCCAGTTGTCCCACAGTTCTCTTAAGCTGTCTTCCTGTTTTTTAATTGTTTTTTCCTTTTGGTTTTCTTATTCATTGATTTTTTTCTACCCTGTCTTCGAATTCACTGATCTGGTCCTCAGCTTCCTCTACTCTGCTGGTTATTCCTTCCAATGTGTTTTTTATTTCTGCTATGTCATTCTTCATTTCCACTTGGTTGGTTTCAATGTTTCTATATCTTTACTTATGGTGTTGAAGTCCTTACTCATGCTGTTGAGCTTCCTCAAGATCATGGCTCTGAACTCTACCTCTGATAACTTGCTTAACTGTATTTTATTTATCTCATCTTCAGTAGAGTTCTCTTGTTCTTTCATTTGGGATTTGTTTCTTTGTTTCACCATTTTGGCTATCTAAGTGGGTTTTGGGGCCTGCCAAATTTTCTCTGTGGATGTTGGTGTTCTGCTGTTTGTGGCCCCCTCTACTGGGTTTGGATGAGTGTGAGAGGACCCACATTAAACACCACTGTCAGGTCTTACTTTCCTGGGTAGATTTGCAAGCCCAGGAAATGTTCAGTTATCCTCTATCATTTTTCCTGGAGGCTATTAGTCTCAGTTACTTGATGAGCCTTGGGTTGTAGCCCTCAGCTGAATGAAAAACTCCTTCAGGTGTTCAGTGTAAGAGGATTTCCAGAGGGTGGGGCAGATGCTGGTTCTTAATGAGCCTCAATTTGCATTTCTCTGACCCAGCTGGGTGGGGTTAAATCTTCAAGGGAGGGGCTGCTGCTTCTCCTCAGAACTCCATGAAGGAGCAAGATGGCCACTGACCTGTGTGGCTACAACTCAGCAAAAACTCTGAGCACCCTCCAAATCCCAAGTATCCCCACAGAGTTCCAGTCCTGTCTGCCCTCCCTCTGCCAGAGCCCAAGATGAAAGGCTGTAGCTAATTTAGTGCTCTGTCCCAGCCCTCTGCGCTGTGGAGCCAGCTTGGGATTTTAACCCCGAGGAAGCTGCTCACAGCTAAAACAGCTGCTGTCCGTGGGCTCCCAGCCCACCCTTTTGCACCTCTGCAGAACTACCAGGCTTGATTCAGTGTCCTTTTTTCCTATCCCTGGTTATATGGTCCTCTCCAGCTGCTTTTCTGTTGCTTTTCCCAACAATTTGTCTTTATTTTAGTTGTAATTCCAGTTTGGTCCTGGGAGATGGTCTATGTAGCTTCCATTCACTCTGCCGCCATGTTGGAATCTCTCTGATTCAGTATGCAGTCAGGCAGAGTCCCAGGTCTCAGAGCATTCCACGGTATCACAGCAGAGTCTATCACCAGCAGTTCCATGGCCCTGCAATTTTGACTGTCATGAGTGGGTCGTTCCAAGAGACCAAAGTTGAGATGATCTGGTAGTAGATCTCTCAAAGCACTTGAAGGCTGAAGTCAGAGGAAGTTACTCACCTCAGCTGCTCCCGGTGTCTGTGTTGCCGCAGGTGAGCCCTTTTAACATTTCTTGCAGTGCTGATTTGGTGGTAGTAAATTCCTTTAGCCTTTTTTCTTTTTTTTTTTTTTTTTTGTCTGTGAAACTCTTTATTTCACCTTCAATTTTGAATGATAGCCTTGCTGGATAGAGTAGTCTTGGATTCACACCCTTGCTTTTCATTACTTTGTATACTTCATGCCACTCCTTTCTGACCTGCAGTTTTTCTGTTGAGAAATCAGCTGACAGTCTAATGGGAGATCCTTTGTAGTAACTTTCTGTCTTTCTCTTGCTTCCTTTAAGATTCTTTTTTTGTCTTTAACATTTGCCATTTTAATTATGATGTATCTAGGTGTGGGTGGTTTTGAGTTCATCTTGATTGGGACTCTGTGTTTCCTGTGCTGCTGCACCTTCCCTCCGTCTTCCCAGCCACTGTACCTCTTTTTCTTTTAAATCATGAAGTAAAGATGGTTGATCAAACTGTAGAGCATAAGATGAAGAGTTAACCCTTACCAAAATGAAGTGCTTGATTAAGAGCTTGCTAAATATTTAATTTGTATTTTTTTCTATGAATTAAGGATATATATTTCTTTTTTTCTTAGGACATACAGAAAATTGTCTTTCTATATACAAACTTATTATATTCCTAATCATTAACTCACTCAATCTCATTTTTCTAGGTGCAAAGTTAATTTTTCCTTCTTGAGCCTCTGCTCTGTGGGGCCACCTTTTCATAATTTTAGTTTCTTAATCTTTTCTCTAGATTTAAAATGTCTCTAGGAAAGAGAATGTAGTGGTGAAAAATAAGAGGTCTGGCATCAGAAAGATCTGAGTTTGAATTCTAGCTTTGTTCAGATTTGTGTGACTTTGAAACACAAACCACATCTTTATTCATCTGTAACTTGGAGATGTACATGGAAAGCTTTGAAACATTGGCCAGCATCTTATTACTTGTAGTGTCATTGAAAATGACCATTTAGAAATAAATATACACATATATTTATTTATTCGGGCATAATAATAAATCCATGCTCTTTATTGCCAGGCATTGTACTAGGAATATTTATATCTGTTATCCCATTTGCGTAAGGTTCTAAAATAATTATAAACACACTGACTGTTGACTGCTCTGAAAGCTAAATATAGACCACAAATATGCATTTCATTCACAATTTAGCTGTGATGTTTTTACATGGCTCAGTTCTAGTTACTATGACTATGTAAAAAATTACCCCACAACTTAGTCTCTTAGAAAATCATTTTATTCTTCATCTAGATTCTCTGAGTCTCTGGATCAGGAATACGGATAGCACATGGCAAGGATACCTTATCTCTGTGCCGGAGTGTCTGGGGCATCAGGTAGAAAGACTCAAAGACTGGGTGACTCAATGGTGGGAGCTAGAATCACCCAAAGGCTTGTTTACCTACACACCTGGAGCCCAGGCTGGGGCTATTCAAAGACTGGAGCAGCTGACCAGGATGCCTGTACATGTCCTCTCCATGGCTAAGATTCCTCATGTCATGGTGTCCTTATGGTAGCTTAGGGCTCCAAGAGCACGTATTCGAACCAACAAGGGAGAAACTGTACTGTCCTTCATAACCCAGCCTTAGAGTCACCTAACACTACTTCTGTCATACTCTGTTGGTGGAAACACAAGCCCATCCAGATTTGAGGAGAGGGAACAGAGACTCCATATGTTAATGAAGAAAGTTTCAAAGAATTAGTAAGCATGTCTTAAATTGCCACAGCCCACTTTCTAGCCACCGATTACTTATATTACTGCCATATGCAAAATACATTTCATTCCCTCCGTAGAACCTCTCTAAAAATATCATCTCATTATAATCAGGGTCCAAGAACTTGTCATATAAATCCATTCAGGTGTGGATGAAGCTTCTCAGGTATAATTCCCTGGATATTCTTTTAGATCTGAAAGCCTGTAAATTAAGTTAACAAGTCATCTATCCTCACACTCACAACATGAATGGGGAGATGATCAAGGGACAACCACAACACATCCTTACATTCAGAGAGGGGGATGGTAGGAGGCACAAAGTAGTCACTGGTCTATAGAATTCTAAAATGTGGTCTGATACATGTTACCATTTCTCTGCTTAGGGCTCAGTCTTACTCCCTGTGAGTTATTCTCCATAGCTCTTAACTCCACCTTGTACAACCTTGGTTCTGCCCTCTGAGTCATTGTTACTTTTTAATAAGATATGGTTGGTATTTACAACTGAATAGACTTCTTAGCCTGTTTTCTGCCTGCAAATATTGGGTAGTAGAGATGCCTCTTTTCTATCTCTGTCCCTTTATTCCAAGCTGATACATTTCCTTTTAAAACTGTGAGTTTCCTGTGTATGAATTCATGATTCACTTCATGAGACAAAAGCGACACTCACAAATCTTTTCTGTAAAGATGCTGTAGGAAGAACGATTCTTAGGCATTCTATTTTCTAAAAGACAGGGTATGCGTGGCACATGCGTAAGATGCTCAGAAGGCCTTTTGTCTGTGTGAAAGGGTGTGGTAGGCTTTCATGATCCCCGTTTATGGCATTCATGCCCTTTTATAGTCTCCTCTCCTTGAACGTTGACTGACCCTAATGACTTCCTTCTAACAAATAGAATATAATAAAAGTGATCAGATTCAACTTCTGAAATTAGGTTGCAAAGTGATTCTACTTCTGTTCCACTTGCCCTCTCTTGCTCTCTCATTTGCTTGCTGTGATGGAAGCCACCACGATGTGACTTCTCTATGGAGAGGTCCATGTGGCAAATATCGGAGGGAAGCTCTGGCCAACAGCCAGTGAGGAAATGAGGCCCTCAGTCCCACAGCACGGAGGTGATGAGCTGCATCCCGCCAACCACAGGAGGGAGCTTCGAAACAGGTCCTCCGCCAGTTGGGCCTCCAGATGAGACTGAAGTTCTGGCCAACACCTTGAGTGAGAGGCCATGAGCCATAGGAGCCAGATAAACAATTCCCAAGTTACCTTGGTCTGCCTTGGTTTCCAACCTTGTTCAGATGGGTGGCTCGCGGAATAAGCTGGCCCCTTCCTCATGTTCCTAGCTTGGGATTTGTAGATGCCGAAAGAGCAATCTGGCTGGAGCTGGAGGAACCACAGGCCTGGCTGACGCCCTTCACCAACAAGGTGAGCCAGCAGACCATTGTGCCTGAACTGTGCTTGGTCTTCCACTTGACCTCCAGAGCAGCAGCGGTGGCTGCTCCTCACTCCTGCATTTCAGGTCTTATGCGAATTTCTCTGGTAGCAAAGCCAAACTCAGAACCACACCTAGAAGGGACTTCGGAAAGACTTATTTCCGGCTTAGCTAAATTGACACAGTACAAAGTCACTCTATTTCAAAACTAGTAAAATATATAATATATAATTTTTCTTATGTAATTTATCTGGTTTTAATTTCTAAGTAATGAGATTTGCTTCATTTCTTTCTACCCAAAATTTATCAAAGTGTACACGGAGTGCAGGCCACCTGACTCAGATGAAAGCGGCATAACAATTCGTCTCAGGTGGTTCACAGGCAAGCTCTAAATTGAATTAGGGTTGAAGCATTTTCAATTTTGGAAGATATAAAACCAAGGTACTTTTGTGTAATTGTTGGTTACTAAATTAGAAATGGTATAATGAGAAGTAACATGAAATTTCTTTTGACAAGTATAAATTTCCTCAGTGAGGAAAAGACAGACGGGCACTGAGAACAACAACCAAAAAAGACAGAAGAAAAGATGGTGTGATAAAAGGGGAACATCGGCAAAGCATCCATCCTGGAAACCAAGAAGAGCAAATGGGCTCACTCCTGAGGGCGATGGGAGAGAGCCAGGTGTCACTCTAGAACACAGGCTGACTCTGAGTCAGCGACCCTGTCCTGCTCATTTAAAATTCAGGAAGATGCTTCGATTGATTGCTTAATGGATGTAAGAGGTGAGAGCGGGAACGTTGCCCTCTTCTGTATTCTGCTTGGTCGGCCCCTTTTAAAGGCTGTGTTCAGTTTTCCGTTTAGAAAGAAAGATAGTCAAAAAATTAAAGTATGCCCAGAAATACTTAGCAATTCAAACCATCAGTAAAGAAAGCCTAATAAAAATTTTAAATATATATATTTTTCTTTTTGAGGGCCCATAAGGATCAAAGGGAGAAGGGGGACCCTCTTATTCTAGAGGATAGTGAATGTGAAGGGAAAGATTTAATACATGCCTTAATTGATTCATTCAAGAATTATTTATTGAGCCCTGTTCCTGGCACTGTTGCAGGTGCTGAGGGTCCAGTGAAGGGACAGAGATCACAGTCCTAAATATACCCATGTTTATTAGACAGGTAGGTAACAGTGATGACCTTCACAGGCTGCGATCGTGGATACTTTTAGTTCTCTATTTTCTAAGTTTGAGAAACTGAACTCATATTTTATAATAAAGAACACAATTTACTTTGAGACATAAATCAGAATCAGAGAGATAAACCAGGTGCCAGAAGGATCATCAAGGAAAGGACTGTTGAACATCAACTACAGACTTCCCTCTAGCAGATGGCTCTCTGGGCAGTAGACTGGCACAGCCCCCAGGCCTCTCCAGCAGGAAGCCAATGGACTTAATGGAATCAGACATTTAGGGACACTCTTTGTTCCTCCCCTCTCAATTCGGATGTGTTTTCACAGATCAAATAAAGCCTTCCACTTGATAGCAACAGGTAATTCACTCCGTTAGATGTTTTTAGCTGTTTTTGAAAAATGTTTAGTTCTGCTTCTGCAGGCTGCCTTCACTCCCCCCCCCGTTCCCCCCCTTCTCCTTCACCCCAGGAGAGTACCTCCTGACACCAAATTCTCTCTGCTAAACGCATATGCATAATTAATTAATTAATTAACTGATTGATTCTCTCAATAAACACCTGTGTAGCTCCTTGTGCCGGACACGGGTGCTCAGTGATGAACAACACAGGCAAACCCCAGTCGTGAAGCATGCAGTACACAGCTGGCCCTTGAACAACACAGGTCTGAACTATACGAGTCCACTTATATTCAAACCTTTTCAATAAATACATAAACTTTTCCATTTTCGGTGTGTCCTTGGGAGTCCAAGGGTGTGGAGGGCCGGCTGCACGCATTGACCTGTGCCATTTTATATAGGGGACTTGAACTTTGGATTTGGTATCCATGGGGGCCTGGAACCAAGTCCCTGCCGGCAGCAGAGGCAGTTGCGTTTTGAGGGAGTCGAAAGTTATTCAGGGATTTTCAGCTGCGCAGGAGTCGGTGCTCCTGACCCTGGCGTTGTTCACAGGTCAGCTGTAATCGCAAGCCAATGCCTATAGAAGTTAGGCAAATGGGAGCATTATAACCCAACATGAAACTTGGATATGCACAGGAAAATAAACAAATTTAAAAAGAAGTATCTGTAGCTTATCTCATCTCCTTGGAGCTTTTACTTACTGGGTAGAGGGGCAGAGAATGAAAAGTCTCATCCAGTTCAAAGTTCATCCAATCACAGAATTGGAGCAGTCCCTCTAAGGCAGTGGTTCTCACATTCTGACACCCATCCTCCCCCTCCCATTTTGAGGAGCTGGAGCCTCTGTGGGCCTTGTTAGCTCCCCAGGTGGCTCTGATGAACCGCAAGCACGAGAACCACTGCTGTATAAGAGGCTCCGTCTCTCTTAAACAAACCTGCTGATTTTCATTTAGCCTCTCATCTGATTACATCCCGGACCAAGGTGGAGGACCAGTCAAGTCTCAAACCAGGTATCTCCTTATTTGCTGTTTGTTTGACTGATGTTCATGGCAAAGGTTTATGGCTGGAGGAGCTCATCTGTCCTCTGTGGGCTGAGACAGGGCCCCGGGCTGCTCTGGGTGACTCGGTTTCCCCTTGGTTACTGCTGGCACTATAGACTTTCAGGGTTTGACTGTGGTCCCTCCCAGCTCTAGCTGAGACCTGTTTTGCAGAACTTACTACAAAGTCACCTGTTCCCTACTAAGGGAATGCCCTCTGATAAGCTCCCTAGTCAGACCTTTAGAGAGTTACAGGTCCTGTTTTTACAATGAAGAAGCCGGGGGACTCAGGATAACAACTATAGCTCAGGGCCTCAAACTGGGGACTGTGCTGTGCCCCCAGGATTACTACGCTGCTCTTGCTCTAGGGCAGCCTGTGATGAATACCAGACAGGGAAAGCAAGGGCTCGTCACGGTCCTCTTTCCTTCCAGAGTTTCCTGAAGGTGGAAAGATCCAGCTTTCTCCTTTTTCTTCTATCAGGACTCCCCTACACACATAACTTCTCTGGTCTTTTCCACAAAGCCTGACCCTTTATAAGCTAAAGGAGATAGAGGAATTTAGATAATCCTTTCTCAGGACCAAAGCTTGGCTTCAAAAGCTTAATGAATTCAAAAGCTTAATGTTACCTAAGATTTTCTCAGTACAGCCCTACTGGAACTAATCCTCATCGGCAGGTGGGTGATTCTAGAAAAGAACCAAGATTTATTCCCAGGAAGGCAGAAATCAGATCATATTAGTAATGTAAAAGAGAACTATTTCCCCTTTGCATGAATAAATAAACAAGAAACTTCCTTGCAGTTGGACAGGGGAATGTGACGGAGTGGGGCCGAGGAGAAGTGAGGCCGGCTTTGAATCAGTGGCATGAAGTACTTTCCTGCCCAGCTGACATTTGAGCCGAGACCTGAATGGTAGAACGGAAACAGCCTGAGACAGTCCACGAAGAAGTGTTCCAGGCAGAGAAATCAAATGCAAAAGCCGTGGGGTATTAATGAATTTGGCATGTTTGAGAAACAGAAAGAAGTCTTGTAAATTCCCCCCCCCCAAAAAAAAAAATAAATAAATAAGGTGAGAGCTCAGAGGGGTAGCAGGGCCAGATGACAAGAACCTCATAGGCCACGGTAAAGTGTTCAGTTTTTATCCCAAATGAAATATGAAGCCATTTGATTTTTTGTTTTGTTTTTTTTGAGCTGGGAGTGACTTGATCTGATTTATGTTTTCACAAGATCACTCTGGTGGCTGTGCTATCTATGAAGGAGCATAAATTGGGGAATAAAGAAAGCAGGTAGAGCATTTAACAGGCATTGCATTATTTTAATTCAGGGCAACACTAATGGGAACTGACTCAGACTAGAATGTCAGTGGGCCAAGGGATGATGGGTAGATTGGGGCTGTGTTTTGAAGAGGTGACAGGAGTGAGACAGAGAAGAAGCAAGCAAGGATGGTTCCTGGGGTTTTCAGTGCGCTAGACGAGCAAACATATGTATACAGGTGTATGTGTGGGTCCATATGCACATGTAAGTATATGTAGGATACGTATTTCATTTAAAAGTACCCCTTCTTCTTATAAGAACAGTTTGCAGACTGTGATCTGAGTTATTTTTCAGGGAGCATTACCAGATATTTGTGATTGCAACTGCACAAGATAAAAGAAAAATAAGAAAGGGATCCACGGTGTAAGTACTTACATGCTAAGTGACAGGCAGTGTGCTAAGTAATTGATACACTTTATCTCACTTGAAATTTATGCCTCAGCTGTATGAAGTTTTCATGTCTGCTACTTAATAGATGAGGAAACTTGACCCTGGAGGGAAAAGAAACTAACATACTTCAAAAATTTATTCAACCACCATTTTTAAAGGACCCAATGAGTGCATTATATTCATAGTTGATGGTCCAAATGGGTAACATTATTACCAACACTATGACTATTTACTGGGGGCAAAAAAAGAGTTTTAAGTCCTCCTTGTTATGTGGTCTATTTTCTGGATGCAAAACTAGTTAAAATGAAAGACCTTGCCTTTCATGCCCTAACTTAAACCAGACATAACAGCTGTAATAAACATGTTTCTCAAGCAGACACTGTACCAGGGTGTCAGTCAAAATACATGTATTATCTACATGGAATATTGTAATGGTTTTACATGGTGGAGTGTAACAAGGGTGGGAATGTTTTAAACTTAACCTTTTATCTCTCTTCAGGCTGAGTTGAACTTCTGCTACCTTTTCAGTTTTCACACACAGAGCAGAATTGGGGATACCAGCTTTTCTGTGCAGCTGCCCCAGCACTCGTCCTCAGTTGCTAGTTACGTCGATTCTGCATTCGAGAGTCTGCAGCACCTCCTCCGTGGAGCAGGCCCAGTCCACCCTCCAGTGGGGTTTTCATGACCCTCCTTGGTTAGCTTCTCTACACTTTTGTCAAACTCAACCTCAATTCTTGGTTGCCTCAGCAGGTTTGGGCCATCAAAATTAATCTTTTATTTTTCACATAGGTCTTACTGACTTTTTTGTTTCTATGGCTTACATTCATGGTGTGCAAGAATGAGCATAAATAAACAGGGTTATTTTTAATGGTCATAAGGGTAATAAATATATATTCAAAAGATTGTTGGCTACTCAAGGAAGTCACTCACAGAATTATGTAATAAAGCAATGTATCCGTCACCCCAACTTCTCTCTGGATGGAAAGGGCAACCTGACATCATATGGAAACAAATCAGAAATCTATACAAGCCAAGTCAGAAAACATAGACTAGTAGGAATAATTAGCAATACCATTTTGGTTCAAAAGAATGTGCTGCTATCAATAGAAAAAATATACTTCCTTGTAAACTAGGGGAATGTAAAAAATTTGGTAGTCTGTGGCCTCCCGAGGAAATTACTGTAGGCATGAGGGCAGCACTCATTTAGAAGAGTAAGTTCTAATATGTTTGCTAAATATGGGGTCATAGAACCCTGGCCCACCTTCTTCTTCTGCCATCTACCAGATTCTACTCATCTTTTATTTCTATTTTTTAATACCTGAATTAAAGCTCACTACTACTACTAATCTTTAATCAAACTCTGGGCATTTGTATTTTCAACTACCTTTGTATTAGAAGTTTTTGTACTGGTTGCTAACCATGTCTAAAACCCAGTTCCTCTTCTTTCCTCCCCTAGATCCCGCTTCTCTTCCCTCTTGTCTATGAAGACGGCCAAAGAGCTGTCAAACTCAGCCTCTATGGCCAACTAGCCTATACAAAGCTACAACTATAAAGTCAATACTTTCAATTTAATGCTCTATTCAGGACTCTGGTATTCTCTCTCTTTTCATTCCTCACAACTCCTCTAGTTTAAATCAAACCTGCACCACTTTCCTCAATTCCTTTGGCCCGTCACTCCTTACAAATGACTTCACCACTTACTTTATTTTTAGTATCACCTGTGTAACTAACTGTAACTCCAAATCTCTACCTACAGACCCGACATTACTGCTGAGCTCCAGGCCAATATGCTTCTGAAAATCTCCACCCAAATTTTCCAGTTACCACAAGCTCAGTTCAGAACTGAACTAACTCCTCTGTCTGCACCTCCCATCTCTGTTCAGGCGAGCACGGTCTCTTGCTTGGATTATTGGATCTCTTTAGAATTGTTCTCTGCCTCCAGCCTAGATTTCTGTCAGTTACCATTTGTATTTCTGTTGAAGTGTTTTTTCCAAAACACACATTTAATGACAGGAAAGCACTTCGTCTAAATTCATTTTGCTTAAAAACAATCCAAATTAAAATTAAGTTTTATATTAAATTAAATTTTGGATAAAGGATCTTTAAATTCATCAGAGATGTACTCATTGTGTTCAAAGTAGATTGGAAAAATCCACCAGGCACACAATGCAATAAAACGAGAACTCATAATGGGGTAACCCTTGAACAACTATTGAGTGAGAAATTAGATCATTGTTTTCGAAGTGACTTTGAGTTTTAAAGATGACTTTAAAATAAAAAAAAGTCATGGTAGAGATCAATAAGAATATGAGCAATGCATTTCAAAAACCTATGGGATATGGTAAAATAGTATTCAGAGGAAAATATTATTCTTATATGAACTTATTAAAATGGCATAAGAATTGAAAATACATGTACTCCATATTCAACTTAAGAGGCTAGAAAAAGAAAAAAATAAATCCAAAAGAATTAGAAGAAATTATTTTATTAATTAAAGCATTGGTTAAAAAATAAATAAACCTTAGATCCTTACTACAGACAAAATGCTGATATTTTGAAAACATTATCACACCAAAAAATATTTGGAAGATTGACCAGGTGGAAAGAGGGAAACATAAATGATGCCAGAACTAAGAAAAGGAATAACTACAGATTTGTATTAATTTAAATGAGAAAACAAATTACAAATGTAGATAAAAAGAATAATATATAAGAGCATATAAATCACTAAAAATCAACTCATGAAGAGATAGAATATCTGAACTGACAAAAATGAAGTAGTAACTGGGCCATTGGCCCAGATAATTTAAGAGGATTCAGACAATTCCTACAATATTTAAATTCTTTCTGTACAAAGAAAGAAAAGTATTTCCCAATTTATTCTCTTATCTAGTATAACTACGATGTTAAACTATAGTATATAAGAAAAGTGTGCACACTCTTACTTATAAAAATAAATGCAAAGCCCTAAATAAGATATTAGAAATATCAAATCCAAAACTTTATTACAAGATTTATTCAGTGTACCCAGGTAGAGTTTGACTTTTAACTATTTGGAAATGTTTTAATGTAACTTATAAGATGAATGAATTAATGGAAAACATATATAACCATATAGATAGATCATTTAAAAAGACAAAATTTAAGATTTAATTTGGAAAAATATTTTTGCAAAAGAACTAGATATTTTTTCAAATAAGCTTGACAAAATTGTTTCTAAAGTTGGTCTAGAGTAGTACATACAAAAGAATAGTAAAAAACTTTAAAAATAAGAATATTCTTATTATCTTACATTTATAAAGAAATTTACAACTTCCAAATCATTCTCATCTGAATTATTAAATTTGATTTAAGATGTACATAGCGCTTGAACTTCCACCCCCACCCCTCACCCTCTTCAAACCACTGTTATCTTAATCTAGGTCATTGAGATAGTCACCCTGCTGGTCTCCCAGCTTCTACTTCTTCCCCGATCTCATCTATTCTCAATGCAGCAGCTCAAGGGATCTTGTTAACGGTTAACCAGACAGTAGCAGTTCTCTCTATTAAACCCTGTGATGACTTCTCATTTCATTCAGAAGAAAAGTCAAAATCATCCATTCTCTCTAGCCTAACCCACTCCCTCTCTGTCACCTCCCTGACTTTCTGTCCTACTTCTCTCACTGTCTCCTCTGTCGCCACAATGGACACCCTGCTCTTCCTCCAACACGCCGCCTATACCCCACCTCTGCACAGGTCTCTGCAGGGATGCTTTGCCCCGCACGTGTCTGCTCTTTAGTTTTTGACTCAGACCTCACCTTCTCGGTGTCATTTTTCTGGATGACCCTACTTAGAATTGCTAGTGCCTGGTACTCTTTTTCCTCCTCCCCTCATTACTTTATTCCATAGCATTTACTTCTAGCATAATATACATTTTATATATTTACCTACACGTTTTTTTATTTTCTGTCTCCCTCCAGTACAATGTAACCTTGAAGACAGGTGCTCTGGTGTCTAGAACAGTGCTTGTCATAGGTAGGCACTCCACAGAAATGTCTAGGATGATGCAATGAATGAATTCATGAATTACAGATGAGGTAACTGAACCCAGAGGATATAGGTTTCCAGTACATTCTTTGCCAGTATAATATCCATATAGTGAAATAAATTTGAATCATTTTGGTTGCCTGTTACTTTTAAATACTTTCCAATGAACAGATTTTGTTTTCTTACAGGACAACAGCATTTAGAGTATGGCTTGACTCTGTTGATTTCTCAAATACTTTCTTTTTACAATTTGACTGCTTTTTAAAATTTTAATCAGAGCTATAACCTAACACAGATCCTAAAATTTTCAAATTAGTAATTTAAGTAGAATAGCACTTTAGGCCAGGTTGTGCACAGATACTCAAATTTCTATTTTTATAAATGTGATAAGATGTAGATAAATAATCCAGAAATGCCAATTTTTACAACAAATGTAGGGAATGTAATCCTTAAATTTTAATACGAGACCATCAACATTATCCAACATTCTGACCTTTTCATCAACTCTAAGGCCTAATCTGTCCTCATACTTTTTTGCCTGATAATGTTCGTGTTTGCGAAGGAATCAGGGAGAGAGAGAGTGATTCACTTTTGTACAAGTGAAATGAATGATCTTGAATTTTTAAAACGGGAGCGCTCAGGGTTATTAACGGCCATTCCTCGTTCTGTTGTCTTCCTCAATTGTGTTTCTGTTTGATGGGTCAGGGACATGCAGGTTACTGCTGAAAAGTGCAAGTTTAAGAACTATTCGGAGCATAGAAAAGGATGGCAGCTATAAAGTTTGTCATGTCCTCCTTGATACTGACTGAATCATAAATAATATCCCAAAAGTCACTCCTGAATATTCTTTCCAGAAAACGTTGTAATTGAACATGAGATCAAGAAGAAATTCATTCTAGAGCCGTTTGACATTAAATCCTTTAGATCAGATGGAGGTGAAACTATTTCTTAATTTTTTTTCCTTTTTCAGTGTAGCAACGTTCCCTCACCAAAATCCAACAGCTCAGAATGCTTTTTGGGCAGAAATATCAGACTAAGGATAGGGATGCACAGAATACTCTTTGTCTTTAAAAACAATAACGATAAAGGAGAGAGCAGGCGGGGAGTGGAACAGGGGAGGGGAGCCCACAAACATCCAGATGCAATTTCTGGAAGAAACTGAAGAGCCTCACAGTAGATAATTAGTTCACAAAAGAGAGGAAGACAGACCCTGGGATCTCCAGCCTTATCTAGCATTGTCTCCGTTGGAAACGAGGGCCGCCCAGGAACAGTTCCTGCGTAGTGAGTGGCTGGTCACACTCTGGCTTACCTGAGGTCACTGGGCCCACAGAAAGCCAAGACACACTCAAAGTTGCAGTCTTCTCTGCAGGCTAGTAACTGGACTCCACCTAGTGGTCAGAATTGCAAACTGGGGTCTAGCCTCTTACTTAAAGGGTACTCTCCCTGAGATTTGACAGCTGCTGTTAGAAAGTCTGCAGGTGACTAAACGCAAGGACAGCAACAAAGCACAGAGCTCCTAGGCCCTTGGAGTCAGTAATTAGTTCTCATTACTATTTCACTATTATTCAATTAACTAAACTGAATTGTTAAGAACAATAAATTAAAATTTTCTTGTTAGAGCAGCACAATTTGAAAGGGTTGATGATCACTAGCCCATGGAGAAAACGGGCTCATACACACTGATGATGGGAGTGTATATTGCTAATCTATCTGAATAAAACTTGGCAATATGAACCAAAATGGAAAAGCTTTAGTTTTTAGGGGCATATCTAAAAACCAACAACTAGATGGACAGCTATAGAGCAATCTATTTGTAATAATCTTCATTGTAGTATTTTATATAATAGCAAAGGAAACAGCAAAAGACAATAAACCACCGACTCTAAATGTTTTGCTGTTTGGGAGTGGTGAAATAATTGGAGTATGCCTGGCTGGTGTGGCTCAGTGGATTGAGCATCCTCCCATGGACTGAGAGGTCCCGGTTCAATTCCGGTCAGGGCACGTGCCCAGGTTGCAGGCTCGATCCCCAATAGGGGGCGTGCAGGAGGCAACAGCTCTCACATCGATGTTTCTGTTTCTCTGTCCCTTCCTCTCTCTCTAAAAAAATAAATAAAAACATATTTTTAAAAAAAATAAATAATTGGAGTATAGCCACATAATAGACTATTAATATACTTTAATGAAAAACTGGATAGATGTACATTTGTACCATAAAAATTTTCATGTTAAGATGGAAATAGCTTACAAAAGAATAGAGAGAGTATGCCACAATTTTATTAAAATAGTAAATTGTGTGTGTGCATGAATTACCGTGGGAAAATATCCAGAAAGATATAAATTCAAACATTACTAAGGCTTGTGTCTTGGTGGTGAAATTACAATTTGCACTTTCTTTTTATATCTTTCTCTGTTTGTATTTTTCAATAAACCAATTAAGCGCTTTTTATTGAAGATGGGAATAAAAAGCCTGAGCAACTGGGGTAAATTTCCGTGAAAATCTCGAACCACACTTTCCACAGTGTTTCCTAATTTGAAAGTATAATTTCCTGCTTCAGTTTATAGTACTGCAGAGGTAAATAAAGGGACTAACAAAAGAGATGTATCTTTTTACAAACCATAAACGTTCCATTTCATTGGTGAAAAATTCTCTCTTCTCATATCCTGTAGGCACTATAGGAAGGCTCCATGGGGAAGCAGGTAAAAAGGAACCTTGCAAAGACGCAGCCTCTAAAGGAGGTCCGGCCCTGGCCGGTTTGGCTCAGCGGTTAGAGCGTCGGCCTGCGGTCCAGAGAGACCTGGGTTCAGTTCCCGCTAAGGGCATGTACCTCGGTTGCAGTTTGTCCCCGGCCCTGGTTGGTCATGTGGGTGGCAGCCACTTGATGTGTCCCTTTCACATCGATGTTTCTCTCTCTCTCTTTCTTCCTCTCTCTCCCTCCCACTCTATCTGAACAAAAAATGAAAAAATGTCCTCGGGTGAGGATAAAAAAAAAAATAAAAAAATAAATAAAGGAGGTCCGCCCATACACCCTCCTCTGCCTGCAGTGCCCCCACCCCCAATGTGCTGGTGCATCTGCTGTGAGCAGAATGAGGTGTCAGAACTGAGAAATGGTCAGTGAGAGCTGAGCCTAGACAAGGAGAGGGTGAGCAGGGCTGAGAAGACGCTGGCCTTCCATGGGCTCACTGACGACCATAGTCCTGCTGTCTCTGTACCTGTGGTCCATCCAGGTCCTGATTGTCTCCCATCGAGCAGTTACATTGTCTGCAGCTTTTCTGAGGATAGTCTTCTTCTTTAGTCCTTAATATTGTTGTCAAACTTACTCGATCTGCTACTAGGAGCCAGACACATGCGTTTGAATCCTAGCATTACCATTTAATATCTATGGGATCGTTCGGCAAGTAACTGCATTCTCCAAAATTTCAATTTCCTCATCTGTAGAGCAGGGACTATACTTTTCTTGTGGAAAATGAGGTGGTGTAAACAGCGCCTAGCACTGTGTTTGGCATGTAGCGTGCCAGAAATGAAAATTAAACCATTCCCTATGTATTAAAGCAAAGTAGGTATTAACCTCCACTGGCCATAAGTTCGGTGACCATATAATCTACCACACAAATGAGATCTCTTTGAGAGTGAAGGCAGGGGTGGGGGGTGAGGGGTGGGAAGGTCCTTTAGTTAGGCAGATGCAAGACATAATCTGGGAACTAAGCTGGGCAAATTGAGATGGATGATCATTCTGATTTTCAGGTTCTGACTTTGATTCTCTTGAACTGTACAGTGTTCACAATGGTTGGCGCTTTACTCTCGGCCTTGAATCTGATGGCTTCCTGATGGAGCGTGGGTTGGGAGACTCTGACGATGCCCGGAATGCATATCTGTGGAGGACAGATGTGGCACTACTATTATTTGCTTGCACGTCAGTGTCCCCATGTGTGATCCATGACTTCACATCCCTGGTGCCTGGCATATTGTATGTGCTCAATAAATGTTTATGGAATTTATGAGCAGATGCCCTGGAGCTATTAGTCTCAGATGCCAGGAAGTGGCTCCCGCACTTTCTGGGTGGTTTCTGGCAGTAAGCCCGGCTTTCGAGTAGCTGGATAATTGCACTCTGATGGTCAGCCCAGGACAGCAACAATCATCTCACTGCCTGTTGGGTCAAGAATAGAGGTGACTGACTGCTGTTCCCATACAGTGTGCTGGGAGTTTCCAAGGTGGGTAGGACACTACCTGGCCTTGCTGGCATGCTGGTGTGTCACTCTGCTTTGCTGCCAAATCACATGTTGTCCACTAGACTCTGAGCTCTTTGAGAACATGCACCAACCAACATTATCTTAGTTATGCTTGTATTCCCAGCTCTTATAGAATTGTGTCCAGCAAAGAGCTCATTAAGTATTTGTGGAATGAATAAATAAAAATAGTAATAATGAAAAATTATTTTTAAAGAATCAAAATAAATGGGAAGAGTATTGTAACTTGCCATATAATTTAGAAAATTCACTTATCATCTTTGGGCCTCATTTTCACTATCTATAGAATGGGAATAATATCTCACAGTGCGGCATCTTGTATGCCTGTCATCATAGCAAGTTGTGAGCACTATTAGAGGAAGCCTGTCAGTCATAGTGGCTCTGCTATTGACTTCGGACTCAGATAAATCAGAGTTCAAATAGTCTATCTACCTTTCATTGACTGTTAGACCTTGAACATCTATTTAGCTTCTGTAAGTCTTAGATTCTGCTGCTATGAAGATTAAGCTAGCTGTTGTGAAAATAAATTAATATTGTCTATTGTTTAATGAATCATAGATGTTATTATCAATATTATTATTCATTTCTAGTTACTTTGCGGTCTTAGAATTTTATGATGTTTGTTTCTGTTATCTACATAACACCTGTAAAATAAGAGTACTATTAACATTCTTATTTACACTTAGAGCACTAGGAAAATTTATTAGGTTTTGACTGTTAGGAATTGAGAAGAAATTGATAGATACCATGCGTAGAAACCAATAATAACTAAAAGTTGTATAACACTCTATGGTGCACAAAGTACTTCCACAACCACAAGATTCACAATGCTGGAATAAACGATGGGCTGTTGGTAGGTTTCCATGCATTGCTGTGGATTGCATTTATTCCTCGCCATATTACTTGGGAGTTCCCGTGAACACTAAAAGCCATGTGTAACTCATTTACCTGGCTGATTTAAGAGGAGTTTGATAGCTTCCAAAAGTTCCCACTCTCTCTTTCCTAGCCAGAAAATCAGAAGGCTGGTGCGTCAGAGACTGGAGGGAGTTCAGTGTAGATGTGTCGGGTGGGGGAGAATATTTGGAGAAACACTTTCTGTAACTCTGTGTGTGTGTGTGTGTGTGTGTGTGTGTGTGTGTGTACACAGGCATCTCTGTCTACGTACCATACATGAGAAAGGTAATGGAATGAGGAAAGCTCTTCCTGAATTCAGTGAGAGAGAAATCGTGACGAGAATCATGACCATTTATTCTGAGCCGTGGGAGAATTTCAAAGCAAGTGCTTAGAATTGTTTACTCTCCAGTCTTTAGGAGTCTCTTATTTGCTAATCCTACTAAGTAAATATGTCCACTTATTCTCAATCGGAATTGATGAACGCTTCATATGTCCACATGTTATTATATTGTCATCTTGATTACTTATCAGTGCTCAATGTTTCTATTTCAAAAATCTCACTTCGATTATTAAATGTTTACTCAAAACTGGTTTTTAAGCACACATAAATAATTTAGTACTCATTTACATGTCTCCGTTCATCTCTCTAGATGGGATACTGAGAAAAAAGATCCTAGAGCTACATACACATTTTGAAAACATAAGTAAGCTGTATTTCACACACATGATCCCATTCTTAGTCCAGAAACACTAACACTAACAATTCCAGTCAGCTGACATAGACTTTTGTACCCTATAAAGTTTTTTCTGTACCCAGAAAACAGAAAGCAGGTGGGTACATTCTCTGGGTTATAGAGACTGAAGATTTCCCTCTAACACTGGCTTCTCCAGGCAAATGCCCAACATCCCAGGGCGAAGCAACTGGAGAGTCTGAAGCTTACTGCTTGTGTCTAGTTTTACCTGCAACTTTCTATTTTAGCCTTGAAAATAGCTACCTTTCTGACATAATTTTCTTTTAGGTGTTTATTACTTATTTTGATAGCATTTTATCTCAAAAGAAGGACTGATGAGAAGTTTGGAGAAACATTTTATCTTTTTGTAAGATATAAATACATGATTTTAATAATATTGTGCTATTTGTGTAACAGTTCACATGACTGTAACTAATGCATTTGTCAAATCATTTATTTGTAGAAAAATTAATGAAGAGTTATTATCAAGTAAGAATTGAAATAACTGTTGATGAAAAACTGGATAAAATGGTTTATCAGTATTTAACTCTATCTATGTATCTATCTGTCTACCTACTACCCACCTATCTGTCATCTACACATATTCCAAAGGTTCAGAAAGGGTAAAAGACCAGTTTCTTGCAAAAGTGGACTGAATGAATTAGAAATAACTGTGGACAATGTAATATTATCACGCAAAGTTGTTTAGAGTCAAAGGCAAGGCATTGGGAGCTTTCTGCGGCAAGTAATATAATGCTGGAAAGAGGAACACGGCTGGGTTTGGTAATTAACATCTGTATTATAAATAGCAAGTGAGTAAAAACTGGACCCAGTGCCAGGAGAAATGACCTGAGGCAGCTTTTAGGTTAGAGAGTGATTAACATATAATCTTCAATAAGCCTGGGTTACAAATGACATCTGTAATAGTTTTTCAGTTTTAGTCAGCCACGAGGGTGCTGCATCTTTTATCGATTTCCAGAGCCTGCATGTGGGCCAAAGATCTGTCTATTGATAGTGCACCTTGTTCAGAGGAGGGGCATGAGACAGGAAACCTTCTTCTGCAGAGTCGAAGTGAAACTCCGTCCTGTGTCTCCCTCGTGTCCGCCTTGTGAGAGCACTGTGTGCGCTGATGGAGATGCTCCGTGTCTGTGCCGGCCCACTAGCCAACGTGGCTACTGAGCACTTGAAATATGACTTCATGGACTGAGGAACGGAATCGTACATTTTGTTCCATTTAAATTAATTTAAAGTTAAACAGCCACAGATGTCTAGTGGGTATGGTATTCTTGCAGACTTGTATTCAAGCTCTTAACTCCTTTCTCCATTGAGGGATTTTTCTGAATGTCTTAGTGTTGTCAGGTGCTGGATCTTTAAAGCCTAAGCCAATACTAAAACTCAAGCTGCCTGTCACTCCAACTACCGAAGAACCCTTCACATAGGGTCCCTCCAGTTTTTTGTTTTTTTATCCTCACCCGAGGACATTTTTCCATTTTTTGTTCAGATAGAGCGGGAGGGAGAGAGAGGAAGAGAGAGAGAGAGAGAAACATCGACGTGAAAGGGACACATCGAGTGGCTGCCTCTCGCACAACCAACCAGGGCCGGGGACAAACTGCAACCGAGGTACATGCCCTTAGCGGGAACCGAACCTGGGTCTCTCTGGACCGCAGGCCGACGCTCTAACCGCTGAGCCAAACCGGCCAGAGCGAGTCCCTCCACTTTTATCCACTACTGTTTATGTCAATTAATAAATAAATTACTAGTCAGGACCTCTTGTCTCTAGAGGTGGTCATAATAACACTCTTCAAATTCCCAGTGGTTCAAAACAGACCTTTTTTTTTTTCTCTTCTTTTTTTTTTAATCCTCACCTGAGAATATTTTTTCCATTGATTTTTTTTTTTTTTAGAGAGTGGAAGGGAAGGAGGGATGGAGAGAGAGAGAGTAACAGACAGACAGACACACAGACATCGATGAGAGAGAGACACATGGATTGGTTGTCTCTGGGGACACATACCTGGGTTGCTGGGGATTGAACCTGCAACCCAGGTATGTGCCCTTGACTGGGAATCGAACCTGTGACCCTTCAGTTCACAGGCCAACGCCTAACCACTGAGCAACACCGGCCAGGGCATTGAGTAAGAGTCTTTATATATCAAACTAATTATTTTTCATCAGTTATAAGTGTCTAGGATTTGGCCTTGTCATTTTTTCCCCATAAATTCAATAAACTTAAAAAAATCCTTTAATGAGTAAGTGTTCAATGTGTAGATTCGTTTCATTCTCCACTTATTTTTTCTTTGTATCCTAATTTGCGTTTGTAGATCATCATCTATATGTGCCTGATCTACTCTGGGGCCACTGAGCCTTCTCACAAACTCAGATTTTATTCCAAAAATCTGCAAGAGACCGGAGAAAAAATAATAACAAAGTCCAAGATTCTTTACGTTTTTTTTTTAATATAAATAAAATATGACCTATTAATTTAAATCAATATACTCATGTTCAGGTGATTTCTCCCTTGTTCTCAAAGTGTGGGGTCATTTTCTCGTGTCTAACAGGTAGCTCGAAGCAGAGTGCAGGAAAAGGGGCTGCCTGTCTGAGACGACAGAACCACCTCATCTGTACGGAGAACGTAATTAGTTGGAGTGGGACAGAATTTTGAAACAACTCCTAGAACACTCTGCTGGAGGAAATGGGAATACTGATGACATAAGAGGCAACTGTAACTTCAAAATGCTCTCAGCCCAACCCATCAAACCTGAAACTTCTCTTTGTAATACACTGTGATCCCTTGGAAGTGTTACAAAGTGAGTTTCAGATCAAAGGAAGTAGAGAGCACAGCCCCAAACTGCTCGGTTATTTCTTGACGTGCACGCCCTGGCCAGGCAGGCCATCTACCTCGGCATCATAAAATCACACAAACATTACCAACAGCCCCCAGTTTCCCAATTCATGTTGTTGACGCCAGAGTATGGACTCCAGCTTCCATACAGCGTTCGTCTATGTGACTGTTTCAACTGCCAAAACTTTGATACCGAGTCATTAGTTTCTCCCATTTCTAACAAATAAGATGAGTTAATGAAATTACATAGGCTGGACCCAATATTAAAAGTCATGTGCATGTGTATGTATATATATCAGTGTTTATGGTGATGGAAAATCTCCAGAAAGCAGGGCTGAAGCCCTATAAACACCAAAATGTTTCTCTTATATAAGTCCATTTTGGGAAAAGCTCTGTCACATGGTTCTTGCACATAATTGCCTCACCTCTGGACTGCTGCACTCACATCTGGCCTGAGCCCCCATGAGGTGGGGGCTGGTTTTGACTGTAACCTGATGGCAATTTGCCCGTGTTTTTGAGTCTGAAAATGCAGTTGGCTAATATTTTGAGTCAAGGGATTGGAATATAAACAAACCTCTCTCCCTGCTCCAGGAACATGGCAGGGGAGGCAACATCTGTGAGTGAGAGAGAGAGGCAAGGAGATGGAGAAATTGGGTATGGGGCTGGGATGAAGGGAATGTAGAAGAAAACACCTGCTACTCTCTGATTTAACTTTTCTAGAACTGGATTTCTTATTGCCCTCAGAGCAGTATTTCAGTGCCCCGGAAGGAAATGAGGACAAAATGAAAACCAAGTTATTGAGCACTAAAAATGGACCACATTAAGGGCAGGAGAAGGGATGTGCTTTATATTCTAACCATGTTAATATCAGCAGCCTCCAGCTGTCTCATGGAATAGACTTGTCTCTGAAGCTCAAATACCCAGATAACTGTGGCTTTGGACTTAAGGGAAACCAAAGGATTTTGGTTTCCACATCCGTTGATAAGCCTGGAGAAAATGGGCATAGTAAAAAAGGGCAGGGGGCCTGGCCAGTGTGGCTCAGTGACTGAGCATCGACCCATGTGCCAAGAGGTCATGGCTTCGATTCCTGGTCAGGACACATGCCCAGGTTGTGGGCCCGATCCCCAGTGGGGGGCATGCAGGAGGCAGCCAATCGATGTTCTCTCTCATTGATGTTTCTCTCTCTCCCTCTCTCTTCCTTTCTCTAACATCAATAAAGAAAAAAAAAGGGCAGGGAAATTTTTACAAAAACAAATTCCATCAGCTACCTGAAATGATGACTGTATATCATGTTTGCTTCTTTTGGATTCATAATTTTTTTTGTGGTATAGAATGTAAATTTCTTTTAAAAAATATATGTATTTTATTGTTGACAATATTACAGATGAACCCCATTTTACCCCCCTTGGCTCCCCTCCACCCAGCCCCTACTTCCCCTCCACCCCTACCCAGGCCTTCACCATACCATTGTCTGTGTCCATGGGCTATTCATGTAAGTATATAAGTTCTTTGGTTCATTCTGATTTTAAAAGTGATAGGAGACAGTTCAGATCACACTTTATGTTAGGGGAGTCACCTTTACCCCATTCCCTAGCTTTCCATAAATGGGCTCAGCTTCTCCCCAACTTGCTAAGAGGGAAGACTAGTAGAAGACACATCCTGTTTCTCCCTCTGCTCGTGGCTCTTCCTTCTCTTACAAAAGACAGGAACAGAAGCCGGAATATCAGTGGAATCAAGGCAGCTCTCCTTACTCTGCAAGGCTCAATGCTCTATTGTCCGATTCATTCTTCTCTCTCTGAACACTGGGTTTTAAAACTTTTTCACATGCCTGGTGGAAAATAGTTACAGCTCTCAGCAGCACCTTGCTGAGTAACCTCCCAGCTTTACCAACACTGTCCAGCTTCTGTCGCATGCTCATGTTTGTTATGTGTGAAGAACCCATCCCTGCTGGAGCCAGTTTTTAGAGGAGGGCGTGATGAGTAGACATCTAAATAGGAATAAACCACAGCTTGTCTACATTTCCTCATTTGGAAAATAGAAAGACTAGATTTGATAATAACAATTGATGGTAATGCAGTAGCTATTCTGTTTCAAGAACTTGAAAAAGTAATTTACATGCATTACTTCATTGAACCTTGTAACCAGCCTGTGAGGCAGGAAGTTGACTGCCCCATTCTACAGGTGAATAAATGAGCACAGAGAGGTTAAGGAACATGCTCAAAATGATCTCTTAAGTGCCTTGTTGTTCCAAAATGCTATAGTTTTTAATTAAACATACAGTATAAGTAAATCTAACAGAGATAGATTAAATGAGTGAAAATAATATGAAAGCATATTTCATTTCTTAACCTCAGGTCATTTTATAAAAGTGAAAGCCATAGTCTAAAATAAGATGGCCAAATACATCTCAATGATCAGATTTATTAAATGTAAATGCTTATCATTCTAAAGTGGTAACGATGACTGATGAAATGAAGTTATATTTAAAATAGTGAGTCAGGCATTCAGCAAAAACAAAATATCTCCAAGTAGGAAATGTGGAGTTTGTAGTTAAACAAGAAATACCAATAAAAAATAAATTATTCAAGCTGGGTTTCTGAAGTTTGGAAGACAGAAGGATTTCCCCCTATGTGTGTATTTCAATATTATTCCACAGTGTTAATCACGTTATTTTGGTAGTAGATTATGATGTTCCATTCATGATACCATTTGAATTTAAAAATGTTCAACTCTGGGGAAACGTTCAATTAAGCAGTTTTTTATTTTCATACTGTATAATGAAAAGCTCTCCATCACTGGAGGAAAAGGATACACATTCAGCAAAGCTTATACATCAGTAGTGACGCGTCCTTCACAGTTTCACTGCAATGCGCCCCTTTAGTGGATTTGACTAAAAAAACAAATTTCATTTTGCATGTAATAACTATAGTAAAAAGGTTTTTTTCTCACCATCTAAGGATGAAAATCATTACCATTATAGGAAAGCAACAATCATTAAATAAATTAAAAGCATCTTTAAAGTTTTTCCATATACATATATAATATATATTTTTTAAATTGCCATTAACTGTACATGCATTGAATTCTCAACTAAAACATTTACAGAAACTGAGTGGGAAGCTGAGAGGAAGGCTTGGTTCTTGAAAAAGGGAGATCATTTAACCACCTATAAACTACATTAAAATATAGTTCTCAAGGGGAAAATGCCTATACAGAGAAGTCAGACTTACCCAAGACTTCTTACTTAATTTCATATTTAATCTGACCCATCAGGTGTGCAGAGCTGTTCTTCAACCCAACTTTGATTCAACAAGAAGTCAACATCCATACTTTAGTTACTTGTTAGCACAGAGAAAAGTGAAAGCAGAAAGATTGAACTGAATAATGTAATTATATAAACATTGTTATGGCAGACTGCTAATAGTATTATACACATATGGTTGTCTATGAAAATATTAAATGGGCAACACGAGTTTTCTTTTCCAGATATATCAAGGTAAAAACCTTATCTTAATGAATAAATGATCATCAGTTACTATAGAGCTCGGTAAATGTAAAAATGTATCTGGGATATTGTAATTCTGAGATCTGGGGAATCCAGTCGTCCAGTTTCAGTTCCACAGCCCCAAATCCTGTAAACTGTATACTATTTCTACAGATTACAACAAAAAATACTTTGGAAGTACTATATTGACATTGGCGGTCCCTGAATTTGAATTCAAGAGAGTTGTTACTGAAAAAAAAAATTTTTTTTTAAGTGACTGCGTTGTGTCTGTGTGTCTCAATCTAGAAGTGGGCGTGAGGTGGGGGTTAGGAGAGAGACAGACAGAGACCAGACAGAGATGGGGAGTGAAGGGAAGGGGAAGGGAGAGATGAGCGACAGAGACAGAGATGCATGACTTAGGAAATGGCACATACATGACATTTCTCTTCTCTCCTCTGCCACTTTTATGTCAGGAGAGTTATAAAAAGTCTAGGTAGCAATTACACAGACACTAGTACCTAACAAATTGTGAAATAGTCACTTCGCTTTCAAACTATTTCAAGTAAATTTTTGTTAATTTAAATATTAACTCATTTATTTCAACCCCTACTACTGAAAAGTAATCTTCTTTTATTCTTTGGGACTAAAACTTTTCTGGTTTATACCATAATGTGTCCTCAGTGCAGTAGTGAAGTAAATGATGGTTACGGTAAGGCCATCCCCAAATCACGACTGGTCAGGAACGATTTGATTGCCCTCAGACTGCCCAGCTCTCTCACTGTGTATTTTGTCATATAAATTACTGCTTAAAATTAAATGTAATTAGTTTGTCCTTGGACATTTTTATTATTTAGAGGACCTTTTGGGGCCACTTTAGGATTTAATTAGTAATAAGTAGGCATCAATTCTAATGAAAAAAGGCAACCAAGAGACATGTGGATAGAAGAAGACCGAGAGGTAATCCTGGGAATTACCAGAGGTTGGGTTGAAATACTCCCAGAGAAGAACTAATTAACAACTTCATCAAATCTACCAATGGAACAGTTTTCTGTATTGAACACCAGTATGGCTGGGATATGGTGGCCACACGCTGACTTGCTTTTATTACGTCTTTTTGCTGTAAATTTTTTGATAAACATTTTTTAAAAGTAATTTTGTCACCTATCTTATATGGAATCTTTAACTTGTTGCTACCAGAACACACAAATGAGCTATAAGAAACAGGAACTCAAGCACCAGAAGTGAATGTCTTCCTTGGAGCTGGTGTGTCTCATTCACGGAGTTGACACACGTGCGCTCCGACCTCTGCGTGCTCCCACAGTGTCGAGCTGCCTCTCACAGCTCTCTTCTTCACACGCTCTCCAAGGAGACAGAAGCACCACTTCAGCAGAGATCCACACCCACAGCATCGAAGAGGAGAATGTTTTTGCATTTGGTTTATGAACAGAGATACTTGCAGTGTTTTAATATCTCACTATCATCCATTCAAGGAAGATGTGTATGAACTAGCTAATACTATACACCCACATTTTCAGTGCCAGCTCAGCAAGACAGCCTCTTCATTTTACAACACTAAAGACACACTGCTAACATGGTGTCTTTTACAAAATAGATGCTCAATAAACGTCTAGTAAATGATGAACCACCAAAGATAGCTATAAGCAGAGACAGAACAAAATCCCATGTGTTCAATACTCCACAGCCTCTGAAGTGGCTTAGCTGTCACTCATCAGGTGAGACTGAGCTAAGATGATAAGTTTAACCACAGATATAACATCAACAACAATCCATGGTCTGATGGTTTTTATACTTGTAAAGATACTTGAAACAATACACAGGGGCACTGAGACAATCACAAGGGCAAAAGTATAAAAGGAAATATTTGTGACACATGAAAATGGGAAAAAACAAAGTGTGTATATTTGACTCCCTTTCTTGGTGGATAATTTTTAGTGTATTTTCCAAAAGAATAACGTCTATGGCTGAGTCAAAAGCCTTGGTCCATGTGAAAAAGTGCCTGGAAATGAATGTGGCCAAAGAACAATAATGAACGCGTGACTGTAATGAAATCAGTCACTTAAAGAAATCTTCCATATCCATCAGTTTTTGAGCCTCAGTAACTAATGATTACTTCACAGGAAGTAAAGGCATAACAAGAGAACTAAGAATTTAATGGCTTCAGGAAGAATTTTTGAATTCAATTTAAAAGAACAAATGAAAGTCCCTGTGAAAAAGAGGTATGGAAGGGGACTTACATCTGGGTTTTGGAAAATTGGGTTGCTGGTTTCCTTTTCTGGGAGGCAATGCAATGAAAACAACTGTATTTCCAATTAAATGGCTGGGCCAAGTGGTAACTCTCTGCATATGCTCTTGGATCACTCTATCCTTTTTGGTAAAGTTCTCATAATTGAATGGTGCTTGCCAGAACATGAAATTAAAAAAACAAAGAATCCTGTGTAGACTGAATTATAAAACCATGTTAAGCAAACCTTCCCACAGAGGGCACAGGCACCCAGCAGGGTCCACACACACATACACTAACACTCAGCACACACCCTCCACTCAACTCGTCACATGGTGCCGTATGCAGAAAAACACAGGTAAACACGCATCTCAAACATCTTTAAGATAAACATCAAAATTGATTGGATTATTTAGCACTTACTGAGTTGCTCAGGAATCTAAGGCAATAAGCCTACTTAAAAATACGAAATGATTTTATTCTCTATGAGTAGAGATAAATGATAAGCTATTATTGTTTCTCCAATCTATTTTCAAAGCCCGTTACAAAAATAGATCACTGTGTTTTTTAACAGTTCTAAAAAAAAGTTTGAATTGTCATTTTTCTCGTGTGATTAAAAAAAAAAAAAAGAAATAGACATCCATATTTACTAAATTTTTGCTTTTAGTTACATTCAGAAACAAATACAGTCCAGTTCTCCTTGGTGGAAATTATCAGTCTATTTGCTCATTCTCCTTTGACTATTAAAAAATCTTTTGGAATGAAATGCGTTGGCAGTGCAAAAAAAAAAAAAAAAAAAGTCCATAAAAATAAACTGATTGAATTAGGCATTCAAATGAGTTCTTTGCCAGGTTATCTGCAAGCACAAGACTCTACTGTCATGTTAGGATAGACTTTAAGGACCACATTCTTATTTTCATCAAAGAATAATATACTGAGCGAGGACATCTTTTCCGGCACGCAGCAAGGCTCAGGAATTCCAGGAACGACCCCCACCGCTCTCACTATGCTCTGGATGGTAGCATGGTTTGATGGCTTCAAAGACTAGAAAAGACATGGGAGAAGAACACATAAGTTAAATGAAACTGCTTTTCCACTCTTCACCCCTCATCACTAAAATGCAAACATAATGCCTTCCTTTCGACAACTTTATAAAGCCCCGGCGTCATTACACGTGCAGCTAATCTCCTACGCCACCGTAACCAAAGTGGTTATCACTCTGTCAGGCATGTTATGTGTAGTACCTCTATTCCCTCTACAAAACTAGCATTTCTTACATTTTGTAAGTAAAGAAATAGACTCAAAAAGCTCAAATGACACGTCTGAAGTCAAATAGCTAGTAAGTTGTAGAGTGAGGATTTGAACCCAGTTATCTAAGCAAGAATCCTTTAACTGAAACCAATTTAGGTCCCAAATGGGATTAATAGATCCTAGGATGTTTTCAATAATAGGTTTGCAGCAAAAACCACTTGTTTTGAATCCTATGCTAGTCATAAAGAACACTAACAAGCAACCCTATCTAACATCGATACATGATTGCCACTGCTATAGTGATATTTATACTCTGCTGTTAAAATAAAACAACCATGTCAAGAGACATTGATTTGTTTAACAGTTGCCACTAGGATGAATTGGATGGCGATTACTCCCCTATGTAATTATTCACCTCTGCTTAGAAACACAAACTGGGGTTAAGAAGACCACACCATTGGCCACTGGGGGTCACTGTTGCTCCATGGGTTCACACGCCAATGTGGAAGAGTTAATAGTGTTCTAAGAGTGGGCCATATCCTAGGGGAATAATCTAGGGGACCTAAGGTTTTCCCATGGATGTCAGAAGTTTGACCAAAGAAGCATGGGTAAAATCTGTTCCTAAGAAAATGCCACATGAGACCATTATCATCCATGTGAAACATGGTTTTATTTAGAAAGTGCCACACACTGCTCAGCACTGAAGGGTCGTCACTTTTCCAAGCCCCGGGTGTTTAGGTATCGCCAGAGTGGTGGGAACTGCACGAGAAATGCCACACTTTCAACATTAGTTCTCCCCAGTGCCTTTTTTACACAGGTGAATCCAGTACTGTTGTAAGCATATTTTGAAACAAATTTGGTAACTTGCCAGAGGTCACGTGTGAATTCAGGAGTAGGATTTAGGCCAGAACTCTGGCTCTTGAATTTCAGGATTTTGAGCCATGTTTCTCGTGGCTCGGAGGCACCTCTGCCCCAATGAACTGGTGTTTTAAGTTCATGCTCCTAAAATTCCCAGTATGGGAGACTGGAAAAAGTTAAAAATGTTAAGGGTGCATACAAGTCAAGGAAGAAGTAAATAATATAGAAAGATGGCATACTATTTTTTTTTTTAACGATTCTTTTTGGCAGAGAAAGAACAAGTTTGATTTGTCTCATCCCGTCTTTCTGTTTTAATTAAAACAATTACCCATATGTTAGACTTCAACTTTATTGTGAATAGCCATACATTACTAAGACATTATTCTTGATGGGCAACTGTTTTTTACTCTCTTCCTAGATGTTTTAAGCATGTGCTAAAAAGAATGCTGACTTTCAGTTAATTAGCTTTGCAAAGACAGGTATTTCCCCTTTAAAGAAAGGAAGTTTATGTTATTCTATTTGGCATATCGTGTGCTGTCCAACATCGATAAAACCTGTGTAACACGCAAACCACAGTAGGTATTGTACAATAAGGTCAATAACCACTGTTGTTTCATCAGTGTTGGTAATTTCCACAGACAATTTTTGCAGTCATCTACTTTTCTCTATTGATTTATTCTTAAGACTCAGTCATCCAAACAGCTTATGCTAATGCCCCAGAGTTTTTTTATTTCAATTAAAAGATTTTTTTCCTGACATTATTCTGTTACTGTTAATGTTTTGATGATTCCTATCATATTTAAATTTCATATGAAGTGATCTATTTAAATATATGAGGCCTCATTTGATAAACACTGCTCTGTATCATTATTCCTCAGTGCCTAAAATAGGGCATGCTTTAGGCCGAATAAATGCTTACTAAGCGTACAAAATACTTATAAGAAATAGCATACTGTCCATTTTACCTATTTCTATGGAAATCATTCCCAACAACAAAAATAAAAGGTTCTGTGCAAATGACCCGGAGTAGATATGGAAAGTATTCATGGGTGTTCCCTAGGAAAATTCCTGTCCTTTTTAAAAAGCTCTAACTCACAAATGATAGATTCAGAAACTATGAGCAGTCTCTGGTGGGCTCATGGAATTCAGCACAAGCCTGTGATTCTGGGTTGGTGTGTCTTATCAGGAACCTCTCAGTTTTCCTGGGAGTTTCCCCTTTATTCTCACTGTTGAATCCTCTGATCAAGCTGCCATTACCAGGAATAATTACGTCATGCACAAAAGATCCATGCAGTAATTTGCTCATTTGAAGCATATTGCCAGTCTATAATTTGTGTTTGTTTTTGAGTTCCGATCGTATTTCTTATGACTCTCTTTTATATAGCTGGAGAAGTCTGTCAATCACAGATGCAAATCTGTGTTATTTCTCTCCCCAGTCTCCCCCGCCCCCCTCCTTTTTAAAATTGATATTTAGAGAGAGGAAGGAAGAGAGAGAAAAACATCAATCGATTGCCTCCTGCATGCTTCCTGACTGGGAATCAAACCCACCACCTTCTGGTGTACAGGATGACACTCCAACCAACTGAGCCACCCAGCCTGGGCTGCAGTCTCCCTTTTTAATGAGGGTGAAACCTGACTTCATCAGTTGAGGTGCTTTTTGCTTAGGTAACTTAGGACATCAAGAGTCAGGGTTTTTAGAGTTCATAATTATGAGCAGAGATCGGAATTGGAAACTCAGGAAATTAATCGAGGGTGCGTCATTTTGAACTCATTAAATGTGAGTTTCTTTTTATATAGGATGCGTGGTTCAAAGTGTTCAGATTCTTTGCTGCCCAATCTTGTGTCTTTGCTATTCCTAGCTTTTGCACCATTCCATGCAAAAATAACTTCATTCCTCTAATCCTTGTTGGTTCTCTGGGATCTCTGTCAGCAACCATGGTTCAATCATTTTCATTTGAAATCTCTGTTTTCCATCTTTGCGAAGGTGGTGAGAAGAGAGGCAAAGGCATACGACTTGGCTTTAGCTACATGGGTATTTTTCATCTCATGGCAGAATTCCAGGGTCTCTCCCTGGGAGAACAGATTGGCTGTAGGGGCTAGAAAACAGAAAAATCCCAACTGCCGTGCCTGTGAATGAAATCTGCAGTGGTCAGGCCCGCCCGCACCTGCCAAGCTGCGTATGATGTCCTCGAGTTGAATTTGATTATAAATGCATTAGCAGGGGAGAGTATGTCATCAGCTAAGAGCCTTCATTCCTGACCCGGGCCATGGGGTTTTGCTCCACACTCTTCCAGTCCAGCCCACATGGGTGTGATAGCCCAGAAACTATCTAATTGGAATCAGGGAAAGGGCAAAGCCTGGAATTTGGGAAAGGCAGAACACAGCTGTTCTGAATTACGGAACAGGTTGTCGGCTTTTGCAGACGCAGAGCCCCGCCACACAGAGCAGGCTCTCGCTCGGGAGGCCAAAAAGAAGGAGGGCCAGCGGAGGAGTCTGGCCTGGGAGAACTTTTCTCTGGGGCAAAATGTATATCTAAGGTCTGAAAGTTTTTTGGCGCCTCAGTTTTTCCACATGTGTTTGTACTGATCTGGTCAGAGACCTTATTTTTCCTCTGTTGCTCGGACTATATTTCTATTTAAACAGTTCACTCTGGTTACCATGTTGAACACTGTGCTGATAACAGTGAAGCTGATAAATTACCCCTAATGGAGCAGCATCATATTGCTTTCTGCTTCCCATCCTTTGGTGACTGCACCACTTGAAAGCCACAAAGCCTGAAAGGCAACCACCAGAATGCTTTACAAGTCCAGCAGATCCACACTAGGTGATGAGAGACCGAGAACTCCATGTAACAGCCAAACTTCCACTCTCGACTTGGCAAAGGGAAACCTCAAGCTCGGGGAGAAAACTCCACACTTCTCCCTGTTATGTCTCCCTGGAGTTCTGATGCCATTCCAAGTTCTGACAAATATTATTATGAGTTCAGTTGCTGCAACTGATGCTCTCCTGATTCTATTATTCTCCAAAGAAACGTTACTGGAAGAGCTTACGGGCTGTTGAACCCGCAGAGAGAATCCTATTTTAGGCTTTGTGATGTTTAAAAAGGGACTAGAAACATTTACAAACCTTTTTCTGGTCTTACATCTTTTATTCCCTTGATCCCTTTCCCTATGGGGTCTTTCTTCAGCCCCCTACATGTAATTTTCTGTTCCCCTCAGTCTCAGCAGTGGCCATTAATAATAATGTCAGTAGGAAATACTCATGGGGTGCCTACTATGTGCAAGGTGCTCTACATCTCATTTTATGTAGATACTATTATTATTGTTATTATTATTTATTGTATCTGTTTCAAAGATGAGAAAACTAACATACAGAGAGTTTGAATAACCTCTCCCAAAACCATATCTGGTAAGAGGGGGAACCAGGACTTGACTCTTGAATTTACTACTCAAAGTGTGATTTCTGGACAATCAGCATTAGCAACATCTATGATCTCTAACCCAGAGCCCCTGGAACAGACCCCGCATAGTAACACGACCCCAGGCGTCTGCAGGAACAGCGACGCTGAGCAGCCCAGCTGTGACCAGGCATGGACACGAACCTTTCCGCTGCACTAACGCACTTCTCTCCGTGAACTGTCCCTGCCATTCTTAACTTAGCCCTCAGAAGTTTTTCAAATTATTATTCTTTAGGTCCCAGAACCACGGTAACTGCTGAAGCAATAGCAAAGTTTTTGAACAGTCAAAAAGGCAGAGCCAACAAGGGATGGGGGAGTTTTGGGGGGTGAAAAGCTAACCAACAGAGCATCTCTGCATCTTCAGGGCTCCCTAGGCCCTGCCATCCGGAGACGGGGAAGAGAAAAACGCCTTCTCCAGGCTACCCAGAGAAATCACGTTTATGAGAGTGAGAGCGGTTATTTGAAAGACTCAGAGGCCTACTTAAAATCAGCCGTCCGGGTGGAGAGATGGATCCCCACTCGGTTTCTGCCTCTCCCCACCGCAAAGCAAGGCGCTCTGTAAAATGCTCCGCACTGCCCCCTAGTCCCGCACTTGGGTTGTGCGTTCTACATGCTATCCCAGTTCGAACAACTTTTGTTTCATCAGCGAAATGTCC
Source organism: Tadarida brasiliensis (assembly GCA_030848825.1). Classification (NCBI taxonomy): domain Eukaryota; kingdom Metazoa; phylum Chordata; class Mammalia; order Chiroptera; family Molossidae; genus Tadarida; species Tadarida brasiliensis. Next base: position 57,493,362 of record CM061257.1, on the reverse strand, counting down.
GCTGTGAATATTAGGCAAGATAAGGCTTTCATATAACTGAAAATGTGTATTATCTTTACTTCGTCTTTGTATTTACATAACATGGAATTCGCAAAAACATCTTTGGAAAAGTCTTAGAAAGTACAGAGAGCTTGTCCTTCCGAGACAACCTAACAAGAAAATGGCATTTCAATCAAGTTTCTGGCCCTGAGGCTGACGGCTTCCTTCCGTCTGCCGGCCCTTGGCTTTCCGCAAGAGTCGTCTAGCTTCGCGGTGATCACAGGACTGGAATATGGACGTGCTACTTTCAGGGTCTATAAGCAGAAGCTGCTTACTCTTTGAGGCAATGGATTTTTTCTCCCTTCTTATGCAACAGCAAAAGTTGATTCAGTTCAAGTTGCAAAACAAAAACAAAACCTCGATTTTTCCTCTGAATTCTAGTCCTAGAAGCACTTTTCATTGTATAACAGAAATTCAAACTGTTATAAGCTAAGAAGGGAAGTGTAGCAATAAGCCTACCCGAAGGCTAGAGGGCACCACTGTATTTTACTGGCCATACACTCCAAGAGAATAGTCACTTGGACTTGTGCGCAAGATGGGAGTGGGGTTGAGGAGGCTTCTGAAAATATATTTGTCAGAATACTGAGGACTAATACAATAAAGTACAGTTCCTATTGATTTTGAAAGAACACAGGTAAACTCTGATAGGTTGAAATGAGTCTTAGAAGAAGTTTCCAGAGTCACTGTATCCTATTCTGCCTTTCTTTTTGATGTGTATCAAGGAAGCAAATGTAATAAACACTTGGATTTCACGAGGTGAATTTACCTGGCCCGACCCTGACCCTGACCCTGACCCTGGTGGGGACAATTCATCTCAGAAGAGACTATTTATCAAAAAATATTCTGCATCAGGACATCAATGCAATTAGTCCTTCCCCGGGTTCCCATGACAGCCTCTCATTCTCTGGCTATCCCTGCAAGATCAGCCTCTTGAGATTTGCTTATTGTGGACACGTATAGATTCATAGAGCTGAATATGAACTGTGTTTGGAAGGAACACAACAAACATATTTTACACATACATTTTTTTCTCATATCCTTCTCTGTACCAATACTGGCTTTGTATTATTTTAACAACCATTAAAGAAAAACAAGCATAACCATATTACCTATTACATTTTAGAATGCAATAAATAAGCACCCAGGTGGATATGTAAATGAAAACACACACTCAACTTAGTCAGTGTGTCTCACGACTTTGTGGAAATAGAAAGTACAGGACAAAGAACAATGGCTACCTTTGGCATGGGGAACTGGCATGCTCCTGAGCAATAATAGGCATCAAAGGACTTGGGAGAGATAATCCATTCACTCCAGCCAATATCCGCAAAGTCCACCTTAAGGTATCGCCTGGCACAATTCCGAGGTTCAATCCATTGCTTTCTTCTTGCCTTCTTCAGCGTCTGTTCGTCAAACTGGAGCGTCTGGCTCTTCTGGTGAGGTCCCTTTCTCTGTTTCTTCTTGTTCTTACTCTTCTCAGGGGCCTGAGTCTGAAGGGTCTTATATGGCTTTCTTTCCTCCCATACTCCATCCTCCTTGTATTGATATTCTGCCCCAGGAAGCTCATTGTTCTGCAGAGGCAGCAGGACGCCAGTAGACCGCTTCTTCCTCCTTTGAATAGAAAGGGCAGCCCTAATATGGCTATCCAATTTGGGCACAGCTCCAGTGGGAAAATTTCGGTGACCTTGTAAGCTTGATACCACACTCTCTGGTTCAGAAATGGCAGCATCATTGGCATACACCAAGATATAAGGTTCAGGAAAGGATAACATCTTCTTTGGCAGCTGGTGTCCTTTGGAGGTTATGTTAAATCCTATGAGGAACTCCTCACTTTCCTTGGCCTTCCTCAAGAGTTGAGTGATGTCTTTAGACAGCCAAGACACAATGTCTCGATGAGATTTGGCAACATCTGCTGAAAGATGACCCAGGAGTTGACTTTGGTTCCTGCTGGATTTGAGGATCCATGCAGAGAGATCAATCTGAATATGTTTCCTCTGAGCGTGATGTGAGCATCCTCTTGACCCTGGGCAACTCAGGCTGATGTTTATCAGCTCTCCAATATGGAAATACAGTGTAGCAGATAAAATGTTTTCAGACTTGGTTAAAGAAGTCAGGTTAAAAATATGCAGTCCCTTGCTTTCAAGGGTTCCTAGGAAGGAAAAAAAGAGAATAAACAGGAGTAAACGGACCCCTACCTCACACCATATATAAAAATTCACTCAAAATGAATTAATGATCTAAATATAAGAGTTGCAATTCTGAAATTCTTAGAAGAAGACATAGGGGTAAAATCTTCATGGCCTTGGATTTGGCAATGGATTCTTAGATATGACACCCAAAGTGCAAGCACCAAAAGAAAAAATAGATCCACTGATAAAATAGATAATCTGGACTTCATCAAAATTAAAAACTTTTGTGCCTCCAAGGACATTATCAGGAATGTCTGTACAACCTACAGAATGGATATAACATTTTCAAATCATATAACTGATGAAATCTAGTATCAGAATATATAAATTACAACTCAACAACAAAGTCAAACAAGAAGGGACCCACAAGGTTTGCACCAGGGCAGCAGTGGGCAGTGGCAGTTTGTCCTGGTCACACCCTCTGAACTTGTCCCCACGCCCCCTTTTCTCTGACTTCTTAGTGAGCCAAAGCAGCCCAGCCTAGGCTCATTTCCCCAACCAGTCCCCCTTCTGTTATCCTAGGCACTTCCTGTTTCACTGTCCCCAGCCTTAATAAACATCCTCTATTCCTAAACAGCATCATCTCTCATATTAAAATAAAGTGACACCTTTAAAAAAATAAAAATAAATAAAATAAATAAACATCCTCTAAAATTCACCTAGACCCATGTGAAATTTTTCCTGCAGGAAGTCAAGAATCTGCACATACTGGCCCATCCTAGGTAGATCCGTGAAGGGCCAGGTCCCCTTCCCAGTAACACTCCCCTAGGCCATCCAGAAGGCAGGCACCCTGCTTTACCCATTTTAGACTTCAGACCTCTGCAACTGTAAAACAATTAATTTGTGTTGCTTTAAGCAAAAAAAAAAAAGTCAATCAAACTAATTAAAAATTGGCAAAGGAATTAAAGAGGCATTTCTACAAAGATCTACAGAGGGCCAACAAACACATGAAAAAATGCTCAACATCAGTAGTAGTTATTAGGAAAATGTAAATAAAAAAACCACAATGTGGTACCGTTTGACACATACTAGGCTGGCTATAATAATAAAAAAAAACAAACTAACAAGTGTTAGCAAGGATATGGAAAAGCTGGAATCGTTTGCATTGTTAGTTGGAATGTAAAATGCTTCACCTGCTGTGGAAAATAGTTTGGTAGTTCTTCAAAAAGCTAAACATACAAATATCATGTGACCCCCACAATTCCCCTCCTAGATATATAGCCAAAAGAATTGAAAACAGGTACTCAAACAGGTACACGTACATACATGTTTATAGCACGACAATGTGCAAGGGTAGACACAGCTCAAATGTCTATCAGCTGATGAGTAAACCCACACAATGGAATATTATTCAGGCATAAAAAGGAATGAATAGATGCATGCTACAGTGTGGGTTAACCTTGAAAACGTTCTGCTAAATGAAAGAGGCCAGAAATAAAAGGTGTATGATTCTGTTTATATGAAATATCCAGAATGGGTAAATCCAGAGACAGAATGTAGATTGGTGTTTGCTAGAAGTGTGGGAGAATGGGGAGAAACTGCTTACTGGGTATGGGGTTTAACTTTGGAATGACAGAAATATTTTGAAACTAGACAGACTTGATGGTTGCACAACATTGTGAAAGTACCAAATGCCAGTGAACTGTTTACTTAAAAATAGCTTCATGTTATGGAAATTTCACCTCAGCTGAACAGGGGTAACAAATTAACAGGAGTAATTTTATTTATTAAAAAATTTTTTTCTGAGCTGTATTTTATCAACTTTATCATTTTTTATACTTAAACAACTTGGTTTGGTATTATTATTATTATTATTATTATTATTATTATTATTTTACCCCTGCCCTCCTCGGTGGGTCATTTGCCGTGATCATTTTCCCTTTTTTAAAAAAACAAAGATTTATTTATTTATATATTTATTTATTTCATCACCCCCTCCATTTGGGAGTTTTGGGAGTTTGGGAGTATTTGGGAGTTTTACCCAAATAAATATAAATTTATTTATTTATATATTTATTTATTTTGTCAATCATCTTTATATTATTATCTTATTCTTTATATCTATGGGTCTGTTTCTGTTTTGTTTTGTTTATTCATTTGTTTTGGTTTTATAGATTCCACATATAAGTGAAATCATGTGGTATTTGTCTTTTTCTGCTTGACTCATTTCACTTAGCATAATACCCTCTAGGAGGTCTATCCATGTTGCTGTAAATGGCAAGATATGATTCTTTTTTATTGCTAAGTAATATTCTATTGTGTATACACCACCATTAATTATGAGACTACCAAAAACTATACCTATAAATCTTACACAGTATTGCAATAGCTTCTTATCTGAGGCAGTGTAGAGTCTACTGGTCATCAGCACTGGCCGAATAAGAATCACCTTAATTCAAGTCCTGGTTTAGCCACTTTGGATAAGTTGGTGTTCTCATTTATAAAATGGAGGCAATACTTACCTTTCCTATCATTAGAATTAAATGAGATGTGTGCAAAGCAGTTTATAAAAGGTCTAGTAAGTGTTTCTTAAATATAAAGTATTGTTATTAGTGCTGGTTTAACTGTACTACAGGGACATCTTCCACCTGCCTCCCAAGCTTTAGGGTGCAGGATGACAGTGGGTAAGCAAGACCACAGATCTCAACATTCAGACAATATATCTGGAAAAAATAAACTCAACACTCAAAAGTGTCCTAAAGAATTAATGCTGTTTAGAGTTTGTCTGAAGATTATGTCATTCCATGAATTTAAGGTGACTGAGCATTTCCAACTCTTCTAGTCCAGAAATGAGAGCATGCATGAGAACAGGAGATCGATTAGTGAGGACAGAAGTTGCTTCCTTCTCTTAAGATCATCTAGAGGTAAGGCTGAGTTTAGGCTCAAGAAGCCAGTCCTGGGACGAGTCACAGAGCCCCTCTTCTGTGTACTTGTTCACATACATATTTGTTTCAGAAACATACACACAACCACGAAATTATGTTCTTGATCAAAAACATATTTCAGTAAAAACAAAATTTTTTTATAAAGACGTGGAAACTTAAAATGAGTTTACTGAGTCCCCAAGCACAAGGGAAGTGAAACGAGAAATAGATTTCACTCATTTTTCACATTGTGTGAAGGAAAGAGGAGGAAACGGCCATTTGTGCGCATTTGTGTCCTCCATGACACCAGGATAATATTTTACAGACCTCTATGGCATCGGGGTTGTTCACAGGCTCTAGTCTTAATTCAGACCAGTCACCATAGCACGGAGTTTTACCCAAACGCTGTGGAGCAGATGGACGTTCACAGTGGAAGGGAGAGAAGTCAGTCTAAGAACGTGGCAATCCAGCGGTTGCCAAACAAACATCCGGGCAGGGAAGACAGGAACGCTGAGGGCATGGGTGGTAGAGTCTTAGTGGGTAAATTAATCGTGATCCTTCCCCCCATATTTTGCTTCAAAATGTTTCCTCCTCTCAGACGTTTCCAGACATTTTGTGACCTGCTGTTAACCGGCCTCCACCCCCGTGTCTAATCTTCAGTAACGTCCCATAAATGTCTCAGAAGTCTGCCACATGGCCTCTTCTGATGGTTTTCATTTTAATGCAGAACATTGTTTTGAAGTTAAAGCCCTACAGCCCAGCACCAGCTCCACCACACCCAATAGCTGTCATCAGGCCAATAACCTCAGCTCTTTAAGCCTCCTTTGCTCACCTGTGAAAGGACTTCAGCACTATCAACTGCAGAGTCTGTGAGGAGTCACCGAAAGAACGCAGGTAAAGCACATAGCACACAGAAAAAAATTTGAGAGCGTTAGCTAGCCTGAACTGCACTGTCCGGTATCAGGGATTAGCCGCTTAAATTCAGGTGGAGATGTTCTGTAAGTGTAAAATACACACTGGACCCTGGCCGGTTTGGCTCAGCGATTAGAGCACTGGCCTGCGGACGGAAGGGTCCTGGGTTTGATTCCCGGTTAAGGGCACATATCTGGGTTGCAGGTTCGATCCCTGGCCCTGGGGGCTGTGTGGGAGGCATTGATGTTTCTCTCTCTCTCTCTCTCTCTCCCTTCCTCCCTCCCTCCTTTTCACACTTGCTAAGAATCAGTGGAAAATATCCTTGGGTGAGGATTAACAAAACAAAAAACAGAATAATAAAATAACATAAAATACACACTGGATTCTGAAGACGTAGTACAACATTGAATGTAAAAATCACATTAATCTATTTTATACTGAATACATGTTGAAATCATAATATGTGGATATACTGAGTTAAATATTGTGATTATATGATTTATAATAAGAAATACATATTCAGTCTTCCTCCCTTTTCTGGCACAGAACTCCTAAAACCCTTAGAATTTCCTAAGTGTCCAGAGCCATAAAGGTGTCTTTTGTTACGTTAATGAGGCGACTTCAGGTCAGGTCAGGTTCTGGGCTGCTTCCGGGAGAACCAATCCAGTGGTTCGAGGGCTGGAACTTTTAGTCCTACCCCTGATCTATCCCAAAAGGGGAAAGGGCCTGGAGGTTGAAGTTCATCACCAATGGTTGATGATTTCATCAATCGTGTACCTATATAATGAAGCCTCTACAAAATCCCCCAAAAACGGGGTTTGGAGAGCTTCCAGATTGGTGAACATGTGAATATTTGAGGAGAAGGGTCACAGGAGCCTCCAATATGGAGCTAGTTGGTCAGAAGGACAGGTCACAACCTGGACTTGTCTCAGCATCTGTGATGGAGGCGGGTCTTGTGGGTAGAGCCCTTCACCCGTGGCATCTGTGCCATATCCAGGTACACAGCTTCAGAATCGAGGTGAAGTCTCAGACATGCTGCTTGTTGGTGTGGGGAACCCTTGCTCCTTTAGAATTGGGAGCAAAACATTTTAAATATAGTTTCACCTGTTGTTTTTTCATATTTTTAAATGTGGCCCACTAAAATTTTAAAATTACATATGTGGCTTACATTTGTGGCTTAAATTAAATTTTCATTGGACAGTGGTGGTCTAGAATAACCACTAGTTTTAGTAGTCATGTAGTCCAAAAAAAAAAAAAAATTAAAAAAATGACTTTTTTTTCATATGCAGTGAAGAATTGGGATTTTGATAACCATGAACAAGCAAACCAAAAAGTAAACTGGGCAAAAAAATTCCCTTCTTGGAATGCAACATACTTTCCTTATCAAGGACATATTAGATAAAGATAATCTTGGTGATTACTTTTTAATTTTTCCTCCAGTCATACCTAATTGGTTCCATCTGCATTTGCAAGACTAAGCCCAACAGACTGCTCTAAAATGCAGTGAAACGGGCAATTTAGCAACAGTGCATTATGGCATAGCAATTACAGACACAGCCTTGTGTTATCTGTGTGCTACACATAAACATCCACTACAACCAACAGAGAACAGGAACTGAAGCAAACCGATGTCTTAGGTAACAAACATGAATCTTTCACTGCGCGGGGCTGGGTCTCAGGGCTGCGCACACCGCAGCTGCTGCCCACGCTGTGGCAGGGGACACGGACCAGCAACGTGCAGGCAGCAATGCCACGATGACACCACGTGCTGCCTACGTTCAGAAAAGGGATGGTCAGTGAAGAGAAGGTGGCACATGATGCCTTGGGTCCCCCCATTTTCACCCAGGATAAGGGGACTCACTCTGCCTGTTCTAGATGCCCTCCTCCCCACTTCTTTAAGCAATGAGCTTGAAATCTCAACCATTCCACAAAACATTCCTTGATTTTTCTAACCCACACTTTATTTTTGCTTTCTCTGGACTTAAAGCACAGAAGTTCTGTGCAAGTCAATGTTCTTTCCCGTAAAACAACCCAACAAATACTTAATGAGTATTAATGGACAAGAACAGTAATATGAGAGTTGCATGGATTTGAGCAAATGAGTCTGGAGATATAAAACGAAGGGTGAGATAATACCTCCCTGCAAATAGAAATCTATGATAATAATATCTATTCAGTTATTCTCACGATTTTTTTTATTTTTTAGATATCATATTCATTTAATTTTTCAAATGAGTATCTTCTCTTACTCAGTAGCTGGAGTTTTGCAGCAGGCTCTCTTCTCTGCCCCATGAATTGCTGCATAGATATCTATGTTCAAACAGTGACTTAAAAATGCTTTAGTGTTCACTTTTTCTATTCTTCTGCAATATTCTGATATATATATCTATTTGGAATTATCGAATCTGAAATCTGAGGTGTAATTTCTGATTAAAAAGAACAAAGTAACATAAAATGATATAAATAAATGGTGGGTTTTATCAGGTTACAAAACAATAGCTTATTCATTTTCAGGCTGTTTTTAGGTTTTGGATTCTAGGAAACGTTAACTGTATGCCACATCAGTCCAATTATATCTAAAGTGGGGTGCTTAATTCTGGGTACTCTCATTTTAACTAGTTTATTGTAGAAGAGAGCAACTAGGAAAGGAACCAAGATGTTGAAGAGTCTGGAAATATATGTACAAGTTTGAGTTGAAGAAATAGAAAATCATGGACTGGAGGGAAAAAGGTTTAACAGTGATGTGAGAATTGTTGGCAAATATTTGAGGGGCTGCAGAGAGATCAGGGTTTCCCTTTCCAGTGTCAAAGACAAGAATGAGATATAAAGGTGATTGCTGAACGGAGGAAAAATCCAAGCCAGTATCAGTCTTGACTTTCTAAGTGTCTGGCCTGACACCGAGACCCTTCTGTGGGACTGGGCAAATGGAAGACAGATGATCATAATTCAAGACTATTATAGGAAGATCCCTTTCTGGTAGGGAGGGTGTGAGGGGTGAACTAGATAACCTCACAAATCCCTTGCAAGGAATTACAACAGGCTTGATTTCCAGCTCTTCCCAGATAAACATTTTTGATGCCAAACTATCACTACCAATAGGTGGTGCTGTTTTCTCACTGTTTGCTGGCACAGACACAAACTTGCATTTTCCTGGTTGGGGATACATCTACAGCAATCTATTTAGGATTGGCCATTGGCATCATAATCTTACTTTGAATTTTCTAGAGCTGTCATATCTGTGGATTAAAAAAGGGGTTTAGAAGTCAGGTGAGTTTCTGAACAAGCCATATTCCCCTCTGCACACCTGTTAGGACTTTGCACCTGCTGCTGCTTCTCCCTGAAATGCCTTCATCCACGCGTGCTTTCCTTAAAGTCCAGGCAGGACCTCTTGGAGCAAGCTTGTCATGACAACCCACTCCTTCGGTTCAGACCCTGCCTCATTACCATTTCATCATAATGTTGCTCCTTCCCAAGACCATAAACCCCTTAAAGACAAGGCCCTGTAGTAATTAGCACCAGACTCTTCAGCCCCTAGCATAGAGCTTAATTCTTAAACTGTGCTCAGTAAATGCTTCTCATCACAGAGAAGCAACAAGGACGGAACATAGCAGTTAGCCAGTTAGCTAGGAATCGATTTTGGAGAGGAACCCAGGTTTCTATAACCTATATAGATTTTTTTTAGGGTTTGATTACCAAATAAAGACAGAATACTTATTTGTTTTGCACCTGCAGCGAACAACACCAAGGACTCAGCGAGGAAGCTGTGACCTAGGATCAGCCGTACCCTTGCAACAGTTCATCTCCTTGGTTGGGGGGGGGGAGGCAGCTGAGGCGGTGCCCAGAGAGTGTGGTAAGTGGAAGTTCACCCTCATGCTGGCCCACACAGAAAGTTTTCGAAGGGAATTAGACATACAATGGAAAGCTTTCTATGTAAAGTCTGATTTTAAAACAAATAGACTAAATGAAATCTTGATGATTACTTAAATCCCCAGGGAGCAGGGAAAACATTTTAGTCATTCAGAAAATATGTAATGAAGAACAACTTTTTCCCCACTTCTTTCTCTAAACAAAGTGCAGCTGCTGGAGATGCCAGGGGCGCCTAGGACAGGGCCACATACATTCACATCACTGGCGAAATACTCACTGCAGGTTACTGAGTCACGACTACAGCTTCTCTCTGCCCCCTTCAGCTTCTGGGCAAAGGCAGGATAGAGTGTTTCTAAACAGAACATCAAGTCATAGGTTTTTTTGTTTTTCTTGCAGAGTCCCAGTCAAGTGACTGAGTTTTATGGGACCTCAAAACAACCATTCTCTATGCCCAAAGTAAAACATGGCCAAAGATGATATAATGTATGTTTTTCTAGAATAGCAAAATATTCATTAATCAGTTTATCTCTTCTTAGCCTCCACCCAAGGGCATTCCTAGACTGTGAGCTCTCGGAGGGCAGACCCATGTCCTATAAATCTTTGAACTTCTAGCTCTTGGCACAGAATGGAGCATTTATATCCTGAAAAATATTTGTTAAACTTATTGAATGAACAAATGTGTAAATGTACCTGATTCAAGAGTGTTTCCTACTTAACACCACAGTGAAAACACTTTCAAGTCGTTTCGAGTCCCCAAAGCCAGCAAAAGCCCTTGTTGGGTCTGAGAACAGTGCGGAGTTTCCTCTCCGTTCATCAGAAAAGAAGCACCATGAGTGAGAACTACGTGTATAAAGTAGAACAGTATTTCCACTCAATGTATACATGGTAAAATGCCTCGTGAGAAATTCTTCTATGGCAAGTTTATTTTAAAAAAATCCTTTGCCTGGCTGATAGCTTTCTGTGATGTCTTCTTATCTAGTCCTTTCAACAGCGAATTCAGCTCAATTGTAATATTTACTGAGTGTGTGCCATATGGCAGATTATGCCAGGTCCTCGGAATACAAGAACGAGACTTGCCTTAGAGGCCCCTGCTCCCATCACCCTCCCTCTAGCACATTGATTAGGCTCCAACCTCTCCGCAGCTGTGAAAGAAGGGCAAGAAGTGTTGATTAACTTACTCTCAAGCCCTCTCCAGGGCCCAGCCTGTTAAAAGTACAGTGATATACCTTCCAAAGTGAAAGATGCTTACCATTATATAAACTCATAAACATTTGTTCATGGGAGGACTCACTAAAAGGGCCAGGACTCACATGTTAACCAATCTTAAATTTCAGGAGCTGGTTGTGCTGGGATACTCAGAACTCTAGGAACAGAATCTTAGAGCAGTGTCTTAAACATGCATCAGAATCACCTTGATGGCTTGTTAAGACAGAGAATCTGTGCCTCACTTTCCCAAGTTTCATCAGGTGGTGGTGGGGGGGGGAGGGGCTGGAGAATGTCTGCCAAGTTCCAAGACGATGCCGATGTTGCTAATCTAGAGACCATGCTTTTAGAACAACTAACTTCAAGAAATCACTGTTAAAAAAGTGCAACCCTGCTCCATTCAGCCACCAGGATCAGGACAGAAAGACTCGCTTCTAGAATGTAGGTTCAGGATGTCACAGATTGCATTCCAAGAGGACTGCCACCTCTTTCTATTTACATGGCCACCCGGATATATCCTTTGTACTCCAAAGAGCAGCCCATTATCAACATTTTAGGCATGTTTAAGGTTTTGTGGGAAGCTAGACAATCTCTCAAAATATTAAGAATATCTCATTTACATAGGGCTTCTAAACTGTTCGTGTGTTTCCACATTCACTTCTCAATTGAGTTTCACCATCCCAACTGAGGGGCACAGCACCTATGACTTAGCCCTCTAGAGGAAACTAAGATTAGCAATATTAGATGACCTTATTAATTAGCAGTTCAGTCAAAATTATCACTTAGATCTCTTAACTCTTAGCGTAAGGTAAATGAAAAATCGAAGCTCTAGGAATCTTTTCTCAACTTGAAAACCATTTTTCTTAACCCATGCCTAAGAGCAGCAATTACACTCGATTCAAACAGTCTTTAGATTAATTCCATGCACTTAAATTATTCTTTGAAGGAAAAGCAAATAAGATCATGTTGGTCCTGAGTTGTTTTAATTGTGAAATCAGAGGACTGGACAAAAAACTTTGCATCTCTAAAACGATTGGGTGTAATTATTTTATCAAAGAAATACTGAACCGAACCTCACTCAGTAAAGTAAGAAAAACTTCCTGAAACTGGTAATACAGTAGGATCAGTTTGTCCAAACACTTTTGTTTTAAAGTGTGCCCAAATAAAATCAAGGCCCTGCATTTACTGTGGTTCTGTTGCCAAGAAAAGATGGGTCTTGAAGGCAGAACACCGAAGGAGTCAATAATCACACCATGATCACTTGGTTCTATGACCTACGTGTCGATGTTTTAGATAATTAGATACCCATGCTTTTAAAAATATTATCCCTGAAAATGTGTGTTACCAGGAGTGCTGTGTTACGTACCAGCATGCTAGGACATAACCCCTACTAACATGTGAACAGACTAGAAAGTTTATGAATTTCTAAATATATTCCACATATGAGGGCTCTTCAGTTACACTGTCATCATTTACCACTGTCCAAAGTAGATATTATCCTGTTATACTCGTGACACTTGATTAATATTATGTCAGTGTTTCCATTACAAAATTCTATTTTCATGGGTTCATAACATAATCTTAAGAATTCACTCTGAATTGAAATTTGGCATAGGAAAGTTCAAGCTGAGACTATTTTGTGATGCCAAACTTCTTTCCACTACCACCACCAAAATAAAGTTAAGATACTGATTACTAGGATATACAAACTGAAAAGATGAGGAAACCATCAACCTTTGAGGATAAAAGTTCTGATGTTGCAGCACAAAAATCCTGAAAAGTGAAGAGCAAGTGTATGCACAGTTGCTCATTACTTTTTCCTAGACTTTTTGAATAGGTATGATTTTATTATACCTAGTAAATACAATAAACAATGGAAATTGTATAAGGGATTTAATTGTATCTTGAGTAAATGTCTTTAATCAAGGAATTACTCATTACAAAACATTAACAAAGTGATGTGTATGATCTCTAGTAAATCTTTCCACAAATCAAGTAGCTTTACTTTTAAAAGCATAATACGAGTTGTAAATTAATAAGTATCAATCCCATGGAAAACAATGAAGAAGAATTGATAAAGAAACAGGAAAAATGAAGTTTAATGACAGAGAGAGCCTTAAAAAAGTACATTCACAGATGTTTAAAACATGAGAGCAGGAGGATGCTACAATGCAAATTAGACCCAAGTCCAAAAGTAACAATATAAGTAAACATCCTGAGGTACGTACTAAGTGGGAAATGAAACAGTTTTCTCTTGAATTTTGTACATCTTCTTGAGAAATTAGGAAGGTCCTGAACCTGTGATTTCCTAACTAGATGTCTTAGAACTACAATTCTCTAAAATGCTGTCTGGAGGAGAAAGTGATCCAATCTTCAGGGAACTCTCTAGCATTTAAAGGCCCTGAAAGTTCCCATAGGAAAGAAAATTGATCATTTTCTTCCAAACTTATTTGACCATGGAACCCAATTTTATGTAACACCTGTTAACATTTTCCAAAGATCCCCTTTTTACAAAAGTTTCTCCTAGAAAATTAGAAATAATAGGTTTTGAGATGAGCTCAGTTATGCTTGAAAATTGTCTGGCAAATAAATTATGATATGCATTTCTTCTTCCATATCAGAAGGAATTGGACTTGCTTTCTTTAAAGCCTCTTTCAAATACAAAATTGTATAATTTCAAAATGCTTAAGAGCATATTTGACATTCATGTCCCTATTTTATTTTTTTAAAAATCTGAACTGGGTGCTTATGAACTTCTACTGTTTAGATAAAATGTATGTGACCCTCTTAATATACTCTTAATTATGTATATCTTTTTAATGTACAGATATTCCCTGAGTGAATTATCTGCCCAGGGGACTTTTTTCATTGACCCCCATGGTCTCTTGGTCTCTTTGAGTGTGTCTAATTATACTAAAAAGCTAAATTTAAATTATTTTATATGTAACCCATACTCTTTCTCCTTTCCATTAGCATGGATAATCAAGAATTCATGGTATTATGGATTTTTAAATGTCAGAGATTGTAAAGCTGTCTTGCCTATTACAGTAAAAACTTCATTAAGGGCTATCATGTATTCCAAGTGATGTGTAATTCAAAGCAGCTGCACATCCCCCTCCCTCTCTCCAGACGTACTATTGTCTTTGGAATAAAAACGTCAGATAATCTAAGTACTCTTTAAATTCAAGCTTAGTTTCTAGGTACCAGGAATGTCAAGGTAACTATGTTTTAATAAAGTTATTATATCCTCTGCCATCAAACCCATTAAAGATGGTGCTTTCCCACCGGCCCATGTGTTTTACAGGTGTGACTTCTATTGGAGTGATCGTTCAGTCCTTAATTATGTCTCTCCTAAAGCCTTATATTTTAGCCTTGCACTTTGGAAACACATCAAATGATATTTTATTTTTAGATATTTTTGGTCATAGTAGGAAAGACTCTCCCCCTTTCTCACCTTTGGGTCTGGAATACCTTAATTTTATTTTATCTATGAAGTCTGTGTGATTTTTTTAAAAGGTGACACATATCCGCTGAAATGCAATTTTTTGTACTTCTATGTCATAAATTAAAATAATGTCAGTTTCCTAATTGTAACATGTGTGCTTTAATGCTTTTCCTAAAGAGGTTAAATTTATGATGAAGAAAAATAAGATTAAGTGACTATGGGATTGATGAGAAACTAATGGACACAAAGTATGTATCTTAAAAGATCAAGCCAAGAGCAAACCTCATGTAAACTATTCTTCTTTTATTATATAGTAGCCAAGAATAACTTCAACTAAGATGAAAATAAAAGCTGATTTCATATCCCTCTTGTCTTCCTTCAAGATGGTGTGTTTAAGGTGAACTTCTCTGTCATCAATAATTTTGTAAATTACCTTTTACAAAGGAAAGATAAAACCTATCTTTATGTAAACCTTTACACATCACAAAAAGACTTATGAGCGTTCCAAACCTAACGGTTTTGGCACGCCAACTGCATAGCATTGAGGTAGGAGAAAGGGGTTGGCAGAAAGTGTATTTAGGATGAATGCCACCCACCATCAAGTAATGGTTTAAGTAGAAAGTAATCAGAGGGAGACCACAGCAGCTAAATTTCAACCAAAGATATTCTAGGTTTAGAACAATAAATAATTGTAATCAGGTATGTTCCAAGTAGCAAACAGGGCTCTAAGGCTATAACTCAGCCTGAATAAGCACTTGGAAAGTCTGTCGGATCAGCAACTACTCCATAGAAACAGCTTACCACCTGACCTTCCATTAAAATCCGCAACACCGTTGGTATAGAGAAGCCCATACATTGTGAAATCTAAATACCATGGACTAGAAAACATCTAATTTATTAATGCAGACAGCATTTTTCACCTACATCAGAACATATGTCACAAGACAAAGGGTGTTATGGAAATGCTGATATGGATAGAGGGACACACATGAAAGCCTTAGCACCTTCCTGGAGTCCTGCCTTGTTAGAGCCAGAACTGCCTTATAATAAGGTCCTTTTACTGTGTTAGTAACTAAACACTCTTGGAAGGGGTCCAGCACGCACCACCTCTCCAGGAGTCTCCAATGTAGTAACATGACACTTAGGCTTCCACAAAAACCAGTGTCCACGTTTGATGAATAAGTCATTAAGACAGTCTCTAGGATGCTAAAGGGATTACTTTTCTTATCAGGGCATACAGCCTTGTATATATGCTCCAAGCTGCAATTCATCATTTCAAGGGAACTTCTGGCCTCGGTATCAGAGTTTATCATTTGATGGTGTAAGACTACAGTGAGGCTGATAAGGGACACTTTGAAATTATAATGCACAAAATGAGTTGAAGCCAAAAAGCATATGGAGCCTGAGTTATCCATCTCCCACTCAAGGTTCACTTGGCCTAAAACAAACACACGAAATTCATGCAATATGTGTGAATGAAACAAACTCACATTCCACCTCCAAATCTTGTGATTCATACTAAAAATGAAACTTGATACAAAAAATACTACTCATCTCTTGGGTGCCTCAGCAACTCCCTAGGAATCTTACCAAGAAAATGAATATCAAGGTAAGAGTGATTTGAGTATCCTCATGCATCTACCTGCCTTGCCCACCCAAGTTCCTTCCAGTTCTTGTTGCTCCCACACTGTTCCTTCTTTGAGCTCTGCCCTGAGACCTGCACTAAAAGTAAACAGAGCACTGGTGTGGTCAGCTGTCAGGACAGCCTCCTCATATGGCTGGTGTGCCGTGGGTGACCCAGAGCAGGTTTCTGTTTCCTTAGCAGAGGCCAGGTCCTTACAGATTATGCTCAGGGTTTGAAGAAGAAAGTGAAATCTGGTTCAGCTCAGATTCTAGCTAAAGACTTCTGCATTAGAAAGCATAATTCACATTTATTGTAAATGTCATCATGCCTATGAGCTCTAGAGTGTATTTACAGTGTCAGCCTAGGGCTTTCCTTGATGGATGCTTTGGTTTTCCTTTTTTCCAGGAGTCCTACATATCAAAGCTTTGGGAGGTTTCTTTCGAGTGATTCTGACAGACTCGATAGAGCATGAGGCATTGCCTCCTTACTTGAAGATTCTTGGCCATTTCTCAGTGGTTCACTGAACACAGGCTTTGCAGTTATGTTTCCCTTTATCTTGAACGCAGTGAACAAAAAAGCCTGGTGCATCCTCAAAGCATGTAAACCCAGTTGATGTCCAGGAAACCTTCCCTCAAGCTGTTAGCACTGGAGAGGCAGGCTGTTAGCATAAGTGACTCCCTTCACCACAGGGCCAGGAGAACCCTTGTTAAGCCATGAATTTCAGTCCACAGTGATCTGTGTGCTGAAAAATGGAATGAGCAGATTTTCATCGGCAGATTCCAAGAGGTGTTTACATCCACGGCTGCTCTCCCCACCCCCACTTATCGCTGAGTGGATGGTACAACCCTATTTGCCCAGATGGGTTTTAAGTAATAGCAACACCCAGCACCTGGCTTAGTTTGTGTGTTTGCCACCAAGGGACTATCAAGTAAAAAGTGTCAACTATAGTAATACTGAGGACTGGAGTTAAAAGGGGGTAAGGTCTGGAGAATCGGCTAAACGACTTGAGGAAGGCGTCTAGTTCAAGTGTGACTTTTCTCTCTGCTGCCGTGCGGTTGGCATAAAATGACCTCTGCTTCTAGGTAAACATGGCTAAAGCCCAGTTCCAGGGAATTTCCGCTGACCGACTTAAGAAACATCAACATAAGCACCCCAGAGGTGCTCCAGCCACCCAGGGCAAGAGGGCTCCACTGGGCATGGGGTAGCTCGTCTCCTTCCCTACGCAGTTCTCCCGCAGACCCCCTCGCTGCTCGGAGCCCTGCTTCTCTCCACTTCTCCCTCTCAATTGAGACTAAACCTGGGCTCACTCGCTGGCGACACGCGGGGTGTGACGGGAAGGAGGGTTCTGAGGGCAGCTGCTGAGGGCGAGGGAAGGTCTCTAGGTAGCACTATAGAGCCCCGGGCAGATGAGGAGGCTCTGCGGGGTCCAGGGGAGACCTGGGAGGGACCCCAGAAAGCGGTGCTCCTCGGATACTCACCTGCTGCTCCGGCTCGAAAGCTGCGAACCGTGTTGCCTTCGCGCAGGGGCTGGGGGCGCAGACGCTGCGCGCCCCGCTCAGAGGACCCGGGTGTCCGCGCCGCCTCAGCCCTGCCGCCGCCGCTGTACCTGTCATAGAGCCGCAGCATGTGCTCCGACACCTTGTCGTGTGGCCGCAACACGGGGCCGGAGCCACCACCTGCTGAGCGGTCGCTTGGCACAGTCTTGCTGAGCTCCGGCAAGCGCTGCTGCGGTGTCTCTCCCTGCGCCAGGCTCACGCAGAAGCAGCCCAGCCACAGACAGAGCAGCCTGCGCGCCCCTGCCATAGCGAGGTCCCGGCGGCGCGTCCGCTCCTTGCGTCGCAGGGGGACACTCCGAAGGCGCGCGGGGCCCGGGCCGAGCTAAGGGCTGACCGCCAAACTAGCTGGGGCGAGAGCGCCCGGAGCTCCGGACTCCGCCTGAGCAGGACAGCGACAAGCCCCACTTTCTGCGCTGGCGGGTCGCGGACCGGCAGGTGGGCTCTCCCCCGGCAGCGGCGCGGGTCTCACAGGCGCAGGGCGCTGCAGGCGCCGTCTTCGCTCCGGCGCTGAGAAAGAGCTTAAGTGGAGGCGTGTGTGGCCGGGGTGTTTTCAGGATCTGTCTCTACCCTCTCTCCCCGCTTTATTTTGGGGCACACCCGTCGGAAGCGCGGCGCTGGGGACCGGGGCTAGCGCTGCGTGGGGCACGGAGCGGGGTGCGCACCGCCGGCCGGAGGGCGCTCGCTCGCCTTTTCCAGGGATTGGAGCAGCCGCGCTGCGGCCGGCCGAGTTGTGAGTGTGTGAGAGTGAGTGAGTGAGTGTGCGCGTGTGTGTGTGCGTGTGTGTGTGTGTGTGTGTGGAGAGAGAGAGAGAGAGAGAGAGAGAGAGAGAGAGAGAGAGAGAGAGAGAGAGAGAGAGAGAGAGATTGACTGGCTTCTTTCCCCGGCTGATCTGTACAGTCCGCAGCCAGTCTCGCCCTCTCCCTCGCTGGCTGCTTGGACCCTACTGTAGCGGGGACAGAAGGGACCGGGGAAGTAACCAGCAAACCAGCAGAGGGAGGGAAAGAAAAGGAAGTAGGAGTGGTGGTGGTTGGGGAGAGGAGGGGGAAGGAGAAGATCTAGGAAGAAAGGGTAAAGGAGACCTTTAAAAAAAAAAATCCCTTTCAGGAACATTGGTTGTGCGCCCTGGCCAGCAAGAGGGCAAAGGAAAAATAAACTTCTTCCTAATTTCTTTCCCCTGGTTCCAAAGAAAATCAAGACGTGAACACCATCCTCGCTTTCTTTCCTGGGCCTCTCCGGGTCGAGGTTTCAGACCCTGCACCTGTGCCTGTGCGGTGTGGCGGTCCCTTCCTGTCTCTCTGAGAAGTTGCCCATCACAGCTCATTTTCTTCGGCATCTTTCCCCTTGCATCTCCCCCCACCCCCACGAGAAAACAATGTGTGAGTGAATCCCATCTTAGAAACAAATAAATAAACAAACAAACAAACACAAACACCCACTCTCACTCCCTCATTCCCCTCAAGAGGTATTTCTGAAGGATGGTGGTGGTGACGGTGAGACACAAGGGCTTCTGGGAGATCCCCACATCCACAGCAGGCTCTTAGAGCTGCTAACTCTGAGATCCTTCCTAACCCTCTCTTTTCTTGGCTGTAAAATGGCCATTAAGTTACTAGCTAGTGTCTTACCCCCACACTTACCATACTCTAGGCATGTGTTCTTTGTATTTTACATGTATCATCATCATTAAAGAATTTTCCCAAGGAAGCCCATTTTACAGATGAGGAAACTGAGGCACAAGGACACACTCATAGATGGCAGAGCTAAGCTCCAAACTCAGGGAGCTTGACTCCTAGGCTCAGGCCCTTAATTGTCACATCATTACTAATCAGAAACTAACATTTAAACTGAAGTTTCAATGTGACAATTCATGTACATGTTCTTATCACATGTTTATTCTGGCGCACTAGAGCTCCCAGTAAACGTCTGTTGAAGCTATCTGTTCCCTCTTTGGGAACAGAATGGGGTTTATTGAAAAGGAGATAGATCACAGGACCACACTGAGCTTCCAAATCTGTTTCTTCTGTAAAGGTGAATAAAAACACATCCTTTTAGAGGTTTGTTTCAATGAAATTAGAAAACAGTGCTAAAGTGACTAACTTTTGGTTGGGGCTAAGTCCCTTACTATTCCAAATTTATCCCAAATGCAAACTACATTCTACACACTCACTCACTTCTCAACCCGTTGCAGTTTGGGTTTTGCCTTTATATCCCCCCCCCCCCCACACACACACCCTTTGGAACTGTTCTGCAGATAGTAACACATACTTCGAGGGTGGGTATGAGGTTTAAATGAGATTGTGTGTGATCTTGCTTGGCATAAAGAATATAATAGCTTTTGTGATTAATAATGAAGACCAAATTGCAAAATTCAATAGGCCCTGGGAACTTTGGTTTTCTTCCCTGTGAATCTTCGGTTCTTTCCTGCTCCTTCCTGCTGTCAGTTCTGTGAGCCGTCTCCTCTTTCCAGGCCTGTCTCCAGTGTTCCTCACATCGTTATGCTCTGCCCTGGGAGGGTGCCAAATTGAGAAGAGAAATCTTCTGCTTTGGTAGTCACCTCTGACCTTTAAATGTATAGATAGTTCTGGGTCTCCCCCAGCCCCAGTCTGCATTGCCATAGTTTTACCTTCTTCCCCTTTGAAACCATTGCTGAGACTTTATTTAGTTCTAGTGCAAATCTCTATGGCAACCTTCGCCACTCTGTACTAAACAAGATTCTTCATTTGTACAAAGTGTACTGTGGGTGCATGTCTTCAATGCCTACCTTCATTTCTTCCTAGATGTATGTACTTCCTTGCACTTCCATTTTCTTATTTGAGCCATAAGTATAAAATAGTTCTGCCCTGGTCAGTGTGGCTCAGGTCAAGGGCATGTACCTGGGTTGCAGACTCCATCTTGGGCCCTGGTTGGGGCACGTGAATGAGGCAACCAATCAACATTGAAGTCTCTCTCTCTCTCTCTCTCTCTCTCTCTCTTTCTTTCTGTCCCTCCCCCTTTCTCCTTTCCTTCTACTCTCTCTAAAAATCAATGGAAAAAATATCTTAACAACAAAAAAAAGTAGTTCCTGTCTCACAGGGCTGTTGTAAAGATTCACTGGATAGTCTATGTCAAGGTGCTAGTACAGTGCCTAGCATATAGCAAATGCTAAAGAAGAGTCAGTTATAATCTCAGAGAGACACTTGTATATTTTTGTCTAAAGCAGTGGTCAAGTCATACTCATCTTTTTATTTTAGTGAGATGGCATTGCATTCAGAATATACAAAGTAACAAGGAGAGGTCTAGCAGGTAGAATAAACCCCAGCCGGAACTCTCAGCTGTAATTGCAGGACTGGAAAAGAACGTGTGGATAAAACGAGCAAACTGAAGTACATTCGTAGCAGCCAAATTCTGGATAGAAAGTGTCTCATTTGCAACTAACTCACACCCAAGAAGAGGGAGCAAGGGATGAAACAGGTGAAGCCAGCAGCATCATTTCTAGCAATGACAAATAAAGGGCGCCTATGCCATACCCTCTGAGAAACCTCCTGGAGAATTGAATTGAATTGAAAGCAAATTGAATTGGAGCTAATAGTTCCCTCATCAGAACACCTGGAGATACCATCTTGGGATACTTCATGACCACAGCATGGTGTTCTTTTTTATTCAAGGTCACAGAATCTCAGATCTGGTGAGATTAAATTGTCTCAGAATGCTGACATCCTCACGTGCCTTCTCCCACAAGGAATAAATTATTGGATTCATAATTTTGGATGAACATCTGGTTTACTTGATGTATGGAGGATTTGCAGTTATTCAGAAAGAGGAATTTCAGAATTCAATATGATGTTGGTACAAGTGCCTTGTGTCTGGTTTCTTATTAGCATGGTTAATTAAAATTTGTTTTATATTTTAATAATAGCAATTTCTTATTTTATGCTAGAGAGTGAGTGTTACTGTTACAGCCAACCACTGAATCAGAGGACACTTTTGTCTCTTGTCTTAAACACAAGGAGAAAAACATTTCTCCCCTCCCTCTCCCCAGATGTGACTACTGAGGGCAGTTCTGGGGGGTCTGATTCCAGATGTTTTTTTCTGTATTTACACACACACACATACACACACACACTCACTTGCACAGAGTGCCACTGTGAGCATCTCCCACCTGCATTTCCCCACTAATAGTGTGTCATGGGCATGTCCCCCTCCTTCTGTTTCCCTTTCAGCAGGTGTTTCATGCTGCAAATCCCCATTATTCATTTACCCTGTATCTGTCTCTGCCAGTTAATAAACACAAGTTTCAAAAAATCAATTTGGGATTTTAGTGCATTCTGTTGAGTTAAGCTCTACTTTTAACCACAGAAAACATGTGTGTGTGTGTGTGTGTGTGTGTGTATGTTATGCATGTTTTTATTAGCTCTCTTAAGGACTATATGCATTTATTTTCTAAAATCTTCCCATCAACAATTATTATTGAATACTTATGTAAAGCTGCTTTAGCAGTTGTGGGAAAATATATGAGGAGAGTGTGCCTCAGGTTTGGAGGAGTTTGCTTTCTGTTAGGTGAACCAAAGAAACCCACAGGACAATTAACAAATAATGGAAGAAGTATTAATAGAGTGTTCAACCATATTTTGTAGATTATGTTACAGTTTGCTGTGTCAGTAGAAAGGACATCAATGAGACAGGGAATAGCTAGGGAAAAATTCTTGGAAAAAGTGGGGCTTTAGATAGCCTTGAAAATGGGTAGGATTTTAAAAGAGTGAAACATAAAGGACTTGTCATTTAGGAAAGAATAACAGTAAGCAGTAAGTTGCAAAAATGAGAATGAGCTTTCCATGTTAATAAGGCAGTGTCTGTTGGGACAAAAGGTTGACCTGATTTGTACAGAGTATGTGTTCTGTAAACCACAGGAAAATAGAGATGAAATGTAGGGTAGATCGAGTTTATGGGGGATCTTGAATGCTAGATCAGGGGAATGTAGGGAATCATAGAACATTTTTGAGAAGAGAAGGCTTTCTTATGGTCCAAACTCTCCAAAATGGTCTGGAAAGTTTTAATAGCTAATAAATTACCTGCTTTTGGAAGTATATTTTATGCTAGAGAGAAATTTTAGAGCTGATTCAAATGTCAGAAGGTTGATTGAAGATATGTAAAGCCTTATTAGTTGTAAACTTATTTGGCTGCAAATAAAAAATACATGTGTATACTGTATATATCTGACTCACAGTGGCTTAAACACATGGGGGATTATTTGTCCTCCTGTTGTAAGAAGGCTGCAGTTAAGGAGCTGTTGGCATTTTTTCAGTGGCTTGACAGTGTCATTACTAGTGTTTATGTGACTCACATATCATTTCCTTCTTTCTTGCTGCCTCAGAGTCACCAGATGGCTCCTGCAACTCCAGCCATTAAGTTTTTGCTCAAGGTAGAAAGAAGGAGGAAAGGGCAGGCACCAGCTGTATCTTCTTTTCATCAGAGCCCTGGCAAGTATCTCTTCTATCCATCTCACTGGTCAAAATTTTATGACAGCCCGGCCAGTGTGGCTCAGTGGTTGAGTGTCAATCCATGCATCAAATGGTCACCGGTTCGATTCCTGGCCAGGGCACATGCTCAGGTTATGGGCCCAATCCCCAGTGGGGGGCATGCAGGAGGTGGCCAATTCAATGTTCTTTCATCAGTGTTTCTATCTCTCTCTTCCTCTCTCTAAAAATCAATAAAAAATAAAATAAAATAAAAATTTTTATGACATGGTCACTTTTACCTGCATGAGGGTCTTGGAAATCAAGTATCTTATCTGGGCCCTGGCACATTGGCACTACAAATAGAATCCCAGTTCACTTGTCAAGAAAGTAGGGGTAATAGAAAATGTGAAGTACCTAACAGGGTCTTATATGAAGACCCTTCCAACAAAAGTCTATGAATCGTCAATCCATTTCTTAGTTATTTTCAATTCTGCCTATAAGCTTTAGGTTTTTTTTTTTTTTTTTTCATTCTAAAAACAAACAAAAACCCACCAACACTCTTTTCTTTATCTATTTAACAAATTATCATCTTATCACTTTTCCTTTGATCTATAAACTTTTTAAGAAAGTAGTCTACACCTCACATATCACTTTCTCACCACCTGTGATCACATCACTTCATTTTATTTCTGACCATCTGTAATATGATCCCTACTGAAAATATTCTTGTATTAGGCATGACATTTTTAATCACCCATCCAACGGTCCCCCTCCCACCCCCCAAGTCGTCATCCTTGTTTATCTTCAAGTGTTCAACACTATTTACCACTCTCTCACAAAAACTCTCTTCCTTTTTTTATCTTATGTATGTGACACTATTCTGGTTTCTTTCTGTCTTTCTGATTACTCTTATCTTTGTTTCATTCACTCAATAAATATTTAGTGTCTGTTGTGTTCTTGATGCTTAATTTGGTGTTGAGACTACAAGATGAAATGGTCTCTGTCCTCTGAAAACTTAGTCTACTGGGGAGATAGCAATATTACCACTTAAGAAACCTTAAGATCATTTTGAGTGGTGAAGTAAGGCAGAAAGTGGTGCATGGAGGACATGACTTAAACTGAGTTTTGAAAGGTAAGCATGTGGTTTTCCAGGGCTATTTCAGATAGGATATTCCAGGCAGAGGAAGTGTCAGGAACACAGAGGTGGGAGAGGCCTTTCTTCTGGGGTCTTCTCTGAATTTCATACCAATCTTTCTTTCCAATGATTTCCTCAGCTAACTCACTTTAGCTATACACTTTTTTTTAATGTATCAGGAAATCCAAAAATGACACTTCTAACCTAAGCTTCTCTACAGAATTTCAGATTCCCAGTTTTTAGAAACTTGTGGATATCTTGTTGGCATTATAAATTGTGTGCATCTGAAATGAAACTGATCACCTCCCCCTATCTTATTTTTCATTTCCATTCTTCTATGAATGACACCATTATGCTTTCAGCCACCGAGGTTCCAAGTCTTAGACTCACCTTTCCCTTCTCCCTCTCTCTGATCACCATATCTAATCCAGTGCTAAGTCATGTACAACCCATCTCTTCCATATCTCCCCCATCTGTCATCTTTATTTTTACTGCAACCTCTTTCATTTAATTACTAATGTATTCTAATCTAGATTAGATCTATGGTCGCCCAAATGGCCTATTTCTTTCTCACTTCAACCAATTTGATTTCTATTGTGGCATAAAAATTTACCACAAACTGAGGGGTTTAAAACAGCACCCATTTATTATCTCACAGTTCTGTAGTTCAGAAGTCCAGTTGGGCTCATCTGGGTTCTCTGCTCAGGGTCTCACATTCAAGGTATTGGAAAGGTGGTGTTCCTATCTGAAAGCTCTGAGTAAAAATCCTCTTTTAAGCTCATTTGCATGTTAGTTTACACAACTCTTAAGGGCTGAGGTCTTACCTTCTTTGCTGGCTATTACTAGGTCTTGTTGTCAGCTCCCAGAAGCCACCTGCTATTTCTGCGATGTGGTCACCTCCATTTTCAAACCAGCACTGGAGAACTTCTTGCATATTGAATTTAGTACTTCTAGTCTCTTTCTCCAGAAAGGGTTCACGTCCTTTTAAGGGACTTGCCTGAGGTCAAGCCCAGCAAGGATAACCTCCCTTTCTTAAACTCAATTTTGTTATATAACAAAAGCGAATCACCAAAGTAATAGTTCTTCTTACCCATAGCTCCCTCTTACACTGGAGACGCAGAGGATTATACAAATGAATGAGCGTCATTTTAGAACCCCGCCTAGCATAGCAATCATCCAAATACCACCAGTAGACTTCTCCTCCTAAAACTTCATTCAGTAATATAATGAACTTTCTCAAGAAACAAAACATCAGCGTTGTACACATAGCCTTCCACAATTTGTCCTCAACTGAATTTCCTGCTGTATTTGTATCCTTTCCCACATCTATCCTCTGCTGTCACCATAGTAGATGGTTCTTTTCCACTTTCCTCACTTGCTATTTTCCTTTGCCTGGTTTGTGCTCCTCAAGACCCATCTGAAAATGCTACGTTTTCCATGAAGTGATTGCTAATCAGCTTGTGAGCTCTTAATCCTCTAAATCCTCATAGCGTTTAGTGCCTCTCATAGCACTTGAGAGATTCTGTTATACGCTGCTCTTGTTTGCTTTTATAAAGACATGGCTGCTTCTCTATAAAAGCCAGTTCCTCAGGGTTGGCAGTAATGGGAAAACATCCACCTGGGGAAGGAGTGGCAGGCCTGCTGTCTGACTCCTCATCCCCAGAGATTTGCCACCTGCCCGATGTTTCTCTGGCTGACTCTTGCTTCTCCGACTGCACTGCACGAAGGGATCGCTGCCCCTTCTCACTCGTCCTGGCTAGGCTTGCCCACACAGTTCGTGCTTCACTTTTGTCACCTAGTTGAGGCAAGCCTGGAACTTGGAAATAATAATTGACTAAAGGTTCATGAAAATAAACACACAGTGATCAACAGACACGTCTATAATCTGGTTTATGTAACATTTTTGCTCTTGATTTTCTGCCTTTTGGGTCTTTTTCTTTCTCACGCTTGTACTGCCAGGAGTATAATTGTTTTGTTAACTATTTTTACTGAACATCCACTATGTACCAGACACTATTCTGGAGATATAGTTGATAACAATGTGAATGTTTGTCTTTAAAAACAAAATCTAGCCCTGGCCGGTTTGGCTCAGCGGTTAGAGCGTCGGCCTGTGGTCCAGAGAGACCCGGGTTTGGTTCCCGCTAAGGGCATGTACTCCGGTTGCAGTTTGTCCCCGGCCCTGGTTGGTCGTGCGGGTCGTGCGGGTGGCAGCCACTCGATGTATCCCTTTCACGTCGATGTTTCTCTCTCTCTCTTCCTCTCTCTCCCTCCCACTCTATCTGAACAAAGAATGAAAAAGTGTCCTCGGGTGAGGATTAAAAAATAAATAAATAAAAAAATAAAAATCTAGCCCGGCTGGTGTGGCTCACTGGTTGAGGATCGACCCATGCACCAAGAGGTCGCCAGTTCGATTCCTGGTCAGGGCACATGCCCAGATTGTGGGCCCAATCCCCAGTGGGGGGCATGCAGGAGGCGGCCAATCGATGTTCTCTCTCATCGATGTTTCTATCTCTCTCTCTCTGCCTTCCTCTCTCGCTAAAATCAATAAAGAAAAAATAAAAATAAATAAATAAAATAAAAATCTAGGGTCAAGACAGTAAGACTAAAAGAGGCTGAGGCAGATGTTTCCTCTCTCATTTGTTCTTAAATACTCATTGAGTGTATATTATGAGCCATATATTATTCTAGAAGCTGGGGATATTGCCATACAAAATATCTTTGAAATTCTTACCCTCATGAAGTTTATATTCCAAGAGAAATGAACAATA
The DNA here is from genome assembly GCA_030848825.1 of Tadarida brasiliensis. Lineage (NCBI taxonomy): Eukaryota > Metazoa > Chordata > Mammalia > Chiroptera > Molossidae > Tadarida > Tadarida brasiliensis. Next base: position 57,466,328 of record CM061257.1, on the reverse strand, counting down.
AACCCAAACAAAAAAAAGTTACAAATTTCACAGAAGTACTATGAAGATGATAAAACAAACCAAGAGGATCAAGAATAGTGTGTTGTGCGTAAAAAAGGATGTTGAGCGGGTCAGCGGGGCGGTTCTAGGATGGTGAGATGGTCAAGAGAGGCTTCTCTGAGGACCCAGCATTTGAACTGAGACCTGAATGATGGGAAAGACAGTCAAGAGAAGGTCTGGAAGGAAAATATTCCAGACAATGGGGAAAAAAGTGGAAAGGAGAGTCTGCTGAGCACTGCACAGCAGTTGAGGATTTCCCACTTTCTTAGGGATTTACATTGAGAATAATCAGTCATTCAGAGGGTTTTACCCAAAGGCTTGGTGCTGCTCTTTGTCCTAAATAGGAAAGTCAGAGATAGAATCCAACGCATACAGTTGGGGTTGGGGACAGGAGGAAGTGACATTGATCTTACTTCTTATTAGATGTATGGACCTAGAAGGCAGAAATATTTATTCATCTTTTACCCTCACTGCCTTCCCCCAATTTCCTTCTACATCGTTACATTCAACAAATATTATCAAGCTAAATCCAACTAAATAATGATAAGCGGAAGGGGAATTACATCAGATATCTCCTGGCACACACATTTGTTTTCCTCTATAAATATATAGAACAAAAAGTTGTTTATCTTCCAATAACACAAAATAATTTGATTTTAGCTTTTGCTTGGTTCCTCCTTTTTTCCCCTGAAATCATTTCAACTGCCTTTCAACTAAGATATTCTTTAAAATTTTAATAATATGAAAATTAAAGATGACTAAACAAATATAATAAGTAATAAGAATTAGTCAGCTCCTTGAGGGCAGAAACCGTATTTTATATATTTTTCATCACTCGTAGTCATAGGACCCAAACAAAACCGTAATTAGACTGGAAAATATATCTTCCCAGTCTCCTTTTTTCCTATGCCTAGGGCATAGAATATTTTTTTTTGGTATTAATTAAAGCTTTATAATCACAGTATTTTGACTATTTTTCTGTTTAATTAAAAAACAAAGAAATTATATTGTGAGGGGACTGGATCCTTTTTATGCTGTTTTATATTATGCTTCATAATTAACACATCAGAACCACATGCACAATAATGTTTTATAACTGACATGCCTGGTCATATTTTCCCTTGTATTATTCAATTCCACTTTTACTGAAAATTTCTGCCGATAATGGTGCCATGAGAACTACACTTTCCCCCCTACCCTGCCAAAAAATGAAAAGGATTTACTTATCACAACTGATGTTTTTCTCCTTGGTACGGTGTTTTTATGTCATGCTTGAATCACAGCATGACGAATTTTGCAAACCCACCTTGTGATTTGATCTTTTGAGTGTCTCCTTGGGTGCTGTCTGTATTGTTTTCCCATGTTGTCTAGGATCTGCGGGTGGAACCCTACCCTCCAGCCTCCTCAGTTTCTTCCTGCAGGCAGTTCAGGTGCTGTCCTTCCTCTGTAATTTGTGTTTCCATTCCTACAGCCTCCTAAAACCTTTTTCCCAGTAAATTTCTCTCTCTGGGACCTAGCTATTTCTGTACATGACAGTTTATTGATTCTGATTCTTGTCTTTTGGAAAAAGTGGTTACTTTAAAAAAATCTTTTCTTCTTAGAATTCACTTCTCTTTTCCTCCTTACCCCTTTAGTAATTGTTCCTTGAGTTGAATTTCTGAAAGCATAACACTTAAATTATTTTGTGCCCTAACAATTGTACCATACGCAATTCAACGACCATTTCCATTCATGTGTGCATATTGTCCCAGGTAGTCACGTCTCCAAAGCCTTCATAAATAAGGACTAGCAGCAAGGCTGAAAAACACGTGTCTCCTCTGTCTTCCTTCTGCTCTCAGGCTCAGACCCCTCTCTCTGCTTCTCCCATTTTTAAAAGTCTATCTCATTTTGTCCCTCTTCCTCCTCACCAACCCTACTCCTAAATGCAGTCTAGGAGATAGATGGTTGGCAATAGGACTGTGGACTGAAGAGGTTACTGACCCTCCAGTGTCTGGAGCTGAAAGGAGCTGGAGGAAGGTGATCTCATTTGTCACCTTGGCAACCCGGGGATTCAGTCATTGGCACGGCTGCAAGCATCTGCCTTTCACCCTGCAAATTTCCAGGTGTAGCTCCTCAGATGACCCATGTAAAACCTTAACAGGATCAATTAAAGTTGCTTAGGTATGGTGACGAATGCTTCAAAAATATGGACAGATGGGGGTGTAGAAATGCTAAATATCACCATTGGGAACTAATTTCATTCTTTACTTTTGCTTCAGGATTTCCAGGTGTTTTTCGCTGTCTGTTTCTTCCTTGAGGGAAGTCATTTTAAACTGCCCCTGGATATCTGCCTGCAGAAAAGCAAACAGCTTTCTTTGACCACAATGATCACCAACAACTCCTCCACCCTCTTTTTCAATTTTTGAACTCTGGGTTAAATTCTTGCCTTATAAAATTAAGATCTAGATAACTCTGGCAAGGAGCCAGTTCGTGCAAACATTTTTTTTTTTAAAGCTGAGCAATGAAGAGTGATTGCATAAATGCTACATAAATATTTCAAGTATCCATGTTGTCAATCCTAGTAACTATTGCTGAGCTGTAAACAGAGCAGGAGTGTCTGGATAGTGCTGGGTGAGCTGCGTAGAATTTGGCTGGACAGGAATTAAAACAGAATGGAAGCTGACAGATCCTAATCTCCGCAAAACCAGAGGTTGCTGCGTTTCCATTTTCGTAATCCTCACATTTATATTAAGCGTGCAACAAGTTTTTATTGATGGACATACTTTGCAGGAAGTATAAATAATTTGAAAGAGATTTGTGATTATCTGTATAGCTAGTTCAGCACACACATTTTTGAATTCTAAGGAACTGATAAGGAATCGCCTCAAGGAACACGTTGCTGTCCTTGCTTTAAAAAAAACTCTGGTGCAAGTTTCCTCCTAATATGACACATGACCCAAAACAAAATGTTAATCCTCTCCAGAACAGCAAACTGCTGATTTCTTTTTTTTTCATAAAACCTTCCTGGATGACTCAAGGCCATTTTTATTTGATGCATAAACGTATGAGAAGTTAAAATGGGCATTTGGGTACATTTGCCTCTCTATTTAGAGTGCAGCTTTGTTAGACTGGGCTCATGTGTAGCACCTGGGAGCACCCTTTGCCAACAGTAGGTGTTCACAAGAATCCTTTAGAAGAGAAGCTGAAAGAACACTGAGGCAGAATCAGTGACATCCTAAACCTGTCACCTAGATAGCAGAGAAATGAAAAGAGACACTTCCCTTTTTTTAAAACCTAGGCATAGCTTATGACGTCCCTGCAGCCTCCTTGGAGCTGTGCAGGGGAGCTTCGTGTTGATCGCAGAAGTGTGTTTCTTTTTTTGGGTAGAAGGTAGTACTAGTTTTCTTCCAGTGGTGAAAGTTTTGGGATAAAAATAAAACATTTTCAATATTTTTTCTCTGTGCATTCAGCACTTGTACATATGTAAGTGTGGCTGCTTTCTCCAAATCTTTTAAATTATATATGTCATAAAGATATGCAAGGGGTCACGCAGCAAACCTCAGCCCCTGGGTTCCTAGTTCCCACTTTCTTCTTGAATCAAATGTAATAGACTGGCTATGTGAAATTAGTTCAGGAAATCAGGTGTAAGTTCCAACAAAGGGCAACCAGACATTTTCCTGGTGGTTTCAAACTGTTCCATTCCCCCCTACCCTGACCCCATGCCAACAGGTAGCAAGGGATCTTAGATGTTGTTCATCTTGGAGATGCTGTAAAAACGTCCGACCTGCTAGGTGAGAGAAATCCCACCTGGTGGCAGTGTTTGGAATGTATTCCCAGCAAATGTCAAGAAACAATTCACGTACTGACAATAGCTGCACATGAAGAATGGAGTTACAAAATGTTTCCAGGAATCCTGCTGCCGAACACAGACGTGGCTCAGACAGAATCAGAAGAACCCTGATGTCAGCTAGTTCCGGGCACAAAAATGACTCTTTTGTTTCCACTTCTGTCCTTCAGACAAAGCAAAACCTCAGTGTGCTGGCCGATGTAGTAGGAGAGGAGGCTTCTCCCAGGCGATGGATTCCAGGGTGGCAGAGCTCAGGGGTGAGTGACCTCTGGGTAGTACACCTTGTGAGCTATGAGAAGGGAGCACACTCTTCATCAGGGATTCAAAGAGCTCCTTTCTTTGGTTCTTGAAACTCAGCCAGCCTTCAAAAGCCCCCTAATAAAAGGTAGATATCCCTGAGAAGGCTAACACCTTGAGCATTATCAACTGGTATCACTTAACACCTTAAGGGAAACAGGAGAGTTGCCAGAAGTTGAGAGAGCAAGAAAGGGGATGTAGAAAGTTCCTGGGATAAAGCAGCGCCTGCCTCACTCTTTGGTCCAAGATCAGTTCTGCTTAAGTCACCAGAACAAGTGGACTTCTGTCTTACCTCAGTGGCCTTGGGCAAGTCACTCAGCTAAACTAGTTTCTAGTTTACCTGTTAATTGGGGAGAGTAATTATTCTTTATCTCATAAAGGGTGTTGGGAGAATTTATGGTCTATAAAACATTTGAGATTGTCAGTGTGAGGCAGTTCCTAAGTACAAAGTGTTATTACTGGTTTTATTACAGGATTGTAAAGGTAGTCTAAGTAGCATCATAATAGTAACTTTCTGTGGAAGGACTTATCTCTAGTTCTACAGAGAGGCGGACCTATTTGTATCTATTTACCAGGCCTTGGTAGAAGTCCTACTAAATATTGATGCATATAGATTGAATCCTGATATAAAGGAGATGTTGTTGGTTTTTATTACTTAACACAGGTGTTTTATATTATTTCTTATCAGAGAGTAATATCCGAATGCGTAGCTAAACCCTGCTCAAAGTCAGTCTGGGTAGGAATGTTTTTTTTTTAAATCCTGTGAGAAAGTGGGAAGGCTTTTTTTTTCATTTCCACAACCATTACTATCACCTTACTCTTCAGTGGCAGGCCACACTCATATTCATGCCACTTTAGGTGATAATTGCTTGTTGATGTCTCCTATCTCTTTCCACAATCAGAAATAGCCAAAGATAGCCTGGTCACTTAAGGCTTAAGGAATCTATAATGACTCTCCAGGGCCTAACATATTTAACACATGAACTCTTCAGTCCAGATTCAAGGGCTTCTATTGTCCATAAGCTTCATTTTCATTTTTCCATAAACTCAATACATCTAATTATTTTGCTACTAATAGCCTACCCTCTGAGTAGACTCTATGACTCTAAGGGCAGTTACAGGCTCAGTACTACGAAAAGCATTTGGTTCAATAAAAAGTTGCTGAATGCATGAATAAGTGCCTTAAAACCTGAAACACTTTTCCTCATTCTCTCTCGTAATCTATGTTCCTTGAGTGGTCAAAGTGGCTCAAAACTCAATTCCTTCAGGCAAACTTTTAATTCAGTGTGCTGTATCATTGGGCATGCACTACATGCTTAATGCTATGATATTTATTTTTTAATTTTAATTTTTTATTTTTCAATTACAGTTGACATACAATATTATTATTAGTTTCAAGAGTACACCTCAGTGATTAAACATTACATAACTTACTAAGTAATTATCCCGATAAATCTCGCACCCACCCGACACCATACATAACTTTAGAAATACTGACTGTATTTCCTATGCTCTACTTTACATCCCCATGACTGTTCTGTAACAACCAATTTGTATTTCTTAATCCCTTTACCTTTTTTACTCATCCTCCAACCCCCCTCACATCTGGCAACCATTAAAATGTTCTCTATATCTCTGAGTCTGTTTCTGTTCTGCTTGTTCCTTTATTTTGTTTTTTAGAATCAGTTGTTGATAGATATGTATTTATTGCCATTTTATTGTTCATCTTTTTTATCTCTTCTTCTTCTCCTTCTCCTCCTCCTCCTCCCCCTCCCCCTCCCCCTCCCCCTCCCCCTCCCCCTCCCCCTCCCTCTTCTTCTTCTTCTTCTTCTTCTTCTTCTTCTTCTTCTTCTTCTTCTTCTTCTTCTTCTTCTTCTTCTTCTAGAAGACCCTTTAACATTTTATATAATACTAATTTGGTGGTGATGAACTCCTTTAGCTTTTTCTCATCTGAGAAGTTCTTTATCTGACTTTCTATTCTAAATGATAGCTTTGCTGGATTGAGTAGTCTTGGTTGTAGGTCCTTGCTTTTCTTCATCACTTTGAATATTTCTTGCCAATCCCTCTGGCCTGCAATGTTTCTGTGGAGAAATCAGCTGACAGTCTTATGGGAGCTCACTTGTAGGTAACTAACTGCTTTTCTCTATCTGCTTTTTTAAGATTCTCTCTTTGTCTTTAACTTTTGGCATTTAAATTATGATGTGTCTTGGTGTGGACCTCTTTGTGTTCATCTTGTTTGGAACTCTCTGTACTTCCTGGACTTATATGTCTATTTCCTTCAACAAGTTAGAGAAGTTTTCTGTCATTGTTTTTTTCAATAGGTTTTCAATTTCTTGCTCTCTCTCTTCTCCTTCCAGCACCCCCATGATGCTAATGTTGGTATGCTTGAAGTTGTCCCAGAGGCTCCTTACACTATTCTCTTTTCTTTTTGCTGTTCTGATTTGCTTTCTTATCTTCCAAATCTATGATTTGATCCTCAGCTTCATCAACTCCACTGTTGATTTCTTATAATGTATTCTTCATTTCAGTTAATGTAGTCTTCATTTCTGACTGGTTCTTTTTTATGTTTTCTACCTCTGTTTTTATGTTTCCTATCTCTTTGTTGAAGTTCTCACTAAGTTCATCTTCTCTTCTAAGTTCTTTAAGCATCCTTATAACAAGTGTTTTGAACTCTGCATCTAGTAGACTGCTTGTCTCCATTTTGTTTACTTCTTTTTCTGGAGTTTTCTTCTCTTCTTTCATTTGGGACATGTTTCTTTGTCTCTTCATTTTGGCAGCCTCCTTGTGTTTGTTTCTATGTATTAGGTAGAGCTGCTATGTCTTCCAGGCTTGGTAGAGTGGCCTAATGTAGTAGGTGTTCCATAAGGTCCAGTGGCACAACTTCCCTGATCACCCAACCTGGATACTCAATGTGTGCCCCCCACCTGGGCTATGTTTACCTTCTTCTTATAGTTAACCTTTCATTGCTGTTGGCACATCAGTGGGAGGGAATTACCCCAGGTTGATCAGCTGCAAGGACTGGCTGTGAACACTGACCTCTGACCACCATGGAGGGTCAACTGTGCAGGGGCCCACCCACAGAGCAGGATTTACATCAGCAGGGCTCTGGTACCTGCTGAGTTCACCCCTTGAGTGTGTTGACTGTGGAAGTGGTTGGGTGGTGGTGCTTTAATGTGGTCTGAAGTTGTCCACTGGGTGTGCTGGCTCTGGAGCCTCCCAGGAGGTGCAAGCCAGGTCAGCCTCTGCCTATGTTCTGCCTGGGGCCACCCAGCATGAGCCATAAAGTGATCTGCAGATGGCTGCTACTTGTACTGGGCTTAGAGGTGCCCAGGTGAGGCCAAGCTGTGAACCAAGGCTGGCTGCTGCTAGTGCTGGGCCTGGGGCCACTTAGTAAGAACATGAGGCTCACTGAGGCCAGATGCAGCCTGTTTGAGAGATTTTAGGAAAATCTGAAGCATGAGCCAAGACAGGCCATTCATATGGAAAAGCCACTGGAAACAGCTTGGGTGTGCCCAAAAGTTGGGTGGGGTGGGCCCTCAGGGAATCACCAGGGCAGGGCAAACAGTGTGAGCCAGGTTGATGAAGTCTCAGATATGATGCCTGCCTGCCAGCTCTGTGGGGGTTGGGCTCATCAAAGATGGCCCCTGCTGGCACTTCTGTCTGGGAGAAAGCTACCCTCTAGCTCTCACCCTGATGCTGGACAATTTAGTTCCTCCTCATATGTCTCCAGTGCTGGAGCTCAGAGGGAGTGAGTCTGAGTACGTCTGTGTGCTGGCCCTTTAAGAGGAATTTTCTGGGGCTCTAGCAGCCTCAGCCTCCCTCAGCCTCAATCCATGCTGGTTTTTACAGCCAGAAGTTATGGGGACTTGTCTTCTTGGCACTGGAACTCTTATTGCTCCAATTCTCCCAATCATAAGAATGCAATGTTGACTTTAAAAAAAAATCAGGAAGCTTCTAAATGTTCATATAATTGAACAGAATCCTCTGTGGAGTTTTTGTTTGTTTGTTTTTTATTTTAAATTTAGGGTTATAAGGTCTTTTCAGTAGAATGAAAAAGAATGAAACACATGGCAAAAACCTGAAGATCTTATGTGCTCATAAAATATTGAAATAACAAGTCACTACTTTAAAACATCCCTTTATCTATGTTACTCAGATAATATGGAAATGTAACTCTTCTCAACTCTTTTACAGACTTTCATAAAATTATTAATAATTTCTCCCAAAGAGGGTAATTTCCTCACATCCTCTTACTCTTTTAACCTCTTCTCAAAAGAACATGTATTATTCTCTGGAAAGAAATATTTTCATATTTAAGATTTACAAGATTGGTTTCAAAATATAACATTTAAATGTCAACCCAGTGGGCTTTAGTTTGCTGATGACTAGTTAGTTCTCGCCACCAGGAAAGTCATCCTCAGCAAGTACATGTAGCAAACTCCTGCTGAACCCTTGAGAGAGTTCAGACTTACTTCCTTGTGAAGTCTCCATAGCCAAGGGGAACTTTCCTGCCTTCTTTGGTAACACGTTCATCACACTATGTTTTCTTGTGTTTTGCTAATTAGTACCTTAGTTTCTTCTCTGTCATCCCCACAGGGTCATGAACAGTGCCTACAGCAAAGAGGATGTTCGATAAAGCTTGTTGAATGAATGAATGAATGAATGCCACTCAAGTTTCCAGGTTTGTGTGTGTGTGTGTGTGTGTGTGTGTGTGTGTGTATTTAGCTATAGAATAATGCCTTTCTTATTCCAGTCACATATCTAGTAAGTGGCAGAGCAGGGTTAATGGGAAAACAAAACAAAACAATTCTTTCTGATCCAATGTTCTTTGCACTTTATCCTTAATCTTTATCCCCTAATCTTACATTTGGGATCCCTGAGACCTAGCACGTTCTGAGGAGATCTTTTGGTCTGTGAAAAGAAGTAAGTTGGCAAGTCCACTTGCTTAAGAGTAAATAAAGGGTCATTCTCAAATGTGTTTTTCTTCCTCCAACACTTACCTTTTTTTGGCATAATGAAGGATATCTCCACCAATTGTAAAACAAACTGTTAGCCCTAATGCAGCACATGTTAACATTAAGGATCTTACTGATGAATTTGAGATAAGTAACATGGAAGTCTAAGAACCACTCTTGACCCCCGTGCCTGCAGAGCTGTGAGCATCCTGACATATCTTATCAATTACCACCAGTTTGAAGAAAACTTACTGATTTCTTGGTTTTCTGTGGTTCTTGGAATGACTTAGGTCATTTATGTTTTGAAATTATTCTCTATCACGTGGACTTTCTTAACTTAAAAATTTCTCATTATTTTGTAATCTTTCTTTCCTTTTCTATTCTCTACTTGTCCCCAAGTTTTGCCAGTTCTTCTGGAAAAGATATGATCCTTTTTAAAATATTCAGATGGACACCGCTCTAATTCACTTTTCTGTGTCCTTAGAACTACATTAATCCAGCAATCCCATAAGACAGTTTCCTAACCTTTCAAATTTTTTATTTTCCTTCCTATCCATTCCTTTTTCATATAGTGAATGCATCATTTTTCTGTAAATTGATTCTGCCATTTTCTGATAAAAATACATTTAGTAGTTACTTATTGTCCATCTGATTAAGGATAAAAGGTCTGCTAACTTATGGTGTAAACTTCAGGGGAATTTCATCAACGCTCTCACGTTTCCAAGATCTGACCATAAAGTTTATGCTCTGTGCTCATCTTTGCTCACTGTTCTGTCCCAGGACACAGTAGGGTGTGTGGCACAGAGGAAGAACTCAAGCATAATTTTTGATTGAACAAATCAATTAAGAAAGCTGATTTTTGAATTCCATTTGACTTGGATATAATGCTAAATAAAATATGTAGTTCTGTGACACTTCATATCCATGTACGTGGAGTCACATTCCAAGGCACTTTGAGCCTATAGGCGACATGAAGGTATAAATTTAGTTCTAGCTCTGCTTCCCAGACAACCTATACATATTCAAGTTTCCTTAGCATTCATTTTATATATTAAATTATCCAGAAATAGCAATGCTTCATGGATGATTAAGTTTGTCTAAGGCAATGAGCATATCTAGTTGCTATTTTTGTTCATTCAATATTACAGTATGACTTAAAGTGGGGTAATGATGAAACAATGGGAGTTTATTATTTGGCTTTTTTCTATTTCTTCCAGATCCATTCCTAGTAAGTCTTTAGTTTTCTCTTCTACCCCCATTCAGTGGGTAAAAAAGGTTAGTGGGAATCTCTCCAATTCAGCTTTTTCTGCCTCTTCTCTATTGCATCTAGTGATACTGATATTCTGCTCTGTACTTGGGTACTTTTTAAAAAATATATCTTTTTATTGATGTTTTTTAGAGACAGAGGAAGGGAGGGAGATAGAAACATCAATGTGAAAGAGAAACAACAATCGGCTGCCTCCTGCACGCCCCCTTCTGGGGATCCAGCCCACAACCCAGGCATGTGCCCTGACTGGGAATCCAACTGGGACCTCTCAGTCCATGGGACGTCGCTCAATCCACTGAGCCACACCAGACAGGCTGTACTTCGGTTCTTTAAGGTTGCTTTATGTCTAAGCCAACTTTTACTATAAGGGGAAGGAATATCAGCCTGGTCTTTATCTCAGCAGGTGCAGTATCATTTCACATTATTAAGGCAGTATAGATCAGCTTTACCATATTTGCTTCTATTAGGAAGTCTTTCAATCCTCACTAGTTGACCACTAACCCGTTATATTTTGCCAATCCTTTCTTGAATCATGACAAAGGCTGGGTTCCACTGTGACTTTTTAATCAGCTCTCGAGGGATGTCCATGCTGGCCTTTTCTACTTCTTTCATTCTCCACCCCTCCTCCCTTCTTCCAGTCCTCTTTGCAAGTCGAGCTCTTGCCCAACATCTGCCCTTGGCCCAGGGGGCAATTTCCAGCTCTGAGTATTGTCTATTTTTTTTTTTTACAACATCTCCCCAGGGTAATAAACACATATTTGCATTTCAATAGTAACTCTTGGTTATGTTTAAAAAGTGCCACCCACAAATAATTAATATTTTAAAGGAAAACTCCAGTTCTCCTTTCTAATCTGTCTCCCCCTGCTTTCAGAAGGGGGGGCTACATTTCTCACACATTGCTTGCTAAGAGTGTAAGTGAAGCTTAAAATAGCCATACTTGACTAATTATGCTTTTCACACTTTGAACCTGTAATGACTATTCTTCAATTTAGGGTTGTAACAGCTCTCTCTTACCTTTTCCTCAGGGACTTACCACACCTTATTCTACATGAACCATCCAGTGCTTAACCTACAGAGAGAATCAACGAGGACTCCCTTCTCTCATGTCACACCATCCCACCGGATGCAGACAACCCCTCTAGCGGATCACAGAGAATGACTGAAGACGCCAATCTTCTTCTGTACGGATGCTCACTACTTTTTTTTCCATTCTGCACTTAACCTCATCCCCACACCTCTACATGTGTAAAGGTAGATTGAGAGGGACCAAATCTGTGGAAATATACCAGTGGCTTTTCATTTTTTTCAAGGAACTGAAGTATAAATTACTTTTTTGTGTATAGCATTTGTAAATTCCTAGGTACTCTCATTTGAAAATCTCAATAGCCCTTTGGAGTAAGATTATTAAATTCTATTATTACTATATCCATTTTCTTGAAGAAGAAACCAAGGTTTAGAGAGGTAATTCTGCCAAAAAAATTAATAAACCCCCCCAGACATATTATTCTGCATTTTCTATTCTCTTATAGTCCAGGATCAAACTCATTCCTTTATTCATTCATCCAGCTAACATTTCTTAAATTCTTACTGTGAGTGAGGCTTAGTGTTAATTGCATGGCTGGGATGTGAATATGATAGATGGTGTGGTTTAAAGTTTTCTTAATGAACCTCCCCCCACCCTTAATGCTTTGACTCTGCCTCAGTACTACACAGATGATTCATGCATGTTGTGCCATGTGTCCCTCCCATAATGGACCTTGAGACTGGGTTACTACAGCCATCATTAGGACCTTTGTAACTATTTATTATAATATTTATTTTTCAAGAATAATGTATTTTTATTTGTTGGACTCAGATTTTCCTGCTCATATACTCTTCCAGATTATTCCTTCTATTTAGGTTGTCTTTGAGGGAAAAAAGAAGTCATATATAAATATTTCCTATCTCAAGTTAAAAAAATAATGCCACCTAGACATTTCATTTGCCAACTTCTTATTAGACATTGAAATTGAGGTATCTGATTATAAAAATATGTATCAATGCTTAATAATAGACAAACCAAAAAAGAGATAGCATACAAATATATCTTTGATGCAGTACTTGAAATAATTTGTCCTGCTTTAATAGGCAGTTCTATTCATTTGGAACTATATGGAGAGAGATAATGAGGATAATATGATATTGCCATCCTGAAGGGTTTTCCTTTAGTGAGCATTAAAGTCATAATATATTGGCACTGACTTAGAAATTGACAAGAATATTTTCTCCATTGTAAAAGTACTTATACAACAACACAGTAGTTATGTATTATACATTAGAAGTAAGGTAGAAAGACAATTTTCTAAAAATGGGTTAAGTTATATCAACAAATTCATAGCTCTTGTACAAATTGTATATCCTTATTTTATAGAACCATTTTTGAGGTAAAATGACAATATCTTTGTATTGACCTCATCCAATGGACAATTATATTGATTAATAGTTTAGATAACATAATGAGTTAACTTTTATTGAGAGGTTAGTATGTGCTAAGGATCAGTCTAAGAACTTTACATTTATTATCTTACTAAATTATTTTAATAACCCAATAGAATATGTATTATTATTATTAATTTTGCAGATGAAGAAACTAAAGTAACATGGGTCTGAATTATATTCCCTAGTTCACACAGTAGAAACAGTATTGCGAACCTAATCTGGTTTCAGAAACATGAACTCTTGAAATTGATTCCTTCAAGCTCAAGTTCTATCAGACACATTTTGAAAGCCCATCCTCATAAAGCCCATGGATGGTAGAGGAAGTCAAAGTCTATTCTGACCACATTTTCTAAACAAAAAATTAAGACACGTAGTTTAACAAACAGAAGTAAACACATAGTGGCCACTCAGTAATTGCCTGGGGTGAAGAGGGCAGATGTTTGAAATTAAGGTTGTCTTGGAAAACCTTGGGAGGTTTGGTATTGAACGCATACTCTTCAAGATGCTAACCGTAAATCTTGTGCATAAGATGCATTTTTTATATTTTTCCTCTACAATGAAAGACTACTTGATATTCTTTTTCAAGGCCTGTAGTTGTCCATTTAGTTATTCACGTAGAACTGAATCATTTAATCTTTTGTTGACTTGGTTGTAATGTTTAATCTCTTGGTAATACATGGACTGATTGAATGTTTGACTTTCCTGGTAGAGCAGGAAGTCTAAAATGGTCTTTGTATTATTTATAATTAACTTTAATCTGGGCTTGATGCAGCATTATAGGATGTTTTGCTTGTTCAATTGGGATACGTTTACTGGGGTTTTCTTAAAATGAAATATTGTAAACTGGTTGTTACTTAGCAACCCAACATAAGATCAAAGTAATGGGAAGGGGGAAAAAGAGAGAGAAATTCTTGTTCCTTTGTTTATAAAAATAAGACAAACATTTCAAGAAGAAACACTGTCCAGTTCCAAACTCCAATGGAGGTTATAGCTTCCTAAATCATTTCTTTGGAAAATTCAAATTACCCTGTCTCTATCTGACAGAGACCCAGAAGCGATATTGGTGAGTACTGAGTGGAAATTTTAGGATGTTGTGTAAGTCAGGTCTTCACACAAAAGAGAAGAAACAGTAGAAACAGAGCTTGTATCTGGCCTATTATCATTCTTGCAGACCCTCACCTCCTAATGTCATTGAACTTCAAAGAAATCTTTCAAAAATAGATGTAAAAAGTGTCAATTGGTTCGGCTTACTTGGAAGCCATCTTCAGCATCAACAGTGATAGGGTAAGGATAGCATTATAAAACAGGAAGTCTAAATTAACTTGAGTTTTGGTGATTTAGCCATAGTTTATCAGTAAAAACATCCCGACACAGGCAGGTGGGATGCCATTGGAGGAGAGAAGTGATATATTTACATCACACTGTTTTATCTAGTTGATTTGATGTTCCTAGTGACAATTTATATATAGAATTTACATTACATAATTTGAGGATAATCACTGAATGGGGGTGGGTGCTATGCTTATGGAAATATGACAAGTGACTATAATAAAGAAAATTTGTTGATTTCAGGTTATTATTCTGTATGTGTAATAAATATAATGCTGAGTCACTTGTACCTTTAACTGTTACATTCACAATCTCTTCTTTAAAACACCACCTGAATGTAGAAAATGTTTGTTACCATAAAACCAGCAAAAGTTGCACATGAAATGTTCTTAAAAGCAATAGAGTAGGGTAGAGAAGAGTGTAAACTGGGGCTCAGCTGTGGTATTGAAGTCTCAGTTCTGCTGCTTACAGCTGTGTGACCCTCAGAAATTTACCTACTCCCCCTTTTAAAAATTTTTTTTTTCTTTAATGATTTTAGTGAGAGAGGAAGGAGGAGAGAGAGAGAGAGAGAGAGAGAGAGAGAGAGAGAGAGAGAGAGAAACATTGATGAGAGAGAACATCAATTGGCCACCTCCTGCATGACCCCCACTGGGGATTTGGCCCACAACCTGGGCATGTGCCCTGACCGGGAATCGAACTGGTGACCTCTTGGTGCATGCGTCGACACTCAACCACTGAGCCACACCGGCCGGGCTACCTAACCTCTTTATACCTCAGTTTCTGCCTCTGTAAAATGAGGACAGTTAACAGCACTTCTTTCACAGGGGGCGCTGCTGTGAAGATTAATGAAAATAACACAAGTCAAGTTCTTAGGATCGTGTAAATGAATGCTGGCTAGTTAAATTATCTGCAAAACTACTTAGGTAAGCAATCAAGAAAGTGTCCCATTCTGATTGAAGTATCTAAGCTGTTTCTTCAGGAGCTAAAAACAAGAACCATAACCTTGTTAATATTATTGTGAATTGTACTTAGAAAAGCCATATAGTATTGTGCAGAAGATCTCAAATTTCAGTGGGTAAAACAACCACTTGAGAAGCTTATTTAAAAAAAAAAATCTAGATTCTTGACTCCTTTGCCTTATAACACACACATTGATTTGGAAGGTCTGGCCTGGGATCCAGGAACCTAAGTTATTAATAGACACCCCAAGGGACTCTGACGCAGGTAGTCTTTAGACCACACTTTGTCTTGGAATATTGGAGAAATTCAACTTTATAATTAGAGAGACCAGAGTTTAAAAACAAGCTCTCCATCCTTGTAAAATCTGTGTGATTTGGGACAAGTTACTTAACATTTCTGAGCTTCCGTTTCCTCTCTTGTGAGACAGGACTGACAAGGACGCAGGGAAGTGCCCGGCATGGTCCTTGGGCGGCAGTTAGGATCTCGTCAGTGTGAGGCAGGCTCTGGGAACCTCTTCATCTCAAAGAGAAGTGAGGCATCTATGAACATGCTCCAAACCACGAGTGTTCACAATGAGATCCTGGAACGTAGTGACCCCACCAAGATGCTGCTGCCTTCGAAGGGCCTGCCTTTTCTGTGTACTCATTTCAAGCATCTAACCCACAGTGGGTGCTAAATGGAAATCAAGTCCCTTCTCTCCTACATAGGCAGGTGGTATTCTTTCCTGAGATCTTTTACTTATGCATCCAATTTCCAAGACCATTAAGCAAAATTCCAAACCCACAAGTTAAAATAGCTTTTTTTTTTAACCTGTAGAATCCTGAATTTTTTTTTAATCCTCTTCCAAGGATATTTTTTCCATGTATCTTCAGACAGAGTGGGAGTAAGGGGGAGAGCGAGAGCGAGAGCGAGAGAGAGAGAGAGAGAGAGAGAGAGAGAGAGAGATTTATTGGCTGCCAAATGGACCCCAATCAGGGCTGGGGACAAAACTGCAACCAAGGTACATGCCCTTTGACCGGAATCAAACCGGTGACTCTCGGGTCCGGGGCTGACACGCCAAACACTGAGCCAAACCGGCCAGGGTGAATCCCAGAATTTTATCTATGCAGTGAAAAAAGTAAATCACAGCCTGGTGAAGCTTTTATTTATGTTACAGTGATTTTAAGCTGGAAACAACCTTCCAACCATCTGGCCCAGATCCTGTCTAATGTAAAGATGAAGAAACTGAGGCCTGGAGACACTCAGGGCCAGGTCTCAGTTCCTGTTTCTTGTCCCTTCTGTTATTCCATTTTATTAATGGTCCTCTAGATAGACGTGTCACGGCTACTCAGCGTGCTCTGCACCGTGAACACGGCCGGGAGTGACGAGTCTCAGGTAGGGTGGGCTCTGTTCAGTGTAAGGAGGTGGCTGAGCGAGTGACTTTAGACAGCTTTGCTTCGCTCCCCAGATGAGAGTCTGACAAAGTCCAGGCACTTCAGATACTGCTGTGTGCTGACAAATGGCTTGACAAATGGGAGATGGGAAGAGGGTGCGGGTGGGTGGGTGAGGGGGCTAATTCTCCCCCTGGGGATACCTTAGACAAAAAGCTAAGGGCTACAAAGTGATTGCCAAGTATGTGCCTTTCTGAAAGCCTCATTTGATTGCACTGGAAAGCTTCTTTTTGTCATGAGTTGTTTTATATTTCACTTGATGTATAATGTCAATGATCAGATAATTGGTCTTTTTTTTATTTTAAAGGCTAAATTGAAAATTCATTTTAGTGTTAAACAGTGTATTGGGCAAGTTCATTATGGAAATAGAGGAAGTGTTCTCTGTCCATTTCTTATAGTACTATAATCTTTTTCTCAGTGAGATATTGGGATCTGAGCATTCTATGCATAAATATTTAGATATTACTTTTGGTTTGTACATATTGAGAAGGAAAAAAATTCAGCTTAATGTTCCAAAAATTAATTTTTCCCTCCAAACTTAATGGGAGTGTTTTATATGTCTTTGGGTAAATCTCTTTGACCCTCACAACACACCTTTGTTCACTCCACTAACAGATCCTGACGCTGTGACTACATTTTAATAGTGCATTTGACCAAATCACTTTCCTTATGAAGCAGGATAAATTACACGTGATGTGCAACATTGGGAAACAGTGCCAGGTATTATTTCAGACCCTTGATAACTGAAGAACAACAATAACATAGTATTGGGAGAAAGAAGGGAGGGGAAGAAGGAGGAGGAAAATGAGGAAGGGGTAGAGGGAGGGAGAAAAACTACAAAACTGCAAGGAGAAATTCATTGTGTGGCTAGGTTAAGGGATAAAGGAAAGTGGCTGCTTTCTAAGAAAGTGAGGGACTTGCATAAGAAGAGGTAGATTATGTGCAAAGGCAAAAGCTCTATTCCAACTCATCTGTTTGTTTTATGAGAATAATCACCAGACGCTGCCAGACATTTCTCCCCATTTGAAATACTTTACAAAGACCCATCCACCATGCGACTCTTCTGTTCTCTGCTTCTCTACTCCTGGTAGGAGTACCAGGGGGCTGGGGAGCGTCTATGTTCCATTCATGAATTCGATCACTGACACTGTTCAGATAGTGCGCTCTAGCAAAAGGAGTGGAATTTGTAACCTTTCTTATCAGACTAACAGCATATCTCCTCCATATATCTGCAATGTGATCTTGCACAAGTCATAAAACCTCTCTGATTCTCAGTTTCCTCATCTGCTTAATAGGGGTAATATTTGGCTTCTAAAGTGGTGTTCTGGACAGGGGTTGCGTCAGCTTGTAAGAACCCAGTGTGCACATCTCTTATCCCATGATCAGAGAGGTCACACTAGTAGCTTGAAATTGAAATATTATTAGTGGAAATATCTACGCTAAAGAAGTTGGTAAAGACTACAAACGAGCCCCCACTTTTTTTTTTATAGAGAGCCTATTGTTAAACATTTACTAGTACATCTCTGCTTATGTATAAAATGAGATAATACATAGCTTCTCAGCAATTGTAGGGATGCAATATTAATTTTCCTCCAGCTGAGTCCTTCCTGTAGAATATATGTGTCTAAAAACTTCTGATCGCAACATGTCTAGATAAAACAGCATGACAATAGATTTTTACTTGGAGCGTCCATGTCATATTATTATCTCCAGACTTAGTTATGGCATTTGATGGGACTCAGTTCTCATTTCTCTGTTTCTCTCTCTCTTTTTCAATACAGCTCAGCAGATACCAGAAATTTGGACTCTCCCTCCAATTCTCCTTACATGATACCATGAAGATCACTATAATATTTTATTTTGGTGATGATTTTAAATGTGAGCATAGATATGTCAACAGCATCTTTAATGGACTGTGATACGAGTTACAAGTTTAACGTGATAAGAGTTGTAATGATATAACACATGGCAAAGGGAGGAAAAGGTTTCATGAGGAAGATAACCTTTGTGCTGATGTGGAAACTATGGAAAGATTTCCTTGGGAAAAGGGCGAGGATAAAGGGTAAGATAGATGGGTCAGAGAAGACGTCACTGAATGAGGAGGGGCAGAAAACTGGGGTGGAGTTGGAAAGATTTGTGTCAGTAAGTAGCTGAGATATGATTGGGAGGTTAGACTGAGACATTATCTTGAAAGAGGAGTTTGCATTTCATTGACTAGACAAGGGAACAGCACTGACTGGAATACAAAATAATCAGGATTACATTTTAGAAAGATTAATTAGGTAGTGTGGAAGATGACATGGAGAGGGGAGAGACTGGAAAGCAGTAGATATCAGTCTCCCCTCATCTCAGTTTCCTTGTCTGCCAAGTGTGAACAGGATCCTATTCTAGGGGATATTATGTTGATCAGATGAAGCCACGTCTATAAATGATGGCCGTGAACCTGGCAAAAGGTACCTATCAGAGGACACTCCTCTCTTTCCAAATCCCTCTTCCCATATTTGGCTTTCAATTCCTCCCAAAACAGCATATTTCAGACATAACTGGGAGCTGATAACCTACAACTGGATGGAAAAGATGCCAGTAATCTGCACAGAAACAGATGGAAATTATTTTCCTTAAAAAGACAAGGAAAAGATGTGTGGGAGGCAGACTGGCTATAGAAATGCTGTTCTAGTATGTAGGCTCTGATTCTCAGCATTCAAGTAATTAGCACATCTTGACAGGGTGAAAGCGGCCACCCAGCCTCTCCCTTTGAAGGGGCAGAGGTCATTGACAGCTGCTGCTGGGGCCTTTGGAGGGATATTCTGCTTGAGACCAGCTGGGGGAAATAGATCCCCAGGAAGAGCGGCCGCTCAGTGATCAGAGCTCCGTTCCTTTTTCTTGTAAACAGTGAACACCCTTGAAGGCCCATCTGCACTGTTCCAATACATTCTGCACCTGGGCTTTTGTTTTCTTTGCTGAAGAACAGTTGCCTGGTGTGCATCAGGGGTTCCCATCTGTCTCACAGATAGTCATGGAGTGCTTGACTGTGCGTTTTATCTGAGAATGAGTGCTTCATTCATTCCCACTCCACACAAAGATCTCACCCTGGCCCCAAATCTCAGTGTTATAAATGTTTCCATGGTATAATTTGATTGTAACATAAAATTTAATATATATATACACACACACACACACACACACACACACACACACACACATACATACATACAAGACATAGACATGATAATACTTCTTTGCCAGGTCATTAAATTGAAGTCTCAAAGTTCTTCAGACTTCAACTGCAGAAATTTTGGCGAACTCCAGTGTTTGCAAAACCATTGTTCCTCTGAGAGTTCCGAAACACTTCACTTTTGTCACTTGAAAATACTGAAATTTGTGTTTTATAGGTTAAAAAAAATCAGGAAACCAAGGAAGAAAACATTTGCTAATACCCTTTTTGAAACCCAGAGAAACAAAAGGGCAGATAATTTATGAATCCATAAACACCCACATTTTATTTTCTTTTTTTTCTTTTTTATTAATTTATTTTTGTTACAGATGTTTCTCCTTTTTTCCTCATTGACAACCTCCTCCCCATCCCCCCACCCCGTCCCCAGCTTTGTTGTCCATGTCCATCACTTATGCATATATACCCTTAAGTTCTGTGGTTTATCTCTTCCCTCCCCCCCCACCCCCTCTTCTGAGGGGTGTCAGTCTGTACCCTACTTCCACATCTCTGGGTCTACCCTGTTCCTCAGACTGTTATGTTCATTATATTCCACAAATAAGTGAGATCATGTGATATTTGTCTTTCTCTGCTTGGCTTGTTTCGCTTAGGGTAATACTCTCCAGGTCCCTCCATGTCGTCTCAAAGGATAAGAGAGCTTTCTTTCTTACAGCTGCGTAGTACTCCATTGAAGCACCCACATTTTAATCCAGGCTACCGAATTCGATCATTTATGAATCCATAGGCACCGTTTTAATCCAGGCTACCTACCGGATCCTTTGCAGCGTCTCTCTGCGGGTCGCGCCTGCATGGGTTTTGTTGCATGCAGAGTTTTCTCCAAAGGCAGCAGCATTGGATCGAGGGAAGCACTTGGTTCTTTCCTCAAGGAAGGGGAACCAAAGAGGTTTCTTGTAATCCCTAGAAATTCTGCCTGGTAACTTACTATCATGAAAATGTCTGTCCTTATCATTGCAGGTGGCTATGCAAAGCTGGGACCTACCTAGAGCTAAGAAAAATACAATTTAAAGAACATTTTTTGTCTTAATAAACAAAAAAACCGTTTCCTCTACTTTTCTACTAGGTAGCAAATCCTCTAGATATGAGTGAGGTGATTCCTGTTCTCTCTCGGGGTCCTCACATATCGCTGGCTGCCAGTACAATGGGAAATCGAACTGAGCACCCTCAGCCAAGACAGGGCGACTCCAAAGAGTCTTTCCACAGTCAAGAGAATGCCACTGAAACATAGTTCCAAACAGGTTTTGATGTTTACTGCCCAGTGTGCTTAGATGAGCAAACTAATTCCATGAGACATGGATGGCAGAAAGTCTGTGTTATGTACACACGCTTTTGACAGAATCTTACCTGGTTTGTCTCTATCTCCGAGTATCTTTACCCTTAAAATGTGGGATGATACATACATCACAGTGTTTTCGCAAGAGTGAAATAAAATAAACCTTGAAAGGCTACCTGGTACACACTAGTTCCTAAATAAATGTTTGTTCAAAGAGTGAGTGAATCAGCCACCAACCAGACAGAAGTAGAGTTTCCCTAAAATGCCTTGAATTGAACATGGCCTTGCCCAAGGAAAGAAAAATTTAAAAAATTATCTTACGAGAAAATAAAGTAGACACATCCTAATATTAGATATATAAAATACAAATATATATACAGTTTAAAATATACGCTTCCAAAATTTTCTGCCAGAAGGTGCTCACTGTCTGCAAGTCTTACGAGAAGAATGGGTCATCACGCTAGGTCCTGGATGAAGGTCTTTTATAAACGCAAGGGGCCACGATTATTCACTTTTATATTGTTTTTTTCCTTTGAGCTAACATTAAGGTTGTTTGAGGACTCTGTAGTGTCCTAAAGAAAACAACGTGTTGGAAAATAAAGTGTAGACTGCTCAGTATTGTTTAGATGTTTAAAAATAAAAATGTGAGTAATAATGTAATGTAAATCCATGTCTGAGTATGTTGAACGATTAACTAAGTCTATTCCATGCTTCAGCTAGCTTCCAGGGTTCCCATGGCAGGACACTTTCATTCTAGTGTGAAAAAAGCTAGCCCAGCTGGTGTGGCTCAGTGGTTGAGTGTTGACCCATGCACCAAGCGGTCGCCGGTTTTGTTCCCGGTCAGGGCACGTGCCCAGGTTATGGGTTCCATCCCCAGTGGGGGGCATGCAGGAGGCGGCCAATTGATGTTCTCTCTCATCGATGTTTCTATCTCTGTCTCTTCCTCTCCCTTACTCTCTTTCTAAAAATTAATAAAGAAAAAAATTTTTTAGAAAGCTCTATCAATGAAATGAGTGGGATATATGCTGAAGATGTAGTTTTTTTAAAAAAAAATTCTCCAAACTATCAGTCATGTTCAGATACACACATTTCACTAACAAAATTTATTAAAAACAAAATAAATGTCTGCACAATATAGCTCCAACTATCTCAACTCTAATTTATTTTGTAGACGGCACAATTGCAGTATAATTTTCCATGGATTTCAAAACAGTCTCCTAAAACATCTCCCGTTGAATTAGACATGCTTTTGATTTATTTGTTCCTTTGACGAGAATATTTCCTTTTGTTTGACTGATTCTCCATTTTATACCCCATTTTCACTACACTTCTGTTTTCACCATCCCTGTGAGGGAGGTCCATTTTGAAGATGAAGGCTGAGATCCCATGATGCCCTCTGTCCTCAGCCGCACAGCTTAGTTACATGGCGAAGTCAGGATAGAGTCCAGGACTCTGACCACACGCCAGTGCTCACTCAGTCCACAAGCTGCGGATTTCTGTGTGGTTGTAGGTAACTGAATGAGGACATGAATTAAGTGACTTTCAGTTATAAAGAAAACTGTTGCTTAAGTCCCATGTAAATTTCAACTGCAGAAAGAGTAAAGGAATGAGTACCAGGCATGATGGGGCAAGGGGGAAAAAAAATAATTATAAATAAATAAATAAATAAATAAATAAGTAAATAAATAAATAAATAAATTTGGAATAAGATAAGAAAGGGGGAAAAGAGAGAAATAGAGGAGAAAATAGAGGAGGCGGGGGAAGAAAGCTGCATATTGGTTTCCAGAACACTTCCTTGGAGTCCACTCCCTTCCACACCCACAGATCCCATGACACCTTCAGTTGCTTCTGCCACGTACTTCCACAGAACACACACCTCAGTAATTATGGCTCTTACCACGTTGTATTAGATTACTTGTTTAACCATTTCCTTGTTATTCAGTAAGTTCCACAGAGCTGGCAATACGTTTCACACCCTTGAGACTGGCACACAATATGCACTTACAAGATCTATTTTGAATGCATTAGTGAATGGGTAGGGCATAGTATACTACCTTGGACTGCGTGGATGCCATTACACTTCCCACATCTATTCGGCAGGCAAGGGATCTTCATGCTGGAACGTTTGCTTGAAAGCAAATCAGAAATGGTTGGCTCTTTAGGGAGTTGCCATTTGGACTGATTAAATATTTGCTGTTACACAAAAATGTAAGGTACATTGAACATTTTAAATGAATTGAGAGGACAAGTTCCTCTCTACTGAGTTTTGTTGTTGTTTTTCCTGAATGATCGCTGATTGTACTCTGTTTCTTTGTGGTAGTTTTCAAATTACATAATTGGCCATGATTCATGTTATACTCAGATGAGAAAGTGAATTTGTTTCATAATCCTGAATCAGTTTGACAGTGGAAAGTTTATTTATTTTTCTTTATTAATTGGATTATAAGGCCTGAGTTTTATTCTCCTATCATAATAATAATGGCTCTCACCTTTTTGATCTGCCTGAAGTCGTTTCTATCTCAAGAACCTTTATGCATCTTTTCCATTTTGTTTCACTTCCTGTGTTTTAAAACTATCTCTATTAAAATATTAGGTAGTTAAATAAAATAAAAAAGGTGAGAAAAAAAATGTCCCCCCAGGGACAAAAACAATTTCTTTAATTGAGTTTATGTTATAACTTATAAGAAATATTTGAACTTTATAGAACCCTAGAAAAATTCTTTAAGGGCTTCTCTCTTTTCCTATTATTTAAATCTTACTTAAGCTGGAAAATAGGCACATGTTTTTAGACCACAGAAAATCATAAAATGCAACTCTTCAGTTTACTGTATGTGTTCATTTCTTTGACTAAACTGTACAATGTGAATCATGTTGTTAACATCAAACTCAAACCAGTAGGCGTTTTGTTTTTCTGAAGCTTGGGGCCCCTTAAAATGCCCAGTTTCTGAGACACTAATCCTAGTGCACCTGGTAAATAGTCCAAAAATGTTCCTAGTTAGTGGAAAAAAAATCTTTACATTATATTGCATTTGAATTAAAAGAGAGTTTGTGTGTGTGTGTGTGTGTGTGTGTGTGTGTGTGAGCTATTCTTTGATAATGCATTTTGAATTGTAAAAATGTCATTCCATGGGTACCTTCTGGTTGTGTCTGCTAATAGGGAGCCCTCGACATGAAGGCAGGATGGTTGCTAGGCTGGGAGAGGGTCTGGGACTTCTGAAGAAAAGGCAACATTTTATAGGATTATTTGGTGGAGTGTATCTTTTATCTAGTGTTTTAAATTTTTATTTGGTTTAGTGCTATTTCCTTCCTCCTCTTTCTTTTTTCTTTTTCCTCTTTCTTCTTCTCTTTCTCTCTCACTATCCCCAAGTATTTAGTGAATTCTGTTGAATGTGCTGGCTTATCTCCAGCCATGCCAAGAACAGGCAAGGGAAGCCATAGATACACACTAAGGCCACGTTGACAGAGAGAGCAGTGGCCCTGGACGAGGCTGAGCCTATAGCTCTCACGTTTTTGATCTGCCTGATCAAAATTAACAGCTGTAATTGACAGCCATTTCCCCCGTATTGAGGATGAATTTCAAGGGGGCAAAAGGCAAGGCTACAATGTCTACTCACTTTTCCCCTTGTAAAGATTATTTGACATTGCTAACTTTGAAAAATCTCAGGTTATATTCAAGAAATGAAGATAGCAGTCCCACAATCAGGTAATGAGCTAAGAGCTGAGGAGTCTATAAAAAAGAATACAGCCTGGCCGGTGTGGCTCAGTGGTTGAACATTGACCCATGTACCAAGAGGTCACCAGTTTGATTCTCGGTCAGGGCACATGCCCAGGTTGTGGGCTAAATCCCCAGTGGGGGCATGCAGGAGGTGGCCAATTGATGTTCTCTCTCATCAATGTTTCTATCTCACTCTCCCTCTCCCTTCCTCTCTCTCTAAAATCAATAATAATAAAAAAAAGAATACAATATGGTCCCCAAATTTAAGGAATTTGAAATGAGAAAAAATACTAATAATTGCATCATCTGTTACAATTTACAAGACATTGCAACACACATTACTTCACTTACTTTGTAAAATGAAAAAGACAGTAATCACACAAAGGCCGAAGTCCCTGGTGACTCAGGCTGGGTGACAGAGGTAAGAGGAACAGATTTTCTTCTGTTCTGACTTCACAACAAGCGTGTTTTAAACTGTTATATCATCGAGTGTTTTCATTTTTGTCTTTTCCTTAAAAATTACAAATTGTGAAATATTTAAACTTATGAAGAGTTCAGAAAATAACACACACATACATACACACATAGACTACTGCTAAGTCGAGGGAAGATGTTAAATTTTTCTCTGTATTTGTTTCAGCTTTTTTTTTTTTTAAAAAAAACATTCTCTTGTTTTTGAACAATGCAATACATTTATATTGTTTAAAATTCCAAACAATAGAAACAAATATGCACTGAAAAGTGTTTTTCTAATTCTTATTTGTTTCAGGCCAAAACACCATAGGTAGTCACCACTTTTATTAACTCTTATTTTCTATCTCTCAGAGGGTTGGACCTTCTGAGTGCAAAGGCTGAAGGAATGAGCCAAGCCGCGAGCCAGAGGAGTAGCCAGAGACCAGCAGCGAGAAGTCCCGAGCCTGAAAACTCTGACTTCAATGAAACCCACAGGAGAAGAGAACAGTGATTGTACATCCACTACAGTCCAGGGGGAACTGATGCCAGATTATTATCCTTTGAAGTCTGACTCTAGAAAGATCAGGAACAGCAGCTACTAAGTGGGGGAGCAGGACTATATGAACAAGAAAGGAGAATGGAGAAGCTAATCGTGTTCCTCTGTTGCTCTCCCCTATGCTGGGCTTCTAAGCTTGAAGAAGGCCATAGCCTTAGGGTTAGAAGAATGAGGAGTTATTTTAAGATTTTTTTTATTAACTTAAAAAAATTTTTTTACTAACAGTTTTCAAAAAATATGTAGCGTTCATATTTATAGCATAGTGCACAATTCTTAGGGAAGGAGTAGTTAAAAATATTTTTATTGATCTTTAGAGAGAGAAGACAGAGAGGGAAATAGAGAGAGAAACATCGATGTGAGAGTGAAATATCAATTGGTGCCCCCTACCAGGGATTGAGCTGTAACCTGGGCACATGCCCTGACTGGGAATTGAACCAGCACGGGACGATGCCCAGCCAACTGAGCCACAGTGCCCAGGGCAGGGAAGGAGTAGTTTTAAGCTAAAATTTAAAATTATTACCCTTGACTGGTATTGGTAAAACTGGATCTCCCCTTAAAAACCCAGGTTAGCATCTGCCAATTTTGTGGTGTAAATACTCTCACTCTGGCCAATCTCAATCTACCAAAGCTTTAATAACTAGGATAAAAAAAAAATCTGAATAGTAGAGAAATTTAAAATTTAACTGAGTTTGTGCAAGCTAATTGAAATTGTTTTTGAGTAAGCAGAGAACAGAAAAACTATGGGATAAGTTTCTCCCCATGGAGTCTTGGGTGGGGGTTCATGTGAGGTAGAGAATAGGTCCATAGAATCAGTTTAGAGTTTAGCAGAGGGTGGTGAGAATTACATATCTGTATCAGGGTTCTCCAGAGAAATGGAACCAATAGGAGATATCATCTATCTATCTTTATATCTATATCTATATCTATCTATATCATCTATCACCTACCTATCTATCATAAGAAATTGGCTCATGCGTTTATGGAGGCTGAGAAGTTTCAAGATCTGCATGGGGCGAGCTGGAGACCTAGGAGAGACCCTGATATACTTCTAGTCCTAGTCTGAAGGCCTGAGAACCAGGAGAGCCAATGACATAAGTTTCCATCTAGGTCCAAATCCAGAAACAGGAAAAGACCCATGTCCCAGCTCAAAGCAGGCAGGTGGACAGACAGAGAATTGTTTTTTATTCAACCTTTTTGTTCTATTCAGGCCTTCACTGGATTGGGGCAGGGCAACCTGCTTTACTCAGCTTGCTGATTCAGATGTCAGTCTCATCCAGAAACACTCTCATGGACACACTAGAAATAGCATTTAACCAAATATCTGGTGTCCTGTGGCCCAGTCAAGTTAATACATAAAATTAACCATTATAATAGTTTTATTATTGATCTCAACTCATGGAGTTTAAATATCCATGGAACAGGATGTTAAAAGGAGCTTTTCCTGCATGCTGGCTAAAGCTGAAAGCTGGAAACAACAATGTAATTATTCCCATATTCTAAAGAGAATTACTTAATGTATCTTCTGCTTTCCCGTGATGAAAAAACTAGTCTCTCAACTGGCAGGACTCATCTCCAGCATATAGAAGAGAAAATTACAGTTTAGAAAGACTAATTTTCTAAAGAAACGTGTAAGAATGAACAATATTTTGACTTTCCCTAGAGAAGAAGAGTGTGCCTCCCTTCCTAGTCTGTTGGGAATCTCTCAGTCAAGACACTCGGAGATTGGACAGGCCCGTACTGGAGAGTGACTGGGCTGCAGAAGTATGAACTGAGGCACAGCCGTGGGCCTTGACCAAAGCTTCAGGTATGGCCTCAGTGCACGTTCCCTTGGGGCTGGGAGTGTATGTGGTTATAGGGATTAGTGGTTGCTTCCCTCCTGAAAAATTCTGCAAGTGGGAAGCTAGTAGGGTGAGGATCAAAGGCCATAGTGAGCAAGCTCTCCTTCCATCCACTGGCAGGCAAATAAGGCATGTTATTTCCAGAACATAAAGGGGCATTTAGGATGCTGACTAAGTCTGAGACATCTTAAAAGAAGCTTACCCCGGAGGACTGCCCTATCGGCCACGGCCCCCCACCTGAAAGAATCTTATCCTTTTTAACAGAAGTATCGGAACATGCTTGAAGATTCTGAGTGGTATACACATGTACTTTTCTCATGGAAAACACATTTTTGCTGCTGGTGCTATTCGTTTGTTTTAAGGGTCATTTTTTCCCCTGTATTTCAAAATATTGCTTGCCCTGTAAAGAGAAGGGCAGGGGGTTTAGCAGAGCAAGCTGTGATAGTTGAAAATAAATCCCTCTGGCCTGAGTACGTGTACCTGCGGCTGAAGCCAGTTCAGCTCTCACAGCTGTCCTGAGAGCTGGGCTTCACTAGATGCTTTGGGGTGAGTGTAATTCCTAAAATTGCTTTTCCTTATTACCATTTTGAGACACTGCCCAGGGAAATGGCCAAGATCTGTGCTTTTATGACACATGGCTGGCTTCAGTGATCTATTCATTAGCTTTGATTTCTAATCTATTAGAAAGGTTCATCTCTGAAAAGTGTGAGCTTTCCTAGAGCTTAGCCTATGTAAGCTCTGAGGGACCCGCCGTATGACTTTGGGGACTGTACAGACCGGCTGCAAGTCACATCCTGGAATCTCTCAAAAACAAACAAACAAACAACAACAAAAGCAACAACAAACCTCCATAAAAACAAGTAGACACAAAACATTAACATACACACAACTCTATATTCCTTCTTGTGGATGAGGGGAAGTTTTGTTTTTTTTACATTCAGAAACAAATCAGATAAAGATCCCCTTCTCCCTAATTTCCACACACAATCCCTCCCCTTCCGTCTTAATTCCAAATTCCAGCCAGCTGACACTGTCTCCTAATTTCCCCCCCTTAAATTCTTACTCTGGTGTTAAGATTTGTATAATAGAAGATTACACAGATTCCCCAACTTGGGGGCCAGTGAAACACTCACACCCAGACCACATCCAGTTCAGAATGTGTTCATCAGATGTGGATGCTGCAGATTTATTGATGCTCACATTTTCCACTGGGACAGATATTATTTGAATGTGTTCAGATTCTTAATTTCACCATAAGAAATCTTAATTTAGCCCTTGGCCTCCTGGAATTAATTTGCTACGTGCATTGTATTCCTCACTATCCCTCCAGGATAAAGTGATTGACCGTTGCAAGTGTTTGGATGGACTGACAGGCAGGTTTAGCCAAATTGCCTTTTTTACTTTCTATTGGCAAAAATACCTCACAAAGCCAGAGACTAAAGAGGATTTCAGAAGTGAAGCTTTGTTATGCAAACCCAATGTAAGACAGTCCTAACAGGGGAAGTAGACATTTGCCTATTTAGAATATTGCCATCCAGTGTCCAAATGAAATATTACAGTTTTGACCTATCACACGCCACAAAACCGAATGGATTACCACTTTACCCAAGATATACAAAGCTAACCAGTAACTTAACAAAGTTAAGGTTTAGGTTGTAGATGCAGACTGCCTCTATGTTTCCTGGGCATCAGTTTCTTCTAATCTTGTGAGTATTAGAGGACTTAGCATGCAAAAATACCTATATATAACAAGTATCCAGTATATGTTAATTTATTTTCCTTATGCCAAAGAAAAATATATAGAAATGACTCCAAGAGGGTGGTACAAAAGTCACTTTTATGTACCAAAACATGTTTGGGTAAAATTTTAGATACTATTTTAAACAAAATATCATACTAAGTTATACATTTTAAACTCTTGGATAACTTTAAGCAGCTCCATGAAGGTGCTGGGCTAATGTGTGCAAGTCAACAGAACGGACCAACGAACCTCCACGATGAACTGTGTGCTGCTTTCAGCAGGTGTCCTGTTGTTCAACCACCATCACCTTCCCGGGTTCTCGGGCTGGAGCTCACTCAGCGCATCTGTAACTGCTTTCTTCCCCATAGCCAACAGGTTCCTAGGTCATGTTAATACTACTTCCAAACTATTTCTCATGTTTGTTTCCTTCTTTCTAGGCCTTAGGATTCTTGTACAAATTATCACAATTGCCTCTCAGTGACCCCCTTGCCTCTCATCTCTCCAGTCCGGTATCTATGACAGTGAGCAATCCAATCACATCCCTGCCGAAGCTCAAGGACTAACCAGACCTTTTTTTTCCTTTCCAAGCTCATGTAATCGAATCTAAAAAATTAATGCCCTTTTCCCCATTTCTTCTTACCTCAATCCCAGTGATAGCTCAGCTCTTTCTGTCTAGTTTTCCTAAGCTTGTCAAAGCAAAATATAAATGCAGGGGTGGCGTGCATGAGACCTTTCATGATCTGGTTGTTGCTGGCTTCTTCTTCATGTCTCACCATTCACATCCTACTTCAGGTATTTTGTTCCAGCGGCTGTGTCTACCTAGAGTTTCTCAACCATCCTGTTCTCTCTCTGATTCTTTTGTTGTAGGTGTCTCACCCTTGTCTACCTATTTCCTTCTCCGTCTTCAGGACTTATCTTAGGTATCACCTCATCCAGAGAGTTAGATGCTTCTTCTTTAGACTATCAAATACTCTTTTGAAATTTGGCATACTCTTCATTTTACTTAATTAAAATCATTTTATTACCTATTACTACTACTATATTCTCAGTTCTAAGAAATTCTTAGAAGTTCTCAGAGGCAGGTCAATTTATCAAAAGTCAAATCACTGAAAACAAATCTTTGAAAGTCAGTTAGCCCCTTGGTGAATTAACTAAGTATGAATTGGCTTGAAATTTAAGCTTCTTGAGGGCAGAGCCTTTCTTTATTAATTTTGGTGTCCTGAATTTACAGTCTAGTGCCCAGTACAGCAGGCATTCAATAAATGATCTCCTAATATAATTTACTTATTAACCTCTGTGTGTCTTCAAATGTTAGTTTCAACAACAGTGATTATGCTCTTTCAACAGTGCCATTTTAGAAGTAGAATCAATATTCTGTAGGAATAAGGAAGTTATTTTGTATGTCAAAATGATGATTCTCTTTTCTAAAAAAATTGAACCAGTTTCCTTATCTGTTTTCTTTTTATATAAGTCCCACTTCATCACATATAATTTGCATTTTCTTTGGCTAAAACATCCCAAAGCCTAGGAGGGCATTCTGAGAACTTTCATGTGGTTATCATTTCTGGGAAAACCATTCCCCTGACATCCATATGTTTGGCACATTTGTCTCACTGTTGGGTAGGGCACTGGGATGACATTGTTTAGAGACAACAAAATTGTCACTTTCAAAATATGGAAAATTAAGCAGATCAGAGAATGAAGAAACAAACATTGGACCATCTTTAAAGAACCATATCAACCATAGGGAAGTTGTTCAGACGACAAGATTATTCCTGGTGTAAAGATTATCTACACTGTTTATTACATATATGTTATAGAGAGACCTAGATGATATCGTTGTATCAGATTTTTATTATGACTGCCTTTTAAGACCATGATATATTTACTCTTTAGTACCATAATTCAATAAAATAGTTTTAAAACTCTAAAGTGTTCCTTTCAAAGCAGATCAGATGTATTCTATCAGGAATTCTTTGAACTGGTCAAGAGGAAATTACATAAATGAGTGTGTTTTCTACACTTCTCTATGTATTCATTCTTCTATTGTTCCTTTTTGTCAACAAAAACATTCTTGAGTACTTATTTAGTGTAATGAGCTGAATTCAGCACATTACCGGTTCAAAGATAAAAGTCAAAATTCTTATTCTTGAGAAGCTCATAGATTCAATAAGGACAAAGCAACAATTCTGCATAAAGAAGGTAGAAGGAAGTAAAATCAAGTTAAGAGACATACACAATGGTGAAAAAACAAGCGTAGAAGAGAAAAATGATTCATTTCCAACAGAAGTCCACTTGAAAAAGATGGCAATGGATTTCGAATTTCAGGACAGCCAGAGTTTCAGCAAGTGGAGATGAAAGGAAGACATCCCCGTGGTGAGAACGTAGACGGATTTGGGGACTGGCTTATAGACATTCCAAAGGTGTGTAAAGATGAAAAAAAAATAACGAAAGATGTCTGCAATGAAATTAGAAGAGCTTTTGTAGGTAAGATTGAGTCATTTGAATTATACTTGGCAGGCAAAGCATTGCTGAAAAGTGTATTGAGTTGTAATAAGGGAGTAGGGGTGATCTTAAATCGATTCATCCAGCAGTGCCGGGTCTTCATTTTCTGTTGCTGCTGTAGCAAATCACCACACACTTAGTGCCTTTAAACAACACAAATCTATTCTCTTATTTTGTATTTCAGTGGGTCAGAATCCTGACACAGGTTTCACTGAAATGAAATCCAAGTGTTGGCAGTACTGCGTTCCCTTCTGGAGGCAGTAGGAGAGAGAGTTTTCCTTACCATTTCCAGAGGCACCTGCATCCCTTGTCTGGTGGCCACCTCCCTCCATCTTCAGCATTGTTACATCTTTCTGACACTTTTTATTTAGTCTCATTGTCCTTGGATCACATGAGGAAGGCTTCCTTGATTTCAAGAATTTGTGAATAATCCATGAAACTCTCCCCTTAACCTTATCATACCTGCAAAGTCTCCTTTTGCTATGTAACAGGTTCTGAGGATTAGGATGTGGACATCTTTGGAGGCCAGTATTCTGTCTTCCACAATGGAGATGGATTGAAACTACAAGGAGGCTTTTGATCTGGCCTAGGTAAGGGACAGTCCAGAACTGAGCTAGGGAAATGGTAGTGAGAAGGTAAAGAAGGGGTCGAAAAAAGAGACAAAGAAGGGGTTGATATAAGATCGGAGATGTTAGGGACAGTGTTTGAAACAGAGAGGGAGTTCCTGAATATTGAATGATGTTATCAACAGGAATAGAAATGTCTAGAGAAGGACAAGTTTAGAAAGAAAAATTATGAATTCCATTTTGAATTTGTTGAATTTGATGTGCCAGTGAGTTATTCCAGCAGAAAAATTCCACAGGCAGATTGAAACATGCATCTGAATTTTGAGAGACAGATGGAGACACAGAAATATTGTAGTAAAGATATAAGCCTGTGTCAAGGACTATATATACCTCAATTGACTGTGTGATATATCAACTTAGATTAAAAAAACCATTATAGAATGCTATTTATAAAAATAAAAAAAACCAGATTTCATCTTGTCAAATGAATACAATCAATGGAGCAAAATTGGTAGTCCATATCAAATTTAATTTATATTTCCATTTTATGTTGTCAGATTTCACACCGAAATGTAAAAATACGGCTTAGCATTTAATATTTCCTCCCTATATTCCATTATGTTTATACATTTCTTTGGCATTTTAAAATGTGGTTACATTTGTTTCAAAAAAACATTTCAAAATATCAAAGATTGGTATCTCAGTCTAATATAAGGGTATTTAGTTTTGCTGCTAAAAATTGCTAGGAGTTGAGATAGGATCATCTGTATTTGATTTTAGAGTTAGTCACCTTCTTCCTGGCCTTTTGCTTGTGTTTTTCTGCTATTGCTACTGATGTTCCACAGAAGTTACTAGAACATCAGGGTATGCTTTATATTGGGTAACAGGAAAAATTCTGCAATATTTAATATTGGGCAATAAGAAGAATTCTGCAATAATAGTTTATTGCAAGGGATTGTTTCAGGTATTGCATCAGTTAATCTTAACAATAATGGATGCTATTATTTCTATTTTTCATGAGGGGAAACTGAGGATCAGAAAAATAAATTGTGATTTGCTTAAAATAATTCAGCTAAAATGCGTATAAACTGGCACACAGATGCAGGTCTCTTGAGTCCAAAGTCATAGCTTTTTTATATACTACAATTGCTTTTCAGTCTTAGAAGCACAGTTTAAAATTATAGGGTAATGTTATTCTTGGCTGCTTATTTGTCTATTGTATGTATTACTCACTGAAAGGTAATGTCCCTGGGTTCAGGGGCTTTGACTCTGTCGGTTACTACTCCAGTGCCAGGGCTTAGAGGATTGCCTGGCATACAGTAGGTGCTTAATAAGTATCTGTTCTCACTTTTCCAGGCATGTCACGATATGTGACAATTTCAGATGCAGGCCTTCAGGTGCTAGGAGTTGCATGCTGACCCTCGTCAGGGGATAACTGAAGGAGTGCTCACAGACTAGGCCTAAACCCACGAGTGGAGGCGCCTGTAGTCTTCTCAACTGTGTTTGACAACAGTCAGAGAATTATCACATGCCAGAGGTGCACCACTGAAGAGGGGCCCAGAGAAGTTAAAGAACTCAACTCAAGTCAGTCGCAGGTGGTGGAACATCAGAGGATGATGTTGGATCTTCTAAGCTGAAGTGTTCTGAGAGGTGTTGGCGTCCATGGTGTGGGTGAGCAAAGGCATATGGTACCTTCTTACTTTGCATTATAACTATGGCTGGATAATGCATTAATAGTATAAATACATATTAAAACAAACAAAATGCAGTTTTTTTTTTTCAGCAATCTGTGGAACATTAACAAATAAAACAAATTGTAAGCTAACAAAGAAATAAAATCCCCAAAATAGGAACTGTAAAGGCATGCTTCTTTGGCAACAAAGCAATAAATTTAGAAATAATGTTCACAAGCATAGATCAAAGTAATTAGGGTTACTTTGAAATTTAAAAAAATAACAAAAATTTTGGACTAAAGGCAAATGCAAATCTACAAGTATGGAGTATTTACATAATAAGAAAAATGAGAACAATAATTCTCAAAGTTTGTTGATTGTGGCCAAAACTGTTTTCAGAAGAAAAGATTTTTGTGTTAAGTGGTTTTATTATTTTATAAAAGCAGAAATAAAAATAAAGAATTAATCACATCCCATGGAGTTTGGGAAAAAGCAACAAAACACACCTGAAGAGGCATGAAGATGGATATGATGAAGAACAAACATAGAAACAAAGTTAATAACAAAACAGAATCAGAGTCAAAAAAGAAAGTGGTAGGCCCTTTAAAACCAAATTTCTTTTAAATATAATTAAGATAAGTACAACACAATATTTAAAAATAGAAATTAGACATTTGATATCACCAAAAAAATGTATAGAGGGATATATTATACTTTATTATGTACCATTATATTAAAATATAGTAGAAAATTTCAATGAAGTAGATTACTTTTCTGAGAAAAATTTAACATTCAAAATTGCCTCAAGAAAAAGAAAACAGCCCTGGCTAGTTTGGTTCAGTGGTTAGAGAGTTGGCCCATGGACCAAAGATTTGCAGGTTTGATTCCAGTCAAGGGCACGTACCTCTGTTGTGGCTCAGTCCCGGCCCTGGTCAGGGTGGTGCGGGAGGCAACCAGTCGATGTGTCCCTCTCACATTAATGTTTTTCTCTCTCTCTCTCTTCCCTTCCCACTCTATCTGAAGACAAATGGAAAAATATCTTCTGGTGAGGATTTAAAATAAATAAATAAAATAAATAAAAAAAGAAAAAGAAAACATTAATTTCTCTCATAAAAAAATAATTAAAATTTTTTTTCCTTCTGAAAATCTTTGAGCCATGTGATTTTACTGTTGAGAGTTATATCAAATTTTAAACAAAAGATGATCCAAATTCTACATAAAAACTTCTGGAATACAGAAAAAGACAATTTAACTATAAAAAATCTGTTAAATATTATATATGTAGTAAAGATATAGAGAGAGGATGAAAAGAAAAGCTGCACACTGTGAAAAAGTATTTGCAAAGCACATGTCTGATAAAGGACTTATACTCCCAAATTTACAAATAACTTTCAAAACTCAACAATAAGAAAACAGTCCAATTAAAAAGTGGACAAAATATGTGAACAGATAACCTCACCAAAAAAGATACACAGATGGAAAATAAGCAAATGAAAAGATGTTCCACATGTCATTAAGAAATTACAAGTTAAAACAATACCACTAAACGCTGACAAAAATGTAGAATAAAAGAAACTGTCATTCCATGCTGGTGGTGCAGACACTTTGGAAGACAGTTTGGCAGTTTCTTGCAAAGCTAAACACAGTCTTACTATATGATCCACAGCCACACTGCTAGGCATTTACCCAAAGGAGCTGAAACCTGTGTCCACACCAAAACTTGCACAGATGTTTATAGCACTTTTACTCATAATTGTCAAAGTTTGGAAACAGCTAAGATGCCATTTGATAGGTAAACTGATAAACTGTGGTGTGTTGGTACAATGGAATAGCATTCAGTGATAAAAAAAATAAAATAAAAGCTACCAAGTCATGAATAGACATGGAGGAAACTTAAATGCATATTGCTAAGTGAAAGGAGCCAATCTGAAAAGGCTCACACTATATGATGCCAACTCTGTGACATTTTAGAAAAGGCAAAACTATAGCGACATTAAAAAAAAAAATAAGTGGTTGCCAGAGGTTAAAGAAGGTAGAGGGGGAGGGATGAGTTGGAAGGACACAGGGGACATTTAGGGAGTGATATTTAGATGTTTGCTTTGATAATGTCATGGTGGACACAAAACATTATGCATTTAGCAAAACCCGTAGAACTGAACAACACAAAGAGTGATCCTTAATGTAAACCATAGACTTTGCCCAGCTGGTGTGGCTCACTGGTTGAGTGTTGACCCATGCACCAAGAGATCACTGGTTCGATTCCCAGTCAGGGCACATGCCCAGGTTGTGGGCCCAATCCCTGGTGGGGGGGGCATGAAGAAGGTCTCCCTTCTTCTCTCTCTCAAAAAATATCAATAAAGTAAACCATGGACTTCAGTTAATAACTTTTCAATATTGGTTCATCTATTGTAACATCTATTATTAATACTAATGCAAGATGTTAATAACAGGGGAAACTGTGTGGGGAGAAGAGGTATATGAAAACTGACAGTACTTTGTGCTTAATTTTTCTGTAAACATAAAACTTATCTAAGAAAATAAAGTCTATTAATTTAAAATATTATAAAATTCAATAACCAGTGTCAAAAAATAAAGTTTTAATGGAAGAGAGGGGGAAAAAAACTATATACAAAGAAAGTACTTTCACAAACAGAGTTGCAAAAATCTCAAACAACATATGAGCAAACCAGTTTGTACAGTTTATTAAAGAAATCATTCAAGAAGCATTTTAACCTGGAATGCATTTCAAATTTTATACACATAGCATAGTATGTAACTTAATTTTATATATAGTAGTAATTTCAATTGATAGCAAAACTGCATTTGGAAGGAAACATTGAAATTCATTCCTGGTTAAGTCTCAAAATTAAGAATAGGACTATACTACATAACAACATTTAAAAATTAATATTAAATCAAGAGTCAACATCGTATTAAATTTTTGAAAAATCAAAGTGGGTTTTAACATACTAGATTCAAGAGATTTTATAGTAGGTGTTTTTCAGGGTGTTTCTCAACTCATGATAATCCCCCTCTCTCTGGAAATAGCCCTTGAGACATAGGGTTGGCCCTCCAGGTGTTATGTCTAACATCTGACCTTGACTATTGCTGACTGATCCAGGAATGGACACCTGACCCTATCGTGGCTGATCAGGTTTCCTCTATCAAGAATTTAAAATTTGGGGTTGAGAGAGAGAAACTAGAGTGTAGTTGTAGCTCAGGCTTTTTACTGGCAGTGATTGACAAAGAGGCTTCCAGAATCCCTCCATATTGTGTTTTACTCAGTCTAGGATATCAACTTTTTTTTGTATTTCAGCACATTCTTCTTTCTGCTTAAACTTAGGAGATTTTGTGTGTGTGTGTGACTTACAAATAACAACAAAAAGCTTCATGTAACACAGACATGAATAGGTGTTTCATGGTGAAAATGAATGGGTGTTGATCACTGGACAATTTGTTTGGAAACTTAGGTTAAACAAACTTACAGAGCTCTCTTTACTTTGGAACTTCTCACAGTCAATAATATGTCACATTGTGAATCTCTAGGAGAAAGCTGTGGTATGCAATTTCACAACCTTATTTAACCACAGAATTTGTTGTTTTATTTTGGCAGATGTATTAAAAAGACTAGTTTGCTACAGAACATACTTTGGGGAATACTTCCCTAGTGGTATTCCCAATAAGCCGGCATCATCACCCTCATGATTTAATATGGTTCTGGAAACTCTTGGGCAATTCATGCAGTATCTACAACAATCTATTGGTAGCTGTAATGAAGGGGAAATTCATTCACAATAGCAACAACAGTACAAATCCAAGATCCTTTAGATTCCTTTTTATTCCAAGCTGGTGAATTTCTGGAGGGAAGCCCTTATTATTGTGCCCTGGAGGAGTATCTGGCTCACAGTTGGTCTCCATAAATGAATGGGTAGATATTTCCTTTAATTTCCTTGAGATTAAGATGGTTTATGATTATCGTCTATTGTTGAAATCACAATATTCTAGGAGCTACGATAAAATTGAAGAGGCTGGTCATATGTCAGGTAGTTTTGATTACATAATTGCTTATGTAAGAAAAGTGTGTTATAAAATAGGAAGCATATTCATCTAGTCAACACTGCCACTGCTGCTTTTTCTTCTGTTGTCCACCACCAGTGAAATTAGGAAGAGGGAATTGCTGCTCTAAAGATTGAGCACCTGAGCATCCCAGACTTCCCCCTTCCTCTTTCCTACACTGTCTCCCAACCCCTATTGCACTGAGTGCATTGTTTTGTCACACAATTACTTTTTGTTGCACAACTACGTTTTATCACTCATTCACAACGTTATCATAGTTGCTATAATTATGGGGACCATTTTAGATTTTAAATTTTAGTTGGGACTGGACTCCTGATTAAAACTGAGCTCTGTCCTTTCTCTGGGGTTCTGGACTTGGAAAAAAGAGAGTAGGGAAGGGAGAAAAGGAAAGAGGGAGGGGGGAGAGAAAGAGAAAGGTGGAGAAACAAAGGGGGTTGGAGAGAGATGTGTGTGTATCTGGAGAAACAGGCTGTTTTGTCAGAAGAGAATAATGATGCAGAAAGGAACAGAGTAATAAATAAAATGGGAGTTCTGAAAGTGTTCAAGTGTTTGATTATGATTATTTCTGGGATGCAGACATATTCTTTTCTTTAGTTATGGGAGATACCTCCGTGTTTTTATAATAAAGATTCAAACTGTATTTCTGTCACTTGCAACCAGAATCTTGGATAGCACACTTAAGCTATCACTTGGAGAAAATCACACTTAACCTGGAAAGCTATTCTATTTAGCTGAAGGAGTCTATAAATAGATTAGAAAAACAGCAAGGAGAAATCATAGATGTTTTGGATTTTGAAGGGACCTTCAAGAGCCAAAGTCTGGAGAGATAAAGTGATTTGGCCAATTACCAACATTAACTTGCCAAATAGTCTGGTTCTTAATGCTCTTTACTCTTTATTGCATTGCTCAATTTCTTGTTTAATTTCCTTTTGGTCAGCTAGCTCATTCTTTGGTACTCTGTCTTTGGCCCACTGTCCTGCTGATTCTCACAGACATTTCACATATTCCCTTCCCTTGGCCCTGCCTTCAACCATTAGCTTTAGCTTAAAATTACTTTCTTAGTGTGCTCTGGATTCAGGCCTAACAGTTCTCTAATTGCTCTCTCTTCTGTCCTGGGTGATAGTCACCTTAATGAGCTTACATGAAGGGAATTTCCAATTTCCTACAATTACTTTAGTGGGACCTTAGAACTGTGACCACAGAGCAAGGCAGGACGTCAGAGATATGCTCAATACAATCAGATGCCATTTAAATATTTATAGGAGTTGAGGCACTGATGGTAGAAGGAATAAAAAAAAACATACAATTCAGTAGTAGAACGAATACCTTACAATAGATTCATTGAATATTAATCAACCTGGGCAGGTGTTGCAAACTCAAATCAGACCACAAAATTAGGTAATATGGCATTGAATGCAAGGCTCTTGGATAGCAAGGCAACCCACATTAGAAAGATGTGCTATGGGAATCTTCAGAGGTCTAGATGTGGCTTAGCCTTGGTGGTGAGAGTCTTATCAGGAGAAAAATGTCCTGGATATTTGTGGTCCACACTCCATATGATGGGCTGAACTGTGATCCCCCTGCCCCAGCCAAAGTCAATTCATAGTTTAAGCACTAACCCCCAGTACCTTAGAATGTGACTGTACTTTAAGACAGGGCCTTGAAAGAGGTGATTAAGTTAAAATGTGGTCATTAGGGTGGACTCTAATACTATCTGATTAATGTTCTCATGAGAAAAATAAATTTTGACCCTTGGAGAGATACGAGGGATGCTTGTACAGAGGAAAGACCATGTGAAAATAAAAAAGCAAGAAAGCTTCCATCTGCAAACCAGAGAGGGGCCGCAGAAGAAACCAAACCTGCTGACACCTTGGTCTTGCACTTTCAGTCCCCAGATCTGTCAGGAAATAATTTTCTGTTGTTTAAGCCCCGCCAGTCTGTGGTATTTGGTTATGGCAGATAAAGACATCTTGTAACACAACTCAGATCTCTGTTCAATATTATCAGTAAATTCAGTTCAGAAGCTAATGTAAAAATTACTTGTGATGATATTATTGATTTTTTAGTGTCTTGAACTTTGGAATTAAATATAAGAATAATCTCTAAATTCATTAAGTATTTTAAATATACTTTTTTTTTTCTTTATTGATTTTAGAGAGAGAAGAAGGGAGAGGGAGAGAGAGATAGAAACATCAATGAGAGAGAGCATTGATTGGCCGCCTCCTGCATGCCCCCCACTGGGGATCAGGCCCACAACCTGGGCATGTGCCTTGACCGGGAATCCAACCAGTGACCTCTTGAGGGTCAACACTCAATCACTGAGCCACACTGGTTGGGCTAAATACCTATACTTACAAACATTTAAAATAGCTAAAACATTTTTTAAAAGAGGTATACTGGAGGATAGAGCATCTAATAGGTAAGCCTTACTATTCTAATTTTAAATGTGATATTTGAATAATTAATTTAAACATGATTTTAAATTGACAGTCTATAAATATGGAAACCACATTGAAACTTTTAAGACACATGAGTTACTATATTTATAAGTTTAATTATATTTACAGGTTATTTAAATATATATGAAAGCTTATTTAGTAATTAAAAATTTGAAATCAGAAAATTGAATGTAGTGAAGTTCATAAATAAAATTTTAAATGTTTAAAAGAATTTAGTTAAACTATAGAACTCATATAAATGACTTACAATTTCATCAAATCTATAAATAGAACAATAAGATTTATAATATACTTAAAGTATAAGTAACTAGAGTTTTGAATTTATGAATATAATGAATCAAATATTTTAAAACAATCTCAGACTTACAGAAAAGTTATAAGTACAGCACAAAAAACTTTTTTCCCTGAAATATTTATAATCTGCTGACATGATGCCCTTTGACTTCCAAATGCTTTAGTGTAATTCAATCAAGGACATTTTCTAAAATAACCACAACATAATCAGGACATAAAACATTTTTACATTACTATAATCTTCAGAAACCATTTGATTTTCACCAATTGTCCCCAAATTCCCTTTATAGGATAAGGATATAACTCAGAATCATGTGTTTCATTTAACTATCATGTCTTTCTAATCTCCCTCAGTCAGGGATGGTTTCTCTGTCTTCTTTCATGTTCTTGACAATTTAAAAGATCTCAGGCCTGTTATTTCGTCTAATGTCGCTGGATTAGGGTTTATCTGAGTTTACTCTTGTTTAAATTCAGGTTATGCAACTTGGGCAGGAATATTACCCAAAGGCTGCTGAATTCCTCTGCTGCATCTTATTAGTTGGAGAAGAAACAGAATATGATCAATATTGAAGCAAATTGAATATTTCCTCAACATTGATCATATTCTCTTTAATCACTTACTAAAAGTGGCATCTTCCAGGCTTTTCCATTGTCCCCTCTGTAATTAATAGGTATTTTGTGGCGAGATACTATGTAAACATCAAACTTTCCATTTACTCATTTATGTAGATCAGAATGGACTCAAGCTTTCCTATTTTATGCCTGTTGTTATCATTATTTATTTTGATGCCCAAATTGTCCCTGATTTGACCAGTGAACCCTTTCAAACTGGGTTCTGTATCTTTTTGATAATTCCCTTCACTTTCTGAGAATTTTTTTGCTTTCTGGCACAAAATATATATCTTGATTCTTATATTCCCTGCCTCAGCCCTGAAATCAGTCATTTTCCCAAGGATCCCTGCTTCCTTTCTTGTAGGAACAGTGTTGAGAAACTGAGATCTGGGTGCTAAGTGTGCTCACTGATACTGGGTGCTGCTCCCCTAGGCACACTGTGCAGAGAGGGAGGGGATATGTGTGTTTACGCACATTAACATATGTCCTGTATCTGTATATTTAAAATGATGAGACCACATCAAGTCAGCCAATTCTAATTTAATACCATTCCCCTTACCCTGACTGGGATCTGACACCTCTTGCCAGACCACCAGGTCTCCCATAAATATACTCTTCTCACCCCATTGAAGCTCTGAGCACTCTGCTCTGGGCTCTCCCTCCCCCACACACCAGCAGACTTTCACCTTGTTTGAACCCATCTAATGGCCTTAACACAGGAATGTTTAGAAAGGGAAGAGAAGATAATGGGAAGAAGAGGGAGAACTGAAGATTATTTTAAAATCACAGGTGGACTCGCAATGATATCCTTTCTGCACAAAAGCCACCTGCAGGGTTACATTAGGAAAACAGTTCTTTTCTCTTATGAAGTCCTGTCTCTCTGCAATCTTCTGGTTCCCCTCAGATTTCTTTTTCTCAGCTTCCTTGTCCTAGGGTTCATGTCATCCAGACACTAAAACATATCTAACACTTTCATTTATTTTATGCACCATCTCATGGGATATTTCTGATTTCATTTACTCATTTACTGTTATTGAAAATCCTATATTTATATTTCATTATGCCTGTCCCAGTGTGTGACCCTTATCAATATTCAATGATTTTATGCAACATGGCATAAAGTTTGGTCCACTAAATTTGGCAATAGTAGGACCTGAAACATTTTTATTTTGGAAAATCTGAGCTACAAAATGTGTCACTAATTACTGCATCCTTGAAGCAGCAACAAGATTTTCCCCCCATAAAGTGTTACAATCAGCCTCAGTGCTCAGGAGAAAAAAAAAATTAGAAAAACCACAAATTATATTAACAGGCTATCTGTACAATAAAGAAAAACAGGCAAGGTTGTGGTTTCCTTTCTAATTTCTTTATTAACTTTTAATATTCTGAATTGCCTTCCAGCTATAGGACTCATTTATTATTCTAATTTGTTTCTGGTTACAGGTTTCATTTAAATTTAGCAAACAATTAGGGAACCATCTAACATGTTGGTAGTTAAGTCTTTCTTCTGGAAATGTGGTCAAAAATGATAGCTTGTATGTAGAGATCTGTCTGGATAGGGATTCTAGTAGAGTTGTCACCTGGTTGAGCCTGAAATACATAAAGCATATTGTTAATCAGTCCAGTCATGAAAATAATTAGCACTAAAGAAATGCTCTTCTCACCTCAATATTGTAGCATGCAGATCGGAAAGGCTGTGACAATGGAGACATTTCCCTGTCCCTCCTGCCCCAATTCATTTTCCAAAGAGCTGTGATAATTCCAATCAGGACCTTGGAGGCCCTGGGCTGTGACATTACTGAAAATATGTAGGATCAAAGCAGTGTCCCAGGCTCATACTTGTCTAGATTCTGCTGAACGACATGGGTCACTAACTCTGAAGAATTCCCAGTGAAGGGCTTGGCAAACACATGTGATCACAGGTTAGTAAATCAAAAAGGATCTTATTTTGATTTCAAGTCATAAAAATGTCTCAAGATTGGAATTGATTCAGACTCATGAAAGTAACTTGTCCATGGTGGGTTTCATGAAAAGCTTCTTATCACTTTAAAAACCATTGATATGCTTTTTCCCCCCCTTCAAATGAAAATCTTTGAAAAAAGATTTGTTCCTTCTACATTTATTCAGGATAGTCTATCATACTTAAAGCCTCCTAGGGAGCTCCTGCGGTATGGATAAGAGAGAAAAGAGAGGTACTAAAAGAGTTTGACAGTAACTATAACTAGAACATTATTATAATTAGAAAATCATTGGGCCTTTGCTATATTGGATGTACAAAAGAATAACCTTGCTCTCTCTTCTTCTCTGTAGGAAGAGATTATAAGAAATTTAGATCTGGGACTAGAGAGAAGCTTTGGTATTGCCTTTTCCCCATAGTACTTAATTTCTTGTGCTAGCTGAGAAAGACTATATTATATCCATCTTTTATTAAACAAATCAGTAAAATTGTAAAGACTTTGAAATGGGTTAAACAAAATGAGTGGGTGTCTTGAGTGGCTCACCCATCCACATCTTTTCTGCCTTTCATTGTTTTTGTGCGACTTTACTCTTTAAGTTGAAGAAAACTGATAATAAGGCAAAATATCCTTGTCTACAAAGATGCAAATAAATTGTTGCCTACTGAAATGCAACTGATTATTGCCCTGTTATGGGGGCCTACTTTCATCTATTTATAAGTTAATTTCAATTTTTTTATTCCTCATATATACTATGCTCTTTGAATTTGCCTTTGAAACGTTTGTAATATCTTACTGGTTCCCTCCATAATTAATAAATTAAATAGAATCTTTGGCATATTCATTTTATATCTGTATGAGAGTCACAATGATATCCTTTCAAGACAAATTATCTTATAAACATTTTCGAAGTTCCACTGTGATGCTTAGTGGGTTCCCTGATAGCTGGGCAGCCTGTGTTGCTGGGGGTGTGTTGTACCTCAGGGATGACTTCAACCCAGGCATTTCTTTCCGTGGCTCCAAGAGGTAAATTCCCAGGAGCAAAAGAACTTCTGCTTTACTGATCCTCTGTTTCTGTACATATTTTCCTTTTTACTATTTTTGTGTTTTGTTTTCAGAACTTTTACAATCAATAAATTACTCCTCATTGGTGACAGCAATGATTTGGAATTTGTTTTATGGCCTAACCTTTGTGATCTCTGCAAATGAATTAATAGATTACAGAGATTTATTCTTTCTTGTGTGAAAGACAACAGAGAATATGATTTGTTAGTATTTTCCTTTCTTTTTTTATTTGTCTACTTGTTTATGTGAGTTCAAGTTAAGAATATCATGCCCACAAGGAAAGAGAACAACTTTCCACCATATGGAGATTTAATTTTTTGTGTGTTGAATGTTGACGAGCAGTTAATGTTTAGATCTGAA
Organism: Tadarida brasiliensis; assembly: GCA_030848825.1. Lineage (NCBI taxonomy): Eukaryota > Metazoa > Chordata > Mammalia > Chiroptera > Molossidae > Tadarida > Tadarida brasiliensis. The sequence continues at coordinate 57,421,376 of CM061257.1, read as the reverse complement.
GCTATAAGCTCTGTGTGTGTGTACATTTCTCAGACCCTTTGTTTTGTTTTATTGTTTCTCAGAATCCTTGTACAATCTTGGGACTTCCCAAAGACCCCCTAGAATTTTACATGCGGTACCACAACCAACATGACAGCCAAAAGTTTTCTACCATTTATATATAGAATACTTAAAATTTAATATAAAAAAAAAGACCCTACTAAAACTCCATAGAAATGTGTGTAGAGGGTGATAATTACAGAAGAAGAAACACAACATCCTAACATGCATATGAAAGAAATAGTCATCCCTAAAAATATTAAAAATGCAAATTGAAATGACCCCAAATAAATTTGGACTATGAAATGAACAACATTCCAAAAGTATGCAAAATAAATAGGGCATGGTGAACAGGCAGTCTTACTTCAGGTATATGTAATTATAAATGGATATGGTGTAATTGTGAAGCAATTTAACTATATCTTTCTAAAGCTTTACAAAGTTTTTATCTTCTCACTGAGCAATTTACATTTTAGGAATTCACCTTAAAAAACAACAACCCTGAAACTTGGTTACAGAGAGTTTTATCATTTAAACTCGGGGAGAAAGACAGAATCCAACCTAAATGTTTATCAATTGGAAACTCTTATATAAACTATGATTACTTCATAGGATAGAATATGATTTACATTGTTATGCAAACTAGCTTTTTTCACTTAGTAGCATAGCCTACACATCTATTCTTACTAGTATATCAACTTCAGTATATATAGCTTGAACTCATTTTAAGACTACTGCATACTATTTCACTGTGTGGATATATCATAATTTATTTTATCATTGCCCACTCATGGATATGTACAATTTCCAGTTTTTAACGATTGCAGTGAAAAATGAAAGTTTTTAGAACTTCCATTGTTTCTGAGCTGACAGACCGCTAAGAACCAATATTCATTCACTGAACACCTATTCAGTGGCACATTAAACACATCCTCTCATTCAATCTTCACAATAACCTTTTATAAAATTGTTGTTTTTACAGATTTTACAGATGAGAAAACAGAGGTGGAGAAGTGTTCAAAGGAGTTCGTAATTTCCCTTAATCATACAACTGCTAAGATCTATTTAATTCCATTCATTTTACCTGTTGCCCCTCAAACAGCTTTTCCCTGCCTGAGTCCTGTGGCTATTCTGATCATTTGCTACTTCTGCTGCTCTTCTAGCCCCTTTCAGCTGCTCCCAGGTATTGTGGGGAGGCTTTTGGTCTTCATTTCTCCAGTGGAATTCACCAAGAGACTTAAGCAGGTCTTCGAATATCCTAAAACATTATTATACTACTCTGTGTGCATGGCTGTGTTCGGATTTTCTTTTTTGAGCAAATCCATGAAACATCAGATGTTTAGAGTAAGCTTTATTTCCCAAAAGGTTCAGGTCCTGTCCTCTGGAGCAGCCTCACGTACATGTGAGGTAGTTTTCGGGGCTCCACGTTGGGGCTGCTATTTGTTTGTTTTATTGTGTTTTGACTCTTGCTGCAGCTGTTTGAGGCAATACACATTGCTGAGGCCACCAAGGTTTATACTGGAGATATTGCAGCCAGCAATAACCACTTAGATGTTGTCAACAGGAGATTTTCCTCTCTTGCTGTTGGCCTTGATCACTGATCATGCTATTATGTTCCATGTTCCAGTATCCTTCAACATCCCTCCCCTTGCTTTGGTATTTCGATGTCTCAGAAATTGTAAGCATCTGCTGGGGTGGTGAATGGTTAGGAAGGAATCATGGGAGAGGACTGCTTGCTCCACTCGGTCCGGACCCAGGAGAAATTGTGCTTGCTCTGAATTAGAAATGATCCCTTAACTGTGGTCTTGCATGTGCAGTGACTCTATGCCTTACTCGTGGTTTGTGGTGTCTGCTTCTTTGACATTAGTTATTAGGTCTTTGAAATCACGAAGGGAACAATTATTTTGTGTGTTTCTTTCAATCTTCAATTTTTTAATTTTAATTAAATTTATTGGGGTAACAATGTTAATAACATTATACAAGCTTCAGGTGTACAACTTTATAATACAACATCTGTGTACACCATTATTCTTATTCATTCATTTCATCCAGCTAGGAAACTAACCTCCTGTTGTCTCCCACGCTCCTTGTCCTGATTCATGATGAAAAATCGAGTGTAAGAGTGAGCTTGAATTGGGGCTAAGCTCTCTTCCTCAAAGCCTTGCATTCTCATGTCCCTAGGCTGTATTGGTCTCTTTTACCTTCAGAAAAATGTTTGATTACATTGCCCTTCTAATTAGAAGCGTAAAGCAGTAATTTTTCTTTGTCATGAATGTAATATCAAGATATGTACTTTTCTTTTTACTGCAGATATTCAACTTGGATTACCATTTATACACTTTATTACTAAACATTGACATGCATATAATAATTCAGACTTATATATTTGATTGTTTTCTTTCCTCCAGTTCACCTTTCCTGTGCTACACTTCATATATGAGTTCATACATTGGACACTTAACAACAATGTACTTATTTCTAGGGATTGTTCCATACTACTGCATATAAAATTAAAATCAGTTTTCCAGGTCAAGAGGAGGGCATAGCATTTAAGTTTTAGGAGTTTTAATTCATAAAAGCCAAGCTCTATTATGTAATTTTTGATGTATTCCTCAAGGCCATTGATTTTAGCAGCAGTTAGTTGAATAAATACTTAATTTATATGTGGTGGACTCTCAGTTCAGGTATACCAGGTGATTGCCCACGGGAGAAAATGTTTAAAAGCTTCTTAGTATGTGGGTGTTTTAGGGCTATAATCAACCAAACATTCAGTAATTTGGGCAGCAAAACCAGAAAGTTGGCAAGGCCTCAGCTTTCTTAATAACTGTGACTATGCCACAGTTAAACAGCAACGTTTACAAGGGCCTCCGAGGAAAATCCAGGAGCCAAAAAAATGGTGTTGGTGATTTGGTAAGTGTCCCCTGCCCCATTACTTCAAGTTTGTGTGGCATTCGAGGGAACACTGTTGGGGACTTTGAAGAAACCATAGCCTTGTTTAAACTTCTTCTATTCAGTGTGAGTTTTGTTTTTGTTTTTTTAATGTCCAGTGGGAACTATACCTGGGCCTTGTATAAAGACAGATTGTAAAACCGAGGACCTTCACTGGGAGGGTGGGGCTTTAAGAGATTAAATTTGAACCATCTGCAGAAAAGATGTAGGAATGTTACGGGCCTCCATTTTGGGAAGAGCAATTTCAAGGCCGTGACAGGCTCCATCTGATTTTAATGTCCACATGGAAAGGGAAATTAAGACCAGTCAATGAACTGGGAGGCAGCATTAAGAAGGCAATTAACACCTTTCCTACTAATAGTAACAAGTGCTCTGGTGAGGGGTGCTTGGGAGGAACAGAACAGGGAGAGGAGCTAAGAGACGGCACTGCTGGAATCTTCCTCTAAATCAACCACCACCCCAAACAAAACCATGTGTTTTTATTGATAGAAGTTATTTTTAATGTTTAAACCTTGTTCACCGAGATATTCTTTTGCTCATAGAAAAAGAAAGTAGAATTTGGCAAGCATTTTTTTTTTTTTTGCATCTGTGTAATATATAATAACGGCTACACACTCATTAAAAATAATAAAATAATTGCCTCTTTCATTTACCCATGGACCTAACACATTGCCATTGCTCTGGACACCCAGGGTCAGCACGCCAAAGTTCAGCAAAGAATGCCCAGGGTTAATTCAACTACCAAGGAGAGGAAAGTACCAGAGTCAATTACTCTAATTTTTAGCTAAAAATAGCATTTGTTCTACATATGTTTCTGGTGCCTAAGATCTTAAAATATTTTCAAGTTAACCTCAAAAGTTTCCAGGATTATTTTTGGCCCTCCTATTCACTTCTTTAGCAAATATTTAATATTCAATTTATTCATTGCACAGATGTTTACTGAGCACCTACCATATGCTAGCATGGGAGATGCAATAGTAAAACGACCAGAAAGGGTTTCCACCCCACATTTCAGTTCATGCTTTCCAACTTTCTGTCACGTATATTGTTTCATCTGAGCCTATGGACAAACTTACCAGATCAAGTGATTTTTGATGATGTAGTGATATCCAGAATGGGTACCTTCAGCCTCACTCTATAATGACCCAATAAGTGGGGAAAACTGGCAGCAATGTATGAGTGGAAGCACCTAGGATGGTGGGCCGCATTACTGCGGAGGTTATCCCGAAGACTTTGGCACATGGTCTGTATTTTCTAGTGTGTTTGTGAAGTCTTGTGTAATCTAGACTACCTAAAATTAAGATTGTTGAATTAAAACTTGTTTTAGAAGAACGAAGTTAGAATTACTTTATGGACATACAGTAAGGTGATTCAACAGCTAATAACTATGTAAAACAGTGAATATCAAATCCAGCTCATTTTTAGGATCACTTGGGGAGATATTAAAAACACAGATTTCTGAGCCTCCCCTCAGCTGGTTTCAGTTTGAATCCCTAGGGGTGGGGCCTAGGGCTCTCATGACTGGCTCGTGTGAGGAGAGAGGAAGGGAAATGCTTTAATGAATTGACAGAAACCACTCCTAATTAAGCTAAAGTGTGTTGAATGTTTGATAATGAACTCCTGGAAAACATTTTGCATTCCAAGGTGTTGCATTTTTGTGTTTGAACAATTGTGATTTCCTAAAGGACTGGTTTGGCTCCTGTTGTACTGGGAGGAGCACGTGCCTTCCAAGTTCTGTGACACTCTGGGTGCATCCAGACAGGCTTATTTTATAATAGCATCTTTTGTTTCACCAGTTTCCTACATCTGATAGAAACCACAGCATCTCTAAGATCTTTTAAGATTTTTTTGTTTGCTTGTTTTGTCATTAGACGCTTACCAAGCAACTATATTCAAGATGTAGTCCAGCTACTTTACTGAATTCATTTATCAGTTCTAGTAGTTTTTTATTGAATCTTTAGGGTTCTCTGTATACAGTATCATATAGAGAATGCTATCTGCAAATAATGACAACTTTACTTCTTCCTTTCCAATTTGGGTGCCTTTTATTTCTTCTTCTTGTCTGATTGCTGTGGCTAGGACTTCCAGTACTATGTTGAATAAGAATGGTGAAAATGGACATCCCTGTCTTGTTCCTGATCTTAAGGGGAATGCTTGTAGTTTTGCCCACTGAGTATGATGTTGGCTGTGTACTTGTCATACAAGATACAAAATAAATATCCAGAAATCAGTTGCCTTTTTATATACCAATAATGAACTATCAGAAAGGGAAACAAACAAAAAATTTCATTCACAATTACTTCAAAAAGAGTAAAATATCTAGGAATAAATTTAACCAAGGATGTAAAAGACCTGTACTCAGAAAATTATAAGTCACGAAAGAAAGAAATTGAAGAAGATACAAATAAGTTGAAGCATACACCATGTTCATGGACAGGAAGAATTAACATAATTAAAATATCCATACTACCCAAAGCAATCTACAGAGTCAATGTAATTCTTATCAAGAAACCAATGGTATATCTCACAGAACTAAAATATCCCCAAAATTTATATAGAACCACAAAAGACCCTGAATAGCAATAGCAATCTTGAGAAAGAAAAAACGAAGTTGGAGGAATCATGCTGCCTGATATCAAACTATACTACAAGGCCAAAGTAATCAAAACAGCATGGTACCAGCATAAAAACAGACATGCAGATCAATGAAACAGCATAGATAGACCAGAAATAAGCCCACACCTTTATAGTCAATTCATATTCGACAAAGGAGGCCAAAACATATAATGGGCAGGATAGTCTATTCAATAAATGGTGTTGGGAAAATTGGACAGATACATGAAAAAAATAAACAAATAGGACTACATCACACTAAAAAGATTTTACATAGCAAAGGAAACCAACAAAATGAAAATACAACCCACTGAATGGGAGAACATATTCACCAATACATCTGATAAGGGGTTAACATCCAAAATTTATAAAGAACTTATAAAACTGAACACCAAAACAACACTCAATACAATTAAAAAATGGGCAAAGGACCTGAATAGACACTTCTGCAACGAGGACATATAGATGGCCAATAGACATGAAAAGATGCTCAATGTCATTAAACATCAGAGAAATGCAAATTAAGACCACAATGAGATATCACCTCACATCTGTCAGAATGACTATCATCAATAGATCAACAAATAACAAGTGTTGAAGAGGATGTGGAGAAAAGGGAACCCTTGTGCACTGTTGGTGGGAATGCAGACTGGTGTAGCCACTGTGGAAAGCAGTATGGAGTTACCTCAAAAAATAAAAAATGGAACTGCCCTATGACTCAGCAATTCCACTTCTGGGAATTTATCCAAAGAAACCCAAAACACTAATTCAAAAGAATATATGTACCTCTATGTTCATTGTAGTGTTATTTACAATAGCCAAGATTTGGAAGCAGCCCAAGTGTCCATCAGTAGAAGAGTGGATAAAAGATAAAACAGCTATGGTACATTTACACAATGGAATGAAAAGGAAGGTTGTGAAAAGGAAGAAAATTTTACCCTTTACAACAGCATGGATAGACCTGGAGAACATTATACTAAGTGAAATAAGCCAGTCAGAGAAAGACAAGTACCATGTGATTTCACTCATATGTGGAATCTAATGGAGAAACTAAACTAACAAGCACAATAGAGAGAGACTCATAGATAGAGAGCAGGCAGATAGCTTTGGGGGAGGGGGGTGTTGAGGGTGGTGGTGAAGGGATTGAGCAAAAAAGAAAAAAAGAGAAAGAACTCATGGGCATGGACAATAATGTGTGTTGGCTGTGGGGGGAGGTGGGGTTAGGTGGAGGCAGAAGGGGGTATATGGGGGAATAAATAGTGATGGGAAAAAAAATGTTCATTAAACACTAAACAAAGTAGCAAAAAGGTGACTGACTGTCCTATAGAATTTCTTATTTTTCATACAATTGATTATTCTCTGTGTACCAATGAAATTTAGCCAGCAGAAAAATAACATTACCTCCTATCAAAATGGCTTATGCATTTTCATACCTAGAAATTTTGATTCTGAGTCATGACAAAAATGGCACAGATTCTCATTGAACTATACAGAATGGCAAAATCTCACTTTTTTGGCTTCCACAGTTGAAGTTCAATTTTCTCTCAAAACTTCTCTGCCATTACTCTCCTTCTGAACTTTGGTCTCAACCCTGGCCTCATATTAGAATCACCTGGTGGTAAGCTTTTGAAAAGTATAGATGCCCAGGCCTTCCACCCAGACCAATTCAACCACAGTATTTGGAAGGGAAGCCAGGCTTCATGTATTCTAAAGCTTCCTGGGTGATTCTGATGCCAGGCCTGTGCTGAGGATTACTTTCTAGCCAAAAGGAGGTTCTCTCCCATCCCATGAAGCCCAAGGCCCTGGGCTTCCTTTATATGATGTTCCTTCCTACTAGAATACCCTTCCACTTCAGTCCCTGTGTCTTCACCATACCCATCCTTCAAAATTCAATTCAGATGTGATCTCCTCCATTAACTCATTTAAAAAAATCTTTATTGTTGAAAGTATTACAGATATCCTTCCTTTTATCCCCCATTGACAGCCTCCCCCCTCCCTCGCCTTCACTGCACTGTTGTCTGTGTCCATTGGTTGTGCATATATGCATATAAATTCTTTGGTTTATCTCTTCCTGCCCCCCACCTCTCTTCCCTCTGAGATTTGTCAGTTTGTTTCCTACTTCCATGTCTCTGGATCTATTTTGTTCCTCAGCTTATTTTGTTCATTATATTCCACAAATAAATGAGATCATATATTTGTCTTTCTCTGACTGGCTTATTTCACTTAGCATAATATTCTCCAGGTCCCTCCATGTCACCTGAAATGGTAAGAGATCCTTATTTTTTTTACAGCTCCATAGTGTTCCATTGTGTATATATACCACAGCTTTTTTATCCACTCATCTACTGATAGACACTTGGGCTGCTTACAGATCTTAGCAATCATAAATTGTGCTGCTATGAACACAGGGTTGCATATATTGTTTCTGATTGGTGTTTCATGCTTCTTGGGATATATTCCTAGGAGTAGGATCACTGGATCAAATGGCATTTACTCATTTTTTAGTGCCTTCAGTCAAACGTAAATTCTGTCACCTCTGAATTCTTACAGAGCTTGTTCTGTCCTCTTAGGTCACTTTCTAGATGGTCATTTCTGTGCATATTATATTTCCCCATGCACCCACCAATTAACCTGTAAGTGTTTTAGGAGAAACTTACCTTTCTGGATCACTTTTTATACCCCACACTGCCTAGTAGTTGCTCAATAAACATTAAATGAGGAAGAGGAGAATGGAAGGAAGGAGGAAGAGGCAACAGAGGTACTGATATCCACCCAGCTCACCTTCTTCTCTACACTCCTCCAGTGCAAGCCTCCCATTCTCCACATTCCCTCTTCTCCGAGGGTTGGGGTGAAATGAGATCTCTTAACCACTTTTTCTAGATAAATAAGCATTCTATAAGCTTTGTGTTTACCTGAATAATTAGGTATTTGAAATATTAAAAACATCAACTCAGAAACTTGCTCACTACAATAGGACCCCTAGTTCTAGTCCGCTTTGTTCTTTATTTGAATTATTATGCTCTCATCCTCTCCAGCTTTCCTTGCCCAGTCTGTCCTAATAATCTACACCCTCTCATGTCCTTAAAACACTTATCACTTATCCTGTTATTTCCTAGCACCAGAGCCTTGGCATAGTTCTCCATTTCCTATTAAGTTTGGTCCAAGATCCTCATCAGCCTTGCATTCAAGGCTTTTCATGACCTTTCTACACTTAATTCCCACTCTCCTCCTTCTCCAAGCCAGTGCAGCAGCCAAACTGAACTATTTAGGTACTGCTTTGTCTGTTTGACACTCTTCAACCTTATCTTTGCTAGTAGGTTTCATTCCTGATATTGCCTGCCCCTTTGTCTCTATGCGTTCAATGCTTAATCATTCTTCAAGTCCAGTGAAAAGATGACCTCCTCTATTATCACCAAGCATTCTTTCCAATGCAGTCCTCTCACCATCCCCTCTCCTCTGGCTCCTGCCCCAGATCACAAACCATCTCTTCTTCCACTGAATTCCCAAAGCATTTCTCTCTTTTGCAAAATACCATTTTCTGCTTTATACTGTAGTTACGTTTTTTACATGCCTGTTTCCCTTAAAAATACTATAAATACTGAAAGGGCAAGGGCTGAAATCTTGCTCATCTTCAATCCACTATGGTGCCTCATAATATTTAAGTTTAAGCTCCATTGCTAGATTCTACTAATAATGAATTATATAACCTCGAGCATGTCATTGAACCTGTTTGAGTCAATTTGTTCATAAATCAAAACATGTTCTAATTCAAGTCTTAATTTGAGATGGTTTAAATTGAACATTTTTGGAACTGCACAAGAAGATTTGCAAACACACACCAAAACAAAGGTTTCTGCACGACCTCTGCAAAACTGAAAATGATGGCTACCCTAGATGTTTCCACTGATGAATTGCAATTTTTTTTCCCTGACATACTTGGATCCCTATAGAGTGGGGTGGCCGTACCCTCTCTGGCTATCATTGCTACATCAGGTATCAGTGACAAAATCCACTCCTCAACTGTTAATTAGTGTAGCATTTTTGTGTGTTAGCAGGGAATCACTCATTCAGTCATTTAGTCCATGAATATTTATTATCTATTAACGAGGCATTTTTCCAGGTGATGGGCTCTCATTTTTATTGACTGAAAGAGGGAAAGAGAGAACACCTGGCATAACTAAGAAAGATTTTTTTCAGTTTTAAGTATTCTATACTACTTCTCTCTCTCATTAGTAGATTACGAAGGTTCAGACCACCTATGTTATGCTAAGACTCAAGGCAAACTTTCCCATGGTTAATGTTTCCTAAGAGCAAAAACAAAGTCTATTTTTTTAATTTGTCCAGATAATGTAGGGGAGTGAGTGCAAAGTGCTTCCACTCAATCCTTCTAAAGATAATACACTGGAAACATTTTGGTGGGTGTGAATCACTCAAACAAGCATTCTTAACTCAAAAATAGAAACTGGACTTATTTGTTCCAGATGTTATACAGCTGCAGGGAAGTTAAAGCCAGTGGTCCTGTTTTGAATGCAACCAAACTCTTATTGCATTTGGAATTTCTTAACCAATGAACACATATTACTTGTTCTAAGACCTGCACAATTTTCTTTTTTCCACTGTTACCATTCTCAAACAACTATGTTTCCTGGGAACTACACTTCAGAATTAATGACTTTACATCTGTGATGTACAAAGGAAACACATCCTGTTTATCAGTGTTTCCACCTTTTATTTATCTTGACCTCTTTCTTTTTTTTCCTATATACTAGTAGTAAATAATTAGAAACTGATATTTTATTATTTTTGCTTGAATTTTTTAAAATTGATTTTATTGGGGTGACATTGGTTAATAAAATTATATAGGTTTCAGGTGTACAATGCTATAATACATCATCTGTATATTGTATTGTGTGTTCACCACTTCAAGTCAAGACTCCTTCCATCACCATTTATCCCCTTTTACCCTCTTCAATCTCCCCCCTACCCTCTATCCCTCTGGTAATCACCATACTGGTATTTGTGTCTATAAGTTTTTTCCCCCCTTATTCCCTTTACCTTTTTCACCCAGCCCCCCTCCAAATCCCCTCCCCTCTGACAACTGTCAGTCTTTTCTCTGTATCTATGAGTCTGTCTCTATTTTGTTTGTTAGTTTATTTTGTTCATTAGATTCCACATATAAGTGAAATCATATGGTACTTGATTTCTTAAATTTTAAGCATAAAAATATTTCAAAAAGAATACTTGAAGGAAAAGAAGAGTTGAATTGTATTGTTCTTACAATATTTTAGAGCCCCTTAAGTATGGAGTTATAAGAAGGTGTTTATCTTAGGAAAATTTCAAGCAAAATTATTGATTGAGAAAAATATTGAATATAAAATGTAATTTTTATCCTTGTGCATTAGGTAGTTTTAAAAACTGATATTTTAGCTTATTTCTGATTTTCATGTAGGTCTGTACGAGATGCAATGTGGATGAATGAAATATAAAAGGATTATGGCTCTTTGAAGAAAGTGAATAAATTTAAAAATTATGTAGGCATGTATATGTTAATTTTATATATAACCATAAAAATTAAAATATCTGTGTTATATTATGTTTGAGAACACATATATTTGAGAACAGAGTTCCAAATCTCTTGAGATTATTGTCTTTTTTTTTTTTTTTTATGGAGAAGATTTTCCCAAATTGTGGTTCAAGGACAACCTGTAGCAGAATCACACCACCTGCTGATGGGCCCAGTTGAGCCAGAATCTCTTGAATCAGCCCTGGGGCTATAGAGAGACCATAGAGATCAGAAAAGAACAACAACACTGTCATCTTCCAGGGGTAAACATTAAAGCCTAGGGTGGTTAAATTAATTTCTCAAGGCCATGCTGCCAGTTAAAGCAAGACCTAGAGTTTAGTTTATGGATGTTGAGACCCACATTCTTTTCCAGTAAGTCAGCTATTAATTTTTATCTTCAAAAGGTAAAAATTAAAGAAATATAAGTATCCAAATATTATCAGGTATCCCACCCAATAATTCTTTACTCTTATCACTAATAAACTAAATCCTTGTTCTTTCCTTAGGACTTAAAAATACCTTTCCTTCACACTCATAAATTTTTGAATTATAATAAAAATATTCCAGATATATGGAGGAACATGTTACATTTCATAAATTGTGGACTAAATTTTTGAAATGTTGTGGTTGATTATTTTGGAAGTGTTTTAAAGTTATTTGAACCACGCTCAAGTAATAGTTAGCATTTCATAATGATTCAACAAAGACCATAAAAACTATGTTTCTTTTTTTAAAATATGTTTTTATTGATCTTTTTAGAGAGAGAGGAAGGGAGAAACATCGATGTGAGAGAGAAACATTGATTGGCTGCCTTCTGCATGCCCCCTACTGGGGATTGAGCCTGCAACTCATTGGGCATGTGCCATGACTGGGAATGGAACCGGGACCTCTCAGTCCAAGGGACCACACTCAGTCCACTGAGCCACACTGGTTGGGCAAAACTATATTTCATGACATACATTCTTGAAATATGTATATACTGTTAGTTAAAATAGAGCCCTAAAATACTTTGTGTGATGTCATTCAAAACTGATTTAAAAATTTGTTTGACACATCTTAATGAAGCTATTAGTAATTTCATATCTTTTTATGTATACAGTTTAACTTTCTAAAAGGAAAAGACTGTAAATGCTAGTTATTAAGTTTTCTGTACTTTGCCTCAACTGATAACATTTTGACATCTGTTTATGACAGTAAAGAGGCACAACTAGAGAGATGGTGTGCTGATAAACTTCCCTAGTGTTAATAGATTTATAATAAGTATATCCCTAAAGATTTTCAGGTCTAGTCCTTTATTTTACTAATGGGAAATGTGAGACCAAAAAAAGAGTAACGTTCTTTTGAAAGAGATAGCATTGTGACAGAAACTGGTACCCAAACCTCTCTTCTTCCTTTCCCAGAACTCTTGTTTGCAGCTGAGCATATGGCCATCTGAATCAAGATTACATTTTCCAATCTTCCATGTAGCTAGAGATGGCCTTCTGACTAAGGTTTTGCCATGGAACATATGTGGACATTTATGTGGTAGCTTTTTGGGAATTTCCTTAAAAGGAAGAGAGAACTTGTCCTTTATACCCTCTGAGTTTCCTCCATGAATTCTGTTTGCAATGTGGTTGTTTTGACTGGAGATCTATTAATATTTTGCCCCATAAGGATGAGGACCGCCCTGGCCCAGATGATTATGGAACAGACACTATCTCAGCTCACACATGGGAAAGAAAGAAGCTTCTTCTGTTTAAGTCCCTGTCTTGGGGTTTCTGATAATTGGAACTGTATCTGATTGTAGACAAGAAATCATTTCTTGCTATAGAATTTTATCTATTCATTCTTTGAGCACATAGTTATTGAGCACTTTCTATGAGCAAGGAACTATATTAAGTAGACATGAAGCAAAAATAATCTTATTTTTTATTTTGAATTTCTAATTTTGGAAGCTTTAGAACCATATTTCCCTTTTTCTTGGTCCATCCTCACCTATATCCCAGGCATGGAATATAATTTTTATTTCTTCACTATGAATGAATGGTTTTCTTGACTTTGAATTTTAGACTGACGCTGTCATGTGAGTAACATATATTTCAAAAGTTAAAAAGAGAAGCTTAAGCAACTCAAGCACATATACCTTTAAGTAAAGGTTTAACCTTTGCCCCCAAACATATGATAAATCATGATTAAAATCATGATGCAAATGCAGTCTTTGGAATATATAAGATATAACCATTTGTCCTTGACATATTCAAAGTATCATGGAACATATCTTTAAAATATTTAAATAAAATGTATTTTCCAAGTTAACACTTAGAAATACTCTAGGGGCCATACTGTGTTCAGTGTTAGTTACATATAAAAAGGGATATTAGAATTCTGGGTACATGTGTGAGGTGGGAGTCTCCCTTCCCCAAAGGACTCATCTCCACATTTAAAGCCGAAAGTGACTGGACTTCTGCAGGATCAGAGCGAACAAATGCATTGCCCTGATCTCATTCTGCTGCCAGGAGAAGTGTTCCCACTTGTGTTCTTTTTTTCTTTTTTTTTTAACATTTTATTTTATTTATTTTTTGTTACAGATGTTTCTCCTTTTCTCCCCATTGACACCCTCCTCCCCCTCCCTCCCTGCCCCGTCCCCAGCTTTGTTGTCCATGTCCATTGGTTATGCATACATGCATATAAGTTCTGTGGTTTATCTCCCCACCCCTCCCTCTTCTGGCGATTGTCAGTCTGTACCCTACATCCATGTCTCTGGGACTACCCTGTTCCTTAGACTGTTATGTTCATTATATTCCACAAATAAGTGAGATCATATGATATTTGTCTTTCTCTGCTTGGCTTGTTTCACTTAGGATAATAGTTTCCAGGTCCTTCCATGTCGTCTCAAAGGATAAGAGATCGTTCTTTCTTACAGCTGCATAGTACTCTATTGTGTACATACCACAGCTTTTTTATCCATTCGTCTACTGATGGACACTTGGGCTGTTTCCAGATCTTAGCTATTGTAAATAGTGCTGCTATGAACATGGGGGTACATACATTCTTTCTAATTGGTGTTTCAGGCTTCTTAGGGTATATTCCTAGGAGTCTAGATTCCCCCCCAAACTCTTCGTTACTGATTTCTGATAATTTATTAAGTTTTGGCATTTTATTTTTAGACAGTACATGTTCTAAGTTTCAACATAGGTTTTCATTCCTAGATTTAAAAACTTAAGGCTGTCAAATATTTAATAAAATTTTGAATTATGGTAGAAATACAATAAAATTTGGAGATAAATATAAAAGCAGACTTACTTTTGGGTCCACGTTGAGAATTTTTCTGTCTCTTTTGTATTTGAAAAGCAAGCCTTCTAGGTTATCAGCAATCACTTGATAATTGGGAGTTGAGTTCCAAACGGCAATTTGACTGTCCCAGTTGTAAAAGCTATAAAAATAAATATTTATTAGGAATTCATATGCATACTATATTAAATTAACAAATATATTTCAGGAAAGATTTTGGGAAGTTCAATTTCAAGATAAGTGGATCAGATCATAGTCTGTATAACCATGTAGATCACGTGTGCTTAAAATTCTTGCAGAAGAGTTTAGATTGGGTTTTTCTCAAATCATTTACATATTTCTCAAATCAGATACATATTTAGGGATATTTTGCATAATTCCCTGGTTTGGATACTCTAGGATCTAGGGTCTATTTCAGTACGGTATTCTATTTCCAGGAAGTCAAGAAGAAAATTGATGCAATTTGAAGCTATTTTTTTTTTTTGGTTCAGACGCGTCAGGGTATTAAGAATATTCAGGGTATTAAGAGACTATTTACCAGAAGGAAAGGCAGGTTAAATCACCTCTTTCATTCAAAACAAATTAATTCATTTCTTTCAGGCTTTATTTTTCAATAATATATTTCCCAGGGAGAGAGGAAACAATTTTGAATCTGGTAGGTTGGCATAGGCCAGGCATGATGTGATGTATTTGATCACAACTCACTTGAAGTTGTTCTCATTTCACAGACAAGGCAAATATACCAGAGGAAGTCAACTACTATAGTTCAGGCCCTGAAACAAATATGCCATAAACTAATATTTCAACCCAGATCTCTGTTTTTCAAAGTACACATGTACACTTTCTATTATTCAACATTGCCTGCAGTTTATCCTTTTGCTGTTGTTGTTGTTGATCTTTGGAAACTTCCTATTTTTTCCACGTCTTATTTTTTTTTTAAATTTCTTTCTTTCTTGATTTTAGAGAGAGAGGAAGGGAGAGGGAGAGAGAGATGGAAACATCAATGAGAAAGAACATAGACTGGCTGCCTCCTGCATGCCCCCCACTGGGGATTTGGCCCACAATCTGGGCATGTGCCCTGACCGGGAATCGAACTGGCAACCTCTTGGTGCACATGACGATGTTCAACCACTGAGCCACACCAGCCGGGCTCCATGTCTTGTTTTATACCTACTTGTCAAAAATGAATATAATACTGTCATATGAGTTGAAAGAATCCTCAATATACTTATTTTACATGTTTTATTCTTGTTAACACATCTCTAATATTATGCCAATATGTTCAAATATTACCACATTTCTAGTATGTTTAATATTATCCTATTTCTGGGTTGTGTTTCCCTCTATTACTCCCCTTCTTAATTTTGAAAGAGTAGATTTTATTGATTAAATTCACTCTGAATTATATTGTTTTCTGAGGCATCAACTTCTGTGCTATTACCCAAAAATATAATATTTACCCTCAAAAATTTCAATAGTCAGAAAGGACTGATTACATAGAACACATATTTATGTCTCTCGAGGGCATGTTAGTAATAACTATTCCTCTCTTGTCCTCCACCACTCTTTCTATGTCCAGGACATAGGAGTGTCTGCCCTTTCTGAGTCACAGAGTTAGCAAACATGATTTT
The DNA here is from genome assembly GCA_030848825.1 of Tadarida brasiliensis. Lineage (NCBI taxonomy): Eukaryota > Metazoa > Chordata > Mammalia > Chiroptera > Molossidae > Tadarida > Tadarida brasiliensis. Next base: position 57,405,311 of record CM061257.1, on the reverse strand, counting down.
CCAACCATCTTTGTCTGTTTAGTTGGCTTTCCCTGAACAAGCAGGAATGACTATCTGACCAGTGAATTGATTAAAGGAGTTGAACATTCATGGTTTAGGTGGTTTTCACTTTAGCCTTCGTAAGTGAGATTTATCATGGTAGACTCAGCTTCCAGTAGGGTGATGGTAGATAGTAGCATATAGTATTGGTGATAAAATAAATTCACTGGCGAAGGTATTAGGAGCTAGTTGACTATGCACCCAAGCTGGGTTCTTGAATTCAGTTTAATCCATAACAAAGAAAATCATTTGACCTCCATATTACTGGATGTTCAGTTAGGAATTTGCTAAATTGGAATAGGAAACATGGGTGTGATTCTAAACCTTACATATAAATCTCTCTAAATAATTATTTATGAGATGTATAGATACAGGTAATCCCAGTAAAATACTTGAGTCACAGCTATACTTGGAAGTAGCATGGTTTATATCATACATTCCTATCTTGTTGTTCAGACCTCAAATTAAAAGTCCATTAAAGTCCAAGCAGCTTGTGTGTGTGTGTGTGTGTGTGTGTGTGTGTGTGTGTGCATTCATTATATAAAAAAGTAATTGCAAAGCACATAGTATCTTTTATTAAGCAATTTGGGTTGTTTGTCAATACTTTTGTTCTTCTAGTAGGGATGGGAAACAGATTTCATTTCAAATGTCAATTCAAACAGCTAATAATTGTTAGTATTTAATAAAGATAACTAACATTTACTTAATAATTACCATGGGTTGTTCTGAGCCTAATGAATCTATTAACTCATTTAATGTTATCATCAACCCCAGGAAATAAGTATACAACTATCCCATTTCATATATGCGGAGCCCAAATGATCCTGAATTGTACTTGTGGATGAAAATGAGTGACTACATTTAAGAAGGTACTAAAAAGTGGACTTAATGATTAAGAGAGATATCTATGAGAAGAGTATAGGATTTCTCTCAGATTTCTGGTTTGGATTCTTTAGTGGTTGGATTTATTTACTAGGATATAAAATAGAAGTGAAGGAACAAATTGTAGGAAGTTTGAGGAGTGGGGTTCAGTTTTGGACATATTGAAGTTGAAATCCCCATGAAACATCCAAGACAATAAAAGCAAGGATTTTTGTGTTGTTTACTGCTCTATTTCCAATACCTCCTCTAAGCCCATGCCTGACACATAGTACATAATGAATGCATACTAATTGAAGAAATAGATAATGGATGAATTTCTGAGCTTTAGAGAATTTTTGAGATGAAGTAATAGTTCTAGAATTATCAGTGTGTTTAAATTCAAAGAGGGGGTTGAGAGGGACAAAGGAGAACACAGAGACAAGGATGAAATCTGGGAACATCAATTTTACAGGGATAGAAGAGAAAGTAGCAAAACAGAGTAAAAAACAGTGATTTCAAGCCTCAAAAAATCAGGACAGAGTTATTCTGTTGTAAAGACTGAAGAGAGAAGAATATATCAAGAAAGAGCACTTTAAGAAAGACAACTGTGCCAAATGCTTCATAAATTATATAAGGTATGAAAAGAGCCATAGAAGTTTGCAATTGGAAGGATATTACAGGGAGAGCAGTTGCAGTGATGTGGTAGGAACAAAATTCAGGTTGTAGAGAATTTAAGGGAAGATGAGAAAAGATAATTGAATAAAAATAATTCCTTTAAGAATTTAGCTGTGAAGAAAACAAGAAAACTGGGACAGCACTAGAGAGGAATATACAAAATTAAGCGACAGTTTTTTTTTTTTTTAAATTAATGGAATATTCTTGAGTATATTTTCATGGTGTGAAGAGGGAAAAGTAGAGAATACAGGACTTTAAAGAGGCAGGAGCTGTAAAAAGAGCTTTGTAATAAAACATTATATATGAGAACGTGTATCTAATATGCAACAGCACTATGCTATTCCTTCATCTATGTAGACTAATTTTATTTTAGTAAGAGCTCCGAATATTATTTATTACCTTTCCTATATGGATGAAGAATCTGAAGTTGAGAGAAGATAATAAAACCTTTTTAAGTTTACATTTATTGGGTACTAGAATACAGTCTCAAACACAAATATAAAACAAGTACTCCTTAAAATTTATTTTATTTTATTGTGGTAAGAACACAACAGGAGATTGACCCTCAACAACATTTTAAGTGTGAAATACATTATTGTTGACTGTAGGTACAATGTTGTACAGTAGATCTCTAACTTATTCATCTTGCTGAACTGAAACTTTATGCCCATTAATTAACTCCCTAATTTCCCCTCCCCCAGCCCCAAGTAACCATTGCTCCACTCTTTGATTCTATAAATTTGACTATTTTTAGCTACCTCGTGTAAGTGAAATCATATAATATTTATTGTTCTGTGATTGGTTTTTTTCACTTTGCACAATGTCCTCAAGGTTCATCCATGTTGCCCCATATTGCAGAATTTCCTTCTTTTTAAAGGCTGAATGAATATTCCATTGTATGTATGTATATACCACATTTTCTTTATTCGTTCATCTGTTAATGGACATTTAGGTAATTTCCATATTTTGCCTATTGTGAATAATTTCTTTTAGGCCACATATAGTTGAGTGTTGTTTTCTTTAATACTTCCAGCCACTCTATGTTTTTTGATTGAGGAGTTTAATCCATTTACACATGAAGAATTATTGATAGGAAAGGATTTTACTGTTGGCTTTTTATTGCTTTCTGTTAGTCTTGAAAATCTTTTGTCTGTCTTTTCCTCTCTTGCTGTCTTCCTTTGCATTTTGTTGATTTTTGTTGATATGGTTTGAATAATTTCTTATCCTTTTTTGTATCTAAATATTTTTTTGGTAGTTACCTTGGGGTTTACATAAAATATCTTATAATTGTAAAGGTAATTTTAAGCTGATATCTTAAATTCAATCACCACACAAACTTTACACTTTAAATTCTCCCTCATATAATATACTTTGTTATTGTTATCACAATTTACATCTATACATGCTATGTATCTTTAAATTTATTTTAGTTATAGTTATTTTTAAACTTTTGTCTTTTTTTATTAATTTATTTTTGTTACAGATGTTTCTCCTTTTTTTCCCCATTGATACCATCCTCCCCATCCCCCCACCCCATCCCCAGCTTTGTTGTCCATGTCCATCAGTTATACATACATGCGCATAAGTTCTGTGGTTTATCTCTTCCCTCCCCCCCCCACGCCCTCTTCTGAGGGTTGTCATTCTGTACCCGACTTTCACATCTCTGGGTCTACCCTATTCCCCAGACTGTTATGTTTATTATATTCCACAAATGAGTGAGATCATGTGATATTTGTCTTTCTCTGCTTGGCTTCAAAACTTTTGTCTTTTAACTTATAGTAGAATTAAAAGTGATTTTACCATTATAATAACACAATACTCTGTATTTATATATTTACCTTTATCAATAAGTTTCACACTTTCTTATGTTATCATGTTTCAGTTTAGCATTTTTTCATTGAATCTTTAAAAAAAAATTTATTTATTTTTGTTACAGAGGTTTCTCTCCTCCCCCAGACACCCCCTTCCCTATCCCCCCCAAGCATTGTTGTCTATGTCCATTGGTTATGCATACATGCATATAGTACTTTGGTTTATCTCATCCCTCTCCCCGCCCCCCGCCCCCTTCTCTTCTGAGGTCTGTCAGTCTGAACCATACTTCTTTCTATGTCTCTGGGTCTATTTTGTTCATCAGCTTTTTCTGTTCATTATATTCCACAAATAAGTGAGATCATGTGGATTTGTCTTTCTCTGATTGGCTTATTTCACTTAGCATAATACTCTCCAGGTCCCTCCATGTCATCTCAAAGGATAAGAGAGCTCTCTTTCTTACAGCTGCATAGTGTTCCATTGTGTATATGTACCGCAGATTTCTTATCCATTCATCCATTGATGGATACTTGGGCTGTTTCCAGATCTTAACATTTGTAAATAGTGCTGCTATGAACATAGGGGTACATATATTCTTTCTGATTGGTGCTTCAGGCTTCTTAGGATATATTCTTAGAAGTGGGATCACTGGATCAAATGGCAGTTCAATTCTTAATTTTTTGAGGAAACACCATATTGATTTCCATAGTGGCTACACCAGCTTTCATTGCATCTTAAAGAACTCCCTTTAGCATTTTTTGTAAGGCAGGTCTAGTAATGATGAACTCTCTCAGCTTTTCTGTTTTGGAAGTCTTCATCTCGTCGTCATTTTTGAAGGACAATTTAGCTGAGTATAGTATTCTCGGTTGATAACTCTTTTCTTTCAGCATGTGAATATATCATTCCACTCCTTTCTGGCTTGCAAGGTTTCTTCTAAAAATCTGCTTATTTTCTTATTATTGTGTCCTGTGGATATGACAAGTGACTTATCTCTTTTTCCTTTCAAAATTTTCTATTTGTCCTTGACTTTTGTCAATTTGATTGTAATGTGTCTTGATGTAGATATTTTGGGATTTATTTAAATGATATCCCTTAAACTTCTTAGACCTGGATGTCTATTTCCTTTTTCAGATTTGAGAAGTTTTCAGCCATTATTTCTTTGAATAAGTTTTCTGGTCCTTTATCTCTCTCTTCTTCTGGGAATCCCATAATGTGTATATTGGTCCCTTGATGATGTCCCATAGGTCCCTTAAATTTTCTTCACTCTTTTTAAAATATGTTTATTTCTTACTTTTTTATTGTTGAAAGTATTACAAATATCTCACCCTTTTTCCCCACAATGATCTCCTCCTCCACACTCCCAACCCCCCCTCCTACTTTCCCCAAACTAATGTCTGTGTCCATTGCTTGTGCATATACGTATATAAGTTCTTTGGTTTATCTCTTCCCTCCCCCCCACACCTCTCATCCCTCTGAGGTTTGTCAGTCTGTTCTCTACTTCCATGACTCTGAATTTATTTTGGTCTACAGCTTATTTTGTTCATGATATTCCATAAATAAGTGTGATCATATGGCACTTGTCTTTCTCTGACTGTCTTATTTCGCTCAGCATAATACCTTCCAGGTCCCTCCATGCTGTCTCAAAGTGTAAGAGATCTTTCTCTCTTACAGCTGCATAGTATTCCATTGTGTAAATGTACCACTCTTTTTCATTCTGTTTTCTTTTTGCTCTTCTGACTTATTTCCAATGACCTGTCTTTGAGTTTACTGATCATTTCTTCTGCTTAATCTAGTCTGATGTTGATACCCTGTAGTGAATTTTTCAGTTCAATTATTGTGTTCTTTGGCATCATGATTTCTGTTTTGTACTTTTATTTTTGGTTAATCTTCACCCAAGGATATTTTTCCATTGATTTTTAGATAGAGTGGAAGGAAGGGAGGGAGAGAGAGAGAGAAACATCAATGTGAGAGAGACACATTGCTTGTTTGCCTACCACATGACTCCAACTGGGGCTGGGGATTGAACCTGCACCCCAGGTATGTGCCCTTGACCAGAAACCAACCTGTGATGCTTCAGTCTGCAGGCCAATGTTCTAACCACTGAGCAAAAATGGCCAGGGCTGTTTTGTACTTTTAAATATTTTCTATCTCTTTGCTGAATTTCTCACTTTGTTTATGCATTGTTTTCTTGACCTCGGTGAGCATCTTTATGACAGTTATTTTGAATTCTCTTTCAGGTAAATCATATTACTCCATTTCTTTTGGGTCAGTTTCTGGAGATTTATCTTATTCCTTTTTTGGGGAACATCTTTGCCCGATTCTTGATTTTCCTTAACTCTCTGTGTTGAGACCTACATATTACTCAAAGCCAGCCACTTTTCCATCTTCATAGACTGGTCTCATATGGAAGACCTCTACTAATCAACTTGGCAAGAGATTCTGGAGGACTTTTCCAACTTTTTCTCTCCCCAGGTAGAGGCAGGCTGCTATGGTTATTGTCTGCTTGCTCTGTGATGAACAGGAGGTTGAATCTCTGGTGTCTGCCAGCCCACACCACTGTCTCAATTTTTCCCTAGGTACATAGACTGTGCAAGACTCATCAGAGCTCTAAGACTGCCAAAATAGAAGTCAGTCCTCTGGGGAGCCCCCTTAGAAATATTTGGTATCTGGATATACAAACCAACACCTTCTTTCCCTGGGACAATCTGAGAGCTTCGGGGTTTCTTTTTTATCATAAGGTGCTGTGCTAGTGATAGGGATTCCAGCAAGAGGGTGTCCCAAACCTCTTTACTAGCTTTGGTGAGGCTGGTTTTGCATTTGCCTGGGGTGTGCAGGAGCCTTTCCATTAGTTTTTGGATTTCTCACAAAGGGGATTTGCCTGGGGATTCTCGCCAAATCTTTGTGTGTGTAGGGGAAGGGAGGAGGGTCCATAGCTTCCTACTCTGCTACTTGCTGATGTCAACAATACAAATGCTCTTTTTTCCCCCTGCTATTACTTGATTGCTTTATGTGGTCAAGTAATTGTCAATGCAGAATGGGTTAATGTATATTTCAACCTTAATTTCACTCCCTTTAAGCCATTTACATTCAGATCCTCACTCTAGATCTTGTCATAACTTATAACTATTGAGTTTTTATTATCTGTTGGTATTCTGTGGTAGTTCATATACACTACTGTTTTGGCTTCGTTAAAACCTTGGGTTCCTTGGCTCCCCCTTTCTGTACTAATTTACAACAACTAACTTTTTTTTTTTTTTTTACTTCTTTACTTATCTATGACTTACAAGATACTTGCCAGCGATTGCAAATTTCTTGCTCAGTTGCCCTTCTTTACATTAAAAAATACCACCTCTAGATTGATCTGTTTGACTTCACTGTTCCTGCATATGATCTGTGACAATTCTTGCTGATATAACATACTGTATACTATTGATATAACTCTAAATTCCAAATCTATAGCTACAGTTGGATTACAGACATTGCAGAGTAATTTTTTTTCGTGTTCTTAGTTATCTTTCTTTATCATTCATTACATTGTTCCAGTTTCCAATTCTTTCACTTTCCTCCTTACTCTCAGAAGATAATCTCACCTCTTACTTTATTAAGAAAATGAAAGACATTAAATGGAAATATGATCAACATCCTGTGCCATCACTAGTAAATTTATTTATATTGATGGTGTTCCCTACTTCCTTCCATTCAACTCAGAAGAATAAGTGCCCCTCTTCCTTTCCAAGATAAAAATCATCTCCATATGTGGTCTGAATTCAATCCCTTATTGCCTCTTTAGCTACTTTCAATAATTATCCAAAATTTCTCTAATATCATCAAACTCACTTCACCATGAACCTTTTCCGAGAACTAAGAAATAATTGTAAATGATCCCAACTAAACAAAGAGCAGAAAAAAAGAGAGAAAGAAAAAAGAGAAAAAAAGAAAAGAAAGGTGAAAGAAGAAAAAAAGTAGAAAAAGAATAAGAAAGGGAAAGGGAAGAAAGGAGATGGTTAAAAAGCTTACCCAAACTTAGATTCTCTCTAGGCTGTTACATTTTTCTCCCAATACACTATAATTAAACCCATCTTCTCTATACCAACCCAACCCACACCCTTCTCCTCTCAGTTCTCTTGTCTGAGCTGCTTATCCACATCACCTGTCAACTGTACTTACTGGGATAAACCATAGACTCTTAAATCTCAACATATAAAAAACTACATTTTTCTGTTCTACCCTCCAAATTTACTTATCCTTGCTGTACTGTCTATATCAATAAGTGGCACTCAAAAAATGTTTACTGACTTAATAAATGATGTATACCCATCTCTAGCATTATCAATGATCCAATTAATTATATTGTTTTATGTTATTACAGAATTAAAATAAAGAAGTAGCAAGAATAATTATTTTTAAAGGAAATTAATAGAACTTATCTGGAAAATTGATCTGAGACTAAGGAAGTCTAAACTCTGAACTATATATTGGAAAGATTCTTTATAATACTAATATTTTATTATTATAAAAGCCTTCTCTGATTCAGTAAGTTCTTAAACATTATTTTGATTTATATCTCAGTGTTTACATCTTGAAAATATTTATAGAAAAGTTCAAACATATTGTATCTACAATACATAGAAGAAGGTAAGAGATGATTTTTATGAAATGACTTAAGGTTTTTGGAACAAAAGAATAATTTTTCATTGGCTCCCTATGATAAACATCATAGGAATTGGGTATTTTAGTGCATAGGTATTAGAGTACATTTATACACAATATATACAAATAAGTTTGAATAACAAAATATAATAAATATGTATGAAGTCTGTTCATTAAGTGATAAGGGAGCCTCAATGTATGCTTTTAAAAACAATTACCTGTGTGTCATCTATTTTACTTGATAACTCCAGGTACCAGAGAAAATATTTTGATGATAGCAAAGGGCAACAGAGCTTTGGACCACCAGGGGGAGAAACTTCCAAAGCCATTGTCTCCAGAATACTTTGTTTACCCTAGTTTTGCTCAATATCTTCCTTCAAATGCAATGGGAAGGACATATTTATGGAAACTGTTAAAGCACAAAAATATAAGGTTAGCTAGATTAAAAAATGAATATAAAATACATTTAAAAGCAAGTTAAGGTCATAGGGGTTAATACAGAACAAAAAAAATTGATTGTAACAACTCCAATATATAAGGCATAGAGGAAAAATTAAATCCCCACCACAAGAACATAAAATTTGATATCACAGGGAACATATTACTGAAAATGAAGCTGTTATCTAAGAGATTTTTCCTATGAATATAAACAACAGTTTAAATGATTAAGAAGGAGTTTTTTGTTTCAAACTCCATCAATAATGGAACCTTTTTGAGTTTCATGCACTTGGACCAGGAGGCATTTATAGTAGCTAAAACTTATATATAGTTATAGCGTTAAAACATATTTTGAGAGAAAAAGAAGAAATATTTATAAAAGATAATATTTAGGATAGAGAAATATTTTTATGTAAAGGAAGTCTGTAAAAACAAATATCCTTAAAAACTTAGAAAGTTTTTTGAAAAATGAAATCAAAAGATTTTATTGAAAAATGAAAACTCAGAAGATCTTATATCAATCATAATAATTTAACTGTTAAACATTATTGTCTTCCTTTTAATCTCTGTGTAGACAGCCTGTAAGTAGGATGACCTTATAATTTTATTGTCTAAACAAGGATCCTTCTGAGAAAGAAATTGGCTGCTAGTAAAAACTGTGCCAAGACGATAAGAGTGAGCCCAGACAATACTGGGCTAACCAAGATGCGTGGTCTCCACACCTACAAACCATCTAAACACTGCTGTTTTAGAGTTGATTTGACCAATGTTTGTGTAAAATGTCTCCAAAGTTTGGCCATATCATCTTCCATGTAAATTATATATATATATATATATATATATATATATATATATATATATTATATATACTCAGTTATTTTGTTTAGTAAGAATATGAAGTCTAAAGTTGTGTTTCCATAGGTTAACTTGGATCCTACTCATGGATATATATATACATATAATCTCTAAATTCAATTTAATAAATACATATGCTAGTTGGGAAAATATAGATAACTGATGAACAACCCACTGTAACTATTAAAATAATTGAGAACATTAAAAACCTTAGTAACAGATAGTCAGAAGGGTCACTCAATTCAATTCAACACAATTTTGAGCATCTACCCTGTGCCAGGAATGGTCCTGAATATTTAACAATGAAAATAAACAGTTTTACTTTCAAGAAACTCATAGTTTGTGGGATGTCAAAATGCAAACAAAGGATTACAATACAATGTGAAAATAATCCAATAGAAATTTATGTAAGGTATTTTTGGACTGTAGGTGTCAAAAAGAATATATGTCCCAGTGAAATATATTCTAATGAGATTTTCCTGATGGAAAGCCTTAGGGCCAACCACAGTAGAAGTGAGATTAGATAAGAACTGAAATGTACATACATCAGTGTTAACCATCATGAGATATTTTCAGTAGTACACTTGGAAATGAGGCAAAAGGTAAATTGCTGTGGGTTGATATTAAATATGAAATGTGATTATTAACTATCTCCTACCAAAATGCAGCAACTTTGGGTGTGCCTTCCCTTTGGAGTCAGAGTGGGCTCAGAGCAAAGGAGACAAGGAGAGCCAGTCAGGTTGGCTCTCCTCACTTTAAGGCGCATGGGAAGAAGGGAGAGTTCATTGCTATCTGGCCATCACTTCTGATTTTCACTTGAGTAAAAAGACAGATGGGCCCAGCTGGTGTGGCTCAGTGGTTGAGCATCGACCCATGCACCAAGAGGTCACCGGTTTGATTCCCGGTCAGGACACATACCCAGGTTGTGGGCCCGATCCCCAGTGGAGGCCATGCAGGAGACAGCCAATCTATGTTCTCTCCCATCGATGTTTCTATCTCTCTCTCCCTCTCTCTTTCTCTCTCTCTAAAATCAATAAAGAAAAAAATTAAAAAAAAAAAAAAAGACAGATGGATACCTGTTTGGCATATTCCCCATGTCATGTGCTCTGAACCAAAAGTGCGGTACCAAGTAGGTGGACTGGTTGTGGAAGATGCTGAGGGAGAGGTAAGTGGAATATAATGCTTGGGATACTTAACTAGTTGTAATAGGTCCTCAAGGGTAGAGAATAATGTAACTCAATGGGTAGATTACTTAAGTCAGCACTAAGGAACTCTTTGTTCAGAGCAAATTTCTTATAGGTAGAGATTCTGAGGAAAAAGTCCATACCTACTTCCATGCTCCTAAATTGTAGGCTGGCCTCCTCACTGGGGACCTTAGGCCCCTGGTGGGGCAGTGGAAAAGGAGTGTGTGATAGTAACATATGTACCTATTATCAGGTCTACCCCACCCCCATGGCAGGGCTATGGAGACAGATTTATGGGTCACACAAAGCTCTTTGATAGTTCAATCAGAGAAATTATTAGAAATATATTGGATTACCTCTCAGTTGCACATCATAGAGTGAGAACCTCAAGGTCAAGCAAGTACACCAATAGTTACTTCCATAGCAATTGGACTACATGCCATTTGTAGAAAAGCAACTGAAGAGGAAGCACTTATCCAAAGCAGAAACTTGAGGAGATGGGATGGGTATCCCAAAGAGCCTGACTTTAACCTCATTATCTTTCTGATTTGTTGAAATAACTGCTGCTAATGTTATTTTGCATTAATGTAGTGCTTTATCATTTACAAATATCTTTCACCTTTAGACTCTTGTTTAATGTCCAAAACAATCAAGTAAGAGAGGCAGGGTATGTATATATTTATTGTTATCATTAATTATTACTTTAAAGAAGAGCATATTGAAGCTACATAATGTTCTAGATATTGTGTAGCTAAATCAGCATTCAATCTATGATTTTCAGGTAATTCTTTCATTGCTTGTCTACTGTATGTCAGGTTTCTTAGGCTAGGCAAAAGTCCTATATCCCATGAAAGCAGTGAAGATTCTCCCTTTAGAGCAAACCATAGAGAGAGGAAGGCAAGGAACAAACTCCAAAAAGAAAACGTTCTGAGCCAAATTTTCCCTTTCCAGTGAAAAACAGCTATAAAGAAGGGGTTGTTTCATTTCAGGGATTGTATAGAGTGACCCCTCTAAAAATGGGCTGACTTCCCCAGGTGCGTTAGAGGAGGGTGAGAAGCCTCCGAGCTTTGCTGGAGTTCACCAGACCAGGTGTATCTACACGGAATGTGTGTGTGTTACAACTCAAGAAATTAGGAAGAGAAAATCATGGCATGTCTTGGGTCCTAGGGATCAGGCAGAGAAGTCAGGAAGAAAAAACTGGGGTGTAGGTATGTTATGAGGGAGACTGGACACTCCTCCAGCCTCAGGTACCATAGCTGTGCCTTGAAGTGAAATGGCTCTGAATGTATATAAACTAAAAGAGATGTACAACATAGAGCCATATTACAAATGAGTATTATGGAATGAAGTTTAGGCAGAGTGGAGCTGTGATGAAGGAGCGGACAGAGACTTCTTGCTCTACTGCTGTACTTGGGGAGGCATCACCAAATTAGCAGTGAAATTCCAGGTCATTAAAGGACCTTACTTAAGTGGACAGGAGCTTTGTGTGTATGATCAAATATTGATATTATGTTTGTCCAGGAAATGAGATCATTTGGCAGTACAAGTAAGTTGACTTTGAGAAGGTTGGAGTTTCTGTGTGTAAATTATAACCCTCTGGAAAGGGAAGGTACCTGAGCTGCTAGGTGGCTGGGTTTCAACAGGGAAAACTTGCTGGAAGGGAGCTGGTTGGCTATTGGAAATGGTTTTGTGGGTTTGTGTCCTTCAAAAAATTGTAACCAAGACTTACCTCCTTGGGAACAGATACACGGGTAGGCAGAATTAAAAAGATCTTCTGTGATCTCTATTCTCTAGTGTTGCATCCACAACATGTTATGTTGCTTGGCAAAACGACTTTGCTGATGTAATCAAGTTTACTAATTGTTTGACCCCAAATTGGGGAGAAAATCCTATACTATCCATATTGGCACAAGGGCCCTTGAAAACAGAAAAAAAGGCAAAAGAAGTCAGAAAAACTCAAAGCGTGAGAAGAATTTGATGTACTGTTGCTGTCTTTAAGATGGAGAGGCCAGTCCTACAACTACCAGGAACTGAATCCTGCCAACCATCTAAATGGGTTTGGGAGTGGATACTCCTCAGTGCATCCATAAATGAACACAACCCTGCAAATGCCTCAATCTCAGGCTTGTGAGACTCTGAACTGAGAATCCAGCCCTGCTATGCTGGACTTCTGATTTAAAAGACCGTGGCATAATAAATGAGTGTTATTTTAAGCCACTAAATGTATGTCTATTTGCTACTCAGCACTAGAAAGCTAATATACTAAGCATCATGAGGCTTTGGAGTTACCCTAAAGCGTTGAAGAGGAAATAAACATTTTATGGTAGTTGAGATGTTGGGATGAACTGTGGGCTCAGAATTTATTTTGAATAGTAAAAGGAATGTGACCTCATTTTGTGCTTGAGATTGGGGAAGCAGGAACATAACTTATAATTAGAATGCGATCAAAGAGAAATAACAAAAAGAACACTGAAATAACAACACAGGCTAAAGCAGAGTAGAGAAACAACCTTAGGCAGAAAGAGAAGCCAAACACTTCAAAACCTTTGAGTTTTCACTGGACAATTTTGTATTTCTGTACATAATATGGGAAGCTATCTTTAAAACTTATTTGTCTACATCAACTGTACAGAGCTAAATCAAGGAAAGATGTGCTGTTTCTTCTGGGCCAGAATTAAAATGGGAGCGGCTCTTTGTTGGGGCCCATCACTATGATGGTAGTAAGAATCAAGGAAAAGATACTTTAAGTGGAAAGAATCAGAGTTTCTCATTTAGCTGCACTTCCTCATCTGATACGTCTACTAAAGGCCTTGGTCATTCAAATAAAAGAGTGCTCACTGTTTTATATTTGCCAGTGAGACCTACACTTAATACTCATTTTATAAACTCCTAGCAGAACTCTCTCTACTAGACTACAATGCTATTCAGTTTTATCCTTTGCAACTGACTCTTTTTCTCCTTCCTTTGCCACTTGTTAATAGTGAAAAAAAGAAGCAATGTTTTATCATGTTTATGAGTCATAATTTGATGAATATGAGTCATTAGTAAGTGATTCCACTATCCACCCAGCCACCTAAGCTAGAACTATGGGTCACCTCAGGCTTTGCCTCTCCCTCACCCTGCATCCTGTCTCTCATCAAGCCTTACAGATTCCATCTCCATGATCTCTCATGTCCATTAACTTCTTTCCAAATGATGCATCACACGCCAATTCTTACCTGAAGTAATATAATAGCTTCATAGTCAGTCCCCCTGGCCCTTTTGTCTGCACCCCCTCTAATCCATCATCCGCTTGCCATCTCAGTTATATTTTAAAATATCACATCAGAGATTACATCCTGCTTAAACTACTTCCCTAACACCAATAGCTTTCTAAACACACTCTACCTTAGCGCACAAATTCTCCAAAACCTGGAAGCTGCCTCTCTGGCCACTCCGCGCACTACCAACCCCATATTTCTCTTGAGTGTTTACCACTATGTGCATTTCTTTGAACATGACATTCTGGGCGATGCCTCTCTACCTGTGGACGTGTTATTTTCCCTGCCTGGACTGCCCTCTCCACATTTTTTTCCCATCTAGCTAAGTCCTACTCATTCTTCAAAGCTCATATCACAAAATACCTTCCATGGGAACCTACAACCCTAAGCTAGCCTAATTTATATTCCAGTCTCTGGCCTGAATAGATACTCGACTATAGAAACTCAAGTTCTGCCCCACTGGTGTGGCTCAGTGGATTGAGTGTTGTCCCATGGACTGAGAGGTCCTGGTTGGATTCTTGGTCAGGGCACACGCCCAGGTTGTAAGCTCGATCTCCAGTAGGTGATGTGCAGGGGCAGCCGATTGATGTATCTCTCTCACATAGATGTTTCTATCTCTCTCCACCTTCCTCTCACTCTAAAAAAAAAAAAAAAAATCAATAAAAACATATTAAAAAAAAGAAAGAAATTCAAGTCCTATCCTGTAATAATTGATTTACTAGTTTTTCTTGTCAACTAGCCTTTGAGTCTCATGAAGTCAGGAACCAGGCTTAATTTTACTATTCCTAGAGCTTGCTGCAGCATGTGGCATGTGGTTAGTTCCAATAAATGTTCAGCTTATTTCTCTGCTCCCAGGAGACTGCCATGAGCTGTGTGATTTGACATTCGTCCTCAGCATTAGCTCCTCTTTTGCTCTTGTGTCTACTTTCACCTTCTTTCTCCTCTGTCTTCTCCTGTCCCACAAAGAGCTTGGGGTCAGGACATTATTAAATACTCAGACATTAGTACAAAATAAGCAGTCTCGTCTTTCATTTGCCGATGTTATGTCTCTCTAAGTGTGGAGGTGCAAACCCAGTCACTTTTAAGAGGAAATACACTTGAAGGAGAGGAGAGGCAGTTTCCTAACTCTTCCTCAACCACATGACATACTCAGCAACCTCTTTTGTTTGTTGTTTTAAAACGTGCTGTTTTACATATATTTTGAAAGACTACAATGAATGGCAAAGTGGAAGAAACAGTGGTAGGTGTGATGAGAGGTTCACAGCTGGGACTCTTGTCAGTATGACCAAAGCATCAGACACTCATTGGAAGTGGAATAGCAGAGGTCATTCTAGTGGGAGAAAATACACTGCGTTTAAAAATCCTTTGCTTCAGAGTTAAGAAGTTTGTAAGATATGCCTTGGGGACATATTCGAACTTGATAATGATGATGGTACCTGAAAAGGTAAATTAGCAATATTTTGTTCAGGAAAGATGGAGGAAGAAGATGATAAGAAACACACTATGGATATCATAAAGATTTAGAGAAATGAAAAGGAGGGTATGTAGGTTACTGTTTGATTGGCACATCCTAAGAGACTTTCTAAGCCTAAAAGTAATGGAAGAAATTCTAAAGGAAGAGATAGATCAATTTAACTTCACAATTTAAGGTATTTTTGTGTCGAGAAGTCATAAGAATAAAGCAAATAAACAGGGAAAATATGTGTCATAAATATTCCTAAATTATAAAATTCCCTTATAGAGTCATTTTGAAAATTTCAATGACCCTAACTGAGTATAGGCTTTGCTAATAAAAGGAACTTAAGGGAAATAAGATGTTTTGTCTTTTAAAATGAGGAATAATTATAAAGAGTATAATACTCCCTATAGCTAGGGTGCTATGAGACAAACATTTTCATTGATAGCTTGTGGGAGTGCAAGTTATTACACAATTTTGGCAACCATTTTGGCAATGTGCACAAGTCTTATAAGTCTTGACCCAGCAATTTCACTTCTAGGAATTAGAGATAAAGACACATGCACATGAAGATTCTTCACAGGATTATGTAGAATAGTAATAGGAATTAGCCTAAGGGGTTCCCAAATTCTGCCTCCAGTTGGGTCTGTAACAAGCAGGAGCAAAACAACTAGCAGCAGAAAAGGCTAACTAGAAAAGAACGGTGTTTTTTAAGCAGCAGATAGTGTGGTCCTTTTTTAATTGCAGAATCAGTTTAGTGGGTCACAACCAGATGAAAATATGGAATAGTGTAGACTAGAATAGAAAATATTTTAAAATGCCCCTCAGAAAACTTGGGGTAATTTAGACATATCTCTATCTACTGCAGTGGCACTTCCATAAAAACCCTAACCAGTGGGGTTTGGAGAGCTTTTGGGTGGTGAACATGCTCATGTGCCAGGAGGTGGAACACCCCAAACTCCACGGGGATAGCAGCTCCTGTAATCAGGACCCGTCCAGACCTCAGTGTATGAACCTCTTCCCTGGCTGTTCATCTGTATCTTTTCTTATGTCCTTTGTGATAAACCTGTAAACAAGTAAATATTTCCCTGAGTTTTTTGAGCTGTTCTAGCAAATTACTGAATCTGTGTGTGTGTGTGTGCAGGGAGGGGGGGGGAGTGCAGGGATAGGGATTCTGGGAACTCTTGACTTTGCAGCCAAGTTGGACAGAAGTGTGGGTTCCCTGGGCATGAATGACCTGCAACTTGCATCTAAAGTGAGGGCAGCCTTGTGGGGCTGACACCTTAAACCCACGGACCTTAAACTCTGGGTAGTCAGTGTCAGACTTGAATGCAAGTCTGATACTAACTACCTGCAATTAGGACACGAGCTCCCTGGAGTCAGTGTCAGAAGTGTACTAAATTAGAGGATACTCTGCGGGAGTCCTGAGAGCTGGAAAACGGGTGTGAGGAAAACCCCACACACATTTGGTGTCAGAAGTTTTGTGAGTAGAGAAACAGTTTTATTTTCATCTCTAAAAGATGGCTCTTCTTAAAAATGTAACTGTAGCTGGCGTGGCTCAGTGGATGGAGCATCCTCCCATGGACTGAGGTCCGGGTTCGATTTCCAGTCAGGGCACATGCCTGGGTTGCAGAATCGATCCCCAGTAGGGGGCCTGCAGGAGGCAGCCAATCAGTATTTCTCTCTCTCTCTTCCTCTTTCTCTAAAATATCAATACAACATATTTTTAAAAATGTAACCACAATTTTATTATCATATCTTAAAATTACAATAATTCTTTAATATCACCACGTACCCAGTTAGCACTCAAATTTCACCAGTTGTCTCCCTCCGCACAGTGACATCCCAGTGAAAATGGGCAGACCTGTTCTTGAATGCTTACTGGCACTTAGAGAGGCACATACAGTATACGTGTGGTTTAATATATATTTTGAAAGACTATAATGAACAGCAAGGTGGATGGGATGGTGGTAGGTGAGGTGAGAGGTTCACAGCCTGGGACTCAGGGGATTCACTTCACAAATGGGTGACGCCTGAGAGTGTCAGTAAGTCCTCCCCTAACTGGCTGGGGGCAAACTGTTTCTTCAGAAGAAGTCCTTTGAAGGCAAAGCCCATAACAACCATGAAGGAAGCCCTCCTTGATCTAGTGATTTTTTTTCCCCTTGGAGTGGGTTATTAGGAAAAATGTAAATGTTTTGCAGCTCTTGCCTTTGCTTAGCAAGTAGCAGACATGTAGCTGATTACATATGACCTACAGTCACTGACCTGGTGAACAAAGTTTTTCCCAGGAGCTAATTTCCTATCTCTCTTTTATTGCACATGGATGGATAGGTGTATGTTATATGTATGTCTATTATGTTATATAGGTATGTATAGATGTATGTATATACTAACATTTTATATTGATAATATTTTAAAATATTTACAAAATTTTATATTTACATGTTTTAACATTTATAACACTAAGATTTTGAGTTGGGCATTTAGGAGAGAGTTCAATTTTCTCTTTTATATTTATACTCTTCTACAATTTACATATTTTCCACAAGGAGTGTGTATTACTTTTAAATAGATATTCCACTTGCAATTTAAATGCTACTTGTCCAGAACTGAGTCCTTGATCTTCCCCCTGAACTACAGTTGCCCTGAATTTTCTATCTTACATTTGTTGGTACCTTTGTTTACTGATACCCTTGGAATCGTCTCAGTGCTTCCCTCTCCTCACAGCCCGTTTCCATTGAGTCCTGCCAGTTTCCCTCCATAAATACTCTCATATCAGGTCCCTTATCACCATGCCTCCCTCCACCTCTGCCCCAATACAGGCCCAGAGCAGCAGCTTGTTTGTCTCTTTGCCTCTCGTTTTATATCTATTCAATGCATCTTGCACACAGCCTCCAGGGATATTTCTCACACGCAGATTTAGCTATGTTACTCCCTGATGCAAATCCCTTCAGTGACTCACCATCACCTATAGCAGAAATGCCAAGCTTCTGAACTGGGTGTGCATGGCCCTTCATGTCTTCCTGCTCCCAGCTGGAGGTTATGCTGCAGCAACCCTAAACTGCTCATCGTTTCTCTCATGTATCATGTTGTTCTTGTTTCCTGCCCTTGCTCATACTGTCCCCTCTGCCTAAATGCCATTTCCCCGTCTTTCCTGTCTGGAAACACCTACACACACCTTAAGAATGAGCTCTATCAGCATCTCTTCCTCACACTAGTTCCTTCTCTATTCTTCTCGATACTTAGAGACACCTTGGGCATATCTTTACCACTGTGTTTCCAAGTTGTTTTACATAATTTTCTTTCTGTGTCTGACTTACTACTAAACAATGTGTTCCTTGAGGAAAGAAATTGCATCTTATTTATCTCTTTTCAAATTACTTAATATTGTGCCCTACTCATAGTAGGTTCAGAAATGAAAATTTAGAAAATAGAGTGAAAATGGTGTGTGGGAGGAGATATTGCACTACTTTCCTCAAAGCTCCTGGGCGTTAGGACGTGAGAACAGAGCTTGGTCCTTGGCTTTGGCAACTAATGTGGGGGACACTGTGTCACAAAAAATTTAGGCTAGAAAGGGACAAGTATGCAAATTAGCAAATAAGATAATGGTTATTAATTCATGAAAAACAATAAAAGTCAAGTTAATAGAAGGAATTTGTGTTTTACATAAGAATTAGGTTGAGTAACTCTCAATAGGAAAATGATGTTTTATTGGTAAATTGGGTTTAATTTTAATTACCTTTTTTTGCATTATCTATGGCTCTTTTTTTCTAATTTAATTTTTTTCCATCACCATTTATCCATTCTATGCCCCCTTTCACCTCCACCCACCATCATTCCCCCTAATCACTACACTGTTGTCCCCGCCCATGAGTTCTCTCTCTCTCTTTAGAAAAAAACAAAATCAGCCACAGCCCAGAATAGAAGTTCTCACCCCCACCTTAACCACATGCCAACCCTTCCTTCCCCAAATCCTTGTATATACCCCTAAAAGTAGTAGAAACTGAGACAGAGCTCAGCCCTTCCTGCTGCAGAAAGAAGTCATGGATATTCAGGGGACTTCTGTTATTAGTAAACAACAACTACAACAACAAATCCTGGAAGTTGAGGCATCACTATTTTGTAGTTAAATGTTACATATCTTAGGGCAGTCTGGCTCAGGGACATCACATGGAAAGGTGCTAAAGGAAAGATGCATTATGGGAAGGGGAAGTAGGAGAAAAGCGAGGGCATCCTGGTGGCATCCCTTCTCAAGACCTAAGGACATCATGTGATGACTTAAGTCATGAATCTTGGTCCCTGCTGTGGTGCAAGGAAGCAGGTTAGATGTGTTGACACTACAGTCTGGCTCCTATTCTATGTGACCCCACCCCCATCGCTTTGGTTCAATTTGGTTTTGTTAGGGAATGCTTTTGTCTCTGATAGGATCCAGCATGTATTCAATGGAGAGAAGGTAGGTGAGTCTCATTCAGAGTGAGGAGCTAGTAGCCCAGCTCCATATTAATTTGATAGATATTGACCAATCCTCATTATTAACTATTTGTCAGGAAAGTATTTTGACCGGTATTAGTTATTTTATCCCCTAAGTGTGAAAGGGGACATGTAAGTATAGAAGTAACCTCAGTGCAAGATCCTGGGGGTGGTACTGGGGGGAGGGAAGTACATCATACAAGAGTAGTATTTTGCTGACAGGGTGTTTCACAAGCCCACATTTTTATCAAGAATATTTTTTAAAAATTTTTTTCTTTATTGATTTTAGAGAGAGTGGAAGGGAAAGGGAGAGAGAGATAAAAACATCGATGAGAGAGAACATCAATTGGTGCCTCCTGCATCCCCTCCCCTGGGGATTTGGCCCACAACCCAGGCATGTGCCCTGATGTGGAATCAAACCAGTGACCTCTTGGTACATGGGTTGACGCTCAACCACTGAGCCACACTGGCCGGGCACCAAGAATATTTTTAAAAAGGTTAAATAATTCTCTAAGAGAGAAGTTATATTTGTGGTCTCAATAGTGGAACTAGATGGGGTATCCTAGAGGGTCCATATACACAAGGGGCACATCAAAATCATGCCTAAGCCAATGATCTGGGTTAGGTATCCAAATCTGACACCTGAGGGAGTTGGTTTCATGTGAGAAAATCACAGCTTTTTTTTAATTCTGTCTGGATGGTGATGTTCGCAATATAGCAGTATCTAACACTGGTCTGGAATTAATAGACCCTTAATAAGTTTTCCTTGAATGAACTCAATTTGCTTCTATGTGAACCAGATAAATTTGGACTTATACAATAGAAAATGATGTTCACCTAGTTATGAAATGATCCAGACATATTGAATTTGTGAGTCATGGACTCAGAAGTAAAATAGTTTCTTATGTAGCATGGAAAATGAAAGAACTACTTAAATTTAAGTAATGGATAATTTGGCTTTACCTGAGGATCTCATACTAGTAGTTGAAAATAGAAAACATTTTAATAACATGAAACAATAATAGAAAATTCTACCCACTTGAAATACAATGTGCTGAGAACTGCAGATAACTGCATTTCTGCCTCAGACCTGGTTGTGACTAGAGGCTAAATTCTTGAACTTCACGTACCACATTTGTCTAATAAGTTGAATTAGAGGGTTGCATGGTTAATTCAACATAGTTATTAAAACATATGGAGGCTAAAATACTGATATAATACATTGGATTATAACTTAAATTGTAGAATCTGGAAATCATTCTAACTAGGAATATTCTGTTTTGGAATTTGCTCAACTTGCAGCATGTTTTAGGAACTATTATTTAGAACTAAATGTACATTTACTGAAATAATCAAAAGCAAATACATTCAGGTCCTCAGGGTTTGGGGTTCCTTATCAAATTGTGGAAATTATAGATAGTCCCTGGCTTTTGCCCATACTTATAACCAACAGTTATGCATGCTGTTCTATGGGGGCTCTTCCATAACTCTCTGGATTGACAGAGGGGCTCCTGCTGCTGCCAGATACCTCAGCCATCATCATAATCTACAAATACTTCACTTCCACTTATTTTCCTTTCATATGAACCCTATAAGTAGAACTTATCCTTGGAAACCACTTTCCTAAACTCATAGCTTCCCCTGATTTAGCACCTGCCATTGAAGCAACCCAAACACCACTCTAAAATCAGTATTATAAATAAAGGATAGTTATCAATTTGCCACTAAAAGTTAACACACATGCAAACACATAAACATTGTAGAAGTAATAGTATCATTGAATCCACTTAACTGTGATATATAACATTGTTGGGAAAATACAATACATGTTTCTAATAGCCAGCTTGCAAACTTCTGTAATATTAATCATTTGTAAATTGAGTTCTACAGAGATAAGCTAGGTATGATTAGTCATAAATCGGAATCTATTATTTGTTAGCTTTTCCCATCATTTTAAAGTGGGGAGAAAATTCACTTTGTTATTCATAGCCATGGAAACTAGAAATTTATCTCATAATTAGAGTCAAGGCATGTAGTAACAGAAGAGATATAAGCAAAATGCTTGCTTTAAGTGTGTTATGAAATCAACTGAATCATGTAGGCCAATTAGAGATTACCTAGTGTAACCCAGTTGCTTATGAGTGTAATAGAAAATAAGGACACCATAGATACTGACATTTAAGATGACTAAATCAAACAAATCATACTTGATTGGCATCTTCTTATCGTAAGAGGCTTTTTAAAAATGTTTGCAAAGGAGCAGAACTAATAGTACAGCATGTAGCAGTGAGCAGAATATCAAATTTAATTCTGGTTCTAACTGTGCCTTTAATCTGGACAGGTACTATACCATTTCTTACCAATAATTTCTACATCTACACAATAAAGCATCTGGAGTAGGTGATTTCTAGAGTCCCCAGAATGCTATAATTTATGCTTTTGTCTAATGATTAATTTAAAGTAGCAGTGGTGAATGAGTTGCTACCCTGGGAAATTGTTTGTAGAAAACAGAAAATTGTATGATGTATCCTGGAACTTGTCTGTATCATGAAACAAGCAAAATAATAATTTATTGTGTTTTTAGAGCCTATTTCTGCTGTACATAATCTTTCCTCAAAACACAAAGGCTCAGATTCTTTGGGAAATGTGCCATGGAAAAGAAATGAAAGCATGAGCCTGGTAACTGTTATTGGTGACTACTGAACTATTTGGAGGCTTGTTTATATGAAGGTTAGCCAAAATTCTGGTAAAGAATATGGGCTGGAGTTCCCTCAAACACAACATTTAATATGAGGCTTCCAATACTTGTGTAAGTAATTATACAGAAGAATAGCATCCCTTGAATTATTATTATATTTCTAATTCCTTTTCAAATCTAGGACCCAAAAGGCATTCAAAATCTCAAACAGAGAAAATATTATTATTAGTTTTTCTTTTACTAAAGTAAGATTGACATGGGGATAGAATTTTGAACAGTAATACATTTGAGAAGCAACTAAACTTATCCATATTGAACATGTCTTCCTTTTTGTCCAGACTTAGGTCCTCTTCCTAGATCTATTGTCTTTGAAATAGTATGTTATCTTTCAACAGTCTCTAGGACATTGTTACTTGGATATGGCACCTTTGTCATAAAACACAAGTCTAAAACTTACTCAGATTTCCCCTTGAAGCTTTTTCCTTGCCCATTTCTTTCAGTATCACCCTGGTTAGAAATCTTGGAGTCACCTTTGACTCTTCTGTTTCCATTTCTAATGTCATTCTATCCAGTTTGTCACCATGCCTTTCCATTCAAATAATTTCTTCCATCCAAAGGTTGCTCATATTAACAATTTTCTCTCTTTCTACTGCTCCCAGGAACAATTATTCTCCTTTCAGTTTTAATTTTCTGGAATCTGCTCTTGCTAATTTGAAGAAATAATAAATTTATTTTAAGTATCAAAGAAAGACTTCCCAGAACTGACATAGGGTTGGAAGTTGCTCATGTTGCCCACAGCCAGAGTGTAGGTCTCATTATACATGGATTATTGGGCAGAGTCACTGGAACACCCTAGATCTAGACTTGAAGCTGCTCTGGAAGTACCCAAACATAGCTTAAAAATAAGTGTCAGAAGGTTCTTACTGACTCCATATAACTTATTTATATTTCGGAACAATGTGCTACATTCTTTAAAGGAATACAGAAATATCCAGCACCCAACAATGTAAAATCCACAGTGCCTAGTATCTAGTCAATATACTAGATATATAAATAAGTAGGAACATATGATCCATAGCCAGAAGAAAATATCAATTACTGGGAATAGCAGTGACAAAGATGATGGACCAGTAGGCAATTATAAATAGCTATCATGTCTTATAAATAAAATAAAAATGTACATGATAAGAAAGAACACAAAAGATATAAAGTAGCCAAGTGAAATTTTGGAGAGAAAAAATTTAATATCCGAAACTAAAAAATATGTTTGAGTAAATTAATGCAGATAAGACATTACAAAAGGAAAAAAAATCAGTAAAATTGAAGACACGGCAATAGAAGTGATCAAAAAAATTAACAGCAGTTCAGTGGACTAACATATGTTTAATTGAAGTACTTGAATAAAAGAGGAAAGAGAGGGAGAATCCAGGAGGATAGTAGAGAGGAGGTTCATTAAAAAGTACTTGAAAAAATAAAGACCTGAAAACTTCAATATTTAATGACAACTATAAACCCACAGCTGTAAGAAGCTCAATAAACTTAAAGTAGAACAGATATTAAAGAAAAATACACCAATGCAGCAATACACCAAAAAATTGTGGGAAATATACCAAAATAAGGAAAGTCAACTACAAAAATAAGAATCTTAAAAACAAGAAAAAGGTACATTATATGCAGATAAAAAAGTTTAAGACTGATAGATAATATCTCATCAGAAACTATGCAAGCTAGAGAAAATGGAGTGACATCTTTAAAGTACTTAAAACATCTGTCAACCTTGAACTCTATACTCAGTAAAAATACCTTTCAGAAATAAAGGTGAAATAAGGACACAAAGATAATTGAGAGAATTTTCCAAACATTTAAAAATAACCCATGGATCAAAGCAAAAATTATAAGACCATTTAGAAAATATTTAAAATGAATGTAAGTGAAAACAAATAAATAAAATAGCTGTAGGATGAAGCTAAAGCAGTGCTTAGAGAAACACAGCAATAAATGGGCTTCAAATTAACCATCTAAGAGAAAGGGATAAAAAGTATATTTTAGGGGTGATGAAAATGTTCTGTATCTTGTCATGGTATTTTCATGACTTGATACATTTGCCAAAACTGATGAATTATACACTTTAAAATCAGAAGTTTTATTGTATGTAGATTATATCTCAAAATAAACCAGTTAAAGGAAAAAGAAACTGCATGCCAAATGAGGGAAACCCCTTCTATAATTACAGGTTTCAGAACCTCTCAGCCTCTGTCAATAGTGGGAAGCCTCCTGTCCATATAAGAGGCTGCCTCTGCAAAGCCAGCTCTCTCTACCTCCTCAGCCACGGTGCACAGCACCCAACTCAGTGCCGACCACCTGCCCCTCTCTCCATTGACACACTTCCAAACTGAAGTAGAGAGACCTATTTCTCAGTCAGAATCCTAGCTGTACTGGAATTTGAGCAATGTGTCTTTAGCTATCCAGATTCCACAGTACATTAGGCATATTACATGGAAGTTGGAATGAAAACAGATGAGCCATTTCAAAGTATCCACCACAGTTCTTCAGGTCACCTTCAAGTACTGACTAGCTAGTCTCTTCTCTGCTTCTCACGTGTTGTGTGTTTTTTCCCCATCTCATTTGGGATCTCTCCCTTGCTGCCTCCTAACCTTGCTCTCGTGTTTAATGTCTAGTCTTTCTTTCTTCTTATCTGCATCCTTACTATTTCTCCAAGTCTAGCTCTAGCCCTTCTTTCTGCTCTTAGATCCAGGAAAGCAGGGCTTACATGTCAGGAGCCCCCATGTTTTGGAGTGCCTTTCTAAAAACATGTCTTAGTGCCCTTATAGTGGTACTTAGTAATGGGGGTTGACTGTGGTAGGCAGTGTGGGTGGAGAACCAGATTGCATCAGGGCCCGTGTTATCCTGGTCTTTGTTTCTCCCCTTCAGCATGCTCTGTGACCTTCCGTCCCTGACTCTTGCTTGTGAGGTCCATCAGGAGACTCAAGGAGCTCCAGGACTCACACCTCTGGGATCTTCCTGAACCTCTAGCTGGGCCAGGAGGGTGGCCTGGCAAATGGATTTTTCCCACTGGTTGTTGCAGCATTTCTTTCACGGGATCATGACAGATTGTGCTGCCAGAATGGGTTAAAGGCTGATTTTAAATGATTCGCACTTATGTCAAACACAGTAAGTGCTCAGGACCCCGGGTTAACCTTGATGGATATATCAGTTGGAAGAGCCAGATGGTACAGCTGAGCAAGGGTGTCAAAAGTCCTTGGAGGAGATAGGTACAGCCAGTCCTAGATCACTGCCTCCCTCATTGCAAGGGGCCAGTGAAGGGCATGGGTGCTCTAGCCAAGTTAGGACTGTAGTCTGGGCAGGTCTACAGCACCCATGCCTTCTACTGGCCCCATGCAATGAGGGAGGCAGTGATCTAGGACTGGCTATGCCTATCTCTCCCAGTGGCTTTCAGCACCCTTGCTCAGCTATGTCAACTTGCTCTTCCAACTGATGTTCTGTTTTGACTATGATTGCTATGGTAACACTGTGTTTTTCTGGGTCCCTCTCAGGCCATGTGGGCCTGGGGTTGCACCTTCCTCATTCATTCTGACCATGAGCCCCTCACCTGTTCTCCTGGTATAATGTGTAGAAAGCAGGGGTGTGGTGATAATTTGATGTCAAGTACTCTCTAACTGCTGCCTAAATGTTAATTTGATGGGGGAGATGGAATTAGATTTTGGAGAAGAAGCTAAACATTGTAAATTTCTTTTGAATTTTCACTGCATCCAGCTCTGTTAGGCACTAGCATGTTTTTATTGTTTTTTTCTCTGACATGTTATTTGATAGGCCCACAGAATACCCAATTTTCTCAATAAACCAAACATTTCACTCAGGGGATCAAATGCTTAATGTTTTCTCTCTCTCTCTCTCTCTCTAAAAAATAAGAAGCTATTAAATAACATTGGCTTATTACCTTGAGGTCAGCATTCCTGAAATAAAGAAAATTAAAATATACATTGTTTGTTTGTTTGGGTAATTCCAGACAAATTCTGCTTTTGAAATTGAGCTCTAAATCTGTTATGATGTCAAAGACTAAACCATTTTTGCATGGTATGAAAAAAGATGAAGTAAATGGACACAGGTTTCTTGACTATAAAACAAGTGTCCCTTTTTGGGATGTCCTCCTCCCTAAAGAAGTCCTTCTAATGGCATTATGTTGGTCCTGACAAAAGCAATTCTGATTTCCTTTCTCTGGAATGCAGTATGGTTTTAAAGGTTGGTGTGATGTACTATAATATGTCAAAGTCATCATGAGATTTATGGAATCGACCAGAATGTTATTGCAGCCATATTTTTCCGAACAACCTAAGCCTGACATCCATTTGGATGAGGAATCCACTGAATTTAAATTTCCTTTTAGTATACAGACAAATAAGTAGTAAAAATATTTGCCATTTGGAATAGATACCTGTTTCCAAATCTATCAAAATCGTGTTAGCAGTAAAATTAAACCAAAAAGTGTTTTGATTCTCTTACTTTTTTAATCAACACATTCATTGGTATATTTAATGGGAAATTTCTTGTAAAGTGATTTCTATCTATGTTGGAACAATATCTTTAAATGTGAATTTGGTAGAGTAGAATAGGAGGGGTATATGAGTGAAAAAGGTAGGAAAGATTAGAAAAAAGAATAATTACACTAGAAAAAAGATATCTAGTAGCTTAAAAAAAACAACAAAACAAACAAAAAACCAAGCAAAACATTGAAATAATGGAGCATACCAGAGACATGGAACATAGAAAAAAACAAACAACTTATGTTTTATTTTATTTAAATAATTTGAAGTGCTTAACTGTAAATGCTTGAAGATTTTAAATATAAACAACTTGTTTTAAGAATAAAATGTTAAGTTTGGGATGAGTGAAGACATAGAAAGCCAAAGATTAGGCAAAGTTTAGTAAGATGGTGTTATTGAACATTTATTAAATTAACCAAATTGCTTTTTTTCAATTTGGAAGCACTTGCAATAATCTGTCCTGAGAACTAGAAAGGATGTTGCAAATCTTGCAGAGAACTCTGAGTGCATATTTCCCAGACGATTGCACTTCTAAAGTAGCTGATGATGACAATGACAAAATAAAGTTAATAATCTATATAAAATAAACTGCCTATTTGGAGATAAAGTTCAGATGTAAACTTTGGTGTGCAAATCTGCTAGGCTAAGAGAACTTTTTATGATTAAACATATATTTAGTAACTTTGAAACTTTTCATTGCATGTTGAATTTAGGTATAAATATCAATTTATGAACTTTTTAAAGCATGAATTAATTTAAGCAACTGTTATCAAAACAATAGTTGGTTAATAATAGGCTGTTCAATTCCATTTATAGTTTCCAAAAAGTTTAATTACTTGACTAAACAGAATCATTAAAAACCTGTTATTGTTGTAAGTTAGGTTGTTTCAGAAAAATACTGCAATTAAGTAGTGATTAAAGCTTACTGTTTTCTAAATTTCACACAGACCATTTGTTTCTTGTTAAATCAAAGATTTTATTTAGGATTTTGAAATATTGAAATATTTCAATTTTAGAAGAAAATACGAATTTTTGACTTATAGGAAATTCTTTTTCCACTTGAAGTTTAAGAAAGGCAAGGAATAGTGAAAAGTTTTTCTCAGAATGAAAAATTTAGAACTTCAAGGTGTACATTTCATATAAAATGTATAGGTTAAATGTTTTCTGGGACGCTAAAATTACGTATTATTAATACAGATTTCTTTGGAATCGTTAGACAATTACATAAGTAATTCATTTCCCATATCAGTTTAAAATAATTATGAATTTATTATTAATATTACAATTAAATTACAAATTTTAATCTGGCACCAAAGCCAGAAACTAAATCATGTAACAAATATCCAAATAAACTCTTCAAATATATTGCAATGCTTACTCATCCCAAGCACTTACTGAAGTTTGGTGACTATTGAACTAAATATAGTTCATTGTTAGTGTTTGAGTCGTGGAAAAAAATAAAGGCAACTGATGAGATAACAGATAGATTTTAATTTAAATTCACAGCCACCACTGTAGATATTTGAAGTGATTATAGGTTTTGCATTTGTAAACTTGGGGAGAATCATGAGAATTAACAAAACTGTGTATGTATTTTGTAGACTTCCAGAGGTATAGGGACATAATGTCAGCATTAGCATGTGACTTTCATTACCTGAGGGTTCAAATCAGGTGGAACTAAGACAGAATATGCGTTTGTGTTTGTATGCATACACATGTGAATGTTTTCATATTGAAAATGCTTTGCCAAACATTAGAATTCAATCCAGATTTATGATTTGGGTATAAATCCAGCACAAGAGTAAAGTAGTGACGAGAGAGGTGAGCATTATTGTACCTGAGGATAACATCAATGAACTTAGAGTCTTCTTTAGCAAATATATCAACTGTAAATTGAATGACCTTAGCAATACTATTGGAAGCGGGGTCTATCAGTACCAACTTGGCTTGCAAACTTACTTCCAAAACATGTTTGATCTGGAAACGCAATGAGAAGCAGCACTTAAAAAAAAAAATGCTTTCTCTCTGGTGACTCTAATGTGTAGGGACAGGTGCATCACCAGAGAAGAGCATGGAAGGATAAAATTTGGGCATGGAAACAACTCTATCTTGGATCACTTCTCCACTAATTTATTTTAAGCCTTGTTACTTAAGCAGGTAGGAATGTCATGCTAAATCCATATTCTCAAAAGAGTAAAGGAAGAAGTGGGGGAGAACAGAACCTGAACTCAATAAATGTTTTTAAAGCTTAAACTCTATGGGACATCCTATCAGCAAAATAAATTAAGCGTTATTGACTTGTGTTATGTGGCTATTTTCACAGCTCTGATAAATGTAACCCTGAGGATTTGTCCACTACCTGCAGGCAAGTTGTCATCATATGCAGATGTAAAATATCTCAGCTGCAACACCACAGTTCATTACACACTCTAACTTAGTGACTATTTTGGACCATTGAGAAAACAACATAAGTTTATGAGAGTATAGAAATTCAAACACCAATGAACAAGACACTTTAGGCTCCCTGAGCAAACTTTGAAAACACTTTGCATTTGCTTGTTAACCTCAAGATTAAAAGTATGATATAAATTGCAGAGACAAGCCCTTTGCCACAGGGAAATTCTGCACTGAAAGCCAATGGGAACTAACAGAACCATTCCAGCAGTCTCAGGTCAAGAGCAGAAATTGAATGACAGTCCCTATTTATGAGGCAACTCACTAGTAAGTTAAGTCTAATAGCTAATTAATTAGTTTAAAAGTTAATTTTAATAAACTAAAATTAGTCTAAAAGCTAGTTTCCGGGCTTCTTTCACGGAATGGACTAGATTCTAATGTATTGACCACTAACTGGATGGATTTAAATGATCAAATGGTAGAAAGTAAAAGTTGGCAGTCAAGTAATATACAGGTTTGCATAATGACTCAAGAGTATTCTATTGTTTAATTAAGTTTTTCCATTTTCCCAGTCTCAAGAAATGGGGACCTTTAATACAAAAAGTATTTTAAAATGTCTAAAGGTTAGTTTTAAATAGTATTAAAATGCGCCCAGATGGAGTGGCTCAGTTGGTTGAGCATCATACCGAAAGGATGCCGGTACAATTCCTGGTCAGGGCACATACCTGGGTTGTGGGTTTGATCCCCGGCTGGGGCACATACGGAAGGCTACCGATCAATGTTTCTCTCTTACATCCTCTCACATCCAAATTTCTTTCTCTCTCCCTTCCTCTCTCTAAGCATGTCCTCTGGTGAATATTAAAAAATAAAATAAAAGCTCTGGTCAGTTTGGCTCAGTGGTTAGAGTGCCGGCCTGCAGACCAACGTGTCTCGGGTTTGATTACGCTCAAGGGCATGTACCTCGGTTGAGGTTCATCCCGGGCCCTGGTTGGGGTCGTGTGGGATGCATCCAGTCAATGTCTCTTTCACATGATGTTTCTCTCTCTCTCCCTCCCTCCCTCTCACTCTATCTGAAGATAAATAGAAAAATATCCTCGGGTGAGAATTTAAAAAAATAAATAAATAAATAGTATTAAATACAATAGGGAGTGGCAGTACCATGTCTCTTAAAAACTGTTTTATTGTAACAAATTTTGGATCTTTTTTTTTCTTTATTGATTTTAGGGAGAGAGGAAGGGAGAGGGAGAGAGAGATAGAAACATCAATGAAAGAAAACATCAATTGGCCGCCTCCTGCATGCCCACCACTGGGGATTGGCCCACAACCTGGGCATGTGTCCTGACCAGGAATCAAACCAGCGACCTCTTGGTGCATGGATCAACGTTCAACCACTGAGCCACACTGGCCGGGTTATGTTTTTATTACAAACTTTTATCATGTAAAATTTCATTGATATCTCATACTTTTAAATATCACAAAGCTGGGTAATAAAAGATAAGCTTATCATATAGCAAAACTACTTTTTATTCATCTCCCAAAGTACAATACTTATTTTCTCATATTTAGCACCTGATTTTTATTGCCTGTGACAAAGACTTAAGACACTCAGGTTTTCTTCTTATGACACATGTCACAGGGTTCCCTGAGGACCAACATCAGTTTCCTTGCACATCAAAAGGTTCAGTTCTTCTCACTAAGATGTGCATATGTGTGCTTTTTATTATTAAGCTTTTGTCCCAAATTCTAATGTGTTCTCTCAAGAGCTAGGCTGAATCACCAAGGATGGCTTTTCTTGAAGCAGGATGACCGAAAGCCTATAACCAGCTTCCTTGTCCCTGTCTGCTAGGCCCAATCTCTAACATAAGTGCCTCCAGGTCTTACCACACTAATTGTGAGGAAAGTCAAGCTCTAAGAAAAAGTCCTTCAAGGGAAATGAGGGGAAAAGGGCATTCCCTTAGCCAGAGTATGAAACAAAAAGATGAAATTATCCAATTCAGGCTTCCTTAGAAGGATTCACCATAGCACGTAAGCAAATGGCTCCCATCTGCCAATCTGATCAGGATCTTGGGGTCTGGTGGGTGGGGTAGAGAGAGGCAAGTGTCTGCAGGAGGCCTCTATTGTTGACTTGCTAATAAACACTACAAGACTCTAAGAAGTGTTGAAATTGCTCTCAGCCTGAGTCTGTAACCATTTTCTGAGAAGCACTGCTTGGATCCAGTGTTCCTCAGACTAAAAATGTTCATCCTCCAACTGGGTCATTTGTGAGCATTAAGCCAGATAACACTTAGCTTGGCAGAGAGCAATGAAGGTAACATTTCCAAATCAATGCACGTAAAACGGAGAAACTTTTCATTTTACTTTAAATCCATAGATAATGAGCTAACAGCACCTCACACTTCACATTGGTTGTTCTAAACAGAGTCTAAAGCACACAAGTACATATGAGAATTATTTAAAAATAACATTATATCTATGAAGTTATCATCAAATAGTGATATATTTTCTACTAAGTGTATATGTCTCTATGTTTCTGATCAAGTATGAATTTAATTTTAACTTTATTTTTCTATAAATCCCTATATACATAAAGGGAATAATAAAAGTTTCTTGGTACCAATGACTATGTGTTATAATACTACATATGTTACAATCAAAATTATTTAATGGGTTTCATTTAATTGACTGATAACTACCTCTCAGATATATGTTCCAGGGACTTATTTATAGAAATTGAAACAAGTACTCTTAAAAAGAATTTCTTAGAGAAATTGAAATAATTTTGTATGGGAAAAAAGCTATATTAGGACCTATATGTTTATCTACATATTTGTACCTATATTGATATCGAGTTTGATATTAGTAATTTATAGCTCCATACAAAAGAATACTAGAGGGTAAGAAGTACAAATGATAATAGCAATATTTTGGAGTGGTAAAATTATGGGGATTTTAATTTCTTTGTGACTTTTGTGTACTTTCTGTATTGTTTTTAATAAAGGTAAATTATCTTTATAATTAGAATGAAAATAATATTATAATAAAAATAATTTCCTATGAAGAAGTTCCTTACATTTAATCTCAATTGTTTTTTATGTAACTGAGATAGAAGTAGAAATTTGTCCTTCTGGAAATAAGTAGAAGTGAACTTCTCCCTTTTCCATTCCCCAATTTCTCTAGAATTTTAGGCTCTTTTTTGGACCAATAGGAAATTTTTCTTCTTGAACTATGCAGACTAATGATATGGGACATAGACAACACTGAGGATTTCTTATTTGCCATCTGACCTATCTATAGACAGACATTTGACTTCTGAGGTCAAGGTGTCCCAGTTTGGTAGCAATCATCAAAATGAAAGATACTTTGTAACAATCCATAATATTCCCTATTCAAAAAGATAGGGAACCTTCTAATATCCCACTTTGTCTTTGCCAATACCTTACTTTAAAAGGCTCATCTTTGATTGAGGATTTCTAAGAATCTAGTGAATTATAATGAACTACTTATACAGTAAAGCTGTATAAGATGTTATACTAAAATACTGAAAATCTTAATTTCTTTGAAGAATAATAATACTCATTGGAGGATATTTGTAATAGGTATCACAGGTGGTATATTTATGTATATATAATTTAATAAAACACTACCATATATATATACCCTTTTACTTTGTAAAAATAATTTATTCTCTGATCTGAACAGTTATAAAATCAAATTGGAAGTGTACAGTAGTTTATCAACTTTAAAAATTACTTTAAGAAGTCTGCATTTTAAAAAAGTGATATTCTCTTGAAACAATTTCTTTTGCGGTTAGCAAACCAACCATCCCTCTTTCACCAGAGGCTGATGATACATTGCAGTCCTAACTAGAGGTTCCTTAAATCAGATTGATATGTGTGTGTGTGTATATATATACACACATACATAAAAGGATACTAAACAGCAGGAGCCATCCAACCTGTGCCACACACCTGTTGTAGATATGCAGATGGTCAGAACCGTTTTTTCCACCCTGGCCCCAGAGAAAGAAAGGGCTCTGAGTTATAACTCCTGCTGCTTCTCCTACCT
The DNA here is from genome assembly GCA_030848825.1 of Tadarida brasiliensis. Lineage (NCBI taxonomy): Eukaryota > Metazoa > Chordata > Mammalia > Chiroptera > Molossidae > Tadarida > Tadarida brasiliensis. The sequence goes on along the minus strand of CM061257.1, from coordinate 57,371,895 downwards.
TAGGAAAAAATGTTCAAACTTTTCTCACAGAAGAAATATAACGTCAGGGCATCTCACAATGAGAAAGAGGGCAGTACCTGACTCAGAAGAAAAATATCATAATTTTACTATTTAAAAGTGCTGCTCGTGATGTTTTTCAGAAAGCCATATATACACATGCAAAAGTGTGTAATTTTAGAGATGGGGAGTTCAGAGATGAGGAGAGGGAGAACCAATATTAGCCTAAGCCAAAAACTAGTTGGCCAACTCAGGAGGAAGAGGGAAGAATTCAATTGGCAGGTCTTGAGAAGAAAAAATGAAAACTATTCTAAAACTTCAAAAGAAGATTTAATTTAGAGTTCTCTTTGAAAATTGTAGGCTTAATAAGCCTCTAGTCATATTCAAGCTAAACTAGGTGCCCACATCCAAAAGGAACTAGAGAGTCGGATAAATGGCTGGCAACGATCAGGCCAAGAGGATAAAACATTAATAATTATAACATCTTGGTCCAGAAACCTGTTATTCTAGACAGTGGAATAAGATGAAAATGTGCTCAGTGACCCAGTTTCAGTGGATTTTAAAGTTCTAAGCAGATAAAACAGGCTGTCACATACCTGTGGCAATACCTAAGGGTCATGAAGCATTTCAGAATCGACGAAGTGAAGCCAAATATCTTTCTTCAGGAGTGTTTACTGCCTTTGATGACATGAGAGCGAATGACTTCTGCTCTTTTTTCCCTCAGAAAGACCCAGAATGTTTAATATGAGTATCTCATAACACCCATTACATCATTATACTGCTTTTTGGATGGTTTGTGAAAGGAGAAGAGAATGTTTCTAGCAGATCCTCAGAGTTACTAAAAAAAAAAAAAAAAAAAAAATCAACCCTTTGATAAAGCAATGGATTTCAAAAATTAAAATTGCTTAATATGTAATATTTTTGGTGTGTGTGTGTGTGTGTGTGTGTGTGTGTGTGTGTGTGTGAATATACTATACTGGGTATAATTGGTTTACTCTTCCACATCGCTTCTCCACTTTTCCAGATGTCCCAAGAGAGAGGTCTGCCTCAACAGGCAGCCTTGCCATCTGATTTGTTGCTTATTATGGTGGTGATTTGTGCTACATGTCCCACCGCTGTCTAGTCTCTAGTTTCTCATCTTCATTATCCATTCACCCATTGATAGACACATAGGTTGTTTCCATATCTTGGTCGTTGTGAATAATGCTGCAACGAACATGTGGGTATAGATTACTTTTTAATATCCTATTTTCATTTCCTTTGGAAATATACCCAGAAGTGGGATTGCTGGATTACATGGCAGTTCTATTTTTAATTTTTGAGAAACCTCCATACTGGTTTCCATCACTTCTTCATTCCTGAAATACTTTTCTCTCTTGAATTCTCCATGATAATTATGTTCTGTTTTTCTTCCTGTGCCACTGTACCTTCTCTCCCAGTTTAGTTTATTGGTTTCTTTTCCTCTTCCCAACATCTAAAATTTGGCGTTTTCATATTATATCTCTTGTCTTTTCTCCCTTAGTTAGTCACATTATTTCCCAGAGATTTAAGCTTTAACTTTCTATGAATAGTTTTAAACTTGTATCTGCAGACTTTCAACTCTAGATGTATCTCATGGGTAACTCAAACTTAGCCTGTTGGAAAAGTTAATAACAAAATTCTATTGCATGTGCTGTGTGCCAGTCACTGATATAAGTGCTTCACATACACCAACTCATATGATCCTCACAGTAATCTTCTTAAGTAGGTATTATACAAAGATAATACTAAGTTAAAATTGAGTAATTTGCCCAAGATCATAAAGTAAGGGTCAAAGAAAGTTTTTAACCAAGTTAGGTTCTAGAAATCTTGCTCTTTAACTACTGGACTCTGAACTTTTGGCCTAAAATCATCCTTTTCTTTTTCTCCATGTGGGAAGTTAGTAAACGCTTCTCATCTTTTAGGAATGAGCCTAAATTTTACCTATTCAGAGAGGCTGTCCTTGATCATCTTGTTGAGCAGCTCCTGCCTGCTTATCCTCAGTCTTCGCTTCCTATTTATATTCTTGAAATTATTTATGAGAAGTTGTAACTCATGCAATTTAGTCATCACTTTAGTCAGATATATTGAATTGTTTTGCTCAGCACCCACCCTAATCTTTAATCCCTTTCTGGTGTGCCTTCCTGTACTGCATAGGTGAAAGAACTAAAATCTGCTTTTCTAAGGTTACCTGGTAGTTGGGTTTCCCATGTGATTTAGTTTTCACCAATCAAAAGCTTTTGCAAAAGAAATTAATTTAGAACTAAGTTATGTAGGAAGAGACAGGACATGAGGAACAATGTTGCTCAAACAGATTATGGTAGAAAAGGCAGAGTTCTAGAGCTTGTCAGGTGTGGCAGAAGATTCTAGACACTGCAGGTCCTGACTGTTGTTGAGGCAGAATGTTTCTGGAACAGAGGCTTTCTGAGAGTGTACTTTGCTGACTGCGGTGGAGGCTGCAGCTCCTTTGTTAGCTTAGTTCTGCAGTGTGACTTAAGTGTGGAAACAACCTAGAGTCTGTTTCTTCCATCCTCCAAGTGATTTTGTGAACTGTTTATATGCTTATTAAATCTCTGTGCTTAAGCCAGCTTCAGTGGACTCTGTTGTCTGTAACTAAGAACACTGATCAGCACATCTAATATTTTTTGTGTCTGTCTTATTACTAGAATATATACACTCCAAGAGAAATTAACCTTTTACTGTCAATTACAGAATTCCCAATGTCAGGTACAGCTTAGTTCATAGTAGATGTTAATATGTAATTATTGAATTTCATGACATAAATTTTAGAAATGTTTAGTTCCTCCTGCAATGATAGAAACTGCTTTGGAATACCCTCTTAATACCTTCCTGCCAGGCCACTAAGCTCTTTCTCTATATTTATTATCTTTCATTTCAGCTTGCTTCTAGAATATGATATATCTAGGGGATTGAGATTGTTGAATAGGTATTGGCTACTCACGCTTCCTAAAATTTGACATTGTCTCATGCTTCTGTTCATTTTTGGAATCCCTGTGCTCCACTGTGCTACTGAGCACAGTCCTATGCACTTTTCAACAGACTGAAGTAGTATTTTCTTGTACCATCCTTTCCTGTACTTTCCCAAATTATTAATTAATTATACCTTAATTTATGTTCATATAATACTATGTAGACATTTTATTATAGCATTTCTAGAATAACAGATTACATTTTATTATTCTGAGTCATGTGTTATAATTACTAGGTGAAATAAAATGTATGGGTGAAGAATATTAAAATGTCATAATGTTTGACAAAATGTGCTATAAACTCACAAATGTAAGTTATTATCTTTATTATTACATGTAGAATCGGAAAAAATTTATTGCTCAGTTACTTATTTATATTCTCTGATACATAGACTTCCAATTTATTCCATTTAGCTTCTTTCTAAGGACTTACTTGCCTTACACGTGACCTGACTTTTTCAAGCCCTGGAAAGAATGGCCAGCCACATGTTAATTTGTGTGGTTGACCCGAAGAGTAGAAGTTTCCCTCAGAGTCTTTCCTCAGAAAATTAGGGAATAATTCAGTTTAGAACTAGTTCATTCCTGGATACAAACATTAAAATACTGTGCTCAAACAAATAAACATAACTAAATTATTTTTACTTTCTTTTTTCCTTTTAAATGAATTGTACCCTCTTGGAAAATCATGCTGTATTGCAATTATCCCCAAATAACTATTCCCCTGGTCATTTGAAGAATTTTCTTTTATAGTATGGAATATATTATGTGACTCATATTCAAACAATATAAATGTTTATTATTTCCAATATTTTCATTTTTCTTCTTTAGAGACTTCTATTAGCACATTAGAGAGCAGGTATTTTGAATATTTTATTTGAAGCATTTAGCATTTGTAAAATTAATATCATATCTCTCCATTGATTTTTATTTTATTCTTGATAATAAACAAAATTTGCATCAAAAATAAAATAAAAAATTAAGGAGGTAATATTTACAATAAGCCAGATGTGGAAGCATGCTTTTACAGATTAAACATTTACTGAGTTGGCAGGAAAAGACTTTCTTCCTCATTCAGCCAAATAAGTTTTGTTTGAATGGATTCTAATTTCTTATTCCTTTACCCTTTTTACCATCTTTCTGTTGCTTTGTTTACCTAATCGTGGTTTTTCCTAACCACTGCCTTCCACAGTTCTGCACAGCTGCTTCCCAGATGAGCTAAAGAGCTCATTTTCATTTTTACACAAGTTTAAACTATGGGCTAATCCTATATGGCTTTCACACAGAAACAGTGACTGAAATTTCTTTGTGACAGTTCTCATTGCTACACATTTTTTTTTTTAAAGGGACAATTCAAGCAAACTTGACTATAGGAAAACATGAAACATCCTTATCCGGTTCTGCATCCTTCAAATCACATGTATTCTTGGAAAACTAGTGGGTACAAGGCCTAGGTTTATGAAGAACACAATGTATGCATTCAGAAAATAAAGAAAAACAGACTTTTCCAGAAAATTAAGAAAGTTTCTAATTTTTTTCTTACCTACTAAAGGTTGATTAACCAATTTCTATAGAGTATTTCACCCAAATGCCTTCAAAATAGGTCCAGAGGCATGGATGCATGGAACAGACTGACAGATCTCAGAGGGGAGGTGGTGGGCCTCCCTAGAAGAGATTAACCAAAGAATTTATATGCATATATGCATAGCCCAAGGACACAGGCAATAATGTGGTGAAGGTCTGGGGTGGGGAAGGGGAGGCGTGGAGAGGAGGAGTGGGGGCAAAATAGGGAACATCTGTAATAATGTCAACAATAAAAAATAAACTTAAAACATAAAAATAAAATTAAAATGGCTTTACTGAACATGAGTTGAAAAACCAAAGCAATAATTCTTGTTTAATGGACTTGTTTCATATATTCACACATGAAATAAAAAGATTCAAGGAGATTTCCTGATTTAGAGATATTTCAATAAACTTTAAGCAATTCCTTCCTTCTTTCTTTTCTTCCTCCCTCCCTCCCTCCTACCCTCTCTTCCTTCCTTCTTTCTTACCGTCTTCCTGCCTTACTTCTTCCTTCCTTTTTCTCCCTCTCTTTCTCCTTTCTTTCCTTTTTTCTTCCCTTTCCTTTCCATGTTCATTTCTGTACTTTTTGGACAGTGCATCCTAGTCAAAACCACCCAGAATACTCTACAATTTAAACAATAAATCCCCAAAGGTTTGATATTGGAACTTCCACTCAGATAGATGATAATGGATAGAGATTATGGGAACTAACAAAGAGGTATGTTGGCATTCCTAATGACTTGCCTTTTCATGTTGGACTTGTTTATCGCTTTCTTTATTTAAAAGTGAGAGAGGAAAATGAGAGGTTGAATTCTGGGTTATGACTAAAGAAGCTAAACTACTTAAGAAATTACCATGATTCCATTTCATTACATTTTGGCACACAAGAGCATGCATATGTTCCTGGATTGTAAGGTGTGTTCATGAATCAGAATTGCACAGCCTGAGGGCTTATATGGTTCACACTCTTTCTTAAAATAATGATTATGCAAAAATAAGTAAAAGTCAAATATAAATATTGATAGAAAGTAACCATGCCACATGTGAAAAGCATAAAAATATGTGTATGGGATTTTTAGATCCATGTCACAGATGAGTTAACTTCCCTTCTGTTGTGCCTTTACAAATTTATGGGTGATTGAACATAAATGACTCAGAATATTAATGTGTCAACAAGCCTTTATTATGTGTGTGTGTGTGTATGTGTGTGTGTGTATAAGTTTGAACATATACATGGTACTGATGTTTTGTAGCTAAATAACAACTAATTCTGCTAATGTGAGAAAGTCAGAAAATCAATGAATTATATTAATCATTCCTGAATTCAAATGCTCAGGAAAACTGCTGTTAGGTTTGACTACTTAGGTTGAGTGTGTTTAGGACTATGTGTGAAATCTTTCCTGGATTTTCTTACAGAAAGAGACCAGGGTAAGGAATAATTAAATCAGGGTTTCTGTTTCGTTAGTCCTCAAGTTTGGCCATGATACAAATTGAGAGATCATCAAATTGAACTTAATTATTCAGTTTTTTTTTTCAAAGGGTCATTTTTACTCCTAAAAGTAGGTAGAGGAAAAATATAAACAAACACACAGATTGTTCTCTTTACAATGAAATCTTTAAGATCAATTCAATTTTTCAAATTGTTTTTCTGGTTTTGAAATTCTTTTATGTGACTAACATTTTGTAATATTTCAAAATGAAATTACATATTGTTTGAAGAAATTGGTCTTGTATTGTTTCATTCAATTACATAAATTAGTAGAAATGGAATGAATTTAATTTTATAAGTAACTTGGCAGTTGAGGTTCCCAAGTTTAAGCACTTACTGCCCAATGTAATCCTTTTATGTAACAAACTAGAACCAAATGGGAATTGATAGTATAAAAAAAATTTATTTCATACTAAAAGCAGACAGAAATTCAGAGACTCTATACATATCACGCACTGTACGCTTGGATATTCATGAAAACAACAGAAGCTTATATTAATATTGTAATTGTTCGTGGTTTTTTTTTCATATGGTGAGATGGATTTTGAGCTAAAGAACTCATAAACAGGTTCTAATGTTATCTGACAATTTGAAATCCAATGAAAATTTTGTCCTACCATAAAAAAAAATTTGTGAATTAATGGCAAATGTCCAGAATTAGACTATAATATAATAATATGGTTTTATGATAATAGTAGTATGGTTTTTAAAACAATATCATTTTAATAGTATATTTAAAAAGAAAGTAAAACAAAATAAAGGGCATCAAGTCATATGTACAAATAGAAAAATACACAGTGCTGGAATGTTAAGAATCTGGACTCGGAATTAGGAGCCCTAGGACCTAGTCTGAATTCTGTTGCATCTACCCTTTCATCCTAAAGCAAGCGATTACTATTCTCATTTGTGAGACTTACATTCAAGCATCCTTAGATTTCTAGATTGTCAATCATTACTAGATATCTAGTGTACCTTAAGTTATGAATGTTGGACTTTTGAACAAAATCTACCTGATATGTATTGACTAATATGTATTCCAAGAATAGAAACTGACATTGCCTGCTACTCTAGGTAGCAAGATGTGTTCCCTAAAGCATTATGTTAATTTACTTTTTTGATTCTGTGGTTGCCACAGCTATGGTATCTGCAGGAAGATAATCCTGGTGCATCCCTGCTTATTTTATTAATCTAAATGAGATAGTCACCATGTAGCTGACACAGGGAAATTGTAAGAAGTTGGAGATATTTTTTTGATGTCTTCAAGTTTCTTCTTGATACATACAACAGAATTAATCTTTAAGGGAAATAATGGGTTTGGTATTTTGTGGGGTGGCCTGTGAAATTAACTGGCAGTTTCTTTAGGAAAATGGTTTTGAGTTTCAAATAATAAACAAGTGCAATTTTGGCATGTTTATTTGTAAATTGGAAGTTGTCTATTATTCCTGATAGCTATACACTATAACTTTAACTCTATTTAAATTTGTTATAACAAATACATTTTTCTTTAATTCATTGCAGCATTATTTACAAGAGCCAAGATATGGAAACAACCTTCCATAAAAAGATGAAACATTGCCATTCATGACAAAAGGAATGAATTGTGAGGGTACTATGCTCAGTGAATTAAGTCAGATGGAAAAAGACAAAAACCGTATGATTTCACTAATATGTGGAATATAAAACAAAAAAGTAGTAAACTAACAAAATAAAACAAAACAAAAACTCAGATACAGAAAACAGAATGGTGGTTCCCACATGGGGAGGGATTTAGGGGAGGGCAAATTGAGTAAACGGGGTCAAATATATGGTAAGAAAAGGAAATTAGACTTTTGGTGATGAGCATGCAATAGAATATACAGATATTGAATTATAATAGTGTACACCTGCAATTAATATAATATTATTAGCCAATGTTACCTTAATAAATTTAAAAAATTAATTAAAATGTAGATTTTAAATAGGAAATAGACAAATAAATAGGTTTATACAAATACATAAATGCTAGTTTATATTAATTTAAATACTATAAAAATTTTTCCAAAAAATAAAACTATACCTTTTTAGAAGCAATATGTAATAATCTTCTTTAACTAAGGGCTCCAAGTGAGCATCATAATGGGATAGTTTGACATTAGTTGCCTACTCATATAATGTAATACGTAGTTAGTCACCATAGAGAATTCTTGCTGAAAAAATACATACACTGAATACAATTAAGCCTTTAGGTTCATCTTCCAGTTTAAAGAAAATACACAGAAACAAGTCAAAGGACATGACAAGGAAACAATGAGACACTTCCAGGATTCAGGGTAATGTGGAAAGGCAACTGGTCTTATTTCTTTAAAAAGTCAATGTCATTAATTCAAAAGAATATATGCACGCCTATGTTCATAGCAGCATTATTTACAATAGCCAAGATATGGAAGCAACCCAAGTGCTCATCAATAGATGAGTGGATAAAGAAGTGGTGGTACAATATCAATAGTCACCTTAAATGTAAATGGATTGAATGCTCCGATAAAAAGACACAGAGTAGCGGATTGGATAAGAAAGCATAACCCATATATATGCTGTTTACAAGAGACCCACCTCACAACAAAAGACTCACATAGGCTGAAAGTGAAGGGATGGAAAAAAATCTTCCAAGCAAATGGAAAGGAAAAAAAAGCTGGGGTAGCAATACTCATATCTGATAAAATAGATTTCAAAACGAAAGCCATTACTAGAGACAAAGAAGGTCACTATATAATATTGAAAGGATCTATCCAACAGGAAGATATAACCTTGGTAAACATATACGCACCGAATATAGGAGCACCAAAATATATTAAAAATCTGCTGGAGGACTTCAAAGGAGAAATTGACAGCAATACAATCATAACAGGGGACTTCAACACCCCGCTGACATCACTGGATAGATCCTCTAGACAAAAAATTAACAAGGACACAGAGACTCTAAACGAAGCACTAGACCAAATGGATTTAATAGATATTTACAGAGAATTGCACCCCAAAACTATAGAATTCACATTCTTCTCAAGTGCACATGGGACATTCTCAAAGATAGACCACATGTTAGGACACAAACGAAGCCTCTACAAGTTCAAGAAGATTGAAATCATATCAAGCATCTTCTCAGATCACAATGGCATGAAACTAGAAATCAATTGGAAAAAGAACATGCAACGACATTTGAATACATGGAGGCTAAATAGCATGTTATTAAACAATGAATGGGTTACCGAGGAGATCAAGGAAGAAATTAAAAACTTCCTGGAAACCAACGAAAATGAACACACAACAACACAAAATCTATGGGATGCAGCGAAAGCAGTTCTGAGAGGGAAGTTCATAGCACTACAGGCCCACCTCAAGAATCAACAAAAATTTCTAATAGACTATCTAACCTCACAACTTAAAGAACTAGAAAGCAAACAAAAAGAAAACCCCAGAGCAAATAGAAGGAAGGAAATAGTAAAGATCAGAGCAGAAATAAACGACATAGAGACCAGAGAAACAATTCAAAGGATCAATAAAACAAAGAGCTGGTTTTTTGAAAAGATAAACAAGATTGATGGACCCTTAGCTAGACTCACCAAGAAACAAAGAGAGAGAACCCAAATACACAAAATCAGAAATGAAAGAGGAGAAGTAACAACTGACACCACAGAAATACAAAGGATCATTAGCAAATACTATGAACATTTATATGGCAACAAATTCGACAATCTAAGTGAAATGGACAAATTTCTAGAAACACATAGTCTCCCAAAACTGGACCGGGAAGAGATAGAAAACTTGAACAGACCAATAACAGCTGAGGAAATTGAAGATGTAATCAAGACTCTCCCAGCAAACAAAAGCCCAGGCCCAGATGGCTTCACGGGGGAGTTTTACCGAACATTCAAAGAAGAACTAACACCCATTCTCCTCAAACTATTTCAAAAAATTCAAGAAGAAGGAAGACTTCCAAACTCGTTTTATGAGGCCAGCATAATCCTAATTCCAAAACCAGAAAAAGACACTACAAAGAAAGAAAACTACAGGCCAATATCCCTGATGAATGTAGATGCCAAAATCCTAAACAAAATACTAGCAAATCGGATCCAGCAATACATCAAGAAAATTATTCACCATGACCAAGTGGGATTCATCCCAGGGATGCAAGGCTGGTTCAACATTCGCAAATCAATAAATGTGATACACCACATAAACAAAATGAAAGATAAAAACCACATGATCATATCAATAGATGCTGAAAAAGCATTCGACAAAATCCAGCACCCATTCCTGATAAAAACGCTCAGCAATTTGGGAGTAGAGGGATCATATCTTGATATAATAAAGGCCATATATGAAAGACTTACAGCCAACATCATACTCAATGGGCAAAAACTAAAAACATTTCCCTTAAGAACAGGAACAAGACAGGGATGCCCACTTTCGCCACTCTTATTTAACATAGTACTGGAAGTCTTAGCCACAGCAATCAGACGTGAAGAAAAAATAAAAGGAATCCAAATTGGAAAGGAAGAAGTGAAACTGTCATTATTCGCAGACGATATGATATTATATATAGAAAACCCTAAAGACTCCATCAAAAATCTACTAGACTTAATAAATGAATTTGGCAAAGTAGCAGGATACAAAATTAATGTCAAGAAATCAATGGCATTCTTATACACCAATGACGAACTCACGGAAAGAGAAACTAAAAAAACAATACCATTTACCATCGCGGCAAAAAAATTAAGATACCTAGGAATAAACCTAACCAAAGAAGTAAAGGACCTATTTGCAGAAAACTACAGGACATTGAAAAAAGAAATAGAGGAAGATATAAAAAAGTGGAAACACATACCTTGTTCATGGATTGGAAGAATTAACATCATTAAAATGTCCATATTACCCAAAGCAATCTATAGATTCAATGCAATCCCCATCAAAATACCAGTGACATATTTCACAGAACTAGAACAAATATTTCAAAAGTTCATATGGAACCAAAAAAGACCCCGAATAGCCACAGCAATCTTGAAAAAGAAGGACAAAGTAGGTGGGATCACAATACCGGATATCAGCTTATACTACAAAGCCACTGTAATCAAAACAGCCTGGTACTGGCACAAGAACAGGCATATAGACCAGTGGAACAGAACAGAGAATCCGGAAATTGACCCAAGACATTATGCTCAATTAATATTTGACAAAGGTGGCAAGAGCATACAATGGAGTAAAGATAGCCTCTTTAATAAATGGTGTTGGGAAAATTGGACAGCTACATGCAAAAAAATGAAACTAGACCATCAACTTACACCACACACAAGAATAAACTCAAAATGGATAAAAGACTTAAATGTGACTCGTGAATCCATAAAAATCCTAGAAGAAAATGTAGGCAACAAAATTTCGGACATCATACGCAGTAGAATCTTCACTGATACATCACCTAAGGCAACAGAAACAAAGGGAAAAATGAACACATGGGACTACATCAAACTCAAAAGCTTCTGCACAGCAAAAGAAACAACCATCAAAACAGATAGGGAACCCACTCCATGGGAGAGCATAATTGCCAATGACACATCAGATAAGGGGTTAATTTCCAAAATATACAGAGTGCTCATACAACTCAACAAAAGGAAGACAAAGAACCCAATTAAAAAATGGGCAGAGGAACTAAATAGACACCTCTCCAAAAAGGACATACAAATGGCTAAGAGACACATGAAGAAATGCTCAACATCATTAATCATCAGAGAGATGCAAATTAAAACAACAATGAGGTATCACCTCACACCTGTCAGAATGGCCGCCATCAACAAATCATTAAACAACAAGTGTTGGCGAGGGTGTGGAGAAAAGGGGACTCTAGTACACTGCTGGTGGGAATGCAGACTGGTGCAGCCACTGTGGAAAACACTATGGTGTTACCTCAAAAAATTAAAAATTGAACTGCCATTTGACCCAGTGATCCCACTTCTAGGAATATACCCTAAGAAGCCTGAAACACCAATCAGAAAAAATACATGTACCCCCATGTTCATAGCAGCACTATTTACAATAGCTAAGATCTGGAAACAGCCCAAGTGTCCATCAGTGGATGAATGGATAAAAAAGCTGTGGTACATATACACAATGGAGTACTATGCAGCTGTAAGAAAGAAAGATCTCTTATCCTTTGAGACGACGTGGAGGGACCTCGAGAGTATTATCCTAAGCGAAACAAGCCAAGCAGAGAAAGACAAATATCACATGATCTCACTTATTTGTGGAATATAATGAACATAGCAGTCTGAGGAACAGGGTAGACCCAGAGACGTGGAAGTAGGGTATAAACTGACACCCCTCAGGAGAGGGGGTGGGGAGGAGGGAGGAGATGAACCACAGAACTTATGCACATGTATGCATAAGTGATGGACATGGACAACAAGGCTGGGGACAGGGTGGGGGGATGGGGAGGAGGGTGTCAATGGGGAAAAAAAGGAGAAACCTCTGTAACAAAAATAAATTAATAAAATAAAAAAAAAAAAAAAAAGAAGTGGTGGTACATATATAGTGGAATATTACTTGGCTATAAAAATGAATTCTTACCATTTGAGACAGCATAGATGGGCCTAGAGGATATTATGCTAAGTGAAATAAGTCAGTCAGAAAAAGACAAATACCATATGATTTCACTTATATGTGAAATCTAAAGAGTAAAATAAACAAACAAAATAGAAACAGACTCATAGATACAGAGAACAGACTGATGGTTGCCAGAGAGGAGGGGAGTTGGGGGGCTGGATGAAAATAGTGAAGGGATTAAGAAGCATAAATTGGTAGGTATAAAGTAGTCATGGGGATGTAAAGTACAGCATAGGGAATACAGTCAATAATATTATAATAACTATGTGTAATGCCAGGTGGATACTAGAAATATCAGGAAACACTTTTGTTAAGTATATGATTGTGTAACCACTGTACTGTACACTTGAAACTAATACAAAATAATATCGAATATAAACTGTAATTAAAAATAAAATTTAAGTAAATAAATCTTTTTTTAAAAATGTCAATGTTATGACCAAGAAAAAAATATCTTGTTGAAAAGTATGGGGGTGGGGGAGGGCTGAATGGATTATGGTTCACAGACTAGCTATAAAACACATTTTGAGAATAATTAGAAAATCTGAATATGAGCGATGTTAGATAAGAATTGGAAATAATTTATTTTCTTATGTATAATAGTGGTGTTATATTGGAGAACGTTCTTATTCCTATGAGATTCATAATAAAATATTTAGGGGTAAAATCTGCCAGCTACTTTAAAATGGCACGCACGTGCACACACACACACACACACACACACACACACTAACATACTTCATAGAGTTGAAGCAAATTTAGAAAAATGTTAACAATTGTTTAGTCTGCATTGTAAGTATATTGGTATTTATTATACTGTTCTTTGAGCTTTTCCAAAGTTTTTAAATTTTATAAGAAAAAGCTGGGAAAGTTGCACAATTTGAATGCCACTGGATAGGACACTTAAAACGTAATTTGTGTTATGTATACTTGACCAAAATTTTTTAAATGTTGGAAAAATCCTTGTGTAAGGAATAATCCTGTCTTAACCACATTAAATGTTGTCAATAAACTAGAGGTTGTCTCAGATCTCTAATTATTCATTTAAGGTTTACCCAGAGTCATAATCTTCAGTAAAACATATTCTAGACCGTTAAAGAGACTACCAGATGATTGTTCTGGGAGTCTTACTTTTTTAAAAGCAATGAAACAAATAGGGCCTGGGTAAAATTCTCCCACAGAATAACGCAGACAGAGATTTCAGTACAAGTTCAGTAGGCATCGTTAGCTCTAGCATATTTGGGTTTTGTAGAGAAGCAGGAGAAGGTCCCTCTGAATCCACCTTTTGAAACCTCTCCTCTTCATCCTGGAGTTGTCCATGAATGACATTACTTAATGTTTATCTTGGGATAAAAAGAAACTAAATGAGATAAGTATTGGAAAGTTAAATTTATTTGTAAAAGAATCCCAAGTAAATATTACAACAATTATGTGAACCACAGTTCAGAGGATATGAATAGATTCTAAAAGGATCCTGGGACATAACTGAGGTTCAACAAGTCAGGGCCAATTTTTTCCTAAAGACTTTCAGGCCGAAGCCACAATTAAAGGCCACTTTTGGTTCTGTCCAGAGCTCTTCCACACACAACGTTGTGGGACACTGTAATTCTTACTCATAGTGACCGAAAATAAAAGCCTGGTTAAGTACAAAGGGTTGCTTTCTGCCAAGCTCAGTGAAAGAAGGAAGTGGCAAGGGTGGGTACAGGATGGCTGAAATTCCCCAGTCTTAACTATGGATAGCAGGATTGCTTAAAGTTCTGAAAAACAATCCCAAATTAGGTCTTGTAAAGAAATACATGACCTGACAGTGACTAGAACACGGTATGAGACCAAAGGGGAAAAAAAACTTTTTTTATTATGACAAAGTCCTAAAGTAGATCATGTATTGATTTAAAAAAAAAAAATCATGGTATGTGGGTTCCAAAGATCTTTATTTGATCTTGTATTTCTAGTTGTGAGTGCAAATGTCTGTGTGTAACTTTGGTTAAGCCAGTTAACACCTCTGTGATACACCTTGTTAAAATGTAAAAAAGATCCCCAACCATAAGGTTGTAAAGAGTAAGGGAATTGATTATATAAATTATTAAGCACAGTGCTTTCAGTACAAGAAGTGCTCAGTTAATTTTTATCAGCATCATAATCATGTCAGACTGTGACTCAGTCGAGCTTTGTTAACCGTTGTGGTGTGTAGCAACCCAACAGAGCCCAAGGGCTGAAATTAAACCCTCTCAGAATGGTTGAGTAAAGGAGATAATGACTGAGCTAATGGCGAATATGACTTCTAAAATCTAAGACAGTAATTTAGACCAGACGTTACAAACTCAAATGCCTAGAAAAATTTGATAGGTACTATAAATCCGTGACTCAAGTGTGATGGTGCAGCAGCCGGTGTGCGTGAGTGGTCAAGTGTATGTTAATCTGGTGAAAACATAGCCCATCTCAAGGAGCAGCTGCTGTTTAATTCTACATCCTGGTTGGGATGAAAGAAGAAAGCTCAGTGTGGGAAGAACTTATTAGTTTTTAAGGGAATCTGTAAATCCAAAATATTTATATGATATTTCCTGTTTCTAAAACATTGAAAAAAATTTAAATACACTGTACAGGCCAAATAAAACAGGTCTTCAGCCGGATACTACTAACTGGTGATCTCAAATCTATGGCTTCTTATATCACATCTATCTAAGATCAGTAGTGGTCTTAAAGATTAGGAGGGGATTGAACCTCTGGGTTGGGGACAAGTAGGTTAGAACAGTGCTCTTGGGGGGAGAGAGAGAGACAGAAAGAGAGAGAGAAGGGGGGATGATGTCATTTTTAATTTTCTAATAGCAACATTAAAAAGGTGAAAAAAATAGGTAAATAGAATGTTAGTTATATATTTCATTTAACCCAACATATCCAACATCTTATTTTAACATGTAATTAATGTGACTTTATTAATAAAATATTTTGTTTTATGATGCCTTCAAAATCAGTGTGTATTTTACACTCATAGCACACCTTGATTCAGGGTTAGTCACATTTAAAGTGCTCAATAGTCATATGTGGCTAGGGGTTATCCTACTGGACAGCACAGGTCTGAAGTGAGCTTCTCAAACTTTAATATTCATATTGAAATTTTGAGGATTATGTTAAAAATGCCAATTCTGATTCTCTTGTTGGGATAGAGCCCGGGATGCTTCACTTCTTACGGGCTCTGAGGTGGTGGCAGTGCCACTGGTCCATGGACCACTTTGAACATCAGGGAGCTAGATGGTTGTGGCAATCTCCCTCAATCAGCATCCTTCACCCAAAGCATTCCCTCCTTTTTCTAATTCACCCAGTACCTGTTGAAGATCATAACCTGGTATTCTAATGGTTACTCAGTTACCATATTTAGATGTGGAACAACATTAATAACTTTAAAATACGCAATATTTTATATACCACTTGCAGAAACACTGACTCATTTACTCTTTTTTTAAAAAAACTTGGGAACCTGTTGATGTTACCAGACACTTTCATGACAATGCACGTAAGCACAAGACACAGGATAAGCACAACTTTATAATTCTAATTTCATATGTTTGGCATATTAAACATTTTAATAAAACAGACAATAGGATTGTGAGGGAAATTTGACAATAATATTCTCAAAGCTTTAGGATTTAGGGGCATTCCTCGGTCAAGGGTATGAATATTTCATGGACTTTCCAAAGAGAAACACAAAGGGAACTTTTTAATTCCCCCTGACCATCCTATATGAGGAATGGATAGAGCTCTGCAGGCAGAGCTTAGATCTTTGTTCAACAATATATAAATATGGAAATTTAAGCAGCTAAATGTAGGATAGAATATAACTCAAGGATTTTATATAGTGCAACTGTCCTCAGGATACAAAAGATTTTAAGCCCAGAATAGTGTTCTGGAGGTGAGCAGTGAATGATAATTCCTAAGAACTTGTTCACACTCATCACAGTTTTGCTTGCGAGCTTTGAGCTTTTAGCAAGTGGTTTACTCTATTTTCTCCTCTCTCATATGGTAAGAATAATGCTTGTCAAACCTATTTCATAAAGTTGTTATAAAGGAACATGTATATTGTATAGAGAAGTATAAAGGAACTTGTATATTGTAACATGGTATTATAAGCTATTCTCACTATGCTGAGAGGAAGGTATTGAATCTTAAACCCATGGTGAAGATGCAGTCTGAACTGACAGGATGATCAAGTACTCAGGGCCCTTGCTACTGCTGCATTTCATAAAAGTTACAGTTGTCCGCTGATAATATATTTTCCAGGATTCATGGAACTTATGTTCCTTCCTACACAGATGAAAACAACATGTCAAAGGTAAATAAATAAAAAGAGACCTTATGAAATCTTTCATTTTAAAGTCTTTGTTTGAGTTCTTAATTGAACTAAGTATGGAACTATATATACCAAGGTATTTTTTCCCTAGTAACAACTGCTTAAGTCATTTATTGGCATGAAATATTGAGTGAAAATTTGAAATTTAATTCTGATAGAGGGCTTAAATTAAACTCACATGGTAAAAATTTTCCAGTGGAATCATTGGAAAAAACTAATTTTGTTTAAAAAGTAAATATTAAGACCCCCGGATAGCCACAGTAGTCTTGAAAAAAAAAAGAACAAAGTAGGAGGGATCATAATACTGAATATCAGGTTATACTACAGAGCTATTGTAATCAAAACAGCCTGGGAGAGCATAATTGCCAATGATACATCAGATCAATGGAACAGACAGAGAACCCAGAAATTGACCCAAGACATTATGCTCAATTAATAATTGACAAAGGAGGCAAGAGCATACAGTGGAGTAAAGACAGCCCCTTTAATAAATGGTGTTGGGAAAATTGGATAGCTACTTGCAAAAAAATGAAACTAGACCACCAACTTACACCATACACAAGAATAAACCCAAAATGGATAAAAGACTTAATTGTGACTCATGAATCCATAAAAATTCTAGAAGAAAAGGTAGGTTACAAAATTTCATACATCACACGCAGCAGAATTTTCATTGATACAATGCCTAAGGCAAGAGAAACAAAGGAAAAATGAATAAATGGGACTACATCAAACTCAAAAGCTTCTGCACAGCAAAAGAAACAACCATCGAAATGGAAAGGGAGCACACTGTATGGGAGAGCATAATTGCCAATGATACATCAGATAAGAGGTTAATTTCCAAAATATACAGAGTACTTATACAACTCAACAAAAGGAAGACAAAATCCAATTAAAATAGTCAGAGGACCTAAATAGACACTCTCCAAACAGGACATACAAATGGCCAAGAGACATATGAAAAAATGCTCAATGTCACTAATCATCACAGAGATGCAAATTAAAACGACTATGAGATATCACCTCACACCTGCCAGAATGGCTGCCACCAACAAATCATCAAACAACAAGTGCTGGTGAGGGTGTGGAGAAAAGGGGACTCTAGTACACTGCTGGTGGGAATGCAGACTGGTGCAGCCACTATGGAAAACAGTATGGTGATTCCTCAAAAAATCAAAAATGGAACTGCCATTTGATCCAGTGATCCCACTTCTAGGATTATATCCTAAGAAGCCTGAAACACCAATCAGAAAGAATATATGTACCCCTATGTTCATAGCAGCACTATTTATAATCGCTAATATCTGGAAACAGCTCAAGTGTCCATCAACAGAGGAGTGGATAAAAAAGCTGTGATACATATACACAATGGAATACAATGCAGCTGTAAGAAAGAAAGATCTCTTATCCTTTGAGAGGACATGGAGGGACATGGCAAGTATTATGCTAAGTGAAACAAGCCAATCAGAGAAAGAAAAATATCACATGATCTCACTTATTTGTGGAATATAATGAACAAAATAAGCTGAGCAACAAAATAGACCCAGAGACATAGAAGTAGGGTTCAGACTGACAAACATCAGAGGAGTGGGTGGTGGAAAGCGAAGATATAAACTAAAGAACTTATATGCATATATGCATAACCAATGGACATAGACAACAATGCTGTGTGTGTGTGTAGGGGGGTGTGTCACTAGGGGAAAAAGTAGAAACATCTGTTACAAAAATGAATTAATTTTTTAAAAAGTCAAATATTATCTGGATCTGAGGAGAAAAAAACCCAAAATAATAAAACTCTCTAGTTGAGAAAAATAATAAAATATTATTAAAAGCTATTAAAGAAGGCATAAATAAATAAATTGAAGACAATACTATAAAGATGTCAATTAATTTTACATTGGTCACAACTTGAAAGGAATTCCAATCAAAATTATAACTTTTTTGTATATAAATGTTATAAATTGACTCAAAAATGTATATAAAAGACTAAAGGACAAGCATAGCATAGATACTTCTGAAGAAGAAAAGCAAAGTGAATAAATTGTTTTTCTTTATATGAAGAATTATAATGAACATATAACAAATGAGCAAGATGCTGTTCTTTCAGGGAGGGATTAATAAAACAAAAAAGTGAACCCAGAAACAAACCAACACTTATAGAACTTAACCTATGACATCAATGGTGTTGCAGACATGTGAGAGGAGATGGTGGACCTTTCACTAAGTGTTGCTAAGACAAATTATTAGTGATATGGAAAAACAAAATAAAAAATGGACTCTTATCTAACCACCATACACAATATTAAATTCAGGTAGTTTACAAGTATAAAACAAAAAGCAAATGACCACAAGGAAGGTAAAATTTGTTGAACAAAACACACAAAAATATGCAAACTTTCGAGGAAAAACATTAACAAAATGCATTAATCTGATTATTAAAACTTCTGACCACCAAAACTCCATGTAAAGGAAGTAAAAAGATAATTATGCATGGGAAGATATTTTTCAAGACATATGAGAGGCAAAGAATCAATCAATATCCAAAATATAAAAATGAAAGGAATTTATGCAATCTACAAGAAAAAGCAGAAAAAAATTAACCAATAGCAAAATGAGGAAGATCTTAATAGATACTTCACAGAAAGGAAATCTGAGCAAATGATAAAAGATATCCAATGAGATTAGTAATCATGGAAATGAAAATTAAAACCACAATCAGAGATCATTTATAAGTCATTGCAGTGGAAAAAAGTTTGTTAATACCATGTGTTAATGAGGTTGAGGGTTAACTAGAAAACTTATGTAGTATTCCTGGTGGGTTCAAATTGGTATTACCACTTTGAAAACAATTTAGGGAGATTCCAAAATGGCAGCGAAGTGAATGGAAGCTACACAGACCACCTCCCAGGACCAAACTGAAATTACCACTAAAATAAAGACAAATCGTCAGGAAAAAGCAACAGAATAGCAGCAGGAGAGGACCCATAAAACCAGAGACAGGAAAAAAGGACACTGAATCGAACCTGGTAGGTCTGAGGTGGTTGGAGAGGGTGGCCTGGGAGCCCACAGACAGCAGCTGTTTTAGCCGTGAGCACCTCCCTCGGGGTTAAAATCTCAAGCTGGCTGCACAGTGCAGAGGTCCAGGACAGAGCACTAAATTAGCTACAGCCACTCACCTTGGGTTCTGGCAGAGGGAGGGCGGACTGGACTGGAACTGTGTGGGGACACTCAAGATTTGGAGGGCACTCAGAGTTTTGCTGAGTCACAGCCACACAGGACAGTGGCCATCTTGCTCTGGGAGCCCCTTCCTGGAGCTCTGGGGAGAAGCAGCAGCCCCTCCCTCAGAGATTTAATACCACCCCGCTAGGCCAGAGAAATGCAAATTGAGGCTCATTAACAACCAGCATCTGCCCCACCCTCTAGAAATCTTCTCATGCTGAACACCTGAGGGAGTTTTTCATTCAGCTGAGGGATACAATCCAAGGCTCATCAAGTTACCGAGACTAATAGCCCCCAGGCAAAAAGCTAGAGGATATCTGAACCTTTCCTGGGCTTGCAAATCTACCCAGGAAAGTAAGATTTGACAGTGGTGTTTAAGGTGGGTCCTCCCTCATAAATGAAATGTAATTAAGCAAGTTATCAGATATAGAGTTCAGAGCCACGATCTTGAGGAAGCTCAACAGCATTAGTAAAGATATAAAAATATTGAAAACCAACCAAGTGGAAATGAAGAATGACATAGCAGAAATAAAGAACACATGAGAAAGAATAATCAGCAGAGTAGAGGAAGCTGAGGACCGGATCAGTGAATTAGAAGACAGGGTAGAAAAAATCAACCAATCAGAAAACCAAAAGGTAAAAACAATTAAAAAACAGGAAGACAGCTTAAGAGAATTGTGGGACAACTGGAAATGTAACAACATTCATATCATAGGAGTTCCAGAAGAAGAAGTAAATGAGCAAGCTTTAGAGAATATATTTGAAGAAATAGTGACAGAAAACTTCCCTAACTTAGTGAAGGAAGAAGACGTTCAAGTTCAAGAAGCACAGAGAGCCCCAAGTAAGAAGAACCCAAACAGGCCCACACCAAGACACATAATAATTAAAATGCCAAAAATGAAAGACAAAGAGAGAATCCTAAAGGCAGCAAGAGATAAGCAACAGGTTACCTACAAAAGAACCCCCATAAGGCTATTTGCTGACTTCTCAAAAGAAACACTACAGACCAGAAAGGAATGGCATGAAGTAATCAAGGTAATGAAAAACAAGGATCTGACTCTAAGACTACTCTATCCAGCAAGGCTATCATTCAAAATAGAAGATGAGATAAAGAGCTTCCCAGACAAAAGAAAAAAAAAAAAAGGCTAGGGGAATATATTAGTACCAAACCAGTACTGCAAGAAATGTTAAAAGGACTGTTGTAATTAGTAGAAGAAATAGGAAGAAAAAAATAACCACAATAAACAAAAATGGCAATATATAAATACATATCAATAATAACTTTAAATGTAAATGGGTTGAATGCTCCAATCAAATGACACAGAGTAGCTGATTGGATAAGAAAGCATGATTCATATACATGTTGTTTACAAGAGACCCACCTCACAACAAAAGACTCATATAGGTTGAAAGTAAAGGGATGGAAAAAAATCTTCCAAGCAAACGGAAAGGAAAAAAAAGCTGGGGTAGCAATACTCATATCTGATAAAATAGATTTTAAAATGAAGGCCATAATTAGAGACAAAGAAGGCCACTACATAATATTGAAATGATCTATCGAACAGGAAGATATAACCTTGGTAAACATATATGCACCCAATATAGGAGCACCAAAATATATTAAAAATCTTCTGGAGGACTTCAAAGGAGAAATCAACAGCAATACAATCATAAAAGCGAACTTCAACACCCTGCTGACATCACTAGATAGATCCTCTAGACAAAAAATTAACAAGGAAACAGAGACTCTAAATGAAGCACTAGATAAAATGGATTTAATAGATATCTACAGAGAATTACACCCCAAAACTGCAGAATTCACATTCTTCTCAAGTGCACAGGGGACATTCTCAAAGATAGACCAAATGTTAGGACACAAACTAAGTCTCTACAAGTTCAAGAAGATTGAAATCATATCAAGCATCTTCTCAGACCACAATGGCGTGAAACTAGAAATCAATTGCAACAAGAACATGCAAAGACATTTGAAAACATGGAGGCCAAATAGCATGTTATTAAACAACGAATGGGTTACCAAGGAGATCAAGAAGAAATTAAAAACTTCCTGAAAACTAATGAAAATGAACACACAACAACACAAAATCTATGGGATGCAGCGAAAGCAGTTCTGAGAGGGAAGTTCATAGCACTACAGGCCTACCTCAAGAAACAAGAAAAACTTCTAATTGACCATCTAACCTCAAAACTGAAAGAACCAGAAAGCAAACAAAAAGAAAACCTCAGAGCAAGTAGAAGGAAAGAATGAACAAATTTCTAGAAACATATAGTCTCCCAAAACTAAACCAGGAAGAGATAGAAAACTTGAACAGACTAATAACAACTAAGGAAATTGAAGATGTAATCAAGACTCTCCCAGCAAACAAAAGCCCAGGCCCAAATGGCTTCATGGGGGTGCTTCAAGAATATTCAAAGAAGAACTGACATCCATTTTCCTCAAACTATTCTAAAAAATTCAAGAAGAAGGAAGACTTCCAAACTTGTTTTCTGGGCCCAGCATAATTCTAATTCCAAAACCAGAAAAAGACACTACAAAAAAAGAAAACTACAGGCCAATATCCCTGATGAACATTGATGCCAAAATTCTGAACTAAATACTAGCAAATCGGATCCAGCAATACATTAAAAAAATTATTCACTATGACCAAGTGGGATTCATCCCAGGGATGCAAGGATGGTACAATATTTGCAAATCAATGAATGTGATACACCACATAAACAAAATGAAAGATAAAAACCATATGATCATATCAATAGATGCTGAAAAGGCATTCAACAAAATTCAGCACCCATTTCTGATAAAAACGCTCAGCAATGTGTGAATAGAGGGATCATATCTCAACATAATAAAGGCCATATATGAAAAACCTACAGCCAACATCATATTCAATGGCCAAAAACTAAAAGCATTTCCCTTAAGAACAAGAACAAGACAGGGATGCCCACTTTCACCACTCTTATTTAACATAGTACTAGAAGTCTTAGCCACAGCAATCAGACATGAAGAAAAAATAAAAGGGATCCAAATCGGAAAGGAGGAAGTGAAATTGTCATTATTCACAGTTGACATGATATTATACATAGAAAACCCTAAAGACTACATAAAAAATCTGCTAGATTTAGTAAACAAATTTGGTAAGGTAGCAGGATACAAAATTAACATCAAGAAATCGACAGCATTCTTATACACCAATGATGAACTCACAGAAAGAGAAACTAAAAAAACAACGACATTTACCATTGTGGCAAAAAAATTAATATACCTAGGAATAAACTTAACCAAAGAAGTAAAGGACCTATTTACTGAAAACTACAGGACATTGAAAAAAGAAATAGAGGAAGATATAAAAAAGTGGAAGCATATACCTTGTTCCTGGATTGGAAGAATTAACATCATTAAAATGTCTATACTACTCAAAGCAATCTATAGATTCAATGCAATCCCCATCAAAATACCCATGACATATTTCACAGAACTAGTACAAATACTGCAAAAGTTAATATGGAACCAAAAAGGACCCTGAATAGCCACAGCAATCTTGAAAAAGAAGAACAAAGCAGGTGGGATCACAATACCGGATATCAGGTTATACTACAAAGCAACTGTAATCAAAACAGCCTGGTACTGGCACAAGAACAGGCATATAGATCAATGGAACAGAACAGAGAACCCAGAAATTGACCCAAGACATTATGCTCAATTAATATTTGATAAAGGTGGCAAGAGCATACAATGGAGTAAAGACAGCCTCTTTAATAAATGGTGTTGGGAAAATTGGACAGCTACATACAAAAAAATGAAGCTAGACCACCAACTTACACCATACATAAGAATAAACTCAAAATGGATAAAAGACTTAAATGTGACTCATGAATCCATAAAAATCCTAGAAGAAAATGTAGGCAACAAAATTTCAGACATCATACGTAGCAGAATTTTCACTGATACATCACCTAAGGCAAGAGAAACAAAGGAAAAAATGAGTAAATGGGACTACATCAAACTAAAAAGCTTCTGCACAGTAAGAGAAACAACCATCAAAATGGAAAGGGAACCACCGTATTGGAGATCATAACTGCCAATGATACATCAGATAAGGGGTTAATTTCCAAAATATATAGAGTACTCATACAACTCAACAAAAGGAAGACAAAGAACCCAATTAAAAAATGGGCAGAGGACCTAAATGGACACCTCTCCCAAAAGGATATACAAATGGCCAAGAGACATATAAAAAAATGCTCAATGTCATTAATCATCAGAGAGATGCAAATTAAAACAACTATGAGGTATCACCTCACACCTGCCAGAATGGCTGCCATCAACAAATCATCAAACAACAAGTGCTGGTGAGGGTGTGGAGAAAAGGGGACTCTAGTACACTGCTGGTGGGAATGCAGACTGGTGCAGCCACTATGGAAAACAGTATGGTGTTTCCTCAAAAAATTAAAAATTGAATTTCCATTTGACCCAGTGATCCCACTTCTAGGATTATATCCTAAGAAGTCTGAAACACCAATCAGAAAGAAGATATGTACCCCTATGTTCATAGCAGCACTATTTACAATAGCTAAGAACTGGAAACAGCTCAAGTGTCCATCAACAGAAGAGTGGATAAAAAAGCTGTGGTACATATACACAATTAAATACTATGCAGCTGTAAGAAAGAAATATCTCTTATCCTTTGAAACAACATTGATGGACCTCAAGAGTATCATTCTAAGCGAAATAAACCAATCAGAGAATGACAAATATCACATGATCTCACTTATTTGTGGAATATAATGAACAAGGCGGGTTGATGAATGAAATAGACTGAGAGACATTGAAAGGAATATGGTTCAGACTGACTAATCTCAGAGTAGGGGGGTGGGGGGGATGGATGAGATGAACCAAAGAACTTATATGCATGTATACATAACCAATGGTCATAGACAACAATGATAGGGGGGTGGGGAGGCAGGATGGGGAGGAGGGTGTCTAGAGGGGGATAAGGAGAAACATCTGTAACAAAAATAAGTTAATAAAAATTGGAAGAAAAAAAGAAAACAATTTTGCATTATCTGTAGTCTTGTGCTTTTGGTCTTGCGCTTTTTAAAAAAAAATATGGTTTTATTGATTTTAGAGAGAGAGGAAGGGAGAGGGAGCGAGTGAGAGAGAGATCGATGTGAGAAACACCCATTGGTTGTCTCCTGTACTCACTCCTACCATGGATGGAACCTGCAACCTAGGTATGTGCCCTGACTGAGAATCAATTCAGTGACCTTTCAGTACATGGGGTGATGCTCAATCAACTGAGCCACACCAGCCATGGCTTGTACTTTTTTCGTAAATTAGGAAAAATAATCAAATATTTAATTTGTCTTTCTAATAATACATGAGTTGAATTCTATTTTAGGATAACCCAATAAGTGATGAGGAAAAGTTATCCCCTATGGAAGAATTTTAGCTAAAAAATGCAGAATGAATGATAGAATTAGAAAATCACCATTATGCAACCCTTAGTAAAAATGTTTAGCTAGCCTTCACTATCATATGCTAAAATCATTGGGTTTAGCCCTGGCTGGTTTGGCTCAGCGGTTAGAGCATCGGCCTGCAGTCCAGAGAGACCCGGGTTAGGTTCCTGCTAAGGGCACGTACCTTGGTTGCAGTTTGTCCCCGGCCCTGGTTGGGTCGTGTGGGTGGCAGCCACTCGAGGTGTCTCTTTCACGTCGATGTTTCTCTCTCTCTCTCTCCCTCCCACTCTATCTGAACAAAAAATGGAAAAATGTCCTCGGGTGAGGATTAAAAAAAAAATCATTGGGTTTAAGTTGACAGGGGAACTTTATAATGGAGTGATCAGACTGATACCACCTGAGCCCATTGATGAAGCTCACAGAGCTTCCTATACTAAATTTTTTTTACCTAAAAAATAAAAGAGAACACTGAATTTCATCAAGCCAGCCAGTTGACAGGAAATAGGAGGATAGAGGTGGGGTGTAACAAACAACAGCATGGGAATGATCAGTTATATTTAGAATATTAGACATTTCTTAGGACAAATGACCTGGATTCTCTAACAAATCAACAGCATAAAAGATTTTAAAAAGGGAGTGGGGGAGGGGGACTGTTATAAAGTAAAAGAGTTGCAAAAGATAGAATAGGAAAACAATATTGTTTGGATTTTGATTTGGTCAAGCCAACTGTGAAAAGATAACTTGAAGATAATCAGTTAAATACGAATAAGGACTAACTAGGTATACAGTGATGGACATGGACAACAGTGTAGTGATTGCAGGAGGGGGAGGGAGGGTGGAGGTAGAAGAAGGCGTAGAGGGGATTAATGGTGAAGGGAAACAAATAAAAAAATAAAAAAATTTTGATAAGGATAATGTCATTATGTTTTATTTAAAAATATTATTAAAGATTCATAGTTAAGTGTTAACAAGTGAATGACATAGCTTGTATATGTTTTAATATAAACAAAGCTGTTAAGGTAAGAGAATTCAGTATTTTTAGTAAATTATTAGTTATAGGGATAGTTATGAAGAGGAAGAGGTCTAGGTTAACATCTGGCTTTTGCCTTGGGTTGCAGGGGTGGTGTCATTTGCCAAGATAGAGGATACAAAAGACACAGCAGTCTTTAGGGATTAAAATAATTTTAATTTTGAAAATAAGACGTAGGTGTTATTGGGATACTGAGAGATTATCTGAAGTGAGTAGTAGGATAATTGAGTCTGAAATAAAGAAGAGAGATCTGTGCTCCGGTTGTATTTGTGAAGACTACTCTACTCCAGAGAAGTGATCAAATCACCCAGAGAACACATGTGGTCAGAAAAGAAGTCCAAGGACGAACTCTGGTGAATACCAACATGTATGAAATAAAAAAGGGGAAAGTTCAATGACAGATCCTGAGAATAAAAGGTTAGAGTATTTTAAAAGTTTTGAGAAGAAAGGATTGATCAGCATCATGATTAATCAACACTAATGCAATAATTTAGAGAAGTAAGATGAGAACTGAAAATACTCCATGGGATTTTGAAATCAGCAGTCACTGGTGAATTCAGCAGGAGTTCCTTCATTTGAATAATGGTGACAGAGGACCAATCACCATGGGTTAGCAACTACAGAAGTGAGAATTGGAGACACGTGTTTCAAAGATTTTATCTGGAAACTGAAAGAGAGTTAGGGCAATGGTTGGAGTACAAAGAGGATTTCCTTTCTTTACTATAGAAATTGCTTCAGTATGTTTAGAGGCAAGATAAAGCAGCCAGTTGACAGGGTTCGTCTGAGAATCGATAAAAAAAGAGGGAACAGTAGATGAAGTACAGCTTCAGTGGAAAGACAGATGAAAAGTATCAAAAACAAGTTGAATAAATTGGCTCTAAACAGCACAAGGAGTTCTTTTTTCTCTGAATCTAGAAAAATGTGAGAGTAGATACATGCATAAAAAAATATTTCACTTAGTAAGAATGAACTATGATTTTAAAAAATGTATCTTTATTGTTGAAAGTATTACAGATGTCCCCATTTTCCCCCATTGACCCCTTCCTCCCCACTCGTGCCCTCTCCCCCTAACTTCACCACACTATTGTCTGTGTCTATTGGTTATGCATATATGCACATAAGTTCTTTGGTTTGTTCATCTATTTTTCTTTTAAAGACTCAGAGGCAGGCATGTTCTGAATACAGATGGCAGGCTCAGGGGTCATTTGGCTGCCAGAACCAAACTGTGGCTGGAAATGATCAGAAGGGCACTCTGAGGGGGGACTGGCTTATGAGTCAATTTTGGTCGACAGAAAGATGAACAGATCAGGTGGTCATTTCCATGTTTAGACCCAATGTTCTCTGTGAAATGTGAAGCAAATCGTAAATGGAGAGGAGTCAGGATCAGCAGTTGAGAACAATGGTTTTGAGAGAGTGGTGAAGTTTTTGACTATTTTGGGGGAGGACGGGGAAATTAAGAGTTGAGAAAAAGCCAATGAGTGGGTAGCTGAGGGCCACTCCAGCTGAGTTTGGAGACCATAAATTATTAGTAGTAGCCATCTGCACCTTTGTGAAATTTTCTTCATCAGTACTCAGAGGTATGGCTACAGGTGCAAGCAAGAGCTAGATGTCAGGATCAATCTACTTTGGGGGGTTAGCAGGACAGATGGAATCAAAGTATAAAAGGACATGGGCAGTGGGGATTATTGCAAGGGAGAAGTTAAATAATATGCCATGTATCTAGGTTAGATATGATAAGGGGTAAGTCCATGGAAGTGGTGATGGGTTAGGAAGTCTTTAGATAACAGCAAAAAGTAGGGATAGAAGATGGCAGGGATGTCAGAGGAATAGAGCATTGTTACAAGTGTCAACTAATGAGCTGGATACAACAGTGGAGAGTTAAAGCAGAATGCTGCTACTACTTTTGCATTTTATGGCAAGTTGAAAGACAGAGTGAGAAGTTAAACTTGAGAGCTATTCAGAAGGAGGAAGAGGGGTGACTAGATAGCCAGTGTAGAGAGTTCCTATGTGATGAGATCATGGCTCCAGAGGAAAGGGTAGGAGTCAATGGTAAAAAGAATGATGGGTGGAAGGAATCCCAGTGATGAGAGTAAATGAGAGCGAGCCAGTCAGAGACCAGCACTTTGGTTGGTGGCCAAAAAAAGTGGGAAGAGAATATGTTAGATAGACTGTGCCTGTGGCTTCTAGACAAACCGAGTCCCAAGTGGTACAAGAGCCTTATGAGGTTAGCAATTTTTAGGCTCTACTTATCATTTAAAAGGAATGTCACTGAGAATTTACTCATTTCATCTCTGAAGAGTTCTCATTCTCAGGCCGTTAATGGAAAAAATGCATCTATGTTCATTCCCTATTTTAAAATTTATTTGAAACCACTCTTACCACATTCCTAATATGTATATATTAGCACTCTAAGCACAGTTTAGAAATAAAAGTCCTTTATCCTGCCTCCAGGGAGCTTGTTCTCTTATTGAACGTATGAGAAATGTGTACAAATTACCTCAAATCTGTGGATCTTGGAAGAAGCCTTTTTTTCCCATTAAAGTAGACTTCGAAATCTTCTGTCTTCAGCCTATGCGCATAGTCAATGTACCCTGATATCTCCTGCCCGTGAGAATTTTTGTCACGAATGAAGATCACAGACTGGTAGAAAAATAGAGAATGGAGAAAGTAAATTAATGAAAGTCATTTGAGTAAATCATTTATCATAATAAAAGCTATGGCTGTTGGGTGTTACATGAGCCAGATCCTATCCTGATTACTTTATATTTCACCCTTACAATGATCCTAAGAGGTAGGTACTATTATTTTCTCCTGATGGATAAAGAAACTTACGGCAAATTAACTGATCATAAAAAAAAATAAAGTGAATTTAGCCCAGACTGTGTGGCTGAGTGGACTGAGTGTTATCCCATGGACTGAGAGGTCCTGGTTTGATTTCTGGTCAGGGCACATACCCAGCTTGTGGGCTCGATCCCTAGTATCTCTTTCACATCAATGTTTTTGTCTCTCTCCCTCTTCCTCTCTCTCTAAAAAATCAATAAAAACATATATTTTTTTAAAAAGTGAATTTATAGTAATACATGATTTATTTACTTTCCCCCCAATTGTATTGTATTTTCTTTGTGAATATTTTTAGATTAAAACAAACAAACTGAGGAACAGAAAGACTGAGTACCTCACTCAAGGTCTCACAGCTAGTAAATGGAAAAACTCAGATTCAAACCCAGGCTCATGTGCTTGTCCTTCTAATCCTTACCTTCTTCTTTCATCTGAACTCCTATGTATTTCCTGTCATAGAAATATAAACTGAGTCTCTTTTTCTCATTACCATAAGAATAAAAATATCTCTTTGCAAATTAAAATGACTTTACAAAATTAATTCCATAGGTCAAAACTATACAGCAGATACACATTTCTCAATCATATTAATTCTTTCACAAATATCATTGAGCATGTACTACATGTTAGGCACTGTTGTAGGTGCCAAGGATACAGTGATAGGACAAGACAGCAAAGACCTCTCAAAACTTATGTTCTGGTGATGGAAGACAGACAATAGGCATCAAAAGAAAAAAATACTTCCAATGAGTGATAAATGCTACGAAGCACACAAGGAAGGTGGTGGAATAGAGAATGGGCAGTTGGTAGTGAAGGCTGCATTCGGTAGAGCAATCAGAAAAAACCTTGAGGAGGTCACACTTAAGCCAAGACTTGAAGGATGAAAGGAAGTAAGATCTAGCACTGGAGCCTATCAGGCAAAGGGAACAGCTGCTACTAAGGCCCTAATGTGGACACGAGGTAACACAAATGGATGACATAGTCTTTTCCCGATCAAGCTAATAGATACTGATCTCAAGTTCTACGATAAAAAGAAAAAAAGAATTAGAAAAGCTCTTAATATATTTATTTTCAAATCTAGATCAAAGTGTACAATTTCCTGGCAAGTTGTCATTAGGAATAACCCGTAAACAAGTCTTCCTTTCCTTTCCAGCAGTGGCTGGGTGTTACTTGTTGGGTCTTTGCGTAGTCAATTTTAGGAAGCACTAATGTGGGTTACCTTAGATAGCAGAGCTTCCAAAAGGGTGAAGTTATAAAACTTAACAACAAATTCTTTTCCCCGCTGACCTGAGAAAACATAGTGCTAACAACATCCCAACTGAAAAAGGGAAGAACAAAAATAGAATTTACACTTAGTTGTTATTTTGCTGATAAGCATCATCTTCCTGCCTTCTCTGGTAGTTTGGCATTGGGTACTGACAATACTGTGCTGAGAAAGATTCTGAGGCATGTTTGTGGCTCAAGGGGAGGAAGTGTTGGATGGATTAGTGATGCTTCCCAAAGGTATGGATGGAGGAACTAGTATTCATTGTTATTCCCATGCTCAGTCTTATGTAGATTCGATCCTTAGTCCTCATTTGCCCCACATCACTCCAAGTGGATAGTAACTCAAAAATACTGTCT
The DNA here is from genome assembly GCA_030848825.1 of Tadarida brasiliensis. Taxonomy (NCBI): domain Eukaryota; kingdom Metazoa; phylum Chordata; class Mammalia; order Chiroptera; family Molossidae; genus Tadarida; species Tadarida brasiliensis. The sequence continues at coordinate 57,340,678 of CM061257.1, read as the reverse complement.
GAGACTCTAACACTGCTAAGCCAATAGCTAGTATGGCTATCCCTGCTTAAATAAGGCCATGGGCTGTAACTATAAAAAATTCATATGCAGTCCTAAAGGTGCTTGAAATCTTTATTCCATCAAGTCTTCTCCTGTTGTTAGACAAGTCATGCAAGGACAGAGGGAGGGAAAAAAAAAAACACGTCCAAAATAAGTCCTCAACTTTTAAAATGGAACTCAACAGGACAACAGCAACAACAAAAACAAATTAAAAAACCCTCCTCTGTCTTTATCTCTTTTTAGATGAAAGATGAATCAGCCTTATTTTTCCAGCAGACTGGCATACCAGATATTGAGACTGACTTTCCTGCTGAAAACAAATAAAATTCTGGATATAATTTTAAAGGCAATTTATAACATACATTTATGCTTTGGCAAGAAAATAAGGAATGCTCATAGTCCAAAATCTAAGTGAAAGCAGGAGCCCAGAGAAGAAAGCAGAGCCCTAAGGTCATCTTTGCTCTGTAGGCATTTTCCCAACCTCCGGGAATTTACACAAGGATTTCATGACCTTGTGGGGTGCAGGGTGACAAGAAACAAAATCCAGCCTTTCAGGTAGAGAGACTAACAGGACTTATTGCTTCAACATAAAGCTGAGAAATAAAAAACAAATATGAATAAAATATTTTCAATGTGTCTAGAGAAAAGAAGAATCATTCCAGAATTATACATCCAGAGAATATACCTTTCTAGTGAGCAAAATGTAAAAAATTTTAGACCAAAAATAGAAGGGACTTGGCTTATACCAGACTCTTGCTCAAAGAAATTCTTCAGGATGTACTTCAGGCAAAAGGAAGTGACTCCAGCTGAAAAGTCAGAGATAAAGAATAGAATGCTAATCAAAGAAAGTAGTAAATAAAATATTTGACTATCTAAAATAATAACAACAATGTCTTCTATAATAAAAAAAAAGAACAGTATATCTAATTTTTTTTTTCAATAAGTGTGTATTTGGAAGGAGTGATCAGAATTAAAGTGTTGGGATATCCTTGTTTTTTTTTAGAATGAGGGCAGCTATCAATATAGTAAATACTTTTAGAATTTGATAAATATGCATGTATATATCTAGGATCATGATCAATAAATAGAAAACTATTTATATAACTTTTAAATTATTAGATAAAAAAATAAAATGAAAAATAGTGATCAGTCAGTAAAACAGAAGGTTAAAATAAAGAGGAAAAATATGGAAGAAACAAGACAAATAAAATACACAAATGTAATGATAAGAGTTATGGGCTGAATATATCCCCTCAGAATCCACATGTTGAAACCCTAACCCCAAACTACCTCAGACATAGGGTCTTTAAAGGGGTAATTAAGTTAAAATGAGTCAATTAGGGTAGGCCCTAATCCAATCAGACTTCATAAGAAGAGAAAATTAGAACACACAGGGAGATATTAGGGGTTTTGTGCATAGGGAAGATGATGTTAGGACCCTGTAAAAAGGAGCCATCTGCCAGTCAAGGAGAAAGGCCTCAAAAGAAACCATATTTGCTGACACTTTAGTCTATCTTGGACTTCTAGCAGTGAGAACTGTGAGAAAATAAATTTCTGTTATTTAAGCCACCAGTCTGTGGTATTTTATTATGGCAGCTCTAGAAAACTAATATAGATAGTAATAAATTAAAATTTGGAATTATAATAAATATAAATGGTCAAATGTTTAAGTTAAAAGGCAAAGGTTATTATAGTCAACACAAAAATATGATATAAAATATAAAGTTGAAAGTTAAATGATCAAAGAATATACATAAGAAATTTATATCTAAAAAAGAGCTATATCAGTGCATTAATATTAGACAAAATGGATTTTAAGGTAAAAAGCATTACTAAAGATGAAGTCACCAGATAATAATAAAAGATTCAACTCACAGAAAATTATAACAATTTCAAACTTGGATGAACCAAATATAGTCTCATCACTGTGGTAAATGTATCTATTTTAAACAAAATAAATGCATAAATACCATAGAATTAATATAGATGGTAAAGAATTAAAAACACAAAGTTGAATGCTCTGTTTTTACCTTATTTGAGTACCTAAACATCTTTACTTTTCAATGTTCTTGTGGGTAAAATGACTGATGGTCTAAAATTATATATATTTGGCCATTTTACTATTTTACATTATTATATGTAGCCCTCCTATGTGATTTAAAGCCTCCTGTCTATGGAAATCTGAGGAAAGTTATTCAAATTTCACTTTCCAGTCTTACAAGAGTTAAAAGTCTGCTCTGTGATTTTTGTGAATTCTGAGTTTTTTCTGAAGCTAGAGAACTTCAAGTGAGGCCAAACTGGGTGTAAATATGGGTCCCTCCAGGTTCACTGCATGTCCTTGGGTCAGTTGCTCAAACTCTTAATGCCTTTCTATATTCATAAGGACTATACTTTCTTAAGTTGGTTCCTGCAAAACCCAGCAAGTTTCTACCAAACCAAACTAAACACCCCTCCAAATCAAAAAGCATAACAGAACAAAAACCAAAACCCAGATTGAACCTAAGCATTTAATTAGTTAAGCCTTCTTGCAGCCTCTCCCTTCTTGTTTCTCCTTTAACTCAATAGCGCAACAGAATAAACTTTTCCTTTTGTCTTGCTTAGAACCCCTCAGCTCACCTTCAGGTGCTATCGCGGTCTTACTCTCTGCCCTGTATGCCCAATTTGTAAGCAACATACAAACACTGTTTCATTCTCAATGGAAATTCTGGTGATCATCATTATCTGTGACTTTAAAATTTTTTCAATAGAAACAAAATATCCAATGAAAATTTCTATAATTTTAAAACTGGAAAAGATAATCATAAGGAGATGGTTTCACACAAATTCATACAAAGCAAATGAAAATGACTTCATTCATCTTTCCAAGCATGGCTACGTATGTGTAAAAGTATATTTTAAAAATATTTTTAGCCCTGGCCAGTTTGCTCAGTGGTTAGAGCATCAGCCTGTGGTCCAGAGAGACCCGGGTTCGGTTCCCACTAAGGGCATGTACCTTGGTTGCAGTTTGTCCCCAGCCTTGGTTGGGTCGTGAGGGTGGCAGCCACTCGATGTGTCCCTTTCACGTCGATGTTTCTCTCTCTCTCTCTCCCTCCCACTCTATCTGAACAAAAAATGAAAAAAATGTCCCCAGGTGAGGATAAAAAATATATATATATATATATATATTTTTAGTGAAATAGAAAAAATATTTGCTATAATAAAAAATCTTCCTAATGAACAGCATGCTTCATCAAATTATTTCATAAATTGATTAGAACTATTGATGTGTAGTAATTGGTGATAAATTGTCAGGAAATTAAAATTCAACATTTAACTTTAGAAACACATCATCATAAAAGTAGAGTGTAGGGATATAAGAAAAAATAATGAGATAGAAGAGGTGAGAGATAGTTGTAAATCAGTTGAGGGCTGGTCAAAATCTTCCTGTCTCTTGTTTATTTTTTATTACATGAATTGTCCAAGAATAAGAATGATGTTAACTAACACTTTTGATTAATTAATTTAATGTATTCATTTATTTAAAAATGTATATTTTTTCCAAAGTGAATACTAATTACTCCTACTAATGCTACTATCATTTATTAAGAAACCACTATCTTCTGAGCAAAACATTAGAAGCTTTACATTCATTATCTTATTTAATTATCCTCAAATTGTATAATGATTAGATAGCATTATTATCTTCCTCTTATTCATGTAGGAGCTCAAAGCACTGAGAGTGTGAGTAGCCTCCCCAAGGACATGCAGCTGGAGTGGGGTACCACTTTCACCCCCAGGGGAGTTTCCCATGAAGCCCATGTTCCTACCACTTCACAGTGTACACACAGAGCTGGATCCAAATGCTGGCCCTGCCACCTACTTACTCTGTGACACTGCTAAGTTATCCTGTTTAAGATTTCATTTCTTCTGTTGTAAAATGGGCATAACAACTGTCCCTCAGTGTTGCTATGTGAATTAAATAATGCTATTCTTATTAAGCACGTAATAATGCCTGGCACATGGTAAACACTCAGTAAATATTAGCGATTGCTCTAAAATTTTTTTTTTACTATTACTGTTGCTATTGTATTAGTACTATGTTAAGAGTTTTATCAGTTCCTTAGGATAAAGAAATTGACTTATTGAATAAGGACATTGATTATCAGAATTCCATTGCCTAGATGTGGATAATTATGTTTAGGTTGCAGTACATGGTTAAATTCCTTTGTTAAGTTCATCCACTCTCAGTTAAATCTTTGAATGTATTTTGAAGTTAAAATCTAAACATTATTTTCAAGTATTATACTAGATGGATGTACTTGACACTAAAGTTATGATTCTGGTATCCAGAATGTGCTGAATAGGTTATGAGAGCTCTTTATAGAATTAGGTTTATTTCAGCCTGAGTGTCACATATTTTAGTGATTGAAAGCTTTCTGATTTGGAGCCCTCTATTATTTCAAAAGGAATTGGAAAATATTATCATTAATTGTTTTAAATTTCTCGAATAACTTTTTTTTTTTAAATAACAGCTTCATCAAGGTATAGTTTATATAAGGTAAAATTTATGCCAAAGTTTTAAGTGTGATTTTTAGTAAATTTCAAAGTTGTGCAACATAATCCAGTTTTAGAATATTTTCATCACCCCGGAGAGATCGTTTGTGCCCATTTCAGTCATCCCTGTTCCCATCCCCCGCCCCAAGCAAATACTACTCTACTTGTTGTCTCTATAGATTTGCCTTTTCTGGATTTTTCATATAAACGGAATCATACAATATATGATCTTTTTCATTCTAATAACAATTTTATCACAGTTAATTTCCCAAAAGACACGTGAAAACCATACTTCATATATTTCAAAGCTCTTTTAAATGATGATGTTATGTTTATAAAAGGAAAATTTCCAAAATGCTCATTGTTCTTAGATAAGACCATTTAATCCCCCCGAGACCAGTCAAGCTATAACCAATACAAGTATTTCCGTAAATCAAATGATACTCTTTTGAAGCCATGAAAATTGCTCTACATTTATTTGCAACCTAAGCAGAAAACACTACTTTTTCATTAAGTAACAACAACAACAAACCCACAAGAACTAGCTATTGATGATATCAAGATACAAGTGTTCCTGATACTGAAGTAGGGGCTTGGATGCCAAGGACCATGTGGAAGCTGAGATTTTTTACTGAGATGGTCTGTGACCTCAAGTGTGAGACCAGTGTCAACTGACAAGACTTCTGGAATGCTTAGTTAGGTCTTCATTACTTCTCATGTGTTGGTAAAAGATGAATTAAAGTACAATTTAGACCATTAATATATCATTTGGATCTTTGGCTGCTTGTCTTTTCCCAGAAGTGGATTAAAATACAAAATCATAAACTTGTTATGAGTTGAATACATGTGTTGCCTGATTCTTCTTGCCAAACACTAACTAGGAGACTTAAACCTGATACATCAAAATGGGACTTTTTCAACAGTGAAGCCAAAATCACTTAAAAAAACACACATAAAAAAACGCATACTAAGCAGCATGTCACTGCACTGAAAGGGAAACATCCTTTTCAGGGGGTGAGAGCTGTCAAACAAGCAAAGTTCTTGGGCTACCCCTCTGAGACTGTCGGCATGCACCCTGATGGAGACAAACACAGCATGAATTTTTATCTCCTGGAATTTTAAAACTCTGCAATGCTTTTATGAATCATTAATTTTGGGGAAGCCTTCATTTCATTTCAGAAGAGAAACAATTTTACAAATGGAGTCTAAGTTCTGACAAACATTGTTTTGTAACATTTTAAAACTTCTCTGAAATTTTTATTATAAATTTTAATCATTATAAATTTCCCTGAAACAAGTTATTTTCTGAAAATTTTTATGCTGTAATTATTTTGAAATTCTATATCCTATTATTCAGTTGCATTTGGACACATATGTACACTATTCATACAATTCTCAGGGCTACAGTTAAGAGACAGTTCTTTGTCCTTCCTGTTGGAGGCCTAGGTTCAGAACCAGCCCTTTTACCTCCATGTCCTGCTGGCCATAGGAGGTCACAGACCAGCTTAGGTTCAAGGGGTGGGGAAAGTAACTTGATAGTAGTTGCAGTTTTATTTTTATTTTATTCTTATTTTTCCATTGCAGTTGACATTCAATACTATTTTATATTAGTTTCAGCTGTACAGCATAGTGGTTAGACATTGATATAATTTACAAAGTAATCCCCCAATAAGTTTAGTACCCCCCCTGGCACTTTACACAGTTATTGCAATGTTATCAACTATATTCCCTATGCTGTACTTTACATCTCCATGACTATTTTGTATCTACCAACTGGTACTTCTAAATCCCTTCACCTTCTTCACCAAAACCCCCCAAGCCCTTTCCCTTCTGGCAAGGGCTTATTCTCTGTGTTTATGAGTCTATTTCTGTTTTGTTTGTTCATTTATTTTGTTCTTTAGATTCCACATATAAGTGACATAATATGGTATTTGTCTTTCTTTGTCTGACTTATTTCACTTAGCATAATACTCTCTAGGTCCATCCATGTTGTCACAAATGGTAAGATTTTGTTCTTTTTTTTATGGCTGAGTAATGTGCAATTGTATATAGTACCAGTACTTCTTTATCCAATCAACTATTGATGGGCACTTGGGTTGCTTCCATATCCTAGCTATTGTAAATAATGCTGCAATAAACATAGGGGTGCATATATCTTTTCAAATTAGTGATTTGGATTTTTTTTCAGATAAATGCCCAGAAGTGGACTTGCTGGATCATAAGGTAGTTTATTTTTAAATCTTTGAGGAACCTCCATTCTATTTTCCATAATGGCTGCATCAATCTGCAATCCCACCAACAGTGCACAAGGGTTCTCTTTTCTCCACATCCTCGCCAATACTTGCCATTTGTGGATTTATTGATGATAGCCATTCTGACAGGTGTGAAGTGATATCTCATTGTGGTTTTAATTTGTATTTTTCTGATGATCAGTGATGTTGAGCATCTTTTCATGTGTTTATTGGCTACCTGTATGTTCTCTTTGGAAAAGTATCTATGCAGGTTCTCTGCCCATTTTTTAATTGGATTGTTTGTTTTCTTGGTGTTGAGTTAAAAAAAAATAAATTTTGGATATTAACTAACCCCTTATCGGATGTATCATTGGTGAATATTTTCTCTCATTCAGTGGTTTGTCTTTTCATTTTGTTGGTTTCCTTTGCTATGTAAAATCTTTTTAGTGTGATGTAGTCCTATTTTTTTATTTTTTTATTTTGTTTCCCTTGCCTAAGAAGGTTATAGATCTTCTTTTAATTATGTTACTACAACAACAGATAATAGCTTCATTATCAAAATGTACAAGCCTCTGTATTAATTTTGATTTCTCTTTTATTTCCCACATCAAATCAGTCAACAAGTCCTGTTGATTTTGCATTTAAGATCTATCTCAAACCATGACTTTGCTTTCTAGGACCATCGCCAACATCTTATTTCAAACCTCATTATTTCTTTGCTGAACCATCATAACTACTTTCCCTGACACCATTCATTCATTCCAGCCATCTTAAGAGTATCCCAGAATTTCCTCTCTAAAACAGACATCTGAATGTCTCTCCTTATTTTATTAGCTGTTTGGCATTCTGAAGTACAATCTCTTTAGTATTCAAGACTGTCCATAATCTGATGCCAAACTACCACTCTAGGGCCAGTCACACCTCTTTCTTTTAGGTAACCACTTTTGTGCAAGATGTTTATGTTCAAGTTCATTACTATTTATTTGTATTCAATAATTCATTCATATATTTTCTAAGACTCAAATACTATCTCAAATCTTATCAAGAATTAGTTTTACATTCTTCACTCCCTACTAATCATAAATATTCCTCATTTGACTTTTAGCTGTTTCTAAATAAAATTAATACTGATATATCTTAATTTTTAAACTTTTTACTTAAAAATTGTTTCAATGTTTCCTCCTTTCATCACTCCAGTTTTAGTACCATTTAAACATTAGCCACAGCTGAACCACAGAATGAGAGAGGTCAAAGTATTTATTCCCTCTGTTATAATTATATTTTCTTCCTCCAACAATGTTTCCTTTTCTAAGAGGTTACTTGCCTTGGCTTTCTACTCCCTTCAGTTTTCTATGCGCCTATCATGGATCCACTCCAAGAATTTCAGTAGAATTATCAATATCTTCTCAATGCATTCATAATCTGTCAGTTTTTTCCTACTTATTACATTATTTTTAAAATTTTATATTTATTTATTTTATTATTGAAAGTATTACAGGTGTCACCCCTTTTTTACCCATTGACCCCTTCCTTCCCACCTCTACCCTCCTCCAGCAATCCCCAGCCTAACTTCTGTGTTCATTGGTTGTGCATATATGCACATAAGTTCTTTGGTTTATCTCTTCCCACCCCTCCCACCACTGATCCCTCTGAGGTTTGTTAGGCTGTTCCCTACTTCCATGATTCTGGATCTCTTTTGGTCGACAGCTTATTTTGTTCATTTATGTTCCATAAATAAGTGAGATCATGCGGTGCTTGTTTTTTTCTGACTGGCTTATTTTGCTCAGCATAATACTCTCCAGGTTTCTCCATGTAGTCTCAAAGGGTAAGAGATCTTTCTTTTTACAGCTGCATAGTATTCCATTGTGTAAATGTACCCCAGCTTTTGTATCCACTCATCTACTGATGGGCACTTGGGCTGTTTTCAATCTTAGCTATTGTAAATAGTACTTCTATGAACATCGGGGTGCATATATTCTTCCTGATTGGTGTTTCAGGCTTCTTAGGATATATTCCTAGAAGTGAGATCACTGGGTCAAATGGCAGTTCGATTTTTAATTTTTTGAGGAAACACCATATTATTTTCCATAGTGGCTCCACCAGTCTGCATTTCCACCAGCAGAGTGCTGGAGTACCCTTTTCTCCACATCCTCGACAGCACTTGTTGTTTGATGATTTGCTGATGGCAGCCATTCTGGCAGGTGTGAGGTGATATCTCATAATCATTTTAATTTGCATCTCTCTGATGATTAGAAATGTTGAGCATTTTTTCATATGTCTCCTGGCCATTTCTATGTCCTGTTTGGAGAAGTGTCTATTCAGGCCCTTTGCCCATTTTTTAATTAGATTGTTTGTCTTCCTTTTGTTGAGTTGTATGAGTACTCTATATATTTTGGCTATTAATCCCTTATTCAATGTATCATTGGCAAATATATTCTCCCACAGAGTGGGTTCCCTTTCCATTTTGATGCTTGTTTCTTTTGCTGTGCAGAAGTTCTTTAGTTTGATGTAGTCCCATTTACTCATTTTTTCCTTTGTTTCTCTTGCCCCAGGTGATGTATCAGTTAAAATTCTGCTACGTATGATGTCTGAGATTTTTCTGCCAACATTTTCTTCTAGGATTTTTATGGTTTCATGAGTTACATTTAAGTCTTTTATCCATTTTGAGTTTATTCTTGTATATGGTGTAAGTTGGTAGTCTAGATTCATTTTTTTTTTTAATGTAACTGTCCAATTTTCCCAGCACCATTTATTAAAGAGACTGTCTTTTCTCCATTGTATGCTCTTGCATCCTTTCTCTAATATTAATTGTGCATAATGTCTTGGGTCAATTCTGGGTTCTCTGTTCTGTTCCATTGATCTATATGTCTGTTCTTGTGCCAGTACCAGGCTGTTTTGATTATGATGGCTTTGTAGTATAACTTGATATCTGGTATTGTCATCCCTCCCACTTTGTTCTTCTTTTTCAAGAAGGCTGTGGCTATTCCGGGTTTTTTATGGTGCTATATAAACTTTTGGAGTGTTTGTTCTACATCTGTGAAATATGCCGTTGGTACTTTAATAAGGATTGTATGGAATCTTAGATTGCTTTGGGAAGTATGGACATTTAATGATGTTGATTTTGTCAATCCATGAACCTGGTATATATTTCCACATTTTTATATCTTCCTCTATTTCTTTTTCCAATGTCCTGTAGTTTTCTGAGAACAGGTTTTTCACCTCCTTGGTTAATTTTATTCCTAGGTATTTTGTTGTTGTTGTTGCAATGGTAAATGGGTTTGATTTTTTAGTTTCCCTCTCTGAGTGTTCATTATTGGTTTATAAGAATGCCATCTATTTCTGGATGTTAAGTATATATCCTGTTAGTTTGCCAAATTCATTTATTAAATCTAAGAGATTTTTGATGGAGTCCTTTAGGGTTTTCTATGTACAAAATACTGTCATCTGCAAATAATGACAGTTTCACTTCCTCCTTTCCAATTTGTATCCCTTTTATTTTTTCTTATTATCTAATTGCTATGGCTAAGACTCCCAGTACTATGTTAAATAAGAGTGGTGAAAGTGGGTATCCCTGTCTTGTTCCTGTTTTTAAGGGAACTACTTTTACTTTTAGCCCATTGAGCATGATGTTGGCTGTAGGTTTTCATATATGACCTTTGTTATGTTGACATATGATTCCTCTATTCCTACTTTGCTGAACGTTTTTATCAGAAAGTGATACTGGATTTTGTCAAATGCTTTTTCAGCATCTATTGATATGATCATATGGTTTTCATCTTTCATTTTGTTTATGTGGTGTATCACATGTATTGATTTGCAAATATTGTACTAGCCTTGCATCCCTGGGATGAATCCCACTTGGTCATGGTGAATAATTTTTTTAGTGTATTGCTGGATCCAATTTGCTAATATTTTATTGAGGATTTTGGCATCTATGTTCATCACGGATATTGGCCTGTAGTTTTCTTTCTTTGTAGGGTCTTATTCTGGTTTTGGAATTAGAATTATGCTGGTCTCATAGAAAGAGCTAGAAGCTTTCCTTCTTCTTGAATTTTTTGGAATAGTTTGAGAACAGATGTTAGTTCTTCTTTGACTATTTGGTAAAATTCCCCTGTGAAGTTGTCTGGCCCCGGGCTCTTGATTGCTGGGAGTTTATTGATTACATCTTTAATTTCCTTAGTTGTTATTGGTCTGTTCAAGTTTTCTGACTCTTCCTAATTCAGTTTTGGGAGACTAGGCTGTCCAATTTGTTGGCATACAATTGTTCATAGTATTTTTTAACAATCCTTTGTATTTCTGTGGTATCAGTTGTTACTTTTCTTTTGTTTCTGATTTTGTTTATTTGGGTCCTCTCTTTGTTTCTTGGTGAGTCTGGCTACAGGTTCATCAATGTTGTTTATCTTTTCAAAGAACAGCTCTCTGTTTCATTGATCTTTTGAATTGTTTTATTTATTTATTTTTTTAGTCTCTATGTCATTTATTTCCACTTCACTATTTCTTTCCTTCTACTTGCTCTGGGCTTTTCTTTTTGTTCTCTTTCTAATTATTTAAATTGTAGATTTAGATGGTTTATTAGAAACTTTTCTTGTTTTTTTGAGGTAGGCCTGTATTGCTATGAACTTCCCTTCTTAGGACTGCTTTTGCTGTATCCCATAGATATTGTGTTGTAGTGTTCTTTTTCATTGATTTCCAGGAAGTTTTTAATTTCTTCCTTGATCTCCTTGTTAACCCATTCATTGTTTAATAACATGCTATGTAGCCTCCATGTGTTTGAATGTTTTTGAGTGTTTTTATTGTTTCTAGTTTTCTAGTTTTATGCCACTGTGATCTGAGAAGATGCTTGATATGATTTCAATCTTCTTGAACTTGTAGAGACCTAGTTTGTGTCCTAACATGTAGTCTATCTTTGAGAATGTCCTATGTGCACTTGAGAAGAATGTGAGTTCTGCAGTTTTTGAGTGTAATTCTCTGTAAATACCTATTAAATCTATTTGGTCTAGTGCATCATTTAGAGCCTCTGTTTCCTTGTTAATTTTTTTGTCTAGAGGATCTATCCAGTGATGTCAGTGGGGTGTGAAATTCCCCTGCTATGATTATATTGCTGTTGATTTCTCCTTTGAAGTCCTCCAGAAATTTTTAAGTATGTTTTGGTGCTCCTATATTAGGTACATATATGTTTACCAAGGTTATAGCCTCCTGTTGGATAGATCCTTCCAATATTATGTAGTGGTCTTCTTTGTCTCTTGTTAGGGCCTTCATTTTGAAGTCTATTTTATCAGATATGAATATTGCTACCCCAGCTTTTTTTTCATTTCCATTTGCTTGGAAAATTTTTTCCCATCCCTTCATTTTTAACCTGTGTGAGTCTTTTGTTGTGAGGTGAGTCTCTTGTAAACAACATATATATGAGTTATGGTTTCTTATCCATTCAGCTACTATGTATCTTTTGATTGGAGCATTTAATCCATTTACCTTTAAGGTTATTATTGATATGTGCTTATTTATTGCCATTTTTATTTATTAAGGCTATGTTTCTCTCTCTATTTCTTCTGTTTATTATAGCAACCTTTTAACATTTCTTGCCATGCTGGTTTGGTGCTAATTTATTTCCTTAGCCTTTTTTGTCTGGTAAACTATTTCACTTTGTATTTTGAATGATAGCATTGCTGGATAGAGTAGTATTGGATTCAGATCTTTGTTTTTCATTACCTTGAATACCTTATGCCGTTCCCTTCTGGCCTGTAGTATTTCTGTTGAGAAATCAGCTAATAGCCTTAAGGGGGCTCCTTTGTAGGTAACCTATTGCTTTACTCTTGCTGCCTTTAAGATTCTCTCTTTGTCTTTAGTTTTTGGTATTTTAATTATGATGTGTCTTAGTGTGGGCCTGTTTGGGATCTTCTTACTTGGGCCTCTCTGTGCTTCCTGGACTTGTATGCTTTTTTCTTTCACCAAGTTAGGGAAGTTTTATGCCACTTTTTCTTCAAATATATTCTCTAACCCTTGCTCATTTTCTTCTTCTTCTGGTGTTCCTATGATGTAGATATTGCTGCATTTCATATTTTCTCATAGCGCTCTTAAAAGGTCCTCCTGTTTCTTAATTGTTTTTTTCTTTTTGGTTCTCTGATTGAGTGATTTTTTTATATCCTGTCTTCTAATTCACTGATCTGATGCTCAGCTTCTTCTAATCTGCTGGTTATTCCTTCCCATGTGTTCTTTATTTCTGCTGTTATTCTTCATTTCTGCTTGGTGGTTTTTCATTTCCAATTGGTTGATTTTCGTTGTTTCTATATTTTTACCCATGCTGTTGAGCTTCCTCATAAACATAAATCTGAACTCTACCTCTGATAACTTGCTTAACTTCATTTCATTTAGCTCTTCTTCTATACAATTCTCTTATTCTTTCATTTGGAACTTGTTTCTTTGTTTCACCATTTTGGCTGTCTCAGCAGGATCTGGAGCCTGCCAAATTTTCCCTGTGAGTGTCAGTGTTCCACTGATTGTGGCTTCCTCTACTGGGTTTGGATAAGTATGAAAGGGTTCACATTAAACACCAATGTCTAGTCGTACTTTCCTGGGTAGAGTTGCAGGCCAAGCAACGATTCAATTGTCCCAGATCTTTTGCCTGCAGGCTGACTATTAGTCTCAGTTACTTAATGAGCCTCAGGTTACAGCCTTCAGCAGAATGAAAAATCCCACAGGTGAGTAGGGTAAGAGGTTTTTCAGTGGGTGGGGCAATTGCTTTCCCCTGGGCTAAAGTTGCTTTGAGAAGAAAATGGTTTCTGCAGTGTGGGTAAATGGCTCAGGGCAGGGACCCAGGCCTCAGCCTTCACAGCTCAGTCTCCAGAGCCACAACACCCAACACTGAGAGTCAGGCTCAAGGCTCAAAGCCTTCAGAATCTCATCTCTGCCTACTGGCTTGCTGGTAGTCTCTGGCTGTTAATGAGTCTCAGGTTGCACTTCTCTGGGTAGGGTGGTGTTAAATTCCCAAGGGAGGGGCAGTTGCTTCTCCTCCAGGCTAAGGCTGCTCTGATGGGGCTACTTGACTGAAGCATGGGGGAGTGGTTCAGCATAGGAAACTAGGCCTCAGCCTTCACAGCTCAGTCCCCCGAGCCATGACCCCCAACACTGAGAGCCAGGTCTAAAGCTCAAAGCTTTCAGAGGCTCTTTTCTGCCTACTGGCTGGTTGGTAGTCTCTGGCTATTAATAAGCCTCAGGTTTTACTTCTCTCAGCCAGGTGGCGTTGAATTTCCAGGTGGCAGTTGCCCCCCTCCAGCTAAAGCCACTCTGGGAAGGGGGTTCTTAAGGAATATGCTGTCTTGTGGGGAGTGACTAGGCATAGAGTTCCGGGGCCTCCTTCCCAGCTCTCTCCCCAGTGCCATGAACCCCCAACTCTCCCCACACATTTCCAGTCCAGTCCATTCTCCTTTTGCTGGAGCCCAAGGTGAGTGGCTGTAGCTGTAATTTAGTGCACTGGCCCTTCAGGGAAGTGCTGGTGTTCCCTGAGCCTTTCCCTGCTGGACAAAACTTCTGCTCCGATGATTCCTCAGCCGGGTGTTATATGGGCACCTTTCCCTATTCTTCCATTCTGTGCTGGGGAGCTGGCTTGTGGTTTTAACCCTCAACTTCTCAGAGGGAACTATTCAGAGCCAAGACATTCCTTAGCTTCTTCCCATGGGCACCCAGCCAGCCCTCTCATGCCTCTGCAGCTTCTACCAATCTCGATTTGGGGTCTTTCTTTATGTCCCTGGTTATAAGGGTTCTCTCCAGCTGCTCTTCATTTGGTTTTTCCAAATGACTTGTCTTTGTTTTAGTTGTAATTCCAGTTTGGGATATGGTCCGTGTAGCTTCCATTCATTCTGCCACCATTTTCCTCTCCCTCATAATCTGTCAGTTGTTATTATTCGTGGAGATGTACCCTCAGGAGATCTTTGTAATTTTTTCTTGTACTTGATTCTTTCTATACTTCCATCAGAATTAACTATCATATTTAGGAATTTTCTTCACCATCATCTTAGGAATTTCCTCTGCTTCTCACCTCAACTCCCACAACAGTTTTGAAAATATTTCCATTTTCACACTTACTACATTATATTGTAGTGTTGAGGTCCTTGCAGCCTGGAGACTGTATCTTATCTAACTTTGCATCTTTAATCGCTCTCCTGGCTCTTGGTTCAATCAGGTGTGTAACCAACATGGTTTTGGAATTGAGATGATTAAACAAAGTCCAACAAGATAATTGGCCAGAGTGCTATTTAATTATGCTTCAGAGAAAGTGTCACCATGCAACAGAAAATAGTGCTAAGTGCTAACTTTTAATGAGTGTTCACTATGTGCCAAGATTTTATCTCATTAAATCCTAACACCAATTCCATAATGTAGGTACTATTATTAGTCCTTTTTTATGGATAAGAAATTGAAGCAAGAGGAGGTGCTAGGGCCTGGGCTCACATGGTTAGTGTGTCAGTCATAATTTCAATAGAAAACAATGGCAATATTTGTTTATTTGCACAGGAGTTAATGGATGGTATATAGAATCACCACTAGGAATAATGCATGAAGCCAGGGATACTAGTATAGAAACTGACACCATCCCTGCCACTTGTCTTCCCCTCCTCCCTCAAATGGGAGAGCTTATAAAAACCTAAAAAATAGGAGAAATATAGATTTAGAGCATTCTGGAGAAGAGCAGAGACCTTATGTCAAGGGACATAGGTAGCTGTAGGTAATCCCACAGAAGGAGGGCCAAGGGAATAAATCCTGGAGCCTCATATTAGATAAATCTAACCAGATCCAGAGACTTAATAACATGCGTATACTTCTATAGAAGCAGCCTCCCTGGATAAAAAGTGGAGTGGAGAAGAAAGGAAGAGGGTCTGAAGCAGCAAAAAAAAAAAAAAAAAAGGTACTAGGGACAGTTAAGCTCTTACTACTATGCTTATGTATATGAGGTTGCAGGCAGGAGGGGAGGTTCTGTTTTCAGTTAAGATTTCAAAAACAAAGTGATTCTTATGAACAAAGGGGTTTTTATTTCCTTTTTACCATCAACATTGACGTGACATCCATCTTGCAGGGAGAATACAATTGATTATAAAAATAAGAGACAATCCTGGAACCCAGCAGAGAAATGACTGTGGCATTGCACAGGCACTCTCCTTAGTAGGCAGATAGGCACTCAGAACTTTGCAGAGTGTACTGGTTTGGATCAAAGCACTTCAGGCACAAGCAAAGACAAAAAGTCATAAATAAGAGAGGCTAAAAGAATGTGGTCATCCAAGTAGATGCACAATAGACTTCATGGCTAAGCCAGAATAGAGTCTCAACAATTAACAAGACTAATTGTGGGTTAAAACCACTTCCTTAGTGAGGAGGAACTATAAAATGATATCAGAATTATATAGCCTTTATAATTCATTAAGTATGAATATTGTTCTCAATATAAACTGGATTCTATCAATACAAAAAGTCCCTTCCCCCCCATACAATTCTGAGTTTTAAAAACTCATCTATATATCTTAATATATGCCTCTGAGTACAGTAAATCTTACTATGCTTTATTTTTTTTTTTTCTTACTATGCTTTAGAGGGGCTCTTACGAATATACTTCAGAGACCAGTGTGTCTGAGTGCTGTCCTAGGTGCTACAGATCTCCTGTTGAGTAAATTAAGGCCCTGACCTCATGGAGTTCACAGTCAAGTTACAGATGACTTCTTCATCAGGAAATCTGGAATAAAATTCTTCTCCTTTGCCATTTGAGCATTTTCTCTTATCCTTTGAAACTTGTCTCTTTGGATTTTGTAAACCAATGCCCCCTCCCCTACGCAGTGTCCACACAGAACCCATTTCCTAGCTCTTCCCTAAACTAGCACACACTATCTTATTGGTCTCTCAACTGCTTTGTCCTCCTATTAGATTGTGAGCTGCTTATAATAAGGGGAGCTATCATTTTTCTTGGTTCCTCCACAGCCATGCCTCCTGCCCAGCACAGAAAAGACATGCAATAATGTTTATTAATTAAATGTATAAATGGACAAAAGAAAAGAAAAAAATATCTTTGTTCTACCCACTTCCCATATTAACCTTGAAATGGGCATGAATCATCTGCATATTTGATGTGAGAAGTATAACAGTCACAACTTATTGACAATCTTCTAGGTGATAAGGGTTTTACTTATATTTCTGTTAAGATATGTATTTCTATTTCCATTTTTTAATCACATAAGACAAATATTAAATATTTTGCCCACATCCGGCTGGTGTGGCTCAGTGGTTGAGCATCAACCCATGCATCAAGAGGTTGCTGGTTCAATTATTGGTCAGGGCACATGCCCAGGTTGTGGGACAAATCCCCACTGGGGGGCATGCAGGAGGTGGCCAATCGATGTTCTCTCTCATTGATGTTTCTATCTCTCTCTCCCTTTCCCTTCTTATCTCTATAAAATCAATAAAGAAAAAAAAATTTTTTTAAATATTTTTCCCATGGACCTACAGTTAGTTAGTGGCCCAGTTGAGGCTCTGAATGAAAGTCTACCAACTCAAGTCTTTGATCCTTACAGCACACTAGTATGCATTCCAGCAAGCACAGGAACATGTCTCAAATTAGTTACAAATTGTTGTTATAATGAGCACATTCTATAGAAAAATGTTCTTAACCCTATGTATAAATTAGGAAGATACTGAGGTTATGAAAGCTCACACTATCATACTTCTCCTTCTATATAACATTGTGCACGGAGGAACAACTTAAATTTGTATTCATTTTCCCACTTCATTACTGGGGGCTTACACTAGGGTTCAGGACTGCTTCTTTTCTTTATTTAACCTATAGATAAAATATCAAGTTCCTTATGTTATTTGATAGAATAAACTTTTAAAACTTGTAATTTAATTAGGACAATGTCGAAAGGAAGTAACTATTTTCCCATGGCCTTAAATAAACCTTTAAAATGTTTAGGTTTACAAACTTTGGTAAGGCTTAGGAAAGAAATAAATGCACTTCTGGCTTGTCCAATGCCTGTGGTGCTAGTTTTCACCCCTACAAAGGCTGCCTCATGGTGTCATCACTTAGGATACAGACAGGGCCCATGACAAAGCCAGAGTCTATGTGTCCAATAAATTCAAGTATCCATAATTTCTAATAAAACTCTCAAATTAAAAATGATGGGACAGGCTGAACTCATTTCTTTTTTTTTTTTTGTTACAACTTGTCAATGTTTGTATGGACACATAGCAGCTTTTTTACTTCATAAGTAAACCATAAGATATTGAGTAAATCATGATTTAAGAACACCATTCAGAATTCATATATATTATGTCTACTTTACAAAAAAAATTAAAATGTAAGCCTTAAGACTAAAGATGGGCAATTAAAATATATACATTGTATGTCTCAATATATTATAATGTTTATAATACATGTAACAATATATACACTAAATGTATTTTGAATTTATTTATTGCTGTCAACAACAATAGAATGCATGCTAACTGAGGGCACAGACTTTATCTTATTCAGTGGTATATTCCCAGGGTTTGCACAGCATATGGCACATGCTAGTCACTCAATAAATATTTGTTAAATGAATAAATGAACAACTAACTCATTGAATTAAGGAAATTAGGCATGATTCAAATTCATGTTGATTACCAAATTTTCTTGCTTAAGTTACTTTGGGGTTGCATTGAGGAGCAGAGAAAATGCAAATAAGAGTGGGAAAGAATAAATGTAGTTATGAGGTATGGTATAATAATGCACAAATAATGAATGTACAGAACAAGCAATGTGAGAAAAATAGTTGTAGTTTGAAACTGCTCAAAAGGCAGGAAAAACAAAGAGTTTAGGGATGTCTTTGTGTCTCTGGGACCAGATATCTCCAAATAACATGTCTTGGAAGTGAGTCCCTTCTGGTGGAAACTCTAGGGTCTATCAAAGGGTTTAAAAAGTGTCCCATGTCTCCCTCTACCACCCAAAGAGAGAGGTGAGGGTGCCCTACCCAGCGATCAGTGAGTCATGAACAAGGGAAGACTGCGCTGTATTACCTGGAAGGTCAAATTCAGGGAGATCATGTGGATAGTTAAAGGGGTTATGTAAACTATCACTGCTATAAAGGTAGCAAAGTCCTAAACATTATTATTCAGTGCTGAATAAATTTCAGAGATATGGAAAAGGTATAGGTGGAGACCTGCCTACTATTAAAGGAAGATTTCATGCCATTCATTCATCCTCATCTTTATAAATACAGGATGGGACAGAAGTAAGTTTACAACTATGAGTATGCAAAACACAGAGTTTATTCTTAAATTATTATTTATAATTATTGTATTATTTTCCAAACAAAAAAATGTAAACCAACTTTTGCCCCACCCTGGAGTTACTGAGAGTCCATGAGCAAGTCACTGTTCTAGACACTGATGATAAATGGTGAATAAGGTAAAGTCCTTGCTCTCAACAGATTGCTTTCCAGTGGAGAAAGAAGAATCATAAATATGTAAACAAACAATTTCAGATTGTTTGCTTGCAGATAGCATGCTGTGAGAACAATAAAGTTGACATTATTTGGAATGGGCTGAACTACTAGATAGGGGGTTAAATTAGGCCTCTCTGAGAAGAAAATGTTTTAATTGCAACTTGAGTAATTAGAGAGCAATGAGAAGATACAAGGGAAGACCATTCCAGGCAGAGGGAACAACTGTAACAGCCTTCATACAGAAAATAGCCTGTCTTGTTCAAGAAACAGAAAGAAAGTCAATATGGCTGGATTCTAGTGAGAGCAGAGAAGAGGGTAGGGAAAAGAAGGCATGAAATAAATTTGGGGATTAGGTAGGAGCCAAATTCTGGAGGCCAAATGGGCTCTAGGAGTGGCTTTTAATTTGATTTAAATGCAATAGGAAGTCATTGAGTAGTTGTATGTAAGAACAGACCCTAGAGTTTCCACCAGAAGGGACTCACTTCCAAGAGGTGTTATTTGGAGATATATGGTCATATATTTAAATATCACATGATCTCACTCATTTGTGGAATATAATAAACATAACAGTCTGGGGAACAGGGTAGACCAAGAGATGTGAAAGTAGGGTACAGACTGACAACCCTCAGAAGAGGGGGTGTGGGGGGGGAGGGAAGAGATAAACCACAGAACTTATACGCATGTATGCATAACTGATGGACAAGGACAACAAAGCTGGGGAAGGGGTGGAGGGATGGGGAGGAGGGTGTCAATGGGGAAAAAAGGAGAAACATCTGTAACAAAAATAAATTAATAAATGTCCTAGTAAAAAAAATAAATAAAAAAATAAATAAATAAATAAAAATAAAAAAGTGGAAGCAAAAACAACAACAACAAAAAAACTACTCTGTTAGAATATGAATAAAGTGTTGCAGATAAAGGAGGTAGCAATTAAAAAAAAATCACTGGAGAATTTGAAAAATGTACTGCAGAAGACAATGTGCTGTGATAAGAATGGAAGATAGAAGAGATGACTGAGATAAACAAATTAGGTGAAGATTTTGTCCTAATCCTTCAGGATTAGAGAAATGCAGCAACCAATAGGAGTACAATAAACATACTCATGTTTTAGGCAGTATGTTGGCATTTAACATACATTTTGGTGAAAGAAATTGAAGTAAGATTGGATTTACAAAGAATACCATAGACCTTCAAACATCCACTACACACTGCTGCAAAAGGCTGTTTCCAGATCTTAGCGATTGTAAATAGTGCTGCTATGAACATATATTCTTTCTGCTTGGTGTTTCAGGCTTCTTAGTATATATTCCCAGAAATGGGATCACTGGATCAAATGGCACTTCAATTTTTAATTTTTTGAGGAAACACCATATTCTTTTCCATAGTGGTTGCACCAGTCTGCATTCCCCACCAACAGTGTACTAGAGTCCCTTTTTCTCCACACCCTCGCCAGCACTTGTTGTTTGATGATTTGTTGATGGCAGCCATTCTGACAGGTGTGAGGTGATACCTCATAGTTTTTAATTTGCATCTCTGTGATGATTAGTGACATTGAGCATTTTTTGATATGTCTCTTGGTCATTTGTGTGTCCTGTTTGGAGAGGTGTCTGTTTAGATCCTCTGCTTATTTTTTAATTGGATTTTAGCTTCCTTTTATTGAATTGTGTGAGTACTCTATATATTTTGGAAATCAACCCCTTATCTGATGTATCATTGGCAATTATGCTCTCGCATATAGTGGGTTCCCTTTCCATTTTGATGGTTGTTTCTTTTGCTGTGCAGAAGCTTTTTACTTTCATGTAGTCCCATTTATTCATTTTTCCTTTGTTTCTCTTGCCTTAGGCGTTGTATCAGTCAAAATTCTGCTGCGTGTGATGTCTAAAATTTTGTTGCCTACATTTACTTCTAAGATTTTTATGGATTCACAAGTCACATTTAAGTCTTTCATCCATTTTGAGTTTACTTTTGTGTATGGTGTAAGTTGGTGGTCTAGATTCATTTTTTTGCATGTAGCTGTCTAATTTTCCCAACACCATTTATTAAAGGGGCTGTCTTTACTCCATTGTATGCTCTTGCCACCTTTGTCAAATATTAATTGAGCATAAAATAGCTGTGGTACATATACACAATGGAATACTATGCAGCTGTACGAAAGAGAGATCTCTTATCCTTTGAGATGACATTGAGGGACCTGGAGAGTATTATGCTAAGTGAAATAAGCCAATCAGAGAAAGACAAATATCACATGATCTCATTCATTTGTGGAGTATAATGAACAATATACAAGCTGATGAACAAAATAGACCCAGAGACATAGAAGTAAGGTACAGACTAACAAACCTCAGAGAGGGGGAGGGAGGAGGAAGAAATAAACCACAGAACTTCCCTGCCTGTATCCATAACTAATGGACATAGACAACAATGCTGGGGTGGGCGCAGGATTGGGAGGAGGGTGTCAATGGGGGTAAAAGGAGAACCATCTGGAACAAAAATAAGTTAATAAAAATTGCAAAAAAAAAAAAAAGAATAGTAAAAATTCATGACTACTTGGAGGCTTTGTTGGCAATACCTTGAGTCATACTCTAAGGACTTAGCCTGAATCATATAAAGGGACAACTAACTGCATTTAGGGGCCCAAGTAACCTAAGTCTAATGGCCTCCTCTTCCCACATCCAATTTAAGCTCACGCCCAAGCTTCGGCTATTTTAAGTCATATCTAATATTTATTGAATGATCAAACTGGGTCATGCACTGTGCTAAGCATTATACATACATTATTTTATCTAACATGTACAGTGAACTTACTAAGCAAGCACACTTATCACCTTTATTTTACTGATTAGAAAACCATGACTTACGAGAAGTAATTTTCCAACATTATAGTTATATGTGTTAGAGCTAGAATTAGAAGCCAAACTTGTTTGATTCCTGTGCCAACTTGCTTCACCATTACACTCTACCATTGTGACAGTGAGAATGGCTGGAGGGATCAGCCAGTGATTTGCGAAAGAAAAGAGATGTTATGTGTTCCCCACGGTCCAGAGGTATAACTGGTAAATAACTTGGCCAAGTTCACCCGTAGAGTCGGTAGTGGAGCCGGAATTAGAACCTAGAAACACAGAAATATTGCCCAGCAACATGCTGCAGCCTCCTCTCCTCTATATCGAATGTGTTGTTTCTATCTAGAGAAAGATCCAAAGTCCCCCAGTTCCCTCCACCCCAGCAGTCATCATCCTTATGCCGACCTCAGAAGCCGGGTTCCAGGGCATGAGTCCAGCAGAGGTGCTAGGGGCCTGCAGTCTCTTTTCCTTGTTTGACACTAAAACTGTGCTGAATAGATTAGGCTCATTTTCTCTTGGCCTTAGAAAGAAATTCTGCCTTGTTTTCTTGCCAAGGCTTGCTTATTAGACTGGTAAACAAAGATTCAGAAGAGGGCTTGGTTGAAAAGGACACATGAAGGTCTCTCAATATATTTCAAGTGTCTTTGATTGCTTAGGACAAAATCCGGTACAGACAAAAAGGTACCCTTCATGTGCTTTTGCTTAGCTTATCATGGGTATACTTTGGGATTTGGGACAAAAACCTCATTTTAAAAGAGGGTACACATTTGCCTAGATTATTGTATTAGGGTCCTTCCTATTGGGGAAGACCGTTGTCACACAAGTTTTAGTTGTCTGGAGATCAAACATAATTTTCTGGATTTAAATCAAAATATAATTGTAATACTACCATACATATAACTTACATCACTCAGTGTGATTTTATAATTTTTCAGTCACTTACTTGGTTTCTATAAATCTTGCTAAAGGACTCTATTATGATAGAAATAGCTGTGCCTGTAGGGACTTGTCTGCTCATCTTGGCAGCGTAACCGTACAGCCGGGCAATGTGTTAACATTCAGCTTGGGGGGTTGTAAAATAACATTTGCACAGGGACCTTTGTATGATCACTTTGAACATTAGGATTTTCAAGACCAGAGCCCTAGATGTTGTTATTTCCTCCTAGATAGGAGTTTGTGACCCTTATTGTCAGTGAGACCACAGAACTGAGGTTGATTGAACAGCTAAGTTTCAGATAAGATGCACACATTCGTATGCCATCTTCTAGAGAGAAAGGAGCACCAGTCAGCAGCTCAATTACTCAACATTTAATTATAAGGATTTACTGTTATTACATGGATAAATAAGACACCACCCTTGCCCTCAGTGTTCCTACATTCTAATATAAAGTTACATATTTATCCTTCCTGGAAACATTTAGCTGTCATGACCAGCAGTTTGGTATAGTAGAAAGAGTACAAACACCAGGGTTTATGCTCAGTTCTGTCAAAAGTCAGCTATATGACCAGAGATAAACAACTTAAGCTCTTTGTGACTCAATTTACATCTGTAAAAGGAAGGTGGCAGGTTGATTAGACATCTGAATGTAAAAATCTAAGAGGCAAACATTTTTTGAGGTTATTTTAGGTTTTTTTCCCCCCAAATTCTGGAATAACTTGTGTGCTTAATAAGTACAAATAAGATCATCTTAATCCTCGTCTTCTTTCGCTCATAAGTCTAGAGGATCTTTAAAGAACTCAAAAGTCTTATGTATCATGGTAGAGAAAAAAGAAATCAAAGAAAATTCTGAGAATAAGCATTAGATAAAAAGAACTTCCCTTAATCCTAAACTCTCTGACATTCAAAACATGCAGAATGTGGTTTAGGGTAATGCAGAAAAAATAAATAGTGATCTCAAGTTATATATATATATAATTAAAAATAATAAATGTATTTACCTCTGTTATCTGCCCATTTAAAACATTTCTGTTCTTAATCATGATAATTATGCCCAAATAACCCAGTAGCATTTATCTTTTAAGACAAAACACCAACTTGTCAACTTATATTGATGTCAATTTCAAATATCAACTCACCCACGTCCTTTCCGTATGGTTTGTTTAAGCATTTTAAAAGCCCATAAAACAGTATATATTTTTCATAGATATAGCTATAGAAGTAGTTAATGCTACACTTTACTAATTAATGAAGATTAGAACATAACATACACCATATCTAGTTCAAGTTCCATATTTGGATTATGAGAAACCTCAATTTGAATGTGGATTACTCAAATCTGAAATCTCAAATTTGTGACTTCTTCACAAAAATACACCTATTAACATCAACAAATCAAAGAGATTGATAAATGAATATTTTCAATTTTCCTGAATTAAGCACCTAAAAACAAGCCTTTACATAGGGTTTTCACAAAAATTATCTCATTTGCAACTCACAACAATCTTGTGAGGCAGTTCTGTCATCTGCAGAGTGGGGACAACAGAAGCAGTTCAGATAGGTCAGACTGCAGAGAGGGCTTTGGTTTTGCCTTGCTGGGACCTTGATCATTTTTTGGATGTTTCCCAGGAACTTCAAGGTCTCAGAAGCAAGGAAGGCAAGGGAGTTGTACGCATGTAGCGCTGCAGAGCAGAGAGGAGCCTGTATTACCTTGAAACATATTCCGGGAGTTTTTAATATGGGAATTCCACAGAGAATATATTTTAAAAACCATTGATCCCCTTCAGAATTTTTATCTTGGAATATAATTTTAAGATAACCATGAGCAAAATTTGATTTTTATAAGGAATTTGCCTTTGTAAAGTGAATTACCTTTTATTTTCTTATGTTACCCACAGTATAGCCCAGTGGTGGATATAGGAAAGAAATTACGATAGTGGTGATTTTGCAGATGAGGATATAGATCAATGGCTGATATGACTTGACTGGCCTAGAGTTAGCATCCTAATGAAGGCCTGAAGGAATGTGAGGCGATGTCCTGATGTTTTATCAATCCCTTCAAATTTTCTAGTAGATCACAGAGCCATTTTGTGCTCATAACTGGCCCACGAATTCACCAGAACAAGAGTGTTTTCTTTCCTGTGTAAGATGCAAGAAAAATATGTGTAGAGCATTTTTGAGGACATACTTTGCTCTTCTAGGTAATGATTTGTCACTTTCTCAGTAAATGCTTATTGATGATGTTGATAATGATAATGAGGATGAGGATGTGATACTGTTGACCAATCAACAAATGTACTCTAATTACCTACAACAGGCAGAGCAGTATGTTAAGCACAAAAGGAATATGAAGAAACATAATGATTTCATTTGCTACCAAGTGGTTCACAATTCATTTGGAAATAAAATGTTCATTTATATAAAAAGCGATGAATAATTCAATGCATCTCACATGTACCACATGGAAAATATATCAAATAAGCAGTTTAAGAGTTTGGAAGAAGAACCATATCACTGTGGGTTGGGATGATCAGAAGAGGCTCATTGGAAGGCAGGAATTTAATGGGGTTTAAAATATTTGTGAATCTAAGATAGGCAGAAGTATCCACATACCTGAAAAAATCAGCAGATGAGAGTCTGCTAAATTTTTCTAATGTTTAGGCAATGCATCAAGTCAATATGTTAAAAAAATAAACTGAATTAATAACTTGGTAAAAATGGAATTTAAATAAGTATAAACAAATTATAGACAAATGAACAGAATACAGAGCCTAGATATAAACCCATTCATATATAGTAAATTAATTTATGACATAGAACTCAATGGCCAACCACATGCAAAAAAAAAAAATGAAGCTGGACCCCTATTTTATTTATTTTATTTTTAATTTTTATTTTTTGTTAATCCTCACCCGAGGATATGTTTCTATTGATTTTTAGATAGAGTGGAAGGGAGGAAGGGAGAGAGACAGAGAGAAAAAACATTGATATGAGAGAGACACATTGATTGGTTGTCTCCCACAGGATCCCGAACAGGGCTGAGGATTGAAACTTTAACCCAGGTACATGCCCTTCACTGGGAATCAAATCTGCAACCCTCTGGTCCTCGGGCCGACACTCTAACCACTGAGCCAAACCAGCCAGGGCAGGACCCCTATTTTACAACACATACAAAAATCAACTCAAAATGAATTCAAGACTTGAATGTAAGACTCTATCACATCAATGTTACTCTCTCTCTCTCGCTCTCCCTCCCTCCATCCCACTCTATCTGATGATAAAAAAAAAAAGTATCTTTCAGTGAGGAATAAAGAAAATAAATAAATTGCCCGGCCGGTGTGGCTCAGTGGTTGAGCGTTGACCTATGCACCAGGAGGTCGCCAGTTTGATTCCCGGTCAGGACACATGCCCAGGTTGTGGGCCTGATCCCCAGTGGGGGGCATGCAGGAGGGAGCCAACCAATGTTCTCTCTCATCAATGTCTCTATCTCTCTCTTCTTCTCTCTTCCTCTCTCTCTAAAAATCAATAAAGGAAAAAAAAGAAAATAAATTAAAAAAATTGAAAATACAGGTAACAAAATATAACAAAAAGCTGTTTTGTTTTCTGAAAGTAATATAAAATATTAAAATCTCCTACATCATCAAAATTTGGTTGTAGAACTAGAAAGTCTATAGTAAGTATGAGAGGCAATAATGCACCCCCCTCCCCCAAAGATGTCCATGTCTTAATCTGGAACCTGTGAATATATCATCTTACATGGCAAAGGGACTCTGAATTTGTGATTAAGGTTAAGGACCCAGAGATGAAGAGATTATCCAGGATTGTCTAATTACAATTATAAGCCAATAGAATCACAAAGGTTTTTAAGAAAGGAAAACCTTTCCCAGCTGTGATCTGGGAGGTGATGTGACTACTGAAGAAGGGTCAGGTAGATGAAACATTGCTGCTTTGAGCACAGAGAAAGGGGGGCATGAGCCAAGGAATGTGGGCAATCTCTAGAAGCTATAAGTCTTCCCTCCATGAGTCTGCAGAAGGGACACTTTGATTTTAGCCTGATGAGACCCACCTCAGATAAGACCCACCTACAGAACTGTAAGACAGTATATCGCATTGTTTTATGCTTCTAAATTTATTGCATAGAAAACAACACAGCAAGAAATTTAGAATGCTTACTTTAATATTAGAAGGAGTTATTCAAATATTAGTTACAACCAGGGATTATTTACAAGAATCAAATGCTATAATTAATTATACATTGGCTTGTGCAAAAGTGTTGAGCCAATTAAAGAATTGCCATAGTTAATGAATTAAGTAAATAGACCCAGTCATTGAGATACAGAAATGTTTCAGTGCTAAATATATAAGCGTATCTAAAATTGAAAAGTAAAATGAAAAAAGTGACCAAGTTAGGTCATGCAGTAAAATGAAGATATTATATAATGGACTTTTTATCCATCTCTTTCAGGTCCTAAAATATGTTCTTAGCAAAGGATGAGGGGTCTTTTATTTAAAAAGGAATTAAAGCTGCCGTATTTGTTTGCTAAAATTGCTGTAAAAATGACCACAGATTTGTTGGCTTAAAGTAACAGAAGTTCATTCTCCCTCAGTTCTGAAGGCTAGAAGTCCAAAATCAAGATGTTGGCAGGTCTGCACGTGCTCAGAGGCTCAGCATCCCTTGGCTTGTGGCCGCATCTCTCCAATCCCTGCCCCATCTTCATATGCCCTTCTCTGTGTGTCTAATCTCCCTCTGTCTCTCTAACACGTGTGATGGCATTTAGGGACTACTTGGATAATCCAGGACAATCTTTTCATTTCAAGACCCTAATATAATTTTATCTGCAAAAGACTTACTACCTAGTGTTTTTGGGGGCCACCATTCAGCCCACTAGAATTGATTTCTGGAGTGTTGGTAATAATAATTTTTTTAAAAAAATCTGGGTGCTATTCTTAGTTGTATTTAGTTTAAAAAATTATGTCCACACCTACAGAACTAGAATCTTCATTTAATAAGATTCCCCAGGAGATTTACGTGTACATTAAAATTTGAAAAGGGTGGCGTAAGAAATATTTGAAGGTCATACCTTGTCATAACTCCATGAGTGAGCGGATGGTGTGACTGGCAGTGAAGGAAAGTAAGGAGTAAGTGAGTGGGAAGGCAGCCTGTAAGATTTTATCAAAAGTTTTATAATTTTAAGAAATAAAGTTTTTATCTACAGGAAAAAATATTTTTAGTTTTAATGAACAAATTTCCAGAATGAGAGAAGGATGGAAGAGATATTTGGGGTCAGACTGTCACTGGTCTCTGAAATTATTCTCTGTAGATATCTGTGCATTGCTCAGAGGACCAGTCTCTCCATCCAAGCACTGATGACGTCCAGGCTCACCCAAAACATCCCACAAAGTTTGGCTTCTGCTATGTGTGAAATTGGATAAGGACTGCTCTGTGAATCAACCACCCAAATCAGTATAATTTATTAGTCCAATATAATGGGCATGAAATTGTTATTCCTGTATTCTGAGTACGTGTGTTCCTTCCTCTGTCATAGTAAGACAAAAATAAATAGTATATAGGAACCACTAAATTGTTTGGCAGAAAAGTGGCATAATTAGACTGGACACTCTTAGTGAAAATTCTGGTCATACAGTTCAGAGCTTCCAAAACACTTTGGCTTCCCATGAATTTTTAGTAGTTGTGGCACTGACAATAACCAAATGATCCCAATAACTATTAAGGGCTTATTTGGTGGCAGGCACTTTCTCCTAAAGAGCTTTGTGATCTCAAGTAATCCTCACAATAACCAAGAGGGAGGGAGGTGCTTCACTGACGGAGAAACGATGTCCTTCCTTGCACACCTGGCGCACCGTCACTTCTTCCAGACGTCTCTAACTCCCTGGGCATTGTCAGTGCTTTAATCCCATGAATCTTGGAGTACTCACCAGTTCATCCCTTCAGTATATACTTATTGAGTGCTAGGTAATATGAATAGACTGGGAACATCCATGCACTTCGAGGAAAAGTAAAGACAGAAAGCATCAAGAAACTGAGCATTTGGCTTCTATAGATGCACTATTTCTGTCTGAAATGACTAAAGGAGCTTCACCGTTTTCCTCCTCTGTACCTGTGACTCTAACTTGTGAATTTATCACTTCCCTCTACTCTGTAACCTGCCCTAACTTGGGATGTTCTCTGTCAGCTTCCGTTTCTTCCTCTAGTCTGGGCCAAAAATGAATGCCTGCATTTCACTGAGAAGGTTAAAATGGAGTTGTTCTGTATATTGTTGTAGGAGGAATGTCAACGCTAAAGAGATCACATGTTATTTCATATCTACAAAGGAAGTTAATCCTTCATTAGAATAAGCATAGATGGGTTTCCATGCAGGGTATTTCCACTGTTGCTTGCATTGGAAATTGTATATTCATTAAAATATCTCCAATAATCAAGCAGACAGACCTGCTGGGAGAGACTCAGAATGGAAGTATGAAATATACAGAAAAATCCCCAAGCATACTTCTAATAAATAATATCACATATTTCCTTATAAAGCTTAATAGAGCTGCCCAGTGGTGACAAAACTGCCTCATTTATATTTTGTCTTTACTCCTTCCCCTCTTGGTTACCAGCCTCACACAATGTGTGGCTCACAGCAAATTCAGTACATTATTTCTCTCCCTCCTCACATAACTGTTGATAATGTTATAAAGTAACAATGAAGCAGGCAGTTGAAGAGGACAAGATGAGTCTAGTGGGGGGCTCCTGGGTTCTTAGTCCCCAAATAAGCAAGTATTGATTTTAACCATAAATATTCAATATATTTCAGGGTCAAAAATATTGATATATTTCACTACAATACCCTGAAATTAAAATGATAGTACTTCATAACATAAATTTACGGGCTTATAAATTGTGCCTCTTAGTACCTGGAATATTTGACCCACTTTTGGTTACTATATTCATTAAATACCACAAAATTGGTTTTGCATAATTACATGCTAATTGAGCAAAGTAAAATATTATTAAAGCATATGGTCAAGAAAACATATTACTGTAAACTCACAAAAATTAAAATGTAATATCTCTTCTAGTTATACATATTTTGCATTTATACTCTTTTATAACACTTGGAGTAGAAGATTAGAAAAGCAAAACAAATCAAAAGTAAAAGAGAAACACCTGATTTCATTTTTAAGAATTAGTTTTTAAACTAGATGTCTCTAAATGGTAACATTATGTTAAATTTCTTGAAATA
The DNA here is from genome assembly GCA_030848825.1 of Tadarida brasiliensis. Lineage (NCBI taxonomy): Eukaryota > Metazoa > Chordata > Mammalia > Chiroptera > Molossidae > Tadarida > Tadarida brasiliensis. Next base: position 57,310,387 of record CM061257.1, on the reverse strand, counting down.
TTTGAGATATACTATCTTCTTGCTTCCAATGTAAATGTAAAGTGGCAATATTTATACTGAATCTCTGTTTGATAAAAACATTTACTTAATCTTCACAACAGATATTTCTGTAATAGAAAACACATTCTCTAAATGGAACCTGAGCTTGTGTGATAACAAACACTGCTTCTTTGGAAACAAATTAAAAATCATTCACTTGTTTAAACATTTGAGATTAAAATTAACAACCTTAAAACTTTACATTTTCAATTAAAGCCAAATAAGGGAAACATCCGAATATGCTTACTTTAAAATTTAATTGTTTTAAAAGCGATGTAAACATTTTTTTGAGACCAGCTGCCACGGGTCTTCATAACTTTTTTTTTTCCTGAAACCAATTATCAAATGATGTTATCTTTGGTGAATACATGTCTTGCTTTTATTTCCCGAGTGCTTTTAAGTTATTTTAGTCAACAAATGTACATGTACCATTTTGAGTAATAGACATGTTTTCCAATGTGATGTAATAGGAAATAGTAAAACAAGACTTAATTCGAAACTTAAAAATCCCCTTGGGGTATAATTAGCGGCTCTGAGAAAGGGCACCATGTTGCACATCGCAGACCACACAGGGACAGTGCCCCCTGCACAGTGCAGTGCACAGCTTGCATCACTGTGCATGCAGTCCCAACTCACAGACACCTGGGATGCCAGCTCCAGGTGACACTTAAGGTCCACGAGCATTAAACCACAGAGATTTGGGGGTATCAAAGGAGTAAAAACCCATTCACATTGTGCCCACTGTTCTGACACAGAAAAACAGATCTGACATGTTTTCTGGGGAAGTCTTATTTGGAAACAGCTTCTGTAACCTAGCCAAGCACTAGATGAATGAGTGGACATAGGATAGCTGTGATATGCAGAATTGTTTGGAACACCATCAGTGAGTACCAGTTCCTGCTGATTCAAGGATCTGAGTTCTCTTCCGCACAGCAGTGACTGTCTAGGGAAAAATGAGGAATGAAGTATTATGTTTTTAAACAGTTAACAAGAAGGAACAGAAAATTATTGGATGCTAAAATGGTATGTCCTCAATGAATAGAGTCAGTGTCACCTATTTGGAAGTCTAATGGCATAGCTTGTATTATTAAAATATCTCTATAAGATGAATGCAGATAAACACCATATAACAAGAGTTGTAAATGTTCATTGTATTTCACTGTCACTTGGGAAACCAGTTAAAATGCACACTTTCGGGGCCACACTCCCAGAGACTCTGATTTAGAAGCATGGGAAGAGGCCTAGAATTTGCATTTTAATAAGTACCTACTCCAGAATTCCTAGTACCAGCAGCCTGCTCTCCCATTTTGAAAAATACTACCATAAATTGTATACAATAGTGGCTTGCAGCCCTGGCATTTCTGAGAAGTTGGGGAAAAATACAGATACCTCTCCATATACCATTTACTACATGGGGTGAAGTCCAATATGCCTAGATTTTTAAAATTCTACTGATGATTGTGATTTACAACTAGGCTGAGAAACTTGCTTTTGCTATTTTTCTTTATTGATTTTTTAGAGAGAGAGGAAGGGAGAGGGAGAGAGAGATAGAAACATCGATGAGAGAGAACATAGACTGGCTGCCTCCTGCATGCCTGCCACTGAGGATCGGGCCCACAACCTGGGCATGTGCCCTGACCAGGAATCAAACCGGCAACCTCTTGTTACATGGGTTGATGCTCAACCGCTGAGCCACACTGGCCAGGCATGCTATTTATTATTAAATGCTTCTCATAGATGACCTAATAGTTTAACTTAAGAGAAATAGTATAACATCTTTCAATATTTAGATCATGAAACTAATAAATTTTATATCACATCCATTTCCATTGAAGTGTTTTAAGAATATTTTCATTATCTTGACCTCCTCCCCCAACACAGTCTCTCCCATTTTTCCTCAGTAAATGGCCATAATGGCCGTGCCATCTATTCTGTTGAAGAGGGAGTGGTGATGAGCATGGGCTTGGGAGTAAACAGTTCTTGATTGCAGCCCATTTCTGCACTTTCATATCCATGCAACACTGGGCATGTCACCCAGCATCTCTGGGCTAGTAACTACCTTGCCAATTATTGCAGAGATTAAATGAGATGATTTATGCAAAGTGCTTAATGCAATCCCTAGGCCATGATGAGCCTTTAAAAAAGTCAGCTATTATTATCCTTCTTAACTCTTGCTCTTCCGATAAGTAGTCACCATTTCTGACTCTTCCACTTGTTAATTTGCTCAAGTGTTGTCCACTTGTATCTACTCTCCTTGCTACTGCCCTAGTCCAGCCAATATCACGTCTAGCTGGATTAATACAATTAAGTGAGTCCCCTGTTTTCAGGCTTCCTCCTCCTAGCTGCTGCCAGAGACATCTAATGTGTCTATCCCTCCCAAAGTCCTTCAGTGGCTGACTTCTGACCTTGAGATAAAGCCTGAACTTTTTAAAATGACTTACGAGGTCCTCCTCATTCTCGTTCCTGCCCCAGCCTCCAGTCTTGCCTCTTGCTATACTTCTGCTCCATACTTTAATTTCTGATCATACTGAACATTTTTCATTCCTGGAATGTGCTCCTAGGTCTATGTACATGTATGTGTTCCTTCCACCTGAAACACTTATCCATCTCTCTGCATCTTCTTTACCTTTCTCTGGAACCTTATGCCTCCATTTGGCTAAATTTGATCACTTTTCTATGGATGTGTCCCCTTCATAATACACATCATATTTTACTGTGATTATTTATTCATTTGAGTGCTTTTTATGTTGGGATATGGGAGTCTGGATGGTCCTCACATGCATTATTTGAAAACCGAGAATCGTATAACATTTAAAAAATTTTTATGAAAATCTATACAAATTAAATAAGCATATTCTGAATAGCTGGATGACTATTTTAGTGTCTTTATTTCTGTTCAGTTTTTATTATAAAATACATATAACATAAAATTTGCCATCTGAACCAGTGTTAAGTGTACAGTTCAGTAGTATCACATATATTCATATTGGTACACAACCCTCATCACCATCCATCTCCAGAATTATTTTTTTCTTACAAAACTGAAACTCCATATCCATTAAACAATAACTCCCAATTCCCTCCTCCCTCTACCCTCTTGAGTGAACCTTTGTCCAGTGAACCCTTGTACACTTGGGGACTAGATCCTATTATTAATATTTTCTCAAGATATTCTATTCAGATATTAATTCTATAACTATTTAGCTAGGTAACTTTGGGAGACTTATTGCATCTCTTTGAGCCTCAGTTTTCTTATTTAAAAAGGGGGAATAATGACAGTACTTACTTTATGCATTGCTGCAAAGCTTAAATGATGTAATCTATGCAGAATACTTAACAGACAGAACATAGCTATTTGCAATCAGTGTAAGCTATAGAAATTAGTATTTGTTGAATAAATGGATTAATGAATGAATATATGATCAAGTTTCTGGATATTCTAAAGGAACTTTAATATCTATTTTTTAGCTGCTGGATATAGAATAGTGGTGTCTCTATTTAAGGATAAGCATTCTGAAGACTATGAACACAGACATTTTTAAAATAGCTGAACCAATATATCTATATATTTACTATTCTAGTTGTTCTGATTATATGCAATGAAAGAGGTCTCCAGTATATCCCTTGGATTTCTTTCATAAAAACAATAAAAAAAATGAAAGAAATGCTACAGTTTCCGATTTATTAATATATAGCAGTGAATACTGGCTATACTGAGTGTCAATTGTCTGTTGGAGCAAAAAGGAGGGGTATGGGAAGCAGGGGAAGGGCCAAACTAAGGTGAAGCAGGAAACAGAAGGGCCTTGGAACAGTCTTGCCAACACAAACTAAGACTGAGCCTCTTGCTTTCTCCAGGTTCCATTCTTGCCCCTGGGGAGTCCGAGGGCATGTGTTTAGGGTTAGGACAGGGGAGGAGGTGCTAAGTAAGTCCAGGTGGAGTTTTTTTTTTTTTTTTTAAAGGCAAACTGGCTTTTTCTCAGCTTCAGGTCTTGCTCACATACTTTCTACAGCTGTACTGCTGCTGAAATCACAGCTGGTGTGTTCCCTCTTTTCCAAGAAAGGTTTGGACTATTCTTACAACTTGATATAAATGATTTTAAAAGACTCTCTGAAAGATGCATTTTGCTAATGAGAAAAAAAAATGAGACAAAAACAAAAGATTTCAATATGCTAGAGTCTCTAAACAATTTTAAAGATAGTGCCCAATTTCTCTCTTTTCTTGCAGAAGTTCACTGTATCATTGACAAATGCGGAAGGAAGACATGCGTAAGACAGGCTGTGCAATACTCCAGAAAGAGCACATTGTAGTAGAGGTCTGAAATCACACTAACTCTGTCCTTATCTTCTGTGGCCATTGGTTATGTTATGTTGTATCCTTGGGTTCAATTTTGTCAATTCTCATACATTCTCATAGATCTTATCCAGTCAAAAATATTGTAAGTGAACTGAATCTTGGGTTTTTGAAGCTGTAGAGCTATAAAAATCAGCTTTTCTTTATTTCACCTGTCATCAGTAACCATTCATAACAAACATTGAGTATGCTGAATATTAAAAATATCAAGCAGGGTCCTTAAAAGATGTTAGTTGTATTTGAATATATTTAAAATAAGTTACTTTCACAAAATGATAAATATCATTATATGTCTCTATTGATCCATTACCAACTTAAATAATATTTTCTGAATTATTTAGAAAAAATATTTCAAACTTGAGTTCACAGGAGAAAAAAAGACCTTTGTTGTCAATTCCAAGAAACCTAGTTCTGAAAAGTTTTCAAATGCTAGTGAAGGCTTTTCAGGTTACTTGAATGCACCTGCTTGATCAGAGCTTCAACAAAGTATTTTCATTGGCAAATACGTAATTTATGAATAAATAAGAAGTTGGATCCCAAGGAACTGGAATAATAAGCTCCATGCCTTCAAGTCTTGGTGCAAAGACCTGATGCAGTTTCTCCCAAACTTTGCAAAATTCATTTCAGCAAGTCCAAGTGCTTGGGATACAAGGGGATGACTGCATACAGAGGCCTTTTCACACACTGCTCCCCACAGCCAGCGGTTCTTTTCTATTAGCTGTCTTGGCAGTCCAGCAGGCCCTCAGGAGGGTCCTTGGTAAACTTCTTTCAGGTGTGTGTGTGTGTGTGCGTGCGTGTGTGTGTGTGTGTGTGTGTGTGTGTGTGTGTACGGAGCCAGTGGCTGGCTACCCATCCCCCCCCCAGTCAAAACGTTTCCCCTTGGATGAACAATCCTGCACTGTGAGTGCTCTGCAGGTGTGTCTGGGTGTCAGCTGGCCTCTGTTTATTATTGGTATGCTGTGTACAGGGAGGCCCAGCCGGCCATCAGTAACGACGCTCTGCAAATGGGTCAAGGAAATGAAAATAAAGCCTGTGCAGCAGGATCTTTTAGGGTCTGGGGTTTTGCTAGCAAACTCTGCCCGAGTTCCTTTTTAGGTGCTACTTTAAAATTGCTACTTGTTTGACTTGGCTCGGACTTCACATGGCGGGGCCGTGTGAGATATGTGGAGGGGGGACCAGCTGGAGGCAGGTGCCTGCTTTTTCACTTTAGCTCTTACGAGAAGGACACATCCTCTGCTGGGCGCTGCGGCATTTCTCTTCTTTCGAAGTTTGTTTGTACAGTTTGTTTTCCAAAAACGGGGAAGGGGGGGGTACTACTAATGGCGTTAGGAGTCATTCCCATGGTGTGGAACTATTTTGTTTTTCAAATCTATTACTTAGAGTTGAATGAAAAGAAACAAACATCTTTTAAAATGTGAAACCTTTTCCTCCTCCCCTTACAGTTCCAGTGACCCAAGAATAAGAATCGAGCTTTCTTATCAAGATTGCCATGTGACGAGTTTCCAAATACCATTCAATACACGGGAAGGCCACTGGCTTCCTTACTAGGCTCACTCATAGTAAAGTACACCAGGTTAATATCTTAATTACAATATTCAAAAACAATTTCTGATGAAGGAACTGACAATTTATAGATGTCACTTAGCACAAGTGTCTTATGGTAAATCAGTTCTGTGATCATGTTTGCCATCTGTCCCTGTAACTACTCCACTAACTACTCTGGAAATCTTTGGTCTTGGTGGTTAAGAAATTTCTCTCTGCCTAATGACTCATTTTTAAAATGACAGATTATATCATTTGAGAGGTTGCTATTTATTATGTTCATGAAATCTACAGTCAGTCATAAATATTTTCACTTATTCATTTATTCATGGATTCAAGAGCAGTGACTGACCCAACACCCTGTGCTAGGCAATGCGTCCGATGAGGCAGCAACACAAAGACAGGGATGCCCTTCCAGCCCTCTGCCCACCCCCACACTGACCTAGAGCAACCAGAGTAACCCTTGAACACATGAGTCATATCCCATCATCCCTCTGCTTCAAACTGTTACACTCAACTGTAATGCAGCTCCGCATCCCCTCCCTCCCTTCATGTCCTGCCTGACCCCTGCCCTCACTCTGCCCCAGCAACACCGGCCCTGCTGCTGTTCCTCAAACACACAGAGCGTCTGTCCCTGACTTCCTGGTCTGCAAATTGCAGTTGTACATTTCTCTATGATCTCCATGGTGTTTGTCTCCTGATCTGAATCTCTTTTTGTTAATCCCTACCCTTGGTCTGATCTGTTGTTTAAGTCTCACGAGGGCAAAGCTTTTTTTGCTTCACTTTTCTTTCTTGTATCCCCTTTGTCTGGAACAGCTGTTCATATAGTAGACATTTCATAAATATTGGTTCAATGATAGAATGAAAGCATAAATACCTGGTCTTTAGTCTAATTAGAAAGAGAGATATGTGAATAAATAATTATACTACATCACCATAAATCATTATAGTGTTATGGTACAACATGTTATAGTGATCATATACCTGTTTGTATGTGTTAAAATGTAAATTTACTAAAAGATACACCCACATGATATTAAAGGTATGTTTAGAAGTCAAGGCAAGCCTTGCTGGTGTCAAGCTTTCTTATATTGCTAATATTTCTTTTGGCCTCTTTCATCTGTAATTCTTTTATCATTTCTCAAAATGTTGGGGGGGGGTCAAAAAAAAAGAAAGAGGAAAAAAGAAGAAAGCAAGCAAGCAAGAAAGAACTGTTTTCTGAGAATTTTCAGCTAGTTCTCAAGAACTTCATCTAGAATTTTAGAATTTTGGAGTTAATCTTGGGAAAACTCCAGAGGCTTTGACTATCCATGAGAACCGAGCCTTTTTAAAGGTCTATAAATAGTAGGAGCCTGATGTTGACAAACTGTTGTGTTTGTTTTGGTTAGTTTTATATTAAGACAATCGTAGTACTTACTCAAACTAAAAGCTTTTTTTGGTTTTTATGAGTTGGGATGTTTCCCAATAGACTGCTTCATTTTAGATAAATAGAAATGATTAAGATCTGTGTTCAGAGATCATTCTTGTAGTCTGAAAACGAAAATTCTATTTGTGCCTGTGCTTATTCTTATTGAGATACATTGTTTAATTAATTTCCTCCTCCACACCAGCTAGCGTTTTCTCTTTCTTTTTTACTTATTTAGAAATCAAGTTCTACTTGACCACCACTCAGCTTACTTGACCTAAAACGTATTTCTTGTGGGCATGGTTAACTCATTAGTATACCTTTTGTCCGATTCCATTCTCTGGACAGACTCCAAAACCTACCAGATGATTTGATCTCTTCCTTCAACTAATACACCGTTAAAACTCATAACCAGAGTCCTAGGTTGCCGGCACTCCCCTGACAAGACGGGGCCTTTCAGCTGTATTTTCATACTGAGGCTGTTCCAAAAATCTCCAGCGACTTTCTAAAGCTCACAGACAGTTCGTTTTTGCACCTTGAACTCTGTGTTGCGCACTTGAAGCCCTCGGAAATCCTACATAGCTTCTTCTCCTAGCTGAGGGTTGTTTGCTCAAATACCACTTTCAGCCTTCTCTTGTCACATGTTGAATCACGTTTATCTACAATGACTTCCTATATACCTGAATCAAAGAAAATCATGTCCCTCCATGTTCATCACTTCTAAGCAGCCATCTGTCTCACTGAGGCACATGTACACACTTTCCCAAACCATCTTAAAACACTGTGAAGTTCAAGTATTTTCCTCCCTCTCAAGGCCATTTCCTGTTGAGAGAGAACCTCTCAACTGACCTCACCGCAATGTGCTTCAGTGGGTTAGGTCTTTTTCTTTTCCTGCAAGATTTTTAGTCAGTGATTTTCATTTAATTCAATTGAACTGATATCATGATGACTTCATAAGCTAAAAGGGTGGGTAAAGGGACACGTTTCAGAAGAGGCAATGTAAAGCCCAAGGGAGGGGAGAGGCAGAGGGAGGGGATGGTTCATCTGCCACCATTTACCAGGATGGTGTATAATCCTGTCTGGTTCGGTGGAACAGGCTTCTTATGGGTAATATATTTCCCAATCCTAAACCAGGGACTACTAGGTCATTGCTTTTTATTAAATAAAGGTATATGTATTTAAAGTATAAAACATAATGATTTTACACACACACACACACACACACACACACACACACACACAGTGAAATGATTACTACAGTCAAGCTAATTAACATATCACCTCCTCACATATTTACCTTTGTTTCTGTTAATGAGAGCACCTAAGCCCTGGCCAGTTTGGCTCAGCAGTTAGAGCATCAGCCCGCGGACCAGAGAGTCCCGGGTTCGGTTCCCGCTAAGGGCACGTACCTCGGTTGCAGTTTGTCCTTGGCCCCAGTTAAGGTTGTGTGGGTAGCAACCACTGGATGTGTCTCTCTCACATCGATGTTTCTCTCTCTCTCTTCTTCCCTCTTTCCCTCCTGCTATCTGAAGATGAATGCAAAAATGTCCTCAGGTGAGGATAAAAAAAAATACTTAAAAAAAAAAATAGAGAGCACCTGAAGTCTACTTTTTAGCATATCCAGTATTCAGTACAGTCTTATTAACTATAGTCATCATATCTATACATTAGATCTCTAGACTTATTTATCCTACATAACTTCAACTTTCTACCCTTTGACCAACACCTCCCCATTACCCCCCACCCCAGTCCCTGCTTCTATGAGTTTGACTTTTTTTTTTTTTTAGATTTCACATATAAATGAGATCATACAGTATTTGTCTTTCTCTGACTGTCCTATAATTTAGTTATTTCTGATTGTATTTATGCTTACTGTTTGGAGGACTCAAATAATTTTGAGGTAAGTGGTAGGTACATTTCTATGGTCCTAGGGGACATTTTAATGTGACAACTCACTATTTTCAGTTCCTTGTGTCAAGTCTCTCTAAATATCTTTTGAGATAGCTCTCTTTGATCTGTTTATTTATTAAACATTTAGATTTTATTTTTCTTTCTTTTTTATTTTTGGTGGGTGAAGGGGATTTGATAAAACAGTTCCTTATGTTCCCTTGAAAGAATGTAAGTGAATCTAATGAAATGTTAAAGAGTAATGAAGCATGTGTGGCGGAACTTCCTAGTCTACTAACAGCCAAGATATTGTCAGATAGAGCAGTGGAACCAAATATAATATAATAGACCTAAGCACACACAAAATAATTTAGTATATAAAAGAGTAGTATTTCAAGACAGTGGTGAAAGGACTATTTATTTAATAAAAGCTTTTGGAAAACTATTTGGACCCAAACAAGTAAACAACAACAACAACAAAAAAGGTTGCCATCTAAAATGGAAATTTGTTGCATATAGATTAAAGCTGAATATTATCCTAGGAAAACTATAAAAAGCACTAGAAGAAAATAATGGCACCTGAAGAAAATTTGGATGGTGAGAAAGCATACTGAGCATGCCACCAAAGCCATAATTGGGAAACTATTTTATCATAAAAAAGTTATTTTAAACCTTGATTTTTAAAACATAGATAAAATTAAAAGGTAAAAGAAAAGTTAGGGAAAAATATAAATCTACCTACAAAAATGCTTTTGAACAAGAAATAATTCTAATTACATGCTATATACGAGATTTGTCCTACATGCAAATCATTGATGATCCCTGCTTTCATAAAGTTTCCAGTCTAGTGGGATAAAACAAGTTTTATTTTATTAAACAAATATCCACAAAGATGAATACACAGTTAGAATCTATGATAAGATCTGTGAAGAAAAATTACATAATGGTATAAGAAATAATACCAAGGAAATCCAATTTTTTTTTTTTTTTCCAGTACGTGCCCCTAGCGGGAACCAAACCCGGGACTCTCTGGTCTGCAGGCCGATGCTCCAACTGCTGAGCCAAACCAGCCAGGGCAGGAAATCTAATTTGTATTTGGGAACCTAGAAGTCCACATTAAGGTAGTTGCATTTGTAATATAATTTTAGTATATTCATATTAGTATCATAAAACAAATTAATTTTGATCTATTCATATATTCATAGTTGTAAAATATATAGACAATAAGCATTTCCATGTCAATTATATTATCATTTATTTATCAGCCTTTATATTAACATACTATGTATTAAATTCTTAAAATATAGAGAATTCTTCAATTTAATTTTAAAAATGACATTTAACCTGATAGAAAAAAAATAGTCCACAAGAAGAATATGTTGCTCATCAAGGTAATTCACAAGTAATGAATAAACATGAAAAATATTCAATCTCACTTTTTATGAAAAAATGCAAATTGAAACAAGATATGTTTTTGTAGCTTAATAAAGGTATCTTCCCAGTATAGTATACACTCTCAAACATGTCTGTTTGCCAAATTAGTCAAATCTTTCTGAAGGAAAATGAAGAAATAAGAACCTTAAATTGGTACATGCCCGTTGCTCTAGGAATTCTATACTGAGAAATGTATCCTAAGGAAGTGATCATGAATCTGCACTAACATGTATGCACAAGGATATTTTATGAAGAATCTTTTGAATAGCTGACTTAAAAAAAAATAAAGTCCACAGGTAAATATATAGTGCATCCTTTTCACTACGTATGCATAATGAGTGGAGCACCAGAGTATCCATTACACTAATAGCTCCTTGTTGAAAATTACATGGTTGTGTGCACAGTTTCCAAGGGTATGAACAGAGCTATTAAGGGTTTAGAGTCTTATTCTTCTCCTGATTTTATCTATATCTCCCTTGATGAGAGCAAAAGGAATGGATTCACATTTACACAATTCATGAGAGAGTGATATACATATCATAACTCCATTAATAGTCACTGAGGTATATAGCCTACATGAGGACCAAAATATTGTCTTGGCTGACTACATTTTCTACTAAGTTGGAAAAAATACCCTTGTGAAACCAATTGATACCAGAAGGCTTCTTGATTTATATTGTGTCAGGGGAAAAAAGCATTAAAAGAGACTTGCTTTCAAATTGAGATAGTTCCATTATATCATTTTCTATGTTAGAAAGATTAATTTCCCTTTACTGCTTAAGATACACTGATAAAGTCTATTTTTCTTAATTTTTTTCAGACTTATTGTACATTCTACATTTTATTTTATCTTTCTCATTTTATTCTATATTTACATGTTTGTCCTAGATTTGGAAGTATCTTATCTACAACTATTTACAAATCATGCACAGGTTGAGTTGCTCTGGGAAATATTCACACATATTTTATATTAATTATTATTCCAAAAAGAGTGTCTATTTTTCTAAACCTTATTCTCAAATTCTGATAGATTTTACTAATTCATTGAATTTACAAGTGGATTTGTACAAATGGTTTGTCCAATGGAAGTTTTATGATTGTATATGTAATACTTTTTTCTGAGTTAAAAATGTTTTTATTGATAGAATTATCTTTGGAAAGTAGCAAAATCTTTATTTTTACTGTTACAAGTATTGTAAAAACGCTGTATTAGAAAAAATTATTCACTGCAGTTTTCCATCTCCACCTCAACCCTAGCTCAATTCCTATTTCAGTAGGAAATATTGTTAATAATTGATGTGTACCTTTCTAGACCTTTACCGATGCATTCACATTTACACATACGTACATAGATGCAAGGTTCAAACTTAACTGTGATCATAATTTACACACTGTTCTGCTACTTGCTGTATTTTATTTTTATGATTGACTTGGAGAACTTTTCAGGGCTCTATAATATGCTTATAACAAATTAATAGATATAGTGTCTATTTTAATAGAAAAAATTATTAATCAATTTATATGTATTGTGATTAGCAATATGCTTACTGCCTTATTTTTCTTGCCATCTTATTCATTTTTAAACTAATGCATCATCACTTAATGTTACTGTTTATTTCATTTGATGTCTTCTTTCTTGAGTTTATTCATATTTATTATTTCAACCTTCTTATAGTAACTGTAAGCAATTAGAACAGAAAGAGTCTGTAGGTAGTGACTTTGTAAGACCTGACTCTGAAAATTGTTTTCAATATTAGGAGTTGATTTTCTTTCATGTCTTTGTTTATGTCTTCCCCCTCATTTTCTCAGTCCTATCCTTCTAGCACTCCTATTAGACAAATGGTAGAACTTGTAAATTTATCTTTTGTGCTTCAGCTTTTCTTTCATATTTTCCATCTCCAGGTCTTTTTGTGTACATTTTAGAGATTAGTTTGATATCCATTAATTCAATCTTGAAATATATCTATTTTGCACTTTAACCCATATATATATATATATATATATATATATATATATATATATATATATATAGCAGTATTATTTAGATCACCATATATATCCATCAGGGTTCAGTTGCACTTGGCTGGGTTAAAGAGAAAAAATTTAATAGGTAGAGTGAGATGTTTACAAAATCATCTGAGTCAGAGGAGCAGTCTGTAACTGGGAAGTCCAGGAACAACTCCTAGGGCATGGTAGAACTGACCAGGCAGGGGGCTTCTGCTTCTGCTGCTATGAAGAATCTGCCACCATGATCGCTGGCTCCATGTCCTAATGCCTCAGCCACAATCCAGTGATAGGAGCCATCCCCTTACACCACTACTGGATGCAGCACCATGAGGTCTCAGCCCGGACACACACCAGTAAACACATGTCACATGCTCTCCTGAATGCCCAGGAAGCCAGAGAACAGACATCTGGACCTCTGCTAGACTGCCCCAGAAAAGCCAAATGCCTCCCTGATCGGACTTGCCTGCAGACACAACAAAGGCAGCTAAAGTGTGGCCTCCACCTCAGCATGTGCACTTCTGCCTTCAAACTACACACACTGCATTCTTCTTTTAAGAAGCTAGGTAGGTCCCACACAGAACCCAGGTGGTAGCAGAGTCAGACAAATACATATTTTCCCGTCTCTAGCATGCACTAGGGCACGCAACTAAAGAGTTGGAGTATGTCCTGGCCGGTTTGGCTTAGCAGTTAGAGCATCAGCCTGCGGACCAGAGAGTCCCGGGTTCGTTCCCGCTAAGGGCACGTACCTCGGTTGCAGTTCATCCCCGGCCCCTCGATGTTTCTCTCTCTCTCTTCCTCCCTCTCTCCCTCCCGCTCTATCTGAGGATAAATGCAAAAATGTCCTCGGGTGAGGATTAAGAAAAAAAAAAAGAGCTGGAGTAGAGTTGGGAGAGGAAATCTATAGTATTTGCCACATCATATTTTTAATTTAAATTTTTTCATTTCTCTTTCATAGTAGCCTAACTTTATTTTATAGATTTAATATCTTCTCAAGTCTAAGTACATTAAATGCCAATTTTAAATTTTGTCTCTATTTTCACCGTTAACTCTTTTTGGTTGCCAATTCTTCAGTTTGTTGAGTTTGGCACTTCTCTTAACTATTGGTTTTCATCAAATGTTTGGCAAATTTGGTGTATTTGTTCATATTTGTACATGATAACTCCAGTTTGCCTTTGGCAAATGTAGGGGCTGATTGCCTTGGCCAACTTTCTGTGGTGTGTATGTGTGCGTGCATGTGTGTGTGTGTGTGTGTGTGTGTGTGTGTGTGTGTGTGTGTGTAGAATATGTATGCATTTGAGAGGTATGGGTGATATGTCTCCTGGATTTTTTACCTTTTGGGTCACTGTCCTCATATCAGGGTCAAAATTTTCAATGCAGACTTTCACTCAGGAGCAAATCTTGTTTCTTAATTTTTTTCTCCCTAGATTGTTGTTATGGAGATAAGAGGTTACCTCATGTTTCACCCATCTTATTTTTCTGCATCAATATTCATTTGGGAGTTCTTCCCAGGCAAACTCTTTACTTTGTTAAGAAAGGAACTAAAATTTGTTTCAACTTTTATTTTAAATTAATAGCTGAAAGCAAGTAAAAAGAACTAGTTTTGCTCAATACTCCAAGGAAGTATTTTAAATCATACACTCAGAGCATAAACCAGTTGGAGAAATTAAAATTACTCCCCAATTACAAAGAATCTTAGGAAAAAAATTATATGAACACAAAACTCACTGGGGAGTTAATTTCTTGCATATTTTTCTACGGAATGTGTATTCTGGCTCAAGTGTTCCCCTTTCATTAAAACGATCTAAACATCTTCAAAATCCACTATAAACATGGAAAAATGCCTCTCTCATGGGTTTACTAATGACACAATGACACTCATGTCCATCTGTGTTTGATACCAAGCGCCAACATCAAGTACTTGATGAAACAGGCACGTGCTTTTAAGAAGTTTGAGGGGTTGCTCAGGAACACATGTGGATGTCTGAACAAACAGTTTAAAGGGAAAGACATCATTAGCTCACTTGTTTAAGGGAAGTGATGAAGTGTAATAGAGTTCAACCTGTTCAGACACACTTTACAACACTTTGAGCAGTGGTGTTCTACTTCTCGGAGTTCTGGGAGAGAGTAATGACAGAACACAGAAGACAGAAGAGGAAAAATAATGGTGCTAAACAAAACATTCCAGTACTTTTGAGAGGTATCTAACACATAAGCAATCACAGCAGATTGGAATATGTCAAATATATTAACTTTTAAAAAATAATTTGTTAATTTAGAAAAAAATAAACAAGATCAAATGCAGCCTACCTTTCTTTAGCAATAACAATAAACTCAGGTGAACTGATCAAACTGATTTCACAATAAGCTAAGAACTTTTCAAATGCTCTTTTAAATTTGCTGGTTTTTTTTTTTTTTTTTTTTCCTTTTGGGTAAGAAATTAGATCAGATTTTTGGCTGCCTCTGGTTTGGTCTTAAATTTGTACTACATTTCTGGCAATGATTTGATGGTGTTATTCTTCTTGTTTGTTTTATTTTGTTTGTCTTATAATACCTGTTATGGCTACGCATATATATTTCTCCCCCAAATAGATGTTTAAATGAACTACAGTTTCTTCAACTTTTAGATTCCATATGAATTACATTAAGGTCTTGATTCATGTATGTTCTGTCTCTTTTGGTACAGATATAGTTGATGAGCCATCAGTTTTATCACAAACCCAGAGGCTTATTGTTTGAACGAGATACCTACTTCCAATAAATAGGAGAAACAGAAGATGTCCCTTCTATAAATATAGAGAGAGAACCACTTTGACCCATTGTGTGCTATTTTATAAACAACTCTCTTTGTTTTAACAAAACTTCTTTAAATAATTTAATACAGTTTTAAGAATAAATTTCTCAATTCCAGAAAAATCCCTTTGTTCATGGAAATCTGCCTTGCATAAATCTAGCGATACAAAATATCTCTTTAATTTGTTATACCAAAGACTCAATATTCTTTTCTTATATATTTAACGACTTTCATGATATAAACTTATTTCTGTGTACCAGTAAGTGTATTTTAATTAAATACAAAAATTTTTACATGTGTATCACATTTGTGTATATAGGTAGAAAAAGCATTTTATATGTCTGCTGAATGCAATAATTAATGTGATGATAGATTTTCACATTATTTTTATATTATGAAGTGTTCAGTTAAAATATTTTAAAGCTTTAAGGCAACACAGTTTTTTCTACTGTAATTTAACATTTTATGAGAATAAAATAGAGCACTGTGATAGAAAATAATGCTTCATGTAAAATGTCAGTGTCTTACAGCAATGTCCACAGAATTCAATGAGTATGCCTATGAATAAGCAGCGATGCTGTTAGAGTCCAATGTGAACTAGGAAAGCAATGTGCATTGTAATAAGTAATACAACAATCGCAGTCATATTTAAGCCAGTCTTTTTTATTTATTTATTTATTTATTTATTTATTTATTTATTATTAATTTACTTTTGTTACAGATGTTTCTCCTTTTTCCCCCATTGACACCCTCCTCCCCCTCCCTCCCTGCCCCGTCCCAATTTTTGTTGTCCATGTCCATTGGTTATGAGTACATGAGTACAAGTTCTGTGTTCATCGCTCCCCTCCCCCACCCCCTCTTCTGGCAAATGTCAGTCTGTACCCCACTTCCACGTCCCTGGGACTACCCTGTTCCTCACACTGTTATGTTCATTATATTCCAGAAATAATAATAAATAAGTGAGATCATATGATATTTGTCTTTCTCTGCTTGGCTTGTTTCACTTAGGATAATAGTTTCCAGGTCCTCCCATGTCGACGCAAAGGATAAGAGATCGTTCTTTCTTACAGCTGCATAGTACTCCATTGTGTATATGTACCATAGCTTTTTTATCCATTCGTCTACTGATGGACACTTGGGCTGTTTCCAGATCTTAGCTATTGTAAATAGCGCTGCTATGAACATGGGGGTACATGTATTCTTTCTGATTGGTGTTTCAGGCTTCTTAGGGTATATTCCTAGGAGTGGGATCACTGGGTCAAATAGTAATTCAATTTTTAATTTTTTGAGGTAACACCATAGTGTTTTCCATAGTGGCTGCACCAGTCTGCACTCCCACCAGCAGTGTTCTAGAGTCCCCTTTTCTCCACGCCCTCGCCAATACTTGTTGTTTGATGCTTTGTTGATGGCAGCTATTCTGACAGGTGTGAGGTGATACCTCATTGTTGTTTTAATTTGCATCTCTCTAATGATTAGTGAAGTTGAGCATTTCTTCATATGTCTCTTGGCCGTTTGTATGTCCTGTTTGGAGAGGTGTCTATTTAGTTCCTCTGCCCATTTTTTAATTGGGTTCTTTGTCTTCCTTTTGTTGAGATGTATGAGCATTCTATATATTTTGGAAATTAGTCCCTTATCTGATATATCATAGGCAATTATGCTCTCCCATACAGTGGGTTGCCTTTCCACTTTGATGGTTGTTTCTTTTGCTGTGCAGAAGCTTTTGAGTTTGATGTAGTCCCATGTGTTCATTTTTTCCTTTGTTTCTGTTGCCTTAGGTGATATATCAGTGAAAATTCTGCTGCATATGATGTCTGAAATTTTGTTGCCTACATTTTCTTCAAGGATTTTTATGGATTCATGAGTCACATTTAAGTCTTTTATCCATTTTGAGTTTATTCTTGTGTATGGTATAAGCTGATGATCTAGTTTCATTTTTTTGCATGTAGCTGTCCAATTTTCCCAACACCATTTATTAAAGAGGTTGTCTTTACTCCATTGTATGCTCTTGCCACCTTTGTCGAATATTAATTGAGCATAATGTTTTGGGTCAATTTCTGGGTTCTCTGTTCTATTCCATTGATCTATGTGCCTGTTCTTGTGCCAGTACCAGGCTGTTTTGATTACAGTAGCTTTGTAGTATAACCTGATGTCCGGTATTGTGATCCCTCCTACTTTGTCCTTCTTTTTCAAGATTGCTGTAGCTATTCGGGGTCTTTTTTGGTTCCATATGAACTTCTGAAGTATTTGTTCTAGTTCTGTGAAATATGTCATTGGTATTTTGATGGGGATTGCATTAAATCTGTAGATTGTCTTTATGGTAAAGTGATGTTAACACTATTTATGTAAATTATGACCAACTAAAGTATTTTCTCTGTAGCTATTTCATTTTTAAAATGAATGCTCTATTTTTTTGTAGGTGAAAGTAGGTGGTTTAACAAATACTAAGTCAATAGGTGGGTTACTTTTCATGACACATTTTAGTGTTTCCACCACTTTTCAGAGCATCCTTCTTCAGTTGAACTGTCACATCTGGGACACTTTCCTTGCTCAAGCCAGGATAAGGGAGGGAGTCTCATGTAATGTGTGAAAATCTCTATCAAAAAACAATTGTCACTTCTACTTGAATTGTGTCAGTGTATCTACCCACCTCTGCCATCTCGTAAGAGGCAGGGATTGTGTCTATAGAAGCTTCTGACACATAAAAGATGATCAAAAAATGTTGGAAAAAAAAATCAAGGCAATCAACCTGACTTATTGGTCACCTTATCTAAATTAGTAAAGATGATAGACATATACTGTGCACCATTTCACAAGTTTCATTTTTTGAATTTTGAAATGTATGGGTACATTATTCTCTGTCTCATTAAAAAGAGACTTCATCGCCCACTGTTGAAACTATGTGGCTGCTATTGCGGTCCCTTTTCACGTAACCCTTTTGTTTTTCAGCTACTTCATATATTGCAATTTTATGTATTTATTACCTCCCATAACCCTGCTTAATTCCAGATTTGCTCGAGTCCCTGATTTATTTCAAATTTCTCCATTCATGTTTTGTACTTTTACATCTGCTCTCATTTCTGGCTCTGGACCTTCAGCTGACAGCAAGTGTAAACTTCTCAAGTTTGAAGTGCCAGCCGCCTTAGCTTCAGTCTTTGAAGTTCTTTACACCTGGCTCTCCAGCAATGCAGCTCCTCAACTCACTGCCCTTTGAAAACAAAGCAGAGACTACTGACCCAGTGTGGGGAGGTCACTTCTCTTAGTGACCACAAATTTGTGAGTTAGCCAGCTGTGATAGAGGGGACAGTCTGTAGCTGCAAACGAACCAGGCCATAAGGAGATCAAACCTATGGCTTTGGCCATGATCCTTGAAACACTAATGATTAACAACTCAATGAAACAGTCACCATTACACCCTTCATATTAACTAGATGGTAAATTTGGGTTACATATTTTATGAAAAAAAATTTTTTTAGTTGATTTTTAGACAGAGAGGAAGGGAGAGGGAGAGAGAGATAGAAACATCGATGAGAGAGAACATTGATTGGGCATTTCCTGCATGCCCCTACTGGGGATTTGGCCCACAACCTTGGCATGTGCCCTGACCAGGAATCGAACTGGCGACCTCCTGGTGCATGGGTCAATGCTCAACCACTGAGTCACAGCGGCCCAGCTGGGTTACATATTTTCAAGCATAGAAACATTTTCATTTTCATCCAATGAATAAGAAATTTACATGAGAAGGAAATTATTACCACAGCTAATCAAAATTTATATAATGAAGTCATGTTTTAAAGAAGGGCTGTACTATTGAAGACCACATCTATGTATATTTGTTTGGTATATATATATATATATATATATATATATATATATACACACACACACACACACACACACACACACACACATTTGCAATTGATGCTGGATACACATGCTTCTTGCTATCAATGTGACATGATAGCACTGAAAAAGTAAAGTACACATTTTGTATATTTTAAATATGCAACTTGTAGACTATCAATATCTTGGTAAAAGATGATTGCAATGTAAGTGAATTGTTTTTATGGCAGATTTTTTTTATACATGTAGAGAATCACATTATTCACACAGTTCAGAGGTTATTTGGATTAATCAACTAACATTTATCATAGCCTACAGTACTGAAGTTAGTCTAAGGGGCATAAAAATGTGGAGGGCCCAGTTTCCATCCTTACAAAGTGTATAGTCCTGCTGTGGAACAGACACTTGCATGTGTAAGGGCAACAAGCTCAGACAAAATAGATACCAAATGAGTGGGGCAGATGGCTCATCTCAGGGCAGGTTCAGAGAAGAGAGCATTTGGGTCAGGCTGGGTGATTTAATCAGGTGGGAACTAAACTGAGACTTGAAAGAGGGATAGAATGATGCTCACATATTAGTTTCCTGAGGCTGCCACAACAAATTACCATAAACTGCATGCTGAAAACAGCAGGAATTTATTCTCTCGCATTTCTGGAGGCCAGAAGCTCAAAATCAAGGTGCGGGCAGACTGCTCCTCTGGAGACTTAAAGTGAGAAAGGGTCCCATGCATCTCTCCTGGCCTCTGGTGTTGCAGCGACCCTTGGCATTCCTTGGCTCCTGGACGCACCCCTCTAATCTCTGTCTCTGACGTCACATGACCTTCTTCTCTGTGTCTCACTGTGTCCTCTTTTTCTTAGAAGGATATTAGCCAATGGATTTAGGGTAGACAGCCAATCCGAGATGATTTCATCTTAGGATCCTTTACTAATTACATCTACAAAGTCACTATTTCCAAACAAGGTCACATTCTGAGGTTCAAGATAAACATGAACTTTGAGGGGACACTGTTCATCTCACTATAGTTGGGGCAGGATAATGCTCACAGAGACAGAGGATTCTGATTAAATTCTTTCAAGGACTTGGTAGGTAACATCAAGAAATGTAAGGAGTAAGTTATTCGACAGCAAGATCAGTCTAAAAAATATGAAAACTCAAAAAATAAGTAAAGTCTGGCTTGCCAGGTAATACACTACTGAAGGAGAGATTCAGCTGGAGGAGACACAGTACATCATCCGATAAACGACGACAAAATAACTCAGTTTCTGAGCTCTTAGTATGTGCTAGGCACTGTCAAAGTGTTTTTTTTTTCTCTCTCTTTTTTTCTTTTATTGTTGACACTATTACAAAAGTCCCCCATTCTCTCCCTTACCCACCTCCACCCTGTTCCCCCCACCTTCTGGCCTTGACCACACTATTGTCTGGGTCCATGGGCTATGCATATATGTTCTTTGGCTAATCTCTTCACCTTCTCTCATCCAATCTCCCCCACCCCCTCTATTAATATGTTAAATTTTCATCAAATCCCCAATATTTGGGTGCAGTTATTAGAGCCACTTTATAGATGAAGATATTGAGCCCTTGAGATGTTGAGCCACTGTTCTCTGTTCATATAGCTGGGAAGTGATGTGACTAGACCCCAAACTTGGATGATCTGAATTCAGGGGGCCACAGGTGTTTCCAAACTTGATATTGATACAGCATTATAGGAAGGGATATAGCTGGAAGGGAGTTTGAGGGTGGCTTTGGAAGTTGGTGAAACCCAGGTAAGGGAACTCGGTCTCTGTTCTGTAAGAAGTAGGAGGTATGGAAGATTTTTAGAGGCTGTGTAACAACAAGATAGAAACAGTTAAGTTGGGAAGATGGTGCCAATGACTAATGTCCAGGAGAGACTGAAGAATGAAGGTTTTGATGCGGTCTGTTAGGAGACATTTTTGCACTGAGAATCTTTTCCAATAGTCAAGAGGTAATAAAGGCCTGAACTAGGGTGTGGTGGCAATTATGACTCATTTTGAAATATGCTGGAGGAAATAATATTGGCTGTGCAGCGATCTCTCTTTCCCTCTCTCTTTTTCATGGAACTTAAAAGGTCTAGGCAGTTAAGAGGAGGTTTGGCCCATTATCATAGAACGCTTGCATGGTTTATTTTGTGGACAATTTTACTTCCTTAAAAGTTTTGGTTTTTGTCACCTAGATCAAATCAATGCTATCCTCCTGTTCCCACCCAAAATATTTAGCTATAATACACTATCAACAAAATCATGAGTGATCCTTTCCCGTATAATTACAGGGTGTGCCACAGCGCAGGTGTCTCCATGCAAAGCAGGAGTAGCCTGAAATTAGCCAGAATTCTGCAGCAAATGTGGTTAGAGGCAAAAGGTTTCCTCTAAATTTGACAGCTCGAGCTATAGCTATAAATAGTATGTGGGGATTTTCTTTTTGTCTTTGTCAAGGACATTTTTTGCTTCATGTAAGCATTTTCTGCAAAATAATGTTACAGCTATGGATGCCATATGTAAAAGCTGTTTTTGCTTTGGATTGGTTTCTCCCCATTCAAAATGGTCTGAATAATCCATTATGAAAATGTCTCTGCATTTTCCCTGCATCTGGAAGGTATGCGTATGAATTTATAATGCTTATGTGAGGCATAAGTCAGTGGTTAATCCATCTGATTGTAAATCATGTGACTATGTACCGTGACCACATTAAAACTTAACCACAAATAAAAAGGGAGAATGGACTCTAACCTATAATTGTGGCTCTTAGAATCAAGACCCTCACAGGCATTTAGTCCTAAATGTGTCACATGTAGGAGATGCTTGAAAAAAAAATCACATTAGTTAATGTCTAACATGTGCAGCACATGGAATGGCAGGTTAGTGGCTTTGGAAATGCTTATTTTATGGAAAGGCAGAAAGGATCACAATATACTCAGTGCAAAGGCATTATGGCAGACCATGCGACACATACTGAAATCATGGATCTTTACTTCACAAAATTCAATAAATTCCTACACATCAGAATTAAGAAGGCGTTTTAGAGCATTATGGAATATACATTTGAACTCAAAATTAAGTTCATGTTTTTTAAAATGAGATTATGGTGCTATTCTGTAGGAAAATAACTGAAAATACAGATTGACCACACCTCACTACTTTTGGTATTTTGAGTTCAACTAAAGCTGTCACCCTTTTGCAAGCAAATGCTTTCAGCAAGGTCATTCCGGAAGCAGCATATTAGGGCCTGTGGACCCCGAATTTCTTCTGCAAACAGAATGTTGATTAGTAACAAAAGAACTCTGAATGAATATGGTTTTGTTATAATGGTAAATATATACATCTAAGAAAAACTTAGCAGCTAAATTAATTTTTCAGCATTTCACTGTCAAAATGGAAAACTGAAATATAATTTTATGAACTTTCAATCCTTACATATAAAATCTTTTCATTTATGTCTACGATTTTTTAAAGTTCCATATTATAATAAATGCTTATTTCTCTCTTTGTTCTCTTTTCTCCTTACTAACAGTGTTTAAATTGCTCACAATTTATGGCAGGTTCTCTTCTTGGTTTTTCCTGCTTGTGATATCTACATGCCAATTTTAGACATAGAGTGAGGTCCCCCACTCTGACTTTTAAGTTATGTTTTTATTTCAACTCCAAGATACATCATTACTGAACTGAGGCACCTTACCATGGAAGCTTTGAAATATCTAAAAAAAAAAAAAAAAAAAAAAATGCCATCAATCTGGGGGATACAGTAAAATAGTACCAGAATTTTCTTATGAATGTTCTTTGCCATGTTTATTCTACACAAAAGCCCTTCTCTAAACCTGTCAGAGCAAAAGAAGAGCATCTTTTCAGTCCCTTGTGCCATGACCTAGGGTAGACATCCAGGGACTTTTTATTTATTTATTCATTTATTTTTTATTAATTTACCTTTGTTACAGATGTTTCTCCTTTTTCCCCCATTGACTCCCTCCTCCCCCTCCCTCCCTGCCCCGTCCCCAGTCTTGCTGTCCATGTCCATTGGTTATGAGTACATGCGTACAAGTTCTGTGGTTCATCGCTCCCCTCCTCCACCCCCTCTTCTGGCAATTGTCAATCTGCACCCCACTTCCACGTCTTCTGGACTACCCTGTTCCTCAGACTGTTCTGTTCATTATATTCCAGAAATAAGTGAGATCATATGATATTTGTCTTTCTCTGCTTGGCTTGTTCACTTAGGATAATAGTTTCCAGGTCCTCCCATGTCATCTCAAAGGATAAGAGAGCTTTCTTTCTTACAGCTGCATAGTACTCCATTGTGTATATGTACCACAGCTTTTTTATCCATTCGTCTACTGATGGACACTTGGGCTGTTTCCAGATCTTAGCTATTGTAAATAGCGCTGCTATGAACATGGGGGTACATATATTCTTTCTGGTTGGTGTTTCAGGCTTCTTAGGGTATATTCCTAGGAGTGGGATCACTGGATCAAATGGTAATTCAATTTTTAATTTTTTGAGGTAACACCATAGTGTTTTCCATAGTGGCTGCACCAGTCTGCATTCCCACCAGCAGTGTACTAGAGTCCCCTTTTCTCCACACCCTCGCCAACACTTGTTGTTTGATGCTTTGTTGATGGCGGCCATTCTGAAGGTGTGAGGTGATACCTCATTGTTGTTTTAATTTGCATCTCTCTTATGATTAGTGATGTTGAGCATTTCTTCATATGTCTCTTGGCCATTTGTATGTCATGTTTGGAGAGGTGTCTATTTAGTTCCTCTGCCCATTTTTTAATTGGGTTCTTTGTCTTCCTTTTGTTGAGATGTATGAGCACTCTATATATTTTGGAAATTAATCCCTTATCTGATATTTCATTGGCAGTTATGCTCTCCCATACAGTGGGTTGCCTTTCCACTTTGATGGTTGTTTCTTTTGCTGTGCAGAAGCTTTTGAGTTTGATGTAGTCCCATGTGTTCATTTTTTCCTTTGTTTCTGTTGCCTTAGGTGATATATCAGTGAAAATTCTGATGCGTATGATGTCTGAAATTTTGTTGCCTACATTTTCTTCTAGGATTTTTATGGATTCATGAGTCACATTTAAGTCTTTTATCCATTTTGAGTTTATTCTTATGTATGGTGTAAGCTGATGGTCTAGTTTCATTTTTTGCATGTAGCTGTCCAATTTTCCCAACACCATTTATTAAAGAGGCTGTCTTAGCTCCATTGTATGCTCTTGCCACCATTGTCAAATATTAATTGAGCATAATGTTTTGGGGCAATTTCTGGGTTCTCTGTTCTATTCCATTGATCTATGTGCCTGTTCTTGTGCCAGTACCAGGCTGTTTTGATTACAGTAGCTTTGTGGTATAATGTTTGGTATTGTGATCCCACCTACTTTGTCCTTCTTTTTCAAGATTGCTGTGGCTATTCAGGGTCTTTTTTGTTCCATATGAACTTCTGAAGTATTTGTTCTAGTTCTGTGAAATATGTCGTTGGTATTTTGATGGGGATTGCGTTAAATCTTTAGATTGCTTTGGGTAGTATGGACATTTTAATGATGTTAATTCTTCCAATCCATGAACTAAGTATGTGCTTCCACTTTTTTATATCTTCCTCTATTTCTTTTTTCAATGTCTTGTAGTTTTCTGCAAATAGGTCCTTTACTTCTTTGGTTAAGTTTATTCCTAGGTATCTTAATTTTTTTGCTGCGATGGTAAATGGGATTTTTTTTTAGCTTCTCTTTCTGTGAGTTCATCATTGGTGTATAAGAATGCCGTCGATTTCTTGACGTTAATTTTGTATCCTGCTACTTTGCCAAATTCATTAATTAAGTCTAGTAGATTTTTGATGGAGTTTTTAGGGTTTTCTATGTATAATATCATGTCATCTGTGAATAATGACAGTTTCACTTCCTCCTTTCCAATTTGGATCCCTTTTATTTTTTCTTCATGTCTGATTGCTGTGGCTAAGACTTCTCGTACTATGTTAAATAAGAGTGGTGAAAGTGGGCATCCTTGTCTTGTTCCTGTTCTTAAGGGAAATGCTTTTAGTTTTTGTCCATTGAGTATGATGTTGGCTGTAGGTCTTTCATATATGGCCTTTATAATGTTGAGATATGATCCCTCTATTCCCAAATTTCTGAGCGTTTTTATCAGAAATGGGTGCTGGATTTTGTCAAATGCTTTTTCAGCATCTATTGATATGATCATATGGTTTTTATCTTTCATTTTGTTTATGTGATGTATCACATTTATTGATTTGCGAATATTGTACCAGCCTTGCATCCCTGGGATGAATCCCACTTGGTCATGGTGAATAATGTTTTTGATGTATTGCTGGATCCGATTTGCTGGTATTTTGTTCAGGATTTTGGCATCTATGTTCATCAGGCATATTGGCCTGTAGTTTTCTTTCTTTGTAGTGTCTTTTTCTGGTTTTGGAATTAGAATTATGCTGGCTTCATAAAAGGAGTTTAGAAGTCTTCCTTCTTCTTGAATTTTTTGGAATAGTTTGAGGAGAATTGGTGTTATTTCTTCTTTGAATGTTCGGTAAAACTCCCCCGTGAAGCCGTCAGGGCCTGGGCTTTTGTTTGCTGGGAGGGTCTTGATTACATCTTCAATTTCCTTTGTTGTTATTGGCCTGTTCAAGTTTTCTATCTCTTCCCGGTTCAGTTTTGGGAGACTATGTGTTTCTAGAAATGTGTCCATTTCACTTAGATTGCCGAATTTGTTGCCATATAAATGTTCATAGTATTTGTTAACGATACGTTGTATTTCTGTGGTGTCCATTGTTACTTCTCCTCTTTCATTTCTGATTTTGTGTATTTGGGTTCTCTCTCTTTGTTTCTTGGTGAGTCTAGCTAAGGGTCCATCAATCTTGTTTATCTTTTCAAAAAACCAGCTCTTTGTTTCATTGATCCTTTGAATTGTTTTTTTGGTCTCCATGTCGTTTATTTCTGCTCTGATCTTTACTATTTCCTTCCTTCTACTTGCTCTAGGGTTTTCTTTTTGTTTACTTTCTAGTTCTTTAAGTTGTGAGGTTAGGTAGTCAATTAGAAATTTTTCTTCTTTCTTGAGGTGGGCCTGTAGTGCTATGAACTTCCCTCTAGGAACTGCTTGCGATGCATCCCATAGATTTTGTGTTGTTGTGTGTTCATTTTCATTGGTTTCCAGGAAGTTTTTAATTTCTTCCTTGATCTCCATGGTAACCGATTCATTGTTCAGTAACATGCTATTTAGCCTCCATGTGTTCAAATGTCTTTGCATGTTCTTGTTGCAATTGATTTCTAGTTTCATGCCATTGTGATCTGAAAAGATGCTTGATATGATTTCAATCTTCTTGAACTTGTAGAGACTTAGTTTGTGCCCTAACATATGGTCTATCTTTGATAATGTCCCGTGTGCACTTGAGAAGAATGTGAATTCTGAAGTTTCGGGATGTAATTCTCTGTATATATCTATTAAATCCATTTGATCTAGTGTTTCATTTAGGATTTCTGTTTCCTTGTTAATTTTTTGTCTAGATGATCTATCCAGTGATGTCAGTGGGGTGTTGAAGTCTCCTGCTATGATTGTATTGCAGTCGATTTCTCCTTTGAAGTCCTCCAGAAGATTTTTAATATATTTTGGTGCTCCTATATTGGGTGCATATATATTTACCAAGGTTATATCTTCCTGTTGGATAGACCCTTTCAATATTATGTAGTGGCCTTCTTTGTCTCTAGTTATGGTCTTCAATTTGAAATCTAATTTATCAGATATGAGTATTGCTACCCCAGCTTTTTTTTCCTTTCCGTTTGCTTGGAAGATTTTTTTCCATCCCTTTACTTTCAACCTATGTGAGTCTTTTGTTGTGAGGTGGGTCTCTTGTAGACAACATATATGTGAATCATGCTTTCTTATCTAGTTAGCTACTCTGTGCCTTCTTATTGGAGCATTCAATCCATTTAAATTTAAGGTGATTATTGATATGTACTTATTTATTGCCATTTTTGTTCAGTGTGGTTATATTTTTCTTTCTATTTCTTCTACTAATTACAGCAGTCCTCTTAACATGTCTTGCAGTGCTGGTTTGGTGCTAATGTATTCCCTTAGCCTTTTTTTGTCTGGGAAGCTCTTTATTTGACCTTCTATTTTGAATGATAGCCTTGCTGGATAGAGTAGTCTTGGATTCAGATCCTTGTTTTTCATGACCTTGATTACTTCATGCCATTCCCTTCTGGCCTGTAGTGTTTCTGTTGAGAAGTCAGCTGATAGCCTTATGGAGGTTCCTTTGTAGGTAACCTGTTGCTTATCTCTTGCTGCCTTTAGGATTCTCTCTTTGTCTTTAATTTTTGGCATTTTAATTATTATGTGTCTTGGTATGGGCCTGTTTGGGTTCTTCTTACTTGGGGCTCTCTGTGCTTCTTGAACTTGAATGCCTTCTTCCTTCACCGGGTTAGGAAAGTTTTCTGTCACTATTTCTTCAAATATATTCTCTAACCCTTGCTCATTTTCTTCTTCTTCAGGGACTCCTATGATGCGAATTTTATTACGTTTCCAGTTGTCCCACAGTTCTCTTAAGCTATCTTCCTGTTTTTTAATTGTTTTTTCTTTTGGTTTTCTGACTGATTGATTTTTTCTACTCTGTCTTCTAATTCACTGATCTGGTCCTCCGCTTCCTCTACTCTGCTGGTCAGTCCTTCCAATGTGTTCTTTATTTCTGCTATGTCATTCTTTATTTCCACTTGGTTGGTTTTCATGGTGTCGATGTCCTTACTCATGCTGTTTAGTTTCCTCAAGATCATGGCTCTGAACTCTACCTCTGATAATTTACTTAACTGCATTTCATTCATCTCATATTCGGTAGAGTTCTCTTGTTCTTTCATTTGGGATCTGTTTCTTTGTTTCACCATTTTTGCTATCTCAGTGGGTTTTGGAGCCTGCCAAATTTTCCCTGTGGGTGTTGGTGTTCTGCTATTTGTGGCTCCCTCTACTGGGTTTGGATGAGTGTGGCGGGCCCTCCTTAAACACCACTGTCAAGTCTCACTTTCCTGGGTAGATTTGCAAGCTCAGGAAAGGTTCAGTTATGCTCTAGCTTTTTACCTGGAGGCTATTAGCCTCAGTTACTTGAAAAGCCTTAGGATCTCAGTTAAATGAGAAACTCCCTCATGTGTTTATAGTGTAAGAGAATTTCCCGAGGGTGGGGCCAATGCTGGTTGTTAATGAGCCTCAATTTGCATTTCTTTGGCTCTTTGCCTCACCTGGGAATCTCCGAAGGGGGGACTGCCACAGCTCTGGGAAGGAGCAAACTTGGCTGCCATTCTGTGTAACTGGGAAGGAGCTGGCTGGCCACCACCATCCTTTGTGGCCACGGCTCAGCACAAACTCTGAGCACCCTCCAAATCCCAGGTGTCCCCACAGAGTTCCAGTCCAGTCCGCCCTCCCTCTGCTGGAGCCCCAGGTGAGTGGCTGTGGCTATTTAGCGCTCTGTCCTGGCCCCCTGCACTGTGGAGCAGCTTGGGCTCTTAACCCCGAGGGCGGGCACCGCTGCTGCTCACAGCTCAGGCCACTGCTGTCCTTGGGCTCCCAGCCTGCCACCCTCACACACCTCCACAGATCCTACCAGGCTCATTCAATGTTCCTGGTTGTATAGTCCTCTCCCACTGCTTTTCTGTTACTTTTTCCCGATGATTTGTCTTTATTTTAGTTGTAATTCCTGTTTGGTCCTGGGAGATCGTCTCTGTAGCTTCCATTCACTCCACCGCCATTTTCCAGTCTCCAAGGGACTTTTAAAAAAATCAGTTTTTAAGAGTGTATTTTCTTACTAAAGCCTCTTTATTAAAAATGGACTCACTTTATGGATTGTATTTGGGTCACTGAATTTTTACAGCATTAAATAAAGTCCCTAAATGCTTTCTGATTTTTCTCTGGTACTTCTTTGTGACAAATGAATAGAACATAAACTGTGTATGATATAGATAGTGCAATATCAACTATTAATACTTCGCAGATAGCAGATCTATTTATAGATTTTGAATCTAAACTAAACTAACTCTGAAAATCACAATGTATCCCTATGTTGCAATTTTTTTTTTTTTAATCCTCACCTGAGGATATTTTCTCAAATATCTTCAGATAGAGTGGGAGGGAGGGAGAGAGGGAGAGAAACATTGATGTGTTAGGGACACACTGACTGGTTGCCTCCCACAAGACCCAGGTCAGGGCTGGGGCCGAACTGCAACCGAGGTATGTGCCCTTGGCTGGAATCGAATCCCCAATTCTTTGGTCCATGGGCTGATGCTCTAACCGCTGAGCCAAACCAGCCAGGGTGCAATTGTTAATATGACTGTACATTTACAACATACATCATATGTTTCATTGTAAAGATAATTTTTATTTAAAGCATTTGGCTTTCTCTGTAGGAAAAATGGAGTGCCACAGTGTATTAGTATATTTATTTATCACCCTCATTATTAACTACTCCTTTCCAAAATAAGTTTATATACTTAAAGAAAAAAATTATCTTCTTTAAAGTAAAACACTCAATTTCAGGTGGATAATTTGCTTCTGAGAGAAGCCCTTAGTGCAACTTGATATCTGTAATCACCATCCTTCAGTTAACAGTCTTGACACCTCATGAATGAGTCCAAAGATAATTCTTCGTTATTTTTAAAGCATACTTAATATGAGTCTATACTTTTGCAATTATTAACAGAAGAGCTAACATCTTCAGCTGATTAAAAATTCACAAGCTATGCCCTAGAAGTGTCTTGGTGTTTGCTCCCACCTAGCAGCATTCAGATGTCCTCAGTGTCACATCGCCGAGGAAGTGCGTGTTGTGTATGAAGAGATACTGTGGCACCCCCGTCTCCCTCCGTGCCTTGGCAAAGCTGCCTCTTCCACCAGCAGTGACCAACACCTCTTTGTTGACATTATGGTTTATTGAAACTATATATAGATAAGTGATATGAAATAATAAATGTAAGGGACATCTAAAATAACAATGGATCAATAGAAATAATATCTAGAATGCAGAGAAACATGGAAGAGGCAATGGTTAAGTGGTTCATTTTATATATCCCCTGGGTGAAAATTTTACAAACCACAACAGAATTCAATGTGACTACAGGGATAAGAATAAAGTACATTTTCTTAAGTTTGATTACATTTGCTAATATACTGACAATAAGTATATCTCCACTATACTCACAAAATGGTTTACAGTACCATTTAAAAGATATTTTCCTAATATTATTAATGATTCTACTATTAGATGTAAAGGTAAAAAACAAATCTGCATTTATCTAGACAGGTTGTGAGTGCTCTGGTTGATTGAATTTTTTGACTATTAGAGTGTTATTGCCTCATACGTAACACATACATGATCAATTTCCAAGTGATTAAAGTTATAGCTAATACTCTCATAATAGTATGCCAAGCACTACTGCCAATGCTTTACATTTATCAACTCAATTGATCCTGCCAACCAGCCTGTGAGGAAGGAAGTTATCTTTATCCTAATTTTACAGAAGGGAAAACTAAAGCACAGAGAGACTGAGGAACTTGCTCAGGGACTCACCATAGTAAGTATTAGAGACAAGATTCAAATGCAAGAAGAGTGACTCCAGCCTGTCTGTTCTCTTCACCTCTTATACCATGTTACACAGAGTTAAATACAAATACCTGGGTTTATGAGACAACCAACCATGAACCTCTCTAGATCAGAAACTATGCATTGTTCTGGGATCTCCTGCTCCCTCATAGCCTCTTCAAATTGATTAATTAAGTTCATTAAGCTCTCCTACCAATCCACCCTTCAGTGCCACCCCCATGAGCACTGCTTTAGCTCAAGCCCCCCTGGTCGTTACGTGGATGGCTGCAATAACTTCTTAGACTCCAACCGGAGTCTCTTTGCCTTTAACCTGTCCACCTTTAATCCACTTTCCAAACTGCCGGCAAAGTGACACAAATTGGTGACATTATTCCCCTGCTTAAACTATGTTATTGTCTACAGCTGAATCATTCAGTATGGTAGCCACTAGACTCGAATGGCTATTAAGCAACTGAAATGTTGTTCATTCTAATTAAGATGTGCCATGAGTGTCAAATATACACAGGAATTTGACAACTTAGTATAATAAATTTAAAATATCTCATTAATAATTTTATTTTGATTACATGTTGAAATGATAATATATTAGATATATTGGGTTAAATAAAATACTTACTATATTAAGTATAAAATGCAATATATTATATTTGATATATTATTAAATTTAAATATTTTATTATTATTTAAATTAATTTTATCAGCATTTTTATTTTTAATATGGCTGCCAGAAAACTTAAAATTACCTATGTAACTGGTGTTATATTTTATCAGATTGAACTGACCCACAGGATAAAGGTGAGATTCCCCTGGCCCCGGCTTCCACCTTCCTCTTCAACCTCTTAGCTGGTCAGTGAACCAGCCTGTGGTCCACTCTGTGACGCATCCTCTGTGATGCTCTTACACAACTCAGACTCCTGAACACCCTACTCTTTGTTGAAAAGCCTTTCAATCTTTGATGTCCTTGGTAAAGTCCTAGTAATATTTTAAAACTTCTTTCAGTGTTTGTTTGTTTTTAATCCTCATCTGAGGACATGCTTAGAGAAGAAGAAGGGAGAGAGAGACAGAGAAAGAGAGAGAGGGGAGAGACATCGATGTGTGAGAGAAATATCAATCAGCAATCAGTTGCCTTCCATATGTGCTCCGGTCGGAGATCGAAACCACAACCCAGGTATGTGCCCTGACCAGCAATCGAACCAGCAATTTTTCAATGTACAGGACCATGCTCAACCAACTGAGTCACTCCCGCTGGGCCCAGTGTTTTTTTCTAGGAGATCTTCTCTGACCTATCCATTGATCACTTCTTCACTGATGATGTTCTCAAATCTATAGGCATGTTAATGATTTCCCTTATTGCACTACATTGCAATCATTGGTACACACCTGTCTCCTGAAACAGATAGTGAGTGCTCCACAAACTGGACATGTAGTTAATAAGTGTTTGTGGAATAAAATAACATAAACAGAATTTGGATCAAACAGATTTGTTTTAAATGATGTCGTCATTACTAATTAGGCATGCACATTTGAAATTTTATTTAAACTCTAATATGCAGATGATGTAAGGGATTGAGCTAAATCTATATTTATTCTGTTGCATACCATTTGACCCTCTTTTAAAAAAATATATCCTTTATATCAATTTCCTTGCCATTTAACTTTTTGTTAATAAAGGATGTTTCCAGGTTTTGGTATAAGGTTAATGAGAAATTTCAGTATAAAAAAAGTTGCTTAAATTAGTACAAATTAATAATGCAAGTGCCATAATTTAGAATGGCAACTTCTTACATATTGTATATTCTTCAAAATTATGGAATATTTCTAAACTTATGAAATACATTATATTTTAATGGACCCAAAATGCTTATACTACAAAAAGGCCAAGTTAAAGATAGTATATTTGATACTGTTATAATAACCTGGTTATTAAATAACAATAGGGAGCAGGGCGAAGGCCAGATAATATAGACATACCATTTGTACAGCTTTGCCAGAAAGCTACAGTTCAATACTCCCATTCTGTTCCCTGCAGATCAATGGGGAAGGGTCTGGACAAAGGCAGTTTAGACATATGCCCAGTAAGATCTGGGTGACGTGAGAAGATGCTTACCTGTCAATCACACCTGGAAACAGGTAACTGGCCAGAATAGGCATGGCCACTGCCAGGGCACGGAATCTGAGATAATTAACTCCTGAATAAAGGAAGTTCCCTCTCTTGGCTCCCTTGCTCTCTTGGGCTTTTGGCCCTCTTGCTCACTTGGGACTCCTGTTGCAGGAGGCATGCTGCCCTGCATGTGTCTGTGGCCCACAGTCAGGTGGACTCCACACAATGGACTGACGGACTGAACCTAGCCTGATGCTCTGCTGGACTCAACTCCACCATGGAACAGAAACTCTGGACATTGGCCCTGCTTCTAGCTCTACTGAAATCCCAGCTGCATGTCTTCTAGGACTGGACTAAGGAAACTGGGACTTTGCAACCCGAGGGATATAACTCTATGCCAATAAAAGTCACTCATTCTCCTGTGCGAGACTTAGAAAATTCCTTTTCTCGAGATATCACAAGAACCCCACTCCCACTAGTGATGAAGAAATCCCACCCACTCATTTCTCTGGCAACATAATCTTGTCAAATGAAACTTAGTGAGGGAAATAGAAAGAAATAAAAAAAGAAGGCATGGTGGTAATACCGTTATAATAATCTGGTTATTATTTAATAGGAAAGAGTGAAGGGAAGACCAGATAATATAGGCATGCCATTTACACAGCTTTGCCAGAAAGCTATAGTTGAACATGCCAGGTCTGTTCCCTGATAATTAGTTGGTGGGGAAAGGGACTGGACAAAGGCAGTTCAGATGCATGCTCAGTAAGGTCTGAGTGATGTGGGAAGGTGACCCACAGCCATGTGGTCTCCATACGGTGGACTGATGGACTAAACCTTGCCCGATACTGAACTGGACCCAGGTGCAATATGGGAGAGAAACTCTGGACACTTTCCCTGCTTCTGGCTCTGTTGAATCCACAGTTGCATGTCTTCCAGGACTGGGTTAAGGGACATGGGACTTTACAATCCGAGGAATATCACTCCATGCAAATGAAAACCTTTCATTCTCCCATACGAGTCTTAGAAAACTGCTTTTCTGAAGATATCACAGGAGCCACCCCAATTTCACGAGTGTTGGGGAAATCTAGCCCCATGATTCCTTTGGTAACAGCTGAGCTCATTTCAAATATTGATAATTTTCCCAGAATTTCTTCCAAATACTGGAGGTTTCAAATATCAAATACTGTTTTTGATGGCACCAAGAGTGGAGTGCATCTGGGAGCTCCTCAGACGGTGGAGGGAATGTCTAAAGTGCTCATAGGTGACCGCTAATAAACCGACACGTCGCCGCTAGTAACGAAAGTATGTTGAAGGCATGTGTTAGAGAACCCATAATTCTATTATTCTTTTAAAATAAAACATGATAGAATGAGAATAAAAGGGGAAAAGTAAACAATACCATAATCATATATACCACAACTCAAAGCACCCACCCACTTCTAAAACATATATTTTGAGCCAAGCCAGGCCTCAAAATGGAGAAGCCTATGTATTCTAAAACCTCTGTCCTATTGCATTGGAAATAAATTTCGAATTAGTTATTTATGCCCTCTTTCCAATCCTGTAACTAGTCTTTCTCTTGTAAAACACACCAGTAATTTGAGATAAGAATGTTTTCAGACTCATTAATCCAAATGATAGTAAGACAATCACATTTTGACACGTTTTAGGCTAATTCACTCTGAAAACTGAAATCATGTTTTGAAAAAGAGTGTTTTGTTTCCTATGCTAATTTGTGACTTCCTGCTTCAACAAAAAATGGCTTTCTAGAGACAACACAACATGTTTCTCTGACATCAAAAAGTGCTTGCAAAACACTCTTGTGCTAAATTAGCTGAAAATGAATCAGAAACATAAGGATTGTATTTCTACTGAACTTCACAGGAGCTTAAATATAAGAAACCAAAGAGTGCTTTGGGTAGAAGGGTTTTGGGATTTTACTTAATCCATGCTTGAGGACGTGAGAGGCACTTCTTTTTGCACAAAGGTTTGCCTATTCCAATTTGATCGACAATCTATATTGCTCTCCTTATCCCTCTTCCTGTTGATGCTGTAACTGCACAGAACTTGAGAAAAATCTGCAAACAATCCATGGGTGATAAGTGGAACATGACAGACATCCTGTCGTGATTTCTTCTGCTTACCATGAGTCTGGTTTAACAATTCATAAAACTGACTTGGAACAAATACTCTAAAAGACAGCTTTTATTTTCTCTTATGTATGTGAATTTATAGAACAGTCGATCAGCATTTTGTCAACCGGTTTTTTAGAAATGACTGACAATGCAGTTTTTCTTTTATTTGAATTTTACTTAAATTTTTAGAATAAAGTGATAATGATACCTATTTTATTGATAAAATTCAATACATTACTTACATTGGTTATTCATAGGTTCTATGTTGTAATGCTTATTTTGGGGGGAGGAATAACCATTGCAAGTAGAAAGTTCTCAAAACCATAGTTTCAAAAGTTAGTTACTCACTTAGCATAGTGTAAATGATGTTTGAAGCTCAAAATTCATTGTGTTTGTTGTTGGACAAAAAAGGTGTCCCTCAATTACACGATCATAAAATAAACAAATTAGATATCATTAGATCCCTACTTTTATATAAACATTATGGAAGGAGCAAGCTCAGAATCTCCCTTTGATGCACGATATACATAAAACATCAGATGATCAAGTTTTCAGTAAGATCTAGGAGCTATACATGGATATATGGTGTCTTGTAAAATTCAAATTTGCCTACACAAACTGGGTTGTGGAAAGGATAAACATAGGAAACCTATCTGAACAAATATTTCCTAACAGAGCCTTTGTTTATGTAGGGACACACACAAAAAAATTCCAAGTATGATTTACTTAACAATGCTTGACTATTGGCCTATCAATACTGTCTCAAACCCACAACCACTGCAAAAATAACATTTAAATGAAGTAGGCTTAAAATTAATAACCACTATAATGACAGCATCAAATATCAACATTATGATTTCAACTCCATTTTTTTTTAGTTCTAATGCATTTCTACCCTTTCTAAAGGTTCTTATATCTGGGAGGTATATTTTAGTACTTACCTGCCTCATCTATCATTCATGGTTTGGGAATTTAATCTAAAAGCATAATAAATTACATAGAAGAAAATATAGATACTAAACTTATGGACCTTGGTCTTAGAGGTTTTATGAATCTGACCCCAAAGGAAAGGAAAGTAAATGCAAAAATAAATGAATTGGACTATATCAAACTAAAAAGCTTCTGCACAGCAAAAGAAACACAACAAAACAAAAAAGTGACCAACCAAATGGTAGAAGATATTTGCAAACAACAGCTCCAACAAGGGGTTAATATCCAAAACATGTAAATAACTCATACAACTCAACACCAAGCAAACAATACAATTAAAAAATGGGCAGAGGACCAGAACAGACACTCTCCCAAGAAGATGTAAAAATGGCCAATAGATACATAAAAAGATGCTCAACTTCACTAGCCATTAGAGAAAAGCAAATCAAAACTACAATGAGATAGCACCTCACACCTGTTAGAATGGCTATTATCAACAAGACAAGTAATAACATGTATTGGAGAGATTGTGGAGAAAAAGGAACCCTATTCACTGTTGGTGGGAATGTAAATTGGTACAACCACTGTTGAAAACAGTCTGGTGGTTCCTCAAAAACTTAAGAATAGAGTTACCATATGACCCAGTAATCCCTCTCCTGGGTTTCTACCCCCAAAATTTGAAAATATTTATTCACAAAGATATATGCACTCCTATGTTCATTGCAGCATTATTCATGGTGGCCAAGACATAGAAACAACCAAAGCATCCTTCGATAGATGATTAAGGAAGATGTGGTACGTATATACAATGAAATACTGCTCAGCCATAAAAATAGATGAAATATTGCCATTTGCAACAATATGGATGAATTTTGAGAATATCATGCTGAGTGAAATAAATTAGTCAGAAAAAGCTAAGAACCATATGATTTCACTCATGTGGAACATAAAACTGTCATAGACATAGACAACAGTTTGGTGGTTACCAGAGGGAAAGGGGATGGGGATAGATAATTTGACTTTGAGTGGTGGGCACAATGCAATGAAGAGATCATGTATCATGGAAACGTACACTTGAAAACTATATAATCTTCTCAACCAATAAGTGTAAGTTACCCCAATAAATGTAATTAACTTTTTAAAAGACATGAAAAACCCTACTACAACTCAGTTAGAAAATTCAACTTACTTGTGAAACCAAATCAACCCAGATCTGATGCCTGCAAAGGCTTTACTAAATAAATAGTATGGAATAAAGATCATTGTGGTTTTTTAAAAATGTTATTAAATGTCCAACTCAGTGCCACTAGGAACTAAAATTTTAATTTAATTTAATTAGACATTAAAATTCATATGTAGTTACTATCATATGAAAATTATCTGGTGAAAATTTCAAGATATTCACAAAATGTATATAATAAATTATTACTTTACCTACACTGTCAGATACAATTTATTGAGACATCAAGATATTCATTTCAACTGATGTGGTATGTCTTTTGTTTAGTAGCTCTTTGCTAAAGTTGTTTATATTTTTGATAATCCTGCTTTTCAATGTTGTCTACCATGCTTCTAGGAAAACATATAGATAAGTAAAAGTTTATGCATTTCAAACATGTATTTGTCAATATTTCATTCTGTGAGGGAATATGGTCTCAACTTCCTTTATTAGTGAGATTCTACACTTTATATTGATCATTTTTCTAAGTAATAATGCTATATCTAGTAATTCTCTCTCTCTCTCTCTCTCTCTCTCTCTCTCTCTCTCTCTCTATATATATATATATATATATATATATATATATATATATGTATATATATATAAACTATATATAGTAATTGCTATAATTGTTAAAATATAGCAAAGAACTCCTACATGCAAGAATGGTACTGAGTACTTTATGTAGATGTTCTCAATCCTCACTACTACTCTTGAAAGTAGGAATCATTATCCCCACTGATATCCCCTTGACTAAGAGTCAGTGAGGTTAAGCATGTGCCCAACTTCATCCACCTAGGAAGTAACAGAGCAAGTATTCAAACGCAGTCTGTGCAACTTTAACTCCATAGACTTAAATACTTTTTTTCCCTGAAACTCTCATTCATAATAGGAACATTTTATCTTTTTTATTTTTTAAATATATTTTCATTGATTTTAGAGAGAAAGGAGAGAAAGAGAAAACTCAATGTGAGAGAGAAACATTGATCGGTTGCCTCCCATATGCACCCCAACAGGGGTCCAAACCTGCAACGTGGGCATGTGCCCTGACTGGGAATCCAACCAGTGACCTCTTCGTGCATGGAATGACATTCAACCAGATGAGCCACACTGGCCAGGGAAAATTTCATCTTTTATATTCATGAAACAAAAGGAGACTAGCTAAGTCATACATTTTCTTTCTCTAGAATAATAATGAAACCTGTCACCAGTCAGAAAATTGAAGTTGACATTTTGTTCATGTTTTTTCTAAGCCAGTTAAGACTCAGTCTTGAAAACTAAAGAGGTTTGCTTGGTTTTGTTTTTGTTTTCTTGAGGGGGGATGGTGATGGATGTATGTTTGCCTTTATATAATTAGAAAATTCAATGATATAGTCAACAGTTTAAGCGATATTCTAAAAAGACTGCCCCCATTAGAATTTTAACATAGAAATAATTTCTGCTATTTAGGATTTGGTGTGAAATATTTTTAATCTCATCATTACATAAATGTTCTTTGCTGACATGTAATGGTTGTGGCACCTCTAGCAGATAAATCTCCTCGGTATACCTTTGGGTATTGTGACTGTGGTTCAAGATGGGTCCCAGTGTCTATGGAAAACTAAAATAACACTGTGACTATTAAGATAGAGACTTTCCAACCTTTTAGCATTCATGAAATCTTCCTGGGTTGTACTGTGACTATGAAACTTCAACGTGGTGGTATGAAGAATTTGCACACGTTGCCACTGGTAAATTCATAAAAGAACCTATGACTTAAAATAGAACCTGGTAGTTTTACAATTCTTAAATAGTAGATTATAGTAATGTTTCTATAAAATAATATTTGATCTTACTTTATGCATAAAAGAACTATAACAGAAATTCATATGAAAAGGCAAAAACATAAAATAAAATAAAATGGGGGAGGAAAGGATAGTAATGTATACTCTGACTTGTTTGTTGGCTAATCTTGAGCAAGTCTCCTAATGATTCCTAAAATACTAGTAGATATATTAGTACTTAACTTGATCTGCCCATTATAAGTTGAATATATAAGCGTGGAAGGTACATTCTTATTGTTTAAAGGCAAAATAACCCTTATCTTAGTGGTCTAATTGAACGGCTAACACATAGAATAAGTTAATATGCAGCTTATAAATATGTGAACAGGTTAATAGATTTTCATGCGAAGGAGTTAGCTGAAATGTAGTAAGTTCTAGATTTAAAGTCAGGAATTGGTCCCAAGTCTGCTTAGTAAAGGTTATTTTCTTGGTCAAGGCTCTCTTATTCAAGCTTCTGTTTAGTAGTCTCAAAGGCAGTGATACAGAATAGCCACGTGAAGAATGTATGTCAAAGATTGTGAAACATAGTACATGCCTAATAATGTTCAGTTGTTCATTCACAGATAGTGAAAGTAACTGAGCATCAGTCTATAAGGATGTATACAGGGTAGAATAATTTATCACAGTGTTACCTAATAATTCTACATCAGGTAAGTTTGTATCTGTATTAACTTTTCCCCAAGTTAATGAGATTATCTGAACTGTAGAGCAAGTCAGATTCTAATGGAAATCAATAATCATTTCTAGAAGTTAATGCTGCTGTCCTCCCCAAACCCTACTTAAATATACTAAGAAATCAGTTTATTCTTGGTATTCAAGTCACCCCAATGTAGGAGTAAGATATTTCCCAAGGCATGCCCAGTGTTCAGGACTTCAGTGGCAGAAAGCACCTCAATGACATCTTAAAGACCTGACAGACTGAAGCACCTTCCTTCCTGTCCCACGCTGGTCAGAACAGCCAGCTGTATATTTCTATCAGACGGCAGCTGTTCACCTATTTTTCCTAGAATTTTAGATGTTTTCATAATCAAAACCCCTCCATATTTTAGTTTGCACATAATATAAAATCTCCAGATGGAAAACTCACCTCATACTATATGTTAATCATTATTCAAGAACTGTATTTCAGCAACCCTCAAGTGACTCGGCAACATGCCGAGGAGAGCAGATATAGGAGAGGAGGAAAGTATTAGATGTTTATATTAATCAACCACATTTAATTTAAAGGCTTCTCCATTCCAATGAAAACCAAAGCTTTGAAAATTCAAGAATGTATTATCTAACCCTAAACCACTTTTAATAAACAAGGACTTTCCAGTTACCACAGAAAATCATTTTTCAGAGGCCTATTATGTGTCCTTTTGTCCTCTATATAATGGTCTTTCTCTTCCTCCTGCTTCCCCTGCCCCATCCCACCCCTACCCAAACTGGCTAGCATAAACTGTGCAGTTAATATAGTTAGTAGCCAGAAGAGAGAGACTTGTCAAACTAATTTATTCCTAATTCTAATAAGGTACCACTTACTAAGTACTTAAGATGTACTCAGCAATGAGCTCAACACCACACACACACACATACCCCAAAACTCATAGAAAGGATTATATCAAACATATATGTGTAGATGTAACATACATGTCAATATATTTAATTTAACCTTCTCAAAATAACCAGATATGGTGGGTATTCATTTTAAGCCTTTTTTAATGAAGACAAGAAAACTAAAGGCCTGACAGCTAAAATTAGTTACCTAAGTTACCCAACAGCTAGTTAGGCTAGTTACTGGTACAATAAAGTTACAGATGCATTTGTGCCTAATTCCCAAGTCTATAAGCTTTTATTTTTCAGCGTTGATTGTTTACTGTCAGGCACTGTGCTTAGGTACTTAAAAGTACCTGTAAAGACAGATAAGACCAAATATTTTGCCTTCTAAGAGCTCACAGTTGTGTTGGGTAAACTATATTGTCTTATCATTTTTTATGTTTCATTAAAACCTAAAACAGTGATTCTCAAAGTGTAATCTCTAGATTATCAGCATTAACTTCTTGTAAGAAGTTGTTAGAAATGCAAAATCTCAGGCTCCATCTCAGATCCACTGAATGAGAAACTCAGCAATCTGTATTTTAACAAGCCCTCCAGATTACTTAACTTGGTACACACTGACATTTGAGAACCAGTGGCCTAAAGAGACAATAGTTGTCGGGAAACATACTGAACTTGGAGATGTGGGAGAAGGCTTCCTGGAGGGACTGACAATTGACCTTGATCTGAAAAGATTTATCCCTTTTTTTTCCCCCAGGTAGAAGGGGCAACATTAACAAATACAGACAGGGCAGAGTGTTGTGTTTGATATTCCTAGTAACTGAAAGTCAGAGGCAGGGGGTCATAATAAATAAACTAGGATTAGATTGAGGTCAGAGTCTTGCCTTAAATATTTTAGGCCTTGCCTGATACAGAGCTTGGTACAAGGACTCTAGCAAATCACTTCAGAGACTCACTGCGAAAAGGACCTCAAATTGATATTTCTGAAAAATTTGGGTTTCTTGTTGGCCATCTAACAGTTACTGACCATGGCTCCCTGGTCAGGATGCTCTTAGGTAGTATGAGGGAGATACTCAATGTCCAATAAGGAAATGCTGGGACAGAGAAAGAATCAGAAGGAAGCCTCAGACTCAGGTGCTTCTAGATAAGGGGCAAAAGCTCTGGGACCCAGTTGGGCTGTGACAAATTTAACCAAAGGTGACTGAGTTAAAGTAAAGAGAGATTAAGAGGAGGGGAGGAAGGATGGGAAAAAGTGTTAACTAAAATTCAGGTTAACTTTATTCTAAATAACACACACAAAATAACAAAGGGGGCATTAAGATTAACCACATAAATATATACGGCTGTTATATGGTTACTATAGATGTTCAGCACACTGAGCAGGAGATAGGACATCATCTGTACTTCACCGTTATCTAGGATACTCTTGAGGATGACAGGGTAAAGGATCAGCTCTGCACACTTCCATTTACTCCTTCCTGTATCTTCATAGCAATCTGTTATTTACAAGTTTGGGAGTATGATAACATAATCATCAAACCCATTTTATAGGGACAATCTCTGAATATCTTACTTGTCCGTATATTGATCAAGTGTGTCAGAAGGACAAACTTATTTGCACAGATGTTGAACAGTGAGAGATTACTTTAAAGTAAATATTTTGTATTAATCATTGGGGAATCTGGGTTACAGAATGTGGCTGACTTCAGGAATTGGTAGCACTGTAGCAACCAAAAAACACTTTCGAACTCGGGGGCCTCCCGTGGCTTAGGCACAGCTACAAATTTAGCATTCCCTCATTTTAAGCATTCCAAAATATTTTAGTGATTGTCTTGATAGGATTCCAGTAAAAAACAGCTGTCAAAATGTATCATATATTTGCAAACCTCCTACACAGCACTGTTACTATAATTGGTTGAGGTTTGTTTTTTTTTCATTTGACTTTAAAAAGGTTGTGGGAAGCATAATTTCGGTTTGGTCAAACTTTTATTAATGTTCACAG
Organism: Tadarida brasiliensis; assembly: GCA_030848825.1. NCBI lineage: Eukaryota > Metazoa > Chordata > Mammalia > Chiroptera > Molossidae > Tadarida > Tadarida brasiliensis. The sequence goes on along the minus strand of CM061257.1, from coordinate 57,267,765 downwards.
GAGGACTATAGTCCATAATTAGACTTTAGTTTTTAAAGTATTTCATATTTGAAAAGTAAGCAAGCACATAGGGGGCAATTTTTCTTTACAATTTCATTAATCTGAAAGTCAAACCCTCTTGGACTGTACTATGTACATGGTATTGCAAATCACCACTTTTTAATCTGTTGTATCTACTCCATCAAATAACCAAAGTAATTTGGTCAGCAGTGTTTTCATTGGTTTTAATATCTCCTTCCCCACCTCCTTTCCACTCCAAACTATGACTTAATTGCACTAGGGTTTATCCTTTTAAAACCATGACATTAAAATAGCCTGGAGTACTACAGTTCTTTCTCAGGAAACCATAGGCCACTAAACAGAGGGTCTGTTTCACTAGCCACATGTCTATCACGAGTGTCTTAGAATTCAGAGTAGCTCGTTTACTGGTTAAATCAGAGCCAAAGACAATAGCAATCCTAAATTGCAAGATTTCTAGAAAATATGTGGAGGTCCTTCCTGACATTAAAAGGAAAAAAACAACAAAACCAAAACCTTAAAACTTACGAGTTTTTTTTTTTTTCTCATTATTCTGTTCTGCTTGGCTCTGAGCATTGAATTTTATTGCCAGACTCAAGAAGGGTACCTCAAAAAATATTATTTTACTGCTCTGAATTATTTTCACTGTGTTTTGAAGCAAGGCGCTTTTGTATATTGACAAAACCAATTACAGACTCTTCCAATTAAAAAAAGGTACATTGTGGGAACTATTAACTTTAGTAATCACTGGGGAAAACGTCTACTCACGTGGCTTCAATAGGCAGCTCTATCTGCCTCATACATCAGAACTTCTATCCTGAACTCTCCACACAGCCTAATGATTCTTACTATCTACAGAGCATTGTTGCTTCATTGTTAGTCAAAGCAATTTTGTCTACATCAGAGCCCATACATCCGTATTTTCACTATGTGTAGTAAACAAATAGTTGAGGTATTTAATGCATGAGCTCAGCCGAGAGTTGCTAATATGCTTAGAGTATGGACTGAAATTTTGGCCATGGAAATGGAGAGGAAGTAGTGAATCCCAGAGATGCTCTGTAAGAAGAAGTCTAGACTTGACGGGGGACAGAACATCTTCGCTCAAGGATGGTGGTAAATGGGACATTGGTAAGGGTGGGAAAATAGGATGCCATGTATCAATATCCATGAAGTAAAACCTTATGTTTTCAGCAGGGAACTTTTAACACATGTAAATGAGACTCTTAGGTTAAAGCAAAAAATAGAATTGCAGAGGACAAGCAAACATGAAATGCTAAAGCTACAAAAAAAAAAAATGAAAATTAATGAAGAGGTTTTTTTTACATGTAGTTTCTCACTACAAAGTGATATTGAAATTTGGTAGGTTGTATCAGCCAACCTGACTCTGCTAAACTAACTTCTTAAATAAAATCATTTGCCTGGCTCTGCTAAGCTAATTTCTTAAATAAAATCATTTGATACAGTTGTCTTCTTTATCAATCAAAAGCATTTATCTGTTTTGTAATATGGAACATGCCAGGCAGACAGCAGAGCATAAAGACATTTAAACAGTTATTAAATTCTTGACTTTACGAACTGGGCAAAGCCTTCTAAATATATTGTTGGTACAAAAAATATGAAAGGATGAGGAAAGATAGGTTATTTAAAGCAAGAAGAATGAACAAGGACGGAATATTAATTATTCAGGATATTTTGATGAGCTAAACTTTTTGAAAGATGCCTAAAAAATGTGCCCCATATAGGGTTATTTTTCCACTTTACTTACAATGTGCTTCTTTCCAAGTAAGCTATTTAAAAAAATTTTTTTTTCTTTATTGAGTTTAGAGAGAGAAGGGAGAGGGAGAGAGAGATAGAAACATTGATGAGAGAGAACATCGATTGGCCGCCTCCTGCATGCCCCCTCTGGGGATTTGGTCCACAACCTGGGCATGTGTCCTGATTGGGAATCAAACTGGCGACCTCTTGGTACATGAGTCGACGCTCAACCACTGAGCCACATGGGCCGGGTAAGCTATTAACTAATTTAAAATATAGAAATATTTGGCTTGCTTGCCTCTGTGGAACTTATCTGCCTGGCACCCTCCCCTGAAGACCGGCCCTGAGAAGCGCACTCAACGCTTCCACCCTGGCTGGCTTCTGATTAGGTCTGGGCAATGGAGACACCAGGGACATTGTTTCAAATGCCATAACATAACTAAAATCCTTCTGAAAGTCCTTTGTAAGAATATATTGCTTTAAGCCTTCCTAATATTTTTATTGTTTTAAAACAAAGACATATTTCAGTATTAAAGTGATAGAGACCAACATTCTGTAGTTTTTCATCCATTTGTGGAAAAAAAAGAGTTGCTGAATATGTTATAATTAAGTAATAATGGATAACTTTAACTGAGACAGTTTACTACAAAGCACTGCATTATGCTTAAATTAAGAGAGCAGGTCTGTTATAATTCTGAATAGGTCCAAAATCTTGTTCCATAACTTAATGGTGATGTGACCTTGGACCAAGTACTTAAGCCTTCAATTCTTTATCTATAAACTGTAGATAATAGTATACTTTGAGTGGGTATCCAGTCTCCAAGATTGCCCCCCCCCCAATAATCCCTGCCTCCTGGTATTTGCATCCTGGTGCAATCCCCTTCTACAGAAATAGGGTTAACTTGTGTAACCTGTAGGATGCTCTGTAAATGACATAGGATCACTTCCAATACTCAATCACATTGAAGCTTCGGTTGGATCACTCACCCTCCATATGAAAAGTGAATCCTCCAGCCCCCGTCAAGCCTTCAGACATCTGCAATCTTAAACAACGTTTTAACTGAAACCTCATGAGACACTATGAGCCAGAACCCCTCAAATAAGCTGCTCTCAAATCCTTAACTTGCAGAAACTATTAAATAAAAATGTAGGCCTTGGTGTAATTTGTTATACAGTAGTAGATAACTAATATACCCTGCCTGGTAAGGTTGTAAAGATTAAATGAGATAACTATATGAAGCCAATAGAATAGTGTGAAGAATATAATGAATAAGCAAGAAGTATTAGTTGTATTCCTAGGTACTACTATGTTTTAGAAACTGGATTAGAATATGTATAGATAAATTATCTCATTTAAACCTCATTCCTCATATAGTTAGCATTCTTTATGTTTCAGATGTCAGAAGACTCAACTCAAACTGGTTTAAGCTGAACCCTCACCACCCGCCCCCAAATAAGGAATTAGTTTGTTCAAGTAACTAAAAGTACAAGGAACAGCTTGTTTCACAACCTACTAGATTCAGGGGCTTAAACACTATCTTCCTGGTCTCCCTCTATCATTGGGCTTTGCTCTCCTCCCATATTATTTTAATTCCTAAACTTCCATGGCAAAATGGCTCCTAGCAGATTCAGCCTTACATTCTTCTAGGTTCCAGTCCAATGGAAAAGAAAATGCCTCACTCTCTCTCAAGCAATGCCAGACAAATTCTCATTGTATCACCTTTTCTCTGACTGAACAAGGTCAAAGTCTCTGACCCAATCACAGAACCAGGGGAAGGAGAGCATAATTGGCCAGGTTACATCATAGGCTTCCTCTTAATAATACATAGGCTAAAAGTGGAGGACAGGGTGGCCACCAGAGGAAAAATAGGGTGTTGTGATTAGAAGAAGGGTAGATGGATGCTGGGCAAAAAGATGATATTATCTCCCATGCTTCATAATAATCATATAAAGTAGTTAATACTATCACATTCCACAGAGGACAATAAAGCACAAAGCTTGAGTAAGGTTTGCCTAGAATTGCACAGCTGTACGTGGAAGGGTCAGTTAGATCCCTGAGCCCACATGCTGCACCACCTCATTATAGCACCTCTCTAAATAACCCTATAAGTGATGATTGCATTGTGGCTCAGCAATTGGAGTTATTTAGACACTACATCTGTTCCACTCCTTCTCTGCTAAATTATACCCCTAACTTGTATAATCTGGTCAATTTATTTAATTATCCTATCTACTCAACTGTGACACCTAAATGTTGAGTCAGATAACATATCTAACCTGAGCTGGGTTATAGAAAAATCAATGTATAATCTTGCTAACTAAACTTCCCCTTATAGTAACTGGATGAACAATGAGTCTAATAAGAACCCCTCAGCCTTCACAAATAGTCGTAGTCCAGTTCCCAGGAGACTGACGGAGCCTGTGACAAGCAGGTTTGTGTTGGTTCTCCTTTCTGCTCTTAATGCAATTTATTCCTTGAGAATTAAATCTTAAAAACAATATGTAATTCTAGACGATTATAGAAAAGTGTAAGTGCTTACCCACCTTATTCATTTAATACATCAACATTGCATATATTTCTTTTGTTTCAAATTCATTCTTTTCTCAAGCTTTTTTTGAAGTACCACTTTAAAGTTGTTAGTAATTATTAAAACCACTCTAAGTTCTTCAAGATCAACAATCTTAATAAAACAGTTCTGGTGATGATGAAATAATTTGCCTCTATGTTACCTTCCCTGAAACAAAGAAAATGGTATGACTTTTCCTTAAAAACAGGGTTCTTTAAGTTAGTGATCAATAATAGCAGATATTAGGGTGCACCTGAATTTTTTTTCTTCCTTTCCCTAGTATCTCGTACCAGAGCTGCTTGAACTTGATTAACCTTGAACTTGATATAAACCTTCTTTATGTGGTATGATAATGTTATCTAAATATAAAAAGTATATATAATTATGTATGTGATAATTAGGTAATACACATTTTATATATATTTCTTATGCAGGAGGACATCACAAAGAATCTGCATAAGCATTATAATACATGAGTTTGGGGTCCAATTGATAGGCATGACATAGTTGGGGCAAAAATCAACTTATCAACCCTTTTTTTCTAGATTTTTATTTATACCAATTGCATTTCTATTTCTACCATAAACATAGACTTCATCTACTTAGTCACCAACATTGTAATCATTAACAGGCTTAGATATTATTTTTGTATATGTTTCTTCTCCAGATTCAGTTGTGTAGGCATATAGGCTCAACTATTGAACTTCCATTAGCATAAATCATTAGCTATGACTCCATGCATGTGATCAAAGACAAATGTTTTTCTTACCAAAATTTTGTAGCAGTAGATAAGAAAGAGATTATTGGTTTTAAGAGAACTGCAAGGCCAATAGGAATCACTTGCTTCTTTCTAAGGCTATGCAGGATTTAAATAATGTTTCCCTTAAACACTGAGCACTTCATATACTTTCTATACCCCATGCTGTGATGTTGCAAACATTTCAGTTATTCATTTAACAAAAATGTCTGAGTGGGCCGTATATGTAGTATTTGTGCTGATTGCAATGGAGACAGAAAGAAGTACTTTGGCTAAGATTGTATGGTGACATTGGATTCTGAGAAAGGGGCACTGCCATTCAAGAGCTTACGATGGCACAAAGAGACCACCAGCAGAGATGAATCCCAACCAAAGGTAATATTATAAATGCTAATACATATGCATCGGTGCAGGCAATGGTAGCAAAGAGAAGCTGGTAAGGAAAACAAGGGGCGGGGCTGGAGTGAGTGGGGGCAGTTTTAGAAACCTTTTCAGAGTTGTTTGAAGAATGAAGAGAAATTGCAAATGTGGATGGGAGGGAGGAGAACATTCCAGGTAAGAATAAAAAGTATGAATCAAGGAAAAAAAAAAGAAAAACTATGACAACAAAAGTGGGACTGTGGGGAGGAGGAGAGGAAGGCCCAGACATGTACCACAAGTTGAGTAAAAATGTACCAGTGGAATAAAGTAGAGGTGTTTTCAAGCTCTGTTCCACGGAGCCTGGAGCTCTGAGTCAGTACTTCTTACTTGCTGGACTTTTGCATATGCTTTCTTCAAATAAGAGTACTGCTGCTTTGTACACAAATGCATAGGTAAATACACACATAAATAAAAGCTGATAGCTAAAGATGCAGCAGACACTATAATGTCGAGTAGGAGACTGACAAGGGGGAGATTTAGGAAATGGTGTGCCAGGTGCATGAAAAGGAGAATCAATGTCATTAGGAGGTCGAGAGTGGAGACAGGGCTGGTGAGGCCACAGGAATACACAAAGGCTGCAGTCTGGGGCAGTATGTACATGACCAGAGTCTGAACGTCAGACTTTATTATCTTAAAGGAATGCAGGTATGTGATGACAGGATTTGGACCTCCCTGTGGTGAAATGGACAAGGAATAATAGATTCAATGGGAAGACAAGGCAAATAATTCTTGATATTCTCTCTCCAACACTGTGCTACACAGGTGACTTGCCTGGTCTCATTTAATCCTGCCCCAGTAAAGAAGAATATTATAGCTAGCCGGGTGCTGGCCAGATTGCGATCTGAACTTAAAGTCATAAAAAAATAGCTTCTGTGTGGCAGAACTAGACAATATAGTAAACTGAGATGTTGACTCAAATAACTCTCTCTTAGTGCCCATTTAGAAAATATGGAAACACTGAAGAAAAAAGCAATTTGTCAAGGCATATGGTGCAGAGATGAAGAGCACAGACGCTGGATCAGAATGCCTAGCTCATGCTTCAGCTTTGCCCCTGGTTTGCTGTGTGACACAAGAGTAAGGTACTTAACCCCTCTGGGCCTCAGTTTTTTCATCTTTAAAGTGGAGATAATAAATTGTACCTACTTACTTTCTAAGCATTTATTTTTTAGTATTAAGTGAGTTAGTCATATATGTAAAATGTTTAGAATGCTGTTGGGTATATGTTGAATATTATATGTGTTAGCTATTATTTAATATAATGGGTATATATTAAATACTATATGTGTTAGCTATTATTTTTATAATACTGCAGTTAGGACATAGTATCTGTACAAAAGCATACAAGTAAAAATGTGTGGGTTAACCTATACATGTGGCAATATGGCATCGCACTAAAAACATGCACAAATGAATGCAAGTAAAATTGAGGGAAGCTGAATGAGATCGATGGGTTGTATCAATGTCGTTATACTGGTTGTGATATTGTACTATGCAGTTTGTAAGAGGTTAGCATTGGGGAAAACGGTGTAAAGGATATCATTTCCTACAACTGCATGTGAACCTACAATTATCTCAAAATACGAAGTATAATTTTAAAAAGGTGTGGGTTGTCCTCCATCCCTTTATAAATCTGTGGACCCAATGCCTGTGTTGCAGTTCACTGGTTCAAGTGAAGGGGAGAGTTTCATGTGATGTGGAGAGAAGAGTCATCTATTAAGGGCTTAAAAGCAGTTTCCACCAGCAATGTGTGAAGGAAGGAGGATGTAAAAAAAAACAGTGGGAGGAGGAGATGGTAGTAAATCAGTAATTTTCTATGAAAAAATAAAATCCTCTAGCTGGCAGTGGAACTGGAAAATGGAGAAAAGATTCCATAATCCCTAAGGCTGTCATCAAAACTTGCTTAATTTGTTCACTGCACAATAACACCCAGTGGAGGGATCAGCAAAGGCTGGATCCCAGACCCCAAACCAGTTGGCTTCACTAGCGGAAAGACTCTAAGGGTTAATACAGGCACACAGGGAGACCTGCTCCTCTCGGAGCTGCTATAACGCATGGTCCGTGCTCATGGTTTCCAAAATCTGCTGCACGTCAGCTGGGAAGTTTTGGACCAGATTCAACAGCACAGATTAGGAAGAGAGAGAATGAAAAAAATATATATCCTGACCTGAACTTGCAAATCTAAAACTGTTATTTTGACTTTTCATGTTTCTGAGAAAACACCTGGGACTTGCCTTTTTTAAAAATACGAATTGTAAGTTCACTTTGTTCAACTCAGATAGTAAAAAGCAAATTTTTCTCTTTCTAAAATTTCGTCTTTTTTGTTATACGAAGGTTCAAAAACACAAATATAGATATAATAGTATAATGGATTCCCTATATCCGTCAACCTCTTATCTTATTTATCCATTTAGCCACACTGCTACTAAATTATATTAAATATCACATTACTATCTGTGTATAGTTTAGTATACATCTCTAAGAGTTAAGGGTTTTATTTTTTAATTTTATTTAAAAATGTTTTTCTTTATTGATTTTTAGACAGAGAGGAAGAGAGAGGGAGAGAGAGATAGAAACATCAATGAGACGGAACATCGATTGGCCACCTCCTGCATGCCCCCACTGGGGATCAAACCCACAACTTGGGCTTGTGCCCCAACTGGGAATCGAACCAGTGACCTCTTGGTGCATGGGTTGACACTCAACCATTGAGCCACACAGGCTGGGCAAGTTAAGGGCTTTAAAGAAACATATTCAAAATAGGATTTTCACACCTAAAATTCCTCGATTGTTTCATAAATATCTTTTTTAAGTTTATGAAAATCAGGACACAAGCAACATTGCATTTGATTAATATGCATTTCAAGATAATTCCTTCTTCTCCTTCTTCCCCCACCTTCCCCTGTTCCTCCTCCTCTCCCTCTCCTCCTCCTCCCCCCTCCTCCTCCTCTGCCTCTCATTTTCCCTTCCTCCTCCTCCTTTTTCTCCTGTCTAATAAAGAAACTAGGTCATGTGCCATTAAAAATTCTTACATTATGGATTTGGCTGATTTTATACCTGATGACATACAGAAAACATGTTCCTCTATACTCTTGTGTTTTCTATAATTGTATTTAGAAGTTAGGTTTCCATAGTTTCTGGTAAATAGTCAGCTGTCAGTCTCTGTCAGTCTTTTTGCAGCTTCATTGAGAGAAATGTACCTTTTTTTTCTTTCTGTCTGGTTGTTTTACAATTTTTCTCTATGTTTTAGGTTTTCAGAAGATTTATTATGGAATACATAGGCATGGCTTCTCTTTGTTGATCCTTTTTGGGATTCATAGGGTTTCATTAATTTGTGAAACCCTTCATTAAAACAAACAAACAAAAACCTAAAAACCCAAAAAACTTTCAACTAGTATCTCTTCAAATTTTTTTTCCACCCCATTATCTCTCTCTATAATAGGACTCCTATGACAATTGTATTAGGCTTTTCATTAAACTCCATGTTTTTATATTCCTGTATATATTTTTCATCCTTCTTTTAGTGTTTTATTTGAGATAGTTTTTATCTGTTGCTAAACATGTCTATTGTGTTTTAATATCAAAAGTTATATTTTTCACCTTTAGAATTTTAAATTTTTAATACATTATAGTTCCACAGTGAGTTATCAATATAGTTGTCTATTTTCTTGAATATATTCATCACGGTTATTTTTTTTAATGTCTTTACCTGGTGGCCCTGGTCAGGTAGCTCAGTTGGTTAGAGTGTCTTTCCGATATGCCCAGGTTGCAGGTTCCATCCCTGGTTAGGGCACATGCAGAAAGCAACCACAGGTGGGTGGAATAACAGGTCGATGTTTCTCTCTCTTTCCTCAATCAATCAATCAATCAATCAATCAAAAGAGAGTCTAGCCCTGGCCGGTTTGTTCAGTGGTTAGAGTATCCATCCACGGACCAATGAGTTACAGGTTCAATTCCCAGTCAAGGGCATGTACCTCATTTGTGGATTCGATCCCTGAGGCCCCCTGCCCCCTGCCCCTCTGCCCCCTGGTCAGGGTCGTGCGGGGGACAACCAATAGATGTGTCTCTCTCACATCAATCTCTCTCTCCCTCCCTCCCTCCCTCTTTCCCTCCTTCCCATTTTATCTATAAAAAAAATCAATGGAAAAATATCCTCGGGTGAGGATTAAAAAATAAATAAATAAAAAATAAATAAAGTCTATACCTGGTAACTTTAATATCTTGACCACTTTTGGGTTCCTTTTGCTTTTTTCCCATTTCCTGACATTTTTGGTAGTTAATGATTAAATGCAGGCATTGCATATGAAAAATTGTAGAAGTTCTGAATAAAGTTGTTATTTCAGAAAGAATTTACTTTTCTTCAAGTTGTCAATAAGAACTGGTATAAATCAAGGACCTTGATCCAATCAAGGTTAGGCTTTGTGGAGACTGGTCTATTTTTAGTTGGCCTTATTCATAGAGCATAGCCTTTCAGAGGTCTCAACGGAAACACTGATGTGTTTTCCAAGACTCTTTCTCACTGGCAGCCCTAAAATCTGACATTTGTCCTTCCAGGTCTGTCAAACAATCTGATAAAACGATTCAACTCTGCCATTGTCTTGCAGAAGTGGCCATAGAGATTAACCAATGAGCAGGGTGTGCCCAGCAAACCAGATTTGGCCTACACTGAAGTTTGCTGATCCCTGCTTTAGGCCATCACTTTCTGTTCACCTCAGTGCCATGCCCCCAAATGGGCTAATACTCTATGGGGAAAATGGCAGAGGAAGTTGGCTCACCTCAATTCCTCTCTGATACATGGGTCTCTCAAATGCTGGCTGCTTTGGTGTTCACTGATTAACTTTACATGGAACAGACTGGCAGCTGTGAGAGGGGAGGAGGAAGAAGGGGACTGAATGAAAGAAGGTGAAGGGATTAGCCAAAGAACATATATGCATAACCCATAGACAGAGACAATAGTGTGGTGATGGCCCGGCCAGTGTGGCTCAGTGATTGAGCATCAACCCATGCACCAAGAGGTCACTGGTTCAATTCCTGGTCAGGGCACATGCCCAGGTTGTGGGCTCCATCCCCAGTGTGGGGCATGCAGTTGGCGATCAATCAATGTTCTCTCTCATCAATGTTTCTATCTTTCTCTTCCTCTCCCTTCCTCTAAAATCAATAAAGAAAACAACAACAACAACAACAACATTAAAAAACAAACAAACAGTATGGTGATGGTCAGGGGGAAGGGGGGAGCTAGCTGGGGGGGGATGGGGACATTTGTAATAGTGTCAACAATAAAAATGAAGTTAAAAAATTTGAATTTATTTTTTTACCATTTATCTTGCTTCTATCTGATACCTAGTAGAAGAGATGGACTAATACAGATTACTCCATAATAGACAGAAATAGAAGTTTCATTTACATATTCTTCTTACTATTGATTATGAAACTATCTTCACCTCAGAATTTTTTTATAGCTTCCTTGATTTCTGTCATGGCAACATATTCTAGAGGTTTATTTCCCATATTTGGAAGGGAGGGAGAATAGTTTAAAAGGTGGAGGGATGCATACTGTATGAGGCCTAAGAATTTACTAAGTATTCTTCAGTTTTCAGTTTTCTACATGTATATAATATTATAAAACTATAAACACTTAAAAATTGAATGTAGAGAAAAGGAAAATAATAAAACTATTTTAGATAATTATGTGTAGATAATCTTTTCTAATTCTTACAATACTATGAATCAGATATTAATATTTCCATTTTATAGAGTAAGAACATAATGCTTTGTGATGTTAACTGAACTGCAAATTCATATAACCAATAAGTGGTAAGTGATAACCAATAAGCTTCAGTGTTTTATATCTATATGACTTGTATTTCTCCATATGCCATGTTGGAAAATTTGGGAGGGTTGGTTTAAGATCAGCACTGATGTAAATAAACAGAGGACTTAGCCTGGCCTGAATGAAAAGTCAAAAGCAGGCACCAGTGATTCAATAGAGGGTAAAGTCAAACAATCAGATGTCCAGATATCCTAGAGATAGAACAGAGTAGATGCAGTCGGTGTGGGGGCTGGGCTAGGAAAGGGGGATACATACTTTCAATATAGTTTGTGCAGCTATAGAAAATATTGTATCTGAACATACAGAAAATTGATTTGACTTTCAAAGAGGAAAAACATTCATTAGGGCTCCCTCCAGAAGGTAACCATTTCTCTGTTAATATGAGTGTAAATAATAAGAGAAAAATTAACCTTTTTTGGTTTAGATCACACTTCAAAATTGCATTCTGGGAACCACTCTTCAACAATCAATAAATGTCCAAATTGCAGTGTGTATATCAGAGTGGACATGGTGATGTGGCGACCAGTCATCAGGAAGGAAATGCTTAAGAAAATGAGGGTGGTTAGAGTAGAGATTTCATAGAAAATGGTCCATTTATAGGATTATAATCATATCCAGTGACTAGACTTGTTCTTTATTGTCCCAGAGGGAGTTTGGGGGTGAGGGTGGGGTAGAAAGGTAGAAATTGTTATTATAATAACAGGTTTATCTGGTTTTTCAATTACTTGATCTGTTTAAAAATGGAATAAACCACCTCTGCAGTGGTTCTTAATTCTTTGGAGGACACAGACACTTTTGGCAATTTGAATAAAATATGAAAACCTACCCACATATCCAAAATTCGCATGGAATTTTAAGGTGTTATCTGCTCCCTGAAACTCATTTAGGTATGCCTATGGCATTTATGACCCCAAGTTAAGAACCCAGGAGAGACTGACAGCTCTCCCTTTCTAGAAACATTCAGGTAGAGGCTGAGCAACCCCTGTGGCCTGACATGGTAGAGAATATGGAAACATGGATTGATAAACTTCTGGAGATGATCCTAAAATAACTGTGAAAATTGCCAAATTAGCATGATATATCTCTATGTTCCCTCTCTTGCTCACCTGTACAAGGATATCCTTGTATCCTCAACAGTTGTAAAAGCCTCTGTTACCTTGAAGCATTTCATCCATTGCACCTTTTAAATTATTTCCATGGTGTTAGAGTTGGCAAGAGAGTGCTTTGAACCTGGTGGCAACCATCTCCATCCCCGTGGAAAAAAAGGAGAAAAAGAGATGCAACCTGAGCCAGAACCACCATCTACTCTGCAAGACAATTTCTTTTATAAAATGCCAATATCCTCAAATGGCATCAAATTGTCATATTTATTTTGTTGACTCAGTTGGTTCCTAAACTGCAATTCGAATCACTTACTGGAATATTTCAATGTGTTAAAAATAATATCGAAGCAAACAAAGACTCATGCCTTTCTCACTTCATACAACCATTTTGTTTATAAATTTGCATCCCAGACAAACTTGTTTTATTTGGATGGCCAGTTTTTCAAAAATATTCTCCAAAATTTTCATGAGCCCAAGATTTTAAACTTTTGTATAAATATATTTGCACTTGTTTTTTTTCCCCACTTTTAATGTTCTGATGCTTCTTTTAGTTAATTTTCAAATGATTTCTTATTTTTCAGTGGAGTCTTAGGCAAAGAATACTTGGTTGGGATTTGAAAGACTGTGTTCTGATTTCAATGCTAGATGATCTAAAAATACAAAAACTAAAGAGATACAAATAGAAAGAAAATAATTATGGTAAAAAAAAGTTATGAATTTGTGCATATAATTAATAAATACATAAATTAAATGTTCATTATTTTTATTATTGAATTTTAAATCATTTTTGGTTTACAATTATTAAGGTAATTCATGCTCTTTGAAGAAAACCTGGATATACAGAGATGCAAAAGGAATATATATTTAAGAATTTGTCATTTTACCAGATATTAAAATTATAATGCTTTCCTGTCTTCTTTTATACCTTATGAATATATCTCCATATTACATACTCCTTTTAATGAGAAACATGTTTATATAGGAAACATATATAAATTTATTTATATTTATATTATTTATATATAGGCTTGTATCTTAGTTTTCCACTAAGCAATATCCTCATGCCATTACTCTAAAAACACAGTTTTAATAGCTACATCATAGTTCACCAAATGGAAACACCATTTTTTAATGAGTCCTTTCTTTGGACATTTAATTTACTCTAATTTTTATAAGTATGATTATGAGAATATCCTTGTCCATAAATATTTAGAAACAGAAACACCAGATCACAGAATGAGGAGCTATTCTGAGCTAGTTATCTGCCAGCGAATCTGCCTGCATTTCGGAGCACCATCCGTGTATGTCAGTGTTCACTTTACATCTCTGACTCTGCCAACAGTGCTCATTAAACAATTGCCAGACTGAAACATGAAAACTATGTAGTTATCTTAATATATATTTAATTAAAGTGAGTTTGAACATAGTTCATATATTTATTGGCCATTTGTAATTCTTTGTGAATTGGTTAAGACCTTTGTCCCAAGAAATGTATTATGTATTTTTTTAAAAGAGAAAATAAACTTTATATGTGTGTGTGTGCCTATATATATATATATTTATATTAGCAGATAAAATAGTCTGAAAAGATATATCCCATTGGAAGAGGGTGTTTGGAAGTGCACATAGATTATTTATTTTTTATTTTTTTATAATCCTCATCCAAGGATATTTTTCATTTATCTTCAGATAGAGTGGGGAAGGGGAGAAAGAGAAACATCAGTGTGAGAGAGACACATTGATTGGCTGCCTCCTGCAGGGCCCCAACCAGGGCTGGGGACTGAACCTCAACTGAGGTACGTGCCCTTGACCGGAATCGAACCTGCGACTCTTTGGTCCATGGGCTGACGCTCTAACTGCTGAGCCAAACCAGGCAGGGCTAGATTATTGACTTTTTATGTTTCTTTGTTTTGTTTAAATTGGTATTACTTTTGTTTTAAAAAATATAAGTACTACTCTTCTTCCCCTAAAATGGTATTTGTGCAAAATGTTGGTGACCTTGAGAATAACTTCTCTACCTGGAAATTAATTATAGCTATTTGGATTATTTTAATTAATACTAACTTTAATGAAGTCACAAATTCACAGATCAATTTTACTTAAGGTTTTAAGTTCAAATTTTAAGTTGTCTTATATTTTTCATTACTCTTTTCATAAGTTGAGTAAATTTTAACAGTATATTTCAAGACAGCTTCTGTTTAATGTATAATCAGTCTAATATAAACAAACTGAAAACTCTTAACAATCTCTATACCACTTACAAACTTAGTTAATTAAATTCTTTGAAACACTTTCAACTACAACTCATGTATAAATACATTAACTTCCTTTGAAAGTAATTCAATTACTCCAAGTTAGCAATTTGCTAGATTATTTAAATAATGTTAGTAATCCAAATACATTAAACTCTGAAATATGGTGACACCTAAGACTCATTAATAACATGAATAATTATTTTATTACTTTTGATATACAAATTGCAAGTACTCATATACACATTAATTGGAATCTAAGCTTAACCTGCCAAACACTCTACTATTCCCACTTTCCTTATTAAAATATTTAAAATATCAAATACTGATTAATGAAAGTATTACCAACAAAATCCCTCCATTTCTAGATTTAACAAAAACATAGTAAGTCTGAATGATAATTTACACTTTAATATCTATATTTGCAACTGTAATACTCCCAGAATTTTAAAGTAAATTATCCACCAAGAAAAAAAGAAAATTGAGATCACCATTTCTACAGAATGAAAGTTTAAAAAATGGACTTAAGACATCTAGATGAATATTTCTCTTAGCACTGGGGACAAATTGGGCTACTTTTTCTAGTCACTATAACAACCATGGATTCAAGTCCAATAGCACTCTGCCTCTCAACTCAAAAAATGTAGCAGAGATTATCTTCTGTCTGGTTTGAGTCAAAAGCCTCATACCACTTTACCACTTACTAGGATTCAATGAAATCTATTTCCTGCTTCATGCTATTCAGAATTTGTTTTATATCTTACAGTGTAGCCAGGCCACAATTCTTAAGAAATTTTAAATGATATCTGATTACATTCCATATAGCTCTCAGAGCTAGAGTGATTCTGTGGTTATTTCATTCAAGTCATACGAATGGAAATTACTTCAAAAAAAGTGCATATTAGAAAAATGTGCTTTCTCAAGTGGTTATAGATAAAAATCAATCTAATTATGGGTAAGATTTTAGTTTAATGATCGATATAGTCATTCTAATAAGTTCCCTGAAATGGGAGTATCTTCTGAATCAGAGCTAAATCAAATTAACAGTACCTGTTCCCCACACAGTTGTGTTTCTATGCCATTACATGGTCAGTCATGTCCTCTTTTCTCTACATTCCCTGAAGTAATCAGATACATGCACCACACTTCTTTCTGGAAACTCTTGACATATTTTTCCATTTTTCTTCAGACTGTATTGATGTTTATAATGTCCTTCATAAAGCAAAGCATTTCCACTAATTTTGTATTGACCTCGGATCTTTACCATCTGTTTATTTGGCTGGAACCTTAAAGATGCTTATTGGCCCCAAGCCAGTAAAACTTTAGCTTCTCATGTCCTGTGTGATTCTTCTGTACTATTATTTGTCTGCCTTTGATTAGCCAGAAATAATGTGTCAAAACTAGTCATAAGAACCTGAAGAACTAGCCAACAGAACTCAGGGCAGCAATTCCAAAATATGTAGCAGTCATTATTAATGGTCCTCCAATCTCAATTTTTTCTTCTTTTTTTTTTTATAATAATAAAAATTTTGACTGGATCTATCTATCATTGTTCAGCAAAGACTAAATTTCTTAGAGTCTCTTGCAGCTAGGAATGACCATTTGACTAGGCTCTATAAAAATGGGATGTGAGGGGAAGAAACTTATAGCTACTCTCTTAAATAGAAATGTCTATGCCCTCTCTGTTCTTCCCCTTGTCCATGTTAGCTAGAATTATGGCAGAGGCTAGAGGAACCATCTTAGAGTACACGATGGAAAATATGTATTTAGATGACTGAGAAACAACATAGACAAAGCATGGGTCCCTAGCATCACAAGGCCACTGAATCAGGTCTAGATGCTTATAATCACCCTGTTAACTTAAGGAACATTTTTTTTTAACTTTTTAATTATCTATACTTTATTATACATCAAAATACTCTCCATCAACAAGAGAAAATTTTTTAGAAAAAGCGTATCTTGTATTTTACCACGTATTACTAGTTGAACAGATTTCTAACAAAAATATAAGCTGAGGAGATGCACAGCAATATGCCAATCTACTTTCATTGGTTGGAACTCATAATGGATTTTATTCTATTGAATTGATTGGACAGGAAAAAAATAGTTATATTGACTGTACCAATTCAAATGTATTGTAACTAATATTTACACATGTAAAATGTTTCTGCAGCAAATGCCTGTATTTCTGAGTAAATGCGGATTTATCTCTTCATAGGTGAGACGTAAGTAAATTTGGCCTGTGCCTGATACTTTGAAAAAGCATGTACATCTATGCTGACTTTGGCAAATCAAGTTAATAAATATGCTTTGTTGCTGCAGAGTGCATGCACTGGAATGTGCAGAGTGAAGGAGAGTAAATCGAAATACACCCTCCTCCCAGCCTTGATCCAGGGTCTGTTCCAGCTACAGTGGTGCTGTTCAAGAGCATGCATGTAGTGGTTTGAAAAATGCATTTTAATAGGTTCTGCCATGGATTGTGAATGAGGAAAAGCAGTCTGAGTTTCAGGTGTATAGCACAGAACAATAACATTTTTACCAGGTTCAGATAACATCAGTGCAAGATCCAATAAGCTTCACAAACAGCATATCCAAAGAGAGAATGCAGCAGGCAATAAATTCTGCTGAGGCAAACTCCACTATTTTCTTTTTTGCTCTTTTCTTTAATATATATTTATTTCCTTTTTTCCCCTTATTTTTTTATTATATCTCTTATTTTTCTTTCCTTTTCTACTCTATTTTTTCTCTCTTCCTTTTTCCTTTCATATTCTTTTATCTTTATTATTCCTTTTTCTAATTTCTTATTCTTTTTGTTGTTGTTTTGTTTTGTTCTGTCAGCACCTGTACAATAGCCTGCACAATGTGGCCAGGTTGAGCCTCACAGTCAGCCAGCCTGAGGGTAGATCCCACCCTCAAATAGGCCAACAATAATCAACACCCATTACAATAGGAGGACCCTCATAACCCACACAAGAGACATTCCTAGAGCATCCAGCTCAGGAGATCAAGAAGACTGCACCATTGGGTCCCATAGGACACCTACTACATAAGGTGACCCCACAAAGACTGGGAGTCATAGCAGTTCTATCTTATACATAGAAACAAACACAAAGAGAAAGCTACATGGGAAGACAAAGAAACAAGCCCCAATAAAAGAATAGGAGGCATCTCCAGGAAAGGAGCTAAATGAAATGGGGCCAAGCAATTTATCAGATATATAGTTCAGAGTAATGATTATAAGGATGTTTAAGGAACTTAGTGAGAATTACAAGAGACTTAGTGGAAATTAAATTGGCATGAAAAAGGAGATAAAAACCATGAATATGAACCACCCATAAATAAATAATACCGTATCTGACATCAAGAACACACTTGAAAGAAGTGAAGATAGCTTGGATGAAGTAGAGAATCAAATCAATGATTTGGAAAACAAGGTAGAAAGAACAACCAACCAGAGTAGCATAAAGAAAATAGAAGTAGAAAAAAATGAGGACAGTTCAAGAGAATTTTGGGACAACATTAAACATAACAACATTCACATCATAGAGGTACCAGAGAAAGAAGAACATGAGCAAGGGATATAGAACTTGTTTAAAGAAAGAATAACAGAAAACTTCCAAAACCTGGTGAAGGAAAAGTCACACGAGTTGAGGAAGCACAGAGAATCACAATAAAGACAAATTCAAAAAGATCCACAACGACACACATCATAATTGACATGGGCAAAGATTAAAGATAAAAAGAGAATCTTAAAGGCAGCAAGAGAGAAACAGTAAGTTATCTACAAGGGATTTTTCCATGAGGCTGTCAGCTGATTTTTCAACAGAAACACTTTAAGCTAGAAGGGATTGACTAGAAAGTATTCAAACTAATGAAAAGCACAAACCTAAAACCAAGACAACTCTATCCAGCAGGGCTAACATTTAAAATTAAAGGTGAAATAAAGAGCTTCACACACAAAAAAAGTCTAAAGGAGTTCATTATCACCAAACCAGCATTGCATAAAATGTTAAAAGGACTACTTTAATAAAAAGAAGAAATATATATTGAGATTAACATAGATGCAAAGAAGAAATAGCAATAAATAAGTACCTGTCAATAACCTAAAATGTAAATGGATTAAATACTCTAATCAAAAGACTTTGGGTAGCTAAATGGATAAGAAAATATGACCCATATATATGTTCTCCACAAGAGATACACCTCAGAACAAAAGATTCACACAGGCTGAAAATGAAGGGATGGAAAATAATATTCCATGCAAATGAAAATGAAAAAAAGCTGGTGTAGTGATACTCATATCTGACAAAATAGACTTCAAAACAAAGGCCATATCAAGAGAAAATAAGTTAACTACATAATACTAAGGGGATCAATCCAACAAGAGGTTATAACCCTAGTAAACAAATATGCACCCAATATAGGAGCACACAAATATATTTAAAAAAACAAAAGAAACAAACAAAAAAACTCTTGGTGGACTTTAAGGGCGAGATTAACAGCAATATTGTTATGCTAGAGGACTTAACATCCCATTGACATTACTGGATAGACCTTCCAGACCAAAAATCAACAAGGAAACAGTGATCTTAAATGACACAGTAGATCAGGTGGACTTAATTGATAATTACAGGACATTTCATCCCAAAGCTGCAGAATATACATTTATCTCAAGTGAACATGTAACATTCTCAAAGAGTGACCACATAGTAGGACACAAAATAAGTCTTTAAAAATTCAAGAAGATTGAAATTATATCAAGCATCTTCTTGATAACAATGGCATGAAACTAGAAATTGACTACTACAAAAAACACTCAAAACCATTAAAACACATGGTAACCAAATAGCATGTTATTAAACCATGAATGGGTCACAAATGAAATCTAACAAGAAATAAAATATTTCCTGGAAACAAATAAAAATGAACTAACAACAACGCCAAATCTATGGGACACAGCGAAAGCAGTCCTGAGAGGGAAGTTCATAGCATTACCTCAAGAAACAAGAAAAATCTCAAATAAACAATCTAAACCTACACCTAAAAAGAACTAGAAAAAGAACAAGAAAATCCCAGAGTATGTAGAAGGAGGGAAATAATAAAGATCAGAGGGGAAATAAATGACATAGAGACTGAAAAAAAAATACAAAAGATCAAAAAAACAAAGCTGGTTCTTTGTGAAGATAAACAAGATTGATGAATCTTCAACA
Source organism: Tadarida brasiliensis (assembly GCA_030848825.1). Classification (NCBI taxonomy): domain Eukaryota; kingdom Metazoa; phylum Chordata; class Mammalia; order Chiroptera; family Molossidae; genus Tadarida; species Tadarida brasiliensis. The sequence continues at coordinate 57,247,856 of CM061257.1, read as the reverse complement.
AGACTCATCAAGAAAAAAGGAGAGAGGACTTAAATAAATGAAATCAGAAATGAAAGAGGCAAAGTAACAACTGACATCACAGAAATATAACAGATTTTATGAAAATACTATGAACAACTATATGCCAACAAATTGGACAACCTGGGTGAAATGGACAAATTCCTAGAAACACACAATTCTTCCAAAATTGAATCAGGAAAACCTAAATGGACTCATAGCAACTAATGAAATTGAAGCAATAAAAAACAAACAAACAAAAAACTCCCAGCAAACAAAAATCCTGGACTAGATGGCTTCACAGGTGAGTTTTACCAGACATTTAATGAAGAACTAACACCTATCCTCCTTAAAATATTCTTAAAAATTCAAGAGGAGCGACATCTTCCATGCTCTTTTATGAGGCCAGCATTATCCAAATTCCAAAACCAGATGAAGACACTACAAAGATAGAAGATTATAGATCAATGTCCCCGATGAACATAGATGCTAAAATCCTCAACAAAATATTAGCAAATAGGATCCTGCAATACATTAAAAAGGTCATACATACACCATGACCAAGTGGGATTTATTTCAGGGATGCAAGTTTGGTACAATATTTGCAAATCAACAAATGTGATACATCACAAACAAAATGAAAGATAAAAATCATATGATCATATCAATAGATATAGAAAAAGCATTCAGTGAAATCCGGCACTCATTTATGATAAAACTCTCCGCAAATTGGGAATTGAGGGATCATACTTCAACGTAATACAGGCCATATATGAACAACCTACAGCCAACATTATATTCAGTGGGCAAAAACTAAAAGTGTTTTCTTGAGATCAGGAACAAGACAGAGATATCTGCTTTCACCACTCTTATTCAACATAGTGCTGAAAGTTCTAGCCACAGTGATCACACAGGAAGAAATAAAGGCATTCAAATTGGAAAGGAGGAAGTAAAACTGCAATTATTCACAGGTGACATGATATTGTACATAGAAAACCATAAAGAATCCACCAAAAAACTACTAGATCTAATAAATGAATTTAGGAAAGTAGCAGGATACAAAATTAATATTCAGAAATCAGTGGCATTTTTATACATCCATAATAAACTCTCAGACACAAAAACTAAAAAGCAATGCCATTTATTATTGTAACAACAACAACAACAAAAAGTTTATTCCTACAAAGGAATAAACTTAACCAAGGAGGTAAAAGACCTGTACTAGGAAAACTACAGAACATTCAAAAAAGAAATAAAGGGAAGATACAAACAAGTGGAAGCATATATCATATTCATGAATTGGAAGAATTAACATCATTAAAATGTCCATACTACCCAAAGCAATCTACAGATTCAATGCAATGCCTATTAAAATACCTATTAAAATACGGAAAATACATATTTCACAGATCTAGAACAATATTCCAAAAATTTTTATGGAACCAAAAAAGACCCTGAATAGACACAGTAATCTTGAGAAAGAAGAACAATGTCTGAGAGCTCACAATACCAGATATCAGACTATCCTACAAAGTCAGTGTAATCAAAACAGCCTGGTATTGGCACAAGAAAAGGCATATAAACCAACAGAACAAAACGCAGATCCCAGAAATCAACCCACAGAATGTGGTCAATTAATATTTGACAAAGGAATCAAGAGCATACAATGGAGTAAAGATAGTCCCTTCAATAAACGTATTGGGAAAATTGGACAGGTACAGGCAAAAAAATTAAACTAGACCACCAATTCACACCATACACAAGAATAAAATCAAAATGGATAAAAGACTTAAATGTAAGTTGTAAAACTGTAAAAATCCTAGATGAAAACATAGGCAGTAAAATCTCAGACATCTCACATAGTAGTATTTTTGCCAATATACCTAGGGCAAGAGAAACAAAGGAAAAAAATAAACAAATGCAATGACATCAAACTTCAAAGCTTCTGCACAACAAAAGATATCATCAACAACGTGAAAAGGGAACCTGCTGTAAGGGAGAACATGTTGGCCAGTGATGTATCTGATAAGAGGATAATTTCCAAAATATATAAAGAACTCATACAACTCAATACCAGGAAAACAAACAATCCAATTTAAAAAATGGGCAAATGATCTGAATAGACACTTCTACAAAGAGGATATACAGATGACCAATAGAAATAGAAAAAAAAATGCTCAACTACTCATCAGAGAGATGAAAATTAAAACCATAATGAGGTATCACCTCACACCTGACAGAATGGCTACCATCAGTAAATCAACAAACAACAAGTGCTGGCAAGGGTGTGGAGAAAAGGGAACCTTAGTACACTGCTAGTAGGAATGCAGACTGGTGCAGCTACTATGGAAAACAGTATGGAGTTTCCTCAAAAAATTAAAAATGAAACTGCTGTTTGACCCAGCATTCCCATTTCTAGGAATATATCCTAAGAATCCTGAAACACCATCAGAAAGAATATATGCACCCCTATGTTCATAGCAGCATTATTTACAATAGCTAAGATTTGAAAACAACCCAAGTACCCATCAGTAGATGAGTGGATAAAAAAGCTGTGTTAAGCTCTGGCAGGTGTGGCTCAGTGGTAAGAGTGTGGGCCCATGCACCAAAGTGTCATGTGTTCAATTTCTACTCAAGGGCATGTATCTGGGTTGCAGGTTCGATTCCTGGCCCAGGTTGTGGTACATTCAGGAGGCAACCAATCTATGTGTCTCTTTCACATTGAGGTATGTCTCTCTCTCTTTCTCTCTCTCTCTCACCCTCCCTCCCTCCCTCCCTCCATTCCTCCTTTCCACTTTCTCTAAAAATCAATGGAAAAATATTCTTGGGTGAGGATTTAAAAAAAAAAAAAATGCTGCAGTACATTTACACAATAGAATACTACACAGCTCTAAAAAAGATGGAACTCTTACCCTTGGTGACAACATGGATGGACCTGGAGATTATTATGCTAAGTGAAATGAGCCAGTCAGAGCAAGACAAATAAATACCACATGATCTCACTAATATGTGGAATATAATGAACAAAACAAACTGACGAACAAGATAGAACAAAATAGAAGTATGGATACATGGAACAGACTGACAAATGTCAGAGGGAAGAGGGTGGGGGAGCCTGGACACAAGAAGGTGAAGAGATTAGCCAAAGAAAATATATGTATAATACACAGACACAGACAGTAGTGTGATAAAGGCCAAGGGTGGTGAGAGCTGGGCTAGGGCAGGTGGGCAAAAGGGAGGAAATGGGGGGCACATGTAATAGTGTCAACAATAATAAAAACAAATATGCTTCAACATAACTATAGGAGGTGGCAGTATAGCACAGTATTAAGGGAAGGAACTTTAGAGTAAAAGAGACCTGAATGGATGATAGCTATGCCGCTGTGGCAGGCATGATCCCCACTCCCAGGTAGGCATATCTATTTTAATCTTCTCCCTTTGAAAGTGGACAGAGCCTGAGACTATAATAGGATAGCACTCTTGCAATTAGTTATTAATAATAAGTTGTCTTTGAGTTCATTAAGAGGGAGAAAACCCAGGTGGGCCTGACCTAATTAGTTGATCCCTTAAGAAAATGAGTAGACCATTCCTAAGGTCAGAACGACTGGAAATGTGAGAGGGCCTGAGGAGGGACAGAATGTGGCAAGGACCCGGGAGCAGCCTCCAGGAGCTGACAGTGCTCCCCAACTGACAGATGACAAGACAACTGGGATACCAGTCCCATGACCCAAAGAAATGAATTCTGCAAAATATCAGAGGGAGGTTGGGAGGAAAAACTTCCTTAACTGAGCCTCCAAATGAGGAGGCAGCTGGTTAACACCTTGATTCAAAGAAATGTATTTTTTAAAGGAAAGATAAACTTTAAATATGTATACATGTATTGGTCTAGATTTATGTAAGCAGACAGAAAAGTGTGAAAGGATACACACCTCTGTATCTGCAGAGGATGTCTGGAAGTGCAGAGAGATTAATTCATTTTTATATGTACCTTGTTCCGTTCTTAAAAAGAGGAAGAGAGATTTTTGTAAGGGCAGAATGCTTGGCAAGACTTTCTCCGGCAGTTAGGTGGTAGGCTGAGCTTTTTATTTATTTATTTAGAGGACAGTTTTTCTTTATTGATTTTAGAGAGAGGAAGGGAGAGGGAAAGAGAGATAGAAACATCGATGAGAGAGAACATCAATTGGCCGCCTCCTGCATGCCCCCCACTGAGGATTGGACCCACAACCTGACCAGGAATCGAACTGGCGACCTCTTGGAGCATGTGTTGATGCTCAACCACTGACCCACACCATCCGGTCTAAGCTGAGCTTTTTAAATCAATCAACTTGGACATATACTTGAGGAGAATTCCAAGCAAAGTGCTGAAGGAGTTGCCTAGGTTCTTCTTGCTACTTATAGTAAAATGTCAAAGGATTCAGTCCAAAAGCTACTTCAAGAGATTAGGAGTAACCTCACAGATCTCAACCAAATCAAAGGAGAGGAACGAAAAAGGAAGGCTTATCTCAAAAAGATTTGTGGGTTAAGCTTCTGTCTTGTGGAGCAAATGCCATGGCAACCCATGTAAGGTCCACAAACTCTCAAGCTTGACCTGAAATGGACAGAAGAAATACAAACAAAAGGAGGTTGTCAGAACCTAACCTGCGCCCCCCCCCCCAAATAATAATGGCAGGAGGCAGGCTGATGAATTATTATTCAATTGCAAGCATGTGCAACTTTTCATAAAAACGAAGGGTGACTCAGAGGGTAAAACCAAGTACCCAGAGGGTGGAACTAAGAGCCATGAAGAATTGTTCAGTCTTTACAAACTTATCAAGACACTCCCATTTGCCAGCTGGATTAGGAAACTGCTTTGGACTGGTGACTTCTTTTTATCTTCTATTTCCCTTTTAGGAACCAGTGTTTATAGCTATAATCCTATGCCTGTCTCACCATGTATGCTGGGAGTGTTGAGGGAAGATAAGTTGTCTCTTTACTTTTATAGGTTTACAGATGAAGAGGAATTATGCCCCAGGTGTTGTATTTATGGATTATAGCAGAGCCTCATCTGCACCTCATTAAGATGATTAAGGTGATGAGATTTTTATTTTATTTTAAGATTTAGATACAATTTGAGGCTTGACCTGATGAGATTATGAAATTCATATTCCCATGATGTGATTTTGAAATACAGCTGATACTGTCCCAGAAATGTGGAAGTAGGGTACAGACTGACAATTGCCAGAAGAGGGGGTGGGGGAGGGGAGCGATGAACCACAGAACTTGTACGCATGTACTCATAACCAATGGACATGGACAACAAAACTGGGGACAGGGCAGGGAGGGAGGGGGAGGAGGGTGTCAATGGGGGAAAAAAGGAGAAACATCTGTAACAAAAGTAAACTAATAAATAAAAAAATAAAAAATAAATAAAAGAAAAGAAATACAGCTGATACTGTAATGGGATGAGTCCTTGGGAACTTAGGAAAGCAAGGCAAGCAGAATTCAGAGAGGGCCTCGGAGGTGTTTGCGCCTTGGTGTGCACACCTTGTTTAGTCCTTTGCCTTCAAATGTGGGTGGAACCTGTTAATACGATAGAATAGTAGCCCATTTTTAGGTTAAATTTTATGCCAGATGGTGATGGAATTGTCACTCAGTGATTACCTTACATTATCTAGGACTCCACCATAACAGTCTATAGAGGGATTTAGAAGTTAGAGGGATCAGCTCCTCCTGGCTTGGAAGAAAGCAGACACCACGTGGAGAGCTGCCGTTGCAGTGTTGGCAGGGAACAGTGGACAGCGTCTAGTTGCTAAGTGTGATTCTCAGCCAACAGCGAGCTAGAAGACAGGGATCTTCCTCACAGCCACGAAGAAATACATCATGCTATCAACAAATGAGCTTGGAAGGGGTCGCCAAACCTCAGATAAGAAGCACCCTTGGTTAAAACCTTGATTTCAGCTTGGTGAGACCCTGAGCAGATAACCCGTACCTGTGCTTCTGACCTACAGGACTGTAAGATAACACACGGGAATTGTTTTAAGCTTCGAAGTTTGCGATTATTTGTTACCTGGCAATATAAATCTAACATAGCTAGCTACTAAGGAGCTAAGACACCTTTAGTAAAAGTTCTGTAACAGACTCACTGAGCCTCAGTTTCTGCATCAGTAAGATAGGATCATAATACCTGCATCATACCATATTATATTGAATGAAATAATTCTAGTTAGTACTTGACATGTATATATATCATTACTTCCAAGAAAATTGCAAAACCTTAATTTTTTCTTTCAACTGACTATACTGGAATCTAGCAAAAGTTTAACCTAAGGTAATTTAATCTGCTCTGCTCACCTACTTACTCTCTACACAGTTGGAAAGCATTCCTGCACATCACAGATCAAATGCAAATGTCTCCTGCCTAAAGCTTTGCTTTGATCCTCTCAGACAGCATTAATTAGTCTGTCCTCCGAATGACCACAGTATATACTATTTGAGTTCTATTTAAGGCATATTTCATCCTAGCCTGTATCTGGCCGCTTGCATGCCTGTATTCTCCTTAAAGGGCAGGTCGTTTTAAGTCAGTTTTAGTCTTGGTATCTATGTCTTGTACCCTTGACACCAGAATCTAACAAAGTGCCTGGCACACAATAGAAACTTAATATGTATTGAACTGAAATGAATCACCAGAAGGGAATGCTACACAATGTATTCAGTTAATGCAACACTTTCAATTTGCCATGACCCTCCCTGCCCCCCCCTAAAAAAGGTTTTCTGTATACTTGTAATGTTTAAATTTGGAGCCTATTGCAGCAAAGGAAATAAAATAGACCTGGTGAATAATACATTTTCATGCTTCAAATATGAATCTAACTTTAATGCTGCTACTAATTTCGTGCTAGTTTTTATACAGTACGTAGCAACCAGATAATTTATAAAGTTGTTAAAAATCAAAATGTTTTATTTAGCATATATGAATATAATGTCTTTTAGATGGGTTGAATTTTTCATATTTCTACTGATTTTTATCTTGTTATGGCTGAACAACCTCCTTGACTTCAAACAGCAGATACTAGTTACTATTGGTGACTTTTTACTTCTCAGTGTAAGAAGTAACACATCTATGGAACTCTCTGTGCTTTTCAAAAGCTGTTTTAGAGTCTTAGGTGTCATTATTAAATACATTTGGTTACTGATGATTCACCCTTCCCGAAGGGAATAAAATGGGTGCCAATATGTTGATGGCACTCTGGACCTCACTTATGAAAATGCTCTCACTTGCAAAACTGAAAGCACTAAATATATTTTTATTTCCAAGGCAAACAAATTGGGTAAAACCAGAAATACTTAATTTTACTAGAAATTACAGCTTTGGTTTTTAAAAACAGAAATGCTAACATTAATTTGACAAAAATGTATATAGTTAATTAAAAATAATAATAATTAACTAGTGAGATAATAATAGTCTATTTTGATAAAGGAGAGTTGTGTTTGATAAATAATAAGTGAAAACATCAACTTAAGTTCTTCCAAAGAATGAAAATCACCTAATAATAGAACAGTAAGTCAGGTTATGAAAGTCATATGGATACAAATGAATATTGAAAATAATTCTAAGCCAGTTACTGCCTTTATTACATTACTCAGGGCTTGTAGAAATGCAACATGACTCATATCTGCTTAAAGCTAAAATGTACTGTTTTAAAACACACACACAATTTTGACAAGTTGATTCTTCACTTACGAATCTTTACTCAAGAAGTTAAATAAGAATGAGGCAATGGCTTCATAGCAATTTGCAAAACAAAATTTGATAAGACCTGGCAAAATTTCAGTTACTTAGACCTCAAACACAAAACCTCATTTTTAGCATGTTATCTGGTATTTACAAAATCCCAACATTCATGATTGTTTTTTGGTTGCTTGGTTGGTTTTAACGTGTGTGTGTAGTAAAGAGAGCAAAGGAACTGGAGTTAAAAGGCCTACAGAAGTCACAAAGTCTTTTAGAGACTGTCTTACTCTCTGTAAAAGAGAAATATTTTTGTCTGGTCTAACTTTAAGCACGTGTGTGTGTGTGTGTGTGTGTGTGTGTGTGTGTGTGTGTGTAGAAATGTGGTTAAAGAGTTGTATTAGCTGCAAAAACCCCATAAGTGATATAAAACTAGTCTTTGATCATTACCAATTATTTATATTGTAAATATGTAGAGGATAAAATTCAATTATCGTATGTACTTAAAATGAACAAATTATTTCCTGTATATATTTTATATTTGTGTAAGTAGAATCTTATACTTAAAAAACAGTTTAGCTTAGTCTAGAATTCTAGTGTAACATTTATTGTCCCTATGAAAGTTGAAGCTGTTTTCTCATTGTCTATTAATCTCTATTGTTGTTGACATTTTAGACTATGGTAGACATTTTCACTTGTAGGTCTAAATGTTTTTGCTTTCTAAGTGATCTAGATTTTTTTCTACAGTTGTTTAGAAGATTCTCTTTGTCTTTGGTGTCATACATTTTCACTAAATTGTGTCTGGGTGGTAGTTTATTTTTATTTATCTTGCTGTTAACTCATTTTGCTTTGCAAATCTTAAGACTCATGACTTTCATCTATTTAAAAAAATATATTTTTTCAAGTACTGCCTATCTCAATTCTGTCCGTATGAAAGGTGTAGGAGATGTGTTTTGCACCATCTCATTATATTGTTTATGTGCCATAACCTCTTTTATAATTTCTAAGTTTTATATCTGTACACTGTACTCTGGACAATTTCTCCAATTCTGTATTCCAAATGACTAATTTTCTCTTCAGTTTCTTTATTGTTAATCTGTCCATTAATTTTTTTCTCCTTTAATGACAATGCATTTATTTCATTCTAGAACTTTACATTAGTTGTTTTAAAATTTAACATTTTCATAGTGTCTTGCTCTAAGGATCCAATTATTTATTTTGCAATCTATTCATTTAAAAATATGAATTTCAAATTCTTTAATTATCTTAAATTTTTAAAACTCTGATATTTTCATATATTTATGTCTACCAATTCATCCATTCATAGTGGATTTTCTTGATGTCTTTTGTAAACTTTTATTGTGAGCTCATCTCTAGCCTACTTTTTACCAAGCATACGTTTCATAGATTGGGTTCTCTGGAAAACAGACTGAGAAAAAGTTTAGTGTTCAAGCCATTTTACTCTTGGGATTAACACCTATGGAAGGAAATGAGATTGGACACTGGATGAAGTTGAACTGTGATGCAATTGTATTAAATGCCTCTATTGACCGTATGGTGACTTTGGAGTTGGTATGGCTCTTCATAGTTGTTTCCCACTGAATATGGTCCGACCTTTATACCCTTGTCAGTCAGTCAGTCAGTCAGTCAGTGGAAGCTGGCTGCCTGGGAAAGGGGCATGCCTTTGCTGAGACATCTCTCTTTAGCTGAGATGATTTCCAAAAGGGGCTGGCAGCAAAGGACTGTCGCTTACTCCTAACAACTGGTATAGTAAGTTCTTTATTCCTGAAAGGGGATCTAGCAGGATGTTGTAGGGTTGGGGGTTTGGTGAACAAAATGTAACCTTGAGGTGTGCATTCTCGCTGCCTGGCCAGCCAAGGATCAAAGTATGCATGTGAATAGACAAGGTATGTGTGATAAAGGGTTGGAAGCCACCCTGAATGTAAAGTATATGTGTGAATAGATAAGGTATGCATGAATTGGGTTCGGAAAGCCACTCTGAGAGCGCCAATGGGCAATACACCCAAGCCTGAATGTATTTGTTATATATCTGCGCTGAAAACAGCCAGAGACAGGAAGTATGCTGGGCTTGGCTGTAAGGTCAGCAGAGATGCGATCTCAAGGACTTAATTACCTAAAACACCATGTAACCTAGGGAACCACTTTGCAAATAAAATGGGCTGCATCCAGAGATCTGGAGCATTTGCTCCCTTGTGATGCTCCCCCTCACTCCAAGCAGTGTCTGCTTGTAGTTCATTGCATTGCAACGACCCCCCGCAGGCCGAGAGAGTCGGCAGATGTCATTCACCACAGCACAAATTTCAAGGGCCCCAACTCCCCTCCTCAGGTGGGATCCAGACTTCATCTCCTGTTCTCATATGAGCATTAAATTTATGCTCTAACTTACTGACATCAAAATTACAAACTCCATTCCCAGCACACTCCACACCCTATACCAGGTCCAGGCGCATTAATTGTTCATAAGCTTCTCGTTACTGTTTACAATCACTGAAGTCATCCAAACCAAGACAGTTTCGGAAGTCCAGTTACACCTCTCTCTTTTTCCCCTTCCATAAAAATCTATCAATTTTTCAGTTTTGAATAGTGCAGCATATCATTGCAATGAGAGGTTGAACGTGCTGATAATACATCATCCAGTTACACCTGGGTAGCAGGACTGTCTCAGGCAAAATGGAAAGCATGTTATTTATTCCAAGTACCTTTCTTTCTTGTGATTTTTTTTTCGCACAAGGTCAATTTTTTGGTTTTTATATTTCCTCCCCCTCAACGTTTCTATGTAGGCGTGGGGACTTTTTCATGTTATCCTAGTCTATCAGCCTGCAGGAAAGAAAATGTATGTTTTCAATTTTTAAATTTTAACCTAAATCATAATTGTGTCATATATAATATATGCATATCCCATTAAATTTTATACTAAATTAAAAACCAACACCATTTTTGAAATAATTAATCATGTATCCATTGCTTTTAAATGATTTTGAATTCCTAACACATAAACATGCACACAGGTGTTCAAATTCAAACAGTGAAATCTATTCTTTCTCTTTCCCTTCTTTAAAAAAAGTTTTATTGAACTTATTGGTGTAACGTTGATTAAGAAAATTATATAGGTTTGAAGTGTAAACTTCTGTAATACATCATCTGTATTGCATTGTGTGTTACCATCCACAGTCAAGTCTCTTTCAGGTACCATTTATGCCCCCTTCACCCTTTCTAAAAAACCAAAACAAACAAAAAACCAAAACAATAACAACAACAAAACACGATGGTTAGAGGCCATGAAGCAGGTGGCCCAGAGCCTCTTCCATCCTTGTTAAGGGGGTGCTACCCTTCTCTCCTTTCATACAACACTGAAATCTGCACGTGTGTTTTCTACACGTCTCCATTAATCCGCTGACCTATTTCTGTACTAGTGCCATCGATTTGATATTTGTAGATTCATAATTTACTTCACTATACAAGATCCTCTTATATCATGTTCTCCTCACATAGACTATTACTTAAAACAAACATTAAAATCACCTTTAAAACTGCACAAAGAAATAGAGAAAAGCTTTTACATTTTTTCCGTATATGTTGTGCAGTTATCTACTTTATTGCATATATATCTTAGTTTTGGTAGTTTCGGTACATGAATCTAAGGTGAAACATTCTCTCTTTTCCTCCTCCCATACAAATATATCAATTTTTCAGTGTTGAGTAGTGCAGCATATCATTGCAACGAGAGGTTGAATGTGCTGATAATAAACACAGGAAGCAATGCACGATTGTGGTCTCTTTAGTTGTCTAATGCTAAGCAAAATTCCACTGTGGTTTAGTTTACAGGAGAGTCCTCCTATATTTTCTTTTGTATAAAAACAAAGACCACAATAGTGACCACCCAGAAGTAAAGGACCTGCTGCTAGGAGGATATGAAGAAAGGAAAAAAGTTTGCTTAAACATATGTTCTTGTTCATATTATACTTTTGGACAAATTTAAATTGAGGTTTAAAAATGCAGTTCCTATCTGATTTAATTATTTCTTAAACATCTGCTGTGAGACAACGTTATCAATTGAAACATACTCTTATCTAGTGCCAGAGAAACTTTTAAAATGACAATCCTCAGTATCTGAATTATTACCAAAAAGATCATGGGAGCAGGAATAAAATTAAATATATTTGTAACAATTTACCCCAAAAAACCCACAGTAATTTGTTCATCACAAGTTACTCATTCCTCCTGGGGACTCAGTAGTCCAGTAATTCTGGACATATTTTCACTTTTCACAAGACACCATGATATATCTCTTGGACCAGGAGCATTTCGCCTGGTACAGTCCCTTCCCCTGTTTCTCTCCCCTGTCCATCACACCTGCCCATCCATCAACATCAGTTGAGAAGTCTCATGGCCTAGGAAGGTTTCCTCGTGAACTCTTTTGGAAGGGGCTCAGCTAATTCCATTTTCACCTGTACTTTTCCTTACACTTAAAATTTTTTTTCTTTATTGATTATAGAGAGAGAGACAGGGAGAGGGAGAGAGAAATAGAAACATCGATGAGAGAGAACATCGATTGGCCACCTCCTGCATGCCCCCCACCGGGGATTTGGCCCACAACACGGGCATGTGCCCTGACAGGAATTGAACTGGCGACCTCTTGGAGCATGGGTCAATGCTCAACCACTGAGCCACACCATCTGGGCCTTGCACTTTTTAAAATTGCTTCTTATATTTTTGTCCCTGAAAGAAGTTGAATTTTGAGGAGAGGGGCATTTTTTGTTTAGATTTGTATCTTTAACAACTAACAAGGAGCCTGGTAAGTAGTAAGTGGTTATTAAATAATAGTTGAATAAGTAAATTAATATGGAAATGACTTAAAAATAGCAGTGTGATAGTTTTGTGCTATGTCAACTTGGCTAAGCTGAGCTTGTGATTCTCAGAATTCCCTTCTCTGTATAGTTCCTGGTTAAATTTAGGCAAAAAAAGAAATTTTCACAAGGTTTGGAAATGGGATATTAAGCAGCAGCCATTGCACTGTGAATGTCACTGTGCTTGGACATGGTGGAAGTAGACGCAGAGGGAGGGGGGTCAGTTTGCCCTTGCCCTCCCTTGCTCTATGTTCAGCTATTCTTCCTTCCAGACCCCTAATTATTCCTCAGCTCCTTCCACAACTATGTAAGATCTTATTCCTATAATGAGCCCACTACCCCATAATCCTCATAGTAATTCTGCTATTCTGATAAAACTGTGATTGACACAAAGAGTAATAACCACTATCTCTCTCACTTTCAGATTACTTCATACCTCGTTAACAATGCTAAAGATCAAAATCAAGGTTAGTGATTTTCTATGAGATTTCATTGCAGAAAAATATTGAACCAATTTGGAAATTTAAAAAGATATCTATCCTTATGATGAGTTTAAATAGAAGCCATTATATTGACTAAATCATGACTTTTCTTTGGCCATGTACATGTTTCTTAAACATGTGAAGTGATTATTTGCAGTTGTGGGCAAACTTATCCATAACATAATCTCAAATAAAAAAATGCTGTGATGTGATCTAGAGTTTGTTTTTTAAAAAATTTATCTTTGTTGTTAAAATATTACAGAGGTCCTCCCTTTTATCCCTCACTGACACCCTCCATCTACTTCCTGTCCCCCAACCCTGGCCTTCCCCACACTATTGTCTGTGTCTATGGGTTATGCATATATGCATATGAGTTCTTTGGTTAATCTCTTCCCACCATTGCCCCCTTCTCTCTGAGATCTGGCAGTTTGCTCCATGTTTCCATGTCTCTGGACCTATTTTGTTCATCAAGGGTTTTTTAATTAAAAAAAATTAAAGCTTAAGGTGACTAGGTCCATATTGAGGTGAATAAAGTTATGGAAATTCAGGAATAAAATATGGAATAAAGTTATGGAATTACTTAGATTATTAAATAAATTCAGTGTACAAGTTATATAAATTATCATTTCTATTTTTGTTAAATTCTTGTAACATTGACATCAAATTATTCCAGTTTGCTATGTTTACTGGAAAGTTTGTCTATAACAACAAAAACAATAAAATATTTCAAGAAAGAATGAAATGATGGTGGTGTCAAACTGTCATTAATATACAGTAGTTAATATTACACCCCTCCTCATTACTTAACATAGATGAGAATAGTGGTTCAAAGGAGAAAAACCATACAATAAAACCAAACAAATAGAAGACAACTTTGCTCAAATTTTTCTTCTATTGGTTTTAAGCACAATCATCATCATAATTACCACTTCCTCAAAAGTTTTTAATGAGTACAGAATAAAGTTCAAAGTATAATCATGTTATTCAATGTTTTCCCTTTAATCAGATCTCAAACTACCACTTTAACTCCTTTTCCTCCTACCCCACCTAATATATCTGCCAATGTGGATACTGTCTACATTCTACATCAACCGTTGGACTGTGAGTACTTGAGAACCAGATCTACAGACTGACCAATGTTTTATTCTCCTCAGAGCCTAACAAAGTGTTTGGCACATAAAAGGCATTGGAAAAGATTTATTATATTAAAGTGATTTGAACCATGCTGAAAAAAAAAAAACAACAGAAAGTTTTAGGCACAAATATTACACAAATCAAGTTTTATGTCTTTTTGCGGTCATGACTGTAATTTTTTATAAAAGTATAAATATATTTTCAAATTTGAGTGAGTTTTACCATTTATTTTCCAGAGTTAATCTTAAAATAAAAACCTAGGAAAGTACAATAAAATAAATTAATAATGCTTTCCTGCTGTTTTAATATTAGAAGATTGTAGGAATTTAATTTGCCCTGAATTTTACCCATATTTAAGAAAGTATACCTCTGCTTTCCATTTTTGACAGATTATTATCTCTGTCTTGCTAGCCTTAGGAAATATATAATCTTTACATGACCAACATACATTTTTTCCAATCAACTTAATAAACACTTGGGGAAGGGAAATGTTGCTATGTCCATACTAATATCACTGATATTCACAAACACATCATTTAGACATTCTTTATTATCCTTTATTGTTTTTATTGTGAATATGCTATGGAACTTAGGTCCTTGAGGAAACATCAGTTAATTCAATGGAGACTGGGAATATAAAAAACTGACTTGATGACAAAGTTAGAACTAACGTTTAACAATGAAATAATATCCAAAGGAACTTACTAATATCTAATACTAGACTAGAAAACTGAATACTGGAATCTTAGCTCTGATAGGAAATATAGAAGCCTTCAAGATAGAAGCATTGTCTTTACATTGGAAAGACTGTAAAAGAATACAAAGTTTGTATAAATAAGTTAGTTATCAGTATATATTTAAAATAAATAAATATAAATTAAAATAACAGAAATGTCCTACTGAAATATTCTGAAACATTGATATTCCTCATTGATCTAAATCCAATTGATTGAAGTCATGAGAAAATCAATTTTAAAATTACTTTTTACTAAATTTTGAATATTAAACAATCCTTTGATTAATAAGATATTTTAAAATATTGAACTTTCAATTATAAATTTTTTTCTTTTTAAAAAATATTTTCCAATGTCTCTCATGTGAAAAAATGAAGAGGAATTTAAAAAAAACTTGCCAAAACACAAGAAAAACCAAACAGTGATGAGTTGTGAGGATAGAAAAATAGTATTAATTTCTATGTGTGGTTTGAGTAAAAATTAAATTATTAAAATACAAACCATAGTGTGTGCATTGTTGGAGCAGTATCAGTATTAGCTGCATGTAACCACAAATGTCAACTACATTATTTTGTAAATATCCAATATATTTTAGGAAGTCATGAATTCTATGATAATAATGACAACATCTACCCCTTTGCATTATTTACTGTTTGGACCACTTCTTTCTCCCTGAAATATTCTTGATCTTGATCAATCTAGATATTTTATATACAGTAGAGGTCAACAAACATTTTCTTGTAAATTGGCAGATAATAATTACTTTCGGCTCTGTGGGCCATATAGTTCTTCAGTAACTACTCAACACGGCCACTGTAACAGAAAACAGCCATAAATAATTTGAAAACAAATGAGTGTTTCAATAAACTGTTATTTATGGACATTGAAATTTGAATGTCATACAATTTTTGTGTCCTGAAATAGTCTTCTTTTGATTTCTTTCAATCAATCAAAAAAATGTAAAGACCATTCTTAGCTCCTGAGTGTACAAAAAATAGTGGTGGGCCAGATTTGGCCTGTGGACTAGACTTGCCAACTCCTGGCAGTAGATAGAGGAGCCCGTCAACAGCTTTTAGTTGCTGGATAACAATCTTAAGCTCATTGATGGTGATCAGACATAGAAAAATAATCAGCTTAAATACATGTTTATACTTAAAGAATAACCCATAATAAGTTTGTATAAAGAAAAATAGATGCAATGACACCAACAAAGACAACCAGCCAAATATCTGAACCACACTTCCTTTATAGAAAAAAGAAAATGGAAGGACTTGGGGTACAGAAAAGAAAAAATAAATTTCACAAAGCCACACAGATTAATCTATCATACTATTTGATTTTCTGTTGGAGAACTATTACAATTGATTCAATATAGGCACATTATTTTCTATATTAAAATTATCTAAACTGCAAAGCAGAGGGATATTGGTTCCCTTTGAAAAGATGAAATTTTGATGGACAACAAGGGGTCTAACAGAAGACATGTGTTTTTCCCTTCATTCCACAAACTTGGGTAATTTATTTTCTTGAAGGTAGAAAGAGCACAGTTCACACAGTATAGCTCTCAGGTATATATCACGACAGAGACTGTGGGCAATATGGGAGCACTGTCCTAAAACTGAAACTAGCCCTTTGTTATGAAAAGCACCAAAGGAAAGTAACAGGCTGGCTTGAGCCAGTCTTTCTTATTTATTTATGTAAAAGTACAAAAATACTTGCTAGTAAAATGAATTAAGCGGATGTTTCTGCTGGCCACAGAGTTCTAATGAAAACTGCAGTGCTCATTATACAAGAATTACAGCTTAGAAAAGGAGGCTTTAAGTTTCTTAAGCAATGACAAAGACTTATTTAGGATCTGCTATTAATTGGATTATGTTGGATTTCTACCTTCAATTTAGTTCAACATCTTTCATTATCCACTTTATCACCCTGAGGAGCAAAGTTTACCTTTTACTCTTGACAACCAAATGGTAGAATCTTCTAAGCAGTCTTCTAAGTGTATTTGTTCTACACGATTTATAATCCTTTAATTTAATTCCCAAAATAATTTGTCATAATACGTAATTGAGAAAACACTGAAGAATGGTTTCAAAATCAATCAAATGAAATAGAAGGAAGTACTAAATTTTAATGTCCTACAAAGGACATTTCTCACCCATGATTTTTGTTTGGTTGTTTATTTTCTGTTGTTAGATCAGCTTCCAAAGGAGACAATTTTGCATTTAGCCTAATGTCTAGTAGTTCTACTCATCTTTCTCAAAGAGCAAATAATGTTACATTTTGATTTTTTCTATTAAAAAAATCAGACAAAAATAGTAGGGAACTAACACCACTGCTCACTTATCTACCTCTTCCCTTTTTGGACTATTATAGACTCTATCTCATTTGATTACTATTGACCTAGTAAAATCTCAGACTGCCCTGATCTCTAGGACTAAGATCCTTGTTTAGTCTTGGCAATTAATGACTTAAAAATGAATATCTGGCTTTAAACACAATGTAGAAAGAAGGAAAGTGTATTACTGCCACTCTCATAACAACAACACCACCTTCAACAATCTACAAACATACAATTTTTCTTGAACTCATCAGGGAGTGGACATCACAAGTTAACTAGCATGGAATCTCAGGAAAGACAGGCATCTCTAAAGACAGACAGAATACAAGCACTTGCTTACCTGGAGCGAATACAAATGAACATCTGGAAGAAGAATTCAGCTAAAATTTTTAACAAATTACTGAAGGCCAACTGTGGGATAGCAAGAGAAGATAGAACACTTGGGAACCACAGATGCAAGGGGAATTCATACCAGATCCCAGACTCTTCTTGCAAAAAAAAGGACCAGTGAAGGTCACAAGAAAGCCTTCTAAGGTACAGGTCTATTGGAGTCGAAGAATAGCCAGTTTTAGAAAAGACAAGACACTCTGCCCAGATCCTTCTCCTCATTTCCCTGTGAAAAAATAAATAAAAGCCTTAAAAGAGTGGGGGACTGGTAGGAATGGCAACAAACACTATCACCCTTGTACCTCAGAAAAACTCACTGCAACTAGAAGAAGAGGACTAAAACAACAACAACAACAACAAAAAGACTCACTCTGTCCCTGGGGGAGAAGGAGGGATACATGTATGGCCCTAAATCCGGGATTGGAACAGGGTCACTGAGATGGCCCTATTTCAAAACCCAGTGATGAAGCACTTGCCCAAGAGTAGGTTTTAGTCAGTACAACAAAGAATGCTCCTGTCCCCCACCCACAGCAGGATGGAAAGCACAAGAATAACATCTTCCTATTCTTGGGAGATGGACAAGAGCTTGTAGGAAGACATTCTAAGGCACCATGTAAGACGAAAATCAATAGTTCTTAGGCAGTACACCAGTGGACAGCTTCGGACCACATCAAAGCATGACCACCCAAGCACCTCCACAAGTGACACACTCAATGAGTGGACTCAGTGAGTACCAGAACCCTGATGAAGTAAGTCTTACTCTGTGTGGTGGGCCCCTACACAGCTAGCTGATTCTCTAAGGTAGACAGAGGCTAGTGGTCAGTGGGCACAGCCAGTCCTTGCAGCTGATCAGACTGAGTAAATCCTTCCCATTGACATGCCAACAGCAATCAAGACTCAATTACCACAGAAGGGTGTACAGTCCACACAAGGGGTGCACCTTTGAGGGCACAGCTTGGGTGATCAGGGAGGCTGTGCCACTGGATACTACAGGATGCATACAACAATAGGCCACCCTACAAAGCCTAGGAGACATAGCAACTCTACCTAATACGTAGAAACAATCACAGGAAAGCAGCCAAAATGAGGAGACAAAGAAACATGTCTCAAATGACAGAAAAGAACAAAACTCCAGGAAAAGAACTAAACAAAATGGAGATAAGCAATCAATCAGATGCAGAGTTCAAAACACTGGTTATAAGGATGCTCAAGGAACTTAGTGAGACTTTCAAGGAACTTAGTGAGACTTTCAAGGAACTTTAAGGAGAATTCCAAGGAACTTAGTGAGAACATCAACAACATAAAACAGGACCAGTCAGAAATGAAGGATGCACTAACTGAAATAAAGAATAATTTACAGAGAATCAATAGTAGAGTAGGTAAAGCCAAGAAGCAAACCATCAAAAAACACCCCAATCAGAACAGCAAAAAATAAAGAATCCAAAAAAATGAGGATAGTGTAAGGAGCCTTGGGACAACTTCAAGCATGCCAACATTTGCATCATGGGGGTGCCAGAAGGAGAAGAGAGAGAGCAAGAAATTGAAAACCTTTTCGAAAAAATAATGACAGAACACTTCCCTAACTTGGTGAAGGATACAGACATACAAGTCCAGGAAGCACGGAGAGTCCCAAACAAGAAGAACCCAAAGAGGTCCACACCAAGACACATCATCATCAAAATGCCAAAGGTTAAAGACAAAAAGAAACTTAAAAGCAACAAGAGAAAAGCAGTTCATTAACTACAAAGGAGCTCCCATAAGACTGTCAGCTGATTTCTCAAAAGAAACTTTGCAGGCCAGAAAGGAGTGGCAAGAGATATTCAAGATGATGAAAAGCAATGGCCTGCAACCAAGATTACTCTATCCTGCAAAGCTATCATTTAGAATCGATGGACATATAAAGAGCTTCCCAGACAAGAAAAAGCTAAAGGAGTTCATCACCACCAAACCAGTATTATATGAATTGTTGAAGGAGAAGAACAAAAATATGAACAGTAAAATGGCAATTAATACATACCTATCAACAACTGAATCTACAAACAAAATGAACAAGCAGAAGAGAAACAGACTTATAGATACAGAGAACTTTTTGTTGCTTGCCAGATGGGAGGGGCCTGGGGGGATGGGTGAAAAAGATGAAGAAATTAAGAAGTATAAATTGATTGTTCGACTGATGAACCTAAAAGGGTAGGGGGAGGGAGGGTGGGATGAGAAAAACCAAAGAACTCCTATGCATATATGCATAACCAATGGATACAAACAATAGTGTGGGGAAGGCAGGAGGGGGGTGGGGTTGGGGAGGAGGGGGTCAATGGGGGAAAGAAAGGGGGGAATCTGTAATATATTCAACAATATAGGTAAGTTTAAAAAAATCAATAGCTCTTAAGCATTCATCTCAAGGAAGTGAAAAAACAACAGAAAATTAATAAAAAGACAATAAAGGGAATATAAAATATAAAGGCTATAAGTAGGAACCTCAGAGACAAATTTGGGTCTTTGATAATAATACAAAATGTCTCTTAGGGATCCTAATTTAAAAAAAAGAAAGAAAGAGTGAAAGCATAATTAACCAATACCAAGAATGAAAAAGGTACTTCAGATCATACAGACTTCAAAAAGATCATAAAACAATTTTGCAAACAAATTTATGCCAATAAATTGAAAAATCAATGAAGATATAAAATTTCTAGAAAAGCATATCCTACTAAATTAACATAAGGAGAAAATAATTTCCTTGCATGTACAAATAATTTTATTTGAATCTAAATATTTTGTACCACAAAATTCTGTCTCAGATAGTTTCAATAAACTTTACTAATCATTTAAGGAAGAAAGTATGTCAATCTTGAAAAAACTCTTTCAGAATATAGAAAAAGAAAATACATCCAAAATTATTTATGGGGCTAAGATATTCTTGATGCCAAAATCTGAAAAGAATATTGCAGAAAGAGAAAATAATAGACTGTATCACTAAAGAATATTGCTACATATATTTATGCCCAAAATATTGATACTCCAAATCTAGTCATATAGAAAAGAATAATATATCAATACAAGATTAGGTTTATTAATATTAGGTAATAAATTGATGCAATTTAACACATTAGACAGAATAAAGGATAGAAAATCAAATTAATCATCTCAAATAACATCTAGAACAAAGCATATGTAAATTTCTGATAAATAAACCTTAGCAAAATTAAGATTAGAAGGCAATATTCTTAATCTGATAAGATTAACAAAAAGTTAAAGCATATTTCATATTCGGTGGTAAGTAAATCTTTCTCTTTGATACTAGGAACAATGTATGGATGTCCATTATTAGCACTTCTATTCAAACTGCAGTGGAGAGACTCACCAATAAAATAAATGGAATGAAGAAATAAAGAAAAAAGAGAGTGATATCTATAAATTTTAGAAGGAAAAAATGATATTTTTTAATGTACATAATATGATTGTGTATATAAAAAAATGAAAAAGAAAAAAAATAAAGTAAATAAGTGAGTTTAGCCATTTGGCTTGATAGAAAGCCAATATTTAAAAAAATAAATTTCTATTTCTATTTACCAGCCACAAATGTTAAGAAAATGACATTTTAAAGGTACCATTTATAATAAGAACATCAAACAGAAACAAGTCTAATGAAAAGTTTAAAGTATTATCTTGGGAAACAAAATAAATCCTAAATAAATGGAAGGACATATCATATTCATGATTTGAAAAGGCCAATTTTTTACAGGCCCTAATTTTCTCCAAATTGTTATATAGAGTTAATAAAATTCAAAATTCCATCATATTTTTTTGGTGAAAATTGGCAAATGATTGTAAAACAGTTATTAATATGCAGAGGTTAAACAGCCAAGACAACCTTGAAGAGCAAAATGGGAGAGAATTTACTTTGCCCAATATCAAGCCTTATTTATTATAAGCCTAAATTAATTCAGCCAGGAGTGTTTGTACAGGGACAGACAAATAGATTGAAAAAATAGAGAAGAAAGTAGAGAAACATCTACAATAATTATTTCATTTACAAGAAAGTTACCTCTGAAGGAAGAGAAGAAAGACTAGTTCTGATAAATGGTTCCAAATCCAGGAGATACAGGGGGAAGTAAAATTAAAACCTGACTTCCCCACCTGCTATTACATACTAAAAATCCATTCTAGATGGCTGGTAAACATAAATATGAAAGATAAAACAAAATACCATGGGATAATGTCTCCATGTCATTAGGACAGGGAAATGTTTCTTTTAAAAAAAATTTTTTTTTCTTTATTGATTTTTAGAGAGAGAGGACGGGAGAGGGAGAGAGAGATAGAAACATCAATGAGAGGGAACATCAATTGGCTGCCTCCTGCATGCCCCCCACTGGGGATCGGGCCCACAACCTGGGCATGTGCCCTGAACGGGAATCGAACCGATGAACTCTTGGTGCATGGGTCGATGCTCAACCACTGAGCCACATCAGCTGTGTGGGAAATGTTTCTTAAGCATGGCAAGAAAAAAACCACTAACCATAAGAAAGAGTTTAAGAAATTAAACCAGCCCTGGCCAGTTTGGCTCAGCGGTTAGAGCGTCGGCCTGCGGTCCACAGAGACCAGGGTTCGGTTCCCGCTAAGGGCATGTACCTCGGTTGCAGTTTGTCCCTGGCCCTGGTTGGTCGTGCGGGTGGCAGCCACTCGATGTGCCCCTTTCACATCGATGTTTCTCTCTCTCTCCTTCCTCTCTCTCCCTACCACTCTATCTGAACAAAAAATGAAAAAATGTCCTCGGGTGAGGATAAAAAAAAAAAAAAAAGAAATTGAACCAAAGACAATTTCCAGCTACTTCATATTTTGGATTCATAAAACTACAACTTCATCACGATTATCATTTTATCATCCTTCTCAATCTCCTTCAGTTTAGTTGTCATCAATATAAACTAATTAAGTACTTCATATCCTTAAGTAAAGGCTCTAGATTAAATGACAGTTTGTATTATTAAAAACAAACAAACAAACAAAAAACCTATTAGATTTTACCTATTGAGGTTTTTTACTTAAAATGTTTGAAACTGCTCTTTCCCCCCAACAACAGATGCGTTTCTTGAAGTAGTTCTTGGCATTCAATTTTGCAGACATTGTCTATAATATCATAGACTGAGTGGTTCTCAACCTTCCTAATGCCGCGACCCTTTAATACAGTTCCTCATGTTGTGGTGACCCCCAACCACAAAATTATTTTCATTGCTACTTCATAACTGTAATTTTGCTACTATTATGTCTTAGGCGACCCCTATGAAAGGGTCGTTCGACCCCCAAAGGGGTCGTGACCCACAGGTTGAGAACCACTGTAACAACACAGATTTACTTCTTACAGTTCTGGAGGCTAGAAAGTTCAAGATCAAGGCAGCAGCACATTCAGTGTCTGGTGAGATCCTGTGTCCTGGTTCACAGATGGCTGTCTTCTTGCTGTGTCCTCACACAGTGGAAGGGAGAAGGGAGGCCTCTAGACTCTCTTTGATAAAGGTGCTAATCCCATTCATGAGGTCACCACCCTCAATCACCCCCCAAAGGCCAGCCTCTAAAAACTATCACATTCGGATTAGGTTTCAACATAGGGATTTTGGGGGGACACAGGCATTCAGTCTATTGTAGACATGTTAAATTAATATGTAGAAAAAGTTAATAGTAATTACATTGCAAATAGAAGGCTTCATCTTTGTACAGAAATAGTTGCAGACAATAGAAATGTGGGCTGAACTAAAACAAGTCTGATTATGTTTTACAAAAATATAACAGCATTCCTTTTAAAAGATTTAATATTTAACAATAATATGACAACTAAAATTATAATGCCTGCAAAACTTTATAATTTTTCATTTCTTGGTTTACAACTTGTTAATTTTAAAAAACTTAAACATAATTAAAAATAAACTATTATTTTCCTTTTAAAGTAAGTTATTCCAAAGTAGTAGCAAAGAGTTAAAACTACAGGTAAATGTATTAGGACACATACATTTGGAAACAATTTTGGAGAAAAGCCCATGTATATATTTATAATTAGAAAAATCTTTAATACAGAACAATTCTTTGAACTGAATGTTAATACAGAAGTCTTGGAATATTTCAACAGTTCTCCTGCATAAGTAGCAACTAAGAATATTATATTTAGCTTGCTCCCTGAGAAATCAATCTTATTCATATATATGACATTATTATGTTCAATATGTTAAATATTAATTGAAAATGTCCAGAGCCCTAAAATTCAAACCTGTCATCATGTGATGACATTAAGAATATATATTCCCTCTATAATAAATCTCTTCAAACTTTCTTTGGCTAGAATTAATTGTTCCACTCTTTTTATACATTCATTTGCTCAAAAATCTATCACAGATATTTGAATTGTGTTTCCTCCCCTGCCCCCAAATTCATATGTTGAAGTCATAACCCCCAGTACCTCAGAATATTACTGTATTTGGAAATGGTGCTTTGAAAGAGGTAATGAGAGAAAATAAGGTCATGTGGGTGAGCCCTAATCCAATATGACTGTTGTCCTTATAAGAAGAGGTAATTAGGACACAAATACATAGAGGAGAGATCATGTGAAGACACCAGAGAAAGAAGGCCATCTACAAGCCAAGCCCAAAAGAGGCCTTAGAAGAGATCAACTTTGCTTATACCTGATCTTGCACTTCTAGCTTGCAGATGTGAAAAAGCAATTTTTGTTGTTTGAAGCCACCCAGTCTGTGGTGCTTTGTTACGGCGGCCCTAGCAAATGAACACACTGTACATAACACATTGCCTTTAGCTAGAGGTTATTGTGCATGGGAATATTTTAGATATTGGAGACAAGAGGTCTCATCCTCTTCTTCTTCATGTACTTCTTTCTCTTTCTGTCTTTTCTTTTTCTTCTTGCACTTCCTTCTTTTCCCTTCTCTCTTTCCTATGCCTCTCATAGACCTTGTTTATTTGTCAATAAAGCTTCTAATGAATAAAAGTTTGTGAACAGCAATGCTGATATTTAGAGAAGGCAGAGTAAAGAAAATAATGGACATACTTTAGGAAAATTGAAAGTTTGGAGAAGTGTCTATCAGGTCCTCTGTCCATTTTTTAATTGGGTTGTTTGTCTTCCTTTTGTTCAATTGTATGAGAACTTTGTTGCAGCTGTATAAAAGAAAGCTCTCTTACCCTTTGAGACGGCATAGAGGGACCTAGAGAGCATTATGCTAAGTGAAATAAGCCAGTCAGAGAAAGACAAATATCACATGATCTCACTTATTTGTGAAATATAATGGACAAAATAAGCTGATGAACAAAATAGATCCAGAGACATGGAAGTAGGGAACAGACTGACAAACCTCAGAGTAAAGGGATTCGAGGGAGGGAAGAGATTAAACCAAAGAACTTATGTGCATATTACATAACCAATGGACAAAGACAACAGTGTGGTGAAGGCAGAGTGGAGTGGGAGCGGGGAAGAGGGTGTCAACAAGGGAAAACATGAGGACAGCTGTAATACTTTCAACAATAAAAATTTAAAAAATATTAACCTGAAATTTTCAATGAATAAATTTTAAAAGAAAGGAATATTGGAAGACAATCCTCTCTCTTTTGAAGAGAGCTCCTCACTTCCACTTTTGCTATTCTGAAGGCATGTTTCTTAACAGACTCTGTGTGGAAATTTAGGATGCTGCCTGAAAACCTTGCTTTCCTTTCCTTCTCCCTCCTTTCTCAGGCCTCTATTTCAAGTTGACAAGTAAAAGGTGCACTGAACCCCTGACACTTTGAACATGATATTAACTTGTAACACTTTCTGTGATTTTTGTCTTTCTTAAAGACTAATTTAAGCAGAGCTTCCCATAACCCAAAGCACATTTTGTTTCTGATGCCTTCACCTCACGATCAAACCATGATATTGCCAAAGTAACTCACACATGGGCTGAGCTTTCAACATGACTTAAATCAAACACAAAATCTGTTCTGTAAACAACACCCATAGTTTCAAGCCCATACGATAATGAAAGAGAGAATATAATTAATGACCACTGTGTTTTCTTATCTGATGGACAGGTGTACTCTCACTGGTATTGAAAAATTGTGGCTGAGTTCCAAAACCATAAAGCCACAGGTGGATTACTATTATACAAGATTTATGATTCTTAATCACAGATTTCATTGTTACCATGCATGTAATGAGCTTGATAATGGCATTATTCCACATGTAAACTCAGCAATTACGAGAAAGTATATCAGAATGTTACAAAGTCTAACAATGACTTCAGTATTAAGAATAGAATCCTCTTCCCATTTAAGTATATAAAGCACTTAGTAATTTATGATGTAGACATATCAGGCATGTTATAAATACTTTGAAGTGCTAGCCTTTTTTTTTTTTAATATTATTATTTTAAAAAGTAATTCTAAAAGGGTAGGAAAATTTTTCATGATAATACCATTTTATATAGTTTGAATGATTTATCATGTATTTGTATAAGCTATTTTACAATATTAGAAGTTTTACATTAGAAAAATTAAGTATTGGCATATATCATATTTTAAAATATATTTTATAGTACAGGCAACAATGGCAAATGAAAGATTTATTTTCCTAAGTTTTACTTTTGTAATTGTTAAGACTTATTTAATTGCATACCAAGGGCCAGGTACTGTGATAAGTGCTTTCTTTTTTAAGCCTCAAAACAGCATTATACGATGAAATATTTATTTTTATTTCTATATTATACACAAGAAAACAATAAGAAATAGCTTGAACAGATTTTATATAGTGCAATGAAGATTCAAAACCAGGTTGTAGATTCCAAAGGCTTGTACTAATAATCAGTACTGCCTCCCAGGCATTGAATGTCAGGTAGCATTATTATTCCTGATCCCATAACTATTTAGTAAATGTTTTAAAATAAGTAGATAAATGTTAGCTTTCTATTTTATGACATTTAAACAGATCTGAAGCATATATGTCTGCAAAAATGCTTCCTATTAAACAGTGAAAGAGAAAAAAACATATTCACAGAGAAAGAGGAAGTTGAAACAGTAGTTAAACATACTGCTCTATTGTGTATATGGACAGTTTACTTTTATTATTGAACCTAAATTTTTGCCAAAAGAAAAGAAATAATCCTGTCTGTTGTTGCAGTGTGGCAAAGAACACTCAGGTGAACACCTGGGCAAATTATCAGAATGTATAATACTTTCAAGAGGGCAAAGCCAGTCCCAGCATATAAAAAAGTGGTGGCAGAAATTTTGCAGAACATATGGATGAGAAGAGATCTCAGAGATTTAACAAATGAAGACACTGTACTTAAAGTGAATTTGAGCATATTCATAAATGACATTGGTGACAAACATCTAAAACCAAGAAAGTGATACTCCAAGGTAAATGACAATGTGGAAAAGAATATCATGATATATTCTACCCATTCAATACAAATATATTTAGCTACTACTAAGTGCAAAACAAACAAACAAACAACAACTCAGTACGGTTTAATGGAGAGTGATGGAGATGAGACTGGAGAAGTCAGCAAGACTAAATCATGTCTAATTGTTTAAGGCACTTTAACAGATTAAAGGGTTTTTATTATCCAAAAGGCATGGGAAGCCATTGAAGGGGTTATCAAGGAATGACAAATTAATATTTGCATTCTAAATAGATTACTCTTCAATGTGAAGAAAGAATTGGAGCCACAGAGCAAATAAATGTAAGGGAACTAATTAAAGAGCTGTTGGTTCAGTGTATTTATAACATGATGCTGCCTTGAAAAGGAGAAATATTTAATAAGTAGAAAGGTAGGATTAGGTGACTTAATAAATAAGGGGCATAAAGAAAAGGTGTAAAACTTGGACTAGTGGAAATATGGTGGTATGATTTACCTAGCTGGAAAACAGTGGGAAATTGCAGAAAGTTCATGATTTTAGTTTTGAACACATTTGATTTCAAGTGCCTATAATACATCTGGGTAGAGCTATTACTTAGTTGGGTCTATCAATCAGAAATTCAGAGAAGATGTTTGATTTGAAGGTATAAATGTGTAAGTCACCTGCATATAACCATGAATATGGATAAGGACTACTGAGAGGGAATAAAGAGCAAAAAATGAAGTAAGTCTAGGAAAGACAGCTCTATGAATTTCACCATTTCATGCCAGATGTTGTAGAATTTGACAAAAGAGACAGAGAAGTAACAAGAATTTTAGGTAAGTATTAGCTATGTCAAGGAAGACAGGAGAATACTAATTGAGTAACTAGTCTGTAGCCAACTAGGCAGAATGCTACCAAGACGTTACAGAAGATGAGAATGTAAATCACACATATAAGGAACCAGAGCCAGGATTATTCTTACTCATCTTCAAGAAAGATGAAAAAAGTTATTTTAGTACTCTACTATATGACTATCTTATATATAACTATAGACTTATAAGGGAAAAGATTAACAAATTGGTCTACATCATATGGAAGCTTCTGGTTATTGAGATGCAATTAAAGAAATGTAAAGGCAAGTATAGAGTGAGAAATGATATTTGCAATCCATAAAAGTGACAGAAGACTCAAATATGAGGTATGTAAAGAACACTTACAAATCAACAAGCAAAACACAACCCAATTTAAAACTGGCAGTCACTTCCACATCCTCACAAAAGCTATATCCAAGTGGCCAGTGAACATATGAAGACTATGTCAACATTAGAAATCAGGAAAATGCACATTAATCCCCCAATGTAATACTTCCACAAACTCACCAGAATGGCTAAAAAAGTGATCAGCAATCCCAAGTTTGGGCGAGGTTATAGAGTAACTGGAAATTTCATGTACTTCCAGTGGGCATATAATCAGTTAAAACTACTGTAGATAGTTATTAATATTTCTACTAAATACAAAGCTAACAACAATCTATGGCCCATAATTCTACTGTTGCTTATACATCCTATAGTAATGTATGCACAAGTTGACCATAAAAGAATGTTCATAGCAGCGTTATTCATAATAGCCAAAAGTGGAAACAACTCAAATGCCTGGTGTTTGTTTCTCTGTTTTTGACCCTAATCTTTCTCTTACAAAGTTCTGCCTAGTTTTAAATCATATTTCATAAGAACTATGTCATATCTCATATACATCACATCAAACTCCCTGAAATTGAGGAATCCCCATTATCCAAATCAGAAACAATTTTAAGTAGGTAAAATCTGTGTCAGAGTGGAACAGGCATCTGTTAAGCAACACGCACAAAGAAACTAAATCACCCCTGGTTGGCTAATAGCTGCCTCTTGCTGTCCCAAGATGAACTACAGGGCTGGAGCCTGTGGAAATCTGGGACACGTCATTACAAGAATGAATTAAAGAGATGTGGAAAAAGGAAAAACAAAGAAAAAAATCCACAATGGGTATCAGTCTTGGAATATTGATTTTTGTTTTAGGCATCCAGATGGGTACCAGTTAAATGTCAGCAACTCCAATCAGTGTGATCAATATTATCCCATTAATGATAAATTTGTCCTTATTAGATGCTGGGAACTAAAGGACTACTGATTTAAACCATTGGTAATCCCAATGGGCAGATTAGAAAGCCTTCAGCTAATAACTGCATAGCAATGAAGGTATACCACTGTGTGGTTGAATGCCAACGGTCTTGGCACCCTCATTTTTCTTTTTTTAAGTGACTGTTCCTTGTCAAAGTAATTTGATTAGTAGTGAGATCACAGACACTGTTTAGAATGATTGCCTTGGCAATGTAGTGTGAAGACTGCTTTAGGGAAAACAGACTGGGAGCTTAGGATACTGTCCATAGGTATGCTGATGTCATGGCTACTGGAGTGGAAATAGAAAATGGGCTCATCTGTAAGCTAGTTGGGCTCTAAAATCACAAGGCTGCCATTTGTTTGCACACTGATTAAATTCAATGAGGCTTTCTGGTTCCACTGCATCCCTCCTAAAAAAAAAAAAAAATTAAAAGAAAATAAATGAAGCTTGGATCCATAATATTTATCTTTTGTGCATATAGCCATTCTGCTTCCCCCCCCACCCCCAACCTTTGGATGTGTTTAGAAATATTGGCTATATTGAGAGGCTCCAAATTCATTGATTTTAATGTTGTTTTGTTCTAACAAAGTAGTAAATAGCAAGACCAACGAATGAGTCTATTTTTCCTATAATTATAATTATTATCTAGAAATATGTTCAGGTTTAAGGCTCAGGTGTAATTTTCTAACTTGGGAAGAGCACATTCCTTTTACAGAGACATAAATAACACTTGCTTTTTATGGCATTTTATAATTTTCTAAGTATTTTCATTTGGAGCCTATAGTAAATTCAATTCATCTACACAATAATATTACTTATACATGAAACAATTCCAACTTATTCTTGGTCTTGGCATGAAAATATTTGTTCAAAATAACAATAGATTTTAAGCAACCTAGCTGTAAATCAAGATTCTGGTCAAAATATGTTTTTATTCATTTTTAACTTTTATTTTATACTTAATAGTAATATTTTTAATGTGTCAAACTGCATTCTTTAGACCTTAATTATATAATCAATTCAGGATATAATAAATATCACCTTAGCATCACTTCATTATTCTGTTTATTAATTGAATATCTTCTTTGTTATTTTTGGTTCCCTTTATTCTATTTGTGGGATCTCATCTACTCAAAAATGACAATTCCAGCCCCTGGAGCTGGAGGGGAACTATTTTGAGTATTATCTACTTATACTCTATTCACAAATGACATTAATTATGACCTGAGATAGTTCTGCCAATTTTTTAAATCAATTTACATCTTAGTCCATTTTAGGCTTTTGTGTCTGGAATTGATGTGATAACTGTTATGCACTTTTTCTTAAAACTTGAATAAGTTTTGTATAAATACAATGACTATCAAGCTAGTATGTACACTTATTGAAAAACTGAAGACACATGGATGTTCATTTGTAATCATTTTATTAGATATTCTGTGTATATTAAATTGTAAAGTTCCTTCCTTACCTGATATTTTATATTTTATGAAACTTTACTGCTGAAATTTTAAAGAGCATTTTAGCCATAATATACATGTATAAGCAACTTCTATCTATTGCTTGGAGCAAATACATTTTTATTTTTATTGGATATATTAGTTATTTATTTTCCTCTCACAATATTTATTCCCATTTGAGTTTGCAGATCATTATATGTTCTTTGTATTCACAACCTTAAAAAAATAAGATTGGGCTTAAAGCAAAATAAAGTAAGTCCTCTTTACATATAGATATACTTTACAAATGAATGGAAGCTGCTTCAGTGGAGATGATGTCTAGTAGATAGAATCATTTCAGTTCTCTTTTGCAATTATTACAAATCTATTACTGTAATGGAGGACAGATTAGCTGAACTATGAAACAAAGACAAACAATCAAATACCCAGCTCACCCAGGTAAAAGTTACAAATCTCCTTTACATTGTAAGAGGATCAAATTCTATCTGAAAAGATTTCCAACAGCAGTGCCCTCTTCTCTCTTTTCATATCTTTTTCCACTTCTCCACCTCAATACACTTAAAACCATCATCCACCTGCTTCAGATAAACTTAAAATTGTCTTATAAATGGAGATTTATTCCAAAACCAAATTAAATAGAAAGCAGAAAGAAGCAGAGAACATTAAATTTCCTTTAGGCTCCCTGCCTAATTCTTCTTGGGCTCAGAGCCCAATTTCCAGTGAGCCCATTCTGGTTTCTTTAAAGCCATGGATACAAAGGCCAGTCCTTATTATCATGATCACTCAGTTTCATCTAGCTTGTTCTATTCTGAAGAGCATTTCCTAGCTTCTAGTTTGGTTTTCCAATGGCCTTTGTGCACACAAGCTTTGAATGGGCTTGATTAGGTTACTTTTTACAGGCTACCTGAAAATGCATTATGAATAAGACTACATACAATCTCTTGCTATTTTCACTATCCACTTGATTAGAAGTTTGTTAAAATACCTGTCTGCTCCAATACTAGCTTATTTTCACTATTGAATTAACTATTGTTTGACCATAAATGTAATTTTAATCATTAGTTACTCAAGGGTGGTTAGCCACTACGGAGCTGACCCATCTCTGCTCCTGAAGGAAGTCACGTTAACCTGATTGACATCAACCTCTACATGTGATAAAACAACAAAATTTTAGCAAACTAAAAAACTGAATAGATATTTTACTCAGAGAAAGAGCTATGGCATCATTCTAGTAAAACTATATGCAAAAACTATCTCTTAGGGTAACATATATTTCCAAACTTAAATATTTCCACAAATTTGGTAGGCTTATTTCTCCCATCATTCATTTTAATAGATTTTTATAAAGTCCTATTCTATGCCCAACTCTATATGTAGTATCAAATAATATTTTTAAAGCTACTATTTATTAATAGCTTACAATGTCAAGGAACTGTATCATAAACTTAGCATGCCTCATTTCTTTTAATCCTTACAACACCCTCTAAAGTGGAAGGTGGCCCTTTGCTTATGAGTAAACTGGCTCTAGGAGATTAATATATTTGCCAAAGAACAAAAGTCTAATCAATAGTTAAACCAAGATTCAAGCATAGGTCCACTGTGCCCTCTGGGATAGCCCTAATTCCTGACTGCCAGAGAAGCTCCAGGCCCTAAATTCCTTCTACCTTGGTGTCTTTACACGTGACTACCTCAACCCAGATGGGATTGCCAGCCAGAAGACTGTAGCAAATGGGGACAGAATTTGAATTCCTTAGGAGATTTCTTAGCTCAAGACACACATCAGACAAATAAAAACACATCCGACAAATCCATTCTGAGGGATGTTCAGAGAAGTACTCGAAACTGTCATCTTTAAAAGGAGGGAAACTAAGAGGAGCCTAAGGAACGTGATAACTAAATATAATGTGGTGTCCTGGATGGGATCCTGGAAGAGAAAAGGGACTTTAGGTAAAAACTAAAGAAATCTCAGGAAAGTGGGGACTTTACTTAATAATAATAAATCAATATTGCTTCATTAGCTCTGATAAATGTATCATGTCAATGTTAAGACATTAATAATTGTGATCTGGGTGTGTGGTAATATGAGAACCCTCTGTACTATCTTCACATATTTTCTGTAAATCTAAATCTATTCTAAAGTAAAAAGCTTGTTTAAAAAGTTTTTAAAAATGCTTCTTTGTAATTCATTTTCACTAATCAGACCTATAAACACAATTCTCAAACTGAATGCAACATTTTTGGTGAAGATTTACCAGAAACACATAAAGGCAGTTTTATTTGGTGCATTGTATTCATGGCAATATTCCAACCTAATTAAGGCTTGGTTCATGTTCTGCTTGGGTCTGGTGGTCATTTTAGCAGTATTATTTTTATGTACCTTGCGTCATTAGTTTCATATTTATCATCAACGCATGACCTTTCACAAACTTCGTATCTAGTCTCAGTCTGTTTCCTTTTATGTAAACTGGGGATAACAACAGATAAATTCACAGGACTGAAGTTGGAATAAAATGAGATAATGACATCAAGTCTAGTGAAAAAATCTTCCTACATGTAAGCTCTTAAAGTCTATTGCTGTCCTATTCAAACATTATTTTTGAGTAGATAACACCAAAGTTTGCTCCCCTGTCTGTAATCATCTGAAAACTTTCAGAGGACATGTGCAGCAGATTAGAAATATCCCTTTAAGAGCTCACTGCAAGATGGGCTAAGGCCCATAGCATCCGAATGAATCACCAAACAGAGCATTGAGATGCTACAACACAGTCATATGCAGCCACCATTTCTGAAGGTTTGCTATCTTCATCCTTCTAGGTCATGTTTCCTGCGACTCAATGCCTGCACTGTGGAGTTGGCTCAGGCCCTTAGTATGTTTATGATCTTTATTTCAAAGTTAGTTTTTATCTGTTTATTTAAAAAATTTTTTTAGCCAGATGAATCGTTTGGCTTTGTCTTGGTTGAAACAAATAATGCACTGGAAACTCCTTTTTGATAGTGTAAGCCTTAGTTCTGAAGGATTTTATCTATCTATCAGAAATGTTTTATTATCCCTCAGGAATATTCACTGTTGCATATATAATATGAACAACCCAACTTCACAAGTGGTGGAATAGCATAATGTATTTTTTTTAAAGTGACCTGTATCTGAGATAATTTGGATATTTTTCAATCATTAATTCAATTTCTCAAGTTGAGGAGAAATTTGAAGCTTATCATTATTATAAAAGATGGTTAAATTCCTAACAAATCAATACACTTCCTATCAACTATATAAACGACTCCTAAGGAATAATATCTGTGCTGGGGACATTCTGTGTGTTATTGGGATTAATAAAGTAAGCAGCCTTTAAAAAAGAAGAAAACCATAAAAGGTAAGGGAGAGAAGGTGCTCATAGACAGAGACTATTTGCCAAAAACGGTGCCCTACATGCAAAATGTTAGGGCTGACCTACATTAGTCAAATATGTGCATCAAGTTTTTCAAAAGTGGAGATGAGTGTCTATCCATCGATTTTCCACTTTTTTCCCCAGTTCCTATGAACCACAGTAAACACTTCTGAGCTGACGGGTCAGGTGTGAAGGACAGCTACAAACAGACACATAATATGGCAGAGATTTCATCCACTACCTGAATGATGCACACTGTCCTGGGGTTCCTCCTAGAACATCCAGCCAATGGAAAGAGCTATGTTAAGGTCATTACATTGCTGTCTTTAAAATGAGATAATTCCTTTGTGAAGAATCTGCCATCTTATTTTCCTACCCTTTCCTCTATTGTCTTCTTTTTTAGAAAATCATGAATATTCAATCCTAACGTGAATTACATAAGCAATGTTATCATATACCTTTAAGAGATTAAAAAAAGTAACCTAATCTACAGTTTGCAGCAAAGTACAAAGATATTATCTTTATGGAAAACTCACATCTGTAAAACGTTGTAAACAGATTGAACTAAATTTCCCAAGGAACAGCCTGGATCCATATTTACAATCTGGAAATAATCATATTTACTATAAATGATGAAAAATATGACTTGTGTTGTACATGGAGGCATGAAAGACCTTTAGATACATTTGCTCGTATGACTTCTGACATATGGCAAATTAAGTCATATTTTATAGATTTCAATTCTACTCATTCTCAAATACAGTATCACTGGGCAGTTGAATAGTCTCTTTTTAAGATCCCTCCTTAGTTTAAGCCCGAAACTTGTTCGTGAAACCAAGTTATTACATATTGTGAACTGAAATTCAATTTGACATTACTTTATATTTATAACCATTTATCCACATATGTTAATGGCTACTGTTGAATGCATTTCCTATTTTATCAGAGGTCAAAAACTAACCACAGGATCAGATAAACCTGTGTGTGTGTATGTGTGTGTGTGTAAAATAATATGCGAAAATATAAATTCAGCTAAAGAATTTAGGTAGATTATGATGCTTCAATGTTTCTTTCATCTTATTTTTTTCATTATTTCAACCAACAGGTCATATGTCTATAAGTCATAGCTTTACAAATATTTTTTGCTGAATGTTTCTATGCTGGTTTGAGATTGTTCTGTTAGAATTTACTTGCCAGGCTACAGGATTTGTGGACGAAATTCAAGGAATTATGTACCAAAAGTGAGAACCCCTAATGTGGAGTGAAGCTGGCATCTGACCATGCACGACAATATATTACCTCATTGAAGCTGAGTGTATTTATGAATTTAAATGCATAGTTAATAGTTATCTTTATGAAATTTTGGGCAAGGATATAGACCTCCTCCATAAGTAAGAAAAGAGAATTTATTTATCTATCTAGGTACATGCTTTCCAAAACTAATATTTACTATTGCTTTATGTTTTTTAAATTAAAATTTCACTAAATGGGAGTGAAGCAATTAGATTTGGGTTTAGGGATAACAACATGTCCTCTCAAATTCAACTCTTATCTGCTGGTGAAAAGAACCACATTCTCTCTTGTCTAAAACCATTACCAGCTACCTGAACTTAAAAATAACCTGATGAGTTAAACCCAACTTATTTTAGAAATAAAAATAATACCCTACTATTTGTTATTAAGTAATTACTTGCCAATCTACTTCAAGGAAATCCTGATACTTTAATGATCATTGACAAACTAATGTTTGAAAAGTGGCCTGAACCTTTCTATGAATGAAACACATTATTATATAACTTAGATGCATTGTGTGTGCAAACACACACATATATGCTTATACAACTTTTGATGACATGTGAGATAAATATTAAATTTGATAACAAGCTACACAATCAGGTTGAGTCAACTACAAAAGTAGTTAGATGCAACCAAGTCAACTGATTTAACACTTTCTAGAATAATTTTTTTACATAACACCTAATTTTTTTCATTAACTGTACCATCTACATATATATGTGAAACAGATTTTCATACATGAGGGATCAAGAAAATTAAATTGCAAGAGTGAGTCCCATTTCTTGTAAGATATAACATTGCCTCTGTTTCTGAGATGAATGTGTCGTGTTTCGAGATTTTAAACACAGGATATTATTGAGGCTTTCTTCATGTCAAATTGACTTGAGACCAATATTTTTTGGCTTCCTTGGGCATCCACAGTTGGTCTCCCACATCTCACTCTTACCTAAAGTCACAAGACTTTTAAAATTATCTCACTTGTAGAAAACATTTTCAGATCTTGATATCATTTTGATAAGGATGTCTCTCCTTATCACCTACCAAAATTGTCCACTTATTCTCTGACTCTTTGTTTTTTCATAGCACTTATCAAAGGCTGACCTTATTCTATCATCTATCTATCTGTCTATCTATCTATCTATCTATCTGTTTACCATCAGTCTGTGATAGATTTGTTTATGGTCTATCTTCATCACTAGAGTTTTACTTCATGGGGGGGAGGGAATTTATTTTATCTTCAGCTATTGCCTAGTACTAGAATAATGCTTGGTATTTTTTAGAAACTCAGCAATTATTTCTTGAATGAATAAGAAAAAAAATAAATAAACTTAATGTTTTTCACTGGAAAATGCCTTATTTCTTCTACAGGAATTCTATATATTTCTGAGACAATATTAGCTATTCATTAAAATTGGCATAAGTTCAAAAGAGTAACTTAGTAGTTCATTTAAAGAGTTTATTTGCATGCTTTTACAAGTTTTAATTACATTCAGTACACATTAATAGATTTTCAGTTATAGTTCAGACTGGTAGATTTATGTGGGCTTCAAAATGATTACATGCAGAGTTCATTACATTACTGTCTCAAAATTATAGCCACATACAGATGAAAAGCAACCATAGTCACATAGCCGATGTGAGTCCAATTAATACTGATTTGGCAGTATACAGGTATAGTCCTGGGGTTTTTGAAGTATAACCTATATCAAACACTTCAATGAGGCTTATAATTAATCAAGAGTTAGAGAACAACGCTAGAATTATTGTCATGACTCTTGGCAGATGATAAAAGATTTATATTGACATTCTTCCCTCTTGCTTTCTTTTCTCAAATCATTTGTTAGGAATCTATTATATAACACAAGGAGTACAGAGCAGAATGAGCTCAAGGTCTAGAGGGACACAGAAAAGTAAACAGAAAATAATAATGGACCAGGAAAGGGTGTCAGAAGACCTTCCTCAAGGAGATTGGTTGACCTTGAAGTTAGAAGAGAAATTCATGGGAAATGAAGAGAAAGACAATGACCAAGAGGGGCAATTGCTGCTCAGCTTCTAAAAAATTGGAACATTGGGAATTAAAGATTATATAGCGTTTCAAAAGAATTTCTCTCCAGTTGGTGTTTCTTTCCTTTATTGGCTAAGTAGATGAAAACTCAGATGCATTTTCTAACTATCCCTCTTGTATAATCTCATTGTCTTTTCAGTTAAAAATGAAGGCAAATTCTTAATTATTAAAAAGCTGAGGGACCAAGATTAATGTATAATGAAAGGATAGGCAGCAGGTCACTCTGTGCATCTGGAAAGAGTGAACAGAACTCATAGTTCAACGTGTGTGATTCTTACAGCAAACTCCCAGAGTGTCTATGGCTTTTCTCCAAGTAAACAGCAAGATTTATGAAGGAAAGCCATGACACTGAATCATTTCTTTTAAATATTCCACCCTTTCTGGCACATTTCCAATCAGATTGGTCGTTTTCCTGCTCAGAGTATCTACACTCAAAACACACAATATTGCTTTTGCTTTTTTTTTTAGTGCAGGGAAATCTTTGCAAGCATTTTTAAGGAGAAATTGCCTATACTAGAGAGAAAAGGTTATGGAGTAACAAGACCATTAGGGGTTATATCATCACAAGCACATGGTAAGCTGATAACTTAAAAAATTATAAATTATAAAAATAAATTCACAAAGGGTTACATTGAGGTTGATGAGAATTTTAAAAGTCAGGGACTTTTTTTTTTTTAACTCAATACCCAGAAAGTGAACAGGTAATATTTGTGACATTATAAGAAAAAGCATGAAGAGCTGATGAAAATCAACTCGGCCAAAGGCTCCCCTAGTTTTAGGCCAATGAACTTAAGAATACAAAGTCACTCACCATTTGATCATGCTGAAATCAAGGAATTTTTTCTTTCCACTGGTAAATTGAGCTTGCCATGGCAGTGCTAGCTGAGTGAGAGGATGAGGGCAAACAGATGGAGCGGGCACCGGGTAATGGCCAGTGATAAGGGGATTAAATGAAAACAAAAACACGTGAAGAAAAAACTGCACCTGCACCCATTAAAGCTTGGTAATGGCCACTGGGCCCTGATAGAAACCAGAATGCTGGACTCCTTGTAATGTGAAAGTTATTTTACAAGCCATTATTGTGCATTTCCTCATGCATGCCTTCCTTTTTATTGGCAGTGGGGGTTTCAAGGGAAATTGCCACAGGGCGTTTTTAAAAATGCAGAAGAGCTGGTGATTTTACTGTGGCTGTTTTTGTTTACCCACATATTCTAAGTTCACATTTATTTTAGCTATTCGGAACTACCTCGTACCTGTTTCAAGATGAGATTTAATTTGCATTTTAATGCTTTCAGAAGTTAAAAAAGATAAATAAACCAGGCACCTACTGCTCTCACAAAAATAGAAAGGGAAGGTTTTCCTTCCCATTTTTTAAGAGGAAAGGTAGGTGTCATCTTTAAACATACACAGAGAGAAAAGAGGTACATAGAATTAAGCTACATATTTGTGAGTCAGGGTGTCTCTCAAATCATTGCAATAGATTCTGAGCAGTAGATACGAGGATAAAAGGCATCCAGAAGAAGCGCTGTTTAAGGTTACTACCTCAGGAAATCTCAGAGTAAGACTAGTTGAAGGGCAGTCTAGGGAGAAGAAAGGAATGTGCAAAGGCTGGAAGAAACGAAACAACCTGACCTGTGTGGGAATTTCTAAAGCAGAGCGGTATTTTAGCAGTGTAATTAAGCTAACGGCAGATAATGCACTGCATGGAGGCGTGATAGCTGTGAAGAACAATGTATTGGTTATCTATGGCTCAAATTACCCCTAAAATGTAGCACCTTAAAACAACAAACATTTATTATTTCACAGTTCCTGCGAGTCAAGAATCTGGGTCTAGCTTAACTGGGCACCTCTGAATCAGGGTCTCTTAGAGGTTGAAGTCGAGCTTTTGGCGAGGACTGCAGTCATCTCAAGGCTTGACTGACTGCAGGTCCGCTTCCAAGCTCACCGCAGTGGGCCTCTCCCCAGGGTTGCTCGTATGTCAGTGTGTGTCCCTCAGAGTGAGTGATCTAACAGTGATACCGTTGTAATAACCTGGTCATTAATTAACAGGAAAGAAGCAAAGGGAAGGCCAGATAATACAGGAATGCCATTTGCACAGCTTTGCCAGAAAGCTGCAGTTTAACTCTTCAGGTCTGTTCCCCACAGATCAGTGGCAGAAGGGACTGGACAGAGCCAGTTTAGATGTATACCCAGTAAGGTCTGGGTGACATGGGAAGATACTTGCCTGTCAACCACACCTGGGAAAGGCCCATTGGCCAGAATAGGGGTGGCCACTGTAAGCACGGGAAGATTTCATATTTAAACTCCTGAACAAAGGGGTTCCTTCTCTTGGCGCTCTTGCTCTCTCTTGCTTGCTCGCACCGTACTACTGGCTGGCAGGGCTCTCTTGCTCCTATAGTCACTTACATGGCTCATGGCCATGTGGACTCCACACAGTGGACTGATGGACTGTGACTAGCCTAACAGTGCTGGACTTAACTCCACCAGGGAACAGAAAACTCTGGACACTAGCTTTGCTTTTAGCTCTGCAGAATCCGTAGCTGCCCCTCTTCCAGGACCGGTTTAAGGGAAATGGGACTTTAAAAACTGAGAAATGTAACTCCATGAAAATACAGCATTTTAGCACATCTCATCCTCCTGTGGGAGCCTCCAGAAATGCTATTCCAGTGGCACCCCAAGAACCCCCCTGTCACTAGCAACGGAGAAAGTCTATCCACACAATTCTCTGATAACAATAGAACATGCCCAAAATGGAAACCATGGTCTTTCTGGAACCCGATTTCCAGAGGGAGACACTATCATTTCTGCTGTATTCTATTTGTTAAAAGTGAGTCACACAGTCCAGCCCACTGGAGGAGAGAAGATTGTGCAGGTGCATACATATCAGGCGAGAATCACTGGGAGCCATCTAAGAGGCAGCCTACCACATGTGAATAACTTCCAGGCATGGCTTAAGGTGGCATTGCTGAGGCTGAGGAACCAGCAACCAAAAGAGAGTTGAGCTGGCATTGTTGTAACTTTTCATGGCTTTCACATAGAACCTTTTCTTTTGCTCTATGAGACCAAACTGGTGATCTCAATTCTGCAGATGGCTAGGAATTTGTGAAAGCTTTCTGGCATCGCCAGAGCTACAGCGACAGACATTTCCTTAGGGTAAAGATGCATCTGCCTTCTTTTTTTTTTTTTTTTTTTTTTTTTGTAATCTCCACCTCACTACTGAAGAGGACACGCCAACAACAGTAACCTGCAAGTATTTTCATCTAAGAAACTTCGTCCTGGTTAATTAAACTCAGTTTTCCTTATCACAGGAAAAAGGAGTTGGTCTCTTTTGGTGTATACTGGTTGCAGGAAGCTTTCAAGCACTGCATCTTTTAAAAATGGTACATTATTGGTTCAAAGGGCAAAGGAAAACAATGGACAGGTAGGCAAGAACCAGGAAAGAAAGGCTTAGTCTCTCACACTAAAGAGCTTAGATGTATGCTGTGGGCAACATGTGACCTCTGAAGGGGATTACATTTTATAGAGAGCACATTGACAACTATGTGAAAAGAGAATGGATTTGTGGGACCTTGCAGGAACTAAGATAGAGGCAGAGAAGACAAAGAGAGAATGAAATTGAGATTTTTTAAAAAGCAAAATGCATGGAACTGAGTAATTAACTGAATGCAGAGTCTATGAAAGAAGGAGGGGTTTAGGTTAGTTCCCAGTCTCCTCGTTTAGTTGGTGAGATAAATGGGAATATAGAATAAAATATGTTTGAAAGAAATGGTAATAGGAAAGGATAAACAGAGAACATGGTCCTGAGAAATAGGGAATCATGGGCAGAAGAAAAATAGGAACATGTAGATATTTTCATTAAATGATCTGAAATTCTGAGTTATGTCATATTTTACTACAGAGCCAAAATAAAAATATTTTTCTGGAAAGAACATATAGATGTTCTTTCACATTTAAAGTAAATATTTTTCTTAAAATACCTAAATGTTATCTTGGAATATATAGGACATTGCCCTAACTCATAATGATCTATTTTTCTTTTATTTATTTTTTACTTTATTTTTGCTAAAAGGCTGGGGGTGGGTGCGGAAAGAGGAAAACTTGAGATTTTTTTCCCCTGAACTGAATTACTGAACCAAAAGAAAAACAATACGACCATGAAAAGTATTCCTAGATGGGAAAAGTCCAATTGATAAACACATACCTGCATCCAACTGATTATATAATACCTCATGGGTGCTGTGGTAATACTGTAAAAACATGGTTCGTATCTTTGAAATATCAGGTTTAATTTAAATCTATTTCAAGCCAACGACTTTATTCCACCACTGGTGAGTAATATAGCCAGTCCCCACAGTGTTTAAGTTAGTGAAGAAATGGAAAATCAGGGAAGGAACATGTGCCAGTGTTGATCTGCTAGGATGTGAAATGCCAAAAGCATTACAAAGAAAGATAGCTCGTAACACATTTCAGCACCAGTGAAGTGTGAAAAAAAATGTTAATCTCTTCTTGATACATTTTGTTTTCCCTTTCTTTTTCATTCTCATTATTTTATGGTTACTTATTCAACTTTGAACACAGTGGTAGAAATATATTTGTTTTATTGTTAATTTAAGTATATTTAAAATAAGTATAGTATAAATAAATAAAATAAAATGCAGTTGGAGGCTTTTTTAAGAGAGTTTTCCTTCTCTCTACTATACTAACACAAGTTAAATTTACCAAGTATTAGTGATCACCTAAGGCAAACAAACAAACAAAACCCCACTAAAGTACTTGAAAATTACTACAGGCAGCTTCAGAATATAAATTTTAATGTTATTATTCTAATTGTGTCATAGAGGAAGAGTCTATGCTTCTGGTCACATAGGATGGACTGAGCACAGCCATTACCTCTGCTCCCTCCAGGAAGTCCAATGAAAGAACAGTAAAGGGATAAAAATGCATAAACTCATAAGGGAAATGAAAACTGGGGAGGAAGTGAAGAAGACAGAAATCCACAACACTATAGCAGATGTAAAGCAGATTGTTGCTCACTGCTCAGTACAGCAGGAAAGGCTGAGGCTCAGCGTTCTCCGCAGAGCAGAAGCAAGATCAGAGACACGAGGTTCATGCAGGTGCAGTGGGCATGGGGCTGAAATCGGGAGAATCACATCAAAGCCTGTATGAGGACCAGTTAGAACCATCTCCATCCCTTCCTAGCAGCCAGGAGAGGGTCCCTCTCTCCCTTACCATCACAAAAGTTTAGAGAAGTTGAAAAACACAGGGTCTTGGAGCTCAGAAATCAAACAGGAGGACCCGCCACCCTGTTGAAAACAGGATCATGAAGTGAAAGTCAACCAAGCAGAAGGCCTGAGGAGAAGACCCTGGCCCCTGTGTTCTCCTTAGCTCTCAGGTTGACCGGGAGGTCTATATTTGCCACCTTTTCATCTGCATGATGGGCAGAAGATTAGAGAAGTCCTTGCTGGTGAAAACGACCTCTAAAGAGAAAGAATATGAGTTGGGGGGAGGGTTCCCCTGTCTAGTTCGTTACTTTTCTGCTTAATACCTCCATGGTGAGATCTACCTTTGGAAAAGTTAGCCACAGGGATAGAGAACTTCCAAATGGCTTTTTGGTGCTTTCTCTTAAATATAAATAAACCAAATATCTTCACACATTGGAGGGAAGTTTCTAATATGAAACAAAGATTATGAAAAAAGCCAAACAGAAAAGGAGACTCAGAGGAATTATAGTCAATGAAGAGAGCAAAATAAAAACCTCAAAATATATAAAATTAATACCCTCAGAGAGTTAAGAGAAAGTAGTTCGTCCATTATAAAAAAGACACATTCAGAGAGTAAGGCAAAACTTTTGGGAATTAGAAAAATAATGAAAATAAAATATTCAATAGGAAATATTCAGAAAGTAATTGCATGTAGTGGTGGAGGGAGGGAGCAGGCAAGAAAGAGGTGCACGGTGTGTAGAAAATTTAAAAATAATAAAACCAACCAAAAGTAGTCTGCCATTTATCCCGATCATGAGCCAACAATTCTAAACAATGTCAAAGATATAATATTCTTATCCACAACAAGTCTGTGTGAATGTATCTTCTGCACAGTTGTTGCCGGTGCTGTTGAGTCTAAGAAAAAATGAACACAAGGAAACAAATATATGGACAGTTAAAATTTCTGAAACTTGTTATGCAAAGGGACTTGAATGTTTTAATGGTTATTTACCTGTTTTCATTTCTTATGTTGTATAATTTTCTTTTTATAAAATTAGCTGGTGGTTTGTCTATTGTGTTGATTTTTTTTTTATAACAACAGGATTTTGAATTGTTAGTTATCTGTGTACCTCATTGATCTCTACTTATTCTATACATTATCCAGAGAAGTTTATTTCTTGCCTTCTATAACCTTCTTTCCAACCCCTCTTTATGAGACAATCACAGATCTGCTTTCTTTCACTATAGATTACTTTGCATTCTTAGACATTTTTATGAATGGCATCGCCTATGGACTCTCTTATCGAACTTCTTTCATGCAGTATAATCACTCTGGAATTCATCCAGGTATCAGTAGTCCATTCCTTTTT
Source organism: Tadarida brasiliensis (assembly GCA_030848825.1). Lineage (NCBI taxonomy): Eukaryota > Metazoa > Chordata > Mammalia > Chiroptera > Molossidae > Tadarida > Tadarida brasiliensis. The sequence continues at coordinate 57,203,919 of CM061257.1, read as the reverse complement.
TACTCAGTAGTATTCCTCTGTACATCTACACCACTGCTTTATCTTTTAGCCTGTTAATGGATATTTGAGTTGTTTCCAGTTTGGGGATGCTACCTACGAATCATGCTTCAGTGACCATTCATGTACAGGTCTTTGCATGGGGATATTTTTCTGATAACTAACTAGGAGAATGGCTAAGTCATATGGTAGGTGTATGTTTAACTTTCAAGAAACTGTCAAAAAAATTCTCCGAAGTGATTGTACCATATCACATTCACACTAGCAGAGTATAAAAGTTCCAGGTGCTCCACATCCTTGACAACAAGGTGGTATGGTCAGTCTTTTTTATTTGAGAAAGATAAATAGGTGTATAGCAGTCTCATTGTGGTTTTAATTTGCATTTCCCAAATGAGACTAGTGATATTGAATTTTTTTTCAAGTGTTTATCTGCTATCCATATAATCCACATATTTTCTTTAATAAAATGTCTGCTCAAATCTTTTGCCTGCTTTATTATTGCATTGTTTATTTTCTAATCATTGAGTTTGGAGAGGTCTTTATATATTCTAATACAAGTCTTTTATCAGATATATGCTTTGAAAGCATTTTCTCCCACTCCGTGACTTGCTTTTTCATTCTACTAGGAGTATCATATGAAGAACAAGCATTTTAATTTTTATTAAATTTTATCAACTTTCCTTCTATGGATTCTGCTTCTACATGTTAGAAAATTCACAATTTATCATTATTTTAGCTTTAAACAATTTATTATATTTTTAAAGATATTTAAATAATAATTATTTTTCTATTTAAATCAACATACTTATTACTTCTGGTGTTCTATTCCTTTGTGCATTTCCAGGTTTCTGATACAATTTTCCTTCTGGTTGAATAACTTATTTTAGCATTTCTTGTAGTACAGGTCTGCTGGTGATGAATTATCCTAGCTTGTCTATATTTGACAAAGTCTTTATTTTGCCTTAGTTTCTTGAATGATAATTTTATTGGGTAAAATTTTCTAGGTTAGTATTTTTTCCTTTCAGTTCTTTAAAGATGTTTCTCCACTGTCTTCCTACTCTTATTGTTTCCTACCAAAAATAACTATCTTTCTTATCTCTGTTTCTCTGTAAATAATGCTTCTTCTCTCCCTTCCTTCCTCTCCCTGCTGCTTTTAAGATTTTCTATGACTAGTTTTAAGGAATTTGATTTTGATGTGTCTTGGTGTAATTTTCTTTATACTTTTACCCTTGGTGTTAATTGAGCTTCTTGAATCTGGGTTTATAGATTCAATCAAATTTGCAAATTTTTAGCCATTATTCCTTCTCACATTTTTCTGTCCCAGCTCTTTTGTGAACTCACATTACACATATTTTAGGCTGCTTGAACTTATCCTTCAGCTCACAGAATTGCTATACATTCTTTCATTCATTTTTCTTTCTGTGTTTAATTTCAGACAGATTCTATTGTTAATTCTTTAAATTCTTTCATCTTTTTTAAAATCAATGCTTAATCTGATATTAATCATATCTAGTTTATCTTTTGTTTCAAACACTGCAGTTTTTTATCACTAGTTCAATTTGGGTAGTTTAAAAAATAACTTCCAAATCTCTACTTATCATGTCAATCTTTGCTCTAATTTCTTATATGTTGAAATAACTATTTTAATATTATTGACCATTAGTTCTACCATCTGTGTCAATTCTGAGTCAGTTTTATTGGTTGATTTTTCTTCTCATTCAATAGAATCTATTATGTGTAGTATTTTCCTGTTTCTTTGTATTTTTATAATTTCTGTTAGATGACAGACATTGTAGATTTTACCTTTTGGAGTGCCAAATATTTTTGTATTCCTGTGAATATTCTTCAACTTTATCCTGAAAAGTGGTCATTACTTGAAATTTGTTTTATCTACTCAGTTCTTGCTTTTAAGATTTGTTAGGTGGGACCAGACCAATAATTAGTCTAGGTTTAATTTTTCCTACTACAGAGGGAAAACCCCTTTCAGTTCTCTACCTGTGAACTGTGAGATTTTTTTCACTCAAGCTAGTGGCCTGGTGTTGGCTTTAAAGATCATTCTTTCTCATCCTTTCAGGTAATTCGTTACCTTGTCTCAGATAAGTTGTCACATGCACTGCTGGTACCCAGCTCGAAGCTTGAGGGGGACCTTCTCCACGTCATAGATCTTATGTTGTCTCTCTGTGTAGCTTACTCTCCTCCAATCTACTCCTCAGTGACCTATAGCTGCCTTGGCCTCCCCAGACTATCAGCTCCATCACCTGAACTCATGGAGACTTCTGGGCTCTGCCTGGTTCTCCCCTCCCCGCACTTAAATCTAGACACTTTCTCTAGGCAATAATTTGGGGAAATTTCAGGGTTCATCTCATTTACTTCCAATCTCTCAGGGGACACTGTATATTGTTCCCTGATATCCAATATCAGGACAACTGTTGTTTTATGTTTTCTCCATTTCTTTAATTATTGTATGAGGGCAGTACATCTGGTCCCTTGTTATTCCACCTTAGTCAGAAGTGAAAACCTCTTAACTATTTGTAAACCATCGAGGCAGCCACCTCCTTCTCCTGCGTCTCCTCCCCTCCTCCACTGGGCACCAAGACAGCAGCAGCCATGGTCTTAATTCGTTAATTTTCTTTTCTTTTCTTTTCTTTTCTTTTCTTTTCTTTTCTTTTCTTTTCTTTTCTTTTCTTTTCTTTTCTTTTTATGATAAAAACATTTAGTGCTTTGAATTTTCTTCTGATTACTGTTTAAATATATGCCATTGGTTTTAATATGTAGTATTTTTTTAACTATTATTACTGTTTAGAAATGCTGTTATATCTGTTTATTTTTTCCTTTTCAACTGAGAATTAATAGAAGATATCTTTGGATTTACAGATGAAAGGAACTTTTAGGTCTTTATTTTTGTCAATGGTTTCTAATTCTATTGCCCTCTAACAGAAGAATATTTTTTAAAAATATTTTTACTTCAGGAAACTTACTGATATTTTATTTGTGACCATGCTTGATCTTTTAAATAATAATGTTTTTAAGCATTATTTTTGTGTGTCTCTTCATCTTTAATACTTTCAAACTTCTGCTCTGACTTCCAATAATTCCCTAAAATCCCCCTATCATTAACTGTTTACTCTTGACAACTGTTCCAAAATACTAAACAGAGACACATCTCCTATATATTTACATTGATGAAAATAAAAATAACTGTTTTAAGCACATTCCTTATTGAAGACATCGTTTCTCTCCTCCACCTATATTTTCTTCAATTCTCCAAAAATTTACTAAGTGTAATGTGGGTGCCATAGAAACCAGGTTGAAGACTTGGTCCTTTCCCAGAGGAAACATAGTAATCTGCTGTGTTATTTCCTCCTTGAATTTTGCTAGAATTTCTTATGGTTTTGTTTCTCTATTTTCAAGTACAATGTTCCAAAGACTTACTACTGCCGTACAGTGTTACTCAAATTATTGTAGAGCCTATCCAAAAATCCTATACTGATGATGACTGATAACAATATCGTGTATCATCTTTACCTCTTCATGTTCTCTCTCACTTTTCCTTAAGTTACAAAAACCCTGGCTTCAATAATTAGTAGGGTATTACTACTACCAAGAGTAAAATGTTTAAAAAGCCAATGCACAATTATATATACAACTAAAAATGGTTAAAAACAATTACAGTGATTAATAATGAAAAGGTATTTGTGAAATGGGGAAAGTCAAATGTTTCAACTAGCACACATTTGCACATCTAATATTTTATAAACGTAAAGTTTCATGATTAATAGTATCAAATGAAAACTAAACTAACTTCAGCTCAGTTTTTATTTGTACAAAAGGATGATAAAAATACCAACTTTATGGTATTGATAAGATCAGAACCAATGAATGCAAAACTTTCTTGACACATAGAAGGCACTGGATATAGAGTCATTCATTTTTATTATTATTAATTCATATAAAGATAGACATTTAAAAATTTTTTTAAACAATAATCCTGAGATACAATAACTTAAAGGCATTTCCAGGGTGAGTTTTGGGGAAATTCCAATGTTTTGTCTACCAGTAGTTGAAAAGAAAGAGTAGTAGTCATATGTTATTTCTGCTGACCTGAGTTTATTTCCAGTAACGCACAGTGGTCACAACAAAGCTTTCAAATATGACTTTGTATATTTCAAATGTCATGGGAGAAGCTGGAACTACACAGGAGAAAATCATTGCCAGACGTTCTGGTTCTCTTCTTTTATTTAAAAAAGGCTAACTCAACTCATCCTTCATTATTCTGCTTAAACATGCTCACTTTCTCAGTGAGGCCATCCCTTTTGGACTAGATTCCTCTAAGGCCCTTTGTCCAAACTGCAATTTCCTCTATTATAATATTAATCAATTTTTCATAGATATTTTTAATTGCATTTCTTTCCAATATATTGCAAACTCCATCAACAGAGGAGAGACATGGCTATCTTACTCATTGTGGTAGCCAAGCACCAGGAAGACTGTTTGGCCCAGCATTGGAACCCCATGAATATTTACTAAATAAATGAATGGGTAAATGAATACATTCCTAATAAATGTGCAAATTTAAATTTAGGGCCAGAGACAGCTCTAGAATCTGGATGTGAAGCAAAGACAAGAGAACATGCAAACATACACCTTGAAAGGTTTTGATAGAGTGAGAAAATGTTATTGTTACTGATAATCATCGCAGACCCTCAGAGACCTTAAGGGTTGGAATTACTCTGGAACCAGCTAGGACTCCTTAACCCATAGCTATACATTGAATATATACATATTCAGATCCAACAAGTGTAGAGAACTAGCTATGTACCAGGCTAAGAGCTATGTGGTTTATCATGTAACTTCACTCAATGGCACAAACTTTAATGTGGCAGGATGATCATTTCTGTTGTAAATAAGGAAAGTGGCTACAAAAGATATAACTTGAGCAAAGTAATCCTTATTAGTAGAAGAACCATATGCATATAAAATATGTAAGTTTGCGTGTTGCGAGTCAAGGTTTTAGGGTAAAGCAGAGTAATGTGATTATGTTCCAGTTGTTTTTGCATGGGGTAGGCAGGTCTGCACATGTTATCAGCAAACTCAACTGAAGCCTAAATTAACTTACTTATAGCATATCTTAGGGATTAGAGTTATGTTTACTAACATTCACTTGCTGTCAGACATTAACCTTTCTAAGCTTCATTTTCCTTATCTGCAAAGTAAAAATGCTGTGTGTTTTGTTTCTCTCACAGGGTCATTGGGAGGAAGTTACATTTTATTTATATAGTGCTTCAAAGTTTTAAAAGGATTGTTAACAGTTATCATCTCAATTTCCTTACTCTGTTCCTATTTTTCTGAGCACGGTTGGTTCTCTTCCTTATTTTTGTTTGGAGCTTTATAAATTTATAGGTAACCATTATTGCATTCTTTCAGTCCTATGAACATCATCCTATTAAGGTTACAAGTAGAATTACATTCAGATTCTGACATAATGAAAATCAAATCAGGTTCCCAGAAAAACAACTGCTTACATTAAAGGTTTGCCATGTCACGGTTACCATTAAAATGGGTGCAAATTCAAAAAAGTCTGATGAAAAAAACACTGGACTTGACTTTTAACCATAGCTCTGCATTTATTAGCATTGTGACCTTTAGTTTGAAATCCTCACCAATAAAATGGGAATAATAAACTCAAACTTTCTTAAAATCATCAAATTCAATCAAATTATAAATAGTGATATTATAAAGAGTGTATGTTGTACTCACATCGTTAATATTTAAGGAAGACATGCATTCAAGGGAAAATGTATATTTTCTATCTTTGGAACCAATTTTGACTTGTTTTTCAAAATCAATTTTTTTTTTTATTTCTGAAGAGCACTTACTGATAATGTTAACTAAATTGATGAGCAATGGAACATATTTCTTTGACAACACACTGTAGACTATTTTGGTCTTGCAGAGTGCAAGACCATATTTGTGACAACCCTCAGAATATTAAAAGGAATGTCATTTCTACATCAGAAACAATGTACAAATGTTTATGTCATCACAAAACACAAAATACATTTTTTTTGTGTGTGGAAAATTCTGCTTAATCTGCTATTATCAGCAGCAAACTGACCTACGTTTTACCAGGATTTGTAGAAAGATCAAAATATATCTGAGGTAAGCCAATTTGTCATTTTGTTGCTCCTCTCTGAAAGGTTGGGTCATATGGGGAAGCAAAATGCTTTGTGTTTCTTTGACTGTTCCACACAGCCAAGTTTCAGTACCATTATGTTTATATAGTGAACTTCAAACACCTATTCCCTAATTTGGATTGATCAGAACATCTTCAAAACATCTGCCCAACTTGGTACACTGCCCAGGAAGTCTAATAACTTTTGAGAAGAGAAAATGGGATTTATTGGCTAAGACAGGCAACTACCTGGAAAATTATGAGGTTTTAATAAGACTATCAGTACTCCTAACTTTGCCAAGACTCAACAATGTGGAATGCAGTAAGAACTTTAAAATAAACTTGTTGATTAAATGCATTTAAAAGAAACTGTCAGCTGTCAGAATTGATATCTTTTCTTGGAATAATGTGAAAAGTCATCAAAGTCGGAAGTATGATTAGCAGATTTTTAAAACTGGCAATTTTCTTACATGGTATGGTTTGGAGGTAATGGGAAAGTCTGCTTTCTCAAAACTCTACCTCCCTTTCAAGTCCTGGGATGCTTTCAAGCTGACTTTCCAAGCAGGTCTTCTAAGACTTTCCAGAGGATAGGTACAACACAGGAAAACAAGCTGGATGACTACCAAACAGCACTAAAGGAGAACTTTTCCTTGGATTCACTGTGACTCCAGGCTCATCCTTGTTTCAGACTTAGAAAGTTGATTTGTGAGCATTGTGGGGATGGATTTTTGTCTCAGGAACTAACTCAGATTAACCCAAGCTCATCGATCTATAACAGATAAAACCAGATGCTATTTGAAGCATGGAAATGGAGAACAGCAAGTACTTATGTGTGCAGGTACTTTATCCTTTACTCAGAGCGCTCAGGCAGTCCAACTACAATGACAGTCAGGTTATAATAAGAAGTGTGCTCTGAGGGACAGAATTGAGTAAAGACTTTTTTCTATGTGATTTGAATGTTTAAAAGTCATCATACCAGATGACTATTTAAAATTAGAGTCAGCACTTTTAGGAGGCCACCTTTTCAAGTATTCATGAAGCCTCCTTCCCCTCTGTCCTCCAACAGTCCACTCTTTATACAAAACACCCTTTAGGAGAAATATGCCATTGAGTCACTAACAAACATGGTTGTTGAAATCAGTTTCTCAGATAATTTTTATCCCCAGAGGTGGGGAAGACATCATTAGATTACAGATAACCTAGGGTAGAAGATAAAAGTCAACAAGAAATAAGATTAAAGAGACAAGAAATGTTAAAGATATATCCTACTGTTTCATAATTTCAGTAGAGCCTACTTTGTGGCACACTTCTGTTTGGGTATGAGCAGCCCCTTTCTCTGGGGTTCAGGCACCCAGCAAAATGACAACAAACTTGACCCAGCAATTGCACTTCTGGATATTTATTTTTTAAAAAAAAGAAAGAAAGAAAACAAATAGCTATATGCACCTTTATGTTTATTGCAGCATAATTTACAAAAGCCAAGATATGGAAGCAACCTAGATGTCCACTGATAAATGAATGAATAAAGAAGATGTGATAGCTATACAATGAAATTTTAATCAGCAATTAAAGAAATGCATTACTGCCATGTGTGACAACATGGATGGACCTAGAGGATATCAGGCTAAGTGAAATAAGTCAGAGAGAGAAAGACAAATATTCCATGAGTTCACTTATATATGGAATATTTTTAAAAAATGAACAAATAAAACAAAACAGAAACAGACTTATAGATACAGAGAACAAACTGATGGCTTCCGGGGCGGGGGGGGGGCAATGGGTGAAAAATGTGAAGGGAATAAGAGGTACAGACTGTCAGTTATAAAATAAGTTATGGGGATGTAATGCAAAACACTGGGAATATATTCAATTAAAACCATAATAACATTGTACAGATGGTTACTAGACTTATCATGGTGATCACAATGAAAAGTATAGAAATGTCAAATCATTACATTGTACACCTGAAACTAATATAATATTGTGTGTCAACTATACTTTAATAAAAATATTTTTTTAAAAAATGCCTCTTTGTAGTAATGGCAAAAGCAGTCACAAAGCTCATTTAGTTTGATTACTTTAGGAGAGAAATTTATTCAGTTTTTATTCTGGAACTATTATACTACACAGACTTAAAGTTATAAATTAAATAAGCTTGGTTGCATAACATGGTAGTTAACACCATAGCTCCAAAGAAGATCTCACTTTGAGACCACTCACCTATTTCCTAGCTGTGTGACCTTCTCTGAACATGGGAATAATAAGAGTACCTAACTCACAAAGTGGTAGTAAGGGTTGCACTGGAGCATGTAAAGTCTTGGCAGGATGTCTGGCGTACAGCAACATAAATTCTGGTTGCTACTGATGTTGCCACTGATGTTACCATTGTTGCTATTGTGGGATTCTTCTGATATTCTCAAATTCCTCCCACATTACAGAAAACAATTTACTTTCTATGGAATAAGAACAGTCTAGTTCAGACCATCATCATCTTTTGCTTGGCCATTTCTCTTAAAGTCTGATCATTCTCTTCTCATAATTGTGGCATGGCCAGATTTGCAATTCTCCCGACTTCAGCTCCTCAACGCCCCCTACAGGGGCTCAAGCCCTTAACAAGGTCCTTGTAGCTAAGTTTCTGCCCAACTCTCCAGCCTCTTCTCCTTACTTTATGATCCACTAACACTATTAACCTTTAGTCCTTTATACATCATGCTCTCTCACGACCATGCCTTTGCTCCCGTCTGCTCTTCTGAAATGCCCTCTCATCTCCAATCATGTTCAATCCTGTGCATCCTTGAATAGTCAGTTCTCATACCCTCTCCTACCCCGCCCCCAACTCAATTGTTGCCTCTCCACTCTCTCCCAGCACCCAGTACAGTGCTTAACACACAGTAGGCTCTCAAAGAATAAACCAATGAAAGGATACCCCTCTGACAGGGTACCCCACTACAGAGAGATGAGGACATGGGGGCACAAGAAACGTTCCATTTGCAGGTTTGAAGTATAATGTCAGTCAGATTGGAAAAAACAGTGTTCATATATTAACACAGAACTTTTAGTGCTATTTTCGTTAAATGTAATGGTCAACAGATTATTTCAGTAAAAACTCTTTACTGATTTGTTAAATGGATCCAGTTCTTATGGAAGGATAAAATCATTCCAAATCATTTCTACATTTCATTTTTTAATAGTCTTTAGAGTCCAGTGGTTCTCAACCTTCCTAATGCCGCAACACTTTAATACAGTTCCTCATGTTGTGGTGACCCCCAACCATAAAATTATTTTCGGTGTTACTTCATAACTGTAATTTTGCTACTGTTATGTCTTAGGCGACCCCTGTGAAAGGGTCGTTCGACCCCCAAAGGGGTCGCGACCCACAGGTTGAGAATCACTGCTGTAGACCCATTATAATATATTTGGTTGTTGATTTGAAAGGTTAGAGTTTACCCATTTTAGTAAAGAAAATAATTGAAACTGTCATGCATGGATCATTAGTCACCATTATTGACTTATACATTTAATTTGTTCAAGTCAAAACAAGACTTTTCGTACAGCCAGTACTACAAGCTCAAGCTAGTAGCTAAGAAATGAAGGTTGCCATTGCTAGTTGGTCTTCGTCACACTTTATGTTATCACACATAACCTAGATTCTGGACTTAATACTTATCTGAAGTTTTTGTTGATACATGAGATTAAATTAAGCTAATCTACTTTACCCAGATGTATTGGCTTTGTAATATCAACATGGTACAAATATAGGGAATTTTTTCTCAATATGCTAAACAGTCATAATTCAGATAGTATTTAACTAGCAGATGTTGGGAGATAATGGTTCTAAGCATAGTATAGGGCTATTGAGAAATAACCACATGCCTTAACTACATAAATTGGGTGTGTTGTCAGAGACATGTACCCTTAGCTTTTAAGAAGTGTGGTTATGAAGTAACCTCAGCCTCAGCTTGTAAATGCACCAGAGGTTTGGCTTAGTTGAACTTTTAAGAAGTTTCTCAATGACATTTCAAACTAGGTAACTATTGCTTCCTCATTACTAACATTAGAATCACAGAGGATGCTCCATTTTAGAAATGCAAGCAAATGATGTCACTTTCAACACTAGGATGTTAACTCCAACTGTTTCATCTGCTTCAACAGAATAAAATCAATCCACAGAACTTGTGTTTGACAATATCTGGATGAAGAAGTATCTCTCAAGTCTACTGGGAGGATCCAACTTTGAAGTAGCTTCAACGTCATGAAAGGTAGCAACTTATTTTTCAATAATAATTAGAAAATATGTCACTATAGATGAAAAGATCTCCCAGATGACTAAATGTTTCCTCTTTTTAGGTCCATATTTTAGAAATAGCAATAGTAAACAACAATTTAAGGAGGTAGAGTATAACAGAAAGACCTTCAGCCTTGACCCCAAGTAAGTGAAACTTTGGACCTTGGTTCCACTATGCACAAGCTATGTATGTGGCCTTAGACAAGTCACTTAGCATCCCTCAGCCTCAGGTTTACCATCTGTAAAATAAATATGAGATTACTTACCCTTCAAGATTATTCCGAGGGTTAGTCTCAGGAACATAAAAGGAACCCAATAATTATCCAGATTTATTGTTCATTCTATTATTATGCATAGAGACTGATGAAATTTTAAAGCCAAAAAAAAAAGAAAAGAAAAGAATATATATAGAGAGGTAGAGAGGACTCAAATTCAGATTCTGTCTGGGACAAAGCAAGTGCATGAGCAAGGGAAACAAAAGGTAGAACAGTACAGCCCTGGCAAAATTGGGGAAGGTATGAAAGTCTCTTTAAGGCTTTAGATTCAAATCTTTTAAACACTATCAATAAAAAAGAAAACAAAAAAACTCACTTCAGTTCTTCAAATCTGATCCCAGGCCAACAATCTGTAATGCCTGGTACTCCAACATAGTTATTTTAAAAGCAAGAAAGTCAATGCTCAGAGAAAGCGTTACTTGTCCTAATCACCTCGCACCTTAGTGGCAGAGTGGGACTCAGAATATGCTTCTCTAGGATGTTTATCCCAAGTTTGTCTCTTTCTGAAATCCCTAAGAAATCAAATTTCCTCTTCTGGTTTCTGCACGTTGCTTTTCTTGGACAAAATTAAACCTATTTCCCTCAACAATCCTGGCCAATGAGAAAACAACTTCACTAACCTCCACTTTGGGCCTAAAATAATGAGGCTCAGATAAAATGCTCTCCCAGATTGCATTTTTCAGATTTTTTTTTAACCCTGGAGATAGCGGTTACAGAGCTTTCTTCCATTTACTATCCAATCTCTAATCCCAGCAATTTTCTTTCAGCTACTCTATTAATTGCCACTGCCTTATGTAATTCAGTCTTGATTTATCTTTCTCATTGTTCTGAGATCAGTACCTCCATTTGACATTCAGATAAATTTGATAGTTGCCTAATAGCCATTAATTTGTTTTGCTTATCGTAGATATTATAATAAGAAGTCAACCAGTTGTACACTACTTATTGTATATATGTAGCTGTAAATTTTAAGTAGGTTCTATTCTGGCTGACTAATAGCTATGAGAGCTGCTAACATTCATTATGTGCTTACGAATTGTCATGGGAGCTTTAACATGTATTAATTCATTTAATTCTTACATTAGAATGTAGGTGCTAGTATCATTCCCACTTAACACATGAAGAAGTTGGGGCACAGAAACATTAAGCAACTCTCCTGAAATCACACAGATGTAAGACTTGAAAGCCTGATTCAGAGCACATGTTCTTAGCTATTACATTCTACTGTCTTTTATAAAAAAAATTATTTATATTATTTAAACAAAAGTTGTATTAAGGTAAAAAAATTTCAAAGAAAATGAGAGTCCTCATTATATACTGGCCCAAACTCCCTCCCTCCCTCCTTCCCTCCCCCCCCTCCCTTCCTTCCTCCCTTCCTTCCTTTCTCAGATATGCCTTGAGTTCCTACAGTGTTGAAGCAACATACCAAGATTTTTGCACGTTGCCACCAACATGACTGAACTCTGGATCCCTGTATGAAGTGTTGACTTAATAAAACAAACTTCTTGTTCAACCAGTCTGTTCAACCCTGTGCCTAGTGACCCCAAGGACCCAGTCTGTGTTTGTGTTACATTTTATCTAGCTTGTAGATGGCAGAACAACATAGACCCTTGCTGAATCAGATTGTCCAGCATCTGAACTATTAGGGGGTAGGTGAAGCACTGATTCATTCAGACTGAAGAAGTAATTTAACCTTGGGAAGAAACTTGCTCAATAAAAATTCTTAATCATAGGAGTAACGATTGATATCAAAATATGAATGAAGAGAGCAGCAATATATAACAGTGCTTCTGACAAGCATGATATTTAACCAAGATTATCTATATGTATTACAGGCATATACTTGTTTGCAACCTTGGCAAATTTTCTTTTGTCTTTAAAGTTTACAACAGCATCATTTGCTTTCATTTACCCATACAACAGAGAGGCTGTAAATCAAAACATTTTTCAAAAAAGCCACATCCTTTAACAAATGTAAAACATGTGGAAGAATAAAACAGCTAATCTCTAAAAAGAAAAATGGAGTTTTCTAGTTACTGACTGATATCTAAATGTAAAAGCATTTGTCTATAGAAATATATTTGCCTTGGTTATGTTATAACATTTATTGGGCTCATTTTGGTTTGGCATACTTTATCCAGCTATTGAAAAGCAGTACAAGTGTTAAAGGTCATAGTATTTATAATAGTAAAAACAGAACTGACAGTTATTTTGTGTGACTTTTACAGTTTTAAAGCTGATAGTCTACAGATCAGATGGCAAATTAACCATACCCTGTTTCCCTTTATTAATCTTTAAATATTTTTCTTTACATTTCAAAACCATTCTTATAGTCATCTATTTTAATATTTTATGCTGTGCTTTTGGTTATTAGTAACTAAAAGTCAAAATTCAAGGTTATTTTCTCATGATGTATCAGCCTTAAATGTTATTTGTTTTTTACTACACTATCATTTAGATTGTTTATATGTGTGAGTGATAATAAGCAGAAAGAGCTTATAGTATAACAACTGGGGAATTGCCTAAGTGGCTCTCTCCCTTGAAAGAAAGCTGTTTAGACAGATCTATACGTACTCCTTTCAGTATATTAGACATACAAACATCAGCCCAGCCAGTGTGGCTCAGTGGACTGAACATTGTCCCATGGACTGAGAGGTCCTGGTTTGATTCCTGGTCAGGACACATGCCCAAGTTGTGGGCTTGATCCCCAGTAGGGGGTGTGCAGGAGGCAACTAATCAATGTTTCTCTCTCACATCGATGTTTCTATCTCTTTCTCTCCCTTCCTCTCTCTCTAAAAAAAAAAATCAATATAAATATCAAGGGAAGGGGTGAATGGGAAGTGATTGCTTATTGGGTATGGGGTTTCTTTTTCAAGTGATAAAAATGTTCTGGAAATAGATAGTAGTGGTGGTGGCATAACATTGTAAACATACTTAATACTACTGAATTGTATACTTTAAAATGGTTGCCTGGCCGGTGTGACTCAGTGGTTGAGCATCAACCCATGCACCAAGAGGTCGCTGGTTCGATTCCCAGTCAGGGCACATGTCCAGATTGTGGACCCGATTCCCAGTGGGGGGGCATGCAGGAGGTGGCCAATCGATGTTCTTTCTCATCGATGTTTCTCTCTTTCTCTCTCCCCCCCTTCTTCTCTCTCTCTCTCTCTCAAAAATCAATAAATAAAATAAAATGGTTAAAATGGTGAATTGAATGGTATGTGTATTTACCACAAAATAACAACAACAATAGAGTTCACCACTTTAAGAGAATAAAAGAAAAAGATATACTATCATTTCAACAGATGTAGGCAAAACTTTTGACACATTTGTTACCTATTCATGACAAAAACTCTCATTTAGTCAGGTATAGCAAGGAACTTTTTCAGCGTGATAAAAAGCATCTATGAGAAACCTATAGCAAGCATCAGACTTAAAAGTGAAAGACTGCATGCTATCCCCTAAGATCAGGAACAAGGAAAGATAGATGAGTACTATCACTATGATTAGATTGGAGGCCCTCACCAGTACAATAAAGAAAGAAAAGTAAAACATACTCAGGTTGAAAAGGGAGAAATAGAACTTTGTTTATTCAAAGAAAACATTATTGTGTACATAGAGAGTCCTAAACACTCTACTAAAACAGCTGAGGCTCAGTGGTTGAGCATCAACCCATGCACCAAGAGGTTACTGGTTCGATTCCTGGTCAGGGCACATGCCCAGGTTTGTGGACCAAATCCCCCGTGGGGAGCATGCAGGAGGCAGCCAATCAATATTCTCTCTCATCAATGTCTCTCTCTCTCTCTTTCTTCCTCTTTCTTTAAAATAAATAAAGAAAAAAAAGTGTTTAAAAAAAAGAAAGAAAATTGCTGAGATGTCAGTCTCCCTCAATTGACCCATAGACTCAATACAATTTCAACTAAAACTTAACAATTTTGTAGAAATTGGCAAGTAATTATAAAACTTGTGTAGAAATGCAAAGAATCTAAGAAAATACAAACATCAAAGGCATTTTTCATAACAATTTTACAGTAGTTTAAAATAGAATCCTAGCAAACCTTATAAGAAAAACACCAACCATCAGTTTTTCTCAATTGAATTTCTCTATGAAGAGAAATCATTTGAATTGTAAATAGTACATTGAATCTAACAAAGAAAATGCCAGGCATTGTGTGGAATGTATCTAGAATACATTCACATAAAGAGCAAAATGACAAAGAATGTGTCAGTTTCCTTATGACTGGGCTCTAATCTAGGTGGTCTGCAAAGACAACAAAAATGTAAAAAGCATAAAGCATAGATTGGTAAATTCTTTCTTTCTAGCCAGCTCAACAGGAGACTGATTAAAATCTATCAGGAAAACCTTGTGTATACATCAAATAGTAAACTGTGAAAATCACCCCAAATAAAGCAACTTAACTGAAAACCTTGCCAAGAGTTGTTTGCTAGTGAGCTGCTGCCACCTAGATATACCAGTAAAGTTATCATTCCTGATTGTTATTGATATGGGTCTAGACATCCTGATTTAGAACTCATAGTCTTAAGCTTAAACTGAAATATCTCCTCGTTTATAGCAGAATTGTAGTACTAATTCAGTAATTTTTAAAAAATAATCTGAATTGGAATCAGTAGTTGTAATCTAAACTCAATATTTATTTTCTTTTCTAGCCAAATACACTTAATTCAAGTTACTCTGCTTCCAACAGTGAAAGGGATCAAACTTTGTAAATACACAGAGAGCCTCTTGAAAAACATGGTTACTATTAAAAAGTAATAATAACAAGATCTTATATTAGGAAATAAAATGTTTCATGGTTTTTTTTTTTTTTTTTTTTTTATGCAGTCATCGTTTTCTGAATACCTACTATGTTCAAGCATGCAGAGGATATAAGCATGAGTAAGACATGGAGTCTTACTTGGATTTGAAAAATTCATGTTCAAGTCCTTGGAGAGAAACGTAAACATGTCATATGAAATAG
Organism: Tadarida brasiliensis; assembly: GCA_030848825.1. Lineage (NCBI taxonomy): Eukaryota > Metazoa > Chordata > Mammalia > Chiroptera > Molossidae > Tadarida > Tadarida brasiliensis. The sequence goes on along the minus strand of CM061257.1, from coordinate 57,188,214 downwards.
AGTGGAATACAATACTACCAATACTATAAGGAACTCTCTGGGATAGGAGCAACTAAATCTGAAAGTCAGGAAAGGTTTCATATAATGGTTAATAATTGAATGGGGCCATAAAGGATATGGGAGAAGATTGTAAAGAGAAGGGGTATGTAAGTTCTTTCAAGAAGACAGACAGAATAGTACAGGTATGGGATGCTTATAGGGCATGGGATATTTAGGGAATGACCTGAAGTGTAGTTTGTTTGGTTAGACCACTGGGTGAAGGAGTGGATAAGGGGATGGCTGTAGGTGGTAATAATGCAGTAAACGACCTTCTTAGTACAAAAATCTAGGACATTATCCCTTATTTAAAACTTTTTATGGCTTACCTTTTCACTTAAAATAAATCTAGCTTCCTCTTGAAGTGGGTGATGATTTGAATAATGTCTTTCCCTCCTCATCTGTGCCACACTTTTCCTCACATACTATGCTACGTGACACAAAAATTAAAAAATATGTATTTACTGAGCATCTACTAGGTGCTGACTAGGTGCTATGGATGCTGCAGTGAGCAAAACAGGCCCTGCCTCAGAATCTTTGCATACATTGTTTCCTTCATTAGGGCACTCTTCCTTTCATTTGTTTGGTGAATAGCTCCTCTTATTATTTAGGTCTTAACTTCTATGTTCACCAAAGGAAAGCATTCCTTATGCATTTGATATAATGGAGACCCTGATCATTTACTCTTTTTTCAATTTTTGCTTGTTTCTTCCCACTAGAATGTAAACTCCATGAGGAAAAGTATTTTTGACTGTTTTGTTTACTGCTGTATCAATAATGCCTAGAATGGTACCTGGCTCAGACAAAGAAAATCAATAAGTATCTGGAATGAACAAATAACATTAGCTACAGTTTACATATTTTGCATATTTGTTTTTATTTTAATTAATTTTATTTTATTTTTATTCTACTTCCCAAATTAGAATGAAAACTCATGAGAGCAGAAACTAAGTCTGTCTTATTCACCCATTATCTCTTCACCATGACTAACACAGTGCCTACAGTCTAATAAGTTCTAAATACTTGATAGATTAATAAATAGGAAGAAATGGAGGAGTTAAGGAGCTAGAGAGGATGAAGAAGCCATACCAAAATAGAAAACTCACAGAGAAGAGCTCAGTATGTTGTTGGTTTTGCTTTATTCTGGATAAATGAAGAAATGAGTTCAGTTTAGACATGTTAAGTTTGACAGGTCTCCCGCATGGGAGTTTAGAATATGAAACTTGAATTTAGAATTCCTCAAAGAATAGATATGGAGTCTTCAGTGGTCATAAATGGAAATCACAGGAGTAAGTAAGATTTTCTTCGGAAATTTTGAAATATATTCTTCTCAAAATGCAGATCAAATAGAAATATTAAAAAATGTCAGTTGATTTATTTCATTGTAGGATACCCAGCTATATCTTCATATTGTGAGGTTGAGTCTTTCTCAGGGGAGTGATTAGTCTGCTAGCTTCAGTAATAACACAGAACTATTACATATGCTCTACAAAGGTTTCATTTTCAACCCCCAAGTTGTCCAACAGGATAAAAAGAACTCACTAATAAATGAATTCTCACCAATAAACTCCCTATTTCACTCTTTGAAGCCCACTTGTGACTTCTATATGTGTATACACATACCATTATATAACTTCTAAATGATATAAAGAACATTTGAATGCAATTTATTAATAGAAAATCCTATATGTGTTAAAATTTCTACAGCATAAAACACAATAAAGCTTAATCAACCTGAGAACTAAAGATACAGACAAGCACTGGTGAAAAGAGAACTGCCAAAGACGGAAACCATGGAGACTTAATAAGGGTGCTATGTAGCTAGTCCTATATAAGATGTCACTCAAGAAACAAGCACCAAAAGATCTAGACTATCACTAGCATCATGGTCTCATAGCAAATGGCATAATTCTAAAGCAAGGAGTGACAATTTTTTCCTTTATAAGACAGATAATAAATATTTTAAGTTTTGTGGGTCAAGACACCAAATTGAGAAAATTACTTAGGTAATTACATAACAATAAAACATTTATTGATAATATTCCAACAATAATAATGATATGTTTCAATTTTTTATAAAACAGGTCTATTACTACAAATGAAATTCCTTATTTTTTTAAATAATATTTTGCTTATTTGGAGTTCAAATATATTGTTACCTATCATCAAAATCTATTGCAAACGTTCATCTGTTAATGCTGATCTACAATGAGATTTGACATATTTATTTGAAAATATCTTTTCACACAGCCAGGTACTGCCAAATACTGATATCAATCATACAGCCAGGTATTGCCAAATACTGATATCCATTGCTTGGAAGGCATTGATAGAATTCTATGACATCATTCTTTTGATGTTTTTCTTTTAGTATGTTATTACATTTGGAGATTAATCACTTCCAACTCAAAGTCATGTGAAGCTTCTCAATTGCACAGTTAAATGGGCTTTTAAGTATAAACATTTCCTTTGTATTTACATAGAGATCTTAAAAACATACTGGATCTATAGTTTGAATTAAAAAATATATCTGCTGCAAATTTGTGTGGAAATGGAGTTCTTGCTTTTCATGTTACCTTTTGACAGCACAGGAAGTGTATAAAGCACCTTGACATCACTTGTGTGTGTGGTAGGCAGAGTTCGAAGGTGACTCCCAAGATCCCCACCCTCTGATGTACACACCCTGTGTAATCTCTGGGATTATAAATAGGGTGGACTTTACTTCCATGATTAGGCCTGACCACAAGAGCCCTTTAAATTGGGTGTAGAGGTCAGAGACAGAGGAAATCCGAGATTTTAAGAATGAGAAGAATCTGACGTGCCATTGCTGACCTGAAGATGGAGAGGGCTATGCAGCAAGAAATGTGGGCAGTTTCTAGATGCCAAGAGTGATTCTTGGCTGCAACCGTCAAGGAAACTTGATTTTCTGTCCTATTAACGGAAAGGAATTGAATTCTGTCAACAAGAAGAATGAGCTTGGAAGTGGGTTTTTCCCTAGAGCCTGCATAGGAGAATTCAGCCTGGTTGACACCTTGATTTCAGCATATAGAACTGTGAGTTAATTAATGGGTTTTTCTTTAAGCTGCCTAGTTTGTAGTAATTTATTTAGTACTTATTGCTGTAGTTACATAGCAATAGAAAAGTAATATATTTGATTCAAAGAACGTAAGTTATTGTTGGAATGACTTTACTGGAGCAAAATTTTCACATGTAAGCACTGTTTTGCTTGTAAGTTTAGGTTGAGTCCATTAAGAAACATATCAAGTCCTAAGCAAAGATAATTTCCAAAATCACTTGATATTTGAAAATAGTGGTTCAAAGTTGTTCTTCCTATTCAAAAAAAATTCAGTCTCAGCTGTTGAGTTAAAAACAAAAACTATGATAAAATCTGACCACTCTTAAGCCATTAAACTGTTGCATGGGGGGCATCTCAGGATAGCCAGTTTCTATTTCGGACAAAAATTCATCGAACTGACAATGGTTAAAGCCACAAGAGTGAGTGAAGTTCACCATTAACACTTTTGATTCAGTAATATACTACAGGTCCAAATATTTTCCACAGAGTACCTAATAATGAATAATACTTTAAACACCTTTCATTCTCACAAATTTTGTAGTTTTGTACAACTAATCCTTTGTGTTATACAGATTTGCGACACATTAGTTACAATATCCTAGCTTATTCTATTTCAGGTTATACTGAATTAAATTCAGTATAACATTCTTTAAAAATGTTTTGCCTACAGTTTTTTCCATCTAGACTATTCATAGGGGCTAGTTCTTTAGTCACTTTACGCTTGGTATTGACTTCTCAAATAAACAACAATACTGAACAGTATCAGCACTATCTGTTGGCTGATCAATAACCGAGGAAACTACTCAAAATCACTTGTTTCATTTTTCAATTGACTATTAATGATGCTCCCAACATCCTCAATTCTTTCAGTAATTGTTCTTCCAAAAAGGCTAATACTGTAGTCTTAAATAAGTTTATTTTCTCTGGATACATTTCTTCAGCTACTGCAATCAAGCACGATTTAATTAACTCAACATCAGCAAGTGACATTTCTAACTTGACTAACAAATGAGTAGCAGAAACTTACTTTGGTTGCATCTTCATGTTCATTTTTTACTTTCGTGAAGAAATTTTACTATGCTAAGATATTCCATTTTAATTTTCTAACTTTTCTGACTTTTGTTTTCTTATGAGTTGGGAATGTTGTTGATGAGTGCTTAGTTTGGTGATGTTGACATGTGCTATATTATTTTAGCACAACTACAGTGCCACTGAATAATAAACACAATGCTTTGCCAATGCTGTGATATGAACATATGCATGGCATTTGAGAGACTATAGAATTATAACAGCATCACTGCGATTGATAGTGCACTGAGCAGCAATGCAAAAGTGATGAGACCCCAATAGACAGTCTCTGTGATTTTTTCATTGTTGTAGATAAACAGATGTGCATGGCTGTGTTCTAATAAAACTATTTATGGGTACTACAATATATAATTGAATATAATTTTCATGTTTGCCAGCCCCTGTCCTAAAGCTTAAATGCTTCATGCTCAAAGGCAAAACAGGGTGGGTTGTTGATCAGGGTCTCCACGTGTCACTATAGAATTCACATTAAATATGAATTAAATATGAATCTGGAAAAGCATAAAATATTCATTTCAGAAAAATCATTTTACTTAAGGCTTGATGTAAGATGCATGATTTAAGAGTCAAACATCAAAGTATGTCTTTATGTACTCCTTAAGGCAGGGTTTCTTGACATGTGATCAATAAAATGAATGCATATTAATACCCTTCCTCTAATTTTATTTCATTAGAAACCTATACTTTTAATAACTTATCCAGTGAACTTTTATTTATACTATAGTTCAAGAACAAGTTCCTTAAGAAGGAGATATTTTGGTAGGTGTTATAACTGACCAAATCAATGTTTCATGCTCACGCATGAAACTAGAGGAGTCCATACGTATATCTAATTATCTATGGAAATATTGTCAAAAATGACTGTGGCATAAACCCATTCAATAAATATCACTCTAACAAATTAGAACTAGGACAAAGGGAAACTAGGAAACTCAGTCTCACATATATGCTAAACATACACACACAGTACACACAGAGAGGCCACACACAAGACACAAACACAATCTTCTGTCCCTTTAGGAAGCAATTTCACGTATCTGTAACATTTTATAACTTTCTTCTTATCACTACTTGGGCTATAATTTTATGTATTGATATCTATGATTATCAGAAATTTGTATCATTGTACGTTGGAAAGGTTTTAGGAGAAGAAAATAATTTTAAATCTGATTTGAATTCTTGTTTTCCCCAGAAAAATCTTAGCTTTGGCAAAACCTTTATTCTTTGAAATTTTAAAGCTTGTACAAACTTGTGAGGCCAAGACTTAATATAAACAATTTTTCATTTAGTCCTTAGACAATACAGGGGTTCTGAAATATTCTCATTTGTCTTAATTAAAATGTTCAACGTTTTAAGATATGGTCAAACCCAACTCTCAAATCTGAGAAAAAAATAAGCAATAGTTTCTTAAGACATAGCACAGACCATAAAGTAACAGAGGCCAACAATGACAATTTTTAAAGAATTTATTTGGGAATACTTACTTATGAGAGCTTACATTCAAAGTCCAATTAGGATTATAGGGGAACTATAGCATGAATTTTAAAAATTCTACAGCAGCCATTTAAAGATAACATATGCATTAACATATGCATGTGAACACATTTGAGAAATTTGTACTTGTCACTTAAAATGCAAGAGTTTTTAGTTTTGCATAAATAACATTGCAGCAATAGCAGAAATTTTAAAATAAAATAAAAAATCATACAAAATCCCATTTCCTTAACAAATCAATATTCTTTTGCTCCCTAGTCAAAATGTACTAATTATTTTTACAGTTGCAAATCACAGTGGAAATAAAACTTTATGCCCTTGGAAAGATACGGAATTTTCACGTTGCCTCATCATCAAGGGTCATTTATAGTAACAGCATTGAGTAGGTAAATTCTACTTATATTCAACAGTCTCCAAATGTTGGATAAAAGACTGTTGAATTTTTAATTTTAAAAATATATTCAAGCAAGAACTGACTAGAAGGAAACCAGCCAAGTGTTCACAATCATTAACTGGAGGTTGGGGTTAGGTAGGAGATAGCTTTCCCTACTAGACCAGTACACCAGGTAGTATGGCACCCACTATGAAATAGAGTTGCTCCATGTCCCATTTCCTCTTTTCTTGGGCACACAAAAAGATTCTGTTCTCAATTAGTTTCAGCCACATGACAGAGTTTCGGATGACACAACATTAGCATAATCAAAGTGCAGCACTTTCTTTCCATGAGCCAACTTCCACGATCTTTCTCATTTTCTAACTGGAAGGAGACAACTAACTATATGACCTTGGAAGCCATGTCTTAAATATGATAGACACTCTATTAACTTGGGTTCCTGAATGACTAAGTGGAATGGAGTATTCCCTACTTTCCACTAACCTGAAATAGCCCAGGGCTGTTTTGTGAGCAAGAAATAAACTTCTAGTTTTTAGCAATTTATAAATGTTGTGGTCAATTTTTTACAGCAGTTACTATTACTCTATTATTATGTATAGGCAAAAAAGAGGTTGCACTTTCTCTTGTACTTCTTTCAAAAAAAAAAGTGGAGTTACATCTTTCCAAGACAAAAACGGGGGAACACTCTTGTCCCTCCAATGTCTGCACACCTTCTGACTTCACTGTCATCACCATCTCTAGTTTCTACCAGAGCCTGTGGTAGAACCTAAAGACAATGGTTCTATGCTCTCCTATGTATACAAAAACTGGGTGAGCCTTATCCAATTTCTATTACATCTAAAAAGATTAAATACCCATTTAATCCCACAGTCTTATTTATTCTTAACTGACAACTCCAATTATGTAAAACCATGTATATTGACATTTTACAAAACAGAATGAATTAGAATTGGCTGAAACTTCCACAAGTGCTTAGTACATCTGCAGATATAGTTCTATCTAGGACAGACAGGGCTGGTATGCCATGGGATTGTTTTGGCAACCAATATTTATCCATTTAATTAAAATTAAAGGCTTAAAGAAAGGCATGCTGCTTCTGCAATTTCAGGAATGTTTGATCTGTTGCCAAAAATAACACTGACATGTAATTATGCCTATTATCTGCTATATCTATCGCAAACCTAACCATAAAATATAACTGTACAGCATCATGCCTCGTTATTAGAAGTGAACAAAATATGAGATTCCTAAGTGCAACCTGCATCATCTCTGTATGTATCTAATCTCAATTAGGTCTTCAATTTAATTTTGCATTCCTTGAATTCAGCTGACAACCTATCTTATTTCCCATGATAGCTATTCCAGAATTCTTCTACTCTTCTTAAATGTCCACCTCCAGCCCTGCATTTCTCATTTTCAGCACTTATGTTACTGAGGAGATGCAGGCCATCATAATGAGGTCACTCAAATTCTTCACCTTTGACCGTTCTATATCTTCATCTATATGTTCCTCCTTACTTCTCATAGCAGATGAATCATTTTCCAGTATCTTTTTAAAGCCTTATCATACACCTCCTAAACTCTAGCTACACACCCATCCTTGCTCTTGATTCAGTTTATTTTCAACAGTTTCAGGTTTTATCTATTAACTTTCCTCTTTCCCAGTAAATATAATTATCTCTCCCTCTCTATTAATTTTTTTTCAGTCCAAAGCAAAGTTCTACTATCCATAGGACAAAAAAAAACAGAGAAAGGGAATCTTCCTCAAAGGCTCTGAATGTTATTCAATTATCTCCTTCTTTGTGCTGATAAACTTTTAAAAGAATAATCTAGCATTTCTGCTTCTTTTTCTTCTCCAGCCACTGATTTCTTATTTTTTCTTAATCTAGATTTATGAGGAAGCGACCTGGATATTGTCAGCTGAAGATGGACAAAGGTAGCCATAGAAATAGGAGAGCAAGGCAAGACAAAAGGACAATATGATGGAGGCAAATATACCTACCTTGTTGGGTGTACTTCCAGGGGAGAGAAATGGGAGAAAAGGCTGGGAAAGTAGAATATGACAGAGTGTAAAGGGTTCTGAATATCAAGCCTATGTAGCATATGGAGTGGTTTCACTGTAGTTATTTGTAAGCATATAAGAAATTCACAACCTCTAAACCCACTAACGTAAGAGAATACACTTTAAATTCAGGTAAACGGGTAAATAGGGGAACTTAACTACTCTTCCCAGCCCACCATGTCTTTTGCTACATACTATCACTTTTTTCTTGCTATTATGTTCTTCTGCTTCTACACCAAATCTAATGATCAATGTCCTTATCACATTATGACAATTTACAGCTTTCTTTTCCAATACCGGTACTGATATTTTCATGTGTTATATTTCTCATATTATATGAAAGACAGTAAATAGAAATCTGGATGTATATATAAGCCACTAATTAATCACATTCTGGTTAAAAAGAATGAGAATAACTATTTACCATCACTTCCAAGTTTCCTATGGGCTTTTTGAGGTATAATTCTTTTACAAGGTTGCTGTGACAATAATAAGGAACTTACTGAATCAAGAATTCAGTCCTAGGAAGAGATTTTTCTCTTTTGGGAATTAAATATATATAGTTGTTACTGTTCCTTCTGAACTTTCTCATAGAATTATGGTGTATAATGGTGTCCTAGGTGCTTGCTGAAGTATAAAGTCCATGGGCTGACCTGATAAGTGTATAACTATCTACAGGAATTGATTGCTGACACTTGTTGATTGCTTTCTACGTTCCAGACACTGTTCTATGTGCTTTACATAAGAAAGGTGGCTCAGACAAGTCATGGGTTTGGGCTAACGTGGAAGAGGCAGGATCTGCCCAGGCAGATAAATGCCTGTCTCATGATCTGGCCATCACATAATTTGAGCCTATTTGAGGACAAAAGGTGCCACTTGTATGTGTCACTATATTAAGTCTGATACGTCTAGTAAAAATATTATAGATTGAACAGACAACAGAGGCAACTATCTACAGGATAGTTGTTTTCACAAAATGCCACAATTTAAGGGAAAAATAACCTCAGAAAAGAGATATTATTTGTTCCCCAATAACAAACAAATATGCATGGGTCAGTTTAACTGGTCTTCAAATTAGAAAGTGGATGACATGCTCTGCAATCACTAAGCAGAAATTAGATTATTTTTTCTAGATGGACGGGAAGGGCCAATGTTATTTAGGGACTGGTGATTATAGAGGGACAAATGGGCAGCAATGGGGAGCAGGTGTCTTCCACAGACTTCAGACACCTGAGGGGAATGAGAGAACGGAAAAGAAAGGGGAGGAAATTAGAGAGACTTCTACAGATATTTCAATTTTATTTACAGGTCTTACTTTCCCATAGTTTAATTTAAACTCAGTCTTATTTCTTAACATTTTCATCTTTGGTCACAAGAAGGATGCTATTACTCTGTACAGAAGGCCTAACTAAAGATATGCTGATTACCAGTATCATTTCAATAATCTAGGGGAAATATTAGCATCTTGTTGTCTTTAAGGAACTATATAGAGGGCAAGTTAGCTTATTCTTTTTTTTTTTTTTTTTAGATTATTCGTTTCTTAGGTCTTTCAGACACTGATATTTCCCTCTGAGGTAACAGAGTATTAGTTACAGACAGTGGTGGGTCAGCAACTCCAGGTCCAATCAAAGACAGTTTTTGGTCAGAAAGATCTCAGTTTAATAAACAAGGAAACCATAGATGTGATCTAGCATTAACCTGTAGAAATACCTATTAACTTCTTTGTTGAGTAAGCTTATGCTATATTTATGGTTGGGGCAGGTGTAGATTCGCCTCCAGCCCCACTAAGTAGAGACAGGTCATGGAAGAAGAAATAGACTTAAGTAGGAAAAAGACAGCTGAGTATATGTCAAGCTGGAGGTTGATCTAACTATGAAGAATGGCATTAGCACAGTTTATTTCCATGATATCTTTCCAGGAAGTTAAGCATTTTTTCTTCCACTATGTCAAGTTTTCCAAGTCTAGTACAGAAATACTCCATGAATCAGAATACAGACTCAGTTGGGATAGTTTCCAGTTTTTCTGATGAGGTTTATTTGTTACATGATGCAAGATTTTAAGCCTCACTAGCAATTAAATAGGATGAAATGCTTAACACAGGCAAATGTAATTGAGCTTTCATAGGCTTACTTTAAAAAATATAAAATGTAAAATATTTGCAGGGATGCATTGCATTTATTTCTTACTTAGCAGACGTTGTGAGGCAAGATGGCCAGGAAAAATGTATTTAATAAAATTCCAGAATTTACCCAAATAGCAAAAACTTTAAAAGGAATAAATAAAAAGAAATAGCTGTATGGTCTTATCTGAGTACAATTTTCTAGAATGACCTAATCTGCACCACAGACATGTAGATTAGCCTGCACTAATGCCAACACTTTAGACATTTGGTAAGGTATTTATCTTCATTCCACTTAAAAAACAGCTCAGGACTGTATAGTAAAGCAGAGAAATAATTTATTTCTTCACCATTTCCAAGAGAAATTTTCTATGCCATAAATTTCTTTAATTGATAAATGTCTTTTTAACAGAAGGAAAAAAATTAAAAACCAAGTAAGGATTCATAAAGTGTACATAAAAAGAGTTTCTGAAAATCGAATATTTACAAACATTGAAATATGTCCTCTTCATTGCATTAAGCAAAAGAAAGCACAAAGTATTTAATGTGAACTTCCTAAACTTGTGATTCACTTGAGTTATTAAAAACGGCCGGGAAGATTTCTGCAAGGACATTATTTTTTTTTAAAAAAAAAATCTATTTATGAGTCTCTTCAAGCATCACTGTAGAGTTTTTCCACTCCACCTCATTCTCCCACCTGTTTGGAAAGATATGTCCTGGCGGTGTGTCTAGGCCCTAATATCATTCCTAACCACATGCAAATTGAATTCCAGCCTCATAGCATCAAATCTCTGAGGAATAAAATCTGGCCACATACAAAGAACACAAACTGTTCCTTAACAAGATGGCAGGTACTTGGCACATGATTTGGGTTTTGTTTAAACAAGCTGATTAGCAGTATCACGTTGGCAAGTTCATTGTTTATAATCATTCTATTTCACTTGCCTGTAAAATGTAGAAGCACACAGTCAGTTTTATAAGCCTGGTATGAATCAATTGGGATTTTTTTCCTCTAGAGTAAATGCTGCATAGCTAAAAACAAGGGAGAAAAAAGATAATTTAAGTGCAAGAGATTTTAAAGCCCACCAACACTGCTGTAAGAAAAAGGTTTCTGCTAACAATTATCCCATTCACCACACTCAAACTTCTGTGGAAAAAAGAAATAGACACATCAGTAAATCTCAGTGTATTTCCTGCTTAAAATCTGTGTAGATAAATGGACTCACATCTAGAATTATTACTTTTCAATATCATTTTCAAATCCTTCTCGCCACATGAGTCTCAACACTATCTGGAAAGCTCCAACACATTTAGGTGTTTTTTAGGAAGCAGTAAGTTATTAAACATGTCTGATGACTGCTGTTTGACAACTGAATATTAGGACTCAGACATTTTTAATACAAATAATCTCACTTGTATTTTCACAGGAACAGAGTTATGAGAAACCTGTTTTCTATATCCACTTACTCATTTAATATCTTCCTTTCTAATCCAACCCAAAGATTCTTAAACCATGTCTTCAACCATTTGATGCTCTTGATTTTTCCATTTGTGTTCTTAATTCTAATCCCTACCACTTCTTTTAGGGTCATTGTCCATTATTCACTTTATTTCAAGTATTAGAAGCAAAATAGTACAGTGCTTAGAGACATGAACTTGGATACCCGGCAGTCCTGGGTTCAAGGCCACACACTCCAGCTTGGCTTCCCAAACCCCAAGCTTCCTCATCTAGTACCCATGTTATTGGTTCTGAGGCTCCAGTGAGATAATTCATGTAGGTGTTCAGGACAGTGGCTGACACAAAATAAATACAAAATATGTCTTTCCATTAGTAAATCATTAATATTAGTTTTCATTGTGATTTTTATTATTTCCTTTTCTTGTCCTCTTCTGACTTTGTATTAGCTTAGTCTATAAATATATTAAATATATTTTGCATACAATGGAGTAAAGACAGCCTCTTTAATAAATGGTGTTGGGAAAATTGGACAGCTACATGCAAAAAAATGAAACTAGACCATCAGCTTACACCATACACAAGAATAAACTCAAAATGGATAAAAGACTTAAATGTGACTCATGAATCCATAAAAATCCTAGAAGAAAATGTAGGCAACAAAATTTCAGACATCATACACAGCAAAATTTTCACTGATATATCACCTAAGGCAACAGAAACAAAGGAAAAAATGAACACATGGGACTACATAAAACTCAAAAGCTTCTGCACAGCAAAAGAAACAACCATCACAGTGGAAAGGCAACCCACTGTATGGGAGAGCATAACTGCCTATGATATAAAAGATAAGGGACTAATTTCCAAAATATATAGAATGCTCATACATCTCAACAAAAGGAAGACAAAGAACCCAATTAAAAAATGGGCAGAGGAACTAAATAGACACCTCTCCAAACAGGACATACAAATGGCCAAGAGACATATGAAGAAATGATCAACTTCACTAATCATCAGAGAGATGCAAATTAAAACAACAATGAGGTATCACCTCACACCTGTCAGAATAGCCGCCATCAACAAAGCATCAAACAACAAGTGTTGGCGAGGGTGTGGAGAGAAGGGGACTCTAGTACACTGCTGGTGGGAGTGCAGACTGGTGCAGCCACTATGGAAAACAGTATGGTGTTACCTCAAAAAATTAAAAATTAAATTACTATTTGACCCAGTGATCCCACTCCTAGGAATATACCCTAAGAAGCCTGAAACACCAATCAGAAAGAATACATGTACCCCCATGTTCATAGCAGCGCTATTTACAATAGCTAAGATCTGGAAACAGCCCAAGTGTCCATCAGTAGATGAATGGATAAAAAAGGTGTGGTACATACACACAATGGAGTACTATGCAGCTGTAAGAAAGAAAAATCTCTTATCCTTTGCGACGACATGGGAGGACCTGGAAACTATTATCCTAAGTGAAACAAGCCAAGCAGAGAAAGACAAATATCATATGATCTCACTTATTTCTGGAATATAATGAACATAACAGTGTGAGGAACAGGGTAGTCCCAGAGACATGGAAGTAGGGTACAGACTGACATTTGCCAGAAGAAGGGGTGGGGGAGGGGAGCGATGAACACAGAACTTGTACGCATGTACTCATAACCAATGGACATGGACAACAAAACTGGGGACGGGGCAGGGAGGGAGGGGGAGGAGGGTGTCAATGGGGGAAAAAAGAGAAACATCTGTAACAAAAATAAATTAATAAAATATATATATATATATATTTCATTTTTTATTTAAAATATTTAAAAATTCTAGTTTAAAAGAATTTACTTAAAATAATTCTTCCTGGAGGAAGATGATAGCAGGCAGGACTGGAGCGAGGGTGAGTGTGTGAAAGAGGGAGCAAGTGTGAGAGAGAGTGTGAGTGGACGTGAGTGTGGACGAGCAACCTTGAGCAGTACAGAAACGTGGGCAGAGGGTTCCTGTGCTATGAATGGGGAGCAGCCGGCTACTGCGGTAAGCTGCTCGTCAGGGTGCTTATCCTTGCACGGCCAGAGGCCCTGCCATTTTGGAAGATCTCTGGTCTTTTCTGGGAGGGGGCATCTCAAGCGGCTAGGGCCCAGTGACCTGAGCCCCCCAGTGCACCTTGCACCATTGGACCAGTGGACCCCGCTGAGTCAACACAGACCAGAACACAGTAGCGGTGCTGTCAAGGTGCATGCTGTGGAAGCTGCAAGTGGCTGGGAGCCCAGCACCATGCCCCACAGTAGCAGCCTGATCAGAGCCGAGACACACCCACAGCCAGAGGTTCGGGAGCAGACATCCATCTCTAGGCAGCAGCAGCACAGATCGGCAGCTGAGACCCATTCCCAACAGCATCAGCAGAGGCTGAGTAGGAGCTGAGCCCCACAAGGCAGCAGCGCTCCCCAGCTGCCAGCAGCAGGACCCGGGGCTCCAGTGGGGCCTGCGTGATCCAGCAGCAGTGCCTACCAGGACAGACCAATACCAGCTGCCAGTTGTCAATCCTCCAGGACCTACAGCAGGCAAGAGATGCCACATACCAGAACAGTCTGGGAGGCACAGCAGCCTTATTTGATACACACTGACCTGCCTACACATCCCAACATCCCTCATTGGGTCTAGAACTACCAGAGGACTAAAATGGGGAGACAAAGAAACAACACCCAAATGAAAGAAAAGGAGGAGTCACCAGAAAAAGGACTACATGAAGTGGAAGAAAGCAGTGAGAACTACAAGCAACTTAATAAGAATTATAGAGAGCTCAGCAGGAACTACATCAGCTTAAAGAAAGAGGTAGAAGCTATGAATAAAAATCAAGAGGAAATAAAGAATGGCATAGCTGATATGAAAAATACCTTAGAAGGATTCAATAGTAGATTAGAAGAAGCTGAAGACTGAATCAGTGAGTTAGAAGACAAGGTAGAAAAAAACGCCCAAATAGAGCAGCAAATGGGGAAAAATATTAAAAATCAGGAGGAGAGTTTCAGGGAGCTTTGAGAAAATACAAAGCGTAACAACATTTACATCATAGGGGTACCAGAAGGAGAAGGTTCAGAGAAAGGAATAAATAACCTGTTTGAAGAAATAATGACAGAAAACTTCCCTAAACTGGTGAAGGAAAAAGTCACACAAGTCCAGGAAACACAGAGAGTCCCAAGCTAGATGAACCCAAAAAGACCCACAGCTAGACACATCATAATTAAAATGGCAAACATTAAAGACAAAGAAAGAATCTTAAAGGAAGCAAGAGAGAGACAGAAAGTTACCTACAAGGGAGCTCCCATTAGACTGTCAGTGGATTTCTCAATAGAAACACTGCAGGCCAGAAGGGATTGGCATGAAGTGTACAAAGTAATGAAAGGCAAGGGTGTGAATCCAAGACTACTCTATTCAGCAAGGCTAGCATTCAAAATTGAAGGTGAAATAAAGAGCTTCACAGACAAAAAAAAAATCTAAAGGAATTTACTACCACCAAACCAGCACTGCAAGAAATGCTCAAGGGACTGCTGTAAGAAGAAGAAGAAATAAAGAGAGAGAGAGAGAGAGAGAGAGAGAGAGAGAGAGGCATAAAATAAAAATGGCAAGTAATAAGTATATATCAATAATAACTTTAAATGTAAATGGCTTAAATGCCCCAATCAAAAGACATAGAGTAGCTGATTGGATAAGAAAACATGACCCATATATATGCTGTCTACAAGAGACCCACCTCACAACAAAAGACTCACACAGGATGAAAGTGAAGGGATAGAAAAAAATTTTCCAGGCAAATAGAAATGAAAAACAAGCTGGTGTAGCAAAACTCATACAGGATAAGATAGACTTCAAAACAAGGGCCATAATAAGAGACAAAGAAGGTCACTGCATAATATTAAAAGGAACAATCCAACAAGAGGATATAACCCTGGCAAACATATATGCACCAAACACAGGAGCACCAAAATATATTAAAAGACTTCTGGAGGACTTCAAAGGAGAGCTCAATAGCAATACAATCATAGTGGGTGACTTTAACACCCCACTGACACCAATGGATAGATCTTCTAGACAAAAAATAACAGGGACACACAGTCCCTAAATGACCAACTACATCAGCTGGACTTAACTGATATTTACAGAACATTTCACCCCAAAGTTGCAGAATATACATTCTTCTCAAGTGCACACGGGACATTCTCAAAGATAGACCACATGTTAGGACACAAAGTAAATCTCTACAAATTCAAGAAGATTGAAATCATATCAAGCATATTTTCAGATCACAATGGCATGAAACTAGAAATCAATTGCAACAAAAACATGCAAAAACATTCAAACACATAGAGGCTAAATAACATGTTATTAAACAATGAATGGGTTACCAAGGAGATCAAGGAAGCAATTAAAAACTTCCTGGAAACCAATGAAAATGAGCACACACAACACAAAATCTATGGGACGCAGTGAAAGCAGTCTTGAGAGGGAAGTTCATAGCACTACAAGCCTACTCAAGAAATACAAGAAACAAGAAAAATTTCTAATTGTCTTTCTAACCTTACATCTCAAAGAACTAGAAAGTAAACAAAAACAAAGATTGAGAGCAAGTAGAAGGAAAGAAATAGTAAAGGTGAGAGCAGAAGTAAACAACATAGAACCTAAAAAAACAATTCAAAAGATCAATGAAACAAAGAGCTGATTTTTTGAAAAGATAAACAAGATTGATAGACCCTTAGCCAGAGTCACCAAGAAACAAAAATAGAAGACCCAAATAAACAAAATCAGAGGCAAAAGAGGAGAAGTAACAACTGACACCACAGAAATACAAAGGATCATTAAAACATACTACGAACAATTATATGCCAACAAATTGGACAAGCTAAGCGAAATGGACAGATAACTAGAAACACACAGTCTCCCAAAACTGAACAGCGAAGAGATAGAAAACTTGAATAGACCAATAACAACTAAGGAAATTGAAGATGTAATCAAGAAACTCCCAGCAAACAAAAGCCCAGGCCCAGACGGCTTCACAGGAGAGTTTCACTGAACATTCAAAGAAGATCTAACATCTATTCTCCTCAAACTATTCCAAAAAATGCAATAAGACAGAAGACTTCCGAACTCATTTTCTAAGGCCAACATAATTCTAATTCCAAAACCAGAATAAAACACTACAAAGAAAGAAAACTACAGGCCAATATCCCTGATGAACACTGATGCCAAAATCCTTAACAAAATATTAGCAAATCAGATCCAGCAATACATCAAAAAAAAATTATTCATCATGACCAAGTGGGATTCATCCCAGGGATGCAAGGCTGGTACAATATTCACAAATCAATAAATGTGATACACCACATAAACAAAATGAAAGATAAAAACCATATGATCATATCAATAGATGCTGAAAAGGCATTTGACAAAATCCAGCACCCATATTTGATAAAAACGCTCAGCAATGTGGGAATAGAGTGATTATATCTTGACATAATAAAGGCAATATATGAAAAACCTACAGCCAACATCATACTCAATGGGCAAAAACTACAAGCATTTTCCTTCAGAACAGGAACAAGACAGGGATGTCCACTCTCACCATTCTTCTTTAACATAGTACTGGAAGTCTTAGCCACAGCAATTAGACATGAAAAAAACAAAAGGAATCCAAATTGGAAAGGAGGAAGTAAAACTGTCATTATTTGCAGATGAAATGATACTGCACATAGAAAACCCTAAAGACTCCCTCAAAAATTTACTAGATTTAATAAATGAATTTGGCAAAGTAGCAGGATACAAAATTAACATCAAGAAATCAATAGCATTCTTGTACACCAACAACGAACTCAATGAAAGAGAAGCTGAAAAAGCAACCTTTTTACCATTGTGGCATGACAATTAAGATACCTAGGAATAAACATAACCAAAGAAGTAAAGGACCTATGCACAGAAAGCTACAGGTCACTAAAAAAAGAAATAGAAGAAGACATAAAAAAGTGGAAGCATATACCTTGTTCCTGGATTGGAAGAACTAACATTAAAATGTCCATACTACCAAAAGCAATCTACAGATTCAATGCCAGCCTCATCAAAATACCAATGACATATTACACAGAATTATAACAAATACTCCAAAAGTTTATATGGAACCACAAAAGACCCTGAATAGCTACAACAATCTTCAAAAAGAAGAACAAAGTAGGAGGGATCACAATACCGGATATCAGGTTATACTACAAATCCATGGTAATCAAAACAGATTGGTACAGGCACATGAAGAGGCATATAGATTAATGGAACAGAACAGAGAACCCAGAAATTGACCCAAGTCATTATGCTCAATTAATATTTGACAAAAGTGGCAAGAGCATACAGTGGAGTAAAGATAACCTCTTCAATAAATGGTGTTGGGAAAATTGGACAGCTACATGCAAAAAAATGAAGCTAGACCACCAACTTACATCATACACAAGAATAAACTCAAAATGGATAAAAGACCTAAATGTGACCCATGAACCCATAAAAATTCTAAAAGAAAATGCAGGCAACAAAATTTCAGACATCACACATAGCAGAATTTTCACTGATACAATGCGTAAGGCAAGAGAAACAAAGGAAAAAATGAACACATAGGACTACATCAAACTAAAAAGCTTCTGCACAGCAAAAGAAACAACCATCAAAATGGAAAAGGAACCCACTATATAGGAGGGCATAATTGCCAGTGATACTTCAGATAAGGGGCTAATTTCCAAAATATGTTGAGTACTCACACAACTCAACAAAAGAAAGACAAAGAACCCAAGTACAAAATGGGCAGAGGACCTAAATAGGCACCTCTCCAAACAGGACATACAAATGGCCAAGAGACATATGAAAAAATGCTCAATGTCACTAATCATCAGAGAGATGCAAATTAAAACACCTATGAGCTATCACCTCACATCTGTCAGAATAGCTGCCATCAACAAATCATCAAACAAAAACAGCTGGCGAGGGTGTGGAGTAAAGGGGACTCTAGTACACTCATGGTGGGAATACAGACTGGTGCAGCCACTATGGAAAATAATATAGTGTTACCTCAAAAAATTAAAAGTGGAACTTCCATTTGACCCAGTGATCTCACTTCTAGGAATATATCCTAAGAAGCCTGAAACACCAATCAGAAAGAAGATATGTACCCCTATGTTCATAGCAACACTATTTACAATTGCTAATATCTGGAAACAGCCCAAGTGTCCATCAATAGGTGAGTAGATAAAAAAAAAAACTGGTACATATACACAATGGAATACTATGCAGCTATAAGAAAGAGAGATCTCTTATCCTTTGAGATGACATGGAGGGACCTGGAGAATATTATGCTAAGTGAAATAAGCCAGTCAGAGAAAGACAAGTATCATATGATCTCACTTACTTGTGGAATAAAATGAACAAAACAAGCTGAGGAACAAAATAGACCCAGAGACATGGAAGTGGGGTGCAGATTGACAAACCTCAGAAGAAGTGGATGTGGGGGGAGGCAAGAGATAAACCACAGAGCTTATATGCATGTATGCGTAAACAAGGACATAGACAATAATGCTGGGGAGGGGGGCAAGATTGGGAGGAGGGTGTCAATGGGGGAAAAAAGGAGAAACATCTGTAACAATAATAAATAAAAATAAAAATAAAATAGTTCTTCCTCTCTTTGGCTAATGCCATACTTATTTTCTTTCTCATCTACAACTTCTTGAAAGAATAGGCTAGACATCCTGTCACCACATTTTCATTTTGTTTATTCCTGAACACAGTTGCTGTATAGTACCCCAACCTTGTCCCCAACCATAGCATATTTTTTAGACAGCAATCTTACCTACTCACATTTTTTTAGCCAGAGTCCTTGCTGCAACCACAGACTCCTCTTCTGGCTGTGTGCTGCTACCCTGATATTTGACTGGCACCTCAAACTCAGTAAGTCTACGTCAAAACACTACCTTAGATTTCAATTTGTTTTGCCTCTTCTATTGTCTATTTCAGTCTGTAGCACCACTACCATCTACTTGCTAATATTAAAATAATAAGTATTATGTTAACTACAAACTATAGCAGCAATAACTAAAGCTATTTGAATGTTTACTCTATGCCAAGCATTGGTGTAAGTATTTGGAAATATTAATTCAGTGTTCACAAAAATCCTATGAAGTAATTATTATCATTATCTGATGAAGCACAGGCTTAAGTAATTCACATAGCTAGTAAGTAATAAAGCCAGGTATTCCTTTGGAGCCTACACTTTACTATATTGAGTTCAGCTTGGAAGCCAGAAAGATGAAAGTCATCTTTAACTTCTCAATTGCCTTCACTTTATTGAGTTAGTACCAAATTCTGCTCATTTTAGCTCCTATACACCTACCAAATAGATCTCTTCAAATTCTCATTTTATCTCACCTATGACTGCTACATTCTTTGCTTCTAGTTCTTTCCAATATATCTAGTCATATCCTGCCAGAAAGATCTGTCTAATATTAAATTCTGATGAGTTCATTCCCTGCTTCAATGGTTCCCAAGACTTTGAGGATAAAAAGCAAGTTTCACTATACAGATATTGTTTACCTCTTCAATGCTAACTATTGTCACTTTTATCCCCACATATAATATCCCGGGAGAACTGTGACCCCAAACTTAGTCTAGGCTGTGGCGAGGGCTGAAGTTCAGGCATGTGAGTTCCTACTCCAGCAGAGTCTAAGAGCAGGGCACTTAAGAACTTCTTGGGAGAATTCAAACTTAGGGACAATTTTTTTTAACCAAGAACTGGCCAAAAAATAAGGCAGGAGGTTAGGTGTCAAGGTAAGTTTGAAAGATAACATAATGAGTTAAACTTTGGAAATACTGAATTTGAGGAGCAAGTGGCAAATCCATATGTCAATGTCCAATAAATAAACTTGCACTAGTAACACAGTCCTAGATATTAGAGGTAAGGAGTTATTTCAAATATAGTACATTGACCAATCATCTCTTCAACTGTTCTCTGGAACTTGACTATGTGTAACAATTGAAGAAACTATAAAGTATTAGCTAATAGCATCTTGAGACTATTTTTTAAAAAGTTTAAATCAGAGGAGAGAAAGTCACCCTCCTTTTTCCCATTTTGTCACATATTGCTTCTCATCTTGGGCACCATGCGGATTCAGGGTGTCTCTAGTACTGTCTGGTGGAAGAGTAATTGTACTTTCTGCATCTGGAAGGATTGTGGCAACTGATGGGGAACTGTGAAGTCTGGGGAAGCAGCCATAGATAACATGGTATCTGTTGGAGTAGCAATGAAATGCTGTAGAGTGAAATGTTGACAGGCCACCCACGGCCCAGCAGAGAGCCTACCACGCTCAACAAAGCTCATGCAGAACTTATTTGGAACAAAGCTTTTTATACATGTTTGAGATAATATTGACTAATCTCAGACATAACTAGGTGGCCGGGGGTGGGTATCAATTATACCGTTGTGGGCTCTGGAAGCCTAGGGCACTTATTAGAAAGACGGAAGAAGGAGCAGAATTTAAGCATCACTGTTAAATAACTTCTTTGGTACCAATAACCTTATGGAGTCTAAGAAATTCAAATTATGCCAGAACTATTAAACATTTGGTAATTTTCCTAACATACTTGATCTGCTTACTGTTCTCACCCACATCTGTGCTGGAAATTTTGCAGCATTAGTTGTAAAGTCTTTTTTTTTTTTTTAAATCTGCCTCGCCGAAGCAAGGCCACCAAAAATTTGGTTGCCTCCCACACGAAAAAAATGGGAGAGAGAGAGAACATTAGTTGTAAAGTCTTTGAAGCCAATGCTAATCTCACCTAAAATAATGCTCAGTACATAGTAGGCACCTAAAATATTTATTGCACTCAATTAAATACAAGTTGAGAAAAAAGAATTCAATCAACTTATTAAGAAATTGAAAAGCAGTAGATTCATTCATCTAGTCATTCATTCTTTTGTTTATTCAAAAGCATCTCTGTAATCTAGCACTGGGCTAGATTCTAGAGATGTAATGGTACAAAAAACACAATTTTTGTCTTTAAGGAGCTTATTGTGACATAAAACAGTAATAGCAACTCCAAATTGGGGTACTTATGATAGGATAGTCACTATGTTAGTGTCTATAAATAAACGGCCTCATTTAAGTCTCACAACATAAAGATAAAATTTGTATTTTTTCTCCCATTTTATAAGAAGTGGTCATTCAATGATTAAGGTGATTTGCCAAAGTCACACAGCTTGTATTTGCAAAGCCAGAATTTGCAGTCTATTTTAGGTTAATGCTAGCATTCTTCACCTTCCATCATTCAGCTATGACAGACAATTTTTGTCATATCAGGTACTATTTCCCTTTAAATAGATTTACTTGGACTTGTCTAGAGCAATAATGTCTGTAAAATCATTAGTTTGATTTGTTAGTTATTTATTTTTTCATAATATACATTCAAGTAAATATTTTTAAAAAAAGTTTTCCCTCATACTACCCCAAATTATCTTGTGTCACTTTGGACACATCTGGGGGCATACTGCCTTATATCATGGTTACCTCACATGAATTGAAGGACCAAAGTGAAGCCAGGTGGCAGCAGCCACAAATCTAGCTCTTGTCTGCTACCATTGTGAGAAATCTAGTTGTTATGATCACTCTTGCCTTTCACCATGGTCCAAAGCTGCTATTCAACAAGACTAAGAGGTGTTCATGACCCATCTCAGCAAGTGGTCTCCACTGCTGTCATCCAGTGTCACTGAGGTTTAGCCTAGATTGTGTAGGTTCATAACACCAAGTTTAAAGTATAAACCAAATTGCTTCTTTGTAGAAATGATCACTATGATTTATGTCTAGCTACCCCCCACCCTCATCTCATATTACTTTTCCCAGTGCTCACCATAGTCCAAGCAACACTAAACTCTTAGTATTCTTCACACACATGTAGCTCATTTATGCTTCAAGGTCTTCACACGTACTGTTCCTTCTGCTGAGAATACTTTCATCAGTTCTTCCCATTGCTCTTCTAGCCATTCAGACCTCATCTCCAATGTCACTGTCTTAGAGAAACCTTCCATCACCATCCTACACAAGTGTCCCTTACTCTTTGTCACGTATCTTGTTTTTATTCCCTTTTGCATTTATCACATGAAATTATCAAGTTTATTTTTTATTTATGTGCTTTTTGTCTGTTTTCCCAAATAGAATATAAATTATATAGGAAGGACTTTGTGTAATCCTCAACTCTATGTCTGCTTTATTCACTGTTCCGTAGCCTTACTATCTAGAAGATAGAAGACAATAATTATTAAAGAGAGAATAATTTTAGAGACCTAGTGATGAAGTTGCATATTCAATGCACTTTCATAGGGCTTATGCTGCTTTCTTAATTTTTCTGTCTCTTATCTTGGTATTTGATTGTCACTCACTGCTTTTGACTGCTTGCTATCAGGGTGTTTTCCTCTTACACAGTGCTGTAAGACTACACCATTCTTAAAAAAAAAAACAGCTTCTTCTCTTTCTTCCATGTCCACTGAACAAATAACTCTTAGTAAGTTTAAGACACTGTGGATAAAATTTTTTTCTCATCTTTTGAAAATTCTACATATATGAGGCTTTTTTTTTTTGTTCTGTTTATGCCCAAGATTTTGTAGCATTTACAAAGGTAAAGATAAGACCCATAGTTGTTTTCTACTCTAGTAGAGCATGTGTGGTCTGCCTTGGTTGAATTCTGATGCAGTCAACTCTAGCTATTTGAAAGAAAAGAATCATTTGAGGATGTGGTGATGGGGAATAATACAAACAATATTTATACAGATGCTCACATCCATTTGGGCCACATTCTCATTCTGAAAAAAGGAGCATGCAGATGAATAGCACTCAGCTTGTTCCATCTGGGCGGATAGTGAAAGTATTTGCTGAGGATGGCAAATTGGACCTCACTGCATGTGAGGAAGCTGTCCCTGGAATAAGGTAAGTGGGAAGAAGCTTGATGGTAAAAAAAAACACACACACACAAAACAAAACAAAACAAAACAAAACACACACACACACACACAAAATAACCCAAAAAAACAAGAAGGCTCTAACAGTCCATAGATTATCACTAGACTACTTGGCAGAGACACTAATGGAATATATTTTCTAATACATATAGGATTATCCAGAATAGTCCACATGGCTATTAGTTAATAATACATCAAACATTTCCCTAAATGAATGATGAAGTGTGGATGTGCTATAGAAATATCATCCTGTGACCAAATGAGAAACCATCTGCACATTTGTATTAACTTGGCTTTCATCACATCTAAGTATATACTTAGTTTATTTTAATGATGCTACTGTAAGACATATCCAAATACAACAGAGTGTATTGGGTTTGTTATAAAACCTTAAGGGTCTGGTCACTGGAACAATTTTAGCCCCAAATATCTGGCCTGTGCATCCAACAAAATGTCAAGTTATGAAGACTCAGGCTATGCAAATGAAGTTTTTGTTTCTGCTTTGGACTCTAAAACTTATAATAAATTTGTTCTGAATAATTCAATCACAGTTCTTTCACTTTATTTTTAAATGTGCCAAATTCAAGACACAACCAAAACAAACAATTTCATCTAAATACATGTTGCAAATAATAGATATCAATTAAATGCCATTTTTTCTAGCAAGTAATAATTGAATTCACAAACACTATACAGATACTGGCAACTGTTCTGCATACTGATTACATGTTACAATAAAATTTAAAAATTGATATTTGGGGCAAGTTTTCTGCTTTGAAACTATGTTGATAATCAAAATTAAGATCAGCATATAGATATATACTGTTCTTTTCTACTGGTGACCAGCATCTGGCTTTGCAAAGTGAGAATAAAAAACACAGACTCCTCCACACTTGGTCAGGTGGCATGAGTGCTGAGCTTTTGCTTTTCATTGGAATCTGCAGGAAAAGAGTTGAAGAACTCCTCTCTTGTGAGACGTATGTATTGACCTCAAAGGGTGAAATGCAGGGCACTATTTATTCAGGTGAAAAAATACAAAGCTTTGCGTGTTGTTCAGCAGTGATCAAACAAAGAAGATTCCAAAGAATGTACTCCATGTGTGATTTTCAGAACTCAACTGTTGTATTTCCAATATTAAGTGGTTAGGCAGAAACATCACAGTTGTGAGGCAGTGACAATTTTATTCATAATAAATGTGTTCAGATAGAAGGTTTTCTATAATTTCTGTGTATAAACAATAGTCAGTGAAAAACTAGGAATGATTTCCTCTGTGACTAAATTTAGCTGTTTATGACACTTATAAGGGCAGTAATCTACTGAGTTAAATGAATAAATTTTACAAATTATTTTGTTGCAAAGTTTCTAATAATGGAAGCTAATACTCTCTGTATTGAATAGCCTTTAGATGACCAAAATTGGTAACCATATTCTACCATGTAAATCTAATGAGGATGTCATCATCAAATTACTGAGAAAGCATACATTACATACTTTCTAGGTAATGGATATAAGTTTCAAACTCTGATCTCAAAGAATTTACAGTAGTAATGTCCCACCTCAGGGTAAATCCCCTCTCTGTGCAACTTTAAAGCTTTCTTCAAAAGCAAGCTAATAATGTTATCTTCCATAAGTCTAAGTCTTCTAACATATAAAATGAGATATTAAGATAGATCTTTACAAAGTTCCTCTTAAGTATGAAAATTCTGTGATCCTAAAATAACTAATTTCTGAGGCTGAGGAGATCATGGGTTGTGGAGCTGGGATTTGAGATGGGAATGTGAAATATGGGTTTTAATATATAGATAGGATGGAAAAACACATTCTGGGCAAATGGAATTGGGCAAGCACAGGTTAGAGGTAAGCCGGCATAATAGGATCAGAAGTCTAGTGATGGGATGAACTTGCTTGAGTGGAGACATATTGGAGAGTAGTTGAGAAAAAGTTGACTGGTAGGTTGGGCGAGATGGTGGAATGACTTGATTATTGAACTGGGAGTTCAGAATTTATTATAGAGGTAAACGTGTTTTCTAAGGAGAAGGATATAATTTTCAAGGTATGTTTCATAGAGATTAATGAAATTGACATGTATAGATGTATTAGAAGTGGTAAGTCCCATTACAAAGCCATAGGGCTATAGAACAGGTTGGTAAGGAGCATTACTCAGGTGGTTTCAATTGGAAGTGTAAAGGAGGACCAGAAATGTTCTCCAAATCACTGCACTGTATGGTGGAGATCAGTTTTTCATGTATCATTGCAGAAAATCTGTCCATGTTTTCATTTTGCAGAGCAGATGCTTCACATCATAGTAGAAATGTAAGCTCAGGAAAGGCCATATGCTGGTTAAGTGCCAAAAATATGATTGATAATTATATTCTCTGGAATTCTTGTTGCCCCTCAGAAGTAGAAATGGCATCCATGTGTTGCCACTGCACAACGAAACTTACAGTTGCTCTTAGCAGGAAAACACACAAAACAGTGAGAGCTGGGCAGCATAACAACATCCAGTAGGGGGACAGAATTCTTCTTCACATACATTTGTAGGATTATAATGAACTAAAGAATTACTTAGTTCTAATGATTTTTTAGGAAGAGAAAAATATTTGCAACACAAATAAAAGCATTTTGATAACATAGCCTCAAAAAGGAGCCAAAGGAAAGCACAAAAAGTGAGAGTCATATGAGTAACTGAGGACAGAAGGTTACAAAACTTGGATTTCCCCAGATAGGGCAAGACTCTAAAGAGTTCTCTTAGAGGTTGATTCTAATAGCATTCAAACAAAATTCCCATCAAAGTTCTCATGGATTTAGTTAATCCTCAACCTGTAGGCTACACTTGGTTGGTTAGTGCAAATTTGCAATTAAATTGTGAAAATGGTTCTTAGTAAGTTACCTCTGGGGTCCTTTTTTCTAACTTAGTTCCCATAAGAAGATGAAAAATATTAAGAACCTGAATCACTCAGTGTTACTTGTGCCAGATACACTGTGTAGATCCCATGGCAGGCGTATTTAATGAGGGAGTCAATTGCTGCCTCAGTTCTAATTTGGCCTTTCCCAGTGTCCAATATGTTTCTCTTAGATGAACTGGTCCACCGGGAGCTTCAAAAAGTTAGGGTGTGTGAAGAGAAGGAACAGGGAAAATTTCAGCATTATGACAGTTTTCTGCAAGCTTTATTTTGTACAAAGTTATGTCAATTGATTTCTATGGTTTAAATGAACCAGAGCACAGGCACCTTAATTAATCAAAAATTTCCCCTTAATATCAACTCACAACACATGCTACCATTTCACTGTGGAGTAACATATTTCTGCATTGTCCTACATATGGTCCAAATTAGCACCTGCACAGTTCAGTTATTAAATGAAAAACAGCTCTTTACTTGACCTATAGAGTTCTTGTATACAAGAACCTATCCAACAGCATTATGTCTTCCCTTATCAGATGTGTGTGGTATGACATAATGAATGTAACACTTCAGTGCAGTTGGCAAGATTTCAATTCCCAAGCATGGGGTCATATTTCCCTGCTCATTGTTTTGAAAGGAGACATTATGCATTGGGTAGCTAATGGTGAAGCTCTGGATTTGTTCCCTCAGAGATCTCAAACCAAATCTGAGAAACTAGTAACCTAAATTTAATAACAGTCTGAAAATTCATTTGCTGAACAAGAGCTTCTTAGAATAAGTGATGAAAACTCCAGAGAAATGTGGGGCCAGCTCCAAAGTCCCTTTTATCTGAAAAAATGTTAAAGGATGATAATATTACAAAGAGTATTTAATTCTGGTTTTGAGAATAAGTGTCCTGTTTGTTGCCTTGACAAAGCAACATCCAGATCCAAATTTTAAGTAATTTTCTAATAAATTATAATCACAAAAATAATACATATCAATATCTTTGTACTATTTATGTGAATTTTAGTGTTTTACCATTTCTATTTACTTTTAAATTTCTTCTAGACTTTAAATTGAAACAAACATAAAACATTTGCCAGTTTTTATATATATTTTGGTGCTCCTATATTGGGTGCATATATGTTTACCAAGGTTATATCCTCCTGTTGGATAGATCCTTTCAATATTATGTAATGGCCTTCTTTGTCTCTTGTTACGGATTTCATTTTGAAGTTTATTTTATCAGATATGAGTATTGCCACCCCAGATTTTTTTTTTCATTTCCATTTGCTTGTATAAATTTTTTCCATCTTTTCACTTTCAACCTGTGTGAGTTTTTTGTTGTGATGTTGGTCTCTTGTAAACAACATATATATGAGTCATGCTTTCTTATCCATTCAGCTACACTGTGTCTTTTTATTGGATCATTTAATCCATTTACATTTAAGGTTATTATTGATATGTACTTATTTATTGCCATTTTTATTTATTATGGCTATGATTCTCTATTTCTTCTGCTTATTACAGCAGTCCTTTTAACATTTCTTGCATTGCTGGTTTGGTGCTAATATATTCCCTTAGCCCCCCCCCCCCTTTTTTTTGTCTGGGAACCTCTTTCTTTTACCTTCTATTTTGAATGACAGCCTTGCTGGATAGAGGAGTCTTGGATTCAGATCCTTGTTTTTCGTTTCCTTGAATACTTCATGCCATTTCCTTTTGTCCTGTAGTGTTTCTTTTGAGAAATCAGCTAATAGCTTTATGGGGGCTCCTTTGTAGGTAACCTGTTGCTTTTGTCCTATTGCCTTTAAGATTCTCTTTTTCTTTAACTTTTGGCTTTTTAATTATTATGTGTCTTGGTGTGGGCCTCTTTGGGTTCTTCTCACTTGGGGCTCTCTGTGCTTCCTGAACTTGTATGCCTTTTCCTTCACCAAGTTAGGGAAGTTTTCTCCCACTATTTCTTCAAACATACTCTGTAACTCTTGCTCCTTTTCTTCTTCTTCTGGTACTCCTATGATGTGGATGTTGTTATGTTTCATATTGTCCCACAGTTCTCTTAAACTGTCTTCCTATTTTTTATTGTTTTTTCTTTTTGTTTCTCTGATTGAGTAATTTTTCCTACCCTGTCTTCTAATTCACTGATCCATCCTCAGCTTCCTCTAATCTGTCGGTTATTCCTTCCAATGTGTTCCTTATTTCTGCTATGTCATTTTTCATTTCTACTTGGTGGTTTCCAATTGGTTGATTTTCATTGTTTCTATATCTTTACTCATGAGTCAACTTTTAAGGGCCATCGAGCCTTAGAGCCCCTCTGATGATTAGCTAAGGCCCTATTTATAACTTTATTGCTATTCACCTTCTCACTTGGCCTGGTACTACCTTGCTCACTTCTTTTTTTTTTTTTTTTTTTTTTTTTTAAGAGAGAGAGAGAAACATCAACACGAGAGAGACACATAGAGTGGTTGCCACCCACACAACCACACCTGGGGCCGGGGACAAGCAACCGAGATACACACCCTTAGCAGGAACCGAACCCGGGACTCTCCGGTCCATGGGCCGACACTCCAACCACTAAGCCAAACCAGCCAGGGCCCTTGCTTACTTCTTTAGAGGTATATATCCCAAGACCATTCTCCAGTAAAACTTCAGCACGCAACTCCCTATCTCAAAGTCTGGTTCTAGGTAAATTGATTTCTGTTCATGTTGCAAGGCTTGTCTTGGGCTCTGCAAGATGAGTAGGTCTCTGCACCTGCCAATTCGAATCTTAAAAGTTTACAAAGTAGCTTTAACAGGGTTCAGTCACAGAGTCAGTCCAGCAGCTCCCTCTCTCAATGCTGCACCCTTGAAAATTGCTCCTGAACTGCCTACATTTTAATGGAAGAGTTTCAGACTGTGTAAGCAGGCATAATAGAATCTACAGAAAGAAGTGCTCTTATTTACTCAGAAAAAGAAAAGTGTGAAGGTGATTGTAATATTTTTTAATGAGGTAAGAGACTAGTAGTCCAGGGAAATAGTGGCTATACCTTATCCCTTGGGTAAAGAATAAGAAAAATAAAATATATTTGGAAAAAAATGTGTCTAGTTTAGATAATATTAATGACTTCCTCATTCTAAAATTAAATCAGCATATAATAGAAAGACTGCAAAGGAGTTATATCTGGGTAAATGACAAAACACTTAAAAAAGTCTTAAGATGTGCTCGAACAATACATTATGGTCATGAAATGAACAACTACAATTAGCAAAGATGGTATATAGCTCTGATATAAGACTATATTTGAAACAACTGAAACTCTAGTTTAGAAAGTAAAATTTTAAAATAGGCAGGATTAAAGTCTATGAAATTATAAAAATTATAAAAATGGATTTACCTGCTAAATATTAAGATACTAGAATTAATATATTCTCTTTGACACTCAAAAAAGGAAGTTTTATAGTAGAGAAAAGAAAATGCACTAGATTTTCACAATAACACAAAAGCTCTTTAAACAAATATTTACTGAGCAAATATGTGGCTAAGGCACTCTGTTAATAGCAGGTGCTCAATAAATAGCTCATAAATTTTGTGCTATTCCTATTTTCCAAGACCAAAATTATTAAATAAATGTCTAAAGGACTTACTTTAAGCAGTTAAATAGTCAACTGGAACTCATTAACTTTAAAAGTTAAGTTACAAATGCAAATATTTTCAAGAGATATTTCATTAAATGTAATGTTGATAGATTCATATTAGGTAACTGAAATAAAGTAGATACTTTCCAGGTATACCTATAAGTTTTGTTATAAAATAAATATCAATCTTCCCTATTTAACATATCTTGGTTAGAGCATCGGCTTGTGGATTGAAGAGTTACGGGTTCAATTCCCAGTCAAAGGCATGTACCTCGGTTGCAGTTTCGATCCCCAGCCCCAGGTGGAATTGTGAGGGAGACAACCAATTGATATATCTCTCTCACATAGATGTCTCTCTCTCTCCCTTTCTCTTCCTTCCTCCCTCTCACTCTATCTAAAAATCAGTGGAAAAATATCCTTAGGTGAGGATTAAAAGAAAAGAAAAAAGAATTGAGTTATATATTATTAATCTATCAGTATGGAGCCGAATGTATTGGGAGATCTTTTGAGATATTTTCCACCTTTGTGAATCTATAAATAATAGTTTATAGAGGCTTCACATTTACATTACAGTCTTCGTATCACCATTACCACATCAGCCCATAGTAGCAAATTTATTCTTATACTATCTTTGAGATACAGGTGAAGAAGAAAGAATATGACATATATTAGTAAAGGAGAAAGACTTTGATAAAATCTGTGGAATAGATAAAGAAAAATTGGGCTAAATGAGAGGTAATTCACAACCTGTAAATCAGCAGTCCTCATAGAATGTTGAAGGATGGATTGATACAAATAGAGAGGGGTTTTGGAGGAATCCCAATGGGACAGAATTGGTAGGGCGAAACAATGAAATTTAAGCCCTGGCCGGTTTGGCTCAGCGGTTGGAGCGTTGGCCCACGGACTGAAGAGTTGCAGTTCGATTCCTGGCTCTGGTCTGGGTCTGGGTCCTGTGGCTGGAAAACAATCCATGTATCTCACTCACATTGATATTT
Source organism: Tadarida brasiliensis (assembly GCA_030848825.1). Lineage (NCBI taxonomy): Eukaryota > Metazoa > Chordata > Mammalia > Chiroptera > Molossidae > Tadarida > Tadarida brasiliensis. The sequence goes on along the minus strand of CM061257.1, from coordinate 57,156,980 downwards.
CTCTCTCTCTCTCTCTCTCTCTCTCTCTCTCTCTCTCTCTCTCCCTCCCTCCCTCCCTCCTGCTCTATCTGAAGATATATGGGAAAATATCCTCTGGTGAGGATTAAAAAAAAGAAAAGTGAATTTAAGTGAAATGCATAAAATGCTGACTTGGAGTTTAAAAATAAAGGGTGGAGGCCCTGGCCGGTTTTGCTCAGTGGTTAGAGTGTCGGCCTGCGGTCCAGAGAGACCCGGGTTTGGTTCTCACTAAGGGCACATACCTTGGTTGCAGTTTGTCCCCGACCCTGGTTGGGTCGTGCGGGAGGCAGCCACTCGATGTGTCCCTTTCATGTTGATGTTTCTCTCTCTCTCTCTCTTCCTCTCTCTCCCTCCCACTCTATCTGAACAAAAAATGGAAAAGTGTCCTCAGGTGAGGATAAAAAATAAATAAATAAATAAATAAATAAATAAAATAAAGGGTGGAGAAGATCTAGCCCAAAAGCAGTGAAAATGTGATCTTTCGGAAAGGGACTTAACCTTCTAAGTCTCAGTTCTCTCATACATGTGATGGAGGTAATGGTAAGGTTGCTACAAAGAATAAATGTGCTATGCATACAGAATGCACAGTGTTTAGCATTTAGTCAGGGCTCAATACATTTTAGCTAATGCTATTATGATTAAATATCTTATAGAGCATAATTGGAATCTGCCAAATATCTTATTAGCCCCATCACAAACTATCAAAATAAAACATGATGAAAAATAGCATGTGCTGTTCAATAGAACACTGTTTCTCTTCAATCATTATAATTGAATTACTTTTAAGAATATAGAATGTTAGTAATATTTCAAGATAAAAGAGGCATTTTTTGAGAGTGGAAACATGGACTCTGAAATGAGATTTACCAGCTCTGTCACTAGCTACCAGTGTGATGTTGGGCATGTTACTTAAGGTCCTTGTCCCTCAGTTTCTTATCTGTAAAATGGGAATAGGAGTGGCTAAATCATAGGGTTGCTGGAAGGGAGGATTCCAAGGATAAAATGGGCAAACAGGATATGTTCAATAAACATTAATTTTTGTAATCATTAATAATGTGAATTTATCATGTAAATTAAACAATTTAAACTGTAAAAGAACTAAAAGGTCTTTGACAAGACTATATAGGTCTTCACCATAAGTCTTGGTTTTAAATACAAATAAACTAGAAATAAGTGATATAATATATATTTTACAATGCAATTTAATAAAATTAAACTTTCATTATCTATATGAGGTTAAGTAGAATCATTCATTCCCATGCTTACAGATCATATTAGATATTTTATGGACAAGAGATTGAATTAGTTCCACATTTTGATATTCTTAATAATACTGCTAAGAACTTATTGTATGCAAAATTCTATCCTTAAGGCTTTCATTAGATATTCATTAAATACTAACTTCATGTCAGGGTTGGACACTTGAATACTGGAGAGAAACTCAGTTCAAAATTGAGCTTCCCCCATACTTCCTTTTCTGCTAATCTCTTGTATTTTACAATGTTCTCCCTTATTTTTTTTTCACTTTTATTTGGAATAAAAGTTATACTTGTTAAATTGTCAACATCCAATGAGGCTGTGATTCTCTGATTATCTAATGCATAAATATTTTTATCAAGAACTGAAACCATAAAACAAGTGACTGAATCTATCAACTTGGTCCATTTGTTCACAGAGTTCCAAAAATCATTCCACCCTGCAGTCATTTATAATTCTATCAACATGTTTTACTCACCAAAGACACGAAAAATGTTAGTAAGAGGGAGTAAAAGCTAATGCATTTTCAATACTTAAGCCAAAAAATCGAAGTAAAATAAAGTATAAAAAGAAATTTGAGAGTATTTAAAAGATTTTGAGGATCATTACACTTTAAAAGTGATAATACTGCCCTGGCGGGTGTGGTTAAGTTGGTTTAACATTTAGTCAGGGCTCAATACATTTTAGCTAATGTTATTATAATTAAATATCTTGTACAGCATAATTGGAATTTGCCAAATATCTCATTAGCCCCATCACAAACTATCAAAATAGTTTTTTAAGCATCTTCCCTTACACCAAAAGGTGGTGGATTTGATTCATGGTCAGGCACATACCCAGGTTTCAGGTTCAATACCCCTGTCGGGACGTGTGTGGGAAGCAACCAATTAATGTTTCTCACTACAATGTTTCTCTCTCTCTCTTCCCCACCCCTCCTTCTCTAAAATCAAATATTAAAAAAGAAAAAAAAAGTTACAATATTCTCCTAATTTTTCTTGCAATTAGGTAAGAAGGAAATCAGAAATTTGGGTAGAATAAGCCTGTTCAATAGATGGGGGTGTGTGTTTAACATCCACAACTTATTGGAGTAAACAAAGAACATTAGCAATCTGAATATGACTTTCTTCAGACAGACAACTTGCTTCCACTTTAAAACTACTATATTTTAAATAAAAATTGAATCTATGCATTTCCAAACTTTCATACTTGCATATTTAAAGCTCATTTTCAAATGAATTTGTGTATCTTTTAAAATTTTCCCTGATGGCTATAAGAATGTGGGAGAAATGTCTAGGAAATAAGCTCCATTTCCTTTCCTCCCTGCTTTCCAACAATGTCCCCAAACAAATCAAATTTACAGAGTTGAATACAAAAAAATAAGCAATTTCTAAGCACAGTAATGAGATTTATAACTTTAGAATGAAAAATAAAACCTTCAAGAATCAACCTGCTGCTTGTGATAGAACCAAGGGACCAGTTAGTTGGACAGTTGTTACTACTTAAGGATTAACATGGCTTCTTTTTTGTTCTATAATTTTCATTTTTAACAATTTACCCCTAAATAGATTAATATTAAATAAATAGTAAATAAAATTTTATATCTGTTGTTTCAGAATTGGGCGAAAGACTTGACACTGAAGAAAACAGTGGACAAGTGTTCGTTTCCACATTCTGAAGAGAAATGCTGGACAGTGGGATTTACTGGATATCCGGCAGATGCTCCCACTCTCTATTTTTTTCACCCTGCTAAGAGAAAGCTAGAGAGTTATGAAGAAGAAAATGTGTAGGATTAAAGAGAGCTTTGTTCTTCTCTTTTCCCTTGGGATAGGAAGAAAGCTGGAGTGATATAAGAAGGTACATCCAGGAGACAGTGATCATTAGTGGGGCAAATTTCATTTTTCCATTTGGCAGAATAAGAATGTGTTAGTTCTGGTGGGTCAAACTGTCAGGTGAAGGTTTAAGGACTGCTCTCTCCTCTTACCTATATAAGAAGACTGCTTTTTGGGACAAGAGGAACTCAGCCCTAATAATAATAGATAGTATTGCATGCTATATGCCAGGCACTGTTCTAAGCACTGAATACATCTTGAATTATTGTATCTAAGTGGAGGCTACAATTCCAAGTTTACAAATGGGAATTTCAGAGATTGAGTAACTTCCTAGTGTTGCAGAGACAGTTAATGGTCCATGATATTTTCTTTATGTCTGGGACATTGTATAGTAAGAGAAAGAAATGGAACTGGAGTAGCAAAGAGATTAAGTCAAAATTGCATCAGTTCTATCAGGACACTGTGTAGTGGGTATTCCCATTGTTGGAGTGAGTGGGGGAAGGTCCTCCAAAGAGCACAGTGGTATACTCTATGAGGATGATCATCTTTTGGACACCATCCATATCCAAAGAAATGGTTGAAACTGATGCTGAATACAACAGTACCAATAACATATGACCATTTTCCCCTCTTTCTCTAATCTCTTTTCTTTCTCCAACATAAGGAACTAGATGCAGAGGAAGGCAGGTTCAAAACAATAAAACCGATCTCATCTTATTCCAAATGTAAGGTGAGAACTTATCTGATGATAATAATTGCACATTAGACTAAATATTTCATTTAGATTGTACTGGAATTTTTAAAAACTGAATCTCATTTGCCATGAGACTATTTTTAAAGGACAAAAAAAAAAAAAAATTAAAACTATGCTTGTAATACTGTCCAAGAAAAAGAAAGGCAGATTCCACAGAATAAATTTGAAAGCAGTTGTTGGAGGAAACAAAATTAAGCTTTTCTGTATATCCCACTGAATTTAGCCCATTCAAAAAGCTAATTGCTGTAGTCCCATTTGTCTATTTTTTTTTTCCTTTGTTTCTCTTGCCCTAAGAGATGTATTGGTGAAAATTCTGCTATGGGAGATGTCTGAGATTTTGCTGCCTATGGTTTTTTCTAGGATTTTTATCATTTCATGACTGACATTTAAGTCTTTTATCCATTTTGAGTTTATTCTTGTGTATGGTGTAAATTGATGGTCTAGTTTCATTTTTTTTGCATGTATCTGTCCAATTCTCCCAACAACATTTCCTAAAGAGACTGTCTTTTCTGGAACACACTGTATGAGAGAATATTTTTGCCAATGATAGATTGGATAAGGGGTTAATTTCCAAAACATATAAAGTACTCATACAACTCAACAAAAGGAAGACAAAGAATCCAATTAAAAAATGGGCAGAGGATCTGAATAGACACATCTCCAAACAGGACATACAAATGGCCAGGAGACATATGAAAAAATGCTCAACATCTCTAATCATCAGAGAGATGCAAATTAAAATGATTACGAGATATCACCTCACACCTGCCAGAATGGCTGCCATCAGCAAATCATCAAACAACAAGTGCTGGCGAGGATGTGGAGAAAAGGGGACTCTAGTACACTGCTGGTGGGAATACAGACAGGTGCAGTCACTCTGGAAAACAGCATGAAATTTCCTCAAAAAATTAAAAATGAAACTGCCATTTGACCCGGTGATCTCACTTCTTGGAATATATCCTAGAAGCCTGAAACACCAATCAGGAAGAATATATGCACCCCTATGTTCATAGCAGTGTTATTGATTAATACAACAGCTAAGATCTGGAAACAGTAGACGTGTCCATCAGTAGATGAGTGGATAAAAAAGATGTGGTACATTTACACAATGGAATACTATGCAGCTTTAAAAAAGAAAGATCTCTTATCCTTTGAGACAGCATGGAGGGATCTGGAAAGTATTATGCTAAGCTAAATAAGTCAGTCAGAGAAAGACACATATCACATGATCTCACTATATGTGGAATCTAATGAACAAAATAAACTGAAGATCAAAACAAATCCAGAGACATGGAAGCAGTGAACATACTGACGAACCTCAGAGGGAAGGAGGAAGGGGGAGCAGGAAGAGATAAACTGAAGAACTTATATACATATATACATAACCAATGGACACAGACAATGGTGTGGTGAAGGCAGGGCCGGGCAGGAGCAGGGAGGAGAAGGTCAATGGGTGAAAAGAAGGGGGACATCTGTAATACTTTCAATAATAAAAGTAAACTTTTTAAAAAGCTAATTGCTTCTTTTATATGTATTCCAGTATCACCTTCTATGTGTATTCTCCACCAGTTTCTGAGGCTGTAAATTTCCAGGGTCTTCCCTAAATTTCTGGGAAGTTCCAGTGGGCTAATGGTCTCTAGGTTCTTGAATTCTTAGGCACTGCCTCTGCATTTGGCTCTGTGGATGTGGACACGAAAATTATCCCTTTTCCAGTTTCCACACCAAAATGTTTCTCACACAGCATTCCCGAGCTCAGGGGACTTGACTGAATATTTGGTAGGGGCTGGTCAGGATCACATTGTGCATCTTACACATTTTGCCATCTGTTCGATGACTTTTGGCTAATCCTATGCTGTATTATATTCTCTTTCTAATTCTGTCCTGCTTTTATGCTTCCCTCTTCCCTTTCAATGCTTTACAAATATTAGGGGGACCGGAAAGTAATGTCGTTTTTTTTTTTTACATTAACTTCAAACAGATAAATTTTTAACAAGTTTTTATTTTTAATCAGTGATGTAATCACCCTCGTTATCAACAACCTTTGCCATCTAGTGTGCAAATTTTCAATGCCGGATCGATAAAAATCAATTGGTTTTTGAGCAAAATATCTGGAGATGGCATTTTGGACATCATCCAAATTGTCAAATTTTTTGCCACTTAGAAAATGTAGCAATCGGAATAAATGGAAATCCGATGGCGCAATATCGGGCAAGTATGGTGGGTGAGGCAATACCTCCCACCCCAATTCATTAATTTTTTCCAGGGTTCGTCTTGCGCAGTGCGGTCTTGCATTATCGTGTTGCAGAATAATGCCTTTTCTGTTGACAATCACTGGGCACTTTTCAATTAAAGATTGATTTACTCAATCCAATTGTTCACAGTAAAGGTCTGCATTCAGTTTGTCCAGGTTTCAGCACTTCAAAATGAACGACCCCATGAATACTCCACCAAACACACAAAAGTGCCTTTTTGGGGTGTAAACCTGGCTTAGCTGTACTTTGTGGCGATTCCTTCAGAGAGAGCCACTGCCTTTTGCATTTTGGATTATCATAGAGGACTCATTTTTCAGTTCCAGTGATTAAGCGATCAAAAAATGCTTCTGTATTGTGCCGCTGAAGCAATAAGTTGCATGTGGTGGACCGGTTAGCTTTGTTTTCTTCGGACAGATTATGTGGGACCCAAACACCTGCTCTGCTTACTTTACCAATCTGCTGCAAATGTTCTTGGATGGTCGACCAAGGTTGGTTAAGAGTGTTTGACAGTTCCTCGACTGTCTGATACGGACTTTCTTCCACTTCCGCCCTTAACATGTCATTACTTTAACGACATTACTTTCCGGTCCCCCTAATATTTCTTTCTTTCTTTCCCCCTCTATACCTCTAGGTCCCTGGGAAACTAAAGCATTGGGTAGTCCTAATTTGGTGCCTAAATAGAAATGTCCGCATCTGCCTGTTTCCAGCATTCTAGTTCCTAACTTCCCAGTTCTACAGGCTTTTCACCTCCTTTCCTGCACTGGCCTCTCACAATGGTTTGCCTCTGGCGCTAACTCCCTGTGATTTCTCTTGTTTACCTGACTTACTCCTTCTCTCTGCACACCTGGGTACAACTTGTCTCTCATCCTTGGTTAAATTTCCACCTCATCAATCCACTGGTTGATGGAACATTAACAAACATGTGCACGTATAGAATTCACATGAGAGATTTCCCCCTGCCAGGGGAAGGCATACACCTAATACACTTTCAAGGGAGAGAAGGGCTATTTTTCATAATCACGATAGGTAGGAGTAGGTCGGGAAAGGAACTAAAACACTACCATGCAGTTTCCAAAGATTACATTTTTCATAAAATTTTAGAGTTGGAACACATCTTAGAGATAATTCATTTTAATACCTTCAGTATAAGAATGAGGAAACTGAGGCCCAGAGGATTAAATAGTCTGCTGATGACCCCATAGCTAGAGGTTAGAACCAGAGTCTTTCAACTTCTCAACTGCTATTCCAGGGTTGTTTCCATCATTCAATACTGTCCTTCTTTGTAATCCAATGTTTCTGGTACTGTTAATATAAAAAAATGTAATATTCTCCTGCACTAAAAAAATTAGTGGAATACTAAGTATTTGTATGGCCATTTTTGTGGCTGAACAATGAAAGGACAAAAAACATGTGGTGGGTAACTAAAATTCATATAGAATCTCAAGGGACCCCGAATAGCCAAAATAATCTTTAAAAAGAACAAAGCAAGAGGTCTCACATTTCCTGATTTTAAAACTCACTATAAAGTAATCAAACAGTGTGGTACTAGCACAAATACAGACATATAGACCATAGAATGTAAGAGCCCAGAAATAAATCCTCACATGTATGGTCAAATGATCTTCAGCAAGGGTGCCAAGACTATTCCATGAGGAAAAGGATAATCTTTTCAACTAATGGTGTTGAGAAAACTGGATATCCACATGCAAAAGAATGAAGTTAGACTCTTACCTTACATTATAAACAAAAGTGAACTCAAAATGGATTGAAGACTTAACATGAGATCTAAAACTATAAAACTCTCAGAAGAAACAATAGAGGAAAAGCTTTATGACACTGGACTGTAATGCTTTTTAGATATGACACCAAAAGCACAGATAACAAAAGAAACTCAGATAAGCTGGATTTTATCAAAATTACAAACTTTTGGGCATCAAAGGACATTATCAACAGAGTGAAAGGCAGCACATAGGGTGGATGAAAATATTTTCAAATTATATATTTGATAAGGGATTAATATTGAGAATATATAAACAAACTTCTGCAACTCAACAGCAAAAACACAAACAACCCAAAGAACAAATAAAGCAAAGGGCTTAAACAAACATTTTTCCAAAGAAGATATACAAATGGCCAGTAAGCATATTAAAAGATTCTCAACATCCCTAATCATTAGGGCAATCAAATAAACAAGAAGATACCACTTCACACCCATTAGGATGGCTACTATCAAAAACAAGCAGATAATAACAACTGTTCACAAGGATGTGAAGAAATTAGCACATTGCTCATGGGAATTTAAAATGGTACAGCCAATACTGAAAACAGTATAGCAGTTCCTCAAAAAATTAAACACAGAATTACCATATGACTCAGCAATTCCAATTCTGGGTATATACTCAAAATAACTGAAAGCAGGGACTTGAATAGATATGCGTACAACCATATTCATGCCATTATATTCCTAACAGTTAAAAGATAGAAGCGACCCAAGTGCCTAATGATGGATGAATGCATAAACAAGATGTGGCAAATATCTACAATGGAATATTATTCAGCCTGTGAAAGGAAGGAAATTCTGACACATACTACAACATGGATGAACCTTGAGGACAGTATGCTAAATAAAATAAATAAGTCATAAAAAGATAAATACTGTGCATTTCCACTTATATCAAGTACCTAAAGTAGTCAAATTTAGAGACAGAAAATAGAAAGGTCACTTCCAGGGTCTGGGGTGGGGAGGGAGAATGGAGAAGTATTGACTAGTTATGTGTATTTTACCACAACATAAAATGTTGGTAAATAATTACATTCTTATCTCAGTAATCCTTAACTAAAACCTTTCATTATTTAAAAATATTTAAATATCAAAGGTCCAAAAACTCAGGCCAAAAGCAGTGGGGATACAAAGAAATATATAAACTATTTCTTTTAAAAACGATAAAATAGTAGAACGGAAAACATCTTCATGTAAATAAATGAATTCCAACCTATAAAATGATAAGAGAAGTAACAGAATTTGAGTGGTCCAGGAACAGTAAGAGTACATTTGTACAGGTGAGTCTAGGACCCTCTATGGAGGAAAATGCGAAGTAAAGACATGACCACAGGAAACTGTGGTTTAGGTATGAATAACAGGCAGTTCTGTTTGTCTGTAGTACAGAGCAATGGGAGGACAAATATAAAAGAAAGGTAGACAGGCTGATTGTGGAGAATCTTAAATGTCAGACTAGAGAAACTGGAGACAATTCAACTAGAAAAAAATGTTTAATTCCTCTGCATCCCTTGGCACCTTTGATGCCAGGGACTTTGCTTCAGCTGTCCAGAACAATCAGATGGCATGATCAAGGCTTGACATTAGGTATGATGTGTGGTGAGTGTGAACACTACTTCCTGCTTAGCTCTTCTCTGTTTGGTGGTATCTATATTACATGTAAAAACCTAGTGTAAGGAGATCTGGAAATATATAATTTTGTTATTTTCCAGCTTCTAGTACAAGAAAAGTCAAGATTGAAGGAGGCTGGGGTGGATGTTGAATGAGACATCTGCTATAGGTATTGAAAAGCTAAATTTAATAAGCCTTGATGAATAATGTAGGGGATAAGGTGAGAAGGAAGATGGTGTATATAGAATAGTGTCCATGGCCCTGGCTTTTTCAAATGGTGGTGGGAACTCATGGGGCTGGGATCAGGTTGAAATACAGAAAAAGGAAAAATAGTAAATTCTGTTTTGGATAAGCTGAGTTTAAAGTATCCGAAGAACAACTCAGTGGAGATTTCCAGTAGCAGGTGATGATATGGTTCTGGAGTTCAGGGGAGAAAGCTGAGATGAAGCCAGAGATCTGAGCCTTGAGAATGAGGTAAAAATTTGGAAAAACAATACCCAGGGTAGAGTAAGCTTAGTGAAAAAGGAATATACACAAAAATGAGTAAAACTCTGACACATATTTAAGAGACTAGCAGTGACATGGGATGCTGCTATGGAAAAAAGTAACAGGTCTAGAGGTAAGCGTAAGAGTTTGAAAAAGGCAAAAAGCATCAATGAGCAGTACTGTCAAATGCTACAAAAAGAATCCAATCAAAGTCTTAGAAGTGAACGGCAGATTTAGTTATGGTAAACAATTCTAACCCCTGATAGTTCATAATTTTGAGACATACAAGTAGTATATTTAAAAATATTTTAAATAAAAATTTAAGTTATCAGTATTTAGATAATATTTTAAAACTACTGATTATAATTAAAAATAATTTGCCACTGCAAAATATATAATAATGGGTAGCAAAACAACTTTTACACTTTAAGTAATCATTTTCCTTTTAAGGCAACTTTTAGCATTTAGAATCCACAAGAAATAGGAAAACTGTAAATGAAAGATGCATTTTTTCAAGAATTGGTTTAAATAATGCAAATGATAAGCAATATATTTCTTTTTATTTGGGGATTTTTAATGAAAAACTCAGAAGCTATGTTATAAACAATAAATTAAAATTTAAGACAATAATAAGGAACATTCAGAGAGGTAGCATTTTCAAAAAATTAAAAGTTTCAAAAAAATTTTTAATGATTAGAAAATAGAACAAATGTATAGCTGGACAGACACAAGAACTGAACAAAAATAAGAAAACTAGTGAAAAGTCACAAAGTTCTAGCACTTTCCTAACAAGGAGAACTAGGTGAAAAAACACATTGTTTCACATGATTTTGACAAGAGCAAATGATTATCATGGACAACCAACAATAGAATTAATAATTTTGAGGGCTAATCATAAAAAAAGACTAAATAGAGATTTTAAGAAACTTTAAAAAGGATAAATGTCTCTCTTTCATCAGAGGTTGCCAAGAATTTTCAAAGTATATTAGAATTAACTTAAAATATGTCTCAAAGGTCCCATAACAATAATAGACCATTCTGTACAGAATTAAACTGCAACAATAATTGTTCTGCACCAATTTTTTTTTAATTCCTTAAAAGAAAGTTTTATGCAAACACTGAAACAGTCAAGAAGATAAAGTTACACTTTTCTTTTCATCTGAGCTGAGCAGTGGTCTATGCATATTCAAAACAATGTTGCACAATTTAGTACAGCTGTTCATTATGAACAGATGAGAGGAAATCATTAAAGCCACTTCCAACCACCTGACCGCCACCTTCACCCAGAGGAGGAGAGCGGGAGAGAGCAGGGAGATGGTTTACATGCCAATAAAGGGAAGAGGGTGACAAAATGTAAGTTTCTTTGTGATATGTGTGAATGTTTTCATAAAATGCAGTTGGCAGCCTTCCATCTTTCCTCATGGGGCTCCATGTTTATAATTCCAGTAGCTAAAATTCACATAATTACAAGTTCCATTTCACTTTGAGAACATTGTTGGGCTTCTTTTGTGCCTCATCAATTGAACAGCTGTGTCTTCAAGCTGAAGTGCCTACCCACTGTTTTAAACATTTTAAGAAAATGAAATGGGGATCATATTTGTGACTATTATTAAAAGAAAAAAGTATTCTCATGCCCTTGGAAAATGAGGGAGTTGCTTTTTTATTTGGTCTTCAGGAAATAACACATGCAAAGCATTTGTGAAGCCAACACAGCTGCAGGACCCACTTACCATACCAATTTTGTCTGCCCAGTAAACTTTGTAGTTTTTATACATTCGAATTTAAGATACAAGAAATGTATCTCTAGCCATGATTCCAGAACACTGTCTTTAAAATCAGTATTTCAGTGATATTGTATCGCACCAACAGGAGATAGATTATCTTAGTCTTTTCTAGTGTCACCTTCATAGTAAACCCTTTCTCTCTACCCATCATGGTAGAGAGATTGCTTAGCAAAAAGTTGGATTACTGGAAATGATAAATGCACAACCAATATGTTAGCAATAATTTAAGGGCAAAGTCTATTCTTGTAAATCACTTTCATTTAAAACTGTGACTGTCCTTTATTAATAAATTCTGCATTAATAAATTCTATATAGAAAACAAACTCCTGAGGCATTATTTTAAAATAAAAACAGTAAGTTAATATTGATAATATATGGCATCACCTTAGGATTGACTCTTAATGTCTTTTATAAAAATATTCCCTTTTGGGAGTCTGACTAAAAGGACTAGAAAACAGGTGTCTTGGAATATTTCTTACCTAAATAAATGAAATTATCTATTATTCTTTAAAAACAATAACTTAGAATAATGAATGTATGATTGCACAAATTAATAAATTAGTGCATAATAGGCAGTGTACCTGTGAATTATCTTACAGTTCTGTGCTTTAATTTAGCCTCAGATAAATTATTCATTTATATCAGAAACTTTAATAATAGATTAATAAAACCTAAAACATGGTGACATAAAGGCTGAAAATGGAGAGGAACCAAGAACCATACACACATTATTTAGTAAAATCTTATTAAACCTAATAAAAATTATGAGGACTTTGGAGCACTGCATGGTTTATGAAAATTTCATGCACTGTCCAATAAATACCACCTAAATCTGTCCCCTAACTTCATGCCTTTCTTTTATAAAGCCTCCCTTTATCCTGAGTGCGAAATGAATCACTAAATGTGGTTCATCTTCCTTGAACATGAGCAAATAAAGATACTCAAATGTTCAAAAAACATGAATCTAATAGTGTATTCATATTGCTGATCTTATCAACATGATATAATAATAGTGTACCGATATTGTTGATCTTCTCAGTTAGCTTTCAGAAGATGCTGATCATTCCCCAGTATTGTAGCATCATGGAGCTTTATAATCAGGTTAGCTATAATTTGAAGTGAATTCTGACCTGAAATGTGGTACTGCAACTAGTGAGCATCTGAAATGAAATCAACGAAACGTCTACCTACCACATTCATATATAAAAATGGATTCTTCCTAATTAGCAGGATATGCATACCTACATATACATAACAGATATTACCGATATGTTAGCAAATTGGACACACACTTGATGGCAGAGAATAATCTTATAAAACACAGGAAATGTCCAGCAAGAGCACTATACTGTTGTGTAATTTATTAAAAAAAACTTAGACTATAAAATGTTTTCAGTATTGGAGTGTAATATATCAAGTAATAAACTTTGAAATATTTCCATAAAAATATAAAACATTTTAATATAAAAATGAATTCTTTTTTGATGTCATCATCAATATCCATTCCTGTAGTATATAAAGCATTGTGTAACTGAGTAACCATTGTTGAAATAGTTTCTCATTTTTCCTTTGCTCTCAGGATGTCAGCTGTCGTCACACTTTTATGCCTGTGTCTACCTCACAAGGACCTTCTCCTAAGAGGATGGGGAAGCTGGAGAGTAAAATTTATTATACATTACATTTCAATTAGATGGTTAGAATTATGAGTGGCCCTTTTATCATGCTAAAACTTAAAAACAATTTTTTTCTTTATTGATTTCAGAGAAAGAAGAGACATCGATGAGAGAGAACATCGATTGGCCGCCTCCTGCATGCCGCATGCCCCTCACTGGGGATTTGGTCCACAATCCAGGCATATTTCCCAACCAGGAATCAAACCGGTGACCTCCTGGTACATGGGTCAACGCTCAACCATTGGGCCACACTGGCCGGGCTATTGTGTTAAAACTTTTAATGTTATCCTGCCTTTCTTAAATAGCCTATATTCTATAAATATTCTAAATTTATGTTAATTTTATCATTCCTTTTTTATAATATGCACTATCAGTAAAAATATAATAAAAACAAAAGTTTAACCCTCTGTGCTGTTTGTGTTTATTTTAAATAGATAAGTACACATATTTATTATTTTACAATCTTGCATTTATGTTGAAGCATATAAAATATATCTTTTTAAATGTGCTAGAAATAAATTATAGAATATTTAAAAATTAAGATGCTTCATTTACCCTCCAAATTTACATATAATAGTAAAATGTGCTTTAAAAATCAAGTTCTAAACTTGAATTAATTGCCCACTTGCTCTTGATGTCTGTCAGAACTGAAAAAAGATGATTTACAAACTTACTTAGATGCAAATAAAAGAAGCGTAACCTGAGCGGCACTCACAAGTCACGACAGTTATTTTTCAATTTCATCCACAAATTACACAATTGTTTCAGTTAAAATACCATTAGCAAATTTCCATTTTCCCTAATTTAATCAGTTTGTGTTATTTTTCCTGGAAAATTAATTGAAAGGTAGGTAGTATTTACTTATTTATTTATTTATTTATTTTTTATTTATTTATAACTGTCTTGTTTAATCAAGTGTGCCCAGTGAAAGCTTTTCCTCATTTAGAAAATGTTTTCAATAATGTGTGGGAAAGAGTGTTTAGAGACTATAGTTTTAATTTTTAACAAATAGTTTCCAAAAATCACAAAAAACCTCTTCATTTAAAAATAATTTAAGAAGTTTAAAGATTCATTTTATAAAATTTTGAATGCATAAATGATTATTTAGACTTGCCCTAAAATTATTTTCAGCAATAAAGTAATAGTGGGAAATTTTCAGAATGCTCTCTCCCATAGCAAGCAAGAGTTTGCTTCGAAATGGTTTGCTTTCATGTTCTACATGCTTGACTTGCAATTCACTGGAACTTTCTACTTTCATTACTAATATCTGAAGGCTTAGTATACACTTATGGTAAGATTTATTGTTAAAAATATTGGCTGTAAATCCATACTTCCATTGTCATCCTATTAAAATCTAATTTAGTTTGGCCACTTCTTGTCATTCTAATTAGTTCATCGGCTCTAATGTGAATGATATGAGCTTGTACCGCATGTGGAAGGGTCAGCTCAGCCACTTTCAAATTATAACTTGTGTTTTCATCATCAGTATTATTCCTAACTCTCAGGCTTTCTTTCCTCTCTCTTTTCTTCCCTTCTATCCCTCCTTCCTTCCTTCCTTCCTTCCTTCCTTCCTTCCTTCCTTCCTTCCTTCCTTCCTTCCTGCCTTCCTTCCTTCCTTCCTGCCTTCCTGCCTTCCTGCCTTCCTGCCTTCCTGCCTTCCTGCCTTCCTGCCTTCCTTTTCTCTCTCCCTCCCTTTTCCCTCTTTGTCCCTCCCTCCCTTTCATTTTGCAGATATAGTTCTTAGTTTTTCACCCATTTTCTGAGGGTTAGTTTAGTTAAAACTACATTTTATAATTAGTAAATGCATTTAACTTGGCACACATAAACTGCAATATCTCAATACATACTGAAAGAAAGAAAACAGGGTACCACTGCCAACTCCTCAAGTTTTTAAATTCCCACTTTCCTCAATATATCTTGTTACTGTTCATAACCAATGGCCATAAAATATATAGATTGAATGAAAAGAAACACAGTGCCAACTCACATTTTAATACTAATGAAGATTTATTTCTTCCTAATTTTTACATTAAAAACAAACAAACAAAAATATTCTCAGCACAAAAAAAGAAAGAATAATTATATGACATGATAAAGGTATTAGCTAAAATCATAATCATATTGCAACATATAAATGTTTCAAATCAAGAAGTTGTATGTCTTAATCTTACACAATATTATATGTAAGTTACATCTCAATTAAAATAAATTTAGAAAAACAAACATAAATGCTAATATTTTTTCACGCACTGCACTGGCTCGCCTGACCACCTTTGAGGTTTGTGCCTTGGAGCCCCTGATAGATGTTGAGGAGACATACTGATTTTTGCACATGAGGATGACACTGACAGATCAGATCAGTGTTTTAGAACATTCACTCTGTGTGGAGAATCATTTGAGTAGGCAACATGGCAGATCAATAATGTCATTTATTTTTTACTACATATATAACCTTGATGAGTGAAAAACGAGCCCGAAGTGATAGCAGTGATAGGGAAAGAGAACAGGAAACAGATGGCAAAGGCTGAGTCACTGGGAATGGAGAGGCGAGGGAGGCGATGACTTTAGGATGCCTCCTGCAGCCTGGTGTCTCATCTGCACCATTGGGCTCTAGCTCTGCAATTCTTCAAGACATGGCGCAGGAAGAAGAGGTTTGGGATAAGAGTGAGGAATTATGTATTTTACATATGATTGATACACAAGTAGAGAATGCAACTGAATATCGAAGTGTGGAGCTGAGGAAAGAGGTTTGGGTAAAAATTAAACATCAGTTTATAGTTTGAAGTAGGCAGCAAAGGCGTGGGGCTTTGACTCTGAAGGTCATTGATAAAGTGAGACAAAGGAGAGAAGAGGCTCTGTGAATTGTATTAACTTTCCTGTGTTACCTTTTTAGCGTCTCTAATTCTCCATCTGGAAACATGCAGACATGAGTCAGACTCTGTGGCAATAGGGAGCAGGTAAGGTAAGTAACTGGAGGTGAGTGAGGTTTAGTAGCTCAAGCTATTGTATGCTACTTAGGGAGAACTTACCCAGGGTATTTCCTGAGAGAAAACTCTGGACAGTCAAATAAGGGGGACATCTTCCAGGGAGAAGTGAGGGAGCACCAGAGGCACAGCAGAGACACAACATGGGTAAGAGGTCAATAGAGTGTGGGAACAGGATGGGGAAAGGGGAACCAGAATGTCAGGGTCATGCCTGGCACACCGGACACATTCAGTAAGTATTAATCATGATTGCATTCATTTTAAATATGTTTGTGATTTAAAAAATTAATTATTAAAAATATTTTAATAGAGTATTCAAACAAAGCCAATGTATAATGTATATATAAGAAATCATAATTTTAGAGTATACTTTTTATTGATTTTTTAGAGAGACGAAGGGAGAGAGAGAGAGAAACATTGATGTGAGAGGGAAACATCAATCCATTGCCTCCTGTATGTGCCCCGACCAGGGAACAAGCCCACAACCTGGGTATGTGCCCTGACCAGGAATCAAACCAGCAACCCTTCAGTGCACAGGACAGTGCTCAACCAACTGAGCCACACTGGCCAGGGCAAAAAAAATAATTTTAAAAACCTGTGTAACACCACCAATTTAAACATTCTCAGAACCTTTGCTGTCCCCTAGTTAACCCTTCCCTCTTGAATCACACCCCCTTCCCTCCCTCCCAGAGGTAACTACTAACCTAAAATTTATGTTTTTCATTTCTTGCTTTTCTTTATAGTTTTGCCAAATGTATAAATACACATTTTATAAAATATTGTTCATAAAATTTTTGTACTTGGTGAAATTTTACCGCATGCAGAGAATCCACTTGATGAAATATTTTTGGCACCATTGAAAGTTCTATATCCACTAACAACAGTGTTTCGTCATCTAAAATGTACAGTGTCACTTCTAATGGGAAACATTTATTGGCAGCGATGTAGTCAGCTTTAAGTTCTCATCAGATAAAATTTCTGCTGTGCCAATCACAGCGTACTTGGTCTTGAGTGTTCTGAGGGACTCAGCACTGATTTTTACTTTCTAGCATAAATGTAGCTTTTCATCTTCCTAGGAATTCTCCCTTCTCGATTTTCAAAACCACCCAAATACATTGATTTGGGGTAGTATATGTTCTAGTTTCTGATTGTAAAAATAATATCTCCCTTTTAGGGAGAATTCATTAGCCCCACAACATTTTAAAGGCCTCAACCTTGCAACTTAAGTGAATCCTCAAATTCATAAATATATGAACTATTTGCAGAGGCTCTTTGACTTTGTCCTGAATAAAAGTTAATAATATATAGTGGGAAAATATTTCAAAATTTACCTGAGTGCTTTTCCTTTTTAGGTGCCTCTTACACACAGCCCCACACCACACACACACACACACACACACACTACTCCCACCCAGAAACACATGTGCACGCACCTAACAGGGTAGACAGGGAAGCAAGGTCCTTAAATTAGACTCATCAAATTACAAATATCTGCATTTCAAAAGTGCATAAACAAATTATCAAAGCAAAGGGTAAGAGCAGAATAATACTTGCAACCTAAATGACAAAAGGCACCATATAAATTCACACAAGAGTACATTAATGTGCAAATTACACAGAAGAGAAAAATAGCCAATGAATGTGCAATATAAAAAATGATTTCTAAGCAGAAAACTATAAAAAATAACAAGAACAAAAATGAACTATAGATACTACCTAGGATGGGAGAGTTTAGAGATATAAATTGGATAGCTAATTTACAGCCTATTTCAAAGTCTTAAGATACTCACTGCCTATATCCCTGTACTGTCCTCCAAGAGATAGGCACAAATATTTTGGTCTCAGGAAGTTAATCCCCATGGTTACATTAGAGACAATACAAACAGTGTAAATGTGAACATAGATAATTGATTAAATAACATATAATATAGTACATCAATATGATAACATTTGTGTAAGTCATTAAGATCACGTTCTTGAAAAATGATTGAGAATATTAAAAGATGCTAAAAGGATATCCTGAGTAAAGAACTGAAGTAAAAAACTAATGTCAATAAAATTTCTATTAGAAAATAGCAAAAATAAAAAAATGTAGTTTACATAGTTTTATGCATACACAAAAGGTATATCCTAAAAAGTATTTTTGGGAATGTCCAGATAAAAATAATTGTTTTGCCTTATTGATGTTTCAAATTTTTTTCATTAATTATTAATTTAAATTTTTTATTTCATTTTATTTTATTTTTTAATCCTCACCCAAGGATATTTTTCCATTTATCTTCAGATAGAGTTGGGGGAGCGGGGAGAGGAGAGAGAGAAACATCGATGTGAGAGAGACACATTGACTTGCTGCTTCCTGCAGGACCATGACCAGGGCTGGGGATGAACCGCAACAAAGGTTTATGCCCTTGACTGCAATCGAATCCGCAACTTGTTGGTCTGCGGGCCAACGCTCCAACCGCTGAGCCAAACCGGCCAGGGCTAAAATTTTATTTAAAAAATAATTACCCTGCCCTGGCCGGTTTGGCTCAGCAGTCAGAGCATCGGCCCGCGATCTGGAGAGACCCGGGTTTGGTTCCCACTAAGGGCACGTACCTCGGTTGCAGTTTGTCCCTGGCCCCGGTTGGGGTTGTGTGGGTGGCAGCCAGTCGATGTGTCTCTCCCACATCGATGTTTCTTCTCTCTCTCTCTTCCTCCCTCTCTCCCTCTAGCTCTATGAATGCAAAAAATGTCCTCAGGTGAGAATTAAAAAAATATAATAATTAAAATAATAATAATAATAATTACCCTGATGCACAAAAATACAGCTCTCAATATGTGAATGTCATGAATTCTGGAAATATTAACCTTCCCAAAATATTTCTAAATGATTCCATATATAGACTGTATTAATATTTTCTAATATCATATGTTATTCTATGAAGCACTTCTGTACTATAGTTATTTTGTCACTATTTTGCTTATTTAAAATCTCACCTCTCAACTGGAAGCCTGTGCAGAATTGAAAAAAATGATACAATTATACTTTTTACCCTATTAATCATGTATAAAACTGAAAATCAATTTCATAAGGAACATATTCTTCAATGATTTATAGACGGAAACTCCTTAATTCCTAAAGAAGACGTTTTTCTTAAATTTTAACTGAAACTGAACCATATGACAACAATTAGAAATCTTTCAAAACATTTAAAAATCCAATTTTAGTAGCCTTTTAATAATAATACAATTTGAGCAAATATTTTATTTTTCTACACAATAAAATTATGTATACTTTTACCTTTAATTTTACTTAGAAATAATAATATTCAATTTTTGTCTTAAGGTCTTTTAAATTAATTCTTCACTTCAAATTAGTCCAATGCTTTCAAGACACTAACTTAATGGTGGGATTTCCAAATATAATGGAAAAGGACTAATAAAGTAGAAGAAAATAAAAATTTTTACATTTAAATTCTACTCATTTGAAAATTATTTTATAAAGCAACGGTAATGGCCTTAAAAGAAAGACAAACTCTTTTACTAAGTTCAAGAATTATTTTGCATTGCACCGTTAGTATTGGTATCTCTGCCTCTGGGCTCCTCCCCCTTTCAAATAATCTATAAGGAGTCCCCAAATATGTATCCATCAAGTCAAAATGAAGTGGTATCTCATTGTTCCACAGGTTCCCCCAGAATACTTTGTACTCATTATAACAGAGGTTCCATAAATTAATGATTGGTGTCATTTTCAGACTCAAGCAACATTAGGGGGGTCAAGAAAGTCAACTGACTTAAAAGTTCCTTCCCTTCTCTATAAGTACATTCTGCATCTCCTATATGGCCCTTTGCTGGCCCAGTTTCCTCTCTCTGCAATTACTTTTGTCTCTAGCTGTCTGCCAAAAAAAAAACTTGATTATTTTAAGGCTGAGTTTGAACCACACGTCCTGGCCAAAGTCTCCCTTATCCCTTTTGTGACAATGTGATGTTCTCCTTATTCTTGTTTCTTGAAAACCCAGGCAGGGTTCTGAATCATTTCTGTATACTCTAAAATAGAGCATTTGAAACATTTTTTTTTTTTATAAAGACACTCTTCAGATGAAAATTTACATAGATTCCCCCAATATGAAATGTGCTTCAGAATTTCTTCCTGAGGTTTGCATTTATAATCTTTACTTACTTTATACTTAATCGGTGAAAACAATGAGGCTGTTTTGAGAGATATTTGAAAGAAGGGAATCTGAGTAACATTTATTTTCATGTCTATCACCTATATTTTTTCACTTATTTTCTGAATTTTTAAATTTTAGGTTGTACAATATCAAGAAAATCATGACTCACCCAATTAAGTTGCAAATGGTTATAGATTTTTAACACCTTATCTTTCAATCTCAAGACTTTTTAATTACATTGCCCTAGAATTATGAGAGAGGTGTAGTAGGAAATGTCAAAGTTGAATTACAGTAGAAGTCCTCTTAACTGACACAATGAGACTGACTGGCCATTAGTCTGTGTGTGGAAAAAAACAAACAAAAACATTGGAGAGAATTATGAAAGGATACAAACTAATTTTTTTTTAATTTAGATTTCTAGAGAGAGATAGAAACATTGATGAGAGAGAACATCGATTGGCTACCTCCTGCATGCCCCCCACTGGGGATTGGGCCCACAACCCAAACTAAATTTTTTATATAATACATACAAAGGTTCACATAGTGGCCACATTTAAACTATGGATAAGGCCTTTTAAAAAAATATATGTCTTTATTGATTCTAGAGAAAGAGAAAGGGAGATGAAGAGAGAGAGAGAGAGAAATATCATGTACCCAGACCAGGAATTGACCGGGAATCAACCCAGCAACTTTTCAGTGAATGGGACCTCATCAACTGAGCCACATGGGCCAGGGTGGGATAAGGCCTTTTCTATTCAAGCAGCTACTCCTGGAAGATTCTTAAAATCTTTTTTACATGAATTACTCCAATGTATCATCCATAAAGTCTAGTACCAATTTCTTTAGAACTTCTGAATATTTGAGAAGCAAATTTCACATCAAAATCATCTAAGTTTTTAATGATTCTTTTCCCAGTAACTTATCATTATTATTTTCTACACCTAATTTAACTGCAATTTCAACCAAAATTTTCCAAAGTATCAAACTTACTTTTCTTAGAAACAACATTACTCTTGGCTCCCAAATTTTGTCTGCTTACATGAAAGGCGACTCAATTCAATCACATGAACAATTAAACACTACATTTAATGTAATAGTAAATAAGAGAACTAGCATAAACAGGCTCAGAAACAGAAATAAATGGCCCTTGGTTAGCACACAACACCAGTGCAGGGAGCAGACGTGCATGCAGGGAATGCAAGCAGGATCTCACCGACTTGGCACTTCCGGCCCACCCTGGCTTTCAGAGGCAATGGATCTGTTTCGTAGTCCCGTGAGTCACGGAATGTACATTCAGAGGCTTTCCATTGTACTAATTACTTAACAATATTTGGACTCCATGTTCGAAATATAAAATGCAGAAAACATAAAATACCTCTTAATCTATCTATAATAGAATCTTACTCCTTGCCATTAAAACGTTACTTGATGTTGTTCAACTGGCTACAAAGACCAGATATACACCAAACAGATGTGTCAGAGACTTGACTGACGTTTGATTGAACTCTATGCAAGTGAGTTGAAGTTATCATTAATTGATGTAATTAATATTTCTTGACTTCCAAAACATGCGACAAATTATGCTAGGTTCTAGAAATATACTGATAAAAAAGATCCATTCCTTTATATAACTTAATTCTTGAGTCGCAGGCTGCAAACTGTTTGTTCACACATCTCTACCAGTGAAAATATTTGAGGATTATCTATATCTATATCTGTTTATCTATTATAAATAAACATTTATCTACATACTTATATATACACATATGTGCATATTTATGTGTATATTTATAAATTATATACATGTACATCTGCACATATTATGCTTTATGAGATAAGCATATTCAACTTTGAATTCCATGGATCCAAATTGGGTGAAATTATTTTTTGCTTCCACCATTTTACATAAGGGGGCATGCACAGAAGTGAGTTTTTCTTTTTAACACCACCAGTGCAAAAACAGCCATTCTTTTGATAAAAAGAATGATAAGATAAGCCATAGGCACAGTGATTCAAAGAGAAAGTGCATTTCATGGTCTACACCAAAAACAAACATTCCTGTCGTCAAGATAAGTTAACAAATTAGTGGACACAAAAAAATTTCACAACACACGCAAGAGTGTTTTGAACTGTATTTTCAGGAACGTCACAGAGCCTCTGCGGAGCCCTAGCATGCGCCAGCACACGGTTGGAACCCCGGGGCAATCTGGTCTGCAGCATCCAGCACAGAGTCTGGCACAGACTCGCAGTAATATGTATTGCTTGACAAATGTTATTTTAAGGAGAATTGTTCATACACCTGAACAACAAACTATATTCTTATGCTTCCTTTTTCAGTGCTTTAGAAACATTCATATATTCAAAGAAATGAACAACCTAATTGAAATCCAGTTACAAATCTTAAAAAACAACTTTATATTATGCTTCAAAATCATAGTGTCAGATAGGAGAATATATTATGACATGGATACATTTCTGAATTCATTCTTCATTTACGTTACCTAATTAGCACAACTAAACATGGCATGCAGTTTGGAAGGGGAAAGAAAAAGAGGAGTGGAAAAAGAAGGGGCCAGAGAAGAAAGATAAGGGAATGTGGGAAACAAACAGTGTCAAGGCTTTCCACAGTATCTGGCATCTCAGACTGAGAGAAAACAGTGACTAGCACCAGACAAAATCATTGTGCATTGCTTTCCAGAAATGAATAGAATAAAGTTGTGATGCCCAACCTTGTGTTTTGAGAAAGCTTTTTAAATGATTTGGATGTCTTCTCTTCTAACTTTTGAAGATACTCAAAAATCAAAGAGGCTCACACGGGAGATCCTTAATGAAATGTAGAATTTGTAAATATGAAACTGAGAATAAAACTTCTATTGGCATAAATTACAGCCCTCTTGTTCTGCACAGCACATGTACTGTAATTAGCTAATTAGAAATTTGGATAATAAGTCACCAGCAATCATCAATTTAAATTGGATGCAGGAGGCCGGCACTGGCTCGGTACGGTTCTGTGACAGTCAAGCCATGGTGGAAGAATTTCCAGGCTGACTAAGTATCACATCTGGGTGAAGCATGTCTGCTCCTTCCTTTTTCTTTTATTTAACAAATATTGCATGGGACGAAGGAATGTCAAGGCTGAACTCTCTTAATACAGATGTAGAACACATGCATTGATGCCAGCTCAAAGCAAGACGTGGGAGGCACTGTTGTGGTTTGGCAGTAACAATCGTCCATTTTCATTAATTTGTGGTTTGAAGATACTACCACATTCAGGAAAGGGGCCTGTGTTTTGGGTGACTTGTGTGTTAAAAGCTAAGTCCTAAAAGCCAAAGAGTAGGAAAAAAAAAAACACATGTTTGGAGATCATGCTAAATTTCCAATATTTCAAACTGAGAACAATTCAGTTATAGTAAAAACACCAGTTCTGTACAAAAAAAAAAAACAACAAAAAAAAACTCTTTGCAGAGAATGTCTACTAAGTACTTTCCTCATTTTTACTTGCTCTTGTTTGTTAGAAAAGGTGCAACCAGCACTTGGCTTTTCAAGTCATGAAGGCTTGGAAGACAGGCCAAGTGAAAGAATCTCACACCACAGAAGCCAATATCTCTTCACTGCCTCACAAACAGTCCAGGTGATGGAAGATATTCCAACTACCCAGAGAGCTGTTAGCTCATCCTTCTTTTCCTAGTTATTTTACATTTCATAAGTTAGATGGCATGCAACCCAAACACTCTAAGTTATAAGTTATTTTCCCAACTGATTACTGCAAGGGTGACCTAAAAACATAATGAATTCAGCTTCTGAATAGTATTACTTTAAGTCAGCTCTAAATCTAGGCAGTTACTTGCATTATATAAAGTTAAACCCGCTCTCAATGTTCAAATCATCATCTATTTGAATAATATTTCATCTATTCTTTCAAGGCAAAATAAAAGACAGCCTACATCTACAATAGAGAGGGAAGTTTGCCCTGGAAGTATAATTTTTGGCTAGCACTGACCACAAAAATCATAGGGTTTGGAGGCAGAAGATAATTTTTTATTTTCTAGAGGGGGATACACAGGTTGTAATTTTCCCAAGAAAGGGAGCTTATTAAAGGTGGCAATTAGGCCCGGCTGGTGTGGCTCAGTGGTTGAGAATTGACCCATGCACCAAGAGGTCACTGGTTTGATTCCTGGTCAGGGCACATGTCCAGGTTGTGGGCCTGATCCCTAGTGGGGGGCATGCAGGAGGTGGCCAATCGATGTTCTCTCTCATTGATGTTTCTACCTCTCTCTCCTTCTCCCTTTCTCTCTCTCTAAAATCAATAAAGAAAAAAAATTAAAAAAAAAAAAAAAGGTGGCAATTAGGCCAGTGTCCAGCACCACTCTGCTATGGGCTGCTTCCCATCTGCATAGCTCTAGCCACACTGGACTAGCGTGGCATCAGGAGAGTCACTGTCACAAAGAGCCTGGACATAAGGGAAGGAATAAGCAACTAATTACCTACAGTTACCAATGTACTTTATTCTGTTACTCTATTGTGTTTCCAAACTCATAAGCTCTTATAAACTCTTATGGTACAAGTATGATTTTATTGGAACACTTAGAGATGTTCAGAGGAAGACGTCCCTGAACCTGTAGCCATTCATGCTACTCATATCATGTTTGTGCTCACATTCTCTCTCTCTGATTATAAATATTTGACACCCAACTCGACTCTCCTGTGTGTGTGTGTCTGGGTAATTTGCATACATTTTCTAGGGTGAACCCATGTTTTAGGTAGAATAGTGTTCCCCAAAGAAGTTCACAACCTAATCTCTAGAACCTGAGAATATGTGGTTACATGGCAAGGGGAAACTAAGGTTACAGACAAAATTAAGTTTGCTAATCAGCTGGCTTTGAGATGGGAAGATTCTCCTGGATTATCTGGGTGGGCTCGGTGTAATGATGAGGGTCCTTAGTGAGAGAGAAGGGTAGAAGAAGGGGAACCTGAGATATGGCAGCATGAGAAAGACACATTGCTAGAGGAATGGCAAGCCAAGGAACACAGGTAGCCTCTAGAGGCTGGAGATGCAAGGAAACAGATTCTTGAAACTCCATAAGCAATGTAGCCCTCTCAACACCTTCCTTTTATAAGCTAGTGAGACACATTTCAGGCTTCTGATCTCTAGAATTTTAGGATAATGAATTTGTGTTGTTTTAAGTCACTAAGTTTGTGATAATTTGTTACAGCATTATAGGAAACTAATATGGCCTGTACAGAAACAGGCAAAATCAAAGTGGATCAAAGATATTAATTGTTGGACTTTCTGAAGTCTCCACCGGGAGATAATCTGCTTCCAAACTCAATCTTATGGCTGTTGGCAGGATGAAGTACTTCATGGGCGACTGGACTGCAGGCCTCACTTCTCTGCTGGTTGTTGAAGTTCATCTCCACAGCCGGATGAATGAGACAGGTCTCTCCAGTTGCCTCTCCTCTTCTGCTTCCCTCCTCTTCCACTTACAAGAATTTGTAAGAACCCTCAACATTCACTGAGACGGCAGATATTGGAGAATAGCAAAGGGGGAGATGGAGAGTTCATCTTGAGCAATGTCAGCTTTGAAGGGTTTTAATCTAGTGAAGAGGATCTGAAATTAGATACTCTGGAACTCCTGGAGGGGGTCTGAGCTGGAAGACCTAAATGTGGGTAAGATTTCTATGGGAGATTGTTGTATCACAGAAGCTAAGTTAATAAAATCTTACAAGAAAGAAGACTTGATTAAAAGTGACAGACACTGATAAAAGATAAGTGGATAGAGTAGAAGTGAAAAATGCTTCTGCATCTAACAACCTTTTCCCTCATATTTTTGCTATGAATTATGAATTTTTACAAATGGTTTCATTTCATATTGAAGCATGATAAATATTGCCCTATGAGGTTAGGCAACAGGCTCAGAGTCACGTACAGGCCCATTACAGGGGTAGCAGCTGCCTTGGCATACAATACTTCCAAACAGGGTGCAAAATCTGCTTATGAAAGATCAGTTGGAATTCTCTAAACATTTGCTTATCTGAATGAGCTGTCATAGGATACTTAGACAAATACTTATTACTGTCCTCTTCACCCCAATTACCAACTGATCTGTAATTCCTTGGGGATGTAATAAGAACAAAATAGGATAATACTATGAAAAATCCAAAATGTGTAAAAAGTCAATAAAGATTTTTTATTTTTTTCTGAAAAGGAGCATCAAATGGAATTGTTAACTCTGGTTTCTAGTATCAGGTATGTTAATGAAAGATGATATTGCATGATTCATACAGCCTCTAGACCTGTTGGCTCATGAGTTTTTAGTTTTAAAATATGTTTACTCATTATCAAGGGAAAAGTAAAAGGATCTATAAAAAATAAAGCTGATAATCTCACCATCACCCTTTCATTTTGATCCCCCAAAAGGCAATTAATGCTAACAGCCTATGATATATCCTTTTGCATTATTTTTTATACTAATAACATGATACACAAAATTACAGACAAGACACATTTTGTTTGTTTTTATAAAATCTGGCATCACAATAAGCACCTTACCCTGTAACTGGCTTTTCTCACTTGACAAAGATATATTGGAAAATCCTCAGTCCAATAGCTATAGACCTAAAAATTTATCTTCTAATTGCTACATAATAGTCCCAAATGTGAACATAGTATAATGCATTCAACCTCTTCCCTTATTGATGGACATTAGAGATATTAAAACTTTATCTTAGAATTCACATGATGCGAAAATCAATATCTCATATAGATACTAAAGCATCCTGTACTGTCTAATGTTTCAGATATCTTTCTCATATTACATTGTAACATGAAAATTTTTTTTCCTTTTAAATCTATTATAAAATAATATTTGTCTGATTATTCATGGGAGCTCCAAAATAAACTTGCTTCTCAGCTAATTTTTTGGATTCTTTTTATGGGGTGAACAGGGATTGAAGAAGAACAGAGCTTCTGTATGTTCCCCCAATCAAATCTATTAATCCCTGTGTCTAGACCCAAAAATGCTGCTTTGCTCTTGTCCTACAGGATGAACCATCCATCTTCCCAATCAAGAGCAAACTCTCCAATTCTGTGCTGGATGCCACCGCCTACTCAAGACATTGCTCTAGCCCTCCCTTTATTACTGTCATCACTTTTCCTTCTCTAGTGGATTTCCCCAGCATCTTACAAATCAGTTACAATTTTATCCATTTCCAAACAGACTAGCCCACACCCCGTGACCTGTCTTTCCTCTCTAGCCACCAGCCTTTTCTCTACTCTCTGTTATAGCAACTCCTCTAACAGGTTGTAGAGTTGTCTACACTCATTCCCTCTTCTTCATCTTTTTCTTGGTCCTATTGCATTCAGGCTTTCATCCTCACCTCTCTCTCAGAACAGTTCTCAACAAAGTCACGAACAACTTCCATTTTGCCAAATCTAGTGAACATGTGTTTGTCTTCCTGTTAACCCACCAGCAGCACGTGGCCCAGTCAGTCACTCTCCTCTTCTTTAAACAATTCCTTTACTTCTCCTCCAGTTTACCATCTCTCTCCAGTTTCCCCCTGTTTCACTCAGTGTCCTTTATTGTTTTTCCCCCCTAGTAAGCTCCAATGAGGGGGGGATTTTTGTTTGTGTCTGTTTTGTTAATGATTAATATTCCAACACTTAAAGTAGGGTTCAGCATGTTGTAGAGAGGATGCTGGAAAAATGAATTATTTGCTGACTTTTCACTAAATTATCAAGGCAGATACTGATAATTTTGTCATTATGGACTTCAAGAGTTCCTTTAATTTGTGAAATGCCTAAACAAAATTAATTATATTCTGTCATAAAGCAACTTTCCCATGACTTTCCTAGTTTAATTAATAATGACACTATTTATTTCCCTGGCCAACTAGATTATTTGAACAAGTACTTAAATTCAAACTTAGCCAGTCACCAACTCCTGTAAGGTTTTGTGTTTACCCTACGCCTTTCAACTGGATCTCTTGGCCTCTATCTTTCCATAGCTCAAATTATTCTTCATACTGTTAACAAATTAAGCTCTCCTAAACAGAAGATTGAAAATAATAATTTGCAATTTATAATTATTTTTAACTCCCTACAAGCAACAGATTAAATGCAAACACTTTATTATTTTTTAAAATTTATCTTTATTGTTGAAAGTATTGCAGATGTCCCTCCTTTTTTATTTATTTTTTTAATCCTCACCTGAGGATATTTATCTATTTATTATCAGATAGAGTGGGAGGGAGAGAGAGAGAAACATCAACGTGAGAGAGATACACCGACTGGCAGCCTCCAGCACAACCACCAGGGCTGGGGATGAACCACAACTGAGGCACATGCCCTTGACCGGAATCGAACCCACGACTCATTGGTCCGTGGGCTGACGCTCTAACCACTGAGCAAAACTGGCCAGGGCTGTCTCTCCTTTTTTAAATACAAACACTTCAGACTGGACTTCAAGAGCCTATTAAAACCATCCTCCTTCATTAGTTTCATATACAGGGTGGGACAAAAGTAGGTGTACAGTTGTTTGTATGGGAAATAGTTCAATAACAAATAAATAAATAATTAAAAAATGAACTGTTTAGCATAGGCACAACTGTAAACCTACTTTTGCCCCACCCTGTAGTGACTCCTAAAGACCAGGGAAATTGAACCATACCTTTTCCCTGAAGTGGGTACGAGCTTTAACGCAGTAGCGTCATTGATTTTACAGGTTCCTCCCTCCCCAGAAGGATCCCTTCATTAAGTACCTGCTGAATTGTACTTGGCTTGATTTCAGCTTAAACAGCTTCTCCCTTCCACATTTGCCTATCTCATGTCCCTGTTCAGCTCAATGGTATGTGAATGTCCCCCACTGGGGGCCATATAATGCTCAGCAACATCCACATACTGCCCTCTCTAGTCTTTCTTACTACTACAACATTGAACTCTTGTGTGAAGTGTAAGCTCGGGTAGATTTTTTAATTCATAATGAAATTCTGTACCGCACCTAGCACAATACCTGCAGACTACATACTTAATTTTAAAAGTCATTAACCTAAGTTGATAAATAGGGCAAAATATTGTGCAATCTCTAGATAAATACTATTTTTAAATTGGATTTTAAATCAAAACTGTTTATTTTATGTAGCTAAATATGCTATGATGAATATTAATTTTACAGAGTGATGTTTAAGTTATAGATATGATGTTATATCTGCACAGATATAAAGAATTAGTTGTAACAATATGCTTCGATGATCCAACAGAAACAAGTCTCAAAACATACTACTCTGCATAAAAAAATTATTCAAATTTATGTAATTCATCTGATGTTATATTTAGCAGATATTAAAATTTTATGTCTATAGTGACAAAATAACCCCAATAAATTTAGATAATGGGCATAGCATATGTGTTGATGTATCACTTTAATACTTGCACTAATACTCAAACTATTTTCATCGGAATTTGTAGAGCAAAGTAATTGATGATATTCTCCAATGATAAACTGCAGAAGTTGTCACTTTCTATACACAGGGGGCCACTAATTAATCTTCAGTAACCCTCTGAGACAGAATATAAGCAATGTGCACACGGGAGGGAAATAATAATTCACCAGAAAATAGACAGAGAAAAAACAGACTACATTTAAACAAATACAAAGAGTATTATAGGTGATAGGTAGTGTCACTACTGGAGTTCACTTTGGGAGAATTATGAAATTCCCAGGACTAATTCTGAAACATGATTCCATGTGTTTCCCGGCACTCTGGAAGAAAATATATGAAGATGTATTTGGGGCTGCTGCTAAAGTAGCCACTGGCAATGGAGATACTCTGAGTATTACTGTTTTCATAGGCTAATCAGTACTAAACTCTGAGCACGAATTAGGATTACTTTGCCCAAGGGATAGATACCTGAACAAAACAGTTGGCTTATTAAGAGGAAAGAAGGGTAAGCGTGGTTGGGTAGGCAAGCAATGCTGCCTGCTAAAACAACTTGGTCTCAGACTACTTATTGTTCCAGGTCTCATCTCCTGCCAGTCCTGACACACACACATACATGCTTCCAGGATTCTAGCCAGATCTAAAGGACTTACCATTTCCCTAGCATGCTGCAAATTAGAGCTGGCTTCATGGGTGTACCTGCTGGCATTCACACAGTGCTCTGGACACAGAAGGGTCGGTCCTGCACTTGATTTACTTTTTTTTTTTTTTTTTTTGTGGTAAAATATACAAAACATAAAATTTTATCATGTTTAAGTGTACAATTCACTGGCATTAAGTACATTTACATTGCTGTGCTACTATCACCATCTACCATTGCCAGACCTGTTCCAACATTCCAAACTGAAACGCATTACCCCTTACAAATAAACTCTCCATTCTCCCCTCCCCAACCCCTGGTAACCACTAGTCCACTATCTGTCTCTAAATCTGATGACTCTAGGTACCCTGTATAAGTGGAATCACAATATCTGTCATTTTGTGCATACGTAGTTTAATGGTTTACTGTCACTGCCTTGAAATTCTTAATTTTAGAACAAGAGCCCCCTCTACCCACCCATTTTTATTTTATACTGGGCCCCTCACAAATTATGTAGCTGATTCTACTGTGAATATTTATAATTCCCTACTTATCTATGTCTTCTCTGCCCCCCAAACACCCCCATGTCCTTTTGCGTTCTACTTAAATTTCATCTCTTATGTGAAATGGATAACATATACTATGGCCACCACACTCCTTAGGGTGTTTGTATTTTGCTCAGTGATGGCTCTCTACACACTGCATTGGGAGCCTTTCTTTTTAAATCTGTCTTCTGTGCCAGAGGAAATGTCTGTGTTGCACTTACCCTTGTATCCTGTGTGCCTGGTGTAGCTCCTGTGCTATGTACTGAACTGTGTCCTCCCCAAATGCATATGTTGAAGTCCTGAGACCCAGTGTGGTGATATTTGGGGAGAGAACTTTGGGAGGTAATTATGTTTAGATGAGGTCATTGGGGTGGGGGTGGGGGTCATGATGGGATTGGTATTCTCATAAGAAGGGAAACCAGAGAGCCTGCTCCTGTTCTCTTTCTGCCACATTGCTGAGGCACTGAGAAGGCAGCCACCTGCAAGTCAGGGAGAGAGTCCTCACACAAAATGATCGTGCCGGCACTGATCTCGGCTTCCAGAAAGTGTGAGAAAATAAATGTCTGTTGTTTAAGCCTCCTAGTCTATGAGATTTATTTGCAGCAGCCTGAGAAAAGTAAGAAAACCTGATACATAGTGAGTACTCTGAAATGTTCACCAAATATAAGAATGGATGTATGCACCCTTAGTGGGTCACACTGGACATTGTTATTGGGCTTTGAATTTAACATTAGCTGAGGGGGAAACAACAGAATTTTCCACCAACAAATGTGATAGTTTGGGTGATCTATAGTCAGGAACTTGATACAGTCACTGAAATTGTGAAGTGTAACTTAGTGCTGATATTCTCAGGCAAGTGTGACCCAAGTTTTAGACTCTATGTGTTAAGTCATCCAATAGGCTTGTCTTACTCTTTTTTTTTTTTTTAAGATTTTGTATTAATTTTTAGAGAGAAAGGAAGGATAGGGGGAGAGAGAGAGAGAAATATGGATGTGAGAGCAAAACATTGATCGGCTGCTTCCTGCACATTGATCCCATAACCTGGGTATGTGCCCTGACTGGGAATTGAACCGGCGAACTTCCCATGGTACACATGGCATGATGACCAACCAATTGAGCTACACTGGCCAGGGTGTCCTACTGTATCTGATTCTGGAAATCTCTAGCTCCTCTCCTTTCAAATAAGGCTGTATTACTTGTTTGTATCTTTCATGTCCACCTTGTATCCTTATCTGAGACCTAGAACTAGACCCAAAAAGGATGGCTAAATAGACTTTCAGGTTTATAGTATCACAAACACACATATCAGAAAAGTGAATGATAATCTTTAAATGTTGAAGAAAATGTCCTCAAATGGGATCCTTTTGACATAACTTAATTCCTTGCCACACCCCAACAAGTAAACTGAATAAAAGCTCTCCAAGTAGGGGGTTAGAATGGTACTATGCAGGGAGCCTGTCGTAGGGAGTGGGAGTCATTTGTTCCTGGTCTACTGGCCATGCTCCTACCTGCGATGTATCTCTGGAATTGAAGCTCTCTGAGCCTCGGTTTCCTCGTCTGTCAACGCAAAAGGATTTGGTGAGATGAATCTCCCTAAAATCTGAAAACTTCAAAAGTCACTGAACTCCCCAAGTTCCCTCCAATCTAAATACTAAGGGCAAGCAGAAAATAAATAAAAAAAGAATTTTCCTTATTGCTAGAAATCAATCATGACATTATAAACATAATATTTGTTAATATTATATTTATAATATATATTTATATACACATATATATATAATTTATATATAATTTATAAATTTATAATGATGTTATAAATATTGTGAGATAATTGACTATGTGTGACCAAAAAACAAAAAAAAAGTACTGAATTTTAAGCTGTGACTCCTCCAGGGAAGTAAGGCACCATGACCTTTAGTTGAACTACTGCTTGGCCATGTTATTTTTTAAAGGACATGATAGAGTATATATACTTGCGTTAATTACTCTTTTTTGCTATTCTTTTAAGTCACCTAATAGGCTTGTTCTAGTGTTTCTGTTAGCTCCTTTCCTATGGAATGAGACGACCTCACTGGTTTGTGTCTTTCCTGTCAACTTTGTGTTCTCATTTGGAGACCTATGACAAGTAAACGAGCCTGGCTGGTGGAGAGCCTTACAGAAAATGAAATGCTATAGTGCTGGGAATTCTTCTTTAATTTTAACTTTAAACTCGATCTTTCGGTTGCATGACTGACCACCTTATTATTACCTGTACTAAGAAAGGTCCCATCGATACTGAATGTCTTAGGTCCACAGACCAAAGACAAATGCTGGCATTGTGCAGCGTGGTATAATCTGTCAAGGAAATGCACAGGCATTGACAACCATTTCTTTCCTAAGGAAGGGAGTTTCACAAGCATGAAAATGCATGTCTATCATGTCTCCTTTTTACTGTACATTATATTATATCTATTATACCTTGCTGACAGTGACTTTTTCTCATTTTCCCTCTATTTTGTTGGAATACAATTTCGATATTATCCATACTTTTTATCCTTATTAAACATAATACAATGGGTCTTAGATTCTTGATCTTTAAAAAATGAACAAAAGTAACAAAAGCAGTCTTTACAGCATCTGTGGGCAGCCATAATCTTCATTTTTGATTGGAGGTTCAGAGTAAAGTTTCAAACTATTTTTTTGATAGGCACATTGAACAACACTTTTATTATTTTTTTATTATTATTATTTTTTTTTATCCTCACCTGAGGACATTTTTTCATTTTTTGTTCAGATAGAGTGGGAGGGAGAGAGAGGAAGAGAGAGAGAGAGAAACATCGACGTGAAAGGGACACATTGAGTGGATGCCACCCGCACAACCAACCAGGGCCGGGGACAAACTGCAACCGAGGTACGTGCCCCTAGCGGGAACCGAACCCGGGTCTCTCTGGACCGCAGGCCGATGCTCTAACCGCTGAGCCAAACCGGCCACGGCTAAACAACACTTTTAAAAAATACTTTAATTTTTCTCATTTCTAGCATATCCTCATAACCTTTATGCCAGGGATCGGTGAACATTTTCCTGTAATGAGTCAGATAGTACACACCTTATATTATGTTAAAATTAGTTAACTTTGCCATCTAGCATAAAAGCAGCCATAGACAATATGTAAATAGATGAGCATGGCTGTTCCCCAAAAAAGTTTTATTTACAGAACAAACAGCAGGCTGGATTGGCCCATAGGCCATACTTTGCAGACTCCTGCTCTACCCTGTTTTATAAATTGTGTTGTACAAATCGTAAATTTAGGATGATATGTTGATTTAGAACAACCTTTTCCATCAACTATGTCACTTTGGGCATGTCTCTTCCCCTGTCTGAGCTTCCTGATTTGTAATTTGAAGGCGTTTGGTTTAGGTGAGTGTTTTCAAACCCTGATATATTTCTATAGTCCCTTGACCATGTCCTTGACTACTCAGAAACAAAGACTAATAAGCTAAATGCTGAAACTTGTGAACAGTTTTATTAAATCTTAAAAAATCTTTTTTGTAAAATCTTTTATTTTATTTATTTTAATTTTTTAATTTATTTTATTTATTTTTATCCTCACCCGAGGACATTTTTCCATTTTTTGTTCAGATAGAGTGGGAGGGAGAGAGAGGAAGAGAGAGAGAGAGAGAGAAACATCGACGTGAAAGGGACACATCGAGTGGCTGCCTCCCGCACGACCAACCAGGGCCAGGGACAAATTGCAACCGAGGTATGCGCCCCTAGCGGGAACCGAACCTGGGTCTCTCTGGACCACAGGCCGACACTCTAACCGCTGAGCCAAACCGGCCAGGGCTAAAATGTTTTATTTTAAATTGCTTTCCTTTGAAGAGTAAACTTTTAGAACCACTAAGTAAAATTTCTGAATGATTCTAAATGAAATGCTCCATTCAGCCATAGCTGAACTTTTAATATTGTAAAGGAGGGGCTTAAGGATGATCTGGCTGTGGTCTGTGCTACCACCTGAAAGGCCAAGGTGAACACTCTGTTCTGCCCAGCCAGGCAGACAGTCTGTTCCTTCCTCTCCGATTCCTGTCTGTACCTCTGAAAAAGAGAGTGAGCTTTCAGAAAAGTATGAATCATTATGTTCTTCTGAACATCCTAAGGATTATTAATGGCCACAGTACATGACAATTGAGGAAGTACTTCAATAATTTGTTATGTTGACAATAATCTAGGATTCTTATTAACAAACCAGAATGCTGAGATGATTTGCTTTTCATGGTGTATTTGTTTTCTTTGTGTATTAGTGAATTTATGTGAAGTTTTTTCCAGGAAACATATAATTTCTATTTCTATCAGAATATGAAACTATCCAATTATCAGAGGAGCATATTTAACAAAAGGTCTAAGACCTCCAAATTCTCTGCAGTTACCTGAGATGGTTAAGTTGAATAAGTAAGGGCCCATGGTTGTTAGAATACTACTAACTGATGAATGTCTGCTGCTACTTTCGATACTAACATGGGTCATAAAAATCTGTTGGCTAGCAAATTACTATTGTATTACCTGAGAGGAATCTGAGGGCAGCTGTGAAAACATAAATGAGCATGTAAAATAATTAAATACCCTGCTTAATTTATTTTTACATTTCTTACTGATTTCAATTCTAAGTCACAGAATAAAGAAGACATAGCAGTCATTAACATGTATTAAACTTGGGATCAATTTTGTTTTGGAAAATTTATCTTAGCTTTTAATAAAATGCCATATTTTAATGAAAGTTAAAAATGTAAATCTATTTTTGAGTGTTATTTATTTTGGCTAGATGGAAATGAGGTAAAGTAGGGGAGTGAAGGTGGCTGTAAGTTACAGGATGGCTATTTGCAGCAGGGAGAAAACAGGAGGGAGGAAAAGCAGATTCTAGACCTTTAACTTATGGAAGGGAGATTTTATTCCAGATTCAGTATTCTGTGGGGTAGCTCTTTCTCCAGAAACACACTTTCCATGGGGAAAGCTGCATATGACAGTCAGTATTTCAGCTGTTTTCAGCCGAGTTCTACTTGCATGAAACTCAAGATGAGCTGGAATGTCAGAAATGAAAACTGTTCCATAAACATGCACAAAATTCAACTCCTACTTTATAATTCTAAGGATTACAGAATTTCATAAAGCAAGATTACTCTAAGGATGTCTATATTAAGAACAGTACAATTTTTGTATAATTAATCATTTCATACATTAAAATCTGTTGGGAAATAGCATAAGAAATGAATTACAATGACCCCAGTGGAATATATAATGTCAACTGTATTTCACTATTCACATTTTGTTCATTTCAAGTTAGACAAAGGATATCCTACAGCATTCATTAAATGAAACTCTTTGCCAACCATAACTTTAATACAGCTACAATTAAATAATAGTAGATGTTCATAATGATGTCTCCAAGAAACTAAAAAAAAATCCCTAAATGCTTTTAGAAGCTTAGAACATTTAAATTAGGAGATCTGATGTGGTTTTACTTTTGAGTACAATGTAATGATTCAATTATAGTAGCCTACTAAAAAACATTAAACTGTTTTTTGTCACACATATTCAGCCTAAGATCATACTATTTTATGGTCATTGTAATCTAGATAGGATGTTTTCAACAGCTAAGTGAAAAATGTTACAAATAATAGCTTGCATTAATATAGTGTTTATAAAAAGCAGGCATATATAGTGAAAATGACAGTCTGAGATAGACATGATCTTCTCTGTTTTGCACACGAGGGACCTGAGGACCAACCTGCCCAGGGCTGGCCGCAGAGCCGATTTGAACTGAGCAGGATCTCGCTCTAGCACCTACGCCTCCACTCTTCACCATGGTGCATTGCTGTCTTAAGAGCTTCCTCTCAGTGAGCAAGAGTTCACATTGATGGTTTTGTTTCAGTAGTTCCATGGTTTTTCATTCTGTTCTCTACATTATTAAACATGTTTAAAGAGGAACATATCAAACCATGGAGAAAACAAAAACTGTAATTAAGACATTATTTTCAGGAAATATTGCTTCTTATACAATAATATAATAGGTATTATTATACAAATTTGGTCACTGAGCAAAGCATAAATCAGAACAATTAAAAATAAATTATTCTCCCATGAAATTAAGAAAAAGAGCAAGATTTAATTTTTTAATGGCCAGTTTAGCTGAAATCTTAATCAGATGCAATGAAAACTCAGGAAAAAAACAGCTTCATTCCTGATGGTATCTTGCATATATAAAACCCTAAAGCCATGGCACAGTCTAGTAACATGTATCCTAAGAATGGAAAATTAAACCAAGTCATAAGGTCTATTAAAATAAGCATGGTGATTTTTAAACTGTTATTTAAAAGTTAAGAAGTCATTTTCACATTTTAAGGAGGAAAGAGGACTCAACTAACATAATACATATGATTTACATTTCTCAATTTTAAGAAAAAATGATAGTGTTAAGACAGACATTTAAACTTTTTTTCAAAAATGGCATTTTAAAGAGAAGAATGATATTCAATATGTCTTTTCAATAAATTTTTATAACTCATGAATTGTGGTATCAAATATGTTACTCATATATAATTGATATTTATCACATTGTGAATTTTTAACATAATATGAATTGTGCTTATTGAAATTACATTATTCACATAGAAGATAACTTTCAAGCTCTTTTCTTTTTTAAAAATAAATCAGATAAGTGGATTTTAAAATTCCATCAGTGAATCTTAGGAAATATTTAATTTTCTATTAACCTGAAAATACATTTTCCTTTAATTTTATTATTTTTGTGTTGAACAGATGCAAATATTTTTGTCTCATTAACATGCATGAAAGTGAAAAGTGCATGTATACTCACATGTATGTATATGTAAACTACTTGCCCCATATAAGCCATTCTTCTCTTATTTTTTTAAATCATTTCAAAAAAATTATTCATTGTTAGGAATTAATAGTATCAATGCCTTTGGTATGAAACTGCATCATTGTCCTTGATGAACACATTACCTTTTACATACGTATGTCATATGTATAGTCTTGACCACCCAATAATTAGAACTTGCAAACAAAAACAACATATTATTGATCTTCATTTCATTTATAGTATTGTAGTTCTCAATATATTTTATTTATTTGTTCACTTGTTTATGGTCCATCTCTCCCTATGGAGCACTAATTTTCATGATGTGCAGAGACTTGTCAATACTGTCCCAAGTGTCATTACCAGCAGCTAGCACTTACTAGGCACATAGCAGATACTGAATAAATGTAGGTTTATTGAATAAATGAATAAATAAACTAACATGGAGAAAACAGAAGATGAATAATTAAATGTTAATAGTAATCTCAGGCATATTTGGTTTTGTGAAAAGAAAACCATGTTGCTTAAAAATAATTTGGATACAATAAAATAATTTTTATCACAAAATGTTTATCATAATTCAGTAAATCAGTAAAATAAACTATACCATGAAATTGTAGAGCAAATGGTCTGAATAATTCTAATTTTCCAAAATGCTTTTACTATTGTTAATGTGACTAAAGCAACCATAATCCATGATGATATGATTTAAAAAGAAAAAAAGCATTTAAAAGAAAAGTTATGTAAATTGACTAACTTGAAAACAATGTTCCTACAGACAGAATTATAATAGTACGTGAATATTGCAAGAGGCAAAGTGAAGTACCTCCTCATTTTCAAGTGAAATATACATATTTGAACATCTGAGCTATAAGGATTATAATATACCAATGAATAAAGAAAAAGATGCTTGCTTAATGGCAAATTATTAAAACAGAAGAAATGCATACAGCTAGGAATCCTACCACATATTTTATTCTTTTTAATATTTAATGTTTAATGTTATCAACTACTAATTTCTAGCCGTATTCTTTAATTCATAATTTACATTTCATATTTATATATCTTTTGAAATATCTGCATTGACTCTCCTGAAATTTATATAATTTTTTAGCCAATAATAGATTTAAATACAATTACTAAGGCATATATTATATGACACTATATCAACTACTTCATATATAATAAATTATAAAATAACAATAGAGTTTATTATTCTTATCTATTAATCTGGCAACTTTCAATAAGGACAAAATCAACACATTTTGTACTTTGAAATTAAGTTAAAAAGATAATCCTAGTGACTATAACAGTTTAACATGTCAAATGCTGGGCCAATTAATGTGAAAATAATGTTATTTTATAATTAATTTAAACAACACTCCTCCACTGCAGGAAGGAACTGTATTGTATGAATAGCCCTACAACTGATCATACTTCTTTTAAGCTTTCTAATTTTAATATTTTAACAGTCTAAATATCATCTTCCTGTCATTAATGGAAGTGGTGAGGGTCTATACTTATTTTAAATCTAGTTAATCTCTAAAACATTTTGTGCTAAAGCAATATGTTAACATAATTCTTTAGTATGTTTGGGTAAGAAAAAATGATTTATAAGTCTACCTATTCTTGGCATTTATTTCATTAAAAATCAAACATTAATCAAGTAATTTAATTTAAGTACTTATAAAAAATCATGCAGCTATGGTCAATATATTATTTAATAATAGACAAATCATTAATTTCCTTCTAGAACAATACTAAATAAATAATTTAAATCCCATGTACTAAATAATTAAATATATATGTTGAAAATGTCATCATTATGTTTTTGTCCTTTGAATGAGTCCCATGGCCTTAAAGAAATTCATTTTCCAGGCCCTTGGGCTACTTCAGACATTTGACAAGTTTATCCAAGTAGAAAAAATTAAAGACCTTAAAGAATAAAAGCAAAATATACAACTATTTCTGTTTCAAAAATGTAAAGACAGGTGATATTTTCAAATACTCTATCAAGGAAACTATTTTATAAGTTTTAAGTTTTGAGCAAACTATAAAAGGTATGTCTCTAAGCAAGCCCTTAAAAGAAAATAATAATTCTTAGAAAGACTGGCTTATAGTTGCAGTGTAGGGTCTGTGTGTATCATGTATCTTAGAAAATCTAGTACTTGTACAGTTGCATTATTAGAATATTTCCCAAATTTCAAAATATTGCATCACCTAATTTGGTAGGTTTCTTTTTTTTTTTTTTTTTTATTTCCTAAGAAATTGTATTTGTAATTTATTTAGAGTCTGGATTATTACCTACTATCATTAAATTGTACATATTGAAGTGGTAGTTATTAGAGCTTTTGCTATTAAAATAATAAACATGTCTTTTATTTGTCTTGAAATGAACAAAATATGATTAGATAAATAACATGAGCATATATTTTGCTACTAATGCCTTTTCTAAGTCATCCTAAATCATAGTACTTCTGAAACTCGTTATTTCAGAATTTACTTAAAGACTGTAGTGTTCTTTTTTTTAATATTAATTTATTTTTTGTTACAGATGTTTCTCCTTTTTCCCCCATTGACACCTTCCTCCCCATCCCATCCCCCCACCTCATCCCCAGCTTTGTTGTTGTCTATGTCCATCGGTTATGCATACATGCATATAAATTCTGTGCATTATCTCCCTCCCCCCACCTCCTCTTCTGAGGATTGTCAGTCTGTACCCTACTTCTATGACTCTGGGTCTATTTTGTTCATCAGTTTGTTTAGTTCATTATATTCCACAAATAAGTGAGATCATGTGGTATTTGTCTTTCTCTGCTTGGCTTGTTTCGCTTAGGATAATACTCTCCAAGTCCTTCCATGTCATCTCAAAGGATAAGAGATCTTTCTTACAGCTGCATAGTACTCTATTGTGTATATGTACCACACCTTTTTTATCCACTCATCTACTGATGGACACTTGGGCTGTTTCTAGATCTTAGCTATTGTAAATAGTGCTGCTATGAACATAGGGGTACATATATTCTTTCTGATTGGTGTTTTAGGCTTCTTAGGGTATATTCCTAGAGGTGGGATCACTGGGTCAAATGGTAATTCAATTTTTAATTTTTTGAGGTAACACCATATTGTTTTCCATAGTGGCTGCACCAGTCTGCATTCCCACCAGCAGTGTACTAGAGTCCCCTTTTCTCCACACCCTCGCCAACACTTGTTTGATGATTTGCTGATGGCAGCCATTCTGACAGGTGTGAAGTGATACCTCATTGTTGTTTTAATTTGCATCTCTCTGATGATTAGTGACGTTGAGCATTTCTTATGTCTCTTGGCCATTTGTATGTCCTGTTTGGAGAGGTGTCTCTTTAGGTCCTCTGCCCATTTTTTAATTGGGTTCTTCCTTTTGTTGATGTAATATTCTTAATATAATTGTCACTCAACCTAGAACTTTATAAAATTATGCTATTTACCCATTTATAATGTAGAATACAGATTTAGAAATGATTGTGAATTTTTCTTTTAAGGAATCTTTAAAGACAGGACTTTTCTGCCCAGCTGGTGTGGCTCAGTGGATTGAGCATTGTCCCATGGACTGAGAGGTCCAGGTTCGATTCCCAGTCAGGGCACATGCCCAGGTTGCAGGCTTGATCCCCAGTAGGGGACGTGCAGGAGGCAGCTGATTAATGTTTCTCTCTCACATCGATGTTTTTATCGCTCCCTTCCTTTCTGTCTAAAAAATAAATAAAAATATATTTAAAAAAAATTTAAACACAGGACTTTTCTGATAATAGCTAAAATAAGTCTATCATATGCAAATTATAAGAATGTAGAGTGATGAGGTTAAATTTAAAATGATTTTACTCTACCCTAATCAGTGTTTCCCTTTATAAATAAATAAATAAATAAATAAATAAATAAATAAATAAATAAATAAAAAAAACAGGCACATTCACAAAAGTTACTTTTGTACCATTACTTCCATGTGCTTCTGGAAGTCCTATTCAAACTATTTTGGAGCTTCTGAATATGTCCTCCATATCATATGGCTGTTCATCATATTTGCCATGTCTCTGCCTCTCTGTGCTGCATTCTTGGTAAGTTATTCAGTTCTACCATCCAGTTCACTAATTTTATTTTAGACTATATTCAGTCTAGAATTTATTCCATCTAGACATTTCATGAACTTCAATAAAAAGTGTTGCATTTCCATAAGTTTCACTTGGTTCTATTCATGTATAATTATTTTTGTTTCCTTCCTGCTTATTTTTTGTTTAATAATTTTTGTTCTTTATCCATGAAGATTATTATCAGATTATTCTTTAAAATTAATTTCATCTTGGATGTATTCTTGTGAACATTTCCCTAGTTGGTGGGTTGTGTTTCTGCACATTAGATTGCTCGTGTACTTTGGAATCTTGGCTTGCAAACTTATTTGAATGACAGGAATTCCCCTCTCCTCCCTCCTTTCTCTCTTTGTCTCTTCCCTATTATGTTTTTATTCCTCTGTATTTTAGTTTTCTCCACTTAGCCCCCTAATGAGTTAAGTCCAAAACCAAACCATAAAATAGTTCCTTCTTTATGGTGATATTAGTGATACTACAGACTCAGTCACTAAACCAATGGGCAACTTAATTCATTTCCAATTTTTTAAAAAGTGATGTATTGGTTTTCTCACCTACTTTGGCCTACAGTATCTTACAAAGCCATAGCCCCAGGCTCACGACCACCTTAGTCAAGAGCCATTGCCACCCTAGACATGAAGCAGTGAGCATACACTCTCTAGTTTTGAGTATTGTGGAGAGACATTTTAGACCATGTGACTCAGCAACTGGACCCTAGGAGACTGTAGTTTTACACTTACCCACAACTGTATGTTTCTAATCTATAAAGATATTGATCTTGCTATTGAGTCCAGCTATGCCTCTTAAACTTTATTTCTTTTCATATTTCACTGCTATTGTTTGGAGCAGAGGCAGTGCTAGAAATATGAACTCAGTGTGCTTCCCAAACAGAATGCAAGTTATTATTAGAAACATATTGACAGTGAAAATTACAAAGGCCAATAAATTTAATATATTATAAGACAAGATGGTTTTAGAAAATATGCTTATATAAATGTCTTTAAGAAAGAAAATTTTGGCATACTGAGATTTGAAACAGAGTGATGATCAATATTCTCTGATCTAACTCAACTGGGGATGGCTGGATACTGATAGCAGGGTCATAGTACAGGCAAAATCATTCTGTTGCTCCAGGGAGGAAACAGAATCTCTCTGTGTAGTGCAGATGACACCTGAACTGCTGTATTCCTATTCAATGCTGTTGGCCTTCTTAGTTCACCTTACAGCCTTGCTCACCTGGACTATTGCAAATCTCTCAGTTAGTCTCACTTTATCAGTTTTTCCTCTTCCATGACCAGAAGAGGTATTATTCTAATAAAAATGATTACTACAGACTTTTGCATTAAAGAATCCAATTGTCCCTGTACTTACAAAAGAGTCCAACTTCCAAAGCATGACACTCAAGGCCTTTACGGTCTGACCTCCAACTTGCCTCTACAGTCTCAGCCTGTAGTACGGAGACTTAAGTGCCTTTTTTGTCAGCCAAAACAGTCCTAACATAATGCTTCACTCTAAGACAACAGGTCTTTCTCCCTACCAGCTCCTCTACCTGAAATATTTTCTTTTTTGTCTAATACATTTTCCTCAGCAGTCCCTCCCCTTCTTAATGGCCTAGAAGATTATTACTTCCTAAAGACTCAGGCCAAATAGATTCCTTTTATGCATGTCCTGGCATTTGGTTCACACCTCATTTGAAGCACTTATCATGTATATTAATGATTTATAAACACATAATTACAACTGAGATTTTCTAGAGAGTCCTTGTCTTAACCACCCCAAAATCCTCAATGTTTGCCTTTAAGCATTAGTTGAGCTTTTTAGTCCATGAGTGCAGAAACAATTTTAAAAGAATCTGATACTTAATCTTTCATAATTTTTCCAAAATACTTTCTTAAGGATGTTCAGTAGTCCAAGCCTACTCACCGGGAAAAGAAAAGAAGTAATCTTCAACATACACAGCATACATCTCAAAATATTTAGATAAAACTGAGTGGAACTTTGCACCTGTAATTGTATCCTAGAGAAAAATAGTATTCACGATTTACCAAATATTCAAGGCAATAATTGAAAGGAAACACTCCACTAGAAATTTCCTCTGAAGACCACTTGAAAAGTGTGTCAGTGACTTTGCTAAAGGTCACTCATTTGATGATGAAGTAGATGGAGACAGATGTGGAGAAAGTGCAGAGCCTGGAAGTAGCAGTCACAGAAATAATAGGTGCAATTTATTTAAATACTCACTGTAGGCCAGATCCTTTACATACTTACCT
This sequence comes from Tadarida brasiliensis, assembly GCA_030848825.1. NCBI lineage: Eukaryota > Metazoa > Chordata > Mammalia > Chiroptera > Molossidae > Tadarida > Tadarida brasiliensis. The sequence goes on along the minus strand of CM061257.1, from coordinate 57,112,548 downwards.
AATTTAATTTTCATCACAAACCAACACCCAAAGGCAATTATTATTTCTCTCATTTTATAGACCAGGAAAAGAAATTTATAGAATAAATTTCTATAAATGGGCTAAAATCTCATAGAAAATGACTAAGTCAACATTTGAACCCAGATCTACTTTGTTCCAAAGCCAGTGCTCCGACTTACTGCAGGGAACAGATTTAAGGAGACAAAAGAGGCAGGAGAAATTGTCAGTCAGTCAGTGTAAAGTTGATTAAACATGACCTCAAAGAACTAATTAAAGCCAGTAATGAGAATGATGACAGAAATAAGGAGAGCAAACTGAATTTATCAGTATGGTAATCAGGAATCTAGCCGTCAACCCTGAAGCAACAGTAATATAGTTTAAGTTCACTCAATTGTGGATCAAACCCAAAATACAAAATACAAATGAAAGATTTATTAAATTCATTTCAAAACTGTGATATGAACATCTTTGGAGGGAGTCACAGTGGCTCCCAACCACAAAGCCTCTTCAGAAACCTCTGTCTGCTATCCCTGAATAGAGAAGCATCTCCTTCATCACCATGACATCCCTGGCACCTCTGTGGTCACCCCCTTTCAACACATTGTTCTTTTCATTCTTCTCTGGAGTCATCCACTGATGAGCCATCCATAAATGAAGTTATACATTGTACTACTGCTCTGACCAACAAGCAAGGGTGAAGGCAAACACTGAACCCCAAAGATTCTTGTCCAGAAATTCACTGCACAGCTTTAACCGCAGTGCTTTGTGTTTGTAGGTGTTGAGACAAGTGTTTCCAATGGGACAATTGAGTTTTTTGGCATCACTTTTCATAAGTGCAACTTGTGAAAATATATAGCATTCAATTTAAGAACAATAACAATGATGAAATGCCTTGTATTTTATATCACATATTTAAAAATTGGTTCTACAACTCTATACTACCTCATTCTCTCAGTGCTTCTGATTGTTGAAAGTATTTTTCATAAATATATCAATATGTTTCTAAGAAAATGAGAAAATAATAAATTCTAAAGATCATTTAGTAATTTTCATAGTGGAAAATGGACACTTAACAGAGTCATGACAAATTCAACCAAAGCTTTAGCCCATTGTAATAAATAGATACAATATCATTATATTAGACACAATCACCCTGGAATATATATGCCTAAACCTAAAATGTATGTGTTGGCAGATATTTTACAAGGTAAATCAAATCAACTCTCACACCCAGTGATAGGAACCTGGAGAGTGAGTTTGAATAGGTGCTAAATACCTATTTGCACTGGGTTTTGAGATGAGGGAAAATATGCTACTGTATTCAGCCTTTCAAAAGTATTAAATATGTACTGAATATTTATATTCTAGATACATACTATATGTAAGGCATCTAGTTGAGTATCTTGTACATGCTATATAATAAATATTTCTTTCCTTGTTGGTTTTTTCTTTCCTTTTTTTAGAATTGAATAGTGTAATAAAGGTCAAGGAAATGAGTCATTTAATGCGTTTAACACTAAATGCACTCAGAAAATTCCATGTGTCCTAAGCAGAAAGTTTAATTATCAAGAAATATAAGAAGAAAATAGAATGCCAGCTCTAAAGACAAGGACTTCCCATGCCCTCCGAAAGTACTCCACCTTGAGCAAGCCACTGCCACCTTGTGGCATTTTGGTTCAATGAGTTTTGATATGTGATCTATTCCTAACATAACAGAATAAGGTATGAACTGGGGTGGGAATCGTCTCCAAATATTTACTTTGGAAGTAAACTGACTCTAGTTATGTTGTAATGCTGTAAAGGTAATTCTTTTCATATCTTAGCTTGTATTTTCACATGTTCAGAAAGTCAATCAATTACCTTCTACTAAAATAAAAGATTCAACCACTTAAAATTGTCTCTGATTTCTAAGTGACTTGAAAATGTGATAGGTAACCAAAGATCACTTTAGCAATTGTGATATTGCCATTTATTAAAAATATATGACCAAAATATACTTCTCATATCTATTTGTACTTTAAATGTCCAGACTCAGAGCTCCCAAACTTTTGGAATTTCCTGAGCTATAAAGAGCAATGGGAGTATCTTTTGTTATGATATTTGGTCTCTGGTCCTCAGTTCCTGAAAATGCTTCAAAGCCATGAAAGTGAAATGGTTGTCTAGTTATTCATGACAAGCCCTTCCCACCACAGCTGGGTTTATGTTAATAAAGGTGACTTTTGTCAAGCACCTAAGGATGGGGGCTGATTGCCAGGTGAACCAACCAATAGTGGGTTAGCTCTTTCAGTCCCACCCTTGATCACCAGGGAAGGAGAGGGGTTTGAATCAATCACTAATGGCCAAGAGTTAACCAATCATGCCTATGTAATAAAATCTCAATAAAAACCCAAAGGGGGGGTGTTAGGATAGCTTCCAGTTGGGGAACCAGAATGCTTCCAACAACTCCATGAGAATGGAAGCTTCTTTTTTCAGTACCTCCCCCTTTGCATCCCTTCATCTTGCTTTTGATTTGCATTCTTTATTATCTTTGTAATAAATAGGTAATCAGTGAGTAAACATGTTTTCCTGAGTTCTGTGAGCTGTTCTAGCAAATTAATCTATCCCAAGGAGGAGGAACCTCTGATTTATCGTTACTACGTCAGAAGCACAGGTAACAACCTGGGCTTGCAACTGGCATCTGAAGTGGATGGTAGTCTTGTGGGACTGAGCCTTTTACCTGCGTTATCTGATTCTAGCTCCTGGTAGAGAGTGTCAGAATTTACAACAGCCAAGATTTGGAAGTAGCCAAAGTGCCCATCAGTAGATGAGTGTATAAAAAAAGCTGTGGTACATTTACACAGTGGAATACTACTTGGCTGTGAAAAAAAAAAAGAAGGAACTCTTACCCTTTGTGACAGCATGCATGGACCTGGAGAGCATTATGCTAAGTGAAATAAGCCAGAGTGAAATAAGTCATAGAAAGACAGGTATCATATGCATTCACTCATATATGGAATCTAATGAACAAAATGAATTAACAAGCAAAATAGAGACAGACACATAGAGAGCAGGCTGACAACTGTCAGGGGTGGGAGTCTGGGGGTGGGGGTGGAGGGATTGAGCAAAAAAGATTTTTAAAAAGAGAAAAAAACTCGTGGACACAGACAACAGTGTAGTGATTGCAGGGAGGAAAGGTGAAGGAGGGTACAGGGGGATAAATGGTGATGGACTGAGAATTGACTTGGGGTGATAAATACACAATACAGTGTACAGATGATGTGTTGTAGAATTATGCACCTGAAACCTGTATAATTTTGTTAACCAGTGCCACTCCAATGAATTCAATAAAAAGAAAAAAAAAAGACACCTGCTGGTGTCTGAGTATCTGAAAAATGATTGTTGGTGTAGGGAAGCCTCCCCTGACACACACGCACACATTGGAATTGGGTCGAGGAACCCAAAAGAGTAATAAATACATATATATATATATATATATATATATATATATATATATGTCACAGTTCCTCAATTTTTTAATGAATAATTTTAGTATGGGCTAAACATGTGCTTCAAATAAATATTCTGCTATTTCTATTTCATTTCTACTATTGGAATGTATTTATTTTGAGCCCTTAACTAATAGTTTGTTTTATTTATAATATAGTATATCCTACCCTTAGTATACTAAGTAAAAATCAACTTATTAGCCACCTTATCCTCGACAGGACAGGACTGGAAAATAATTTGATTTAATGCATTTTTTAGTATATTAGTAATAAAAATTGTGAAAATAATCAGAGTTTATGTGGCTGATTTGGCTTCAAGTCTTCAGAAAGAACTCCCTGCTTCCTCAACTATTTTTATATCATTTTGATTTGTGCTTTCATTTTTATCTTCTAAAACTTCATTGATATTTGCTTTATATTATTTCACCTCTAAATTACTTTTATATAGCCCTAAGTTTTTTCCTAAGATAGTAGAGGTCCTCAACTATTTTTTTGTAGCCATGGTACCCTTTTAAATATAAGAATACTTAACTACAAACAAGAGAATTATATTGAACTATTATCAGATTACTTTCTTGATTGGTTGTCCTTCAGTCCTATGCCTCTGAGAAAAACTGTTTCCTCTCTTTACTCACATGCTCATGAAATAAAATGTTTACATGTGGCAGGTGATATATTTTCTTTGAAAAAAGCTTTACTTTATTCAATACCTCTTACCTCTTAATTGTAAGAAGTATACCTTGTTCTGCCTCTAATTTTTTTCTTCAATGACCTGAAAGAGTAAAGTGTATTCCTGCCAGACTTGACTTACATCCATGACCATCACAGAGTATTAACCTTTCATTGTCATTTAATAAGTTTTGGGGCAGCCAGGAGGCCTGGGCTCGCAAAGAACCACTTTGACATGGTTCCAGGGTTGACATCTGAGGTACACAGATGAAAGTTACAGTTTACTTGGGAAGACAAACAAGAAAACTTACATGGAAGTAGGATACGACACAATCCAAGTAATGTTTCTTATAATTTTATGTGAAGTTGACCCTTAGACATCTGAGGTTATATGGACCAGTCAGAGGAAATAGCTCTCCTTCCCTGGAGAGGACTAGTAACAAAACAGTAGATAATTGAGGCTAATTAACAGCCCCCTAGCAGCAGAAAGAATGGAGTTGTGGGTGATCCCCAGGGAGTAATACTTTGAAGGAGGCATTGATGGCCCAGATACCCACCCAGATAAACCTACTCCACTCCATGCCCACAAGCAATTAAGTGGTTTCTTCCAGTAACGTTCAAAAGTTCTTGCAGAGAGTGCAGAGTGGAAAGGGAAGACATGAATTACTTTTAAGCTATGTTGCTAGATATATCAAGATGCATGCTCACCATAGGGTGAATCGGGGTGTCAGTTTTCTATGCCAAAGTAGACACACTGCAGTTAGGTATTAAAATACTCCTTAAGCTTTACTTTGTAAAGAAATTTGACTTCTAATAACCCATAATACTTTTGCTATAAATACATGAAATATTAGAAAAAAGTAAATGAATTGTTATTTACTTTGTACTTGTACAAGTTTTCTTCCATATCACTATTTACCTAGCCAATGAACAGTGTTTCGCCAGTAAACAGCCAGTGATTTCTAAATGCTGGGCTCTGAATGCAGTTACCTAAGCTCAAATCAGGGTTCCCAAAGTCTGGTAAACTAATTTGCTTATATTACTAAATATTAACGGCTTCGGTTCAGTTACTACCTACATTGAGGGCAAAGAGAAAAAGTTAATGCAATAAAAATAAAGATATTTTCAAATAAAATATTTTATTAAAATACACATGAAGTTCTAATACTCTTTACTAATGAGAAAATCCATAATATAATGTGGTATGTAAAATATAATCAATTGATAAACATTTAAATATATCAATGAAGAAATAGAAAACTTAAGGTCATAATATGGTATACTAATTCATAAAGATTTGGTATACATGCAGCCAAAGATGTGTCTCCTGCATGTTGATACTAAAATCATGTTTTTCCTCTTCTGATCAGAAAACATTTCAAAACATCTCAACTTCAAACAACATTCGAATACCAAATATATGAATGCTTTTTACAAATTTTTGGATAAATGGAACTAACTCATTGAAATTTAAGACTAACCACATTTAGAAAGAGCCGCATTGCCAGCAATTGTTAGCATTTAATCTTCCAAGTCAAAAAACAAGCAGACAAACAAAATTTCCCCCAAATATTGTCCCATATCCTCTAACTTCTCTGTCAAACAAATGACGTTAACTTTTCCTCCTAATATTTCAGTAGTACAACCAGGCTTCCAAATACACACACAACACACGCTTCTCCAGCACAAGTCCTGGCCCCCTTTTCCCCCAGTACCCGCGTCAATGCAGAGCCAGCTTCTCTAATTAGAGTACCTGCGGTGTCCATGACATCAAGGTCTGCTTTTCAATGAAAAAGCCTTAAGGTAGAGTCGGTGCCTCACCACTGTCATGGATTGCCTGTCATCTCTTAAATCTAGAGCTAGTAGGATCAGGTCATCATAAGTCACACAAAGGCACCTCTTAGGACACTTTCTGTGAAGAACACACTTCCTATTTGTTTTGAATCACACCTTGAGACTTAAAATAGTCTAGTGTAATGTACCTTCATCAGAACTCTTTCCATTAAGATAGAAGAGCATAACCCTTCTCACTAGGTCTCAGGCTCTGCTTTTTGGTTTACTGTGTTATTTTTCTCCTTAGAGTAAAGACAAAAGAGAAAGACAGAGGATAAGAAACAAGGTATAGAAATAGAGGAATTATACCTTTGTGTTCTGGAATTAATAAAATCTAATGTTTTGCTAATACTTGTAGGTGGCTAACTGTATTCATACATTCTTAGCAGTGTCACCAATCTAAAAACATTGGCATATATGTTCTTGAGGAATAACAACAAGGAAACCTTTAGAGCATTACCATCATCGGTGCTTTGTGACATTCACTCAACATTCATTCCTTCATCTAGTTCAGTTTTAGGGCATTAATCAAAACTTTTCCCCTCACACTCAGGTACATTAGGCCAAACACATTTGTATTTAAAGAATTCTCTGCCTGGAACAGTATATAGTGTGGGGAGCAATGACACAATTCAGTTATTCTCACTGCTTAAATCAAGACCTTCCATAGTGAGTGGTAGCATTACGGGCCGTGTGCTCAGTCTTCTGGCTCCCTTTCTTCCTCTGGTTAATGGGGAGTTAAGAGACCAAGTCTTCAAAACTTTCAAGAGAGTTTGCTCAACAGAGTTCAAATATCAGGCTAAAAGCAAGTTGCAATTTTGATTTGCACACTGCTTCCCAACCCAGGTGTGGCCTGCATTCGATAAAACATTAACTTTGTTCTCTATGTAAATAAAATGGTGGCCGTCCAGGTGCACCTGCTGTATGGTATTACGGGCAACCACAAAGTTATCAGAGTGTAACACAGAAAAAATAAACAGAACAAGTGTGCTAAGGGGCACGTTGAGATTGCCATTGTAGATTATGTACACAGTTCAATCTTTCTGTCAAATATGTTTAATGCAGTTACTGAATATAATATATAGCTCACATGGAAGCTGATTTCCCCAAGGTTCCATATCACCCCCAGTTTAGGTGACTGCTTTTTAAACTCTCTCAACAATTACATCACTGGAAGGTACTTAACAGTACCAAAGAGAAAGGGGGAAAAGTGTTGCTAAATGAATATGGAATAGGCTATGCTTCCTTTTAATTTCTTTTGTGAAATGATGGACTGATAGAGAGTACTGGGTACATTTATTACTGACAGGTGTAATTTCACCCCTACTTGAAAGGCCATGGCTTTCAAAGGAGATGAAAGCCTCCAGCTGACGAATGGGGGAAGAAAAGTCTGACAGGAATAACATGACTGTCTCAGGGGACTTGAGTCATGTGGTCCTGCGGTTTACCATTTGGCCATGAAGTTACAAAGATTTACAGTGTGCTCTGAAGGGGTTTGGAACCCGTTTATTTGCATTTACTTTTGGAGAGCTGATAGAACAACTCAGTGAAACTGCAAACAGTGTGACCAGCTCATCCTGCAACTGATAATGACATCATAGTTATAGGCCACCCAGAGCAACTTAACCACGACTGATGAAACCCTCTTACCAGCAAGTCTCTGGGCTAATAACAAGATTTCAGACTGCAACATGGGTATATATATATATATAAAATCTTTATAATTATCACTGGACACGAACCACAAGTTTACACTTAGAAAGAGGCTTATATCACTTTGTAGATTTTATAGTATTGAAAATAAGATCCCAAAGAACTTTTTTAGCTTTAGGTCCATTCTGATAAAACCTTAAGATAAAAGGTCTCTAAATTATGTTAGTTAATTAAACAACTTAGATTCTGTACTATTATTACTAAGGCACTGGGCTTAGAAACTGTGTTTGAGAAAGTTAAAAATGTTTCAAAGAAAAGATATGTGTGGATTACTGTAGTGTAAGAAAGAATGTGATGAGTGTCATAGGAAAGATGCAAGATGGAATGGGAGATAAAATAAGAAGTGGCTATTTCTTCTTAGTCATTAAACTAGTACACCATTTTGTTAGAGTTTCTTCTCTTTTTGGGAGACGATATTTGCAAACCATATATCTAATAAGAAGTTCATATGTAACTTATTTGAAGAACTCATACATCTCCATAGCAAAAGCCCAAGTAATCTGGTTTAGAAATGGGCAAATGACCTGGACAGATATTTTTACAAAACACACACACAAATGGCCAACAGGTATATGAAAAGGTGCTCAACATTACTAATCATTAGGGAAATACATATGAAAAGCATAATGAGATATCACCTCATACCTATTAGGGGAGCTATTATCAAAAAGTCAAGAGATAAATATTGAAGAGAATGCAGAGAAAAGAGAAGCCTTGTACACTGTTAGCGGAAGGGTAAACTGATACAGCCATTATGTAAAACAGTATGGAGGTTCCTCAAAAAATTAAAATAGAACTGTCATATGACCCAGAATTTGCACTTCTGGGTAGACATCCAAAGAAAATGAAATCTAAATCCCAAAGAGAGATCTGCACTTTCATATTCATTGCAGCATTATTCATAATAGCCAAGATATGGGAAAAACCTAAGTGTCCATTAGCAATGGACCAATAAAGAAAACGTGGTATATATAATATTCTACTATATGTGTGTGTGTAATTTAGCCATAAAAATATTGTTGTGGAATATTATTTGGCCATAAAAAAGAAGGGTATCCTGCCATTTGCAACAATATGGATGAACCTCAAGGACATTATGCTAAGTGAACTAAGCCAGACACAAAGAAAAGTACTGTGTGATCTTACTTATGTATGAAATCTTAAAATAGTCAAACTCACAGAAGCAGAGTAGAATGGTGGCGGCCAGGGGCTGTGAGGGGGGAAGGTAGGGAGATATTAGCCAGAGGGTACAAACCCAGTTATGAGGTAAATAGCTTCTGGGGATATAATGTACAGATTGATAACTGTACTTAATAATAACATTTAGTAGACTTGAAATTTACTGTGAGAGTTGATCTTGTGTTCTCACCAGAAAAAAACAAAAACAAAAAAAGTTTAGCTATATATGGAGATGGACTTGCTAATTAGCTTGATTGCTGTAATCATTTCACAATGTATACCAAACCATCACATTGCACACCTTAAATATGTATGATTTTTATTTGTCAACTATACCTCAATAAAGCTGAAAAAACATTGTCTTTTTCATAAATGTGCACCTTTTTACTGTTTCAGTACTATGTTCATTTGGAGGGGACTGGAGATTCAGACGGCTTCAGGGAAACTCACTCCAATAAAATTATTGTAGGTGTTCCACGGATAGAGAGTAGACTCTCATTTCTCTCTGCACCTTACTGCTATTATTTATTTTTATTAGAGTGCCTATTAAATGAAATAAACTGTTAATATGATCAAGAGGAGACACTATAAAGAGAAACTGAAATCTCTTCAATTAATAAATGACTTAGAACTACTTCATGAAGTATGAAGCTTAAACATGCAAATTATCAGAAAATCCATAGCTATTAATGAGTATTAATTCAGTTTTTTAAACAGCACTTGTTTTGCTCAAACACAGTTTAGGATATTGAGCTTTTTTTCTCACTTTATCAATTTGAGGGTCGTTTATAGACTATTCAAACAAAATTATTACTTTATCAGACAAAATCAATTAGTGGGCACAGGGATATGGTCACAGCACACAAACATGCAAATATATAGACAGGCTATGTATCACTGGAAAACTATCAAAATATACTGTTACACATAAAGTTCCATTAATGCCTTATTAACAAAAAATATGAAAAGTTGTAAACGTGAACCACACATTAAAAATCATTATAGCACCTTGATATTTACTCAAAGGAGCGGAATGTTTGGCCACAGAAAAACCTACACGAGATGCTTGTAGCAGCGTTATTCATAATTGCCAAAACTTTGAAGCAACTAAGATGTCCGTTAGTAGGTGGATGAATACATGAACATCTAGACAATGGGATATTATTCAGCACTAAAAAGAAATGAGCTATCAAGCCGTGAAAAAATGTGGAGAAAATTTAAATGCTTATTACTAAGTCAAAGGCTGACGTATTCCAACTGAAAGACATTCTGGAAGATGCAAAAACTATGGAGACAGAAAAAGATCAGTGAAGGGTGGGGGAAAGGTATGAATAGACAAAGCAGAGAGGATTTTTAGGACAATGAAAAATACTTTGTATGATACTATAATGATGGATATATGTCATTATACATTTGTCCAAACCCATAGAATGTACAACGCCAACAATGAAGTGAACTGTAATGTAAAGTATGGACTTCGGGTGATTACGATGTGTCAATGTAGGTTCCTTGATTGTAACAAATGTACCAGTATGGTGATGGAGGCTGACAGGCTACCCATGTGTAGGGGTAGCTGATATGTGGGAAATCTCTGTACTTCCCTCTCAATTTTGCTGTGAACCTAAAACTGCTATGAAAACACAGTATTTTTAAAAAGTTATTACATATTTCATTATCAAATTGGTCCACTACAAAAATGAAAAAGAAATAAAAATAAAGTTCTCTTGTTACTCTGGATTGCTTAAAATTCAACTCATATTAAAGAAATATTCTCTTGAAATAATCCAACATTAAGAAAAGTGAGAATATTTATGCTTTAATACACAAACCCTATAAACTAAATTTTGAACAATTCTAAAAGGATATCCCTCCAAATTTTCCTGACCTTGGAAATAGTATATATATAATTATTGTTGAAAGTATTACAGATTTTCCTCCCTTCTCCCCCCGACTCCTCCCCCACTGACATCCCCCTCCTGACTCCCGCCCACCTCCTGCCTTCACAGTATTGTTGTCTGTGTCCATTGGTTGTGCATACACGCATGTAAGTTCTTTGGTTTCTCTCTTCCCACCTCCCAACCCCCTTCCCTCTGAGGTTTGTCAGTCTGTTCCCTACTTCCATGTCTCTGGATCTATTTTGTTTGACAGCTTATTGTGTTCATTATATTCCACAAATAAGTGAGATCATGTGATATTTGTCTTTCTCTGACTGGCTTATTTCGCTTAGCATAATACTCTCCAGGTCCCTCCAGGTCCCTCCATGTCGTCTTGAAGGGTAAGAGATCTTTCTTTCTTACAGCTGCATAGTATCCTTGGAAATATATGCATGACGGCATGACAAAGTTATCAAGATTCTTAACACAGTTAAATAATATCACAAAAAAGTACTTTAATAACTGCACATATTATTCAGATTGCACTGTCAAGTTTTACTAGTATGAATATTGCACACAAGGCAAAAATCCTATTTATTTACAAAGCCATATTATTTAACATAATGTAAACTTAATTTTTTCAAAAGCAACCTTAAGTTTTTGGACATAGTAAGGTGTTCAAATAATATATATATATGTGAAACCCTTGGAAACTTTTCAAAAAATTCATCCACATTGTCCTTTACACTGAGTTATAAGATCTGATTTAGAAGTCTCACACACTCCCAGCCGGTGTGGTTCAGTGGTTGAGTGTCGACCCATGCACCAAGAGGTCGCTGGTTCGATTCCCGGTCAGGGCACATGCCCAGGTTGTGGGCCCGATCCATAGTCAGGGCATGCTGGAGGCAGCCAATCGATGTTCTCTCTTATTGATATTTCTATCTCTCTCTCCCTTTCTCTTCCTCTCTCTCTAAAGATCAATAAAGAAAAAAATAAGTCTCACACAATATGCAAACCTCAAATATACAATTAAAATCAATTTAAATGTAGGTAATCCCAAGTCATATGTAGAATTGAATTTTATCATAAAACAGTTTCACTTAACATTTCTTTCTTTTCATTATCCTCTTCCCTCTGTGCACACACACACACACACACACACACACACACACACAAATACACAGTTAGCTTTACCTAGTTTTACATAAGAAGTCTAACCCATTTCTGACCCTCCATATGATTATTCTATCTCTAACTTGTTATTATTACTCATTAAAACTGGCTTCTTCCCATTAGGTAACATCTGCTTTCTATCAATGCCAAAAAGACAAATTCTTTAAACAAACTTTTAAAAAATTAAAATGTGGTAGTTGTATGGATCTTTAAAAAGTGGAAATCTCAATTCTTTTATCACATCCAAAATGAGTTTTTTGATATGAAAGCCCTCCATTTACCCTAGGAAAATCGTGGAAAATATCGACATCTGTGTATTGCAATAAAAGCACTACTTGTACCTGCCATTCATCCAGCCAGTGAGTAATTCGGAAAACAGTAGCAATAGACCTTGGAGTGTAGTATATGTAGGATGAAGCCAAAATGTTTTTCTAACTTGTAAAGGAAACTTTTCCATGAGCACTACGTTCTGCCAGTTGCTTCTTCAAGGTACGAGCAGCATCAGCCTCCTGTTGATTTAACTCCAATAAGTTAGGAGGCAATCCAAGTGAGGCATGTTCCTTCCATAAGTTAAATCCTCCTATTAATGCATAATTTGAGTCCCACCCTCTGGTGTTATTGGAATCAGTCATCAGTCAGGCATAGTGATAAGTATGAGAATATTGATAAGTAAAATAAACAAAACAAAAAATGTGTCACCTGCTATTAGTTTTTTAAATGTTCCATTTGCTTATACTTTCCTTTCACGAACCCACTTTCCAGTGTTGGTGGAAAGAGACACTTGGCCCAGAAAGGAGAGAGTAAGTTAGAAGAAGCAAGAAGCTTATAAACTGAGAAATCTAGTTCCTAATTATTTAGGTTTAGCAATACATTTGAATGTTTTAAAATTTAAGATAGTTCATTTCTTTAATATGAATATCTCCATACAGTATAGTTATATAAGCATATGTATATCTACATATAAATATAGACATGCGAATATATAAGTATAGAGGTATATATAACTATAGTAGAATCCAAAAGAAATTTTAGCTAGGAAATGTTTTATCAATGTCTCCACTACATTACACTCTAATCTAAAATAAAAATTAGAAAAATTACCTCATATAACCTTCTAGTCCAGTGCAATTTCCAAGCTAACCTCACTATGATAGATTCATGACTGTTATTACATTTCTATTCCCACAGCATTAGGTAATAGAAAGCAGGTATTTTACGTTCACAGTGAAGCTTTTCCCAGTTGTCTTTGCACCAATTAAATTGCAAAACAAGCCCTCAACTCCTTTGGTTTTCGGGAAAAAGATCCAATGTCTCCCTGATTCTGTAGTCAGGAAATACTAAGATTCTTATATCTCAGTGTTTGGTATTTCTTACCATTCATCTTTACATATTTCTCTCATATTTACATGTCTAACCCCTGGCATCATCAACCTTATCTCCTTCCCTGTCTCCATTCTTCCTTCTCTTTCTTACTTTCTATCTCCAATTCTGTCTGTTTCTCTTTCTATTTCTCTCTGTCTCTCTCTCTCTTACTCTTTCTAATTATCTCCTCCTCTCTTTTTGCTTTTAACAAATGCTGGGCACCTAGACATCCTTGTGAAGTAGAGAATACACTGGCAAACAAGACAGACAGAGTCTCTATCCTTATGGTGCTTCCTGCTCCTTGTCTATCTACAGAGACTGTTGTTGAAAAAAATGGCAAGTATGGTGAAGTTTAGAATATGACAGAATCATACAATAAAAGTAGGTAACATTCTATTTGTTATATTCTTCCTAAGGAAGTAACATTCAAGTTGGCCTCTGAAAGATATAATAAGTACACAATATAAAAGTATACAAATAAAAAGATATAAAAGCATAGTAGAAAATTGTTAAGTAAAGGTAATTATAATCTTGACTGGGAGAGCCCTGTTCTCTTTCTCTTGGGTAAAGAAAACTGTCCCCAAAATACTAGCTTTCCTGACTTCCTTCCCATCTTCCTTCCTCCTTCTGCCTTTCCTTCCCTCTACAAACATTTCCTGAATGTATACTACTATGTGCCAAAGATAAGAAATTTCAAACGATTATCAAAAATGTTTAACAATTACTATCACAAAATGTCCTGCTAGAAATTTATTTTACAGAAAATCTCAGATGAGAGAAATATATACAGAGCAAATGTATGTTTGTTTTATAACAGCAAAAAGGAAAAAGGAAAAAAATTAAATGTTTATCATTTGGGATATAGATTTAAAAATTATGGCATGTCCATACAATAAAATATTATGCAGTTTCGAAAAAGACTGAGGCTGATCTACATGATCTAATAGCACCAGCTAGTTGAGGTACAGTGTTACGTGAAAAGAGCATTAGATTAGATATGACAAAATATTTCTAAATCTACATCTGTAATTCTATTTATAGGTGTATTTATACTTCTATAGCTGTCTATACTATATACCTACCACTAAAGTGATGACTAGATATCTTTGTACATATTTAGGATATTTGGGGGAAGATTTATAAGACACCATTAGTTTCAAAAGGGACAATGAGGTTGAAAATGGGATTCTCCCTTTTAAAATTCATACCTATTATTAAGACATTTACTTATTTATACATCCATTTACTTATTGTTTTTTAAATTAATTCATTAGCTAATAGTTGAAAGCTTTATCTCATCTCTTGACAAGTGAAGTAGCCCCTCTTATGATTACAAAATAAATAAAATTTGGCCCCCATTACCCTAAGAGAACTTGGGTGAACTCACCAAAGCTGTCCTTCCCAGAAACCATGGGAAACAGGGATGTTGCCCATGAAACACACAGAACAATGCAATATGATTACCTTTTAAGTAATCAATATATTAACATTCTGAAAAATGAGTGGGTATGAGATTTATTGGAACAATCACTTAGTAAGTTATATAATGTCTAATCACTGGGTTGTACAACTAAAACTAATATAACATTGTATGTCAAGTGTAATTTAAAAATAAAAAAAAATTAAAGTAAAAAATATAAATAAGCCCGGCCGGTGTGGCTCACTGGTTGAGCATTGACCCATGCACCAAGAGGTCGCCAATTCAATTCCTGGTCAGGGCACATGCTCAGGTTGTGGGCCCGATCCCCAGTGGGGGGCATGCAAGAGGCAGCCAATCAATCTTTCCTCTCATTGATGTTTCTATCTCTCTCCTTTCCTCTCTCTCTAAAATCAATAAAGAAAAAATCTTTTAAAAAACTGTATAACATAGGGGTACATATATTCTTTCTGATTGGTGTTTTAGGCTTCTTAGGGTATATTCCTAGAAGTGGGATCACTGGGTCAAATGGCAGTTCAATTTTTAACTTTTTGTGGTAACACCATAATGTTTTCCATAGTGGCTGCACCAGTCTGCATTCCCACCAGCAGTGTTCTAGAGTCCCCTTTTCTCCACACCTTTGCCAACACTTATTGTTTGATGATTTGTTGCTGGTGGCCATTCTGACAGGTGTGAGGTGATACCTCATAGTTATTTTAATTTGCATCTCTCTGATGATTAGTGATGTTGAGCATTTCTTCATATGTCTCTTGGCCATTGGTATGTCCTTTATGGTGAGGTGTCTATTTAGGTCCTCTGCCTATTTTTTAATTGGGTTCTTTGTCTTCCTTTTGTTGAGTTGTATGAGTACCCTATATATTTTGGAAATTAATATTTACAATAGCTAAGATCTGGAAACAACCCAAGTGTCCATCAGTAGATAAGAGGATAAAAAAGCTGTGGTACATGTACACAGTGGAATACCATGCAGCTGTAAGAAAGAAAGATCTCTTAATCTTTGAGATGGCATGGAGGGACCTGGAGTGTTATGCTAAGTGAAACAAGCCAAGCAGAGAAAGATAACTATCATATGATCTCATTTATTTGTGGAATATAATGAACTAAACAAACTGATGAACAAAATTGACCCAGAGACATAGAGGTAGGATACAGACTGACAAACCTCAAAAGAGGGGGTGTTGGGGGGAAGAGATAAACCACAGAACTTATATACATGTATGCATAACCAATGGACATAGACAACAAAGCTGGGGATGGGGTGGAGGGGATGGAGAGGAGGGTGTCAATGGGGGGAAAAGGAGAAACATCTGTAACAAAAACAAATTAATAAAAATAATTTCAAAAATAAAATAAAATAATGTAGAATTAAATATATATATAAATAAAAACTAATGATAAAAAAACACATAAGACAGTTGAAAGTAACCTCAGATTGCTGCAAGATAAAAATAACCCGTTTGCCCTGGCCAGTGTGGCTCAGTTGGTTGAGCACTGTCCTGTGCACTGGAAGGTCGCCAGTTCCATTACTGGTCAGGGCACATGGCCAGGTTGTGGGCCTGACCCTCGTCAGGGTGTGCTCAGGAGGCAACCAGTTGATGTTTCTCTCTCACATAGATGTTTCTCTCTCTCCCTCTCTTTTCCCTCTCTCTCTAAAATCAATAAAAACATGTTTAAAAAAATATAATATAAACCTAACTTGCTTGATCTACACAGTGCTAAAATAAACAGGAAAAAGGAAGAAAAAAGACACATTCAACCACTTTCCGAGGTACAGAACAAAAGGGTGAGAAACAAGCTGATTGATTGAAGTTTTTTTGTTCGTTTTTGTTTTTTGCTTTTAACTGGCTATGTCCTATATACACAGTGTAATTATCTTTCCTCAAACTATCATCACGCAGTTGAATGATGTTGCCCCATGAAAAACAGGTTTGGAATAATTGTTACATATTATTGGGAAATTATCATCAACTTTCTTTTCTCTTCAAAAAATGTATTTCACAATGACAAAAAAAAATGATCTTTGCCTTTTTGATAGTTTGAAATTATTTCTAAAGAAAAAGATTCAAAAAAGAAAAAAAAAAGTTGGCATAATGATATGTTATCAAGTAGGTGACAAAACTGTGTTGTTTTTTTAAAATAAAAACAAAAAAAATGTCCTCTTTTCATTTTATTCGCAGGTTACCTTTAGAGCCAGAATAAAATACCACAAGCATAAAGCTCATTCTTGAAAATACATCCCTGATGTTGTGTTTTCTATTCCTTATATTTAAAAGGTGAGGTAGTAAAGTCAGTAAGAGTATTTCATAATGTTATCCTCTTGGTTACATAATCTAGTTTTTTCAGTTTTCCAGTCTGTAGAGTAAGATGTATTAGTGTAACTTCTTTTATGTTTAAAGAAAAGTGATTATTATGGAAACACTCTAGGAAAATCATTCTGGCATTTTCCCTCTCCTCCCATTAGGCCACTTTTTACCTTTGGAAAATAAAGTCATAGACATGCTTATTAAGCACTTGGTTGAAAAGTAAATGTTGTTCAACAGAAAATGTATTTGCACAGAAGTATCTCTTCAGTGAAAATCATCTAGTTCCCACTTTCTAAAATATGAATATATTATCTGAACATGACCTCAAGTAGAATTACAAATAATCATTTCTCTTTTAATTGAAGTAAAAATTTTACATAAGTCAGCCATGAAACATGTAGCTTTGAATTTTTCTGTCTACAACTAAACTTACCTTGTGAGCCTCCATTTTCACCGGTGGCAAAACATGTGATCTTGCCAGTGTAAAATAAACTCAGTTACCTTCTTTCTAGCTAAACACACTTTCTTTGATGAAAATGTTTGGTTGGCTCAGAATCCTCCTCTTCCCCGTTCTCCTTTTAGTCCCTTCCTAGGTTTACATTTTTCCTTCTGGTATCACACTGGCCTCAGGGGACAGGGGTCTAAGCCAAGGTCACTGACATCTATCCATCCTGCCTTTCTGATGTGACATGTAATTCATACTTTTGAACAATTCACTGCTTTTTAAAATTGCTGTCCCTGCATTAATCTTGAAACGTGGGTGTGCCTCCTTCCTTTCTAGTTGCCAGTCAGGAGCACACACCACCAGCACTTCGCAGTGCAGACTGAAGATGGGCTATCAAGAGAAACCTGATCAGCAAAGCAGCGGTAGGGCACACAGCACCCCAGCCCTCAACTCTCGTCACCTACTGCTCAGGTCTATGGACACATGGCCAGTGTTCCAGCACAGAGGCGACTTGAGTCAGTAACAGACAACATATTTACAAGGGTAAGGGGCAGGGGAGTCCGCTGGATCTGTAACAGTAGAAACCTCCTCATGGAGGGATGGCCTTGTTAGAAAGCGGGAGCCTCTGGACCCTGGACTGTTCTGCTGAACATACACCTGCTGAGCCAGCTCGCTGCTAAGCAACTGAGAAAGGTGATTCACCATGAAGGACACTGGATTTGTCTGTCTCTCATCAACCCACATCTAATGGTTGATTATTTTTTTATATTGTTTTTATCCTGGAATTCTCCTCTGGCATAAGGCAAAGATCTGATGGTTGGTCTCCTTACTTAGTAGCTTTTAAAAAATTAATTCCTTTGAACTTGGTAAAATAATATAATCATTCAGTTTTGACTCTTTGAATTCTTCCTTTCCATGTTTATATACTTTATTTATTTTATCTTATTTAGGCAGAGCCTCTGGGATAACCTCTCAAACCTGCAGTGATTGTCCACATTCTTGCCAAGTAGCCTAACTTTAATAGACATGCATCCAGGGTTTCATCCCTGCCTTTTCATTTACACTCACTGGTAACTTCTTAATTTAGAAAAACAAACCTATTTTGTTCTACTCCTCATTCCTCTCCACAGAAATAGATAAGTTAGTGATCCTTGCTTCTCTCAAATAGGTGGAGCAAATCAAGGAAAAGCTGTATCTGTGAAGCGGTGAAATGATTCTAGGTAACCACAGACTCTACAGAACAAACTTTCCCTTAGGCTAGTTGTTCCAAAACCTAGCCTGGGGAAAAAGGTAGCTATAGCAAGGCCGTTTGCTTTTATCCTGAGCCATCCTTTCAATAGAGATTTACCTGTTTGAGAGTCAAAATCGTTTTCTCATTCTACTGACTTCTGGATCTTCTCTCGATTGATTCCAAATTTAGAGGAGGAACTGAGAAGTCACACATAAAGTCCTCAAACTCCCACAGTATTTGTAGTATATTTATCAATACCATTTACCTTCAAAATGCACACATTTTCCATCAAGGTAAAGTCTTCAAATAAAAAATTTTAAGCAGTATCCAAATCAGATAAACTCAAAATTTAGGGAAAAATAAGTTAGAGTAGTACAAATTTTCCTATTTAAATTTGCCATATGATAAAACTGAGATTAGAAGCTTAACCTCTGTATCTTGTTAGATAATTAAGATGGATATAATAAGCTGTCACCTCTTTGAGTCTCAATTTTGTCATCTATGAACTAAAAGTAATAGAACCTTTTAAGTTTTCCCTAGTGGTTCCTCTCTTCTGCCACATGAGAAGGTCACTACTTTATATCACCATCTCTCATGTACATGTTAATACCTAATATTTATTAAACACTCACTAAGTATAGACACCACACTAAGCACATCCCACACTCCACCCCATTTAAAGCATTCTGTCATTCAGTGAGCGGGAGCCACTGATACCTTCATTTCACAGCTGAGGAAACTGAGGCCCAGGAAGGGCATTGCCATGTTCCCAAAGTGCTCTAACTGGTAAATATCAGAGCACAACTAGGACTCTGAAACAGACTCCAGCACCTTATATTTTTTACCACAGAATAAGTCTAAATCCATTTAATAGAAACCTTGTCCCTTATATCCTGGACGCCCAGAACCATTCTTTTAGGAGCTGTCCATTTCTACACACACACACACACACACACACACACGCACAATTGAATTTTTTTTCCTGAAATTTTTAATGGTGGAAAGAAAATAAACACTGTCATGAGAGCTACAGTACAACTTGATGAAACACTCTTAATGTTTCTGCTTTTGTACAGCTACCCAAGACAGACAAAGCCTGTTTTTGTTTCAAACCTCACAACAGGCACAGGGAGCCCAGCCTGTATTATCATACATTTGCAACTGAAAATAAATTTACACTGTCAGAAGGAGAAAACTGACTTAAACAGAAGCCGATTAAATGCTTGAAAATAATTCAAGGCACTATATCCTTGAAGTGGTTCCAAAAAGTGACATGGATGTAATATAAGATCCCGGACGACATCGGAACTCCAGGATTTAGCGAAAGGGTGAGGGGAGTTCATTCACGTAGAGGAAGAGAGAATTTTCTTTGGACTCGTTATATCAGATAATATGTTTGTTTAAGGAAAAATAAACAGGTGGGAAAAAGTTCTGCATGCCTAACGTGAAAGGAAAGCATATTTGTGTCTAATACATTGCAGAACCTGTTTTAGTACAGCTCATACTTTCAAAAATATTGCCCTCATACGGTGGCCAAGGTCAGTTTGAATTGAGGTAATCTGCTATATATAAGTGCGGATCGTATGTGTGAAACCGATCTCGGAGGTATTCTGACACCCTACCTTTTAAAAATATTTTCCCTGTTTATTATTCATGGATTACTAATTTTTCCCTTTGAGATCTGGTAATCTTTAGCTTTTTGTTTTGCTTCGTATCCCAATTTCAAGTGTACAACATCCAAGTTTCCTACTGATAATCAACAACCTTCATTCCTTCGGTGCTAAAGGCACATATTATGATTTGGTCACATGCCTTATAAAAGCACTACTGTAAATGTTTCAGGAATAAATGATCCCTTACAACTTAAACACAAGTTTCAGACCTCAAAGCTTTCCTGGGAGTGTAACAGTAGCAGCCTGCAATATCAGGAGCAGAAGTACCTCACTGCACATGAAACTCACAACAACGCAATCGTGAGGTACACCTCAGAGGGTTTTGAATCTGTACTCATTGCTAATAGGGGTCCTCAAATTCAAAACCTCTGCAATGTTGAAGTCATCCTTTGAGGACTAGTGAAAAAAGAATAGTCTGGAGATGAGGAAATTTATTTTCTAGACCCCGCTGGGCCACTAATTACATGGCTTAACCTCGAAAAGGCTCAGTGTTCTTATCTCTCATTATCAACCCTGTGGGAGACAGCAGAGAAACAGCTCACAGCAGAGAAACGGGAGGCATGCGACTGTGAAGAGCCAGCTATTGTCACTGCGAGTAAGAACTTAAAAGCACCTTGCAACAATTTATGGAGGTATCTTAAGGAACAGTGAAACCACAAGGAATAGTCTGGGAACAAATTATGCAGAAAATGAAGAAAAGTATAGTGTGGATGCAACAGCAATACAAGAGACAGACCCAGAGATTAGATATGAGGTGTGACGGGTGTGATGGCAGAGATCCGTAATTCATTTTATATCCTGCCTATCATCCAAAACAGTGTATTGTGGCAACTGAAATGAATGCACACACAGGGACTTTGCCTTCTTCAGTCTGGCTGAATGAAAGCTACGACTCTGCACGGAGTTTTTACTTTCACATAGTTGGAGGTGGCTAGAGGCCAAGTATGACATTTGGGCGTGCATGATAGCATCTTGTCATAAAGTAATTTACTCTGACAAAAATGTGGGCAAGATTCCAGTGTTGGGTGCCCCCCTCAAGACTCTATGAAATGGGAACACCAAAAAAAGATGGTTTCGCTATCAGTCATTTGCTTATCAAATCTACAAACGTGGAATGCACAGATGTGTGAGAGATAGCTAGCATATCCAAAATATCCTGATAGGTGGGACAAATGACCTGAATGACATGAAAACCTTAAACAGTGTTCAAGGAAAAACTGAAAATTGCTGCTTTTATGTGCAAACTAATCAATTCTCTTAGTACAGATGAAGGACTGGCTTAATAACAATTCATATTTAAAAATATGACATTTTGGTTTACCATAGCATTTAATTAAGTTTGTATTCTGACCTGACTGTGGCATAAGCCAATACAAGCATGGCATACACTTCTACAGGTAATATTTAGATAGCAGGAATCCATAGCAAACTATGCTCTGTATTCGTACACTGCTCTCTGCGTTAGCATGCAATGCAGAACTAAATATAATTTGGGGTGTATTTTGGAGTATCCCTGGGATGGCCTCAGTCTTTTTCTAATCTATGCTCATTTATTTAGCAATCGCATTTAATCTCATTGCTTTAAGTAGCATTTGTACACCGAACACTCTCCAAATGTTAACTTCAATGTAGACTGCCACTCTGAAATCCAACAATTATGTCCGTGCCTGCTTGACATCTTTGCTAGGATGCGCAACAGGTACTTCAATGGATGTTGAGCTCTTCTTCACACCAGGTGTGAAAAAATAATTGCAGGTAAAATACACATCTAAATGTAAACAGTAAAACTTCTAGACAATAACATAGTAGTATTTATTTATGATCTGGGAATAGCTAAGATATCTTAAACAGGATAGAAAAAGCTGTCACCATAAAGGAAAAGATGAATAAATTGGACCACATTAAAATTAGGAACTTTCAAGAGAGGAAAAAGTCAAGGCATGGAGTGGGAGAAGATATTCCCAGCACATATAATCAATAAAGAGATTTTATTTTGACTGCATGGAAAATGCCTAAAATCAATAAGAAAAAGACAAACAAACAAACAAACAAACAAACAACAAAAAAACAGCAGAAAAATGGAAAAGTCTTGAACAGACAATTCTCAGAAGAGCCTATCCAAATGGCTGATAAACATGAAGAAGATCTTCTCAACAGAGAACTGCAAATTTAAACCACAATAAGATAACATCACACACTTATTAGAATATCTAAAATAAAAAAATTAAAATACCAAGTGTTAATGAGACTGAAGCAATAGAAACTCTCATACATGGTTGCTGGGAATGTAAATTGGCCCAATCACTTTGGAAAGTATTTAGCATTATCTACTAAAGCTGAACACACATATGTCCTATGACTTAACAATTTCACTTGTAAGTATATATCCAATGGAAACTCATGCACATATGTAAACAAAGACAGGTACAAGAACTTTCAGAGCACCATTATTCATAACAGACACATTGTAAATACTCCACTGTGCATAAATAGTAAAACAGAAAAACTGTGCTGTCATAGAATGGAAGACCACAGAAACAAAATAGTATGTACTACTATAGTATGTAGTATGTACTACAACTACACACAGTGACATGGATGACTCTCACAAACCCAATATTGAGTGCAGAAACTCAGACAGTATGGTTCTACTGATACAAAATTTCAAAAATGACAAAATTGTTCTAGGATACTGCAAATCAGAATAGTGATTATATTTGGGGATAGGACAGTAGTGATTAAATGGGCACAGGGTGCTTACTTGATATCTGTAATGTTCTTTTTCTTACTCTGGATATCAATGGTTTGTTCATCTTATGATCATTTATGGAACTGCACATTTATGAGTTGTGTACTTTTATATGTATGCTATTCTTCTATTTTAAAAAGTTTTAAGGGACATTTAAAAATTAGGAAGTATCAGGAAAAAATCAATCAAAATACTGAGAGCTTAAATAATGATTGAAGGAATTAAAAATTATACTTAAAAAGCCCCAGAAATTTTAAAAGAAAAAAAATGAAAGCTATCTCCAAAAATCACAGTGTAACAGCAGCATTATTTTACATTGTTCCAGAAGGCAAGTACCTAAAAGAAGGAAGTTTTTTCCCAGCACTAATTGTTAGAACTCTGAAATGTAAGTAACAACCTACAAAGAAATGAGTTACCTGTCAATGGAAAATTTTAAACTATTCTGTCAGAGAAGCTAAAAAAGGGATTCCCATATGGGAAAAGAGGATGCATTTCTATGCTACGGTTAATGATAAAAATGGTATCAAATGTGTCTGTCCCTGTCTCCTCCCTCCTTTTCTTCCCCTCTCCCTCTCTCCACAGCCCCTTTCTCTCCCCTGCCTCCAAAAAGCTAACAATAGAAAATAAGCTCTTTTATTTTTTTTTAAATTCAATTTCATTCAGTTTAATCACACAAAGACCTAGAAGTCTGATGGGACCCCTCAAAAGCGGCCCGATGTTGAGGACTATGTATTTCATGCCCTGCCAACTCCATTTACCCCCAAAGAGAAAATATTTTGGAACTGGATGTTTCTCCTCCCCAAATATTTTTCCAAGAATCTTGGAGAACTCCACTACCTCAGAAAACACACAAGAAAATATGTGCATAATTGCCCTTGCTAGATAACAATAAATATTTCATATCTGATTACAGATGCCAAAGTGGTATGCAGTATCCTTTTTTTTTTTCTTTTTTATGAGGAAAATATGTATTTTATCAGCAATCCTGAGCCAACATTTCCAAATACTGTTTGCAGGTGGCCTGAGGATGGGGTTCACTGCGTGGCGGTGTTATGGTTCACTTTCTCCACCTGTCTCTTCAGCAGCCCAGTCTGAGGCTGTGGAGGCTGAAGCTTTGTTGAAAAGCTCATCCTCAGAATCCTGTAGCTTCTTCTGTTCCACATTTTCTTGTGAGTGATGGTGCTGAGAGGATCATACATATTCCTTAGCCAAAGCAGCCGCCTTCTCCAGAAACCACCCTCCTCCAGTTCGTGTTCTGGTGAGCCTGTCCTATGCTGGAGAACTGGAAAAAAGGCTCCTTGAGCTTCCTTCTTTACCTTCCTTTGATGGTGTTCTATGACAAATCGCAACGAGACAGAAAATTACAATAAAAACCGCTGCTACTACAGCCACAGGTACTGCCTCGATGAGTCTGCTGTTACTTATACTCCTGTCCTGGCACTTCTTTTTTTTTTTTGGTACGTGCCCCTAGCGGGAACCGAACCCGGGACTCTCTGGTCCGCAGGCCGACGCTCCAACCGCTGAGCCAAACTGGCCAGGGATCAATATTATTTTTAAATAGGCAAAGGCAGGTGGCCAAACGGCTAGGTGAGATCAGTTTTTCCAATTCAAGGGTCATCGTGAGGATGCTCTCAACCGTTGTGACACTTGTGTTGTTCCCATGTCTAAATATTTTAATGCTGGCAAATTAGAAAGACATGGATCTTCAACAGTTGTCAGAGGATTATGATTGATAATCAGCTTGTGTACAACAGCATCCCATGCCAGGCCTGAAATGTCCTAAAGCTCCGTTTTGTGATTCAATTACAACCAAGATTTAAACACTGAAGGGATAGCAGGCCTTCAAATGGATCCTTATGTAACTGTCTCAAATTATTTCCACTGAGAATAATGGTATGACTTCCATGTATCTTTATCAATAAAAGATACACTATATGGAAATCTAAGATGGTGGAGGTGCCACTATAGGTGTTGGGCTCTGGGACAGGCACTCTGTGGAGCCTCTGCTTTGGGCCGAGACCAATGCACGCCAGCATCCCATTATTGCAGGTACAGAGCTCACAAGTGTTCATGGTGGCATTCTGTTCAGTCGCTGGAGGAACTGTCTCAGATGACTCTGGTTGCTGACCTATGGTCACTTCCAGGTCCAAGATTGAGCTGTAACTTCAGACAAGCTTGGCTGCTGAGCCTGAACAGCTCCGGATGTGGAAGTGTGCTTTGGAGGAGCTGTAGTCTGCTGCAGGGCTGTAGCATTAGCCTCTGAAGTAGGCTGAGCTGTGATCTCCTGCTGGGATGGAGGTTTGACCTCTTCAGTGGACTTTGGAGAATGAGCTGAGACCTCCTGCTCAGTTGCAGATGGTTCAATCTTCTCAGGATGCTCTGGAGTTATCAAAACCCCCAGATCTACATCTTTAACATGGGTAGGCAACACTGGATGCTGAGCTTCTCCCGAACCTAGAGATGAGCCTGTTACCTCATGATGTACTGAAGGTTGAGCTACGACATACACAGTGGATTTTGGAGGCTGAGCTGGACCCTCTGATGGACTGGAGAAGGCTGTACACCAGCAAGAAGCATGTGAGGCAGGGCTGAGCTCTTCTGCTGGATTGAAGATTCAACGTTTTCAGGGTAGGGTGGATGCTGATCTGGAAATCCTTGGTGGATTGACACTAATTTCTATGGCTCAGAGGACACTGTAGACTGAGCTGAGGCCTCTTGTTGGGGTGGAAGTTGAGCTGAAGCCTCCCGAGGGTTTGGAGAAGTTTCCATTTTCTCAGGGGCCATTGTAAGCAGAGCTGAGGCTTCCTGCTAGAATGACAGAGGTTCAGCCTCTTCAGAGATGTATGAAGGGTTTTGCTGACCCCAGGGCCAGGGCTCAGTGGGCTCCAGGGGAATGGGGGCCAGCAGGACAGGGTTCAAGGCCAACTCAGGAGGCTGTGCTGCCTGAACCTGCATCCACAACAGCTGCCACATGAACAGGAGCCGTGAGGCCCAGGGGTGCAGCCTGGACACGACAGCTGGAGGTCCCGGGCACAGCGAGCGGCCCAGGCAAGGGGGTGCTGGCACCAGGTGCTGAGCTGAGCAGGAGCAGAACAATTGGCAGTCATGTCACAATTGGCAGCCGAGTCACGCATGTGTCCCCTTGGCAATCAAGCACCCCTCCCCCTTCCTCAGGTTCCAACCTCTATTAGTCTATTAGGCTGACAGTGACTACAGAATAACAACCAGGGACCAAGTGGTCCTTTTCCCCTGCACAAGGGACAAATACCTCCCGCTGGGCCGCTCTTCTCCCCTCACAGTGAGGCAGGATTTGGGCTGTACACTTGGGTGGCCACAGATTCCAGGAGCCCAGGGATGGTGGGCTGGGGGGCATTAAAGGAAGTGGGGAGTTGGGGGTGCTGCAGAGCTTCCCAAGGAAGCCACAGGGCCTGGC
Source organism: Tadarida brasiliensis (assembly GCA_030848825.1). NCBI lineage: Eukaryota > Metazoa > Chordata > Mammalia > Chiroptera > Molossidae > Tadarida > Tadarida brasiliensis. Next base: position 57,085,988 of record CM061257.1, on the reverse strand, counting down.
ATTCCAGGAAATTCAGGAGTGCTAGTCCAGTTCTGGCAATCTGCGCTCCTCCTCAAAGCTGAATCTGAGAGACGGTCTTCTTCTCCTGGGCCGAACTGCTTCAGAGACCAGCGCTGACCTGGAGCACTGCTGTAGGTGCCCTGGCTCCGGAGGCTGCTTTCCGTGCAACCACTGGCACGGGTCCTCTCCCACCCCGTCTGCCCAGGCGATCTCTTCCCCCTCGTCTGCCTCGTGGTCCTCTCCCACTTCATCTAGAATCCTGGGTCTCCTCGGCGTCGCCATCCTCGTCCTCCTCCACCTCCTTCTGCAGTATCCTTTCAATGACACCTTATCTGTGATGTCTACAGAACCATCCCCCCACACAACTGCGCTTTGTTGAATTTTATTTTCATTTCAGCATATTATTTCACAAATAATTGGATGCCATTTTGATTATTCTTTACCCCAATTTCATAAGGTAGAAAGCATTTAGATCAAAAAGTCACCTTAGTTCTGGCCTATCAGGTAGCATCTGTTGCAAAGCAACAAGTACATATAAAATACTGGATGAACTAATAATCAGAGAGATGCAAATTAAAACAACAATGAGGTATCACCTCACACCTGTTAGAATGGCCGCCATCGACAAATCATCAAACAACAAGTGCTGGCGAGGGTGTGGAGAAAAGGGGACTCTAGTACACTGCTGGTGGGAATGTAGACTGGTGCAGCCACTGTGGAAAACACTATGGTGTTACCTCAAAATTTAAAAATTGAACTGCCATTTGACCCAGTGATCCCACTTCTAGGAATATACCCTAAGAAACCTGAAACACCAATCAGAAAGAATATATGTACCCCTATGTTCATAGCAGCACTATTTACAATAGCTAAGATCTGGAAACAACCCAAGTGTCCATCAGTAGATGAGTGGATAAAAAAGCTGTGGTACATGTACACAATGGAATACTATGCAGCTGTAAGAAAGAAAGATCTCTTATCCTTTGAGATGGCATAGAAGGACCTGGAGAGTATTATGCTAAGCGAAACAAGCCAAGCAGAGAAAAACAAATATCACATGATCTCACTTATTTGTGGAATATAATGAACTAAACAAACTGATGAACAAAACTGACCCAGAGACATAGAGGTAGGGTACAGACTGACAAGCTTCAGAGGAGGGAGGTTTGGGGGGGAAGAGATAAACCACAGAACTTATATGCATGTATGCATGACCAATGGACATAGACAACAAAGCTGGGGATAGAGCGGGGGGGATGGGGAGGAGGGTGTCAATGGGGGAAAAAGGAGAAACATCTGTAACAAAAACAAATTAATAAAAAATAAAATAAATAAAATACTGGATGAGCCTCCTGAACAAAATGCCCAATGAGTTCCTTTATCATTGGTACATATGTTATTGTTCTAGTATTCCTAGTCATCTTTAAAATATGGATAAATCTGTTTCTCCAAAAATTACATTAATAAATGAACAGACCATTTGCACACACATATATAAATTATGCAAATATATGAGCATATTCTGGACATACTGTGCACCATCAAACATTAGATTCTTGTTAGGAATGATATCATGGTATAACACTGCTTTAAAAATCAAGCTCTGTAATTCTTGAGGATTGAAACACACCTATCATTATTAATAAAAGGGAAGCAGTTACAGTTGGGCTTATTCATGGAGGGAGAACGGAAGGAGGGAAGGAAGGAAGGAGGGAAGAGGGAGAGGACTACGTCCAACATGAAAAATGATGTTATCAGTTGAGACCTGGAGAAGCTCAGAACTCAGAAATTCCAGTTACATAGAAGTCAAGAAGTGAGAAGTAGGGCTAGATACAAGAAGATCAGTCAAAAATAAACTCCACCTGCATGAACAAAATTATCAAGAGCCAGGCAGTCGTGCCCCTCAACCACCCAGACAAAGGATTTGAAGATTAATATCTATTCAAGTCCCCGGGGAGAATTAGAACAGACGCTGATGCCACAGAACAAAGTCTTCATATGTAAGAGGGCTTCTGCCTAGTGGCAAGCTCCCTGGCCAATCACAGGTTAATGCGAAATCCGTAAGAGCTGCTAGTCAGCTTTTTTGTTGCCTTTTTCTTACATATCAATGAATAACCAAGGATCACTAAAAATTTGAGAAAAATCTTAAAATATGACAGACACAAATATATACAAAAAATATTTACCTCAGAAGATGTAGAAGTAATTTAGGCAACAGCGAAAATTTTAAAATAAAACAAACAAAAAGTTGTAATCTCCTTAGAAATCACAGAACACAATACTAAGATGAAAGAACGTGCCTTAGAACAGCGATATGCCTGTCCAGTGTGCTGATCGCAAATGACAAGGCCATGACAGTAAAGGAAGAGGAACAGGTAATCAAAATTAATAAATTAATGTCAGATGCTAAGGCAATTTTAGAAGCTAGAAAATGCCCAAATATTTGGAAACTAAATAACAACTTTTATATAAACCATGGGTCATAAAGAAACCAAAAGGGAAATCAGGAAGTTATTCTTACTGGATAAAAAATGAACTGCATGAAAATGAAAACATGACCTATTGAAAGACCTACTAGATCTAAAGCAGTACTTAGTGGGTAAATTATAGCACTAAAACACCTATATTAGAAAAAAAGAAAAGTCTCAAATTGGTGACCTAAACTTTTGTCTTAAGAAACTAGAAAAACAAATTAAACCCAAAGTAAGAAGAAGAAAAGAAATAAAGGACAGACATCAGTGATATAAACAACACAAAACAATAGAGAAAATCAATTAAGTCAATAGATTCTGTGAGAAGATCAATAAAACTGATAAATCTCAGGCAAGATAGCTCAGGAAAGAGAAGACACAAATTACCAATATCATGAGTGAGAGTATATACCATTATAGATCTTACAGACAAAATGTATAAATAAATTTAATAAATTATAAGTGCCAATACAAAGTAGGCATTTAATAAAAGGCCGTTTTGTTAATTATTATTATAATTGTGAACATCATAAAGGCTCTATATTGGTCAAATATGAAGAATGACATTGTCTGACCCTTCTGAGACTTTTCCTCCATCTCTCAAGAACTAAAATAAAATATAAATGTATTTGGCTGTATGCCAAAGCAAGCCAGTATTCTTGCAATTTTGACTATAATGAAGATAGTGGTTCAGATCTTTAAGCCTCTCCCTTTAAGCCTTTAACACCCATTAATATATAGAGACCAGCAATGGTCAGACATGTAGAATTGGTCCAAAGAAGAGCACCTGGCAACATACCTAGCAATATATGCACTGTTTTTCTCATCTAAAGTAACATAACCCTGTGATGACCCAGCTGTAAAATAGATCTTTCCCCTGAGACTTCCACATGGGGGGAGGAAGGGATAGGGGGATAAATGGTGTGTTCAACACTTGTGGTGTTGAACACACAATACAGATGGTGTGTTGTGGAATTGTGCATCTGAAATCTGCATAATTTTGTTAACCAGTGTCACTCCAATAAATTCAATAAAAAAGAAAAAAATGTGTTTCCTTTTCAGTTATAGCATCTAAATAAACAGAATACTGCTTTAAAAGCTTGGCTGTCAAGAGCATTTAATTAATTCACCACATACCTGAAGTAAGGAGAAAAACAGAATTTGACATGATTGTTAAATTTCTGTTTGTGATCCAAACCTTGCTGAGAGCATACATACCAACCTCATAAAGTATTAAATTATATTCAATTGAAAAATTTTTAAAAATCTTTTGAATATGATACAACATGCTTTTTTCCTAATCGCACAAATATTCAATTAGAACTGTTAGATATTCTAACTTTCTCCCAAATTCATCATCACATTTTGCAAATTAGGTTGAGCAATAATGTTCATAAACTCTAAAAAGTAATAATTGTTATATCCTTGTCATTTTTCTGAAGGTCAGCTATGTAATTTATTATAGTATAGTTGACAGCTTTCCTAACAGTTACTTTTCACTAGGATCTTCTTTATGAGATTTTCTGTTAATATTAGGAATGGGAACTATTTGTTGACAGAAGAGCCATTCAATTCACTCATTTCTAATAATATAATTTATGTATCAAGAATATTTATTTTCCCATTGGTTTTATATCATTCACAAGATAAAAGCCATTGTCTTTGTTAACATCAGGCAGCCAGAAGTTTTTTCTTAAAATGTATGAATTTGAAGAAAGGGATATTACTATAATGTTACAGCAAGGTTCAAATAGTCTCATGAATATATTTGGCCCTCACTGCACATGTCCAAATCCAAAACAATCTGCTAAGTTTTCCTTAGTTATGGGGAGTAGCAGCTTCATTAACACAAATATTTTTTTTTAAATGAAAGTCCTTATGTATGTCATCACAATCAGCACATCCACTAATTCTATACCTTAGTGACCTCACTGCATTTTGCATTGCATCCCTCCAAAATGTGCAGCAATTTTTCAATAGTTCTTAATTAACCTTTGAATTGTTGTGTGACATGTAAGTACAGAGAATTGAATTTAGAGGAAGTAATGGCTTTCTTAGATGCACAAAGACCATGAATCCACAGACTCCAACTCTACCAGTGCTTTTGGAGGGTTATTCTGAATGGAATTGGAAATAATCTGTTCCCACAAAAGGATTCTGCTAAATGATTATCCTCTCTGCATTAGAGATAAACCATACTAATTTTAAGATTGTAGTTAAGGTTCCCTTGCTATAAGCCAAGAATTGGACTTCAAGCAAAATGGAGAATTTATTGGAATGGTTCTGCAGTATTTCTCAGATTTAACGTTAATAGATATGCAGGCAGCTCAGGGGCCTCAGCAGCTGGATTCATGGACCATCTCTTTAACGGGGTTAACTTCGATGACTCCTTGGCTCTATCTCAGCATTTCTTATGTCACTTCTCAACAGAGAGAATCCTGTTGGCCCGACATGAATCAGTCATCTAGGTGGATAGGACAAGGCAGGTTACCTGTGGTGTCTGGATCTGGGTTCCTATCCCAGAGCAACAAGAATTTTTTTTTTTCTTTATTGATATTAGAGAGAGAGAGAGGACAGGAGAGAGAGAGAGAGAGAGATAGAAACATCAATGAGAGAGAACATCAATTGGCCACCTCCTGCATGCCCCCCACTGGGGATCGGGCCCACAACCTGGGCATGTGCCCTGACCAGGAATCAAACTGGCGACCTCCTGTGCATGGATCGATGTTCAACCACTGAACCACATCGGCCGGGCTAGAGCAACAAGAATTTATGTGAGTGGTCACTCCAAGTTTTGCCCACTGTGTTTGATCTCCTGGCTGCATTTTTTGTTTATTTCTTTATAAACATTTTACAAAATATAAACTCACTTATTTAAAAATTTGCCAGTCCGACCCATGTGGCTCAGTGGATTAAGCATCGTCCCATGGACTGAGAGGTCCTGGTTTGATTCCCGGTCAGGGCACATGCCCCGGTTGCGGGCTCAATCCACAGTAGGGAATGTACAGGAGGCAGTCGATCGATGTTTCTCACATCGATGTTTCTCTCTCTCCCTTCCTCTCTCTAAAAATAATCAATAAAACATATTCAAAAATAAATAAATAAATAATTTTCCAAAAATGTTTCTTGCTTTCATTTATGACTATGAAATATTTCAAACATTAAGAAAATTACAAAAGAGACTGACATACCTAATATTATTAACATAACTACCACAACTAATGCCCATTTGCTAATATCCAGCTAATGAGTTTACTCAAATCTTCGCAAGCTCCCATACTGGCATCATACATTTTAAAGAAAGAAAAAAAATTGAAGCCTATTCTTCAATTCTATTCTTCTCCCCTCTTTCTTTTCCAAGCTCCTTCTACCTTGCATAGTGTAACCACTTTCCTAAACTTGGTGTGTACTGCCCCCATGTAGTTTTACTAGAACATAAAGTTATCCATATAAAATCAATTATTTTGTATGTTTAAAGTTTATGTAAATATTTTAATACTGATATTTGTTGAGAATTTACTGTGCTCCAAATAGTGTTCTCGGCACTTTGCCCGTTTTACTTCCTTTAATCCTCACACCTGTTCTAGTAACTTGATATTGTTATTAACCCAATAGAAAGATATGGAAACTGAGACATAGAAAGGAATAGAGCTTGTCACTAAGGGAGGGTCATCTTGTACATATCACTCTGAAACATACATTTTTTTCTCTTAACATGATGCTGTAAAGATGATTCCATGTTGAGATACAGAACAGAGTTTTTCACACTGATTGCTGTGCAATGTCTCATTTCTATATACGAACCAGAACTTGTTCCTGTGTTTATGAACATTTAGGTAATTTTGCTATTTTAAGAATGCTACGACACATACTTGTAATTATCTTCATATATGAAGATATATATATATATATAATAGTTTCTCTCAGGTATATATGTACTAGTTTAAAGATTGTGTACATCAGCACTCTCCTGCCATCTCTGAACATGGTTTCTTATTCTTCATATCCTCACCTGCATTTGGAAAGATTTATCTTTTTAAATTTTGGCTGATCTTGTGGATGTGAAATATAACTTATTTTAATTTTCGTTTCTCTGATTACTAGTACAGTTGAACATCTATCCAGGATCCAGTACCATACTGTCATAATAATATGTATATGTTTTTAACATATGTTACTATCCGGTAGGACTGGTTACCCACACCATTATTCTTCTTTTTCAGAGTCTTCCCATTATTTTTAGAAATTTAAATGTCATTCATTTAATAAGGTCACTAATGGCCTTAATTAAGAAATAATGTTTTGTGAATATTTTGCTTTGGGAATATGACACAGAGATGCTATGTGTACACATGTATAAGCGGCAGATAACAGAATCAACTTGTAGCTCGTCAATCACATTTCCCTTTCCTCCTGGTACTCAGCTAGACTACATTTCCCAGTCTTTCCAAGTAGATGTGGCCAAATGACTGAGTCCCAGACAGGAGAACTGGGACAGAGTATTGTAAACCACCCTTCTCGGCCCGACCTATATAGAACCTTCTGTATGATTCTCCTCTCTCTCTTCTCTGAGCTGATTCTCAATATCCAGAGAATTTTCAGAAGCTGTGTAACAAAGATACTAGAGCTTTTCTATCAATATAGTTTGCTGAATGAGTACATGAAAGAGAAAAATCCCTACTGTGTGTTTAATGTGGACAAGCAACTGAGCAAGAAGTGAGAGAGCAATACGTTTTTATTATTAAACCATGATTTGTTTTGTTTCTTTATAAAGCTCACTTTACCATAACCAATATATTATTTTATATATATTTATATGTGTATAGGTTCATAATCCATTATGTGCAAATTTTGGAGCTAGAATTGTTTTAGAATTCAGAATATTTGGATATTGATAGGGTAATATGGTAGATAAACATATACTAATCAACATTCCCAGGCAAGCATAGGACAGCATCCAATAACCAAACACATTAATTTTTCTGCAATGAACTACTAAAGGGATAGTCACACTAACTGAGATAAAAGTCTATAAATAACCTCATATCAGGTCAGGTCATTGCCAAATTATTTTATTCTAAACTTTAAAAAGCTTTTGATTTTCAGAACTTTGTGGATATTAGATTGTGGTTAAGGGTTATGGACGTGAAAGCTGAAATAAACTTTTGTTATCCGTGCACTTGCATGAGCAAATCAATGGGCTTTTTATCATTTTTAGTAATATTTTCATTTATGAAGAGGAGCAATGCATTCTTAGGATATTCATACTTCTATTAATGTCTAAACAATCCTACTACATTTCACTATTAGATAAATATCCAACGTAACTTGTTTGCATAGAACATTGGGAATAAAATAACTCCATAATGTAGAAAAGGGATTCATTTATGAAATTTTGGTGATCTTATATCAACTTTATTCTTCTTTGTAGTCTACAGGTAGCCAAAAGCAACCAAAAAATTTGTACTATATCTGAAAATGCATGGTGTTCAGAAAATAATAAACTGTTTCTCCATTCATTATGATGGTAATTACTACTTATTATAATCACAAACATATCTTTTGTGAACACACTCAGAGATGATGCTGGTTGATCACTTATGAGTAGCTTCACCAGCTTGATTCTGTCAATCCAAACAAAATAGCACCTCTTCCATGCAGCAACATGTACTAGTGTAGATAAGGTTTAAATGGAAAGCTTATTATACATGCAAAATTTTCTAATGTGAAAACCATGTTTGGACTTCTGATTATTTGTAAATAAATCTGCCTTTGCAGTGAAATACATTTTATTTTACTTCAAATGACCATGGAAATGGGCTACTAAAGAAAGAAACATGCATATAAAAATGATTGATAAAATGAGATACTAAAGAAATAATTCAACTTTCATACAGAAATGATTATTTTAATTATCTTTGAAATATTTTTGTCTACTTAAGATTACATTATTGAAAGCATGATGCTTATTTCTTTCAAAGATGACAAAAATTAAGCTTTTGTATCTGCAGTGCACGGTGGTGGTGTCCCTCCTAGAGCCCCCTTCCCAGGCTGGTAAGCCCAGCTCCAGATGCTGCAGGTGTTACAGGCTAATGGTTTGCACCTGCACTCTCCTCAAAAAGGACTGCTCTTAGCTGACAGGAGTCACTTTACTCCCTGTTTCCTCAACCCTGTGCAGCTGGGTGATTAATTGATGGAGACAGGAAAGGTGTGGAAGAGTGTGTCTAAGCACATCCCCCTTGCCTCCAGGCGGAACAAACTGATAGAATTCATGCTCCAGAGCTCCTTGTGTGGTTAGACTGAGGCTGGATTTCTACTGAAAGCACCTGATCACACAGGGCGCTCTGAAGCATGAATTGTATCAGTTTGTCTTCTATACTGTCCTGCTTCCCTCATGCACATAGCAGGTTTCACATGAGAGAACTTTCTCACTAAATCACTTGCACTAAAATCTGCATCTTAGGCTCTGCTTCTAGAAAACCTGAACTAACACAGCACATACTATTTATAATTTATTGAATACCTACTAAGGGTTAGGCTAATCTATGCTTTCAACGCTACATAATTTTATTCTAGAACTATTTTAGCTGTTTGAAAACTCTTATCCCCATACTGTGGGTGGGGAAATTCAGACTTTGCAGAGTTGAGGAACCTGTATTTAGCTATTTGTAAGTGGGAAATCCAAGAAACAAACTCAGGTTAATATGGCTCTATAAACTCCACTCTACAGGATTTCTCACTGCCTCTGTATCATATTTTTAACGAGGAAATAAAAAAAATTAAAGATCTATTCAACTACACTTTTTTTTTTTTTTTTTTAGTGAAATGGAAGTTGATGTGCATTTTATTTTCCACAAACATTGATGTAATTTGTTTAAAATGAAGGTAAGATTGTATGAGTCATATAATTTCCATAAGGGTTTATTAGTGGACAAGCATGGATTCGATTAAAAAGGAAATAAACATCTGTATAATACCTTCATTTTCTTAAAAGGGAACATTTTATACAAGTTGGAAAATAGCAAGGAGGGAAAAGATCATGTCAGCACAATGTTACTGGTCATATACAACGCAATCTTATGTTTCATAGAGATTTCAACACAGGAAATGGGTATATTAGGAACTGCCTAATTCATAGGTTTTCCTGACCCACATACAGTGGTTTCTTTGAATGCCTCTGAAGAAAAAGCGTAAGCAGTGCTTTATACCAGCCTTAATAATGCATATTTCAAAGCCCAAACTAGTCAGCCATGTAACTGTTTGCACAGTCAACATTCAGTGGGAAAATACGTGTCAACAGGTTCCCCTTCCCCAGCCCGGAACAGCACGTGGTCTTTCATTACAATCTTCATGAGTCTATGATTAGGAAGGGATATGTTATTTTTGTTTTGTTTTTTTTCTATTCAATAAATACAGGATTCTTAGTTTACTACCATCTAAAAAATAACAACTTCACCCACCCCATCCCACCCTGCCACTTAGCCACTTAAAAGAGTTACATAATCATACTACACTAGAAACACTGTAGGAAGGACTGTCTTGTCCATCTTTGTTATGACAATAGCAAAGTGGTTTGCATGGAGCAGAAAATTAATAAAATGTAATGTCGTTTCCCACAACATAAAAAATCCATAACTTAAAGTGTCTTTTCTTACTATTCTGAGTGCTATAATGTCTTGCCAGTGACCAATAATCTTTAGATCCCTAATAAAATCTATAAATATTCAATTGTCTTGGGGAACCCATTCAACCATCTTTTCTATAGGAAGACTCAAAATTATTCAATGTTTCCCTTCAAAATTATCAACAAAAGTACTGCATATTTTCTAAAACGTCTATTTTATTCACAATTATAGCTCCAACAATGTTATAATTTTCCTTTACTGCAGAAATCATATTATTTATTAAATACTCAGTATTAAGATGAGAATACACTTAATCTCTACATTACAGAGCAGGATGATATGGCTTACAAAACTTGTATAGTCCTATCCAGCCGGTGTGGCTCAGTGGTTGAGTGTCGACCCATGCTCCAAGAGGTCACCAGTTCGATTCCCAGTCAGGGCACATGCCTAGGTTGTAGGCCTGATCCCCATTGGGGGGCATGCAGGAGGCGGCCAATCGATGTTCTCTCTCATCAATGTTTCTATCACTCTCTCCCTCTCCCTTCCTCTCTCTCTAAAATCAATAAAGAAAAAATAAATTTAAAAAAACAAAACTTGTATAGTCTTTCTGCAATCTGTAATATGGAGTAAATAGTAAATCTGGAACTTGAGTCTAGTTAGCATTTACCTCCAACTTCTATGCTCTTAACTACTGAGCCACATTGTCTTCTAAAGCCAGAATCACACTTCTCTTTCCATTAATAAAATTATCATCAGCTGCATATACTCTACTGAATCACCCAAATAGAAAATGTGGATCACACTTGAAAATTCAAAACAAAGAACATGGTTTTCAATTATCTCCTAAATTACTCAAATCTGTCTTTTCGCCACCGTTCATTGTGTTATTTCTTTATCCCAGCCTCTTATTACCTATTGTCTGAAATGTTACAACAGTTGACCTCCCTGTTTCATATCTCATCCCCTAACCATCAGACACATACTTATTTTCAAATACTGCTGCCAGTGTACTCTTAAAATACATATCAGATCACAGTAACCATTTGCCTAAATTCTTTCCTGGATACCCATCATCTTTGAGGCAATGTCTATGCTACTGAGCACAACACAACAAAAGCCCTTAGAGCTGGCTTTCTTATCATCTCTCCTGTGTTTATTTGGCAAGTATTTACTAAGCAGAATTGACCATACTTTATGACTAACTGAACATGAGATCTGAAGAGTGGAAGAGGAAAAGGTATTTGCTTTAGTTATAGATTAAATGTCAGTATCTGAGGTATAACAATATGGACATAAACATAGGGGTTGAGTTCAGGAGATCTTTTCCTTCAGCTAGCTACTTAACATCTCAACAACTTTTGTCAAAGACAACTCAAACTCAATTGCTCCGAAATCAGATCCATGTTCTCTGCACCCCATTTCTCATCTTTGAGTGTGCCATGTCTCAAAGAGGAGCAGCACCTCTATCCAGCTGTGAAGGCCTATTATCCATGGCTGTTTCCTTTGCCTCAATCCCTTCCTTAGCCATACCCTGTCACCACATCCTGCCTAGTTTACCTTCCAGATAGCTTTCCAATCAGTTCTCTGTTAATCCTCTTCCTGGTCCAGGCTACCATCTCATCTTCTCTTATCTGATCTTGCAATGCATGTATTGACATCTGCTTTATTCTCTCTATAATTTATTCTCTGTACTGAAGGTATATTGATCTTTTCTATCTGAAATCTGATCATATCATCTCTCAACACAATTATACACAACCAGATTTTTTTGTGTGATTTTCCTTCATAGCACCTATCACAATTGCAATTTTGCTTTATTTAAAAATATTTTTTTTCTTTATTGATTTTAGAGATAGAGGAAGGGAGAGGGAGAGAAAGATAGAAACATCTATGAGAGAGAATATCGATTGGCTGCCTACTGCATGCCCCTTACAGGGGATCTAGCCCATAACCTGGTCATGTGCCCTGACTGAGAATTACACTGGCGACTTCTTGGTGTGTGGGTCGAAGCTCAACCACTGAGCCATACCAGCCAGGCACAATATTGCTTTATTTATATGTTTACTTGATTATAAATTTTCTTTCCCAAACAACAATAAGCTCCATAAGGCACTTGCTATCCACTGTAGCTCCAGAAACTAGTACAATGCCTAGTACAGAACCAGTTATCATAATTTAATAAATAACTGAAGAAATTAATAAACAGATGGCCAGAAAGATCCAGGCCTCTGGTTTGGTAACAAGAAGCATTTAGTCAGTGAGTTCAAGGGAAAATGTGTGTAGTGGAAGAGATGCAATGCAGGTCAAGTGGAGGTAGAAGGAGGTTAGCCCAAGAAAGAGATTGAGTCAATGAAAGCAGGAAAACTATAAGATAATTATGTCATAGAAACCAAGATAGGAAAGAAAAGAGATTGATAAACTATGTAAATACCTCAGAGTAGTTTAGAAAGAAACTGCAAATCACTGTCTCAGAATAACCCATTTTATCTCTTTACTCTAATTTCTATGTACAGTCGTCCCTTGCCACTTCGCACTTCGACTTTCTCGCAGCTTCACTCTATTGCGGTTTTTTCAAATATATTCATTAAAAAGTTGATCGAGACAGTGAAAATGATACAGCACAAGTTCGGTTGTCTGAGTCAATTATACACCCCTGTATTACAATTAAAATTAAAATTACTGTACATATGGACTGTAGGCCTATGTATTTGAGCACCCCTGCAAATCCTTCAATGCCAGATGCAATCGCTTGACCACTCCTTGTGTGTGGGCAATAACTTTTTTCCAAAAAATTGGGTGTGGTGAAACCAAGCCAATCAGAGTGTGCTGTTCACTGATTGGCTATCCTATCCTCTTCCTATCCTGGCCACTGATTGGCCCAGCCTCATGCAAGTTCATTTCTCTCTTACAGGTTTCTACATCGCTACGCATCGGAAGCATCTTTGCTCTTGTATGTGTTTGCGATTTCTGAGAACTTTTATCTAAGCCCCACAATGGCTCCTAAATGTGCTGCTTCTTCTAAGTCTTCTGACGATGAAACTAAGTGCCAGAGGAAGATGCTTACCATCTGGGAGAAGGTGAAACTCTTGAATATGATCAAAGATGGCAAGAAAATCGTGGAGGTTGCCTGCCATTACAACTTGAATGAGTCTACCGTTCGCTCCATCCATAAAGATGAAAAGAACATTCATGCAAGGGCTACTGTCTCTTTCAACAAGGAAGCAAAGCAAATCGTGACAAGTCGTAATAAGTTCATAGTGAAAATGGAGTCTGCCCTAGCCGTTTGGATCAGCGACAGCCGCAAGAAAAACATTCCGTTGGATTCGCTGATCATCTGGGAGAAGGCGAGGCAGCTCTATCAGTGCTTTACGGAGGACGAACCTCAACCAGGACCCTCTTTTGCAATGTTCATGGATTTCACGGTGAGCAAGGGTTGGTTCAAAAAGTTCCAGAAGTAGTATCATCTGAAGAGTGTTGTTCTCCACAGAGAAGCTGCCTCTGCTGACCAACCTGGAGCAGAGGACTACATGAACACCATGTTCCAGAAGATCCTTGAAGAGGGCGAGTATCATCCAGAGGATATAAGCAACTCAGCAGTGGATAAGGCAGTTAGGCTAGCCCAGATGCTGGGAGGAGAAGGATTTGCGGATATGACCCGCAATGACGTGGATGAGCTTCTGGAGACACATTCAGATCCCTTAACTGATGAGGATCTGGTGGAGATGACTAAGTCTGCGAGTGAGGAGGAGGAGGAAGAGCAGCCAGAGGTTCCTGGGGTCAGGAGGAGGAAGTTGGCCTTACACTTGAGCGTCCCTCGCAAGTCATGAGAACTATTAAGGTAGTACAGGACATGATTGGTGAATGGGACCCACAAATGATGCACACATTGCGGTTCCAGAATGCACTTGATGGAGCCATAGAACTCTAAAAAAGCCTCCTCACGCATATGAAAAGACAGCGCCAGCAACTGCCTATCATGATGTTCTTCAGCCGCACCCAGACACCCACTGCCTACTCCTAGTACTCCTTCAGAGGAAGAAGACGACGCACCTGCTGAAGATACTGCACCACCTAAAGACTCTCCTACTGAGGTTGTGCCTTCAGAGGAGCAGTAACCTTGCTCTTCTTTGCTGTGCAGTACATCTCTTCATCTTCATTGCTTCATCATCGAACAAGTTGCACTATTTTCATAGATTAGTGTTTGAGTGTAAGAATTGTGTGTGTGTGTAATTAAATGTACAATAATAATATGATATTTGTAATGGCTAGTATATCATATTTTCTTTTATTTTGTCTAATATATTGGGTAATATGAGTGTAATAGTGACTAAAGGGTGTTATTTCATGTCTAAAGGGCTCTAATAATGCTAAAAAACATATTTAGAAGGTCATAAACAGGTTTTCTATGCTCTAACTGCAAAGATATTTAATTTATAAATAAAGAATCCTACTTCGCGAAAATTCATTTATTGCGGTAGAGTCTGGAACTGATTAACCGCAATAAATGAGGGCCGACTGTAGTCTTTTCATAGTAAAATCATCACATATTAGCTTCTAAAATTTTCCTTAGTCTCTATGATATACATGAAATGCTGTCAAGGTGTTACATCTTTATTTAAGCATCCTTTGTAATTCTACCATTTCTATTATGACATTTCTGGAAAATGCAAAACAAAATATACCCTTAATCTCAGACTCATTTAAATATTTACTCTTTTTGACATTTTCACTGATTTTTCTGAGAAAATGCACTTTGCATTATCTCATCTATTAACACAATGTATTAAGTTCACTGTGAATTTTTATATCCACCTGTAGCAATATGATTTGCAACACTGATGTGAGCTTCTGGATATCTGGAACCAGACCTGTTTAATGTGCTTTTCCAAGCACTTGTCATAAACATATACTTAATTAATGCCTCACTTTGGTGGTAGTATTAAAAACTTCATAGCATGAGCAGTCAGAAAACAATAAATCTGCTTACAAATGAGCAGGAAATGTCTAATCATTTTAGTCTTGAAAGAATTTTAAAATATGAAATATGTGAGGCATGAGGTAGATATGTATTCATACACAAATGTTTAACATATAAAATTAAGTAATTACATTATTAGGAAAAAATACTCATTGTGCCTGTCATTTGAAGTACTACACAATCCCTTTTTTTCATATATATATTTTTTCTTTATTGATTTTAGAGAGAGAGGAGAGAGCTAGAAACATCAATGAGAGAGAACACCGATTAGCCACCTCCTGCATGCCTCCCACCAGGGATCAGGCCCACAACCTGGGCATGTGCCCTTACTGGGAATTGAACCAGTGACCTCTTGGTGCATGGGTCAACGCTCAACCAGTGAGCTACACCGGCTGGGCAATAATCCTTTTAAATGTTTGTACATGCACAACATATAAGGCTCAATGATTTGTCTAAACTAAATGCATGGAACATCATAGTCATTTAAAACAGTATTTTGGGAGGATTTGAAATGGCAATGGAGTGAATGGAAGCTACACAGACGACCTCCCATGACCAAATTGGAATTACAACTAAAATAAAGACAAATCCTCAGAAAAAAGCAACAGAAAAGCAGCAGGAAAAGACCATATAATCAGGGACACTGAATCGATCCTGGTAGGATTGCGGAGGCACGAGAGGGTGGCAGGCTGGGAGCCCACAGACAGCAGCAGTCTTAGCTGTGAGCATCGCCCTCAGGGTTAAAGTCCCAAGCCTGCTTCACAGAGCAGAGGGCTGGAACAGAGGACTGAATTGGCTACAACCATTCACCTTGGGCTCTGGCAGAGGGAGGGCAGACTGGACTGGAACTCTGTGGGGAAACCCGGGATTTGGAGGGCGCTCAGAGTTTTTGTTGAGTCACGGCCACAAAGGTCGGTGCCCAGCTTGCTCCTTCTTGGCCACACAGGATGGAGGCCAGCTTGCTCCTTCCCAGAGCTGTAGGGGAAACCAGCAGCCCCTCCCTCAGAGATTCAGCCCCTTCCAGGTGAGGCAAAGAAATGCAAATTGAGGCTCATTAACAACCAGCATCTGTCCCACCCTCTGGAAATCCTCTTACACAGAATACCAGGGGCTACATTCCAAGGCCCTGAGTAACTGAGACTAATAGCCTCCAGGCAAAAAGCTAAAGGATAACTGAACCTCTCCTGGGCTTGCAAATCTACCCAGGAAAGTAAGACCTGACAGTGGTGTTTAACTTGGGCCCTCCCACGCTCATCCAAACTCATTAGAGGGAGCCACAAACAGCAGAACACCAACACCCACAGGGAAAATTTGCTAGGCTCCAAAACCCACTGAGACAGCCAAAATGGTGAAACAAAGAAACAAATCCCAAATGAAAGAACAAGAGAACTCTACTTAAGATGAGATAAATAAAATGCAGTTAAGCAAATTATCAGAGGTAGAGGTCAGAGCCATGATCTTGAGGAAGCTCAACAGCATGAGTAAGGACATCAACACCATGAGTAAAGATATAGAAACATTGAAAATCAACCAATTGGAAATGAAAAACCACCAAGAAGAAATGAAAACTGACATAGCAGAAATAAAGAACACAGTGGAAGAAACAACCAGCAGAGTAGAGGAAGCTGAGGACCGGATCAGTGAATTAGAGGACAGGGTAGAAAAATCAACCAATCAGAAAAACAAAAGGAAAAAACAATTAAAAAATAGGAAGACAGCTTAAGAGAACTGTGGGACAACTGGAAATGCAATAACATTCGCATAATAGGAATCCCCAAAGAAGTAGAAAATGAGCAAGGGTTAGAGAATATATTTGAAGAAATAGTGACAGAAAACTTTCCTAACTTGGTGAAGGAAGAAGGCATTCAAGTTCAAGAAACACAGAGAGCCCCAAGCAAGAAGAACCCAAACAGGCCCACACCAAGACACATAATAATTAAAATGCCAAAAATTAAAGACAAAGAGAGAATCCTAAAGGCAGCAAGAGATAAGCAACAGGTTACCTACAAAGGAACCCCCATAAGGCTATGAGCTGACTTCTCGACAAAAACACTACAGGCCACAAGGGAATGGCATGAAGTAATCAAGGTCATAAAAAACAAGGATCTGAATCGAAGACTACTCTATCCAGCAAGGCTATCATTCAAAATAGGAGGTCAAATAAAGAGCTTCCCAGACAAAAAAAAAGGCTAAGGGAATACACTGGCACCAAACCAGCACTGCAAGAAATGTTAAAAGGACTGCTGTAATTAGTACAAGAAATAGGAAGAAAAATATAACCACACTAAACAAAAATGGCAATAAATAAGTACATATCAAAAATCGCCTTAAATGTAAATGGTTTGAATGCTCCGATAAAAAGACACAGAGTAGGACTTCCGGGCAAGATGGCAGCGTAGGTAAATGCGGTATCACGTCCTCCCACAACCACATCAAAGTTACAACTAAACTACAGAACAACCATCATTCAAAACCTCCTGAAATTAAACTGAATGTAAGTCCTAAAAATACGAAATTAAAGAAGAAGCCACATCCAGACTGGTAGGAGGGGCGGAGGGGCGGAGGCGTGATGGGCTGGTCCCACACCCACATGTAGCTGATAAAAATTAGGAGGATACCTCTGCTGAGAAGGTCCTCCCTGAGGACTGAGGGGTCCCCGTCCCATACCAGGCACCCAGCTCAGGGTTCCAGTGCCAGGAAGAGAATACCCATAACTTCTGGCTGGAAAAACCAGCCGGAACTGAGGCTGAGGTGGCTGGAGCCCCTGGCAGCTCCCCTTAAAGGGCCCACATAGGGACTTACTCGGACTGGCACACTCCAGGCTCCAGCGTGCGGGAGGCAGCTTGAAAGGTACCAGAGTCATATGGGGAAGAACTAAGCTGTTTGGCATTGGAGCGAGGGCTGGAGAGGCAGCTTTCTCCTGGACAGACGTGCTATCAGAGGCTTTTGTTCCTTTGGTGAGCCCTTCCCTGGGCCGGCAGATGCCGCCATATCAGGGACTCCAGCAACCTGGCTCACACTGTTTGCCCCCCACTGGGGATTACCTGAGGCCCCGCCCCACCCAACTTCCAGGCCCACCCAAGCTGTTGCCATTTGCTTTACCATAGGATTGGCCTGTCTTGGATCCTACTTCAGCTTTTCCTAAATTCTTTCAAACAAGCAGCATCTGGTCTCAGCTAGCCCCATGACTCTCACTAAGTAATACATACAAACAAACACAGGGAGGCAGCCAAAATGAGGAGACAAAGAAACAGGTCCCAAATGAAAGAACAGAACAAAACTCCAAGAAAAGAACTAAGTGAAATGGAGGTAAGCAACCTAACAGATGCTGAGTTCAAAATACTGCTTATAAGGATGCTCAATGGACTTAGTGAGAACCTCAGTGAACTTAGTGAGGGCCTCAAGAGCATAAAAAAGGAGCAGTCAGAAATGAAGGATGCACAGTTAGAAATGAAGGAGGCACTAACTGAAATGAAGAATAGTTTACACAGATTCAATAGTAGAGTAGGTAAAGCCAAGAAGCAAACCATTGGTTTGGAATATAAGAAAGCAAAAAACACCCAATCAGAACAGCAAAAAGAAAAAAGAATCCAAAAAAATGAGGATAGTGTAAGGAGCCTCTGGGACAACTTCAAGCATGCCAACATTTGCATCTTGGGGGTGCCAGAAGGAGAAGAGAGAGAACAAGAAATTGAAAACCTATTTGAAACAATGATGGCAGAAAATTCCCTAACTTGGTGAAGGAAACAGACATACAAGTCCAGGAAGCACAGAGAATCCCAAACAAAATGAACCCAAAGAGGCCCACACCAAGACACATCATCATCAAAATGCAAAAGGTTCAAGACAAAGAGAGAATCTTAAAAGCAGCAAGAGAAAAGCAGTTAGTTACCTACAAGGGAATTCCCATAAGACTGTCAGCTGATTTCTCAAAAGAAACTTTGCAGGCCAGAAGGGAATGGCAAGAAATATTCAGAGTGATGAAAAGCAAGAACCTACAACCAAGATTACTCTATCCTGCAAAGCTATTATTTAGAATCGATGGCCATATAAAGAGTTTCCCAGACAAGGAAAAGCTAAAGGAGTTCATCACCACCAAACCAGTATTATATGAAATGTTGAAGGGTCTTCTTGAAGAAAAAGATAAAAAAAATATGAACAAAGAAAATGGCAATAAATACGTATCTATCAACAACTGAATCTACAAACAAAATGAACAAGCAGAACAGAAACATTCTCATAGATACAGAGAACTTTTGTTGGTTACCAGATGGGTGGGGGCTGGGGGGATGGGTGAAAAAGGTGAAGGGATTAAGAAGTACAAATTGGTTGTTAGACTGACAAATCTCAAAGGGAAGGGGGGTGGGGGGAGGGAAGAAATATACCAAAGAACTTATGTGTATGTATGCATAACCAATGGATGCGGACAACAGTGTGGGGACAGGCAGGAGGGGTGCGGGAATGGGGAGGAGAGGGGCAATGGGGGAAAAATAAGGAACATCTGTAATACATTCAACAATAAAGATAAGTTAAAAAAAAAAAAAAAGAAGACACAGAGTAGCTGACTGGATAAGAAAGCATGACTCACACATATGTTGTTTACAAGAGACCCACCTCACAACAAAAGTCTCACATAGGTTGAAAGTAAAGGGATGGAAAAAAATTTTCCAAGCAAACGGAAAGGAAAAAAAAAGCTGGGGTAGCAATACTCATATCTGATAAATTAGATATCAAAATGAAGGCCACAACTAGAGACAAAGAAAGCCACCACATAATATTGAAAGGATCTATCCAACAGGAAGATATAACCTTGGTAAACATATATGCACCCAATGCATGAGCACGAAAATATATTAAAAATCTTCTGGAGGACTTCAAAGGAGAAATCGACAGTAATACAATCATAGCAGGGGACTTCAACACCTCGCTGACATCACTGGATAGATCATCTAAACAAAAAATTAACAAGGAAACAGAGACTAAATGAAGTGCTACATCAAATGAATTTAATAGATATCGACAGAGAATTATACCCCAAAACTGAAGAATTCACATTCTTCTCAAGTGCACATGGGACATTCTCAAAGATAGACCACGTGTTAGGACACAAACGAAGTCTCTACAAGTTCAAGAAGATTGAAATCATATCAAGCATCTTCTCAGATCATAATGGCATGAAACTAGAAATCAACTGCAACAAGAACATGCAAAGACATTTGAAAAATGGAGGCTAAATAGCATGTTATTGAACAATGAATGGGTTACCGAGGAGATCAAAGAAGAAATTAAAAACTTCCTGGAAACCAATGAAAATGAACACACAACACAAAATCTATGTGATGCAGCTAAAAGCAGTTCTGGAGGGAAGTTCATAGCAATACAGGCCCACCTCAAGAAACAAGAAAAATTTCTAATTGACTACTGAACCTCACAACTTAAAGAACTAGAAAGCAAACAAAAAGAAAACCTCAGAACAAGTAGAAGGAAGGAAATAGTAAAGATCAGAGCAGAAATAAATGACATGGAGACCAAAAAAACAATTCAAAGGATCAATGAAACAAAGAGCTGATTTTTTGAAAAGATAAACAAGATCGATGGACCCTTAGCTAGACTCACCAAGAAACAAAGAGAGAGAACCCAAATACACAAAATCAGAAATAAAAGAGGAGAAATAATAACTGACACCACAGAAATACAAAGGACCATTAACAAATACTATGAACAATTATATGGCAACAAATTTGACAATCTAAGCGAAATGGACAAATTTCTAGAAACACATAGTCTCCCAAAACTGGACTAGGAAGAGATAGAAAACTTGAACAGACCAATAACAACAAAGGAAATTGAAGATGTAATCAAGACTCTCCCAGCAAACAAAAGCCCAGGCCCGGACGGCTTCACGGGGGAGTTTTACCAAACATTCAAAGAAGACCTAACACCCATTCTCCTCAAACTATTTCAAAAAATTCAAGAAGAAGGAAGACTTCCAAACTTGTTTTTTGAGGCCAGCATTATTCTAATTCCAAAACTAGAAAAAGACACTATAAAGAAAGAAAACTACAGGCCAATATCCCTGATGAACATAGATGCCAAAATCCTTAACAAAATACTAGCAAATCGGATCCAGCAATATATCAAAAAAATTATTCACCATGACCAAGTGGGATTCATCCCAGGGATGCAAGGCTGGTACAATATTTGCAAATCAATAAATGTGATACACCACATAAACAAAATGAAAGATAAAAACATATGATCATATCAATAGATGCTGAAAAAGCATTTGACAAAATCCAGCACCCATTTCTGATAAAAATGCTCAGCAATTTGGGAATAGAGGGATCATATCTCAACATTATAAAGGCCATATATAAAAGACCTACAGCCAACATCATACTCAATGGACAAAAACTAAAAGCATTTCCCTTAAGAACAGGAACAAGACAAGGATGGCCACTTTCACCACTCTTATTTAACATAGTACTGGAAGTCTTAGCCACAGCAATCAGACATGAAGAAAAAATAAAAGGGATCCAAATTGGAAAGGAGGAAGTGAAACTGTCATTATTCGCAGATGACATGATATTATACATAGAAAACCCTAAAGACTCTATCAAAAATCTACTAGACTTAATAAATGAATTTGGCAAAGTAGCAGGATACAAAATTAACGTCAAGAAATTGACGGCATTCTTATACACCAATGATAAACTCACAGAAAGAGAAACTAAAAAAAACAATCCCATTTACCATCGTGGCAAAAAAATTAAGATACCTAGGAATAAACTTAACCAAAGAAGTAAAGGACCTATTTGCAGAAAACTACAGGACATTGAAAAAAGAAATAGAAGAAGATATATAAAAAAAAGTGGAAGCATATACTTTGTTCATGGATTGGAAGAATTAACATCATTAAAATGTCCATACTACCCAAAGCAATCTATAGATTTAATGCAATCCCCATCAAAATACCAACGACATATTTCACAGAACTAGAACAAATACTTGAGAAGTTCATATGGAACCAAAAAAGACCCTGAATAGCCACAGCAATCTTGAAAAAGAAGGACAAAGTAGGCGGGATCACAATACCGGACATCAGGTTATACAACAAAGCTACTTTACTCAAAACAGCCTGGTACTGGCAGAAGAACAGGCACATAGATCAATGGAATAGAACAGAGAACCCAGAAATTGACCCAAAACATTATGCTCAATTAATATTTGACAAAGATGGCAAGAGCATACACTGGAGTAAAGACAACCTCTTTAATAAATGGTGTTGGGAAAATTGGACAGCTACATGCAAAAAAATGAAACTAGATCATCAGCTTACACCATACACAAGAAAAAACTCAAAATGGATAAAATACTTAAATGTGACTTGTGAATTCATAAAAATCCTAGAAGTAAATGTAGACAATAAAATTTCAGACATCATATGCAGCAGAATTTTCACTGATACATCACTTAAGGCAACAGAAACAAAGGAAAAAATGTACACATGGGACTACATAAAACTCAAAAGCTTCTGCACAGCAAAATAAACAACCATCAAAATGGAGAGGCAACCCACTGTATGGGAGAGCATAATTGCCAATGATACATCAGATAAGGGGTTAATTTCCTAAATATATAGAGTGCTCATACAACTCAACAAAAGGAAGACAAAGAACACAATTAAAAAATGGGCAGAGGACCTAAAGAGACACCTCTCCAAACAGGACATACAAATGGCCAAGAGACATATGAAGAAATGTTCAACATCACTAATCATCACAGAGATTCAAATTACAACAATGAGGTATCACCTCACACCTGTCAGAATAGCTGCCATCAACAAATCATCAAACAACAAGTGTGTGGAGAGGGTGTGGAGAAAAGGGGACTCTAGTACACTGCTGGTGGGAATGCAGACTGGTGCAGCCACTATGGAAAACACTATAGTGTTACCTCAATTAAAAATTGAACTGCCATTTGACCCAGTGATCCCACCTCTAGGAATATACCCTAAGAAGTCTGAAACACCAATCAGAAAGAATATATGTACCCCTATGTTCATAGAAGCACTATTTAGCATTGCTAAGATCTGGAAACAGCCCAAGTGTCCATCAGTAGACGAGTGGATAAAAAAGCCGTGGTACATGTACACAATGGAATACTATGCAGCTATAAGAAAGAAAGATCTCTTATCCTTTGAGACGACATAGAGGGACCTGGAAAGTATTATCCTAAGCGAAACAAGCCAAGCAGAGAAAGACAAATATCGTATGATCTCACTTATTTGTGGAATATAATGAACATAACAGTCTGAAGAACATGGTAGTCCCAGAGACTTGGAAGTAGGGTATAGACTGACAATCCCCAGAAGAGGGGGCGGGGGGGAGAGATAAATCACAGAACTTATATGCATGTACGTATAACCAATGGGCATGGACAACAAAGCTGGGGACAGGGTTTGGGAGGGAGAGGGAGGAGGGTATCAATGGAGGAAAAAGGAGAAACATCTGTAACAAAAATAAATAAAATAAAAAAACTAAAAAAACAGTATTTTGGAAAAGATGTAAAGAAAGAAATGTAGATGTGTTTATATATAGTGCTTATATATGTATGCATTAATAAGTACATATATTAATACATGACATATATTAATAGATACACATATATAATATATATTGTACAGGGTGGGGCAAAAGTAAGTTTACAGTTGTTCATATGAAGAAAAATACAATAATTAACAAATAATAATACACAAACGGTATTTCATGTACCCACAACGGTAAACCTACTTTTGTCCCACCCTGTATATGAAATTCAGAGGCATTCGTGAAATAATACTGATTCTTAAATTAAATTGGGTTAACTCTGGATTAGTTACAAGTTCTTTTAAAATATAATTTATCTAAACAATATCTATGAATCACTGAAAATTTTAAGAAAGTACATTTTCAAGAATTTTTATTCATTGAGTAGCACTTATATAGGCTTATAAAATTTTCATAAAATCCTGTTTTCTCCCAGGGCATAGCCTGAGACTACATGTCTATGCAGGAGTTTTGTGGGAATTGTATTTACAAGCAAATGACCCTATAACTTAAGCACTGAAAATATGAGGAGTGGCCCTTCGGGGATGGGGACAGAGAGGAATACTTTTCCAGTGCTCCGGGCTTTAGGGCAGAATAAACTCAAGACCTCAGTGGAGAAAACTAATAAATTAATTTTGCAATTAGGGAGAAAGAGGACATCTAGAGCAAGATTCAATTACACAAAATAGTTGTTGCAACCTCGAATCACCAAACTTAAAATATAAAATAAAAAACATTTTGTGTGGGGAAGTAAATCTAATCTTCTAATTTCCTGGCTACATTTAAAGTAAATTACCTAGGAATATTGCTTTGGAATTAGTCCTTCAAGCCTTATTAGGTCAAGCAGGTCAACAATGTCAATTCTGAAACCATATCATAATTTTTCTAGTATGTATTCTTAATAAGGTGAAAGGAAAAGAGCAGCGAACGTGCCTCTGGGTTGAAGTTCTCCACTTATTTTGCTCTCACACATTATGTAGAGAAAGTCTAACGCATAGGAAATAGTCACTTCCCTTGGAGAATTCAGATCTCATAAAATTCACATATAATTTTTGCTGACAGCAAATTAATATAAATTCAAATCTCACGGATTCTGCATATTTCACAGGACTACTTTTTAAAAAGCATATCCATTTAATAAATGGCTTTTAAGTAAAATTATGATCCTAAAAATTAGATCTTTATAAAATACGTTGTATTCTGGTGTAAACAGTTTGCTATAAAACCATTTGAAATCTGTTTTAATACAAGAGTAGGAAACAGAAAATTAAGCCTTAAATGCCATTCGTGATACAAAAATATGTATTCTGATGATTGTAATAATACGACAAATTCAAAGGCCCAAATAAATGATCATATGTTATATTTAAAGTTAGCAAGCTATGAGGCTGACAAAATTCTAGTTTTCAAACCAGTGACTCCCTCCCCCAACATTAAATGGTAACTATTTAGCATTCTGAATAAAAGTTAAATTTAGGACCTTCCTATGGAAAAAAATCATAATGATGTAATTAAACATTTGGAGTGACAACACAGAAAATATATATAAACTTGCCACAGAGCTATCTCGTCTTCTCAAATCCAAATCTATCAGCCTACTTGGCAGAATTGCCTGTAGACTCTTTCTTCTCTCCTGCTTCAACTACACTAGGGAATTCTGCCCCTCCCAAAGGCAAACCCTTCGCTGGTGCTCTGGATCCCATCCTCCCTTTCAAGGAATTCTCTCCAGCAAGTATTCCTTTTCTCCCCTACTCCATCAATACCACTCTGTCTACCTGATCATTCCCATTAAAGGAAGACACAGGCTAATATTATTCCTTCTTAAAATAAAACAAAACAAACTTCCTGGACTCCAGGCCCTACACCAGCTGTTGCACAATGTTTATGCTACACTTCATTGCAAACTTCCTCAAAAATAATTGCTTCTCCTTATCTTCACTTACAGACTTTTTTGTTTTCTCTACCTACTCCAATGCAACATTTAACCACAGCCCTCCACTGAAACAGCCCTCGCCAATGTAACCAAGGATATTTATCTAGCCATAAACAATGGGAAATTTTTAATCAATTTTTGTGTGTTAAATTATGTACCCCCAAAAGATATGTTGAGGTCTTAATCCCTGGTACCGGTGAATATGACCTTATTTGGAAACAGCTCTTTGTAGAAGTAATAAAATTAAGATTGAGTCATATTCAATAGTGACGGAGGGTAATCCAGTGTGTCTGTTTATAAGAACAGAAGACAGAGACCCAGGCACACAGGGAGAATGCCATGTGATGATGGAGGCAGAGACTGGAATGATGTCTCCACCAACCAAAAAACAGCAAAGATTGCTGGAAAAGCTAAGGGAAAGGCATAGAACAGATTCTCTCCTAAATCATTCAGAGAGAGCATGGTTCTGCTGACACATTGATTTCCCACTTCTAGCCTCCAGAACTTAAAACCTACATGATCTGGCTTTGTTTCCTTTGTTTCAAGTCGCCCAGTGTGTGTAATTGGTTATGGCAGTCATGAGAAACTAATATATCATCATATTTAACCTCTCAGCGGCATTTGAGATGGTGAGCACTCTTTCATTTGAAATTTTGTTCTTCTCCCATATTTGTAGTATCGCTTTCACCTGAGTTTCCCCAAACCTACTGCTTCCCAGTATCATTAGCTTGTTCTTCCACATGTTCTAGGTGTCTAAATGTTGGAGTGTCCTAAAGATTTTTCATAGGATTTAATCTTTTTACCTATACTCTCTGCCTACTAAACTTTTGCAAGTCCATGACTTTACATACCATGTAGACAGTGATACCTTTCTATTTAGATTTACATTCCAGCCAAGACTTTTCCCCTAGGTTCCAGACCAATATATGTAAATGACCAACCAACTTCTCCACTTGGATATCAAACGGGCATCACAAACTCAATATAGTCAAAACAGACTATTTCATGATTGATTCCTGAAATGAGCACTCCTCAAGAGTTCTGCTGTCCAAGTGCCAACATCATCTGCTTGTTAAAGCCAAAATTCTAAAAGTCATCCAGTTTTCTCTTTACTATTTCACATCCAACCCATTAGTGAGTCCTGTCTGCTCTTCCTCCAAAACATAGACACGATGTTTCCCTCTATTTCAACCACTACCCTACTGTTTTAAATTTCATCTCTTGATGGTTGATTACAGGAGCTTCCTAACTTCTCCTGCCTGTGCTCTAATTCTCTTTCCCACATGTTCTCCCCCTGCAGGGCAGCAGCAAGATCATCTTTCTGAAGTGTAAACCAGGTCAGTTCACTTCTTTGCTTAGGATCATCCATCAACTTTCTATTAGAATAATAAAAGAATAAATATAAGGATTAAAATTAAAGAATAAAATCAACATTTCTTGTCCGGCCGGTGTTGCTCAGTGGTTGAGCATCAACCCATGCACCAGGAGGTCACCGGTTCAATTCCCAGTCAGGACACATGCCCAGGCTGTGGGCCTGATTCCCAGTGAGGAGCATACAGGAGGCGGCCAATCAATGTTCTCTCTCATCGATGTTTCTATCTCTCTCCCTTCCTTCCTTTCTCTCTAAATTAACAAAGGAATAAATAAATAAATAAATAAATAAATAAATAAATAAATAAACATTTCTTAAAACCTACATGATCTGGCTGCTGACTCCTCTCTGATTGCATCTGTCTTTATAATCCCTTTCAATAACTATACTCCAGCCATTCTGGTCGTTTCTTACCATCTCATGAATAGGCCATGATTTCTTTTATATCATGAGATTTTAATATGCTAGTCCTCTAGAATATTTATCAGTTTGGGCTGTCTCTCCTTTCAAATTCAATGGCTATCTTCTCATTTCATTCACGTCCTAACAGATGTCACCTCCTCAAAGTGATTTTCCTATATACAGTAGTTAAAGCACACTCTATTCAATCGCTCTCTATTCAATTTTCTAATTGTATGTGTTCCAAAGCATTTTTTCAGAGCTGAAATTAATTGTTCCACTTTTATTTTGCTTACTTATTTTCTGTCTTCCTTTCTAAAATATAAACTCTTTAGGGTTATAAAATCTGCAGTGTCCCAGTTCCAGGTCTGAGTATGTGCACAAGAAATATGTGTTGAATAATTGAAAAATGGATGGAAGTTGGGCAACAAAATACATAAGTGTATCATTTTGAGGCTGTTACAGTAATTTATTTAAGATATAATAGGGGTTTAAATCAAGTAAATGATAGCTGAAATAGTGAAAAGTGAAGTGATTTGACTTATATTTAGGAGAACTTGGCAGGAAGTATACCATTGTGGTAAAAAAAAAACAAAAAAAACACCGGCTTACACTCTCTAAAGCTGTTTGTATTAGTTGGTACTAGTGTCTAACATGAACCATATTTTCAACCCTATGGAATCTGATTTTCATCCTTGTTATGGATGGAATTTGTTCTTGTCAAATAGTTTTTTAAAAATTATTTTAACTTTTCAATTACAGTTGATACACAATATTGAATTAGTTTCAGGTGTACAACACAGTGATTAGACATATACTTATGAGGGGATCACCCCAATGTTTCTAGTAACAACCTGACAGCATATATTATTATTATAAGATTTTTTACTGTATTCCCTATGCTGTACTTTATGTTCCCGTAACTGAATTTTTAAGAAATATACATGTTGCCAAACACAATAATTTTTTTTTCAGTCCTTATCCTTCTTGATCACTAATGATCGCTTGCTCCCTCTTGAAAGTTACTATCATGGATTTCTGTGACACCACATTTTTCTGCCTTTCTTCCCATCTTTCTAGCAGCTCTTTCTATTAACAGTTAGATAAATTCCAAACTTCTGTTTTGATTTTACAAGGCTCTCCAGAGTCCAGTCTCTGCCCACATTTCCAATGTCTTTAAATCTCACTCAGCCCACCTCCTTCAAGAAACTTTCTCTGATTTCAAGTCCAGGAAAATTCTATACAATTATATAGCCAAGGTATATATTTTTTTTCTTAGTAAAGTACATTGACAATTTTGTCTGTATGTGATAGTGAGAAACATTCCAACTTTTTAATTGAGAAAACTTTGGTAAAATAGACCTCCTTACACACATATTTTTTCTATTGCTGTAAAGTTTTCCTCATACAACTATGATTAGTTTTCTGTAAGTCACTTATTACAGTTTCAACATGAAACTATATTCTTGACTTGGAACATTTTAAGACTCACAGAAGACTGTTATCACTAATATTATATTAATAGAGTAAGAGTAAATATGTATTCCAAATAATATTAGTAACTTGACATATTTAAAACTGGAACACGTTTTAATAAAGCAAGAGCATGCTCTCCTTGGATGACTCAAAATCATGTCACTCATTATGGGGTGTCTGTCACATCTCCCAAAGTAGGACTACGGGGCAGACTCTAGGACTCTCTTCTAGACGAGGTAGCATGAAATTAGGTAGGTGGGGGCACAACTTGGGAACAAGTGGATGATGTGACTTGGAGAAGCCTACTAGGAGGTCGAACCAAAAAACAGCAGGGAGTTTCAAGGAAGTGGCAGCGGAATTGGGGATGATAACGTCTGCCAAGTACAGGCATTTTTCTCTGCAACAGATGTATAGACTACTAAACTTTTTCACCATTTGGCTACTTGTACCAATATAAATTGGAATAGAAAATTTTCTACACATATTCCTATAATATATATAATAAAAAGCCATATTATATCCCTTATAAATTACTTTTGGGGGAAGACAGTAAGAGTTCTATTATTGATTAACTATATATTATATACTAACTGTGCATTTAGTATACACATTTTCAGTTGTTGGATGAAATGTACTCACGCTCACTTTTCCATTGCAATTGTCTTCTTCTCTCACTGCCAAAGCCTTCAGAAAATTATCTTGCAGGTCTTTACCAGCACTTGTTAATGTCCTATAAAAAGCAGGTTTTCAATTATAATATATTAGATAACAAATATATTTAGAACACTCTAGAACAACAACTATGCTTCTTTATGCCAAATGACAATTTTCTTATAACACTAAAACTATATATACATGTTATACACAATCATTATAAATCATATACAATTATTATAATCTACTAGATTCTTCAATGTCATTTCATATGGTTATAGCCTTTATTTACAAATAATTGGAATCAAGTCTATAAATAATGTACATGCCTCTATCAATACTCATGCCACATACAGTTAATTCCATTTACATGCCCCTTTTATGTTTTTTATCACAGCATGAATATTCATTATATTTACACTTCTCAGTACACACAATAATTTAATTTTTTCCCACAATCATTTTAAATTTACTATAATTTAAGCTCAATTTATTTATTTACTATAAGAAAATTAAAATACTAAACACTTAAGTCAATTCAGTTACAGAGTATATTCAATTCAGGAACAGAGTTACGTTTAGCTCTATAGCTAGAGATAATCGGGGCAAGAAAGGAAACTAGGTTGAGTTCTCTGTCACATAAAAGAAAGCATTAAGAATTCAAGAGAGAAATTACTTTCTCTGGAAGTGAATTTTAAAGAAAATTTATCACAAAGATCTCAGTCAAGTAGCACTGAACCACATAATGAAGAGTGAGTCTAAGAGTGATTTTCTTTTTTTTTTTTTTTTGGATGTTTATTTTATTTATTTATTTATTTATTTATTTTTTTGGTACGTGCCCCTAGCGGGAACTGAACCCGAGACTCTGGTCTGCAGGCCAACGCTCCAACCGCTGAGCCAAACCGGCCAGGGCTAAGAGTGATTTTCAAAATAGCAATCCTTTCCTTATATGACAAGTTTCCATATATTCAACAAACATTTGTATTATTTGCCTACTATGTACCAGGAATTATGACAAGCATAAAGGTGAATGAGATATAATTCATAATTCCTGCTCTCAAGTTGCCTGTGGTCTCATAGAGGTGAAGAGATACATAAACATGATAATGTCATACCATGTGATGATCCAAATAGATATATGGATGGATATCAGAGGCGTTATTAAAGGAAATATACTATCTATTCAAGCAAAATTCATTTAATCCTAAACTTTAAAGCAACTATTGAATTAAATGTTAAAAGATGAGACAGGGTTAGCCAGTTTGGGGCAAGAAGAGGGATGGCAGGGGGAGAGAGGTATCAGTAACCACAAAGGAATGAAAGAATAGAGATGTAAAATTGCAGGGCACCCTTGAGTAATTGCAAAGCAGTCAGAAAGTAAGTGTAGGAAGTGAGGGAGAAACCATATAATATTAATAAAAGCTAACATTTTTAAAGACATACTGTTGCAAGTATTTAGTTAAGGCCACACAGCTGGGAGGAGCAGAACCTGTATTCAAACGTAGGTGGTCTTGTTCTCAAACTCATTCTCGTAACCACTAGGATATGCTGCCCTGACACAAAGGCCTGGATGCTACTTTAAGGAGCTTAAACCTTATCTTCCAGAATATGTTGAACCACGAGGGTCTTATGCTAGGAAACAAAAATGTCAAGTTTGTGTTTTAGAAAGAATATTCAGTAGCTCTGAGAAATATAGCCTGGAGAAAAGCAACACTGGAGGGATTAGTTAGGGGGCTACTACAAAGCTTCACCAAGAGATGATGCAGACCTGATTTAAAGCAGTGCTAGTAAGAAGGAAGGGATAGACACAGAAAGGAAAAAGAGAGAGAGAGCTAACATGGACCTGGTTATTTCTTTTAGTGAAGAGTTAAGTGACTACCAGTTTTCATTAAATCAATATAGAAGACATATACAATATGTAACTTTCTGATTATTTTGTTGATCTAGAAATGCGACACTTTAAATTAATAGTAACTTGTCAGCTTTTGCTTTTCTATCTTTATGGGCCTTGGTTTGGCGGTGATACCAACTAATAATCCAAACATCTAAATACACATAAAAATAACTACTAATTAGTACCAATGGAGAGAATCAAATATTTGATAAGTTTTTCAATTCACTGTTCTTTCCAAAAGTGAGTCTTCCATATTATAATATACCCATGCCCTGCTCTGATATTAAATCTCTAAAATATCAAATTTATTTTGTCAGTTACTTGCCTTCCCCCCCCAAAAAAAAACATGTACTGTTTCTCCGTTGCTCACAGCATAATCTCACTACTTGGTCAGTTTCTACCTAATTTCCTGCTTATGGTCTACATTTAAAACCAGAATCAGTTGGAAATTCTCTGTGAAGTTTTAACAGAGAATTAGTGCATCAGTCAGGACTGGTTAGGTTATGCTATGGTAACAAATGGCCCAAATCTCAACGGTTTACAATGACAAAGGCTTATCTCTCAATAGTGCTGTGCATCAATCACAGGTTGGCTGTGGCTCTTCACTTTGGACGAATGAGCAGAGGGGCTGATGAAACAGCCTTTATCTGAAACATCTGATTATTGTGCAGAAGGAAAAGAGAACATGGCCACACACTGGCTCTTAGAGCATCTGTTTGGAAAACAAACATGTCACTTCCACTCACATTTTACTGCCCAAAGTAAATGCCATAGCCAGGCCTTAAATCAGTGGGATGGGAAAATATAATCCTTCCCAGGGAAGAGTAGCAAATATTTGTCAACATTAGCCTATGTACTCCTTGCTTGAGAGTAGTTAGCTAAGCAAACAAGAACAATAAAGAAAACACTTTTTGACTGAAATTTAAAAGTACAGAAAATTTGTTAATGTGGTTCATTGCAATATAACCAAATAAAGACCTGTGAAAATAAAGAGAACTAATCTGAGCCCCAAAACACAACATTCCCCCACAAACCCACAAAAAATTCTAAAAATTTTGGTTGAAGGAATGAAACACACTTCAGTATGTGGTCTTCTGTGACAGTGGTAGGTATCTGTTGTTTTTGCCTACCCAACATGCCTACCCTTTTATTGGAAACAGAACCCTTATTTTTACTTGGGCAATTGTCCCTCCCACATTCTATAACTTAGAAGAACAGTCAATCAAGGTAACTGCTTACTCACAATGTTTACCCCCAAACCTCAGCCAATGATTAGGACTCAAGCTTGACCAATGTCACTTCACCGCGTAAGAATATACAGCATAAACAGAGAGAACCAAGATGAAAAGTGACTGCCTTTAATACCTACTGCATAGTTTTATCACTTAACTTTTTTTTCAAATCTATGATAATCAGTGCTCCTCCAATAAATTTCTTTTTAACTTCAGTTTATTAGAATTAGCTTCTACTGCTCACAAACAAAACAATTGATACAGTGGTTATTCAGTTAAGACACTCCAGAGTTCCTAAAGTTTCCTATACAGTAAACCAACTCCTCATACCCCTACCTCCCCCAAAACACCTTGTTTTACTGTAAATCTTTAGAACATTACAGATAAGTTAAAGTCCATTTTGATCACCAAACACACTCCCAAAACACCAAAGGTAACCATCATTATCAGCTTTGCATGCATCCATCAAGGTTATTTTCTATAGTTTATATATATATTTGTGTACCCCCAAAAAATATATAGCATCATTTGGTTCTTCATTTTATTACATTATTTGTAGCTTACTGTTTTATTGTATTATTTTTATTGCTCCTGGGAATAGTTTATGAGAGGAAGATCAAAATTATCCCCAGGGATATCAGACATGAAAAGCCAAAAGAATAGATTTCTAGGTACCATTCACTAATAGAGAAGAAACTCCTAATATTTTGCCAGGCCTGGCTCTCTTACGAATGTCTGAGGTTTTTAGGAGATATCTAGCCAAACAGGAAAAGGGAGTAATAGCAGTAGAATTTTTGCTGCCTTTGAAGACACTGTTTTTACTTCTTCCATGAACAAGAAAGTAACAGTTTTTACCTGGGCATGTTTATTTCTGGAATAAAGACTACATTTCCTAGCCTCTCTTGCAGCTATTTATGTCCATATGACTAACTTTTCCACAGTGGCATCCTAGTGAAAATTATGTATAACTTCTAGGAAGTATACTTAAAGAAGGAAAGGTACCCTTCTTCCTATAGTTGGAATGCAATATAATGACTGTTGCTCCAGCTGCCACCTTGACTTAAATTGGAGGCTACTATTATGGAGAAATAAGAGGAAGGCGTGTGGTCCCTGACACCTCGGAGCACCCCCAGCCGTGGTTGACACCACATGCGTTTCTGGACTACAAGAATGAAAAGCATTTATATTTTGTTTCTGCTACTTCATTTTGGGTTTTTCTATTATTTTTAACTAAATCTAATCTAAATAGATATATTCACCATATGAAATTTGCTCACCCTTCTGAAAAAGATGTTGTTGTGGAACTGACTTGGTAATCAAAGTGGACTTTGACTTTGTCTGTAATATTGTAAGGATTCCCACAGGAGACTGTATTAATTATATAATTGAAATAAATTATTTTTAAAATAGCCATAAAGTTAAGCATTTTATTTATTTATTTATTTATTTATTTATTTATTTATTTATTTATTTATTATTTTTTTAATCCTCACTTGAGGACATTTTTGCATTTATCTTCAGATAGAGCAGGAGGGAGAGAGGGGGAAAGAGAGAGAGAGAAACATTGATGTGAGAGAGACACATCGACTGGTTACCACCCACACAACCCCAACCAGGCCAGGGACAAACTGCAATGGAGATATGTGCGCTTAGCGGGAACCGAACCCGGGACTCTCTGGTCCGTGGGCCGATGCTCTAATGGCTGAGCCAAACCAGCCAGGGCAAGTTAAGCATTTTAAATGGAAACATGAAATAATGGAAATTAAACTAAAATATAAGATGGAACATCAGTCTTTAATTCCTATTTATTTACCAACTCACCACATTTTTTTGATGGGCTAAATAATCTCTAAGCCCCTAGCAGCAATAAAACTTGTGATTTAAATTAATCATCCTCTATCATGAATCATCAAACATATTAATTTATAATCAGTCCAAAAAATGTGACCATTATACTGACAATACCTTAAGATCATACTGTTCCTCTTTTACTATTATTCAAGTCTTACATACACAGACTTACATTATTTCCTATAACATCTATGAAGAAGATAAAAGTATTTTTGTTCTATGATTTGGGAACAAAAAGAATAAAGTCTATAACCCCTAAATTATTTGCAGCAGAGTAAAAAAGTTATATAAATAATCAATTATTATACCACACTACATCTGAGAACCTGAAACTTCTCAGCAAGGGAAATATTAGAAAAGAAAATTAATGTAGAGTATGTGGTTAGGAATTCTTAAATCTTTAACATGCATTACTCTTACTTAACTAGATTTATTTAACAGTGACCTGAGAAACCTTGCCTAAATAAATATTACAAAAAGAGTTACTTCCTCATGAAGTAAAGTAGGTCTGTTACAAAATCTTAGGCTTATAAGTTTTATAAAGGCAAACACTCTAGCTTTGTTGTTGACACTCCACCACTTTCAAAATGGGGTAAAAGTTATATGGATGAGTTAATTTTTACCAACTTTGTTTAATTGTTAGCTAAACATGTTTATATAATCCTACGTGACAGACTCTAAATATATGTTTAATCCTCAGCAATTAGGCTACTGGTTTTATGATTTAATTATGTTGTTTATGTCCCCCACATATTTTCTTTACCATGCTAACACACAAATATTTAAAATGATCATGCTCTCAGAAGAAAAAAATATGGAAAACTGTTAAAATAGAAACTTATTATCAAGAGTTGTTTTCCTAAGAACTCACTTATTTTAAAGATAATAAAGTCTTTGAATAAATATTTATGACGTTAATTACCTCAGTACTTTAAATGTACAATTGAGAGTGTTCTAATAGGAGGGTTTGATTCATCATTGTGATGTGTTCCAATAAGCAATTTCGGAATAATCACTAAATCAAATCTGAGATTACATCTATTTTAATAACAGTACATTTTTAAAATCTTTTTGGAAGTCTGCGTACTAGTCTCTATGCTGCATTTTGAAACAATTTCAATTATCCTCAAATCAAGCCCTTAAGGAGGATATGTTTATTTTTACTTTAGAGATTATTGTAATCAGCAGGAATTCAGTTTTTAATCTAGATATCATTATTCCCAAGGCTTTATTCAACCATAGTGAAGCCACACAATATATCAAAACATCATATTTATATCATATATTTTCACATCATGAAAACAATGAGAATGCACTGAGAAGAAACCTGTGGCAGGACTGGGGTTGGGGGACGTACGCAACCTTCACCTTGGAAGTGCCCCTGGGAGTTATCAGACTCTGGTCCTGAGATCTCTACAGAGAGCTAACCAGCCATAATCATCAGTCCAGTCTAGACTGGAATTCTGATCAACTGGTATGCTCCGAGTTAATGTTGATTTCTTTTCAAGCCAGTGAACTCAGGTATAGCCTACATTTTATATTTCTAGAATTTACATTCTACTCATTAGCACTTGTTTGAATATATAATTCAACCTCTCTGTACCTCAGTTACTTTACAGTAATGTTTTTATCTACTCAGTTTGGAAAAATTTAGTGAACAGTAAAGTAAAAAATACTAGATGAGTAAACGTTTATTATAAAAACTCTGTAATGTTATCTTCTTAAGAAACAAGCACACTTATCTATGAGAAATCCATTTTCAGACAGAAATGGCTTTATTTCCTATGATAAGTTCACTGACAAAACAATTTATATGTATCTCTATTTATTTGGTCTCAAATAACACAAATTTGATGTTTTAGAGGCCACATTGGAAAACTGTTTGCAAACTTGATAAGAATATAATTTTATATAAAACAAGGTATGGATTTTTAGACAATTCATTTGAGTATTACACGTGGGAGATATGTTCTCACAGTACTTTGATGTAGAACACCTGATGCTTTGTCAGTGAGAGATCATCTTGTCCATTTTCTCCAGGACAACACAATACCTTTATGTTTTGTCCTTTCCATAACTTAGAAAGAAAAAAGTATCTTACTTTTCCCCAAATAAAATGTTTTTTAAATATCTCTGACACTGGTAAATCTTCACATTTCTTTTTGTAATGTATTGTTGTACATTTGCTCTGTATTAGTCAGCTCAAGCATACATAGAATGGATGGCTGTATGCACCAAACATTTTCCTCACAGTTCTCGAGACTGTGAGACCACAGCCAGGGTACCGGCATGGGCTGTTTCTAGTGAGAGCTCTCTGCCTGGCTTGCAGATGGCTGTCCTCTCACTGTGTCCCCACGGGGCAGAGAGAGAGCAAGAACAAGCTCCCTGATGTCTCTTCTGATCCTTTGGCACTGATCCTTTCGTAAGAGCCCCACCATCATAATCTCATCTAAACAAAATTTCCTCCCAAATACCATGATGCTGGGGTTATGAGTTTCAACATATGAATTTGGCGGGGGGTGGGGGGGGTACACAGTTCCGTCTATAGCATGCTCCTTCTCCCTTCAGAACTCATTTCCCACACTTTATTGTTCTTGCCATATTCTGTCCTGATGGCCTTATCACCTCTTTTGTACAACTTGAAACAATTTCAAGTTTGTTTGATGAAGTTAGCAAGTTTTCACGAACTCTTGAGATAGGCTAAATTACATTACTGAAGTCAGCTATTCCTCTCCAGTTCTCTTTAGCAAGGTGTTCATGATTTCAAGCCAGATGACAAAAAAGCCCCAGATGACATAGACTATGGGGTTTGCCTCAAATAGCATGGAGAAACCTTCCCAGTCCTCATGGCTGTACCTCATTTTCATTGTAATCTCTTCTATTAATATACAACTGTTTATCCTTTCTATTATTCTAGATCTCAGAGTTGTTTCTCATTTGGGTCTATTATAAACATGCTGCTAGAATTTCTATTATGTGTATTCTCAATATAAATTTCTCTAATAACTGTAGCTAGCAATGAAATAGCTGTGTTACAGGATATTTGTAACTTCAACTTGACAAAATAATGCCAACTTGTTTCCAAAATGGTTAAACCAAGATATACCCCCACTGCCAGAACACGGAAGTTCCTTTTGCTCCACATCATTTCTAACATATTGTATTTTAGAACTTTTTGATATTAAGTAGCTCAGTGTGTTTGTACTTGTCTCTCAACATGCTTTTTAATTTGCAGTACCGATTCTTTTTATGTTTTGGATGTACATGCTTTTTATGTCTGAATTGTATGTCCTCTGAAAGATGCATGAATATCAGAAATTGTATAGAAGGATAAAAGCAACCAGGGAACAATTTCAAGTCCTTTGCTTTGAGCATAAATTCAATAGGAAAATCTATATTTAATATATGAGGAATTATTTTATAAAGATCTAAGAGGGAAAAATTGTGGCAGTAAATCCAAAGTGTGGTTGTTGAGTCTCCTGTTTTTTCTTGTAAGCTCTTCTTGGTGGCCTTTTTCCCTTCCCTTGCCTTCCCTCGCCTTCCCTCCCCTCCCCTCCCCTCCCCTCCCCTCCCTTCCCCTCCCCTTCCCTTCCCTCGCCTTGCCTTCCCTTGCCTTCCCTTGCCTTCCCTTGCCTTCCCTTCCCTCCCCTCCCCTCCCCTCCCCTCCCCTCCCCTCCCCTTGCCTTGCCTTCCCTTCCCTTCCCTTGCCTTGCCTTCCCTTCCCTTCCCTTCATCTCTCTCTCTCTCTCACTCTCTCCTTCTTTAAATGACTGAAACAATGTTCCTTAGGAGTTTGGTCAGTCAGGATTACATTTAGAGAGATTTATAGTTTAGAAACTTTTATACTACATAGTGTGATTTCCATGGAATTTTCAGGAAGTCATCAATTTATATTCTAATAACTCTGAGAAAAGAAAACTATTTGAGAAATGAGACTCAGTTATTGGTAAGAAGGAATAAGAATCAAATTTTCACTGAGAAGATAAATGGCTCCTCTTTCTCCACCCTTTTCGATGTGAAAGAGTGTTTAAATGATCAAATGTTCAGTAAAGTTATCAGCATCTCTGGGAAAAAACTTCGACTGTCAGAAGCACACAAAAGAAAGATGAGAAGTACTAACGTGCACACTGGACAGCTGTTTCTTTTCCTTTTCTATTTTGAGGGAAACCCACGTGGGAGTCCTGGAAACTGTGGTATCTTACATCAGTCAGATGCTACTCGCCCTTGATGAGCACTTTTAAGGGGACAAAATGGGAATTGGCTTCTGTGTGAGAAAGTGTCTCTGAACTCCTAATTTTTTTGCACATTTGGCATATATCTCCAGTTGATTCTTAAATATCATAGGTTAAGATGTTCTCACACTTTGAGGGGGAAAGGTTGCTTAGAGAGGAAATAAATGTTCTTAGTCTCTGAATAGGTTTGATCTTAATTCTGAAAACACATTAAAATGTAACTTTTACTTTTACTCTCTTTTGGAAGGCAGCTAAATCTTTTATCTGATTTGGAATATACGTCCTGATCTTTTTTTACACAGTGCAAGCCAATGAGAAAATAAAAAGCAGGAAAAGCAAGCCTCAGTTTGATAGGCTGGCCTCCAAACTCCTCTGTCTGTGGGAGTCAGCCTCACTGCTCCGCAGAACCTGAGGTTGGTCATGCGTAGCACCTTGAGCAGAGGAGGTTTCAGAAAGGTAAGGGTCTCAAAGCTCAGCATCTCTGTGCTACATACACCTAGTCTCTATGTGTGTATCTGTGGTTAATACTTTTGGAAAGGTTCTATAGAAGGAGGAAGAGAATGGGATACAATGAAATTCCAGGGAGCAACTCCTCGCCCGAGAAAAGCAGTCAGAGCAGAAGCATGCTGCATTTCTCAGGAACTGTACAAGGCAGTGGGACTGTTTCACCAGGAATGATGGGCACTTGAGGGCTCAGAGCGGAAGAGTAGACAGATGAGGGGAGGGACTGTATGGAGAGAGGGGAGTATGGTGTGGGACTTTGGGGACAAAGATACCTGAAGAAGAGTGTTAGGAAAGTCCTTGACCCAAAGTCAGCCAATGAAGAGTTATGGCTCCCAGAAATGGATCCATCTTCATATCCCTGCCACACTCAGTCATTGGGGGAGAGAAGCCTATGAGAGGTATGGCCTAGGTACAAATGCACAAGAGGTTTCAAAGAGCATCTGATGGGGGCCCGCACTTCATTACAATTCCTCTATGAAATGCAGTCGCCTGACAACCACAATCTCCCTTCATCCAAAACAAAAATCCTGAAGTTCAGAAACACCAACACAAATACAGTCTCAAAATAAAACTGCTAATATTGTCACCGTACGTTTACTGGAAACATTTGAAGACATTTTGCAGATCTTTCTTTCTTAGGGTATATCCCACTAGGGATGCGTGGACAGCTTACTGTGTTTTAAAGTCACTACACCTGGAAAAGGCCCTTTATAGATATGATATCAGAATTCTAAAATCAAATCTATAACTTAGAGATTTTAAAAAGTCTAGCTCACATCTCCCTCAGTTCCCTCCTCCCTATTGTATTCCCTCCCTTCTATATGGACCATTTTAAAAACATGGATTAGCTTTATAGTGCTTTTAAAAACTATTATATTTAATATAAGCATGTCTACCTACCCATCATCTAGCTAGCTAGCTATATATTTATGTAAATATAGCATCCTATACACATTTATCCCAACCTTGCTTTTTCACTGAGCATTATATTCAGGGAATTATGACTTAGTAGTAAGAGACATTTTCATTACTTTTGTGTTTGCATAGTACTCTGTCGTAGGACTACATCATAGTTTCGTCACTTAGGTACTGATGGTCATTTGAGTTGTTTCCTGTTATTTGCTATTACATGTACTCCTTTAGTATATAGCTTTGAGTGTAGGTCATTTCATATTTTTGCCAATATATTTTTGGAATAAATTCCCAGATGTAGCATTCTTGGTCAAAGAGTGCAGGAATATTTAATTTGTTCAATATTATCAAATCCCCCTCTGATGGGTTTGGGCCATTTTGTAGTCCTCCCCGTGGTTTATGAGAGTGTCAGTTTCTGCACAGCCTCATCAACAAAGCATGTTGCAAAACTTCTAGATCTGATAGGTGAGAAGCTGTATCTCAGTATACTTTTTGTATTTACCTTATTAAAAACAAAAGTGAACATGTTTTCTTATGTTCAGACTATTTGCATTTCCTTTTCTATGAACTATAGGTTGATGCCTCATTTTTAAATAATATTGTTCACCTCTTTCTTTTCTATTTTCTTCTTTGAACATGAAGAATTTTAGCACTTCCTTGATATAGAGAAGTGATACAAGTTTCAAATATTTTCCCCCAGATTTTCATTTGGCATTATACTTTGCTTATAATGCATTTTACCAAGAAAATATTTCATTCTTATGTTATTAAAATGATCAATCTTTCCCTTACTATGAATTTTGAATCACTTAAAAATTATAAAGGAATGCATGCATGTTTTCTTCTATAACTTGAATGATTTCTTTTTATTTGTTTTAACATTTATATCTCTAGTTCCTTGGAATTTACCCTGATGTACTGTGTGATAAATTGATCCAATTTTAACTTTTCCACTTGGCTGTCCCAACAGAAATTATTTAAAACTCCATCTTTGTTTTTTACACTGAGTTCAGGAGATGTCTTTATAATTCTTCATAGCGCATTTCCATATACACTTGAGTCTATTCTGTGTTTTCTATTTTCTGCTTTGTCTGTTCATACCTCAATACCACTCTATCTTGATTACAGAAGTTATATGTTTTACTATCTGGTAAAATTAGCTCCTTTCATTGTTATTCTGTTTCAAGGTTTTTGTTTTTTCTGGATATTCTTATTTGCTTTCTCCAAATAAATTTTATAATTAAGTTGTCTAGTTGAAAAAACAACAACTCAAAAACTGGTCATCATTTACCAGGATTACTTGTAAATGTCATGGCTTGTGTTTCTAAAGAAGATTGCAACAATATCTCCCATCTCACGTCATTTTGTAAAGTGAGCTTTGCTCTCCCCCCTAAGAGGTGGAACCTACTTCTCCTCTCTTTGACCTCTATAATATGGCAGAAATGACATTTAAAAAGCCGGAAAGCTTCCACTTTTGTTCTTTGGGGAAGCCTCTCACCTTGTGAGAAGTACAACTATCCTGAATCTGTCATGTTATGTGGAAACCCAAGCCAGCTACGGGAAAGTTCTCATGAAGGAAAGAGACATTTGGCCAGCCCCCAGTTGTTTCAGCCCCCTCGATCTGAAAAGACACATAACTGAAGAAGCCATCTTGGACCATCCAGCCCCAAAAGATACCGCATAAAGATAATTTATCCCCATAAGACCTGCTCAAATGCAAAATCATGAGCAAATAAATAAATGATTATTATTATTTTTCAAACACTGAGTTTTAGGGTGGTTTGATTTGTAGTGATAAATAAAATAACCAAAATAGAACTGATCGAGATTTTTCTCTTCAGTGCTATTTATACGATGGATTGTATTGTTTCTCGTCTCCCTCTATTGAATCACCCTTGAATTCCTAGAATGAACTCCACTTTATCATAATGTATTATTTTTAATGCATTGTAGGATTTTAAGAGTTTTGCATCATAATTCAAAAGCAAGGTTAGTCATATATCTTATTTAGGTGTAAGCTTTGTAAGATTTGTGAATTGATGTTAAGCACTTCATAAAATGAATTTGGAAATTTTCTCTCTTTTTCAATGTTCTGAAATACTCTAAGTAGCAGCCAGTACTACTAAAAATTAAAAGTTTGGTGGAATTCCTGTGACACCATCTGTGCCTGCAAGGTGCAGCTTTTTTGTGTGTGTGCAGCTTTTCAACTACTCTGAACCAAGAGTTAACCTCAGGCTGATGTTGATCCAGGCCTGCCTAAGAGAATGACCTCTAATGCATTTGCACAGCACTGTTTTCTTTGGAAGCACAGAATGGAAGGAATATTGTGTCCGCTCCCTCTGTTATGTGGGACTGCACAGCATTGAGGGAGCTTTAAATTGAGATGTAGCCTTCAGTAGAATGGTGTACAAGATCGGCATAAAGCGAGAGTTTTGGCTTCTCTGGGTCATGGTAAGGCACGTGTACCCTGGCTCCTGTAGATGCTGTGTACTTGATGTA
The DNA here is from genome assembly GCA_030848825.1 of Tadarida brasiliensis. Taxonomy (NCBI): domain Eukaryota; kingdom Metazoa; phylum Chordata; class Mammalia; order Chiroptera; family Molossidae; genus Tadarida; species Tadarida brasiliensis. Next base: position 57,043,368 of record CM061257.1, on the reverse strand, counting down.
TTGCTAGGTTTTTCAGAGAGGAAAATGTTCCACTTGCCTATCTCCAGTCTTAAATGTTCTATTAAGCCAGCTAACTGTAGTGTTAGATTAAAACCACGTGCTTCATGAATCTGATCACCAAACTGAACTCACAAAAACTACCATAATGTGCATCACCTACTCTATTTTTGCCTATAATAACTGATCTGTTTAGACAGTTCATCTCTAGTGTGGCCAATTTTGGATACTTGTGTTTTTCTAGAAAATGTATCTATTTCATCTATTGTTTACAAATTTATTTTCATAGTTTTGTATAAAGTAGTCTCTATTGATGTTTTTTAAATCTTCTATTTTAAAAGTTATACCACCCTCATCATTTCTCATTTTACTATTTGTAGTTTTTCCCTTTTGTCTTAATTAAGTTGTTAGCTAGTGGTTTGACTATTTTTTTTGTTGTTGTTTTTCTTTTTTTTCTTCAAAGAGCTGGCATTTGGATTTATTATTAATCCTACATTTTTCTCACTCGTTTATTGCAAATGTTTAATTAATGTCTTTTTCTTTTTGAGGGTTCTTTGTAGTCATTTTTCTACCTTTTGAATTACTGTTTAATTCATTAGTTTTTATTTTTTCAGTTTTCATTGATATAGATATTTAATGCTACACATTTTTCTCTGAAAACTGCTTTAACTCTATCCTATTGATTCTGATAGTTGTATTTTCACTATTACTATTTTTAAGAAATGCTATTTGATTTTCTGTTTCCTCTTTGACTCAAGGATTATTTAATAACATGCTTTTTAATGTCCCACTTCAAATGATTTTTTAAATTGTTATTAATGATATTTTATTGAATTGTGGTTTGCTAAGGCTCTTTGTAGCAATTAGGGGGATAAAATTTATTAAAGGGTTTTTTTTTTTGGTGTACATCTGTGGGCAAGACATAGTCCAATTTACAGAATGTTCCATGTAGACTTGAAAAGGTAAAGCCTTTGCCTTGGCTGGTGTGGCTCAGTGGTTGGGCATCATTACATGCACCAAAGGGTTGCTGGTTTGATTTCCTGTCAGGGCACATGCCCAGGTTTCAGGCTTGATTCCCAGTAGGGGGCGTGCAGGAGGCAGCCAACGGATGTTCTGCTTTCACATAAACGTTTCTCTTACTCTTTCCCTTCCCCTCTCTCTTAAAACCAATAAAAATATTTTTAAATAAAAGAAAAGGTGAAACCTTTGTTATCAGAATTTAGTTTACAAAATATTTATAAAAAGGAACCTTATTAATTACATTGTCTTTTTTCTCTTTAGTCCATTTGCTCCCCTTTAGATTGACAGAAATGTGTTAAAGTCTCCTATTATTAGTGTGTTTCTGCTATTTATCATTCTTCTAATGTGGTTTCTGATTTTTAAATTTATGGCATTGGGTAATTAATTGGGAAATCATTAATGACTCTTATTTCTGCAATTGTGAATTATAGCTTTAAGAATTACAACTTGTCCTTCATTGTCTATTAATGCTTTTTGGATTTGAATACTAATTTGTTAAATATCAAAATTGTAACTCTTCCTCTTTTGCTTGTCTAGAGTACTTGTGTTCTTTTATGTAGTTATTTTTACATTTCTGTATTTCTTTAATTTAGATGTCTTTATATAGAATATGAAACATTTTGTTTTTATGAATGAATTAAGTTCATTTACATATATTGATGCGATTAATAAATTTGGCCTTGGTTTTTGACATATTGCTTTGTATGTTATATTAATTCATATTGCCACACACAGAGTTTTTTACTATGAAGTTACAGCATTACTATTTTGTCAAATATCTTTATATATTTTTTGGCATTAAGAAAAGCTTGTATTTTATTCAAATGATTACCTTTATATGAAACTCTTGTCCTCTCCCTTTTTGAAGTTAATGTTTATTGTTCCTACTATGAAAAATATTAAAATTAAGTAGCAGCATTTTCCTCCCACTTTTTCCTATCCCTAAACATCTACTTGAAACAACATACCTTTTACTCTCAGTGAACTTATTTTATTTTCGTATACTTTCCCTTTTTTGATAGTCACTTTATCCATATTTTCAGTGCATACAACAACTTCATACTATACTGTCTCCCTCATGTCCCATTCAGTCTTAGTGTTACAGATAAATATATATTTGGTGTTTACAACAAGTCCTTTGGCTTATGTCTTCCTGGTCATTTTGGTGTTCTGAAGTATATTCTCTAGTTAATCCCTCAGAAAGGCTCATGGGAAAAATATTTCATGAGTTATTTCATACCCATGATGGTGTGTTTGCAGCCTTTATTCACCAAGTTTAGTTTGGCTGGATATAAAATCTTTGGGTTATATTTTCTTTCTTTGAGTCTCTTAAGTGTTACTCTTATTTGCTGGCATAAAACATAGAAAAATCTGATGACACTATGAATTTCTTTCCCTTATACATCTTGGCCTTTTTGCCTATGTTCCCAGAGGAATTTTTTATTTTATTTTAAATTCCATTTTTCTAGACCATGTCTTGCTGTTGGCTATTCTGTAATTTTTCCCAGATAGGTAGTATGCCCTTCTAATGTGTAATTTCAAGTCTTTTACTTCAGTTTTCTTAAAGTATAATGCTTAGTTTTAATTTTGTTTTGTTGCTTTGGTTTTTATTTTCCAGTGAGTAGTATTATGCATATATATGTCTAGCTTCTATTACTTACAAGTCCTTTTAAACACTTCATTCTGTGTGATTTTTAATGTTTTTCCTCCTTTTTATCTCCTATTCCTCTTAAAGCATTGTTCATGGCTTTTATTCACACCTCTGTTCCTTTTAGTTTATTCTTCACTTAAGAAACGTATTTTTTCTTTCTAACTGTTCCTATATTTGGTTTGCTTTCTTAATTTAATAACAAGAAGAATCCAGGTTTTCTTTTTCATATTACCTTTGTCTATAAGATAGAACTATATATAAGGTGAACTCATTCTGATTGATGTGACATTCAAGTTTTAAAAAAAGTAAAGAACATTGGACAAATGCAGCATTAACAATAATGTCTCACAGCTGCCTTTTAACAATTCTTGGTATCCCAAAATAAATCCAGAATTTAAAAAAATAGCATCAATAACAATAGTATATAATCTGTAGGATTGCTATGGGCTTCGAGATAACTCATGCATGGAGGCCCTCAGCGCATTGCCTGGCACACAAAAGGTGCTCAGCAAATAACACTATTTTTGTTATCATATGATTATCATTACGATCATTTGATGGAAAATCAAAACAGAGAAAACAGAGATAGCTGGTGTAACAAAGTTTTGGGTTATGTACTTTGATATTTAAATATTGAGTCCCTTTTATCTTCACTTGTCTTTCAAGGAGATACATGGGCATACCAAATAAGCTGATCATAAACTGTCCATCTAGACCATGCAGTTTACAAGTTTTACTGAACACTGCTAGAGTGTGTTTTCCAAAGTGGCAGCAGCAATGTCTCCTGTCCCACGTGCTCTTCCGCACTGTGCCCATGCCGCCATCCTGGCAGCAAAAGGAGGTTATTTTGTGTGTGTTTTTTCTCTACCTCCTTGAATCAGATGACTTTGAACAACAGAACACATGAAAACAACATGGTGCCGGTTCTGGACCAAGCTTCCAGTTAAACTGGCATCTTTTCTCCCTCTTTTTTGGAATGCACTGCCCTAGGAGCTAACTGCCATGTAAGGCAAACAACCGTACTGAGACCACCAAGCTGTGAAAAGCCCAAGCCACAGGGAGAAACCCTGGAGAATGAGCTGCCACTTGGAGAGAAGGAGAGAGACAGAGACACTGGGAGAGGGTGCCCTGAGGCCCTCAACAAATGAGTGAGGAAGCCGTCTTGGGAGTGGACCCTCCAGCGCCAGCCCCTCGGATGACACCCACTGGACAGAGACCAGCTGCCCAGCCCAGGTCTCCATGAAGTCTTGACCCACAGAACTGTGAGCAGAACAAAACAGATGTTTAAAACTGTTGTATGTTTTATAGAAATAGATAACCAGAATAAAACGTTATTTAGAAGATGTAGAATGAAATTTATTTCCTACAGGGAAAAATATTACAAGACGTTATCTTTATGCTTAAAATGAATGATTTTCATGTGCAGTGAAAAGAAAGCCACATTTTATCTTTCATTTCATAAAATCATCTATCATTCATAACTAGCTATTCATTCAAACATACTCTAAGAATAAAACCACGGATGTAGTAATATATGGTCAAATATATTTAAATCTTTCATGTTAGCCAAATATTTCCCCTTTTCTATAATTCTTCTGCTCTCTACAGTTTTCTTTGTAACATGCTGAACCATACAAATACTTAGAAGACATATTAGAAGACTTTAAAGTCTAGATAACAAAATAAACCACTCATTTCCAATAAAAAGTGTTATGGCCCATGGTATTCTGATTGAAAATTTCACCAGGCTGGCTCAGAGTTGGTGGCACAATTATATATGTGCTATGAAAACATTTAACAGGTCAGGCCCAGGGAAAATGTATTTTTTCTTTTCATTTCCATTTCAGGGTACTCTCTACTTCAGTGAAAGCAAAATCTATTTATATTTTCCCAATTATAAAAGCTATTGAGTGTGGTAACCTGAGTTAACTAGCACAGTATTTCCAATTTAAAACAGCAATCTTTTAATACCACTTATTAATTGATGTCCCAGGCAGCATTTATGTATGTTGCTCCAATTAAGAAAACAAAGTATATTCTATTATTTGAGTGACTATGGATATCTGACTACTTCCATGAAAAGTATAGAATGTCATGTTTTTATCATAAATAAATTAATCGTTTCAGCTCCTTTAAAAATATTTGTAGAAATATTACTCATATTAAAAGCTTTCACACATGAAAATTCAGGTATTAGTCATGTGAAGAAATACTAGTTTTAATATTGGAGGAATTGTACACATAAATTTTCATGTATAAATCTAAAACCCACTCTAAGAAAAAAATTTTAACACAAGATATTATAGTATGGTTAGTTGATATCTGAACTTAGAATATATATGAATTAGAAATGACAATTTATATGTTAGAAGACTAAGGATATTATTATTTATGTATACCCTATCTTTCTATCATATATTTTATTTCTAAATTAATTTCTAAATTAAAGATACTTTAAAACTGTGCTATCCTTCACAAGAAATAATTGGATTAGGAAGTCATTTTTTAAAGTTTGGACTGTTACTCATTTTGACTTTGTTGGCATGTTGTCAGCTAAAAAATCTACTATAAAATTTGATTGCTACTTACATAATCTAATGTACAGGAAATGCCTTTGTAACGACCTTAATACCGCATATTTTATTGTTTAATAAAATGAAAAAGTAATTGTAAAAACTACACTTACTATATGATATTTGAAACTCCACAGAGTAAATGATTTTTTAAAAATATTATTATTGCTCACATACTTCAGTTGAACAGTTTCCATGGTTATCAGAGTTTTGGCTTACACTGGAAGTCACACCTGACCAAACATTGGCCTGAATGTTTCAAACAGTTAACAGAGCTACCAGCAGTATGGCCGTGTCACTTACCCAGCATTAACAACATATACATTTTAAAGTTACTTTATCAGCTTTCTGCTAAGTTTGTAAAACCTACTGCTTCCAGAAAGAAAGAAAAAATGTAACTGAGAAGCTCTCCTTATGTGGTTATAGCATAGTTCAGAATATATGAAGAGGTAATTTTTATACTCCATATTTAATACTTAGAAGTGTGTGTGTGTGTGTGTGTGTGTGTGTGTGTGTGTGTGTGTGTTGTTTGTGTGTGTGTTATAATATTTAGAAAATATTATAAGTTATATATATTGTACACCTTGAGTCATAAGAGAAGTTAAGTTAACTGACAACGTTAATATTAGGATAAAAATAATAGGAATTAAAAGATGAGGAATCAGGGTCAATATCTGACATAATTTTTTTTTAATTAATTTATTTTTGTTACAGATGTTTCTCCTTTTTTTCCCCATTGACACCCTCCTCCCCACCCCTCTACCCCTTCCCCAGCTTTGTTGTCCATGTCCATCAGTTATGCATACATGCGTATAAGTTCTGTGGTTTATCTCTTCCCTCCCCCCTACCCCCTCTTCTGAGGGTTGTCAGTCTGTACCCTACTTTCACATCTCTGGGTCTACCCTGTTCCCCAGACTGTTATGTTTATTATATTCCACAAATGAGTGAGATCATGTGATATTTTTCTTTCTCTGCTTGGTTTGTTTCGCTTAGGATAATACTCTCGAGGTCCCTCCATGTCGTCTCAAAGGATAAGAGATCTTTCTTTCTTACAGCTGCATAGTACTCCATTGTGTATATGTACCACAGCTTTTTTATCCATTCATCCACTGATGGGCACTTGGGCTGTTTCCAGATCTTAGCTATTGTGAATAGTGCTGCTATGAACATGGGAGTACATATATTCTTTCTGATTGGTGTTTCAGGTTTCTTAGGGTATATTCCTAGAAGTGGGAACACTGGGTCAAATGGCAATTCAATTTTTAATTTTTTGAGGTAACACCATAGTGTTTTCCACAGTGGCTGCACCAGTCTGCATTCCCACCAGCAGTGTACTAGAGTCCCCTTTTCTCCACACCCTCGCCAACACTTGTTGTTTGACGATTTGTTGATGGCGGCCATTCTGACAGGTGTGAGGTGATACCCCATTGTTGTTTTAATTTGCATCTCTCTGATGATTAGTGATGTTGAGCATTTCTTCATATGTCTCTTAGCCATTTGTATGTCCTGTTTGGAGAGGTGTCTATTTAGTTCCTCTGCCCATTTTTTAATTGGGTTCTTTGTCTTCCTTTTGTTGAGTTGTATGAGCACTCTATATATTTTGGAGATTAACCCCTTATCTGATGTATCATTGGCAATTATGCTCTCCCATACAGTGGGTTCCCTTTCTGTTTTGATGGTCGTTTCTTTTGCTGTGCAGAAGCTTTTGAGTTTGATGTAGTCCCATGTGTTCATTTTTTCCTTTGTTTCTGTTGCCTTAGGTGATGTATCAGTGAAGATGCTGCTGCGTATGATGTCTGAAATTTTGTTGCCTACATTTTCTTCTAGGATTTTTATGGATTCACGAGTCACATTTAAGTCTTTTATCCATTTTGAGTTTATTCTTGTGTATGGTGTAAGTTGATGGTCTAGTTTCATTTTTTTGCATGTAGCTGTCCAATTTTCCCAACACCATTTATTAAAGAGGCTGTCTTTGCTCCATTGTATGCTCTTGCCACCTTTGTCAAATATTAATTGAGCATAATGTCTTGGGTCAATTTCTGGATTCTCTGTTCTGTTCCACTGGTCTATATGCCTGTTCTTGTGCCAATACCAGGCTGTTTTGTTATAGTAGCTCTATAGTATAATCTGATATCTGGTATTGTGATCCCACCTACTTTGTCCTTCTTTTTCAAGATTGCTGTGGCTATTCGGGGTCTTTTTTGGTTCCATATGAACTTTTGGAGTATTTGTTCTAGTTCTGTCTGACATAATTTTTGATATGACTAATTAATAATAGTAAATAATAAAATGGAATCTATTTTTAAGCCACTTAAACAAGAATATACTATTACCAAACCAAGAACTTAAAAACATTTGAGGATTAAATTGGCTATAAAAAGTAGAATTTATCTATATGAGATCAGCCACACATATGTAGATAAATGTGTATATAAATGTAGGAAAGAAAGAAAGTTAGGTATGACTCAGGATTAAGCTGATTCAATTAAAATATAAATGAATAACCTGCACTTAACATCAATCAATAAATATTAATATTGGCTAAATGTTTCCTGGATATAACACAATTATTGTCATGTCTTTTGTTGTTGTTAATCCTCACCTAAGGATATTTTCCATTGATTTATTTTTAGATAGAGTGGAAGAGAGGGGTTGATTGGGTGCCTCCTGACCTGACCCTGACTGGGGCCAGGATCGAACCTGCAACCCAGGTACGTGCCCTTGACCGGGAATGGAACCCACACCTATTTGGTCCGTGGGCCAATGCTCTAACTGCTAAGCCAAACTGGCCAGGGCTAATTGTCATGCTTTATCCATAATTTTATATGCCACACATGTTTAACACAGGTATGAGCTCATCAGTGATAACTGAATAGATGAATAAAATCTATTATGATGGGCAGATTAAGGCAATATTGTGTGAAACTTTAAGTATCTGTATTTTTTTACTCCTACATCATACACAATAATAAAACTCTAATGGCATTTTGTAGATAGATAGATTCTGCATAACATAAAAACTAAGATGTTATTTAACAAACTGGTAAAGTTTAAGGAGTTTGAACAAAGGAAAAATTTGACAATGAATAATTTGTGTAGACAAATTTTCATTTTTTTCTTTTACCTTGCATCAATAAGAGAGTGGATTTAATAACATACAAGCTTTTTTCAGTTTAATAAACTTATCAAAAAATATATTCTGCTTTCAATGCCTTTTTTCCAAATTACCTTCTCTCAATTCCTAGAACACATAAATACTCTGAGTCAACTAAAATAATTCATTAAAATACAGTTTAATTGAACTAAAAAATAAAACTATAATCCTAAAAATTATGAACAATTAAATACATTTCTATGACAGTTTATTGGATTCTTTTTTTTAATATGTCTTATTGATTTATTTATTTATTTTTTTTTAGAGAGAGAGGAAGGGAGAGAGATAGAAACATCGATGTGAGAGAGAAATATCAATGGGCTGCCTCCTGCACTCCCCCTACTAGGGATCGAGCCTGCAACCCAGGCATGTGCCCTGACTGGGAATCAACTGGGACCTCTCAGTCCATGGGACGACGCTCAATACACTGAGTCACACCAACCAGGCTTCATTGGCTTCTTTTCTTTAAGTGTGGAAAAGATTCATTTATGTATTTATTTTTTGTCTTTTCTTTTTTCCCCCAATTTTTATTAATTTATTTTTTTTACAGATGTTTCTCCTTTTCCCCCCTAGACACCCTCCTGCCCATCCTGCCCAGCTTTGTTGTCTATGTCCATTGGTTACACATACATGCATATAAGTTCTTTGGTTTATCTCATCCATCCCCCTCACCCCCCTCCTCTGAAGTTTGTCAGTCTAGACAGTACTCATTTCTATGTCTCTGGGTCTATTTTGTTCATCAGCTTATTTTGTTCATTATATTCCACAAATAAGTGAGATCATGTGGTATTTCTCTTTCTCTAATTGGCTTATTTTGCTTAGCATAATGCTCTCCAGGTCCCTCCATGTCATCTCAAAGGATAAGAGCTCTCTCTTTCTTACAGCTGCATAGTGTTCCATCGTGTATATGTACCACAGCTTTTTTATCCACAGCAAATCACACAGTGTGTTCAATAAGACTAAGTCTACAAGCATCTCATCAAAAACAAGTTTCCATGGTCACCCTGCTGAAAGTCCACAATGCACATTAGCATCCAAAGCACTGAAAAGACTTATAATAGAGAAAGAATCCTCTTTAACACTGCCTAAACTCAGTGTTTCCAAATTTATTTGACCACATATGTAACAAGTATACACACAAACATATTTAATATGTTTTTGGAAATGTTACTGTAAACATTTCAGTAGTTTAACTCTTGATCTCCACCTCTCTTCACCAAGTCTTGCTAAGTCTCTTTCTGTAACGTGTCTGGAATGCATCCAGTTTTCTCTACCTTCTTTGCCATTATCCTAAACCCAATCCATCATCATCATTTATGTTAATTGCAATAGCCTCTGAGCTGTTGTCTCCAATTTTACTCTCCAATCAATTTTCCTCACTGAAGCCAGAATACCCTAAAAATGTGTGTGTATATGTTGATTGCTTGATTAAACCTCCTTGTTTCCTGTAGAAGTTAGAATAAAATATAAAAATCATAAACCTGTCCTGAAAGGCTTTGCAAAATTTCTCTTGCCACTCTCCTCCCCTCACTACACTCTGACCACACTGGCCACATATAGTTCTTGAAACGTGATGTTTTACCCTACCTCCGGTCTCTCTCTCTCCAAGATGTTTCCTTTGCTGAAAATAGTACCTAGGATGGTTTTTGTCTCTCTAATTCATGCTCATCTATAATATATCAGCTTAAATGTCATATCATCAGAGAGCACTCCCTGGCCTCCATTCTAATGTAGGTCACATAGTGTACTATTACACAATTTCAATGAAAGATAATTGCAGCACTTGAAAATATAGCACATAAAAGTTAAAATTATATGACATAAGACACTAATACTAGGTAGAGAATGAGTTAAGCAAATCATCATATCTTGATCAGAGTTCTAATTACACAAACTCACAAAGGGAGAGGAGATGGTAGAGCCTCAGTTTCTCTCATGGGGATAAGACAAAACACACTGCAGTCATACAGCTTGGGCTTCTTATAGCTTAGAGTTTCCATGATTAATTATGTAGAAGGATATTTTTAGAGCCTAGTTCTCATGTGTTATAATAGTTTTCTCTTATGAATAGATCTTTATCCTTGATTTCCCTTGTTCATCCTTGACCAGTGTCTCATAGTGACCCAGTGCCATGATAAGTAAACTACTTGGAATTCCAACCACATTATTTTAAAGTTTTCCACTTACAATCTTTTTCCTTTTCTTTATAGCACTTATAACATTTATTTTTCTGCTTAACTGTCAATGTTTATTATCCTCATTGGGCTGAATCTAGTGAGACCAAGAACCTCATCCATTTTGCTTAACTCTGCATACCAAGTAAGTAGCAGAATGCTTCAATACACGTCTATACACTGAATGGACGATTATATGAATTATCTACTGTATCAGTTACTCTGATAAGAACTAGAAGGAGAAGTGTGATGGCATATAGTTCCTTCCCTTAATAAGTTATAAATACAGTAAGGGAAGATAGAACATTAAACAGATAATTAAAAGAGAGTTTAATAAAAGCTATGTGATATAATGAGTACCAAATAAGCCTATGGAAATGGTATATAATACTACATCAAAAAAATTCTATGGTTCTCATATAATGTTATGAAGGAAAATACTCATATATATCTTTAACACATTTATAACATTGATTGAACTAACCCATCTGTTTCTTTGAAGAAATGTTTAATTCTTATAATTCTACTAACCACAATGAAGCAGCATGTAAACAAAGCAACAAGTAAGCTTAACCATGTTTATAGGGAATATACATAAACAGAGAAATTATACATCTGCAATATCTAAGGGAAGTTAGAAAAACTGCATGCTTATTATTTCTCACAATTATTTTTCCCGTCATATGAAACATTTATTTTCTGTTCATATTATGTCTAAATCACATACTATCTCCATCATGTTTCTTGGAAAAAGGAAACTATATTTCTAAATGTCTGAGAGAGAGCAAATTTCTCTTTTGTAACAAGGTTTTAATTTGACTGGGGCATAAAGATCAGAGCAAGAATTGAATCATCTGCTTCTCTGATCCTTCTCTGTGGTGAGCAGCTCTGATAATTATCAAGAATAAGAATCCCCATCAAAGGAACATATGAGAGTTTTGCAAAAGTTGAAAGGGTCTGTTTGATAGATCCTTGCTAATCACTATAAAGTTTTCTTATATGGCATAGGAAAAAAATTACTTGGGGCCACTTGTGGCATATTAAGAACTCATTATTACCGAGTTTCAAGTATACAATATTTACATCATGGAAAAAACAACAGCATGCGGGTAAAATACACACTTCATCCTTCTTATGTGAATCAGAGGTTTTTGCTTGTATCCATGTGTAGGGGTGTGCTGGATATCCCAAAGTGTGATCATCAGCCCTGTCTTTCCTCTCTGTTACACGCAAACAGGCTTTGTTTTGATTTCTAGCTAAAGTTGTTGATTACAAACAGTCATTTTTCTCTAAATCTCTTTTTGTCATCAAAATAGTCATAGAAATCTATATTTCTAATTGCAGTTTACAAGTCAGTTTGCCTACTTTTTTTCTCTGTCTTTATTTGGGGTATTGGAATGATATAGTCCTATAACATATTATTTACTTAACCTGCTTACAATTTCTCCATTTTATCATATGGTGCAGTAGCTACTTATGTTTCAATCTAGAATTATTTTATTGATAATCACATTTAATTAAAATAGTAAAACAAACCTTCAAGTATTTCTATTTGTGTTCTCTATGAAAAGAAAATTTTAGGAAAACTTAGAGTCCTAGAAATGCACCTCATATCTCAATGCTCTTAGTTGCAAACAACAGAATCCACTCTGACTGGGTTTAGCACAAATGGACTTTAGCAAGAATCTTAAGAAGCTCACAGAACTTCAAAGAAGGTCAGAAATCCAGCCCCAGAAGCTACTAGCAAATGCTCAATCACAGTGAAATGTTAGCTTTGGCAAAAACACTATTGCCTCTGCACAGGACTAAGGAACTTCAGCTTTTACAGACTCCAGAGATTATATAAAAAGACTAAGACACGATTCCAGAAGATTCTTCTCTGCTGGCCCCAAGTACTAGATGCTTTATTCACCCAAAGACATATTCCCTATGTTCTTGCCCCCCTCACCTCAGACCAGTCCAAATCCAAATCACTTGCAAATGCACTAAACAGTCAAGCTGAGGTCATGTGTTTATGCCCTAGAAGCAAGACAGGCAAGGACAGTGATCTCTGGCTTCTACTTTGGGGAAGTGGTCTGTGTTTCCTTAAATCTGTATTTGTCTTCTTGTACCCATTAAGCAGAGGGCCAAAATAACAATCAAAACTGTTTACATCTCCCCTGTAATCCAGCTTTCGCAGCCATATGAAGATCACATGCCCAGCCAATTGTGACTCCATGCTCCCAACAATCTCCGTTATCGTTTTCACATGCCAAGCCGACATTTCTCCTATACCCTACATCATGCAGAGCCAGGTACCAAACAGCTAGAGACTACCCCTCTTGCCCAGAGACCTGTTGATGTTATTCAAACCTCAAACTGGTCAATCCTGAACTGTTCCCTTGCCCTGCTTTGCCTTTCCCATGGAAAACAATGAAGACTCTGGGCCATGCTCTCCTCCTCACTGGGCTCTGCCGCCTGACAAAACCTGGTGCTTCTCCATGTGGCCCTGCATGGCATGGCATGCGTCCATCTCTTAGGAAATGTAAGTAATAAATTCTTCTTTCAAAGGCAGTTGTCTTCATGTCTGTCACTTTATCAGACCTAATTAAAACAAAATCCAGGGTACACATTTTAGAACAGGAGTCCAAGGCACATAATCTAGGGAACTGTTCAAATAAAGGACAGGTGTTCCACCCTGGCCTGTTTGGCTCAACGGTTAGAGCGTCGGCCTGCGGACCAGGAGAGTCCTGGGTTCAGTTCCCACTAAGGGCACGTACCTCGGTTGCAGTCTGTCCCTGGCCCCGGTTGGGGTTGTGTGGGTGGCAACCACTCGATGTGTCTCTCTTACATCGATGTTTCTCTCTCTCTCTTCCTCCCTCTCTCCCTCCCGCTCTGTCTGAAGATAAGTGCAGGAATGTCCTCAGGTGAGGATAAATGATAAAAAAAAAAAAAATTTAAAAAAGGACATATTCCAAAGATGTTGTATAGCCACAAATATAATAAATGACCAGTATATCTAATACGTAAATGAAATCATTTTATTAGTAAAAAGTTTTTCAGTTAATTTAAATTTACTGAGAGAAATTGCAGATAAATTTCCATTTAGGATATCTCCCTGGAAAACCACCAACATATCCTTTAAATTTACCCTTGATTTGAAGATGTCTTTACAGCTGTGATGTTGACTGAAAACCTACTGTGCAATTCACAATGAAGAAATGCAAACTCTATTGTTCATAAACATATTTTAAAGTACATTAATTTAAGAGCAGTGGAAGATATAGCACTCTTTTATTAGTTTTTGTTAATGAAATATTCATCTGATGAATCTCATAGTGCTACAATTAAAAATTTAAATGATACATATATGTTATGATTTAGAGTTACCTGGTAGAATAATTATGCAGATTTTTTATGTGGAACAAAACTACAGAATCATAAAATCAGAGAATTTAAGTGTAGGAATTGACTTAGTGACATCCTTGAAAGGCAGAACTTCAGATTCTGCTGCAATGTTTCCAAAGGCAGTGGGTTTTTTTTAAAGGCAATGCATCCCACTATTGAGTAGTTCTAATGATTAGAAAATGGTTCCTTACACTGAGTTGAAATTTTTCCCTGTAATTATCATCCACTGCTTCTAGTTTTGTTTTCCTAAACCCCACAATTATGTCTATCCATCAGGCATATTTTCAACTATTTGAGAAAAACTTTTATAAGACCACCTTAGACCTTACTTCTTTATGTTAAATATCACCAGTTCCTTAACAACTTCAACATACATAATGGTTCTAGAGCTCTCACTAGCTTGATGACTGACTCTTCTCTGAATGGCCTCTAATTTGTAAGTATTTCTACAAAATAAATTCCCACAGTTCAGAACTATGCTCTCCAGGTGGTTAGCTGAGGGTACATCAAGAGACCATTTGCCCTCCGCATTTGTAAGCACTGACATTGCTGTTGACACACACTGATCTTCACAAGTCACTTTTAACTAGTTGCCCAAGGCATTTGCAAGGTTCAGTGACACCCCATTAAATAATAGACTGCCAAGCTAGTAAATTTATCAAAACAGGAAAAGAGTTTGTTAAGACTCCTGTTCCTGGGAATCAAGGTTCTCTTCTACCTGGTGTTATTGTCTCCCCTTCACTAAGTGCCCACCAATCAGTTGTTTATATATTCCGAAACATGGCTAGGGGTTGACATGAAGCTGCTCAGTCTAGAGTGTCTGAAACTGAACACTTTTTCTCTTAAAAAACTGGGAAAGGGTCCCCTTTCAGGTCTTCCATGCTTAGATTTGACTCTGAAAACAGAATGACCATTCTTTTGAATCTCCTAACATGTGAGTAGTGGAGGCCGAGAAATGGGAATTAGAAAATATGTTTCAATCTTACATTTTTATATGTTATTATGTGTTCCTTGCTCTACCAAGGTTGAAGACAACTCTCTTTAATAGAACAGGCACACACACAAATTAGTTAAACTATGAGTTTCTTTCCTGTCATATAGATGTATCACATCATCTCATCCATGACTGGCACAGGGGTGAGATGAAAGTTGTCTTTTCTCTTTTTTAATCCTTACCTGAGGATATTTTTTTATTTATCTTCAGATAGAGTATGAAGGAGGGAGAGAGAGAGAGAGAGAGAGAAACATTGATGTGAGAGAGACACATCGACTGGCTGCCTCCTGCACGACTCCGGCCAGATCCAGGGATGAACTGCAACCAAGGTATGTGCCCTTGACCGGAATTGAACCCTCAACTCATTGGTCCATGGGCTGATGCT
This sequence comes from Tadarida brasiliensis, assembly GCA_030848825.1. Taxonomy (NCBI): domain Eukaryota; kingdom Metazoa; phylum Chordata; class Mammalia; order Chiroptera; family Molossidae; genus Tadarida; species Tadarida brasiliensis. The sequence goes on along the minus strand of CM061257.1, from coordinate 57,028,033 downwards.
CTAACCGCTGAGCCAAACGGGCCAGGGAGAAAGTTGTGTTTTAATTATCATTATTTTTATTGCTCAGAAATCAAGTATAAAACCCTGCTAAATCTAGAATATAAAAAAGATATCTTGATATTCTTATACATTCATCTCTGATTATTCGAATTGTCTAAGGGTTTCAATCATTATTACATTTTAAAAAATCCATGTACAATTAAAAATACTAATGAATAAAAGAAATCATGTCTTTCATAAATTTTCCAGTGTGACTCAAAATATCTTTGTTCTATAAATGGGTTGGTAAAGAAAAAATATTTTAGTGACATTTCTTTTACATGAACCTATGGTTTCCTGTTTGAAACAAGAATAAAATATCTTTATATTCCAGAAATAAAATTGTAAAATTAAAATCTTATTTTTTATATTCAACTGCTTGCTATTAGCCCCCAAATGGAGTCACTCATGCTATACCCCATGTGAGCAAACCAAAACTTACCTAAGATTCTATGCTCAGCTCTCACAGAAAAGGAAAAATTAGGTCAACCATTCGACACTTTCCTGCTCAGCACAAGTTACCTGACCCTGCTCCAAGACTTGCATTTGCACCATATAAAGGGAAGTTACCCTGCTTTAGTCAATCAGCAAATGCCTAATATAACTCCCTAGTTTCTGCTCACTTCAGTCTATAAAACCCTCCGGCCTCTTCTGTCTTCTAAACTAGATGCTTCCTGATTCATGAAGCATTAAATAAAAGCCAACTAGATCAGTAGACTGTCTATGGGAAATTATTCCTTAACATTACACTAAATCAGCTTTTTTTGTAGATAAAGAGAGCAAAAGTAAATTAGTTAAACTTTAAGAAACTCATCAAATTTTCAGAGATAATTTTCTATTTCTAATGATCAAGATTAATGGTGCATTGTACTTACGTACATTTAACTAGTAAAACCAAGTCAGTTTGAATAGCCAAAAGCTACATGGGACAGAAACACCTCATACAGAAATGTTATAAAAGTTGTCTGAACTTTCTAAACCTTAACAAAAGTAAAACAAGAAAACGTTGGTTGACTCATTTATAAAACAGGTTTTCTTTTTAATTTGTGGATAATTAATGTTTAAGGAAAGTTTCTGAAAAAAATATTTTGTTTTTTTCAACTTATAAAAATTAAAAAAATTATTTTCTCAAAGGTTTGAAATTCAGAGATAAACAAAAATAGAAAAATAAAGTTCTCTTTAATCCAACACCCAGAAATGATCACTTTTACTGTTTTGGGCAAGAATTTTAAATATGTAGCATTCAGGATGTTAGTCTCCTTTCCTTTATCCATGGCAAGTATCAATAATTAATCATGGTATTCTATCCCAGTGACCATAGTATTTGCCTCACAATTCTTCTGAGCACAGTACTGAATCAATCAACATTTATGTATATTTCATTATTTCTATATAATACTACACAACATATTTGCTGTCTTTATTTCTTACTGAAGAAGTCAAGAACATATTCCCAGGTCATGAAGAGGTTTTTTACAGTATCATATTAAAGGGCAGCGTGGTATTCAGTTGTATGTGTGTTCTACACTCTACTGTGGAAAGTTTCCAGGTATTTTGTTATAAACAACTCCATGAAGAACACCCTGGAATCCTGTGTGCATATGATGAGAAATTCATTTGCATTAAAATGCTTCTGATACATATTGCTAAATTGTTGTTCAAAGGCCTTTTGAAATACGTATATATTTTTGTTTCAAATGTTGAAAGTCTGTGAGAAATGACTGGATCTTACATATTTAGGCCACAGAATCTTCTCCAATCCTTTTTTAAAGTTTCCCTGAGGCAGGAAACCCCAGTAGCTTTGTTTTGCCAACAGTTAAGGCTCTCGTATAATTAAAATTGCAAGAGGCACCACACTGAAAAGAAAAAAGTATTTAGTGGCAAAAACTTCCTTTCTAGCTAGAGGAGTCAAAAATAAGGTTTAAAGAGGAGACTGGGACATTCCTGTAAAAGAATTTATAAATAGGAATCCTAAAATTCCACACCTGTGCATACTAATAAATGTTAACAACGTTCACTCAAGTTTGTACAGAGTAACAGGTAGACAGATTTAAGGAACTGTGCCCCAAAACAATGTTTTTATCGTTTGTGTTTAGCCAGGTAACCACTGACTGCTTCAATTACCCAGCTACTATTATGCAAATGAAACCGAAGCCAGAAGTTGTGCACCTGTGCTTGCCTCTGGATTTAATATTTCTAATGAGTTCTTAAATCCTGTTGTACAGACAAGCATGTGAGATTGCTCAACTCAGATTACAGTAGAGCAGGTGAAAAGCTTTTCAAACGAGACAATACATTCAAGGAATTCAATAAGGCATAGTATACACAAGGTTCAGACATTGTCAGATGGGAAATAGACACAACAAAAGTATAATAAATTATGAAGATGTTTGTTAGCATTGAGATGCTTTGCCCAGTGACATTAAAGCAATGAGAAGAAAAGGGTTAGAACAGTGCTTAGCTGTCCACACGTTTCTCCTGAGGGAGGTCCTTTGTACTCTCTTGGCAGCCACCCTTGCAGCTACATCAGATCTGTGGTCTCTCTAGTTCTGTAGAGTTTCTTCCTGCTTTATAAATCGTGTGTTCAATTTTTTAAAATCTGCAAAAATTTTCATGTCGAATAACATATAGATCTCTGAATATCAATGGAGATAACAACAGCAGCAATAATAGCAGTTAATATGTAATTAATTGGCTCTTACCATGTACCAGGCATAGGTTTCAGGATTTCAGGGGATTTATACAATGTACAAATATTATGTCATTTAATATTCACAACAAACTAATGAGAAAATAACAATTGATGTTATTTTGCAAATAAGGAAACTGAGCTTAAGTGGCCCAAGGCCATGTAATGATTAAGGAGCAGAGCAGGAGACAACCCGAACTCTACTTGACACTACCGAGAAGTGAGCAAGATAAATTATGGTTTTCCAACCCTCCACTCCAGAATGTTTGCAGAGAAATGAACAAAAAGTCAAGGATTGATATGAACTGATTAGTACTTTGTAAGATCATGTTCCCTTCTGACAAATCTTTCCCAACACTTACCAGTGAAATATCTAGAAAAGTGCTGCCTTCTTTCTTAGGCTAATTTCTCTTACTTAAAAAACAGAAGTATTAAACTGTGTAAGATATGCCCAGAATAGCCATCTCAAATACTCAGCTGAGCCTTTAAGATGGCTCACGTCTAAGTAGGAAGAAGAGGAAAAGGTGATAGGTTGAAGCATCCTCTTTGTCTCTGACACAATCCTTCAGCGGATTCGTGTACCTGAGCTTGCCTCTTACATCCTAATGGTGGGAATTGGGACCATGGCCACATCTTGTTACAGGGAAGCTGAGAAAGTGAGAATTTTTAGTTGAGCACACTGTCACCTTGAACCAAATCAGAGATCTATTTTTAATGAAGAAGAGAATGAATATTCAATAAGTCACTACCAGTTGCTTCTCGCAGACTTGAATAGTCCTTCTGTTTTTTCTCTGTAGATTTTGAAAAATGATGAAGGACTGTAATTTAGTATTATAATTAAAATTGTGGTTCTAAATTGAAAAATTATATCAGCTGCAGGTGGCTCCTGGTGTTTTGGAGTGACGAAAGAAATCTCTGAATCACGAGCTAAAATCTTAAAAACTAAAACAATTAACAAGCACTTGTTTTCAGACTTTAAGAAGATTTAAAATTATATTCTACATGAAAAAGAAATATGTAAACTAAAGTATAAAGGTAAACATTTTAAATAATTCATGATTTCTTTATTTCATCCACATTTTAGATCCAATATATCAGGAAATTCTTTGAAAGCTACCTTCAAAATATGTTTGAAATCATACGATTTCACTCATTAGGTGGGATATAAAACTGAAACTCGTGGACAAAAATAGCAGTGCGGTGGTTGCTGAGGGAAGGGGGCCGGGGGTGGAGGTGAAGGAGATCTAAAAATGGTGACAGAAGATGATTTGACTTTGGGTGGTGGGCACACAGTGCAGTATGGAGGTCTTGTAACATAGAAACCCACACCTGAAACCTGTATGATCCTCTTAACCCATGTCACCCCAATACATTTAAAAATAATAATAATGATAATGTATTTGAAATACGGCGACAGCTTCCTTTTTAAGCCATCTTAACATCATGGTCCAAGTCATCCCCATCTCTTGCTTAGATTATAAAACTAGTCTTTTAAATGGTTTCCCCACTTCCCCTTTTGCCTCTCAAAACAGCACCCACAGCCATCTTTGTAAAATGTAAAGCATTTTTGCCACTGCTTTAAACCATCTAAAAGATTCCAATCTTTTTTAGAATAAACTCCAAGTTCATGCATTAACATACAAAGCTGTGATCTTTGCCATCATCCACCCCCACAGCGCAGATCTTGCGTCTCATTTCCTGTCATCTCTCAGTCACCCACTCCAGCCACTCCTTGAAGTGTCTACCTCGAGCTCTTTGCACAGGCTCTGCTCTGCCTGCAGCACTTTCTCTCCCAAATCTGCTTTGCTTTCTTCTGCACTTTCCTTTCGGTTCTCAACCATCATCCTGTGGATGAGACGTTGCCTGGTGACACTATGAAAAATGACACCACACCCCCTCTTTTTTAGTACCCAATCCACCTCTTCTGCTTTCTTTTTCTTCACTGTTTTACCATCATGTACTGTCTGGTTACTTGCTGATTGTCTCTCCCTTTCCTCCAGACTCACCTCCATGAAAGCAAGGACTTTGCTTTTTGTTAACTAGTGAAACCTTGCGCAGAAAGTTGTTGGCCAATAGGAGATATCACTAAATATTTGTCGAATGACTTGATGGATATTACCATTTAAATAAAAAGAGAAAAAAAGCCTTATAGTTCCAAAATGGGGGGGGGGGGCGGGAAACCTGGATTATGGCTTAATTAAATGTCTTTCTTTTTTATCTAGAATTTCTACAACTGATATTCTCCAGAAAATACCTTCTTGGTAGCAGAGTAGCCATATTATTTTCAAGTACCTTAAAATCATTTCGCTGGGCTGTTTCAGGAAGTATTTGTATCTTACAAATAAAATACATACTATTTCTAAAAGAAATCTCCAATATTAATATCATATATTTTGCTAATCTTTGCATTTCAAATTTTGAAACATTTTGATCATAGTTTCAGATGTATTTTCAAATATTTTGTGATGTCATTGCAATCACATTCCAAAGCATACATCTAGAAGTTCAAATCCCTTGTGTACTTCATATAAATATTTTCACCACACTGGTGAATATTGACTGGCTTTGCTAACTCACATGCATTCTAAAAATTAGTTTTTATAGTCTGTAATGAAAAATATTTCAACTTGGTGATTTATACAGTTTCTTCCCTCAGGTCACATTTATATTTCCTTCACTGTCTTCAACTATTATTTTCAAAACAAGAGAGGACTGTATTTTATCAACGATTAAACCTCATTAGTGAGATCCAAATGCCAATTAAGTCCATTATAAATGAGTAAAACTCTATCAGCACAGATTGAGAAAAAATAAACAATCCAAGACATACATACAGTACTTTTTTTGAAAATCCATACTATGCTAGTTAATGTTTAAAAATTAGGACATAACTTCTTATGTGATGCAATATATTCTATATATTCTATAAATGAGCCAACAAAGGCCTCTCAGACTATTTACATGACTGAAATGAGACCTGAGATATGTCATGTTTATTCCCAGGAAAGAATTAGAAGAGAGTCCACGAAGCAGAGGAAATAGCACATGCAAAGGACTGGACATAAGAGAGGCGCAAGTGACTGACAGGGGCGTGAGGAATTCAGCTACAAGAAAGCAAGGAGCTGCCAGAACACGAAGGTTCTAGAAGGCACTACAATGTTTCACTGAGTTTTAGGAAGTTTGCTTTTGCTACAGGTGGAGAATAGGTTGAAATAGAGATATTCTAAAGGCAAGTAAAGAAAGTAATAGTAATAATCCAGTCAAGATCATTCCATGGCCTGAAACAATATAGTTGAATGGAACTGAATGCATTTGGGATCAATAATATAGCAAAAGTGGTAGGACCTAGGAATAGTTTGGGTAGTCCCAGAAAAGGGAAAATGGTAAGAATAAGGGAGAGATAATGGCCTCTTCCTTGGGACACTGGGCAGAGGGTGATGTCATTCACTGACATACCAGAGGAAGAGTGGGATCTGAAGAGTAGAGGATGAGGTTAGTCTAGGATCTGTTGACTTTGAGGTTACTGCATGATATTCAAGGCCAAAACCAAGAAAGAATTCTTTTCTCTTCTCATCCACGAGAAAATCCTATTTCCTCGAACTTCAAAATATATTCAGAATCTGAACTGACCACTTCTCACGATTTCCTCTGCTCTTATCCTAGTCCAAGCTATTCTGTCTCTCTCTGGGAGATTATTGCAACAGTCTCCTAAATGGCCTCCTTGATTTCTCCCTTGTTCCTTTACAATGGATTTTTCAATGTAGCAACCAGACTTAAGTCCTCTTAAACTTAAGTCAGATTGTGTCATTACTTGGCTCAAAGCCCTCCAAGACCTCCCATAACACACAGAATGAAATCCAGTGCTTAGCATGGCCTCCAAGGTCTTGCTCTCCACTCCTGACTCTTGGTTTAGGTCTCTGACTATGCACCCGACCCCCTCACTGTCCTTGCCATTCCTCAAACAATACAAACATGCTTCCATCTCTGGGTTCTGTAGGTGTTCTTCCTTCTGCCTGGAGCATTTTGCTGCCAGATCTCTGCATATCTCTCACCTGTACTGACTCACTTTACTAGGGAAGTCAGTCTTACCTGATAAACCTATCTAAAATATCACCCTGGCTTCTTCCACCGGTTTAATCATCCTTATTTTTCTTCACAATACTTATCATTCCCTGAAATTATATTATGCATTTATTTATGTGTCAATTGCCTGTACCCCTCTATGGAATGGAAAAACGAAAAAAAATTGATCTGTTCTGATCACTATTCCTATCACTTAGAAAAGTTTCTGGTACATAGGAAGTGCTTAATCAATATTTTTTTTTTTAATGAATTCAAGAGGAGATATCCAATAGGCAGTTGGAGATATGAATATAAAAAGATCCTAGTCAATCTGAAATATAGATTTGGTGGTCCTTGGTTATAGCAATTAAGGCCATGAGAGTAAATGTTCCCCAAGGAGGAAGGAACTCTAGCATTTAAGTGCCAGGCAATCACTACAGAAAGGGGCAAATACATAAAAGTCTCGCAAATCTTTATGTTGAGGTTCCACCTTCTTCTTACAGGTTTTATTCCCCTAGTTCTTTTATTCTTCTAAAGACCTCTACATGACTATCACACAAGTGCCCCTGCTAGATGGCTCCTCTCTTACTCACACATCTGCAGTTCAGAAATTTCATAACATCTAGGATCTAAATTATCTTTTGATTCTATCTCCTCCTCTCCAACACCCTCTGCCACTGCACTCACTCATCCACTCATCAACAAACTTTCATTAGCTATCTATTGCATGCCAGATCCCATAGTAGGAGCTGGACATGCCAAGATAAATCAACAAACACACAGTTTAATAAAGAAGACAGAAATTCAAATAATTATAATACAAATGGTGCATGGGATTTAAAAACAAAATATTGCACAAGAGAGGTTGTAAATTCACATTTTTGGAAATAGGAGCTGGTAGTGATTTGTAAACTGGAAAATAATAACTTCAACACAATATGGAGACATGTGGAATTTCAGAGGGAAATAAAAGAGCATGTTCGAGGACAGGGAGTGGGAGGCATGGAAGAGCATCTTTTGTCTCTGGAAATAGAAATAACTAGGTGTGACTCTAATATATGGTACAAGGGAACAGAGTGGCAGGAACACCAGAGCTTAATAGTTATCAGCAGAAAATAAGAAAGGAGAGATTTTTTTTTCTAGAAGAAAGAAATGCTGTCAAGAGTAGCAGGTTGAATTCTCTGAGAATCAGACTTTGACCTTCTGAGATTTATATGTAGGAGGCTCACTGGTGAGTGCTCTCAAAACTCCTGTAAAACAATGAACAAAGCAGGATTGGGCAAAAGGAAAAGTTTAACTATAGTGTGGATGCAACAGGGGTCTCACAGAGCCGAAAAGTTTAACTATAGTGTGGATGCAACAGGGGTCTCACAGAGCCGAAAAGTTTAACTATAGTGTGGATGCAACAGGGGTCTCACAGGAACTCAACTGTGAAGCTACGGCAGCCAATATTCTCCTGGCATCCTGGCAGCTGGAGAGTAAGGGCCTTGATATGCTTTAGGCTAAATGTTTGTGCCCCCCCCCCCCAAAGTCATATGTTCAAATCCAATCCCCAATGTGATGGTATTTGGAAGTAAGGCCTTTGGGAGGTGATTGGGTCATAATGGTAGAGCCCTCATGAATGGTATTAGTGCCATTATAAAAGAGAGAGGTCCCTCACTTCTTCCACCAAGTGAGGACAAAGTAGAAGACAGACTTCCATGAACCAGGAAGCAGGTTCTCAGCAGACACCAAATTTGCCAGTACCTCGATCTTGCACTTCCCAGGCTCCAGAACTGTGAGAACTAAATATCAGTTTTTCTAAGCCACACAGTCTACACTATTTTTGTTTTAGGAGCTCAAACAGACTAAGACAGGGATCTAACCATCTCTCCATGATGTCTACCACAAATCAAGGCACTGAGACATGAGACATAAAATAGTCCATGAACCTTTAGCCCTTATTCTTTATACAGCTCTTCAGAGTTGTCTAATTTGAGGCAAGGAGGCCAGATGTGTATATCCTGATGTACACTGGTTATTGGATGTGGGCTGCTCCTGAGGTCTGGGTGGTAGGGCTGAGTGGTGAGTATTGACCTTGAGCCAGGTACCTCCCTTCTGCAAGGGCAATAAAGAATAAGGGCTAAAGGGAGATACAGGAAATGACTTGCCTTTTTCTTTCCAAAGTGGCATTAGCATGTTGCAGGGAAAGATCCACCAAACAGAATGAGATTGGAAATATAGAAGAGAGGGTCTAATGGACTCAAATGAGGGCTAGAAGAATTCTAAGGGTTGGAATTAAATGCAAAGTTGGAAGTTCTTCCAGGAAGATGAAAACCTTCCAGCAACTGATCTATCTTCTCCCATTAGCTTATGAGAATAACATACAACAAATGGAAAAGGCAGCTACACTAGAAACCAAGAATCTTAACCAGTAACCTATCAGACCCCAAGAACTTCCCACAAATCAAAATGTGGATGGGCTCTGAATCAGGAACCAGGATCAAACAGAAAGAAGTTAGGGGTGATACCCACCTACCACCACTTATAAGTTTAATGCAGAGATTACATGATTTATCAACCAGGAAAATAGCAGTCATTCTCTTCTTGATGGTCTAAGGTGGCTAAGCCCATTAACCACCCTTCATCAATCTTTTATTTTCTTTATATAACAAATCATAGAGTATCACTTATTTTCAATTATATACAATTTAGGCAAAGCAATTATAAGAAGCCACAGAGACCTAAAAAATTCTGAAATGTAGGAGTTACACCAGGCAAGGAGGAAGGCATAAATGGAAGCACAGAGATGACAATGGCCATGCAGTTTTAGTGAAATGGAGAGCAGTCCAATCCATCTGGGGCAGTTTGTTTGGGAAAAGGTGGGGGAAAGGCCTGGTTATAGAGAGGGACCTTAACTTTCTAATTCTAGCTTTGCATATTGTCCTCTTAACAACAGAACATCATTAAGGGCTTTGGTAAAAGATAGGTGATTGATGAAAGTGGCACTCTAGGATGACTAATAAGGCTCTATGTCCTTCTTTGGTTTCTTCATTGCCAAAACTGACATACTAGGCATAATTAGAATTTTTATATAGAGGTCAGAAAGGTTTTCTAAGTAAGTGAGCTGGGTGAAGATGAGAAATAATATCTTCCTAAGTGAAGGAAAGAAATGAATACAGACCCTGTGGCAGGGGGAAGCAAAGGGTCTGAAAGAAGCCAAAATGACTGCAGCAGAGACAGTGAAAGGGAGCAGCGAGGGAAGAAATCAGTGATTTATGTAGCAAATAACCAGATTATGTAGGGGCCTTATACGTTTTGATAAGGAGTTTAAAGTCACATCTAGGAGCTCTTGAAAGCCTCTGACAAGATTTAAAGGAGCAGAGGACATGAACATATTTGTATTCCAAAGAGATCACCTTGGCTTTATGGTGGAGAATGGATTGGAAAGGGCCAGGGTAGATATAGACAAACTCATTAAAGAAGATACTGCAACCATCCAGATAAGTGATGATGACAGGTTGAAATAGGTTCACAATAAATGTTGAAGAGGATACAAATAGAAGCTGATAGACATGAATAAATATGTTAAGGTGAAATTTACAGATGCTGGTGACAGATTGATTTTCTAGTGGGGCAATAACATGCTAAAGTGATCCCCAATGATTGATGCTCTGGTATAATAGCCTCTCCTAGAGTGCAGGTGAAATCTGTAACTCGCTTCTAACCAACAGAATATGGCAAAGATAATGGGGATTTAATTCTCTTGATTATATTATATCATAGATGACTCTGTTGTAGCATGAGAGAGAGAGGAGAGAAAGGGGGGAGGGAGGGAGGGAGAGAAAGAGAGAGGGAGAAGGAGAGAGAGAGAGAGAGAGAGAGAGAGAGAGAGAGATTAAGATTAGTTATTTTGCTGTCTTTAAAGAAGCAAATGCCATACTGTGAACTAACTATAAAGAGGGCTGTATGGGAAGACTCTAGGACCTGAGGACAGCCTCCAGCCATAGCCAGCAAACAACCAGGGCCCTAAGTCATATAGTCACAAGGAAATGAACTTTACCAACAACCAAAATGAGCCTGAAGTAAATTCTTTTCCAGTCAAGCCCTCAAATGTGAATAAAGTCCTGCTGACCCCTGATTGCAGCCTTGTGGAAACATCAGCAGAGGAGCCAGATAAGCTGTGAGAGACTCCTGACCCACAGAAAAAAATGGTATATAATAAATGTATACTGTTTTGAGCGGATACTTTGTTACAGGTCAATAAAAACTAATACTTACATCCAGGCTGGACATCTGTAATACTTTCAACAATAAAACAAAAACTAATAAAAAACAAACAAACAAACAAACAAACAAAACTAATACATCCAGAATCAGGAAGATGATAGCTCGGTCCGGGCTTGCATATCCAGAGGATGTAGTTATTTTCAGTGAGTGAGCAAGCAATGGTAAACACCCAGGTTTAGAGGCAGGAGTTCCATGAGTTTTGTTTTGGGCATGTTAAGTTTGAGATTTCTTGAAACACCCAAGAGGTATGTCAATTCATTGTAAACATGGAGCTGGATATCAAGAGAAGCCTTAGGCTAGATAAATGCTAATTTTGCCCCTCAGAAACTTTTGACAATGTCTAGAAACATTTTAATTGTCACAACTGGGGGTTAATACTGGCATCTAGTGGAAGAAGCCAAGAATTCTGCCAAAAATCCTATAATGCACAGAATAGATCTCCATGCTTCCCCCAAAAAACAAAATGTCTATAATGATACCAAGGAGAAACTTTGGGTCATATATATAAATTTATGCATTTTTGTGTAGATGATGTGAGTCAATGGTCATGGATTAAAGTATCTAGACAAAAAGCATAACATGAAAAGTTAAGACAACCTAGGATTAAGCCTTCAGGAAGGTCAACATTTTATGGCTGGATAGAGAAAGATTAACCTGCAAAGGAAATAAAGATGGCCATGCAAGAAAGGGAGAAGAGAGAGTAAACACTGTATTACATGAAGCTTTGAGTTCTTCCAGCGTTTGTCCCAAGTATTTCCTCTTCTAGGCTGTACTCTCCTTCAATGATCTCATCTGATATTGAGTTTCAAGAGGAGTGAGTGTTCCAGGGTTATTCCCAAGGCTTGGCTGTTGTAAAAATCAATGGTGCATGCTTTGATTCCTATTACTATGTTCTCAGATATCTCTGGATTTGTATAAAAAAATCACCCAAGTTTATTTCAATCCACAGCTTGGCCAATAAAAGCATTCACCCAATAATGAACACATTACAGTATTTCATCATTAGTGAGTAAGTTTAAGCTCAATTTATCATAGTGTCCATGGTCTTAGAAATGTAAATCCATTCTTCTGTCTTTACTTGTCCAATATGAACCTAAAATACTTCATCTGTTCTCAAATAGATATATAAATATCATTCTTTGTTCATGTCTTAAAGGGTGCTCAAACAAAATTTTCCAGGCAAAAACAAAAAGAAAGTATCCTGGAGGTCTAAAGATACCCTTGAATTTTAGTGGTCTTAATGACCAAATAATTCTAAATAGTTGATCAACTTTCTTTCCATGAGTAAATATATTAAGTGCTCAGCCTCACCAAAAAGTAACTAAGTACAAGTAAAAATATAGTGAGGTACTTCTTATTTGGGAATTTGAAAATATTTATTATAAAGAAGGTTGATAATATCCCATGGTAGTTAAGTATGGTAAATCTCATAGCCATTCAGTAAGAATGTAAAGTGGTAAAACATTTTGGAGGACTATTTGGAAACAGGTATTAAAATTTAAAATTACATAGTTTAATCTAGGAATCCACTTTTTGAAATTTTCCAAACAAATATACTAATGAGAGCAAAGATATCATATAATGATATTCAGTGGAGTATTTTGATAAAGATGAATAAGTGGGAAAAAATCTGATAGTCTACCAATAGAAATTTGGTCATTCATATACTAAAGTAATGAGGTAAATTTATATCCATCAACACAAAGAGATATTCAAAATATATTGGTAAATGATAAAATAAAGGCCACCATACTTTATATTATTTCATTACATGTAAAAAATGTATATGCATGTATACACATATAAGAACTATACATTTTCTATAAAAATAAAATGTATAAAAGGATAACTACCATAATATTTTCTGTAACTTACTTCTATGAGTAGATTAGGGGTGTAGACAGAGGTTTTTGCTTTTTATTTCACACAATTTTATATTCTAACTTTTAAAATGAATATATATTATTTTGTAATAATGATTCAGAAAAACTATAATATAAAATCTTTGTTTTATTAAATGATAATTGACATACAATATATTAGTTTCAGATATTCAGCACAGTGACTCTACATGCATATGCCTTATAATGTGATCGCTACTGTAAGCTGAGTAACCGTTTGTCATTGTACAGTTATTATGATATTATTGACTATATTCCCTGTGCTGAACATTTTATAACTGAAAGTTTATACCTCTTATTCTACGTCACCTCTTCCACCCATCCCCCACCCTCTTCTCCGACAACCAGCAGTTTAATTTTTTTGATGGCAGACATTCTGACAGGTGTGATGTGAAATCTCATTGTGGTTTTGATTTGCACTTCCCTGATTACTGTGAGGTTGAGCACCTTTTCGTGTGTCTCTGGTCCATCTGTATGTCCTCTTTGGAGAAATGTCTGTTCAGGTCCTCTGCCTTTTTTTGATCAGATTTTTTTTTATGTTAAGTTGTGTAACTTCTTTATATATTTTGGATATTAACCCATATCGGATATATTACTTATCAAAACTTTTAATAAAAAATGGCAATAACTTCAACCTGAAAAATTCCAGTAAATAGTGCTAGTTTCAAAACAGAGTGATCAGATTCTCTCCATATATGTGTGTACAGCTGATGAAATTTCCCTAAGAAAGACTTAATAACATAAAATAAACTTGCCAGTATAAATAACACATGACAATAATATAGAAAATTTAATGAATTTAAAAATAATTTCCTTCAAAAGGACTTAAATGTGGTTGTAGGGCAAATTGGATAGAAGCCAGAACAAAGAAAAGAGTTTTAGAAAAATACAATGTTTCTTTTTGTTTGTTTGTTTGTTTGTTTGTTTGTTACTGTTTTAAGTAAAGGGATGCTTATGGGGTAGTTTGGGAAGCAGAATCCTAGAGGCTTGAATTTGTAGACATAGTGCAGAAAAAAAAAATCTGTAGTGGAGTAGTTTTCAGCACATGCCTGGGGCAAAAGCAGATTTCTCCCTAAGTGAAACTGAGAGATTTATGAGTTACATTTTTAATTGGTCTTTTCTTTTTCAATAATATGGAAATATTTTAATAAAATGTCATGTTTATTTTCATTATGTTAGTCAAGCAAATACCATTGCAGTCAACCATATCCACAGCAATTACACTACATTGTCACACATTAAAGTTCAAAATGTAAAACATGAAGACGTCAAATAAGTGCCACATTACTGTAGCGAAGAGGAAATGTGTAAACTCAGCCTTAGGTCTCAGATACAGCACACATCCATAATAAATGGAATCCTTCAGGTGCTGAGTGAATGTTTCTCTCTTCCCACCCAGTGTTGTGAATGTGTTTTTAGGAGCTCACATGGAGAAATTGACAAAATCAAAGCAATAAATAACGGCACTGAGACACAGGAACACAGACCATATGGAATAAACAAAAAGCCAAGATCCAGTAATTTGCTACAATCATATATGAGCTTGAGCTTTATAAACTAGACTTAAATAAAATTTATGGAACCGGATTTGCTCTAGGTCTGCAAATTTCTTGCCCATGCTTGGCTCTTGCTTTGTTTAAAGACTTCCTCCTTAAGTGACAGAAATACTGAGGAATATGGGATCAATTATAATGTGAACTCTAAACTCGCATGGGGGGAGGGGAAAGGGCCCCAAGAAGACTTGCTGGAGTTGTGATGTCTGAGATGTTCTCAAAACCAAGTAACCAGGAACTGGGGGAAACGAGAAACTTCTGCATAAAGATGATAACACAAGAGAACACACAGAGACAAGGAAAGTCTAATGTATTCAAGAACACACAGCAGTAGGGGATTTCAAAAGTTTAAGGTAATAAGAGTTGAGCTGGAGAGACTAGGAAAGACTTTTTGGCCACATTAAAGAATTTGGATTTTACTGTATATGTGACAAAAATTTAAAAATATATCATTAAGGAACAAACTGACAGGTCTTAGATTCAGTTTAGAAAGCTACTTTGGCAGTTTTGTAGAAGTTCTACCTAAAGACAACAGGCCTAGAGGCAGGAATTTCACTTAGAAGCTGTTATGGGTTGAATTGTGTCCCCACAAAATATATGAGGAGAGGAGGTCCTAACCCCCAGTGCCTCAGAATGTGACCTTATTTGGAAATAGTATCTTTGCAAATTTAATTAGTTAAATTCTGATGAGGTCTTACTGGAGTAAGGTAGGCTCTTACTGCAGTGTGTCTGGTGTGCTTGTGAGAGAGAGGGAGAACAGCATGTGAAGACAGAGGCAGAGATTAGAGTAATGCATCTACAAACCAAGGAATGCTAAACTGCTGGCCATCAACATAAGCCAGGGGAGAGGCATGGAACAGATTCTCCTTCAGGAGCCTTTGAAGGAACTAACCTCATGGACACTTCAATTTCAGAATTCTGGCCTACAGAACTGAGAGAGAATAAATTTCTGTTGTTTTAAGCCATTCAAATTATGGTATTATTAAGACAGCAATAAGGACACAAATAAAGGAGGTCAGAGCAGAATTAGGAGAATGACATTAAAGATGGACAGGAGAAACTGCGTGCTGGAAATGTTTATGAGGTAACATGGCAGGTGTTGGGTGTGGGCCAGGAATTGGAAGTGAGGCTGAGGGATAAGTCCAGGATGACTGTCAGCTCTTGGGAGATAAAGGTGAACCCAAATAATATAATGAATATTAAAGAATCTATTTCAAGGGGGACATGTGTTAAATTTTCAATGCATTTAAATATTAAGGTAAAGTTGGGGGACTCAGAAAATAAATTCTGGGAAACACAGAGAAGGTGTAAGTGTCCAGTGGAATCACTCATTCTGGGGCAATTGAATGAGGGTCTTAACAGTAATATCACCAAAGTTCTGGGCAGACAGGCAGGCACCCATCTCTAGTGGGAAAGCTTAATATGTTCTGGGAAGCAACATCTTGAGATTTGGGTTCCCTGGCATCCTCTCTTTGGCCACAGAAATCAGGACCTCAGGTTGGGAGAAATGCATACTGAGAATATCAGCATAGGACTTTAGCTTTCAGAGTTTGTTTTATGTGCTCTTCTGTTCTTCTTCAAGGTTATATTCTTCCTCCCATCACCCCAAGGCTCTTCACTTACTAGGTACCAAAGATACATACTATAAACATCATTGGATCTTAAGATATTAAATTTTTAAGACATTGATAGTTATTCAACTGGCATTTAAGGCTTAATAACATAAAAACCTTTGAAACCTAAAGTTTTAGTGAGGGAGACATTTTGGGGTAAGTCTCTTGGCAGTCTTCAGCTTGTATACTAGACATTAAAACTTCGTTTGTCTGTTTAAAAAGCTCTCATACTTATATTCTGCCTTCTCCAACTCTTACAGCTTCCTGTGCTTGCTTTAAACTTATTTTAATACATTTGTATTAGTATAGTTTCTACTATTAGACTGTAAACTCCTTGAGGGCTAAGACTATGTCATCTGTAATTTTATTTTTGGTACCAAAAATGGCGCAGTGCTTTGGAGAAGCAGACATTTATTAAGTGTTTGTTAAATGAATGGATTGGTTTTCAAGGTACACTGTCTAATAAAGGACTGGGTCAGCAAATTATCTGATGTCTTATTAATTTTGGATAAATTTCAGCTGCTTCTACAATGACTTAGAACATTCCTTGCAGTTTCTTTAAAATGATAAATAGTCTCTAGTTTAAAGAGTATAATGGTGTTTTTATCATTCTTTTGAAAATATGTTAGACAAGATGGATTTTCATTGTATGACCATAAATTACAGCACGCGTAGTACATGTTTGTTCAAGAGTATAATGTGATAAAAAACACAATTGAGCATGAGATTCCAAATTTTAGGTTCCTATTCTGCAAACACTAGACTATTTATGAAATGTTTCCCCTAATATTATATTGCTAATTTGTTGTATTTACCTTTTATTCAAGAAAGTTCTGAAAGTGGTAAAATAACTCTTGAATGTTTTATTTAGGTGACTTAACCATTTTCAGAAAAGTGTTTAAAACATTTGGCATACAACGAGAAATTTTATGCATACAAGGCCATTCTTTTACTTTTGTCATAACCAAAGACTATACGTCATACAATTCATTTAAAGTATAAGACTTTTGTTTCATATAACAGAAACATAAACCAGTGCAATTTAAATCAAATAGAAAAATATTTACATGTGAACATCAAATTTGTGATAGCCATATAAGAATTTGAATAAAATTTATCTTTTACTGTGCCTAGGGAAGATCTGTATCCAATCTGATAACTGGTGTGTGTTTTACTTAGAACAATCTGTAGAAGAGATGGTTTCTTTTAATCAATTTAATCCCTCAGGAATGAACCTAAAATCTCCATCATTTCATTTCTTAATGTCTAACTTTTTTGTACTTTTCGTAAGTTTTCCAGTGGTCCTAAGTTTTTCTTTATCTATACAGTTGGTTTTATTGCTGTAATGGCAAAAGTTTTCTCGTATTTCTTTTCTTTACTTACATAATTCCTTTCTTCACTGACTGATAAAATACTTAAATTAACCCACTACTCAATATTCACATGCGTACACTGTGTGTGTGTGTTTTCATAGGAGTCGCAGCTCTAGCTTCATTTTATCATTATTTTATTCATTTTCTTTCATGTTTCTAATTTCTATTGCTTGCTATAAGGTACTAAAAACACCTGTGAAATAAGTTAGAATGTAATTTATTTATAATTTTTAAAAACCAACAGAAAGTCTTCTTAAATGTGCAGAAACATATCTGTAGTTTTAATTTTAAAAAATTATTCTTAATTTTACTATCATTTTTAAAGTTACTTGTTTTGAAAGTATGTAAGATTTGGAGGTGTTTTTTATTTATTTTTTACTTTTTATTTATTTTAGAGAGAGAGAAAGGGAGAGGAAGAGAGAGAAACATTGATGTGAGAGAGAAACATTGAGAGTCTGCCCCTCTACTGGGGACCGAGCCCACAACCTGGGCATGTGCCCTAACCAGGAATCGAACCAGTGACCTCTTGGTGCATGGGATGATGCTCAACCAACTGAGTCACACAGGCTGGACTGATTTGGAGTTTTATGCTAGCCCAACTTACATTCTCATCAACAGTGCACAAGGTTTCCCTTTGCTCCACATCCTCACCAACACTTGTTATTTCTTATCTTTTTGTTAATAGCCATTCTAATAGATTTGAGATAATATCTCATTGTGGTTTTTATTTGCATTTCCCTGATGATTAGAGATATTGGTACTTTTGTACATAACTTTTGGCTATTTGTATGTCCTCACTGGAAAAATGTCTATTCAGATCCTCTTCCCATTTTTTAATCAGATTATTTTGTTGTTGTTGAGTTGTGTGAGTTCCGTATATATTTTGGATATTACCCCTTTATCAGCTAGATGGTTTGAAAATCATTTCTTCCAATAAACAGGTTACTTTGTCATATCTTTGTTTCTTTTGCTGTAAGAAGCATTTCAAGTTGATGTAGTCCCACTTATTGAATAAATTTGCACTGTAGTTGCTTGTGCTTTTGGTGTTATGTGTAAAAAGGTGATGCTAAGACCAATGATAAGGAGCTTTTCTTCTATGTTTTCCTCTAGGAATTTTGCAATTTCAGGTCTTATGTTTAAATCTTTAAGCCACTTCAAGTTAATTTTTGTGAGTGGGGCAAGAGAGGAGTCCAATTTCATCTTTCTGCTTATGATTATCCAGTTTTCTCAATACCATTTATTAAAGAAACTATCCTTTTCCAATTGAGTATTTTTGGCTCCTTTGTGAAATATTAGTTGATCCTGTATTCAAGGGTTTATTTGTTTATTTATTTATTTATTTATTTATTGCTCTCTGTTCTGTTCCATTGGTTTATGTGTCCATTTTTTATGCCAGTACAGTCATACCTCGAACATATTGCAGGTTCTGTGCTAGACCATGGTAATAAAGTGAGCATTGCAATAAAGCAAGTCTAATATTGTTTTCCCAGTGCATATAAAAGTCATGTTTATACTATACTGTATTCTATCAAGTGTGAAATAGCATTATGTCTAAAAAAATCAATGAACATACATTAATTAAAAAATACTTTATTGGTAAAATAATGCTAATGAGCATTTGAGCCTTTAGAAGCAGTAATCTTTTGGCTGGTGGAGAGTCTTGCCTTAATGTTGATGGCTGATGATTAATCAATATGGTAGTTTCTGAAGATTGTTGTGAGTGTGGCAATTTCTTAAAATAAGACAACAATGAAGTTTGTTCCATCAATTGACTCCTCCTTTTACTTGATTAAATGCCATTATAGGGTTATTAATTGGCCTAAGTGCAATATTGTTGTGTATCAGGGAATTGTGTGTCAGAACACATACAACATTTATAGATTTGCCATCTAATTAATATATGCATGGTTCATGGTGTCCCAAAACAATTACAATAGTAACATTAAAGATCACTGATCACAGATCACCATAACAAATATAATAATAATTTAAAAGTTTGCAATATTGCAAGAATTACCAAAATGTGACAGAGACACAAAGTAAACAAATGCAGTTAAAAAGGGGCACAGATAGACTTGCTCAATGCAGAGTTGCCATGAATCTTCAATTTGTAAAAAATGCAGAACCTGCAAAATGCAATAAAGTGAAGTGCAATAAAATGAGTATGACTGTGCTATAATGTTTTAATTACTGTATCTTTGTAGTATAGCTTGAAATCAGGCAGGAAGCATAATGCCTCCAGCTTTGTTCTTTGTTCTCAAGATTGCTTTGGCTATTTCAGTCTTCTTTGTTCCATACAAATTTTAGGATAGATTTTCCATTTCTGAGAAAAATGCCATTGGAATTTTGGCAGGAATTGCACTGAACCTATATATGGCTTTAGGTAGAATGAACATTTCAACAATATTAGTTCTTCTGATCCATGAACACAGAATGTCTTTCCATTTGTTTGTATCTTCTTCAATTTCTTTCATCAAAGTCTTGTCGCTTTTGTTGTCCAGTTCTTTCAACTCCTTTGTTATATTTATGCTAAATATTTTATTGCTTTTGATACTGTGTAAATGGGATAGTTTTTATTATTTCTTTTTTTAGATAATTTATTGTTCGTGTAGAGAAACACCACTGATTTTTATTTTATTTTATTTTTCTTTATTGATTTTTTAGAGAGAAAGAAAGAGAGAGGGAGAGAGAGATAGAAACATCGATGAGAGAGAATATTGATTAGCCACCTCCTGCATGCCCTGCACTGGGGATTGGGCCCACAACCTGGGCATGTGCCCTGACCGGGAACCGAACTGGCGACCTCTTGGTGCATGGGTCAACGCTCAACCACTGAGCCACACCAGCTGGGCAATACCACTGATTTCTGTATGTTGATCTCATATCCTGCAACTTTACTAAATTCCTTGATAAATTCCAACTGCTTTTTGGTTCAATCTTTAGGATTTTCTAACTATAAGATCATATCATTTGCAAATGATAATTTTGCTTCTTCTTTTCTGATTTGGATGCCTTTTATTTCTTTGTTCTACTAAATTGCTCTAGTTAGGATTTCCAGTGCCATGTTAAATAAAAATGGTAAGAGCAAATACCCTTGTCTTGTTCGTGATCTTACAGGAAAAGCTTTCAGTCTTTCACCATTCAGTATGATGTTAGCTGTGGACTTTCTATATATAGCCTTTATTATGTTGAGTTATGTTCCTTCTAACCCAAGAGAGGTGTATTGTGAAAAAATATATTTTGTCAAATATTTTTTCTATAAAGATGATACCATGTTTGAAATCTTTTTTATTTTTTAATTTTTTAAAATTGATTTTAGAGAGAGAGGAAGGGAGGGAGAGACAGAAACATCGATGAGAGAGAACATCGATTGGCTGCCTCCTGCATGCCTCCCTCTGGGGATTTGGTCCACAACCTGGACGTGAGCCCTGACCAGGAATCGAACCGGCGACCTCTTGATACATGGGTTGATGCTCAACCACTGAGCCACACCAGCTGGGGAAATCTTTTTTTTTCTTAATATAGGTGGTTATTGCTATAAATTTCCCTTGTTGTAAATTACAGTTTGGCAGTATACTGCAGTTTTGGTATAATGCAGTTTCATTTTCATTCAATTCAAGATACCTTCTATTTCCCTTTTGAGTTATTCTTTGACCGATTAGTTGTTCTGGAGTTTGTTGTTTGATTTCCATATATTTGTAAAATTCCCAATTTTTCTTCTGCTGTTGATATCTAGATTCATATCACTATGGTCAGAAAAGATACTTGGTATGGTTTCAATCACCTTAAATTTCCTAAGAACTGTTTTGTTGCCTATCATATGATCTATCCTGGACACTGTTCCATGTGCACATGAGAAGAAGGCATATGCTTCTACTACTGGAGAGAATGTTCTATGTATGCCTGTTAGCTCTACTTGGTTTACAATATGGTTCAACTGCAACATTTGCTTGTTGATTTTCTGTCTGAATGATCTACCCATTGTTAAAAGTGGGGTATTGAAGTTCCCCACTATTATTACATGTTGTCTATTTCTTCCTTTAGAGCTTTTAAATATACTTTGGTTCTCCAGTGTTGGGTATGTATATATTAATGACTGTTATACTTTCTTGATGAAATGACCCCTTTATCATTGTATAACGACCCTTTTTGTCTCTTGTTACCATTTTTGGCTTAAAGTCAGTCTACTTTGTTGGATATAAAGATAGCCACCCTGCCCTGGCTGGTTTGGCTCAGTGGTTAGAGCGTCGGCCTGCGGTCCGGAGAGACCCGGGTTCGGTTCCCGCTAAGGGCATGTACCTCGGTTGCAGTTTGTCCCCAGCCCTGGTTGGTTGTACGGGTGGCAGCCACTCGATGTGGCCCTTTTTTCACGTCGATGTTTCTCTCTCTCTTCCTCTCTCTCCCTCCCATTCTATCTGAGCAAAAAATGAAAAAAATGTCCTCGGGTGAGGATTAAAAAAAAAAAAAAAAAAAAGATAGCCACCCTGCTTTCTTTTGGTTTTCACTTCCATGTAATATATTTTATGTCCCTTCACTTTGAGCTCATATGTGTCCTGATAGCTGAAGTGAGTCTCTTATAGGCAGCACATAATTTAGTCTTTTTTTTTCATCCATCTAGCCACTCTATACCTTTTGATTAAAGATTTCATTCCATATACATTTAGAGTAATTATTGATTCGTAGGAACTTACTAAGCCATCCTGTTGTTTTCTGGCTGTTTTATAGTTCCCTTGTTCCTTCCTCCTCTTGTGTTGCCTTCCTTTTTGAATTGATAATTTCCTGTAGTGGTTTGCTCTGATTCTCATCTCTTTATTATTTTTTAAATCCTACAGGTTATTGCCTTGTGGTTACCATAGGACTTACATAAAGCATCTTACAGATATAACAGTTTAATATATAGATAACAAATTAACTTCAACTGCATACAAAAACTCTACTTTTCTACATCCCCCCTTTTATGTTTTAATGTCACAATTCACCTCTTATATTGTTATTCATTAACAAATCATAGTAGCTATAGTTATTTTTAATACTCTTGTCCTTTAACCTTTATACAATACTTAATAGTTAACACACCATCATATTATAGTATTCTGAACTTGACTATTTACCTTTGCTATTGTGCTGTATATTTTCATATGTCTTCATATTACTAGTTAGTGTCCTTTTATTTCAGCTTGATGAACTCCTTTCAGCATTTCTTATAAGACAGGTTTAATGGATATGAATTCTCTTAGGTTCTGTTTGTCTGGAAAAGCCCATTTCTCCATTTCTGAAGGATAATGTTACTGGGTAGACAATTTTTAGTTGGCAATTGTTTTCTTTAAGCATCTTGAATATATCATCCCACTCTCTCCTGGCATGTAAGGTTTCTGCTAAGAAATTCATAATGGCCTAATAGGGCTCCTTTGTAGGTTACAAACTTGTTTTCTCTTGCTGCTGCTAAGATTCCTTTTGACTTGATTTTTGACAGTTTTATTATAATGTATCTTGGAGAAGATTGTTTTGGATTAAAATAATGGAGTTATCCATTACTTTCATAAATTTGCATGTCCAAAACTCTCCCCAGGCTTGGGAAGTTCTCAGCTATTATTTCTTTAAGGTTTCAACCCCTCTTCTCCCTCTCTTCTTCTGGAACTCTAATAATGGTACTTTTGATGGTGTCCTCTAGATCACATAGGCTTTCTTCATTCTTTTTCATTCTTCTTTGTTCTCTTCTGACTGGTATCATCAAAGTTCCTATCTTGTAAATCACAGATTTTCCCCCTATTTCATCTATTATGGTTGATGCTCTCTATTGCATTTTTCATTTCATTCATGGAATTCTTCAGCTCCAGGATTTCTGTTTATTCTTTTTATAAGTTCTGTCTCTTTGTTAAATTTCTCACTATGTTTATGTATTGCTTTCCTGATTTCATTCAACTGTCTCTCTGTTTTCTTGTAGCTCATTGAGTTTCCTTAAAACAGCTATTTGAATTCTTTATCAGGTAAATCACAGATCATCACATCTTTAGGTTAGTTACTGAAGATTATTGTGATCCTTTCATGATGTCATGTTTCCTTGATTTTTCCTGTTCCTTGGAGTTTTGTGTTTTTGTCTTAATATTTCAGATGGTATTCACCTCCTCCAATTTTTACTAACTGCCATCAGGGAAGAAGAACTACCTTCCATCAGTCCTGTTTGGGCTTTCTCAGTCCTTGTATGAATATGCCTATTCCACACTTCCTGTTCCCACTTGTCGCAGAATTCTTAAATTTGTATGTTTTCTCTCCATCTTACAATGCACTACTAGCCTCTCTTTTGTTTTCCTGAAGGCAGCCCTACAGCTCAAGTTTGTGGTTTTCCCCTGGCCAGCATACCCTGGGTTGCTTTCTACATATGCTCACCAGCATTCTACCAAAGCTAACTTTTCCTGCTCTCTGGAGCAAGCATAGGGAGCTAGCAGCAGAGCATGGAGAGGTATAGATGAGGCATGCAGGTGCTAGGAACGCACACACGCCAGGTGAGGGAATTCACGCATGAGGCTTCCCAAGCCACTCCAGTGTAGGCTTCCTAATGGAGTCCACTAGGCAGTCAGCAGTAACATTGTCCCTTTAATGCTGTTTTCTGAGAATTTTATCTGCTATCTTCCCAATGTTTTTCCTCCCCCCAATCATGGAGTTCCTAATTTAGGACTCTGAATGCTGTGTGAGAGAAATGAGTCTCTGGGGCAGCATCCCACACAACTAGAGAAGCCAGGGGCTCATTCACGAGGTCTCCTTTTCCTCTGTGGAAAAAAATCTCAGGCCAAACAGGTCTCATTTAGCCCTAAGTTGTGCCACCTTGGGGGAGAAGTAATGCAGGCAAAGTCAAGCTGTTCTTCTACCCACTCCAATTTCTCCAAATTCATTTTTTTTTTCTCCAACAGAGTGCTGGAACTTCTCCTCTGGAAACCTGGATTTCCACAAAAGCTCTCTTGTCCCTCTGTGGGTGACTGCCCAAGTCAGTGTTCTCCAGGTGCTCCGGACTACTGCCAAGAGGGCTGGAACTGGTTCACAGGCTACTGCAGGTTCCACAGCTGGTACTGAGTTCTGTCAGCCTATTACCCGATACATGGGTGGGCAAGGCTCTTTCTGGGTCCTTTAGCATATGGTGTTAAATCCCCCAACTCCCTCACAGTCACTTTATTAATGGATAAATGCCAACTATTTGTTGTTATGGGGGGGGGGGGAGGAATCAAGGGACATCTTATGCTGCCATGATGCTGATGTCACAACCTCCTTAGAAAATGTTTTGACACTTCCATATTAAAGATCAAGGAGGGATTTTAAGAAAAACAAAAATCTTAAATAATAAGTAGATTATTTTGGCCAATTATGGCAAACTATAACCCTTCCTAGTTTGTCAGAGAAGGTTATCACAGAAAGAATGCTGATAGAGAATAGGACCTGGTGAACTCTAAGGTATCAGTACAGGATTACCCCACCTAGCTGGTACAGTCAATATTTTGGTGCTCAGATGAGATAAAATAGCTAAGAAATGCCCCTCCCAGAACAGTGTTGTAGCCAGGGTTATTTCTGTCTTGATGTACTACATGATACAATTAAACAATTAAACATATTAGGTACTCAAAACAGAGTAAACAATTCAAAAACTAAATAAAGAGCCTTAAAGAACTTTAAAAGTCAACATGTGTTTCTCTCATGCTGTTTCCAAATATCTGTTGCTAGCTATCCAGTGAGATCCCAAACTAGTGGTTGCTTAGAATACAGATAGGGGAGTCAGGGGAGGGGTCGAAAGTCTCTCTTCTGTAACGTTCTCTGTCCTGGCCTATTCCAACACTCACTAACTGCAGTTCTGACACTATATGAATTACAAAATTATGTGCCCAGAACTCAAAATGAGGCTCCAGGTGTGAACTGACATGTAGGTTACAGGGCTCTAACCCGCTTTGCTTTGGTAACTTCCAGTATGCGACATACATTTGTGGGCCCACAATTTTTGGCAGTGCGTGATAGTGTTGACATATATTTGGCTATGGTCAATTAAAACTCCTATATTTTCTAGTCTTGAACTGCTCTTCAACCTGGCTTACCACCACACCACCATTTCCATTCTGCACTTAGGTGGTTGACTTCTTGAACATGAGGCTAAGATTGTATATTGGTCCCTATATTAAATTATATCTCATTGTTTTTGGCCCATTCCAGTCTGCCCTCAAATTTTTTGAATTCTAATTCAAACGTGTTAATTATTCCTCAAGGCTTTAGGTCACTGCAAATGTATTTGTTCAACAAATATTAACAGAGTGCTTTCCATGTGCTAGTAACTATGCTAGGGAGTGGGGTTACAGAGATGAAAAAGACAAAATTGATTTTTATTTAATCACCAGCAGTGGTAAAAAAATTTTTTACTCTTTTAAAATCAAGCCTTATGATTTATTACCCAGCCCACATATCCTGTTGCTCTATCCATACCGAACTTTTCAGCATTCACTTTACTTGACAGGTACTTTCAAACTTGCATTTCTTAGTGAGCTATTCCTTCTGCCTATTATATACCCCATCCCCCTGCTATGCTTCTTCTCTCAGCAAAGTCCTACTTATTTTGTCAAGACTAGTTTAAATGCCAACCTAGCCCATAGGTAACCAATTCTGAGCAACCTGAGGTTCTCAGACTTCCATTCACCAAGGCAAGGAAACCTGTTGGCCATGTTAAGCCAGCATGCCTCATACAATCCTGTTATCTTTCCTGGATCACCACGCAAGCCTAAGCTTCTTCAGTCATCGTCTCTCTCTAAAGTACTATCTCCATACTGTTCTGTAATTCCTCTCATCTGACCAAGCATTTCAGTGTTTTCCTGTCTCTTAAAAAATTAAAACAAAAAAAATCATGAAAAATAAACTGACCTGCATTCTGAAAATCTTCACTCAATATGCCTTTGCCTTAATTCAAACCTGGTTTTCCCATAGAACTTACAACTAAAATCTATTCATTGTCTCATATTTTGTTTTAGGTTGGAATCAAGATGAATAGTTATCCTTGTCCTATATCCTCAATGATGTTTCCAGCTCCTTATACCTACAGGATTCTATTAGAACCTTTGATCTTTAAAGGCTTCAGTAGCACTCTGCCCAGCTAGTGTGGCTCAGTGGTTGAGTGTCAACCCATGCACTAAGAGGTCACTGGTTCGATTCCTGGTCAGGGCACATGTCCAGGTTGTGGGCCCGGTCCCCAGTGGGGGGCGTGCAGGAGGTGGCCAATCGATGTTCTCTCTCATTGATGTTTCTATCTCTCTCTCCCTCTCCCTTCCTCTCTCTCTAAAAATCAATAAAGAAAAAAAATTAAAAAATAAAAATAAAAAATGAAGGCTTCTATAGCACTCTAGCTTTCTACCTCTATCTCTCCTTTTATTATTTACCTACTCATCTCTTAGTCATTCATTGGAAGCTTTTGCATTTCTCTCCACATCATTTCCTGTACACCAATTGCTAATATCATTTTGGGTGTCAGCAAAATCCAAAAGGACCATCTTAATCTCTCAGTTCCTTGCATAGTTGATAAACCTCACTTCTACTCCATTTTACCATCCAAGTCTCATGCCCATGCCCTGAGCCTTGTCATCTCCTGGTCTACTGCCAGACTCAAACAACCATAGCTGCTCATTATCTTAGCTCTACTACTCAGCTTTTTCCCCACTGCAACAGGTCTTAGATCTCAGTAAGACCCTCAATTTCTAAATGCTGCTGCTTTCTCCCTATCAAATAGCCTACTCATGTCTCAACATGATTTCCTCTCATATTCAATTCCATAGTGCAGTATATCAATTACTTCTACCATGTCTTCAACTCTCCTGCCTGTCCCTATAATACACCCTCACTAATTTAAACCTGTTGGCCCTAATTGCCTGGACAGCTGAACCTTGCTAAAGAAAATAAGAAGGGCATGTTGGTGTCACTATAGATCTGTAGCCTCCAACATCAACAGCTTACTCACTGCTGTCTAAGAATACTTCTAGGCTTCACTAGTGAACACTCTCTTTCCATTCCCCATGCAGCCATTCCACAATGTCTCCACTCATCTCAAAGCTCTGGATACAACCTTGTTCAATATAAAATAATAACCTTAACATTACATAACAATCAAAGTCGATAGAATTCCCTCAATTTACTGCCATCAGATCCACAAACCTAGCTGCATCTACATGCATCTGTCTCTCTCCTGTTACAGTGGGAGAAAGGTCTGGCCACCCAGATGAGGGTAAGTTCTCTTTCCATGGTGTAGATCACACTTCTGACAGCTTCTGATGGGCCTAGCTCTGTGGATTATATTGTCTCTCTTCAGGAGGCTTCTTACCAGCATTTCGACATAGATCTTTCTGATATAAAACAACAGAAATCTTTACTCAAACCAGTTTCCTTCCTACTCCACAATAAAAACACTTTATGTGCAGTTGCATGCAGGCTTATATTTAGACATCTCTCATTTATTCCTCAACAAAATGCTAACCTAGACATTTCACTAAAAAATCAGATCTTGCCAAAGTTACAATTAATTTCTTGTTGCCAAATTCAATAAAAATTCATCTTTATCTCAATCCACTCATTCATTCAATAAATATTTATTGAGCCCTTATTACATCAAGGCCATGAACTAGTTGCTGAAGATAGCGTTGTAAAAAATAAACACAGGTGCTGCCCTTGTGAATATGAATTCTAATTGCTTACTCCGATAATATGCTAACTGCACACTGAGAGGTACACTTCCTGAAAGAATTTCTATACATAAATTTTCCTAATGCCTTTTAAAACTTGTAACCAGAGTACCTTATAAGCTTTAAGATGGTAACTATTTTCTTGAAGATCAGAGATTAGCGAATTTCCTGTTTGTCCACAAGAAATCTTTCTCTTCTTAGTTGTACCATGATCATGCAAATGATCTGTTTCTCACACTTAACCAGAAGCTTTTCCAGCACAGGTTTTATATTAAATTCTCCTTTTGTTCTCTGACTATATCCCAGAGATTTTAGAAATCTTCTAAAATATTGTTAAATGAACAGATTTCTAAAATATTGTTAAATGAACAGATAATCACATTAATGGATATGTATGTTAGCACAAGAATAATGATTTTTGCATTAGGTTCACAATTATCCCCACCCAAAAAGAAAGGCAGTTTTATTGGGTTCTATCAATTCCATGAGGGAAAAAAAAAATCGTATATATGATTTAAGTTATTACAGCTTATTTCCCTAACTCCCTGTGACATCATATTTTTTTAAAATTCTAATTAGAAAGCTAAGCAAAAATAAATTTAAAGTTCTTGTGTCTTAATTGCTGGCACATACACTAATCACCAGCTTTTTGATTGAGAAAATAGTACAGAAATATGAAACTTTTCAAAGACTTAGGCAGGGTATTCTAAATGATGCTAAGTTTTTGCCATTTTTTAAGAGAAAGATGGTATGTATACAGACAAAATGAAATGTAGAGTATACCAATTATCTAGGAAATTAGGATCAATTAAGATGGACACTTGGATAATAATGTTGGCCTTTCTGCAACAATACAGTGTAAAGGGCCATTTATTTCAACAACCAGCTTGGCTTTTATCACAATGTCACGTTTTAATAGCCTCTATGTACAAATATATTTCTAATGTTTGCAACCCTAAAAACTCTTGTTTAATGGGGAGGTACTTGGTGAGGACATCACAACAACTGATTTGTGGTTTAAAAATGTTTCTTTGGGTATTAAAGTTAAATGGTTCTAAAGAAAGAAACTTAGATCATTTTTTTTTCTTTCTCTGTAGCATTAGATACTAAAATTACTGCTTGTAGTTTTTGATGTTTGAGTGCTATATTAAGAGACATTTAATCAAAGAAGTTTGCTTAGCAGGTCTTGACCTATTAGAATAGATATAGTCTGGAGTGGGTTGATTCATTAATATTTTGTGCCCTTTGTATTAAGAAAACCATTCTCATCAAATTAAACCTGGAAATAAAATAGTCTTAAATACAGTAATGTGAGATATTAAATTGCTAATTTTTTTACTTAGTCAAGAAATTTCAATATGTAGTTATTGAATGTTAAAGTGGCCATTCTTTTATCTCCATTAGATTTTTTTCAAAAGGACTTAAAATGATATGCTTTTTTAAAAAATAGAATCTATTCAAAGAGGTAGGTGAAATCAAGGGAAAGAAGTAGAAAGCCTGGGAAAGAATCACCAGATGTGCTTAGAATGACAAGAATAGCTTAGGGCTTTGATATGCTCCGATCACAGTGTCAAGGGACTAGTGGGCTTTAAACAATCAATTTATTTTGGTAGTGGCTTTCCAGTCACCTTTTGGTAATTCACCTGAATTAGCCCATTTTTATGCCAACAATTCTCTTCCTATTGACTTGAAGAATATAAGTCTTCTAAAATTTTGATCTACTCTGTCGTTGGCCTTCTCTTTCCCCATCATGCTATTATGGACTCTTAAAGTTTATTGTAATTATTGGCTACCCCTTAGTTAAATCATCAAATTGGCTTAAGTGTTATTAAATTCCTGAAAGATTAATAACATGATCAAAGAGCAAAGCCCATCCCTTAAAATGCATTTCTCAAACTTTGGTTTCAAATTACGTCTGAAAAGTTCATGGCCTCCGGGTGTCCCAAGCTCTCTTCTCTGTAACATGGTGTATTAGGCTGAAATCACAAGCCATATCTCTGACCATGAAAGACATCTGTAACATAACCACGTCCCTCTTCAATTATTCACACCCGCTAATACAAATCAAAATGCACAACTGTAATTTCACTAATCTAGTGAAGGGGCACAGTTTTTCTTTTCATCAGTGGAAGGGAGACCCAGTCAAGACTACTAATCAGTCATACCTTAGTGAGCATTTGTTTATGGAATATGGGCCCAAGTGCTGATCACACAAGACAAAAGAGTTTGGAATTGATGGGACAGGTAGGAGGGGGCAAGAGGCTATGGAGTTATTATTTGAACACTTTGTGAAAGGGCAGACACAAGGAAAGTACTGGAGAGACAGCTTTAGACAACTAGTGTAGGCTGCTGAAAGGCATTACATTGATAAAAGTGGCTGAAAGAAAAAGAGCAACAGAAAGAGAGATGATATAAAAATAAATCTGTATCTATATCTCTTTAATACTCACGTAAACACAATGAAGCTGGTACTAGCATAATTTCTTTCACAGATGAGGAAACTAAAGCACAGAGAGGATAAATAATTTCCTCAAAGTCAAAGTCACACAACCAGCAAAGAGATGACCTGAGATTTGAACCCTTACAGTCTGGCCTTGGTGTCTGTGCTCCTGACCACTATGATATTCTTGAGGTGTGAGTACTGGGGTTGGTGGTAGGGGCTGTGGGAAAGGCACAGATATGTACAACCTATTAGCATTTAAATCTAAAATTTAATTTTCAATTTTGTACTTTATAAACTGTAACTTCAAACACTCCCTGATTGAATTTAGTAAAATGTGTAATTACATTGAGTGTTTTACTTTATTTATGCATGCAACTTTTAAAATAAACCACGCAGTACAAACCAACCAATTTTGCACTTTATTTTTACTAGCTAGCTTTTGGCATGGATTTAAATACTAGAATTGTGTTAGAAGGCAAATTTGGCTTTATTTCTATGCTTTCTACATTATGTATCTTGCCATCACAGTAGTTCAGGAGAGCTAAATATTTGTGTTTGCATTGAGGTTAGAAAATCTGTCCTTGTGCAATGATTTTGAAGTTATACGTTAAAAATTCATAGAATCTGATCCTTGTTTACAATTTTTTAGTCTTCCAAGATACATTAATGATAAAATGAGGTAAATTAGATTTTTACAGTTATGCTTATTAATATACTTTCTACCTGATATAGGTAGACAAACATAATTAGCACTATCACTCCAAAGTAGAAATCAAAATAGGAAAATGTTTTTCTTGAATCCTGTACAGAGTTTATTACTAAATTACCCAATCAAAAAACTGGGTGCTAGGCATTGTTGTAAGTATAATAATTCACTTAATCCTTATTACAACCCTATAAGGTAATTACAATTATTGCCATGTTTCAGATGAGAATACAGAGACAGTGAGAATTTAATCAACTCATACAGGTCCCATAGCAGGCAAATGGTAGAGCTGGGATTTGAACCCAGGCAGTGTGACTTCTTGAGCTTCACAGGCAGTTACTCTACTATATAGCCTCAATAATAAATGGCTCTAGTTGTCTTATTAGGCAGCTCACAGATATAATGTAACTTATTCACTAAAAGCCCTGAGGGCTGTGTCCTCATCTGGATCCAACGTATGTGTCACTCTACTGAGAACTACCACTGAGAGCTGGTTTCCACATTGCTCCAGAAATTGCTCCAGAAAAGTTGGGCACAGTGTTTCTTTGGCAGGACACAACTCTTCTCAGCATAGCATGTTATGTCACCTTCTAGCTCTTCTTCAACCTAGTGGATACCTAGGTGACCAATCAGGGAGACGGCCGATGGGTAATGATGTGGCATATGCTGTGTAACATGAGTGCCTGCCATCACCACCCAGTAGAATTGACCTTCTCATTATTTCCTTCTTCTATGGCTGCACCTAATCTTCATTTTAATCGTATTTCATACATATAAAAGTGTTAGGAGTTGGAGATGAACGGTTTGATGTGTCCCAGTTGGTGAAAACACTAAAAGAGGGATTTCTGTCTTATTTTATACATATATATATAATATAATTTTCCCAACTTAAGAATTTTTAAAAATCAACTTTTAGGTCTCTATGAATTGAATCTCTCAGGATTTCATATGAAATAATAGTCTTAGCACAGTGATTTCTATAATAATACTAAGAGAAATTAACTTCAAGGCAATTGCTGAGTTAATATAACTTTAAAGAGAAGAGGACCTGTTATTTTATGCTTGGTTTGACTATAGTTATTGAACATGCCACCACAATACAGAGAGATTCTCTTTGGTCAACCTTTAGGTCACGTGACGGGCCTGAGGTCAGTCACTTTGTGAATGCCGCAATGTGGTCTGTTTGAAGATTCTGGTCGTTAATAACGTTCAGGGAATCTAACCACAACCTACGTGCTATATACAAAGACCAACTTCATTATCACATCCACAGCACTACCTTCATTGTTAGTAACTACTGGCATACAAAATACAGATACTTCAATATCAGTCACACTTTTAGTGAAAAATATAAACAAGTAGCTTTGAATATTTCAATACATTAGTTACATTAAACCATGATTTAATTTCTTCATAGAAAAGATTAGCCAAATTAAGATATATAATCATTTACATGTTCAGTACATTTCATTTGCAAATCAGCACTGACTATAGCTGCAAAGCACTCATACAGAAATTATTAGATGCTACTGGCATCTCCTATCATCTCAATAGCAACCAACATCAACATCAATGTAATTCTTCCTATGTGTTCCCATTTCTAATCTTTTCGTAACTGTTAACTTAGTTCATCCATGAAGTAGGGAGTGACTTTTACTATAGGTAAGAAGGGACACAAAAAGGCTAATTAGGTTGCCCAAGGTAACTGTGAAAAATATTTATAAACAGAGCTACTTGAAAATGAGTCAGAGCAGCCATCCTAGAGGGACAGCCTTGCACGTATTACTCCTCAAACTTTTAAAATGTTTAAACTGTGAAAAATAACCTTTGGACTCAGCCTAAAGCAGAATTGTATATCAAACTACCTACTGTTAGCAAAGCTAACTGGAAAGCAGACATGACTATTGGACTAAACATTGAAGATTTTCTTTAATATGAGCATCACTATGTTAGCTTGTTTATACCTATAGAAATCCCTTCCTTAGTTTATGAACACCCATAGAAATCCCATCCTTTTGCTCATGGAATAATTCCCCTTCCCTTTCTCATAATCAGAACAGTATTGGGGTTTCTATCTGAATCAGTGTTTCTAAAATAACTATTAATTGGATGTCAAATAAATTCTTGTTGCATCTCACTTTGCCCTTTTATTTTGAAGTTAAGAGAATATACAGATAAATGGAAGTGGGACTTGAACTCAGATAATCCTACCTGAGGATCCATGACCTTAATTACCACATTGGATTGTTTCTCCAATAAATAAGTGCATTAAAAATTAGGCCAGATTATTGATATAGTTGAGAAATACTAAAAATTCCTATTGGCTCTGAATAAGATCCCTCTCAGAGAAATACCAAATTTGTCCCTACTAGCTGGCTAACAAGAAGCCAGATAAAAAGTGATCTATTACCCATCAGCACAGAGTATTAAATTCTTTTTTCTCTAAGGCAGCACGAAACAGGACAGGAGTCTAGCAGCCAGTGATTAAGGTCATGCAGCATTTTGTACCTAACATTATACAGAGTACGAAGAATAACTACATGGAATGTTTTATATTTTGCAAGCCTTGATTAATAGAGCTTTTGTTTCCACAGACTTATTATCAAGCATATCTACACTATGTTGAATAACCTTCCTATTCAGAAAGGATATATATTGATTTTATTTTAATATCACAAATATTTTTTTATTTTCTTTTTTTGTTAGGGGACTAGACATCTAAAAAATAGTCCTGGTAACAGCATTGCGTTAAAAAGAACTGAACACACGTGCACACGCACATGCGTGCGCGCACACACACACACACACACACACACACACACACACAGACACACTCTCTATCATATGTAGAAAGATGTGGTCTTTGTCTCCGGTTCCTTGTAATTTCCTGAGTGATAGGGATAATGGTGTCTTTTGTTATACATAACAAGCCACTTTCAACATTACCTGAGTTTATACTAATGAGGTCATTCTTGGTAGGTCCCTAGACAGCTTCAGGGTGAAGACAGATTCCCACAGGAACCAACCCTGTGATTAGGGGTCTGGAATTTTAGCCCCTCCCCACTCCCCATCCCCAGGGACAGGAGAGGAGCTGCAGGTTGAGTTCAATCACCAATGGCCAACGATTTAATTGATCCTGCCTATGTAATGGAGCTTCCTTAAAAACTCAAAAACAACGTGGTTTGAAGAGCGTCCAGGTTCGTGAACACAGTAAGGTCCTGGGAGGGTGATATGCTGAGATGGCATGGAAACTCTCCAACTTTCTCCCAGTAGCTTGCATTATGTGTTTCTTCCATCCCAAGTTGTATTCTTTGCAATGAACTGGTGATAGTAAGTAAAGCACTTTCCTGAGTTCTGTGAATTGTTCTAGTAAATTATTAAATATAAGGGGTGGTTGTGGGAATTCCTCAATTTGTACTCAAACAGGTAAAAAATGTGGGTAAACCTGGGTACTGTACCTCATTTATGATTAATGTCTGAGGTGGGGAAAATCTTGTGGGACCTTAAACCCGAGGAGTCTAACTCCAACTCCAGGTCATTAGTGTCAGAATTAAATTGAATTGTAGGACACTCATCATCAGAATTGGTTGGTGTCAGGAGGAAAAAAAAACATTATAAAAATATCCAATATATTTTCTACCTTAGAATAATATGAACATCAAGAAATATCTTATGCTCTGGCCAGTGTTGCTCAGTGGTTAGGGTGTCATCTGTGCACAGAAAGGTCTCAGGTTCGATTTCCATTTAGGGCACATACTAAGGTTGTGGGTTAGATCCCTGGTCAGGGTGCATATGGGAGGCAACCAATCACTGTTTCGCACATCGATGTTTCTTTCTCTCTCTCTCCCTCTCTCTTCCCTCTCTCTCTCGAATCAATGCCCAAAAATATCTTTGAGTGAGGATTTAAAAAAACAAAAATAAATATCTTTTCATGAAGTATCAATGTCTATTTCCCAAATGAAAAATAAATTCTGTAGGCAGTTAATAAATTTGATGTTAATACTACCCTATATATCAAGTAGAACTTTAAACAAAAATATTTAAATTTGCAATTAAAGTACTATTTTTTTAATTCCTCTGGCATATCACTGAGATAACTTTTCAATTTATTTTTATTTGAGAAAACTATAGATTCACATGCAGTTGCAAGAAATAATAACACAGAAAGATCCCATGTGCACTTTATCCAGTTTTCCCCAATACTAACATTGTGTACTATAGTATAATATCACAATCAGAATATTAACATGGATACAACCCACCAATATTATTCAGTTTTCCCTAGTTTGACTTGTGTTCATTTGCATGTGCATTTAGTTCTATACAGTTTTATCACACGTGTAGGTTCCTGTATGCTCCACCTAGTCAAGACACTACATAGTTTCATCATCATGAGAGTTCTTCCTCTTGCCCCTTTTTAAAATTGTTTATTTATTGTTTTTGTTTTTTTAGACTCAGAGAGGAAGAGAGAGGGAGGGAGAGAGTGAGATACAGAAAGAGATTTGTTGTTCTACCCATTTATGCATTCATTAATTGATTCTTGTATGTGCCCTGACTGGGAATCAAACGCACAACCTTGGCATATGGGGACGATGTTCTAACCAACTGAGCTACCCAGCCAAGGTTCCTGTTGCCCTTTTGTAGCCATACCCATCTCTGTCCCATCCTAACACTTCCCTTCCTTGTCCCTAACCTGGAACATCACTAATCTATCCTCCATTTCAAAAATTTTGTCATTCAAAATTGCTCTATCAATGGAATCAAAGTAGTATTTTTGTTGTTGTTTGGTGGGGTGTTCTATGAATGTTAATTAGATTCTGTTGATTTAAGTATGTTGTTCAGATTTTTTTTATACTTGCTGATTTTCTGTGTAATATTTGTATCTGTTGCTAAAAGGGTAATGTTAAAGTCACCCACTATTAGTGTAGATTTGTCTAGTTCTATTTCATCTCTATGTTATTTTTTTTCCTTGAATTTTGAGCCTTCATTGTTTGTCATGTATACATTTAGGATCATTTTATCTTCCTGGTAAGTGTATCCTTTTACAATGCTTTCTGCCTCTAGGAATTATCTTGGCTTTGATGTCTCCTTTATCAGATATTAATATAGTTACTCCTGCTTCTTTTGAAATTAATGTTTTCATATATACCTTTTTCCATCTTTTATTTTCAACCTACTTATGCCATTGACTTTGAAGTGAGTTTCTTGTACGGAGTATATAGTTTTGTTATTTTTTATCCATTCCACCAATCTGTCTTGTGATTGGTATATTTTGGTTGGTATCACTGATATCAATATTATTGTTACCTTAGAACTAAAATCTGCCATTTTTTTTCCTATCTGTTTTTCCCCCTAACATTCACTCTTTTGTTTCTCTTTCTTTGCCTTCCTATGGGTTACTTGAACATTTTTAGATTCCATCTTGACTTATTTATACTTAATGTATCTTTTTGTATAGTTTTTATAGTGTTTCTCTGAGTATTACAGTCTACATATATGACTTAACCTACCATATCAACGATTTTACCACTTCTAGTTAAGTCAGCATATATCACTGCTATTTAAGTCCTTTTATCTTCCTCACTTTTAAGTATCATTGTGTTGTATATTAGATGGCATTATAATTTTGTTACAATCATCACAATATGATCTACTAAACTCATGAAGAAGAGGACAGTTCATGATGTGTCCCCATACTTCTGATCTTTCCATTGTTTGTTCTTGTTTCCTCAGCCTCCTAGATTTTTTTTCTTTTATTATTTCCTTTATGGATATTCTCTAAGTCTCCTCTCATTTTAATATTCTATGAATTAAAAATATTCCAATGAAATAGACATTTAAGGAGATCTGAGAGAGAAGACAGAGGTAATGACCCAGAACTGGGCTCCTACCAGGAAAGACCACACGAGGAAGATAGAGGGAAGTATGTATCTATAAAAGAAGAATAAAGCAAAGTTAGTAACCTCCACAATTAAATCTTGAGCAATACTAAATTGAAAGAAATATACCACTCAAGTAAACCATTCTAGAAAGGCCTTTGATTCAAACATCGTAGGGCACCTACAATTTGCCAAGAACTGTGCTAGGTGGTAGAATTGCAGAGATGACTAA
The DNA here is from genome assembly GCA_030848825.1 of Tadarida brasiliensis. Lineage (NCBI taxonomy): Eukaryota > Metazoa > Chordata > Mammalia > Chiroptera > Molossidae > Tadarida > Tadarida brasiliensis. The sequence goes on along the minus strand of CM061257.1, from coordinate 56,990,580 downwards.
CAAATCTTCCCTGACCTAATTCATGATTGGCTTAGACAAGAGTGCCTAGAAACAGAGCCTGGGACAAGGACTCAAGTATTTGTGTACTGTTGAGGAAATGCTCAAAGGAGAAAAGCAGTGAGGAGAGCAGAACAGGTCAGAGGATGAAGCTAGGCAACAATTTAGGCTCAACTATAGTCTGCTTTAGTCTGATCTTAAGGGAGACCACTGGGAGCTCTGCATTATGAATGATACCAGAGAGGACTCCCACCTCGAGGCAAAGGATGGACCATTTGTATGTCTGTAATAGCACAGTTCTCTGAAGAAAGCCAGTTGTGGGCCATTAGCAGCCCACACTCACAGTAACTAGGAGATGAGTGAAATGGAGGTAAAAGAGATCTGGGTGGGCGCCAACAGCATCCACTACAGCTCTCTATGAAAGAAAGTAAATGATAATCAAATTATAGCGTAATGCACTATCATAGTTGAAACAGGTACAAAAAAAAGTATAAGAACAAAGAAGATAAAAGAATAACTTTTGTCTGGGGAAACTGGAGAAGCCGTCCCACATAACTTGTGGGACCCAGTGAAAAACAAAATGTGGGGCACCTTGTTCAAAATTATTGATCAGTGCCAAATGATGGCAGAGCATTGAATCAATCACAGGGCCTTTCCCAGTGCAGGGTTCTGCAACTCCACAAGTTGCTCGTCCGTGAAGCTGACTCTGATGGTGAGGGATCTGAACAGTGAGGAACCAAGAGGATTCGAATGAGATGAGTTATGAGATCTAATCTGTATTTTTTAAAGTAATTTCTGGAAGCAGAGCAGAAGATGATCAGGGAATTCGTTTTGTGATAAATCCATGGTGTTTTCTAGTCAATGTAGAGGTCTCAGCATTTATCATAATGAAGCAAAATGTTTACTTTCCAAAATGTCTGGTGATTTTCTGTTGCTGATTAATACTAACATCTGTAATAGTCAATTCTATATGAAGAAATAATAATTGTATATACCTAATGGATATATTCTAATGCATAATGTTCTTCAACTTATTTATAACCTGATAAACTCTGTTGCTAGTTACTATTTTTCAGAAATAGGCAACTTTGTAAGAGCACAATAGAGAGTTTCAATATTCACACTCTGAAGTTAAGATGGAAGACTTGGCTGAGAAAAACTACTATGAGTACATACAACAACCTACTTTTGACTACAAGCTATATTCAGCTTTTATTTCATTTTCATTAAAAGCCTCCTTCTTCACGTAAAAGCAAATACATCTTAAAACATTGTTTACTCTGTATGCAGAGTACTGTTGTCAATAAATGCATTTAATTCTGCCTTCTCTACTCAAGCTTGTTCTAGAACGCTTTCACGTAAATTCAAGATTTAACAATAAATTTTAGCATGTTATAAGCTAATAAAATTTAGTGCCATATTGTTAATTTTTATAAGGTGTTTAAAACTTAAATTACATAATTTCACATATTTGGAGTATGTGGGAAAATATGTTTAATATTTAGTTTCCATCAGTCATACGTAGGCATCTATGCCAAATACTATATCATGCGATTTAAACTTCTTCTTCCCTCATTCCCCTGGTTAGTCACTAAGATCAGCATGGAGACATCTGGGGTCATGAAGTTATCTTCAGGATTTATATCCAAGAAAGGCTACACTGTTAGAGCTGACATCCAGCTCTAGAAGTTTGTGGCTCTCAGTTTAAAACTACTCTCAACCATGTCTCACGTTTCTCTGTTGGCAACTTGTCATTTGGCCTGCTCTGGTGTCTGGAGAGCTGTGTTTCAGAGTAAACCTGAAAATAATGAGGGGAAGAGGCAATTCACTAAGAATTTGGGAATTACTCAGCATTGGATCTGGAAGCCTGAAAATCTCTGAGTGAGGCTTTTATCTACTTATTCTTAGGCACAACAGATGGGAATTTGTTTACTCATGGTGCTTTTGTATGTATGATAAAGACTATGTGGATTCTCCTCTTGTACAGACCTCAAAAGTCCTCAAAGTCAGGGCAATCTCAATTTTAGAGTCCCTGTAGAAATTATTTTTGTCATTTAGGGCCTTAGAAAGTATGCCATATGCCAGCCAGGGGCCCTGGGAATGTAACTAAGTAAGCAATTATTAGCTGTCATCATGTGATTGTGGTTATCTATTGAGTAAAGGATACAGATTAGTTAAAAGTTTTAATATGTTTGAAAAAAGAAATGTGTGCAGCAGGTAAGACACTCCATCCACATATTCAGTTGTGGAGCAAAAATCCTTTATTTTTCTGTAACAATTTAATTTCTAAACTCACTCAAACTCCAGCTGTTTTTGCTCAGGATTGAGTCTAAGTGCCAAGGGTCTTACATAGTGTGAAACACAGGGTTGGGGTTGCTCTTGGTGTCCTCTGTTCATGCCCATATCTTCGGAATCTTATCTCATCTGTGGCCTGGTCCTTGGAAGTTAGTCTACAGAGGTTACAACTCTGTCAAACCTAATTCTCATCCATAAGGTCCTATCAGCAACTCTCTCTGCTATTTTCATAATCCCTTTGGTACATGAGAATTTTTAGTCACTGCAGAGTACGGTGGTCTATGGGAAAGTTATGGGTCTGCCACAAACTGTCTGCTTAGAGATGTTACATAGCCATTTCTACTCAGGATTAGTTCCCTCTCTCCAGGTCCCAGGCCCTTTTACATGGGTAAGCTCTCCTGTGCTCTAGGATCTCAAAATCTCCTCTGGGGTCTCTATTGCCCTTCACCTGTGGTTCAACTAGTGGAGGGAGGCAGTCAGGTACATGACTCCTTTTTCAGGGATCCCTGAGACTGGGTCAAAACCCTCATCGCTTCTTTGACTTTCTCCCCAACTCAGTGCCCACACCCTCCTAAAGCAAACATCCTCTTGCCATTCCCTTTATTCTCAGCATATTTCTCAGTGCTTACTTCTATGGAGAAATTAATGACAACTGCCCTAACATACTGAATAGTGGATGAACCAAGATCTACCAAAAAAAAAAAAAAAATTGGAAAGAAGCAAAAAGAAAACAACAAAAACCCTCATAGACACAGACAACGGTGTGGTGATTACCAGAAGGAAAGGGTGGAGGGAGGTAGAAGAGGGTAAAGGGGGATAAATGGTAATGGAAGGAGACTTGAATTGGTGTGGTGAATACACAATACAATATACAGATAATATATTCTAGAATTGTACACCTGAAACCTATATAATTTTATTACCCGATGTCACCTCAATAAATTCAATAAAAACGTTAAAAAAACAAAACAACAACAAAAGCGGATTATACTTAAAATACTATAGACTACAATAATTTCATGTAATTTTTATGGGTTGGTCAGCCAACTTTCTATGAACACAGTTATTTATATACATTTTTAATAAAAGAATTTTTGAGCTTAAAATATCCTCGAATGGGAACAACTTACATATAATACTTTTTAAAACAATTATTATTCTATTTTTTATGTGTATTATATATTTAACTAGAATAAAAGTGTGAAATGACACTTCCTATACCCAACATTATCAAGAAATAATAGCACTATTTATACACATTTTTCAGATAGCCAAAGTGACTATAAACATTTATAAATCAAGTTTGTTTTAATAATTTTATAAAGGTCTTCTAACATACATTATATATTTTATTCCTTCTTAAATAAATAAATAAGAGTAGACATGAAGATGTCTTCTAAAATGTTTTCAAAATACCCATGATTCTTGAAAAATGTTTAAATCTTGGTAATTTATTATGAAATTTAATCTCTGAACAATAAATATGGTACTGACTACAGAACTGACATTCTTATTCCAGACCAGCAACATTCCAATAAATTTATGCAATGTATGTGGTCTATTTGGAGACATTATGAGCCTTTTAAAATATCTAAACATGTGAGACAACTAGACTATGTTAAAATGATATTCTGTTGTAAATGGTCTCAGGAATAAAACGAAAATCATTTTTTTCTTTGTTTTAAACTTTACCATAAGATAGCATTTGGTTTTCATCATTATACCAAAGATCTATGAAGACAGTTGGTACCTAACAAAGTGTTATAAAAAGTTAGAATCATCTAAAGCAACTTACTTGACGTCTTTCCTCCAAAGAGAACAAGACGTGAAAATACAGATCATAGCTAATAAAAATTACTGAAAACATTTAACTTGTATTTCATGTAGAATTTTAATCTGACAATCGGTAATCAATCAATACTTAATTCCCTGAGATACAGAAAATATGGTTTTAAAATTATTTAAAACATTTACTAATTAATTGATAATAATCAAGTTCTTGAGATTGCCAACAAAATGTTTTCAAATTTAATTCAAAGGGACCTAGCATACTGTTACATGTTATACATTTAAGAAGAGCTCTGAAAGCAATCTAAGTTTACAATAAAGATAATCCTCAAGAAAAAATTAGATGAATGACAAATATTTCTGTGATCCTGGTAGAATTGCAATAGAGAATATATATGTAATTCATTTATTCAGAAAATAATTATTTGAATACCTATTATGATGCAGACACTGAAGGTATAGTGTTAAACTCTCGGTCTCTGCCCCCAGTGACAGCACATATAAAAATAGGCAGGGTGATAGGTTCAAAACTATGGGTTAGCATAGAATGCAATGGCTGAATTCAGCTAACAAGTGCAGCTAATTCACTCTTTTTTTAAAAAAAATCTTAATAGATAAAACCTTCCTAAAGGATGTAAAATGTAAAATGAGACTTGATGAACAGAATGAATGTGGAGAACATCTGCATTTTGCCTCACTCATTCATTCATTTAACAAGCACTATTATAACAACCCAGGTACATTCTAGGCACTTGAAAATCAACAGCAAAAACAAATAGTAGACTAAATTCCCTGTCTTTGAGGAGCTTACATTTCAGTGTGAAGATAGGCTATGTACACATGAGCAAGTAAGTATATATTGAGACAGATGGTAGGTGGTCAGGGTTAGCCTCATCGAGAAGGTGACATATAAGCAAAGATGAAAAGAAGGTATATGAACGATCCATTAGGAAGAGTATAACCTTGAGAAAGAGCATTCTAGGCAGCAGGCATAGCTAAAGCAAAGTACTTAAGATGGGCGTTTGTGCTATATGTTCAAGGTCAGTGTGGGTACAGTGAAGTAACTAATGGAGATACTAGTAAGAGATAATAAGGTCAGAAAGGTTAAAGAAGACAGTTTGGGTAAGGTGTGGTAAACCATTGTGAGGACTCTGACTTTTATAGTGAAGCAGATGTACTGGAAGTTTTGGGCAGAGAACTGAACTGATCTAACTTACTATGATCAATCTGGCTGTTGAGTTGAGAAAAGAGAATGGTGAAGTAGGGAGAAGGGCACAGAATCAGGCAGACCACTTAAGAGGCTATAATATGGCAGATAATGCTCCAGGCTTGAAATGATGGTGTATACACCAAGGAGACAGCAGTGAAGGTGGTGAGTAATGACTCAGTTATGGATATATTTTAGAAGTAGATCTCACATGGTTTGCTGACAGATTTGATTTGGGGTGAAATAGAAAGGGATTAAGATAACTTCAATATTTTTTGGTCCAGGCAACTGGATGGATGGATCTTCCATTTCCTGGTATGAAAAAGCTTGTGGGAGAAGAATGTTTAGAGATGAAATGGAAGGTCAGAAGTTCAGTTTGGAACATGGTAAGCTTGAGTTGCCTGGTAGATATCTAAGTAGAGATATCTGGTAGACATTTGAACATAAAAGTTTGAAGTTTAGAGGAGAAGTCTGGGTTGAAGGTGTACATTTGGAGGTGATAGCATGTAGGTGAATATGAAGAGGCCAAGGTCTTAGCTCTAGAGTACTCAAGCATTTAATAGTATGAAATATTAAAAATAACCAGTCGTGAGACTGAGCAGAAATTACCAATGAACTGGACAGAAACTAGAGGAAATGCAGTTTCCTGAAAGAGTTTTGAAAACCAAGTAAAAAATTTTCAAAAAGAATAAAGCCATTGTCTGTAAGACCAAGACTGAGGATCAGCCTTTGCAAAAAACAACATGGGGAAAATGGTGACCTGAAAAAGAGCAGATTCAGTGGAGAAGTGGAGGTAGAGTGGGTTCAAGAACGCATTGCTGCTTTAGGACAGGAAAAGCAATGGTGTGTGTTTCTAGTCATACCATCCTGCATTAAGACCAAACCAGAGAGCACTGCTAATAAACTACTTTTCTTGCTAGCTAATTATGGTCAACTCCAAGATAAAATAAAAATTCTCATTGACACAAAAGTAGCTACAAAATGTCCTATGAGTTTTTTAAAGAGTAAAATGTCACATTTAAGTATCTTTCATTGGGAATTTAGTAAAAGGAAACTTTATTAGTAGCTGTGTTTTAAAAATGACAGAAAGCAAAAAGTTTTTAATATATTAAATAGAAAAAATAGATAAAACTCACCAGTTCAGACAATGAAAAAATAAAACAGATCTTATATACTACATGGTGCTGATCAATAAATTTGAATATAAGTTTTTCTAAAGTAAAAAAATATATAAATAAGAGAAAAGAAATTCGATGCAGAAAGTATAACTATCTTAAGTAGTTTTGATGTAAAGGGGAAAAGAGAAATGAGATGATATCTAGAGTTAAATATGGACTCAAGATAAGGATTTATAAAATGAGAAAAATTACAGCATATTTTTCCACTGATGTGAATGATCTAATAGTGAGGGAAAAAGTTTATGTTGAAAGTAGAGAGGGTGGCTGGAGCAATATCCTTCAGTTGGCAAAAGGGGATGGGATTTAGTATATCAGTAGAATGATTAGCTTTTAATTGAAGCACAGTCAGTTCACTGAAAGAAACAGGAGGCAAGTCAAAGTAGAATATATGGATACAGATGTCAATGGATGGGTTGCTGCTGTGATAGCAGCTTTTATAACTTGTTTTGATTGTTTCTATTTTCTCTAAGAATGAGGATAGTGGGGTGGGGTGGGGGTGTTCCGAACAGATGGAAAGTATGAAAAAGTCATCTAGGAGAGCGGAGAGCAAATGGATTAGGTAAATGTAATTGGTTTGCCTGGAAGCACTAACAAGACACCTGGTTTAGTGATCATGCATTTAGAGTGAATTTCAGCATAGCATGCATTGTTTTCCAGACACGTTCAGCTCCACAGGTACAAACACACATTAAGCAGAAACTTGTGCTTTATCAAGTCTGGGTGAATACAAAAGAGTAAGAAAGGGATAAAGGAATAAGCGGTTGACTCCGCCAATGAGGGGTTATAGTGATGAGCCATGGAATTTGAGTGGATTACTCAAATGAGAACACAAGTTAAAATGTGAAAAAATTAGTAGACAGTGGCAAGGCATAAACTAAGGAAACTGGAGTTCCTGGTGAGTTTGAAGAATCCTTGGAATTGGTGTCAGTATGGGAGTGAACTGAAAAAACAAATGGTAGTTGAAGAATGGTCTCCTTGAAATTAAGATTAAAGATAAATTGAAGTTACTAACAATGATAAGGTCTATATTATGACATTGAGATTGAGGGACAGAGGTAGAGTGGAAGATGACATAATTTGAAGAGAAAAGGCCAAGGAATTGATCTGATACAGTAGGGTAGTGAAAGATATTGAAATCACCTGGAAATGTTTTATAGAAACAAATATAAACCACAATCTTCTGTCTGCAACATCAGACTATCAAAGTGTAGATTATGTCCAGTTGCAGTCTGTTGAATTAACAGATAAAATGAAATTGTATTATAAAAGAAAGCTTGAAATTTAAAGATAATTCACATCATCCTCAGCCTTACTCCCTAATTCTAGTTTCTTGTTCTCTCTCTCTCTCTCTCTCTCTCTCTCTCTCTCTCTCTCTCTCTCTCTCTCTCTCTGTGTGTGTGTGTGTGTGTGTGTTGTTCTTCCAATTTATTTTAGGTAGTCAATTGAGTTGATTAAAGGTGAAGAGATAAAAAGACTCTGAAGACAAAATCCACTCGATAGCAGGACAGAGGCACTACAAGATTTATACAACTAAGTCCTTATTGTAAAAGTTCCTTATTTTATTGTATTGGACATAAAACAAATCAAAACAGAAAAATTACTTATATGGAAACATCCATTCCACAGAATTGGTTGTAGTAAAAGAAATTATCTCTCTTTACCATGATAGAAAAATAACTGTGATATACAGAACCATATTACAGAATTCCAACATCACAGTCCTCTGTGAAGCAATTTCTTGTATGGATGGTCAATTTATTTGGATATTAATATGAAAAAGGCAGAAGTATGGCAAATTTCAGAATATAAGTAAATGAGTGGGATTAAATCAAATTCATATTAACTTTTCCATGGAGAAATAACACCTTTCTCAGTACAATCTAAATATAGGTGTGGTTTTGTTTTTTTTATTTTGTTTTTTTCCCCTAGGATGCAGTAGACATGACATAATTTTTAAGGTCCCAATTATGTATTATTCTTGTATACCAGCTGAGACCAATTTTAAAAATGTATCTAGCTAGTATAATTAAAGTTATTTTGGTCTAATTATAGTGTATACTATGAAGACAAAACTGTTAAAGTGCCATCTCTCTTTACATAGAAATCAGTTGTATCTGATTTCTTTTGAATCAAGGAAATACAACATAAATCCCCAATAAGTGAGGCTTCTGGAACCTAAGAGTTCATCACAAAGTTACTGAGGTTTAAAATTTGGCCCCATAATGAGTGTCTGTTGTGAAAGCACCACACAGGGGGCTTGCGGAGAAGAAGAGCAGAAGTGTAAGCCCCCAGACCAGGTAGGAGGCCAAGGTGGTGGTTGTCTATGGAGGAAATGTCTATTTCAAGAGCCATAGCCCTGAAAACGAGCAGGTGGCAATGACTGAAGATCTCTTTTTAAAGTGGAATCAACATGATTTGATGATAGATGAGATTTCAATGAAAACCGAATCTTCCTAAAGAAGACTTGTAAAAGATCCAAGAAAGTAATGCTTCTAAAGCTAGTATCATAAAAAATAATGCAACACTCTGAATGCACTACTTGAAAAAAACACCTCAGTTCTTTTTATAGGATAGTTTCTAAAGGCTCCCAAATACACTAATAGTATTTTCCAATAAGTATAATCAGGACCACCTTGGTAGCAGTTGGAGTAGGAAGACCATGTGATGCCCCCCAAAATGCTCCTCCCATCACACTGCCCAAGGGTTGTTTCTCTGAATTTCACTATTAGCAATGCCTTCTGCATCTGTGGCAGTATGATAACCTGAGCTGATATGGACAGCTCCTTTCCCAACCACTCACAACAAATACATATATGCTTACCACAAACATGAAAAAATAAATCTCCATGAAAGAATGTAAGCATATATAAGATGCCAAAGAATCAAAATCTCTACAGCAGGAAATAGAACAATATGAAATTGGGTTTAAAATGATTAAGAGATAGCCCTGGCTGGTGTGGCTCGAAAGGTCGCTTACACTAAGTGAAATAAGCCAGACAGAGAAAGACAAATATCACCTGATCTCACTTATTTTTGGAATCTAATGAACAAAATAAACAGATAAACAAAATAGGTCCAGAGGCATGGATGCATGGAACAGACTGACAGACCTCAGAGGGGAGGGGGATGGGGGGAATGGATTAACCAAAGAACATATAGGCATATATGCATAGCCCATGGACACGGACAATAGTCTGGGGAAGGCCTGGGGAAGGGCAGGGGCTGGGTGGAGGGGGCCAAAGGGGGGGAAATGGGGGACATCTGTAATACTATCAATAATAATAATAAAAAAAAGAACACAAATATATGACCCATAGGATTTCTTTTTGAGGTAATAACATTTTTTCTTCATAAATATTATATACTTTAACTTTTGAGATAAAGTATCACCCAAGATTTCACATTAAAAGGAGACTATTTTCAGTTAGACTATTTATATACATGTATTATATTTATATATATTCATTACCCTTATATACATTTATATATCTATAAATGCTTATACTTTTTTAGGCACCCTTCTTGTATTGCTTAATATCCAAGTGTCTTGGCTGGAAAAATGAGAGGATAGTTGAACTGTTTTTGTCATCATTCATAATATTCACATTTTATAAAATGAGTTTCACTTTTAAATTTTTAATAGTAATAGTCATTTTTGCATTCCTACTTTTAACAGTTTTATTGTATTATTCCTAGTCTTTGTCAAAATAAATGCAAATGCACATGACAGATGGTGATGAAAGCTTATGTCACTCCCCTATAAGAACAGGATACATTTCATTAATCCATTAGCACCTACATAAGAAAATTAACGGAGGCAGAACAGTAAGATGTACCAAGTTAGTTTCTCCACTCAGGAAAGAACTGGATTAAATTTTTGTCACTATACATATATGTTAATAATGTAGTTCAATATCTCTCAAGAAGTATGGAAGAAATAAAAGTTGCAAGTCCCACATACCTAATCTATTACTGCTCTAGAAAACATTGTTTAAAAGTTAAGATGTAGTTTCATTCCTTGTATATACATATGCACACACATATACACATAGATTTATCCCTTCTATGGTATATATATATATATATCCATATATATAGATATATAGATATATATATGGATATATATATATCTTCATCATATATATCCTTTATATGTATTCCATAGATAGATAGATAGATAGATAGATAGATAGATAGATAGACAGATAGAGATATGTATCTCTTACTCATCTTCCTCTTCACTCCTGTTCCTTTTAGGGTTAGGTAACCACATACTATGTTTTTCTCAGAGCCCACTTGCCTTGACCTTGCCAAACAATGCCACATATTCCCTCACTTCTACAATGACTTCTTACCTCCTCTTCACCACAAACTCCCCAAAATCTAAAAAATTTAGATCCAAATTTAGATCTAAAATAGTTTAATGTTTTTGACTCTCTAGAAGTACATTTTGTTTTTAATCTTCACCTGAGGACATTTTTTTTTTGCATTTATCTTCAGATAGAGCGGGCAAGAGAGAGGTGGGAAGAAAGAGAGAGAGAGAAACATCGACATGAGAGAGACACATTGAGTGGTTGCCACCCACACGACCCCAACCGGGGCCGGGGACAAACTACAACCGAGGTACGTGCCCTTAGCGGGAACCAAACCCGGGTCTCTCGCAGGCCAATTCTCTAACCGCTGAGCCAAACTGGCCAGGGCTAGAAGTACATGTTTAAAAAGAGAAGCTTCATTTTATTCTCCCAATGAAATTATAAGAAGAGATGATTCATTCCATTCGTCTAAAAAAAAAAATCTATAATAGTGAAATTTTAAGTATAATTTAAGTAAATATTTTAAGTAAAAATTAAAAATAAGTTTTAAAAAGTACAAAATTTAAGTTAAAATGCTAGACAGCTATCTATTCTGTATGTTTTTAAGGGTTTCCCTGGATATAAACTCTGGAAGGACCTTTCATACATCTTATTTAATACTTTCATTTTATTTCAAATCCATCCAAGTCTCTCCATCTTCCTAATGTTACATAACCATCATCAAACTAATAAAAACAGATCATCAACTTCCTAAGACATCAGCTTATATCCTTTCTAGGCTATTCCATCCGCTCTCCACATTGCATGTAGAGAATTTTTACTCTAAGTGCAAAACTAATAATATCCAGTCCATAAAATGATCTCCTATTATTCTCATAATACAAAACATACTCCTAATCTACAAAGACCTACCTCTAGCGTCCCATCTCCTACCATGTTCTCCCTTGCTCTCTCTGTCCCCACCACACCAGCATCTTTCCCTCGAGCTCACCAGGTTCTCCCTACCACCAACTTAATATTTCCTCATCTATTTATTTCATCCCAGGACATCTATCACTGCCTCAGGGAAGCCAATCATTACCTCCCAGACCAAATCCTCCTCCCCGTGATAAGCACAATAAATGCCACATACCACCCCTTCATAGCACTGGACATAGTTTGAATTATACATCTATTTGCATGATTACTTAATTAATATCTTTCTTAACCACTATTGTGTAAATTCACAAAGGCAAAAACCTTATGCCTTTGCTCACCAATTCATCCCTAGTTCCTAGCATTGTGCCTGACACAGAGTAGGTGCTCCATAAATATTTGTTGAGTGAACACATGGTTCTGATGCATCTGAGTAAATACCACTCCACAACTAACTAAAGACTGAGCTTTAATGCTTTGACATTTCTTTCAACTCAATCTAACAAGTATCTGTTTTTAAATTTATCCTGTGGCCAGCACAAAGGTGAATAAGATAGCTTCTACCCCCAAGGGGCTTGTAGCCTGAAAGTGCTGAATGATTAATAACAAAAAATTGACAACTGCCCTGGCTGGTTTGGCTCAGCGGTTAGAGCGTGGGCCCTTGGACCAAAGAGGCCCAGGTTCAATTTCTGCTAAGGGCACGTACCTCGGTTACAGTTTGTCCCAGGCTCCGGTTAGGGTCATGTGGGTGGCAACCACTCGATGTGTCTCTCTCACATCGATGTTTCTCTCTCTCTCTTCCTCCCTTTCTATCTGAAGATACATGCAAAAATGTCCTCGGGTGAGGATAAAAAAAAAAAAAAAAGAAATTGACAACAACTAAGAAACTGCTTAATAAAAGTCAGCCACTGTTCTAAGAAATAAATCCATATGACCCTTACAACAACCCTATGAGGGAGGCACTATCATTAACTTTTACAGGATCACACAGGTAATCAACAGAGGAATCAGATCCTGCCTCTAGGTGGTCTGTGTCCAGAGCTCCTGCTCTTAGCATCAGTACAATGCTGCCTCTTGTGAGAATGATATAAGAGCATAATAAAGACATGTGAAAAGTTCTACAAAATCCCATTGGTTAGGAAACTTGTAGAGGAACAATAATATTTTATTGGGTTTAGAATGAGTAAGATATGTCCTCCAGGAAAAAAAAAAATGTGGTAGGAGGAGGACAATCCAGTAAAAGAGAATACAAGAAAACAAATGACAAAGTCTTATATGTGCTCTTATATTTAGGGACCAACCAAGCAGGTCAGAGGGAGTGCTAGAAATTAGATGAAAATCAGCTTGAGGCAAGAATATGAAGAACTTTGAGTCCTGAGCTAAAGGATTTTATAGGTGATAAGATAGCACTAAAGAATTTTATTCAAGTATTACTATTATAAGAATGATGTTTGGCAAATTTCGTTTTAGAGAGGATGCAAGAACCTTACTTGTTCTTCTTCCTCTTCATGACATCATTTCCACCACTGCCTTCACATTCCACCTTAACTATCAGTTCCTCCAGGAAGCCTTCTCTAACCACCTTTCTCCAGCTAGATCAGAATCTTCCTTTTATTTTATTTTTTACATTATTTATTTATTCTCACAGCTTCCCTTGGAGTTTTATTCTAACACCTACTACAGCTTGTAATTATGTTTCATGAGTGATCCAAGGTCATGAGCTAAGTAGAGGTTTGCATGCATATAAAACTGGGGGTCATCAGTAGTTAAAGCCATAGGAATAAATGAGATAGATGAGGAAAGACACGCCAGATGGAGGACAAAGAAGCAGATGTAAAATACCAGTATAACATCACCACAGTAAGATTAGGCAGAAGAAGTAGATCCAGGAGAAATAGCCCCAAGAAGGATCCGTGGAGGTAGAAGGTAAACTAGGAGAGAGGTGCCACATGGTAGGCAGAAGTTGGGATGACATCAAGGAGGTGTTGGTCTTGAGTAACTAATGCTAAACAAAGATCAGGTAAAACAAAGATAAAAACAGTGGTGGACTTGGCCTTTTCCACAAGAACTCCAATAAAATGGTGCAAGGAAATCAGACAGATATCTAAGGATTAAGAAGGGAAAGCTCCGAATGCAGAGTACATGTTAAACATACGCTCTGGTAAAGAGACGCATTGGAGTTCAATCAGAGTTGAGAGTAGACCTGTTCAGACACTCAAGGAGAGCAACTCAGTTTACCAGTTCCGTATGATTCCTCAGGTTTTCTATGATAATTCAGTTTAATATATCCCACCATGGCAGGAGCGGGGAGTCTTTTGAAATCCTACAGAGAGGTCTTTGACTTCACATTTTCTCTTATGCCCCCTTCAGGAAGTTAATAACACATATTTATCCTTTTTCCTTCTCCCTTGTCCATTTCACCCCCTAAGCTTATGCTTCCTGCTAGAGTTTTATCAATTGTGCACCAGATAAATTCTTAGCATATGAAGAGCATTTAGTCAGCATCTCTTATTTGCCTGCTTCTATGTAGAAAAGACAAGAACCATCTGAGTAAAGAAAATTTGCAATTTTCAGTCACTGGATAAAGGGACCTGTGGTGCAAAACTTAAAGAAACCATCAGTTTAAAACAGACTTGCCCTTTACAGCATGAAGGTCAAGGTTTTGAGGACAGCGGCCCTGTCCACAGCTTTGGTTTTCAATGTGAGATAAAAATTATGGAGGAAGGGAGGAGGGTATCTAGGGGGAAAAAAGGAGAAACATCTGTAACAAAAATAAATTAATAAAAATTGGGAAAAAAATCATGGAAGTAGGTGACTTCTATCTCATATCATCAATCAAAATACAAAGCATTAATATTTTCAATTTTTTTTTTAATCCTCACCCGGGGATATTTTTCCATTGATTTTCAGATAGAGTGGGAGGGAGGAAGGGAGAGAGAGCAAGCAAAACATCGATACGAGAAAGACACATCGACTGACTGCCTCCCACAGGACCCCAACCAGGACCGGGGACCGAACCGCAACCGAGGTGCATGCCCCTAACCAGAATTGAACCTGTGACTCTTTGGTCCACAGGCTGTCACTCTAAGCGCTGAGCCAAATCGGCCAGGGACAGAGCATTAATATTTTATTTTTTCCTTATTTTATTTAACAAATTACCTTTTAACTGATATTTGTAAAACCTCAAAACAAGCTCCAAATGCTGATAAAATTAAATTCTACCTCACATGGTCTAGAATACAATTGTGATTTGCCCACACTACACAAATTTGACTCATTCACCTAAGCATTTCATCACATAAAAATAGTGGGGGGAAAATCATATCATGGCCTTTGCTAAAATCAGTTATCCTGGATCGAGAATAATTAAAATGGCCTACCAACAACATGAAAGTATTTCAGATGATCTACTATGTTGTAAAATATTGGGCAGTTGGGCACAACTAAACAGAACCACTCACTGAATTAGAACCTTAGCAAAATGATCAGAATAATTAAAATTCATTCTGAAAAATGAAAAACAGTATTTTCCAAACTAGTACACTTTATATGCTTTGTTTTTCTCTAGTATGTTATAAATAAGAAAAAATAAAGGTGATAATCTTACATCAAAAATAGTGCCACATTTGAACACTATAGGTATTATTCTCTGTGTTTAATGATGTTGAGACAAGTTCAAGCTGTTAAGAAAACTCTTAGAACCATATCCAAAGTTATATGAATAAATCTATTTAATTTGTTAATTAATTTTAATAAATTAGTTGCAATTTATATACACTTTAGTTATATTACATATAAATTGAAGTTAATGAAGACTGCATTATTTTAATTATTAAAAGTAAGCACCTACTGAGAAAAATTGAGTGCAATATTAAGCACAATGCACTGATTCCATTTTCAGTGCCTTTGTTCCCATTTAAAATAATTTAAAATTCAACAGGCAATAACATATTTAAAATACAAATGCTCAAGAGCAGTGACAAGCTAGAGTTATGAAGCCCCAGGTGATCTTACAAATTTTCAGAGGTTTGATCATTCAAGCACTGATCTGTCCTAGCTGTGACACACAGTTCACAAGCTTCAGTGGACTTCATTAAAACCCAATGTTTTAGAGCAATCAGGCACAGATAAATGATATTTTAGTTGTTTATCCACATTTTATTTAAGCAAATAATATCACCTTCCATTTAGTTATTCCAGTAATGCTGAGTATGCAGAAGATCCAGGAAATCTAAAGTGCCACAATGAGCACGTAGGAGGCCTGATGGAAGGGGGAAAAAGATTTTAAAAAAAGAACTAAAATCACTTCCTGTGGTTAACGTTTTAGAACCTAGTCCAGAATAGTCTGTACCAATATTGTGGGTTTGTTGGTATCTTATTTATGAGCATCGGAAACAAGACTTGCACAGATGCCATGCTTTGACTAGGACGCACGTGTGAGACAGACGGAACTTGTATTTCTATCAGATGTAATTAAAGACTTATGGAATATATTGCCAAATACTACAGATATTAAACCATTTTAGAATAAATTTACTATTGCTTTGAAAGCAGTTTCAACAGAATAGCTGGCTATTCCAACAAATTAGAAGATTGAGTATATTGAACTACTAGAATTATTGCAATTTAAAATATGATAGTTTGATACAGTTTAATTTTATTAGTTCAGCATAACCTCCACAAATTTAAATTTAAGGATTTTATGGTAATAAAATACATCAAGCTCTTGCATGTGAAAAGTTAGGAAACAGCTTTCAAATGAGCTCTCCCAAGGAGAAATTAATAAGTCAGGAGGGAACAGAGTCAAGGATTGAACACTGAATGAAACCACTTTCCATGCAGTGGAAGAAGGCCACCCAAAGAAGACGCCCTTAGGACACCATTCTCTCATGCTTTCCCACCATATTCTGGGCATCCTTTCTTAACAATGCCAAATGCCTCAGAGAGATGAGCTAGGACAGCACTGTTCAGTGATCAGTGGGTTGATGAACCGGAAGTCACTGGTGATGCTGCAACAGCACTTTTAGCTGAGATGGGAGTTCAATCCAGACTGCAGTGGTCTGAGGGCTAAATGGAAATTTATATATGAGTCCCCCTGAAAACATAAAATTTGAATTTATTGCAAAACAGAAATGCATATGGCTGTCATTAGAACACAAAAGATAATGAAGTCAAGAAAATAAGTATATTTGTAAACTTCTTAGAGCTCATCTGTTAGTGGCTATTTTATATAAGTAAATTATAAGATGCAACATGGCAAGGTTTAGTGAGAAGTTATGAAACACATTTTGTTACTGTCCTCTAGAATGGGGGTTTAATCATAAAAATAGTGATTTTATGCTTATTATTTATCTTAGAAAAAAAAAAAGCTATTGAGAGGAGATAGAGAAAACAACCAGTGTCCATTGATAGATGGATAAAGGAATTGTGGGGTATATATACATGCATACAGTGGGATATTATTCAGTCATAAAAGATAATGAAATCCTGCCATCTGTGACAACCTGGATGGCCTTGAGGGCTTTTGCTAAGTGAAAATAAGTCAGACAGAAAAAGGCAAATACTGTATAATCTCTCTTATCCGTGAAATCTAAAGCAAACGAACAAACAGATACAGAGAACAGATGGGTGGTTGTGTGCGGCAGACTGCGATAGTTTGGGGATGGGCAAAATGAGGGAAGTGGGTCAAAAGGTACAAACTTCCAGTTATAGAATAAATAAGTCTTAGAGCATTCAAGATCTTGATTCCCGGCATAGGTGTATGTCATCAGTTTGGCTCAGATAAACTCTTATAAAAAATTCTCAAAATAAAAAAAGTTTGGGGGATGTAATGTACATCATGGCAAATATAGTTAATAATACTGCATATTTGAAAAGTTGCTAAAAGAATAAATATTAAAAGTCCTAATCACAAGAGTAAACATTTTGTAACACTGTATGCTGATGGATGTCAACTAGACTTATTGTCATCATTTTGCAAATATCAAATCATTATGTTGTACACGTGAAACTATTATAATATGTCAATTATATCTCAATTTAAAAAAAAGGAAACAAAACTAAAATGGCTGAAGTAGCCCCAATACCTGAACTACCACATGCATCCAAACCACAAAAAGTAATATAAATTTAAAAAAAGTATTGAAAATCAGTTAAATTTCTTTCTTAACTTTCAGAGATTTTACACTTAGATAAATATGGAAAAATATCTACATGTAAAATGTTAATAAGAGACATACCGCCCTGGCCGGTTTGGCTCAGCGGTTAGAGTGTCGGGCTGCGGTCCAGAGAGACCTGGGTTCAGTTCCCGCTAAGGGCATGTACCTCGGTTGCATTTTGTCCCCAGCCCTGGTTGGTCGTGCGGGTGGCAGCCACTCGATGTGTCCCTTTCACATCAATGTTTCTCTCTCTCTCTTCCTCTCTCTCCCTCCCACTCTATCTGGACAAAAAATGAAAAAATGTCCTCGGATGAGGATTAAAAAAAAAAAAAAAAAAAGAGAGACATACCTAAATGAAAATACAGAAAGGTAAAAATTAAAAGGATGAACAAGTATGTGAAGCAAATGCTAGTGTTATGTACAGTAATGTAGAAATGTTAATGTCAGAAACATCAAATTCAAGATTAAAACAAATCATTACATAGTAAAAATATCTATTAGTGTTCTAGAAAGCAAATTCAAGTTTGAAGCATTATATTATTGTACTCTATTATAAGAATAAAAAATTATACCTAGTAAGATATTAACTGCAATGAAAATCCTAAATTAAATATGGTACATCCAGATTATGATAGTGTCATTAAAAATATGTTACACAAAATCACTACCTTAAAGAGTTATCTGTACTCCTATTTTCACTGAAGCATTATTCACGATAGCCAAAGTATGAAAACAACATAAGTATCTTTTAGCAGATGAACGGATAAAGAAAATGTGGTTTATATGTACAATGGAATATTATTCAGTCTTTTAAAAAAAGATTGAAAACCTGATATTTGCAACAACATAGATGAGACTGAAGGGCATTACTCTAAGTGAAGTAAGTCAGACAGAGAAAAAGAAATACTAATGGTGTCACTTACATGTGGAATCTAAAAAAAAAAAATCAGACTCATAGAAACAGAGAGTAGAATTGGTGGCTGCCAGTGGGTGGGGGAAGGGGTGAGGGATAGAGGCTGGTAGAACAGTAGAAACTTCCTATTATAAGATAAATGTATAACATAGTTGATAATACTGTACTACGTAATTGAAATTGGCTAAGAGAGTAGAACTTAAATGTTCTCACCAAAAAAAGGTAAATATGTGAGGTGATGGATGTGTTAACTTGATGGTGGAAATCCTTTCACAATGTATCAAGTCATCATGTTGTACACCTTAAATATATACAGTTTTTTATTAAATATATATTTTATAAATAACCAAACAAATAAGTAACTGAAAGATGTTCAATGACTTTGAACATTATATATAATATTCTGTTAGGTTAAAAAGCAAGTTTCAAAATGGAAAGTATGGTATAATCAAAACTTTAAATACTATACAAAATATAGATTTGCATACATGAAAAAAAATAAAGGGAAAGAAGTATATCAAAACACCAAACCCAGCTGGGAGAATCACTTATTTTTTATTTGTAGAGTGAATATATATCACTTTGATAAAAGGCTACCTTTGGAATAATGAGTATTGATGTTATCTTATTTGATACTTTATTCCTTTAAAATTAGTACAGTTCTATTTTATTTCAAACATCTCATTTATCAAAGCCAGGTAAAGAAATCTACATCAAAAGAAAAGACAAAAGTTACATGTTAATTAACAAAAACTGCCTTACTGCTTTGAGAAAATTTAGCAAAAGAAAAAATTAATATGAATTATATAATTACTTGAGTAGAAAGTGAAAAATCTCATCTAAATGAAGAGAAATTAACTATAATTCAATTTTTTTACCCACATTAAAAATTTCATAATAACCAAGAATTGGTACAGTATATTGTCTGTAATATTTCTTTATATCATTTCCTAAAATTTTATTTTATATATATAGGTAAAATTTGTTCTTGCTGCAGATCCATTTTGCTAGGAAAATAAGCCATATAAGTATATATTTCAGGAAGGAAATTAGAGTTTCAGCCAAATTAAATAGTTTTTTCTTCTCTCTCCTCCTGCTACCTTCATTGTAAAACATAAGTTAATACTGATTTTTAGCATTGTGGAGGAACACCTAATCCATAAAATCTAGCCTACCTTTATATGCTTTAACAAAATGAAATAAAATTTAGCATATAAACTATGATGGTTTTCTTTTAAAACATGAGGTGAGAAAGTGCTGGGCTTGGAGTCAGATATACTGGAATTAAGGCTCTTAATTGCCATAGATGATCAATGTGAATTTTCTGCATCTGCCACATATATTAATATATTTATTTATTCCACAAATATTGACTATGCATATATTCTAGTCACTAGGACATAGGGGTGAAATTAAAGTAATGAGAGAGAGAGAGAGAGAGACAGGCTACGTCCCAGCCCACTTCAGGGTTTTAGCTCAGTGGCATGAAAGACAATAACAAGTATATGAATACTAAAGATAATTACAAAGTGCGATTTAAAAAAAAAACAACAAAAAAAAAAAACTGTGGCCCGGCCAGTGTGACTCAGTGGATTGAGCCTAGTTCCATGGACTGAGAGGTCCCGGTTTGATTCCCCGTCAGGGCACATGTCTGGGTTGGGGGCTCAATCCCCAGTAAGGGGCGTGCAGGAGGCAACCGATTAATGTTTTTCTCTCACATCGATGTTTCTATCTCTCTCTCTCCCTTCCTCTCTCTCTAAAAAAATCAATAAAAACGTATTTTTTTAAAAAACTGTGAAGGAAATAAAATAACATAGGGTTAAGGATCAGAGGATGACTTGGTGAACTCAAGTGGTCAAGGAAGACTGCTCAACCTAACTGACACTTGAGCTGAGACGGAAAGGAGGAGGAGGAGTCACACATGTAGGACATGTAGCAGAGCATCCAAGCACAGGGAAAAGCCAGTTAGTAAACCGGGAATGCACTGGGGTGTGAGGCACAGAGAGGCAGCGAGGACAGCCAGAGGGCCATGAGCCTGTGAGCACAGGTAGAGTGCAGTGAGCTACAGACAGGAAGCTAGGCAACTGTCAGATCGTGTAGGGACTGATAAGCCATAGTAAGGAGTTTAGATTTTCAATGTACAAGTAAAACAGAGGTTTTAAGTAAGAAAGTCACCTGGTCAAATATATGGCATATATTTTTTTAATTGTACTGCCTATTATGTGAAGTATTGTAGGAGAGCAAAAAGTGGGAATATTTAGGGCACTTTGATGATGACTTGGTCTAAGACAGTGGAGTTGGGGATAATGGGAAGATCGGTAGATTTGGATGAAAACAGGGTTAGGTATCAAGCAAACTGTTACCTTCAAGAATCTGATACAACCAGGCATGAGATGGAGAAGAGACTGTTAGATAAACTAGGCTCGAGCCCAGAGAGAAGTCAGAGTGGATTTACATTTAACAGTCATCAGCATATAATTAGTTTTAAAGCCATGGGAGTGTATGACACGTGTAGTAGAGAAAATAAATATATATACTATACCCACCTAAAGAATTGGCAAGAAACTGTATTAAGCATGTCTTTATTGTGATGCTAGGACTCTGGGGCCTGGCTGACCCTGGAGAGGCTGCCCCTCTTTGGGCTAGCTGATTCCTAGAAATAGTAAAGGTCTCTCCTGTATAAACCAATCAATTAAAAGCCCATATTCCCAACCATCTCTCTTTCATCATGCTCTCACAGGGTTCCAGCACACAAGGCTACTATCCTCCTGCACTAATCACACCAGCCCAGGTACCAGACAACTACAGTCAGTCCTACATTCCAGAGTCTAATGAAACTGTTCAAGCTAGCAACTAGTGTTGTAGTATACAAAATGATATTTCTTTCTGGCCCTTACACATACTTCCAAGTCCCTCCATTTCCTCCTCCATAAAAACTCTCTACCTTTGCCTGGCCGGTGTGGCTCAGTGGTTGAATGTCGACCCATGCACCAAGAGGTCGCTGGTTCGATTCCCGGTCAGGGCACATGCCCAGGTTGTGGGCCTGATCCCCAGTGTGGGGCATGCAGGAGGCGGCCAATCGATGTTCTCTCTCATTGATGTTTTTGTCTCTCTCTCCCTCTCCCTTTCTCTATCTCTAAAATCAATAAAGAAAAAAAAGAAAAAAGAAAAAAAAATCTCTCTGCCTTTGACACCCTACTGGTCACAACTACTTTCCCTGGATCCACCCAAGAACTAGCCACTCTATGTTTATTTACTTTTCGTAAATACCCCATCATTAATTCTTCTTGACACTGGGTATTAACCTATGAAATCTGGTAAGAAGGAAAAGAAAAGTAAAAGTTTCTCGAAGTTATTATACACATATATGGGCTGTGTAATACTGTTTATCCTAAATATGACAAAACAGTTCCTTAAACAGAGAAAGAAAAATAGTTAGATTACCTTTATGTCCTATTTATGAATGTTAACTATTATATTTGTATGCATATTATGTGTGTTATCCTACACACCATATTTTCCAGATGAGTTCTTTTATAAAACCTGAGCCAAGTTTATTGTTTGTTTAAGTGTTTTTATCAAATGGCATTCAGAGTCTAAGTCCAATTTACTACCTCCATTTTTATGAACATATTAAACTTACAGAAAACCTGGTGTCCAGCCTATATTAATTCTATTTTTAAACCTGAAATTATCCTTAGAACTTTTTAAAGTCTTGCTCATTAAAACAATCATTACATAAAACGTGTGGTCTTTCCTGAAAATCGTATTACAATTATTTTTATTGTAGTTAAATAATTTTGATTCACAGGTTAATGACATCCATAGTAGACAAAATTAAACATATTAAACAGAGTATTTCATGTCAGAATATTTTTACTCTTGGCAAATATTGTAAAATGCTAAATTGAACTTTTTGCCAGGAGATTGACAAGCTACTCAGTCACTGTTAAAACTAAAAATTTGCCTTTCCTAAAATAGAGAGGTAAATAAGATAGATTGACTAAAAGAAATCCTCCTTATAGAAAATAAAAAGTTATGGATGAAACTATATCTATAAAGGGGCAGTAATTCCTTCTGCAGAACATTTTACTGTTACTGGATAGTTACAATGGTTTGAATCTTATATAGAATGACTATTTAATACACTGAATTTCAAACTATGGGACTGCAAAACAAATGTATTTTATTTATTTAAGTACTAATTTAAACAAAGAAACATTTAGAAAAATTTTGGTAAACATGAAAATATACATTGGGAATTCACAGAGTATATACATTATTCTATTTCTAGAAGAAGAATAGGATAAGAACCCACTTCGTTCAGCTTTTACTCAATACGTAACATTTATTATTACCTAGCAATTCTTGTGGGCACTAGAAATTCGTAGTGAACAAGACAGAGGATGTTTCTTCATCCATGGATCTTGTACTCTATGGGATGAGGGTGGATAAAGCAGAAAAAAAGTGGGTGGGGACTTGTAAAATCAGTCAGGAGGCTCTTTAAGAGAGGCAACATAGGCAGGCTGAAACAGAAAGACCGAGTGCCAAACAGGTCCAGTTTAGAAGAAGCAAAATGAGGAGAAGTAGGTAAGGATTCTAAAACCCTCTGGGTGATGGGGCCTCTCGTCTGCCCAAACCGGGAAGATACCCATACACTCACAAATAAGAAACACTAAGAGAGGATGAAGAGACCCTTAGAAATTTCCCCCAGAAATCCCTGAACTGGGTAGATTACATTTAAATTTCAAATAGAGATATTAAGTAGAACAGAAAGACAAATATCGGGAAAAATATATATATAATTTATATTACTCTTTTTTAGACCTAAGTTATCATAGTTCACAAAGATCATTGTTAATAAAGTAAATTTTTTATAAAGTTGAATGCACCTTCCATTATTGCTAAAATAATGTAGTAAATAATAGCTTGAAATTACTCGATTGATTGTTTTGCATGTTCTTTGGTGATATAAATTCTGTACATTTTTCCAAGACTTTAATATAATTGAAATAACACTACCCAATAGCAGCATCAAGAAATGTGGAGAAAAGAGGCCAACCTATAAAACATGCCCAAACATACTTGGGACTTGGCATTCAAGAAGTAAGTTCTGTTTACTAGAAAGCTATAATAGATAGGAGATAATACAGATCAACATAAATACAAGACCTCCTCTTCTGCCTCCCTCTTCCACTTTCAAAGACTCCTGTGATTATATTGGGCCCACTGGAATGATCCAGGATAATCTCCATCTTTTAATGTCTGCTGATTAACAATCTTACTTCCAACCTACAGTTTTATCTCCCCTTTGCCATACAATAGCATACTCATAGGTCCCAGAGATTAGGACATGGACATCATTGGGGGCCCATTATTTTGCCAACCATACTTCAGTTAGCTCTGAAGTCCCTGCCTTGGTATTTACGCACACACTACTGAATAGATTTAGAAGACAGAAGTTGAAGTGACATTATCATTCATTGTGAACTAGTGTTCAGAGAAAGAATTTATTCAAATTTCAGCTTCAGCATTCAATGGCTATTGAGGATATTTTGAAATTATCAGGGTAATGTTTTTCTCATCTAAGGAATGCAGACAAAAAAACTTCACAGGATTGTTGTTACGATAAAGGTAAATTAGGTAAAAAAAGTGGACACAATGCCTAACTTAGTATAGTAAGTCCTTCAAAAACACTAGCTAATATTATTAGATTATTGAAAGCAATATATTATTTTCTATCTCTTCAAATTTCTGCCTAGGGTTAAGACTGTTTCCCTTCATGTATTATTCTCTATTGTTTCGTTCTTTGTTTTACTAATTTGAATAATTGCTAAAACACATATGTCACTAAAGCCAGCATGTCAAGATATTTTATTAAGTTTATGTGCTAAAACTTTCTCATTTCTTGGATGATGTAATAAGAGATTTCTTAGGAGTATTCTAATCTTGAATGGTATTTTAATCTTTCCAAAAAGAACACTTTAGGGGTAATATTATTATTAAACAAATGATAGAAATGCCATCTAGCCAAAAGTGACAATCCATGGGGTTTCACTTCGAATTTCCTCTTATCTGCTAATATGTGTTCACGGCCAGAGAAAAGAGAAAAGGCTGTTAGAGCCAGTACTGTTATTACCGCAGAGTTTAATATGTATTTTCTTATTGATCTAGTACATGTTTCTGGTAAAAGGATTTCAAGCTTCATAAAACTCCTTAAATTCTATATCCCCACACAGAATTGCCACCTGTGCAGTTACGGAGCCATTTCCCAAGATTCTGACTCTTCCACTTTTTTATTACTATTCAGTTTTAGATAGCAATCCTTTCTCCATAATCACTCAAAACATGTATGTTTCCATATTTTCAAACAATGCCATATATACCCAAACACAAAATATTCTTTTTATTTCTTGGAATGGGACCTCTAAATTAAATGTTTGATATTAAGTTTTAGCCATGTACCAGGTCCGAAATATAAGTCAGGCAGGCTTACACCAGAAAATTCTTAGATGCACAGAATATAATTGGGGGAAAAATAACATGATAGCATCAGTATTATCATATGTTAACTGGTAACAATAAACATATCATTGATCAAATATATTAGCATGTAATTTTTAAATGTTACTTTTATTCCATTGGGATCATACATGGTGTCCTCCATCTATAAAGTAAGAAAAGAAAGACTAGGTCTCCAAATTTCCTTAAATTTTTATCTGCATGTAACCCCTAATCAAAATTCTCTCAAGAAAAAAATTTATATTAACAAAATTATTTGATATGTACTTTGAAAAGCCAGTAAAATAGATAAATTTACTTTTTCAGCAGTTTTTTAAAATGCCTTAAACTGAGTGCAATATCTGCAGTGACTTTCAATTCTGCTGATTTCAAAAATCAACAGCTCACTAATACATCTTAAAATATTGTGTCATCTGCTGAGTTTGGAGGGATTTAACTAGTTGTAATTGATCATTTTAGCACCTTATTTTGTTTTTGTGAAATATAGATTTTCCAGAAACAACCGGCTATGAATTTCACAAGAGCACCCTCATATCAATGAAGTACTCTCATCCTTGTATAGATTATTTGCCTTTACAAGTCAGACCTAAAATCCTTAGCACATCTGTTGACTGCCTTTACTGATACTAAGCTTTTCCAACCAAGAATTTTTTATCTCTGACTGCGTTTTCCCAGCTGCCATACGTGATGATGTCATTGTCTTAGAACATGCCATTTCTGCTAACATGTGTTAAAGGGACCACAGTCTAAAATATGTCATTGGGCATTTTTATACTTTTTCAGGAATACTGAAGACCTTTTTGGCCATTAATTGATCTTTAACAAAGGCATCTACTTGTTTCCATGATCTATGACTAAATCAATACAGAATTATTTAAGAAAAAATACTTATGGACAAATGTATCTTATAATGTACTATTTGTAGATTGAATGGAGCTATAAATAATTGGAACAAATCCACCCAATCTCAGAGCTTAAGAGGTTTTTCTACATATACTGTAATTGGAAATTCATTTTGATAAGAATATAGTATCTTAAGAATGTAATCTTTTATAACAACCAATCCAATAAACAACACCCAGCAGCATCTTCACAAGATCCACTTAGATACCTTTATCTCTTGAGTACTATAATACATAAGGAAGCATGGAGATAATTTATGAAGGAAATACACAGTTAAAAGTTTTGTATTAATTTGTTTTTAAGGAAAATGGCCTAATACACGAGGAAAAGAATATATCAACTAGGCATTGCCTAGGTTCACATTAAATGACTACAGCTGGGAACAACCATAAAAAAAAATCTGGGTACAACCATTAGAGGATAGTTGGCCAGTATAAGTCAGAACATATGTTTTAGCTTTATGGCAATAGACTGTGAGCTTTTTGTCACTTGGTTCTCTTAAGGCTTCCCAAAATGTGTTAATGTTCCAGGTGTCCATTTAATTCAGTTAATACCAATATGAAGATTTTTCAAGATGTAGTCTAACTTTATTGAACTAAAAATGTTTATTGGACTAAAGTGATGTAGTTCTACATGACTACTTAACATTAAAATATCTAGTATGAATTGATTTAATGAATAGATTTGTTTATAACACTCTCTAATTCAAAATAGACCAGTTTTCATAACAAATAATTCATTATTTTATTAGTTTGTAGCAAATCAAGAATGTGCCCTAGTTTTACCTAAGAGTTCAATAGACCAATTAATGACAGAAACATTTATTTAAAGTCTAATTTGGTGTTTTCCCACAGTATGAAAATATTTTATCTGCTTTTCTTATGCACATTAACACATTAAATGGTCTGAGGAATCTAGAACTAAAGAAACCAGTTTGATTTTCTTTAACTCAGCATTTCCCAAATGTATTTGACTATGGAATCCTCATATCCCACAAAAGGTATTAACTTCATGCAGAAAGTATTTTAA
The DNA here is from genome assembly GCA_030848825.1 of Tadarida brasiliensis. NCBI lineage: Eukaryota > Metazoa > Chordata > Mammalia > Chiroptera > Molossidae > Tadarida > Tadarida brasiliensis. The sequence continues at coordinate 56,963,362 of CM061257.1, read as the reverse complement.
AAGCCTTGGACCCTGGCCGGGTAGCTCAGTTGGTTAGAGCGTTGTCCCCATATGCCAAGGTTGAAGGTTCAGTTCCTGGTCAGGACACATAAAAATCAACCAATGAATGCATGAATGAATGGAACAACAAATCAATCTTTCTCTCTTTCTCACCCATCCTCTCTCTCTAAAATCAATCAATAATTTTTTTTAAAAGACTTGGGATTAAAAAGATCACCAAGTCCTCTGTATACTGCATTTTTAATTCCTAAATAATGTGTTTCCAAAATTTTCAAATATATACATTTTTCACTTTAATCCCCTTATATTTTATTCTTTTTTTTTAAAAAAAAAAAAATAGAGGCTATTGGTAAACTGATAACCTTAACTTCAAATTTTACATGATCTAACTCAATGCAGTAAATATTCACTAAGGTACTGTGCTTGACATTGTAAAATTGTTATAACATCCCTTAGTTTTCACTTTGTTAAAATACATAGACCAAAGTCCTACTATTTATTTTTCTTATAAAATGCAATTCATATCCATCTAATCATCTTTCTGGAACCCTACCTTTTAAAAAATATCTATAATCATTTTGAATTATGATAATCAACACTAGGCATATTAATCTAATTAATGTAGCATCCTTAATGAATCAGGAGACATTTTATTAAACATTAATACTTTCCTGATATTATTGCTGAGCATTCCCTTTTATTTATTTTTAGTTTAATTAATTTATTTTTGTTACAAATGTGTCTCCTTTTTCCCCCATTGACACCCTCCTCCCTCTCCCTTTCCCCCAGCATTGTTGTCTATGTACACTGGGGATGTTTATATGCATAAGTTCTTTGGTTTATCTCTTCCCTACCCTCCTCCTCCCCCCAGAACTTTGTCAATCTGAACCCTACTTCTATGTCTCTGGGTCTATTTCTATTTTGTACATCACCTTATTTTGTTCATTATATTCCACAAATAAGTGAGATTATGTGATACTTGTCTTTCTCTGACTGGCTTAAGTGGAATTCTTTGAAAATATTATGTGAAGTCACCATATCAATACTACTCCCTCAAAAAAATATGGCTTTTTTTTTTTTTTTTGGGCCAGAGCACTTCATTACAGCTATGTCTTTCGAAGTGAAGTATTTTAAACTTCATAAATAAATGATAATAAATGAAATGATAAATAAATTAAGACAAGGAGTTAAACTTTCATCTAAAAAGCATGTAAGGAAATATAATCAACTCATACCCACCTACCACATTCAAAAACAAAGGGTTTCATTGGATGCATATATTTATCAGAATTTAAAAATTATGTCAGTCTCTTTTGGACATTGAATTTCCAGTCATTTAAAAAAATTTTTAGGTTTAATATTGTTTATCAAAATATGTAATAGATTTCTATTTGATCAATTACTTATTAAAACTATTTACTAACTACCTTAATGGCTAGAGGATTTTGCTCACAAAAAAAAAATTTTTTAATGTTTACTTATATGCATTTTCATTCCAGATAAGTATAATATGGTGATAAATGAAAAGCTATAAAAAATTACCTTAGAATAAAATAAAACTCTGTGGGTAAATGAAATGGAAATGGAGTCAAAAAGAAAAATGAGCAATAAATATTTTCAATTGTTATAGAACAGCTTGTTTGGAATTTATTTGTTTGTTTGTTTTAAAAGAACTTTTACCAACTTTCAGAGAGAGAGAGAGAGAAATATCAGTTTGAGAGGGAAACTCTGACTGGCTGCCCCCTGTCTGTCCCCAGCCCAGGGCAGGTGCCCTGATCAGGAATCCACCTAGCAAGTCTTCAGTACGCAGGACAATGCCCAACCAAGTGATCCACCCCAACTAGGGCTTGTATGGGTTTTTAAATGGGAAATAGTGGACATCCCCCACCATGATGTTTAGTTTGCATTGAATACATTTATACATATATATTATTATTATTAATTTATTTTTGTTACAGATGTTTCTCCTTTTTCCCCTCTAGACACCTTCCTCCTGATCCCCGTCCCCCCAGGATTGTTGTCTATGTCCATTGGTTACACATACATGCATATAAGTTCTTTGGTTTATCTCATCCATCCCCCCCACCCCTCTCCTCTGAGGTCTGTCAGTCTGAACCATACTCCTTTCTACTTCTCTGGATCTATTTTCTTCATCAGCTTATTTTGTTCATTATATTCCACAAATAAGTGAGATCATGTGGTATTTGTCTTTCTCTGATTGGCTTATTTCGCTTAGCATAATGCTCTCCACGTCCCTCCATGTCATCTCAAAGGATAAGAGATCTCTCTTTCTTACAGCTGCATAGTGTTCCATTGTGTATAAGTACCACAACTTTTTTTATCCACTCATCTATTGATGGATACTTGGGTTGTTTCCAGATCTTAGCAATTGTAAATAGAGCTGCTATGAACATAGGGGTACATACATCATTTCTGATTGGTGTTTCAGGTTTCTTAGGATATACTCCTAGAAGTGGGAACACTGGGTCAAATGGCAGATCAATTTTTAATTTTTTGAGGAAACACCATAGTTTTCCATAGTGGCTGCACCAGTCTGCATTCCCACCAGCAGTGTACTAGAGTCCCCTTTTCTCCACACCCTCGCCAGCACTTGTTTGATGATTTGTTGATGGCAGCCATTCTGACAGGTGTAAGGTGATACCTCATAGTTGTTTTAATTTGCATTTCTCTGATGATTAGTGACATTGAGAATTTTTCCATATGTCTCTTGGCCATTTGTATACCCTTTTTGGAGTGGTGTCTATTTAGCTCCTCTGCCCATGTTTTTAGTGAGTTCTTTGCCTTCCTTTTGTTGAGTTGTATGAGTACTCTATATATTTTGGAAATTAACTCTTTATCTGATTTATCATTAGCAAATATGCTCTCCCATATAGTGGGTTCCCTTTCCATTTTGATGCTTGTTTCTTTTCCTGTGCAGAAGCTTTTTAGTTTGATGTAGTCCCATGTATTAATTTTTTCCTTTGTTTCTTTTGCCTTAGGCATTGTATCAGTGAAAATTCTGCTGTATGATGTCTGAAATTTTGTTGCCTGCATTTTCTTCTAGGATTTTTATGGCTTCACGAGTCACATTTAAATTTTTTATCCATTTTGAGTTTATTCTTGTGTATGGTTGTAAGTGGGTGGTCTAGTTTCATTTTTCCATTGAATACATTTTTAAAATGCCATACAATACACCAAGTGTGACATCTTTAAAACAATTTAAAGTATGGTGAAAATACTAGATATAAATTTTTTTAAATATATGAGGAGTTATATAGGTTTTCAAAATTCTGCTAGGGAGTAAATGAACAAGATGTTTAAAGACCACAGCAGGTGGGGGAGTAAACAAATGCACTGGGAAATGCAGTAGGATCACTACAGCACTAATGGTCCACACAGGTCAGTTCTCCTGAATCTAAAGTGAGACCTGTCACTTTTTCAGGCGTTTTTCCAGCCTTCATCAGGTCTGTAAGTACAAGTGTGGAGGCAGAAGAGAACTGAATTTAACCAGATTTAGTTTTGCCAGACAACAAAAATAAAGCAAAAAATAAAAGCAAGGGTGTTGATCATGTGTTCAGGGAGTGGTAATAATGATGGATTGTGGAATCTAAACTAAGTACAGAGGGAAATGGGAGAGTGGAGACTTAAGGGATGGTTTGAAAAGGTGGTGGAAACAATGGGCTTACAGGGCTCATCAGAGTCAAAGAATAAATCAAGAGAAATAAAGAGAGCTGTGCAAACTTCAGTCCTAGTATTGAGAAAGTGGGATACTTGAAAGTAAGATTGTGGAGGAATTGCCTGGCCAGTGTGGCTTACTGGTTGAGCATTGACCCCATGCACCAAGAGGTCGCTGGTTCGATTCCTGGTCAGGGCACATGCCCAGGTTGTGGGCCCAATCCCCAGTGGGGGGCATGCAGGAGGCAGCCAATAGATGTTCTCTCTCATTGATGTTTCTAGCTCTCTCTCCATCTCCTTTCCTCTCTCTCTAAAATCAATAAAGAAAAACTATTTTAAAAAGATTGTGGAGGAATTGTAAATACATTAATGCAACATCTAGGGTCTGATGATCGGATGAACTGGATGAGGCTGGTTGGTAGGCGAGCTCATGGAAGAGAGGAGGTCCAGGATGTGAGTGGCCAGACTGGGAGGTTTATCTCCGTGCTTACTGAATCCCTAAGTTATGACAGACATAGGGATTGCTACATTAATTAAATAGACCATTAGACTGAGGTGGCTCTAATGTCATGGAAGCCTACATAAGTAAGCCAACAAAACCTAGACCATAAATGCCTTCAGGTTACAAAATCTAAACCTAAGACAACCAGTCACAGCCACCTAGACTTGAAGCTACAGTCAATCAATAATTTCCTTGCTTTGCTTCCGCCTTTTCTCTATAAATGTCTCTGCCTGAGTCCCTGTTGGTGAAGTGTTCCTAACCACTTTCGGTTTGGCACTGCCCGAAAAAATTGATTTTTGCTCAAATAAACTCTTGAAAATTTTAAATATGCTGTTTATCTTTTAACAGTTTCAAGAGGCTGACAGGTCCAGGAGGCTAAACTGAAGTCTACAGATAACATTAAGATGCAGAAATGATGGATGCTATAATACTCACATGTGGTTTTCAAAGCTGAGAGGCTGAAGAAAACAGAGAAAAATGGTCTGGAAACAGATGTCCCAAGGGAATGGAGGTGTCAAACACAACCAACACCAGAGAGTGTTTCGGGGGAGAGTATCCTAGAGGGAGAGAAAGCTGGAGGTAAAGGGAGTGACCAGAGAAGAGCTCCAGAGAGAGCCCAGTGGACAGGATCCAGAAACTGGAGAGAGAGAAAAGACAGTCAGAAAAGGAGACGCATAAATGGAATGAAATCCCAGGGGATAAGAAATCCTGGAAGTCTTGAGTTTGTGTAACTGACACGAACAGGGGAAAAGAACATAATGAGATTAATCCTGATGCTAGTGTGGGAAACCACTCGTACCCCCAGACTTGGTAAAAAGATTATTTATTTTATTTTTTTTTATTAATTTATTTTTGTTACAGATGTTTCTCCTTTTTTCCCCATTGACACCCTCCTCCCCATCTCTCCACCCCGTCCCAGCTTTGTTGTCCATGTCCATCAGTTATGCATTCATGCACATAAGTTCTGTGGTTTATCTCTTCCCTCCTCCCTCACCCCCTCTTCTGAGGGGTGTCAGTCTATACCCTACTTCCACATCTCTGGGTATACCCTGTTCCTCAGACTGTTATGTTCATTATATTCCACAAATAAGTAGGATCATGTGATATTTGTCTTTCTCTGCTTGGCTTGTTTTGCTTAGGATAATACTCTCGAGGTCCCTCCATGTCGTCTCAAAGGATAAGAGATCTTTTTTTCTTACAGCTGCATAGTACTCCATTGTGTATATGTACCACAGCTTTTTTATCCATTCAGCCACTGATGGACACTTGGGCTGTTTCCAGATCTTAGCTATTGTAAATAGTGCTGCTATGAATATGGGGGTACATGTATTCTTTCTGGTTAGTGTTTTAGGCTTCTTAGGGTATATTCCTAGAAGTGGGATCACTGGGTCAAATGGCAATTCAATTTTTAATTTTTTGAGGTAACACCATAGTGTTTTCCACAGTGGCTGCACCAGTCTGCATTCCCACCAGCAGTGTACTAGAAAGTGACAACATTTGAACTAAAGAAGATGCAGAAAGAAATCTTACCTAAACTTCATTTATCAGACTCAAGTTGAGCCTTTCCAAAATACAACCACCTTTAACCCTCTTCCAAAGGAGTTTCCTATGAATTCATTGCCCTGAAGACAGACTGCTCATTTCCATTAGCGTCAAATTTTCCATTAGTATCAAAAAGCCTAAAAGACTTTCCATACCTTCCTATTTGAGGCTTAACACCCACCCCCCTCTTTGTTAATTTTGGTATATACCTAAAGTCTTTATCTCTGCCTATTGAGTTACTCATCAATGAGCTCTTAGGCTTGTAACCTTGAATACAGAAGTGAACCTCATCTGTTCTCCTGTTAATCTGTCTACTATCAATTAATTTGCAGGTCCTCAATCACTGAACCCAAGCTAGAAGAGGAAGAGTTTTCATCCCAACTTGAGTTGATGGTGAAGTAGTGAGTGTTCAGAGGGGAGAAGGAATGGGAAAGGAGGGGTCTTTCCAGGAGCTTGGACAACTCAAGCTCCTCCTGTCATTGATGCTTTAGAGGTTGGGGGAGGGACAGCCTTATTAGAACACTATGTGGGTCCTGCTTTATATAATTCTTCAATTAAAAGAATAAACCACTTGGTCTCACCATCAACTACTAAAAGTTTAGCAACTTCTTTCTTTACTGACTCCTGGGACATCACATTCTTCTGGTTCCCACTCAGCCCCATTGACTATCTTTCTCAATCACTTTGCTAGATCATCCTCTTCTCCTGATGTCTAAATTTTGAAGTGGTCTAGGGCTCTGTCCTTGGTCCTCTTACTTCCACCTCTCTCTCTTTGGGCTCTCAGTCTCATAGCTTCAAACACCAAATATTCATGAATGATGCTTATCTATTTCTAAATGAACAATTCTAGCGCTGACTTTGTCTTGAGTTAAAAACTTACATATCAACAGGTGACCTAACAATGTCACTTGGATATCAGAAGGTATCTAAATTTTAACATGTACAAAAGATATTCTTATTCCTTTCCTGCCCCAAGAACAAGCTGTCTCTTTCTCAGTGTTCTGTTCTGCCCATCTGAGTAAATGCACCACAATTTATTCAGTTGCTCAGGCCAAAAATAACTTAGGTGTTTCATTTGATTCTTCTCTTTCATTTGATATCTGCATATCAAATACATCAGTATATCCTGCCACTTTATTAAAAAAAAAAAAAAAAAGATTCCTAATCCTGTTTCACTCTATCACCTCCCGAGAACAAGCCTCTGTAATTTCGTGCCTGGGTTACTGCAGTATCTATTAACTCTTTTCTGCCTGCATCTGTTTCCTACTATAATCTGCCCTCTACACAACAGCCCAAACAGTAATTTTTTTTTTTTAAAAAAAGGCAAATATGTTCACCTCTGCAGCCCTGTTTTAGCTCTAAGCTAAGTGCTTCCAAAGTCCTTACATGGCTTCCAAGTCCCAGGTTACACAGGCACTTGCTTACCTCTTTAGCTTCCACTCCTCTCACTCCCCACCCCCACATCCCCTCTGGCTCTCACCCCAGCCTCACAGGCCTTCTCAAGACTCCAAACATTTGTCACCCAGTCCCCCCCCCCCCGTACCTCCCCAGCCCATCCTAGCCTTTCTTTCCTTTGCCTGGACCCTCCAAGCATCTTTGCAGGGCTCCCTCCCAGTTTCAAGCCTCTGATGGGCTAACTCTGAACACATTATAAAAAATAACCTGTACATGTCAAGTCAACCCAGTCACCACCTTGTTCCACTTCATTTTTTTCATAGTATCTAATACCACTTGAAACTGCATTTGAAATTGATTTGTTTACTTCTTTAGTACCTGTCTTTCTCACTAGAATATAAGCCACATGAACACAGGGGCCATATCTATATTTTTCATCCCTGCAGATCCCAAACCTATAATAGTTCCATCAACAAATAATATTGCTGAATTAACTGATGAATAAATTAATGGTCAATTTATAAATATATTCTTTATACTTTCCTTCTTCTGGTGCTTTAAATACTAAACTCAACTTCTACTGACATACACAACACAGTTTGATTCTTCTTTGCATCCTGCAAGGTATTTCTAAAACTGACCTATCTCTTACAGTCCATTATATGACATAAAAACATATTTAAATAGTTGTCATAGTATACTGATGGTGAGAGGCAGAACATTATTTAAAGTCAAATTTAAATATATGTATTCCCCATCACACCCCACCATGTCAAAGAAAAAAATTGAATTTATTTTAAATGATTTTTAATAGATGAACAGGGCAATTATTTAATACCTTTTTAACCTTCCGGTGTTCAAATGTACTGATTTTAAATTTATTCTCCCACCCAATAAATTCCCATGTAGAAAAGCCAGATTCTAATTACAGGATGGGGTAAAAGGTTTACGGTGGTTTGCATGGAAAATAATACAATAGTTAATAAATAATAATATAAGAATTTTGTTTTTCATACAACTGTAAACCTATTTTTGCCCCACCCTGTATAATCACTTTATTTCCATTTTAAAAATTGGGAGTATTATTTGTCATTTCAGTAACATCACTTCTCAGCCTTTTGAAAAGTTTCATAATTCAATAAGAATACATATAAAATCATACTTATCAGATAAACTATGTACCCAAACATTATTGTTCAAATAAACACATTAGTTTTTGTTATTACTCAGCATGTAACTTTGCTTAATGAAAACATGAATACAAATTAAAGAAACCTGAGACACAAATATAACATAATGAAAATAAAATTTATTTTTCTCCAACTTTATTGAGATATAACACTGTGCAAGGTTAAGGTGTATAAAGTGGTGATCTGATACAATCATACATTGCAAAATGATTGCCACCATACATTAGCTAACAATTACACCATCACATAATTCCCATTTCTTTATGGTGGTGAGAACATTTAAGATTTACTCTCCTAGCAACATTGCAATATACAATACAGTATTACTAACTATAGTTACTATGTGTACCTTAGATTTCCAGAACTTATTCATTGATTTAATTTAAATTTAAAATTATGCATTAAATCAATTATTAAATTAAATGCATTTATAAATTTATTCATTAAATTACTTTAATTTCAACTCTAAAATCATAATTTCAAATGGTTAAAATACATTTTTAATCACCTGAGGATATTTTTCTGTTTATCATCAGATAGAGCGGGAGGGAGGGAGAGGGACGGAGAGAGAGAGAGAAACATCGATGTGATAGGGACACATCAACCAGTTGCCTCCCCTTGACCCCGACCAGGGCCTGGGATGAACTGCAACCGAGGTACATGCCCTTGACCAGAATCAAACCTGCAACTCATTGGTCCGAGGGCCAATGCTCTAACCGCTGAGCCAAACCGGCCAGGGCAATTGTAGAAAATTTTAACTAGCATAAAGATATTTAGTTTCAGTGTAGTTTATAATCAACTGCTTTTGGTAGTTTGTTGACTAAAACAAAATTTAAATTATTTTTTAACAAGCTGTGTTCTTTTTATTTTATTCAAAAAGGGCACAGAATCTCTAAATAAAACATATATTGCATGAGGCATACTCTACCTCTAATGAAGTTACACATTGAGTATTTTTTAAGCATTGGGCCATTAAGATATTATAATATTTTAAACTTTAGAACCACTTGAGGACTGATGACACTGGTCCTCAGACTCATTTTACTCTGTTTGTTTTAGAGAACTATGATTTGGGTTTTGGGATCACACATGCTCTGCCTTCTGCCTAGGATGTTCTTCACCTTGATCCTTACCTGGCTGCACCTGTTAGGTCTCACTCAGCTTGGCTGCCTCTCCCTCTGTGCTGGCGGTCCCGGCCCCACAGCACCTGGGTTAGGGGTCCCTCCTGTGGATTCCCAGGGCACTCAGCACTTCCCTTCTGGTATTTATATGGTATTACAATGGTCTATTTGCTTGTCTGTAATCCTAATAGATTTTAAGCTCTGCGGTTAGGAGCTGATTAACTTCTTTAGCAAAGTATCTGTCACAAAGCATCCTAGTTTTTGTTTGATTTATGAATCAGTGAATTGAGTACCAGCTAATCATGTCAGTGACACTCACTGGACTTAAATATAGCCAGAGTACCCATTATTTCCCAAGAAACCAAGAGGTCAATGCACTCCCCTATTCATTCACCAAGTTCTAACCTCAATGAAATCTATTCTGATGAAAATATTGATTATGCATCAAATGTTTCATTACAAAGATAGCATCCACAACCTTTAACTGTCCCTGTAAAGGTATGTTACTATAGATTTCTTTTACTTTAATATATTGTACCTGAAACTAAAGAAGCTTCAGAAACCATCATGTCCCTCCCTTCTTGCTATCTACTTTACTAAATAAAGCATTTTAAGTCCATGACCCCTATTTTCCAAGAGATGCAATGGGGGTGGGGAGCTATGGATATCATAAGTCCATATAAAAGTGAAAACTAACATGAAAACAGCTCCTTCCCCGACCCCCACAGCCTTTTTAAAGTTCAACAGTATTTACAAGACATGATTCCAGTTTAGGACTTAAGAAAATGTCTATGTAACATTCTAAAATGAGTGAGATTCAACAAACTGATTTATATTAAATTCCAAGCTTAGGTCTCCTAAGTCAACATTCTAACAGTGCTAGCTAGTGAGAGTGCAGGGACAGTGTGGCCTGCCATGGCTGAAAGCAGACCCAAAGCTGTGAGTGAAGGATGGCTGTGGGGGGTCATGTGCTGCCAAGGCCTCAATGTAAACACAGGTGTGTGGGAAGGAGGGCGCGCGCTCTCCCATCCAGCAGCTAAAGAAACACTGGCAGTCACGCTGTGGCGTCTGGATGTTCAACTTTGAAAATAGATTGTTTTTGTAAAATTGAAACATCTAATTTTGCATGTTAATACATCCTCAACTTAAATGGTTCATGAAGCACACCTGACCCTCGTATCATTGCTTTATATTGAAAAATTAAGAGATTGGAAAGCAGACCTTTTTTTTTTTCCCCTTGCTGAACATCTCCCTGCTGAGTAAAGTAGTCCGAAGTTATTACCACCTCATTTGCTGGCTTTTAGCAAAGATTCTTTTTATGGTTGCGTGGAATTAATGCCACAAGAGGGATTTTCCTGCCAAAGTCTGTAAAATGGCATAGCAGGGCTTTTTACATATATTATGGATATGCTATATATTATTAATAAATGTATTAATAATAATAACATTATTAATAGGTTTGGGAGGATTTGTTTTCATTCTTAGGGGTTTGCTTTTCTGTAGTTGTTTTGGATTTTGTTTTTGTTTTTGTGGGAGGAGGGGTGGTTTAGTTTTCTGATATATCTGTCTATTCTTCTTTAAAAAAAAAGTGTTAAAATAGTTCACAATAACCTTTAGGGTAGCCAATGGTTATGAACATAGGTTTTGAAGGCAAACATTCTGAGTTCATATTTTAGCTGAAAAACCTACTATTATGAGGCTTGAGCATATTATGTAAATTGTCACGCCTTGGGTCTTCCTTTGTAAAATGGAAATAATTGTGATATCTCCCTGTGGGAGTTTTGTGGATTAAATGAGTGGATACAGAGGAAGCACTTAGTACAGTGCCTAGTAATAGTGGAAAATAAGTATTACTGTCATTATCATCACTTTGTTATTAGTATCAGCTTATTTCATTTAGAATTTATCTTCGATACAGTTTCCAAACTGCTTGATTGTATAAAGTGATTGACTACAAAGTGCAAATAAATACATGTGCAATTAGTTTCTCTGCTACAATATAGTATGTCTCCCCTATCCTATCCTATTTTCTCATCGTTGAACAGCTCTCCTGAGGCAGTGTTCTGCTGGATGAATGGCACTCTGGTAAAAACTGTCGGGATGCATCCTAGGAGTTCATTAATAGCCGTGCTATTGTGTCTGAATCACAAAATAACTGACAAATTTTAAGTCAAAGAATATTCTCATAAAATTGAGACAACTTCATACCCCTAACTGAAGCTGAAGAAAACAAAACCAAGTATGAGCCATTAAATGAAATCAAGTGACTCAGTAATCATACACATAATAAAAATTAAACACGCATAAGGTATTTAAAAGCATCATATTTCCATTTGAGTTGAAATATACATGAAATGAATACTATGTTCTTAGTGACAAAAATAATTTGATTTATTAAAACATTGCCCTAAACTTTGCTCTAGAATTCAATATATTCAGGTAGAACAATAGAGAGAGAAAGAGAAGGTAGACTGAGAATCCGTTCATTCATGTTCATTCATTTATTCAACAAATAGTATCTATGTGACCAAAATTTTATACACAACCACTTCAACTTGCATAGTGTTTTGTTGTTTACAAAGCGTTTTTACATATATTTTCTTATTCGGTCTTCATAATCCATTTAAGGGATGAGGGAACTGAATATATGACATGTCCAAGGTGACAGAGGCTTGTGGCTGGCTTTCCTGAATACTGCCTAGTGCTCTTTGCACTATATGATACCAGAGAAGCATTTCTCATTATGCAAAGAAGAGGCTGAGCTTGAGAAAGCTCATGACTGCAGAAGGAACACAGAGGCACTCCTCAGTATGGAAACTTGTCCAATGTTCCCAGAATTCTTAAGCAAAGTTCTTTGGCTAAATTAAATGATATGTCTAGCTTTTGTCTTCTTTCTCCCATTTGTTTTTTACCAAGACAAAAAAAAAAAGTGTGAGGGTGTTTATAATTAGGGACTTATATAAGATAAGGTAAATTAAAAAAAAAAAAAAAAAAAGATGGCAAGAACCAGGAAAAACAGGAAGAAGTATGTCACACAAGAAGCCTTACTTAACTGATGCAACTCAGTGTCACATTTGGCCCTGAGTATCCTAGCAGCCAAAGTAAAAATGAACACATAAAAAATTGTATAATTCCCATTAGCAGAAAAAATAGGAACACTTATTTTTAAGGAAAAATAAGACATTTTTCTTTGGTATTAAACTTTTAAAGGAAATTTCTTGCCTAGTCTCTTTGATTGGCTCTTCATGGATAATTTATATATATATATAAATAAAATATTTTTTTAAATCCTCACCTGAGGATAGTTTTCTATTTATCATCAGATAGAGTAGGAGGGAGGGAGAGAGAGAGAAACATCGATGTGAGAGAAACACATCGACTGGTTGCCTCCTACACGACCCGTCCAGGGCCAGGGACAAACCGCAACCGATGTACGTGCCCTTGACTGGAACTGAACCCGCGACTCATTGGTCCATGGCCAACGCTCTAACCACTGAGCCAAACCGGCCAGGGCTTCATGGATAATATAGTAAATGATGCCTTCTCCTAACATCCTAGCCCAGTATCCTTTTATATATTGTTAGCTATTGTCAACACTATTATTATTAATATTATATGTAGAATAGTGCATAATTTTATGTGATTTCACACAGAATATCTTTTGAATTAGATACTCTTATCCCTGCTTGACAGATGAGACAACATTCATACCAATAAAAAAAAAAACTTAATAGCTTCCCTTCCTCACGTGATTAGTAAATACTTATGCATTTTACTCATAAATACTCATGCAGATCTTGTTACTCAAACTCCCATGTTTTCTTTCAGATAGGAAGATGGCAATGAATTGGCAGGCAGCTCTATGGCCAAGGCTTAGAACAGTGATTCTCAAAATGCCAGCAGGCATCAGTCACCTGGAGCGCTTGTGCAAACTCAGGTCAAGGGCCCCTCCCTCTGAGTTTCCTGTTCTGTAGGTCTGAGGGACAGCCTCAGAATCTGCATCTCTAGCAAGTTTCTACATGATACTGATGCTGCTGGTCAGGGACCACATACTGAGAACCACTGGCCTAGAATTTTGAAGCTTCTAAATATATACCACACTTAATAAAGTATTTTTGCTGCTTGCTTTTTCATACTCCTCCAAATGTATTTAGCAATGTAGGTTCAGTCACTGAGACAAAGAATAATGGAAGAGGAGCTCCAGGCCATATGTGGAAATATGGTCCCTTCCTAAACTATGTTCCCAATGTGTTCTCTAAAGCGAACAAAGGAACCGATGCTCTCTGTAGTTCTCACGGCCTTCATTTATTAAAGACATCTACAATGTTCACATATTTCCTCTGCTCAGTCTTATAAGTGAAAAATCTGGATTACATATAAGGGTTAAAAAAAACAAACACCCCACAGGTAACTATGCCTATGTGGTATCAACTTTTTCTTTCTGTAAGTTGACTCTCATCCACACATATATCACTTAGCATTAAGATCTATATTATTTAGTCTGCATTACATATTCTAGAGTTGGAGGGCAAATGAATGGAAAATATCCTCTCACGTGGTGAACAAGAGAGATGCAGGTACAGGTAAAGTTGTGGACTCAGAAGCCTGCCAGCTGGAGACAAGGCAAGGGATCGGGGAACTTTTGTGGGACAGAGATTCAGGAGACAGATGAATTTACAATCAGGATCGAGCGGGGAAAATTGGAGAGTGGGAAGGTGGATTAGTCTGGAGAGGAAATCTTGAGGAAAATGAAAGTGAGAGAAAATAAGGAAAACAAGGCAAGGTTTGCATTTTAGGAAGTGGTACCTCCAAGGTATGGACTCAGAGTGGCTTTAGCCACTCTGCTCCAATCACCATCAATGTCCCCTCCCCCACCCTTGGCAAAAAGACCCTGATTGACAGCATTTGCCAGTACTTATGGTGTAAAGGTGTAAATATTCCCCTTTTGGCCAAATTAAAGATACCAACCGTTGGCCTATCTGGGAAGAAAAGTGCCCAATCGACTTGCTAGCTTGTGAAAGTTGGCTCCAGAACCAACCCCACCTTTAACGAAAAGACAACCTAAGAGAAAAATAGTGGACTTGCTATTCAAACACAGCTTCAAGAAAAGAGCTCTATGGCCTTCCCCATAGCCTGCAGCTAGAATGTCGACCTTAAAACCCCCCTTGGCAGAATAGACAGCCGTCTTTTCTCTGTAACTGATAGGCATGGGATTGACCTCTTTCAAGTTTCTATGCAAAACCTTGGCATGCGGTTATTTCATCTTTTGGTATTGACATGCATCTTTTATACATAGCTGCTCTTATCACTACATATACACTTCAGTGCAAGAGTCTGAGATGATGCAACATCAGCCTGGGGTGAGAGCATTTGACGGGGCGTATGTCACCTACAGGGGAGTCAGATCAGTGACAACAGATTTCAGGGTCTGAAGGATAAAAAATGCTGCCTTCAGCAACTCCCCATGGTTTGGGGTGGGCTGGTGATGGGGCAAAGCCTCTCTACCACAGTTGGCTTCAAAGGAACTAGAAGGAAAGCAATTGCCCCGCGACTGCTTACCATACATGGAGTTCTAGTGCTGGCAAATGGTCCAGAAAAGGATCTTACCTCGAGACTGAGCCCTCTGGTCACACACTTCGAAACCTGGTTCTAGGTACTTTGCACCTATTTTAGATATATATGCCTATTTTTTTTTAATACTTTCAGAGAAACCTTCATATAAGTCCTTTCTTCAAACATATATAAGCAATTCACATAGAGTTTTTAGAACCTCAAAATACTCAGTTCCTTTTGTTTGAAAGAATGTAACACATATTTATGGTGGTATTTCCATGATTTACACTTATTATTCCTTTTCACAGAAAAATTCTAGAAAGATTTTGGCTCAAAAAGGGCCAAATATTTTGTGTCTTTTTTTTTTTTTACATTTAAGTAGATGTCATTCAGGTCTGAGATGATATTACAGAAAAACTAGACATGTTTTTTCCCCTCAATTATTAGTTCATATGCATTTTAATGACCAAAACATAATTTGGGTTTTTTAAGGTACCCTAAATTATTTTCAAGTATCCTCATTTAAATTTTAAAAATTGCAACTGGGGACCTCAAACCCTGGAAATTGCTGCACTCCTCTGGCCCTCTGGGAGGACTTGTCTTTTCCCAGAAATGACGGTGGCCGAATGAAAGGAGAGTTTGCTCGCCTCTGTGTGTGAAATACTGCTTGCGTTGCCCGGCTGCAATCCCCAAGGTTGTGAATGTTAATCACATGAAGTGTTTATTCATTAGGTGTTCCTGTTTTGTTTTCTTTGGGACTGCCTGTTTCAGAAGCCCTGCTCATGTCTGTTCCAGGCAAGAACCGCTGAAGAGGGTTAAAACCGCGAAGAGCTCCAGAAGGTGTTGGGAGGCTGTGATTTATGTGTGTGAGTGTGTTTGGTTTGGTTTGGTTTTTCATTCTGTGTCACTCTATTTTTTCTCCTAGTTTTCCTCCTTTTTCACTTTCCCTAGGTAGGAGTAGTTGGTGGACAGGGATCTGTTTTGATTTCCTCATAATGTGGCAACAGCTTTTAGAGTATGGAAAAACGGAGGGCCGGTGAAGGGCGTCGGAAGTCGAAGCAGTGGGTTCCCTCCCCATAATCCTGCATAACCACGGGCCCTCCCAGAATCTGCAGGCCCTTTGGGACTCTCGCCCTCTGCAACCCTCCACCACCTCTTTCCTAATTCAGTACAAACTCTGCCCCTCCCTTCACGGGGAACCACGACCCCTAAATACCATCCTCCTCTCCCGTCAGCTTAGTATCACTCAGGGCAGGATTTTATTTTTACTTTATAGGTTTTCTAGCATTTTCATTTAAATTCTCTAAATTAGGGTATCATAAAATAGAAATGTCAAATTCTACTTTTGTCTTTTCTTGACTTTTGTTGGCTGCAATATAAGGTCTAGTGCATACAATGAGTAGTAATTTAACAAAATAATCTGGATCATTTAGGATCCACACATACCCAAGAATGATAACTTATTCCTCTTTTTATTGTAAGTAAAATTTGATCAATACTATAAACAACTTAGCCATGGGAAAATAACTTTTAACTGGAATTATGAAATGATTTTAATACCATTCTTAGTAAAATATTTATGCTCATCATAGAAGAGGAAAAAATACTTGTCAGTTTAATTTTGCCAGAGTAGAAAATTAAATAAATGAAAAAGTAAAAGACATAAAAGTATTCTCTGCAGTTTAAAGGATCCTTGTTTTTCTATTAATCAATAATATTCCAGGTACCTTTTTAATATGACGCTCACTAGAAGATGTCAAAATATTATGACAAGGTAGAAGAAGCTATAAAATTTCTGGAGTTTACAGTTTTTATGTCATTTTGTCCAACTCAGAGACAGCTTAGGACACCTCTAATTTATTAAAAATGAATTATTTTGGTACCATCAACTTTATCTGCAAAGGGCAAATGCAAGAAAAGGTGTGTTTAAAAGGAAAGGTTAGAAAAATAACAAGTAAAACAAAAACGAAAAGTTTGCTAGTTTGCAGTTTATTTTTTAGCCTTTGAAGTTTGGAGTCCTGGATGATATACCTCATCTGTAAAGCTCTAAAATGTTGGGAGCTCAATTTTAAATATTGGAAAATTGAAAGACGCTCATTGTTTTCAAAGTTCTGCATCACACACTACGGGTGTAACACTTAGCATAGCAATGTTTTGAATGGCCAATGAACGTCACCTTTTTTCCACTTCTCGGTAAAAATCATCCATTTTCTTAGTGAAGGCTGAAAAGATTAAAATGTGCAGAAAGCACAGCACCTAGTTTCATATGTCTTGAATTATGCAACTGCATTCAGTTCCTTTAGCTTAAGTACTAGTAATGTAAGTAAATATTGCAGTGAGCAATTGGCAGCACAGTGATGTTAAGGACCTAGCAACCTCTGACATATTTAGAGAGTTATAATTTGGTCTCAACATTGACTCCAGGCTTAAACTTGGCAAGAGTGTTCTTGATTGAGTTTCCATTTTTTTTTTTTTTTTTTTTTTAGCTTACAAAATATTTAAAATTAGTTTTCTTGTTATTTATTCAAAGGTGGCCAAAAATAACCTAAATTTGGCTGCATTTAGATAGTTCTATGCATCTTTAATTTAAAATCAGTTTTAACTTTAAAAATGAAATGTTGCAGACATCTGTGGATAACGGAGACCAGGTCCGATTGGCAGAGCTTTAATGTTTGTGCACGTGAGCCTGTGCATGGGGTAATAATATGACCCAGTAAGTAAAACACTGGTTCAGTGAACCTCTACTCTATTTAGTATACTGTTATTAACTGAATTGTGTACTCTCAAAATCCTTATGTTAAAGCCCTAAAGCCCAGTGGGACTGTATTTGGTGAGAGGGTCTTTCAGGAGGTAATTAAGGTTAAAGGTGGGATGAGGAGGAGGGTGTCAATGGGGGAAAAAGGAGAAACATCTGTAACAAAAACAAATTAATAAAAAAAAATTTTTTTTAAAGATACAAGCCAGTAAGTATGTCATCTTTGGTTAATGTGCACAGAAAAAGAAAATCCAAAAGTATTTTCTTAATGCATTAAACTTAAAACATATAAGTCAAAAATAAATAAATAAATAAATAAATAAATAAAGGCAGCCTTAAGGGTGGGGCTTCCTCATGACCTCCTTTCATCTGATGGGACTGGTGTACTCATAAGAAGAGAAAGAGACCCCAGAGATGCCCGCATGTGCACAGAAGAGAGGTCTCGCGAGGAAGACGGAAGCCAGGAAGAGAGGCCTTACTGGAGGCCAATCCTGATGGCACCTGGATCTTGGACTTCTCAGCCTCTACAACTGTGAGAAAATAATTTCTGTTGTTTATGTCACCCAGCCTGTGGCCTTTTTTTATGGCAGCCCAAGCAGGCTAATACATATAATATATGAAAAACTGGAAGGACCTAGGATTATTTTAACTAAATACTTGTATTTCGTCTCCTTAAGGTCATTTCCTTTCATTCCTAAAATTCTTCACAGAAGTTCATTACAGAATTCTTTACATAAGTATCTTATGTTCTTTCTTCATATAATTTTATAGCACTCATTACTAATTAATTCATTCCTGTGATAGTGTTTTTAAAATAGTCCTTTGCTATAGGTAATTTTCAGAGTTTTGTTTTTCTTCTGAGTGTTTAGTCTGATGTTTCTCTTCCTTTGTTCTGTAAAAGTTTTAATAAATCTTGCGTTAGTACTTTTTAAATTTTTTAAAATAATTTTATTCAAACTTAGTGTTTCTTAAAGATAGGTTTTGAAGATTGGCTCTGTCCCACTCACTGTTTTGGGGGAGCAAGTGATTTCGGTTCTCAGATCTACAACTTCAAAACAACCTGATGTACATAGCTCCTATTCTGTTTCTGTTTAGCCCAGATACTCACCTAGTCCTATTCTGTTGTCCTGAGGAGTCAACTTCTGCTCTCACTACCTCATTCTCTAACAATCAAGAGAGAAGTAGTATGTTGAAGAAAAAACCTAACAGTATACGCTGTTATTAGGACTTTGTTATCCACTGAGAAGGGAAATTGAGGAAGAGGGGGACATTCTGCTGGGGGTTGGGCTGATGCTTACACTTTGGGACATGTTGAGTCTGGAGCATCCATTGACCATCCAGTCAGAGACCTCCAATAGACAGATCTGAGATTGGGGTGATTGTAAACTGGGAGAGCATGAATGGAACTGAGATAACATTGAGTCTGTAAAGAGAGAAGAGAGCAAATAGGTACCACCAGAATTTAATAGATAAGTTGATGGTGGGAGGCCAAGGGCAGAGAGATAAGAAGTAAACCAAAACTATGTGTCAGAGAAGCATGTAGAATGGGAGTGAGAGACTGACAGCAGTGGGAAACAGCACAGAAATCAAGGAAACTACCACCTAAAGAGTGTTGATTTACTTTTCATTTAAAAACTACCCAGTCTGCTGACCTTAGCAAAAATAGCTTAGTGGGACGACGGGGACAGAAGTTTAGCTACAGTGGGTTGAGGAGGAGATGGTATATAGATACCTCTCCTAGAGAGGCTGCTCATGAGGAGAAGAGAAATAGAGTAGATGCTAGAGGAATTTAAAGGTTGATGAAGTTTCATTTACTTCATTTGTTTTTCATAGGGACAGAATTGACTATAAATTAAAGAGAAAAAGTCAGTAGAGAGAATGATGTTGAAAATACAAGAAATAAAATTTACTTTCTCAGTCAAGAAACTTGTTTTGAGCATCCACTAGGTATCGCATACTGTGCTTCCTTTGGGGATCCAAGGGCGTGTTAAAGAAGCATGGCTGCCGCCCTGCTGAGAATCCAAGATGCACTGGAGGCTCCAAAAAGGTAAATGAGATTAGAACCTAAGTAAAGCCATTAGTCTCAAGGAGAAAAAGAATTAGTTCTTTCATAGAAGTGAGGTAAAGTGGGCTTAATGAATGCAGACATATTTGTAGATGGAAGGAACAGAATAAGAGTTTGAAGTTCATACACTTCAAGGGCTTTCCTATTTCTATGACATAGGATGCAAATCATATACCCAAGTGAGGATGTTCATAGTAAAGACACTTAAAATAATTATTGAAGAAAATGAGATAAATAAGCAATATGTTACACAGATGATCACAGAGCAGAACTAATCCAGGTAAAGTTGAAGCTGGTAGATTTTGGTGTAAATCCACATGATGGTGTGACTTTCTCCAGTAGCACTCAGTGAGTGGCAGACCAAATATGGAGAGAAAAGAGGCAGAAGTATGGATTTATCTCTGGTTTTGATAAGACTAGCTGCTGTAACAGATTAACTTAGAAATTTCAATGGTTTAACACAATAAAAACTTATTTCTCATTCATTTAAAATTCTTCAGAATAAGAGTGGGAATTTATTTATAAAGTTATTTAGGGAGTCAAGCTACTGAAGATACCCATCTCCAGCATGCAACTTCCAAGAACACCATAGGTGTTGTCATCCAACCAGTAGATGGGGGTAGGGGAGAAGGTGAAGGGTCATGCTAGAGGTTTAAGTAGGCCAGATCTAGAAGTGGCATACATCACTTCTACTCACAGCCCATTGGTCAAACCTCAGGCATGTGCCCAAACTTAACTGCATGACTGTGTACTTAGAAGAAAAAAGGTTTTGGTAAACAGATAGCCAGTTTCTGACATGGGGGGTGGAGGTAGGGGTTTCAAGAAGTTAAGATGGATCAATAGATAGATGATGGGTGGACAAACGGGTGGATGTACAGACAAATGGATGGATGGATAGATGATAGATAGATAGATAGATAGATAGATAGATAGATAGATAGATAGATAAATAGATAGATAGATAAAAGTGGGAGGGGGAAAGAAGGAAAAGAGGGAGGGAGGAAAGAAGGAAGGAAGGAAAGAATAAAAAAACTGAAAGAGGAAAAGACAGAGACAGACTAAGAAGTTGAGAACACAGGCAAAGGAAGATTTAAGTAGTAATGGAAGATGAAGTTAAACCAGAGGGGAAGGAGAGACTTGAAGTATAAGCAGGTAAGAGATTGGAAATTAAGATGGGAAAGCAGGAGTGAGAAAGCTAGAAATACTGGAGATTGTGACCAGAAGTTAGGATAGTAGACTTTTTAAGTCCAAAGACAGAGAGGAATCCTGGGAGCAACAGGGTCCAGGATGTTACTAAAAGCAGGTTACTGTACAAACTGTGAATTTTCGGAGCTGCGTGAACCACAGGAAGTAACGGTGAAAAACTAACAGCACTTTCAGTGACAAGTAAAATTGAACCTAGGTGCCAAAGTCCTTGACAAACACAAGAGATGAATTAATATGCCACAGAGCATGAAAATGGATGTCAGGAATAAACCTCAAAATAGAAGGAGGATTTTTTTACTGGAAGATGTAGGAAATAGTCCAGAAAATCAACAAGGAGGTACAAGCCTAGTGAAACATGGAATGAATAAGTAGTCTCTAAGTAGATGGTTGCCAGAAAAATCATGCCTGCAGTAAGGGGAGGGGTGCTACTGTCAGTGAGAGCAAGACGTTGCACGAAACATTCTATTGACAGTGAGTGCTACAGCAGAATGTGGCTTCAGAAGGCCTGGAAGATATCTGAAAATGCACCATGGGGCAGGGAAAAACCAGCAAAATAGTGTTGCTCAGGAGAAAAACTATGACTATAAAACCTTCAAGTTTTGAACAGTAGCACAGGAATCAAGGGTAAGAATGAGAAGGATGATGGTATTACATAGAATCCGTGCACATACATTTGTTCCTGTACCTCCTGAATGTCACAGAAGAATGGCATTTGTTGCCTCTTGCCACATAGGCCCTGGAAGCTGAAGGCTGCCCCATGTCACACCTGAGGCACAGAATCTGTGGTGTGGCTGAGACTCTCCAATTTTAGGGACCCTGCTCCCTAGGCTGACCCTGCAGGGTACTGCTCTGAGTAGAGATGGATCCCTTGCTATTCAGAAGATCTGGCAAGCTCTATCCTACTGAATCAGGAAGAAATCTGCTCTGTACATTTCCTTACTTTCAAAGGTTGGGCTCTCTCTCCCTTTCAAGACTCTAAGCAGAAGCCTTAGCAAAATAAATGTGGTAAGGAAATGCAAAGGACCAACAAAAATTATCTCAACAAGTTCACTTACCACATAATGATATGTTTATAATAAATGAAGTATTAACAGCACTCTAGGTACTCAAAGACTATATTGAGAGCAAGAATATTTCCTACTACTCTGTCAATCCATCCAAGCCAAAGGGATTCAATGGCTAAACATCTGTCACCCCATTTAATTTTGATTAGTTGTGAAAACTGAAAAGAATATATTTATTTATTTATTTATTTTAATATATTTTTATTGATTTTTTAGAGAGAGAGGAAGGGAGAGAGAAAAAGAGATAGAAACATCGATGAGAGAACCATTGATAGGCTGCCTCCTGCATGCCCCTCGCTGGGGATCAATCCTGCAACCCCGGCATGTGCCCTAATTGGGAATCAAACCGGTGACCTCTTGGTGCATGGGTCAACACTCAAACACTGAACCACACCAGCCGGGCAAGAATATGATTTTTAATACCACCAACATGGCAGCCTCTTTGACTCTCTTCCCTAAACTAGGGCAACTACCAAAAACAACTTGCCAACATACTTTAATAATGATTTCAGGTTTTAGAGAAGCTATTAGGACATAGACAAATAACAAAGACAATTACTCAATTTCCCATGTGATTTATTAGTGATGGTGGGAAAAATGCTGCCTGAGGATCATCAAATAGCACGGCCCTTGCCTTTCAATTCAGTGGTGAACTAAATAATTTCTTTCTACTCTGCCTACTTCAAAGTTGTATTTGAAGTGGCTACATTTTGGTATAATGTGTAGTATAACTCTTCCATTTTTACGCAATCTTGTAGCCCCATAAAATAAGAGCAGTACCACTACCCATTTGCACATGAAAACATTTTAATAAAAGCATTTGGAATGATTGATCACTGCTTTCTCCTCAAATTATTCTCCTCTCTTCGTATCCAGAACAACATACTCCCTTTGTTCTCTTTCTGGCTAACCCTTCTCTGTCTCTGCTAATTTGTTTTTCCTCATCGGCCAAACCACTACATGTTGGAGTGCTGCAGATCTCATTCCCTGTAACTCTTCTCTAGCTTATCAATTTGCATGATTTTAAATATCACTGTATTTGCAGGACTCACAAACTAAAATTTCCAACCCAAAGCTCTCCACTGAATTCCAGAATGCTCATCCAACTGCCCTGTCCATCTCCACTTGGATTTCCACATGGCATCTCTAACTCCACGTGTCTGAAACACAAACTCCAGATTCCAATTGTCCATAAAACCCTCCTTCCACCATCTTCCCTATCTAATTGAGAGGCTGTTTCTTCCTTCCAGATATTCAGGCAAAACACTTGAAGTCATCCTTGAGTCTTTTCTTCACACTTTATATCCAATCATCAGATTGGATGTCTATCTTTAAAATACATCCAAAAGAGACACACCTCACCAACTCTACCATCACCATCCTGGTCCAAGTGGCATCTTGCTTGGCTTATTACAATAGCCTCACACACTACCCGTTTCCACTCTTATTCCTACTGCAATCTATTCTTATTCCAACCACAGAGAGTTCCTTATACTAGATTTTATCACTCCTGTGAGCAAAGCCCTTCAATGGTTTCATATCTCAAAAGTGGAAGCCAGTCAATATTGTGGCCTGTCATCAGTCTGCCCCATCCCTTTTATTTCTCTGACTTCATTTACCTTTAAATCACTCCACTTCAGCCACCTTCGCCTCTTTGCTATGTCCCAAGCACATCAAGTTTGCTACTCTTAGGTTACTGGCTTGGTTCTCCTTCTGCATGGAAGTATCTTTCCCTATCTATCCTTGGCTTGCTACCACGTTTCCTTCAGCTTTTTGTTTGTGTCATCTTCTAAATGAGGTATTTCTTGATCATCCTATTTAAAAACTACCACCCCATCCTAGTACCATCCTACCTCCTTTTCCTGCTTTATCTTTTTCCAAAGCACTTACGTCCATTTATCACATATTTTTGTTTTTTTGTTTATTGTGTATCATCCCCAACTAAAACATAACATAAACTCTGTGGATACAGGAATTTGTATATGTTTTGATGACTGTATTGGTGACTACTTGGTGCTTGCAGTAATGACAGATACATAGCAGATGCTCAATCAATACCAACTAATAAAGGAAGAAAGCATACTTCATTGATATGTGAAAACTGAATATTATATACTTGTAACTGCCAAAATTTATAACTGAAAATTATTAATTTTGAAATTTTGAAGGTATTTCAAGGAGGTGTTTATTCCTTTGGGTTACATGTTACAAAAAGGAAATAGGTCACTCAGTATATTTTTTATACTCTCTAGGAATTTTCCTCAACTTACTCATTCTACTTTTGAAATATTTTATTTCACCTATATTTTTTAAAGTTTTCTTGTTCTCCAAGTGTTGCTTTTGCATAGCATCATATCCTCGTTTTTAACAATAGTGAATAGAGTATCAAAGTATGTATGAATGAGTGGTGGGAGAATTCACTAAAATTCCCACATAATTTGAACAAGTATTTGTCTCATTTATGCCCATGTGTACATTTATGGGAATTTTAAAAAATATGTTTGTCTTCGTAATTCTTTATTATTTTTCAAGATT
Organism: Tadarida brasiliensis; assembly: GCA_030848825.1. Classification (NCBI taxonomy): domain Eukaryota; kingdom Metazoa; phylum Chordata; class Mammalia; order Chiroptera; family Molossidae; genus Tadarida; species Tadarida brasiliensis. The sequence goes on along the minus strand of CM061257.1, from coordinate 56,938,759 downwards.
CCTCAAATGTCTGTTAAACATTAGTTGTCTTTTCACATTCAGGAATGAGGCAATAAATAACCTAATTATCTGGGAATGTGTGTGTGGGTGTTGGTGGAATATTTTGGTGGTGAGCTGGTCCTTATGCTTAAGATTTCCTATATCCCAAAATGCTGATGTCTTTGCTCTGGGTACCAACTGTCACACCAGCTGTCCCGATGCAATTCAGTTAGTCACTTATTTCTGAAGGGAAGAGCCCTTCAATAGCTTGCCTACATGGGTTAAGGTTCATTGTTAGGTATTCTGTCTACCATATGAAGTATAAGATTATTGTGACCTTCCACACAGAGATCTCTAATGCTCTTGTTTTTTGACTCACTGATCATTCTGGGTCTTCATCTGACCCCACATTCCTGAGTTTTGAGCTTTGTCAGGATTCAGCAGGGCAGATCCACTCCCTTCCCAGGCCCTGGCTTCTTTTAATACCTCTCCCAAAACCTCTTTCTGTTTGCCAGAAAATTGTGAAAAATTGTCAATCACTAATGGTTATCTCCCCATTTGTTCACCATGGTGTTTTTATATGTTTAAATCCCTTCAACTGAGGGATCTGAGATGGAAAAGGACACAGTACCAGGTGATTAGTGTGCTATCTTCTCTGCCCTCTACCCTAAAGCTAAAATGCTAGAAAAATAGCTAGGTGTATAAAAATGAACATCAGGCTTACAGAATTATTTTTACAGGATAATTTGAAATATGGGTGCATAAGAAAAATTTAAGGCTATTTTTAGAGTATTTGGAAAACTTGTTAAAAATTTAGATTACTGGGTCACACCACTGACCAATTAAATTAAGATTTATATAACAGGATGCATGCACATTAAAATTTGAGAACACGTTAATTTAAAGGATGATATATGAGTACTCATCTCTTAGTTTGATTTTTCTTATTTGAGTTTAAATGCCTCTGCCCGAATACTGCTCTGTCAGAAAACTCTGTTGCCTATTAATAATTGAAATATTTGTGATGTGCAAGGTTCAGTAGACAAAAGTATGAACTCTTCTAATCGTTTTTATGATTTTAAAACCTTTTCTTAAATATAAGTAAAGAAAAGGGATTATGTTCTCACTGTGAACTCTATAGCCCTGTAGAATAATAGGTGCGTGCATGCTTTGTCAACCACATGAAACTTGGTAAGATTGCAGTGCCTGTGAGACCTACCTGTTCAGGGTTTACGTTGACTCCCTGAGTCAGGCATGTCAATAACCTGTGCCAGTTTTAGTTTCTCCTCTGCTCTCAATCTCTACACAAACACCAGGGGCTGATTTAATGTAAACATTCTAAGTACCAAATGCATCATCATGGCCATCTGTTCTTACTGCCATTTCTCATGGTGTCTCTGACTTCAACTAATAATGCAAACATCGCTTTAAAATTAATCATCAACAGAGCAGTGTGAATTGTTTTAAGTTAAATGAACATCTCTGAAGATGACTAATGGAAAACACCAACGTGGACAGATGTTTTCATTTGGGGAAATGTGTTACATCCCTTCAAACAAATCCCATAATCTACCCCCACAACTTCTGCTTAACAAGTAATCAAGTAAAATATAATAATTTAATTACATAGTTTTACAAACTTATTGTTTTACCACATTGTTCTCATTCAGCTTTGACAGCCCTTTTAATGTTAAAAATATTAACATTAATAGCTTTAGTTCCAAAAGGCATTAAATTTCTGTCACCTACAATAAACCAACCATCAGATGTATTTTACAATAGTCCTTACCCAAACAAACAGCAGCATGTTAACATAACTTAGCTAGTTCCATACAGGATACTCATGGTCTTCACAAACCTAAGAGACCAACAAATTCTCAGAAGAAATTCTAAAACTAATTTTATCTTCTTCTCTTTCCCAGAAATGGCAGTAGCCAGAAAAAGCTAATTTGGATACACATGTCTAGTAATTATTCTGCTGGGGGTTCCTCGGTATCAAGAGGCACAAGTGAGGAAAGAAATGAATAGCTGAGCACGTGTTTGTCCCAACAGGATGATGTAATTGACTAACAGATACCAAAGAACCATGCGAAGGCTACATGTTCCTTTAATGTAAGGAAAGAATTCAGGTTACAACATACAGCTTCCTAGATACACCAAACACAATGTGATAGCACTACCAAGCAGAGAGCAGGTTTCCCTGCTACAAGGCCCTGCAAAACATCTATCACCGGGATAATGTCTCTTTGGGGTGAAGATCTACTAAGGCCTCTAGAAACTGCATTTTATTTATTCCAGTGGATTTATATTTTCTACCCCCATTAGACCCAAGTGAACGCTAGCACATTTCTGAGTGTTTACCGGAGGACCTGGTCAGTTTCCTAGGAACAATTTTCCAGATAACAGACTCATGCTTTAAATATTAGTAGTCTTTCACTGAGTAATTATCAGATGAAAGCTGTCAATTTTAAATTAGACTTCATCTTCTCTACATCATATTTTTTAAGTAATGAGTCAAGTTATGAAAGAGACTAAATTAATATAAGCTATATATCACTGAAACTTCCTTTTAATTGTATAAAACAGTGAAAGGAGAGAAGGCAAAGAATCAATTATGCTGTCAAAGATTTAAAACAAACTCTAAATCAAGTATTGAAAAGATAGTTGTTTAAATGAAAATAGTTATTTCTGTAGATACTACATTGTGTACCAGATAGAACTATGTTTCATTGATCATTACTGAATAACATGAAAATCATTCCTATACTGAAAAATATAAATTCAAATATATTTTAATATGCTTCACAATGTACCTAATGATATTGCTAGACCCCTATTATGAGCTGAATTATGCCACACTAAATTCATATGTGGAGGCCCTAACCTCACAGTACTTCAGAATGTGATTGTACTTGGAGATAAGACTTTTAAACAGACAATTAAGGTGAAATAAGGTTATACTGGTGTCCTTATAATAAGAGGACATTTGGACACACCAAGTGACACTAGGGATGCTTGCATACAGCAAGAAGGCTGCCATCTATAAGCCAAGGAGAGAGGTCTTAGAAGAAACTAAACCTACCGACTCCTTGATCTTGGACTTCTAGTCAGCTGAACAGTGAGAAAATAAGCTTCTGTTGTTTAAGCCACCAAGTCTGTGGTATTTTGTTTTGGCAGCCCCAGCAAACTACTACAATGAGTGGCAGATGCAGGCGAGATGCACCACTGTGTGCCGGCTAGATGTGAAGTCGTATTTGTGGCCATAGATGAAGGGCACCCGGAAATAGAAGAGCAGGTAGATAAAAAGGGGTCCTGCGTACTCTGTCAGGAAGACCGTCACCCAGCTGGTCTGGGCCCCCAGGTCCCGGAAGTACAGTGTGGCTGTGATACCCACAGGCAGCTTCTGCAGAACATCCTCATCCTTCAGGGACTTGCCCTTGGGGTCCAGGCGGAGGGACTGGCGGGCAGGGTGCCACTATGGATGGTTCTTAGTGAAAAGGTTCTTGATCTCTGTGATGGTGGCATGGGGCTCCACCTTGTCCAGGAAACACAGCTTCTCCCGAGTCTTTGCATCCAGAATCTCCACCTCCTGGTGCTTCATGACTTCTTCACAAGGTGGCTATTACTCCTGCTGCTGCTGCTGCTGCTGCCTACCAGCGCGCAACGCTGCACGGGTCCCTCAGGCGCTCACGACCTCCGCGTGACACTCTGACAAAGCTTTTTTAAATTTTGTTTTACCACTAAAAAAAGCTGTAAGCCCTGGCCGATTTGGCTCAGCAGTTAGAGCATCGGCCTGCGGTCCAGAGAGACCCGGGTTCGGTTCCCGCTAAGGGCACGTACCTCGGTTGCAGTTTGTCCCCGACCCTGGTTGGGTCGTGTGGGAGGCACTCGATGTGTCCCTTTCACGTCGATGTTTCTCTCTCTCTTACTCTCTCTCCCTCCCACTCTATCTGAACAAAAAATGAAAAAATGTCCTCGGGTGAGGATAAAAAAAAAAAAAAGAAAGCTGTAAAACCTCAAAAGAAGAGAGAAAGAGAAGAACGGACTATAAAAACACCCAGAAAACAATTAACAAAATAGCAATAAGTACATACATTTCAATAATTACTTACTTTAAATGTAAACGGACTAAGCTCTCTAAACAAAAGACACAGAATGGCTGAATAGATAAAAAAAAAACAACAACAACTATCTATATTCTACCTACCAGAGGCTCACTTCAGGATTAAGGACACACACAGACTAAAGGTGAAGGAATGAAGAAAGATACATCAAAATAAAAAAGCTGGTGTGACTCTACTCATAACAGACAAAACAAGGACCACTAACATACACCATACACAAGAATAAACTCAAAATAGATTAAAGACTTAAGTGTAAGTTGCAAAACCATAAAAATCCTAGAAGAAAACATAGGCAGTAAAATTTCAGACATTTCTCGTAGCAATATTTTAGCCAATGTATCTCCTCGGGCAAGGGAAACAAGGAAAAAATAAACAAATGGAACTACATCAAACTCAAAAGCTTTTGCACAGCAAAAGAAACCATCAATAAAATGAAAAAGGAACCCACTGAATCAGAGAACATATTTGCCAATGATACATCTGATAAGGGATTAACTTCCAAAAAAATATAAAAAAACGTATATAACTCAACACCAAGAACACAAGCCAATTAAAAATGGGCAAAGGACCTTCTAAATAGATACTTCTCCCAAGAGGACATACAGATAGCCAATAGACATAGGGGAAAAAAGCTCAACGTCACTAATCGTCAGAGATGCAAATTAAAACTACAATGAGATATTACCTCATGCCTGTCACAATGGTTACCATCAATAAATCAACAAACAAGTGCTGGAAAGGATGTGGAGAAAAGGAAACCCTCGTACACTGTTGGGAATGCAGACTGGTGCAGCCACTGTTGAAAACAGTATGGAGTTTCCTCAAAAAATTAAAAATTGAACGGCCTTATGACTCAGCGATTCCACTTCAGGGAATATATCTGAAGAAACCCAAAACATTATTGGAAATAATATATGCACCCCTATGTTCGTTGTAATGTTATTTACAATAGCCAAGATATGGAAACAGCCCAAGTGCCCAACAGTAGATGAGTGGATGAAAAAACTGTGGTACATTTACACAATGGAATACTACCTGGCCATTAAAAGAAGAAGAAGAAGAAGAAAAGAAGGAGGAGGAGGAGGAGGAGGAGGGGCGGGGGAGGAGGAGGAGGAGGTGGAGGTGGAGGAGGAGGAGGAGGAGGAGGAGAAAATCTTACCTTTTGCGACAGCAGAGATGGACCTGGAGATTATTATGCTAAATGAAATAAGCCAGACAGAGAAAGACAAATACCATATGATCTCACTTATATGTGGAATATAATGAACAAAATAAACTGACAAACAACATAGAACCAGAGGCAGGGTTACATGGAATTATATAGAACAGACTGACAGCTGTCAGAGGGGAGGGGTTTGGAGGGCTGAATGAAAGAAGGTGAAGGGATTGACCTAAATCTCCAAAAACATACATAAAGCTACTTTGCCTAATGCTTTTATCTCCATTCTACCCATGGGGAGACAAGAGATTAGATGATCACTTGGGGTATGCTCTGTCTCAGGATCTGCAACTGCCTCATAACTGTTATATATGCAAAACCCAGAGCACCAAGAACTCTCATTTAGACATATGCATGATAAGTTTCTATATGAATAGGTCATAATTTCATTAAAATAGTAAATTGTAACTTGAATTCTAACAATTACTTGAAGCTGAAAATAAAGTCTGTTAACTGCTAAAACTGAGTTCAGAGATGTGTATTTCTGTGTTACGTTCAATATCACTAACACGTAAACACAGCAGGACAGTCACTGCGTTCTCAGCCTTAGGTGTTGGTGATTGCATCAATTTTCAGTCAGGATCTGGATCTCTTGGCAAGAGAAGGGTAAAGAACTGCCCTAAACATTCAGGTTAAAAGAACATCATCTTAAATATTCAATGTCATGTTCACATTATAATAATTACAAATGTATACTTACCACTAAATATATTAAATAGCATTGAAAGATAAACTCAGCCAACCACATTATTTTTAATACCTTCAATAAACTTCTCAAACTTATTGTATTAATAGAATGATGATTAGAGTTTGTGATCAATGAGTAATAGAGGCCCTAGACATTCTTAAATGCTGAGTAATATTGAATCAGCAATCAACAATACAGCTCCTAAGATTTTTTACACTTTCACCAGCAGACACAACTCAGCTGCCGAACATGTACCACAGAGTACCATAAAAGAAGCACTAAAAGTTTAGAACTCACCCAGATGAAAAAACACTTCATTTGATTGGAGAGAAATTAAATCTGCAACATTGCCACAATGTGAGCAATCCAAATAGAGAGCATAGCATGGACAAAACTACAAGACACATAGCAGGTATATAGATCCACCTACAGCATACCTAAAATAAGAGGATTGAGTGACAGCACGTGAAGCTGCAGAGATTAATAAACATTAGATCATGGAGAGCCTTGTATGCCATGGTAAGGAGCAAGAACTTACCCCGATAAGCCGGTGGTATATAATTGAATTAGGAAAATAGCTGGTATAATTTGCACTCTAAAAAGATTAAACTGGTGTGAATGGAAATTGCCACAGTAGAGTCACTTATGTCACGAGAACTAAAATGGAGCTGGGAGGCCATGAATAAGTTGGCCTTATGCTCATCCCACTTAAGAAATTTTGAAATTTAGCCAGCCTTGAAACCACATCGCGAAATTTACCTTACTCCTTGCTATGGCAACCAGACTATCTGCACTCTTCACCTAAAAAGGAGGCAGTCAGTTCACCAGTCAGTATCCTTCACTTGCAGAGAGGACCTAAAGGAGGCTGGAACTCTTGGATTTCCATGCTTGCCATCAAAGCACATCCTAGAACTTGCTTAGCTCAGAGCCTCACCACGAAGACCTGACTGATCTTTTTTGGAAAGTCTTCACACCATGTTGGTCAATAGAAAAAGTTTCTTTTCTACAAAATGTAGTTTTTGCCTTTATGAGCTCTGACTTTGTCTTCCTTGGAGCACAATTTGGGCTGCTACCTAAATCTGTGTTTCTCAGGTTGCAATCCCTTGCTCAAATAAATGCCTTTTATTCTTTATTGCAGCCTAAACTTTTTTTTTGTTGGTTGACATTGGCAAGAGTGCAGAAAACTGACTAGGAAAATGAGGAAGGGTATGCAATGGGAGGATAATGTGAAAACTAAAAGGAGCTTATTATTTGATGTTACTGAAACTGTGGTCACTAAGCAACATAAGAGAGGGTAAGTGTCTAAAGTAGGAAGTGAAGTTATTCATAGGAAAAAAATAGTAGGTAGTGTGGGGGAAGAAACTTTCCTTGATCCTTAAGGTTCTTTTGGCTGCTCTGATAATCAGATAGATATGGGACTGAATGGCAAGAGAAAAGGACCAAATTTAATTACATATGTATGTATGGGAACCCCACATACACGAGAGGTTCAGAAACAGAAAGAGAAATTGAGGTACATAAGACATCCTGAGCTAGAGATAAGGTAATGCACCTTGGGGTTTCAGAAGGTAACTGCAGGGAGAGCACATGTAATTATGAGCTTGCCCTGCCTGTCACAAAAATAGGTAAAATATTATTTCTGGTGATCTCTCTTATCATGGGCCAGGCTCCTAATTTAAATTCTTCTAGATAGTTAGAGAGAAATAAAAGTTTCTCTTGAGCCCACAGGCTCTCAGTTGCCTGTAAGCTCAAAATATTTTTCTGCATAGCAATGAGGCGCGTCTCGGGATGTCTTGCTCTGAACCCCTACAATAGAATGAATAGAATTTGGTGATTGATTTTATAGAGTGAGGTTATATAAAAGGAGGAATAATTTCAGCATCATGATGCTTAGTCCTTTCTTTGGATCATAAAACCCTGTGAAAATCTGAAAAGCCATGGCCCTCCCCCACATGGCTATGACAACTTCAGAGCCCCATGAGGGGTAGGCTGAGACCTTCCCTGATCTACACCACACCTTCATATCTCTCCCTGTCAATTCCTACCTACTTCCTTACCCTCCCTTCTACAGCACCGTTCTCAAGTGATTCACTCCCTAACACATGCCCAGCATGCTTATCTCTACCTCAAAGTCTCCCTCCTTAGAACTCCAACCTGCAAAACAGAAGTTGAAGGCAATGATACCATTTAACACTTCCATCAGAGTTAAAGAACAAAAGACCTGAAGTTTTTAAAGATGCCAACTTAACACCATACTCACAAAAACTCGTGTTTGAAATACAAAGATGACTCAGTAACAGGAATTTATTAGTGTAGTAAACCTTGCTAACTATACCCAAGAAAATCATATCATCTCAATAGATGTCCACAAGTATGTTTAACATCTTCCATTCTTGAATCTTTAAACTCTTGACAGTTAAAACCCAGAACCAGCTCAAAATGGTCCTATCCTGTTTCTAACAAAATACCGAGTTGCCTTTCGGACTACAGACGAAAAACCCAAGTCATGCAGCTGAAGCACGTGCAGAGGAAAGAACTTTGACCACCAGCTGCATCTGGGACCAAAGGACCTGGACATGACCAGTACTCTTTCAGAAGGAAGTATCCACTGTGCAGGAAGATCTTGTACTGAAGCCCCTTACCACATCTTACCATACAGGCCAAGTTCCAAAGTTCTCCAAACAGAACCTGCACTGCCCAAACTTCCACATACCAGTCTGTGCCTCCTAACCTCTAGCCCTCAATCTTTGTCTTTAAAAGCCCTTGATTAAAAGCCATCGGGTAGTTCCAGTTTTAAGGGATAGCTTCCTGTTCTTGCTTGGAACCCTGCAAATAAAACAGCTTTAATTTTTCCACTGCAAACCTTGATGCTCAGTGTTTGCCTTTGCTGCGCATCGGTTGGGTTTGGTAACAATAGCACAGTAAATATTTTCTCAACTTCATAAAAATATGTAACTCAAAACAAAGATCCTCATTATGCTTAATGATGACAGACAAAAAGCATTCTCTTTAGAGTAAGGAACAAAAAAAGGGTTCCCAGGATCATCACTATAATTTGATATTGTTCTCAATGTACTAATTAAAACAAAAGTAGATGATAGAAATAAGTCATATAAATATTGGAAGGGAGAGGACAAATTTTAAATTGCAAATAGTACAGTTCTTTACGAAGACAACCCAGAAGAATTGCCTGAAAACTATCTTATATGGTAGTAAATTACAAAATTAATATACAAAAACAGATAGATTTTCTAAACACCACTAAAGCATTATAAAAATTTTTAAAACTTCATTTAAAATAGTAATTAAAGTCTGGCCAGTATGGCTCAGTGGTTGAGCATCGACCCATGCACCAAGAGGTCACCGGTTTGATTCCTGGTCAGGACACATGCCCAGGTTGTGGGCCAAATCCCCAGTGGGGGGCATGCAGGAGGCGGCCAATCAATGTTCTCTCTCATTGATGTTTCTATCTCTCTCTCCCTTCCTGTCTCTCTAAAATCAATAAAGGAAAAAAAAATAGTAATTAAAGCCTAGCCAGTGTGACTCAGTGGTTGAGCGTTGACCCATGCACCAAGAGGTTGCTGGTTTGATTCCTGATCAGGGCACATGCCCAGGTTGTGGGCCCGATCCCCAGTGCGGGGCATGCAGGAGGTGGCCAATCGATGTTCTCTCTCATCAATGTTTCTATCTCTCTCTCCCTTCCTGTCTCTCTAAATCAATAAAGAAAAAATATATTTTTTAAAATAGTAATTATAAAGAAAAAGACCTTGTATAAACCCAATAACCAAAAAGACACATTATTGTACTTTATCTATTGAAGAATATAAAAAAATTAAATAAATTAATAAACCACATTCATGTATGGAATGACTTGCCACATCTAGCTACCTATTATGTATGGAGTGCGATGTCAATTAAAATTCTAGAAGACACGAAACTGGACATGAAACATTTTGATTGGAAAAATAAGGGGGAAAATCTGGAAACTTCTAAAAAGAAGTCATAATAATTAAAATAGCTCATTAATACATTTTAAAAACAAATAGACAATTCAAAAGACAAACACTAATAGAACAGAAGAAAAAAATTAAAAAAATGAAAAAATAAATAAATGAATAAAAAAACTTAATTCAGATAAGAATTTATTTTATGACAAAGGTAACATCTCAACTCAGTGGAGAAAGAAAAATATTACTCAATAAAGTTATCTTAGAAAATTATATAACCTTTTGGAAAATGCTTTACCTTAATGCTTATGAATGGACAAAGCATGTAACACACACACAACACACACACACACACACATTAAACTATACATTTATTGAAGAAAAACTATTAAATTCTTATTGTCAGAGCTGAGATGACCTTTGGAAGTTGGACATAAGACAGATAAGCAACAGTAGTCCTCCTACTGTTCCCCCCATGCAGGAGGCCCCATCTCCCTCGGCTTTTCCTAGACCTCTCCTACCCACCCTGCCCCACACAGCCTCATGGTTTGCTCACTTCCCTCATATTTTCATTCAAATATTACCTTCTTAGTTCTTAAATTGCAATCCACCCTAATCTCTCTATTCCCCTATTCCTTTTCTCTGCATTAATTTTCTCCTTAGCACTAGCCACCATCTAACATATTATTTTAGTTATTTTATTTATTTATTATGTAGCTTCCATAACTGGTCTGCAAGCTTTATAAAGGCAAAAGTGCTTTTTCTGTATTTTTCACTTCTCAGCACCTACAAGACTACCTGGAGCATACTTCTCAAAACATATCTGATGAATAAAGAATAAATTCTTAAAAAGGTCAAAGGAGTAAGAAGCCTAGAGAAAAGGTTGTAAAAAAAAGTTGGGGGCCCAGGCCAGTTTGGCTCAGCGGTTAGAGCGTCGGCCCGCGGACCAGAGAGTCCCAGGTTCAATTCTGGTCAAGGGTACGTACCTTGGTTGCAATTTGTCCCCGGCCCTGGTTGGGGTCGTGCAGGAAGCAGCCACTTGATGTGTCCCTTTCACGTCGATGTGTCTCTCTCTCTCTCTCTCTCTCTCTGTCTCTTCCTCTCTCTCCTTCCCACTCTATCTGAATAAAAATGAAAAAATGTCCTGGGTGAGGATAAAAAAAAAATTGGGGCTCTCTGTGCTGTGGATTCTTCTCCTATAAACCAACCCACTGAGTGTACAGATATCAACCCCCTCTTTATGTTCCTGAAAATTGGGGCTAGAGAACAGGTGCAAAAAATGCTGATACTCTGGTTGCCGCAAATACTGTAAATAATACATTTTCTTCATCTCTGACGTGGGAGGCTTGGTCTCCTGCCAGCACCTATAAAACTATAGCAGGCTAATTTATTAGTGTGCAAGTAGTGTAATATCCCAGACCTTTCACAGATCTAGATTGAGAGATGTCAAAATAACAGGATTTTGTATAGATACAGTAGCTTTAACAATAATAGTCATTTATTTCCACTCAATACAATACTAAATTACACTTTAGAAACATCATTCAACTTCTTTCACCTAGATTAAATTCATAAATGCATAACATTTATGTAGGATAGTTCACTACAGTCATTTATCTGGCTATCATAACTCCTAGCTGCAAGCAATAGACCTACTTTGGATAGGACATGATCTCAGCAGAAGCGTGAGAGAAACGTGAAGCAGAATCTACCAGATTACCTAACATACAAAACACAGCTGTTCCAACCAATCCATAAAACCATGAGCAAGAAACAAAAGCTATTTTTGTATGCCACTGAAATTATTACATTGCTATGTAGCAATAGCTGACTGATACAAGACCCAAAATATCAACACTGTCCATGTGATAAAAGATTATTTATCCCTTGTGCAATATCATTGAGGTAGGAAATACAGGGCTAGTATGGTGACTTGGCTACACAAACTTACTCAAGGACAAATGCTCCTGACATCTTATTGCTCTACCCTCCCCCCAAAACAAGTGTTATCGGGAGGATCAGCAAGAAGGCTGAAGCCGAAGGAAGTCCCATCTGCTTGCTCCAAACACAGGACCAGACCTGAGGCTAAACTGCAGAGCATTTAACTTGAAAAACCACCTGAAAATAGCTGACTGGAAATACTGTGAACAAGGAGGGCAAGGAGAGGAGAGGAGGAGCCGGGGAAGTGGGTGAGTAAACTCGAGCAGCACGGCTTGGAAAACGAAAGGAAGGTGTAGGAAGCAGCGCAGCTCCAGCCCCCTGGGAAAGGAGGAACTCATAAACCACACTGAGATCCCCAAAGGAGAGCAACTGAGAAGGGGAAGGGAGCACACGTGGTACCTGGGGAGAGAGCCCTGTTCCTCCCCATCTTAAAAGGGGGTGTCCCTCCCCCCACCCAGGGAATAGCTCTGAGCTGAGGATCAGATCGGCACCCCAGTGGCAGTGCCTGACCTGCTGGGGAATCAGATATTGGATATTGGATATCTGACTGGGAGGAAACCCCACACAGCAGAACAGCGAACAGCACATAGGGCAGGAAATCTGCACCCCAGCAGCAGAGACTGACAAGTTGGGGATTCCAACATCTGGCCGGATGGGAGCTAGGCAGTAGCCCCACCCAGCACAAGATTAAAGATTAAAGATTAAAGAGCCAAGCAGAGCATTTCTTTCTTTCTTCCTTTCTTTTTTCTTTTCTCTTTTTCCTTTTTCATTACACTTTTTCTTTTTTCTATTCTCACCTGCTTGGGTGGGGTGCCAGCAACCCATGCAGAATGGAGACATTGGAAGGAGAGGAAGAGACTGCTTGCCTCTCCTGAAAGCTACAGGCAACACCCCCAACACAAATCTGAGTAAACCACCTTGACTGGACCTGATGCCCCACAGAGCCCAGTGCTGTGGGGAGAAGGAAAGCAGCACAGAACAAATACATACAAGTGGCTAGCCCTGAAAGTGGTCCAGCCTCTGGGCTAGGATAGTTCTGCTCATAGGACTACCTGGGACCACGCCCTGCAGGGCTCCAGCCAAGGCCAAGGACCAGGCAGGGACAGTGATTCGCATTGGCCCACACCCGAGAACTGCCCAAGAGGACAGGGACCCACACCCAAGGGGCCAGATCCAACTACAACGGAGAAAAATCTGGTGAGCTCCATAAAAAGCAGATCCAAGGTTTTTGTTTGTTTGTTTTTCTGTTATTGTTGTGGTGGTGGTTTTGGTGTGTAGGGTTTTTGTTTTTTGTTTTGTTTTTATTCAATTGTTTTTTCTCTTTTTTTCTTTTCCCATTTTCTACTTTCCTATTCTATATTTTATTCAAATTGGCATTACTACCTTCAAAAATTATCATTATTATTTCAGTTATTGTTTTCTACCTTTTATTTTTCATACTTACCCTATTTCTTGTCTCTGCCTTCTTTGCCTTCATATTCTTATTTTTGTTTTGTTTTTTTCCCTCTCCTAACCCTTTTGGAGAATGTTTTCTAGTTTTCTTTTTGTGTGTGTGTGTGTGTGTGTGTGTGTGTGTGTGTGTGTGTGTTTTCTGGTTGTTTGTTTGCCCTTTAAGATTTTCATTGAAGCAGGTGCTTCTGCCACTGTAGATGCTGATATCTGTTCAAGGTGCCCGTTGGTTTTGTCTGCTGTTGCCTTCCTTTCTTTACTTTCATATACATTTTTTTTCTCCACCCCTTTTAAGTCATTCAGTCTCATGCCTTCTAGCACTGTTCATTGTGTGCTAGTGGGTGTGAGCATGCTTTCAGTTTGTTTGTCTATTCATCGTATTGCTGAGCCTGGGGATAGTATCATTGTTCAAGCTGATGTTTTTTTTCCTGTTTTTTTTGTGTGTTTTTTTAAAGTTTGGTTGTGCATTGCATTCTTTACTTTTATTTTATTTCAATTTTTTTTCCTTTTCTTTTCCTTCTTCTAATTCTTTTGCTCTCGCACCTCCTAGTGTGCCTTATATGGGTGTGAGTATGTTTTTTTGATTGTCTGTGTGTCTTTTCATCTTTTTGTTGAGACCGTTGTTTCCATTATTGTTGAAGTGGATATTTTGGATGGGGGAAGCTTTTTGGTTTGGTCTGGTTGCTTTATTTTATCCTGTCAACACCTATATAATGGTTGGCATGACAAGGTCAACAGGGCTGCGGTTGCAACTCATAGTGAATAACCCTGAGGACTGAGCCCACCCACAAACAGACCACAGCAATCAAGAGCCAAATTCAATGGGAGAGCCCACATAACCCACATAAGGCTCTATCCTAGAGCACTTAGCTCAGAAGATAAAAGAGACTACTCCATTGGGCCCCAAAGGAAGGCCACCACACCAAGACTGGGAGCTAAAGCAGTCTTATCTGACATACACAGACCTGCCTACGTGGCCAAAAAACACCTCACCTGGCTCCAAACTACCAGAATAATAAAATGGTGAGACAAAGCAACAACCCCCAAATGAAAGAAAAGGAGGAATCACCAAAAAGGAACTACATGAAATAGAGGCAAGCAATTTGTCAGATAAAGAATTCAAAGCAATGGTTTTATGGGTACTCAAACAACTTAGTGAGAACTGAAAGAAATTAATGAGAACTACACCAGCATTAAAAAAAAAAAAAAAAAGAGGTAGAAGCTATGAATAAAAATCAAGTGGAAATGAAGAATGACATAGCTGATATAAAAATACCTTGGAAGGATTCAATAGCAGATTAGAAGAAGCTGAAGACCAAATCAGCAAGTTAAAAGACAAGGTAGGAAAAAACACCAAATAGAGCAGCAAATGGGAAAATAAATAAATAAATAACTATAAAGCAGGAGGAGAGTTCAAGGGAGCCTTGATATAATAAGAAACATAACAATATTTACAGCATAGGGGTACCAGAAGGAGAAGAATCAGAAAAAGGAATAGAGAGCCTGTTTGAAGAAATAATCACAGAAAACTTCTCTAACCTGATGAAGGAAAAAGTAACACAAGTCCAGGAAACACAGAGAGTACCAATCAAGATGAATCCCAAAAGACCTACACCTAGACACATCATAAATAAAATGGCAAATGTTAAAGACGAAGAATCTTACAGGCAGCAAGAGACAGACAGAAAGTTACCTACAAGGGAGCTCCTATTAGATTTACAGCTGATTTCTGAACAGAAACAATGCAGGCCAGAAGGGAGTGTAATGAAGTATACAAAGTAAGGAAAAGCAAGGATCTGAATCCAAGACTACTCTATCCAGCAAGGTTATCATTCAAAATTGAAGGTGAAATGAAGAGCCTCACAGACAAAAAAAAAAAAAAAAGGCTAAAGCAATGTACTACAACCAAACCAGCACTGCAAAAAATGCTAAAGGGAATGTTGGAAGAAGAAGAAGAAATAAAGAGAGAGAGAGAGGAACAAAGGCATAAAGAATAAAAACAGCAACAAATACCTATCAATAATATCCTTAATGTAAATTACTTAAACACTCCAATCAAAAGACATAGAGTAACTGACTGGATAAGAAAACATGACCCATATATATGCTGTCTACAAGGGACCCACCTCAGAACAAAAGACACACACAGGATGAAAATAATGGGATATAAAAAATTTTCCAGGCAAATGAAAACAAAAAAAGTTGGTGTAGCAATACTCATATCTGACAAGATAGACTTCAAAATGAGGGCCATAGCCCAGCCAGTATGGCTCAGGGGTTTTGAGTGTCAACCCATGCACCAAGAGGTCGCTGGTTCGATTCCCAGTCAGGGCACATGCCCAGGTTGTGGGCCAAATCCCCAGTGAGGGGCATGCAGGAGGCAGCCAATCAATGTTCTTTCTCATTGATGTTTCTATCTCTCTCTCCCTCTCCTTTCCTCTCTCGCTCTAAAATCAATAAAGAAAAAAAAAAAAAGAGTGTCATAGTAAGAGACAAAGAAGGGCACTACATAATATTAAAAGGATTGATCCAACAAGAAAATATAACTCTGGTAAACATATATGCACCAAATATAGGAGCACTTAAATATATGTAAAAACTTCTGGAGGACTTCAAGGGAGAGATTGACAGCAATACAATCATAGTGGGGGAATTTAACACCCCTCTGACACCACTGGATAGAACTTATAGACAAAAAATTAATAAGAAAACAAAGACTCTGAACAATACACTAGATCAGCTGGACTTAATTGACATTTACAGAGCATTTCACCCCAAAGCTGCAGAATATACATTCTTTTCAAGTTCACATGGGACATTCTCAAAGATAGACCACGTGTTAGGACACAAACTAAGTCTCTACAAGTTCAAGAAGATTGAAATCATATCAAGCATCTTCTCAGATCACAACAGCATGAAACTAAAAATTAAATACAATAAAAACACTCAAAAACATTCAAATACATGGAGACTAACCAGCATGTTATTAAACAATTAATGGGTTACCAAGGAGATCAAGGAAGAAATAAAAAACTTCCTGGAAATCAATGAAAATGAACACACAACAACACAAAATCTATGGGACACAGGAAAAGCACTACTGAGAGGGAAATTCATAATGCTACAGCCTACCTCAAGAAACAAGAAAAATTTCTAATAGACTATCTAACCCTACAACTTAAAGAACTAGAAAGTAAAAAAAGAAAAACCCAGAGCAAGTAGAAGGAAAGAAATAGTAAAGGTCAAAGTGGAAATAAATGACATAGAGACTAAAAGAACAATTCAAAAGATCAATGAAACAAAGAGCTGGTTCTTTGAAAAGATAAACAAGATCGGTGACCTCTTAGCTAGACTCACCAAGAAACAAAGCGAGAGGACCCGAATAAATAAAATCAAAAACGAAAGAAGAGGAGTAACAACTGACTCCACAGAAATACAAATAATTGTTAGAAAACACTATGAAGAATTATATGCCAACAAATTGGACAACCTAGGCAAAATGGACAAATTTCTAGAATCATACAGTCTTCAAATCTGAACCAGGAAGAGTTAGAAAACTTGAACAGACCAATAATAACTAAGGAAATTGAAGCTATAATCAATATACCCCCAGAAACAAAAGCCTGGGTCCGGACAGCTTCCCAGGGGAGTTTTAACAAACATTCAGAGAAGAACTAACACCCGTTCTCCTCAAACTATTCCAAAAAAAATTTAAGAAGAAGGAAGACTTAAAGCTCTTTCTATGCAGCCAGCATAATCCTAATTCCAAAACTAGATAAAGACACTACAAAGAAAGAAAACTATAGGCCAATATCCCTGACAAACATAGA
This sequence comes from Tadarida brasiliensis, assembly GCA_030848825.1. Lineage (NCBI taxonomy): Eukaryota > Metazoa > Chordata > Mammalia > Chiroptera > Molossidae > Tadarida > Tadarida brasiliensis. Next base: position 56,921,582 of record CM061257.1, on the reverse strand, counting down.
TGTCAAAATCCTTAACAAAATATTAGCAAATCAGATCCAGCAATATATTAAAAAAATTATTCACCATGATCAAGTAGGATTCATCTTAGGGATGCAAGGTTGGCACAGTATTCATAAATCAATAAATGTGATACACCATATAAACAAAATGAAAGATAAAAACCATATGATCATATCAATAGATGTTGAAAAAGCATTTGACAAAATCCAGCATCCATTTCCAATAAAAACGCTCAGCACAGTGGGAATAGAGGGATCATATCTCAACATAATAAAGTCCATATATAAAAAACCTACAGACAACACCATAATCAATGGGCAAAAACTAAAAGATTTTCCATTAAGAACAGGAACAAGACTGGGATGCCCACTTTCACCACTCTTATTTAACATAGTACTAGAAATCTTAGCCACAGCAATTAGACAAAAAGAAAAAATAAAAGGCATCCAAATTGGAAAGGAAGAAATGAAACTGTCATTATTTGCAGATGACATGATATTGTACATAGAAAATCCTAAAGACTACATCAAAAATCTACTAGATTTAATAAATGAATTAGGCAAAGTAGCAGGATACAAAATTAGCATCCAGAAATTGATGGCATTCTTATACACCAATAATGAACACTCAGAAAGGGAAACTAAAAAAAAATTCTATTTACCATTGCAACAACAACAACAACAACAAATAAGATCCTAGGAATAGACTTAATCAAGGAGGTAAAAGACCTGTTCTCAGAAAACTACAGGACATTGAAAAAAGAAATAGAGGAAGATATAAAAAAGTGGAAACAAATACCATGTTCATCGATTGGAAAAATCAACATCACTAAAATGTCCGTACTACCCAAAACAATGTACACATTTAGTGCAATTCCTATTAACGTACCAATGACACATTTCAAAGATTTAGAACAAATACTCCAAAAGTTTATATGGAACCATAAAAGACCCCAAATAGTCATAGCAATCTTGAAATAAAAGAAAAAAGTGGGAGGGATCACAATACCAGATATCAAGTTATACTACAAAGTCACCGTGATCAAACAGCCTGGTACTGGCATAAGAACAGGCATGTAGATCAATAGAACAGAACAGAGAACCCAGAAATTGACCCAAGACAGTATGTGTAATTAATATTCGACAAAGGAGTCAAGAGCATACAGTGGAGAAAAGACAGTCTCTTCAATAAATGGCGTTGGAAAAAGTGGACAGCTACATGCAAAAAAAAAAAGAATCTAGACCACCAACTTACACCACACACAAGAATAAACTCAAAAGGAATAAAAGACAACTCTAACTTGTGAAACCATAAAAATCTTAGATTAAAGTGTAGGCAGAAAAATGTCAGACATCATACCTAACAGAATTTTCACTGATGCATCACCTAGGGCAAGAGAAACAAAGGAAAAATTAATAAGTGGGACTACATCAAACTATAAAGCTCTGCATGGCAAAAGAAACCAGCATCAAAATGAAAAAGGAACCCACTCTCTGGGAGAACATATTTGCCAATGATACATCAGATAAGAGGTTAATATCCAAAATATACAGTACTCACACAATTCAACAAAAGGAAGACAAACAATCCAATTAAAAATGAGAAGAGGCCCAGAATAGATAGCTCTCCAGACAGGACATACAAATGGCCAAGAGACATATGAAAAAATGCTCAACATCTCTAATCAGAGAGATGCAAATTTAAACTACTATGAGATATCACCTCACACTGCCAGAATGGCTGCCATCAACAAATCCTCAAACAAGTGCTGGCAAATTTGTGGAGAAAAGGGTACTCTAGCACACTGTTGATGGGAATGCAGACTGGTGCAGCCACTGTGGAAAAAAATATAGTGCTTCCGCAAAAAATTAAAAATGGAATTGCCATTTGACCCAGTGATCCCACTTCTAGGAATATATCCTAAGAAGCCTGAAACACCAATCAGAAAGAATATATGCACCACTATGTTCATAGCAGCACTATTTACAATAGCTAAGATCTGGAAAAACAGCCCAAGTACCCATCAGTAATGAGTGGATAAAAAGCTGTGGTACATTTACACAATGAAATACTCTGCAGCTATAAGAAAGATCTCTTACCCTTTGAGATGCATGGAAGGACCTGGAGAGTATTATGCTGAGTGAAATAAGCCAGTCAGAGAAAGACATGTACCACATGATCTCACTTATTTATGGAACATCATGAACAAAATAAGCTGTCAATCAAAATAGATACAGGGTCATGGAAGTAGGGAACAGACTGACAAATCTCAGAGGGATGGGGGCTGGGAAGGGTGGGAAGAGATAAACCAAAGAATTTATATGCATATATGCACAACCAATGGACACAGACACTAGGTTGGGGAAAGCAGGAGTGGGGTGGGAGCAGGGAGGAAGGGGTCAATGGGGGGACATCTGTAATACTTTTAACAATTAAAAAATAAATTAATTTAAAAAATAATAAATCTCAAAAAAAAGAGAAAGAAGAAATGACTTTATAACGAAAAAACAAAAACAAGAAACAATTGTTATCATTCCAAAATAGCTCACTACCTTACCCAAGTTCTAAAAAATAATGGAATAGAGAAAGGCTGACAAACGCAACACACTTTCCTTTTACATACATCTTGGATTTTTACACCCACCAGGCTTCCTTACATCCCATTGGCCAGATATTCATCATGTGGCCACATCTAACTGAAAAGAAGGTAAGAAAAGTTTATTTTTGGCAGTCCTGCACATAGCTAAAAATTTGAGTACAACTAACATTATTTGCCATCCATTCATATGGTGACCCAAATATTTATGAGAACCTGTCTCCTTCACATAGAATATTTTGATCACCTCTGCGAAGGAAATAATTCCAAAGTCCCTTTGGTTACTGTACCCAGCTAAAAGTCTCTGCTTTCTGAATGTATAACCCATTCCATTAAGCATGGATATGGAGCCTCATAGTTTGACACCCTAACACTAAAACATAAGTTTATCTGTCCCCAACACACTCAATACTCAAGGCTTGTGAAGAAGGTAGACACAGCAAACTAAATTGACCCTACTGGGCACGGGGGATTGGGAAGCATACAGCAGTCACTGGGCCATGGCAAATAATCAAATCCTACTAGGTAGGAGTTACAAATATTCCATGATCCAACAATAAGGTAATTCCCTTGATTAGTCTCATCAGAAGTCCCTGATTCTGCTTTTTGGGAAGAAATGTGCATTTCCCTCCAAAGCCCTTAGTTCTACCCCCTGCAAGGTGCTTTGCTATCTTTTGTCCTCCCCTGCCATGAATTAAGTAGGTATTACAAGGACTGCTCTTCTTAGAAACTGCAGTGTTTTTGCTGGTCTGGATTTGGCAGCCCAGGGATTTCCTAAGGGGTTAAACAATTACAGGCTTTTCCAGGCTATGTTGTTGTTCTTTACCCATACAATTCCCTCAAAACCCTAGCAAGCTTCCAGGCAATTTGTTTTGGATTAATTCCATATGTAAGTAACTATAGCCAAAGATCTAATCTAGATGTAGTCTCCAAGCCTGAAGATGCTTGTCTTTTCCTTATTACCCTGTGTGCTGTGCTTACCCCCTCTCTGGATGGAAGCTACATCCAGGCTATCTGAATCATTTTGTTTGGGTAGAAAATCAATACCCTTAATTTGATTTTGCCTCTGGTCTGGCTCCCAAATCTGGCAGGGCATTGAGCTTATCTCCTACTAAGGCAGTGGCTTTGAAGCTACCAATTATTATTGCTTTGGTTTGGAGTACAGAATGAGTTGACTTTTTCAACCCTTAAAGGCTTCAAATTATAGGACTCACAGTAAAATTATTTTTGTTAACCTGACACAAAGAGCCTCTCTTAACAGAATTTTATTCCTTTCTACCTCTGCTTGCAGACTGGAGCCTGAGTTCATCTCTGTCGAAGGATTTGCTGCAAGAGCATGAAGCAGCAAACACATATCAAGATTCTGCAGCTTTCCTATGATTTCCCCTAATGTTATTTGGGGACTCAGTTACCATGTGGTCTGCCTTCTAAAGTACTGCAAGCAACAATTATATCAATGCTTTGCCTCCGCATATCAGAGCTCAATCAGCTTCTAACCTCCAATATCTGTGTCTCCGCTTCCTGCCTCCTGCTTCCCAACTGCTAAACATATTATGCCACATAGGTAGGTTATGCCACTTTATGCACCCCATTTCTGATATCAAATTCTATTTTAGTTAGGATGTTGCTTTGGAATATGTAACAGAGATTCAAATACAGTACATAAATAAATTAGAGGTTTAGTCCTCTCACATTAAAGTTTGGAGGTGGAAGTCTAGGGCTCTTACAGGTTACCCAGGCCCTTTCTATCATATAGCTCTGTCATCTCTGAGATACTGCTCTTATCCACATGCTACAATGTAACTTATCACCACAAACAGTTTTCACAGCAGCAGGATGGGGAAAGGTGGCAGAGGGCATCCCTTCCTCCCTTTAATAGCTGTAAGCTGCACACATCACCTCCAAGGGAGCTTGGCAAATGTGGTCTTTACACAGTAGCCACGTCCTGCTACAAAACAAGAGTCCTTTCATTATAGGAGAAGGGGAGGAGCATAGAGATCAAGGAACAAAAAATAGGCCTTGCAACAACCTCAAACAAGTGACATTATTTATTTGGCTCGAACATATTGGGGTATTGTGAACCAATATTTATAAGAATAAAAACTAAGTTGACTAGAATATTATTTTAAGAACAGCTGCTGGTCTAATAATATTTATAGAATATTTTACAAGGTATAATATCCAAAATATAATTTTTGATATAAATAGATGTAAATTTACAGTTAACTTTTTACCTAATAGGCATTTGATAAATAATTGTTCAGTGAAATGACAAATTAACAAATACTTATTGAGAACATGCTGAGGCCATAACTGTGCTAGACACTAAAGATTTTTTTTTTTAAGTATGACATATGTTCCCATAATGAAAGAATTTGGCAGCATTTTACTTGATGATACTGGTGAGGAAAAGTGTTGAATGCACCTAATAAAGGTATAAAATAATAATATATAAATAAGTGATATAAAATAATGATAATGTTTAAATAATAAATATAATAATCAAGGCATTTTCAAAAAAAATTCCAATGATTGCACAGAAAAATAATGCTTTTCTAAATTTAAAAAAATGTTCTTAAATAATTTCAAATGAACTACAAAACTTAGTTTCTTTTTAACTTGCTCTGGATAGTGACAGTTATCCAAGGGCAAATGAATTAATTAGTAGTTTTTTAAGTCTTCCAACAGTTTTTTAGAAAGAATGTAGACATTTTTAAAATGCCCACTGTCATGGACATAAATTAAGGTTTACAGCTCTGGCGCAAAAGAAGAAGAAGAAGGAGGAGGAGAAGGAGGAGGAGGAGGAGGAGGAGGAGGAGGAGAGGAGGAGGAGGAAGAGGTAGAAGAAATAAAAAATCCAATAGTGCATTAACATTTTTTTTCACTCATTTGCCATACTGACAGTGCCAACACGAATTTGGTGTAAATGCACAGACTCTCAAGCAACAATGTGCAGCCTTTCTTTGTTCTCTATGCTAAGAGATATAAAAGTTTAAGGGTCAAACAATACCAACTATTTAAAAATCATCTAAGTTAGAGCATTCACTAGTTTTAGCTAAGATACATTTGGAACACTGACAAATAATCACTTATGTACAATAATGAGAGGTAATTTTTTTGAAAAATAAAACTTTAGTGGAACAGTCCTGAAAAATGAACTGTAATAGGTTACCAGTTTAAGGTATCAACCAACTGGTTTCAGCCAGTTTGAGTCCATATTCTAAAATCTAAAACTTAGTTATCTTTCTGTAATCCCAGGGCTTCCTGTCATGTCAGTATCTATGTTATGAAGGAAAGGAGACTTAGGTGAAATGTTTTTATTTATCACAACTACTGTTATCAATTGCCTAAGACCTCAGCAGGTTCATGGAAGTCTGGGAAATAAATGTTCATGCATAAGGTTATTGCCTTAGCTGACTTAAAATTGCCCCATACAATAGTACATATCAACCCTTAGTGAGGCCTTTAGGAAGACAAACAGGTTGAAAAATGGGTTACAGGAGACAACCGCAGCATCTGCCTTTAGAGCGATCAACTCAGGAATTCTCTCAATTATGAAATCTTACAGAGAAGTTATTTTTCTTTCTCAAAATTCAGTGAAGACAACATTCCTTACTCCAGATCTGGCATTTTTTCATCATCACTGTCGAGTGAATCATGAGCTCCATTTACTCGGGTAAATCTGCATCCTCCTCACCACCCATGTGGTTCATCATCTCAGAGAAACGATCCAAATTAGGCATCTCTTCATCTGAATCATCTTCCCAGTCTTTCCAATTATTCAAGTCCACACTAAGCCAATTAAGCTTTGCCCTTTCTTTTGTTAACCTTGGCCATGACTGGCCAGCTTCTCCTTTTCCTAAACAACATAAAGTTGATCTGCCCATTCTTTTATACTTGGAATCATCTGGATCAATACAGTGAAAAAAAATCAATCTCATTTAAATGTTTAAAATGATCACTTCCTCCAAGAAAATTGAATATAAGTCTGGATTTTTCAAAATTTACATTAACATCTTCACTGTCTTCAACATAAAATTCAATGAATACACAGTCCCCTCAATTGATCCTACCACTTTGCTGAGGCAGGCTACGTCGGGGAACGGGGCCAGGGGTCCAGGTGAATGGGTGGGCTGGCAGTGGACCCCTCTCCTGCGGAGAGTCCTGTGGTTTCCCTCTAGTGGGGCCCCTTTTTGCTTTCCTCAGGTAACTGCTGCAACAATGGGCTCAACCTGGGTCTCCAAATGCATCACCCAGAGAGAGCGGCCCCTCAGCCAGGGAGAAGAGGAAATGTAGAAAAAGGGAGCGAGGGCAGAAAATGAATTGTGTGGGTGGGAGCAAGGGATGGTGAGTTTAATTGGTATTTTTTTAAATTTAATTCTTACATTATACCAAATAGATACTCCATACTTAAAATTTTAATGAAAAGTAATTAAACATCTCGCACAAAATTGTGCATTAAATTACTTGAAAACTTTTAATTTTAAAGTTTTCAAGTAATTTAATCAATAGGAAATAAGTGAACTATTTGTTTGCAACCATCAACACAATTTGTGCATTTATATGAAAAATGAAATAATTATTTTATGGTTTTGAGAAACTGAGGAAAGAAGACTTGAAGCAGTACTTTTTTTAAGGTAAAGTATTCTCATTTTCCCACAACTGTTTCTCTCTTCTGTCCTTCCATCTTCGAAGCAGAATTTAGCTATCACTACAGAGCCTCTTTAAGAATATATAGCTGTAGCCTGGCCGGTGTTGGCTCAGTGGTTGAGCATCAACCCATGCACCAAGAATATATAGCTGTGGTAAAATGCTTGGTTTAATCACTCAGGTAGATGACACATCCATATTGTTTCCACAAAAGAGCACCTTAGAAGAAATCACACATCTTTATAAAGCAAACTTTTAGATCCCTTTTTTCTCTGTACTTTGGGGTGTTTGGAAACAGATGAATAAAACAAATGAAAGACGGGAGGTGCAGGGAAACAATTGCTTGATGTCTGCCATGCCACACCAAGAACAGATATTTTTTAAAGTTTCCTTGATGAGAGTAAATTTTTGTTCTTTGAGAGCAAAGTCATTTAGTGCTCTATTGGGCAAACAAAATAAGTAACAAACCTAAGAAATACTTTTTATTCAAAATAAATTCTGCCTGGCCCGTGTGGCTCAGTGGATTCGGCTTCGTCCCATGGACTGAGAGGTCCCGGTTTGATTCCCTGTCAGGGCACATGCCCGGGTGGCATGCTTGATCCCCAGTAGGGAGGGTACAGGAGGCCAATTGATGTTTCTCTCTCACATCGATGTTTCTATCTCCTTCTCCCTTCCTCTCTCTCTAAAAAAATCAATGAAAACATATTTTAAAAATTAATTAAATAAATAAATATTAATGAAAATATTCTGTGAAGGATGGCAAGTTGGGCACACTTATTTCCTTGCATCCAACTCCAGATTCCCGTTCATATGAATGGGAATTCATATGAACAAAAGTACATATAAAAAGTGTTGTACATTGTATATGAACTGGAAATATTGTGCCAAAACTAGACTTGCTTTTAGAAAGTGCTGATTCCCAACATTGTATCATAAAATAGTTTCCATCTCTATTTGCTTTTAGATTTTTCTATCTATATTTATAAGTGATATTCAGACATTCCTTCCTTTAGTCAATAAATATTTGTGTTCTTTTTTTGAGCACTGTTTAGACATTGATATTCAAAATGTTCCTATCCTCATGAGCTTACAACTTGCCCCCGTGAAGAACAACACATGATTCTGTGAATGCAGTATGCAGCAGTATCACCAGAAGTAAGGAGGGCCACCCAGAGCCCCGTGGGCAGACAGCAGCTGAGACCTGTACTACAGGAGCAAGCCACTCCCCAAACAAAACTTTTACAGCCACATATCAAGGGCATTCAATGGCAACTGAGCTGCCAACAGCAGAATTCAAATTAAAGATTAATGGGCAGTGACTCTGAAGATAAAGAGGCTTCTCTATAATGCACAGGAAGTCAACACTTCAGGAAGACTAGACACAGATTTTCCATATATCCATGCGGCTGCCAATCCAAACAGAGAGCTAGAAATAGAAAATCGGCCCTAACTCAGTGGCTTTTCCAAGCCTGTTACACAAATGGAGGGGTATGGGGTAGGGAGGAAGAGGAGGAGGAGAGGGAGAAAAAGGGGGGAGAGGGAAGAGGAAGGGGAGGAGAGGAGATAGGGAGTAAGATACAGGGAATAAACAACTCAATAATGAATCTGGAGACCAGCGGAAAGGTCTGAGTTTAAAACTAACTCAGATCAGTCAGAGTAGAGCGTGTATTTAAAGCCATGCTAATAACAATCATCAAGGATGCAAAGAAGACAGCCCAGGAGCACTTCAACATTAAGAAATAGAGAAGATGGCTAATAGTTTCCAGGTCCTCCCATGTCGTCTCAAAGGATAAGAGATCTTTCTTTCTTACAGCTGCATAGTACTCCATTGTGTATATGTACCACAGCTTTTTTATCCATTCGTCTACTGATGGACACTTGGGCTGTTTCCAGATCTTAGCTATTGTAAATAGCGCTGCTATGAACATGGGGGTACATATATTCTGACCACGGAACTTGTACGCATGTACGCATAACCAATGGACATGGACAACAAAACTGGGGACAGGGCAGGGAGGGAGGGGGAGGAGGGAGTCAATTGGGGGAAAAGGAGAAACATCTGTAACAAAAATAAATTAATAAAAGTTTCAATTTGGAAAAAAAAAAAAAAAAAGAAATAGAGAAGATGGGGAGGAAACAGCAGAGGAAATAGAACATGAACAGCCAGGGAAGAAAAAACCTGGGAAAATTCTGAGACTAAGTGAAGATAGTGTTGCAAGGTAGAGGCAAAGATCAGCTAGGTAGAATGCTGCTGGAAGTCAAACAAGATAAGGACTGGGAAATGGCCTTTGGCTTTGTTTATTTTGTTTACTATCTTATTTCCTGCTGTCATGTAAACACCATATGGGAGGAATTTTTTCTATCTTAGTCATTAATAATTCTGAGGGACTAGAACAGTGTCTGACACTTAAATCATGTTCAATAAATCCATATTAGTAAATTAAAAATCTCAGTTATGAATATAAATATAATGATCTAAAATAAAATAGAAAATATTTTATCATGGTAAATGTTTGTAAACATTGTTGGATGAAAGACTGCAAGAACTTTGCTATAAAGCTTTAGGTTCTAGATGGCAACAATGTAAACACAAAATTCAGAGACAGTGAGAGTACATAGTAAAGGAAACTTGGAAATAAAAGATAAATATTTGCATTCCTGCCCTGGCCAAGTAGCTCAGTTGGTTACAGCATTGTCCCAATAGCCATGGTTTCAGGTTCAATGCCTGGTCAGGACACATGCAAGAATCAACCAATGAATGCATAAATAGGTGGAACAACAAATTGATGCCCCCCCTTCCTTTCTCCTTCTAAAAATCAATCAATAATTTTTGTTTTAATTTGCATTCCTAATTTCTGCTTTTATATCCAGATCATTTCTTTTACCTAAACCTTGCACATTTACAAATATGGTCATTTTTACATAATGTTTTGCAGTGACACATTAGAAATTATAACTCTTAATCCCAAATCAACTTCTTTCAAAAATAATATTTAATTATATTTAAAAACACTGAAGAACTTCACTGGAATCATATTAGTTATGCAACATTTCACAGCTTGGTCACACTCTTAAAAATCAAATTTTACACTCATGCTATAATAATTAATGAGTCTGTACTATCTAAATGTGGTATAAGATTTTCATAAAACAGAGTTTATAGTTGAAAATGACATGAAATTTCAGCACCATAGCCACCAAAATAAATGAACAAGTGAAGAATGCTGATGGCCTAGTGAGAATGCAACAGTAACATGTCATTAAACAAATTTAAAGCAGAAACATTTCTAGGAAGTTCCTACTTAGATTTTATACTGAGATATATAGATTAGGTGTTTCTATAACTATCTTATTAATATAATTGTACAAGAGTTTTTATATTCTCATAGATAACATTTCTCCTTTCTCGCCAAATTTTAGGCAAAAGAGTACATGAGTCTTTCAATTAAATGTGCCCTATTGTTTCAACAAGGCTAATAAAGAGTCATTCAGATAAATAACTCTAGAGCAATTAGTTAGTCCCAGCTGATGACTGATTTTATAATATTAGTTGAATATTGGGTGGGATGCATGGAAACCACCAGAATTTTCCTAGGCTCTTTGCCAGAGAGAATTCTTGTCAAGAAAAACAGTACTGTGATTTCAACTTTGAACTCTGAACTGTACATTGTGTGAACTTGTCAAATACTCATCCCACAAATAACCTCATGCTCTTTCTGAAAAATCTTGCCAAATGCAATGAATCTGATTTAGTGGAAAAAAGTGTTCAAGGCCAAGAAAAATACACACATTGTGTATAGAGTGTCAATAATTTTGGAAATATTAGTTTACCTCTATTCATGATTTTACTTTAAAAGAATGCAGTGTTGTTTCTGCTGAAATATTTTTACCATAATTAGTTCATTTTTCTCCCAAGGAAACATTTTCTTCATATGTTACTACATTTGTACATTATTTTCTTAGGGTAATTAATTCAGCTGGTTAAAACATGATGCTACTAAGGGCAAGGTTTCTCCATTCCCATGCAGATCACTTAAATTATTAAAATTACACCCTGTGGCCTAAATCCTGCCCAAACCACTTTATAGAATACAGATAAATAATAGCCCCTGCCTGTTTTCAATGTAGAACAGACTTCTTAAACAATATATTATAAAGATAGGGATAGAAGCTGATGAAAGTAGAAATCTGTAGAATTAAGAATCAAACTAGAACTAAGAGGACAGTCATTAATGGGAAGAACTTCAATACACACAGCCAAGGAACATCATCAACAGAGAGTTCAGAAATAATAAGAACAGAGGTTAGTTGTGGGGATGCTCAACAAACTACCAAAAACACATCCCTTCAATTTGTTATTCTTATTGGACCACCAGCTTCTTCGGTGGCTTGTTCTGGCATATTAACTGTATTATCTTCTGAGAAATGTAAAATTCAAAAGAACAGGTATCCCTTAAAAATCACCTAATGATTCTTTTTTTTTAGTGTTATCATCATAATTAGCTAGCTATTAATATTAATAATTGGAAGAGAGCAAAGGGGAGGCCAGACATTATAAGCACGGTCATCTGGGCAGCTTCACCAGGAAGCTACAATTTCATGTTCCCCAGGGAACCACCAGTCCATTCCTTGCAGATCACTGGGGGAAGGGATCCAACAAAGGAGGAAATGGGCACATGTGCAATGAAGTTGGGGTGATGTAGGGAAGGTGCTTGCCTGGGGAACAGTCTAGCTTGGGGCACAAGGATCATTGGCTAGGAGGGTGACCCCAATGCAAGCCCGTGAAAATTTGGGAATACAATATCCCCAGAAAAAGCCCTCTCATTCTGCTCTTGCACTCTCATATGCTCCTGCACTCACCTGCCATGTGGCCTTAAGCAGCCATACGGCCCATGGTCGTGTGGACCCCACACACAATGGACTGCAGCTGGGAACACAAGCTAAGCTAGTAGGATGCTGGACTGGACTGGACTTTAATATGGATCAGAGACTCTAGGCGGTAGCCTTAATTCTAGACCTGCTAAAGACAAGATTGGCCCTTTTCCGTGGCAGGACAGAGGGAAATGGGACATTGGTAATCCAGGGGTTTAACTTCACGAAAGTAAAGATCACTCATCCTCCGTGGGAGTCTCAGGAAATTCCTTTCCTTGTGACAGTGCAAGAACTCCACTTTCGGCAGTAACAGATGGGGACACAGAGGGCACCCCACCGATAACTATAGAATCTAATGTATGGTAAATAGTAGCTATTTAATAATCATTTATGAATTAATACAAATAGATTTTTTAAATAAACACATCAGGAATCTTCAGCCAGCAATATTGAAAAATAAAGTGTGAACTTACTATTAAATATAAAAAAAAAAAAAAGAACATGACTTCCCATGTCTTTTTACACAAATTCTATGCATTATAGGTAGTTGAAATAAAATGTCCTAAATGCCTTCATCAATATATTATAATGTAACTTCCTATCTTGTTTAGATACCTAAACTATTATTTAATGCAGCACTTTAATTTGGGAAAGGAAATATAACATCAATGGTGGCAACTACCTCCTATGAGGAGTGGTTCTTAATGTTTCAGGGGTCACATAACTCTTTGAAGATCTAATTTTAAAACAATGAGCCCAATGTAAGAAATGTACCTATCTTACACAAAATGCCATATCCAATTTTGGGACTATTTATGCCAGCCACTGAAACCTAAAAAAAGTCCCTGGGATGTAGATTAAGAAAACTTCCTATAGAGGAGATGAACCGTAAAGATACAGATTTGTTACTACATCTAAAAGGCAATAAAATATTAATTACATCAGTACATAGTGTAATATCCTACACATTGTTGGCACCAAATAAATTACTTTTAATTTCTATTTCCCAAGCTACAATCAGTTTTAATAGGTATTAATAGAGCAAAAGTTATTAATTGGTGGTATGCAAAGTAAAATAAAATATATTGGACAGAAATTATGTAATCAAATAAGCTTGGATTATTTAATTATGTGGAATTATGTAGTTAAGTGCTAGTTTAAAAAAAGTTAAGCATGTTTTTCTTTACTATACAACTTTTGAGAGTTGTTACTATATAAATATATAAAAACGGGATGGATTATGGAGCATTTTCTCATCTTCTTTTGACCATGAATTCCCCTTTTCCTCAAAATACCTGTTACTTGTTCTTGGAAATTACTTATGATGAGTGTAGTAAAAGCTATAATTGTTTTTATTAATACTGAATTTTGAATGGAAATAAACCTATGTTTAATATACATTTTATTCCTCTTGAAAAAAAAACAAGATATCAGAATAAAATAAAAACAATATATTTGAGTAGATTTCTTAGAAAATTTCTTTAGAACAAAACAGCTAATTTTTCATACTCATACAGGTAACAAACAGTGAGGCAGTTTGAGCCTAGCAGAGAGGGACCCTGCTGAGAGCCTGAGGGTAGAAATTTCAGTCCACATATGGGGCTGCAACAGCCCTAAGAAATGGTACCTTTGTAGAACGCTTACCCCATGGGGCTATTTTCCTCTAATTTTTGCAGACACTATGTGTATTAGCAGAAAACCTGAAGCAAGAATGCAGATATTAACTAACAGAAATTAATTTTCAAAATGTTATTTGTTTTTAAAACACATTTTGCACTTTTTTAGATAAGAATGCCAAATTTCTCACATTCATAACCCAAACAAAATGGGGGGGAAAACAAAACTTATGGGGGAGAAAAGGACAAGAGCTAAAATATTGCCCTGCTTCCTATTGAACTTGACCCTACTCCCATACTCAGCCCTACTGAGAATGGTGACTATTTATTTTTCTTTATTTATTTTTAGAGACAGAGGAAGGGAGAAGGAGAGAGAGATAGAAACATCGATGAGAGAGAACATCAATTGGCTGTCTCCTGCATGCCCCGCACTGGGGATTGGGCCCACAACCTGGGCATGTGCCCTGACCAGGAATCAAACCACCGGCCTCTTGGTGCATGGGTCGATGCTCAACCACTGAGCCACACTGGCTGGGCAGAATGGTGACTATTTTACAGTTCCTGAGGTCAGATGAGTGACTTGGTATTACCCCACTATAGCACTTTACCTCTTATTTACATTTTATAAGTAATAAGTGGAGCAGTAGAGTGGTAGTTAAGCCAGAATGAAATAAGAAAAGAGGCCTATCAGCTATTAGGTAAGTGATGGTTGAAGCAAAAATTATAACACTGTCTGATGTAGTTAAATATATTAGAGGAGATATTTAAGACAATTATATTATTTTTTAAAAAGGAGAGTAAAATGATTAAAAAGTAGGTAAGTCTTCTATAGCTCACTCAAACCAGAAAAGTAATTATATCAGTAGATTATGATAAATACATATGTAGAGTTAATGTCTACAGCGATCACTAAAAAAACCTATGCAAAAAGACACACTCAAACAATATAGATAAATCAAAATGACATTATAAAAAATGTTCAAGTAATGCACAGGAAGAGAAGAAAAAGGAAAAAACAAACTGAAAACAAAAACTAAAATGGCAAGCTTAAACCTTGACATATATACTGACAGACACAATAGAGGCGGCAGAGCAGCCTCCTCAGCAGACAGAGACATACAGATCTTTGTGTGGACCCTGACTATCGTGACCATCAACTTCAAGGTGAAATCCAGTGACACCAATAAGAATATCAAAGCTAAAGTTCAAGCCAAGGAGGGCATCCTGTCTGACCAACAGCATCTGATTTTTGTGGGCAAACAGCTGGAAGGATGGCCACAATCACTCAGACTGCAATATTCAGAAAGAGTCCACCCTGCTCTTGGAGCTTATCCGTAGGGGGGGTCATCGACCCCTCCCTCCACCAGCAGGCCCAGAAGTACAACTGCAATGAGGTGATCTGCTACAAGCATTATGCCTGCCTGCACCCCCACACTGTCAACCGCCACAAGAAGAGCGGCCACACCAACAACCTGTACCCCCAAGAATGTCAAATAAGGCCCCTTTACCACCTCCTGGGCCCTCAGGGAGAGCCCTGCATGAACCCCATGCTCCTTGGGCCTCAATAAAGTTTCCCTTTCATTGATTGGAGCAGTAAAAAAAGTACATGTATGTTATATGTAAATGGCCTAAATATACCAATTAAAAGACAAAGATGAGCAGAGCAAATTAAACATCATGGACTAATTATACATTGTAGGGTGCTAAAATAATCATTTTTCCTTCCACCTTGTAAGTTCTTCTAGCTGGGCTAATCAAATTAAAAGAGACAGATTAACAGAAGAAAATGTAGAAAGTTTATTATGGATGTCTATGCCATGGGTGTCATAAGGTACGAGAGGCCAAATACATTGGGCAGGTGAGGTTTATGTGCCATTTTGGACAAAGGAGAAGAAAGGAACAGGGGTCTGGGAGTTCAAAGGGGAAGTAGGTAAGTCATAGGTAGACCAGAAAAAGACAATGGGACAGAGGAGACTATAGCAGAACAGGTTTTTGCATGGATCCTTCCTGTCTACCATACTTCAACTAGGCTAAGGTAAAAATGTTAAGGTGAATATGCTAAGATTCCCTTCCTGAAGCAGGCCTTTCCACCTGAATTCTCTTAGGCAGGAAAGGGGAGCACCAAATAATATTTCTGAGTCTTTTGTTCTTAATAACCAGCTCAAAATCAATATTCCAAAAGGCACATTTTTGGTGTGGCAAAATTTTGGTGCCTTTCAAAACTGTGCTGGACAATTTGACATCCATAAATCAGAAAATGAAACTCGACCTAAGTTTTACCCTTTATGCAAAAATTAGCTCAAAAATAGATCACAGATTAAAATGTAAAACTATAAAACCTTTAGGAAAAAATCTTGGAGACCTAGGATTAGGCAAAGTGTTCTTAGACTTGACAACAGAAGCACAGTTCATAGAAGGGAAAACAATAAAATGGAACTTACAAAATTAAAACCTTTTCGTCTGCAAAAGACCATGTGATAAGCATGAAAAGAGAAGCTATAGCCCAGGGGAAAATACTTACAAACCACGTATCTGACCAAGGACTAATATCTAGAATATATAAAGGACTCAAAACTCAAGGGTTAAAAAAAGAAAAAAAATCAATTAGAAAATTGGTTAAAGACATGAAGAGACATGCCAACAAAGAGGATATACAGATGGCAAGTAAGTACATGAATAAATGTCTAGCATCATTAGCTAGCGGAAATGCCTTAAAACCACAATAAGATATCATTATACACCTACAAGAATGGCTAAAATAAAAACTAGCAATATACCATGTGCCTGTGAGGATACAGAGACTTTGGATCACTCATACTTTGCTGGGAATGTAAAATGTTACAGGCTCTCTAAAAAGTCTAGCACATTCTTAAAAATGGAAATGTAACTACCATCTGACCTCGCAATTACACTCCTGTGCATTTATCCAAGAAAAATAAAAACTTACATTCACACACACACACACACACACACACACACACACACAAAACGTGTACACCTATGTTTATGACAGCTTTATTCATAATGACCAAAACAACCCAAATATCCTTTCATGGGTGAATGATTAAACAAAGTCTGGTACGTCCATACCATGGATAATTACTAAGCAATAAAAGGGAATAACCTTTTGATACACATAATAACCTCAACCTCTAAAGAATAATGCTGAGTGGGGGAAAAAATAAGGCAATCCCAAAGGTTACATACTGTATTATACCAACTATATAACATTTTTGAAATGGCAAAATTACAGAAATGAAGAACACATTACTGGTTGCCGAGGGTTATTAAGGGTTAGTGGGGAGAGGGAGTGTGTGGTTGTAAAGGGGCATCAGGAGGGATCTCTGTGGTTATGGAAAAGCTCTGCATCTTGACTGCATCAATATCAATATCTTAGCTGTGCAACTGTAAAATATTTGTGAAATGTCACATTGAGGGATATTGGGTAAAGGGTGTTGAACTCTGAAAGGAAAAATGACACCTACTAAGAAAGTCTTCTGGTGGCTAACTGGGCTCAAATTAAAAAGCAGAGCCTAGCAGCCATTTCTGTACAGGGGCCTCTCACCAACCTTGCACTTCACAGAGAAGCCTATTCAATAAACTGCCTGCCTCTGTGCTAAACTACCTGCCTGCATTGTTTCTGCCATCTGAGCCAGCCTTTATAAGGGAGTTCCTGGAGTCCTATTTCAACCAAAATGACTGAGGCTATCTCCATCCAACTGGAACTGCACAGCTCCCACCAATCATAGAGGCTCTATTCTGACCAATCAGGACATTGCCTTTGGACCAATCAAATTTTGAGGATTTGGAGTCCTCATTTGCATGAGGACGGACCTATCAGGGACCAGAGGCAGGGACTTCTGTTCATATAAGCCAGCTCCTCCCTGGCTTGGAGAGCACACTTACCCTTTCCACCAAAAAATGAAGACTGTGTCTTCCTGGCTGAGTTGAAACACCGAAGATGTCTCATCAGAGAAGAGCAAAGCAGACCAGTGCAGCACAAAGCAGACCAGCACCAAGCAGAGCAGACCATTGAGAAGCAGAGCAGAGCTCTCTGGCCAGAGAGGGGCCTGAGCCCAGGTCGCCTGGCCCCAGAGCTGTCCCAATTGCTGCGCTGTTTCACAGCCATGCTGTATCACTGTTAAGCTGTTTGCACTGAATAAAGTTTCCTTCTTCACTGCACCCCAGACTGGGGATTCTTTGGCATTGAATTGGCGCCAATGACAATAGGTTGACAGAGTACATGAGATTTCTGTATCATTTTTTACAATTGCAAGTGAATCAACAAATATCTCAAAATAAAAATTTTAATTCAAGAACAGTTACGTAAAGAACAATAAGAATGTTAACAGCCTTTATCGTCAACAGAAAATTAAGAGATGCTTGTGGAATTTATATATGTTTCTCTTCAACTCCATCAATTGACTTGGTTTTATCTCTGAATTTTGTCTCAACAACCTCTTCTACCAAAGGCCCAGTCCAATCCCAAGTTTCTAGTTTATTGTATTTCCTGTCTTCTTCCAGCAATGCAATGCAGTCCAAAAAGAAAGCAAGAAATGTGTGTTTTTTTAAGTATTGGTTGATCTTTTATCTTCTAAGATGAGGGTGATATTCTAAATATGTTTTTAAATCCAGTGAGTCATGAGGGCAGACCTATCAGAATGGACACCAGACCATGACACTAATGACTAAAACATGCATAAACTCCCTAAGATTTTGAACTTCAAACTTTAAAACTTGCATTGAAAGTAGCAAGTCTTTGTAAATTGAAATAAACTTATGTGGTGCTAAACTAGTTAAACAAGAAGGTGGTGCCTGGGTGGCCTAAGTAAGCACACCAAAACACAAACCTATAAATGCCTCAAGACAACCAATTAGAGACAGAGAACTAGGCTTCAAGATATAGCCAATCGGCTAATTTCCTTTCTTTGCTTCCCTATCTTCTCTATATAAGTTTTTCCCTTGGCTCCTGTCAGCAGAGTGCTCCTAACCTAACCACTTCTGGTTTGGTACTGCCCTATTCAAATCAATTTTTGTTCAAATAAACTCAAATTTTTTAATATGCCTCAGTTTATCTTTGAAGTGGTCACTCAAAGTTGGTCACATTTTTTCTCAGTATTTCTTGTTTAATTGTCTCTAATGATTAAAGACTTGTTTGTGGTAAAACATCCTTGCCTGCAACTCACTATCAGAGTATGTGAAAAACAAAGTTGGCTTCACAATGAATTCTGCCAGATGTATAAACATTCATAGCAAAGGGGCACAAACCCAGTTCTGTAAACTAGATTAAATCCTCACTTGCCCTTGGGCTCTTCAACAAGAACCTTATATTAAAGATGGATTCAGAGACAAACACAGCATTATGGGGGCAGGATTAGATAACCTCAGCATCTGGTTAAATCAAGCAATCCCCCCCTCCTTTAACCAGTAAAATAAAGGATTGAAGAAAAGTCTACATATCTGCATTAATCTAAAGGGATTAAGCTGTTGGATGCTCCTAATTTTTCTACCCCAGCCATGCAAAGTGGTGGTGCTTCGATAGTTTCTACCCAACCAACATATCTTGAAAGTTCCTATTTCATCAATGAAAAATTATGTCTAATATTACTTATGCTAATATAGTTTACCATCTCATTTTATCCATACAGCAACCCTCTTAGTAGATATTACCAATGGCCCCATTTTATATATGAGAAAACTGAGGCTTAGAGCTATTAATACCTTCCCCATGGATGTCCTGTTATCAAGTAGTGAAATCAAGATTCTAACTTAATTTCTTGCTCTTTTGAAATCAAAGCTATCATTTAGAATTGAAGGTCAGATAAAGAGCTTCCTAGACAAGAAAAAGCTAAAGGAGTCATCACCACCAGACCAATATTACATGAAATGTTAAAGGGTCTTCTTGAAGAAGAAGAAGAAGAAGAAGAAGAAGAAGAAGAAGAAGAAGAAGAAGAAGAAGAAGAAGAGGAGGAGGAGGAGGAGGAGGAGGAGGAGGAGGAGGAGGAGGAGGAGGAGGAGGAGGAGGAGGAGGAGGAGGAGGAGGAGGAGGAGGAGGAGGAGGAGGAGGAGGAGGGAAAGAAGAAGAAAAATATGAACAATAAAATGGCAATAAATACATATCTATTAATGAATGAATCTAAAAAACAAAATAAACAAACAAGCAGAACAGAAACATACTCAGGTACAGAGAACATTCTGCTGGTTGCCAGATGAGAAAGGATGGGAGGAGGTTTGGGGGAATGGGTGAAAAAGGTGAAGGGATTTAGAAGTATAAATTAGTAGTTATAGTATAGTCATGGTGGTGTAAAGTACAGCATAGCGAATATAGTCACTAAATTCTAGTAACTATGTATGGTGTCAGATGAGTATGAGATTTTGGGGAATGATCACAACAAATTTTATAATGTCTAAGCACTGTGGTGTATACTTGAAACTAATATAATATTATGTGTCAACTGTAATTGAAATTTTTTTTTTTAAAAGAAGATTCTAAAACAGATACTTGAGGCCCAAATGCCTGCTCTTAACCATTTGTGACCCACTGTTTCTATGTTTAATAAACACTCCAGGCCCCTCCCCCTGGAGATTCTGATTGGGCAGGCCTGGCGGACCCAAAAAAATCTACTAAGCAAGGGATCTTCCCAGAAGATTCTATGAACAGGCAAGTTTGGGAAATCCCACACTACGCTATGCTGAATCTTTGAAAGTTCTAACATACATATAACCTAAATTCTAAAATATATGTAACCTAAATTCATATGTTCTGGCTTTTAGATTTACATTTTTTATGAGGTTGAAGAATAGTAGATATTCTTTAATCTTTGTATATTTTCTACCTTTTAGAAAATCGTTAGCAAACTCCATATCCCAATATAAAAGAAAATATTCATAGTCTGCTAGAAAACATAGCAAACATAACAGTCATATTAAAAAACAAAAAACCAAAAATTATGGCTAATAAGAAAGAATAAGAAAATTTTTCCTTTCATAATTCCCTTTATAAAATAATTTAAATAATCTCTATTAAATAACCACTGAATATGTTCAGGTAAATAAATGTGGAAACAGTCAACATGTTAAATATCAGACTGATGTTTCTAAAAAGCCAAATAAAAAAATATACTAAAGCTCGAGGAACTCTGTTAAAATGTCTTTGGTGCTATAAGGGAAGAAGAATAATTTTCCCTCTGCCCTTCTAGATTCTTGGCTGAGACCCCCCTCTAATAAAAAACATATTAACAGGAGAAAAATAAACAAAAGTTGAATATTATGTATACCTCCTGTATACAAGGGACAGACCCAGGAAAACTGGCTAGCTCACCAAAATGGCCTAAGCCACCACTTTAAATACCAACTCCAGCTATGTTGAGGGGTAAGTATGGCAGGTTATCAGGCAAAGCAAGGTAAACAAGGGTAAGTATATGGTATAGAGTTAGGTCATTGCCTTCTCCATTGATAAAAAATTTCTAGAGATTTAATCATCCTCCTCTTCCTGTTATGGACAGGAAGACACCCTTACAAATGGTACCTTGTATTAAGTTTTCAGAGCTTGTTCAACCTCTGCTCCTTCTTTTAAAAAATTAGCTCAAGATACTCCTTATGCCAAAGAGGTATATTTTGGGGTGGCAAATTCTGTTCCTCTTCACTGGTCAATTTTATTAAACATACTGATGTTATAAAAATTTGATATACATAGCTGTTGACTAAATGATCCTTTTCTGTGTACTTGGACAAAAATCCAACTTTATCTATAAATTTAAGCACATACTCAACACATACACAAGCATGTACTCCCCCACACACATAGCATTTCTACTGAGATCAACTTTCTTCCAGCTTGTTTACCAGACTTTTTACTTTAACCTAAGAGTCTGCTATTTTTACAGAAGACTATAATCATTCCCCAGTGTAAAATTGCTATCCAGGCCATTCAATGGCTTAATTAGCAACACTGCTTTTTTACTAACCGCTCCACAATGAAGGAAATGTTTTTAAACAGTGAATACGTAAGAAGGCAACATGTGATTAAAATTCAATGCATTATCTTTTTCAAATTTTATTACTGCAGGTGCAGAACACAACTGTTCAGAGGCTTGCTAAGGTCAAGGTTCCCTTTCATTGAAAACAATTCTATTTATACACCTGTGTTTACAAAGATTCTAAATGAAAAGACCTAGGAACAGATAATGGAACAAGAAATAACACTAAATATTGTCTTCACAGAAGCCTAAATCAATCCTTCCCCAAGAAAAGGAAGAAGAAAAATCCATGTATCTAGCAAAGGTATCCCTAGAGATATGTGTGTTCTCGGAAATTTATGTGCAGTAATAAATTTATTAGATTACAAGGGAAAAATCATCCCCCAATGGAGAAATAGTTACCAGGAGCAACAGCTAAGACTTTGCTCTGTGTCATTTATTCTATAGTTACTCCTTTCAATTCAACAGGTATGTATTAAGAATCTATTATTCATTCAACCAATATTTACTGATAGCCTACCATATACACTGGGTATACAATGTTAAAACATCATGAGATATTATGGCGTAGGCCTTGCAAGATGTAAAAAAAATGACATAGAAAATAGGAATACTAAGTACAGTGTATAATCCAATTATTATTACAAAGCATACTATACACCAGCTATCCAAAATAATACCAAGCTCTACGAGAATTCAAAGAAGGGAAGGAAAGAGGTGTACTGATGCAGTAAAGGCTTGTAGGGTGCCTTCCTTATTTATGCCTGACACTATTCTACGCCAACTGACTTGTTTTCATCTTTTTTCTCTTTTTTTAATTTAAGAATTTAAACACACAAAGAAAGAGAATAATATATTAAATCCACCAAGCACCCATCACCTAGCTTCCACAGTTAATGGCTTTTGTCATTTATTTTATCTGTCATCTCTCATTCTTCCCCACCCCTCATATGTTAAAGGAAATCCCACACATCTTATCACTTCATATTTATCTCTAACAGATAAAGACTTAGAACACCTGTGCACATATACACATATAATACTATTCTCACACAATTATTTGTTACAAAATTTAAATTCTTATAAACAACTCAAAATAAAATTCTTTTTTATCATATAATCCTATTTTATTGTTAATGTTTTCACCTACTTAATTGCATTTACCTACTTCATTTTTTACCTACATAATTTAACTTAATATTCTACATGGACTTGGTTATAGAACTTAGTTTACTTTGAAGTTTCACAAAACCCATTTCAATCTTCATGTGATTGTGGCTGTTGAAACAAGGGTGTCCCAGATCTTGCAGATATTTCCAGGTAGTTTGATTTTGTTTAATTTTACACAGTGGAAGGGAGGGCATTCCTTCCCATACTATCTTTTTAAGTGTCCACAGCCATACCATGTTTTGAGTAACTTGCAAGTCTTCAGACTATTGAAAGGGGTACTGTTCCCCACCCCACCCCCAGTAACAGCTGGCACCATTCCTTCTGGACAAAGTGATAGTTCTTGCTGGTCTGCCCCAAGTATTCAGGGCCCCGTCTATATAAACTGTTTGATTAAATAATGTATTTTTAAAAGTCATGAGCCTATATTATGTCTAGTGATTGATAACAATTTAGTATAATGGTTAGAGAAGAGGTGCTTAAGTATCTTTTTATTATCTAGTGAATGCATGTGATGATTCATCCTAATGTTTAGGTAACATCTTTTCTTGAACAGGTCCAGAGACTATCCCTTCATTTTCTTTATTGTCAAGTGTGCTATCTTGGTTAATTTCCTATCCCCTTCAGCAAGGAAAAGTTATCAACACTATTATTACTCACAATGCCATGGCTCTATGGAACTTTTTGGTATTGAAATAATATTAGACCTTATTACCTTTGCATTTCCCTAATACCTACTCTTTCATGCTGAATCCATCATCCCTTAGGAAGCTGCCTCATCCCTGGTTCTTGCTGGTCTGTCCCGAGTATCCAGGGCCCCATTTATATAAACTATTTGATTAAATAATGTATTTTTAGATTATTATTAAAATAATAATAATGAATGCTGGTGTCCAATCACTCTCAAAAGATGACATTGTGCTATATTGATGATAACCACCAAAGCAAGTCTTACCCAGAGCATGTAGGGAACTGTGAATGATCATTCCTTTTCTGGTCATGTTAAATCTATCTTTGGAATTTTATAATGCAGAACAAACATCCTCCAATAGTGCCTCTTCTTCAACTCCTTCGGCTACAATCACTGCATTCCTATAAGGTGATCTTTCATGTGAAACTGCATCTCCATCTTCCACACATCACTACAAGTGGGCAGTAAGGGGAAGAGCCATGGGCAAAGAGAGAAGAGTCCTTCTGGAGCAAGAAATGCCCCACTCTCTGCCAACATGGCTTAAGACTAACCAGGAAAACATGCATCCACACAGATCAGAGACAACAGAGGACATCGGTCATGAGGGCCCATAGGTGTTGAGAGCAGTGGTTTCATTTCTAAAGTCCTCAGAGGGTATGGGCATGGTCACTCCAGAAGACACCTGTAGAGGGGTGAGTGGCCACCATGGATAAGGGAGAGGGTCACCTGAAAATTGGGTGCAGGAGCCTGGAGGCAGCACCACAGCTGGAACACATTGACAAGGCATGGACCTGTATAAGCAATTCAAACTCAAGACTCAGTCAGTCACCAAAGCCCTGAATTCATTTACTGTCCTAACATGGGTAAATCACCCATAATCTGTGTGTCAGCACCACCTGGCGGTTCATTCTTGCCTGATCAGAGAGAAAACTAATGCGCTTGTCAGAGAAGGGATATGCTCACCAAACTGCCTGCTAGCACTCCCACTCAGCCAGGGGGCTGAAGCAACAACGAAGGCGGGAGTTCCAATGCTCACAGGACATCTGATTGGGCTCCATGTGTTGGGTTGAGGGCGAAGAGCTCCCCCAGCGGGAGACACAGGGACTGCAGCCCACACAGTTCAAAACTTGCCTGGCGCGGCTCTGGAACTCACCATCAGTGGCAGTAGGCCCCAGGAACCAGAGTGGGTCTTCAAATATTTGAAGAAAGGGCTTCTGGCAACCAAATTTACTGGAGTTTCTATATTTTGTTTTGCTAAATCTGGCAATCCCAGCTATACCAGGCTTTACTCATTCCAAGAAACACCAATAGTCCATTTAGTATCCCAAGATTTCTCCATTATTATTTTTTTTTTCCTTTATTGATTTTTAGAGAGAGAGGAAGTGAGAGGGAGAGAGAGATAGAAACATCGATGAAAGAGAACATCAATTGGCTGCTTCCTGCATGCTCCCCACTGGGGATCTGGTCCACAACCCAGGCTTGTGTCCTGACCGGGAATCGAACCGGCAACCTCTTGGTGCATGAGTCAATGCTCAACCACTGAGCCACACTGGCCGGACTCCATTATTATTTTTGATTAAATTTTTTGTTATCTACAATACTTTTTTTGATAGTCTGAATGTTTTTAACTGACTTTCATTCCAGAAGCTCTGAGATCCTATCCATCATAACTGTTTTTAAATTTTCAGGGTTCCTTTTTTCATTTCATTCATTTATTCAGCAAATATTTGTTGATAGCTTATTCTTGCCTGGAACTGTGTTCTTTACTTTTTCCACTGTTTTCTGACTTATTTTCCCCAAGTTTTACTGAGATATAATTCATACAACAGTGTCATAAAAGTTTAAGGTATACGGTATAATGGACTGACTTACATATATTGTGAAATGATTACCACAATAAATTTAGTTAACATCCATCATCTTATATAGATACAAAAAAGGAAAAAAAAATGTTTTTTCCTTGTGATTCAAAGTCTTGGGATGTACTTTCTTAATAACTTGCAAATATACGATACAGCAATGTTAACTATGGTCATCAGGTTGAACACTACATTCCCAGTACTTATTTACCTTATACCTGGAAGTTTGTACTTTTGATTACTTTCCAATAATTTCCCCTCTCCTCACATCTCCACCTCTGATAACCACAAATCTGATCTCTTTTTCTATTAGTTTTTTTTCTTTTCTTTTCTTTCCCCTCTTTTTTTTTAAATCTTATTTATTTTTTTAACTTATCTTTATTGTTGAATGTATTACAGATGTCCCCCTTTTTCCCCCAATTGACCCCCTCTTCCCCAATCCTGCCCCTCTCCTGCCTTCCCCACATTATTGTTTGTGTCCATTGGTTATGCATATATGCATAGAAGTTCTTTGGTTTATCTCTTCCCACCCTCCCTCCCCCCTTCCCCTTGAGATTCATCAGTCTAACAACCAATTTGTACTTCTTAATTCCTTCATTGTCTTCACCTATCCCCCCAACTCCCTCCCATTTGGCAAGCAACAAAAAATTTTCTGTATCTATGGGTCTGTTTCTGTTCTGCTTGCTCATTTTGTTTATAGATTCAATTGTTGCTAGATATGTATTTATTGCCATTTTATTGTTCATATTTTTGTTCTTCTTCTCCTTCAAGAAGACCCTTCAACATTTCATAAATACTGGTTTGGTGGTGATGAACTCCTTTAGCCTTTTCCTGTCTGGGAAACTCTTTATATGGCCATCGATGCTAAACAAAAGCTTTACAAGATAGAGTAATCTTGGTTGTAGGTCATTGCTTTTCATCACTTTGAATATCTCTTGCCACTCCTTTCTGGCCTGCAAAGTTTCTTTTGATAAATTGGCTGACAGTCTTATGGGAGCTCCTTTGTAGGTAACTAACTGCTTTTCTCTTGCTGCTTTTAAGATTCTCTGTCTTCAACCTTTCGCACTTTGATGATGATGTGTCTTGGCATGGGCCTCTTCGGGTTCATCTTATTTGGGACTCTGTGTGCTTCCTGGACTTGTATGTGTGTATCCTTCACCAAGTTAGGGGAGTTTTCTGTCATTATTTTTTCAAATAGATTTTCAATTTCTTGCTCTCTCACTTCTCCTTCTGGCACTCCCATGATGTGAATGTTGGTATGCGTGAAGTTGTCTCAAAGGCTCCTTATACTGTCCTCATTTTTTTGGATTCTTTTTTCTTTTTGCTGTTCTGATTGGGTGTTTGTTGCTTCCTTATATTCCAAATCATAGTTTGTTTCTTGGCTTCACCTACTCTACTATTGATTCCCTGTAAATTATTCTTTATTTCAGTTAGTGCATCCTTAATTTCTGACTGGTCCTTTTTTATGTTGTTGATGTTCTCACTAAGTTCCTTAGAGTTTTCCTTAAGTTCCTTGAACATCCTTATAACCAGTGTTTTGAACTCTGCATCCGATTGATTCTTATCTCCATTTTGTTTAGTTCTTTTCCTGGAATTTTGTTCTGTTCTTTCACTTGGGACATGTTTCTTTGTCTCCTCATTTTGGCTACTTTGCTGTGTTTGTTTCTATGTATTAGGTAGAGTTGCTATGTCTCCTAGGCTTCATAGGGTGGCCTATTGTTGTAGGTGTCCTGTAGGGTCCAGTGACCAGCCCCCCTGATCATCCCAGCTTGGCCCTCAGGGTGAACCCCTCATGTGGACTGTATACTCTTCTGTTGTAATTGAGTCTTGATTGCTGTTGGCATGTCAACAGGAGGGATTTACTCAGGCTGATCAGCTGCAAGGACTGGCTGTGCCCACTGACCACTAGCCCCTGACTACCTTGGAGGATCAGCCGTGCAGGGGCCCACCACACAGAGCAAGACTTACTTCAGCAAGGCTCTGATACTCACTGAGTCCACTCACTGAGTGTGTCACTTGTGGAGGTGGTTTGGGTGGTGGTGCTTTGATGTGGTCTGAAGTTGTCCACTGGGTGTGCTGGCTCTGGGGAATGGTCAGCCTCTGCCTGTGTTCTACCCTGGGCCACCTGGCATAAGCTACAAAGTGATCTGAAGATGGCTGCTTCTTATGCTGGGCTTGGAGGTGCCCAGGAAAAGCCAAGTTGTGAATCAAGGCTGGCTGCTTCTAGTGCCAGGCCTGGGGTCACTTAATGGGAGGTATGGGGCTCGCTGAGACCAGATGCTGCTTGTATGAAAGCTTTTAGAAAAATCTGAAGCAGGATCCAAGCAAGACAGGCCCATCCTATGGTAAAGCCATTGGAAACAGCTTGGGTGGGCCGGAAAGTTGGGTGGGGCGGGCCCTCAGGGAATCACCAGGGCAGGGCAAACATTGTGAGCCAGGTTGCTGGAGTCCCAGATATGGCGGCTATCTGATGCCCCAGGAAAGGGCTCAGTAAAGGAACAATGGCCTCCCACAGCAAGTCTGTCCAGGAGAAAGCTGCCCCTCCAGCTCTCGCCCCAATGCCAAATAACTCAGTTCTTTCCCGTATGTCTCTGGTGCCTTTCAAGCTGTCTCCCCAACACTGGAGCCCATAAAGAGCGAGTCCAAG
Organism: Tadarida brasiliensis; assembly: GCA_030848825.1. Taxonomy (NCBI): domain Eukaryota; kingdom Metazoa; phylum Chordata; class Mammalia; order Chiroptera; family Molossidae; genus Tadarida; species Tadarida brasiliensis. The sequence goes on along the minus strand of CM061257.1, from coordinate 56,893,504 downwards.
TAAGTCTGTGTATGGACCCTTTAAGAGGAACTACCTGGGGCTCCAGCAGCCTCAGCCTCCCTCGGCCTCAATTCCCGCTGGTTTTACAGCCAGAAGTGATGTGGACTTCTCTTCCTGGCATTAGAACCCTGAGCTGGGGGGTCTGGTATGGGACGGGGACCCCTCACTCCTTAGGGAGGACCTTCACAGCCGAGGTATCCTCCAGATTTTTATACGCCACATGTGGGTGTGGGACCAGCCTGTCTGCGCCTCCGCCCCTCCTACCAGTCTCAGTGTGGCTTCTTCTTTAATTTCGTAGCTGTAGGACTTCCATTCAGCTTGATGTCTGGCGGTTCTGAATGATGGTTGTTCTGTAGTTTAGTTGTACTTTTGATGTGGTTGCAGGAGAAGGCGAGTACCGTATTTACCTATGCTGCCATCTTGACCAGAAGTTCCTGTATTCTTTTCCTCCTCTTTTTAATTTATATTCCACGTATAAGTGAGATCTCACAATATTTGTCTTTGTCTGACTTATTTCACTTAGCATAACGCCCTGAAGGTCCATCCATGTTGTCACAAATGGCAGGATTTTCTTTTTTATAGCTCGATAATATTCTACTTTATATTGTCAGGGCCAAGGGCAGGCCACACCAAAATATCTCACAATGGCATATCATTACTTGAATTAAAGTTATTTGACAAAGAGCCATTGTAAGAAGAACACATTAACGCTCCCTTGTCTCCCTGAATGCAGGAAATAAATCTCCCCTCTGAAAGGTGCTCTGAGACAACCTTCTCCCTGGAGCTAAGAGATCCATGGCCCAAGAGCCTATATAAACAAACCTTGTTGTCTCTTTATTAATTTACTACTGAGGCTAAACTTTGTTTGGATTCCTCACTAATGAATACACAAACCTTAGATTCCTTTCTAGTGAGCATTAACTTTTTCTTTGTCCTGTCAATTCTTCATAAATATATTGTTTCTTTGTCTAGGAAAGTATAAAAATGTTGGCTGACTAGCTCATCATTTCTTGGAGCATTATTTAAGATTCTCCTGTGTGTACATATTATATTGTTTTTTACCTCTTGTTAATCTGATCTTGTGTCAATCTTATATTAGTTCAACCATAAAAACTTAAGAAGGGGGGAATTCTCCCCTTTCCCTGACAAAATGTACGTACCACTTTTCTTTATCCATTCATCTGTCAATAAACACTTAGGTTGTTTCTTTGCCTTGGCTATTGTAAATAATGCTGCAATGAACATGGGGGTGTGCAGATATATCTCTTCGACATAGTGTTTTTGTTTCCTTTGGATATATTCCCAGAAGTAGAATTGCTGGATTATATGGTAGTTCTATTTTTAGTTTTTTAAGGAATTGTCATGCTGTTTTTCATAGTGTCTATACCAATTTACAATCCCACCAACAGTACACACAGTCCCCTTTTCTCCACATCCTCACCAATATGTTATCTCTTGTCTTTTTAAAGATAGCCATCCTAACAGGCATGAAGTGATATCTCATTGCGGTTTTGATATGCATCTCCCCGATGATTAGTGATGTTGAATACCTTTTCATATATTGTTGGCCATTTATATATCATATGTGGAAACTGTCTATTCAAGTCCTCTGCCCAATCTTAATTGGATTATTTGCTTTTTGCTAATGAGTTGTATGAGTTCCTTATATATTTTGAAATTAACCCCTTATCAGATATATAATTTTCAAATATTTTTTGCCATTCTGTTGGTTGCCCTTTTGTTTTGATGGTTGTTTCTTCTGTTCTGCAGAAGCTTTTTAGTTTGATGTAGTCCCACTTGTTTGTTTTTATTTTTATTTTTGCTTATGCTTTAGTTGTCATATCCAAAAATCATTGCCTAAACCCCAAGAAGGTTTTTTTCCTACGTTTTCTACTAGGAGTTTTATGGTTTCCGGTCTTACATTTAAGTCTTTAATCCATTTGAGTTCATTTTTATGAGTGGTGTAAGATAGGACTCTAGTTTCATTTTTTTACAAGTGAATATCCAATTTTTCCCTGCATCATTTATTAAAGAAACTATCTTTTCTCCATTGGGTATTCTTGGCTCCCTTGTCAAATATTAGTTTACCATATAGAATACTTCTTAAAATCATGTTTTCAAAAGGGGCACATGGAAAATAAATAAATAAAAATGTTTAAGAAATATTTTCCAAACTTTGGCATATGTGCATATTGACCTTGTTCTTTACATATGGACAGCAGTATGGGTTTTGCAGTAATGACCATGAGGCCTATCTTATACAGATTTTTATGTAAAAACTCTATTTTTTCTGCCTGGATACATGTACTATACATGTATATCAAACAAACATATTGATCATCTACTAATACTTTATTCTACTTAATTATTTACATGGCCAGGTCACAGTTGACTGTCTCAAGACTATATCTAACTCATATTAAATCCATGGTGCTCAGTCCTGACACAGCATAGTTACTCAATAAAAACTGGATGAATAAACTGTAAGCTAATTCCATTTAAGGAAATAGAAAACAATAGGATAAGGAAAAGCAGAAAGTTGGAAAAGTGCAAGGCCCTGCAAGAAATTTCATTTGTAAGGAACTTGGGATGTGTGTGTGAACGCCCTTGAAGATGCAGTTAAAAATGGAGTCACTACCATGTTGTGATGGCTAAGCTGAGGAATTTTTTTTTTATTTGGGTAGCACCAGAAGAAACAATGGTTTTCAGATTAGTAAGTGGGAAGACTATTTATTTCCTAAACTACAGAAGCCTGTTTCCCATCAGGTATGTACCATTAGCAGTTCTGTAGGACCGAGTCACGGTGGATAGTTATGAGTGCAGATTCAGCAGAATAAAAATGTCATTCCACAGTCATTGCATCATCTGTTTCCTCAACTGTGACCCACTTTAAGCAAGGCAGCATTTTTTCAGTCTCTTTTAGTAGTTAGGGAACAAGTAATATGCTTTTTCATAATTGCATACCAGCCCTTGGTATTTTGCCTTCACATTTTTTTTTTTTTTAATCTCATTAAGATGGGGGAAGAAAGCGAACCTTGACATTCACTTCTCTAAGTCTTACTACTGAATGGTCTTCTAGCAAACTACACTAAACGACAGTTTCTAGGTCATGGAATTTTGTTGACAACCATGATTTCTGAAATTAATTTGTATATAGACTTTAGTTTCACAAAAGCCTTTCATATATAGTGACATATTTTGAAATGCCAGAATAATGTAGAAGGATGAAAAAGGCTAATTAGAACACTGAGTTTTTGGAAATTGTTGTTTTATTTTGTTTTTGCGTAAAAGATGCCTTTGAGAATTGGATAAAAATGACTGACTCATCCACAATAAGGTCTGCATGTAATATCATGGAGTTCCCAGACCCTCTAAAGCCCATTCGTGGAGTTCCTCTCTCCAAGGAGTTTGGCAAACCCAGATTCAAAACCTGATTTGGCCAACATTAAATTATTTTCTATAGTTTTTTTTCCTACTTATCTTTCTTATCCATACATTTTAAGTGAGGGGAAGACAAGACAGAGGGGAATAAAAATTCTTGGGAGTATAAGTAATCAGTAAATGCTAATTATTTAGAAAGCTACTGTACAAAGACCACAAAATGTCATAAAGTACTAGATATATTGGTGTCCTAATTCCTCAACATGGAAATCAGTGTGAATTTAAACTGTTTTAAAATCTAAAGTTAGTTTTTTATTCCACAAATGCTTATGACAATCTACAATGTACCATGCTAGGGATTATGGGGGAAGCAGGGGCACTAAAACGTAGTCTGTGTCCTCAAGGAGACTGTAATCTAACAGAGGTTCTAAAAACCTTACAAAGTATTGATAATGCAAAACTGAATGTGACTTGTCATCAGAAAAATGCAGACGATGTAATATTATGTTATGAGATCCCAGAAGAGGCCAATAGTGCTATTAAGGTATATCAAGGAAGGCTTCAAGAATTTTCAGTATCTATGAGTCTGTTTCTATTTTGTTTGTTTATTTTGTTCTTTAGATTCCACATATAAGTGAAATCATATGATATTTGTCTTTTCCTGACTTATTTCACTTAGCATAATATACTCTAGGTCCACCTATGCTATCACAAAAGGTTAGATTTCATTCTTTTTTATGGCTATTTTTCCATTGTGGGTACAAATTGATAGTTACAAAATAATCAGAGATGTAAATTACAGTGTAGGGAATATAGTCAATAATAGTATACTCAGTATTTATGGGGCAGGTGAGTACTTGAAATATTGGGGAGACCACTATGTAAAGTACATGATTGTCTAACCACTATACTATCCTGGCACAGAGCAGGCCCCAACATATAGTTATTCAGCAGATGAACAAAGGACTATGAAAAGGCAAAAAAGCAAGCAAGTCCAAGGCTGTGTGAGGCACAGGGAGCAATTCATTTTGGTGGAAGTAAATATGAAGGGGAGTTGTGGGGAACTAGATAGGAAAAGTAGGCTGGAGCAATGGGTGAGGAGAAGCTAGAGAAGCCAAACCAGAACTGTGATTTAGTGACTCAAAAATAGGATATGAAAATCTAAAGGCAAAGATAAGTGTTCAGAGCCACAGAACTGTGAGACATATGATAACCATTTCCTTATGTAAACCTCCCTACATCACAACGCATCACCCTGCATCTTGGGTATGAAACATTAAAAACCCTCTTTAATGAAATGAAATATGAAACACAATTGGATTTCAAATCACTACTGAAATGTGAAACTAATCATTCTGTAATAGTAAAAATGACCTAATTTTGTCAAAATAGAAACACACACACACACTGACTACCACCCGGAAGGAAAGAGCCACTGCTACAACATCAGAGTATTCATCCTTGACCTCGCGTCCCAGGATGGGGCTATTTTACTGGTGGTGAGCTGTCGTGATAGAACTCCTGCCCCTGTGCTCTCCTCTCCTGAATGTCAATGTTATGAGACCCTACCAAATCCCCAGACTTCCACATCTTCACATGAGACATCACTGTAAATTAATCTTTAAGTCAATAATTACAACCCAATGATACAATTTATAAAATATCTTTACATATTATCTAGTTTGCATCTTTTGAGAATTGTCTTCATTTTACTTAGATCAGTAATTTCTAGAATAGAGTTTATAGAAAGATCTTGAAATGTCATAGAGAAACTTGTTATATTTCTTTTCTTTCTGGTGGGCAAAAATGTATAGACTTATAATGTCATATAAATAAATAACCCCGCCACTTACACCTATAGTTAGATTCTATATTATCTATGTCTACTTTTAACACATTTTCAGTTACATATCCTAAATTACAAACCTTTAAGGAAAGGAGAGTAGGTATTTTATCAAAACCTAACAAAAAAAGTAAAAATGAAAATAAAATATGTATAAGGTAAATTACAATCAAAACACAGAGTCTTAACATATGTAACAAAACCAAAATTTTAAATGGTAAAGTCAAATGGAGCATGATAAAGACATCCCATATTTAAGCTGTTTCTGATACAAGTTTTTAATAACGCTGAGGTGTCAGGTTTCCTAAATTATGGGTATCAACTGGTTTTCTAGCCTTTACACTAATGACAATTTGCACTTGCTTTTGGCAACCTTTGGAGAAAAGAATGTTTTTCAGAAGCCAATAGAGAGAGAATGAAAAGAAGCCATAGACTTAAATAAAATATTTGCAAAAAGCACATCTGATAAAGGACTGTTTTCCAAAATATACAGAGAACTCTTCAAACTAAACAACAAGAAAACAAATTACCTGGTTAAAAAAAAAATGAGCCAAAGATAGTAACAATACTTCTCCAAACAAGATATACAGATAGTAAATAAGCATATTAAAAATGCTCCACATCACATATCACAGGAAAATACAACAACAATGGAATACCACTACATACCTGTTAGAATGGCCAAAACCCAGAACACTGACAACACCAAATGCTGAAGAGGATATGGAGCAACAGGAGCTCTCATTCATTGTTGGTAGAAATGCAAAAGGTACAGACACTTGGGAAAACAATTTGTCAGTTTCTTATCAAACTTATCATACCTTGACAATATGATCCAGCAAGCACACTCCTTGGTATTTACCCAAAAGAGGTGAAATACCACAAAAACACACACAAGGATGTTTTACTCATAATTGTCAGCTCTACTCATAATTGTCAAAGCTTAACAGCAACCAAGATGTCCTTGAGTAGATAAATGAATAAACAAACAAACTGAGTTACATCAAGACAATGGAATATTATTTAGCACTCAAAAGAAATGAGCTACAAGCCATGAGAAAACATGGAGGAACCTTAAATGCAAATTACTAAGTGAAAGAAGCCAATCTGAAAAAGCTACATACTGTTGCATAATTACAACAATATGAGATGCTGGAAAAGGCAAAACTATGGAGACAGTAAAAACATCAGTGGTTGCCAGGGGTTGAGGAATGGATGAATACACAGTGCACAGAGGATTGTTAGGGCAGTGAAAATACTCTATGATACATCTCATTATACACTTGCCCAAATGCATTGAATATACAACATCTAGAGTGAACCATAATGCAAACTACGAATCTGGGGTGATTGTCATGTGTCAATATAGGCTTATCAATTGTGACAACTGTACAACTGGTGAGTAGTGTTAATAATGGGGGAGGCTGTACCTGTATTGGGACAAGAAGTATATAGGAAATCTCTGTATCTCCTGCTCAATTTGCTATAAACCAAAAACTCCTGTAAAAATATAAAGTCATTAATATAACATATAATATGATATGATATGACATAAGAAAAACAAAATTCAAAAATTTATTTCACTCAAATTCAATATGTTGAGATATGATTAATGTACATACAAATTAGTAATCCACTATACAAGTAGCAGTGATTTTTATGTATGTCATAAATGTTTACAAGAGTATTTTTTATTTGGCCTCCTTTGCAGTATAGATTTAGTTGGGATAAAACTCAGAAGCAGAAAATTAGTAGCAACTTCTAAGTCTTGTAAGTCATAGTTCAGGCCGGAACCACTACACATTAGCTAATCTAAACAACTGTCAAATTTTCATCAGCTATGTTGTCACAGTCACAACTATAATATTCCCAAGTAGTGGTAATGATAGAGTTATATTTCATTTTACAACTTAATTTAGCAAATATTTATTGTACAATCACTACTTTTGTTGGATGACTTTTTTTTTATAAAGACATGGTCCCTGTCCTTATGATTTTATTAATTTATCCATATTCATTCAATAGAGTTATTGCTTCAGCACATCTGTGTTCCAGCCAGTGGTCTGGGTTGGTAGAGTCACAATGGTAAGCCAAAAAAGGTCAAGTCTCACTCTTTATGGTCCTTAACAAAAACATATAGGAAACTGCCCAGCCAGTGTGGCTCAGTGGATTGAGCATAGTCCCATGGACTGAGGGGTCCGGTTCAATTCCCGGTCAGGGCACATGTTTGGTTTGTGGGCTCCATCCCCAGTAGGGGGCGTGCAGGAGGCAGCTGATCAATGTTTCTCTCTCACATTGATGTTTCTCTCTCTCTCTCCCTTCCTCTCTCTCTAAAAAATCAATTAAAAACGTATTTTTTAAAAAATAGGAAACTGGTCACATAAAATATAAATGCCAGAATGAAGAGTACATATAATTAAAACAATTATGTCAAGAAATTCCTTTAAGGTACCCCAAGAGTATTTTGATGTGGATGTTGAGGGTGGAGCAGGGGCTAGAAATAGAAGATGGAACCTATGAGGAAATAACATATACCCTTCAGAGGATGAGGCAGGGAGGGTCCTATGCCCCCTGACAGTACTTTAGCCGCAGCATTCCACCTGCATCTGTTTAGCTTGTGGAGTTGCACGTGAGATTTTATTTGCAAAAAGATTCTGCTGAAGAAAAAAAAATTGAAAATCATTGACCTACTTACTGTGCTTCATTTTATTCCTTAAACTTGATAAAAAAAAACTACCTTAGAACTATGTAAAAATCTTTGATGTTCTGGGGAAATTTTTAAACTGGTCTTTATTTAAAAATCAGATTTGGAATAATACTCTCTAGTTGCATTTTTTCAGACATGTCCCATTACACTAGAAATGCCTGTATATTTCTTGCATGCCCTCCACATCCCCCTTCAGAAGACAACTGGCTCTGTATTTCAGAGAAGATATTCATGCTTGGTATGAGGACTATGGACCATAGATGCTGCTCCCTTAGTCAGAAGTGATTGGATCTGAGTCAATCACATTTTTTTTCTCCTGGAAATCTGCAATTGTGACTCACAACTTTTATCTGATTGCTTGAACAGAGAGGCTTATAGGGCCAAAACAGTCATTTTATGGCATAATCACAGAGAAATAGAGAAGCCAGTTTTTAGTTTAAAAAGAGTGACACAGACATGCCGACAAAAGCAAAATAAGTGGCCATGAGACTATGGAGAGACAGAGAAAGAAAATACATTCCTGAATTTTGAGTTCCTGGGTTCTAGTGCCTCATGAGACCCAGCTATAAAATGGGCTTCCATTGCTTTGATCCAGAATCTCTAAGTCATTCATTCTCCACAGTTCTTCTAGTTTCTTGGTCCCTTCATTGTCCCTCTTTTTTTACTTGTGTAGTGAATCAGCCTCAGAATTCTGTAGTACTAAACATAATAAGCTACATTTGCAGGTGTTGGTCCCTGTCTGTATAATGCAAGCATCTCTAGCTCCTGAATCCCACCCTAGGAGGTGTCACAGATGAGCTCACTCTGGTCCCTCTCAGGAACGCCTACTGGTAGCACAATCACCTAAGGGTGAGAAGCCCTGACCAATACCACAGCCAATGCCCAAGTAATAACACAAATGTCTGAGTCTATACATGAATCTATGATTGTTGTCTGTGATATTATGATTTAAATATGAAATATAGAAATATACATTTGGGTGCAGAACTCCTAAAATCCTTGGAATTTCCTGGAGCAACCAAGGTCTTTTTTCATGTTAATGAGTTGGCTTTTGGAAAGCACCTAAGAATAGGTACTAGTTGCCAATAAAGCCAACCACCTGATTAAAAGGTTGGAACTTTACATCCCACCCCCTCATTTCCAAGAAGGGTGGGGGAACTTGAGGTTGAATCAGTAGACAATGGCCAATGACTTAGTCAATCAAGACTACATAATGAAGCCTCCATAAAAACCCAAAAGGACAGCTTATAGGTCCTTTTCAAGAGCTTCCACATTGGAGAGCCAGAGCACTTCCATGTACCTCAGCACCAGTGCCCAAGTTGTTCCACAACAAGAGAAGCTTCTTCATCCAGGACCTTGCCCTGTGTTGTTTATCTGGCTTTTCATTCTTCTTCTGGCTTAATTCATATCTTTTAATATCCTTTGTAATAAATTGGTAATCTAGTGAGTAAATGGGTCATCTGAGTTCTGTGAGCCATTCCAGCAAATTAACAGAACCTGAGGAGGGGGATCATGGGAACCTCTGATTTATAGGCAGCTGGTCAGAGTACAGGTAACAACTTGGGCTTGCGATTGGTACCTAAGTGGAGGATAGTCTTGTAGGACTGAGCCCTTTACCTGGGGAATATTATTCTGTCTCCAGACAGGTAGTGACAGAATTGAATTGCAACCTCAGACACTTACTGGAATCTAAGATTGTTTGTTGGTGTGGGAAAGCCTCTATGAACACATGCCAACTGGGTCCAGGAACCCCATACACTGTTTAATTCCACTCTTCCCATTCTCTCTTAAACTCATTTCAATTATACTTTTACTATTATTGATGTGACTGCACTGGTGGATTTGGGATGCAAACACGATTATTCAGATTCAAACCACCTTCTTCTGTAACCTTTAAATTTTGTTGATAAATCTTAGTTATAAGCCTAGAAATGTTTAAGGGTCTGCTTAAGAAGTCTTTGACTGACATTAGGTTCCATTTACAAAAACGAAGCAAAAAAAGACCTTCAAACATATTAAAGTGTATGTATAAATTCAATATATTCAATTTCCTTTTTAACACTTCAATTGTCTTACTATGAAAAAGACTTGCCAAAGTACTCAAGTTATTTTATACATTTAGTAAATTAAATATACAAAAGGAGAAATCTTAAGTTCTCCTAAATGTTCCAATACAATACAGTAAAACCTTGATATAACGGACTAATTTGGGTGAGGGGGTGACCGTTAAGGTGGAAAGTCTATTATATAATAAAGTAGGTTTTCCAAAGACATATGTTAAAAAACTAACAAATTAGTTTTCCTGTTTTCACTTATGTAGACATGTTTGTGTAATTAAAATGAGATATGCATGAGAAGTTTAATTTCACAAAAAAGTTTTCTATATGTATTACAGCAATTTTAAATTTACACTGAACAGGTATAATAAATGCTTGCATTCAACAGTCACCTCGAGTAAACAAATGCACCCAGCTGGGGTGTGGCTCAGCGCACATTGGAATATTGGCCTACATGCATTAATACTGCTGCAGAAAGTCTGTCCACCGGACAACAGAACCAATTACCAAGTGTGATGCCATCTGATCACATGTTAATCATTTGCCAAACACTGTTTACTAGCGGTGACTCTTGGATTTAAATATGTAGACTATAGTGGTAGATATGTAATATTTATTTATTTTTGCTAATCCTCACCTGAGGATATTTTTCCATTGATTTTTAAATAGAATGGAAGGGAAGGAGAAAGAGAGAGAAGCATCAGTGTGAGAGAGACACATTGATTGGCTGCCCTTCCACACGACCCTGACTTGGGCTGGGTATTGAACCTGCAACCCTGTTAATTTAATTATAAGCAAATCTTGGTTAACAGCATTTTAAAATTAATAGGGTGTTAATTTTTACTTATGACATATGGACAGGAAATTTTGTCTGTTAAATCCAAAGTTCATTAAATCAAGGGCCGTAAAATCAAGGGTTTATTGTATAGAAGTTTAGAAACATTTATAGATAAAATCCCAAGTTGTCAAAACCACAACAAGATGTCACCTCACCCCTGTTAGAATGGCTATTATCAATAACACAGCCCTGGCCGGTTTGGCTCAGCGGTTGGAGCGTCGGCCTGCGAACCAGAGAGTTTCGGGTTTGGTTCCCACTAGGGGCACATACCAAAAAATAAAAATAAAAAAAAAACACGAAAACAGCAAGTGTTGGAGAGCATGTAGAGAAAAGAGAACTCTCATGTACCATGGGTGGGAATGTAAATTAGTGCAGCCACTATGGAAAAACAGTACGGAGGTTCCTCAAAAAATTAAAAATAGAACTACCATATGACTCAGCAATCCCTCTTCTGAATATTTACCTGAAAAATATGAAAACACTTAGTTGTAAAAATATGTTCATTGCAGCATTACTCGCAATAGCCAAGACATGGAAATGACCTTAGTCCATGGACAGATGATTAGATAAGGATGTGTGATATATTACACACACACACTGAAATACTACTCAGCCATAAAAAAGATGAAATATTGACATTTGCAAAAACATGGGTGGATCTTGAGAGTATTATGCTAAGTGATATAAGTCAGATGGAAAAGGACAAAAACCATATGTTTTCACTCATGTGGAATATAAACAAAAAGTAACAAACAATGAATAAAATAAAGAAAAACAAACTTGCAGACACAGACAACAGAATGGTGGTTACCAGAGGGGAAGGGGGTTGGAGAAGAGAGAAATGGGTCAAATAAATAATGGAAGGAAACTAGCTTTCAGGTAGTGAGCATACAATAGAGTACACAGATGTCAAATTATAATGTATACCTGTAAATTCTATGATGTTATTAACTAATGTTACTCACAATAAATTTTTTGAATTAATTTTTTTTGAAATCACAAGTTGAAAGCAATTACTCAATTACACATTTTCATTTGAAGTTACTAGGTTATTATTCTAAAGTGCTGAAATTTACTCATTTGAAGCAAACACAGTACTAACTATGAACAGATTTTTCCTTAACATACAGATATTAATGCTATAATTTTAATGTCAAATGCTTTAATACTCCACTTTAAATCTTCTTGAGGTTGAAAAATGCACACCCATTAAGGAAGCCAATCACCATCCCAATTAACTGAGATTACTTTGATAAAAGAGTGAATAAAGAGATGGGTGGATATGTGTGTGTGGCAAGATGCCTTTCTTGATGCTCATAATCCACCATGTGACTGAGCTCTCTATCCACATGTGGCTACATTCCTCAGAACCTCCATGGGCGGGAGGTTCTGGAAAGCATGTCCTTATTTCCCACACTGCACACTGTCTGTGCCCACACACTCATAGTTATCCTATTAAACACAAATTCTTTAGCTCTTGCTCCCTAAAGCAAGGTCCATGGCACCATACTTGCCAAACAGAATGAATCTCTCTCTCCTCTGTGCTTCTGGAATATGTTGTTTATACTTCTCTTGTACCAGTGAGCACATTCTGCTTTATGCAATACACCTAGTTGAATTTATGTGTTATTCCCTCTCTGAATTGTAAGTTCCTTAACAAAGGGATTTTTCACACTTAACTGTTATTCCAACATGTCATGCAAAATACATTCACTTAAAAGTAGCTTATAACAAACATATATTTATTTGACTTGTAAAGGTTTTATGATTATAATATGTTGATTCAGACTATTAATCAGAAGTAAGGTGCCCACAGTTTGGGACAGTCCAAACGACCATTAGGAGATTCTGCATAGGCAAGTGGTCTCAAATAGAGCACAGTATAAGGCTTAACCATTGGCACTAGATTGCCTGGGTGTGAATCCTAACGCTTCCATTTCCTAGCTGGGTGAGTTACTTAGCCTCTCTGTGACTCAGTTTCTTATTCCACATAAGGGATCTAATACAACCCTTAAAACTCAGACGATGATTATGAGGATTAGATGAGATAATACCTATAAAGCATTTAGATGAATACCTGTCATATTGTCATTTAGGAAGCAAACCACCACACAGAATACACCATAAACGATGCCCTCTGTAGGCACTGATAGTGACTGTTCAATAAATATTATCTATTATTATTAATTCAAGATACAGCTGTTCTCTCTCACTCTTTATGATGAAGTAAAAGAAGTCTATAGAGACAGACTCATAGATAGAGAGCAGGCAGACAGCTTGGTGGGGGGGTGGGTGTGGAGGAATTGAGAAAAAAAAAAAAGAGAGAGAGAACTCATGGACAACAGCGTGGTGACTGCAACGGCAGGGGAGTAGGTGGAAGAGAGCATAGAGGGGATAAATGGTGATGGACAAATAAATAAACAAAAGAAGTCTAAATTATGGAATACAAAAGAGAAACTGGGCAAAGAGAAATTTTGTCCTAGAAAATAACATTCAAAGGCTCTTATCACTTCTTTGCCTGATAAGCTTCCCAAGAATCAGATGACTCCACAGCAACAAAATAGTAACAAAAAATGGTGAAATCGTTCATATTTCTACTATCCTAACAGATTAGGATTGCATAGTAAATAGCCCCAGATTCTTAAAAGCTTTTGATTGAATAAACAAGTAAGAAAGGTACCATTTTACCCTGCCCTGTTTGGCTCAGTGGTTAGAGCGTCGGCCCTCAGAGTTGCAGGTTCGATTCCGGTTGAGGGCACATACTTTGGTTGCAATTTGTCCCCAGCCCTGGCTGGGGTCGTGCAGGAGGCAACCATTCGATGTGTCCCTTTCACATTGATGTTTCTCTCTCTCTCTCTCTCTCTCTCCCTCCCACTCTATCTGAACAAAAATGGAAAAATGTCCTCAGGTGAGGATAAAAAAAAGGTACCATTTTTCTAAAAACAAGATAAATGCTGTAGCATGTTAATTGCTAATTTTTAATTTTAAAAATATGTTTATATCCCATTTATCTATCTGGATACTCCTAGAAATACTTTTTATTAGAAATACAAAGATTCAGATTAAATTTACTCTAAACAAACTTTAAGCCGTGATAAAATTAAATGAAGTAATGATTTAGGACAGTTAAGAATTAATGAATTAAGCACCAAATTCTACATATAAATTGCTATGTAAATTTCCTATAGTTATATTATCATTCTGTGTTTACCTTGATTGGGGAAGTTTTCAGTATCCCATATTACTCAGGCCTTTTATTAGTCTAAATTCAATACTCAAATGCTTATTTGAATTGTAAAGCTTTCATGATTCATGAAACCACCATTCAATTGTTTCAATTATGGATCAAATGGATAAAGGAAATAATTATCCTTGGTTACATACAGTGCTGCTTTGGTACAGGGGAGCAATTTAATTATGACACTTTTCCCAAAACATCACCAAATTTTACCACAAACCTGGTCCTCATTCATGCAACATTTATTTCCTTGTTTTCCTAGTGGAGATTATTACTTTTTGGAGCTCATTCTAATACCTAATATCAACAAAATCTGCCAATGTCAATGGAGAATACTTCCAAATGCATAAAACTTCTCCTTAGAATAGAAAAAAGGTCAAGGTTTGAATTCTGCCTTTGTCACTAACTCATTGAAGGAATTTAAGCTAATGACTAAATTCTCTAAGTTTCATTTCTTTATCTTTGAAAAGAAACATTTCACTTTACAGTGATTGAGATCATTTAGTTCAATGCCTGACCTTCCATATAACAGTAGCTAGTATAATTTCCTGAGTTATTATTACAGATTCAGAAAGCTCAGAACAGAAAGACCACATATACTACAAGTCTACAAATAAACAGGTGAGAAATACTTTCTCCATTCTGATCCAATCACTAATTCTTAAGGAGTTAAGAGGAGACCAGAGATACTCAGGGGAACACCAGGTAGACTTCTGATCTCTGCCTCTGTGGAATCCTAGCTTCTATCCTTGGGTAAATACTCATGACTGTCTTCCAGGCAACTCCAAAAGAGTGGAAACAACATGCGTAGAACCTCACAGTTAGAAGAGTTTCAAGAGGAGATACAGGGTCCCTGAATGGAGGTGGACAGACAACCCACACAAGGCAGATGGCTATGTGCGCCTAGTGTTAAAGGTCTCTAAGGACTGAGCTTCCCCATATTCCTTGGTTACCTGTTTCAATGTTTAATCTTTACTTTATAGTTATGTCCATCTTTATGACCAACTGAACTATTTCTCTTGCTACAATTTAAAAGTATTTCCTTTTATTTGGTCTCCTGTGGAAGTAAAGAACATCTGTTCTGCATCTTTCATATAATAACGTTTCAAATACTTGAAGACAGTTAAATCACCCCTTGGTCTTCCCTTCTCCAAGTTAAACAGTTCTGATCCCACTGAGCCCTCTCTTAGGAGCTAGTCCCCGCTCCTTACATCACTTTTGCTGATCTTCGCTGGATCTTCTCCAGAGTCTCCATATAGTTTTTGCCAAATGAAAAGGCCAAAATCGAACACAGAAATAATGCCAAATAAAGCAGAAGGATTACTTTTCACTTCTGTATCCTTCTCTTGATAAAACATTCCAAGTGGTGTGCTTGCCCCTTTTTCCAAAAATATATTGCTCTTTCTAATCCTCTTTGCTTTGTAATCATATATGCTATCATCTTGTGGTACCTTTCTCCAAGGCTCATATCAGATTTCAGGTGCTTCAAATAATCCCTCCCTGTCAGTAACGACCAAATTTAGAAGTGCACAGCTTCAGAACATTTTTCTACCTTCCATAAAACTAAAATAGAAAAGCTGTGAAAACAAAATCAAAATTCATACAATCCACAAAATAACCAGCAATGTTTATATCTTGATGACATTTTGCAAACATGTTTTCTTCATATGCATGTAGAAATTCATTTTCTTCTTACTTAAGAATGATATAATCTGATAGATTCTATAGGAATATCTTGTAAACAAAAAATAACAAAAAAAATGAAAAGGTTAAAATTTAAAGAAGAAATTTTTTTTAATCCTCACCCGAGGATATTTTTCCATTTATTTTCAGACAGAGTGGGAGGGAGGGAGGGAGGGAGGAAGGGAGGGAGGGAGAGAGGGACAGAGAGAGAGAGAGAAACATCAATGTGAGAGAGACACATCGACCAGTTGCCTCCTACATGACCCCAACCAGGGCAGTGGACCAAACCGCAACCAAGGTACTTGCCCTTAACTGGAATCTAACCCATGACTCTTTGGTATGTGGGTCAATACTCTAACCGCTGAGCCAAACTGGCCAGGGCCAAAGAAGAATCTGTCAATGTATTTGTGAAAATGGTAAGTCCTTGGTACATTTTACTCTGGCTCGAGTTTTGCGATTTTGATCTGCAGTCCACTTTGTAATAATACACATTAAATATACATTTATACATTTTTAAAAAGCATCTGCTTGATTTAAATGCAAAATATGTAATTACACATAGAAGTTTTTTTTTTCTCTATTTATTTTTAGAGAGAGAGGAAAGGAGAGAAAGAGAGAGATAGAAACATCAATGAGAGAGAACATCAACCGACCGCCTCCTGCATGCCCCACCCTGGGGGTTGGGCCCACAACCTGGGCATGTGCGCTGACCAAGAATCGAACTGGCAACCTTTTGGTGCGTGGGTTGACGCTCAAGCACTGAGCCACACCAGCCGGGCTAGAAGTCAGTTTTTAAAAGATACATGTAGGTGTAATTTTGGTGATGTGATATTTTTCTTTAATAATGCAGGTTCAAATTGCAGAGTTAAGTCACAAAACTCAGGTGAGGACATGGGCTCCATACCTAGGATTCATTGTCAATGCTGGATAAGCATTAGTGTTACAAATTGAATCACAAATTATCTTACTACTACCTGTCCACAATACATCCAGCAACTGGCACTCTCAAGCCCTGAATCGAAAAGCCATGTATTCAACTACTAGTTGAAAATCTACTATTTATCAGGCACTATGATTGGCTCTGGTGAGACAGTGGTGAGCAAGAGAAAAAAGATTCCTGCTCATATGAAGCTAACATGTAGCTGAGGAAAAAGACTATCTATAAATCAATCAATCAATGCAAACAAATACATACCAGGTAATAAGACCTGAGAGAAAAATAAAATAGAGCATTGTTGTGGCAAGTGACTGGCTGGCTGGTTTAGACAGTCTGGGAACACCTCTATTTAGCATTGACATATGCACCGAGGTCTGAATGACAAAAAGGGCATCAACCACACAATGATCAATCTGGCAGAATACTTTTTCAAACAAAAAGGTCAGTGCAGAGTCTTTGTCAAGAATATGATTCAGCCCTGGCCAGTTTGGCTCAGCGGTTAGAGCATCGGCCTGCGGACCAGAGAGTCCCGGGTTTGGTTCCCGCTAAGGGCACATACCTCGGCTGCAGTTTGTCCCTTGCCCCGGTTGGGGTCGTGTGGGTGGCAACCACTCGATGTGTCTCTCTCTCTCTTCCTCCCTCTCTCCCTTCTGCTCTATCTGAAGATAAATGCAAAAAAAAAAAAAATATGATTCATGTTCACAAAGGAAGAAAATCAGAACTATTAGTTAATATTTTTTTAAAAAGAGGAAAATGATTGAAAATAGCAGAATCATTTTTAAACCTATCCATAAGAGTCTTGGATTACACAAACAAATCACTGCTTCTACTCTAGCCCCTTTTGCTTGAAGATTATTGACTTGTTACAAAGCAGCAATCCCTGTTAAAAGGGAATGTTTTGCTGCACCAACGTAAATAAATTGTATTTATTTATTGCTGTGGGCTTTTCCAAAACTATTTAGAATTAGAATATTTTAAAAATCAGAGATCCCTGGCCAGTTTTGCTCAGTGGTTAGGGCATCGGCCCCTGGACCAATGAGTCTCAGGTTTGATTCTGGTCAAGGGTGCGTACCTTGGTTACAGTTTGTCCCAGGCCCTGGTCGGGGTCGTGCAGGAGGCAACCAGTCGATGTGTCCCTCTCACATTGATGTTTCTCTCTCTCTCCCGCTCCCTCCTACTCTATCTGAAGATAAATGGAAAAATATCCTTGGATGAGGATTAAAATAATAATAATAATGAAAATAAAAATCAGAGAAAAAAATTTAAAGGAATCCAAATTTATTCTTAGGCTGGGAAAGTTTGTTATTGCTGTCCAAATCCAGGTGCAAAAACATTTTTTGCTAATGTTACAAATTCACTACTTAAGAGAGAAAAGCTACCCAAACACACCTGCACCTTTTCAGAACTGATTTAATATTGTGTTAAAGTAAACATATTAAGGACACGAATGTTTAGTCATCAAAAAGTTCTACTGCCCAACTTACTACTTAGAGTGAATGAAAAAAAGCCACTAGGATTCTGATAAAGATAAACCTGCATTTCAAGACTTCCTTTCCAAACCCAATACTATCAGGTAGTACTCAGTATTTATGATTTCACCTTAATATGTGCTTGGTCATATGACTTACATGATTCAGACTATATAGAATATAATTAAATAAGTAAAAACTAAGAAAAGAATTTTAGTACTGAATATCTGAATTTTAGTATGTGTTCAATGTGTTAGCTATTTTTGTTATCACTTAAACACTGGAGGCATAAAGTAAAACTGTCTCTAACTAATTCAGCCAATGGGGTACCAGAATATGAGTTACCCAGACAACAGAATTTGATTTCTCAAGAACAGAATCTAGCCATTGCCCTCAAATAAACATTTTTACCAGAGTCTTATCATTCTACTCATCCCTGATACCCTGGCACAGTTAAAACCAAAATGTATTCCCCTTATCCTTCATCCCGCAGATGCTACTGAGTTTCTGCTCTGGTTTTTGTCCACTCGAACCACAGATCTCTTGTCCAGACTACAGATTTAGAAACAGCTGGGAATTTGCCTTGATTTCTAGTTCCAGAGCTAATGATAATGTACCAGAGCTATGATCATTGAGTGTGTTCGAATAAATCTTTAGACTCTTAAAATAAGGCTTATAAAAGACTGATTTAACCTCTGAGGTGAAGTAGGAGGTTTGGATGGGGAAAATGGTTAGAAGGTAAAGCCCAGAAACAGAAAGTTGTTTGTTATGGTGCCACCAGGGTAAAAGTGATTAGCAGATAGTACTGGTTAAAAAAAAAAGAAAGAAATCCAAGAGATAGGGGTCAAGATGGTGGTGTAGGTGAATGTGGTACTCACCTCCTCCCACAACCACATCAAAATTACAATTAAACTACAAAACAACCATCATTCAGAACCACCTGAAATCTAGCAGAATGGAAGTCCTACAACCTGGGAATTAAAGAAAGCCACATCAAGACTGGTAGGAGGGGTGGAGAGGAAAATGGGCTGGTCCCACACCCATGTGCGGTGGATTTTAAACAAGAGGGATACCTCGGCAGTGCAGGTCCTCTCTGAGGAGTGAGGAGCCCCCGCTCCACACCAGACCCTTCAGCCTAGGGTTCCAGTGCTGAGAAGAGAAATCTCTATCTTCGGGCTGTAAAAACCAGCTGGGACTGTGGCTGAATTACAGGGAGGCTGCTGGAGTCCAGGGCAGTTCGTCTTAAAAAGCCTGTGCACTGATTTACTTGGACTCACTCCCTGTGAGCTCCAGCATTGGGGCAGCCGCTTGAAAGGAACCAAGATATATGGGGAGGAACTAACTTCTCTGACATCAGGGCAAGAGCTGGGGATGCATATTTCTCCCAGAAAATAGTGCTGGCAGACTATTGTTCCTTTGCTGAGCCCTCCCTGCCACAGAGCCGACAGGCAGGCACCATATCTGAGTCTCCATCAATCTGTCTCACACTCTTCGACCAACCCTGCTGATTCCCTGAGATCCTCCACACCCAACTTGCAGGCTCATCCAAGCTGTTTCCAGTGGCTTTTCCATACAAATGGCCTGTCTTGGCTCATGCTTCAGACTTTCCCAAAATCTCTCAAACAAGCAGCAGCTAGCCTCAGCATGCCCCATACCTCTTGCTAAGTGGCCCCAGGCCTGGCAGTAGTAGCAGCCAGCTTGGTTCACAGCTTGCCCTATCCTGGGCACCTCCGAGCCCAACACAAGTAGCGGCCATCTGCAGATCACTCGGTAGCTCTTTCTGGGTGGCCCCAGGCAGGGCACAGGCTGTGGCTGACTTTGTACTCCCAAAAGACCCCAGAACCAGCGCACTGAGTGGTCAGCTTAAGACCATACCAGATTACAACCCTAACACCTCCACAAGCAACACACTCAAGAGGCGGACTCGGTAAGCACCAAAGCCCCACTGAAGCAAGTCCTGCACCACAGGGTCAGCTCCTACACAGTAGCTCTTCGGCTGTAGTTTCAGCTGGTCCTCATAGCCCATTAGCCTAGAGATTAATTTCCCAGTGATGCCAACAACAATCAAGGCTCAACTACAACAGGACAGTGCACACAGCCCACTTAGGGGCACACCTGGAGTGTCCAGCTCAGGTGAGTAGGGAGGCTGAGACTGGGCCCTATAGGAAACCTACTACACAAGTCCACTCTACCAAGTCTGGAAGACTTAGCAGCTTTATCTAATACATAGAAACAAACACAGGGAAGCAGCCAAAATGCTGACACAAACAAACATGTCGCACATGAAAGAACAGGAGAAATCTTCAGAAATAGAACTAAATGAAATGAAAGCAAGCAAACTATCAGATCCAGAGTTCAAAACAATGGTTATAAGGGTGCTCAGGGAACTTAGTGAGAACTTCAAGGAACTTAGTGAGAACATCAACAACATAAAAAAGGACCAGTCAGAAATAAAGGATACACTAACTGAAATTAAGAATAATTCACAGGGAATCAACAGTAGAGTAAAGAACACCAAGAACAAAATCAAAGATTTAGAATTTAAGGAAACAGAAAACACCCAGTCAGAACAGCAAAAAGAAAAAGAATTTAAAAATATGAAGATAGTATAAGGAGACTCTGGGACAACTTCAATCATACCAACATTCACATTACAGGGGTGCTGGAAGGAGAAGAGAGGGAGCAAGAAATTGAAAACCTATTGGAAAAAATTACAGAAAACTTCCCCTTACCTGGTGAAAGAAACAGACATACAAGTCCAGGAAGCACAGAGAGTCCCAAACAAGATGAATCCAGAGAGGCCCACACCAAGACATATCATAATTAAAATGCCAAAGGTTAAAGACAAAGAGAGAATCTTAAACACAGCAAGAAAAAAGCAGTTACCTACAAGGGAGCACCCATAAGACTGTCAGCTGATTTCTCAACAGAAACTTTGGAGGACAAAAGGGAGTGACAAGAAATAGTTAAAGTTATAAAAAGCAAGGACCTACAACCAAGATTTCTCTACCCAGCAAAGCTCTCATTTAGAATTGAGGGTCAGATAAAGAGCTTCCCAGACAAGAAAAAGCTAAAGGAGTTAATCAACACCAAGCCAATATAACATGAAATGTTAGAGTCTTCTTGAAGAAGAAGAAGAAGGAAGAAGAAGAAAAGAAAATAGGATAAAAAATATGAACAATAAAATGGTAATAAATACATATCTATCAATAATTGAATCTAAAAAAAAAAAAAAACAAGATAAACAAGAAGATCAGAAACAGACTCATAGATACAAAGAACATTTTGATGGTAGGTAGCCAGATGCGAGGGGGGGTTGGGGTGATGGGTGAAAAAGGTGAAGGGATTTAGAAGTACAAATTAGTAGTTATAGTATAGTCATGGGGGTGTAAAGTACAGCATAGGGAATATAGTCAATAATATTCTAATAACTATGTATAGTGTCAGATGGGTATGAGATTTTTTTCAGAATGATCACTTAATATGTTTTATAATGTCTAATCACTGGGGTGTATACCTGAAACTAATATAATATTGTATGTCAACTGTAATTAAAAAATAAAAAAATGATTTTTAAAAAATCCAAGAAATAATCCAAAAAAATGTATTATTATCAAACTAAATCCAACAATGAACACTAAAGATAATAGACATGACCAAGTTGAGCCTATCCCAGGAATGTATGGATAGTTCAGTATTAGAAATTCCTTAAGTATCTTTCACCATTTTAATAAAGGGGAAAAAAACATATCATCATCTATTTCAGTAAACTGCATATAGTCCCTTTCCATGTCAAACACACACACATGCATACACACACACAGACACACACACACACACACACACCACTATAAGTGGGGAAACAGTGGACACTCTCTTTT
Source organism: Tadarida brasiliensis (assembly GCA_030848825.1). NCBI lineage: Eukaryota > Metazoa > Chordata > Mammalia > Chiroptera > Molossidae > Tadarida > Tadarida brasiliensis. The sequence continues at coordinate 56,871,470 of CM061257.1, read as the reverse complement.
TAAAATGAGAAGCAACACAAGAAAACTCATTATCAACACTTCCATCCACCTATATACTGGAGTGCCTGACAATTTTAAAAATTGAGTAAAATTATTGAAAGATAATAAATTATTATTTGTAAATGATATGATCACCTACATTGAAATCCCACTTCCCCAAATAATCTACTACACAATGATTTTTCTAGAAAGCATATATTTAAATAAATGTGTGAGGGGAAGAAAGCAAGGGAAATAAATATTCTAAGGTAGGTGTGTGAGGAGGAAGAGAAATGTGATTGAAAATGGGATAATAAAAAAGGAAAACATTAAAAATTGGTTTTCATTAAAGGGGAGCCTAGGGAGCATTTGAGATCTTTGCTCCCCAGCATATGTCATGAGTTTGGCTCAAATAAACTCCTAAAAGTTTTTAATAAAGGAGGAGTCTAGCAGGCACTCATGGTAATAGCATGCTATGCAATGAGTACAATGAACTCAACTCTATGTTCCTAAGGTCTTCAAGTTAAAAGGGGAGTGGGAGACATGACATCAAGTTTGTTTTCTGAAACAAATACCTTCAACATTCTTGGCTCATGTATTAATTTTTCTGAAGAATTTCGTTCTCTCCCTTCATCATATCTCCTAAATCATGCATGAAATTTTTTGTCCTGACTGATCACTAGATTGGTGTTTTTCCTCTCACCTCCTAAAATAGGTACTACAGCTAGTACATTTTTTACAAGCTCACCCTGCACCCAGATCACAGTAGCTAAAAATGCAGACAAAAGGAGCTGTGAGGCACTAATAGTATATCTTGACAGTTTCATTCATAGATTGTGAATGAAACACTGTTAATTGAATGCCAGACTCTTTAGAAAGTCAACATTGGTTTTCTAAAATCAACATCATTCAAAAACTTATGAGTACTATAGAAACTACTGAAGAATTTAGCTTTTAATTATCATCATAATTCTCACCAGAAAAAACACAGCCTATGTCCCTATGTCTAGTAGGCATTCTTTATGGTCTATGTCCTTGTCTTCTAGGTAATGGAAAAGATGGGTAAGAGGTAGAACAGATATATGTATTGTGTGTGTGTGTGTGTGTGTGTGTGTGTGTGTGTGTGTGTGTGTTTGTCTGGGTAGACAGATTGTAAGAAATGGGTAAGGGATGGACATGGAGAGTATTATGCTAAATGAAATAAGCCAGTCAAAAAAAGATAAGTACCATATGACTTCACTCATATGTGGAATCTAATGAACAAACTGAACTAACAAGCAAAATAGAGACAGATTCATAGATAGAGAGCAGGCTGTCAGCTATCAGAGGTGGAGGGCCCTGGGGTGGGTATTGAGCAAAAAAGAAAGAACAAACTCATGGACACAGACAACAGTGTGGTGATTGTAAAGGGGGAGATAGAGAAGGGTATGGGGGGATAAATGGTGATGAACAGACTTAACTTGGGGGTGGTGAATAGACAATACAGTGTACAGATGCAGCGTTGTAGAATTATGCACCTGAAAGTTGTATAATTTTGTTAACTAGTGTCACCCAAATAAATTTAATTTTTAAAAAAAGGAAACAATTTCTGGGAAGAAAAGGTAGGTAAGGTAAGACATTTTCAATAAAAATCTAAGTCAAGCAGATTCAAGGTCTCCTGAACCGTATAACCTAACTATATTATGAAAACCTTGCTAAGATCTTCTACTATATTGTACTGAATGTCTCATCAGAACAGAACCTAGTAGATATACAAAACAGTACCAGAGCAATGTCAATTCTTGAGACAAAAATCTGTATCTTCTTGAATTATAATGAGGAAAAGAAAACCAGGAAAAACAGAATAATTTGGATGAAAAGAAGAACAAACAGCAACACTTGTGATGGCTAATATTAATTTAAAATAATTTCTCAACATATCTTCTTAATAAGTAGGAAAAAAAGATAAATTTTGGTAAATACAATTAGGTAAATTGATAGGGTTTTAAGTGTAAGGGATAACATTTCCTATTGATCCTAGAGGGCAAGAGTGAAATACTTTTTCTGTAAAACTTGGTATTATCCTTAAAATATGTTGATAGTGATATAGTTCACTCTGCCATACCAGGTTCTCATTACGTGACTCTTTAGAGGAAAAATGTGCCTCAGCTCTGATGGCACTCAGGATACACTGCCCAAAAATATGGGGCATATTGAATACTTTAAGCTGAAGCAAGAGGGTCACTCTGATCTCCTCCCTACTCATTCTTCTTCCCTGAAACAATTCATAAAGTCCTCTTTTGAGAGGAGCCCTCCCTATAAGAGGAAGTGAGCATCCTTATCTTCGAAGACAAAGAGACACCAAAAAGAATCTAAACGAACAGGCCTTGCTACGTTTTCCCCAATTTAGTACAATTACTTCATATTCCTTACCCTCTTCTATTCCTCTAAGACTGTGCAATCTCATAAAATCTAGCATAAAGTACTCAGGTCTGTTTCTTTGTGTCTGTATTTCTTCATGAAGGCTCCTGTGTCATGTAAAACTTATATTAAATAAATATATATCCTTCTCTTTTGTTAATCTGTGTTTCAGTTTGATTTTCAAACCCATCCAGGGACCCTATGAGGATCGAGGAAAATTTCTCCTCTTCTTCAGCTCTTAGAAACAAGAATATCTATACTTCTGGTCAGTGGTTTTGTTGTTCCAGGTGGACATAATAAACTCTATAATGTAAATATTTTCCTCTTTGCATTATCTTCCCAAATCTGGCATAGATTTTGGGCACTAACCACAACTTCAGTTTCATTGCATTTATTCTACCTTTACTTGTCCATCTCTCTATCTTATAAAATTGTATTGCCATGAGGTATTCATATTTCCCTTGTAAACCACTTCAAATTCTTTTGTAGGAATGTAGATTCAGATAGTTGATAGAAAGAGGAAGGAATGGAAAGGGGGAGGATGGGAGGACAAAGAGGTTTGGAAAGCTGATTCACAGAAGCATGATCTGGCAGCATGGTATCAGAGGATGAAAAAATTTGAGATTGAGCAATCAGGTAAGACATTACCATAAACCAAGTCAATCTGAAGAAAAACTGTATTAGCAATATAGCAGAATAAAAAAAATGTATGAATGTAGGATCAAGAATAAGCAAAAGAGTCAACAGAAATCTATTGTTAATTGCCTCTTAGAGTTGCTTAACAAGGAGAGTTGGAAGATATTCTAAAATATAAAGCCTATAGAGTTGCTCATTTTTTTTTAAAGTATCACCAGCATATAAAAGAAGAAAAGGTATTTTTTGTATGGGGAGCAGACCTGTAAGAGAAAAATAATGAGACACTGGGGGTGTATTTTATTAATGGTTTGACAACTTAATATTAAAAAACAGACATGGAGCAAAAATCCCAGGAGAGAAGTCAGGGTTAAAAATCTGACTTGAGATGATTGAAGACATAAAAGTATTTGAGATGTGAAAATATGGAATACAAAAGAGGTGGAAAAACCAAAGAACTGTCCTTTGGGAGAGATCCAAGTTAATGAGAAAAAGGAAAACAATACAGCAAAGATAGCAGACAATAGAAAACATAGAAGAAAAATGAGAAGTTATAAGGTAACAAAAACCAAAGGAAGGGAGCATGTCAAGAAATGGATAATCTGCAGTTGTGGTTGAAGACATCAGCAGAGGTGTCAAGCAAGTCAGGTGAATCTGAGAAGAGATCCTTGAATCTGCCTACAAAGCCATTATGAATGACTATTAAATGAATCAACAAAATACAAGCCAAGAGCTAAATTAAGAGCAAAAAAGAAACAGAATCTAAATAATAATCTGAAGAATTGGGCTATAATTTTCTAACCATGTGAATTTTATTGCTTTTTGATTAATCATTAGCTTAACTATCATCAATATTTGATTTCGTCTACAGTTTTCTCTTTGGTTCTTTTTAGATTTATTTTAAGCTCAAAGAGGCTAATATCTATGACTAAAAGTGGCAATGGTAACAATATGTTAAATTAAAAAATAATTCATCTCAGCAATGTGTCCATTTACCCTCTGAGTTAGAATAAATTGTAAGTATTAACAAAAGAATAGCTATGAGTATTCGACAAAAGAATAATAATAATATACATATTGTTGACCCTTAAATAACACTGGGTTTAGGAGTACAAACACCCCACACAATTGAAAATCTGTGTATAGCTTTTAACTCCCCCCAAATTTAACCACTTAAAACCTATTATGGACTAGAAGCCTTAGCAGTTACATAATAGTCAATTAACACATATTTTGTATATTATATGTGCTATATACTGTATTCTTACAATAAAGTAAGCTAGAGAAAGGCAAATGTCATTAAGAAAACTCATAAGGTAGAGAAAATATATTTACTCCATTTATTGTAAAATATTTGCATGCAAGTGGACCTGTGCAGCTCAAACCTATGCTTTCCAAGGGTCAACTGTACATCTATTGATAGGTAAAAACGTAATAGATGATAGATAGATAGATAGATAGATAGATAGATAGATAGATAGATAGATAGATAGATGATCCTTGAAAAGATCAATACCATCTAATTACTTGCTTGTTGGAGAAAAAGGGAGGAAGGAAGAAAAAATTCAGTGTGTAGTTTCAGTGATGTTACAATATTCAACTAGTTGAATATTTAACACTGAGAATTTCCCAATACATAATGTGTAGACTCTGAGTGTATCTGAAATAATCTTTTGATTTGGTCACACCCTTAACACATGAGAGAATAGCTCCACCCAGTATTTTTGTAAATAAATCTTATTTGGAAAATGTTGCTTTTTGAATGATTTCTCAATAAGTTCCACACAAATATTTGTTTAGAAGAGTTATGGTTCTAATAAATATGAAACAAAACCAAATATCTCATAAAAAAATAGAAAATAACTTATGAAGAGAGAATTTCGGCTGATAGTATTCATGCTTATTTAATTGAATATAGACATTTAAGAGATTGGAAAATACTGATCTTAAAATGAGGAAGCTAAATAAACTGAACTTTATATGCATCAAGTAGCAGGGCATCACTTATAGTACTACCCACAAATCTAAGAAATAGAAACAATTCATCTTTCTACATGAAAGCATAAAAAGTGATCATTTTGATCAAGCTAAAGAAGTAGAAAATAAAAGCTAACAGAACAAAAACTAAATTAACAGACTTTAAATTTCAGTCCTATGATTGATACAGTCCTATGGCAGCTGGGAAAAGAGCAAGAGCTTGGAGAGAAAGGAAGCCCACCCTCACTACCAGGTCCCAGATGTGCAGGGATTGCTCATAGCTGAAGGAACATCTGACACCAAAATTCGATACCCAGAAAAAATATCTTTCAAAAGTAAAAGCAAAATACTTTTGTCAACAAATGATAGGTGAGAAATTCACTGCTAAAGGACCTGCACTTTCGCCACTCTTATTTAACATAATACTGGAAGTCTTAGCCAGAGCAATTAGGCATAAAGAAAAAATAAAAGGGATCCAAATAGGAAAGGAGGAAGTAAAGCTATCATTTTTTTCAGATTACATGATATTGTACATAGAAAACCCTAAAGACTCCATCAAAAATCTACTAGACTTAATAAATGAATTTGGCTAAGTAGCAGGATAAAAAATTAACATCAAGAAATTTACGGCATTCTTATACACCAACAATGAACTCACAGAAAAAGAAACTAAAAAAAAATCCCATTTACCATCACCACAAAAGAATTAAGATACCTAGGAATAAACTTAACCAAAGAAGTAAAGGATCTCTTCACAGAAAACTAAAGGTCATTGAAAAAAGAAATAGAGAAAGATATAAAAAAAATGGAAGCACATACCATGTTCATGGATTGGAAGAATTAACATCATTAAAATGTCTATACTACCCAAAGCTATCTATAGATTCAATGCAATTCCCATCAAAATACCAACAATATACTTCACAGCACTAGAACAAATACTCCAAAAGTTTGTATGGAGCCAAAAGAGGCCCTGAACAACCACAGCAATCTTGAAAAAGAGGAACAAAGTAGGAGGGGTCACAATACCAGATATCAGGTTATACTACAAAGCCACTGTAATCAAAACAGCCTGGTACAGGCACAAGAACATGCATATCAATCAGTGGAACAGAACAGAGAACCCAGAAATTGACCAAAGACATTATGCTCAATTAATATTTGACAAAGGTGGCAAGAGCATACAATGGAGTAAAGACAGCCTCTTTAATAAATGGTGTTGGGAGAATTGGACAGCTACATGCAAAAAAATGAAACTAGACCATCAACTTACACCATACACAAGAATAAACTCAACATGAATAAAAGATTTAAATGTGACTCATGAATCCATAAAAATCATAGAAGAAAATATAGGCAACAAAATTTCAGACATCATATGCAGCAGAATTTTCACTGATGCATCACCTAAGGCAACAGAAACAGGAAAAAATGAACACATGGGACTACATCAAACTAAAAAGCTTCTGCACAGCAAAAGAAACAACCATCAAAATGGAAAGGGAACCTACTGTATAGGAGAGTATAATTGCCAATGGTACATCAGATAAGGGGTTAATTTCCAAAATATATAGAGTGCTCATACAACTCAACAAAAGGAAGACAAAGAGCCCAATTAAAAAATGGGCAGAGGACCTAAATAGATACCTCTCCAAACAGGACATACAAATGGCCAAGAGACATATGAAGAAATGCTCAATGTCACTAATCATCAGAGAGATGCAAATTAAAACAACAATGAGGTATCACCTCACACCTGTCAGAATGGCTGCCATCAACAAATTATCAAACAACAAGTGTTGGCGAGGGTGTGGAGAAAAGGGGACTCTAGTACACTGCTGGTAGGAATGCAGACTGGTGCAGCCACTATGGAAAACACTATGGTGTTACCTCAAAAAACTAAAAATTGAACTGCCATTTGATCCAGTGATCCCACTTCTAGTTATATACCCTAAGAAGCCTGAAACACCAATCAGAAAAGAATATATGTACCCCTATGTTCATAGCAGCACTATTTACAAGAGCTAAGATCTGGAAACAGCCCAAGTGTCCATCAGTAGACGAGTGGATAATAAAGCTGTGGTACATATACACAATGGAGTATTATGCAGCTGTAAGAAAGATCTCTTATCCTTTGAGATGACATGGAGGGACCTGGAAAGTATTATCCTAAGCGAAACAAGCCAAGCAGAGAAAGACAAATATCACATGCTCTCACTTATCTCTGGGATATAATGAACTAAACAAACTAATGAACAAAATAGACCCAGAGTCATAGAAGTAGGGTACAGACTGACAATCCTCAGAAGAGGAGGTGGGGGGCAGGGAAGAGATAAACCACAGAACTTATATGCATGTATGCATAACTGATGGACATGGACAACAAAGCTGGGGACGGGGCGGGGGGGGGGAATGGGGAGGAGGGTGTCAATGGGGGAAAAAGGAGAAACATCTGTAACAAAAATCAATCAATCAATCAATAAATAAATAAATAAATAAATAAATAAAAGAAATGACTTGAATTTCCCAGTTACCTATTTAAGGAATTAAATTTGTAGTTAGCAGCCTTCTCTCAAAGAAAACTCTAGGATTAGAAGGTTTCACAGGTAACCTCTACCAATTAAGAAAAAATAATATTAACTCCACACAAATATTTTCAGAATCTTTGAAAGATTGATGAAAACTTCACAAAGCATTTTATGAGACCAAAATTACCCTCATATGAAATGAGAAAAAGACATTACAGGCAAAGAACACTGAAGACAAAAATGCTTCCTAAAAATGGAAGCAAATATCTTGACGAAAATAATGGCAAATTAAATCCAAATATATATATATGAGGAATTTGAGTTTATCCCAGAAATGCAAGGGTAGTTAAATCTTTGAAAACTAGTCAATGTAAAACTCTTAGGAAACTGGGAATAGAAGGAAATTTCCTAAGAAAAAGCATCTACAAGAAACCTACAGTTAACATCATACTTAATAATGAAAAAGAGAATGTTTTCTTAGCATTGGAAAAAAGCAAGGATGTCTACTCTGTCCACTTTAATTAAATATTATCTTGGAGGTTCTATGTGGTGCATGAAGGAGAGGCAAAAAAAGCATATAGATTGGAAAAAGAGAAGTAAAAGTTTTTATTGATGCTCTTCCACATGCAAAATCACACCAAAAAATGCTAGTAGAACTAATAGCTTTAATACAAAGGCAATATAGAAAAATTGGTTTAATGTTTATGTACTATCAGTATCCAATTGAAAATAAAAATTTAAAAGACAGTATTATTTACAAGCATTGAAAAAGATAAAATTCTTAGGGCTAGATCTAATAAAATATTTACAAGATTTGTACATTAAAAACTACAGAGAAATAACAAATATCTAAATAAATGGAGAGATATATAGTGTTCATACAGCAGAAAACCTGATATGTTAACATTTAGTTCTCCCCAAATTAATCTATATATTCAAACAAAATCCTGGAAGGCCTATTTGTACAAGTTGACAAGATTATTCTAAACTTTATATGAAAAATCAAAAGACCCAAAATTGAAAACATTTTTTTAAAAGAGAAACAAAATTGGAGGACTCCCATTACCTATTTTTAAAACCTAATGACAATGTGTTGTTTGCATAATGATAGACACATAGGTCAATGGAATAGCATGGAAAATCAATACAAAATAGATCCACACTTATATGGTCAATTGATTATTGCCAAAGGTACCTTCAAAATCCAATGGAAAACCCATTGTATGGGAGAACATATTTGCCAATGATACATCTGATAAGGGGTTAATTTCCAAAATATATAAAGAATTCATACCACTCAACAAAAAGAAGACAAACAATCCAATTAAAAAATAGGCAGAGGATCTGAATAGACACTACTCCAAAAAAGATATACAGATGGCCATTAGACATATGAAAACATGTTCAACGTCACTAATTATCAGAGAGATGCAAATTAAAACTACAATGAGTTATCACCTCACACCTACCAGAATGGCCGCCATCAATAAATCAACAAACAAGTGCTGGCGAGGGTGTGGAGAAAAGGGAACCCTAGTACACTGCTGTGGGGATGCAGAATGGTGCAGCCACTATAGAAAACAGTATGGAGTTTCCTCAAAAAATTTAAAATGGAACTGCCATTTGACCCAGTGATCCTACTTCTGGGACTATATCCTAAGAACCCCAAAACACAAATCAAAAAGAATATATACACTCCTATGTTCATAGCAGTGTTATTTACAATAAAGATTAGGAAACAGCCCAAGTGTCCATCAATAGATGAGTGGATAAAAAAGCTATGGTACATTTATACAGTGGAATGCTATGCAGCTGTGAAAAGAATCTCTTACCCTTGTGACAGCATGGATGGACCTGAAGATTATAATGCTAAGTGAAATAAGCCAGTCAGAGAAAGACAAATATCACATGATCTCACTTATATGTAGAATCTAATGAACAAAATAAACTGACCAACAAAATAGGTCCAGAAGCATGGAGGCATGGGACAGACTGACAAATCTTAGAGTGGAGGGGATGATGGACGGGAAGAAATTAACCAAAGAACTTATATACTTATATACATAGACCATGGACACAAATAACAGTGTGGTGAAGGCCTGGGGTGGGGTAGAGGCTGGGTGTAGGGGAAGTAAAGTGGGGGGGGAATGGGGACATCTGTAATACTGTCAACAATAAATATATATATATTTATTTTATATATATATATATATTTTAATCCAATGGAGAAAGGATAGTCTTTCACCAAATAATACTGACAATTGGAAATCCAAATTTAAAAATTAAAACAAACAAAAACCCTTGACTCTTACCTTGTAAAATATATAAAATATAACTAAAACTGAATTATATATCTAAATATAAAGCCTAAATCTCTAAAAGTCCTAGAAAAAAAAAAGCAAATATTTGTGATCTTGGAATACCAAAAAAATTCTTAGATAGGATACACAAAAACACCTGAATCATTAAAGAAAAACTGGTAAGTTGGACTTCCCCATAATTAAAATTTTCTACTATTTGAAAGATACTATTAAGAAAATTTAAAAATAACAATGCACAGAGAGGGATAAAACATTTGTAAAATGTGTATTGGGTAAAGAACTTATAACCAGAATATATAAAAAGTACCTATAATCAATAATAAGAATATATTTCACCGAAAAAGAGATATGGATGGCAAATAAGCACATGAAAAGGTATGCAGCATCCTTAGTCAGTAGGGAATTATACATTAAAACTATAATCAGATACCACTATAGCTGCCATACAGACTAAAACTTTAACAAGTGACAATACCATGTGATCAAGGAAGTAGAACAATTGAAAATCTCATAAATTGCTAGTGGGGAAGCAAAATGATACACATACTTTAAAAAACTATTTGATAGCTCCTTATAAAATTAAACATACACCTGTCATGTGAAGCAGTAATCCCACTCTTGGGTGTTTACCTAAGATAAATGGAAATACATGTCCTTATGAAACCTATTTACGGCCCGGCTGGTATAGCTCAGTTGTTGAGCATCGACCCACGCACCAAGAGGTCACTGGTTCAATTTCCCATCAGGGCACATGCCCAGGTTGTGAGCCTGATCCCCAGTGGGGGGCATGCAGGAGGTGGCCAATGATGTTCTGTCCCATCAATGTTTCTATCTCTCTCTCCCTCTCCCTTCCTCTCTCTCTAAAATCAATAAAGAAAAAATAAATAAAAAAGACCACAAAACAAACAAAAAACCTACTTACGTATATTTACAGCAGGTTTATCAGAAAAGCCTAAAACTGAAACAACCACTATCCATCAACTGTAGTTGGGTGGATATATAATACATTGTTGCCCATCCATTAAATGAAATATTACTGAGCAATAAACAAGAAAAAATATACATGCAACCAGATTATCTCAAAAGCCTTGTACTTAGTGAAAAAGTGCCTACATACTATATGATTCTGTTTATATGACATTCTGGAAAAGGCAAAACTCTAGGTACAGAAATCAGATGAGTGATTGTCAGGGGCTGGGAAGAAGGCACAAATACCAAGGGGCATTTTGGGGTGATGGAGATGTTCTTATCCTGATGACAGAGATGTTCTTATCCTGAAAAGGGTGGAAGCAAGATTGATCAGAACTTAATGCCCACCTGGAAAGTCTCTGCCAGACCAATGGAGGGTCTGCAAAGCAAAGATTGCCTGTTAGAGGTCCCATATTGAGGAACCGTTGTCTTGCCCAGTGACTAATGGAAGCTACCCTGAGAACATGACATTTGCTGATTGCTGAAGCTGATCAAGAAAGAGTTCACTGGAGGTTGTCAGTTAACATACTCGTTGAAGCCAGGCAGGAAGTCCTTTATTATTTATTTATTTATTTTTATTTTTTATCCTCACCTGAGGACATTTTTTTCATTTTTTTTTTGTTCAGATAGAGTGGGAGGGAGAGAGAGGAAGAGAGAGAGAGAGAGAAACATCGACGTGAAAGGGACACATCGAGTGGCTGCCACCCACACGACCAACCAGGGCCGGGGACAAACTGCAACCGAGGTACGTGCCCTTAGCGGGAACCAAACCCGGGTCTCTCTGGACCACAGGCCGACGCTCTAACCGCTGAGCCAAACCGGCCAGGGCAGAAAGTCCTTTATTTTTGTTTGTTTGTTATTTTATTTTATTTTAAATTTTAAATTAAATTAAAAATTTTCTATCCTTTATTTTCATTATTCATTTTTTTGAAAGATTTACTGATACATTTAAAGTGTTAAATTTGATGAGTTCTGACAAATATATACATAATCAGGATAAGAACATCTCCAAATCATAACAGAAAGTTGTTGACAGATGATAGATAACTTGACTAGATTGGCTAGAATAAGAAAGTTTGGGGTCTTGCCCAGCTTCTACATTTAGTTCTAGATATACATGAGGATAAAAGGAACGTGTACCTTCCCCTAAATCACTATAAATATTATCCATATTCCTTTTCTTTCAGCATCTGAGACTCCTGTCAGGCTAGTATATGGAACCCTTACAGGAATTTTCAAAGGCTCATCATAAAGTCTCTCAAGAAGATATAACAGCCAGCCAGTACTATTACCAGATCCATAAGGGCTACCATGTATCCCATCTGTCTATGTTTCGGATGCTGTGTTTCAGTAAAATAAGGTCATTACCCAGAAGCAGTTTTAAGAAGGGCTAAGTCATCTCTTAAAAAGATCAGCTGACCCAAAGCAAAGAGACTGATGATCTTGCAAGCTCATCCAGGAGAGTGTTCAGCCTGAGCAAACACTCAGTTATAACTACCAACCAGACCCCAAGAACCCAACATTCAACCTGCGATGTGAATAGTCAAGGTTCATCTCTCCATCGCCTGTGGAAATCAACTGAACTTCTCAATACAAATAGAAATGCTCTAGAGCTTGTGATGGTAGTTACCTCAGTAAACACTATGGCCAGTCCCTGGGGAAAAGAATACTCAGTCTTGACAAAGTACTACCAGCCAAACTACTCCCATCCCTTCTTTCCCCTTTTACAGCCTCTGCCTTGTGACTACTACACCCAGCTGGCATGAGCCTCCATGGAGGAGAGATGAGGGGGAGGTTTACGTGGCAGTGAAAATGGAGATGGTTATGAAGCAAAGGTCGGGAGAGCTGGGAGAATGGAGAACCTGGACGCCACCAACACCAACAACCATCAAGTCATTATGGAAATGCGTGGCCTCTAGCTGGCACAGGAGAAGAGTTTCAGCAAGGGAAGAGGTACAAATTAAGATAAGAGGTAGGGAGAATGGTTTGTGAAAGGAGAGCTTATCATAGAATTGAGGCATAATGGAGCGTCCATCTTCATGCTCCTCTTTGCCTGATTAACTCTACTTATCCTTTCAGAATAAATTTAGCAGTTACGCCTTAAGAGGAGCTTTCCCTGTTCTTCACTGCCCCCCAAATCCTGATGTAGTACTACTTCAGGGTGTCACCACGCAACTAGGACAGATATATATGTCATATATTATCTTCTGTTAGAATTGTCTTTTTGTTGAGATATAATTCACACACCATAAAATTCAAACTCTTAATTAAGGGATACAATCCAATGGTTCCTAGTATATTTACAAAGTTGTACAGCCATCATCAATATCTAATTCCAGAACATTTTATCACCTCAAAAATAATCCCCATGCCTGTTAGTAGTCATTCTCCATTCACTCTTCCTTCCACCCTTCCAACCACAAATCTGCTTTCTGTCTGTAGGCATTTACCTATTCTGGATATTTTATATAAAGGAACTAAATAATATGTAGTACTTTTGTCTGGCTTCTTTTGCTTAGCCTAGTGTTTTTAAGGCTTATCCATGTAATAGCATCTAATAGTACTTTATTCCTTTTATGGCTGAATAATATTCCATTGGATCTATATACCACATTTTTTAAACCATTCATCAGTTGATAGACACTTTGGTTGTTTCTCTTTATGGGTACTATGAATAATGCTTCTATGATCATCAGTGTATAAGTTTTTAAGTGGACCTATATTTTCAATTCCCTTGGCTATATACCTAGGCGTGCAATTGCTGGGTCATATGGAAACACTATGTCTAACTTTTTGAAGGACTGCCAAATTGTTTTCCATTTTATATTCCGCCAGCAATATAACTGTCTTTCATTTATCTAATCTTCAAATTTCTTGAGAGCAGGGACTTAAATCTTATGTTCTAGAGTATAAGTGAATCACTGAATAGCCCAGAATAATCTTCTTCACCTTATGCCTTCTTCTGGCAAAATACTTATCAAAATATCACTTCCTGATATCTTTAACTTTCATCTATCCAGACTCTTTCCCCTATGAAAGTATTATAAGTGACATACTCTTAGGTGCCAGCACTTCTTGAAATGGGTGCTGTGTGACTGATAGAACGGAGGATTGTGGGCTACTTGGGGCTGCTCACTGAACTTTAGAGAAGTTAATGTAAGATAATCCAATAGTAGAATCAAGTATTTCCAAATTGGTACCGGTTGGCAAGTAGTCAGATGTTCATGCATATTTTCAAAGTGATCCTCTAGCAAACACAGGCACAGTACATGTTTGGCTCTAGAACACTCTCTACTGGCCCTGCTGCCAACAACAGTACAATGGATCTGGCAGGGAAGGGAGCAAAGTGACTCCCACATGGGACAAGAGGAAACATGTGGAGCCCACCCATTACAAAGGGAGGCTGAGAAGATCTGTAGATGAAAGGGCTTTCCGATTCTAGCAGCTCTGGGTGGGGATTAGTCTCCCATGACTGGCACTTAAGTAGTCTAATGACTTCCAGCTCTGGCCAATTAGAGAGTCTATTGCACAGAGTAAATACCCACTTTGATCCTCAAACACAAAATGGACATGTACATGGATAAAATTTACATTTTAAACATGACAAACTCATCTTGGTATGAAATAATATATATCTCCAATAAAATATGAATATATACTAATTCCTTATAAAATCTCACAAATGTCTACTTCTGCTCCTGACTAATAAGCATTTATTGATATCTACAGAAGGAGAAGACTCCCTTGATGTTTTATGTAAGACACATCACATTGTACACATGTACTTTGCATCATTTCCATTTTCTGAGAAAAGTTTAGTGTAACTGTTGAAAAAATTATTGAAGCTTTATATAAATTACCTGTGGTAAATAGAATGCTCTCCCTCCAAGGATGCCTATGAATTCCTAGAACCTGTTAATATACTACATTACATGGCAAAAGAGACTCTGTAGATGTAATGAAGGGAGATTATCCTGGGTTATCTAGATGGACCCACTGTGATCACATGAGCTCTTAAAAGGAGAGATCTTTCTCTGGCTGGAGTCAGGAAAGACGCTACAGAAGGGGAAGTCAGAGAGATTTGAAGGGTGAGAGAATATTGACCCACTCTTGCTGGTGGGGGGCCACATGGAAAGCATCAAAAGGAATAGGCAGCCTGTAGGAGCAGACTGTTCCCCAAATAACAGCTGACAAGGAACCTGGACCTCAGCCCTCCACTCACAGGAACTAAACTTGGCCAGCAACCTGAATGAGTGTGGACTCAGACTCATCCTCACAGCTTCCAGGCAAGACCTCTGTCCAGCCAAAACCAGGATTGCAATTCTGTGATATGTTGAGCAGAGAACCCATCTCAGTCACTCTACTCTGACTTCTGAACTACAGAACTATGAATAAATACATAAATAAATGTGTATTCTTTAAGCCACTGTTTGCAGTAATGTGCTATGGCAGCAATAAAAAATTAATATATTACCAAATATCAGCATACTAAATTCCAACATGCTATGGTTCTGAAACACAATAACCACTAGAACAATCACCTAAAATTGTACATTCCCAGAACCAATTCATATTCTACTATCAAATTTAATTTTTATAATAAATACATGGATGATTTCTATACTCATAATTACTGGATACTTTTTAAAGTGTTATCTAGGAACAATATACCGATTTCTAACTAATTACTCTCTTCCACATTTACAACTTTAGCATTCATTTTTAAAAAGGAAATAGACAATCAGTTTGTCAAGTCTTTTTCAAATTGTTTGACCAGTTTCATACAGTTCACTTTAGGTATACATCTCTTTCATAACATGTTTACTATATTTTATTAAATTCATATTTTATGTAACCATATCTTAGTCATAGTAACAAAAGCCAGTGATCATTAATAGAGTTGAATGAATCACTGTTTTTAAAACTGTGAGAACATAAGGATGCCAAATTTTTACAGGCCTCAGGAGTACAAAGAATTCTAAGGCAAAAGTCACTCATATTTTTACTATATACATACATAAAACCAACGATACTGAGTTACTTTTTACAGGACTTGATTGATATGATGACTACATTTCTTAACTGAGTAGGTCAGCGTTGCACATGGCTTTCTTGCAAGCTTACCAGGGTTCCTCCAGCACCTGACCCGCAGAACACACTTTTAGGATATTTGAAGTTCGACCCACAACAACCAGTGTTTCCAAATGACAACAAAATGTATTCTTCCAGGGGCTCTACAATATACTATAAATCTAGATTTGGAACACGGACACTTACTTTTTCTGAGTTCGCTCAGCCAGCCTGGCAATCTCTATAGCCGCCTTCCTTGCTTCAAAATCCTCCCTCTTCACCGCCTCTCCAGTCCCTCGGTAGCCCAGCTCCACCAACTGGCGGGCCAGGCCTTCGTCCTAAAGGGAATGCCAACTGTTAGATTTGTGGGTGAATTAGACATCTTATCTTACCCGATGTATACTGGTTAATTGTTTTAAATAAAAAATCAAAGGTGTCCTTTTAAAACAATACATGATCTATTAGATATGAAAAATTAGAATTCTTTCTAACAACACTGTACTTTTATAAACATCTGATTTGTCATCCCTTTCCCACAGATGTTACATGAAAAATAAATCAATCACTAAGTTTTCTCTAAGGGATTGGAAGACAAAAGTCTGTTGTGTTTTTAATCAATTTATGAGAACAGATGTAGATAATTAATAGAGAATCTTTAAAACAATAAAATCAGAGACAATAGTAGTCATACAAGAAAGACTTTAAAAAACCAATCTCACAGAAACAGAATTGGGTTGCTTTCAGAAAATTCAACATTTCAGAGACTTACTTCCTTGAAGTAAATTAACTGATGACACAGAGCATTATAACTTCAAATACAAAATAAAGAGCAGATGAATTTCCTATTTAAGTAAAAAGATATTGTTTCCATATAATGTTGGCACCAATAAAAACAAAAAAGTAGAAACCAAAGATGACCACAAAAAGTTTCATATTAAAAAAAAATGTTTTTCCCACAATACACTGGACCTTTTCTATTTTAGTTACTTTAAGAATTGTCTCACACATTTTTGTCACTTGTATAGCACATTCAAAAAATATTGTTTCCCATAATTTGAAGAGGTGTCAATTTACCTGAAGTTACTAATATAAAAACTAAAGTAGCCTTGGCTGGCGTGGCTTAGTTGGTTGGAGCATTGTCCCATGCACTGAAGGGTCTCGGGTTTGATTCCCAGTCAGGGCACATACCCAGGTTTTGGGTTCAGTCCCCCGGGATCCCCAGTGGTTCAGTCCCCCAGGATCCCCAGTGGATCCCAATCAATGTTTCTCTCTCTCTCTCTCTCTCTCTCTCTCTCTCTCTCTCCCCCCCTTTCCCTTCCTCTCTCTCTAAAATCAATAAAAACATATCCTTGGGTGAGGATTTTAAAAAAGAAAGTATTACATAAAAATATGTATATAGTAATAATAGTCCTTATATTAACATCTTAATTAAATATGAAATACCTGAAATACAGCAAAAATAGAATATATATTATTGTTATAGATCCTTAATACATCACTGCTGAATACAAGAATTGTCAAACAGGATCAAATGAGAAAATTTAAGATGCATGGTTAATAATGTATTCAACCAATAGTGGCTATTTTAAAGTTTAAATTATTGGAACAAAACAAAAAATATTTATACTATCAACCTAGAGAACTTGCTACTTTTCTTTGCTAAACATTAAAAGCAAATACTGCACTCTGTGTAGCAATGTGGATACATTTGCCAAGCTTATATAATATAGTGCAAAGCATCAGACCTTGTCAGGCTACTAGCCTTCTTGCTGGCTTGTTCCCCTGCTTACTATGCGAGCAGTCCCTGGCTGCTTTAGTGTGAACTACAAAACTGGGCAAATGTCTCCACCTAGTGGAATTCGTATTTAATAGAAATAGCAATGCAGATTTTGGGTTTCATTTACATAATTTAGATAACTTGTGTGCAAATTTTCTTAAATATATTATTAAACACAAGCTTATGGGAAGAACTCTCAGCTTAGCTCTGTGAGACTCCAAGGGTCTTCTAGCAGATTATAAGTTGCTTGTGGTCAACAGAGTATTTTATACACCAAAGATCGTTAGAAAGTTGCTGTATTAACTTTGTAGGTAGAGTGAATTATGCATTCCTGGGTGCCTTACCTGGGCCACACAAAATTATTTGGATAGTTCTTCACTCATCTACACTAATGTATATTTCAACAAACAACAGGATCTATTTAGAAAATAAGTAAAGAGTTGAAGTTGGTTGCCTCATTTAATTGTTCTAACTGGTGGAATCATGAGTCATCTCTCCTGTTGAAATGGTCAGTTATATTTAAAGAAAATTATCTTTAAAGAAACTGAGAAATAAAATATTTTTATTGAGTCACATACTTAACATTTCTAGGGCTTTTCGTTCCTTCGTGTAGATCCAGCTCTCCTACAGATAAATGATTTTCCTTCTGCCTAAAAAACTTTGGTTAACATTTCTTGTAGTTTAGGTCTGCTAACAAAAATTATCTTGGCTTTTGTTTGACTGAAAAAAAAATGTATTTCACCTTAATTTTTGAAAGACATTTTTGCTGGATTAGAAGTGTTCCAGGTTGACTTTTTAGTTTTCAGCACTGCTGAAACACTTCCACCCCTACGGTTCCTGGAATGCTATAGATTTGTGGCTGTGTCTGCACAGTTCACTCCCTATGCTGATTTCAGGCTCTAACACACACACACACACACACACACACACACACACACACACACACACGATGCGAGCGTAGACGAGGATTGGGCTTTGCTCACCGAGTAGTCTGTGACAAGTGGCAACCAGCAACTGGGCACCCAGGTGTTTCTCATCCAAAGAAGGAAAAAAGAAAAAGTCTGTGGCCACTAGAATGCTTGACATTGCTCACAGGCTGCTGGGTTCAGTTGGCTTTTATTTGTGTTGTTTGATGTTATGTTATTGCTGGAAAACAGTTATTGTTGTAGCTCAATCCTAGATTTCTGGACTAAACTCGCTGACTTGTTCTAACAGGGTTCCAGTACATTTTCTTGCATTTTCATGGTTATCATACTGCCTATAAATAATACTATTCTGACTCCTTCCAAATAATTATGACACTTTTCTTTCATTGTAGCATTGATTTGGCCAGATTGCTACTAAAAAATTAAGAGTACTAGTTAAGCTAATTCAAATGCTAAAATGTTTAACCACTAAATAAGAAGTTTACTACAACTGTTTGCTATATACTCTTTATCAAGTTAAATGAGTAAATTTAGAATTCTATCCTATGCTTTTTCTGCATCTATGGATATTACTATATTATTTTATTTTTTAATTTATTAATGTCATGGGTTCATCCTATGATAAATCACACTACTCACACTGATTTATTATTTCTTAATATATTCCTGGATTCATTTTACATTTCTTTTCAACCAGTTCATAAGTAAAATTCATCTTTAGCTTTCTATTTTGTGCTATCCTTTTCTGAGTTGATGTCAGGATTATGCAAATCCTATAAAATGATTTAAGAAAATTTAAATTACAACCTTTTCTTTTTCATTTTAATTAAATCAGACATAAATAATTCTCCTTGAGAAAATTAAAACACGGCAGATATAGTCAATTTGTATTGTGTCAACCTAGCTAAGTTAGAACTTAGTTTCCCATAATTTACTCCCTTAGGTAGTTACAGGTTAGGTTGGGCCAGAAGGGACATTTGCAATAGATTTGGAAGGCAGAAGAGGAGCAGCCATATTGTTCTAGCTCTTGTAGGATCTTCCTCTTCAGCTTCCCCTGCTCCCGGGCCAGATGCATGAGCGTGTTTAGCTCTGTGACTAAAAGTGGCAGCTTCTCCTGCAAATCACCCCCATTAGCAAAGTTGGAATATGGAGAGGAGGTGAGGGCCTGATACAAGTTCCAGTTTGTCCTGTGACTTCTAGCTCTTCCTTGCAGATCTCAGTATGACCTTGCTCCCCCCTCTTCTCACGTCCCTTTCCTTCCTGGCTGTCTGTCCTACGACTTTGAGCTCCAGCACCAGACACCAAAGAAACAGCTTGCCTAACAGTTCTCATTATGTAAGATCAAGTCTCTGTAAAAAATATATACATATGACACACACGTGTGTGTGTGTGTGTGTGTGTGTGTGTGTGTGTGTGTGTGTGTATTTTGCTTCTCTGACTGAACCCTGAATGATTCACAATTACCTATTGGTAATGGTTTGATAGGAACAGAAATTTAAGGATGGGTACTCTGAACTGGTCCTCGGTTACTTGGAATTAGTTCTCTGATCTTACTAAACACATTATAAGCCCTTTTTACAGTGATAAAAAGTACACAGTAATCTATGGAAAGCAGAGGCAAAAGTTATTTATCACCTGTAAAGAGCTGCAATGAAGACAAGACTTTGGGTACCCAAGTGTTAGCTGCCAGAGGATATTTTAGTGTCAATAAGAAATGTAAGTGTGCCAAAAGCCTTAAGGAAAGAAAATGTGGAGCTCAGGGTTTGGGGATAAGCAAGCCACTTAGCAGCAAGTTAGTTACATAGACCACTCCCACCATGAAAGGGGAAAATATTTGGTCCAGTGTCATAATTTTTAAAAACTCTTTCCATAAATGATTTCCATTATGCCATACATATATGCAACTATTCATATAATTATTGATTATTTTACTGCCCAGATAAGAATTGTTTGTTATATTTGCTCATTTTTCTATTGAATTTTATCTATTTCTTATTGATTTATAGGGCTATATTCCAGATAGCAAGTTGATTATACATTTTACAAATATTTATTCTCATGCAATTTCTTGTATTTTGACTTATTTGTTATATATTTTGTCATACAGAGATTTAAAATTTTGGCAAGGAAATTATGTATCAAACCTTAATAAAGTACATAGAAAACATTGCATTAATATATTTACTGGGAAGAAAAGAAAGTTTGAAAATAAATTAAGCATTCAACCAAAGAAAGTAGAGAAAGAACAAAATAAACCTAAATAATATAGAAGAAAAGAATTAATAAAAACAAAAAATGAATAAAATAGAAATTAAGATATACAAATCCAGGCAGCTTTGATTGCTTAATGAAAGCCAAGAATTTAGTCTATAAAAAGACCAATGATTTGGAGAGGAAAAATGATGGTGGAGTGAATGCAAGCAACACAGACTGTCTCCCAGGACCAAACTGGAATTACAACTAAAATAAAGACAAATCATAGGGAAAAACCAACTGAAAACCAGCTGAAAAGAACCCGTATAAACAGGAACAGAAAGAGGATGCCAAATTAAGCCTGGTAGGAGCTGTAGAGGCACGTGAGGGTGAGCTGGGAGCCCACAGATAGCTGCAGAGGGTTGTATTAGTTGTGAGCACTTCCCACTGAAAAAGCAGGAGTTTTAAAAAGCACCAAATCAGCTACAGCTACTTACCTTGGGCTCTGGCAGAGGGAGGGCAGACTAGACTGGAACTGTGGGGAGAGAGTCTGGGGCTCCTGGCTCAGGAGAGAGCTAGAGGGGTGGACACTGGAAGTTTTGTGTTGAATCACTCCCTCACAGGACAATAGCCATCTTACTCACAGAGCTCCTTCCCAGAGGGATAAAAAACAGCCCCTCCCTCAAGAATTCAACACCACAAGGCCAGGCCAGAGGAATGCAAATAAGGTTCATTAACATCTAGAGTCTGATCTGATACCAAGCAAGTGCCCCACCCACTGGAAATCCTCCTATACCTGAGGGATTTTTCATTCAGCTGAGGGCTACAAATCGAGGCTCATCAAGTAACTGAGACTAATAACTTCCAGGCAAAAACCTAGAGGATAAATGAACCTTTCTTTGGCTTTCAAATCTACCCAGGAAAGTAAGATTTGACAGTGGTGTTTAACGTGGGTCCTCCTCCACTCATCCAAGCCCAATAAAGGGAGGCACGACCAGTGGAATACCAACACCCAAAGGGAAAATTAGACAGGCTCCAAAACCTGTTGAGACAGCCAAACTGGTGAAACAGAAACAAATCCCAAATGAAAGAACAAGAGAATTCTACTGGAGAAGAAATAAATGCAATGGAATTAAGCAAGATATCAGAGATAAAGTTCAGAGTAATAATCATGAGGAAGCTCAACAGCATGAATAAAGAGATCAACAGCATGAGTAAAGATATAGAAGCATTGAAAACCAAACAATTGGAAATGAAGAATGACATAGCAAAAATAAAGTACACATTGGAAGGAATAACCAGCAGAGTAGAGGAAGCTGAGGACCGGATCAGTAAATTAGAAGACGGGGTAGAAAAAAATCATCCAATCAAAGAACCAAAAGGAAAAACAATAAAAAAAAAACAAAAACAGGAAGACAGCTTAAGAGAACTGTGGGACAATATGAAACATAACAACATCTGCACCATAGGAGTTCCAGAAGAAGAAGAAAATGAGAAAGGGTTAGAGAATATATTTGAAGAAATAGAGACAGAAAACTTCCCCAACTTGGTGAAGGAAAAAGGCATACAAGTACAAGAAGCCCAGAGAGCCCCAAGTAAGAAGACCCCAAACAGGCCCACATCAAGACACATAATAATTAAAATGCCAAAAATTAAAGACAAAGAGAGAATCCTAAAGGCAGCAAGAGATAAGCAACAGGTTATCTACAAAGGAACCCCCATAAGGCTATCAGCTGACTTCTCAACAGAAACACTACAGGCCGAAGGGAATGGCATAAAGTAATCAAGGCAATGAAAAACAAGGATCTGAATCCAAGACTACTCTATCCAGCAAGGCTATCATTCAAAATAGAAGGTGAAATAAAGAGCTTCCCAGACAAAAAGAAAAAAAGGCTAAGGGAATATATTAGCACCAAACCAGCACTCAAAGAAATGTTAAAAGGACTGCTGTAACTAGTACAAGAAATAAGAAGAAAAAATAGAACCACAATAAACAAAAATGGCAATAAATAAGTACATAGCAATAATAATCTTAAATATAAATGGATTGAAAGCTCTGATCAAAAAATACAGAGTAGTTGATTGGATGAGAAAGCATGACTCATATATATGTTGTTTACAAGAGACCCACCTCACAACAAAAGACTCACATAGGTTGAAAGTGAAGGGATGGAAAAATTTTTTCCAAGCAAATGGAAAGAGAAAAAAAAAGCTGGAGTAGCAATACTCATATCTGATGAAATAAACTTCAAATGAAGGCCATAACTAGAGACAAAGAAGGCCACTACATAATATTGAAAGGATCTATCCAACAGGATATAACCTTAGTAAACATATATGCACCCAACATAGAAGCATCAAAATACATTTAAAAAATTCTGGAGGACTTCAAAGAAGAAATCAACAGCAATACAATGATAGCAAGGGACTTCAACACCCCACTAACATCATTGGATAGATCCTCTAGACAAAAAATGAACAAGGAAACAGAGACACTAAATGATGCACTAGATCAAATGGATTTAATAGATATCTACAGAGAATTACACGCGAAAACTGCAGAATTCACATTCTTCTCAAGTGTACATGGGACATTCTCAAAGATAGACCACATTTTAGGATACAAACTAAGTCTCTACAAGTTCAAGAAGATTGAAATCATATGAAGCATCATTTCAGATCACAATGGCATGAAACTAGAAATCAATTACAACAAAAACAGGCAAAAACGCAAACACATGGAGGCTAAATAGCATGTTATTAAACAATGAATGGGTTACGAAGGAGATCAAGGAAGAAATTAAAAACTTCCTAGAAGCCAATGACAATGAACACACAACAACACAAAATCTATGGGACACAGCAAAAGCAGTGTGAGAGGGAAGTTCATAGCACTACAGGCCTACCTCAAGAAACAAGAAAAATTTCTAATTTACTTTCTAACCCGACACCTTAAAGAACTAGAAAATAAACAAAAAGAAAAAACCAGAGCAAGTAGAAGGAAAGAAATGGTAAAGGCCAGAGCAGAAATAAACAACATAGAAATTAAAAAAACAATTCAAAAGATCAATGAAACAAAGAGCTGGTTCTTTGAAAAGATAAACTAGATTGATGGACCCTTAGCCAGACTCACTAAGAAACAAAGAGAGAGGAACCAAATAAACAAAATCAGAAACGAAAGAGAAGTAACGACTGACACCACAGAAATACAAAGGATCATTAACAAATACTATGAAAATTATACGCCAACAAATTAGACAATCTAAGCAAAAAGGACAAATTTCTAGAAACACACAGTCTCCCAAAACTGAACCAGGAAGAGATAGAAAACTTGAACAGACCAATAACAACGAAGGAAATTGAAGATGTAATCAAGAAACTCCCAGCAAACAAAAGCTCAAGCCAGGGGTGTTTTACTGAACATTCATAGAATATCTAACACCTATTCTCTTCAAACTATTCCAAAAAATCCAAGAAGAAGGAAGGCTTCCAAATTCATTTTATGAGGCCAGGATAATTCTAATTCCAAAACCAGATAAAGACACTACAAAGAAAGAAACTACAGGCCAATATTCCTAATGAACACAGATGCCAAAATCCTTAACAAAACATTAGCAAATCGGATCCAACAATATATTAAAAACATTATTCACCATGACCAGGTGGGATTCATCCCAGGGATGGAAAGCTGATACAATATTCACAAATCAATAAATGTGATACACCACATAAACAAAATGAAAGATAAAAACCATATGATCATATTAATAGATGCTGAAAAAACATTTAACAAAATCCAGCACCCATTTCTGACAAAAACACTTAGCAATGTGGAAACAGAGGGACCATATCTTGACATAATAAAGGCCATATAAGAAAACCACAGCCAACATCATACTCAATGGAAATAAACTAAAAGCATTTCCCTTAAGAACAGGAACAAGACAGGGATGCCCACTTTCACCACTCTTATTTAACATAGTTCTGGAAGTCTGAGCTACAGGAATTAGACATGAAGAAAAAATAAAAGGGATCCAAATTGGAAAGGAGGAAGTGAAACTGTCATTATTTGCAGATGACATGATATTGTACATAGAAAACCCCAAAGACTCCATCAAAAATCTACTAGATTTGATAAATTAATTTGGCAAAGTAGCAGGATACAAAATTAGCGTCAAGAAATAGATGGCATTCTTATTCACCAACAATGAACTCACAGAAAGAGAAACTAAAAACACAATCCCATTTACCATTGCAGCAAAAAAAACTAAGATACCTAGGAATAAACTTAACCAAAGAAGTAAAGGACCTTTTCTCAGAAAACTACAGGTCATTGAAAAAAGAAATAGAAGAAGATATTTTTAAAAAGTGGAAGCATATACCTTGTTTGTAGATTGGAAGAATTAACATCATTAAAATGTCCATACTACCCAAAGCAATCTATAGATTCAATGCAATGCCCGTTAAAATACCAACAACATATTTCATGAAACTAGAACAATACTCCAAAAGTTTATATGGAACCAAAAAAGACCCCAAATAGCCACAGCAATCTTGAAAAAGAAGAACAAAGTAGGGGGGATCACAATACCAGGTGTCAGGTTATACAACAAAGCCATTATAATCAAAACAGCCTGGTACTGGCACAAGATCAATGTAACAGAACAGAGAACCCAGAAATTAACCCAAGACATTATGCTCAATTAATATTTGACAAAGGTGGCAAGAGCATACAATGGAGTAAAGACAGCCTCTTTAATAAATGGTGCTGGGAAAATTGGACAGCTACATGCAAAAATATGAAACTATACCAACTTACACCATACACAAGAATAAACTCAAAATGGATAAAAGACTTAAATGTGACTCGTGAATCCATAAAAATCCTAAAGGAAAATGGAGGCAACAAAATTTCAGACATCACACACAGCAGAATTTTGACTGATACAACGCCTAAGGCAAGAGAAACAAAGGAAAAAATTAATAAATGGGACTACATCAAACTAAAAAGCTTCTGCACAGCAAAAGAAACAAGCATCAAAATGGAAAGGAACCCACTATATGGGAGAGCATAATTGCCAAAAATACATTAGATAAGGGGTTAATTTCCAAAATATTTAGAATACTCATACAACTCAACAAAAGGAAGACAAAGAACCCAATTAAAAAGTGGGCAGAGGATCTAGACACTCTCCAAACAGGACATAGAAATGGCCAAGAGACATACGAAAAAATGCTCAACATCACTAACCATCAGAGGTGCAAATTAAAATGAGTATGAGACATCACCTCACACCTGCCAAAATGGCTGCCATCAATAAATCATCACAACAAGTGCTGGCAAGGGTGTGGAGAAAAGGGGACTCTAGTACACTGTTGGTGGGAATGCAGACTGGTGCAGCCACAATGGAAAACAACATGGTGTTTCCTCAAAAAATTAAAAATTGATCTGCCATTTGACCCAGTGATCCCACTTCTAGGAATATATCCTAAGAAGCCTGAAACACCAATCAGAAAGATAAGCCAAAGAACGTATATGCATGTATGCGTAACCAAAGGACATAAACAACAATGCTGGGGCGGGGGATCAGGAGGAATGTGTCAATGGGGGACAAAGGAGAAACATCTGTAACAAAAGTAAATTAATAAAATAAAAATAAATTAAAAAAATAAAAAGACCAATAAAATATATAACATTTAACAAACGTGATGGTGCAAAAGAACGAATACATAACTAATTTTAGAAATCAAAAGGAGCCATAACTGTAGATAAAAGAAAACTATATACAAGTCTATAGTAATAAATTTGAAAACCTATATGAAAATATATGAAGCATTTGCTCAAGTTACAAATTTAGAAGAGATCTGTAGGTGATTTTATGAGTCCTTTATTTTCCAAAAAGAAAGTATTTTGAATTCTCATTTGAATGTTAGGTTTTCTAGTTTATTGGTCAAAGGCCAGGCAGGAAATAAATGATACATTCAATTGGAGTAATTGAAGGAGATTGAATGGGTGAGTTAATTTAAAAAGTATAGACAGGGTTAAGAGAAATTCTAGAGGGACAATGAAGTACCTTGTAGCTAGCAATTATAAATAGAAGAAAACTATTAACAGTCATTAACTAGTCCAAATGAGTTAAGGGGAGAGAACAGTTAATAGAACTAAGGGAGATAGCTGTAGAAAAGAGTTATTGGACCATAAGTTGAGGCTTGATGGGAGGAAATACCCTGCTTACCTGAAACACAGAATGAAATGAGGCTGATCAAAAACGCCCAACCTGTCTCACCTCCTGGCTTCTAATGTCTGGCTGGTGCCTCTAATTGACTGAACCCAAATGGCCAAAGGGAGAGGGAGCTCAGTTGAAGCAATCAACAGAAGTCAAGCTCTTGGGGTACAGAGCATAGAGTAGGTTCGGGTATAATAGAATATAGATCTCAAGGGCCAAACAGAATATCTAATCCAGCCAGTGACAGAATTCTAGGTTCAAAATAAAATTTCCTAATAAGTTTAAAGATAGTGCTCCATTTTCTTCTAGGAATCACTATAGGGAATGAAAACTCTGAGATCAAGCTGATGCTCCTTTATAGGTAAGTTGTTGGCACTCTGAATTATTTTTTAATAATTAAAAGATATATAAATATAAAATTAACCATTTTAAGTGTGCTGTACAATGGTATTAAGTATATTCATATTGTTGTGCAACCATCACCACCATCCATTACCAGAATTCTTTCATCTTACAAAACTGAAACTTAGTAGTATTTAACCAATAACTCCCATTCTCCCTCCTCACCAAACCCTGGCAACAACCATTCTACTTTTCTGTCTCTGTGAATTTGATTACCCTAGGTAACCCATATAAGTAGAATTACGCAGCATTTGTATTTTTGTGACTAGCTTATTTCACTTATGTTAACCCTGAAAAAGAAAATACCTACCAAGAAGGGCTCCTGTTGGCTAACTGGGCTCAAATTTTAAAATGGAGCCTAGCAGCCACTTCTCAATGGGGGCCTCTCACGCAAACTGCACGTGGTGGAGAAGCCTGCTCCAAGTTTCCTGCCTTGGGCACGGCACTGCCTGTGCTCCTTCTGCAGTCCCAGCCAACCCTTATCAAGGAGTTCCTGGAATCCTCTTTCACTCAATAGAACTGATGTAGCCCCGTAGAAACTTCATTTCTTTAATATGACCTTTCTCTTTTCTTTTGATTCAAACTGGCCTCATCCAGCACCCTGACTCACTGCCTCTTTCTCCCTTGCATAACCATTCCCTTAGTCATTAAGCCCTCAGGACAATAAGGTTCTGATCAGCAGCAAATAATGAGGAACAAAGCCTAGAGTCTGTTAACCCCAGAGAAGGAGTTTTAGTCAAATTAGAGATGGCATCTAGCCCTCAGCTGTATTTCAGCTCCAGGCCCAGAAAAGCAGTGAAATTAGACAAAGCGACACCATGGCTGACCTGGGGACCAGATGCACTAATCAAATACCCCCTACCCTATCGCCAACCAATCAGTAGAGACCACAACTCTAACTCCCTTAATCACCATGATTAATGATTTTCCCCCTATATAACCTATCCCCTGGCAGCCATTAAGGAGCCAGGTCTTTGGACATTAGCTCACCTGTCTCCAGATATAGGCCACGACCTGAAAATAAAGCCTTACTTTCTTTGCTGCAAGCTCCTGTTCATGTATTATTGGGCTCTGATGCATGCAGGCAAATGGACATGTGTAGTCCAGAAACACTGAGACTTTCTTTGTCCAGCTGTACAGTTATATCCCCATTAGCATCTTTAGTGACCACAGTGTCTCCATTCTGACCAATCAGGACAGTGCTTTTGGACCAATCAGAGAAGATTTGGAGTCCTCATTTGCATGAGGACAGACCAATCAGGGACCAGAGGCTGGGACTTCTCTCTTTATAAGTCAGCTCCCCTCAGGCTCAGAATGCATTTTCCCTTTCCACTGAATACTATTAATACATCTCCCTGGCTGGAGCTGAAACACAGAGCTGTCTTGCCAGACCAGAGCAAAGTGGAGTGGACTGGAGAAGACCGGGGCACAGCAGACCAGGCCAGACTAGAATAGAATGGAGTGGAGCAGAGTAAAGTGAATATCCCTCTGCTGCCACCACTGAAAGCAGATACCACAACTCATGTGTTGACATTAGACCTGAGAAATTCTGTCATTGCACCTACCACCAAATTCAGTACAAAATGGATTCCACGGGTTGGTTTTTCCCTCACGTTACTCTTTCCTAAAGTAGGTGTGGATGACTGGCAGTGCCTTAATCCCACGAAGATACACTAGCAGCAAGGGAAACTGAGAAAGTGAATTTCTGCCTCCACTTTGAGAAGGTGGACTCAGAGTTGGAAAAATTCTCAAAACATTATAATGATAATGGGTGCTCAAAACGATAGCATATTGAGCGAATAGAAAGACAGGCACTGCACATGGTAGACACCATTAACATAGGAGGGAAGAAAGAGAGGGTGGGCAGAAATGAAGATAGTTTTATAAGTTTTGTAGTAGAAAACTGAAGAGGGTTTCAGCCTGATTAACTCGCTTAAATCTAAAAGGAATAAAGATGGTTTTAGAAAGTTGTGGGGGTGAGGGGGGAAGCAAAGGATATCAATAGACAATTCACAAAAGAAATGCAAATGGCCAGGAAACATGTAAATAGATGATCAACCTCACTAATATTCAGGGAAATTAAAGTTAAAATAATGAGATTTTTTTTTCACATATGGTATTGGCAAACAATAGGTGTCATTTACTGCTAATGGGAGAGTGAGTGGCTACTCCAGAGAGCACTTTGACCATGTGCATTACAACCTAACAATTCTACTTTTTAATATATTTACTACTGCACACAGGAGGATGTACAAAAGATGTTCACTTCACTGTTGTTTGTGACTCTATAAGGAAAACAAATTTCTAAAGAAGCAACATAAGTAAACAACAGATTCAATGCAACAACTTATAAAGAATAGGGAAAGCTATGTAGAATGACATGAAAGTCTCCAAAATTTGGTCCTTGCTGGGTAGTTCAGTTGGTTGGAGCATCGTCTCAATACACCAAGGTTGCAGGTTCAATCCCCAGTCAGGGCACATACAAGAATCAACCAATGAATGCATAAATAAGTGAAACAACAAGTTGATATCTGTCTATCTGTCTGTCTCTCTCTCTCTCTCTCTCCCTCCCTCTCTAAAAATCAATAAATAAAAATTTAAAAAAGAATCAACAGCCCGGCCGGTGTGGCTTAGTGGTTGAGCATCGACCCATGCACCAAGAGGTCACTGGTTTGATTCCCAGTCAGGGCACATGCCCAGGTTGTGGGCCCAATCCCCAGTTGGGGGCGTGCAGGAGGCGGCCAATCAGTATTCACTCTCATCGATGTTTCTATCTCTCTCTCTCCATCTCCCTTCCTCTCTCTCTAATAATCTATAAAGAAAAAGAAAAAAAGAATCAACAAATGAATGCATAAATGGAACAACAAAAATCAATGTTTCTCTCTTTCTCTCCAAAATCAATAAATAAAAATTTAAAAAATAAATAAAATATACTTTCATTTTTTAAAAAGTCTCCACAATTTAATATTAAATATTTTAAGTTATAAAAATATATAAATATTACCTTTTATGTAGGAAATATCAACAACGAATAGTATATATTTCTATATAATGAAAATATTTATATACAGTAAAAATATAGCCCTAGCCAGTTTGGCTCAGCAGTTAGAGCATCAGCCCAAGAACCGAAGGGTTGTAGATTCGATTTCTGATCAAGGGCACATGCCTGAGTTCCAGGTTTGATTTTAGCCCCGGTGGGGGTTGTACGGGAGGCAACCAATTGATGTGTCTCTTAAATCCATGTTTCTCTCTCTCTCTCTTTCTCCCTTCCACTCTATCTAAAGAGCAATGGAAAAATATCCTCAAGTGAGGATTAAAAAAATATCTGTCTAGGATATTGGGGTGAACTTCAAACCTTGCTGCTGCATCTTGGCTCAGAACAATTAATACTCATCATCTCCTACCTCCACCATCCAGTCTGGATTCTCCTCACCCTCAATACCTCTGATGGTCTTGGTAGCATATCTAGTGTCGTGAACCAGACCCTCATTCCTGAGGGATCTGAACCCCTGGTCACAAAACCCTTGCCAGTTTCAGCTGCTGTTCTCAAATTGGACCTCTCCACTTCCAGTGATTACCTATTGACTATTTTGTAGTTTCTTTTTTGGGGGTCTTTTAGATGCCCCATTGTTTCCTCTGCTTTTCTTGCCCGTGGATGATAGCTTTTAGGTGCCGTGGCTATGATGGCTTCTCCCCATCTGCTTTTATGTTGGGGTTCATAGGAATAACCCTCAACTAGTCTTGCATAAAAATGTTTTACATGGGTTTTTAATTTTGCTACCCAGCTGCTCTTAGCTTCTGAATCATCCTATCCTCCTTATTTTCTCCTACCTTTCTGACCCCCTTTCATACTCCCCTTTGTCAGCACCACCTCCATGCCCAGCCTTAAGAAATAGTTGTTCTCCTGCATTTCGCCTTCAGCACCCTGTCTTGTCTGACTCTACACATTCATCTGGGGAATATTCCCTGCCTTCACTCTTGTCTCCCCATAGCAGTAGATTTTGAAGTCAATATAAATAAAAATTGAGCAGGAAATACTTTATATACAGAGAATATAGATTTTAGGGGATTGAGACACTGAAGATGGTATTAGGCTCATAGCATTTTAATTTTATCATTATGAGAAAGTTTTGGGAGTCTTGAGGATGTGGCGTTCTTGGTTCAGTTTCACTCCCTGATCATCAGAATTCATGTCCATGAGGAAACTACATATTTTTATAATCATATATTTTTCTTTTGGTAAATTCACAGCGAAGTACCTCTGTGAACTTACCAAAATAAAAATATACGACTCCTCTTAAGCAGAGAGCAGTTAATTTATGCCAACTTTTTCTATTGAGTAAACAAAAAAGAGTATAGCTGATTCTGAAATACATGAATTAAGATATTTCATAGCAAACAGTATTTACTCTGTAACTTGATGCA
The DNA here is from genome assembly GCA_030848825.1 of Tadarida brasiliensis. Lineage (NCBI taxonomy): Eukaryota > Metazoa > Chordata > Mammalia > Chiroptera > Molossidae > Tadarida > Tadarida brasiliensis. The sequence goes on along the minus strand of CM061257.1, from coordinate 56,839,643 downwards.
ATAAATAATGGAAAAAACTACAATGGTTGCTTGTTAGTTGGCTTTTTGTATAATCATGGTAAATTATGTTACTGAATTATTTCCTAGAATCTCACTTAATCAATGCCTGCCAAATAAATTTAAGATTATATCCAAACAGTTTAATTTGTATGATTTATTTTATTTTCTAAATAATGGGAAGATAATCTCCAAATAAAACTTCCACATTGCTAATCTCTGAATATAATTTAGCTGTGATCGGGATTCATTCATCAGCAAAATTTTAAAATAATTCTAAAAACACCCCCTTGATTTCTTATCTGAGAAAAGCAATTACTGTAGAACTTTTAGTTGTCCAGTGGTCACAGACAGCCATTGAAATGAAGGTAGTGTGTTTATTTAACACGGAAGAATTACCAAGAAAGATTCTGTGAAACCATAGTGCAAAAATGTTGTCAACACTTTTAAAGTATTTGTATATTGATTTAGGGGATTGGTTTAATTAGGTAAGATGATACTAACACCCAAAACAAATATTGTTATTTGGGTTAGCAGAGATAAATCTAATTGTTGATACTATTATAAATTTCTTTTGATAGTTTATAGATACCTAATAAAATGAGAGCACAATAGACATAGAACGAGGAGCCTCTTTGATCCTTCTTAACCACCTTACCCCTCTCCAGCTCATCAAATAGATAACTGGTGTCAGACTTCATTTTTCTCTCCTACTTCCTTTCCTTCCTAATCAAGTATCATATAAAAACCATTATGGTCATTATCTTCATATACTAGTTGTATACTTATAGTGGTCTGAGATGTGAAATGATAAGATAAAGGGTCATGGTCATGGCAGGCAAACTTAAAAGAGATGATTAGAAAAATAAAAGTACAATTTACAAAGATATAGGCAGGATTAACGGAAACCAATAGGGGATGGTGACGTATCCTTGGACTAGCAATAGTGGGAAGTCATTAACACCAATAGGCCTACAAGGAGACCAGAGAGGAAACAGTTCCTACCACAGGGAATGCTGCCAGCATCTGGAAAGAATGTTATAGCTGATGGAATGAGAAGTTGGCCAAACCTAAGGAATGCAGCCATGTCTAAACCACAACCAGGAGGAAGATGACAGGGAATAAAACCTCTAACTACTCTCTTCCAGCCCTCTGATCTCCTTCTGGCTGAAAACAAACCCAAAGCCAAAAGAGCCTGGTTAATGACCTCACAGGAAAGCTACCAAGGGCACAGATAAAGGTGGAGAAGACTAGAAAATGAATCCAGCAAAAATAACATGACCATTTTGTATGTGAATCATTGGTATTAATTTTCATTGAAATTAATTGAAAACTTTTGGTGGTAGAACAATATATGACACAATAAAAGAGTACCCAGGAGATAGTAAATACTTGTAAAATGTTTGCTTAATAAATAAAACTTAGGCTGACTGTAAACACTATACTACAGCTAGGGGACTAAGATCAAGTCTAGAACAGATTCTTACTTAAATTCCTAGCAATGAAGGCAATATCTACTACCATAGCCTCTTGGTGAAGGTTTATTAATTAAATAGATAGTTGGATGAATACATGGATGCATGGATGGACAGATGGATGTATAGATGACTCATAAAAGTTTACAGACATAAAAGCCCTTGAATGTAATCTAGTCCCACCCCCTTATCTTGCAGATGAATTAATGGAATTTCAAATTTGTTAAAAAACACAATACAGACTTAGAATCCAAATTTCATGACTCTAGGGTCTTTAACTATAATATGCTATGTCTCATTTACCATTTAAAATTTGCTCCACTCTAACCAAAGTTAATTATTGATGATCTCCCCCCCCCCCACACACACAAATAAAGAACAAGAATCACCTTACAGAGAGCATGCCTGATCCATGACCCCAGACACATGCCTGCCATACTAGCCATAATACTGAAACAATTCTAAGGAGTCCACTTGTCTCTGTGCAACGTACATGGGCAATTAACCTGCATCCACAGAAAGTACTTGACAATATACGTCCCCAGATGTAACAGCACTTTAAATTTTTCACTATTCAATCCAAAAATACATATACTTGTCTTAAAATCATAATTCAACTAAATCTTCATCTTGTTTTTTATGAAAGTACAGAAGAACAAGTTTTATCAATGCCAAATTTAAAAGTAAATTTATCATTCTCCTAAATATAATCACCATTTTCCATTTTGGAGACCTTTAAATTTCTGATTGATGAAACTCAAAGTATTAATTTCTTACTCCTGATCAACATTTTACTTCTCTACTTACATGAAAACCCTTAAAAAAAAATGACACCCTTCTTAACGATACTAAACTTACACTTGGCAATTTTCCATATGTGCTATGAAGATGATTTTATTCTATTGGGATGTTTATTGTCTCTATTTCATTTCTTTGAAATATGTTTTATTGAGTTTTTGGAGAGAGAGGAAGGGAGAGGGAGAGAGAGACAGAAACATTGATTGGCTGTCTCCTGCATGCTTCCTGCTGGGGATGGAGCCACAACCTGGGCGCCTGCCTTGACTGGGAATCAAACCGGTGACCTCTTGGTCCATGGGTTGACACTCAAGCACTGAGCCATACTGGCTGGGCTCCATTTCATTTTTTTAAAAACATTCAAAATTTTAGATACAAACATTGTTTAGCACCATTACTTTCCCTCTTCCAGTGATTTAGATGCAAGACATAAAACTCAATTTCATGACTTTAAACATATAACCTGTATAAAATACTAAAAAGCCTGCTTTTGCCCAGGCTGATGGCTTAGTTGGAGTATCATCCAGCACACCAAAAGGTTGTGGGTTCAATAACCTAGTTTGCAGGTTCAGTCCCTGGTAGACAACTGATCAATGTTTTTCTCTCATGTCTATCTCTCTCTCTCCCCCCCTTCCTCTCTCTCTAAAATCAATATAAACATCCTCTTGTGTGTGTGTGGGGGGGGGGGGGGGGGCGGAAGCTTGTTTTCGAAGCCAGAAGCTATATTGGAAATATTACCTGGATTTACTTTTTAACAAGTTATTCCAGAAAGATCAAATTACTTGTCCAGGGTCACACAACTGATTTGTGGCAGAGATAAAACTAAAATTAGATGTTTCTATTAATATTTCCTTAAAATTATGTTCATATCTAGCACATTAATTTGTTTTGGAGAGTAAGCACTATTTAAACCTTGGAATTCACATTTAAGTAAAACCCCGCTTAAAGAGATGTTTGGAGTCTAAAAATGTCCACTCACTAAAATTCAGAATTACGCTCTTGCAGGCAAGGAGCTGGGGAAGCTGGCTGCAGGATTCGGCTGCTTTGCTACCACATAGCGGTGCTTGCTCTCTCTGGCCTAAAGCGGAAGAGGACAATTCTGGGTTCTGTGGCTTGGCTCCAGAACAGCGGGATCTCCAGGTCAGGGCCCATTCACTCGGTCTGGTTTGGGAATATATGAGGGCTATAGGGACCCACCATCCACCTCCCACTTCTTAGGACGGGTAGCCTCTTCTTTTCCTGTCCACCGGGGTTCTCCTCGAGAGAACAAGACCTCTGTCTCCCCTCAGATCCCCTCAGTTTCCCCATCACACACACTCACACACACACACACACCTTTAAGAAGCAGGGAGGGGCACGGTTGCTGGGTGGAAGACAGTAGCTAGTCTCATTATGTCCGCTTTTGCTGTGTTGCGAGCTTTTTTTTACTATCAACTTTAATTGTGATCATCATCTTGGTAAACGTGAGTCAGTGATATGGAGACACAACGACCCGTGCACCCGTAATTAAAGGGCTTTCTGAACCAACTAGCGTGGGGTGAGGGTTTGTGGACTCAGATGCCCAATCTAACACCAGACTCCCGGTTAGTGTTGCCACTTGCCCTGGAAGGACAGCCTTCTGTCCTTCAGTACAAACGGGGAAGGAAAGAGAAGCAGGGTGTCAGAGCTGAGTTCCCGCCGTCCCAGCAGGCCGCGGACCGCAGGCACCAGCCACCGGAGAACGCCCTGGGCAGGGGGCCGGCCCGCAGGTGGCAGGTGAGGCCAAGGGACGGAAATGCAGCACTCCCCGGCATGCGCGAGCGCACGGGCAGGTTTGGGGTGGCACCAGGGGCCCAAATTCTGTGCCGCCTGAGGCAAAGCGAGGCGGGGAGGACCCGGCGATTCACCTCCGCCCGCGGGAAACTGCGCGGCCCCGCGTTCGCCGCCAGGGGGCGAACACCCCAGGACGCAGGGGGCTCCGGAGGGACCGAAAGACTGGCAGGCGGTGGCCACGCCGCGGCGCTGCCGCCCTTACCTCCAGGTAGTACAAGTCCACGGTCGTGATCTGCGAGTCCAGGAAATCTTCATAGGTGTTGAACTGAGTGACTATATTGTCCACCGCCGACAGCCCCTCTTCCTGATCCATTGCAGTTGCCTTGGCCGAAGCGTCCCTAGCAACAGAGGCAGAAGGTTCCACCCACTGGTTCCTGACGGGCAGTTGGGAACCGGTGCGCAGCCTTGGGCGTTAATCCCGCCCCCAGGTGTCGTTACTGTTTCGGCTTCCGCCTCACTCCGGGGAACACTGTCTCGAGTTACCCACTTCCAGTTCTGGTCTGATTTCCATCAGCTGACTCAGACTTGGATGAAATGTGCAGCCACGGAGATGCAAAGTGCAATCCAAAATTTAAAGTTATGAGACTCCCGGGATATGTAGACAAAATAGTATAGGTCAGCGCTTCTAATCGCATTCTAAAACAGTGTCATGCAGGACAGAAATATCGAGGTTAGTTCTCTGGTAACTGAAGGTCCCTTTTTGACAGGAGAGTATATTAAAACAGAAGTCTCAGGTAATGCTTTTGTGGCCAAAACCAATTACTTGAAAAAATTGTAACTTAAAGGCAAATTATTTCTAGTGTTTGAGTATGAAAGAGAATTTATGTATTTCCCAAAGACACTCAAAGAAAATATCTTTGAAGAATCTTTTTGGCCCCAAGTGCTGGTTTTTTAAACTTTTTTCTTTGTACTTTTTAAGTTTCAATAAACACACAATGAAAGACCTTGGCTTGCTGAAGCTGCCTTTTTAAAAGGCTAAACTATATGTGGAAACTTTCAAAGTATAGTTTTACACTAAAGACTTTTCCTCTAGAACAAAGTTTTGCATTTCTAGAACATGAATTAAAGTAGCCGCGGCCTGTGCTGGCCCGGTTGGGTCAGCATTAGAGTGTCCACTGTAGAAGGAGAAGTAGCCAGTTTGATTCCAGTCAAGGGCTGGAACCTCGGTTGTGGTCACCGGAATCGATGTCGATGTTTCTCTCTCTGTCTCCCTCCCACTCTATCTGAAGATAAATGGAAAAATATATCCTTTGGTAAAGACTTAAAAAAATAAAGTAGCCCTGGCCTGTGTGGCTCTCCCTTGGGTATCCCCCTGAAAACCAACAGGTTGCTGATTCCATTCCCCAATCCCCCCATAGGGGTGTGCAGGAGGCAACTCATCTATGTTGCCTCCCACATCGATGTTTCTCTCTTCTCCCTTCCTTTCTCTCTAAAAAAATCAATAAACTATTCTTAAAAAAAAAAAAAAATGAATTAAAGTAATCCAACATGGTAGCTGGCAAAACTTTTTAGAATCATTTTTTGGATTTTAATATTTTTCAAATTATCCTTGGGAATTAACACATAATACAATGTAGAGCCAGTGGTAGTTGCAATTTGGTAAGTAATGACTGAATTGATTTTGAAGATTTTCACAGATGATCTAAAAATTGTTTCTTTTCAATGAAAACATCTGGTAAGATACTTCACTTTTACTTCGCTTTCCCTGAAAAAGGTCATCTCAAAAATTAGGATATCATAACTGTACAAATTTTAATATAGACACAATAATCTCTAGGATAGCACTGACTTGTTTTTTAATAAATGAATATATTCTGAAATGTTTTAAAGGGCATTTTGGACATTGTTTTAAAATACAATTTAATCATTGGATTTAGGCTAAGAGAAAGAAAGGAGAGAGAAACCCTGGGCACTCATAACACAATAACATTCACAACAAAAGCACTTATTGAGTGCATCCTGCATGCCAGGCACTGTCCTAAGTGCCAACAATGGATTACATCCTTTAGTATTTCTGCTAGAATTGACAGCCACCAACTATTTGACATTATCTAATATGTAAGAAGATAGGATAACTCAAGTAGCCCAAGAAAGAGAAAAAATTTATTTTACATAAAATATTCTAACTGATAAGGGACATAAGTTTCAGTATTCTCTACTACCTAGAGAGTTCTATAAATCCCTCCTGAAAGAGAGGTATTATTTTGGGCTAATTTGAGCACAAGAAAGGACTTAGAAAAGTTTCAGCCACTTGGTGTGTACAGGAAATATAAATATTTGCTTTAGTATGATAATATTTACTTTTTACCTTGTGCCAGCCCTGTTCTAAATACTTTACATGTATTATCTTATTTATTCATGATAACAATTCAACTAGGAAAGTGGCATAAGCATTATTCTCAAAATAGACAGAATGAACTTAAATGGATTGACCAAAGTCTTAAGGATAAAAAATAGCAACATAGCTTATTACTCCCAATTTCCCACAGAGAGAAAGCAGAGGTAAATAGAGGTTTGAAGAAGCACATGTAATTAATTAAGAAAGTTGTATTTTGGTTTATTAGAAAAAACATATATCTCAAATTGTAAATGGGAACATGGATTGGCACAAATAAGGATCAAAAGGATGTCATATTATGAGATGTGGAGACAAGAAACACAAGGGTCTGTGTTGGGAAAAGTGTACATTGTTTTCACAGCTGTGAGGGGTCCAGTAAAGAGAATGGAAGAAAAGAAGCTGACTAGAGGAAGAAAACAGGTAGGAAGACTTTGAATGCTAGGTTGAAGAGTTTGCAAAAGATACTAATCATATCCTTGATTAAGAGAGGGATACAATGAAAATGACTTTGACAGCTGATCATGCACTACTGAAAAAAAAAGAATCTCACTAAATATAAGCACTAATCACACTTACTACATTTGCTTTATAGTTCTCCTCGACCAAAATTTCATCACTTTTAACAAGCAGTAAAGCATCTAGGGAGTCTTTGGTTCCATTAAACTGTGGCACTTTGACTATAAAGACCTATGTGTTAGTAAAATGTTGGGTTATTGTTATACACCATTCCATTATGATCCATTGTGATTGTGCATTCTCAGTGGAAACCTCATTAAATTTACCATTTCATCAACAGTTCTTTGATGAAATAATCTTTAAAGTGTATAAATTTAAACAATCAGGAAAATATTTTCAGTCTAGTAACATCTTTCAACTAAAAGTACTGAGAGTGATTTTCAACAAATCAGTTTCTCTATAAATATTTAAAGAAAAAAATCTATAAATTTAGACTTGTTCCTTACAGAAAGACTTGAATTATAGTAGGCCTAATTTTTCTTTTCACTTTAAGTTCAAAACCACTTTCAGGCCTGTGTCCAAGAAATTTCATGAAAAGATGGTAACAAAGAAATTAATGAGCTTCAGTAAGTCTCTGTTTCCTATCGCAAAGTCTTTGTTATGATCGAGAAATACTTTATTTTGGATAGCATGCATTCATACTTAAAGTCCAGAATTTTTAAAGATCGAAACCTGGAATTTAGCACCCAATCCCAAAGAAATTCCATTCTTTGCAAAAGGACCAACAAGTATTATGTATAATCACAACAAAACTAAAAAATGTGAGAGAGAGAAAACACATGCTATGTAAGAATAACAAAACACATGCCATATTTAGCTTAATGACTAAATAAAAAAATGGCACAATGTAAAAATATAGGTCATGGGAATGTAGGCACAATCTAAACATAGGCATCTCTTTGAAATAAATAGGCTTTGGTACTGCACTTACCTGGTGGAAGTATATAAAAGAATTGCAAATTAATCTCTACACTTTTTTATTTCCAAATATTCAGCAATATACCATGATATCTGGGAAAGTGAGTAGTAAACATACTTTTGGTATCGTTAACATGCTAGGAAGGGGAATGCTTTGATTATGTTAATATGATGCTACATACTCTGAGTAAGAACTTGAAGCTTTATTAAAATGGACTTAAGAATACATTACCATATTGTAAGAAAGAAAAACATATGCACACTCTAGTAAGATCAGAGATTTGTGTGTGATGTTGCCCAATTCCTTATTAAGTTTGCAGGTTGCAGATGAAGTCTATTGCTTAATCATCAGCCAAGGAGAGCTCTTTTGCTCTTTGTAATAATGATGACACTGAATTTATTTAAATGTTTCTTGTGATGAGATCACTGGACTTCCACACCATCTCAGTTCTGCTGAAGTGCTGAAGAGCTGGTCCCACAACTTCTCTGTTGTGGGGACACGTGTCTCCTCCCTTGCCTGTAGCTGACAGTATGAAAAGAAGGGTCCAGAAGAAAGACAATCATAAGATGGAACTTCTCCTGGGAGTGGGGTTGACAGGTGTCCGTAGCTGCTAAAGGTTGAAAACTACTACTGTCCTACGGGATAGAGGATGGCTATAATTGCCACAACCATCTCTTTCAAACAGAGGAAAACTTGGGCTCTCTTGTGGCTCTATAAGGTTTTTCTTACAATTTCACTGAAAAGTCCCTCGACCTCTTTGCCTACATGTAAATCAGGCTCTACCCTAAAGCACCACTTCCCCTGAGTGGCCCAACACTCTCAGAAAACATTACACATGAACAGATGGCCACTACTGTCAGTGCAGAGTGGCCAGTTTCAAGTAGGGCTCAGCACCGCCCCACAATCTTACTGTGCTTTATCTTAGTTCACTCTTACTTTCCACAATGGCTTTTCCCACTTTCTCTTCTCTCTTCAATCCTATATCCTCCTGGCGCAAAGCAGATAATCTTAACTCCTACTACACAAGGGAAGTAAGCGTTCAGATTAGATATCCTGTTGTCAAATATATACTTACTCAGATATCAATCCTTTACTTCTTTCCTTTTGTTTCAAAGGAAGAGATTTACCTCTTCTTAGACCTTTGTTCTACACAGAAAGTTCTCTCCTTCACCCTTCTCAGGGTTTGATTATCCCCTCTCTCCTATAATATTAATTTATCCTCTCTCTCTCTCTCTCTCTCTCTCTCTCTCTCTCTCTCTCTCTTTTTCTTTCCAATTTTAAAAACAAACATCCCCCAACTCCACAGCTTACTTCAGCTGTAGGCTCTCCCACCTTTCACAGCAAAGCTACTTGAGTTAGCTACAATCTCCATGTTCTTACTATCCACTTTATGCTCAACACATTCCAATCTAGTTGTAAACTCTGTTCCACTGAAGCTGTTTTCACCAAAGTTCAGTATGACCTTCTTGCGATTAAGGTGCATAGACATTTTTCTGTCCCTCGTACTACCGGACTCTCAGGGGCATTTGACCCTGTGACCATTTCCTTCTCTTTAAAATTCTTCCTTAGCTTCCATCACATCATTCTGCCCTGAGATTGGCTGGTTGGCTCACTGGTTGGTTGGTGTTTCATCAGCTGTGTTTTTTCTCAGTTGTCTTTGCTGGCTCCTCTTCTGCTTGACTAACTTTTAAGAGTTGGAGTCTCTGGGTTCTCTCCTGGGTCTGTTTCTACCTCTACACTCTCTTACTTTAAGACAATACCCACAGTCGTAACTTCAGTTATGTCCTGCATACACATGGTTCCCAATCTATAAAACTAGCCAGAGCACTGTCCTAAGCATCAGACCACGTATCCCCCTGTCTATCAGATACCACTGGAGGTATAATGTGTATAACACTGAATTTCCCTGCCTCCTAAACTGCTCCTCCCCCAGAAATCCCTCTCTCAACATATGGTCTCCTCTCCATTAGGTGGTTCATGGCAGAAACCTGGAAGACAGTCTTGACACTTGCCTCTCCTTCACCCCTGAAATATATGGTCTGGTATTTCAGTCTTTCAAGTACATCTCTTAAAATCTTCAATTCTCTCCCATCTCATATCCACTGCACCTTGACTAAGCCAAAGACTGACATCTAACCTCCAAAACTAGTCTCTTTTCTGGTTTCCCCACAAGCCTCTGGCACCCTCTCCATTCGACTCTTCACAATGTAGTCAGAGTGATTGTTTAAAACACCGACCTGATTCCACCCCACCCCTCTGGAAACCTCCACGGGCTTCCATTGTGCTTAGAATACATTCTCTTTCCTACTTTTTTAACATGGCCTTCACGTTCTGATTCTCCTCTGACACCCTCCATCTCACACATTATATGCTCCAAGCACAATGGACTGCTTTCAGCTTTCAAAGAAGCTACCCTCTCTCTTACCCCTGGATCTTTAAACATGCTGTCACCTCTATCTAGAACATTCTTTCACAATACACACTCTTTTTCACCTATAGTTTTCTATTATAGACATAGGTCTAGATATAGGTATAAGTATAGAGATACAGCAGTTAATCTTCTCTAATATATTTCCAGAACAGTTCAGAGGTGGAACTGATTTCTAGTTCAATATACCCTTTTTATCCTCGAGTTAGATTCAGAAGAGCTTCATCTTAGATCAAACTTTTTTCTGCTCAAAATAAGAAATACAACAATGTTGTTGGTTTTCAATGAAACCTTGATGTATTTAATAAATGCCAATAATGAGGCACTGACTTGAAGATAAAAAAAATTCAGATGAAATTTCAGGAGAAAATAAAAAGTGGCATCTTTAAAACCCCAGAGACAAGGTGGGAGGGAATAGGCCGCCTCTCTGAGGGGATATAGTTCACCCCTCTAAAATGCACAGGGACTCTATAGAATTCCCAAGAGGAGAAGTTTGCTCTATTTTACACCCACATCTTCATTCTGACCTCTGAAAAGCAATGTCAGAGCCCATCACGTACTCAAGTGCTTTGCAGCCATGATAATAATACAACCACTGTCACAACTAAGCCAATACAGAAAAGGGGAAACAAGATCACTAGACTTTACTAGACTGTCTAGAAAAACAGTTAAAGGAAGGCATGCTAATTCCATAAAGAGCTAATTCACTCATTGCACTTAGCTCTACTTCTCCAGGATATCAAACCTTCTCTGACTACAGATGTGTTAATCACAATACTTGCAATAAAGAATGTTTTGATCCATCATTCCCACTGACTCTTACTTATCAAAGCAAAGGTAAAACTTATTCACTCAGCAATAATTTAACATAACCAGGTCAGACACTGTGCTAGGCCCTGAAAGTGCTACAGAAAATAAAGCCTGGTCCTTTATATCATCAAGGATATTGTAATTTAGGGATGGGAGATAGAGGGCCTGAAATAGTAGTGAAAGAAAAAGAGACAAAGTAAGAAGATTTTTGAAACAATTTATAAATAAATGAGGAAAGTAAAATGTTATAAGAGTTATGATAACAAATATTTACAGTGTACAGAGTGGAATATAGGTGAGAAAACTTGATTCCTTGTGTGACAGACTTAGAAGGAATGCAAGAATGTTGTATTTTAAGAAATCAGAAAATAATTTCATCTTTTCCAAAAGAATGAGATAGGACTGGATTATCTCTGAGATCACATCTAGCTTCAAAATTCTGTGATATTTTAACAACGTGTTTAGGTTTAACCTACAGAAGTCTCAAAATAGAGGGAAGGGTAGAATTATTCCTCTGTAATGTACTTTGCTGGAAAAATAACACCCACAGATTATAATCAATTATTTCATGGTGACAAATCTCAACATACTAGGCAAGACTATAATATTGTCTTATTGTGTATGCTTTTTTTGTTTGTTTAAAAAAAACATCTATTTCAGCCCGGCTGGCATGGCTCAGTGGTTGAGCATTGACCCATGCACCAAGAGATCGCTGGTTTGATTCCTGGTCAGGGCACATGCCCAGGTTGTGGGCCAGATCCTCAGTGGGGGGCATGCAGGAGGCGGCCGATCGATGTTCTCTCTCATTGATGTTTCTATCTCTCTCTCCCTCTCCCTCCCTCTCTCTCTAAAATCAATAAAGAAAAAAAGAAAAAGAAAAAAGAAACAGAACAACAACAAAAAATATATTTCACATTTTCTTTCCTATTCTAAACTGTCACTTCCCTCTCCCTTTCCACCCCCCTCCACCACCACAGCAGTTTAATTTTCAAATATAAAAACAGAAATGGGGAGGGACGAGATAAACCACAGAACTTATATGCATGTATGCATGACTGATGGGCACGGACAACAAAGCTGGGGATGGGGTGGGGGGATGGGGAGAAGGGTGTCAATGGGGAAAAAAGGAGAAATTTCTGTAACAAAAATAAATTTAAAAAAAAAACAGAAATATATTATTTTGTAGAAAATTCAGATATCACTAAAGCTAACCCTAGCCACATCATGTGAACATTAAATAAGTTAATATCTTAGAATATATTTATGAAGAAAAATGAAAAGATTTTATAAATGGACACTGTTGCCATTTGCCAAAATTATGTGGTTAATATTAGCCAAAGGAACACAAAAATATTGATTTCAATAACTAAGAGTGGATGGATATTTGTGGCGACTACTGTGTCTCAGCAGTATGTACTTTAAATGTAAACTTACTTTAATGAACATAACAGAAATGTGTACTGTGTGAGCTTATTAAAGAATCTCCAGTTGTTTTCTATCAGGACCTCATTAACATATTTAATTTTCAGATTCTCTTTACCTTTTTCTGAAAACTTCTTTTCCATGTCCATTCAGAATATCTACTGTCGTATAAATACAGTATTCCAATACATAAGTACTAGCCCACGTCCATTTTCCCCCAAATTATTGCTATTTCAGATACTAACATAGTGTTGGTGTCTCTCATTTGCATGATAAAACATTGAGACGCAGGAGGTAAGGGCAGCAAAGGGTCCGAAATGGCTGTGAGTGAGTATGTTACATTTTGGTTAAACCAAAACCTTAAAATGTGGGTCTAACGCATGTTTTGCAATCACCAAATGCATCAATAATGATAACTTGGGCCTCTGTTTATGATACCATGTATAATGCACCATGCTACTAATTTCCCTCTTTCCATTTACTATTTACTTTAGGAATCAATTATTGGATTTTGAAGGGTTTTATAAAGGGCTGCTAATAAAAATTGATTGCAAAGTACTCTGAGAAACTTTCATAATAAATTACCACTCTGGAGAGCAAAACAGTGTTTTTATTCCATGTTCTTTTATAATGTTTCCCAGTAGATTACATACTCCAGAAAGAGCATACATGTAGCACAGAGTAAATTCCTGAATTTGAAAAATGTAGTTTAAGAACGCTGTTCCTTATTTTTCTTAAAAACCTAGCGTTCGCCTTGAAGCATTAGTGCAATGGCAGCTATCAAGAGCAATGTGACTATTGGCAATCATTCTAATTAACTTAAATCACCCAAAGTTTCCAAATAATTATTAATACACAGTGGAAAATCTGATTTTTAATTTAAAACAGACTAAAACTATGCTAAGTAATTTAAATATAAAATTAAAACTCCTACTGATTTCTGGAAGTTTGGCCTGCATAATTATTCAAGAGTGAAGAATTATATTATTTTTATGAAAATTTATTGACCATTGTAATATACATGATTACATAATTAATTGGTTCCCCCACATGTTAATCAATCTTAATTAATAGCTTTTTTTAGGCAAATGTAATTTTTTGTAGGTTTTTAGATACTAACAGAAAAAAGTAATTAAACATTCTGATAGGTTAAGAAAAACTATTTAAAACAATTTTCCTGAGAAGCCAACATTTAATAGATATAGTGTTAATTTAGGTTTTAGAAAAATCAAAGTCCAATTATGTTTATTTAACTGGAAACCATAATCAAATCCTATAACTCCTTTGTATCTTACTTTCTCTATTGAGAGACAATGATAAATTACAACTCCCTTCAAGTCACAGTTAAACAGTGAGGTTAATTGAGAGAAATTAGCTACATAAAGCAGAAATCATCTTTTCTGCTCTTCATTTTAAGTCATGAGCTCTTCAATCCATAAAGTCTGCACTCAACATCAGACAACAGCTGTCTTCCAATCATTGTTCAGATTTTTGGTCCAGAACCTATTGCCCTGATTTACATACCATGTTCCAACCAATATCTGACCTTTCCATTACTGATGAAATTTTGTCATTCTTCCATTTACAATCTAACTTTGCTTTTCTGCCCTATATTTTACTCTTCTTCCCAGGTTATGCACTTATGACCTTGGCCATTGCTCCGGCCGGGACATGATTTTTATTCTATATTGCTTCATCTTTCCATGAGTAATGCATTTAGCCCAGCCTCCTGTGGGTGGCGCTCTTGCCCACATCGCCCTAGCCTCAAAGCAGGATCCAAGGGCTACTTCTGTGTCTGCCAGTGGTGCCCTGCAGGAACAGCTTTACTCACAGGTGAAGCCTATAATATGGTGTGGTTTGAAGGGCATCAGACCTGCCAGCCAAAAACTCCACTGGCAGCCTACCTGAAATTCCAGCCAAGGATCATTAGTGTTGCTCCTTAAAATAACTTTGTTATTTTGAATTTGAATCCTCCTAACCTCTACTCCTACCTTTTCCTTTTGAAATAATTGTTTTTGTACATGATGATTGAGAACTCAGTGTTTCTTAAGATTTCAACAATTGTGTTATAGTAGAACAGATCCTGCTTGGTAAGCAAGATTTTTGTTTCTTATAATCAGTTTATTCCCTTTTATTCTACCTAGTATTTAGAAAGAAAAAAAGTATTTAAAAAGTTTGCCTCATTACTAAGTACAAGAGATTGTGTGCACAGAAGAGGAAACTAGTCCAGGGATAGTGGTAACAGAAGTGATGGAAACTAACCAAAATGATAAAAATCCAAGCAGACACATAGGAAAGAGTATCCAGCCTGGTCCTCACCAGGTGATTCTACTTCCTAAAACCTAAGATGTTCTCAGTTTTTGTTTAACTGGGGAGGTTTTTTCTTATAAATGCCTTCTGAGCACGAGTAGATTTTAACAAGGTTAAGCTTTTGTTTCCTGGGACAAAAGAACACATTAATTAGTAAATGGATCATCAAAGATATATTTAATTAATTAATTAAGCTAGTTACAGCAGCACAGCACTTCCTGGAACAAATGTCGACCTAGCCGTGTTGATTTGGGGTAGGGAGGGATGAGGTGAATCAAAGGAGAGAACCTGGTCCAGGTGAGGTTACCTGTTGTGGTCTGTGATTAAGAGCAGCCAGGGCTAAACATGGCAATATGGCATGGTTGGGGTGTTGGGAATAAATCACCAATATGACTGAGAGATGCATAAAGGGGGAGCAGAGGAGACCAAAGGGAGAACTTAAGCAGTTTTACCATCTTGCCCAAGGTTACAGTTAAATTGTTCTGAAAATATGTGCTTCTTGCAGAAGAAGAGAGGAACAATGCAAAGATACACACAGGATGCCTTCTAAAGAGATAATACCTGCTCCCAGGCTCACCTCTAATATTTGCATAGCCTGGAGCCCACTCTGCCTTCTCCTCTCATCCTGATGCACACACCCATGTGGACACCCTGGCCCAAAGGTTTAATCTGGACTGACTCCCACTCAGGCCAGGTCCATACACCCTCAGTGTGGAGGCTTTGTTAACAGGGAATTCTGGAATCCCAGGTACCCAAGGCAGTTATGACGTTGGCCATTGACTCGGGTCCAGGTAGACGTGCTCTACTGACCACTTACCTCCTCAAATTGGAAGAGTCAGTGAAAGAAAGGAGGGTACACTTAAAAATATGGGTCCAAGCTTCAGCCTCTTCTTCCCTACCCACCACAAGGAAGCAGATTGATAGTGAGTAGGTCTTAAGCACCGAAGAACAGTTCATAAAATAACCCATGTCCCATGATATGATTAAGAACGTTTGTCAACCTTACTGGGCTACAACCACATTGTTTCTCATATGCATTTTGTTTGTTTGTTTGTTTGTTTTCTCGAAAAGGGGAAGAAAAATAAAAGAGCAAATGGACTAGAATCAGTCTCTCAAGAATTGACAAAATATCTTGTCATCTCACTATTCAAATCTGAAGGAATTTCTAGCTGTTTTAGAATTATGACACTACACCAGAAGTTGCCCAATGTAATATTTCCACTGGTGACCTTACTGTGGTGCTGTATACAGACACACAATTTTCATTCAAAGTGATTTTCTTTTTTTTTTTAATCCTCATCTGAGGACATTTTTGCATTCATCTTCAGACAGAGCGGGAAGGAGAGAGGGAGAAAAAGAGAGAGAGAAACATCTATGTGAAAGAGACACATCAGCTGGTCGCCACATGGCCTCAACTGGGGCCGGGGAAAAACTGCAACCGAGGTACGTGGTCTTAGCAGGAACTGAACCTCCGACTCTCTGGTCCACGGGCTGATGCTTCAACCGCTGAGCCAAACCGGCCAGGGCTCAAAGTGATTTTCAGTTCAAGACATATGAGACTTTAATAACACCACGTAGAAAAACAGGACACCTCTCAGTAAGTGAGACTCCATTGTAATTAAGTGTGCAAATATGGGCAAAAATTCTGATTTATTTGGAAGAAAGGTCAAATATGTTAACTTCTGCTCTCTGGATCATAGGAGAATAATTGAGTTTACAGCTTATAGATCATATTTCATTTTACAGATGAGGAAACTGAAATCCAAGTTTAGAAATCTAGATAGTACCTTGTATGGCATGTGCTTATACATATTTGTTGAATGACCCAAGGTTAGAGATAGTGACAGAGCCTGGGTTAGAAGCCCGAAGGACTCCTAATTCCTGGTCAACTGTTTTGCAGTACTCGTCTTCGCATATCCCTACCCATATTCAGCATGCATTTAGACATACTCATAGTCATGTAAGTCCAAAATCCAATATATAAAGGGAGGGGGGAAAAGCAAACCAAAAAATGCACTTCCAGTTACAGAAATGCATCTTTGTACACTTCTTAAGGGAACCATAGTGCAGGTTCTTTCAAGGGGTGTAACAAAACGTCCTTGCCTCATGCTCCACGGACATAAGACTCGCAAAAAGGAAGCCATTCCGACCTTCTGCTCAGATGGCTTTAGTAGTGTTTTAGCTGCTTTAGCATGGATACACACAGAGTACTGATGTATAGTCAAGTCTAAATAAAACCCTTTTCTTCTAAAGAACTAGACAAAAATCTGACCTACTATAACTTCCTAGGTACCTCATTAAATGACCTATGTTGATTTTATTAAATAGTAGAAAATATTTTACCTAAATACATGTTACTTGAGACAGAGAACTGAATTCAGTGAAACTTTTATTAACAACCCATTGTTTTTTTTTCTTGTTGTTGTTTTAAATAATACAGCTACAAATCTGCTAAGAGCACAGAGTCATTCCCCACCAAACCAATATTCCAAATGTAATTCCATCTGCTTGATACTTTGACATTTTAGGTCTGGAAAAGCACAGGGTGAAAGATGGTAGAGAGCAGGGAAATTTTAGTTCACAAGTGAAACAGCTCACTTAGAACAGAGCTTTAGGAAAGCAGAATCCAAAACCACTGTGACTAATACTTTTTTTTTTTTTTTTTTTTTTTCAGATTTATTAAGTAGAAAGTCTCTGAGGCCAAGGAGAGGAGAGGCAAACAGAGTGGGCTCTTGTGCCAGCCCTTTGGGATTCTGGTGCCACACCCTAAGATTATTTTCATAGCTGGGCAAGAATGATAGGATGTGAATGTATAATTCATTGGCAAGATAATACTTTCTGAAAATAGTATTTTGTACTGAGATATCAACAAAAAAAAGATATAAGGGTTACACCAACTGTTTCTCTGGATAGGGTGCACCTGTTTAGCAAAGAAAAAAGTCTAAAGAATTTGTTCTCCTATTTCACATCCCTTGACCTTTTCAACCATTAACTTCACAATGCTAATAAGTGACAAACCAAAGTTTAAATATATTGGATGTTTATTCATCCAGACTAAATAAAGTTCTCTTCAGAAAACAGTCTAAAATGTTTCCTCGTTTTTCACAGGTATAACTGGAAAACCCATGTTGAAAGGCTGGATACTTAATATTATAAGTGTATGATTGTTGTTTCAGAAATAATACTTTTTTAGTACCAGCTTTATGAAATATAATTCACATGCAGTATTATTCACAAATTTGAAGTGCTTAACTCATGGTTTTTAGTATTCACAGAGTGGTACAACCAATCAACATAATCAGTTTTAGAATGTTTTATCACTCCCAGAAACAAACCCTGAACCCTTTAGTTACTACTCTCCAGCCCCCAGACTCCCATCCCCAGTGCCAGGCAACCACTAATTTACTTTCTGTTTCTGTAGATTCACTTATTCTGAGCATTTTATATAAATCTCATAATATGTGTTATTTTGTGACTGACTTCTTTCTCTTAGTATAATATTTTATGGTTCATCTGTTATAGTATGTATCAGTATTTCATACCTATTTTGGCTGAATACTATTTCATTACATGGATATAACACATTTTGTTTATCCACTGATTAGTTGACGGACATTTAGACTGTTTTCACCCTTTGGCTATTATGAATAATGCTGTTATGAAAATAGGTATACATGTCTTTTTATGTATATGTTCTCATTTCTCTTGAATATATACCTAGGAATGGAATTGTTGAGTCAAATTGTAAACCCATGTTTAACTTTTGGGGTAACTGCCACACTGCTTTCCAAAGTAGCTGCACTATTTTACATTCCCACCAGCAGTGTATGAGGATTCCAATTTCTTTACATCTTCACCAACACCTCTTATCTGACTTTTTTATTATAGCCACCCTAGTGGATTTAAAGTGGTATCTCATTGTGGTTTTGACTTGTATTTCCCGGATGACTAATAATATCAGACATCTTCTCATGTGCCTATTGATCTTTTATGTATCTTCTTTGGAAAAATGTCTATTCATATCCTTTGCCCATTTTGTAACTGGATTATTTGTCTTTTTAATATTGAGTTGTAGTAGTCCTTCCTATATTCTATATACAATCCCCTTATCAGGTATATGATTTGCAAATAATTGCTCTCATTCTGAGAGTTCTTTTCACTCTTTCCATAGTGTCCTTTGAAGCACAAAAGTTTTTAATTTTGATAAAATCCACTTAATCTATTTTTTGCTTTTGTTGCTCAAGGTTTTGGTGTGTATCTAAGAAAACATTGCGAAAGCCAGGGTTATGAAGATTCATCCCTATGTTTTCTTTTTTAGTTTTATGGTTTTAGGTTTTATATTTGTCTTCAATACATTTCAAGTGAATTTTCACATGTGGTAAATTTATTACTGAACTTTCAATTCTATTCTGTGGCTATATCTGTCCTTATGGTAGTAGTATGCTGTCTTGATTACTGTTGCTTTGTAGTAAGTTTTAAAATTAGGAAATGTGAGTCCTCTAACTTTGTTCTTTTTCAAAATTGCTTTGGCTGTTTCGTGTACTTTGAGTTTGTATATGCATTTTAGAGTCAGCATGTCAGTTTCTACAAAGAAGCCAGCTGGGATGCTGATAGAGATTGTGTTGAACCTATACATCAGATTGGGGAATATTGCCATCTTTACAAAGTTAAGTTTTCCAATCCATGAACACAGGATGTCCTTCTATTTACTTATCATTAGTTTCTTTCAAAAGCATTTTGTAGTTTTCAGAGCATTAATTTTAAACTTATTTTGTTAAATTCATTCCTAAGCATTCTATTATTTTTTTTATGTTATTCTGAATAAAAGTGTTATCTTGATTTCATTTTTTGGATCATTCATTGCAACAGTATAGAAAATATACCCTTATATATAGAAATAATATGTAGATTTGTAAATTACATGTCAATCTTGTATGCCACAACCTGGCTGTTATTTGTTTATTAATTCTAATAATTTTAAATGGATTTTCCTTAGTATTTTCTACATGCAAGATCATGTCATCTCAAATAGAGACTGTTTTACTTCTTAGCAATGCTTTTTAAATAATAATTTACAACATTTTAATTTAAAATGAAACAGTATATGTCCAGTACTGATAACTTTAACAATTATTTGGATTTTTCGGTTTTGTCAAAATCTTTTCACTAATATTTGATTATTTCTAATAAAACATTACTTTTCTCTTCTTTTGGTTTTCTATTCTTTAATATAAATTGCTTGGACAATTGTTTCCTCTGACTACTTTACTTCCCCAAAGTAGAACTGTTACCTTTCTGCAACAATAAAGTTGTTATTGTCATTTATTCTGAAAGGGTTGTATAATCTAATTAATCACAGGGTCGATAGTCTTTGATTCAATAAAAATAAGACAGATTCCTTTACAAAATAATTTTACACATTAATTGAAAGTACAGAAGAGCAATGTCACATCATTGTGGCAGTAAGTGTGTAGTAATATAAATAAGACAAGAGACCATCTCTCCACAAAGGGCCAATTAGCCTGGCCAGTGTGGCTCAGTGGTTGAGCACCCACCCATACAGCAAGAGGCCACCAGTTCGATTCCCAGACAGGGCACATGCCCAGCTTGTAGGCCAAATTCCCAGTGGGGGCATGCAGGAGGTGGCCAGTCGATGTTCTCTCTCATTGATGTTTCTATCTCTCTCTCCCTCTCCCTCTCCCTTCCTCTCTCTCTAAAATCAATAAAGAAAAAAAAATGTTTAAAGGCCAATTAAATTTTTAATGTATATGTCCCCATCACAAAATGTAAATATCTGCCACTTGTGGTTACTTTTCCCCTCTACACATAAAACTGCTCCTGCAATCACTTTGCAACACAGTGAATAAGAAAACCACCAGCATCTGGCACAAGGCTGATAGCAAGCAATAAAAATTCGTCAAGAATTATATAACTGATCCTGGGAACACTGTGAGGCTTCAACATGTCTCTCTATTTCTGTCCAAAATCCATCTATCATTCGTCTATGGCTGTCTTCATTGGAATTATGTTTCTGAGACACTCATTAAGGAGCTCAGCTGATGGGCTCATATGTTACCAAAGAGGGGACTGAGGTCAGAGGCAACCCCCTGACCCCAGGATCTGGCCTCCAGAGCCAAGGAATATTACAAGGAGTGTGGCCATGAAGTTTCTCCTAGAAAATACTTCTTTTAAGAAGTTTTATCTGGAAGTTAGGAGAGGGACACACAGGGAAAGAGAGACAGAGATGCTGCATTTAGAATGAGATTAAAATCCCTCAACAGGAGGAAAGAGATTGATCTGTGATCTAACTTCAGCTCTATTCTGAGATATTTTGTATTATATGCTTCTATAAAACACATACATATTATATATATCTCACAGGGAAGTTTTAAGCAATTAGTCCTGTAGTCTGGCTGGTTATATTTCATATTTTTAACAATTACCCACTCACACATTCTTTTAAGATCAAGCTTTAACTGTTATAAAAATAGTTATCAAGTGCATATTAAAATTTGGCAGAGTTGATAGCCTAAGTTATCATTAAATCATAATGAAGCAAACTACAAGAATGCTTACTTACAAGAGACCTATCGCAACATGCCCCATAAACTGTACTTGCCTGCTATTGATTTCCATCTCCGTGGAACACTGGCTCATCCACATTAGTGAAGAGGTAGGAAAATAAATCTAGAATTTACCCCAGAGCCTTAGCTATTAAGAATGATCATAATTTTAATATTGGATCTATCCTTTTGTGTCTATATCACATTGGGTAAATCTCAAAATTTCTCATAACCCGGTTATCTTATTTGTAAACTGAAAGTAATAAAGTGCTTAGCTTATGAAGTATTTTAAAGGATGAAATGAAAAAATGCACGTGGAAAAATTTAGCATAATGATTGGCACATAAGTTCTCAAATTGACTTTGAATACTATTCTAGTTCTTAGACTATTTATCTAAAAAATTTAACTCATAATTTATGTCTTATACTCACATTTATTTGAATTATAATTGAGAGCTAATTACAATACACTATAATTTTCTAATTTATAACAGTCATTGATACTGTCATATTAATGAAACACTGAGTTTAAAAGATATATAACATATTTTTCTATAATATATATATATATATGTAAAGCATATACATAGTATCCTCAAAAAATGTATACCAGGTGTCTGTGGATTCCATTACATTTTGAAAATAAAATGTATTTTAATAAACAGTGGCTTTATAATTATTCAAAGTTGTGTATACATCTCTTGGAACACCCTATATAGTTATATACAATCACCGTTAGTATCCACAGGGGATTAATTCCAGAACCTCCTGATGATACCAAAATAATTGAATGTTCAAGTCCCTTATATAAAATAGCATAGCATTTGCATATAACCTACACACATCCTCCCTTATACTTTAAATAATCTCTAAATTACTTATAATACCTAATACATTGTAAGCATTATGTAAATAGTTGTTATACTATATTGTCTAGAAAATAATGACAACAACAAAAAAGTTAGTACATGTTCACTACAGACGCAACAATGGTAGGCCTAACCGCATAGTACACGTCAGCAACAACATAACTCCCCCCCCCCAAATGTTTATTATCCATGGTTAGTTGAAATTGCAGATTCAGAACCCATGGATCTGAAGGGATGACTACATATAAAGCATATGTATATATGTATGTAAAATTGTATAACCTTTTTACCTTAGCATTCAGTTTATTACCCCCTTTACTTCCAGGAAGGTAGTACTTTCTGGATGGAGGACTAGTAGATATCAAACCCACCACCCACATTGAACCATACGCTCACATTAATTCAACAGCTGTTATTATGTCTAGAGTACGTCTTTTTCAGAGGCATTAGGCAAACACTGGATGACAGGCTCATTTCATCTACATATCACCTAGAGATCTTAGCAAAGGACCTAGGAAATACTAGAAGCTCAAAAAGTGTTCAGTGAACAAAAACTACATCCCATACCTGATGAAAGATAGGAGAAAATGATAAGGTAGATTAAAAGCTAAATAATAAAAGAAAAATGTCCCATTGGATATACTATATACCAATATAAAAATATTTTACTCTGTTTTAATACATATTGATAATTTATTGGGAGTACAATAATACTTTTATGCAATTTATAAATATATAAAATTTGGGGGGTGTGCCTAAATAATTTTTATTAATACGGTTGATTTTAAAATGTATGGGGCCCTGGCTGCTGTGGCTCAGTTGGTTGAGCATTGTCTCAACCAGGGGTTGTTGGTTCAATTCCTGGTCAGGGCACATGCCCCAGTTTCAGGCTTGATCCCCAGTAGGTGGAATGCCGCAGGCAGCAGATTGATGTTTCTCTCTCCCTCTCCCTTCCTCTCTCAAATCAGTAAAAACATGTATTAAAAAAAAAAAGCAGCCTGGCCAGTGTGGCTCAGTGGTTGAGTGTCGAACCATGCTCCAGGAGGTCACAGGTTCAATTTCCAGTCAGGGCACATGCCCAGGTTGTGAGCCAAATTCCCAGTGGGGGGTCATGCAGGAGGTGGTCAATCAATGCTCTCCCTCCCCCTTCCTCTCTCTAAAAAATAATAATAATAATAAAAAGCATGGAGACTTTGGGAAGAGGTAGGTTGCTAAAATATTTCTTATCCATTCATATTATTTTTTTTTTACTTGAAATTTCTCTCCCCTGAAATTTTGTTTACATCCAGATATGATGGAAGAGAGGGCAACAGAAGATATGATTGCGTATCAGTGACCATAAAATGGATTGTGAGAAGTCTCTGAGGCATCTGATTCCCTAAGTCTCATAGGTACCCCACAGATTATACCATCAAAGTAGCTCTACTTGTCAAACTCTTAATATGTATTTGAAATACTTCACAATATATGTGTATCCATACACA
Source organism: Tadarida brasiliensis (assembly GCA_030848825.1). Classification (NCBI taxonomy): domain Eukaryota; kingdom Metazoa; phylum Chordata; class Mammalia; order Chiroptera; family Molossidae; genus Tadarida; species Tadarida brasiliensis. Next base: position 56,815,905 of record CM061257.1, on the reverse strand, counting down.
CATATGTGTATCAAGGTTTATTAAAAGCATGTGAATGAAAATTGGCATTCATTGATTGACCTGTGCCACACAAAAATAAAAATTTTCATGAAACTCTTAACTGAGCTTTTCTGATTGAATAGTACTTGGGGATATGTTAGAGTATGAGGGAAAGAGGGAAGGTGAAAGGGAGAGAGAGAGATGGGAAAAGAGAGAGATCTTTTATGCTGCAGCAGGAGGAATATTTACAACGTTAAAATGTAAGAAGGATAGAGTACAAGAGCAATAAACACAGAGGCCATTTCTGTCTCCTTTCTAAGTATTCCATTTAGAATCTGATCCTTGTGTGGTTTCCAAACCAAGCAGTTGAAACCAAGCATGATGAATGGACCGTAATAATTGAGTGATACTCTTCATATGGTACCTCTCAGAATCGCATGCTCTCGGGAGCATCATTTATGAGAAGAAAGGAATGCACTGTAGCTAAACCCTTCTCAGTCTGAGCTTATAAGTTGGCTTCATAATAAAAAAGAATCATGAACTCCAATGGAAGCACGGCTAGCTGCAGTCTAAAATGCAGCCAGGGAAGCGTCTTCTTTTCCATAGCCAATTCCACTTCTTTCACGGAAACTTGATTTTACAGATAACTTAATGGGTTTCTCCTGTGGCTTTTGTGATTTTACAGTCAGAAGAGGTAAAGTGGACACTCTCAGTTCATAGTGTGACCATAATTCATAATTTCTGTATTTCCCTTAGAGCATCCATCTTTTATAGTGAAAAGTGAAAGGTTAACTTCAATAAATGAAAAAGCCAAAGGAGTGCAGTGAAGGTGGGTGGTGGCGGGAGCGTGGAGGAGGGGGTCAAGGGGGGGAAAGGAGGGACATCTATAATACTTTCAACAAGAAAGATAAATTTAAAATAAAAACAATAAAAAGCCAAAGGAATAAGACTCAAGGACTGAGATCTGTGAGGCATTGGACTATGTTGTCTCTTAATAATATATAAATCTACAGATGTCCACATTGCATAAAACAAAAGAAACTATGAGTAAAGCTTCTGTTTTAGAGCTTGGAGGAAGCATGTTGAATAATACAGGTGAGGAAACAGGTAAGAGCATTTAAATTGTTTGACCTGATCATAGAGCTTGTGAGGGGCAAGGCAGGCGCTCTAGTGCGGATGCGTTCACCCGGAGACCAATCTCTCCACGAGCCTCCCCTCCCGTAGAGAACATTTGCAAAGAGGGCCATGGACTTGGTCTGAGTGTATAACTGTACTTGTGCCTGGGACCAGCAGCCCTGCAAAGGCTGCTAACCCATCAGAGTGGGAGCAATGGCAGGGGCCTTGCAATCTAGACAGTCTCCTAATTGTGACCAGAGCTCTGTAACTAGGCAAACTGGTGGCTATTATCATCCAGCACTTAATTAAATGAAATTGTGCTTTCAGGAACTATCACTAACTTTCTCTCTTGATATTTTAAGTTTTGCAATGTTTCAAATTTCAAGTCTCTACAATAGTGGTTCTCCACTCAGGTCACCATATTAGAGTCATCTGAGGAACCATTAAAAATATGGAAGCCTGGGGCCCCACCTCAGGACAGTGAAATAAGAATCCCTAGGACGTAGCCCAGAGTGGGGTTTTTGGTAGTAAAAAATCTTGGAATGGCATTTGCAAAAGTGCCTCCCCGTGACTCTCGTGCAGCCAGGGTTGAGAAGCACCTGGAGCTTTCTCCTGCCTTCCTGTTAGTTAATTGTCCTTATAAGACTCCGGTGGGAGTGACAGACCAGAGTCACAGCTAAAATCTTAGGGCAGTGTTCTTTCTACCTTTTTTGTTCCTTTCTTTAGGAAAATTGCCGTAGGACAGTGTTCTCAAACTTTCCTGTTCATCGGCATCCCTGGAGGTCTTGCTAAAACACACATTTCTGTGTCCCCGCGCAGGGTTTCTGATTCAGTAGGTCTGGGATGAGACCAGAACATTTCCATTTCTCAGGTAATGCTGTGGCTGCCAGCCCAAGGACCACTCTTTGAGAACCACTACTCTGAGCAGTTGGGAAAAGCCCATCAGGTCCCTCCTTCTATAATGATCTTTCCCACGGAAGGCAAGACTGACAAAACTCTCCCAAGTCCCTTTCTGATCAAAGCCTCACGTCCTGCAAATGGATTTCCTTCTCGGTAGCTTTAGTAAGCCTCGAGCTGATTTTACCACCGAGACTCTGCCATCAGCTTTCTGTTCTTTTTTTTATTTTTTATTTATTTATTTATTTATTTTTTGGTACATGCCCCTAGTGGAAACCGAACCCAGGACTCTCTGGTCCGCAGGCTGACGCTCCAACTGCTGAGCCAAACCAGCCAGGGAAACTTTTAGTTCTTAAATACAACCAACCCTCTTTTCCTTGAAACATTTCAAATACACTTGAACAGAGTAATTTTCTAAAGACATGATGTTTTTCCATAACTGCAGCCCAACTGTGATTATTCTACAATGTCTCTTGTCTGTGCCGCAGACACGAGAGGGCACAAGTGTGTTGCATTTAGCTTCTTCACACAGTACAAATTCATTCAAGGAACATGCTGCTACTGAATGGAAACTGATACCTAAAGTCTAGGAAATGCCAGCATAAACTTAAATAAGGAAAACATGAGGATTATTTAAACTTTAGACTAAAAAAGGAACTGGCATTTATTGAGTCCCTACTACAAGCATGACACATTTTTTATTCACAAGACAGCAATCTGAGTTTTAGCAAGTCCCCAGGTGACTCTCACGCAGACTAACATTTGAGAACCATTGGTCTAAGAAAACAAATATTTGAGTGTTGGTATTTTGGAAGAAAAAAAAAGAACATGTTGGGGTTTTAACAGGTCTGGTAAAGTCTCCCCTGAATGAGAAACACCTGTGAGGGAACCAAGCTAGCTGGGAACTTGGAGAGAATAACCCTGAGGCTGGGGTGGTGGGAGCAATGCATAGGGAAGAAATGAAGCCGTGGTTTATTCCAAGCAAGCTGCTTGTGTGTGCTATTACCCTGTGGCGGGGTGCTCAGGCAGAACATGCTAGGGGTCACCTTCTGGAGCGGTGGAAGAAGGGTGTTTTAGACATAGCCTGACTGCCAGGATCCCATCTCACTCCAGGGACTCCACTGTTCTGAATGTTCACAGGGCTGCCTCACAAACAGTGGAAATATAAATGAATGTATAGGTGGAGTTAGGGAAGAAATCAGGTTTGTGGAGAGAGGTGATGGGGGCACGAAGCAGGGGATGGAAGATGAGAGCTGCCTGAGTCAGCTGGATTCCTCCTTAATTCTGATAGTCACTTCTTAGCTGGTGATCTCAGGCAAATTACTTAATCTAACTCAGGTTTTGTCCTTATCTATAAAAGGGGATAATCATACCTACCTCAGAGAATTGTTGTGAGGATTAAGAGAGATAATGACATGCTTGGCACCCAGCAGGAACCCAATTGTCCAAAGGCGGCTGGCAGACCCAGCTCTCCCTCCGGCATAATGGAAGTAGTCCTACCTTCTTTCTTAAGTAGAAGCTTTTCTCCATGGGTTTTTGCTTTTCATTATCTGCTTTGTCTTGTGTGAATAGAAACGACCAGAGAGAAAGAGCGTCCTCTCCCCTGAGAATAGGTGGGAACTGGTTACATATCAGCTCATTTGCTCATCCTGCTCCCCAACCTTTCCAGTCTTTCCCCTCCAGCTCTTGCGTGGGTGGGGGTGGGGTGCTGCCACAGGCGTGTTTATATACTCCTCCAACACTCTGCCAGCTCTGCTTGGAGAATCATTCTTAATTAGTCACTTACCTAGCATAACTCAGCAAATCTGTGTTTAAAGTAGAACTAGCCTATCTAGAACTTAATCCCTCTATTTCCCATTTCCCCTCAAAAAGGTGAAATGAACTATTCAAAATGACTTAGATCTAATTTTTGCTTCAGTCTGTCTGTTTAGGATTTGTGACTTGTAGAAGTAAATACTTATGATGCATAGATGACTTCTGCATGCCAGCTACCTGTCAAGTGTAGCAAGTACTCAGCCAGCTACTGCATTATGTTTTGGTTTAAAGCCACTCTAAATGATTTATTGTTTCTAAATTATTTACGTTATTCCTTTCTTGTAAAATGCAAAAGTGCTGTCAGAAACAGCACAGCAGCAAGGTTATGAATGGTACTACAAGTAAATCAGGGTAATTAGAGGCTTCACGTTGCAAATACTGACAAGTTCTCCACCAGCCACCACTTCACCGCCGATAATAAAATTTGCATGATTTCCTGACATTATACTCACCGCATATTTTCTCTGCATGCTCACTGTAATTACTTAGGGCATGATCTCACGCTCATGGCAAGCAGAACTCTCACTGAACCCAGCCGTGACTATTACAGATGCTTAGAATTAAAGTGAGTGGAATTAAGGGAAGAGTTCTCTACATAGCTTTAGGGATCTGTGATGTATCAACTGAATTTTGACAGCTTACAAAAAGAAAAATATTCTTAACTACTCCTAAGCAATGATCAGGTCAAATTATAATGAGACTAAGGTATCTCAAAGGCAGGTTTTGGTCCTGGATTTTGTGATGATCGAGTCCTGCAATTTGTTTTCAGGTTCTTTGATGTAAAAAACAGAAACAAAAAAATTGAAGGTGATTTTAATTCCTGATATGAAAGCACATCTAAGCATAACCCTAAGTGTAACTACAAAAAGTTTTGTGTTTTTCTTCAAAGAATTAACAAGTAAAAGAAATTCAGTACACTAAGAAATCAGTAGGCACCGCTAGACATATAGGGTGACTAAGGTAGTCAATATTCAATATTTGGAATCCATATCCAGCCTGTCTTTGTCACGTTATTCCTCAGTGCTTGTGCATCTCTCATACACACCAGCGCAGGAATCCATGCACTCCCTGTGTGGAGGCTCCGTGAACCAGATTACATTGGACCACTTGCTTTCTTTTCTAAACCCAGGAGCATCCCCATGGCTGTCTCAATAGAAAAGGAAAAGTTTAAGTTGTGAATGATGTAAAATACAGCAGAATTTCAAGGATGAACATAAACTAAACCTTGGAAAACAAGGGGAGGAGGAATGCAATTTGACTCTCAGCTTTGCCTTTTGATCCTAGGAGATTTATATAATCCCCCAGCTTTAGTTTCTTCAACCTGAAAAGGGAGAAATGGCTCATTCACATGCAGTGGTTGTGAGGACCAAAGAGATAAGGTGAAAGCACTTAGCACAGTATCTAATATAAGAAGTAATGGTCAAATGTGAACGAAAAGAAAGAACGAACAATCCAGAAATGTCCTACCTTATTTCACAGGTCTTTGAGTAAATCCACATATGATGGAGAGCCTCACTATGGAAAGATAGCATCTGAGTTAAGAGAAAACTAGGAGACAGCAGGAAAAGGAGCCTTATTTTCTAGAATTTAATAACACTCTGTCAGACCTGAAAAGAAGAAATTTTGGAATGAATCGTCTCTCCCCTGACCTTGGAAAGCAGCTGGTGATATAGCAAGAAAAGCCACCTCATTGGGGCTATCAGATCTTAGGCACTGGAAGTTATTGGTCAAAATCATGCTATTCCCAACCCCAAAGGTATCTCCTGATAAATACTTAAAGAATGAAATTCATGAAGAATTCTCAGATCTTAACTTGGTTCTGGTCAAAGTTATAGCCATAATTATTGGACTTATCTCCTCTAGAACTGTTACAATGCAGACATCTCTTGGCTTTGTATAAATATGTTAGGGAAGGGGTCACTTTTTGGTAATGGTAAGGTATATGAACTTGTAGTAACATATATGCAATCTTTAGAAAAGTAGAAAAAAAATCCATTGTAAATACTTTGTGTTAATTACCCTAAAAGATTACATCAAGCTCTGCGGTAGGTTTACTCATCTTTAATTATATCCATTTTTAGACCAGTAGTAACTGATGAGATTTCTGGAATGTGTTTAGTAATCCACCGAGGAGACTGACTCAGTCATAGAAGAAAGATTTTCAGTGTGTCCAATTGCCGTGACTATGGACTTCCATCATTTGTTCCCCACACTTTAACATGAATAGGGAATGCATCAAAAGTACATAGTTCAATTAGCACAATAGCAAGCATGAAGCTATTATGTGGATGTGACATATTTTATATTGAATCACTTGAGTGGTCATAACTTCTGCTAAAAATATGCATGTCATTTTTATAAAAGTGCCCTGTCCTTTGCCCCCTACTGTATCTTGAAGATAAAACAGACTGTCTTTTGTAGAATTCAGCAGTTGGCTCATTTTGTTGTTGTTGTTGGTAACAATAGTGTTCTCATTTCTCCCAGTCAAGAAATGTGGAAAATTAATCTTATCAACCTTCTCAGAGACAAGATCACAAGATTACTGAATGAGTACCTCACTATTGAATGTGTGGTTTACTGATGAAATATTTAAGCACATCTTAAGGTCAGTTCCTATGAGGGCTATTACCATGGTTTTCCGTTTTAGTGATATTTTGAACAAATGAGAAATTATAATTAATGTAGCTGCTGGTCAATCAACATGTTGATAACTAATGGGTTTTATGTATTTTTTTTTTTAAAGCTTAGATTTGGATAGTGCGTTAGAAGCAATTTAGTCCAACTTCCTATATCTCAGTATATACATTTCTATATTTGCCTTGCTTTTTTGTCATGTTTGTGTCTATAACTATTAGATTTCTCTCCCTCTCTCTTTTCATTTGGAAATAATTAACTCTAAGAAACAATAACAGTCTTAAAAGAAAAATGAGCTTATGTATCAGTAGACTGATAGGAGCTACATTAGGAAGTGTGATCTACTTGGGGATGGTTATTGAAAACAAGATCTAAATCTAGTAGGAGAGTTTAAAGGTTTTGGTTACCTCTAAATTGAAATAATCTCATCAACTCTTTCTACTCCAGGGTGGAATAATGTTAAAAGACCTTTGGGAGTTTGCATACACCAGCAAAGGAAGTAAAGAAATGTCTGTTAGTTCTTTTTATTCATTCAATTAACTGTACTGATTAAACTAACCATATCTTATTGGCATCCTCTCCACCCCCTCAGTAACCTGTAACAGTTAAATCGACCATTTCTGAGTGTACCGTGTTCAAAACTTTCAAGGACCATCTGTTCTTAGAGAAGATTTTCTTATTCCTGCCTACCCACTAGGGCCATTCTACAGGGAGCTTGCAGAGGTTTGTAGAATTTTGCTGAAAGAACAAAGAGTTCTCCATGATACCATTTATAGTCTGAACAGAAGGTTCATCTCTAAATGAGCCAACCTGGAAGCAGGGTTGGAGGAGAAGCAGGAGAAAACACAGCTGTGATGGTTACTTTTACGTGTCAACTTGTCTGGGCTAAGGGATGCCTAGATAACTGATAAAACATAATTTCAGGGTGTGTCAGTGAGGATGTTTCTGGTAGAGAGTAGCATCTGAATAGGTAAACTGAATAAAAAAGATCACCTTCCCCAATGTGGAAGGACATCACACAATCCACTGAAGGCCAGGATAGGATAGGATAGGATAGGATAGGATAGGATAGGATAGGATAGGATAGGATAAACAGGTAGATAGACAGATAGATAGATATAGATATATGGATGCAGTTTGAATTGTAGGATACCCCAGCTGGTAACAGAGAAATGCTTGTTGGTATGGGAACCCCCTACACACACACACACACACACACACACAATGGAATTATTGATTCTAAAAACTTCATGTGTATTATATATTGTGTATTCCTATACAGCTTGGTTGAGCTGAGATGCCTAGTATTTCTCACAGATAAAATTGCACATAAGAAAACCCAAAAGTCACTTTATGCTCAAATTATCATCTTATTTATCAATTAGTTGTTAAGGAAAGAAAACCACAGGTACAAAATCGCAATGCTTGTGTTAAAAGCCCATGATACCAAACCTAGATTTAAATCTCATCTAATTGCAGTTTCAACCTCTCCCACAAATGTAATTTTAATTAACCAGTCTGGAATTTTCTGGTCAAGCACCAGTAAGGTAATCTGTCACTTAGGCCCTCTTCACCTCCTATAGAAAAAAAAGAAAGAGGAAATCTACATGATAAACCCCCCCACACACCTACTCCCCCTCCCACCCCCACCGAGAGAAAGATGTCTGGGCCCCAAAATAATCCTTCTTTATTATTTTTTGTTGTAGTTAATAGACACTTTACCCAACCCTTCTTCCCATAAAAATCTTTCATTTTGTACAACTTGGAGCACCCTCTAGTTGCTAGATGGGATGCTGCCCAAATTATCGATTGTTTAATAAAGCCAATTAGATCTTCAAATTTACTCAATTGAATTTTGTTTTTTACCATCGTGTTTTCTAAACAAACATTGTAACAGAACTGACTACATCCAGTTATCCAATCAATAAATATTGCATGCTGCATATGCTTACATTCTGCTGGGGGGAGATAGAATATTTACATTCCTCTGGGGAAACCAGTAAACACAGAAGTATACAATTAAGGAGTATAAAAAATGATCTAAGGAAAATAAGATGAGAATGAGATGGTGTAACTTGGGGAAGAAACTTTAAGAAGCGCAATCAGGGAAGGCATCTCTGAGGAGAGCAGAATGAAGTTGGTAAAGAACCAGAGGAGAGACATTGAAGGCCATTGTGGTTAGAGAAGAGTGAGTGAGTTGGAAGGACAGTAGGTGATGTGATAGGAGAGTGAAGAAAGGACCAGGTCCATCCTACCGGTCTGGGAAACTGCTGAAGTGTTCTGAGCAAGAGACTGCCTTCTCTATAAAATTCACTATAGTGAGAAGGGAGATTAGTTGAGAGGCTACAGCAATAGATGAAACTAGATATGAGGGTATCTTGGACTAAGGTGTAGAGTAGAAATAGAAGAGAAGTGATAGGATTCAGGTTTTATTTTAAAGGTTCAGGCAAAAGGAGTTACTGAAATATTGGATGAAAAGTATGAGAGAAAGAGAACGCACCAGAATGATTCCTAGATTTTTGGCTCAAGTCATTGAATAAATCATCACACTGTTTATTAAACTGTGGAAGTGAGGAAGCTTAACCGGTCTGGGAACAAGAGGTGAGTTTTAGGCATGCTAGGTTTGAGATTCCTGTTAGACATCCAAGTAGCAATGTAGAGTAGGCAGCTGATTATGTGAACCTGGGGCTCTGGGAGAGGTTGAGGCTGGAGATTTAAATTTGGGAGTCATCAGCACACAGATGGTATTTAAATCAGAGATGAGATCACATAGGGAGTGAGTTTAGACAGAGAAAAGAAAGAGCCAAAAACTAAGCCCTGGAGTCCTGCACAACTTAGAGGTCAGATAAAAGAGGAGTTCAGCAAAAAGATGAGGAAGGAGCTGCCACTGAGCTGGCAGAAGGACCCGGACCATGTGGCACTTTGAATAATAATTTAAAAATGTATTTCATGAAGGAGGGAGTGATCAACTTTTTAAAGAGACTTTCAATATCTTGGTGATAAGTCACAAATTGATTAACATTCCCTGTATAATATTAGGAAAATACAGTGCATGCACATTGCTATTGTAAGTATAACACAGAGAATGACAACTAATTTCTTGTATGGTGGAGTGAAGAGTTAATGCCTGGAGACTAACTTTGGGTAAATAATAGTTTAGGCTTAAATAGCCACTGAAACGTATGGCTTTGGCATTGCTTATGAGTGGAAAGATCTTTATGCCCATAAGAATGTCGAATTATGTGGAAAGAGATACTTCTAGATACTCTTCTTGTTCCTTTCTGTATTTCCCTTTGCAGTCCAGGATACTCCTCAGTGTTTATTGACCATAATACCTTTTTTAAAAAAAAGATTTTTAACTGATTTTAGAGAAGAGACAGAGAGACAAAGAGAGAAACACTGATGTGAGAGACAAACATCCACTGGCTTCCTCCTGCTGCATACCCTCTACGGGGAATCAAGTCCACAACCCCAGCATGTGTCCTGACCAGGAATCCAGCATTTCAGTGTGGTGCACTCTGGATGGGGCAGTTTTCCAACTAAGGGGCACAGCCTTGAGCAACTGCATCTCCAGCAGCTGGGGAAGGAGTATCCCAGCACTAGAGGGAATCCGCACAGAGCACCACAATAGCCATGATTTAAATGCTAACACTTTAGAAGCTATTCATTTCCTTTTAGGTGGCTTATCACTATATCTGCTTACATAAGGTAACTTAATATATTCTGAAAACTAAAAGTGCTAACCTGAAACTAAAAAGTGATGTTCAAATGTAAGTTGTTGGTAATAATTACAGTAGTCACATTGCCAACAGTAATCTGAATGCCTTCTGAGTCCAGCCCCTCCACCATGGCATATATGGGGCGTATTTGTTTCCTGTTTTTTAAAGATTATTTTATTGATTCTTGTTTTGTTTTGTTTTATTTTATTCTTTTAAGGCTTTTATTGATTCTTAGAGAGGAAGGGAAAGAGTGAGAGAGAAAAACATCAGTTCGTGAGCAAAATGTCCATCAGCTGCCTCCCTGGGATCCAGCCTGCAACCCAGCATGTGCCCTGAACCAGCAACCCCGGGTGTATGGGAGGATGCGCAGCTAACTGAGCCACACTGGCTAGGATGGGCCTTATTTGTTTAATTTTCATTTTTCCATCTAGACCAGTGGTTCTCACTCTTCCCCATGCCGCGACCCTTTAATACAGTTCCTCATGTTGTGGTGACCCCCAACCATAAAATTATTTTCGTTGCTACTTCATAACTGTAATTTTGCTACTGTTATGTCTTAGGCTACCCCTGTGAAAGGGTCGTTCGACCCCCAAAGGGGTCGCAACCCACAGGTTGAGAACCACTGATCTAGACTATAAATGTCTTGAGGGAAGAAACTGTATCTTATTTATCTCTGTGTATCCAACACTTCGTAGTGTCTTAGGCATACAGTAGGTACTCAACCAATGTCTATGGAAACAAATAGGTAGTAAATAAATAAGCAAGCCATCTAAATTATAATTTACAACAGCAAGACCCAACCATCATTAGAGTGGAGCAAAGCTGATTTTAGGTCTGAAAATAAAAGTGAGACATCATTTTCACTTTTCCTCTTATTTTCTTCAGGATACAAAACTGGTTCTACCTTCTCTGGTTTTTGAGTCTCTTTATTAGGCAATTAGAACCTTGATCAAACCCTGAATTATTCAGTTCATTAGATATTCACTTAATGCTTTACTGTTTGGTGTACGAGTCTTGACAGGTTTTAAACAGTTAAGGAGACATGGACCCTTTTACACTTGGGTCCCTGCCATTTAGGAATTTAGAGAGTTTCCTTCCTAAATGGAAGACGACATTCTACTATGTCTCAACTGTGGAAGACTGGTGAGAAGTACAAGAGGCCTCTATTTTTCTCTTAACCTGCAACCTCACCTCTTATGAATGCTTCCTTCCATTAACCCTTCAGTGAGTCACGCTGATGCTTGATGATAATCCCCTGGTGGACATGCCTCTCCTTCCAGAATGAGTGTTGACATGAAGTCTCTAGTTCTCCTACAGCCAGACCAGTGATCCTAAATTTTAACCACATCGGATCCTGCCTGCACATCCTGCCTCTGGCTCCATACCCACCTTTACGCCCACAGCATGAAGCTGTGACTACAGAGGCAAACACTAGCAGGGTGGTCCTCTGAGCACACCCTCGGGCAAGAGACATGAAATATTTATTGACTACAGGCCAACGTTACAGGAACTCTGGCTGAAACTGGTGTGAGGGTGCCTCTGTAACACCCAGGGTAGACACAGCAATGTTCACCAACCCCCTCAAATGTCCTGGGGGAGGTGTGTTTGCACTAATCCTAGCAGCCCCCAAAGCAGCAGCTGTTCTCAAAGGAGTCTGATATAATCCTTTGTTTAAGACCAACAGTGGGAGGTAGTGCTTTATTTTATTTTATTTTTAAGAGCTAAATTGTTAACAATATTCCAGCTTCCTACCAACAGGTAGGAAAAGAGCTAAAAATTAGGTGAGACTCAGGGCCACATTCATTTCTTGATTTTCCAGTCCAAGCACTTGTTTCTATCCTGTGGACACCTTTGTCTTGAGAAATAAATCAAACTCTGAGAAACACAGATCAGTTTTTCCCATTTCTGAGCAACCCTGAAATTAGATGGCCATTGATCTTCCATTCCCAGCTATCAAGTGAGTGTTGGTTATAACAGACAGAATTTGAAGTCTCCCTAGAATAGCCTATATCCCATTTATTTCTATGCTCTATTGGGCCCCTACTTATCTTCTAATAAGTTTAGAATAATCTTGCATTTGGTCAATAACCAATGGAAAGCATGCCATAAATTCCCAAAGGGGACACCAAAGGAATTTGTGAAGCACTTCCAAAGTATATAATGTAACCCAGTTTAAGTTTTTGGGTCTATTGCAGCAAATACTATCCTAACATATTAAATTCCATTGGCAAAATTAAGTGTCATTTTAGCTGAGAACTGGATATAACACTCAAAAGATATGATCCACGGCCCTGATAACATAAGCAAGAAAGTAAGCTTTCCCCCAAACAGGTGCCATGTTTATTTCCATTTCTAGGATCCCAGCACAGCACCACTATACTGTAAGGGGTTAAGTAAACACTAAATGTTTGCATAAGAAATGTATTAGAGATTTCTGCCATAAATTATTAGCAACCAAGAAATCATACTTCTTTCAGTTTGCGTAGGCTCCTTTGGACCTTGGCGTTTGCTAGACTGAGTTGATTTTGCATCATTAAACATTAAGCTCCCTGACTAGTAGAGAGATCTTGTGGTTTGCGCTCTGTGCCAACATGCTGGAATACGTGTCTTTCTCTCGTTTGGTCTCTTGCTCACCAGCAGTAAAGGCTGAGAATCTTAAGCAACATGATTTCTAAGGTGAAAACAAAGTCTCTCTCAGTGCTGACCCAATTTTATTACCCAGTGATACAACTAAGGTAGCAACATAAATGGGCATGACTTTCCCCCCAGTCATAATTTACAGGAACTACAGGCCTCCATGGGGATTTATAATAGGCATTGTGATGACTTATTCTTTCATTACTTAGATAGAAAACGTTTTACCCCTTTGTAATGCAAAAAAAAAAAAAAAATAGACTGAGAAAGTACAACTTTTATGCAGCTTTTTTTTTTCTAAAATTCAAACCCATTCTGTCCTGTGCTCCATTAGGTTGATGACTGTTAGGGAGATCTTTGTATGTTCTTCTGGTACATTTAATATTCTGGTACAGTTAACAGTTACACTTGCTCTCAGGGGCCCTTTATGGAGGACAATGTAGGACAACTAGTGAACTTTAAAAAATGTGAATGTATAAACTGTGTCAGAGTATGGAACACATACATTCTACAGAGAGAGCCCTATGGTAAAAGGAAGGTCAGCCGTAATTGCACTCCAGAGAGTATAAGACATCGTGTTGCCTCCTCAGCAGAAATTCACCTCCCAATATAAAAATCTGATAAATTTCCCAGTTTCCCACAGAGGGAACGACAGAGAATTTAATGAGAAACGCCTTGGAACCGGACCTGTTACTGTGTGATTACGCATTCACTAATCTCTCTGTAGGATACAGAAAAAGGCAGTCTTCCCTGAGAGAGTTTATCTGAGGAAAGGGAAAAAACACATCTAGAAACAAATTACGAAAAAGAAATGTCTTCACTTTCCCATTAATACCTACAGACATCCCACAGGACTGCTTGTTTGGCCTACAAATAGTAAAATCATCAGAATTTGCATAGTCATCTGTTTTCAAGATTATCAATGAAATTGAAGTCTCGTATGATGATTAATTTATTGATATTTAAATGCAGCTTGAAAAATATCAGTGAGTGCCTAATATTTTAGTTTGGTCTCAAGTTTGCATTAGAGAAGTCCAAATACAGTAATGGGTTTACCCAGTGTCTTATCCTTGTTTGTAGGAGTCATTTCATAACTCACATGAAATTCTCTTCACCATAATCATGTTCAAATGAATCTTATTCAGCGCCCATAGCCATCCTATAAGCATTTTTGAGCACCAAAATATTCCAGGGACCTATAAATATAATTACATACCCAGTTCTGTGAATTAGTAGCATATCCAATAGCCTTCACAAAGTGTTCAAGTCAGAGGAACACATTCAAAATTGCTATCGGCTAAGAGCATTTCTTAAGTTTGGACAATGTGCAATGAGGACAGGTATAGATCCTCCGGAAGTTCAAAATCTGAGAGTACACTGAAGATAACATCCACAAAGAACGTACTGAACAAGTACTGGGTGAATAAAAGAATGTTTCACTAGATGAGTGCCTTGTGCAGAGCAAGAACTCAGAACATACTGTATTATTGGGAAAGTAAAGGAATGGTGGTGGAAAGTTATATTACTAGCTATATTTATTTGGAGTGTGTCAAGATGAGATTACTAATATTTCTTCATGAATTCCTAGAAGGCTTCATAAAGAAAGCGGAATTTCAGTCAAAACAGAGGTGTTCAAAAAAATTTCATGTTTACCTAAGGTTCTAGAACTTATCAACAATGATATTACCCTGACCATTCCCCTCCAAATTAATTCAAATATGTCAAGTCCCTCATAAAACACTAAACCCAGATGATCTCCATTTAAAAAATCCTTTGATCTAATCTCACACTTAACTAATTTTTAAAATCTAAGACAAGATTTTAAAAATGTGTTTATTACTTCACTGACATTTTTTTTTTCATGTGGTTATCCAGTTTCACTTGAAGATGAATCGTGTCCTTTTTTGGGTACCTCGACATCTGAAGACTCACAACTCATGCAATCGTTGATGACAAAGCTGGGAATGACATTAGAGATCATGTGGTGAAGGATGAAACAAGGCCTGGAAGGTGACTTGTGATAATTATATGGCAGAGTCAGGATACAACACAATAAAATAACAAGTAAGAACTCTCGATATCTAATCTAGTGTTTTTATTACATAAAATTGCTGAAATACTGATGAATGATTTGTGGCTCAATTAATTGTCTGATGGTATGTCTGAGGATTGTATATGATTCTTAGATGTAAGAATGTCCCCACTGACTCAGCTCAGGCTGGGCTCTCCTCCCTTCTCTCTCAGAGGGTAAAATGGAGGCGGTAACTTCTTTGACTGGGACCTAATCATCTGATCATCTTATTTCAAACACTGGCCAGTGCACTTGGACCGACTTCAAAAGAAAAATGAGTCATGTTCGTTTATCTAAAAGTTTCTCTCAAAAATTTTAAAAAGATCAATTGGCTTAAAAATTGATTTTACATGATTAAAATGTAGATGTAGCAATGAAGTAAATCTTAAAGGAGGTGTGGAATTCCTTTGATAATTTATTTTTTATTGCTTCCCACTACAGTGATGTTTATAATATTGTTTTTATTTTTCAAATTAACTACACTTTTCTGCAACTGTAAAAATGGTGCCAGAATCCAAGTTTTGGGTTTGTGTAATAGTTTCATTTTGTTATTGAAAATGTGGGAAGTCATGGCTTAGTTACTGTTTCCTTTGTTATAGTAAAAAATGTTAAAGAAAACAATTCAGTTTTTTATTTGAAGATAATTTTGTAGAAATTTACCAATCAGATTTATGGTTTTATTTTCAATTACATGAAATAAAAGCATCTAAGATGATATAATTACTAAATTTGGAAATGACTTCTGTTAGTACCCTCTATTACTGTCACATGATTTTGAACTGCAGGCTTTCTATAACTCAGCTCAAAGACTGAAGGTATTTTATGTACACACACACTTGCCAATTAGTTTCTGAAGAAGGAAGTGCTGGTATATTTTGTGAAATAAAAACCACGGTGTTATACATCTTATTAAAAATCACTATTTACTTCTACTGATGTTCCAAATAAAGAATATCTTAAATTAAACATAAGTAAACTAAAATATCAGTGTGAATGTGTCTCTAATATATCTGCTAGGCAAATTAGTTTCCTAAATTTTGATGTAAAATTCATTGACATTTTTAGATGAACATAATCACAATTAAACAACTTTATTTGATGTTAGATGGGGCCAGTTACTTTTTAAAAAATCATCAAAAACTACGCAAGCAAGGACCCCCTTAGAAAGTTCTAGGTATTAGTAAGGAATTATATTTATACATGTTTTCTCTACATGGTGAGTTCATTCAATTAATTAATTTAGGTAACTTTTTGCTTCAGTGAGCTTTAATTAAATGTAATTGTGTATGGACAGTAAATTAAAGATAAGTGTAATTTAAAGGTGCTTTTTTAACTTTTTAGCTTGGCTTTAGGTTTTGAAATTAATGAGTCCTGACTTGCATAATATATATGTGGTAGCTATCTTATTTTAACCTTCTTATGTTGATCAAATCAAACTAGGAGTACAAGATAAGCTATTATTTTTTAGTTAACATGAATTATCAACAACATTAGCCTAATACAATATATGCATTAATTTAGTTTGTTGTTAATCATCACTAATATCATCCTTCCCTTGCCCATTTAGGAACATGTCTACTGTTCTCCTGCTCTACAACTTTAATTTTTATGTGTACTAAGAACTTGATAGACAATGCACAATTCTTAACAATATATTAGATTAAGCTAGAGGATTATTTTTAGTTGTATACTGTGATATGGCAGTTGAATAAGAGTTAAACAATCTTTGTTTGCAAAATTTCATTGTTCATTTAACCCAAGAAAACTTTAATATAAAGTTTGGTATTTCTTTATATATATATATATATATTTATTTATTGCTTTTTAGAGCAAGAGGAAGGGAGAGGGAGAGAGAAAGAGAAAGATCGATGTGAGAGCGGAACCTCAAAGGGGTGCCTCCTGCACGACCCCGACCAGGGATTGAGCCTGCAACCAGGGCACGTACCCTGACTGGGAATCGAACGGGCAACTTTTCGGTGCACAGACAACTCCCAAACAACTGAATCACACTGGCCAGGGCTAAGGTTTGGAAGTTCATTTTATATTTTTAAAAATCATGCCTTAAATGCAGTGCATGTTAGATTATTGGCTTTATAATAAAACACTAGAGTATATGCATGATATTTTAGGTAATGGATGGAATTTATATATAATTATTTATATTATATATGGGTATAGTTTGTTTTTAATAAAACAAAGCAATCTGCTTATATTGCAGTAATTCAATTTTGACACGTTTCCACTTTGAGTTTGTGCACTAAAATAAACTATGCTTAAAAATAAAAATAAAAAGATTACCAGTATTCTTTAAAAGAAAAGAAGCATGCTTAAATAGAAACCACAAGCCTCCTATGAACTCTTTGGCTCCTTCTATGAAAGACATACTTCTAAACAGTAGCTATACCTTTTTTATTGTGACACTTCGGAAGATAAGCACTTGTATATCATAGAACTCCATAAAAATGATTACCCAAGAAAATAAATAAATAGTGTGAACTCTCTTAATTCAAATTTTCTGATTTATGCCCAACATTCAGTATTTGGTTTGACAAAAAACTGCCATTTTTAAACTCATCAAAGTCTCAAATTAAGTTCCCCATATCACATAGCTAGCTTTTTAAAAATATACACCAGAAAGTTTCTTTATAAAAGGGCAAATCTATTCACTGGAATGATTTCCATTAGGATAGGAAACTCAAAGGGTGTTCTGCTGAGTAATAAGAATATTTTGACAGTGGGACCTGACATGGATAACGGTTACACGATTCCTCTCCTTCAGTTCTCCATGTGTTTCCGGTAAGTGGGCTGCTCCCTGCGGATCTATACAGTGGGGACAGCAGAGGGTCATAGAAGAGGTATTTTAAGTACTGTGGTTTCATAGTGTATGCTTGATGGACAGAATAAAATGTTTCTTCCAGCTGTTCAAGAAGGAGGGCAGGGGGTAGATAAAAGGATAAATGAAGGCAAGGCAGAATTACATCTCAATAAATGCTGCAAACTTAGTGTACTTGTACTTCTAATCCTCTTCCTTATCTCCAACTTTTAATTCCATCAGAAAAGTCCTTATATTGGCTTCTTACTTCGAACCCATTGTAGCCCAGCCACAAAAGGGGTACGATTCCAGTCATGAATTTACACACATACACACACACACACACACACACACAAATCCAAGCTGAGCCTTTGGTGTTTGAAGAAAATTTAAACATTTTAAGATGTAGAACTAAACTTACATTATCTGAGGTATGGTAAAAATATATAATAAAAATAAAAAGTGCAATGAATAAGAAAAATGAAAAAGAAATTCACATGTTACACATGGGCTATAACGTTTTTCATTCATTAAAATGCTTGTTTATGTCATATTAATTAAAATAATAAAAGTAAGAAAATATGCTCAATGCAGAGGTACTTTTTTTAAAAAAAAACAACAAAAAAGCAAAACAAAAAACCCAAAAGTTAATAAAATATTTTATCTGCATCAAAATATTCTTTGGAAACCAAAAATAAAAAACATAGCATGTGTGTTCTTTCAGGTTGATCTGTGAAAGTCAGAAAAATACATAGTCTGCGCTGTTTGACTTCTTGAAGACGCTGAGTCCTAATATGTCCTAAGCATGAAGCAAAAGGCTTCATGTCTTCCTGAACTGAAGCAGTGCGCTCCCTGCATTGGCACAAAGAACTCCAGTTCATTCCTATCAACAAACATGTTTGTTTCCGTGACACCGGAACAAATGACCTGACTTCACGACAGTGTAGCAGAGCTGAAGCTGTGTCCGAAATTCTCCTTCAGAGCTGTAAGGACACCCATAGGAACTCCTGAGAGGGCCGTGTCTTTCTCACAAGCCCAAGATGAACATTATCCAAAACGAAACTTGAGTCTGTATTTCACTGTGTTGGGACTTTTCCGGGGTGCAGAAAGGGGAACCTTTGGCTTGACAGGATTAGGTGGCTTTTTCTTCTCGGGAACAGTAACTGTGAAAGAAAGTTCTGGCTGCTCAGACTGCTTGAATCTGGGCAGGAAGTGGGTCGAGATGTGTTGGGGTTTCACCCGGGGGCTGCAGCCTCGTTTCGCTTTCCCTCTTTTGTTCAGGGCCACGTACCACTCGCGTCCTGTTTTTTCAGTTCTGTGTATCGCTGAGGCATAGGTATTATAGCTGTTTTCTTGAAATCGCTCCCTGAACTTGCAGTCATCTGTAAATTTGGCCTAGGGGGGAAAGAAGAAATGTAAGTAGTAATAATATGTTCAGTGTGTAATAAAATGAGGTCTTGTATTATAAAGAAAAACCAAGAATTGCATTGACCCCCGCTCTCCTACTACATTCTCTTTTATAAAGAAATATTTGCTTTTTTAAAGTCACTTTAAAATTACTATTTTGTTTCTATAGTCCTATTTTATTCATCTTTGTAATACTGATTTCTGTTTACTATGCACTTAGTAAAATAATATCGATGTATATAAAATAACAGGAACTCTTACTATATTTAAATTCTATTACTGCTTTTAAATTACTTTGAAATTGTAGTTAAAAAAATTAACTTATAAGATGCTCCCCTCTTCAGCTATCAGGAAACTAGAACTATATTACTAAGAAACAACTGCCTAATAAAACATGAATTCATGTTCAGAGAAATGGAGTTATGTTTCTCCTTTGAAACAAGAATACATTTTTCAGTGTTATCGGTGTGATTCATGGTATTGAGAGAGGGGTAGCATATGGCTCTATTAATATTGCATGTGTTAGAGTTCTTTAGGAACAAAATATATCTTCACACGGTGATACAGGAGAGTGTATCTGATGCCAGGAAGAAAAAATTACTTTTTGAATCACTAGCAACACTTCAGCCAAATCTCTCTCTCTCTCTCTCTCTCTCTCTCTCTCTCTCTCACACACACACACACACACACACACACACAATATCTTCCCTTGAAATGGTAGAAAAAGCAGACAAGTCGGCATCCGTCACGGTGCAGCTTGGTAAATGGAATTAGGACATCGGAATGCAGAGGGTACAATAATAGTGCAAAGGAAGGGAATCTAAGAGGATGGAGGTAGTGGGGAAGAGAGCTGGAAAGTCTTCCTAGAAAAGGTGATATTTGAGCTGAGTCTTCAAGTAGTGAGGCAGGTGATGAAGGATTTTCGGGGAGCGGAGCGGGCACAGCGTGTTCACAGGTCAGCATGACGCTACTGTAAGTAATTCAGTGTGACTTCCACTTAGGATGCATGGAAGAAGGAACAAGCGATGAGGCTGACTAAGTAGGCCAGTATGAGCTCTGAAATGGTTTAGCTGAGGAAACTGAAGGAATCTGGTATCAGGGAAGAGCCTGAGCATGGAGTCACACAAATAGGCAATCAATTACTAGCTCTGCCAGTTGAGGTCTTAGCTTTATGCTCCTTATAGTCGCAGTCCTTGCAGGCATGGGACTATTTTGAGAATGAAAATATTTTTCTAGGGAAAAGATCTTTAGCTTTCATCAAACACAAGAGTCCATAACTAACCCCTCCCCATCAAATTAGAATTTCTATCCTAAACTAGACCGCCAGGTTTCACAATTTCAGGGAGCACCATTGGTATAGAATTTCTGGGGTTGGAAATACCAAATATTTGATGCCTATATATGAAAACACTAAATATATATACAGTAAGTCCTCACTTAATGCCATCTATAGGTTCTAGGACAATGAGAATTTAGGGGAAAGGGTGTATAAGGGAACCAATGTTGCCAGAAGCTAATTGATATAAACATGAGTTAAGTTTCTACGGCATATTTCCCATCACAAGAACATCACCAAACTTCTAAATAAAAACCAAATACTTCTAATATTAAACATGAAAAGAAATGTGAGCTATACAGACACTTAAGAAAGATTAATGAAAACAAGTAACAGAATTCCCTTCCAACCCGCTTATTGTAGTTCAGGGTCAAGGGTGGCCTGGGACATTAGACATGCCAGTTCACCTCATATACATATCTTCGGGATGTTAGAGGAAACTGGAATCCCCAGAGAAAGCTTACACAGACAGGAGGCAACCCGGACTCTACACAGACAATGCCCTGACCAGGAATCGATATTTTTCCTCATCAGTGTAACAGTGAAATGACATTGAATGAGGCAATGTTATTTGAAGGCCTGCCGTATATGATGCACTTTCCATATCAGATCAAGAGGTTCTACACTGGAATGAAAAGTCCTTGCTTTTTGTAAAAATGCCATACTTTCTCCACATTCTAGATCACAATACCAGTCTGAAAGTCTGAACTCTGTGAGGCAATCTACACAGATCTGTTGATATGGTCACATGGAATGTTGTTTGTGCAAAATACTGACAATAGAAAGAACACACAATTCCAGAGCATTTCCAACTTCACATTTACCTTATGCATGACAGTTTACATTCAAGTGTAGTTCAATCAGTAAGGCTCTTTATTCGGGGGCTATGAAGCTGTATATCTGGAATGTCCACAAATCTACTGGTGATTCCCTGTATTTGATCTCCAGTGGGCTGGAAGCAGGTGTTTTAAAGAATCACCACCTATGGCTTCCTCTTGTCCTGCAACCTACAGCTTATGTCTAGTCCATGCTGACATCACTTTAGAAGAGCACATTTATTGCCCCTATGTTTTTATTAAAAAGACACTCTTACAAGTCAAATCTAGATTTGTCTATAGCTGTCAGCTTTTAAAAGGACTTGAGTGCTCTTTCATTCAAGTAGATAATCCCAAAGTTGTACTTCAAAATAAAAGCTGTAGCCATTTGGAATGTTTTCTGGTATATTAATGGACAAGCATTTTAGAAAGGTGTGGGGGATTTCATTTTAGAAAGTAGCAGGTATATTTACTCTGGCTCAGGTTTTTTTTTCTTAAAATACATTTGGAAAACATTTTTAAAAAATATATAACACATTATACCTTGACCTGACTTCTACCCCTGTTTCACAAAAATCCATTTTCCCAAAATAGAGATAGCTGTGATTGTTTTATCCAATTTTGACTTGTAGGTTTAAGTGTACTGCATTATGTAACCTAATTTTTTCCCTGACAGTGTCAAAGAAAATAAAGAAAATGACATGTCATTTTTTATTGGTGTGACACACACACACACACATACACACACACACGAGCACACATGCCACAGTGAATTCCACCTTAGAGTCTTCATATGAGTGAAAGCCCACTGATGCTACCCGCTTAAATTATTTCATCTAAAAACTTTCCCCTTTCCTCCTCAAGATTTATGTTTTGAAGTTCTTTCTTGAGATGAAAGATGGCTGTTCAGGCTCTGGATTTTTTAAGGGTCACCTAGCTGTCACACAGGGTAGAAACGTTCCGAATCCAAGGACCCACACACTACTCGAAGTCACTCAGTCATTCTAAATCCTACATTATGACAGGAGTAAGGTGGTCAGACTGTTTTGGCTTTCTTAATTGACTTCTAATTTAATGTTTTGTCTGAAAAATTCCTCCAGCTATGATGGGACAGAACCATTTGAAACAAACATGTTAGAATTTTTTCATCAGGAGATCTGGTTTCTTGTTGAGGGATCGACTGTTCCTATGAGTTCTTAGACTTGGTCAGATAAGATTGTGACCCTGAGCGGTGCATCTCTGTCTCTAAACATGCATGGAGCATCTTTATAGCAGAGTCACTAAGCAGCAGAGGTCTTAGCTACAGGAATTTAAATATATATACATTTACCATGACACAATTTTGGATAATAAGTTTTCCAGGCTACTTTTAATTTTTATAATCTCCTTTGAATTATAAGAAGTCCTTTAGCAAAATACATACTTTTTAAATAATAGAACTGTATTATTTCTCTAGGAAAAGTGAAGTTGATATAAAGACTTTTTTGGAACGGTTAAGCTGTGAAGTGGACAGGTGAATCACATTTCAAATAAGCTACTGAAATCAATACCTCATCACTTCATTGCCCTATCTCCATTGGCCACTACAACAAAACCAATTATCAAAATGTTCATAAAGAACCCCTATGTTTCAAATTCATTTTGTTCACGAATTTACTCAACAGATGTTTATTGACTGTATTACATGCCAAGCACCGTGCTGGTCGCCAATTTTACAATAAAACACAATATACACGTTGTCCTGCCAAGGTTCTTTGTTGACATAAATTATCTGTTTTTCTCTTTAATTTCTCCTTGATCTTACAAGTGTACAGACAAGTTATATTCAATGGAATATTACTCAGCCATAAAAAGCAATGAAATCTTGCCATTGTGATGACATGGATGGAGCTAGAGACTATTATGTTAAATGAAATAAGTTGGACAGAAAAAGACAAATACCATATGATTTTACTTATGTGGAATCTAAAAAACAAAACAGCCCAGCCGGTGTGGCTCAGTGGTTGAACGTTAACCCATGTACCAAGAAGTCACCAGTTCAATTCCTGGTCAGGGCCAAATCCCCAGTGGGGGGCATGTAGGAGGTGGCCAATCGATATTCTCTCTCATAGATGTTTCTATCTCTCTCCCTCTCCCTTCCTCTCTCTCTAAAATCAATAAAGAAAAAATAAAGAACAAAAACAAATGAACAAACAAAATGAAAAAGAAACAAACTCATAGATACAGAGAACAAACTGATGGTTGCCAGAGGGGTAGAAGGTAGAAAGTTGGACCGAAAAGGGAAAAGGGATTAAGAACTACAAATATCCAGTTACAAAATAAATCATGGGAATGTAATGTAATGTACAGCTTAGGGACTAGAGTCATTCATGTTGTAATAAGTATATATAGTGTCAGGTGTACTAGACTTATTGTAGAGATCACTTTTTAAGGTATATATGTTGAATCACTCTGTTGTACACCAGAAAATAATTTAATACTGTATGTCAACTATAATTAAAAATAAATTTAAAAAATTCTAATTAGATAAGTAAAAAGTTACATTCAATAAGTCATAATTGCAAAATTAAAATGAAAATTTCACCCTGGCCGGTGTGGCTCAATGGTTGAGTGTCGACTCATGCACCAAGAGGTCACCGGTTCGATTCCTAGTCAGGACACATGCCCAGGTTGTGGGCCAAATCCCCATTGGGGGATATGCAGGAGGTGGCTAATTAATGTTCTCTCTCATCGATGTTTCTATCTCTCCCTCTCCCTTCCTCTTTCTCTAAAATCAATAAAGAAAAAAAAAACTTTTTAAAGAATATTTCAAATCAGCTAATTTCTATGTAACTTAATATAGTCCTAATTGACAAAACAAATAAAACTTAATTTAAACTATTTTTGTTTGAATATCCAAATTACTCAGAGGAGGAGAAACATGGTGGTGTTAACACAAACAAAAACTTTGGGGTTAGAGGGACACTTTACCTTGATTGTACTCATCTCTTCGTACAATAAGGGCACAGTGGATATTTAGAAGAAAGATGAAATTTAGTCCAAAGAAGGCAAAACTTTGATTAATTGGGATATTCCCCCAAAAAGACTAATTCTGGTTCATTGAAATCTGAGGGTCAGTTAAACCAAACAAAATGCTTTCTGAAATGACATTTTTAAAAGATTTCTAAACCCTTTTAATATGGTTTTGTTTCCTAGTAAATATCACATTGTATGATAAGGGTCTTGTAATGAATGAGTTGACGCTATGCAGACAAGTACCTATTCTTATTGTGTGCAACTGTAGAAGTAAATGTGTGGTCTATGAAAGAGGTAGAGAGAGAGGAGTGAACTGGGACTGACACCAGTATCAACTTGGTGTTTACTGGGTATTTAATCAATTTTAATTCTTTATTTCACTTTGTTTTCTTTAATTTGCTTCTTTCCCTTACACCATATAAAGTTGAGAAATAATTAACCAAATATAAATAATTAAGATGTTTTTATAGGCTGTAAGATTATTAAATAATTAAAATATTATTATAGACTATAATAAAAAACAATTATAGACCAAATTGTGCTCTAAGCAAAGTTTCCACACTGTATACATCTCCGCTTCTCCTTCTCTTGCATGCTTGAAGTGTGTCTAGGTTCCCATCCCTACACCCACCAGGGAGGCTGGCCCTGACAGGTGGCCTTAACCTGGACTTTTTTGTTTGGTTGTGTAGGATGTTCCCCGCACAAAGGTACCTGCCTTTGATGGGGAGTAAAGGCTGAAAGCCAGACCCTGCGCCGGTTGCTCCCGAGCAGAGTACCCCAGAACAGGGCTCCATGCATGCAGCAGGGCTGACTTTCCCTGTTTACTGCAATATGAGTCTTACCATGCTCTCTCCAGACATGGCCATATTTCCTGCTTGGCCCTGCCCATCTGTCCATTCCATATCTGTTCTTCATACTCACCAACCAAGGGAACATACAAGTTGGTTTAATAATAAACTGACCTGAAGTCACATAGTGAAGAACAGCAACTATAGCATTTCTCATCCGAATTTCTTGAATTCACTTAAAATTACCCAGGGACATTTTTTTTTTTTTTTTACCAAGAGGGCGCTGAAAGCGAAGACAGAAGCCCCTGCCCCTCCCAAAACCGAAGCCAAAGCAAAGGCCTTGAAGGCGAAGTAGTGCTGAAAGGTGTCCACAGTCCCAAAATAGAGATCTGCAGGTCACCCACCTTCCAGCGGAAGACACTGGACTGAGAAGGCACGGAAGAGCACTCCCAGGAGAAACAAGCTCAATCACTATGACATCGTTTGCCCCAACTGGGAGTCAGCCATGAAGAAGCTAGAAGACAACGATACACATGCGTTCACTGTGGATGTTGAGGGCAACAGGCACCAGATCAAAGAGGCCGTGAAGAAGCTCTATGACACTGATGTGGCCAAAGTCAACACCCTGATCAGGCCTGATGGAGAGAAGGCATATACATGATCGTCTGGCTCCCGACTACGATGCATTGGATGTTGCCAACAAAATTGGGATCGTCTAAACTGAGTCTAGCTAGCTAATTCTAAATTTAAAAATTTTACACTGTAAAGAAAAAAATTACTTAGAGAGTCTGTTCAAAATGCAGATTCCCCAGGCCCTAGGTCTCGAGATTGTGTTTTAGCAAGTCTGGAGTGAGAGCTTGGCTTTGCATCATTAACCAGCATCCTGTGTGATTTTGATGCAGGTGAGGTGAAGACCACACTCGGAGAAACACAAGATAGAAGTTTTCTTTCTAGTGCTCTTAATTACTCAAAAAGCTGGGCTATTGAGGTGTTTTACATATATTATTTAATTCTCACAATAATTCCATAACTATTTGGATGTTCTTATCTGATTTACCAGTCAGAGATGTAAAGAAAATGATTCATCTGAAGCCACACATTATCAAGTGCCAGGGTAGGCCTGTGACTTAAATCTCAGATCTTCTGATCCCTAGATTCAAGCTCTTTCCATAACACCTTACAACCCACAGGCATCTCCTAGCCTTTTATAGTTTCACCTGCCCTGAAGTTGCTTCATGTTAAAATACCGATGAAAACCAAGTGCCACTCCCCAAACCTTCAGAGAAATATAACACCATCTCACGCCTGAGGCTGAAATGGATCTCTGAAGCTACAAGTCATTTCTTCACAACTAGATTTCCTCAATAAAATAGGCCCTCTAACCAGATTTAAGTAGTGTTGTAAAAGGGGGGAGGGGGCTGGTCTTTACTGCAAAGGCAGAATCCTGAACCCATTTTTGAGCTTGAATTACTACACTTCAACTTCTCTATGTAAATGGAAAGCTCTTGGAGGGCAAGGGAAGGTTCTATTCAAGTGTCTTTACATAGCTCATGGTCTTGATTGGAAGAGTGGAGTGCTGAATAAGTTATTTTTTAGTAATGATAACTATTGCTCAAGCCTCCATTTCCCCTTTCAGTTAACGTGCCCATCTCTAGGGGCCGCCCACTCCTCCTCACACTGCCCCTCGCACAGGAAATCCAGTCCAGATTTGCATCCTGGGCAAGCCAGCTGGCACCCTCTGAAACCAGGAAAGGAGGACGTTCTCGTCCTTGCTTAGGGCTGATCAAGAACACATTCCATGCCTGTTTCGTAAACTCTGCAATTAGCTTTCCTTCCAAACATGATCCCCTAAAATCCCAAGAAACAAAAATAATTCTACCACACGCTTCTCTCTGGATCTTTAAAATAAGCTAAAATGTTTTTTCTCCAATAGGCAATGTGCTATCATGCATACTTTATGCAAAGACTGAAGAATATATGATAACCACCTTTTCTGGGATTGACATTTTTGGAAGGGAAAAAATAAGATGCACAATAGGGGCTCTGAAAGAATTATGAGAGTAGGAGCATTGGAAATCCTTGCCTCCTTAAGATCTTGAGCCTGGGAATTTTGCTTTCAAATTAGGTTCCTTGAAAAAAGAAAAACCCAGGAGATGAGGGGCTACTCAATACACGAAAAGTTTGGACTTCAAGAAAGAAAAAAAAAGATGATCTAAATATCTGAGGGGTCACAGCTGCCTGACCCCCAAATCAGAAAGTCTTCTAAGGGAGAAGATTGAGGATCATCAAACAGCTGTCTGAGAGCAAATTCAAGATCTGTTTTTAACATGAAATGCTGATACAGTTTTCAGGCACTATTCCAAGTGTTTTATATGTATTATTTCATTTAAAATGCTCAACCATCACAATAGATTGTGACTTGAATTTTCCTAATTTTAGAGTTGATAAAACCAAGGAATAGAAAAATTAAGTTTAATGATATGGTTTAAGTAGAATGACACAATCTAATTATGCTCTTAACCACCACACTCATGGCCGCTTACATCCAGACCACCTCAGATAAGCGCAGAAAGACTCTCTATGGGACTTTTGATAAACACAACAAACCTGAAGAGACAGCAGGAACAACAACAAGAGGGAGCAGGAGAACAGACAGGCAGAGAGATGGAGGCAGAAAGAGAAGGGTGCTTAGTTCTCTAAGGGATCCCAGCCTGGGAATGATGAGTTGAGAAAGAGGTCACAGTGAGGGCTCTGACTAACCCTCATGACTCTTGGGAAGCAACTTTTTTACTCCTACTGTCTCTGATTCCCAACGTACTTTGAGAAGGCCATACACATACATCCTTGAGAATGCTGAAAAACCCTGCATGGTAGGATTTGGTTGCAATGTATATTTGGAGTACACTAGCAGAGGTTGTGAGGAGAGCTGTGTGTACATTAGTAGGCAAATGTACATTGAATGAGTGCAGGGAGCAGTGTGTACTGAGATGGTTGAAGTTCAAAGAAAACTTCTTAAGGAATTAACAAATTTAGCACACAAAAGAAATCAGAATAAATGTGGCCTAAGTCTAATCATTCTAGGCTGATATTTCCATTTACCATCTTTGTGTCCATTGACAATGATGCATTTTCTAACTAAAGATTTTCTGTGAACAGAACAGATCTCTTTTCTGTTTTGAAAGTTCATCTTGACATGGATTCCATGTGAAAGTCACCATCACATTGAATAACCAAACTCAGTGATAAGCTCCGTGGTGGACACATCCCCTCCTTTTCAGATTTTAAAAATAAGCATTGGAAATACAGCAGTAGCCCTGGCCAGTTTGGCTCAGCAGTTAGAGCGTCGGTCCACGGACCAGAGAGTCCTGGGTTCGGTTCCCGCTAAGGGCACGTACCTAGGTTGCAGTTTGTCCCCGGCTCTGGTTGGGGTCATGTGGGTGGCAGCCAGTCAACGCTTACATCCAGACCCCTCACATTGATGTTTCTCTCTCTCTCTCTTCCTCCCTCTCTCCCTCCTGCTCTATCTGAAGATAAATGCAAAAATGTCCTTAGGTGATGATAAAAAATAATTTAAAAAAAAGAAATATAGAAGTAGATGGGGTAAAAAAGATTTCAAAAAGAGCTTGGAATGAGAATATTCTAAAGATGAACCACAGTATTTGTTCTTTAAAATGTAATATAAAAAGTATTAAATCATGAAACTATTAATTCCTATAAAATAACAGGTAAAAACAATGTAATTAGTTCCAAACAAAACACAATGTCTTCTTTGAAACTAACTTTTACCTACCAAGTATTAGAGCCTGTAAAGAGAAAGAGAATTTTTAAAAGATATAGGTCTGGTTCAGTCACTTAACTGTGTTAATTTAGGAAAATAACATCTCTGAGACTCTTCCTCACCTAATTATGTAATGAGATAATGTGAGTAAAAGAGCTTTTAAAGAATTATGCAAATACATCATCTCTGTCTAGTAACTAATATTTAATATTCTGATTGTTACTATAAAAACCAAGTTGAGAATCTACAATTATCCATAAATAGTTCTCAATAGAGTATGAATTTGCTTTCCCCATAATTATATGAATACTTGACATTGTTTAATACACATTTACTTTGTAGATAAAATCCTTAAAGTAATCTTTATTAATTTTTAATTCTTTCCAGTTTTATTGAGATGTAATTGGCATATAACATTGTATAAGTTTAAGATATATGTGATGGTTTTATACATACAGCAGGTACTATTTCCTTCAACATCACTTTATTATAACTCGGATAAGGAAAAAAGTCTATTTTGGGCTGAGTCCACTGTCCATGTGGAGTTTGCACATTCTTCTTATGTCTGCATGGGTTTGCTGTGGGGACTCCTGTGTCTCCTCACATCCCAGAGATGTGCGCTCGAGGTGAACTGCCATGTCTAAATTGTACCAGTGTAAGTGAGTGTGGGTGTGTATGAGTGCACCCTCGATGGAAGGGTGCCCTGTCCAGAGGGGGTTCCCATTCCCATCTGGTGCCCTGAGCTGCTGGGAGAGGCTCCAGCCATCTGCAACCCTGAACTGGAATAAATGGCTTGGAAAAGAATTATCTTACTTGTTTTTATTAATCTTTCTTAAACGTCTGTATAGCTCACATTTCTTTCCATGTTTAATATTAGAATTATTTGGGTCTTTATTTAGAAGTTTGGTGATGTTTTGTGATGAGATACGCTATAGTAATTAATCTGTGTTTATATCAATCAGCCTATGGTAAAATTGGTTTTTATTATATATGGTTTTGCTTAAAGTTGCAGTTTCCAACAACTTATTAACGACATTAAGTGAGGACTTAGTGTGCATATATATATCTTAAAATGATTATAAAGGCTCTCATTATATGCCTCTGCACAATTATTAATTTGAAACAAATCACAAATTACACATTTGATCCTAAAAGTATAAGGGTTTTTAGCCTTTTTGGTGGATGCAATTTTGTAAATCAAATACTGCAAGTGTATTTAAAGTTACACTAACAGCCCAACCGATGTGACTCAGTAGTAGAGCATTAGCACGCGGACCAATGAGTCCCGGGTTTGAATCCTGCCAAGGGCATGTACCTAAGTTGTGGTTTGTACCCAGCCCTGGTCAGGGTCGTGCAGGAGGCAACCAGTTGATGTGTCCCTCTCACATCGATGTTTCTCTCTCCCTCCTTTTCTCTCCCTCTCTCTCTGCCTGAAGATAAAAATGGAAAAATATCCTCAGGTGAGGACAAAAAAATAATAATAAAATAAAATTTAATAAATAAATAAATAAAGTTACACTAACAGCCCAGCCGGTGTGGCTCAGTGGTTGAGCATCGGCTCATGCACCAAGAGGTCACCGGTTCAATTCCTGATCAGGGCACATGCCCAAGTTGTGGGCCCGATCCCCAGTGGGGGGCATACAGGAGGCGGCTAGTCGATGTTCTCTCTCATTGATGTTTCTGTCTCTCTCTCCGTCTCCTTTTCTCTCTCTCTAAAATCAATAAAGAAAAAAATATTTAAAAAAAATAAAGTTACACTAACAATTTTTCAACATGTTTAAGTAGAAACTGATAACAGGAAAAGAAAACATCTGGGTTTAAAACTGATAATTACTAGGATTAATACTATTTCTTAATTCAAATTCCTTAAAAATAAATCAGCTTATAATTTAATTAGGTTTCCATCTAGAAAAAAAGTGCTAATAAAAGCTCTGATAAGAGAAAGCGGGCTTAGACAATTGGTTTAAAAAGAATCCACATAATCATAGGGCTTAATTTTTTATCTACAATTCAGCTCAAAGTCATCAGAATGACTTTTATATCAAAGAGCTTCAGTGAGTGACAAGAGCAAGACTTGCTTTGTACTGTTTAAAAGTCATTAGTCCATGAAATAACTTTAGCCTGCCAAGATGAGAAAGAATAACAGATGCTGTTTTTGCATTATCTGCATTATTTCAGCCAGCCATCCTTAGACATTTGGGTCAAATTTCTGGAAATTTGTTACTTGCTTTTGACAGAGGAATCATGTATCCTAACCTCTCAGTTTGACCTTTCTAATTGGCATCCATTTGTAATACTTCACTTTCTGTGGCAATTACCCTTAAGCCAGCCTAAGTTTAGTCTATTTTTTTTTTTTTTTCATGTAGTAGGGTATGATTCTGAAAATTTAAAAATCAAGATTTTTACCTGAAACAAACCAGTAAGAGAAAGTTTCTTTACATGCACCGCATATTATTCTGATGCCTAGATTTTGAAAGTGTTTCTATCTTTTATAACCTTGAAGTTGACTGAGGAGAAGTTATTCTGTTCAGATGTTTGGTCATTGTTTTCTATTCTGTATGTAGGTTTTTCAAAATCAGATTTAAAAAAATAAAGTGGCATGTCCTACTTTTCCAAAACAATGCAGATATTTGCCCCTTAAAATGATTAAAAAAAAAAATCAAAGAGCAATTATTTTATGAGTACTATATTATCACTTGCTAGAATATAATCAGCTCAGAAAATAAAATAGGTAAATTTTTTTATAATTCTGGCAGTGGGTGATTAAAGAAGTTGACAAACGTTTTACATTTATCTTAATAAACCAAGGTTTCAGTAGTTTATTATATTTAGATAATCATATACTAATAAGTAATATTTGAGCACTTACAATGTACCAAATACTGATCTAAAAGTTTTATATGTATTATCTCATTTAATCCTCAAATAACTGTTGAAATAGCTTGAATTCTACTGCCTTTTCTAAGAGGTATGTAACAAACCATCTTTCTATGGTAGGGGAAAGAATTAAAAGTCTTACACATTGAACTAAATGGAATTCTCATTGAATTTTTTAAATGTCTCTAAAGTAAGTCATAAATAGTAAATTTCAATTGATTGCACTCAGTTAAAACTTCCTATATATTTTGAAAACTGAAAAAGTGATGTTTCTCTAATTCATATAAGAAAGGGAATAAAGATTAAAGGACTATCATTAAAGATTTGCTTTTTCAAATAATTTAATGTGACAAAGCTTAGTACACTATAGAAACAGCATTAATTGCTTTTAAGTGCTGTGCATATGTACTGACACAAATTAACAGTATCTGTGAGTAGGAAAACTAAGCTAAACATATTATATTACCTTTGAAAAGTGTTAATGCTTCCCAAGTAATCAACATTTTCAGAACAAAGCATAGAAATCTATAATTTATAAAATGCTGACAAAATGTATAAGTGGTCTGAGGAAATGTTTATGAGTGAAAATTAAGTCTTCATAGTTTTAAGAATTGTTTTTGATGCAACAAAAATACAAGGTGAGTATTTCACAAATGGATCAAATACAGTTTCTCTATATAAGGTCAAACTGTTCTCATTATTGGTTTCTTCCCTCCGTACTTATTAAAATGAAAATATGTTATATTACTGAGACCCAATTTTTGACATCATGAATAGCTTGTAGAATTAAATAAGAACGTGATCAACTAAATACACACACACAACCATCATAAACATATAAATTTAAAATGTTACATAATATATTTTTTCCATAATATTTCTTCTCACTTGGACCACATTTAAGAAATAAATAATAGCAATCACTCTGAGAATGTTATTTTCAAATGCTATTGCCCTTGAAATTTTCGTGGAGTCTATCTTTTCAAGTAAATAAAATATTTGCATGATAACTTACAAAACACATACAATGCTTTTACATAATTTTACAAAAATGAAAAACATTAAGTTCCCTGGGAAAATTGTCCTATCTACTTACTAATTTAGAAAGTCACTTCATTCCGTTCTACAAACATAAAGTCTCCACACACCTTTAACAAATATAAAGTGGTTCTACTTACACTTGCGTGGAGTTTTCCTTTTTTTGACATCGCTAAAAATTTGTTGCTGAAAACTCCTCGTATTCCTACAATCCCCTGAGACACAGCAAATATTTCCAAAATACCTAGGATGACAGAAATCCCAAAATAAAACACAGACTCCTCCATATACCATTGTGAAGAATTAAATTTCTACATAATTCTTTCTATTCTTTATTAGTGTGATTTTTAAAAAGTATTTAACATTTTTTTCATATTCATTATGTAAAAAAGAGGCTAGCAATCAAGTGTTCATTTAAAATGATAGATTTCAAGATTCAAAAATGTAGTTCTGCTTCATTAATAATTTTTTTCTTACAAATGATCAGTCACTTTTAGTAAATAACTTTTAACAATAGAATCTTTTCAAGTTCTAAAGGAATTGAAGGACTTTTAAAAATATTTTTCAAAATGATTCTCATGCATTGTTTTTCTATCAGAGATAATGCACTATTGAACGCCTTAAAAATAATACTTATTTACATAAAAGAAATCTCTCCTCTCAAACTATCATAAAAGTACGAATCAATATATTCCATACTCAATCATTTAGTGAGTAGCTTATTTAAAGATTACACATAACAAGATACTAAAAGCATTATAAATCACTTGGGATTATTGGCTCAATGAAGTGTTTGATGGATTATGGTTTGAGACATCTTGCATTTTGAATGACTTTTCTGGAAAAGAGCATAATGAGATATTTTATTATGTTAATGCTTATTATTTGCTATAGTTAGCATTATCAAGTCCAAGTCCTTCTGTCTCCTACAATACTTTGAAAGCCCACATCCACCAAGTCAAGAGAATCTCACACCACAGTTCACAGAGCATTTTAAAAATTGAGAAACAGTCTGTATTTAATTGGAATTCCTGCCTGTTTATCATAGACTCATATATGTTGCATGAGCATGAGAAAAGCATAGTGTTTTTTGTGAGTTGCCTACTTCAAATTGAAAAAAAAGAAAAAAGGACAAAATAATATAATTCACTAGTGCTACAAAGGGACCTGTCCTAGGAAAAAAGGGAGGAAACAAAGTTGGGCAGGACAAGGGAAAAAATCTCAACATTTCAATCTATAATATTTGGGGCATACATATAAATTAATATCTCAATAAGACTCTGCTGAATAGAAAAATTCACCTGATTTTCTTGAAATAATAATCTGCCTCTGGAGTATTTGAAATACATACAAAAATTATTCAATTTA
Source organism: Tadarida brasiliensis (assembly GCA_030848825.1). NCBI lineage: Eukaryota > Metazoa > Chordata > Mammalia > Chiroptera > Molossidae > Tadarida > Tadarida brasiliensis. The sequence goes on along the minus strand of CM061257.1, from coordinate 56,781,806 downwards.
CAGTAAAGTAATATATGTGGATATGCATACATATGTATAAGTACATATGAATATCTTTATTGAGCACTGATGTTGCACAAAATAAGCTAATACCTAAAACTATAGCAAATACTGTCGCTTATTTATTCAACTTGATTTCTGAACAATACTTGATCGGGAAGTTTATGGGGGAAGGTGGCGGGGAGAAGCAGAACTATTGTTTTGTTATAAATGTTCTTAACCCAGAATAAATAAAACATATCTCAAGAAAACTGCAGCTATGCATTTATTAGTAGATGTTTCTTTAAAAGGGAAAAAAAAACACGCACTAAAACTGTTAGAAAGGAACTTCTTTTGCTTTTAGAAAGAAACTGCTAAAGAAATGGCTGTCTCATATATTTTTGTTTTTTGCAAAACATCTTCAAGATGCTATTTACAATAGATTTTGCTGTATGAAGTATAACTTTGATGCACATCAAAAGATTTAGAAGGATTATCATTTCATCAAGTAGTAATGAAACACACAGAATATTGTGTAAAGTTAAAAACACTGCAGGATGTAGCTGGTTTAATAATATTTATAAAGCATAAATACATATCAGGTACAAAATTATATTTCTACCAAAATTACAGAATGATCTTGAGAACAGTAGTAATGACTTTAGATATCTCAGAGCTGGGGAATGTAATTGTGAATACTGTGTAAATGTATTAAAGTGTGAGACAGGGAGAACATGAGAAATTGTCTAGGTGGGAATGATCGCTGTGAAAGAGGCAACACAGAGTTCGTAGAAGAGACTTGGTTGGATGTTTTCCCCCCATTTACCCATGGTTCTACATGTTACAGGTGTTTTATTCCATTCTCTAGTTTTATAAATGCAAATATATTGTGTATAAGTGGAAAAAATACATGGCAACATAAAATATAAAATTCTCATTAAGTGTTTGCATGCTAACATTTAAGAGGTCAAGACAAAAGGGCTCTATAAATATTTGTTTAGTGAAAACACTGCTTTGCCTATGTAAACTATTGGTTTGTAACAACTAACATGTTCTATTTTTAAGAAAGACCCATTTTCACTTATTTAACTTGTTTCCTAATACTGTACATTCTGTGTGCATATGTTATGCAAAATTTGCATTGTAGTGCATTTCACATGAGGAAGATGAAATAATATATGTGAAAGTATTATTATGTTATTACATACTGAATGGTTTCTGTTCTTGTAAGTTCCAATATAAAAATAATAGATTCCTGAGAATGAAAGGATTTTATCATTTTAAGAAAATTATATCTAATTGAAAGCTTAAAAAATGCTTTTACATATATCATTCTATTTAAAATTATGAGGACTACTGAGAACAGCTGAGATTAGATAAAATAATTGTTTTATCACATAGACAATTTTGGTATGATCTTCTAAGTCTCAATGTAATTATGACATAATATTGTGAATTATGGTAAGATCAAAATTTCCAAAGTAATTTCACAATGTCTTTCTTAAAAAAATATTAGAGCAGATTCTATAAGCCTCACAATTGAACTTCCTGCCCCCTCAAGAGACTACTATGATTTTACTATGCCAAATCTTGGTAACTCACTAAAGATTTTCTACATAATATTATATACAATAAATCTATGTGCATTAAATCACACATATATAAATCCCAAGAAACATTTCTCTAAAATGGGTTCTTTTGCAATTTCAGTAATTTCCTGACTCTTATTGGGAGTCAGTAATAATAAATTTGGTGGGAATTTACAATTTACATTTGTGGATGCCGGGATGGCATCCCTAAGCAAAAGTGTGTAAGGTCAAGTGTGTCTCACAGATCATAGATAGTCAATGAATGTTCACAAAATTGGATTGTTTTCTGTGACCCTCTCACTGCCTCTCTCCCCATTTCAGGACACCCCACATGCACAGGTCTACAGAAACATGTTTTAGTACTCTCCTGCTATTTTGACCCTCTCTTGCTTGGGGAGTGGGGCAAGGGGAGAGGATTGGTATAAATCAATTCATATTAATGTGCTAGCCACAATGTGTTATCTTTCCTAGGGTATCCACATTTAAGAGGATCAAAGGAAAAGGGCAGTGCTCACAGAAAGAATTCTCTTGGAGGAATTTGGGGGTTGACATCTAGGTTGAAGGAGGCGAACATTTGGTGGCTTTCAGATTATACACACACATTTAATCCACTTACTTACAAGTATAGACATACATTACAAAGTAAATGTATTTCAGTGTATATAGCTAGATTTTTTAGTCTGCTCCAGGTGTTGTTGTTTTTTTAAAACAATAGGACTCTATTAAATATGGCTAATATAATTATGTAGGCTTCTCTCTATTCCTAGTGAACAAGACACAGATATTCCATGTGTTCAGAAGCCTTCAACAGCCCACCTGAAAATCCTCAAAGAAAAATAATTTAAAACTGAAGTTTCTCTCTTTGTGCTCACACAGCAACAGATGTGCTGTATCATTATCAAATCTGAGTCTTAAATATCCAATTTATCTGTCTTCATTGATTAAATTAGTAACAGAATTTTTCCACTTGCGATTTTCTATACAGTAAATATAGATTCTGGTTTATCTAGGCTTGGGGGACTATATAAAGGTTGACTATATGACATCAAAATTCATAGTGAACTCAGATTTCTAAAAATCAGTAAAATTGAGGATTCTGTTTAACCAAAATATATGATTGGGATGTTCATATTTTATATGAAGACTTTGGCTTTCTGTAGTCATAGCCTTAAACTTTTGTTCCCTAAATTAACAAATACTTAATTGCCCATTCTTTAATGGCCCAAGATAAGTCAGCAGGAGCATTGAATTAAAACTACCCTTAACAAATATAAATTAAAGTCTTTGTTTCTATTCAATAGTTGGATTTCATTGTCTATCTTTGTCCCATCTTTCTTAATACTTCCCTAGTATTTCCTCATAATAAGAGTGTATGTACAATGAGCTTAATTATTTTCTCTGTTTTCAAAACTTGGGATAACTATTGTATAAGAGAAGTTAAGAGTATATTAAGTAGTATACTTTAACTAAACAAATTATGTTTCAAAAAATCTATGACCAGTGTGCACTTCTGATGGTGAATCCAGAAAATATTCACAGTTTGCAAAAATGTTGATGTCAAATGATAGTTGGGAAATAGATAGATAGATAGATAGATAGATAGATAGATAGATATTTTCTCACAACTATTACAGAAAATTACTGAGTTTAAAATAACCTGTTAGATTGCAGTTTCATGGCAAAGTTTTGACTCATTTCTGAAGTAGCAAGCTGTGACCCCCCCCCAAAATTGTGTTTTCTGTCATTGCTCACTCATTGACAATAGAATTACATGATGAGGTAAAACTCTGATGTATCCTCTATTGTCCTCTAGGATCTCAGCTCTCTCAGTGTCTCTTGTGAGACTTACACAAATGTTTCCTCATGTACTTTAACCAACAGTTCATGACCAATGCCTTAGTTTACATATGTCAGGAAACCATCAAGTGCTGTGCCTTCAAAGAGGTACATGGCCAGCTATAATTAGCAGGCTTCTGCTTCTTTCACAGTGACTTAAGAGCAAAGGCTCATTTTAAATTTCCAAATTACATGCTATCCTAGTAATTATGACATATTCCATAAATTCTTCATGAATCAGTGGTAGTAAAATCTTATCAAGTAGTATTGGACACTGCAGGCATCACAAAGCAGAAAAATCACCATGATCTGAACACTTCAGTTATTGTTTCTTCTGTGACAAAAACCCATGGAAGTAAATATATATATATCCCCCAATGAACCCAGAAGTACCCAAAATATTAAGCTGGGTGAGGCAGATATCCTATATTGGGTGCATGAATGAATGAATGAATAAATAAATGAATGATCACATGCCATGTGAAACATACAGACTAAACTGTTAGTTAAAAGAAAGTTATTTTAGTCATTGTTTAGAAAACATCCCTGTTCTTTTGTAGATATTTTCAAAGTGGATTTTAAAATAAATTGGACCTTAGTAATAGAACATTGGTCAATGTCTTCTTTAGTTGAATATAGTCTTTGTTGAGCTGCTCTCATTTTCCTTCCTATACTTTTCCACAGCTGCCCCTTGGGCAAGGCCTAAGATGCAAAAAAAAATTTTTGTCTATATGTTTGTTTTTCCCAAGAGAAGAGGGTGAATATCTTGGGAATATGTTTGGTTTTCAGAGATCCCTAGCACACAAAACCCACCCCAGACACATTCTTTTATTCCCCTGGAATCCAAACTGCTGCTTGATACATGCTAACTTTGGGTTTCTCCCCTGGGGAACACAGAAGTTATCCTCTGTTGGTACTAATTTCCTGGAAAAACTACAAGAACAGAACAGAAAAGGTTTTCAGGTAAGATAAAGGAGGAAAGGGTCCTAGCAGTAGGGAATGAGCTCTGATGTCTGATGGAGTAAAGGGTTATGTGGGACAAAATAAGGACAAATGGAAATACTGAAATAGACCTAACCTTTGCTGCCCCTGAAACCTCAAAAATTCCCCTTCACACTATCTCCAAAGATAGTGAGTTGTTTTATAAGAGTGAAATGAACCTTAAAACATAGAAACAGGCTCCTCTAAGGAGGCCCTGGGACTCACTCATGTGCGTCCAGGCCACCTCACCACGTGCTACACAGCCTGCTGGAGTTGCACAGCCTGAGTGACTAATTTGGGGCCGGGGGTGGGCGTCGACCCGCTCCTCGTCCAAATGAAACCGCCGCCTGATCTTTTTCACCCAGCCTCTGAACCCCGGGGAAGCGGCTTGCCAGCCAGCCTCCCCAGAGTTGTGGGCACCTCCAACCCCGCTCCGGAGGCCAACCCCGCTGTGGCGCCACTGCTCCTCCACAGCCTGGGTGAGAAGCAGCTCAATGTGGTCCTGGGTTTGAGACAGAGCAAGTTGCCAGACTGTTCCTCATCCTTAAACGAGGAATTTAGCAACTCAACAGATTAAATGAGCAATTTTCGTGGGCCAGGCATTGCTCTAGGCAGAGGCTGAAAGCAAAACGTGGTCAAAACAATGAAATTTACAGAGGGTGGAGACTGAAGTACACCTGGGAGCTACCAGGCTGACGCTCAGGAGCCGGTGACGCGCGCAGCGCTTTCTCCTGGGCATGCTTCCTCTCTGGTATTTCGGGGCCGAGCTGTGTTTCTGTCTGATGGACTAACTCCACTAGAAGAGCCCTACCGAGGAAAAGCCCGGCAGAAATCGCCCCAGTCCTAGAGGCAGTGAAAGGAAGCAAAGGAGCGGAGGTGATGGCCTGGAAATTAGAAGAGAAATGAGGAAGTAGAGAAAGAAAGAACTAAAGAGAAAACTCAGAAATAAAATGTAAAATTTGGCTTTAAAAAACCTCCACAATTTGCACCTGTACCGAATGGAACTTTACCCTAATTGTCCTTGGGGACCAAAAGCTGGCCACTCTTCCTAAAGATGTTGTCTTGGTCTCAAGATACTAAACGTTGCTAAACCCAACTCTAGAGCTAATAATTCAAATGTCCACCACATCGCCCTCTCTAAATGGGTCCAATTTTCCAGCTCACTGTCTTCTTCCAAACAGGGGGTGTCTAGTCTCCCCTAGAATATACATATACATCCTATACGTGTAAATATGTATACACAATACACATACTTATACATATATGTAGAAATACAAGATATACTATTTTAGGGTTTATGGTGGTGGTTCAGGGGGGTCATGTCAGATTTTATTCTTCTTAAAAATGCATCTTCAGTCATGGGTAAGGAAAGGGGACGCACTTTTCTGCCTAAAAAAAAATGCTAGCCTAGTAAACAGAAGCAGAAAGTAAACAGAAACTGAAGGAGGAGAAAGAAGGAGATTTTTATTTTTTCTCCAGGCAAACGCTGGAGGCTCCTTTTTGGGACCAGGACAAACTGGAAACAAGGTGCCTATCGCTGTGCACCAGCCTCCGGATAGCCTACACTTCAGGAATCGCCATTCCTTATACCCGAGAGTGGGGTGCGTGCGTGCGCGCCATATAAACGCATCTCCACTCCACCCGCCAAGCTGTTTCGAGGGCTTCGGAAGGTGAGCCGGTGGCCCTGGGAATAACCGGTTGGCCCTCCCGAATGTCCGGCCACCCGCTTGGGACGGGTTTTGCAGGAGAGCGAGCAACTTACTTAACATATTGGCTTCGTGGGAGCCATTGACTTTGCCATCCGGGTAGATCTGCAGATGGAAACCGATGCCCACTCTGCAGTAGAGGCTGCCAGTCCGGCGCCCTGAGGGGGTCCACTGGAAACTGCTCTGCTCCAAGCCGCTTCCTTGGCTGCCCAGAGAAGTCTCGGGGGAGGAGGCAGAGGAAGAAGAGGAAGACGTTGTGCTACTGCTGTTCCGGCGGCTGCTGGAGCCTCCCGGGTTCCTATCAGTTGCAGCAGGTCCGAGTTGCCCTTTGGAGGCGAGGCGCTTCTCCCCTTGAGCCCAGGAGCTGAGGATCAGGTGGCTGAGGAAGAGGAGGAGGAAGGACAAGCTCATTCTTCCAGCCGCGGGGGTCCTAAGTGCATCTTGTAGGGCTGGTTCTGGGCTCTGTAGCCCCCGCGCGGCTGCGTGCCTCTGGCGCTGCCCCCCTCGCCGCACCGGGTGGACATAGCCTCGGGGAAGAGAGAGGGAGAAGGGGAGAGAGTGAGAGTGAGAGTGAGAGAGAGAGAGAGAGAGAGAGAGAGAGAGAGAGAGAGAGAGGCCACCGGAACGGATCTCAGCGCTGGCACTGTGATATTTATAACGCCAGTGATCTCACTGCTCGGTGCACGCCTGCTAGGCTTCCCCTCACCAGCCGCTTTGTGTACTCTCTGGCCGGTGCGGAGAGGGAGCCTGACGGTCCCGGGGGCGGGGGTGTGGAGGAGGGAGGGGATGAGAGAGAGTGAGGGGGTGGAGAAGCCGGGTGGAGAGGAGCTGCACCCAGACGCGGGGCGCGCGCACACCGGGGCCACGCATCCCAGCTGTTCTCAAGTGCCACACGGCCACCCTCGGACTACAGCCAACGCTGCGCGGAATTCAGCTGCGCGCGGGCAGTTGAGTCTTCCAGGGGCCGCGAAGGAAATCCGGGGTTAAAACGTGGAAGCGAGTTCTCATCCTCTCAGCCTCTGCCGCACGCCTGCACCCCAGCCAAGCACTCTAACCTACGCGGGCGGAACCCAATTTCCAGGTTCCCTTCCCTGTTGCCCTGTAGAGTACACTTTCACAACCCAGGCGCCGGGAATTCCTGGGGAATTGCGTCCCGCTGGGAGATCATGCTGCCTTAGGTGCCTCGGCCGGAGAACCTAGCCGGAACTCACAGCCCAACTTGGGAAAGCTTTGGTGTGGGGTGGTTGGAGAAGCCTGCTTTTGTTGTGACGGTGGTTCTTAAGGAATTTATTAAAGAGCTAAGGAATGGGTTTATGCAGCGTTTAGAGAGCCACCCTGAGCCATTACGCCACTACCCGAGCTGCTTTCTGTTGGAAACTCTCGGTCGCGCTAAACATTAAGCCAAATTTGTTTTTTCTTTTGGGAAGTCCTGGGTATGTGTCCCAGAGGGTGAGCGCACACGCACACCCCACGCTGGGAGCCGAGCAAGAGGGGCAGCGTCTGGGCACCAGCACATGTGACTGACTGTCCAGTTGTCCTCTCTCACCCTAGGATCTCCTTGGCAGGAAGGATTAGCTAACAGCTCGCTTCAGTTTACTCAGAGCTGCCATTGACTGAAGGGCCCGCCCCAATGAATGATTAATGATGAGCGCTCTGGATTTCAGGAAACCTGAGAACCGAGAATTTTAGTGTATGCAATGCCCCTACTGTCATTTATCTGAGAAATATACCTGCCTTGCATTCTTGGAATATTTCTGTCTGAAAACATATTTGAAGCTTTAAACTACACTCTGATACATTATTCATTGGCCATTTTAATGAAAAGGCTGTGATTTTGACCGATAAGGTCAATTTACATAAGCCAAGGTTGATGCTAAGATACGGCATTATCTGTTATTGAGTACCCACTTAAGGATTCCTATTTCCATAATGAAAAGCATATAAAAAGCACGTAGATTTTTCAGGATTGGAAATCTTCCATGGCTAGCATACATAACATTGAGGAAGCTGTAAAACGAAGTCACCTTGACGACTTAGTGAAGCCACTGTGGAGAAAAAAGAACACATCACACATAAATGTGCATAGCTGGGCACAGTGCCCCTGACACACTATATAAGATGAGGTCCTGGGCTGAACACCCCTTCTCTTCCCACTGTTGGAGGCTCAAGCTCTATGCTTCTGGCTTCACCGGTAAGTAGGCAGACCCTTACAAAGCAATCCTGAAGGTGGACCTTGAAGACAGACACCTGGTCCCTCAGAACAGTCCACTTGACCTCTTTCTCAGGTGAATAATTGTGAGATACTGAGCCTGAACACTGTGCCTTCTGCAAGTGATGTCCTCGGGTCTGTGACAAAGCTGTCATGGCTTAAGGCCTGGCAGTGCTGCTGAATGCCACCAGTAAATTCCCCTGCATGCCACTCAGTCTACCGCTGATGCATCAAGTGGCAAAGATCTTCCAAAGCAAATCTAGTTGCTTGCCCCCCCCCCCTCCCATCTTCTGAAAGAGCGGGAGAGTGGAACCTGCTCCAGATGCGCTATCAGCCCCCCTTCCCAAACTCCCAGAGGGCAAGACCACTCTGAGGCCAAGCTTCTGGAGCTGAGATTCCGCCTCTTATTTCTTCTTTGTTTCAGCTTTCAAGCCCCACCTCCACTGAAATAACCATTCTTGTATCTCTTTTTTCCTGCAAGATTCCAGTAGGGGATCAAATTTTGTCTAGGGATGACCCAGGAAGGCCAAGACACCTGCTTGGGCATAGTCCCTCTCAACCTGAAGGATGGCAAGGTGCACTCTGACCTCCTCTTGGGTCCCAGGGTGAAACTTTAGGAAGAACTGGGAGCTTGCTAAGGGAAAGAAGTGACCGCTTCTTGTGGGCAGTGACGGAATGTAGCAAACCAGATCCCAAGGTCCCTTCTCAACTCTCTTCGATACTAGGGGTTTAAAAAAAGAAAAGAAAAAGAAATGTTCGCTCTTAGAACCGAATTGGCATGGTGTGCTTAAGCAAGTAGAGTGGGTGCCACTAAAAAACAAAACAAACAAAAAAATCTGCAAACGCTGAACTGTGAAAGATGACAACACTGTGCGTGTTCCTCCCTCGGAGGCGCCAATCCCCGTCCCTCCGCAGCTTCGCAGAGAGAGGACCCGGTCGCCCTGCGCTCCCGGGCTGCGCCCGCCCTGGCCGGCGCCCTGCTGAGCCCGTGTCGGTAAAATCTGCGGTCGGAAAAATTTCAGTTTCGTCGTCTGGGCTACTCCGGGCTCTTCTCCCGTAAACTCCACTCACAGAGAGTGCAAGCCTGTACCACGTTTCGAGTGGTGGTAATCAAAAGCCCCTGGCCGGAGACGTCACCGCGGTCCATTCACAAGCCGCGGAGCCAGGTCACAGTCGCCAGGACGAGGTGGGTGCGCGGTGCTGTCGTCAATTCCCACGCTCTCCCAGCCCCGGAAGTAAGGCTGGCGAGAAGGTGCATGATTCTGGCTACCTACAGAGAGAAAGGGAACGGTCCTCAAAGACTAGTTTTCAATCATCTCAACCCGTAAGGGGACCGAAAAACTAAACAGGTTAATGCATCCCACCTGCCGCCTGGGCGCCAGGCTCCGAGTGCGCGTGCGTCAGCGCCGGGCAGGGATCCCCTCGGACTCACCTTCTGCAGCTCCTCAACCCCGTCGCCACGCGTGGCGGCCCCACCACCTCGGGCTCGCCTGTCTCAGCCCCAGCACCTGAGCCTTCTGTCCTGCCCTCCCTAGTTCTGCGCGGGAAACCCGGCCGTAAATTTCTCTTACGTTTTCTGTAGCTATAGGTATGATCCAGTCACTAGCGACTAGAACCAATTCAAAGCCTGTATCCTCGGGCTGGCACCCAAAAGCCTAAGGAGAGAGAGAGGTGAGGGAGAAATCAATGCATAAGCTTCCCTTCACTGAAGGCACAAGCTCACTGTTTACAAGCTTCCTCTGATTGCACACGGAGGCCAGAGCTCCCAAGGCAAGGCTGCCAGGGCCTGGCTTGTCCCCCGGGGCATCGTGCTGGGACTGAAGGAAGGAAAAGAGGTAGATAGTGGGATATGATGAGCAACCCTGGGCAGTGCAAGACAGAATCCCGAGAGACTCTCCAACCCGTGAACCACGCTGCCACCCTGCCAGTGGACCTCGTACACACGTTTGTTCAGACAGCCTCGGTTGCACGAAATCTCAGCTCCTGGAGGTGCCCACACTCAACGAGGTTTGCCTAGTCTCAGGTTTGTTACTCTGTAAAACAAGAATGGATTTTCTTTGTTTGATCCAAGCAGACAGGAGCCCAGAGTTTTTCAGTGTTTTCCTAAGTGAGCTGCTTGAACCTGTCCCTAAAGGGCCGCGTGGCCCTCCCTCTCCATTCCTGCCATCCTGCCACACACTCAGAGGCTGTATCGGATAGCAGGACCACTTTTTGCTAACCAGGTCTCTGGTGACTCCAGAGTGACTTCTAGGTCCATACTATTTTTAATGGAGGCACAGGAGCTGACCCTGTTGGGGCTTTCAGTTGGTGTTCTTGCCAGGACCCTCCATCTCCTGCAGGCCTGGTGTCTCACTAGCCAAGTTGGCAGCAAATACACAACAAATAGCCTGTGGCTAAAGAAGCAAGGAGCAGGCTGAGAGGGTAGGAAGGGCCGACTGTGAGAAGGAAGCAGAGACTAAGAGTGTACACGCAGGGTGATGATGATGTGATTAGAAATTCTGCAGGTCCTGAGGTTAGATCTCTTCCTCTTTCTCCAGGCTCTATTACTTCCCTCTGAGGAGGCATTTGTTTTGAAATGGCCAGACAGCTGGTCTTTGCTTTAGATATAGAAAAGCAACATTTTCTAGTAGAAAAGGCTTTTGTGAATTGAATTGACTCAATAAAATCAATTACTTTTTTAAAAAAGTAGCTAAAAGTTCAACTATAAAGCTCAAGCCGGGTGCTTTCCAACTAGCTCATGGTACATCCATTCACTGATTCCCAAAGCACCACAGCCCCCAGTTATGCCAGCACACAATATCCAATTGCAGGGAAATAACCCCTCTTAAAGTACTACTAGAAGAAGCCTCTTATCCTGCCTGTGCCCAGCCATAGAAGATGGAAGACACAGTTCCTTGTGCTTGTCCCACTGAGTGCAAAAGTCATTTTTAAAGATCATGTCACCATCCCTTCCCCCAAACAGAGCCCACTCTATCCTTTGTAATAAATTCTGTTCCTGGCATATCTGCATGTAATAATGTCTAGAGAGGTCATTCTGAGCATAGATAAAAACGTGTGATACTTCCAGTCGTAATGCCTCATAAGAAGAATGGAGAATCAGAGACTTTTCTTATCTATGAGAGCAAAAGAGAGTGAATTAGAATTGCTGCTATTGGGATAGCTTTAACATTCTGGATGTTCGGTTTGTATCAGAGAGACAGGCCATAAGCAAATGGGCACTCATTCAAAAAAAAAAAAAAAAATGAGGGTTGGGGGATAGAGAGAAAGGAAGCACAGTGTCCTCTTCTAGCACATCCTTCTTGTGCCAAATGAGAGGGGGGAAGAGCACAGGAGTGAGACCAAGCCTGGTACCAGTGATAAACAGATAGGAAGCTGCTGAAACCCAGGGTGCCTGGGCTATTCATTCACCAACCCAGTCAAAGGCCATTTGTTCAGGAAGTAATTTGATCAAAGCTGGCTTCTCAGACTAAGTCTGAGAGCCAGTCCACACAGACTATGTTTTTCTTTTCCACATAATAAGATGGTTATTTTTCTTCATTGTTAAAGGGGTAGGGGGACCAAAATTGGAGATGCAACTGTTGGCAGGCAAGTACACAAAACTTTAAAGATATCTTTAATAACAGCAAGTGAATGTCTTGTTTCAGTTAAACATTTTTTTCCCAACAAAAGTTTAGGCTTCACATTCTAGAGAACTACTCCTTGCATAACTTTTTAAAATCAAGAATTTTTTTGAGAAGTACAGTGATTTTAGCTTAACCAAAAACTTAAAACACACACACACACACACACACACACACACACACACACACAATCAGCATCCCATTTCTGTGTCCTCTCAAAGGAGAATTATTTGTGAACAGCCCTTTTTGTTTCTTCCTATTTTTTTACATTGCAAAATTGCTAGCTCAAAAACCCTGGATTGTCCCTTTGATGATCACAATATTAAACCATTTGATAATCACAGTATATACAGTATACAACAGCAAGAATTTAACTACCCACATGGCTGTCCCCTCGCTCCCATGCAACATATGCAAGAGATTTAAAATGGAGCAGAGGGAGGGACCCAACACATAATTTATTTTGAATATTGTGATCCTGTATACATAATATGAAAATCATGCTGACAATGTCTATGACTTCTGATCTATCGGTGTCCTCCTTTTGGCCCATACTATCCTTAGATTTCCATTCCAGTAGCTGGTTCAGATCAGAGCAGTGAAAAGATCCTTAGCTCCTGGAAAAAAAGAAAACTGAGTGACCTGTTCACAGAATTTTTTTTTTAAGAAGAATATGTCTTATGAAAAGCACTATGCTGTCTGCCCTGTCTTTAAAGCCCCTGCATGATCCTTAAGGGAGGGATTGAGAAGCATGCAGTGCATTACCATCATGACTTCTTGGTTGTAATGGAGGCAATTTCCTGTTGGGAGTGAGAGGGGCTGGCACACAACGGAACTGTGGTGGAAGTCACTACAAAAAGTATTGTGATTTGAATACTGCTCAGCTATTTCACTTTTCTTATGCATATGTATGGTTTCCAGTAAATCAGAAGCTCCTCAAAGGCAGTCTTCTTCCAGCATACACTGCCTTGCAAACCCCAATGCAAAATAAAGTACAACTTCTTAATGAGAATTCATGTGAGGAATTATTTCAAAAGATAGCTTAATAATAATTTCAATTTCTCCCCAAAAGAAGTGAGACGTTTAGCACTTAAAAGTACCTTGCATATATGTCAACTATAATTTTTAAAAAAGAAAAGGAAAATATATGAAAATAGTATATTGTAATGCTGGGTAGTGTGTCTGTCATTTCCTCTATCAAAGGGACACAGGATATAGGAAAGTGTGCGTATGAGCATGTGTGTGTTTTCATCATTTGCATTACCATTGCTCTTCTTTAAAAAATATGTTTTTATTGATTTCAGAGAGAAGAAGGGAGAGGGAGAGAGAAATAGAAACATTGATGAGAAAGAAATATCAATTGGCTGCCTCCTGCAAGCCCCCTACTGGGGATCGAGCCCACAATCCGGGCATGTGCCCTGACAGGGAACCGAACCTGTAACCTCCTGGTGCATGGGCCTCTGCTCAACCAACTGAGCCACACCAGCCGGGCACAATTGCTCTTAATTATAGCAATCATTTTCGCAAATGGGCTTTGTTTTCTACTCTGGCTCGTTGGCTTTTGGCAGGAGGCACCAGACAAACACCTGTTGTCTGCATATACAGAGAAACACCTGTCAGTGGAGCGACTAAGTACTAACGCAGGGGCTGTCATCCAGGGTCTTGGGAACCTTTGCTATTGTCAAAAGAGAGGAAGGAGCACGCACCTGCTTGGGGCCCAGGAGGGCTGAATGATAGCTTATTGACTTCTGACAGAAGATGTCAATGAATCTATTCCCTCATCTGCCTACTCCAGAGAAACGTACAGCCTGGGGCCACAACATCTGTTAATGAGTGAATGAATGTGGTCGGATTCCAGAAAAATTCCCTTTTATAGGAGATTGTAGTTTGAATACATACAGGGCTTTGAGGCATTCAACTCTAAATGGTTTTTATGGATGAATATTTAGCTGGCCAGAGTGGAGGCAGGGAAGCAAGAAGAAAAGAGAGAGGAGAAGACACAAAGAAACATTGGGGGAGCTTGAAAAAATGGGACAAAGCAGATGTTTTCCGTATAATAATCTTCTTCAGGAAATCAGCATTTTGAGTGCATTGGCAGTACTGGGCTGGTTCTATGTAGAGACAGGTGTTCTAGTCTAATAGGCATCACTGGAAAAAGTTAGTATCAGTTCCTGAAAAAAAATCTATTTTTCTTTGACATTTTAGATATTTAGATATGGCTGATTCCCACTGATAGAGAAGGAGGAGAATGAAATGGCAAAAAAGGACTGGGAAGGAGAGAGGGGAGATAAATAGCCTATTTTTTTCAGAGAGCGTCCATATTTATTTCTAGATTCCCTAACCTTTTGTTCCCCAAAATATAGAAATAACGAAATCCACACTGGCTCAGAGAAATTTCTTGAACCTGCCTCATCCTGTGAAGATTGCCCACAGAGCTGAGTGTTACCAGGATGGGGCCACCAAGCCTTTCCATGTCTATCTCCTTCCAGTTGGAGATGTTCTCCACAATAGATATCCTGTGGGAGGGGACTCCTCCTCCAAATGCATCATGCTTCTCTTCTCTGTCCCACTGTCTCTCCCAAATCCACTCTCCTTTGCTTACATTACAATTTTTCCTAGACTTGGGAGCGCTCTTGGCATTACGTACGTAAAGAAAATGGGAGCAGATGAATAAAACTGTAATTAGAAAGGAGGCCAGACAGGAGAAACCATTGAAAGAATATTTCACCAAATGTAAACAATAAAGCCTTCTGGGGGGGAGAGGGTGGAGAGAGAGGGAGAGAGAGAGAGAGAGAAAGAGAGAGAGAGAGATGCTTCATCCTACATCTAGCCTGGATTTTTCCTGTGCCCACTCTATGCAATCCATCTGGAACTCCTTTTGGCTTATCTTCCAAATACATTCAGAATCCAAACGCTTCTTACCAACTCCACTGCAATGCTCAGAGTTAAGCCATCATCTCTCACATTGATGAATGGTCCTGCTTTTGGCCTGTCCCCTTACAATTTATTTTCAATGCAGCCAAATAATCTTTAAAGATAAAAGTCAGTTTATACTGCCCCTCTTCTTAAAGCTACCGATCACTTCCCATTCCACTCAAAATAAAAGCTAACATCCTCCCAGTGGTCCTCAAACTCTTACCTGATACCCAGGCTCACTCCATTCAAGTTACAGTTTTCCCAACTTAACGGCCACGTGCTCACCTTAGGACATTCAAAAAGGTCACTGGACTGATCTTCCCCAGTATATTGTCTGGCTCACTCTTCTTCAAGGCTTTGCCCACATTTTTCTTCTCTAATGTCAACTGACCACCTCATATAAAATTACTGCTCCACATATTCCCTGACATGCATGCAGCTTTTCTTTTTCTTTTTTTCCACAGCAATGATTTATTTAATAACCAGTTACACAGCTCTACTATGATTGGCATTCTAGCCAGCTATTAATTCATCTAATGCACATAGCAACCTTATGGAGTAGGTACTATTGTCTTGTCTATTTAATAGGTCATAAGAAAACGGAGGCACAGAGAGGGTAAGTAACTTACCTAAGTCACACAGCTTGGAAGTGGTGGAGCTGAGGTTCAAACTCAGACAGTCTGATTTCAGGAGCAATGTGCTTACAACTCTGCCTTGTTGCGTTTATACTATAGGGTATGTTTCTTGTACTGTGGTTTTTGTTTATTGTGTGTTTCACCCTGTTAGCATGTAAACTCTACGAGGGTAAGGATCTTTCCTCTGTTCACAAATATTTACCGAACACCAAGAATGATGCTTGACACGTTGTGAGTGTCCAATAAATATTTGTTGGATGAATACATGAACTTGATGATTGAGAGTCTGCTTCCCATGTTGAGATAAACTATTTTAGACTTGTTACCAAGACCTCCACTTCTCAGAGATATCACTGTATCCTCTATGAGGCTTCAGGTGGAGAGAACTGAAAGAAACAGCATTCTAGTTCAGATATTTTATTTCACCCTATAGTTTTTTAATGAGGAAATTGCTTTACAGATGTTGTAACTGTGCAGAAACTTCATTTCTTTAGTATGAACTTTTCTCCTTTCTTTCTTATTGATTCAAACTGGCCTCATTCAGCACCCTGACTCACCTGCCTCCTTCTCTTTTGCACAACTAGCATTAAACAATCTTTGGAACAAAGCTGGGGTCTAGTGACCACAGAGGAAGATAATATCTAGGCCTCAGTTGTGTTTTAGCTCTGGACCCAAGAAAATGGAACATCCCACTGGCCAAATCCTTCCAAACCAGACAGAACAATGCCATGGCTGACATCAGGACCAGATGCCTTGATCAATTACCCCCTACCCTACCACTGATCAATCAATAAACACCACGACCCTAACCCCCTTAGTCACCATGATTAGTGACTTCCCCCCTATATAACCCACCCTGGAAGCCATTGCAGAGCCAGGTCTTTGCGCACTGCTCACCTGTGACTCCAGAGGAGGGCCACTGCCTCAACTAATAACCCCTTACTTTGTTGCTGCAAGCCCCTATTCATGTCTTATTGGGCTTTGATCAGCACAGGCAAACGGACTCATTCAAGTTTCCTTTACAACTCCACCCACCCCTCTCACCCCATATTTAGAGTGGGTAGATGTGGGAAATAAGTAAGGAAAGGAGAAGGGGGTGGTTCACTCTTGTTCTTACACACATACCAAACACCAGTTAGCTTTTACACCTTATTTCCTGTAAGAATTTTGTAATAAAGACAATACGAAGGTTCTGGAGTCAGAAAGTGGGGGGTATGTGGCAGAAAGGCCTCTGGTCCATTGTGGTACCCACACTTGAAAACAAAATGAAACAAACCTCACAATCCAGATTTCTTAAGATTCAGACATAGCAAAGTGGAAGCCCAACTTTGTTCATTTTGCAAAGATAACTGGGGGAGTGATAAAACAAAAACAAAAAACTGCCCAATACACCTGAATTCTAAATTCTGCAACTTACCTCCACAAATAAACACACACACACACACACACACACACACACATACACAGTAACTTTGTAGCCCTGGCCAACCTCAGAACCTCATTTATAAGGGTAATAATTTCTGTTCCAATGTCCTTTGTTTTGAGAAGTAAATAAGAACACAGGTATGACTATGAATGTGAAATCATGACACAAATTTAATTTATAATTAAAATCCTAGTTGTTTATGTTAAATTTGTCAAAATAATGTACTTCCTTAATATACAAAAAATGTCTAACTAATGTATGAGTATAAAATATTTTAATCAGTTCATCTCGCCTTTGGAGAGATGTAGATAATAAAATAAATAAAAGTAATGCTCTTGTGTGCCATAATTTATAGCAGAAGAGCCTGGTCCAGTAGCTTTTACAAGGCTGGGTTATGATTCCCTACAGGTATTTCAGCCGCTGAAAGATGACTCCACTGAACATTAGTGAGTTATAGGATGAATGAGATTTGTCTGCCTTATTTTGAAGAACACTAAAGGAACGGAAGATAATCAAAGCAAAGAAGCCCATCTGCGTTTTCAACTGCCTTCTTCAAACAGTGATCCTTTTTATCGCCAGAACAAGAAAGGCAGCAAGACTCATTGGTGTGTCGTCTTTTCTGACTCCAGGCCTCCGGGACTTGGCAGGATATGAGGATCTGTCCAGATAACTGGTCCACCTTTTGAAAAAGAAATCTCTGCACATTTCCACATCTGAATACCTCGGTAGCAGCCACCCTGATGTCCTGGTAGTTAAAACTATGTGTCTTAAAATCAAACAAATACTCTCACAGTGCCTGAGTGCTAGAGAAGATCACTTGTGTTGGGGCTGGGAAACTTCCCCTTCACTCCTTCATGTCTGATGGCTGGTCAAGTAATTCAAACCACATACAGAAAATTAACAGAAGAAAATCAGCTTTAATATGTGTGCACGGGGAATCCACATAAGCATAAACTTGCAAAGACAATGAGGCAAAACAAGGTATATAGGACAAAGGTTAAAAGAGGGGAAAGGGCCCTGGCCGGTTTGGCTCAGCGGTTAGAGCATCGGCCTGCGGTCCGGAGAAACCCGGGTTCGGTTCCCACTAAGGGCATGTACTTCGGTTGCAGTTTGTCCCTGGCCCTGGGTGGTCGTGCGGGTGGCAGCCACTCGATGTGTCCCTTTCACGTCGATGTTTCTCTCTCTCTCTCTCTCCCTCCCACTCTATCTGAACAAAAAATGAAAAAATGTCCAAAAAAAAAGAGGGGAAAGGGTCACAGATTTCAAAGGGGAAATTGATATTCACAGGCCCCAGAGAAAGGAGTAAATTTGTGCCAGAGGACTCAGAAACAACGGGACAGAGGGAACCGAGTGAACAGATTTTTGCTTGGATCCTTCCTGTCTGCCACCTTTAATTCAAATATGCTAAGATTCCCTCCCTGCAGCAGGTTTTATTTATTTATTTTTCTATCTGAATATCTTTAAGAAGGAAAGGGGGAGGTAAAAACAACAACAGAAAACCCCCTTCCTGAGTTTGTTGGGCTCTAATTGTTTTCAGCTAGAAATCTGTATGCCAAAGTGGCACATTCAGGAGAGACTCAACCGAGCTCTCACACTTGGAACAAGCGCTGACCCATTCTTACCTTGTTTTCTTCGTTAGTAAAACTGATATACAAACTTGTCAGCTTGAAGAGTTTTTTCTCATGTATGATTAATTTAAAAAGTTATATTGAATGTAACACAAAGTTTGGGGCACATCTAAGATTTAAAATGTTAAAGGTTGACATTTTAAGAAAAAATAAAGGAATTGCCTATTTCAGTGGCACAGCATTTGAAATATTTAAAATTGTTATTAAAATATTACTTTTGCATTTATTAATAAGGAGGAGGGGAACTCTTCTGCTTTCCTTTGCAATTATTTCACACCTGATCTATTGCCACTGAAAATGAGATTGTTGATGAAGCAAAATCTTGGAGGATTCTGGTTATTGCTTCTTAGGAGGAATCACGGGAAACTACCTTCCGTGGGAATGCTGGGAACCAGGAAGTACTGAGGTCTTAATATGAACTGACAAGATGCAGGCATCCAACAGGAAGAAATCTGCATACACCTCATCATCAGCTCTAGAGGCTGCTGAGTGAAATTCTCAGCATTGCTCCTCTCCACAAGCACACCTGACCTTGGTACATAACACACAAGCAATTCTCTGCTACAAGAGCAAAGATAAGAACACTTCCCAGTTCTGCAACCCGGAGCAAGTTTCTTAACCTCTCTGGGCCTCATTCTCCTCATTTGTATAAAAGAGACAGTAACCACCTCTGCCTCTGAGGGCTGTTCTGATTATGGGTGGAAACCTAAGGAGCTCATGCACATAAATGAAGCAGTACTGTCCTTTCCTGGCATGTTGGGTGCCTCGGGAGGGATAACCATCAGAATAGAAACCCTTTTTCCTAAAACAGATTTGGGAGAAAATCATGTTGAAGGAGAGGGTGATTCACATTTTGATGCAAATCAGCAGTGCAGATAAATAGACTTTTCTAAGTCAGATTTCTTTAAATCTGTAAAAAGAAAACACTATTTAACCTGAGTGGTAACAATCAGATGGAATTTCCATTGTCATAAATATTAGAGACTATGTCATCACATGACATGTAGAGAAATGACAGACTTCCAACTTAAAAAAATGGTGCACAAGTTCTGCAGGATATGAAATAATGATCTTTCATGTCTTCCCATTAAGGGAGTGATGACATTCGGGCACCTATATCATGTGTTCTACCAGGGAATGCAGCCATATCTCTTCTAGATAACAAAGACACCTGTCACGTAACACCGGAATCAAGCCTTCAAATGACACTCCATTTGTCGAATCAGTATGTTACCAAATATATTTTTCCTCTAGAGATTTTCCCAGCCTGTCTGCATATCACAGCCCTATTAAAGAGTCCTTCTTGTGTTAGAAACATAAAACACTCAGACAAATAAGAACAAGAGCAGACATTCCATTCACGTGGGGAAGAGCGGAGTCCCCAGGAAGCACACATAATTCTGTGCACACATACATGTCACTTGTTGCTTTTCGACATGAGGCCAAAGGAGCAACTGCACAACAGTCGTCAATGCTGTATTTAAGTTGTGTTTTATTTCTTTTAAAATTTTACATACACTGTCCTGGCTGGTTTGGCTCAGCAGTTAGAGCGTCGGCCTGCGGACCAGAGAGTCCCGGGTTTGGTTCCCGCTAAGGGCACGAACCTCGGTTGCAGTTTGTCCCCAGCCCTGGTTGGGGTCATGTGGGTGGCAACCACTCACTGTGTCTCTTTTGCATCAATATTTCTCTCTCTCTCTTCCTCCCTCTCTCCCTCCCACTATATCTGAAGATAAATGCAAAAATGTCCTCGGGTGAAGATAAAAAATAAATAAATAAAAATAAAATAAAATTTTACGTATACTAAAATTCTTTTTTTTTTTTTTTTGGTGTACTGGTCTAAAGTTTTGACAAGTGCAGACATGGGACCATCACCACAATCAAGATCTTAATTTGGTTTTAATTGGCCCTGAGATGTATGTAATGATTTCAATATAAATAACAGTGTAAGTGATTCAGTCCTTTAAAGGGAAAACATGAAGAATGGGGGACATTTCAGAGGAAAGGAACTGGGGCTCTGTCTTCTGAAATGAACCTTCTACTTCCCATAATTTTCCTTGACTACTTTATTCTCTTTTGTTCCTTTATTTTTAAAAAATATCTCAGCTTAACAGCTGCTTTCTCACAAGAACTTTCGCTGGCCCATCCCCCACTCTAAATCTAGGTAAGATCCTCCCATGATGTATTTGATTTTCAGAGGATCTCATTCTCGGTAAAGTATCCCTCCTTATCACAATTGTAGCCATACAGACTTTTCCTACATTAAATTTTATGGAATAATTAGTCTGTCTGTCTCCTCCCACACATCCTAAGCTAAAAAGAGGAGTTGAGTATGTGATTGGGACTCATATTCTCTCCAAAATAGGTATTTGTTTCAATAATTTTTTTCAGGCACTAGGTTAAAATAAGCCTAATTCTTTCATTAAATTCTTAACTACACCTACCAACCTTTCCCTAATGTTAGACAAAAGATGTATGAGCCCTGGCCAGGTGCTTCAGTTGGTTGGAGCATAGTCCCATGCACCAAAAGATTGCAGGGTTCAATTCCCAGTCAGGGCACATACCTTGGTTTCATATTCGATGGACAGGAAGCAACCAATCGATGTTTCTCTCTCACACCAATGTCTCTCTCTCTCTCTCTCTCTCCCTTCCTCTCTCTAAAATCAGTAAAAACATTTCCTTGGTTGAGAATTTTTAAAAAAATTTATGAAAGTAACGATCAGTGTGTCAACTGAAAATCAACAGTATGATTTATAAAATAGACGAATGAAGTTAAATGTGGAAAGTTCTTTGTATGAACTTGTTTCTAGCCGACAAGTGGCACAAGACCTGCCACCAGTCACCCTCCTCCTAGGGCTGGACCCTAGAGTTGGCTACATGTTTTAGTAGCTTTCACTGGACAATAAGCTTTAAGCCAGGCAGGGCCACAAAGGTTGATCTGGGTTCAAATACCGACAAAGGTAACCCAGGTGCTAGCAAAGATTGTTTCACTTTGCTTTATTACGGAACCAACAATTAAGCAGAGTAAAGGTTATGCCCCACAAGAGTTTACAAGGGAGTATACGGGACCGATCGTTTCTTCTCAGTTTCAGACACTGGCATATGTAAGCTGCGTAGGTTCACGCCATCCTTTAAAGAACCAACAATGTAAGAGGAGCCAAAAAACCATAAGCCTACTGCCCTTTATACTTCAAGGCTGGGGAACAGGCCACATGAGCAGCCACTATCTTATCAGTTAGGAATTCTTGCTATTCCACAATGAAGTATTCCCACGTCCTCTTTCTTGTGCCATCACTGGATTTATAGCAGCTCAGCCATGACCTGCCATAGACTCCATGAGAGCAGGAACTGTGTCTATTTTGGTCACTATTTGAATCCCTATTCTCTAGCATGGTGCCTACAACTGAGAACGCACCAGAAAATATTCATTGCATGAGTAAAGAAATGAATAAATGAATGGGTTCTGGTTCTGGCTCTGCCATTGATTAACCATGTGGTAGGCCGAGTTGCTTACATTCTCCATGTATCAGGCTTTCCGCACTCTAAAATGTAAGAGCGATTAGATTAGATAATCGCTAAGACACTTTAAAAACAAGACAAATATCATAAACATAAGATCAACAAGAAAGAGCCACTTATCTCTACTCCTAATCTTTCCTAACCATATTGCAGCTTATTTCAACTAAATAACAGAAAATGATGGGCAGATTACAGTGGTGCCGATCGTCAGCGTGTGGCTTGGTTACAGCCCTTCAAATGCATGGGCTTTCATTCTCTTACATGTAAACTTAGGAGAAGAAATTATCATTTCCGACCTATGTTAACACCAATATTTATTCTAGCGAAGCTCATATGTTTATTTAAAGTTTTTTTGGTGTGAAAATTCTTGAATTAATGCCTTTTAAATGCCAACTTTCCAATGATTCTCTTTAAATATAAGTCAGATCAACAAGTCCTCTAAACCTTATGAAGAGGGTAAATTACACTGAAAATAAATTATTTCTGAAAAAGACAATAATGAGTAGGTAAAACAGGGAGAAACAAAGCATAGGGGGAAAATGATATTCCAGGAGATGGGGGTCTTTGTGCTTGGAGAAGGATTAGGGTAAGGAAACATGATCACAGCATCCTTGCCAAGGATGAGAAAGAGTGCTTTAACTTTCAAGAGTGGATTAATCATCATTTCATCTCCAAAACTTTTCACTTTTTGTTCTCTTTGAGACAACAATTTTCATTCAAGCAGAAACATTTTACTTCTTCCAGGACATAAACAGCTTTCATTTCTGCAAGGATTTCTTTTGGCCTTGGAAAAGTGCCAAAGATCCTGGATTTCTCCAGATTTCAACCACATTTCTGACACAGTGCATCCAATAAGATATGACACATGGACATGTTGGGTTCCTAGAGTTATTTTTTTAAAAAAGAAAGAAAAAAAAAGAAAAATCACTTTGTATTATAAAAGTAAACTTTTCTTAGACTAAGACCAGGCAGGGTCAAATACCTTTTATTGTATTCTTTCACATTTTTTAAAGGACAGTAAATTGCATTTGATGAAATAAAGGCACAGAGAAGGTAGGGGATATGTCTTTATCCAGAGCATTAGAATTAGACTTAGAAAAAAATTAGGTGTGACTCTATGGCCAGATACTTTAAAAGGACAGAAGACTGAAAAGAAACTACAGCTGTATAAAGTCACACATGGTGCATTTGAGGAAGAAAAGGGTGAGGCATTTTAAACAAACTTCCTGCTCAGTAACTTTCTTAAGATCTCAGGCTTAAAAACAAAACAAAACAATAAAACACAAGTGTTATCAGACAAAGTGGGGGGTCCTTTCCCCACTGGGTCCTGTGGGTGGAGTCCTTATGATATCTCAAGAAAAAGAATTTTCTGAGACTCATACAGGAGAACGAGTAATTATTATTTGCGTGGAATCACAACTCTGTGTTTCTAAAGTCCCAGTTCCATTAGTCCAGTCATAGAAGATGTGTAGCTGTGGTTTCAGTAAAGCTGGAAGCAAAGCCAGTGTCCAGAGTTTCCTTCCATGTTGGAACTGGGTCCATTTCAGCATCATGCTAGTTGCAGTCCATTGTGTGTGGGGTCCACATGGCTGTCACAGGAGTCTCAAGAGTCCCAAGAGAAGCAAGAGCCCAAGAGAGCAAATTCTTTTGTTCAGGGGATTCAAAATTCCCAATTTCATGGCCTTGCAGTGGCCACACCCATTCTGACCAATGACCTTTGTTCTCAGGTGCAACTGACAGCAAGCACCTTCCCTGTGTCACCTCAACTTTACTGGGAATGAGTCTATTTCCCCTTTGTGGTCCCCTGGGGAGTCTAAAGTTGTAGCTTCCTGGCAAAGCTGCCCAGATGACATGCCTATAATGTCTGGCCTTCCCTTTATTCCTTTCCCATTATTAATAACTAGGGTAAATACAGTGGTATCACAAGAACAATGATAAATGTAAATGAGTGACAGAAAGAACAATTTTGGAAAGATGAAGAGCAAAATGGCTCAAGGCAATAAAAAAGACTTATTTTTGAGATGATACTAATTAATTTTTTTTCTAAGGGACATCTTCAATTCATCTCCCAAGGACTCCTAAACTTTTATGTCCTATATATCATCCAGTATCTTTATCTTAGTGTTGATCAGAGCCTGAGACAAGCAATACATGTAGATAGCTTATTTGGAAGAAGATGCTAGGAAACAGAAAAGAGGGAGTTGATGGGGAGCAAAGTTTTCTCTCTCAAAAATGTGCCTTTTGGGATATTGATTTTAAGTTGCTTATTAAGAAACAAAAGATTCAGAAAGAAAATTTGATTCTCCCCCATTCCTGCCTAAGAGATTCAGATAGAGAGGCCTGCTTCAGGAACTAAATCGTATAGTCACCTTTGTGTTAGATAGGAAGACTCCAGGCAGGGGGCTGATAGCTAGATTCTACACCCCCACCCTATCCCATTTTTCCAGGCACCTGTGTTCTGCTCTCCCTCAGCTACGTGCCAGTTACCCATTTCCTTCAAAACCTCAGACCCCTGCCCAGTTTCTCCTTTGTCCGTAGTGGCCTGTATACCTCAACCACGCAGTGCGTTTGGGCTCTTATATCTTATGACACCTCCGGCATGTACATCCATTTTCTCCTATTAATCTCTCTCTGTTAATTTGATTATTAGCCCAGACAGAAGAATTTAGAAGGTAGGAAGAAAGTATTTTTTCAGCCCCTACGGTATGAAACCAGAAATGGGGGAAAAGAAAAAAAAAGTGGAGAAACAGATTATTGAACTGGTTACCAGCACCAGTAACTGGGGCTCAGGCCCACTGGAGACATGGTGGGCACCCTGTAGAACTTGCCTCAAAATTGTCTCACAGAAGGACAGGGAAGTTGGAACAATTATCCGTGGATTCCTCTTCCCCCCATTTCCAGGCTGCAACTGTGTGCTGATTGAGGGTACTGATGCCATAGAAGAAAGCCTTGGGGTAGGAAAGCAGAAAGGTACAACTGCTCCCAGTTGAGTGGGGAGGGGACCCTGGCAGTACACATGACACTGCTTCCTCCAGCGGTGCTGACATCATTTGGGTAAAGAAGAGATGGTGCAAAGCATCAGAGAATCTATGAATATCCTCACTCCAAATTGCTCCTCCTTATATTTATTCACATTTTCCAATAATGCAATCACCTCCTTCGAAGTTGCCCAAGCCAGAATGCTTTGAGTGATCAAATACGTTTTCATTCACCATATTTAATATCAAAAAGTTTTGCTTTTCCACACTTTTTTGAAAATTGTAGAAAAACACACATAACATAAAACTTACCTGTGTGGGGGCTAAAAAATATTAATACTTTTCCTCCTACCTTCTAGGTTCTTCTGGCCAATAATCAAATTAACAGAGACTGATAAAACGAGAAAATCAAGGTTTTAATGCACATGGAGAATTCACATAAACATGAATAAATTCCAAAACAGTCAGGCAACGTTGGGTTGGACAAGGGAGAAAGGGGGTTGGGGACTGGGTACTAGATTTCAGAAGTGAGAAAGGGCAACTTACATGTATGTGGTTTAGGAAGAGCGAACACATTGCAGGAAAATCTTTGCTAGGCGACTCAGAAACAGTTGGACACAGAGGGTATGTAACTAACAAGCACATGCCTGAGGCCCTCTTGTTCACCACACTTAATTCCAATTAGGCTAGGGAAACATCCAAAGATCTCCTTCCTAAAGCAGGTTTTTCTGTCTGAATCTCTTGGGTAGGAAAGGGGAGAGGGTCAAAGGCTTCCTCTGAGTCTTGTTTCTTTTTTTTTAATATATTTTATTTTATTTTTTAACTCATCTTTATTGTGGAATGTATTACAGATGTTTCTCCCTTTTTTCCTCATTGACGCCCTCCTCCCCAATCCCGCCCCCCTCCTGCCTTCCCCACACTATTGTTCATGTCCATTGGTTATGCATATATGCATAGAAGTTCTTTGGTTCATCTCATCCCGCCCTCCCTCCCCCCTTCCCTTTGAGGTTCATCAGTCTAACAACCAATTTGTACTTCTTAATTCCTTCATCTTTTTCACCCATCCCCCCAGCCCCCACCCATCTGGCAAGCAACAAAAAGTTCTCTGTATGTGTGAGTCTGTTTCTGTTCTGCTTGCTCATTTTGTTTATAGATTCAATTGTTGATAGATACGTATTAATTGCCATTTTATTGTTCATATTTTTGTTCTTCACCTTCAAGAAGACCCTTCAACATTTCATGTAATACTGTTTTGGTTGTGATGAATTCCTTTAGCTTTTTCTTGTCTGGGAAATGCTTAATATGTCCATCGATTCTAAATGATAGCTTTGCAGGATAGAATAATCTTGGTTGTAGGTCATTGCTTTTCATCACCTTGAACATCTCTTGCCACTTCTTACTGGCCTGCAAAGTTTCTTTTGAGAAATCAGTGGAAAGTCTTATGGGAGCTACTTTGTAGGTAATGGACTGCTTTTCTCTCGCTGCTTTTAAGATTCGCTCTTTCTGTTTAACCTTTAGCATTTTGATGATGATGTGTCTTGGTGTGGACCTCTTTGGGTTCAACTTGTTTTGGATTCTCTGTGCTTCCTGGACTTGTATGTCTGTTTCTTTCACCAAGTTAGGGAAGTTTTCTGTCATTATTGTTTCAAATAGGTTTTCAATTTCTTGCTCTCTCTTCTCCTTCAGGCACCCCTATGATGCGAATGTTGGCCCACTTGAAGTTGTCCCAGAGACTCCTTACACTATCCTCATTTTTTTGGATTCTTTTTTCTTTTTGCTGTTCTGGTTGGGTGTTTTCTGCTTCCTTATATTTCAAATCGATGGTTTGCTTCTTGGCTTCACCTACTCTACTATTGATTCCTTGTAAATTATTCTTTATTTCAGTTAGTGCATCCTTAATTTCTGACTGGTCCTTTTTTATGTTGTTGATGTTCTCACTAAGTTCCTTGGAGGTCTCCTTAAGTTCCTTGAAGGTCTTACTAAGTCCCTTGAATGTCTCACCAAGTTTCTTGAGCAACCTTATAACCTGTGTTTTGAACATCAGATTGATTGCTTATCTCCGTTTTGTTTAGTTTTTTTTCCTGGAGTTTTGTTCTTTTCTTTCATTTGGGACATGTTTCTTTGTCTCCTCATTTTGGCTGCTTCCCTGTGATTGTTTCTATGTATTAGGCACAGTTGCTATGTCTCCTAGGCTTTGTAAGGTGGCCTACTATTGTAGGTGTCCTGGAGGATCCAGTGGCACAGTCTCCCTGATCACCCCAGCTGGGCCCTCGAGGTGCACCCCTAGTGTGAACTGTACACCCTTCTGTTGTATTTGAGACTTGATTGCTGTTGGCACATCAATGGGAGGGATTTACTCAGGCTGATCAGCTACACGGACTGGCTGTGCCCACTAGCCATTGGCCTCTGACTACCTTGGAGGATCAGCTGTGTAGGGGCCCACCACACAGAGCAAGACTTACTTCACCAGGGCTCTGGTACCCACTGAGTCCACTCATTGAGTGTGTCACTTGTGGGGGTGGTTGGGTGGTGGTGTTTCGATGTGGTCTGAAGCTGTCCACTGGGTGTGCTAGCTCTGGGGCAAGGTCAGCCACTGCCTGTGTTCTATCCAGGGCCACCAGGCATAAGCTACAAAGTGATCTGCAGATGGCTGTTTCTTATGCTGGGCTTGGAGGTGTCCAGGAAAAACCAAGCTGTGAACCAAGGCTGGCTGCTTCTAGTGCCAGGCCTGGGGTCACTTAATGAGAGGTATGGGGCTCACTGAGACCAGATGCTGCTTGTTTGAGAGATTTTAGGAAATTCTGAAGCAGGATCCAAGACAGGCCAATCCTATGGTAAAGCCTTTGGAAATAGCTTGGGTGGGCCAGAAAGTTGGGTGGGACAGGGCCTCAGGGAATCACCAGGGCAGGGCAAACATTGTGAGCCAGGTTGCCGGAGTCCCAGATATTGTGGCAGTCTGCCTGCCCTGTGGGGGAAGGGCTGAGAACAACGGCCTCCGCCAGCACATCTGACCAGGAGAAACCCACCCCTCCAGCCCTTGTCGCAAGGCCAAACAGCTCAGGTCTTCCCTATTCTCTGGTGCCCCTCAAGCTGCCTCCCCTCCGAGCTCAGAGGGAGCAAGTCTGAGTAAGTCCATGCACTGACCCTTTAAGAGGAACTGCCTGGGGCTCCCTCTGCCTCAGTTCCCACTGGTTTTACAGCCAGAAGTTATGGGGACTTTTCTTCCTGGCACTGGAACCCTGAGCTGGGCTCCTGGTGTGAGATGGGGACACTTCATTCCTCAGGGAGGACCTTCCCAGCCAACGTATCCTCCTGATTTTTATCTGCCACAGGTGGGTGTGGGACCAGCCCATCCACGCCTCCACCCCTCCTACCAGTCTGAGTGTGGCTGCTTCTTTAATTTCATAGTTATAGGACTTCCATTCAGCTTGATGTCAGGTGGTTCTGAATGATGCCTGTGTTGTAGTTTCACTGTAATTTTGATGTGGTTGTGGGAGAAGGCAATACCACGTTTACCTACGCCGCCATCTTGACCAGAAATAAGTCTTGTTTCTTAATAAACACCTTAAAATCAATATCTCAAAAGGACAGCTTCAGAATGGCAGAATTTTGGTCCCTTCACCATCTTAACCATTTTTAAGTAGTGTTAGTTTAGCAGTGTTAAGTATAGACACATTGTTGTAAAACAGACTTCCAGAACTTTTTCATTTTGAAAAACAGAAACTTTATATTAAACAATAACTCCCCCTTTCCTTTTGTTTTTTATACTTTTAGATGGGGAACAGGCCATGTCAGCTACCCAAGATCCTATCAACAAGTAATGTTTGCTACTCCACAATTAAGTGTTCTCAAGTTCTCTTTGTCATGTCATTCTTGTATATACAGCAGTTTGTTCCTACCCACTTTCTGTGTCTCCAAGATTGAGTGTACTGTTACTTTTCACTTTAATAAACCTTGCCACTATTTGCTTAAAACTCCTCCTATGTGAGTGTCCCTGGTATTCTTTTCCTGCGACATGGCACAAGAAACTGTTTCCTCCAGTAACAGATGTATAGCAGTTTGTTCAAACAAACAAGATGAAGATCATTTTAATTTTTTAAAAAAATTAAAACAAAAGACTTGTATTCAGAATATTATAAGACACTGAAGAAATTGAAGAAGATACAAAGAAATGGAAGCCTATACCATGCTCATGGATAGGAATAATTAACATTGTTAAAATGTCCATATTATCCAGAGCAATCGATAAGTTCAATATAATTTCTATCAAAATACCAACAGCATATATCACAGAACTAGAACAAATAATAGAAAAATGTATATGGAACCACATAAGACCTTGAATAGCCACAGCAATATTGAGAAAGAAAAACAAAGTTGGAGAAATCACGCTACCTGACATCAAACAATACTATAAGGCCATAGCCTTATGGTATTAGCATAAAAACAGACACATAGATCAATGGAACAGAGTAGAGAGCCCAGAAATAAATCCATACCTTTATGGTCAATTACTATTTGACAAAGGATTCAAGAACATAAAATGGGGTAAAAAAAGTCTTATTCAATAAATGCTGTTGGGCTTAGCCGGTGTGGCTGAGTGGATTGAGCATCGTCCAATGGACTGAGAGGTCCGGGTTTGATTCCCAGTCAGGGCACATGCCTGGGTTGCAGGCTCAATCCCCAGTAGGGGGCATGCAGGAGGCAGCTGATTGATGTTTCTCTCCTCACATCTATGTTTATATCTCTCTTTCCCTTCCTCTCTCTCTAAAAAATCAATAAAAATAAATAAATATTTTAAAATGAATAAATAAATAAATGGTGTTGGGAAAATTGGACAGATATGTGCATAAAAAGTGAAACTAGACCACCTTCATATGCCATATACACGAATAAACTCAAAATGGATTAAAGACTTAAATGTAAGACTTGATACCATAAAAATCCCAGGAGACAACATAGTCAGTAAAATCTCAGACATTTCTCTTAGTAACATTTTTGCCAATATATCTCCTCAGGCAAGGGAAACAAAGGACAAAGGAAAAAATACACAAATGGGACTACATCAAACTAAAAAGTTCTTGCACAGCAAAAGAAACCATCAACAGAACGAAAAGACAACCCACTATAAAGGAGAACATATACTCCAATGACACACCTGATAAGGGACCAATATCCAAAATTTATAAAGAATGTATACAAGTCAACACCAAAAAAATAAAAAATAAAACAAAAGCACACAGTCGAATTAAAAATGGGCAACAGGATCTAAATAGATACTTCTCTAAAGAGATCATACAGATGGTCAATAGACATATGACAAGATGCTCAAAATCACTAATCATCAGAGAGATGCAAATTAAACCACAATGAGATATCACCTCACACCTGTCAGAATGTCTATCATCAATAAGTCAACAAACAACAAGTGTTGACGAGGATGTAGAGAAAAGGGAACCCTAGTGCAGTGTTGGTGGGAATGCAGATTGATGCAGCCACTGTGGAAAACAGTATGGTGTTTCCTCAAAAAATTAAAAATGAGCCCTGGCCGGTTTGGCTCAGCGGTTGGAGTGTCGGCCTGCGGTCCAGAGAGACCCGGGTTTGGTTCCCGCTAGGGGCACGTACCTCGGTTGCAGTTTGTCCCCGGCCCTGGTTGGTTGTGCAGGAGGCAGCCACTCGATGTGTCCCTTTCACGTCGATGTTTCTCTCTCTCTCTCTTCCTCTCTCTCTCCCTCCCACTCTATCTGAACAAAAATGGAAAAATGTCCTCGGGTGAGGATTCAAAAAAAAAAAAAAAAATTAAAAAAAAAAAATTAAAAATGAAACTGCCTCATGACCCAGCAATTCCACTTCTGGGAATATACCCGAAGAAACCTAAAACACAAATTTGAAGAATATATACACCCCAATGTTCATTGCAGTATTATTTACAATAGCCAAGATTTGGAAGCAGCCCAAGTACCCATCAGTAGATGAGTGTGTAAAAAGCCTGTGGTGGTATATTTACACAATGGAATACTACTTGGCCATAAAAAAAGAAAATACATTTTGTGACAGCATGAATGTACCTGGAGAGTATTATGCTAAGTGAAATAAGCCAGCCATGGAAAGACAAATACCATATGATTTCACTTACATGTGGAATCTAATGAACAAAATAAACAAACAAAATAAAAATAGACTCATGGGTACAGAGAACAAATTGACAGCTATAAGAGGGGAGGGGAGTTGGGAGGCTGTGTAAAAAAGGTGAAGGGATTAAACAAAAAGAGAAACCTCCTAGATACAGACAACAATAGAGTAATTACCAGAGGGAAGGGGGTCGGGGGGTAAAAGAGGGTAAAGGGGGATAAATGGTTTTGAAAGAAAACTTGACTTTGTGTGGTGAACACACAATACAATATACAGATGATGTATTATAGAATTGTACACATGAAACCTATACATTTATTAACCTATGTCACCGCAATAAATCCAATAAAAATTTTTTAAAAATTTTGTTTGAAATAATATAATATTTCATGTAAGTATTATTTTAAAAATTAGAAAACTATCAAAAAGGGAGGAAGGGCAAATTACTTATGATTTTAACACCTAAACATATTTATAATCAATAGTTTTGGTCTATTTTCTTTTAACAAGCAGGTACATTTTCCACAATTGTAATCATACTTTATGTACAATATAGTTCCTTTTTATTTTAACCTGGATAATGACAAAGTCCTACATGTAGGCTAAAATAAAAACACGATTGCTCAAGTACAAGATAGATGATAGAGGAGCTAACATAATTTGTGTTAAAACATTCACAAATACAACACACAAGTAAAAGACCTGGGGTTGTTAGTTTGCCACAATTTCAGTGTGAATTTCTGTTGACATAAGGCTTCTAATAATCATGTGCAATACTGGGGTACTTTAAAAAAGCTATAAATCAATTTCTCCAAAGCAGAAAAACATATCTTAAAACAGAACCAGAGATTTACAACCAATATAGTGTAAAATATCTGAGAATATTATCATTTGAAAGAAAGATCTGGGGACAGTTAGCATAGGAAATAGAATTGAGAAGACCATACCCTTTTTTTGGAGTAATAGCTTTTTTTTTTTTTTTTTAACTTATTTTTATTGTTGAATGTATTACAGATGTTCCTCATTTTTCCCCCATTGCCCCCCTCCTCCCCATTCCTGCCCCCCTCCTGCCTTTCCCCACACTGTTGTCTGTGTCCATTGGTTATGCATATATACATATAAGTTCTTTGGTTTATTTCTTCCCACCCCCCATCCCCCTTCCCTTTGAGGTTTGTCAGTCTAACAACAAATTTGTACTTCTTAATCCCTTCACCTTTTTCACCCCTCCCTCCAGCCCCCACCCATCTGGTAACCAACAAAAGTTCTCTGTATCTTTGAGAATGTTTCTGTTCTGCTGTTCATTTTGTTTGTAGATTCAACTGTTGATAGATATGTACTTATTGCCATTTTGTTTGTTCATATTTTTTTATCTTTTTCTTCAAGAAGACCCTTCAACATTTCATATAATAATGGTTTGGTGGTGATGAACTCCTTTAGCTTTTCCTTGTCTGGGAAACTCTTTATATGGCCATCGATTCTAAATGACAGTTTTGCAGGATAGAGTAATCTTGGTTGTAGGTTCTTGCTTTTCATCACTCTGAATATTTCTTGCCACTCCCTTCTGGTCTGCAAAGTTTCTTTTGAGAAATCAGCTGACAGTCTTATGGGAACTCCCTTGTAGGTAACTAACTTCTTTTCTCTTGCTGCTTTTAAGATTCTCTCTTTGTCTTGAATCTTTTGCATTTTGATGATGATGTGTCTTGGTGTGGGCCTCTTGTGGTTCATCTTGTTTGGGACTCTCTGTGCTTCCTGGACTTGTATGTCTGTTTCCTTCACCAAGTTAGGGAAGTTTTCTGCCATTATTGTTTCAAATAGGTTTTCGATTTCTTGTTCTCTCTCTTCTCCTTCTGGTACCCCCAAGATGCGAATGTTGGCACGTTTGAAGTTGTCCCAGAGGCTCCTTACACTATCCTCATTTTTTGGGGTTCTGTTTTCTTTTTGCTGTTCTAATTGGGTGTTTTTTGCTTCCTTATATTCCAAATCGATGGTTTGCTTCTTGGCTTTACCTACTCTACTATTGAATCTGTGTAAATTATTCTTTATTTCAGTTAGTGCTTCCTTTATTTCTAACTGTGCATCCAGCATTTCTGACTGGTCCTTTTTCATGCTCTTGAGGCCCTCTCTAAGTTCACTGAGGTTCTCACTAAGTCCATTGAGCATCCTTATAAGCAGTATTTTGAACTCAGCCTCTGTTAGGTTGCTTAACTCCATTTCACTTAGTTCTTTTCCTGGAGTTTTGTTCTGTTCTTTCATTTGGGACCTGTTTCTTTGTCTCCTCATTTTGGCTGCCTCCCTGTGTTTGTTTCTATGTGTTACTTAGCAAGAGGTGTGGGGCTAGCTGAGACCAGATGCTGCTTGTTTGAAAGAATTTAGGAAAAGCTGAAGCAGGATCCAAGACAGGCCAATCCTATGGTAAAGCAACTGGCAACAGCTTGGGTGGGCCTGAAAGTTGGGTGGGGCGGGGCCTCAGGGAATCACCAGGGCGGGGCCAACAGTGTGAGCCAGGTAGCTGGAGTCCCAGATATGGCGGCGTCTGCCCACCCAGGGAAGGGCTCACCAAAGGAACAAAAGCCTCTGATAGCACGTCTGTCCAGGAGAAAGCTGCCTCTCCAGCCCTCGCTCCAATGCCAAACACCTCAGTTCTTCCCCATATGACTCTGGTGCCTTTCAGGCTCCCTCCCGCACGCTGGAGCCTGGAGGGTGGGAGTCCGAGTAAGTCCATGCACGGGCCCTTTAAGAGGAGCTGCAGGGGGCTCCAGCCGCCTCAGCCTCAGTTCCTGCTGGTTTTTCCAGCCAGAAGTGATGGGGATTCTCTTCCTGGCACTGGAACCCTGAGCTGGGCACCTGGTGTGGGACGGGGAGCCCTCAGTCCTCAGGGAGGACCTTCCCAGCCGAGGTGTCCTCCTAATTTTTATCCGCCACACGTGGGTGTGGGACCAGCCCGTCACGCCTCCACCCCTCCTACCAGTCTCCATGCGGCTTCTTCTTTAATTCTGTAGTTGTAGGACTTCCATTCAGCTTGATTTCAGGCGGTTTTGAATGATGGTTGTTCTGTAGTTTAGTTGTAACTTTGATGTGGTTGTGGGAGGACGCGATACCGCGTTTACCTACACCGCCATCTTGACCGGAAGTCCTGGAGTAATAGCTTTTGACAATTACTTGGATATATTTTCAATTTCAACCCCAATATAAAAGTAAGTCCTTAAAAAAATAACAAAGGCTTTATTGCCATAACTTTATTAGAGTTGAACAACTATGAACCGGATTTTAATGACTCATGTTTGAAAACCAAGGGTCCCTTAAGTATGAATTTGAATGAAAAAGTGAGTGTGTGGTTTCTGAACCAGAAGAAATCCTAGAAGCAACAGCAATATCATGTACAGTTATAGAACAACATAGATTGAGCTTTACTTTTAGAAATATGTTTTGTGTTTTAGATATCAAATAATTTAAATTTAACAGGAATGCAAACTTATTCAAACAAAAGAGAGATATATATGTAACAATATATAATCAATGTTGATGTGTAATATGTTATTCCCTGCCTTTTCCTATGGTATTTCAAACATTTATCCCCCAGTACATATTTAAGTTGTTTTTTGTTAGCTTTAGGAAATGAGATTTTTTAACACATGTGCTTGTGTTTCTCTAAAATAAAAATATACCAAAGGTAGTCCTCTTGGACTAGATTAATACATATAAATCTAATTTATTCTCTTAAATATTTGTTTTATGTTTCATAGAATCATAAAATAAACATACATTCTTTTATAGTTATTTAAGTTGTTTCCTGTATTTTTTTTTTTTTACCACGATTACTTACAATGCAAAACATGCAAATGTACCTATGGTTTTATTTCTATGAGATAGATTGCCCAAACTGGGATAGCTGGGTCAAAAGTTATGTGCAATTTTTATTTGAATAAATTTTCCAGATTATTTTTTAAAAAGTAAAGTTCCCCACAGACCCCTCCAACAGCGCATGGAACTCTTGACTCTCCACTTCGACAGAAACACAGCTATTGTAGAGTTTACATTCTTGTAAAAATATCTGTAATTATTTGAAAGGATTTGCTAGTGAGATTGGACTGTTTCATATCATTCTAGATAACAGAATTAGTTAGTATAAGTTAAATCAGCTTTTGGCTTGCTGTAATTTTTCTAGCAATGAGAGCTGTTTATAAATGAAATAGACTGCCTTATTAAGAGATCAGTTTACTGTTTCCTGAAGCTGAGCTTTGGAAATGGCCTGACTAGAAATAATCCTTATATTTGTATAATAGCTTACTATTTACATAACCCATTCATATCTTTTGATTTCCATTAATCTTTGAATCTCCATGAATCTATTATTCTATAGATATGCAAGTTCTTTAAAAATCTTGTTTTCTGAAAATTCATATTAATCCCAAATATATTCTCTCATTTTTCCTCTCTCTCTCTCTCTCTCTCTCTCTCTCTCTCTCTCTCTCCCCGCATCCCCAGTTTTCTCTTTGGCATTCTGGAAAAATTGAATATTATGGAGCACATCATTCATCCAGATGTATATGGTATAGTTATCAATGTGCTAATTATTTATCTTTTACACATCACATGCTAACTTAATATTCACTTTAAAAACTATAGGTTTAATTCAGACTTACCTATAGACATAATAGGACTCTTTGGTTTAGACTTATTTTTATTACCCTAGCTACGTCAGTGATGCTAGAACCAGTTTACAGTATAGCCCTCCCTTTGTCTCCTGCTAACTACATTTTTATACGAAAATTAAAGGAGAAGACCTTAAAAACAAGATAATAGAGTAGTTTGAATTAACAGTTGGATTTCTTTTCTTTTCTTTTTTTTTTTTTGGTAGAGCTTGCAGTTCTTAGAAAGCCAGGAAAAGAACATGTTCTTAGAGCAGTAAACACCACGTACCTGAGAACTTGGTGGTTAAATATCTTGGCAACAATGGTAGTAAACCATCTCAAGGACAGATGACATGTTATTTCCCAGATGTCACTGTTTAGTTGTGTCACTGTCCAGCAGCAGCCACTGATTAGAAAAAAATCCTTTCTCCCCTGAAGGAGCCTGGCCAGCACCGAAGGCAGTAGGGGAGATGTTGGCAAGGTACTGGAACAGGTGGCAGCAGCAGGTGTGATAGGCAAGAGATGACAAGGGCACAGAGTGTGCTGTTGGCAAGCTGTCGGCAACCAGAGTTCAGGAACTACTGCTAGCAGAGGAAATGCAGAGATGGTGGCACGGGGATAGAGGAGCAGGGCAGAACAGACTGTCATAGCAGGATGACAGGTACCCCCTGAACGAGCACAAACAGGGAACGTGATGAGAGTGGAAGTGGTGGCCTGCAGCCCCAAATTGGCTTGGGAGGATCACACCACGGAGACAGGGAAGCCTGCGGTACTCCAGCAGACGTGCGAGTCACCCAGAGCTCACAGGTCAGAAGGCAGTCCATGTACTGCGGCCACCATGGAGAGATAAACATAAACAGAAAGGAAATGTAGTGATATTTTATTTTCCATCTATTGTTTATGCTTTGCTTTTTATCCACTCAAGAAACAATGATTTTAAAGGAGCATCTTGTATCCCTAAACGTTCTAAGAACCCAGAGGTCTTAGGTTGGAATCAGAGATTAAACATCTTGTTATAACCTCAATTCTATCTGCTCTATAGCCGTGTTGAGACCACGTATCAAGATGGCTAATTATACATGACTGTAAAATGCTTCTCTCATATGAGTCTATTGAGTAAATATTTACTGATGCCAGATTACTGCATAAAAGTTCTATGAAACAGGGAGTCACTGAGGACCGCTGCTCTTCTGCATTTGGATACAACCTTGACAATGTAACTTTGCAGTGTGAGGACATTTTAATTAAATGTGATAGAACTCCATCAATATTTTATTATGTTTACTATGACAAATTATCTCACACATGAAGATATTCCTCTAGGAGGATAGTATTTGAAAGTGTCAATCCTGCTCAGGGAAGAGTTGAGTTGCAAAGCAGAATTTAATTTCAGTATCTTACAATGTATTATGTTTTCTGATACACCCAATAATAATTTAAAAAGTGATGGTTTAAAAAACATTAACTGTAGCAATGACAAAATTGGTTTATTCATTCAGAAAGATTTTCTTAGTGCTCACTTTGTACCAGATCTTGTTTTAAGTGCCAGAGAGGTCATAATAAGCAACAACATAAAACTAGCCATGACTTTTATTGAACTTTCATTGAGGTGAAGGGAGGCAAATGATAAATAAACCACTAGAATAATACTAAAGCAAAATAAGCAGGAGGAAGACATTAGGTTGCAAGACAGAATGTTGCTGTTGTATATAGAGTGGTCAAGAGAGACATTTTGACAAATTGCCATTGAACAGAGACATAAAAAGTGGGGAAGCAAGCTGTGCAGATATAAAGAGGAGAAATATGCTAAGAAAAAGCTGCTTGGTGCAATTCAGTATAACCATTCAGGGGTAAGGAACCTTTTTTCTGCCAAGGGCTATTTGGATATTTATAACATCATTCATGGGCCATACAAAATTATCAACTTAAAAATTATCCTGCTATATTTGGTCAGGCTAATTGGTAATTTGGTGAGACCTGTCATGTTAGCTGGTATTGATTTCACAGGTCTTATACAGCCTGTGGGCTGGACGTTCCCTACCCCTGTATGGCAAAGATTATGAAGTTTTTTCTACAAGATAAGGGAAAATGTTGAAGGGCTCTGAGAAAAATTATGTGGTCTGAATTAGTTTTCCAAAAGATTACTCTGGCTGTTGGTTAGACAATAGACTGTAATGGGCACAAAGGTCAGAGCTAGAAGGTCTATTTGGAGGCTGTTGAAACAATCCGGTCCTGAGATGATGTGGCTTGGACTAGTGTATTTGCATTGGAAGGAACTGAAGGGGTTGGATGCTGGACACATTTTGAAGGTAGAGCAACAGCATAGGATGTGCTGAGTACAAGGGAAACAGAGGAAGCCAGGGAAGGCACCAAGATTTTTGAACTAAACAACTGTGCAGAATGGATATGCCATTAACTGAGATAGGGAAGGCTACCGGAAGAGTAAATTTGGGGGGAGGAAATAAGGAGCTGTGTTTTGGCTATCTATTAGGTAACTACAGGAAGATATTGAATACGTATTAATTATAGAAGTCTGAAGTTAGGGAGAAATCAGCTCCAGTGATGTAAATTCAAAGGCCATGGGCATATAGATGAAATTTAAAGCCTTGTGACTAGATGAGGCCACCCAGGAAATTAGTGTAGGTAGGAAAAAAAACTAAAGACTTCTCAGTTAAGCTATGAATAAAATGAAAACAAAAGAGACCTGAAACCCTCAGTTAGTGGGGCAAACAAAAATGAGAGAGAGGTGACAAGAAAACAAGAGCAGAGATTATTTTAAAAAGGGCTAAGTGGCCCAGCCAGTGTGGCTCAGTGGTTGAGCGTTGACCCATGCACCAAGAGGTTGCCTGTTCAATTCCTGGTCAGGGCACATGCCCAGGTTGTGGGCCAAATCTTCAGTGGGGGGCATGCAGGAGGTAGCCAATCGATGTTCTTTCTCATTGATGTTTCTGTCTCTCTCCCTCTCCTTTCCTCTCTCTCTAAAATCAATAAAGAAAAAAAGGGCGGATGGGAATTGATCAATAATGTTAAATGTTAGTAGTTAAGTCAGAAGAGATCTCAGAATGGACCATTAAATTTGACAGACTGATACTCATAAGTGACCTTGGCAAATACTATTTTTGTGAATGGTGAAAAAGAAATCTTTACTTCAATGAGGCCAAGAGATAATGAGAAGAGGATTTGGAATTTTTTTCACTCATTTATGAATTTTATTTTTCAGGGGACCAGAGAAATGGGAAGATGGCTAAAAAGGAATATGGGAATGAAGAAAAAGAAGTTTTTAAAGATAAGAGACATTTTAAGATAAAAGTATGTTTTTATGAAGATGGGAATGATCAAGTAGGAGAAACAACTTAATGTAAAAGAAGGAGGGGAAAGGTGCTGGATGGGATTCAGTGCTCTAGCTGAGGACAGGATTTCCCAGCCTTGACACTATTGACATTTGAGCCAGACAATTCTTTGTGGTAGGGGCTCTCTAATATATTGCAGAATGTTTAGCAGGATACCGGGTCTCTACCCATTAGATGCCAGAGCACCCCTTCCCCAAAGTCAAGTTGTGATGATCAAAAATGTCTCTAGATTTTGTTAAATGCCTCCTGGGGGGAAAAATCACTGAGAACCACTGGTGTAGGACTTGGTCTTAGATAAGAGTGCAGACACTTCATCTACAGTAGCAGGAGAGAAGGCCATGGCTTCAGATCATCTTGAAGTTGTGATAGTGCAAATATGATTGATTCTGTTTCACCTGAGAATGTGAAGGGGAAAGAATGCACTGGAAATAGGAGAAAAGGGGAGCAGCATCTGGGAGGAAGGGAAGATGAATGATCTAGGGAAATGTACTTTGATTGACAGAGAACACTAAAGCTAGTGGTAATGAATTTAAAGTAAAATCAGGCAGCATGGTTAAGGCATTATGACTATGGTTGTGGGTGGAGGACAAGTTTATTACAGGAAAAGAAATCAAGAAACTGAGAGTCAAGGGTATTGAAGGATATATAATATGGAAATCATTAAGAGATAGGCCAGAAATATATATATGAGAGAAGATAACATCTTTAAGAAATAAGATATGAGCATCTGAAGATGTCTCCAATAAGGAGCAACAATGAAGGTAGCGAGTGGTGTAATCTAAAGGCATGAACTCCAAAGCTGGGATTTTAGGAAGAAGTGAAGAGTGATGGTCTAGAAAATCACCTACCTCAGTTCTGGCCCAATGGAACAATGAATGGAAATCAGGGAAAGTGGAAATACAATGATAAAGGGATTAAAATTAGTAGCTCAAAATATTATCCTGTCATATTAAGAAGCCATTCATGACTATTTCTAATAGACACCTCTAACAAGGATCGTATTTTGAAAATTGTAAACATAGTTTTCTCCTTCATCTTTTTCAGTATAAGACCTATATCAAGTTGACCCAAAATATGCAACTATTTGGAAAGGGGAAATGATAATAAGAATTTATTGTAAAACATGAAGAGAAAGAATAAAGTAATATTTTACTTCTAACAAGCAAAATAGAATTGGGTGGCAGGACTAGTTAGGCATAGCTTTGCAAACCAGTCTACTGTCTTTCTAGAGCGAGGTTTCTTAACCTCAACAATATCTCCGTGTTTGGGGGACTGTCCTGTGCATTGGAGAAGGTTTAACAATATCCCTGGCTTCTACCTAGCAGCACCCCACCTCAAGTGTAACAACAAAAATTTCCCCAAATACTGCCAAATATCTTGTGGAGGAAAGAAAAAACACCTTTTGTTGAGAACCCCTGACAGAAGATTTAAAGTTCATTTTAGTTCCATTTAGAATATCAAGTCAGGTCTTTAGGACTTACACAATAGAATTCTCCACAAGACAAAGAAAATACTTCCTTTACCTAGAGCAGCTAAGCCATAGAAAAAGGGTATAATCCAAATGGGGGGGGGAATGTATAATTAGGCAAAAGACTTCCTCACTTTCTTTATACAGTAAAAATGTGCTGCCACTTTTAGTCCAATTCCCATCCTCTGGAAATAACTTTAATTATTCAATTGCTATTCCATTTAATAGCACTTCAGCTCTTTGAAGACAGTTATCATGCCCCTCCTAGTTCGTCCTCTTTTTGAGTTAATCATTCCAAATTTTGTCATCTAGCTTTACATGCTGGTAGACTTTTCTTGTGAATCATTTTCATGGGGGCCCTGGAGAAAAAAAATCGAAGGTGTCTTTGCTTCTGTGTGACTGTAATCGAGAGTGTACATCCTCAGGGCTTCTTCGGGTGCTCAACAGACATATCTCTTTTTTTAAAAAAAAAAAAGTATTTATTTTTAGAAAGAGAGAGAGAGATGATTTGCTGCTCCACTTACTTATGCATTCATCAGTTGTTTCTTATATGTGCCCTGACTGGGAATCGAACCTGCAACTTTGGTACATCTGAATGATGCTCTAACCAACTGAGCAACTTGGCCATGACTCTTCTAAAAATCTTTTTTAAATATTAATTTATTGATTTGAGAGAGAGAGAGAAACTTCCATTCGTTATTCCACCTATCTATGTATTCCTGTTTCTTGTATGTGCCCTGATAGGGGATTGAACCCACAACCTTGGCATGTGGGGACTAGGCTCTGACGACCTGAACCACCCTGCCAGGGCCTACAGACATGTCTCTTAAGGCACTAACAATAGCCACAATTGTTTCTTTCATGAATGCGTAATTATCTTAAATATATATCATTGGCCTTCCACCAAAAGCAGGGCACTCCCATTGGTGTGGAATTTGGCAGTGGCCTGCCAGCATCCACCATAACGATCCGTGATACTAGAGATGCGAGGGCCCGGAGCTGCCTGGGAGTGGGGACACCAGTCTCGAGTGTAAACTCCAATCCTGTCGGTGTGACCCTTCCTTGACAACTTAAATAACTGGTGTTTCTTCTTTTTAACAATCATTACATCGTTTTGCCTTTATTCTTAAGCTGTAACATGATAACTAGTACCTGGAGGGATAGGAGAAGTAAGTATTGATTGAAAGAATTCAAGCAGCAGTTACAAGAAATTACCAAAGGAGGAAAGAATGGGGAGAACATGTTAGGAAAGAAGTTAATGACCACTGAGAAGGTGGGGAGGGGGTGATGGTGGTGTAGAGGAGGAGAACAGCAGGAAAGTAGCCAAAAGGTATAGGAATGAATATGCTTTCTCCTTCTGGGGGAACTGACAGCTCCAGTCAGTTAGACCAACCGGAAGGAAGGAGTGCAGAGGGGAGGGGATGGAAGGGCCTAAGGAGGGAAACGGAACACCTGAGGAAGAAAAAGGAAGGAAAGTGACTCCAGGAACAGAGGAATTGAGAGTGTTAAAAGGTGTTGCACGTACTGGTGTGTCCCAGTCAAAGGAATGGAAAGTGAGCAGGAGGAAAAAAACCTGCATGTAAAATAGAGATGGGTCATCAGAAAAAAATTGAGAGAAGGCAGCAAGCTGTGAGACCTTTGATAAAACTTACCTAAGAATAGAGAGCTTAGAGGCTATATCAAGGAATTACATGTTCTAGAGACATATGTATAATTTATGTATTATATACTGTGTAATTATAAATATCATATATTATGTAAAAATAATTTCTGAGAGTTAAACAGGTGATATAGTCAAAACAGAGATATGGTTAGGATTCTACTGACCATGTTGCCAGTGAACTGGGAAGGTTGACTCATTTGACCAGCAGTTAATGTTGAGTAATTTTCCAAACCTTATATGTTGCCATGGAAAAAAGATTTTTGCAGCAATTTTATTTCAAGAATAAATATGTGTAATTTAAATTTTAAAGGGAGAAAATATACGAAATATTTTCAAGAAAATTGGGGGCTTGGGTTTGGTTTTATGATAAATTTGCACTCATGTTTTGAAACAGTGAAATGCTGCGTTTCTGCTTAACTCCAGAGGCCGCTACAAGGGACCAGGCCTGATTTCTCAGCCTCCTCTTTTACTGTACACTACATTTGACCTAGAAAACAAGCACAGGGCAAATTTAAAATGTATTGGAATAAAGAGTTATTTATTTATAAGTTATTCTATTCTGCTTTTAGACTGTGACGGACTGTAGTAGGCTACCAGCCCAACGGACAGATCCCAAAATAGCTATTTTATTTGTTTGCCATGAAGGCCTGATATTCTCTCTATTGGAGATCTTTCTGGGAGTGGGACAAGGTGAAGGAGGCTGGTTTGTAATTTCTAAGGAGGTTCTTATAAAAAAGTTTAAACCTCAGAATGGGAGAAATAAGTATGCTACTTAAGACATTACTTATTCATTTTTAAGACTAAAAATATATCTGTGGATCATTCCCATGGTTTTCATGAAGAGTAAATTTTAAAAAATGTATGTGAAATACCTTTGTAAGCATAAAATACTAAAGAAATTTAAACTCTATTATTCATTTCTCCTAAAATTAAAGTCATTGTTACTGTGCATTACTGATAGTTTCACTAAGTGAAAATTTTAAATAATAAAATACATCTGAAGAAAGATAACTTAGTTCCTGCACATTTAGAGAAAATGAAGTTTGGACAATACTATAAATATTTAGAAGAGAAAACCAAGGAATGTGGACCAAAGTTTAAAGAGGCAAAGTATTTACTATTGTTCCTGTTATAAGGAGACACCCACCCTCTCAGCTTGGAAGCTTGCCGGATTTACTCATGGGCCAAAATTTGCATAGAAATGCCTTGTATTTGTAGGACACATTTCAGAACGAATAACAAAAGTAAACGAATAACAGTTTCGCTATAATGAGCAATGTTAATGATAAAGGATTTTGTAAAGATGGGTAAGCTTGGTAAAAAGGCATAGTGCCTCAGATAACTAATTTATATGACTGGCATATAAAGATAAGTTAAATGAAAAGAAAACAATATAAATGACAGGCCAGTAAGCAATGGTAACTCTGTAGAAGATGAGTGTAAGGAAGGAAGGGAGAGTTTCTGGCTCCTTGAAAGCCTGGCTGGTGTGGCTCAATGGATTGAGCGATGTCCCATGGACTAAGAGGTCCCATGGACTGAGAGTTCCCGGTTCACTTCCTGGTCAGGGTCAATGGATGTTTCTCTCTCACGATGTTTCTATCTCTTTCCTCTTCCTCTCTCTAAAAATAAATGAATAGTG
This sequence comes from Tadarida brasiliensis, assembly GCA_030848825.1. NCBI lineage: Eukaryota > Metazoa > Chordata > Mammalia > Chiroptera > Molossidae > Tadarida > Tadarida brasiliensis. Next base: position 56,737,904 of record CM061257.1, on the reverse strand, counting down.
CTTGCTTCTGCAGCACATAGACTAAAATTGGAAGGATACAGAGAAGATTAGCATGGCCCCTGGGCAAGGATGACACGCATATTCGTGAAGCGTTCCATATTAAATAAATCAATAAATATTAATCAATAAAAACCTATTTTTAAAAAAGCTCCTTGTAAGAATGAGAGAAGAGAGAAGACATGACACAAAAGAGAACCGGTTGATCCCGCTGCATCGGGTCGGCTTCAGGGGCATGAACCTAGGCGGCTGCACGGGGCCCTAGGCTCCAAAAGACCCTGCTTGGTTCAATGCTTTGCTCTTGCCATCTTGAAATTTTTAATAATTTTATCTTTGAAATTAGGTTTTGGAAATGCGGTCTAGCCGGACAAGGGAGCATGTGCCAGAGCAGAGAAGATATGCCCAGCATGCGTGGCTGCCTCTGTTCCTCGCTGCCCCACGAGCACAGAATTCCAGAGGACCCACGATGGGTGCGAGTTCCGTGAGGCTCAAAGCCGCTGCAGGTAAGTCTGTTTCCTCTAAGACTAAGTCAGGCTGAGGGTGCGGGGAGTTGCTGCCAGTCCTGGGCGCCCTTCCGGTGTGAACCGCAACTTGCTGTGGATGCAGAGATGGCAGTGGTGGTGCGCCACTCCCTGTACTAGCCACCCACGCGTGCTGGAGATCGGGACACAGCCCAGAGGGGAAGGGTAGGACAACCCCCAGTTCCTTTTCCTTGCAGTTCTTCCTTACTTATCAGTAAGCCCAAAGTAGAGAGGATGAGTAGAATGTGTGTCTATCAAGAAAGGAAATTTAAAAAGTTGAGTTAGTTTTGTGCAGATTGCCACTGTTCTAATAAGAACAAAATGCATGTATGAGGTACAAACTAGATTGTGTAACTTTAGTGGCTGATTCTGCATGTAAGTAAATGTTCTTATATTTACATTTAAAACAGGACATCGCACAATAGGAAGGTAAACAGTAAAATTTATGCAATAATATACATTTTTAATTTTTCTTTACTGGGAACAGCATTCAATAGCTAATGAAAAAATAGCATGACAAATTGAGAAAGAGAAGCAGAAGAAAAGAACAGTCAATTTGACTGAAAAAAGAGTGCTGGGACGGAGTTCCTGAACCATCACCATGGGTATCTGGGGAACTTAATTTCCTGGCTCTTGACTTCCTCAAATGTAAAATGGGCTAAATTATCTATCTGCAAGGCCTCTTCAAGTCCAAAGGAATCTGTGATTAAACCCAATGGAGCACGTATAAATGGCTAAATTACAGAACTCTATGCAGATTTTGAGATCACTGGAGAAAAAGGCCCTGATATCTGAAAGGGTTCACTTTTTGCAGGACCAGCTCTGTGAGTAAGAGTCTAGTAGATTAGGGAAGAAGGGATAGAAAGCATTACCTGCTGTGCTAGGCACTTTTCATGTTATCCCCATGCGCTCTCACCCCATGCCCATGAAGTGAAGTTGTGATGTTAAGAGGTTAAGCAAACTGAAGCGACTTGTTCATAAAGTGGTAAGGTTTTGAACCTAGGTTCAGGTGCCAAAAAAGACCCTATACTCTTTCCACTGTAACAGAAAATACAAAATCTTTTTAGATAGACAATTAAGTTAGTAGAAATAAAAAGTTCAAAAGTTCACTTGCAAGTAACTTGGAGAAGGAATCTCATATGTTCATTTCACTCTAACCTTCATAGGTGATAAATCATGAATCAAAGGACAAGGTGAAAGTAACTACATTCTTGATGATGTAATTACAAAATTTTGAAGTTTTGAATAACAATTAAAATGAAAATATATAAAATTAGTCAAAAGAAAATGTAAAATCAGTATATATTTTGGAATATTTTATAGTATTCATTTTATGCATATAGTCATGTTAGAAACTGTTTTAAAACTTAAAGTTAATTAGAATACTAGCTATTGTGATTTAGAACGTATTAAATGATACTAGAATAGCACACTTGTGTTGTTACTCTTTTCTAATATTAAAGAAATTCTCTAATCCTACAATTTTTTTATTTATATTTCTAAAATGTACCCTTTGTAGACCAGCCCAAATTAATTATGTTAATTTCCTAAGTTAATTTCCTTAGTACATTGGTGAATTGGGTTTCCTTCTAGTCTCTCAATCCCATAATCAATGCAAAACATAACTAGAAAAGCTTAGCTCTTACTTTAAATACATTAATAATGTCTCCATTTGGTCCAGTGGGAAACTGAAGGCCGAGGGAAATGCTTGCCTGAATTCTTAAAGCAAGTTAGGAACAAACTTCTAATTTTATACTTCTTGTATTATACACTGATAATTATTTCTGCTTGCTCATTCCCACCCCAGCTCTATAACTTGTGGCCCAATCCTGACAAGTTGATACTCAGAATTTTTGGGTGAGCCAAATTAGCAAAGATATTTGATGTTGCCCATACATATCCTTTGACTCATTCATTCCTTGCGTCCACAGCAACTCAATTGTGAACACTGGCAATGCAATCGTTATTTATGGCTAAGTCAAACAGTTCTACTTATGAGAGTTAACTTTTTAAAACTATGAAAAAATATTTTTGCATCCATCATTTATAATATAGAGCAATGCTACTTAACCAGACTCACTCATTGTGTCATTTCAAGGTTTGAATGAGATTATATGTAAGTAAGAGATTTGTAAATTCCAAATGCAGCATTTCAAGGCAAAGTAACATTATGAAAAACATCAAAAAATCATAAAACTTATAGTTACACTTGAATTTACGAGACTGCTAGAAATTATAAAGCTTCTATATTTAATTGGTTTAGAGGAATACAATGAAATTTGATGTTTTCTGACATTTTTCAGAAAAATAAACTTGGGTAAACATCCCATTGGATTATTTTTTGTGGTCCCCAAATAGCCTTTATTACTCTGTTCTTTCTCTCTGTATTATAGCCAAAAATCTACTAATCCAGAAGTAAATAATTTTATTTTTAAATCTTTCATTGACTATTTTATCTCTTCTAGTTAGCATCTCAGTTGACTCCTTCCTTTCAGCTTCTCAGTCACTGTCTGTAGGATAAGACAGAAGAATTCCAGTTAATAATTGAAGAAGAAATGTTAGAATTAGAATGCCACCATTTTTTCAACATTAGTGAAACAATGAATCAAGGCACTGACCATCAACGGTCATTATCATTTCTAAATGAAACAACCAGACAGGTGACTCCTTCTGCATGTTCACAGTACCACCTATGAAGAATTCTGATCAAGGCTCTAGAGATCTAACTGCCAGTTTACAAAGAATAAAGGTGACAGAGAAATATGCTGTAATGATACTGCATACTGTAGTAATGCAATCAGAAAAATCCAGAATGAAGGACATTTTATAGAATAAATCTCCCAGTTTTTTTTTTTTTTTCATGAAATACATTGCGGGGAAAAAATAAAAGGCTTTGTAGATTAAAAAGGTTTAAGAGACATATAAATCAGTTGAAATTTAGATCTTAATTCAAGCAGATTGTAAAATTAGTATGAGACAATCAGAAAAATTTGCACAATGATTTGATGTTTGATTATGTTAAAAAAATTAGTCTTTATTTTTTAAATGTGGTATTTTTGTTTGTTTGTTTTGTTTTTAAGATCCCTTATCTTGCCCTGGCCAGTTTGGCTCAGGGATTAGAGCTCGGCCTGTGGACCAAAGAGTCTGGATTCCTGGTTAAGGGCTCATACCAGGGTTGTAGGACCCATGGATGTTTCTCTTTCTGTGTCTCTCTCCCTTCTTCCCTTCCACTCTCTCTAAAAATAAATAAATAAATAAATAAATAAATAAATAAATAAATAAATAAATAAATAAATGAGGGTGAGGATTAACAAAAAACAAACAAACAAAACATCCCTTATCTTTTATGATTACATACTGAAATATTTATAAATAAAATAATTTACTGTCTGGATTTTGCTTCAAAATAATCTATTAAAGCAGAGTTAATCATTGTTGAAGTTGTGAGATCATTACATATAGATTCATTATTCTATTCTTTCAACATCTGTATGTTTGAAATTTCTCGTAATGAAAAACATCCAGAATTTAATCATTTATTACCATTACTTCCACCACCACTAGCCCGGGCAGAGAGCTACAATCACCTCTCACCTGAATTATTACAATGTCTCGTAATTGATCCCACTGATACCACTCTTGCCTTCTTTGCAGTCTATCCTCAGCACAGCTGCTAGAGTAATTATTTTAAAATTTAAGTCAGATCAAGTTACTGAAGGTGAAAAAGGGTTTTAGCAAAGTATTAGAAGGTTATTAAAATAATTCAGGCTTGAGATCATCGTGGCTTGGACCAGGCAGGTTGGTAGTGGCAAAGATAATATGTGTATCATATTCTGATACATTTTGGTGTAGAGCCAACAGGATTTACTGGTAAATTGCATGTGGAAAAGGAGAAAAATAGAAGAATCAAGGATAACTTCAAGGTTTTTTAGCATGAGAGACTGTGAGAATAGAATTGCATATATTTATGAAGAACAATCATATTTTCTAAAATGAAAAATGACAGTAGAAAGAGAAGCAGTGTTTAACATGTTTGTAAATCTCTTTTCTATCTGTATTAAAAGAGAGCTGGAGACTCATATCTCCGGGCAATTCGTAGAGATAGCTCAAATCCTGTAGTGTCTAAAACACTCCAATCCAGTGTGAAAAATTGAGGTTATTTGAGATAGTGTTGACATTGTGGACTCCCAGAAGTATCTCGGGGTTCTCTGAACTTTCTGAGTGCTGTTGTACACCATTGGTGAATATTTAAATTCAAAATATCTGTTTCTACTCCTAGCATATGGGAATGACAATTGAATCAATTCCTCAGATTTTCAGAGGCAACATATTCCTCCAACTTTATTATATTCATTTTCTATGCCCAGCACAAAATAAGCATTCTTTAAATGTTTGTTGAATAAATTGCAGACTTCCTATACTGTCATTGATTAGAAATACTTATTATAATAAAGTCAAGACCGATATTGGACTGGTAATTGGTAAATCTTAAGCAACAGTATTCTTAGAAAACAATGAACAAAGTATTTACCATGTGATTTAAAATTTTATTGCATTTGATATTTTAATCACACCAGTGGTATATTCTTTATATCTTTGGCTACGGATTTTACTGACAAGCAGCCTTAACAAAATAATTTAAGAGAAAAACCTAAAGGTTAGCTGATTTAGCTGCCTCTGAATATTTTTCTAGGATTAACCCCAGTTTTCCACACACTAGGTACCTAATAGATTAACGCATATTGTATGTAATTTATTAGGAGTACTGGGCCACAAAATAATCCACTATAGCTCAACACTTTCAAAATAGTAATGATCCTGTTTAGCAAGAATAGTATTTTATTGCTACATGCAAATTTAAAAATTAATACTGTGTTTCCTAACTTAATAAAGGGTGACTGTCAAAAACTTCAGTAAAATCTTAGATCATAATGATGACACGTTGAAATGTTTCGTATTAAAGATAATAGAAGACATAGACACCCAATATTCCTTCTATTCAATATTTTAAAGATTTTAGTTAATGCAATAAATCAGAGAAAAAATAAGAGGTACATATCTTAGGAAGGAAGAAACAGAATTGTCACTATTTGATGATGTTATGACCACTGATATAAAAACCATCCAAGAGGATCACTTGATAAATTATTAGAATAAATAATTAGAATTAATCCATTCAAGTAGACAAACAAGATAATTTTTCAAAAATCTGTAGCTTTCTTTTACACAATCACCAGAAATGGCAAGAGAATAAAAGATCCATTCACAATATCAATAACTATAGAATGATTGTGAATAAACCTGGCAAGGCCAGTTTATTAGATAAACTACATTAACCGAAGGACATGTATGACATAAAAATTTCAGAGACACATATATGCATTGATGAGAAGACTCGATATTCCATTTCTCCCCAGATGTCTATGTGAATTCAGTGCAATTTTCACTTTCAATAGAAGTTTTCAGTAACCTTAACAAACCAGTTCTAAAATTAATATGAAAAGATACATGAGCAAGAATAGCAAAGATAATTTTAACAAAACTAAAGAAAAAAGGGTTTGATATGTCAGTTAACAAAACATGTGCTAATTTTTAAAATGTGGTGTGACACAGGAATACAATGATAATAATAATATTAGCAATAATAATAAATTAATAGTAAAGTGCCCAGAAGTAACTCTGTGAACATAAGGAAATTTATATTAGTATAAAAGTAGAATCTTAAATGAGTAGGAAATATGATGTTAGAAATATTTGTTATCCATTTGGGGAAAAGAATGAAATGAGATTTGTACCTCACACAAGAAAATAATTCTTAGAAAATCTGAAGACTTAATAACTGTAACACTACAACTATAAAAGAATTAGGAGAAAATACAAGGTAAAGATAAATGTGTAAGATACACATTTGTTTTGAGGGTAAAGGTAGTCTTCTTAAGCAAAATACCAAAATTAAAGTCATAAGGAAAATAATTGGTAAATTGACATGTAAAAATAAAAAAAAATGCCTATGACAGAAAAATCATAAATAAAGTTAAAAATCAAAAGAGAGTAAAAAATATTTGCATGACAGAAAAATCATAAATAAAGTTAAAAATCAAAAGAGAGTAAAAAATATTTGCATGACTATAATCAATAAGTATTTGACATTCAAAATATATACAATCTCCTAGAAATTAGTAAGGAAAAGCAAATGATATGATAAAAAAAAGTGGGCAAAATATATGAATAAGAAGTTCACAGAAGAGGAAATACAAATACCCAGTAAATGTATGGAAAGATGATGTACCTAAATAGTACTAATAACTAGGCAAATACAACTTCAAATATGAGATACCAGAGAAATGACAAAAAATGTCAAGTTTGATACTGAATGCTCACCAGGGTGTGGGGAATCTGGTATTCTCCAAAGTTGTTGCTAATTGAGAAGACATTGGTGTAGACACTCGGAAGAGCTATTTGGCAGTACATGTTAACATGTTTAATGCCTCTTCCCTATGATCTTAGTAATTCTGTTTACAATATCCACCCTAGAGGAATGCTGTTGGAGGATATACACAGACATATCTCTTCTAAGTAGGAAAAGATAGAAACCAAGTAACTATACTTCCCTTGAAAAATGGATAACTAAACTATAGATTATGTCCATTTTCAAAGACACTATGCCGTAGTTAAAAATTAGAGAGACTTAAAGAAACCAGCATGTAAATAACTTCAATATCTATTATTAAGTAAAAATCAAACACATAAACTATAAGACAATTTGTTCAATGCTACATAGCATTTATTTAAAAAACACATTCATATATAAAACAAGATAGTATGGTGCATATTCTATGTATTTGTACATTTGTATGTAAATGTTTATCACGAGATCTGGAAGAATACACAAAGGAGTTACCTTTGGGAAGGTTTGGAGATTAGCGTTAGTAAACAATGAAGGCTGAAGCTTGTCTGTAATATTTCAGTATTCTACATGGGGCAATGATTCATATATTCATGCATGAAAATAATTTTAAGAAGTAGTACTATTAAAATTAGTATATATAATGATTTAAAACACCCTTGATGTTTAAACTTTTATATATTAAATATTTTCTTCAATGAATTTTTTTTCAAACACAGTAGAAATTAAAGTGGCCTCTATTACAGTGTATTTAGATAAGTGAATATTGAATGAGATAAAGAAATAAATATTCTTTTGTAAGGCAAGAAGATCTCGGTATGTGATTTCCCTATAAATGTCTTTATTTCATAGTGAAATTAGATCTTGCACTATTTCTGAGTTTAAAAACTGCTGATTTGGGATAAATTTTAAGAATAGCTGAAAAAAATATTTTCAGATCAATATAGTTATGGATTTAGGAGAGATAAACTGGGCAATGGGAAGCCAGGACATTGTAACCTTATGCCAGGTGGCTCAATACAACACTATATTACATAAGACTAAAATATGTATAATGTTACATTTTATGCACAAGTATTGGTGCTAACAAAATAATAGCAGCTTGTGAACATTTTCAAGCTAGTCAAAGCCTCAAGCATAAGGAGAAAGATAAAATGTCTTTTAGTTAGATAAATCAAAGTACACTAGGTATTCACATTTTAGAGTTATTGCTTTTTTAAAAAGTGGTTCAAAACATAGTTCTAATGGATCCCTAGGAAAGTCAAACAAAGAATGATGAAATTCAAAAATTCAATTCAGCGGGTGTTGAAGCTGGATATGTATTTCATCAATACTAGTGTTTGTGGCAAGGAGCAGAAAGTGGATGGCTGCTTCCAAGTCTTTACTACGGCTGTACATCATTGCTTCTTTCGCACGAATACAGCTTTGTAACGTGTATTAAAACTTTAGGAGATAAACACATTTTGCTAGTATTCAAGTACTGACATTAAATAATCGAAACTAATATGGACTTAATTAAGTATCTAAGAAGTCATTAGAAAGGTCACAATAGAAAATATACTTGAAATATAAGAATAAATAACCCCAGTATTAGAAAGAGTTCATTAAAAAGGAAGTTTGAGAGAGAGCAGAAAGTTTTCTGAGAGGAAACAAAATTCCAACACTGTAAACAAAAGTTTGTAAAAAACACTCAATAAGAAGCAAGGCTGATTTTTTTTTAAGGGAAATAAGTTGAAAAAGTGACCTCTAGTGGACTCTTAGCTTCATGTATAAGGCTGACTTTTACTTTGAAAATAATAAAAAAATAAAAATGTTTATGATGGCTATACTTGACTGAGGACATAGTATCTGGATAATGTATTAAAAAACACATTTAGTAACATAATGTATTATTTTGATTGTTTTCAAAATTTAAAAATCATTATTTCAAAAGTAGTTCACAAATCCTCCTGATATAATCTAATATATTTAAAATAATGTAAACCTTATAAAACACTTTTCACACGTGGAATCGTGTTAATTAGCCAAACATGCATTTCCAGTAGGTCTGGACAGACACAGTTTAGATTCATGAGAAACGAGTGCCAGGATCTCATCAGCTCATGCATTTGTGGGCCCGCTGTTTCCTGTCTTTTGCTTCCCACATTGCTGGTCAGTGACACGTCTCCACAACACTGACCCCACAGCACACGCGGGTCCCTCACGTTTTAAAACAAGGCTAATCCTCCACAGCCGCCCACAGCCTCTGCTGAACAAGTTCCATAAACCAGAACCGATTGTTCCCTGACTTCAGGATCTTGAAGGAAGTGTGTTACAAAGTGCACAATGAGGACAAGAGGTTGATCTACAGTAGCGTGATGAAACTGTAAAACAGAAGTCTTCACTGAGTTAAGATTTCTCTTCAAAAAGCACTATAAAATATATCTTTATAAAGAATTGATAACCATTTTTTCCAAAGAGTGAAAAAAAATTGAAATGAAATTATTGAATAAAAAGAAAATGTATTCAGAAACTACATATCCAAGTAAACAGAAATTCTGTACAAGTTCCAAACCATACACTGAGTTTCCCTGAATGACCGTTTTACTCTTTCTAACCCAGGAAAATTGTCAAATCAGTAATCATCTTGAGGTTAGGAGATTTTTAGAAGCAGAACTTTATAGATCTTCCTTAACGAATATAATATCACTCAGTAGGGCTATTGAGATTCAGTAACAGTTGGAAACCTGCTAGTTCAACCCCACACCCACTCAGAGAAATATTAAAATGCAATGGGGTATATAAGCTTATCAGTACTTTAGTCTACTTTTCATATATACTTCAAATTTAATTTGGGCTGAGACTAAATTAAACAAGGACTGAATTTTACCCTCAGACCTGTGTTTTTTTGTTTTTTTTTTTCTTTTTACTCTACTCTCTTGGAATGGAAACTACGGAACCATGAGCTTTTCATCTTCGTTGGTTTAAATTCATAGCAACTAGGTAATTTAGAAAAAAAACAAAACAAAAGGAGAACTGAAAGCCTATTTAAAGAGATAGAATAATTCTTTTCCAACGTCAAACATAGATATTTGAAAATGTTCTACAAAGAATCATTGTTAGGATCTAATAGGATAATATTGTAATAACATTCATGCTTTTATTCTTTTTTTGAATACAGACTTCTTAGTGACCACTTGCTGACCTGTCTCACCAGCATATGCATACAGGTGCTCACAGGCACCTCTGTCCTTAAGTAGCCAGCTTATCGAGACCTCCCATGCTGCTCACTCCAAGCGTGAGTGAGCAAACAGGTCTGGCCGGTGTGCCCTAAAGGCCAGCATTCCTGGGCTCCACCAGACCACCAGGGAAGGGAGCTCTCTGGAGTGGTGAGCTTCCAAAGGAGTCTGGGGGAGTGGATTTTTACCCAAGATGGTTTGGAGAGATAAGGATTCACCTCTGAGAAGTAGAGGAGTCCATGGCTCCGACTCCAATTTCATATGTCTTAGCTTCCCATCTACAATTCTGAAGAAAAAGGAAAGTCTGTATCCCAGGACATCTTTCATAGTTTCCCAGCAACATCCTCTTGTTTGTAGTGAAAGAGTACAGGAAATGCCTCCCCCCATTCACAAAAGGGAGAAAACAGTTTATAGCCCTGAAGTTCAGAATCACAAGGACTAATAAAGGGGGATTATGAGAATAATAATGTTTACGCATCTAGTGCCTACTGTGTGACTTGGACTTCCATATTTTATCTCCAGTCTGTACAACAACCCCATATGATGTCTGACATTGCAGTTTACAGGGGAGAAAACCGGTTCAGAAGAGTTCGGTGACCTGTCAATGGCACACATGACAACAGGACACTAGCCAGTGGTAACGCCAAGATCTTTCTGACTCCAGTGCTTGTTTGCTCCACCTCCCAACACAGCCTAGGAAAGTAAGGAAGGGCAGTGGTCATTCCTTAAGTCATCAGGAATCTCCATATCTGAATAATTATTCTTTTTACCTGCCTAGCCAGTAATTCTGAACTCTGATATAACAAGAGGAACCAAAAAGAAATTAATAACAAAACAAAAACTTTTGACTTCTCTCAGGCCACTTAGAAACCAAATGCATCCACTCAAATACACAGAGCTATTAAAGCCATCAGATATAATGCACAAATGAAGTCTCTGACTCTGAGATTAGAAATAGAAAGTATTTAGGCAGATTATGTAGCCTGTCCATTAATATATTTACTAGAGTGCAGCAACAAAAGGGCAGAGAATTACTATGATTTGAGATATTGAAAAGAAACACAGACTTTTAATCTCTGAGGTATTTGTTTGACTCAGGACACTAGAATATTCTAGACTGCCTGCCAAATGAATGTTTAGCTGAATATAAGTGTAGTATCATGCATGTGTAAATATGTACAATAAAACATTTTATACCTAAGCAGACAATATTTCATTAGAAAGAACATTGTCAGCTTTGTATTTCAAGGACATATTTCCATCTTAACACACACTGAATTCTAAGTATCAGCAGCGTTTCCGAATTATTTCATTATACTACAACTTCTTTCTACTATGAGCCATGGAAAATGCCTGGAATTGAACATGTATGACTTCAGAAATCTCTTCTCATTTATTATGACAAAGACCTTTAACTTTCTTTTTAAAATTTTTTTTATTTATTGATCTGAGAGAGAGAGAGAGAGAGAGAGAGAGAGAGAGAGATATTTGTTGTTCCACTTATTTATGCATTCATTGGATGATTCTTGTATGTGCCCTCACCTGGGATGAAACCCGAAACCTCGGTGTATCAGGGCAATGTTCTAACCAACTTGCCCAGGTCCCTTTAACTTTCTTAATTCAGCTTTTCTGGAATGTGTATGAAATAAATGTGCATTTAAATAATTTTTTTTTAAATGCAGTTAGCCCTGACCAGGTGACTCAGTTGGTTGGAGCATGATCCTGTACACCAAAAGGTGGTGGGTTTGATTCCCGGTCAGGGCACATACCTGGGTTGTGGGTTTGATCCCCAATCGGAGCGCATATGGGAGGCAACTAACAGATGTTTATCTCTCACTTGGATGTTTCTCTCTCCCTTCCTCTCTCTCTAAAATCAATAAACATATCCTTGAGTGAGGATAAAAAAATAACATTAGATGCAGTTTAAACAAAGTTACCTTACGAAGTCCCCATTCCCTGGGTCTGCACTTAGGATGCCTTCTTTAACTAAATTGAAACACTTAATTATAGAGAACTAGAGGGAGCATCATCTCATCATTACGCATGTTTTAAGTACTGTTCTCCTACTATGCAGGAAAAGCAGTATCTGAAAGAAAATAACAATGGTAATCAGTTGATAGATGTATCTGTACAAATAAGAGATATATTACAATATGTTGAAACCTAAGTCATAGATCATTCTGAGGCTTTTTTCAAATCTATGGAAATCTAATTACACGTCATGACCTTTAATTTGTCCTTGTCACACCTAACTGTTGTTTCAGGCACGCAGTGCCCATCTTCCATATTTTCTACTGAATCTACCTACGTAATTGAGAATTTAGAAGATATAAAATAGTCTGGTGATATTGATAATGAAAGGGAAGTGAGGCAATCACATAATCTAATAGAAGAAAGAGTTTCACTTTATTAACTGAAATTTTTACCTCTGAAAATAGGTGAATTTCATTACTAAATTATTTTTACAGAAAGAGCAAGAGAGGAGAAACAGTTATGCATTCTAAGAAGGCAGAGAGCTCGCCGCTTCATATTTAGGACTTAGAACACTATATGTTTTTCTTATTTGAAAGATAATAGGTAAAATGGGCAACACATGCCACATAATCCACCTAAGAATCAATTATTACTAAAGAGAACACACAAAAGTTTCTAGGAAGAAAGTATGAGACCCTAGATGTCTTCTCTGTTCTCCTCAGCTGTCAAAACAACTTTCCTAGACGTTATTCAGAATAAATGTACTCTGGAAAATTAACCATTTCTCTCTTTCTTGTTTCTTCTCCTTTCTTGTCTGTGTGTGTGTGTGTGTGTGTGTGTGTGTGTGTGTGCATGTAGATGAAATAGAAGAAGGGAGAAGTAAAAGAAGTTATTAGAAATAATATAATTAATATTCTTGAGTGCTGGTCTCTGGACAAAACCTCAAATAGAGGTTTGATATCAATCTATCCTATGTCCTCTGCTTTATTAATGTTCATATAAATTTAGTTTCTCACAACTAATTATTTAAAAGTTGAGTGATTATAGCAAACTACCTACCTGTAGTATGTCATAACACCTATTAATAGCAGACTTCTACTAACATACAGATATTTCCACATGAGGCCCATCCTATTGGAAAGGGAGAGACTTTCGGTGATACATCCACCTTAATGCTGTACAGAAAAAAAATTGTGTCCAACAATTTGAGCCAAAACAACTTGATAACTTAAGCTCCCTGAATGACATCATCTGAAACAGGACCTTTTCAGAGGGCATACACATAGTAGGGTTAACTAATTAAGGACTGTGACATTCTTGGGACATACCAAGGGCTATTAAAAGGGAAGTCTCTCTAAACTCTCCTTTCCTTCCCTGGCCCTTGCTAAGAAAGACTTACAGAATTACCAAGGAGTGAAAATCGTCCTCATGCTTGTTAAAGGTCAGCAACAGTAAATCAGTTAATAGTGACTTCCTAAAAGTTTAAGACAGGAAACAATAAAGGATGCTATATCCAAATAAAAGCTGCAAGGATAATTTAGAAGGATAGAATGTAATTGCTGAAGTTAAAATTAGCCAGGTCACCTTACTCGGATGGAAAAAAAAAATCCCTGGGATCCTGGCAACCAAATAAATAGATAGGAACTTCCTTCCCATTAATAAGCTTCTTTTAGTTCTGTGATGAAATGTTATTCCAGAGACATACACCTATTAACTCACCAACACTGCACCCTAAAACTAGTTTGGGCCCTCACCTAATTATTCAAAAGACACTGAGCTTACTAACTATGAGTGTTACAGGGGTTAGGAATTCAACTATGAGTATTACAGATATATAATCTGATCATATTAGAATTGAGAATATCTTATAATCTTGTAGTTCAACCCCATGTTTTCAGATGCTAAAACAGGCCCAGAGCTGTGACTTGTCCAAGCTCAGTCAGCTACATTTATATTGGGTATTTACTATACTACTGATCTTCTGTGGGCGGTAAATATTTTTTATATTTACCTGTACATTTTTTTGTCACTCTAGCTAAATGTCTTTGCAGAAAATTATGTTCAACTTTATCACTCAGCAAGCATATAGCAATAGTATATGAGTATATGAATAGTTGCTAAATAAAAATAAAGTACATTTAACTTAAAAGTAAGAAATGATATAGTAGCTAAACATGAAAAATATCCTCAAAAAACATTTTAAACATTTCTTGTACTAATCATTTTGTGGTTCAAAAATTGAATTATAACCAGATGATTCTGCCTGTTTTCCACTAGGTGGCAATATATCTTTTTCTTTACAGTCTAAACGTGTTTTTCCAGGGTCTGATGAAAATACTTCTCTAAGTAGTTTCTCTTTGAGTAGACCCAATTAAAAATTAAGATTAAGAAAACCTTAAGAAATGGACATGAGAAATTAGGGATTTATTAGGATGGGGGATAAGGTTGTCTTATAAAACCCATAATTAAAATTAAAAGAATGAATTCTGCTTCATGTATACTCATATTTAAAATTTACATTAAAGCCCTGGCCGGATTGGCTCAGAGGTAAATAGCAAAACTCACTGAAAATTTTCTTAGTTCTGTTACTTAAAACATCCTCTGCAAGATTAGGTCATAGTATTTTAAACTGCATTACTTATTTCCATAGCTTTTCTTCAATCAGGACTTTGGAAAAAAATGCCCATTAAATCACATTCTTTGATTTTCGTATATTTAAAGATTTTTAAAATTTATTAGTGCCCATACTTAGAGTTAAGTTGATTCTGAACTATTGATAAGACAAACAATATTTTCTTTAAAGTCAGATAGTTTCCAATAAACTATCTAATATATTAGTTTGCCGAGCTGCTGTGATGAAACACCACACACTTGGGGCTTAAATTACAGGCATTTATTCACAATTCTGGAAGCTACAAGTCCAAGATCAAGATGTCAGGGGGTTAGGTTTCTCCTGAGGCTTCCCTTTGGCTCGCAGACCAGACACAGACGGCCACCTTGCTGTGCACTGACACGGGCTGAGCTGTGTGTCCTAACCTCCTCTTTGCATAAGGACACCGGTCACATTGAATTAGGGCCCCCTGGGACAACCTCATTTTACCTTAATTACCTCTTTAAAGATTCCATTTCCAAGTACAGGCACATTCTGATGTACCAGGGGTTAGGAATTCAACATGTGAATTTAGGAGGAACAGAATTCAGCCCGTGGCTACTAGTAACTCAGTCTACACAGCATTCTCCATGTTTCCAAACTGAGGTATTGTGGTACAGAACCAAGAATCCTAGATTGGAAGTTGGAGTTCTAGAGCTAAGGAAAGATCTTAGCCATGATCAGACCCACTGATTCTCACCCCTTGTTGCACAAAAGAACTTTTAAAACACGCCAATGCCCTGGCCCCACTCCCAAATATTCTGATTAATTAATTTGAAGTGGGGGCTGTCATCAGTATTTTTTTTTAAACTTACCATATGAGGCCAGCATGGAGAATCACTGATCTAGACAAATATTTTCCAAAGGTTGGTTACAGAATCACCCAGAAGATTTATTAAAATACAAATTTCAATACACCGGCCACTGCACCTTCATTATAATCTTCAGAAACAGAGCAGAGTCCATTTATCAAGCCTCCTAGTAATTATCATAAACACCTGAAGTATGAGAAGATCTGAGAGAGTCTAGCCCTTTCATTTTACAGATGGGAGGACTGAGGTTTAGAGAAGTTAGTTCATCCAAGGTCACGCAGCTACGAAATGACAGAACCACAAGGAGATCAGATAGATGTTAGAGCTTCTGACACCCGCTTTAATTTTTAGCAGGATTCCCTGTGCTAATAAAGAACTGTATGGACTTTAAAATGATCTTGTAGCTCTGGCCCCAGTATTAGATTGCAGCTACTCTTGAATTCAGACTTGTCCTGACAATTCTAGGAGCCTAGTAGGGCAGGACCATCACAGCTATGTTTACATTAAAAATGCATCCCAGGAGCCCCTGTTGTGTTCAGGGGCAATGAGTGTCATCAGAACTGTTGGGTTTTTGTGACTACTACATGACACCTGGTGCTGCCCGGTTCTCCTGGCCCTGTGTCCTCAGATTGCGGCCTACGCCCTAGGTAGAAAGGAGACTCCAGTAACCAGTTAGCAAATTCAGTGAGATGAAGCCAGTGGAGGAGTCTGTTTTCCTGGTACCAGCAGCTTCTGCAGCAGGAGTTGGTGGCAGAGAATCAGTCACTCAGCTTCAGAGAATGGCAGCCTCTGTGCAGCGATCGGTGGGCAGAGAGGCACCTGTGATTGGCGGGTGAGCTGGAACAGGATGCAAACTGGTAGCTCGAGAGATTTTCAGTTCTGCTGCTTTTATACATTCAAAAAACATGGGTAGTAAGAGAGCTCTCGGGAGCTTGGTGTCAGAGACTTAGTTGGTGGAGGCCATGAGCACACACATACACGCAATTTCATGACACAATTTTAGAAAACCGAATGTATCAATTTCCAAAAACTAAAAAGCAGACCCCTCAGGGAGTAATGATCCATGAACGTTTTAGAATTTTTCCTTAAAGATTTAGCTTAAAGATTTCCTGAAACAGAAGCTTTTTATGCGTTCCTATGTTTTTGTTGCTCACAGTGACGAACCACACTTGAGTGGGAAAGGAAGAGCAAAATGTTGACGTGATACAAATAACCAGAAATTGAATACTAGTCTGAAACACAGCACTGCTGAAGATTTTTTAAAATTTTATGTATATTTATAACACTGTCATTCAATTGAGCCTCAATATGTCAGACATATAGCAATTTTCTAGACTGAGGTACAAGAAAATGTAAGTCTCCGTGGGGCTGGTTACTGCTCTAAACCCATTACAGTGTTTCTCAAAGTGTGGGTCAAGCACCTTCTGCTCTAGAATCACCCGAGATGATGACTTGAAGTGCAAATTCTGGGCCCCTCATGAGATCTCTCCAATCTCTGGAGGTATGTCTGGGGATCTGCATTGTTAACAACTACCTAGGAAACTTGGAGAGATCTCTATAATGTCTATAGGTAGCATTACTGTAAGATTACTTAATATCTATCATTTCTAGTGAAGATTTCTGAAAACAGGAGCTTGGGGAACATTATCTTCTTTTTGAGTTGTTCCCTTACTGGGTCAATGAAATTGTAAGGGCATTATCAGAGGTACTCTTTTTTCAGTATTTTTGTCTGATTTGAAAGGTGCCCCTGTTCCTGGGTCCCCGAGTCAGCCGTTGTGACAAAGACTTAGAAACTGTGCACATTAAACTTGGAATTTCTTGTCCTGCAATGTATTCAAAGGCAAGCCACCATTCCAGAGAAGAACTCTGTGTTCTCTGAAACCTCAAGTCCCTATTTCTGAGCTGTTATAAAATTGGCTAAATACCAAAACGAATGTATTTTGAATATTTAAAGGACTTAAGAAATTCAGATGTAAGCTGCTGGCAATCATATAACCTGACGAGACTTGCTTCACCATGCTATTATCTTTACTATGCATGGAATTAGATTTTTGAAAGGTAGGTTTTCTAAATATCTCCCTGGTTTTAAGTTTAGGCATGTTTGGAGGCTTAATAAACACTTTCAAATGCAGCCTCAAAATCAAAGACCTCTAATTTGGAAACCATTTTAGACATTATCACCCCAGGAGGAAAAGTACCTCTGCACATCAATGCCTCATTTTTCCTTAGATTGTTCCAAAATTAAAAATTAAGATTAAAAAATAAAAGCAAACAGAGGAAAAAAATACCTACATGTAAATTCAAACTTTTTTCCTTGCTATATAGTCATACCAGTAGGAACTTTGTATACCACTGCTTTGCTGGAGGAGAGAGGACCAAGGGAGATCTAAGAAAGCCAGGAATCAAGAGGCAACTGAAGATGACAGTTGGAATCTTCAGGGATGGAATTCAGGGAGCAGATTGAATGGCCATGAAGATAAGCTTCCTGGCATTCACTGTTTACCTCTCTCCAGCACTGCTAAAACGTACACTCCCTCCAAAAGCATTTTAAAAGAGAAGACTACTTAACCCCTCTTTCCAGGAGGACCCTGCAATAGTAGTCCCTTAATTTTCTTTCCTCCACCCTCAGTTAGTTCCTACACTGGACCCCTGGGCCTAGAGAACAGTATGGATACTAAGATTTTTCTAACTGGGTGGTTTGCATCGTTTTCTGGGCTGGGTGTCGCTGTTTGGCTGTGTTTGCCTTTCTCAAAGACCCAGTGAAACGTTGCCAGGGGGGAAACAGATCTTGATTCATTTGTTTGGGAGAAAAGAAGTCATCAAATTCTTTTTTTGAAAAAAAATGTTTCACACTTCACAGAAAAGTAACTAAACACAGAAAAAGCTACTTTAAGTTCTACAGGCCATGGTGTAACACCAGCACGCTTACCCCAGAGGGAAGTGGAATCATGCTACGGTTTTCCAGATTTCAACCTCCACAGCCAGTGTACTCTGGGATCCTGATCAAGGGTCGGAATGATTTCCGGATTTCTCCCCTGACGTCCACAGTCCTGCTTTTCTCCAGAGAAAATGCAAAATAAGTGATGAGAGGAATTTGGAATTGATAGTCACACATCTGAAGAGAAGTGAAAAACCAAAGAACAGATAGTAAATTGTTTTTGTCCCATGATCATTTTCTTCCAAAGCTCATTCCCTTTCTTGGGGTTTACAAAAGATTTTAATATTCCCCCCCAAAAATTCACTCCCTCAAGAATTTGGGAAAGAGAAGAAGATATCGTATGCATTTTTCAAATCTCCATTTTAAAAAAGGAGAAATGTACAATAAAAGAATGCATTTATAGCTCAAGCTCCATTGAAAAACACTAAAAAACCTGAGTTGGAATTAGGGGTCCCTTCTAATGATATTATCTGATGATGAGTATCATTCATGAATTATCATGATCTGCAGACATAAAGTTGTCTTCATTAAGCATTGATCCCAGAATAGCTTTCTAAGCAAGGTGTCATTTGTTACATGGTACCTAGGAAGCAAAAGGGGCTACTCTTCTGCATTTTGACCATCCTTTTTACAGCAGGGTAAATTACAGCTAAGACTCCTCTTATAGCCCTCTTCACTCTTAGTTCTATGCTGGCTTATACTTTTTAGGTACTAGGAACACACTGTATTTACTTGAATAGACCTCTAGGTTTTCTTGATTTTATTTTCAAATATTTTTTTCAGAGACCCTTCTGAAAGTTTGGGATATTAGAAACAAGCACTGAGTAGTTAAATACACATCCACAAACTCAAAACAGCAATTACTTCCACCTCTGCTTAAAAATGAGCAAAGAAAGTCCGGCCTGTGTGGCTCAGTGATTGAGCGTCGACCCATGCACCAAGAGGTTGCCAGTTCGATTCCCAATTGGGGCACAAGCCCAGGTTGTGGGCCTGATCCCCAGTGTGGGGGCATGCAGGAGGCAGCCAAGTGATGTTCTCATCGATATTTCTATCTCTCTCTCCCTCTCCTTCTCTCTCTAAACCTCCCTCAATAAAGAAAAAAAATTTAAAAAGACACAACTGTATGCTAAGTCCAAAGATGGTATTCTTCACAAGTTCAAGTACAGTAAACTGAGACACATAGATGGAAAGCTCACAAGATTTGGAGCATGCCTTCTGACTTCGGAGCCACTAGTCTTTCCATTACACTCCCATTGTATCTCATCCAACTACTCCAAGGTGACAGCCATATTAACCACACAGTCCTAAAACATGTTGGAGTGGGATCCTTCATAGTCTTCTTCTTGGGTAGGTTGTGAGAATTAAACCAACTCAACATGTGAAAAGTACTTAGAATAGTGCCTGCCATTTGTGTGCCTATATTTTTATGTACTAAAATAGATATGTACATTTGTATATGTAAATATATATGCATAATATATACACATATATATCTGTGCATATATGCCATGTGTACAAACATGCATACATATATATTGTGGTGCATGCACACACACTTGGAAGGGGTAAGGAAATAATAATTTCCATGATCAGGCTAGCTAGTCAAGTAGGACATCTTACTATACCTCTAACCCTAGAGATTTTTTTTTTTAAAGAACTTTTTTGTTTCAGTTTCTTTATCTACTAGTTTTGGAAAATAGACATGTTTCTTAAAAATTGTGTTTCTATTTAAAGGAAGGAAAGAAAAGGTTGCCTTAGCAATATGATCTATGGAGCAGAGAGGCAGAGAGCACCCCTTCTCCCTGGACCAGTCAGACTACAAAGCCAGAAGGCCTTCCAGCTCACCAATAGGATATATGTTTCTGCCTCAACATTCTAGGCCTCATGGCGCACCTGTCAACCAAATTGCGTTTGGAAGAGGAAAAGGAGGTGTCCCAGTTTCTCACTTCATTCCCAGTTCAGCTTCTGGGTAGGCTACATTTTCTACACACCTTAGAGGTATTTTTGCATCTCCAGGGGAGGATGACATTATCAAGAAAGGCCAAAAGCACATCAATTCAAAAGCCAGACCCAGTTCTTCCTCTCCTAGGAGGAACTGTTCAGGAGGTTGCTGTGTGTGTGTGTGTGTGTGTGTGTGTGTGTGTGTGTGTGTGTGTGTGTTTTCACGGGCTCGCGTGGAATGGCATTTGCCCATCTCTTTGAATCCTGGGTGGGGTGCGGGATAGTTCTCAGTGCCCAGTAATTGACAGTGCGGTCTCCTGTTGGGCTGGTTCAAGCACCGCGCTGTAGGAGTGGCCTAGATGGCTGAGAATCGTCGGGGAGGGGAGGGGGTGTTCCGCATGCAATTCCAGAAATTATCTCAAATCTCCAGATGTCCCTAAAGATGGAAAAGAGCATGGAGGTGAGGAAGGATTGAGAGAAGAGAAACCGGAAGGTACCATAGAAAGAGACGAATTGATCCAGAGCGTGGGATTGGGCAAGGTGAGAAAACAGAAAAATCTAAAACCTCCAGACACATCCTCGCTCGCCCAGCGTGCTCCGCGCTCTTTCGGTCAGTGGTCGTGCGCTTACCACCCCTGGATCCGCTGGGGCCGGAGCACTGAGGGCTGCTCTTGAACCGGGGTGTCTGCGCCTCGCAGTGTCACCTGCTCTGGGCCCTGCAGACACGCGCGGACTCCTCCACCTGAGGCCGAAGTACAGTCCTGCCGGCTGAGGAGTGACTAGACAATAAAGGGTGGAGAAAGAGAAGGGAAGTCCCTGGCCCGCGAGGCGAGACCCCGGAATCCATCTGGGATGAGGAGAGGGTGCACTTCCAGGCCGGTTTTCGGGATAAGACTGGTCCCCGGTGTCCAAGGTTTCCCCACTCGGGGTCACGCTCATTGATTGGGCAGGGCTCCTAAGGAGATGAGCTGCTGGGAGAGGAAACTTAGTAGAGGACACCAAGAGCGGTGCAGGGCGGTTCGGACACCGGGAGGGATGGGGTAAATTCGAACTCGGGCTAGATACTTGTCTCCACCCCCAACCCCACTCTACCCTCCGCGGCGCTCGACCCGGGCCGCTTAGCTTGCAACTGGCCCGCGTGTGGTTGCAACTGCAACAGTTGTGACCCTGGGCCTCGGAAGCCCGCAGAGCCTGGGAGTGGGCCCGGGACCATGGGAACTTGCCCCGATGGGTCTGGTTTCGGTCTCGGCTCTCCAGCGCCTGTGAACTGGTGCAGAGATGCGCGTGCGTCCTCTGGTTCCCGCACGCCTGCAGGCGTGCGCTATACCTTGTAAGCACATCCTGGGAAATACAGGCGTTCCCCAACCTCCAAAGGAGGAGAAGGGTTCAGAGTCCGCTCTCGAGCAGTTTGGAGATCGCTGGCGCTAGCCGCCAGGTCAGTCCAGGCGTTCTGTTCCTGGCCGGGACAGAACAAATGCTGGTGCAACTACTGGTTGGTTTTCCCTTTCCCCACTCTTTAGGACTTGCGGTCTCCGCGCTGGGAGCGCAGGCCACCTGCCCGGACATCATGGGACCTGCCTAGCTCCAAGTCTGCATGACTCTGTGACCTTATTTCTTCCGCAGCTGTGTGCAGACATTTATGCCCATGGCCTCAGCCAGCGACCTCAGTTAGTTTGGCAGATAGGTGAGGTTATGGAATTTAGAAATTCTCATCTGAGAAAATTCAGACACGGAGTGAGTTAAGATACATCCGAAAGCTTGAAAATATAGGATTAAAATAAAACATTTCTCAGTTTGCCTTGGCTGAGGGCAAAACTACCCCTGGGCACCCTTCCCTTACTACTTCCCGCCAAACAGGTCTTGTGGGCAGATTGATCAGCATAGCTGCTCAGCCCTAAAGTGTCTGCCACGAACACACCTACCTGGACCGCCTGAGCAGTAGCTCAGCCAAGGCTTGGCGTTCTTCCTGATGGTGTGATTAAGTTAATGGCCACACAAAAGAAAACACGGGGGACGCTCAGGGAGTGTCTACATGTATCCTTCAAAATATATGATTCCTATGAGGAAGCCCTTTTCAAAAAGCAGTATTTGCTTACTTTTTTTTTTTAGATTTCAGGTCTTTTATGAATGCCCAACTGGTAACAAAGCCACTGTAGTGAAAAAGAGATTCTGGAAGGACAGGACATAACGAAAGGGCATTCACGTGTTGTTTTGTTTCTTTAAGTTAGGCCCTAGACAACCTGGGGTTTGTTTGTTTGTTTTTAAGAAACTGTTTCTTCAGAGATCCACTAATGTTCCAGGCATGGACAATTTAGTCGTCCCCCTAAGGCATTGTGATTTAAGGATCTCTTGAAGTCCATCTTCCATGTGTCCCCAAATACCTTTCTCAATTCTTGCCATTGACTTTGCTTCACAACCAATCTTGTTGTTTTCTCTAGAAAGCCCCCTTTAGATTTAACCGGAGCTTGATTAACTATTAGAAAAATCAACTCCCCAGTGCTACAAGTACTTTAAAGATAGCTGTATCTGCCTCACTCATTGTACAGATGAGAAAACTAAGCTGCAGGTCAATCTGATGCCAATGATGAGGGTCATACTACTCATGAATAGCAGTTGGACTGTAATTTTGGACTGCTCTTCTCATCACACTTTGCTGGGGGTTAGTGTTTCAGATCATCCAACTGTTGCCTAGCAAAGCTGAGAGCAGGCCTCAACAATATGTACTACAAAAATTACTTGGATGATTTTAAGAAAGGCAATCTGCTTTTTCACCCCTGGTCTTTACCCATTCCCTGCCCTAATCATAATTTGTTCTGGAATCACCTTAAGATAGTGAAGGCTTTAAAATCCCTTTAGGAAAAGCTTGGAATGCCTGCAATGAGACCTTGTGCAAGTTTCCCAGTTCCCTTGTGCAAGTGTTCTCCATCTGACAGTGGAGGGTTGGCAAGATATGAAGGAAGGGGGAAAGTGGGACAGAACACCCATGACAGATAAACCAGTGTCATGTCTGTAACTAGAGCATGCATAGAGTGACTCTGAAGAGGCCCATGGATTAAGTTCATGCCATCCTAAGATCTAGAGGATCATCATCCATTTGGTTTTGCATCTAATGGTTGCTGGATATACTAAACACCCTCACATACACACTGTTTAACTAAGGTTTATTGTGAGTATGTGAAGACTACAGAGAGACTTTTCATAAGAGGGAGGGCAGGGAGAGGCGGAAAGTTATCAGGTTCTTCTGTATGATGATGTTCCAGAACTAGTGTTTTCCAGAAGCTGCTCAAGCCTTTAGAAGGAAAGCTGGGCCCTGCAATACAGACTAACTGCTGTGGTCATTTCACCTTGGTTTCTAAAGAAACTCTCCATAGGGTCTCTTAATGGGTAGGGACAGAATGCTAATGGGTTCTAGAGGACAAGATACCCTTCCATGTAGGCATCACCATTAGAACCTTAATTGGGCTTTTCATCTGGTTTCCCTGATCCAGGCCTGAAAACTGACTCTGGTCACTTGTGAAGATGCTAATTATCCTGTTGCTGAAAAGAATACTGACATGGTAATGACAAGTTAGCTTCATGGCAGGCATTTTTGTTTAAATGCTTTGTCTTCTGATCTAGATGCCCAACGATTTCCAGCTAAAGATTTTCCAAATAATAATCAATCCTTGTCTTCTCTCCTTTAGGCTCCAAATGGTCTTAGAGTAAATAAATGCAAGTGGGGCAGGGTTTGTCATCCTTCTCCTGCTATCTCTTCTTTTCAGGGACTCAGTGAAGATGGATAGTATCTACTCAAAGTATAGCCCTTGGCTACTAAAATAGATTTAAAAACACTTTCCAAATAATTGCTCTGAAGAAAATAGTCATTTATTGTCAAAGCATCCAACATACCCAGATAATCTATAAAGTTTAATAAATCTTTCCAGGGATAAAAGAAACACATAACTATTCAGACTCCATTTCACTGGCACAAAATTACACTTTGTATTAAAAGGAAATACATATTTACATAATGATGACATTCTTCATTGAAGTCCATAATCATTTCATGATACATGCACTTCCCCCTGAAAACTTAAATGGAATGGTGACCCCCTTTTTACTCTTTTGTTTATTTTTGTAAGAACACAAACTATCATCAAAAAATGCAGAAAACATCACACCCTCCTCCTTTACTTTATATCTAAAATAAATTTTGCCCTTACATATAATTATTACATCTAAACTGTAAGTGCTTAATAATTTAAGTAGAAATGTATGACAAATGCATCAATATGTTGCAATATATGACATTTTAAAAATGTATCTTTGTTTTTGGGAAAGTGAAAATGCGTGCATTCAAAACAAAACCCCTCAAACAACCCACCAAATCAAAAATCCACCATCCTGTCTCGTGTACGCGTGTGTGTGCGTGTGTGTAGTGTAGGTCGCAGGTAAACATTTGAATGATATGACTGGAGGAGCACATGTGTGTGAGAGTATGTGTGTGTGACTCTCTGGGTGCAATGTTTCAGGTCACAAGGAGGTGGTGGATGCCCTCTCGTGTTTGTTCCTACAGGTGGCTTGACTGTGCCTGTACGCGCTGCGTGGAAAGCTGGGGTCCTTTCCGTGTCAATTATGGGAGGTCATGTGCCTGGAGAGGTGGTGGCGTTCCCTGAAGGACTCGTTGCAAATGGGGCACTTGAGTTTCTCCTCCCGCCGTCGTTTCACCAAGGGCTCCATAGCATACTCCTTTTTGTGATGCGACCTCATGTGGTACACCAGGTCGGAGGTCATGCGGAAGGAGGCATTGCACTTGGCACACCAGTTCTGCGCAGGCAGACACAGAGAGGTGAAGGAGGGCGGCAGCAGCGTGAGTGCCGAGGGCAGCTGCAGCTGCAGGGGCCCTGCAGCCGCCGCCGCAGCGGCCGCAGCGGCCGCGGAGCTCTTGGGCCAGAAGGCGGTGGCGTAGAGAAAGGGGCTCTGTTTGGGAAGGCCACCACCCCCGCTCGGCAGGGCTGCGCAACCTCCGTTCAGGTCTGCGGCTCCCTGGAGCTTCACGGCCAGAGGATCAGTAGCGGCGGGGTAGAGTCTGGTGGGGCCCACACCATCGCTGGGGTGGCACGGCTCGAGCGCGCTCAGCTTCTGGCCCAGCACTAGAGGGGACAGCTGCGAGAAGGAGCGCGCCGGCTGCGAGAAGGCGCTTTTGCGCTCATCCGACGCT
Organism: Tadarida brasiliensis; assembly: GCA_030848825.1. Classification (NCBI taxonomy): domain Eukaryota; kingdom Metazoa; phylum Chordata; class Mammalia; order Chiroptera; family Molossidae; genus Tadarida; species Tadarida brasiliensis. The sequence continues at coordinate 56,712,247 of CM061257.1, read as the reverse complement.
GCGCCCTGGCCGCCGCCCGCACCGCCCGCGCCGCCTGCACAGCCCGTGCCAGCGCCGCCTCCCGCGCCGCCACCGCTCAGTTGCGGCACCGAGGTGAAGGCACTGCCCCGGGCCGGGCTGCCGCCCTCCAACCGGCTGGGCAGCGGGCCCCCAGGCCGCGGGGCCAGCAGCTTCTCGGCACTGACTGGCGACGCGGCCACGGGAGTGGAGGCGCCGCCGCCACCTGCATCCTGGTCGTCGGTCGCTGTGACCCCGCCGTCGGCGGCTCCCTCCTCCTGCAGTCCGGTTGCTCGGGCCGCCTTCTTCACCTCCACGAAGGCGCTGCGTTTCGCCTCGCCCGTCTCAGGGCTGGGCGGCGCGAAGAGGCGGCCGTTCTCCTCCAGGCCGAAGTAGCTGCCCGAGGTGCGGTATTGCTGCGGCGTGCACACCAGGTCCTCCTTAGAGGCGGGCAGGGGCCTCTCGGGGAAGCGGCCCCGGGCGCCCACGAGCCCTGCACCGCCACCACCCTCCGCCGTCTCCTCCGGGAATTTCCTCTTCCCTTTGCCCACGCCGGCGGCGTTGCCGTCGGGACTCAGCTCCGCCTCCTGGTGGCCGCTGCTGCTGCTGCCGCTGCTGAGGCTCCGAACCGGGGAGCAGCTGCTGCCTCCTCTGGAGTTTTCCAGCTCCCGGGCCAGGTTGTGAAAATCCGTGGATGGCTTCGTGCTGCTGCCGCCGCCAGTCGCAGAAGGGTTACTGCCCTCGGGGGAGGGGGCCGGGTAGTGGTGGATAGGGCCGGCTTTGCAGAACTTCGGGCCCGGGCCCAAGGGCGCCTCCTGTTGCTGCTGCTGCTGGTCCTTGCCGCAGCCGCCACCCCCGTGATCCTTGGTGCCCACGCCGCCGCCCTGCTCTTCTTGGGGGCTCCTATCAGTGCTGTGAAGTCTCTTGGGGCAGCGGAAGCGCAGATGAGCCACATAGGGGAACTCAAACTGGAAACGTTGGCTGCATTCCAGGCAAGTGTAAGGGGACGACCCTGCTTAGTGAGCAAACACCACACACACGTACACACGCGCGCACGCACACACACGCACACCACATGATTACTCAGCATCGTCTCCAGGCCAGTTTGTCATCACCCCCTTCACAAATCCACCTTCATTTCTCAGGGCCTGAGTGCCCGAAAAAAAGAAGATCCCTATGACTGATCTGACTTTCCCTCCTGATTTGGGGGAAGTGCAGTAATTAAGCCAAATGTCTCCCGATCTATTCTCACCTATCTGCCCCATCTTCATTTCGGACTAGATCTCAGGAGCTTCGTAAGAGACGCCCAAAGGGAGGAAAGGCGCGCTCAGGCGCCAGAGTGAGCCCCCGCCGCTCCCTGCATCGGTCCCCGTTAGCTAAGGGCCCACACACAGGTCGCGAGCCAACCTACCATTCATTTTGCTGTGGGATCTAGAGGGACAGAGCAAGAGTAACTCAGTCAGTTCTTTCCCGTACCAAACTAGTAACTCCTCGTCTTTGGCAATCCTGCGGAGAGAGCGGTAAAACAGCTGTCCGTTTTTTATATAGGCTTCAAGGTTCTGCTCTTCTTTATCTCTGGCTGATTGGACCAGACGCAGCCACATGAGACCTTCTGAGGAACCATTTGCAGCTGAAGTGTCTACCTACAGTTTAGAGAAAAAGAAAGAATAGAAGAAGGAAGGGGGTTGGGGAGGGAGGCTCTCGTGAGAGAATGAAGCCAGAAGAACCAGGGCCATTTCCTGTACGCCATTCTTTTCCAAAGAATTATCTGAGATCAGGATTCCAAAAACTTGACCCAAGTTGGCACCCATCCTCATGCTTGTAACCAGCAGGCAAGAGAATCGTCTTTTGAAACACTGCATCAATCATATAGATTAAGTCGTCGTTTTCACATATTGGTTGAGTATCAAATGAGAAAAATTTTCTTCCAATTCAAATTAGTGTTAACCTCTTGAGAATTTACTTCTAAATTATCCCATATCACAAAAAAAATGTGGGGAGATTTTGTTTGTTTTGGAAGTGAAAAGGTTAGATCTAGAAATTATTTTGTGGCATTCACTCATATTCCTAATTTTGGCTTAAATAATTAATACTTTTTCTTTGTAAAGAAAGAATGGGAACTATAAAGGACTTTTTATCTCTAAACTCAAACATATGGATTTAATGATGTTTTATTGTCAAACCATTAATATTTTTATTTAAATACAAACTGTGGGCATTAGCTACCTTTCCTAGAAAGGGTAATATATTTAGGGGAGCAGAAGTCTTCCTATGTTGGAAGGCAAATGCACCATACTTAGACTAAAAGTACTTAGAAAGTACTTATTATGCAAATAGCCTCAATCTTCTAAAAACTCCCAGAGTTAAGTTCATCACCAGGAAAGCCCAGATTGAGGCACTGATTTAGACATAGCTAGTATTCCAAATCAAATTTTGTTATTTGTTCCAGAAAATCAGTTGACATGAATTTGAGTTTAATTTCCTTTTCAATTTTTTGGTGTGTAAAATAGAATGACTCACATTACTGCAATTTCTATATTCAGAACCTGTCTCGGTTTGTCATTAGAATGATTCATAGTCTGTTTTTGACAGGATATTACCCTCCTACCCCAAGCAGCACCAGCCAAGACTTACCCGGAAGATGTAAGGAACTGTTCTTTTGTCGGTGGACTTGAGAGCTATGAAAGCTATGCTGTCGTACAGGGAAGTATGGCTCAGGACACAAGGACCGAATATAGCATTCTCAGGAATGTCGCAGGTGGTGTAAACGCTGGTGAAAATATCTGTCAGACACTGTTGGACAGCCTTGGCATCTCCGTCCCAGATGCCTCGCTGGATGCTCGAATCCTCCATCACTGGAGACAGATACACAGGAACATTTTAACTACTTGACAGATTTTCCTTGAATTCGCCTGATATTTTGTATAGCTCTTATTTCAGAAATAAAGCCAATGGCAGATTAAATCTGGCATATTTTGAAGATGCCAACTAAGGACTGCATTCCTTTCCTTTTATGAAGTAATTGGAATCGTAGGAACTCAGGGTAGACTGCTTGTGAGAGAGAAAGCATAGGGCTAGGAAAGACGAGATGGTTTTCTGTTGCTGTTGTTTTTTCAGTAACTTGAGGATGGATGGGGCAGGATTTGGGAAGGGTAAGGGTAGGGAAGAACAATAGTATTTTTTCCTAGACTATAGACTTTCTTGACTGAAAGAAACTTTTAATTCTTGGGAGAAAGCTCCTCTCCTTTCCTCCCGGACTGATTTTATTTTATTTTCTTCCAAAGAGGGAAGCAGCATTAACGAACAGGTGGAGACAGCTGAGCATGGCGAATGGATTTCAAGTGGAGTGTCAGGGCCACTGATTCTGTGTCAGCTAACCTTTCTCTGCAGCCTACAAGAGGGGACGTATGTCTGCTCATTACCATAATCCAACACTGTCCCTCCGAGGCTTTAATTAAAAGCAGCAAGCAGAGGTAATTATTTTTTTCTCGACATGCTTATTTATGGATGAGGGTGAATCCCAGTTACCTTGTTATACAAGGGGGTGGATTGAGTCACATGTGCCTCATGAAGTGAGAAGGTACAGGGCAGGCCTGAATTGTCCCCTGTCTGAAATACCGCGTGTGTAATGACTGGTGAATTCTCACTCCCCTAGATACGACCCTGTCTGGGCAAGAAGGGGCAGCCCCGCTAGAGTAGACCTCGGTGGACTCTCCAGCTGTTTAATCCGCAGCAATTTAGAAAGTAATGCCCCGATGGAGGGCTCTCTATTAAGCTGTCATTTGACATTTTTCTTCCTTTGCCACTGGACACTGCCTACAAGATTTACTATTTAAAGAAATACAACTGGTATTTAAAATTTAAACTGGCTTTGAACTAACTGCATTGTTCACTCTTTCTGAGTGATTCAAAGATTCCTCTAAGTTGGTTTTCCCCTAATAATGCCACCATAGGCAGCAATTTATGTATGTTTTGTATAATTTAGGTAGCAGGAAAGAGTAGACCTATTTTTTTTTCCCTGAGAAGCTGTTCATTATGGAATAATATTAGTAATATCCATTTTTATCTTAATGTCCATTAACCTAATCTTGCAAATGTGATTACAAGGTAGTGCTTTTTTTTCCTTGCCAGCTAACAGAGCATGAAACTTTGGTCAACCTCTTTTTTCATTCACTCTGCTACATCTCCCAAATGTCAAGTATCGGGCTGTATCTGCTAAACAGAAAGAGAAATATCCATAAAGTAGAAACTTACTTTATAGTACAGCATCTATCCCTGGGCATTTTTACCCCCACACAAGGTAGTCTTTCTCATCTCCAATTGAAAATTTAAATATGTATTTTTAAGAATCCTCCAGAACCTCTCCTCTCCTTTTTAACAGAACCCTATTCTCTCCTTTTCAATTTCCCCAATTCAGCGTTTTATGCCCCAATTTCTCTCTTCCTTTTAAAAGTCTCTTTCATACAAGCGTTTCATTGTGCCAAGAGGTCGCCCCATCACGTCGGGCAACAGCAGGGACACAATCATTAAAATGCAGTTCTACCTAACAATACGGTGAAAAGATCCTCGCCACACCGCGTTAACAGGGGTCCGCGACGCCGCGGCGGCCGCCACGAGCGCGGAGCCGGTTACATTAACCGCTGGGTGAGACAAGAGCCTGGCTCGCCCGCGCTCGTTGGCCTTTGCCACTCAACCTTTCACAGCTCAGCGTCCTCCTCCAGGCCCCGGGTTCTCATCCGCCGGGGCATCCTTTCCAGAGCCGGCTGGGCTTGCTGGAAAGCCGGCGCTGCAGCCGACCGCTCGCCCTGGAGGCAGGCATTGTCTGGCGGCCGCGCGCTCCCCAGTAGCTTGCTTCCCAGGCAAAGTGCTCTCTACCAGCTCCTCCCTTTGTATAATCTTATTGGCAGCAGAGATCCCCTCTACAATTTACCCCCCCCCCCTTTCTGGGTACTGAGGACAAAATTGTCCACTCTCCCCACCAAATCTGCCTTCCTCCCATCCCCCTTCCACATCAATGCAAATAGACTTACCAGGAATAAGGTCAGGATGAAAACGGCCAAATAACGCCACCTGGAACCCGGAGATGCTATCGAGTGTTTCTTTTGCCTATTGTATCAGTGTATTTCCATGTCAAGAGGTGTTAGTATTGCTGTCTAGTAGGCTCTACCTAAAGAGAGGAAAGAGAGCTGGAGAGATGGGGAGAGTGAAATGAGGGAAGAGTAAGGAGAGAGAGAGGGAGAAAGGGAGAGTGAGAGAGAGAGAGAGAGAGAGAGAGAGAGAGAGAGAGAGAGAATGAGAGTTGTACAGATGGACCCGATGCAGTGACTGACTGGCACGCAGACACACACTTTTTGTTTGCTGCACATAATCTGCCCAATGACGCGTGACAGCCCACGTCCCCTCCCTTTAACTCTTTGCTGGGCTGGGCTCTCCCTCCGGCGCTGCCTGCCTGGAAGCGATCTCTCTGGCCTGCTGGCAGCCGGCAGGTCCTGTGCGCCTTCCCCAAGTGGCAGCGCCTCTCTGAGCATGGTTGGCCCGCCTCTTCCTAAAGCATCGCCCCCCCACCTCCCCCACCCCAGGACTGGTAGGAGTGGAAAGTCAGTTTCGGGGTCGTAAAGGAAAGTACCAAAAGAACTGGAAAGGGCCTTTTCCTTTCCCCCCTGGCACTTGGAGAACCTCTGACAGAAAGGTGGCCACTCAGCGCGCGCACGGAGCCCACGCGCATTTCCCGTGTCTGAGTTCTGTATAGGGGAGGAGCGGCTGCGTATTAGCCCCAAGAGATTCTCTGGCCATTGAGCCGTCGCTGGTTCGCGCAGCTAGTTGCTTGGGGTTGATAAACCAGCTCCAGCTCTCTCCAGGAGCGCTCACTCCACCAAGCCCTTCCGAGCAAGATTCAGAAAGGATGCGCTTTGGTGAGAACTTGGCCCACTCTCTGTGGAGCCGGAGATGGGGCAAGGCGGTAGAGTTGGGAAGCTGCCAGACCTCCTAAGAGGATTTACAGGGTTTGTCTGGTCCCAGGACACAAGTACCTGGGCGAAGGAAGGGGTGAGGGGAAGATGGGTGGGCTGAACCCAGGTTATAGTACTCGACCTATTCATTCTGTTCTGCCCTCTGCCCCGCGCTTTCTGCGTAGACCCCGAGGAGGTCCTATGTTGGGGGTGGCCCACATTCTAGGACCTCCAGATTGTGTGTGGGGGCGGGGGGGGGGCGGTAAGTCAAAATAAAAATTATTACCGAGATGTGCTCCGGAGAGATTTTCACGCCCAGCCGGTGGTGGATGGAGTCGCCGCGGCCGTCTCCGGAGCCTCGTTTGTGCGCTAAGCCACTTAGAGGCGCCTGCTGGCCCCTTTAGGGCAGCAGCTGATGCTAATGACTTGAGGTCTTTAACAGCCTGAAAGTTGACTCCTTCAACCGGGGCCGCAGCACAAGTTCGCTGAGGGATTCTCAGGGTTCTTTTTCGCCGTTCAACTCTACTCCTAAGGGAAGAAAGGCCTTTGAGTGGTGTAGACGGTCCCAGTCCCTCAGCCGCCCCCCCCCCCCCAACACCATTACATTGAAGAGGGCAATCTGTTAGCTTTAGGATAAGTCAGATGTGTAGCCGGCTAAAGTGGACAAAGCAGAACCACGACTTGAGGGGAAAGAGCCTGTTTTTCATCCAGTGTTGGAATAAGGTAGGGGTTTGGGGGCTGGCAAAGAGCAGCTTAGAAGGAAAAGGTGAGCACGGCGTTAGCTGGACTCTCTCTGGAAGCTCTGAGACCTCCCTCCGGGACCCAGTGAGGCAGCGAGGCTCTGAGCGCCTCCCCTCGCTGGCGCCTGCGGTGCAAGAAGGCCAGAAAAGGATTTTGCTGAGGAGAGAGAGAGAAAAAAAATGTGCGAGGAATTTCCCACCAAGTGAATTCTTTTCTCCTTGTTCTCTCTCTGTGTTCCCTTCTCTTTTTACCGGTCCCTGGTTAGCCCCCCACATAAATTCCCAGACCTTCCAATCAGATAGAGCAGTTACCTACGGTTAATCTGGGGCTCAGGGAAATCCCCATATATTAGGGAGGAATGGGGGAGAAAATTCTCCCTTAATTTCCAAGTTAGCCACTGATATTTCAAAGAAAGCTTTTCAAATTGCAGTTGTCTTTCATCTGAATATATCATTTCTCTTCGTGCGTATGTGCACACTTTTAAAAAGTTTGGCTAAGGGCAACTCATGCGATGACCAAGGCTAAATGCTTAGGGTTCCAACAGGACGGTGTATGAGAATCACTGTATTTGGCCACTAGTTGTCTTATTGTCTTATCACTGGATACTCCATTCATCTCTCTCTCTCTCTCTCTGTCTCTCTCTCTCTCTCTCTCTCTCTCTCTCTCAAGCATTCCTCCATCATTTGTTTAAAGAAAGGGGGGATTAGAAATGTCAAAAGAATTGTCTCAAACATCTAAAAAATAATCCGCAAGGTGGAAAAATAGTCGTCAGACACTTAAGTGAATTCAGAGAAAAAAAGTATACAGAAAGAAACACAGGTGTGAACAAGAGTGTGTTAAGATAAAGAAGTAGCCATAAGAGAGTTGTGGCCCCTTAGAAACTATAGTCAGATAAAGCAAAGGAAGGTGTGTGTGTGGTTTGGAGACAGTGTCCTCAAACCTAATTCCATCAAACTGTTGGACAGAACATTCCTTAGACCCCCCCCCTTTTTTTGCTGTTATTTAGAGAACAGGACATTTGCCTGTCCGAAGAAAAGTTATCTGCCTATGCAAGCCATTTAAAAAAATCTATTACATGTTCTAAATATAAAAGTGTCTATTCCAGGATGTGGGCCTTCTGGAAAACCTTAAAGTCTCAGTGGAAGGCACTTTTCTTTTCCTTGGCCTTTCCTTTCTTAAATACAAAGGTATGTCTTAGACTGTATCTCTTTTGAGGTACTGAAACCTAGGTTCCAGTTTGTATAACATAAAGAATGCTGCTGGTACTTAAGTTGTAGCTGGGGAGCTTGACCTTCCAAATCTCAAGCAAAAGATAGCTAAGATTCATCAAGGAGGGGAGAGATGTATTGAGAATCTGGCCATCAGATGCTATCTCCTCTGTTTTATCTTTCTTCCCCCTAATTAGATTTCCCCTATTGATTTCAGAAAGAAATCTTCAAATAATAGAATTTCTAATATTTTATGAATCCAACCAACTCTTGGTCTTATGTATTAAATGACTGACAAACCAAAAAAGCAAATATGGGTAAGATGAAGGTAGAAATTCCCATTCTGAAGGGTTTCCAGTATTTTAAGTGGTACATATTTGCTTGGTAATATAAATGGTCTACATGACAATCATTGATGGGAGGTAAATAACATATAAAAATTATGTTTATTTCTCTAGAAATTTATGGGCTAAAATGGTACATAAACTACTTTGAAATCATTCAGCACTATTACTTACTGGAATTCACTGATACTAAATGAAGGCTTGAAGCATTTATTCAGCCTTAAACAGTGCTATAAAAGTGCATCTCAGTCAACAGTTTTATCTAATTCTCATGGAACGATGGGTTTATGTATATATCTGGAGCTCTTTTCCCTGGGATTGTATTTCCGATTAAATAACTAGAGGGGTGACAATGAAGAGTGAGGGTGTGTTCACCTAGCTCCACTTGAGCAAGGCTTCCAGCAGTCATGGTAAACAGACATGTGTAGACAACTACAATACTGTTTGGGAAGAGAAGGCTGGAGAAAGGCCAGTGAGTGAATGGTTCCCAAGGTGGAGCCTTTTACAATCCAAGTGAGAGGGTGGAGAAAGGATAAGAAAGGAAATCTGATTCTTAAAGAGTATTACAATGCACATGTCATTTCTCTTCCCAGGGTGGAGAAATAGGGCCCAAAATGTGTTAGCTTCTGTGATAGGAGGCAGGTAAATTCTCTAAGGATAACTTAGAAGGATTATTACCCTATAAGAATGAAAACACATTATTTTTCTTTATTTTTTTTCTAGGTCCTGGTTCATCCCCTGCCAAAAATCCCATTTCCAAAGCTCTATACCAGCAAAGGCTTAGTTGTAAAAATAATATATACAGCAATTTATGGTGAAGGAAAAACACACTGGAAGACAAGAGGGATGCCAAGGAAGCAGACAGTGGAAACTTTTCCCAAGCTTATTATTTCCCCCAGGGAGGTCTCTGGAAGGGGCTGTGAGGGTTGGGGAAGGCAGAACATGGAACTTCACAGCCTCACAATGGAGAATATGGAAGTCTATGGAAGTTTTCTGAGGAATCACTTAGAGGCAAGAGGAGGCAGACTTGCTGAACTGGATGGGGGACTGTTTTTTTTGTTTTTGTTTTTGTTTTTTAAGTGTACATGGCAACCTCAGGTTGGGTCTGTTCCTTATACTAAGTATTACAGTTGGTGGTTCATCAGGCGAAAAATCAGTGACTATTTACCAGGCTGGTCCTGGGAGAATAGAGACTTAAGGAAGGGATGGATGATTTTGTAGCCTGTGAGGATGGACCCTAGGTTCCCAACTCCTGACTCACATTTTTCTCTCTTCAACTTTTCCTCTTTCTCAATAAATGGTAGCTGTTTTCAATGCTGCTCTTGCTACTACTACTACAACTACTGCTGTCCTGATGATTATAACCTAACCTTCTCAAGTTTAAAACCTTCTCTCTGAGAGATCTCAAGTTCCACTTGCCGGTCTGTTGGAGTTCAGCAGTGAGCTGGATAGGCTTTGAGAACTCCGTGTAATTAATGCATTTCCTCTCCTGGATCTGGGTTGTAGTCAGCTGGCTTAATAGCTTCCAGCAGGGCTAGAATCTGAGGTAATATTAAAGGCACTACCACAGATCTGAAATCAATACCTCATGCTCACCTGTGTGTGAACTGTGACCCAGATCTAATACCCAGCATCCGGACCCCCTGGATTCTTCCCAGCTTGAATATCTACACAGCTGGCAAGGAATATCCTGGTTTTCTGTCAAATCTGCAGGTTAAAAGTTTTTCGACAGTCAGATGCTACACTCCTTGAATAGACCTTAGTAGTAGGAGGAGGGTGGGAGGAAGGAAATGTAGGCAGGGCCACAGTCAGCCACTTTGGGCCTCCTTACCCTCTGGGCCAGGCTTTCCAGACAGACTGGGGATCAAGGGGTGTCCAGCAGTCTCAAATAGAAGGGAGCATCAGATTTTGAGAAGACTGTCTCTAGGCCTTAGGAATGCCACCAAGTTGAGAGGCTCTACATTGAATTCATTTGCACAGCCAGGAAAAGGGACATTGTCCCAATACTCAGTAGCAGAGTTCCACCTCATTTCCTCTCCATTTTAGGCTGTTTGCAATTCCTGAGTTAAGAAGAGAGATGCTTATTGACACACAGTGGGTACATACTGGGCATCTTCCCTGGCATGTGATCCCAGCTGGCCCTCCGAGGTGTGGACTTAAGATTGTAAACTGGAATGCTGGAGGAAGAGCAGCACAAACCAGTCTTCTCCTGGGAAGAGGATCTAGGCAGAACACAAACATGCCCAGGACGTTCAAGTTTGGAATCTGTCCATGGCATACTTCCCTGAAGCCCGAGGAGAGACAGACATCTGATTTTCTCCAAGGAAAATAGAGGCAAAAAAAGAAAATAAATGAAGAGGATTTGAGGGAGTAGATATCATTTAGTAACCACAACAGTGATGATTCACATGGCTTTGTGAGAGCCTTGGAAATATAGTTTATTTCTTCAAAACTATGCTCTCATGCCCAAAGTGCTCCCCTGCTCATATTGCAAATTGGACTGTTTGAATGAAAACCATCTTTCATGATCTCAATTCAAATGAATTGCAGGTGTTTCATTATTTAATCCAGGAATATTACTTTAGCATCGATGGGAGAATATCTCCCCACACATTGTATGGAAAGCCAATAGCTGTTAACAGATTTTTATTAGCAATTAAAAACTACCAAGTTTTTAAAAAATATATGTTTTTATTGAATTTTTAGAGAGAGAGGAAACATGGATGTGAGAGAGAAATATCAATCAGCTGCCTCCTGCACGCCCCCTACTGGGGATCGAGCTGGCAACCTGGGCATGTGCCCCGACCAGGAATTGAACTGGGACCTCTCAGTCCATGGGAGGATGCTCAGTCCACTGAGACATATGGGCTGGGCAAAAACTACCAAGTTTTTAATTGTCTTTCTTCAATTCCAATATTTGGAGAAATGGTCTTAAAGAATTCCAATATCAGCCCTGGCTGATTTGGCTCAGTGGTAGAGCGTCAGCCCTCGGACTGAGGAGTCTGGGGTTCGGTTCTGGTCAAGAGCACATACCTCGATTGCGGTTCGATCCCTGGCCGTGGTTGGGGTTGTGTGGGAAGCAACCAATAGATGTGTCTCTCTCACATTGATGTTTCTCTCCCTCTCTTTCTCTCCCACTCTATCAGAAGATAAATGGAAAAAAGTATCCTTGGGTGAGGTTTAAAAAAAAAAAAGAGAATTCCAAGATCAACTTGTCATAAACAATAGTAACAGCATGATTACTATAAACAATATTGTACCTGTATTTTATTTTATTTGTTTTATTACATTTATTGGGGTGACATTGATTAATAAGATCATACAGGTTTCAAGTGTATATTTCTATGATACATGATCTGCATATTGCATTGTGTGCCCACCACCCAAAGTAAAATCATCTTCCAACACCACATATTTGGCACATTTTACCCTTTTCTACCCTCCCCCACCCTGTACCCATATATTTTTTAAGCTATGCTCTATTTTTATTAGATATTTTTATTGATTTTTTTTTTTTTTTTTTTTTTTTTAGTGAGAGAGGAGGGGAGAGGGAGAGAGACAGAGGAACACTGATGTGAGAGCAAAACATGGATCAGCTGCCTCCTGCATGTCCCTTACTGGGGTGGGGGGGGAATCGAACAGCCTGTAACTTTTCAATGCACAGGATGATGCCCAAAAAACTGAGCCACACAGGTCAAGGCCCTGTACATATATTTTAATGTAGCAGAAACAATAGGCAGAGGGATAAAACATATTTATTCTCTTGAACTTACTGGTTGAACAGCCAATTCCCAGACTGATTTGGTAGTTGTCTGGTAGTGTAATATAATCAAGACATCTATAATCTTTAAAGTTTTAGGGAGAACTCATATTTTAAGAATAAATATCCAGAGCTGTCAAATAAATCATTCAAAATTCTTAATAAGAATAAACATGTTGAATATAAAGACTTGGATGTTGAGATTTTTTGAAGGCCTAGAATTCAATTTAGGTCTTAACCCACTTATACATGATCAGACATGGTCATGTGTGTGTGTGTGTGTGTTTGTGTGTGTGTGTGTATGTGTGTGTGTGTGTATTTAAGCAGGTTGGGTGAATACTGTTGAGGGTAGTAATTAAAAATAAACTTTCTGGACGGTGTCATTTTTCTTGGTTGCATATCCATAAAGTAGTCAGTGCTCCTTTCTGCTTATTTTTGTGTAAGATGGTTTTGAGAAAATAGTTTGTGTGAAGTCATAGGAGAGCAATCGGTTCTGGAGATCTAAACTGAATAGAATTCTATGGAATATACATATTTTAAGATTTTTATATGGATTTTTAGAGAGAAAGGAGGGAGAGGGAGAGAGAGAAGCATCACGTGAGAGAGAAACATGGATGGCTGCCTCCCACATGCCCCCTTCTAGGGATGAGCCAAAACCTCAGCATGTGCTCACTGGGGATCTAATGGGGACTCTTTTGGTGCATGGGACAATGCCCAACTAGGTGAGCCATACGGGCCAGGGCTGGAATATATTTTCTATATATGATTTTTGTATCTAATACCTTGTGATTGTCATCAGATGTCTCATAGTATTATCTACATTCTAGAATCCATTTACCTTAGGCCCCAGGAATTTAATGTTTCCAGACAAGTGGGGATCCTCTGAACTTTTGGAAATATCCTGAAGACAGCCAATGCACTGGGAGAGCACACCAGGTTCCATTTCTTACCTGAGGAACTGAATTAGCTGGTCTCTCCCCCAAGCCACTCATAGCTGAGTTTGGGCCCAACATTTGGGTGGCAAGTTAAGGCAAGGAAGTGTCTGCTACACCCAGGCAATTCCTGTCTGAATTCTTCAGGGTTCATGTCTCAGTAAAGGGCACCACAACAGAGTGCAGACAAGGTCAAATGACAGAGATGGGCTTCAATATAGGCTAACAAGGTCTCTTGGTAGAGACCTAGGGAGGGCACTACCCCACAGCATCAGGAAGACACAGACACTGCTCCCACTACGTTTGAGATGACTCATCAAGGGTGCAGAGCCCTGACACAGGAGGGCACTGGGCAGAACAAGACAAGCTACCTTCAGCTGGGCATGGCTCTTTTAGAAGCAGCATGGCAAGCCATGAACATGGGGCAGAAATAGACCATGAAGCAGTGCACTTGGGGCACTTCAAGACCTCCTGCCCCAGGATCAGGCAGGGACCAAGACCACTCAAGGGCCAGCCACGGTCTCCAGCCTCCTATCGCCTCCCTGGAGTTAGTGCCAATACTTGCCACCTGCTAGGCGACAACTTTCCTGGAGGAAAGGCATTCTGAGGGCTAGGCTTTCAGGAACAGCTATGCTCCTTTTCACCACCACAACCACCCCTACCCACTGCTCAAGTCCTCACCACGCAGGTCCCTGACCGCCTTTCACGGGGCACTGGTCTATTTTCCCATCTCTTACTATTTGGGAAGACAGTGACTTTTCCCAGACTTGGTTTTCCTCCTCAGGCAAGCTAAGACTGGCAAGAGCTGCCTCCTGGTCTCAGTGAGGACTCAGTGAGGGAAGGAGGGCAGGCGCACTTTGGAAAGCCAGTTGCTGAGCAGATGGTAAGGGATTGCTTCCAGGAACTGGGGTTAGTTTCATTTCGGCCTTGGACATCCCAGAGAGGTCTCAGTTGCCTTCATTAAGAAGCATTCTTCTTAGTTAGAAGTCTGGAGAACTGACCAAGAAGGATCCACAGCTCAGGTTCAGGCCACAACTCCCATCAGGAGAAGTTGACGGCCAGGGTTTGAATCCTGACTCCTGAAGCTGGGCAGGTAATTTAACCTCTCTGTGCTTCAGGCCTTCATCTGTGAACCGAGGGTAATAACTGAAACCCTCTCCATAAAGTTTTTGTGTGGGCTGAGTTGATATTATTTAGCAAGCGCAGAGAACAACATAGTCAACACTCATTTCGGTGGTGGCTACTGATACTGTGTACTGCCTTGGCTTCCCCATTAGAAAAGTTGGAAACTGTATTGTGCACATCGGAAATTGTATTTCTCCATGTTCCCAGGGAGGTCCTCAGGAGGTACTGGAGGGCAGAGTAGGCAGGAGGATCTGTTCCGGCGTTCAGGAGCCCTCCTCCCCAAGGCAGGGCCCGAGTGCTCCAAGCACAGGCAATCCCTCCTCCCTCCGTTATGGAAGAGCGAGCAGTTTTCTGCCAGGAGCCGGTACACGAGCTTCCACCACCCAGACCCATCCTTTAGAAACGCGGGGAAACCAGGTTGGCAAGGGCTGAGGCATCGCGACCGGGTGAGACCAGAAGCACGTGGCCGCATCGCCGGTGAACCCAAGTGCCCAGGCCAGACAGCCGGGGCCGGGCCGTCCCCACCCGGGCTCAGGCCTCCGCGCCCGTCCTCTGCCTGGAAGGGCCAGGCTGGGAGAAGGGCCTCGGCGCGGGCGGGCCCTGCGCGGCGTGGGCAGCCTCGGCGCTCCTCTCCACACCCACTTCTGCGGATGAGACTCTACTGCCCGGCGGCCGCAGCCACGCGGCGGGCACCGCGCTTCGAGCAGGGCGGGCTCCACGCGGGCAGCCTGCAGGCCCCGCCCCCGACGCGCGCACGCGGGCAGTGCGCGAAGCATTGTGGGCCGCGGCGGATGGGCCGGTGGAGCCCCAGTCCCAGCGGCAGAGCCCCCTCCCTGCGCCTCCGTGCGGCCGCAGCCCTGGGCAGGGCGCCTTGGTTCGCCTCACGCCTGCAGGCTCAGGCCCCGTGCGCCTCCCGCCCAGGCAGGAGACCCGTGACGGAGGTCAGTTGCGGGCTCCTCACTGAGCTTTCTTTTGAAGGATCCGAGAGGCAGTGATTAAGAGCTCGAAATGTAGGATCTGAAACACGTTTGAACCCAGGTCTGCCATCTACCAGCTGTGTGTCTTTGAGCAAACCACGTAATCTCTCTGAATTTTTAGTTTCCTCATTTGTAAAAGAGCAAGAACAACATTTATGTCATAGGGTGGCTATGAATATATGCAAGGGCGAGCCTGGGTTCAGAGCTCAGCTGCACTGCTTGCTTGGGTTAGGTAGCCACCCTGTGCTTCTGCTTCTGCGAAGGAAGTGGATCTGTGATCTAGGGATACTAAAAGGTCATAAGAATTAAATACAACAAGTATGGCAGTGCATTCAGCCTAGCACAAATAGTTAATTATTTAAAGCATCTTTAGTGCCTGCCACTTTTAAATGCTGGCTAAATATAATTTTTAAAGCTTATCTCTCCTGCTCCACTTTTTCTCTTCTTCAGAGAGAAACAAAGTGCAAAGGTGCATGTCAGTAAGTAGAGTGCCAGTGCGTGCAGAATTGGGAAGGGTAGCTTGGGGCAGATAGTTAAGTGACACTTCTAGAAGCTTCATGCCTCTCTTGGTCTTTCCTCTTCAGTTGCTAGGGACAAGGTAAAAGAACAGGAAAGGCAGAGGCAAGGAGTTTGGAATATGGAAGTTCAACAAATGTTTTTTCCTGTCAAAAATGGCATTTCATATATTAAGGAAACAAGGAATCTGTGTGAAGTGGAATGGAAGATCCAGCATTGGGTTGGTTTCCATTTCTGTGCTTTGCTGTAGGCATGTTGGGAGGATTTCTGTGTGTCTTTATGTCATGGCCTCTGGGTGAGGAAGTTCTCAGAGAGGGGATGGAAGAGAGGGTGACACTGCTTTAGGGGGAAAGGTTTTGGGGACAAGAGGAGCAATGGGGTGCCTCCCCTTGCATATGGAGAAGAGATATATTCCTGCAACAGATACAGAGCATACTTGATTCAAGAAGTAAAATTCAGGCAAGGGGAAGAAAAGATATAGAGGTAAATTCTCTTGGGGTGAATTAGGCCTCCAGTGGAAGAGTGGTATCTGTGTATTCCCCAAAACTTGCAAATTCAATTTGGAGTCCAAACACATTCACAGACATCCCTTAATCATCCTTACAGTTCAGGCTCTTTCAGAGTGGGCAAACATACCTACACCACCATATGCCTCATCATGCCCCGTTCCTCCAATACCAGTGTCCTCTGCCTTTTCAGATGGGAGCACTTACATCTTTCTTTTGTTCTCTGTAGATAATAGGATAATGGAGGATGATGTTTTACCAGCAACTAACAGGACATCCAGGAAAACATGGCCCCAAACAGTGTTCAAGACCTTATCCTTCTGCTTTTTTCCTGAGGGCAGAGAATGCTGATGTAGTAACAACAATCTAAGGCAGCGATTTTCAACCTTTTTTATCTGATGGTACACATAAACTAATTACTAATATTCTGCAGCACACCAAAAAATACATTTTTTTTTGTCGATCTAACCAAAACATAGATATAAATCTGATTCATTCACACTGGAACACTACTGTTGTGACTGCTCTCATTAAAAAAAAAAAATTTATTTGACAATCTAAGGGAAAAGAGGTCAGTGCCCCTGACTAAATAGTCAGGTATTGCAAGTTTTAAAAATCTTTCGGCACACTGGTTGAAAAATCACTTATCTAATGCATTTTATAAACTTCTGGCTTTTAGTCTCCTCTCATCTCAGACCCCGACTAAAAGTACTGTTGGCAGAAAGGAGAATAAAATAAAATAAAACCAATTCTTCAGTGTTTTGAGCCCTGGGCAAAGGAGAAAACTAGTGAGAAAGAGCCACAACTTGGAAAAGATTTCTTTTTTTCTGGCCATAAATCTCATCCCCTTGTTCCTCTGCCCAACGGAGCACGATAAAGTCCTTTTCCATAAAGTATTCAGTATTAGACCCACAAAGCTCCCCCAATCAGTAGCCATCTGCTTCTACCATAACTGCTGCTCCGAAGCAGGGAAAGCAGCAGCAGAGAAAGGGCACCACTGTTAGGCTGCTGGACAAATGAGGAGACTGAATAGCTTTGGTTTTCCTTGTGTATCTGTATCTATAGAGACAGGCGAAGAAAGGCCGCATTATATTGATACAACAATTGTAAAACAAAACACGGAAGAGGCATCTAAAGGGCAATATCGCATGCATCAGGGGTCTCCAGATAAAAGGAGAACTAACAGATTTATAGAAACCTTTAATTGGTTTTCAATTGAAAGCTAAAGAGGCTGGGGCGAAACTGTGAAGAGTGGCAAAGCGCTCTCCTTCAGCCGTCTGGGAGGCGTGATCGATTTCATGGAGGGAGAAAAGAATCCAGAAGCTGCCAGCGCCTCTGCGAGGGCAGGGAGCAGCTCCGTGATACCAGCTTTCTCCTCTTTGGCCAGGGAGTGACTGATTTGATCCTAATAACAGAATCTCTCAATCTTTTTCTCTTCTTCTTTCTCTTCCTCTCCCTATCTCCCACCCTTTTTCATATTGGTAGGCAAATGGAGAGGGAAGGAAAAAGTTGCAAACAAACAAACAAAACCCAAACAAACAAAAACCTAACTTCCCATCCCCTGAAAAAATAAGACCCTGGCCTGAAATAATAACCACTTCATCAGCCAGAAGGGCAGCCTCTTTGACAGAAACCGGAGTCCTGCCCTCACTCTACCCCAGACCTCTCCTCTCTTTTTCTAGACTCAAACAGGAAAAGCTAAAATTCGCAGGAGATCTCCACTTAGTATGGTGAAAAGTCTTGGCTTTCGCCCACTGGGTTTGTTTAGGAGCGGATCTCTCCACTTAGCCTGCACTGGGAGCCTTTTAACCCCTTTCTAGGAGGCAGGGTGCGACCCCCAACAGCCTCGGCTGGCAGTGCCCACCCACAAAGCAGCCCCAGACATCCGCCCGCTGGTTCCTAAGGCTAATTTATTGGCCCGACCTTTCATTATCTTTTTCGATTTCCTAATTAATCAAAGATAAAAGGCAATGGTGCAAATTATGATTATGAGGAAACTGGAAGACAGTTTTGAATAAAATGGGAGAATGGAAATATGATTGATTGAAGGACATGATAGTGAAATCTCAAGTATGAACAGACCTCAAGGGGTCAAACCCTGACCCCTCCGTGTTGCGGGTGGGCTGCTCCTCCTGCTCTAGGGTTGTCACAAGGGGACAGGCCCCAGGTGAGGTCACTTGGGTCCAAAGCCTTCGGAGGCTAGAGAGAACTGGCTTTCCTCTAGGACTCCCAAGCTCGCTAGGCAACTGCCCCACACTCTCCCAACGCACATTCCGCTGCTCCTGCGGAATTTCAGGACTCCTGGCTAGTGATTCCACTCCACTTTGGACTGAAGTGCACCCCATTATTGCGATAACGCGCCCAAGCCTCTCTCACAGTTTTCCTTCTGTCTTTGAACACTCCTCTAGCGAGGCTAACTCCTCGTGAAATTGCAAGAAATGAGTCTAGTAGGTCAGAGATTGCATTTGCTCGTGTAAGGGATTAATAGAGCCCCTGTCTGATGCTGCTTTCCAGAATTACGTTCGGGATTAAAAGCCAGACACAGCATGGGCACACGTTTTGCATTCTCTGGTGGTTGTGATTAATGTTCCGAGGGGATTTGTGCTGGGAGCTTACGAAATGTGCTCTCGGGGGTCTAATGCCCAACGGCCTCGGTGCAAGGACGAGCAGAGGGTCTGTGGGCACACACCCATCACTGAGAGATTAGAGATGTCAGATGGGCGCGGGGCAGCAGGCAGTGGCCTTTTAGCATCTTCATCCCTCTACCCTGCTCCAGCACAGCTGCTTCGAAGGACTGTAGTGAGGACTGCCCCAGGTGGCAGACTTTGCTGTTTTTTTTTTTTTTTTAAGGGATATGTGTAAGGGGAAGATGCCCTCAAGTGTCCTTACTTTGGGGTGGGAGAAAGGGGCTCAGTACCAAGCCACTGAGCTTCATACATACATCCAGCCAGGGGAGTTCCGAGTTCCGCATTCAGGGAAAGCGCTGCTCCCAAACACACCACTCACCCCCAAATCAAAGAGCCTCCCGGCCCAGCCCGGCCCGGCCCGGCCCGGCCTGGAAGAGAATCATCTCACTCCCACGACCCTGCCATTCTCAGAGCTGCTTTCGCGGGCTCCCAGGGAGGTACCAGCGGAGAGCAGCCAGAGCCTAGACACGAAATACATTCCCCTTCCTACCACCCCAGCGGGCGGACAAACCCTTCCCGAGTCGTGAAGGGACAAAAGCAGGAGAGGAAAGTTCCAGGATGCAAGGAGGAGGCGGGGAAAAGCAAAGTAACTCGGCAAGCAAGAGAGAGAGAGAAAAAGAAGCAGATAGGAAGCCAGAAAGGAGAGGGTAGTGAGAAGAGAGAAAGAAATGGGAAAGGGTGTCGCAGTTGATGGGCATTACCGATCTTGGGCATTAGGGGGCACCTTTCTGGCGGAGACAGCCTTCCAGTGGGCGGGGGCGGGACGCCGGAGCCGAGCCAGCCTTCCAGTCAGTGCTCCGGGATGCGGGGCGCCCCCTCCTGGAGGTTGCGTGGTAGTTCCCCGTGATCCCGAGGGTGCTACAGTCCAGCGATTGCCCAGCCGGAGGCTCGGAGGAGTGGTGGTGGTGCGGCAAGGAAGGGCAGGGGTCTGAGTGGGGTGTGAGGGTGGTAGGGGAGCAGTCAGGTTGTCCCCTCCCTGCGCGCTCTTCCGCGGCCTTCTCACCTGGTGCCTGCGGGGCTCCTTCCCCGCAACCACAGCTTCACCGTGCCCCTCGGTGGCCCGGATCCGAGGCTGCAGAGGAGCTCGCGCTCCTCGCCAAGCACCCGGTCTCACTGCAGCAGCTGGGAGGGAGGAAGAGACCGCCGACTGCTGCCGGGCGGCGTCTGGGGGCCACCAGTCGAGCTAGAGAAGCCGCCATCTGGAGCCTCGGCAGCGGGCGGGGGTGCGGGTGCCAGGGAAGGGACCTGGCGGCTGGGTCCGAGGCGCGCGAAGGGCAGGGGTCTGAGCGTGGGAGCGACGGCTGGCCAGCCCCAGTGCCGGTGTGTGTGGTGGGAGAGTGAGAGAGAGAGTGTGTGTGTGTGTGTGTGTGTGTGTGTGTGTGTGTATGTGTGTGTGTGTGTGGGGGGGTGGCCCCTGGGGAGGAGGAGCAGAGGCCTCCCCCTCTTAAGTCCCCAGAATTCCGGGGCAGCCCTGACTGACAGATCTAGAGAAAGAGCCAGGTACAAGCTTGAAAGGCCCCCACCCCTACCCCCTAGCTCACCTGGAGGTGGATTGCAGGGAGGGTGGGAACCAAAACACTCCTACGTGAGCACACACCCGCCGTCCGTCCGTCAGAAGTGGTTTTCTCATTTCCCTTTCCTCCCACCTAGTCCATCCCACTCCAGGAAACACTCCTCTCCAAACAGCGTGGATTTTTGGACACCTTCACACTGAGACAACTTCAACCAGCATGTGGGAAAAGCACTGACAGGATAGCACCCTTGGGAATACATACTTCTAGTTTCCCATGGACGGTGGAGAAGGGAGGAGCCGGGATGAGGGAAGCTCATCCTTGCACATTTAGCATAAAGAAGGAGAGAGTATTTGGGAGGGCAATAGGAAGTGTGGTTTCTCCACTCCCCTCCTTTCATTTCCGATTCTTCCAATGTTTTCATATCTTTAACTTTGAAGTAATCATTCCCTTTCCTTGAGTTTGGGTTGGAGGCGGGGAGCAAACTCAAGGAAGGGAAAAGGTGAGGAGTGGGAGAGAGCCAAGGGAGCAAAGTTCCAGGAGGAACAAAGCTCTCCAGCGTCTGGAGCAATCTCTGAGGGAGATGCCCTCAGCCAAGGTTTTAGCTGAATGTAAGGGGAGCTGATTGGGTGTATGGGTGGTCACAGGAGGTCTGAATTTAAAAAAGGAAAATAAAGGCAGACCCACTCCCACCCCGAGGCATTAAAAGACACCCCCTCTCCCCGCAGCTGTCTCGTGTCCGGCAGAATGGCATTATGTAAAAGATCTGGCATGTCATCCAGTGGCACATCTGGTAGGTGTAGATGGCATTCATTAGCACAGGGCTTCTACTCTGCATCATGCCAAAGCCCTGACAGAGATGCCCGCTGCCAATCATTCATTCGCTGCCAATCCCAGAGCGCGGCTGAGCGGGATGGCTTCTTTCCACCCTGGCACCCGGACTGGAGGAAACAATGTGTTGAGATGTGAAAAGATGAAAGCAGAGCTGAGGATCCGAGGCACCCAACAGATGTATCCCGTGAGGAGATAACGGTGCAAATAGTCATTTAGCAAGAAAGCATATGCAAGATCTCAGGAGGAAGGCTGGGGCAGGGGTCTGTCTGCCTAGGACTGACCTGAGGGAGGGGCAGGGAAACCCCTTCGGAAACCTCAGAGTTGAAGTTGCTACTCTAAAAACACAAAAACCTCCCCCCAACACTAACTGCAAGACCTCTACCCCATGTGTACTTCTTATTTAACTAGCTCTGAAAAAATGAACTTCTCTTCTCTGCTCAAGGCTTTGTGATTACCAATATAAAGAGCACCTTCCTGTTTTTAATGTTGCATCAATCTCTTCACCTTGTAATTTGAGGAAGGAGGGAAGCTGTCAGGCTTTACTGCATAAAATCTTTACTGCATTTTAAAAGGTGAAGTGTGTTGAAACTAAGGTGTTGCATATATTAACAACATGGATTAAAAAAAAAAAAGGTACAGTTCTTATTTTAATTCCTAGACTGTCAAAGGGGACAAAGATGAACAAAGGAAAGCAAGGAAATAATTAAAATGGCAAAGGATAGATAAACATAAAATCTAGAATAGAGGTTGTCTCTGACTTTCTTAGGCTGGGCCATGGTTACCTAAGTGGTCAATGTATTGTTTTACTTTATGCCATGAATATATTTTAGAAATATTCTTTTTATCCATTCAGTATTTGATAAAACAGTAACAGAACTCAGAGGTTTAAGCATTTGCAGGACTCACTGTTTACAGTTCTTTATTGAATATATTCATACAAATATGTATAAAATTATATAATTATTTTTAGTATAGGTATATAGTATTATGAAATACTTGAGACATACGTATATTGTCTCATGGTTACAAGATGACAATTATAATTCTAAGCATCATACCATTGTTCTAATCATGAAGAAAGGAGTGGGGCAAAGAAAAGTAGTTCTTTCATTTTATCAGTGAAGAAAATACTTTTCATTAGCTGGACCTAGGTCACTAGGCCACCAACACCTGTGAAGAAGTTTGGGAGAACTAGCTATTCAAGTGTAAAAAGGTAGGATAGAGGACTGGAAATGATTGTTGAGTTGCAACCAAGGGGGGCTTCTAAAACACTGAAGACTTAATGTTAGCATCAGGCAAGGGGAGATGATCAAGTTTTATCATTGTTTTAAATGAAATCTTTTGTGTTTACTATAGTCATTAAAACTTATCAGCCAGGGATATTGTATTTGAATTTAGCAATTGCTTTGCGAATTTCACCAAATTCTATTTCAAAATAAGGGCTTACACTTAATCAATATGCTCATAAGACAGCTGACATAAAATCTGATTTATATTTAAACAGAATTAGTCTTTAGAAGGAGAACCTGTTTACAAATTTCAATGAAACAAGCAAAATGGCTTTTGTTAGGACAAGAGTTTTAATCCCAACTCTGTGACTCACTAGATGTGTGACTTTGGTTATGTTACTTGTCTAAGTCATATGTCCTTATGTGTAAATGGGTTAATAATGTTAATAATGCTTTGCAGGGTTATGGTGAAGCTTAGAAGTCATGACACACATGGGTTTTAAAATGTAATTGTTAGGGACCCATCAGGAAACAGAATTCAGTCTAAATGGATCATATGAAGAGACTACCTTAAAAGATGTGGGCATGGTCATGGGAACAAATGAGATGATGAAGCACACAGAAACAGCATAGCAATAAGCTCTTAGGAGACGATTTAGTGTTTCTACAGCTAAGTCAGGACAGGCACCTTGGAGGAGGGGCCCCGTGAGAGTCATAGGAATATTGCTACTGCCAGAGAAGCAGTGGTATAGCAAGGAGGGAGCATGAAAAAAATACCCCAATGTTTCTCTTCTCACATCCTCCAGTTTCATGTTGCTATCTTCCCTTGGCCAAACCCAGCTGGAAACTAGTGGGCAAGATGCTGGAGCATGGTCATGAATGAATCTACATGGGTCAGCTTCAGAGGATAAAGAGCCAGGCACAGAAGGATGGGTGGGATGGATGTCAGGGAGACAAATGGAAAATAACTAGCACACAACTATTATTATTCACAAATAAAATTCTCAGAGAACCCTTTCTGCAGACATCTTTTTGAGGCCCAATTCCAACTGGAAATAAAAACTTAACAGGCATTGTAAACCTAAGCATCCACATTTTTAAGAATTATCTCTCAGAGCCCTTTGGCTGAAAGGTTCCTACTAGCACTCATGAAAGGTTTCCAGAGGTCTTCGCAGGCTTTGCAAGCCAATACCTGGAAGAATTTGAGAATACACCCTATTGACTTCCTTTGGGCATCCCCAGATCTCTCATCTTTGTGTGGCTTCCTGTGTCAGGGTGAGTCTTGCTATGCCTAGTTAGTCACTTACTAACCATTTTCAAGGAAGCCAGCCAGGCTTTGACAAAACATGACTACCTCATAACAAATCAACCCCATAGCAACATGAAATCCTACTAATGCCTTCCCTTGAGTTCAGAGTCTGTGTGGACTTCAGAATGAAGTAATTTTTTCTCTTTCCAACTTTGCCATCCCTGTCCTTTCCTCCTGAACCTGAACTAACCCATAGACAAAATGATGAAAGAGGACAGTAGTGAAGAGAGATGTTCTCTTTCTTAATTTTAGATAAAAATTATAGTATCAGAATCTTGAGTGTTCAGTCTAGATATTAGCACAACAAAAGCCTAATTTCTGAATCTCTTAGAAACTAAGAGTTTGAACATTTGACAGTACTGATATAAAATCAGCAGTCACTATTTTAATGGAGAGAATTAAATTAACTATAGAAAAATTTAAAGTTAGGTGGGAAAAGCAAAGATGTACACTTTTGGAAGGACCGTATACAACTAAAAAGTAAATGCAACTGAAATAGATCACGTTCTGTCATGACAGCATAGGGAGCTCTATTGACCCATTTCCCATCGAAACTGGTGAATAAATAACTTTTCAAGAAATTCTATGAAAATTTGGTAAGAAATGTTAGAGTCTGTGGCATTTGAACCAAGACTACTCCCTTCCTACCTCTTCCTAATTTAGTAAGCCATATACTCAATTCCAGACTGCTACAGCCAAGAACACAGGTCTTCCTGGGTTCCTCAGATCCCAAGTGGAGAATTTTCTATGCAATAGGAGCAGGATTTCTGTTTTTCTGCATCTGGTCCTAGCTGCGTGTTGCTGAGGCTTTCAGGTGAGTGTGGTTGGGAGGGGAAACTTCCTTCTTCTGCTCAACCCTTAACATGTGCAAGGGAAGTTCTACTTTGGGTATGGTGTATTGAGAATCCTGTCCACTACCCCATATAAATTTCCTTGTCTGTGAGGCAGAGATTCCATGTCAGAAGAAGCAAGCTGAGAGGACTACCAGCTGCTGCAACCCCCCACTCTCACCCCAACTTCCTCCCAAGCACCCATCTCCTAGAGCAGGGGTTTTGCTCAGAGAGAAGCATGTCATTGCTCCCACCCTCTGCTCTGGAGCCCTGGCTCAGAAATGTTGCCTCTGGGAGGAGGGAAGAGAACCAGGTCAGGAAGCAGATAGCTCCTAATCTCTCCCTGAAAGAACTGACTTCGTTTGCAATCAAGGGGTGAAGTGTAAACCTAAGGACTACTTTCAAGAACAGTAGATGTTGTGGTAGAAGGCAATTGGGAAGAGATTTGTGAATCTGCTGGAGATACAGCATGAACTGTAAGCTAGCTAGTCTGTATGAAAGAACCAGGGAATAAGAGCTGGGAGGAGATCTCCTATGGTTAGTGCAAAAATCAAACACTGACCTCAGAAACTGTTCCATTCCAGGAGCCACCATAAGATTGTATTAGTGTGTAGAGGAATTCTGCTCCTGGGAACTGTTTTTTAAGTCTCTTTCTAGTTTTATCAACAAATATAGTTAAAGTGTACAAGATGATGATAAATATATATATCAAATATATATGTAAATGATTACCACACTGAAGTTAATTTAGCACCCATCACCTCATATAATTATTTTGTTGTCAAGAATATTTAAGATCTATTCTCCTTGCAAAATGTAAGTGTACAATACAGTATTATTAACTATACTCATCATACTGTATATTAGACCCTCAAAACTTATTCACAACTGAAAGTTTCTATCCTTTGACCAACATCTCCCCATTTCTCCCACCCCTAAATCCCCTGGCAACCACCATTCTATTCTCTGGCTCTATGAATTTGACTTTTTTTCCTCCCATATTCCACATACAAATGAGATTATACAGTATTTGTTTTTCTCTGATTTATTTCATTTAACATAATGTCATCCAGGTTCATCCATGTCAGAAATGGCAGGATTTTTCTCATTTTTTTTATGGCTGAATAATATCTACTACATATATGGAATGACGTTTTCTCGATCCACTCCTCCATCAATAGACACTTAAGTTGATTTCTATCTTGGCTATATTGAATAATACTGCAATGAATGTGGTAGTGCAGATATATCTTTGAGATACTGATTTTGTTTCCTTTGGATATATCCAGAGGTGAGATTGCTGCACTATCTGGTACTTCTGTTTTTTATTTTTTGAGGTATCTCCATACTATTTTCCATAATGGCTATTCCAATTTACATTCTCACCAGTAGTGTACAAGGGATCCCTTTTTTTCCTACATCTTTACCAATGCTTTTCAGTAATAGCCATCCTAACATTAAGGTATGAGGTGATCTCTCATTGTGGTTTTGATTTGCATTTCTCTGATGATTAGTGATGTTGAGCATCTTTTTATGTGCCTGTCTATTGAGCATCTTTTTGTGTACCTGTCTCTTAGGTCCTTTCTCCATTTTAAAATTGATTGCTTGTAATTTTTTTGTTTACCTGAATTACAGGAGTTCTTTATATATTTTGAATATTAACCACTCATCAGATAGATGGTTTGCATGTATGTTATTCTATTTTATAATTTCTTTTTACATTTTAGTAATTGCTTTCTTTGCTTTGCAGCTTTTTATTTTTCTATTTTATTATATATATATATATATATATATATATATATATATATATATATATTTTATTGTTGAAAGTATTACAGATGTCCTCCTTTTTCCCCATTGACCCCTTCCTTCCTGCTCCCACCCCTCCTGCCTTCCCCAGCCTAATATCTGTGTAGATTGGTTGTGCATATATGCATATAAGTTCTTTGGTTTATTATTTCCCTCCCCTCCCAACTCCCATCCCGCTGAGGTTTGTCATTCTGTCTCCTACTTCCATGATTCTGGATCCTTTTTGGTTGACAGCTTATTTTGTTCCTTATGTTCCACAAATAAGTGAGGTCATATGGTACTTGTCTTTCTCCGACTGGCTCATTTTGCTCAGCATAATACTCTCCAGGTCCCTCCATGTCTTCTCAAAGGGTAAGACATCTCTCTTTCTTACAGTTGGATAGTATTCCATTGTGTAAATGTATCATAGCTTTTTTATCCACTCATCTACTGATGGGCACTTGGGCTGTTTCCAGATCTCAGCTATTGTACAGAGTGCTGCTATGAACATAGGTATACATATACTCTTCCTGATTGGTGTTTCAGGCTTCTTAGGATATATTCCAAGAAGTGAGATCACTGAGTCAATTGGAAGTTCCATTTTAAATTTTTTGAGAAAACACCATATTGTTTTCCATGGTAGCTGCACCAATCTGCATTCCCACCAGCAGTGTGCTAGAGTACCCTTTTCTCCACATCCTCGAAAGCACTTGTTGTTTGATGAATTGTTGCTGGTAGCCTTTCTGGCAGGTATGAGGTGATATCTCATAATCATTTTAATTTGCATCTCTCTGATGATTAGAGATGTTGAACATTTTTTCATGTCTCCTAGCCATTTGTGTGTCCTGTTTGGAGAAGTGTCTATTCAGGTCCTCTGCCCATCTTTTAATTGGATTGTTTGTCTTCCTTTTGTTGAGTTGTATGAGTACTCTATATATTTTGGATATTAACCCCTTATCCAATGCATCACTGGCAAATATGTTCTCCTAGAGAGTGGATTTCCTTTTCATTTTGATGCTGGTTTTTTTGTTTTGTGTGTGTGTGTTTTTTGTTTGTTTGTTTTTACCATGCAGAAGCTTTTTAATTTGAAGTAGTCCCATTTATTCATTTTTTCCTTTGTTTCTCTTGCCCTAGGTGATGTATCAGTGAAAATTCTGCTATGTGTTATATGAGATTTTGCTGCCTACATTTTCTTTTAGTATATTTGTGGTTTCATGAGTTACATTTAAGTCTTTTATCCATTTTAAGTTCATTCTTGTGTATGGTATGAGTTGGTGGTCTAGTTTCATCATTTTGCATGTACCTGTCCAATTTTCCCAACACCATTTGTTGAAGAGACTCTTTTCTCCATTATATGCTCTTGCCTCCTTTGTCAAATATTAATTTAGCATAATGTCTTAGGTCGATTTCTGGGTTCTCTGTTCTGTTCCATTGATCTACATATCAGTTCTTGTGCCACTACCAGGCTGTTTTGATTATGATGATTTTGTAATATGACTTGATATCCAGTATTGTGATTCCTCCAACTTTGTTCCTTTTCAAGATTGCTGTGGCTGTTTGGGGTCATTTTTTGTTCCATATAAACTTTTGGAGTATTTGTTCTAGATCTGTGAAATATGCTGTTGGTACTTTAATAGGTATTGCATTGAATCTGTAGATTCCTTTGGGTTGTATGGACATTTTAATGATGTTGATTCTTCCAATCCATGAACATGGTATATGTTTCCACTTTTTTATATCTTCCTCTATTTCTTTTTTCAATGTCCTGTAGTTTTCTGATAACAGGTCCTTTACTTCTTTGGTTAAGTTTATTCCTAGGTATCTTAGTTCTTTTCTGCAATGGTAAATGGGATTTTTTTTTTTTTTTTTTTAGTTTCTCTTTCTGTGAGTTCATTATTGGTGTATAAGGATGCCATCAGTTTCTGGATGTTAATTTTGTATCCTGCTACTTTGCCGAAATCATTTATTAAATCTGGTAGATTTTTGATGAAGTCTTTAGAGTTCTCTATGTACAGTATCATATAATATGTGAATAATGACAGTTTCACTTCCTCCTTTCCAATTTGGATCCCTTTTATTTTTCCTTCTTGTCTAATTGCTGTGGCTAAGACTTCCAGTACTATGTTAAATAAGAATGGTGAAAGTGGAAATCCCTGTCTTGTTCCGGTTCTTAAGGGAAATGCTTTTAGTTTTTGCCCATTGAGTATGATGTTGGCTGTAGGTTTTTTATATATGGACATTATTATGTTGAGATATGATCCCTCTATTCCCACATTGCTGAGCATTTTAATCAGAAATGGGTGCTGGATTTTGTCAAATGCTTTTTCAGCATCTATTGATATGATCATATGATTTTTACCTTTTATTTTGTTTATGTGGTATATCACATTTATTGATTTATGAATATTGTACCAGCCTTGAATCCATAGGATGAATCCCACTTGGTCATGGTGAATAATTTTTTAAAAATATATTGCTGGATCTGATTTGTTAATATTTTGTTGACGATTTTGGCATCTATGTTCAGTAGGGATATTGGCCTGTAGTTTTCTTTCTTGGTAGTGTTTTTACCTGGTTTTGGAATTAGAATTATTCTGGCCTCATAGAAATAGCTTAGAAGTCTTCCTTCCTCTTGAAATTTTTGGAACAGTTTAGGAGAATGAGTGCTAGTTCTTCTTTGAAAGTTTGATAAAACTCCCCTGTGAAGTCGTCCGGATCTGGCTTTTGTTTACTGGGAGTTTATTGATTACATCTTCAATTTCCTTAGTTGTTATTGGTCTGCTCAAGTTTTCTGACTCTTCCTGGTTCAGTTTTGGGAGACTGTGATTTTAGGAATTTGTCCATTTTGCCTAGGTTGTCCAATTTGTTGGTGTATAATTGTTCATAGTATTTTGTAATAATCCTTTGTATTTTTGTGGTGTCAGTTGTTACTTCTCCTCTTTCGTTTCTGATTTTGTTTATTTGGGTCATCTCTCTTTGTTTCTTGGTGAGGTGAGTCTGGCTCAAGGTTCATCAATTTTGTTTATCTTTTCAAAGAACCAGCTCTTGGTTTCATTGAAATATTGAGTCATTTTTTAGTCTCTATGTCATTTATTTCCACTCTGACCTTTATTATTTCTTTCCTTCTACTTCTCTGGGTTTTTCTTTCTGTTCACTTTCTAGTTCTTTAAGTGGTAGGGTTAGATAGCCTATTAAAATTTTTTCTTTTTTCTTGAGGTAGGCTTGTAATACTATGAACTTCCCTCTCAGGACTGATTTCACTGAGTCCTATAGATTTTGTGTGGTTGTATGTTCATTTTCACTGATTTCCAGGAATTTTTTTATTTATTTCTTGATATCCTTGGTAACCCATTCATTGTTTAATAGCATGCTATTTAGCTTCCATATGTTTCAATCTTTTTGAGTGTTTTTATTGTAATTAATTTCTAGTTTCATGCCATTGTAATGTGAGAAGATGCTTGATATGATTTCAATCTTCTTGAACTTGTAGAGACTTAGTTTGTGTCCTCACATGTGGTCTATCTTTGAGAATGTCCCATGTGTACTTGAGAATAATGTATATTCTGCAGTTTTGGAGTATAATTGTCTATAAATATCTACTAAACCCATCTGATCCAGTGCATCATTGAGGGTCTTTGTTTCCTTGTTAATTTTTTGTCTAGAGGATCTATCCAGTGATGTCAGTGGGGTGTTGAAGTCCTCTACTATGATTGCATACTGTCATTTTCTCCCTTTAAGTCTCCAGAAGTTTTTAAAAATATATATTTTGGTGCTCCTATATTGGGTACATATATGTTTATCAAGGTTATATTCTCTTGTTGGATTGATCCTTTTAATATTATGTAGTGACTTTTTGTCTCTTTTTATGACCTTCATTTTGAAATCTGTTTTATCAGATATGAGTATTGCTACCCTAGCTTTTTTTCCTTTCCATTTGCTTGAAAATTTTTTTTCCATCCCTTCACTTTCAACCTGTATGAATCTTTTTTCTGAATTGGATTTCTTGCAGACAATTTATATATGGGTCATGCTTTCTTATCCATTCAGCTACTCTGTCTTTTGATTGGAACATTTAATCTATTTATATTTAAGGTTATTATTGATATGTACTTATTTATTGCCATTTTTATTTATTATGCCTATGTCTCTATCTCTCTCTTTCTTATGCTTATTACAGGAGTCCTTTTAACATTTCTTGCAGTGCTAGTTTGGTGCTAATATATTCCCTTAGCCTATTTTTGTCTGGGAAGCTCTTTATTTCACCTTCTATTTTGAATGA
This sequence comes from Tadarida brasiliensis, assembly GCA_030848825.1. Classification (NCBI taxonomy): domain Eukaryota; kingdom Metazoa; phylum Chordata; class Mammalia; order Chiroptera; family Molossidae; genus Tadarida; species Tadarida brasiliensis. The sequence continues at coordinate 56,681,726 of CM061257.1, read as the reverse complement.
TAGCCTTGCTGGAGAGAGGAGTCTTGGATTTAGATCCTTGTTTTTCATTCCCTTGAATACTTCATGCCATCCCCTTCTGGCTTGTAGTGTTCTGTTGTGAAATCAGCTGACAGCCTTGAGGGAGCTCCTTTGTAGGTAACCTATCACTTTTCTCTTGCTGCCTTTAAGATTCTCTCTTTGTCTTTAATTTTTGGCATTTTAATTATTATGTGTCTTTGTGTGGGCCTCTTTGGGTTCTTCTTGCTTGGGGCTCCCTGTGCTTCCTGAAATTGTATGCCTTTATCCTTCATCAAGTTAAGGAAGTTTTCTGCCACTATTTCTTCAAATAGATTCTCTAACCCTTGCTTACTTTCTTCTTCTTCTGGTACTCCTATGATGTGGCTGTTGTTTCATTTCATATTGTTCCACAGCTCTCTTAAACTGTCCTCCTGTTTTTTTTTTGTTTTTTTTTTTAATTGCTCTTTCTTTTTGGTTCTCTGATTGAGTGATTTTTTTCTACCCTGTCTTCTAATTTGCTGATCCAATCCTTGGCTTCCTCTAATCTGCTGGTTATTCTTTCCAATGTGTTCTTTATTCCTGCTGTGTCATTCTTCATTTCCAATGATTTGTTTCCATTTCCAGTTTGTTGATTCTCACTGTTTCTATATCTTTACTCATACTGATGAGCATCCTTATAATCATTACTCCAAACTCTATATTTGATAACTTGCTTATCTCCATTTTATTTGGCCCTTTTTTCTGGAGAATTCTCTTGTTCTTTTATTTGGAATTTGTTTCTTTGTTTCACCATTTGACTGTCTCAGCAGTGTTTTGAGCCTGATGAAATCTCCATGTGGATATCAATATTCTGTAGATTGTGGCTCCCTCTGCTGGGTTTGGATGTGTATGGAAGGGACCAAGCTGAACACCAATGTCTGGTCTTACTTTCCTGGGTAGAGTTGCAGGGCAGGCAAAGATGCAGGTGTCTCAGAGCCTCTGCCTGCAGGCTGACTGTTAATCTCAGTCACTTAATGAGCCTCAGGTTGTAGCCCTCAGCTGAATGAAAATTCCCCCATGTGGGCAGGGTAAGAGGATTTCCAGCCAGTGAGTGAGGCAATTGCTTCCCCCGAGGCTAAAGCTGCTTTCAGAGGAAAACTCTGCCTGAAGAAAATGGTTTCTGCAGTGTTGGTTAATGACTCATCACAGGGGCCCAGGCAGCTGCCTTCATAGCTCTGACCCCAGAGCCTGGAAACCCAATGACCTTGAGCTGGGCCCAAGGCTCAAAGTGCCCAGAGACTCATTTTTGCCTGCAGGCTGGCTGGCAGTCTTTGAAAGTTAATGAGCCTCAAGTTGTAGCCTCAAGTCTGTGCTAGGCACTGACTCCTCCCGTCCTGGTAGGGTTAAATTCTAAGAGATGGGGCAGTTGCTTCCCCCCTAGGCTATAGATGCTTTGATGGGAGAACTCTACCTGTAGAAGAATGGTTTCGGCAGTGTCAGTTAATGGCTCAGCACAGGGTCCCAGGCAGCCACCCTCATAGCTTGATCCCCAGATCCATGAAACCCAATAATCGAGAACCAGGCCCAAGGCTCAGAGCATTCAGAGACTCACCTCTGCCTACTGGCTGGCTGATAATTTCTGACCCTTAATGAGCTTCAGGTTGTGCTTCTCCTGGTGGGGTTGGGTTAAATTTCAAAGGGTGGGGTGGTTGCTTTCCCCCAGGCTAAAGCCCCTCTGATGGGAATGACTGCCGAGGAAAATGGTTTCTGTAGTGAAGGGGAATGACTCAGCAGAGGGCTCCTGATATCATCCTTCCCAGCTCTCTCCCCAGCACCATGGACCCCCCCCAACTCTCCTCATAGAGCTCCATTCCAGTCTGTCCTCCCTCTGCAGGAGCCCAAGGTGAGTGGCTGTAGCTGTAATTTAGGGCTCTGGTCCTTCATTCAGGTGCCCCTGTTCCCAGTGCCTCTCCCTGGCAGACAGAACCTCTGCTCTGGTGTTTTTCATAGCCAGGTGTTATGTGGATACCTTTCCTTGTTCTGCCACTCTGTGCTGGGGAGCCAGCTTGGGGTTTAAACCCCAGACTTCTCACAGCTAAGATAATTTTCAGCTGCTTCCTGTGGGAGCCCAGCCAGCCCACTTGTGCCTCCGCACCTCCTCCCAGTCTCTACTTGGACTCCTTTTTTTTGTCCCTGGTTATAAGGATTCTCTCCAGCTGCTCTTCAGTTAGTTATCCTAGAAGACTTTATTTTAGTTGTAACTACAGTTTGGTCTTGGGATATGGTCAGTGTGGCTTCCATTCACTCCACCATCATTTTTTCTCTTCTTTTTAGTGAAATCTATATAACTTTATTAACCAATGTCACCACAATAAATTCAATAAAAAAGAAAAATAAATAAATAAACAAATATAATAGGAAAAAATGGGTAAATGATTTGAAGAGACACTTACCCATGAGGATTTATGGATGGCAAATGAACACATGAAATTATGTTGATCATCTTTAGTCAATACAGATATGAAAATTAAAGCCACAATAATTTCCAATATAGGAATGAATAAAATAAAAGAATACTGATAATACCAAGTACTAGTGTATTAGTCTGCTTAGGCTGCTATAATAAAAATACCATAGACTAGGTGGCTTAAAAAACAGAAATTTGTATCTCGTAGTTCTGGAGGCTGGAAGTCCAAGAAGATCAAAGTGCCAGCATGGTTGTGTTCTGAGGGCCCTTTTGCTGATTTACCAATCTACCTTCTTATTGTATTCTCAAATAGGAAAGCAGGGGGAGAAAGAAGGAGAAGGACAGGGAGAGAGAGACAGAGGGAAGGAAGGAGGGAGGGAGAAAGAGAGTGAGTGAGAGAGAATCCGTACCATGTCTTACAAGGGCATTAAGTCCATCCATGAGGGCTTCACTCTCATGATCTAATTATATCCCAAAGGCTCCACCTCCAAATATCAGTACACTGGGAAGGCTACATGAGTTTTGAATAAAACTCAAACATTTATTTCATAGCAGCTGACAAGGATGCAGAGGAATTGGAATTCTCCTATAATGCTGGTGGGGATGTGAAATCGTCCAGCCACTCTGAAAAAGTTTGACAGTTTTATTTTTTATTTATTTATTTTTTTATTCTCACCTGAGGACATTTTTCCATTTTTTGTTCAGATAGAGTGGGAGGGAGAGAGAGGAAGAGAGAGAGAGAGAGAAACATCGATGTGAAAGGGACACATCGAGTGGCTGCCTCCCGCATGACCCAACCAGGGGCCGGGGACAAATTGCAACCGAGGTATGCGCCCTTAGCGGGAACCGAACCCGGGTGTCTCTGGACCGCAGGCCGATGCTCTAACTGCTGAGCCAAACCGGCCAGGGCAAGTTTGACAGTTTTAAAAGTAAAGTTAACCATGCATTAATTTGACCTAGCAATCCTATTGTTTGGGTATTTACCTTAGAGAAATGAAACTGATATTCACTAAATCTTATTCACGTAACACTCATACCAGCTGTATTCATAATTGACAAAAAATGAAAATAACCCAAAGGTCTTTCAATGGGGAGTGGATAAGCCACATACAGTGGAATGCTGCTCAGAAAGATAAAAGAAAAAACTATTGCTGTGTAGAAAAACATGGATGGTTCTCAAAGGAATTAGGCTAATCTGAAAAGGTTACTTACTGTTGTTTTTATTTATACGACATTCTCAAAAAGACGTATCTATAATACTGAGAAGTAGAGTATTATTCACAGGCCATAAAACCTAATGGAATTTTTCTCTATGTCTTTCAAATTATCTGGAACTAGGGACCCCTTTATTCATTCCAGTACTCCCTCTGGAATGGGAATGTTCTTCTGTCTACGTCTAATACCTATGCTTCTCTCACCGTTGTATTTTGGAAACAGATAACTTGGTTTTGGTTTTACATGTCCACAGAAAGAAAACTTTTGTCCCAGATGGATTACACTCAGAGTCTAATCCATATCTGATGTAGATGATGAGATTTGGGACTTTTGAGTTGATATTTAGATGAGAATTTGTTCTTAGACTTGATACTGTAATGAGCTGAGACTTTGGAGGATGCTGTATATTTTATATGTGAGGCAGATATGAATTTTGGGGGGCCAGAGAGTGGATGGTAATGGGTTGAATGCTGTTACCCTCCAAAAGATTATGTTCACATTCTAATACCTAGAATCTGATAATGTGATTTTATTTATTAAAAGGGTCTTTGCTGATGTAATTAAGCTAAGAATCATAAAGATGAGATCATCCTGGATTACCTGAGTGGGCTCTAAATGTAATGACAAGTGTCCTTATACGAGACACACAGAAGTATGATGCATAGGAAGACGAGGAAAAGGCTGTGGGAAGAAGGAGGCAGAGATTGGAGTTATGCAGCCAAAAGCTCAGGGATGCCTGGAGACATCAGAAGTTGGAAGAAGCAAAGAAGGATGTTTTCTTTGTCAGAGTTTCAGAGAGAGAGCAGCACTTTTATTTTGGGCTTCTGAACTGCGAGAGAACGTATTTCTGTTGTTTAAAGTCACAGAGTTTGTAGTAATGTGCCATGGCATCCCTGGGAAACAAATATACCTGCATTATAATGTTTTTAGATTTATAGCTCTGTCAAGGGAGGATTACTAGCATTATCAAAGAGCCCTCGTATACTTTTTTGTTTTTGTTTTTTGTTTTTGTTTTTGGTATAAGCTTGGGATCCTAGGATTCTTGGTTTTGGAATGATTGGGACATGGAAAATAGCCCTAAGCTTACATAGATCCTTTCCTACCCCCTGTGCAGAACAAACTCTTAGGAATAACTTAAGATTCTGTGTCACATACAATTTTGCATCTTACTGAACAATATTAATTTCCATTTTTTTTCAAACCTCACCCTAGGATATTGTTTTATTTATCTTCAGATAGAGTGGGAGCAAGGGTGCGAGAGAGAGAGAGAGAGAGAGAGAGAGAGAGAGAAACATTGATGTGAGAGAGACACATCAACTGATTGCTTCCTGCATGACCCCAATCAGTGCTGGGGATGAACCGTAACTGAGGTATCTCCCCCTGACCGGAATCAAACCTGCGACTCATTGGTCTGCAGGTCGACGCTCTAACTGCTGAGCCAAATCAATCAGGGCAATATTCATTTCCTTTAAAAAAGTTATCTTGTTTTCAATCTCCTTCCAGTTTTTGGTTGAATTACTTCTAGAATTGGATGTAATTCCAATATATAATTCAGACATAAGGACAAGAGAGCAATCTGTTTGAGCTGGTTTTCTCATCTGTGAAATGGGAAACAATATCTAATTGCAGAATTGTGGATTTTTTTTTATGAGAAAGAATGTGAATGTGCTTTTAAAGATGTAACTTGTGATGGTTAATTTTATGTGTCAATTTGACTGAGCTGTGGGATGCCTAGATTAAACACTATTTCTGGCTGCATCTGTGACAGTGTTTCTGGATGAAATTAGCATTTAAATCAGTGGACTCAGTAAAGTAGATCTCCTTCCCATATGTATTCAATCCATTGAGGGCCTGAACAGAACAAAAAGCAGAGGAAGGGAGAATTTGTTCCCTTCCTGACTGCCTGCTTCAGCTAGGACATCAGTCTTTTTCAACCTTTGGGCTAGGATTTATGATAGCGGGTCCTCTGGTTATTGGGTCTGCAGACTAGGATTGGAATTACACCACTGGCTTTCTGGAGTCTCCAGCTTGCAGATGGCAGATGGTGGGACTTCTTGGTCTCTATGATCCTGTGTGTCAATTATTCCTCACAATACATTATCTGTCTATCTATCTATCTATCTATCTATCTATCTATCTATCTATCTATCTATCATCTATCTGTCTATCTATGTATCTATCATCTATTTTGGTTCTAGTTCTGTGTTGGTTCTATTTCTCTGGAGAACTCTGACAAATACACTACACAAATCTACTTTAAACCTACTAATTTTGTTAGAAGATTTTAGGCCAAAATAACACAACTTTTGTGCTTTACATTGTCAAGGTTTTCGTCGTTGTTGTTTTTGTATGTTTGTTTGTTTGTTCTCTCACTCCTTCCTCCATTGCGCTCAGTCATTTAAGCACTGAGTAAGGTAGCCCAACTTCTTATTGGTTTCCACATTTTGGACCATTTACCTATTCCAGGCCAAATTCAGACTAAGAATTTTGTGTTCAGTTTTTGAGACTATTAAAAAGAATAAGCTGCCTTTGGAAAATAAATAAGCAGTTTTCTCCTTGCAATTAATGTATTCACTGAATCATTCCCAGTGGGCTAGCGGTTACCTGCTGCATACCAGAACCATCTAGTTATTTTGATGTTTATCTTATTAGTAAACCGTTGGCTATGGGATTTTTGTTTGTTTCTTTGTTTAGAGAAAGTTAAATATTTAATTATATTGTTTTTTATTTTAGTCTTCCTGTGTTTAAGCACAAAAACAGAAAACCTAGATGCTAGGTGAAAATCTCAGTCAAGAATTTAAATATGCAATGTAAAATAATTCCTGATATTTGAATTTTTGTTTTAATCTGGAGTTTCAATGTCACTGATTGTAGCCTCAAATGGAGACTCTGGTTTTAGTAAGGAATATCTGAAAGAATAATGTAAGAAAAATATGTCAACCCTCACTATTCATGTTGCAGCCTTTAGCTCCCAAATAATAGAATGAAAGGCTATCTAAATTTATTCATGCAAAACAATTACTTCTCATATCTGATTCATTACCATGTAGCCATGTTAACTCATGATAGATTCATTTCCTTTATTTGCTTTCTCTGAAGGCATTTTTTTTACTTTACTGTTTACTGCTTGTCCAATATTTTGTTTTTTCTACTATTCTTTGTTCAAACTGCAAAAGTCTGAAATAAAAATATAATATAGAAGTATAGGCATCAGCTAACATTTTCTATGGCATATGGTACTTCAGATGCCATATGTACCAGTGTTTAGTGATTCTGGCAAAGAGGCATAGAATGGTGAAATCCAACTGCCAGGATTGCTGAAAACAAATATGTAAATGCTCCAGGGCTTTTGTTATTCATAACATACCTCTAACACAGCACATACAATATGCTGTTCATTCTGTAACTAGTATAACTAATAAACCACATTTTCCTCTCTTATTTTTTAAGGTTTCTCCAAGTTTGTGTGGTTTTCTGCCTCTAACCTTGAATCCCACCACTGAACTCTGTATTTCATGAAGCTCATATTAATGAAAGAGGCCTAGGGGAGTACATTCATCTTTTTTCAAGGGCATTTATTTAATTTTTAAAAATTAAAATCCAAAATCTTCTGCAGACCTCTTCTTCAGACAAAGAAAATGCACTAGGCATGTTCTCTAGATGGCACATAGTTATTAGGGGAAAGCAACGAACACTAGAAAAGGCAAATTTGGGAGGTAGTACAGGAACAGTTTCTTTACTGTAAGGCTGTTCAGGGTCTTCCCAACAGTGAAGTTCTATAGGATGTAAAGTGAGAGGTCTGTAGATACTATTAATTCAAAAAGGGAAATGATGATAATTTTAGTACTTTTATGGCGTTGCTAGCCCATGTAAAATGATCTCGATTTGGAGAATAAAAATTGACCTTGTTTTGTTGCATTGTTTTTTCCCCCCTGCTGATTTAGACATAACTGATGGAAAGCACACCTAATCTCTTCCTTTCTGTTTCATAGACAGGCAATCCACACAAAGTGGAAAGAAGGGCAGTACTTTCCATTTGTCATCACACAAGCCGTTTAACCTCTTTGAGCCTGTTTCCATATGTACAATGAAGATAATATCTTCCCAGGGGATATTACTGTGAGGATAATATGATATAATCTTTGTGGAAGTGCACTTATCTAGCATTATTATTATTAAAAAATAAAGCATCTGTAGATTTTCTGGTAGTTCAGAGATGTAAGGAGGCTTGTACTACTTATCACTGAGTATTTTTCTGTACACACACACAAAAACTAGAAGAAATATTAGAAATGGAAAACTGAATGTGCTGATAAGATGGTCAGCGATGAAAATGACTCCTTCTGGGCTTAATTCTTTTAGGTTGAATCAAGTGAAATTGCCATTTTTATAGGTCAAAAGTGGTCCAATATAAACAATTTCATTTGGTTCTCCATAGCTGTTTTGATGGAACCCTCATGATAATACACAACACACACACACACACACACACACACACACACACACACACACACACCACACTCCCATCCTTTCCTTTTAAGAAGTAACTAACAACTGGAAGAGCATTCTGATCTCTATCTCTGCTTAATAGCTTCTTCCCTTTCTATTACTCCCAATTAGTCACCCAAGTATTTCGATTGTAGCTCCAAAATGCCTCTCAAATGTGAACCTCTCCTTTCCACTGCTTAGCCTTAGTTCAGGTCTTCATTTCTTGTTTAAATTACTGAAATATTCTTCTATGTTTTATTTAACTTAATAATTCCCTGTGGCAGCAGCAGTGGCAATTTGAGAACATTGGGAACGGGAGTGGAGATGTAGTCTACAGGATCAGAAAACTGTCTCCAGGTTTAATATGAGATCGAGATGTAATTACGAAGAGATGTTACTAACATTAACAGAAAGTTGGGAGGAGAAACTGAATGTTTAGGGAATGGGTACTAAGACTTGTTCCAAAGAGGAAGATATGATCAAGGATCAGGGAACGCTAGGATAGGGTAAGAGAACTTGCAATAGAAGAGTTATTAAAACTACCCATAGTCTCACTGTCAGCCATTGGTGTGGGGGATAAACCACTTCTTGTCTATAGGTGAAAATTGTCTGGAAGGATTGTTTCTCTGGAAAACTCGAGAACTTTGACTATCTACAGAAAAAGCAGATGGAGTTATGTTACAGGAAACCCCTTTTAAAATTCCCAAATGAAACTTGAGGTCCCTGGAATAATGTAATAATAAGTTTTCCTTGCCATGGATACAGATAAAACTGGTAATTGTGACTATTTTTTTTAAACAAGGTAGCTTAAGGTTGCTGAACTCTTTTTTGAAAAGTTCCATCACTGAATTGAACGAAAAAAATGAATAATATCCCCTTTAAAGTCTCCTTTTGTTTAGGAATTTTCTGCATTAGTATTTTGATATGCATATATCCACATGTAAAATAGGGAAAACCTTGTCTCTGAATAAGATAAGAAAGATAAAAGGAAGTTACAGTTGAGTTTCATCACAGGTAAAATAGTTCCAAATTTCTGCCTGGAAAAAATTAATAAATAATACAAAGTATAAGAACACTTTCTCTCCTTTTAGTTATGGTATATCAGACAGATATGCAGAGAATCAGCAATTAGGAGCTAGTTACCCCTCTATCACTGGGTTCCAGTTACTGAGGAGAGGAAATCATGCCAATTCTGGGACCATCAACAATTTTAACATTTTTTCTTTTTTTTATCTTCAGAGATGTCTGGCTTTTTTTTTTTTTTTTATCTTCAGAGATGTCTGGCTTAGCATCCTCAAATTCAGCAGAAACTGCAACATACTATTATCCTAATTTTGTCATTATCCTTGGACTTGTTAGATATATCTGCTCTACTAGAAAAGTTCTTCAATCAGAAAAAAAGTAAGAATGGTGACGAAAGCTCAAAATAGCTTGCCTCTGATCATTAGAAGGACCCAACACAATGCAAACCTGCTCCAGAGGATAGCATCATCCACCATCAATGATAACGTTTCTCAAGTGAAACTAGGTCATGATGCTTAAATCTTAGGTAAAGAAATCAAACTTCAAAAGAAGTTCAATCTACCCTCATGAACTTCTAGTATATGTGTTGCCAAAGTGAGAAAGTACTCTTATGAACTTCTAATAAGTACATTTTGAGAAATTCAGAATGGACAGAGAAAGTTGCTGCATAACAAAGTAGGGCTCCCAAGAACAACAAACACGTTGACACAGGACAGACACATTAGTCAATAGACTAGTCAATCAATTAATCAATTCAATACCCTAAAACCAGATTCTGTAAGAGACACAGGATAGAATATAAATATGACATAGTATTAGCCATCAAGGATTTTATAGTCTAAGGGAAGAAGGTGAGAAAGACCACAAAACTATGTGAGACTCATTTTTGCCATGGCATGAGGTAGGAAGTGATTTATTCTGTTTGGGTTGGTCAGAGAAGGCTTCAAAGAGTGAGAATTAGCTGAGATTGATCTTGAGAGATGAATAGGAGCCTGCCAGAAAGGGAGGGAAGACATTACAGTCAGAGGAGTCAGCATGTAGTAGATTTAGAAACCCTGAAAGAATTGTATTGGAAAGAGCAGGAGATAAAAGATTAGGATTTATTAAAAACATGGGTTATAGAAAAGACAAACGAGGGAGATGGAAAAAATAGAGATTTGGGAACTTGGACATGCAGTAACTAGATTTTATTAGTAATTTTCAGAATAAGGAAATTATTGGCGGTCTAGTTATTGTGGTCAGTTAGCTAGTAAGTGCAAAGCATAAATTGATTTAACATTGTCATAAATTGGGTACAATCTCAATGATGACAGGTAAGTCATATATTTGTAATTCTAGACATTCTCCACCTTCTTATTCTTCATTCCCTCCATCCTCTGACCCTCACCTAGCTAAGTGTCTCTATAGCCAATCTACATGGTACTGTGGCATGGTTCAGCAGCTGGGGGTTTGAGAACAATTAACTTTATCACAGACTGTTGTATATCACGCTAGGAGGTACATCAAGGACATTTCTTGGATTCCCCAAAGTTGCTGGTCATATCCTTATTTCTGCCTGAGTTTACCCATTCTTGAAATGACAAATCTGCTGGTGAATTCTGATCAAGGACAAAATCCAAAGAATAAGGGCAATGGTAACATATCTCATTCAGATGAAGGGAGAGAAATGAACTGAGTAAAACTTTTGTTCATCTACTGGAACAATAAAAGCTTAAAAAATATTCTTTCATTTTAAAACAATTTTCTGTTTACACTATGACTGTACCTATTCTTTTTATTTATTTATTTATTTTTATTGTTGACAATATGCAGATCTCCCCCAATTTTACCTCCCTTTACCCCCCTTCTCCCAGCCCCTACCCCACCCCAGCTCTTCACCACACTATTGTCTGTGTCCATTGGTTATGCATATATGTATAAAAGTTCTTTGGTTAATCTCTTCCCATAGTTTTAGGTGTACAACATATTAGTTAGACATTTATATCACCAGATGGCAGAGGGGTTGGCAGCTGGGTCAAAAAGGTGAAAAGGATTAAGAAGTACAAATTGCCAGTATGGAAAATGCATTTTAAATAGAAATAAGTACTGTATGGAGGAGGTAGAGCTCAATGTTATTCCATTAACATGATGCATTTTCTAAGTACATAATTATTTACCATTATAATGGCATTATAATAACTCAGGTACAAATGTTGCCATTAAAGAGGTAAGAAAATATTTCTATATATCAATCTATATCTATGTATTTTATATAATATTTATATGTATATATAAGCGCGCGCACACACACACACACACACACACACTCACACACACACACACACACACAATGTACTTTAGAAAAGAGTCAAACCCATTTATGGCAAATTTTCCAACAGAACAAACAATTTTGAATATAATGCAAAGCTTGCCAAGTCCTGTCAGAAGGCTTGGTGGCTCAATGCAATTCTCGGATGGCAAAGAACCACTACAATAACCCCTTCCCTCAGACTTCTGTGATTCCCTGCAGGGACTTCCATTGCAATTGTTCCTGTGAAAAAGCAATCAAACTTAACATAGATACAGGGAGTAAAGGCATGTTTGTGTGTGTGTGTGTGCTGTGTGCTCTAGTGCATATGTGTGTATGTATGTATATAGGGGGACAACTGAGGTCTTCGCTCTAATGAAACATACGGGGTTGGCAAAAGGAGGTTTACAGTTGTGAGTACATGAAACACAGAGTTTATTCTTTTATTATTATTTATTAATTATTGTATTATTTATTTGTATTACAACTGTAAACCTATTTTGCCCATTCCTGTGTTGTCAGCGCAATAACCTGGTTATTATTTAACAGGAAAGGAGTAAAGGAAAGATTAGTCAATTTAATACTCCAGGTCTATTCCCCGAGTGGGGAAAGGGTTGGACAAAGGCAGTTTAGACACATGCCCAGAGAGGTCTGAGTGACGTGGTAGGTGCCTACTAGGTAGGTGCCTACGTGTCTTGGGAGGTGCCTACCTGTCTGTCACACCTGGGAGTGAGTCAATGGCCAAAATAGGCATGGCCACTGCAAGTGAGCAAAACCTGAATATTTAATCTCTTAGACAAAGGCACTCCCCCTCCTGCTTCCACTCTCTCTCTTGCTGCCTACGCAGGACTGCTTGGGGGGCTCCGATGCCCTACATTTCCCCGTGTGGCCTGCAGCCATGGGGGACCCATACAATGGACTAAAGGACTGAATCTGGACTAATCCTAATTAGAACACAGCTGCACCATGAAACAGACACTCTGGACTTCTGCTTTATCTCTGGCTCTCTAAACCCACCGCTGCCCCTCTTCCAGAACTGCACTGAGGGACCTGGGACTTCACCACCCCAGGAATGTAACTCCACGCCAATAAAAACCATTTATTCTCCTGTGTGAGTCTCAGAAAATTCATTTTCTAAAGATGTCATAAGAACCTCTTGCCCACAAATGTCTGAGACATCTGGCCCCTTTATCCCTCCAGTGATACCTATATATGAATAACTGTCAGAAAGGGTCTGTTAGTATTTCAATGTCTTTTTTTTGTTGTTCACTCAATAGAGTTCAAATTTATTAGTGCTAATAGATATTTTTATTCAGATTATATTAATGGATATTATAGTCCACAACTTCAGAACAAAATAGTCACATAGAACAGTATTTTTCAAATGATAAGTTGTGATCCATTAGGAGAGAGTTGTGACTAGCATTTTACAAAATAAAGTAGAATAGAAAACAATGAGAGAGTGTATATGGTATATAGTAAGTGTAACTATTGTTTTTGTGTGCATGTGTGTGTATGTGTGTGTGTTTATGAAACCTTTATGTGAATGTATGTTAATATGTGTATTTGCATTGTATCATGATTTCCACTTTAAAATGTGCATTATAATTTTTAAAAGGTTGAAATTTACTGACTGTATTAGTCTTCCCAGATTTTCATAACAAAATGCCATCAACAGGGTTCTTTTTTTGTAAGTTCTCATTTTTTAAGTTTTTAAAATTGATTTTTAGAGAGAGTGAAGGGAGAGGGAGAGAGAAACATTGATGTGAGAGGGAAACACCAATTGGCTGCCTCCTGCATGCCCCCTACTGGGGATTGAGCCCCAAACTGGGGCATATGCCCTGACTGGGAATCAAACCGGCAACCTGTTGGTGCACTGGATGATGCCCAACCAACTGAGCCACGCTGGCCAATGCATCAGCTGAGTTCTTAAAAAACAGAAATTTATTTTCTCACAATTCTGGAGGCTGGAAGTCAGAGACCAGTGTGCCAACATGGTTGGATTTTGGTGAGAACTCTTTCCTTGGCTTGCAGACAGCTGCCTTCCTCACATGATGGGGTGGGAGGTGGTGTAGAGAGTGAGCTCTATTTATAAGAGCACTAATTTCATCATGAGGGTCCCGTCCTCATGACCTCATCTAAATCTCATGACCTCCCAAAGGCCTTTTCTCAAAATATCATCATATTGGGGGTTAGGGATTCAACATAAGAATTTGGGGGGAACACCATTTAGTTTACAGCAATAACAGAGTTTATATCTTAATTTTGTTTTTAGTTTACAGTATTTTTATGCTGGAGACTGAAAACTCCCTCAAGGCCAGTATTGGATGTATTTCATCTTTATACCCTCCACAGCCCTAGGAGTGTCATACACTTACGGGAGGATCACAAAATAGTTATCAAACATATGTCGAGAGCTCCAGATGCTTGCATTAAAAAGGGTAATAAAGATAATAGCTTGTACTGATGTGGCACTTACTACTTTTCAGAGTGCTTTTCATCAATGATCTCATTGATAATTCAGAACTATTCTGTTGGAAGGAAGCATACAGAATATTGCATTAATAACTTTAATTATCTCTTAAGTGCACTCCACATTACAGTGGTACAACACAAGTTTTTATTTGAGCAGACCCTAATATTTGTGTTGTGGGAGGACCCACATTTTGTGGGGCTTGAAGCTTTTAGAATTTTGGAGACCTTCATTAAAAGCAAGAATACAAAACGAGTAGAAAATTAAGTACAATAGTAAACATTTACTTAGAAGGAAAACAGAAATTACAATACTTTTTATTTATTATTTTCTTTATCCTCACCAGAGGATATTTTTATTGATTTGAGAAAGAGAGAGAGAGAGAGAGAGAGAGAGAAACATCAATATGAGAAAGATACATACATCAGTTACCTTCTGTGAGTGCTCTGACCAGGGATCGAACCCACAACCTAGGTATGTGCCCTCACCAAGAATAGAACCCACAATCTTTTGGTGTATAGGATGATGCTCCAACCAACTGAGCCATCTGGCCAGGGCAGAAATTGCAATAATTTTTAAAATTGACAAATATCTAATTTTAATTTCCAAATGTGTATTGCTAGAACAGAAATAAAAGTAATAAAATTAAAGATTGACCTTGTATCCCTGTGACTTTGCTTAATTCACTTATTAAAAGAAGGAACTTTTTTGTAGATTCCTTAAGATTTTCTACAAAGGCTATGTGTCATCTATATAAAAAAAGAACATTTTAAAATTTATTTCTTTCCAATAGTTCATTTTATTTATTTTTATTGCCTCATTTCACTGGCTAGGATCTCCAAGAAATTGTTGAATAAAAGTGCTGAGAGGGATTGTCCTTGCCTTATTCCCAATCTTACAGGTTAAGGAACCATTCATTCATCACTATGTATTCTACTGATGGTGAATTTTTCATAGATATCTTTTCCATTGAGGAACTTCCTTTCTATCTATAGTACAGAGGGTTTTATTACAAATGGGTGTTGAATTTAGTCAATCATTTTAAAAAATATGTTTTTATGATATATTTAGAGAGAGAGATAGAAACATCAGTATGAGAGACTTACACCGATTGGCTGCCTCCTTCACACCCCCTACTGGGGATCTAGCCTGCAACCCGGGCATGTGCCCTGATGGGGAATCAAACCAGGACCTGTCAGTCCATGGGATGAGGCTCAGTCCACTGAGCCACACTGCTGGGCTGGTCAATCATTTTTTTTGCATCTGTTGCTTATTATGTTTTTCTTCAAGTTTGTCCTGCCTTGGGTTTTATTGAGTTTGTTAGATTTGTAGGTTTAGTATTTTAATCAAATTTGGAAAATTTTCATCCATTATTTTTTAAAATATTGTTTTCCTTCTCTTCCTCCTCTACTTTTGGGGTTCTAACCACTTGTATGTTTAATCACATTACCAATGCTCTGCCTACCTATTTTTCAGCATTTTTTCCTTTTTTTCTTTCATTTTAGAAAGTTAGTATTATGTCTTCAAATTCACTGATATTTTCTTCTCCAATTTCTAATCTGCTGTTGATCCCATTCCATGTCTTTTTTTCCTGTTCAGATATGGTATTTTGCATCTGTAGTAGTGCAAATACACACACACACACACACACACACACACACATAATTTCTTTCATTTCTCGCCTCATCATGGTCATGTTTTGCTTTACTTTCTTAACCATATAAAGTTTATTTGTATTAACTCTTTTAATATTTCTAGCTGCTAGTTCCATCATTTATGACATTTCTCTGTGTTTCTATAGTTTGATTTTTAATTTATTTAATGTGTCATGTTTTCTTGTTTATGTGCATGTATTGTAATTTTTGATTAGGTATCAGGCATTGTGAATTTATGTTGTTGGTGGATGGATTTTGATTTATTCTTTTAAATAATGTCAGATTTTATTCAAGTGCATAGTTAATCAGTTGTATTCTTTCAAGGTTTAATCTTTGTAAGGATAAAAAAAACAAAAAACCTTTAGTCTGGGACTAATTAAACTCAATATCAAGGTGATGTCTTTCTGAGAATTTCATCTGATGACTATGTATTATGAGATCTTTTCACTCTGACTAGTGGGAAGACAGACTTTCTCAGCCTCATGTGCATTCCGGAATTCTTTTGCCTATTCCTCTTTAGTACTTTCCCACCCCTGACCTTGCATCGTTTTCTATCACACATGTGGATATCAGTACTCAGCCAAAGACTCAGTGGGATCCACCTGTAGAGCTCACTCCTTTTCATTATTTTGTCTTGTAAATTATAGCTACCTTGAACTCCATCTCTGTCCCCTCAATTAGGCAATACTGATTATCTTTGTTTGGGTTCTTCCTTCCTGTTCTGTGGACTGGAAACTGTCTCTAAGCAATGAGCTTGTGAAAAATGTAGGGCTCAGCTTGTGTGTTTTTTCCAATCTCTCAGGGATCACAGTCCTGTGCTACTATTATTCTATGTCTGAAATTGTTTCTTCATCTACAGGGTGTCCTCAAAAACTGTATATAGGGTTTCTGTAGATCTATTACATTTTGAAAATGAAATGTATTTTAATAATCACCAGCTTTATAATTATACTTTTTTTGTGTATACATTTTTGAGGGACACCCTACATTTGTCCATGTTTTTAATTGTTTAAAGTGGAAGAATATATGTTTTCTCTGTTACTTCATCTGGTCAGAATTTGAAGTCTGCAATATTATTTTTAATGTCTGCATACTATTCAATTTTATAGATGTACCATAATTTAACTACTTACCTGTTGTTAGATATTTCCTTTTTTTCTAATTGTAAAATATATTATGCCTAAATATTATGAAAAGTATTATGCATACATATTTCTACACTTATTTAAAATTTTTTAGATAAAATTTCTGGGTCAAAGGGTATAATAACCAAGACTTTTGGGGTAAATTGTATGGCTATTACTTATCCCACGTAAAATAAGTGCTAGGATTTCTTAGCAACTCATTAAATAACAGTCTTCTTGACTATTCAGTTTTCAAACACAGTTATATGTAATACAAAGGAATGCATTTGTAGGCCATAATAGAATCTTATTGCCTAGAGAAAGTAAGATGATATTAAAGCTAAATGTGCCTGTTAACTGAGCCCATGGTGAATAAATTGCTCAAGTATAGGTAATGCTGGACTAGGGTGAACATCACCATAGGGACAGACTGTGTCTCTGGAACAGTGATGGGTGGAATGTTCCCAGTGAAAAGCCACTGGCAACAGGTTCCCAGGAAGAGGCAGGAAGAGTGGAGCTAACAACATTCCAGTTTATTCTTCCCAAATCTACCAAACAGATACGTCATTTCACTCCCTGAGGCAGATAAAGTTGTGTGAAAGACATCAGCAATTACACTAAGATTTCTCAATGTAGAAGAAAATATCAGAAATATCTCTTTCCTAATAATAAGTAATAGTTATTGATAACTTACTATATGCCAAGAAACATGGATTATTTCATTAAATCCTTACCTTAACCCTATGAAATAGGTACCATTTTATAGGAGAGGCTGGAGATCTACTGAAGAAGACCTAGAATTAATTATTAGAGTTCACAGTATTTTTCAAGTGTGGTTTCCAGGCCACCTGCATCAAAAGAACTATATGTAGCAGGTAGCACAGTATCCAAAATATGTGAGAAAGTGGAATTTTTATAAAATTTATCTAAGTAGCCCTGGCTGGTTTGGCTCAGCGGTTAGAGCGTCGGCCTGCGGTCCGGAGAGACCCGGGTTTGGTTCCCGCTAAGGGCATGTACTTCGGTTGCAGTTTGTCCCCGGCCCTGGTTGGTTGTGTGGGTGGCAGCCACTCGATGTGTCCCTTTCACGTCGATGTTTCTCTCTCTCTCTTCCTCTCTCTTCCTCCCACTCTATCTGGACAAAAAATGAAAAAAATGTCCTCAGGTGAGGATAAAAAAAAAAAAAAAAAAAAAATTATCTAAGTAAATCTAACTTTTACCTAGAGCCACTGATCCCAATTGATGATAGAAACATTAATCTACTGACATTCAGTGAAACCCAGGAATTCATGGATTATTCTGTTAGTGTAGGTTTAAATTTATTATAATTCAGAGTTCTGTTTCACTCTCCTTTCCTGGGGTTGTACCTAAGTTCCAAAGTTATTTTTAATGGTTCCACAGCATTAGAAGTTTGGTGTCAACTGTTCCCTAAGCTTCTTTATCTTTGCTGGCCAGGAATTTCACACAACACATGCTTCTACTCTTCCTCTGCAAGGTTCTTTTCCTCTAGTTGGTCAAGCTCCATCTCTTCTTAGGTTGAGAGTGGTTGGTAAATGGGATATTATCTGACTCTTTTTCAAATCCATTGTCTATGGTATAATCTTTGTATTTTGCTGTTCAAAATAAGCTTTTCCCCCCTTTCAAAGTTGTTGGCCCTATGGAATTAAAATTTCTGTTGAACACTGATATTCAATTCTTGTTATTATTTTTTGTCCTAAGGTAATGCTGCTTCTGACTGAATAAGGGAAGAGCAACAAGAACATTTAGTAATTGGGTGACAAATGGGTAGAGAAACCTCAGTTGTTATCTCAAAATGTCAGCCTATTTTGTGAAAATACAGAAGGATATTTTGAATCTGAACCTCTTAGCATGGTACCTGGGAATCAGCATTTTAGCAGGTTCCCCAAGTTGGACACTGATATCAGATGGATTCCAGAGGATTTTGAAGAGATTGGGCATAACCTAGTCAGAGTTATAATGATGTGATTACTTGGCTTCGCAGACCAGACATAAAAATTTACTTGGATTTATTGGGGCCAATGTGCTAGAAATTCAAGCATATAAAGTATTTTGTCTTTCACTCTTCTTTCTGCTCTTTACTCTGGATCTCTGTTTTTCTTTTTCTTTGTACAGTCAGTCTTATTTACCCAAGGTTCCACTCCTTCCCCCTCCTAGAAGTGGAAAGTGTATGGCTTTGGATGGGGTGGGAAGATGAATAGTTATCGAGTATCTATGATGTTCCTGAAACATTATATGATCTATTAATCTATACAACATCTAGTTAATTCTCAGAAAGGTTAAATAAATTGCTAAAGATTGCACAGGTAGCAGGTGGCAGAGCTGGGATTAAAATCCAAACCCATTTGATGTCAAAGCCAGGCTTTAATTACATTGCTGCTTTTCTTAACAAGAGGCATTAGTGATGCTTCCCATTCCCTCATCATAAACGTCTCCCCTACTTCCCAGCCACATGAAATGCCTAATCCATCCTCATCTTTTCTTCTTCTCATACCAATTATCAGGTTGAATCTGCAGAATAAATTATATATGTTGTGTTATATTTTCTGTTTTAGCTTTTCAATAATACTCTTGCTTATAAGGCACTTTTTACAAAATACTGTACAGAGTTGTAATTTAAGGCATCTCGATTAAAACTGGTGTAGATTTGAAGTTCAGACTAACAGTTGCATGAACAAGTTACTCTCTGAGATCCCCATATTTTTATTTTTTGTCTTTTTTATTAGGACCCATTATATTTCTTAATGGCATTTTAGCTCAGAGTAGTTGAATTATAAATTGTTAAAAGAAGACATAGGACAGGTGTAAAAAAAGTGAGAAGACTAGAGTTTCCAGAGAGAAGGAGAAAAAACAGGGACAATTGTTATTTGCTTTTTGGCCTGTTGGACCTCTCAGGTTCCCTGAGGTCAGCATCTTTTAATCCACAGCCGCACTTCTTGCCTGGATGCAGGTGGGCGCGGCTGGCTGTGTCCAAGGACTCTCCTGTCTGTGCAGCCTGCTGTGTTGATGCACTTGCCTTGCTCTTTCTCCACATCCCTGGAAACTGTAAGTGTATTCATATACTTCTTGTATTCCAGGATGCATATTTTAAAAATTAGGTATCAGAAGCATTTTTTTCCTTAATAAATGAGGGAAAGTGTGGATTTAGTTACTCTTGAGAGACATTTGTCTCTATGGTGGGGTGACATTAACATGAAGGTCTTCCTCTTCATCCCCCCTTTGGTGGATAGTGTGGACTGTGCCATGGCAGGCTTTGTATTTCCCAGTTAAAATGATCTGTCTCTGGGTTTAAGACAGTCTCGTTTTCCATAAAGATTCAGACATTCCAAAACTCAGCTTCTTTTGACTCCTCTCCTCTCCTACTTGAAAGATGATCTCTGCATTCAAGAGGGCTTATGTGTCCTCATGGTCATGGGAAAAGAGGATTGATCTGTGTGGGGCTTTGTGTTCTCCCTGGTTTCTAGGCACTACTTCGTGTCCCTCCTTGTCATAAGCACACGTGTGGAATCACCCGCAGGAATCTGAGGCTAATGGAACTTCTTGTTTGGGCTCTTGCTATGGCCAGGGCCCCGTGACCCTCCACTTACAGAAGTGGCTCCGCCTTATCTCCTGGTGGCACTGCTGAGCCTCAGCAGCTGCAGCAACGATGCCCCCTCATTTCTCATCTCCTCCTTGCAAGTGTCTGGCTCTTGACTCGGTCGTGTCACCTCAGTTTCTCAATCTCTTACAAATCCCCAAGAGAGAGACTTTTTGGGCTTAAGTATCACATGACAGTTTCTAATTTCCATCAGATATCCTATGTTGTTGATGGGCAACCTAGGTAATTATCTGCTAGAATTCCAAATGAGAAAGGGAAGAAACTTTTTATTTCCCATTCTGCTTACTTGTATATCATAGTATGAAATTCTCCCCAGAAGCAGCCCCAGAAACAAATATTTGAGTGCACACATTTGGGAGAGGATCTATGGAAACACCAGTAGGGGAATAGGGAAGTGAGAGTAGGAAGGGAAAAAAGCCAGTAAAGAGTGCCTCATCAAGCCACTTATGATGTGGTTTGAAATAGAGAAAAAGCTTCAGAGTTATTTCGTTCAAGGGAGAAGAGTTAGGGAATTTCTATACCATCCTCACCAGTTTTGGGTTGAGGGTTGCTTTTGGGGGCATTCATATTCAAGAACTCTCTGTCTGCTGTGTGTGGAGGCAGAGTAAGTTTGGGTCACCATAGGAAGCCCTCAGGCAGAGACATGAAGGTACTGTCGTTGGAATTCAGGCCGGCACGCACAGATGGTAAGAGCTGAGGGGATATGGCTGGGCATCAGCAGCATCTGCGACAATCTACACCTGGACCCACTTAGATACACTCATGACCCATGAGTTTAGCCTGTTTGGTCACTGATTTTTCAAATTTGTGCTTGGTCAGAACTTAAAAAAACACACACACCAAAACAATGCTGAAACCTCAAATAAACTATTTTTCACAAGAGAGTTAGTTGGACAAATTACCGCCCCCACTTCTGTAGTTAATGTTGTGGTTGTAACTGAAATCCATTTATTTCCTCCTCTATTACATGTTGTAGATTTTCCTCAGCCATAGATAGCACTTCTGCTCACCTACGTTGCTCACTCCAAGTATCTGAAACCTTCACCCAGAGGGGTCTGGGCCCCTAGTTACTGTGTGTTTATCTGGCTTAGGTTCCTGTAACTTTTCACTTTTTTCCATTTCTGATTACCATCAGGCATGCAGGCACTAAGAGGTACTTCAGTGAATTTCCTGAATTCCAGACATGCCTCTCCCTATTTGATACTGGCCAGTACAGTGATTGATCATGATAATTAGGTAGTATAATGACTTTTCTCTGCTTGAAATGACTAGGTGTCAGCTGCGGCTTTAGGTTTACTGGAAAACTCCCTCTATCTCCTGGTAGGAGGTTTCACCCCCAGGGAATGATGAACTCTTGTTCTGCAGAGATTAAAACTGTGGAATGGGAAACACAAATTCCCTCAAATGAGGCACTAGGAATAATGGTGTGAGAGGCCTTTTCTACTTCCACCTATTACAGGGTGTCAACCCTAGCTAGCAACCCTAGCTAGCAACTGACTTCACTTTTAAGAGGTTATTTCAGTGTTCTATCAGGTTTGTACCTTCTGGATGATGCTATATACAGGAGGATAGGGGGTCCAGTGGTCATGTTCTTACTTCCTTCATTATAAAATTTTTGTATTGTATTAGTATTATCTCAGTCTTTGTATCCAACAGCCCTGTAACTATTTGGGTACTCCACTTTTATGAGTGTAAACTTTCTCTTGTAAGTGGTCACTCTGGGGATGTGAGGGGATCACTATTGTATATACTTGTAGTGGGCAGGATCCTTCCTCATGGAGGTGGACTTACCCTTTGATTGATGGACTCTGTGTCTGAGAACTGGCCAAGATCTGGAAACTGGGTGAAATATCATGACATTTAATTGCACTGACACCAACTTTCTGCTTACTTGCTGTTGATCTCTTTTGGGTTATACAGGTGAAGCAATGCACACATTGTCAAATTTGCTTCTTGGAACTCCAAGGTCAGTTAGCTATTTCTATATGGTTTTTCTGGGTGAAGACCTGTAGTTGCCATTCCAGTTTTGCTGCCTATATCCATCTTGCTTCAGGCAGTTAAGTGCTACCACCTGGTCTCTCCTGTTTTGAAATCCCATCTTTCCCATTGAAACTAGGGAACTCAGTTCCATAAGAGGAAATCCTGTTTTCATCTCTGACTTAAAGAGGACTGCCACCTCTATTCAATTATACTAGTGCCTTCCTTATTGCTTTAATGAAGGGAATATCCTTTGGGCCCTCTTAAGGAACATAGCTGATGGGTTTTCTAGTCATATATGATGAATCCACTTTAACATGTCCATTTCTCTGAGCCTTTTACTCCATCATCAATAGTTTGCCAAGGCAATTCTATCTATTTGCTGTAGACCATTATTATCTCCATAGTTCAAGGACCTATCCCAGCAGCACATTTGGACTGACTCATAGCATCTATGTTTCTAGTGTCCTGAGTCATGAGGGTGTGGCTGCAGATCGACAAACTCAAGACTACCTTATATTTGCTCCTCCCCCATCCTCTACCATCAGATCCATTCTTGGGCATCCTTTCTTGGTTCCCACTGATACAAATTATTCAAGTTCTGTGGCTTTTTTGGTAAATCATTTTTTTCTTCCCAGAAGAGACAGTACTTCCTTAATCTGGGCTGGCCTGAGAGTTGTTTCTGATTATTGTTCTAAAACAATGGTACTGAAAATGTAGTCTCCAGACCAGCAGCATGAGTATCACATGGGGATTTGTAAGAAATACAGATTTCAAAGTGCCATCCTAGACCTACTGAATCAGAAACTCTGGGGGGTGGTGGCCTCAATAATCTGTGATTTTAAAAGCATTCCAGGTGATGTTGGTGCATAGTAAGCCATGAGCAGAAGTGGGAACAGATATTAAGAAATGCATATATCATCTTGTAGGTCATCTACCTTAAGTGATGACTTTTCATCGTCTTCAGTCTATGAACCTCTACGAAGGAGAGATTTGCTTTTGTTAGAGTTTGAGAGGACTTAGTGGTTCAAGATTCCTATCTGTATGTACCCAGATGTTCTTACTCCAGCTTTTAGGTCCCTTTCTTTCCTATCAGGGCCATGAATTTAGCAAAGGGACTTGACAGGGGATTGTAAATTCAGCTTTTATTTGTAACTGCTATTTTTTTTTTTTATCCTCACCCGAGGACATTTTTCCATTTTTTGTTCAGATAGAATGGGAGGGAGAGAGAGGAAGAGAGAGAGAGAGAGAGAGAGAGAGAGAAACATCGACGTGAAAGAGACACATTGAGTGGCTGCCTCCCGCACGACCAACCAGGGCCAGGGACAAATCGCAACTGAGGTACATGCCCTTAGCAGGAACCGAACCCGGGTCTCTCTGGACCGCAGGCCGACGCTCCAACCGCTGAGCCAAACCGGCCAGGGCCGTAATTGCTATTTTTCTTATAAGATCCATATCCTGATTTTCAGCACAGTCTGCATTCTGGCTGCTGAAAATAATGGTCTCTTTAAATATTGAGATAACAGACCAATGGTTTTCACACTATGTTTTGAGTTGATATTTCCCTGATATGATCTTGTGGCTTAGTTCCTTCATCACTTCAGTGGTATAACAACACCCAGACATCCTCACAGTTCTTATCATGACCACTGTCCCCTTGCCTCTCAAAACCCAGAGATGTTTCATAAACCAGTGTTTCTCTTCTACATGAATCCCATCCCAATCCACCATGGGCAAAACTCTTACTATGTTGCTGCAGTAGTAAAGGAATTACCACCATCTCATTGCTGTTCATCTAAAAGCATATTCTAAGACAAGGATTCAATTGCATGTAGATTTATCAGCTCCCATCTCATTGTCCAGAATCGTGGTATGTGGCCTAATTATATTCATGAATATTCTAGTGAGTATTTAGTTCCCCTACTTGCTATAATGGAAAATGATAAGGGAGGAGGGGGATAGAAATGGATATTGACTCAGCCAAACAGCAATGTTTGCTCCAGAAAGTATGTAAAAAATATTACACACAAACATGCACATGTGTGCTACCCTTGGAACTCTACCAAGGAACTGGCTACCAAGGAACTCTAATTCAAATGTATGCAAGGAACTCTAATTCAAGTAAAAGAATTCAGAATAAGGTATTCTTGAGCAAATTTTTAGGTAGATAATAGTGGCCTGTATTTACTTTGTAATCTCCCATGTCATATTCAAATTCACTTTGACAAATACATTCTTTTTCTCACAGAAACAAGAAGTAGACAATGGCAAGGGACATAGGGATTGTGTGATATTCCAGAGAGTGACAGATCCAGGGAAACTTCTTCCCAGTCTGTTGGGGGTAGATATTTTGCTTCCCCCCCCCACTCCTGATGTCTTGTTCCATGTAGAAGGCATTTAGTTTGTGTAATATTCATGCCTTCTGCCCATGCCCTTACTCTTCCCTCTGAGAGGTAAGCGCAACCTATTTGATAGTTGAGTTTGGCAACGTGTTAATTGAGAAACTAACAAAGCACAGTTTATTCCTATTACCTCCCATTTCTCTTGATAGCTGTACAAGAAAATACACATACAGTTTCACTTCTCCTGCCGTTAAGTTTTTATAGTGCATGCCTCTCCACTTGGGAATGCCTGTGGTAATATATTGTTCCCTGTGATTGAATGAGTAAGTATGAGGAAAGCCCCTGGCCTGTAAACAAGGCTAAGTAGTTAAAGTGGTATTTTGATTCCCCCTTGTTTTTCTGTTAATTAGTCCAAAATGTTGTTATGAAAAGAGTGTTGTCTATCATTCTCACACCAACATTGTCCTACCTTCAAGTCACAGAAAGTTTGAAATTTCCTGACAGACTTTTCCTTTCTGTATATAGTTACTTACAAATGATGATGATTGCAGTGTTATGCAACTTCTTGTCATAAATGTGGTCCTCCTCCACAAATCTTGCATCTGCAGTTATGTTTGCGTTTTTTTGCTTCCCAAATCAGGCATATATTTCCTCAACTTTTTTTTAGAACTGGGATATATTTTTGTAATTCTTCTATAATTTTACTTCACAAAATGATTCTTAATGGACAAAAGTTCTTTTTCTTTTATTCGTTAATAACATCCATGCTGCCCATGGTTAACATTGCTACATGTTATGACAGATTGCCTTTTTTTCAGGTATTAAAATGGACTGTTTAATGACAAGTGTGTTGATAAATCTGATATACAGATACTGTGCTAGTTTGAGTTCCCTTGAAGCAGAGACTGAAACAAGCACTTTGGATGCTGCTAGTTTATTTGGTTGGGGGTGGGAGGGATTCTAGTTAGAAATTAGGAGTGTGAAACAGGGAAGGAGGACAAGTCTATAAAGAGCATCTTACTGAGTTGATTTCTGCTTTGTGCAATAGCAGCTCAATCCTACTGGGATCCTCTGAGGAGCCATGTAGAATGCACTCAGAATCGTCCCCTGCAAAAGTACTAGAGATCAGGAGGCCAGGCCATTTGTCTAGTTACTCTCCTCTTCAATTGACTGAGGATTGTTCCTGTGATAATCACCTACTCTCAGCTTCTGGGCTGCCCCTTGTGCAAGAAGAATGAAGGAAGATGGAATGACACAGAGGGGACTTGGGGTTGTAGAGAAACTTGCGGCTTGCCCAGGATCTCTCCACCACAGTGACGGCCAAGGCCTTGATGAGCTATAGGGAAGTGGCACACAGCTCTAAAAGTGTCTGCTTCAAGTATCACCCAGAAAATTATTTACCCAGAAAATGTTCAAAAGAGAGCAACCATTTGCTAAATTTATCCCATCAATAAGAACCTTAACTGTGGACCTGGTATGGCTTCAATTGTTTGTTTTTTCACAAATTCAAGTTCAGTTGCTTTGAGTCCTTCCAAGTTCCAGAGCAGTCAGATATCTCTCTCTCTCTCTCTCTCTCTCTCTCTCTCTCTCTCTCTCTCTCTCTCTCTCTTTCTCTCTCTCTCTCCACTGATCCAGTCATAATTTCCCTTATCTTGCACTGACTTGGAGCTAATGGTGTGTATTACTAGAATAATTAAGCATTGATATTAATACTTAAATAACATTAACTGATAGTTAATTAATTGGTCTTTGTAAGGAAATTGCTTCTCTTTACTCTTTTATGTGTGTATCTCTAGTACAAAAGTTGGCATTGTCTTGTGACTTCAAGATGATAATTGTCCTATTGTGACTTCATAGGTCACAGAGTGCATTCTTTCTTGAGTGAGGCTATTGAGAGGGAAAGAAGGAAGTCCCCAGGGAGGAAACTGAATTTGAAAACTTAGGTTATTGAGTGGTGGGTGCTGAAGAGAATCTCTCTTTTGGAATCCATCCAGAATCTGGAGAGGATAAAAGAACTTAAGCTCCAGAAAATAATTTCATATTTTATAGTCTAGATTCTTTAGATTCAGGTTTTTTTTTCCCTGTATTTTTGTTATTGTCCTCTGGCATTAAATAAAATCTTGTTGAAATGTTTTCATTTATTTTCTGTCGTGCTCATGGGTATTATGTAAAAGATTTGGTGTTCACTATTGGCCCTTCGTGTTAAGGGCCAATAACATTCACATCTTGTGTCCTGGTAATGGTTTAGGAGTAAAGGCAATCTTAAAGAGGAGTGTCCAATCCACACTGTGAAGATTTTCCCTTCTTTGACTTTTGTTTTCCTTCAGGGTCTTATGATGTTAAGGATGTTCTAACTATGAATAGTTAAGGGTCTTCTTAAGTATTGTTTCACCTTATACAACAGTTGATTTACTTCATTTCTAAATCACATCAATTCAAAACTATCTTTTGCACTGACATAACAAATGTAGTGTTTAATTCTTCTCCATAAACTATTCTATTTTAGTGACCTCTTCAACTACTTAGTATTAGGGATTGGCTCAGAGGCTAGTCTTATTAACATCTTTACAAACAATGTGGAAAAGGAAGTGTTCACAGTGAAATTCCCAAATTTGTCAATGACCCTAAGTTCCTCTGGTTACTGAAATGCCAAGTTGATTGGGGATAAACTGCATGTAGACCTCATGAAGCTGCATTAGAGCACAGAAAATTGACATGTGACCCTCAGAGAGGGCAAGAAAAAGATAATGAGCCAATGCATTTAGGAAGAAATTAACCCAAACTATACTTGCAGTGTAATGGGCTTAGGGTTATCCATTACAACTTAGGGATCATTGTAGACTCTTCTCTGAGGACAGGCTGATAAAATTCTGACAATCACCAGGAAGGGAAGAGAAAGAAAATAAAACAGTATACTCCTCTTTTAGAAAATCATGGTACAGATATACCTGTTATTTATAGGTCTGATCCCTATATCTAAGAATATAATGCACCCTGGTCAGTTTGGCTCAGCAGTGAGAGCATAGGCCTGAGGACTGAAGGGTCTCTGGTTCAATTTCTGGTCAAGGGCACGTATTGGGTTGCAGGTTTGATCCCCGGCCCAGGTCAGGGTTGTACAGGAGGCAACCAATCGATGTGTCTCTCTCACATCGATGTTTTGCTCTCTCTCTCTCTCTCTCTCTTTCTCTCTCCCTCCCTCCCTTTCATTATATCTAAAAATCAATGGAAAAATATCCTTGGGTGAGGATTAACAACAACAACAACAACAACGAAGAATATAATGCAAAAGAAAACACTAAAAGGTAGGATATATGAAACAACCAAGAAGACTGGCAACACTGCCATGTAAATATAGACTAAAAAGATATAAACTCCAATATAAACTGGCAAAGTTTGAGAGAAAATAGAGCCCAAACCTTCAGAATCCGTAAGGAGTCTATTTTGTATGTGAACACTAGCTAACTCTCTTAATAAAAGAACCCAAACAAAGACAAAATCCAAAGGAATTTTTAATGGACAGACTCAGCAGAGAGTATATTTATGAAACCCATTTTCTGGAGAGATTGTTCCTGATGAAAGTAAAATTTCCAAATAGAATTTAATAAACCCTTATAGTATGCATTTATGTTGATTTTTAAGGGGGAGAAATGATTGCAGATTTATTTCTTGCTTTTTAAGCTGAATAATCTTACTACCTATTCTTTGGCATTAATCAGAGACAGGCGAAAAACAAAAAGCAGCTCCTCTGGACCAGTAGTTTCATGAGTGGAGAAGTTAGAAATGGAGATGTATAATTAGTACATGAGTTTCTCAAACATCTGTCACATCATATTGTTTAGTTACTATTGAGACAAGGCAGTGAACATCTAACAGATTTAATCTTGGTAAAACAGAAACATTTCTCAACATTTTTCTTTCTTAAGCAAATTAATGAATTCTCATCTGGGGGAGACTAGCCAATATTAGCAAAATCCCTGCTAAAACAACCTGAAAACTCAAGAATTTCTTTGTGATTTGAGCTTATGGTTTAAAATAACTGGACCACAACCTTAATTGTTTCAGTTCTATTGATTTCAGTAAGTAATTAAGAGTACCCTGGGGTAGAAGCAGTCAACTATAGTGTGACTGGCACTTGATGTTATTCAAAAACAACCTTAGAATGGTTATTTGACAGCCATGCATAAATATAATCTACTTATAAGGAAAGTATACTTTGGTGGCCATGATATATTCTCATTTGTCTGAAGATTTTTAAGGACCAACAATAGTGGAAAAATGATGGAAGGCAGGTATCAACAAACATTTTTTGAAAAGGTCCAGATAATAAACATTACAGGCTCTTTGGACCATATGGTCCCTGTTGCAATTAGTCATCTCTGCCATTGTGGCACAAAGACAGTGAAAATAATATATAAAAAAATAAATAAGTGAGGCTGCCTATTCCAATAAAATTTTACTTCTAAAAATAGGTACCAGGCCTGATTTGACTTGTAGGTCAGCTAACACCTAAGGGGTAGCTGATGTTAATGAAATATAACTTATGCAAATTTTCAAGTAAAGACATTAAATTAAAGCATATGTTTCACAGGAATCCTTTTTAGTCGAATTTGTGTACACAGTAGGCCTTTACTTTTAAGACCTGTTCTGCTCTGCCCAGGGTTTTATGTTGAAAAGACCATGGAATTTGCAGTCAAGGACCCGGGCTCAGGACATGTTCTACTTGCGACCTGTGTGACCTTGAGAAAGGGACTTCACTTCTCTTAGCATTGGTTCTTTCTTTACACAATGAGACTATATCAATGTTTAGTTGTGAGAATTGAGATCATAATAATGAGAAAGATTTCATAAAAATCACCTACAAGTACTTAGATACAGTAACAGTTAGTATTACCATCATCCTGCATCATTGGTTATAAAGTGCTGTTTTCTTCTCTGAGTATCTTCACAGGCTAATTAATCTGTGTACTTTCCCTAAATGAGAAGTAGATTAATCCAAGGAGGATCTGGCAATGAAATCTACTTCACTAAAATAATTAAGTTATCCATTAATCATAAGGTTTTAACAAATGCACATTTATAGAGAAAAATAAACCCTAAAATTTGTTAAAAAGGAAATAGAAAATTTTTTTTGAAATTATAGTAGCTGATATAAATGATAATACATATTTAAGAAGAAAAAAATGTTAGAGGGCAAGAAATTAGAAAAATAAAAGAAGTGGAAAATGAAAGGTAAGTCAAGGGGCAAAACCAAAACAGGGCCAACAATGGGAATTTAGTGGGGGAAAGAATAAAAAAGGCAAAGTTAATGAAAATAGGTCTAGTTCAGGGTAAATATCTGAGTCTGCAAGCAAAGCACTAAATAAAAAACTTGCAGCTCTGGGCTTATCTGTCCTCATTACCAGTGTGACCATTTTGTCGTCTACACTTTGTTCAAGTTATTACACTTGAGACCTTCCCATTTGTATCTGTATTTTCTGACAGGCATCCAAAGATAAGGACCAGGGAAGCATTTCAAATAATAACCCACAGTTCTATTGGTTCTGCATTTTTAATCAAAGAAAGCTTCCTTGAAAAAAGTGACACCCATGTGCCCTGACTACAAAATGAGTTAAGATAAATGAAGATTAAATAACAGACTTGTTAATCAGGATTTGGGATAGACTTAAATTTTCACAGTCCATTTTCTTGCTCTCATTTTCTCGCTCTCTCAAGCCTGTATTCCTGCTTATACATTCTCACAACACACATCCACACCCACGCACGCCTGTCATACTTTCTCTACCCAGATGGATAAAATGGACTGAAGTTGGGTGTACCAATGTGTCTTTTATAATATGTATTCACTGTCTCAGAGTCAGACAAATGAGGAGAAAATAAAAAGCATACTTTTTTTTTTGAAAGCATAGAGAAATGACATTCCAATTTTTCTTCCTGTTATGACTCAAACTAACCTATTTAGGTACCACATTCATATTAAGTAGATATTCAGTTCCACCATCTGGCAAACAGAAGGTTAAAAGTATGACTGGTTAAGGAGAAACAAATAATTCAAGAGGATTTTATTTTCATCTTAAAAAAGAAGTATTTGAAATATGTCTTCTTTTCCCCATAGTTATTTTTAGTCACTGGATTATATGTGGACTTGCCTATACCAGCAAAAATATAAAAACACACGGAAGAATTGTATCTTTTGTTATTTTGCATATATATGAATATAAGTTGTGATGGAATTGGAAGTTTGGGCTTACTGGGAAAGGAAGAACAATTAGATATTGGGAACAAGAAGAAGAGTGGTTTGATATGTGAGAGAAAGAAATTCATTACTTTGAGGAAAAACACTGAAAATTCTATAAAATATTATCTAGGGTTCTGAAAGACAAAAATTATTTTAGAAAAAAATTAAGGTAAAAATAGTAATGGCCTTTTAATATTTTTTTCTGAGTTTAAGAATAGAGGAAAATGTGTTTGAAATACTTCCTAAATATCCAGGGGGAAAATACATGTTCTGGTGGTTATACCAGCTCTCTTTGTTCATATTTTCCATATTAGGTATTATACAATAATGTAAAGCAGAATTTTCTAGGGTCTTTCTCCAGGCACAAAATCCTCTATTTTAATAAGGTGAATCATTCTATATTTATTTTTTCACAGAAATTTCTTTTTCTGATTCCAAACTTAAGCCCCTTCCAGTCAAAGGAAAATGATTTCTAGGACTATGCTTTCAGTATATGTTCTTTCAAAAGGACTGAAATATATATATATATTATCTGTATTGTTGAAAGAATTACAGATATACCTCCCTTTTCCCCCCATTGACACCCTCCTCCCCACTCCTGCCCCACCTCCTGACTTTACCACAGACACTTTGTTGTTTGTGTCCATTGGTTATGCGTACATACATATAAATTATTTGGTTTATCTCTTCCTGCCCCCCCCTTCTCTCTGAGGTTTGTCAGTCTGTTCCCTACTTCCATGTTTCTGGATCTGTTTTGTTCATCAGCTTATTTTGTTCATTATATTCCACAAATAAGTGAGATCATGTGGTACTTGTCTTTCTCTGACTGGCTTACTTCGCTCAGCGTAATACTCTCCAGGTCCCTCCATGTCCTCTCAAAGGTTAAGAGATCTTTCTTTGTTACAGCTGCATAGTATTTGACTGTGTAAATGTATCACAGCTTTTTTATCCACTCATGTACTATTTGGGCTGTTTCCAGATCTTAGCTATTGTAAATAGTGCTGTTATGAACACAGAAGTGCATATAGTCTTTCTGATTGGTGTTTCAGGCTTATTAGGATATATTCCTAGAAGTGGAATCACTAGGTCAAATGGAAGTTCTGTTTTTAATTTTTAATTTTTAGAGGAAATACCATATTGTTTTCCATAGTGGCTGCATCAGTCTGCATTCTCACGAGCAGTGTACTGGAGTCCCCTTTTCTCCACACCCTCGCCAGCACTTGTTGTTTGATGATTTGTTGATGGCAGCCATTCTGGCAGGTGTGAGGTGATACCTCATCATTGTTTCAATTTACATCACTCTGATGATTAATGACACTGAGCATTTTTTTATATATCTCCTGGCCATTTGTATGTCCTGTTTGGAGAAGTGTCTATTCAGGTCCTCCTCTACCCATTTTTTAATTGGATTGTTTGTCTTCCTTTTGTTGATATGTATTATAAGTACACTATATATTTTGGAAATTAACCCCTTATCCAATGTATCATTGGCAAATATGTTCACCTGTACAGTGGGTTCCCTTTTCATTTTGATGTTGGTTTAGTTTGATGTAGTCCCATTTATTAATTTTTTCTTTTGTTTATCTTGCCCTAGGCAATGTATTAGTGAAAATTCTACTATGTGTGATGTCTGAGATTTTGCTGCCTACATTTTCTTCTAGGATTTTTATGATTTCATGATTTACATTTAAATCTTTTATCCATTTTGAGTTTATTCTTGTGTATGGTGTAAGTTGGTGGTTTAATTTAGCTGTCCAATTTTCCCAACATCATTTATTGAAGAGGCTATCTTTTCTCCATTGTATGCTCTTGCCTCCTTTGTCAAATATAAATTGAGCATAATGTCTTGGGTCGGTTTCTGGTTTCTTTTTCCTGTTCCATTGATTTATATGCCTGTTCTTGTGCCAGTACCAGGCTGTTTTGCTTACAGTAGGTTTGTAGTATATAACCTGATATCTGATACTGGGCTCCCTCCAAATTTGTTCTTCCTTTTCAAGATTGCTGTGGCTACTCAGGGTCTTTTTTGGTTCTATATAAACTTTTGGAGTATTTGTTCTAGATCTGTGAAATATGCCATTGGTATTTTAATGGGGATTGCATTGAATCTATAGATTACTTTGGGTAGTTTGGACATTTTAATTTTGTTGATTCTTCCAGTCCATGAACATGGTATTTTAAAACATATTTTCCTCTATTTCTTTTTCCAATGTCCTGTAGTTTTCTGAGAACAGGTCCTCTACTTCTTTGGTTAAGTTTTTTCCTAGGTATCTTAATTTTTTGTTGTTGCAATGATAAATGGGATTGTTTTTTAGTTTCTCTTTCTGAGTGTTCATTATTGGTGTACAAAAATTCCATCAATTTCTGGATGCTAATTTTGTATCCTGATACTTTGCCAAATTCATTTGTTAAATCTAGTAGTTTTTTCGATGAAGTCTTTAGGGTTTCCTATGTATAATATCATGTCATCTGCAAATAATGACAGTTTCACTTCCTCCTTTCCAATTTGGATGCCTTTTATTTTTTCTTCTTGTCTGATCACTGTGGCTATGACTTCCAGTACTATGCTTAATAAAAGTGGTGAAAGGCAACATCTCTGTCTTGTTCCTGTTCTTAAGGGAAATGCTTTTAGTTTTTGTCCATTAAGTATGATATTGGCTGTAGGTTTGTCATATATAGCAGAAAACTTCCCTAACCTGGGGATATATATTTATTTTTAATTCAGTGGTAGAGAAAGCAAGAAGGTAGAGGTTTCCCTCAGAACTCTCCTCATCCAGGTCAATTATGGTTGCTACCATCAAATAGAAGTAAATAGCACAGATATATGACTTTTTAATTTTATTTTTGCAATAGGTTTTCATCTTATCTTTATCACTCCAACTTACTCATAAGACAGTAGTTTCCTAATATAACAAGATCATTATTTTAATTAGTAAGCAGAGTCAGGAAGATTTAAAGGAATGACCTTCATTGGATTAAAATTGCTTGTCTCTATATTGTGTGTTTTTTTTTATAATTATACATACCTGAAGTAATCAAAAATATGTACTTAAGCTTTGCTGAGCAGCTTGTCAAAGTCTGTTTGCTTAAGAATACTGTGTTTTTGCTCTTTTTAAAAAATGCATTGCAGAAGAAACACTGCACTGTGGTAACATATGATGGAAGCAACACTGAGTTGGAATGTTAATGTATGCAGGGTGTTTTAAACTGACAGCATATTTTATGTAAAAATAATTTAAATATATGTATACCATATTTGAAATTCAATTGACAGAGAGTAAAACAATAACAATCATTCTATTCTAATGTTTAAAGTGTACATTGCAAGAAGATATTTACTCAGGATATACTTTTTTACTTTGTTAGAAAAGCGTTAATATCTTACTCATTTTTAAAAAACACTTGGCTATGAAATGGAGCTGGTTGAAAAATTGACTTTTCATCAGAGTGAATTATATGAAATTGCTGATATTAAAAAATTATTTTTAACCTACACAGAAGGTAATTTCACATGATTCAACCTAAAATATAGGGCTACTTCAAAGGAATAACATCTCTCTGAAAATGGATGCTTTTAAGAACAGCAACTCTTTTGTTTTATATATTTTGAATAGCATCTTTAGTTTTGCAACTATATTACTTATAATGTATCAGATAAATATTTGTTTATGCACCTTCCCAGTGTATTTTCTGGAAATCAGGTAGAAACATTTGGAATCCACATGGATTTAAGGCTGTAATCTAGACTTGCATTTTTAAGGTGTTAAAGATAGTCATTGGTTTACCAGGACAATTTAAGGAGTTGTGTTACATTTATACACTTATGTGAACCACAATCAAATGTGAACATTTCCTTTACCCCATCTTATGCTCCAACATCCCTAATCAATCACTGATCTGATTTCTATCATTACAGATTAATTTTACCTTTTACAGCCCAGCCGGTGTGGCTCAGTGGTTGAGCGTTGACCCATGCACCAAGAGGTCACCAGTTCGATTCCTGGTCAGGGCACATGCCCAGGTTGTGGGCCCAATCCCCAGTGGAGGGCATGCAGGAGGCAGCCAATCGATGTTCTCTCTCATCGATGTTTCTATCTCTCTCTACCTCTCCCTTCCTCTCTGTCTAAAGTTAATAAAGAAAAAAATATTTTACCGTTTATAGAACTTACAAAAGTAAAGTTATATATATTAGGTACTTTTTGTTCCAGGCTTCAGCCTGCAGGACATTTTAGACATTCATCCATGTTGTTGTGAGACTCAGTAGTTCATTTATTTTTATTGTTATGCTGTAGAAATCCACTATGCATATATCATAATTTTGTTTGTCTATTCACCTGTTGATGGGCTGCTATCAGTTTTTGGCTATTATGAATAAAGATGCTATGAATACTGTGTACAAGACTCTATGTTTTCATTTCTCTTGGACAACTACCTAGAAATGGAATTGCTGAGTCATATAGTTAATGTACGTTTAACTTTTTAATAGATTACCAAATTGTTTTTCAAAGTGGTAATGTTATCAGATGAAATGGAAGGGTCCTCTTCCCCACTGAGTGCTGTTGGGGGTGGAGTTCTTGCAATATCTCAAGAAAAGAATTTTCTGAGACTTGTACAGGAGAATGAAATGTGGTAGAAAGCTTTATTTTTATGGAATTACATCCCTGGGTTTCCAAAATCCCATTTCCCTTTGTCTAGTCATAGAAGTGTAGCTGGGGTTTCAGTAAAGCTAGAAGTAAAGCCAGTGTCCCAAGTTTCTGTTTCATGTTGCAGCCTGGTCTAGTACAGCATCAGGCTAGCTGCAGTCCATTAGTCCATTGTGTGTGGTCTGCATGGCCATGGGCCACATTGGAGAATGCAGGAGAGTGTACCCCAAGCAACAAGAGTCCCAAGAGTCCTGAAAGCACAAGAGCACAAGAGAGTGAATTCCTTTAGGGGATTAAATATCCCAAATCTTCATGCACTTGCAGTGGCCATGCCCATTCTGGCCAATGACCTTTGTTCCCAGATGTGACTGACAGGCAAGTACCTTTCCTATGTTACCCCAACTTTACTGGACATGCTTCTATCTTCCCTTTGTCCAGTCCCCTTCCTTCAGTGTTTTGCAGGGAACATGCCTATAATGTCTGGCCTTCCTTTTTCTCCTTTCTTTTCCTATTATTAATAATTAACTAATTCCAATGGTATCAGTAATAACTTGATTTTTGTTTCATGGCCTCTTTATTAATTTTCTCATTGTTGTTATAACAGATTATCATAAATTTAGTGGTTTAAAACAACACCTTTTTTATCTTACAGTCCTGGAGGTCAGAAGTATAAAATGAGTCTTCTGAAGCTAAGGTATTGGTAGGGCTGATTCCTTATGGAGGCTCTGAGGGGAGAATGTATTCTTTTTTTTTTTTTTTTTTGGCCTTTTTTTTTTACTTTCTAAAGCTGTCTGCTTGCCTTGGCTCATAATTACCATGTCTCCTTTCTGTCTTCACATCTTCTACTGTCTCTTTGATCTCCTGTCTCCTTCTTATAAGGATTCCCGTGATTACATCAGAATTACCTGGATAATCCAGGATGATCTCTTATCTCAAGATCCTTAATTTAATCACATATGCAAAGTCCCTTTTGATGTGTATGTAAAATAACTGTCACAGGTTCTGGGGATTAGGACCTGAACATCTTGGTGGGTCATTATTCAGTTTACCACACCTTCTAACCATTGTATCAAGTAATTGCAATTAAAATTATTCATTTAACCAAAATTCTAAGTTGCATGCGAGATTTTTACAGAACTTCCCTATGCTTAATAGCTCCTAGCAATTGGTGGTTATCATGTACTAAATACTGTAATATAGATTTGGCAAAAATGCAGGATAATGTAAGATCAGGGTTTTTTGTTTGTTTGTTTGTTTGTTTGTTTGTTTTTGGCACTTGAAGGAGATGAAAGTCTAATCAGCTGGTAGGAAAAGGAAAATCTGAGAGGGCCCTACTGGAGCTTTATTGGTACCAGAAAGAGCCCTGTTTACTTGCATTCTTTGGAGTCTCAGCCCCAAAGGGAGGGCAAAGAAAGTCTGGTTAAGTGTGTGAGGATCCCAGAGCAGATGGGACTATGGTGGAGCTCCACAGAGCACAGCCTCAAACTGAAAAATTTAGAGAAGCCTCAAGTACAGCATCATGCCTGACTTGTTGATTGGCCTTGCTGAAGGAGATGCCTGATCAATAGGTTCAAGGACAGCCTCCCAGAGCCCCATGCACCCTAGTTGGGACAGCCAAGAGCTAAATGTAGGCTAGTAATCCCAAAGGAAGTTAGTGGTTTATTCATTGATGACTGGAGGCTATGACAGATAGATCAGGATTGTCAAAGTCAGGACAAGCATCAAGTGACAAAGTGATATCCAAAGATAGAACAAACAAGATACTTGGTAACTGAGGACTGAGAATGGCACACTCGATAGATATTCCTGGTCTGCTACTGGAGACACAGTGTGAGCCTCATAGAACTTTGGTTATCTTTAGAGAGAGGGGGAAGGGAAAAGCATTAAATAATACATTTTTAAACCCAAAGAGATTGAGGCATATCTGGAAGTGACTGAGCCACCTTGAATTAGGAAGATTGTTTTTCATTAATGCAAACTTGAGAGCTAAGTGAAAATCATTTATAGAAAAAAAAAAGTTAGATTTTAGCGAATCTGACTTTTGTTGCCTGAGAGCTTCACATTCCTTACATAGAGAGAAGGCACATAAAAATACTTTAATAAAGGTAATGTGATGACCAGGCGTGGCAAAAATTGCTCAGTCATAAACATTTGTCCTTTAGATTTCAGATTTTTTGTTCTTAAGATCATCAGCAGTGTTAGCCTTAGATGCTTTTGTAGATAGTAATCTTAGAGGTTAAACTTTGTTAAGATCTTTAAGAAGATTGTAAGAGGCAGTATGTGTGAAAAGTAAATTGAAAGTCCAACTGATACTGTTGTAATTAGCTATTTATTAATAACAGGAAAGGAGCAAAAGGGAAGCCAGACATTATAAGCATGGCCATTTGGGCAGCTCCACCAGGAAGCTACAACTTCACACTCTCCAGAGAACCGCTTGCCTCTTCCCCACAGATCAGTGGGGGGAGGGGTCAAACAAAGGGGAGATGAATACATGCACAATCAAGTCAAGATGATAGGGTAAATGCTGTCAGTCAAACTGGGAACAGAGATCATTGGCTACAGGGGGCAGGGCAAATGCAAGCCTGTGAAAATTTTGGAATACATAATCTCCTAGACAAATGAGCTTGCTCTCTTGGCTCTTGGCTCTCGGGTCCCTTTGGCTTTGCTGCTGCCTGTGTTCCCTCCATTGCCATGTGGCCCTGCAGACCCCACACGTAATGGACTGATATACTGCAGCAGGGAACACAAGCTTAGTTAGCCTGATGATGGACTGGACCTGTGCTCCAACATGGAATGGAAACTGTAGACACTGGTTTTGATCCTAGCTCTGCTGAAGCCACAGCTACACTTCTTTTATGGCAAGACTGAGGGAAATGGGACTTCGGAAAATCAGGTGTAATTCCACAGAAATAAAGCTTTCCATAATATCTCACCCTCCAGTGGGGGCCTCCAGAAATTCTTATTCCAAAAGCACCCCAAGAACCCCACTTCCACTGATAACACAGCTGGCAGGTGAAAGACTATTGACTTCATTTGTTAAATGGCAAAAATACAGTTCATTTCCTTTTCTATAATATCATGTCTTCCATTTCATGAATTCTCCTTCCCTGTCCCAACTACTACAAGATGACAGTGTCAGATGATGAAAAGGAAAGCCTCAGGTCCTTCAGTCTTCAAGTCATACAAAGCAAGACAATATTAGATGTCTGACTAGTTGTTAATAACACCTTGAAAATGTGAATGTCATTGGGCTGTGAATATTTTCTGAAGTTCATCATTTTAGCATTTTATTGTGCAATATTTTATAAGGGTTGGGTAGGTAGGAGAAGTTGCAGATCTAGCTTCCATTCATGTTGATTGTAATTCATTTGTCAATAACCTGTTTGAATTGCTAAAACCCTTCAGGAGTCTGATTATAGAAGTGGGAAAAGTCTCCCCTGCCTTTTAGCAAATCATGGTAAACATGTCAACACCTTATGGGTTGTGGTAAACTTTTGAATTTGTGAACATCTGATGAGGAGATCATTTTGATTGGAACTTTTATGTTGGTTCAAAAGGCAGAACTAGTAGAACAGAGATGGTGGTGGAGTGAATGGAAGCTACACAGACCGTCTCCCAGGACCAAACTGGAATTACAACTAAAATAAAGATAAATCATTAGGAAAAAACAACTGAAGAGCAGCTGGAAGAGACAGAAAAAGGGACAGGGACAGAAACAGGATGCCAAATTGAGCCTGGAAGGAACTGCAGAGGCCTATGGGGGCCAGCTGGGAGCCCATGGACAGCAATGAGGGGTGTATTAGCAGTGTGTGTTTCCCACTGAGAAAGCAGTGGTTTTTTATTTTTTTATTATTTTTTTCAAACGTATTTTTATTGTTGAATATATTACAGATGTTCCTCCTTTTTCCCCTATCGATCCCCTGCTCCCTACTCCCACCCCCCTCCTGCCTTTCCCCACAATGTTGTCTATGTCCATTGGTTATGCATATATGCATAGAAGTTCTTTGGTTTATTTCTTCCCACCTCCCACCCCCCTTCCCTTTGAGGTTTGTCAGTCTACCAAGCAATTTGTACTTCCTAATCCCTTCACCTTTTTCATCCATTCCCCCAACACCCCTCCCTTTTGGCAACCAACAAAATGTTCTCTGTATCTATGAGAATGTTTCTGTTCTGCTTGTTCATTTTGTTTGTAGATTTAATTGTCGATAGATATGTATTTATTGCCATTTTGTTCGTTCATATTTTTATCTTCTTTTTCTTCAAGAAGACCCTTCAACATTTCATATAATAATGGTTTGGTGGTGATGAACTCCTTTAGCTTTTTCTTGTCTTGGAAACTCTTCATATGGCCATCGATTCTAAATGATGGCTTTGCAGGATAGAGTAATCTTGGTTGTAGGTTCTTGCTTTTCATCACTCTGAATATTTCTTGCCACTCCCTTCTGGCCTGCAAAGTTTCTCTTGAGAAATCAGCTGACAGTCTTATGGGAACTCCCTTGTAGGTAAAGAACTGCTTTTCTCTTGCTGCTTTTAAGATTCTCTCTTTGTCTTGAATCTTTCGCATTTTGATGATGATGTGTCTTGATGATGATGTGTCTTGGGGTTCATCTTGTTTGGCATTCTCTATGCTTCCTGGACTTGTATGTCTGTTTCCTTCACCAAGTTAGGGAACTTTTCTGTCATTATTGTTTCAAATAGGTTTTCAATTTCTTGTTCTTTCTCTTCTCCTTCTAGCACCCCCAAGATGCGAATATTAGTATGCTTGAAGTTGTCCCAGAGGGAAAGTGGTGGTTTTTTAAAAGTACCATATCAGCTACAGCCACTCACCTTGGCTCTGGCAGAGGGAGGGTGGACTGGACTGGAAATGTGTTCAGGGCTCCTGGCTCAGGAGAGAGCTTAGAGCTAGACATAAGGGCCCTGGGAGATCTGTACTGAATCACTATCTCACAGGACAGTAGCCATCTTACTCAAAGAGCTGCTTCCCAGAGCCCCAAGAAGAAGCAAAGGCAGCTCCTGCAGGAATGCAACACCACCAGGCCAGGCCAGAGAAATGAAAATTGAGGGTCATTAATATCTAAAGTCTGATAACCAGCAAGTGCCCCACCCTCTGGAAATCCTCTTACAGCTGAGGGATTTATCATTCAGCGGAGGGCTGCAAATTGAGGCTTATCAAGTAACTGAGATTAATAGCCTCCAGGGAAAAAGCAAGAGGATAACTGAACCTTTCTTTGGCTTGAAAATCTACCCAGGAAAGTAAGACTTGACAGTGGCATTTAATGTGGGTCCTCCCACACTCATCCAAACCCAGTAGAGGGAGCCACAATCAACAGAACACGAACACCCACAGGGAAAATTTGGCAGGCTCCAAAACTCACTGAGACAGCCAAAATGATGAAACAAAGAAACAAATCCCAAATGAAAGAACAAGATAATTTGACAGGAGAAGAAATAAATGAAATGGAATCAAGCAAGATATTGGAAGGAGAGTTCAGAGTAATAATCACGAGGAAGCTCAACAATATGAGTAAAGATATAGAAGCATTGAAAACCAACCAATTGAAAATGAAGAATGACATAGCAGAAATAAAGAACACATTGAAAGGAATAACCGGCAGAGTAGAGGACTAGATCAGCAAATTAGAAGACAGAGTAGAAAAAAATCACCCAATCAGAAAACCAAAAAGAAAAAAACAATTAAAAAACAGGAAGACAGCCTAAGAGAACAGTGGGACAATATGAAATGTACCAACATCTGCATCATAGGTATGCCAGAAGAAGAAAATGAATAAGGGTTAGAGAATATATTTGAAGAAATAGTGACAAAACTACCCTAGCTTGGTGAAGGAAAAATGCATACAAGTTCAAGAAGGAGAGCAAACCCCAAATAAAAACTCTAAGAGGCCCACACCAAGACACATAGTAATTAAAATGCCAAAAATTAAAGACAAAGAGAGAATCCTAAAGGCAGCAAGAGATAAGCAACAGGTTACCTACAAAGAAACCCCCATAAGGCTATCAGCTGACTTCTCAACAGAAACACTACAAGCCAGAAGGGAATGGCATGAAGTAATGAAGGTAATGGAAAACGAGGATCTGAACCCAAGACTAATCTATCCAGCAAGACTATCATTCAAAATAGAAGGTGAAATAAAGAGCTTCCCAGACCAAAAAACAACAACAACAAAAGGCTAAGGGAATATATTAGCACCAAACCAGCACTCCAAGACATGTTGAAAGGACTGCTGTAATAAGCAGAAAAAAAGCAAAGAGAAACATAACCATAATAAACAAAAATGACAATAAGTAAGTACATATCAATAATAACCTTAAATGTAAATGGATTAAACACTCAGATGAAGACACAGAGTAGCTGAATGGATAAGAAAGGATGACGCATATATATGTTGTTTACTCACCTCACAACAAAAGACTCACATAGGTTGAAAGTGACGGGATGGAAAAAAATCTT
Source organism: Tadarida brasiliensis (assembly GCA_030848825.1). Lineage (NCBI taxonomy): Eukaryota > Metazoa > Chordata > Mammalia > Chiroptera > Molossidae > Tadarida > Tadarida brasiliensis. The sequence goes on along the minus strand of CM061257.1, from coordinate 56,639,742 downwards.
CCAAGCAAACAGAAAGGAAAAAAAAGCTGGGGTAGCAATACTCATATCCAATAAAATAGACTTCAAAATAAAGGCCATAACTAGAGACAAAGAAAGCCACTACCTAATATTGAAAGGATCTAGCCAACAGGAGGGTATAACCTTGGTAAACATATATGCACCTAATATAGGAGCACCACAATACATTAAAAAACTTCTGGAGGGCTTCGAAGGAGAAAACAACAGCAATACAATCATAGTAGGGGACTTCAATACCCCTCTGACATCACTGGATAGATCCTCTAGACAAAAAATTAACAAAGAAAGAGAGACTCTAAATGATGCACTAGATCAAATGGATTTAATAGATATCTACAGAGAATTACACCCCAAAATTGCAGAATTCACATTTGTCTTAAGTGCATATGGGACATTCTTAAAGATAGATCACATTATAGGACACAAACTAAGTCTTTACAAGTTCAAGAAGGTTGAAATCATATCAAGCATCTTCTCAGATCACAATGGCATGAAACTAGAAATCAATTACAACAAAAATATACAAAAATTCAAACACATGGAGTCTAAATAGCATGTTATTAAACAACAAATTGGTCACCAAGGAAATCAACGGAGAAATTTAAAACTTCCTGGAAACCAATGAAAATGAACACACAACAACACAAAATCCATGGCATGCAGCAAAAGCAGTCCTGAGAGGGAAGTTCATGGTACTATAGGCTTACCACAAGAAACAAGAACAATTCCTAATTGACTTTCTAACCCTACAACTTCAAGAAGTGGAAAGTAAACAAAAAGAAAACCCAGAGCAAGTAGAAGGAAAGAAATAGTAAAGATCAGAGCAGAAATAAATGACATAGAAACTAAAAAAAAAAAAACAATTCAAAAGATTAATGAAACAAAGAGCTGGTTCTTTGAAAAGATAAACAAGATTGATGGACCCTTAGCCAGACTCACCAAGAAACAAAAAAGAGAGGACACAAATAAACAAAATCAGAAACAAAAGAGAAGTAATAACTGACAGCACAGAAATACAAAGGATCCTAAAGTAAAATAATACTATGAACAATTGTATGTCAAGAAATTGGACAATCTAGGCGAAATGGACAAAATTCTAGAAACACACAGTCTCCCAATACTAAACTAGGAAGAGACAGAAAACTTGAACAGATCAATAACAACGAAGGAAATTGGAGATGTAATCAAGAAACTCCCAGCAAACAAAAGCCCAGGCTTAGACAGCTTCACGGGGGAGTTTTACCGAACATTCAAAGAAGATCTAACACCCATTCTCCTCCAAATATTCCCAAAAATCCAAGAAGAAGAAAGACTTCCAAACTCATTGTATGAGGCCAGCATAATTCTAATTCCAAAACCAGATAAAGGCACTACAAAGAAAGAAAACTACAGGCCAATATCCCTGATGAACACAGATGCCAAAATCCTTAACAAAATATTAACAAATCAGATCCAGCAATACATCAAAAAAAGTATTCACCATGACCAAGTGGGATTCATACCAGGGATGCAAGGCTGCTATGATATTTACAAATCAATAAATGTGATACACCACATAAACAAAATGAAAGATAAAAATCATACGATCATACTGAAAAAAGCATTCGACAAAATCCAGCACCCATTTCTGATAAAAAAAAACAACAACAAACAGCAATGTGGGAATAGAAGGATCACATCTTAACATAATAAAGGCCATATATGAAAAACCTACAGCCAACATCATACTCAATGGGCAAAAACTAAAAACACTTCCCTTAAGAACAGGAACAAGACAGGGATGCCCACTTTCACCACTCTTATTTAACCTAGTACTTGACGTTTTAGCCACAGCAATTAGATAAGAGGGAAAAATAAAAAGGAAGCAAACTGGAAAGGAGGAAGTGAAACTGTCACTATTTGCAGATGACATGATATTGTGCATAGAAAACCCTAAAGACTCCATCAAAAAATCTACTAGCCTTAATAAATGAATTTGGCAAGGTAGCAGGATACAAAATTAACATCAACAAATTGATGGTATTCTTTTATTTATTCTTTTATTTATTTTTGTTACAGATGTTTCCCCTTTGCCCCCATTGACACCCTCCTTCCCCTCCCTCCCCGCCCTGTCCCCAGCTTTGTTGTCCATGTCCATTGGTTATGTATACATGCATATAAGTTCTGTGGTTTATCTCTCCTCCCCCCACCCCCTGTTCTGGGGATTGCAATCTGTACCCTACTTCCACGTCTCTGGGACTACCCTGTTCTTCAGACTGTTATGTTCATTATATTCCACAAATAAGTGAGATCATGTGATATTTGTCTTTCTCTGCTTGGCTTGTTTCATTTAGGATAATACTTTCCAGGTCCCTCCATGTTGTCTGAAAGGATAAGAGATCTTTCTTTCTTACAGCTGCATAGTACTCCATTGTGTACCACAGCTTTTTTATCCACTTGTCTACTGATGGACACTTGGGCTGTTTCCAGATCTTAGCTATTGTAAATAGTGCTGCTATGAACATAGGGGTACATATATTCTTTCTGATTGGTGTTTTAGGCTTATTAGGGTATATTCCTAGAAGTGGGATCTCTGGGTCAAATGGCAATTCGATTTTTAATTTTTTGAGGTAACACCATAGTGTTTTCCATAGTGGCTGCACCAGTTTGCATTCCTACCAGCAGTGTACTAGAGTCCCCTTTTCTCCACACCCTCGCCAACACTTGTTTGATGGTTTGTTGATGGCGGCCATTCTGACAGGTGTGAGGTGATACCTCCTTGCTGTTTTAATTTACATCTCTCTGATGATTAGTGATGTTGAGCATTTCTTCATATGTCTCTTGGCCATTTGTATATCCTGTTTGGAAAGGTGTCTATTTAGGTCCTCTGCCCATTTTTTAATTGGGTTCTTTGTCTTCCTTTTGTTGAGTTGTATGAGCACTCTATATATTTTGGAAATTAACCCCTTATCTGATGTATCATTGGCAATTATACTCTCCATACAGTGAATTGCCTTTCCATTTTGATGGTTGCTTCTTTTGCTGTGCAGAAGATTTTTAGTTTGATGTAGTCCCATGTGTTCATTTTTTTCCTTTGTTTCTGTTGCCTTAGCTAATGTATCAATGAAAATTTTGCTGCGTTTGATGTCTGAAATTTTGTTGCCTACATTTTCTTCTAGGATTTGTATGGATTCACGAGTCACATTTAAGTCTTTTTTCATGTTGAGTTTATTCTTGTGTATGGTGTAAGTTCATGGTCTAGTTTCATTTTTTTGCATGTAGCTGTCCAATTTTCCCAACACCATTTATTAAAGAGGCTGTCTTTACTCCATTGTATGCTCTTGCCACCTTTGTCAAATATTAATTGAGCATAATGTCTTTGGTCAATTTCCAGGTTCTCTGTTCTGTTCCATGGATCGATATGCTTGTTCTTGTGCCTGTACCAGGCTGTTTTGATTACAGTGGCTTTGTAGTATAACTTGATATCTGATATTGTGACGCCTCCTACTTTGTCCTTCTTTTTCAAGATTTCTGTGGCTATTTGGGGTCTTTTTTGGTTCCATACGAACTTTTGAAGTATTTGTTCTAATTCTGTGAAGTATGTCATTGGTATTTTGATGGGGATTGCATTGAATTTATAGATTGCTTTGGGTAGTATGGACATTTTAATGATGTTAATTCTTCCAATCCATGAACAAGTTATGTGCTTCCACTTTTTTATATCTTCTTCTATTTCTTGTTTCAGTGACCTGTAGCTTTCTGCGAATAAGTCCTTTACTTCTTTGGTTAAGTTTATTCCTAGGTATTTTAATTGTCTTGCCACAATGGTAAATTGGTTGCTTTTTTAGCTTCTCTTTCATTGAGTTCATTGTTGGTTTACAAAAATGCTCTTGATTTCTTGACGTTAATTTTGTATCCTGCTACTTTGCCAAATTCATTTATTAAGTCTAGTAGATTTTTGACGGAGTCTTTAGGGTTTTCTATATATAATATCATGTCATCTGTGAATAATGACAGTTTCACTTCCTCCTTTCCAATTTGCATCCCTTTTATTTTTTCTTCATGTCAATTGCTCTGGCTAAGACTTCCAGTACTATGTTAAATAAGAGTGGCAAAAGTGGGCATTCTTGTCTTGTTTCTGTTCTGAAGGGAAATGCTTTTAGTTTTTGTCCATTGAGTATGATGTTGGCTGTAGGTTTTTCACATATGGCCTTTATTATGTCAAGATATGATCCTTCTATTCCCAAATTACTGAGCGTTTTTATCAGAAATGGGTGCTGGGTTTTGTCAAATACTTTTTCAGCATCTATTGATATGATCATATGATTTTTATCTTTTATTTTGTTTATGTGGTGCATCACATTTATTGATTTGCGAATATTGTACCAGCCTTGCATCCCTGGGATGAATTGCACTTGGTCATGATGAATAATTTTTTGATGTATTGCTGGATTCAATTTGCTAGTATTTTGTTCAGGATGTTGGCATCTATTTTATCAGGGATATTGGCCTGTAGTTTTCTTTCTTTGTAGTGTCTTTTTCTGGTTTTGGAATTAGAATTATGCTGGCCTCATAAAATGAGTTTGGAAGTCTTCCTTCTTCTTGAATTTTTAGGAATAGTTTGAGGAGAATTGGTGTTAGATCTTCTTCGAATGTTCGGTAAAACTCCCCCGTGAAGCTGTCTAAGACTGGGCTTTTGTTTGCTGGGAGAGTCTTGATTACACCTTCAATTTCCTTCGTTGTTATTGGTCTGTTCAAGTTTTCTATCTCTTCCCGGTTCAGTTTTGGGAGACTATATGTTTCTAGAAATGTGTCCATTTTGCTTAGATTGTCCAATTTGTTGCCGTATAATTGTTCATAATATTTGTTAACAATCCTTTGTATTTCTGTGGTATCAGTTATTATTTCTCCTCTTTCATTTCTGATTTTGTGTATTTGGGTTCTCTCTCTTTGTTTTTTGGTGAGTCTAGCTAAAAGTCCATCAATCTTGTTTATCTTTTCAAAAAACCAGCTCTTTGTTTCATCGATCCTTTGAATTGTTTTTTTGGTCTCCATGTCATTTATTTCTGCTCTGCTCTTTACTATTTCCTTCCTTCTACTTTCTCTGGGGTTTTCCTTTTGTTTGCTTTCTAGTTCTTTAAGTTGTGAGGTTAGGTTGTGAATTAGAAATTTTTCTTGTTTCTTGAGGTGGGCCTGTAGTGCTATGAACTTCCCTCTCAGAACTGCTTTCGCTGCATCCCATAGATTTTGTGTTGTTGTGTGTTCATTTTCATTGGTTTCCAGGAAGTTTTAATTTCTTCCTTGATCTCCATGGTAACCCATTCATTGTTCAATAACATGCTATTTAGCCTCCATGTTTTCAAATGTCTTTGCATGTTCTTGTTGCAATTGATTTCTAGTTCATGCCATTGTGATCTGAAAAGGTGCTTGATATGAACTTGTAGAGACTTAGTTTGTGTCCTAACATGTGGTCTATCTTTAAGAATTTCCCATGTGCACTTAAGAAGAATGTGAATTCTGTAGTATTGGGGTATAAATCTCCATAGATATCTATTAAATCTATTTGATCTAGCACTTCATTTAGAGTCTCTGTTTTCTTGTTAATTTTTTGTCTAGATGATCTATCCAGTGATGTCAGCGGGGTGTTGAAGTCCCCTGCTATGATTGTATTGCTGTCGATTTCTCCTTTGAAGTCCTCCAGAAGATTTTAAATATATTTTGGTGCTCCTATGTTAGGTGCATATATGTTTACTAAGGTTATATCTTCCTGTTGGATAGATCCTTTCAATATTATGTAGTGGCCTTCTTTGTGTCTAGTTATGGCCTTCATTTTGAAATCTAATTTATCAGATATGGGTATTGCTACCCCAACTTTTTTTTTCCTTTCCATTTGCTTGGAAGATTTTTTTCCATCCCTTTACTTTCATAGCCCTATGTGAGTCTTTTGCTGTGAGGTGGATCTCTTTTAAACAACATATATGTGAGTTATGCTTTCTTATCCAGTCAGCTACTCTGTGTCTTTTTATCAGAGCATTCAAACCATTTACAGTTAAGATAATTATTGATATGTACTTATTTATTGCCATTTTCATTTAGGGTGGTTATATTTTTTTTTCCTATTCCTTCTACTAATTACAACAGTCCTTTTTAACATGTCTTGGAGAGCTGGTTTGGTGCTAATATATTCCCTTAGCCTTTTTTTTTTTTTTTTTTTTTTTTTTTTTGTCTGGGGAGCTCTTTATTTCACCTTCTATTTTGAATGATAGCCTTGCTGGTTAGAGTAGTCTTGGATTCAGATCCTTGTTTTTCATGACCTTGATTACTTCATGCCATTCCCTTCTGACCTGTAGTGTTTCTGTTGAGAAGTCAGATGATAGCCTTATGGGGGTTCCTTTGTAGGTAACCTGTTGCTTATCTTTTGCTGCCTTTAGGATTCTCTCTTTGTCTTTAATTTTTGGCATTTTAATTATTATATGTCTTGGTGTGGGCCTGTTTGGGTTCTTCTTACTTGGGGCTCTCTGTGCTTCTTGAACTTGAATGCCTTCTTCCTTCACCAAGTTAGGAAAGTTTTCTGTCACTATTTCTTCAAATATATTCTCTAACCCTTGCTCATTTTCTTCTTCTTCAGGGACTCCTATGATGTGAATATTATTACGTTTCCAGTTGTCCCACAGTTCTCTTAAGCTGTCTTCCTGTTTTTTCATTGTTTTTTCCTTTTGGTTTTCTGATTGGTTGATTTTTTCTACCCTGTCTTCTAATTCACTGATCCGGTCCTCAACTACCTCTACTCTGCTGGTTAGTCCTTCCACTGTGTTCTTTATTTCTGCTATGTCATTCTTCATTTCTTCTTGGTGGTTTTTCATTTCCAATTGGTTGATTTTCAATGTTTCCATATCTTTACTCATGGTGTTTATGTCCTTACTCATGCTGTTGAGCTTCCTCAAGATCATGGCTCTGAACTCTACCTCTGATAACTTGCTTAACTGCATTTCATTTATCTCATCTTTGGTAGAGTTCTCTTGTTCTTTTTTTGGGGATTTGTTTCTTTGTTTCACCATTTTGGCTGTCTCAGTGGGTTTTGGAGCCTGCCAAATTTTCCCTGTGGGTATTGGTGTTCTGCCAATTGTGGCTCCCTCTACTGGGTTTGGATGAGCGTGGGAGGACCCACATTAAACACCACTGTCAAGTCTTACTTTCCTGGGTAGATTTGCAAACCCAGGAAAGGTTCAGTTATCCTCTAGCTTTTTGCCTGGAGGGTATTAGTCTCAGTTACTCAGGGCCTTGGAATGTAGCCCTCTGGTATTCTGCATAAGAGGATTTCCAGAGGGCACAACAGATACTGGTTATTAATGAGCCTCAATTTGCATTTCTTTGCCTCACCTGGAAGGGGCTGAATCTCCAAGGGAGGGGCTGCTGGTTTTCCCCACTGCTCTGGAAAGGAGCAAGCTGGCCCCCATCCTGTGTGGCTGGGAAGGAACAAGCTGGCCACTGACCTTTGTGGCCGAGACTCAGCAAAACCTCTGAGCACCCTCCAAATCCTGGGTGTCCCCACAGAGTTCCAGTCCAGTCTGCCCTCCCTCTGCCAGAACCCAAGGTGAGTGGCTATAGCCAATGCAGTGCTTTGTTCTGGCCCTCTGTGCTTGGGACTTTAACCCCGAGGGTGCTGCTCACAGCTAAGACCGCTACTGTCGGTGGGCTCCCAGCCCATCACCCTCTCGCGCCTCCACAATCCTACCAGGATCAATTCAGTGTCCCTGGTTATATGGTCCTTTCCTGCTGCTTTTCTGTTTCTTTTTTCTGATAATTTGTCTTTATTTTAGTTGTAATTCCCATTTGGTCCTGGGAGATCGTCTGTGTAGCTTCCATTCACTCTACTGCCATTTTTTCTCTCTTGATGGCATTCTTATACACCAATAATGAATTCACAGAAGGAGAAACTAAAAAAAAAAAAAAAATCCCATTTACAATTGCGGCAAAAAACTAAGATACCTAGGAATAAACTTAACTAAAGAAATAAGGGACCTGTTCTCAGAAAACTTCAGGACATTGAAAAAAGAAATAGAGGTAGATATAAAAAAGTGGAAGCACATACCTTGTTCATGGATTGGAATAATTAACATCATTAAAATATGTATACTACCAAAAGCTATCTATAGATTCAATGCAATCCCCATTGAAATACCAAAGGCATATTTCATGAAACTAGACCAAATACTCCAAAAGTTTACATGGAACCAGAAATGAGCCCAAATAGCCACAGCAATCTTGAAAAAGAAGCACAAAGTAGGAGGGATCACAATACTGAATATCAGATTATACTACAAAGCCACTGTAATCAAAACAGCCTGCTACTGGCACATGAACAGGCATATAGATCAATGGAACAGAACAGAGAACCCAGAAACTGACCCAAGACATTACGCTCAATTAATATTTGACAAAAGTAGCGAGAGCATATAATGGAGTAAAGACAGCCTCTTTAATAAATGGTGTTGGGAAAATTGGACAGCTACATGCAAAAAAATGAAGCTAGACCACCAACTTACACCATACACAAGAATAAACTCAAAATGGATAAAAGACTTAAATGTGACTCGTGAATCCATAAAAATGCTAGAAGAAAATGTAGGCAACAAAATTTCAGGCATCACATGCAGCAGAATTTTCACTCATATAATGCCTAAGGTGAGAGAAACAAAGGAAAAAAACTAATAAATGGGACTACATCAAACTAAAAATCTTCTGCACAGCAAAAGAAACAAGCATCAAAATGAAAAGAAAACCTTCTATATAGGAGAGCGTAATTGCCCACAATACATCAGATAAGTAGTTAATCTCCAAAATATGTATTCATACAACTCAAATAAAGGAAGACAAACAATCCAATTAAAAAATGAGCAGAGGACCTAAATAGATACCTATCAGGACATACAAATGGTCAAGAGACATGAAAAAGTGTTCAACGTTATTAATCATCAGAAAGATGCAAATTAGAGTGACTATGAGGTATCACCTCACATTTGCCGGAATGACTGCCATCAACAAATCATCAAGCAGTAAGTGCTGTCAAGGGAGTGGAGAATAGGGGGCTCTAGTACACTGCTGGAGAGAATGCAGACTGGGGCATCTGCTATTGAAAACAATATGGTGTTTCCTCAAAAAATTAAAAATGGAACTGCCATTTGACCCTGTAATCCCACTTCTAGGAATATATCTTAAGAAGCCGGAAACACCAATCAGAAAGAATATATGTATCTCTATGTTCATAGCAGCACTATTTACAATTGGTAAGATCTGGAATCAGCCCAAGTGTCCATCAATAGATGAGTGGATAACAAAACTGTGGTACATATACACAATGGAATACTATGCAGCTGTAAGAAAGAAAGATCTTTTTTTCTTTGAGACGACATGGAGGGACCTGGAGAGTATAACGCTAAGTGAAATAAGCCAATCAGAGAAAGGCAAATATTACATGATCTCACTTATTTGTGAAATATAATGAACAATACAAGCTAATGAACAAAACAGACCCAGAGACATGGAAGTGGGTTACATACTGACAAACCTCAGAAGAGGATGGGGGGGGAGTGAAGACATAAACCACAGAACTTATATGCAGTGGACAAAGACAACAATGCTGGGGGTGGGCGGTATCGGGAGGAGGGTGTCAGTGGGGGAAAAAGGAGAAACATCTGGAACAAAAATTAATAAATATTTTAAAAATAAATAAAAAACTTTTAAAAAGAAAAAAAATGCAGGACTAGTTTTCTTTGTTTGCTCTCAGGCATCTGAGGTGTTTATACATACATGCAGGAATCTGGGGTCAGCTCTCTGTGAAATGTATGGAAACACATTTAAGGCATGGGCTTTTGAGTCTCCCCTAACTAACCCCTCTTGGTATTTTAAAACTGGAGATCCTTGTTCTAGGATTGTGCCTAGATATTCTAAAATAGATATATTAAATCCAGTACCAAATGTTGTAAGATTTTTTTTTCTGGGTGTTTGCAGCACATTTGTACAAGTTGTTAAAAAACTTGTTTTGCTGAATTTTCATTAGCACATTCTTAGTGAAATAGTAACATTCAGTATCACTGAGAAATATATTGGGAGTTTTTAGTAAGAACTTTTTAATTATTGGATTTGTAGATATTCAGGAGTTGGCAGAAACTAAATACTGGTAATTTAAGGATTCCAACAATTATTATGATGACCCTAATATTTCAGCTAATAATAACCACAGCTATACTTATTGAGCACCTATGTTCCAGGTATTGGTCATAGTGCTTTCCATGTGTTATTAATCACAACCCTATGCGGTAGATACTACTATTATCCCCATTTTAAAGATACGGAAACTGAGGCACTGAGAAATTAACTACTCTGCTCTAGGTTACATAGTGAGTGTTAAAGCTGCAATGTGAAGTAAGTCAGTCCAGCCATACAATGCTAATGTTTAACTTTCTTTAGTTTTTTTATTTTATTTTATTTTTTATTGAGTTCTTTTGACTTTATTTTTTAAAAGCAGTTTTAGGTTCACAGAAAAATTGAAGGTAAGGTACAGAGATTTCCCAAATACCTCTGCCCTCCTTCCACTCCCAGTGTGCACAGCCTCCCCCATTATCAATATCTCCTACCAGAGTGGTGCATTTGTTACGACGGATGAACCTATATTGACACATCATAATCACCAAAAGTCCATAATTTAAATTAGGGTTCACTCTTGGTGAGACAGGCTGAGCCTCTCTTAAATGAATGGGAATACTCTTCAATTGTTATTTTTTAAGCCTCTCCTAGATAAATTTAAAGTTTCTCGTCAGGCACTCCCCAAAGAGCTCTGTGTCTGCATTGGTGGATACCAGTCAATGGTGGGAACCTGGAAAGCAAAGAACCTCACTCTGCACCTGGGTGAAGAACCTTGCCCTGTATAAGCCAGACCCAGCAGCAACTGGAGAGGGAGGGAGCCATGCTGTCTTAGTGTGTGCTCCTCCCTTGGTGCATTGAGATCCTGCCTTTTCTCCCTTCCCTCCACCTTGTTTTCAGTAAACTTCTTCTTTTGAATCTGTTTTGCTTCCTCTTCCAGTTTCTATCTTGGTGGGGGTGGGAGGCAAGAACCCCTTTACTGGTGACATTGGTATTATACAATCTATGGGTTTGAACAAATATAAAATTGTATGTATCCATCATAATGCTATTTTTCAGTGTTTTCACTGCCCTAAAAATCCTCTGTACTCCACCTATATTCACCTCTTTCTCCCAAAGCCCTGACTACCACTGAATTTTTTATTTTCTTAATAATTTTGCCTGTTCTGTTGGGGCCAGCGAGAATGGCACCAGGTGCTAGACCAGTGGGGTCAGACCAAACCTGGGTTCAGCAACATCGGTACTTGAGTCTAGCTAGGAAAAAATTAAGAGCCAAGACTCAAATTATAAGAGAACATTTATTTGGAAAATCACAGAGGTAGAAGAAGTAGTTTGTAGAAGAAATGGGCTTAGGAAACAAGTTATAGAGGTAAAGAAAGCACCCTTGGGAGCTTAGAAGTGAGGAAGGTGAAGGTGGTGTGCATGGGGGGAAGGAGAGGAGAAAAAGGAAAATTGTTGCTGTGCTCCCAGAGTACAGTGGGTCCTCTGTCCTAAGAGTTTTAATGGTGGAGATTTTAGGGGAGGTCCCAGGGGAAGATCTTAATAGACTATTCATCAGCTTTACAGGTGTGTCCTTTCAGGGTCAGGGTCTCCACTGATTGATTTTTTTGGCTCCAGGGCAGAGGGTCATTATTCAACACAGCTGGCCCTAAGGTCAGCCATGGCTGGTTTTGCTGCTTTTTTGGCCCTGGAGCTGAAATACAACTGAGGCCTAGCTCTTATCTCTAGGGAGGAATGTTCAGGGGGTCCAAACTGCATGGCCAGTGATATGCTAGTGGAGGAAAGGTGACCCTGGGGACAAGGTCTCACCCTACAATTGTCCTTTGCTAAGCACCCAGGACTTTCCACCCTGGTGACCTTCTGTACCTGGCCCATTGTCTTTGCTTTGCTCATGTCTGTCTAACTGCCTACCACTGTTCCAGAAAGTCTTTGTAGAAATCATACAGTATGTAGCCTTTTCAGATGGGCTTCTTTCACCTAGTAGTATGCATTTAAGATTCCTTCATATCTGTTCATGGCTTTATAACTCATTTTTTAGCACTGAATAATATTCCATTGTCTGGATGGACCAGTTTACTTACACATTCACCTACCTACTGAAGGACAGCTTAGTCTCTTCCAAGTTTTGGCAGTTATGAATAAAGCTGCTATAAACATTTATGTACAGGTTTTTGTGTGGACATTGTTTTCCGCTTCTTTTGGTAAGTTCCAAGAAACACTATTACTGGGTCTTATGGTAATAGTGTGTTCAGTGTTGTAAGAAATCACCAAACTGTGTTCCAAAGTGGTTGTACCACTTATCATTCCCAGCAGCATTGAATTCCTGTTGCTCCACATCTTTGCTAGCATTTGGTGTTGTCAGTGTTCTGAATTTTGGCCATTTCAATAAGTGTGTAGTGATGGATGTCTCATTGTTGTTTTAATTGCATTTCTCTGATGACATATGATGAGAATCTTTTCATATGCTCATTTACCATCTGTATATTTTCTTTGGTGAGGTGTCTGTTAAGACCTTTGGCCCACTTTTCAATCAGTATGTTTATTTTCTTATTGTGAAGTTTTAGGTTCCTTTGCATATTTTCCATAACAGTTCTTTACCAGATATGTCTTTTGAACATATTTTCTTTCACTCTGGCTTTACTTCTCATTCCTTGACATTGCCTTTTTCAGAGCAGAAGTTTTCAATTTTAATGAAGTCCAGTTTATCAATTATTTCTTTCATGTATCACCTTTAGTGTTATATCTAAAAAGTCATTGCCCTAACTAACATCATCTAGGTTTTCTTCCATGTTGTCTCCTAGGAATTTTTGTAGATTTGCATTTTACTTTTAGATCTGTGATTCATTTTGAGTTAATTTTTGTGAAGGATGTAAGTTCTGTGTCTAGATTATTATTATTTTTTTGCATGTGGATGTCCAGCATCATTTGTAGAAGAAACTATCTTTGCTCCATTGTATTGCCTTTTTATCTGCATATATTTCTAGGCTATTGATGTATTTGTCTATTTTTTTCACCAATACCACACTGTCTTAATTACTGCTGCTTTATTGTAATTTTTTTACTCTCTTTATTACTATAGTAAAGGGAGAAATTTGAGCATGTTTAAGATTAGAATGTAAAACTAGTATAATTCCCCTACCCCCTTTTTATGTCTTTTTCTTCTCTATGCTGGTCTTCTGCTCGAGGGACTTTAGAATACTATGTATATCTAATGAGAAAACTGTCTTGAGGCTTATCTTCCTAAAACTCACTGTTTTGAAGCTACTCTGCTAACTTGGTCATGGCCCTTGATAAGTAGTTTCTTGGCCAGTATCTTCCCATAAGTGGTGAATTTGGGTTCTGGATCCCAATCAGTACAGGACCATTGATGCTCCCAAGTTTCCAATCAGCTTTTCCACAAAGTTTTAACAGTGTTTACCTTTGTCCAGTTTTTATCCTCATATCTAAATGAATACCTTGGTGATAATCTAATCTTTACCTGATCTGGAGAACTGATGCTATCTATAATTTATATGTACTCAAATAGCTTCCTAAATTTTTCCTCTCTCAGCATTTAACATACTGTTTACTTGCTTCTTTATCCAGACTCTAAACATTTTGGGGACAGAAATAGTGTCTTTTTTACCACTGTAACTCTAGGACCTAGTAGTATTGATTGACTAAAGGAAAGCCTTATAAAAACCCCACTTAAATTAGCTTTCTTCTCTCTTTTGTGCTTGTCTTTATGCACAGGCAGGTATTCTTTCAATGGAGAGCCTTGGACAGCATATGCGAGTTTTAATTCTGATTGGGCTCAACTGAAGTCGGGTAGTGTAGTCATCAGTCCTCCAAGTATTATTATTTTTTTAAATATTGTATTGGCTATTCTGAGTCTCTTGCCTCTCTAAAAACTTTAGAATCAGTTTGCTGATACCCACAAAATAACTTGCCAGGATTTTGATTGAGATTGTATTGAATTTATAAATTAAATTGGAAAGAACTATATTACGTTTTCCTATCCATGAACATGGAATATCTCTCCATTTATTTAGTGTTTTTATTTCAGTCATCAGAATTTTGTAGTTTTCTTCATATAGATCTTGTACATATTTTATAAGGTTTATACCTAAATATTTCATATTTTTGGATGCTAATTTAAAACTGTGTATTTAATTTAAATTTTCACTTGTTCATTGCTGGTATATAAGAAAGTGATTGACTTTTGTTACTAACCTTATATCCTTCAACCTCACTATAATCACTTATTAGTTCCAGGAGAGTTTTTGTTGTCTTTGATTCTTTTAGATTTCTACATAGATGATCATGTCATTTGCAACCAAAAGAGTTTTATGTCTTTCTTCCCAATCTGTATACCTTTTCTTTTCTTGTCTTATTGTATTAACTAGAACTTCCAGTACAATGTTGGAAAAGGGTGGTGAAAGGATCTTTGTCTTGTGCCTGATCTTAGCTGGAAAGCGTTGAGTTGCTCATCACTAAGTATGCTGTTAGCAATAGGTTTTTCTGTAGATATTCTTCATCAAGTTGAGGAAATTCCCCTCATTCATAGTTTGCTGAGTGGTTTAAAAAAGTTTTTTTTTTATCATAAATGGGTTTTGAATTTTGTCAAATTCTTTTTCTGCATCATTATCACGTGATTTTTCTTTTTTAGCTTGTTGATGTGATGTATTACATTAATTAATTTTTAAATATTGTACCAGCTTTGCATACCTAGGATAAATCTTACTTGGTTGTGATATATAATTCTTTTTACACATTGTTGTATTTGATTTGCTAATATTTTGTTGAGGAGTTTTATATCTATGTTCATGAGAGATAGTGCTCTGTAGTTTTCTTTTCTTTTTATGTGTTTGTCTAGTTTGGGATTTAGGATAATCTTGGCCTCATAGAATGAATTAGGAAGTATTCCCTCTGCTTCTATGCTCTGAAGAGATTCTAGAGATTTGGTATCTTTCTTAAATTTTTGGTAGAATTTTTCAGAGCCAATCTACACCTGATGCTTCTGTTTTGGGAGGTTATTAATTATTGATTCAATATCTTTAATAGATATAAGACTAGTCATGTTTTCTGTTTCTTCAAGTGTGAATTTTGGCAAATTAGGTTCATTTCATCTAGGTTATCAAATTGTGGGCATAGAGTTATTTATATTATTCCTTTATTATCCTTTGAAAGTCCATACGATCTGTGGTGATATCCCCTATTTTATTTCTGATATCAGTAATTTTCATCTGCTCTCTCTTTTTTAAGGTAGTCTGGAGAGAGGCTCATTGATTTTATTGATCTTTTCCCTGAACTACATTTTGGTTTTGTTGATTTTCTTTATTGATTTCCTGTTATCAATTTCATTGATTTCTGCTCTAATTCTTATTATTTTTTCCTTCTGCTTACTTTGGATTTAAATTGCTCTTTTTTTTAATAGTTTCTTAGGTGGAAACATAGATTATTGATTTTAGATTTTTTTTCTTCTGTAATATATTAATTCAGTTCTATAAATTTCCATCTAAGCACTATGTTTGATTTATCCCACAAATTTTAATGTCTTATTTTAATTTTTATTTAGTTCAAAATATTTAAAAATTAATCTTGAGGTTTATTCTTTGACCCATGTATTATTTAGAAGTGTATTGTTTATTCTCCATATATTTGGGGATTTTCTTGTTATCTTTCCATAATTGATTTCTACATTGATTCCATTGTGGTCTGAGAGGAGACATTGAATGATTTCTGTTCTTTTATTTTTTATTATTTTTAAGATTACAGACCTTTTAATTCCTCATTAATTATAACATAACATTTTGCCTTAATGGAGTATTACTACTTAATAGTAAAACCATAATTTTACTTTATTTAAAAGATTCCTGTAGCTAACATATTGTAATTTAATATATATTTTTTACTTTCTAAAATTTTAAACTGCTTTTTCTTGGGTATACCATTTCCTAAGAGCTTAATATGTTATGGCTAATGGATATGTGTACTTTTTAAATTGAATTTATTGGGATTACATTGGTCAATAAAGCTATATAGGTTTCAAGTGTACAGTTCTGCAATACATCATCTGCACAATGCATTGTGAACTCACCATTTAAAATCTAGTCTCCATTAGTCACCATTTATCCTGTTTACCCTCTTTCACCTCCCCTCATCCCTTCCCTCTGGTAATTAACATACTGTTGTTTGTGTCCATGAGTTTTTTGTAATTTTTTTGGCTTACTCTCTTCACCTATTTTACCCAGCCACCACCACTACCACCCGTTGTCTCCCCCCCTTGGAGAGCTGTCAGTCTATTCTCTGTATCTATGAGTCTGTTTCTATTTCATTCAT
The DNA here is from genome assembly GCA_030848825.1 of Tadarida brasiliensis. NCBI lineage: Eukaryota > Metazoa > Chordata > Mammalia > Chiroptera > Molossidae > Tadarida > Tadarida brasiliensis. The sequence continues at coordinate 56,623,281 of CM061257.1, read as the reverse complement.
TAGTTTCCATGCATAAGTGAAATCGTATGGTATTTGTCTTTCTCTGACTGGTTTATTTCACTTAGCATAATACCCTGTAGGTCCATCCATGCTGTCCCCAAAGGTAAGATTTCCTTCTTTTTTTACAACTAAGTAGTATTCCATTGTGTAAATGCACCACAGCTTTTTTATCCATGCATCTATTGATGGGCACTTGGACTATTTCCAAATCTTGGTTATCGTAAATAGTGCTGCAATGAACATAGAGGTGCATATATTCCTTTGAATCAATGTTTTGGTTTTCTTCAGATATAGTCCCAGAAGTGGAATTGCTAGGTCATAAGGCAGTTCTATTTTTAATTACTTGAGGAAACTCCATACTGTTTTCCACAGTGGCTGCACCAATATGCATTCCCAAAAACAGTGTATAAGGAGTCCCTTTTTTCCACATCCTCATCAACACTTGTCATTTGTGAGTTTATTGATGATGGCTATTCTGACAGGTGTGAGGTGATACCTCATTGTGGTTTTAATTTTAATTTATCTCATGAGTAATTACTTTGAATATGTTTTTGTGTCTATTGGCTATCTGTATGTCCTCTTTGGAGAAGTGTCTGTACAAAACCTTTGCCCATTTTTTAAATTGGATTTTTTTTTTTTGGTGTTGAATTATTTGAATTCTTTATAAATATTATATATTAACCCCTTATCAGATGTATCATTGGTGAATATGTTCTCCCATTCAGTGGGTTGTTTTGTCACTTTGTTGATGGTTTCCTTTACAGTGCAAAAACTTTTAGTTAGATGTAGTCCCATTTGTTTATTTTTCTTTTGTTTTCCTTGTCCAAGGAGATGTATCAGAAAAAAAATATTGCTATGAGAAATGTTAGAGATTTTGCTGCCTATGGCTTGATTTATATTCCTTTACATTTATTAAACTTGATTTTGTGGCCCAGAATGTGCTTTATCTTGGTAAATGTTCCATGGGAGCTTGAGAAGAATGTGTATATTGTTGTTTCTGAATGAAGTAGTCTGTCAATGTCTATTGATTGATGGTATTGTTGAGTTTAACTATGTCCTTACTGATTGTCTTCCTGCTAGATCTGTCCATTTTGGGTAGAGGGTTATTGAAGTCTCCAGTTATAGTAGAGGTGATTATGGTAGGATTGTGGCTTCTACCCAAGTCAGCTCTCCATGGTTTTATATAGTGCAAAGATGAAAAGATTTTAGTCTCCCGAAGACCCAGAGTACTAGCAGTCAAAGACAATACGTTATACTAAGCTAGAAGTGGAAACAAAGTGTTTTGGAGCAAAAGAGTCCGAGATTAAACTTCATGGTCCATACTAAGGCCTATATGTTGCAAGAGCAGTAACCTCGGTGGGGATTGAAAAATGTTCTGAGTCCTTGAGAAAGCTTCGGTAATGTAGAGTGGTTTGCATGTGCAGTGATTGACTACTCAGGATCCCCATTATGAATAACCTCAGGAGAAATTATTCTCATGTGTCAGCAACATTTATTTATTTGCTCAACAAATATTTGCATTATCACACTGGCAATAATTAGATGGAGAGATAGAGGTTAGGCCAGAGAATTAGATTAGACCAAAAGAAAGAGGGCCAGATGTCAAGATTAAAAATGTGACAATAAAGATCTTTTCTTTTTTTTTTTTTGTCAGCATTATAGGGCATTAGTAATAAAACATTTATCCCCAATTTTCTACTTTTTGTTGTTTGCCTAATTTGTGGCTTATTTTTAAGGAACAAATGTTTGTCTTGGTTGATACTCATTACATGTTTATTTTCCATTTCATTAATTTTTTCTTATGTTTTCCATTGTTCTTTTTTTCTACTTTGGGCTGTTTTTAAAAATTGAAATAAATGTTTAGGTAATTGAATTTTAGCCTTGCTTTCTTTTGTATTTTCATTTAATGTTATAATCTCAGCTTTAGCTATATTCTACAAATTTTTATAAGTATTATTTTTACTATTATTTAAAACAATTTTTAACTTCAAGATTGTCATTTTTTTCTTTTATTATTTTATTATTTAAAACTACATTTATAAATATTTTCAAATACATATGTGTTTTTTAATTATTGATTTCAGTTTATTTTAATTGTGGTTATGCTTTTACATAGTTGATATGCAATTTCAATTAATGGCCCAGCATATTGTCAGAGCCCTGTGGGCATCCAAAAAAATGTGTATTTTAAGATTTTTGGATTCAATGTCTGTTACATGACAATAAATTATATTTGTTAACAGTGTTGATAAAATCTTCCATATCTTTAGCAATCTTTTGTCTATTTATTCTATTAGTTTCTGAGAGAAGTATGTTACTACAATACTACTGTGGTTGTAGATGTACTTATTTCTTCTTTAGGTTCTCTCCATTTTTGCTTTCTGTGTTTAGAATTGTTGTATCTTCCTGGTGAATTGAGCCTTTTAATATTATGAAATGTCCTCTTGAGACTTGGCTTAATAATAGTATGGCTATACCAGCTTTCTTTTGGTTAATGTCTTACAGTACATATATATTTTTCTTTTATCCTTTTATTTAAAATCTTTTTATGTCCTTTTATTTGCTTGTTTCTCTTATAGGCAGCAAATGATTGAGTTTTGTTTTTTTAATTCCTCTCTGACCAGTCGTGGTCTTTTATTAGAACACTTAAGCCATTCATATTTAATTCTATTAGTGATATATTGAATTTAAATCTATCATATTTCTATTAATCCCAAATCATCTAGATTTTTCTTTGTATCTCTTTTTTTTGGGGGATAGATTGAGTATTTATTTTTATTTTTCTAATTTCCTCTATTATCTTGGTAGTCATACTTTTTTTTTTTTTTTTTTTTTTTACATTTTGTTGTTTTTTACAGATGGAGCGAGAGGGAGAGAGGGAGGAAGAGAGAGAGAGAAACATCGATGTGAAAGAGACACATCGAGTGGCTGCCATCCACAAGACCCCAACTGGGGTCAGGGACAAACTGCAACCAAGGTACGTGCCCTTAGCGGGAACCGAACTGCTGGGACTCACTGGTCCATGGGCCAACGCTCTAACCATTGAACCAAACCGGCCAGGGCTCATGCATTTTCTTTCACTCTTGTTTTAGTAATTGAATTAGACATTAAGGCATGCATCCTTAAATTCTCAAAGAAATGTAAATTGCTATTATTTTTTGATTGTACAAGGACCTTAGCACACTTTAACTCCATTAAGTCTCCTCCCAATTTTATGCCACTGTTGCCATTTTTTTTAATTCTTAGTAAATTTTAATGTTCACAAGACATTATTGTTATTTTTTTACGATTATCAATTTTATTTATTATAGAAGTTTTTTTCCAATTTATTTTTGTTACAGATGTTTCTCCTTTTTCCCTCATTGACACCCTCCTCCTGATCCCGCCCCCTCACCCCCAGTGTTGTTGTCTATGTCCATTGGTTACACATACATGCATATAAGTTCTTTGGTTTATCTCTTCCCTCTCCCCCCAACCCCCTCTTCTGAGGTTTGTCAGTCTATACCCTACTACTATGTCTCTGGGTCTATTTTGTTTATCAGCTTATTTTGTTCATTATATTCCACAAATAAGTGAGATCATGTGATATTTGCCTTTCTCTGATTGGCTTATTTTGCTTAGCATAATACTCTCCAGGTCCCTCCATGTCATCTCAAAGGATAAGAGATCTTTCTTTCTCACAGCTGCGTAGTATTCCATTGTGTATATGTACCAAAGCTTTGTTATCCACTCATTTATTGATGGACACTTGGGCTGTTTCCAGATCCTAGCAATTGTAAATAGTGCTGCTATGAACATAGGGGAACATATATTTTTTCTGATTGGTGTTTCAGGCTTCTTAGGATATATTCCTAGAAGTGGAAACACTGGGTCAAATGGCAGATCAATTTTTAGTTTTTTGAGGAAACACCATATTGTTTTCCATAGTGGCTGCAACAGTCTGCATTCCCACCAGCAGTGTACTAGAGTCCCCTTTTCTCCACACCCTCACCAGTACTTGTTGTTTTATGATTTGTTGATGGCAGCCATTCTGGCAGTTGTGAGGTGTTACCTCTTAGTCATTTTAATTCGCATCTCTCTGATGATTAATGACATGGAGCATTTTTTCACATATCTCTTGGTCATTTGTGTGTCCTGTTTGGAGAGGTGTCTATTTAGGTTCTCTGCCCATTTTTTAGTTGGGTTCTTTGTTTTTTTTCAGTTGAGTTATATGAGTACTTTGGGTTCTTTTAGTTGGGTTCTTTGTCTTTCTTCAGTTGAGTTATATATTTTGGAGATTACCTCTTATCTGATGTATCGTTGGCAGTTATGCTTTCCCATATAGGGTTTCCTTTTCCATTTTGATGCTTGTTTCTTTTGCTGTGCAGAAGCTTTTTAGTTTGATGTGGTCCCATTTATTCATTTTTTCCTTTGTTTCTCCTGCCTTAGGTGTTGTATCAGTGAAAATTCTGCTGTGTGTGATGTCTGAAATTTTGTTGCCTACATTTTCTTCTAGGATTTTTATGGATTCACAAGTCACATTTAAGTCTTTTATCCATTTTGAATTTATTCTTGTGTATGGTGGTGGTCTAGCTTCATTTTTTTGCATGTAGCTGTCCAATTTTTCTAACGCCATTTATTAAGAGGCTGTTTTTACTCCATTGTATGCTCTTGCCACCTTTGTCAAATATTAATTGAGCATAATGTCTTGGGTCAATTTCTGGGTTCTCTGTTCTGTTCCATTGATCTATATGCCTGTTCATGTGCCAGCAGCAGGCTGTTTTGATTACAATGGCTTTGTAGCATAACCTGATATCTGGTATTGTGATTCCTCCTACTTTGTTCTTCTTTTTCAAGATTGCTGTGGCTATTTGGGGTCTTTATCGCTTCCATATAAACTTTTGGAGTATTGTTCTAGTTTCATAAAATATGTCGTTAGTATTTTAATGGGGATTGCATTGAATCTGTCGATTGCTTCAGGTAGTATGAACATTTTAATTATGTTAATTCTTCCAATCCATGAACAAGGTATATGCTTCCACTTTTTTATATCTTCCTCTATTTCTCTTTTCAATGTCCTGTAGTTTTCTGAGATCAAGTCCTTTACTTCTTTGGTTAAGTTTCTTCCTAGATATCTTGGTATTTTGTTGCAATGGTAAATGGGATTTTTTTTTAGTTTCTCTTTCTGTGAGTTCATTATTGGTGTATAAGAATGCCATCAATTTCTTGATGTTAATTTTGTATGCTGCTACTTTGCCAAATTCATTTATTAAGTCTAGTAGATTTTTGATGGAGTCTTTAGGGTTTTCTGTGTACAATATCATGTCATCTGCAAATAATGACAGTTTCACTTCCTCCTTTCCTATTTGGATCCCTTTTATTTTTCCCTCTTATCTAATTGCTGTGGATAAAACTTCAAGTACTATGTTAAATAAGAGTGGCAAAAGTGGACATTTCTGTCTTAATCCTGTTCTTAAGGGAAGTGCTTTTATTTTTTGCCCATTGAGTATGATGTTGGCTGTAGGATTTTCATATATGGCCATTATTATGTCAAGATATGATCCCTCTATTCCCACATTGCTGGGTGTTTTTATCAGAAATGGGTGCTGGATTTTGTCGAATGCTTTTTCAGTGTGTATTGACATAATCATATGGTGTTTATTTTTCATTTTGTTTATGTGGTGTATCACATTTATTGATTTGCAAATATTGTACCAGCCTTGCATCCCAGGGATGAATCCCACTTGGTCATGATGAATACTTTTTTTATGTATTGCTGGATCCGATTTGCTAATATTTTGTTAAGGATTTTGGCATCTATGTTTATCAGGGTTATTGGCCTGTAGTTTTCTTTCTTTGTAGTGCCTTTATCTGGTTTTGGAATTAGAATTATGCTGCTCTCATAAAATGAGTTTGGAAGTCTTCCTTCTTCTTGGATTTTTTGGAACATTTTGAAGAGAATGGGTGTTAGATCTTCTTTGAATGTTTGGTAAGGCTCCCCTGTGAAGCTATCTGGGCCTGGGCTTTTGTTTGCTGGGAGTTTCTTGATTACATCTTTAATTTCTTTAGTTGTTATTGTTCTATTCAAATTTTCTACCTCTTCCTGGCTCAATTTTGGGAGACTGTGTATTTCTAAAAATTTGTCCATTTCACCTAGATTGTCCAATTTGTTGGCATATAATTATTCATAGTATTTTTTAATGATCCTTTGTATTTCTCTGGTGTCAGTTGTTCTTCTCTTTTGTTTCTGATTTTGTTTGGGTCCTCTCTTTTTGTTTCTTAGTGAGTCTGGCTAAGGGTCCAACAATCTTGTTTATCTTTTCAAAGAACCAGTTTTTTGACTCATTGATCTTTTCAATTGTTTTTTTAGTTTCTATGTCATTTATTTCTGCTCTTACTTTTATTGTTTCTTTCCTTCTTCTTGCTCTGGGTTTTTCTTTTTGTTAACTTTTTAATTCTTGACATTGTAGGGTTAGAAAGTCAATTAGGAATTGTTTTTTTTTCTTGAGGTAGACCTATAGTGCTATGAACTTTTCTCTCAGGATTGCTTTCACTGCATCCACTTTACCATTCCTGTGCCAGCACTTCCCTGCCTGGAATTCTTACTTCTGTCTTCCAAATCCTTATCTTTTTCACCTTCTGGGCCTACTCAAAATGTTATCTTCTTCATGAAATCACTTTTTACAAGAAGTTCATAGCATTATTTGCCTCACCATTTATTTGGCAAGTATAATGCATTGATGGTAGTGCTAGTTATGACAAATGATTTATTTTCCCAACTAGGTGTTGACTTCCTTATAGCAGGTACTTTAACTCTCTAACTTCATTATATCTACAGCATCAAAAAATTTTATATCTAATGGTTATATATATAGTTGTTGTTTGAACAATATGAATCTATTTTAAGCCTGCATTGTTTTCTTAAAGTCTGGTAAGGCCATTAGTCCTGGGCCTGTATTTGAGCCTGAAACAACCTTCTTCATATTTCAGTAATGTGGGAATTCCTTCTAAAAGGGCTATTTTGGTCTTCAGGTAGTAGTAAATTTAACAGTATACTCTGGACTTCTTTTTTGTATTTGACCATATGTTTTAAGAATCTTATCATTTAGCTTGTGGCATCATTATATGTTTGAACTGCTTTTTAGGTTCCTTTCAATGTTGTTGAATAACTGAAAGAGAATTTGCACTGTTTGAGATATTTGATTAATTAAATCATCAGGAGATGATCTTCTTCCCGAATTTCCAAAATTCCAGAAATTCTTCTAGTTTCTGAAATTAGAAGAATGACTGTGTGTGTGTGTGTGTGTGTGTGTGTGTGTGTGTGTGTGTGTTCGTGGAGCAGATGTTTTTGTTCTTTGTTGCATATCCTCTCTGTCCATTAATTTTTAGCCATTGCTACCACATCTAGTTATGTATAAGCTCCAACTGATCTCATGTTGATAGCAACTACTATCCTTTGTCTTTCTACTTTCTTCCTCAAGACCTTCTCCAAAGCTATGGGGACTTACTTGTGCTTTTTGGAAGTGCAGGGTATTAATCCTCCCAGGGTGGCTTTCAATCAGCAGAGCCCACAAATAAATGCTCCAGCCTCCTGTTTCTCAAGTGGACAGCTCTGCAAGTGTGCTGTACACAGTTAAGAGATTTGGGGCTCCTATCTCCTAGAAAGCATCCTTCATTATGAAACCTTAATTACCTTTTTTTCTCTTTCCCTAATTCATCACTCCTACTCCATCATTCCTATTTCCAGGGATCATGTTCCATATAAACTACCACAATTTAAGTCCTTGTCTGATGTTCCACTTTTGGAGAACCCAACTTAAGACAGTTAGCTAGTTCCTTTGTGAGTTTAAGGATGGATTACAACTATATTCCTTTAATAAATATTTACTGAGACTTTCATTACTCAGCACCATTCAAGGTTTTACCAGAAATGCAAAATGAAGAAAATAGACAAAGTCTCTCTTTATCAATCTTATATTGCAGTGCAAATCACAATCAAATCCTCAAAGATTTTCCATAGTGAGTCAATCTGGATTAGGTTTGAAAAGAGGTAAAGTAGGTAGGATTTGAAAGAAGACTGAAGAGAAAGATCCAGAACCTGCAGTAGAGGATTCAGTGTTAGTTCCTCATACAGAGAGAGACAGGAAGCCACTAGATTCCTAGAGGGAGAGACACACAGTTATGGTTTGTTAAAAGTTTGAGATGGGAAGGGGCCAAACTCAAGCTTTGCATATGTCACTATTTTTCATAAGGATAAAGCCTAATTAATAAATATGTATTTAATAAATAATTTTTGATTTATATACAAGTTGGAGGTTAAGTATGACTTCTACTACATACTTTGAACACATAATTTAACCTCTCTGAACTGTTTTGTACATCTATAAATACGGATAATAACCATATTGACCCCATAGAATTTTGTGTAGTGTAAATAAAGTATTATAAGTGAAAAACACAATTTAAATTATAGAGCAAATATGAATATCTACTGTGAGGTCAGAAATGTAAAAGGGTATATCTATTAAGGTCAGGTTAGCAAATGTTCCTTTAGGTGTATGTGCCAGAGAAGTTGAAAGCTCAGATGGAAGTTTCTATGACCACTGAATCCATTATATCTTGCTTTTCCCCTCCAATCATCATATAATTAGGTTTTAAGCACTTCAATGGCCAAGCTATTTGTTAATTTTGACATCTGATATAGCTATTATCAGTTTGCTATGGCTGATAGTCCATGCCTAATTGTTAGCGGTGCTGAGTTTTTTGTTGATAATGACACTGTAAATGTAAACACAAGTAAAGCAAAAAATTGCCCTTTCAGGAACCACCATATAATAGTATTCTTTTCATCTGTAGACCTTGGCAGAAAAGCCTAAGCCTCATTGATGTTGAACAGCATGGCTCTATCACCACGCACATTCTCTTTCTTTTTCCCTCTGCATGTTTGAGGATGCCAAATTAAAAAAGAAAACAGCATCCATGTGAGCCATTGTCCTCAGAACTACTAGGCAAGCGAATGAGTATTTCATAGACTTAACGTGACAACGAATTACACATCCAAAACAGGTTGTGTGTGTGCTTTAGCAAAACAAAATTAAGAGTCATTCTAGGGAAGGACATTGCCACAGCTTTAGCATAATTAGGAATCATCATAATCAAATACAGGAAATTGGCACATCTGCTTTTCAGGCTGTTGATCCAACTGTGAGGCTGCCTGTGTGCACTGGCACACGCGGTTCCGATGCAGCGCGGTGTGTTCTGCAAAGCTGTCTTCGCATAAATATTTACATAATTTTCTCCAAACACCACTATACGCCGTGTTCTTTTATAAATCACTTTTTATCCCTTGGGTTATTATTTCTTTCCTTCCCTCCTCCTGGTGAAAGAGTGATCACTTGTTATTCTAAGTTAGGATTTTTCTTCCTTTAAGATAAGTTTAGAGGAAAATCTTAGGACCTGAGAGTTTTATAAAATGAGTGACGTGGTGGCTGTACCTTTCATTTGGGATATTTTTCTTAATATACAAAAAGAAGAACTGGACCCAACCCAGCTGTAGGGAATGCAAAGCAGAGGGACAAGAGAGAAGCTGGAGAGAGAATTCACTCAGGGTTTCAGACGCATAAAGAACAGAAGGTCAAATTAGCTGAGGTGGAAAGCCTGGCCTCAGAGAAGCGCTAAGCTACACTCCCCATTTTCTTTAGTTATTGAAGTGTAAAAAATCTTCAAAAGAAGCATTGGTTAATGTATCTTTTCACTTTTAGTCACTTAATAATTCTCACAGTTTCCTTTTCCTTAAAATGATCTAAAGTAGAGGTTCTCAACCTGTGTGTGGGTCGCGACCCCTTTGAGGGTCAGACGACCCTTTCACAGCGGTCGCCTAAGACCATCAGAAAACACATATTTCCGACGGCAATTCATAACAGTAGCAAAATTACTATTATGAAGTAGCAACGAAAATAATTTTATGGTTGGGGGTCGCCACAACATGAGGAACTGTATTAAAGGGTCACGGCATTAGGAAGGTTGAGAACCACTGATCTAAAGGATCTCTTTTGTCTCCTCCAGTTTTTTTTTTTTAAATCCTCATCCGAGGATATTTTTCCATTGATTCTCAGATAGAGTGGGAGGGAGGGAGGGAGAGAGAGAGAGAAACATCGATATGAGAGACACATTGATTGGTTGCCTCCCACACAACACCAACCAGGGTCAGGGATTGAACCACAACCTAGGTACATGCCCTTGACCAGAATTGAACTTCTGACTCTTTGATCTGCAGGCTGATGCTCTAACCGCTGAGCCAAACCGGCCAGGGCTGTCTCCTCCAGTTCTGATGTTTTATTTTACATTGTTGAAACTACACATATTTTATACTTTAATAAATCCAATGAAAAAGTCTATCATCTACTCTATTTTCCATATTGGTTTGCTTACCAGTGTGTATGAGTGTCCTATTTTTATCATTGTAAGTTTTATTTATATTTATTTTTTAAATATGTTTTCATTGATTTTTAAAGAGGGAAGAAGGGAGAGGAAGACAGAGAGAGAGAGAGAGAGAGAGGAACATCTATGTGAGAGTGAAACATTGCTGAGTCGCCTCACCCGTGAACCCCTACCAGGGATTGCGCCTGCAACCTGATCACGTGCTCAGACCAGGAATTTAACTGGCAACCCGACCTGGCGACCTTTCGGTGCATGGGATGATGCTCAACCAACTAAGCCACTCTGGCCAAGGCTGTAAGTTTTGTTAATAAAATTTAAATTGCAGCAGATAAAATATTTGATAATATTCTAAATATTTATAAGAACTCTTCAATGCGGAAGGAATATTTGTTCTATGCTAATATGAGCCCTTTACCTGTGATGCAGATTTACTGGCATATTCTAGTGAGCATGGGATTTGGACATTTGAGGGTGGTGTAAGGGTACATTTTTATAACAAAATAATTGGGGGTTACATGGGAAAGGAATGTTTATTTTTCCTCCCAAAGGCATTAGAAAGAGGCAATTTTTCAACAATTTGCAAATAAGAAAAGAGAAAGTCTTTTAACTAAGAATATGCAAAATAGTTCCTTAATAATTTCTCCTACTCTGACCTACATTAATATACAGATTATGAATTATTGGTTGTTATCAGTTGTGTGGTTAGTTATGTATATAAGTGAACGCTAGATTGAGTGGGATTATCTGTGTAAAGTGCTTATTTTAAACTTTTCAATGAGCTTTACATAGTTTGATTACAGAGTCACTACTTTTCAATGAATTGTTCTGTCGCATTGGATCATAAGAATCTCTTCAAGTAATATTATAAAGGCTTCTTCGTCTTTTCACTCTGCCATTCTTAGAGCAGTGTTGTTTATTCTCATGCTTGTTTCCTCATAGGCGTCAGGTAACCACTGCAGCACCAAACATTAGGTAAAGGCTGGGAAGTGAGCTGTTTGATGGCCCCTCTGCTGAGGATCCTTTTCTGCTCTTCCACTGTCTTCTCCTGGTTCTGTCTTACCCTTCACACTCCCTCCCCAGACTGCTTCTCCCTTCAGTTTTCCACATAAGCTGATGATGCTCCATGTCAACAAATGGGACCACTGGGTACTTTCATTTTGCCTGAGAGACTCTGAGAACAAAAGTGTTTGAAGTGATGCAAAGAGTCGGAGTCAGATTTAGGAATAAAATCAGGTGTCCGCTGTTTGATTCCTAGTCATCTTGTACTGATAACTCATTCAATCTTTATAACTTTAGAGTTTATCTGGACAGAATGTTTTTGTATGATGCACATGTATACCTGTTGATATTTTTTAAAACTGTAGAAACCTTCACATATATATGATGGCATGTGTGTGTCTGTGTATATTTGTGTTTACAAATCATTCTCATCCATTTATTAATGAGATATTAAAAGTTTCAAACTTTCTCTTTTCTTCTAAGTCTCATAACTCTCTGGATTTTTTCTCTCTCTCTTTCTTTTTTTTTGCTGAGTCCTTGTAATAAAAACCTATGTTAATATTTAACCAATTGTGGTTGTGATTTGATTTAAAAACTGAGGAATTATCTGCAACTTTTTTGATCATATCTAGGTGATCACAATCAGCTAACAATTAAAAAAATTTTGTTTGCATTTCTCTGGGGCAGCGATTTTCAACTTTTTATTTTTTTATCTCATGGCACACATAAACTAATTACTAAAATTCTGTGGCACACCAAAAAATATATTTTTTGCTGATCTGATAAAAAAATAGGTATAATTTTTTTTTTTAATCCTCACCTGAGGACATTTTTGCATTCATCTTCAGATAGAGCGAGAGGTAGAGAGGGAGGAAGAGAGAGAGAGAAGCATCGATGTAAGAGAGAGACATCGACTGGCTGCCACCCACACGACCCCAACCAGAGCCGGGGACAAACTGCAACCGAGGTACGTGCCCTTAGCGGGAACTGAACTCGGGTCTTTCTGGTCCGCGGGCCAACATTCTAACCGCTGAGCTAAACCGGCCAGGGCAAAATAGGTATAATTTTGATTTACTCATACTGGACGACTGTTGTGTTGACTGTTGTCATTTTTTTTTATTATTGTTTTTTAAACAGAGAGGAAGGGAGAGATAGAAACATTGATGTGAGAGAGAAACATCCATTGGCTGCCTCCTGCACGCCCCCTACTGGGGATCGAGCCCACAACCTGGGCATGTGCCCTGACTGGGAGTCGAACCTAGACCTCTCAGTCCATAGGATGATGCTCAATCTACTTGAGCCACACCGGCTGGGTGGCTGTTGTCATTTTTTTAAAATTTGACAATCTAAGGGAAAAGAGGTCAGTGCCCCTGACTAAATAGCCAGGTATTGCATGTTGTAAAAATTCTTGTGGCACACTGGTCGAAAATCACTGATCTAGGGCAAAACTTTAAAAAATTCCACATGTGTCTTATCATTGCATTTTATAAGCTGTTATCATTCCTACCGCTACTTAAAGTTACTCTAAAAATACATACTTCAGAGTTTGAGAGAGAGTGTTGTGTGGTAAAACGAGCTCTCCCTGGAAGTTCGTGTTCATGTTCAGGAGCTCCAGCTTCTCATCTGTGAAGTGGGGGAGCTGGCCTGGGGAAAATATCAGTTAACATTTATGGAGCAACTACCATGTGCCAGCCACTGTTACAGGTGCTGATGAGTTGATGAGTAAAAGAGACATATTCTCAGTTGCAGCTTATGATATTATTGGAAGAAGAGTCAATTCATAAACAATCACAATAAATTATAAAAAGTCTCAATTAGGAAATGCACAGAGTCCTAGGATACATAGAGGGTACACTTATCTTTCTCTAGAGGGAGTCAGGGAAAAGTTCTTGGAGTAAATTATGTTTAAGGTGAAAACAGAGAATAGTCAGTAGCGGTGAAACAAAGAGGTGGAGTACTTTTAAGAATGAAGTTCCCTTATGGTATAAAAATGCCATTATTTGGTCATTTTTAACTGCATTTATATGATATAATGGTTAAGAGGATAGGATTACTTACTTTTAGAAATATGGAACTTTGAGCTTGTCTGTAATGATAGATCTTTAGTTAGTTTTAATTTTCTGTTATAGTTTTCTTCTTCAAAAGCCCCTTTCAGGCCTGCTGGTTTGAAAATGGAATATTTATAATTTGAGCTGCATATGTGAAATAATAGAATGTTCTAGCTGGAAAGAACCTACACGTTCATTCAGTCGGCCCTCTTATTTTTCAGATTGTTTCTTTAAGGCACAGAGAGTGAGAAACACATTCACTAAGTTCTCACAGCTGGTTAGTGGCTGGGTGTGTACTCAATGTAGTTTCTGATCCTGGTTTTGTAATGGTTCAGCATCTCAGGCTATCTTTTCATAACATGAGGATAAAGAAATGTATAGTTCCATAGTCTTTTATATTCAAGTACTAGGAGAAGAAAAATTTTTAAAAAATGGAATGGGATAAATTGTTTTGTTTACTTGTTTTATTTTGTCTTTGGTTCTCTGGTTAATGGTTTCACCATTGTGATAGTTACAAATGTGTTTCTAAAATTTATAAAATGGATATATTTATTGTTGCTTTCTTCAGAATACAGTTTGATATTAATTATATATTTGTGCTAGCATTTTATTGAGAAATAAAAGTTGTTTTAACCTAGTACAGTTAATATGAATCTGAATTTCTCTTTTTCTAATGACATTTAATTTTCTGGCACTATCTTTTATGTTACAGATTATTTTAAAATTCGTATGTCTGTTTGGTTGGCTAAATATGATAGTGGTTGAGAGTGAAGGTTCTGGTATGATTCTTGGTAATTCTGGACTCAGTATTCACAAGTTATGGGACTTGATGCAAGTAATGTGACTCTTCTCTATAATTCTATTCCTTTACCTGTCGAATGAAGATGAGATTGTGATGAGGATTTAGTGAGATAGTTTATGTAAACCATTTAGCCTAAGCTTAAAAAAGGGTTCACTGTATGTCAGTTGTTATTACTGTTATGAGTCATAAAAAGTCAAGTTCTCAGTAAAAATAATGGTTGTTGGTGGTCTCCAGAAACACTGCTTAAAGCAGTATTTGTCAAAGCCAATAAAAAACAAATTTTTACATTTGTGGAATGGCCTACATCAGTTTCAATATTGTTGCTACCACTGCTGTTGCTAGAAACCAGATTTAGTTTATGAGTCTTGGATGCCAGATGAATGAAACCAAGAGCCAACTTTGTATAAGTGGGCCCCACGAATCCTGGGAGTGTCCGGAATGTGAGGAGGGTGCAATGTGCATTACTGCAGCAAATCTCTCTTCCTGCCAGGAATGACATTATCTGGATAGCTTGGCTTAGCCTGGTTATCCCACCCTATTGGCAGCAGGACAACTGTGAGACAGAAACAAACAGCCTGGGCCTGGTGAAATAAACCACTGGGGAGGTGGGAAGGGCTTGTGGAAAGACAAATAAGAACAAGGAAGAAGTTTGGGCAGAGGTGTATTAAAATAAAAACTGAAGTAGATCAACCCTATGGGATTCCAACTGGAGAAGGTGGGATAATATTTTTGAGATATGAATCAAGTTTTTCCTTGTATTTTTCATTCCTGCTGTCCTTCCTTCTGTGCTTATCCTCCACCCCTTCTCCCTTTGTAAACTGACGCTGGTTGACACAGATCATGTAGACAAGATAGCACTGAAAAGTAGATTCTACCAGTCCTTCTGCATATATAAATACCTTGGTACTAAAAAACCCCCTCTGATTGGAGATGCACCCTAAAAAAGGGCGTGGGAGTCAATGGGACTGACTGAGACTGAGATTGCTTAATTACTTCAGGGACTTTCTACTCCAGTTGAAATTTAGTAGTTAGAACAAAGGAAATAATGTTACATTATTTTTATTTTTATTTTTTAGTTCTCACCCGAGGATATTTTTTCATTGATTTCTAGATAGAATGGAAGGGAGGGAGGGAAGGAAGAAGGAAGGAGAGAGAGAGAGAGAGAGAGAGAGAGAGAGAGAGAGAGGGAGAGAGAGAGAGAGAGAGAGAGAGAGAGAGAGAGAGAGAGAGAGAGACATCGATGTGAGAGAGACATATGGATTAGTTTCCTGCTGCACAACCCCAACCAGGGCTGGGGATGGACCTGCAACTCAGGTATGTGCCCTTGACTGGGAATTGAACCCTCGATCCCTCGGTCCACAGGCCGACACTCTAACCACTGAACCAAACTGGCCAGGGCTAATATTACATTCTTGAACATCTGAGTTTTCAGATGCGATTCAAATGTGATATATATATATATATATATATATATATATATATATATATATATATATATATTTCCAATTGAATCTCTCATTTCTATCCAGAATAGACATTGGGTAGAATGTTTTAAGAAAGATTTATATTCTTGCAATACTTGTGAACAAGGAAGTTTCTCATGAAAAGTTTACTGCTGCTCTCCATAATCATAAGGACAGTATTGATACAATATAGCTGTATTTGAAAACAATGACAAATGCTAAAACTTTCTTGCTGCACTAAACTAAATCTCTATCTGAGGGATAGGTCTTTCTGTTTATTCTTTCAGCGAACACTTATTGAGCATCAGTTATATGTCAGGCAGCATGCTTGGCACTGGGATATACTGGCAAGAAGCATTCACAGTCCAGGGGAAGGGATTGTATTAAAGCAGACAAGCTAAGATTCTATGTGAAACAAGAGTGATAAGAGTATAGTTCTTATAAGTAATTTTCACATAAGTTTATTTAATCATAGATTCAATGGCAATTAAATAATCTGTAATATCCCCTTTCAACCAACATTCTCATTCCCTAAATAGCTTTGGAGAAGGCCAAGATACTGAGAACAATGGGCAAGTGAGTTGTCATTTGTTGATCTGGCTTGCTAAGTCAATGTATGACACCTCACCTCTCAGTTACTCACTTAACATTCTAGTACATATTTGGAACAATGGATAATTTTAGAAGCTGCCAAGCAGACAGATGAATGGTAACTGAGTTAGGAGATCTAGGAAAGCTGAAATATAAGCATACCAATAAGCTAACTAAAACTGCTGAATCCTGGAAATGCTCTCAAATGGAAACCACAAGGTGCTTCTGGAGGTGAGAATGCAGGGTGGGGCTGAAAGCAGAATAGGTTGACTGTTATAAGGAGGAGTTCCCATTCCCCCTTACTCTCACTCTTCCCCAAGCAGAAAATTGGAGATTAACTGATTGAACCAAAGATATTCTACTCTTGGAGATACCAGATCCAGTTAAGAGTGGTTATGGAGATATCATAATAAACATGAGAAAATGTGCAAGTCTACATTCTGAAAAATGAGACCCTGAGAACCCCTTCCCATGGGGTTCTTAACATCAAGAATACTGGAGGCCCAATTTATATATTCTTCAGGCAGGAGATTGTAGGATTCTTCTCTTGGAAAATGTAGCCCATAAAAAGGACCTGTAGATATCGTCAGTAATATAGCTCCTCTGGAAGATGTGGGGAAGGAAAGTCTGCATATGAGGCGGTGGTGTAAGGGAGTTAAATTCTATCTTGTGTAGCATGTAGTCATTTAATGAAAAATCAAGAAATATCACAATAAGCATGTTGCTTTTACATAGTATTAGAAATATAGAGATAATTCCAGAAGATGCTGCTAAAGTATTTTAAAATGGATTTATCCATTTTGCTCCTCCTATCAAGGCTTAGGAGTGGGATGAGAAATGTATTACTTAATAAAAATAAGAAAATATATAAAGACAATCAGTAAAGTGCAATGGAGTCAAACATACCTGGATTCAGCTTCTCTACTTATGAGCTCTGTGACCTTGGTCATGTTACTTAAATGTTCTGAACTTCAGTTCTCTCCTTGGTAAAAAAAAAAAAAAAAAAGAAGAAGAAGAAAGAAAGTAAAAGGACCACGCACATAGTAAGCATGCAGTAAATAATATCTTAGGATTATTTTGAATATTAAATGAGATAATATATTTAAATACTTAGTATAGTACTCAGTGAACCTAACTAATACCACTATGACAATGCTTTGTGAAAGGTGGGAAGGAAAATCAACTCAGAGTAAGGAGAGGAATAAAGATTTGACTCCAAGTCACACACATACACACACACACACACGCGCGCGCGCACACACACACACACACACACACACACACATACACGACATTTAAATAGAAAAGGGAAGTGAATGAGGGATAAGCACATTATAAGGGAAAGTTACATTTGTCCTTTATGTTTAAGTTAAAAGAATCAGATTAAAAGAAACAATCAATTCTAGTTAGAAAGATGTAGAGAGATAAAATTCTTAAATGATCTTTTGTTGACTTACCTTAACCCTACTTTGTGGAACAAAGTGACACATAAATATATCCAAAGGTTTACTGAGTACTTAATGTACAAAGTAGTATTGATTTCAATGATAAAATCATATAGTCATTATACTTAATAAAAGTAATTTCACTTTTATTCTTCCACTTTATTTTTATAATTGCCCCATAAAATAGGTAGGATAACACTTTACAGTTGTTTTGTTAGGAGATAGGAATTGAGGAAGAGTGGTAAAAAGAAAAGGAATCTATCAGAGTTGCATAAGCATTAGCATAGTTATGGAAGCAAGAAAGAATAATTTTGTTATAGGTACCTGTTTATTTTATTATTTATTTTTATTTTTTTATGTCTTCTATTTTGTTTTTTTATTTTTGTTTTTTTAAACTCATCTTTATTGTTGAATGTATTACAGATGTCTCCCCTTTCTTTCCTCATTGATCCCCTCCTCCCCAATCCCTCCCCACTCCTGCCTTCCCCACACTATTGTCAGTATCCATTGGTTATGCATATATGCATAGAAGTTCTTTGGTTTATCTCTTCCCACCCTCTCTCCTCCCTTTCCCTTTGAGGTTCATCAGTCTAACAACCAATTTGTACTTCTTAATTCCTTCATCTTTTTCACCCATCCCTCCAGCCCCTGCCCATCTGGCAAGCAACAAAAAGTTCTCTGTATCTATGAGTCTGTTTCTGTTCTGCTTGCTCATTTTGTTTGTAGATTCAATTGTTATGGGTATGTATTAATTACCATTTTACTGTTCATATTTTTGTTCTTTTTCCCCTTAAAGAAGATCTTCCAACATTTCATATAATACTAGTTTGGTGGTGATGAATTCCTTTAGCTTTTTCTTATCTGGGAAACTCTTGATATGTCCATCGATTCTAAATGATAGCTTTGCAGGATAGAATAATCTTGGTTGTAGGTCGTAGATTTTCATCACCTTGAATATCTCTTGCCACTCCTTTCTGTCCTGCAAAGTTTCTTTTGAGAAATCAGCTGACAGTCTCATGGGAGTTCCTTTGTAGGTAACGAACTGCTTTTCTCTTGCTGCCTTTTTAAAATTAATTTGTTTTTGTTACAGATGTTTCTCCTTTTTCCCCCATTGACACCTTCCTCCCCATCCCCCCTGCCCCATCCCCAGCATTGTTGTCCATGTCCATCAGTTATGCGTACATGCATATAAGTTCTGTGGTTTATCTCTTCCCTCCCCCCATCCCCTCTTCTGAGGGTTGTCAGTCTGTACCCTACTTCCACGTCTCTGGGGCTACCCTGTTCCTTAGACGTTGTGTTCATTATATGCCACAAATAAGTGAGATCATGTGTTATTAACCTTTGGCATTTTGATGATGATATGTCTTGGTGTGGACCTCTTCGGGTTCATCTTGTTTGGGACTCTCTGTGCTTCCTGGACTTGTATGTCTATTTCCTTCACCAAGTTCGGAGAGTTTTCTGCCATTATTGTTTCAAATAGGTTTTTAATTTCTTGCTCTCTCTCTTCTCCTTTTGGCACCCTCAAGATGCAAATGTTGGCATGCTTGAAATTGTCCCAGAGGCTCCTTATACTATCCTCATTTTTTTGGATTCTTTTTTCTTTTTGCTGTTCTCATTGGGTGTTTTTTGCTTCCTTATATTCCAAATTGTTGGTTTGCTTCTTAGCTTTACCTACTCTACTACTGATTCCCTGTAAATTATTCTTTACTTCAGTTAGTGCATCCTTCATTTCTGACTGGTCCTTTTTTTTATGTTGTTGATATTCTCACTAAGTTCCTTGGAGGTCTCCTTAAGTTCCTTGAAGGTCTCACTAAGTTCCTTGAATGTCTCACTAAGTTCCTTGAGCAACCTTATGACCAGTGTTTTGAACTCTGCATCTGATTGATTGCTTATCACCATTTTGTTTAGTTCTTTTCCTGGAGTTTTGTTCTTTTCTGTCATTTGGGACATGTTTCTTTGTCTCCTCATTTTGGCTGCTTCCCTGTGATAGTTTCTATGTATTGGGTAGAGTTTCTATGTCTTATAGGCTTCGTAGGGTGGCCTATTGTTGTAGGTGTCCTGTAGGATCCAGTGGCACAGCCTCCCTGATCAACCCAGCTGGGCCTCGAGGTGCACCCCTAGTGTGGACTGTACACCCTTCTGTTGTAATTGAGTGTTGATTGCTGTTGGCACGTCTAGGTACCTATGTTTTTAATTTATCTTTATTTTTGAAAGTATTACAGATGTCCCTCCTTTTTCCCCCCATTGACACCCTCCTCCCCACTCCCTACCCCTCCCTGCCTTCACTGTATTGCTGTCTGTCCATTGGTTGTGCATATATGCATACAAGTTCTTTGGTTTAACTCCTCCTGCCCCCTACCCCCAACACACACCGACTTCCCTTCCCTCTGAGGTTTGCCAGTCTGTTCCCTACTTCCATGTCTCTGGATCAATTTTGTTTGACAGCTTATTTTCTTCATTATAGTCTACACATAAGTGAGATCATGTGATACTTGTCTTGTTCTGACTGGCTTATTTTGCTTAGCATAATACTCTCCAGGTCTCTCCATGTTGTCTCAAAGGGTAGGAGATCTTTTATTTTAATTTTTATTTTTCTATAGCTGCATAGTATTCCATTGTGTAAATGTACCACAGCTTTTTTTATCTACTCATCTACTGATGGATACTTAGGCTGTTTCCAGATCTTAGCTATTATAAATAGTGCTGCTATGAACATTGGGGTTTATAAATTCTTTCTGATTGGTGTTTCAGGCTTCTTGGGATATATTCCTAGAAGTGGAATCACTGGGTCAAATGGCAGTTCCATTTTTAATTTTTTGAGGAAACTCTATATTGTTTTTCCATAGTGGCTGCACCAGTTTGCATTCCTACAGCAGTAGACTAGGGTTCCCTTTTCTCCACACCCTCACCAGCATTTGTTGTTTGATGATTTGTTGATGGCAGCCATTCTGGCTGGTATGAGGTGATACCTCATAGTTGTTGTAATTTGCATATCTTTCATGATTAGTGACATTCAGCATGACACAGCAAACATATAGGTACCTATTTTTATAACTCAGTGTGACAATTTGTTTATTAATTTTCAGTGAGAAGTACAATTGCCAAATGAACCAAAATACTGATATATCACTTCATTCTCTCCCCTGTAAAAAAGTATTTCCGTGGATTCATATTGGTTGGTAGAAATGCAATCAAAGCACACTTAGGGGATGATCTTAAGGGCTGATATCCTCAAATTATGACAGATGATGTCCCCCAACACACTCTAAATCTGCATTTGCCAAGAAACCAGAATGTCCACCTTAGCTGGCCAAGTCACCATCTCTGGGCGGTGCTGAATGTATACTGGCAGAATTGTATTCCTTGACCTCATGCAGACCGTCTGGTGACACTTATTCCTCAGCTGTATTTCAGTACAGCTGGTTAGTTTAAATCCTTCTTTTATATCAAGTCACATTCCAGGCATGTCTTCTTGATGAGTATTACATATTTTAAATTACAATGGAAAAATTCAGTTTCTGTAGGGATTAAAAATGAGTAATGTATCCATGTATATTTTTAATATTCTTACAAGTGTATTTAAAAAAACCCAGATCAACTAAAATGAACTTGAGTTCATTTTGATAAGGATGAAGCTAAAGATGATTTATCTATTGGATTAGATAGATATGACACTGGAAGGATAGGTGCTAGTGTCAGAGTACAAGATGCACAGTCTGTGATATTCTTTATACTGTGTGTGCATTAAAGATACTATCAAACTCTTAATCACTAGCCTTATGTTAGAAGCTTTGTTTGTCTTAGCTAGTGAAATGTCACTTCAACAAAACCAAAAGAATTAAAAAAAAAAATACCCACATGCTTAGAAAGCAGAAAATAGCAAAATGTGGGGAAAAAGTCATCTTTGAAAAGAAAGGTCAGCACAAACATATGGATCCCAAGTGAAATTAAAATAAGGTTTCTGTACAGACTAGATACTGCGGCAGATAACGGTGCCACAGGCCAGACAGAAGGTTGCCAAGGCCCCAGGCTGCTTCCTTACTTCTGCTAGGCTCAAGACTTTATCCAACATTATTTTGGTGTTAACACTTGTTACATAGCCTCTGGATCCTCAGATGCTAAATCATCCTGTAATAGACTTCATCCAGGAAACCTAAAGGCCAGCCATATTTCATCATTTCTTAAGTTTCAGTGATTAGAAAACAGCCATCTGTACATGTCTGGAAGCATATTTTTATTTGGGTTATTATTTGAGAATGTACAGACAATCCAATCTCCAATCCTCTTTAATGTATCTATTTTTTTTAAGTCCATATGAAAATTTTAAATGGTTATATGTTTTAAATTTGTATTTTATTTAGTTGAAATGTTCATAAGACTTCTTGCATACACATTAAATAGGAAGATAATAAGTATGTGGAATAAGAAAAACATGTTCATTGAAAAATATTTGACTATATTATCTCATTGAGTTGTTTTGTTTGTTTGTTTGTTTGTTTTTTAGTTAAGCAAAGTACCCATGTGCTTAGAGTTGAAGATCATATATAAACATCCAAAATAGAAAACCCTCTTGGAACTTTCCATAAGAGTACATTCTTTTACTTTTGTTTTACATTAGTGTGTTTTCCATCAAATTTTTTTTTAATCTATTGGATACTTTATCACCAAACAGATTCAAAGTAGAATGTGAGTTAGGTGCTTTAAAAGTAGCTTTGAAATTCAGCTCTTGAAACACTCCCTTCCCTTAACTGCAGACCTTTGAGCCTACATGATCAAAACCACCTGACCCTAAGCCACCTGTAACAGATGCCTGGCATTCTGCCATTAGATGTTTATTTTTTGAGATTAATATGCAAATATAGTTGGTCAGTTTAGAGATGGAGTATTAGGAAAGGTAATACATTAAACATTTATTAGTGATGCATATATTCGTGTGAATATTTTTCAGATTGTTCTCTTTTTATGAGGAAAACTTGAAAAGCTTATTTGTCTAGAGCAAGAAATGGAAGAATGTACTTCAGGGGGAGCCAGGGGGAGCGTAGTTGACACAGAGCATGGTCGCAACGGGAGGAGGGATTGGAGGTCAGTAGAGAGTTGGAGGATGCCATATAGGAGTGGGCGGACAAATCAGGCTTCCAGTAGGAAACAGATGGAAACCATTCAAATTGCATAACCGAATGGAGAGGTGATTTATAAAGGATGAGGTAGGAATAGATCAGGAAGGAGTACCTTCTAGCAGCAGAGAACTGTGCAGGGAGGGCTGCCTCCTAGAAGCCCCGCCCTTTGATGGGAAGACCCTGCCTAGCAAGGGCCAAGGCACAGTGGAAAGAAAACAGCATATATCAGGAGCCACGGACTTGCATTTCTCCTCTTAAGTGTACTAGCTAAGTCTTGATTCTCTGTGCCTTAGTTTTCTCATCCAGAAGATCTAATATATTTTCCAGGAAGTAACTGTGTTCAATAATATCATTTATATGAAAACTCCAAATACAGAGCTCCACAGAGAAGGAGGGCCAGGAAAAAAAAAATGTTTAATTTCAAGAGGATGCAGAAATTAAAAGAACAGGTAAAAGAAAAGGAAGATTTCTTTACCTGTGACAGGTCCTAAGACTAATACATGGGAGGTGTTAATCTACATGTATGTACTCACAGACAAATGTTTCAGAGACAGACGTATGGTATAAATATTGGATCAACTAAGTCAGCAAAGTTATAAAGAAAGGGAGAAAGAGGGAAAATATCCCCCCAAAATCTAAAACAGTTTCCTGAATAATTAGATCAAGACTATTAAATATGTTTTGCTAGTGAAGGTGTGAGTAAGGATACAGCCAGTGTTACAGACACAATCGCAGGGACCAGTTGGTCGTACTGGAAATGGAATAGCTTGTAGTTTTTAGCAAAGGGATGACTACAAATCTTTTGTCATATTTCTTCAGAAATTTATTTTATACTAACATATTCAATTTTAGTCTGCACTACTGTTAACATTCTTATTAAGCCACAGCAAGGAGACTTAAAAACACTACGTTTTGGGGGGGCCTTGTTTCCCTAATGGAACTAGCTTTCAGTTTAAATCCCAGCATGCAGTACTGTATGAAGAATGTCAATGCACTTTATCTCCTACAAGATGATCTTGCAAGAAAAATTACTAGTTAAAAGGGATGACACACTTCTTAAGTCTGCATCAGGGAAAAGAAAAATTATTTGTTTGATCTCATGAGTTTGGTATTGTGTTATGATACCATCTAACACGAATGCAGTTTAAAATTCTATGTGAAGTCCCTGTGTTTTGACTGTCAATTCAGGGTGGAAAACCATTTTGTTAGAAGTGTCAAGGGTATGATGAATGGTGAAGATATCAACTTTGTTAGCTTATTTTTTTGACTGCCACATGATTCTTCTTGTACTATATCATGTATGAACAAAAAAGGCATTAATTCAAAGACCAGAAATCCAATGACTAATCACATCAAGGTGCAATGAATTTATCTGTAGTAGTCTTTACATATTGATGTTTGTGCCTACTTTGCTCTCTTGGCTTATATTCAATATTTGTGCTGCAGAAAGGAAATCATTAATGAATGCCTGTAAAATGCGAATTTGTCAAGGTCAGAGTTTCAAAAGCAGAAGCTTGTGTTGAACCAGGCACTGCATTTTATTTCTCTTTAATATTTGGTTAGATTAGCAATCAAAATGTCGACCATAATTGTTAAAAATTAATTTATAAAAGCCATTTTCAGCCTTTTCTTTGTCTAACTGAGATTCACGTGAGGAGGAAATCTTTTGGACAGAGAGGAGATGAGAATATGATTGATATGAACAACACAGATATTGTGCTCTATGGAACTGAAGTATCCCAAAGAACTTGGGTGTAAATATAATTTTTGAAAGTGAATCTTGCTCCTTTGAGGACTCTCTTAATAAAAGAGGGGCTACAGTTCTTGTGGAAGATACCTTTTGAGGTGTCTTCCTAGCACCCAATCTCTAGGAAATGTCCTCTCACCACCAAGGGTTGGGCCCTGTCTGCCATGTTACTTGGTTACTTGTTCATGCCTCTGAACTTGAGCTGCAATCAAGGGCGGACACCAGATCCAAACGAGGTCAATGCAATAAAATGTTCTTTCCTGGGAATTTGAAATTGGGACCTGGACCTTTCAGGTGAGACTCTAGCCTCATCCATGAACTCCATTAGTTTCCGTGTGGCACTCTGGGGCTTAGTCATGCTTCCTTTGGTCTCACCTAGTTCACATTGGTGTCTGTCACTGTAACCAGATTTACTTCTTCCTTAGGGTGAGCTCAGTGGATTGGATTGAAGACTTTGGTTTGGAAATGCAGGCTTATCATTGTCAAAACCTTCCAAAACCCTATTCCAACAAGGAGATTTCCCATGCACTGTTTCCTCTGAGCCTTCTCACCCACAGTCTCATGCACAGGTGCCCAATCTCCAACTTTTTTCCAGGATTATCTTACCTCCAGAATACATGTATTTCTCTGAGGCATAGAAATTCCCTGATCTTCCCACTCTTAAGAGTGTCTTTCTTCTGATTTACTGTTAAATGGACAGTTTTGAATCAATGTAGGCTTTAATATTTCATTGAACACAAGATAAAAAGCAATAAAGTAATAGTAAATTTTATCTGTTTTGAAAATAGTTTTAAGTGCTCTCAGCTTCTTGGTATCCTTCTTCTCCAATTTATCTTGCCACAGCCCCTGATTATCTTTCTAAAAGCATAGCGCTGTTCCAAACCCCTCTGATGTTTTAAATTTATTATTGTCTCCATTTGGTCTATTCAAAAATGTTCATACACTAAAAGGTTTTTATCTAATGCAGTTTGGCAAAACTTTTCATTAAAGGCCAGATAGTAAATATTTTTGGTTGTGGGCCATGTGGTTTCTGTCTCAACTACTGAACTCTGCTATGGTAGCACCAAAGTGGCCACAGACAATATATAAGCAAATGGGCAAGGCTGTGTCTGACAAAACTTTATTTACAAAACGGATGGCAGGCAGGATTGATGTAAAGCCTTCTTCATATTGGACCTCAGCCAGCTCTACCACTTTGCTTTCTACTCCATCCCTTCACACACTCAGGGTTCCCCTGAAATTAAATATCTCTCTGTGCCCAGTAGGTACGCTGTTCATTCACTGCTCTGTGCTTCTGCTCCTTGGATGAGGGCTGGGGCGGGGCACAGGGAGCCTGCTGTTTCTCCAAGTACATTTCCACAAGAGGTGCCTTTACATAAGTTAAAAGGATGATGGCAATATTCTGAAGAAAGCCTAATAAAATATATGACTAAAACTCAGTGCTAATACTTGAGTACAGGTAATGCTTTGAAATAGGTAAAGAAGGTAGTCAAAGCCCAGCTGATGTGGCTCAGTTGGCTGAGCATCGTCCCATGCACCAAGAGGTCTCTGGTTTGGTTCCCAATCAGGGCACATGCCCGGGTTGTGGGCTCATCCCCAGTAGGAGGCATGGAAGAGGCAGCTGACGGATATTTCTCATCAATATTTCTGTCCCTCCCTCTCCCTTCCTCTCTCTAAAATAAATTAAAAAAAAATTTTTTTTATAAAAAGGAAGGTAGTCATAAGTTTGTGCCTATTAAAAAAAAAAAAAAAGGCTTGCTCTTCTACCCATCGTATTTAATGACACCAGCCCCTACCCCTACCCTCAGCTATAAAAGCTGGCTATGCCTTTTCTTTCTTCAATGTTCTTTCCTTTATTTGTGCTAATCCTGAAAGCACTACCCATCCTTCAATTTGCAGGTTAAATGCTCTGTCCTTTATCAACCCTGATCTCTCCAACTAGCAGCAATTTCCCTCTCTTTGGGAATCCTATGGCACCCACACATCATTTTGATCTTGGTAGTATTTTTTTTTTAAAGAATTTTAGTTCAATAACTAGAATATCTAACTAGAGTATCTCTCTTAATAGGCTTTGTGTATCCCAGAGAACACAGATGAGTGCTTTGTAGAGTAGGCATTAGATCGTTTTTTTATTAATAAATTTTTAATACTTATAAAAGTGGGTTTCTTCACATTGAACCTCCCTTTATTTGATGAAGAAGTGTTAACTCTATATAAAGATCAAGGTCAAAAGCAAACCTCTGGTTTACTAATCTTTAAAAAATATCCTCAGGCACTTGTGGTCCAGTGTTGCTGAACTTAAGTTGGCATTTTTGCTCGCCAAATTTGCTACATATGAAACCCATTGGCCATTTGGGGATTGACAACTCTCCTACTGCTCCTTTCAAAGAACTTCTTAAGAAAACTGGGATAGATAATCTATGTACCATATGTGCTGTTAAAATAAAGTTGGATATGCACTAATCAAGCGGTTTCCATGAGAAACGCAAAGCCTCCAAAATATGAAAAATCTTTTTAATTGTAGTACTTATGGTAGGCACTCCAAATAGCAAAATTGCATTTCAAACTCTTTTATCTAAAAAACTAGTTTGTACCAAAGCTTAAATATCCTGGAGCAAAAACACTGTGGCTGTTTAAAATGTTATAAAACAAGTTTGAAACAAGCAGAAGAAAATTTTCTCTTTCATGTTGCCTGAAAGTCTTTAAACTAGTGCTTAGCTTAAAAGCAAATTATTTTCTTTTTGGAAATGGTGGAGACATAGGTATAGGGTGCTGCTCTCCCACAGCAGATTGCAGGCAAGAGAGCAAGAACAACCGAATCCAAAGTCCCTTAGCTAAAAGCATTGGCTGACAACACCCTGATTTAGGCTTCACACCCAGGAGTAGCCAGCTTTTCTGTTTGCTTCTTTTGAGGAAGGTGATAGATAAGGAGGAATTGAGACTGAATACTGTTAATTGGTAATGTATTCAGTGTCTAAAGGCATCTGATTGTAAACTGGAAGTTTTTTTTTTTTTTTTTTTAGTTGAAAAGACAATGTAGACAGAAGCACTGTAAAAACTATAACTTGCTATCCAAATTTGTTTCTGTTATTATCTTTTTAAAGTTGTATGTTATCACAACATATTATAAAATGAATATTACAGTGATAATTTAAATTCTTCTAAGTTGTTCTATATTGTAACCTCTGGGAAGTAGGTATACATATGCGATTTATTTGTTTAAAATAATTTGGGAGTGGCAGGTTGAAAGATTACTTATATCCTTTGTAATTTTTTTATTGAATTTATTGGGGTGACATTAGTTCACAAAACCATACAGGTTTCAGGTGTTCACTGTGATTTGTTTCCTCTCCCTTCTGAGTTGTCTGCTTCCGCCTATATTCACTCCTAGTCTTTGAATTTTGTTATTTAAAATTTCTACCTCTGTTTCCACAAGTAGCTAAAAAGATTTGTACTTGTCCTACAGTATTCTCAAAGAAGTAGCTTGGATCTTCTTCTTCTTCTTTAAAAAAAAAAAAATAATTTCTCTTTTTCCTCTAGGGCAGCGGTTCTCAACCTTCCTAATGCCACGACCCTTTAACACAGTTCCTCATGTTGTGGTGACCCCCAACCATAAAATTATTTTTGTTGTTACTTCATAACTGTAATTTTGCTACTGTTATGAATCTTAGTGTAAATATCTGATATGCAGGATGTATTTTCATTGTTACAAATTGAAAAGAATTAAAGCATATGATTAATCACAAAAACAATATGTAATTATATATTGTGAAATATTTATTTCTAATAACAAATAAATGAAATTTTGTCTTGAAACATGGTGTAGCATGGGTAACAGTCTTAATATAACAACAGTAAACTACATTGCTACATTTTGCGACAATATGCGTAAAAAGCCAACGTCAGTGCAAAGGTTGAGATTGCTTCTTTCTCACCAGATCAGAAATTCTCGGGGCAGTCTTTGCAATAGCACAATGAAGATCATTTTCCACAACAAGTCTACTTCTGTATTTAGACTTGATAACCAACAAGCTGGAAAACCCTGTTTCACAAAGATATGTTGTTGGAAATGGAAGAAGAAGGCACAACACAGTCTCAGACAGAACAGGATATGACTGCAAACACTTGATCCAGAATAACTGGCATTGTAGAGAAATCAGTTCTCACTGCATTGCTGTTAATAAGTTCAACGAACTCCTCTTGTGCTGTCTCAGGAACATCTTCAACTTGGACTGTGAATGGGTTTCTGGCAAGTGCAAATGGGGTGTTAGGTAGATTTGGAAAGTACGGTGAAATTTCATCTGCAAGCATGTGCAAGTGTTCTTTCACAGAAATTATCATTGTAATCCTTTTGTCTGGTTCAATGTCATGTTCCTCAAAGAAAGCAGATAAGGTAGGCAACATGTAAATTTTATTTTCATCCAATTTTTTTTTTTTTTTTTTGCCAAAGCTGAAGTTTCATTTGGAATGATCGGATCTTTTCAGACAAATCGAGGCATGTTGCATTTGGTCCTTGCAGTGATAAATTTAACTTGTTCAAGATGGCAAAGATGTCAACCAAGTAAGCTATTTTCTGCAGTTCACTTTTATCACTGAAAAGTGCTTCAAATTGCGGTCTTGCTTTCTGATTAAAAAACGTTTTGAGTTCATCACGAAGCTCAAAAACATGTTTTAAAACTTTTCCTGTCGACAACCATCGCACTTCAGTGTGAAATAGCAGAGCATTGTTCGGCACATCCAACTCGTTGCACAGTTGCGAAAACAGTAGACTATTTAAAGTGCTCACCTTTACAAAATTGACAGAACTTATGACACTTTTCATTACTTCTTGTAACTCTTGTGGTAGCGTCTTTGTTGCTAATATTTGCCGATGACTCATACAGTGAGTTCTGACAACTTTTGGTGACTCATTCAGTACCAAACGTTGAAATCCAGATCGACATCCTAGCATAGCTGGAGCACCATCTGTGCAAACACCACAAACCTTTCCCAAGAGAGCTTATGCTCTTTCAGAAATGAACCAACTTGTCAAATACATCACGTGCAGTAGTTGTCGTTTCAAGAGCAAAAAAGAAAGTCATCTTTAAAGTTGCTATCATTAGTATACCTCACGTAAACCAGTAACTGTGAACAGTTTGCAACATCTGTAGATTCATCAAGCTGGATGCTAAATATTGGAAGTGGAGCAGATTTAATTTTCTGGATTACCTGATCAAGAATATCAGCAGACATTTCATCTATTCTTCTGCGGACAGCGTCGTTAGATAAGGAAATTGCAGTCAATTTCGTAACAAATTCGTCTCCAATCATAACTCGAACAATGTCTTTGGCTACTGGCAACAGTAAAGCCTCAGCAATGGTGTGAAGTTTCATAGCTGTGGCGATTCTGAGTGCCACCAAATACGAAGCTTCAATGGCTGCTATGTTTTGTTTGTGGTACTTGCCACCATGTCAAGTCTGGCTTTCTTGAGTCCATCAGCTTTGCTCCTAAAATAGTTGGTATCCTTGCTGGCAAAGCTCAGATGCTTGCTATCAAAATGGTGTTTTAGTTTGTTTGGCTTCATAAATTTGGCTGATAGAACTTCACAACAAATAACACATTGCGGTTTCTCAATTCCTGCTGTAATTATTGAGGTAAAACCATACTGTAAAAAATCCTCACTATATTTTCTTTTCTTAACATTCTTCTCTACATGATCCATTGTCATGGGATGGTTTGCTAATGAAAATAATATATAACGATAGCTTTAATAATACAAAAGATGATACATGGCATAGTTTAGTCAATACAGTTCATTAAAGTTTCCTATGATTTACCATTCTCTGTGTTGTTTTATTTTACATACCTGTTACTATCACAAGGGGGCAGTATTCACATCAACCACAGCTGAATATAAAAAGACCGATCAGCATCCACATTAAGTTCCCATGGTACAGATATTTTTTTTTTTGCAGTAGTTGATGATTTTACAGTACATGATTTTACATTTACCCAGTAATTATAATTCATGAAGTGTCATTTTACCTCCAATACTGCTGCTTTCAACACAGTAGCTGCTTTTAACAGAGTAGCTGCTTTCTACACAGTAGCTGCTCTGTACACATGTGTGACTGGTCCACATAAGTACATTATGGTGCCAATCCTGTCACATACACCTGTATTTGTATGGGGTGTATGTGATGGGGTTGGCAAGATAATATCATCACACTGGGTACTCGTATGTGGGCGTATCTGTATGTGGGTGCATCTGCATGTGGGCGGACCCGCCTGGAGACAGATAGAGGAGTCGTGTCTGGGTTCCAAAGACCATCAGAAATACGTGTTTTCTGATGGTCTTAGGCGACCCCTGTGAAACAGTCATTCGACCCCCAAAGGGGTCGCGACCTACAGGTTGAGAACCGCTGCTCTAGGGTATCTATGTTTACCAAGGAGAGGAGTAATATCAAATTAGTGCAATGGGTAATTTAAAACTGCACAATTTCTTATCTTTTTTCTTTCATTTATAACCTGTTATCATAATTATAAATGTCAACAAAGTGACTAATTTAGGATTTATAGAGATGATAGCATGTTTGGACTTGTCGGTGTCTTTGAAAACAGAATATACTCTAGCTGCCTTAAGTGAAAGGGGCTTATTAAGGGGTATACATAGCTTACAGAGTCATTTGGATTGCTGAAGGGGAGTGGAGGCTGAGCTTCCAGGAACAGCTCCCAAAGTACACTCCAGCACTGAGCTGCAAAGGAGCTGCTCTCTGGTCTGTGACCAGGGAGGAGATGAAACACAGATCCATCTAATGGGCCCCCAGCTGCTTTCTCCTGCACGCTACCTCTGTCAGGACCTGCACCAGCAAAAAGGACAGCCCATGTCCTGCCTCTCTCCTCGTGTAACTCAGCTCTGATTCAAAGTCTGGCGTGAGCCTATGTGGGTGGATTCTAAATCATGAAGAAACCTGCCTGTAGGGGAGTCTAGGAAGTGTCTAGTTGAAGCTTTTTCTAATATGCAGAAGGATGTGATAGAGGGGAGTTGATCAGTGTTGGGTTTATCCACAGAGTCCACCATGCCAGGCAACGTTTTTTTCTCTTTTCTTTGATATCCACCTGTTCCCTAGCTGGGATGCTGATAAACAGCATAATGACTAAAATTTGAAAACTGGTTGATGAATCAAATTGTGTCAACATGCATCAAAGACCAATGAGAAAAATAACTATTTTCCCATTTCCTTATGTGTAACTTCCTTCTGTGATGATGAAAACATGACTCCCATTATCTATATTTACTTCACTTATCAATCCCCCCTGTGTGTAACCAATTTCTCTTCACCATTGTTAGCCTCCGCCCAACACATTCCCTCAACTTGCAGGAGCTCTGACACTGTGACCACCCTGCACCACCACCCAGGCTCTGACACTCCACGCGCGGCTGCCACTCTGGGCACTTTCTGCAGCCCATCCCCAGATTTTCTGGCACTCTATGGGGGAAAGTGATCCCTGAAAAAAGTCTCCCATCTGTTACATGGGTTTTGATCTCCCTTGCCTGGTTCAGCCTTATTCTGAAGTTCTTTTTCCCCTGCTTGGGTTCAGCCCCATACCAGGCTGTCTCCCTTGTGCAGAATCCATCTTCACACTGTTTGGTTGGGCTTTTACGCCTGAACTGTGCTGCCCTGTCCCCTGCTTGCCCCTCTCATCCTCCAGCATTCTGGACAGCTCATCTTCCAGTGTAGACGCTCTTGTCTTCCTGCTCATACTCTGACACCCCGCCACGGGGTGATGCCCCTGCACAGAAGTCCATGCTTGGACTCCAACTCCTCCACACTGAGCTTCATCTCGTAAAGATGTCTGCACCCCCTCACTTGGGCTCAGAAAACACACATCGGGCAGTGCCACTCTACATGCATGTGCACGCACACACGTATCCTCTGTACATGGCTTATTCTTTGACTCCTCATGTTAGGCCACTGCCTTCCCACGTGGACATCTCTCTTACTTCTTGGGCTCCAATACCCTACGCCACAATGCCACTCCCTGCACCAGGGGACACTCCTCTATCTGCTTGGCCTCTGACACCCTGTGCTGGGCTAGTATGGCTCCTCTCCACCCTGACACCATTTCTTGGCCCTATCTAGTGACTTTTGACCTGAATTGTTCATTAATGGAATGGAAGGGAAGAGAAATAAGAGATAGGATTTGACGTGTGGAACGTTGTAGCAGGGAAATGGGGGTACAACATGAGGTACACCCAAAGGTAAAATTGTGTATGTATATGAGGCACACAGTGACTCTCCGGGTTTCTCTGGAGCATAGAGTACACGAGGGGATTTTACTTGTTAGCAGTGAGGATATAGAGCTAATTTATGATGCTACTGTGGAGGGCCTTAAATTGTTAGGGAATGATGTCTCATTGGCAATTATTAGGTAGGTGATTGGCTTTTATACTTCAGAAAAATAAATCACACTAAAATGTGTAGGAGGTGTGGGAAGACAGAATACTATTAGAATAATTCCACTGGGAATTGAGAAAGTGACCTGGACTAAGTCTATGATAGAGGGCATGAGAGGAAGGGATGCAGTTATAGTGCAGTTATAGGACTTTATCATTCCACAATGCCATTCTGAGTCTGAGCCGGTTTGTGAAGGCCTGACATTGCATGTCAGATGTGACTTTCATCAAACAAGCTGTCAGGTGTCTTGGCTTTCTGTGGATGTTCTGGATGCTATGGTTGTATCACCTAGATCCCTTCTTTAGGACTGAGGCACTCAATCCCCATAGCCAGGAGTTTGGCTGCTGACAGCTCACTGAGTTCCTCCTTATAACTGCCCTGAGCCAAAGGAAGCTGCCCTGCCCCCAGTTATGTAGGCTCCCTCTAAAGGGGCAGCCACATTTAATGACTGGTCCAGAAGGAGACACAAAACCCTGGCCCCATGGCATCACTCAAATCAGGACAACTGTGAAAGACCATTCCAACTCCAGAAGCTACCACTGGGGTTGACTGAGGCCTCCTTTGCAACTTCATCATGTTCAACCGTTCCTGCTTCTCTTGCTTGCCATCGTGTTTGTTCCTGAGGGCATGCTCCAGTGGTATAATGCCTCTGAACACAAATCTCAGATCACAGCTCTGCTCCTGGGAAACTGGATTTAAAACACATTCAATCCCACATGCAGATGGTGGTAATCATTCTATCATTGGCTGACACCCCCTGTTGTCATACATGAAGATATTAATTTCGAAGTAATTGCACTTTCCAAAAGTTCTCTTTCAGGAACTAGTCCAGACATTGGGGAAATCTAGCTCTTTAATGACTGTACCTTATAAAAGTTCAAATAAGCTTTGTCACCTATGGGTACTGAAGATATATTTTCTTCCTCTGAATCATGGTAGCTGTATAATGAATCACTCTGCATGAATCACTTCCAGTGTGGCTCTTAACTTCCAGGAGAGGCATGTTTGTCATTGTGGATGTAATACAAAGATATCTACTTATAAATGATATAAATTATATGACTTTTTTTACACAGAAAGGACACATTGATTTTATTTTTCTATGTTTATTGTTGTTGCTCATTTGCCCTTCCTATTTGTTGTCTGTTGGTATGGGGGACATAGAAGTAAGTTAATGATAGGATGTTGGAGAGCTGAACTGAGAGGAGGGATATGGGATGTGTGCTTAGAACATTTCCAGATACATAGTAGGTACTAATAAATATTTGTTGAATAGAAGTTTGTAAAGAAACATTAAATGAAATGGAACAAGAAGTCGGTCAGAGCTCTGCAGGTTGAAGGGATGGACTGTGGCAGAGGGCCGAGTGAACGTTTTTAGTCACAGAGTGTCAATCGCAAGCTATTCCAACTACATTAAACCGAGTTTAAAAGGGTTTTGAATTTAGCAGCATGTTTTCTATAACGAGATGATAAATTCTAATGTTGAATGTGAAGTTTGGTTTGATACAAAGAATAGTTTTCAAAGATTAGGGGCTCACATGGATTGTGAAGCAAAATACTTCAGCAGAAATCTAGATAATTTGATAAAAGAAATATTTTAGATTTATTTATCTAAATAATTCATCTAGCCTCTCCCTCTCTCGTTATTGCTTGGGAATATGGTGACCAACAGCCTCTTCACCAGGGACTATCCCAGGGACTTCCCAGTTTTAGCACTGAAAGTCCCCTGTGCCTGGATACCCCTCATCTGGGACAGATCAGGACAGTTGTTTGCCCAGTAACTAATGCCTTTCCCACTGATTTTTATTAGATGAAAATGATCCTGATAATTACATAATTATCGATTAATTATTGGTCTGTGCTGGGAGAAGTCATTTCCCTGCTTTGCTGACGATCTTATATGTGCAAGTGAGTAACATAAAGAGTTCTAGAACTGGGATGAACTAATCAGCCAAACAAACAAAAGAATGGTGACATGTTTTACTATGTCACTCACTTCTACTGGCCTTGTGGTCAGGAAAGAGAAACTGAGAGGACTTGAGGAGGGCCTGGAAATTTTAAGGAAGAACAAATTTTAAGTTTAAAGTATTGTGTTTTACTTGGGGCCTAGGACAAGATAGTTTCATAGATCAGTTTGTGGAGTCCCAGAAGATGAGCAAAGAGGCAAGAAGCTATGGGAAAAGAAAGCCAATAAATGTGAGTGTAGAATATTTCATCAGGAGGGTATGTGGTAGGCAGTTAGGTAGACACAAACAGAGCAAGGACAATCGGCCAGGTACAGAAGGTCACCAGGGCGGAAAGTCCCAGGTGCCTAGCAAAGGACATTTGTACAGTGGGACTTCATCCCCAGGGTGACCTTTCCTCCCCTAGTATATTGCTGGTAATTCAGTTTGGACACCCCCCCACCCCCGACCGACCTTTCCTCCCTAGAGATAACAGCTAGGTCTTAGCTGTATTTCAACTCCAGGCCCAGAAAAGCAGCAAAACCAGGCAAGCAACATCATGCCATGGCTCACCTCAAGACCAGCTGCATTGCATAATGACCCTCTGCCCTGGTGCCAGCCAATCAGTCAGTGGAGACCCTGACCCTGAAAAGACACACCTGGGAAGCTGATGAATATTCTATTGAGATCTTCCCCTGGGACCTCCCCTAAAATCTCCATCCTTAAAACTCTTAGGATGGAGGACCTAGTGCATTCTACATCTTGGGAGCATGCCTGTACCTTTCCCTTCTCCTTTTACCCTCACCCTCTCCCTCCCTCCACGAGCATCACCTTGACCATCATTTCTAAGCTCCCAGAGCCCTTCCTTTGCTTCTATAACTTGTTTCCTAAGCCCATTTCTTCTATGAATTACTCCTACCTCCATGATTTTATAAACAAATGTTCTCTTATAGTTTGCAGTTTATCTCTGAATTCTTTCCTAGCCAGAACTCAAGTACTGAGATTGTGGAACCCAAATCCAATCTGACCCTACCAATCTAACACCTGGTGCTATTTCTGCTGCCCCCAATAGGTAGAATACATGGTTAGCATCATGTCTTATATTTCTTCACCTTCTATCTGGTTCTAACTTGGAGCCATTTGTCATTATTTTGTGGCAGATCACCTCCTCCCCCCCCCCGATTATATTCAGTTATATACTGATAAGGTATTAATTGCTAAAGGTATATGACATCTTTGATTGTCTCAACTAAAACTAAAGTTGAAAATAGAGAACCAGTATAACCAGCAATACATAATAAAAACCTTGAAAGGAAAATTTAACAAGCTGTTGATAAAAATTTCCTGAAAATGTCTGCCTGTTTCAGCTTTGTTGTGAGAAGTCAAGGGGATTAACGTATCCATGGTTGGGCTCAAAGGTGGAAAGGGAGGTGGCAGCATGTCCTCAGAGGCTTGATGGCTGTAGAGGAACCAGAATTTCAGAACCTCAAGAAAAGATGAAGCCAAGGAGGGTGGAATTAGGATGCTTTTAATATAGCCATCATTCTCCTTGGACTTTCTTCTAGAGCTCAATTACTTGCAAACAATGGAGAGTTTGTGTTTCTTTCTAATAAAAGTGTAAGTTATCCAGTCAATTAGCTCCTTGCCCCATCAGTACCTTCCCCAACCCATCAATTAAGAAGTGCTGGGTCCAATGGATGGTATTAGAATTTCCACCTGCAAGTGGCAGATATTTCCAAACTGAAGGTCCATCTGTATTTACTAAAACTCTTATCCATTCATTTTTCTCGGTTTAGCTGCTTTGGATTACATAGTCTCCTAAGTGGTCTCCCTGCTTTCATTCTTGCTGCCTTCAAGTCCTTTGTATTATATCAGCCAGAATGATCTTTGAAAAACATAGATCAGATTACTTTACCCCCTACCCCACCCTCAGGGTTAAACTCCTCTAATGGGCTCCTATACTTATCCAAGATATTTGAAATCTTTATCACAGTTTACAAGGCATCATATAATGTGGCCCCTGCCTACCCCTCTTACTTCATCTTACCCATGAAGATCCAGCCACACTGATTTTCTTTCTGTTTCTTGAATATGTTGAGTTAATGCATGTGGAGAGTTGTAGGAGTTAGGAATGTAATCTCTTTCAGCTCTTGGAACAGCTGCCTTCTTTTTGTTCGTCATCTAGTCAGTTATTCTCTATTATATTAAAGTATTTTAAATCTCTGCAAATCATCTTTTAATATGGGCATGTGTTTATTTTTAGACAAATAAAGAAAACAGCTTCCTCTACCGACTGCAAGCTTCATGAAAGCAGGGGCTTGTCGCCTTGTTCTGTGCATTAACTGTGAGTCCTAGAACAGCGCCTAATAGATAGCTGATGCTCAGTAAACCTTTGTTAAAGTGACTGGTTTCTATTCTCAAAATACTTAAAAACACATCTGGCTGTCTATCAAAGGTAATGTAAATGAAAAGCTGCATACACATGACAACAAACGGAAGAGAGACTAAAAGGCAATGTGTGATTAAGTACCCCGTGGACTTTTTATCATCAAGCATTGATTTAGTTAAAACACAAAGGAGGAGGTGACACTTCATAGTACTACCAATTATTATAAGTCTTAAAAGACAGTTTCAACCAAGAGAAAGCAGAAGCCTTAGGTGGAAGTGGTGGAGGGGAGAGGGCTGGGGGTGTGTGGACTGAGTACACAGAGAATTTGAATGAATGCAAACTTCAGCTCCTGCACCCGTTTGGCAAGGGCTGCCTAGCTTGCCCCAGGATGAAATTCTTAGTATCTGGAGCTTGGAGTAAATGACAGTGGAGGTAAATATTTTGAAGTACAACTTTCCACCCCTAAAGATTTCTGTCTCCCCCTCTTCTCCCCCTCCCTGACCTTTCCTTGGCTTGGTGAGATGAAACTACAAAGTAGGTTTATACTAGAAAAAGAAGAAGTTCCCTTCCTAGGTCGCGAGTTAGGCAAGTAAAAAGCTAGTGTGTGCTTGTGGTAGTGGAGGTGGGGCAGAGTAAGGAGGCTGTCACCTCTCATGGGATTGTTAGTCTTTGATGTCTCAGCCACTCAGCTGCTGAAATAGGCCAGGCCTGCAGGATACATGAGTATGCTTAGTTTCTACAGGACATTTGTTTTTCCAAACTCCTCCTCTTCCCAAAATTTGGCAAGCGTTAGTCTTTTTCAACTCGGCATGAACCCACAAGTGTGCTTGTGTGGCTCACGGGCTTCAGATCAGGCCCCGCCCACACTTAGACAAGACTTGGCCGGGTCGCGCTGTTGGCTTTGGTTGGAGTGGCTTGTCCGAGCCGCTAGCCCAGGGCCCGCTCTGCCTCCTCCCCTAAAGGGAACCGACAGGCTGCGCAGGGCCAGAGCCGAGCAGAAGGAAGAGAGTTTGGAGCGCCCAGGGGAGCTGGGCCGCTGGAGGAAGGGCCAGAGGACAGGGACCTCCACTCCAAGTTTGTGCGGCCGCGTCGGGGTCCTGCCCCGCAGCGCACTGCAGCAGCTGGACTTCAGCCCACCCGGAGGAATGGGACTCTCGGTCCGGGTCCGAGGCGGGAGCTAGAGGCTCGGCTGGAGGCCGGGGAGGAACTTCTTTCGCGAGCTGTTGCCTTGGGCCCTCATTGTCTGCGGGAACTCTCCGGAATCCGGTGGGGAAGGACTGGATTGCTCTTCCACTGGGATTCGTCAAGAGTTCTGGCGGCAGCTGCGGCGGTTGCAGAGTCTCCCTTTGTCCTCCTAGGACCTCCCTCCCATCCTTTCTCCCTCCCTCTGTCAGTTAGTGGGTTCCGCTGCCCCAGGCGCCGGCGCCCTAGCTGCTGGCTGTCCCCCTACCCCCACCCCAGGGTTCCTGGTAACTCCTACCACCTTAGCGTCCCGGAGCCGAGCCGGGACTGCGAGCAGGACGGAGTCGCAGGGCCCCGGCTGCAGGATGGTGGCGGGACTGTCCCTGGCCCGCAGTCCCGGGAGCTGGCTGGTCCCGGGGCTGTGGCTGCTGGCGCTGAGCGGTCCTGGGGGGCTGCTGAGCGCCCAGGAGCAGCCCTCCTGCAGAGGTGCCTTTGATCTCTACTTTGTCCTGGACAAGTGAGTGCCACAGGGAGGTCCAGTGTCTTCTGGTGCGGGTGGTGTTGGAGGAGCTGTGGCTGGGGAACCTGAGATGTGTGTGCGCCCTGGGTGTTAGAAACCCGTTGATAGGTGCCCTGTTGCTATCTCCGCACACGTTGGGCAAACACTTTGGGATCTTTGCTGGCTGGGGGTGGTCATAGGAGGAGCCCTGAGGTGCTGGACTCTCTGGGGAGGTGGGACAGTCTCTGCTGGCCAGTCGAGGGGTCTCTTGGGAAATGGAAGTGCGGCCGCTGGGGGTAGCCTTCTGTGTCCCTGGAACCCAGGCAAGACTGTTTCACAGCCGCTCTGTCCTCACCTCCTCATGCTGGCAAGAATTTGCCCGATTTTATCCTAGGGAATACCTATGGTTAACATACCCTATGTGGTTTGCACTTCCTGCGAAGGAAGGCTGTGTTTATTTTAAAGAGCTGGGTCCTGCTCCAATTAGCAGGCAGGTGGTCCCCAAAGATGGGTTCACTTCCTTGATTCTTGTAGCACCAAAGTTTCTGTTGCTGTTATTGTTACTGTACACCTAGAAGGGGCCCCATGTAAATGTTTGTTTTCCTGATCAGTTCAATTTCTTTTTCTTTTTTTTCCAGATCTGGGAGTGTGGCAAATAACTGGGTTGAAATTTACAATTTTGTCCAGCAACTTACAGAGCGATTTGTGAGGTATTTCTCCCTTTTACTTTTCTTGCTACTTGAGTTTTAGGTGGAGGGAAGTAGACCAAAATGTAGGGTATCCCTTGTTTGAAAGTTTGTGCAGGAAGAGCCTTCACTGAAACGTTGATTTTTAAAGTGCCTCAAGATCCTTATTACACACATGCTGTTGTTAGGACAGACTTTCAGTGGTCGAGGGCTTATTTCATCTGGATCCCAGAAACTTGGCTCTGGCTCTGGGAAGCATCTTCAAATACCATTCCAAA
Source organism: Tadarida brasiliensis (assembly GCA_030848825.1). NCBI lineage: Eukaryota > Metazoa > Chordata > Mammalia > Chiroptera > Molossidae > Tadarida > Tadarida brasiliensis. The sequence continues at coordinate 56,583,234 of CM061257.1, read as the reverse complement.
TGTCTTTTCCTTTTTGAATTTTCATCTGTTTTGAATTTCAGTTATGCTTTCTCATAATTTATCACTTTAAAAATGTTATGCTAATAGTAGCCGTAATATATTTTCCTTCTCACAAAATTTTTAGTAGAGGTCCTCACTTAAAAAAAAAAAAAAGTGTTGGTAAACTTCAAATGAACATGTGTTAATAACCCACTACCAGAAAAGGCACTTGTATGTATGTTTAAAGAAATGACTGTGTTTACACAATGTGTGGGTGTGTGGCGGGTTTAAATTTTAACTGTTGTATATATGCAATAAGCCTTACTAGGAAAGACTGGTTTCTTCTATAAAAAGCATAACAACTATGAAATCCAGCTTACTCTCTTATTTAGAGGTAACTAGGAATTAGTGGCATCCCTATTTAAAAATAGCCCTAAGACACCAGGCTTTTAGGCTTTTTTTTCTCCCCTTCATTTTTCTTTTTTAAATAAAAATATGCAATAAGCAAATGCAAGTTTATCAAGATAATGGAAAGGACACAAAAAAGAGCTGTATCATTAAATATTGCTTCTTTCAGTCTTGTTAGCCCAAATGTTGTCTGTAAAACAGGCTTGGATGATCAAAACATTTTGAAAGTCATGTTGCAAGTAACTTCAACAATCTGTAGAGGCCTAGGCAATTCTTGCTTTCAGTTATTGGCAGCAGTAAACTTATCCCTATAAAAATGTATGCATGTCCGTGTTCAATCATCAGTCTCCTGTTTAAGAAGCCAAGTATAGCACTCGTGTCTGGACAGGGTCTGAGGTAAAACTGTCTAGGAAAGAAAAATAAACAGGGCCCTATGTCTTTAAATGTCAAAGGCAGAAGAGATAGTTGTTTATAAATGTTCTGATTTAATCCAAGAGTGTGCAGAAAGGATCACATAGATTTTGATCGAAAGCAATGGATCGTTTCAATACAACATTTTCAAGAAGTAGGGCTCTTATTTATTTGGCCTGATTTGCAAGTTGTAATTCTGTAATACACAGTTTTCTGGTTCCAGTTTTGTTGTTCAGTTGCTAACAATGCGGTGTAGAAGTGACTAAAGGGTGACTACTGAAGAGAATGACTTTTCAAACTATGTTTGAGGGATCGTTCTAATCTTCGATTTATAGATCTTAGTTTCGTATCTTCAGTTCCCAAGCTTAGTAATAGTTGCAAAAGGGTGTCTTAGAAACAAGAACCATTCTGTGAAATAAATGCCTAAATCTTAAAAGATGCCACTCACTGGGGCAATTGTTGACAATCGGAAGTATGGTGTTTGAGACTTGGAAAATCGAAAATACCGCATCAAAATGGGATTTGTTGGTTTTTTTCACGTTGTTCATGGCACTCTTTAAATATTCTTACTTCAGGATAACTTTTGTATGAATTCATATCATAGTTGTAATTAAATCAAACTGGCGACTGTCCAGACCTACATACTGCTAGTGATAATCGCTCTGCAGGGTTAGGTCTCCCTTAAGGAGATGAGATAGAACATCAAGCAGTTTCTACAAAAGAATTTTACATTGGCCTAGAATTTATCTTTCTAGTTAGTCTCTTCTTAAATGGCCCTGTGGGTCATGGAGGAGTGCTTGAGTGCTGAGAAGCACTGACTATATCCAAAATGGCTTATGCAGTAATGTTAAGCAGAGTTAGTGTATCTACTTAGGGAGTTCCATTTAAAAAAGGCCTGGACCATTCAGTGAGACTGATTTTAAATGAGACTCCCTAGCTATATATCTGTATTGTATCAATATTTCTTTTAAAAATGTTTTAACTGCCTCTCTTCTTATTTTGCAGCCCTCAAATGAGATTATCCTTCATTGTGTTTTCTTCTCAAGCAACCATTATTTTGCCATTAACTGGAGACAGGTTAGTGCATTATCATTTCATTGCAGGCTTTTAGTAGAGACTAATCTTAAAAGAATGATTGATATTCCAAGTGGTGAATCAGACCTCTTGATGGAATCAAGCAAATGTACAGACAATTGGGTTCTCTTCACTAATAGAGGGGAAAGGAGGTATGAGTGAAATAAAAGAGCAGATAATCTGAAAATCAATATCATTCATATTGGTTGTGGAATGTACAGTGAAACCCAGAACTCTCCTTTGTTGTATATTCACTGCTTCCTACCATTTTCCTTCTTTGTTACTGTAAGTAGTTCTACATCTTTGTTGTTTAGATGGAATATATTAATCAACTAGGAATTTGAAGAACATTAAGGTGGGCAAGCTATGAATCTATTTGGATAATTTACTAGATTCAGCAGACATCCTGGATATCTAGTCTTACTCTGAGGTCCACTGGTGCTGAATATATTTACCTTTGTAAACGAACTTGCTCTAATATTATATTATATTATATTATATTATATTATATTATATTATATTATATTATATTATATTAGTACATGTATATAAAACACACACATATAAATTACAACTGTATAGCTCATGTTTTTTTACAAACATATATAATTTATATGTATGTATCTGTATACACACATGCATCTTTTGTAAAATGTGTGGCTTTTTCCAAGCCCATGTCACAGTATCTTATATGACCATTTTTATGTCATTTGAACTCACTGTGGCAAGTTGAAAGTAGTCATTGCCATATTTTATAGAATGGCTGCTTTCCATGAGATCAGCTTTGTTTAGTAGACTCTGAGTTCCATAGTGGAAGGGAGATTTTCTTCTTCATTTTCATATCTACTTCTTTTAACAAAAAGTATGCAAGATAGCTCTTGCTCAGTTCTTGTTGAATTAACGAATGACTTAGCATTATTTCAAAATCAGGGAAGGCTGGTGTACTTTGTTTTGCATAATATGTGGGTTTCTCAGGAGTTATGTGTGAATATAGGGGTTTTTTTTCCATAAATTAATTGTTTTCTTTAAAAATATCAAGAAAACATAGTATTCAAAGGGATTCAGGGAGAGAACCTAATTTTATTTGTGCTTTAAGTATTACTTTTCCTGGTGAGGAAATCTCTCTGTAGATGGGGGAGGGGTGCAGCTTACAACCTCAGTCTTGTTACTGATACTTCCTTTCCATACTTTTCTATGTGCATATGGGTTTCTTCAAGGGCCAGAGCACTAGCAGTCCTTACAACCCATATACAATAGCTTTCTATACCCAGTGATATGACAGTCCTTGCCTTCATGAAAAGAAATTTTCTTTACTGCCCAGCTTAATTTCCAAAGAAATAACTTTGGCTCCAGCCTATCCACTGGGAGAAAAAAAGAACAATGTTAACATTTGTGGAGTGCACATACAGAGAAAAGCACTTAGCATAATGCCAGACACATAGTGGCCTCTCAGTAATTATCACCTGCATATGCTCTGCCAGGTTCTCTGTCAGGCACTGTATATATGAGTCCTCCAGCACTTTGAAGATGAAGTGTAATCACTGGTCAACAAGTTAATACTTAGACATGCACATAAAGAGTTTAAATCATTAATCTAAATTAGAGATTCTTCCCTTATCATTGGTGGAACCGAATAGGGGAGAGGTTGAAATGGGATAAAGAGGCTTCTATTTGAAGAGGCAGCATAATGTTGCTGTTAAAAGTCACTGAACCAATTTCTAGCCAAATAAATGGTCACAAACACATTACTTAACCTCTTTTTTTAAAAAAAGATTTAAAAAAATGATTTTTAGAGAAAGAGGAAGGGAGAGAGAGAGAAACATTAATGTGAGAGTGAAACATCAACTGGCTGCCTCCTGCACGTCCCTAACTGGGGATCGAGCCCACAACCCAGGCATGTGCCCTGACCGGGAACCAAGCTGGCAACCTTTTGGTACAGAGACAACACCCAACCAACTGAGCCACAACAGCCAGGGCACTTAACTTCTTTAGGCCTCCCTTTTTCCCATGTATATAATGATGACGATGATGATGATGATAACGATACCTACCTTATAAGACTGATGTAAGAATTAAAGTCAATGAATGTGGAGAATGTTGGAAAAAGTCTGGCACAGATGTATTCAAAAGATGAAAGCTTTGTTGTTTTTGTTAGCTGGAGCTATGTAATATGTAGTATTTTATTGATCAGGGAGGAATTGTGCTTATATAAAGAGATTATTATCCTGTTTGAAAGGATTTACAATATTCCAGGCAGAATTTTAATAATGCTACTTGCTACTTGTTTTATATATAGTTTGCTCTACTGTCTCTTGAAATAAAAATGCATTCAGTTTTAATACATTTAACTATTTGTGGCATGTTGAATTTGTTTGGGATGGCAGAAAGAACACTAAGAAGGCCTGGGTTAGAATTCCGGTTTTGCTACTTACTGATTTGGAGACTTGGGTCAAAGTATACACTCAGTATGTTACTTTTTATGTGTATAAACTGTAGATATAGACTATCAGTTTTTTTTAAGAGAGATGTTATGAAGATCAAAATAAGACAATGCATCGAAAAGTACTTTGTATATCACAGAACAGTCTCCACTAAAGGCTATTGTTTTCTGCTCCCAGTTGTTCTTATACTCTTTTATTTAATTAAATCAGTAACTTAAAATTTCTATGATCCTCTATATTTGGATATAGGGTCACTTTTCATCCATTACACATTTTCAAGTGTGTAGAAACAATTTGCGTATTTAGATGCAAGATCACTGAACAAATGTTTTCACAAGTATTGTGGGTCTTTGTGTCAAAGCCTAGGAATTGGTATTCTTCATATCCACTTTCTTGATGTCATATATCACACTGCCAAATAGATCTGAGTACACAAGAAATGCAAAAATTAAGTACAGCAGGTTTCACAATTTTGGTTCTGTTACTAATAATTCTTCAGTGCTGTGGTAAATATGAGAAATACCTCTTTTGTGTTTCTCAGAGTATTGCTAAATATTTTCAGTAGAGATGAAGCAAGATTGGAAGGCAGCACATCCTTATGGTAGGGCCATGTCTTCTGTTAGGTTTCAGCATAGCATCTGGTACTATGTAAATGCACTAATAGAATAATACACATGGCAAGAAGTGATCACATACATTTCATATACTCATCATTTAAAAACTTCATTCTTTTAAGTATTTCAATTCAAAACACTCCCTTTTCTCTTGTCCTCATGATTTTTATTCTCCATATATCTGTTTAGTCTATTTTTTCACCCACCTACCTACCTGCTTGCCTTCCTTAGAAGATGTATTGAGCATTGTGGGCTCTGGGGTAATAGAAAGATGTATAATCCAGTGTGTGTGAGAGTAAGGAGAGTGTACATACACATAATAGTTCAAGGCTGTATTACAGGATCAGGTAAGAAGAAAGTGCTGAGTGTTTTTTCAATGTGGAAACATCCAGCCTTTCAATATTAGAGAAGTTGAAACAGGACAAATTTTAAAGGATATTTTTAGTTATTATGGTGCATAATTGGGGATAGTGAAAGTTCAGTTCTGTGTAGTATGATCTTAATATAAAAGTGATTTAGTTGAAATCCTTTAGTGAACAATTATTACATGCTAGGCAGTGTGAAAAATGCTTTCCGTTCATTGCCTCATTTAATCCTCATATCAACTCCATGTAATACATAGTATTATTATCTCAACTTTACAAATGAGGAAACTGAAACTAAGAAAGGTAATGTAGCTTGTCCAAGGATACTTAGTTAATAAGTGGTGAGCAGTATATTAGCCAGAATGGTCTCTTAATATATAAAGTAGATCATGCCACTCTCATGCTTAATACAGTCTAATGGCTTACAATAGAAGCACACATCTCCCAGTGGCCTAAAAGTCCTACTTGATTGCTTCACTCAATCCTTTTAAAACATCAGATACCACAGGCTAGCCCACTGGCCTTTCCATTCCCTGAAAACCGTATTGAGAATTTTGCTCTTTCTCTGCCCCAGATCTTGTCCAGGCTAGGCAATTCTTGTTAATTAGGCCTTATCCCACATGTCACCTCCTCTGAGAGGCCTTGCCTAGCCACCACATCTGAAGGAACCCTGACAGTCCTCCTCAGTAATGTCTCACAATACTCTATTTGATGATCATTTTTTGAAAATTTTCTGTTAATTAATCAATTTATTTTTATCTCCATGACTCTAATGTAAATTGCATGAGAGCAGAAGGATCTTCTTTGTCTTGTTCACCCATATATTCAGCACTTAGGAGAACAGAGCCTGGCACACAGTAGATGCCCAATAAATTAGTTGAATGGATGATTGAGTTTGACTCTAGAACATTAACTGCTACAATGCATTTTCTCTCTTTGAGAAATGATACACGATGACATATTTGCTAATTTTCTTATTCCTACTTTTATAGATCAATTATAAACATTTTCAACTCTGTTTTCAATATACTTGTCCCCAAATTGAAATTACTTAGGAAAATAAAAATATTCCTTCAGCAAACTTGTTGGAAACTGAAGAGAAGTCATTAAGTTTAGATAATAAACACATTTCTATTATTTGAAAAAAAAATCCTTCTAATTCCTTATAATCTGAAATAAAAATTTACTGTGATAAAATAGTCCTTTTGAGAGTTGGTCACTTATAGCTGACTCATTCATTTTGCAGGAACAGTTGACAGCATCTGTAAAAGTTTACATGGTTCCTACTAGTAGTTTTGCTTTTTGGGACTATGTCTTACTGAAATACTAATACCAGTGTGCAGAGATAGGTATGTGCAAAATTAGATATTGCAGCCTTGTTCATCATAGTGAAAAACTGAATTCAATCTAAATGCCATAAATCGATGATTCTGTAACTAGAGTATATATAGAATAGTATACTATTCAGACATTAAAAGAATTGGGAAATTTCTATATATTGACATGGAAATGTATCTGAGGTATATTAATTGAGAAAAGAAAGTTGCAGAACACTCTTTTAAGTATGGTTTTATTTTTTAAAATAAAAACAGTCTTTAACTGCTTTTATGGTGTGTGTGTGTGTGTGTGTGTGTGTGTGATTATAAATATATAGAATATATAAATGAATAGAAGATATTCAACAAACTTTTAATAATGTTACTGTCTTACCAGTGAGATTCAGTATGGGGAAAGTCATATTTTAATTTTCATACATGTAGGTTATTCAGTTTTGTTTCAATCATAATGTATTATGTAAAAATTAAGCAAATGCTTAAATTAAAAAGAAATGTGACTGACTTTTTCTGTAGCCAGAGACAGCTATCTTGAAATCAGAATGCATTCAGGGTTTGAAGAAGTAAGCATTAGGAACAGAGCATGTGCACCTGTTATACTGGAGGGCCCTGAAGTCTCCTTGTTAAAATGAAAACACCAGGATTAGACCTTGGGTCAAATAGACATAGGAGCTATATACCAGCTGTGTGACCTTGGACAAGATACTTCACCTCTTGTTGCTCAATTCCCTTGCCTGTTAAGAGGAGCTAATCAGCTGTAGAGAGTGTGCCTCAATTGGTTGAACATTGTCCCATGCACTGAAAGGTCACTGGTTCGATTCCCAGTCAGGGCACATGCCCAGGTTGTAAGCTTGATCCCCAGTGGGGGGCATGCAGGAGGCAGCCAAATGATGTTTCTCTCTCTCGTTGATGTTTCTCTCTCTCCCCCTCTGCCTTCCTCTCTCTCTAAAATCTAAAACATATTAAAAAAAAAAAAAAGCTAATCATTCCTACCATATAGCAATGCTGGAACAATAAAAGCATAGAATGCATGAGAAGGCCTATTTGATGACTGGGTGGGAAGGAGGCTAAAGTTGAAATGGGATTTGGAGGTTGTCAGTACACACCACCATCATCATTATGTGCCAGGATTATAAGAGAAGTTAGGAGAAGTAATTTGCTCACAGTGACCCACTAAGTAGCTGGGTCCAGAATCCACGCCCAGGTCCGACTCCGGAGCCTGAGCCCTTAACTGCTGCACTGCCTGAGACTCTGTTCCCCTTTGTCCAGGTTTCACAATTAGCCAGAATTTGTCATAATTCAAAGGCATTTCCCTTCTCTGAATTTATTCTATTATGTTAAAAACCAGTGATGTGGTGAGAGGAAGTAACTACAATTGGGGTTTAAAATTTTTTTTAGTAGCGAAGTAATTAACACCTGTTTAGAAAAGTCAGGTTTGGCCACACATTGTGCTGACCTGAGAGGTCTGGGCATGGCAGCAGCTCAGATTCTGGTCCTGGATATGTTAATACTTACTTTCAATGAACTCCCACATCTGCTTTATGAGTATGTTTTAGAAAATGAAATACACTGTTACTCATGCCTGTGAGGCAATCCTGGCATACTGAAGAGGCAAAATGCAGAGGTCAGTTTCTCGTGGCTCAGTAAGGCACTGGACGGGGAAATGGAATAAAAAGACACAAAATGCAGCAGTTGTGGACTTCAGGTGTGATCCGGGTACCACACTTTGGTTAGTGTAGAATAAATTAGAGAAAAGTCTTTCAAAAAACCCAGATTGTGTGGAGCATTTTGTAAGCAGAGAATTTTGAGTCAGGACTGCTAGCTACCTTGGGTTCATTGCTTTGGACTCTGGAGCACAGAGACTTGGACATATGTTGACCTTAGAGTGACATATTAAATAAATAATAAGCAAGTTTGTATACAAAGAGATAGCTAAACGTGTTAGTTCCCAAGATAATAGAATATATTAGCAATGTTTGTGTTTAGAAAATAACCTTTCACTCTTTTGAAATCTATAAAAAATTTAAGTTGAAGAGCTAATAAGAGAACAATTACATTTTTCCATTTTATCACTTATGCATTATATAGTATAGCAGTATATGGTGACACAGATAAGTAGATAATTAGAAAGGGTATGTTTGCATGAATGAACCCTCCGTTTTCTGAGTGAGCTCTCCTTGGAATCCAGAGGAAAGTAAATTGGATGAACAAGATCCTACTAACAAGGACATGACTAATGTCAGCAAATAACAAAGTAGCTACAACTTACTCTGTACTTACTATGTGTCATGTAATCCTCACAATGGCCCCACAGGGTAGATATTTTCATCCCTATTATATAAATGAAGACACAGAATAGGGCTTGGAATTAATTTATGTTTTCTTTGGCTATGTGCCATACCACCTCAGAAACTGTATTTTGCAGTTTAAAAGATTATCCTAGTCACCTCAAAACCCCTTCAGTAGAAGGACTGACTGGCAAATAGGTAGGGAAAAGAGCATTTCAATGACATGGAAGGTTTTTAGATTAGATTAGACCAGAAGTTCTTAGTTCCAGCTGCACATTAGAATACTCTGGGGAGTTTCCAAAAAATACCCAGACCCTATCACAAAGCAAGTGAATTAGAATCTTCTCATTAGAACCCAGAAGAGATTTTAAAAGAGCAAACCCTTTAGATGTTTCCAGGGTACAGCCAGGGTAGAGAACTACATTGCATCTGTAGAGAGGCATGAGGGAATAGCCATGGTCTATGTGTGAATTGTTCTCACATCAACCTAGAGAATCACAGTGTTAATGTGGTTTGTGTGTGCAACAGATGTGTGTAGATTGATTGATTGAAACCTGGAAAGAGTTTTGAGATCTGGAACATTAAGATAATGTGCATTGAAAAGTTCACATACTATCCAGATGTATTGTATAAATGTACATCCTTCATCATAAGTAGAAGGTACTTAAAATTGTGCCTTAATAAAAATATATCTGCATTTTAGTTATGACATCATGAACACCTTGCACATTCCAAAGTTTTCCAAAGGGATGGAGTAAAGCCATTGACTTGGCACAGTGCATGGTATCTGTACTTGCTGTTTCCTTCCCTTCCCTCTCGTCTTCTTATCTTTTCCCTTCCCTCTTTATCTCTTCCTTTCCCTACTCAGCAGAGAAAGTGGAGAGATACTAACAGGGATGAAAGTGTTAATTTTATAGATTACAAAATGAGTCAGTGTGTTTTTGTGCACCTCTCCCCTCCTTCAACCCGTAAAATTACAGAACAAAGAGCTGATTATAGAGATTGGTCCACCAATTCTTAAAAACGAAAACAGAAAACCAGAGGTTAAATGTGCCTTTGGCTTAAATGTTTCCTCTTTCCAAAAAATATTTGAAGCTGCACTAGAACATTGCAGAAAATTGATAACATATAAAAATAAAGGTAAAGATTTTGGAAAAGAGGATGTAGCATTATGATAGCCATAGGAGCTTCGCATAATTTTGTGAATGAGTAAGAAATTTACTGTGGACTTCCCGATAAGAGAAGAAAGTTTACATAATATAGTTAGCAAAAAGAGGAAATGTACAGTGATTACTTAGGGATGACAAGAAACTTCCGCCTTGAGACCTTATAGGGGACATTGTGTGTCAGGATAGCAGCGACTTCCTTGACTACCGTTTCATAACAAATACCAAGTAGTTTCAGTATTTCTGTTCCTTGTAGTTGAAGACATAATGTTAAAGCCCAGCTCAATAAGGTCCATCTTCTAAGGAGATGTTGGATTTGAGCTAATCTTTGTAATGTATCTATGCTTTCTTTGTTTATTTTTATTATTTTCTCCCTGCTTTTCATTAGAGATTTCTTTAAGTCAAAGTATAGATGAATGAGTTCTGCTTTTAACCTACTACATAATTTTTTTTTTAATCCTCACCCGAGGACATTTTTCCATTTTTTGTTCAGATAGAGTGGGAGGGTGAGAGAGGAAGAGAGAGAGAGAGAGAGAGAGAGAGAGAGAAAGGAAGAGAGAAAGAGAGAAACATCGACGTGTAAGGGAAACATCGAGTGGCCACCTCCCACACGACCCAACCGGGGCCGGGGACAAACAGCAACCAAGGTACATGCCCTTAGCAGGAACCGAACCCGGGTCTCTCTGGACCGCAGGCCGATGCTCTAACCACTGAGCCAAACCGGCCAGGGCCCTACTACATAATTTTGCTTTTCCTTAGTTAACTATTTACTAATAGAGACATTTATAACTTATATTTAGTTGCTTGGGATCCTTGGAAGGCCTGAGATCTGCCCTGTCTTGTTTTGGCTTTCCCTTTTCCTGAAAGTGACATTTGTTGATAGGGAAGAGGCTGACAGACAGTGTTATCTGTCTGGAAGGTAGCCAGACCAGGACTCACGTGTGTTGATGTTATTGGCGATGGGCAAGGAACACCTTTCCCCTGATGACTTTGCAGATGCAAAAGTAATGGTGGGATTTAGTGCAACTTAGAATATTATGGTGGCAGCATGAGTATGGATAGAAAATCAAGAGGTGCTCTGCTTCTTCCAATGAAATAAGCTAGCAGAGACTCACCTTCCCAAAAGGCTCTGAATTCCACATTTGGCAAGTTGTGTTTTTGGGGTTTTTTTGCTATTGTTGTTTTTAATCTTAGCATCTTCTGCAGGTGTTGTCTGGTCCTTAGGAGTAATGGTGAGCTGAATCCGAACTGAATGCAGAAGGCGATTTTTGCCATGCAAAATCTGTTTGTGTAAACTTGAATTTCAGTTGTCTTTCTTATTTTCTTTCTGGCAGCAAATATTAATGCTTAAAGACATGCTGCCACTCATTTCTGGAAAGCACCAAATATTTGGTTTTTATCTGTATTCAGACAGAATCAGTTTCAAGTTGTTTCTGTAGATACTAAACATAAATATTTAGATAAAACAAGTTTATAAATTATGTAATTTACTCCATCATCTGTGGAATTATGATTTTTTTCCTATGGTAGATTAAAAAATTTATTGAACACGTACTTTGTAAAAGGCATATGGGTAATAAGTGCAGAGTAGGTGGATACATTATCTAAAATAGACATGGGGATAGCCCACTGTAAACTTCCGGTCTTGTTGAGAATTGAAAATATTAAATTTAATTAAATTATTTTAAAGTAGGATGTTTTTAAGAGACAATTATTCATTGTAGTGAAAGTTGAACATGCATATGTTTGGGGCACCATAGAAAGGAGAGTGTAATGAAGTTCAGAATACATAGATTTGAAACCACATATTAAAAAAGACAACACGTATTAGTAGAGATGATTAAATCAGGAAGGAGGAAGATTAAGATCATACTTTGAAGGTTATCTTGTGTTTTGGGGAAGCTTCTTGAGATGGAGAACTTGTCTGATAATAATTTTCATTACAGTATTAAAATATAATCAATAAGTTGCTTTTAACATATGAGTGAGGCTCTGTGAGTGACTCATTTATTGCACATGTTTGAAACAGAACATTGCAGCATGACAGAATAATAATTATTAATTTTTATTATTTTTGACATGTTTTAATAGTGTAATATATATAGTGTAATTATATATACATATATATAATTTTATGTATGACCCCAGTAAGTTCCTCGATGTTCACATAATACACTTTTTATAATCTGTTGGTGTAAACTTGAATTTCAGTTGTCTTTCATCTATCATCTATCATCCTCGGTAGTGTGACTGCTCTTCATGTTTTATTTTAAGCATTATGTTTCAAGGCTTTTATTTAGAAAGGTATTTTTCTTTGCTTCTATTTAAAAAGTAAAAATTTCCAAACAACATATTAAGATCTCTCTTCTGATATTTTAAATTTAAAAATCTAAAAATAAATTTTGAGATTATTTTGGGTTGTTTTTGCAACATTATTGTATTTATCTCAAGATTCTTTTTCTTTTTAAAGGGGTATTTGGAACCTATATTTAAACAACCTGAAAAATGGGTCTTCTCTTACTCATACACACAAAATAGCTCTTAATATTATAAGTATATTTCATTTAGACATACTCCATTGAGACAACTAGTCAGATTGAAAAAGATTATTCTATGATTCTTCCTCTTTTTAATTCATATTTCTCCTCTGAAAAATCCCTTATTGTCCATCTACCCATCTATCCATCCATCCAAGCATCCATCCTTTTATTTGTTCATCTCCATTTATTATTTAATTTGTTCATCAAATATATATTAAGTATACACAACACTCAAGAGAGTGAACTGGCATCTGGGTGGATGAGAAGGTGCTACAAAATTGCCTACATCATGGGGCTTATGATTCTGGGAGACAAAAGTAAAAAATATTAATTTTCATAAGTAACATGGTTAAGTAACATGCTTTAGGAATTTGCAGAAAACAAAGACAATTTGCAGCTCGTAGGGAGGGTGGGGGTGGGTTAAGTACTTCAGAAATACTTTTTCAGTTAAGCTGACCTACTCAATCCTTGCTGTCTTTGTTTGTTTTTTGTTTCTTGATGAAGGAACATGTTTTACTCCTTAGCATTTAGTAAAACAAATATGGTTGAAGATAGCTGTTCTCAACTCAAAATGCCTAGACTATGCTTAGATTTTTAAGACATTTCACATTGTCAGTACTTTCATTTTTTTGTAGTTAAAATGCAGACATTATTAAATACTCATTAAAATGACAAAAAAAAATATGAAGAGCTATCTGTCCTCAAAACTCATGTTCTTTACTTTTCTTACTAAAGAAACCTTAGTTGCAATGTTGCCATGTTTTTTGAGAAGTACTTACTGTGATCTTTACTTGCTTTTCTGTACTTTAATATTACAAAACATTATTTTCAGAGGCAAAATCAGTAAAGGCTTGGAGGATTTAAAACGTGTTGTTCCAACAGGAGAGACATACATCCATGAAGGACTAAAGCTAGTAAGTTCTTTGACATTTATGCATATGGGAGAGAATGTTTTCTTATGCTGTAATGAAATAATTTATAACTCTCTAGTAAAATTGAAAGACCTCATTACATATTTATCTTAGAAAAATTTTAAATTCTTTTAGTTGTTCTAGGGATGACACTGATAGAAAACATTATTTATCATGGTAATAAGAAAAGTTTAGATGGCATGTTGCCTTTTAAGAAATTTTCTGTTTTCTCAATGGTTATATTCAGACTAGTCAACCAAATCTAAAAATCTGTGTCATTTAAACCCAATAGTAACTACTCTATAATGTAAATATATACATATTTCACATATAAGAGTAAACACAAATACTGTGTTTTAAAAGCCAGTCCATAATTTTTTTTTCTTTATTGATTTTAGAGAGAGAGGAAGGGAGAGGGAGAGAGAGATAGAAACATCTATGAGAGAGAACATCGATTGGCCGCCTCCTGCATGCCCCCCACTGGGGATTTGGCTCACAACCTAGGCATGTGCCCTGACCGGGAATCGAACTGGCGACCTCTTGGTGCATGGGTCATGCTCATCCACTGAGCTACACCAGTCGGGCAGTCCATAATATTTTCATTTTGTCACATGTACAAATTCAGCTTGATAGAGAATGCTAGTTCAAAGTTAAGATTAAATTGTGAGTTAGATAATTATTCCTCATTTCTAGGCAAATGAACAAATTGAGAAAGCAGGAGGCTCAAAAACCTCCAGTATCATCATCGCTCTGACAGATGGTAAGTTGGACGGTCTGGTGCCATCATATGCAGAGAAAGAGGTGAGTGTTGAACTGAAACTGCTCTTTCCAGCCCAGTGTATTCTGCTGTGTGTCTCTGCAGGTGTAGCCCGATATTGGAGGAATTCACCTCTCTCTCTACCTCTGTCTCTATTCCTCTCCGTAGGCCCACTTATCCAGGTCATTTGGGGCCAGAGTTTATTGTGTTGGTGTCCTTGACTTTGAACAAGCTCAGGTACGTACAGCAGATCCGCAAACTTCAATCTAAGTCACATAGTCATCTGAAGGATAGTTTATCAGATTCTTTTCACTGATGACTTACTCTGACATTGATCAACCATTAAAGATCTTCTATAAAAATGGCCATATTCTTGTATGTCGTGATTAGTAATGTCTGATTTTGATAGGTTTCATTTCTGAAAATAGAACTCTAAATTTATTGACCATTTGTTTGGTTTGGAGGAACTAATATAGGACAAACATAATATAGGTTAAAATGATATGAGTACGCCTGTTCTTTAATTCAACTGACAAGATTATTATGACAGTCTTGTTTAGGTGTTTTTTAGTTTGATTTAAAACTAGACCCTTAGGAGTGCAGGGATTTAGGAAATTTGCTTATGAGAAATCTTTAATAATTTTCTTAAAAATTTTTGTTCATGAAGTTTTAAGGATTTATATGTTAAATTTTTTTTTTTTTGTACTCACAAAGTGATTTTGCATTTCAGTTTTGGGTTGGGCATGACTAGGACTCCTGCGTCTCATGACATTTACAGCCAGTAGAGTTCTATACTGTTTTGAAATGGAAACTTGAGGCCAGTGTACAGGGGCTGTGGCTGATGTCAGTCCATTTCACTGGGATGCATTTAGAGTATCACTCGTACCATCACCTTCAGTTTCTGACAGGCTGCACTAGTGGATTAATCCTGTGGTGTAATTTTTCAGAAGAACATAATTAAAACATAATGAAGTTTATAAAGTGTTATATGTCTCAACCACCTCTTAATTAAATCTTCCTCCTCTTTCTAAAGCTCGAAAGAATTGCTGATTCCAAGGAACAAGTTTTTCCTGTCAAAGGTGGATTTCAGGCTCTTAAAGGAATAATTAATTCTGTGAGTATTTCTCTGGGGGCAGGAAAGGCTCATAATTTTAGATATCTTTTAAACTGCAAGAAGTAATCTTGATATACAGTTCAGGTGGTCATTATCTTGAAGAAAGAGTCTAAGAAGGAAGTTTGTTCGGTGTTGCAAAATCAGTGTAATTTGTCAGATTTGGTATTAATTCTTGCAAATTGAGCTCTGTGAGATTGGGTTTGTGATTTCAAGTTTAAGATTTTCATAAACAATTTTAGACACTTCTACCCTTTGAGGATGGTGTTCCTCAGCATCTTGATAGCTGGAGAGTTTTATAGGCTTTATAGAAGTGATGTAAAATAAAAATTTGGATTGGAGTGTGTGATTACTCTCTTTCCAATATGGTATTTCCTAGCTATCAGTCAGGCAACTGGAACCACTGGCTGAGTATTTGACTGCTCTCGTTGTTCTTTCCATTTTAATGATGAATAGTTTCACTGGAGCTCATAGCATTTCTGTTTCAAATTCAGCAGAGCTGTCTCTGGTGATCATTAGAATCTGGGCTATCCTAACATGGCATGGGGAAGTGGAGTGATGAAATGCAAAGCAAAACTCCTGGGCTTTCACAGCTGAAGTTTATGTTTCATTTTACTGCCTTTTGCTAGAAGCACTAGGAACAGTTGCTATTAAGTATTTATGACATTTTGGTAAACATCATCCTAAAATGGAAGTGAATAATATAATATTCTCTAAGTCAAAGCTTTTCCTTTAATCTTTAGGTATTTATTGAAGGGGGAAAAAAAATCACAGTTTCTTCTGACATTTGGCTGTGGCATTTAAAATTTCTCTTTCAAGATCATGTTTTTCAAAAACACAGAGTGAGATTTATTGAATTTGGTTTTAATATCATGTAGGCCTTTTTTTTTTTTTTTCCTTTTCTAATTAATGGAGCTTTTCAGAAGAGACATACAACTTGGCCCTATCACAGATTTAGTACCTCTAGTGGACAGGCCAAATGGAAATTCAGAATGGAACAGAGATTTAAATATTTTAGAAGTTTACATATATTATTGTGTTTGGTTTTTATTAAAAAATTGCAGTATTTTTATTCAAGGTAAATGCTCTATAACTGTGATTTGTTTTAAAATATAGGACTATTGTATTTAAAATTAGAAATATCATATGGACATTGCAAAATGGAGGAAAATTTGACCCTATAAATAAACAAGTCAATGGACTATATTTTAAATAGAATTTTATTGTGCTTGAGAATTTGCAATTATTTTACTAATTGTACTGGTAGAGAGCAAAGACATTACTGAGTTATTCCCATTGGAATATTTATTCTGTATATAAAAGATTTAATTCAAAATTATCCAAGTGACTAATTGCCTTTTCAAAACTCTTTTTATGGGTTATGACTACAGATTTCTCCTTCAAGAAATTAGTAGTCAGCTATCAGAGGAGATAATGTTGTTATGCTTTGTTATATTTATTTGTTAAATTTTATTTTTTAAAATTTGTATTAGGGAAAATTTAGAATTGAATTTCTAACTACAGTCATTCTTTCCTGAAGTTTGTGATGGACTTTAGCTTGAATAAGTTATATTGAAAGACTTAGTATATGTTGGGGCAGATGTGGAGGAAAAGGAACCCTCACACACCGCTGCTGGGGATGTAAACTGGTACAGCCACTACAGACAACAGTAAGGAGGTTCCTCAAACAATTAAGAATAGATCCTCCATCTGACCCAGCGATCCCTCTTGTGGATATCTGCCCCCCAAATTTGACAACATTTATTCATAAAGATATATGTACCCGTATGTTAACTGCAGCATTATTCATGGTGGCTAAGACATTGAAACAATCTAAGTGTCCTCCGATGAGTGATTGGATAAAAAAAAGATGTGGTACATATATACAATAAAATACCACTCAGCCATAAGGAAGAATGAAATACTGCCATTTGAGACAACATGGCTGGATCTTAAGAGTACCATTCTAAGTGAAATAAGTCAGATGGAAAAGGACAAGAACCATATGATTTCACTCATGTGGGATATTAAACAGAAAGCAACAAATGAACAAACAAAACAAACTCATAGACACAGACAACAATATGGTGGTTATCAGAGGAGAAGGCGTTGGGAGGAAGATAAAGAGGGTAAAGGGGGCCAAATATATGGTAATGGAAGGAGACTAGATTTGGGGTGGTGAATATACAATTCAATATACATATGACGTATTATAGAATTGTACACTTGAAACTTATATATTAACCCATGTCACCGCAACACATTATAATAGAAAGATTTGTGTTATTTTAGCCATAAATTGCTAACATAACCTCTTCAGTTTCATCTGACGGGAGCTGATGATTGTAGCATTCATCTCAAACAGTCAGACTTCAGCTATTTTGTCACTAAAGGAGGAGTAAATTATCCTCAGGGAAGCCAGACTCTGGGGAAACCTGGCCGAGTTGGCAGGTAGACAAAAGGACCCTTTACAACCAAAGCTGATCTCACAGATGGCTGAGATTTTTATCAACAAGATGATAGTTGGTATTTTTGCCCACTTTGTAGAAATTTAAGGCATTTCAAGCACTTTATCTCTCTTCAAGGCAGAAATTGCTCCACCCAATAATATACAAAAACTAATTCTGCCTCAAATTTGAATTGTACTTTATACTTTACAAAGTACCACCTTATCTTAAAAAATTATATTTGGTATTTAAAACAAATAAAGTATATCTATTTTAAGGTAAGAGCAGAGAGAAGAGAATATCTTTTTATTTTTTATGATTTACCAAACTAATGGATCAAATTGTACTTAGAATGTACTTAAGCAAATGGAAGAAATCTGAAAACTTAAGTCTTTCAGATCCTTGGTACCATGAAGGCAAATTATATGTTGAATTGATCATATTTTCCTGCTAGAAGTTATTTAAATACATCTGGCCTTGTTAATTATCAGTACATTATTTAAAGTTAATATTTAATTGAGAAAAAGTAATAACATGGTTTTCCTATTGTTTTTGTTTTGTTTTGTTTTTGTCCTCCCTCTCCTGCCCACCAAAATCCAGCAACCTAAATGGTCTGATCCACTCATGTATAAGATATCACATTTTGTCAAGACATAGTTTCCGCTTCTTAATCAGCAAGAATAGGAGTTTCATTTTGGAGCCTTTCTTTATTGTGGCTAAAAAACAACATTGTAGTAGTTCAATCTATTATAACATCAAAAGCAAGAGACTGAAAAAGGCCTTTGTTATGAACATTTTACATGTTAACAATGTAATACCTTTTGTCAAATTTACTTGATTCAGAAAATTATTTTAATGTTTTATTTTAATTTGGAGAGAAATATATCATTTCAAAATTTTTAGATTTTTATCCAGGCAAACATGATATGTAACAATTTTTGGAAAATTGGTTTAATCTCCAGTGTTAGTTAGCACATATAAAGGTTTAAAATTCATTATTATCTCAAGTAGATACTGGTAAAACAACTTTTCCTCTTTTTTCACCTTCTTTTCCCATTGTCTAATTTATTATTTATTTACTCGTTTATTGAGCTTTTACTATGCTTCAGGGCATCATTTTAGGTGTGGAAGAAGGGACACAAACTTAAATAAGACAAAGTATCTGCTCTGAGGGGGCTTGAAAATAATGATAATTTGAGGTTTGGAATATGGTGGTCCCGTGCAAGAATTATAGTGTGGGGATTTGGAGGAGGGCTATTTCAGTGAGTCGCCCTATGTGATAAAAAGGAACCCTATAAAGCAATTTTTGCTAAAATGCCAGTATGGCTAGAGTAAAGTTGACAGATGGTTGGGCTAAGTTTGGTTATGTGAAGTCATGAGAGGCTTTTTGTGGTGGGGGTTGGATTTCACTGTGATAATTGGAGTAGATTTAATGAGAAACAAGGAACACAGAATTTTAGGAACAGCCTGGGCTAAGAGGCTGAGGCATAGGAGTGAGTGTGGCTTGGCCTAGATTCTGGAGGGATATGGGGGATGAACATTGACCTGTAGGCTGGGTCCAGACCCTCCAATGTTTGAATGGGGGATTGGGACTTATTTAATAATAATTGGGGAACCATGGAATATTAATTTGGAACATGATATTTCTATGATAGAAGTGAATGTTTAGGAAGAATACTCCTATGAAAATGTATAGGATGATTTGGAAGATGCAAAGGTATGTTCTAAGTTTCTTGCAATAGTTTTTGTGAGACATGGTAAAAGGAAACCTGATATAGTGGAGACAATATGGTCGGGAATAGAAAGAACTGGCTGAGTTCCAACTCTGCCACTGCCTAGCCATGTGGCCTGTTTATGTTCTGTAATGTAATCTGAGTTTTAAAATTTTGATCAAATAGGAATAATGACATCTGTTTCATTGGGTTGTCTTGTGAATTAAATGAGATAATGATTAAGAATGATCTAACTCAGAAGGGCTGGCCTTTAAAACAGTTGGTAGGAAGCCAGGAATGGCATGAAGTGAGGATTGTGTAGGATGGGGTTGTTGATCCTTCTGTAGAGCAGTCCAGTGGGAGAGATGGCCAGCATTCTAAACAATCAATGACTCAGGTCTAAGAGGGCAAGGCATTGATATGTGAGAGGATCAACTCTGGCAAGTGGGTCATAATCACAAAGACTTCTAGATGGTGTAGTTACCCAAAGTCAAGTATTTGGCCATGCCCTTGTTCTAAATCATTAGGCCATGGGACTAGGACCCAGCCAATAACTGGGAAAGGAGATCCAGCATCCGCAAGACAAAAGCTATGTGGGATTTCAGGACCATGCATCCAGAAAAGAGCCACCATTTTTGTGGGAGGACCTGTAGTACTTGCTGACTTAGTGATCCAGAGCGGACACCTAGTTTTTAAGAAGGAAACAGCATCCATAATGGACCCTACTTCCTCAGGGCTTACTTTAGTCACTGAGATTCTAGGTCTTTTGCAATCAAGCTAGGACAAAGACCTCGAGGGAAATGACTAATATACTGTCTGCCCTGGTCAGAATCTTATCAGAGACAGGGTGGAGCTGAAACTCCAGGTATGAAACTTTTGTTGAGTCAGGTTTTGAAGGCGCTGGCAAAGATTAGCTGGCAACTTTTCATTGCTGTTAGTACTGTGAAGGCAGTGAAATTAGAAACAAAAAGGTAAATTTGGGAAGCTTTAAAAAGTTAATAGAATTTGAGAGCTCACTAGATACATGAAGAAAAGGACAGAGAGGAGGTCAAATGTAACTTGGCCATGTTCCCCTGTCTAAGACGACTAACTAGAGACAGTGAGAGTGAAAGCTGTCTTTACAGAGGGTCCCAGAGTGTTAGAAGATAATGTGGAATTGGTGGAAGGGCAGAGAGAGATGCTAAAGTGGGCCTAGTGAGAAATCCTGGTGGGAGATGGCCCTTCACGGGAGATGGGAGTGGAGGTCCAGTGAAATGTGCAAGTCGGAAAACTTCAGAATGTCAGTCATTCTTCCTCTTCTTGCTCTTTCTTCTCTCCCTTCGCCCACAAAGACAAGGATATAATTCTTCTATTTCCCAATTTAGATTACTTTAAGTCTTACAATGTTTAACAATTATTTTGGGTTTCTTGGAAAGGTGAGTGCAGGACTTTTTATTTAAAAATAAAATATTCAAATAGTATAAGTCAGACTGACATGTGAGTAACACGTGGTTTCTAGTTTAGTGTTTCATAATGCAGCGCTGTGGAAGAAAACATTAAACATTTTAAAAAGCCAGGATTGCCAAAAAATATGGAAAGAATAAAAATCAAAATGCTCGGGGGAAAACCCCCCCTCCTTTTTATATTTTTTTCTAAAACCAAGACCATGGGATGTTTTTCTCTTTGCAATTATTTCCACAGTTTTTTAATAGAGTCCCTCAGAAAGTATTAAACAGAAGAGATGAATCAGTTGTGAAGCTGGTTTTATAAATAACCCTGATGGAGAAGAATTAAGAGCACTGCATCCTAGGTGCTGGCAGCTAATGTCCCAGTTCCTAAGTACCTAATGGGGAAGTACAGGAACATAAATAGGAAGGGAATGATCACTCATTCCTGTAGCAAATTTAAATAAAACTATAATAGATTCTTATAAAGGAAAAAAAGTGCACATACATTTTAAAAGTAACTTCACTCCTAGTGCTGGAAATAGAAACTTCATTGAACCTTTGGAGCTAAATTATTTCTTTCAGCAATGTCTATTGTTGCTGTTGGGTTTTTTTGTTTGTTTAAGTATCGAAGAAAGGTATCTAAACTATGTTTTAATGGAATGAGAAGACATTGCAAAATCATTGCCTCTTCAGGTAAAACATTTCCATATAAGAGGGTACCTAACAAACATTCTGGTAAGACCTTAGCTTATGTAATTTTAGCAGGTTCTACTATGAATGCTGACTGGCTAGTTGTGGAAATCTTTATTTATAAAATTATGGTTTGATAAAAAATCCTCAAGTCTGAACTAACTATAAAGATATATTCACAGGGAAAAAGAACTTACTCAAAATTGGAAATCAGTTTCTAGAACTTTTTTTAAAAAAGGACTGGCTATAGTGTAAGGCTCATTATAAATCAGATTTTTCTGGGCTTCTGTTTATCCAAGGCTCTTCAGTACTGAATGTAGCTGAGGAGTCTCGTAATGACACCTTTCATATCAATGGTAGGAAGATGGGGACTGTGTTTTCCTCCTCCTTTTTAGCCTGGTGTCTAAGATAGCATCGAGTAAGCAGTCATTACTTAATTCAGATTTATAAATGAGTACATCGATAAAATCCATGTTTCCTGAAACTATTTTTGCATATTTATAATATAGTTATGGTGATTTAAACATTAAAAAAAAAAAAGCAACTCTTTTTTTTCTTTTGACCAGAAAATATTTTGAATTGACTTCTGATTCTTTATAACTTAGATTTCATCCTCTTATTTATAGTCCACTGTTTTAAGATTTTTGGTTACAAGTGACAAAAACCAAGTTTATACTAGCTTAAGGGAAATAAAATTATTTGCTTATATAACTGGGTGGTCCAGAGGAGGAAAATGCCTCAGTTTCAGTTGGATCCAGAGAATCAATCAATCCATGTTTTTGGAATCTTCCTCCTTTGTAAATATTGCCTATGATTCCATTTGCCTCATTCTCTTCATGTTCAGGTGAGTGTCAGATGAAGTTTTCAGGCTTACAGGGTCTTCAGTTCGCAAGCCTGTTGAAAAGAACGAGGTCTTGTCTCTGGGTGTCAGTATATTTGGTTGCAGATAAGAACTGTGATGGACTCAGTTGGATCAAGTGCTCATTCCTACACTGATTACAGTGTGGACATTATGTGGACTAGTCTGAGTAGCTTGCCTGTTTCCATAGAAGTTGGGAGCAAGGTGGAGAGGAAGAAGGCATCCTGATGCATAGCCTCACTAGCACCAACGGAGTGGAGAACCGTTTCCCCACTAGAAACAGGACACTGTTCATAGACGTGTTAAGCATGAAAAAGTGTTCTTGGGTAGAAAAAGAAATCAATAGCTATTACAGTCCAATATATTCAAATACATTTAAAGTATTTTTGACATATATTCTAATAAGGCACTCCATTTTTCTAAATTCCAATGAACTAAATAATACCAATAGAAAATTTGCTTTAAATTACTCATTTTATTTACTGAAATTTTACAGTGTAATCTTGACATTCATTGTTTAGTGCTCTCTTTGTATTTGCACAATAATTTTACTTAATACTAACATTATTCAATTATTTTTCTTTAGTTTGTTGAGGTTGTTGGTTAAGAAAACCAAATCACTTTGAATAAATAAGGATAGCTTTGTGATATGTTGTGAGAGAACTAAACTGGTAACATGGGTTTGCACAACCAAAACATTGTCCGATGTTTATTTCTTAACATTTATCTGTCAGGCTACAAAAGGAGACGGCCTTTAGAGGCTCAGCTGTTCTTGACAAAGCAGATTGAATGCAGTAGAAGGCCACTGAAAAAGAGGATAAAATGGTTAAGATTTATGACTAAATGTATCATCAGTGTAAATTATAATTGGTAAATGCATGATTTCTCAGAAATATCTTATTTCCCCCCAAATACTGTGATTCCTAATTTATTCAGGAGCACTTATTGAATATCTACTGTGTTCAAGATACTTTTCTGGGTGTTAGATTACAGAAAGGGATATAGCACCCTTGCCTTTTCTGAGCTCACAGTTTTTAGGCATATATGTTTGATTATAAAATTAATAGAAAAACTGATAAAGCTTTTTTTTCCCTATTTTTGTTGCATAGGAAATATTTTGTTACTCTGGATTTTGAAAAATCAAATGGAACAAATATAGACTTAGAATGCTTGGCAGCTCTATTTTATGTTTCAGTTAAAAGAACAAGAGAATGGGCAAGTAGGACTAATATGAAATAATATATGCATCAGAGTGAGAAATATGTTGGGACTCAATTTCTTTAGATTCTGAAACAGATAGTACATTTATTATTACTTTGTCCCATAATTTCTATGCACTTTTTGTGGAAATCTTCATCCATTAAGAAAACATTAAATGAGCATTCTGAGTTTGTGCTATCAAAAGGAAAGAAAAAAAAATAGAGGCAGATAAACTCTTGTTTCAAATCACAGTCCATTTGGGGCATATTTCTATGTTGTAAAAAATATAATAAAGGAAGACCTGCTAATATGACTTACTATAAAAATTATAGTTGCGAGTATAAAGGAACTTAAATGTCATTTGGGTTTTTTGTCTCACAATGTTTGATATGGTCATATTTTCACCGACAATATAATCAGAAATCTGCATCTGTTATGTTTGGAGCTGAGAAGAGTAATAGATAATGATTATAACTTACATTCTTCTCTAGATTTCTTTGGATAAAGTTTGTTTAGAAATTTGTCACTTGTGCTTATACTACTGGCTTATTTGCAAAGGAAGGGAGACTCCATATTTAGAAATGGGTCGGTGCAGAACACGCTGTATTAAGTAAGCAACTGGTGTTTTGAATCTCTAAGCATTTTTTTAAAATGAACTCAACCAAAACACATGATTGCAAATTACAATTGTTTTTCATTGAAGTACTACCTCTTAGAGGAAAATATATATGGCAGCCAGAGAGAAAATAAAAATTATAAAACTGTATATTGAAAATAAAAAGCAAACAAGAAAAGATTGTGAGAAATATCCTTCCAGTTTTTTTAGCTGCTTATTTTATGCACATGTGTGGCTAACTACTAACGCTTCCTTCTGCTGGGAGCTTCACAGCTAATGCTGTTCAGTGATTTATTTTTTTTCTTAATAGATTTAAACTTGGAATCCTTTATATTTGGGATGAGCTCCTGTAGAGCTTAAAGCTGCTTAGTGAGTCAGGAAAAAAAAAATAAAAGCTTGCTTTTTAGACTTCATTATTAGCTGATATTTTCTGACATGCTGCATGTCATAGAAATGAGCAGTTTCTATTTGTTAAGGGCACACCTAGGGTGCTTGTACATTATCTGGAATGTTCTGTTGTCGGTGGATTTATATACCCAAAGTCAGTATTAGAAAATTATTGCTATGGTGAATATTTTGCATTTTTAATAAAGTTTTTAAAATGTTGGAGATGTTTAAGTATCATTGAATTTAAGAATGAGGAACTATTTGGCTTTTATATATATGGTAGGCTTTTAATCATGCATTTTAAAGGAAGTAAAGGAAGCTTTCAAGACAAATACATTATTTTTTTAAATTATTTTTTTATTACACATGTCTCTCATTTTCCCATTAACACCTCTTCCCTGCTCCAGTCCCCCCATCCCTGACTTCACAGCACTGTTGCCTGTGTCCACTGATTATGCATATATGCATATAAGTTCTTTGGTTTATCTCTTCCCGCACCCCCAGCCCCCTCTGTAGTTTGTCAATCTGTTCCCTACTTCCACGTCTCTGGATCTATTTTGTTCATTATATTCCACAAATAAGTGAGATCATGTGGTACTTGTCTTTCTCTAACTGGCTTATTTTGCTCAGCATAATACTCTCCAGGTCCCTCTATGTCATCTCAAAGGATAAGAGATCTTTCTTTCTTACAGCTGCATAGTATCCCATTGTGTGTATATGCCACAGCTTTTTTATCCACTCATCTACTGATGGACACTTGGGCTGTTTCCACATCTTAGCTATTGTAAATACCACTGTTACGAACATAGGGGTGCATATATTCTTTCTGATATATTCTTGCTGTTTTAGGCTTCTTAGAAGTAGAATCACTGGGTCAAATGGTAGTTCCATTTTTAATTTTTTTGAAGAAACACCATACTGTTTTCTAAAGTGGCTGCACCAGTCTGCATTCCCACCAGCAGAGTACTAGAATCCCCTTTTCTCCACACTCTCGCCAGCACTTGTTGCTTGATGAATTGTTGATGGTAGACATTCTCGCAGGTGTGAGGTGATACCTCATAGTCGTTTTAGTTTGCATCTCTCTGATGATTAGTGATTTTGAGCATTTTTCATATGTCTCTTGACCATTTGTATCTCCTGTTTGGGGAAGTGTCTGTTGAGGTCCTCTGCCCACTTTGTAACTGGATTATTTGTCTGCCTTTTGTTTACTTGTATGAGTACTTTATATATTTTGGAAATTGAACCCTCATCCAATGTATCATTGGCAAATATGTTCTCCCAGAGAGTGGGTTCCCTTTCCATTTTGATGCTGATTTCTTTTGCTGTGCAGAAGTCTTTTATTTATTTATTTTTGAAAATACATTTTTTTATTGATTTTTTAGAGAGAGAGGAATGGAGAGAGAGAAACATCGATGACAGAGAAACATCTATTGGCTGCCTCCTGCACAGCCCACACTGGGTATTGAGCATATAAACCGAGCATGTGCCCTGACTGGGAATAAAACTGGGACCTCTCAGTCCATGGGATGAAGCTCAATCCACTGAGCCACACCTTCTGGGTGGAAAAAGCTTTTAATTTTGATGTAGTCCCACTTATTGACTTATTCCTTTGTTTATCTTGCCCCAGGCGATGCATTGGTGAAAATTCAGCTACATCTGATTTCTGAGATTTTGCTGCCTACATTTTCTTCTAGAATTTTTACGGTTTCATGAGTTACAGTTAAGTCTTTTATCCATTTTGAGTTTATTCTTGTGCATGCAGTAAGTTGGTGGTCTAGTTTCATTTTTATACATACCTGTCCAATTTTCCCAACACTTTTTATTGAAGAGACTGTCTTTATTCCACTGTATGCTCTTGCCTCCTTGGTCAAATATTAATTGAGCATAATGTCTTGGGATGATTTTTGGATTCTCTGTTCTGTTCCACTGACCTATATGCCTGTTTTTGTGCCACTACCAGGCTGTTTTTATTACAGTGGCTTTGTAGTATAACCTGATATCCAGAATTGTGATCTCTCCAAATTTGTTCTTCTTTTTCAAGATTGCTGTGGCTATTTGGGGTATTTTTTGGTTCCATATAAATGTTTAGAGTATTTGATCTAGATCTGTGAAATATGCCATTGGTATGTTAATAGGGACTTCATTGAATCTATAGATTGCTTTGGGTAGTCTGGACATTTTAATTATGTTGATTCTTCCAATTTATGAACATGGTATATGCTTCCACTTTTTTATATCTTCCTCTATTTATTTTTTCAATGTCCTGTAGTATTCTGAGAACAGGTCTTTTAACTCCTTGGTTAAGTTTATTCCTAGATATCTAAATATTTTTGTTGCAGTGGTAAGTGGCATTATTATTTTAGATTATGTTTCTATGTGTTCATTACTGGTGTATAAAAATGACAATGATATCTAAATTGATTTTATTTCCTACTACTTTGCCAAATTAATTTATTAAATCTAGTAGTTTTTTGACAGTGTGTTTATGGTTTTCTATGTACAATATCGTGTCATCTGCAAATAATGACAGTTTCACTTCCTCCTTTCCAATTTGGATGCATTTTTTTTCCTATTTATCTGATTGCTGTGTCTAAGACTTCAAGTACTATGTGGAATAAGAGTGGCGAAGGTGGACATCACTGTCTTGTTACTTTTCTTAAGGAAAATGTTTTTAGTTTTTGCCTATTGAGCATGATGTTGTCTGTAGGTTTGTCTGTTATGGTTTTTATTATGTTGAAGTATAATCCTTCTATAACCACTTTACTGAGAGTTTTTATCAAAAATGGGTGCTGGGTTTTGTCAAATGCTTTTGCAGCATCTATTGATATGATTGTATGATTTTAATCTTTCATTTTGTTTAGGTGGTGTATCACATCTATTGATTTATGAATATTGTACCAGCTTTGAATCCCTGGGATAAATCACACTTGGTCATGGTGTATAATTCATTTAATATATTGCTGGATCAGATTTGATAAATAGTTTTCGAGGATTGTGGTGTCCATGTTCATCAGGGATATTGGCCCATACTTTTCTTTCTTTGTAGTATCTTTATCTGGTTTTGGAATTAGGATTATGCTGGCCTCATAAAAAGAGCTTGTAAGTGTTCCTTCCTCTTGAATTTTTTGTAATAGTTTGAGAACAGGTGTTAGTTCATCTTTGAATTTTTGGTAAAACTCCCCTAAGAAGCCATCTGGACCAGGGCTTTTGTTTGCTTGGTCTTTGTTGATTATTGCTTCCATTTCCTTAGTTGTTATTGGTCTGTTCATGTTTTCTGATGCTTCCTGGTTGAGTTTTGGAAAACTGTATGATTCTAGGAATTTGTCCATTTGGTCTACGTTGTACAATTTGTTGGCATATAATTGTTCATAGTATTTTCTTACAATCTTTTGTATTTTCTGTGGCGTCAGTTGTTACTTCATTTCTTTTGTTTCTTATTTTATTAATTTGGGTTCTCCCTTTGTTTCTTGATAAGTCTGGCTAAAGGTTGATCCTTCTTGTTTATCTTTTCAAAGAACCAGCTCTTGGTTTCATTGATCTTTTGTATTATTTTTTTTAGTCTCTATGTCATTTATTTCCACTCTGATCTTTATTATTTCCTTCCTTCTACTAACTCTGGGTTTTCTTTCAGTTCTCTTTCTAATTCTTTAGATTGTAGGGTTAGATAGTTTATTAGAAAATGTTCTTGTTTCTTGAGGTAGGCCTGTACTGCTATGAACTTCCCTCTCAAGACTGCTTTCACTATGTCCTATAGATTTTTGTGTTGTGTGTTCATTTTTATTATTGTACAGGAAATTTTTTTATTTCTTTCTTGATCTCTTTGGTAACCCATTCATTGTTTCATAACATGCTATTTAGCTTCCATGTGTTTGAATGTTTTTGAGTGTTTTCATTTTAATTTATTTCTAGTTTCATGCCATTGTGATCTGAGAATATGCTTGATATGATTTCATTCTTCTTGAATTTGTAGACCTAGTTAGTGTCCTAACATACAGTCTATCTTTGAGAATGTCCCATGTACACTTGAGAAGAATGTATATTTTGCAGCTTTAGGGTGAAATGTTCTGTAAATATAAATTAAATCCAGCTGATCTAGTGCATCATTTAGGGTCTCTGTTTTCTTGTTAATTTTTTATCTAGAACTGGTTGGGGAACTTTTTTTCTGTCAAGGGCCATTTAGATATTTATAACATCATTCCTGGGCAATACAAAATTATCAACTTAAAAATTAACCTGCTATATCTGGTCAAGCTAATTTGGTGAGGCTTGTGATGTTAGTTGGTATTAATTTCACAGGCCTTATATGGCCCACAGGCTGGATGTGCCCCGCCCCTGGTCTAGAAGATCTATCCAGTGATGTCAGTGGGGTGTTAAAGTCCCCTGCTATGATTGTTTTGCTGTTGAACTCTCCCTTGCAGTCTTCCATAAGTTTTTAAATATATTTTGTGCTCCTATATTGGGTGCATATATGTTTACCATGGTTATATCCTCTTGTTGGATCGATCCTTTTAATATTTTGTAGTGACCTTCTTTGTCTCTTATTATGGCCTTCATTTTGAAGTCCATAAAGTTCTCAGATATGAGTATTGCTACACCACCTTTTGTTTTGTTTCCATTTGCATGGACATTTTTTTTCATCCCTTCACTTTCATCCTGTGTGAGTCTTTTTTCTGAGGAAAGTCTCGTGTAGACAGCATATATATGGGTCATGTTTTCGCATGCATTCAGCTACCCTATGTCTTTTGATTGGAGCATTTAAGCCATTTACATATAAGGTTATTATTGATAGGTAATTATTTGTTGCCATTTTTATTATTTATGCCTGTGTTTCTCTCTCTCTCTCTCTTTCTCTCTCTCTCTCTGTCTCTCTCTTTCTCTATTTCTTCTTCTTCTCACAACATTCTCTTTAGCATTTCTTGCATTGCTGGTTTGGTGGCAGTAAATTCCTTTAGCCTTTTTTTGGTCTGTGAAGCTCTTTATTTCACTTTCAATTTTCAATAATAGCCTTGCTGGATAGAGTAGTCTTGGATTCAGTCCTTTGCTTTTCATTACTTTGTATACTTCATGCCACTCCCTTCTGGCCTGCAATTTATCTATTGAGAAATTATCTGACCATCTAATTGGAGCTCCCTTGTAGGTAAATTTCTGTCTCTCTCTTGCTGCCTTTAAGATTATTTATTTGTCTTTAACATTTGCCATTTTAATTATGATGTGTCTAAGTATGGGTCTGTTTGGGTTCATCTTGCTTAGGATTCTGTGTTTCCTGGACCTGTTGAGTTTTTCCTTCACCAGGTTCTAGAAGTTTTCTGTCATTATTTCTTCAAACAGGTTCTCTATTCCTTTTTTCAATTTTTCTCCTTCTGGTACCCCTTTGATGCAAATGTTATTACATTTCGTATTGTCCCAAAGCTCCCTTAAACACTCCTCCTTCTATTTAATTTTTTTGTCCATCTGCTCTCTAATTGGGTGTTTTTTTCTACCTTGTCTTCTAACTCATTGATTTGGTCTTCAGCTTCTAATCTACTATTAAATCCTGCCAGGGTATCTTTTATATCAACTATGCCATTCTTCATTTCCACTTGTTTTTTATTCTTAGCTTCTACCTCTTTTTTTATGCTGGTGTAGTTTTCATTACGTTGCTTGTAATTCTCACTATGTTATTTGAGCACCCTTAAAACAATTGCTTTGAATTCTTTTTCTGACCAACTGCTAGCCTCCATTTCATGTAGTTTCTTTTCTGGTGGTTCCTCCCTTTCTTTCATTTGGGGTTGTTTTTTTGTCTCACCATGTTAGCAGTCTGGTAGTTTGGGGCCAGGCGAGGCATTGAGATGGGTAGGCAGGTCCATTTTATCAGATAACACTGCTATGCTTCCCAGTCTTGGTGTGGTAGCCTTTTTGTGGGGTGCAGTGGAGTAGTCTATTTGATCTTCTGAGTTGGGTACTCTAGGAATGATCCTTGTGTAGATTATGTGGGCTCTCCTGTTGAATTTGGGTCTTGATTGCTGTTGCCCATTTGTGAGTGTGCTCAGACCTCAGGGTTGTTAACTGTGAGTTTCAACCACTACCCTGTTGACCCTGTTGTGCCAACTGTTATATAAGTGTTGCTAGAACAGAAACAAAGCAAAACCAGACTAAATCAAAAGGAACCCCCCCCCAAAAAAAAACCCAGCATCAACAATTATAAAAGCTACTACCTCAACAAAAGGATTAAAAGACACACACATAAACAAAACATACACACACACACACACACACACACACACACAGAAGAATACTAGAAGGCACATGACCAAAACAATTAGAAGAAGGAGACAAAAAATATGAAAGTAAAGAAGGCAAGGCAAAACCAGACCCAACTAAAAAGCACCTGAATAAAATATCAGCATCAACAATAATAAAAGCACCAGCCTCATCAAAAAATTAAAAGATAAACAATCAGAAAACACACACACACACACACACACACACACACACACACACACATACACAGAATACTGGAAGTTGTGAGACTAAAAGAGTTAGGAGAGGGAGAAAAAATATATAAAAGCAAAGAAGGCAGAGACCAGAAATAGGGTAAGTATTAAAAAAAAAAGGTAGAAAATAATAACCGAAATAATAATTTTAGAAAATACTAATGCTAACTCGAATAAAATATAGAATAGAAAAATAAAAAAGTGCGAAAAGAAAAGAAGAAAAAAATTGAATTAAAACACACACACACACACATACACACACACACACACACACACACACACTAAAACAACCATCACAGCAACAAATAAGACTTGGATCTGCTATTTATGGAAGCCACTGGATTTTAGTCCCATGTTGTTGGATCTGGACCCTTGGGTGTGGGTCCCTGTCCTCTTGGGCAGTTCTGGTGCAGGCCAATGTGAATTGCTGTCCCTGCCTGGCCCTGGGGCTCCTGACGGAAGCCCTTCAGGGCAAGATCCCAGGTAGTTTTATGGGCCAGTTTTTCCTAGCCCAGAGGCTGGGTCACCTTTGGGGCTCTCCACTTGTGTGTATTTGTTCTGGGCTGCTTTCCTTTCCCCCATGGCACTAGGCTCTGTGGGTTATCAGGTCCAGTCAGGATGGTTTAAATAGATTTGTGTTGGGGGTGCTGCCTGTAGCTTATAAAAGGGGCAAGCAGTCTCTTCCTCTTCTTCCAATGCCTCTGCTCTGTCTGGGTTTCTGGTATACCCTGGTTGCCACCCCAAGCAAGGGAGAATAGAAAAAAAAAAAATGCCCTGCTTGGCTCTTTAATCTTTCAGTATGGCTGGCTCCTGCTGGGTGGGGATTCTGCCCAGACTCCCACCTGGCCAGACGTTGAAATCCCCAGTGCTGCCAGGCCCTGCTGCTGGGGTACCTATTTCCTGCCCAGAGCTGTTCCGTTGGTGGGGGAAGGGATGACTCCTCTTTGCTCAGGATGAGGAAGAACAGCCTCTTTCCCTGTGCATTCTAGCTAGCCCCCATCAAAGTTCTTTCAGCAAATACTCAGCCCTCAGATCCACTGCTGTGTGATCCGCCCAGACCACTCCTCAGGTGTGCCTTTCCCCTTTGTTGCCTCTCTGGCTCCCACAATCCGGGTGAGCTTTCCAGGCTGATGTTGTAACCACACACTGGGTTTTGTCCTGGGATAGTGCTGAGCTCCCTTGGTGGGCCAAATCACCTCTGATTCCCACTGTCCAATGCTATGTGGGCTCCACTTTGCTTCCCTGTTGCTCTCATTTGGGATTTCTGTGTGGGGCTGAGCCCCCTGCTCCCAGGGGGTAGAAGCTGCACTGCTGCACCTCCCTCCATCTTCCCGGCCACGCTGCTCTAGACAAATACATTTTAAATAGGACAGACATTTTTGATGAGGAGGACAGTGACTGTTATCATAAAGAGTAAATATATGAACCATTGTTATGCATTTTATTCACAGTTTGCAACAACATGTGGGAATATAGAATTTTTACACAAAGTACCAGAACTTAGAATTCTATGTATTTTATCATCTTTTCTATTATGGGTTTTTTTTTTGTTGTTGTTGTTGTTTTGTTTTGTTTTTACTAGCTTATAAATACACGTTTTGCAGACGGTCTTGTGTATACCAATAGCTACTCTGTCTAGACCTCTCCCTCCTGGAAGTTCACATGTCTATCTTCTACCTAATTGGTGCCCTGTGAGTGCAACTGCAGGTTAAAAAGTTTTAAAGATCCCGTGGTTCACAAACATAGGAGGGAAAGAAACTAAGAAAAAGAACTACAGGGACCAACCTCCTTCAGGCACACATGTAGGAAGATATCGTTTTCCAAAGCTGGCATCCCACTTTAGAAAACATTTCCCCTCATGCTGCGTGCATTTCTTGCTTTCCAAATGGTCATGCTGCCTGGATTTCCATGTATAGGGATTTTTATGGCTAAAAAAAAAATCCTCTTGATTTTTCCTAGGTATAATCCTATCTAGTTGTTTGAAGGATCATCAGTTCACATATTCACATTCACATACAGAGTGGGGAAAAGTAGGTTTACAGTTGTTGTATGGAAAATAATATAATAATAAATAATAATACAAGAATAAACTGTTTCATGTACTCCCAACTGTAAACCTACTTTTGCCCCACCTGTACTAGTATGAATGAGTTTATGAAGTGAGAACAGCTACATTGAAATGGAGTATTTTAGGAGGTAAGGCAAACCTCAATAGTGATTGTGCTTAGAAAAGAAGTGTCTATGTGAGACAATGGGGTGGGAGCGAGAAAGACTAACTTATTCCATATCAAATATTTGCCTGAAGTCAATTCTACATCCAGAAAAAAATAGGGAAAAATAAAAGAAAATAAAAACCTCAAACTTCTGTCTTCTTGTTCTGAATGTCCTTTCTGTTTCCAAGACTCAGGCAAGTTCTACAGTTCCTGAACCGTCAACATCATTACTTTTATGAAAAAAAAAATGTTCTTAGATCAAATAACATTTTAATTTTTCTAAACACAGTTTGATTATAGCTTTCCAAATGCTTGCTCGGTCTCCAAACAAGAGGCAGGACCTCTGGTAACCTGTCTTTTAGGTTCTGGATGATACTGAGAAGTAAAAAAAATAAGTTTTATCTGTATAAAACAAATTTGTGACAGAAAGCAGTAAAAGAGTAAGACAATGAATAAAAAGAAAGAGAGCCCTATGCATTTGGGTATCTATATATTACTAACTTAGAGGATGATTTAAAATTTTAATTTATTCAAAGTCAGTGTTAAAACAAACCTGTAAAATCTCCAACAAATAAAAGTAAAAGCTTAGTGACATACATTTGCAGATAAGAAATAAATCAGATTTTAGATTGGTTTTGATAATATAAAAGGCAAACAGGCAGCTAAATTTCACTAGTTTGTTAGCTATTAGATGCCATAGTGCTTAGACTGCCAAAAGCATGGAGGATAGTCGAGTGAACTCGTTCGAAGAAGGGCTTTGGACTCAATCAGACCCGAGCAGATCTGGCTCTGCTATTTCAAAATGAGTTATTCTAGGGCAACTTTTAAAAATCTCTGTAAGTCCCAGTTTTCTCATGTACAAAATGGTGATAAAAATAGTATGCATTCATAAAACTTGAGAGGATTAACCAAAGAAATTCAGATAAAGTATATAGCACAGTTTCTGAAACATAATAATTGGTCATTATGATTGTCATTGTTAGAAATTTGTTTGAATTTTTGGCTACTGATAGTTGTACTAAATTTAGAAAGTTTGACTATTGTCATCCATATTAGTATGTGAGGATTTAAAAGTAGGGATCAGGTAATGATATAAGTATTACTTGCATTTATATATCCCTTAATACTAATATCACTTTTTGAGTGAACTAATGCTTTTGAGTGAACAGTTACTCCACTAGTACACTTTTTTCATGGTGAGCATTAAGTTTGTTGTCAATTTATATATATTTTATATTCCAAAATCTCAAATGGTGCAATTTTGAATCTAGTGTGTGCATGACTTAAAGTGCCCTGGTTTTATTAATAGTATTTGACTTGTCTTTAAATTTGGCCTATGATGCTATTAGCTCTCTCTTATGTCAACTAAGGCCAACATTTACTGGAAACTATTTTCTGTTTCTATTGAAATATAATGAAGATAGATGGCAACACATATTTGAAGAAGTATCCTTACAAGATCCTCTATTGTACAAAGCATTGAAGTGCAGAGTATGAAAGAGAATGCATTAGTTATCACAGATGGGACACCCGACAACAGCATTTAATTTGGTAAAAATTAGCCAGAGTGCTTAAAATATTTGTCCCTCTGAACATTATCATTTAGTGATGACAATTTTAATAATAGACCCATCTTGAAATCTTGAACATTTGATCTTGTGCAGTTACTTGGTGAGAATAGATTATGAACCATTTGTAGTTATTGAACTGGTTTTAAAAAATGTAATGTTTTACATACAAACATTAAATTATTTTGACTTCTGGTTGTTTTCTTAAAATAGGAACGTGGTAAATTCTAGATAGAAAAAACAAGTTAGAAAAAACATTATCTAAGAACTTATACACTTTCTTCTTTTGGTTTTCTCCCTACCATGTTGTCTCTTTGTCTTTGGTTATTTTTCATTTGGAAATGGTTTTGGTGAACTTCGTTTTAAATTATGGGTTCCTGTCTTTTCAACATTCATAATTGACTGAAGGGCTAGATGCTTTTTCATATAAATTAACTTTATTCTGCCTTATCTTAGTCCCAATATGATTGTTGCTTTGCTTACTAGATAGACATTCTTAATATTTTCATCAATTTCTGCATTCAGTCTGTTCCTGGAGCACTTATTGGTTGTACTGCATATACAAAACAATGTGCCTGTCCAGAGAGGGTGGAGCAGTGTAGTATGATTCAATTTCTATACTCAGAGTTTGTCTCGTAATAAAGGAGGTGATTCATCCACGCAAATAATTTAAGTCCCAAGAAATTTAAAAAATGAAAATAAAATTTAGAGAAGGGCAGGTAATGATCTGTGGGAAATTCGAATGCATTGCATCCAAAGGTGATGTGTATTTTATGACTTGGTCTAACTTGCTTACTTTTAAATGAATGAGTTACTTTTCAATGCAATGATATTTCTATGAAACTCATTCTATTAAAATAATTAAGTACAAATACTAAGTGTATTTTTTTTTTATTTTTTATCCTCACCCGAGGACATTTTTGCATTTATCTTCAGATAAAGCGGGAGGGAGGAAGAGAGAGAGAAACATCTACGTGAGAGAGACACATCGACCGGTTGCCACCCACACAACCCCAGCCGGGGCCGGAGACAAACCCCAACCAAGGTATGCACCCTTAGCGGGAACCGAACTCGGGACTCTCTGGTCTGCAGGCCGACGCTCTAATCGCTGAGCCAAACCGGCCAGGGCCTAAGTGTATTCTTATATATAAATGTGTATTATACAAGTTACTGTGAGATATAACCAACCTTTAGCTATTCATCCCATTAAATTAAATTACTGTAACTTAATTTTTAAAATCTCAGATCTGAGTGCAACGTAAATTGCTAAATAATCCTGAACTTTTTCTTTAAAATCAAAATACCTTACAGGGCATCTACAAGGTCTGGTTTTAGAGATGTAGACTATCAGTGGTACTTGAAGGTATTTAATCTTCAGTCTTAAGGAGAGCTCCCTAAGGAGAATTGCTCATTTGATCTTGCTATTGAAACTATCATTTAAAAATAGTTTTGATAGATTACATCAAATAAAAGAGGAAGTGAACATACATACATTGGTCATAAATATTATGAGATCTGATTTAATTGTGGTCAATATTGGTAGGAGAGAGAAAACCAACATAATTTCAGAAATTCACCAAGGTCATTCCAGGAAACATATTCTTTGACCTGGCCTTTATAAAATCTCTTTATAACTTTTTGTTTTACCTTGTTCTAAGAAAATGTTTTACAAAAGATTTCTATTTTCAATAGATTGTCTTTAAATCACTCTCATACTTTTCCTTGATGCTTGAAATGTTTTTCAGTGATCCTAACAGAGGTGTGGCTAAAAACTAATGAAGAGATTGTAGACTTAGTGAAGTCAGTCTCCTTAATAAGATCTGTTTTACAATAAATTCTTACAGAACTGCTGGCAGACAGAACAGATTTGAGGGCTTTGTGTTTTCCTTTGACCTTCCATTTTGTTGGCTCTCTGTTCTCACTTTCATCTCAGAGCTCCCAAAGCTAAAGCTATAATGCCTTGTTGTTGTTGTTGTTGTTAGTTGGAACATTTTTGGCTCAGTATTCCTTTAGCAAAACTTTTTTAAAAAATTCGGTTCCCTTTATAGTCTTGTTATCTGAATTATGTCAAAATATTTAATGATGTTAGTGATTTGAGATACTTCCCATACAAGAGAGCACATTAACCTTTGACATAGTCTTCAATTCTTAACTCAGTTCTTAACCAAACAGTGATACTGCCTCCTCAGTGGATAAGAGAAAATAGCAGACCCAGAGGAAGTGTTTGGGTGCTGAAAGTGTTTTGGGTGCTGTTGAATTTCTTTGCTAATTTCTGCATTTATATAGACCTCATCTAGAATTTCTTAGATATAAAATTGTACTATATATGTTTCCTGGTCACAAGGTGAAAAATGGACTCACTGGGAAATGACCTAAAAAAGTACAGAAGATGCCCCCATTCCGAGATGCATATTCAGCAACAAAAATGCCCTCGTTTGACCCAGCTGATTTTTAGAGTCTGACAATTTATATTCTCACTGTTATTAAAGAAAGCACTGAAAACATGATTTCATGCTACAGTGTTTCCTTCCTGTTCTAGTTATGAGCAGGAGATGCTAGAAACCACTGTACATATATCATCTGTCTTCCACTTCCGTCAAGAAAGGAATGCCTTTCAAAGATCATCTGGAGTGTGTCTGACTTTGATAATGTAGTGCAGAGCAGTTCTAAAAATAAAGACAGGATTGTTGTGTCCATTAAGAACGGCTTATTTCATCATTGTTGTTTTTCACTTGTAGCCTTGTGCCTTGTATGGTGGTTTCTGTTTTTCAGAGCAAGCTAAGAAGAGCCATTCTGTTTCTGTGCTCTGGGAATGCGGGAGCACAGAGTCTGTGTTTTTGAGACTAGTATTTGGCTCATACAAGGAGCCTGTGTTCTGCAAGTGTAATGTCTGATACATATAAAAAGTATCAGCATTCATGGGAATTAAGGCTCACAAATCAAATAGAAATGCCACAGTCAAAGAAGTTTTTATTTATCGATATTATATTGAACCTTTTACTAGAAAACATATTAAATTAGAATAATTAAACAGGAACTCTGATTTGCTATCTTGTTTGCTTAGTGAGAAAAGTCAGCATTGAATTCATAGCTACCAGGAAATTTTACTTGTCTTTTTATAGCCAAAGCTATGGACTTTGAGGCAACACCCACTTAATCAGTGCTTATCTGTGTTTACGCTGATCAAATAGGATCCCTACAGAAAAAAGTCTTAGAGTATATACTGAAAGACAACACAAATTCCCTAAGAGCATGGTAACTGTGTATGTGATAGTTAATAGATTTTTCACTGCCATCTATTGAAGTTAAGGGGAGGACCTCAAGATTATTAGTAATCTTATAATTCACTTCACATGTTAGAATTTAGTTCTATATCTTGGTCTTCTTTATTTCCTTTTTAGATACTAGCTCAGTCATGCACTGAAATCCTGGAACTGCAGCCCTCAAGTGTATGTGTGGGGGGTAAGTGGTTAGATTTAAAAATACCATGTAAGAAAGTATATTTTTTTTCCTAGTTAAAATATATGATTTGAAACTCGTGTTGGAAAGAAAATAGCAAAATTAACTTTTTTGGCATCTTTTTCTGTAAGAATTTTTAAATAATTCCTTGAAATATTTCTATTTTAAATTCAAATTTTTAAGATTGGAGTGTTATTTTAAATAATGAACATATTGTGTGACAGGCTTTTAGAATCTTCTGTATATTTAGTTCATGTTTGAGACCTTTCTTATGACAAGTAAAATAAAATATGAAATTTTTTCTTTTATCTGATTATACAGACAGTCATGTATCTGTAGGTTCTGAGCCCCATGCTTTGATAACCTGGCCAAAGTACAATATCCTCCAGCTCAGGGCCCATAAGGAAATGACTTACAACCCGATGTCATGAAGGAAGCAGGTGGCTTCATCAGCTGGTGCTAAGAACAGACTCAAGTTTTAACACTTCAAAGCCATCCTAACCCAGAGAATGAGTCTCTTTGGCCTCTTCTGTTTCTTCTTCAGGTCTGACCTGGAGTTCATTTCAACCTGACTTGACTTAGAAAAGGAAAAATACTGTGTCTGGTGGAGGAGGACATGTACTGTGTAATTTGCCATTGGCCTCCCAACTGCAGGACATGGTATCAAGTTCTGCACCTTTTAGCCTCCTTAACTGATGATTACTGAGATGTTTAGAAGGAATAGTGTATTTGAGCATCCCAGAAGTTTTATTTTCCCTGGTTCACAGATGGGGAAACTTGAGGCAGAGACAGGTTCAGTATTTGCTATTAGTGATTGCCCTATTAGATCCCCTTGTCTGACTGACACTAAAGCCCATGTCCTTTTTCACTGAATCATATTTTAAGTTTTACCTGCATTTTATTTTAACGTATGAGTAAATTTCTTTTGTAACACATGGCGAGTGACATGGCAGTATTTTCTTCCATAGTTACTTACGATGTATGTGTTAGATTATGGCAGATAAGAGGTGTCTGAGGGGTTTGAGAGCTAATCACTGTTTAAACAGTTATATCATCTTGCAGCTAAGCAGCAAACATTTATTTGTAAATCGAGATATTAGATGTTAACTTTTCTTCTGGCATATTATTTCACTCTCTAACATTAGGTTACCACTCCCACTGTATACATGGAGTACAATAAGTTTAATCAACTTTCTTTAGTAACTGGCTATAGATTATCAGTAGTCCAAAATACTTACCTCTGGTGAATTATCAATTTGTATGCAACAAAAAATGAAAGTGGAATTAGTAACATGAAGAAGCTGTTAAAGAACTGTGTCTGGCATGTCATAGATTAAAGAAAACACAACGCATGACATTTCTAAGAACCAAAGCACAGGAATAATTAATGTTCTTTACATTTTCATACCTCAGCACCTGAAAATAGAGAAAAACAAAGAGGTAGTAGATTTGGGGAAGTTTGTATGATATCTATCTGGAATGACTGTTATGCTTCGATTCTAGTATCTTGGTCACTATTGGAAAACACTTTGTTTAAAAAATAAAATGCCTCCCTGTGTTGTAGTGAATGATATTTCCACTATTTCCCTAACTAAAAGAGCAGGTAGAGTTGGAAATAGAGCCATGTCTTCTTTGTGATTAGTTGGCTGAATAGTATGAAGAAATTCATTCTATGCACCTTGATACTTTCAAGTTATGTCTTTTAAAAAATTATTTGTAAAGCAGTGATTAAAATGTTTATTTTTCCTTCTACTTCTAGAGGAATTTCAAATTGTTCTGAAGGGAAGAGGATTCAACCTGGGCAGTCGCAGCGGCAGTGTTCTCTGTACTTACACAGTAAATGACACCTACACAAAGAGTAGGTCCCCATCCCCTCTATGGTCCTCTAATGGCTGCACAGCAAGTCAGCATCGGTGACTTTCCCCAACTGAAACGAACTATACCATATTTTTTAGCAAAGAAGAAGGAAATAAAGTCCCATGATAATACAAATAGTAATAATTATTTAAGAGTTATTGAATGATGGCAATGTTTGTTCATAGCTTAATAAATGCTGGCCCCCATTCTGAGTAGCCTCATTATACAGGTGATGGTTTTGTGGCTGAAAGAGTCAAATAACTTGCCTATAGTGACACAGTTAATAATAGGCAGAGCTGAGAGTTGAACCCAGTTTTCCTGTCTGCGCTCTGTAGGGTCTATACCAACTGCCTGATTTAATTGCCTCTTTTTCTAGATTCCTTATCACTCTTGCTTGGAAATCTAACTAACTCACTTGGACTACTCTACTAATTATTGCTTTATTTTATTAGCTTGTTTCTTTATCTGATTTCTCAATAATCTGTCAATTAGCTTTTGAGACAGGCTTTTTGTCTTATAGATATTTTATATCTCCAGTGCCCACCCAGCACAGTGTTTGTTGATAATTATGATATTTATGGAATTAGGTTTTATTTTTCCTAGCTTGGCTTTTAAAAAAGCAGATGAGTATAACATTTTTATCTTCATTCTGAGAAAAACTCCACTTAAATGATCTTGGTATTCTGAGCAGTTTTAGTTTCTATTAAGACATATTTTTCCTCATTGATGATTATAGTGTCTTCTAAAATTTTATGGAAGGCATATGCTACAACACTGAATTCTAGTATAATTGTTTTTTGAGTGGTTCATCTACAGTTTTGCTATTTATCTGATGGTACTAAACACTCCAATTAGCACAGCTTTGGCTACACACACAGTAACTGTTCAATATGTGTTTGTTGAATTGAAGTGGTGATGATCTCAGCATGATAAATGTCATAATGAATTCCTTTCTTTCCTATTAAGATCATTATTTTGGTAAGGCAAGACAGTAATATTTTTTAGTAAATTCTCTTTGTAGTAGGTTCCACAATTGTGGAGGATAAAATAATTTTATTTTTATTCTGTAATCATCTGTATTTAAGCATTAGCTTTACCTAACTCCTTTTGATTACGTAGCTGAATTGATAAGATTAAATTTAATAAAGTAAATAGTCAAACAAATAAGTGGAGTCAGATTGTTTTTTCATCACTCCCATTCTAGGATTATCCATTTGATTATGTAACTTATGTGAATATTTATAGTCTAGATCATTTTTATCATATATTATTAAAATTATAAGAGCAGTTTAAGCATTCAGCTTTATAAAATGTATATTTTTTTATTGTAGACACAACAGTTTTATTAAACTCTTGAAATAAATTCATTCTGCTTTGGACATTCATCTCCTTTTTTAAATTATTTTTAACTTCCGCTTTTAAATATATATACCATTTATCTTTTAAAAATCTAAGATATTTGACAAATTGAGGTGAGTAGATGATAATTTTACAGTATCTACAAATATATGTATACTTAGTCTAAATAAAAAGTCATGATTTATAATTTACAGATACTATGTATTGATGAGGTATATAATCTCTACTTTCTTTTTCTTCTCCTCTTTAGATGAGTGTCTTTTTGCTTTTTCATGCTAATATATCTAATGTTCCACACTTGAACTCTGATTGCCTTATGCCCTTCATATTATTACTGGAACTGTGAGATTCATAGAACCCTTTATCAATTTAGTGGCATTTTATTTTCCAGGTGTAAAGCCAGTAAGTGTGGAGATTAATTCTATGCTTTGTCCTGCACCTACCCTGAATAAAGTTGGAGAGTAAGTACTTCATTAAAAACATTTTAAAAGCATTTAAGTTTCAAATTATTAAGAAATGGTGACAGATACACATTGGCTGTTTTATTGTATTTTGTTGTACAGATTGGACGTGTAATAGTAAGCCTTAAACAAAGCACTCTGGTTAGTAGTTTAACTGTACTTTTAGTAGGTTGAAAATGATAAAGTCTGTTTTATCTTACTTATTAACTATAAATTTAAAAGCTCTATAAATATTTATTTGGGTGGGTTCAAGAACAATTACTGTTAGAGCCTTTAAATAATCAGAGCCATGGCCATCCGTTTGAACTTCAGAGTATTAAATTCACACACACACACACACGAGTTCCAGAGTGAGATTTTGACTGAGTAATTACTATAGTGTTTAAATATTAAGATTAAAGATAAAAAGGAAAATGGTTCAATAAGGCATACCTCAGACTAGGAAATATTTGTGCTTTAATTTATTTCTCAGTCCTGTTAAGGTCTATATTCTCATGTTCTTCAGTGTGGCAATGAACCATGATGATAACTGGTTAAAATAGGAGATATTTAGTTTGGAAGAAGACCTTTATTTCAATCACCTTTACACAAGTCATTTCACTAGTAATTTAGTATTTCCACTTATGATTTTTTTCTATCCTATTATAAAAGAAATTGTTAGAAACATTTCAAATGTTCCCTAGCCCAATAGTGGTGGATGCAATATGTTTATGATAATGAATAGGATACAGTTTTTAGGATCACTTTAAACTGATCTTGAACCTAGAGCAGAGGAAAGTAAAATATACAAGGCCTCAACACAAAGTCTGGATTCGTGTTTAAGGAGTGAAGATTATATTTTTATCTATGGAACCCAAGAGAATCATGTTAGTAGTTTGAAGTTTACCTGAGCACTTAACTTCTGTGGATGCATACATATTCAAGCTATCTATTGGACATCACTTCTGGTCATCTAAGTAAATTGGAGCAGTATCCACTGTCAATTTTAAATTGATTAAAGGGATGTATAATATAACTTACAAAAGCGACACTATCAGAATCTTTTTTTGTTCTATAAAAATATTTGTTTTCTGTGTTATGTAATGATCTAGTGTTATTAACAACATGCTATGGCTGTATCAGGCTGTGTCTTGGAATTTGAAGCAGATCATTTTGCCTAGAGCATCTTCACCCCAAGTGCACAGTGAGACTCCAGGACTTTCTGAGCAATCATATCATGTATTAGCCGTGATAAATCTATTGACTTGATGTTTGGTCCTATTTTAACAAATATATAATCCCATATTGATTCTCCTGATCATTCCTCTCCATCTGCTCCTACAGCTGTCTTCCCTATCTTAGTCATTGGCAGTTCCACTTTTTTTGTTGTTCAGGTCAAAAACCTTTGATTCATTAATGATTTCTCTTACATGTAGGCCATCAACAAACCTTATTAGCTCTAATTTCAAAATATGTTCAGAATCCAGTCCTTCTCCACCACCTCTACTGATACCATCCTAGACCAAGCTACTTTCATCTCTTGCTTGGTTTATTACCTCTCCACTGGTTTTTCTGCTCCTGTCCTTGGCAGGAGTGATCCTGAGAAAGCAAATTGATTTATGTTACTCCTTCACTTAAAATTGTCCCTGAGTTCCCCATTCCACTCACAGTGAAAGTTGAGTCATTCCAATGTTCTACAAGGTTCAGCAGGACCTGGCCCCTCACTGTGTCTCAGACTTCATCTTCCTTTTGCCCTTTCTGTTATGGTCACACTGGCCTCTTTGCTGTTTCTCAACCACGTCAGTTTACTTCCACATCAGAACTTGCTATTCCCTCAGCTTGAAATGCACTTCCCTCATGGCTCACTCTCTCACCTTCTTCGAATCTAATTCAGAGGTCACCTTCTTAGCAAGCTCTTCCTGGTCACCTTTTTATTCATACAATTTTATTGTGTCTCCTTCTTGCTAGTATGAATTTTGTTTGCCTTGTTCCTTGCTGTATCTCTAGCACCTGACACATGCCTGACCTACAGTAGATTTTCTAATAGTGTGTTACCTAAAGGATGAATACGTTTGTCTCAAATACTTTGGTCTATGAGTTAAATAAACAGTTAAAAGAGTACGTTTGTTGCTGGGGGCCAGAGCCTACATCAGGTAGGAGAAAAATGATCAAATTCCTACTTTGGAAGGAATGCCATTTGAGAGAGCAGAAAACTGTCTTGGCTTTTTAACAGTAGTGTCTACTTTAGGAAGACACCTTCCTTTCTTCTCCAAAGTAATTATAAAATGCAATATGCCTATTCTATCCCAGATTCCGAATGTGTTTTCTTTAGAATTTGCCTTTGGGAAGTCTCCTTTTGAAGAGACTACCATACAGACTGCTGATATTCTTTAGTGATTTGTAGATAGGCTAAATATTCAGGAGATGTGATTTTTAAAAATCATATACAGCATAATAAATATCAGACATGAGAGATCATCCTCTGGCTTTTGACACCAGTATTTCACCTACAAGCAAACTTGAGATTGGGGAAGAAGCTTTGTCTAAAATAATTACTTTTGATTTTTTTTTTTTTTAATTGAGTACATGATGG
The DNA here is from genome assembly GCA_030848825.1 of Tadarida brasiliensis. Taxonomy (NCBI): domain Eukaryota; kingdom Metazoa; phylum Chordata; class Mammalia; order Chiroptera; family Molossidae; genus Tadarida; species Tadarida brasiliensis. Next base: position 56,538,535 of record CM061257.1, on the reverse strand, counting down.
GACTGAGGCAAAACTTGAGAAGATTCTATTTGTTAATGTATTGGGTATTTGGGGACATCATTATTTGTTCTCCTAAGTATGTTGCAAGTAATTTGGAGCTTTCATTTGCCTTGAATTTTCTTTAGATACTTTTGTAGGTGATGAGCTCTCTTCTGAGATTGGATTAAAATCAACACAACTGAAACACTTTAGCCTTGTAAGGTGACTGATGCTTAATATGCTTGCCTAATTATCTTTTGGCTAAGGATTCAAACCCATTAAGTAGCTAGTTAGTCTATATTTCAAATGAACACATCTGGCCCAACAATGAATGAAGCTTTTTCCTGTGTGAGGGTGACAGATGTGGTGATGGTTCCCCCTGTTCTCTCACTTAAATAATTAACAACACTCTGGTGAAGTAACCTTAGACAGACAGCCTCAAAGCCAGATGCGTAGTCTCAGAGCTGGATGCATGGGCACGTGACTCATCTCATTAGCCTACTCTAACAGTTCCTTTTTCATCTTTGTTATATTTCCTAAACTACATTTGTTTGAGGACTACTTCTTTAAAAACCCAGGGCTTGTGAATTTTGGTTTGAAAGAGGGTTAACATGAAAATATTGACTTGGAGATGAGAATGAAGAATGTAGCCAAGTAGTTAGGACATAGATTTGCATTTGGAAATTGATGTCATGGAGTAAACAAAAGTTAAATCCATCTTGGCAAATCTTACGCAGGTATAGTATTGTTTAGCATTCTTGAAGGGGGTCTTTGAAGTACTATCTTATAAAGAATCTCTATTAAATTTCTTTATTTGATAGAGAGTTTTAGACTGAGATGAATAAGTTCTTAGTATTTAAACAGAAAGTATGTAAAGGTGGTAGTAGTGAGGTTGTTCCTTTCTGTTTCTTTTATTGTATACAGTTTAATTTTAAAGTGTCACATGATTAAACACATTGTCTTTAAACACCAATATTGTTTGGGAGCTTTTTCTACCAGTGGTTCATTCTGTGAAGTTCTTTAAATCCTCCCCATTCCAGGGCAGTCCCCTTGTGGTGTACAGTGCAGGTGTTACCAGTATTTGCAGGATGGGCTTATTCTCTGACCCTTGTTCAGTGAGATGGTGACAATAACACAGCTGCTCTGCAATAGTTGAGATCTCAAACCTGTAATTTGGCAAGAAGAACAGAGCAAATTGGGTAAATATACATAAACACATTGTGAAGAAAGAAAAACAGAACAGAATGAACCAAAGCCTTATCCTACAGCTTGTTTGATAGAGATGATTTAAGGAGGCATATGGTATAGTTAAATGTGCTTTCAAAAACGTTGGCCAGAATCTTTTGGCAAATATGAAATAAATATCTAAATCAGATGAAACTGATAGTATTAGTTCTTTTAAAAGGCAATGTGGAGAGACACTTGACAGAGTGTTTTGAGCAAGAAGTGGAGGGATATCAGTGAATGTGGAACACTTTACACATCTGACATTGATGGGCCATTGAGATAAATGGTGTGGTTGACTTGGGATAGAGCCTGACTTGATAATAGAATATTTTTATATTCCTCAACATTGTTACTTTTCCAATGTAATCCATTTTCCTGGAATAAAATTGATTAATTTCATTTCTTTTTCTTGGTTGGGCAAATTCTGCCTTTAACCCAACTTCTTACATGAACACTTATTTTTAGTATACCTATGTATGTATGTATATACACTTCTATACATTCTTATGTTAGTAGCAGCTGATGCAGTCACAACCTGATTCTTCTGTTTCCTCTGAGGAATGAGACTTGATTTATTTATTTTTATTGTGGATACCAGGACATTAGTTATGTCTTTATTTTGAATATAAACGTTGATGCAGTAAGGCTGAGGACCCTCTCTGTTTCTCTCTTTGGCTACCTGCTCTTCAACAATGGAACTTTTACCTTTCCTTTCACATGGTGTGTTGCTTTCTGATCATATACATATATGATAAGTTTACCTAATCTGCATTGTATTTCTATTTTAAATATTATATTCAGTTCTATAAATTGTCTTTCCACAGGGACAACCATTAATTTAAGCACATCCAGGGGTGGCCAACAAGATGTTGCTGAGTATGGAAATATTAAATAGGATCAACTTTAAAATCCTGGAAGAGATAGAATTCAGGTGGCTTCAAACACTGGGTCTAGTCTGTCATGTGAAAGATGGATTTGACTTATTCTTTATTGCCCCAAGGAAAGGAAGAAGAAAGAGTGGGAGGTAAAAGGAGGCCCATTTAGTTCAATATCAGGGAGATCTTTCTCACAATTACAATTATTTAGAGAGCATTTGGTAACTGAAAGTGTTCACAGAGGGACAGCTATATGATGAGGTAGAGAATATCCTTATACATGGATGTAAATCCTCGTGTACATCTGCTTCTAAATTTTATATTATTGAAGTTTTTACTATTGCTAAGACATTTGACTTTTTTGGATAAAAGGCACTAAAAATTGAGTGATTATTTCCAAGTGTTTTTTTTTTTTTTGGTGTATTTTATTACAATATGCAAATCAGTTAAAAAGAGTTTTTGGTTTTTTTTTCAGTGTAATACTAAAAACATTTACAATACAACTTTAGGTGTTATAAGCAGTACATCTTGGAATATAGCTTTTTATTATTCTTCTAGCAATCTTTGTTTAGTTACACACAGATATTGAGATATTTCAGAAAGAAATTACTTTATTCAAGAATCTTTTAACTATTTTGAAGGATTTTTAGACTAAACATTAATTTACATATATATTCATAACTAGAAGTAAAATCTTTAAATTATTCACAAATATGAAACTATTTTTCAATTTGTAACCTTTATTATTCATAAAGCTAACTTTTAAAAAGCTCTGCAGAGTATTTAATAGTAGCACTTAATTTCAAAATACCTTAAGTCACCTTAATTTTAATAACTTTTTGAGTAGTTGCCAGTTTAATTTTCAGTATGTGCAAATTGGAGGTAAATTATTTATTACTTCCAGCAAACGTCTTTCACAATTTTATTTAATTTTTTCATCTTTTTTAATGGATCATAAAATGGCAGTCTTTTATTGGATATGCATAAAGTCAGTAGCAAATGAATACCTTGCAAATAGGTTACCGTGGATTGAAATGTCAATCATATTTCATGGAGTATGAAATTTCTCAGATCAGAGTAGCTCTGACATATGGCACTGAACTATTCTCCTCTTTAGGAATTGTCATACACCTTTAAAAATTAAATAAAAGAACCGTGACCATTAGGCCTTATTGAATTTTATTTACTTAATTATACATCACAATACTATTTAATACTTTCTCAAATGGAATGAATTTAGTTTTATCAACTATTAATTGAGTACCAATTGATATTAAAATGCACTTCAAATAATTTTTTTGTTATGTTAGATTGTTTAGGCTTTTTCTATCCATCTACTTTGAAAAAATGTATCTTAAGGATGAAACAAAGAGGGGGAGCAATTCTAAACAATGTAGAACCAATTTATAGAAAAGGAACTTGAAAGAGTTGTCAGTTCTCAGCCTTATCTTCCCAGACCATTATGCATTATCTGTACTATGGGCAAGTCCTGTCTTATAAGGTTCTTCCTTATGTTTCATGACTTCATTTCCCCACCTGCCTGGCTGTGTCTTCTCAGATGTCACCCCGCAGACCCCTCTTCTTACGGTCCTTTAACTCTCAGTTCCTGAGCCACAAACACATCTTCTCTAAGACTTCCTTTTCTTGCTGATGAGCTCCAAATCTCCAGACAAGATTTTTTCCTTAGCTCAAAACCCACTATTCAAATGTCCAGTATCCTCACTATCCATATGTCTACTAACTCACTTGCATTTCCCATAGGCACCTTAAACTTGAAGTTCTCAAGTTAAAATCATGTATTTCTGTTTAAAACCTGCTTCTTTTCCTGTTTCCTATGTAAGTTCACCCACCCACCTATACAAGACGGAAACCTTGAAATCATCTTTGTTCCTTCTTCATCACCTACAACCAATAAATGTCCAAGTCCTTTTTATTCTAAGTCCTTAGTACCTCTCAATTTTCATTTTCGCACTACTCTCATTGCCACTATTTCAGTTCAGTTCTACTTTGATTCTTATTTGAAATATATTAGCATATTCTTAACTGGTCTTTCTACTGTAGAAATGTACTCTTCCAACCCATGCTCTACTCTGCAACAAAAGTGATATTTGTAAAACACAATTTTGACCAGATTTCTACCTAGCTTAAGAACTCTTAAGACTAATTCCAAACATCTAAAGATAGCATCCTATGTTCTTCATGATCCTTCCCCCTACTCGCCCTTTCAGCTTGGAGGCGTATATTCTCAGTCTCACACTTTGTGTTGCTGCTATATTGAATTACTTTTGGTTCCTTAACTGTTCTTTGCCTTTCTTGCCTTCCAGCTTGTCAAATAGTGCTCCATCTTCTTGGATCCCCTTCTAATCTCTTTTCCTAAGTAACTCCTAATCATTCTTTCAGATTCATCTTAGAGGTGACTTCCTGCAGGAAACCTTTGTTGATGCCCCCCGTGGCAAGGCCAAGTCAGTTGTGTCTCCCACCTCATCCTCTAGAGCCCCTGTGCATACACCTATTTTAGTTAATTTCACACTCTATTGTAATTATTTTTGTGGCTTCCTTTCAGTTACATTGTCATGCTGTGTTTTATTGGTTACTGCAGTCCTATTATCAAGCACAGCCTAGGTTGGCCTATTGTAGGTAATTTATGAATATATATTTAATTAACTAGTAGTAGAATGATTGACTGATTGATTGAATTAACTTATTGGCAAACATTTATAAACCAATTTGGAGTGCAGTTTTAGGTTTAACACGTAGCTCAACATTGCTATAATGTTGGGCTTGATCAAGATAATGTTTTGTAACAGGAAGGAAATAACGTTGAAAAAGTTCTTTACATGAACCTGCATGACATTATATGCTAGGTCTTTTTTGAGCAGTTTAGCTCTGTTTTTATATGACAGTAATAGAATCAAATTCTTTAAATAAAATAAAAAAGTATTTGCTAATTATTTCAATCTTCTGTATTATGTTTTTGTGTTTTGTTTTTTTTAAAACTTGGACCAAAAAGGTTACCTTGGTGTTCTGAATAATCTGTTAGACAAATAAGTATTACAAAAATTTGTAGAGTACCTATTGTGTTCCAGACATTGAATTGGACATATTATGTACATTATTTTATCAAACTCTCTTCCTCCAAATAACTCTGATATAGACACAATTATACCCATTTAACAGATTGAGGAATGCAAGATTGAGAGTGTAGTGACTAGGCTTCAAACCAGAACTCCTTATTCCCTAATATGTGAGCTGAATCTATATTCCCATTTTAAATTTTATTTGCTTCTTGCAACAAATATAGATGAACTCTCCCCTCATTTCTCACTTACATACAGAGTATGGCAAAAGTAGATTTACAGTTGTGAGTATGCAAAACAGAGTTTATTCTTGTGTTATTAGTTATTAAATATTGTATTATTTTCCATGCAAGGAACTGTAAACCTACTTTTGCCCCACCCTGTATGAAATTAAAGAAAAATGACATGGCTTTAATACATTTTTGTTTGTAACAAAATCTTTATAACTGAGAGTATGGATTCTACTATCATAATTATGTAGAAGTTATATAGCAATAGGAATGAGAATTCCATAGATACTAACAAAAGTGACATAAAATATGACAGAAAATATTAACTGCATATGTTGAAGCTTGAGGTAAAGAAAGGTCAAGGTATTGAGTTTTTGAGGGTGAGATGGCTTTGTCAATCTGTGTGCCAGCAAGGGAGTGGCATAGCTTTGGACAAAGGTATCAGCTCATAACAGCTCCAATATTGTACCAATAATTTTGAAAAAAAAAACACGTTTTTCTAAATAAGCAACAAGATTAAAAAGCAGAAGTAACTTTTAGAGTGTGTTTTTTTGTTTACAACACTTTCAAAAAATTTTCCCAGCAAATACATATGCATGTGTGTGTATATATATTCAGAAATAAATTTCTTAGCATGTGGTAAATGTTATTATAGTTTTCCATGAGAAATATGTGAATGCAGTAAAAAATTAGAGGGGTGATACTAAGCTCTTGATCATGAGAGGAATTTAAATATAAGACCCTAAAATATTTATCGAGGATTAAGGTAGTGTGTGGTAGAAGTGACTACAAGAGTCAGAAAAGTCCAATATTTGGGCAAGTTACCTTTTTAAGCTTCAGCTTCCTTATTTGGAAAATGGAGATCATGCTACTGCCTACCTCAGTGACTTACTATGAGAATTAAATGAGAAGATAAGTGTAATATGTCTGGGTCATAGTAAGGAATTGATAAATGCCATCATTATTAGTACTGTTGTTGACAGCAAAGCTTTGATCAGGAAAGTGAGGATTATATATTTTTAATTGAGTCTATATGTCAAAAGAATCATCAGGTGGCTTTCCATGACTGTTGAGTCTTAATTCAGTTTTATTTGATACCAGGCACATTATACTAGACTGAAGTTTTTGGGATAGTGGGCAGTTATTTTGGTTGCCTACAAGATCTCATCAGCATGCATTTCTATTATAGGAAAGAGTGAGCTTTGTTGTAAAATAAAAACTTTGTTCTACTGATCCCTTGAAAGTTGAATCAATAAGATTATTTGCAGTAGCCATACATTATTATAAATCAAATAATCTTCCCCCAAACTAAACCCATGCCTACCATGTCACATGCTTTCTGGTATGTGCTTTAAAGTAGAGAAATTAAGAACTAGGAAATATTATTTTTGGATTCAACTATGCTTAGTCTTCAACAAAACAAAACATGGCACTCAGTTTTGCAGAATAAGCAATTAGGTTGAAGTTTTCTTTTTTAAGTAAGCCACTTGGCATTCTGTGTTGGAATAGTTCAGAAGTTCAGTTAAGTTGATATAAACACCCCAAGTTCTCATTCTTTTGTGGATTTAGCTAAGTTTTTTAATTTTTTTAAACACAGAATGTTTTGAAGAGAATATTTTACAATAAATATTTTTAATAGGAGTATTCCTGAATTTTGAAGAAGAATTTTGAAGAAGTTTGCTAGTAGTCACTTTCCTGGTGGCTCTCTGTCTCTACAAATCTAAACTAAATATCACATTGAGAAAAGAAACACATTAAGAACTTTCATTTTATCAAGCATCTGTAGTGTGATGGAAAGAGTTCAAATTTGTTAGAATCCTACCTTTACCACTTTGGGCAAGGTAATTAACATTTCTGGGCCTCGTGTACCCCATCTGTAGAACTATGAAACTGCCACTTACTTGAAGGGGTATTGTAAGGATTAAATGAGATAATGTCTATAAAATGCCCATGATAGCATCTGGCACATAGCAGGCACTGAATAATATTTTGCATTTTTTAAACTACAGTAGTCTCTCCTTATCCATGGGGGATATATTCTAAGATTCCCAGTGGATGCCTGAAGCCATGGATAGGACTGAACCCTATAATATAATTGATGATTTTCCTGTACATACATACCTTTCACTTAAAGGAAGAATTTTACCACTTCTCTTTGACATATCTGAATTGCCAGCATCACTACTTTTCACTTTGAGGCCATTATTAAGTAACATACGGGTTATTTGAACACAAGCACTGAAATACTGATACCAGCTACTAAACAGGTCCAAGGCCACGTGTCACTACTTGAGTCAAATTAAGCAGAGACAGGGTTGAATTGTATATGAGCATTTATTCCAATAATGCCAGCAGCATGGAGAGAGCTGCAGGTCATCCTAAAAATTCTTCTCTAACATCTCCTGCTAGCAGCTGATTATAAGGAAGAGGGGCTATGTGCTAGGAGGAAGGGGGCATTAAAAGGGCTGCAGGGTTTGTGGTTTGTGTATCTTTTTCTAGGATCTTAAAATCTGATAACAAGGTAGTTACTTTTCTATGATATTAAAGACAGCTCAGACCATTCCTGTGACCTGAGAATGGTCAACATTCCTGAGGCAAACTCCCGGAGTGGGTAGGGTCCAGGCTCAGCAACCAAGTCAAAGTGTGTCCTATCCTTGGTCTCCTCTCAAAATGTGTTTTCTCTTCTGAGTAATGGACCCATCTGGGCTCTGAGGCATCTTATTTTTTTCCAGCCCTGTTTTTCTTGTTGCAGTGCATCCTCCAATTTCCCAGGGTCTGTAAGAAAACCTCTTATCTATAGTTAGTAAGGTAAACGACTGTGGTCCTATTCCCATTATGTTCCTGTCCCCTATCAATACCTTGATAGTCAATCTGATCATGGAAAGGACTACTACATGACTAAGGGATGGAGAGCATATACAGCATGGATACGCTGGAGAAAAGGATGATTGGGTCCTGGGCAGGACAGAGCAGGATGGTGAGAAACTCACCATGCTACTCAGAACAGCAAACACTTTAAAATCGATCATTTTTTATTTCTGGAATTCTCCATTTAATATGTTTGGATCACAGTTGACTGTAGGTAACTAAAACCATGTTAAGCAAAACCTCAGATAAGGGAAGGATTACTGTAAAAAACAATAGGAATTTCTTAATGTTTCTACTTATATTAATACTTTTAGGAACAATTAGATCTCTTAAGGAATTTGCCTCTGGCTATTCCAGTAAGAACTGAAATTATAGAAAAAAAAGCTGGGATGACTGATTAAAAGCTTTCTTTTTTTAAATAGACTTTCTGGCTGGTTTTGAATTATGTAAGAAAATAGAAATATCCCACAATACTCTAGTTTTTAATTTATTATTAATAATTGTTTCTTCATTTTCTTTCAGAACTCTTGATGTTTCAGTGAGCTTTAATGGAGGAAAATCTGTCATCTCGAGCTCATTGATAGTCACAGCCACAGAATGTGTAAGTCAAACGTTTGCATAAAGATACCTTTCATTTATTTATTTTATTTATTTTTTATATTATGTTAATCCTCTCTTGAGGATATTTTTCCATTGGTTTTTAGATAGAGTGGAAGGGAGGAAGGGAGGGGGAGAGGGAAACATCAATGTGAGAGAGACACATTGATTGGTTGCCTCCTGCATGACCCTGACCAGGACCAGGGATCAAACCTGCAACCCAGGTACGTGCCCTTGACTGGAAATTGAGCCCACGGCCCTTCAGTTCACTGGCCGATGCTCTAACTGCTGAGTCAAACCAGCAAGGGCAAAAAGATACCTTTTAAAAATTATTCTATCCTGAAATAACTTATGGATCTTTACTGTTGTTGCATACTACAATAAAGAAGGTACAAGTAATAAAACTGGAGATCATCACAAGGAAAAATTTGTATAAAATTTTAGTTTTTTCTTTCTTTCTGTAGTTGCCTTTAAAGGGGATTTTTAGATAGTGTACATTTTATTTTGATATTTTTAAAATTCAGGTCATATTTAAAATCTAAATAAGGTAGGAGAATAATTTCCAAATGAAGCATTTTTTTTCTTAAAACATTAAACATATTAACAGAATAATGCTTTTTTGTTATGAAGTTTGTATTTTGGTATCTAAGACATTTATCCTGTTTTTGAAATTATTAGTGCATCTTAATGAGTGAGCTTATTTTTCATCCATTTTAATGTTGGTGCTTTCTTATATGAGTAAGGAATTTGGTAGCTCAATAATAGTTTGAAACTACATTGAAATTATATTTAGTTGCAATGACTGATTTACATTACCTAGATGCAATGTTTTGAAATGTAAACTCCACTGATGAGACAGTGTTTTTTCCTTGTAGTTAATTTTTTGGATTTATGGAAACTTTTGATATTAGATTGTTGAACATGAAAAAAGAACACTACAATAGACTGATCACATGGCTATTATTTTTATGAGTATATTTTCTTTGTGAAAAAAAAAAAAGTAAATTGAAGCAAAAAAAAAAAAAAGTAAATTAAAGCAAAAAAAAAAAAAAAAATCCTGCCCTTCAAAAGACCAAAATCCCAAACCTAAACATTTCCTCACATCTCATGGTTTCATAGTTTTATATTTTGATCATTTAATCTGAGAAACATCCTTCCTCCAGAAAACAAAAGAACTCAATATTATCTGTAAAAAGATAGTTGTGTTCCTCATTGTAAGAAAACATTGCAGGGAAAACAAGCATCTTTATGGACCCTTGGTTACTGTGGAATTCTCTGTATAGTTCTTTATCAATACCTATTTCTATTTTGAAAATGGCTAGTTTTTCCCCCTTTTTATCCGTAATTCATGTTCTAATTTTTAGGTTTTGTGAATGTTGTAATTCGTAGCTTATCTGGTCCCTCAGGATGTGGTTGAGATTACAAAAAATTGTGGTATATAGTTTGTCAGTGTCTAGCTCACTGAAATGACATTCTTTCTCCATCCTTCTTCCTATTCTGCACCTCCAGCCATCTTTTACCCCTCTCTTCCATGCCAGCAGGAAAACAAACCTTGCCCATGTCCTGTAATGACGCGTGATTTCCGTGGACAGGGATGCCGTGGTTAAATAACTCACCTGGAATTTATAAGTTGTATGCCTTGAGGAAGCCTTCCTAGATCTTGCTAGTTCTCAGGAAAACATAATGTGATTTAAAGTGGTTTAAGAGTAAGGTGATTTCAGAAAAATGGACATCAATTGTGTCACAGATGGAGAGAGAGTGAAGGGACAAGTTGTAAAATTAAATACGCGATCAAGTAATTTTCATTGAAAAGAGATTTGAGAAAATACTTAAGAAGGTGAGGGTGAGCCCAGGGGAAGAGTATTTCATGCAGAGGGAGAAGCTAGAACAAAGCCTAAGGTGGGACTGTGTCTGGCAAGTTTAAAGAAGAACAAGGTGGCCAGTTTCCTGGAGTGGAGGTAGTTGCGGGGAGTAGGAGTCTAGAGATGAGTAGGAGAGAGTGGAGGGAGGGAGACAGATTGCATAGGCTTTTGTAATTCATTGTGAAGACTTGAGCTTTTCTTCTGAGTGAAACAGGGAGCCATTGGAAGGTGACATGGTATGACTTAATGTTTTAACAGGATCATTCTGGCCCTTATGTAAAAATAGATTTTGCAGGTAGGGTCCAAAGTGGAAACGTGGAGGCCAATTCTGTGCTTTCAGTAATCTAGGCGAGGGAGCGAGCCTCCACTATGAAGATGGCGGTGGAGATGGTGAGAAGTTGTTGAATTGAATTTAAATACATTTCAAAGGTGGAGCCCACAGGATGGATGCCTAGACAGATTAGATGTGGGTGTGAGAGACAGACATTAACAATAGTTCCAAGCGTTTTCACTTGAGCAACTAGGATGTCTTCAAGTGGAGCAGATTTTGGAAGATGATGAGGATTTCTGTTTTGAACATGTTGAGTAAAAGATATTTACTTAGTCATCTCAGTGGAAGTGTCAGGAAGGGAGTTGAATATACAAGCCTGGAGCTGTAGAGAGAGCTCTGGATTGGAGGTGCACATTCGGGAGGTGTTGTGTGGAGTGAAGTAGTCAACCAAATTCCACATGATTTTTTAAAATTTATTTTTATTAATTAATTTATTTTTGTTACAGATGTTTCTCCTTTCCCCCCACAGACATCCTCCTCCCTAACCTCCCCCCAAAGCATCGTTTATGTAATTTTTAATGGAAAAATAAACAAACAACAAACAATCTTTTGGGAGATAGAGCAAGAAACGAAAGAGTACCAAAGAAGAGTTTTGTAGCTGTTGTGGAACCAAGATAAATTGAGTCTTGAAAGGAGAGAGGAAGGAAAAGTGGTTTACAGATAAACAGCAAACAGAAATTGAGAGTAGATATATTTGATGGGAGTGAAAATAGTGGAAGGAAAGCTTGGAAATAGAAAATTTAGGACAGATGACCAATAGCCTGAAAAAGAAGAAGTTTGGAGTTCATCCTTCAGGTCTGTGTTTTTTAAACTCTAGTACACAGAGATGTCAGTGTTGAAATGAAAAAAGAAAGAAAATCTCCCATGTTCACATCCCAAGGACCAATCTGTGTCCCCTCTTGTGGCTGCAGGGAGAGCAGAGCGAGAACTTCCACAGTGAAATCCTGGCAGGACAGGCATTTAGAGTCTCCTCACCTCTTTGATTATTCATTCAAAGAAGTGCAGCTGAAACTGTAACCAAGGGGCATTGTGCATCCAGAGAAGTCTCAAGGAAAAGTATTTAACAGTACGAGCTGTTGGACTGGGCTGGAAAGGCAAAGGTGAAGAGATTTAACCGCTAGCATGAGAGTTGGAGATAAAGTACTTCTCCCAGAACATGGAGGCACCAAAGTAGCTCTAGATGACAAGATTATTTCTTACTTAGAGATGGTGACATTCTTGGAAAGTATGTAGATTGAAATCAGTCACTGAAAATGGCATCACGTGAAGCTGCCCATTGAACTGAGACTGAGTTCTGAAATCTTTCATCATGTAAATAATATCTATGTATATCTTTTATAATAAACTAATAATATCCAAACTAATAAAAAAGAATAAAAATAGATTATATTTTTCATAATGCTAGGTTTATTTAATTTGAAAGTATTTTTATTCTGAAATTGTTTTCTCTATTTTAATTTTAAAATATACTTTGATTGAGGCAAGAATAGCTAGAATGATTCCTTCCTCCCTCCCTTCTTTCTTTCCTTCCTTCCTTCCTTCCTTCCTTCCTTCCTTCCTTCCTTCCTTCCTTCCTTCTTTTTCTCTCCCTCCTTTCCCCTTCCTTCTCTTCTTCCTTCCTTTCTTCTTTGAAGTGGGAGGAATACATAGTGATAAATAAAAATTACACTGGACAAAGTTAAGCAGGTAAGGAAGACCTTATTCAAAACTATTGCAATAGATTGAACTCAACTGTGCTGAGACAAAGGGCTGGAGAGTTTTTAAAACTGGGGTGCAGGGAATTGCAGGCAGCTGTGTCTGCTAACTGGCCTTACCTGGAGGAAGAGTAATCTTTTTTCAATCTTCCTGACAGAAGGTAGTGTTAAAACTCGGAGCAAAGCACCCATCATAGTTAGGCTCCTACTATCCCACCCAGACTGGGAGACAGGGATGCCACCTTTTGTGGTGATTCCATTTTAAAGGGATGGCCCTCAGGTCAAGGAAGACATTCTCCCTGGGGTCTGCAAAACTGGAAAGTGACTTTTAAAGGAAATTTATATACATTTCAAAGCGGCAGAGAAAGATTTTGCAATTTTAAATTTTCTAAAGTATATTCCCTAAAAAAGAGAGGTCAGGGAGGGTGGCAACCACTCGATGTGTCTCTCACATCGATGTTTCTCTCTCTCTCTTCCTCCCTCTCTCCTGCTCTATCTGAAGATAAATGCAAAAAAAAAGTCAGGTGAGGATAAAAGAAAAAGAGAGGTCAGGGACCTATAGTCAGGAAGAAATCTGTTTCACGTTTTTGACCAAGCTGAGGGCAATTGTAAAGCTATCCTGGTCAATAGAAAATAAGTGAAGTGAATTAGAGAAGGAACAGCTCAAGAAATGGAACCACCAGGACACTTACCCTATAAAGAGGCCAAAGGGAATGGCATTTCAGCATGAAAAGAAGGCAGCACCAGGTGCCTCAGAGAGCTGAAGGAGGAAAGGTCACAGGGGTCACAGTGACCTTGATGTTTCAGCTCAGAATGGTGATTTGTATTTTGTGTGAATTTTATTATTACACTATTATAGGATAATAAATACTGTAATCTACCTTATATTTATAATAATCATAGCATATTCCTTTTTCTCATTAAATATAAATATTATTTTATATTCAAACTCAAATTCCTCCATGTGTGGTAGTAATATTACTATTTTATAGATATAAAAAGTGAGACTGGAGCTGATGAGATGTACCTGCTGATGTGTGCATTAAATCTCTAGTCAGGCCCGGCCGGTGTGGCTCAGTGGTTAGGCGTAGACCCATGCATCAAGAGGTCGCCAGTTCGATTCCCGGTCAGGACACATGCCCAGGTTGTGGGCCTGATCCCCAGTGGGGGGCATGCAGGAGTAGGCCAATGGATGTTCTCTCTCATTGGTGTTTCTCTCTCTCTCTCTCTCTCTCTCTCTCTCTCTCTCTCTCCCTCTCCTTTCCTCTCTCTCTAAAAATTAATAAAGAAAAAAAAAAATTTTTTAAAAAAGGAAATACATGGCATACCTTTAAAAAAAAATCTCTAGTCAAAATGGAAGAGGACAGGGGGTAATATTATGGAAAATACCCGGGCATTGTACGCAATCGATATCCCGTCTTTCTGGCACACTCAGATGTGATAATGAAGTGAGATGCACTTAGTGATGTTACTCATTATGGGGTGATGCTTTGGGTGTCACAGGCATTTGAAAGCCAGACAAAGTAAAACACCATTCCTTTAGCAACTGATTAATTCTTTGTTTTGTTTATTTAATAATTTTTTTTAAATAATTTTTTATTTTTATTTTTTATTATTTTTCTATTAATTTATTTTTGTTACAGATGTTTCTCCTTTTTTCCCCATTGACACCCTCCTCCCCATCCCCCCTCACCCTGTCCCCAGCTTTGTTGTCCATGTCCATTGGTTATGCATACATGCATATAAGTTCTGTGGTTTATCTCTTCCGTCTCCCCCCACCCCCTCTTCGGAGGGTTGTCAGTCTGTACCCTACTTCCACGTCTCTGGGTCTACCCTGTTCCTCAGACTTTATGTTCATTATATTCCACAAATAAGTGATTAATTCTTGTAGCAATCCCACAAATAAAGAAGCCTCTCTCTGCTCTCCAAGAGCATCCGGGACTAGTCCTGCTAAGACACTTAGGTCACTGAGCTGTCATTTCCTGTTTACTTCTGGGCCTTTCTCAGCAGTCTTGAGATGTTGGTGGCAGGGCTGGTGCCTGCTTATCGCCCCCCTCCCAGTGCCTGGTCCTTGCAGAGGGCTCATGCTCCAAAACTATTTGTTAAACTATTTGTTAAAAGTAGCTGTGCATCTAGTTTAAAAGCGGGAACACTAAGGTTTAAATGGAAGAGTTTTAAGATTAGAGCCTGAGGTGGGTATTTTTCAGCAGTCATTTCTCTTCTAGCTTACACAATCTCCTAAATGTGTCTCTGTTTTTTTTTTTGTTTTTTTTTTTAAAAAAAAAACACAGTTCAAGATGTCTTTTTCCCTTCCTTGGAACCACTGCTCTTCTGACTCACTTGGAATACTAATACCAAGAGCATCTTTTCTGAGCATGTATTAAGTGCAAGACATTGTGTTAAACACTATATATGTGTTAATCTCCTTACGACTTCATGTGATAGTCAAAACTCAAGAGAAGGCTATTGCTATTACCTTAATTTTACAGAGAAGAAAACTGAAGAACAGAAAGCCACCTTCAACTATTAGAGCACATTTATGCAAACATGTTAGAAGGTACTTTTTCTGTTAGGTGGACCCAACCCTCAGCAGAGGTACATGGCTTGATGAGCAGTTCATATGCTGATTTCAGCCCTCACTGTGCCTAAGAGAGGGGGGACTTGGAGCCTGGAAGCTCTGAAGGATTAGTTACTGGTTCAGTTTCCCAGTTGAGTAAAGGCTTCTCAGAAGTGAGAATTGAACCCGAGTCTGTCTTCCCCCCAGTTGGAACACTTGGCACAATCTGCCATTTGTAATCAGATCCTAAATTGATTTGTATAAAACAGGTTGGCAAATTTATTTATTTTTTGCTAAAAAGTCAGATAGTAAGCGTTTCATGCTTTGGGGTTGTACTGTTTTTGTCACAGCTACTCAACTCTGCCATGTTGTAGAAAAGCAGCTATAGACTTCTGTAAACAAATGGGCATGGCTGTGTTCAACACAAATATGCACACTGAAATTTGAATTTCATGAAACATATTCTTCTTTTGATTTTTTTTTCAGCTATGTAATAACGTAAAATTTTTTATTTTGTCAGAGATCTTATGAAATAGATGAGTTGATTTAGCCTTTGGGCCATAGTTGCTAATTCCTGATATGGAATGTTCCCAAAGAATCCAATAAATGAAACTGTCACCTATTCCATAATTATTTTCTTTTCCTAACTCTAAATTCATGGAACCAAAGTTATGGAGACTTATTTCCCCCTTTTTGTGTCTGTTTTATTTTTAACATGGTAGCTGTGATAATTTTCTAGATAGATTAAAACATGCTATTCATGCAGTTTTGAAATTTTTGAGTGATTCCTCTTTACCGTAGTTATTTTGCAAATACAGTAGTGACTCTGGTTTGTGTTTATATTTCTGTGGTTCTCTTAGCTAGAATTTCAGTGATATTTGGCAAAGTTTTCTGCTGTGCATTATAACTTGCTTTTAATGAAGTAAAGGAAATAAGATGCAGAGCAAGTTCAAAAACTTAATGTGTCCAGGATGACTAGAAAATATATATCTTCTACCCTGACATCAAGTTCAGTGTTAACCCTTAGAAGAGTTTTGGTTCCATGGCCTTGACCAACATCTGGGTACTAAGTTGCTGACTGGACTCCT
This sequence comes from Tadarida brasiliensis, assembly GCA_030848825.1. NCBI lineage: Eukaryota > Metazoa > Chordata > Mammalia > Chiroptera > Molossidae > Tadarida > Tadarida brasiliensis. The sequence continues at coordinate 56,522,150 of CM061257.1, read as the reverse complement.
CAGTTAACTTTTACACCCTAGTCTTCTCACACATCTGGAAATGCTACTGGTTCAAAACTATAGTTAGAAAGAATTGATATAACAAATGGCCAATTGAAAGGTCATCCAACAAGTGGCCAATTCTTTCTGTAATAAAGAGAATTACTGCTCTTTAGAAATTTGTGTTTTGTGTCTTTTCTTAAGCTTCTTCAGGTGTTACAGGTCTCCCCAAAGTCTATGTTCAAGCCAAAGTCATCTTTTTCTTGTTTTTTCAAAAAGAAGCCACTAATTCTGTCCCCACTCCCTCCCTGGGCTTTCATGTACTTCCTCAAGGAGGTCCTCTCAGAACCCTAGACCAGGTTGGTTCCCAGTTTGACATGTTTCTATTGTGGTTTTCTTCCATACTACTCACATTTGTAATGATCTGTTCAACGTTTGTCTCTCTATCTAACCTGTGGGCTTCATAAAGACTTGTTCAGCATTTTAACTTTGGTACCTACTTAACTGCCTAGTATTTACTCAGGGGGTGTGCCTAACCGGAACTAAGAGGCGTTTAGATTCTGGGTATGATACAGATCTTTGTGTAATCTTATCTAGTTTCATCTCACTCCAGGTTTGCAGTATGCAACATGGTGTCTGCTCATAGGACTAAAGTGTATGTGTTTGACCTTTCCTCAATTTGTTTATAAAGTGATGTGAACAATGAAATGATTTCCCTTTCATGACTGAAGTCTTTCATGTGCTGATAATGGCTCTGGAAAATCAAAACAAAGGAGCTGGGAAAGTCTGAATTTGTATACAGTTAACTGAGCTAATGTCTGGGACCAGGCATGCAGGGATGGGTTTCATCCATTTACAGGAAATCCAGGTTGCATTAAATCTGTGCTTCCTAAGACCTATGTTCCATCATGCTTAGCTTAAATATGATAAAGATTAGGTCAGCGGGTCTTTAGAAAGCATGTATTTTTGTTTTTATTGTAGACACACCTTTGGAATCAGTTGAGATAGTAATATTTGTTATGCTGAATTCATATTGCACCTGGACATGCATAGTGTCTTGTCAGTGTTCCGAATAGGGACATTTTTTTTTTTTTTTTTAGGAACAATCAATAATTTTAATTGCCTATCATGCTTAGCCCATCTACTTCCTATGCTGTCAGCATGATTTTCCAAATTTCCTACTCATAACACATTCACAGAAAGAACAAACTAATCACTAAACTTTTAGCACATTCATATCCTCTAGATGCATATTCTTACTTCCGAACACAGGGTTGAATTCTAAGAAAGGAGGCCAAATGTTCAGAGAAACCTTTTGAAAGTTGTATAGCACAGCCAAATGGTGAGCAACTTCCATGAATGCTACAGCCAAATCCTTGTGCAAAAGTCCAGGGGGGATGTTATTCTCATTCCATACACGAACAGTCACAGATTGGGTGTATTTTATGTAAGACCTTATATATGAAGGTAGGATCATGGATTTATACATTTGACAACATTTCTTTCATAGGATATCACAATTTTTATGTATTTCTTTGACATTCTTTTCCCGTTACTATTCCAGTTTGCTTGGATTTTAGAGCTGAGCATAATCAAACCTGTGGAGAATTGCATGTTATTTCATGAATGTTTAGAATTCTGGTAGAAAGATGTATTTTGAGTATTTTCCTAAGTAGCCTTAGGCATGTTTGAACTGTTTTCTTTGGTTTTAAGAGAACTTCAATATTTTTCTGAAAAATTTATATAAAGTATTTATTCTCTTTCTCTCTCTCTCTCATACACAAACATACACACATGCACACACACACACACACACACACACACACACACACACACTTTCTATGTGCAAGACACTTATTAGATGTTTAGGATACATCAATAACCAAATGTTGAGCTTACATTTTCATTCTCCGTAACTCTACACCAAAAAGTTGCTAGATATGTACATGTCTTTTTGTTTATTATTTAAATTAATTCTTTATGGTAAATATCATGTAATAGCATCTTTGAGTGCCTTAAGAATGGTTTAATAGCAGATGTTAGAACTTTGTAAAGACAGTGTGGGTATGTGAAGTTTTTGTAGTTATTTTTGATGTCTTCTGAAAGATAGATTAAATGAAATGATCAAGGATTGTAAGTGATACTTTGGTGGTGTCTATTTTGGTTAATTTGCAACCTAACATCAGTTACATAAGTAACTTCCTTGGTTATTCCTTCTTCTATCCAGGTGCAAAATTAGAGAACAAATGATAGCTTTAATTGTTCATGAATACTTGATTCTTAATCTTTTTCTGAAAATTTCTGAAATTAATTAGTGTTTTATGGTCTATGGTGCTCTGAGAATTATTTATTTTTAAAATATTTTATTTTTAACTTACAGTTTACATTCAATATTATTTTGTATTCATTTCAGAAATACAACACAGTGGTTAGATAATCATATACTTTATAAAGTGGTCCCCCCAATATTTCAAGTATCCACCTGGGACCACACAAAATCATTACAATATTATTGACTATACTCCCCATGCTGTACTTTACATTCCTGTGACTGTTTTGTAACTACCAATTTGTATTTTTTAACCCCTTCACATTTTTCATGCAGCCCCCCGCCCCAGCATTGTTTCAAAAGTTGTTTTGTGATGGATTTATTAAAACTGAAAGCCTGCTAATAATACATATCTTTGAAAATTGATTTGTTTTGAGACGGTTTCTAAGCCACTATCTAGTAATCTCTTTTGCTTTGCTTTTCATTTTGATACTAACAGATGATACAGGAAATGACACATTTCAAGATTTTTCAGATTAACTAAACCACGTATATGTCCCTAGCACTTCCTTGCTAATACTTTTGAAAACTACTTTTCCTTCTTTTTTCAGTTATTTACAAATAACTGTTTACATAAAGATTATCATCTTTTTTTGTGCATAGGTCACTATGTATTACACTTCAGATTCCATTATAAATGTTCTAATTAAAAACTACTACTATTCTCACTCGCACATCAGAAAGTCTCTTAGCTTTGATCAGTGCTAACATTTGCCAAAGTGGATTCTAGGAAATCATGGATTTGTAGGGTAGTGAAATTGTTATCAGAAAAAACAAATGCTTCTGTGCTGATATTCAGTTGGACTGTTTTACTCCAAAACCATTCAGAGCTTTATAAACATGCTAATGGGTAAAGTGATTTCTAAGAGATATATAATAGTCATGGCATTTCCACAGAGTTTGTTGCTTCAACGACAACTGACTTTCTTATTTTGTGGATTAGTATAAAGGTCTAATTTTAAGCAAATTGTTTAATTCCTTGGGGTCTCCATTTTCTAACAGTTTTAATACAATGACATTCTAAGACGGAGACTGGCAGGTCCTCTGCCCCGCCCCCAGCCTCCTGTCTATCAGTTCTTGGGATAATTGTGGCTCTCACCCTGACTTCTGAGCTTCTACTTCTTATTTGTTTTGAATGACAGAAAATGTATCTCTGAAAATCTGCCTTACAAAGTCCCAAGGTTTCCTTCAGACAGTGTATTGATTTATTATTTTTCTTTCCTGAATTATTTCCCTTAAAAACAAAACATTATTACTAGAGATCTCACAGAATGGGTTAGGAGGAGGCACCTTGCTCCCTTGGAAACTTTAGCTCTACACTAAAAATTCAGTAAGCACTCTTCTTGGTGTTTGTGGCTTTTGCAGTCTTATTTCTTTGAAGTTCATTCTCTCAGTAAATAGCCAAGCATGGGGTATACATCGGTGAGTGGGTTGGCCCTAACCCCTGCCTGCCTAAAGCTCACAGTGAGGGCTTCCTGGGGCGGTGACTCCAGCTGAGCTTTGTAGGACAAATAGGTGGTTGCTAGATGAAGGGGTTGGAGGCAGAGTCCAGAGAAGGGTCTGTGGGCTGGAGGAACTCTGCATTAGGAAGTAAAAGAACACATTCTCTGTGGCTTTTGTGGGGGTAGTGCCTGTACTGCTGTGAGAGATTTTCTGATACATGAATGCATGAGATTACATTCTTGCATTGGTGTGTGTATACCATTTGCCAACGAGAACCACTGTGGTTAATTTTTTACCTTCTTGGTGATTTTTGATATTCATCTGTTCTAACATTAAATAAAGTAAATAGCATTCCATCCTCACAAAGTCAGGAAAGATTCTGCATAGATTCTGCCTAGAGGTAATCATGCTTGCAACAAAGTAACCCTTTCCCAGAGACAAAAGATAGGAACCATAGGGACCATTTCTGTAACCCCAAATAGTGATTTTTCCCCCTATATTCCTTTAAGGCATACTTTAAAACAATCTCTAGCACTATTTCTAGCACTTTGGAAGATTTTATATTTATTATCACTCACCTTATAATAACATTTATGAAATAGAATATAAAGCAATTTTTACAATTTAAAGAATCGAAAGGAATAGAAATCTGGTTTGACATTATTATGTTTCCTGTATTATTTTCTGGTGTTTCCTAAAAAATGTGTATTGGATGTAGACATATGAATCATGCAAATCTGTTGAGAATTTTTTTTAATCCTCACCTGAGGATATGTTTTTATTGATTTTTAGAGAGAGAGGAAATGGGGGGGAAGGGGAGAAAATTGAGAAACATTGATGTGAGAGAGAAACATCAATCGGTTGTCTCTCATATGTGCCCTAACCTGGAATTGAACCTGCAACCTTTTGGTGTATGAGATGATGCTTCCACCAACTGAGCCACCTGGCCAGAGCAAACCTGTTGAGAATTTTTAAGAGAATATTTGAACAAAACTAACAACATTGCTGGAAAGCAAAATCCCAAGGATTGAGAAAATGCTTCAGAGAATGGCAGTTTTGCAGCTTATTTTATACATTAGGATCGAAGGCCCTGGACAGGTAGCTCAGTTGGTTAGAGCGTTGTCCTGATACGCCAAGGTTATGGGTTCAATCCTCGGTCAGGGCACCAGCAAAAATCAACCAATGAATGCATAAAGAAGCGGAACAACAAATCGATGTTTCTCTCTCTCTCTCTCTCTAAAACCAATAAATAAAAAAATAAAAAAGAGGAAACATTCACTAGAATTGTTTCCCTCCCAGAAAACAAACAAACAAACGAAAGAATCAAAGGAGGAGACCTAAAGAGAGTTACATGAAATCCATTGTTGGTAGATTAAGGGGATGGGAGAAATCAAAACAGGGGAATCTCTGGGACAGAATAAAACAGAGACACAGGATAGTTAGTAATTAACATTTACAGCACAGAGATGGTATGCAGGGAGGGAATAGGAACAAGATGACAGTGAGGGGTTCTGGTGGTGGTTGTGCCCCGAGAGGTCTGGAAAAGGAGACTACTTTGATATTTTAAAGGTATGTTATCTTAGATGTAAAAAGACAATATACAGGTTCACTTAAGGTACAGACTGACCTTTGTCATAGAAGCTACAGGCCTAGGACATGATGACCTGCCCTGACCTGCTTTTCGTTAGGAATTTTTACGTGCAGACCATCCTATGTGGTTACTTTCAGTCTCTGAGTTCGTAGGGCCCACCATGCAGGCCTCCCCTGAGCTGGTCAGGGTTAGTGTGTGGCCCCTTTTCATCCACAAGGACTCGAGCCTTCACTCTGCTGACAGCCCGGTTTTGTGTTCTTCCTCCTGCAGTCTAGTGGGATTGCAGCCATCATCGTCATTTTGGTGTTGCTGCTGCTCCTGGGCATCGGTTTGATGTGGTGGTTTTGGCCCCTTTGCTGCAAAGTGGTGAGTAAGAAGGACTTTCAGCCCTACTCCTTTTTTAACCAAGTGAGATGCAAATAATGTGGAATGTGAATCAATGCTATATTGTTGAACAATAAGAAAGTTTCAGTTAGCAAATTGAATCTTAATAGTTTTTATCACTATAATACATTCTAGAAAACATGCATGTCAATATTTATTACAAAACTTTTTCTAAAAATATTTCAAAATCAGGCTTGAAGGAAGAAGGGAAGAGAAAGTTAGGAGAGGTGATGGGGATAAAGGGTTTTCCACTCAGGTACAAAAGAATTTCAAGTAAATTGAATGATATTTTTACTGGATTTATTGAATGAAGTTGATAATCTGTCAGGTGTTTTTTAAAAGTGCTTACTGAATCTTTCATTACCTCTTTGAAAGATCTGTTATTTCAGAACCTTCTCTGTCTCTCAGAAAAACATTTTAGAAATAAGTCATGTGCAAATGTTGTCTATTAAACAGTCACTTTGGAGGTTATGACAGGTGGTTTCCATTTGAATCAGTTTTCATGATTGAGTAAAACCTCTGAAAGAATATGGGTGTAGCCTGGCTAGTGTGGCTCAGTGGTAGAGTATCGACCCATGCACCAAGAGGTCGCCGGTTCAATTCCCGGTCAGGGCACATCCCCAGGTTGTGGGCCAGATCCCCAGTAGGGGGCATGCAGGAGGCAGCCAATCGATGTTTCTATCTCTCTCTCTCTCTCCTTTCCTCTCTCTCTAAAATCAATAAAGAAAAAAAAATTTTTTTTAAAAGAATATGGGTGTAAGTTTTCTATTGCTACTTTAACAAATTGCCACAAATTTGGTGGCTTAGCTTAAAATAATGCAGATTTATTATCTACCCATGATGTAATCACAGATCCAGAATGGGTCTCACTGGGCTAAAAGGTATCAGCATAGATATATTCCTCCCTTACTGCTCCAGAGGAGAGTCTGTTCCCTTGCCTTTGCCAGCTTCCAGAGGCCACCCACATTCCTTGCCTCGGGGCCCCTTCCTCGATTTTCAAAGCCAGCCATGATGCATCTCGTCCACCATTGTTCTGTAGTCACATCTCCCTCTGACAGTGAGCCCAGCTGGACCGGCACCTCCAATGTTAAGAAACCATGTGATTAGGTCGGACTCTTGGATAATCCAGGGTAATCTCCCATCTCAAAGTCTTTAACCTTAATCACATCTGCAAAGTTCCTTTTGCCCTGTAAGGCAATTTAGTCACAGTTCCAGGGAATTACTGTGTGGACATCTTTGTGGGGCTATATTTCTGCTAACTACCGGGTAGAATGTTGAGTGATAAATATCAGCAGATTTCAAGCAATCCAATTTGGAGTTTTTAGGCTTCATAGAAGAGATTATCCTGAAGAAGCACTTTTTCAAAGCATGCCTATGACTTATTTGCTAGTGTTGCTTTCATTGGCAGCACATTCTGTAGAACTCTGTATCCTGTGGATCACAGTATTGTTTTATGCAATATTGCTAGATTGCCTTTCCCCCTCACCCTTGCTGACTGATTTCAGCTTGCTTGCAACATCAAGCAGTGCTTTTTGTGTTAGCCCTGTGTTTATTATTAATTGTACTTCAGTCTGCTTTCATGAGCAACTTTACAATCCTTTATCTCAGAGCAGTTGGCCCATGGAGGAAACACAGAATTCAACAACAGTAGAGACACGAAGTATCCTGTCTCTTTGCTGAACTAATCACTTTCCTGCCATAGCAGTTTATGCACGAACAGCTTTCTGTTGTAATCTTGATTTTCCTAGATAGGACTATTTCAGGGTTGCTAGTGTTCTTGAGTCTTAAACTACAAAGCAAAAGTGTGTCCTAAAGTGATTTGTATTCCTTGTTTTTTAAAACTTTGCAGTGGTGGATTTCCTTTCTTCATTCCTTTGCAATTTCATATATTATTGATCAGAGAGCTCAAAAGTGTCAAAGTATATGATATTTCTTAAAGGCACTTGCACAAACTGGAACAGGCTTCTTTGCAGGATGTGCTCAAATGAGGTCTTGACTATCATTTTGGATGTTAGCGAGAGGATTCAATCATCAGGCCATGAGAATAGATCCATTCTAATCCTGGGACTCTGTAGATTGCAAATCATGGAGTGTATTTCCTATGTCAGGCCTAGTGCACCTGTAAGGTGTTTTTGGGGATGTGAGGGCTCCTAGTTCTCAGAAACACCATGAATGCTTGTTAACTTCTGGAGCATATTTAACAGAGAGCCACTTTTATTTTACATTTAGAAATATAGATTTAGAGAGCAGCTAGACCTGTGGATGACCTGATACTTAGGTCTAGGTATAAATGATTCACAGCAAATATTTCCTAAAGTAGGTTTAAAAGCAGAGAGAAGCTAAAGGCAACAATCTTCATTCAGCCCTTAGCAATCTAATATGCACCCGTATTCTAGGAACTGCGGGATACAAAAATAATTATAATATGATATGGAAACTCACATTTTAATATGAAAACAGAACTGTGGGCAAAATGTCAGTGGAGATACATGAGTGCCCCAACAGCAACACATGTAGACAGTAAGAACACAAAAGAACAGAGATTCTCGTGTTAAGGGACTGTTCCAGAGAAACCTGACCAAGCTGCTGACCCAGACTGAGTTTTGAATAATGAATAAATGTTGGCAGTTGATGAGGGATGTTTCAGATGAAGTGTGTGCAGAATTACAAGTTACTCTGGCATGCTTTGGGAAGGTCTGGGCTGGGGTCTAAGGTGTCAGTGACAGGACGCAGTAAAGGATGGTTTAGGATGTAGGCATGGACCCCATTAGGGAGGTCTCCTCTGTCTTTTAGGAAGTGTGAATTTGCCCCAGAGATGACGAGAAGCCACTGGAGAGGTTTGATCAGTATAATCCCCTGAAAGCTTTAGTTGCTGCTTTGGTAGAGGTATGGTCTGGGCAGGAATTAAGTCTGTATCCAACTCAGGTCCATCAACAATTGAAATGGGAAGCCAATGACGGATAGTGCACCTAAGACATGGCTGCAACAAAGTATCATATCGCTAACAAAGTGTGGAGAGTTGGAGCATAACATAGAGGCTAAGTGAGCTAGAGAAAAATGAAGACATGATGTGAAAAGAAGGGGCAAAGGAGGCTAACCCTGTGAAAAAAGAATGTTGAGTGTATCAGGTGTTGTATTATAACTGGGAGATATTTATGTTACTTTGTTCCTTTTAGAGAATATGTATGTGCAGTGCCAGAATTAGCCTATGGTTAGTTAAATAATTCTTAGCATTAACTTATTGGGGATCAATTTTACTGTCACTATCTATTGTCAGTAGTAGTATTTTTTAATGGGAAAAGCAATGCATTTATTTCAGCTTGGTATTGTACAAATTTCTTTTTCTTTGAGTGTTTTAGGTATCAATAATAGAGATTTAAAAGTAATCTGTTTAGCCATTACAATTTCACAGATGTATGATGGCTCAAAAATGCAGTGTTACTTATATCTTAGACAGTGGTTCTCAGTCTGTTTGTTTGCTTTTGTACCTGAAGGCTCTTAGAGCAGTGGCTGTCCGATTTCGATGGTGGCTGTTCTCCCCGAGGGGCAGGAACGGGCTGGGTGGAGTATCTTCTGGGATCAATGCAGTTTGGAAAGCTCTGTGTGGTAGTCTGACTAATGATCTCTAAAGTTATCTAGATCTTAATTCCTGGAAACTGAATGTTAGCTTATATGGCAAAGGGACTTTGCAGATGTGTTTAGATTAAGGTTCTTGAGATAGGGAGATTGCCCAGGATGACTTCGGTGGGTTCCTAGACCTACCATCATAGTTCATTACTTAATGAATTAATAAAGAAGCATGTATTTCTATATCACAGGTTTAGGTTTTTTACACATTTGGTAATTATATTTTAAAGTAATTGGGTTCCTTTAAATCCTGTGTATTTTAATTTAGCTTAATTATTCACCAGATTGCCACAGAGGGGCTTTGAAAATAGTTTAGAAAAAAAACAATACAAAACCTGCGATAGAATCTGGACACACAAAATGCTTTCAGTATGAAACTATTTTAAACTTTTAAATCTTTCAGTTTATTTTAATGAATATTTTCAAGAATAAAAGAGAGATGATATCAATGAAAATGTTGCAGAAGAGTGTCTTCTCTGTGCCTGAGCTTTCCACGACAAAGAGAAATCTAAACCAATGATTTTTGGAGAACTTGATCTAGTAATGATCATAACAAAAGAACCCTCATGCAAAGCTGAAATTTTTAGGCACTACCAATAGTGAATTATGGAGTGTGTTGAGTTTGCAAACTATTCCATAAGGGGAAAAGTTCTCATTTTTGTATGAAGTTATTTCTCACCATCTGTTAAGGGTCTGTATCCTGCTCATTGAGTATCCTCACATCCCTCTTTTACAACTGCTTTTTTTGAACAAAAACATCCACAGCACCCTTCCTTTTTCCTTACATTAAAAGAATGGGACAGGAAAGACTAAAAATAAACTTACGTATTGAATCCTGAATGAGATATTTGAAAATATGGATGTGTTCATCATTGTTTAGCTTAGAAGGGATGTTGCGTTTACAGCAGATTTGTTGTACTATCATGATGGCAGAAATGACAGTCCTACGGTTACATCATTTGGCATAACCAGATACTCGGCAGAATTACAGATGTAAGGCTAATGAGGTGGCAAACAAAGGCTTTCTGGAGTGTTGTCAATTAGAGTGTGTTATACAGCTGCAAATAAATATCTGAATATGCTGGGAATGATAGATGTTCACTCCGCTCCAGTGTCCTTGGCCAAAGTTCTCCATCCGCAAGGGAATACTGGGGGCTCATTTTCCTCGGTGCATTTAAGACATTACATAAAGATCGCATACATCTTAATTTAAAAGCGCATTTAAAAAGTTATCCTTTCAAAGCCAAATTTGCTTATAAGTTGAGCTTCCATGATGAGGACGTATCTGACTGGAGCTCTATGGAATCATTTTCTTAGCCAGCAACAGCTGTGCTGTTTTTTCTAATAGTAATAATGCTTCTATATCCACTTGTTTTTTATTGTTGAGGAGGGCTCTTGGTGCCTTTATTGAGTTACTTTGAGAGCAGCCTGATTTTTTTTTTTTGAATGCACAATAAAACAGAAGTAATTTAAATTTTAATATGCCTTCCTTGCACCATTAATTAAAATGATTTATGTTTGGTTGCCTCCTTGAAATAGAGTGTGATGTTAGTACTTATTGCTTCCATGGTGATGTTTTCCAACAGAGCATCACTTACAAAACAGGGTATCAGACTCTTCCTGGTCCTCGTTTGTTTGCTTTGACACCAGTACCTTTACTTGACTCCTGGCAGAATAAACTCTCTCGCACTGTTCTTTCCAGTCACCATGTGGCATTTTAAGTGATATTTATTGTCCAGGCTTCCCACCAGTTATTTGTTTATAGTAAGAATCTTTGACCATTGATGAGTCTGTCCGGGAAAAAAGGAAAGGGAGGATGAGGTAACCCAGACCCTGTTTTGGTCTGGATGTTGAAAGCATCTAATTTTGTGAGATTCAGAAAAGGACTTCCCAAACACCCTTGTAAGAGACCTTGTATTTATGCACGTCAGAGGACAGGAACTACCATTGCTCTCTGATCCTATCAGAAAGAGAAGGGAGAATGAAAGGAAGACCCACCTATATTTTAAACATATTTTAAACCAGTAAGAATGATTTCTCTATTGTCTGTGGGCTCCTAGACACTTTGATGTCATTGCTGATAAATGGGGCGTTTGTTTTTGTCACTGGCAAGAATCAGTTCTGAAATAGTTCTCGATCTACAGTTGTTGTACAGTATCTTTTTTTTTCTTTTTAAATTCAGTGCAGTTCACTGTTGACAGTTCTTTTCACTCTTTTCTGAATATCAGAACATATGATTGCGTCAAGCTGGCTGCAGGCTCCAGTGCTGACATTTTCTAGCGCAAAGAATGCCCACATCACTCGAACATTTGAAAAGTGTTAATGAGCAGATCAAAAGGACTGTTGCCTGAAGCAGATAACTTTTTTTTTCCCTAAGAAATCGGCTCTCCTCCAAACTAAAATCTTCATTCTAGCAGCTAAGTAGATGAGATGTAATCCTCCCTGATGATGATAATAACAAATGAAAAAAAAATTGGAGAGGAATCAAAGTCTGTATATGGTTCATAAAGTGGTGAAAGTGTTTTCCAGAATCTTCAATACAGAGCTGAAGGATGCTAAGTGGAAAAAATCCTGGCAACTAGGCAATATTATGCCTTTTAAAATCTGCAAATTCTCATAAAATATGGTGCATATGAATACATCTTTTTCTGAAATGCATGTGTTCGTGCACTATTTAATACAAGAAAGGGATTCTCATGACTGTTATTTTTAATGTAGTTGGACTAACAGTAAGGTTTTTTTTTCTCCTCCACTAGTTTTGACTGAAATGTAGGGATATCAGTTGGACAAAGATTCTTGCCACTTTTGCCTTTTGGGCTAAATGGCTTCAGATTATTTTCACCCTCCTTTGTTACTTATGAGGCCACATGGTAGAGTGAAGAGAGGGAGCATTTTGAAATGTCACACATACACACACATAAGCCATTTTATTTTCTGTTCCATCATTTCTAGGCAAGTGATGGTAGGTATATGAATTCACAAGTTATATTGCAATAAAATGGGATGATAACCTTTTTTTTCACATAGTTACTATAAAAATTAAACTATATCTATCTGTCTGTCTACCTACCTATTTATCCATTCATCCATCCATCTATCTGTCCATTCTTCTATGTAGCCTAGCCAGTAACAATTACTCAATGAATCTTAGACCTTTTCTTCTGCACTCTTTCCCTTTGCAGTCCAAACTTATTTTAAAAGGATTTCATGTGGCAGAAGAAGTTGAACTCAGAGTTTGAAGGTAGATGAACCTGGGTTTGAATCCTAATACTAATGTTTTCTCTTTGTATATCCTTGAGCAGACTATTGATGTTAGAGTCTCCCTCTCCTCATATTTAGAGTGGAGAGAAGCATAGTAACTGCATAGGGTTATGAAAATAAGAGAAATATAGTGTGGGGTACAAGGCAGAACCAATAAAGGGTGGTTATTGTTAATAGTCATACTAACACACAGATGAGCCATAGCTCTGGTTCAGCTTCTGAAGGTGCTGTTATTTGTTATGATGGTGGTTGTGTCTCTTAATTTACCAGATCAGAAGTTGATTTAGGCAGAGTTTTAAGGTCTTTGTTTCCACTACAGTATTAACATTGTAGAAAATGTATCTGCCAGGATTTCAAAATCAATTTAAATTTATAATAAGTAAAGCATTTTGTCATTTGAAAAATTATTACATATTATTGGAAAAACAAACCCTAATGTTCCTTTCTAGAACAAGGTGGATAAAAATGCATTTAGACATATGGCCTACTTAATTATGTAAAGGCACAGAAGCAAACGTCCTGGTGGAAATATTATGATTTGTAATTTTTTTAACATTCTATTAGAATTTCCACATTGGAAAAGACCTATAATTAATCGAATTAATTTCCCAGATGAAGAAAGTTAACATAGTTTTACATCTTCCCATCTGCTCTTGAGTTCCTTAGTCCTCTGACTTTATTGGCTGAAAGAAATGTGATGCTCCATTTTATTTGGAACAAGCAATATTTTAGTTTCATGGAAAGCATCTCTGTTTATCATTTTTATATATTTTTTCTTCCCTATTTTACTCATAAATTTAGAGGTTGGCTATGAGCCTTTGAGAAAATTCTCAGCTATTTCCTTCAGCTTACTTTTCTTTCATATTATTAGCTGTTTTCAGAGCACTTCATAAGGCACTAGCGATATTTATAAAGAAGAAATGATTATTACCCTTAAGAAATCTACAGTCTTAAAGGGTAATTGAAAAAGTCCAAAATAAACATATAAACCTAAGTTAATGAAGCATGAATGGTTCAACTAATCAGCAATATACAGTTTTAGAAGTTTTAAAGCTCCCAGATAAAGCAATAGTAAGTTGGTGGACTAGTCTTTGAAAGCTGGACAGGACTTAACATGGAAATGGTCATTTTGTTTGGGGGAAGCAAAGGGATCTTCAGTCTGCCTGAAGTAGAGGTACATGGAAAGGGATGTTTGTAAATAGGGGTTTAGGGCAGAACTACATCATGCTGAGGCATCTGAACAATGAGAATAGAAGACCTGGCTCATGTAAATGTACTGAAAAGGAGCTTTGGTTTTCCAGGTTGTGGCTTATGACACCAGATGAAGGGTCTCCAGTAAAGAATGTAAAGATACCTCTCACTAACCTGTTTTGAGTTTGTCAGCAGTAATCATATAAGGATTGAAATTTTGTTTGTCTATATCAATGTTAAAACTAGATGCTGTGCAGGATAATGAGTACGCCATGAAAAATGGAGGAGTCACAGAACGTGTTATTCAGTAATTCTTGGAAGGTCTATAGAACAAGATTGGGGATACTAGTTATGTCCTCAAGAAATCTATATACCAGTGCAAGGTATACAAGTAATAAGCAGAGCAAATTTTTAATCCTCACAAGGAAATGAAAATGAATTTAGATATAGTCAGACTTAGTGGAATGAAGGATATACCTTGGACGTTTTCTAGTGAAAGAGCTTTAGAGAACACTTTATGGTAATCTGCAAAATTAAGAGTAGAAGCATGTTTGTAAGGTTGTTCCAATAAAATTGAGTAATTAATTGATTTCAATTGTGATCATTGGAACCACTGACCCATTTTGACCAGAGAAATAAATGATCAATTAAGTTTCTGTTAGAAAAATATTGACCTGACTACATAGGTTAGAATGAAGGATGGATGAGAGATAGAGAAACAAGCTAGATGTCTAATTTAAATAAGGAGAGAATGTAGACATTATGACAAAAATAAGCTATTGTAATTAAAAAGATAATCAATTTTATCAATATGTTATTAATTAAGCTGCATAAAATGAGAGTGAGGACTGATGGGGTGCATCTATTTTCTCTGAGCACCATTTATTTACTTATAATGGGTTGCCTACACTTAAACTGTTATTAGCAGTTCTGGAAACCACACTTTGACGTATTAGTCAAATGAATATATACTAATGAAACTGATGGAGGTAAACAGATAACTCAGAACCATTGCATGAGAATTCGTTGTGATATTTAGCTTTGAGATGAATAGGCTCAATAGATAGATGGCTATCATCCTAGTATTCAAAAATAAGAACTGCTCTCTTCTGGAAGGAAAATTAGTTGTGTGTGTGTGTGTGTGTGTGTTTCCACATCTTAAGATCAGAACTAAAGAATGGAAACTACCGAGAGGGAGGCTTTGGCTTCTTTTTTTGGAGAAAAACTTTCTAATGATGTTAGTTTCTTGCCAATGGAATGAATTGTTTTGTGAGTTAGTGAATTTCTCTGTATTGCAGGAGTTCAAACATAGTTGGATTACATCTTTGTGGGAATTTTTCACAATATTGAAGTTTTGATTGAATGTGCATTGGAGAAGTTGAAAAATGTTATACTAGATATTTGTAAGGTCCAGAGAATTTTGAGTTGATGGTTTTAGGTAGTGACAGTGGGAATGGAATGCAAAGCATCTGTCCTTTCCTGGTTCCCCCTCTCTTCCCCTCCCCTCCCCTCCCCTCCCCTCCCCTCTCTTCCCCTCCCCTCCCCTCCCCTCTCTTCCCCTCTCCTCCTTTCTCTTCCCCTCTCCTCCTTCTCTCTCTTTGTCCCTCCCTCCCTCCTCTTTACTACTTTTCCCACCTTCCTTCTTACCTTTCCTCCTAACTTCCCTTTTTTCTCTCCCTTACAGACTTAACTAAGTACTAGGAATACATAGAGGAACAAAAAAGGCACAAAACCATCCTTATGGAAGTTACAGTTTTTTGGAGCTAGAAAATGTTATCAAGACTGATAAATGCTAGGGAAGAACAAATAGGCATCCATGTATATGAAGGGAATTTGATCTGCTTTGGGAAAATTGGAGGAATTCATGGAGGAGGGGGGATATTTCAAATCTATTGGACATGGTAAATGATTTGGTAAAATCACTTAGAAGAGAGGAAGAAACTATAGAGTATGTGAAAAATTGAGGCTGCAACTAGAAAGAATGATTTATTTGAAAGAAACAGGGAAAATAGGAAGAAGAGTTATCTTTTAAATGAAAATGTTTAGATTGATTTTGACTCTGTTGAGTTTGAAATGTTGATAGATCTAGTTTTCATTGATTGGTTTTGGATAGGTAGGTTGATAAAGATATGATGTGCTTCTTTGTTTTAAAGGAAATTCACCTGTAGCTTGATAACCTTAATTTTATTTTATTATAGTATCATTTTAAATCTTAACCCTCTGCTGGCATTTATTTCTGATCTAACTATAAAAATTCACAGAATTTTATCTTTCAAAATCACCAAAAAGAACTGGAATTTTGTATTTATTGATAAAATAAAATTGAATCAAATAAAAGGGTTAAATAGAAATAATGACATTTCTTGTATCATTCAAAAAACACACAAATGAGTTAGTTTGAGATTCAGTCAAACTAAATTACTGTCCATTTATATTTGTGGGATTATAATTACTATTTGTGTATTTTTCCCTGAGATTTACCTCTGAACTAAAATTTTAATGATGAAAACATACATAAAAATGGAGTCTTCTCTTCACATTACCAATAATATTAATTTAAAAAATTTTATTAAGGAAAATTTCAAATTTACACACAGAGAAAGACTAAAATAATGAATCATCCTGTTGCCTTCACTCAGCTTTAATAATTCTCAATTTCTGGCTAAGCATATTCCCAAATTACTTTGGTAAAAGTATCGGAATCATATTATTTAACCTGGAAAAGTTTCAGTATATATATTTAAAAGACTATGAGTCTTTGAAAAACGTATCCAGGATAATAGTAATATACTTAAATAGTAATAATTGCTTGATGATATTCATTTTCAAAGTTATTGTTTTAAACTTTTGAAAATTTAAAAACATAATTGAAACATTTGACATTAGATGAAGTGATGCAGTTATATTTTTTTCTTAGCATAGAGACTTGGATGTGTACCTGAGTGATCAGAAGCCACTGGCACTTGGTCAGTAATTTTCTAACATGATGGTGCAGAAGTCCAGATACTCCAGGACCAGAAAAGCTCAATTAAATTGGATGTCAGGCTCTATTTCTCTCACTTAAAGAATGAACCGTACAGTCCTGGCCAGATGTCTGGCTTAGTTGGTTGGAGATTGGTCCCAGACACCAAAAAAGTTGCAGGTTGGATTCCTGGTCAGGGCACTACCTAGGTTGTGGATTTGATCTTGGGTGCTTTACAGGAGGCAACTGATCAATATTTCTCTTTTTCTCTCTAAGAATCAATAAAAACATATCCTCGGGTGAGGATAAAAGACAAAAAGAATTAACTAGATAAAATCTCATTAAATAATATATTAATTATTCATAGGAAATGGAATGTTGGCTAAAATGTTGGTTTGTTTCTAGGTTAAAGGTTTGGTAGAGTATGTTAATTTCCCTGTTATCTCATCCAAAGCTAAGCTAAGTTTTGTACTGACAACTTATGAAAATGTCAATGACTCATAGCAGGAAGATTTTGCTAGGCAATTCCTACTCTATTTGAGGGGACACACTGTAATAGAGTGAGAAAATGTTTGCATTTTGACATTAGAAGAATCAGTGAAACTTTGTGCAAGGTATTTGACAGTTTTTGTTCTTGTTATTCACCTTACATATGAAGCTAACAAAATATTTATATCATAAAGATAAAATGAATGAATGAATGTGTGAAGGAGTTTTGTGGATTTTAGGTGCCTTTTCTCTAGTTCTGACTAACAAATGACTCCACAACCTCTTGTCTTCAAACAACAATTCAGTGTCTTCATGGTTCTGTGGAGGCTGGCTCAACCAGGAGATTCTCACTCTGGTGTTCTCTCGTGTCATTGCAGTCAGGTGGCAGCTGGACTGAAGTCATCAGAAAGTTTAAGGGGCCTCTGTGTCCAAGAGAGATTCTTCCCTGTCATGTCTGGCACCTCATCTGTAATGGCTGACATAGCTGGGGGCTGGCCAGGTGTCTTTCTCTCATCACCCAGCCATTCTGTAAAGTTATCCTGGGCTTCCTCACAGCTTGATGGTCTCAGGATAGACTTCTGAAATGACAGCAGGCTTCCCCCAGGATGAGTGTTCCAAGGGTGTCAGGGGAAGTGGAAAAACTTCTTTTGACCTAGGCCCAGAAGTCACACGGTACCGCTTCTATTTCACGCTAGTTAGTTAAAGCTAGGTACAGGCAAGAGAAGAGCATGCGTATTGGGAGGCAAGGATCATCGGGGACATCACTGGTGCAACATAGTATTTCACTAATCTAATTGTTTTTACACATCCTTACTGTTTCTTCTCTATGCCACCAAAGTTCTTACATTTGGTTTTGTTTTGGACAGGTCATCAAGGATCCTCCTCCACCACCACCCCCTGCACCAAAAGAGGTAAATGAGTGTCTAATAAGTGATGTAGACATTTTTCACTGTATTTAAATATTATCCCCAAATTTGACCAATTACGTTATGGTTAGATAACAATGACACCCATGTATTGACTTTTGAATTCATGAAAGTCAATTGTTATTGTTTGTCCTCTTAGGATTTCCTTCATGTGCCAGAGGAATGAGTTCTTCACACATTGATACCTGGCTATTGAGATCAATAGTACAGAGATTTAATATGCTTCTTATAGCAATATATCAATAGTTCTGATGTCACTTATTTTGTTTACAAAAAGTTCCAAAATCCAAACTGGCAGTTCAAAGATGTTACTTTCTTCAAAATGGTTATTACAGTAGTCCTCCTTATCTGTGGTTTCCCTTTCTGTAGTTTCAGTTACCTGTGATAACTGTAGTCAACCAGGGTCTGAAGATATTAAAAGGAAAACTCCAGAAATAAATAATTCATAAGTTTTAAATGACATGCCATTCTGACTAGGGTGAGGAAGTCTACACCATCCCACTCTGTCCTGCCTGGGAAACCTTTGTGTAGTGTATTGTGCTGTATACCCACCTGTTAGTAACTCAGTAGCCATCTCAGTTCCCAGATCGACTGTCAGTATCTCAGTGCTTGTGTTCAAGTAACCCTTACTTTATTTAATAATGTCCCCAAAGTGGAAGAGTAGTGATGCTGGAAGTTTGGATATGCCAAAGAGAAGCTGTAAAATGCTTCCTTTGTGTGAAAAGGTGAAAGTTCTCAACTTAATAAGGAAAGAAAAAGAAAAAGAAAAACCCATATGCTTAGGTTGCTAAGATCTACAGTAAGAATGAATCTTCTATCCATGAAATGTCCTAATTTATAAGTTAAACTGTATGTATGTATAAAAAAAATCATGTATATAAAGTTTGGTACTATCCACAGTTTCAGGCATCCACCAGGGGTCTTGAGGGGAATAAGAGGGTGCTACTATACTTTTATATAACTCTTGTTTGTTAGCCTAAATTGTGTGGCACCATGAAATGCAGAATGTACTGGTGGTGTGCATTTTTCAAAGCTTCTCAACTACCTATCTTTTTAGTATGAAGTCACAGAATTCAAACTTACATATATCTCGATGCTTTCCATGATTATTGAAATGCAATCCTAATTTTAATGTTTTATCTTTTTAAATAAGAAGTGCTGAATAGGGGGAAAAAAACCAAATGATGCTCATAGCAACTCTTGGTAACCTAGTGAATAAGGGACAGTCCTAAAATTGCGGAAGGGAAGGGGTCCTATTCTCCAGAACTCCAGTGGAAATGTATGCATGTGAACATAAATACATCTACATGTCTCATATATAACTTTTCCTGCATTTTCCCTTATGAATTGCATTATTCACAGAAATGGTTAAATGTGAACCAGTTCTGACTAAGCAATATTTTAAGAATTTAATTGAAACAACTTTTTAAAATTGTATCTAAATAGGAGGAAGAAGAACCTCTGCCTAACAAGAAATGGCCAACTGTGGATGCTTCCTATTATGGCGGTCGAGGGGTTGGAGGAATTAAAAGAATGGAGGTTGGTATCTTTTAAAAAAATAGAAGCCACTAATTTGGAATATGTATTTCTAGAACTATTAAGCCATGGAAACTGTACTTTTTATAGTTCAGTATCACAGTACATTCATTTTTACTTAACACTGGTTCTTTTGGGGATTTTTTCCCCCACTATGGAATCATCTCAGCCATGTCAACACTGTTCAAGAACTGACTTTATTAGTTAAAGAACTGCATTGATAAGATGTCTGAATTCTAAAGGGCATAGCAAAGTTAGGGTTTTTCTCACTATTTTGGAAAAAATTACTGTAGAGAACATCAACTTTAAAGAAGCCAGCCACTTAAAATTGCAACAATGCACATCTTTGAAAAGATCTAATAGTTATGTACTATTTGAGGAGAAAAATGTTAAAATATTCAATAGTGTGGATTTGACCTTATCACAAATGTAGAGGAAGAACATTTAAGGCTTTTATTTTTTATAATTTTTAGTTACCACTTATGAACTATCATAATTAATATTAAACATCATTTATAGAATGCATTGAATTTTTTGATGGGCTCAAATTGTGGAATAAATTGAACTTTAATATTATATTTTAAAAATAAAATGAGGTCTTTTTACCACCACATAGTTATTTTTTGAAGTGATTAATCAATTAATAATAAGCAATCATTGCCAGCACTGAGCCCTTGACAAGTTTGGATAGGCCTGTATCTTATCCCAACAAGCAACTTTCTCATTGATGTGTTGACTTTATTATTAAACACAGATCTTGACATATTACTCCTTATTAGTTATCCTTTCATTTCACTTCTTGATAAGGAATATTTTATGTTGTACAGTCATGGCATATGTCTCCTACTTTCATATCTGCTTTGTCCCATTACTGCCAGTAAAAATCAATTAGCTAATTAACAGCTTCAAAACTGTTACAATTTTCTCTTTGTACTGTATACACTTCAGTAAAATCCAGATTCCCAAACAACGTTTCCCCTTTTCAGAATAAATTTCAATATTTTTCAAAGTAGCCCAGGCCTACTTAACATGGTTATCATTATCGAAATGGTTATTCAAGTCATCTGATAGTGATTGTCACTTTCTTGAGCTCATTAGATATTCAGATAATGCACATTTTCCCTAAGAGCTTGCCACTGTATTGCTGAAATATCCTCTGAGACAAGTACCTCATTGCCAATAAGCCATGGAAAAGGCAAGTGCTAGAAACTATTAAGTTAGTCTTTTGGAGAAGAGATTGTATCTGTGTTTGCATGTGGATGATTGGGAATATTAAGTAGTGTGAAGAGCATAACTGGACTAACTCTTGTTGCTTAATACAGAAGGAAGGTCCTCTTGCTTCAGCTTCCTTTTGTTGTATCATTCTAGATTTGGGGGGTTGGGGGAAGAGTAGATCAGATATTCCTATGTATATACAAAATGCACTTGTAAATAAAAGTGTTACATTGGATATCTAAAATGATCTGTTACAACTTATTTTTAGTTTATTTAGCCTCATTCCAAAATGTATGTGTAAAAAGATGTGTGCAATGGGGGAAAAGTTTTGACAGGGTATACCACAAATGTTAGAATAGTTTTCTCTGGATGGAGTGATTTTCAATTTGTGCTATATATTTCTCCATTTTTTTCTAACTTATTTAACATGGAGCACGTACTACTTATACTGTATTCAGAATAATAAATGTAATTCCATTTTGAAATCCACACTTGTAAAATACCACATGACAACAAGATATGGATATATCAGTATGTGATATATTAGTATATTTTAAATGAATAAATAATGTTCTTGCTGAAAACTCTAGGAATTATGCCAGATTTTTGCTAGTTCAATACTTCAGTGTGGCAAAGTTTAAGATCTCTCTCTTTTTTTAAATCCTCACGGGAGGATATTTTTCCATTTTTATCTTCATACAGGGATAGAGAGAGAGAGAGAGAGAGAGAGAGAAACATTGACGTGAGAGAGACACATTGACTGGTTGCCTCCCACACGACCCCAACCAGCACTGGGGACGAACCACAACCAAGGTACGTGCCCTTGACCAGAATCAAACCCGTGACTCTTTGGTCCGTGGGCCAACGCTCTAACTGCTGAGCCAAACCGGCCAGGGTGAGATCTCTTTCTAAAGAAAAGCAAAACATAGGCATGAGCTGAATGGGGCCTGAGCTAAAGGGGATATTATTGGTTTATGTTCAAGAAAGCCAAGGGCTCGTGCACATTTTTTAATAACTAGCATTTTAAGTTCTAAGCATTATTGACTCTTACTATGTGAAATTATATTGCCCATCCTGTTCAGTTGAGAAAAAATTATGAAAAGGATTCACTCACTCACTTTTAATACATTGCGGTCCATTTTAGCCTTAGATAATTCTGGTTACATTTTATGGCATAGTCCATCAATGAGATGGAAATGGGAATGAGAATGAGAAAGCAAATGTGGGCATTGCACAGGGGAAACAATACACAAAACTACACAACAAACATTGAAGTGAGAATTAAGCATGTCTAAACTTTCTCAAACATGAACTTATTTAAACTTGGAGAGGGAAAATAGAATACATAAGCTGCTTTAAAAGTATACCTATTCAAACCTGGAAAGCATTTCCTTTAAAAATACATTCGACTGGGGAAAGTAAAAGGAATTTTAGAAATGATGGCCACATCTGAATTATGGAACAAATCTTCATAACTAATATTATTTTAAGCCAGTATAGGGATTTTACTTATAATTTTTTTTACTCTTATTTTAAATTAAACATTTAAACACTATGGTAATGGAAATTTGCAGAAAACTGGAACTGAGCTGATGTTAATAACAGCTGTTAGCACAACTGATCCACGATACCTAATGACTTCAAATGTGTGTTTCTGCCAATTCAGCGTGAAACTGTTTTTGTTTCTTTTCTGGATTCTGAAATTGCTCCTTTATGATATAACCTCCTAGTCATCCAAATATGCTCTGAAAATTATGGAATATTATTGTCATCATGAAAGCCAAGTAGAGTTGGAAGACTTTAGCTATCAAGCTTGTGCTTATTATTATTATTTTTTTACAGTAAAAATAACCAGGTATATGAACTGTGCTAAGGCTCCCTTTAGCAATATGATCTTGTTATTCTTTTGTCCTTTTGGCCATCTCAACATGGTCAAACTAAAATATTAAAATTTATACATATACTTGCATATATATTTAACTACTTTCAAGAGTTTGAGGAAAACTCTATAATAAAGTTAGACTTCGAGATTAAGTGAGAATCGTTTGTTTTGTTGTTTGTACTGATGGTGATAATGATGAAACAGCTACTTCATAAACTAACACTAGTCTATTTATTTAATGAATTTCCTTTAGAACTTAGCAACTATATTTCATAAGTAGAGTGCCTTGATAGTTGAGTTCCTAGAAATGCCACATTGGGGCAGAACTCTAATTTAACTAGCTTTGTGTTCTTTATCTGAGAATGCAATCAATGAAAATTGGAGAAAAAATAGGATTACCATTATTCCTGCAAAACTAGCTATTAAGGCGAGGCTGAGGAGCTATATATATTAAAATCTATAATTTCCAAATTGATGTAAAATATGCCTTCATATATTTCTATTCTGAATTACTTCTCTGAGTCATGATATTTACATGTTTACTAAACTGGGTATCTTTTTCCTTAAAATTGAGACTTTACTACTGCAAGGATATGTATCCTGATTTTAGAGTTTTGTAGTTCAATGTAGCTACTGTATATCTAAAGATTTTATAAGTTTTAGTTTATGTAGGGGAAGACACTGTGATTTGAAAGAGAAGGTCATTTCTCTGGAAAGAGAGCCAGATATCTAGCTCTAAAGGTTTAATGGTGTTTAAAACAATTTTAACAACCTCATAAAGAACATTCTAGTACCACTGATCACACTGAAAGATATAGATACATTTTAATGACTCAATAGGGTCCAATTGAAATTGAAAGCCCATTCTAAAATTGTAGTAAAAAAGGGTAAAAACATCTAAGTAAGCCTTATCAAAAAGCTGTGAATAGTTTTCTACGAACAGTGATCATCTGTATTCCTACTCACTAACGCAAGTCATTAAAATGCTTTAACATATATGTAATACATTTTTCTTTGTAGAAATCACTTAATTCTGATGAGTCATTGTGCCCTGGACTATAGTCTTGCTATTTCTTTTTAGAGCTTCATTCATGTTATCTTTGGCAATGTCCTTGGTTTTTGGATGTCTCCAGTGCTCTTGGATGGACAAAGCCTTCCTCTGGGGGCCACGTTCTATTCACATGCTCACACATGAAAAAGTTTGGCTCAGATTTAGCTCTTATTTCTTGTTCATTGTAAAATAAATAAAACAATCAGTTGACCCTGTGGTTTTTCAATGTCCAGAATTTTCAGAGAATGGAATTAAATTTGGGAATTCCCTGGTGTCCCTGAATTTTTCTTTCCAAAGCAGAGTTTGTTTTTTTACAGATTTATCTTCTTCTGTGAAAAATTGATATGTCAAGTAACCATACTCAGATGAGAATAGGAACTAGAGACTGAAAGTTACTTTAAAAGTCAAGCTTTACAAAAATAAGGAAAAATCATATATAATTACTTTACTTCTGAAGGCTAAATGTTTAAGTCATACATTTGCCTTAATTGAACTTTATGAAAAGTTTGGAAGGAACAATTAACTCCTTTGTGTAAAATACATTTATAAAATTCAAACCTATTTGAAAATTATTAACCTATTTCAGATTACCTGTATTCAAATCCCTGCCCTGCTACTTACTAGCTTTGTGGCTTTGGGCATGTCACTTAACCTCTCTGTGTCTCAGTGTCCTCATCTGGAAGGAAAAAATACAATATCCCTTTGCAGTTTTATGTGGATTAAATGCAGATTGGCACATAGTAAGCATTCAATAAATGCTAATGACCGTTATTATCACCTATTTCTCTCAGTGCCATCAGTATATATGGGTATGTGTTCAGACGGAAGGGGACCCTACCTAATTAGAGAATAAGATTACACACTGTCGTGCATTTCATATGTAAACTATGAATTAACTCCTTATTTGAAACCATGGAGAAATGCTTGCTTCAAATTTTAATTGACTCCAGATTTATACAAAGGGCCTTTTTTCCTTTTCTGGGATTTTACTGTTAAGTACGTAAGTAATGGTGATAAACCTATTAAATCTCAGAAGAGGAGGGATTTAGAGTTAGCCTATCTGCTCATTTTTTACTCTGAGGTGGCGACCTGAAGGATCATTGGTGAAATTAGAAGTTGTTTTTCTACGACACTGCACATCTGATATAATTTTTTCCCTTTGTTTGAAAGGTTCGCTGGGGTGATAAAGGATCTACTGAGGAAGGTGCAAGGCTAGAGAAAGCCAAAAATGCCGTGGTGACTATCCCCGAAGAAACAGAGGAACCCATCAGGCCCAGGCCACCTCGACCAAAACCCATCCACCAGCCTCCTCAGACAAAGTGGTACACGCCAATTAAGGTGATTGTCCAAGTTTTGTATAATTTAACTGAAATTTCCCAGAGAAAGTAACTCTTTTTGTCCTCCCCACCCAACTGTCTGAAGGAGGACCGAGGTGCATTCCACAGCAGACGTGCTGTCTGCGTTATGCAATGGAATACTTTCTCAGCAGCAAGGGCCTCCTCTTCTTATTTACTTATTTATTAGTTTAATTTATGAAATCAATGAGAGTAGAGAAGAAAGCTGTACCTTCTTCATTTTAACTCATTTATTCAGCCAACAGAGGCTGCTTGTGTTCCCCAGGAATTGACAAATCATGTTCCCTTTAGGGTCGGCTGGATGCGCTCTGGGCTTTGCTGCGGCGGCAGTACGACCGGGTTTCCTTGATGCGACCTCAGGAAGGAGATGAGGTTAGTATGTGGGGATCTGTTGGGAAAGAGCTGACGGATTGAGTCCTTTTAATGAAAGTAGTGAAATAATAATAAAAAAGAATTGAAAGGTCCCATTACACTTGAGGAAAGAATTATCATCTCATGCAAATTCCTATTATATAGGAATTATCTATTGTTAGAATACATCTTGAAGATGCAGTTTAACACAAGTCCCTTTTCAAATAATACATAAAAAACCATGGTCCCTTGTTCACATGCTTTAATAAGCACACTCATTGCTTCAGCCTTTGACTTGGACGACATCACCTTCTGAGGTTTTACGCAGTGAGTGGACAGACTAGGGACAGGAATTGAAGTCTTTCTCCAGCATCTCCTAACAATGAGGCCTGGAGAACAGGCCTCAGAGCCTCCACTTCTTTCGGTATAACTATGTTACTTTCCTGCCTCTAAAAGTTGATGGAATCTAATTTCTTGAATATATGAAAGTGTCCTTAAAAGTATTATAGAAATATATACGTGCACACACATATATACATATAAAATAGCTATAAATATACACACGTGTGTATGCATTTTTCCTACCGAGGAATCCTATTTGAAGCTTTTTGTTTTTGGAAATTTGTCTAGAATTACCCCAATTTTATAATTTCTTAAAAATATTAGCATTATTTCCTGTTGTACCAATGTAAGAAAAATTAGTTAAAACCTTTTGATGTGTAACAATGGCAAGTTTGGCTTAGAAACACCCCAGTGATAGTGATAATAACAGGATCTCTTCATTATGCGTCAGCATTGGGTTCATTCAGGTCCCATAGGCTGTTTTTTTTAAGGAGGAAATAATTGATGAGATTCATATTTATTTTACAGTGCCAAGCTGTTATATTTAGTGTTATATGAATCTATCTTGGTTTTTAAATTATGAAAACATCTAAGTCTTAAGATTTTACTTCTATGAATTGAGGGTGGTATTAAAAACATCTGAGTTAGGAAATTCAATTTGAGAAAATATTCCTGGAATATTCCCAGCAGATCACTTACCCTTTGCTAGGACCATAGGTAGAGAGAACCAGGTGGCTTATGAAGCAGCCTCTTTCATTGCCAGACCACTGTGGTTAACAGAATGTTCTTATATTTAATGAACTCTGTGCCCTTGTTTAAATGCTGGCATGACTTGGAGTTCTGCTTCTCCAACAACATATCACAACTCCACTTACCCTTCTACATGCTAGACTTTTACTTTATGCTTTAAAATTGTTTTCATGACATCTTTGTTTTATATCATCTTAGTTTTCTCTCCTTCATGTTAGACATTAGTTCATTTGTTCAATAATTTTCACCTTTTTAAGTGTTGTGAATTGCTAACACTGAAGATGTATTGGCCAGTAAAAACAGACAGTGGTTCCAGCGCTCTTGCCAATACTTTATATATTCTTTTAATTCTCATAATTCACTTTTATTTTTTGGTCTTTCAACATTCCTACTACTATTGATTTAATTCAATAATTTTTGTATTATAAATATGTACAAGTAATGGCATCAGGTAATACTAAGGGCGGGGTGGGAGTGAGGAGTGGTACAAACTGTAGCCTTTGTCCTTAAGAAACCTGAAATTTGTTTGGGAAACAAGATATATATAAAAGTAATGTTTATTCCAGAATGTGATCTGGGCCATAGTATAGGTAGGTATCAAGTGCTCTTGAGTGCATGCAGCAAGAGAGATTAACGTTTTTTGGAGGAATTTGGGAATGCTTCTTCAAAAACATTGGCCTTATATCTTTGAAAATAGGTAGGATTTCATCAGGTGGAGTTAGGTGGAATGAGCATTCCAATTGATGAAGCATCACGAGCAAAGTCTCTGAGGCAGCCAAGAATACAGTGATTTGTGGATTATTAGGTAGTCGGGAGGTTGGGGGTAAAAACCAGAATAGGTTGGGAACAGAACAGATCTTTGAGTTTGGATAAGTTGATATATTTGGATTTTAAAATGATTCATTACTCTTGTTCATTCAACAATATTTATATAGTGCCTAATATGTACCAAGAACTTTGTTAGATACCAAGTAAATTTAGCTTTCTTCTTAAATTATAGTGCTGGAATATTCCACATATTGTCCCAAAAGTTTAAATTAGTATTTATTTTTCCATGATTAAAATCTAATGCTTCCATTATTTTACTAAGATTTCATTTGATTTTTTAGTAATTGGGCATACTTTCATTGAATATAGTCCCAAAGTCTTCTATTCTAACTCTTGAGGTCAAATTGTTTCAAAATTCAGAAATTTTCAGATATTAGGAATCTGATGTAGTCCATATATTTATGTAAAAGCACCTCCTGATAACTATTCAGACATTTTGCTTCAAAAGTATTAATTGTTAAAAGTGGATAAATATAGAGTATAATTAGTCTTGATTTACTTCAGGTCAGGTTTTGCTTTTAAATAAATTTTGATGACAAACGTTGCACAAAACTTTGTTTTCGAAGATTTTGTATTTCGAAGTTTACATAAAATATAGTCGACCTTTATTGTGCATGCTATTCATGATTTTTTGTTTGTTTTTACTTAAATGCAGGACTTTAAGCTTAGTAAACATCAGTTGTTGGTTCAATGAACGAATTTGCTATTCTGTCAAATATATATTATGATTCAATGTGTGCTTGACACAGTCTGACTGAATCTTTCTTCATAATACCTATTTTGTTGTTGTTGTTAATCCTCACCCAAAGATCTTTTTCCATTGGTTTTTAGATAGAGTGGAAGGGGGGGTAGAGAGAGAGAAACATCGATGTTAGAGAGATACATCGATGGGTTGCCTCCCATACATATCCTGACCAGGCTGGGAATTGAACCTGCAACCCAGGTATGTGCCCTTAACCAGGAATCAAATCTGCAACTGTTTGATCCTTGGGTTGATGCTCTAACCACTGAGCGAAATTGGCCAGGGCTTCATAATACCTATTTTTGATAGTTTCACTGCTCCAACATTTTCTCACCTGCACATTTTTTTGTCACTTATTTTAAGCCACTGTTAAAAAATCAGTGTGGCGCAATGAGAGCTTTTCCCCACAGGCTGACACTCCACAGTTAACTGACGTTAGTATGGTAAAGCTAGGAACCACCTAACAGTACAATCTCAGATTACCATTTTATTCTCAAGGCTATTTAATATATTTGTTAAATTATTTGCTGAATTTTAGGTATAATGTATATTTATGTTTTCCCCCATCCAACCAACCAATGATGCAAAATTATTTGATCATGGAAATCAGGTAAGCTTGACATGAGTAGCTCTTTGCTTCTGTTCTTGCTAGTGATCTTTTATAGTAATTATTTTTTTAGGCTGGGGTTTGATACAAAGTCTGTAGTTATCAGCATATAACCTTTTCCCTTTAGACTACTTAAGAAGTCTTTCCCCTTCCACCTGCTTTGTTTATTTCCCATCTCCCATTTTTCATCTTTCACAAAGATTATTAAGAATATCTGTTTCTGTCAACTCTACGTTATCAACCAGGTCCTCTTTATTTGATAGAATTAATTCCAGTGTAAACTTCCCATTCCACCTACATTCATAACTATAACCTGTATTTTTTCAGAGATTAAATGA
The DNA here is from genome assembly GCA_030848825.1 of Tadarida brasiliensis. Classification (NCBI taxonomy): domain Eukaryota; kingdom Metazoa; phylum Chordata; class Mammalia; order Chiroptera; family Molossidae; genus Tadarida; species Tadarida brasiliensis. Next base: position 56,492,971 of record CM061257.1, on the reverse strand, counting down.
TAGAATTAGCAAGAATCATTTCACTACTTAGTAGGATTAGTGTTCTGTATCCTAATAATTGAGGATAACTGAAGAGTTCCAATATTTTTTGTATGTTTACATTATGTTTCAGAAAGCCATCATACTGCTTTGGTTACATGGTCTCTAAAATGCCCTTCCTTCCTTCCTTCCTTCCTTCCTTCCTTCCTTCCTTCCTTCCTTCCTTCCTTCCTTCCTTCCTTCCTTCCTTCCATGGTCTCTAGAATGCTTTTCCTTCCTTCCTTCCTTCCTTCCTTCCTTCCTTCCTTCCTTCCTTCCTTCCTTCCTTCCTTCCTTCCTTCCTTCCATGGTCTCTAGAATGCTTTTCCTTCTTTCTTTCCTTCCTTCCTTCCTTCCTTCCTTCCTTCCTTCCTTCCTTCCTTCCTTCCTTCCTTCCTTCCTTCCATCCATCTTTTTTCTTCTTTGTCTCTTAAACACATTGATTTCCACTATACTTTCACTTTCAGATTTGCTAATTTCTTATACCAGTTAATGCATTTCTTACATGCCATGCTAATTTTGTTTTTGGTTTCATTTGAATGAATGAAGACTTTCAGTTGCTCTATTATTATCCTCATGAGCACAGTCATTATTGACAAGGCCTACCATGTGACTCTGTGATATTTATGCCAAAAAGAATCTGCACCAGACACTTAATCATAGTAAATGTTTTGGTGGATTTTATTTAAAAGTCTTTACAATAACTGAAATACATCAAATATTATTATCCAAAACAGTAATATCTATAATTATTTGTTTAAGTAAAATCACAATTGCATGTTGCAGTGGCATAATCTATACTGAGACTCCAACATCTCACACATTTTATTTTATAAAACAGGAGCATATAATATTTCTTAAATTCCAGTACTTTCTGCTTTAGAGTACTTTTTCATTTGAGAAAACTAATTTACCCAGTATGAAAATGAGGCTTCAGAGGTAGAGACTCAGGGAGTGGACCACACTGGGCACTGCTAATTTTGGTGTATGGTAAAAATGGGATGATCTGCTTTGATAGTGCTTTATCTGGGCACAAGGAGACCATGGTTCACCATTACCTCCTATTTATTGTGTCTAATTAGTTAAGCCCCCAAAAATTAAACTGCCTGAACTCCATGGTTTTCACCAAATTTGCTTCTATATTTGTCTCATAGAACTACATGGGGTAGAGAAAATTTTAAATTTAGGAGACTAGAATGTCCAAGTGGCAGTATCTTCTTCTTCTTCGGCTCTTGGTGATGGCTTTTCTAGGTAGCCAGGGCATAATCATTGAATGAGAAAATCAGTGTTGGAATTGTTTTGGTTGCGCTTTAGATAGCCACACTCACCTGTTATAGGGCAACACAGCATAAGGAAGGATAAGATCTTGTCTTCAACTGCACTCCCCTAAAACCAATCAGTACCTGATTAAACTAAGTTAAACGGTGAACTCGGGCTATTCATGAAGATTTCATACATGTGTGTATGTTCACACACACGAGATATTCATTGTCCCTTGAAACTTTATCAATTTTATATCACAAATCTATTTTCCCATTAAATATTAGGAAATCTGTAAATAGTATTGTGTCAGTTTAGATTAGATACATTGATGCCCCCTTAAAAGGTTTGCCTCTGTATATCAGATAATTCAATGGAATAAATATTGTTAATTATTCAAGGCCAATTCTTTTTAAAAGAAAGTTTATCAACATATAAATTGGTGAATAAGTTTTACAAATAATTTTGTTATTTTCCTTTTTCTCATAAAGGCTAGTTAGTGTGTGTTTACTGCTGATCATGCCTCTTAGGAATTATTTGCATAATGGTGTAGGAGGTGTGTTTGAATGTGTATGTGTAAATATAAAGCGATTTGTATGTTGTAGGAATTACGTAGACTTTTGGAAAAATATTCTAGTCGGAATTGAATGCAGTTTGTTTTAGATTGTCAAGAAACAAACGAGAATGTTTTTATTTCCGATTTTTGAAAGGAAGCAACACTCTTTTTCTTAAAAAGATAAAAAAGAACAAACTTTATGCTGTTTGAGAGACAATAAAACACAATTGTTTTCAGTCTGTGGCTGATGGTTCCAAAATAACAGACCCTCTGCCTAATCAGCTGCACGTTTCCTACCTTGGAAAACAATCTTGTCATTTATTTATAAATTGTTTACTGCAGATCCTGCCTCTGGAGAGTTCAGTTTAATAAACAAATCAGCGAACGTAGGACTAAACCCAGAGTCACGCACATTTATTCTGCAAGTCAAATACTCTGCTTTCATGGCTCAGAGGCCACGCCGGGCTCATTTGCAGAATTCACTGCAGAATTGAAGTCCTTGATCAAGTAATTGAAGTTAAAGCATAAAGTATCAAAGCGGCGCGAGAAATCTCTCTGTCCCTCGCTCCCTACGTTTCCGCGCCGCCAGCTCCTGCAGAGACGCGGGTCCGCGGGCTGCGCACACGCCAGGCGCGGGCTTTGATTGTGGCTGCAACTCCTCCGAGTCATGAATGTTTCAGCGCGCGCGGGGTTAGGGCCGCGCGTCCAGGTGTAAGCTAGCAGGTTGTCGCCGACATCTGTTTGCAGCGGCGGCGGCGGCCTCCCCAGCCGGCAGCGGGCGGCCGGGTTGTCAGCGGAGGTAGCTGAGAGCGGCAGAACCGTTTTGGTCTCACTCGCTGCCTGGAGGCCCGAAACACCAAAGGTAGGAGTAGGGGTGGACACAGCTGCGCTCCCAAACTTGCCTTAGGCACAAATAAAGAGATCTAATGCAGTTTGACTCCGTTGCGGTGGGGAGACAGGGACAGAAAGCCACTTCAGAGACAACTTAACGCTGCAACATCTGCCGCCAAGTTTCCGGGGAGTGACGGGGGACAGCAGGTACCAATCGAAGTCTCAACATAAACAACCTCCATAAAGCCATGGGCTCTTTTGAAGGGCCTCCATCAAACATGCTGGAGTCCGCAGCAGGAGTTTGTTTGGTTTTCAAAGCAGTGTTTTGTTTTTGCAATAACAAGGTAATTTATAAATGATTCATTACCATGCGTTCTCCTATTTTTATTTGAAGAGGGAGAGTTAGAGAAGCAAAAAGGCAAAGAAAGAAGAAAGCACAGCACTAGTTTTGGAGTTGTTCCATAAACCCATTAAATCTCCACGGAGCTTCTTGGCTGTAATTGAGGTTATGTTAACCTTCAGACCGCAATCCCTCATTCACCCGTGAGCAGACGTTTATATGGTGCACTGGAAAACTAGTTGATAGTAACAACCGTGGTGTACACGCCCTGCTTGTTTTTAAACTTATAGCACAGGGCTTCTTGCAACATGGAGGCGAAATGTAATTCGAATTTATTTTTCTGATAGGGTATACTCTTTTAGTAAAATGAAATTCAGAAAATTGCATTGACTTTCATTTTCTTCCCAGTTATAAAGACTTCATGCCTATAATTGGATATTAAAATAAGATTTTTAAGTGAAAAGGAAGAACTACATGTTAAAGGTAGCATTTTTCTTTTTTCAGCGAGTTTCCCCCTCTAACATCTACGTTCGTTAGGCCAATTATGATGTTGCCTCATTGGGAAAGAGTACCACTAGACTGTTCTATCCTTTATGTTACCACTAGTATCTTTCATTCTTATTATTTCTTGTCTTTATATTTCATGGCATCCTTAAGATACCTTATATATCCTGTTTAAATAAGTAGAAGTAATTATTAATTTCGGTTTATACATATTTGAAAGATACGTTTTTACTAAAATAACCCATATCATGAACATGCCATTAGTATTACAGTCCCACTGACTGATATATGTGTGTACATCTGTATATGTATGTTTGTATAATATGATTAATATAAATATATGTATGTATTTCTATAGAATTCATTTTTTCTCAGTGGGCATGTTAATGTCTCTTTCAATGGAAAATAACAAATTTATTAAATATAGTGCTTTTTGATACCACTTCTTAGCTTAAATAAATCCATCTTTTAATTTTGTATATAAGCTGGCAAAAGTGTTGATTCAGTTTGATTCCCTAATGTGAAATACAAAATATGCAAAATTTAATTATTTAAATTACCAAGAATTTTATTTTAAAAAACGTAAGTAGAACTTGAATAGTGAATTGACTTTTTACCACCCTCTGTCCAGACATAGTTTGTATTTAGTCTCATCATACACATTTTATGTACTAATTTATAAGTTTAAGTAGAGATATTTCTTGGTTGAAATTGATCAGCAACCTTTTGATAAACAAACAATATTACATTATACTATATATTGTATAGTATATACTCTATATAGTATGCTATATTTATATACATTAGTGTAAATATCCTCCTCTCAAATTAATGCTCTGATTTTAGAAATAAACTTTATTTCATCATCAGTGAGCTTTGGCATACTAAAAGAATACTTTCAAAATATCAAAAGTTAATATTGATTGTCCAGAGATGAATACATTTCCTAGGCTCAGTATATAGCCTTGATATAGAGCACCTTGAAGTCATCAATTAAGCCATCCAATTAGGAGCAGAAATGTCAGCATAGATATAATTTTTAACCTTTTTTTCCTGTTATTTTTATACTTTATGTAGAGTCTATATAGTTTTAATTAGAGTATTAAATCATATGTATTTAAATAAATCATCCCTTATTCCTTTTTTTTGCCCCCTATTCTTAAAAATGAATTTATATGAACACATTATACAAATATATACTTTTAAGGAGAAATTTCTAAGAAATTATGTTTAAGAATGCTTACCATTTTGTTTATCTGACTTTGGATTAAAAAGGAACTCTTTTTTTATTTCAAAGGGTTATAAGAAATTTCTTTTTTTATCTCCATATGCTTTTTTGAATTAATGAAGTTGTGGTAATTATTACAAACCCCCATTTAAAAAATACTTTATTTTCTGATATACCTCATATCTCTCTCCCTAGAGAGTTCTTTTCAAATGGAACATGTGGGGAAAAAAGATGGTTCCAATTTCCTAAACTTTAGATTACCATAATGCTTCTTGGCAAGCAGATTAGTGTACTAAAAATAATATTTTATATATATACATATACACACACACACATATATATACACATATATATTTATAATCTTGCCCAGTACTAAGCACAAATTTTATTTGAATCAAAATTAGAGATTTCTAATAGTTTTTAAAAAATCAAGCACTATTTCTTACTTTCAATAAATGTTTCTACTAGTACCATTTCCTGACACTAATGATTTCTTAAGGAAAAGTTTATTATGAATTCAGTGTATTTCATTCAATTAGCATTAAGAACCCTAGCGAGAACTGCGTGCACACATACACATACACACAGGATTATATGGGTTTCCGATTACACACATATATCCTATCATATCATATTCATCTATCATATTATATCTTAATTGCCTAACAGAGTAAGAAAATTTGATTTGTAAAACATGTTTCAATAAACACTTAAATAGCACATTTATATACATGGCATAAAGATAAAAGTTCTAGGGTAATGAGCATTTACTCTCTGGTTATCATTCTCTGTCTCTCATTTATCCCCCTTTTCCTACCTCCTAACATTGGTTGATTCCTAAGATTTAACCCTTGATCTTATGTTTTTCTCACATCCTACTTTTCTGGAGAGTACCTAGGCTTTCACCGTTTCACTATCATCGTTAGGTACATCATTTTTCCGGCAATCTATCCTCCCTCCTGAATTCTACTTGCATGTCTCTGAAAGCTTATATGAATTTTCCTCCTGGATGTTCTATTGTGAAAACATTATCTGTGTTTACCTGGACCTACCATGTTCCCTATGTATGGCCTCCAAATTTTAACTTTTCTCTGTTCTTCTCTCTACCCTTCACCTGATGTATCTAAGCTAGGGCCCAGCAGACCTCGTGGTTCCCACAACTCAGAGTGGGGTGCAGACTTTAAGTTAATACTTCTGAGTATGATGCCCTGTGCCAACAAATCACAATATTTCCCTATAATGTTCACAAGATACTGATTCAATGAAAAGAACTGTGTCTTTTAATGCCCTCTGAGTTTTATTATAATTGGTTAAAAATAAAAATGAGCTATTGATGAATATATGCATTAGACTCTACTTATTCTTAAGAGAGACATCATTTTGACTTTGTAGAATTTAAACATTTTTGTTATCAGGACTTAAAATTTTGCCTCCTGATTCTACCCTGAAACTAAGCTACTTGAGAAAATTAAGACATCAGAGCAATTCTCAAGTTAACAAATTTGAATTATTTCTTATAAAGATATGGCTGAGGATGCTGCTATAAAAGTGTTATTTATATAGAGTGAAGATTTATTATTTTGGGATGATGATTAATTTTTAATTTATAATTAAATCTATTAAACATTTTCAGAATTATAAAAGCATGACACATTCATTTTCCCTTAGGTTGAATTCTGAGTAGATGAAGGCTTATAATTTTTATTAATTCCCTTTATCAGGATACATTTATTTTGTTGCTTGCAGTTGCATTCTTCTCATTTTTTTTCTAAAGCAGATTTAACCTTTGTTTCATATTCGATCGAAGAAGAGTTTTCAGTGACTGAAATTCTTGTGAGATCTGTATTAATCCCAGCGAAATCATACATTATAATGTCAATGTCTTGCATAATCATCTTCTGTGCAGGTCTGTGTGTGGCTTATGCTAACTCTGAGTGTCTCATTAGTCCAGTTTATCGAAACGCTGGCTCTTCTCAACAAACAGTGAAAAGAGGGCTGAGGATTAAATTCAGTTCCTACTCTCCAGAAGAGGTGTGATGGCTTTATCTGTGCTCTGAATCCAGATTTATGAACTAGTCCTATGCTCATAACTAGATTCGTTCCTTTTTCATTAACTGCTTAAAGTAGGGCAGCTGTCCGAGCTGTTGGTTGTAAAGTTGCTAATGTCGACTTCGTTAATCTCTGATACAAAAGGCAGCAGATAACAGGATCAAAGTTTCAGGACCTCGGGTGTTTCAGGCTGAAATGAGCATGGAAGGGTCAAGGGAGTGGGGCATTGAAGAGATGGGAGGAAGTGCGACATTGGGCAAAAGAGGATGACTTCTGTCATTAATCTTAATTAATTGCCAAGAATTTAAAATCTGAGTTATTAACACTGAAGTTAAGCCCTCAATATACTGTTCAAGCTTTGGCATCAGATGCTCTTTTATGAGATAAGAGGTTTAGGAGGGAGAGGTGTGTGTGTGTGTGTGTGTGTGTGTGTGTGTGTGTGTGTGTGTGTTACATAAATATTTTCATTTACATCTTTCAAAGAATTCCCTGGGTTAATATTCAGGCCTTCACCTTTTAACAGTTACTGTGGAGCAGTTAGAAATTATAGATAAGTAACAATAAATTCAAATAAAATCCCTGGGTATAGCTACAGCAGTAAATCTGAGTAATATTACTTTCATGTTTACCAGCATACAAACTACTTCACCGAAGCGGAAATGTTAGATTATAGAGTGAAATAGAAGAAGGGAGAACCAGGAGTTAGAAAGGACAAATGAAAGGAAGAACAAAGAAAAAGAAATGAAGAATGAGGAAGAGAGATTATTCTCCTGAAAAATATGTAGGTGATAGGAGAATGAAGTTTTATTGAAATAAGCTACAGATTATAAGTGTGGAAGGTTGCATATTTCACTGCTGCAACCCTAATCATTTGAAATTAAACAAACTGAACCTTGAAATGACTAAGCAGTCTTTTCTTAAAATCTTTTTTCCCCTCTCCCCTGGTGGTTGTTCCATGCATGTTTGTTGGGTTAAACTCCCTTCACTATTGAATCTGTTATTATTCTGAGATACTTTTCAATGTGAAATTGCAACTAACTATTTTAATTATAAGCATTTTGGCTATGGAAAAAATGTCTTGTAATTTTTCAAGGGGAACTCTTTAAAAAGAATGAAAATATACAATACACTAAATTAATTTAGATTTTACTGAATTTCAAATTTAGTTTTTATATGTATATCTTACTTCTGATGACTGTAACGTGAATTTCAGTAGCAAGTTAGAGTCAGTGGCTTGAATATTATTTTCAAATTTAAAATTGCAAATGTAGCTTTGCGATATATATTTCCTCTTTACAGCAAGTTTTTCTTCCTTTTATGATCAGATTTAAATGTAAATAGAAAAAAACATGAAATAGTGTTCATTTATTTATTTATCCACCTCTTTATTTTTTCCATAGTAACTAATTATTGAAAAAACTAAAAAAACTACAGGTGTCACCCAGCTAGTATGGCTCAGTGGTTGAGCATCAACCCATGCACCAAGAGGTCACCAGTTCGATTCCCAGTCAGGGCACATGCCCAGGTTAGGGGCTCAATCCCCAGTGTGGGGCATGCAGGAGGCGGCCAATTGATGTTCTTTTTCATCAATGTTTCTATCTCTCTCTCCCTCTCTCTAAAATCAAAAAGAAAAAAAACTTAAAAAAAAAACTACAGGTGTCAAGAGTTTAGATTTTAATTTATAGGCAGTGGAGACCCAGTAAAGTTTTGGAGCTGGGCAGTAATGTGATCAAATTAGAATTAGACTCTTGGAATGTTTGCAAATAAATCTGTGACTGGAGTGGAGATGATATGTGGTTTTCTGTGTAGCTGAACCCTGCATCAGTGTTTTTATTTTTGTATGCAGTCTTTCATCATGAGTCAGAAAAAAATCACATAAAATTATGATATAGCAGGTCTGGTGGATTATCATGTTGTCAAGTAGTTTCTTGGATAAAATAACACCTTTTTTGCCCAATAAAAATCCCATCCTTTTAAAATTAAAAAAAAAATTTAAGAACACCAACTTAAGTTCATTACTAAAAAAAAAAAAAAAAAAAAAAAAAGAGAGATTTATGGCTTAAGATATTTTTTCTTATTTGTCAGGGGTCTTCTTTTTGCTTCTTGGAGGTATTTAGGTAGATGACTGATGCTCAGGCTTACTATAGAGATGCATGGGAATATGTGTGTGTGTGTGTGTGTGTGTGTGTGTGTGTGTGTGTGCATGCATGTATATGTGGGGAGCTGTTTTTGTATCTAGTGGGGGGGGGGGAAACAGAGCATTGTACCTGTTAAAGGCACTCACAATTTCAGGAAAGAGGGAATAATTTCTTACAGGAAAGATTTAGAACTCAAATTCAGATAACAGTTATTGAGTACCTACTATTCTTAGGTATGTTCAACTCTTAACAGTGATATGAGTTAGATGTGGTGTTACTCTCATTTTACAGATGAAGAATATGAGACCTAGAGATGTTTTGTGAATTTCCCAAGGTTATATTACTAAGAAGTAACAAAGCCTGGATTCAAACCCAGGTTTTCTGATTTCCAGTTCAGTGAGTGCTCCATTATGCCGTACTGTCATTTTACAGTGTGACACTTTATTCTTTTCCTCATTCAGTCAATAACTGATTGAATTAAGGCTATTATTTAGGTAGAGAAGCACTTTTAAATTTTCAGTTTTGAATCTGATTCTTCTGTGATGAAATGATCATTTTTGTATCTATGTCTATATCGATAAACTGATAAATCATTTCAGCAGGTATTCAAATGCATGCATGTTACTCTATTATATATAACATTTAATGTATATCTAATATTAATTTAATATGATATATATTTAATTCTTCATGCATATATAAATGAAAGGCAATATTTAAATGGCAATAAGTTCCACAGAAAATTCATTTGCATCATAAAGGACCTTAGAAGTTATGCACTCCAACCCCTTCCTGTACTGCAAACTTTACCTCTTTAATTCTGTGCCCCAGAAGGAAGAGTGTGTTCGAAGGAGTAAGAGGGTTGAAATAACTTGTAAATTCCAGGAATTACAAGTCGTTTTCTAGGCTGGAGCAAGAGACTGGTAGTTGGGGAGGTAAGTTATGGAAAGAAGGCAGAATTACAGATATTCCTAAAGTCCTTGGCATTTTGGCAAGATCACTAAATTTGGAGTCATAAAACGTGAGCTCTCTATACTGTCATTGATCTTTAAACTGAGCGCAAATTTCCTCATCTCTTTGGTTCTCAGTTTTCTTGTTTGTATACAGAAAAATACATGATCACAAAGATTCTTTTGAATTTTAACAATCATGTTATTTGATCTAATTTCAACCAGGCCATGTCTATGAAGATGGACCTTTTTCTGTTGGGTTCCCTAGGATAACCCCAGGACCTCGTGCTTTGCTGTCAAACAGTAGGCTTTAATAATCTTTGATGAGTGGAAGAATTTTTGTAGGTAGAAAGTTGGATTTGTTGTTTACAAGTCTGTTTAAAGTCATCTTTTTTAGTAATTAGACATTTCATAAGGCCACTGATAATAAATACATATAAACATTTTACAAGTTACTATAAGAATTAAAAAGTGGCATTTATTTCTCATAATACTCTGTAACGTGCTTGAATATTATAACAATACAAAATATCCATAATAGACATTTGACTGCAAATAGCTTTAAAATATGAATATATTGCATATGGAAGAAAATAAGGAGGATACAGATTTAAGAGAGCAGTATATTTAAATTTTATGCCAGTTTTGTCCTTATAAGACTTGTCTATTTCTTGCTGTTTTTCTTCTTTCAAAAAAAATATGTTAAGGTGTGATATTGGATCATTTCCATTGTCACTTTGATGTGTTGCAACTTGCTGCCTAGTGTCACAACTGCAAAATAATTTAAACACAAAGTTTTTCAAAATTGAATACTAGTATAAGTGGTAAGGTACTAATGTGTTTCCATCATTAAATGTGTATAGTTACATGGAACTGTTCTTCCACTGGGTCACTCTGAAATTGATTTTCCAAGTTGGGCTAATAATAGTAGACACATGCTAAATGAAATCCACTTTGTAAGTTAGCTAAATGCACTCCTTTTATTGTTTGTTGTTGTTTTTTCCACCTATAGATGACAATTAACACTCGTGGTGACCTCTAGACTCTGAATGCTTTTATTATACACCTTTAAGGTCAATGGCTTGATCATAATTTTATTCTTACATTAGAGTTATCTTAGTCTTGAGATAAAAGTATATTTTAGATATTGTTTATAAATAGAAAAATTCTGAGTTAATATTATTTAATCACAAATTCTTTAACCATTAATATTTCAAATGTATATAAGAAATATTTTATTACAAATACAATGTGGATGGAAATAGGAACCTGTTATTGGAAAATACAAGGATCTAGCAATACATGGAAACCCAGCAACCTTTAACTTTATTTCTAAAAAAGGAAAAAATAAAAAATCAGGAAAGACCCCAAAGTAGCGTATACCTTGGATAATTCGTAGTGATGTTAGGACAGTGTCAGGATCCAAAACTGTAACAACCAGAATAGAAAGTCAAAAGTTGAGGAATATACTTAAATAGAAATTTCAGAATATAGTTCTATGGAAGTCAGCATACATTACCATCATTATTAATATTACCATTAATGATGAAAAACCAACATAATCTATGGAGCAGCAGCTATGTGCCAGGCACTGTGCTAGTATCTTACACATGTTACTCTAATTCTTAAAACAACTCATGGCAAAGTGCTTTTATCCCCATTACGTGGATAAGGAAACTAAGGCTCAGAAAGATTAGGTAGATTGCCAGGGTACTGCAGGTAGGTGGTGAGTGAATGTATTAACTTTGTTTGAGTTTTAAATAGTTCATTGGAAATTTTAGTTAGCCACTTAAATTTTGCTGTACATTTCAAAGTTAATTGGACAATTATACAAAAAATACAGCACAATTTAGAATTCACAGTGTTAGTTGTAATTTATAGGCCCATGAGTATAGGCCCATGAAATTAATGGAAAAAGCCAATATAGAAATAGGAATTACTAGTAAACTATTTAAATAACATAAGAATCACTAATGGCTATTTATTTATTTATAAAAGATTTTAATATTAAAAAAATTTTATTTTCTTTATTGATTTTTAGAGAGAGAGGAAGGGAGAAGAAGAGAGACATAGAAACATTGATGAGAGAGAACATCGATTGGCTGCCTCCTACATGTCCCCCACTGGGGATCAGGCCCACAACCTGGGCATGTGCCCTGACTGGGAATCAAACTGGCAACCTGTCGGTGCATAGGTTGATGCCAACCACTGAGCTACACTGACTGGGCACTAGTGACTATTTAAATATAAAATATCCAAAACATAAATGTTAAGTATTTTAATCATTCACATTGTTGTAAATATCGAGGTTAGAAAATTATTTGTGAATTTATTTTTGGACAACAACAGATATTTTGCAGAGACCAAGGGCTAGGGACAGTTATAAGACATGTATTTCACTTAAAAAGAAAATGAAATATAGTTAGTGGTAGAAAATAAATCCACAGGTTACTTAATATTAATATTAACTTTTAAAAAATCAATTGTTCTAATGTATAAAATCAAACTAGAAAGAGGAGTTCCATCTGGAGAGGCTAAGATTATGACACAATCCCAGATTCTATTTTCCAAATGTGCTTTGTATCAAAACTCATATTCACTATAGAAAAGCCATAAATTTTAGTTTAGGATACTGTTGGCACAGTCATATAATTTATTGTTTATAATTCCTCTTAAAATCTGGCTCTCAGAATATTTCACCATAATTTTAGACTTGTTACATTTATGTTGAATTTGCTATTTATTTCCTCGATCGATCATTCTCTCTGGGTTGAGCTTCCATTTTTTGATCTATGGAGCAACTGATTCCACTTGTCAAATTTATCCCCTTGATCGAGCTACAAATAGTGTGCCCAGAATAATCCTAAAAAGAAAAACCCTCATGAAAGTGGTTTTTAAAGTGTCTTTTCAGCCCTGGCCGGTTTGGCTCAGCAGTTGGAGCGCTGGCCTGCGGACCAGAGAATCCTGGGTTTGGTTCCCGTTAGGGGCACGTACCAAATAAATAAATAAATAAAGTGCCTCTTCAGGTACAGTTAGTGAAACTGAGGCAAACAGGCTGCCAGCCATTACTTTTAAGACAAATCCCTAGCATGTAAGTAGTGGGAACGGAACGTCGAGCGTCTGAAGGCCCTTCCAGCTGCCTGCTGTCAGCGTGATGGCCTACAGTGTATGTGCTCCTTCCGTTCCTTACAGTTCCCGTGGAGCCTTCTCATGACAAAGCTGTGTTTGATCCTGTTTTTTGGTAGGGCATCTTGAAAGATGTCATGGACGGCATGCTGACATTATCATTATTATTATTGTTATTATTTTACTGAGAAAATACCTTCTTACCAAATTGTAAGAAATAATGTCTTCTTTATTCCTAGGGTATCATTCTGTGTGTTCCCTCTCATATCAAAATGTAATATCAAAATTAATAGTAAACAGCCCTGGCCGATTTGGCTCAGCAGTTAGAGCGTCGGCCTGTGGTCCAGAGAGACCCGGGTTCGGTTCTCGCTAAGGGCACGTACCTCAGTTACAGTTTGTCCCCGGCCCTGGTTGGGTCGTGCGGGTGGCAGCCACTCGATGTGTCCCTTTCACATCGATGTTTCTCTCTCTCTCTCTCTCTCTCTTCCTCTCTCTCCCTCCCACTCTATCTGGACAAAAAATGTCCTCGGGTGAGGATAAAAAAAAATTAATAGTAAATAAAAAAAACATATAGACTCCTAGATACAGAGAATAAACTGATGGTTGGGGATGGGCAAGAAAGATGAAGGGGATTAAGAGCTATACACTTCCAGCTACACAGTAAGTCACAGGATGCAATGTAGAGCAGAGGCATAGTCAGTAGTATTGAAATAACTTTGTACGGTGGCAGAGGTTATTATACTTGTCATGGTGGTAGCTTCATAAAGTATATAAATGTTGAATCACTATGTTGTATAGTGTATGTCAACTCGAATTAAAATTGAAAAAATAATAAAAACAAAATTAATATCAATGATAATACAATTTATGTAACTGAAGGCAGAAGAACAATGCCCGTATAAACTCTCTATATATTTAATATTTTAAAACTTAAGCTATAGTATTTATAGTAAACAGCTTTTCTAATCATTTAAAAATACTGCTTTGATTCTGAAGTCATTTTGTGAATAAGAAACAAGGAAAATACTGGAATAACTTACACTACTAATGATATAATAATATATGGTATATGTATAATAGGATTGCAGGTGAATAACTATTAGAATTAATAGTATTAATGCTAGAAATTTTATTTTTGATGTGTTGGGAAATATGAATATTTAAACACATTTCTGACTTTTGCCTTTTCTAAATTTTTGGTTAAAATATTTTTCAGTAAAATTAGAGGAAAATGAACTATAATCTTGCCAATAGACTCTTAGTTAAGAGAAAAAAACTTTTTTTGTTGTTGTTAATCCTCACACAAAGATAATTTCCCAGTGATTTTTAGATATAGTGGAAGGGAGGGAGGGAGAGAGAAAGAGAAACATCGACATGAGAGAGACACATCGATTGGTTGCCTCTCAAATAACTGGGGATCGGACCTGCAACCCAGGTATATGCCCTTGCCTGGGAATCAACCCATGACCCTTCAGTCTTCAGACCAATGCTCTAACCACTGAGCGAAACCAGCCAGGGCAAGAGAAACACACTTTAAAAATTTTTTAATGATGCCTAGAAAGTTCTACTTGCTAGGAAATTATAATCTATTAGGGGTAAGAGATAAATTAATGCCTCAAAAATTCATTCAAAGCAGAGCAAGCAAAATTCAATTAAAAACAAAAACATAGCCTGGCCCATGTGGTTCAGTGGAAGGAGCATCGTCCCATGGACTGAGAGGTCCTGGTTCGATTCCCAGTCAGGGCACATGCCTGGGTTGTGGGCTCGATCCCCAGTAGGGGGCATGCAGGAGGCAGCCGATTGATGTTTCTTTCTCACATCGATATTTCTATCTTTCTCTCCCTTCCTCTCTCTCTAAAAAAAATCAATAAAAACATATTAAAAGAACAAAAACAAAAAATAAAGTACAGTCTAGATAGCATTTAATTACTAATCCAATTTTCTGCAATTGTATGGCCTTGAAATCTATGATAGTGCTCTTATTGATAATTACTGTGTTTTAAAGAAGTAAAATAATATTTTGGCTGTATATTAATTCTTAGTAATACATACACAAATATATTAATATTACAGATAATCTGATATCTATTATACTATACAGCAAAGAATGGTTTAAAGTATTGTAAAATATACATATCTCCACAATTATAATTCTATATCAAACAATTGATAGTTTAAAAAAATGAACTAGAATTAGTATGTGAGAGGCATAAGAGTAAAATTAATAATTTCTCAAATATCTACTATTTTAAGCAATCTTTGAGACTGAAAAATATGTATTACATAGTCCTCATTACATTTACAATCTACTCAAAGAACCAAGAATATACGTATAGAAAATCTAATAATGAAAAATGTAAATACCATTTCAAGACAGTAACAAGAGATATTGCAAAATTGTTAACCTAATTAATTTCCAAATGAATGGTCTAGACATTAATTACTATTTGAGTTGTCAAGGAAGAACACACTAGAAGGTATGATGACAGTTCACAGAGGAAGAGATTTGAGTTAACCTTGAAGGCTTTGTACAGGCAGAGAAGGTAGGAAAGTTCACATTTGTTCTAAGACAGTAGCTCAACTGTTTTCTTTAGCAACTTCAAAACTGTATGTAAGAAAAAAGAGAAAATAAGTCTAGATCATATCTAGTTTTGGAGGGTCTAGTGTATTAGACCGACACTTAACTATCAGCATCTGGCAAA
The DNA here is from genome assembly GCA_030848825.1 of Tadarida brasiliensis. Classification (NCBI taxonomy): domain Eukaryota; kingdom Metazoa; phylum Chordata; class Mammalia; order Chiroptera; family Molossidae; genus Tadarida; species Tadarida brasiliensis. The sequence continues at coordinate 56,477,269 of CM061257.1, read as the reverse complement.
TATTTATTGCACTGTTTCTCAAGCTTTTTAAACTTTTGTCCCACTAGACAAAAATATTTTATTGTATTTCATTTTCCAATTTTGTATTAGGATCTCCTGAAAAAATATCTAAAAAATATCAGCTTGGTGACAGGCAGTATACTCTTAGAGAATTAAAGAAAAGGATAGGAAAAAAAAAAAAAAAAGCTGGGCTAATGCAGGAACCACTCAGTGAGGACCCACAGGATGGGATTCCATTGGAATGGAAGTCCGGGTTGAAAAGGGGCCCCTAGGAGGACTTGATTCCTACGTGAAGCCAGATATGTGGCAGGGAGGGCGGGGAGAGGAGGGAGCACCTGAGGACAGTGCCATGGAATTGAGCTTGAAAATAAAAGTTGAAAATGCTCAATAGGAAGTTAGAAAGATTGGATTTGGCAGAAAAGTCAGATTTGGACATAGAGATTGGGGAAGCTCCTTAGGTAATTAAAACTGTGGGAGTGTTTAAAAGATAGGATCAGTCGAATCCCACTTTAGTGTCAGATATCTTATCTCTTATGGGTCAAAAACAGCATGTTTTAGGTTTTTGTTTTAGTTTTAATTACAAATGGCATCCTGATTTCTCTTCAGTCTAATGGCCTCATTTTTCAACTCTGTCATTTTTGATGAAATATACAACAATGGAAATAGTTGAATAATTCACAAAGGGAGGTGAGCAGGTAAGGACAGTAGGGGAAGGAGGGAGAAGAAAGAAGAAATAGTAGCTTTGGTTTATAAAATTATGAAACTGTTAACTTGCTATAGATATTTTCAGCAACTTAATTCTTTCAGGAGACAGATTTGTAGCTACTGGGGATGCGCCCCCTCCTCCTTTCTTCCTCCCTAAAGCAGTGGGAGTTTCGTACATCAACAAGGGTAATAACTGAGAGGTGAGCATCTGCGGGTTCTTGTGAACCACTGTGTCTGAAAAAGAAGTGGGAAAGAATAACAGGAATGGTGATATTTGATGTTTTTAAAGGGATGGTACAAATAGTAACTATTGAAGTCTTAACTGGACTAGGGAAAGAGTATGAATAAAGATGTCATAACGGGGTTTTTGGCTATTTTCTACAACTATTTCTAAGACTGACAATCCAACATAGTCAGGTGATTGAACAGTATGTAAACAGATATTGAATGAATATTGAGTGGGAATTTTTTAAGAATGGAAATTCTTACAAGATAGCACTGCCCTGGCCGGTTTGGCTCAGTGGTTAGAGTGTCGCCTGTGGACCATGAAGTCGCAGGTTCGATTCCGGTCAAGGGCAGGTACCTCATTTGCGGTTCGTCCCAGGCCCTTTCGGGGTTGTGTGGGAAGCAATCAGTTGATGTGTCTCTCTCACGTCGATGTTTCTCTCTCTCTCCTTCTCTCTCCCTGTCTCTCCTACTCTGTCTGAAGATAAATAGAAAAGCATCCCTGGGTGAGGATTAAAAAAAACAAAGAGGATAGCACTGATATGATAGCTATTCTAGTCTTTTTCTAATCACAAATTTTTAATGTAGTCATCATTTAAAAAATATTGTACTATAATTCATAAATTATAGAATTTGTAAATTGATATATTTTCAGCAAAATTTTATAATAATTTAGATAAACTAGAGTTTATCTCATACCTTCCATGTGCCAGCTATGGTACATTGATTTGCCTATGTAATCCTCATGAGAAGTAGGTTCCCCTTTATGTACAGAGGAAGTTAACAAAGGTCAAACAGTTGGTAAGTGGTAAAATTTAAGCTCAGAATTTAATGACACCAAAGTTTCACTTACATTACACTGGAATTACTGACTTGTAAAGATATGATCTACCAGTGAGTAAATTCTTGGGGCATTGAGGACACCAAGATTTTATGTGTGTTTCTATATACAATAATAATTATTTATATATTTTAACTGGGTGTATTGACCCTCACCTTCTCAGGAAGACCTCCATAGAAATAAGGATTATGGCAGTGCAGTCACCCACTGGGGATGGTGACAGCTGCTACAGCTGAACCCAGCCCTTGTCATCATTAGTGACCTGCATTTGACACTTATCCCAGCCATCCTTGTTTAATGTACAATGTATTGCATTAGAATAATTACTACCTGTCATCCTCTATTTAACAGACAGCTCTTCGTCATCCCAGACACGTAAATGACATGTGATAATGTACCAAACCCATGCTAGTTCCTGTGTCCTCTGTCCTTCCTTTTTTTCTCACAATGTTCAAGTACATTTTATACCCAAATTGAAGCAATTTTAATGTATCACTGATACTAAAAATATTTGCCTCCTTAGATTTTAGATAATAGCTGGACATTTATTAAGGGATAATATTTTCTAAACATAAAGCATGGCCAATGGATTTAGTCTTTATTCATCCTGCTAAAAATACTGGTGAGTTAAAGTAGAAATCAGAGAAAGGAATGGTAGTGCTGACTCAAGGAAAGAATGATGACCACATCAAAATGGTATAAATCATGTGTGGAGGGTATTATTATATCTATATTAAAAACTTTATTTTAATTTAAAGATCTGAGTGACTCCCAAGGACATTCTCCTCTCTCCTTTCTTTCATTTAGTTTCAGAGAAAGAAGCATAGGGGATTCATTGCATCATTGAAATGGAACCTCCACCATGACTTTGAGTCATCATAATGTTGTTGCGTATCTGTTGAATGTTTTTAGAAGTAACTGTCCCAGAGAGTGAAGATTGTGACCTTTTTATAGACTTGTATTATCTTTGTTTTGCTTAAGGCCCTACTCATAGGCATCTTTTATGGTTTATTTTAGTTAGGAAAGTTAATCTAAAATGTGCTACTGAATTTCTGCGTATCTTGTTTTTTGGGGGGGGATAAATTTTTCTTTTCTATTTATTTTTTTTAACTCATCTTTGTTGTTGAATGTATTACAGATGTCCCCCCTTTTCGTTCCCATTGACCCCCTCCTCCCCAATCCCACCCCTCCTGCCTTCCCCACACTATTGTCAGTGTCCATTGGTTATGTATACAGTCGTCCCTTGTTTATCACGGTTAATCCGTTCCAGACTCTAGCAGTTGCACCTGGCGTTGAAGGATCCCCCTGGGGTGCTCGAATACATAGGCCTATAGTGCATACATACAGTAATTTTAATTGTAATACAGGGGTGTATAATTGACTCAGACAACCAAGCGCGCGCTGTATCATTTTCACTGTCTCGATCAACTTTTTAATGAATATATTTGAAAAAACCACGATAGAGTGAAGCCACGAAAGTCGAAGCGCGAAGTGGCGAGGGACGACTGTATATGCATAGAAGTTCTTTGATTATATCATCCCACCCTCCCTCCCCTTTTCCCTTTCTTTGAGGTTCATCAGTCTAACAACCAATTTGTACTTTTTTTTATCCTCACCTGAGGACATTTTTGCATTTATTTTCAGATAGAGCGAGAGGGAGAGAGGGAGGAAGAGAGAGAGAAACATTAACGTGAGACACATTGAGTGGTTGCCACCCACACGACCCCAACCGGGGCCAGGGACAAACTGCAACTGAGGTACGTGCCCTTAGCGGGAACCGAACCTGGGACTCTCTGGTCCGCGGGCTGACACTCTAACCACTGAGCCAAACTGGCCAGAGCAATTTCTATGTATCTTAATTTGACACTTTAAGAAAACAAAATAAGTCATGGCTGAAATTTGTTAATAACACATGCCTTGTATTCATTATGTGATTTATACCAATTTTATTGTCAGAAATCCAGGTTCAAATATCAGCTTTTGTATTTATCAGCTGATTGGCCATCAGCAAGTTATATAACCTCTCTGAACTTTTTTTTCTTAAGCAAAATTTTTCAACTGAGGCTTTCATCTGAATCACATAATTGAGAAAATAATATAAGGAACTATCTTTTTATTCTCCCAAGAATACTACACAAGTAGCATAAGGCTTGTGTGAAACGTTATTTTATCATACACAGTACAGCCTTCAAAGGTCTTCATGTGTTCATTTAACCCTGGTTGAGAAAGGCTAATGATAAGTAAAAAGTTTTTCCACTTTACATATTTTTACAACTATTTTTCTCATTAATTGAGAAAAATACTTTGGTTTTGCAAGCCAAAGGTGAATGCAGTCAACTAGCAATTTATTTTCTTTAGTTCCCAAATTATTACTCAGTAAAAAGGAGATTTCTATGAAACTAAATTTAATTTCTCAAATATGTATCTTCTGGATAACATATAATTTTATAACAATAATGAATGTTGCCCAGCCTGTGTGGCCCAGTGAACTGAGCGTCGTCCCATGGACTGAGGGGTCCCAATTTGATTCCTGGTCAGGACACATGCCTGGGTTGCAGGCTCAATCCCTAATGGGGGGCGTGCAGGAGGAAGCCAATCAATGTTTCTCACATCAATGTTTTTATCTCTCTCTCCCTTCCTCTCTCTCTAAAAAATCAATAAAACATATTAAAAAAAATAATGAATGTTGAGAACAGAAATCTATTTTTACATCAGCTTACTCAATTCTATATATGTGATATTAAGTTTATGTGTACATTATGTTACGTTTGGAATACAACCTTTTTTAGAGTTTCATAGTGTCTACTGACAAGATACTTAGCAGTAGACAATAATTATGTTACATGACTATATGTTTTTGCAATTAGTTGTATTGTCACTCAAAAGTGACCTTGTTAGGTGAGAGGAAGGCAAGAGAGACGCAGGGGCTCTTGAGAGCACGTGGAGTGATGCGTATCAGGAGAAGACACTAAAGATTTATTGTCTGTGGCAAAGGAAACACAGATCTCTGTGCAATAAGAGTTTTTGACATTGCCCACAGGATAGGGTGATTGGAAGCTGTAGATTAGAAAATGTCCTACTGGAACAAAATAAACAGTTTTACGTTGTGGTTTATATTATGATCTTAGGTTGCTTATTTAGTCTTTATAGCACTTAAAACATGAATGATAGCCATGCCAAACCAACCTTTGTTATAAATAGGACCTTGCTACCCAGATAATCAGATTTACCCAATTGAACCAATATGCAAGGGCAGATTTGATTATAAGAGGAGGTAGCAATGCTGAGTAGCATAATTTTTTTCCCAGTTTTATCTTTTGCTGATGAGACTGTCTTCCTTGTTTAAAATAAGACAAATGTGAGTACTAGTTTAAAATAAGACAAATGTGAACGACCCTCTTAGCTTGAAATCTGAAGGAAAGAGACCATTCCTAATGGGAAGAGCTGCAAACCTTGGGGTAGCTATTCTCAGTCATCTTAGAACAGCCCTGTCTGGCTGAGAAGTAGGGGTTATGATTCAGTTATTGTAGTAGGTTTCTATTTGCTTCCGGCCAGAAGAAGCAGGCATCTTACACATGAAGAGATTCATAGTAATTTGGAATACTATCTTCATGGGTATATAAATCCTCACTGTAGTCAGGAAAGAAGCAAACCATTATGCCTTTTTATTTTGCATGGTATCTAGATCCTAAGGTTTTAGGATTAGGACGTTAGAGAATGTAAACTATCTGGTATATAGGTCCAGGTAGCACTGACCATCCTAATAAAATAAATGCCTTCAATTAAAAAAAACAAAATAGGGAGGGTTTTGTAGCTCATCACCTGTTCTTTCTTTTTTTCTTTTGCTTTTTAAGTTGGGCAGTGCATGAGAGCTATAGGAGAACTGTATTTCCTCTGATGGTTCAACAGGAACGAAGTAGGGCAGCCCACATTCAGTGACTGACTGATGTGAGCATGCCCAGGCTCCGCTCTCTGCCTCCATCAGGGCAACTGGTGGGGCCGCTGCAGCTTCAGAGATCCCCGTGGAATTGGTTGAGGTCTCTGCTGAGACTGCAATGATGTAAATTCTCGATTTGCCCAATCCTACTGCCTTCACAGAAAGAGGTTGTTTCTGAAAGCACTCCCTAATAAACATTTTGCACACAAATAATCATCTGAGAGTCAGTGTACAGGGGCACATGACCTAACTTAGCAACTCTTCACTGTCTTGTCATACCTGGGTTCTGTTCCTGACTGTACTGCTTTCAAACTCTGTGTCCTTCAGCACATTCTTGGGCTCTCTAAAACTCATTATTCTTTATTTTTAGTATTTAAAATGGAAATAGTTATATAATAGCACTTACCTCACAGGGTTGTTTTAAAACTGACATAGTAAAAGAACATAGGCCAGTGACTAAAAGTCAGAAAATTCTCAATACATACTTGCTATTATTTTTACCACGTTTATTATTATATTTCCAGAACTGATAGTTTCTATTTCTCAATTTCACGCTCACTCTACATTTTATCATTTATATATCCCACTTTGGAAGAGCTCACGTTCTCTGCTTTCAGCTTTTTAAATTTCAGTTTTTAAAAAATTTTAGGTCACTATGGAGTGGGTAAATCTAGGATCTATGTTTACATGTGAGAACAAATATATTAAAGTAGGGCCTCTCTGTGATGTCTGACATACATTTGATTTAGGTTCTCGTCCGTGTAATTCAGATCTTGTTGGCTGCACGGGGCCCCTTCACCCATCCTCCTCGTATCAGAGGTGGGATGGCTGGGTCTCCTGGAGGAGTGCCACATGGACAGCAGGAAATGAATCTGAGTGGCTGAGGCACAGACAGCTCGTGGAAACTGAGCGTTTTGGTTTCAACTTGTATCAGGGATCTCAAATCAGTATATAGTAGGCTTACTGATGAAAAAAAAACACCATAAAATTGCCTTCCTAACTTTATTGTATGTCATATAAATACCCTTGCTTCATTTTTGTGAAGGTTGTATGAGTTAATACATGTGAAACACTTAGAACATTGCCTGAGCATACAGTAAGTGCTCAATAAGTGTTAATATCTTAGCCATTAATAACAACACGTAGATCAGTGCATTTCTTCCAACAAAATGGTATCAGATGGGTGATGACTGGCATGGAAATCTGGGAGCTGAAATTGTAATGGGGATTTTGATGAGTAAGATTATTCCATACTTAGGTTAACTACTGCTATATAAAAAATGCTGGGGCATATTCCTGAAAAGAGATTTGCATAGTAGACTTTTGTACATATTGCTTAACATAATAAGTTGCCTTTTTTTTCTTTCTTTCTTTCTTTCTTTCTTTCTTTCTTTCTTTCTTTCTTTCTTTCTTTATTTTTAATATCCTCACCTGAGGATATTTTTGCTTTACACATATATAGATTGAAAGGAATATCGATGACACACATCTATTGGTTGCCTCACGCACGACCTTGGCCAGGGCCTGGGACCGAACCGCGAAGGAGGTACATGCTCTTGACCGGTGTGGAACCCACGACTCTTTGGTCTGTAGGCCGATGCTCTAACTGCTGAGCCAAACCCACCGGGGCAATAAGTTGCCTTCTAATTGGATAAGAACTCTCCACATATTTGCTTTCTGATCACTACCTGCAGTGGGCAGGAGGGTGAGAGAACCTGGCGCTCATCGTTTTAGTAGCTCTGTGAGAACGAATGTATCTCCATTAAAGCTGCTTGGAACCAAGCCTGGATTCATGAGTTAAATAATTCAGGTAATGTTTTAAAAACCCAGAATTATCTGCCTGAGAAGTATTTATACTTGATTTCAGAAAGCTTAAGAACAGAAAATTATGGTGTCATTAGGCAGTTACAGAACAACTCTGTAATTTTCATTGAGTTTTTTTTATCTTCTGTTGGCAGGAGTTGCCCTGCTGAACCCTCAAGCTCGAGGGGGAGAACACAGGGCTGGCAGGAAGGGGAATCAAAGGGGCAGGCGAGCCGGGCAGCAGCCGTGGACATGCTTAAATGTATTTAAAAGATTAATAGGCTGTTGAGATTAAGACTGCCAACACAAAGCGTGTTACACCAGACTCACAAATGTATGTGCAACAACCATATGGCTACAGCTTAGGCCAGGGGCTTGCTTCTGTATTGTGACAGGCTTAGAGTAGGCCTTTTCATTGTGAAGGCTGAAAAAATACCTTTTTATTTGTCACTCAAATTAAAATATTCACCTAAATACAAGAACTCATGTTCACATTTTTTCCCTCAAGCAGTGCAGTACATCCTGTTTTTGGTGTGGTGCCAGAATAGGATACTGTAAAAATCAGACCACTTTTCTCCTACTGCGGCAGTTAAAAATGGTCTTGTGATTTAGTGGTTTTTAATGAGTATAATAGTAGTAATTACTCCTATATATAATACAATGTATTAACCACCATGGATAACAAAGTAGTAACACTTAATATAATGTACTACTTTTTCAGCATTATTTAAATTTTTTTCTGTAGGAACTGACTTGATTATAAAGAGGTTGGCATGAAAATGCTGATGCATGTTGGGTACCTTTAATGGGCTTGAATTCTACAGTTCTCTTCTTTTTCCTGCTTTCCCGTCACTGTTCTTCAGTTCACAAAGATATCCTCCAGAGTAAAATATTTTGTAATTTGCATGAGCAGCACTACCAGTGATGTTAGGCTTTGCAAAGCCTCTGGCAGGTTTTAATTAGCTGATTCAAACTCAGAAATGAGTGGCACTCAGTCTTCCAACCTTGCAAGAGAATTTGCCATTTCGTGTAGTGTTCTTGCCTTCTGAGCTTCTCTATCTACATGGACAATAGTATTGTTTATACTCCACCTCATGAAAGCTTTTGCAACAAATTCCTAAAAGAGAGGAAGGGGTAAGGCAGTTATTTATGAGTAAAAACCAGAATAAAATAGTAGGCAGATGTCACTATACATTTCTTGTTTTTACTGAAAAGCAGTAAATTATTCAGTACTATTAGTGGGTTTTAAAAACACGAGCACAGTGCTAGGTAGGTGGTTGATGCTCAGTATAAATATTTGGCTCAATGGATACTTAATTGCTCAAGTTGTACTTTGTTAGTAATGCACAGCATTTCATGATTTCTTTATTTCTAGGTTAGATAATGAAACAGAAATCTGTTTTTTTGAGACGGGCTCAATCTAGGCAGTATCTCTATCAGGGTAGATATACATTAGAGCTGAGAGTTAGTAGCTCATCTGAGTGGCAGAAAAAAGTCACTTGCAGATGGACAGTTTTCTGTGGATGTACTACAGTGAGAATGTCAAGGAAGATGTTGAGTGCAGATAGTCAGAAACCAGCCATACCAGCCTAAACATTTGTGGATATTGCGAACAATCTTTCAGAGAATTTTTTCTTCTGCCCTATTTGGTGCTGTTTTAAATGGTTGTATGAGATTGTTTTCAAGGAACTTAATTAAGCCCAATCTAAATCTTTTGAGATTTTTCTGTTACTGGTAATTGCCTCATTAAGAAACTGAAATGGGCACCTTGTTTCCTTAATGCTACTGTTGAGACTATAGTGATTGGTTCCTATTCTTTATAACTAATTAAAAGCTTAATTAAGTCTATGGGTTTTTTTCAAACTGTATAAAATTAAGGCTAATTCATTTATTAATTTTGTAAGAGTAAGCCAAAAAAGTTATCATTAATATACTTTTTTATTCTTTGTAACAAATATTAAAATGAGAAATGCCTTCCAGTGATGCATAATCAAACTTGCTTGCTGACTTTGGGTCTAAAATTGTGCAAGAGATGGACAAAGTAGAAAATATAGGTATAGTTTTTATCCCTGTGTAGTACTAGGTAGGAGTGTTTATAAGTGTAAAGGTCATGATAATCCATCGTGCAAAATATATAACTAGAGCCTAAAGTGAAATACTTTAAATGTTGCACAATAATTTTAAAATTAATTGCTTTCTAATTATTTTATGTTAGTTTTTTTTCTCCTTCACTCTCTTTTGCATTTAATAAAGGATTTTTATTTCTTTTGTATCATTCCCAAGTTTCTGAGATCAACTTGAATACTGTAGAAATATTTCACTATTTCCTTCTATCAGCAATTATACCTGAACTTTTATGAGGAAATAAATTGTCTTAAAAGGAAAGGAAACTTTGATAGAATTAGAAACATGGGACATTTGGACTGTTCATTTAGGTTTTGGATGTGAGAGTAAGGGGACACTTCTTGTATGGGAAACCTTGACGAAGGGTTCTAAGTAGTGTTACCAATTATAGTGCTGATTTAGGTAAGAGAATATTAATAGTTTTGAAAGGGAATAGGCAAGTTCTGCTGGGAGAAGATCTGAAAATAGCATCGTTGAATAGTATTATATCAACTTAAAATTTACATAACTAGAGATTGATGAAAAATTCAGCAAAAAAATGCATCTATGACTAAATAATTTTATCATTTGTAGTACTTATTTAAGAGTGGTGTTTGAAGCAACTGAACTTTCAAAAGTAGCATCATAATCATAGTGTCAATGATGTGTAGCACTCCCTACATTTAGAACTATGAATAATATCTTAGTGTTAGAATATTTGATCTGTAATCAGGTTGTACACATGACAAATCCTAATAAATTCCATTTTCTTACAACTTTAGAATGGGATCATAGTTCTTGGTGCTTTTTTGTGGAAGCATACTTAAATTTCTTAAACTTATAGTTTAAGAACTAGATCCTACTGAAAGCTAAGTCATCTCTTGGGGGTATAACTCAAGTGTCACGCTTTAAAATGGCTATTTGAGAGCTAGACTGCAGTAGAAATGTACCACATATTGTTGCAGTGAAGGCGAAATAGCAAATATTCTTCCCAAAACAAGTAGCCAACTTACACACACGTGGGCACTCATCTCTAGTTCACCTTCAAAGTCCAAGTTCTTTGCTTGAATTGTAAACATGTCTTAAAATTTCTTCACATTGCAGTATCTGTAGCCAAAAGAAGACTTTCTTCCCCTTCTATTCCACATACTTTAGGCACGCCAGTCAGTATCAGTGTACTGTCTTGCACTTTGGTTTTTACTTTGCTTCTTCATATTAGTTTTTGATCCAGCATTCACCCTAGTTACAGTTCCTTAGGGTATTTCCTCAGTTTTAGGTTCCCCTTTTCCCATCCAGCTGGCCTTTGAGTTTTTCTTTTTCTGTTAAGAATTTCTCCCTAGATAATCCACCCTGCCCCCAACCCTTCGTCACTACTTCATTTTCACATTTGTGGTCTGTGATGGACCGCCACAGGTAATATGTAACTTCAGGAATGCCATTTCTAGTTGGGCACATTATGTCCTGCGTAAAGGTGGAAACAGAGAGTGATGAGGCTGGTCACTGACATCCAGCCCACTTTGCGCTGGCAAGCTGAGTCAGCCTGGAGGAAAGGGTGCTTGTTCTAATTGGCCAAGGGGGTGCCTGTTTTTTTAAGGAAACATAAAATGTTTTAAACTTTTCATATTGATAGATGGCATGCACTTTAATTTTAGGAGCATGTTACAAATCTGTCTATTTATAGCAACGACCAGCACTATTTTGTTTTTTTGGGGGGGGTTTCTTTCTTGATAGAATGCCTAGAGTCAGTCCTCTGAAAGCACGCAGACTCACATTCCACCGGCTAGAATATACGCTTCATGGAAAGAACTGAATAGATAGATATTTCTTTGGTTTGGAACTTGACTTATGAAGGTTTTTTGTTTTGTTTTATTTTTGTTTTTGTTCTTGTTTTTTTTTGTGTGTTTTTTCCTAATGTCTACTTTGAATGTTTATTTAAAACAGTTCTATGAATCAAACAATTTTCCCTTTCATGTCTGTTAGATAGAAATGGTAGTAGGAATACATGACATTTATTAGGGTTTATCACGTGCATGCCCACAATTCTCCCACTATCTCTATGAGGCAGTGCTACTGCTTTCCACATTTTATCTTTTTATTTTTTTATTAATTTATTTTTGTTACAGATGTTTCTCCTTTTCCCCTGCAGACACCCTCCTCTCTATCCTGCCCCCCACCAAGCATTATTGTCTATGTCTATTGGTTACACATACATGCATGTAAGTTCTTAGATTTATCTCATCCCTCCCCCCTGCCCCTCTCCTCTGAGGTTTGTCAGTCTGAACCATACTCTTTTCTTTCCACATTTTATAAATGAGGAAAATAAGATGGAAAAGGTACATTTCTTCAAGTCAGATGACTCTCAAATGGCAAATTTGGTTTTCAAAGACAAAAGGAACCCACATTCTTGGCCACTCCTTCACCCCCTCTAATAGCATTGACGGGTCTTTTTTTTTTTTTTTTATCCTCACCCAAGGCCATTTTTCCATTTTTTGTTCAGATAGAGTGGGAGGGAGAGAGAAACATCGACGTGAAAGGGACACATCGAGTGGGTGCCTCCCACACGACCCAACCAGGGCCAGGGACAAACTGCAACTGAGGTACGTGCCCTTACAGGAACCGAACCTGGGTCTCTCTGGACCGCAGGCCGACGCTCTAACCGCTGAGCCAAACTGGCCAGGGCGTATCTACAGTTCTTTACTACTGCTCGTCACAGAAATTCAATTTGATCACTTTTTCCACACACAGTATATATCTGAGTGAGAACTCGAAAGTATTCATAGCTTTTAGTTTCTTCCAGTAATGTGATTCAGTAATAAGATTGTAATTGAGAAAAAGTAACTTCAATATTGTGTGTGTGTGTGTGTGTGTGTGTGTAAGAGTTGGGGTAAAATAAAAATATAAGGTGGTAAGTTTTCTTTTATTTTTCTCTTGTTACAAAAATAAATATGTACTTATTAAAGAAAAATTGCAAAAGCTTCAGGACAGAGAAGAAAAAAGTATCTTCTCATATCATATAAACCAAAACTATGAAAGAAAATAATACTTCAAAGCTTTTTCTGAGCCTGTTTTTTAAATACAGTTGAAACATACTATAGAAATACTAATGTCTATTCTTCTTTAAAAGTATATCATTATTGTTGTTAATATTGTTAAATAGATTTCAAGATAAAATTTTTTTCATTTTATTTTTTTATCACCATTTATCCCCCCTATACCCTCCTTCACCTCCTCCCACTCCCTCTTCCCGCAGTCACCACACTGTTGTCCATGTCCATGAGTTCTCTGCATCTTACTACAGGCAACTTAGGAATCCTCTGTGTTCAGATATTTAACATATTTTTCAATGATGGGAAGGACATCATTATAACCGATGCAGCAATAATTACTTTTATTCCAAGTTGGGTATAATTTGAGGAGAAAATAAATTGGTATATAATGAAGAATTAGAAAGGAATATCTTTCTTCAAGGAAAATCACTCCTTTGTGTCATTAATAGTTGTGGCGTGCCATTTAGACAATTACACAAGGAACTCCCTGCGCTGCTGTTGCCCCCTCCTGGACTGCCTCCTTCACTAATCTTCCTGCTGTCTCTGGACTGAGTCACACAGGAAATGTTTAACCCTTTTCTCTTCTTGGTGACATTCTTCGTGAAACAAACTTAACTATGGAGTAGGCATGCACGGGTAGGATTATAAACAAAGTTAATTTCATTAATGTTTTGCTTGTATTTAAAATTTAACTAAATATGAATATTAAAAGCCTTCGTTAATTTACCTATATAACGGATATTTTATGAGCAATTCAAATTTAGAGTATGGTGATATTACTTGGTTAAAAAAGAAGAGAGAAAGTATTAAATGTCCTCAAAGTGACATTATATCAACAGTTTGCCATAAATTTGCATGTACAGCAGAATGCTGTTATGAGGTGAGGAAATAGAGAATCAGTGGGAAAAGTCTGCAGATACTTAAGTACACATGGATTTGTGAATGCGTTCAGACACTGAACAAATCAGATTATCTTCATTTAGTATTATTTCTAAGGATATATCATGAATCTAAATGCCATCTAAATTAATACATTTGTGACAAATAAAATAAATTAAATATGCCCATTTGCTCAAGAGTTTCTATTGTTGATCTGGGAACAAATAGCGAGCTTTCCATCGCAGCTTTAACCTTGCCAATCACAGACTTCCTGTAAGTGCACTGCAGTTATTTGGAACCTTTTCTGGGTTGGCGTTGGCATTCTTTTGCTAGATTACATTTATGCATTAGTACCATCTGTGCCTGCTGTACCTTCTGTGAGCTAGCCTTGGCCAAATGACTGGCATTTATCTGGAAGGAGAGAGAGGGGGGAGAGAGAGAGAGAGAAAGAGAGAGAGAGAGAGAAAATATGAATGAGAGAGATCCTAGAGCATTTATTTTACTCACTGTTGGCACAAGTGGAATTTAGGAAACCGACACATCAGTAAGCTTAAAATATTTGCAGCTGGTGTCCCTGACTTCAACCCTTATAAAGTTAACTCTATTCATTGGCTTCTCTTAAAAATGTATATAATCGCTATTTACTTTTAGCTTGTGATATGTAAAAGAAGTTCAAACTAAGCATTAAAATAAGGAAATACAACAAAACATTTGTAAAATTTTCAAGTTGAGAAAAATTGTGTGCACTTCTTAAATGACAGTGAAGATACATAATGTGAGTTGGGTTTCGTTGTTTAGATTTGGTAGATTGCTTGGGTTGGACTCTATTTTGGTAAATGTGTTGAAATGTAGACTTACAAATATTACAATCAAGTGGGAAAGTATGGCTCTATATTCAGTGTATAATTAGTACTGAATATATTCTGTAGAGTCTTTATGAGATTATATTATTTTAAACTACAGGGTATTGCAAAATAGATCAGCAACTTCCATACCTAAAATACACTCTAGAGCTGTAAATGGAAATACATAGATAAATAACTCTCTGATCAGTAAATGTAGATATGAAGAGTTTCAGCTTATTTACACTATAATCTATTTTTATTTTATACCTACTGTTAGTGGGCTTATCTGATTTCCACATATGTGGCAAATTAGAAAAAGTACAATAGAATTGGGGCAGAGGGACTGCGGAAGATGGATACAACACAATCGTGAGAGTTAAGAGTAAGAGAGCTGAGAGACACAAGATTCAGACGAACGCTGCAATCTAGGGTCAGTGAGCTTCACATTCCCTAGAATGTTGTGAGGATATTGCCGGGCTACATCCTGGTATAATGATCAATATTCATCATTATAAAGCTTTGTCTTTTATTTATTTATTTTTTGTTAATCCTCACCCAAGGATATTTTTCTACTGATTTTTAGATAAAGTGGGAGGGAGGAAGGGAGGGAGGGAGGGAGAGAGAGAAACAAAGAGAGAGAGAGAAACATCGATGTGACAGAGACACATCAATTGGTTGCTTCCCACACGACCCTGACCAGGACTGAGGATTGAACCTGAAACCCAGGTATGTGCCCTTGACCAGGAATTGAACCCAAGATCCTTCATAGGGCAGGCCGACTCTCTAACTGCAGAGCCAAACTGGCCAGACTAAGGCTTTGTCTTTGATATGAGAACACCTGCTGACAACTCAGTTTAGAAGATGAACATTTGACTACATTCTTGAAAATGAAACTGAGAAAGTCAGTGTTCTGCTACCTGTCACTACCAGTACCAATAAGTAGAGACAAGGATTGAATTTTTATGGGTGCTTTATTCAGATGGCTGGTGATCTGAGAAGACAGTGGGTTATGTACTCTAAAAAGACTGTCTTACATCTCATGTCAAGCCACCCCTTTATATAAAAAGGAGAAAAGTATAGGTAAAGGGTTTGGAATTCAGGAGAAAGTAGGCAGAGATTTTGAATTCAGGGAAAAAGGTTAATCAGATAAAAGCTATAGTTTAGTGATTGCATAGCATCCCCTCATCTGCTGACCAGTGATTCTTTATCTGCATCCTGGGCAGCAGACCTTCTCTCCCTGGAGCACAATGGCTCAGATACCATCTTGAGTCCTCCTAGGGCACAAAGGTGGAATTGCTTTCAGGTCTCCTGAAGTCAGGGCAGGTCTAGTCATACATTCCAGCCCCTACAACAATAGCTTTCTACATGCATCAATTACCAAACCCATTAATTATATAACTAAAGCTAAAATGTTTTATTTTTTAAATGATGTTTATTTATTTATTTTTTTTACAGATGTTTCTACTTTTTTCCCCCATTGACACCCTACTCCCAATCCCGCCCCCCCCCCAGCCTTATTGTCTATGTCTGTGTCAACACATACATGCATATAAGTTCTGTGGTTTATCTCTTCCCTCCCCCCACATCCACCTCTTCTGAGGTTTGTCAGTCTGCATGCCATTTCCATGTCTCTGGGTCTGTTTTGCTCCTCAGCTTGTTTTGTTCATTATATTCCACAAATAAGTGAGATCATGTGATATTTGGCTTTCTCTGATTGGCTTGTTTCGCTTAGGATAATACTATCCAGGTCCCTTCATGTTGTCTCAAAGGATAAGAGGTCTTTCTTTCTTATAGCTGCATAGTACTCCATTGTGTATATGTACCACAGCTCTTTCATCCACTCATCTATTGATGGACACTTGGGCTGTTTCCAGATCTTAGCGATTATAAATAGTGCAGCTATGAACATAGGGGTACATATATTCTTTCTGATTGGTGTTTCAGGCTTCTTAGGATATATTCCTAGAAGTGGGATCACTGGGTCAAAGGGCAGTTCAATTTTTAATTTTCTGAGGAAACACCATATTGTTTTCCATAGTGGCTGCACCAGTCTGCATTCCCACCAGCAGTGTACTAGAGTCCCCCTTTCTCCACACCCTCACCAGCACTTGTTATTTGATGATTTGTTGATGGCAGCCACTCTGGCAGGTGTGAGGCGATACCTCATAGTTTTAATTTGCATCTCTCTGATGATTAGTGACGTTGAGCATTTTTTCATATGTCTCTGGGCCATTTGTATGTCCTGTTTGGAGAGGTATCTATTTAGGTCCTCTGCCCATTTTTTAATTGGGTTCTTTTTCTTCCTTTTGTTGAGTTGGCAATTATGCTCTCCCATATAGTGGGTCCCTTTCTGTTTTGATGGTTGTTTCATTTGCTGTGCAGAAGCTTTTGAGTTTGATGTAGTCCCATGTGTTCATTTTTCCCTTTGTTTCTATTGCCTTAGGCATTGTATCAGTGAAAATTCTGCTGTGTATGATGTCTGAAATTTTGTTGCCTACATTTTCTTCTAGGATTTTTATGGATTCATGAGTCACATTTAAGTATTTTATCCATTTTGAGTTTATTCTTGTGTGTGGTGTAATTTGGTGGTCTTAAAGCTAGAATGTTTTAACTTCTTGAGTTCTCCATCAAAAACAGTTCCACCCAAAGTGGAAAATATATGAAGTTATAGGACTTCATGTAGTTAATTCACAGTTAACCTTATGTACTAGCCTGTATTGTGCTTGAAGTTCTAGAGATCCAACGAAAGTTCACTTTCTGTGGTCTTAAAGGTATGGTCCCTCTCATCTGAGTTCCCCTAATATATTTTATACTCCTTTCCATAATGTTCTTCAGACTTAATTCATAATGTATTTAATTCTGTATTCCAACTGGATTAAGTTTCCTAAAGTAGGCATTTTCCCCTGCTTTCCCATTCGGTAATATTTTATTATCTCTAATGTATTTTAAAAAGAGCTATACAAATACTCATGATACAGAATTTTATGATTATGATTGGACCCTGGCTCCAAATCCTGAAGCTACCATTTACTTGTGATAGAATTTTGAATAAATGACTCACCTTCTCCAAGCATCAGTTTCCTCGTCTATGTATTCAGAAAACTCTTACCTGCTGTAGAGGACCATTGTGATGATTAAATAATTCTAGTGCTTATAAAGCCCTTAGGAAAGCACCTGGTGCATAATAAAGGACTATATTGTTTAATGGTATTGCTGTTGTCAGAAAACCATTGATTATATACATGTGGAATATAGTTGGTTGTGGTTCAAATTATATCTTTAAAAATGATTATAACTGGTTCTCTGCTTTTTATTATTTTTAACTATGTATCAGTTTGAAAAGATCTTGAGAATCACAGTGATGCTGCAGTGTTAGCACCACAAAAAGAAATACCATAGCAATTGCTCCTGCTCTGGGCACTGGGGCCTGTCTCAGTGGAAGAAACTCCTTGTGGCAGAAACATTAAGAACAGCTAACCAGAGCTTTATTCTTTCACTAACAACAGCTAGAATCTTTACATTTTTGTCTTTGATGACCAAGTCTGTGAGCTCAATAATAGTCAGCTACATCCACCCAATGGTAGGCAACAGGGAAGAAAACCTTTATGAAGGTCACTCTTATTCCAAACTGTTACATATAGTTAAGATTTTGATTTTGTAGCCTTCTGTTGAGATTCAGATACTAATATATCTAAAATAGAATTTTGAATTAACATTTAAAATGTAAAATATTGCCCAGCTGGTATGGCTCACTGGTTGAGCATCGACCCATGCACTGAGAGGTCACCAGTTCGATTCCCGGTCAGAGCACATGCCCAGGTTGTGGGCCTGAACCCCCTGCGGGGGGGGGGAGGGCATGTAGGAGGTGGCCAGTCGATGTTCTCTCTCATCAATATTTCTCTCTCTCTCTCTCTCTCTCTCTCTCTCCTTTCCTCTCTCTCTAAAATCAATAAAGAAAAATATTTAAAAAAATAAAGAAATAAATGAATAAAATAAAATGTCAAGTATTTTTGGCTATATGTCTTATAAAAATACATATTAAGCAATAAATATATTTTTTTGCTGCCATCATTAGTTTTATATCATTAAAACTAATTGACTAGCTCAGTATATAAAATAATTATAAATATATATAGAAAGAGAATCACATTTTAGTAATTTATAAGAAAATCTATTACATATTTAAATTAAATTAATAAATGTATTTATTTAAACATAATTCTTCAATAATATTTCTAACTTAATAATTACTGTCATATGGGTACTTTTTGGTTTTTATATATCTTGAATTCACCTTATCACTGATTTCTATAAATTATGATAATATTTGAATTGATTTTGAAATCCTATAAATAACAACTTTTATTGTGGTAAAATATATATAACATAAGAGTTACAATTTTAACCATGTTTTAAGTATACAGTTCAGTATCATTAAGTTCACTGACATGAAGCTATCACCACTGTCCATCTCTAGAAGTTTTTGATCATCCCAAACTGAAACTCTGTACCCATTAAGCAATAAATCCCCCTTTTTCCCTCCCCTTAGCCCCTGGCAATCATTAATTTTCTGTTTCTGAATTAGACTATTCTTGGTACCATATAAAAGTGGAATCATGCAATATTCGACCTTTTTGTCTGGCTTATTTTACTTAGAATTGTGTTTTCAAGTTTCATCCATATTGTAGCATGCATCAAAATTTTATTTTTTTTCTTTTATCCTCACCCAAGGACATTTTTGCATTTATCTACAGATAGAGCGGGAGGGAGAGAGGGAGGAAGAGAGAGAGAGAAACATCGATGTGAGAGAGACACATTGAGTGGCTGCCACCCACAAGACCCCAACCAGGGCCGGGGACAAACTGCAACCAAGGTATGTGCCCTTAGCGGGAACCAAACCCAGGACTCTCTGGTCCGCGGGCTGATGCTCTAACCACTGAGCAAACCAGTCATTTTATTCTTTTTTAAGTTTGAATAATATTCTGTTGTATGTATATATCACATTTTGTTTATTTATCCATGGACATTTGGGTTGTTTCCACTTTTTTGGCTATTGCAAATAATGCTACTCTCAACTTGGATTTAAAATATCTGTTTTGAGTCCCTGCTTTCAATTCTTTTGGGCATATAATAGAAGTGGAATTGCTGGATTATAGGAAATACTATGTTTAAATATTTGAAAAACCACCATACTGTCTTCCTCAGTTGCTGCACCAAGGAAGGCATTAGGATTCTGATTTCTCCACATCTTCTCCAGAACTTTTTATTTGCTGTTTATTTATTTATTAATATTTTTATACTAGCTATTGTAATGGGTATGAAGTTGGATAGTGACAGGTTTTTTAGCGTCTACTTTTCTACTTATTTTTTTTCCATTTGTAAAAAGGCACACTAAGGCATTTTACTTGACATAGGAATACAGAGTTAAAAGATGTATGATAAATTATGATAACATCATAGCAGCTTTCTTTTTTTTTTTATCCTCACCCGAGGACATTTTTTCATTTTTGTTCAGATAGAGTGGGAGGGAGAGAGAGGAAGAGAGAGAGAGAGAAACATCGATGTGAAAGTGACACATCGAGTGGCTGCCACCCTCACGACCATCCAGGGCCGGGGACAAACCGCAACCGAGGTACATGCCCTTAGCGGGAACCGAACCCGGGTCTCTCTGGACCGCAGGCCGACGCTCTAACCGCTGAGCCAAACCGGCCAGGGCCATAGCAGCTTTCTAATGTAAGAAATAGAGTTGGGCTCTGGCTGGTTTGGCTCAGCAGTTAGAGCCTCGGCCCATGGAACAGAGACCCGGGTTCAGTTCCTGCTAAGGGCATGTACCTTGGTTGCAGTTTGTCCCCGGCCCCGGTTGGTTGTGCGGGAGGCAGCCACTCAATGTATCCCTTTCATGTCGATGTTTCTCTCTCTCTCTCTCTCCCTCTTTCTCCCTCCCACTCTATCTGAACAAAAATGGGAAAAAAATGACCTCGGATGAGGATAAAAAAAAAAGAAATACAATTGGACTTCTTAATTCATTTAGAAATATCTAAAGATGTGTGATGTTTAGCTATCTCCACAATTGATGAAATTGACTTATTTTTAAAATACTACTTTCACCTGGCCGGTTTGGCTAAGTGATTAGAGCGTTGGCCAGCGGACCAATGAGTCGCGGGTTCAATTCTGGTCAAGGGCACGTACCTCAGTTGCAGTTCTACCCGGCCCTGGTCGGGTCACGTGGGAGGCAACCAGTTGATGTGGCTCTGTCACGTTGATGTTTCTCTCTGTCTCCCACTCTCTCCCTCCCGCTCTAGCTAATGATAAGTAGAAAAATATCCTTGGGTGAGGACAACAAAAACAAAAACATAAAATGCTACTTTCACATGCAAGTCTTTACCGATCTGTATAAATTCTCAGTTTTCTTTCTGAACTTAAAATCAAATGTTTTTATTTGCTTCTGTATGGCAACCGTCTCACTCCTCTTTCCCTCCACATAAGCTGGCACAATCTTCTAGATGGGATGTTGGCATGTGGTTTGTAAAATAGAAAGGTTAGAACGAGAAACTTCTGAAATTAAGTTAAACCTATTTCATCTCTTATTGATAACATGCTATAATAAACAGGTTTTCTTATAGATATGATTGGGATTGCTGTGTTAGGTAAGTTTAATACTCAACTAAATTATATCAGAAACTTACATAAAACATACAAATCTTAAATAGATGATTAATGCTTAAAGAAATTAGATTCAAATTCTCATTAAAAAATGTTGGATGTTTTATTTAACACATGTTAATCACTAGTAATTTAGCTGATCCTTGGCAATCTTGAAAGTTTTCCAAAGCCATTATTTTGAGTTAATCTTATTATACAGTTTGTCAAAGGCAAAGAACATAGAACATGGAAGTGATTGTTTAAGAACACACTGATTGGTGCCTTGTTTGTCCGTGGACACTACCTCTGTGGTAGAGAATGCAGTTAAGTGGCTAGATGGACATTGTTACACTGATGCTACTCACTGGTAACTACTAATTAATTTATTCACTGGCTGATTTATAAAGGTGTTATTTTTAATATTGTTCAGTGAGCAATGACCCTAAGTCACACAAAGAGAAGGGCTCTTTTGATATAATCCTTTTAAAATATGGGAATAATTTTTTTAGAATCTGAACAATGAGATATCAGCTGTGGCAACTTGAAGTCCTAAAGGTTAGTATGATTACAACAAAGAGATTATATTTCTGTTAGTTCTGAATCTCAATAGATTTGACACTGCATGATTTGAAATCACTATAAAGTAGCTTTTGAACCAATATTTGTTCCTGGAACTCAGATTTTCTTTTTCTTATTTTCATATGCTCTGTTTTAAACATATGTTAAGTTGTATATTTTAAGCTAGAAGTACCAAAAAGCCCACATTAAAAATATGTTTTCTTCATTATCAGAGGCTTCAATGCCATCATCATTTGGAAAAAAGAAACAGTGAATATAATTTGTCTCTAAAACAGACTTTTAATAGCACCAAATAGAATGAACATCTGGCTTTCTTTTCACAAGGTGCATTGATGTTGTCAGAAAAGACCGAATAAAAATGCTGATATGATTGTCCAGGTTTGGGGTTTGCCAATAGAAGAATATTTTATTCAGTCAGTCTTCTCTAAGTTCCAAAGATAGCAGTAGACTTTGATGAAAAAATACAATGATACATATTTAGAATGACCAATTTTTCACATTGAAATCTAAAACTATGCTGCTGCCATTGGATTTTTCTCAGGGATGCCATTCAAACAACACATTACAGTCATCTCACATAGCCTTTCTGGATGCTGGGTTAGGGTATGACAACTTGGCACAGCTTTTATTAGGGCTCTGAGAGGTGCATGACTATAGCACCTCTCTTGTTTCAGTCAAAGAGATATTTTCAGGCAGCAAGGTTTTGAAAAAAGTGTACCAAAAACTGCATTTAAAGAAAGCAAGCTTTATGAACACTGTATTTTTTGGAATTATAAAAGGCAGTTTCTTATCTTTTCCTTTCTTGTTCCTGATTCTGAAGACCGATCTGGAATTAATAATTCCTCTAATAATCTGTCACCAAAAGAAGAACAATTCCAACAATGCATTGTAGATCAAGGACTTTTTCATTAATTTGAAAAAAATATGTATTTACTGAAATAGATTTATCAAGTTATATTTTATTCTTTTTAAAAATGTTTTCATTCGTTTTAAGCATGAATTTTTACCTGTTGATAAAGAGGCCAGTGTCAACTAAATCTTAAATTTTCACATTTGTCATTAAATGCCATCAATTTTGAGAGCATTTAAAGAATGTGTTCTGGTAAGGCTGCATGAATTATGCTATATTGTTTTCAGATTTACTGATGTTATTAATTAATAAATGTAGAATAATTCCTCCTCCATGTGTAACTTGGTCTCTGGAATTTTATTGATATGCATAGAGGTAGCAAGTGGTATGCCACTTGTGTGAAGAAAGAATATTGATGTCTCTGACAGGGAATAACAGAAGCATAAAGGAAAACAAACACCCACGAAATCAATTAATTAGCTGGGCACTGATTTAATGTTTCGCTACTGCATGACATGTTTACATGTGGTTAGGTTGCTCATAGTGATCACTTCCTGCTTGTCAAAACGTGTTGTATTTAGATATAAGAATGATAATGACTTAGAATATATACTTTTATCTCTATCTTCTCTGAATGTTGTGGTTTCGAGCACGAAACACTTCATTTCCAACCATCTGCTCTCTATTTAAAATTGACATCAAGTTCAGTTCCTCTCCGATGCCTACTTGTTTCCCAGCTTAGAACACTTCTGTCCTGCAATCCAGCCATTACCCAATTATGTCTAGCCATTGAGCCAGCATATAAGAAATGGGACATCTAGGAGTGCTTGACTATTCATGTCACAAAATAAACCAGGAAGACTTTTGCCGGTGGAATGATTGCCATTGTTGCTTAACTACAAGTCAGTTAGTAAAAACTAAAGTATAGTTTCCTAGTTTTGTGTTTGTAAGTTTAGACAAGTGAACAATTGGATTTTATTTTATAGCTTGCTAATCATTGTATTATTGTTGGACTGAACTATCTCAATATTTATATAAATACTGATATCAATATCAATTATATGTTTTAGAGCTATATCAGCTGCACGGGTAAATTCATTATTTCAAACCCAGTAGTTATCATTAATTTGGCAAATGTTTTTAAGCACTTGAACTGTAGAGTGAACACTGCATTTGTAAATGGTGTAAAAACAACCATCATGGAGACTACAGTTGAGGACAGAAGACAGAGTTTAAACAAATACTTAGATTTCTTTGTTTAAAAAAATTAGAAGGGTTGTTATAATACTGAACAAACTTTATTATCTAGAGTCTAATTATATTTTTGAAGTAGGATATTAGGTTTATTATTTTTTTGGTTTAGAAAATCATTTTGTTTTAGACTATCAAAATGTATTTCTCTAAGCTAACTGAAAAATGTACTCTATATCCATATCCATGTATGTATGTATGTATGTATGTATGTATGTATGTATGTATCCATCTACTATCTATCTATCTATCTATCTATCTATCTATCTATCCATCTATCTATCTATAAATCATCTGTTTTGTATTAACATGAGACCCAGTACTTGACTTGTAGATAGACCTAAACTCCAGTTTCTGGTTCTGGGATTTATGTTGAATAATAGCATATACACAATCAAATGGAGATTAAATAACCAAAGGCAATGATTTTTTGTTATTTGATTCTTAAATGTGCGTGTATTTAGTATTTTTTAGTTCTGTGGACCAAGAAGCAAACTATCCTTTGTACATAGAGGTAACTTAGTACACGAGTAAAAAATTAGTATTCTGAGACACTATCACAATCATGTTTACTTACTTGAATGTAACTATACGCTTGTACATGTTATAAATGTTTCAACTTCGTTTTTTCTTTCCATTGGGAAGATTAATGAAGAAATAGTTCAGTATTTTCACAGTTGTTTTAAGAATCTTGTTAGTTGATATGTTATTTGGGTTAAGAATGCCTGTATTGATTTAGGGACAAAATTAATGCATGTTTAGTTTCTTTACAAACTGTGAGCAAGGGATTCCCATTAAATGCCATTGCATGCTCACTGGTCAGTGAAATAACCTCTGGGTTACAGTGGCATCTATCTTTGGAATATAAATCCCTGTGGTTATGTATGAAATGCATGTTCAGACTTGTATCTGCACTTAAAAGCAGGGTTAGCTGGGAATTTAGCCATCTGACAAATGACCCCAATTGCTGTGGATACTTTTAAGTAGAGACAGATAATGAAAATCTGTATGAATCAAGTGTATGCTGAATTCATCAACACATTTTTAGTTATTAATTTTTTCACTTGGACAACATATACTATTTTAGGGTCCCCAAAGTGAGAGTTTAATTCTTAGAAACTTAGCTATGGATAAATCATTGCATCTTTAGGGTCATATACATTAGGAAAATCTCTCAATGAATGTTTTTCAGTACTAATGATATATAAGCTTCTAGGATTTCTCCTTAAATGTGCCAAAAGCAGTTTGTTAAGCTGAATTATCTCAATGCCTAATTTTCTAGAGAGAAATACACGAATTGCCTATAAAAATTTTGCTCTATGATATTAACAACTGAGGTTATAATTTTGAGCCTAGAAATAGTCTAGTGATAATTAGTATTTTCGTGCAGCATTCTTCCATACTGAGTAAATTAATTTATTCTATTTCCCACATGATTAAACAGTAGTGATGTAATATGCCCTTCATTTGGATTTTTCTAACATTTTCCTAAATGCATAATTTAAATATGGATTGAGTTTTCAATTAACCATTATCTGACAATGGTTGGAGTTTGGGTTCTTTATTCTGATATATATAGAGAAAGAGAGAGACAGAGAGAAAGTTTGGTACATGTCATTTTAAAAATCTTTATTGTTGAGAGAATTATAGATGCCCCCTCTTTTTCCCCCATTGCTCCCTCCACCTGGTCCCTGTAAATTTCAAGAACTTTGAAAATAAAATCATTTAACATGTTAGTTCAATCTGCTGTAAAATAGATAAGAAATAATCCAGACATTCACTTTGTATAATTAGTAACTTTACTTTTTAAAAAGAGGATTTGTAGCAGTTACTACTACAAAGCTTTGAATGATAGGGTCTCTGCTTCCTCTCTTACCTCTTCTTCCACTTTCTCCATTGCTCAGTCTGTTCCTGCTGCACTATTGCTTTTCTACAGATATGCCAAAGACACTTTCACCCCAGGGCCTTTGTACTTGTATTCTCTATCAAAATTATTCTTCCAGACAGTCACAGTTTCAATGATTCCCTTGGAATCTAAGCTCACATGCCCCTGAATACTTCTTATAAAATTAGAACTCCTCCAGCACTGGTCCCCAACACACACTCATATATACTGATGCTCTGTTCCGCCTTAGTCTGATTCAAAATTCACCTTTTTTTTTGACATGATATTTATAAATGGTGCTGTGCATTTTATAATGCATCACATCGATTGTTCTGCTATCAGTGATGCCTAGATAAATCAGAAAAAGCAGGTGGTAAAAGCCTGATCCATCATACTGATTATTATACATTTTTGACATGGTCCACATTAGACTTTGATAAATTTCCCAGGCTCATCTTCTACATTTTCTGTTTCAAAACTAGAATAAAACATTCAATCGAAGAAGCCCTAGGTGTTTTTAGAAGATAATGATATTTAGAGACCACATTTTTGAAAATAGGTGTGCTGTTTGTTATCGGGTTGTCATTGCTTCTAAGCATTTTCAGCAGGTATAGTTAGGAAATTCAATAGTTTTTTAAAAAATCATGATTTTATATTTTAAATTCTAGTGTAACATTAAGGGATCTTACTGATTATTTTTAAATGTATACTTATACCTTTTTTTCTCTCGCATGAGAAATCTTTGCCTTAACAATATTAAAGTACCTACTTATATTGTTCTACCCTATAATATATATAGCTAAAATGAATAATAAAATAGTATTAGTAAAATTAAGACTAATGAATGAAATAAAACATTTCTTTGATGCTCTATTTATCCTTAGATTATATTCTGTTGTTAGTATACAGATAAAATACCGTATTAAGTCAGTTGAAATAGTTCTTTTCTGGATGTGGTTATGTATCCAGTTGATTGGTTTCAGTTTATTTTCAGTCCTTCTGTATACTGTAATTGATTTTTATTTACCCTATCCATTTTTTGTTTTTTGTTTCTTCTTTTCTGCCCTCTTTATGTTGGTATAGTATTTTATTATAATTCATTCCATCTCCTCTATTATTTTTTTCAGCTATATCTCTGTGCTGTTTTTAGTGGGTGCTCTGGAGAAAATACGATTCTTTTAACATTTTATAGTCTACCATTAAATATTATAATAGTTTAATAAAAATAAATAAACACCACAGTGGCCTAATTTCCATTTGCTCTTCCAGCTCTGTACACTTTCATTGTCATATATTTTACTTCTACATAGGTTATGAATTCAACAATACAATATTACCATCATTTGCTTTAACTAATCAATGGTGTGATAAAGAAATTTTTTTTCTTTTATATTTTTATATTTCTTATTTATTCACATATTTACTGTTGTTTGTTTATTTCTTTTTGCAGAACTAGTCTTCCATCTAGTGTATTTTTCTTCAGTTTCAAGAACTTCTTTTAGCATTTATTGTTCTTGAAGTCTATTGCAGATAAATTGTTAGATTTTATAGTCTTTATTTTGCCTACATTTTTTTGTTGTTGTTAATCCTCATGCAAGGGTATTTTTTTCCATTGATTTTTAGAGAGAGTGGAAGGTAAGGGGAATGGGGAGAAACATTGATGTGAGACACTTCAATTGTTTGCCTCCCACATGTGCCCCAACCAGGGTCAGGGATTGAACCTGCAACCAAGGTACATGCCCTTGACTGGGAATCAAGCCTGCAACCCTTCAGTGAGCAGGCTGATGCTCTAACCACTGAGAAACACCAGCCAGAGCTTGCCTGCATTCTCGAATGATAATTTTTTTAGACATGGAAATGTAGGTTGACTCCCCCTGCCTATTTAGCGGTTTTTGAGCGTTCCATTGTCTTGCATCTTCCATCGTTTCTGATAAAAAGTTGGCTGTTATGCTTATGAATGTTTTTTTGTATATAGATAGTCCCCAGTTTACAATGGTTCAACTAATGATTTTTGACTTTATGGTGGTGTAAAAGTAATATGCATTCAGTTGAAACTGTACTTTGAATTTTGATCTTTTGCTGGGTGATATGCAGTACAATATTGGGTGATATGTAGTACAATACTGGGTGATATGCAGTACAATACTCTCTGATGATACTGGGCAGTGGCAGTGAGCTCAGTCACATGATCACAAGGATAAACAACTGACACAATTTAATGTCTTAGAGAATTTTGCCTAACTGTAGGCTAATGTGAGTGTTCTGAACAAGTTTAAGGTAGGCTATGCTAAGCTATGATGTTCAATAGTTAGGGGTATTAAATGCATTTTTGACTTATGATGTTGTCAACTTACAGTGGGTTTATTGGAATATAACCCCACTGTAAATTGAGGAGGATTTGTATGTCTTGGGATGTGGTGATGAAGTCCAGAGAGGTATGCTTTTATGACAGTCTTTGGTTTTCATATGTTTTACTATATATTCTCTAATACGGTTTTCTACATATTTATCTTGCTTGAGGGTCACTATGTTTCTTTGATCTGTATGTTTATGCCTTGTATCAGTTCTAGGAAGTTCTCAGTGATTATTTTTTCAACTTTTCTTCTGCTCAATTTTTTTCTCTTCTTTTTCTGGGATGTCAGTTACTCATATGACCATTATATATTATCCCACAAGTCTCAGATTCTCTTTAGTTACTTTTTTCTTTTTGTTTTTAAATTTAAAGAGTTTCTGTTCTCCTATTTGTTCAGCTATGTCCAGTCTAATTTACATGAATAAAAACCTTTTTCTTCTCTAGCCTTTTTATTTTGTTCTAATTTGTAATTTTCATATTTCTGCTGAAATATACCATATTTTTATGCATGCAATACATTTTTCTCACCAGAACTTTAAATACATCTCTCATGGTTATTTTTAAGTTGTCTGTTAACTCTAGCTTTGCCTAATTGTATTTGCTGTTGATTATAGCTCATATTTTATTGCTTGTGTGTACCATAATTTGTGACACATGCCCAGGTTGTGGGCCCGATCCCCATTCGGGGGCATGCAGGAGGTGGCCAATCGATGTTCTCTCTCATCAGTGTTTCTATCTCTCTCTCCCTCTCACTTCCTCTCTCTCTAAAATCAATAAAGGAAACATTTTTTTAATTAGAAGTAATCTAGATAATATTTACCTCTAGAAACATATATACCACTTCCTCTGTCATAGTGTTCATCTGTAGTTGGGCTGGGTCTTGGTGTCTTGCCATCTTAGTTAATTTTGTTTATTACCGGCTTCAAAAATTTTGAGAGCAGGATTTTGGATTTCCTTTCAGCAAATCTCTCTCTCTGCTTTACAGCATACCTATGAGCTTTTGGGGTTGCAGCAGAGTTCTCTTTACTTTCAGAATCCCGACCCCCTGTTCCACCAGCCCCCACCACTTTCTGTACCTTGAG
This sequence comes from Tadarida brasiliensis, assembly GCA_030848825.1. NCBI lineage: Eukaryota > Metazoa > Chordata > Mammalia > Chiroptera > Molossidae > Tadarida > Tadarida brasiliensis. Next base: position 56,448,242 of record CM061257.1, on the reverse strand, counting down.
AGACCTGTTTTTATATTGATTCCCTATCTACAGCCTTTGGCTGCCTACTCCTTGCACTCTCAGAAGACCACATGAGTCTTGGAGGGATCTTTCTCAATTCTCCTGCTCCCAGGTTACAAAAGGCTGTTGCCTATGGTTCAAGAAGAAAGCGCTGGGTTCCTCAGAGCTGTTTTTCTCATTACTCTTGCCATGCCCAAACTATCAGTGAGCTGTTTTCTTTTTCCTAGGGAAGACCCCATGTGTCTTTGAAGAAGGAAATATTTCTCTACCCTCCTGCCTTTCTCCCAGACTTCAGTTGACTACTTCCTTGCTCTCAAGGAATACCTGATGTGCTATGGAGGGATCTGTCTCAACTGTCCTGCTATTTCCTTAGCTTTTGTCAGGGTTCTGCCTTGGACTTAGTAAAGGCTATTTTAGTTTGTAGGGATTTCTTTTTATTACATGACTTTTTGTTTGAAAATGTAAAATATTTACATGGTTGCATTTGGGAGCATATGACAAGATATATTAAAATATGTTTTATTTATATCCTCATCTACTTTACTAAATTTTGTTTTCAAAGTGAATTTTGTTTTTTATTTCTCTTTGAAAATATAAGTATATATTAATTCATCTATTTTCTTTCTTTGTAATATAAAATATAGCATCATGTGTATACTATATGTACCTTGATTTTTTTCCTTAATAAATCCTGGTAATCACTCTACAATAATGTATACAGATTTTCCTCATTATTTTTAACAGCTGCATATTATTTATAATATTCCATTATCTATCTGTATCTTATAGATTATTAATCTTATTCCTACTTGTGGATGTTTGGGTTGCTTTCAACCTTTTTATTAATACTAGTAATTCTACAATGTGCATGTGAAAAACTTATTTTCTGTTTTTCTATAGCTTTAAGTTGTATGTTTAAGTAGTTATTTTTTTTACTCTTGGTTTAAGACCTAGACAATTAGTCCTCTAATTAAGATATGGAAGAAGAAAGGTATTCCTATACTGCCTATGATGTGTCCAACAAGAAAAATGTTTACTGCCCTGGCCAGTTTGGCTCAGCGGTTAGAATGTCGGCCTGCGGACCAGAGAGTCCCGGGTTCAGTTCCCGCTAAGGGCACATGCCTCGGTTGCAGTTTGTCTCCGGCCCCAATTGGGGTCGTGTGGGTGGCAACCACTCGATGTGTCAATCTCACATCGATGTTTCTCTCTCTCTTCCTCCCTCTCTCTCTCCTGCTCTATCTGAAGATAAATGTACAAAATGTCCTCGGGTGAGGATAAATTAAAAAAAAAAGTTTACCAGCTAAAAAGATATATGGAATTATTTTCTGATTTTACATATATATATATATATCTTTTGGCATCTACTTCCCATTACAACATATCATTAGGCCCAAGAGAAGGTATTGCCAACATTGATTTCTAGAGATCTCTATCTCTCTCTCTCTGTATAGATAGATAGATAGATAGAGATATATAGATAGAGATAGACAGACAGACAGATAGATGATAGATAATTCGCTAGTAAATTAGAAGGGTCAAATTCATATATTATTATTATGAGGTATGGGTTACGTGTTTCATTAATGTCCAATTATATGCCTGAATCTCAAGAAAAATTAAGGACTTGGATATATGCTAAATAAGTATTAACAGTATATGTAGAGTCACTAAAAGTTTGCAGGTGTCATAACAGAACAAAGAGGGAAAAAAACATTTGAAAGTTAATTTGTCAGGCAAACTCAGCACTTCCCTCATGACATCTACTGAATATCCATATACTGTATAGTCTCCACTGTAAAATGGGACGTTTATATATAGGACTTCCATTAGAAAGGAGTAGATGGAATTTATACTTCAGCTCAAAATCTTGCAGTTTTATTTTTAGCAGAAGATAGCACAGATTCTCTCATGTTATAAGTAATAATTTATATTTATATATAAATATATATCTCACATGTATTGATAGATCTCTCATATATGTTATATTGTGTCTATGAGAGAGAAAGATGATGGTATGTGCTCTCTCTTCAGCTACTACAGAAAATTTCCACAAAAAGAACCTATTGTGTCCTCAAGTCAGCATTCATTCCTGATATTCGGGTTTTCCTGGACCTCTTAAATTGTCCTGTGTGTGTTTCTATGTGTATCTGTGCTTTCTATACAGTTTTAAATTTGAATCACTATTTAATATTGCACAAAGCATGAAGGTTTAGTAAACTCTTTTTGAGGTGAGAATATAAATAAATCATCTATCTATGTTTGAAAAGTCTAAACTAAAGTGCAGTTGTATGCTTCAGCTTGTCAATGGATATTTATGAGGTGAGCATAATACTATAAAGGTTCTGGCAGTGAAATATATCCTGCACAGATAGCTAGTAAAGGAGCTTGCAGGTGTTAATGCCAGCAGAATTTTAATGCTCCAGATATGGGAAACATGACACTTGCGCTGGTTAGTGCTACTCGTACGGGCTACAGGGAAAAGGAATGGGTGAAATCGGTTTTCAGATACTGCAGAAGAGCTGGAGTCTATCTTCTTAACCAACAGCAAATATGTCAGTTCCTACTATTGTCTTGTTTTCATCTCTTGGTTCAGTTAACTACAGAGCAGTAACATAGCCCCAGACAGTTGTATTTTGGGCATCAACTTCTAATTCCTACTTAGTATGAGACCCAAGAGAAGGTATTGCCAACAACAGTTTCTGAAGAAATGTCAGTGAACTTCTTCTTCTAATAGATACTTGTTATTGCCCGAAAATCACTTAAGTGAAGTTAAAGCTGACAGATTCTAATTGTGAATTTAGCCTTTGTTATGACCAAACTTTTGTTGGTGATTTACCCTTGATACATTCTATCCCTTCTTATAGGCAAGTGGGTAATGGAGTAATGGAGTAAAGCTTTTGCACAGAGCTCTGCTTTAAGAGATTAATTGGGATGTTAACACACTTCTAGTCTATAAAGAATAATGTGATGCTTATTTTTTCCTAGGAGCTAAAGAAAATGAAGTTAAGCATTCAGTCTTCAGATTTAGGGGATTTATTCTTGTAAAAGAACTTTTGGGATTTTAAGAAGATTAGTATAGTTTCAACATACTTGCAAGTATAAACCTGAAGTTCATATTAATTATCTATGTTAACGTAGCTCAGGTTAAGTTCAATTTGATCACCATTTGAAATCAGCTGTTTGCAAAGTGCTTCATTGAGTCCTACCAGAACTAGAAGAGGCCACAGAGAAGGGACGTAGACATGATATGATCTTTTTGTAAAAGGTAGAGGTCGAGGTAATACATTTGTTGGAGGGTTTTAGAGGTTTAGATGAATTTGGAGTCTTTATGATTAAAAATGTTGAGAATTTAGGGAAAAATATATATTAGTTTACATTTACTTATACCTGGTCTACTTCTAAAGAATTACTGAGAAAAGCACACAATAAAACTTCAGAATAGCCCTGGCTGGTATGGCTCAATGGTTAGAGCGTTGGCCTGCACCCCAAAGGGTCTTGGGTTTGATTCCTAGTCAAGGGCATGTACCTGGGTTGCAGGTTCGATCTCAGGCTCTGGTCAGGGTGTGTGCAGGAGGCAACCAATTGATGTGTCTCTCTCACATCAATCTCTCTCTCTATCTCTCTCCCTTCTTGTCCCCCCCCCCATCTCTCTCCCACCTCCCTCCCTTCCTTCCACTGTCTCTAAAAAAATCAATAGAAAAAAATATCCTCAGGTGAGGTTTAACAACAAAAAACCTTCAGAATAAAAATAAATAAATAATCATGGGGCGAAGTCAGTATAGCACTCTACCAGAAAATGTACCCTAAGGGTAACAGTTGCTTAGAACATCATGTAAATCTGAGCTTTTTGAAAGCGAATGCACAAAGAGAACGGCTGATCTACATAGTTGCCATGATATAATAAAAGGGAAGCACATGAGTGACAAGCTCTTTTCTAGCTAGCTCTGAACTCCAAGAATGGATCCTTTCATATCAGTGTCCTCAATAGCCATTTTCCAAAATGCAAAATTCTCCTCATATGATGAAGAGGAGGCTATAATGTTGTCATAAACCTAGGAAGGCATTTCTAAAAAGAAGTAAAGAAATCAAGTCCAAGTAAATAGATTACTGGTGATGTGGCTTACCATAGGCATAAATATCCTGAATAATAGTTATCAAACTACATTTTTTGTGTAAACAACATTTTTTTACCAAATTGCAATTTTAAAGGGTAGGTGAGAGTGGAGCTCCTTGGGTCAAATTAGGATTGAGAGGCTTGCAGTGTGCCCAACTGGCTCTCTTCTGAGTGCCCCTGCAGCGAGAGTGCCCCTTAGGCACCGTGTAGAGCCCACAGGGCTTTGTGTACTGCAGTATGAACAAAACACTGAACTAGAGAAACAAGTGGCTAAGGTTTCACTCAGAACTTCTTTCTCAATGATAGTTTTGCCAATGGACCTGGAAAGAAATGATTCCAAAATTATTACTGATAAGTGTATGAAGTATACCTATTTTTTGTTGTTGATTAAATAGAGTAATATATGCCCTAGATTCTGGGCATGTGGTTAGAAAGTTTGATGTGTATGAAAATTAAATAACTTCTCTTATATTCTTATTTAAATATAATTAACTCCAGTATGCACAGGGCTTGAGGTAGGCTGTGTGTGCACACACATGTACACACGCACATATTTTTAAAAATCAGATGACTGATTATGACCTGTACACATAATTGAACAGGTATTTTATGGAAACTCTTAGAATGGTGTACCATAAAAATGAAAATGCTGGCTGTGGTTGAGAAGATGTATTAATCATTGGCTTCTACCATGCCCATCCAGTCTTGAGCAGGAGCGCATTCAGATGGGCTTACCTGGTTGTTAACTGTAAAATACAACCCTAGTGCAGGTAAACATGCTGAGCTGTGGGAACATTGAGTCCTGAAAAAAAGTTGACATAGTTGGTAGTTGGTGGTGATTTCTGGCAGTACGTAGTGAACAAGTTCCTAGGCTGATTTTTAAAAACATATAGATGTTCAGAAAGAATTGTATTTTTGCTGATTAAATTTACTCTTTGAAAGCTAATTTTTAAAACTATCAAATATATGAATATACAAAAAAGGCATAAAATAGAATGTAAGAAACTATGTGCAGTTCCACTCCTCATAGCATGTTGGTGTATTGTCCATTAGTTGTCTCTTACTCTTTAGACATATATTGCATATGTCTAAAAACATAAAATTACACATATATACATATAATGTGAATTTTTTTCACTTAAAATTTTTCTGCATCTTTAATTTTCTATTTTAATGGCTACACAATAGTTACTTAGATAGATGAATCATAATTATTTAACTATTCTCTTGTTTTGTGACAGAAATAAATATAAATTGACTGATTATATGTTTTCATTATTATTAAAAGTATGACAGTAGATATTTTTCAATCTTTGTCTAGATATTTTATTGGGCTGAATTCCAAGATGAAATTACTGAGGCAAGGAATATAAGCCTTTAAAAGCTATTACTATATACACTGCTTACTAGATAGTTTTTGCCTATTTATACTTCCATTAGCAATACATGAAAGTTTTTTTCTTGCCATGGAAGTTCACTAATTAGGTAATGTGATCAATGTAAAGTTGCATAAGACAGTATACCTTAAAAGGGAGAGAGTTTTATTCCTTCTAAACCATATTTTTAATAGAAGAAATGTTGTCATACTAAGATCATAATACAATATCAATTTTCAATATATAAATGTATTCCTAATATGTTACAAACATTTTGCTTTAAGTTGGTAAACATGCCCATAGCAATCTTATTTACAGTTAATTTGCATAACATTATTTAATGTACTGAAAAGATAAAATCGAATCAATTCAGCCAGTATCTAAATTATCACAATTTTGAAATTAACTTTCCTTAAATATGTTTGGCCATAATCTAAAGTCAGTTAAATTCTGTTTGTTCTGCCTAAATCTTAATTGCTTTAAATATTAAGAAATTTTACTCATAATTTCCTATGTCATGCAAAATGAATGAATTTAACAGTTATTTCATTGCATCCAATGTATGCTGTATTCCCAAGACAAAAGAACGGTATGCATTCATAGTTCATTTTTAAAAGAATGCAGTCCTCAGATACTAATTTAATTCAATTTTATATTGACTGTATGTTGTTATTGTTGAAGTTATGACCTAGTGACTTGTACAGCATGATATTAAATTCAAATTGGTTACATTGATTGCCTAATTGGAAAAACTAGGTGAAAGTATGGGTGTTGCCTGAAACCTCACAACAACAGTATACTCTGATTTTATCCATCATTTGGATGCATGATTTTATGTTACAAAAATTAAGAAAATAATTGAATTTAAAAAATTCAAAAAATAAAAAGTTAACTTCATGTTATTTCTTTATATTAATACTTTAAATTTATAGTATAATATTACATTATATTATTCTGTAAATACTTATGCCACTTGAGTTCAAATTTTTAAATTTGTTTTGTAAAATATAAAAAGCACAATATTACACATTTGTTTTAACTTTTGCTATCAGAGATCTTGTGTTCATCTATTTCAGCATATCACAATTTTAGTGGTTTATTCTAACGACTGTATAGTCCTGTTACCTGATACTAGTACTGATCTTTATAAGGAGAATAAGGTATTAGAATTATAAATATATGTCTCTGTGTATATTTCTATATATTTATGTTACATTAATAGTCTTTTATTAAGCAATTAATTTAAAATATTTTTCAGTGTTTCTGCTATTCATCATTAAAGTAAAATAGTCTCAGAAAAATGAACACTAGTAATATCATTTTTTATTATGTACTATTCTTTATTGAGTTGTATGTTCCAGCTATTTTATATTGTTTTGCTTGTTACCCTGATAACATACCTTTATTGTGTAGGCATTGCAAGCATGAGGATATGAAGTCTTGTAAACCTTGTCATATCCCATTTCCTGCAAATAAAAATTGTTCTGCAGTGTTCTGGCATAGGCAGCTAGCCATGATATCAGTGGCAGCCCAAACATTCATGACCTTGAATATAATTAGCATTATCATGATGGGTTTTGTAAGATAGCATTGAGTAGTATTTGAAGGGCCACAGACACCTAATCACAGTCACTTACAACCAGCGTGTGTTGCCTTGATTTTAGTATATTCTGGTAAATTAATGTTAGCAGCTAGCATGAGATAATCCCCTGGGAGTAACATGCCTGATGGAATACTGAATAAAATTTGCCTTCTGGCCAATAGTTTCTTTTTCTCTTGATGATACTTTTTCTCTTTACAGCTACTCTCTTCTGTTTCTCCATATTTTCTTCTCTCTTTTTCCACCATTGTCTTTTTCTCCTTTGTAATCTTTTCTCTCTCTCTCAAATTCATACTTATTCTATATTTGTATTTTTGAGGTCTGGCTCCTCCCCCTGTGGAGGTCTAGTCATTTAGTATTCAGTTATTTATATGTTCATTACACACATCCATTCATTTATTTCTAAGTGATTATTTATTACGTCTGCTCCATGTTAGGTACTGTGTAGTAACACTCAGAGGGAAGATAGGGAATAAGTACCTATTTAGTTTTCTTTTTACTGAGAGTGTATTATATGCCAGGCACTGCTCTAAATGCTTTATATATAGTAACAGATTTTATTTTTATAACAGTCCTAAGAATAGGTCCAATTTTTAATCATCATTTTACTGATGAAGAAGCTGAAACACACAGTAGTTAAATGTTGCCCTGGTCACACAGTTAATGCATGTCAGAGTGGTATGATATAGTTTGGCTGCACAGGACATGCAATGGGACCTTTGTGGAAGGAGCCCTGTGACTGGGAGAGCTAGGTAGTGCTTAACAGAACTCCAAGTGTCCAACTTTTTAATTTGTGTAGAATGAAAGTACACCCAGATATTACCAGCTCTTGATAAAAGTGAAATGCACTAAGTCCATGATCAGAAGGGGAAACGATATTTGGTTGTTTTTGTTAATAGGTGTGTACTCAAACACAAGTGTGTATACACATGTAGCAGGGGTTTGGGGGTATTTGAATCAATAGACATTTGGTATCTGATAATTAATACTAAATCCCAAGCTTTGGAAGAATTGAAGGACTTCAGGGTCAAAATCAATAGGGTTTTTAAGCAACTACCCAATTGCTTAAAGTAATTGAATCAAAGTCACCAAAATTAATTTGGTATGAGAACAGAAGTGATCAGGAAAGGAGCTTTATATCTGTGTCTAGTTAATTTGTGATGAAACTCAAGTAAAAGTAGAGATTCACAATAACTTCTTTTCCAAATTATGCAGAAGAGAGAAACTTACTTTTTTGGTTCATAAACACACAAGAAAAAGTTGTCATTAATTCATATCATTGCCATTATAATATCATTCCTCATACATTTGTTTGATTCTGGAAAATTGCTGGAAGGTAATATTTTTAATGTTCATCACTGTTGCAATTGTATAGTCAATATCTATCTCTTGTTGCATGTTTGGTTACACTGTTGTGGCTTAGAAGCACTGCTTTATTGCTTTGATGAAATATTTATTAATTATGTCATGTTCCTACTTTCCCCCCTTGATAAAAAGAGTTTAGAAAAAGATACATCATGAAGATAACACCTTTAATGTTTTCTTGGCATTTGGTTTTATAATTACCTAATCTGGAGAAGAGTGTATGTTTCACTTAATAGTCATTCTACAGATCTTGTTTGAAGGTTATCTAGGTAGCACAAAAATACAGTTTGAGTACATGACCGATGACCATTGCATTTACCAGCAAATGTTGACCTTATTCTCAAGTGCTCTTCTCTATGCTTTTCTCCCACTTCCTTTTGCACAGATACTATTTGTAGAAATTAGGCACAAAGTAGTAATAAAATTGACAATTACAGTAACAGTGTTTCTTCCAAAATTATTTAGGAGACAGATAATCTGATGAATGTTTGCCTTTTAGACAAAAAGGTAATGAAAACTAGTTTGCTTTTATGCTTTTGTGTTACTTCATTTCCGAAATTTCCAAATTTATTGAGTAGTCATTTTTTAAAGGAAAGTGGACTAAAATCCTGTTTTTATGCTCCAAGTTTTCTTCTCCAACATTTATTAATAGTACCATGTATTGTAAATGAATGTTTTGCTCACATTTAGAGGGAAATAAAGAGAAGTTCTAGGATCTGAAATTAGAAAGCAGGTATTATGAAAAATAAAATATTATGAAAAATAAAATAATAAAAATAAAATAATAATAAAATAATAAAAATCTCAAAAGGGTGATAATCCTGACCCTAAAGGGGAAATCATGTCCAGATTCCTCAACAGGCCGAATGCTGGCTTTCGGCCTGTTGAGGAATCTGGACATGATTTATGTGGTACAGTGACAGCAGTGTCATACCAAGCAGAGGGAAGGAGGTGGGGACCCTTTCTCACTAATTGGAAACTTGGTTTTCAAATGAGTTTTAGATTATTTACAATTACATATGAAACTGTGTGTCTCCACAGCCTTCGTTGGATTGCTAAGGAATCCGAATGGCAAAGTCTCTTTGGAAATGTGCAATTCACATAAATAGTCCCCATTTGGAGAGAACACATAATGGTGGTGTGCATTGTGAGAACCGGTCAGCAACAATGGACAAGATCACTAATAAGCCTCTTGTAAAAGCCTTTTATAAAAGAGAATCACAAAGAGATGGCATGTCTTCCCCTTCTCCCAGACCCCATATCTTCAATCTCTTACTACTTAAATGCACTCTTCATGTATGCATTTTAGAAGCACCAACTGCATCAGTTTTAGAAGCACCAGATTGCATAAAGGAATACTTTAATTTTAGTTTATTATAGAAAGAAACATACAAGGTTGTGGCTTTGATATTTTTATTGCTAGGATAGTAACACTGTACTTTAAGTAGGGATAAAATATTTCTCTTTTCCATAGAATGTTTTCCACTCTAATTTCACTACACCATTGTGTAGATGAAGTCGCTGTGACTAGCTCAATGAACCATCATGCTTTGACTCAAGGAAAAAAATTATGACTTCATGTCTCATCTTAATGTTGACCTCCCCTTGGATGACTGTTTATTATCTTATAGTAGGAGAACTAGGTGTTCTTAAGCTTTTTTGTAATTGCTTTAACATTTCAATAAGGATTTGTTTCTTTTCCAGGGCCGGTGCATAAACTTCTCCCGAGTTTCGTCTCAGTAAAAAGAAAGGAGGAAGACCAAGAAGGTATGAAGATGGTACATCCTCACACTGCTGATTTCCAACCAGATGAAACACGATGCGTGCCTTAACAGTTCTGGGAAGAGCAGCTTTATTCCTCTCAGTCAGGAAATGTTTTCTCTGCCTTCTGCTTTGCTTGAACCAGACGTTTTCAAACACTTGTTCTGCCGTCTACACTGGAGTTGATGAAACCCAGTGGTAACTCATGATTCAAGACATTGAAAATAAAGAGGGACGTTAACCTGCATACTATGGCTTATCCAAGAAAGTTTGCACGAATGTGTAGAAAAGGAGAAAAATTAAAAACAACAGCATGAAGGTGATACCAAAAGGGAGACCACCGGACAGCTGGCTGCGATGGATCTTTCATGAAGAAGGGAGTTGAACATGGAAACGTGGCACCTGTGTTTTTACATGGCAAGACTGTGCATCCACGGGCAGAGGATGAAATTTCCCACCAGGCTAAGCAAATAAAGGGGTCCATGCCTTATAGCTCTGTCAGATCACAACACCCTTCCATGTCCCCTACCGCAATGTGCCTTACGGGAAGCTTCTGCCTGGAAAATCTTGTCATTCTGACACTGAAAAGTGCACACAATGACAAAATGTAGACAGGATGCCCCCAGGTATTGGTAGCAAGCAAGATTTCGCCCTTTAGTTTTTCAAGACACCTTTCTTTCATTATGCACTCGGGAAAAGAAGAAAATTAATAGAGCGTTATTCCACAGGAAGACAGCCTCTAATCAGAGATCGTGAACGGAGTGTGAGGGACTCATGATTTGAGAACTTGTCCCTGTGATTGGGAGATTTACCCCTCTTTCTATGTTTAGGGTTTAGTAGTGCACAGAGCATCGATATCTGTAAACATACCTAGGAGTTTTGTTTGCTTTTAATTTAAAGGAAGCAGTAACCACAAAGCTTCCGCTCAGGGTTTTTTCTTTCTCCAAGTCTCCAAGGGCTCTTCAGCGTCACAAGCCAGCAACTCTCTTTGCATGAAAATTTCAAAGTTTAATTAATATAATTAAAGGCAACAGCAAGCAGCAGCCTGTGAAGATTTTGCTCATCTTTTTTATGCCTTTTGACATTGAATGACCTATTACTGTATGCACATTACTTGGATTTTGAGGGGCACTTTACCTTGGATGTGATTCAATAGAGAAGAAGAGGCCTCCACTCGTCAATTTAAACATTAAATTTCCAGGAGGATCGGCCACCACAACACATTGAAAATGTATGTATTATAATTCCTTTAGAAAACCACCATTGTGCCATGTCGACGATGCCAAATGATGTTAGCGTGAGCAGAAACACTGTGGGGGAGGAAGAAGGCAGCAGCTGAAGAGAAAAGCTCAAATGATCTAGTCACTTTCGATACTGTATTTCAGAGGCGAAATGGATATTCGACTGGAAACCTGACAAAGTGCGCCTGCTTTGATGTGAACTGGTATAGACAATGACCAGTGGCTGGGTCAGTGGGATGTCTCTCTGCGAGCACAAAGGCTTATCAAATGACACTAAAAATAAGTTCAACAATCATCACATGGGAAGGGAGAAGGCGAACATTTCATGTTTGGCGGGCATGTGAGTGCACAAGATGGAAAGAGTGATTTGGAGCAACCTGGTATTATTACCCCCGTTGTGCTCTTAATGGAAATTTCAAAGGACGGGAGTGATTCTGTTGGTTGGTGTCCAGATTTGTGGCACTATTCCAAGGAGCCTTACACACACAAATATTTTTATATATATATATACATGTATATCTTCTAGCTTGAATCTTTTGCTCAAGTTTATTTATGTCACTGGCTGGCTGGATCCAAAGTCATGTGTCTACATATTCATAAATAAAATTTTACCTGTGCCTCTGCTACTGTTTTCTTTAAGCCTATGTAAACTCAAGCCTTGTTTGGTTGAATATATCATTGCCCTGGTTAGTTTCAGGGACAGAATTATATTGAGTTCCAAAATGTCCCTTATGTTCACAAATGATACTATGGGCAGTGATTATCCATGTGTGCAAGTGTGACTTGGAAGCCAGGAATACACCCAATGAGTTCTTGTAGACCTGTGTTCTATATCGCATCTGGGACAGGGCCTATCCTTATTTTCTTAAACTGGCACATCATTTCTGATCCATGCGCATCCCCAAATAGCATTTATGAGCATCAACGATGCTTAGAAGCTAATGCTGTTTCTTTAATAGTGACTTTGAATTTCTCTAGTATCATGTGGCATTTGTATGACACTTGTATTTTGCTGCGTGAGCAATGTCAGGAGACTTCTGCCTTTAATGGCAAAATAGCTTTCTGTGGATTGTCATGCAAATGGATTTCCAGTTCTAACACCACTATGAAGAATTCTCAGTGATGACGGAGAGGCAATGGTCTATATATAATCGAAAAAAGTATTGTTCATAATGTTTAAAGACAGATGGAATTTCATTGCACTGAAAGATGTGAATCGGATTTATGTTATGATTTTCTCTGATTAGGCTAACTAGCAAATGAGAGGATTTTGCTTTAAAGAGTACTATATTCTCTCTACATTGAAAACCTTTATTGGGGAGGAGGGTGTCAATGGGGAAAAAAGGAGAAACATCTGTAACAAAAATAAATTAAAAAAAAAAACATAAAAAACAACCTTTAGGCTTTTCAACCAGCGAAATAAAAGGGTAGTAGAAAAACCATTTCCATAAGTTCAATAACATTTTATATTTTACACAGAGAAATGGTTCCTGTTTAATGCTTTGGATTTAATATCAGTCAAGATTCCTTTTCTGTGAATAAACGAGTGAGCATTTACCCGGTATCCATTTGTGTTGCATCAGGTTGCAAAAACAATTAAGTGGGAAATGACTCTTAACTTATGTGTCTACTCTGCCTGGAAAGAAAGTTTTGAAGGCATCTATATATATTTCATAACAATGTCTGTTCTTTATGGATTTGATCCATAAATATTTATCTATCTGAAAACTTTGATACTTGGAATGTTTTCCTTAAAGCATGTGGTGCTCCAAGAAAAAACATTTGGTGCTAAGAGTTGCAGAACTGGTGCCTTTCCCCAAGTTCATTCTATTTTAATGTTTCCTATTTCCTTCCCAATGAGATGCAGGGTACAATTTGAGACCCTCCATCAAGTAGGGAGCAGCACCTGTCACTATGGATCATGTCTATTTTTGACACAAATATATAAGGTTTAAAACTCCTGTATTTCAAATTGTTAGAGAAGAAATGATTTGCTTATATCTCCCTTGAAGTTTATTCTAACTACTTGAAATCATAAATTAGTCAGTATTTGTTTTTCAAATATCTCTCTCCTGGGTACAAGATCTGTTGTCTCGGTGAAGTTAACTTTATCTAAATATTAATATCAATGACCATGGTTTACTGCTCAGAGGCAATTTATTAGTATATTTTTTTAAAAAAACAATCCATAGTATGGCCCACAAGGTATCTAAAATATTTTTGATTGATCAGCTTACATATATTATTTAGTTTTAAAGGACAAAATATAATTAGATCACTTTTACAAGTATTGTAAAGCAAATATTTTTAATTGAAGCTTTGTGGTTAACTTCTACTCAATTTTGTACAGCATCACACTATGTTAGGAAATTTATTAGTGTTTCATTGCTACTGGAAATTTTTGATGTGGGTGTATGTGCACAGGAGAGAAATGCATGCATTCTTTATTTTAATATGAATGAAAATGTATAAACGAGAATTGTAGAGCAACTCTGGTACACTTGTTGTATGTTTAAGGAAGGAAACTGGCAGGTGAGGCTGGAGAAGGCTGTATATTTGCAGGCAATGAAGTGAGCATAGCCATGTTTCTAGCCTTGTATGTACATTAATATTTTCACTTAGTGAATCTTTATGGCATATTTCTGAGAACACTTTAATTTTAAAATATCTCTACACTTACTAGGATCTAATTCAGTCAGTTTGATAAAAGGAAGAAAAAATTTTCTTTCTCATAATGTAGCAAGCCCAGTGCTGTTTATTTTAAATTTATTTGTGTGTTCTTCTGCCAAAAGTAAAAGCTGATAAGAAAGTATACAATATAAAATGCACATTTATATTAAAATGTACTTGTTGAGATTGCTTTGCAAGAACTATATTAAGGTAAAGTGTGTGTGTGTGTGTGTGTGTGTGTGTGTGTGTGTATGTGTGTGTGAAAGAATCTGGCAATGGAGGGCCTAAACCATACGATAGATCTAGCCACAACTGGCTGCTAAAATTGAACAGATCTGCCCAGCTGGTGTGGCTCAGTGGTTGAGCATTGACCCATGTACCAAGAGGTCACCGGTTCAATTCCCAGTCAGGACACATGCCCAGGTTGTGGGCCTAATCCCCAGTGGGGGGCATGCAGGAGGTGGTGAATCGATGTTCTCTCTCATCAATGTTTCAATCTCTCTCTCCCTCTCCCTTTCTCTAAAATCAATAAAGAAAAATTATTTAAAAAAAAAAAATTTGAACAGATCCACCCCGATTTGGCTCAGCAGTTAGAGTATCGGCCTGCGGTCTAAAGGGTTGCAGGTTCAATTGCAGTCAAGGGCACATACCAGGGTTGCAGGTTCAATCCCCGGCCCTGGTTGGGGTCATGCGGGAGGCAACAATGGATGTGTCTCTCTCACATTGATATTTCTCTCTCTCTCTCCCTTCCATTCTCTCTAAAAGTCAATGGAAAAATATCCTTGGGTGAGGATTAACAACAACAAGTCGAACAGATCGGCTCCCCAGCCACAGGCTGGGGGTGCACTGAAGATATCTCAAGCTTATTCCAGCTCTGACAGCATATTGGGGAATATAGTCGTATTGGAGGTTTTTTAATGACTTGCTTTATTTGCAGAGCATGGTAATATTAGCTTTGTAAACTGCTATTTAATTACAAAAATACATTGAACCCATAATCCATAATTTGATAATTAGCCATAATAGAGAAAGTTCTCAATTAATTTCTTAGAACTGGAATTTGTCAAAAAAGCAATTGATAATAAAGTTTACAGCTGATGAAATCTCTCCAAAGATGAGTAAAATATTGAGAAATATATTTGTGTATTTCAATCTGACCATACATTCTTAGTAATTGTCTCAAAGGCGTATATAAAAATGTACAGAAACTGTTATGAGAGAGATACGCCACCAGTGTTAATGACCGCGCCGGTACTTTGTACCCTGCAGAAATTTAAATCATTAATTTTTTTTCTTTAGTCACAATTGGGGGAAAAAAATCTTAATTTACAATCACTATACCTATATTTCCCATACGAAGTATTCAATGGGGAACATTTTATTAATTTGAACACAGCTTAGGCCATATGGTATGTTAGGACTGCTAACCTTTCACAAAGTTACCATCATCATAGTGTAGGAAAAAATTGTAAAATTAAGAATTCAAAAATAAAAGGAATCCTTAACATTGTCTCCAAATTACTGTAAAGTTATTTGTATCTTAGATGAATTATATTTGCAAGGTTGTGTCAAAAGATAATCCAAAATAAATTGCAAACGTTATTAAAACACACTTTTAAGTACATTTCCATTTGATAGAAACACCAAGAGTTCATCTTGTAGAATGTAGACTAACAAAAGGATACGCGCTGCCCTGATGCACTAAAATGCAAGGAGATGTTAAACAACACAGACACAGAACAGAGAACCTGAGCACTGTCAGAATCAGAGGCCATAGAAAAAGGAAATGGTTACAGCATGCACTAGACTCCAAGCCGACCTGAACCTCTCAGCAGGCTCTGTACTCCACCTCTGATCTGTGTGTGTCACCGGGGAAAGAAAAGCTGACAGTGTAACATAAGATCGACTAGTCCTAGCAGATGACACCTGTAAATGGGATTTTTCCTGGTTGAAATTCTGATGTGAAATGAGACGATCTTCATCACACTAAAGTTTTCTTTCTTGAGTTATTTTTTAACATCCTCTACTTCTAAAAGTCTCTGTTAATTAAACAGCAATGACAGATCTTCATCTTCTTTAAATACTTCGTGTGAGGCTGTCACATAGGAAGAAAGATTATATTTTTAAACAATATGTTCAAGTGTAAAAAATCTTCAACAAATTCTTAATGTTTAAAAAAAAACATGGGAGAAAGTTCCAGGACTTTTGTAATTAACATCTTGGGATTCTTTATGGGGAGCTGGGTACTTCAGAACATTTGAAAGGATTTTAAATAATTTTAAAAAGGATATCAAAGGCCAAATTATGCCCTGGACTATTCAGTGTACTTTTTCTCATCTTAAGGGAAATTGGTTGGTATGAGTAGATTAATATGGCACAACATTAAAAACAAAAGAAAAGTATTACCATGGCATTAACAATTATTCATTATCTCTGTGTTCAGGTCACCACACAGAAAGTACTGAAATGAGGTATTTATATCAATGATTTAAAATATTCTAATTCAAAATGATAATGGTCAGTTCAGAGGTGATTTCAAAAGTATTACGTCTATTCAGCTGGTAGAGTAAAAATAATATATCCCTCAAATTATTCTTTTAAAGCTATGGATAAAATGGAAGGCATTCCTTTGTTTTAAAAAGTATTTTTCTCAACCCTTCAAATATTAGTACAATAAATCTCAGCTCAAAGTCATTACTGCATATGTTTGTAATTTCTAACTTTGAAAAAAACTCTTTTAATATCAACTAAATAGAGAAGAGAGGGCTTGTATTAGTTTTCTATTGCTCCTACAAGAAACTACCACACATTTAGTGGCTTAAAACAGCACAAAGTTCTTTTCTCTTACAGGTCTGGAGGTCAGAAGTTCAAAATCAGTTTCAATGAGATAAAAAATTAAGGTTCGAGCAGGGCTGGTTCCTTTTGGGGGCTCTGAGTTGAGAATCTGTTCCCTCGTTTTTTCAGCTTCTAGTGGCCGCCTGTGTTCCTTGGCTTGTGGCCCCTTCTTCCAGCTTCCAAGCGTATCACTTCATCCTCTGTTTCAGTCACCACGTCACCTCTCTTCTGATCTCCTTCCTCCATTAAATCCTTGCTTTTCCAAATTCTTTAGATATTGTCATCACATAAGGTGATTATAGTTGGGGAGGAATTCCATTTGTTCCCATTCTACTGCTTTATATTTTTCTTGAGATTTTTCTCCACAAAGAAAAATAATGCCAGAGGAGAACTTCTTGGAAGATTTCGCCAGATGATAAACCCCGAATGAGGCTGAGAAGCACATGTGCAGTGTTTTGTTGCCTCTGGAGTTTTCACCTGGCCTATCTGCATAAGCCCAGAAGTTAACATAGATTTAGCGCCTATAATACTTCCTGCCATCACAATGAAAATCTAGTACTGAAATATCACTAGAGACAACAGAAATTGTTGATGTTCTAATGCTCATCAGCAATAGACATATAAAAAAGAACTTGATAAACACTTCTTAAATTATTGTATTAACTATTTGTCCTAAATCATGTGGCATCTACATATGGTGCACTCTGTGTTTACACAGGTCATTCATTCCAATATTACCACTCATACATGAGGATATATATATATATATATATATGATTAGGATATATATGAATATATGATTAGGACTATATATTTAAGTAGTTGGTTTCATGTATGATGTATATTCCAGAACATACATTTCCACAACAGGAAATTCAACAAATGATTATGGAATGCCCACTAAGTCAGGGTCAAGCAATGTGTGGATCACTAAGGCAGTGGTAATGAATAAGTTTAACTTACATTTCTAGCACAGAAAAAAACACCTGAAGTAAATAGGTAACAAGTGGAATGAGCATTTGAATGTGTAAGCGCTGAGGTTGCACATAACGAGAGAATTTAATCAGGTCTAGGGATTCAGGGTGAAAGTGTTAGAAGCAAGAGCTGAAGGGTAAGGATACAAAGGGAGGAGAAAAGAAGAACGTTGTAGAGAGTGGAACATTGTGCCCTCAGATTAATACAGCCCAAGGCTATCTGAGGACTGAGAGATGAGAAGTACAGGATGGACAGCCAGGAAGAGTGAAACCAGATGGGACCGGATGGTGTAGGAAAGGACCAGAAACTGAAGGGATCAGAAAGTATAGGGATCAGAAAGTTTACTATTTTTGACTGAATCTTCAGGATAAAAAGAAGTCATTTAATAAGTCTTTGAAGGTCTAAAACAGGAAAGCAATATTACCAGGTTGACATTTTAAAGCAATCACAGGCTAGAGAAGAGACCCTCCAGGAAAGGGTGGATCACAGATCATTCAACATCTCTCTTCAAATCGCACATTTTGCATTGTCTGGATGTTATATTTCTGAGCTTGTCATAATGTAAATTCCCTTTGAATTATGGGAGCATTTATTTTCCAGTACCTCAATTAAAACATATTTTCCTCAGTTTTAAACAGATGCCATGTGTTTAAAGTTAGAACTAGTCATTCTTGCTTCACACTTGCTTTTTTTTTTTTCTGTTGCTTATTCAAGAGGAGTACTATTTGAATAATTTGGCCCACAGTACCACCTCTCTCCCTGTTCCCCAGCCCCTGCCCCTGTGGGACTTCTCACCCCTGTGCCTAGCTCTCTGGGGTCTGATCTCCACCCAGGTGTCCTGTTGCTGCTCTAAATTTTCCAGCTTTACCCTCACATTGGCTGGAGGGGACATGTTGATGCTAGTGCAACCAGTCTCACAATAGCAGGATGTCCCCTCCAGAAGACCTAGCATAACACACATTACAGTGTCTCCCTTATTATGTTATTCTTAACTTTTGGGCTTCTGCTGCAACTGAGACCCCCAAAAATCCCACTTATCATTATGTTATAATTTATTAAATGGGACCATTCTGGGTGCTGGGGAAGCAGTAGGGAAGAGGGACAAGATCTCAGCTTGCGTGGATTTTACGTTCTAGTGGGGAAACAGAAAGTAAACAATGGGACATCCAGAGAGATACTCTCATAAGGTGTCAAACATATGACCTATGACATGTGTACTGGGAAGACAAGAAGCAGGATGAGATAAAAACTTAAGTAGAAAGGGATTTGTAGTTGAGGTGGTCAGGGAAAGTCTCTGAGGACATGAAAATCCAGGTCCTGAGACAAAATCTGAGCTCAGTAAGAACCAGAAGTTGGGTGCAGAAGGACAGGGGTGGACCGGAGTGTCGGGAGGAGTAGAAGGTGAGGTAGGGCTGTGCAGGCCAGGTAAGAAGAGAAGATTATATTCTGAAATAAAAGCCAGCTCTTTTGGCAGCATAGTGATGTGTTCTGCTTTAAATTAGAAGCAAAAATGACTCTAGCTTCTGGGTAGAGTCAGCTTTAGGAGGCAAAAATGGGAGCAGGGAGGCACGTGAGAGGTACTGAAAGATTCTATTTCTATAATTCTGTGTAAGTGTAAAATCATGTATATATTTTTCCAATATAGTGATTAATATTATAGAGAAACTGTATTTCAAGTTGATCATAAGCTTATTAAAAGAAATACCAGGAAACTGAAAATGTCATACTCTACTTGCTTCTGTACTTGGATAACTGAACAAAAAAACTGCCTTTCCTCTGCTCCCCTTCGTAGTGAACGAAAGAGCAGGGCCTCCTGTGCCTAAGAACTGAGCTCAGTCATGTACTCAAAGCTTCAACTGAGTTCTCACATGTGAAGCGACTCACAGATCTGAGTTAATGAAATAGTGGCTGCACAAAACTGAATTTCTCAGCATAAACAAATCTTGGAGCGTTTTTTTCTCCCCCTGTGAAATAGAAGGGAAATAAAATGAAGAAAAAAGAAGAGAGGGAGGAGGGCTGAGCAACATCATAGGAAGCTGAGCATAACTGGCAATGAATGAATGAATGAATGAATGAATGAATGAATGAATGATGTCCCATACTCCATTTTAAATTGAATGAGTGAGTTCCTGCAACATAAACTCTCCATCTCATAATTTCAGTTGTCCACTGACTCATTTTTTGTGTTACTTAATGAGGTGAGCTGAGTTCAGGAAAAATACCCAAGGGATGGTAAGATGACTCTTAAAATTAAGTATTAAAAATAAGCCTCTCTTAAAACTTGCGGAAATATTGAACACTGGCCAATCCAAAACTGATGAGTGGGTTTAAGGTAATATATGGATCTTAAGCAGCAAGTTGCCCCACCTGTTAACTATTTTTCTCCAGAAAATATATATATATATATTTTGCTGAGACTAGGAAGATGAGTATATATAAATATGGAGAGAGAGAGAGAAAGGTGAGTAATTTTAAAGTTAATAAAACAAACATCTACTTCAAACATTGTTCAAGTAATAATTTTAAGCAAGACATTAATAAAATTGATAACTCAAAAATGATAAAAATAAAAGGGATCAAATTCTCCAGCTAGATTTCCCTAAAATATAGTACCTTATGCCAATGGGCCTTGAGTTCTTAGGAACAAATTATTAAATTCTATACATGCAACAAGAATAGTGTTTATGTCTCTCTTTTTTTTGTTACTTTATATAGCTACACACACACTCCTTTCTAGGAAGTATATTCATATTTGAAATGCTATGAATGACTCACAATAGGGACTTTTATGTGCTTCACAATCCCAAGGTTATCCCAGATCATTCACGTGAAGCAGTTTGACATCTAAAAAGAATAACATTAATTGGTAATCAAACCACCTGGTAACAATAACTTGCATTTGCATATCATTTTGTAATTTTCCAAAGTACTTCCAAATTACTATTTTTATTAATAAACATGTACTGGCTGCATATTATGTATACAGTGCTAATTTGACCCAAAGCTAGAAAAATTTCGTATAAAATTGTGGTGTAAGGTGGAAGAGATGGCCTTCACTTTACTCAGTAAACAAAGTTGTACAGCATCAATCCTGAGTGGCCCATTTGAAAATGAACCCTGATCACATAAAATGAGATTTAATGCTAAATGAGGCCTGTTTTATATGGACAACCCTAGATAAACTCCACAGCTGAGAGTATCTCATTTTGCCACCACATCATTTTCCATGTATATTAACAGCCTTCCCGAGGGAGCAAAATACTTTTAAATCATTCTATTTGTTGTAAAACATTACTTTGGTCTAACTCACAGGCCAGGCCAGTTAAGCACATAAAAATGTAATATTCCCTACGGGTAAACCAAACCAAACAAAACAGAATACCACGAAAAGGAGGAGGTTAAGAAGTTTGACATGACTCCTAGGAAAAAGGGAGGTTTCTGAAGGATTGTTTCCAGGCCAGCTGAAGGACATCATGACAGAGATGATCACGTCAGCACAAGCCAGAGGCAGTTAACGTTGACCAAGAAAGGAAAGAAAGCCCGAGACAGTGAAAGGACAGTGAATTCAGAGGCTTAGTTTTAATTCCCAAGGCTCATGGTAAAGTGACTCCTCACAAGGTAAAACTGAACTAGATTTATAGTTTGCTTTTTTACCTTGTGGTAATTAACTGCCCCAGGTATTTATTCTGTTTTGACATCAGCATTCCCTTCCATCTTACCAGCTGAGCCACACAAGGCAGGTAGAGAACCATGCTGCTTAGGCTAAGCCAGGCGAGGCAACCGCTCGGCCGTCCACAGCGCCCTGGTTTTCTGAGCGCCCCTGGAGAAGGCAGGGGTGATGTGTCTGGGGCAGAGTCCTGGAGGTAGAGGACCTCAGTTATGCTTAGCCCAGGAGTGAGAAGACCCCCCCAGAGGAGTGCAAACCACGCCTAAGATCAGGGAGTTGGTTCTGTTGCCAAGAGTAAGGAGTCAAAAGCCGACCAAGAAAGTCAGAGCCATACAGCAATTAATTATTCAGGGGATGAAAAGCAATGGCAAGAGCAATGCCAGACCCCGGGGGGGGGGGGGGGGCGACTGCCTTGAATTTTGAATTTGTATATTTATTAACTTAATTAAAGAATATTGACAGGTGCCTACCTTGTGTCCATCCTGCACTAGGCGATGGGAGATTGCCGTGAGAAAGACAAACTGGTCCTGCGAATCTTACTGACGAGGGGAGACAGACACCAAAAAGAAGATGCAAGATCATGAATTACATAAAAAGAAATATGAAGTGCTGTAAGAGCATGTAATGGGAAGGGGCTAGCATAGTCTGAGTCATTAGGGAAAGCAGTGAAACTTTTGCTGAGACTAGGAAGATGAGTATCCCTCCCTCTTTCCTTCCTCTCTTCTTCCCTCCCTCCCTTCCTTCCTTCCTTCCTACCTTCCTTCCTTCCTTCCTACCTTCCTTCCTTCCTTCCTTCCTCCCTCCCTCCCTCCCTCCTTCCCTTCTTTCCTTCCTTCCTTCCTCCTTCAGTTCTGTCCACTTAGCAGCATAACTATAACATAAAAATGGAACATAATAGGCTCCTAATGAGTATTTGTCAAAAAGTTAAAAAATGATTACTCAGACTCCTAGTTCCTTCCACACTGAGCAGTGCCATTTCTCCCATGTCCTCCATTTACAACTAATAATCCCTGGACACATAGTGAAACACATGGGAAGTTTCTGGAAGGCGGAAAGGAGGCAGACTGCTTAAGGACTTGAGGAACACCCTGCAGGTGAGTCCCCCCGAGTTTTCTCATTGCCAAATCCCAAGCAAGGTGCCTGCAGGAACGACCTACGCCCACTACTGAAGCTGATCCTGCTCTGTGTCTCTCTATGTAAGTAAAGCATCCAACCAGAGCTTGGCTGCATTTTATTTCCCTTGGAGATTCCAATACCAAAATGGAATGGGTAGAAGTGTTTAAAGTCCTCTTTGGGGCAGGTAACAGATTTTTTTCCCAATATTTTTTTGTTGTGGTAAACTACACATAACATAAAATTTGCTATCTTAAATATTTTGAAATGTATATTTAGCAGTATTAAATGCATTTATATTGTTGTGCTACCATCACTGGCATCCATCTTCCAAAACACACAATTAAGTGTTTTTGGATTTACTGCAACATTCAAGTGGTTTCGCTGCCCTTATCATTTTCATAAACTCACTGATATGCCATTTCCTCTTTTATTCTTCTGAATAGTATAAGGGTTGAGTTTCCTCTACAAAAGGTATAATTAACACATTTGTGTGTGTGAATGTGTGAACACTCTTTTGAACTACTTTAACTTGTTCATTCAGATTTAACATTAAAAGGCCTCAAGGCCACAGTTATAATGAGATTCATATTTTGGAGACTACATTAGTATAGTAATGTATTTCATGCTGTTGTTCCATAATTTGCCTAATCAAATAAAATGAAATCCAGCGTTACATTGGAAGGGTTCAACCTCTCCATTCATACAAACCTATACTTAGATAATCACATAAGAAATTACTCTTTTCCCAGGGTTTTGTTTGCATTTTTAAGCTAGTTAGAAGTTAGAAACTAATCAGTGTATTCTGTTTCTCTTTTAAAATCTAGTGAGACCATAATCCCTAATAAGTAAAACCAAAATAATAAGAACAATGATTGGGTATTAATTAATAAATTAGTTAATTATTTAAATCAATAACTATTTATTGATTCTGGTTACATACCAGGCATTTTGTTGGCCACTTATTACAATCGTGAAAAAGACAGAAACACGATCCTCACATTTCATGAAGCTTCTTATCTCTAAGGCTGTAGTAACATTACTATAATTCTTGTGTCTTAAAACAACACCAATTTAGAATTTTGTCTAGCTTCCTTTAAAGATGGTGGCATAGGTAAATGCAGTATTCACATCCTTCCATAACCACATCAAAATTACAACTATGAAACAACCATCATTCAGAACTGCTTGCAATTTAGCTAAACGGATGCCCTACAAGTAAGGATATAAGGAAGCCACATTGAGACTGGTAGGAGGGGCAGAGACATGGAATGGGCTGGTCCCATATCCATGTTTGGTGAATAAAAATTGGGAGGGATATCTCAGCTTTGGAGATCTCCCTGAGGAACGTGGAGTCCCAGCCCCATACCAGGTCCCCTAGTCCAGGATTCCAGCCTCTTAAAGGGCTCACACATGGAGTTACTCACACTCACTCCCTCTGAGCTCCAGCACTGGGGCAGCAGCTTGAAAAACACCAGGGACATAAGGCAAGAAACTGAATTGTCTGGCATTGGGGCAAGAGCTGGAGGGGCAGCTTTCTGCCAGACAGAAGTGCTGGCAGAGGCCATTGTTCCTTTGCTGAGCCCACCCCTCACAGAGCCAGCAGCTGGGTGCCATATCTGAGTCTCCATCAACCTGACTATCACAGTTTGCCCCACCCTGTGATTCCCTTACACCCCATCCCACCAACTTTTCTGCCCACCCAAGCTATTTCCAGTGGCTTTTCCATACAAATGGCCTGTCTTGGCTCATGCTTCAGACTTTCCTAAAATCTCTCAAACAAGCAGCATCTTGCCTTGGCATGCCCATACCTCTCACTAAGTGACCCCAGGCCTGGCACTAACAGCAGCCAGCTTTAGTTTGCAGCTTGGCCTCTCCTAGGTACCTCCAAGCCTAGCACAGGTAGCAGCCACCTGCAGATTGCTTTGTAACTCATGCTGAGTGGCCCTGGACAGAACACAGGCAGCTACTGACCTTGGCCTGCACCACTCAGGAGGCCCCAGAGACAGCACATACAGTGGATGGCTTCAGACCACATTGAAGCACCACCCTACCACCACCACAAGCAACACACTCAAAGAGTAAACTCAGTGGGCACCAGACCCCTGCTGAAGTATGTCCTGCTTTGTGGGGTCAGCTCATGCACAGCTGATCCTCCACAGTGGTGAGCGGTCACAGCTGGTCCTTGCAGCCAATTGGCTTGGGTGCAAATCCCTCCCATTGACGTTCCAACAGCAATCAAGGTTCAAATCCAACAAGAGGGTGTACATAGCCCACTTGGCAAAGGTGGGGAGTGCATCTGAAGAGCCAAGCTTAGGTGAATGGAGAGGCTGTGCCATTGGACCTTACAGAACACCTACTCCATTAGGCCACTCTACCAAGTCTAGAAGATGTAGCAGGTCTGCCTAATACATAGAAACAAACACAGGGAGGCTGCCAAAATGAGGAGATCAAGAAACATGTCCCAAATGAAAGAACAGAACAAAACTCCAGAAAAAGAACTAAACAAAATGGAGACAAGCAATCTAGCAGATGCAGAGTTCAAAACACTGGTTCTAAGGATGCTCAATGAACTTAGTGAGAACTTCAACAACATAAATAAAATAGGACATGGAAACCATAAAAAAGAGCCAGTCAGAAATGAAGGATATACTAACTGAAATAGAGAATCATTTACAGGGAATCAATAGTAGAGTAGATGATGCGAGAATCAAATCAACAATTTGGAGCATAAGGAAGAAAAAAATCACCGTATCTGCCCAGCCGGTGTGGCACAGTAGATTGAACATCGTCCCATGAACTGAGAGGTCCTGGTTCAATTCCCAGTCAGGGCACATGCCCGGGTTGCAGGCTCAATCCCCAGTAGGGAGCGTGCAGGAGCCCATCGAAGTTTCTATCTCATATCGATGTTTCTATCTCTCTCTCCTTTCCTCCCTCTATAAAAAAATCAATAAACACATATTTTTTAAAAATCTCCAAATATGAACAGCAAAAAGGAAAATGAATTTTAAAAATGAGGGTAATGTAAGGAACCTCTGGGAAAGCTTCAAGTGGTCCAACTTTTACATCATGAGGGTGCCAGAATGAAAAGAGAGAGAGCAAGAAATTGAAAACCTATTTAAAAAATAATAACAGAAAACTTTCCTAACCTGGTGAAGGAAATAGACATACAAGTCCAGGAAGTGCAGAGAATCCCAAACAAGGTAATCCAAAGAGGCCCACATCAAGATACATCATAATTAAAATGCAAAAGTTTAAAGACAAAGAGAGAATCTTAAAAGCAACAAGAGAAAAGCAGTTAGTTACCTACAAGGGAGCTCCCATAGGACTGTCAGTTGATTTCTCTACAGAAACTTTGCAGGCCTGAAGGGATTGGCAAGAAATATTCAAAATGATGAGAAGCAAGGGCCTACAACCAAGATTACTCTACCCAGCAAAGGTATCATTTAGCATTGAAGTACAGATAGAGAACTTCCCAGTAAAGAAAAAGCTAAAGGAGTTCATCACCACCAAACCAGTATTACATGAAATGTGAAAGGGTCTTCATGGAGAAGAAAAAAATAAATAAAAATATGAAAAAAAAAGGCAAGAAATACATATCTATCAACAATTGAATCTAAAAAACAAAATAATTGAACAAGTAGAACAGAAACAGACTCAGATATGCAGAGAACATTTTGACAGTTGCCAGGAGGAGGAGGGTTGCAGGGATGGGTGAATAAAGTGAAGGGATTAAGGAGTACAAATTAGTTATTACAGAATAGTCATGGGGATGTAAAGGACAGCATAGGGAATATAGTCAATAATATTCTAATAACTATGTATCATGTAAGATGGGTCCTAGATTTATTGGTATGATCACTTAGTAAATTATATAATGTCAAAACACTAGGGTGTACATCTGAAACTAATATAATATTTTATGTCAACTGTAATTGAAAAATAAAAAATGATTAAAAATCACAAATTTACTATCTTACTGCTCTGTAGGTCAGAAGTCTGACTGCATTCCTTCTGGAGGCCGTGGGTGAGAATCTGTTTCTTTGATGTTATAGGACTGAGGTCTCTATTATTTTGCTGACAATCAGCTGACTACCATTCCCAGTTACTAACAGGCCACCCACTTTCCTTGGCCTTTGGTTTTCTTCCTCCATTTTAAAAGCCAGCAATGGCAAGTTAGATCTTTCTACTTTGCATCTCTTTCACCTATTCTTTTGCCTTTCTCTTCTACTTTTAAGAAATGATTAGATTGGGCCACCTAGATAACCCAGGATAATCTCATTCCAAGGACCTGAATCTTATCATATCTGCACAGATCTTTTTGACATGTAAGGTAACATATTCACAGGTTCCAGACATCTTTGGGTGAGAGAAACATTATTCTATCTACCATACTACTAGAGAGAAATGATTTTAAGAATTAGGCAAGTCAGTATGGCTCAGTGGTTGAGCATTGACCCATGCATCAAGAGGTTGCTGGTTTGATTCCCAGTCAGGACATATGCCCAGGTTGTGGGCCCAATCCCCAGTGGGGGGCATGCAGGAGGCGGCCAATCAATGTTTCTATCTCTCTCTCCCTTCCTCTCTTTAAAATCAATAAAGAAAAAATATTAAAAAAAAAATTAGGCAAGTAAAAGTATTTTTTAAATAAATTTATTTTAAGTAACAATTTAAATTTATGTCATAGGCTTTGAGAATGGAATTAAATTAAAAAGTACTCAAATTTTCATCATGGCATTTGAAAATGTATGTTAGTTTTAATTTTAGATAAATCTAATCTATTGAAACTCTGGTGGAAAATTTCTGTTTTTCCTTATGCCAACTAAGATCTCTTTTCTGATCATTTTGAAAGGCTCAACATCCTCAGGTTCTTTATCTATAGCCAGTTGGCCACATCTATCATACATATTCCTAACTCTAAACTATTGCTTTTAAGTTTTCTGTTACAAGGCTTAAAAATACTGTTAGAAGATACTGAATCTCTCTCTCTCACACATATACACACACACACACACACACACTCTAGAGATATTGTATTGCAGGTTTGGTTCCAGACCACTGTAATATCACAATAAAGTGTAGCATTATGTCTAAAAATGTACATACTTCAATTAAAAATACTTTATTGCTAAAAAATGCTAACCATCATTGGAGTTCATTGAGAAAATGGCACCAATAGACTTGCTCAATGCAAGGTTGCCATAAACGTTCAATTTGTAAAAAATGCAATATCCGCAAAGGTAAACAAATTAGAGCACAATGAAACAAGGTATGCCTGGTGTGTGTGTGTGTGTGTGTGTGTATAGTTTTCCAGGAACACATATAGCTTTATTGCGGTTGAGAATAAATACCTCTCTCTCCTGGAAGGCAGTTTTGAAATGATAGAAAAAATTTAACATGTGCATTCTTTAGCATCAAATAGGTTTGTTTATGTTTCCTAAAAAAGGAAAAACTAGATATATAAACAAAAATATAGTTATATATGATTTAATATTGCAGTACCATCAATAATAAAATATTGGAACCCATCTAACTAATAATAATAGAATATTAGTAAAATAAATTGTGGTATATATAATATATTAAAGAAGAATACCTGATCACATGAAAAATGTGTTATATATATATATATTTAAAAGTAGTAGGTTATAAAATGTAAATATACTACAATTTTTAACATAAAAACAATTAAAATTGCATAACAGAAATAAAAGGAGATGAAGATTTAAAATATAAAATTTAGATATGGCAATAGGCCTACAACAAAAAGTTGAGTAGTAATACTGAATGGTGGCATTTAAGGAAGTATTATTTTTTTAAATTATAATTTCATTCAAAAGCAAATATATTTCCAATTTAAAATGTCATTTGAATTGTTATATGTGATGCAGCCATTTGTAAATATCCATAATAAAAGAAAATAAGGAAGTTAAAATTTAATAGGGTAAGATACAATGAATACAGAAGTGAGATCCAGAGGGAATTGAGTGAGTTAAGGTAAAAATGGAAAATAACCTTAATAGCTAGATCAACAACCATCAATATTATCAGTATCAGTGCTACAGAATATGAAGTTAAAACATGGAGAAGCTCTTTTTAAATTAAGAAAAAAGAGGGGAAAAATGGTGATGAACTTGAAAGTTCCTTGCTCCAACTCACTTCTCTCTTTTAATTTAGTAACGCTTAAGAGAAAATTTTTCACAGACAATTTACTGATCTTTTATCAGCAATTTGTGAATTGAGTACCATATAATCTAGCAGATGGAAAGTAATTCCAAACTGCTATACAAGGCAAGAGGATTTTATAGATAGGCTAAAGCAGGGTTACTTTCGTTATAGGAAGCAAAGTGAAATCTTGGAGCCAGTCAGGGAGCTTGGACTAAGCATGCAAAAGCTGATTGATGGACCTAGTCCTTCATTTCCTAGGGGAGCTGAGCAGAACTTTTGTTAAGGTTGGGTTTTCTGATGTGGGGCTTAGCATGAGGGACTCCATCTTAGACCTACTTTAGATATTTTAACACTATTGTTTTAATCATTAGACAGGTTTCAAATGATGCTTTTCTCTTAGAAACAATCCCTGATCGTTCATGTGCCCCTCTCATGTGCTCTCCTAGAGCCCTTTACTTCTTCTATCATAAGTCTATATAGCATTTTTTTAGTTTCTTGTCTATTATTCCCTACAGAATTATAAAAATATGATCTCAGCATTTGTGTTATTCCTACTTCTCCACATATGGAAAATTCCCAATAAGTATTTGTTGAATGAATTAAAGATATGAAAATGAGTGAGACATGCATGGAACAACTGAAATAAGAAAGAAAAAAAAAACTACAATGAGAACAAGCAACACAAAAGCTGTAATCTAAAACATATTTGAAGAAAACTTTGCTCCAAAAACAAGACTTGAATATGCAGATGAAAAGACTTTATCATATTCTTGGTAAAATAAATAAGTTGAAAGAAAGAAAGAAAGAAAGAAAGAAAGAAAGAAAGAAAGAAAGAAAGGAAGGAAGGAAGGAAGGAAGGAAGGAAGGAAGGAAGGAAGGAAGGAAGGAAGGAAGGAAGGAAGGAGAGAGAAAGAGAGAGAGGAAGGAAGGAAGGAAGGAAGGAAGGAAGGAAGGAAGGAAGGAAGGAAGGAAGGAAGGAAGAAAGGGAGGGAGGGAGGGAGGGAGGGAGGAAGGAAGGGAGGGAGAGAGAGAGAGAGGGAAAGAAAGAGAAAAAGAAAGAGAAAGAAAGAAAGAAAGAAAGAAAGAAAGAAAGAAAGAAAGAAAGAAAGAAAGAAAGAAAGAAAGAAAGAAAGAAAGAAAGAAAAAGGAAGGAAGGAAGAGAAAGAAAGAAAAACTTTTTTTTTTAAGTATGAGATTAAGAAAAAATTATGCATGTGTCTAGGCAGGAAAAACCTAGTTATAACATAAGAAGAAAAATCATGCTGGCTTCTCCAAAGCTGGAGGGGGGGGAACTTTGATAACTTCCATTTGTTACACATAGCATGTTGTTTTAAGTGTAAAGAAAAGAATAAGCTGTGAAAGATCCCATGAACTACAGCAGCCACATTCCCTTCTTGAAAACTTGTTGAGATATGAAGAAAAATGAAAAGTCAAGGATTTAAGGAACTGATCATTATCAATGAACTAAGTTAAATTTTAAAACTAAATTACTGTAAATATAATTATAAGACTGAGTCCAAGTGTACAAACAACGATTTAATACACAATGCATGAATAAAAGGAAGATAATACCACACTCTAATAATCTGGATATAAAATAGAAATGCAAAATTAATACAAGACCTTATTTTTAAAAAAGATAATAAGTAATTATTATAATCATAAATATATATATTATATATAAATAACATAAACTCTTTGTTTATACTCATAAAACTTTCATAGTATGGAGAATTATGAAGTGGAAGAGATAAAAACATGTTATAGCCTTGATTTTACATATGGGAGAATATGAATATGTAAATAATTTCTTGAGTTTGATATTTAGAGCCATTTTTGTTGAAACTTTAAAAAAATCATTTCAAAAGTAGACACTTTTATGATTCAAAGCAAAGCATTTGTTTCTAAATAACCAGGGAAGGCAAAAACAAAACTAAACAAAATAAAATTGCTCATATAGCAGATGATTTGAAAGTAAGGGTAAAATAAACATAAAATAAAGACAAAGAACAGAAACTAAAATACCAAAATGACAGAGCTAAGACCAAATATATCATTTGCAATTACAAGTGAAAATGGTTTAAACTCTTTTGTAAAATTCAGTGTATTGCATTTTATCATAAAAATTAAAATTAAAATAAAAGCAAAATTTAATAAATCTTAAATGCCATAAGAATATAACAGAGGAAATAAGTACAAAATCATAAATTAAAGTAAAATTCAACAAATCTAATATGAATAATACAAAAGTTGGCAAGTTAATGAAAGGTAAAATGCAGAAATGAAAAATTCAAAATGTTCAAAGACCAAACATATACACTATAACTATTAGTGATTTAGTTTAACTGTCCTTAAACATTTATTAACTTATTCTGAATGAAAGAAGATACAAAATAATGATTCCTCTTATATCATGTCCAAGGACAGGCAAAACTGAACTCTAGTGATAGAAATCAGTAAATGGTTGAACAATGGGGGCGGAGGGTGGGTGGTAGATTACTGGATTTACTGTAAAAGAGAAGAAAGGAATCTGTCGGAGTGATGAAAATGCTCTATAATCAGTGGTTCCTGAATAGTGGTCCCAGACTAGCAACGTAAGTATTACCTGGGAACTTCTTGAACTTGAAAATTCTTGGACCCCACTCTAGACTTCTGAAACAGAAAGAAAATTTTTGAAAGTGGGACTTACCAATGTGCATGTTGTTAACAAACCCTCCCAGAGACTTTGAATATGTGCAAACATTTGAGAATCAGTGCCTTGTTTGGGGTTGTAGTACCCGAATGTAATAAATTATCAATAGAACTAAATGTTTAGAGACTGTTTTATTTTATGTAAATTATATTTATTTTTAAAATAAAAACTCAAGTACAAAGAGTCACTGTTTAAAAAAAACACACCTCAAAACACAATGGCTTACATGTTGGGATAAAAATGAAAATAACATAAAAATAAAACTCGCCAAACAATATAAATGTTATCACAAGAAAATTTTTAAAAATACCAAAGAATAAAGTTTTATAAAAACAAAAAAAGTAAAAATAAAGGAGTAGATTGAGAGGAAGCACCTGAAATTAAGGGAATGTGATGTCCCAGGACTTGTTTAAATACTCCAACCTAAAGAAAGTTTAAATGGCTTGTTTCAGAAATACCTATTGATTAGTATATGATATGAGGTTAATGTACAAAAAGAAAAAATGCAAATTAGTTATCTTTAATTAATCAGACAGAATTATGTGTAATATTTAATGCTCATTAGAGAACATGAGATATCAAAAGATCTCTTAAAACAGAGGTTTCTTCAATATCCTGCTCAGGAATTTGGCTGTACAGCATGGCTTTGTTGTAGGGGACAGGGAAAGTCTTTATATTCAGATAACTTAACCAGTCAATTACTGGCAAGTGCTAACAGCTGTACTCCATTATAGACAACATATGAACTCTAAGGTAATCCATCATACTTTATATTTGTACAAGTCCCTGAATGCCTATTTACAGGATAGAGTGTCGTGGTCTCAAAGGAATGTGCTGAGGCATTTAAGGAGCAGTGTATCAGTGTTGTTAAAGTAGGAGTTAGTGTCATGTCATTCTAGAAGGAAATTTAAAAAGCCTTTGATGTCCTTATGGGCAATTACTTAAAAATTCAAATGCTTCATAAATTTCTATACATTTCCCTATATGATACCATTATGATTTTTTTCTTAATGGTAAATTTAATCCACAGGAAAAAAAATATTTTTGAATGGGAAAAATGCAATGAAAACAATTGATTTTCATAACACTCATTTATTCTAAATAGAGAATAACATAATGACAAGAGAACCCAGCATTGTTTGGAGGTGTTCCTCTCAACTAAGTAGTTGGAGAAACAGGGAAATTTATGAAGAAATATCTCCTGATATAAAGGCAAGATAAGGAACAGTGGTTTTGGTATTAACTGTGGGCAGTGACTTAGGAAATATCTCCTAGGATATACAAATGTTATCTTACATTCAACAACAACAATAATAACAGCAATTAATAATCTGTCATCTTGACCCCCACATAGCTTGATATCTTGTGTCCATCGATTCATCAACCAGTCATGACATCTGGAAATCATAATCGATTTCTTCTCCTCTTTATTTTCCTATTTGTTACTAGTAATTTTTTCTTTATCTCCTTTGCTATTTCTATCCCAGTCAATTTAATATTAGGCAGTGCTGTCCAATAGAACTCTCTGAGGTAATGGAAAACTTCCATAAATCTTTACTGTCCAGTATGGTAGCCACTAGCCACATGTTGAGCACTTGAACTATAGCTAGACAGACTTAGGAACTAATATTCAATTTTATTTAATTTAATTAATTTAAATCTAATGATCTGCTATAACTATTGTCTACTGTATTGAACAGCACATGTCAAGGGCTTCATAAATTCACTTCATTCATACATGCATTTAGTCATTAAAAATATCTTTTGGGAAAACCTACCTGTACCAAAGCATAGTGAAGATGCAAATTCCCAAAGTGCCTAGTGGCAAAGAAAATAAAGTGATAGAGTTGTGTGCCCAGGGTGTTATGAAAGAATGGGCAAATACCAACTAGGTGCTCAGAAAAGACTTCTTGAGGAAGGTGGTGCTTGAAATGAGACTTAATGGCTACAGAGTAAAGATGGGAGAAGAACATATGCAGGAGGCATGCACCCTGTTCACAGGACAAAAAGAGCATGGCCCAATTGGGGAAAATTATGGAAGTTCACAGTGGCTGAAATCTGAAATGTGAAGTAAGAAAAATGTCATGAGATGAACTCGGAAAGTTAATCAAAGAAGCCAGAGTCATGTCTAACTTTTTATTTTTTTCCTAAGGTGTTTAGAACATATTTGTTAGGTAATGGACTAATCAAGGTTATTTCATTTTTTTGTTTATTTTTAAGAAAAAGAGATATAATTAAATGTACATGTTAGAAAGGTTATAAGATGCAGGATGGAGAATGGGTTGGGGGGTGCAAAATTTGTGGGGAAGGTAATTTAGGAGATCATTCCCATGATCTCGACCTGCATTGGCAGTAGAGAGAGAAAATAAAATGTAATGGGAAAAAATATAGAGTTAGAATCAACAAGATTTGGTCATTGATTACCTGTATGAGGTGAAGGGACTGAGGGAATCAAGACACCCAATAGGTTTCTGACTGGCAAATTTGGCTCGCAAAGGACTGATGATGTCACTCATCAATGTAGGAAGTTTTGACCTGGGCTAAAAAGTGTTCCTAAGATAACTCACTCACATGGCTATTGCCATAGGAACCTGTTGATAGAACTTTTTGAGTGTCCTCATGAAATAGAAGGTTACATCTCCCAGAGAAAGTGATGAGAGAGAGAAATGTTGTTTTTTTATGACCTAGTCTTAGAAATTGAACCATACTTCTGCCATATCATATTTGTTAGAAGGAAATCACTCACACTCCACGGGAGAGCATTTAGATTAAGCTCTAAGAAGGGAGGTGTGCAAAGAATTTATGGACATATTTTAAAACAACTACACTAATGAATGTAGGGAAAATATGAGCTCATCTATTATAATAGTTAACTTTTCTCTAACTAATATAGGGAAACTATGAGCTTAGTTCTGGTCCCACTAGTTTACCTCTGTGAAATATATAAATGGCAATCTTCAATAGACTCTCAAATGTTTGGTTGTATATCCCAGGAGAGATAATGGCTGAAGCCATGGGAATGGATGAAAATAATTCAAGAGAGTTTGGAGAGTGGAAGAAGAGGGCCAAAGACAGAATCTCTTGTAGGGTGTATACCGACAGCAGGAGGATATTGATGGAAGTGGAGCCCAAAAATGATTCCAAAAACTAATAGTCAAACTGCGTGAGGAGAACCAAGAAAGAGTGGTGTGCATAAGTCAGTGAATCATAGCATTTTTCAAAGAGATGAATGGATATAATACACATAGGTTATAAGCTACTCCCGGAGAGGAAGAAACAGGGTAAGAATGAAGAGTTTTAGGTATTGCCTGTATTTCATTTTTTTAATAAGACAGAGTTCAAGAAAATATGACAAATGTTTATATTTGCTTTATCTAAATGGTAGGTAATGAGTGACTATTACATGTTATACATATTTTTATATTTAAAACTTGTATATTTGAAGTATTTACAATATTGATAAAATTCAAAGAAACTGATTAACTTTGCCAAATCCTGCAAAGGTCAAGAAGGGCAAGGACTGGAAAATGTGCATTGAACTTGAAAATAAAGTGGTCACTAGGGACCTGGATAAAAGTAATTTAAGTGAACTAGTGGTGGAGAAGCCAGATCCCAGTGGCATGAGAAGTTCATGGGGGGTAGGCTGGAAAGCTCAGAAACAGGACTTTGTAGGACCTAAAGAAGTTATTATAGAAGTTATTACACGTTTGTTACTGCTTTCTTCAAAAACAAAGTGACATATTTATTTACAGACTAAGAAAAAAGAAGCCAGTAGAGAGGGGAGGCAGAAAACCACCCTCAAAGAGCAGGACAAGATCCAGAGAGCAGACAGGTGCCTTGTTATGCAAGGAACATGGGCTTTTCTCTTTTGTGTGGGGTGGGGAAGAAAGGTGAGAGGGTGGCAATCCAGGTTCCTGCACCGCAGGAGAGTGAGGGAGTCACTGGGATGAGGATGGGTAGGGGCTTGAGGAGAGTGGTAAAAGTCTGGATGTCTGTTTAAGGAATCAGAAACTAACCCGTCACAAGGAAAAGTATTCCTAGTGGCTGGGAGCAACAGCCTGACTTACACAGGCTGGTTTCTCAGAAGTAAATGGTGAAACGGAATTTGGGATGCAAATATTTACTGTGGATCATTACCTGTGAAAGAGTGGACATCACCTCCTGATTTTTTTGTGGGCCACTAGGTGAATAATCTGTGCATCATTCACATAGTTAAAATGAATAGTATCAATGTGGATGAATCAGAAGAATAAAATATTGAGTGAAAAAAACAACCACCTGACAGAGGATACTTGCCATATTATTAAACTTTATGTACATTTTTAAAACAAACCCATGGTATAATTTATGGATGGAAAAGTATAGAGCAAAAGTACAAAAACATCTATGGGAATGACACAAATAAAAAAATGGCAAGGAAAGGAAGGTTCTGGGAGGCAAACATGTCAAGCCTCATGCTTGACACAGGAAACGCTGCAGATGCTAGCTAACATAATAAAACATGTTAGCATGTTTTTTTCTTATTGGTACATATACATGTGTCTGTTATAGTATCTTATTTTATTTTTGCATGTTTAAAACAATACTTAATGATTAAAATAACAGCATCAAGTACAATTTTTCCTAATTCCAGAAGGCCAATAATACTCATTTCCAACATGGTATGGAATTTTAACCTCCACTTTCTGGGGACCAAACCTCAGTGAATTGGTGACCAAGTGAATAGTCAAGTCAGGAACATACCTTTGGCTGAACACACATGCATGCATGCATGTACATGCACACACATGTTCTTGGTGTAACAAAAACACAACCTCATTTAAAGACTAAGGCCAAATGCATTTGTCTTTTCTCTTTATTTGATGAATTCTTCAAGGGCGAGGACTGTGTCCCTTTATGCTCCACCAGCCATCCACAGCATATTGTGAGCACTCAATAAATAATAATTAATTCAGTCCCTTAATAATAATCATGCATTTACTCAATAAATAATAATTAATGATAATGAAATGACTGAAAAGAATGGCAAAACTTAAAAAAGTTGTAAATGAGATATAAATGATGAAAAAATATATAAATGAAAGTGTGAACATAATGAAGTGTAATTTTTGTAGATGCTAACTTAGAACTTGAGCCCTGTGAATTTGACCTAGATATTTTGCACTTTAGATGTTACAACATTCTTGTTCTTTTAGTTCATATTGTTCCCAGTGTCTTAGCTATAATCACATACGTTGAATATATAAACCTGCATTATGCATTTGTGTACATATATGTATATACACATATTCCTATGTATATTTATATATGCATAAACTCACATTTTTCCCATCTTGATCTATATATCACTGACCCTTGACAAGTCTATGAGGCATTACATTTTCTTGTGCGTGCATGTGCATGTGTGTGTGTTTGTGTGTGTACATGAAGAAGCCCCTCCACTTTGTAACACCATTGACACTATTTGAACCCCAGATCGTCTATGTCCCCTGTCCTCAACTATCATAGGTGTTAGCTAATTATATTACTACCAGATTACTATTTAGTTTATCTCAAATTAATTTATAATGAGCTAGTAGCAATTCAATGAATTACTTTCTTACTTTAATAAGGATTGTTGATACTTTCCTCTTAAAATGTGTGCAACAGTGTGAATTCCAGACATGTCTATGTTGGAAACAGGGATCCTTTTGACGCTATTCAAGTTATGGTATATTTACATACTTTTATTACTCAATTTCAGAT
The DNA here is from genome assembly GCA_030848825.1 of Tadarida brasiliensis. Classification (NCBI taxonomy): domain Eukaryota; kingdom Metazoa; phylum Chordata; class Mammalia; order Chiroptera; family Molossidae; genus Tadarida; species Tadarida brasiliensis. Next base: position 56,410,920 of record CM061257.1, on the reverse strand, counting down.
GTCCAGTGAATAGTAAATTCACCCAGTCATTATTTCTAAATATCTAGCTTTCCCATCCAACAGATGAAACAAGAAAAATATTGCTTTTGAATTATTTTACTTTACTTTTAGGTTGCATAGATACAGTTATATTATAATTTAAACCAACTTTCAGAAGTCCATTTGGTAAACAGAGCAGTACACTAAAAATCGTGTAATGTCGCAAACTAATTTAAGTTGATATGACCAGAATCACCTCCTGAATTTTGTTTGTTTTTATCTTGGACATCTTATCTGAGACTCATTCATTCTTTTTTTCCTCTCCATAACTGCAAATGAAATTACTATTTGCCTCATTCAGGTTCCAGTATATGCCTCTCCGAAAAATGAATGAATGTCTGTTCTTTCTGAGTTGGTTTCATAGAGCAACTAAAAAGAGTGAACACCACATTCAAAGAACCATGTAATTCACACAAGGCTTTCACTGATGAGAACAATTTTGCTAAAGCATGAAAGCTTTTTAAAAGGAGGATAATATAAAAAAATAGATGTAATAAAAGGAATAGGCCCTTTGGATGACAATGGGTGATAATAAGCATTTGATGGCATGCTTATGAGTTATTTTGTTATTTTATTCTAATGGCCTGAAAGGTCCTTTAAGAATGATCTAGATGAATATATGTTATACAGGGATAATAGTTGGTTTACTATTTAACTGTAAAATAAACTTCAAAGTCAAAGAACTTCCTGTGTTATGTTGATTGTTTAATTATGTACTTTTGAAAGGCATGGTTTTCATATGCAAAATATCTTCCTGACTTGTGCATGTTTTAAAAGAATTCTCTTATTCAAAATGTAAAAACATAAAAATAAATACCTTAATTCAACCAGGGAAATTGGTTGATGAGTCCTCTAATGGAATAACAAGTCCACTCTGCCCCTTTAAAATTCACCTTTGTCTCTAATGCCTCAGCCACCACTGAAGATTAAAGACAGGATTCAAGGAGGGCTATTTCTCACACTTTACCTGCTCATTAAATGCCAAGCTAGTTTTTTATTCAATTATATATCTGCCAATGAAAATGGTGAGCAAAGACAACATCAAGGCCGTGTTTTCACTTTGATCATTGTTCTCTAGTGAATTACAGGGTGGTGAGCTCTCCTACAACAATTTATATGGACCCAGGCTTCATAAATCTGGTACAGTGGACTGAGATGCTGAGCTATATGTTGTGATCATGTCTTTCTACTAACAGCATCAATCACCTGCTCAAGAGGAAGTTGCAGTCAAGAGTGTTCTGTCTCATGCTCTCGCCAGAAAGGACATCCTAACAGAGACTTTAAGGTGGCCCTTTCCCCTCAGACGTTTCTAAATTCACTCCTCTCTTTAGTTTTCAAGGTCTAATCTATTTTGTATTCCTTATTAGACAATGTAAAAATGAACAATAAATATACAAATTATATTCCCATGAGAACATTATATGTGCAAGCCAACATTTCTAAGAATGGAGATAAAATTAAGAGAATGCTAGGTGCATTTGCATATGAAAACATGAACTTTCCATGTCTAGTTTCACTCAAAGTTGGAGATGTATTTGAGATAAAATGATTTTTATGTTTGCCCTTGTGATGGGCTGCTTCTAACTCATTTTTTTAAATGAATAATTTTCTCCTTAAGGAAGTACTAAACTTAAATGGAAACCAGCCAACACATCTGTCTCTGAAATGTTCCAGGGCAAAGATATTAACAATGAGTCCGATAGGTTGTGCATCTGGCCACCAACATTTGATGTGGAAAAAAGGAGAGCTGTGACTAATATACAGGAAATTATGTCATTTGACACTATATTATAGTAGAGAACAAAAAAAAAATTAGGCTGCTTTAAATGAAATGAAATAAATATAATCATTTTAGGTATAAGACACGGTAATTACACTATTGTTTTAGTGCATAAACAGGAGCATAACTACATATTTTTACTAAAGAATTACTAAAAGTAAATACATTATACGCCTTTCACACTCTGATTTTTCATTTGCCCTCCAGAAACTGTTATTTGATAACTCTTATGGGAGATTTGTTTTTTGTGCAAATTAATTTGTAATCAAGTTGTTGATTATTTTTAAAAGTAAGGCCCATTTGTTGAACACTATTATCCTTGGCATTACTGGATAATCCACAGAACATTTCTTTCCTTCCTTTAGTCTCCTATTTAAAAAAAAAAAACTTTCTGAAGTACAAAGTGTGTAGGAGACACTTAGTTTCAGTTCTTAAGGCAAATATGATGGCATTTAACTGGGGAGAGAGAAGAGTTCTCAGAACGTATTTTTTTTCTTACCAGTGGAGAGCACATGTTACACTTTCAGAGAATGCTGTTCCCATCCTTGGTTCTATCATTTGTGATCATTTTAGAAAGCCATTTAAATAAGAGTTTAATTGTATACATTTTATCAGACTGACTTCTTTCATATGGCTGGCAGTTTTAATTACTGTTGATAATATTGATTTGCCAATTATATGAGTCTGGAAATTGAAAGTTCAATTGAGTTGACTTTTTAAAACATATAAAATGGTAATAATTTCCTCCGACCCTTTGTGCAAAGAACTAAAGTTTTCATCTCATGTCTGCCACTAACTGGCAGCTTGTAAAGCCATGGACTCTCTCACTTCATCTGTATGATGAAGACCATTTTTAATACAACAATCTCGTAATGGATGTAGAACCAGATTGTTGAAAGATTTGTTTCCTGCTTATTAAGTCATTTTTAAACCATCTGTACCTGAATTACATCTTGCTTTGAGTATGTGGGTAATAAAGACATTTAAAGGAATGTTGGATAATACAATTCAGAGCACTAAAAAACGATACCAATGCCAATAGTATGTTGTACAAATACATGGAAACATGATAGTAAAAGTACTGTGTCAATATTTCTTTTTTATAATGTAAAATAATGCTTATAAATTATAAAAGCACAAAAGTATAAAAAGGAAAAAGCCTTATACTCTTAGAGGGATTCATGTTATTTTAGAATATTTACTCCCACTTAGTTTTTCTGTTCATGCACTGCTTTGTATTGAATGGAATTTTGCAAAGTCGGATGTCTGTGGAATCCTAATCTATATTGAAACAAAAATACTTTCCATGATCAAAAAACTCTTCTTGTAAACATGAAAATAATTTAAGGCACACAAAAGAATATTTTAAAAGGTTATTTCAAAGAGCAGGTGTTTGACAATATCTTTCCTTCTCGATTGCAAGCCTGGTTACTTCACACACCTAAGCTCAAAGTCCTTGAATACTAAAATGTCAACAGGTTTCTAGAAATAGCCCAAAAGAAATTAAACAGTTAAATGGAAAGATTGAGATTGTGATAGGCATTTTGAGATTTTCATGTAGAAGATTATTTTAGATTTTTTTCTATATAAAGGAGTTAAGTAACAAAAAATGAAAGCAACTGCCTAAAGCGATGGATGACAATTACCACAATATCAAGAAAATGAAGCTGATCCATCTTCAAAAAGCTAGTTCAGTTAGTAACTACAGAAAAGAATTTATTAAAATATTAGAAGTGCACTTTTCCCTGGAGGCTTTTACAGTATCATCCATGTACTGAAGAGTTTTATATCTCGATCTTCAGTGTGGTCTCTCTTCTCACTCCAGACTCGTGCACCCAACTGCCCCAAACCAACTATGTGGATGGTTCAGAGTCACCTTATATTCAGCGTGCCCAAAAGTGCACCTAGCACATTTTGCCCAAGCCAGAAAACACAGGGAGAAGGAAATCTCCTTCCCTTTAAACTCCAAATTCAATCAATCATCAAGTCCTGTCTTCGTACTATGTATATACCTCTTGGCTCTGTTTTACTTCTCTCTATCCCATGATGACCCCTTGCATTCAGACCACCACTGTCTCTCATCTAAATATTCAACAACAGCTCCTAGCTGGCCTCCAGGTCTCCTGTTCCTCTCCAATCCACATTGCAGTAAGAGAGAGAAAGAGAGAGAACAGAGAGGGAAGGATGGGGAGGGTCGAGAGAACTAAGTGAAACTCTGATTTATACTCATCCTTCAGAAAAATCTTTAAATGTTTCCTGTGCGTAAACAATTAGAAGTCATTGTGGTGGCTTTCACAACCTGGTTCTTGCTTTCCTCTTCAGCAACATCTCTCCAAACATGCTGCTTTAACCAGGGCCCCAAATTAACTGAAATGCTACCCTTCAAGGCAGCATGCCCCTCTACTCTTGAGCCAAAGCTTGTGTTTTTGTCTTTGCTTGAATATTATGTTCCCACCTTTGCATTACCCCCTCCAATATGCTTCAAAAACATCTGTGCTTTCCTCATCAGAAGGCCTACCATATGGCACTGAGATTCCTGGCTACTTGTCAGGCATAAGGGTAGGAATTGCGTCTTTAGAGCCATTGTCCCCCCCGGCCTATATTTTCTAGATTTCTCCCATTTCTTTCATCTGTGCACTTGGTCTCCATCCAGCTGGGCCATCCATACTTTCCGGAACTTGCCCCTACCGTCCTTCCTCTTTCCATTACTTTCCCTTAAAATCACTCACATTTGCCAATATCTTACTTGTTCTTCAAAGTCCCTTCCCTGCTTACAAAGTACAGAACTCCTCAGAGTCTTTGTAACACTATGTGACACTTAACTGGCCTTGGATGTTAGATGACATTTTGCCTATCTTTTGCCTTGGCAGAGACTTCGTATTATATATCTGAGTACCCTTAATTCCTACCAGTTAACACCAGTACCAGGAAATAATTGTTTTATGTATAAATAAATGCCCATTAATCTCCAGGTTTAGAAACTGACGTGCTAGGTATGCTAACCTCTGTCTTGGTGTTTCTTCCTGGCATGCCTTCTCTTTTTCCTCTCTGGAATCCATCTGCCCTTTTCCTAATTCACCTCCTTAAAGAGACATTTCAAAATCACATTCTCCGGGAAGCCTTCTTGAACTCACCTGCCATACTCTGACTTCTCACTCGCTCTCTCTTTTTCTGTGTTTCCTTCGTATTTTATTTCTTAGAATATTACTTTGCACATGCTAACATAACGCTGCTTTTTTCCACATTATTTCCATGATATTTGTCTCCTAAAACAACTTTCAAGCTCTAGAGATATGCTTTCCAAGAGGGTTTTCTGCTATGATGGAAATATTCTATATCTGTGCTGCCCAACAGAATACTCACGAGACATACAACAGAATACTCATGAGACATACGTAGCTACTGAGCACTTGAAAAGTGGCTATTGAGACTCAACTGTACTTAATTTAAATGTAAACAGCTACATTTGGCTAGAGGCTACCATATTGAACAATGCACTTTTCAGTGCTTGAGACAGTATATTTTAAGTTATTACTCTTCCCTAAGGTGTCTGGGACCTAACAGGAAGCAATTCCTCACTTTATAAGGTACTTTACAATAAATATATAAAATACAATCAAATACAGAACCCCACTTAAGTTTCAGTATCACTTAGATGCAGGCAGAATAAATATTATTATACTCATTTCTGAATACAGTGAGCAGGAGGTTAACCGACTTATTTGAGGTCATCTGGACACCACTGGTCGGTTAGCATCTGTCCTTTTCAAAATTATTCTAATCCTTATGCTATTACCCTTTCCTTTTTAATGTTATTTTGACACTTAATAAAGTCTATCAATACTTACTCCTTAGAGTAAGAATGTTATTTAGATCACAGAATCTTCATAAAAGATAATTTAATTATTCATTCAAAAGTATTTATGAACCCCAGTAATAAGCCAGGCATGCTAGGAACTGGCAATAAAGTGGTGATATATGCTCCTTGCTATGGGGGGACCAGACACAGAGAGGATGGAGCTCACCTGACAATAGTATTTCACTGCATCAGGTGCATGGACCAAGCTCAGTGGCTCCATACTTCTTTTCCCACCTGTTAAGTCCAAACAAATATTTCAACAACTACCAGAAGATTCTGATTTTAAGAAGAAAGTAGGTTGAAATTTGTGATGAGATATGCATCCTCCCATCGGGAGAACCCATTGTTTGTCCGGTCGAGTTTGTGCTGTGCCGGAATGGTGGAGAATCTTCCATTTCGGAGCCCGTTTCTGTTGTTATTCTGTCGCAGCCCGAGAATGCTAACCTCCAGGGCACAGGGCAAGCCTCAGCTGTTCAGTCTCAACAGTAGAGGAAGGGAGGGCCGTTCAGCTTTGGTCTCTTTGGGAAAGGTGGGGATGTCATTTTTTAATGTCGACTTGTTAAATGTAAGTACATTCAGAAGGCTGGTAGTTCAATACTAGGTTTAAGTTGAAGAACAAAATGAAACAAATTAAAATTAGTAAGTCCAAGATAGCAGATTAAAAGGTGTACAGCATTTTTAGAGTGATGCTAAAGACTAACTGCCCAGACCTGGGTAAATATCTGAATTCCCTGATACCTGTTTATACTCCTTTTAAGGATTTTTTTTTAATCCTCACCCAAGGATATTTTCCCATTCATTTTTAGATAGAGTGGGAAGGAGGGAAGGAGAGAGAGAAGAGACATCAATGTGAGAGAGACACATCAATTGGTTGCCTCCGAATTACCCAGACTGGGGATCGAACCTGAAACCAAGGTACGTGCCCTTGACTGGGAATCAAACTCTCAAATCTTTGGTCCACAGACCAACGCTCTAACCGTTGAGCCAACCCAGCCAGGGCTTAAAGGGCTTTTTATATCTACCATTTCCCTGACATGCTTCTCCTTCTATTGAAATGTCATGACAATCACACATATTATATATGTATTTTTCAAAATCTTGATACCTTCTTACTCTTCTTGTAGTCAGTATAATATGTTAAATTTCCCTAAGCCTTATCTTTCTTCTCTTTAAAATAAAGACATCAAACTTTATTTTAAAGATCTTTTCCTACAGAACATTTTCTTTTCTAAACTATAATATGCTGTGCCTATAAATTTTTTGAGTTTTGAAGTATAAATAGGATGGATTCTTATTTATTTCACCTATTCATGTTTTGTTTTGGTTTTTTCATTTCACAAATATTTATTGAGAACTTGATAAGTGTCAAGCACTGTGTTGACTTAGGAGCAACAAAGTAAGACACAGCCCCTGCCCTCCAGGAACTCCATGCAAAGAACGGAATAAAGCTATACAGAAGGCTAATAAAATTGTCGCAGGTGACAAACTTCCCAAAGATGACAGATCACAACTGCTCTGTCTTTCTTCACAAAATATACCAAAGGTCCTTTTTACTTCACAAGCCAACAGGTACATTTTATTCTAATACCTTTGTGAGACTTCCGCAGAACCAGGAAAGTTTTGTTTTGCTAACTTCTTTTTTTTGGTACATACATGAATTATACAGTAGATAACCAATAGCCAGTTTATACTCCCTGCTGTCCTTCCAAAGCTTCATAGCCCAAAATAAAGGTGCTGCGGAGGTGGAGAACCCAATTTCCATTCTAAGTTTCACACAGTGGGTTTCAGTCAATTAAATGTTCTGTTCCTAAGATACAGTTGCTTATGGAGGCAAGTAGCACTCACATTTTGGGGAAAACATGATCTTGGTCTAGACAGAAGAACTGCCTTCCCCCAGTACTGGCTGAGAACGAGGTCAAGGGATTCTGTTCCGTTGCGGCAGGGATGTTAATGCCAATTTTATCTCCTTTCCCAGGCATCAACTTCTTATTACCTGGGTTTTGACTCCTCTGAGCAACACAACAAACATCTTGGAGGGGGGAAACAACATGTTTGTCGTTCTTTTTATCCTCACTAATGCATTGGAACTAGGCCATCTGGCTGCCTTTTGGGTAAATCCATTTTATAACAAGATTTTTTTTGTGTGTGTGTGTGATTCAGTAATTAAACCCCTTTGGATAGAGTTCAAGATGGACCTGCCTTATGCTGAATTTTGCTTTATAGCAAACTGTTAGTCACAAGTGCCAGTGAATTTATAAATCAGGACAAGAAATCTCTTCTGGATTTCAGAAAATTGACCAGATCCCTGAGTTTCCTTTGACCTTAGGTTCACTCTTCAGAGGTGAGCAAGGTGAGAATGTGCTTGGAATTCCATTGTCCTGCCCCCAGTAGCATTACTAAGACAGTTATCTGCCATCTTCACCCTAAATCCAACCCCCAGGGCTGAAATGTTAAAATTAAGACAGGAGAGTCTTAATGTTGTTACTCATTGCTAAAGCAGAGACATCATAATAGACTTACTTATTCAATCATTCATTCAGTAAACATGTGCTAGATCCGAGGGTGCAGATTCAGAAACAACTTGGAGCTCAGCTTCACTATAAGATGATTCATTGGAGACCCAATATTCCTTTCTTGTCATTGTTATGGGAGCGCTTCAAACATCAAAATGTGATTTGCCATGACCTCATTTTTAAATATTTTCTGAGAACAATTCATTTCTTTTTTAAAAATTACCTTGCTGTCCCTTAAACTCAAAAAGTATAAATCAATAAAAAAAAAATGTGGTTAAATGTCAAGTGCTCAGGCAGGTTTTTCTTGATATCTTGGGGGGCAAATTTCAGCTTCTTGGCCAGTTATTCTCCTAATTTCTTTTGCCATGAGTCATGGAAAATCATATTCAGTTTGAGAATTTTCTTCTGGTCACTGAAGATGTTGCAGAACAGCATCAATCTGATTTGACTCTCACTGTTTGTCTTTCTCTTGTTTTTCGTACTCACTGTCTGATTGATGAGATGTACCATCTCTCAAATGCCTATGTATTTTCTCAGCTATGATCTAGTTATAATGTCATTCGTATCAGTAGCAGTGGGAGCTTGTTTAACAAGCAAAGCAACCCTCTGTGGCAGTTAATTGGGTAACAATTTACTCTTATATCAAGCTAAATTGTTTGAATCTTTTAAATAGATAATGGGCTGGGAACTGCTCCTCAGTCATAAGAATATCTTGTCCTGGGAGAAGTAGGTTATTTGAGTTTTAGCATTTTCCTTGCTTGAATATAGATTTGCTCTCTTTTTTCTGGCCCTATGAATGTATGGTCTAGCTTCCTTGAGTAGAGAAAGAATGCTCCTGAATTCCTGGAAATTCATTAGATGATACTTGACTTCAGAAAATAAGTGGTGACTTTGACTTTGTGGCTTCTCTGTTGACTGACATAAACCACACCCCCCAAGAATGGGCAGCTGACATGTGTAGTTAAAGAGGAATGTGCTATATGGCTCAGGCCTTGACTCTGCAGGGACTAATGGGGGATAATTCAGTAGGTTTAGTCAGAATTACATTTGGGGCCACACTTGGGAAAGATTTCTATCTTGCTTGCACTGAGGTTTTTTTTAAAGCTGCTTATGCAATTGTAGTTCACTTTGAAACTTTCTGGAAACCAACTTCATCATAAGATTTTTAAAGCATTTTTAGTTCTGGTTGGGTCCCCTACTCTAAGAGAAAATGATCTAAGTAGAAGCCGAGACATGCTGCCATCCAGGCATGTTTACCAAGAGGCAAATGACCACAGGTGCTAAAACCTCAAGATCTCACTCAGTTTGGATAAAATGAAAAATAGCTGATTGCAAAATTGTGAAATGTGTTTTTGTCACACAGTCTAGTGAGCACCATAGCATGATTGTTTCAAAGGATTATCAAACTGATCTTGTGTTCACAGGATTTTTGTGTGGTAGTGATTTCTTTTACTTGTAAGTTTTGTTCTTCTTGGCCACAGCAGGGGAATGCTCTCGGTATCATGTATGGATATCGGAAGGGACTGGAAGGCATATCCATGAGTTTTACAACTTGCTAGCTGGAAGTCCTCCTTATTAGTGAGGGGCAAACTCCAAAGATTCCTTGCTGAGAGTAAAATCCTCTGGTTGGGTTAAGACAACACTTGTAGACTTAGCCACCTAGTGTTAATGACCTGGGTTTGCATTGGTGACTGAGCTGATGAAGTCTAAGTGAACAGGAGTAAGACACACAGTGAATATTTGAAACTGCAAACACAAATTGTGCATCAGTGGGATTGCCCATGGTAGTCAAATTAGTGACCAAAGCAATGGAGTGTGTCACCATGTTTTTCCAAGTGTCGAACCTGTGATTAAGTACCACAAGGGGAATGCAGGTATGGTTCCAGATAAAGGACCAAAGGAGACTCTTTTCCTCTTGTAGAGTTGGCAAAAATTATGTCATTTGTGGAAAAGTCACTATTGCATGAAGAGTGGAGTCTTTGAGGGTTAATAGATTTTTAGTTTTTCTATTTCTTCTTAGATGCATTAAACTATACATCTTAATTTTATTAGAATGAAACTATGTAGAGACCATAATTAAAACAAAAGTGTTCCACTTTCCAACATGAACCTTTTCAGCTGTGTCCTCTGGTATTCTTCTCCATTTGTCTAAACAGAATAATGATATTGTTATTTCTTAGTTGAAAATTTTTATATCCACCACCCCACTCAGGAACCCCTAATTACAGGCATGCGTGTTTCCTTCTTCTATCATTCTAATCTAGTCCTTTCACCACTTTTGGTTAATTCAGCACTGAGTATGTACATTACTGCTATTTCACAGATATTAATGATTGCTGAGCTGCTTGATGTAATAAAGTAGGTTTCCATTCTTGCACAATTTTTGTTGTTTCTAGAGTTGTCTTTTTTTTTTTACCTTTTTACTTATAAATTATTATTTTGTAAAATTTATGAAAGAACTGACCAAACACATCAAATAAACTATCAGTTAAACTATTTTTTTCTTTAGGTCCTCTATATTTCTTCAGGAGTTTTCAACTTTCTTGTCCCCATCTTGACTGTCAGTCACTAGACCTTCTAGGATTTCTTCACAGCCATCTTGTCCTTTTCTGTCTTGGATCCCACAATGTTGGTTTTCATGTCTTCTGTATTATTGACTCACTCTCTGATTTGTCAGAGTGTATCCTCAGGTAGCTTTCTGAAAAAGGTTGCATTGATGTTTTAAAGTATCACATGTTTGAAAATATCTATATTCCATTTTCTCAATCATTGGTACTTTGGCTGGCTATAGGATTCTAGGTTGTAGGTTACTTTATTATTATTATTATTATTATATTTTAGAGAGAGGAAAGGAGAGAGAGAGAGAGAGAAACATAGATGTGAGAGAGAAACATCTATCACTTGCTCCCCATACCCTGGCTGGAGATTGAACCAGCAACCTGGGCATGTGCCCTGACCAGGAATTGAACCCACCACCTTTTGTGTACAGGACGATGTTCCAACCAACTAAACCACACCAACCAAGCACAGGTTACTTTTTTACTTTCTTCTATTGTAAGTCCCAGTGCTGCTGTTGAGAAATCTGATGTTGTTCTGATCACGGATCCTTGGCATTCGAGTTGATATTTTCTCTCCAAAAGCTTTTTTTCCTGTGTCTGGTTTTACTTGTTTGCAGCAGAATGGCCAACGTAGAACATAATTACAAATACTCAGGTGTGCAAAAGAAGAGAGTACTTAAGTACAAACAAGAGATATGATTTCCTTTAAGTAAACACTTAAACACAGCTGTGTCCCACATGCACCTGGGCCCTCGGTCTTTGTGGGGAAGCTGCCCTGCCTGTGGACCTACAAGGACGCCAGGATTCTCCTCCCCCTGTAATCAACGCATGAGTCAGCGTGCCAGTGGTGGTGATCACTGAGCTGGTTTCAGAGCCTTCCCCAGCCCTCTTCACATAATCTGGCTGGGTAAAGACATTGGAATTTCTGGAAAGTTAATGGCCCATAACAGTGAAGTATTCTATGAGACTCTCCTGGTGTCCGTGTGAAGGTGAGGGGACACACCCCGATGACTTTCTTCAGCTCGTGGTGCTGCCCATGCCACTGAGGACTTTGGACCAGGTGCCCTTGAAGAAGGCCTTGAAAATCTACCAGCAGTCCACCACCTCCCTGGACGTGATGTCTGCTCCTTGGTGCCCGAATGCATCATCAGCCACCACCTATGGTGTCGAAGGGGTAGGAGACCACACCAGCCATGGCAGTCACCATCTGGGCAATTATCCAGCTCACCACGATGTGTGCCTTTGACCCTGTTGAACCAGCCAAAGTGGGTGGCCAGGCCTGCTCACAGACCATGAAGCCCTGGTACAGGACCGGATGTCATCAGACATGGGGATCTTCACTGGACAGTCTCCGAGGCCTTTGAATTCCTGCTGGGTGCCAATTTCCACACCTAGCTCCTCCTGCAAGCCCACGGGTTCTGGACCAATCCATGGGGCAGATGAAGGAGAGGGAAGTGGCTCTGGCAGCACAGCCAGAGGCCAGATTGCCAGCAAAATACTGCATGTACTTGTCCACGTCCCCCAGGACGACCTGCTTGTACTTATCCTGGAATGCAAATCTGAGGGCTTGCGGGGGAAGTAGCGGATGACGTTGGCCAGGTTGTCCCTCCAAAAGGACAGCCCACCCTGCTCCTTGGGGATGCCCATGACGCAGTCGACGATGTCCTCGTACTTCTTGTCAGCCGCGATCTGCTTACTGGCATGTTGCAGCTCATGTACCTGGCCGCTGAGCTGTCCTAACAGTTCACAACTTCAAAAGCCAGTTTTTTTAGGTCATAACCATTGCGGTGACAATGCAGCAAGCGACCACCTGGTAATGTTGCAATTAGAGCACTACATTTGCAACAATGCCACGAGAGGACTGCTAAAAATGGCATAGACAGGGGAAAGAGCCAGAGTCCAACAGAAAGCATTGGCAGGGTCCAGCCGCCTGCATGAAGGCCGCAGCCTGGCCAGGAGAATGCATGGGCGCCCAGGCAGGGTCTTTTCTCTCCAAAAGCTTTTTGCCATCTTTTCTTTATTCCATTTTCCCCCCATTCCTGGTCTTCTTGCTGAGACCTTTAAATGTGAAATCACAAACAGATATTCGCAAGTTCTAGGAAACTTACTTGTATTCTGTCTTCAATAATTTCCTCCTTGACTTAAAAAAATATTTTTCTAGAATACATATAAGTTAGATGTTCTGCTGGATTGATTTTTGTCTTTATTTATTTATTTTTTGTCTTCCTGAGTCAATTCCTCAACTATATTTTACAGTATCCCATTAATTATTTATATTTCTTCTCCCATATTTTTACGTTTCTATAGCACTTTCTCATTTTCTAAACATTTTCCATTTATGTTATCTTGTTCTTAATGCATGGCTGCAAACCCTCTTCTTAATTCCATGCGAATATTAATTATAGAGTATTTTATTTTGGCCTCTATCTTTTAAATTAGAGATTTTTTTTTCTCAAATGTCAGGTTTCTCTTTATATTAAAAAGATAAGATGTACACCTGTACCTCTTACGGAAGTATGAAAGATTAGATATCCTCAGTGTTCCTCTTAATTAAAATTAACAAAATTATAGATAAAATATTAATGAAATGCATGTGGGGCCTGCATAAAAGGAGATGTGCAGAGACCAAAGCAAAGTGAAGAAGGAACCCATGAAGGCAAGCCACACCCGAGCCTGTCCAGCCCTGAGCGATTCTAAAGAGAGAGGAAGACACTGAAGGAGATCTCTGGATTTCTCCTCTTTGGATACGCCTTTACAAATACGCTGTCATTTCTCGTTGCCTTAAATTTGACTTCATAGCATAAAGGTTTTCCCCAGTAATGTCATTGTGTAAGGTGATCAGAAGCAGATAAATGGAATGAAGGCCAAGCAAAAGAGAAATTATTTCTCATCCTTTAAATATAGAAGAACAGTGATAATCTAGTACCGAGGGTCTTTACAACAATGTGTACCTGAGAAGGATTTCAGAAACACGAGTGTTAGGAGAGAGGAACCTATGTCTCCGCAAGCAGGTGGTTGCACAAAGGAGCCTGATAGTGGCGGCTCCGCAGTCCAGAAGCTTGGAATACCGCACAAGCACAGCCTTACTCTATCCGTAACAGACCCCAGGGTGTGACTTAATGATCAAAATTAAAGAAAAATTCAGCTACAGGTGCTACAAGGTGAAACATTAAATGGAAGCCCTGAACCGTGGAGCATAACACAGTCACATAACTTGAGCACTTTGGCAGGATTTTAAACTCTCTGGATTAAACTAGTCTTCTTAAGAAAAGGAATGTTTTTTTTTAAGTGTTTTATTCAGATGTACTATATCTATTACGGTAGGAATGATTTCTCATTGGCTGATAGTTATTCGTTTAGTTATTTACTTCACACACTTTAACTGAGTGCCTGTTCAGTGCCATGCCTCATACTAGGCACAGTGGATGCAGAGATGTTCCAAAGTTATAGTCTAGTAGTAAAAATGAACAGCAACTTTACACATCATGCTATGGGATAGTGAATTCTGTGATGAAAGGAAACAAAGGATGCTGTGTCAGGAGGGACACCTACCTCAGCCTGAATGACCCTCAGAGGGAGCTGACACTGAGGCAAAGTGAGACTAATTTAGAATAGGAGTGGTTAGGAGGGTCCCTCTAGAGAGAGGAAGTGTATGCAAAAGCATGAGAGACTTGGCTCAAATCAGTAATTTTGAGTTGAGTATACTGATATACAGAGAGCATGGACTGGGTAGCAAAAATGGAGATTCCATTATGAAGTGTCCCTGCCTGAAGTCACTGTGAAGCCATTGTAGGAGTTAGTAAGATCAGACTGGTAGCAGGGTGGTAAGTAGGTTAATGGGGATTACAGGTGAAGGTAGTTACAAAAGCTGCTACAGTAAACAAAGTAAGAAATAATAAAGTGCTCAATCAAGGTAGTCACTATTAATATAGGCAAACGGAAAAATTTAGGAAATATTTTTAAAAGTACAATCAACTGAAATTGATGACAATTCAATATGAGATAGGTGAGTAAGGGGAGGTGATGGGTCCAAGGTGATGTTTAGGTCTCCGATTTGAACAGTGGGTGCAGGTGCTGCTATTCACCCAGATAGGGTAGTCTGCAAAGAGAAGCAGCTCTGAAGGGAAACTGGTTCGGTTTGAGGTGGGTTCAACTTGAGATGGGTTTTGTTCACAGTGTCTTGCTAGGCATCCAAGTGGGGACTTGCATAGAGGGTTGTATGTAAAAGCCTTGAGGTCAGGAAAGAGATCTGGTCTTAGAGATGTACAACTGAGAGTTATTGCACAGTGACAGTAGTTTATGCCATTAGTATGGCTACATTATCCAGGAGGACGTTTAAGGGATCAACCTAAAGAAATACCGATTCTTTGGAAGCAGATAAAGAGGAAATTGTGAGAGACTGAGAAGGAATAGCTAGTGTAGTCAGTATAACCACGTGAGAGTGGTCTTCCGAAGTCAAAGCAGTTCGAAGAAGGAGCGTGGGTTACAGGTGTAATTGCTACAGTGCAGTCAAGCAAATCAAGGACTGAAAAGTGAAAAGAGTGATGCTATAAATTGTCATCCAATATAGATACATTTTAGAATAAAAGGTATTGTGATGACAGATTTTGTGTCAACTTGAGTGGTCCATGGGGTTCCCAGACATTTTCTCAACATTATTTGTGGGCATGTATTAAGGGTGTTTCATGCCTATTATTTGTGGGTATTTGAATCGGTAGACTGAGTAAATCAGCTTGCCCTCTCCAGCTGGGGTGAGAATCATCCACTTAGTTGAGAGTATGAACAGAACAAAAAGGCAGAGGGAGAGATTGCTCTTTCCCTGCCTGGCTCCTAGGCTGGAACATTGGTTTCCTTCAGCTCTCAGACTGGGACTTCCACCACCGCTGGCACTCCTGGTTCCCAGGCCTTCAGAATTAGTTATTTCATTAGAAAGAGAGAATGCCTTGTATTTTAATAACAATTACCAAATTTCTACCCACTTATTCTTCAGAAGTGCTCTTTCGGATACCAACTTTGTGGTTAGGCCTTGGCTCCCTGGGCAGAATGACAAGAAAGCTTGCTTATTCTGTGAACAATGTAGTTACTTCAAACCCACTCTCACTCTGGAAGAATGCAGATATTGAGGGAGAGTGTGGCTGTGGTTTTTAGTTAGTTTGTGCCTTTCCTGGATTTTCTTCGATTGTGTAAGCTCTTGAGTTCCAGTGACAATCGCTGTCTATAGTATTAACTTTCCCCAGAGATCCTGGGGAAACTCGAGTCATGAATAAGAAATCTTTTTTAAAATATGTTTCTATTGATTTTTTTAGAGAAAGAGGAAGGGAGAGAGAGATAGAAACATTGATGTCAGAGAGAACTATCAATCGGCTGCCTCCTGCATGCCCCCTACTGGGGATCGAGCCTGCAACCTGGGCATGTGCCCTGACCGGTGGAACAGGGACCTCTCAGTCTGTAGGATGACGCTCAATCCACTGAGCCACACCAGCGGGGCATGAATAAGAAATCTTAGCAAAATTATATTGTCATTTAATTAATAGAAGATATTACACTGTATCAAATGAGCATTATGGAGAATTTGGGTGATCAGTATCCACAAACCCATTTATCTTATCTAAATCTATTTTATTCTTTACCTGGGTTTGTCTTGGGATCTTGTGTCTTAGCTGCATCTTGGCTTTCTTGACTCTATGTTTTGACTCCAATTCCTTTTCTATCAGCCCTAGAAACATCTTTGTATCTTTGTTGTGGTAAGTAGCTCACTTTTCCAAAATTCACTCTAATACAGTTAGAATGTATTAGACTCATGGGAAAGCCAGAAAAATCACTTCTAACCCATTTACCACTGATTCTGGCCCAGTCTACAGTTTTCCTCATGCTGTGATACTTTTACTTTAAAAATCCACAGATTAAAAAATTAGCTGTTACCCATCTAAAAAGTTTCCATGCAAATCATCAAAATCCATTCTGATCTTACAAAATAGGGGAAGTAAATTGATTCCTTCCAATGTTGGAAAACACCTTGATGTAACTTGTTCTCTCATTTCCCCCTCATTCATCAGTAAACTCTGGAAATTTCTCAAGATTTTGTTCCAATATAAAGGATCTAGTCCATCCTTCTTGTAACACTTCCTTGATTTATGTTTGTGTGGTTTTCCAAATAACGTAAGTATTCAACGTGAATATTTTGCATTAAAACTGGAGACATTGTTCTTCCCCACAGAGCCATAGTCACGAATCTCTCGAGTCTGTTCTTCTGTGTCAGTTTGTATTACTGGATATGGAGCCTTCCTAAAAGCCCAGGTGGTGCAGGAGTCTTGATGAGGTGACTATGTTGCTATGGTGATTCTGCAGCTGGCCAAGTGGTCACTGTTTGGTTTATTCAGCAGTAGTTTTTGCAAACATTAATAAGAGTAAAATACAACTTCTATTTTTTTCTCCCTTGGGAGATGTAGGAAGGATGGATCAATAAATACATTTTGATTAATTAACTGTGAAGAGAAAATGGGAGAAAAGTAAGGATAGTCATCAATAAGGGATGTTTCTGGAACCCCGATGAAGCAAATGCTGAGATTGTTGTCAAGGTCAAAGACTAGAAGACAGTGAAATTAAACTTGGCTTGTCTCTCATATGGTATGTGCTTAGAGTAGAGGTTCAGGGAAATGTGATCCTTTTATACACAGATTGATTTACATGGTTATTAACTTCTGTAGTACTAATTAGCTTTAATCCAATGAGAAATAACTTGATAGAGTATTAATATAATGGTCAGAGCAACCAGAAAACTTGAAAAATTTCTCATGCTATGTTGTGGCTCTAAAGAACACTGTGATATTAAGCAAAATGAGATGAAACATTACCTATTTTCTTACTGCTGTTCAGTTTGTTATCCAGTGTCCTCATAGTCATACATGCTAAACAGCCTACAAGGGAATTGGAATCTAAACCAGGCTCATGTAGCTGTACCTGTTAGGACATAGATGTAATCTACCATTAAGGATTCTTTAAAAAAATTTTTTTTACTGACTAAAAGATAAACTCCTACATCCACACATGCACATATATATTCCTAAATTGATTAGATAAATATTTAGATATGTAGTTATTAGCTTGCTGTGTATGAGTAAACAAATGAGAGAAACTTAAAGCGTGAAGTAGTCTTAACAAAAGTGTAATACTTAAATATATTAGTTCTTCAAAAATGTGTAATGAATGAACAAACATATTCCTCTTAGAGTATCAGGGCACGGTTTTACCTGAAAGCCTCTGGTTAATTTTATAATTTACTATGCACTTATATCTGTCTTAGACTTAGTATAAGTGTAATGTCTTACATTTATAATAATTTTCTGAGAAGAACAAAACATACTGAAAGATTTTCTTCCCCAAATCTTTGAGCATGATGCATTTTCCAGAAAGATGTGTTCAGTTTTTATCCCATAGTTCTGTGTACCACTGAGCTCCCCGAAGTGTTGCCCTAATTGAACAGGTCTTAGCTCTGGCTGAGCAGTAGAAACACTAGGATATGTTTTTTACATGCCCATGTCTGGGCCTCACCAAAGTCCAGTTAAAGCTGAACCTCTGGCATAGATTCTTACATTGCTCCTTTTTATAATCTCATCAGATGAATCTAATGTGCATTCCGTGGTGAGAAGCCTGCTGCAGCTGGGGACTTACTCCACGCCGAGACACATGGATGAGGTTATACTAGCCATTACCATCATACCTATCTTCATATCATGCTTTGGTTTGAAACTGTGTCCTTCTTTCCTGGGACCATAGAATAGCTGTAAGTACAACAGTAAACTGTTTCCAGGGAAGTGGAAACTTGGTTCTCAGTGAAACCAGGTCTGGTGTGTGGCCCCTTGGAATCCTGAAGATCAGCATACAAGCTATTGATTCTACAGTAAAGAAAAAGAACTGCTATTTCTCAACACTTTGGCCATAGATAGTTTTCTCCATGGTAACTTCCTACATTTAGAGAAATTTTATTTTGACAAAATTTAAGTTGTTGGTTTTCGGAAGTAGTTAATAATTATAATTTTATCAGCTTGACTTTTTAAAAGCCCACCAAATTCTCCGACAATATTTTCAGTATTTGCTGAAGGATGACATCCCCCTTGACTTAATCATGTGCCAGATTACTCGTAAACCTGGACCATATGCCACTGCAATTTGTTGATGGGCCCAAGCTGTTTTGGTACATAAAAAATCCAAGGGGATTAGAACGGCTCAATCTTCACTGTGAGCAGAGCAACGACAGTAGGGCAGCTATATGCTCGCCTCTCTCCTTGTCCACACATTACCTCTGTTCTCTTCATTTAGGTCACTGGTAACTCCAAGTCTGGAAATCACAACAATGCCCACAGAAAAACGTATTTTACCCTAATTAGTTCTTTCTTTAGATGCTTAGAGCAGAAACCAAATTTCAGAGACACACAGATCATGCAAAGGATGGAATAGCAATCATTATGTGCACAAGTAGGAAATGTTTTCACAATTTTGGCTTTCGGATGGTCCCGGGAGAAAAGCACTCTTAAGTTGATGAGTGACATAAAGCATTTTCCTCCTATATCTGACTCCTGTTTTCTGCTCAGCACAGTTGATGGTGTTATTCTCTGTCATCAATATTTAAACAACTACAAGTTTCCCTGTTTCTAATAAAATAAAGACTCTTGACTTGAAATCAGAATCAGATGGTTGATTACATTATTAAAATTTTAAAACAACCTTTAGAAATATATAACTTTCAAGAAATATATAACTTTCAAATATATAACTTCCCCACACTCTACTTTTCCTTTCTATTGCAAGTGAAACTTTCCCCTAATAAAGAAATCATTGTGATTTATTTATATCTTAAGATCCTTGACAATTTCTTGATAACAGACACTTGTTTTAAACATCTGACATGGTGTCTTTAAAGATGAAGAAATAAAGCATATTGATTTGAAGTCTATCCATTTTTCATACTGCTAAGAGTGCTTTATAAAAATATAAAGCAGTGGGAAAATACTGGTTATTCCTATTTCTATGTTGCTATTATATAATCTGCATAGTGAACAGTTATGTGTGGATTTTGGAGGATAGAGTACTTGAGGTTATAGTTGGAAGCACTGTAAAGGTCACTCAAGCCAACACAGGAAACACCTTTGCATTTTCTTCTGCCCAGTTCAAGAATACTCTCTAGGTCTGGTTGGTTTGGCTCAGTGGTTAGAGTGTAGGCCTCCAGGCTGAAGGGTCATGGGTTCAATTCCCAGTCAAGGGCAGGTACTTTTTTTTTTTTCTCATTTATTTATTTTCTTTATTGATTTTAGAGAGAGAGGAAAGGAGAGGGAGAGAGAGGTAGAAACATCGATGAGACAGAACATCGATGGGCCGCCTCCTGCATGCCCCCCCACTGGGGACTGCGCCCACAACCTGGGCATGTGCCCTGACCGGGAATCGAACCCGGACATCTCAGTCCATGGGACGACGCTCAGTCTACTGAGCCACACCAGCTGGGCTCTGCAGTGTTATTTTAAAGCTGGTTGTGAGAAATGTATCAGACATGACAGAATACACTGGGCCAGAGAGAAATCCCAGATAGTGAGTGTTGTGTTGGTGTTTGGTGTCTCAGCCTGGGGAACCGGGACGTTATTGATCCGTACATCTTCATTAGGTTTCTGTTGACTGCTTACAGATGAAGGGTCTGGTAAGAAAACAGCCCCGGTCAGGGTTGTGGGTTGGTGTCATGCGGGAGGCATCCAGACACATTGATCTCTCTCTCTCTCTTCCCCCTGCCATCCTTTCCACTCTGTCTAAAAAAAAAAAAAAAAAAAAAAAAAAAAAAAAAAAAAAACAATGGAAAAATATACCTGAGTGAGTAGTTGAGTAGTAACAAACAAATAAACAAAAATACTCTATAAACTTTCCTGAAAATTCTTCTTTGAATGTTTGTAATGATGAGGAATGCTAGAGAGCCATTCTTTTTATCTGAATCCTACTCCCTGTAACTTTCGTTTGTAGCTCTGCCTTGGAAAGCTCAGCAGAATAACCTTAATTTTGTTTCCTCAAGATCACCCCTTAAATACTTGTGTGAAAGACACACCTTATCCTCAAGAATTTGACCGTCATGATGGCTAACTTTATAAATGCATTTGCCTTTCACTCCAGACCCCATTCCCTTTACACAGGGAGTGATGTTGTCACTTAGTGGCCCAACAGCATTGTCACAATGTTGCAACCAGCAACAGCCATATATGTGTCAAAATGAATCGTGCACATAGAGGACAGCTGTTCAGTCACACAAGGGTCTCTTTTCCAGCAGTCAGAAAGGAATCATGCTCTCTTGGAAATTCTCTTTATTTTCTTTGTTGTTGAGCATAATTATGGCTTATTTAGAAAATAGGACATCACACTACAAAAAGGGACTCATAACAAGTTCACATTCCCAGTGGTGGGGGGTTCTTTCTTAATCACTAATTAATTAATTAAATCACTAACTTTTTACATCTCTTAATCTTAAATTTTTGTAGTTGAAAGTGACGTAAGTTTGACTGCGATAGGAAACAAAGTGATTGTTATTATTACTGTTCTTGCACAAGCAAGAAGACTTGGTGTTTAGGTCTGCTGCCTCTGCACTGGGCCCCGGGGTGTCGCCACCATGAGCACTCATGCCCCTTTTAAGAACTGTTTCTCAGATCACTCTAGCCTTGTGGGTCTTGAGGAGGCAAGCCTCATTGGCTTTCAAAGCTAGATGTTTTGGGGGTTGGTCCCTCAAGAGCAGATCTTAAAAGGTGGAGTGTCAGAAGTGGGTTCACAGCCTTCCCTCCTCAGGGAGAAACTTGGAATTGAGAGTTCCGTCCTCATTGTGGGTCGCCATGCTGGGGGTGGTGTTTATGGTGAGACTGTGTCTGTCTCTCCCACCTGTTTGAATGTGGGTATTTTCTTGTTTGCTTGAGGTGGAGGAGTCGCTCAGCTAGACTTGGGTTCTTTCAGAGGAAATTGTTCTCTGTGTAGCTGTAGATTCAGTATGTCCCTGGCAGGCGTTAAGTTCAGGATCCTCCTATGTCACCATCTGGAACCTCTTTGGTCGCCACATATTTATGTGCAGGCTGGTCCCTGGATCCCAGCACGTCCAGCTGGGACTGTAATTCTGCTTGCATGGGCTGGAGGGAATCCGGGCTTCTTGTTTTTCCAGATGATCACTTCATCATTATCACTTTCTCCAGTAATGGCAGATGCTTTAATTTAGAGAAGGAAGCAACACCATCCAGGGAATAACTATATATTTCTTTTCTTTTCTTTTTCTTTCTTTTTTTTTTTTTTGTTAATCTTACCCTGGGCATATATTTTTTTTTTCCATTGATTTTTAGAGAAAGTGGAAAGGAGGGAGGGAGGGAGGGAGAGAGAAGCATTGATGTGAGAGAGACACATCGATTGGTTGCCTCCCCCACGACCCTGACCAGGGCCAGGAATCAAACCTGCAACCTAAGTATGTGCCCTTGACCACGAACTGAACCTGTGACTCTTCGGTCGGTGGGCTGATTCTCTAACTGCTGAGCCAAACTGGCCAGGGAAATATGTATATATCTTATTATTTCAGTGGCCTTTGTTCTCTCATTCTCTCCTAATCCAGACAGGCTTTCTCCATGTGGCAGGTGACATGATTATCAACAGCCTCGAGTTCATTTCATCTCAGTTCAGTGACCCACAGAAATTAAAATGTGTCTGTAAGCCTCTGCATGTAAAACTCTAGGGTTGTTGGTGCCACATATGTATTCCTGAGCTGGTGCTCATGGCCATTGGATGAGCGATCGCAACGGGTCAGGCCAAAGTCACATGCCTCACTTTGTACCCAGGTTCTAGGAACTTGGTTCTTCTCTGGTCTCTCTGCCTCTTTTCCACGTTGATATGGAAGGGAAGGTGGTATGGCCAGACACACGTGCACAGAATCAGTGTGAATGCGTGAGTGTAGGATTTGAACTTTCTCAATGAGTTCTGAAATTTTGCAAGTCAGAGAAACATATTTCTGAAATGATTGTGCTTCTGCTGAACTCTGCCCTTCAATTGGACTAAAAAAGTGAATAAACTATTTCTGA
The DNA here is from genome assembly GCA_030848825.1 of Tadarida brasiliensis. NCBI lineage: Eukaryota > Metazoa > Chordata > Mammalia > Chiroptera > Molossidae > Tadarida > Tadarida brasiliensis. The sequence goes on along the minus strand of CM061257.1, from coordinate 56,388,094 downwards.
AAATTTTTTTTTGTTCTAAGATCAATTATACTATTAAACCCACAAATTATCTCTGTCACATGAAAAATATATATGGTGGCTCTGAGTTATGAAAATTGTCTTTCAGCTATCAACTTAAAATGATTTCAAAGTCCCTCTTTGTCAAATGTAAGGTTTGCAATACTAAATTGCTTAAAGAGGTATTTATTTATTTTTAAGAGTTAAATAAACTACCATTTAAAATTTTTCTAAAATCTTAAAACATCTTAAGTAACTCTTATAAACAGAATACAAGATGTGGGAAGTGTGAAATTAAAAATATTTTCACTAATTAGAGATGACCTTATATAGTTTCACCACTTATAAGTTATCAGGACATCTGTAACTTGGGAAAATGACTTTTATGTCTTACTTCCAAACATTATGTATTTTCTTTTCATTTTTTGAAAACATGTAAATATATAATTGCACATATTAAGATATATTTTTATGTGTGTTTCATTATATCAAGTTGTTAAAATAGGAGTTAAAAAATCTATTTGTTAAGATGTACCAACAAAAACATAACATACTACAAAAATTATTTATGTCCTTGTTCCTTCACAGAAAAAACACCTTTCCGAAAGCATAACAGACTGGTGCACTGGGTTATAGGCAAATATCAATAATGTCAAACACATTTTTCACATGTATATTGAAGGTACAATAAAGTGAGCATAAATTTTAAAATTTCCAGTGTGGCTCAGTGAATTGAGTGTTGTCCCATGGACTGAGAGGTCCTGGTTTGATTCCCCGTCAGGGCACGCCTGGGTTTCCAGCTCCATCCCCGGTGGGGGGGGGGGGGGCATTCAGGAGGCAGCCAATTGATGTTTCTCTCTCACATCAATGCTTTTATCTCTCTCTCCCTTTCTCTCTCTCTAAAAAATAAATAAAAACATATTTTAAAAATTAAAAAGTAGTGAAGGAAAAATTAATGGGCTGGATAAAAGTGTTTCGCAGTTAGAAAAATGAAAATCTGTTTCCATGCTATCTTGTAAAAAAAAAAAAAAAAGTTGGCATGAGAGGCAGTGCTTTAAAAAGACAAGATGGAGAAAATCAGGCTGATGTCTTGGTATAATTATGCCAATTGGCATCTCAACTGGGTGCTCTACATATCTTGCCTCACATCTTCTTGGGTCGCTTTTTACTTTAGCCTTGCTGAAGCAACAAGTGGTGTGTGGTCGTAATGTGACAAGATTTTGCCTCAGCTGTGCAGCCATAGCTGGGCCTCCACAGAGTAGGGTGAGGCTGGCAATGTTGTCAGCTGGTGCTAAATACAACAAGGAAGCAGAAAGCGTTGCCAGCGCGGGGAGAGAGGGAGGTTGCCATTTTTAAAAAGGTAGTTACTGAAGACCTCTCTGGGAAGATAGTATTGGAACAAAGACCAGAAGGGAGTGAGGGAGGGAGTCTTGGGGGGTAGACGTGGAAACAGAGTGCAGGAGCTCTGAGGCAGCAGCATGGCTGGAATGCTCATGAGTACCAAGGAAGCCAGAGTTTCTAGAGAAGAGCAAGCCAGGGAGACAGAAAACCTGGAGATGAGGTGAGAGGTAATGCTGCCAGGATGTGGAGAGCCTCATCAGCCTCTCTAAAGATAATGACTTGGGCTCTGTCAGTTTTGAAAGAACCAATATGATGTGCCTGGTGTGTTGAGACTAGGCTACTGATTAGTATGGGCAAGTGTGGAAACTACTGTCTGTTAGGGGCTTTTGCAATTAATTCCATCAAGAGTTAATTTTGGCTTTATAAAATGTGGAAGCAATGGGTGCAGGGAGATGAGGCAAAATTCTAGATATATTTAGAAGGTAGAACCAGTAGAATTTTCTAACCAAGAAGATGTGAGATATCAGGAGAGGAATGAAAGGATCATTTTAACTATCTGAAAGACAGAAAGGAAGAGATTGCGATGAGCTGAGACTGGGAAGACTGACAGTTGGAAGGTTTGGGAGAGGATCAGGTTTGGGATACATGTTTGAGATACCTATTAGGTATCCACATGAAAATATAAGTAAGGCGTAGGTTGGATATCTGTGTCTGCAGTACAGAGGAGTGCCTGGAGGAATTGTAAATTTGGAAGTCATCATCATCATATAGATATCTAAAGTCACAAAACTGGGTGAATCCCAGAGGCAGGGTGTGCAGGGAGAAAAGGAAAAGGGTCTCGGGGCTGAGGTCTGGATCACTCCAAAGTGTGAGGCTGGGGGCTAAGGAGGGGCTTGCAAAGGAGCCAGAGAAGGACTGGACATTAAGGTAGAGGGTAACGAGGATGGTGGGAAATCTTGGCAGCCAGATGAAGAAAGGGTTTCCACAGTGTCAACCACGAAGGGATGCATGTGAGATGAGGGTTAACCATTGGATATAACAATGTGGAGTCACTGATGGTCCTGCAGAGCAGTTTCAGTAGAGTTAGGGGCAAAAGTCACATGCAGTTCAAGAGTAAGGGGGAAGAAAATTAAAAACATATGATTTCACTTATATGTGGAATCTAAAGATCAAAATAAATGAACAAACAAAATTGAAACAGACTCATAGACACAGAAATCGAACTGGTTGCTGTGCGGGGAGGGAGGTTGGGGGCTGCGTGAAAGAGGTGAAGGGTTTAAGAAATGCAAATTAGTACAGTAGTTACAAAATAGTCACAGGGACATAAGTAAAGCATAGGGAAAAAATCAATAATATTGCGATAACTATGTTGGTGCCAGGTGGGTACTGGAAATATCAAGGGGAACACTATGTAAAGTATATGATTGCCTAACCACTAAGCTGTACACCTGAAGCCAATACAAAATAAAATTGAAAGAAAAAAACAGTGGATATAAACAGGTTTTAAAGGGAAGACCAGCATGGTGTTGTGGTTGGAGGGGGTCCCTGAAGTCAAGAGAAGGATTTTTTTGTTGATATGGAAGAGATAATAGCATACATGAAAGCTCTTAGGAGCTATTCAGTCAAGAGGGAAAATTGATGATTCAAGAGAAGAGAAAGAATTGCTGGAGTTATGGCCTTGAGTCAACAAGAGGTCATGTGATCCAGTGTACAAGGGACCTTAGATAGCAACAGAGTTTGTACAAAATGACAGGATGACAGGAAGCTGGATGTGGTGATGCAAGCTTGTTTGAGTTGTTTTTTTATTGCTTCTGATTTCCTGTGAAAGGAAGCAAAGTCAACAGCTGAAGTCAAGTTGGGAGAGAATGTGTTGGGTGTATGAGGATAGAGAAGGTCTGAAATGGTCCTTAGAAGGGTGGGAGAGTGAATGAATTAGCAAAACACACATGGTCCCTGAGCAACATCATGGGCTTGCTGGACAGTGGGAGACCTATGTTTAAAGTTATGTGCTTTTCCCAGCCATGTTCAGCTGGGTGGTGGAGCAGAGAGAGCAGTCAGAGTTGAATTGCACCAGGGTGGGGGCTTTGCCAGTCTAATCTGCTGAATGAGGACTGAGAATGGACACAGGGAGGATTTTTGCGGTAGCATGATTTATACTACATCTGTTCTCTTTTAAATTAATTCCCTCAACTGACATCCCCTTTTCTACTAAAGATATCACCTCTTATTCATCCAACTTTAGAGTTCAGAATTGTTTTTGTGTCTCATTTCCTCTCACTGCCCAGATACACCCGATCACCAAGTGGCAGTTGTCCCATCACTCCGTCCTCACCAACGTCACTGCAACGGGAGGTAGGACCAGGAGCTGACGATGCATGCAGGGGCGAAGCAGGGCCAGGCTGGGGTAGCAGTCCAGCATCAGAATTTCTAGAAAACCGAGGTGAAGAATACTGTTAATTCAACAGGAAGCCGTGGACTTCTTACCTGGTGACAAGCTTCTCCTGAGTGTTCTCCCAGGAGAACCAGGAGGAAGCTACATGGTCCTTTCTGACTTAACCTCAGAAACCGAAGTTAAGAGCAACATATTTTTGTAAATAAATGTTATTGGAACACAGCCAGGTCCATTTCTTTACATATTGTCTGTAGCTGTTCTCAAACTTCAACAGCAGACCTGCTTTAAAACATAAAAGAAAGTGTCCAAAGTAGAAGCTTTCAAACTGACCAGGCGTGGCCTTTGCTGTAGAATGGGATGTTGTTTCATATTTTAAAAATCTACAATATTTATAGAGCCATATCTACAAAAAAAGTTCAAATTTCTCAGTGAAAGTATAGGGCAATTCCTATCCCTCATTTCTTCTCTCCAGAGATGTTCCCTAAGACAAGACAAAATACATGATCTGCACCCAGATTTAAACATTAATTTTGGGATGTTTGCCAGACCAGATGGTTAGAAAAGCTAAATACCATTGATTTATTTCTTACCCTTTATGAAGCAACATTAGAGACAATGGACCTTATCAGAACAAATGAGAATAAACAACAGAATGCAGATCAGAGGAGAATTAAGAACAAATGCTATTGGATTTTATTATGCTATAATTAATTTTGTATGTAGAAAAGCACTAATTATTAGCAAAGTTTAAATTGTACCAACCAAGCTTTATCTCAGCAATGTTCAACCTCTTTCAACCTTTTTTCATCTCATGGCACACATAAACTAATTACTAAAATTCTGCAGCACACCAAAAAATATATTTTTTGCTGATATGACAAAAAAATAGTTATAATTTTGATTCATTCACATGCTGGCTGTTTGGGTAAACGAGTCAGTGCCCCTGACCAAGTAGTCAGATATTGCATGTTTTAAAAATTCTGCAGCACACCAATGGAAAATGCAGGTGGGCAAGGATTGACTTCTCTGTTTCACAAATATCACTTTTCCTTGTTACAGTAATCTTCAGTGCCCTGAGAAGGCTCTCTTGTCAATGCAGTTCACCATTCATTAAATGCCTTTGAGCACTTAGGACATTTTGAAGGCTGGAAAAACAGGGAATAGTAAAACCTGATCCCTGCAAGTGATACCACAGTACAGTGGTGATTTGCACCCAGAACTGCAACAATAGTTCTCGCACCATTTCAGGTCACAGACCCTTATGAGATTGTGTTTAAAGCTGCAAATCTTATTTTAGAAAAAACAAATGTGCAAAGGCCTATAGAAGAACATTTTACATATACTTTCAAGAGTTGCTCTTTATTTCCTCAAGGTCGTTTGTGAAAGTCCACATAGGGGTTAAGCCCATTTTTAGAAGCTCTGTGGCACAGCGTGAGCGCAGCGGGAAGAATGTGCGTACACATGCGCCTGCCTACGTGCCAGTGTCTCAGTTTCTCCAGGAGATTAAGATGGAAAAAACATTTCTAAGTGGGAGGAATGGCTTATGCAAAAATAATGAGACATGATATGGCAGGGGAGGGCAGGAAGTCAGGGCTGTTTGGTATGACGCATCCTTCGTGGAACACTAACGTCTTCGAGAAGAGGCTGGAAAAGAGACAAGACACTGGATCACAGCAGGTTTTGTACAGTATACGAGTAGACCTGCCTCTTTTCACTCAGGGAGTGTGCTTCCCGAAGGGGACACACACCACATAAGGGTCATGCCATTTATCACAGAACACTTACAGACACATTTGTTTGCTTCTGGCTGGTTCATTTTCTCTTTCTTTGATTTTTCTTGCTTCCTTTTTTTTTTTTTTTTTCCTGAATTAAACTATACTCTACTAAACAACAATCTTTTACATACTATATTCCAGAATTTAATTTAATTTTGTAGCATTCCTGCCAGGGGTATTTTATTTTACCTAGTTACACACAAGAAACTGAGATCCTGAAAGGCAGCAACTTGAGTAAGCCCACACAGCTACAAGTGGCAGCGCGGGGAAATCAACAGCCCTTTTTCTGACTCTAGGTTTTATGCTTTTTCCTCTGGGCTTATTTATGCTGAGCCAAATAAAATTTTATTTGAAGAGTAACTGATTATTTCTGGCTAATGTAGAATACTCCCTCAGGGTAAGTCAGGTTATTAATTAAAACCATACTTTTTATTTAGTAATTTAGCCAAGAATTTTGGGGGGAATAGCACTTCTATTTTTCAGGGACCCTTCCCTCTTACCAGCCCTTACTTTGGTTTCCATTTTGGTAAAGAGAATGCTGGGGAAGGCTTGTAGCTGGGGTGGAACTGAGCAAACTGGACAGACCGGGAAAGGACTGGAAGGCCTAAGACCTGGACGACAAGGCACTGGGAATTCCTCCAAAACTCAAATTCCAAGCAATAGACAAAATGACTGTGCACAACAAACAGAATTACACATTAAGAATGTTTGAGAAATGTTCCTGGCCTTCCCTAAGGGTGGCAAAAATATATCCTTACATAACCACGAAATGGAGAAGGCAGCGATACCAGGGACAGGAATGTCTACGTATTCCCAAGTCCAGGCCTCTCCAGGGCCAGCCGTGGCATCAAATTCTGCTAGAATACATTATTCCTAGAAGGCCTTTCCAAAACTTAAGCCCGGTTAACACGTGGACTCTTCCTGAGAAGGACTGGCTGGTTGAAGACTACAGATCCCGAGGTGAAGAGTAAGAAGCAAGGATGGCGCAGGAGTAAATTGTGGCTGTGAGAAGATCTAGGACCTTCAGCCATCAGGGAGATCAGACTGAGGTGTGGCACTTTCATGTCAGATGAGTGCAGTTTAAGCACATTCAAAATCCAGCAGAAACAACAAAGACCGGTGATGGGCAGTGTCAGCAGGGAGGAGGCGTCCCTGGACGACTCCGGCTTGCTCCATAGTTGTGCTGAGAGCCTGCTCTGGGTGTACTACATTAAGATCCATCACATGGTGAAGTAATTTATTACGAGACCTAGAATCATGTTTACAAGAGAGAAAAAAGGGTCAGAGGCGCCTCCCAGTGTTGCGTAAATGATGGGGAAGCATTGCCTGTGTGCTCCCTTCTGAAGGACAACCTCTAACCCTGCTCACCCAGAGCCAGTCGAGTCACAACCTGTTTACGTGGGAGTTTCTGTGACCTTTCCAGCATGCCTTCCCCTCAGCTGGATCCCAGCGCTGTCCCATTTCACAGCCTTGCATCATCTCCTCGGAACCAGGCCAGGTGGAGAGGCAACAGCTGGGAAGGGATGATTGGCAAAAGCTCCAAGGATTCTATCAAGGGTCCAGAAACCCCTGTACTAAGTAAACTTAAGAAGCCCGGGGGCACTTTCAACACACGTAGGACAGTGTACGGAGAGAGAAACAAAGTGCAAGTTGAGTGGTGTGACCACACTGCAGGCAAAAGACATCTATAATGAGGCTGAACGTTCTGTATATTTCTTAGCATTTGGTAATAGGATGACAGACATGTTTACTAAAACCGAAGAACAGATGCTCTTGATACAATAGGGCATGAAATCCCAGAGCACATCATAAAGTCCCACTGTATTTTCATAATTAAAATACATATTTTGAAGATCCTTTCAATTGCTCAGTGTCACTGCTCACAGTGTGACTTGTTTTTGTAAAAAAAAAAAAAAAAAAAAAAAAAAATTCTGTTACTAAAATGACTCTTCAGAACTGTCGATAGATCCATAATATGAGTTGCAATTATTTTTAAGAGAATATCAGTTATCATTTAATCTGATTTTATTCCTCTAAGTTAAAAGCCAGTATTACGAATGCATATCTTGGAGAGATATGAAGCGCTTTTTTCCCTCTGTGTTGGTCCTTTGAATACATTTCATTGCTGTGTCACAATTTACAGGCTGGGTGTTATTGTAGCACTTTTAAATCTCTCTGCACCCATGTAATTGCAGCTACAAAATGGAGATATTAGAATCGACCTGCTGCAGTTGTCTGAGAATTAAATGGAATCATATATGTAAAGTGCTTAGCAAAATGCCAGGCATAGAAAGTCCTCAGTAAGTGCTAGCTATACTAATCTTCATCATCACCTTCATCACTCACTGAGATGCAGCTTAGTCAAGAATACAGTAATTTTTAAATGATAAATTTTGTTTGAAGATTACATATAACTTCTGACATTTTTTCATAATTATCACTACTGTGTGATTTGAAAACATACAAAAATTTAGCATCCTCCAGATTTGCTTGGCAAGTGATTTATATATACAGGGAGAAGTGGTTTTTGTTTGTTTGTTTGTTTCATTTCAAATTTTAAAAATATCTCGGTTTCATTTTCAGGCATGGTAATGTTTGATTTGTGACAAATCTGAAAATCTCAATAACTAAAGCTTGTGGAGAATCATATTTGCATTATGTATTTTGTCTAATCTTTAAATCTAATATACCAACATAGAGTCTTTGATGTTTTTAACTTTGTTTATTCAAAGAAAATGTGGAAACATTTGTATACCAATGTGGAAAGCTTAAAAAATGTGTCGTGCAGAGGAAGTTGGAAAGGCCTGTGAACCTCACACATCTTGTTTGCTGTGTTTTAGGGCACTAGATTCTCAAGTGTTATTGAGGAATGTTCAGAGATGAGTGGAAAGTGTTTGCGAGTTGGAAGAGAAGATGTGCGTCTATCTGCCACAGCCTGGAGACCTCCCTGTGTTTAAAGGCCAGGCGGGCATTGTCTTTGGACCTTCACGTACACACCCCAGTGACATAAGTGGGAGTGTCAGGCTGAAGTCCTTCCAGCCTTGGATACATCATGCGGTGGGTATTTTGGCCTAGATATAAGAGTAGTTCCCAGGCTTAGAATCAGATGTAAAGAGAATTAAATGCCCCATACTTCGTTTTCAAAACTACACATATAATTTAATGGGAATAAGTCCTCATCTAACAAACAAGTAAAGTTTCCCAGGCCTCTGTGTAGAAATATAATTCCTAGAAGTGGTTAACACTTTCATGTTTCAGAAGTTCTTTCTTTCTGGCTTGCCACGACTTTAGATTCCCTAACAGTCCTTTGTCTTAGACACTCCCTAAAGGCAGGTTCTAAGGCAAAGCCTTCTGTATAGGTAGCTCATTCACCAGTAACTGGAAAGCAAGAAGCAAGTGATGTTGGACAGTAGGAGACCTGGTGGAGGGTAGAACAAGAAGGGGGAAAGCAAATGTAAGGATGTGTCACTGAGTCGCCACACCAATGGTGCTCAATCTGTGGGTCCTTCTGAAGAGCCTTATGGTATGTGCTCAGAGTTGACCAACTGGGTATCAAAAGGATGGACATCAATCCATTAGCTTCTGTCTCCTCTCCCACTGGTAAGGGAAGCCTCCCTGATACTTACTCCTTTGCAGTTCTCAATGACGCATGTGTTCTTACAGACTTCCCATACAGCTGCTTCAAAACCAAAACCAAACAAAAAAACCCAGGCAGGAATTGAGAGATGCTTAACACAGGCAGGTCTGAATCCAGGGCTGTCAGGCTGCACCTGCGGGAACAGTCTCCCAAGTATTGGTCGCCACAGCAGTCCTGGAGTAGACTGCGGAGAGGGTTTGGGGTAGAGCCCAAGAGGCTTCTGCTATAGTTTATCTCTTTCTCTTCTCAAGTTTTTTCATTCCCATTACAGTGTCCCTTTTCAGGCCACTTTTCAAGGACTTAATAACAGCGGGTCAGTGAATGTGCTGCAGTCCTCGCTGCTGGAGCTAGTCCTGAAGCCGTAATTATTATTTTCTCTCCTCTACCATTCATTTTGAATTTCCCTTTTACTGTAATTGGCTAGTAAGACAGTCTAGTTGTTGCCTGGTGGAATGGCCCCAGGCCTTCATCACTGGGGTCTGAATCCTTGGTTGCCTCACCCTTGATGGGCTGTGGCTGCTGCAACTGCTGATTCTCAGTTCCCACCCAGTGCAGAGATACCAGAGGACATCCTAGTGAGTCTCCTCTCTTTCAGATGTTCTCCTCCCTCACCCCCAGTGGGGAGCAGCAATCCTAATTCACCATGGGAATCAAGGTCAGTTATTATCCCCAATATAGTTAACTCTTCACTTGCTGATCCTCTGGCATGATGAGCCCAACTTGACCAGAGGGTAGTTGTAGCTTCAAATATATGAGAATGCTCACTGTGTGCCCTGATGGAAGTATCCCATCCTGGATGGGAAGTATCACAAACAGGACTTCCACTATGACCTAACATGATGGGGACAAGAAGCATACATCCTGAAAGTGAGTCACTGGGAGTGATGGTGAGAAGCACCAACCCCGCTTCTACCCTTCGTTTCCAGGTCTATACATTCTATCTGTTAGGGACACAGAACAAGAATCAGGCCATTGGTGCAAAATATAGCCCACATTTTGGAGAATGGTATACCTGAGCTGGTGCCTTTGGGAAGCCTTTCTACTATTGTATTCTACAGTTAGCTATTCTTCTCAGGCTTACTGCTTCTGACTGATGAGGTGCATAACAAGACTAATGGATACTGTGGATATGTGCCCATTTTTATCTCTTTTGCTGTAAAGTTGGTCTGTTCTTCTCCAGATGAAGCAGACAGAAGAGGAAAGATACACGATAAAAACATGTGCAGCTTTCTACTCAAATAATGACTCTGTGGTGGGTACAACCCACAAAGGTAACAAAATTTGTTTTGCAAATCATTCAGGAAATCCAAACTGCTATGCAGAAGTTAGGATGGTTAACTGCAATCACAGGATAGAGATTTTTTCTAACAGAGCCCTCCAGGCTGGGGAAGAGCTGTTCTCTTTTTATTGCAGATACAGTCAGGCTGATGCCCAAGTATGTGGGCCTCAAAAGAGAAATGGAAATTCCTTAACATCTGCTACCTTCTGATCCCCATTCTCCTCATCCTCCTTTCTGAAACAGCTGCATTCATTTCTGGAAATTTGAGTACTGTGGACTGTTTAGAAAGAAAGAAAATGCAGTTTGAAATTATGAATTTGCAAAGTACTGTAAGAATAATTTATAGTAATGAGTTTAAAAATCAACTTTTTATTACCTTCTCACCAGCAGCAAAGTGTTTTGCACAAGTGCATTTTCGCAATAATGCAGTATGGTACATTTTTTTCAACTTTGAAGAAAGAATACTTACACTACAGAAAAAGAAAAAAGTGTGTGTGCACAGGCACTGGGGCAGGCACAGAACAAACAGAAAGTCTGAAGAGTCTAAAGAAGTCTGTGCTGCTCCTGGAGCTCGGACAGAGAAGGTTGTGGTCCACACACCAAGACTCCAAAGCAGTGGCTGGGCTGCAAGGGCGATAGAGCAGCTGGAGTAAAGAAGCATCCTGTGTCCAAGAACATTCATTTCAGGAGGCTGGAAGCAAATATATTAGATTTTCCCTTTCTGTCCCTATTCTCATGCAGTTTATTGGAAGGATGTCTTGGATTTTAAGCAGTTCTTCATGGTGAAAGGCATCTACCTGAACACCTTTATGCTCAATTCCTTAGGGAGTGTGTCTTCATCCCCTGGCAGATTGGGACGATTGAGCCTGAATGTTTCAATGACGTCAATGAAAGTGAAAATGAGGAAAATGTGGTGTTTGATATAGAAAACAGGTCACCCAGTTCTCAGAGGCTTCTTCTATAGACTCCTCAGAAGACAGGGCAGCTTTAACACTGGCCTCAGCAGGAAGGAAGAGCCACCCCGAGACTGACCACTCACTGTGCAGAGCCAGACCTCAATGCCGATCAGCGTGTGCTCAGTGTTTACTCCTATCTGTGAATTGTAATAAACATGCGTGATACTTCTTAAAATCAAAAAAACAAAAACCAATCTGTTAATGGAAGGCAATACTGTACGTGATACCAATGTCACTGTTTCAGGCATTAGGTAAACACTCCACTAGTAGTGCTGGAGCAGGCTCTGTAGGTATACAAGAAAGCTCAGGTGTCCACTCTGGTAAGGATGATACAGGGTGGAAGGGGTCCAAAGTAACAAGATTGAAGTCAGATGGTTGGCTGTTCTCCTGCAGGATGGTGCCACACAGTTGGTGGTCGGGCATTCAGTAGTGGCAGCTGCTAGATCATTCTTGATGAGAGAAAGCCCATGCTATGTAGTCCATGTAGAGCCCCAGTCCCTGAAACAATGGCCACATCATTCATATCTCACTGTGTCAGCACCACTGGGCTGAGTAAATGAGATGATTGACACAGGATGGATCATCGTGTCCAGTTGGTGATTGAGTGCCTCCATTGTGAATGCTCCTCAGTGAGACACGCATATTTGTATACTCACATACTCCAATGTGAGACATGAATATTTGCATACTGTACTCATTTCCGTTGTCCCATCTACTTGCCTTTTTGGCAGACTTCCTTTTCTCTGATCTTTGTTTTTCCTTCAGTCACAGGGGTCAATGTCTAGTCACCACTCAAACCGCTCCCCTCTCCACACATGGTAAACAACAAGCTGTACTGCTTACAGTTTTGAACACAGAGAGAATTTCTTTCGCCAGTCTTTTGTGGCTGCCTCTGAGTGAGGCTGTAGTGTGGCAGCAGTGTATTTCTGGCTGATCCCATTGTATTACGTCTTCCCATCTGTGGACCAGATGTGACTTTTTCCTCCTCTGTCAGTTGATCATAATTGTTTCAGGTTGGGTTCCCCACAAAACAGAGATTTAACATGCAAGAGGCTTATCAGAGTGTACTCTTGAGAACAGTATCTGTGGAAGGAAAAGGGAGGAGACAGGAGGTGGGGCAGAGAGAAAAGTGTGCTGTGATGCAGTTTCTATGGGATGCCTGAGCCAGGTGGGCAGAAAAGTCTGAGACTAGAAGACTCTATGAGCTGGCCTGAGTTGGGACAAGAGGGCTGGACCTCTATATGCCTTTATCAATGTCAATGAATGTAGGCTGTTCCAGGAGAAGAGAGATCTTAGGCAGGAAGACTCTATAGTTGCACAAGCCCCTAAAGGGCTGACAGCTAAGGGCTGGCTATTACTACAGGCGGAGTCATTCTGGGGAAATCTGGGTAGTGGATCTCAGTATATGCCAGAATAGTCAACCTCTGGAACGGATGACTTGAAGGAAAGGAAAGGCATTGGTACAACAGAGATGGTTTCCATGGGAGTCTGTCATGTTCTTTGCTTGTTCTTTACAAATCTGCATGTCTGAGCCTGAATGAAACTTTGTCCCCATTCATATACGGGATTGCTATCGTGCCCACTAGACTTCATGGCTTGGTTGACTATCAAGGGCAGTACTGGACCCATACTCATCTGGTATTCCAGGTAACATTCCAGATCTAAATCCCCATATTTTTCATTTATTGGAAGCAAGAGAGTTAAATTTCTGTCTAGAAATTTATCACATTGGTGAAGTCCTTGATCTCTGCTTTCAGTCCCTGTGATTTGTTGATGACTGTAGCAATTCCATGGAGAATTAGGGTGTCAGAACACTAAGGCACAAATCAAAGTTGAAAGTTAACATATAAACTCATTCTTTTAAACAGAAACATTTCCTGGAGGTAACAATGAAGTGACTGAGCAAGAAGAACTTGCATAATACATGATAGGAAAGCTTACAAAGTACTTCAAGTTTTCTCTTTAGGCAACCAATACCTGAGTAGAGTCATAAATGAAGTTTCTTTATGTTTTATTTTCAGAATGCAAGTTCATAGAACCCTTAGATTGCTACAAATCTTAAATCTTCTAGTTAGTGCCTTTGCTTGTAATAAACACCTATGTTTAAAAAATTAATCCTCTGGAATATATACTAATCATTTAATGAATGTTTAATGATTTATTTTAATACTTGACTGCTAACATGAATTCTAATATTTACATTTATTGATCTATCAATTGATGAAGATATTAAAAGAATTTATACATAAATTACATATAACATAAAACAAGTAAGGTATATATAGAATATATCAATATATAACAAGTCCAATATACTATATCCTCCTGGTATCATATTTAAACACTTGAGAGAAAATTAAATTACATGGACTATGCATACCGTCAATCTGTAGGATTATGTGGTGGTTTTAAAAGAAATTGTTTTAATTTCTTTTCATCAAGATTTGGGGTCTAAAGTTTCCTCCCTTTGAATCTGGACTGGCTTTAGTGACTTTCTTATAATTAACAAAATGTAGTAGATGTGAGCTATGTAGCTTCAAGGTCAGATCAGAAAAGACCATGAGGCTTCCACCTGTTTCCTTTGGGAAGCTCACTCTAGGAGAAGTGAGAAACCATGTAGTAGGATTATCCCGAGACCACTAAGCTGGAGAAGACACAAGTAGACACTCTAGTGAACAGCTAAGCTAGTAGCCTACAACCCAGTGCATGAGTCAGCATCTGATTGAACCATCTTTGACATCCAGCCCATTCAGACATTCAGATGACTGCAGTCCCAGCCAACATCTGAGTGCAATCATATCAGAGACCTTCAGAGTCAGTGACCCAGTCAACCCTTTCTCAAATTTCTAATTTTTAAAATGTAAGTAAAAACAAAATACAATGTTTGCTCCCACAGTTTTTGGGTAATTTGTTAGGTGGTTTAAATAACAGATTAGTATGTGCTGAGTACTCTGCACCATGCTTTATCTCGATCAATCCCCTAGATCTGAACAACACTGCAAAGTGTTATTTCATCTTAGAGATGAGGAAAGTGGGTTTTATAAAGATTAACACTCTCCTAATGTCATGCAGCTAGGAAGAGGCAGAGCTGGAGTTCAAATCCAAGTCTGACTAACTGTAGCCTGAAAACTAAAATCAAAATAATTTGTAGAATAAGTCCCACTTTTCAAGTAGAAAAAGTAATTGGCAACATGTTTGATTGAATAATAAATACACATATTCAAATAAAATAATTAAAACACTTTCTATAGTTTAGCATGTGCAGGCTGAAAATGAAAAATTTGGATGAGAGGGCCCTAGTGAAAAACAAATTTAACTATTACCATATGAGCCTTGTTGCCTGAATAGTGATGATGCCAAATGGCTGAGCAAAAGGTATTGAAAATAATCTGTAACAACTTTTGTAAAGATGTTTTGGCATGAAAATGAAGAGCAATTTCATTTTGAAACACTGAGAAGTATGAGTAAAAATATAATTAGTATCAGTAAAAAGTGCTTTGCTTTAAATGACCTTTGATGAAATTCTAGTTCTTCAATATGCCATTACTCATTTAACCTAACATAAAAAAGAAGTAATCAATACATTTTTTTTCTTTTCACCCCCCTATATAGGTCTATTGTTAAAACAGAAATTTCCAACTTAAACTATTCACTGTATCACATGGCCAGACTGATTGAACAACTATAAAACCATGCCTGTTCACTCGCAAACTAAATACATTTTAAAATGTGTTCTGATTGTGTATGTAGTTTGCAATTTACTTATACAAAATAAAAATGTTTTTGTTTTTATTGTTAATTTACACTGTTTTTTACATATTAACTAAATACTGGCAAAGAAACTTTTCATCACTGATGACCCTACCTCTCTGATTGCTCTGAATCTTCTTCGGAGGTTCTTTGCTTTATTCCTCTATAATATTTGATATTTAGGGGATATTTTGGATGTTTAGGGTACATTTATCAGGAATTGATTTGCTTGATCCATGGTTCTCAAGTATTAGTGTGTGTAAAAATCATCTGGGGAACACATGATGAAAACTGTCGATTCCTGGACCATATTGCTAGAAATTCTGATTGGAAGGGGTGGGCTGGGGCCTAGAGAACTACCCTGGTAAGGAGAACTCTAAGAATTTATTTTGCAAATGGTCTGAGTATCATATTTGGACAAACACTGCCCTAAGTAATATGCTAGTAATTTTAGTAACTCCCATCAGATGGTAGGATGCCATTTACCTAAGTCACTAAGTGTATAGCCCTCATCCATATAAATGTATATGGTTTCTTAAAAATAAAATAAAAACTTCCATACTTTAAAAATATTTCTCAAAATAAATTAAACTATTAAGTAAAAATAAAAATATTTATTGTAACTATTTGAAATTATTGCTTACAATAGTTTTATCAAAATGTAAAGCTATACAATAACCTTAGCACAGAATGTTTATAGTATTGATCATAAGTATATATGATTATATACTTTAATATGTAAATATATTATATACGGTACATATACTCATAATTATCTTTGAAATGTTATAATGTAAGTATACACTAAGTAATATAATCATCAATTTAATTATGCTGTCTAGCTTAATTAAAATTTTCATGAAAATTTTCAAATACTAAAAAGTAGTCAAGGTTTAGGTATTACATAGTGATTACAAGCTGGTTTCTTATCTATCTGTGTGCTCAGTATTGTCTTAAAGTAACAGAGTTTGATTTAAAGCCTATGAATGCTCTTAATGACTTAATTGCTATTAGACTTGATTTATGTTTACTACATACTCTTGACTTTCAAGCTATTTACCTCCAGAGTTTCTACATAGACTTTCTCCTCATGATCTACAAAATTGTCATATCATATATCAAAATGATCATCAACTGAAATTAAAAATGGAAAAGACAAACCCATTAAAATTTCCCCCACCATATTTTATTTTTGTATTAATTCAGCAACAAACCTACTAAGTAATCCCTAGTGCCAGAATATAAAATAACACAGGGCAACTGTTCTCTAAGATACCTGTACTTCAAAATATTAAGTAAGTTATTTTCGTGTTTTTCTAAAGTAATCATTTCTCTTTTACATCCCCTCCTTGCTATTAGTCTGTGTAATATATTAAGAAGAGCTTGGAAGTCTGCATTTTTAAGGACGCTATTCAAATCCTCTCTCACAATGAATTGTGATATGAGATGAGAACAATTTCTTTATCTATAAAATAAGAATGATAATAGTTAATTCAAAAAGGTTTTTTCCAAAGTATTTCAAAAATTTCAAGTATGAAATAAGATCCTGTGGAGGCTTTTCCCTCAGCATGATAGTGTGAAGAGCTCCATGGACTTACTTCCTAGCAAAACTAATAAAAATATTGATTGATTGATTGATTGATTGATTGATTGATTGATTATTTTTTAATCCTCACTCAAGGCTATGTTTTTATTGATATGTTAGAGAGAGAGGAAGAGAAAGAGAGAGGGAGAGAAACATCAATGTGAGGGAGAAACATTAATCAGTTGCCTCCTGTATGTTCCCTGACTGACTGTGATCAATCCCACAACCTTTTGGTGCACAGGATGATGCTCCAACCAACTGAGCCACCCAGCCAGGGCAAAACTAATAAAAAAAATTTTAAAGCAACCATTTAAAGTCTCTGTAAATGGATCTAAGGGCATACAGCAAATAAAGAAATATTTACTTAAGAAAATCTACTAAAACTTGGCAAGAACAGTGAGTCACTGGTATTTGAATGATGACCAACTCCCTACTCTACTCTCCCATCTCAGTGAGACAGAAACTCCACCCCAGACTTGTGTGCCCAAGAACACAGGGCTGTCACACATCCTACCTTCAAGTCAGGGACTATTTTCCTAGGAGGGGACAACAGCATTTCTCACCCTGCTCCCAGTTATCTGTTGCTGGGCCTGTGTTACCATGCTAGGGTTCTTCTGTTCCCCAAGATAGAAATCAAGAGAAATAGAGAGGAAGGTATCAATGGGGGAAAAAGCAGAAACATCTGTAACAAAAGTAAATTAATTAATAAAACACACATACACAATTGTATGTATCCTAGAATCCAGTCATTCCATTTCTCTTATATGTATATTAACATATATGCAAAATATCATATGTGCATATATGCAATGGAATGTTGTTCAGCCTTAAAGAGGATTGAAATTTTAATATATGTATGGATAGACCTTGGCTCAGTGAAACAAGCCATAGGTGGCTTATAAGTAAATGGCTAAGTGAAATAACCCTGACAGAAAAGGAAAAATATTACATGCTCCCACTTATGTGAGGTACCTAGAGTAGTCAAATACATGGAAAGTAGAAGAGCATTTATAGGGTGTGGGGAGTGGAGGAGGGAGGAGTGGGAAGTGTTCTATAACAGACACAAAGTTTCAGTTTGGGATGATGAACCCGTCCGCAGATGGATGGTGGTGATGGGTACACAGTGATGCCAATACACACAATGCCACTGAAAATGTAAATTTGTTATGTATAGTCTACCACACACATACACACACACAAAACATGTTCAAGGCTAAAAAAAAAGAAAAGAAAGAAACCAAGAGGAAACCCCAGAGAAGTTTCCAAGCAGATTTTATTAAGCTTATGCTTGAGCACAAGGAAGTTCCTCCTAACTGACTCAGAGGCTGGCTCTGCATGGCTGCTTTGGCATGTTGGGGACAAAGCAGGCTTGGGTGGAAAGGCAGGCTTTTTGAAAAAAGAGGGCTTTCAGAATTTTCCATTTCTAGGTCAGGTGACTTCCTTTTCCTGCTGTGTTGCCTAGTAACAATTTTCAGCCTGTGCTGTGGGGACAAGATGGCAGTTTAGTTCACTACCACCACCCAGGAAGGTGCTTACAAGTCAGTAGTTTCAACATCTGCAAGGGAGCAGGCAGTTAGAAGGGAGATAAAATCAGCTACCTCTGCCTTTTTGAGTAGGAAGTGAGGGGCAGTGACATTTTTTTGCACTCAGCTTATCCGTCGTGCTTTCTGGCCGTCTGGTCTTAACTTGACTTCCTGGCCACCTAGTATTTTCCTTTTCTGGGCCCAAGACCCTATACTGTCTCATAAGTTCTGGACAGGTATGACTGACAGGTGGGGGTTCCTTTCTTCCCCTCAGCCCACACTCATGGGACAGAGACTCTACCACTGAGAATACTGAGGCCTATCCTTTCCCTTGCTTGTAAGGTGAAAGCTCCATGCTGAGAAAGACAAGCTGAGAACACCTGAGGCTTCTGTCTTCCCTTTCCACTCAGATCCTAAAGCAATATGTTTTTAGAGAAAGACTTATTATTGTCTCCACATCTAGATCCAGAGCCATGACTAAATATTTTGCCTAAAGGGAGAATCAGGCTATGTATTAGAGAGCTCTGAATCTCTCCCCAAAGGAACTGACTTCATTTGCAACAGAGTGTAGAAAATTTAAGCCTAAGTGTGTTCTCAAAAACAGTGGGTGTCATGGTGATAAACAATTGGCAGGAGAGTGTAGGTTCATTGGTGATATAGGTAAGTGTTGGCTAGTGAGTTTGCCACAGAGAAAACCAGGGAAAGAGACAGCTGGGAGGAGCACTCCTTGGGGCAGAACAAATCTCAAACATTGATCTCGGGAGCTATCCCTTCAAAGGAACCCACATTTGATTGAATGTGTTGGCTGAACAATTTGTACCCCAGTATGTTGTTGAAAACAAAAAGCAATTAGCTGGAGTTATTGTAGTTTGACAGCTAGGCGTGGGAAGAGAAAGAGACAGTCAAAGCGAGTCCTGCTAAACTATTGTCATCCCATGGTGACTGTGGGCTATCCACATCAGAAGCTTCCAAAGGGGTGGGTGGGTGATACACATCACTAAAACAGTCCAGTTAGTCATTGAACAAATACAAATCAATAACAATAACAAGTCCCGGAGGAGGGACCAGTACCAGAGTTGCTGTAATGTATTATTTATAATGTCATTTCCAACAAAAAGGTGTGAGACGTGCAAAGAAACAGGAACATATGTGATCCATACATTGGAAAGAAGTAGACTGTGTGAATGACTAGATGTCTGATTCAACAAAGACATCAAAGTAGCCAAAGTAGCCTCTCTCTCTCTCTCTCTCTCTCTCTCTCTCTCTCTCTCTATATATATATATATATATATATATATATATATGTGTGTGTGTGTGTGTGTGTGTTTTTAAGGAACTAAAGGAAATGCAAATTAAAACCACAATGAGATATCACCTCATACCTGTCAGAATGGTTATTATCAATAATTCAACAAACAACAAGTGTTGGTGAGGATGCAGAAAAAAAGGGAACCCTCATGCACTGTTGGTGGGAATGCAGACTGGGGCAGCCACTGTGAAAAGCAATATGGAGTTACCTCAAAAAATTTAAAATGGAGTTGCCTTATGGCCCAGTAATTCCACTTCTGGGAATATATCTTAAGAAACTCGAAACACTAATTCAAAAGAACATATGCACCCCTATGTTCATTGCAGCATTATTTACAATAGCCAAGATTTGGAAACACGCATCAGTAGATGGGTGGATAAAAAAGCTGTGTTATACTTATACAATGGAATACTACTCAGCATAAAAAAGAAGAAAATTTTACCTTTTGAAACAGCATGGACAGGCCTGGAGCAAATTGTGCTAAGCGAAATAAGCCAGTCAGAGAAAGACAAGTACCAAATGATTTTACTTATGTAGAATCTAACAAAAATAAATAAATAAACTAACAAAGTGGAGACAAACTCATGGATACAGAGTACAAACTGACAGCTGTCAGAGGGGGAGAGGTTGGGGATTGGGTGAGAAGGGTGAAGGGATTAAGCAAAGAAAAATGGACACGGACAACAGGATGGTGCTTGCCAAGAGGGGTGGGAGGAGGTAGAAGAGGGTAAAGGAGGGATAAATGGTGGTGGAAGGAGACTTGACTTGGGATGAACCCACAATACAATATACAGATGACGTGTTGTAGAATTGTGCACCTGAAACCTATATAATTTCATTAACCAATGCCATCCCAGTAAATTCAATAAAAAATAAGTCAAAAAAAGCAATAAAGGAAAGTATAATGATAATGTTACAATAAATAGAAATTATCAATAAGGAGATAGAAATTATGAACAACCAAAAGGAAATTTTGGAGTTGAAAATTTCAATAAATAAAATGAAAAAATTCATTGTAGGGGCTCAACAATAGACTTGAACAAGGAGGAGAAATAATTGGCAAATTTGAAAGTAAGTTAATAGAGATTATGCCATCTGAAGAACAGAGAGAAAAAAGAATCAAGAAAAATAGACACTCAGAGGATGTGAGACACTACTAAGTACACCAACATACACATAATGTGAATGTGAACACCAGAAGGAGATGAGAGAAAAGAGCAAAAAAGGTACTTGAAGAAATAATAGTTGAAAACTTGCCACATTTATTGGAAGACATTATACATCCACAAAACTCAGCAAACTTCATAGGATCGATGCAGAGAAATCCACAGACAAATC
This sequence comes from Tadarida brasiliensis, assembly GCA_030848825.1. Classification (NCBI taxonomy): domain Eukaryota; kingdom Metazoa; phylum Chordata; class Mammalia; order Chiroptera; family Molossidae; genus Tadarida; species Tadarida brasiliensis. The sequence goes on along the minus strand of CM061257.1, from coordinate 56,367,212 downwards.
AGCAAAAATGTTGAAAGCCAAAGGCAAGGAGAAAATACTAAAAGCAGCAAGAGAAAAATGACTCATTACTTACAGGGAAGCCCAAAAAGATTAACAGGCCAATTCTCATCAGAAACAATGGAGGCCTGAAGGCAGTGGGATAACATATCCAATGTGTTCAAAAAACAAACAAAACCTATCAACCAAAAAAAAAAAAAAAAAAAAAAATCCTATATGCAGCAAAGCTGTCTTTAAAAAATGAAAGTAGAAAAAAAAGACATTAAAAGGTAAACTAAAAGTGAAAAAGGTATTATTCACAGATACATCATCAAAAAGTACTAAGGGAAGTTTTTCAGGCTAATAGAAAATGATCTCATTTTTTTTCAAATACACACACACCAAAACAAAGAAAACATATAAAGATAATTATGTAATTATGAAAGAAAGTACAAATGTGTATTTCTTCTTCTCTTAACTGATTTAAAATTTAATTGTATAAGCAAAACAATATGTCTATAATGAATTGTTGAGCCTATGACATATAGAAATGTAATGTATTTGCATTAACAGTACCTAGAAGGTGCGTGGGAACAGCTCAGCTGGGCTAAAGAAATGACTTATGGTAACTCAAATCCACAGAAACAAATTAATATATCCAGAAATGACAAATGATGACTGTTCTTGTTCTTTCCCATAGTTCCTCCTTGCTAACTGTGATGCTGAGTTTACATGCTCTGCTTCCTACCGTCTCCTGGGATCCCAGGTAGTTCCTGCTCTGGTATGCTTTTCTGATGCTGGAGGAAGAAGAGGGAGAGGACAAGAGGCATGAGCCAATAATCAGCAAGGGGTCCTTCCACCTTATTTTCCGGGGTTGTTGAAGCCAGGAAGAGTTAGAAGTTGTATGCAGGGAAAGAAAAATTAAAGAAGTATGGTTGTGGATCTCATCATGATATTCAATCAATTTAAGTAAAATACCCGACAACTTGTTTTGAAATTAAGTTTTATTTTCTGATCTGCTCTTTTGATAGACAGCTCTCTGAGCTACACTATTCTCAGAAAAGACTTGCAGTGTCTCAGGAGCTCCCCTATGAAATTGAACCAAAGTCCTCCAGAGGACTTAGCTTGCTATGTGGTTCACTTATATGGCCCCCTTTCCTTTCTGATCTTACTTTCCTACTCTTCTAAACAATTTTCGTGGGAACACTTCCTAATAAAACACTTCCGTATGAATCCTCATTTCAGAGCCTAAAACCAACTAACTAAGGTGTTATAGTTTTCTATTTGCTGCTATAATAAGTTACCACAAAATTGTGGCTTAAAGTAACATGACTGTATTATCTTATAGCTCTGTAGGTCAGAGGTACAATAAGAGTTAAAACCAAATCATTGTTAAAACCAATAACTAGACTAAAACCAAAGTATTACAAGGCTGCATTCCCTTTTTCCAGGTTCTAGGGGAGAATCAATTTCCTTGCCTTTTCCAAGAACTAAAGGCAACCTCCATTCCTTGGCTGGAGGCTTTCCCTTTCTCTATCTTTGAAGTCAGCAAAGACTAGTGAATTTCTTCTCACATCACTCTGACCTCCTCTTCTGCCTCCTTCTTCCACTTTAAAAGACCCTTGTAATTACATTGGATGATCCAGGATAATCTCATTAAAGTCATCTGATTAGCAACCTTAACTCCCATTTTTCCAGGAAACTTAGCTTAGTCTCAGGTTCTAGGGGTAGGGGGATGCCATTATTCCAGCTATACCAGATGGTAAACCCTGAATATAAAAGGCTCCTAGTGACAAAAATTAGACTTTTTCTCAAATCAGGCATGATTGTATACTGTTCAAAGTGTTATCAGTTTGTGTCTTATTAGGGAACTGGAGGTCTAGGAACAGTCACGTCAACATAAATTACATCTATTTCTAACTTGTGTGGTCCATCTTGTTTCTGTTAATTATTTGTGTCTTTGGCTAATTAAATCCAGAATTTAATCTGTGCATATCTGAGAAGGGTTGGGAAGCCTCTTCTTGCCAGTCCACAACCAACACAAAATATCAGGAACTCAGCAATGATGAAGTTGTAATGCACTACTTTTTAACTTGGAAACTCAGAATGAAAAGTATGAGCGATTCTGCTTTTCTAGGGAATTCCCTTTCAATCCCAGTGTTCAAGAAGAGACTGTTAACTGCTTAAGGATATTGCCACAAGAATTCAAAGTATAATGGGGATTACACTAGATCGTGTCTAAAATACCTTCTATTTTAATTATATCAACACAGTGAAGTTAATAATGATTTGGGAACTGTCTTTATATCACCGTATAACTCCACCAAGTCACTATCAGCAGTGCAGAAAAGGAGATTGAACCTGGAGCAAACACTGCCCACTTGCTGAACAATGACATAATGAGAAACAAACTGGGAAAGAACAGAATTCTGAGTCATGCTACAAAAGAAGCTTTCAAATGTCAAGGAAAGTTTGATGGACTCTCCTTGGGAGTTCTAGTAAGATGCCCAGAGCCATGAATTAAGTGTTCATGTGAAAGAGGATTTTAGAGGCCAGAAGGTAGATATTTAAATATGCCTATGCTATTTTATTTGAAGATAAAAAAGGAGACACTGGAATTGTTTGTCATATTTGAACTGTTGCTGAGAAACTAAGAAAGGTATTCCCAGAGTAGGATGCCAGCGAACGCTGCAAAACCTTGGGGGCTGCTTGCCAAGACTGTAAACTCCATTTGTCACAGAGCCTGTGTGGTACAGAGTTTCTTCTAAATTTATCCATGCCCATTTGTTTTTGTCACAGAATTATAAACAATGTGAGGTTAGACACATGAAATTGCTATATGTGTTGCTTCTTTCCGCTCTGTCAGAAGCAGCTTTGTTTAATATCAACTACACTGTTAAAATCTCTGAGGACTCAGATTCATTAGGTCCTAACATTTTGAAGGCTAGGGGTGTTGTCTTGTTCCTCTCTGCATGCCCTGATTTGTCCCACTCTATGGTTAGTAAATACTAGATGTACATACCATCCAGACTTGTGAACAAATGAATGAATGAAAGAAGAGATTGAATGAATTACTGACTAAAAATCAATGTAGAGATGCCTCATAGTAGGCAGAATTCTAAAATGGCCTCTAGTTTTGCCCAGTGGTTAGAGCATTGGCCCTTGGACTGAAGTGTCTCAGGTTAAATTCCTGATCAAGGGCACATAACTGGATTGCAGGCTCAATCCCCAGCCCTAGTTGGGGTCATGAAGAAGGCAATCAATTGATGTGTCTCTCTCACATCAATGTTTCTTTCTCTCCCTCTCTCTCTCCCTTCTTCCCTTCCATTCTATCTGAAAATCAATGAAAAAATATCCTTGGGTGAGGATTAACAACAACAATAAATAAATAAATAAATAAATAAATAAATAAATAAATAAATAAATAAATAAAATAAAATAAAATGGCCTCCAAGGTGCCCACTCCTGCTGTACATTTTTGTACATTATCCCTGGGACTGTGAATATCATAGATTTTACTTCAATAATTAGATTATGTTAAATGGCACCGTTGACTTTAAGAAAGGGAGGTTATCTGGGTGGGTTGGACCTAGCCACATGAACCCTTTAAATCTGGGTCTTTGAAGTCAGGTAGAGAAGTCAGGTATTAGAATCGAGAGAGGGATTTGACATGAGGAAGCTTCTCAGTTGCTGGCTTTTCAGAGGGAGGGCCCACGTGGGAAGGAATGAGAACAGCTTCTAGGTGTGAAGAGTGGTCCCAGTTCAACAGCAAGGACATTGAATCCTGCCAACAGTCCTTCTGCTCTGAAAATGACTGAACCACAGATGAGAAACGAAGAACCAGCTGACACCTGAGTTTCAGCCCGTGAGACTGTGAACAGAGAATCCAGCCATGTGTGAGCTGTAGAAACTGAGAGAGATTAAATTTGTATTGTGTTTCCATCCCTATGTTTGCAGGAGGTAACTGGCTACACAGCAACAGAAAACCAGTACAAATCCTCTATGCTCTTTCACTTTATTCTATAAAAGAGGAACAGAGAGTAGGTATGAAGAACTAATTTTCTCTCTTTTAAAAAAAGAATATTGGGGTGACATTGGTTAATAGAATTATATAGGTTTCAGGTGTACAATTCTGTAATACATCATCTGTATATTGTATGGTGTGTTCACCACCCCAAGTCAAGTCTCCTTCCATCATCATTTATCCCCCCTTTACCCTCTTCTACCTCCCCCACCCCCCTTTGCTCTGGTAATCACCATACTGGATGATGATGATGATTATTATTATTAATATTTTGCTTAATCCCTTCACCTTTTTAACCCGGCCCCCTAAACTCCCTCCCCTCTGACAGCTGTTGGACTGTTCTCTGTATATATGAGTCAAGAATGGGCAGAAAGGATTTTAACACAAGTTTTTTGACTCTGTGGTTAATATTTTTCTTTGTAAAGAGCTTTGAAAGAGGAAATGAGAATTCAAGAATCAGTGTTTTGTCAAATCAATGGTAAATTCTCATGTGGACAAGTCACGCATTGGGAAAGTCCTTTACTTGTGGTTATATTAAACTTTTTACATTTCTGGGTGTTTTAATGATGAACATAAAGATCCTCTGTGAACTCAATTTGGGTAAAATGAAAAAAAAAACAAAACACCGAAACATTTAGCAAGAAAGAATCACATGATGTTGGGTAAGATTTTCTGCCTTTCTGAAGTGACAGACACATTTGTGGTAACTTCCAGGGTTCAGGGGATTCCTCTTTATTTATTTCTTCCTTGCTGGGGAAACAGCACACCAAGCCCAACATTTTCTGAATTATTTTTAAAACAAATCACATTATGTTATTTCATCACATGTTGGTATGTTTTCTGTGGATCTCTAGGATTAAGAAAAGCAGCATATAGCAAAATCACCAACTATAGACCTCCTATTTTATCAATATTTTAAAATAAATTTTACAATATGTTTGTGTGAGAGAGATATCATTCTGACTTGTAGAACTATGCATTTTATTTAGAATTTTATTTAAAATAAAAATTGTTGTATTTTATATAAATTACATAATTAAGAAAAGTCCTAAGGAGTTTTTTAAGTTACTCATAGTCCCAATACCTAATAATAATAATTTTATTGTTTTTTATTAGCTTTATTCTAGACATAGTTTTATGTATATATGCAGACCAAAAGGATAGATAGGACAAAAAAATACACTGTAATGACATTTTTTAAATGAATAAAGTAAAATTTTACTTGGGAGAAAAGAAATTAAAGGTATGCTGAAGTTTAGATACTTTCCTTACCACATGACATATTAGTTCTAAAACCCTTTGAAGCAGAAGTGGGAATTTTTTTCCTGTAGAGGGCCAGATAGTAAATATTTTTATTTATTTATTTGTTTAATTAATTAATTAATTTATTTATTTTTATTTATTTATTTATTTAAAGACCCGAGGACTTTTTTTTTTTTTTTTTTTTTTGCATTTATCTTCAGATAGAACGGGAGGGAGAGAGGGAGGAAGAGAGAGAGAGAAACATCGATGCGAGGGAGACACATCGACTGGTCACCACCCACACAACCCCAACCAGGGCCAGGGACAAACTGCAACCGAGGTACGTGCCCCCAGTGGGAACTGAACCCGGGACTCTCTGGTCCACAGGCTGATGCTCTAACCCTGAGCCAAATTAGCCAGGGCAGATAGTAAATATTTTTAATATTTAAACTTAAAAGACTGTGAGCCACACATGGTCTCCGTAACGTGTCTTTCTGTGTGTGTGGGGAAAGCACAGGGTACATTTTACAAATTTAAAAACCATTCTTAGCTCCAGGGCTGAACAAAAAGAGGCCATGAGCCAGAATTAACCTAAGATAATTATGTCAAACATTAAAAGATTAGAGTAATTTTTAGTAAATTCCTTTATTAAAGTATAATATACTACAGAAAATATACAAATCATGAGCTTACAGCTCAAAATTTTTCACAAAGTGAACTCACTTGAATAATAAGCAGAACTGGAATAAAGGAAGTCACATTGTTAGCAGCTCAGAGTCTCCTTCTTACCTGTGGCAGTCATGGAGGTGTTGCTTTCATCTTTCTTTAGGAAGACTTGCTACTCAGCAGCCAGGTGTGCAAGGAACAGACTGCCCTGAGCATCTGTGGCTGCTGAGGCCCTGCCCTTCTGTGGCAACTCCCAGGCAATAACTGAGCACAGTGGGCTCACTCGGGCCTGACTACTGCCCAACTCCTATATTTGGCAATATTTTTGCACAGCTTAGATGGGTTGAGACTTTCTCAAATCTGCGCTCAACTCTGAAGCTTTTCTTATTTGATTCTGCTTTCTTTCCTAGGTGTTGGAGCAGTGTAGGGTGGATGTATAGACTTTCACTCCCAATCATGCTTCCATGCTACTAATATCTCTCAGGTGTTACCTCTCAATACACCTGTTGCACTCAATCCACCTCAGCAACTGCTTCTTGGAGGACTCAAAATGACACCTGTCCCCTTCCATCTCCTCCTCCACTTGTCAAGCATAACCACTACCCTAATTTTTAACATCTTCTGTAGTTTCCTAGATTGAACTTGATATCAATGGAGTTATACATTATGTAGTCTTTTGTAACTGGCTTATTTTGCTCAATATATTGTTGGTGAGATTAATATTTCTTCTTCTTGTGTTTGTAGATTGTTCATTCTTGTTCTTTAGTTTTCCATTGTATGAATATACCGTGATTTATTTATCCATCCTCCTGTAGATGGACAACAGGTGTTTCCAGTTTGAGGTTATAAATAGAGCTGTCCTAAGCATTGTTGTACATGTCTTTTGGTGAACATCTGATTCACACCTTTTGCTTAGGTTAATACCTAGGAGTATAATTGATGAGTCATATGGTATACATATGTTCAGTTTTGGTAGATTTTGCCAAACAAATTTCCAGTTATTTTATGAATTTACACTCCACAAGCAATGTATGATAGTTCAAGTTGCCCCATAAAAAAAAAAAGAGTCTTTTTTTTTATTTTTATTTTAGCCATTCTGGTAGGTATAAAGATATATTACATTATAGTTTTCATTTGAATGTCATTGAAAAATGAATGTAGTTGAGTACTTTTTCGTAAGTGTATTGGTATTTGGATGTTATCTTTTGTAAAGTGTCTTCAGGTATTTTGCACATTTTCCAGTCTATTGTATTCCATTGTATGCATTTTTCATATTGATTTATTAATGTTGTTTATATATTCTGGATAGGAATCTTTGTAGAATATATATAGTTCAAATGTATTTTACTATTTTTACTGTTGAAATGCTGCCTACTGATGACAAGAAGTTCTTAGTTATAATGTAGTCTAGTTTATTTTTTATTTATGGTCAATATTTTTTGTTTCCAGTTCAGAAAATACTTGCCTACCCTAAAGTCATGAATATATTCTTCTTTGTTTTCTTCCAAAAGCTTTATTGTTTTAGCTTTAACATTTAGATTTTGACTTTATTTACGTGTACTGAACGAGGTAGTGGTCATGATTCACTCTTTTTATATGAATATTTAGTTTATCCAGCATCACTTATTGAAAGAGTCATCTTTTCTGCAAGGCAATGAATAGTCATCTAGATGGAAAAGAGATGATAATTTCTTTACCCTCAACTTAGTTCCATTGTTCTATCTCTTTTTCCTTGCATTATTACCATATTTTTTCTCATTTCTAGAGCTTTTAAGATATCTTGATATCTAGCATTGGAACTTCCAGTTTTGTTTTTCTCAAGAATACTTTGTATATTCTTGGATATCTTTAATTTTTATATAAATTTTATAATTATCTCACCAATTTTCACTCTATTTAATGATATTAAATCTGTGACTCAATTAGATGATAACTGACATTCATATAATACTGAATTTTCCAAACCATGAATATGGTTTAGCCTTTTATATATTAAATCTTCTTTGATTCTTCTTTTTTTTTCTTTTTTTTCTTTATTGATTTTAGAGAGAGAGGAAGAGAGAGGGAGAGAGAGATAGAAATATCGATGAGAGAGAACATCTATTGGCCGCTTCCTACATGCCCCCCACTGGGGATCGGGCCTACAACCTGGGCATGTGCACTGACCAAGAATCAAACCAGCAACCTCTTGGTGTATGGGTTGATGCTCAACTACTGAGCCACACTGGTTGGGCTTCTTTGATTCTTCTTAGTGGTATTTTGATTTTTTTTTTCCCTTGGTGTGGAGATCTTATTTTACATATTTTACTATATTTATTTCTAGATATTTATTAATACAAATATATTTTTTTTACAGGAAGAATAGTATTTATTGTTTAGATATTACACTTTATTCAAAAGGAACTAAGGTGTTCCTAATGCCATGTGTGTTATTACATCTCATTTTCTTGTATAGGATATAGAAAAATATGGAAAAATGTGCATCTATTATGCTTAAAAGCCTATTTGAATTTATTCACGTTAATTTAATATGTATTGAGGTTCTACTAGGCCATTGTAAATAGGTGCCAAAGAGGATGCAACAGTTAAAAAATATAATTCCTGCCCTGGCCAGTTTGGCTCAGCGGTTAGAGCATTGGCTTGCGGACCAAGGAGGTTTGATTCCGGCCAAAGGTATACCTCGGTTGCGGTTCATCCCTGGCCCTGGTTGGCGTCATGCGGGAGGCAGACAGTCGATGTTTCTCTCTCTCTCTCCCCCTCCCACTCTATCTGAAGTTATTTGAAAAAATAAAATATCCTCAGGTGAGGAGATATATATATATATATATATATATATATATATATATATATATATATATATATATATAATTCCTGCTCTCTCAAGGAACTTAAAATCTTGTATATAGTTTTTTGTTTTTTGGTTTTTTTTTAATATTTTTTTCTGTAGATTCTTTTGGGCTTTCTGTATAGTCAATCAAGTTGTCTGTGAATAATTGCAGTTTTAATTCTTCCATTTCAATACTTATAATTTGTATTTTTTGTTTGTTTTTATTTTGTTTGATTTTATGCTTCAGACTACTAGTACAGTGTTTCGTGGTACTAAGGTATTGATAACAGGCATCTATATCTCATTCTGAATCTTAGGAGAAAAACTTTCAGTAATTTATTATGAAGTGTGATATTCAGTAGATTTTTGTAGATAGTCTTTCAAAGATTAAGGGAGTTATTTTTGTCATATATAAATGTTGAAATTTAGAGACGCCTTTTTGCATCAATTGAGATTATACCATAATTTTTCTTCTTTTGTGTATTAATTTATTTTCTAATGTTAACCCAATTTTATACCTGATGTAAGATCTTTGTTATTGCTATATTCAATACTAATATTTTGTTTAAATTTTTTGCATCTATGATTATGAAAAAATACAGTCTGTGACTTTTTTATTTTAATATCTTTGCCACTTTTGTATAAATATTATCTTGGATCCATAAATGAGTGTTTCTTTTTCATAATTTCTGAAATAATTTGGGCAAACTATTTTCCTTAACATTTGGGAACATATTCTGGAGAAACTCTCTGGATCTGGTACTTCCTTAGCAGGGAAATTTGTAACAATGAATTCACTTTCTTACTAGATTTATAATTATTAAATGAACTATTTATTTTTGTGTCAACATTGGTCATTTGCTTTTTCCAAGGAATTTGTTCATTTCAAATATACTGTCAAATTTGTTGGTGTAAAGATTTTTCATTATAGTTCATCCTTAATTTTTTATTATATTTAGGATTTAACTCTTGTCTACTTTTTCATATACTGTTATTGGTAATTTGTGTTAGTTCCCTTTTGGGGGGGCATTCTTGCTAGGAGGCTATTAATTTAATTAACATTTTCTAAGAAATGACTCATAACTGTTGATTTGTCTTTACTCTATTTCCTTATATCTGCACGTCTTGTTTTATTTTTTTCTTTCTTCTATTTTGGGGGTTCAATTTGTTGGAGGTTTTTTGCTAGCTTCTTAAGGTGAAATATTAAGTCATTGACTCAGACCATTTTTTCTTCCTGATGTAAGCATTTAAAGTTATAAATGTTTATGATTTTGGCTGCATGACATAAATCCTGATATTTTCTAATTCATTTTTTTCTAATTCTCTAATTTTTTTCTCATTTCTTTTTGACTCATGAGTTATTTAGGAGTATGTATTTACAAGTGTTTGCAGCTTTTCTAAGAATATTGTTGGTAGTCATTTCTAATTTAATTCTGTTGTGATAAGCAAGCTTACCCTGAAGTGTTTCAGTTTTCTTGATATTTACTGAGAATGTTTTCTTGGCCTAGTATATGTTCTGTCGTGGTGAACATCTGCTGTGCACTGAGAAAGAATCTATACGTTCCACTTGTTGAGTTAAATGTTTATTAATGTCAAGCAAAGTAAGTCGGTTGATAGTATTATTCAAATATTCTCTCTCCTGTCTAATTTTTTTGACTACTTATTCTGTCAATTACTGACAGAATAGTATTAGAGCTTCCAACTGTGAAACAATGCCTGTCTATTTTTTCCTTTAGTTATTCTGTCTTTCTTCCATGTATTTGAAGCTCTCTTAATAGGTGCATATGCATTTGTGATTTTTTATGTCCTCTCAATGATTTGATGCCTCTGCCATGAAATTTCCTTTTATCTCTGGTAATACTCTTCAAGTCTACTTTTGGAATTAACATAGACATGACAATTTTCTTATGCTTACTGCTTTCATGGTATATGGTTTTATATTTATTTCGGTTTATCTCTTTAAATGAATCATTTAAAATAAACACATAGTTGAATCTTACTTTTTTAATACACTCTGATAATCTCTGATTTCTAAATGGACACTTTAGTCATGTTATATACAGTTCAATTATTTCATTTAGTTGGGTTTATGTCTACCATTTTGCTATCTGATCTCTTTGAATGCCATTTTGTGTGATTTTCTCTATCTCATTTACCATTTTCTGTTTTTAATCATGTATTTGTATTTATTGTTGTTGTTGCTTTAAATGTGGCTTTCTTCTCTAAATGTATTTGTTTTTTCTTACAATTTGTTTTAAAAGTTTGCTGGTCCAGCCTCATCTTTTATTTTGTGTAATTTCATCTTTGAAATCTTTGTAGTATTTGTGGGTGTTTGGTCTTTACAATATACAGTGATGTCTACAAAGAACCATTCTTGTGATTTTTTTTTTCTGCTGCCTTAGGTATTTACTCTTGTGATATGTGTCTCTCACCTGCATTTTACTTATGTTTCAGTCTTTCTTTATTTATCTTCTCCCCCGCCTAAGAGTTTTATGCTGATTCCATTTTTATTGTTACTTTGAGGGAAGCTAATTGTTTATTAAAAATTCATGTGGTTTGAAATAGAGATAGCGAAATAAGCCAGTCATCTTTTCTTGGAATTTCTGTTGCAACTACCCTCCGTAGATCTGTTATGTCCTTTGTTTCAGGGACAACTTTCTTGTGGTTATTATTGTTGTTAGTGTTCAGGAGGCTTACTGATGAAGTCCTTAGCTGACAGCTCTCTGACAATCACTTTACACTTTTTCTCCTTGATTCTAGTTTACCCTCTAAGGGCTCCTAAGCTAGCGCAATGAACATGAAAATACCTGATCAACACTGTTTCTCCTTCAGCTTCACCTCCCTTTGCATTCTGTGATCTCCAACAAGATCCCTAGCAGGGTCTTACCATTCCCTCCTGTGATACACGCACACCTCTCTTGTGTCTCTGATCAAGGGGTATTTGTGCAGTCCATTTGTGACAATGCTTTTTAAGTTTAAGGAAAGTCAGAAAACAGAAGCCAAATCTCACTTTCTCCTGCAGTTTGGTCCACATTTTATAGTATTTTGCAAATATCTTTTGGGTTTCTGGTTTTCTAAATTTTTTTTTTTTTAATCCTCACCCGAGGATATTTTTCCATTTATTTTCAGGTAGAGAGAAAGGGAGAGAGAGAGAACCATCAATGTGAGAGGGACACATTGACTGGTTGCCTCCCATACGACCCGACCAGGGCCGGGGATGAACCGCAAGGGTGGTACATGCCCTCGATCAGAATCGAACTGAGACTCTTTAGTCCTCAGGCCGACACTCTAACCACTGAGCCAAACCGGCCAGGGCGAGTTTTCTAAACTTTAAATATTTATTATTTTCCATGAGTTTCAACAACAAAAAATATTAAAAACAAAAAAACAAAACCAAAGTTTATTCTGCTATATTTAACTGAGAGTCCAGCCAGTACTTTTTGAAGCTTTCAGCTTATATTGTACCTTTAGATAAAGATTTGTGATACTTCATTTGCACGTCAGGTGTTTTAGGATTTTGTGACTCCTACAGTACCAATTTTACTGCGCCATGAATAATACCTTCAGCTCAAGTGTTGCCTATGAAAGGAGACAGTGTTGTATTGAGTTTAATGCCATGGTTTTGAAGTTACAAAGGCCTGGGTTAAAGTGTTAGATCTACCACACACCTGTTGTATGATAATTGAGAAATTGCATAACTTCCCCAGATCCTAATTTTTCTTTCTGTATGTTGGTGATGAAAATACCTACCTCACAGTGATATGGTAAGATTAAATGAGATAACACAGATAGAACAATTGGTGTATAGTTATTGCTGAATAAATAGCAGCAATTATGATTATTATTCTAGATAAAGATGATTGACTCAAATTGTGATATTAATTGTCATAAAGTTATATTGCAAAATTCCACTGTTCGTAATCCTTGGGTAAAAATATAGAAGTAACTCTTCCTGTACAAGTAAAATTATTTGCTGGAGAAACAACAAAAAAAAATGATTAGAAATGTTTCCTATGTCCTAAGACCTTGATATCTGAGCTTATTGGGAGAAAAGGTTTGCTCATGGAAGTCTATGCCAGCTGGTGGCATGTTATCTTTTGTCTTGTCTACACCCTGACCTTTCAGCTTCATAACTTCCAAATGTTTATGGTATGAGAACTGCCCTTTTAAAATTGACACAGTGATTAAAACTGGAAATGAGAGCCGAGACTCGTCTCTAATAAATAGGCTGGCTCTGAGCATACATCTGTCCAGCAAAAATCTTCTAAACAAGCAGACACACATTTCTTTGCTTGCATTGCAAAAGTAAAGGTGACATTTATACCATTCAATAATTTTTCTCTCCATCTGTTTACTCAATGGTGAGATTTAAGTTGGCAAATGCTGCACTCACATTGATACTACTCCTAGGCTATCTTTCAAATATTCAGCTATTAGATGGATGTATCCAGAGCCTTGTTGATATAAATTTCTTATAAATTTCAATTTCTAAGAAAACACCCCTTCATAAAAAGAAGAATCACCAAAGCAGAACCCCTCGTACTCCAGCAGTTTTTCTTGCTAACAGACCTGCCAGTTTCATCCAAGTTTCCCAGATTCTATAACAGGTTATTTTAACTACTTTCCTCACTTTCAATCATCTATACAACTTTCTTCACATCTGAATAGAGATAACTTGCAATTATTTAAAACTATTTTTCTCAGGAACTACAGGGGAAAACATTCCCAAAACATAGTAGACTACCCATAGTAACTAACTTCAGCTTTATGCTCTACAAAAACATCAAGATTGAGAGGAAAGATTTAATAGCAATACAATATTTTTATTTAAACTCAATTGCAATCAAGTCAGATGTGAACCAGACTCAGGGATTGTAATTTTTCCTCTTCCTTACCTTGCTTTCCTCTACCTAAATTCTAGTCACAGTGGCCTTGTTTCTTGAGCATGCCAAGGTAGATCCTTTGACTAGTTTTTAGGACCTTTATCACTAGCTGATCCCTCTCCTTGGAAGACTGTTCTCCACATTTTTATATGATTGACTCTCAATTCAAAATTTACCCCTTCAAGTGGACTTTTTCTGATCATTACTCCTTAACCCAGTGCCCTGTTTTATTTGTCTTCAGCACACTTAACACTGTATAAGATGATCCTTGACTTTCAATAGGGTTACGTCCTGACAAACACATTGTAAGTTACAAATAAAATGAGTTGAAAATACATTTATACACCTAACCTACTGAACATCATAGTTTGGCCTAGATTACCTTAAATGTGCCCAGAGCATTTTCATTAGCCTACAATGGGCAATTATCTTGAGTTTCATCTCAAGAGTAACTTCCTTCCGTTTGTTCTTACTAGAAGCAGGAGACACAGATGAGTGTTTAGCAGACCTGATGGTATGTGAAAATATAAACACAATACCCAGAAAACGCTGGCAACTCCACACAGGGCAGATGACGTTGTTTACCCTCGTGGTCCCGTGCCTGACAGGGAGCTTCGCTCTCCGCCTCTGCCCAGCATCGCAAGAGAGTATCACACCACATATCTCTAGCACCGGAAAAGATCAAAATTTTGAAAGTATGGTTTGTAGAAAATGGCTATTGCTTCCACACACCGTTGTAAAGTTGAAAAAATTTTTAAGTCTGGACTATCATTAGTTGGGGCCGTCTCTATTTTCTTTGTTTTTTAAATAAAAACATTCTCCCTCTACTAGAAAGTAATCTACATAATAAGAGAGACTTGTGTTTTTTATTATTTTCCTTTGTGTAAAAAAGTGCTTGTAATATATAGTAGAGGCTCAATGAATTCTTGTTGAACAGATGAATGAAAGAATAACATTTGCCAACTAGACTTTAGCTTTCTTCTGAGCTTTCTGTATTGAAGTTTGATTTCAACATCTTTAATTTTAAGCTGGAGTCTAAGCTGATCATGTTAAACCATTTTGACCACACTTAATTCACCTGTGTTCCGCTCTTTGGGTAAATAGAAGGTATCTGTTTATTTTAAAAGCCTGAATCTCCTATTCTTCCCACTAAGCCTTGTATCTGAATTTGAGAGACGCAATCTAAATCTTGCTCATTTGCTAGGAAAAGAACATTGACATCACTGGGTCAAATAAATCTGACTCTCTTCACTTTCAAACTGTTCTAAATGTCTCCCTCCTGTGGGAGACAAAATGCTTATAGCATCTGAATATGCCAATTTAGAATATTTAAACATTTAAATATTCAAATAATAATAATAGTTTTCTACCATTTAGGAATCTATAAAAATCCTGAGAAGAAAGGAAGGTCTCATCACTTTGTAAATGTTCCTCATTATTGAAGCATGACACCATTTGGATGCTTTAAGAAAGGATATTAATTGTTAAAAGTTGAGGGATGTAAGGGACCTCAAAATCATCTAGTCCAACTACTCCTCCAGGGTTTGAATTCTCTATATAAGATTTCTTCCAAGTTATTGTCTTGTAAGACTGTGCCTGGACACCTTTATTAGAATTGACATGATGATTTTAGATAGTAAATCCCATCTTTGGACAACTTTGATTGTAAAATATATGTCCTTTTAAATTAAGTGGTTAAATTATTTTTCTGAGTCCTTCAATTGATTCCATTTATATTTCATGGCACATACTGAAATATTTTATTTCCAATTACCACATAATTTTTCTTTTAGTATTTCTATTATAAAAAACAGCCCGGCCGGTGTGGCTCAGTGGTTGAGCGTCGACCCATGCACCAAGGGTTGCCATTACGATTCCCGGTCAGGACACTTGCCCAGGTTGTGGGCCAGATCCCCAGTGTGGGGCATGCAGGAGGAGGCCAATCGATGTTTCTATCTCTCTCTCCTTCTCCCTTCCTCTCTCTCTAAAATCAATAAAGAAAAAAAATAAAATAAATAAATAAAAATAAAAAACAACACAGGCTTATAACAAAAATTCAAATAATATGAAAGGATACAAAATATAAAGTACGTCTTCCTCACTCAGTCCTACTCTTCAGAAGAGCCACAATCAAAGTTTTCTTGGAGATTCTTTAAGAAAATTCTCACCTAAAAATACATATATCTACTGATGTAAATAGAAATTATGTAGATTTTAAACTACAAGTTAGAATGTAAAATGTACACTATTCTGACTTACCTTTTTTTTTTTAATTCTTGAAAATATTACAGATGTCCCCCTTTTTTCCCCATTGAGCCGCCTCCTTCCCACTTCCACACCCCCCTGCCTTCCCCAGCCTAATGTCCGTGTTTATTGGTTGTACATATGTGCATGTAAGTTCTTTGGTTTCTCTCTTTCCACCCCTGCCACCAAACCCCCATCCCTCTGAGGTTTGTCACTCTGTTCCCTACTTCCATGATTCTGGATCTCTTTTGGTCAACAGCTTATTTTGTTCATTATGTTCCACAGATAAGTGAGATTATGTGGTATTTGTCTTTCTCTGACTGGCTTATTTCACTTAGTATAATATTTTCCATGTCCCTCCATGTCCTCTTAAAGGGTAAGAAATCTCTCTTTCTTACATCTGCATAGTATTCTGTTGTGAAAATGTACCACAGCTTTTTTATCCACTCATCTATTGATGGGCACTTGGACTATTTCCAGATCTTAGCTATTGTAAATAGCACTGCTATGAACATAGGGGTGTATATATACTTTCTGATTGGTGTATCAGGCTTCTTAGGATATATTCCTAGAAGTGAAATCACTGGGTCCATTGGAAGTTCCATTTTTAATTTTTTGAGGAAGCACCAAATTGTTTTCCACAGTGGCTGCACCAGTCTGCATTCCCACCAGAAGTGTACTAGAGTCCCCTTTTCTCCACATCTTCACCAGCATTTGTTGTTGAGAATTTGTTGATGGCAGCCATTCTGGCAGGTGTGAGGTGATATCTCATAATTGTTTTAATTTGCATCTCTCTGATGATTAGTGATGTTGAGCATTTTTTCATATGTCTCCTGGCCATTTGTATATCCTGTTTGGAGAAGTGTCTATTCAGGGCTTCTGCCCATTTTTTAATTGGATTTTTTGTCTTCCTTTTGTTGAGTTGTATGAGTACTCTATATATTTTGGATATTGACCCCTTATCTGTATTACTGGCAAATATGTTCTCCCAGAGAGTGGGTTCCCTTTTCATTTTGATGCTGGTTACTTCTTGCCATGAAGAGCTTTTAAGTTTCATGTAGTCCATTTATTATTTTTTCCCTTTGTTTCTCTTGCCCAGAGTGATGTATCAGTGAAAATTCTACTACATAGTATGTCTATTTTTCTGCCTACATTTTCTTCTAGGATTTTTATGGTTTCACGGGTTATATTTAAGTTTTTTATCCATTTTGAGTTTATTCTTGTGTATGGTGTAAGTTGGTGGTCTAGTTTCACTTTTTTTGCATATAGCTGCCAATTTCCCCAGCACCATTTATTGAAGAGACTGTCTTTTCTCCATTGTATGATCTTGCCTCCTTTGTCGAATATTAATCATGTATACTGTCTTGGGTTGATATCTGGATTCTCTGTTCTGTTCCATTGATCTATATGTCTGTTCTTGTGCCAGTATCAGGCTGTTTTGATTACAATGGTTTTGTAGTATACCTTGATATCTGGTATTGTGATCCCTCCCACTTTGTTCTTCTCTTTCAAAATTGCTGTGGCTATTCAGGGTCTTTGATGGTTCCATACAAACTTTTGGAGTGTTTGTTCTAGATCTGTGAAATATGCCATTGGTACTTTAACAGGGATTGCATTGAATCTGTAGATTGCTTTGGGTAGTATGCACATTTTAATGATGTTGATTTTTCCGATCCATGAACATGGTATATGTTTCCACTTTTTTATATCTTCCTCTATTTCTTTTTTCAATGTCTAGGCTTTTGTTTGCTGTGAGTTTTTTTTATTTTTTATTACATCTTCAATTTCCATAGTTGTTATTGGTCTGTTCAAGTTTTCTGTCTCTTCCCAGTTCAGTTTTGGGAGACCGCATGATTTTAAAAATTTGTCCATTTTGCCTAGATTGTCCAATTTGTTGGCGTGTAACTGTTCATAGTATTTTTTTAAATAATCCTTTGTATTTCTGTGGTGTCAGTTGTCATTTTTCCCCTTTCGTTTCTGATTTTGTTCATTTGGGTCCTTTCTCTTTGTTTCTTGGTGAGTCTAGCTAAGGCTTCATTAATCTTGTTTATCTTTTCAAAGAACCAGCTCTTTGTTTCATTGATCTTTTTGAATTGTTTTTTTTTAGTTTCTATGTCATTTATTTCTGCTCTACCTTTACTACTTATTTCCTTCTACTTGCTGTGGTTTTTTTCTTTTTGTTGACTTTCTAATTCTATAAGTTGTAGGGTTAGATAATCAATTAGAAATTTTTCTTATCTCTTGAAGTAGGCCTGTAGTGCTATGAACTTCGCTCTCAGGACTGCTTTCACTGCGTCCCATAAATTTTGTGTTGTTGTGTGTTCATTTTCATTGATTTCCAGGAAGTTTTTTATTTCTTCCTTGATCTCCTTGGTAACCCATTTATTGTTTAATAACATGCTATTTAGCTTCCATTTGTTTGAATGTTTTTAAATGTTTTATTGTAATTAATTTCTAGTTTCATGCCACTGTGATCTGAGAAGATGCTTGATATAATTTCAGTCTTTTTGAACTTGTAGAGACTTAGTTTGTGTCCTAACATGTGGTCTATATTTGAAAATGTTCCATGTGCACTTGAGAAGAATGTGTATTGTGCAATTTTGGGGTGTAATTCTCTGTAAATATCTATTAAATACATTTGATCTACTGCATCCTTTAGAGTCTCTGTTTCCTTGTTAACTTTTTGTCTAGAGGATCTATCCAGTGATGTCAGTGGGGTGTTGACGACCCCTGTCATGATTGTATTGCTGTTGATTTCTCCTTTGAAGTCCTCCAGAAGTTTTTAAATATTTTTTGGTGTTCCTATATTAGGTTCATATATGTTTACCGAGGTTATATCCTCCTGTTGGATAGATCCTTTCAATATTATGTAGTGGCCTTCTTTGTCTCTAGTCATTGACTTCATTTTAAAATATATTTTATCAGATATGAGTATTGCTACCCTAGCTTTGTTTTCCTTTCCCTTTGCTTGGAAAATTTTTATACCTTCACTTTCAACCTATGTGAGTCTTTTGTTGTGAGGTGGGTCTTTTGTAAACAACATGTATATGAGTCATGCTTTCTTATCCATTCAGTTACTCTGTGTCTTTTGATTGGAGCATTTAATACATTTACACTTAAGGTTATTTTTGATATGTACTTATTTATTGCCATTTTTATTTACTATGTTATGTTTCTCTCCCTGTTTCTTCTGCTTATTACAGCAGTCCTTTTAACATTTCTTTCAGTGCTGGTGTGGTGCTAATATAACTTAGCTTTTTTTTTTTTTTTTTTTTTTTTTTTTTTAAATCTGGGAAGCTCTTTATTTCAACTTTTATTTTGAATGATAACCTTGCTGGATAGAGTAGTGTTGGATTCAGATCCTTATTTTTCATTACCTTGAATACTTCATGCCATTCCCTTCTGGCCATTAGTGTTTCTGTTGAGATGATAGCCTTATGGAGGCTCTTTTGTACATAACCTCTAGCTACCTTTAAGATTCTCTCTGTCTTTAATTTTTGGCATTTCAATTATTATATGTCTTGGAGTGGGCCTCTTTGGGTTCTTCTTATTTGGGGCTCTCTGTGCTGCTTGAATTTGTGTGCCTCTTTCCTTCACCAAGTTAGGGATGTTTTCTGTCACTATTTCTTCAAATATATTCTCTAACCCTTGCTCATTTTCTTCTTTTTATGGAATCCTATGATGCAGGTGTTGTTACATTTCCAGTTGTCCCACAGTTCTCTTAAGCTGTCGTCCTGTTTTTTCATTGTTTTTTTCTTTTTGGTTCTCTGCTTGGGTGATTTTTTTCTACCCTGTCTTCTAATTCACTGATCCGATCCTCAACTTATTCTAATCTGCTGGTTATTCCTTCCAATGTATTCTTCATTTCTGCTATGTCATTCTTCATTTCCAACTGGTTGATTTTCATTGTTTCTATACCTTTACTCATGCTGTTGAACTTCCTCATAATCATTACTCTGAACTCTACCTCTGATAACTAGCTTAATTCCATTTCATTCATCCCCTCTTCTGTAGAATTCTCTTGTTCTTTCATTTGGGATTTGTTGCTTTGTTTCACCATTTTGGCTGTCTCAGCAGGGTTTGGAGCCTGCCAAATTTTCCCTGTGGGTGTCTGTGTTCCACTAATTGTGGCTCCCTCTACTGAGTTGAATGAGTGTGGGAGGGCCCTCATTAAACACCAATGTCTAGTCTTACTTTCCTGGGTAGAGTCACAGGCCAATCAAAAATTCAGTTGTCCTATAGCTTTTGTCTCAGTTACTTAATGAGCCTCACATTGTAGCCCTCAGCTGAATGAAAAATCCCTCAGGTAGATAGGGTAAAAGGATTTCTAGTGGGTGAGGCAATTGCTTTCCCCTGGGTTAAAGTTGCTTTGATAAGAAAGTGGTTTCTGCAATGTGGGTTATTGGTCAGTGCAGGGGTCCAGGCCTCTGCCTTCACAGCTCAGTCCTCAGAGCCAGGACCTCCAACACTGAGAGCCCAGTCCAAATTTCAAAACTTTCTGAGGTTTTTTTTTTTTTTCTTCTTCTTTGCTTGCTGGTAGTTTCTAGCTGTTAATGAGCCTCAGTTTGCATTTCTCCCACCAGGTTGTGTTAAATTCCTGAGGGAGGGGCCATTGCTTCTCCCAGGGGCTCTGGAAGGGGCTGCTCTTCTATGAGGGAGTGATTCAGCATAAAACTCCTGATGGCCTCCTTCCAAGCTCTCTCCTGTGCCACTAACCCCCGACTCTCTTCATACACAGTTCCATTCCAGTCTGGCCTCCCTCTATCAGAGCCCAAGGTGAGTGGCTGTAGCTGATTTAGTGCACTGGTCCTTCATGGAAGTGCCAATGTTCCCAGTGCCTCTCCCTGCCAGACAAATCCTGTGCTCTGGTGATTTTCTCAGCCAGGTGTTATGTGGGCAACTTTTCCTGCTCCACCACTCTGTGCTGGGGAGCCAGTTTAGGGTTTTAACCCCTGACTTGTCAGAGGGAACTGTTCACAGTTAAGACAGTCCTCAGCTGCTGCCCATGGGCACCTAGCCAGCTCTCTCATGCCTCTGCAGATCCTACCAGGCTCAATTTTGGGTATTTTTTCCATCCCTGGTTATAAGGGTTCTCTCCAGCTGTTCTTCAGTTGTTTTTTTCTGATGACTTGTTTTTATTTTTGTTGTAATTCCAGGGAGATGGTCTGTGTAGCTTCCATTCATTCCGCTGCCATTTTAAATCTCCTCCTGATTTACCTTTTTAATTTACAACTGATTCTTATTCTCCTATGAAAACATACAGACCTAGTTTACTCTTTTTATTAGTTGCAGATTATTTCATTGGAAAAATACTGATTGATATGTTTCCATGCATGTGTAAAAATATGTGTAAGATTAATTTTCTAAAAGTATTTGTTGGGTCAGTTTTCTATTTATTTCCAAGCAAGAATTTTGCTCTTTTTAAAAATAAGTAATTAGTACTTTTTTTCTAAAATGACATGACAAAACTATTTGTTTTTCAAGTTTCATAGCAAGTCTTCTCTCTTTAATAGGAAAAAGCATAAAATAAGTATGTTATGCCTGAGACTCAACCTTCTTTCATTTTTAGAGTAACAAGATGAAATTGTCAATATTGAACTTTTAAACCTCTCAAAGGGGAAAATGATTTTCACAGGCATTAAACTAATGGTGTCAACCTGGATCACATGGCTAATGTGGTAGTTTCTAGGTTTCTCCAGTGTAAGTTTATTATTTTCCCTTTGTGATGGATAAATATCTTGAGGGAGATATTTTGAGGTTATGCAAATGTTCTATTTCTCCTTACACTTTTATCTACTGCATTTTTCACCCATTGTAGATCTTGTTCGCAGCAATTATGATACTTTCCTAGTGATAGTTTTGTATTTCCTTCAGTTCTTCTACATTTACTAATTAGAATTCTTTTGCAAAAAAGAGCTACTACTTCATTTATTTATTTACTCAGTTAGTCATTTATATCAATATGGACTCATGGATATTTATTTTATTTTATAGGTTATATTCAAATATTATCATTATTTATTTTTTTACTCAAATTACCCCAAATTTTGTTATAGGGAGTATAACAAAACACCACAGATTGGGTGACTTAAACAGCAGAAATCAATTTCTCACAATTCTGGAGGTTGGAAGTCCAATATCAAAGGGTGGTCAGGTTTGATTTCTCCTAAGAACTCTCTCCTTGTCTTTAGATGGCTGTCTCCTCACTTGCATCCTCACATGGCCTTTGCTTGTTGGACCAACATCCCTGTGTATCTCTCTTCTCAGAAAGACACTAATCCTAGGGCCTTATGACCTCATTTAGTCTTAATTACTTATGACCTCATTTAACCTTAATTACTTCCTTAAAGGTCCTATCATCAAATACAGTCAAATTGGAAGTAAGAACTTCAACATGTGAATTCAATGCATAACAGCATTTATTTGTCTTCAAGTGTCTGATTAACAGTCAAAGTTGGCTGCCACTCATAGCCTCTCCCATATTGGCAGTCTGCTTCTGCTAAGGCTGCCTTGCTTCCTGGATTCCTCATCCTGCCTTCTCCCTCCACTTCTCCACAGCATGAAAGGGCATTGATAACACTCTCACACTCTTAATTCTCTTCAGACATTTTCATTGCAAGCAGAGTCATTGAGTCCTTCAGGTTCCGCTGATTACAGGGAGACTGCATGATGTGGAAGATTAAAAGGTGTAGATGTCTTCTCAGAAAACTTTCTTAATTTGGTACAAATTTCACTGGATGTAGCAACTCTCAGTCATAGTTTGTGGTTTTGCTGTGCTTTCCTACTTTTATTACAGTTGGGATTTCCCCTCTGTTTTTCATTCTCTTTATTGTTTTTAGTTGACTTCACGATGAGTGGAGTAAAATGCCTTTATTTGGCCATTATCTTTAATTACAGACAAACTAAGTTATTTATTGTTATTTTTAATATTATGGAAGTTCTAAAGAGATAACCATGGGCATTAATGCAGATTATATACTGATAAATTTTAAAACTTTCCTCTAAGTACTTATGTTAAATATAATAATAATTAAAATAAGAACCACCAACATTGATTGAACTCTTATTCTATGCCAGGTATTGTGCTAACTATCCATAAAGAAAGCCTAATTTATTCCTATAACTACCTTAAAACAGAGATAACAGCATTACATTTTACAAATGGGAATACTTGCTCAAGGTCACCCAAGTGATAAACAGTAGAGCTGAATATTAAACAAGGTCTACCTACCTAAATCACATACTCTTAACCCCTATGTTGTAGAGATTATCTTTGGATGAAAAAAAAAAGTAAAAGAAATAAATATAGAAGAAACAACAATAACAACTGAACACACCTCAGTATTTTATACTATCTTAACTGAGTATTCTATTTCAAATATTGCTACAATATATGTTAACTCATTTTATAAATGTACTCATAGAAAAAACAAACACATATATGTCATGGTCGCTATATAATTTTTCACTTACAAAAGCAACATATTACTGGTCTGTTTGTTTCATAGTTATTTATTACTTTATATAGGAAACAAAACTCTGGCAGCAGTTACTATGCACTAATAGCTAATATAGACTGATGCAGTTTTCTCTCCATGCCCAAATATCTATTAACATGGAGAAAATCTGGATTATCTGGTACTGAATGTGCAAAAATGAGTGGAGCTTTCTGTGCTGGACAATTGGATGCATCCTTGGATCAGCCTATCAAGCTTTAATTGAACTACAAATCCAATGATAATTGGAATAGAACTCTAGTCCAAAACAGATATATTCTAAGCTTTAGTTAATGAGCAGAGGCAAATGGAGACCTCTGCTTATATTCATGGCATCCATTGACTAAGATCTAAAAAATATGGCATTATAGTATTTAAAATGAACCATTATGTAACAATATTTAGGCAGCAGTCATTTGTGCTTAATAAATGAGACTAGAAAAATAAAATGTAACCTTCGAATATTTTAAAATAACTTAAGTCCTCATCTGTATTTTATTTTCTTCAAGGCTATATGTTTCTTCATACACTATTAATGTATTATTAAATACATAGTAGCTGCTAAATATGTATTTTATTCGTGTGTATGAATGGTTGGTCTTTGGAGGAAGTAGATTAGTAAATGAGGTATATAATAGATCCCATTCATTATAAAAGTTATATTAGTTGATATAAAATGTGTGTTTACAAAATAAGAACATTAGTACTGCAGTTGTTACTGTCAACATTTTCATCTGACATTTTTAATGAATTCATCGGCATAGGATGACCAAAATTAGTTAAGCCACAGGCAAATTCACTTAACATTATCACCTTGACAAGGTTTGAAAGTGTGAAGTTTATTTTTTGAAATATTTTTGAAGGTGTTATTTAAAATACTCACATTTACAAAAGGTAAAAGTGATTGAGTAAATCAACGTGACAAAATCATAGAGATGGAGAGGTGATGAGTCATTACTAGACGTT
The DNA here is from genome assembly GCA_030848825.1 of Tadarida brasiliensis. NCBI lineage: Eukaryota > Metazoa > Chordata > Mammalia > Chiroptera > Molossidae > Tadarida > Tadarida brasiliensis. Next base: position 56,342,888 of record CM061257.1, on the reverse strand, counting down.
AGAGATGAGAGAGAAGATGGAGAGGTGTGTGACTCTGAAGGGTAGGCTGACATCTTTGTGGTGATGGAATTGTTTTGTATCTTGAATGCGGTGGTAGTTGTAGGAATCTACACATATAATACACATGCTACAAGTGGCACATATAATAAAATGGCACAGATACATTGTATCAATTTTCTGGTCTTGATACTATTCTATCATTACATGACATGTAATCATTGGAAGAAACTGGGTGAATGATACATAGGACCTCTCTACTATTCTTCCTGTGAATTTGTAACTATTTCAAAGTAAAAGTATAAAATGATTGAGAAGAGTTAATATTGACTTGTATAATGGTTGTGTGTTTTCCCTCACCACTTATATTTAAATATTTTCTCCAATTCTAGTTTAAATGATGCTATTTACAAGCTGTACATATTTGGGCTTTTAACAAGCAGTTGCAAGTGGCATATCAACTCATCAAATGCATCGTGTATTCTTGTTTTTCAGTGATGAACACATGGCATTCAATCTGATATTTTTCTTTGGACGGCAGAATTTCTCAAGTGTTTTGGTCGAAATACTGTTGTGACACTTGCTCGTTTCTACCTTTATTGCACATATAGTTTTATATATTTCACCAGTGAAATAAAAATGTAAAATCCAAGAGTTATCCTGACTTTATAGTTTCTCTTTGAGGCCAAGTATACTTTGAAACAATATATTAATATTCTGTTATTCAGTCTTTTTCTTGTGTTCCTATATATTATTCTTAGGTGAGTGGTATAGATCTTCTTCATATTGCATGCACAATGCTGTAAGACACACGGCCAGCATGTTGTTAATATCTGTCTAAAGGTGGATGAGAAAGATATTACAACTCTCTTGCCCTATCTGTCTCTGTCAATGTTAAGAACGATCCACAGGCAAATATCCATCTCATTGTTTCCATTTGCATTTCCTTAAAAACTAGTGAAATTGAACATTTTAACATTTATTTCTATTTGTTTCCTGTTTTTGAACTATCTCTTTGTAGTGACTTGACTTTTTCTCTACTTAGATAATATGGTTTTCCCAATTGATTTAAGGAGCTGTTTCTGTCCATTAATATGGAGTCTTTCTTGTAGATGTTGCAAATATTCCTTCATAGTGTATCTTCAATGGCAGGAGAAAAACCATGGTGTGTTCAAGGAATTGGAAAAAAAAGCAAGCAAGCCTGTTGTAATTGATGCACAGAGAGTGAAGGGGAGAAGGAACAAAGGACCGTCAGACATCGAGAAACACATCGGCTGTGTGAAGGATGTTAGTTTTTATTCTAAAGCAGTGAGAAACCATTGAAATGTTTTAAGTTAGGGGTGTAAGTGGGATGAAGTATGGAAATGATGGCGGTGTTGTAATTGAGGTTTTTCCTAAAAAAGTCTTTTAAAATAATCTATCAAAACTCTTATAAAAAAAGAATGGACTATAAAAATTATTTAACTTATATCTGAGTTCATTGTTAATATGAGTATAACAATTATTCTCAACATTGTGTCAGAAGAAGACTCCAAATTCTGATGAGGGTAAATAATGTTTCCAATGCCACAGCTATAAAGAACCCCAGATAGCTGTTTCTAAGCTACATCTTGTTCTTTGATATCCAGAGTGAGCATATGTCTGCAGCAATCAATCTGTGAACTCACAACACAAATCTAGCCGGGGGAGTGATCCTGTCACAGAGAGAGCATTAGGAGTATTAACAACAAAAACTCAGTCATGCATTGGGTCACTCTCATGGGAGTCATAACAGGTACATATGATTAATGTATTGGAGGCCAAAAGACTCAGTTATAACAGCGTTTATACAGAAGAGGGCTAGGAAACAATATTATCCTTGTTATAGAATTAGTCTGCCAGGGTTTACAAATGACATTTTTCAAAATTAAATAATCTACAAATTGTGTGTTTACAAACATGCACATACTCCGTGGATCCTCAATAAATGCTAGCTGACTGACTGCCAGATAAATACCTCATGAACAGATAAACACTTCTAAGTGAACTACAGCCATATATTTAAAGAGGCAGTATCAGATCTATGTGTATAAACTGGAGATTAAATATACTAAAAATGGAGCAATAATGCAATAGGGATAATATCTTTCTAAATTGTGAGTTCTTAAACAGCAAATGAAGATGAAGTGCAGTAATTATTAAAATATCTCAAATGAAAGTTTTATAAAGTAAGTTTAGTCTATAAAATGGTGCTCTTCCAAGGTTATAAATTAATCCACTTTTGTAACTTCAAATCTTTACTCCACCTATCAATTAATTTGTAAATAATGGGGCCAGTGATCTTGTGGACATTTCTTGAGAAAGAAGTATATAAAGAAACAGCTGAAGCAAAACTAAGTAGCAACAAGTGAGCATTTGATTACCACCTCTCCTCTATGTTTTTATTATACTAAATTCTCATTAAATAGGTTTTCGCAAGTCAATGAGCACATCCCTAATAATTTCACTGAAATGCAGCAACCCTTTGACTAACCATCTTAAGTCCAACATTTACTAGTTTTATGAACTTAGGCAAGATTGAACTTTTCTGAGTTTAATATATTTTTTTACTTCAATAATGGAAATAATCATTATACTATTTTAAATATTTTTAAGATATGTATAATATTTGGTACAGTGCTGGGCATTTAATGGGCATCAGATAAGTCTAATTTGCTGTATTATTTAGTAACTAAGAATGATAGTAACAATTTCCCCAGTAACAAAGTTCCATTTAGCATAACCTTTCTTGATAATGGGGCATAGCGGGGCAGCTGAATTTACAGGATGAGATAGTAGCGTAGCCTTTGGAGGAAAGGACAAGTCTGGCTGAGGCTGGATGTTTGAAATGTGTTGTTACTCTGGCCAATGCAAAGGAGAAAGTGAAGACCACAGACCGGCCACCAGCTCACCTTAAGGGGAGGACAAAGGGAGTAAATAACCCTCAGGAAGAGTTAAGAGGAAATCTAAACCCCGGAATGAGGATATGATCCAGCCTATTATATTAAAGGTCAAAGAAAAGGATTCTGATGCTATTGTTTCTTTGTTTTATAACTTGGAAACCCCATTCCTACAAGTTAAGTGGTACACAGTTATCCAGCACAATCACTCCGAGTACTACTTCATGTCCCACAGAGGTTACAGATGATGTCTAAGGACTGAGAAAGCACAGTGACTTATTTAAAAGGTTAGTCCAAGTAGAAAGGCTTGTGAATACCGTATTAATGGGGTATTGGTGAATACTATTCATGGAGTAGAAAGTGGCTCAAAAAATGTCTAAAATTGTGCTCCTTCTAAAATCATTCCCTCACTTCTCTTTCACCAGAAGTAGGGCTAGGATTGCAGGGAAGGCGCAGACCTGCAGTGCTAGGCATCAAATTGCCATTTCACACTACTTCTTAGAGTTCTTAATAGTTCGCTGAGAAGCTATTTTTAGACCAAATTTAGTTGAGAAAATTGATGTTTAGAGAAATAAAAGTAACAGACCCAACACTAAATAACAAGTAAGTGGTGAAATTTGAAACTAAAAATATTTAAAATTCAAGCAGACTTACCATATTTCTGAGTGAAAAAAAATTAATCTTATAAGGGTGTAAAGCAATCCCAATACATAAATATTTAATAAACTTGAAATCAGAATTCCAAGATATCTTGTTTTAGCTGATCAAAATAATTTTAACATATAACATGGAAACATAAGAGGGTAAGAATTGCCAAGAAATTATGAAAATGAATATTAGGGAAGAACTTAACCTATCAATTAATAAAATTTATTATAAAGCTGTAAACAGAACAATATGATAGTAGCATAAGAATAGGTAAATAAATGAATGGTTCTGGCCATAGTTAAATTCCTAATTAAAATTATGTCCAAAAGTAAATTCCTTAAGAACTACATACCTCTACCTCTCTCTCTCTCTAAATCTATTCCTAATCCTAGTCCTTCCCTATCACTACTCTTACCACACTCGTATGTCTGTTTCTCTGTCTAGTTTTCTCTTCACCTATCTGTCCATCTCTCTTTTCTATATCTATCTATCTATCTATCTATCTATCTATCTATCATCTATCTATCTATCTATCTATCTCCATAATAAATATGGAGTAGGGAAAAACATCTTATCCAAGATAACAGAGAAGATGTATTGGAAAAGACTGAGAGGTTTGATTACAGAGAATATTTTCAGTGTCTTCAGAGAAAAGATAATCAACAACAGAATCAAAAGACAAATAATATAATTAAAAATGTTTCCAACACATATGATAATGAGTTATTCCTAATACACAAGAACATTTACTAATGAATAAGAAATAAATTGTGAAATGTACAAAGAAAATAAGTAGGCCCGCCCTGGCTGGTTTGACTCAGTGGTTAGAGCATCAGCCTGTGGACCGAAAGGTCTTGGGTTTGATTCTCAGTCAAGGGCACATACCTGGCTTGCAGGTTCAATCTCCGAGTCTGGTTGGGGTCATGTGGCAGGCAACCAATCAATGTATTTCTTTCACTCCTCGGATGAGGATTAACAACAACAAAGAAAAGAAATAGGCAAATCAAAATCTATATGAAATATTACCTGTTCAATAATATCTGCTTTCGTTAAGACACCATTAGAAACTCTGTCAAAAACTGTTAAGTATTCAAAATTCTACTACTTCTATTTTCCTCAATTTTCTTTTAGTTTCTTCTCTTAACCCATGAGCAGAGAATACAGCACTCTTCAAAATTTGCTGTTCCCTAAAATTCTTCCTTCTTCAAAATTTCAAGACCTCCCAGTTAAAATTCCCAGTTTATTAAAGCTACTAATATCAGCTGAAAATTGATTTTTAAAAATGCACACGAAGGTGAGAGAAGATCTACCTTCTAAGGTATCTACGTTTGCTCAAGTAAAAGACATAAATGTTATTGTTCCTGTTTTACAGATTGGGGGTGGGGGAGAAAAATTCTACTGATTGGTTACACAAGACCCTAGAGAGGGATACATTTAAAATTAGAATTAAAATTCAAGGATAATCACCTTCTACAAAGGTTAATCTTCATCTTCAGCTATATAACATCAATGCTCCACATAAAATACTCAAGTTAGTCTTTTAAAAAACATGCAAATATTATCAGAGAAGACCCAAGCCCAGAAAGGTTTGTTTTATACTTTAGGTTGACTTTAAACTGTGATCCAGAGGAAAAACTCCAGAGCTGTGATAGCTGACATTGCAGATGATAATAAAGTCAGAAGAACAGTAAACAGTAAGAAAAAAACTATGCAGTCAGACACAGAAGTTGGATTACTTAGGTGCCCGGGCTAAAAGATGGCAAATGCCAGAAATCAATGCAGATAAATGTAAATTACTGCATCTTCAGAAGAATCAGTGTTCATGAAAGTAAAACAAAACAATACAAAACAAAACAAAACCAAAAAACCCACTGTAGCATATTGCCAGAAGAAGAGATTTGGGGGTTATGGGAAAATTCTCCAAAGTGAGTAACACATTGTGTAGCTCTCCAATGACGATATAAAAAAAGACAGTAACACTGCTCCCCCAGAAATGCAGTGTACATCACAGGGAAGAGGGAAGGTTTTCAGATGCTCCCTAAGGAGGTAGCTAAATCTCTGGAGTACATGGCCGATATATAGGCCAGATTTATGTATGGAAAAGCATGAGTGGTGGAAAAGGCATCACAGACCATTTTAATGGCACCCAAAATTAGAATCTAACTTTCTTCCACTATTTTTGTCAAAATATATTTCTGAGTTTTCCATGGACATGAAACCAAATACTTGAGTTTGAATATCTGTCAATAATTAACCTCCTAACTTTCTTTTGCTGTTACCTTTTGCTATCTATAGGAAAATCCTAAAAACATATTGACTTTATTTTTTCTTCCCTACAGTATTAAATTCTTTGGGATCTTTCCCAAAGAATAGAGTTAACAATTTAGTGATTGCAAAATACATTTACAATCTCAGTAACCTGTGATAGTATAAAAATTATTGTGTGCCAGGCACATAATAGAGCTCTATTTTTTATTTTAGTCGAATTTTATGATCTAAATTCTACAATAACTTCCTTTGCAAAGGAGGAAACTGAGGCTCAGAGAGATTAAGATGACAGGACTGGTAAGAGGTAGAAATGAGTTTTCTAAAGGCAAACAAAGGCAGAGGCGTCGGAGTCTGGAACATTACTTACCTCCCACCATATCACTGTTTCATGGGTTCTGACACCAATAGTTTTAGCTGTAGTGAGGAGCGAGTTTCCAAACAATCCAAGGCGTTCCGCACTCCATTCTGTGGTCTCATGACGAGGGAGGAGCAGGGCCAGGCCCTGTGAGGGAGACAGTTCCGTTTCTCTGCCTCATTCCCCTCATTTCCTTATACTTGTTGCAAAAGCAAGTGACAATATATGAACTATTTAGTAAACAACTTGGCTTTATAAGGAATACATGCAACCTACTGGTTTCCTAGATTTTCCAGACTATAATATAATCATTTTAGCATATTTACTTGCTTTCTGTTTCATGGATAAAAGTGAGCAAATTGAAACTCAGTTTTCATCTTTGTCTCCTGGTTGAGACCACGGCAAGTGCAGCTTCAGGTTTTATTCATCAGAGAAGGCGCACCAACCTCCTTTGAATAGTCATCTGAGAAACTACAAAGATATATCCCCATGAAAAGGAGAGTTAAGAAATGAGCGTCAGATTACTAAAGAAGTGACATCCTAATTAATGGAGTCCTGTGTAGAAGCCAGAGAGGGTATAGACAGGGCCCGAGTGATTATGAAACCTTATCTCTGCAGATGTCAATATCCTAAAAGCTGGTCCTTTCATTAGAATCTTTGTGTTTGTTTGTTTGAGCTCAGGACAGGAAACTCGTTTTAGCCATGCTGCCTAGAAACTGAGTTGCTTAGAACAAAAAGATATGTCCTGGAAATAGAAAATCAGGGTTATAACCATCCAGATACATAAATATGTATATGGACTATCATTTTCTTGTAGCAAATGGTAAAAAGATACGCGGGTGACAGTGAGGGAGTCGTGTGGAGGGCCTGCTTTATCACCTGCCTCTGGCTATGTTTTCCAAGCAGCCCTCTCCCCATCTCCACCCTGGGCATCATTAGTCCTTGCACATGGAAGCAATGAAGGTGTCTCTTAAAGTAAATCATTTGAGGAGTTTTATAATCTCAAATAAAATCTTCTAATATTTTTTTCTAAGTTTTCCAGGTTTAAGGTTTTAATCTTTTATGATTTATTGTGCCGCAGTTTTGAGGAGCATGGGGGAGAGAAGCCTTGGCTACTAGTTGGATGGCAAAGTCGGTGCGGTGCTGACAGCGCTCTGCTGAAACCTAACCAGTTCTTTCTTTTTCCTATTAGCACGACTTACCGTTCGGTGCTTAAAAATTAATAGTATGTGGCTTTATAAACCTTTGGCTGTTGATCAGTAAAATCGCTGATAAATATATTTTAGAGATTGCATGGGAAAGTCTGCATATAAATTTTCTCCTCAACCACCAGAAAGACCATAGGCATCCATTTTAACTAAACATATTTTCTAGTGTATTTTTTTATGATATCAGAATAAAGAAAATAAGATGTCAATAAAACAAAACAAAATCTATCGCAAACTGCAACTTTGAAAATGAATAAGAAAGCTGTTAATAAGGCAGATGCTATGGGATAAAGGTAAATGTTTCTTACTTTATTCCTAATGAGGATTTGATAAAATAACAAATCATTATAAATAATTTTTTTTGTAGAATTAAATGAGAATAAATTCAATAAGGGGAAAGGTACACTGTTCTAACTTCTTTTTTGGAAGTTGTAAGTTTCTGTATTTATTTCTGGTATTAAGTAGAATTATTTGTGTTTGCCTGTTAAGCCTTAGATATAAACTTGGTAAGAAAACTATGAACCTGAAAGGTTCTGACCCTTATCTAATGCAGGAAAAATAGAAAGCAGACATACCGAGATTCAATACAAAATGAGAATTCAAAATGTGAAGTCATAGGCATTGACTATCGAATTATTATTCTTGTATATTTATGTGTTTTGTAAGTCCAATATGCATACATAAGGAACAAAGGCAGGCAGGCAGGAAGAAGCAAAGAAGGCATAAATAAGGGAAGGTGGGTAGAAAGAAAAACAGTAAAAATGAAAGAGGAAGGAAAAAAAGAAGCTGATGATTACTGGTGAATGTGTGATGAGAACTGAATCAAATATAAAATGACTCATTCCTATACTGCTTCTTGAATACAATTCTAGCTGTAGAAGGATATTTTTTTCTCAGCATTTACAACAAAATATTACATCTATTCTTTCAAGACATCTCATCCTTCCTTCTCATCGACTCTGATTGTGAAAAGGCTTCACTGTAATTTTGGATTATGTGTGCCATTTGGACCTTCAGTTTATTTGTGGCAGCAAGCACTGATGAGTGTACTGTTTGTCCTATAATTGCTATCTTCAGTGAGCATTTTGTTCCATTATGAGCGCCTAGAACATTTTATTCTGGAAAAGAGGTGGTACAGACTGATTCTTCCCTTTAAGTACACTCCTTTAAATTCCCCAAGTTTTAAAACATTAAAAATCATCTTTTGAATAATAAAAAGTGGGGGAGGGGAATGATCAGCACTGAAACACATTTTAAAATTTGTATTGAATATTTCTACTTTTGTTGTGGAAATGAAAATATATTATGAAGCGTAGTCTGACACAGAGAACTCATCTACGCTATGTATTAACAGTGTAGATATGTAGATGGAAATAAATTCAGCAGTAGAAACACAGGGTAATTCTGAGTGCTGTTTACCACCCCGTATTTTTTTTTTACCTTTCCTTATGCAGGGTTCAGCAGCAGCACCAATGATGCTGATTTTAAAATAAAGACTATCAGTTCAAGTATTGTTGGTGGTGGTTTCTTGATATATATATATAAGAATAATGACTTTAAGTGTTTTATAAATGTTGTACATTGTTGCTTGCAATCCATCTTTGTGATTTTTGAAAATGAGCAATAGGTGATTAGGGGAATATGCATTTTAAGTATTTAAGTAATTTAAATTCTCATTAACATTATATCAAGGCCCATATGAAAAATACATTGTAAGAATTTACTATAGAAATAAGGGTTTACAATGTATATATACTGTACAAAATGATCTGAGATGATGCACAGAGTAGTAGATGGTTATAAATAAAGTTAAAGAGGTCAAAAAACATATTCTTCAACAAAATGTGGTTGACAAAAGAAATTCTAACAGGAACATATGACAAGGCACTGTGATTGAAAGTTAAATATGGCTTTGGCTTCCAGATTGCCAAATCATATAAAAGTACACTTCTTATTATATGACAAAAGAAAACATACCAAATCTTATAACAAGAAAAGGTAGGTATCACTATGCAAATAATATGGTAAATAATTCTGCTAGGAAGAAGCCAGTTCTCAAGATACAGGCTATAGATGGGTTTATGAAAGCATTCGGATAGACTTTTCCTAGATGTTTTGGGGAGAAGGAGGGAATATTATCACTTCCCATGACTTAATTTTTACATCCATTTACCAGCTCATTCCATGACAATGCTGTATACAGTAGGGGGAGGAACACCTTTTGCACTTGCAGTTCTCTGCCTGAAATGCTCTCCTTCCCTGCTACATTTAAGTGATTCCTACTTATCTCTAAGCCTCAGCACAAACTTCAATCTCTAAATGGAAGGTTTCTCTAAGCATCTAAGCTTTAAGCTCTCTTAGAGCACCCCAGTATGGAACTTTTCACTGTGTTGTTAAAGTTGATTGACTTCTCCCTACTAAACTACAAACTGCCTGAAGGGCTGGAATATCTTAGTTAATATTTTATTCCCAGTTCCTAATGTCTTTGACACTTAGTGGATCTTTGGTGGATGGATGGCTGAATGGATGAATGGGTAAAGCTTGGGTTGTACTGGGGAGTCTTGTCAGTAGTGAATGGGTTTGGGGTGAGAAAGCTGAGAGATGAAAGAGGTAAAGACAGCAGTGCACATGGAGAGGGGCAGGTGTGGCTAAGCCTCAGAGCTCAGATTTCAAATGCTTCCTGGAGCAGCTTCCCTGTCATTCAGTCAGCATGGATATTGATTCTTATGAGTGAAATTTGGTGAGGGATGAGAAAAGGGTTGGTTTAATCGCATTTCCAAAGCTCCAGCTGCTGTGTATTTGAAGGTTGAAGGAGAGAACTGAAGAAAATCTTGATACAATTCTATTCTATAAAACAGATTTTTCAGACATTCATTTTTTTTCCCCTTTATTGATTTTTAGAGAGAGAGGAAGAGAGAGAACTAGAAACATTGATGAGAGAGAACATCGATTGACCACTTCCTACATGCCCCCCACTGGGGATCAGGCCCACAACCTGGGCATGTGCCCTGACCGGGAATCGAACGAGAGACCTCTTGGTGCATGGATCAAGGCTCAACCACTGAGCCACACCAGCCGCGCAAGACATTCATTTTTAATACTGTCTTTATCATAGCTGCCTTTGAGGAAGGCAATTTCTATTTAGCAAGAACTGCTATTAATTAGTATTCATGGGCATAGCCTTTCTTTCTGTTTGTTCTGATGTTCCAAAATTGCAAGGAAAAAATGCCTGCCATTTAATTATATTAAATCAGATATGTGAAGAACAGAATTCTGGCGTCAAGGCCTGTATTAGCAAATTGTGCCAATTAGAAACACACAGCAAGTACCATGCACTTTCCTTTTGCATTAGTGGCTTTTAAATCATATAGTGGCATAATAACAAATACAGCTAGTATGGTACGACTGTCACATTTTCCACACATTCATTTTTAGCTACTTTGCCTTTTAAAGAACACATACAGTATGCTGTAGGCCTACACATAAAATGCTTCCCAAAATATAAGAGATAATTATTTGCTTAAAGAGTAATATGCAAACACTCTTCCTCAGATAATTATGAACACTGATTTTTCCACATGGGAAGCTAGCCAAGAAGGCAAGACGTGCTGCACTTCGGGAAGTCATCCATTTGCAATAAATGAGGCAGTGCCCTATCAAATACTACAAAAAGAAAGTTATCAGGCTTCTTGAGACCAAATGAACAACCAAAAGTAAAAAGATACTCTAAAATGATGATTAACATCCACTACATAGGGCCCCATTAAAAAACAATCCTGTGAAGAAACAAATTCTGCTATAAGAATAAATGCTGGTAGTCATCAAGAAATACTCCATATTTAATAGACTCTGAAGATATACTTTCCTTCCTACATGTACATTTAAAGTGATAATTTATATGGTTTGATTAAAGTCTGTCATCTAGCTAGTTGATTTCATTAGTTCCATTTGTTCTTTAATTCTCTTATTTTTTTACATTTTCTGGGCTTAATTAAGCTTTTTTATGATTCTATGTTATCTCCTCTACTGACTTATTATTCTACTAAATATGTGTGTATATGTGTGTGTGTATATGTATACATATGCTATAAACACACAATACAGTTATCTTTAGAACAATTAAAATTAAGAAAAAATTTAACTTACCTTAATTTATTCCTCTTCTAATGCTCTTCATATCTTGTGTAAATCTAAATTTTTATATTCTTTCTGTTTGAATAATGTCCTTGAACATTTCTTTTCAAGATAGTATGCTAGCAAGAAATTCATTTTTTGTTTGTTTAAGAAAAAAATTATTTCTCCTTATTTTTTGGATGATATTTTACTAGGTATAGAATTCTAGGTTGACAGACTTTCTTTTTCTTCTAGTACTTGTAAAATATCATGCAATTATTACATACTTTCTTGCATGGTATCTGAAGAGAAGTCTAATGTAGTTTTTATCATTTTTCTGTACTAACGGAGTAATTTTTTTTCCTAATTGCAAGATTTTCTCTTTAGTTTTTAGAAATTTGAATATGATATGTGTGTCTCCCTTCCCCCCACCCCTGCCATCCCCATAAATTCATGCTTTTCTGAGCTTGTTACTTGTGTGATTTAGAGTCTTTCATTAATTTTGGAAATTTTTCAGCCATTATTTCTCTATTATTTTGGCCCCATTCACTCTCCTCACCCTTTAGGATTCTAATTATTCATATGTTGGATAGCTTGGTATTGTTCCACAACTCATGGATGCTCCCTCTTTTTTCGCTTTTTTCTCTTTGGATAATTTTTATTGACTTACCTGTGAGTTCAATGATCCTTTCCTTGCTTGTGTCAAGTGTACCAGTGAGTCCATTGAAGGCAATCTTCATCTCTGTTCTTATGTTTTATATTTCTATCATTTCCATTTAATTTTTGTAGTTTAAATTTCTTTTATGAATATAACTATCTGATCTTACATGTGCTCTATCTTTTCATTCAGAGCCTTTAATATATTAATTACAGTTAATTCAAATTCTTTGTCTGATATTTGCAATATCCATGTCATACCTGAGTATGGTTCTGATGATGCTTTGTTTTTCAAACTTTTTTTCATTTTCATATGATTCGTAATTTTTTTAAAAAGCTGGACATATTTCATAGAACAGTATATATTGAGATAAATGCTTCTTTTTACAGTTGTATATGTTATGTCTATCTTTATGCTAGGCTCTTAGTGTGGAGAATTGTGTTAATATACTGAGGAGTTGGGCTGAACTTGCCATTTGTTGCGCAGGCTTCAGCTTTCTCTAGTTATATGGTGTGGACAAGTTTTTCAGGGCTTTTTTTCTCAGTGTTTTCTCCCCAGAGAGAATAAAACTGTCCAGCTGCACCCCATTGTTGTAACTATCAAATGCTTGTTAGCATGGTGGTAGTTGGGGGGTGGGATTTCTCTGATGTTCTGATTAAGCTCACTCTTAGGCAGGGTGAACCTGGGTCTGGGAGTGCTGTGGCCTTCACAGGTGCTCCTGCCCTTGCTACAGTGCTTTACTTAGTCCATATTCCTGCTCCTTCCCCAGAGGTAAAATTTTATGTTTTCCCTGTTTCTTTTCTCTAGATGTAACAGGTTTCCAACAGTGCCCTAAGTAAGATTTTTGTGGCTCTTTTCCCTGTATACTATCTCCCTATAGAGGAAATAAGGGAGATGAGTTTGGGTAGAGTTTTGACAGTGGCTGCAGTTCCCCTCCCCATGACAAGTGTCATGAGGGAAGTTTTCCCAGGATTTGAAACAATCTTCTCTGTGAGTATTTGATGTGTTTCATGGAGGTGGAGGAAAAAAATTTGAGTAGGTTCAGACCTCCCCTGTATATATGTACCTACAAATGACTTTACACCCCCCACCAATACACATTTGGCATTTAGTAATTCATTAAAAATTTAGCTGACTCTTCCTGCTGGCTTATATGACATCTGATGGCATTTGACCCAGGTATGCAAAAGCTTGGTTTCTTTTTATCCATGAAATTTCTGTCCTGAAGTTAAAGTTTTCTGATAGATTCAAGAAAATCATTAATTTGCAGTTTAGGAAAAAAATAAAACTTTTTCATAAGCATGAGATCAATGTTCTTTAATGCTCTCTATATTTCTGATATAAAACAGAAAGTTTATCAATGTTTTTAGTATATCCATTCCAGTAGGGGTGAAGTTTTATCTCATTGTGTTTTGAAATATGTTGCATTTTCTAATGACTAATAATATTGAGCATATTTTTAAGTGGTTATCAGCCATTTGTATATTTGTCATGTAGCTGGAATATCGTTATGCTCAAGTTTTTTACACACTGCTTAATTGGGTTGCATGTCTGTTTATTATTGATTGGTAAGAGCTCATTACATATTTTTGATACAAGTCCTTTGTCATAGATGCATTGAGAATATTCTCTCCTTGGCTGTGGCTTTCCATTTAATTTTTAATTGTGTCTTGATGAAGAGAAGTTTTTCCTTGTTATGAAGTTCAACTTATCAATTTTCTTATGGTTCTTATTTTTTTGTGTCCTTTAAAAAAATCATTGCCTACTCTAATAATAAAAGCATTCACTTATTTTTTTTTCTTGTAGGAGCTTTATGATTTTAGATTTCATGTTTAAGTCTATGACCCATCTCAAATTAATTTTTGTGTGTGATCCAGTGTAGGAGTCAAGGTTCATTTTTTTCTCCCTAAATATTTATTTAGTTATTTCTAGCAACATTGGTTGAAAAGTGTATTCCTTCTCCCATTGAATTATGTTGGTGTCTTTGTGGAAAATCAGTTGGCCACAGCCCTGGCCGGTTTGGCTCAGAGGTTAGAGTGTCGGCCTGCGGTCCTGAGAGACCCGGGTTTGGTTCCCGCTAAGGGCATGTACTTCGGTTGCAGTTTGTCCCCGGCCCTGGTTGGTTGTGCCGGTGGCAGCCACTCGATGTGTCCCTTTCACATCAATGTTTCTCTCTCTCTCTCTCTCTTCCTTTAAGAAAAAAGAAAAGAAAATACATATACTTATGCCTATTGCCAAACTCCATATTCTTTCCATTAATATATTTATCCATTCTTAAGCTACTACCACACTAACATGATTACTTGATTGTAAGTCTCTGATCTTCTTGGATGATGCATGGAAGTTGGATGGTGTTTCATGTTTTGGTGAAAGGGAATTGCAGCTGCATTGATAAGATTCACAGTCTCATATTTGTTTCAACTTCACCAACCAAGAAATGAAACCAAGACTTTTAAACCTTCTGAGCTCTTCTACCATCTCTCTCTCTCTCTCTCTTTTATTTTACCCTTTTATTTATTTTAAAAATTAAAGATACAATATCCACCTTGCCTACATATCATGTAAACATGCTTTGAAATAGATCTGCTCTATATAGAGTTATAAGGAGTTTTATACGTGAAAAGTCATGTGTACCTCTTTAGAAGCTTCAGACTTTTTAATTTCTGAATTTGACATAAAGACAAAGAGAACCAGGGACACAAAACTATAGAAGAACAACTGTTGTATTTCAATTAAAATAGGGCCTATTTTTTTCTTATCGCTCAATACCTCAATCTATAGTCAGGTAAAAATCAAACTATTTATTAATTGATGTGCACTAACATTCATTGACTCTACGTGTGAAGCCTGGACTATAATAAAGTGTCTTTCTTACCCTTTGTTCTTAAATCTCTAGGTAAAAGATCCCATTGCTAACAAGGAAGAAAGCAGTTTGCATTCTATAGCTAGTTAGGAGCAAGGTCTTCAGAAGCTGGGTGACTGAGTGCCCAAAATGCCTGATCATACCAAGAGGCATTGCCAAATCTCCAGAAACTAACTTCCTATGTGAAGTTTATCTTTGACATATTTCAAAGGGGGAAAAATAGTAGCAGTTTACAATATTCTGATCTTATGATATTTACACATTTAATTATACTTTGTATATGACTTCAACCAAATCAAAACTTGTGTTCAAACTTAAGATTCCCTCAAAACTACTCATTGAATGTGCACTTTCAAATAAATAGTTCAAATAATATAAATTTTAAACTAAATGTGTTGAAATCACTATATATTTTCTTAAAGCATGCCTTACAAATGAGTGATAGAGAAAATAAATTACCTCAGACTCAGCTGAAGTAAGAATTTTCTTGAATAGCTTGCATCTAGTTTCCCAGCATGATATTTAGACAGATTTACAATAGCAGTTATATTGGAGCTTTGGTATCTGTAATCTGCAAGAAAATTTAAAAAATCGTAACTATTATTCCGTATGATCATTAAAGGTTGAGTATGAGGTGAATTGTGCACAGACTTTATTTAAGTGAAAGATTAACCCATTTTGCAGTGGATTTTATCCATGGGTAGACTGGAAAAAAAATCATGGGAAATAAAGAAAATAAAATTCATAAAATTAATTGAAAACCATTAAGAAGTTTTAGTCTCTCCATTTCTCTACTCTTTAAATTGGACAACTGAAGCCCCATGATTAAAATGACTTTTTAAAGCCGTAATTCTGGAATTGCCAAGATTGTAGGACAAAAGCTGTTTTCTACCTAGTTCATAAGTAGTTTTCTCCAGGCATAATGAACTTAACTCTCAATTTATGATTGATTCTAGAATATTATCACTCATTTTTATATTAATGTGGATATGCTGTAGATGACTCAAGCTCACAGAAGATAACTACTCTATGTGATGCTGAGAGCTGATACTGATTTCAGTGCTGTTGAACTAGTGAAGAGCGAGGACGGTGCTAGGCACTGCTGGGTCACCTCTCTCCCGGTTTCATCTATTGAAGCTGTAACTCAAAAACGATGGCATTTAAGGATGGGGGGGTCTTTTGGTCATAATTAAGTTTAGATCAGGTCATGAAGGTAGGGCCCTCCTAATAGGAATAGTGCCTTATAAAAAGAGACACCAGAAACGGCGAGGGCTCTTAGTCCCCCAATACAATATAAGAACAAAGCAAGAAGATCATCTCCAAACCTGGAAGAGAGCTCTCACCAGAAATCAGCCATGCTGGCACCTTGACTGGGACTTCCAGTCTCCAGAACTGTGAGAAAACATATTCATATTGTTTGCCAGACAGTCCGTGCTATTTTGGTATAATGGCAGCCAGAGTTAACAGAGACAAATGATTCACTGTGTTGAGAAAATGTTTCTAGAAGAGAAAGAATTTATTTCTTGTCAGTTGCCACCCTCAAAGGGATAATACCAGATTAAAAGCATAAAGGCAACAAAGATTTTGTTCTTTTTATTTAGTCCCACCTCCCTTGCTTGATCTGGCTGAGCTTGAAACAGCACCTAGTGAGTCAGGGAGGACATGGTACATGGGAGAGGAAGACTGTGATCAAAGTCACCCTCTACCCTTAGGTTTCTGAGGCTGAGTCAGGTCTGCGCTAGAGGAGAACAGGAGCTGCAGGTTGGATAACAGATTAAAGTTGTGGTTTTTAAAAAAAATTTAAACAGAATTGAGTTTTACATACATGAAAAAGATTTGAAAAAGAATGGGATATACACAAGATTTAATCCAGAGTCAAGGAAGAACTATTTTACAAAATCAGTTGAAAGGATAGTGATAAAATACAATAAAGTTGCCTTCTATTTATTCTCTACAAAATACAGGTGAATTAACTAACCAGATACACAATTAAAATAATGCAATACCTACCACAGGATGGCATGAAGATGCCCTATAGGAATACATAGAGGTGGTGGAATTGGGGGAAACTTGGAGCAATTTATTTCACCTCTTGGGTCAGTAGGTCATAAAGAGAAAAGGGTCTTTGATCTGGACCTTTAAAAATAAATAAAACAGCCCTGGCCAGTTTGGCTCAGCGGTTAGAGCGTCAGCCTGCGGTCCAGAGAGCCCCGGGTTCGGTTCCCACTAGGGGCACATACCTCGGTTGCAATTTGTCCCTGGCCCTGGTTGGTCGTGCAGGAGGCAACCACTCGATGTGTCCCTTTCACGTCAATGTTTCTCTCTCTCTCTCTCTCTCTCTTCCTCTCTCTCCCTCCCACTCTATCTGAACAAAAAATGGAAAAATATCCTCGGGTGAGGATAAAAAAAAAAAAAAAAGAAAAAAAGAAATAAAACATTCTAAGACATACAAAGATGAAGGGAAGAAAAGAAAGCATCCTGAAAGGAGAAATAACATCAGTAAAGGAAGAGACCCTTGAAAGAGCTTGAGGGCTCAGGGCTCAAGGCTGCAAAATAAGGTGTCCATGGTAGAGGAAATGGAAATGATTCTACAAAGGTAGGCTGAGGCAGCATGTGTCTTGTTAAATAAACTAAACTTGATCTTATAAGTAATGGGAGGTCACTAAAGATTTTTTAGACAAAGAAATGACATTGCAAACGATGTGTATATAGTTAGAGATTTCTAATGGTACGTGGATAGAGAGATTAACCTGGGAAAACACTCACGTGTAAGGGTGAGCAGAGGAAGAGGCAGCAGTCACAGAGGGAAGGAAAATCCAGAAATACAGTGTTACAGAAGCCCAATGACAAGAGTGTGGTAAGAATGCAGTGGAAAATTATCAAATTCTGCAAAGAAATCGATGGGAATAAGGAATGAAAAGAGACCAGAGGTTCCAAAGTTGTTGAGCTTTAATTTCCACCTTTAGAAAATAAAGACAGTACTTCAGGTAGTCGAGATGTTGCAAAAAAAACAAAGTGAATCTGGCTGGTGTGGCTCAGTGGTTGAACGCCAACCCATGCACCAAGAGGCCGCCAGTTTGATTCCTGGTCAGGGCACATGCCCAGGTTGTGGGCCCGATCCCCAGAGCAGGACATGCAGGAGGCAGCCAGTCGATGTTCTCTCTCATCGATGTTTCTCTCTCTCTCTCCCTCTCCCTTCCTCTCTCTCTAAAATCAATAAAGAAAAAAAAATTAAAAAAAAAAAGTGAAACCACACATTACTGAACACCAAGTGTTACTTCTAGTAAGTCCAGACTTTTTAAAGGTGAATAATAAATATTTAAATTATTTTTTGCACCCTTAGAGAATTATCAGGCTAACGTACTCTGTGTGACATGCAGAGGTTTTTATTTATTTATTTATTTGCATTGTTTTAGGTTTTCTTTAATGTTAAAGAGTTGCTCCAGGTTTTGGCAACTGACTATTAAAATTTTAAAACATCATGCAAAGCTGTCCAGTCGCATCAAAAGTTATATCGAAATAGTAGACATGAGGTCCTTCCTTTACACGTGAATATAACTGGAAGTTGATGACCTTGCGTGTCATCTAGCACGTTGCTCCCGCCTCCATTGTGCAGGTGAGGAAACTGAGGTCCAGAGTGGTCAAATGACTCCTTCAATGTCACTCGAATAGTGATCGGCAGAACTAGGAATAAAATCACGTCTCACAACATCTTTTTAAGGGCGTATTTTCACTATATCACAGTGGAGCTTCTTAAAAATTAGTGGCTGGAAAGCAGAAACTGATCATTAGCCACCGGATGAAGCTGCAGCAGATGCTGTGTTGAGGTGAAGCTTATGGCACGGAGCAGAGACGCAATTAGCAAATGCTGTTGGATTTGCCATGGAGGAAGTGAGTTTTATGACTCATAACAAAACCCCACAAAGGAGGATTTTGGCAGTTTCAGATCAACTTTTAGCAGCTCTTGCTTGAGACAGCTTGTTTAATGGGCTGAGCTACCCTGGGTCCTCCTGGGGCTCGTTAGACAAATGACTATGGTCTTTAGACCTTGAGATTTGGAGCTGAAGCTGCCTGTGCTGCAAGAGGCAGACTAGCAATGACTGTTAATATTAAAGAGCAATAGATCATTGGGATTTAAATTAGGGGAAGCAATTCCAGTTCTCTCTGAGGACATAAAGACATCATGCAAGGCATGGGATAAAAGTATGTTGCCAACTATCTTTTAATCACAGAGACTTTGAATAAGAAAAGTCATCTATGAGCTATATCTTATCATGGTTTTGCCCCTTAATTCTAGGTCACACTAATAAAGGTATTATTCTCTACCTATTGGACAAGAGATAAATGTTGCATTACGATAAAACATGTGGTAAAAATGGGAGTTATTTGTTTCTCTGACTTGTACGAATCTCACAAAACACAAATCTATAGGGCAGGTAAACCCCACATAATTAACTCAGGCAGCCCTTCTAATGGTTGCTACCAATTTAACACTCAAACCACTGTGCCTTAAATTTGTGGTTTTCTTCTCAAGACCTCTAGGACTTCTGGAAAATTAAATAATAAAAATTTTTAAAGGAGGAAAATTCTTTAAAACATATGAATATGTTCAGTAAACAGAGACATCTCTTACCCGTCTCAGGGTCTCAGCCTCCTAACTGGCTGCAGCCAGAGGTTTCAGTCCTGTGAAGGGGAAGAGTCATTTGTGAAAATCGGAAGATGGGGCTGAGCCTTGCTGGCCCTGCGGTGAGGAGGGAGTGTGCACTGAACCCCCGACACCCATGCACGTCGGTTATGTGAACCTGTCAGTGAACAGCGTACTCAACCAGCCAGCTGCCTATCCTACATTCTAACTTTTGTTCTGTTGGGGAATTTTCACACTGGCTTAGGATCAATGTTTTGCTCTGCCAAAAATAATCACTATAGGAAATACTGCATACAGACCCTGAAATTCATTTAAAAATACTAATACTATAAAAAAGTGATGGTACATATATACAATGGAATATTGCTTGGCTATAAAAATGAATGAAATCTTACTATTGTGACCATATGGACGGACCTAGAGGGTATTAGGCTAAGTAAAATAAATCAGACAGAGAAAGACAAATACCATATGATTTTACTTATGTGTGGAATCTAAAGTATAAAAGAAACAAAGAAACAAAACAAATAAACTCATAGATACAGAGAACAAATGGAGGGTTGCCATATTGGATAGTGTTTGGGGGGCTGGGTGAAAAAGACAACGGGGTTAAGAAGCACAAATTGCTAATTACAAAATAGTCATGGGGATGTAAAGTACAGCCTAGGGAATATAGTCAACAATATTGTAATAACTATGTATGGTGCCAAGTGGGTACTAGAATTATTGGGGGGGATCACTTTATAAATTATATAATTGTTTGACCACTATGCTATACACCTGAAACTAATATAAAATAATATTGAATGTCAACTGTAATTGAAAAAAAAGAGCAGCCCGGCTAATGTGGCTCAGTGGTTGAGCATCGACCCATGCACCAAGAGGTCATCAGGTTGATTCCCAGTCAGAGCACAAGCCCAGGTTGTGGGCTAAATCCCCAGTGGGGGGCATGCAGGAGGTGGCCAATTGATGTTCTCTCTCATTGATGTTTCTATCTCTCTCTCCCTCTCTGTTCCTCTCTCTCTAAAATCAATAAAGAAAGAAAAAATAAACAAAGAAAGTAAAAAAAGAGCAAATGAACCCACATTCTGATCTAAATTTGAGACCTTTAGTGTATTAATACTTAAGGTTTTAAATAAATGAGCAATATGTAAATGAGAAAAAATAATAATATAAAAATTTCTAAAAATAATAAAAACATTAATCCCACAGTCTCCCTCCACTCAAGATTGTTTTTGAAAACATCCACAATATTATTTTTGCCTGAGTAATAGATCCGGCATTAGCAGTGTTGAATGGGGAGAAAAAGGTGCTATTGTGGGAGAAGCTTTGAAAATGTAAAGCTCAAGAAAGCCTAAAAATATGAATCTATTGTTATCCTTGTGGTGAGCTTTCCAGCACTTCCTGTAATTTCTTCCTCCTTTGTTATGCAGGAAGGAGCAAGCCAGTTAGAACATGATTAGCGAAGTGATGGAGGCCATAGTTTCTCATAAGTTGTTATCAAAATATACCCAGCTGTTTTCTAGGATAGCTTTTCTGTACTCTTCACCATTTCGTAATCTAGAAGTTTGAGGAAACAGGAGAAATCAGATGGACTCGGTAGCTGAGACGAAAGGACAGGATGGCAGTGGACATGCACTTCCCGTGGATGGCCAAGCAGAGCTCTGGAACAATGACTTTGCACCTCACTCTGTCGCTGTCAGTGGGATGACGTACTTCTCAATTACATCTTGGTTGCCTTTAAAAGTAATAACAGATTATTGATTCACGTTGATTGCTTCTTATTTGCTGTGAGATGCACTTCATTAGGCATACTTTTCCCACCTTCGAGTTATCTTCCAGGAGAGGTAAGCCCAGAAAGCAACCCCATGTGGAAGGCAGCAGGTATTGTGGGAAGGAAGGAAAGGGAGAGAGGAAAAGTGGGTAGTGCAGTCATGCCATGGTTCTTTGTGAAAAAAATTGCTGCCAACATGTATCACTCTGACAAATCTTTAGGAGGTTTTAGAGCATCTCAGAGAGGTTTGAGAAGCTGAGGTAGCCAGCAGCTGTGAAGATCACCAGTGAGCAGCTGAATGAAAAAGCCAGTGAACAGAACGATGAGAAGCAGAAAAACAAATGAGTATTTCCCCTGTACTTCTATGACCCTTTAAGAATCCTCGAGGCACCTGTGAAGACAGAGAGGTATGTGAGGCAAATTACTCATATCATTGCTATGTATAAATGACAGACGGCCCCAAATGACAAATGGCAAATTTGCCATTCTGAAGGAAAAAAGGCAAATTGAGAAGGTGTCCTTTCAGCCCAGTGAAGCAATGTTATTGCCCAGCATGTACAAAAGAAACAAGCATGAGTTATAAGTATTGGTTATCCACACAAGCAGAAGGCAGAGGCTGCACATTACTGCCTTGAAAGCAGAAAAGTTTCTTCTTTTCTGAAATCAGTGACCCCCAAACTCTGTCATTAGTAACAATAATTAAAAGGTGCTCTAAGAGGGAATGGATGGATGATTGCCACTAAGAGGCACATTCTCATTAATTTATTACCGATTTTTAACTTTGCTTCATTAGGACATGTCTGTTGAAGGCCATTTAGGACTCAGGGGATTAGCCTGCACTTCTCATTGCCTCCATATTGGTTCCAGGGAAGGAGGGTCATTTCAGTTTGTTGTCCTCCATGGACCGATACGTACAGGGAGGTGCGGGGAAATCTATGGCCTTGTAAATCTTCCACTCAGGGAAGTGGTCAACTTCTTTAGGATGTTCTTGGGACTGACCGAGTAGGCTTTTAAGAGTCAGTTCTGGGAAACAATTATCAGCTAGCGAATTGTGGAGCAATTCATTCATTGATGCTTCTGCCCCAGTGAGAAGTATGAATAAAATTTTACCCTGTCCCAGGTAAATTAAGAACTGGGGCTCGAGGAGTCTGAAAGCACCCTAGACTGAAGTTCCTCCAGTATCTTTTGCTCTCTCTGTGTCCCCAGTTGTCACAGACTTCATGAAGACAGCCTCATGGGGGAGGGGGAGCCTCCTACATGTGTGATCTTCCAGCCCTACAGCAGGTGTCATCACACTTGATGGTGGAGGGTCCATTCCAGAGATGTTCTCCACATGAGCTCACTGAACAGAGGGCTCTTTTTTTGTTTTTCAAATACTCCTGGTCAAGTAAATTGCTCCTATCATCTCTCTGCCTTAGGGCTAAACATCCAGATCTATGTCTCTTGGTTTCCCTATGAATATCCCTTGTAATGGGGCTGCAAAGACATACACTGATTAATCTCAGAGTTGGGCTACCACCGAGGAGACTGGAACTAGGTGTTTTTTGGCCATCATAATTTAATAGAGCTTGACTTTATCTTCTATAGAACAACAAATGCCATGCTTTCTGACCTTGAACTTGATTTGAAAGGATCAACTTTTTAGTAGCCCCTAGGGTGAAAATTTCTCCATCCTTACGATAGCTTTTGTCTCCACAAAGCCGGGAATAAAGCAGAACCTCAGTCTATTATATAGACCCTGAATAATTGAATTAAATGTTAGTTCATGTCATGTCTTGAATGCCGTGGCTTTTCCTACTCTTTTCCCCGTAGTATTAGGTATAGAGAATGTGCTCCAAGATCATCTGAACTAAATTCTTAAATTAAAAACTGGTCATTGTATTTGCTTTAGTCATATAAGTAAAGGAAATTGTGTTTTCTTTAATTTGGTGAAAGGCTATGTCATCCGAATTACACTTGTAGGTATTCTTTAAACAAACCCATTAAAGGTAAGAGAACATCCAAATTGCCCCGGTCAAAGCAAGTGCACAATATGAACCCATTATCCAACATGCACAGAGCTGTTTACCAATAGTTAACAAATCCAACTGATATTAAGAACTTAGCCCCTCTAATGGGGCAGGCCGTAGGGAAATACCAAAGAAGTGCTAACAGCTGGCTTGTTAATATTCTGTCAGTTTTTTTGTTTTGTTTTTTCTTTTACAAGAGAAAACATGGAAAGCACATAAGCAATTATACAGTTATCCTGTTTAAGATAAACCATAAGACGTAAAAGTACTGACTGGATTAATAGCACAACCATATCCCAGATCATATATTCTAATATTAGTTAACAGGAATATCAATCTTATCAGCTAAAGAAGCACTAATTTACCAGCAACTGATTTTGTTCTTTAGTAAATACTTTAATAAGAGAAGGACCCAATCAGAAATCTTAACAGGGAAGGCCAATCTCTCTGAGTCACTGCTAAATGCCATCTGTTTCCAAGCAAACCCCTATGAAGGAACCAATCAAATGGCAAAAAGACCATAAAGAATGCCAAATTTCACCTTGTTTTTATGTTTCACTTTTTATAGCTCAGTTTATTTTTGACCTGTGTAAATGTAGTCATTTAAACAGGTAAAAATGAAAGCTAAATAGACAGCCAATCCTTTCCATAGGAAGGTCCTATCATATGTTTCAGATTTCTTCTGTTCTTCCTCATCCCTCCCAACCCCATCCCCACCCCCCAGCCACACAAATCAGGTCTTATCTCAAAGGTCCCTTGCTCAAAGAAGCCTTCTCTGACCCTAGACATGGAAAGCTCCCTGAGCATGTATACTACATGTTACCTGGATCATAACACTAATCACATGTAAATTTCCAGGGTGCTACGACAACATTTATCTTGGGCACACTTCCATTCTTTACAATATTCAGTGGAGTGACTGGCACATGCTGGATATTCAATCAACATTTTGAACAAGTGAATTAATCAAAAGCTCAAATAATAAAGATACAACTGGACCAACATCACCCTAACCTAAGTAAAGATTTTTTAGATAATATTTTATGGGTAGCAACTGGAAATACACCTTTAGAAGCATCTTTTATCAGCAGAACTTTTTACTTATTAAGCCTTGTATACATATCCTGTATTAGACAATGGTTCTCAAAGACATGTCCATCTCAGTAGTGCCCAACTCATGTAATTTGTGTGCGTGCGTGCGTGCGTGCGTGTGTGTGTGTGTGTGTGTGTGTTCCATTGCAGGTGGAGAGGGAAGTTAGATCCCTTATGGCTTCTTGCATTAAATTTCTAGCCCTGGGCTGGTGGCTCAGTTAGTTGGAGTGTCGTCCTACACACCAAAAGTTTTTGGGTTTGATTCCTAGTCGGGGCCCATACAGGAGGCAACCAATTAATGTTTCTCTTTCATATAGATGTTGATGTTTCTCTCTCTCTCTCTCTCTCCCTCTCTCTCTCTCTCTCTCTCTCCCTCTCTCTCTCTCTCTCAAATCAATAAAACATATCCTTGTGTGAGGATAAAAAAAAGAAAAAGATAAAGATATCTTTCATTGAATCATTGTAACCTCAGTTCTAAAAGACTATTTGGATCTCATGAAATTTTAGACTCTGTTTTAAACTGGAAGAGAATCCAACTAATTATTAATCTAGAATTCATCCTTTGGGCCCTCACGTTCTAGCTGCTTGAGGTAACCATTTTCCTAATTATGAGACTATCTCCTTGCACCCAGCAATGTCTGCTTGGACTCAGGACCCACGCTGAAAGAATCTAACTATATAGTATATGGAAGTATTTGAGGATATTTTGTTCCAGCAAATAAAATTTAAGGCGAAAGATTGATAAAATCCAATTCTACTAAATGGAAAAGCATTATGATTTATTACCTTATACTTTGTGTAGCAATCAAACTATTTAAGTATGTCTGAAACAAGTATATAAA
The DNA here is from genome assembly GCA_030848825.1 of Tadarida brasiliensis. NCBI lineage: Eukaryota > Metazoa > Chordata > Mammalia > Chiroptera > Molossidae > Tadarida > Tadarida brasiliensis. Next base: position 56,317,498 of record CM061257.1, on the reverse strand, counting down.
AACCAAAATTAATGTTCACACACCTTCATGAATACTAAATTCTTAAATGGCTTAGACAGTGAAATAAGATGAGGAAGAAAAAAATAGGTTTAAAATACCATTAACCTTTATACTTCAATTTCACTATCTGGAGTGCAGGGGACTATTGGCTCAGTTTCCAGGTTCTAACTATTCGGTTTTGAAGGTGACAACACAATGAATTAAGAAGCTACTATAGCCCTGGCTGGTTTTGCTCAGCGGTTAGAGCGGTGGCCTGCAGACCAGAGAGTCCCAGGTTCGGTTCCCGCTAAGGTTGGCAACCCTCTTATGTCGATGTTTCTCTCTTCCTCCCGCCCTCCTGCTCTATCTGAGGATGAATGCAAAAATGTCCTCGGGTGAGGATTTAAACAAAAAAAAGAAAAAGAAAAAGCTACTGTAAAACAGTTTAAAAATAAGGTACAGTGTTGAGTTCTTCAATTGATCCTCAAGTTATTGTCATCTCATTCCAAGAAGAAAAGCTAGACTTTGTAAACGTTTCACTTTCATTTTGTGTGTTTGTGTGTAACAATTGCTCTTTGTCTCATCTTCATTTTTGTGCTTATGTACCAACATACGTATGTTGGTACATGTGATCATTCCTATTTAGTTTCACCTGATTTCTACAGCTTTTGTTCTTTTATATTTCATAATAAATAAATGTAATCAAAGATTATTAGAAATAGGATTACACTTAAAACTACTTTTTAAGGGAAAAAATTGTATTGTACAGGTCTTTCCTGGTACCATAGTGAGTCACATGTGCACATTTCCTCATCTCAGGGTTTAAGGAGTTTCTTAAAGAGAAACTGAGTTTAAAATTGAGAGAGTTAGCAGGGAAGTCAGCAATGAGACCGTGAGGCAGGAAGATGGAAATAGGAAGGAAAATCACCCTAGTTTTTTTTGTTTTGTTTTTTTCATTTATCTTCAGATAGAGCAGTAGGGAGAGAGGGGGAAGAGAGAGAGAGAAACATCGATATGAAAGAGACACATGGGCTGTTTGCCACCCATACGACCCCAACTGGGGCCGGGCGACAAACTGCAACCGAGGTACGTGCCCTTAGCGGGAACCGAACCTGGGACTCTCTGGTCCGCGGGCTGAAGCTCTAACCACTGAGCCAAACTGGCCAGGGCAAAATCACCCTAGTTTTACAGATGAGGAAATTGTCTCGTAGAAAAGCTTAACTTGCCAGGCTAATACAGTTAGAAAGTCGCAGTGCTGAGGTTTAAATATAAATCTGTCTGGTGCCAAAGCCTTTGCCCATGTCTGCACACGCCTCCTCCCTAAGGCAGAACAGCAAGTGTGTGTGTAAGACTCTCACTGAGCGCAGGTCCTCCACCGTAACCCACCAAGCGCCATCTGCACAGTGGACAATACGCCGCTGTTCCAGGAATGAGCCCAGCTCATAAAGTGTGGTGTCTTTGAGAACAGAGATCAGCGCAATGAATGGAATCAACTGACATCAAGGTCTGAGGCCTGAAAGGGACCTTCGGTACATTATTCAAGTCCAGAGCTAGGCTGCTGCCAGTACCTCCTAGCGTGGAAGGCATTGTTAGCACCCCCTGCGGTACGGGCACTGTCAGCACGGAGTGGAAATCAGTTTTTCAAATGCCCTTAATAGTGGAACATACACATGTTCTCAGAAGACTTTTCAGTACAAATCACTTATATACTACGAGCACACTTTTTCCCCCTCATTATTTAAATTGTGATTATTAAACATGTTCTGGGTTAAAAATAACAAGTACTTTTAGGTTTTAAGATGAGGATGTTATTTTTAAAGTAAAATACAGTTACTTAAAGGTGCCTTAGTGATTTATGCAATGCTCTCTTTGTGATTTCTTTACCGTAACCTATTTCCTTTTGTTTTCTTTAATGAGGAATATTACTGATATTTAATAAATCATAATAGTGTTTTTCAGTGGGAGGAGATTAGAAGTTTGGGGAATGTGTGTCTGGGACATGGGGATATATCTTTGGCATTTGGACAGCTGTGTCTCCAAAATTTGGAGCTAAGAGGCAAGCAAAGAATGTTTTACTGCTGGCACCTAAAACACATTTTATTGGAAACTTTTATGTTTGTAGGTTTGAGTAGGTTTTATAGTGAAGAGTTCCGAAAACTGCCATAAAATTGTGCCTTGGGGGTTATGATTACATTTGTATTTTCCCAAAACTTATATAAATAAAAAAGACAGTTTTTACTGTGAAAGCTTAAAAGGTTAGAGTGGTATTTGGTCTGTGATGAACCTTTTATAGGTTTGATGTTATAGGAATTTATTTTTAAAATATCAATAAAAATACAACTTGAGAGACCTTGATAAAGAAATTGCAGAAACTTGAAGTTTCCATTCAAATAGACTCATCAAAGACAATTTAATTAATTTATTTTACTATGGAAACTATCTCTAACATTAGCTGATGCTACAATTTTAGATGGTTGTGATATGTAATTTATAATTTTTTTGATGGCTGAACAGTAATAGGAGGTAGAATGTTCATTGCTAGAGCTTAGGCTGGACAAGCACATGGCTGGGAAATCACAGTGGTTCCTTCTGATCCACAGGGAGTATGTTTCGTAACCCCCAGTGGATACCTGAAACCACAGTACCAAACCCTATATATACTATGTTTTCCCGACATAGTATGTAAATACATATACATGCCTTTTCACTTAAAGAAAGCATTTCATGGCTTCTCTTTGGCATGTCTGAATTACCACATCACTACTCTTATATTTTGGGGTCATTATTAAGTAAAATAGAGGTTACTCGAACACAAGCACTGCAATACCGAGACAGTCAATCTGATAACTGAGACAGCTACTAAGTGACTGTGCGGTGGGTAATGTACTCAGCTGGAATACACTGGACAAAGGGATGATTCACATCCTGGGTGGAGTGGAATGGGATGGCATGGGATTTCATTATACTACTCCAAATGGCACACAATTTAAAACTTATGAATTATTTATTTATGGAATTTTCCATTTAATATTTTTAGACTGCAGTTGACCATGGGCAACTGAAACCACAGAAAGCAAAACCGAGGATAAAGGGGAGATGACTGTATAGAGGAAATTGATACATCTCAGGGAAGACCAGATGAACCCCGAGATCTCTTTCCAAATGAGACAATATGAAATTTAAGCTGTACGAGGGATAGTTTTTAAATAATATGTGGAAATGTCCCCTTTCTTCCTCTTCCTTCACACCAGAGGTTTTATCTTGCAAAAACAGGTTCTATACCAAAGAGGAAGAGGAGAAGATGGGAAGAAGAAAGGGAGGGAGAGAATCTTTGCAGTGTAAATCATGTATTACACATGATATAAAGTAACTATGTAAAGAAATAAGTATTTTCTCATTTTCTAGTTGAGGTAATAGAGTCCATTAGAAGTAGAATTCAAACCTGAGTCTCCTTGATACCCAGACATGTATGCTTCCCCATTGTATCAATTTTAAAATTTTACTACTTAGAGTGAAAGGTGAGGAAGTGATTGCCAATTTATTCTATATAATAATATAGAATAGATAATACAGATTTGGTTTTCAAAGGCTATTGTCTCAATACTTCTAGGTCAGTCATTCAGACAATCAACATATATCTATTTGGCACATATTAGGAATCAAACATTGTTCTAGGCACTGTAGATACTGCAGTAAACAAAGTAAATAGAAAGCTCATCTTCTGGGGGGGGGGGGGAGGAGACCAACAATACACATAAAGAAGACAATTCTAGGCCTTGATAAGTGCTCTGAAAAAACATTAAGCACAAAACAACAACAGTAAATTTGGCTTGGCTAAGAGTGAAAGTGGCCAAGTATCTAAGAAATCTTGAATATAGTTTGTTGAGAGCATTGAAAGCCACACTAACAAATTTGGATTTGATCTTGCAGGTAGCAGGGGATCCTATGAGAATTTTTTTTTCTAGCAAATGACATGATAACATGTGTGTTTTAGACAGTTGCCTCTACTGACAGTGAAGAGACTGGAATGGAGAGACAAAGTAGGAGATTCATGGTAATTCAGGAAATGATGATGAAACCACCAAGGCAAGGAGGTAGCTTCATGAACTATTAGTGAAACATGAGGGCAGGTACTATGGAATGGATATAGAAGGTGAGGAAGATGATGAGCATCACAGCAGCTGGATTTGCTAGTCTTAGGTAACAAGATAGCTTTCTTAGTCTTTGAGCGGTGAAGGATATAGGGGGAGGCAGGAAGAGGAATAAGTGTTTTTTTCAGAGGTTATAAATTTGGATTCAGACAGATTGAATTTAAGGTACTTGTGGCCTCATCCAAGTTGATTTATTTCAGTAGGCATCAGTATTCTCTTGAGAGCAGTTGGGTATGGAGATAAAAATTAGGGAGTTAGTAACTTAGATGTGCTAACTGAAGATATGAGAATGAATTAAAAATGATTCTACAAATTTTAGAGGGAATGGGTGTTGGGTATACAGTAAGAAATAATTGTGATTATCATGCTTTTCCCTGAGTAATATCTTAGAAACTAATATAATAAGCAGTAAAGCTACTTGAAAAATACAGAGAAAATTTCCCTGGAGCGTGTCTGCATCTTCTGCTGCCCTGTGACCCTCCCCCTCCTCTCTCTCACTCTCTCACTTCACCTTGCAGTCTCTTCTTTCAAATTAGTTCTCCCTCTCCTCTTTTCTCCTCAATCTCATTCTCTCCCTTTTCCACACTCACATCACTTCTCTCCTGGTTCTAGCAGCATTTATACGATTCTCAGCCTTTCTTTGTGTGTGGGGGGGGGCGGAGGGAGGAGAAAATGACTCTTAGTAAAAAAAAAAAAAAAAGGTAGGCCATGGGAAGAAGAATGTCCTTGCTTCAACCTTGTACAGATGAATACAAAGGGTAGCATGATATATTGGAAAGACCAGGGCATATGTTGCCAAAAAACCTGGGTTTCCAGTTCAGCATTTCTACTTGCCAATAGTATGAACTAGGTCATTCTGAATCTCTGTATTCCTTATTAGAAGATACACTTCACAGGATTATAACAAGTATGAAATGAAATAATATATGTAGATGTGTTATGAAGAGAGCTGTACAGATACTAAGTTTTCATCTACTGTCTAGCTTACTCAGTAAATGTTTATTGAATGAATGATCACCTCTATTAAGGATTCTCAAGTCTACTTCTATAGATCTGCCTGTTTCTATAAAATTGTTTCTTTAAGCATTTATGACTGCCAGAATTCCTAGCCTTTAGTATGTTTGTAATACCCTCATATATTTTTCATTGCATTGGCTTTATCTTGAAAAACAAATATATTTAATTATTATATAAAATTATATAATTATTACTAAATTATGCTAAAATAATATTAATTTTTTCTTTTTGATTGTCTTTTTAATAATCCTGATTTCTCTATTTCTGTAAATCTTTGTCATTCAGTTCTCAACTCCACACAAAGAACATAAAAATATTTAAACCACTATAAAACCAAACATAAAGCTATAGCAACCAGAGAAGGCTATCATTTAGTTAAGTTCTCATTCAGCCATCATTTTTATATTGCCTACTAAATTGTATTTACTTTCTAAGATTTTCTCCTTACTGTAAAATGTTCAAAATGACTTGGAGGCTTGTATTAAAAACTTGAAACTTGAAAACAATGATTATTTCTTAGAACCTCTAATGAACACCATATATAATTAATTACGTGACCTCTGAAGGGCATTGCATTCCTTTAGAGCTTTCTTTCTTTTCTGTTGGATAGAGTCAACTCCATTCTGTGCCATGCTTATAGATTTGATGAGACTGCAGTCCAAATCTAGTACAAATACGCTGTAGAGGTTAATGGTGATGAAAACATGATACTAGTCTGTAGGCTTTATGAAAGCAAAGGCAAAGTCAGATATTTTAATATTATATTTTTAAGATCTAGCATAGAAATCACTCATAAAAGGTTATGTTGAACTAATGAATGTTATATGTAACAAGTTTTAGATTATAATTTTATAGATATTATTTCATGAAATTAAGAGTTTTGTTCTTAATTAGAAAGCATGCACTTGTTGTCCACTGGCTGCTTGCTGATCCTTCATCTTACCAAGTGTGTTCCTACGTCTGAATCTTTATCCTAAATATTCTCTCTGATGGAATGCTCTTCCCCGTAAACCTTTATATAGTTTGTTCCCTTACTTTCTTCGGGTCTCTCCTCAAGTGTCCTTTAGAGGATCATTCCTTGACTACTTCATTTAAATAGTTTTTCCTAATCACCAGTCTCTGTGTTTTTTACCTAATATATTTTTATTTATAGTATTTATCATTACCAAAAATTAAACATTTATTAGTACACTCCTTTATTGTCTGTCTCTCCTCACCCCCACTAAACTATAAGGTTCGTGCAGGCAGGTATCTTCTCTTTAGAGACCATTCCTGTATCACAGCTTAGAAGTATGCTTGGGAAGTATTAGGTGCTCAATAAAAATTTGTTAAATTAATAAATGAATTCCTGATATTTGTGTTTGATTTATCTCTAGGAATCCTGGAAAATCTTTGAGAGTAGAAATGAAATCCTATATCTCACTAGGCCATAGGGTCAAAGTCACTAAATATTTAAATTTATCATTTATTTGGGACTTATTATAAGCTAGGCAATTGCAATTTCTCATTTAGTCCTCAAAACAACTTTCTGAGGTGGTTATTATTATCCCATTTTAGTGCTAAGGAAACTGAGGTACAGAAAAGTGAAGTAATTTCCTCAGAATCACTCAGTAAGCGGCAAAGCTAGCATTCAGACCCATTTAGTTTGACTCAAAGCTATGCTCTCTGCCACTAAGTTATGCACTATTTTATATGGAAGCCTTTAAAATCCTCCTGAATGGAAACATAATGCATGGGTTTCTATTTTACAATCCAATAGCAAAATTTTCCACAGTCTTCCTAAAGCTAAACCTTCCACTCAATGCTGCACTCAACAAGCCAGCCTGCTGTGAATGCTCTCACACTGGGCACGTGTTTTCCAGCCTCCCAAACTCTCCGGCTCCAAACAGCCACCCTGGACCTAAGGACCCCTAAAATGTCTTCTTTAATATTCTTCCATCCAGCACATTTTATTATAACATCTTAGCATCTGAGTGAATCTTATCTGTTCTATATCCCCTTACTTGGAATTATATAAATGTAACTTGATTTTATTAGAATTTATATTGCTAATATGCTAGGTATAAAATGATTTGATGGACAGCAGAAGTTACTAATCCATTACTGACAAAATAAAAAACAAATATTTTAATACAGAATTGGATCCCAGGATATGAAAGCAAGGAGACATCTGACAAAGAAAACTTGCACCAGACAAGTTAAACAGCAAGGAAGACTTTATTCAAGACCATTGCATTAAGGGAGAGAGATTGAACTCAACTCCTTCAAAACAAAAGGTAGGGGAATTTTTAAGCACTGGGATGAGCTGGTGAAAAAGTCTTGGTGGACATTAGTTGGGAGGTAGGTCAATGTGATAAGGTCATTTTTGTTTGTTAATGGAAGTTAGGCTCTTACCCTCCCCTAGAGACTGGGAGATAGGGGCGCTGTCTTTCTCAGTGATTAAATTTCAAAGGATGGCTCCAAGGTTTTTGAAAAAGACATTTCTGGATTATAAAACCGTTAAAAGATTAGAAGATTTACATCACAAAGGGGCAGAAAAGAAATGTACAATAGTTTTCTAATGGAAATCTGTTAAGAAGAGGGAGGTCAGGGGCTAATAGTCGGAAAGAAACTCTGTCTAAAGTTTGGTCAAACTGTGGGGAATACTCAGACCACCCTGGACAGTATAAATTCGTGGTCATCAACGAATATCAAGTATTTCTATTCATAGGGCTAGATAATAATTGCGCCTTTAGCTAATATCACAAATAATTCTGAATTTTTTTTTAATCTGCCTTTCAATGTGATCATAACTGTAGCTGATCAGATGAATTAACTGTCACAAAGCACTATAAGAGACCCCTTTGCCTATTCCAGAGATCACTGCTTAGTGAATGTTCTTTGGGAAATAACTTCCTCACCTTGTTAACTAGCCCAAAGGGCTGATTCTAAAGTGGGAACTCCAAATTTTCTCTATATAGTTCTGTGGGTGGAAAAAAATTATTTCATAGAGCTAAAATTTACATGCTTCAGGAAACAGCATTTGTTATGGTATGCGTTAATGTAATTATTTACATAGTTAGAATTTTTAATGTTTTGTTAGAGACAAGTTGTAGAAAACCCAACAGATTAACCAAACTCGTAACTTGGCAGGATTCAAGCTTCAAACCCTGTCCTCCCTGCAGATCTTGTCAGGACTAGGATTTGTCATGGTGGGTCTGGAGTAGCCCTTGTTCTGAGAGAGTATACATCATCCTAAATCCTGGTTTTGCTGGTATTTTAGCTTGATATTTTGAGTTTAACAAAGGCTCTCTGCTCTGGCTAAGATGTGACTCTAAAATCTCCCAGCATTACTTGATTTAAGTATCCCCATTCCATTCCCAACCCCATGGGGCTGCTTCCTGGTAAGCCTTGTGCAGTCTGGCCCTCTGCATGTGAAGTGTAACTCTTGGCCAGTGGTTGTGAGAAGTCCCAATCAGACTTTGAGATCTCCCCCCAACCCCATGCAGCCACATTTCTATGAGGCGCCCTTCTCTGCTGAATCTAAGCATCTCATCAGTCCAAAAGTGTAATGTTTGCCTCCTTAGCTTGTCAGGCAGCTGGCTCTACAGCCCTATGCCATGAGCTGGCTGCAGGGGTTCAGGGAGAGTGGGGATTACCCGCATGCTGAGAGCAGAGCAAATATGGGCTCACCCTATGAGTTTCCCTTCTCTTAGGGGTCAGAGCCTTGTACAATCTATTGTTGAATATCTGAAAATAGATACCTTGTATATAGCATAGTAGTGTAGTTGTTTATGGCAGAAAAGCTGAACTAGTACTCTCTCATAAAACAAAGTAAGGTCAGCTGGTGCGGCTCAGTGGATTGAGCATCCTCCCGTGGACTGTGAGCTCCTGGTTCGATACAATCCCCAGTAGGGGGTGTGGAGGAGGCAGCCAATAATTGATGTTTCTCTCTCTCCCTTTCTTTCTCTCTAAAAGATCAATAAAAACATTAGAAAATTTTTATAAAAAAAGTAAAAGACTCCTGAGAATAGTACTTTTTAATCTTGTTTTAGGGCACTTTGATAATATGCTGAAGGCTATAGACTATTTCCTCAGCATTAATAATTATTTACGTCAGCTATAGTCTGTTTTGACCTCATGGGGAAGGGGGATTTCAAAGAGTGCTTCTGTTAATTTTTACTTATATCTTATACAGTTTAAGTAACATGCATCCTGTTTCCTGATATTTTCATTAAGCCTTATGCTTCCAATTACTATAAAAGGACTTCATCACACTTACATAAAATAATCTTTTCCAGCTATTTACATAGCAACATTTGCTTTCTCTTTCTGACATTTTCTTTTATATAATTAATTAGTTCATTACCATGAATTATTCTGAGTCAACTTCTTTCAGGTAAGTCTGTGGTATTTTTAGTTACAATGGGATTTTATTGTATTTTATTTTAACCAAATCCAGGAGTCCCTTCCATTTTATTCATGATTGTATTACATGTGCATTAATCATTATAATGGTATTTTCATTTTACTTCTGCTGTTCTATTTTATTTGTGTGTGTGTAAGTTTGTTTCTCTAATTTATCTTTGATTGGTTACTTTGCATAATTAGGAAAAGATATAGTTCTGTTTTTTAATTCTAGTAGTGGTTACCCCAGTGTCATCGTTTCCTTTGTGTTTCTAGGCATGAGTTCATACTTGACATCTTAAATTTCTATTTTCTGTAATTCTCATGGCTTCACAAGCAGCTCGTTGGTTTACCTCTGAGTAAAGTGTTTCCCTTGTATCATCTGCTTCATTCACCCTCACATGTTTGTTTTGAACATTTGGATTTGCGCTTGTTCAATGGTGTGTGAGTTTGAAATGCCAAGGGAAATAGTTGGACAATGCAATCCACTCAAAGTTTCAAAGCTTGATTATGTTCCTAATGTTCTACCAGTTGTCAGAAGCCCACTGTGTTGACTCCCAGACAGATATCAGAATGTTTCTGTTTCTTAAAAAGTATCCTGGGTATACATTTTTAAAGTGTTGTCTTAACACATTTCCTTACAGAACTCTATCCATTCATAAATCATTGCCATGGCCTTTCCAAGTTCCTCATGAGGAGGGAATCTCTGAGAGACGTAGATTAAAAAATTAAAATGAGTATCTAAATTGTCAAGGGGAATAACAGGGAAGTTCTACAATGTTGGGAACTTCGTTTTAATTCTAGATCCGATTAGGAGTCACCTACATTTCAGTGGTGGTCTATGAAATTATTTTACTAATGTATTCCTTTGTGAAATGAAGTGAGGAGAAGGAGCAGTTTATAGCAGTTTATAGTCCTTAAATCACCCTTGTGAAAATCCAAGACGCTATCCACTTATTTAATTGGATAAGTACACTTGCAAAGACATCTGGGAAGAAATGCCACCTAAGCCACCTTAAACAGAATATATTTTTGTTAAAAAAAAGTTCCAGGATACAACCTTCTTCATAAAACGTTCAGTTTATATTTCTGAAAGTTCACCATATATATTTGTAAATAAGGTTTCAATTATGTCTTGTGAAATATCATAAAGACTTTTTACTTTATTAATTATTTTTAACTTTCTATTGAGTTTATCTTTTTCCAAACTTAATTTACTTCTTTTGTCCACAAAAGGTCTAGTAACTGTTTGTGATTGTTGTTCTAGGAAACTTTGTTTGGGAAACCTTGCCTTAGGAAAATGCTTCTCGTGGAGTCTACAATTTTGAGGTTGAAGTTAATAGTTTAAAAAAGAATACAGAAGGTGGCAGAGACTCATTTTATTTTACACTTGACTTTTGACTGACTGGAACACACAAGCACACATTCACATGGAGAGAATGCTCAGTTAAAAAATTGTGTCTCTACACTTAGGCTCAACTCTAGGAATAGGATAACCGTGAGGGTCCTTACTTCCAAAACAGTAACCCCACTTCCACCATTCCCAAATTCAACACCTTCTATAGCATGTGATGCCCACAAAAAATAAATTTATTTAAACTAATATTATTGGATGCAAGTTCACTCCAAGGTATTAGTTTTTATCAAACTCCAAGATTCCAAAGGGTTTTTTTTTAAGTTGAGAGGCAGAATGGAACACAGAGTTAGTAAAATCATGAGGAAAGTGAACAAATTTGTTGGGACTCGAAAGAGGAAACTTCCTCAAGGCAGATGCTGAGGGACTACTACAAAGATAAAATTTCCTGACTTGACAATTTGCTTTACTATCTACTCTAACTGTGCTATGTAAAATTATTCCCAATGCACATTTCCACAGTGATTTCCAAGAAGAATGACCAATTATTATTCAATGGTATTGTGTGATAGACATATCTCATTGTACCCTTGCCAGCATTAAGTATTGTAATTTTTTATCTTTCCCAGTTTTATGCAAAAAAAAACACCTCTCATTATTTTTTTGATTAGAAGTTCTTTGTTAGTAGGTTAAATATATTTTTAATTTTTCTGTGAATTATATTTCTACCTTTTCATGCAACATCTATAGGCTATGTAAGGGCTGAATTAATCTCCAATAACTGTCCCCTTAGTTCGCTTCCATTCTCTCCATTGTTCTGCTTTATAAACATATTCTGTGAGTATAAGGTACAAACAAAACCAATCAGTTTGTTGTCTTATCTCAATAACCTAGAGTGTGACTTGATGATCAAGTTGCTCAAAACTGTAATGAGAGTACAAAGATTGTTTATACATTGTATTTTTCATGCTGTTATTAATTTACCTAAATATCGTGAATGTGAGAAAGAAAACAAGGTGTCTGCTATCACCTTTATTAGTTGACACTGTTTAAAAGAGCTAGTTATTGTATAGACGTGCCACAATTTCAAAATCTATTTTTCTTTGATGGATATTTGAATTTTGTCAAGTGTTTGGCTATTAGGACTAAATCTGCTGTGAATATTTGTGCATGTCTTTGTGTGAACATATGTTGTTATTTATCTTTATAGTGAAATGAGATAGGTGTATGTTTAACTTGATAAGAAACTGCCAAAACATTTTTTAACATTGTGTTATTCATACTCTCATAAGAATGTATGAGAGTTACAGTTCTACATTCTCACTAGCACTTATTTTTTTCAGTATTTTTAATTTTAGCCATTATCTTGAATGGGTGGGTAGTCATATCTCACTATGGTTTTAATTTACATTTTCCTGAAGAGTAATGATTTTGAACAACTATTCATGTACGTAGTAGTCATTCATATATTTTCTGTTTTGAAACATCTGTTCAAGTCCTTTGGCCACTGAGTTTTTTCTTTTTCTTTTTGAATTGTAAGATATATATACACGTATATATAATAAATACATACATATATACATTGCCAAACATATTTATTGCAAATATTTCCTCCCAAGGTATGGTTTGCCTTGTTCCTTTCTAAATTATGTCTTTTTAAAAAAAGTTATTCATTTTGATCAAGTTCAATTTATCAATTATAATTACTTAATTGGTAATTATTGTTTCCCATAGAAGCTGCACCATTTCACAATCCCATGAACAGTGCACAATGGTTGGAGTGTCTCCATATTCACACCTATACTTATGTTTTGTTTTGTTTTTGTATAGTATGTATCTAATAGATATCATCAAAGAGATGATATCTCATTGTGATTTTGATTTGCATTTCCCTTATGATTAGTGATGTTGAGCATCTTTTTATATGGTTGTTGGTCTGTATATCTTTTTGGGAGAAATGTCTATTCAAGTCCTTTGCCCATTTTAAAATTGAGTTATTTGTTTTCGCTGTTGAGTTGTAGGAGTTCTTTTATATTAATATATTCTGGATCCTAATTCCTTATTGGATATATGGCTTGAAAATATTTTCTCTCATTCCATCAGTTACATTTTCACTCAGTTGATTGTTTCCTTTGCCGTGCAGAAGTTTTAAGTTTGTCATAGTTTTATTTATCTATTTTTACTTTTGTTGACTGTGCTTTTTATATTATATCTAAGAAACCATTGTCAAATTAAATGTCATGAAGAGTTTTTTCTAAGTTTTCTTCTAAGAGTTTCATAGTTTGAGATAGCAAAGCTAGGACTTTAATCCATTTTAAGTTAATTTTTTTTTTTATGGTGTGAGGTAAGGGTCCAACTTCAGTTTTTTTGCATGGGTGTATCCAGTTTTCCCAGCATCATTTCTTCAAAAGACGATCCTTTACCCATTGTGCAGCTTTGGCACCTTTGTCAAAGATCATTTGGCCATACACAAGGGTTTATTTCAGGGCTTTCTATTCTATCCCATTGCTCTATATGTTAGTCTTTATGTCAGTACCATACTGTTTTGATTACTATAGCTTTATAATATGTTTTGTAAACAGGATGTATGAGGCCTCCACATTTGTATTTCTTTCTCAAGATTGTTTTGGCAGTTTTGTGTTCATTGAGACATTGGGCTGTAGAGGTAGAGTAAGTCTCACTTTTCATGTGTAGACTTCTACATAGTCTATGTTCTCTTCCCTCAGCTGAGCTGGGTGGTTCTATGTCCAGGGTCCCTTTGGTTCAGCAGAGATTAAATACATAGTCTTCTGCTATGATGAATATAACACAGAGGAGGATGGGTGATAGTTGCTTTGCTGTGTGGTCTGGACAGTGTCTGGGATCCCCAGTGATATTCTTTATCACCTTGAAGTAGAGACTCAGTAAATCTTCATTGGTTGATTGATCTTGTCTTTCAGTATTAGTGAATTGATTGCTGGACTGGGAAGAAGACAATCTAGACAAAAGGAGTACATGAAAATTTCAAGCAAGAAAAAAATATTACTGTTAAAAATGAAAGTTATTAAAATTGTTAGATTCCTGAAATGTCTAAGTGCAATTCATTGGTGATTATGAATATATGATTTTCTCACAAAGTCTTTTTTAAAGAAACATTATGGAATTTAGAATATTTAAAACTGTGCTTTTATAAGCAGAGATATTAGAATCTTAAATGAATAATCACTAAAGTTAACTTGCTTAGTTTTTGCATGTTTAGAGTTCTGAATATGTCTGCCAATAAGATTAGAACTTTAAGAAATTCTATAGAATGATTTCCTTTCCCTGAATAGCTCATCATTTTTTCTTCTGTGTTGTTTTTTTTTAATGTAGGATATTTAGGTGACTATTAAAAGTGTGAATGGAAATATTTTGTACCCACCATGCTACAGATTGGCATCTTCAAAAGACAAGAGATATTGCCAAGTCTATTGCTAATCAAGTTCCATAATTTACAACCTGTGCAAACTGTGGGCTGAGAACCACAGCAGTTGTGCTGAGCATTTCTGGGAAGTTACCATCATCCCAGCACCAATTATTAAAACCTCTTACACACATTAAAGCTATAAAGATTAAAAATATAGCACACTTGTCATTAAATATGGATGACTTCATGTAATATGCATTATATACAAAAACAATGTCCTGCCACTTGAGCTTTATCACCACCCTATGGAAAATCCACAAACCCAGATTCCCACATCAAAGCTCATTTTGGCAACGCCAAGGATCAACTTTGTCATGCAAAATAAACACAGATGTTTCACATTCACAGGAGGAGATGGTGCATAGGGGATGCATGGCTCTGTAAAAGATAATGCCTCCTTATATATCCTACAAGCAGCATCTTTTGTGGAGGCTGCAAATGGTGTGTAAAAGGACTGATTCTTCTGGGTTTTTTTAAAATGTCTTTTCTGACTAGAGCTGAGAACATAGTTCTCTCTGCATTTATGTAGAAGTATATGCACAAGGTCTGAGGGTGTCAGTTTGGATGTTTTTGAGCTAAAGAGAACTAAATTTCACATGTATCATATGCAATGCCTTTCTTGTCAGTGATTTATTGATTTCTGTCTGTAAAATATAATATTAATAACCATATTAATTATGAGAAGATCTGAGGAAGGAAAAGTTTCTAGCCTCTTCCATTAACTGACAGTTAGTGCTGGGCGGTTCCAAATGACCGGATAGCTATAATTGATTTCCCTTTGTCCCTTTCATTCTCAGCTGTTTGCAGTGTAATATCTCTGCTAAACAAGATTCCTGGGACTTAAACATATTTCCCCCAGAAACAAAAATAGAGTTGTAAAAGATGAAGAGCACATGTTTGGGATTTCTGATGCGTGACCTAGAATGGCATTAACATTCAGTGATGGCCTATTTAAAATACCTACTCGCCCTGGCCGGTTTGGCTCAGCGGTTAGAGCGTCGGCCTGTGGTCCAGAGAGACCCGGGTTCGGTTCCCGCTAAGGGCATGTACTTCGGTTGCAGTTTGTCCCCGGCCCTGGTTGGTCGTGCGGGTGGCAGCCACTCGATGTGTCCCTTTCACGTCGATGTTTCTGTCTCTCTCTCTCCCTCCCACTCTATCTGAACAAAAAAAATTAAAAAATGTCCTCAGGTGAGGATAAAAAAATAAATAAATAAAATAAAATAAAATACCTACTCAAAACAGAGTTTTCCCTGTTCCCACATACTGTTATGTGAGTGGGAAAAATTGAACGGGATAAAGTTGGAAACAGAAGAATAAGATTGGGGGTATTGTTATTTGGAACAATACAATTTTTGTGAACACCTCTGTGTTGAAATAGTTTTAATCTGATATATACCTAAATACCATGGAGGGGAGGAGTATTAGAAGGCTAACAAAATCTCCCTATGTTCTTCTAGCTAGCAATATTGTCTTGGTTATAATGGGAAATCAATCCTAGTAGTCATATTCTAATCAGTAGACAAAATATGTAAAAAGCATTTTAGAAAATAAGTATCCTCTTGAGAAGACCGGCAGTCTGGTCTGCCAACTTTCACCATCTTCTATTCTAAGTATGATGCCTTCGGTGTGACAGGCAGAACATTGCAGACTGTGTAGCATTTGCCTTTCATACTGCAAGTATCTGTGTTCTCTGCTCTCTTTATTGAAATCTCTTCTCTACTTTTCTAATGATGCACCCTTATCAATATTTTGATAAAAGACTCCAAATACATATTTATTTATTACATACTCAAAAATAAAAATTAAAAGAGATGAGGCAAGAATAAAATTTTAAAGACAATTGTAACTTTGTTTCTTATTATTAGTTCAAAAGCCCTCTTGTGTTATAATTTTATTTAGACTAAAGTGAGTATAGAGCTGAGAGCCACGTGATCATTGTGACTAAATCTGCTTTCCAAATCTGGCTTAATGCTTACAATGCAGTAATTTAAGGATCTCGTTCTCCTAAGTACAGTTTACTTCTTGGTAATAACACCCATAGCTGAAAAGATACTTATGGGAAGACAGAGCAAATTGGAAGGACATTTTGGGCTGTGATTAATAAATCATGATACTCATTTTTAAAATTCTAACCCCCCAATTAAGTAAAACAATTTTTCTTAAAATTTAACTAATACATTTTCACCTTCCTTAATGTCAATTAGTTTTCCTTGCAAACTAATAAGTTGTTATATTAATGTAAGAAATTGCTCACTCCAGTGAAAAATTTATTTTTCAGTTTTTAGCATGCACATATTTTTAAATCTTATATAATTTTTTTAAATTTGGGACTAAAAATATCACTTAATAACAGAAACATTTCTAAACATCAGTTTTCAAGATGCCCTCTCTATAGAACAGGTTACAGTCTCACTTACTATTGAAGTGTTGCCTTTATTTTGAAGGGACATGCAGTGGTCTCCCCTTATCCCCAGGGGATATATTCCCAGACCCCCAGTGAGTGCCTGAAATCATGGATACTATTGAAACCCATATATACTATGATTTTTCCTATACATACATACCTTTTCACGTAAGAAAGCACTTTAAGTCTCTTTGGCATATACCAATTGCCAGCATCACTATTCTTGTTCTTGGGGGCCATTATTAAGTACAATAAGGGTTACTTGGACACAGCTCTGTGATACCACAACAGACTGTCCATCTGATAACTGAGAGCTACTGAGTGACTCACGGGTGGGAAGATATAACACATAGATACGCTGAACAAAGGGATGATCCTCATGCCCGGTGGGATGGAGCAGATTGGTGCAAGAGTTCAACACCCTGCTCAGGACAGCGCGCAATTTAAAACTCGTGAATTGTTTATTTCTGTAATTTTTCACTTAATATTTTCAGGCCTTGTTTGACCTGAGGTAACTGAAGCTGCAGAAAGTGGAACCATGGATATGGGGGTGGGGGGATTACTGTATTAATATTTTTTCTCAAATATCTGTTAGGTAGCATACTCCTGTCAGCCACTTGTCGTAATATAAGAGATCAGGAAATGTGGAAATAACTTCTATAAAATAAAACTGAGTAAGTCATATTTTAATTCCAATATCCATTCATACTTTACCACGAGATAATTAGTGAATCTCTGTAGGCTAAAAAGGTTCATGATTTCTTCCTGTTTTATTATGTAATAACTATATTATAAAATACCCTAGTTGTTTTTCTATTTCTCATTTCAACTTCTTTTCTCCAATAGTCTTCTAAAAATGATATAATAAATACATTTCATAAATGATGTCATTGATTAGTGTAAGCCTAGAATTCCTCTTTAAATTTCATTTGGAGCAACTGTTCAGAGTTTGGACTTCTAAAGCTAAGTTTATATCAAATATGTGTCTGGAAATATATTATTTTTATTCAAAAATTCATACTTTCAGTGTACATCTCCTCTGACATAGCTTTTCTTAAGTGACTCATAAAAAGAGTTTTTTGTGTATTTCAGTATTGAAACAGAATCTGGTAAATACTATAAGAAGAGACACTGATGGGCAGGTGATTGTTAGAAAAGGTAACCTGAATAAAATTCCCTTTCCAGTACTTCTAACTTCAGTTCTTTTGTGTTTCTGATCCTGAGACCTAGGGTCAGTTGGGAGTGAGTCCCGAGGCTCTGGCAAGGTCCTGTCAGAAGGGACAGAAGAGTTGGTGATGAGCTCCCCCTCCTACCTCCTGCTGTGCCCCATCCATGGGCCCTTTCAAGGGCCTTAGCAAGGCTGACAGCCGTCCAGCTTCCACAACACAAATGTATGTAGTTAGAGACCGTCTGTGATATTCATGCCCTTTAAGATACTTCAGAAAATAAAATTAAGCCCCAGTGACACAACAAAGAAAAATAACAAACATCCTAAGTGCTTCAGCAGTCAGAGAGAGGAGCAATTGTTTGAATAATCATATTCAGGTCCAATGAAATAGAAGAGCTTAGGGACATAGAGAAATACATAATTTTATTTAAGTGAGTAAAACAGCAAGAGAAGTCAAGGGGACTTGAATGTGGTGTACACACACACACACCAACTTTCTGAAGCTTAAAAAATAAGTCTTAAACTCAAAATTCATTAAACGAAATTAAGGAGAAATTATTACTGTTGGTATTTGTGTTAATCATGTTGTAATCTACAAAAAAAGTCAATATATTTTTAAATGTAGAAATTATACAGGCTACTCTCTGATCATACCTCAATAAAATTAGAAATTAAAAATTAGTGACAAAGTCTTAACCTGCATAGAAATTTAAAAATATACTTCAATCAAAGAGCAAATAAAAAGAGAAATTAGCCCGGCCAGTGTGGCTCGGTGGTTGAGCGTCAACCCATGCACCAAGAGGTCGCCAGTTCGATTCCTGGTCAGGGCACATGCCCAGGTTGTGGGCCCAATCCCCACAGGGGGACATCGGGAGGCAGCCAGTCGATGTTCTCTCTCATCGATGTTTCTATCTCTCTCTCTCTCCCTTCCTCTCTCTCTAAAATCAATAAAGGGAAAATTTTTTTAAAAAAAAGAGAGAAATTAAATATAAGAGGAAAAATTAGTATTAACATCGTTGGGATGCATGCAAAATATCATGGTCAGCCAAAAGAGCTCTTCAAATGACTAAACAATCCAAGGATTGTGAAAGGAGTCTATCCTCTCATTAGACATGTGTTTGTGAACTTGGTTATTGTCATCAAGTGCTTTAGAAGACTTGATTGATAGGAATTACCAAATGTGTGCAAAGTGTATAATTCAGATTTTGTAATAGGTGGCTGATAACAAACTTTCTGAGGATTACAGTGTGTTTCATAGATAATTCATTTTCATTTTTTCAGTGACTGCAGCATGCCAGGTCTAATTGCTAGATTCCAGGGTTATAATGGTGAGCAAGAGTGATATAGTCTCTGTACTCAAAGCCCTTAATGGTAAATTTGGAGACACAGACAAATACATAAAAACTAGATTGGTCCAGTGAGAGGGGTATGTGCTAGGATGAAGGACATAAAGTGTACCTGCTGGGTTTGTAGGACTGGGAAAGGCTTACTGCGAGAAGTGACATTTAGATTATAATATGAATATTTACTTTAAGTTGTTATCTTATTACTCTGTGTTAATTATATGAATAATTGCTTTTAATAGGATAATAATGCAAATATAATTACAATTTAGAAAATATATTATTAGGCACGGGTATATTTATTATTTGAGTAATGCTGGAAATTGTTTTTCCTAATTATGCTAATATTTAATGCTTTTTAGTTTATTTAATGTTTAATGCTTTTATTGAGTGGCAATTATTATTCTTATTTATAGATGAAAAAACTAAGTTTTAGATTGTCATTCAGCAACTAAATAATAGATTTAAGATCAAATTCTTGTTTTCTAATGCCAAGGTGAGTATTTATATACAGGGTGGGACAACATTAGGTTTAGAGTTGTGAGTACACTAAACACAGTTTATTCTTTTATTATTATTTATTTATTATTTTTTAAATTTTTTATTGTTGAAAGTATTACAGATGTCTCCTTTTTTCCCCATTGACCCCCACTTCCTGCTCCCACCACCCTCCTGCCTTCCCCAGTCCAGTGTCCATGTAGATTGGTTGTGCATATATGCATATAAGTTCTTTAGTTGATCTATTCCCACCCCTCCCATTTGTATTATGAACTGTAAACCCACTTTTGCCCCACCCTATCGTTGCCTACTGGAAGATTCATCTTTTATAGAAAATTCTCCAAATGAACTTTAAAAATTGTTAAGCATTGTATGTGTATACTCTTCTGGTACTTGCTTTTCCATTCAATATCATGTTTTAAAATCCATGCATATGTTTGTGACTAGCTGTGGCTCGTAGCTTTTCTCTTCTATATACATTATATTGTTGAATACAGAAACATTTATTCATTCATTCTCCCATGGATGAATACTGGCTTTGCTCCCAGATGTTTTCCTTTCATGAACAATGTTATCATGAACACCATGTGCACTCTTGAACCTTTTTTGCCTGTGGGTACAGAAGTTTCTCTAGCATCCATACCCAGGAATAAATGAAATTGCAGGATACCCACATGTTCAATTTTACAAGATAATGACTAATTGTTTTCTAAAATATTTATATTAATTTCTAATCTAACTGCAATGCTTAAATGTTCCCATTAATTCACATCCTCTCTAATATTTCTCAATTTTTACCAATCTAGTAAGTATAAAATGGTGTCTCATTATGGTCTCATTTTTGCATGTCCCTGATTACTACTGAGTTTGAGCATCTTTTAATATGTTTACTCACCACACATATTTTCTCTTTGGTGGTATGTCTATGAACGTCTTCTGCAACTTTCTCGTTAGATTATTTGTTGTTGATTTTATAATTTTGAGTTCTTATGTATGCTGTATACTAATCCTTAGTCAATTATTCTTAAAGCAAGTATAATTTCCAAGTTCGTCTTGTTTGTCTTTAACTTTTTAATGGTATCATTTTTTAATATGGAGTTTTGTTAAATTTAGTATATTTGATTTCGCATTTTTTATTATACTTAGCACTTTTTAAATTTAAGAAATCCTTCCCTAATCCAATTTCAGAATGATATGCTCCTACATTGTCTTCTAAAGTTTAAAATTTTTACTTTCCCATTTAAGTGGTTAACCAATCTAGAATTGATTCTTATGCACATGAGGTAGAGATTCAGTTTCATTTTTTAAAAAGATGATCATTGCCCAGCACCATTTATTGAATACTCTCCACTAGCTACACTAATCTGCAATGTTTCCTCTAATCTTTATTAATTGCAGGTCTATGTCTTTATGGCTTGTTTATAGGCTTTTTAAAATCTTTTTCCCCTTTATTTTGTCTTATTTCCATTTGTTAAACTCTCTTAATTACTAGGTCATTATGCAGATCTTGACATCTTATGGGGCAATCTCCCTCTGTGATTTTCTTTTTGGGGAATATTCTGGCTATTCTTGGCCTATTCTTCTAGTATGTCACATTACATGAAAAACTTTTTGAGAGTTTCATTGTAATTACATTGAATCTGTATATTAATATAGTGGAAAACTGACATCTTTGTGATCTTGAGTTTTCCTAACTTGAATTGTGATGGTCTCTTCATTTAATATTTTTTATCTTTTAATATATTCCATAATGTTTTATTATTTTCTGCATGCAGGTCTCATGAATTTTTGTTAGATTTTTTCCCCTAAATACCTTAAACATTTTTTTATTGTAAATGTTTTTCTTCTCACTAGATTTTCTATTTGTTGCTTGTGTATATATTCCAGTCACATTAATAACTCTTCATTTCTAAAAACTTGTGTTTAGATTTTTTGGATTTTTCAGTATAATATCATCTTAGAATAAAACATAAACCTTTCTCTATCCAATCCTTATATGTTAAATTTATTTTTCTTATCTATCATATTAGATAAAACCTCAGAATACTGAATACAACTGGTTATAGTGACCATCCTTATCATTTCCTTATTTTGAAGGGAATGCTTCTACTGCTTTCTCATTACTGATGGTATTTACTCTAGATACTTTGTATATGTGGACTATGGAGTGTAGGACAAAATGTTGGAGATTAAATTGTGGTGATATTACTACTTAATATAAAAAATATAGAGAAATATGTGGATGTGAATAGGGAGTAGAGGGTGGGAGTTCAGCTGGTGGATGGCGACGTACAAGTCCAAGCTTGAACTCTTCGTCTCCACTCAATACTCAAGGATGTTCATCTTTCAATTCCCTTGTTCTTGATTCTTTGCAGAACTTTTACAGACATCTTTCCCTGTGTGTCCACTGAACTTTTCACACATCAGCTTTGCAAGAGTTAATCGTGCTGTGTTGAAATATTGTGTTTACATTGCAGTGGCCAACATTATGTCAACTGTCCTTTTCCATTTTCTCAACCCCGTTAATTAAAAGCCCTGTTAATTTGTCAGTTTATCTATGAAGCATACTTTAAATCCAGCTGATTTCATCCTCACTTTTACTTCTGCAACCTCAGACACCATGACCTCTCACCTGCACTGGTATCAGAGCCCCTATAGTCCCTGCTTCACTCTGGTCTGTACTCCATAGAGCAGCTTTACTGATCTGTCAGAGTATAAATGAAATCATGCCTCTCTTTAGCCAGTGGCTTCCCTTATGCTTGGAATAAAATTCAAACTCCTCACCCTAGTTTAAAAAGTTCTATGTTATTTGGCCTCTTTTTATTGCATCTCAGAATTAGTGATCTTCTTTTAGTTGCTCGAGCAAACCCATCTTAAACCATCACCACCTCAAAGAGGCCTTCACTAGTAGAAGAAATAACACAAATAAATAGTATGTAAATATATATAAATATATAAATAAATAATAATCTAGTACAGCATTTTCCAACTTTTTTCATCTCATGGCGTACGTAAACTAATTATTAAAATTCTTCAGCACACCAAAAAAAATACTATATTTTTTGTTGATGTGACAGAAAAAAATAGGTATACTTTTGATTCATTCACACCAGATAGCTATTTTTGTGTTGTCATTTTTTTATTTGACAATCTAAAGGAAAAAAAGTTCAGTGCCACTGACTAAGTAGTCAGGTACTACATGTTTCACAAATTCTTGCAGCACACCGGTTGATAATGGCTGGTCTAGTAGAAGAAATAACACAAAAATTAAGCCCCAGGAATTGAGCAGCTACACAAAAATGCAAGAAATAACAACAATGTAAGAAATTTCTCCAGAGACTATATAATTAAAGCATAAGCCAAAAATAAAGTACATTGGTAATGGTCATTAAGTTTAGATTCAGTACTTCTGGAGGGTGGTCTTGGTTTTTATTACTTAATTTAAATTTAATTTAATTAATTTTAATATTGTCGATTCTGATATAGACAATACTTTGAGAAATACCACTTTAGGAGTTCAAAGGAGAAAGACCAACTTGAATGAAGTGAGTAGGAAATGCTTCATGAAAAAAGAAATATTATTCAAAATAAAAAGCATACGAGTAAAGACTTTCATGATATAATGGTTTCCATATCAATAAAAAATTATTAAGACTATTCAAATAACTTTTTTAAATTTAAGTGTTTTTTGGTTTTGTTTTCTTTTGTTTTAAGTAAGCCTTTATTTCCTTGTTTCACAAATAAAACTGACTGAGCTGGTTGGTAAGTCAAAGAAATCAAATTCCATATCCTCACCTGACTCCTCCAGCTCCTCCTTTGCTTCAACCTTGGCTGGAGCTGTGGCAGCAGCAGGGGCAGCAGTGGTGGTGGTCAGAGAGGCAGCAGCCACAAAAGCAGATAGATCATCCAAGAAGGCCTTGACCTTTTCAGCCATTGGGAAGGTGTAATAGGTCTTCACAGACAAAGCCAGGACCTGCTTGCACCCACTGATGATAGAATGAGGTACTAATGCAACAGTTGGGTAACCAGTCTGCAGACATACGCTGGCAACATTACATACACCCTCCAAGAAGCAGGAATGCAGTTTCCTCTGTGATGCCAAACACTTCCACAATGTGGATGCTGCCATTGTCAAATACCTGCTGGATGATCAGCCCAAAAGAGAAGGGGTAGATGTTCAGCATGTTCAGAAGTGTGGCTTCACTGGTTCCCACTTTGTCTCCTGTCTTAATGAGCTGCAAATCACTCAGGATTTCAATGGTGCCCCTGGAGAATTTAGTGATGATGCCCAAAGCCTGGAAGAAGGAGGTCTTCTCAGGCCCCAGACCAGTGTTCTGGCCTGGTACAGTGACTTTACACGGGGCAATGGCACCAGCATGGGTAGCAGCCGGCATCCTATTGGCCAGCAGCATGTCCCTGATCTCAGTGAGGTCCTCCTTGGTGAACACAAAGCCCACATTCCCCTGGATACGAGGCAACAGTTTCTCCAGAGCTGGTTTGTTTTCCAGATGCCCTCTATGGCCTTGAGTATCATGGTGTTCTTGCCCATCAGCACCACAGCCTGCCCAGGAGGGACGTGTGCACCTGCTGCATCTGGTTGGAGCCTACACTGTCTGCTCCCACAGTGAAACATTTTGGATAATCATCCAGAAGTTGAATGAGCTTAAGGAAGTAGTTGGACTTCCAGATGGCCCTGTCTTCCCCGGGCATCATGGCGGTGTGTCAGGGATTGCCACCAGGGTTTAAAGATGATGCCATTCCTACAAAGATGCCTTAGATTCATGGTGGGCCTCTGTGAAGAAAACAGTGTCCAGAATGCAGACAAAAATGGGAAGGTTTCCCAAAGTCAACATTCTCCTCAAGGCTCCCACTGAAAAATTATGTCCTGATGCCATTAGAATGCAATTTGAAGACATTCAGTAGAATAATGATATAGTCCAGAGTTGTTCAGCCTTTCAGAAATATGGGAATGATCAGATTCCTTTAGCTCCCAACACAGGCCAAGTAAATCAGCAGAGAGGAGGGGGATTCTTTTCCGAAATGCTCACAGCTTTGACTGGTGTGGCAGTGGTCTTGCCCGTGTATCGCTGGAGCAGCAGGGAGTCCGAGCATGACCTTCTGGTCCATGAGGCTGTGGCCAAATGGAAGAAGTTGTCCTCTGCCTGGGGCAGCTGGGCCCTTGGGCTTCTCTCTAAAGAGACAGGGTTGTATCTGAAATCTTGCTTGAAACTTTGACAGAGGAAGAATTTTCGAGGGCTCCACATACCATAGAAAACAGCAGCCACAGAAGAGCCAATATCATGGAATTGGAGTGTGTCAAAGCACTAGACATGAAGCTCCCCTCCCCCCCCCCAAATTATCTCTGTGAATATAAGTCTGTGAACCTGGGCAGGTCCCTGTTCCTTCTGTATGCCCTCAACTGTTCCCCTGACTCAGTCTGCTGTACTTCTACCTGCTTGACTGAGCAGACACCTTCCTACCGCTCATTCATACTATCTGCCCTTTGCAGGAGTACATTGTCACCAAGCTTCCGTATCGCAAAAAGCCCACATGGAAGCAGAGAGATGACTTGTCAAATACTCCTTCCTTCCATACCAGGTGATTGGTGAATTTGCTTGGGACTGGCTGGAAATCCATTATTGGACATCCCAGTCTCTCATCATCAATGCCATCTTACTCTCGGTTCTGGGATTATTCTCCTTTTGGAGGATCTGGTCAAAAAGTGAACTGAAGACTGTTCCTCAGAAGATGTGGAGCCACTTTTGGAAAGTGTCAACACAGAAACTTTTCGTGGCCATGTTCTGGCCTCTCATGCCTCCGTTGGTTTGCAACTGTTTGTTTATTTTTTATTTATTTTTAAATCCTCACCTAAGGATATTTTTCCATTCATCTTCAGATAGAGTGGGAGGGAGGGGAGAGAGAGAGAGACATCGATGTGAGAGAGACACATCTATTGGGTTGCCTCCCACAGGAACCGGACCAGGGCCAGACCGAACAGCACCTGAGGAACGTGCCTTTGACCCAAATTGAACCCTCGACTCTTTGGTCTGCTGGCTGACGCTCTAACCACTGAGCAAAACTGGCGAGGGCTGCAACTGTTTATTTTTACTGGGCTCTGTACTTTAACCCACTTACTAACATTGATCTTGTGGCCAAGGAAGTCTGACAGCTGGAAACCCAAATGTTGTAAGTGGCAATTCCCAGGCTCTGGGGGACTCTTCCAGCCTTCCTGATGTCTGAGCTTTGATGCTTAAGTGAAGGAGGGGAAGGGAGCGGACTTCCTATTTTCTTTCCTTAGTAAACAAGGTGCTGCTTTCTCTGTCAAAGGCTACAACCAGGTCCTCTCTCCCTCTGCCTGTGGCATTGTGGCAGCAGGGACTGACATCCCAGAGCTGGGCCGACAGCAGCACCTCCCACCTAGCCCCTTGCTCCCAGGAGCTCAGGAGGCCCAGTTCACTATGCCTTGCAAGGACCCAGGGTCCTCAGAGAAGGAGGTGTGACATCAGAAGGCTGCCACATCAGCAGTCCTACCTGCCCTTACCTCAGTGATGACAAAGGCTCCCAGGGCAAGTTGGAGTCCGGAGACTGAGCCCAAGACCAGGCTTGTTGGAGCCAGGCCTGTCATCTAACTCAAGTTTAAGAAAATGGGAGAAGATTTTGTCATAGGCACAGACAGTTACACATAAAATATACAGAAGAAAACACAAAATTTAATAGACAATGCTGTCTTATTGAAGAGTTGCTAGGAGATCGAAGAGTTAAACCTCTCAAAAGGATTCGGTTTGAGACTAGAATGATAGTTAGACACCCTGTTTCTGATTTCTAATCTCTGAAAGCTTGGATCCCTTTCTCTGAGTGGGGGGGTTGAGTGGGATGTCAGGGTATCAGCGGAGAGTAATTCACATCAGGCGGAGCTGCCTTAGTGCTACTTAAAATTGTTTTGTTTTGGGATTGCTTGGTTCTGTTTTGTTTTGTTTTCAAGAATTTAATTTGTAACATCCAGGATAGTCCTTTTGTTCAATGAACATTTTATACATTGACCTCACACTGTATCACCCGGATCATCTTGTTCTGATGTATAAAACAGCAAGTGTAATGACACCAAATGCTGTAATTGTAGATACGAATGAGATGAACTCTGCCTCTTGTTTCCTTCTGGGGTGAAAGCAGCAGTGCAATGTGATGGGCCCCGCAGAGATAAGCTAGCATCCAAAGTGTTTATTTTTGTGACTCCATGAACCACACATTAATCCTTTGTATCTCTGAAGATTTCACTCAAACTTTGCATCTGAAAGTTTGAAGAAATTACTTGAAATAACAACAAAGAATTTTTTTATAAAGACAAAAAATAAATAAAGAAATTTAACTTTTAAGATCACAGGAATATGCACATATCATCAATTATCCTCAAACTGTTGTGCAAAATGTTCATCTGTATTCCAGAAAATATTATAATCATGTTACTAGCAGCTATAAGAGAATGTATTCAGGCCCAGTGCCCTGAATTCACTTCCTTCGGGTCAGATAACAACTAAGGATTTAAAAATGGTGTCACTTTCTCTGTATTGAGATAATAAAACTGCCCCGAGTCCCAGCACAGTGGCTACTCTCTGTGTAAAATGCCCAAGCCTGTAAAACAAGAAGGCATGTCGTGGAGCTGCGGTGATCACGACACATCGAGTACCCCGTCAGTACGTCAGTACTTCTTTGAGAACCCAAAGAAGTCAAAGACATCATAGGAAGCAGGAAATATAAAGCAGCCTAAATAACAAACTTTCTCCCATTTAGCTTGTACAAATTCTAAGTAGAAATGTTTAATCTTCTCTTTAAAATATGGTCTTGAAGGTTTTTGAGTGATTTATTTGTTTGTTTGTTTTCTACAGATGTTATCACTTACCAATAATTCAGGTTGGGAGGAAGATACTCCTTCTTCAGCTTCCCTGAGTGATCATTTTACTTCAGTAGATTTTATGGCTACTGATATCATTTCTTATTAATCACAAATAAATAAATCTATCATTGAATCATCTTAACATTAACTAATAGTAAGAGTTCAATCTTTTAATTTTTAACAAAAATTATCTCTACATTGACATATGTTTGAGATTTTTTTTTACCACTTCTCTATTTTTTATTGTGTATGTGTGTGGGGAGGGAGGCAACCTGTTCAAATATGAATATGCTGCATTTATAATATATTACAATAATCATATATAGAAATATCCTGACTTCTAATTCAAAAATGGAACAACAAAAATAAAATAGAATATATTTAAGAAGTATATTTGCATTAATCATTGTCTTTGGTCATGATTTATTTATGGAAACTAGATACTGACTTCCTCCTGGTATGTACTCTCTTCCCTTTATATTCCCACATAGGTTTCTATAAATTCTGGGAGTGTTATCCTATACATCTCATTTGCATACTAGAGAACAGACATGTAAAGGAGTTATTTATTTTATCCTGGGGAATATGATGAATGGAACAATTAGAATCTTCAAGACTGTGACATTAATAGGCTATTTCATAAGGACTAAAGACAAGTCTATGCTATAGGTGTAAGTTACCAATGAAAATAGAAAGGCATTTTTTAAAGAGAGAAATTAAAGTAATGGACTTGAAGTGTTGCCACTCGACTTTCCAGAACAGCCAAATCTGGAAGCTAAAGTGTTAACATCTATAAGCTGTTCCAACAAGGGAATATATACTATTAAATATTGGGAGTTATTTAAAATGCCAGTGAGTATAATAGCAGTGCTCTGAAATAACCATTTCATCTGCCTACATTACTCTAAAATTAATGAATAATGAAGCGATGCCCTTCACATTCTCTTCCCTTTCCATTCCAAGATATATTGATTAGATGACATTTATTTAAGTTTGGGATAATGTATTAATTTCAAGATAATTATTCAATATACTTTTGTCACTGTTGATATGCTTCAATGTCATCCAGGGGCCGGGGGATGAATAAACTGTTATCTGACATTGCTGGACAGGGTGCTAGAAATAAATGCAATTTTTCTCCTTGAGATTAACTGACTTGGGTTTTTACTTGGGGAGGGGCACGAAAGAGGAGAAAGCTGAAGGTGGAGAGGGTATGATGATGTAACCTGCAGGTTAAGAGGATAAAGATATTTTAAAAGATGGTACTTTGGGACAAAGTGCTTTTCCATTGTTGCTGGGGTCAGACTGATCCTCAGCAAAGCTGACAGGGCCCATCCTTAGTGGATGCCACTGCAATATTAACATTCATTTGGAGCAGATGTGGCTAAAAGCATGAAACATTGAACAAACAGCTGCCACAGATCTAGTGCCATTGCGCAAGCACTTATGTTCTGTTAATGCAGTGGGTTGCTGGGGCCAGCAGGGCAGATGTTATTCCCCACGGTTCTTCAGCAGGTGGGCCAAACGATGGCTCCTCAGAGCAGCGTTGCCCCATTGAAGCAATCCCTTTATCTTTTGTATAGATCCTAATACAAAACCATCTACCCACAAAAAGGATGCATCAAAGGTCAGATTACACTGTCAAGATGTGTGGTAGGTGTATACTTTCACATGTGTTCATTTTGTTTTATTCTATTGGATGTTGATAGTGTGCCAATGCCGCAGCGTTGTTTCTTCCTCTTCTCTCACCTTGTGTCTGTGTGTCTCCTTACATGATGACTCTGGGACTCTGGGATTCTGCACACAGGGTGAGTGGAGATCCTGTACTCTAAGCTTGCGTCTTCGCTTGCCTGGTTCAGTGAGCTCAGACATGGTGCTTCCAAGTCTACAGTTACCAGTTTGAAACCCAAATGGGTTTTTTTTCCTTTGTTCATTGGAACAATTTAAAATTTAGGACTACAAAGCAAAAATGTCAAACATTATGAGTCATAATGTTTTTCCATAATAAACATCAACAGGTCTCCAGACTTCCTGTGATGCAGAGACTGCACGAGTGGTATTTGCCAGTTTAAAGAGAAAAGGAGCAAGCACTAATTCTAGCTCTCAGGCTGCCTTGTACTCTTTTGCCTTCCCACTTCCCCATGCAGACTAGAGTCACTTGGGTAATTAATCCTTAATAAGCTGACACACTGATCTCCAAGTGAGTAATTCCTTCAAGTGGAGCAGAAGTGGGAGAGATGCTGTATGGAATTACATTTTCATGGATTCTCCAAGAACAGTTTTTCCTAACCAAAGCTGTAATCCAGCCTGTTATACCATCTGAGTTATCTGCTCCAGTGTCAGGAGGGGGGAGGAAGAAAGAATAGAGTGGGCAGGAGAGACGAGTAAGTGGAGCCATACATAGAAAATGATATAGGAAAGCAACCATCACTCCATCTATTCATTCTCCTTTTTGAGGGCACATACTATGTGCCAAATACTACTGCAAGAATACAGCTAGGTATACATTGATTAAGTCGATGGTCACATGAAGCTTATATTTTAATACAGGGCAATGATGAAAGTACAAAATTAAACAAAAACAAAAAATTAAACCAATAAATTAAATAGTTTATTTCCGATTTTGATAACTGCTATAAAGACAATAAAGTAGGAAACTGTATTGGAGCTGGGTGGTGGTGGGGGTGTGAGGTAGTGTGCTACTTAGACAAAGTGGTCAAGGAAGGCTTCTCTGGGGAGGAGCTATTGGAGAGCTAAAAGCTAGAAGATGAGAAGGAGCCATCACTGGGAAGGTGGGGACACAGAGTGGAGGGCACAGGGCAAGGATCCTATGGTGGAAACAAGCTTGGTCTGTTGAGGAATAGAAAGAAAGCATTTTGCTTGGCTGTGCTGAAGCCTCTGTACTGTGATGTAAATTCACCTTTTTTAATTATCTCAAATGCAGACATGGGAAAAAAAGGAATGCAGAAGAAACTTAGCCCTATAACTTTGGCCCAGGTCAGCCAGTGAATCCCCTGGGGATCCCTCAAATAGTAATTGCCCACATGGCTCTGTTCTATGGTCAAAATCACCTTCCAAACCATAGGCTGCTCTCCCCAAACCAGGTGTCATGTCCCAGAAGAGAGAGAGGCAGGTAAATGTCACTGTCTCTCTGTTCAGCCACATCCTGCTTCCTGTTCTCCTGACAACAGTGGTCCTATTTTCAGATATGAAAAACTGTGGAACTTTGCTATGTAACTCAGCAAATGACAGGAGAAATCTGTGAGCAATGCCTTAGAGTTTTCCCAGATGCCCGAGAACTGAATGGAACAAAAAGAGCTAAGACTGGTACCAGAGAGGAAGTCAGTTCAAAATGTTCTTTTTTTAAAAACCTAATATAAAACAAACCCAAAGTCAGGAAGTGGCAGTTCCAAACAAGTAGTGCTAGATGCTGCTAGAAACAGCGAGATGTGTGAAATGACTGTCATGATGAAATGTTCACTGCCCTTGGGAGACAGATGATGGAAGCCCACCTCTCCTGGAGCTCTGGAACAAAAATGTGAGCAATCTCTGGGTTGGCAAGTTGATATTGATAACAAAGCAAAACAGAAAAGAAGAGAAAAAGAAGGGAAGGAAGAAAGGAAAAAATGAAGGAAGGAAGGAAGGAAGGAAGGAAGGAAGGAAGGAAGGAAGGAAGGAAGGAAGGAAGGAAGGAAGGAAGGAAGATGAGAAGGAGCCATCACTGGGAGGAAGGGAAGGGAAGGAAGGAAGGAAGGAAGGAAGGAAGGAAGGAAGGAAGGAAGGAAGGAAGGAAGGAAGGAAGGAAGGAAGGGAGATTAATTATAGCACACTCATACAAACTGGAAGAAGATGAGCCTGTGTGTGGTGAGGGAGGGGCCCTGAGCATGGTGGCCGGAAGAGGAATGATCCTATACCCACGTCCAAAATTTTGGATATGAGTTATTTAGTACAGTATTTTAGAGACAATGAATCTTCAGGCTCTGCTTGAATTTAAAATTACCATCTGGTGTTCTTAGCTTTATTCTGAGGACCATAGAATCAAAAATTTTTTGGTAAATTAGCCCATCCACTGATTTTCAAATTGTATTTTCCTGAATCTTAGGGCTTTAGCTAAGGTACCTCAGGTGCTAATTCCTTGAGGATTGAGGGTATTAAGAAGGTGAGAAAGAGTTTTCAGCTCCCCACCTCATTGCTGGTCGATTCTCCTTTCTAAAAAAAGCCATACAGATAAACATGAACTCTGTAAGGACAGGAGGCTGAAGGAAGTTCTAACCGAGCCGTACGGTCTGCTTCTTCCTTCGGGTGGTTTGACTTCTTGGACCTACATGATGGTTCCAAAGCACAGATTGCTAACCAAATAGAATTCGAGTAGACCTAGCCGCCCTTATAGGCTATTTACAAGACTCCTTTTTCTACTTCTAAAACACATCACAACCTGCCTTGTTCCGAGGCATCCAAATACACTTCCTGGCATATGACTGTTTCTCAGGGATCAAAGCTTGTTAAAGAAACCGTCGTCATGTTTTGACAGAAGGAACTCTGACTTCTAGTCCAAGGCTCTATATGCTGAGGCCATTGGGGCCCAAGCTCACCCCTGTTAAGGCCTTGTCTGTTTATCCCTCCTCCTCCATGCAGCCCCCCAGGCCTCACTGATCTCTCCTCTCCCCCTAGTCTGATTGCAGGAAGAGTCTGCACTCAAGTACACTGTCTCCTTTAATGTAGGTTGGTAATTTTTTTTTAGTTTTGCTCTGTCTACAAGATTGTAATGTCTTTAAAAGCACAGAATTGGTCTTAGATTTTTTGTTTTGTTTTATGTATTTCTCATGTTCAAGTACCAGAACAGTGCTGAATTCCTTATAGGCAATAGATAAATATTTGTTGTTTGATAGGCCTAAGTCACTTCAGAAATACTATTACAATTTATTGAAACTTATTCCAACTTGGAAAACATCTCTCACAGCATCTGCTTTCTATATTATCTCTGCTCTTGAAGGGATGTAGAACAAATTTTATAATGAACATTTTTTATTTCTTTAGTACATATATAATCCTATTCTGGATCAAAATCAAAGAGGCCGGCTTCCTACTGTTTCTCAGTCTTGTCATTAGAGGTGAATTTAACAAGGACACAACTATATTTGCATGATAAGAATTTTATATACTCCAGCAACTGGTATGTTGGCTTGTGTAAGAAAACGACAACCAGAACTCCTATACTTTCAACCTAATTCTATCTCAAATTTTGCATGACCTTAATTCTAAAACATCATATCTACATTTAGGTTTCTAATTTTTTTATCCTCACCAGAGGACGTGCTTTTTTATTGATGTTAGAGAGGAAGGGGGAGAGAGAGAAAGAGAAACATCAATGTGAGAGAGAAACTTCAGTTGGTTGCCTCCCATATCTACCAGGGATCAAACCTGCAACCTTTGGTGTGGGGAATGATGCTCCAACCAACTGAGCCACCCACAAGGGCTAGGTTTCTAATTTTCAAAGTGACTGGATAGCTCTTCTTCATTTGCTTGTGAGCCATGCTCTAAGTCTGCTTTAGATGCAGTCTGTCAGGTGCTTTAATTGCCTTAGAGAATAGTACTGCATAAATATCAGAGATCATTGTTATTGTGTCTCCAAGACGTTATTCCAAGAATGTAATTCCCTGGCCTCAAATGGAAGTTAAATGATATAGCATACGCTTTGCTTGGAGCACTGATGACTCTGGTAAAGCTGCCACCTGGCTAACAAGCCCAGTGAGAAATGTACAGGGGGCTCCGATGTCATTTATAACAATGCCTATACATCGGATAACAAGGGCAACATTGGCTCCCCCCTCCGTTGGCTGTCTTCACTGCTGGAAAGACTGATCTGCCTTCTGAGTTGCTGCTGGCCATTGCCACCTGCTGGCTCTGGCACACCACTCCCCTGGCTCCCCTCCTGGCGTTGCCCTGGCAGCCTCCCCACACTGCCAAGTTTGAGTCAGAAAGTGCAGGGGTGTTTGGAGCTTTCACGTTGCTGAGACTGCATCATGCAAACCGGCTGACAGCGGGGCATCTTGGTGCTCTCCAGAGTCAGTCTGTTGACTACTATGGTGATCAGCTGGCCAACAGCAGCAGTGATTGGAAATAGCCCCAGAGAACGTCACATATTGGCACGGAAAGGCTGCCGAGGGAGCAGCCTTTCATAACAGAAAATAAACAATGCTTTATGAGGTAGCTGCGAGCATTTCCATCCAGCCAGAATTCATTTTAGGCATTCAAAACTTTTCTCAGAGAGAATTGCATTTAAACATTTATACTTCAGTCTTGCAACTCTTCATCCCATTGGTTTTACTTTTAAATTCTTGCATAGAACTTTGGTGTTTCTCTTTAGCACATAAGGGGTCCAAGCCTGTCTGATGTCACAATGGTTTCTGGTGACAGACCTGTAATGAAACATCAGGTGCTCACCTTGCCTAGTTCTTTAAGCACTGACACAACTTATTTATGTATTTAATCATCTGCATGACAAACAAAGGGGGTTTGTGTGCATTGTCAATACACTGAACAATCCTCTTTTAATGTGGGTGGAGCCATTTATGAGCTTGTGTCCCAAGGAGGCCCTAAAAGCCCCAGTTGGAGTCATAGCCCACTCCACCCTATTAATGCCCAGCACAAACAGACTCATGATAACAAAGCTAGCATTCCAGGGTGCAAATCAGGCTTTGAGACTGAGGCTTTCTAGGATGTTTTTAAATATAAATCTTATTTCTATGCAGATATGGTGAGCCTAACAAATTAGGAGACAATTGTCATCAAAAGATGAGTTGCTATATTCACAGTTCTCAAGCAGAGGGGTATGCCATACCAGGGGGCCACACAGGGAAGCGCCAGGAGGCAAGGGAGCAGAGGGGAGGCAGGGCAAGAGTCTCTATTGTGCTTTCCATGGAAAGGAGTGGGTGAGGCAGGGTGAGCAGGCTTAGAATTGGCTAGTTTAAATAAATTCAGGAAGGTGAGTTGTAGGCTTGGGTGAAAAAGGCCAAGGAATTAAGTACAAATTGGTAATTACAAAATAGTCACAGGGATGTAAAGTACAAGATAGAAAATATACTCAATAATAATTATGTAATAACCATGTATGATGCCAAGTACTAGACTTATCAAGGGATCACTTGGTAAATTACATGAATGTCTAACCACGGTACTGCACACCTAAAACTTATATAAAATGATATTGAATATCAACTGTAATTGAAAAATAAATAAATAAATAAATGTGGCTTGCTCTGGGCAACAGGGACTGTCCCTGGTTGTCTGGAACCCGGCCCTGGGGTGATAAGGGCAAGAGTGGCCCTGAGTGTGAGAGCCCAGTAGAGGAAGTCGTTGACTAGGAGCTGTGGTTTGGGTAGTTTGGTATGAAAGACATGCCCCCAGGAGTGGTTAGCGATCTCCAGGAATTAGCTATGCCCAGGAAGGGCATTAAGGCCCAAATGTGAACTAGTCAAGAACGTAGAGTCAGAACATGCTGAACTCAGGGAGTGCCTTGGCCTGCACATGCCATGCTACGCTGAACTTGGTGCAACAGGGCTGTAGCTGATTTGCTCTTTATATTGTTGTCAATGAAAAAAAATCTCAAATCAAATAGTCCTTCAGATTTTCTAATAACTGCATGTGGTACAGCAAGGAAACATACTGTGACCTTGTGCCGTTCAAAATCTCAGCTACAGTCATTATACAGCAGAGTATAGGGGAAAAAGAAAAGAAAGAAACCTCATTAGAAACTTAACAGTGTTCAGTAGAAACACTACAGATTGTGGTCCATTTGAGATGCTACAAATCTGATGAGAAGAAAGACATATTAGAAAAGCACCAAGTTCTAATTTTGTTTTGTTTTGCTTTGTTGCGTGGCAGAGAGCTTTTTATTTTGATTGAGATCATTTGTTCTGCAAGCAATAGATAGTCATGACAACTTGGGAGGGAGGATGACCTGGATTTGGAGCCTGGCCCTGGCCTTTAGGAGCTCTGTAATATTGGGTTGACCTCACTAGGTCAAAGTTTCTGCATCACTAATATGGAGATAATAACAACTTGACTAAATGCTCAAAACAATGTTAACTACGAGTCAAATCCCACTAGAAAGAGCCACCATAAGAAAATGTGATCAATCTTGTATTTGGTATGTGATTCTCCTTCTTATTTCACACCCTTATTAACAAATAGAGTATTTTCATTTTCCATTTCTATTCCCTTTATCTTGATGTTACAACATTTCTAGTCTTTGTACCAAAATTGATTCTGAAGAAAGGGTAATCAGAGCATGTGTTAGCAGTAAAAAAAAGAATAATAAAGACTGAAAAGTACAGACATGACATGCTGCAAGGGCAGGTTAACTTATTAAGAAATTCCTCTGGTCTCAATAAAGTCTTGTGTTCTGATTTTCCTTTTACTTACATATAATATTTGAAATATATTTACAACTCTTCTTTTTAGAAACTATGTAGGCTCATAGAAGAGAATTAGAAAAATGCTGCACAGGAAAAAGAAGAAAAAAATTTAAATCATCCATAGTCTTTTCACCTAAACTCTCCATTCCATTTTCATGTTTTCTCATTCTTTCTTTTTTTCTAAATCAGTGTCTTAAAACTATAATTATTTGCATGATACAGACAATTTTCATCTTTTACATAACATTTTATCATAAGTATTTTCAAAGTTGTTGCATACTCTATTATATCATTTTTAGTGTCTAAGTAATATTCTCTTTATATCATACAAGTTACTAAAACAACTGAGAAAATATGACTATGGAACAAAAATTCCACATTGATGGCCCATGAGCTAGAACCACACAGAAGACATATTTAGGAAGGAGGGCCAACTTAAAAAAACAAAAACCACAATAACCTAAAAAAAAAAAGATGGATTTCTGCTGTTCTCGAACACTTGAACCTGGCATTTTCCTGTGCAAGAATCTTTGGAAATAGTGTCTCCTTTGAATTCCGTATGAGATTTTCAGTCCATTGCGATCTCTCATACCCTGTTGCTCCCACTCAATTTAGCTACATTTGAGACTCAAGGAGGCTTAGAGGGGATTCAAGCCACGTGCTTGGTTGTGCCACGAAGGCCACACCAAATGATAAGAATCTGAGGTTTTGGTTAAGCCATTAGAGCCCAAGGACAGAATGGTGTAATAGTGAAATTGAACAACTCATTGGATGGGGAAAAGGTGAAGGATACTTACAACACTGAGTCTGGCTCGGCAGAAGAGTGCCAAGGTCACTGATGCCAAGGTCGCTGACTGATGTGGGAAGGTGACAAGTTTGGCTTTTTATCTATGGATCTTTTTCTCTCTGAATTCTTTTCCTGGAGGAACTTAAAGTATAAATTATTACTTCTTGTCTGCATTAACTATGTTGCTTCCTAAGGCAAATATAAGTCCTAAGAATGGCCAGAAACATCTCTGATTTCTCCTTCTGATATTGGGCTGAGATCAGAGGAAAAAACTGAACTACAGTTGATCAAGTCCAGCCAGCCATCGGAGGTCAGCCAAGGTAAAAAGCCCACTTTCCTCTTCAATGATCTGACCACATTTTGGGTACTGGGTTGAATGATTCCATCCAAAGGAGAAAAGACTTGAGACCATCACAGGAAGAATTATTAGAATAATTAGAACATCAGCCTGATGAACATGATGACTCCTTTCAAGAATTTAAGGGTGCATTTGTAATCAAAAGAAACTGATATCCTATGGGTAACCTTGAAGTATAAAATTAGCAATAATAAGTAAAAATTGTATTTTGGCAAGGTTAAGAATGAATATAATGAAGAATCTTCTAAAAATGAGAGGTCCTCGAAAACAGGACAGTCTCCTTGGAAAGTGGTATTTCCTTCCACCAGAGGCATACAGACTCATGCTGGAAAACGACTTGTCAGGGAGCTGGACAGAGGATGCAAACGTTGACTAAATGGCCTCTAAAATCGTATCCAGCCCCACCATTATATAATTCCGTAAGCCGGAGTATCCCTCAAGTAACTCCAGAGACTCTTAAATTGATAGATAGAAATGGCAACTCCGAAACGCAACTTGCACTTCTAGTAGAGCCAAGAACTTGAGAGTAATCTTGTATCTCCCACTCAGATCTGCACTGGTTGCCAAACTGCAGGGGAGTAAAGACTCTGCGTTATCTTGATAGACGAGCTGGCGAATCCCACACAGCTGTGTTGTGGAAATGTTCTCAATTTCCCTCATGATAACATTGAGTCATAAAAGGAAGAAATGAACATTTATTTGCCAACTCCACCTGTCTGTTGGGCCCACCATATCTATATTAGCATCAAGGGAACTTGCCTATAGTGCTGAAATTTTTATCAGTAGGAGAGAAGCAACTGTTCTTTCCCTTAAATTGTGGTGAAAGCCAGCTTCTTTTTTCATCAGAAACTAAATGATAAAAATTGAGCGTTGGATGACTCACTTGTCAACATTTACATTTAGTAAAATGTTTGGAACTAAAAATCTCAAAACTTTTGAGCTTCACATATTTAAAATTCAGAACTAGGGTGAAAATTACTTTTGTTCTGAATCCAGTCTGAATATAAGAAACTGTCTTTTAGAATTCACTTATGTTTTCTAGATAAAAGCAAGGTCAGTGAAGACAATAAAACAGAGGTGAATGAAAACTCAGGAGGAACAGCCCTGGCCGATGGGTGTGGCTCAGTTGGTTGAGTGTGTCCCATGCACTGAAAAGTCACCAGTTTGATTCCCAGTCAGGGAACATGCCAGAGTTTCGGGCTCAATCCCCATTAGGGGGCATGTAGAAGATACCTCCTCCTCCCTCCTTTCCTCTCTCTCTAAAATCAATTAAAAACATATTTTACAAAAAATCCTGGAGCAACAATATTGTCTTTGAATCCAAAGTTCTTGGATTTACCCTTTTCTTAAGTTTCTCAGTAAATTTATTATTTCTGAATTTACGGCAATGACATCTCTTCCATTATCAAAGAGGATTAATTTTAGAGTTGAGTGGGAAGTGAGTTTTCAATCTGTCCAGATTAACTGGTGCACTAATTGAAGTGCCTGTTTTTATTTATATTTGCAATTAGCTCATCTGCTTCCTGTACACTGTTAGGACCAGATATTTGTTAGGCAGATTTCTTTTAGAAACTGACCCTACCCTGTGACCTTGACCCATAATCTCAAGTTGACATGTAAGTATGACCTAGTGGGACAATGTGGGTTGTTCTGTTTTCAAGAATAATGCAAACATCAAAGAAAAAGAATCAAAAACAAAAAACAAAACGAATTCTCTGGACCACAGTCACAAATGAGACCTGGCTTCTGTACCCACCACCTTCACCATTTTATTGACAAGAGTGATTTCCTGACTCTCTCAATTGCTCTGGTTTCATTACTCTGAGAAATGTGCCAAGCACTTACTTGGATTTTATTATCTTTCTAGTCTTATACTTGTGTAAAATGAGAACTAGCATTCAAGAAAAGAGTAGATAAATTAACTACAGCCAAAAGAAAAAAATCTATATATCAGTTTCTTCAGTGTGACCCTGAAATCAGTATCATATTGCATTATTACCAAAAACCATATAGAAATGAACCATTATCACTGAGGCACTGCAAACCTCCACAAAACCTATTCTAAGTTCTCCTAATGTGCAGATCTTATGTATATTTGGCTTTTATTTTATTCTGCTAATAAAATTTCCTTTCTGGTCTCAGGTGAACAGAGTCATTTTCCAGTCCATTTTAACAATCTCCTTCCTCTGCATCTACTTGGTCACAGATCCACACATGACATGGTTTTGAAATGACCTTGAACTAAAGGGGCAACACTGAACCTTATAACTAGCAGTTGAGTGTTTTAATTATGTAACATTTTCACACAAAGCAAAAATTCCAAATCACATCCTTTTTTCTGGATAGGAACTATCAGGACATATGAACTGTTTTGCAGCATCCTTAAGATTGGGATCTCCCAAAGTTTGAACTAGCTTCTTAAGAAATGCCCAAGCCCTTTACAAATTTAAATAGAATTTCCTAACTCTGATCACCACATGCTAGGGGTGATTTTGAGATAGAGGTTAACTCTAGGTGTTAAATACTACTTTGTTTATATTTTGATTGAAAACTTTAGTCAGAAATCCAGGTCCTGCCCTTTGCTTTCCATATTCTGAAGTCACCATCAGGATAGTGGTGGGTTTATTTCCAAGTGTAGGCTTGATGTATGTCAGAAAGTGAACAGTCTAGATGGTGCCACCCATAGGTAATAACATATAGCATTCTATTTTACTACAATACCAATTTAAAAACACCAGAAAAAGCCAGGCCAGTGTGGCTCACTGGTTGAGTGCCGATCAAGAGGTCACCTGTTCAGTTCCTGGTCAGGGCACATGCCCAGGTTGTGGTTCAGATCTCTAGTGGGGGGCGTGCAGGAGGTGGCCGATTGGTGTTCTCTCTCATCCATGTTTCTCTCTCTCTCTCTCTCTCTCTCTCTCTCTCTCTAAAAATCAATAAAGAAAAAATTTTTAATGCCAGAAAAAGAAAAGGTAACCCCTCTTGAATTTTTTAAATTGATTTTCAGAGAGAGAGGAAAAAGAAGAGAGAGAAACATCAACTTGCTACTCCACCCTATTCATGTAGTCATCGGTTGACTCTTGCATGTGCCCTGACCAGGGATGGAACTGCAACCCCGGTGGCACGTCAGGCCCATGCTCCAACCAGCTGAGCTACCCAGCCAGGGCTTGGATTCTATTTCTAATTTGAGTGTGAGTATTTTTGTTGATATGCTCCTTTGGCAGTAATACCTCATAGTGGTCTTTCTAATCACCCTGCTTTTGTGGCCAATGCCCCAATGGCTCTCTTTACCATGAACCATGTGTCAGGATGGAATTTGAAATGGGATCTTCCTCTCTATTATAACATTGCAGCCTGAAAACTTGAGGCTGGGCCTCCTTACACTTGGCCCACATCCAGCCACTTTCAGCACAGCTGCTGCTTTCTTTCCTCATCCATTCTTTCTTTCTTACTTCCCTGGGCTATTTGCATGACGTCTATTTCCCGGACCACATGACACACTCTTTTAGTGCAGAGGTGAATACATTTAACTGCCTCTTCCGGTCTTCTCAGATCCAAACACAGAACTTTGACATAAGAAGCATGTATTAATTTTTGATATGTGAATTAAGAGTAGAAAAATCATCTATTGCAGCTACGCTAATAGAGAACCTATATTAAATTCTTCCCAGTTAACATTTACCTTATTTTTATATTAAAATTTTATTATTTTCTTAAGATCATAAACTCAAAAGTATGTATTTTCTGTAATCCAAAATTCTGAAATTAAAATATATTTGTGTATGATATGTATTTAAAAAAATTCTTAAAAAAGTAAAAACTACATTAAACTCTACTTTTCCATTGTTTTCTACACATTTATTTTTTAAGCCTTTCATGAATAATAGTGCAGAAAACCTCATGTCTTTCTCTACAGATTAACAGACCCACTGAAGGCAGAATTGTCAAGGAATGTTATCTCTATTCAGTGCCAACATTAGCCTTTGGATTATGTCCAGTTTTCAGATACAATCCCTCCTGGATACATTTAATAATTTTAGGGAAAAAAACACCTAGAAATAAAGTATTCTTAAGAAAGAATGATAGACAAGGGATGTCCAGGAAAAGAATGCTTGATGCTGTATATCATGTTTCAATTAAAATTATATAGTAAGTACTCTGCTTATGTGCAAGCTTTACAAGGTCCAAATGGCTTCATGCCTGTAACACTGCTGTGTCAGGGTACTACCTCAGAAGTGGCCCATAATCCCTTTCTTCCTAATAAATCACAATGGCATGTGATGTTCACTCCCACGGGCCTTAACATTTGTTATGGGCTTGGGCATAAATAACATAATTTCCAGGTTATGTACATTTCCTTCTTCTGTCACTGAGGAAAAGGTAAGACTTTTTTTTTTTTTTTTTAGTTGTGTAAAAATAAGTGTGGAAAGAGCAGGGATAAGGCAGCTCTGCCCTGACTTAGAAGCTAACATTTCCTGAAAAGATGGAAAACTCTAAGTAAGCTCTTGGAGATCCAAAGATTACACAAGCACAAACAGTACCTGTTCTCATGGAGTTTAGACTCTAGTGAGTTTTAACATGAAAAGGTATTCTAAGTGCTTAAACCTGTACTGTGTTGTACTAGGTCGGGAATTGGCATGACTATGGCCTAAGGACCAGACCTGGCCTGTAACCTGTTTCTGTGAGGTTTTATTGGAGCCCAGTCATGTCCATCCATTTACCTGCTGTCTGTGGCAGCTTTAGGGCTGTAGCAGCAGACCTGAGTCGTGATGGAGGCCATATGGCTTGCAAAGCCTAAAATATGTACTGTCTAATTCTTTACAGAAAGACTTGCCCCTCTACTAAGTGGCATGACAACTTAACGACAATAACTTTAAAAATAAATAAATAAATAAATAAATAAAGACAATAACTTTATCTGTTTAAAGTTGGATTTACTTCCTTGATGAATTCTTACAACAGCTCAGTGTGTTTTCTCAGTGAGGAAACTGAGGGCCAGAGAGCTTATATCCTGACCACAATCACACAGACTTTGTATCAAATGCTGATCTTCTGACCAAGCGTGGCAGTCCAAGGTCTCTGTTCATTCCACGACACTTTGGTGCTAAACTGGGCTCTGGGATACAATGAAGACACAGTGAAGAGGAAGACAGGCTATTCCTTGTCTCCAAGGGGCTTACAATCAAGAGTTCAGGAGCTCAAGCACTTTCTAGAATTTAAGACACCCAAGAGTTGCTTTGACCTGCAGGAGAGAGCTAAGTTTTTCCCATGTCATAAAGTAGGAGAGACTCTCAAGGTGGTCCCTTGCATTTGCTAAATGCATTGGTAGAGAACCTGATAAGAGAAAAAAGGCATTTTCCTATATT
This sequence comes from Tadarida brasiliensis, assembly GCA_030848825.1. NCBI lineage: Eukaryota > Metazoa > Chordata > Mammalia > Chiroptera > Molossidae > Tadarida > Tadarida brasiliensis. The sequence goes on along the minus strand of CM061257.1, from coordinate 56,274,937 downwards.
ATCTAACAGGACCCTGTTTGTAATACAGTAGCTCTGGACTCAAAGCGCAGTTTTGAAAACAAGAAAAAAACCTAGTGCATCTCTGTGTCCTCAGCATCTAGCCACCCATGGTACTCAATAAATTTTTATTGAAAGAAAAGGGTGTTCTACAGGCCTTTGAGAAGAATCTGGCCTTGCAAAATTACTGTTTTCTCTAACCTTTTGAGCATAAAATATATCATAGCATTGAATTCATGAGCGTGTTGCCTTTGGCTTTCAACTGATGCTAACAAAAATTTTGAATGACCAAGTAGATTTTGTAAGCAAAAAATTGTGGAACTTTCAAAGTTTTTAAAAACACTTTTTTTGATAGCTCAGGTTTTAACTCTAGAATTTGAATTTCTTACATTAAAAAAAAAGTTTGAAAAATATTATTTTGAAATATATTAAATTTAGTCACCAAATCAGTGACATGCCAAACCATATTACAGCCTGAGGCAAAAGGAAAAAAATTACTAATACTGACCCTATTATTAATTTAGCTTTGATATTTTATTTATCATGGATGTTTTGTAGTAATTGTTATTTTGTTAAATATTGCATAAAATATTATTTATGTTGATTACTGAGCTTTCTGGCAGCCCCTTAAATTTAGCTTGAAAGGCAAATGCCTTACTCCTCTCACTTTAGTTCTGACCCAGCACAAACCCAAATATTCTAAGTGTGGCAGGATGGTAAGAAGCTAGGAAAATTCCTGGGCAAGTGGAATGGGGAAACTGAGACAAGAAAATTAAACAAGGCCAAACAGTTTGGGCAGCTTTCAGCCAGCTTGTGAATCTCAAGACTTTATCTTCCCCAACCAAGGACACTTGAGAACAAATGGTTTATACCTCTCTTCCCTAATGATTTATACCTCTTCTCCCTAAACAGAGAATATGTAGCTTAAATCACCCTGGCCTAGGCAAATAGAGAACAAACACCCAATTAATGCCATTTGTGCCAGCTAAACCCAAGGTCAGATAAAGTCTGGGGGAAAACAACAAAACCCAAAAAACATTTGGATGGTTTCATTTGAGGGGAGAATGTTAGGCAGGACAGATAGCTGCTAGGGCAGGAGGAGGAAAAGGGAAGAATGGGGGGGTGTAGTTTATCTCCCCTACTGAACAAAGAAGTCAGTAGTCTTGGGACTTGCCAAAATAAGATCACCAGATGTTCTCATAAATTCTGGGGAAAGCTACAACAATGTAAAAAGGGGACCTTGAAATCTAGTCTATCTGTCAGGGGAACCTTGAAACCTACAGGAGAGAAAAGTATAAAACTCTCAAACTCCCACCAGGCATAGCACTCAGACTAGCCGAATAGCCTGCTTGCGCTTTATGCCAAGTATATTCTTAACAAATGTGCTTGCTTTGTTTCCATAATAAATTTGCTTGCCTTGCTTAAACACTGCTTTCTGTCACTCATCTGAATTCTTTATTGTGAGTGTGACAAAAGCCAAGGAAGGGAGATTCCCCTCTGATTTGGGTCGTTCTCAGGTAACATAAAGATATTTTTCTTTCACTGAAAAAATGGTGTATAATAAAGCATCAGAGAAAAACTTATTCTGACATCCCTTTTCTTCATGAGCTCATTTCCAGATTTATAATAAAATTAAAAATTGTAGAAAATTGTTTTTCATCTAATTATACCTGATAGCTTAGGTGTCACAGGAGACAAGAGTAACCTGCATGCAGATGATAATCACTGGGCAGTGTTTCACAGTGGGTGGAGGAGATCTAGGAAACAGTTTCAAATTCTGGAGATTTCTTCTCTTTGCCCTTTCTTCTTCATTTCTTAGATGGATCAAATTACAATCCTGGTAAACTGATCTCTTCTGACTTTCCCTTCAGTGGTCTGTCTTAGAGTTTCTATACAAAAGAATTTAGAGAGCAGGGAAGAAGCAAGCCTTTTGGGCCCAAATCTAAACCCACACCCTCTAGTCAATTTCTCAGTAACTAGGCTGATAATTTTATATCCATTTATCTACCTCTTATGACTTTATTCTCAACTAGTTCGGAACATGAGAATGGGTGCTCTTTATTGATCTTAATCCTAACATTTTTCCCTTAAATTTGCCCTTTAAGTCTAGTCAAAAAGATATTTTGCTTTTGTAGATATATTCTAACTCTAAAAACAAACTTTAAAGTTCCTTCTAGACTCCCATACCTCACCTATAACTTTGATGCCTTTCCAAATGGAGAATTTTAACATAAAGGAGCACTTTATTTTAAATTAAAATAATAATTATACACATAATATTTATTATTAACAAATAATTTTGATTCTTAAGTTTGAACATGATTTCACAGGAAATCTGTATTATATACATGAACACAAATAATATGTGTAAGTAGAGTAAACTTCTCACTACATCAGGGAGTCAAGATGATTTCCCAGTCATCTGGGAAAACAGATCCCAGGCTGTATTGACAATCTCAGCTCATCCTCATTCAGAGGCAGCTACTGCAGCTGCAGGATCTGCTCTGACCATTGGCAATACTGATGCTGACCACCAAGTCTGAGGTTCCCAGAGCTACCCTCACTTCTGACCAACTGACTACAAATTTGAGGTTCCCTCTACTCCTCAATGTTTTGATAAATATCTAGAGCTCACAGAATGCATTATATGTATGTTAACAGTTTTGTTTCAGAAACACACAAACAATGAAGAAGATACAAATCAGAGCCAAACAGAAGGAGAGATGCATAGGGTAAGGTCTGAAGGGGTCTCAAATATGAAGCTTCCAGCTTTATCTCCCTGTGGAGTCAAGATGAATCACTCTCTCAGTAATCAATGTATAACAAGTTACACAGGATCCTGCCAACATGGAAATTCCCTCAAGCTTTGATGTCCTGGGTTCTATTGGGATTTCATTAAGTGAGCATGATTGAATTGATTGAATCATTGGCTATGTGATTGAACTCAATCTCCAGCCCCTCTATATCCCCACAGGTCCAGTTGATATCGCATGGCTCAAAGCCCCAGCTCTCTAATTACATCTAATTACATGGTTGGTCTTTCTGGTGTGGTCAGCTTCACTGCCACAAACTGTTTAGGGACCCACCATAAATAACAAAGATACTCCTATCAATCCAGAAATTCCAGCGATTTATAGGCTACCTCTCAAGAACCAGGGAGAAAGACCAGCCAAACTCTTTATTATATAGGACTAGTTTTTAGGCCAATTCTTTACAAGATGACAGACTCTTACAATCTTTTTCCATGTCAATAGATGATCTCTGAAGTTTTTTCTGCGGCTCTCAACCTGGCAAACAGAGCCAAATTAGTCCCCTCTCCAGGATTACTGGAAAATATCTCTGCACCTCTGTGACTGACAGCTCCATCAGCACCTAGGAACAAAATTGTCTTTAGTCCCTATAGTTAAATTCTGCCCAATATTTCCTATTGCCTTGCCTTTGCCCATCCATGTAGATCCCTTGAATAATGACTACAGCATGGATTTGGATTGAGTATCTTACTCCCCTTTGGACAATGTGCTTCTGGGCCGTGGCTCCTTTTTACTCTTGAGGCTAATTCAAGATTAAGTAGCCAACAGAATGTATGCAGGTTCTGACAGGATACAGAATTAGATTTCAGACAAGAAGCTTACACTAACATAAGCTTGCCAGGTGTTTTTGACAGAAGGAATTAACAAAAATAATTCCCTAATGGTATTATTGTATAGAAAAGAATCAAAATAAGTTAGAAAGTAGAGTCAGATCTGATTATTTTTCTTTGGCTATTTTATTATTTCTTAAGAAAATTGTTAAGATTTATAAAATGCGTGATTGCTTTATTTGTTTTAGTAATCTTTTCACCATATGATCAGGCTGACTAGAATTATTGAACTGGCTTAATGCTACCTACTATTGCCATAATATTTTAGAAAATATAATAAGAAAGCTCCATGTGGAATTGAAAAATCGGTTGTGTTACTTTACATAATTTTTGGTAGAATAATGATAACTTGGATTATTTCAGTGAAATTTCAACAGAGGGTCCTATGGTAAATTGAATAATTGATCAAAATTGCTTAGTTCCCTCTAGCAATAACATACGTCTACACTTTGCCAAGGCCTTGGGGTAGACTAAGTGTACTTCCCTAACCCTCATCTATGCAACTTGCTTTGGTGAAAATTGTGTTAGCATCTGAAACACAGCAGAGGACTGAGATGTGCTTGTGTTTGGCCATGCCTTGTACACGCCTGCAGTTACCTTGAGAGAGCTTCCCCTGGATAGCTATCTCAGTTGCAGCCTGGACCCCAGAATTATCACCCATGGAGCAGATCTGAGCCTAACCTGCAGTAGAGCCTGGAACAGACTCAGACCCAACCCACTCCAGGAGCCAAGACCAGCTGAACTGAGTCTAGTCAGCCAAGCCCTAGCTGACCTACAAATACACAAAAGAGAATCCGTGGTTGTTATTTCCAGCCTCTAGATTGTGGAGTGATTTGGTGAGTGGTATTACTGTGGCAATATTGACTAATGCAAAAATGTGTACCTAGAAGCGGGGTGCTGCCATAACAAGTACCTGGGTTACGTGGCATCAGCTTTGCAATAAGGAAGCAGAGAGCAAAGAAACTTGGAGAAGAATCTGGGAAAATGTTGAGTATTGGAAAAATGTTTGGTAAAATTGTCACCTATGAGAATCCCAAAGAAAGAAAAAATGTACCTATTCATCCTCCCAGCACTGGAGGTGATTTGGATGATTTTACTAGCTGCATTTGAATACTCAGATGAGTGCAAAAAAGAACTTACTGGTGAGGAGGAATGAATAATTATTATTTTAAACCACTGAGTTTTGGGGTGGTTTATAACACAGCGATATTGTGGTGCTGGTTGACAGCTATATGACCTAAAATCTACTAGTTTTAATCTAACATCCCGATGGTCTTCTTTCCTCATATAAATATTGGCAAATCTCTGTGCTGGATGCTATGAGGAATACAAAAGAGAATTATTTAGCTTACAGAATAATAGGGATTTGTGGGTAAACTTTATTTTCAGATGAAATAATTTTAAATATTATTATGAAAAATGGTTAGTTTTTAACTATCAATAATTTTATAAATACAAACTGCTTAATAGTACATATTTTGTTAAATAGGTTCTGACATCCTTACTACAAGACATATTTTAAATATCAAAGGGTGATGAAAAGTGAATAATTGAACAGTTAAATTATGTTATACTTACCAGTTTTTCCTGTCAGTGTGAGATTAGTAAATATTCTTGTATTTATTTTAATTGCTGATAAATGCACCCCTGACCGAATTAAGACGTCCCAAGTTAAAATGAACCAATATGGCCAATGTGATTAATTTGGTTTAAATCACAACTGGAGTCTTAATTCTGTGAAGAGACCTCATAAATTTTAGCACCGTACCAGCCAACGAGGTTGTCGTGCCAGGGTTGGTGTTTATGCCTGTGTCTTGGCTCAGCACATTAGTCCCAAATGAAGACCACCTAAAAGCCATCCAAAGGGGTGATGGCTGCCAGACTAGATTTCTAATATTACAGCAACTTGTACTTGTTTCCTCGGCTGTCCCATTGAGAAAGGGTGCCTATATCTATAAGAGGCAAGTGCCTGGCACACAATGGCACCATAAAATTGTCATCAAATAAGAACACGAACATGATTATTGTGTGGCCAGGAAGCTCAGCATTTGCTAGAAACAACAACAAAGACCACACCTTGTATTTAATTAGGGAAATTCCGTGCACTATCTCAATCTGTTTTTTCCCCTCCTCTTCTTCTGGTAGCCTATCCCTCCACAAAGAAAAATAGAAGCACAACTTGGGCACTCACCAGAACAGGAGAGAAAAATCCTCACTCTTATTAGGAATCTATGCAATAAAGGTCAAATTTCAGTTGTGTCAGACATTCCAGGTTTAATATAAATATTTTAAAATATTTGCTCAGTGTATACACTTAAACCTATCCCGAGCCATATCCAGTAAAAATGATTTCTTTCCCTCAGTGAACTTTCTACTCTGAGTCATGAAGTTCATAGCAGGGACACCTTACCACAGGCTATAGATTTCTGTCTCTTTCTTTTGTAACTGAGAAAAAAAATAGTCTGTTTCCATTTTTTAACTTGAAATTTTATTCCCTGTGCCAAACCAGAACTTTAGCTGCCTTTTCCTTTAAAATATAAACTTTCCAAGTATTAAGGACTTCTAAAATTTTCCTACGAAAGAAGAGGTTTGTTATTTTTACTTTTGTTTTGCTTGCTAAAAAAATGAGATCTATGAAAACATGCTATTTTTAAAGACTCACTTTAATTTGTTGAGTGATTACTTAACACAGAGTATGAAAAGTCAGGAGATGTTTATATATCAAAGACTAGGTGTTAATCAGGATAAACTGAATGGATTCTTGGAGCAGGGTTTGATCTTGTAGGATTCTGTTTGTGATTAAAAACAAAATCCCTTGTTAATACCTTCCAGATCAATCACAATATTAAAGCCAACAGTATTTGCACCTATACATGCAATAAGACCCACTGGCATCAGGGCGATGGGATTCTGGGCTTCACGCGCCCTGGGAGTCCAAGGCTGCGGTGATACTCTATCAGCATATTTCCCACAGACAGGGCAGTGGAATGACTGAATATTTAACCAGTGCCAAAACATCACAATATACCTCCTCTACTTGAGAATTGAACCTGTCAGCTCCTAAATTGTGTGCATTTTCAAGCAGTTAGCACAGTTTACTATGTGAAAACCATCACATCACCCCCATTCTTATAGCAAATTGCTTCATAAATGTTACATTAGAGGATAATGTTATACTTCTAACTGTAATTGACAGACAGGGATCATGTGTTCCATGTATATTTTATCATGGACCCAAAAGGGAAGAGCAAAAGGAAGAGTGGGAGCCACCGTTCACTTTTTAGACATTCAATAATGGCTGGGTTTGTTTGTTTGTTTGTTTGTTTGTTTGTTTGTTTGTTTGTTTGTTTGTTTAAGTATATGAATCCCAAAAGCTTGCACTCAGTTTCGATGTTATCCCATCAAGCAGAACTGGTCAGGTTTCCATGGTATTTCACATCTGCCAGCCACAGCATGAGTTCCATCAGCTGCTAATGCCGCTACTAAAATTAAGGCCGAGAACTCCACAGCTTACGCAACTTAAGTGGGTTTGGGAATAACACTTACTCATGGTCTCTTTATAAGGTTATGATTTCGGTTAAGTATCGTATGTCGAAGGATCTCATTGCGGGATTTATTTCTGCATAAGTAGCTGTCGCCAAGTTCAAGGGATCTGACGCCTCTTTGAGATTTCCCGATTCTACTTCACGGAGATGGAATGCCCGGCCCCAGTTTGGTTCAGGGAGGATATTTCCTCTGGACTGCAGTTGTAAAGAAGCAATTTAAAATGCACAGACTCAGTGCCTGAGCCGTGCCGTGTGCCCAGCACCCAGCAGGGCATCCACACTAAGCACTGCCGCACTTCCTAACTGCTTGACCGGAGTCCACACTCCCTAACCAACTACCCATATGCGTGTGACTCTGTACCACGGGGCCCAGGCAGAAAAGCAACATATTGGAACATCACAGAATAACTTGAAATTTCTAACACCAAATTTTCCCCAATATCCTTTACAAAATAAAGAACAGGGATTTTTATTTTACCTTAATTGTTGGTGCTGTAAAAGAAAAATTACAGAACTAGCTATCAGGAAGCCTGAGTTTTAGCCTTGGCTCAGACATGAAATCATTGTCTAATTCAACCAATATTTGTGTGTTCGCTGTGTGCTTATCACATTGGTAGATGTCAGAATATGGAGCAAGTTTATAGTCCCTGCTCTTACAAAGTCCATGGTCTAGTGGTGGGAATTAAATTGATATTTCATTTTAGCACATAAGATCTTTACCAGTCTAGAGACTATTAGTAAAGCAGAAGTGAAACAGCTGACTTTTTTTAGTTGTGATTTTATGATTTGGTTTAAAAAGCATATGTCACAAGTTAAATGTTTTTAAAAGGTAACATGTACCAAGCACTGTGCATTGTACTTTTCATGCAGTTTGCCTCTTTAATTCTCACAAGAACACTATGAGGTCAGGTACTAACCTAGAAATGTTACATGAGTGGCCCAAGGTCACGTCGCTGGTGAGTGGCAGACCCGGAAATGAGACCCTAGTCTGCCTGCCTCCAAAAGCCATGCTTCTACAACGCAAAAGACTAAACTAAGCGAAACAAGCCAAGCAGAGAAAGACAAATATCACATGATCTCACTTATTTGTGGAATATAATGAACATAACAGTCTGAGGAACAGGGTAGACCCAGAGACGTGGAAGTAGGGTACAGACTGAAAACCCTCAGAAGAAGGGGTGAGGGGGAGGGAAGAGATAAACCACCAAACTTATACGCATGTATGCATAACTGATGGACATGGACAACAAAGCTGGGGAAGGGGTGGGGGGGATGAGGAGGAGGGTGTCAATGGGGAAAAAAGGAGAAACATCTGTAACAAAAATAAAATAATAATAAAAAAATTAATTAATTAGTTAAAAAAAAAAAGACTAAACTAAGACTGTCCATTAGGGATAAGATTACAGCCTACAAGAAAAAAAGTCATGACACATTTTTAGGGTGAAACTGATGTGTTGAGAAGATTGAGAGGAATCATTTCCAGATCACATCTGTTTAGAGATTAAGCACAGATATGTACCATTTTGTCCCATAATTTACCTTTTTCATGTTAAATACTAATCAAGAGAAGAACGTGAACCGGAATGTGGTGGTTGGGAATCATAAGACGTTATTCATCTGTGTACATTTACTGCTGTCTGGCTGAAGTAGAACCTGGTTAACCATGCACAGACGCAGCAGCATGGTGTCCTGGAAAGAGCCTGGCCTGGGGACTGACTCTTGCCAATGAATCTGTGTGGTATTGGGAATTCATGTCCTTGAACTGGGATTCAGTGCTCCTATCTGTAGAATGAGGATGATGGATCTGGTCTAGTTTTTAGCTTTCATGACTGTTTCTAAAGGAATTAAGCTCAATGATAAAGTCTGGCTTTGGAAGTACAAATCCCAGTATCCACTAAATACATATATTGATTGACCCTTTGTTTTCTGTTAGAAACATTTCCTTTTTCTAACCCAAACATATACACCTTCCTTTCTCTCCCCTCCTCTCTCCCCCTCCCCCTCCTTCTTCGTCTTTGTCTTCATCTTCATCTCCTCCTCCTCCTCCTCCTCCTCCTTCTTCTTCTTCTTCTTCTTCTTCTTCTTCTTCTTCTTCTTCTTCTTCTTCTTCTTCTTCTCTCTCTCTCTCTCTCTCTCTCTCTCTCTCTCTCCCCCTCCCCCCCCGCCCCTTCTACCTGTCTAATCCTTAGTCAGTTTTTCAAGTCTTGACTTTGTTAGGGAAGTTGTCACTGATTCCCAGTCTTGGTTAAGCCTTCCTACTGATCTCTATGAATATACTCTCTACTTGCTCTGTCACTGAGTTGTTGTGAGGATCAGATCACATGATACATGTACAGTGCTTGGAATCATGCTTGGCACATGAAAGTCCTCAATGACTATTAGCTCACATCACCATTATCATGATTTCTAAACTTATGACACTCTTTGTTTAATCAGTCTCCTTGATTCTCTGTATCATCTACTAGGTATTAGCTTGGGAGGGTAGGGACCATAACAATAGAACTTATGGTTGCAACATCAGCAACTTAGCCTGTGAATGACCAGAGTAAGTAAATATGTCTTAATTGGTTAATGTTAAATAACACATAGCTATTTGCATAAGAAAACTTTCATTTCTATAATAAAGCAAGTTAAGGCTTTAAGCACTTACTTTCTAGTGGAATAGACTGAAACATGCATTTTAAAATAACTCAATGTGATGAGGGCTGTAATAAAGTTATGAACTTAGGTTCATGGAGACATAGAAAAAGAAGTAATAGATCTTGCCTGGGGGATGAAGTACACACAACACTTTCCCTGAGCCTTGTAGCACCAGTGTGATTTAAACTAGCAGATATGTGAGAGAAGGGTCATTTCACAAAGGAAAAAATATGATACAAATAAAAACACTAGATGGGAAACTGCATAACGGGTTTATATCACTGACTTAGTAGGTTCTCGGGAGGGTACACTGGGGGAAAGGAAGAGGTTTATTAGAGAGTAAAGAGGGATGAGAATGAGAAGATAGGTTTAGACTTTTAAATGTCTTAAATGTCATGCTGTTATGTGGCTATACGGTGCTTTCACAGCTTTTCCCCATCTCTCAGTCTCCTCTCAATACCATGCAATCCGTATCTTGTCTCTTACTGAAAAGTTAGGTAAGCATTCATCCAAGCTATTAAATTGTGCTTATATTTTGATTTTCCCTCTAACATTTTCCCTTCTCCATCCTCCATCCCCACTTCTGAAACACCTCCCAAATTCAGGTCATCATGTCCATTCTCTCTGCTGCAGACCGAGTTCAGGTTATTAGAATATCATCTACCTGATGTCTCTATTCACAGTATATCATGCACACTGCCGTCAGTTACTTCTGAAACATTGAAAGTTGATCTCCTCATCCATTAAGCTTCTACTTTAAGTTTTAATTTAATCTGACAAAACCACTGTTTTATTTTACTTTGAAGATAACATTGTGTGTGCTTGCTTCAGCAGCACATATACTAAAATTGAAATGATACAGAGATTAGCATGATGCCTGCGCATATGTGACACTCAAAGTCGTGAAGCATAATAACAATGATAATAATAACAATAATATTCTGTGAGAAGGTATTGTAGCAATGTTCCACATACTAAAAAATCTGCATTTTCCTTTTATCCTACTCTAATTATTGGGAGCTTCATCAGTAAGGTCATAACTGGAGGCTAAATGATCACAAATGTGCTTAATAAAATCAACCTTCTATATGAAACATTTTAAAAGTTTAAGTGAACAATATTTTACATTGTAAATATTTTCACAAATATAATTTGCTAGAAAAATCATTCCTAGTCCCCAGGTTACAAATCAATATTCATTTCATTGATTTATGCAATCCTCTTATTATTACAGAGAGCTCTTTTCTCTGTAAATATCAATTATTTTATTAGAGGTTGCAAAATTGTGATTTTCCATTTCTATCATTTCACCAACATCCGTCAGTAAGAATTCTTTTTTTTTTTTTTTTTAATCCTCACCCGAGGACATTCCTTCATTTTTTGTTCAGATAGAGTGGGAGGGAGAGAGAGGAAGAGAGAGAGAGAAACATCGACGTGAAAGGGACACATCGAGTGGCCGCCACCCGCACGACCAACCAGGGCCGGGGACAAACTGCAACCGAGGCACATGCCCTCCTCAGGAACCGAACCCGGGTCTCTCTGGACCGCAGGCCGACGCCCCAACCGCTGAGCCAAACCGGCCAGGCCAAGAATTCTTAAAGAATTTTCCCTCGTTAGGCAGGACTGTTAGATTATCTTCAAATTCAATGCATAAAGGAAAAGCAGGATAAATTTTTATTCTTAGTTTTGGCTTTAAACTAAGGTAGCTAATGAGTTAAAATTTGTCTTGTTTTGTTTGTTCTCTCTCTCTCTCTCATGTTATGAACTTATTGGTTTTTATATATTGAATATGTTTCAATAAACTATATTCACTATTCTCTTTACCATCTTTGGTAGAATTTTAAAAGTTTTAAATGTTTTCACCCTTGGCTTTTGATATCCTCCTCATTTTGACTTCTATGGTCTTTTGACATAACTCATATTCTCTGATAGCTTGCACTTTGGCCACCCCCAAATCTCAAGTTCATCTTTTACATCCTGTCTTAGACTTGGAAACAGTCATTCATCAAGTGCTTTTATGGAAATGTAATAACTAATACCGACCGTAATCCAGGTAATAGATATATTCATGGCTATTAAGTTATGATTGTTTTTCAGTAGATCATACTAGGAAATAAGGTTGTTGGGGTGTTATTTTTATCAGTTTATACAAATATTTCCAATTCAAATTGATTTAAAAGATTTTTTAAAATGTATCTGGTCATTCCATATCAGTGTATACCAAACTTCCTCATTCCTTTTAACATCTACATATTCTCAACTTAATTTTAAAGAACACTAAATCAGAGGTACTGTACTTTTGAGTTTTTCATTCTTGAGTGCCAATACAATTTTGGGCACTCTGATTTGACTCTTAGTATAATTAAAGAAATATTATAGTGAGGTAGCCTATAATAGTATTTCACTATAACTTAAATAAATGTTACACCAGAATGTTTGTAAATACTTCTTCCTCTTTTTAGGTCATCTTCTTTAGAACACCTTATCTCTCTAACAACCTTGTGGTGGACTGAATGCTTGTGTCCCTGCGAAGTGTATACTGAAGCCCTAACCCCAGTGTAATGGTAGGAGGTGGGGCCATTGGGATGGAATTAGGTTCCCATGAGGTCATGAGTGCGGATTGGTGTCCTTATAAGAGGAAAAGAGACCAGAGCTGTCTCTCTCTCCCCATCATATGAGGAAGCAGCAAGAAGGTGGCAATCTGCGAGCCGGGAGAGGGACTGCACCAGGAACCACATTGGCCAACACCTTAACCTTAGACTTTTCAGGATCCACAGCTGTGAGAAATAAGTATCTATGGTGTCAGCTACCCGGTTTATGACATGTTGTTCTAGCATCCCAAGCTAAGATAGACCTTCAACATTATTCACCCACTGGCAGACCTAAATGAAATAAATAATGTAAGAACACCTATGGTGTTACAAATGATGTGTATTTACTTTACATGAGTATTTTTTTCAGTCAAACCCTTAACAGCCTGCTTTTACCTCCCATGGCAGACGAGAAGGAGCTCTCTTCTTTGGGACAGTCTGAGGGCAGAGATGTTTTTCCTGTAACTCACATCATCTGTCCTGTGTTTTTGCCGGGGGTTGTTTAGTCTTCCCATACACCCTAGGCTCTCCTGGTGAAGAAAAAAAAAATTAGGGCATAAAGTACATTGCCATAGTCGACAGCACAAAGTACTATGCTTATCTTTTTTTTTTATCCTCACCCGAGGACATTTTTGCATTTATCTTCAGATAGAGCGGGAGGGAGAGAAGGAGAAGAGAGAGAGAGAAACATCAGTGTGAGAGAGACACATCGAGTGGCTGCCACCCACACGACCCCAACCGGGGCTGGGGACAAACTGCAACCGAGGTACGTGCCCTTAGCGGGAACCAAATCTAGGTCTCTCTGGTCCACAGGCTGACGCTCTAACCGCTGAGCCAAACTGGCCAGGGCTATGCTTATCTTTTTTTAATTAGGATAAAAAAAGTGACTTCCCCATAGTCTCTTAACTCCAGTTCTTTGTGTTATCACATCATTTACAAACATAAATTTTAAATAAAGCTGCATGATTTTATTATAAGATGTTAAAGAACAAAAATTCAACCAAGTACTCTGAGAATTTGAATGAACTGGAAAGTGTTTATAGGCAAAAACTGAGTGGGACAAGAAAGTTATTAGCAAAAGAAAAGAAACTATTTTTTCAGTCAAGGGCAACTTTCTTTGGGAAAAGTGTGGCAGGGGTCTTGTCAGGCAGATTATCTCTCTAGTGTTGATCAAAAAATTCCGGACTGATTGGTTTAAGGTCAAATTCCTCAATTCCTAGGAGAGGTGGAAACTGCAAGTAAGCCTTGTTTTGTTGTCCTAGGGGCAAGTGACTCCATTCTGGGCCCTTCTTTCCTTCCTTCCTTCCTCCCTTCCTTCCTTCCTTCCTTCCTTTCTTCCTCCTTCCCTCCCTCCCTCCCTCCCTTTCTTTTTTTCTTTTTATTTTTTTAACAAAGATGAAGGAAAAAGTGTTAGTGTTACTCATATGTTTTTTTCCCATTGTCAAAATACTGCCATACCCTATTTTGCATGGCATTGATGAACCAAAGGCTTTATTGGCAGATAATTTGAAGCTGACCATATTTTAGCATTTTTTTTCATAATTTTACCATTATTCATACACTAAAAATCTACTTTATTGCAGGACATCTCCAAACATTTAATTTGCTAAGATTTTCTTTTTTTAATATCAAGGAAGGGCTATAGTAAATTAAAGAGGTAGTTTGTAAATGTCTGCTCAGGATTTCCATTATCCCTTCAATGAGAAACTTTGATCTAACCTTCTGCCCTCTCCGTGTTTCTTTACTAGTTCTTCTCCACAGAAGAGAGAGGGGATCGTGGGATCTGTCAGGCAAGGAGACAATCACTGGGACAGTTTTTCAAATGGGAAGGCTTACTGTGACTTAAATGCAGGTTCCTGAGCTCCACAAGTGGTTTACCACCCCAGCTTCCATGGGGTCCACGTCAGCCTCTCTGCTGTCTGTCCAGGTCCCTCTGCCTGAGATTAGAGGGGACACCGCCTATAATTGGTTACAGTAGATGACCAGGTAGCAGCCCAGAGGAATTATATGATGGAGTAGAAAACTTACTGAGGCCTTTCTCCAACGTAGACATCTTGAGACATGTATCAGGAACTTAACCTTATATTAATAACAAATCAGTACTTTGTATCCCATTTGATATATTCCTTCTGCCTTTAAAACTCAGCAGAGAGAAGTAAGTATATATGGGCAGCACATTTGAGTACCAACAGTTGACACTGAAAACACTATAATGCCATTCTCTACTCTATTTGTGTCCGTGGAACACCTTCCTCTACTCCATCATCACCATGGATTGTCCATTAACATCTTTTTAGACTCTAGAGAGTCACAACTAAGGTAAATAAATTAACAGCACAGATTCTGGACCTAGGTTGGCTAAGTTCAGAATTCTTGATCTACAGTTTATTTCATGGTATTGAAAATTGCAAGAGGGCAGGTGGTACTACCTCAAAGATATAATTTAAAAAATTTTTTAAACTATAATATTATTATATTAGTCTAAAAATAACATATTATATGTTATATATGTTTGTAATATATATAAGTAAAATAGTATATATTATTTTTAAAATGCTATAATATATATATACACATACACACATATATGTAAATCTGAATGTTTGATAATAAGATAATAATGTAACATAGTAAGTGAATAAAATCAAACAAAAATACTTTGTGAATAAGAACAGACAACTAAATGCAAAATAAAAACAGATATTCTTTTATCTATGATGGTTTAAATAAGGATGTATTTAAAAGGAAGAAGTTAAGCTCTGGAGGCCCTTTGCAAAGCTATAATTCCACAATACAAAAGAAAACATTCCCAGTTTTGAGATGAATGCATACATCTCAAAGATATACATAGAGAAAGAAAGTAAGGTAGACATACATTGTAATTCAGATTTGCCTACTTACAGATGGTAACATTCTGTGCAATAATAATGCTCTCAAAACCATTTGCAAATTTGTCCAGCAACAACTCTGCCTTTAATGATGAAGTTTCCACAGTGGCAGATGGCAGAGAGAGCAGTGAAGGATGCTGCCGACCCACCAGGGTTATGTCTGTCACTAAAGAGATCTGGCTCCAGGAGCCAAAGTCTGTTGAGGTCACACTGGCTATTGCTCCATTGGAATGACTTGATTGATCACATTTATGCTTATTCCATAAATGATAACCTTATAGATGGGGTCCGGGCAGTTTCATTTTATTGCAGGAAAGTGACACAGAAAAACACAGTGTTTGCAGTCTATCGACATATTATGGAAACAAAGGAGAAATTGATAAAACCTAAAAAATACACATTCACTGATTTTATTGGGCCCTCCTTATGTCTGAGTGGTTAGCTAGTCTATAAAAATATCACAATACTATTGTAATATCCATGTCACATTTTGAAAGAGAAAAAAAAAGCAGAACAAGACAAGGAAATATATTATTTGATGAATAATATTTTTTTAATCCAGCAAAGATTATTGTTTTAATGAGAGCATATAAATGTACTTGAGATCCAGTTATTCTCTAGACACCTACACTTGGCAGATAGTGCAGATGAAAGAAAATAAATAAGTAAACATCAGTGCCCAAGTGAACCCTTGGAATACTTTGAAGAAAATCATATACCATCCCATGGCAAATTTAACATACTATAATACCACTCATAAAGTACACTGCACTGAAGTTGTCAAGTTCCATTTATGGTGCAATATTGTTGGATTCATTTATTATATAGTGAGCAAGTGTGTGTATTTTTAAAATTGAATTTACTCTCAGAATATGCCTGAGGCATTAGAAAGAAGAAAGTGCATCCACTCTCCTTATTTATTGAACAGTAATATAGAAAAATTACACAAAATTACTAATTCTCTAACCTCATTGACTAAAATAAGACATATAGCTCTTGTCAATAAAGTTGCTCATTAATAATAATAACAATAATAGTTGTTATTATAATTACTTGCTCTATTTAGAAACGTCTAAGTTCTTCACATACATGACCTTTCTTCAGTTTTTTGACAACCCTGAGACTTATTTACAGATTCCACAAGGAGCCAAGCCAGTGACATGCTGAACCAGCAAGAGCTGCCTGTTAAATTTTCAGGAAATTTGCAAGCTATTGTTAAATATAACCATTACTGAAAATTAAACTATATAAACTATCATTATATAAATTATATTTAAAAAGGTAATACTCAAAACTTACATCTTTATTTTATTACATTATACTATTATCTATATTCTTGAGGTTTTTTAACATCTATTGTTTACGTATGCATATGTGTGGAATACTGTGAATGACATGCTACTGTACATTTCCTCCCAACTCTGTTGAGTGATGCTGTGCTATGCAGCTAGCTTGAAATCAGCCACAGTGGAAACTTATACCATGAAAATTGGCAAATGCTGTAAATCAGGGCTCTCCCTTCCCAAGAGTCAGCTGTTAAACAATTGGTAGGCTACTACCATGTAAGACTCCTTACTGACTTTAAGGCACATTGTCCAGTAAACCATGCTATCTCTTTTTTAATGGTCTGAAACATGGATTTTTAATATGGTCTCTATTAACTTTGGGAGAGGGGTATGAGTATGAGTATAAGTTTTCTCTGGAGAGATGGTTCATAGCTTCTGTCAGATTTTCAGAGACTCCATAAATTAAAGAAATGTTAAAAAATTAACAAAAGGCATTTCTTTATATTTATTTATTTATTTTTTATTTATCTTTATTGTTGAATGTATTACTGATGTCCCCCTTCAACATTCATATAATACTGGTTTAGTGGTGATGAACTCCTTTAGCTTTTTCTTATCTGGGAAACTCTTTATATATCCATCAATTCTAAATGATAGCTTTGCAGAATAGAGTAATCTTGGTTGTAGGTTATAAGGATGCTTAAGGAACTTAGTGAGAACTTCAAGGAACTTAGTGAGAACTCCAAGGATCTAAGTGATAACATCAACAACATAAAAAAGGACCAGTTAGAAATGAAGGATGCACTAACTGAAATGAAGAATAATTTACAGAGAATCAATAGTAGAGTAGGTAAAGCCAAGAAGCAAACCATCAATTTGGAATATAAGAGGGGAAAAAAACACCCAATCAGAACAGCAAAAAGAAAAAAAGAATCCAAAAAAAATGAGGATAATCTAAGGAGCCTCTAGAACAACTTCAAGCTTGCCAACATTCGCATCATGGGGGTGCCAGAAGGAGAAGAGAGAGAGCAAGAAATTGAAAACCTATTTGAAAAATAATGACAGAAAACTTCTCTAACTTGGTGAAGGAAACAGACATACAAGTCCAGGAAGCACAGAGAGTTCCAAACAAGATGAACCCAAAGAGGTCTACACCAAGACACATCATCATCAAAATGCCAAAGGTTAAAGACAAAGAGAGAATCTTAAAAGCAGCAAGAGAAAAGCAGTTCATTACCTACAAAGGAGCTCCCATAAGACTGTCAGCTGATTTCTGAAAAGAAATTTTGCAGGCCAGAAGGCAGTGGCAAGAGATATTCAAGGTGATGAAAAAACAAAAGGCATTTCTATAGAAAAAATTTGGTATTTTCTGCAAGCATTGTTTTCCTCTGAAATAAAGAGGTCAAGTAGCCTGCATTCGATAAAATTAAGAACTCTTCTCCTCCTAATGTGTTCCAGAAAATGTCTTTTATGTACATATTTTACTCAGTAAAATATTTCCTTGCTGTTTTCTTCTAAAAAAGTGTTCCCAGATTTGGCAAAAACAAACAAAAAACCTCTTAATAGAATTAAAAACAATAAAATATGTAGAAATAAATTTAAAGAAGGAAATGAAAGCTCTAAGACATTAATAAAAGAAATTGAAGATGACATAAATAAATGGAAAGATATCTCATGTTTATGGATCAGAAGAGTTAATTGTTAAAATGTCCATACTATGCAAAACCATCTATAGATTTAGTGCAATCCCATCAAATTTCCAATGATATTTTACACAGAAATAAATAAAAAAAATCCTAAAATTCTTATGGAACTACAAAAGACCCCAAGCAACCAAAGCAATCTTGAGAAAGAACAAAGCTGGAGGAATCACACTTTCTAATTTCAAACTATATTACAAAACTATAGTAATAAAAACAGTATGGTACTGGCATAAAAACAGTCATTTATATATTCAACTAGTATTTCATGAGAGATCCAAGAATGCTCAATTGGGAAAGGATGGTCTTTTTAATGAATTTTGTTTGGGAAACTGGATATCCACATGAAAAACAATTAAATTGAACCCCTATCTTACATCACTCTCAAAAATTAACTCAAAATGGATTAAGGCCTTAAACATAAGACCTGAAACTGTAAAACTCTTAGAAGAAAACTCTTTAACCTCAGTTTTGGCAATGATTTTTTTTTTTTTTTTTTTTTTTGGTATATGAAACCAAAAATACAAGCAACTAAAGCAAAAACATACAATTGAGACTATATCAAATGAAAAAGATGTCCGGCCAGTGTGGCTCAGTGGTTGAGCATCGACCCATGTACCAAGAGGGCACCAGTTCAATTCCCAGTCAGGGCACATGCCCAGATTGTGGGCCCAATCCCCAGTGGGGGGCATGCAGGAGGTGGTCAATCAATGTTCTCTCTCATTGATGTTTTATCTCACTCTCACTTCTTTTCTCTCTAAAATCAATAAAGGAAAATAAATTAAAAAGAAAAGGCTTCTGTGTAGTGAAAGAAACCATTAACAAAACAAGAAGGCAACCTACAGAATGGGAGAAAATGTTTTCACACTATATATCTGGTAAAGATTAATATCCAACTATATAAGGAACACAAACAACTCAATAGCAAAATAACAAACAATCCAATTAAAAAATAGGCAGAAGAACTGAACAGACATTTTTCAAAAGAAGACATCCAAATGCATCACAGGAAAAGCAAAGGAACTCAACATCAGTGATCATCAGGGAAATGAAAATAAAAATCACAGTGAGATATCATGTCACACCTGTTAGAATGATTATTATACAAAAAGCAAGAGATAACAAATACTGGTGAGTATGTGCAGTAAAGGGAACCCTGGTGCACTATTGGCGGTTATGTAAGTTGTTGCAGCCACTATGAAAAACATTATGGAATAAAGAAATTAAAAATAGAATTACCATAGGATCCAGAAATCTTACTTCTGGGTATATTTGAAGGAAATGAAATCACTATTTCAAACAGATATCTGGTGGCTCTGGCCTGGTAGCTCAGTTGGTTAGAGCATCGTCCCCACATGCAAGGCTGAGGGTTCAATCCCCGATCAGGGCACATATAAGAAGCAACCAATGAATGCATAAATAAGTGGAACAACAAACCAATGTTTCTCTCTCTCTCTCTCCCTTCTTCTCTCTCTCTAGAATGAATACATTTTCTTTAAAAATTTTAAAAGATACCTGCACCCCATGTTCATTGCAACATTTTTCACAATAGCCAAGACATGGAAACAATTTAAGTGTCTGTTGACAGATTAATGGATTATGAAAATGGGGTATATGCATATACCAAGGAATATTATTCAGTTATAAAAAAGAAGAAAATCCTCCATTTAAGACAACATAAGTGGACCTTGAAGACATTATGTAAATTGTAATAAGCCAGACAAGCAAAGACAAATACTGTATATGATATCACTTATACATGGAATACAAAAACATAAAACTCATAAAATCAGTAAAATAGTGGTTGTCAGGGGCTGAGAGGTGGCAGAAATAGGGATATGTTGGCCACAAGGTACAAACTTTGAGTTATCAGATCAATAAGGCCCAGGATACAATGTACAGCATAGTGACTATAGTCAATAATAATATGTTGTATACTTGCATGTTGCTACGAGAGTACAGCTTTGATGTTCTCACCTTAACAACAATGAAATGGTAATTATGTGAAATAAAGGATAGGTTAATCTAAATGTGGCAAATCATTTCACACTATATACATGTATCAAATAAAAATAATAATATTTGGCACATATTTATTCTAAAATACTATTTATTTTTACTGACATTTGAATTTAACTAGGTATTTTGTATTTTATGTAGCAACTCGACTCCAAAAAACCTTCTTACCTCATTCTTCAATCTTCCTTTTCTCCTCATTAAGAAATCTATTGGATTATTGAGCCATAGTCTGGCTTTTACAATAATTATGTGAATAAGAGTTAGCTATGTCTGAATTCTATCCAAGTTATGACATTGGGAAAATTAACTTCTTCGGGTCTCAGTTTTCGTGTCTGTAAAATGGGCCTTACAATTGCTAACAGGAGTAAATAAGATAACATATGTAACTATTACTGTAGTGCCTGCCAGTCAGTAAGCCCACAATACATGCTCTCTGGAGATGACTGTATCATCATCATGTTTTCACTGTCATAGAGCTGTCCCCTCTGGATCACCAATGAGCTCATCTCACCATTTCTCAGCACACACGCATCCCCTTTCTCACTTCATCTACTTTTTTTTCTGGAATGAATCATCAAACGAATAGAACAAGTTCTGTATATCACCCCAACCCTTCACCAGATTTTATTTCCTGTTTTTTTGTTTGTTTGTTTGTTTCCCAGCTTTATTGAGATATAATTGACATATAATATGTGTAAGTTTAAGGTGAGCAACATGATGATAAAATATACTTATATATTGCAAAATGATTACCACAGAAGGCTTAGTTAACACCTCCATCACCCCATATAATTACCATTTCTTTTTTCTGGTGAGAACATTTAAGATATTCTTGTAGCAATTTTCAAGTATATAATACAGTATTAAGTATAGTCATCAGTAGTCCATTCGATCCTCCTGGTTTTTATGATGTGGCCTGAACACGCTCATTTATGCTAAGGGGTCAAAGCCAACTGCACCCTGACTTGGCTAGCACTGGCCAGAGAGCTGGCTAGTGAGGAGGATAATAATGACACATTGTCGATTCTGAATTCTGCCAAAAGCTAATATTAGGGCCTTTCGCACATGTTTTTCATTTAATCCTCATAATAACTCTGTAGGTATTACTATTGATATTTTATAGATGTGGAAAAGGAGACCTGAGTGGTAAAGAAGCAAAAATAAGAAGATATTTGAAATTGGATATTTGAAATTGGAATTCTCCATACTTAGGTCATTGTAATAATTTAAATTGATATAGGTATTGAGGTGTTTATTTTTCTCCAAGGATGTTCACATACACAATCTCATTTACCCTTAAAACCATCCTATAACTTAGGAAAAGTAATTATTATACAAGTAATTATTTTCTCGATTATATAGGCCATGAAACTGAGACACTGGGAGGTGAACTGTTTGCCTAGAATTGTGCTGTAAGCAGAGTTATTACCAGAATGGAACCGTCTAATTCAATGCCCTCGGTTTTTCCTGCTGTACCAGCAAGCACAAATAGCTTTCATCACATGTGAAAATGCTGATCCATTGGTACCAGCTATGTGGAATACCATGTTAATACAAATTCTGAGACTGTTTTGGGTTCAACAGAAAAGAGTGCCTTGACAAATGAGTAATATCTGCCATGGGCATGAGAGGTGAGGGCAATAACGATGGCCCGAGGGGAGGGTACTGAGCAGGCTAGCTGAGGAAAGGGTGAGAGGCCTAACATAAACGATAAATTACCAAACCTCAAGTGCCCAATCCCAGGCAGGTCTAAGAATTCTTTACTGAAAACGCCAAAGTGAGAATGCTGTGTCATTTAACTGCCCCAAGGGACAAAGAAATACAGTAACTTACTTCAAGCCGCCGTTAGCTTTTCCTCTGCTGCAATTTGTTTCCCTTACAAAAATAAAATTTGAGTTGATCAGATTGAGTTTTTTTATTGAATTATTTTATTTTTGTAACAGATGTTTCTCCTTTTTCCCCCATTGACACCCTCCTTCCATCTCCCCCCCCCCCCCGCCCAGCATTGTTGTCTATGTCCATTGGTTATGCATACATGCATAAGTTCTTTGGTTTATCTCTTCCCTCTCCCCAGATGAAGTTTTAATGTTCCTCTCACTCACAGCCTATTCTGAGAAAATAGTGGGTCTATATAAGGGGCAATTTTTGAGTATTGACACTGAGTACAGAAAAAAACAAGTGCTCATGTGCCCCCCCTCTTTTCAAGTGAGTAACTTTAAATTTATGGAAGCTAGATTGAATAAATATATAAAATTGTGTAGATTATATATACATTTTGGTTTAGCACTACCTGGACAATGGGTATTTTATCCCTTGAAAAGTCTATGAGTTTAGCCCAATATTTGTTCACATCTCTGTACCCAAGGAAATAATTCACATATAATAGGAAAACCACAGGATAGGAAATCAAGATACAACATTCTGGTTGTAACAATGTGTGAATGCAACCAAGTTCTTTCATGACTCTAGAGCTCCTTTTCCTTACCTATTTGTTGAAAATTTGGAGTATATACTTCTTTGATTTATTTATCAAAGACCTACAGTGTCAAAGTACAACAAACCAGCATGGACCTTCATTTTCCCTCCAGTGTTTTAGGATTCCGCGCCTGTGTAGGTGAAGATCATTGTAGTCACAAGTATTATTTTGCCCTTAATATTCCCTCAAAGTTTTCTATTTGATATGCTTATTGCACTCTGTCCTCTGCTTCATAAAGAATAACCTTTTTTTTTAATCCTCACCCGAGGATATTTTTCTATTTATCTTCAGATAGAGTGGGAGGGTGGGGGAGAGAGAGAGAGGGAGAGAGAGAGAGAGAGAGAGAGAGAGAGAGAGAGAGAGAGAGAAACATCGATGTGAGAAAGATACATCAATTGATTGTCTCCTGCAGGACCCTGACCAGGGCTGGGACCGAGGTATGTGCCCGGAATCAACCCACGACTCATTGGTCCATGGGCTGATGCTCTAATCGCGAAGCCAAACCAGCCAAGACAAGAATGACATTTTTTAAATGGCATTCAGTTTGACTTGTAGGAATAATTTTCAATTAACTAATTTTGTATGATTAATATATTTGTTTAAATTTTTTTAAACCTCAGTTCAATGATTCAATGTGATATTTATCGGCACATAAAATATGTTAATGCACACGCACAGAAACATAAAGAGCTCCTTGAAGTCAAAAGTCAAAGGTTATATTAATAATTGCATATATGACAGCATCCAACAAAAACTGTCATATATTAAGTAATTGATAAATGTTCTTTTTAATTGAATACAATTAAATGTATGAATATGGTATATATATAGTGTATGTACATACAATCCTCATACATCCTTCTACCTTCAAACACAGTACTGTCAAAGACACTCATAAGATAAGTAGTAGAGCATAGTGTTAAAAGGACACAATTTAATATCAGAAAGACTTGGACTCAGATCCTTACTTTGTCATTTCAAATCTGTGTGACCTTGGATAAGTTATTTGACCTTTACAAATTTCAGTTTTCTCAACTTTAAAATGAGGAAAATAAAACAATACCTTCATTGTGCTGTTGTTGTGAGGATTAAAGAGGATAAAGTATATATTTTAGTTAGCATAGTACTTTGCACAAAACAAATATCCAGTAAATATTAGCTGATATGATAATTAATAATAAAAATGTTAATCTCAATATTGTCATCATTATAAAAAAAAGTGGATTTATGAAGGTACTCTAAATAATTCTCTTTAAAGAAAAATAAAAGATAATTAACTTATGTTCAAAGACTACTTGTGTGTAATTTGCATATAATGCTGAATTTCTAAAATATTATCTCTTTAAATTCTCACAATCAGCTTGTGAAGTAGCTGTCATATCCATTTTACAGAGAAATTATGGAACTTTAAGTCATGTCGTCGGTAACTCACAGTTGCAATATTCAAACACAAGTATGTACCAAACTGCCATATGTCCAGTGCTATACTAAATGCATAATCTGATGTTTATTACATGACTAAAGCATCTAATATTACTGATGAGTGTACATCTTGAGTTATTTAAAAAGTAGAGGCAATAATCTTAATTATTTTTCCATGAACTTGTGTGAATGGGAAGCAAACAAGAGAAAGTAAGGGGAAATAACCCTAGGAACACATACAATAATCACATGATCAGCAGAATACTAGTACAGATTCTTTCAACATTTTAATTATAAACATGGCCCCTCTTTCCAAACTTCTACAAATTAAAAGTCTGAAGAAACTTCCTAATTCCCTCAAATTGAATACGGAAGTATCTAACATGAATAAGGCAACTCTGAAAGTGTTGGCAAGCCTCTGTCATGGCTTGTCTTTGTTGCTCTCCCTAGGTTTAGGACCTGTATCTAGAAAGGGAAAAGTGATAATAAAATATATTTATATATATATAATCTTTTGATTTTTTATAATGGGACCAAGTATCCAAAGATTATATATGGATCATTGATAATGGGGTTATCATTGTGACCATCCAGGGTCTTATGAATAATCTTATGGGAATTATGAGATTATACTTCAGAAAAACAAATCTCTTTATTTAGTTTTACAAAGAGAAGCTCATCTTAAAAAGAAATAAGGCCTCAAAGTGAACAATTGGAATTAAAAATTAAAATATTCAAATACATATATCATTTAAAAAATTAAGAATACATAGCAATCCTTCTGTCAAGAGATTCATATAGGAGAGTCACACAAACACTTCTCCAAGTATCTGATATTGTTTTTATTCATTCAACAACTGTCTATTGAGCACTGACCCTATGCCAGGCATAGGTGCATAGCTATAGGTGCGCAACACTAATGGACAAAATAGGCAAAGTTTCTGCTCTAGTAGAACTTAAATTTTAGTGGGAGAAACAATAAACCATTAAGTCAATGAAAGTAGAACATACAACATGGTACTAAGAGTCAAGAGGAAAAATAAAGTAGGGTAACGGGCTAGAGAACGATGAATTTTGGAAGAGGAGTATTAATATTTTACAGTGCGTGGACAGGAAAGGCCTCTCTGATGAGAAGACATTTAAACAGAAACTTGAAAGAAGCAGGGGAGTAAGCATACTGAAATCAGGGGGGACAGCATGGAAGGTGGAGGGGAAAGCAAATGCAAAGACCTTGAGACAATAGTGTGCTTGGTGTGTCCAAACCACAGCAGGAAGGCCAAAGCTTTTAAAACAGAGTACGTTAGAAAATATGCATTTCAAGACATCTATTGGTCTCTTTATGAAATGAAAGGATTAATCCAAAGGGTAAAGACATTTCAGATCTTTGCTTTTATCCAGCCTTGTCTCCATCACTGTTGTGACAGGAAGAAATCTGAAGTAGCGATGAAAGGCTGGCCAGCCAAAGTTATCTGTCACTTAATTGGCAAGCAATTACAGCTGTATTTTAGTTACATTGCTGCAATTTAAATATTTTTACAGTTTTAGATAATAATCCTGAATGATTATACATTTTGCAGAAAAAAACCTTATGCTTCAATTGTTCGTGGCAGAAAAATTATGTTATCAAGAAAAAAAATTATCTTGAGAAGTTTTCAAACAGCACACTTAAATTCATATTGCAGGTAGTTTATAGTCTATGCATAGAATCTTGGAGATATATTCTAACTATCAACTGCTTATTTCAGTCAATGGCCAACTCTTCCTATGATGCAGAACATTGAGTAAAACATTATTTCAATGGACCATCTATAACTGGTGTGTCTTTCTAATTCATGAGAGAGACAGTTGTTTATATAAGCTAAGAAAGTTCATGAGTTGCAAACTCACCAGTGTGTTAATATTCCTAGCTTTACTCACCTCAATGCTTGATAATTGAAGTATCAGAATCATTTAGAAAACATTATGTATGGGTCTTTTCTTACTGAGGAAAATGAAGATTCTGCAAAGAACGGAACATTGCAATATTCTCTGGTGAATATTTGTTTCTCTTCAGTGGTTTTCTTATCAGAAAATATGTGTGTAGATTTTATTTATAAATAAATCATTGTTTTAATTGCCAAATTAGTGTACATTTTTTAAAATGTTGAGTGTGCTCCAGGAACAAGGAAAAACACTTAGCAGTCATGGGGTCAATTTATCATAATATAAGCCTCTTTTTGACCATGAGGTGACTCCTTGTCTGCTCAATCTGACCACCTGCCTTATGAGCGAATGAAAGGCATCAGCAGAAAACAGATCAGATGGTGGAATTTGGGAAAAAGCCAGTTTGCAGAATGTGAGATTCTGCTGAATATATTATCCAAAGGTCCCATATTGAACTTTTTGAGCACATAGAGGAGATGGCTATGATCATTAACTGCTGCAACTTGGTTCAAGTTTAACCACCGCTTGTTATTTCAGGGGGGTTCTGTGAAGTTCTTTCTTAGTTGAATGAGCATCTTCATCTGAGTTTCTTCATAACGTCCAAAGGAATTCAGTCATAGAAACTGAGAATTTGATAAGGAAGATTTTCCTAACGGTATTAGGTTAAAATCACAAAGTACTTGGAATCTGTTATGCCAGTCAACCCCAACCCCACCTCTCAGGTTCCCTCAGTGCCCATTTTTACGTGGTCTCATCAAATAAGAACCTGGCTTAAAGTCATAGTCTACAGAGACACATTTTCAGAGCCTTAGGGAACTAAGCTAGACATAGGAGTTTTTATAAAAAGTTTTTCTTAGATTAAACTATTAGATTATTTCTGGAAAAGGTAAAGAACTTAGTTTCCAATTAGTTTAAATAGGGTTGAAGGAAGGGGGACTTTTTTTTGACATTCATTAGGAATCTAAATGTACCAAGGAGGGTTGTAAAATACATTTTATTGAAGCTCATTTAGACTGGAAGCAGAGGAACATCTGTAACTACTCTGAAGGGGACTCTGGAAGAACTTTTTATGAGTAAACTGGGATTGTTGCTTTTAATTATTCGAGTGTATAGATTATTCAGTAATGTGTGTAAAGAGCTACTTAGCTACCACCTCCAGGCCACATCACTGAAATGCAAGAGGATCTTTTTCAGTTCCCTTTGCCTGTGCTCTGTAATTTAAAATAGAACCTTGAAGGAACTGAAGCAAGTGAAAGTGATGTGTTTGCAGCAGTGACTTGCTCTGGAATTCCTTTGTGGATTTACTTTTCTGTGTATCATTTTGCAAGACCTCGTAATAGCTAAATGGTTTTGTTTCTCATTGGATTTCAAAGGCATAATTGTTTTGGGGTGTTTTTTTTTCCCTTTATTAAGAACTATTCATATGTAATCTTGTTTTGGAATTCTTTCGCAGGGGTTTCCAACGTTAAAGTACGGCAAGCCAATCTTCTGTCTGCAAAATTTAACTCCTAAAGCATTTAAACTAAAGTCCCCATTAGTTTTTTTTGTTTTGGTTTTTTTTCTGAAGAAATCAACATTCTATGATTCCAACATTAAGAGGGGTGAATGATCAATGCACATTTATTAACACATTTTCTATGTTTGGTTAGGAGATGTGGCTAGGCCACAACTTATCAGTCTTTATTTGATAGAGAACACATTTAATGAATGAAAGGTCATCGTATTTTACCCTTTTCGATAATCAAACATGTAAAGGCAGCACAGATAATGACACACACATCTTTTAACTGCATTTCAAATGCAGCTTATTTTATTTCCTAAAATGTATCTTAATGAGAGAATCATTCTGGAATTTCTGCTAAATAGAAAAGCATGGACATTTGCAGAAAAGGTTATTAAGAAAAAAGGATCCTCATTCTATAATACATGAAATTTTTCATAACATATATAAATAATAAGCAGGAACTAAACATGTCTGAAGTTACAAGTCCACAGAAGGCATTGCTACAATAGCATTAATATTATGCAAACAAAGCTATTATCTTGGTATAGCTTTTTATTTTTTACCCCACTTAACTTGAGAATAACTTGACTTGCATGGAAATTCATTACACTCTGTCTTTCTGTCCGCTCTGTTTAGTGCCACAATTAGGAAAGATAAATTTTTAGAAGAACAAGCTTTAAATCGGTCACTGTAGCATGGCAGATTTCATTAGGATGCTGCCGTCCTCCTCCGAAAGACACTTCTGGACTCCCTGGGAGGGAAGCATATGACTGAATTTCAGTAGTTCAGTTTTTACATTAAAATATGGCCAGTGAGGGGTTCCAATCTGTCAGGGAAAAGTGGCCATGCGGCCAGAGTCATCATTTTACTTTGGGGGTCTCGTGTTTGCCAAGTGGTCAGCCAGCTGTCCAGGCTTTTAAAATGAGGAAACTGAAAAATCTGAGAGGTAAATTGCACTGGAGCATTTAATATTCATTAAACCTAAAGGGCTTTTGCTAAAATTAATTTGTTGTTTTGAAGTTTGGAGTTTTAATAAGTATTCCCTTTAATTCTGTGTAAACAGGTAGGAAGTCAGGCCTTGCTCAGCTGTGAGCATTGTTTCAGAGTGCAGGGAACGTGGGCATGAAGGCTCAGAGGCCTGATTTCCAAGTTTGCTGCTGCTGTTCCGTAGCAGCAAACTTCTCTCTGAGCCTCAGTTCTGTTGTCTGTAAAATGGGGATAATAATAATACTCTACTTGAAAAAAATGTGTAACTATCTGTGTTAATGAATATCAACTACATTTATTGTGGTAATCATTTCACAAAATATACATATATCAAATCATTATGTTGTACACCTAAAAGTAATATAATGTTATATGTCAATCATATCTCAATAAAAAACAATGAAAGAAAGTGTATTTTGATATATAGTAACACATTTAAAGCACTTGGCAGATAAAAGACAATAAATTACAATAAACTATTCAAATGCTTAAAAGAAGAGCAGTTAGAGGCTGTGATTTGAAAATAGATGGCTAATTATTTGTTAGTATATTCTAAAAAGGGTCATCATTTCAGAATGTGTGTAAAGTATCAATGAAGAACACTGATAGAAAAAAATGATCAAAGCATGCCTTTTCATCTGAGTACGGAGGTTAGAAGTGAAGCCTTAGGAGTAATGGCTCCAAACCAAAGAAACTTTCTTGATAATAAGGTTAAATTTGTCTTTCCTACTTTCTTGGGACGCCATGGGGAAAGCTGCAGGGGAAAGCGCCAGCCAGTCACGTTTGCATAAGATAAATAATCAGTTGTGAGCTCAGTGTGTGATTCTCGTTAAAATCCAGACATTGGAACGGCTCCCAAAACGCACTGCCACCACCACCACTACCAATCTCTTTTGCATCTCATTGGCATTTGAGGACGTTAATTGACTCATTATTGCAATTCATATTCAGGAAAGGAAGTTGATTAAGGAAGGCAGATGCAGAATCTCCAGACGCATTCATAGCTGTGTTGTTTGTCCCAGCAGTTTACTTGAGTTATTAGAATATTTAGGAAGCTCGAGCCAAAGGGACAGGGAACGTGTCCCACCAAGTGTCACCCTCAGAAGAATAGATTTTTAGTAAAAACAATATAGTTTTTAAATACCCTTATTCCACCTTAAAGTTTAAATAGCAAAGTTTTTTTCTTGGCTCTTTTACGAATTATAGCTACTCCGTTTAATTTTAACTGTATTTCTGAAAAACTGGTTTCTGAAACTTGTATTGTATCAAGGAATATTGTTTAGGAGTCAATAAAAAGTATCTCTAGTTTCTACTGAGTTAAAGGACATTTAAGTATTACCATCGGTAGTAATATTTTATAAAGTTATTAAAGTTTTCATATATTGCAATTCTCAATTTGATTAAGTAAGCTGTGATGAATTTATAGATCAAACATGTTTCATTATTTATGTGAGTGGTTGTTTTTTTTCGTTACATCTTCAAACAATAGGACTAGTTTCCGTTTTTATGTCTGATACTGCATACAGATAGTTATATATAAAAACATATACGCTGCCCTGGCCGATTTGGCTCAACGGTAGAGCATCGGCCCACAGACCAAAGAGTTGTGGGTTCAATTCCGGTCAAGGGCACATACCTCGGTTGCGGTTCGTCCCCGGCCCTGGTCGAGGTCTTGTGGGAGGCAGCCAGTCCATGTGTCCCTCTCATGTCGATGTTTCTCTCTCTTTCCCTTTCTCTCCTTCTCTCTCCCTCCCACTCTATCTGAAGATAAATAGAAAAATATCCTCAGGTGAGGATTAAATAAACAACAAAAAAAAAACATATATGGTTATTAGATGAGAGCTTCCTACTTTTATATTTGGAATGACCAGTATTTTGAGCTGAGTCTGAGAAGTATTCTTAATAATGGATTCTCGGTAATTTGGCAAATACACACATAACTAAAATACTAGGATTTTGAGGTCAGTTTAACACAAATAGTATAAATCACTTGATGCTGTTGATATTGAATTTCATCAATAACAATTAATTTTGAGAAAATTATTTTTTCCTTCACCTTAAATGTGGAAGTATTTTTCAGATCTTACTACAAATTGTTTTAATACCTAAAATAAATAAAAATCGATCGATAAGAAGTTCATCCACAATAATTAATCCTACAAAAACCTTGTTTGGTGTTAAGCAGAGTCATCATTTTTATTTAACAATAACTTTTCTTTTTTTTTATAATTTATTTTATTATTAATTTGTTTTTGTTACAGATGTTTTTCCCTTTTTTCCCCCATTGACACCCTCCTCTCCCTCCCCTTCTCCTCGTCCCCATCCCTGTTGTCCATGTCCATTGGTTATGCACCCATGCACATAGGCTCTGTGATTTATCTCTTTCCCCCGCCTCCCTCCCTCCTCTGAGGCCCGTCATCCTGTACTCCACCTCCATGTCTCTGGGTCAATTTCGTTGTTCAGTTTGCTCAGTTCTCCTGTGTGTTGCCGGCTTCCTCCGTTGGTGTGGGGGTCGCCTGGCTCCCTCGCTCCGCCTGGGTTCCTCCGTGGTGGGAGGGGGGTGTCGCCCGGCTCCCTCGCTCCGCCTGAACAATAACTTTTCTTTCCCTAAAATTCCAGACTGTTTTTGGTAATCTCATGCAATCCCTCGCTCATTTACCCTTTCCTCTCACATCTCCATATTAAGGATTACTACTTATTAAAGCTGTACTCTCATCCTGTAACAATTATTATTAAAATATGACTATAATAAAATAATGTTTGACATTTCAACTATGCTTTTATATCATTTGTTTGTTTAACCCTCCTGGCAATCTTGCGAGGTAGACAGAATCAGTGCTATTCGCGTTTCATGGACTAGGCGTGCGGTGACCAAGCAGCATCGTGTATGCAGTGATTACTCAACAGATACTTCTTTCAATGAGCTCTACAAACGGGTGGCTGCTGAAGTTTTCTCAAAGAGCCAGGTTATCATTTTGAATGTAAACATCTCCTCCCCCCACCAAAAAAGACCTAAAACTTAGAAAGTAAAAATGAACTGAGATGACATCTAATTTAGGTCAAACCAAAACCTGCTCTCCCTTCTCACTGTCACTAAATACACACTACCATACTCACTATCACTAAATGCACACTACCATACTCACTATCACTAAATACACACTACCATACTCACTATCACTAAACACTACCAGATTCAAGTTAGATATTACACTCCAGTGACATCCCCCACAGGTCTCAGAAATCAATCACTGTGAAATAAAACCCATTTCTCTCTCGTTCCCCCACTGCCTCCAGCTTTCATGTTTTCCTGTTCCCAGAGAAATGTATGCACCGTAGGTTCTGAGTACTAGTCACTTCCAACAAAGTTCACAGTATTCACTGCAGAGCTGTCAAGTTAAAAACTCCGCATGATACTTTCTGAAAGACATGATATGCTAGAATTGTCTGAGAGCCTCATATTAAGATAAATACCTGATGTCAGTCTTGTGTTAAAGGGCTTGCGTTACATTTCCAAAGCAAGTCTAAAGAATAATTGACCTGGCCGGCTTGGCTCAGCGGTTAGAGCGTCGGCCCATGGACCAGTTTCCCGGGTTCGGTTATCGCTAGGGGCATGTACCTCGGTTGCAGTTTGTCCCCGGCCCCGGTTGGGGTCATGTGGGTGGCAACCAGTCGATGTGTCTCTCTCACGTCGATGTTTCTCTCTCCCTCTTTCTCCCTCTCTTCCTCCTCCTCTATCTGAAGATAAATGCAAAAATGTCCTCAGGTGAGGATTGTTGTGGGCTCCAAGGCTAAGGCAACTAGATTCCATTTTATGTAGGCCCCTTGGTTAAGGCGACTAAAAGACTCCATTTTGTCACCAGTAGACATTCCTCGATATTCTTCCAACAATAGGTTAATTACCCCTAGACAGAAAGGAATTTTGCCTAAGATTATAGTGGCCCCAGGAGTTGGGAGGCATTTGCAGTTTCCTGAGCATAGGTATTTGCAGGTACTTGTAAGTGCTTAGGCCGTAGGTAAATAATGCTAATTTTGACTTCTGTGGTCTCTGTCACTCCCACTATTGTACTGGTTCCCTGAGGGGGGGGGGCAAAAGGAGGAGGGAGTTTCTGTCTTTAAAATGGGATGAGTAAGAAGAATCGGGGCTGTTGATCTGAGGGGAAACTATGCCCTCCGCAGCCCGCCGGCGAAATAAAGTGCTCCTTTACAATTCGGCCATGCGTCTCTGGTTATCTCGCCGTCAGGTTATAACAGGATAAAAAAAAATAGAAGAATTATGTCAGTTATGATAGCTCCAACCAACTGGTATGGGCTCCGTGAAACACTGGGTTCAGAGCTTGTCAATGTCTGTCAGGGACACAGGAGAGGGAAGGGTCACCTACCTGCAGAGTATTTTACCGCCTTGTTCTAATGGCAACTTGAATCAGACCACACTGGGATCAGATTGAGAGATTTCCAGAGTTAGTCCTGTGATGGTCAGCACCCTTTAAAACAAGGTCAGCCCTGGGGGTAAAGAGCCCCTTTAAGTGAGGAATGTAACCTTTTGCTAGGAAATTGGGTTTGCAGTGGCTGCTTCCATCAAACACAGGAGACAACTCTTCTAGTGGACTCTTAATCACGAGTTTGCCAGGACTTTCAACCTGAGTCTCAGTGTTTCTTTGCATTCACCACTGGCATGTATTGCAAAAGGAAATGATGGGAAGTTTAATTCAAATGAAAACTAAGCAACTGTTTTGAATTTGTAAAACAAATTTCTCTCTAGGGGGCCTATGGAGCTAATGGGAGTGGGTGTTAGAAATGTAAATCCCCATACATCAGCATAGACAGAGATAACTAAACAGGACTGATTGTGATAATAGAGAGAAATCTCTAGAGGGCTTCATGCACATGGACCCTTCCCAATGTTATTTTGTTTAAGTTTTCCTAGCACTGAACATCTCTGTGGTCTGCTTTATCTTCAAAAGAATTGCTTTCCCAGACACTAGATCATTCCCTCCAAAGCCAGAGTTGTTGCCTCCAGTCCAGGTGACTTACTCAAGGTCACTGAACACGAGGGGCAGAGGAGGGGATATTTCAAAGGCTTCTGAGTTCCAGACTACTGCTTACCCACTGAACCTCACAGAGGAAAATGTACAAAACCCACAGGTCTATTTATCTACATATTTTCTTCGGCTGAAAAGTGATACCTGTACTCATGTCATGGTCCCTTCACTTCAAAGCCGCTGAAAAGAATTCTATTCAACCCTTGGCAATGTATGTTTTTAAATTATTCTGGAGGATATAACTTGACATAGAATGACCGGTAGATTCCATAGTGCCAAATGCAGCAAGAAAATAGTCTGAAAGTGAGAACAATAAGAGACAACACGTATTCTACATGTTTGTATAAAAATGTGTCATAGAAACTATCCATATTGTCCTAAAAATGTTTAGACTTACATCTTTTATAGGAGATTTTCTACCATTATTCGATCTAATATTTCCGACTGATTGGCTTCCCAGAATACTCGCCCTAACTCCTGTCGCCTGCACCAGAAACAGCACATCAACAACCAATTTACCTGCCGCAACCAGAGTCCCCCCAGGAAAACAGAAGCCATTATAGATCTCTCAAATGAAGACATTTAATTCAGGGTTGCAGAAGCTACAGAAGAGCTGAAAGGCAGACAAGAGATGGTGAGACAAACCAAAGATCAGTAACAACAGGAAGTACCACCATAGAACTGAGGAACAAAGGAAGCCAGGCCATTCAGTGGGAACTGGAATCCGTGGAAGTGTTGCCCAGGGGGTCTGGAACCACAGGGAGCACCATCCAGGAAGCTGGCACCTTGGAGGAGACCAGCCACTTCTGGAATGTTTGATGTCCTTTCTCAGCCTCCACTCTTCGCTCTGAGCCGTGTTTTGTAAGAGAATAACAGCGTCTGAAAGATATCATTTCCTGAAATGCAGAGCAAGGGAAGGAAGAAGATGAATCTTGAGAACAAATGAGCACTTGATTAACCAATTATCTCATTTATTAAAGTTCTGCCTAACACAAAGTTTTATATTTTAAAAAAAATTTGTTTAACTTCCTTCTCATATAGAGAAGTTCATCTTAAACTTTAAGTTTTGACCTCTTTCCATCCCAAATGCATTGGTAGGACTCTATATAGGAGCAAGAGTTAGACCAGAACACTGGGGGCGGGGGTCCAGTGACATTGGGAGCTAGGGTCAGAGGTAACACGTTTAGTAGAACAAATATTGTTACCACGAACAAGCAGTTCCCCAACCTGGATGCTGGCCTCTCAGCAACCATCTGACTATTTTAATTATTAACAAACTCTCTTTTCTTTTCTTTCTTGTAGACACTGTTTTGAGAATACAATGGCTTCTTTCTGTATGCACATGGGAAAAACATCTTGACTATTATTTCAAGGGATTGCCCCCACCCTCCTTGCTCAAAGCCTGGTGACATATCCGTAGGAGGAAAACTTTGCTCTTTACTAAACTCCTTTATAACTCTTCTGAGGGTCATAAAAGGTCTCCAAGCAAGAGTTATTTTGATTGGACTTCAGACACAGGGTCCTGGAACAAAGAGAAATTGCATGCTAAATGTTGTGGTGATACGTATTTTTCTTAAGGAAATGTTCAAATGCCCCCAAGATATTTAGAGACAAGTTTCTAGATGTTCCCCGAAGCATGTAAAATGTACATGTGTGACAGGCAAGACCATGTGAGGTTGATAGAGTATATAAACACAAATAGTAGGAATATACTAAAGGTAGGAAAAATGTCTTATGAGAATCAATCTGCAATTTCCCTGTTATATGGCTCTTTTGAAAGTGCCACCCTGGTTCTGCACACCCTCTTTGCTTCTCTACTGAATGGTGTCTACAGGTCTTCATACGCTGGAAGTAGGGCTTTCAGATATGACTTCTTTTTCTACAAAGAAATGTAATGAGCAGTCTTTTTCTGAGTAATGATGGTATATACCAAATTTTATAAATGAAAACAACATTCTAAACCACAATTGTTATCTCTGCCACTAAAGATTCAACATAAAGTCATAGAATGTAAGCTCTGGAAGGGACCTTCAAACGTATCTATCCAACTGTTTATTTTATGCAGAGGGAACTGACACCTCAGAATGTTAGCGTAATCAGCTAGTTATTAATAAAAGAGAGGAAGCAGCCCTGGCCAGTTTGGCTCAGAGGTTAGAGCATAGCCCATGGACTGAAGTGCTCCGGGTTCAAGTCCCCGTCAAGGGCACATACCTGGATTGCAGATTCGATCCCCAGTTTGGTTGGGGTTATTCAGGAGGCAACCAATTGATACGTCTCTTTCACATCCATGTGTCTCTCTCTCCGCCCCCCACCCCCCCCTTCCACTCTATCTAAAAAAAAAATCAATGGGAAAATATCCTCAGGTGAGGATCAACCAAAAAAAAAAAGAAGAAAGGAAGGAAGCAAAGGGAAATGGACACTGAGACTGTTTGCTTCACCAGGAAGCCACAGCTTCACATACACTCCAGGGAATCACACCATTGCCCCACTAAGATTTAACACCCCCTTTCTCCCCCTAGGGGGTGGGGTGGGCACAGAGGGAGGCAAACACATGCAAATAGAAGTCAAAATGGCACAGAGGGAGGTGCTTGAAACTGTTAATCTAACCTGGGAAAGGGGTCATTGTTCAGGGGGTGGACCATCAGAGCCTAGGAAAGCTTGGGAGGTTGATTGATTGCTTTGAAAAGTTCCTGGTTCTTCCCAAGCCCACGATGATAAAAATCCCAGGGGACAAAGCAAACTCCTTCTCTTTCTCTCAGCCAAGTGGTCCCATGCCTGAGTGGATATAGCAACACAGCTGGGCACAGCGCTAAGCCTGGATGGGGACCGAGACTGCTCAGCCTCTGCCTGCAGGCTCCAAAGGAGTAAGCTTTAATAGGAAACAGAAACTCTGGACCCTGGTCTTTGTTGGCATTTTTTTTTTTCTTTTCTATCCCCACCCGAGGACATTTTTGCATTTATCCTCAGATAGAGCAGGAGGGAGAGAGTGGGGAAGAGAGAGAGAGAAACATCGATGTGAGAGAGACACATCGACTGGTCACCATCCTCATGACCCCAACTGGGGCTGGGGACAAACCGCAACCGAGGTACGTGCCCTTAGTGGGAACACGAACCCGGGACTCTCTGGTCCGCGGACTGACACTCTAACCGCTGAGCCAAACTGGCCAGGGCTGTCGGCACTCTTTTGATTTTGCATTGAAGCGCCCAATTAGATCTTGCCACACCACAATCTCCCATGTGTGGTCTTTGGAATATTTTTCTCGGGACTCCATGAAAGAACATGATTTCCACCAGCAATGAGAACATGGCTTGCCTACTACTGTCACATCCATGTACCACATTCCCAATTCCTGGTATTTGTACATTAAAGGTTCAGGGCTAGCATCTGAACTGTCTATTAGGATGAATTTATTATTGATGAGGATTTTTCAACTTCCTACCACAGTTTTTTGGGTTTTTTTTAATCCTCACCCAAGGACATTTTTGCATGTATCTTCAGATAGAGCAGGAGGGAGAGAGGGAGGAAGAGAGAGAGAGAAAAACATCGATGTGAGAGAGACACATCAACTGGTCACCACCCTCACGACCCCAACCGGGGCCAGGACAAACTGCAACCAAGGTACGTGCCCTTAGTGGGAACCGAACACAGGACTCTGGTCCACGGGCTGACATTCTAACTGCTGAGCCAAACCTGCCAGAGCCCTACTGCAGTTTTTGATTGAAGATAGCAATTGAGCAAGTCTATAAACAACGAAAATAAATATTCATCAATGCATTGGCAGTTTTCTCTCTCTACAAGCACATGCTAAAGATTGCTGACTCTGGGGAATGATTGCTTGGTTTCCAACTCTGGTTCGTGAGGCCCAAATGTGACTAAAGATGGACAGTTGGCAGCTGCCCAACTTTACCTCATTTTCCTTATCTGTAAAATTAGGACAATAGAACACCTACTTTATGGGTTTGTTGTGAGAAATCAATGGGCTGAAATGCATGGAAAATTTAAACCTATAAATGACTCATGATAAGTTTTATTAATACATGCTGGCTGTTGTCAGTATTAAGTGCTTTGGACTCTGAGTATATTGGATGGTCACACCTTCCAAAAACAAAACTGAAAAATATTGCCCTAATCATAAGTAAATGGAGACAGTAAACTTTGCATCTGCTAAAATTTACAGCCAATTAATGCCGACAGAAAGAAATTTCCATTTAAGAAATGCTTAAATTGAGTTATGAGACAAAAGCCAGGTGATATAAGATTTATCCTTTTATCAATGACGAGTTCATAATAAGTTTAAAATGAGTTGCTAGGAGCAAAATCTTGAAGGAGGAATACACAAAATAGCAAAGAAATAAATTCCTTAAATCTTTATAGCCCAAAGCCCAAAAGCTGTGTAAACCAGAAGCTGATAAGCCATCCCTTTATATTTTGTGTGTTTATTTATTTATTTATTTTATTTTATTTTATTTTATTTATCCTCACCCGAGGACATTTTTTCACTTTTTGTTCAGATAGAGTGGGAGGGAGAGAGAGGAAGAGAGAGAGAGAGAGAGAGAGAGAGAGAGAGAGAGAGAGAGAGAGAGAGAAACATCGACATGAAAGGGACACATCGAGTGGCTGCCACCCGCACGACCAACCAGGGCCGGGGACAAACTGCAACCAAAGCACATGCCCTTAGCGGGAACTGAACCCGGGTCTCTCTGGACTGCAGGCCGACGCTCTAACCGCTGAGCCAAACCGGCCAGGGCTATAGAATATTTTGGAGTAATCGAGGTGGTTGGAGGTCCTAGGATGGGAAGAAAATCCCATTTTGCCCTTTTAGAAGCAGAGATCTTGCCCAAATCTACTTTTTTTTTTACTGATATGATAAGAGTTTTCCTTGTCATCTTCAGCTTGGCAGAATGTGATCACACAATGCCTCTAGCTCCTTCCAGTCTGCCTCTCCCACAGGGTTCTCAAAGCCTTAGAGCACAAAGAGGGAAACTGTTAAAATCGTTTCTCTGGATCCTGAGATCTCTTTTATGTTACTTCGCTTTGACAAAATGCATTTATTCAAGCTCAGTCTTGCCTGCACTCTAGAAAATGTGATACCATTTTGCACTGAATTTTTAAATGCAAAAAAAATTAACAAATATAACTTTTTGTGATTTTTGTTCCAATAATCTTTGAGAATTGTTATACTGTAAACCGAGAAAAGGAACATTGCCAGAGAAGCAGTTTGATTCTATCTGGCATGATCAAGGTTTCGCAGTGAGAAAATGTACAGTTTCCTACGGCCTCTGACAAGAAGCCATTCTCAGACCTTTTCAAAGGTTTTCAAAACTTATTACTTGAGATTAACTATGGCATGAACAAAAAGGTTTTAAGTCTTATTTATAGTTAGCCTGTGGCTCTGCGTTAGCAAGTTCTCTCTTAAATGATCAGTCTTTGAGTTTAGGGTGCTAATGAGCGAGGGTTAGCCAGAGGAAATGTGGAGGAAGGGAGCAAAAGAAGAAATCATTCTCCAAGGAAGGGGGGTGGGGGATAAGCATTAAAATAAAATCTCAATAATGTTTAGAAGTCAAATTATGTTTTAATCAATGCCTCCAGAATAAGCTAAAGAAGTCCCA
Organism: Tadarida brasiliensis; assembly: GCA_030848825.1. NCBI lineage: Eukaryota > Metazoa > Chordata > Mammalia > Chiroptera > Molossidae > Tadarida > Tadarida brasiliensis. Next base: position 56,235,667 of record CM061257.1, on the reverse strand, counting down.
CTGACATTCCCAGCTGTAAGAGTAGAAGTCTGGTTTCACATTTGCATGATTTTGAAGGTCAAATGCCTGCTATCCAAGTCTTACTGATCCATATGGACTAGAAATGCCACAATATGCAATCATCATGAAGGCAGATTGTCTCCTGTAAATCTGTCCTTTCTGTAACGCATTCAAAATGTACCGTATTGGCTGGATTATAAATCCTTTCAGGAAATGCGTGCACACTTGTAGAAGAAGCAGCTTCATGTTGATGGATGATGGCATTGGTGTTCAGACAACTCTTAAAATAATTTATCATATGTGTGAATCTGGTTTTTCATGTGTCTGGATTTCCTGTGACCAGGTATACCTGTAACTCAAAATCCTGCTCCAACAGTAAGTGAAATTATCTACAGGCTGTCCCCATGTTTCCTGTAGATAGGGGATCTATGGCTTTTGTATTATTCTGGATCCCAACTTTATTTGCTAAGTAGAAATTTACTTAAATGAACCCTTAAAGTTTGAGAATGCATTTTCAAAGGATTCTTTTCTACATACTTTATTATTATTAATGTCTCTAGTATGTTTAAAATATTACTGATTTTATAATTATTTAATGATACACAACATTTTCAGAAAAACAGCCATTATATAAAAGAATAAAAAATAGATCTGATGGTAATTCTCAGCATTCTGTTGTGTTGTAGAAAATTAATAACTTTCACATGCCTATTTTTGTGGATCTTCTAGTATGTACTAAATTTTACTGAAATCAACAGTTTTCACTGTTCTCTGAGCAACTTACCTCACTTTATTTACAAAAGAGAATTATCCCTTCTCTCTTAAAGATCATGTGCCTTTTATAGCATTGATAAAAGTAATATTTTCCATGTACATAAATAGATATTTACCTCCATACGACGGACACTCAGCAACTACCTTTAAAAAAGAGTGAGTTCTAATTTCAATTGCTTAATAATACTATGGGATATGAGAATTAGAAGGGATTGCTTTCTACATAAATATACTTATTTAAAAAACAAAACAAACAAACAAAAAAAAACAGATGAACTGAAGTCCAACTTGAAGTGACCAAATAAAATCTAATGATGAATTTGTGGCTGCCTTGGAGCTCCAGCTAGAACTTGAGTTGGCTCTCAAATTATTGTGTAGGTATTTCCTACCATGTCACAATGCCTCTTAACCTAGTAAAACAGTAATATTTTATAACAAAACTCAATTGCATTTCTATACCCTAACAATGAACTACCAGAAAAAGAAATAAAGAAAGCAATCCCATTTATAATAGCATCAAAAGCAATAAAATACTTAGGAATAAATTTAACCAAGGATGTGTAAAATCTGTGCCCCCAAAATAAGAGACGGATGGAAAAAAGTTGAACAAGGCACAAATAAATGGAACAATATCTCATGTTAATGGATTGGAAGAGATAATAGTGTTAAAATACTCATACTACCCAAAGATTCAGTACAATACCTAAAAAAATTTCACAGAAATAAAACAAACTTAAAATGTGTATGGAACCACAGAAGACCCCCAAATAGCCAAAGCAATCTCAAGAAAGAACAAAGATGAAGGCAGCTGGTTCCAAACTATATTATAAAGCTACAGCAATCAAAACAATATGGTACAGGCTTAAAAACAGACATATGGGGCCATAAAACAGAATAGAAAGCCAAAAATAACCCCGCATGTATATGCTTCACTAATATTTGATAATGGATCCAAGACTACTCAATGGAGAAAGAATAGATTCTTCAATAAATGATGCTAGCACAATTGGATATCCATGTGCAAAAGAATGAAATTGGACCTCTATCTTACACTACTCACAAAAGTTAACTCAAAATGGATTAAAACCTGAACAGTGAACTCCAAGAAGAAAACATAGGGAGAAGCTCTTTAACATCCATCTTGGAAAAAAAAAATAATATATATATATATATATATATATATATATATACACAAAGAACAAGCACCAAAAATAAACAAATGGGACCACATCAAACCAAAAACTTTTTGCACAGCAAATGAAACCTTCAAGAAAATGAAAAGTAAACTCACACCTTTTAGAATGGCTATTATCCAAAAGACAAGACATAAACACTGGTGAGAATGTGGAAAAAAAAAAAGGAAACCCTGGTACTCTGTTGGTAGGAATATTAATTGGTATAGCACAGGAGAAAAATAGTATGGAGTTTCCTCAAGAAATTAAAAACAGCACTACCATATTACCCAGCAATTCCACACCTGGATATATCTGAAGGAGATGAAATCACTATATCATAGAGATATCTGCACCCCCATGTAGCACTATCCATCATAGCCAAGACATGGAAACAACTTAAGTATCTGTTGACAGATAAATGCGGTGTACGTACATACAATGGATTAGTATTCAGCTATGAGAAAGAAGGACATTCTTCTACTTGTGACAACATAGATGGAACTTGAGGGCATATGCTAAGTGGAGTTAGTCAGACAGAGAAAGACAAATACTGTACAATCTCACTTATATGTGGAATCTAAAAATGTTGAGCTCAAGAACAGACTGAAATTGTGGTTGCAGGGTCTGAAGGGTGGGGAAGCAGGAAGATGTTGGCCAAAGGGTACTAACTTCCATTTACGAGATTAATACAGTCCAGATATCTAGTGTACAGCATGGCGACTACAGTTAACAATACCACACTGTATACTTTAATGTTGCTGTAAAAATAGAACTTGAATGTTCTCACCAAAACAACAACAACAAAATGCTAACTATGTGAGGTGAAGGATGTGTTAACCAACCTTACTGTGGCTCACGTTTCAGTTTCTAAGGGTATCAAATCATTATACTGTACACCTTAAACTCCCGCAATGTGATATCAATCGCATGTCCACAAAGCTCGAAGGAGAAAACAGTAAATGAGGAACCGAAGATGTTGCACAAGTTGGGTTTTGTTTGTTTGTTTTGCCCAGCGGATGTCTTGTTTTACACTCTAATTGGTTTACTTATGGCACTTCCTAGAAAGTAAGATACCATTCCCTCCATATCCATCCATTCCACAAACGTTTCCTGAAAACTGGCTGTGACAGGCACTCTGGTGGGTGATACAAGACAAGCTACAGTCTAGCAACACAACCCCGCGTACAGCAACACAAACACAGATGAAGAAGGAGCTTCCTCAGGCAGGCCCCACATTTGTTCCTCCGAGTAACCTTAAAATAAGATGTGCATTCTGGAACCACACTACCTGGTCTTGATCTCAGCTCTACCACTTCCTAGCTGCTGGTCTTTAGGAAAATTACTAAATCTCTGCCTCAGTTTCTTAATATGTAAAATTCTAGTACTTGCCTTATAGTGTTGCTGTGGTAATTAATTAATTGGGTTCATTCATTGCCAATGTGAAGATTTTTCCATCATGCCTAACACATTACAAGTGTTCAATAAGCATTAGCTAGAATGATTGTCGTGATCATTATTATTACTTTTACCACCGTCGATAATGAAATTCTCTCCACAGAGAGCATCCAGGACAACTATGATCTAAACTCCATTTCATGTTATTTTAATCCCTTCCAATCTCCTTGCCTCCCCTTTATTTCCCTGAACATCTCATTTTAAGATACGATTTTAGCGGCTATTTCTGCAGTCGGAACAGCGAGCGTTTCGGTGATGAAACCAGGGCAGTCTGAGACGCCGCAAACTAGTTACACTGCACAAAGCCTAACAGTTTGCTTTCTGTTTTTAAAGAAGCATTCGTTTAGCCATACTTGTGGCGGCACATGTAATTGAAAAGAGGCATATGGAGACCAGCATGCAAGCCTAACAAACACTTCAGAGTGGCTTAAAAACTATGCTAATCAGTTTGGGAAACCATTTCTAATCTTAAAAAAAAAAAATCACACAAACCCCTCCAACCTAAGGTGATTTTTCATGAAATGTGCTCATTGTTAACATGATCTAACACTGGTTTATTTCCCTCTGTCCTGGAAAACACTGAAAATAAAATTGAATCATATAAAAAGAAAGAAATGAGAACCCCATGACCCATAGTTCTGTGGCGCAGAGATGAACTCTTGATGGGGGTAAACCAGGACACCAGCCCCACCGGCAGAGTCGGGGTGTAGACTCTCTCTCCTCTGGGACAGAGAGGAGGGACAGGGCTCGCGACACTGGCCCGCCTGCAAGAAGGCACTGAGCATTACCTGAAAACAAGGAAGGCATCAGATGAACAGACCTTTATAACAGAATGTACATCTGCCAAGACAAAAATACACGACAAGCTTCTGGCGCTGGCGTGCTGACAGTATGAGCAAGCTGTCTTAGTAGTGATTTTGCAAATCATTTGAGTTTAAATTCTATATAGGGCATAGGGCCCCTGGAGCATCACTTGCTATATTTGGTCTCCTCATTTAACTGTGTTTGGACTAAATAGGCTATGGGTAAAAATCATGCCCTTTAAGAGTTTTGCATACACAGACTAGTTCTGCATATATATTATATGTGAACAGAGTGATTGAGGCAAGTCTATGCACACACACACACACACACAAGCTTTCTAAATGTATTTTTAAGTTGTTTTCCTGTGTGACTTTTTCTCTCTCTTTTTTAAAGTTCAGCTCTCTGGCATTTAGTAACCCACAAGCTGCTATTTCTTTTTCCAAATAAGTTCAGCTTGATGGAGGGGCCAAAAAAATGAGCCCAGCTGATGACTGCAGTCTCAAAAGAAAATATGCTTTTTATCAGAGACCACATGTTGCCAATGCCAATTAAAGTAAAACTGGGAGATTTTATCAGATCCCAACCTGGAAAGGAGAAATGATGAGCCAAGTATAAGAAAAGAAGAGTAAGGCTCAGGTGGAATTGCCAGGATGTTCATTTAATACGAAATGTAAAAATTCAATGTGGAGAGTGGAACGTACATTGCAGACTGCGCAATTTGTGAGCCATCTAGATAAGAAACTGAACAAAGGCAATGTCGTGGACTCAGATTTTAGCCGATCTAGAAGAAATCCTGGCTCTGCCCCTGACTGTCTGAACCACCTTCAAGTCTCTGAGTCTCAGTCTCCTCATTTAGAAATCAGCAATCACAAAATCCTGTTTGGATTTTTAAAAAAAACCTGATAATGTGGATTAAAGCACCAGTTTCATAATATTTGCTTGATACATGTTGAAAGGGAGAGAAATTAATTGATTAATTTGTGGACAAAGGCTTTCATGAGGAGATCATGTTCCTTATCTAAAGTATTATAGACAACCATTTAGATGCATTTATCTTGCAAACTTATTACTAAGTGCATAATTTTAATGTCTTTCAAAGGATGACAAGGAGTATTGTAATGATGTGACATGTTCTTTTATTTTTACATCTGACAATAACGTATTCATGAGATCATCTGATTGTACTCCATCAAAAAAGAATTATTTTTTTTACTATCTTGGGAAGTGTCAGACATCAAGATTAAAAGGTTTACTTTGGGTTATTCTATTTCTTTCCATCATCCTTAAAGTGTTTATGTGAAGCTTGAAAGATTATTTTAAGGGTCAAATAAGCGGAACTATGCAAAATTACTTGTACCCAAAAATAGTAACAGTTCTTTTACATTTTTTCTTCTGGTGATTGGAATAGCTTTATATTTTTAAGAAATAGTACAAATTTATGGGCTGTATCTTTAATCCTGAAAAATGAGCAAAAAGGTTGAAATTCTCAGATGGAGGTCTGTAAATTTTTTTTTCTGCTTTCCAGAATGTTGAACTTGAGAGATTTTCTAGAACTTGGTGAAAATAACTATTTAACAATTCACATCATGTAAGATGCAGTAATTATGATATTAAAACCAGGTATTGAAGACATATTTATCATAGTGAAATAGGTTCTTTATGTAAACCTACCATTCCTCGTTTCTACACCTTTCTGAAGCTCATAGTAAACAGAAGATGCCTGTCCTGTACCCAGTCATCACTTGTTCCAATACTGTATTCCACTAACCCTGAAGTTCTAGACTTGTTCACTTCTTTCTGGAAAGATTCACTGTGCATGAACTAACAATCTGCTCAAATACATTTTTCCTTATTCTCCATTGGTATATTCTTAAAGCCATTTAAGGAGTTTGGAGAGTCAGGAAGCACATAACAGGTCATAAATGTACTATCTTGACACAGCTGAGGCAGCGCTAAGGCCAATAAAAAAGTGGGTTTGTATTAATGTGTCATTTCAACTCCTCATCTTTGGACCCAGACATAATAATCGTGTACATTTTGTCACCTTTCTTGGTACTTCACTCTTCCACCTCAGAAATGAATATACAGTTGACCCTTGAACGACACGGATTCGAACTGCATAGGTCTACTTATATTGTAAGTGTATTTTCTCTTCCTTATGATTTTCTTAATAACATTTCTTTTCTCTGGGTTACTTTATTATAAGAATACAGTGTATAATAAATATAACACATAAAATATGTGTTAATTAACTTTATGTTATCAGTAAGGCTTCCAGTCAACAGCATTTGTAGGCTATTTGTAGTTAAGTTTTTGAGGAATCAAAAGTTATACGTGTTTTTTTTACTGTATCAGGTGGGGTGGGGTGGGGTGTCAGTGCCCCTAACCCTGGTGTTATTCAAGTGTCAATTGTAGAGCTACAAATTCAAAGAACTAAATATAGTGCAACTGGGCTACAACTTTTATTGAAAAGAATTTCTCAGCTTGGCTGAGATTTTTTTTCCTGTATTTCCCTGTTACATAGATCCTTCAGAGTACTTTTTCCCTCTTTCTGCATAGCTTCAGCTCGCTGAAATTACATTGAGCCATGCTAGAAAAAAATGTAAATTTCATTCATACTATTCATCTGAATTAGTCATGAAAAGAAATAGTTAATTTATTTCTATAAATGTGAATTCAAGTTGGGTAAAGACAAGATAATAAATAATACCCACTTTTCAAGCAACCTGGACATTGCTGTTATTAGCTGCTGAAGGCTTTACATAAACAGAATGTAATTTGTTTTCACGAGGTACCTATATGTGGATCTTTCTATCAGTGCATTAGTGATCAGTGTTCATCATTTTGTTAGCCTGTGTTGACAGACTTTGCTAAAAATAATGAAAGCACAGTGTTAAAATCATTTTTATTAAGAAAAACAGAAAGCAATCTGAATATTCAATAAGGCTAAAATTACTATGAAACATTGTAAAATGTTAATATCCATGTGATGAATATTTTTAAAACTTTGACTTATAGGTATGTATAAAAAAATGGGGGGACTGCACCTCATAGCAATTAAAACAGAGTTTTCAGAGAATAAAACTAGATAATCTGCTTTTTTTAAAGAAATTGATCAAGTAACTTTGGAGAAGTTGTACTAGAATGTAAGCTTAATGTGAAAGTAGGAAGTTTTCGTGTTTTGTTTGCTGTTTTAATGCTTTGTACATCATGGGCATTTATGTTGAATGGATGAATCATTAGCCTCTATGGAAAAGTATGTTATTTTAAAAAATTATTGTGGAAAGTATATAACACCACCAAAAGGTGCTCTTGATATAATATTTAATGAAAATGGAGAATAAAAGTTGTATGCATTCTGAATTTACAAATATTTCAAAAGGCATTTCAAATAGGAAAAATAATAACTAAAAGAAAAAAGGATAACTAGAATTTCACCAAAATTAAAAACAGGAGAGAAAATATTTACAAATCAAATATCTAACAAAGGACTTTATCAAGAACATGAAAAGAATTTTTAGAACTCAACTGTAAGAAAACAAACACAATTTTAAAATAGGCAAATGATTTGAATAGATATTTAAGCCCCCCCCCCAAATGATATCTGGATGGCAAATAAGTATAAGAACAAATGTTCAGCATCATTTGTCATTTAGGAAGGGCAAATTAAATCCTCTATGAAATACTACTGCACATATATCAGAACAGCTAAAAATCAAAAGCTGACAATACCAAGTGATGATGAAGATTCAGAGTAGTTACAACTCGTGCATTTCTAGTGAGAATGTGAAATGTTAAAGTCTCTTTAAAAACAGTTTCACAGCTTCTTATAAAGTTTAACATACTCTTACCACATGTCCCAACAGTCACACTTCTAGAAATGAAAACTTATATTTACACAAAAATCTGTACATGCATGTTTATAGCAACTTTTTTATAATCTCTAAAAACTGGAAACAATGCAAATGTACTTAAACTGATGAAGGATAAACTGTGGAATAGCCATACAATCAAATACTCAGCAATACCTTAAAAACAAGAAAGAAATATCGATCCATTCAAGCACATGGGTGAATCGCAAATGCATTATGCTCAGAAAAGAAGCTAGATACAAATTGCTACAACCTGTATGGTTCTGTTTATATGACATTCTGTAAAAGGTAAAATAATAGGGACAGGGAATAGATGGGTAGTTGCTAGGGGTAAGCGTGAGGATGAGGGCGGATTTGACTCCTAAATGTCAGCACAAGGGTATTTTTTAAAGGGTAATGAAACCATTCCGTGTCTTCACTGTGGTGATGATTATGTGACCCTGTGCATTCATCAAAACTCAAAGCTATACATAAAAATAGTGAGTTTTATTGTATGTATGCTAAAAAATATTAATTTGAAGAAATGGAAGGAACCCCAAAATGAAAGACAATAGTCGTTCTGATATGGTAATGAATTCCTTTTTACTGTTATTTTGTAAATTTTTCTGTGATGTGATTTAAATATTTAAATAATAATAAAAATCGTTTATATGTAAAGTAAATATGGTATAATATCATGTTTGATTAGTAGAGTCACATGTCATTTGGTTTTCCTCATAAATCAACATTGCATTTGCTTTTAACAGTTATTTGTAACAGGATTTATATGGCTGCAAACAAACTAATTGAAAAGAAAGTCAACCATAGACATTTTACCTGTACACCACTCGTCTGTTTAGTTATCTTCAATAAAAATATAGCTTTTCTGGACTCAAGCGTTTCTTTCTTTCTTTGACTCAAGCGTTTTGTCTCCCCCTTATTTGCTCCTCCCACATCTACACCCATCGACATACATGTATGTAAACATTGCCACACACACTGACTCATACTTCCAACCTGAAAACTCCTGCACATTGTTCCAAGAGGGCTTTGACGTTACCTTTCCTGGAATGTCTCTTTGATGCCTCTGCCCAACCTTTCCTCCAAGGATTTACCCAAAAGTCCTCTTCTTTCTGTGTGGCAGAGTTCATAATAAATTTCCCACGTTGTATTAAAATACTCTTTCCAGGTGACTTTACTTGCCAACTACATTGTAAGATTTTTATTGCAGCTTGTCTTATATATTTTTATTATATTATTAGACAAAATCATTAAACATATGCCTGGAACATGGTAGCTACTTGACACATTCTTATTGTCCCAGCATGAACTGAATAAATCCATTGTCTGGGGTTATCCTACCCATATTTTCAGTCTTATAGACAATCTTTTTTTTTTTTTTAGGAAAATATTTTTTTAAAGAAAGAAATCCCTCCATGCAACATGTTTGTGTGGTTGGTATATCTCTTAGTTGAGTTGTATAGATTCTTAGAGCCATACACCTCGCTGGGTTCATTCACTGAGTACCTAGAATGGCCGACATCCTGTCACCTCAAGGAAGGTATGTGGTAATAAGCCTTTTAACAACACTAACAACCTGGCTGCTTCTAAAACCTTGTCAGTTACCTTTTTTTTTTTTTTTACTATTTCTTGAGAAGACACTATCCAAGAACCACATAAAGCAGGTTCAAATTTCATAGAAATTAAAAATTAAATACTATACAGAGACTTTGTAGAAATATTACTTTATAAATAACATGATAAATCTTCTTGCCTCCCAAAGAGCACAAGATCATAAACTCATGACAAAATGAATGTGAAAAAAGCCACTATGTCACCCCATTACTTGTAAATTAAATCTTACACACAGTTTACCCAGGTAGTTAATAACAGAATCACAATTATAGTTACTGAAACATACATAGTTTAGTAACTCTTCTGAATTTAAAAAATGGAACAGTGAGAAAAAAGAATGCATTAATGTACTACATGAGCTACTTTCATTTTTTCTAAAAATGAAAAAAACTGTTACCAGACAGCCCCCTGTGTGGGACACAGCTGTCCCCTCCTCAGCCCTTGTCAATCTCATAAGAAAGATTTCAGATGAGTGGGTAGCTGACTAGGTTTCAAAGTCCCCTTCTACATTGATGTGGCTATCTTAGAATGTTTGTATATACCTCTGGTCATCTTCTTTGACAAGTCCTTAAGGTGGCTGACTTCCTTCCCCTTCTTTCCCCCTTCCCTGCTTTCCTGCCCTAAAAGTTATTATCTTCCCTGCCTAACATACCCCAAGTAATACCATTCAAATGCTTTTGCGGTTTTGTTGTTTGTCCCCCAGACTTTATCTGCCCTTGGGTTTAGCTGGCACAAATGGCATTAATTGGGTCTTTGTTCTCTATTTCCCCAGACCAGGGTGATTTAAGCTCTGTATTCTCCGGTTAGGGAGGAGACATATAAACCATTTGCTCTCAAGTGTCCTTGGTTGGGGAAGATAAGGTCTTGGTTCACAAGCTGGCTGCAAGCTGCCCAGACTGTTTGGCTTTGTTGAATTTTCTTGTCTCAGTTTCTCCATTCCACTTGCCTGGGCATTTTCTTAGCTTCTTACTATTCTGTCACCAAACCTTAATATGTTTTTATTTCTAAAGCTTGTGTTTAACATCGAATAGCAATATTGGCTTTCTTCATTTAATTTACAAATAATATGTTTGAACGTACTGAAGATGAAAAGTTTGAAAAAGAGTAAAGTGATTCCAAAGATATAAATTCTAAAATATAAGGATATTTTATCACAGAAACTAGCTCTATCCTATTTACAAGGACAAGGGAAAATCTAACATTTTACCAAGATCTGTCCAATGGTAGACAGAGAGAAGCTCAAATGCCAGGATTATCAGGGTCTGAAATATCATAAAGGCAAAATGTTTTTATGTAAATTAGAAAAAAAAATGGCTAGCTTCTGTCCTTGAATCTTGCTATTCCATGCCACCAGTTGTCAACAGAGATGACTTACAAGCCTGTAAGCAGCACATCCTTTCAAAGAACAGTGGCATGAACAAGCCCTACTCCCTGCTCATCTTATTGAAACATCCACTCAGTGTGACACTTGCATTTGACCCATCAGCAAAGAATTTCACCTGATACAGGGTGACCCCCATTAAAAATAAATACCTGTCTCTTCTATCCTGAGCTTTCTTGGTTTAGCAACACAATGTCCATTAAAGGTATTACAGGAGAACTCAATCACTTGTCTAAAGAGGGTAATGATTTAAAAAGTCTGTGGGGGTAGAGGTGGCATCTCCATGAATAACAAGAGACCCATCTGGCTCAGTTCAAAGGAACAGAAGTGACAAAGCCAGTCCCTATTGACCATCAATTACCCCCAACAAAAATAACCACCGTGCTTCTCAGAGAGACTTTCTGCATCCAGCTAGGTTTTCAGCCTCAGCCGCAGGGCATGTCTCCCAAACCACATTGCCCTTGGGTCTTATGCCCATCAGAACTTCTGCAAAGACAATGAATGAACCTAAGTAGTTCATATCACTTTGGTTAAAAAAATTCCAGCATGTGTTTCCGTTACTTTCTCTTTGTGCAAGAAATACTTCTGTGTGTTTTGTTATATAGAAATCGGATTAAACAGCATACTTTTCAAACAACAGATATGAATGCTAATTAAAGGACAGACTTCACAGCCACATAAAAAGCAGCTCTACGCAGAAGTCTATAATTCCTTCTCAAACATGGTGTTAGCGACTGGTCAGACAGAACTTGTGTGAACTCTCTTTACTGAAGATAAAACACCAACAGTCTTAGCAAAAAGAAGATAAAGTCACAAATTTAAGCCATGATCTCCATATATTTCCATTATGATTGGTAATATTTGATGGGTATGGGTGAAAGCTAATGTCTTGATTACAGATGCCAGCAAAGAAAGTGTTAGTTAAGCCTGGGTTTGTTCTGAGAAAGGCAAAAAAAAAAAAAAAAAAAGATAAAGTGTGATCTGACTACTGAAATTGTAATATGCTTTTTATCATTGCTCACTGAAACCAAAGGTTTCATCAAGAGACTATCTTAATTTGAAAATCAGAACACAATAGAAGCATAGATACAGCATAATCCTTACTTTCCCCCCCTAATTTGGGCATCATTTATTTATTCAACAAGGTGACAAAGCTCTGTGCTTTGTATAAGAATACAAAGGTGAGTAAGTCGTGGTCTCTAATCCCAAAATATGACGCTAACGGGAGAATGAACGATGCTTGGACAGATGGTTACCAAATGAAAGCAACAGCAGTTAAACACACAGACTATTCTAAGTATCTTCCTTCGTCTGAGAAGTGTGTGTTGGTGTGGCTGCAGGGGAGAGAGCGGAGCTGATCAGGGGAGAATTCCTAGTGGGGACAAAGAGGAAGGAAACTATATTTCAAATGGACAGGGCATGAAATTGGGGCAGTGTGTCAGTGCTATAAGTAATTTGTCACTACTTAAATGTATTGAATTAAAAGGTGTTGCAGAAGCTGATGTTGGAGCTGCAGGCAGCAGCCAGATCAGGAAGGCCCTTGGCACACGGTGCTAAGAAACACAGACTGCATTCTCTAGGTCAGGAACTGAGAGCCTGCAGTGGAGGGCCGGTGTGCACAGTGTGAAGAATCGCCCCAAGTAAGTCTGTCTTGCTCTTCCGTTCAGAACCCTGTGTTCACTCCTTCAACAAACAGTTGTGGAGTGTCCACTGTGTGCCAAGCCATGCTCTGGACACTGGGGATGCACACTGAATGAGACAGTTACAGTCTCCCTCTTTGTTGAACAATTAACAGTGGGCAATTTGAGAAATTTAAGTAAGATTTTAAAACTTTCTGGCTGTATAGAAGACAAATTTCATGGGGCCAAAACTAGATGCAAGGAGACAATTAGGGGCTCTCGCAGTACTCTGAGTTTAGAGGGAGTCAAAAGATAGGGGTAGTACAAATAGGCAGAGGATAGACTCCAGAAATACCCAGAAAGCAAAACCAACAGGACATAATTATTAGAAATAAAGTATGGTGGACTTGGTGAAGTAAGGGAAGGAAAAAAATAAAAATTTTTTTTCTTTATTGATTGTAGAGAGGAAGGAAAGGAGAGAGAGAGATAAAAACATCGATGAGAGAGAACATCGATTGGCCACCTCCTGCATGCCCCCCACTAGGGATTGGGCCCACAACCTGGGCACATGCCCTGACCAGGAATCGAACTGGCAACTGCTTGGTGCATGGATCGACACTCAACCACTGAGCCACACCGGCCGGGCAGGGAAGGAAAATTTTAAGAATGAATCCTAAATTTTTAGTTGAGAATATCGGGTAGATGGTGGCCCCACCAATCAAGATAAATAATACATTAGAAATAGTCTCTCTTTATTCATGACCACTATATAAAAGGCATGGGAAAATAGACATCACATTCCATATAGGATTACATGTAGTGCCTACATTATGTAAAGGACTATAAGAAGGATGGACATACAGCTGCTGATACATAGCGCACCAGGGAAAGATAAAGCATTCAGTGATATACCAAAAGAAACAAGAGAGTTCTATTTTCTCTCATTAATAAAATGTGTTATCACATTAGCAGAGGATTTTAAATGAAGGATCTCAACAATTCTTAAATTTTGAACTTACTTTAATCACCACTTCTCTGTTTCTGTGTTGGTCATTGTTCAGATTAACACTAGCATGAACTAACCACGGCTCAGGTGAGAAGACAATGCAACTGACACTGTAGCTTCCTCTGCCAATAACTCAGGAGGGGAGGAATCCACAAATTAGGTTGACACATGGTGTCGACAAAGAATTAATTCCCACTCGATTCTGGGCAGTCTTACAAGCTGGGCTTCATCCATAAAGACTGATGGGAAGTCTGAGGTTTGGTTTGTGTGGTGATAGTCTCTATTGCCATCAAAAACCGGACAGAAGAATACCAGTCACAGAAGAGCACCTTGTTATTTCTGCTGCTATACTATCCAGAGACACTTGGGAATTGTTCCACACTTTCAGGTTGTTCTTGACCTGCACTGGATAATTTTGCTGTATTTGCCATGTTGATATCTTCTGGCAGGAACCCTTAGACGTTTATTGTAAGAGCTTCATCAGGGGATGGAAATATTTTGGATATGCCAAATCAAATTATAATGCACTTGAACAGTCATCATCTATTTTTTATCCGTGATTAGCATTCATTACGCAGCATCAGAAAGGTTTACATTAGGATTAAAGATATCATAGAAAAATATATATTTAAGTGTTTTCTGTTGAAACTAGCACTGCTTAAGAAGTAGTTACCCAGCGTAACTGGATAAAGGCAGCCATACTACTCTTCCAAATATTTCTAACACATATTGGCTGAAATTCAAATTAGCTTTAGGTGAAATGGTAGAGTGGGCCAATTTTTTTTCTTTGGAATCCCCTTGTTTCCAATTTACTCATTCTTTCAAAGTTTATTCATTGAGTACCTATTATGTAGTAGATACTATTCTAAGTAAAAAGTTACTGTCCTCACGGTGATAACCCTTCTTCCAATTCTTTCCATTTCCAGCCCTCACTTTGTCCCCTTGTTCTATTTTTCCCTAAAATACAAAACACCACACTGTTCTTCAAAATATATCATATTTATTAGTGATTACCTTTCCAAAGACTTCTGGAAAAAAAAATACCTTATCTCAAAGACAGTACTATAACACAATGGGGAATTCAGCTATGTGTCAGGCTAATGTGGGAAATATTTAAGGGAAATGGAAATAATTTGGAACATCCATGTCAAACTATGACACCTGAAAACTGTATCTCCTGGCAAAGTGGTGGCAGCATAATGCAGCTGGAGAGGTGAGTTCTGAAGCTGATAACACTGCACTCCTTGCTAACAGTATGGCTTAACCTGCCTGAGACGTGCTTTCCTAGTGAATACTAGTAAAGGATTAAAGTATGTGTATATTTCTATATATATATTTAGTGACAGACGCAAAAGATGTTCAAGAAATCATTATAATTTAATTTAATTAATTTAAAATTAGGGGGTATAGCTACCATCCGTCTCATTTGTTCAATGACTATATTGTATGTAGATTTGTCTTTGGCCTTGTGGCACTATGAAATGCCACTAACCTTTATATCTATGTAGTTTGAGGGGAGAAGATTTTTTTTTTAATCTTTGAAATTATTTCAGTGAAGTTGGATATTCTGTGCAAAGACTTTTCATTTTGCTAAACCATTTGAAAGCAAAGTTGATGACAAGATGTGGTACTAGCCATGACTACTTTAACATTACTTTCCTACTCAAACATTTTTAACATAGTCACAATAAGACTATCAAAAGCAAGAAGCTGATATTGATACATCACAATCCTCAAATTTTCAGAACTCATTCAAGTTTCACCATTGTCCCAATAATGTCCTTAATAGTGCAATAATCCAGTTCAGAATAACACATGGCATTTACTAGTCATGTCTCTTTAATTTCCTTCAACTCACAACAGCTCCTTGGTCTTTTCTTATTTGGCAAGACCTTCACACTTTTGAAGGCAGCAGGCCAGTTATCTTGCTGAATGTTCTCCCAATTTAGTTTCATATTTCATCATGCTAAGAGGCACGCTATGCATCTTTGGCAAAAATGTCACAGAAGTGATGCTGTGTTTCTATTGTAGAATATCAGATGGTGCACCATTTTAACTTGTCCCATTACTGAGACTATTCACTTTGGTCTAGTGATTAATGTTGCATCTGCTAGGTGCCTCTACTGTAAAGACACTCTTCCTGGTTGAATTAATACACATTTGGTGGGATGGTACTTTGAAATTGTATATTTCCTGTTTCACCATAAAAATTTTTATATTTATTTAAAATTTATTTTCATGTAACATGGGCACTTGGATTCCAAGTTCATTCTTTGCATTATAATCCATGGGTACAATTGCTTATTTGATACTAAAGTTTCCCCAGATTTGGCCAATGGGAGCTTTTCAAGTGGACTTCCATGTTGTTTTGGCTTGTGTTTTGCTGACCACTAGATGCTCCAGCTCGGCTTTCTCTTTCTCTGTCCCAGCTCTGGTAATCAACCATTTCTCCAAGGAACACTGCTCTGTGTTAGTGTAAAAGAATGTCGAGAAGCCAATACTTCGGCGCTAACTGCCATTGTGATGTCTCTTCTCCCAGGCCCTTGCAGTGGACAAAGGTAGAGAATATATCTATGTATATTTAGATCTTTATGTACTTCTATACATATCAAAAGACATAGAAAAACATGAGATCACACCAATATTTTCAAATCAATCCAATACCACACCGAAAGAAAGGAAAAACAAAAACAGGAGGGAAGGGGAAAGGAAAAGGAAGGTAAAGAAAGAAAGTAGATGGAAGGGAAGAAAATGGAAGACAGGAAGGAAGGGAAGGGGAAAGAAGGAAAAAACCAGGAAACAGAAAGAAAAAGGAGAGGAAGAAAGAAAGGAAGAGAAGAGGAGAGGAAAGAAGGGGAGGGCAGGGGAGGGGAGAGAAGCAAAAGGAGAACTCTGTGATGTCTCAAATACCCCTTAGAAAAGCTTAGAGGAGAAACACAAGTTCACATTTCCAATGGAGTGACAGCAAAGGCTTTAAAAATGCATGTGTTCATTCGAGCTGGCACTCAGCAATCGGGCTTGCTTACTCCATACCTTTACCACTGCATGGGAACCTGAAGAAGAGCTCAGGCGATCTCAGAGAAGCCATCAGTCAACTGACCCCCAAATATGTAAGAGAGTCCAGCAAAAATCAGTAGAGCTACCTACCCAAGTCTTGGTTAATTGTCAGCACTTGGGGAGCCCAGCTGAGCCTAGAAGAACCTCCCAGTTAACCTGTAGCCATGTGAAAAATAATAATTTGGTTATTATTTTAAGCCACTGAGTTTGAGGGGTCAAGAGCTATATAGCATTATTCTGACTTGTTGAATTAAAGTAGAAGTTACACTTTCAAGTCAGGAATACTCTTAGCAATTATAAATGTTTTTTAACATGTGGTAGTCCATAGGTTTTATTTTACTTGAAGATAGGTAAATGGACTATGATTAGGTTTCAGGGTAAGGTAGATGTGTATATAAATGAGACCACTGTAATAGGATCTCATCTCTGTCTGACTCACTACATGACCTCAGACTATATTTCTTAGCCACATAGTGAGCTTTTCAAGAGCATGGAAAATGCATTATTACTATTTTTTGTATTTCCAGCACCTAGGAGAGCCCCACATTTGCAATATGGTAGGCACTCAGTCAATAAGTGAATGAATAAAAAAGACAAATTAATCCCAGTCAGTTATTTTAAAAGATAAGTATAATAAATATTTATCTAATGAGTGAAGGAGTGAAGATTCAACTTGAATAAACAGGAAGCTCTTTTTTTTTTCTTTTTTTTATTCCTTCAGATAGAACAGGAGGGAGAAAGGGAGGAAGCGAGAGAGAGAAACAGCAATGTGAGAGAGATACATCGACTGGTTGCCACCCACACAACCCCATCCGGGGCCAGGTTCAAACTGCAACCGAGGTACGTGCTCTTAGAGGGAATCGAACCTGGGTCTCTCTGGTCCACGGGCCGATGCTCTAACCGCTAAGCCAAACTGGCCAGGGTGGGAAGCTCTTTCTTTAAGGCAATTTTAAAATTAAGGAGTGGAAACCACAAATCAAGAAATATGCAGGGATAAAGGAGAGATGAGCAATAGTGATGAATGGGACAGTTTATAATGCAAGCATCACAGCAAAAGCGGTAGGAAGAAAAACATTCCATTTTGCTGAAAAAATCAGCCTCCCAGAACTTCTCAGTGTATAATTTACATGTCACGAAATCCTAAAGAGAGCCAGAAATACAGGCAGTATTTTCAAAGTGAGTGCACAAGAAGTATGCCCAAGGCTCTGATTTCCTGTAAATGTGAAAACATTGTCTAAGAAGAGGGTGCGTGTAGTTGTTTCTTGTGATCTCAATAGAAATTAATTTTGTTGTTAGCATCTTTAAAAAAAAAGTAAATGTAAAAGCTCGACTTTACTTTCCCATGTTCCAATTAAAATCAGGATTTTAATAATTATTCTCAGAATCCAAGTTGATGTTGACACATTACTATGCGGACAGCTCTGTGTTGTAGCAACGGTGCTTTGTGCTTGGATGGTAATAACTGTCAAAATGCAAGGGGTTAGTGAACAGGACCCATGGGGAATGGCAAGATGACACTCTGTGCAAGACATTTTGCTAATAGGTCTGAGAGCAATTACTATATGGTTTATGATCACAATATTTAACCCTCTCCCTCTCACATTGTAGGAAGATTAGCCAGAACACTGCTTGAGGAAATTTCGGCACTCCATGTTTATTTGTAAAGTCCATTTAAGGGGCATGTCATGAAGACTGTCAAATGGCTCTGTGCATTAGAAAAATCAACTTGGTCTATAATGTGACTGCAGCACAGAAAATGAGCAAACCCAGAGAAGATCAGGGCCTCTGAATTCCCCAGCTCCTGGACCAGCCTATTCTGATTACTTGCATTTCTAACTAAGTTCAGTTGATGAGTTCCTCTTTTGTTGTGTTCATGCACTGCTCCTCCACATCCGCATTAAGTTCTCTTTATTTTGTACTTGAGCATTGTTATGGTGGTGTGCTAGTTCCTATTTTCTTTAAAGAAAGTGTAACCATGTGAGTCATATCTCCAGAAGACAAAATAAGCCCTTGGTAATCATCTCACTTACACAGTATTCAACATTCTCTCCAAAATATTTCAAATCTGCTACCATCTCGCTGTCTGCCAACCAATAAACTACCTTGGTTTCTCAACTCCATAATTTATATATATACATATCCATTCATGTTCTGTTACTTATTTACCCCGTCACTTGTTACCAAGGAAAAGGAGAAAGTTATCTGCAGATTAAACCATAACAAAGTGTGTGAGTCATAAACAAAAGTGATTATTGAAAGAAAGCTTCATAATTCAGAGATTTGAAGAAAGGTGACTATATGGTAGAGGTTAGATGTGACAATAAGCCACTAAGAGATTCGAAAATAGTCTCTGAGCCCATAAAATTCACATATAATAGGTTTATAATTCCAATCCGCATGCCTTTCAGTGACTAACAATTTGAACAAAGTTATCCTCTAATTTTAGGCATTTTAACAATTACATGTTTGGGGTAAATAAGACTACAATCTTATACAATAAACTGAGCTTTTTTGTATGCAATATTTGCATCAATTTGCAAAAAAGAAGTATTATTGCCAATAATGACTTTCATTATTTACTACTTACTATAGAAAGTTATTTAAGGTGTCCGCTTAGTTTATGAGAGCCCTAAGTATGCCTTCTAGGTGCATTTGTGCAGCTTGTAAGTCTGAGTAGTATTTACATTTGTTGTGACTACAGATATACAGATATATTTATTACATACATGTATTAATTATAACACATTTTTCAGCATGTAGCAGTAAGCCTTTGCGATGCATGGGGAGCTTCTTCTATTTCACACAAAGGTACTGTTTAATTCAGCAATAGGATGACTTTTTCTTAGATTTGCTTTTCAACCCCAAAATTTGAGGTCCCTAACAGAAGTTCATACTATATGACTTTGCTTCCCTGGCTAGAGAGGTTTGGATCAGTGGTGGTCATTGGCCCGTGCTGAACCAATCTGAATTTTCTCCTGGGCTGTTTCTCTGTGAACTTGGAACTGAGAACAAGAAAAGTCAAGAGCTACCAGGAGGCCAAATTTTGCCTGGTGATAAGGTCAAAGAAGCTAATCTTCAGGGAAATAAGAATAATAGACATGAAGAGAGGAGCAAGAACAAGAAGGGGAGGGGACATAATATCTAAGAAATGGCTGGCTTAGTTTCCATCTGCTGGTTCCAGTCACTTCCGGAGTCTGGCTGTCTTTAGTTGTCATGGATTTCAGGAGATACGCATACATTATTTTAATGAAACAACCTCCCCCTTAATTGAAAAATTAAATTAGATTGAGTGGAGTACAGTAGCCTTGTCAATAGGAAATTATGTTATTTTATGATGAATGCTATGATGGAAAAGGATAGGGTATTGGACTCAAGACCCAAATTTGAGGAATGTAAAGGTTTTTCTAGAGGAAGTACTATCTATAGAAAGATATAAAAGTAAAGTGGAGTTAGCCAGATGCATGACTGAGAAAGGATTCCAGAAAGAGGGAGCAGCATTCTGAAGGTCATAGACAGGAAAAAGCAAGAGGACTTAAGGGGAAGGGGAGTAGTTCAGGCTGGTCAAAGATGAGGCTGGACAATTAAACACAGTTCAGATTTTTAAAAGGCTTCATAAACTGTATTAAAGAGTTTGGACTTTGTCTTGAGAGCATAGCTAAGGCTGTTAAACAGGCAGAGGGCAGTCATTTAGGAATCTGTAGGTCTCCTTGTGTTACGTATTCTGATTTTTATCCAAACAGCATGTTTAAAATAGGGAGAACAGATTGGCATTTTAGGGGAAAATAGGTAAATCTAGTTATGATGACTAAAAATATATGGAGGAAGTGATGAGGAGAAACAGGAAAGGAGAGGAGATGGTTGCAGGATTGCAGAAGGTATTTGGTAGGTGGCAGATAAATTGTACGCAGAGGGTTAGTGAGAGGGAAGAGGCTTGTGGGACAGCTGGTAGTCTGAAATAGAACACTTTATCAAGCAAAACTGGTGTGTGATTTTTGTTTTTCTCAGAAGCATGTTTTTCTCCCTTTCCTTCACTGGTATATTATGATAAAACGGAAAAAAAAAAACAGGGCTGTGTAAGATAGGAACTGAGGAAGCCTAAATAGCTATGGAAGCCACTCTATTTGAGAGCACCTAGCTGGTCCATAGAAAACATCCGAGGGGTAAGGTGATCTCTACCCAATAGGAACAGGTATTGACATCCAAAACTCTTGTTTAACAAAAGCATGACGGTATAAATTCATTCATTTGTTAAATAAATACTTATTGAATATGTACTCTGTGCAAGACACTCTGTTAGGCATCAGGAATATATTGGCAAAGAAGTTATACGAAATCTGTGCCCTCACAGAGCTTGTAGTCTACTAGGTGAGACATTTTATCAAACTAACTTTAAAATTTTATAAATTTGAGAGTATATAACAGGGGATTTTGACTAACCTGTGTGTATTTGAGGAAGTAGTATTTGGATGATATGATGAATTGAATTGTGCCCCCCAAATTTTGTGTGTTGAAAGTTCTAACCCTCAAAGTGACCGTATTTGAAGACAGAGTCTTTAAAGAGGTATTAACATTAACTGAGGTTGAGGGTGGGCCCCAATCCAATAGGACCAGAGTCTTTGTAAGAAGAGGAAGACAGACCAGAAGCACACCTGCACAGAGAAAAGGCCATGTGAGGTCCGAGCCAGACGCAGATTTCTGCAAGTCCAGGATAGAGGTCTCACCAAAAATCAACCTGTTGGCACCTTGATCTTGAGCTTACAGCCTATTTCATTGTTTAAGTTATCCAGTTTGTGGTATTCTGTTATGGTAGTCTGAGCAATCTGATATAAATGATATTCTGAAGGACGAATAGGAACATCATTGCCAAATAGGGTAGGGCAGGAGGGAGTTTGTCATGTCAAGGGAAAAACAGGTGCCTGAGGTGAAAAACTTCATGGAGTAACTGAGGAAAAGCAGTGTGAGGAGCGGGGGCAGGGTAGCAGCAGTCAGAATATGCAGTTCTGGAGACCTAGTTAGTTAATTACTTTTTATTTGAAAAGTATTGGGGGGAAAAACACTGAAAGATTCAAACCAAGATTGTGACATAATTAGTTTTGCTGTTACAAAATATAATTCTGACTTCAGTCAGGGGAATAGATGGGAAAGAAGCAGGAGGAGATATAGGGGGTTCGTCTGGAGGCCACTGTAGAAACCCAGAAGAGATAGTGATGTGGTGTGATGGAGAGGAGTGGATGGACTTCAGAGATGCTTAGAAGGGGCATTGACTGGTTTGGGGAATTAATGTGCTATGATGAGTTAGAGGTGTCAAAAGTGATCCTCAGGTTTTGGGTTTGAGCACAGGGATGAATAACAGGTGATTTATTTAGTTAGGTAACTGTGGAGGAGGGATACCCTTTGGAGGTAAAGAACACTTCTTTGTGGCACGTGGAAGTAAGAGTCAATAGTTCTTGGTCTTGTTTTAGGGACCATTAACCCATACTTAACAGGAAACTACAGGCTGTAGATACAGTGAATAAGACCCAGCTTCTAAGAGGAGGGGCCCTATGAGAGCCAGGCAGTGCTCCAGGGGTCAAGGTGGGGGCAGACTCCAAAGGAGAAAATCCTCAGTGCAGATACTGGTCAGTAGAGGGGAAGCTGATGACCACCCTGTTCCAGACGTGGTCAGCATACTGAGCTCCTGAGGAGCCCCTGGTATCCAGCAGTGCAGTGAACACAGGGAAAAACACAGCAATGCCCAGTGCCTCTGCTCCCATCTGCCTGAGCCTCTGCTCCCATCTGCCTGAACTTACCTCAGTTCTCCTAGTGTTGAAGAAGAACACACACTTGCCCTCTAAACATTTATTTAGAAGGTTTTGGGCCACTTGTCATGTCACACAGGGATGAAATGTAGAAATGTGTTGGTATTACTATTGTCGGTATTACTTAATGACTGTGGTATTTGCTGTATGGTAGTTGATGGTGTATGTGAGCATGTACATATGTGCGTGTGTGTGTGTGTGTGTGTGTGTGCATGTGTTGTATTTTGAACATACTTTCTCTACTTTTACATTTTTAATGGTAATGATTTAGGTCACCACCTGGGCAGGTTGCATTAATAGCCCTGGCTCTTCATCACTCCCTGTATTCAAGCCCTCTGCCATGTGTCAGGGTCCAATGAAAATATTAACCTCGTCCAGAAACACTCTCACAGACACAATTGGAATAACGTTTGACTAAATGCCTGGCTACCCCAGAGCCCAGTCAAGTTGACACTTAAAATTATTCATCACACCATGTGACTTCGCAGCTACGTCCACTACAAATATGAGCTATTTCCTCACTCTTTAACTTGGAAATGACGATGTGTCTTGCTTCGACCCTTGGAGTGTTAGCAGGCATGTCATGATCTAAGGCTTAAAAAGCTCTTTCATGTCGGTACCTCTGCCCTTGTGTCTGTGCCACACTGTGGGGTAACGCATCCGGGACAGCCTGCTAGGCCATGAGGAAGCAGAGCCCAGTTGCCCAGTTGGATCCAAGCTTCGTCAGCCAACCCCCGACAAGCCACAGCCACGTTAACTAAATGCAGGCTTAGTGTTGTAGGGCTCTAGGAATGTGTGGTTTTTTTAAACGGTGTAATTATGTGCCTGGCTAACGTTACACCCTCCACGTTGTGTATATGGACCTTTTTTTCTGTTCGATATGTTCAGCGTTGCATACTTTCTCATAGTGTTTGGTCCTTTCACCTGACTTCTGCAATGACACCCAAAATTACTAGAATTGCAAAGATATTTCACTTAGGTTTCACATTAACCTCATCACAAGAGTGTGAGACACACCTTCAGTACTAGAGGTCATATAGGACTAGTTTAACTAGCTCAGCCCTCGGTCAGAGCTCACTCCTACTTGAGGGCAAAGAACTGAAACTGTAACGTGAGCCTGCCAGTCCTCCGCTCACACTCTTTGATGTCTCTCCACCAGTTTGCAGAATAACATCCAAATTCGTAGTTTAGTGTCTAGACCCTGTGCCTAGCTACCAAAAAGACCCCTCTTCTTTTTCACTTCCATAATCTGTATATTGAGCAGCAGAATTAATGAGTTGCAATTATAATTTATCTTTCACTGTCCCTTTAAAACTGCACAGCATAAAAATTCCTTCCCCTGCCAAGATGAAGACCTAGACAATCTCACGACCTTTTTCCTCCTCTAGTTTTCTTTCTTTCGTTCCCTTTAAGTTATAGACATGATCTAAATTCAGTCACTAAATCTACCTGTTGAATACACCAATCAAAGCTTTAAAGTTAATGCAAACCTAATTTCTTCCCTTCCCCTAAACTGGGTCCTAGGACAATACATATTGCTTGCAGTGTGTGTGTTCAGGGGAGAGGGGGTTCTTCTTTTTGTCTCCTTCATTTCCCCCTCCACTGGTCACGTGCTGTTTCTGAGCATGCTT
Source organism: Tadarida brasiliensis (assembly GCA_030848825.1). Taxonomy (NCBI): domain Eukaryota; kingdom Metazoa; phylum Chordata; class Mammalia; order Chiroptera; family Molossidae; genus Tadarida; species Tadarida brasiliensis. The sequence continues at coordinate 56,211,481 of CM061257.1, read as the reverse complement.
GGGGAGGACCTGGAGTAGGAAAACGAGGTAAGGGGAGAAGGGAAAGGGCTCCTCTGCCCAACCATAACACAAGATGGGTCATGCTCTCTGGTCCTGGACAATGTTTAAAGCTGCCTTTTCCTTTGAATGCAAATTTCTCCATGTAAGCAGGGCCTCTCCGTCAGCAGGCTCCCCCGGATTCTTTCAGCTCCCAGTGGTCCCCCACAGCCTCCCAGCTGGGGCCACTTGATCGTCAAGACCATCATCTTGAGGAAGATCCCTTTGAAAGTAACTGTCTTATCTTAGTTTCCATGTCTGGTCTTTTGAATTTACAAGCATCTGACTGGCTAGGAGAGTTACCTCTCAGATGTGACTCCACTTTGCTGCACACCACCTCACAGACTGCTACTGTCCACCATGTCCTCCATTACAGGGTACACAGCGGAAGCCCTCTGCGTGGCCCCATGGAAGTCCCCTCGCTAAATTTGATGGGAGGGAGCAACACGGGGAAGGGAAAGGTCCTTCCGGGCAGGTCTCGCCAAAAAATTCCTCTTCTCTAATCCTCCCGTTTGTTTTAACCTGTACAATGTGATGTGCTGTGCAGGTCAGGCCAGATACATGGTTTTCAGCCAAATCCGTTGAAGTTTTTCATATGGCCCAACACCTGTGTTACAGCTTCATGCCCCAGTCAAATGTGTCACCTGTTTCGATTGTTTCTCAATATGTCTCCTATGGTCCTATTGGTCACTTACACATTTCTGTGGTTCCTCTTTTGAGAATGCTGTCCTACCAAATCTTTCTGCACAAGTTTAAACTCTAGTCTCCTTTCAAGGATTCACACAATGCCCTGGCCAGTTTTGTTCAGCGGTTAGAGCCTCAACCCAAGGATGGAAGGGTCCCAGGTTTGATTCCTGGTCAATCGGTGTGTCTCTCTCACATCGATCTTTCTCTCTCTCTCTCCCTCCCTCCCTTCCACTCTATCTAAAAATCAATGGTGGGGGGGGGTGCACACAACTATTTCCTCTTTATAAAGGTGATCTGGGCCCCAAGGCTAAGGCAACTAGATTCCATTTTATGTAGGCCCCTTGGTTAAGGCGACTAAAAGACTCCATTTTATCACCAATAGACATTCCTCGATATTCTTCCAATAATAGGTTAATCACCCCTAGACGTAAAGGAATTTTGCCTAAGATTATAGTTGCCCCACGAGTTGGGAGGCATTTGCAGTTTCCTGAGTATAGGTATTTGCAGGTACTTGTGCCTGTTGGTGAATAATGCTAATTTTGACTTCTGTAGTCGCTGTCACTCCCACTATTGTACTGGTTCCCTGAGGGGAGGGGGGCAAAAGGAGGAGGGAGTTTCTGTCTTTAAAATGGGACGAGCAAGGAGAATCGGGGCTGTTGATCTGAGGGGAAACTATACCCTTCGCAGCCCGCCGGCGAAATAAAGTGCTCCTTTACAATTCGGCTGTGCGTCTCTGGTTATCTCACCATCAGGTTATAACAAAGGCTTCTCTGATTATCTGGTCAAAATTAATAATCACTTTTTTTTTTTTTTTTATCCTCACCCAAGGACATTTTTCCATTTTTTGTTCAGATAGAGTGGGAGGGAGAGAGAGGAAGAGAGAGAGAGAGAAACATCGACGTGAAAGGGACACATCGAGTGGCTGCCTCCCACACGACCCAACCAGGGGCCGGGAACAAACTGCAACCAAAGCACGTGCCCTTAGCGGGAACCGAACTCGGGCCTCTCTGGACCGCAGGCCGACGCTCCAACCGCTGAGCCAAACCGGCCAGGGCAATAATCACTTTTTACAGCACTTATTACAGTACAACTTGCATTAGAGCTCCCAATAACAATATTTCATGGATTCTAGGATAAAACGTTTTTCACACCTAAACATCTCTGAAATCAGTGCACATCTTACAGTCAATACAATAACATAATTGCTTGGCAGGTATGGTTTTTTCCCTCTTTTTTGTGTTATAAAATAATGGTATATGTCACAATTGGTGGCATCTTAGTAGTTGTAAGACCCTGGAGTTGAGACTTTGACTCATTCCTTTCTCTATCTTCTTCAGCAATGAACGCAGTGTCTTGCAGAAACTAGATGCTCAAAACTTGGAAGTTGAACCACATGTGTGTTGTATGTAGTGCTGGAACACTACGATTTTCTTCAGTGTCCAAAAAATTCCCAATTGCAATTTCATTCAAATTAAAGGGGCTTTGATGGGACATTCATTACTTAAAAAGTAACATTTATTAGTCTATGTGTTGTGATTGGAGCTTTAAATATCATCAGGAAGACATTTAATCTGACTTCATTTTCAGTCCACTAAAAACCTTGTACAATGTTAATAAATTAGATCTCCAGAGTCATAAAAGTATATGGCACAGCCCCGATCTGCACATATTTGACACATTTGGATATTCAGCATGGTTTCAGATTTGGGAATCTCAATCATTTATACAAATTAATGTGTTTCATGAATTTAATGAAGGAACACAAATGTATAAATCGTATAATTTTTGTCTGTACTGTTGTCAACACTAATAAACTAGGAACACATTGTAGCAATTAGAGTTTTCTTTGCTTAAAATGAACACTTTTTTATTATGAGTTCATCATAGACTTGCCTTGCTTACATAGAATTATAATTAGAGATCATAAAGAAAGTCAACTAGAATTATTATTTTAGGAAGAAGGAGACCTAAGGGAACAAAATCAACCTAAATAAATACTATCATGGCATGGTTGTGATGCTTAAATGCCCTCCTATGCACAAAATTTAATTACCAAGATTCTCAATTTAGAATCATTCAAGGACACAACATTTACTAAATGACAGATAATTTCATTTGTTCAGAGATGTGTACAGAGACATTAGAGTAGAGAAGGAAAAGCAACAATAAAGAGAGAGATAATGAGTCTGGAGCAACCCTACTGAATCTCAAATGCTCCCTTTCCTGGATGCCAGTATAAAAATATTTAGGATGCAAAAACTTTTTTCACACATACACTGAGTAAAAATCTTCTTATATGGCATGTAAATCCTTCCCGTCATTCATTCTTTCATTAACTTTATTCTTAGGTCTTTTCTGACTTTCCCAAGAAGCAAAAAGGAATGGTTGGAATTCTAAGAGATTATGAGGAAGTTCATCAAAACATTGGTTTCAAAGATGAAACTATCTAGAAAATTCACATTCTTTCATATTCTCTTGAATGGCATAAGTGAAAGTCCTTAGCTATAAATAATAATAGCTGCATTAAATTCCTAACTATGCACATACACTAGTTATTCATTGTCCACCTGAGAAATAGGTGTTATCATCCTCATTTCAGATAAGAAAGCAAAAATTCAGAGAGAACTAGCATATGGCAAAGCCAAGATTTGAATCTGGGTCTCTCTGCCTCTAAAGAGCACATTCTCCTCCGCTCGATCCCACGACAGATGGGAGGTTTTGCTGCAATGCTATGTGCACTAGGGTAGAATTATTCTTAAAGTTAGCCTTCAGGTAACTGAAGCATCATGTCCAGATCACATTACCTGTTATTTGGCATATTAGTATATGCTCTAAGTCAAATTTTGGTTTCATATATAAAAGAATATTCTAATGATTAGAACTTTTCAACAATGGGAAGAAAACAATTCTCAAGCAGGGGCAGCGCCATAGGGAGAGTTACTGAACTACCTTATTTTGCATAGAAGTTTGGGCAACTTAGATCTGTAAGAGCTTCTCCAATTTTGACTATGACAGCATTTTATAAGGTAATTGTGGTGAAATGAAAAGAGTAACATTATGTATCACAAGTCATGGAGTCAGTCCTCATGGCTTTTAGTCTTGACTTTTACTCTAAGCCTGTCTGAGGGTTCACTTACTCTCTGGGCCTCAGCTTATTCAACTAAAAAGCAAGTGGGGACAAAATTTAACTTCACAGTCATATAAAAATTAATGTAGAAATTTAAAATAAAGATGTTTTAGAAATTATAATACATAGGAGCTCTCTGATGGTTTACTTTAATTAACATCCATTTAAAGAATATTCATCTTCTCAGAAGAGTAGCACCTGGAATTTTTTATGACAGTTTTAAAGCATTCCTTATATTTGAAAATAAACTGTGAATTTTACAAATTTTTTTTTGTTTTAATCCTCACCGGAAGATATTTTTCCATTTATCTTCAGATAGAGTGTGAGGGAAGGAGGGAGGGGGATAGGGAGGGAGGGAGGGAGGGAGGGGGGGAGAGAGAGAGAGAGAGAGAGAGAGAGAGAGAGAAACATCGATGTGAGAGGGACACAACAACAGGCTGCCTCCCGCATGACCCTGACCAGGGCTCGGGACAAACCACCACCGAAGTATGTGCCCTTGACCGGAATTGAACCTGCCACTCTTTGGTCCACCGGCTGCCACTCTACCACTGAGCCAAACCAGCCAGGGCTACAGATCATTTTTAAACATTGCAATGGGGTAACACATGATAAATTATTTTTACTGAAATTATTGCAAAATATTTTAAATGTTGCATACAAGTCACTGTCACCTATGCAGTAATTTCACCTCCTCTCAAAGCAATAACTAGGCCCATGCAGGATTTAAGTTCTGTTTAAAATTTTTTTTAATACTGGAATATTATTAAAAATTTATAAATGTAGCATCTTGTTAATTTTTTTCAGATCTCTCTTCGGTCAAGTCTTAGATGTGCAATGTCTGAAAACTGTCTCTATAGAATTTATGTTATTCGTATGTGCATCTTCTCCTTCATCGTCATACAAATTTTCCATGTCCTTCTTACTTTTACATATTTTGAATGAATATCATTTTTGTTGCATATCTTATATGTAGTTTCTTACAATTTAGGGGAAACATTTTTTTTTCCTACATTAAAAATATAAATCCTTTTAAAAGTGAAATATCTGCTTTGGCATTTTTGTAACCAATCACTGAATATTAAAAAAAATCAAAATTAATTTTATTATCTATGATAGTTAGTCTACGACTCACTCTTTATTTGGGGATCTTTTGTTTTTAGCTTAATTCTTCTTGAGTGCCATATATCTTCTAAATGGAGTCTAATTGTTTTAACAGAGTTGCGTTAACACGTTGTCATATGGCTGAGAGTTCTTACAAAGAAACCTGGAGATAAACCAAAGAACCTATATGCATATATGCACAACCAATGGACACAAACATTAGTTCGGGGAAAGCAGGAGCGGGGTGGGAGCAAGTAGGAGGGGGTCAATGCAGAAAAAAGGGGGGACATCTGTAATACCTTCAACAACAAAAAAAAAAGAAGAAAGAAACCTAACAGAGAAGGACACAAAAGACAAACACCTTGACCTCACTTTCTTCCTTCTTGTTGGTTACCGGCTCTCACATCCCACTGGCCAGAAAGTGTATCTAGCAGCTTTGGTTGCAGCCCAGAGCCCTGCAGTCCCTCGCAAGGTCTTGGGTGACGTGCACATTCTCCAGCTGCTGCAGGTGCTTCTGCTAAATGCCTACATCTACACCCTTCTCAGGAGGATCAACATTGGGTGCTGGAGGTCCCTCAGCTGGAGATGCCTAGGAGTTCCACATCCTCTGTCACAAAACCCTGCTCCTTTGTTTGCCTCAAGTTGGAAAAGACTCTGTGTCACGATTTACACTCCCAAGCTCCCCATGAGATCGCACCAAAGTGGGGTTTTGCTCAAAACCACGTTGTTCTGTAGCTCCTCCCCGCTTCCTCGCTGCCTCCCTCATTCCCTCCTAGTTTCTCCTGAGAGCACTGTCTTGATAGGTCATGGGTACCCAAATCCCCATCTCAGGATCTGCTTCTAGGGAACCTGACATAAGAAAGAATAGGGGTCCGCTGAGCATAGTCATAGAGATAAACCCCTGGCACAGAGATCAGGGTGAAGAAGGGTGCAGAGTAAATCTGAAGCAGAGATTTGGCACACTGGAATATCATGCCGCTGTGGGGACACTATTAGGTGACCATCCATAATGCATCACCCTCCTCTTCCTTGCTAGCAGATCCTGACTTTGAGAGTGACAACTACTGAATTTCTCAATATCCCTTGAAGATAGGGATATCACAGCTCAAGCCAATGAGATGTAGGCAGAAGGCTCAGGGGAGATTGTCTCTTCCTAATTAAAAAGACAAAGCTACACGAGGAGAAAGACATTTTGCCCTCCCCTCCCCCCCTTCTTCATGCCTGGAACACAGGAACTGGAAGCCTGGAAGGGCAACAGCCATCTGGAGACTATGATCTGAAAAGCATAAGGACAAAAGACAATATGTTCAGATTTCTTAGTGGAAAGAGAGTCTGGGTCCCTGTTGTGCCAGTCTGGACTGCCTACCCTTAGACTTCTGGTTGTGCCTGAAAAATAAAACCTCTTTCTTAACCACTCTTAGGTTTTCTGTTATTTGTGGCTGAACTCACTCCTGTTACAGCAGCCATTAGAAGAATAAAATAGTTATACCAGAGACTCAGAGTTTTGTTTTATCAGAGCAACACCCATCTATAACATAATACCTTTAACCTCTAAGAATGTCGTCTTGTTTATGACTCCTACACCAAGTGCACTGAAAAATAAAGCCAAGCACTCTAGCAGGACATCGCGATGTTTTAACCAAGCACAGAGATGTGATTCTGCAGCCCGAGACAAAATATCTGGAGAGTAGAGGCCACTCGACATGTAGAACAGTTTTAACAGGTGCAGCAAAATCATCCAAATAGAAATGGGCTGAGGCTGAAGGTAATTTTCTGTGTCTTATCCAAAAATGTGTCTGGGAATTATTGACTAGCATAAATGCTCGTGGCTCCGGTTTCAAATCTTGCCCAAGAGGAGAAATGTCTTGTCACAACAAAGTTTCCAAGTGCCTTTTGGCAGATATTGCACATATTTCCCAGGAGGAATAGTTTTTCTGGGTCAACTCACATTTATATTATATGGACACAGACATACGTGCCTTATTTAAATGGCAATGCACAATGCAATAAGTGCTGATACTTCTGACAAGTGTTAATTTTGAGGATCTATTTTTTTTAAAGCCTTGTGGGTAACATCTCTTTGTCTTTGTAACATATACATTATTTTATAGTCAAATGCCAGGAGCAATGGTTCTGGGCTTGAACTGAATAATTTGAGGATAGAAGAATTATAAGAAGTAACTAAGTAACAGTAACCCAAACCAATGTATCACTTCCTGTATTGATCTGCAAAAGACACAACTTTCCATAATGTTAAGCAGAGACAATGAAATGCTGTTTGGTCCAAAAAAGATGCTGTACGAAAAAGATGCTTTTGTGAGCCCTGTTAATATAGATGATCAGAATACAGGCTACACAAAGTCTGGGTCTCTCTCTCTCTCTCTCTCTCTCTCTCTCTCTCTCTCTCTCTCTCTCTCTCTTCCTCCCTCCCTCCTTTCCTCACACTCTATCTGAAGATAAATGGAAAAATATCCTCGGGTGAGGATTAAAACAAAAAAAATTTGTAAAATTCATGGTTTATTTCCAAATATAATCTTTCATTTATTTCATCGTTTGAACGCAGTGTTCCCTCTAGCTTTGAATGCAAGCTTTACAGTTGGAAACCAAACTCAGCCAACACATATAGGGGAGAAAATTAATCCTAAATGATGTAAGAAATGTTATTCCTAGAGAACATCATTTTTGGATGTAAAATACTATTCCGAGGGGAAATTTAAACTTTATTCCTTCCACTACAAAAAAAGAAAAAGAGTCTGGCTGTTTGACTGGTGTGTGTGAATCAAAGCACTTTTGACAATAATGACCACATGGAAAAGCAATTTGTGAAGAAACACTCATTTTAGACAAGAAATCTTTGACTTTGTTTTCATACTCCCTAATACTCTAAAATTGTGTATCCAAGGTGTAGAAATACTGAGCCACAAAAGAGGATTTATCTTGTAGTCTGGGGTGGATGGCCTACTTCGTCTCTCATTCATTCATTCATTCATTCATTCAAAAGAAATCATGAAATTTACTACCTGATCAGCTAACTATATAAGAATTCAAATGCATAAGTGGAAAAATTCCTCAAAGAGCTTGTAGACAATTTAGTAGCAGAGACAAATCTATCAGGGCACAGTGAATAATTACACACCTATTCATACAACAAACCAACAGCGGGCTCACGACACCTGTAACCGCACAGGCAAAGGGGGAAAGGAATGGCAAGAAACACTACAGAAATATCTGGGCAGAATATCACTCACTGAAAATAAAAGGAGAATGTCAAATAAAAATGCATCACCAAGAATATATAAATGGACAAGGGGACATTCGGAAGCCCAGTCTGCGAAGTAGAATGAGGGCTGATAATTAAAGCTCTTTCATGGAACATTAGAATTTGGATTTCAGTGGCTGGTAGGGGCTCACTGAAGGATTTTAAGCATGCAGCAGGAGCAGATATATACTTTAGGAACATAACTTTGACAAATGTGGTTATATTGGAGAAGAATGAGAGTAGAGACAGATAACATACCATAAAAGGGGGGGGGGAAACTGGACTAAAACACTAATTTAAGTGATAGAACAGACAGTACTGCGAAATGCTTACATGTGGAAATGGGTGAAAAAAGAGAAGTTGGTAATGTTTCTTAGATTTTTACGTTGGAGGTTTGGGTGGATGGTATTCAATAATATAGACATATAAAGAAGAGAACAGGTATCTGGAAAAGAGTGGAAAGTCACTGGGAATAGAAGAATTTAAAGTAATAGGATTGGATACTATCTCTCATGGAAAGCATTATTTTCAAAAGGAGAGAATTAAAGATAGATTCTTAGAAACCATTCCATTTAAAAATCAGACAAGAGATGAGAGGATGCTAATTGTAATCCTAATCATTATGTCTGGCTTTCCTGTGTCTCATGTTTACAATTTTTATTTGTTTGAATTTTCCAATCTAGAGTCAATTCAATTGACCAGTATAATAGATAAAAGCCTGAATCTGAATACCATTTAACTAAGTTGTACTAAATATTTCCAGATGAGTCCCAATATAAACATATATTAAAATAATATACATATTGTTTTGTATTTGCATCAAGAATTCTAACAATTTTGAAAGAAAAGATAGCATACTCTACATAATGAAAATATCTTCAAAAAACCTCCCCCAAACTATTCAAAAACTAGAATACAGTGTTAAAAAATTCTTTATAGGATAATTAGATGCTAGATGACAAATTTAAGAATGAAAATCTGGCACTTAGGGGAATATAAAGAATATGTAAGTCTGTCTATGAAAAAAAATCACATCTGTAGGTATACAAACTTCAAGGAATATTTAGTCTTTCATATTTTTAATGTTCGGAGAATCTTAGATAAAATATTAAGAAACTGTAGCCTTTGTATCTGGAGAACAATAAGAACAACAACAAAATACAGTGTCCCATCTGTTAATTGAAAAAGGAAAATTTAACTGTGATGGCTACTTCATAGATATGACACCAATAAGTTTCACTTTAACTAAATTAACCCACTGATCTAGGAGTGTATCTTTGTCATGGACAGTTTGCAATAGCTGAGCAACAGTAACTATAGTCCCAGTTTTACTTCTTTGATCTTACAGTAGTAGACATAAGAGAAACTTGAGATTTAACATGTCTTTTGTCAAGACATTTTCTAAGCCTGAGAATTTGACACTGTTTTCCAAGTATTTTCCTGCCCCCAAAAAGAATGTATACGTTGTTTTATGTATCTGCTTTTATAGACCACATTGCCTCATTTGATACTCAAAATAGCCATAGAATAGACAAAGCTGACATTATTTCAATTCTAGATATGAGGAAACTAAGACAAAATAATAATAAAGAGAACGTTAGAACTAATACCTTTTTAAAACTTTGCTTGTGGTAAGTGCTGTGCTATGAACATTTCTTTTCTGAATCTTTACAACCAGCTATGGAGTTCATACTAATTAGTATTAGTATGGAGTTCTAATACTAATTAGTATGGAGTTCATACTAATTTCATTTTCCATTTCCAGATGAAGAAACTGGGTTTGAGAGAGATTTGGGAACTTTCGCAAGGTCACATAGCTAGTGAGTGTTAGAAATGGGACCCAAGTAGGTCTGTCAGATACTGAACTCCACGTTCTCCACCTTCGTTCTCCTTTCAGGATGGGAAATGTCTGGAGAATGCCTGCAGAAGAGAAGCTCAGGAAAAGGTAGAGAATCTACACCGTGCAGCAACTGGGAGTCACTTTAGGCATGTAGCTACCGTATGGGATTGAATCCGGGTTCGTGACTCCAAATTGTGGAACAAATCTTTGCAGAGTACCCTAAATACTTCACACAGTTGGGTTATGCAGATAACCAAATTCACAACCTCTCATTAACTCCTTCCATCAGAAGAGTAACTGATAACTTTGGATTTTACGTGTTCATGCCACTGTATGATTATCTATGCTAACCCTGGAGTAGATGAATTTATTTAACAGTGATGGGGACTCTGTGTGTAGTTTAAGAACAGTTGACAAAATCTCAATTGAATACTAACCTAGAAGAATTATGACAATAACGATGATATCTATCAAAGTGCGCCCAATGTTCCAGGCACTGAACTATGTGATTTTTAAATATTACCTCATTTAATTGTAAACATCCCTAGGTATCACATTATACGTTTATTTTTTATATATCTCAATTTTAAGAGGCATCAGGTTTATAAGGGAACTAATGTCCAGGAAATGAAATAAGGTTTCAAGTGTCAATAAAAGCTCCTTCCAGAAGCAATAGATGGAGTTTCCGACAGATCCTAGCGAGACAAACTGCTAAATGGTGAAAATGTGTCCCTATCTTTGCTAGACTGGGAAGGTGACTAGCGCTGTGACACGCTCACCCAAATGGCTCAGCCCAGGCCGCCCTGGCTCGGATGCCTTTATCTGTGCTGGCCGTGCTTTCCAACCAGAACTACATTTTCAGTCCAGTGAACCCCCGAGACAGAGTGCTCTCGGGCAGTCATCTGCAAGGTGTGGAGGGCCTTGCGTTTTGAGAAGTGTTATAACACAGTGAAGAACAGAGCCAACATTAGAGCTCAGTGCCCTCACACCACACAAAGTGCTGGGAGCATGCAGAGCAACTAACTGTCTGTTTCATTCAGTAGAATAAGTTTGCTCACCTGGTGGTTCTATATATAAAGAGAAGTAATAGCTTCTAAATTAAAATAATACCATTCCTTTGGTGAGTGTACATGAGCATAATATTCCATGAAAATTTTTTTTTCCCAGACACTTAAATTAACTCACTGGAAATGCAGCACATTAAATGATTCCTTCCAAGAAGTAACAAGCAATCATTTCTTTTTCAAGCTTGATTAAATTCCCTCTGCCTGTACAAATTTTATATCTGTGCCAAATTGTATGTATCCATTTCTGATCATTGAACAGAGCACGGCCTCTGCATGATCCATCTTCAGGATAAGACAAACTCAAGTGACAGCATTTTTTCTCGTTGCAGGGCACCGCACAGCTGCTGGGGCGCCGCGCACATGGCCGTGTCTGGGTGCACCCTCAGGGCTGCTGCGCCCGCAGGCCGTGTGAATGTGCTCGCTCCCCAGCAGACTGTGCGGCAGGATCTTGCTCTCACTTGGGGACAGGACAGTCTAACTGAAGCAGGTCTTTGCTGGAAGTGATACTCAGAACCACCTCATTGAGGAAGATACCTTGTTAGCAACCTCAGGGGAGGACTCCAATTACATGAAGATAAAAATCATCAGGTGCCTACTGCCAGGAAGAAACGTCCGAACACTTCTTCCCATTGCATGCTGGCATTGAAGTCACCAAGGAAAACACAACCCCGACAAGCACTGGATGGAACATTTTTTTTTTTTTATCCTCATCCAAGAACATTTTTGCATTTATCTTCAGATAGAGCAGGAAGGAGAGAGGGAGGAAGAGAGAGAGAGAAACATCGATGTGAGAGAGACACATCAATTGGTTGCCACCCACACGACCCCAGCCGGCGCCGAGGACAAACTGCAACCGAGGTACGTGCCCTTAGCGGGAACCGAACCAGGTCTCTCCGTCTGGTCCGCAGGCAGACACTCTAACTGCCAAGCCAAACCGGCCAGGGTGGAACAATTCTTCACTCACATAGAGAAAAGACAGCAAGATCAGCTTCAACAGTGGGCATAGGTACCCCATGGTGAAGGGGCCTCTCCAGGTAGCTCTTGGCTTTTCTGAACCCCTTTCATGCCTCAGTGCAAGGACCCTGTCCTCTCCCCATGGGGGACAAACGTAGTAGTGGACTTGGCCAGGTGGCATTTGTGGCACACGCTTAAGCGGAACAAAAGAGCATACACCAAGCCTGAAACAGAAAGATGTCCCCCACAGGCAATAAACCCAGCAGTCTGTGTGGGCTCTTTATCTCTTGGTAAGGAAATGGTTCAGGTTCAAGGTCCATTTTTATGTGGCCTAGTGTGGGTCAAGAGCGCATGCATGAGTCTGCCCTTCCCAACACACTTCACCTCTGCCCGGTCATCATGGCCTCCTGTCCCAATGACCTTGCTGGGAGTGAGGAGGAACCAGATTTCCCCAACGATCTTATCTCACTTCACCCTTGCTCCCACCACCCAATGTTCTAATCCAGGTCCAGCGCACTGATGTACGCTCTCCATCCGGAGGCTGAAGGATCCGACGGTGTAGACGGTTCCTTTGTGGAGATCGGACTAGAGCAGAATCTCACAGCAGACAAGCGGACTGAAAGGGAGATTCCAGGGACGGTGGCGAATTAGACAAGATTAGGAGCATTTAGACTTGCCAGTCCTACCTGTGTGACCGCTTCCTTAGTCACTGCACAGGACTAGCCCCTTCGGCCACTTGGGGAAGGGCTTGGGGGTGCCAGGCAGCATTGCCAGTGCTTTGCTGAGGGATCAGAGAAGTGACAGCAACACGAACCAAATGTGAATGTCTGTAGCACTTGTTAGAATTGATTATTGTCTGAAAGCATTACAAGCTATGCAGCAGGTTTATGAAAATTATTTAGCTGGTTTGTGAATCAATTTGACATTGACATTTATTTTTACTCAGATATACATACACAATGTGAGAAAAAACAGCAAAAAAGATTTTCTGTCTTAAAATCAAAATCAGGATCAGAAATGAACAAAGATTGTGATTTTTCTTTAAACCATGGTTCATTTACAATGAACCTAGGAAAGCAGCGCCACCTGACCTCTGGATTCTGTGAGACACCCATTATCTTTCTAATGAGGTCTCCTTCTTCTTCTCAATGTTGAGTAAGATTTGTCAACAAAATCCTATTTTTTTAATTTGTTGAATTTATTGGGGTAACATTGGTTAATAAGATTATGTAGGTTTCAGGTGCACAATTCCACAACACACTATCTGTACATTGTATTGTGTGTTCACCAGCCAAGTCAAATCTCCTTCCATCCTTATCCCCTCATACCCTCCTTCAGCTCTCCCCAAGCCCCCATCCCCATCGCAATCACCACACTGTTGTCCATGAGTTTCTTCTCTTCCTTTTTTTTCTCAATCCTGCCACCCCTTCCCAGCCCTCCAACACCCCCTCCCTGTCAGCCTGTTCTCTATTTATGAGTCTTCCTCTATTTTGCTTGTTAGTTCATTTTGTTCATTAAATTCCACATATGAGTGAAATCTTATGGTATTTGTCTTTCTCTCACTGGCTTATTTCATTTAGCTTAATGTTCTCTAGGTCCATCCATGCTGTCATAAAGGGTAAAATTTTCTTCTTTTTTTAACAGCCGAGTAGTATTCTGTTGTGTAAATGTACCACAGCCTTTTTACCCACTGGTCTACTGATGGGCACTGGGCTGCTTCCAAATCTTAGCTGTTATAAATAGTGCTGTAATGATCATAGAGGTGTATGTGTTTTTTTTTTTTTAATTAATAGTTCAGGTTTCTTCAGATTTATTCCCAGAATTGGAATCTCTGGAACATAAGGCAGTTCCATTTTTAATTTTTTGAGGTAACTCCATACTGCCTTCCATGGTGGCTGCACCAGTCTGCATTCCCACTAACAGTGCACGAGGGTTCCCTTTTCTCCACATCCTCACCAACACTTGTTTGTTGATTTATCGACAATAACCTTTCTGATAGGTATGAGGTGATATCTCATGGTTGTTTTCATTTGCATTTCTCTGGTGATTAGTGACGCTGAGCTTCTTTTTATATGTCTATTGGCCATGTGTATGTCCTCCTTGGAGAAGTGGCTATTGAGGCCCTTTGCCCCCAAATCCTACTTTTTTGTTTTACAAACAAAATTATACCAACTTAATAAACTGGGATAATGACAATTGTCTTGCAGGTTTCCACAAAGCTTTAGGCTATTTTTTGAAAATGGATTGGCACACAATACACATTCCATCAATAGTGCCTGTTGCTAACAGGATACACTGATTACCTTAGATATGCCTGGTTTACCTTTCACATTTTGCGTTCCCATGACAGAAAGGCAAGGGCTATTCTTCAATGATAGAGCCACAGAAAGAATGACGTATCAGTGGGAGAGGAGGAGGGCTTCAGCACAGAAGCAAAATCGATGCTGGTGGTCAAAAGGTGATGGATGTTAAAGCTCCGTCACCCTCACGATCACTCGGCTCTCCTGCCACGTTAACCCCAGAGGTAGCTCTTTGAACAACACACAGTGCCACGCTGAGAGTTCACTTCTCAGGAAAATATTGATTTCATAAAGGCTCTTTTTTTTCTTCATAGAAAAAACAAATGAAATGTCAAGTCCATTTCCAAGAAAAATGTTAATTCTGTTAAAGACCATAGTGGTTAGCAATCTAATAATAAACAATCTAGTAATCAACAGTTTGCGGATAAGGAAGACTATTCCAAAATATCATTAGGCCAGCCATGCTGAAAAGAACTGAACAGTATTTCTGATTATAGTTCATTTTCTTTCATTGATTTAAAATTTAATCTTTTAATTTAAAATTTAAATGACTGAAGAGTTGAATTATAATTATTTTGCCAAGACATAAGTTAAAAATCAAGTATCTAAACACAAAAGAACTATATATTATATATTGGGCTCAACAGAATGATATGATTTCAATATGCATAGAAAAATATAGTCCATTTAAATCTACTCATATGAATTAATTCAAGTTGTCACCCTTAAAAGTGTCTTCTTTCTTTATTTGAGAAAAGTATATAAAATCAATAATACATCCATTGGGGAAAAACAATGTTTGGTAAACCAAAGTAATAGACAAATGATTCTGTGATCTCTGTCACACATCTTCATTATAGTCATGTATACATGTGTTGTTTGTGTTACAGAGAAAGTCCCTTTATATGAAAAGGTTGAAGAATGAATGTAGATATGCTTTTTAAATAAGTTGAAGAATTTTACCTTAAATAGAAAGAATTATATGTTCTTGCATACTTATGATAACTGACATCTACAGCTCCTTAATAAAAATCTCCTCATGATTTCAAAAGAAATAAGCGAATGTCCGACTTTTGGGAGGACACACAAGCATGCACTGAAAGCAGCCACAGGTTCCATTCCACCTAGTGCAGTTTCCAATCAGTAGAGGGCTCCCTCGTCTATACAAGACTCACGCTACCAACTCAGTCTGCACGCGCAGCCAGTCACACACTGTGCACACACGTGTGCACACACAGACACACGCACACCCTCTCTCTTACACACACCATCTAGACCAAAAAAACTCTTTTTTTTTCCCCAATGTTTTCAAATCACCTTTAATACCAGTTGATTTTAACGCTTAGGGAAATGAATGCATAGGCAGCACCCACAGGCAATATGTTAGAACATTCTCTACCTAAAAATACTGATAGGTGTTTACAAGTTTCCTTCACTTCACTGTGACATTCCTCAGCTCTGATGTGCATTTGGCTGCTTTCCTGAATTCGCACATCTCTCTGTTTGCTCATGTGCTGTGCATTTCGCAGAAGTGTCACTACCCAAGCTTTGCAAAATAACTAAATCTCCTAAAGTGAGGCTGCTGAGGCTGTGTCTTCACTTCGTTATGCCCTCCCAAACTTGAAAGTACAAAAAAAGAAAAGAGAAAGAAACCGAACAAACCAATCCGACTAGTGATGTCTGATCTAAGTCACTGAGCCCAGCTGTATTTTTCTCCCACTGAAAAATAGATGAAGACATCCTAGCTGGGCTGACTTTTTTTGGGAAAGGTTTTTTTTTTTTTTTTTCTCTTCTTGGCCCGTAGGGCTAGCTGATTCACTGATCCATTACAAAGATGCCAACACTATGAAAACCTCACTGGGGCAGAAATTTGTAACAGAAAGGGGATTTCTGGCTGTGCGAGGCAGGGCTGGAATAATCTCGGCCTGCTCCCCCAGGCCAGTTTTCGCGATATAGTTAAAAACTGGCTGGGCTGTCAACAAAATCAACTGTTTAAACATCTTGCTGATTGTTTGTTGTAGTGGCCCAATAGATGCTTAAAAACATTGGTTTTCATGGATCGCTGGTGGAAACCTCTTCTATCCAGCTGATCCTAGGCTATGACTCATATATTTGCTCAGCAGCCAGATCCAAACATTCATTTGGATGCTCTTAAAAGAGATGGAAGGGAGCGAGCCTGTGTTTTTCCCTCACTTCTGGAACCACAGGCCTGTGAAACCTTTCCTGCTCTCTCTCCATTCCAGATAGAACTGACTGCTTCTCACTCCTTTATGTTCCCACTAGGCTCTCTGTTTACCTCTGTGATAATTTCACTTGCTTCTTTTGGTATCTCATCTTTCATTCATCCCTGTAGCATGGAGTTTAAATGGGGACATTTTGATAGCAACATGCTATCTCTTGTCCTCTACTCCAATTACTCTTGCCAAAGTCAAATCCCTGAAATGCCTCATCCAATCACCTAAGTATTTCTGCTCATTTCCAGAAGATGTCTGTCTCACATATACATGAAAGTAGTAAGTCAGCTCTCAGATAATAACCCCTGGATATCTTTGCCACTTCAGTTCAGTGCTAGGAAATCTGGTTATGCCACAGATTTGAACCTTGCTTGGTATTTGATAGGGAGGCTGATATTTTTATCTCCTTCTCTCCAAACCATGTTGCTATCTCAACTGGCTACAAAGCTGGAGTGAAAGGAAGAAACATGACTAATTCTAATTATTCTCCCTCTCCAGCATTGGCAGCTATGTAATAGTATCCTCCTGGGAGAACGAAGATTCAGAGAGATAAAGCAACAAACAAAATCATTGGTTACTAAGTGACAGTCCTGGATTTCAAATCCAGGTCTTTTTAACTCTAAATCCTGGACTTACTTCACAGTTCCTGTATCATTAGATAAGAAATCTACCCTTGCATAGCAAGGGTTCATGTCTAGTTGGTATACCTCTGCTTAAAAAAACATGAGGTAAAATTATAATGGCTTCATAGACTGAGATGAGGCCAATCTCAACATATAATTCTAAAAAAAAGTCCACCCCCTTTGTTTGGCATTCAAGGTCACTCATTCCTTATGACTGCCGCACCCACAGCAGAGGCTTGTAGTCTGATGTATGTTTGCCCCTAAATTAGGCATGCCCAGCCCTTCCTCTGAGCCTTTGTTCATGCCAGCCCTTTATTCCCACTTCTCCTACCCATAATTCAAGACCTGGCTCCTACGACTTTCTCCACTTACTGCGGGCTTTCTCTGCTTTCCTCCAACAGTTACTGTTGTAAACTTCTCAGTTTTCTGTCACTTACTCTCCCATTATTTAAGAATTTTGCAAATGCATATGCTGTTTTCACTTGGCTGGATAGTCATTTTCTGAGATCACGAATTGTCTTCACTATATACACATATACTAAGTGACTTTATTCATATCAGATATAGGCTACAAAATCTCATCACTTACAGATGTTCTTCACTGTGTATCAGGCAAATGACCCCTCCCCACCTCCAAACTACATAAGCCCTAGAAATAATGTATCTAGAAAATGTATCACAACCCTGCCATTTCCTTTCCCTATAAAAAGTTAAGAGGGTTGCCCTGGCCGGTTTGGCTCAGCGGTTGGAGCGTGGCCCGCGGACCGGAGAGTCCCGGGTTCGGTTCCCGCTAGGGGCACATACCTCGGTTGCAGTTTGTCCCCGGCCCCGGTTGGAGTCTTGTGGGTGGCAGCCACTTGATGTGTCTCTCTCTCACATCGATGTTTCTCTCTCTCTCTCTCTTCCTCCCTCTCTCCCTCCTGCTTTATCTGAAGATAAATGCAAAACTGTCCTCAGATGAGGATTAAAAAATAATAATAATAATAAATAAATTAAAATAAAATAAAATAAAAAGTTAAGAGGGTTGTTTCTAAAATTTTTATTTTGGATTGAAAAAGAGAAGGATGAGTAGAAAATGGATAACATTTAAACCTTTTTTGACTGTTCTATCTTCAAACAATGTTGGTGTCTGTAGCAACACAAAAATCTTGCCTTTTGATCACCAAGATAGAGAATATTAAGATTGGGTTGGTTTCCACTAACAAAGAACACATATTTTTGTTAACTAGCCAGGAAATATTAATATCAAATATATATCTTTAATCATGAGTAAATATCTTTCCATGAGTATGAAGTCTCAATAAAAGTATAAATGTCAAAATATTTTGTAGGGTACTGTATAATTGATTCTATCAGTCAGAATAGCAGCTAGATCTTAGGCTGTAAATATTAACATTTTCAAAGCAACTAAAAAAGTTTCCCTTAGTAGTCAGCATTTTAAAAGTATTTCTGTAACTTAGGAAAGAGTTATAAATTTTATTTTATGGAAATATCATAGAGAAAAATGAGAATTTCTGATTCTAACAGAGATGATAACTAATTTCATCCCATGTACCAAGCTTGAATGATTGGCAGCGGCTATTTGGACTCTAGAGCACCATGTTGAGGAGGATTCTGGGGCTGGGGCTAGGCTCTCTCATGTCGTGATTGATTAGTAATGTCTGCCATAAGTGCAGGCTGTAAGGGAGAGCATGTGTGCCAAATGGTGCTCTCCCTCATATAATGGGACTCCCTTATGGTCCCATTGCTGAGATTTTGCCAGTTTTTCATTCTTCTTTGAGGTCCAAGATGAGTTTAGCCTCAGGGATGTTGACTTCCTAATATCATATGCAAATATCAAGTAAAGGTGTATGAAAACCTCAGTGCTGTTGGATGCTCATACTGGGACATGTGATAGTAGGTTGTAGGCAGTGTTGTGGAAATAAACCAGAGCTCTATAAGGATGGGGGGAAAGGCACTTGCTGGTTTTCATGGCTTCTACCATGGCTGACATCAAGCTGTCAATGTGAGAACATTAAACTCAGAGTTGGGGAAAGATATTCACAGTCCAAGCTGGTACTGGGGAGCCACAGCATATGACTGATCGTAGATGGACTTCTAGGGTTGAGGGTGCTGAGTAAATGCTTGGCCATAGAATGAGGACAGGCACAAAGATTCAGAGAAAGGCCAGGATTCCATAGATACATCAGCTGACTACAGTTGGGGAACAGTATTGGTTATAAATCAGAGTTGAGACCAACATTTTAAAGTTATAACAATACAATAATCAGGTTCAATGCCATCTTTCACAAAAATGTGTTTTACTTTATCAGTTGTCATGACGTTGAAATGTTTCAGGGCTCTCTGCTGAGGCAGCATGGGACGTCAGGAAAGTGCATGGCTTCTGGAGCCAGACTCTGTGGACTTCAATCTCAGCTCTGCCATATATTAACGCTCTAATCTTGAGAAGCTACTTAACTTCTTTGTGCCTGAGTTTCCTTCTCTGTTAAAATAGGGATATTAACAGTACCTATTCCATGGGGTCATATTTAAGATTAAATTTGTAACTGTAAAGTACAGAGAATATATCTGGTGCATTGCAAATACTGTTTAAGTCTTTGTAAAGGTACCAAAAAATATAGACTTGAAACTTTAATTAAAACATCATTGTCGGTATATAATTTGCTTTTGAACTTAGAACAACAGGATAATCATAATCAAAATGATTATTGGGGTAACATTAACTTCACATTTATAAGCATAACTTAACTTTATTTGTCCTTTTATATTATCCCAATTATTTGTAAAGATAACTTGGAAATAATTATAATAACAAATATACAGCAATGTTTTAAATTTCTATTACATAATTATTCAGAATTTTATGGCAAATTTAGTAAAAGGCAAAAACTTATTTTTTTTATTCCTACAAACCCCATTCCAAATTGTGAGTTGGAAATTCTTCTTTATGTTAAATACATTATTAAACTTTACAATGTCAGAAATTTGTGGCTTTTAAATCTAGAATATATTATGGATATAATAAAGGGCACTGTTTGCCTATAAGAAATCTAAAAATCCTTTCATTTTCCAAACATAAACACATGAAAATAAAAAGTTCTGGACGTGATCAAGCTCATTATACCACAGTGGTCCTGTTTACCTCAGCACTAAATTTCTAAACTTCTAAGTCAATATAAATTCCACGTTTGTCAAGTTTTTAACTGAAACAAGTTAACATAGGGGAGAAAGAACCTTCCTGCCAGTTCTATTCAGTAGCATGTTAATCAGATTGCAGTAATAAGTATGAAACAATGCATGCAATTAGCAGTAGTTAATTTGAAACTACTTCATGTCAGTTTCTTTCAGAGCAATAGGTTAGTAGAGTAATTATTTATTACCCTGAGGACATGATCAATGATATCCCTCCATAATAATGTCTGCAAAAAGAGTAGAATCCTCATTTGCATAAAAAGAAAGCTATAGAAACTTACATTTTTTCAGCTAAATAAAAGCAGAAAACTGTTTCTAATCTGTTTCCAACTATTTCATTAGTAATGATAGATAAGCAAACAATGTGTTACACTTTTATATTTATGGCAATATAATGGGGGGGGGGCAGCATTCATGATTTAAATCCACAAAGCCTACCTTTATTGAAAAGGGGAAAAATGACCCATTTCTAAATGTCATTCTAGTCATTAATGTGTATGTGGTAGGTCCCTCCACACACAGAATAATCACTGGTCCCTTAGCTGGTGCTTGGGATAAAATTTATGGGAAGCCCTGAGTGATAACACATGGTCTACACAGCTGAGCCATGGTTGTCCAAAGGCGAGGAAGAGGTGCCAGGTTAACCAGGTGGCTGCAATTAGATGGTGCGTTTGAATAATTGGGAAAGGCTACCATCTTGGCTTTCCGAGTTCACCGTATATTAGATAAGAAATCCTTTACGTTTTCATATCCAGTTAATTGACCTCATTGTATAAAATTCCCATCATTCTGAGAAGGACCAGAAAAAAAATCACCTTTGAGCGTAGTTAGTCTGGACAATGGAGGGCAGGGAACTACATAGTGGAGTGGGCTGGAAAGGACAGTACCAGAACTGGGACCTGTTGGGATGATGCATAGGCCTCCACATTACACAAAAAGTCTCCATTCATTTGGAAAACAGCACTCCCAGGAGCTGGGCAGCTGACAGCCTGTACAGCTAGCTATGCAAGAGGGAATGATGAGAAAGAGAAGTTGAAGAGGTACATACAACAGGTACAAACATTTACTATGACACCTGAGGGAGACATCAAAATCAAAATCCAGAGTTTGAAGACCAGCTGGAGGAAATGGGCAGATTTTAGAATTCAAGTAAAGCAAAGGTCTACAAATACTATTCAGTTGGCCATCTAGGGAAACCTCACAGCTTTAATAAGGTCAAAGATAAAGTTAAACTAAAAAAATGACCAATTATGTACCTTATATCCAGACAGTCAGCATAGTATGTATAGAAGAAAGAACTCAACCACTTTTCAGATGTATAAAATGGGACTAATAAATTTTTAATAATATAAAAATATTTTAGATTTAAGGGTGTTGAAAGGTTTACATGAGAACTGTATGGGTGGCGAACTTGTATGTTATAATTGCCCAGCATTATCCTTTCGTAGGAGAACTGTTCTTACACTCCAGATTTTAACCGTAACACTCACGTATGATATACTTGACCACAATTCATCAGTCTGAGTGGGGGAGCTACCTGCCCTGTTCAGCCAGTTCGAGTTCTATTTTGTGATGCATTGCATCCAAATAGGGGAAGACAGAAGCATCTGGTGTGGTACCCATGAAACGTGAACAAGAGCTGTCAGCAGCCACGTCCCCCACCATATGGAGGAAGTGGTCTGCCGCAGAACAGAACAGAACTGCCGCGCGGAGAGGAGAGAGAGGCCCCGATGGCGTTCGGTTCCCGGATTTTGTTGTTCCTGAGGCCCAGCTGATCTTTGCTCTTCCTGCAGTATATTTAGTCAACTCTCCCTTCAATGTCATAGCATACTTCAAAAGAAAAAAAAAAGAAGTAAAAAGGACAACATATTAATATAAAATCTTACTGAGCTTAGAGCTTATAGTTCTTTGCACATGGGTACTTCATTGTCTTTTCATTGCTTGGGGTATATTAGCTGTGCCTTACTAAACAGTTTTAACACTTTGAGGTAGGGTAATATGTATTGTATATACCAGCACCTCTAACAATATCTACTATGGTTCCAGGTTAAAAATAGTAACTCAAAAAGTATTTACTTTTAATTTTTCAGGACTCTGCATTTGCACTTAGGGCACAAAAAGTAGTGGCTTCCTAATCGTCTGCCAGAGACAGCCAGGTTTCAGGTGCCTCTGCGGAGCCGTTACCACTTTCCCCATCAGATTGGGCACAATATTGGTATCATTTCCTGTGCTACTAATTAGGCAAGAATGGTTTCAACTCAAGAAAACCTGAAGCATAAAGGGGAACTGTAGCTATGTTCTTAGTTTATCCACTAAAATAGAGATGAATAATGATAATAATAATAGTCAAATCTCAGACATCTAAGCAGAAATTTCCTTAAGAGTCGAGCTGTTGAAACCTTTCAGACCTCTCTTCTAGTTAATGAGATAAGTATAGTTAGCAGCAATAGAGAAATGTTTCCTATTTGATTTTATTAACTGATTGATATGAATTAATGCATTAGAATATTTGATCGTGTCATAAAATGTGTATATGAGCATTATGATTCAATTTAATGTACCTATTACTGGTTGATGTGCCATTATATTAGGCTAAATTAAAAGAATTTTATGGAAAAAAATTATAATTAAAGACTCAAAATTGATTGCATTCATAACTTAAAAGAAGATATTCTGTTCTGTTAATATTTTGAATCATTACAATAATATATCAGAAAACAATGTGGGAAACTCGAGAGGTAGGCAAAGTAAAGCAAAGATAAACAGATTAGTCAAAAATAAAGTGTACTTTATGTTAAATTCAATTTTTTAGCCTAATTTTTTAAGAACCGAAGAGCAAGAAAAGTCAGAGTTAACAGTTTATCTCAGCAAGTAAGTTTTAGATCACATTGTCATGAAAGAGATTAATTTCCTTTCTTTCATCTTCCAAATTACAAAATAAATTTTTTTCCAAATAAGGCAGTTTAATGCTTTAAAATGATGTTTTCATAAATAATGAGGTGACACTTTGAACAGACCATGTCTATTCTCATAAGGCAATATGTGCTTTCTGAATGGTGGCCAACCATCTCCGTTTGGCCAAGACAGAGGTTTCTGGGCATGGGAACCTTCAGTGCTAAAAGCAGGACAGTCCCCAGGGCAAACTGGGATGGTTAGTCATCCTGTCCATGCAAACGCTTTGACTTTAGATGTAAACTTAAGTATCCAGAGGCTGATTATGAAAATGTGATCAACCCCTGAAGACTTATGTTCCTCTCCCATTATAAACAGATGAAAGATGATTGTAAGTAGTTGAAGGCTGATTCTCACAGGGAAGTACAGCTCTGATATATTGGAGTCTTTCCTAAGAATTGTTATTTCTCTTATTTCTAAGGAATGTCTAAGGATTTCTGATTAGGAAATGTTCTCTTCTTTCTACTGGGAGTGTGGTCCATGAACGGACAGCGTAAGCACCTACAACCTTGTTAGGAGTTCATAATCCCAAACCTAAATCCAGACCTACTGAGTCAGAATCTGAATTATTCAAAAATTCTCAGGTGATTTATATGTACACTAAAGTTTGAAAAGAACTGCTCTAAACTCCTTTGCAAGATTTTTCTAAATGGACTCCAGTTTTTCTCTCTTGTCTCTCTTCTGAATTCCTGTGTAGTCCGCTACAAAGCTGGCATAGCCTCATTAGCGCAACTGCAATTAAATTGGGATTTGTAATCATCTGACCTGGGCTGTACTGACAATCGGCCCTACAAACTTCGCCCTACCTTTGAAGAAGAGTTCTCTAAAGCGAGAGGGCATAGTTAACCAATTTAGAAAAACTAACACTTTTTAGTATATAACAAATTAATTTTCATAAGAAATGGGTGCTATCTGAAAATTAAAGTAGGCCTGTCTAGCAAGACCTTTCTTGGGAAATGTTTTGTTCGTAGGCAATTCAAATTAGCTCAAGAAGGGAAATTGCATGGAATTGAACAATATTTACACAGCCTTCCCTCAGTCTGACTGTGTTAAGTTTTATTGAACATTTTAGAGAACTCTTGTCTAATTGGTTAACCTCATTATTCATACTTTCCTTGGACATTAAACTGCAAACTTGAGTGTAATCCTTAGAGTAAGCCATACTCTTTTAGGTCTCCTTGCTTTGCCATTTTCTTCTTGGAAACCGTCTCCCCACCACCCTCAATCCCCAAGACTGTTTGCCTGGAAAACTCATACTCTTTCTTCAAATGTCACATTAAATACTGTGTCCCATGTGACCAACCATCC
Source organism: Tadarida brasiliensis (assembly GCA_030848825.1). Classification (NCBI taxonomy): domain Eukaryota; kingdom Metazoa; phylum Chordata; class Mammalia; order Chiroptera; family Molossidae; genus Tadarida; species Tadarida brasiliensis. Next base: position 56,186,801 of record CM061257.1, on the reverse strand, counting down.
AGGTTGAGGCTCTCCAGTGAACACTGTCATTTTGTATAGCTTCCTCCTCTACTAGCTTTAAAAGATTACTGCATTGAATCATTATGGCTTGAGTAAGAGAGGTCCTCTAAATGGACAATTGAGTCTGGGAGGGAAGATTATCTTTGTAGGCTTAATATAGTACCTAACTCGGATTAGAATGACCTAGAAGCTGAGTGAAGGAATCAATGAATTTTAAAAATGAAACCTCACTAAAAATGCACATTTTGAATTTTTATATACATTTTTAATAAAGTCCATCTGTCCAAGAAGAACCAGAAGAGAGAGGTGATATCAATACTTGTGACTAAAAACCTGATACAGACCCATCATTTCAGTACAGATAACATCTTTTTTTTCGAGGCTGAAACAGAAGTCAACTGATTTTCCTTGTACTGTTTCTTCAAAATTTCCTTTGTTTAAAGATCTAGCCCTTTTCTGTACCACAGTTCAGATTGTTCTATGGTTTGTGCCTATATCCACTAGTCCTGATCAATGACAATATGGCACGCACTGGCCTGTCTTGGCCATCACATTCTAAGTATATATGTTTTTAATCTTCAGATGGGTTACATTATTCCCTGATTGAAAACTGGAGCTTGAGATTTGTTAACACTGGGAAAAATGATATTTAAAATTTACAATCAGTTGTGAACTTTGAGGATGGAGACTAGAATTTAACTTTGGAGCAAATTACACTTTTGGAGATGATAACTTGAATGCAAATTGTTAAATGTGAATTTATGTCAAATATTTGCTTATATATTTTTTCTTTATTGTTGAAAGTATCACAGCTATCCCTCCTTTGTTCCCCATTGACACCCTCCTCCAACCTTTGCCACACTGTTGTCTATGTCCATGGGTTGTGCATGTATGCATATAAGTTCTTTGGTTTATCTCTTCCTGCCCCCACCTCTCTTCCCTCTGAGGTTTGTCAGTCTGTTCCCTACTTCTGCGTCTCTGGATCTATTTTGTTCATCAGCTTATTTTGTTTATTATACTCCACAAATAAGTGAGATCATGTGATACTTGTCTTTCTCTGCTTATATTTTTTTGGAGAAGATCTATAAGTATTTATTTTGGAGTAACCAAAATGCACCATCCCAAATCAAGAAGTGTAGTGTTCTCTTTAGCAGTATAAATTAGATATATTTTCACATACTTACACCATTGCAGGTCCTGGAGCAGGGGTTAACTTTCAAATGCCTTCATAGGGCAGGCTGATAAAGTAAATAAGTAGAGTGTGCTAGGTGGGGCCTAAAGTAACCCGGGAGTTCATGATCATGTTGAAGGGGTGATATTACTCTGCCTCAAAACATTATGACCATGCAGGAATATGACTTTAAGGTTGCCATGTATTTTAATTTGTCCAAAGAAGCAGTGTTCTAGATATTTATATGAAATCTACAATTGAAAAAGTCTTTTTTTTTTTTTGCAATCTCAACTTAAACTGCTGTTTCCATAAATAAGTGGGTGTACTTGCAGGGTGGAATGTACTGTTAGCAGGTCTTTCCAAGGTGCAGGGCTTGGATAGAGAACACTGAAGGTCACACAGATTTTGGAGAGGAACAGACAAGGCTCCCTGAAGTGTAACCGGGAACGGATTGTTGGTGTGTCACTCCTGGTGCTGGTGTGCTTCTCATGGCAATTACTTAAAAATAAGTAATCCAAACTTTCCAAAGTGTATTGTGAGACTGTAACTATTGTTTTTGTGAAGACATCAACATCTATATGGGTTTTCCCCTGCAGAGAAAACTGTTCCAAACATGGCCACTTTTAATAGGTAATGTAAGTTTCTGTTATAGTTCATATCCATCATCCCCGAGCCTTGTGTTTTGTTTTTTTTATCCTCACCTGAGGACATTTTTTCATTTTTTGTTCAGATAGAGTGGGAGGGGGAGAGAGGAAGAGAGAGAGAGAGAAACATCGACGTGAAAGGGACACATCGAGTGGCTGCCACCCGCACAACCAACCAGGGCCGGGGACAAACTGCAACCGAGGTACATGCCCTTAGCGGGAACCGAACCCACGTCTCTCTGGACAGCAGGCCGACGCTCTAACCGCTGAGCTAAACCGGCCAGGGCCCCCGAGCCTTGTTTAAAGCTACAGCCTGTGCTTTATTGTGCTACAGAGAGTTAAAAGTGTCTCTGCCATGTTTTGGAAAGAATAACCAAGAGAGTGGTGTCCTTTCCCTGAGACCATACTTGGCATTTGAGCAATGACTACAAGCGACGGAAACACACCCAGAAGTGGAAATCTATGAAGAGTTGGCTGTAGCAAAGGCATCAGCATAGTTACAGGTCAGTAAGGCAAGAGAACCCGAGAAAAAAGGCTCCCACGAATAAGCCCTCTGGGAATTCTCCCTACTTCCAACCACAGAAGTGGAAGTGTACCAACCACCTAATTCTGGCAGTTACACTAGAAGCGGCGTGATGCCATAATCATGTGCATAAAAGGAACTGTGCCTTATATTGTAGTACTTCCAGGCTGGTTAAGGCATAAATTATATGGATTGCACTCCACAGCATAAATATTTAACTTCCCAATATAATGCTTTGAATTTTGTGAAAGCCCAATTAACAATGTTATGTAACTGCATACCAACATCAGCATTTACTAATATCAGCTCGATTTTACAAGAATGAAGTATGAAGCATGGGGCACAAGGATTTTGTTCCCTCTTTGCCCAGTTCATTGGAGCTACCCTTATTGCTTATCACCTTGATAAACCGAAAACATTCCTTCTTCTTCCTGCCCTTCCAGAACTTCCTCTACACCACTCACACCCAAGTCTACAAGATACAAGGTTATTTTTAACAAAATAAACTGAATAGATCTTATGAACTCTATGAATAGTGACAGCATAGAATGTGTCTGAATTCAATAATTTCATATCAAAATATTGGAATGATCATATTTTGCTTCTTAGTAATATGATGAAAATAGCCCTAAAAAAATAAAAGACATCATCACAAGATGACCAAGAATATAGGGTTTATGAGGTTTTGGGTTTTATTTATTTATTTCTAAGATCAGCTCTATTTGTTGCAAAGTGCCCACTCTTCCAGGACTTTCCACCACCTTATTCCTTTAACGGTTCTGCAGACAGCCGTCTCCTTCTCCACCCCAGTGCATCAGAAAACCCTGAACCTTAGTTCTTACAATCTTAACACAGAGCATTTCTTAGAGTGAGTAGAATGACCGAAACAGACAAATAAGAATTGGCTGACCATGCATTTTAATGTTTTCTCATTTGCCCACTTGGTCAAAATGTAATTTGACCAATGAATGGAATCTTACATACACACATTAATTTCTGCTACATTAGAGAAGCAGTCTATTATCCAAAAAGTCAGTATAAGAGGTGATGTGGGATATTAACTCACTCTTTTTAAATCTTGTCTCAGTCTACATTGCTTTGTTGTTTGTTCTGCTAGAATATTAATAAGGGAATCTTCAAGTAGTTATTCAATTGATTGCTGATTGTCCATTTTCACCTCTTTAGGGAATTTCCCTTTTGTGTCACTTTATTGAGAAGCAGCATATGGCCTACTACATGAGCTTTGGAAAAGAGAAGCCATCAAGAAAATCAGTAACACTAGAAGGTCTCACCTCTGTGGAAGTAAGTTAGAAAAGTAAAGACAGTTTGGCTTCTGTTAGTATCACACTGGTCCTGTTCCTTTCTTTCTGGGTGATAGAAACAACTAAAAAGGAAATATAAACTCCAAGGGGACCCAAAGGGACACTATTCAGATACCATTTCTGCAAGACCTGTCTCTCTATCCACATTGTGAGACTAGGACCTGGAGGGCTGAAGTCCTCACACATCTCTAAATGACATTTGTCTTACACTACAAGGCTAGTATTACAGCACCTATATTAATTAATTACTAACCAAACCAAAGTTTAAGTATTACTGTTTTCATCTTGATTGGGGGAGGGGTGCATATGGGAGTTCCTTCCATTCTAGCAACTAGAAAAGACCAAGGTGACTTTGGTGAGGAAGTGAGGAAGTTGCCTTGTGATACTATCATTATCAGTAATTAGCCACAGTTAGTAAGCTTCTATTAATCAAATCCACATCTGGAAAGACTTTCACTAATTCTGTCAGATGAATAGTGTTGTTTGCAAAATTTAAAGCATGGGAGGTAGCACTGCATAACTTCGTAAGCCAACCAAAGGAAAGAAGAGAAAAATCTTATAATTAATGCTCAGATAATCTTATTTAGTTAAACCTATTGTCTATAAATTATTTATAACATTTACATATACATGAAACAGAACTATTAAGATTATTCTTTTTAACAAAATTGGAAGCACCAAAATAAACTATTTTAAGGTATTCTACATATATTCCTCTCATATGCTAGTTAACAGGATGCTATAGTAAATATCTAAGCACACTGTAAATAAATATGCAAAGACGAAAATCTCAGTTTCAGGGCCTGTGAGTATAAATCTTTGAGATTTCTAGGCAAGAGAAACATGTCCAAATTCTGAGGAAGAATACAAGGGGTGAAAAAGTGATATTATTCCTGACTTGGGAAAGGGGAGATAAAGCATCTTATTAAATGAAAGTTAAGCAGCTCCTCCTCTTCTGTGCCCCCAGTCAAATATTCTGGGGACATGGGCACCTCTGTAAAGGTCCACCATAAGCTAGAAGGTATAGAACCTCCACTAACAAAGAGAGAGAAAACATTGAAAAATGACAGCAATCTCTTCAGCTCTAGAGAGACGAAGACTAGCATAGAAAGAGAAAGATTCCAGAGAGGGAGAAGCCATTCAAAAAATCTAGGATTGGGAATATTCACTTGCAATGATACATCACTTTCATTTCTTGGATTAAATCTGGCCCTTTGGCTCATCTTAATATTAACAACTGCACTACCCCATGCCTTATTTAATTTTACTAGCTCCTGATCCAAATCCCTCCAAGGAACTACATTTAGATCTAAATTTAACATGGCACCTACTCTATCTGCTTCCTGTTTAGAAGTAATAAAAAGATCACCAAGCTTAACTCAGTTGACCCAGATAAAAATCTCAAGCCTGACATTTTCTGGTTAGGGAATTTTGGGCAATTAATTAAACCTCACTGAGTCTTGTTTTTCTCCTCTAGGTCTTCTGCAAAGGTCAAGTCATTTCATGCTTTTTAAATTTCTCCACAAATGAAAAAATGATGTTCTTATAAGATGAAATAAAGAACTGAAATTCAGCCAAGAACCCTAACAATGCATTACTAACTATTTCATCCCCTTCTTTAGGCTATCTTGCATTTTCCCTATGGGAACGCATCTCAGTTATTAATGAAAGTTAATGATAACATTGGATTCAATATTTTTACTTTTTAAATTCTAACTAATACTACTATTAAGCTATATCCATTCCAAATGATTAATGGTGCTATTGTTATTATTATTATTTGATAAATATGTCAATAAACTACATGTTTTTTTATTCACAAATTTAATAGAAGTTTTAAAAAAGTCAACCTGGCTTGCTAGTCAACTAATATCCTTGTAAGTCATCCCATTCCTGGTACTAAAATATTGATGATGATATAAAATCTTTTAATTTAATAAAGACATACAGTAATATATGTTTCTATCTTATAACCATGTAATAGTTTCAGAGCAGGCTTCACTATGAGTCACACATGGCAAAAAAAAAAAGAACCTCCTCCCATATGCCCATGGTTGGCAGACACAGTTTCTACAAGGTTCACTGACCTCCAACACTTGCTCTCACTGCCTATCTGCCATTTGTGCCTTCATCTCATCCATTTAGCTCAGTATCCCAGTATTTCTTGACATCATCTGCTTTTCACTGAAATATCTCTTTGCCTTGTCCTCATTTTTGGCACATATGCAAAGAAGCCTTAACACAACACCACTCCTGATTCAACCCACAGGGCTTTCATTTCACTCTCTGTGTTGCTTCTATTCATTTATTCAACAAATATTTATCAAGAACTGACCATGGAGTGCTTTAAGGAGTCAGGATATAGAATAGTGAACAAAACAGCAAAGGTCCCTGCCCTTATAGAGCTTACTATCTCTGGAGGAAATGGAAAGACAATAAGCAATAACCTTATAAGTAAGTAGACCATTTAGTATGTTCGATTATACAAGCTATGAAATAAAACATACAAGAACAAGATAATTTGGAGTTCCAATTTGGACAGTGGTAGGAGGAAACAAAGTGGTCAGGATAGGCTTCTGAGGAAGCCGATGTCATAAAATTTGTAGTGAGAGTGGTTCTTCTGGTAGGTACAATTGTGAAGACAATGAAGAGAGGGTGGGCAAGAAGGCTGGGGGTACATACAAGAAAGTGATGTTAGTTATTTCCCAATAAATATTAACTATATAAACAGAGAAGGAGATACATGAAGAGTGAGAAATAATAAAACGTTGGAAAAACAATCAACTCTAGATCCTAGTGGGAATGAAAAATTGTAAGGGTTGGAATTCTTGAAAATAAGGACTGCAAATAACCAGAGAAATAATCAGAAAGTGACATGACTAAAATTGAGATAATAGAGGGGTACATTCTTGGTAATGACATAATATGCAGCAGTCCTAAGTTGAGGGCATGCCAGGTTTCTTCAAAAACAAAGACACAGAAGCTAAAGTGGACTCAAGAAAGGAGAAGACATCTCTAGGTAACAAAGCAAAGTTGCTGTCTTGGTTTAGATTTCTAATTGGTTTATGGTTCACCTTTTCTTAGAGTGATAAGCAAGATAAATATTCTCAAATCTTTTCTTCTGTATATCTGAATATTTGCCTATATTCTTTTTCTCTTACTATTTCCTTCCCCTACTAACTCTAACGGAAACTTGGCTCTCTCCCAAAGACACTCCTTTCGTCAGGGCATCTTCTCCCACACCCCTTACCACCATGACCACGGAGGTGGAGTAAGTGTCCTTCTTGCTCCTCATGGTCAGTTACAGACTGCTGTCTTTCCCTTCTCTCTGAAATCCTCTGGCTTTGAAGCTTATGCCATCAGACTACCTCACTCTTGTTACTTCTGATGCATTGGCTCGCTTGCCCCCACATTCTTTAAAGATTTTAGTCCCTGGTTCACATTCATTCTCTCCTATGTTGCTGTTATACAATTCTGAATTATTTTAATATACATGAAGACAATATTTTCAATAACCTGGCCATTCATTTATTAATATAATATTTATTGAGGGCTTAAAATGGGTCAGGCACTATTCCAATGGTGAGAGATAGGAATAAAGCAATAAACAACATCATTTCTTTTAAGATGACATTCAGTGGAGGAGAGAGATAAAAAATAAAACCAAAATAAGTAAAATATACAGTATTTCAGATATAATTACTGCTAAGAAGAAGAAAGTAACAAACCAGAGAACAAAAGATATGTAAGGGGTGTGTGTTTGGGGGTGGTGGGAGAAATTTGAAATTTGAAGAAAAAATGACCAGGGAAAGTCTCAGTAAGTTGATTTCTGAATAAGGACCTGAGGAAACTGCAAGTACTAAGTCCTTTTAGTTCCTTAATCTCTTCTCCTCCAACAGTCCTGCCTTCTACCCTACCTCAGCAATGTATTCCCATGGTCATACACCAGATCTTTTCAATATCAAGAAATGTACCTCTTTGCTGTCTCATCTTCAAGCATGCCAACTCTGACCACCTCTCCTATATTTCTAGCCTCCACCATCATGCATTCCAGCTCTCACAGTCTTATCTCCTAATTAGGATATATTGTTAGTTGTCCGACCTACTTTTTATTATTTATCACCCCTATGTATTCACTTCTCCCTTTAATTAGTTGATATGCATGGTCCATCATTGAAATCACTCTCTTGTATATAGTATAAACCCTCAACTAGCTTGCCCACTCCTTTTATTGTACTCCCTTGGCAGAATCCCAATCTTGAAAGCTAATTGTGGCAGTTATTTCATACATTTTTTAATATCCTCACACCTCTAATAGTTCCTCTGACTACCTCAGTTCTAAACTGAGGATCATCTGCCCTATGTTATTGTGAAACAATTTCTGCATATTCCCAGCATCACGTTTACCAACACACCAAAGTAACGTTTATATACTTTGCCTTGTCTCCTCTCAGCTAGAGAACAAGCCCCTCCTTTAATAGACATCCCTATAAGAATCATTCCTAGTTTTCCATCTTATTAAATCCCCCACTGGCATATAAACATGCTGTAATATCTCGTCTTTTAAACAAAAATGAAAACAAGACCTCTAAACCTAGTATCTCTCTTCAACTACAATACCATTTCTCCACTTCCCTTTATGAAAAAGAAAAAAAAAAAAACTTCAAAAGAATTGTCTGCACTCACTGTCCCCATTTGCTCTACTTTTTTCACTCTGGAAACCACCAAGATTAGGCTTTTGTTTCCACCACTCCAACAAAAAGCTCTAGCCAATCTCTACTAATCTCCATCTTGATAAATCAAGTCTTATGCTCACAGTTCTTATCTTATTCTAAATATCTATGCATGCCACATGGTTGATCCTCCTCCTCCTTGTAGCACCTTTGGTACTTGGCTTCCAGTACAGTGTTCTTTGTTCTCCTTCCATCTCATTTGCTATACTTGCTTATTTTACTCTTCTGGATCCCCGTCATCATATAATATTGGCTTTTCCCTCCACAAACACATCAATTCAGCAACAATTTATGAACAAACCCCCTTTTTGACAAATCCAGAAACTAATAAAGGCTTCTGCACCCCAGGGGACATAAAAGCAGACACATCAAAGCCAGCTGGGAGATTCAGGACACCTTTTCACCAGAATCCCTGCTCCCAGCTCAGCAACATATAATAAGGAGGAGACTCCCAAAGCTCCCAGCTTCTCCCTGGGAAGAAAAGAAATTAGTTCATGCATCAAGCCTGCCAACTTTTCTGAGGTGACACACCAGAGGTTTGGCTACATCAACCAGAAAAAAAGGATCAATGAATAAAAAACAGATCACTGGATATAACTCAATCAGTGGAGGAAAAAAAAGGTGAAGAAAGCTTGGGAACTATGTGACATCAAAAAGTGGATCAGGATACACAGGCATACATATTGCAAAGAAAGAAAATCCCAAAGGAATATTTTAAAAATCAAACAAAACTGCTAGGACTAATAAGAGTTTAGTAAAGTCAGAGAACATTAGTTGAACACACACAAATCTATGGTATTTCTATCCAAAATGTACAAAAATAAAATTGCTTAAAACTCAACAATAAGAAAACAATATATAAAACTACACATATTCCTACCATATGATCCAGCGATTACATTTCTTGGTATTTACCCAAAAAAGATGAAAATTTATGTACACACAGAAACCTGCACATGAATGTTTATAGCAGTTTTATTCATAATTACCAAAACTTGAAAGCAACCAAGATGTCTCTTAGTAGGTGAATGGATAAACTATGATACATTTAAACAATGGAATATTTTTCAGCACTAAAAAGAAATGAACCATCAAGCCATGAAAAAATATAGAGGAAACTTAAGTGCATATCACTGAGTGAAAGATGCCAAAGTGGAAAGGCTAGATATTGCATGATTCTAACTATTTGACAGTCTAAAAAAGGCAAAACTATGGAATCAAAAAATCAGTAAAAAGTATAAAGAAAATGGATTAGATTAGTGCTAAGGTATATATCTCCTATATATGTGTGCATATATATACTACGTGTGTGTGTGTGTGTGTGTGTGTGTGTGTGTGTGTGTGATATTTTAAAAGCTCTCACAACTCAATAATTTAAAAAAATCAATAAAAATGGGCAAAACATTTGAACAGACACATCATAAAAGAAGACATATTAGCATCTCATAAGCACATAAAAATAGGCTCAACATCATTAGTCATCAGGAAATAAAAATTAAAACCACAATGAAATTCCACTACATACATTCCACTACATATCTTAGAATGGCTAAAATTTAGGACTGATCATATCAAGTGTTAGCAAAGATGAGAAGTCAAACTTTCATACATTACTGCTGGGAATGTAACATGGTGCAGTTGCTCTAGAACCAGCTTTAGCAGTTTCTTATTAAGTTAGCCATACATGTATCATATGACCCAGCAATCCCAATTCTAGGTATTTACCCAGGAGAAATGAAAACACACGTCTCCACAAGGAATCGTAGACTAATGTTCATAGCAGCTTTATTCAAAGTAGCTAAAAATGAAAACAATCCAAATATTCATCAACAAGTAAGTATATAAAGCACTCTCGTTTTTGCTTGAAAAGCTCCTTTTAGCATTTCTTGTAAGGCAGGACTAACAGTGATGAACAACTTCAGCTTTTGTTTGTTTGGGAAAGTCTCTCTCTCTCTTTCATTTGCAAAGGACAACTTTGCTGGGTAAAGTGTTTTGGGCTGGCGGGTATTTTTTCTAGCACTTTGATATATCAGCTGCCTGTCCTGGCCTGCAAGGTTTTGCTGAGAAATCCTCTCATAGCTTTATGGGAGTTCCATTGTATGTGATTTTTTTTTCTCTTGCTGCTTTTAAAATTCTTCCTGTGTCTTTGATTTTAGACAACTTTATTACAATGTGTCTTGAAATTATGGGGATACCTATGCATTTCATAAACATGTATATCCAAATGTCTTTCTAGATTTGGAAATTTCTCAGTCATTATTTCTTTTTTAGGGAGAGACTTAGTAAAATTTTTACTATTGTTGCTGTAGATAAACATATTGAAATTAAAAAAATATGGTTGCTAGGCAGGATTTGGGATTTATTTAGTGGGATTTGGGCTTAAGAGTCTTTCAGTACATTTCATAGTTGGAAGTTTGTCCACCACACTGTTGTCTGTGTCCATTGGTTATGCATATATGCATATAAGTTCTTTGGTTTATCTCTTCCCGTCCCCCACACCCCTTCCCTCTGAGGTTTGTCAGTCTGTTCCCTACTTCTGTGTCTCTGGATCTATTTTGTTCATTAGCTTATTTTGTTCATTATATTCCACCAATAAGTGAGATCATGTGATACTTGCCTTTCTCTGAATGTCAGACACTATTTCTTTAAGTAAGTTTTCTGCCCCTTTCTCCCACACTTATGTGACTCCGGTAATGTACTAATTATTTCTCTTAATGGTGTCCCATAATTCACAGAGGCTTTCATTTTTCTTTCTTTCTTCCTTCTTTCCTTCCTTTCCTTTTTGTTTTCTTCTGACTGGATAATATAAAATAATCTGTCTTCTACTTCACAAATTCTTTCTTCTGCTTAATCAAGTCAAGTAGATGTTCTCTATTGCATTTTTTTTTTTTTTTTTTTTACTCATTGTATTCTTTAGCTGGTGTTTCTGTTTGGTTCTTTTTTTATAATTTCTACCTCTCTGCTAAAATTCTCATTTTGTTCATGTATTGTTTCCTGATTTTATTGAATTGTCTTTTTGTATTTTCTTATCACTCAATGAGCTTCCATAAAACAACTATTTAGAATTAATTGGAAAAATCATGAATTTCCATTTCTTTGGATTTAGTTGCTAGAAAATTATCATGTTTCTTTGATTTTTCATGTTCCTTAAAGGTTTGTATCACTGTCTTCATGTATGAAAAAGAAGACTTCTCCAGTCTTTATTAACTTTGGGAGAAAAATACCTCCCCAGCCTTGTTAGGGATTCTGAGGTTTTCTCAAACCTTTTCTATGGACACACCTACTCCACATGTTTTGTTTTGTTTTTCCTTTTGAGGGGGAATTCCCAAGATTTTATACCTGCAGAGCCAAGCAAAGTGCTGACAGCTTTCCTTTTGCTTTCCCTAAGGTGGTTCTGAATGCCTAGATCTGTGTGCTTTTTCAAAATCCCACTGAGTTGGGTTGGCTTTTTACATATGCTCACTAGCTGTCTACAAAGGCTAGTTCTCATCACCTTCAGGGTCATGCACAGGGAGAAAGCCTTGACATAGTGGTATTTGGAGCATTGGGGGTGCCTGTGGCCCAGTTGGGGGATCTTCAGGTGATGTATCCCTAGAAGCTTGTCAACAGGCTTTCTGATAGGGTCTGCAAAGCAGTTAGCAATATCCACCTCTCTTTGATTTATTTCATTAAGAGCCCTGGCTGCTGTTCTCCCATCCCTTCACTGCCCACCAGTCATGCAGCTCACAACTCAGTAGTCTGGATGGGGTGAGAGAGAAATAAACCTTTTTGGCAGAGTTCTGCAACCTGAGGGAGCCAAGCACTAACTGACATGCTCTCACCTTCACTCTTGGGAAAAGTCATGGGCTGAGAAGGTTTCTCGTGGTGATGCAGGTATAGTGAACCTGCTCCTCTTACCCTCTTCAGTGCATTCCATCTCAGACTGTTATTGCTCCAATTGTGTGTTATTACATCTCAGCTTGACTCCTAGATTTCCACAAATACCTGCTCCTACATGATTGTTGAAGTCAGTGTTCTTGGGGAAAGATGATAGAAAATTATTTCACCATTGACTATGTCACAACAGCATATATTTTCTATATTTTAATTGTGATGAGGGTTACATGAGTATATAAACTGGTTAAACTCATTGAAATGTATACTTAAAGTATATGCATTTCATTTTATGTAAATTATACCACAACCAAGTTAATTTAAAAAAAACCTTCAATGGTCATATTGATTAATAAGACTCTTGCTTTCAGAGACTAAATCCATCTTAAACTGGCTCAACAACAGAATTTATTGGCTCATATGACCAAATATAACTCATAGAACCAACTATAGGGAAGGTGAGAGGGAAGCCTACCTCAAATAAAACAAGAATAAGGAATTCAAATATTGACAGGGCTCTCGATGCCTCTTTTCAGAAGTATCTCTATTTTCTGGCTTCTACTTCTCAAGTTGACCAAAACAAGGATAGCTGACAGTTCGTGGACTTAAATTCTTATAGCTTCATGACCAGGAAAAAAAAAATTCTATTGGTTCAGATTTGAAAAATCTGGGAAAGGACTTTGATTGGTTTAGCTTGGGCCATATGGCCAACTCTGGACCAATCACTGTGGCTAAAGGTTTAGAGTACTATGATTGGCACAGACTGAGGTAAGCAGTGATTCCTTAACCAAACACTCTGATGATAAAGGCACAGTTATATAAGAAGACAATGGATACTCTCAGAATTTAGAGCCAGAAGCAAAAGAGAGGCAGTTTTTCAAAGATAAAAATAGCACAAACAAGATTCCTGAATCATTTAAAACAAAAATTCCACTCCTATTTGTTTATCTAATGGTGGACATTAAAGAAAAATATTTTAAATTCTCTAGGCTTGTGTCCAACCAGGACAGCAAATTCATAATGCATTTATTTTCCAACTTATCTACTAAGAGTATGAACATGTTAATTTGCCAAAAGTTGGTCAGGCTTTTCTACACGTTCTGAAGGAAGAGAACAATTGTTTTCTTAATTGCTTGGCTAATTGTATAAATGTGTAATTATAAATGTATAATTGTTTGGTTCAAATAAAGAGCTGAACCCACTGAGACACCACCAAGTCTCTTCTTACTTGCATATTGTAACATTGCTACACTGCTGGATTCCTTTTCACAAGTTGGGTTACATTCACTGCAGATGGTACATCTGACTTTAGAGCAGGTGTTGTAGCAGGTCTGGCCCACAGAATCTCTGTGCTTATCACCTGGACAGTTTCCAGCCACAGATTGGATTTGAATTGTTGAGGAGATTGTCAGGGAGATTGATAGTGTGAGCCATATTGGAATTACCTATGATAAATGACACAATTTTCTCCACTCTTCTCAAAAGACAAGCTGTGAATCACAAGACTTAAACTTGATGACTATCTCCTTCCATGTGGAAGATGGCTAAAAACACATTCACATCCAAACTGAGGTCACCTGAGCAAATCAGAGCACCCAAGCTTCACCGACTCACCACTAGGATATGGAAACCAATTGAGTATTACAATCCAAGATTTGCAGACTCAAAGGATATTTGTGGTAAAAAAAAAAAAAAAAATCTGTAATTCAGTTTGGCAACCGTTACTTCTTTCATGCTCAGCACTGTGCCAGGTTTTATTAGTTAGGTTAGGCTGGGCTGCAATAACAAATAGTCTGAAATCCCAATAGTTAAGTACAATAAAATTTCAGTGCTTACTTATTTAACAGTTGAATGACATTGGTGAGGTGAGGAGAGGGAGGACAGTGGTCATTCAGAGATAAAATATTCTTTTATCTCAATGCCTCCAAATTCAACAAGTCCCCAGAATCATTTTGGAAAAGGAAGAAAATTATAGATTATATGTGGGGGATTTTTATGGGACAAATCTAGAAGTAATATTTACCGTTTATACCCTATTCATTGTTCAAAATTTGATTACATGTCCCTAATCTAACTTTAAGGAGGCAGAAAATGTAGAGGGGAAAAAAAAGAAAAAGAAAGAAAAGGGAAATGAATACTGGTGATTATTAGCAACCTTTGCCATATAGGCATTGCAGAAATGTAGATGAGATAACAGCAAGTCAATTGAAAATTAAAATCTCCTAGAATGACATCAGTTACTTTTCATCTATAAACACATTTCAAGCTTTTACTTGCTTTTATATTCTCAGTGGATAAATTTCCCTTCTTAGAATGGGTAAAATTATCTCTCGAACCACAAAAGAAAATTACATTAAAATCTCCGAAATCTCAGTATTACCAGCTCAATCATCATAGAGAATAAGTAATTTGCTAACTTTAAGTATTTTTAAGCCAGAAAGCAAGATAAATCCAGGTTTAACCTAAATTATTAGGTTTATCAAGAAAGAAAAGGTTCACTATAAAATTCCCGTTTCATTCAAGAAAAGAAACCAATAGTACCATCCATAACTATTTCATAATAGTTAAACTGCATATAAATTATAAATAAGATTCAAATAAATCCACAATAAGGGAAACAATTATATACTTAATCTCTGTTCTTTTCATTGTACCCCACTTTAATCGTCTGAAATTTAGAAGCATAGGTAATTTTTTAAAAATATTTTGATGGCCAAGTGTGGTGGGAAGCTGGGAGAGCAGCTTACCATTTCTAGAATGTCAAAGGAGACATCTGTCATGGTTGCTGGAGCCTTTGGAAGAAGGACAGTTGTGTTTACACAGGTTCCAACGTTAGCAGCCACAGCTGTCCTTGACCAAGGAGCTACACTGTTGCACCACATCACCAGATGTCACCACATCTAACCTTAGAGCAATGCATACTTTCCCTGGACATCTTGCTGGTCCAGTTCAGCTTTGCTGGTGAAGTTTCCTGCTTCCTCCCAGTCATTCCAGCTAAGTATCCATTTCTATTCTCTGATGGGGTTTTGTTTAGTCCTCACTATGGCGTCCAGGTTTGTACTTTCATCCTGAACAATTCTGTCCGTATCATTACAGACGAAAGACACTAACAGACCTCAGACTGGAAGCATCCTCAGGACAGGCACCTTCTCTCTTTGCTCCATGCCACCCTGCAGAGTGGAGGCTCATAGGTCTTAAATTTATATTCATTTTCTTAAACTCTAGTTTCAGGAAAAAGATTTTTTTCTGGAGGTCAATGCATTCATGGTCCCATTCATAGAATTCGTATGATGGATAAGAGCATTTTTAACAAGCATCTTTTAATCATTATAAATGCCAGATTTCATCAGAAGCCTAGAGCAAGTATTATCACTGTGAGACAAACTAAATGCTACATGTGTCAATATTTACACAAGTAGATTACAACAGTGTGGTCTCATCAGTTCAGCTATTGTGTCTTGTGAGCTTAACTAAATTTCAAACTCCATAAGGAACTACATTTTCCCCTGAAGTTATTAAAGGGTAGATTTCTTTTAATTAAACTCATTTGCATGACTAAATTAGATTTAATTACTCTCATTCATTTCACTAATACCTTTCTTTGATTGGAGAAGGAGAACTTTTATAATTGATTAAAGTAGGATGCTCTGGCCTTCTCAGTTGATCCTGGAAAATAGTTCTCATTATGCTTTTAAATGACTGGGGGAGCAGAAATTTCTTTGATCCAGTTCTACCAAAAGCACTCTCCGTGAACTTGGGAAGGACACACAATCAATCGTTTTGCTTTTCAGTTTCTCCATCAGATAAGCACGGATAAGTACCAATTACAATGATATCTGTTTGGCCTCCCAGGCAACAACAAACGACGCTGTTGATGTGAAAGTGCTTGAAACATTTACATATATTCCAAACTATTAATATTATTAAAATTATTAATATCAGAAATTAAGGCTTTTTCTTTAAATAGTGCCTAAAAATGAAATTCCCCATTACCTTTTGAGTAGTAATCACTGTTTGTACAATTTCATATTATCAAAATTTACTATCTCATTGATTTATTCACTCTAGCCTGCGTGCATTCATTTGATACAAATTGTTTTTTCACACAATATTCCAGACATTATGATTATCCTTGGATAGAATTCAACAAACCCCTAAGAAGTCCCATAACTTTAATAAAATACATTCCTTCCTCATGAGTTCAGTCTTGAGAGACCATATGTAAACAAATACATTTCTATAAGCATAATAATAGAATCACATACATGATTCATGGTTGATGGCATTTAAAATAGATCTTGTGAGATAAGTTTTAAAAATTGGAGAGGAAGATTATTCTAGGACAAAGAAATTCTGTGTTCAAAGATAGTACTCAAGGTAGAATAGAATGACACATTTGGAAAACTCTAGCTTAGTTTGGCTTAAGTTTTGGCTTTGTTGAACGAGAGAGAACTAGTTATCCTGTGAATGAGTTGGCTTAAAGCAGATAAGTAAAATGACAATATTTGTGCATTAGGAAGATAATGAGGTAGCAATATGGAACTTAAATTAGAGGAAGGTAAGTCCAGTTAGGAAATTCCTTAGCTTAGAGATAATATAGTTCTGAAATAATTTAGTAGAAATAAATTTGAAGAAGAGAAAACAAAGATGAATATATTTCCTCAGTACTTATAAGGTAGAGTTGATAAGCAGAAGTTTAAGATTTTCTGTTTCTGCTTTGGATGATTTTGAGATACTGGTGTCATTACTGAAAATACAGAGACACACATTTTGGAGTGGGAGTGGAAGGAATCCTGATTTAAGCTTTGGGCACGTAATTTTGAAATAGTTCTATTCTGCCCTGGCTGGTTTGGCTCAGCAGTTACAGCGTCAGCCCGCAGACCAAAGAGTTGCGGGTTCAATTCCAGTCAAGGGCAAGTACTTCTGTTGAGGTTCAGTCCCAGCCCTGGTCAGGGTCATGCAAGAGGCAACCAGTCAATGTATCTCTCTCACATTGATGTTTTTCTCTCTCTCTCTCTCACTCGCTCGCTCACTCTACCTCCTCCCCACTCTGTCTGAAGATAAATGGAAAAAATATATATCCTCAGGTGAAGATTTAAAAAAAAGAAAGAAATAGTTCTATTCATAAAGATAAAATATTGGTCTGGACCTTAGAATGGGGATATAGAAGGAAGTTAAAGATTTGGGAGTTGTAATAGAGGTGTTTGTGTGTTTGTTTTAAAACTGCTCTTTTGTGAACATATCCCTTTCCAATATTACTGATTCTGGTTTGACTACCCATTAAAGACCTGGCCTCTACTCTCAGGGTTGAGAATCCCTGACCTAAGCCAAGCCAATCAGAAAACGAAATTATGTAGTGGTAAGAATGCTGGAAGAGAGAGGCTCGTGTTCTTTACAGCAGGATTATTGAGAACAAGTAAATCCAGAGTAACCAATGCAATCTTTGTCTCCATATAGGTCAAGTCTGCACCTGAAGCCAATACGGGGGATGGGGGGGGTGGAGTTAACACATTAAAAAAGATAGAGGTCTGCTGATGTTATTAAACCACCCGATCCAGCCAAGCATTTAGTTAACCCACCCTGAATGTTTTAGTCATTGAGTTTTATGCTTTATTCTTGTTTATGTTACATTTCTGTGATTTATATACAAAAGCATCTTAATTAATTCAGGATTTTTTACCAAGTGAGTCATATTTCACATTGTGGGAGAGAGTACCATAGGTCAAATCAGAGCTAGGAAGTGAGAAGAGAAAAAGAGCAAGGTAGTATAACCAGGAGGAACATGAAAATTAAGAGGTAGATAGAGGAAAAGAATCCCATAAAGAAACCTGGGAAAGAGCAATTAAGAGGCCTGGTAGTGGCGGAGGTGGAGGGGTAGATGACGGGAACCAAGGAGATGAAGGGAGTATCAGGAATAATGGAATGGAGAGAGGTGAGGTCACATTAAATAAGACAAGATATATCAACATGTCTGTCTGATTCCGCTATCTGAAGGTCTTAGGTGACTTTAGTATGAATCATTTCAGTAGAGTGGTGGGTGCGAGACAGATTGAATAGGTGTGAGAAAGTCAAGTCAGTGAACTGGATTCACCTTTCAAGAAGATTATCTGTAAAGGGAACTGGGAAACTAGACTACCTACATGGGAATACAGGCTAGAAGGAGAGTTTCTTTTTAAGCTGGGAGAGATGGCACCTGTATTTATGCTGAGAAAAAGTACCATTTTCTCCTTTATTGTTGAAACATCATACATTTTACTGTGGTTGGACTTGTACAGACTGAACCGACATAAAATGTCAGTTAGATAAGAACAGTTCATAAATATGAATTAGAGGCCTGTTGGTCTCTTTCAATCATTTATGTAAGTTCTAGAGGTTTCAGATATTTTGATATTTAGCTTTTCTTTTGTACTAAAAAACAAAATAGCTATTTTTGAACAAAATATGCATAGTGAGCCATGGCACAGCATACTTTATTTCTTTCATCCATAACATAATGGAAGTAGGAGCTAATGACTGGCTCATTCACATTTTTAAAAAACAATATATTTTATTTGAAAAACTTGCTTTATTACTGAACAGAACAGTGTTTGCAACAGAAGGTTGTCATGATCTATTTTAAGATAGCTGTGTTAGCTGGAGTTGAGATAATTTGATCTATTCCAATAAACTAGCTCAAAGCTTTGCATTAGTTGGTGACAGTTCTACTGATTAGATGTCATCTCTTTTAACCCTATTATTACAATGTGCAAGGAACATCTACTGAGCCACTTAGAACATGAATTTACTTGTCAGCTTCATCTTTTTTAAAGGCAATAACAACAAATTTGGTAAAGAACGTTTAAAAAGGAAAGCAAAACATTACTTCTTACATAAGGCATTCTGTTTTTAGTAAGTAGCCTATTACTCATTTTAAAAAATCATCAAATCTTGCACTAAATGATAATGTTCTCATAGTCTCTTCTGAGTCTTCTAGCCTGTAAACAAAATCTAGGGTAGGATACACTAAAATAACTCATAATAGTGGATGGATTATAGAAGATTAAAGGTCTATCTACTCAGGATATAGACACCTGCTTAGGAAGCACTTGGAGGTGACCTTTTTTCCTTTCAGCCCACATTTGGGTGCCTGGCTTGGGTGTGTACAGTCATAAAAGGGAATGTGTCATGAAAAGAAATGGAAACAAACAAATCACAATACCAAAAGGAAGAAAAAAATCTCCCAAACCACACTTTCACAGTCCTCTATTTATACTAGCACATTCTGGGAAAATCACTCAAAAACCTGTTACTAATCATTTAAACCTTAGGCTGTCGACATTTTTCTGCTTTGCTAGCCAAATAGTCATGTGCAGCAGCCAGAGGGTTAAAGAGCCAGATTTCCTGTCCCATACTGTAGCTTTGTGTGAGCAATATGGAGGACCTCATCATCGCTGCCTAGGCTCCTGTTGAACATGAAGGGGTCTATCCAGGCAAAAATATGTGCAGCCTTCTGGGCCAGATTTGCACCGGAAGGGCTTCTAAGTTGGCTGTGCAGTGGACTAGGCTGTCCAGACCTGCTGTTCCACAAAGGCCAAGATTCTCCCTCTGTGTGTCTAGTTCTCCAGCCAGCAGACCATGCAAAGCCTGCTTTGCCCAGGTCCAGACACTATGAGAAAGTCTTTGTGTTGTTTTAGGAAATACAATATACATTTTAGTGTAACTGAGATTATTTAGATTTTGATAGAGCAAAACCAGAAATATTTCAGTTTTCACATAGAAATAAAGTAAGTGAAACAGAACACAGAACTAGGTAGTTTCTAGAATTTAGACTGTAGAAGATAACAGAATTGTTTATTTCTTGATTTAAAAAACGTATAGTAAGTCAACTATACAACAAATTATGTCTCCAATGGCCTAAAAACAGTGCTTTAGTTGTATTATTTTGATGAAAGATTTTTGATATACTGACTATATGTACTGTATTCAATTTCTTTATTAGATATGTTAGGAGGGTTCCATGTCAAGGGAATGAGAAAATAACTCTCTTAAGATCTCAGTCACACATCATTGTTGTACTTCAGGACATAGAGTGCAGAATTCTTTATTTTATTTTTCTCCAGCTCTGTTCCTTTGACTCACTTTTATCCACATTTGATTAACAGAATGAGAACAAACGTACTGAAAGTAAGAAATATTCTGTAGACAATTAGTATTTTTCACTTCATAAAAATAATCAAACTTCAATTTCAATTTGACAAGAAATATGCCTACACTATCTCCTCCTATAAAGTTCCCCAATGGGAATCTAGACTTTGAAAAATCTAGTCTCTGATCAAATAAAAGGCAACAGAAACCTTAAAGACAAGCAAGAGAAAGCTCAGCCTATGGCTGAAGACAGTTCTCATCAATACCCATTGGGGTTCAGTCATCGTGACCAGAAATTTGAAGATAAGCCTTGCAGGTAAAAACCAAACCAGTGAAACACTTGATTCATCTTTGCTATCTGAACATTTATCCTACTTGTTCAGAAATCTGACTGAACTAGATCAATACATGTTCCTGAGCCTCTTGCTGTCATAGTCCAAGCTCAGTGATCTAGTGGAGATGAAGACTGACCCAGGATAAACATAAGCCACTACGGGTCCTTGGAGTCAGACTCAAAAACTTAGATTCCATTGTGCCCTAAATTATCAAATGTGTTTCCTGTAAAGAAAGGACTACTGTTTAAAATGTTTGATAATCTGACAAGGCCATAAGGCTTAATGGAATCGATGATTACACACAGATGGACGATTAACTCTCGAGGTTTAACGTTAAAAAAAAAAAAAAAGTAACTGTGCTGGATTGCTACTTAATGGATTACACTGCCCATATGGAAAAGAACTATACCCTAAATATACCCAGAATGATGGAACAGGTGGCAGAATCTGGGCAAGGCTGCTTGGAATGCACAAAAGCATTCTGAACTTGTAACTGCCAGAAAATTTCTGGAGGAAAGAAAAAAAAGAGGAGGGGGGAATCTTTGAAACTGTTAACTTTTCTACATTTTGGAAATATGAATTGCAAAAATAATTAGAAAACTGAACCCCAAAGTATATATTTTTTTCATACTATCTTTCAGAAAACTGCAAACTATGTTTGTAACTGAGGTACAGTTTAATGTATGGGTTATTATTTAGCTTCAACATAAACTCGATAAGGGCAGAAACCATAACTTCCTTGATGACAGCTACATCCTCCAAAAGATATAATAGGGAGAATGAGATTAAAACTATTAGCTGAAGTAAAATTTGGGAATTATATTTGGATTTCATATGCTTTAATAGTGATTTATGTCCCCACTTCCATGGATAAACAAGAGCTGCATATATGGAAATAGTGACAGGAAATGAACACCAGTAAGCATTTCCATGTAAAAAAGCAAATGATAAGGTAGTATAATTCGAATTAAAATTATTGCTGAGAGAAGGTAATTTATTGAAATATTAATAAGCTTTCAAACATCAAAAACTGTCTTCTGGGCATGGAAGGGTGTGGGAATAGAATTTGGAAGGTCTTAGTAATGATGAACTTAATAGGCAAGCAAGATGAAGCATTTACTAAGTGCCGAGAATGAATTTATTTATATATATATATACTTTTTAATATGACCCTTTGGGTTATTTCTCATTTTACTGATGAAGAATCTGAAGGTCATTAAGTGGTCTTCCCAAGGTTGGGACTAAGAGAGATTGGTCTCGTCAGTGTCCCTTCACACATAGCCATTTTGGTCAGTGCCCCTTTTACCATGATCCCTCCCTGCTTCTCCCATTTTGCACGTCCGAGCATCCTTGGTCCCTTCTTTGTGCCTGATGCCTTCCATGTGCCTTATGGGTGCACACTGTGCCATGGCTCTATTAGGACCTTTAGAAAAGCATAAGGATAGAAGAGACCATAGAGCACTACAGACCACAAAATAGTTAATTACAATACTAATACAAAATGATAAAATAAGTGTGAAAAATCTCCACAGCATACTGTTTCTCCCCAATTAAGTTGTAAATTTCTTTTCTTTTCTTTTTTTTTGGAAATGTCTCTGCTTTGTTGTGCCTACTGGGAAATTCAGTAAAGCTCTATCTTTGGGTTCACTGAACAATTCTAAAAATTTATGAATTATCTTAGTTAAATCAATCGTTACTTTTCATTACATAATTTCAATGATTAATACTTTCAGATCTCTATTATCAATCTACAATAAAAATGGGACACACTTAAATAATCTTGTACAATCACTCAGACCAGAGTATAGAGACACAGCTTTTTCTAGATCTCTCTTGAAAGCATGTTCTCCAGCTTTCCATACATGGGATTTTGATACATTTTGGTCTATGTATACTATTAAAGTAATTTTTTTTCAGATTTTGTGCCCTACCCAAAAAAATTCTTATCACTAATGACAAACAATATAAAACAGTAGAAAGGAGACGCCCTTTCAGTTTTAATATTTTATTTTCTGCTAATTAGTTGTAAACTATATTCTTTTAAATGTTCTGGGCCTTAGTTTCTCTCCTGCTTATATTATAAGAATTCTGAAACAAATTAACAAATGAAATATATAAAGTTGTTGTGAACGTGAGAACAGCGCCTGAGCTGTTGAAGATTGGGGATTACGTGCTTTCCTTCCCCATGGTGTCCTGGACAACAGAGATACTCAGTTGACTTCTCTAAGTGATAAATGAAGACAATTCTTGCCCCAAAAGATTGTAAAATCCTTGAGGGCAGGGGGCATACCTTATAGCTGAGTCTCAACGAATGTGGGCTTAAATAAGAAAGCCTTCAAAATACAATTGAGTAGTGTAGAGGACAATGAAATACAAATAATTTAGGTAGAAAATATTTTCCAGTTGCACTATTAGTGTAGTAGCCTTTGTTATTTTGCAAATACTTTTATGGAAGATAAAGTATTTGTATCACAGAAATCTAGATATTCTTTACTTACATGACTATCAGATTTGCTCTGTATCTATATAGAATTATTAAATTGATGATCAATTATAGTCTTAATTTTTAATTTATTATAGTTTCCAGTTCTACATGAGCTATTTCTGTGTCCCAAATGATAGCCTACTACTTTGAAGATGTGGAGTAGAAAGTATGTTGATGGAGACTAGTGTTGAATTATAAGTCTTTATCCTTTTATCAGTTGATAGCTGTACTTTTAATAAGATATCTAGAATCACTGTTTAATGTCCTTAAAATATTTAATATTGAATCAAATTAGGTATATTTTATTAAATGTCCTACTAGTAATCTTTAAATGGCAGGTTTGTTTTATTTATTCATTTTTGATACAATATTTTTTTGCCTGACAGGTACTCAATCTAGTGATTGCAATGGAATCTTAAAAGCTTATCCTAGCCCTGGCCCATGTGGCTCAGTTGGCTGGAGCATCATCGTGTGCACCAAAGTGTCATGGGTTCCATTCCTGATTGGGGCACATACGTGGGTTACTGGATCGATCCCCAGTCAGGGCACATACAGTGAAGAGTAACTGCCTAAAGGGTGGAGATTAAGTAGGATTACCATCATTTCACACTAATGAATGCAAATGCAAGGTTAGCTCTTAAGGAAAAATCTTAAGAAAGCCTGTGAGATAAGTCACCTCAACACTCATGCCAAGGGTAAATAGGTTGACTGAGATGTTATATTAATAATTAACCATACAAGATTAAAAGAAGTAATGTTTGTTCCTTTTGAATTCATAGCAGAATCTCTATTTAAAAACACAGTCTTCATTCCGAAATTCCAACACATTTTGTTATGTAGATCATATTTGCTGTTTCCATAGAACTAATCACGATCCTGGAAATGGCCCTGGTCACTTACTTCTTGGTCAGTCCAAATATATGCTACCACTGCTCCTCTGAAGGCCATATCACAGGGAAAGAGTGGTGATATTGTCTACAGGATGGACTTCAAAGCCAGGGAAGTAGAAGTGGTTGTTTATTGGTTTTGTATCATCAAACACAATGGGAAATAGCAAGCTCTTAAGAATACATATAAAATATGTAAAGAAACAAAGGGTCAGGCAAGATGAACAGTAAGTGCAGATTCCCTGGCATTTACAGATGACCTTAACTTTATCACATGACTTTCTTATAGCAAAGAGGGAAGAACATTTGTACCAATCTGGCCACTCAGAACTCAACATGACAATTTAGGAATATGTGCGGTGGGGGGAAACGGCAAGAGCTGACATGTATTGGTTAGTAATGCTTTTGAACCAATTCTTATGGCAGTTTACACCATAGCCTGATGATGAGATGATTATGGACATGTCAGATAATTCCTAGGCAGAAAAACACTCAGACAGACAGCACGATTGCTTCAAACCACGTGTCACAAATGAAACTTAGTCTTGATTGCTCTCTCCTCATAAAACAACAAAGGTAGACCAAAACAGAATGAGCATGATTACATTGGAAACAACCATAATTGTCAGTACTTGTCTTCACCCTACTGTCTACATAGGTATTACCTTATACTGGTAATTTTTTGCCTTCTCCCTTCCCAGCCTCTATTAGCCTCCCTACACTCCACCTATGCCCAGCTAGGCATCATTCGTCTCTTTATGCTTTGGTTTTAAATCTCCTAAAAGTAGGGTCTCAAATTGCATATTTATGTACGCATATATGTATATAGTCCCATTGTGCACTCACCAGTGTTACACACGCACACACTATAGTAAAAAGAGTAAAAAGAATATCTTAAATCATAAGCAACCTCCCAAAAACAAAACTGTGAATGTCAGACTCAGGGAACCTGGCCTAAGAAAGTGCTCCCCATTTTAATTTCCTTTGAGAGTCAGCAATCTGTGGCTACTGACTAACACTCCTTTCTAATCAGAAACCTTGGAGACAGTTTCATTCAGGTATGCTTAGTCCTTTCTCTGTAGATGGTTTTAGAATTGTTTTAAGTTGCATGAAATTCAGTCTGTGGGACCCTCTTAAATAGGACTTCTTTTTGTGTAATAATCAGTACCTATAAAATTCCATCACGCTTTAATTAAAAATCTTGATTTTCCTCATCATGTGGCTCTAGTAGAGCTGGTGTTCCACCACCATCTGTGAGTTGTATGTGCAACACCTTTCATTTTAATCTGAGTGATTTGTTCTAAAACCATGGGGGATACCTGGAGTGCACTGATACAGAGAAGCAAGGACTGTGAGTCCTATCACCTCTCTAGGGGCCACTTGTGGGCATGTTAAAGGCTTTATATATTACATATTTTTTTTTACAAATTCACTGTCAGAATTCCTTATTAATCACACAGCTTCTGGGAACAAGCTCCATAAAACTCAGCACAAAACACTTGTAATATATTTCCTTATGCCTCTATTATCCATCATCACAGGTCCTCTTGCTATCCTAAATCCAACATGCTACATAAAAAAAGCATGCTATTATCAGAAAAATATTATACAAAGTGTTCTGTCACGTATTGTCACCTGTACATTGCTATGTACCTGTGTTTGAAAATAAAATAAGATGGCCATTCCAAGGCTCATGATACGCCCAAGAGCAAGAAGGAAGAAAGGTCTTTACAGATACCTGCAAACCCCAATCCAAGCTTTTATACTTGAGACTTGTTCACTTATTTACCTTTTTACTGAAAATAATTCTGGGGTTTATTTTGCCGTTTCGAGGGGCTTCTTTTTCTTAGTTAAACCATTTACTTGAGGTTTTAATTTTTTTTCTTAGCCAGTTATTTTTTATTAAATTGTAGCCCTCAGCTTCCGACTGCAATAACAGATGTCACCTAGTTGGAGTGAGATCAGAAGATTCCGTCTGAATGAACGTAAGGAAAATATACCACTGTAGTAGAGCGAAGCTGGGTACCGTTTAGACGGTTGGAGAAGTCTGCTCAAGATAGAAATTAAACTAAAGATAGGTCTTGTGTTTTACTTTAAACCATTTAATGATTCGTTTAGAAGTCAAGGAAACAGACATGGGGAGTTGACAATTTCATCCACGCAGTTTTCTCTCAAGATTTTAATATACTCATGTTAGCAAATAATGCTGGGTAAAGCACAGCTTCTAATGTCCCTTAGGAAATTGCTACTGCACAAGTATTTATTTATTAAGAAAATTGAAACTGTCACCTCAGGTTTTATTTATTTTGCATTTTCACATAGTTTGCCTTTTGCTGTGAAACTATATTTAGGTCTGTTTAAGCTCAATGCTCTTCCATATTTACTTATTTAACTTAACATTTACTGAGCATCTTTTTATGACATAAAATGTTCTGGAGCATGGCATTCCCCTTGGGCACTAAGAATGCTATGTAGAGAGATCAATAATAGATACAAATTGAGAGATAAATTTATAAAAATAAATACATAAATGAATATCTAAAAACAAACATGGTAAGGTGATAATAGAGTATGGGTATTAATAGAATAGAGAGCTTATTTTAAAATGCTTTTTATTTTAATACATTTATCTCATTGTTTAATAACTATTTATAAGCCTGACAATAAAGTTGTCATTATTCATAAATATTATGGAAACTTCAAAACAAAATTTATTCCTAAATTCTGTTCATTAGTTGAAAATATTTATTGGATTAAGTGCTAATTAATGCCCTATGTAACAGCTCCACTTTTAAGAAACTCATAGAAAAATTTCCACCAAATAAATCCTAAAGCAAATCCTCAAACAAACTTGCCCCGTCTTAAGTTTTTCGTGTTTTTTTATTCTCTAATTTCAGATCATTTCTATTATCTCTTTCTTCAAATGTGCCCCCGCCTTTTTTTTACTTTTTTTCTGAAAAGTGGCTATATTTTCTTTTGTACACTCTGCAAGCTAATATAAGTGCTTTGCTATTAAATAAAAAGGCAAAATTTCCAGATTCCCCCACAGAATTCTCCAACATTGCTGTATATATTGCTCTAGGGTAGTTCTCTGGCAAAAATATTAACCATGACCAATCCCAGAACATGGTGCAAAGGGATAGAGGAGAAAGGTTGACTGTTTCTATTTGCTGTAAACTCTCTGTGCTAATTCTATCTCATTTGGAAATTCCCAACTTCTTTATTAGTTAATAAAGCTCCTATATTTACTTCACAATGAATGCTCTACCAAGCTATTCATAAGTTAATTCTGAACCCACCAAATTATTTCATGTTCTGTCACAATTCCACAAGCCCTTGACTCATTAAAATTGCAAATTTTATACTGTTTGCAAGAAAAATATGTGATCAATTTTTAGTATGCCAGAGTGTCCAACAAAATGCTGGAAAACTAGAAATAGGACTTTAACGGTGATTACCAGAGAAAAGAGGGGGGGAGATTGAAGAGGATAAGGGGGGGATAAGTGGTGATGGAAGGAGAATTGACTTATGGTAGTGAACACACAATACAATATACAGATGATGAATTACAGAATTGTACGCCTGAAACATATATAATTTTATTAACCAATGGCACCCCAATAAGTTCAATAAAAAAGAGAAATAAAAATTTTGTGACTATGTATGGTGACAGATGTTAAAAATAATAATAAAAATAAACAACAAAAAAACATTAATTTTAAATTCAACCTAATATTTTCTTGAGCCACTACTTGATTCAATGTACTGTAAAAAATACAACACAAAGGTAAATAAGACAGCTCTAGTTCTCAAAAGAGGGATGCTTTAAAAAAATGATAGAGGATTTTGGTGCAGGGCTAATGGAGTTAGGAGACAGAGGCAAAGAAAACTTCAGGTCACAGGTGACACTTGAGTCGGTGTTCAGGGGAAGGCAGTGGGTGAAGAATATTTCAGGCAACAGAATGAAATGAGCAACGGAAATAAAAAAGTGCAAATGCCTAATCAATATTTACTGAATGAAATGGTCCTAGTGACAATCAGATCTTTTTATTTTTAAATTTGTTTGGCAATGGGCTGAATTTCCCCACTTTCTAGTCTCCTGAACTCTTTGAGCACTGAGTGTATTTCATCACCTTTTTAAAATTGATTTTTGTAGATAAAGTGGATATTTCTATATCTACCCATCTGCTAATCAGGGAGCATTTTGAAATTGAGTGTGAGGAAAAAGAAAAATAAAAGAGACCATGAAGCTGTGTTACATCTTGAAGTGCATTAAAATATAAAAACAAAAACTAGGAACACACTCCAAATGACTCATCTGTTTTTCAGTATTCCACAACTGAGTGACAATAACTGGCAGTATAATACTTTCACAGTGTCATCCTGGGGGAACATAGGGTTCCATAAGAATACATCTCTAGCATCTTCAACATCACCATTAAAATGACTTATTTGTTTCTGATTAATTAGGACCGAGTTTCTTCCTTCTTGGCATTGTGTTTTTCCTCCTGTTCAGTCTATCTGGACAGGCTAGATCTGCGTGGGCATGCACCAGTTTGTGAAATTCTGGATCAGAACTCAGTGGCTTTGCAACAGCGATAAACCTAACTTCTGGTAACTGTGAATTTGTGTTCCAAAGTGCCACGAACCACACGGTAAGATGCCACAAAAAGGAGCAGTAACTGGGTCGGGTTTTTGGCAGTCTTCACGAAGCAGTAGCTCCAATGCCGGCTTGCCAATGATTAAATAGAGCTGAGAAACATTTTTTTTCCACTTATCTTCCTTTAGTAGAACAAAAAATTCAGATGGACTGATGGGGAGTGGAGAGGAAAAGGAAAACTCTTTAGAAAAGAGGAGTTTAATTGACAACTACCTAAAGTCCAGTTATTTGTGTTCAGTAAGAACAGAACTTGAATAAGGGTGTAGCCACAGTGTGTGTGTGTGTGTGTGTGTGTGTGTGTGTGTGTGTGTGTGTGTGTTGGGGGAAAGGTTTCTGTTGAAATGGGGTGGAGGTGAGAGTCTTTTCTCTCTTCTCCACAATCCTGTCAGAGTGCATGGATGACTGTCAACAAAGTCTTCAGAAGGATGCCAGTTCCCTAATACTTTTTATTACATCATCATTAGGTAATTAGGAATACATTTGCTATTTTGGAAAACCAAAACAATATGCTAGACTCAATGCTGAGCCTCTTGGAAGAATGATTGGAAGTTCAGCTTAGCATCACTAAGCACAAGTGACATCTGCCTTGTGCAAAACATACCCAACTCTGTAGTTCTGAATATGCTCTCTCCAATGAGTTCTTGATTCTCAATGAGCAAGCAATGACTATGTAAGGAAGCAAAAGCTAAGACAAAACTGGAGAGCAAACATTTGAGAGAAAGCACTTAGGGAAGCTAGCTGACATGCTTTGTAAAATACCACAACTATTACCTTTCTGAGTGTTTAGAAAAGAAATTATCTTAAAATGAAACACTTCTTTCTTTCTTCATCCTAGTAAATTCAGTCAACAGGATTTAGCACTGAGAAGAAGCCCAGAAGGTTTAAAATCCTGTAAGGAAAAAATAGGTGTATTTTTAGAATTATGGTAACAGCTGCTAAGAAATGTATTTCTATTTTGTATTTAGTCTAAGCTGCCTAATGTGTGGTACAGAAAGATAACATAGATAAGGCAAGTGGAGAGAATTATAGCAAAGTGAACACTATCTTTGGTTGTTGAAAGAAAAATTAAGTACTAAAGATGGTATTTTATTAAAATAAAACTATAAATTATATATCTAATAGCTAAAATTTGATAGCTAGACTCTCTCAATCTCTCCCTGTCTTCTCCTAGTCTCCCTTTATTTCTTATCTATTTTTAAAATCTTTTCCTAATAGAATCATAGGAATCATTAACATACTAATATAGATAGTATTTTAAAAATCACCTTCAAATGCCCTCAAATATGCTACACCTGTAAATATATATATATTTGAGCAAATAAATAATCTGCTATGAAATTTTCACATTTGTAAATTTTTTTTATTTTTTTTGTTTGTTTGTTTTATTAATTTATTTTTGTTACAGATGTTTCTCCTTTTTTCCCCATTGACACCCTCCTCCCCGACCCCCCACCCCTTCCCCAGCTTTGTTGTCCATGTCCATCAGTTATGCATACATGGGTATAAGTTCTGTGGTTTATCTCTTCCCTCCCCCCTCCCCCTCTTCTGCGGGTTGTCAGTCTGTACCCTACTTTCACATCTCTGGGTCTACCCTGTTCCCCAGACTGTTATGTTTATTATATTCCACAAATGAGTGAGATTATGTGATATTTGTCTTTCTCTGCTTGGCTTGTTTCGCTTAGGATAATACTCTCGAGGTCCCTCCATGTCGTCTCAAAGAATAAGAGATCTTTCTTTCTTACAGCTGCATAGTACTCCATTGTGTATATGTACCACAGCTTTTTTTATCCATTCATCCACTGATGGGCACTTGGGCTGTTTCCAGATCTTAGCTATTGTAAATAGTACTGCTATGAACATGGGAGTACATGTATTCTTTCTGATTGGTGTTTCAGGTTTCTTAGGGTATATTCCTAGAAGTGGGATCACTGGGTCAAATGGCAATTCAATTTTTAATTTTTTGAGGTAACACCACAGTGTTTTCCACAGTGGCTGCACCAGTCTGCATTCCCACCAACAGTGTGCTAGAGTCCCCTTTTCTCCACTCCCTCGCCAACACTTGTTGTTTGATGATTTGTTGATGGCGGCCATTCTGACAGGTGTGAGGTGATACCTCATTGTTGTTTTAATTTGCATCTCTCTGATGATTAGTGATGTTGAGCATTTCTTCATATGTCTCTTAGCCATTTGTATGTCTTGTTTGGAGAGGTGTCTATTTAGTTCCTCTGCCCATTTTTTAATTGGGTTCTTTGTCTTCCTTTTATTGAGTTGTATGAGCACTCTATATATTTTGGAGATTAACCCCTTATCTGAGGTATCATTGGCAGTTACAGTCTCCCATATAGTGGATTCCCTTTCCATTTTGATGGTTGTTTCTTTTGCTGTGCAGAAGCTTTTGAGTTTGATGTAGTCCCATGTGTTCATTTTTTCCTTTGTTTCTGTTGCCTTAGGTGATGTATCAGTGAAGATTCTGCTGTGTATGATGTCCGAAATTTTGTTTGTAAATTTTTTTTCTTTATTGATTTTTAGAGAAAGAGGAAGGGAGAGGGAGAGAAAGATAGAAACATTGATGAGAGAGGACATCGATTGGCTGTCTCCCGCATGCCTCCCACTAGGGATCGGGCCCACAACCTGGGCATGTGCCCTGACCGGGAATCGAACCAGCGACCTTTTGGTGCATGGGTTGACGCTCAACCACTGAGCCACACCAGCCAGGAAAATTTTCACATTTTTAAAATAGAGATTTTTACATAAAACTCTTATGGATTTAATAAGAAAACTATTTCGCAAATGACTAAATGAGTTAACTATTTTTTATTTCCTCATAATGAAATTTTGATTCAGAATTATTATTAAACCGTAGCATAAAGATAAGAAGAAACATATGTATGGCAACACTTTCACATATTAAAATGGGTGAGATAGAGATATCACCTCACACCTGCCAGATGGCTGCCATCAACAAATCCTCAAACAACAAGCACTGGTGAGGATGTGGAAAAAAATGTTACTCTAGTACACTACTGGTGGGAATGCAGACTGGTGCAACCACTATGGAAAACAATATGATGCTTCCTCACAAAAGTAAAAATGGAACTACCATTTGATCAAGTAATCCCACTTTGTGGAATATATCCTAAGAAGCCTGAAACACCAATCAGAAAGAATATATGTACCCCTATGTTCACAGCAGCATTGTTTACAATAGCTAAGGTCTGGAAACAGCCCAAGTGTCCATCAGTAGGTGAGTGGATAAAAAAGCTGTGGTACACATATACAATGGAATACTATGCAGCTGTGAGAAAGAAAGATATCTTGCCCTTTGAGACAACATGGACAGACCTGAAGAGTACTATGCTGAGCAAAATAAGCCAGTCACAGAAAGACAAGTACCACATGATCTCATTTATTTATGGAACATCAGGAACAAAATAAGCTGTTGACCAAAAGAGATCCAGAGTCATGGAAGAAGGGAACAGATTAACAAACCTCAGAGGGACAGGGGGTGGGAGGGGTGGGAAGAGATAAACCAAAGAACTTATGTGCATATATGAGTAACCAGTGGACACAGATATTAGGTTGGGGAGAGCGGGAGGGGCGTTGGAGCGGGAAGGAGGGGGTCAGTGGGGAAAAAGGGGGGCATCTGTAATATTTCAACAATAAAAAAAAAGTAAATAAAATAAAATGGGTAAGATATTTAGGATTTTGTTTTGCCTGTGATTGGATTTGTTAAAAAATAACGACATCATGTATTTGGGAAATGGATATCTGTTATTAAACACAGTATTTGT
The DNA here is from genome assembly GCA_030848825.1 of Tadarida brasiliensis. Taxonomy (NCBI): domain Eukaryota; kingdom Metazoa; phylum Chordata; class Mammalia; order Chiroptera; family Molossidae; genus Tadarida; species Tadarida brasiliensis. The sequence continues at coordinate 56,154,253 of CM061257.1, read as the reverse complement.
GTTATGTTTCTAAACCTTGGGCTTCTTTTACCCTTGGAATTGGGGGCAGGGACCACTTCTCTCAATAAAAGCATACAGGCTTTTTCTCTTTGGGGACTTTTCCATCTGATCTCTGCTGGGAAATAGCCTGGGGCTGGTCAACCTGAGATGCTGTACATGTGGTTTGTAACTTAGGGACTGCTATAAAAATGTAATGTATTATTTTATCAATTATATTAATAATATTGTCATTGTGATTAATAGTAATTAGTAAGTGAAAATTTAGAAAGTTCAAGAAATCTAAAAAAAAGTGCTTTTAATAATTATTCCTTGGTCTACAATAACACATCTTAGTTCTTAACTTTCCTTTTTTAGATGTTCTGGAAATGTTCTGTAGTTTTCTCTACAGTTGATACACACACATAAAAGTCAGAACACCATATTTCTCTCATTCAGACCCCAGAAGATGAAACTCATCGCCATCATCAACCATCCCTCCTTCTACTCCCTTCCCCGACAGCTCAGATTCAAGTGTTTATTCTCACTCTCTTCTCTTCCACTGTCCTCCTGGCTAACTGGCTGTTTCTCTTTCTCACACTTAAATCTCCTTTCTTCATTGTTATGTACTCCAAAGATTTGGGAGAGCACTCCTCAGAGGACCTGTAAGGTGTCTGCAATCTGTTTACCACGCAGCTCACCTCCACCTCCCAAGACACAACCTATCCCAGACTTTACAATGTCATCTCTCTCCCATTGGCAACAGGAAAAAAGTAATTTAAAATAGTGTTTTTCATATATGGCCATAAAATATGCCCAGGAACCACTTTAGAAAGAAATATTGTGCTCAATCTGGTACCCTTGGAAAAGATGATTATGGAAAATCGTTTCGCGCCTTGAAAGCTGTGAGCGTGTCTGACTCCCTTATATCAGCCGCGCCAGTCACAGAGGATAGTGCAATGGGAGACGGTCAGGTGCCTGTTACACCACATTTAATTTAATTGTTTTAATTTTATTTTCAAATAGAAATTGAACATTTTATGAGTCTTTTTCTCAATAGTTCTGTTTACTGAATTACAAAACATTTCCTCCCCCAGTGAGTTACATTTTGCTACAGAGACCACAAAATATAGAATAAGAGATAGTCAACTGATAGTCAACAATGGTCCTTTGGTTAATAATCAAAATAATATCTGTCAAATAGTGAGTATTTCTATATGTCAGGATATATTTTAAGTGCTTTACATATTTACCTCACTCACTAAAACAAACGTATAAGGCATAAACTATTATTATCTATTTTACAGATGAGGAAATTCAGGCACAATAAGGATAAACAATTTGCTCAAGTTCGCACAGCTAGTAAGCAATTGAATGAACATTTGAATCAATGAAATCTAGATTGAGAATGCACAAGTTTAAAACAAAAGTTTCAGGTTTGCATGACAAATTTTATTTCCAAAATAGTGGTAACATGAATGTATAATCTCAAAAGGGCCACCAAGTTTATTTAAACTCTCCTGTTATATACTGTTATGACTACCAGACTTTTCACAAGGAAAATATGTGCAACTTTACAGCCTAGGCATCTCTAGAATATTTAAAAAAATAATAAATAATACATCTGCATGTACAAAATATCTATTTTTATAAATACACTTTATGAGTGAGATGGAGAGAAGAGGATAGAAAAAATCTTTACCATAGTAAAAAGTTTAAACACTGAAAGGACAGTTGAGACATCAGACTTATTTGAAACAAGCATACAGAAAAAAGTGGCTACAATTCTTCCTCTCCCTGAATCTGAGTGCTTTGCAAAATAGCTTTGCACTCCTTTCATCACGAGGACTTTATTTCTCCATCTCTTACACCTGAGCTGTCCTTTTAGTTTGATTTGGCCAAAAGAATGTGGTGGAAACGATGAACCAGTTCTAAGCCTAAGTTTCAAGGGGCTTTTCATGGTTGCACTCTTGCCCTTCAAACCCAGCAACTGCCACATGAGCAAGCCCTGGCTAGCCTGCTAGATGTTAGCAGAGATGTAGCATAGTAGCCCCATTGCCTCACCCAACAGCCAGCCAACTCCTGGAAACAGAACTACCTAGCTGACCTGTCCTCTTAACAAAGATGCACGGGCAAACCCAGGCAAGAGCGACAGGCCTGGTCCAGGTCAGCACAAGCATCTGTGTTACCCATAGCCATGTGAAAAATAATACATCATTAATGTTTAAGCATCTATGTTTTGGAGTGGTTTGGTATGCACTAATAGATAAGTGAGGTGGCCCATATTATAATTACTTAGATATTAATAGCCAGTATTGCTTTTATATGAAAATGTGCTGCTATCATCCTGGATTGCCATAACTTAATCGCACTCATTTTTAACTGGTAAAACTTTCCTCAAAACCATCAAAATAAAAACAAAGTTCACTTATGTGACAAATTTCATCTTTGCTGTTTGCAGCAGTGGCATTGCCCATAATGATTTGTCATGCAATTTTATTTTCAAAGCTCAAAATTAATTACAAACATGAAACAAATCATGTTGTTAAGACATACATTAAAAACAAATTACTATCTCAAAATGGATAATTTACAGCTTGGAAAATTAATTGATTAAACCCAAAGTGCATAAAAATAATTGGAAAAACTGAGGAGTGAACAAACCAATGACAATGTTATCTAATGAAATAAAAAAGAATGTATAATGAGCAAAACCAGAGCCAAAAATCTCAATAGTTATAATTAAACCATAAGACCCTGGGTGGTGAAATCCCAACTTGGGGAGCATCACTATATTACAGGATGGGCAGAAGACACAAAAAACTAAAACCTATACCTTTAGCAAAGTCAATATAGAAACTATAATGTTGGTATTAAAATCAGTGACACATTTTAAAAATACAAGATATGTAATAGATGCTACATCTATGATCTATTACTTTATATTCTGTGCATTTAAATGTTTTTTTAAAGTGGCTTTGGTAGCCCTGGCTGGTTTGGCTCAGTGGTAAGAGCGTCAGCCTGTGGTCCAGAGAGACCCGGGTTTGGTTCCCACTAAGATCATGTACCTCGGTTGCAGTTTGTCCCCGGCCCTGGTTGGTCGTGCGGGTGGCAGCCACTCAATGTGGCCCTTTCACATCGATGTTTCTCTCTCTCTCTCTCCCTCCTACTCTATCTGAGCAAAAAATGAAAAAATGTCCTTGGGTGAGGATAAAAAAAAAATAAATATAAATAAATAAATAAAATGGCTTTAGTGAAAATATTTATCTATAGAATCTGTTTAAGATATTGTCTATGGTCCAGAAATAGTAAGAGAAATAAAGCACATAACAATATAGCTTTTTCTTTTTTCATCGAATAGAATTTTCTTCTGAGTCTTATCATTTTTAGTACTTTTTTAAAAATTTGTTTTCTTTACTGATTTTAGAGCGAGAGAAAGGGAAAGGGAGAGAGAGATAGAAACATCAATGAGAGAGAACATTGATTGGCCACCTCCTGCATGCCCCCCCACTGGGGATTTGGCCCAGAACCTGGGCATGTGCCCTGACCAGGAATTGAACTGGTGACCTCTTGGTGCATGGGTCAATGCTCAACCACTGAGTCACACCAGCCGGGCTTTAGTACTTATTTTAAGACTGGAGAAATTTAAATTTTTATATTTGGAAGAAATATCACAAGATATTTAAACATGTATAATGTTCAAAGAATAGTTTCAAACAATTATCTACATGTTAAAGTATTTAGCTGGCCAAATTTTCATTTTATTGATGCACAAAAAATGTGTTACAAAGATGTACACAGAGTCAACACAAATAAAGCATTTTAAATATCATAGTTTGTATAACACGCAATTTTTAATTTCATCTAAATTCAGTATTGTGAAATTGAAGTAGATGAGGTTTTCATTCAGTTTAGCAATCAAGTTTCTATAGGCTTAATATTTTTTTAATTTCCAAATAATTTAATACTTCATGTCTTAGTCAGGATTTGGCAGCTTTTAAGAATTGTGTCAGTAATTCATCCATGAATGTTGGATTGTCCCAAAAGCAGATCCTAAGACCAGAACGCACATTCAAATAGTTTATTTGGGACTGATCCAGGAAGCAGGGGTGAAGGAATGGGGAAACTGAGCAAGGAAGAGTAAGAAAGTCCATAAATGTATGCTAATTTGCTTTTTGCCATTTTTTGCAACTAGGAAACAATCTTGCTGGAGCTGTGGAAAACATGGAGTAAAAAAATTGCAAAGAAAATGGTCAAATCCTCACTTCTCCAAAGAGGACATACAGATTGCCAACAGACATATGAAAAGATGCTCAACATCTCTAATTATTGAAGAAATTAAAACTAAAACCACAATGCAGTATTACCTCACACCTATCAGAATGTCTATCATCAATAAGCCCACAAGCAACAAGTGCTGTGAGCATGTAGAGAGAAGGGAACCCTCGTGCACTGTTGGTGGGAAAGCAGATTGTTGCCGCAACTATAGGAAATAGTATGAGGCTAATAAGCAAATTAAAAATTTAACTTCCTTATGACCCAGAGATTCCACTTTTGGGTATATATCTGAAGAAACCCAAAACACTAATTCAAAAGGATACACAGGGTGGGGCAAAAATAGGTTTACAGTTGTTTGTATGGAAAATAATACAATAACTAATAAATAATAATACAAGAATAAACTCTGTGTTTCACATACTCACAAATGTAAACCCACTTTTGTCCAACCCTGTATGCACCCCTATGTTCATTGCAGCATTATTTACAAGAACCAAGATGTGGAAGCAACCTAAGTGCTCATCAATAAACAAGTGGATAAAAAAGTGGTGGTGCATATATGCAAGGGAATATTACTCAACCATAAAAAAGAATGAAATCTTACCATTTGAAACAGCATGATTGACCTAGAGGGTATTATGCTAAGTGAAATAAGTCAGAGAAAGACAAATACCATATGATTTCACTTATATGTGGAATCTAAAGAACAAAATAAATTAACAAACAAAATAGAAACAGACTCATAGATACAGAGAACAGACTGATGGTTGTCAGAGGGGAAGAGGGTTATGGATGGAGCTGGGTAAAAATGGAGAAAGGATTAAAAAGTATAAATTGGTAGTTATAAAATAGTCATGGAGATGTAAAGAACAACATAGGGTACTGGAAATATCAGGGGGATCACTTTGTAAAGTTTAATATTGTCTAACCATTGTGCTGTACATCTGAAATTAATAGAAAATAATATTGAATGTAAACTTTAATTGAAAAATAAAATAATATAAAAAGAAAGTGGTTAAATCCTTTAGAATCCCTAGATTTTCAGTCCCTATGGAAAAACTTGAACTCCGAGTACAGTCATTTGAAATAAATAGTTACAGAAGATAAAGGAAAGGAATGACTGGCTTAGACAGCAGAAATTTTTTTTAAATGACCTGCACATTCTAATAAGCTATTTATTTATATGTTTATTCATTCACTTTTTTACAAATATGTTCCAAGTGCCGATTATGCTAAAGGACATTTATCAAAGTCGTTAATAGTCAACTTAAACGTATTCTTACATAGTAGGCCTATAAACACTTCTTGTACACTCTATTGAAATGTGTGCTAATGTGATTCCTGAATGTATTTACACAATGATTCAGTTATTACAGTGAATACCTTTATGGCTGTGAGTTCTCATGAAGAACCCTGCTAGAAAGGCAGTTCAGGGGAGAACGGACAGTCTTTCCGACAAGTGGTGCTGATACAATTGGATGGATATCCATATGCAAAAGTAAAAGAAAAAAAACCTTTAAGCTCCACCTCTTACAACATACAAAAATGAATTAAAAACAAATTATAGGCTTAAATGTAAAACTGCTAATGATAAAACTTAGAGAAAAAAAACCTGAGGAAAAACCTTTGTGCCTTTCGGTTAGGTGAATGATCCATAAAAATTAAATTGACATTTTGGACCTCATCATAACTTAAAACTTCTGCTTTTCAGAAAACAATTTTAGCAAAACAAAAAGACAAACCAGAGAAGGGGTGGGGAGAAAGGATTTGAAAGGACAACAGGAAACTTTTGAGAGTGATGGATATGTTTCTTATCTTGGTTATTATAGCCATTATTTCACAGCTGTGAACATTTGTCAAAAGTTTTCAAACCGGTAGGTTTTAAGATGAGCAATTTATTGTATGTTAGTTATATCTCCATGAAGCTGTTAAAAACATTTCTCTGGTTTCGGTTATGTCAAACACATATGAAAAGTAGTGAGCTTACTAGCCATAAGAATATTTATTAGCCCAAGCTGAGGAAATCTGGCTGTGACTGAGCCTATCCTCAGGGTGGAGAAAATGCATGTCGTGAGAAGGGGGTATCAAGTAACACAGTTAAAACACCGTAAGTACAAGATAGTACATGAGAGCTGATAGGGTAGATAAGATACCCCAACGAAAAATACCATCCAGGGGAGGTACATGGGGATTGGCCCCTGTCCTGCCATTTATAATCATCCTCTGTGCTGTCCCCTGCCCCACACTGCTGCCATCAAAATGGCAAATATTGCCATTTCAAAAACACTTGTTTTTCCCCAATATACAAAGGAATATATTGGCAATGTGAAAATGCCTAGACTCGCAGAAAACGACTTCTTTGTTTTGGAATGTCAAATGGGAGTTGGTGAATAGAGGTGTGAATGTCCAGGAGACTTGATCCCTGAGTTGATTCTAAATACCACATTTGATAGCTCAGCTGTCAGGCTGGGTGTGTCCGGTCCTCCTTTCAAAACCAGAAAGGTAAACTTATTTCAATGATTTACTGAAACTTTGTGGTCAGTGGTTGCCTGGGAGAGAATATTCATTTAACACAAGGCTGTAAAATTTTAAAACCAATCCATGCTTCTTCCTGACATATAGCTTCAATACTCGTTTCTCTTTCAGCTAAAGCTCTTCAATTTAATCCTCCTGCAGACTCTTTTAGACAGAATGCTATACCATATTTTGCTGTTAAGTCATGAAAAATGATAGAATCTCGACCCTTTTGCAAGAGTCATTGTCAAATTATACCCTCCAATAGGTAATATACCGCTTGAGTCAGTAATTTCAACTATTTGCATGCATTTCAGGTTTGCCAATTACCCTTCCAAGCTGTAAATTGCCTATTTTGAGAGCATAATTTGATTTTTAATGTTTGTCTTAACAGCCTGATTTGTTTTGTCCTTTGATTTGTTTCACATTTTAGTAATTAATTTTAAGCTGACAATGTCTCTCCTAAAAGGAAGGTAGGGACTGAAAACCTTTTAGAGCTAAAGCAGTTTGATACTAATGTAAATTTCTGTCTAGTGCCATAGACCTTAAGTAAAAAAAAAAAAAAATGTCAGGCTCCCTCTTCTTTCCTTTGGAAAGCAGTTACTACTTCTTTTCCAGGAGATATGCTAGCTTGAGTTTCAAATACACACTGCATAACCCCCAATTTAAACACGCATGAATAAGTGAAATTGGCCAAAGCAAAAGTTATATTTTTTAAATCATCAGTCTAAAAATAAAAATGAAAATGTGTTGTGGGGTTATGTAAATGTATTTGGCCTCAGATGTCCTCTGGTATTCATTCTCTATCTTTAGCCCACTGGCAAACTCTGTATGGAGAAAATGAATCCCTCATTTCCAGACACATCTTATAAAATTTCTCCTATAATGACTTGGGGAACGCAAACAAGTCTGACTGCTATCTGTGGTTCTCGTGCCTTCGTGGCATTTTGAGTTGTGTCTATGAGCTCCGACAAGGCTTTTCATCTGCTACGTTTTTGAGAAAGAGCATAGCAAGAAAGAAAAGCAATCAAAAAGTAAGAAGGGTAAAAGCACAAGAAAGAAGGAAGTAGTTGAGAGGAAAGGGTGAAATAAGGAACAGTCAGGAACAGAAGTTGGAAAGAAAACTGAATTGTAAAACTTTCCATTACTTGTAAAACATGTAAAGGAAATCTCACCCAAATCATTTAATAATTCCCAAATGAAGCCAAATTGCCAAAATATGAAAAGGTTGGATTAGTTCCCTAATTCTTTTCAGAACACAGAGCATCCTATATGTTATAACTAGCAAGCAAAGGATTTGAACTGAGTTTTTTAATAGCATTTCATGTGAATGTGATACATAATACATGTGTGAAAGATAAAATTCCAACCTATTTGCAATATGGAAAATATACATAAATCCCAAAAAGAGAATCATGTCTGAATGATCAGGTGTTCAAAGAGAGGACCACTTTTTATATTTCAATTATTATTTCAAAGTATTGAACAATGTAGATCAAAGAACAATAAAATGGTAAATTGTCAGTCTAGAACACAAAAGTTCTTTAATTTACCAAAACTTGAACATCCCAGAGGAAAAAACATTTGTATTTTGGGAGTTGCAAGTGAACTTGAGATCTATTGGAAGGAAGATTTCTTTTTTAAACAAAATATTTTATTTTGAGATAATTAAAGATTCACGTGCAGTTGTAAGAAATCTCATGTACCTCTCTCCCCAGGTTCTCCCAATGATAATATCTTGCAAAATTATAATACAATATCACAACCAGGATATTGACATTGATACAGTCAAGATACAGAAATATCCATAACCACAAGGACTCTTCATGTTATCGTTTTGTACTCCCACTCACTTCTCTACCACCCCACCCCGTCTTTGATCCCTGGTAAGGACTAATTTAATCATTTCAACAATATTATATAATGGAATCATAAAGCACATAACCTTTTGAAATTGTCTCTTTTCTTTTTCTCATCATAATTCTCTGGAGATGTATCCTGGTCTTGTCAATGGTGTGTTTTTCTCATTGCTCAGTAGTATGTCATGGCATGGACGTACCACAGGTTGTGTAACCAATTCACCCATTAAAGAAGATCTGGACTGTTTCCAGTTTTTTGGTATAATATATAAAGCTGTTATGAACATTAGTGTACAGATTTTTATGTGATTCTAAGTTTAGATTTCCGTGGAATAAATACCAAGAAGGAAAATTACCAGGTTTTATGGCAATCGCATATCTAGTTTTTTAAGAAACTGCTAAACAATTTTCCAGAGTGTCTCTACCATTTTACATTTACACAAGTAAATATGATGACCTAGTTTCTCTGCAATCTTGCCAGCATTTGGTGTTGTCACGGTTGTTGTTTTTTAAATTTTAGCCATTCAAATAGGTTTGTAGGTATATCTCCTTGCGGTTTTAATTTGCATTTCCCTAACAGCTAATGATGTTGAATATATTTTCATGTGCTTATTTGGCAATTGTGTATCCTTCTCAGAGAAAAGCGTGTTTATATCTTTTGCCCAGTTTTTATAGAGATCGTTCATTTTCTTACTTTTGCATTTTGAAGTTCTATATGTGTTCTAGGTACACGAGCTTTATGACATGTATAGTTTCTCCTAGTCTGTTGCTTGTGTTTTCATCCTCTCAACAGGCTCTTTCACAGAGCAAAAGTTCATAGTTTTGAGAAAGTTCAATTTATCATTTTTCCTTTTAAGAACTGTGGCTTTCTTCTTAAGTCTAATAACTCCTTGTTTAGCCCCAGATCCAAAGCTTTTCTCCTGGGGTTTTTTTGTTTGTTTTTCTAAAAGTTTTATAGTTTTACATTTTACACTTAAATCCATGATCTATTTTGAGTTCAATGACAATTTAGATATGAGATTTAAGTTAACCTTCTTTTTTTCTAAAGATTTTCAATTGCTCCAGCACTATTTGTTAAGAGTCTATCTTTCTTCCATTGAATTGTGTTACAGACTGAATTACTGTGTCCTGACCCAAAATTCACATGTTGAAACCTAATCTCCAATGTGATGATATTTGGAGGTGGGTCCTTTGGGAAGTGATTAGGTCATGAGTGTGGTGCCCTCATGGGTGGCATTAGTGCCCTTAATAAAGACCTCAGGGAGCTCCCTTGTTCGTTCTGCCAAGTGAGGACACAAGAAGAGGGCCATCGATAAACCAGGAGTTAGCCTCACCAGACACAGACTCTGCTGGGGCCTTGACCTTGGACTTCCCAGTCACCAGAGCTGTGACAAGCAAATGTTTATTTTAGCCACCTATGATATTTTTGTTATAACAGCCCAAATGAACTAAGACATAAATTGTTTCTGGATGTGCTGCTGTAATAAATAGCCAAAAATATGGAAGCAGCTATGAAACTGGGTAGTGGGTAGAGACTGGAAAATTTGGAGGTACATGATGGAGAAAGCCTATTTTTTTGCAAATTAAAATAACCTTTAAAGGCTATTTTGGTCAGAGCTCACAAAGGCAAAAAGGATACCTGACTCTTCTTAGAGAATACCGAAAAAATCATGAACAGAATGTTGATAGAAATACGGAAAGTAAAGTCCATTCTGATTAGGTATCAGATGGAAATAAAGAAACTAGAGCAAAGGTGATCCTTGTTATAAAGTGGCAAAGAACTTGAATAAATTGTGTTTGTGAGCTAGTGTTTTATGGAAGGAAGAACTTGGGAGAAATGAAATTATATAGTTAGCTTGAAGCTATTTCTAAGCAATGCATTAAAGGTGCAACTTGGCTCCTCCTGACTGTTTATAGTAAAATTCAAGAGGAGGGAAAGTTATAAAGATAGAATTGTTAAGCAAAAAGGAAGCTGACTTCAAGATTTGGGAAATTCTTAGCCTATCTATACTGCAAAAAATAAGTACACTAAGGGTTTGGCCAACAGAAGCCAGGCGCTATTTTCTAAGACAATAGAAGAAGGATATAGAAGGTGATTCAGAAATAATCAGAGCTGCACTGTCATCACAGGCCCCGAGAACAAGAAGCAAGAGGGTTGATAGTTTCAAAGGAGGGGCCACTGGGACCTGTGGGACCTCAGCATGTGTCGCCTGCCCCAGGGAGTGCAGTGCAGGTCATGTTGGCCACCCCTTCCGAAAGCACAGGCAGCAAACTTTGGCCGTGTCACAAGGCGTTGTCCCCACTGGTGCATGGAGTTTATGGACATGGGAAGCATGGTTGCCACCATCTAGGTTTTAAAGGGTATAGCCACCTGGAACCACAATTATGTGATACCAGTCCAGGAGAATCAAAGGGGTGGGGTCCCATCAGAAAGCCACCTCGGGGAAGAGCACAAGCACAGAGTCACAGTGGAGACATCCTACCAAGCTGTTGATATGACACTGCCACCCCAGTGGGTGTGGAAGGCAGAGCATCCAGCAAACAAGGATTATCCTCAAGCTTTAGGGATTAATGTTACTTGCTCTGTTAGGTTTTGAATTTACTTGGGACCTATTACCCTTTTCTTCTTTCCTGTTTCTCCCATTTGGAATGGGAATGTCTATTCACCGTTGTACTTGGGAAGCACATAACTTATTTGATTTAATATTTTATAAACACTGATTCCCTGAAAATCCAGTGTGCCAGTGAATCTGTATGGTTTACTAAACTCCATGGAAAATAATTTTAAGAAGACAAACAAATAATTTGTGTCTTTTGTGACACATGAATTTATTATGACATGCTGCAAACCTGTAATATACTTTTTTACAAACTGCATAATAACCTCTAAATAGAATGTATAATCTCACAGTACTTTCACCAGTATTATTTCCAAGTGCCCCTGAAAATCAAACAAATAGATTACAGATCATTTCAATGGCCTAATCCTTGTGCCCTACTGATACGCTCTTATAAGTATCTCCTCAAGGACTTTTTATTTAATTTTAACTTCTGAAGGAGACTAATGTCCAAAGAAAAGGAAAGAATAAAAAAAAGCCAAAATATTTTATATTATGTTAGTAAAAATAAAGGACCTCGAACCAGATAATATAGAAAATGTAATATGGTTTGCGTAGAAAATAATCATTAATATTTAAGAATTCTTCAAATAAATAAAAAATTGTTATCATCACCTTATTCCCCCAACCCTCTACTTTCTTTCCATTAATATAGTTGTTCAGCATTTTTTTATTTCATGTCCCCTATGTGATTTATTTTTTTCCACACTTTAGTGGAAGAGGCAATGTACTATAAAGAATCTAGAACTCATGGAGTGTACATCCCGTGTGATCAGGGTTTGTCTCCAGCTTTTGTGCAAACTGTCTTATCTTAGCAAACTATACAAGTTCTCCTTGTCTTAGATGAAATGAGGCAAATAACAACAACAACAATTACAAGAACTACTACAGCAACAATGGTCTGCCTGCCTTATAATCTTTGGTTCTCAAATTCAAGTCAATGGACCACTGTTAAGAGCATGCAATAGGTAGTTCTCTTATATGTTAAATGTTTCTAAACCAGCATCTTAATCCTTTAAGAAAGAATTCTCATCAACAGCATCGATTCTAATACAAATGCATTTTTTTTTGCACTTATATAATGAAATGGGTAGCTCATGGAAGTTTTTTATGAGGATAAAATGGTTTCTTAACTAAGGAGAAAAAGGAAAATTATTGACCTGGGTTCACAGGGCAAACCTCTAAGTATAATTCTATCTATATATGTCTTAGAAGATCTGGTCTCCCCCTGTGTGTGAAAATCTCTTGTTGATGTCAATGCAAAGCCTCTACTCTACTCATGTTACTTCATCTCTGCATCCTCACAGTAAATTCACATTCCTAGTTATAGCAGTTGGGTGTCCAGTCCTCAAATAACTGGCTCTCCAGTGTTTCCTTCCTGTGCACTCCTACTCTCACTGGACATGTCCTTTGTTTCTCAGAATGATGCTTGTCCCTCTTCTCCTTGTACACAAAGAGCTGCTGGAAGATAATTGCTATGAATTGAATGTTTGTGCCCATCTCCACCAAATTCACATGTTGAAACCAAATCCCCAGTGTGATGGTATTTTGGGGTGCAGGCTCTGGGAAGTGATCAGGTCATGATGGTAGAGCCCTCAGGAATAAGATTAGAGCCCTTATAAACACAGCCTCAGAGAATCCCTCCCCTCTTCCTCCATGTGAATTCACAGTGTCTAGGAACCAGGTCCTGGCCAGACACTGAATCTTCAGTGCCACGAACTTGGACTTCCCAGCCTTCAGAACTGTAAGAAATAAATGCTGGCTGTTTATAAGCCACTCAGTCTATGATATTTTGTTATAACAGCCAAGACAGACTAAAATAATAATAGACACTTTAGAAATGTTTGTTAAGTGGAACTAAATCCACAATAGATATAGGAGGGTATCCTGAAAATCTCAAAATGATTAAGTTAAACACAAAATAAACTACAAAATTTTCCTCATGCTTAAATCTATTTCCCCTTTTTACTTGTCCCCCTCCTTCTCACCAAAATATTTTCAGAGACATTTCAGTTACCTATAAACAAGTCATATACTTATGAAATTTTAAATTTTCAAATATTGTGGAAAAATTAAATCAAAGGAAATAATTGGCAGCATTTTCTAACTTGCTCTTTTCCAAATGCTTTGTTATTTCTATATGTCTATATTTAGTAATTTATTAAATTCCAGCATTTTAAGGGGGGAAAAAAGATATATTAATATTTAACCCAGAAATATTGTAGAGGGCAAGATGCCCCTAATCTTAGCAGTCATTGATTATTCTAAGTATATTGGTGATTGTATCCATATGGCCTTGTGAACTCACAATACTTAGATGTAATAAAAACATAAGGCTTTAGTTTCAGTGTCTGTTTTTAGCCTATATTTCCTATGTATGAGAAGAAAAACTCTTTTATTCTCTGAGTGGATTTAGTGGATTTTTCTTCCTTTCATTGACATTTTCTCAGATAAAGAGACTCAGATAAAGAAAGTCTCTTTCTCAGATAAAGAGACTTTAACTCAGCAGAAGAGTATTCTTACCACTGACATTAAACTGAGATAGTTATTTCTCTAGAAAAAAAAATGAATTGTAGCCCTGGCCAGTGTGGCTCAGTTGGCTGGAGCATTCACACATACAAAGAAAGGTGGTGGTCAGGGTGAATGGGAAATAACCAATTGATGTTTCTCTCTCACATCTATGTTTTTCTCTCTTTCTCTTCTCTCTCTCTCTTTCTCTTCTCTTCTCTCTCTCTCTCTCTCTCTCTCTCTCTCTCTCTTTCAAATCAATGAAAAGTATATCCTCAGGTGAAGATTTTTGTAAAAAAGAATTGTATAGCTAACCCTCCTGAAAGTTCCATGCTTACTTCAATGTTTGTCACTATAAAATGGGAGAGTCTAACACTAACATTTTCTTCCTAAACAGGAAGAAAAAATGAGCACTAGGATGCTCAATTCTGGTTGAAAATGTTGGTTTCTGAGCTCTCTTCTTCTTTCAACCCCCACCCTTCAAAACAGATCATGCCTGACATCAGACCCTTACTCCTGAGTCTTTTCCCACCTCATTCACCTGACAGCCTTCTCCACAACAGACATCTTATCAGACGTGACTGATTGCTGTAATCTGTACTCTGGGCAGCCATTAAGCAAATTACCTGAATCATTGCAAGGATTAGTCTCATTAACACATGATTAGCATCAAATTAAAATAATGAGTGTTTAACTTCTGATGTCTTCCAGTTGTTTGAACAGCTTGATCAACCACACCAGGCTGGCAGGGAGGTGGGGGTGTCAAAGAGCCACAGAAAAAAAGGGAGGCTGCACTATGCAAGACATAGTACAGCTAGCCAGCAGAATAAAGTGAGATCAGACTCAACCTGTTTGCTTGAAATGTTTCTTCCAAACAGCAGAGGACTGACTGACTCTCTCTCTCTCTCTCTCTCTCTCCCTCTCTCTCTCTCTCTCTCTCTCATTGACACTGCCAGCATTCACCTGAAGCAAGGCTTTACAGACTAGTAGTGCACCACCTTACCCCTCCCACATCCCAGATATGATTTCTGTAGGGCTTGCTTGATCCAGAAACCAAAAATAAAGCTTTTCTGCCTTTTCCAGAATTTTTTTTAGATTTAAGAATAAGACCCTAAAGTGCTAGGATTGTGGTAGACCAAAGATCTGAGCATAGTTCCTACATTTTTCTTTGGAAATGACTAACCAAACATCAAAACAAGAGAAAGTTTGTGTAATTTCTGGAAACTATAAAGAGTGTCATTCACATGTCGAAAATTGAAAGAATCTCTGACAATTAACACTCACATGGAAGATTTGTTGCAGTCCTAGAAGACCAGCTCTCTATTTTCCTACCTCTAGAGGATCAGCATTTGAGAAAATTAGGTGGACAGGTTATAGTGGCCTTCAACTCCAAGACTGATGCTAACTTTTCTGTCAGGTAAATGGGCAAGACAACCAGAGAGCCTACATGGTCATCAGGCTTCTATCATGAGCAGGTGAATGAAATAAGCAAAGAGTTATTGTGATAAATTACTTACCATCCTCATAAAAATATGAGTACAAAATTTGAAAGGAACTGAAGGAATCTAGAATATATCACACCAAAATGCCGTTTGGACATAAAAATTACTTTGAGCTGAAGGCAGTTAAGAACAGCAAATGTAGAAAAAAACTCTTTCTACCCTCCCCCTTTTCTGCCTAATGACAGAAAATAAATTTTCCTTTACTCAAAAGGACTTAACTCTTAGCCTAGAGATGACACCAGAACAACCTGCAAACAAATCTTAGTCCATTAGTTTCCCTCCCTATATCCTCCTTCCCATAGTTTGCCACTTTGGAAACCTAAAACCACTTTATCCCTATTCTGTCATTTCTCTACAAATTTGTTCTTTGTTGAAGAGTCTGTATAAGCCTGAGTTCTCAGCCACCTCTTTGAGTTACATCTCTGGGTATTCCCATGTGTTACATGCATGATATACATTAGTGAATCTATTTTTCTATTGTTAATTTGATTCTAGTCAGAACCCTAAGATAAGTAGAAGAAAAATTTTTCCTCCCCTACAGAACAATCTAACAGCAGAAAAATGTATGAAGATGAAAATCACTACTGCTAATGTAAACACCTGCAGTTAGGTATACATTTCTCATGTATGGCCCCATTACTCCATGAACCATAAAAAGACAAAAAGCAGAATGAATTCTGATAAGACTTTTCCTTTCCAGAATTAAATGCTAGGAAAAAGTGCTAAGGGGTTTTAAAAGAGAAAGAGAAAGATTCAAGACTCATATGCCCATAAAAGTTGTTTTCAGATATGTTAGACACATACGTAATGTTACCCAAAATTCTTTGGAAAAAAAATAGTTATTTAATTATCTACATAAGTCAACTAAAAAATAAATGTAAATACTCAGGAAATAGAGTTGTGCTTTAAATTTTCAAATACAGTACTTACAACATTGAAATACATAATATTGAACTAATAATTAATAATAAACTAGATCTGAAATCTGAGATTATATTAGCAAAACCATATGTGAGAGATAAATACAAATAAGAAAAAAACATGCTAAATGCATCGTCTTAGCTGGAGTCTTGTGAATGACAATAGCTTATTCTATTCATTGATGATGAGAAAATAATAGATTTAAGTAACTTTAAAAACACTTAAAATTTAGAAAACCATGCTTTCTGTGAATTTTCAAATCTCTAAAGGAAAAAAATTTAAATGCAGTCTATACAATAGACAACATGTGAAAAAGAAACAGATAAGCATAATAAAAAATCCCTGACACAACAAACAGTAAGAATAATAACATCAATACCATAGTTAATGTGAAAAGGTTTAGTGGCTCAATTAAAGGTAAGAGACACTCAAATTGCAAGGTTTTTTTGGTGTTTTTTGAGTCTTCATTTAACAAAATAGAATCAAAAGGGAAATGGCACAGAAGTACTAACAAAAATTTTTAAATGGCAAAAATATAAAATAAATCTAAAAATGTATCATATATATTATATAAATATATAACATAACACAACAATAAAAAGAAGAGGAGTATTTATGTCAGAAGAGCAACACCATGCAGAAGGTCAGCTGAAGGTCACACCAGCCACAGATATTCCAAAGCAAAACCCAGCAAGAACCATGGAATAGTACATGGACTGGTCACTTCCCATTCCTCATAGAAAATACCACATTCTTACGTATACAAGTTAAGTATTCCTACACCTCAGAGATGCAGAAGGAAAGAAAACAACCTACGAGCAGGAGGAAAACTCTGATTGTTTCAACTTTGAATTAACTGAATTTTCAAGTACTGAATTTATTCTATAACTTCCTGTAAGAGAAAAAAGATAAATTTGAAATGAGTAAATTGTTTTATCAACAAGATAGCTTTAGTTTTCTGTGAATATTACCCTCACCACATCATAGCAGAAATGGGGGCTGATGAACAAATCAAAGCCAGTTATAGAAAAAATGATAAAAATACATCTCTAGACTCCAGTGACTGTATATACTGTATATTAAAAATGTAGATCCTAATATTCCCAGAATGGAATTAATGATTTCAATTGCCAAAACTGACAAGATTCAGTGAAACCAGGAAAGAATAATTACCAGGGATCTGAAAGCTAAAAAAAGATTTTGGAGCTTACACATTCCTGGAGACAATCAAATTCCAGCAAGCCAGAAAGGAAGACCTACTGATCACCACAGGCCTTCAGGTGTCATCCCAGAAAGACCATGCCTGATATCATGGCCAGTCTAGACCGAGGTCATCCTACATGTTCAAGGATTTAAAAGAAAAGACAATAAGTGCATAGGTGCGGACTTTCAATAGAGAACTAGAAATTTTTTAAATGAAGAAGAGAAAAAATAGAAATTGTAGAATTGCAAATATAAAGATTTGAAATGAAAATTTTACTGGTTGGTCTTAGCAGCATATTAGACACTCTCTCTCTTCCTCCCTCTCTCCCTCCCGCTCTAAAGATAAATGCAAAAATGTCCTTAGGTGAGTATAAAAAATTAAAAGCAATCATAATTCCTTAGATTAGAAAACTATCCTTTATCTGCAGAGTCATGTAAACTGTATAAGATAAAGTATTAAGTCTTGTGATGGCTTTGTTTGGCTGTGGGGATTCCGGAATCTACTTAGATAAAATAATGTCAGTTCAAACTTTTGAAGAATGAGTGTTAACCAGATAAAGAAATAATAAAAAGAAATTCTAGAGAGAAGAAATGATTAACAAAATATGAAGGCATTAAACAGCAGTGGTGAGTGTGTAGAACAAGAGTATATGATAAAATTGCCTATTGTATTTTATTTCATGGAACTGGTACTTATTATTACCCTGCTATGCGCCAGACCCTGTACTAGGCAGCGAGAATCTAACAGTGAGTAGGAAAAACATGCTCTTTACCCTCATGGGGTTTACTATCTACCTAACTTAGGGCATCTTACTTTGTCAAGGAATTGTAGTTTTCTTGATTACTGTAACATTCACAAGTCCATTCTTTCAGGTATAAATTGACATTTGTTTGATAAGTTAACATATGAGGGGAGAATATAATTATCATCACCACATGAGATTGGAAACATGATTTAATTAGAGAGTAGTCATTGCAATGTTTAAAAATTGATCTAATGAAAGGCTTGGCCCTGAGCAAAAAGAAGGATCAGGAAAATGAGGAAGAATTGTGAATCAGTATTGTTTTCAAGGAAATATCGTATTTTTTTCAAATTTATCTCCAAAAACTTGTGTAACATTAACATGTTACTCAGTATTATTTATAACTAATTACTATAAATAATTAATTCTCTGTAAGGGCTGAAAAATTCTATATTGAATAATTTCCTCAATTGCTGATTATGTCTATTGCCACTATAGAAATCAGCTAATTCTATTAAAACCAACTTGGAAAAACATTGCAACTATAAATAGTTAGAAACAATTGGGAATTAGAACCATAGTAATCACTGCTTTTGAGATAAATGGGAAAATTGACAGGGCTGACAGACACTTTATTATTGTGTGTTTACAATCACATATTTATATGCATAAATCAATGCAGAGCTTGTCATTTTCTCATCTTTAATCTGGTTAACATTTGTGAGTTTTAGTTTCAAAACAGGTTCTGTGTAGCACATTTATATAGCATTTATATCAACTATACCAAACATGTTCTTAGGACTTTTGTGTGATTAAGTCAACTCTGGTCTCTAGAATCAGATTTGGATGCTAAACGGCAATCAGAGATGAAAGATACAATTGCATGTTAATAGTAATATGCATATTATTATAGACACCCCAGATAAAATAACTGTATCAGATTACAAAGACATCACTATTAAAAGTTAAATTGAGCCCGGCCAGTGTGGCTCAGTGGTTGAGTGTTGACCCATGCACCAAGAGGTTGCCAGTTTGATGCCCAGTCAGGGCACATGTCCAGGTTGTGGGCCCGATCCCCAGTGAGGGGCATGCAGGAGGCGGCCAATCGATGTTCTCTCTCATTGATGTTTCTAGCTCTCTCTCTCTCTCTCCCTTCCTCTCTCTCTAAAAATCAAGAAAGAAAAAAAGTGTGTGTTTTTTTAAGTTAAATTGAGTTTAGATTTAAACTGAGTTAGTGAAAAGAAACAACCATTTTTTTAAAGTTACAACTGTTAGTAAAAGTGAAAAGTTGCTTTTTGTCTCAACCTAAATGAAAAGCAGCATTAATTAGGACACATAGCTATTTTAAGCCATAAAACTGTAAACCTCATAGCAGGAAAGGGTATGGACCTTTAACTGTGGTGGCATTTATGGCAAATAACTGCACTAGGCAGGGAGAATTGCTCTGGGTATGCTTCCATGATACATATTCATGGGTGGAAGATACTAAAACTAGAGCAGTAAGCTCTCTTGTCACCACTTGGTTTTTTGATATGTCTTCATTGCCTGGAAGAGCACATGCTGCAAAATTCAGGGAACTGTGTCTGAAAAAGAAACGAGGGTTTGTCATCTGTCCACCCCCTGTCCTACCCATTTCAGCATAGATTATCTCGTCATTTGCCTTATCAGTTCTTCATCTCTTATTTCTTTTGAATGTAGATGTGATACATCATGTGCCTATATTAAATTTCAACCTGAAAACATTTTCAGTGTTTATCAGACTAGTGGGTAAATGAGACTTTGGAACTTGAGTTAAAGAGGAGATGTGATGTTATTACAAAAATTTCAATCTAAAGTTACTTACAGACAGGGCTTTTATTACTGGTGTTGTTCCTGATTTACTGTCTCTGTAGAGCATATTAACATATTTATCACCCGGAGGAAAGTGCCTTTGCTGATTAGAAACCTACAGAAATATTGCATAAAAATCATTCCCCCAAATATTTGAAAGTACACTTAAAATATTGTTTGCTTTGAAGAATTCTATAAAAAGTATTGAGATGAGGCCAATATGAGTCAACATAAAACTTGCTCAGAAGGGCTCAAGAACCTTAGTTAATTGTGATGCCAAAATGGGATATAACTAGTTAACCATCACTAAACAACTAGGCACTCTCAAAGATAATCAATAGAGATGCATTTCTGTACTATGCAAGGTCACCCAATGTGACCTACTATCTCCTAATACAAGATCAACATTATCCCTATCTAAACAGTGGTAAAACAGATGCTTCTTCCACCAAAAATCACTTCAAATTGGGGATTAGTAACAGAAGTATAGAAAAGAAATCTGAAAATGATGTTGAGAGCATACCTATTTTACAGATGGAGAAAGTGAGGCAAGCAGATCTATAAAATTTAAGAGATAAGAGGGAGTTTAGAGATAATTTAATATAAGCTCCTCATTTAATTAACTGAAAATACTGAGGACCAGAGAAGTTAAGTATTTAATACAAAGACATGTTAAATAAACTAAAATGGAATTAATCAGAAATCTCTAAAACTAATAATAGCCTTTGGCAATTTATTAAATTTTACATGATTACCTAATTTATTCTGACTATTTCAACCTATATATGGGATTTTTACTAGCTTAGAGCCATTTTCTTAAATACTAAAAATATGGTTTAGTCAATTATAATTTGTGACCAATTACAAATGATCACAAATCAAAAAGGCAAGTCAAAATTTTAATTCCAGAATCAAGGCTCAGTCAGTTCAGTAAGACACATGACAATTTAAGCACACTGTCTGTGCTTCGTCCCATTTAGTCTAGAATTTTCCTCGATTTGGCTCTCATTAAGAAAGCATGCAGAGGGGCATCTGGAGAGTTCATTTCAGAAATGAAAAACAGAATTCTTTTCCTCCACTAATTTAGTTTTTAATTGTTAGATCAAATGAAGTTCCAATTATGAGTATAAGGAGCATTCAATAAATAACACCACTACTGTTTTTTCATTCTTTTTTGAAACAAATTCCTCTGTTATCATAGAGGAAAGCAAGTGATACCTAGTGAGGCGTGGTCTTTCCCCTTTCATTCATCTCTCAGTTTTATCTGCCAGCCTTGCCAAGCTGTGGCAATGATTCCAGAAGCTACATGAAAGGCACCAAATTTTTCCACAAAAGAATGGAACCCATTAGATGCCTTGCCTTGTTTCCCTTCACTAAAAGACAGAAAACTGCTTCATTCAAATTCCCTTGCCCTATTTTTTCGGAATTTTCCATTTCCAACACTTGCTTCCATCTGTTCCCCAAGACACAAAGTAAAACAGAACTTGACCAAAAATTATGTCAATCTTCAGAGATGTATTTCTGTCAGGAAGGTAAAGAGCTTTTGTTGTGAACCACACTTTTAGTGATAAAACTTTGCTTTAAACATCCCTTCTACAAACATGTGTGCTATATTCATGCCCCCAGCTTTGAGGCCAGGCTTTGGGAAAAGCAAGAAACTTGCTGAACAGTAGCCTACAAGGAGCATTAGGGGGGAAAAAATTCTTTAATTAACTTTAAGAGGAATAAAAAGAATTGGAAAAGCTTAGTCAGTTTCCAGCATTTGATGTTTTTGCATAATTTGTACATGATTGAGCCCAGATGTTAAGTTACAATAGTCTACGTGCTAAGTGCTAATATCACTTGGGCTATTAAATACTCAATTTGCATTTAAAAAAACATTTCTGAAACTAAATCTGGTGCATATTAGTGATATGACCTAAAATTCATTTGAATAACTTACACTAATTGCTACCAAACCTGTATAATTCTGTATGCTTTATTAACTAGAATTCTAATTATTTTTAAAAAATAGAGTGTGTTTAGTACGGCAATGTTTTTAGCAGCATATTCACAATAGTCAAAGGTGGAAATAGCCCAAATGTCCCTTGATGTACGAATGGATAAACAAAGTGTTATGTACAAAATAATGTAAATTATTGTCTTAAATGAAATCTTGACCCATGCTCAGCGTAGATAGACCTTGAAGCATAACACTAAGAGAAATAAGTGAGACACCAAAGGACAAATAAGGTATAATCCACTTATGTTAGGTACCTATAGTTGTCAAACTCACAGAGACTAAAAGTAGAATGGTGGTTGCCCGAGGCTGGGGCTGGGGATGGGAACGGGAAGCTATTGTTTAATGGGTATAGAGTTCCAGTTTGGGGACATGAATAAGTTCTAGAGATGGATGGTGGTGATAGTTGCACAACAATGTGAATGTAGTTAAAGCCACTGAACTGTACACTTAAACATGGTTAAAGTGGTAAATTTTATGTTTTGTATCTTCTGTCACAATTTTTTTTTTTTATCCTCACCTGAGGACATTTTTCCATTTTCTGTTCAGATAGAGTGGGAGGGAGAGAGAGGAAGAGAGAGAGAGAGAAACCTTAACGTGAAAGGGACACATCAAGTGGCTGCCTCCCACACGACCAACCAGGGCTGGGGACAAACTGCAACCTAGGTACGTGCCCCTAGCAGGAACCGAACCCAGGTCTCTCTGGACCACAGGCCGATGCTCCAACCGCTGAGCCAAACCAGCCAGGGCTTATCACAATTTTTTAAAGTGTGTTTAATTATTAATAAAGCTTTGTATCTTAAAACTTAGTGATTCTAATCATAACAGCCATGATTACATATCACCCTTTAGCAAGGTAGATGACATAAAGTATCTTTGTTTTACAGAGGGGAAAAATGAGATACGTACAACTTTAGAGGACATCAGAGTCCAGATCAGAACATCATTCTCTGATCTTTTTTTTCTTGCCAGCATAAGAAATTATGCTCATAGCACAAAATGTAAGACTCACCTTTTGTGAAATTGAAGTTGGCCATCTGTTCTTTCCTGATTCTTCCCTTTGGGCCACAACTCTACCACTAATATCCAATTCCTTATACTTCATGCATTAAATCAGAGAGGGACCTCTTCCAGTCTCTTCCTCATACTCAGCTCAGTGTCCTGACAATTCATTCAGACAGACCCTCTCCGACACTGGAAAAATGATGGCTCTTTCCTGGTCTCGCCCAATCTTGCCCATTCCTTAAGACAAATTGCTCTGGC
Organism: Tadarida brasiliensis; assembly: GCA_030848825.1. Taxonomy (NCBI): domain Eukaryota; kingdom Metazoa; phylum Chordata; class Mammalia; order Chiroptera; family Molossidae; genus Tadarida; species Tadarida brasiliensis. The sequence goes on along the minus strand of CM061257.1, from coordinate 56,131,039 downwards.
CTTCTACTTAGACTAATCTAATAAATTAAACTGGGTTCAATGGAATGAATAATGACACAATAATATAGTTATTCCTTTCAGAAAATGTATGCTTTCCCTAGGGTTCCCGACACTTTTATCTAAAGAGTTAATTATGTGGGGAACTCCCCACATTGAGCTCATTCTTTCTGGGTGAAAATTTTGTGCTTAAGCAACATTTGGCTTCACCTTTCAGATATATAACTTTCAACTCCACTCACCCTTAGGCTCAGAGTGGAATTTACATGCTGATCTCTTCCTCAGTCTTTAATGATCTTTTTTGTAGCTCATTCACTATCATTATTGAGGACCCATCTTGGAAAAGGAGACCCATGTTGGGCAACGTGGAAGCCTACAATTATGAGATAACATGCATGCATTAAACGTAAAATAAGACTATCATAAGAAGGATGCAGATAGTGTGTTACCAGCTATCAGAAGGGAGAAAGATTATTTTCATATTATAAACTCAGGACAAATTTATGGAGTAGGTGATTCTCAGACACCCTATAATCTCAAAAGGACTTTGTGTTTTATATGTACTAAACTAAAGTACTTGTCTTGGTACATTCCAGCTACCATAATAAAATACCAAAACCGAATGGCTTATAAACAACAAACATTTATTTCTCACACTTCTGCAGGCTAGGAAGTCCAAGATCAAGGCTCCCATGTCTTAGCTACCATTTGTACTCTTTCTCCACCAACTATGGGATCAAGTCCTTTCCTAAGGTTTTTCGAAGAGAAAAGAAGATCTAGAAGAGGCACTCACTAGAAATATAAGTTACATCTGTCTGGTGGATGTCCCAGCTTGATGCTACATATCCAAGGACTGATTGATCTTTAAAAAATTCCCAAAAGAAACATGTGGAATTTCGCATCTACTTGTTGATCTTTTTGGAGATATGAAGTATGGTTCTGGGAGGAAGGAGCAAGATTATGGGGAAAAGGAAGAAGACGAGAATGGAGAAAAGAATCAGAAAATTGAAGGATGAGGAAAATATGAGAGAGAAGGAAGAGGATAGGATAAAAATAGGAGGAGGATAGGGATAAGGATGAAGGGGGGGAGGTACATGGAAAGGAGGAGAAAGGAAGGAAGAAAAGTATATCTATGTTCGAACTCATTTCTGCCCCATTAGAGCAGTATTGATAATAATATACAAAATTATTTTATGTATAGTTATTCTGAATTTTGCTTTTCAGACTATAGATAGAAATATTGGGAGTGTTAGTATATGCTCAAAACTTATTGTACATCCTTTCTTCCTAGGTTAACATCTACAAGCTTATAATTTTCTGACACATTCAATTGCTGTTTCTTTCTTATTTGGTGTAGAATCTATTTATTGTAATAAATAAGCAGATACTATTTAGACCTCTTAAGGTAATTCATTTTAATACCTTTCTCCAGATTCCTTTTGTGTTTTGTTTTCAAATCTGTATGAATGGCGTTAAAGGGCAACTCAATGTTACATTGCACTCAGTGTTATATTGTACTCTGGCCAAGGACAGAGTGTGCTAGGAAAGGTCCAGTGCATAATTATAATTAGTGTGAGAAAACTTTGAATTAAAGTAGGGATTCAGTCATTATTATAAAACTTACAAAGCTTACCAAGTTTTGTCAAATTCTGATCACTTTAATTACTCATCCTTTATTTGATGGTTGTTGTTCTCTGCTTGCTATGTTTAGTGTTTCTGTTTTACAAAGCACTATGACAGAAGCAGCAGCAGCATGAGGTCCATACTTTACCCACCTGTGCTTTGCAAAAATTCATGATTATTCCAAAAACAATGTATCTCTGAAAGAACAAAATTAACTGGTTATCAGGCTATAAGCGTAAAACAGAAGATAATTAGTGGCCTTGCGAAAGAAATTATGTTCATAAATTAAAAAGACAATTTTTAATTGGCAAAAGTGTTTAAGAGTTTTGAAAGAATTGTTTTTAGAAAAAATATCCAAGGCATTAAATTATAAACCTTTTCTAGATGAAAGCAAGGGAATGCAACAATTTTGTGTGTGACAAATTAGTGTTGGTAAGATTTAAGAAAGTATTACGCTATTTGAAAGAACTGAGAAATCATGATCATATTAAAGATGACAAGGGCAGGTGATCTGCCAGGAAAATATTTTGTTTTCATATATTGTTGTACTATTTTTGTAAGCAGAGTATTGTATCAATGAACAAAGAAACTTCTGGTAAATTCACACATCAGTGTTTTAGTTGAATGCTCTGGCTGTTCCTGAAATCTAAAGTTTTTTGCATTAACTCAAAATGAAAACTGAAATGCTCTTCCTTTTCTTCTTTTCTAACCAACATTCATTGGCTTCCTTCAAGCATTTTGTGGACTATAGAGAGGCCATATAGCATATTCCTCTCTGTGAACCTGTCCATATGTGTCAACTACGTGTTCCTGCAAAATGGGATGATTAAAAGGAATTGCTATTTGAGCAGATGTTTGTATTTAGGAGCACAAAAGAATTGTATCATCACAAATTCAATTGAAAGGGGGAAAACACAAAAAAGAATTGTTTAAAGACATTTTGTAATTTATCTATCAGCATCATCTTCATCTTTTATAAAAGCACTACTTTATTTTATTAAAATCAAGGTTTTCATGAGTCATCTCAAAAACAAATCATCTCCTTAATAAATAAATGATCACCTTTTGCACAGAAAGCTGTTTATTTAATCTACTTATTACAGTTTAAAATGAGTGTGGTAGGTGTGTCATCTAAAAGGAAATCTATAACTTGATATTGACATAGCCGTCCATAGAGACTTAACCCAAACAGCTAATTTAGAAGGTTAGTATACATTTATCAAAAGAGATTAGTTATTAGAATGGTGGAGAGATCTACTCATAAAAGGGAGCAAGACAGTAGGGATGAAATTCAAGATCTGTTATTATGCATTTCGCACCTGTCACTAAGTAGATATACGGCCTTGGGAAAACCAGGATTTCAGTTAGTTCATCTGTAAACAACAGGAGTTCCACAAATAAACTGTTTCCCAAAATGAGTTCCATGCAGGGTTTTGTAGACAAAGGTTTGATAATGTGTCCCTCTTTGATGATATAAAATGCATGGTAGGCCCTGGCCGGTTTGGCTCAGCGGTTGGAGCATCGGCCTGCGGTCCAGAGAGACCCGGGTTCGGTTCCTGCTAGGGGCATGTACTTCAGTTGCAGTTTGTCCCCGGCCCTGGTTGGTCGTGTGGGTGGCAGCCATTCGATGTGTCCCTTTCACGTCGATGTTTCTCTCTCTCTCTCTCCCTCTCTCTCCCTCCCACTCTATCTGAACAAAAAATGAAAAAAAGTGTCCTCGGGTGAGGATAAAAAAAATAAATAAATAAATAAAAATAAAATGCATGGTAGCATATATAGTGGGCAAAGTAGGTTTACAGTTGTTCATATGGAAAATGATACAGTAATTAATATATAATACAAGAATAAATTCTGTATTTCCCCTACCCACAACTGTAAACCTACTTTTGCCACACCTGTATTAATGCTTCAGAAAAGCTGTTTGGAAGACAGACATGCAGAACATTGTTTAACCATAAAATTATATTTGAAGAAAGACTATAAACATCCTAAAAAATATGTTTTGATTTTTAAAAATCGACAAAGAAATTGATTTTTTAGCTCTAAAAATTTATTATTTAGTAGTTATATGGAAAATCATATTCCAGAATGTTGAACTTTAAAGTCCTAATTCAAAAATAAACTGATGATAAGATCATAATAATTATGTATATTAAATCCAAATAACTTATACCAAAATTAATTCTAATCATGTATTCCCAATTTTTTATTTAATTCAATTTATTGGGAAACATTAGTTAATAACATTATATGTTTCAGGAGTACAATGCTATAATACATTATCTGTATATTGCATTGTGTGCTCACCACCCAAAGTCTATTCCCAGTTTTGATAATTAAAAATTGGAGGTTTTTAACATAATACATTCATAGAATAGCTCAGTAGATGATTTGAACCAAAGCATAAACACACATTTACTTAGCAGTATTTTTTAAAATAATTGAATGCATTTTTGTGTTCTACCTTTCAAAGCAACAAAGTAAAGAAATATTTCACATAGTCCAAAATTTTACATAATAATAACAAAAGTTTTTATTAAAGAAAAACTCAATATATATTCAAAATCTCAAACCTTTTATTAAATGTTTTGCTATAATTTGCATTTTGTGAGCATGTTGCTGGTACATGAATCAAAAATCTCTATTAGACATTTATACTTCTGGTTCTTAATTATAGAGCACAGATTCCACTGAGAAGAGATCTCTGGGTGCCAAAAGTTAATCAGATAATCTTAGAAAGTCCTTCTTACTGCCACTTAACACTTAATCATGCCTTAACCATAAATTAAGCAGCCTGTCTCTGGTAGCCTTAGAGTAGTTGGCTATTTATAATTTTGACTTGCCTCCAAGTAGTCTAGCCCACTTAACAGAAAATGAAAGCTTAAATGGTTAATACTCAAATGTAGGCTAATGCAAATTTAAATTAGTCTTTCAGCTACCTACCAAGTGTAAGTTTCTCTACATTTTCATTTAACTACTTTCAAAGATCATAACCTGTCTTTCCAATCTATCAAAAATCAAAAGTAGTGCTGGCCGGTTTGGCTCAGAGGTTAGAGCGTCGGCCCGCGGACCAGGGAGGTCTGCGTTCGGTTCCCGCTAAGGGCACATGCCTCAATTGCAGTTTGTCCCTGGCCTGGTTGGGGTTGTGTGGGTGGCAGCCAGTCGACGTTTCTCTCTCACGTCGATGTTTCTCTCTCTCTCTTCCTCCCTCTCTCCCTCCCGCTCTATCTGAAGATAAATGCAAAAATGTCCTGGCGTGAGTATAAAAAAATAAAATAAAATAAAATAAATCAAAAGTACCCTATTTTTTTTCCCTTGTTGAGTCCTTGACTAGGCTAGAACACTCAGCCATGCGTACGTGGTAACGGGCAAAGGCGTTTCTAAACGAGACTTCAAAGAGTTAAATTCTTAATCCACACGTATCATCGCAGGCTTCTCAGCCCTCTTTGAGCATTACTCAGGAAATAAATATTATTTTCCAAATCTGAGACAGCCTCACATTTAAGGACATTCAGGTAACCTGATGTTTATGATAGCTGCAAATTCCAATAATTCCCCTTACTAGTTGATGGATGAACTTTCTCTCTTGAATTGTATACGTAATTTGTTTGTATTGTTAACAAGAGTTAAATGTGGTCACAGAATAAGAAAGCTGGAGAGATATCAGGACCTTTAAAATCAATAAATTTACTTGTTTAGCGATACAAAGCTCAGTTCTTATGCACTGCCTATTTATCATTCCAATATATTAATGTATGCCTCGTTCTTTCTCATCCCTACACGATTCTCATAACTATCTACCCCACTCCAATGTCACTGTCACATTTTAATTTAATCATCCTCTTCTTTCCCCTCTCACCTGGGTGTGGGAACTTACTGCCTTCTGCATGAATTAGAGCCACAGGGGCTTCAATGTTCTTAATAAGGCCAAGCTCCCTACCCCCTAACTCAACCATTCACAACATGGCCAAGTTATTCTTCAAACAGTTTTCATCATGTCATCACCATAATCAGAAAGGGTAAAGGTTTATTGACTAACACACATTATAAATGGCTTATACATAGGAAATATATTCAGACGTAATTAGATACCGTAGATACCAGCTTCAGTCATTCCTGCCTTCTCCCATCCCCCTCAGCTGCTATTCCAAATTGTTACCCTCCTCACCTCTATGCCTGTCTCTGACCCTTAGACCAAGACATTATTTTTCACCTCTTCTCCTTCAGCAGGAAACTTGAAGTCACCTGACTTTCTCCTTTCTTTCTCAGGATTCTTAAAACAGTTGTCCACACAAAACTCCACTTGATTATTTAACATGTGTTTCTCAACCACTGTGATCTACTTTCTGCTCCTACTATTTCATTGAAACTCTTCCTAACACTGTCCTGGAAAAGGTTAGCAATTATGATAAACAGATGTGTAAGATGCCTGCTCTTCCTGATCCCCACCTCCTGGGATTCATGCCCTTATGGAATCTTCTTCCCTTGAGTGTGACATTCTTCTACCCAATACGCCAAGGTTAATAGGATGTCACTTCCATAATTAGGTTTTAAAAGACTGTGACTCTGTCTTGACAGAAAACTCTCTCTATCGCCTTTTTGGCTTTAATGATTTGATGAAGCAAGCAGCGATGTTGGAGAGGCCCATTTGGCAAGAACCAAGGTCCCCATTCCAACAATCCATGAAGGACTAAATCCTGACAACAACCATGTGAGCTTGGAAGTAAATTCTTCCCCAGCTGAGCTTTCATACAAAACCCAGCCCTGGCTGACACATTGACTATGACCCTGTGTGAGCCTAAGAGGAAGATCCAGATAACCATGCTCATATTCCAGAAGATCCAGATAACCCACTCAAACTGTGAGAAAGTAATTGTGTTATTTTAAGTTGATTTTTCATTGTCAACTCTTTATACTTCTCTTTCTACATCTCCAAACATCCTGAACTTTCTCACTATATTCTCTTCTATATACACACTAAATTAAGACAATACTTAACAGTTTGTCTTCTACTCTCTTCTCCTCTTACTCTACGCTTTCTTTCCTGAGGATCTCAGACTCCTACTATTTGAACTAACATTTTTATTCTGAATACAAAACTCATATATCTAATTGCTTACTACACATCTCTATTAGAAATCTCTACTTCAAACTCAACATATGCAAAATAAAATGCATTATTACCCCCTGACATTTCTCTTCTTCAGGAACCATAACTGCCCGGCCGGTGTGTACCAAGAGGTCGCTGGTTCAATTCCTGGTCAGGGCACATGCCCAAGTTGTGGGCCAAATCCCCAGTGGGGGGCATGCAGGAGACAGCCAATCAATGTTCTCTCTCACCGATGTTTCTATCTCTCCCTTCCTCTCTCTCTAAAATCAATAAAGAAAAAAAAATTTTTTTTAAAAGAAGCATAATTGACCAGTAATTAAATGCTTGGCAATTCTGTTTCTTGAATCCAAATATGGTCCACCATTCTTACTGTCTCTGTCTTAGTTATGGCTCACATTACCTCTTGCTTGAATTATTTCAATACTTCCTGATCAGATTCCTGCTTCCATAATTATCCTTCTAATGTCATTCTATAGGAGGGTAAATTAACTAAAAGACAAACCTGATCATGTTACAGCATTGACTGAAATTCTTCAATGACTCCTAGACCTACAGGTTAAAAAAAAATACTTAAAAGAAAGACCCTCCTTGTCTACTCTCCAATTTTTTTCTTCCAATCACCTGCTTCCTCTACTCCTTTTCCTATGCCTTGACACCATCAAACTATTTACAGTTGCCTGAACAGAATTTGTTATTACAGGACCAACAGTTCTCTGCTATAAATTCCATTCCCTTCACACACAGTTATTTGAAGAACTCCTTGGCAACCCAGCTCTGCTATCACATCTATTCAGTTTAGTTCAGTTAAGTGAATATGTGTAGACCAATTTCCTTAGGCCAGGCCTAGGACCAAGTCCTGGAGGAACTAATAATCTAACAAAGTATTAGAAAATTAAAACTTCCGTGACAGCAACATGTCGAGACTTCTATGAGAAGGGCCATTAACCCAGACTGGATTTAAGGAAGATCTTCTAGAAGAGGTGTGTCACCAGTCAAAAGTAAAACATGAATGAGTGGGGTGATTTATATACTATAAGAAGTTTAGTATTTAGATATTTTTCTCCCTACATGTCTCTCTCTGCTATCTTTTAAGAATTCGTTGAGTCCGGCCAGTGTGGCTCAGTGGTTGAGCGTCAACCCATGCACCAAGAGGTTGCTGGTTCAATTCCCGGTCAGGACACATGCCCAGGTTGTGGGCCCGATCCCCAGTGGGGGGCATGCAGGAGGCGGCCAATCAGTGTTCTCTCTCATTGATGTTTCTATCTCTCTCTCCCTCTCACTTCCTCTCTCTGTAAAAATCAATAAAGAAAAAATAAAATAAAAAAGAATTAGTTGAACACTCCTTATGTACAGCAACCCTTCTTCCTTGAAAACTCTTTCATTCTTGTATTTTATACTGTTAAGTGGTCACATTTTGTTCAAATTACTATAGTCTTTGTTTGATTGTGAGCTTTTGAAAGTTAGGATTAAATCTCAGTTATCCCTGTAGCTCTAGCCACCAGTATGATTTTGGTAATTTTATAGATGCTCAATAATGGCTTCTTCTTTTATTTAAAGTCAGATTTATTGAAGTATAATTTACATACAGTAAAATAAAATTTACATACAGTAAAATGCATATAATTTAACTGTGTAATTCAATGAGTTTAATAGTTGCCTCTTGATTAATTTAATTTTGTAATCTTTTGTCATCTGTGATTTCATAGATAATATTCTATGCATCAAAGAGTAAGCCCCAACCACTCACACAGTTGCTATATATTGTAGGGGCTCAGTATAACCTGTGTGTGTGTGTGTGTGTTTAATAAATGAACAAGCCAACAAAAATGTTTTCATGTTACCACCTCACTGTTCATAAAGGTAAAGAAATAATAAAACTTCTATATGTGAAGTATGGACACATTTTAAATACTCAAAAATAATTTTCCTATGTCCCAGAATCTAGATTGGTCAAAAATATTTTAAAATTAAAATTGAATTCCTTGGCATTTATAATTTTATTTAGTAATTTGTTTGTAAGCCACTTCAGAATCAAAATATCACTTACCTTCTGCTAACTACAATTTTAGAAATTATTCACAAGTAGACAATTACCTGTGCCAAAAACCACCTACAAAAATTTGGGCTGGGTTTTTGCCAATCAGTATGCCATTTAATTACCCCACAAGGGCTAGTTGGCCCTAGATCAAGTAAAGCCTCATTGATATGTGACGCTATTCTTATCATAGAAAAGATAGAGAAAAAAAACAACAATAAGACACTTAGATCAAAGAAAGCTGAGGGAGAAAAAAAGCTATTTCTTTACTGTTCCTTAAATTCTTACAAATTTCTAAAGAGCCTAATCCCACTTGAATAAACAGAATTGGCACACAGACTCATCTTGCAGATGGATCCGTCTAACATCATGTGAAAGGGAAGCAGAGACCGTAGCTGCCACACAGGTGTTTGGTACCGGGTTTGCCCTCAAACAGAAGGTAGTCTTGGGTGATGGTAGAGGAAGGAAAACAATGAACTAGTGACATAAATCATAATTTTTCAAAGTGATATGTGTGTCATTTCTCATTCTAGATAAACGAACACTGGGAACTAGTATACTCTGGGGTTGATCACCCTTTAATTTGCAATCCATTTTTGTTATAATGGAAGTTTTGAGAAAAAATGGTATAGCACTTGGCTTTTATCTAGTGTGTATCTGGAGAAAAAGAGACTGGAGTGGTTCATTTTGTCTATTCCTCTTGCTGTATCATCAAGTTCTCTTATTCTTGGAGAGCAGAATTGTTCACCTGCACTGTTCACGGATGAAAGCCTTTTTACCAGAGCCTCTACATCTAAATGCTCCCTTGGTATTTTGAAAATCATTTTATTTTAATAAAGTCACAAATAATTCAACAATCCTGGCCTTTAACTCCAAGTTACTCTAGGGGGTTCCAAGATGGCTGCAGAGCAGGTGGAAGCTACATTCATCAGCTCCCAGGCCCAAACTGGATTTGCAGCAAAATTATAGAGCAATCAGCCTGAATAACCACCTGAAGGCTAGTTGAACTGAAATATTATAACCAAAGATTTACAGAAGAAGCCACATAGGGACTGTTACAAAGGGAGGAGATGCAAAAAGTGCTGGCCCTTGCATCCAAGTGTGGGAGCTAAGATGCTGGAGGGATATCTCAGCTGCAAAACTCCCTCTCCACAGGAGTAGGGGGTCTCAAACCCATGCAGGGATCCCCAGCCCAGAGCAAGAGAGATGGGAAGAGGAGCCTGCATAGCATCTGGTGGTGAGAATCAGTGGGGATTCAGTCTGCCTTGGAGAAAAGGGAGTCTGCTAGAGACCCAGATGCCAGCTTCCCTGGTTTGAGCACACCTATTGTTACTGCACCAGCCTGAGAAGTGCACTGCCCAGTCCTCCAACTATTGGTGACACCACTCTGCTATGCCTGGGTCCCACAGTGGCATTTGTTGGCTGTACCCAGCAGGACCTATGGGGGCTCTTTTTCTGGAGAGGCTTTTGATAGAGACTCAGACAGTGATTGAATGGTGTACCTTTGGAAAGGGGACTATTCTTCCCCACCTCAGGTGTATAGTAGACCCCCACACACACCCCTATGGAATAACTGGGCCTGCCCTGCCACTCTGTGGCCCCCACCCTGCTGAGTTCATTCATGCAGGGGGATCAGAGGGCAGTGCAGAGCTGAGACTTTTGGAATGCATCTCTCAGGGAGGCTTTTGGCCAGGAATCAGATGAGAATGTGCTAGGTTGTGTGGCTACATCATTGGGGGGCCACTCCTATCTCCCCTGCGAGTTCAGCCCATGCTACCTGAGAAGGGGAAGAAGTGCCCACTCACCTCCTATAGGCTTGCTGGTACCATGCCCAATGGAAGACTGTTTGGGTCTTCCCTCCCACATCTCAGTGGTCCCACCCTAATGAGCTCAGCTCCACAAGGGGAAGGAAGTGCTGCTTCAAGCTGGGACATTAGGATTGTGTCTCCCTGAAAGGCTATTGTTTGGGACCAGGACAAAGTGTTTAGCCCCTTCCTGTGAGCTCAGCCAGCACCATCCCCAGTGGGAGACTCTTTTGATCTGTGCTCCTTAGCCTGGGTGGCTTCACTCTTCTGAGCTTATTCCTGCAGAGGGGATGGCTGGCTGCACGCAACCTGAAACTTCAGTGCACTCCCCAAGGGGAACCAGAGAGCCAAGACTGAGTGGTTGGCTCTGGAGGAGGGGCCACTTTCTCCTCATTGAGTGCCTGACCACAACATCCCCAAGTAGAGGACTCACTAGCCTCTTCCTCCCAGCCTCAGTTGCCCCACCCTACTGAGCTCACAACCTGTGGAATGGTTTATGGATCACAGCAAGCCTGGTTCCACTCCACAGTCTTTCTTTGGAAGATTTTGGAGGAAGACTAGGCAACCTCAGGGGGAGTCAGGCTAGCTGACAGGTGGAGGCGAACCTCAGAGAGCCTCGGTCCTTTTACAAATCTGTCCCCAGCTCTAAGCTTGAGGAAGCCAAATCTTATACACGGATTGGGCCCTCCCACACACATCTAGGCCACAAATAGTAAATAGAGTGGTAGCTCCAGACAGGTAGCCCAAGGCCAGTTCCACACAATGTCTGACATCAACCTGTACCTGAATCCTGCCCAAGTGACCCAGAACAAACACAACCAGTGGTGGGCTTCAGGCCACACCAGAGTGCAACCCAATTAGCCACACAAGCAGCACATCCAGAGGGGGATTCTGATAAGCAACAGACCCTGCTGGGAATAACTCTGCCTCAGGGGGTGACTCCTGCATAGCGACTCATACATGGTGATTGAGGTTTATCCTTTTTTTTTTTTTTTTTTTGGATCAAACCATTTTATTGAGGGCCTTCAGGGGAGGGTCAAAGGGCTGGGAGGACAATGAGATCCGACGTCCTCGGCCCAGCTGGGATCTCCCCAGCTTCACAGCCGCCGAAACGAGGTTTATCCTTATAGTCAGCCAGCCTAAAGGGTTAACTCCACCCATGAAAGGGTCCAACAGCATTCAAGACTCACCTACAACAGGAGGATTCACATAACCCACAAGAAACATTCTTAGACAACTGAGTTCAGGTGATCTGGAAGATCACTGACACCACTAGATAGATCCTTCTAGACAAAAAATTAACAAGGTCATAAAGACCTTAAATGATGAACTAGATCAATTGGACTTAATTGATATTTACAGAACACTTTACCTTAAAGCTGCAGAATATACATTCTTCTCAAGTGCACATGGGACATTCTCAAAGACAGATCACATGTTAGGACACAAAGTAAGTCTACAAATTCAAGAAGATTGAAATTATATCAAGTATCTTCTCAGATCACAATGGCATGAAACTAGAACTCAAATACAACAAAAACATTCAAACACTTGGAGGCTAAATAACATGTTATTAAACAACAAATGGGTTACCAACAGGATCAAGGAAGAAATTAAAAACTTCCTGGAAACCAATGAAAACGAACACACAAAAACACAAAATCTATAGGAAGCAATGAAAGCAGTCCTGAGAGGGAAGTTCATAGCACTATAGCCCTACCTCAAGAAACAAGGAAAATTCCTTTCCAATTTGAATCCTTTTTATTTTTTCTTCATGTCTAATTGCTATGGCTAAGACTTCCAGTACTATGTTAAATAAGAGTGGCGAAAGTGGGCATCCCTGTCTTGTTCCTGTTCTTAAGGGAAATGCTTTTAGTTTTTGCCCATTGAGTATGATGTTGGCTGTAGGTTTTTCATATATGGCCTTTATTATGTTGAGAGATGATTCCTCTATTCCCACATTGCTGAGCGTTTTTATCAGAAATGGGTGCTGGATTTTGTCAAATGCTTTTTCAACATCTATTGATAAAATCATATGGTTTTTATCTTATCTGTCTTCAGGTAACTTTAGATTTCTTCCTTGATATCATTGTTAACCCGTTCATTGTTTAATAACATGTTACTTAGCCTCCATGTGCTTGAATGTTTTTCAATTTTCTTTTTTTATTGTAATTGACTTCTTGTTTCATATCATTGTGGTCAGAGAAGATGCTTGATATGATTCCAATCTTCTTGAATTTATTAAGACTTATTTTGTGTCCTAACATGTGGTCTATCTTTGAGAATGTTTCATATGCACTTGAGAACAATGTATATTTTGCTGCTGTGGGATGATATTCTGTAAATATCAATTAAATCTATCTGATTCAGTGTGTCATTTATGGTCGCTGTTACCTTGTTGATTTTTCTGTCTGGAAGAGCTATCCATTGATGTCAGTGGGGATGTTAAAATCCCCTACTATGACTGTGTTGCTGTTGATGTCTCCCTTAATGTCCACCAAGGTTTTCTTTATATATTGAAGTGCTTCTATGTTGGGTGCATATGTTTACAAAGGTTATATCTTATTTTTGGATTGATCCTTTTAGTATTATGTAGTGACCTTCTTTGTCTCTGGTTATGGCCTTTTTAAAAAAATTATTCCTAATTGACTTTCTAACCCTACAACTTAGAGAACTAGAAAGTAAACAAAAAGAAAAACCCAGAGCAAGTAAAAGGAAAGAAATAGTAAAGGTCAGAGCAGAAACTTCCCTCTCAGGACTGCTTTTGCTGTATCCAATAGATTTTGCATTGTGTGTTCATTCTTATCTTTCATTTTGTTTACATGGTGTATCACATTTATTGATTTGCAAATATTGTACCAGCCTTGCATCCCTGGGATGAATCCCACTTGGTCATGATGAATAATTTTTTTGATGTATTGCTGGATCCGATTTGCTAATATTTTGTTAAGGATTTTGACCTCTGTGTTCATCAGGGATATTGGCCTGTAGTTTTCTTTCTTTGTAGTGTCTTTATCTGGTTTTGGAATTAGGATTATGCTGGCCTCATAAAATGAGTTTGGAAGTCTTCCATCTTCTTGGATTTTTTGGAATAGTTTGAGGAGAATTGGTGTTAGATCTTCTTTGAATGTTCGGTTAAACTCCCCCGTGAAGCTGTCTGCGCCTGGGCTTTTGTTTGCTGGGAGTTTCTTCATTACATCTTCAATTTCCTTTGTCATTATTGGTCTGCTCAAGTTTTCTATCTCTTTCTGGTTTAGTTTTGGGAGACTGTGTGTTCCTAGAAATTTGTCCATTTTGCCTAGATTGTCCAATTTGTTGGCATATAATTGTTCATAGTATGTTTTGATGATCCTTTGTATTTCTGTGGTGTCAGTTGTTACTTCTCCTCTTTCATTTCTGATTTTGTTTATTTGGGTCCTCTCTTTTTGTTTCTTGGTGAGTCTGGCTAAAGGTCCATCAGTCTTGTTTATCTTTTTAAAGAACCAGCTTTTTGTTTCATTGATCTTTTGAATTGTTTTTTTAGTCTCTCTCTCCCTCTCTCTCTAAAATCAATAAAAACATGTCCTTGGGTGAGAATTAAAAAAAAAAAAAAAAAAGCTTAGAGTAGAAATAAATGCCATAGACACTAAAAGAATAATACAAAAGATCAATGAAACTAAGAGCTGATTCTTTGAAAAGATAAACAAGATTGATGAACCTTTAACCAGACTCATGAAGAAAAAAAAGAGAGGGCCCAAATAAATAAAATCAGAAATGACACTAAAAAATGCAAAGAACTGTAAAGAATACTATAAACAATCATATGCCAACAAATTGGACATCCTGGGAAAAATGGATAAATTCCTAGAAACATGCAATCTTCCAAAACTGAATCAGGAAGAATCAGAAAACCTGAATAGACCAATTACAATTAATGAAATTGAAACAATAATAAATAAAAAATCCCAGAAAACAAAAGTTCTGGATCAGATGGCTTCATGGGTGAATTTTACTAAACATTCAAAGAAGAACTAACGCCTATCTTTCCCAAGCTATTCCAAAAAAATTTAAGAGGAGTGAAGACTACCAAGCTCTTTTTACAAAGCCAGGATTATCCTAATTCCTAAACTAGATAAAGACACTGCAAAGAAAGAAAATTATAGGCCAATATCCCTGATGAACATACATGCTAAAATCCTCAACAAAATATTAGCAAGCCAGATTCAGCAATACATTAAGAAGATCATACACAATGATCAAATGGGATCTATTCCAGGAATGCAAGGTTGGTACAATATTTGCAAATCAATAAATATGATATATCACATAAGCAAAATGAAGGATAAAAATCACATGATATCAATAGATGCAGAAAAAGCATTTGATAAAATCCAGCACCCATTATGATAAAAACTCTCAGTAAAGTTGGAATAGAGGGATCATACCTCAACATAATAAAGGCCATATATGACAAACGCGCAACCGATATTATACTCAATGGGCAAAAACTAAAAGCATTTCCTTTAAGATCAGGAAAAAGACAGGAATGTTTGCTTTCACCACTTTTATTCAACATAGTACTGGAAGTACTAGACACAACAATCAGAGAAGAAGAAATAAAAAGGCATCCAAATTTGAAAGAAGGAAGTAAAACTGTCATTATTCACAGATGACATGATACTGTATACAGAAAACCCTAAAGACTCCACCAAAAAAACTATTAGATCTAATAAATGAATTTGGCAAAGTAGCAAGATACAAAGTTAATATTCAAAATTGGTGGCATTTTTATACACCAATAATGAACTATCAAAGAGAGAAATTAAGAAAACAATTCCATTTACTACTGCAACAAAAAAATAGGGTACCTAGAAATAAATTTAACCAAGAAGGTAAAAGGTCTTACTAAGAAAATTATAAGATAAATCCAAGCTACTCTTGGATGAAATCTAGAAAAATATTTAAATGAATACAGCTATAAGGAAAACTCATAATCTACCCATTATAATTACATAGAAATTGATATAAGGATGCTTTATGTATGCATTCTTCAAATTATTTTTAATAAGAAGCAATAATAAGTAATTTTATATTATCAACAACTTATTCCAAAAAAGTAACTTTTAAGAAATGTTACAGACTCCTTCATTAGAATGCAATTTTCTCAGAAATAGAGAAATTATGTACCCAGTAATTTCACAGTTGTTATCACATATTAGATACTAAATAAATGTAAAAGAATAAATACTATAAGTGCATATAAAACAAAAATCAGTTTGTGCTTTATTGTACATAGGAACAAGATGTGGGAAAGTGAAACTGATAATCAACTATATGAATAAAAGACAAATTAAACAGAGTTCAATATATTTTTCTGACAATTATACTGTATTTTATCATCAGAAGATGTTCTTTATATTTGCATAACTAAATCTCTTACATGGGTGATTTTTTTCAACACACACACACACACAATCTGCTCCAAAAATATATTTAAGTCATCCATTTCTCACAACTTAGAAACTAGTTTGCAGTTTCAGAAAAATACATTTCTTAGCTTTTACATTTTACATCAAGTTTTGAAAGATTTTTCAGGGCCAGATTTCATCAAGGTGCCAGCTCAGATCTTCAGAGGTTTCCTTATATCCCTTTCTTTTGCTTGAAGAAACCTCTTCCAAACAAATGACCTGGGAATAGGAGCTCCATCCGAGATGGTGACCGGAGTTTATACCCATTTCACATCTTGCTCCTTTTTATATTAATTTGTAGATACAAAAGATTGTGGAGAATATACAAAATATTATACACTGTAAAGGAGGCATGTAGTAAAATCTTAGATGAGAATTCATGAAAACGTATGACTAAACACACAGTGACATAAGAATTAGTCCAATTGTTATAAAGGCAGATTATCAGGCAATTAGAGAAGGAAGAACACTCGGGATTCTTTCACACAATACAAGAGAACAAGGTCAAAATCAAACCACCTGTTCAAACAAGGTGGGCAAGTCAGAGTCCAAAGACATGCAGCAGTGTGGATAAGAGAAATTACAGGCTCATAAAGTTAGGGGTACACACAGAGCAACCAAAATGCTCTAAATATCATTAAGCAGAACAATGAGAAATAATCACAGGTTCAGGTTTATCAGAATAGGACAAAGAAGGTACTGGGATTAAGGCACTGGTAACAATGAAAGCTCAGTCCAAAGTCAATTTACATGTAGGAAGAAAGTAGCTAATTTGAATCACCAATAGAGTTGGAAGACCATAGCTACAGTGAGAACCAGCCAGGGACTAAGGGGTGAGCTCAAGGCAGAAGCAGGAACTGACAGGCTGGAGTTGAGAACACTGTGAACCAGGGAAGAAAAGAGGGCATAGGCTCTGACCAATGTGGCTCAGTGATTGGAGAGTTGGCCTTCGAACCGAAGGGTCAGAGGTTTGATTTCTGGTCAAAGGCACTTACCTGGGTTGCAGGTTCAATCCCTGACCTAGTCAGGCTGTGAATGGTAGGCAACCAATCAATGTCTCTCTCATATCCATGTTTCTCTCTCTCTCTCTCTTTCCTCTGCCCCTTCCCTTCCACTCTCACTAAAAATCAAGGAAGAAAAGCCCGGCCAGCGTGGCTCAGTGGCTTGAACATTGTCCCATGGACTGAGAGGTCCTGGTTTGATTCCAGGTCAGGGCACATGCCTGGGTTGCGGGTTCGATCCCCAGTAGGGGGTGGGCAGGAGACAGCCAATCCATGTTTCTCTCTCACATAGATGTTTCTCTCTCCCCTTTGCTTTCTCTCTAAAAAAATCAATAATAATAAAATAAAATTTAAAGTATTTTTTAAAAATCAATGGAAAAAATATCCTCAGGTAAAGATTAACAAAAAACAAAAAACAAAAAAAAAGAGGAGGGAATAGGCTCAGAAAAAGCACCCTGTCCAAGGTGACACAGTACACCCACTAAAGCTGAGAGGAGACCTTTCCATTCTGCCCCACAGATTACACCACCTTACTTGAATAAGGTTTTCCCAATAAAGACGTCTTCTTCTTTTTTAATATATTGGAAAAAGTTGAAAGTCAGATTTCAACGAGAATTTCTTCAAGACTAAGGACCACTGCCCTCCTCTGTCATAAATGGAAATGTGCTTTTAGGTGAAATGGGACTGAGAATTTATTTGATGCAGGTCTTAAGCACTAGTTCCTGAAATTACTGTCTTCTGATCTAGTCCAAGAAAGATATATTAAAGCAATAAGCTCTGACACTTGGGTGATTAGCAGCCATTACAGGCTGTTTTGGAGCATTCATAGGGGATCTTATTTCACACAAAACAATCTGCAAAGAAAATCACTAATACGGATAATCTGTTCCTGAATACCTCATCTACTGACAAAAAATAGCCTCATGTTGACATTTCCATTAAATGATGTATTAAGAAGTTCCAAAATCCTTTAAATTTTTTCTTATGTTTTAAAACACCAAGTAACATTGGAAGAAATAGAGTGCATTTAAAAAATCTGACTTGGAAATTACATAATTCTATTTGAAATTTTTACTGTGCAACAAAATAAAGTCAGTAAAATTTAGTAAAAAATTAGCAGATCTCACCCATGTATCCTTCTTATATAATCTGACTATGCAAGCCATAGTGCTATTGAAAATAGCATTAAACCACTCCTGCAAAGGGGATTATAGTGTGACAAAAAAAAAAAAAAAAAGTTTAATCATTTCATTTCAAAACATTTTATTTAAAAATGGAAATGAATATATTATTTTTTCATTTCTAGAACTGCACTATTGGTCATATAACGATGCCTCCCAAATAAGGCCATTTCTCCCATCTTCCTTTCATTTTTTCCCTCTTCTCTATAAAGCCCACAGGTTCCTGAAATGATCCCTTAGTGACCATGCTAAAGAAGCAACCTTGGATAGAAGCTAAGTGCTCTCCTCTGGGATCAGACTACCTGATTCAAAACTCATCTCCACCAATTAGCAACTTAAGAACTTTGGGAAAGCCACTTAATAGTTTTAAACTTATATCTGTGTGAGGACTACATAATATCAGCATTTTTAAAGTATCTAATAAATGTTCATTATTAGGTGATAATTGGGAACAAATAGGGATAATTTATGTTTGCCTTTTAGGAGGTTACTTGCTAAAAAAAATATTTAAATATACAAACCAGCATAGAAATTAGTGCAAATGAAGTAAATAAATGCAAAGACACCAGAACAAAGAAAGTTTCCTTCAATATATGTGGTTAATATTGGAGATCTTTGTAAAGTTTGTAGGCATTCTTTCACCGCTTCAAACTTGACCCCAAAGCTTGACATGTTACAGAACCCACTGGGATTTCATTCCGCACAAATACAAAAGACAGAAATGTAATATCAAGTGAGGCAAACTGACTGATGGGAGATGGAAACAGGTGGCCAAAATTTCCTCTCTTCCTCCCACTAACTGTGTGGTGCAGGACAAACATCCCTGAAGTTTCTCTAAGATTGACCAGTCAACTTACCATGAAACTGTAAAGCTCTTGGCAATACACCTACTTAGAGCTATTATTTCTCCATCCTGCTTCTTTTCCATTTTCTCTCAAACCTATTTACTAGGTTTGCACTGACCAATGAAGTGTTAGCATAGAACTGTTGACTCCGGTTCTGTTTTCTAGGAGACCCAGGGGAAGACAGTGGAGAAAGAGTGGCCCTCGAAAACAGATATTCAAATATTTTGGATTTGAAGCACTCACCAGTCAGTCTGAAGGATTTACAGACCTTATCACTGACAGTAGGTGGGGTGGCGACAAGCCTTGTCATTAACTTGTGGTTAATTAGGATGAGAAGATGAGTTTATGGGATATATAGTGGATGCCATATTTGTACTTGGTAAGTGTGGCAAATATTGTCAGTGTCTCACCCTCAGAATTTCAGTATGCTCTGCTGTCTTTCAAGGGATAACCTCTGTATCTGTGAGTCTAAATGCTCTTTTTCCAAGAGTGATGCGAAGTCTTGATGCTTATGCACAGCAGATCGGAGGTATGGAGGGATGAACATTCCCATCAGGGCCTTCCATCAAAGACTCCTGGAAACTGGTATGTAATTACCACATTTCTCATGTTTTGGGGTGTATTAATTTTGAGGCATGGATTTTACAGTTTCCCACAGGCTACCTGTGGGATTAAGCTCCAAATGCCTACTGTGGTAGTTGGCTTAATAATGCACCCTTTATTTTATATATTTCCTTTCCGACTGGTACAATATGCACTTCCTAAATAGGCTCCTTGCAGTCAATCCTGGTCTCAAAGTCTGCTTCTAGGAGAATCCAAACTAAGACAATTAGTTTAGGAAGAATAATGATGATAAGCAATGTGGGATAGGCTGACTGCTTTTGATGGCATCGAATGCCTTGTGGGAAAATCACTATACAATCCTTATCAATTAAGGCACATTAGAAAAATCTGAGGGCATCTATGGCAGTCTGTCTTTTTCACGCTGGAATTGATAGGGGGAGGCCATTGAAATGAGGTCCCTGACATCTAAACTCAATAATCTTAACACTATAAAAACACACAGTGCTCAGTGGGCTTCTTTAACTTTTAATGGTAGTGTAAACCACACATGGGAAAATTGACCCAACCCATTTATTGGAAACTTGAAAGGCTGTCAGTTTCAAATGAGCTCCAGAGCCAGAGAGGGTTTTTCAGTCTATGCAAGCTTCATTGCAAGCTGCCCTGTTGTTTAGACCATGGGATCTAGCATGTCAATCATGCTAGGAATCTGTGATGAATAGGAAGTAAGCTGAAATCTCTGGCAAGCCTGCACCAGAAAACTGCAGTGCAGACATAAAGAGTTCTAGAGGGCCTGGAGGTGTGGCTCAGTGGATTAAACAGTGTCCCATGGACTGAGAGGTCCCGGTTCCATTCCCAGTCAGACCACATGCCTGGGTTGCAGGCTTGATCCCCAGCAGGGGGCATGCAGGAGGCAGCTGATCAATGTTTCTCTCTCACATCGATATTTCTATCTCTCTCTCCTTTCCTCTCTCTCTCTAAAAATATCAATAAAAACGTATTTTTTAAAAAGAGTTCTAGAGGAAGGCTATGTCATCCATTGCAGAAAATTCTTCATTTTACCAATCATTCTGACTTGCTAATGGGTCTAAATAGAAGCTGAGCACCTGAAAATGGGATACCAAACACTGAAAATAGAACTGCCCATCAGGAGCCGAGTATTATTAGATTCACCATGTCATAGCAGAAACTCACTGTATAATGAAACTGACACATTCAAGACTGAACCTAGGTAAGTCCAGGCAGCACAAGCGAATGACAATACCAGGTTGCCCATTCCCTACCAATGTTGTGCCAAACCTCTTCCTCAACTGATAGCTTTGTTATCATTGACTGTTTCTGTAATGGAAGAGACCATGGTTCACAATTAGGCAACATATATTTGTACTAGCTAAAAACCTCATCATACCTCACACAGATGTGGGCCAAAGTTCAAAGTCAAAGGAAATTCTGTGATTCTCTCATTTGGCAGTGCCATGGGCAGTGCATTTAATAATTCACTTCATATGGAATTAGAATTGGCTGTTAGTATATCCAGTTACTACTGAAAACCCAATCTTCCATCACAGAGACAATCACTGTCTTATATGGGACCATTCTTTGGGGACACAAACCAACCACCTGTCAAGTCAATTATATGAGACCTCTTTCACTCAGTAAAGGGTAACAATGTGTCTTCATTAGAATCAGTAAATATTCATATTTGAGTTTGCCTTTCTGTCCACAGTACCTTACCTATAACTGTCATTTGAAGGCATATAGAATACCTGATCAATCAATATCATATCTCACAAAATAATCCCTCGGACCAAGGACTCATTTTACTCTAAAGGATGTGGGATCTTGGTATCCACAGCCTCATTATTGCCCCTCATATAGAAGATGCTAATCTAACATAATAGTGGAAAGCCTGTTAGAGCTCAGCTAAGATACTGGTTCAGAGGCAACATGCCGCCAGTGAGGGTGTTGTCCTCCAGAATTTGGTATGTGCATTATGCTAACGATGAATAAATATGAATATAAATATATATTCTAAAATATATTGAGTCCAGGAGCCCAGGAATGAGAGTAGGATTGGTTCTATTTCATTTTGACTCCCAGTGTCTGTCTCACTTGCAGAATTTTTGTTTCCTGCCCTCAAAGCTTTGGCACTAAAGGTTTTGGTTCCTGGGAATATTCCTGCTGCTAGAAGTCACAGGCTTCTACTGAAATGGAAGATTCAAATTATTTTGATCATTTGGGGCTCCATATGCTGGTGGACCAGCAAGCATAAAAATGAATTATTGTATTGGTGGAGATAATCAATGCCGATTATTCTAAGAAGCTAGGATTGCTGTATCACAAAGAAGACAAGGAGTGTGACTAAACCTCAGTGGTTTTAAAATCTGCTTTATTCCCTAGAGATAACAGTAAATGAGTAACTGTAGCAACCACAGCCAGGCAAGGACAATGCAACTGAGAAGTTGGACCTCTGAGAATGAAGATGTGGGTTTATCACACTAAGCAAGCAACGTTGGCTCACCCAAGTGCTTTCATGGGCATTTGAAGAAGGAGATAATAATGTCAATTATGTCTGCAGGGTCAGAAGCAACAGTGGAAATTATAACTTGGTTTGCTAACCTTTTTTAAGTATTTTGAGTAGACAGGAAATGACCACCTTATTGAAGGATTGGACTACATTCAGGGAAAAAGATAGGTCATCTTGATTCCAGATGAGACTCAGATATGATTAGAGGACAAGCAGATCTGACTAAGGAAGTAGACTAACAGATCCAGTCCTTCAAACTTTCCTTGTGTTCTGAGTAGGGCATCGTCTTGCACCCAGATTGTTATTGCTCCTGCCACAATTGTAGACCAAAGGCCATGCGGTAGAGGCTGACACCTGTCCCTTAGTTGGTTTGCAGGCATATACTTGTGTTCTACTCAGAACACAGCAATATGCAGTTATGTATGTATGTGGGTGGGTCAATGTAAATTGTTGTTGATTTATGTTTTTTCTCTGGGTTGCAGTTTACAAGTGTGAAAGCCATTCACTTGTTGCACACTGGTTCTCAAACAAGAGAGGGGTGTCAGGATTCTGGAGTACCACTTCAAGCTCCACTTCCTCCCGTGTATTTCTTGTCTCCTATCTCAACCATCCATTAAAATTCTCACTATAGCACTTGATAGTTGCAGGTTGTGATTACTGCAGGCTGAAGTAGCTTTTGTTAAGAAACAGAAATAAAAATATTTGTGCTAGACTTTACTTTAAAAATCTTTTTCCAAAATGCTCTTCAAGGTGGTTTTTATATCACTTCAATAAAAGGCATAGGGACAAAAAAAACTCAAGGAAGAATGATCAACAGTGCTGAAAGACAAGACATAAAGGCAGTGTGGTCTGCATGTTATAAGTTAAAAGTGGGGGTTACTTTTTGGAGTTAAAGATGTGACCCCGTAACATAGCTTCAAATGGAGACAGGCTCACAGAGAAATGGGCCGGGAAAGGCATTGCTCTGTCAACTCTGCCACTTCTATCCCCAGAATCTTGTGACCCCTGCTCCACAGCTTCCTCCCGGTGACCTTCCTTCCACGTGTCATAACGGACCACATACCTCACAGAAATCAGACAGGTGAGTACAAGGTTGGAGTCTTCTACTCAGCACTATGAGAAGTAGCAGTATGAGCTACTTCTATGATTTTTAAACTAGAATAATAATCACAGCCCTGGCACAATGAGACCATACAGAGCAGAAGGGCAAATGTTTCTAAACTATCAAGTGGCACATGGGCCCAGGAAAGCACTGGTCAGTTGTAAAATCTCTGTAATCTGGAGAAAAGAAAATTGTGCCAGGGATCACAAATATGTTTGACCCCGGGAAACCGGTTTGATTCTCTAGCTCTCCTTACCTATTCTGTTAATTCCAGGGTTATAAAGAATATTAAGGAGATATTGAAGAGACTCTGAAGAAAATTATACAAATGTAAAGTTTCATTATCACTATGGATCCACACTTCCCACAATGCAGAAAGGCCTCAGATACTACCAGATTCTGGGGAATATCTCTGATTCCCTTAAGCATTTATTCTTGGCTTCTATTTCTTCTTATTATCTTTTAATCCTCACCCATGGATATGTTTTTATTGATTTTTGAAAGAAAGAGAGAGAGAGAGAAGCATTGATGTGAGAGAAACATCAATTCGATTGCATCCTGTAAGAACTCGACCAGGTATCAAACCTGCAACCTGGGTATGTTCCCTGACTAGGAATTGAACCTGAAACCTTTTGGTATACAGGACAATGCTGCAACCAACTGAGCCACCTGGCCAGGGTGACTTTTGTTTTTACTGTTTCATCCCTTCTTACTCTTTCTTCCTTCTCTCCTCCCTAGTATTTCTCATGGAACAAAAACATAAGGGCATATTTACCACTAATCTACTAATATGTAATTTATTTCCAGTATGTTCTTTCTCCGTTGGTAACATTTATTCTTAAGGAGATGGGGAACAAAAGACACAAAAGCAAACAGGAAAAACAGATATCATTCCTGCTACCTCCCTTCAGGGAATGTTGGGGAGCAAGGACTTCTATTTCCTTGCCAAGGTCATTTCACGTTTGTTATCATTGGCTTGCAACCTCCTCCCTGGTGCTTTTTAAGTTAAAATTAGTTTCCAATAAAGATGCTCTTGCACCTTGGAGGGGGAAAGCATTGTTGTTAATACACTTATAACTAATGCTTCTGGTCCTTGGGGAGTTTCAGAGGACCTCAAAGGCGATAGTTCTCTACCCGGGAGCAAAGAAGCCATTACAGCTTGTACTGGAAGATTTAATAGGTGTCATAATTTATCATGTAAACCGAAAAGTGTTTCTTAATTAAGTGCGTACGTTAATGAATTTTTTAATTTGATCCCTATAAGTACCTTGCTATACTAATTGCAATATTCTACACATTAGTCATCCGCTGTTGCCCTTGGCTATTTTCTACCCTGAGAGGAAGAGAAAGAGAGCTTTTCAGTTAAAGTTCATTTAACTCTTTCCACCCAACAAATTAGATTTAGTCTTGCTCACATTGGAGTGACAGCTGTGGTTCAGTCTCACTGAGCTTTCGGGGAGAGTACTTGTATGCAGGAATCAGCTTAAACGTCTGTCACTTTTCACATCACAGGAAGCTGGGGTCCCCACTCAGCAGTGGGACCCTGCCCCTTCCCAAGGGCTCCTTTGTTTCTCCTGAGATTGAAGAGGTTTATAAGGGCCAAGATGGAGAGAGTGGTCACATTCCCTTCTGCTCTGCTCCGAGTCCTCTGCAGTGTGACTAATGAAGGGCTGAAATCTGGATAACACTTCCCATACTCAAAAGAATTCAGGAGAAAAATAAAACTTGGGTATATCGACTTGACTGATATCATATCTACAATGAATGAAGTATTATTTGTACAAATAAGGGAAGTATTTTTTATATAATGTGAAGTCCAAAAGAACAATATAACATTATTACACGATGTTTTCAGGAAAAAATATCTGGCAAATAATATGCTCACTCATTATAGTGATTGCCTTCTGGAAATATGATAATGAGTAATTTTTTATTTTTCTATATTTCTGTACTTTCCAAATGTAATATAATGGTCCAGTGTTATCTAATAGAGAAAACCCCTTTATTTTTAAAGAACTGGTATAATATCATATAAGAAACTGTAGGCTGCAGACATTATTTCAGTTAGAGATGCTGTTCATTTAAATAGCTACTATATAGCTTTTTAAATGTTTTATATGTTCAAAGTTATCCACAGCTGAGTGAACAGAAAACCTCTAGTGTAATTAAAGAAGGGTTAAAAACAAAAAGTCTCTCGTTCTTGGCTTTACTTTTTAAGTGAATATATTGGATTATTCAGGAAGAAATAGATATATTGAAATAAATTTTATTTGGTTTTCTTGAATTTAGAGACACACACTTTTCTTCTTTATGTGCTATATATAATAACTGATTGACATGATTGAGCAGCGTAAGAAAATCAACAAGAAAAATACCATTTAATTGACATAGGTACCAGTGCCTTACTGTGTATACATTTATATTTATAAAAGAAGTCTTGTAGTCACCAGACTTTAGCTTGAATCCTACCTCTGATATGTTTAGCTGTGGGATTTTTGAGAAAGACATTTAAACTGAAACTCTGTTAATACGTCAAGTGAATAGAATTGCCAGATTAAATACAGGATGTACAGTTAAATTTGAATTTCAGATAAACAGTGAATATTTTTAATGTAAGTATGTTGCCTTATTTGCTAAATCTAGTAATCCTACAAATGAAGGAATTAGGATGCATCAATTAGACAATGTTTGCTTCCTTGTTTGTTTAATACACATGCCCCTACTCCAGAATTCTACTCTTCAGGGGTTGAGGCCCGGTAATCTAAAAATATAAAATCGTTACTCCAATTGATTCCTCATAAGGACTGTAAAGTCCAGTGTTTAGAAATCACTGTGCTAGAGCAATACTGCTCACACTAATAGACCTAGAATAACCTCAGGATCTTGTTCATGTAAATGTTCATTTTTTAAAATATGTTTTTATTGATTTTTTTAGAGAGAGAGGATAGAAGGGAGAAATAGAAACATCAATGTGAAAGAGATACATCCATTGGCTGCTTCCTGCACGCCCCCTACTGGAGATCGAGCCCACAACTTGGGCATGTGCCCTGACCAGGAATCGAACCGGGACCTCTCAGTCTATGGGATGATGCTCAATCCACTGAGCCACACTGGCTGGGCATGTAAATTTTCATGTGTAAGGTGGGGTTGGGAGTCGAGAGTCTGCATTTCTACCAAACTCCAGGGTGATACTGACACTGCTGGTCCTTGGACCAAATTTCAAGCAGCAAGACAGTTTAGATGACTGATTCTCAGAGAATGCCTCATGCTACCCTAATGACAGACTTCCACTGTGATTCTTGTCTTGACCAGGAAGTAACAATGTAAGATCACCAGAAACATCAGAACTATAATATCATTTCCATTGATGAGATTTATTTCTTGTCCATTTATTCCTTTAATGGGCACTTACTGAATGCCGACTGTGCACCAGCACTGTTGTGGATCAGCGAGGAAAAGTCATCAGAGAACTCCATGAGCTTATTTAAAGTGGGAAGCAGATCTATATTTCTGACCTTGCAATCTCACATTCTTTCCCATCATCTTTATGGTTAACTTGCTCCCTCCTCAGAGCCTTTGCATTGGAACTTGATTTTCCTCTGGATCGTTTTGTCATGGTTGGCTTCTTCTTGTCCCTGACATCTCAGGTCATAATGTCAGCTCTTTAGAGAGGGTTTCTCTGACGTTTCTATCAAAAGTTCCTTTCTTACCTCCCTGTAACTTATCTATGATATTAACATGTTTACTGAGCTGAAATTCTCTTATTTACTTATTTATGCATGTATATATGTATATATTCATGTATATATGTATTTTCCCTGCACCGCACCCCACTAACATATGACACTTGTGAACAGAAACCTTTCATGTTGGGTCCACTGTGATACTTTATAAGTATTTGTGAATCAGAAAAGTTTATTTTAAAAATCTGAACCGAACTCATTTGAAATTTACATATATGTAAGTAGAAGTAAAACTTCAACAATGATAAGGCAATTTTTGTGAGTTTTGTTTCTTTATACAAGCCCATCTAGAATATGCAGTAACTGTCTAATTCATTGTCTCACCTTGGAAATTTATATATATATAATATAATTCATATATATATAATATATATTTATATAATATACTATATATATTATTAGAAAAATATGCAAATAGAATTTACATTAAACCTGCCTTGTATATTCTTAATGCCATTCTATTTTATGTGATATTTTTCTAAATATTTCTAGAAAAAGAGAAAATTTCAATGTAACCCAACAGAGAGGCACAATTGTTTTTCTTTTTACCAAAACACTTAGAATTAGATGTAGTAGAACAAAGAGACAGAGGGGAAAAAATAGTGAGAGAGCAACAGAGAGAGAAAGAGAACAGTCCAAAATCACTGACAACTCTTCTTTTTAGATGGCAAGAATGAAGTATAAAAATCAGTCTCGATAAGTGCACTAACGCAGTATCTGGCGTAATTTTCTTTTGGGAGTTTGTTCAATAGTTACACATGTACTGCATAGAATGTAAAAGTTACCTTATGCTTTTTAGGTCATGCATTTGGACATTAAGGAGTATTTTTGGAATTAAGGCTATGGGATTCATAATAAACTGAGAAGACTGGAAAACCCCCTCATTATTATTTAGGCTCTAATATATGGCAGCCAGATTCCTAATTCACTCACACTGTCACTTAATCAGAATCCACATCTCAAATCCTGACCATCAAAGTTCCAGAAGCTATTGGCCTCATTACTGACCAGGCCACCAAGACTCAGAAGTGAATCAGCCAGTATACTCTGGAAAGCTGAAAACTCCATTATCAGTATCTTCCTACTGTGCTTTGAATACATTATTGATTCATTTTAGCTGGAAGTTCTCCTGACAAGCGTATGCGTGCAATTAAATGGATTACATGGAACGTGTTAAACAGCCTAAGTTCTCAGGCTGGAAAGTCTTTCAGCATCAGCACTGATTCACTCACTCGACTCACCCACTCACAGGACACAGGAAATCAACAGCAACCGTACAACATCCTGAGCTTCATGGGAGAGAAGCACTTCATGTGGGTGGCTATCTCTTGCTTTGAAAAAAATTTCAAATAGTTTTGCCTATAGGTCTCTCTTGTAATAAATGAAATATAGCTGGACACCATAATCTATTGTACCAGTATATTTTTAAAAAGCATGCAACAACTAAATTCTTTCTATTTTCGTTTTCATTTTAAAACAATTTATATGATCTAGGTATTGGATGTTTAACATAGTGCCTCCTTGAAAAACTTTTTTTCTCTGCTTTCCAGATATTTTAAATGCTTTTACTCATTCCTGTGGATAATCACACAGTATATATCAGTATAATAAGGTAGTATGAACAATAAAAATGAATGTGAATCCTTAACTGAGGATTTTGATATGACATAGTCAAAATTTGTTCCCCAAACCCTTTTTTTTTATCCTCACCCGAGGACATTTTTCCATTTTTTGTTCAGATAGAGTGGGAGGGAGAGAGAGGAAGAGAGAGAGAGAGAGAGAGAGAGAGAGAGAGAGAAACATCGACGTGAAAGGGACACATCGAGTGGCTGCCTCCCGCACGACAAACCGGGGCCAGGGACAAACTGCAACTGAGGTACGTGCCCCTAGCGGAAACCAAACCCGGGACTCTCTGGTCCACAGGCTGATGCTCTAACCGCTGAGCCAAATCAGCCGGGGCCCCAAACCCTTTTATCTGCACTGAAAAGCAATGAATCGATTGAAGTGGAAGTAATAGTCTGACCTGTACTGTTAATCACACACATACACACACACACACACATCCCACAGTAACAAGTCTTCAAAGCACCTATTTAAATATAGTCAAGTCCAAAGATTATGTAAAAAAAAAAAAAAAAAAAGCCTCATTGACACAGATATGTAGGTCTTTAATGGGATCTAAACAAAATATAAGATCTTAGAGCATTTTCAGAAACAATAACAATGTCTAGGAAAATAGGACTTTGATGCATATCCTAAGCTGTTGTTGTTATAAAACAAAACACAAGACAGAAAAGAAGCCACATTGAATACAATGAAGTACAGTTATTACTGATATGTTAAAGCACTGCTACTTTTTTTTTAATTAAAAGAACATTTTATTCATATATGATTTGCAAATCAGAGAACGAAGCCCTTGGTATGAACCAAAGGCAAGTTCTGAGTTGTGGGGAGGTTAAGGGGTGAGAACATGGGTTTTATTTATTTATTTATTTTTCTTAATTTATTTTTGTTACAGATGTTTCTCCTCTCCCCCCCCCCCTTGGTGAAAGACTAAGATGCATTGTAACTGTAGCTTACTGGAAGCTCCTTAGAAAAAAAGAAACCCTTAGAAAAATCATGTAACTTCTTTTTGTTCTCTAGTTGTAAGTGAAATGGTATTACATGGAATGAAAAACCAAGAAGATGTTAGAAGGATAAATAATAATAGCATCCATCATATTCTACTCCAATATCTAAGATCTGCTACTTGAGCAATAGTTGTTATTGGAAAACAGGACTGAGAGAGAAACTCTGACTCTACCCTATGATTTCACATGCTGTAACTAGGGCGTGGCCGTTCCTCTTACCCACAGACCACATAAAGACTGAATACTCTATTGGTGACTAATAGCTTCCTTGCTTCTCTGAACACTTAAGTGTTGAGATGGTAAAAGAATCTCAGATTCTTCCCTCACCTATTCAGAAAATACTTAGTTGGCATTTATTTATTCATCCCCGGTATCTGGTGTAGATATGCTAATGGTTAGAAAATCAGAACTGGGGATAAAACTTAATAACAAATAGACTTTTCTTGATAATCACCTTTGTATAAAGGTCTTAAGTAATTGGCCTTGGTGTCATTTAAAAAAAATAATTCTCGCCCTGGCCGGTTTTGCTCAGCGGTTAGAGCGTCGGCCCACGGATCGGAGAGACCCGGGTTCGGTTCCCGCTGGGGGCATGTGCTTCGGTTGCAGTTTGTCCCCGGCCCTGGTTGGTCGTGCGGGTGGCAGCCACTCGATGTGTCCCTTTCACGTCGATGTTTCTCTCTCTCTCTCTTCCTCTCTCTCCCTCCCACTCTATCTGAACAAAAAATGAAAAAATGTCCTCGGGTGAGGATAAAAAAAAAAAAAGAAAAAAGAAAAATAATTCTCAATTTTATATTTTAAAAAACAAGGGGATGATTTCCACTTGAAATACTCACTTAGCTGTGGAATCTAAAGAATAAAATAAACAAAATAGAAACCGACTCATAGAAACAGAGAACAAACTGATGATTGACAAAGGGGAAGGGGGTTGGGAGACGGAGTGAGAAAGGTGAAGGGATTAAGATGTACAAATCGATAGTTACAGAATAGTCACAGGGATGTAAATTACAGCGTAGAGAATATTGTCAGTGGTGTCATGGTAACTATGTATGGGGCCAGGTGGGTTCTTGAAGTGTTGGGGGGGCCACTCTATAAAGTACATGATTGTCTAACCACTCTGCTGTACATCTGAAACTGATACAGAATAATACCGAGTGTAACTGCAATTGAAAATTAGGAAAACAAGTATCACCTCACACCTGTAAGAAAAGAATAATAATAATAAAGAAATAGAAAACAGTAAGTAGGAACTGGAAGAAGTTTAAGCCTACCTTGCTCCATCACTGGACTGTAATCTTTGTTAGGGCAGGAAATATGTTGATCTATTCACCACTATGAGGTTCAAGTAAATAATTTTTGATAGTATATAGTCCTATCTTATAGATACACATGAAATGAGTCACAGATTTTGCTTTTATAAATCTTTCTTTTATTAACTATGGTTTCCCATTGAATGAAGCCATTGGGAATATTTTGACATAGGAGTCCAAATTATGTACCCTTTTCTGAAAACATATCCATGTCATCATTGTCGGTTAAAAGCAGGACTTTTAACTGTGCTTTTAATTTTTAGCAGTATTAATAGAAAAAGTGGACAAAACACTGGAAATGAAACCTTATTGTCAGAGCTAAGTTAATAATAAATCTACTTCCACTTTACCAAGTAAAATGAAAACCAGT
Organism: Tadarida brasiliensis; assembly: GCA_030848825.1. NCBI lineage: Eukaryota > Metazoa > Chordata > Mammalia > Chiroptera > Molossidae > Tadarida > Tadarida brasiliensis. Next base: position 56,099,755 of record CM061257.1, on the reverse strand, counting down.
GTTGTTATAGAATTATGAAATGCTGGGTTTGAAAGGAAATGCATTCACAGAATCCTTTTCCCTTTAGCTCAGTAGGAAAGCACCTAAGCCACACCGGGGACATACACCTATTTACAGCCTTCAGGAAACATTACCCAGTGTTCCTCAGCTCCTGCTATAAGGTCTTTCAAACTACTCTCATAAACCCACAGAGTTTACAGAGACTTGTGAACTCTACATTAGATGCATCTACATTAGATGCAAAAAGTAGACTTTCCACAGGCTGAGTTAACAATCAAAATACAATTATGTAAAAAATACAAATTCATGTTTCATACAAAATATATCTGGTCACACATTCTTGTGAAAAGTCCAAAGTCGCCCTGGCCGGTTTGGCTCAGCGGTTAGAGCGTTGGCCTGCGGTCCAGAGAGACCCGGGTTCAGTTCCCGCTAAGGGCACGTACCTCGGTTGCAGTTTGTCCCCGGCCCTGGTTGGGTCATGCGGGAGGCAGCCACTCGATGTGTACCTTTCACGTCGATGTTTCTCTCTCTCTCTCTCTTCCTCTCTCTCCCTCCCACTCTATCTGAACAAAAAATGGAAAAATGTCCTCAGGTGAGGATTAAAAAAAAAAAAAAAAGATAAGTCCAAAGTCAACTTTTACTCTACACTTATTTCTTGTTTCTTGTGGAACTCAAAGGAAATCACAACTTCTGGAAACTTCATTCTCCACATCTGCAAAGTGGTGATAGTAATATACCCAACCAATGGATTAGTGTAAGGACAAACTGAGGTCATATGTGTAAAGGATTTAGCATAAGACCTGTCACAGTTCAACAATAAATTGGTAATAATTATTTAATATTAATTTTAATTATTTTGGTGTTATTAATCGGTAATGATTAATTATTTATTAATAACTTCTAAACTTTGTATTTGTTAGATTTCTCAGGAGTTACTTCTCTGAATATCTCAAGCCAACTTTTATTTGTTTCATATTATCTGATGACTAAGAGAACTGGAAAATAAAAACTTTCATGCTCTTGAGGCCAAGTTTTAGAGTTGTTGATACTGTGATGTATTAGCAAGTGATGCTAGATGGCCTTAACTTTCCCTTCCTGTTTCTTCAGGACTATAGGCTCCTGGCCTCTCTTGAGAGGATTTACATTAAAAAACTTCGCCATTGTAAATTATTTCTTTTTCCCTTTGAGATGTAGACTTTCTCCTTGCCTCTTGTGTCTTTCTCCAGGATTTGGGAACCATCCTTTTGAAATGTAATCATAAAGAAAGACAGGGCCCCTATCTCCCTCCTAGTCTATGTGAGAGTATAAGAACTTAACTTTGAAAACACTGATTACCAAACACAGATGGCCTAATCAAATTGACCAGCCTCTACTCTAATATCTTCCAGGACGTTTCTACTAGCTCACCCAGTGCTTAAAACTCTCCTGCTTCTTGTTTCAACAGAGTTGAGTCCAGTCTCTCTCTCGTATTGCTATAGTCTTGACCCCTATTGTAATAGTCTTAAAGTCTTCCTTGCCTATTCAACTCTGTACTGTGCAAGGCTGGTGGGGGGTGAGGGGCAAGAGTGGGATGGAGGGGGTCAGTGGGGGAAAAAAGGGGGCACATCTGCAATAATTTCAACAAGAAAGATACATTTTTTTTAAAAAGAGCTTTCAAATGTGTAACATAATCAGAGTTCAGTGTTCTGTTGGAGTAAAACTGGTTTGTGTTTATTATTATAAAATATATTTTATAAAAGTAGAACAAAATATTTCATCTATGAATATTTTCATTATAAAATTTTTAAAAAATCAAGATAGCAAAATCAAAAAATGTTGATGACAATAAGGTATCCTAAGAAGATTTGGCATTATGGCAACTAGTCCCACAGAGTTTTTACAAATTTTCAAACACATTCAAGAATTTGATTTTCTGCAAAGCTAATGACAAAGGATACCTGCTAAGTTTTAATTCATTTTATTAATAAGATGAAAGGATTTCACTTACCAAAATACTAATATTTACTACATGATATAGGTAAATACCTATCTAGAAATCATTTCCTCCCCTTCACTATTTTTTTTTAATCCTCACCTGAGAATATTTTTCCATTGATTTTTTTAGATAGAGTGGGAAGGAGGGAGGGAGAGAGAGAGAGAGAGAGAAACATGGATGTGAGAGAGACACATCAACTGATTGCCTCCCATGTGACCCCGACTGGGGCCAGGGATTGAACCTGCAACCCAGGAACGTGCCCCTTGACCGGGAATTAAACTCTCCACTCCTTGGTCTGAGGGCAGACATTCTAACTGCTGAGCTAAACAGGCCAGGGCTCCCTTTTACATTTATCAACAAAAAAAGTTAGTGCTCTCATTTTGTGCCTATGCTATTCTCCTTTTCTGTTCTATCTTTCCCTTAACATGTAGCAACTATAACCAAAGTCCTGTAAATATACCAAATACTTCACATATAATACAGCTACTTCTAATATATTACCCCAAATGTGTTCACTCCTCATGTTTGATATAGGTTACAATAGAGATTTTATTTCATCTCCAATATTTGTAAAGCCCCCTCCCCAATCCTCATATTTAAGCCTTATATTCCAAATTTTCTGGCCTTCTCTGGGATTTAAGATCCAAGTAACAATTGAGTCATATTTGCTGTGGAGCCAACAAAAGCCCGGGTTAAAAATTACTATCAATAGATGAATGCCACTGCCTTCCAAGTAAAAATACCATTGCTTGTCCATGTAGATATATATGTTTCCCCTGCTTACTGTAAATCAAGGTTCCGAGTTTATGTGAGACCTTAGTGGGTATCCATGGTCCTTCCTCATGCTTCTCAACTTCACCTTTCAGCTTGGAACCAGAGGAAGTCCCAGCTGCTTTCCTCCGCTACCAAGAAAGGGGGTTGATCAAACCCCACACTCCTCTGGCCATCATTTTCAGAATCCATTATTTTCCTCTTCATTCCAACTGGTGTGGTTATTAAGGAGCAAGGGAGAGTTACCTGTTCTGCTCCCATTACCTTCTGAGTCCTCAGATTTCCCCATTATGGAGCCCTGATACATTGTACTTATCTCTGGTAGAGGGCCAGTCGCGTTCTGGCTGGGCAGCCCCGACAAACGGACCTAAATGGACCTGCACGGACGTCAAACCCACACACACACCTCGCTGCATTCTTCCTTTCTCTATTGTCAACCGGAGTACCGCTCTTTTAGTGGAAACAAAAGGAGAGCAAACTATAAACAGACATTGAGAAAGTCGCTCGGTTGGGTGAAGCCGTAGTTTTTGTTGTTCTTGTTGTTTTTAATTAAAAGAAGAGAACAAGGTATTAACTACACAAAGACCGAAGGGATCTCAATATACCCTAAATCTATAAATATTTAAGCAGATTTCTCCCTCCCTGACTCTTCAACAACATATGCCGGTGTCTCCTTTAGCTCGGAAGAGCCGGTCCCTCCTGTGGTCTCCGAGCACCTGAAGTCTCTGCGGTGATTAGCAGATTCCGTGCAGCCCCGGGCCTGACTCCAATCACTTTCTCCTTGAAAATTGCTGAACCCTCATGCGGTTGCACAGCACAGAGCAGGCCTTGTGACTGGGGCTCGGTCCTCATTACAGCCCAGAGACTTGAGGAGATTGTTTGCGTGGCTGGAACATCTTCCTTGCGGGTGGCTAATTAGTGCTTCCCCAGGGCTTCTGCTCTGAATACTTAAGGGTAATCATCACCAGCTAACTGCATGGGGAGTGTATCTAAGCAATTTTACCAAGTCAACTGACAACAGCTTGAAGTAATATTAGCCCTGTTACATGAAGACAAGTGCTCTCCACCCAGCGAAGACGGAGACTGGCACCACTCAATAAATCACCACAGCATCCTTGAAAGCTGAGCCTCGGTTCTGAGCCATTAATTTCAGCAAGATCTTTTGACAGGACGTTTTGAGAGAACGAGAGCATGCTCTTTCTTGAGCTAAATTATAAAGAACAAATTCTCCTAGCTACCAACCTGGCAACCCATTTAACACCTAGGGTAATCAAATAAATCTTTTGACATTTTTTTTTATCAGAGTCTTATTACCCAGGATATAGAGAATAACTTTCCTTTAAGAATATACGATAAATGCCTATGTAGCCTCTATCTTCCGGGAATTACCTGACGTTTCAGAAACACTGAGTACTTGGATGGGACTGGATACACACACAAGTTCCCTTTATTGGCCAAACACCGGATAATGTTACCAAAATCGTCACTTGATGACAAAAAAAGTTCACCAGAAAACTGCAAGTGAAATGTTGGAAAATAAACTTATAAATGTTAAGGATGAGAGCAGTATTACAAGGGCAATGACCAATCAGAATCTTGTCTTTGATCCTGTAAAACCACAGAACATCTTCTATCCCACAAACAGATATCCTGTCAACAGGTACTCTAATAGGACCTGGAATATAAGACATGTCAGAGAATTTCGTAGAAGAGATGTTTTGTTCCAGAAGGTCTCATGACAACAGTCTTTATGAAAGAGCCAGTTCTCATTTCATGACACATTTAAAGAGAGTAAGCACTCTCTATACCAGGAAGTAATGATAATTTTAGTGAAAAAGAATTGGAAGTCTGTAAAGAAACAAGAAAAAAATCTGTCATCTATCTATTTATCTATACTCTATTAAAAAGGGATGAGAGATGCTAGCTTTAGAGATTTACAAGTGCTAAGCACACATCAAAATAATTCATAAATGTTTTTATTTAAGGGAAGATCTGATGGTCCTGTAGCTATTTGTTTTAAATGATCTAAGACAATCACATTTCTTGTTACAATTAATGGGGGAAAATGATTTAAAATATAAAACTTTTCTTTGAAATTTTAGGTTCTGAAATTAAACAAAAACACTATCAATTTCAAATTTCAAACCAAAATAACAAATGTTTGTATTTTAAGGAGCCTAAGAGTAGACGATACCTTAACTTGAGTCCCATCTTTTATCATATAAATGCAATGAAGCATGGCTGAAATAAAGGTGAGGCGCGTGATTGGCCAAATCTAAGCAATGCATAACAATTTAGCAGTGAAAGGAGCATGACATTGGAAACTTTGTAGAATGAACACAGCACTAAGATGATTAAATGGCTTTGATAATTTAAGATATATATAAGTATAATAAAATTAAGTTTATGGGGTTATGTTGTCTTATTAAGTCTGTAAAATTCTTGTACATACTTACTCAAAAGTCATTTGTAGGTATCTTTGTCCAATTAAACGTACTTACGAAATGTATTTTATTTTGCTACAATAATTTTATATAAATTAACTTAGAATAAAACTTAAATATAGCAACAGTTTTGTTTTTTTAAATAAAATAGATATAAAGTTACTCTCGAAACTGTTATCTATTTTTTTTTCAGATTTTGTTTTCTTCTCAGATGCCATTTTTTCAGATGCCAAATAAAGTTTTCCTTCAGATTTCCAAACAAGTAATTTTTGAACACAAAGAACAAGCATATTGCTTTACTTGAAATATTTTTGCAAAAGGCTTCCTATAATTTTTTCTTAAACATAAAGAAATTTTAAACTAAGATAAATTCAAATTTGGAGATCAATATTCACACACCCTTGATTTTCTGGCTTCTTAAGTGTTTGAGGAGCTTCCAATACAATTGTTCATGTAGTGATAACATCTGGGATCTCCTCCGATGCAGAGATAATGCCTGATGGGCACAATGTATTTGGGACAAGTGAAGGTTCCTGCATTGAATGCCTTTGCACTGTCTATATTATTGTAAACCTGCCAATCTTTCCAGAAATGCATGACTAGTGATTTAGATAACAACAGTGACAGCACTTTAGATTGCTTTCAAGTCTTCACAAATTTTCATCACTACTAAGTCCAAAAGACGTTAATGACCAAGTGTATGTAATAGTCATTCACATTCCTTCCGATTTTTGTTTTGAAAGAAATTTTCAAAAAGAAATTTTTTCTTCACTGATTTCTAGAGAGAGAGGAAGGGAGAGGGAGAGAGAGATAGAAACATCGATGAGAGAGAACCTCCTGCATGCCCCTCACTGGGGGTTTGGCCCACAACCTGGGCATGTGCCCTGACTGGGAGTCAGACTGGTGACCTCTTGGTGCATGAGTTGATGCTCTTCCACTGAGCCACACCAGCCAGGATGCTTTTTGTTTTAATCCTATTAAATTTCCCACTGATTCAGTGGTGCCATTAAAAGCCAGATCTTTGCCCTGATCGGTTTGGCTCAGCGGTTAGAGCATCAGCCTGCAGTCCAGAGAGTCCCGGGTTCGGTTCCTGCTAAGGGCACATATCTCGGTTGCAGTTTGTCCCCGGCCCTGGTTGGGTCGTGCGGGAGGCAGCCACTTGATGTGTCCCTTTCACGTCGATGTTTCTCTCTCTCTCTCTCTCTTCCTCTCTCTCCCTCCCACTCTATCTGAACAAAAAATAGAAAAATGTCCTCGGGTGAGGATAAAAAAATAAATAAAAATAAATAAATAAATAAATAAGCCAGATCTTTCACTTTAGGTAGATGAATATATGCAGATATATTTGCTGAATATGCATTTTACAACTGTGCGGGGTCTGAGATGTGTGAAAAATATCAATAAAACTCAAAAGTATCAATTTAATTGACAGTTTTATGTGACAGCTATTATTTTATTGCAGAATCAGTTACTTCGTTACATAATACTGAATAAGCCAAGGATACACTGATCTCATTAAAATTTTATGTCTTAAAAAGACTTCCTTCTTTATTATTCAAAATATTTAATTTAGAAATTGAACACATTTTAGGAATAAACTATGAATTCCTAAGTAGAAATATTTCTTATCCTTTCTTTTTTTCTCTGATTTCCAGAAACTCCAAAAATTTGCCTTTAAGCACAGATGAAATAGGCTTGGATGCACTTTTCATAGAAACTGTTGTCTTGCAAGAAATAAACTATTTTCAACTGTGAATTTCACATAAATTTAATTTTTCACTTTGTTTTGAATAAACAGATGATAATTTAGTAGCAGATTTCTCTCCCAAATGCAATTATTTTAAGTGCATTTCACCTCTTTCATGCTTTTCTAATTTTCTAGAATTTTAATTCTAATTATAAATTCTTTATGCTTCTATTTATTGATCTCCATAGTTGAAACTTTGTTTGAAGCAATATAATATCTTATCTTTTATGTGACTATATGTCTCAATTTTTCTGAGACCGTCCCAGGTCATATCTAATGTTCAGGCACCTAACCAGGTCACCATTTTTTCCTGAATTTTATATTTTTTAAAATAAGTAGTTATTGATAGATGCACAAAATACAGCAAAGTGGCTTATACTTAGTTCCAGCTCTTGCCATGTGAGAACCTACTAGTTTGTGAGAAGCATGTATAGCAACACTGTGGCTAAATCTAAAAGGTGATCAACAGTAACCAGAGTCTTCAATATTTTCTACATGCCATTTAGCAAACAGCTCCCTTTCAAGGACAACATGATCACTCATAGAAAAACAGACTTTAAGTTGAAAACTCAACAACTAGGGACAGCTAACACCTTCTGGTCTTAGATGGTAATAGGGAAAGTATTTGACAAGGCTATACCAGACATCCACTTAGGGTTTTATCCAGTCGTTTTGTGGCCCACACCACAGACTGGAAGATGCATGAAGCTATCAGGCCATCAGTAGGTGAGGTCAGAGGAAAGGTACAGGTTAGCTGTGCATGCAACTAGCCTGCAGCTCCAATGTGTGTAGGAAATGAGGCAGAGGGAGCCTGTAGCTGAGTGTATAGAGTTGTGATGTCCAACAGGTACTCACTAGTCATGATTATTTAAATTTAAATTAATATTAAATAAAATGTAAAATTCAGCTTCTTAATCACACTAGCCCTATTACATGTGCACAATGGCCACACTTGGCTAATGGCTACAGTATCGGACAATGTGCATATAGAACATTTCCATCACTGCCCAAATTTCCACTGAACAGGGTTGATATAGTGTGCACCCCTGTGCTAGTTTTGTAACTTACTGTATGTTTAGGTCCATAAGTATTTATTTTACTTTTTGGTGAGCATTTGTATTTTAACTTTTAGACGGTGATGGACTCAATAAAATCAGAGTGCACTGTACTGAAATGTTAGGAACTATATAGTTCCTTCTAAAAAAAAAAGTTTATTAGAAATGTAACTCACAAGAAGTTGTTGACATTTGTCATCCACCATGGGAGCCATGGTGATGTCACTGACCCCTGAAAACTATCAGAAACAAATCTGGTGAAAAGCATTAACACTAATTGTTTCTAAGATAATGTATCTTAAGACTATTTTAATCTATACAGCTTTGCAAAAGTTGCATTTCATATAACTTTATTGAGTATAAATTTTCCTTTAGGTCAGACAATTGCGTGTCTAAATTAATATTGCTCATTTACGATTTTAAGTTATCTTGTGCATGTACTAAAAGTGAAGAGTAGTTGCTATTACGCATCATTGGTTCCAACACAGAAGAATTTTACAAAGAGCTAAATGATGCCAGGGCCTGAATAAGTTCATTTGACACATGTATCAGTAATGCATTCATTTTTATTGCTAAGTAGTCATGTATATGCCACAATTTGTTTATCTATTCACCTACCTATGAACACCTGTGTTATCTTCTGAGTTTAGACTTGATGGATAAGAATGTTCTTGTACAAATCTTCTGTAGACATGTTTTCATATCTCTTCAATAAATACCTAAGAGTAGAGTTGCAATGTTTTGGGTTATGTGTTGCACAATTTTACACTCAAACCATCAATGTTTGAAAGTTCCAGTTGCCCCATATCCGTAACAACATTTACTGTCAGTATGCTAGTGGATGTGAAGTGGTAACTCATTGAGAATTTGCATTTCCTTGATAAAGAATGATGGTAAGCACTTTTTGTGCACTTATTGACTGTCCATCTTCTTTGTGAAGTGTATGTTCAAGTCCTCTGTCAATTTTTAAATTGGCTTATTCAAATTTTTATTGTTGACTTAGAGAAGTTCTTTATAGATTCTAAATATAAGACCATTTACATTCATTTTCCTATTGGTATAGTTTGATGAACATAAATTTTTAATTGGGATGAAGCTCAATTTAGCAATTTTTTTCTTTCACATTTTTTACTTTTTGCATTTTCTTCAATAAATTGTTGCCTATTCTGTGATGGTGAATATATTGCATTATTTTTTTTTAGAGAAGTTTTATGATTCTAAATTCTACATTTAAGTCTTGATCCATTTCAATTTTTTTTTTTAGTGTTTGTGTAAAGAGTGACATAGGAGTATTCCGTACAGATGTCTAACTGTCCCAGCAGCATTTGTTAAAAAGACCTTTGTTTCCCAGTGGAAATTCCCTTTGCATTTTTCAAAGATTGATTGATTGATCGATATGTCATCTATTTTGAAACCCTCTATTCTTATCTATTTATTTATTTGTCTGTATTCTAAAACCATATTGTACTCTTTCTTCTAGCTTCATATTAAATCTTGAAATTAGGTAGTTGAAGTCTTTAATTTGTAAGACTGGTCATTCTACATACTTTGCATCTCCATATAAATTTTAAATTAGCTTGTCTATTTCTTCAAAATAACCTACATGGGTTTACATACAAATGTAGGGAAAATAACAATAATGAACCATCCCATCCATGAATTGGGCACATTTCTCAATCTCTTTAGAAACCAAAGGTGAATACTATACATTGTACATTGCCATACATTGCCTTCTGCCTTTTCTCCTCTAGGACATAGAAACCCTTGAAGGCAATAACCTGTAACTACAGCACAACTAATAGTACACAGTTGACACATGAGTAGCACAAACTCCTGGGTTAAACTCCAAGCTTTCCCCCTTAGTAGCTATGTATCTTTGAGCAAATAACTTAATCTTTCTGTGTCCCAGTTTTCATATCTATAAAACAGGGATAATGAAACCCTCCTTAAGTTGTTTTGGGGATTAAATAAGATAATATACATGAAGCTCTGAAAATACTGTTTAACATAGATTAAACCCACAGTAAATGTTACCTATTATTGTTGCTAATATTTTTATTCTTCTTATTTGCTAACTTAATCCTTCCCTCAGATTATAGGGGTGGTAACATCTGAACTATCCTAGAGATATTTACTAATCATAAACATTGCCAAAGAAGATATTCCTTAATACTGCAGTAATAACAGCTTTAGATCTGTTCTCATTATGTCTTTTTTTTTTTAATTTTTTTTCTTTATTGATTTTTAGAGAGAGAGGAAGGCAGAGGGAGGGAGAAATAGAAACATTGATGAGAAAGAACATCAACTGGCCACCTCCTGCACGCCCCCACCAGGGATTGGGCCCACAACCTGGGCATGTGCCCTGACCGGGAATCGAACTGGCGACCTCTTGGTGCATGGGTCGACACTCAGCCACTGAGCCACACCAGCTGGGCTATGTCTGACTTTCTTAAAGGTGACTAAGTAACAGTTTTCAAAGTCTCTTTCAGTACCTCACATTGAAAAAGATGAAGATTATTATTTGAAATCACAATTTACGCTCTCATGCTTTTCAGTCAAGCTAAAATAAAATCCTTCTTTTGATGTATTAATGCAATAAAGCCAGACATTTCCTAGGACCTTACATCAGATCCAACTGGATAATAAATATTTCCTCTTGGAGATCATATAGCTTCAATGAGGCCCATTCAGCTTGGAATAAAGTAATATCTATTCTAATAGAGTAAAGAGTAATAGATGCAGAAAACATTGGGAAGAAATGACGAACATCTGAAAAGGTGCCAAAACCAAAAACCCTGCCTTGAGTAACGAGGAACCAGTGAATTTGTAAACACAGAAGTTGTCAACATTACTCCATACTGCTTTGTAAATTGTAAAACGCCTGTGATGAAGTTGTGCCAAAAGCAAGCATTTCAAAGTAACAGTTTACATTGTGTCTCTCCATGCATTCACTGTATTTACTGTATCATGCAAGTAAGTAGCCCAGAAATACCAGTGGGCTAGATTTTCCCAGCTGTACATCTCCCTATGTGAACTAGTTGGGGTTTTTTGTTTGTTTGCTTTTTCTTGTCTAGGTACTTAAGCAGAGCACAATAGAAAAATGACCATCCATGAGTAATAACAGCACATCTCCTAATGAATGCATGATGGAACTGAGGAGTTTTCCAAAGGGTTCATTTACCATGTTTTCAGAAAAAAAATTATTAATTTAGAATATCTCTTTAAAAATAAAAAGCTCCAAATATTAACTTGTTTTGTGGGTGTGTTAGAGTTCCTTTGATCAGATTTGTTTTTAATGCAGGCAATTCCGTATGAATATGTCCAATGTGCATTTCCCTTTAGGTTTTAATTTCTTAAAGTCTGATCTTCAATGTGCTTCGTGGAAAGAAGACTGGCATAAAATATCTAAAGTCTTACTCTCAGTGCTATTCTACAGTATGAATTTGGACAAGTCACTAGAACTTCTCTAAGCCTTTGTTGATTCATTTCTGCAATAAGAATAATAGTTTTTCTTAGCATCTTGGCTAAAAGTGTAGGTGTGTGTAAAGTAAGAAACGCAGGTGCAGGAAACATTTCATGACTTGCACCTGGAAGCAGGTCATATCTAGACCATTGCCTGGCACATAATGACCACTCAATAAATATTTACCAATAAATAATTTACTGCTAAGATTTTATTTTAAAAATTAAGAGAATTTGCTTCTATGTCGGGCTATCTGATATCTTAGCAAAGTCAATGGAACAGTGGGACAATCATTTAAATAATGCATGCCTAAAAGTGAACTATCATCCCCCCAAAAATGGAGTTTTCTGTTTGTGGATCAATATTCTGCAAGGATTTAATCTGCAATAACTTGACAAGCCACTTTCTTTTTTCAGTGACTCTACAATCAGTATAACTGAGACTCAGACAATGAGAAATGTGGTCAGACAAAGTCAGAATTAATCTCTCCCAATGGACTATAGAATCAGTAAACATACAAGAGTATGAACAACGAAGGAAGACTGGGATAAATCATTGTAGTGCCAAAAAGATGAAAGAGAAAGGAGAACTAGGAGATCAGTTCGTAGAGAGGAGCAAAGGCAGTAGGCTGAGTACCTTTAGCAAAAATTTCAAAATACAGTAAAAACTAAATGGAAAATCTGCCAAGTAGTGTAGGCAGCAGGTGGTGATTTAGTTATAGGCTCTGCTAGCTATGATCACCCAAGCAGAGAGCAGAGGTAGAGTAAAAATGGAAAGTGGTAACCAGATGTTCTGGCCAGGAAATACAACCCCGGTACAAACTGGGGCCAAGGCAGGAGCCAGCGACAGAAGCAGTGGCAGCGTGGCCCTCAGTGAGGCCTACGGTACAAGCCACACTAGGAAAGGGGGACAAAACTCACCACTGAACTGAGTCAAGTTTGGCCAATGTGCCACTGCCAAGACCACCTTATTATATCCTTCTAATGCAGGCCAGGGCAGGCCTAGGCCCAGGAGAAGCAAGGGCCACAGAGGAGCAGTAGTGAGCTCCTGTGCTAAGAACAGTAGGCCACAAGCTACGATTAGGTCTTTTCCAAATGATTTCTAAAAAAGAGAGCTTGCGGAAGGGCTGGCTACTATCATGATAGAATAATGAGGGCAGAACAGGAAAATAATCACGAGTTTTCTCTCAAATATGGAAGAGAGAAAATCAAGAATAAATATCTTCTAAGTGACTTTTAAAATTCCTGCCATTAGTTTTTCTAAACATTGTTCTGAAGAATAAAAACAAGTTTACTAGAATCTAGTAATGACATTGATATTCTCAGATACCTCAGAGCATAAATTAATCAATAGCATGTCAACTGACCACTTATACCACAGTAATGCATTTTTTATTCATTCACCCAGTGAATATTAGTATCTTTGGAGAGCTGCTTTAGTCTGATGACTAAGAACACAGGCTTTGGAACCAGATTGCCTGGGTTCTGATATAAACTCCACTTACTGACTGTGTGATCCTGAACAAGTTACATAATCTCTCTGTGCCTCAGTTTCTTCATCTCTAAACTAGGGATAATAGTAGTACTTATGGTAATAATGTTATTACATTGTTATTGCTATAACAATATAGTTATATATAAAATTATTATATATGAAATATATGATAATTTATGCTGCAATTATATAATACGTAAAATGTATTTGTGCCCGGCACATAATAATCGCTTTACATGTTGGCTATTATTGTTATGTTCCTACTAAATAGTCAATAAACATTTATTGAGTCTCCAATAGGCTAGATGTCACAGGCAAGAGTCTCTGGAGACAGATGCTGAGACAGTATTTGGTGTGTCAGATATTTACTAGGACTCCACAGAGCTGGAAGGAAGGAGGAGGAAACAGAGTGAGCAGAGACACTGAATTTCAGTGCAGGCCCAGCAAAGCTTTGCAGAGTCACAGGGACTTGGAAGTGTACGCAGCCCGTGAAAATGGTTTCACCATGAGCTGAAAGGGTCAGACCTGAATGTCTCAGCTGTGACCAGTCAATAAATGGGGAGACAGTCCGTAATTAAAAACAGGTCTCGGCAGTGTATTTCCATGCCCGCTACACTAGGTCATGGAAAAATAAAAATGAAACATTTGACCTCAAATGATTCATAGCCAATGAAATAGCCATTCAATATTCCATATGAAACTTTAATAGAAATATGTATATGAATATATAATACAAATAAAAGCGAACTTCTTAATTTCTTAGCCTCCATAGGATGAGAAGACATAAAATTATACCATTTTTGTATACACTATTAATAGCTACTATACAAAAAATTCCAAGTATTATCTTTTATCTAATAGATGTTTACTACCTCCTCTAATGTAAAAAAGTACTATGGGGGAATGCTATGCAAGATAAAAATCTGTCCATGAAATTGTTCCTTCAGTCAGGGAGATGAAGACCTATTAGGGAGAAATAATACATGCACTCTAATGTTTTCAATAGAAGGTTTACTATGAGTGCCATCTAAATGGTACAATGTCTGATTATTATACAATGTTGCTTACCGTACCATCTAAATGGTATAGTAATCAATGGCTGATTATTGACTGAGCAGCGTGGTGTTTCCCAGACTGGCCTGAGCATAAAATTCTCCTGAAGTCTTGGTAGAATTCTTGGGAACTCACCCAAACTACTGAATTGGAATCTCTGAAGAAAGAACAAAGAATCTACCCTTGAGCCACATTCCAAGCACCCTAATGACTTACGTTAATCAAGTTTGGGAAACACTGCTGTAGTGGAAACACAATGATGAAAAGTCAAACACCTGGAGAGAGTCTTGGTTCTGTCCCTGGCTGCACTGGTGACCTGAGGCACAGGTCTGTCATTAACATTATGGAACCAAGGGCAAAAGAACACATGGAGGCCTGTACCATATGTGCAAATATTTAAAATTATAAATAAAATTTTAAAAAACTATTAAATAAGCCCAGCCGGTGTGGCTCAGTGGTTGAGCATCAACACATGCACCAAGAGGTCACAGGTTTGATTCCCAATCAGGGCACATGCCCAGGTTGTGGGCTCGATCCCCAGTAGGGGGCGTGCAGGAGGCAGTGGATTGATGTTTCTATCTCTCCTTCTCCCTTTCTCTCTCTCTAAAAATCAATAAAAACATATTTTTTAAAAAGTATTAAATAAGCCCTGGCCGGTTTGGCTCAGCGGTTAGAGCGTTGGCCTGAGGTACAGAGAGACCCGGGTTCCGTTCCCGCTAAGGGCATGTATCTCGGTTGCAGTTTGTCCCCGGCCCTGGTTGGTTGTGCGGGTGGCAGCCACTCGATGTGTCCCTTTTATGTCGATGTTTCTCTCTCTCTCTCTCTCTTCCTCTCTCTCCCTCCCTCCCACTCTATCTGAACAAAAAATGAAAAAATGTCCTCGGGTGAGGATAAAAAAAATAAAAAAAAGTATTAAATAAAACATGACCTACTCTGTTCTACCTTGATGACATCACATTAAAACAACCTGAAAGGCCAGGATCAAATTTAGATTCTCAGGCTTCTCATATTTCTCTCTGAAGCATGGACGCATGGGGAAAATTAAACTCTGGATCCCAGCCCACAGCCCCTTCTCTTCCCATCCTTTGTTCCTGTCCAACGTGAGGGGCCTCAAGTCACAGGTATGACTTCAGGTCCAGGTCCAAGTTCAGTCCATCTTCTTTGACAGTAGCTGTGCCTTGGCCACAACTAGCTTAGGGGTACACGCCAACTGTCCTGTCTGCCCTAAGCAGGACACAGCCATGGAAGAAGTCCCAAGCAGGCCTGAGAGTGGGCTCAGGGCTACACAGGTAGGGAATTTCAGAAAGAGATGTGGCACCGGCTCCTCCTGGCTGGTAGATTCCTCTCCCCTTGGAAAGCATCCAGCCAGATGAAGGCCAGACTGAAGTCTTAGAATATAGAGCCCATGACAGATGCACCTCTGTCCATGTCCAAGGTGGCACTGTGTGGCCAGTAGGTCGATCAGTTTGGCCCTCAGTTCTTCACTGTAAAGTGGAACTTGTCATGCCTCTTTACAAGGTGGTCTGTGAGCTTAAACAGGGTAGTGTTTCCGAAAGCACGATCTAAGTTTCCAGTATTTACAGTATTCAAATGTTAGTTGTTGTTATTATGGTTCAGGTATAAAAGAAATAGAACTATTTTCAGTTATAGATCAGGAAAGTCCCTTTATAGAAGTTGGCATGTAATCTAGATTTCAAAAATAGAAAAGGTATTGAGAATCCAAAATGTGAACTGTGCGTGGGACTGAATTTCAGGCCCCAAAAGGGGTAGGAACTGAGGCATGAAGATGGGAATTACTGCATGTTCCACAAACAGGGAGCAGTCCAGACTGCCTGAGTTTTTGCTGAAGGTTGTGTGTTTTACAACA
Organism: Tadarida brasiliensis; assembly: GCA_030848825.1. Taxonomy (NCBI): domain Eukaryota; kingdom Metazoa; phylum Chordata; class Mammalia; order Chiroptera; family Molossidae; genus Tadarida; species Tadarida brasiliensis. The sequence goes on along the minus strand of CM061257.1, from coordinate 56,083,886 downwards.
AGAAAGGTAAACTGGGCCAAGATTGGGGTGGGGGTGAATGAGGGACTGGGCATGTGGAAGGAGAGGGATTGAACATCAATCTCAGAAATACGACCAAGCTCTAACTACATTACGACAGCCTTTATGTTTTCAGTTTCCGATTGTTTTATCTTTCTTGTTGAGAGTATTACAGATGTCCCCTTTGATTTTCCCCCGTTGCTCCCCTCCACCCAGCTCCTGCCCCACCCCAGGCCTTTACCACATTATGGTCTGTGTCCACGGGCAATGCAAACACAGTCAAACCTCGGTTCTGGGATGTCTCCCAGCTCAAACGATTCGGTTCTCCAACAAGTTGCTCATGGAAAAATGTCTCTTTTAACTTTGGTTCTTGACTTTGATAACCCTTTGGTGCTGATACATCAGCATGACAAAAAGCGTCTCTCAGGCCACAGACAAAGGAGAGAAGGCGCCACTAGGAGTCAGTTTACAGCTAAACCTTGCCTTGTTAACACCTCTGGAAATTGTGCTGTGAATTCTTTCGTGTTTGGTGTTGTTTGTTTTTGCTGCTGGCTAAATGGATGATTAGCACAATTTTAAAACATAAAGAGGCCATCAAGAGTGCTGATGTTACTAACAGTGTGAAAGAAATAATGATCACAGTAATTGAAGAGGTAGAAAAACTATTGTTGATTTGGATAAAGGTAAAGCAGTTGGCCTGTGACAGCATTTCAGAGGCCGTGATTTGTGAAAAAGCAAAGATGCGCGTGCTGACCCCCTGAAAGACACCCCTGGACCGAGTGCTGACAGTGATTCCTTTAAGGCCAGTAGGGGGTGGTTCGATACATTTAAGAGGTGTGTTTATCAATTAAACAGTACATTAGACAGGTACTGTATATAAGAAAGGTTAAAAAGGGAATCATTTGGGGTCTGGAAAGAATGAATTCAATTTACATTGTCTAATGCGAAAACATGATTCGGTTTTCGAACAAATCGCTTCTTGAATAGCCTTCCAGAAAGAATTAAGTTCAAGAACTGAGGTTCCACTGTATGCACAAGATCTATGGTTAACCTCTTCCCGACCCCCTCCCCCTCCCCCTCCCCTTTGAGGTCAGTCAGTCTGTTCCCTGCATCCATGCCTCTGGACCTATTTTGTTCATCAGTTTATTTTGTTCATTAGATTCTGATTTTATAGGTACACACACACACATCAAATATAAAGTTAATTATTTAAACACCACTATAAACTTTCTCAACATTTTGCTTAAGTATTTATCAAGACTACAGACAGTGACAAATCTTTTGTCATATACATTTTTTTTTTCTCCTCTTTTTCTTTTTCTGTTTTTTGGACCTGCATTTGTCTCTGAAGATAATAGATGTGTGAACTAAGATAAGTTGTTTCACGACTCTGAGCCTTGATGTCATAAAGCAGAGGTAATCGTGTCTACATTACATAGTCCAGGGAGCTGATTATTATTGTTATTTGTTCATTTGGGCACCTTATCTACTGCCAGTTGTCCTCACTTTTCTCATTCTGTCACTTACCTTCCTCCTTGTTGAAAATGGCATTTGTGTTTTGTTACTGTTTTTCTCAAATTCTTGGAGAAAAATGTAAAGATAAAGAAATAATGTTGTTTTTTTAAGGATTTATAGGTGAGAACTAAGCAAGGGGTCATGGATTAGGAAGAGACCTGGTGAGACTAACTCAGGCAGAAGTACAACTGCTCCAACAAGGGGTCTGGGTTGTGCAACATGAGCCATAGTTACTGAAGTTTTAGTTGCAATATGACTAAAAATCATGTCTCTTGAATCAAACTGACATAATGTCTACATATTTGAGTTAGTGCTCTATCTGGTGAAATCTGCCCCACAGAAGTAATCTCTCTCACACATTAACTCTTCCAGCGCTTGACCTTCACTTCTGTTCTGCACTTAATACTTTCTGCCTTGCTCTACCTGCAGACTAGTTGACTCTCTGTCTGCCACATCGCTCCTAAGTGAGCATCTGCCTTTGAAAGGTAGATATATGTTTTATTTATGCTTGCAAATCCCAACACTTAGCACTTCACCTTGTAAGTAACACAAATAGCACTACACAATTTAGGTGTTGAATAAATGCTTGGATAATTCTTTACACACACACACACACACACAATTGTTAAGGGATATGAAATGCCAACTCATTTCCAAATACTATGCCATACAATTAAAATACAACAGAAAATGCAATGGTTATAACAGAAGGAAACAAGAAAAGAGCCCAATCTAGACTTGGGAGACCTGTGGGGGGAAAGCTCCTTAGCTGATTCCAATGGATGCAGGAGCCCTTGATTCGGTAGAGGGCTGGAGAAAGGGTGTTGTAGAAGGATAGCATGACCAGAACCCAGAGACGAAGAACAGTTTGATGATCCTCGTCTCTGAAGCCTCCATTAGTTTTGCAAAAATTTAAGTATGATTTTAGAGCAACAGAAAATGAGGCTAGAAAGGAAGACGGGTTCCCTAATTCAGAGGATATTATAGGGCACAAGAAAAAGCTTTGAGTTTAACACACACTCATGCAGAAGGGCCGCCTCATCAGATGTACTTAGAAACAGAGTTGGCTATTGTGTGGAAGTTGGATTTGATGGAGACAAATTTGAGGATAAGTCTTCAGTTGGAGGCTATGTTGTAGTGTAGTTTGGAGCTGGTGAGAGTTAAAAAGGAGAGCTGTAAAACAGGGTGATATTTTTTCTTTTAGAGAGAGGAAGACAGAGAGAGAGATCAATGTGAGAGAGAAACATCTATTAGTTGCCTCTCATATATGCCCCAACCGGGAACTGAACCCGAATCCTAGGTATGTGCCCTGACTGGGAATCGAAACTGCAGCCTTTCAGTGGACTGGACGACACTCCAACCGACTGAGCCACCACGGCCAGGGCAGCATGCGATTTTTAAGAATGAAAACTGGCTGGACTTGGAGATTCATTGAATTTGGAGTATACGGCAAAGGGAAGAGTGAAGAATGACTCATAGCTCTGGTTGAGTGATTATAGCCAAGAATTATGTTAACAAATAATGAAGGGGAATCAGGTTTATTTTGACTGAATCCAGACTGATTCAGCCAGTGGAAAGCACAGTTCAGATGATCAATCAGGCTGCGTAGGAAAGAGAGAGACAAAAAGAGGTCTGTTTGACTATAAGAACATACAGAAATCACAATAATAACAACCTTCATGGGGTCAAAAAAATGGCACCTTGGGAATAAAGATTAAGTAAGATGTTAACAACAGAAGGTTTTAATAAGAAAGTGAGATAGTGAAGGTTTTCTTTTAGAATGATAAAATGTAATTTAACATATTTTCTTTTAAACTTATTTCAGGAAATTTTATTTTGAAGTGAGGAAACCTACTGAAGCAGTTAGAGCAAATAGGAATAAAATTGCCTCTTTGCAAAGTCAATTTTAAATGAAGATTAAAATTGTTATTTTCCAGCTTTATCAAATTGCCATTTAAAACATATTGAAAGGAAAACTGCTGCCTGGTCTTACCAGATGTTCTCCCAATACCGGCATCACGTGATATGTATTAAGTCACTGTGCAAAAGCAGCACTAGAACTCAAACATATTTCTCTCGCCAATTATTTAAAATTGAAAACAAACTGTCTCTCAAGATTACTGTGATTATTTTTAATTAACTTTCTTAAGGTTTAACAATTACTCATTTTGTTTTTAAACTCACTGTAGGGTATCACTAGATATTGCTAATAAACTATAAAATCAGAAACACAGATCTCCTGATTTTCTCGTTCTTTAACAGGAAAGACATACAACAATTTGCATTGATTGACAGGTGACACAGTAACACTGTTTTGTTAAAAGAATTCCATTTCTGAGTTTACTGAAGTATCTGACCAACCGCATTTTTTTTATCTGTCTTTACTGACTTCTCCACAGTATTAAACAACATAGATGCCCTGCTTTTCACTGAGCTTCTAGGATAGCACACTGTCTTGGTTTTTCTTCCTTCTTCTTCTTTTTTTTAATCCTCACCTGAGGACATTTTTCTATTTATCTTCAGATAGAGTGGGAGGGAGAGAGAGAGAGAGAGAAACATCAAAGTGAGAGGGACACATCGAGTGGCTGCCTCCCGCACAACCCCGACCAGGGCTGGGGACGAGCTGCAACCGAGGTACATGTCCTTGACTGGAATCGAACCTGCGACTCATTGATCTGCGGGCCGACCCTCTAACCACTGAGCCAAACTGGCCAGGGCTCTTACTTTTTAAATCTACTTTCTAAATCCATATCTTTCCCAAAACTCATTCATATTGAAGTGTCCCAAGGTTCATTCAGTCTTTGGACCTTTTCTCTCCCCTACTGACATTCATTCTCTAGTCTAGAGGCTCTCATTTAGCTACATAGCTTTACATACCATCTACGTACCACTCACCACCCAAAGCACACCTCCATCCCATGTCACTCTCCTGAACATCACACTCCTATGCCCAGTTGCCTCACTGAAATTTCTACTTTCATGTCTCACTGACATCTGAAACTGAACCTGTCTAGAATGGACCTCCCACACCTGCTTACCTGAAGTCTGCCCTACCTCTCTTAAGGACAGCTCCTTTCTTCCAGCTCCTCAGCCCGAAAAACCTGAGTCATCCTTGACTCCTCTCTTTTCCTCATATTTCACACCTAATTTCACACTGAGTTCCACAAACTAAAAAGTTTGGGACACCTGTTCTAAGGGCCTTAGGGCCTTTGCATTCTGTTCCCTCTGCCTGGAAAGCTCCTCTTCCAGACATCTGTACTGCTAACTCCATCACCTCCTTCCGGTCTCTGCTCAAAGGTCACCTCCACGATGAGGCTGTCTCCGACTAGCCCGTTTAAATGGCAACCAGCCCTTACCTCTATCCTGGCAATTCTAGTTTTAATAACCTCATTCTATTTTTTTCTCATATTATACTTCACCTCAAGTGAACTTAGAATTTATTTTTTATATGTATTGTTATTAGCACTAGAACACAAGGCAAAAAGGGGTCTGTTTGGTTGTGTGTGTGTGTGTGTGTGTGTGTGTGTGTGTGTGATATATTGCAAATGCCTAAGGCATGCCTGGCCCATAGTACTCAATAAATGTTAGTGGAAGAAATAGATGTATTTCAAAATCCACCAAAGTGGCCGTAAAAGGGGGAGAAATAATAGAAAAGCTCTATTCGTTTAAAATAGTCATTCAAAATTTTATGTGCCTTTTGATATTTAGATGGGACAAAAGGGCATTTCCTTGAACCCCAAGCTAAGGAGTTGCACCTACATAACCACAAAATGAAATACATATTCATTTAAAAAGAAATAAAAAATTTTTAAAAATCCTTGTGTTCTATTAGTTTGTTATCCAAAATCATAAAGATGATGGAAAATCGCAAAAAAGGTAATAAGATTAAAAATATTAAATGGGATTGCCCTGGCTAGATGGCTCAGTTGGTTGGAGCATCATCTTGTACACCAAAAGTTTGTGGGTTGGATTCCTGGTCAGGGCACACACCTAGGCTGCGGGTTCAATACCTAGGTTGCATGTGCAGGAGGCAACCAATTGACGTTTCTCTCACATTGATCTCTCTCTCTCTCTCCCTTCCTCTCTAAGATCAATTGAAAGCATACCCTTGGGAGAAGATTAACAAAAAAATTATTTTAAATATTCAATGGGATTAATACCAATACTATAAGAGTTTTCCTAAGTATAATTATTTACAAGATATACTTACAGATTGTCAGTAATGTGCAAGCTGCAGGATTAAAAACTGTGAAATATAAAGACCCTGGTCCTGGCCTTGAAAAGCACATACTTGTGTATATGAATTCTCGCCAATGGGAAAGTTCTCAGTGCCTTGAGACCAATATGTGCGGAGTGTAATGGGGATTAAGAAGAAGAAGAGGAAGGAAGAATTTGAGAAACCTCAGGAGAATTTAAGCAAGGCTGTAAACAACGTTTAGAATTTAGAAATGCCCAGATTGTGGGGTGGGAGAGAGACTGGATCTTCGAGGCAAAGAGGAGGAGAAACATTTTTAAAGAAATCGCAAGAATAAAACAAAGTAAGCCTTGTTGGGCCAGTGGCCAGTAAATGTATGTCCCAGTCGCTAATATAAGTACAAATGTGTGGCTCTCCCTTCATTTATGTGAATCCCTTGATAATGTTATCTTTTGTTTAGTACTTGTGCAGTCTTGGGCTTGTTTGTCCTCAAATTCACATCTTGCCCTCCTCCTGTTTTGTGTGCCACACATGGGGACAGACCCAGGGCTATAATTCTCAGGCTCCTGTGTCAGCTGACTTCTGTCCAGGTTTGGCCATTAAGGGCGCTGGCAGTAAAATGAAAAGAAGGGAGATACCAGGGTATTGTCCCCTCTGCTGCTGCCGTGACAAAATCTCTGACAGCAGCTGTGCTTCCATTTCTGGCTTCAGTGTTTCCAGGCCCCTTTCCTGGGCCTCTGTGGCTCCAGCTTTCACCAGGTAATCCCCTCCCTGTCTCTTAGTGCTTTGTCTCTCTACTCTCGGTTTATAAGGAGTTCCCTATGTTTTAATCCTCGGATTCTCTCACTATTGCATTTTGATTCGCAACTCTTCTGTCACCTATGAAATCAGTTTTTGGTTTGTGTTAAATTCCCTCTGTTGCAAATGATTGAAGTGGGTTCTATTTCCTTGGTTAGACTCTGACTCTGATTTATTCAGTAATTCTCATTTTAGTGTTTGTCATGCGTTTACTCCACCACCACCCCGATTTGTATGATGAAGTCCTAACCCGCAGTACATCAGAATGTGACTGTACTTGGGGATAGGGTCTTTTAAGAGGTGATTAAGGTAGAATACAGTCATCTGGGTGGGGACTAATCCAATCTGGCCATTGTACTTCTAAGAAGAGAAGATTAAGACACACACAGAGAAGCCCATGTGAAGCCCATGAGGAGAACACAGGCCATTCGTAAGCCAAAGAGAAAGACCTCAGAGGAAACAACCCAAGGGACACTTTGATCTCAGACTTCTCACCTCCAGAACTGTGAGAAAATAAATTTCTGTTGTTTAAACCACTCAGTACTTTGTTATGGCAGCTCTAGCAAACTAATACGGTATCTCTACAGATATTCTATTTTCTAAATTCATAGCTATGATTTCTTTACAAGTTCTTCATCCCTCTCAATTTTTGAGGTTTAATCCGTAAAGCATGCTCTCCTGAGGGTCTACCTTTTGCAGAATGTAAAATCAGGTGTTTTGATGGATCTACTGGTATTTATGTGCAATCAAGAATCATGTTCTCCTACTTAGTCAATGAGCCCATACTCCATATTTTATTTCTTATCAATTGTAACATATTTATAGTATTCAACTTAATTCACATAGTAAGCCTGTATATCTATTTATGCCTATTCGAAAACTACATTTGAAGATATATAGGGACTATTACTACAAACCCAGGAGGTGTCCAATGTCATAAAACTGGTCTTGAACTAGGATAATCAATTTAGGAATAATAATAATTTTCACCCAGATCTATCATTCTGACCTTCTGAACATACTCATCACGAACCTTATATGAGCTTATAAGCATGGCTCTTGACTTATAAAAACTGTATGTCAAAACATGTCTAACTTTTCAGTGTTAGCAAAGTGTATTTTCTGCATTCTAATTTAATCAAAATTATTTTATATATAATCTGTTGAGTGTGTAGTACTCTGTAAAGCATAATGCATCTGGCCACTGAAAAGCCATGGCCTCTCCTTACTTCGGGGCAACCTACTGTATACTTAGGAGAGGTGTAGTGGAAAGAGAATATAATAGTGGTTAGCCCTGAAGAGTTCTTATTCTGTGGACATGCACACCACTGAAAGAAGAGATTGGAGTACATGACTTGGAAGAGGAGATAGCTAAGACAAATATGAGAAAGAAAAATAGCAAAAAAAAACAGAGCAAAGTCATTCTCCCACCCCTAGTTATACTAAGTCTTAGCCATTTATTCCCCTTTAACACATATTATAATTTGCAGTGAGTTTACATTTATCAGTTTTTGTCTGATTTATGCACTAGGCCCTCCTAAGGACAAGGAATGTGTCTGTCTAGTTCACAATTGTCTCCTCGAGGCCATCTCAGCAACTATTAATTAGTTGATACTGGGTAAATATTTCTTGAATGAATGAAGGAAGGGAGAAGGGGAAAAGCAAAAGTATATACTATTATTCCTATGTGCAAGGCACTGCTAAGACTAGGAAACACCTAAAGCAGTCTTCTCCCATCAGGGATCTTACACTGCAGTCAGAGAAGGGGGAATACTGGATATGAACGAGGGGTTGACAGTGCTGAATGAAAAGCCACTGCATGCTTCAGAGGTTCAGAGGAAGAAGAGCAAAGGGTACTTAGTGATAGATATGATCATGGAGGGTATGTACAACTAGCCATCAAAAAGAGAAGAGAAGCCAGTCACAGAAGGACAAACACTGCATGATTCCACTTACATGAGCTAATAGTCAAACTCAGAGAAGCAAAGAATAAACATAGTTGTTGCCAGACACTGGGAGGAAAGGGAAATGGGGAGTTGCTAATCTAACGTGTATAGAATTTCAGTTATGCCAGAGGAATGAGTTCTAATGATCTGCTGTACAATGTTGTGCCTACAGATGACAATACTGTATGACACACATAAAAATCTGTGATGAAGGTAGATATCACGTTGTGTTCTTACCACAATTTTTTTTAAAAGGAAGGGGAAATAAAAACACTATCATTCTTCATCAGCATCAACCTCTGAATGTTTTCCGTGCTGCAAACCATCAGAGTTTCTCTAATATGTTGTTTCATGTCAACACCTGGACTGTCACAGAGGAAGAGTTACACTTTCAACACTTTCTGTGAAACCAGAGGTCAGCAGGAAGTCTACCAGGCTCTTCAGTGCTGACCACCTGCAAGACCCTCTGGGATATCACTGAACCCCTGGACTCCCTGGGTCTGTTCGCCTGTCTGATGAAAAGAAAGACTCTCCTGGCACCCAGAGCTCTGAAGTATGTTACTGCTGTCCCCTCAGGCTGACTGGAGTGCCCATCTGCCTTGGTTTTCAACAACTGCGAAGAAGCCCGGCATGCTTGGGATGCAGTATCTACCGGGTGAGGGAGACTGTCAATTCTGAAAACGCCTGTCAGTTTGTATAGCTTCCTCTAAGGGTCTAAGGTGATTTTTATGCATGGTGGCAAAACAGTCCCAACCTAAACATTTGGTGACTTCCTAGAGAGGATAGTTGAGTATCATTCATTATGATGATTTCCTAGTTTTAGCTACCTTTTTTAGATGATTATCACAGACATTTTCAGTCCTGGTGGCTGTTTTTTTTACTAGATTATCAGTTGATAAAACAATAGGGCAATAAGCATGTTACCTGGCATTTATTTATTATTAACAAACTTTTAAAGTAAATATATATTAAAATATTAAATATACAATGAGTTAAGCATATATATCTCTGTATAATATATGTGACTCTGACTATGTAGCAATAACTTTTGGGAGGACACCAGTAACTCATTTTATCATTTCAAATCATACTTACTCACTTGACCAATTCATTTCATTCTCAACATTATAACATTATAGCAAGGTAACATATTAAGAGATATACAGTTCCTACTTGATCTTATAAAACATATTTCTCTGCCTGTTTTTTTCTCTGCAAAATTAAACTTATAATTTTCCCCAAACTGAATAAAATTTGGTAAAATGATGGATTCCAGTGTACTGAAGAATAGTTTATCTAGGTATGACTTGAAGGCTTTGGTAGACTCAAAATGTTGGATCAGTCCCAGGACCAGCTAAGAACTTATTAAGTACATTATTCACTTTTTCAATAATATACTTTCAGGTTATTATAAAAATGAATTCCCAAACCTTAGAAGAGCCATGAACTGTTGTGATGCCCATGCTAGGATACCCTTTAAACATTCTAATTGCTCCAGAGAAATCCTAATTCAGAGTCTAGGTCTAACTGTGCCTCCCATGGGAATGATAACCTCTGGAACAGTCCCCTAAAGTTCATCTGAGGCTGTTAGGATGGCTATAGGATGATGCCAAGAGAAAAGACACATTCTGTTTCCCCTGAAACCTGGTAAAACCTGATGCTGATTGTTGTAACCAACTGTCAATCAATCAAATGATCTTTAGTAAATGGCTCTATCTGCCTGGCATCCGTGGTGACCATGACAGACAGACAGGGGCTGCCTTCACAAGGCTTATAATTCAGCAGAGACGGCACACACTAAACAATTCACGTGCAATGACTGTTAGTAAAAAGGAAGTACAAGGTACAATGGGAAAGCACAACAAAGTGATTTAACTAGGTTAAGGGGTCAGGAAAGGTTTCCTTGAAGAAAGAAAATGATCTGAAGTTACCTAGGAAAAGAGATGACATAGGAGAGAAGCAAGGATGTTCATACAAGTGAACCTGCATATGATCCAGGACAACGGAAGAAAATGATCAGGTCTGCAGGTGTTTATCAGTTTGTCTGGATTCTGTGTCCAGATCGTCAAACTGAGAGAACAGAAATTGTATCTTTTTTTTTAAATCTAAAGAATAAAAAATGTAAGTCTCTATTCATGAGACACTGTGATGACTGGACTGAGATGGCAGAGTCTACATCTCAGTGAGGACCGCATGGTAGCATCCGCCGTTAGTGACAGAAGTTATACAGGTAAAAGAAAAATTCAGCACCACCTTGCTCCCAACAAAACAGATCTCTCCAGATGCCACCACAACCTAGCTCGTCAATGCCTGAATGAAAGTTGGCAATCCTAATTCACACATTACTTCTTGGGATCATTCAGGTTTTATGAGTAAATACTACTGAAATGACTGCCCCTTACATGCCATTTTTCTCCCATTAACTTAAAATAAAAACAAACTTTCACTGAACAACATTTTTTAATCTTTAAATTTTAGAGAAAAGTTTCTTTAGAGGTTACCTAAATTTTACCCCTGAGAAAAAGGGCCTGAGAGGTCATTTAACTTGCTAAAGATCATAAAGCTAGTTAAGATCAGAGCTGGAACTAAAATACTGATTCTTATTCTAATGTTCTTTACATGATTGCATATAGATATTTTAAAAGTTATTTATATATTGCTGCTTGTAGCAAATGTTATGGCTGGATATAGACCAAGAATCATAAACAGGGAATAACTATTGGTCAAGTTATTTATAAAGATTCTATTACATGACAACTGTGTAAATAGTGAGACTGAGACCTTGATATTGATAATACTGACAATAATGTGGATTTGAATCACAAATTTGTAGTGACAGTGAGCAATGACTATAAGAAACTGTTACAGCAAAAGTGTGTGGTGTCAGATGGGTACTAGATTTATCAGGGTGATTGCTTCGTAAGTTATATAAAGGTCTAATCACTATGTTGTATACCTGAAACTAATATATTTTATGTCAACTATAATTGAAAAATAAAATAAAATGAAATAGTGTATAAACATGGCTCTAATAATGACTCAGAAATAACAATTCCAAATTCTCCAAGATCAGTTTGACCTCCAGCCTCTGTAGCTTCTTTGTTTTGTTGACATGCGTAAACAGCACATGCACAGAAAAGTGCAAGAAAACCTTCTCATCACATTGCTTTAACACATTTGTTCTCTTGTAAAGTATGTGCAGGCATCTCACACAGAATCCACTAGAAAACATGCACCAGGAACACTACTGACTGAAAGCAGACTCAGATGTCCATGAGACACCCAAGGAGAGCCAGAGTCCCCGGTTCTCCCCTGTGGCTGCATTCTGCCATGCCACACCACTCCTTTCCTAGAAGGGTTTACATGCTCTGGATCCTATTCTCTGGGTCCTGTGCTCTGGATCCCCCTAATGTTACCATGTAGTCCTGACATGATCAGAAGAACAACCTTTTCTCTCCTACATCTCTTTTTCTCCATCCAGGTAAGAAGCTACAGAATAACATGGTGGACATTATGTGGACGGGATCAAAGAAGTCATTCATTCCATCTGCATGAAAGGCTCTCTTGCTCACTTAGCCACAATGAACCACAGCAAGGCTTTAAAGTGAAACACTTTCCTCCCCTAACCACGCCACACACACACACACACACACACACATACCAAGGAAAGATTTAGAGTCTGCGTTTATTTTTTCAAAAAAAAAAAGATGGGGTGGGCAAGAAAGAGCATCTTTCACATTCTGCATTTTCAGAGTAAGTATCCAATGCGACTTGCCATGATAACTAAATTTATTATTAACTGTGTATTTCATGATGTTAGTGACAATATGTTAATGTGATTTTTCACGTCCTCCTGCAGTGAACAGATGGCTCCTTTTACTTTACTTTCCACATCAAGTGTGATTATTTCTTGGTGCCAAAAGCCACCTGCCGCTCCTCGGTCTCCAGTCTAATTTTTTATGTTGGTAAAACACAGCAGGACTTGTTATCAGTTGGATGGCATCTTAATAAAAGGAGACGTGCCAACATATTGACATCATGTTCAAGGGGAAATTTTAGCCCCTTCAAACCCTTAACCCCTTCCCCCTACCCCATTTCAAAAATGGAGGTAGAAAAAAGTAAAAGAAATAGATGCAAAGACCCCACCAGATTCAAGATGTTCGATTACAATTGTTGGGCCTAGAGCCAAGACGCCGAATTGGCCTCCCTTTGTTCCCAAACCCAAGCACCTCACTCAGGGTTCTGATCTTTCATCCTGTGTAATGATAATTAGCCGTAACATATTCCAAAGTCAAATGTAAGCAGGAATACATTAACATTGAGATCAGTGTCAGGGCAATTTTCACTGGGAAAATGACAAAGAACACACACATGCACACACGCAAACGCACACACATACACACAATAAAAACTGTCAAGATTCAAACATTCATAAAATCACTTTCATAACTGCGAATATTAAACTCATTGGCTTGTCTGTTATGAGTGCTTACCTAGAATGCCAAGGCCTCCCAGTGTGGGTGCAGTGACTCCCACAGCCCATGCGTTACAGAGAAAACATGAGTAATAAACCATGGTAACTTGCTTTAATTTTTCCATTCTTTATTAGAACAAAGAGGGATTGTACAAGAGGTGATTTGTGGTCCAAGAAGAGGTCTTCCAGGCGATTGGATGGCCTGGCTCTCAACAGCTGGTCCAGCACATTTGGGAACAGCATGTAGAAAAATGCGTCAGTGTTTTGAAGATTACCAACTGTGATGATGCATTGGTTATGACACAATCTAAAAAAAGTTACATTTCCTAGCCACAAACTATATAATTCAACGCCTTTACCATCAAGGCGCACACTCTCAAATTAAAGGCCAAGATAAGTCCAAATTTGATAAAATTGAAACTTTCAAAACTGATTCTCACTCTTTAGAAATTGAAAAGAGTAGCAGCATTTTTGAATGCCTTATATTTCTTGTTGAAAGCCGAGGAGTTAAAGATGCAGCTGGCTTCCTAGGATTTACAAGGTTTACATTCCTACAATAACAGTGCAAATATCTCAATAAAAAGGAGTTACAATTAAGGGTTTTTTTTGAGATGAACAACTATAACTACACTATTCTACCACAAACTCTCTCAAATTAATATAAACTTGGTAGTGACTCTTTTACTGCCATCAACTGTCCCTCCAAACAAACAAAAGAACTGTATGAAATTGATCTCTATTAATTGAGTTTTGCAGCTTGACCAGCTTTTTATTTGCATTATATTTCCCCATATCTTGTTATAAAAATTTGAAAACATATAGAAAAGTTGAAAGAACTTTATCACCATCAACATTGTATGTACCACATCGATTTTACAATTAATATTTTACTATACTAATTTTACCATATATCTTTTCATTTCTCCATCCCTTTACCTATTCATTAATCTACCTTATTATAGTAGATTGTAAAATGAATAACCAGTAGCTCATTCAGCAGTCAAAATTAAAATTATCTTGACTTTACGATAATTACTTAATAAAGTGAGGAACATGTATAGTGGTATTCATTAACTCATTCAACAAATATTTCTTGAGTTTCTGCTTTGGGTCAGACACTTTTCTAAGTGCCAAACACACAAGATTGAATAAAACAGCCAAGATACCTGCCCTCACTGAATTCATAATCAGTAGGCTTGACAGGAGGAAAACAATAATTAAATGAATGGCTTTCTAAAACATGATGTATAAAGAAAGATATGTCAATATTACATTTAATTGTAGTAATACGGGCAGAAAGAATGTTTACGCACCACTATTGTCTATAATAAAGCCCATGTATAGCAACCTCTAAAAACATATTTGTCAAATTACTGAATGAATGTATTTTAAACTTTACAGTGTGAAAATCATTTAAACAATTGTATATTTAAAAGGAACTGTACTCTAGAAGAGTAGCCTTAAAGGTGAATAATAATAGAAAATTAATTGGTTTAACAACTCTAATTTTAACAATCCTGTATTAAAAGACTCTTTGAAGAAACATCAGATTTTGGGGGGACTATTCTGAATGTCCACCATTAAAGCATCTGCATTTGTATGAAATATAATGTAAATGAAATAACAATTGCCTTGTAAAGTTGAATGTCTTCACAAATACGGTAGCACCAATGATAACTACAGAGGTGCTTAAATTAGAACACAGGAAAGCTATTACAGACTAACAAGCAAAAGCTTTTGTGTTTTTAATTTTTTTGAAATGAAAAAATAGTGGAGTTATTTTATGCAGCTTATTTAAAAAAGAAAGCATTGTTAATCAGCATTTGTTAAAGTCATCATTTAACTTTCAATTACTCTAAGAAAGTTAAATCAGTCTGGTCAACTTTCCTTTTTAAACTAAATTGAGACACTTATTACCTGGTTTAGTGGCTACCATTTATTAACAATGAAACTAAAAATAAACTAATACTTAGAACTGATAATTTTATTAATAAGTTACTTGTATTAAATGCAAAATTCTTTAAAGTATTTCTAAGTTCAAAAACTAATGGGATTGGAAACATTTGTGTATATATAATGGTATGGCAGGGGAGAGAAAATGTAAAGATGAATTTTAAGTCAAATCATTTTATTGTGTAAGATATAGATATAGATAGACAGACGATAGATAGATAGATAGATAGATAGATAGATAGATAGATAGATAGATAGATAGATAGATGATAGATAAATGATAGAGAGAGAGAGAGAGAGAGAAAGAAAGAAAGAAAGAAAGAAAGAAAGAAAGAAAGAAAGAAAGAAAGAAAGAAAGAAAGAAAAGAAAGAAAGAGGAAGGAAGGAAGGAAGGAAGGAAGGAAGGAAGGAAGGAAGGAAGGAAGGAAGGAAGGAAGGAAGGAAGGAAGGAAAGGGAGGGAAAGGGAAGGGAGGGGAAGGGAAGGGAAGGGAGGAAGGGAAGGGAAGGGAAGGAAGGAAGGAAGGAAGGAAGGAAGGAAGGAAGGAAGGAAGGAAGGAAGGAAGGAAGGAAGGAAGGAAGGAAGGAAAGGGAGGGGAAGGGAAGGGAGGGGAAGGGAAGGGAAGGGAGGAAGGGAAGGGAAGGGAAGGGAAGGGAAGGGAAGGGAAGGGAAGGGAAGGGAAGGGAAGGAAGGAAGGAAGGAAGGAAGGAAGGAAGGAAGGAAGGAAGGAAGGAAGGAAGGATATTCACTACAGCCAAACTGGTAAGTATTGTCTCTAAATTTTTGCTTAGAGAATTTCTGATAGAATTTTTAAAATGAAACAAAGATATCATCAGGAAAATCTATATCATCTACCACTGATTTTAATCACTATTCAAATTAAGTCTGGTTGCTAATTTATCTTTTCTGACTTCACCAAATTCCTTGGAGAGTTTTTATTTAAATGGAAAATATGATCAGGTTAAAATAGTAAAGTAACAATATTATTGATTTTTATGCTATTTTCTATCTTGTTGTGTTGGTTTCACTAAAGATAAATGATACAATCCTTGAGCTAACTCAAAAGTTTAGTTTATGGCCTAATGCAGAAAACTGCCATTTATTGACATTTTAAGTGGACTTCTACTCTGGCCGATATGAAGTAATAGAGATTAGATTCATCCTCATTTATCATCTGAAACAATCATCCTCATTTATCATCTGAAACAATAACAAATGGACAAAATATAAAAAACAGTTTACATAAATAAAAAATATATAGCAGCAGTTTACAAGATACTGAATATCAGGCAATAAAGGGTAGTGAAGAGGCAAGAAACAAATGATGTGAGTACTGTCACTTCCCAGCTTATTGCTTTGAGAGATTTTGGAGGCCACCGCACTGGGAGGGGAAGTCTAGTGGAAACCCTGTGGTAAGGAGATAGAGCAGAGTATCCAGAGAGATTAAGACAGCTGCAATGGGCAGGACATGGTGCTAGAAAGAAAAGAGTTGTATAGGAAGAGGACTCTGGAGATCTTCAGAGGGCACCCCGCAAATATTTAGGTGGGTACTGATCAGTGCATGTGTGAGAGGAAACTACTTGAGGCTGGGAAAAGATGTACTTAAAAAGATTAAAGATAACAGTATCCAGTGTTGGGAACAGGAACCATTCCCACCAGCCAGGAAAAGCTCAGTTTTCATGGGCCTTGGGTAGAATACACTGTAGCATCTCATAATAGTAAAGAGGAATAATTAGCCCCAGGCTGAGTACTGTCCTGTTCCAAACAAATCTTAAGTGCAAGATCCAAAAGAATCCATTTTTTTTCCAAGTAATTTAACTTCATCCCAAAACAAAGCTCAAGATTTATAGGAATAGAAAAATATTCAACAACACAACCAGGTAAAATTCACTATGTTTGGCATCTAATCGAAAATTATCAGGCATTCAAAGAAGCAGAGAAATACAAGCCATATAAAGAGATAAATTAATCAGTCAAAATTGAATCAGAACTGACACAAATGTTACAATTACTAGAAATAAAATTAAAAGTATTCTAACTGTAGTCCATGTGTTCAAAAAAATTAAGTAAATATTTTAAAAACTCTTATTGAACGTCTCGGGAAGAAACTATCATGTGTAAGGTGAAAAATACACTGGATGAATTAGGAGATTAGACATTGGAGAAGAAAAGATTAGTAAACTTTAAAACATTTTACTAGAAACTATCTAAAATGAAGCATGGGAAGAAAAGATAATTATAATAATCAGTAGGGCATCAGTGATCTGTAGGACAATTCCAATATGTATGATCAGATTCCCTAAGGCAGAGGAGAGAGAGAAAATAAAATATATTTGTAGAAATAATGGCCCAAAGTTGTCCAAAGTTGATGAAATCTATAAATCCAAGTAGTTTCATGAGCCCCAAGCACAGAAAATAAGAAATTACACCTAGAAATGTCATTATAAAACTAACCAAAACCACTGATAAAGAGAAAAAAACTTAAAGACGGTGAAAGAAAATAGGCATGTTAAAAACAAGGATGGCAATGATGTTCGCACCTGGAGCTGCACAAGACAGATGGTGGAGCAACAGTTTCCAAGGCCCTGAAATTAAAAATAAGAATACTAATCCTACATCCAGAGAAAACACCTCTAAAGATTACGAAGAAATACTTCTCAGACATTCAAAAGTAGGAACAATTCATTTCCAGCAAACCTGCACTACAAGAAATGTTGAAGGAAATCTTACAAACAGAAAGAAATCTGGATCCACATGGTAAAATGAAGAACACTGGTAATAGTAATTACGTGCGTACATATATGATCTTTAAAAACAACTAAAACTTCCTTAAAAGATAATTGAGTGGTTGGGGATGGGGGTAGGGAGTGGGGGGGAAGATGTAGCACCGGTGAAAGGACAACGGTTGCCTCGAGAGGCTTCAGGTACAGCCCAGGTAGCCACTGCGCCTGCGCCTCAGGCGCCTGTGCGTGCCCCTCCCCCCACGCACCTCCCTCACCCGGAAACGACGTCGAGCGGCTGGGCCTACCGAGGGGTTTCATGGCAGCCCCGAAGAAGTCCGTTGTGGGGCCGTTGGTGGGGGCAGTGGTCGAGGGGACTAACTCCTCTCGCTTTCTGGTTTTCAATCCCAAAACAGCGGAGCTACTTAGCCACCATCAAGTGGAATTTACACAAGAGTATCCGAAAGAAGGATGGGTGGAACAAAACCCTAAGGAAATCATCCAGTCCGTCTATGAGTGTATAGAGAGAACGTGTGAGCAACTTAGCGAACTGAATATTGATATCTCCAACATAAAAGCCATCGGTGTCAGCAATCAGAGGGAAACCACTCTGATTTGGGACAAGTTAACCGGAGAGCCGCTCTACAATGCCGTGGCGTGGCTCGATCTCAGAACCCAGTCTACCGTGGAGACTCTTAGTAAAAAAATTCCGGGAAATAATAACTTCGTCAAGTCCAAGACAGGCCTTCCCCTTAGCACTTACTTCAGTGCCGTGAAAGTCCGTTGGCTTCTCGACAACGTGAAAGAGGTTCAAACGGCTGTTGAGGAAGACAGAGCTCTTTTTGGTACCATTGATTCATGGCTCATCTGGAATATGACAGGAGGAGTCAATGGAGGTGTCCACTGCACCGATGTAACAAATGCAAGCAGGACGATGCTTTTCAACATTCATTCTTTGGAATGGGATAAAGAGCTCTGTGACTTTTTTGAAATTCCAATGAGCATTCTTCCAAATGTCTGCAGTTCTTCTGAGATCTATGGCAAAATGAAAGCTGGGTTCTTAGAGGATGTACCAATATCTGGGTGTTTGGGGGACCAGTCTGCTGCATTAGTGGGACAAATGTGCTTCCAGGAAGGACAAGCCAAAAACACGTATGGAACAGGTTGTTTCTTACTGTGTAATACGGGTCGTAAGTGTGTATTTTCTGATCATGGCCTTCTGACCACAGTGGCTTACAAATTAGGTAAAGACAAGCCAGTATGTTATGCACTGGAAGGTTCTGTTGCTATAGCTGGTGCTGTTATTCGCTGGCTCAAAGACAATCTCGGAATTATAGAGACCTCAGAAGAAGTTGAAAAACTTGCTATGGAAGCAGGTTCTTCTTTTGGCTGCTACTTCATCCCAGCCTTTTCAGGATTATATGCACCTTATTGGGATCCCAGTGCAAGAGGGATAATCTGTGGTCTCACTCAGTTCACCAATAAAAGTCATATTGCTTTTGCTGCATTAGAAGCTGTTTGTTTCCAAACTCGAGAGATTGTGGAAGCCATGAACCGCGACTGTGGAATTCCACTCAGGCATTTGCAAGTAGATGGAAAAATGACCAGCAACAAAATTTTCATGCAACTACAAGCAGACATTCTGCACCTTCCAGTAATAAAGCCCACTATGCCTGAAATAACTGCTCTGGGAGCCGCCATGGCAGCAGGAGCTGCAGAAGGGGTGGACATTTGGAGTCTTGAACCTGATGATCTGTCAGACATTGTGATGGAACGGATTGAGCCACAGATAAATGTCATAGAAAGTGAAAGCCGTTACTCTACATGGAAGAAAGCTATGCAGAAGTCAATGGGTTGGGTTACAACTCAGTCTACTGAAAATGGTGATTCTCCTGCCTTCTCTAGTCTGCCCTTGGGCTTTTTCATAGTGAGTAGCATGATAATACTAATTGGAGCAAGGTACATCTCAGGTATACCATAATAATACCAAGCATGAGCTTTTTACATAATGAAAGAAGCCACCAATTCTCTTAATGTGATGACACCATCATAGACTCTGCATTTATTTATAAAGTACTTGCTGCATGACTTTTGAGAACCCTACAAGTAGATCTGTGGCTTGAAGTAAATAAATTACAGCAAAAATCACTATAGAAACATTTGGTGTGTTTTTTTAGTGTTGACAGTTAAGGTTGGGCCAGACGCATTGGGGGTTAACTCCCTCCACTGTCATAAAATTCTGCTCCATGCCCTCCAGAATAAAGAATATTCAGATCCTTTCTGAATATTCTTTCTGAATATGTGGAATCTTTCACCAAACATTTTCTAACACTATGGACCAGGATTTGATTCTTTGTGCTGTACACACTTGATTAGGAGATGTAACTAACCTGCCCAAACTGAGGGACTTGTTATTGTTTTTAATAGACACCAATGTCCTATTTTGTGCATATTAGGAAGACCACAATATCTTTACTGGATGTTTAATGGAAACATAAATTCTTACAAGAGAAATTTAGTATTCTCATAAGTTAGATATTTTCCTGGAAAAAATATCTGCCAAATTAAAATTCTTCAGACATTTTACAAGGTCTCACTAATTGCACTGATTTGCTATATAGATCCTACAAAAAGAAAAATACTTTTTCCTAGTTTTTTTTCTTTTCATCTTTCCATTTTATGTACTTTACTTGGTATGTATAACATATATGCTTACATACATCATACAGAGTAGCCTATTTATAACATAAGCACATATAGAGGGTAGTCTTAAATGAACCCCACTACATACATAAATCTTTTAGTGTAAACATTTGTATGTATTTTGGGGCAATGTGTATGTATATTACTTACCAGGACAAACTTTTTCTTAAAGAGTCAGTGTTTAAAATTTAAGTTTTATGTTGTTATGTTTTAAAAGTGTATTATGATTTCAACTAAATTACTTACATTTTATCTTTTTATTTAACTGACTTAGTTGGGTGTATGCTGAAAAGAAATTGTGGAATATTATGCCCTGGCCAGTTTGGCTCAGCGGTTACAGAGTCAGCCTGTGGACCAAACAGTCACGGGTTCGATTCCGGTCAAGGGCACATACCTTGGTTGTGGTTCATCCCTGGCCCTGGTTGGGTCATGCTGGAGGCAGCCAGTGGATGTGTCTCTCTCACATCAATGTTTCTCTCTCCTCTCTCTCTCTGTCTCTCTCTCCCTCCCCCTCTATCTGAAGATAAATGGCAAAATGTCCTCAGGTGAGGATTTAAAAAAGAAAAAGAAAAGAAAGTGTGGAATATTACAGTAAATATTATTTTCAAGCATAAAAAAAGAATTGAGTACTCAAACAAAAATAATCTAGTATAAAGTTTAAGCATATGTAAAAAGTTGGAAGTCGATAAATAGAAGTGCTATAATGTAGAGTTCATATACTATATGGGAAGTGCTATAACATCATTTTAAGTTACACAGATAATTAAAGATGTACACTCTAAATTCTAAAATAACAAAATAAAATATAATAAGCAAATTAAATACATAATCTAGAACCATAAAAATATTCAGTTGATCCAAAATAAGGCAGGAAAGAAATGAAAAAGGAAAAGGAGAATAAGAACATAAAACAGCAGGAGAGCCTTGGCTGGGTGGTTCAGTCGGTAGGAGCATCATCCTGTACACTAAAAGGTTACAGGATCAATACCCAGTCAGGGCACGTACATAGGTTGTGGATTCTATCCCTGGTGGGGGTGCATACTGAAGGCAATCAATGATTCTCTCTCTCTCTTTTCCTCACTCTTCTCTCTCTAATGTCAATAAAAACATATCTTCAGGTAAGGATTAAAAAGAAAATAACAGCAGGAAAATATATTTAAACCTAACTATATAAATAAGCACATTAACTGTAAATGGTCTAATTACCTCAGTTAAAAAGCAAGATTATCAAATCAGATAAAAAATAAGACTCAAATATATACTGCCTCCAAGAAACTACATTTCAAATATAGAGAAAAAATAGTTAAAAAGAGAAATAAAAGATATAATATGCTAATATTAATAGAAAGCTGGAGTGGCTATGTTAATGTCAGAAAGTAAATTTCAGAGCAAAGAATACCAGTGATAAACAAGCTCATTTTGCACTAATAAAGGGGTTGATTCATCTAGAGGACATAACAATCTAAAATATTTATGTACCTAAAACAGAGCTTCAAAATTCATAAAGCAAAATCTGATAGAACTTAGAGGAAAAGTAGATATATCTGTAATTAAAGATTTCAGCATTTCTTCCTCAACATCTGATGGAACAAGTAGACAAATTTAATAGGATGTAGAAGATCTGAACAATACTATCAGACAACTTAATTAACATTTATAGAACATACCACCCAACAATAGGAGAATGCATATTATTTTCAAATGCATATGAAACATTTACCAAATATTTATGATAATGGCCTCGTTTAGGCCATTAACCAAGCCTCAATAAATTTAAAAGATTTCATACAAAATATACTGCCTGAGTACATTGGAATTATGAATCAATGAAGATTTCTGGAAACTCTCCAAACATTTGGAAAACAAATAAATTTTCAAATACTACCTGAGTTAAAGAGATAAAAAAGGAAAATAGAAAGTGTTTGGAATACAATGAAAATGAAAACACAACATATGAAAATTTATGAGATATTTACTTAAGCAGCACTTAGGGAGAAATTTATAGGACAAAAGTCCTATATTAGAAGAGAAAACATATTTCAAATCAAGATACTGGAAATAAAATAACAAATTAAATATAAAGTAGGTGGAAGAAAATAAAGACGAGAGCAATAATCAATGGTATAGAAAACAGAAAAACAACAGCAAAAATCAAAATAACCAAAAGTTGATTCTTTTGGAATATCAATAAATTGATAAACTTTTAACCAGACTGATTAGAAAATAAAGAGATGACTGAAATTATCAATCTCAGGAATGAGAATGATATCCTTATAGATTCTAAGGATATTAAAATGATAATACAGGAAGATAGAAACCTTTGTCAGTAAATTTGACAACTTAGATGAAAAGGAAAACATAAACTACCAAAACTCAAATAAATACATCATTTGAATGAGCCTATATCTATTAAATAAATTGAATTTTTAGTTTAAAACCTCCCCACAAAGTAAACTCGAAGCTCAAATAGCTTCAACAATGAAGAAATTTCTATAAAAATTCTTCCAGAAAACTTAAAAGGAGGGAACACTTTCAAACTTATTCTATGAGGCCAGGATTGCAACATTACTCTGATTCCAACACCAGAAAAAAGACATTACAAGAAAAAAACAACCGCAGATCAGTATTCTTTATAAATCTAGATGCAAAAATTCTGAACAAAATTTTAGCAAAATTAATCTAACAATATATAAAAACGATTAGAGCCTGGCTGGTGTGGCTCAGTGGTTGAGCATTGACCCATGCACCAAGAGGTTGCCAGTTCTATTCCCAGTCAGGGCACATGTCCAGGTTGTGGGCTCATTCCCCAGTGGGGGACATGCAGGAGGCAGCCAATCGATGTTCTCTCTCATCAATGTTTCTATCTCTCTCCCTCTCCCTTCCTCTCTCTCTGAAATCAATAAAGAAAAAAAAAAATTTTTTTAAACAAACGATTAGACATCATGACCAAGTGGGGGAATGTAAAGCTAGGATAATGAATCAGCATAATTAGAAAACTCAATCAATGTATTTTACCGTATTAACAGACTAAGAAAGAAAACTCACATTAGATACAACTACACACTTACTAGAATGCTTAAAATTAAAAAGATAATCAATCATGTTAAAGATGAAGAACTAAATCTCTCATATGATTCTGCTAGAAATATAAAATGGTGCAAACATTTTAGAAAACAGTTTAACACTTTTTAAAAAAATAAACATCTATCATATTATTCTAGGTATTTACCCAAGAAAAATAAAAACATGCCTTACAAAGATTTGTTCATAGCACTTTACTCTGTTATAGCTCAAAACTGGACACATTTCAAATGTCCACCAATAGGTGAATGGATAAACAAACCATGGTATATTCGTGGTATATACAACGACAGACTACTTAGAAACTATTAATATACACTATAACATAGAATAATTTCCAAATAAGTAAGCTGAGTGAAACGAGCCAGACTATATGCATAGTGTTTGATTCCATTCATATTCATATACAATTCTAGAAAATGCAAACTACTGTATGGCAGAAAGCAGATCAGTAGTTGCCTGGGAATGGGGGGGGGGGGGGCGGGATGAGGAGTGGGCAGGAAGGGGTAGGAGGCATGATTATAAAGGGCACAAAGAGAATTTAGGGGGTGATGAATATGTTCATTATATTAATTATGGTGATGTTTTCAAGGGTGAATATGCATGTCAAAATTAATCAAATTGAATACTTTAAATATGTGCAGTTTATTGTAGGATCAATTATGCCTCAATAAAACTGTTTTTTACAAAAGAAAAAAAA
Organism: Tadarida brasiliensis; assembly: GCA_030848825.1. NCBI lineage: Eukaryota > Metazoa > Chordata > Mammalia > Chiroptera > Molossidae > Tadarida > Tadarida brasiliensis. The sequence continues at coordinate 56,059,805 of CM061257.1, read as the reverse complement.
AGTATCTTCAGACTCTGAAGGAATATAACTAAAGTTGGCTCAAGTAGGTTAATCTTTTCTTTTCTCTTTTATACACAGTGATGGTCCCTCACTGATTCTACATGGGGTGTTGTTGGTGCCTGTCTCTAGGTCTATGAGCTCTATTGGAAGTCCTTTGTATGATGAGGCTGGAGAAGTACATGATAATGTCTTATATCATTTAAAGCAAATTAATTTCCCATTTCATTTATTTGGTCAGAATTCTCAGTCTGGGACCTGCTGCAAATGACCTTAGGAAGAGTCACAAGCAAAGATATCACAAGAAAATCAGGCTAAAATCCTCAAACTCAGTATCTCTTCTCACTCCCTCAATATTATACTCCTGTGATTATCAGCTTTCCTTTTTTCAAATCTTTGCCTTTATGTTTCATTTTCATAATTTAAATTATATGATATTGGTAAATTATAGTACTTTGCCCCAAGGCTATAAAGGAGCTTCTGTGTATTCTATTATAAAATTAGCTAATTAATAATTTCTCTATATTGCCAATAAGCAGAACTACATGGTTAAATTATGATGATGAGGTCTCATCACATGCATATTGTAAAACAGCCAGTCATCATTTAATGTCAGGCATATGTGTGAGTGAGAGAGCATGAGCTCCAACACTAACCAGGAGAATGAAAAGCATCTAATTCTGATACTATTTTTCATAGATGCTGCTTGTGAATTAAGACAAGTAAGTAATGTCTGGAAGGGGAGAGTATGAGTAAGGAAAAAGAGAGAGAGAAGAAACAAATAAGGCCGTGGAAAAAAAGGAATATTAAAGGTATCCAATGAGAAACAAACTGTACTATTAAATCTAATTATAGGCACGCTGTGTGGTATCCATGTAGAAGCAGCACTAAACAGCTAAATCACTTCTAGCTTAGCTCTAGGAATGGCAACGATATACCTCAGACTTCGAGAGATCAGCTTCTTCCCCTCTTCACCCTATAAAGAATTCTAAATGATTATCTGTTTGTGCCTGATTTCTGGTGCTTATATTATCATTTTGATATTAATACCCATATTCTCACAGGGCAGCTATTGTTTCACTCAGTAAGTAAGCCCTTGTTCTCAATGCATAAGTATACATGTTACATTAAACAATTCCCATTTAGGTGGAATATTATGCACCAATTCTATGACAGTTAGATATGGAAAATTTGTTTCCATGCCTCTTTTTAAATCATGTGAACCAATAAGATCCCCTAGGGTAATCTTCCAGCAAAGTCTAAAGTAAATACAATATCATCTCTGTCACCTACTTTAACCTCCCATTGAAATGGCAGCTCTATAGTCTATTCTGATTGTTTCAATCAAAACAAAATGAATACACTTCATATTTAAATATTCCCCCATAGTTTCCATCAACAACCTTTACAGCCCTATTTATCTGAGCTCGGAGAAATTGCATGTGAGCCTTGTCCTCTCTGTGTTCAGCATACATTACAGTTCATTATCATATCAGCCTTTGACAAACTGAGTTATTCTGCAAAAAGAAAAAAAAGAAGGCCTTGACCTTTGGTGGGAACAAAGTAGAGGGTGACAAAACTGTGTTAATAATCTTATATCAAACTATCTATGAAATTCAGTTCATTGTAAACAATTCACAAATCTTATATTCAGTTATTAAAGTGTGTCATTCTAGTGTCATGGGAAATCCAAGTTTGGAAAATATTTACAAAGCCAAAAATAGTAAGGAGACATTTATTTTGTATATGTCTATACTAGTAGCTTTGAAAGAGAGCTCGGCAAAAACCAGGACAAATATGTTCTAGTGTTCATTAGATTCCACATATAGCGAGATCATATGGTACTTGTCTTTCTCTGACTGGCTTATTTCACTTAGCATAATGAAAAAAATAAACTAACAAACAAAATATAAACAGACTCATAGACACAGAGAACAGACTGACAGCTGTCAAAGGGGAACAGGGTAAGGGAGCTGGGTGAAAAGGGTGAAGGGATTAAGCAAAAACAAAAAACAAAAAACTCATAGACACAGACAACAGCATGGTGATTACTAGAGGGAAGGGGAGTGGGTGAGGTAGAAGAGGGTAAAGGGGATACATGGTGATGGAAGGAGACTTGACTTGGAGTGGTGAACACACAATACAATATACAGATGATGTATTGTAGAATTGTACACCTGAAACCTATATAATTTTATTAACCAATGTCAACCCAATATATTCAATAAAAGTTTTAAAAAATTTTTCTAATGATTTCAAACAAGGATAACCCTGATTTTCCTAGCGTTTTCTTTGAACTAAAGAAAGCAGGCAACCTGTTCAATTACAACCCCCTTTCCCACCTTTGCATAGCCTTAAAAAAGTTACCAGAGCAGGGGATGAGTATACACTCTGAAACACAAAAGCTATAATTAGTCTCTCTCTCTCTCTCTCTCTCTCTCTCTCTCTCTCTCTCTCTCTCTCTCTCTCTCTCTCTCTCTCTCTCTCTCCCCAGCTCTATTTCAAATAGACCATGGATATCTACCATTAACTCAGTTTCACAGTTGAGAACATTGAGAAAAAGAACAAGAAAATCACCTTACTATCCAAAAAGGGTATAGCTTTAGAATTTTAGAGATGATTCATCTGGGGACTATTATTACTTGCATAGAATTTAGTATTGTCAGAAATGTTCTGAAAGAAAACTCCAAGACTACTTTCACAATGTCAGGGGAGCCTGGAGTTGAATAGGGCTTAAGAGAGCATCTAGTCCAACATTTTCAAATACAAAGAAGTGAAAAATTTAAATCACTTACTAGATGTCATAAAGAAATGTTGGGAGCAAGATGAAAATCTGTTTTTATATTCTGATGTTTCTTTAGCTTCACACAACTGACAAGGCTCTTCTTGGGCTTCGTCTATCTCCACCAGCTGTTATGACTTTCTATAAGATGAAAGCAAAGGTGATAGTAACTTAGGAATTTCTTATGAAAGTTTGAGTTACATCTTGGCCAACACATATTTGGTGCACACTCACATATTCATACACACATACAATATTTATGGCCACTTAAGCCAGATACATTCTGGAAGATTCTGAGCTATAATAAAATCATTCTCTATTCTCCAGTGATTTCTTTATTTCTGAAAAAATAAAAGTTTATAGACTCTCTGGGGAGCCATTTCATTAGCCATGAAACATGCCAGAAATTTGGGGGTGAACTGGTAGATGTACTATTCTTTTCTGGACACAAAGCTTGCCACTCACTTCCATAACATTGATATCCTTTGAGACGTATCTTCTTTATCCCTTCATATCAGGGAGAGATGAGAGTTTCTTCCTCCTCCTCCTTCCCTTCCTCATCCTCCTCTTTGTCATCTTCGTTTCCTTGAAACAAATCCATTGAGTCATATCATATGGTATTTACTACTCATATTCACAAACATCAAAAGAACGGCAATCTGTTTGATGTCCTGCAGATGAACATGCGCTAAAACGTGGCATTGGCATGTGGGCACTTGCTGCCTACTGCAACAAGCAGGGATGTGCTGAAGATCTGGTGTGTTGTTCCATAGGGGAGAATGACGTTTATTACAACTGTATCAAAAACTAATTAGGTACCAAACGCTTGCCTCAGTAAGTACTTGGGCAATCATTTATCTGTCTTTCGTTCATCCCCTCTCAGCCTCCACCCTTTAGCTCTATCATTGTCAATACTTTGCCTGTTTATCTGTATAGTCCTCTCCCATTTGATGAGAACTGAGACATTTACTTTTCATTTTCCAGATGTTAGAGACTGCTATAAGAAGATAACCTAAGATTTACAAAGATAAAACTTCAGATTTAAAACAGATCCCTAGTGAATTTTAGCTAAAAATTAGAGATTTTACATGTCAGGCCCCTTTAAATATTTAGAAATTTATATTTAATGGTGATGACCCAAGGTCTCAGGGCCAGCCAGTGCCTGGAAATACTGGAATTAGAACCTAGGGGAACTTTCTTCTATTCCATATACCAAATTTTCTTTGAAGATTTCAATTTTAAGAATAAAAACTGCTGGTTTTCTCTAAAATCAGATTTATAGATATTTAGATATGCAGTAATTGCATAGGGTTTTCCCCTAAACATTCAAAATAGTTTTAAGTACTGGGGAATTATCTTAGGGGAATTGAATCTAATAGGTCTCCTCTCTTTGTTTCTTTCACTAAACTTACACTCTTGTAATTCAGGCATCACCATTATCTCCTGATTACACTGCCTGATATACCACAGTAAACTACCTTTCTTGTCTCACCTCTTTATCCTCCACGCTTCCACTGTGGTTCTCCCTCCCTTTCCATTCCCTTTAATTTCCTTCTTTGTCTCTGTCTCTCAGATTTTAACAAAATTTATTGTTTTTTTCCAGTGCCCTAGATCTGGCTTGGAACCCCCCACCTCCGAGCCCCCAGTAGGAGGTCCCCTAGGTCCCTCAGCTGCAGGAACTGTTCAGAAGCACAGAGGAAAGCAGCTGCCAATCTCCAGCTCCTCATTCTCTCAAAATCCTCCTGGTTGTTTATATGAACATTTCTTGAGTATCTTCTTCTTCTAGTAGTTGTTCATCATCAGAGAGTGCTTATGGACTCTGACCTTCTGATGTTGGCACGTAGGTTCTTAAGAATTTCAGATATGGATAGTCAAAGCAACAATTTGAGCCTCCTGGAAGCTAGTGTCCTCAGGGTCTGCTGCCACTTTGTTCATCAACTGCTAATGCCTGACTTTCAACCCTCTTGTTCCAGAGATGTTCTGGTGGTCTTGGAGTGGTGTGGAAAAAGGAGAGTCATCCTCCTAGCTGGGCATGTGGACAGAAAGACAGCCCTGACTCTGGGGAGGTGCCTAAGTCAGGCTGGAGCTCATAGCCCTCTACTCAGTGCAGCCAGTGGCTCTGAGGATGCAGGGCCCAGGTGGCGACCTCCACTACCATCAGGGTTCCTCGGGCATGACCCTGACAGCTCAGGCCCTGCATAGCCACTCCTATCTTTTAAAAACAGAAATCTGATCATTTCACCTTGCCATTATAAAGCTTGAGTTAATTTCACCATCTCCCAGAAAAGCTAATTAGCATAATATTTAAGATCTGAATAATATAGTCTGCTTTCAACCTATTCTTCCAGGTTCATTATCACCACCACCCACCTGGTCTCCACTGCATCTCCCAGGTGTCCTGGTCCTCTAAGAAAACAATTGAATGCCAGATCATCTCTCATTGGAATTCAGGTCCCATGAATGAGTCTTGTGACTATTTCACTTAGAAAGCAGCTGCTAGGTCTTCTGGGAAGCTGTCAAATTAAAGACAGTCTCAGCACATTTTCTAGGCAATCAAAATTAACGACATAAAGTAAGAGTTTGTTCATGGTACTTTTCCCTTCTCGGGATGAATCTCATTCTTTCATCTTAAAAAGTAGATGTTATCTTCATTACTTAGGGGTGAAGAAGTAGGATTCTTGGTGAGATTTAAAGGTCTGAGAAGTTTGATCACTAACCTGTCTTAGAAACCAGTTATTGTATTATAGTTTTTCAAAAACCTTCTCAATACCAAGTTACTTCAGTTTTTAATATTATTCATTCAGTACTGCTTTTTATTAATTATTTTCACTTAGCCCTACTGCATTATTCTAACCACATCAGTCAGATTAATAAAATTTCTTTATTAAAAAAAATAGTTCTTATATCTACAGACCCATCCTTTATTCCAAAGTCAATATTTCACTATCTTTTTCTCTTCTGATTAGTTTGATGCCTATTTTAGTACAAAGTAGTCAATTCCTATGTGAGTTTCCTTTTCTAGTCCTTCGTGACAAAAGTTTCTGAAGAAAGAAAGTTTATTCTCATGGTAATAATCTCTCATAAAAATCAAATTTCCAGCTTTAGTTTGGTCATGTAATTCAGCTTACCAATCAAGAATTCACTAGGTTCCCTCTTTCCTAGGCACGTTAGGAAATATAAAAGTGGAAAGTCTATGGTGCCTCTTCCCTTTTGCAACCATTGCTGAAGCTCCAGTGGCCAAAATGGAGTTCAATCCCTTTGTGACTTCTGACCGGAGCCAAGAACCACAAAAGGCATTTTAATGTACCTTCCCACATTCACACACACACACAAAAAAAAGATTAAGTCTTCTCTTTCCAAAGAGCTGAGACAGAAGTAGTGTTCGATCCATGCCCATCCAAAAGAATGCTGACATTCAGGTTGTGCAAAGACACTTCAAAGGGCAGCAAATTGGCAAAGCAGTCCAGGTTTAAAGGAAAAAAGATGTCATCTACACTGAACGAGTACAGTGGGAGAAAGCTAATGGTGCAGCTGTTCATGTGGGTATTCACCCCAGCAAGGTGGTCATCACTACACTACAGCTGGACAAAGACCGCAAAAAGATCCTTGAACATAAAGCCAACTCTCGTCAAGTAGAAAAGGGAAAGGGCAAATACAAGGAAGAAATTGAGAAGATGCAGGAATAATGGAACCTTATATACAACTTTCATTAAAAGCTGTTAAAATAAAATTTTAAAAAAACTATATGATGCCTGCCTTTCCAAATTTTATAATAGTGGTGATAGTCATATATACAAATGACCACGAAGTAAGGCAGTATTTGAAAAGTACTAATGAGAGGATTAATGAATGAATAAATGAGTGAACGAAATGTGTAAATGAGTGGATTGATATGCAGTAAGTGATACACAAGGGAAAGGACAGGACTTAGAAGAGAACTATTATAATAGCAGAAGTAGACTTCTAAGATGTGAACCAGATTTCCAGAATAAAGAGGATATCGATAAAAATAGAGAGATGAAAATAAACTTAGTTTTGGGAAATACTATGAGCAATAGCATCCGAGACAAGTTCTAGAGTTTAAGCTTCTCAGTTGCTTATCAGTTTAAGCAGAGCAGATAATGTTGGAAAGAAGTGAATAATAAACATTGGAGCCAGATTTCGAAGACTCTTTAATGTCAAGCTAAGGACATGGGTCTAATTTTTTTCCTGGAAGGATTAGAGCTCCATGGAAGGTTTATGTTGAGGTGAATAACATGATAAACATCTATGCCTGTGCCTCCTTGACTGCTCGCTTTCATTACTGAGAGAGAGCATCAAATAGCAGCACCAGCATGGACTACTGGCTTCAACCTGGGCCCTACCACTTATTTTGCGACCTTTGCTAACTGACCCAACTTCTGTACTTCTGTTTCTTCAACTCTAAAATGAAGATGAGGATAAGGATAGTGATGACGTTGATAATGACAGTTGTAAGGAATAACTGGATTGTTTGAGGAGTGAATGAGATAATGTATGTCAAGTGCTTAGATCAATTCCTAGAAGTCTAAGAGTCTGCTGTTATTATTGTCATGATCATAAACACAGAAGAAGAGCTGGGTGATTCTTTGGTGGTTTTTTTTTTGTTTTTAAAAAAATTTTTTTTTATTCATCTTTAGAGAGAGAAGAAGTGAGAGGGAGAGAGAGATAGAAATATCGATGAGAGAGAACATCAATTGGCCACTTCCTGCATGCCCCCCACTGGGGATCGGGCCTACAACCTGGGCATGTGCCCTGACTGGGAACCAAACTGGTGACCTTTTGGTGCATGGGTCAATGTTCAATCACTGAGCCACACCAGCCGGGCAATTCTTTGGTTTCTATATTTTTTTAATTGAATATCAGAAGTATTCCTTAAAAAAAAGTAAGAATAGTCACAGACCAGCACATGTTTAATTATGTGTATTATAACTATAGGCTTATAAACTAAGGCATTGTTTGGCAACCTCGAAGATCATTCTACTTATCCTCTGTGTGATTAAGAAGATGTAAAGAGTATAAAAAGAGTAAAAAAAGGAATCAACTGATTTTAAGGCTGTGGAAACATATATTTTTAAATTTTTTTACTTTGGATTTGGCACTGATTTCTTGCATATAACACCAAAAGCACAGGCAACAAAAGAAAAAAATAGATTAATCGGGCATTATCAACATTAAAAACGTTTGTGCATCAAAGGACACTATTAAGAGAGTGGAAAGGCAATGCACAGAATGGGAGAAAATATTTGTGAATAATATATCTGATAAGGGATTAATTTCCAGGATATATTTTGAAATCCTGCCACTCAATAACAAAAAAACAAACAAGTAAAAAAAACCCAACCCAATGAAACAATGGATTTAATAGACATTTCTCCAAAGAAGATGTCATTGGCCCATGAAAAGATGTTCAACATCACTAGTCATTCAGGAAATGAAAATCAAAACCACAAAAACATACCATTTCACACTCATTAGGATGGCTATTGTCAAAACAAAACAAAAAAGAAAGTAAGTGTTAGCAAGGATATGGAAAAATTGGGACTCGTGTATTGCTGGTGAGAACGTAAAATGGTGCAGGCACTGTGGAAGACAGTATGATGGTTCCTCAAAAAATCAATCATACAATTGCCATATGATTCAGTAATACCACTTCTAGGTATATACCCAAAAGGACTGAAAGCAGAGACTCAGACAGATATGTATTCACCAGTGTTCATAGCTGCATTATTCACAATATCTATAAGGTGGAAACAACCCAAATGTCCATTGACAGATGAATGGATAAACAAATGAGGTATGTATATACAATGGAATATTATTAAGCCCTAAAAAGGTATGAAATTCAGAAACATGCTACAGCATGGATAAACCTTAAAAACATTATGATAAGTAAAATAAAGACACAAAAGTAAAAATATTGTGTGACTCTATTGTTATGAGGTGCTTGGAATAGTCAAATTTATAGAGACAAAATGTCGAATAGTGGTTACCAGTGGCAGGGGAAAGAGAGTAATGAAGAGTTACATTTAATGGATGGAGAGTTTCAGTCTGAGATGATGAAAAAGTTCTGGAGATGAACATTAGCGGCAATTGTACAACAATCTGAATACACTTACTGCCACAGAACCATAAACTTCAAAATGGTTAAAATGTGAATTTTATGTTGTATATATTTACCACAATAAAAACTTTAGTCCAAAAAAATAGTCCAAATGAAATTCTCTTACCACTCTTATATTATATTGGCATACCAGTTTAATTGCATTGATATGACAGTATGGTTGATTATGAACAATCAGAGAATAATGAAGGCGAGAGATTGTATGCTTTATGATAAGAGTCTTATTAGAATGTCCCAAAAGAAGTCTTAGAACATAGGTTTCATCTTACTAATTCAAGCATTCTTATCATCTTTCCTAGGAAAACATATCCTAATAATGAAGAAATTACATTTTATGTGCTAAAATATATTCTCTAAAACTAGTTTGTTTGCCTTTAAATGTGGTATATTATCCATAAGGCAATAGTTCCAAATTTAGGTATTCTTTGCATAATAAACTTGAAATAATATGCATTTAAGTTTCCAGAACATTTGAGACTCTGAAGAGAGATTTTTTCCCCCACAGAGAGTGTTAAATCCTTCTCGTCGACCCTTGTCTGTTCCCTTTCTCACATCTCCTGAAAAAATGGGCATGACCCCAAGTGTGGCTCTGAAATTGTTGCTTTGTAAAGATATCCATCTGTTCCTTTTATTGTCTTTCTAGTCGTATCTGACTGGGTATGGGATATCCAAACACATTTCTGTTACTGTCAGCACTACAGAGCCAAGAACTCTTTGGACAAGTAAAGTGCATCACAAACTATTGCCTTAGGTATCCTCAGAAGAACTGCCCTCTGCTGGATTCAGAACCTTTATTACTAGAGAGAATGTGGAATACTCAGCAGGAAAAAATGTATTTGGTATTAGACCTGCTATCAAAATTAATTTTAAAGATGAATACTAGGCAACAGAAAACAAAACATTTCAAATGTTCAACAAATGTGGCATTTTAAACTTCTTTTCCTAATGGGCTGGTATTTCAGAGGTTATTATTTTTTATGAATGTTTTCAATAGAACATATAAACTATATGAAAAGGCATAGTTTCTGTTTATTCTCCTCTAGGGTGTAATCACAGGGCCAATAAAAAACAATGCAAGAGCTGAATGTTTTTTGGTTTGTTTGTTTGTTTATTTGTTTGTTTTACATGAACAAGCATAGACACGAATTTTATTATTTTTATTCCCAGAGATCTTTCTGTTTTATCTTGAATTACAACTTGTTTTTGAGTTGCTACCTATTAAAGCAGAAATATTCTAGAATTACATTTTTGATAAGTACTTCTATTTTCCCAAATATTCTACAGCTTTTTCCAATAAATCCAAATAACTGCAGGATAGAAAACTTGAAATAGTGCTACAACCTTACTAGATTCATTCATTCAGTTGTCATTTACAGAGTGCTCAGTTGGTACCAGGTATGTGGCAGCTTGGCAGTGAGAATACAAGATGGATAAGATACTTTACCTTTGAAGAATACACTGTTTTGTGGCGTAAGCAAACATATGTAAAAATATGATAACTACCCCCACACCCTCTGGCTACATAGCACTGGGGATAAAACCAAAGGTAAGATAATAATAAATGTGTTTTCTTGAAGGTGTCTTGAAAAATGCCATCTCCCAAGCCCTTGGTCTCTGGTCACTTAGGGTCGCTCAGCCTCCATGTTGAGGTCACTGCCTTAGAGCAAAACAGTGAGGAGTGCTCTTCTCACAAGAATCCCATTTGCTTTGCTCATTGCACACAATCCTGCCTGTGTCCTTTCCTCTGCAGGCAAATGGTCTTTGCAACATCTGGGACTAAAACAATTACTAGGTTTCTTTTTATTTCCACATTCAAAAAACATTTTAAAACATCCATACCAACCCTGGCTGGTTTGGCTCAGCAGTTAGAGTGTTGGCCTGTGGTCCAGAGAGACCTGGGTTTGGTTCCCGCTAAGGGCATGTACCTCGGTTGCACGAGGTACAGTTTGTCCCCGCCCCTGATTGGGTCAAGTGGGAGGCAGCCACTTGATGTGTCCCTTTCATGTTGATGTTTCTTTCTCTTCCTCTCTCTCCCTCTCACTCTGTCTGAACAAAAAATGGAAAAATGTCCTCGGGTGAGGATAAAAAATATATATATGTATCCATACCAGAACCTCATCACCAAAAATTCTGATTTAGTTCTTTGCACCTCCCCCCTCTTTTTTTGAAATTATGGAGTGATGCTAACCTGCAGCTGGGTTTGAGAATTGCAATCCTAAGTGACTCCCCACTATAATAAATTCCTCAACTCAACCAACCAAGCCAGAGTACAAACATCACAGCCTTTTGAGCCTCAAATCATTGAAAGGACTTCTGGGTCCTGGCCTTTTCATCCCTTGCTTCTTGATTCTGAAATTACTTCTCAGCAGATCAGGAAACAGACCGGGGCGAGAGTCTTGACCATCCTTTGAGTCTACTAAAACGAAGAACATTATTCCTATCTTGTCACAATTTTTAGGACTCGATAGGAACAGTCCATTTCAAGTAGGTATAAGGGGAATTGTTCAGTTATGTGAGCAAATTAATCCAGGTTTGGCTAAATCCGAGTTTGAATTCTATCACATGCAATTGAAAAGACTCCTAGAAAATATAATCTCCTATCCAGGTTGAAATTTGGGCTACCTGTTCAGAATTTCCATGAATTGTTTTATACTCCTCTAGGAGTAATTAATAAGTTAAATCTTAATTATGTGTTTGTCTCTTTTGTCTACTAGACTATGAGCTTTTTAAGGTAGGAACTCTCTACCTCCTTTTTTTCTTTTTGTTCCTGTGTAGTAGAGTTTGGCAGGGAATAGGTGTTCAGTCAAAAATATATATATTATAATGGATGAATGAATAAAAAAATGAATATTTTCCTCATATATAAAGTTTGCATAATCTTTCTTCAACAGAAATAATATCCAGAACTCTAAAATGGCTCCAAAGAAATTGTTTTAATTAAATTTTTAAAATGATATTAATATTACTCAGGACATCAACAGTGGATCTTAAACACCACTTAGCTGTCTCATCTCCCTATGGCCCTTACTACATTCTAGAACAGAGCAGCTGTCAAAAAGTTGGCAATGTTTTAAGTCAAGTATGAAACATAGTAAAAAAAAAAAAAAAAAAATCTAAGCCTACAGTTCTGAAGACATTAAATTTTATCCACTGTAACTATGGCGTTTGAAAAATTGTCATATCGGTGAATAAGTTTTCTATTTGTCTTTCTTGATTTAAAGCTAAAGAGTCAATACATTGCTCAAACTATGGCCAGCTGTAGAACAAGAAAGTTCATAATAAAATTTTTTGTTTCATTTGTATTTATTTTTGTCTGAATTTCTTTCATTCAAGATGTAGCACATTTCCTTAATGACACACTTTGTGATTATACTAAAGAACCACCGTATATTAAGATATCATATTTGGAAAAATCAATACTGCCTAATAGAACTGGAGCTACTGAACAGTGGGACATTAGCAGGAGTCTCTCCTGCAAGTTAAAATCCCAAAGTGTAAATTCTCTCATTATATAAACTAGAAAAAAATCTTCACGTGTCTGAATATGTCACCACTTTCCCAATGAGGTCTCAGAATGCCAGCTGCATTAATATATAACGTGGACAATGAATTTGAATAAACAGGGGAGCTCAAGTTCGCTCCAGTTGACTAGAAAAATTGAATAGTATTAGCCAGTTTTAAGGTTAACTAGAACTTTTTTTTTAACTTTTAGGAATTAAAATTTTTTCTAGACTAACACTTTAGACTCTTCAAAAAGTTAGACTGAAAACAAATGTACTCTTGCAATGACTTTAATCCCAAATAAAATACTAATATACCAACTAGCCTATATTTTTGTTAGGATTGTTTTATTAAAATTGATAGAAAAACAGATGATATTTTAGTTTTTTTCTGTAGTTTTCTTTATCTTTTTTTTAAGCATTGCACTGAATTACTTTTATAATTAGGCAATAATCTAGCACGAAAAAAATGTTAGAAGCAATGAAGTATTACAAACTTATGGTATGGGAGAAAGACAAAGAGATTAGACCCATCCCAGTAGATTTATTCCTGAACATGGCCCTTTGCAGTGCTCTCTAGCTCTCTCAGTCAATGGTGTCACTAGCCAGTCTTGGAATCCAGAAGTCTGACAACCCTGTTTGACATCTCCCTCCTTCTCCCCACATCCCTCATTGCTGTCCAGACCACATCCATATTTTCACAAAATCCTACAAATCTTAGATCATAAACATTTCTTAAAATCCATCCACATTTTTCCAGCTCTGCTACCAATACCCGAGCTTGAATTACCGCTGTTTCTCACCAGAAACTTTATTTTAATAGCATCCTAGCTGGTCCTCTCATCCTTCCATGTCTTCTCCAGACTATTCTCCACTTTAAAACCAGAGTGGTTCGCAGTTTAAAATGCAAACTTAGTCATGTCTCTTGTATTCTTTTTCACTATTCTTAGGATAAATACCAAAGCCTTCAACACAACCTTCAGGGCTAGACATGGTTTGGTCCTGTCTCATCTCCCACCTACCGCCCTCTCATTTCCCTGTGTTGTAGACACACCACTTTCTTTTAATTTCTGGAACATGGCATTTGTCTATAGCGTTTAATTTTATGTTTTAACCAATGTCTAGCACAGCACGGGACACAGCACAGAGTAGCAGGCAATAAATATCTTGGTGAATGTGCAGGATAAATGAATGATGCACAGATGAAGGAAGTATAATGTTGCAGGATAATGTCATACTAGGTGGATAAGTAGTACTAGAGCTCTTGCTGTCATGTAAAATACATATTTTAACTTGTTTTCTTCATAAATAAGCCACTAGTCAGCACCATTGTATAATATATAAAGAACTCAATTATAACTCAAGGCCACAGTTCTTTGATTTCCTTTCAAGAGACAGTCATCTGTACTATTATTAGGAATATAACGGCTATTTTGTTTATCATATGCATTAAAATATAATTCATAATTTTCATCCATAGAAAATATCTTGAAGATGTTAAATAATAAATTCATATGTACAGAAAAAGTTATATTTTGACTGAGAAAGACACAGATGCATTTGCGAGTAAAAATAACTTCAATAGCAATTTCTTTGAAAGAATACAGTTTCAAAATAAATGTGGGTTTTAGGCTGTTTTCTGAATGGGATTGCTGAATTGATCTGAACTGGGAGTTGCAGTTTAATCTGGTTAATCTATCTTATGATGCAGTGGATAAAAACTCAGTTATGTGAAGGAGGGAAATTAGGGGAAGATTAATATCTACTATGAACTACATAATATAATAAGGATTTAACATCTCTTAATCCTTACAACAAGCTGGAGGGTTCTCTGCCATTACAGTATTCCTCCCTTATCCCCAGAGATGCCAAGAAAGACCTCCCTGCGGATGCCTGAAACCACGGATAGTAGTACTAAACCCTATATAGACTATGTTTTGTCCTATATGTACATACCTTTTCACTAAAAGGAAGCATTTTACCACTTCTCTTTGGTATGTATGAATTCCAGCATTACTACTCCCGCACTTTGTAGCCATTATTAAGTACAATAAGAGTTTCTTGAACACAAGCACTGAGATACCACAACAGTGGATCTGAAAACCAAGAGGGCTACTAAGTGACCAACAGGTGGGGACACACTGGACAAAGTAGGGTGATTCACATGCTGGGTGGGATGGAACGAGATGGCAAGAGATAGCATCTCAACACTCAGAACAGTATGCAATTTAAAACTTATGAGTTGTCTATTTCTGGAATTTTCCACTTTATATTTTCAAACCCTGGTTGACCACAGGTAACTGAAACTGCAGAAACAAACCATGGATGAAGGGTGATTATTGTATTTCCAGTTCACTGTTAAGAAACAGTGCCTGGGACCCTGACCAGGTAGCTCAGTTGGCTAGAGAATCGTCCTGATGCACCAAGGTTGTAGGTTTGATACCCTGTCAGGGCACATCCAAGAATCAACCAATGATAAGTGAAACAACAAAAATTGGTGTTTCTCTCCTTCTCTTTCCCTTCCTCTCTCTCTCTAAAAGCAATAAAAAAAATAATACTTAAAACAAAAAAAAAAAAAGGAAGAAAGAAAGAAACAGTGCCTTGGAGGTGGCACAAATAATAATATTTAGGAACTGCCATAGTGTTTGTGTGACTCTAAGGGCATCTCTTTGCTTCCTCTGATTAATTACAGAGCTCCCCTTCTCATTATTTCTCCTTCTCAATAACAACCATAGACCCTTCTGATTGTCTGAGATTAGTTTCCTATATAGATTTCAAAATTACTGAGCTCTTGTTACCTCAAGTTACTCCTAACTCGTGTTGCAGAATTTACTTCAGTGCTATCTAGATGGCTTCATTATCTTCATTTCTACCACTCTCTGAGATGATTCAACGAAGAGCAATCACTGACTTAAACTCTTTTTCTCTTTTGAAGTTTATTGTCAGTAATCTAAACAGAAAATGTTAACATTAAAGATTTGTTTTTGTCAAAAATATCTGCTGTAAAACCACTCTGGTACATCTTTGGTAACCTATCTTTTAATTATATATTTAATATAACCTCCTTACAAAGGCTGTATGTTAAAGGCTTCTTTCTGGGTTATCCACCAAATTTCCCGTTTTCTAACTTGACTTCTACAATATACTATAAATTCTAAAGGAAATCATTTCAAAACTAAAGATTATAACAAGAAATATTTGGACAAAGAGTAAAACATTCTGATGTTTTCTATACAGTGTAGATTATTAGACTCATAGATTATGGTTTAATGTTATTAAACCAAAGTCAACCATAGAAATGATTGGCTGGATATTTCATTTTCTTAGTCTCTAGTTTAAAGGAAGCCCTGTTTTGCCCTGGCCAGTTTGGCTCAGCAGTTGGAGCGTCGGCCTGCGGACCAGAGAGTCCCGGGTTCAGTTCCCACTAGGGGCACATACCAAAAAAATAAATAAAAATAAAAATAAATAAAGGAAGCCCTGTTTTGAATTAACCAATTAAGATGTAGACTCCAGTTTTATAATGCCAGTAAGCATTTCACCACTAGCTGTCTTTCTTTTTGTCTTTTATTCAAGAAAGAAAAAGTTTTTATGTGAAAGTTTTAGTCCAAAAAACAACTTTTATGTTTTTATAAAAATGATACATGTCATCATTGCGAACAAATAATCTTCCAAACCATCAACTTTTTTGAGAATTAATTCTATGTAGATTAACATTAAGGTAATACAAATTAAAAATATTTTATTTATACATGGGATCATACTATATTACTATAAATTATTGTCAAACAAAAACAAACCCAGACTTAGAAAAGGAGAGACTTTGTTCAGAAGAAAGACTATTGCAATAGAGAGAAACTTCCAATCTCAGAAATCTGTAAGCATCTCAAAAACAAATAGAAAATACTATTTTCTTTTGTAAGATAAGGAGAGGTGTTTTGGGTTGAACTGTGTCTCCTAAAATGACATGTTGAAGTCCTAATCCCCAGTATCTCAGAATGCGACCTTATTTGGAAATAGGGCCATTGCAGATAGTTAAGACGAGGTCATGCTGGAGTTGGGCGGGTCTTTAATCCAATACGTCCATGAGAATGGCATGTGAAGATGCAGCCAGATACTGGGTGATGTAACTATAAACCAAGGAACACCAGTGATTAACAACAACAACCAGAAGCTAGGAAGAGGCAAGAGAGGATTGTACCCAGAGTCTCAGAGGGAACATGGCCCTGCTGACACCTTGAAGACCTTTCAGATTTCTAACCTCCACGACTATAAGAGAATACATTTCTGTTGTTTTAAGCCACGCAGTTTATGATAATGTGTTACCACAGGCCTAAGAACTAATACAAGGGGTAATTAAAGATCAGCAGAAACTTTCTGGTTGTTGCTGTTGTTGCCGCTATTAGAGATGGCCCCCAGTCCCCCCACCATTTGCCTACCTCCAGCCAGCCCCCCAATCCTCCTTGCCCTGGCCCTCACCACACTATTGTCTGTGTCCATGGGCTATGCATATATGTTCCTTGGCTAATTTCTTCACCTTCTTTTATCCAGATGCCCCCACAAGGGGAAATGACCCCTAGGGCCTAACAGGAAAAGTACCTTGCTGGAGTCAGCTGGTTCTCGGAATAAGCTGATAAGGGGGCTTATCCCACTTTTTAGTGCTCAGGCTTGGAGATAAGCAGAATTCACAGGAAGGAGGGAAGCCTGGCTAATGTTTAATCAAGACAAAGCACCAGCGCAAAAATGGGCAATTATGAATACTTGGCCAGTATGAAATTAATTTTATTTTAATTTCTATTGAAATAATGGAAAAGTAATTAAGTGAAACTGAAGAGATTAATGAAATTCAGATGTTTCCCTAGAATAAAACAGAACAATTTCCAAAAAATTTCTCTAAAGACTATAATGTAAAAGGTCAGAGTCTATGTTTTGTTTTGTTTTGTTTAACTACAGAATTCAAATTTAAACAGTGTCTATTGACTTGATGCTAGGAGAGGTGGGATTCAGCACACTTGTAGGTGCTTTTCACCTAGAATCTCATCTCAACTGTTTGTTAGATGTATTTTATAACTTGTACATAACTCCCATAATTTTTCATCAGTCCATTCATCACAGGGCCTCTATTCCTCATATATTTCTTTTCAGCCATATTTTGGCTAGCTGAATTTTGGCATAAAAGCATTTTGTTATTTTAATAACAGTCTCCTTGTTCTAAGTTATTGCATCATTGATAATACCTCTCTTTTCATTTAAATTTGAAGGACAATTTGGTTAGGTATAAAGTTCTCAAGTCATACTTTCTTTTTCTCACAACTTTGTAGATACTGCTTGTCTTCTGGCATTGAATGGGGCATTGAGTGAAGTCTCAGACCCATCACATGTATTCCTCCAGTCTGTAACTTGCTTTGTAACTTCCTGTCTTTCAGGATGGCCTTATGATTTCTTATTTTATTCTCTTAGGTTACTAAATTTACCCAAATATAATTTGGTATTAAACATTAGATATCAGTTTGCCCTGGGGGCACGGAATGCTATTTTGATCTGCAAATTAAATTCTTTTATTAAAAATCAATTTATTTATTTTTATTTAATCTCTTTGCTCTCTTCCTTTGGTGTACCATCTATATGTTTGTTGGATCCCTAATGATAGATTTGTATTTCTATTATCAACTCTGAAGTAATGTTCATGTTCTTGTTCTTTTCTATTCTATTTTGAGTGACTTCTTCAAACCTATTTATAATTTGTGTCCCTGACTTTATTTTATTTGTGTTTATTCTAGTTTGAGGTGCTTTTAATATAGTTCATGTATAATATAGCTTTCATGTCTCAATTTTGTTTTGAATAATTTTTTCAAGCTTACTCATGCTTTGTGTTCCTTTCTTTAATTTACATTTATTCCGGTTTTGCTGTTTCCAACATAGCGTCATGTTTCTACTCGTGTTTATTTTTGTCTTGAATTTCTATTTTAAGCTTGTCTCATAACTCTTAATCTCTTTTTGTTGCTTTATAATCTCCTTTGTATCATTGTTTCCCCTTTTTTAGCTCTCTTTCTCTGTGTAGGTGTGCATATATAAAAAAATATATATATATAAAATTACTACAGCTTGGCCAGTGTGCTCAGTGGATTGAGTATCATCCCATGGACTGAGAGGTCCAGGTTCGATTCCTGGTCAGGGCACATGCCCGGTTGTGGGCACAATCCCCACTAGGGAGCGTGCAGGAGGCAGCTAATTGATGTTTCTCTCTCACATCGATGTTTCTATTTCTCTCTCCCTTCCTCTCTCTCTAAAAATAAATAAATAAATAAATAAATAAATAAATAAATAAACATATTTTAAAAAAAATTACCACAGACTGGATTGCTCATTAAACATACATTTAATTCTCACAGTTCCAGGGGCTGTAAGTCCTAGATCAGGGTGCCAGTTTAGGTGAGGGCCCTCTTTCAGGTTGCAGACTGTCAACTTCTCTTTATATCCTCACATGGCAGGAAAGGAAGGACCAAGAAAGTTCTCTAGGGTTGCTTATATAAGGGCACTAATCCTATTCAGAAGAACTTCATCCTTATGACCTAAACACCTCCCAACGGCCCTGCCTCCTAAGATTATCACATTGGGCATTAGGATTAAAACATGAATTTGGGGGGGAGCCCAAATATTCAGACCACAGTTTTAGATAGCTATTTATATCTTTATACACACACACACACACACACACACACACACACACTACGCATATGGAGAGAGAGGGAAAAACATTGGTGTGAGAAACATCGATTGATTGCCTTCCTATTGGCGCCCTAACTGGGCATCCAACCTGCAACCTGGGCATGTGCCCTGACCTGGAATTGAACCCATGGCCCTTCGGTGCACAGGATGATGCTCTAACCAACTGAGCCATACCAGTCAGGGCTCTATGTATATATTTTTTAAATGTTTCAATGCTTTCCCTTTCTATTGCTGTGGTTTACATAGTCACTCACTTCTTTGGAAAAATATATTTCCTTTTATGAAGTGTGACCAAGTGTTATCTGCTAGAGCAGTAGTTGCCAATTTGGAGGTCTCAGGGATGTTTTCATATGTCAACAGATCTAAGGTAGATCGTGAGTTTTCCTGACAAATTGCATAGAAAAAAATAAACACAACCTTTCCTTTCCACTTTGGATGAACTCTTACCAATTTAGGGTGACAACACTGATTTCTAATGTTGATCTGAAAACCCGGATGGCAGTTACTAAGATCCTGATAAACTTTTAAATGGTGTGGCATCTGGATTATTTGTTGACAAATGCCATTTATTTTATAGACCACATTTTTCAAAACAGGGGACCCATATTCATTACACTATATCTTATTATAATAAATGAAAGTTTAAAATCAATGTAGATGTCCTGCAATATTGAGGTATAGAAGAAAATATTAGTTATTTAAAATAATGTTTTTGAAACATTTAATAAAACAAAAAAGTTCAGGATATAATCAATCAGAAGATGAAATAAAAATGGATATAAATCATATTTATATTATCTCAATTTTAGAAAAAATATACAATATATAAATAAAGTAACTGACAGAAATATGTTAGTCTGTTAATTGTAATTATCTCTGGGTTACAAAATAGGTAATTTCTAATTTTCTTTTTTATGTTTTCATTGAATCTTCTAAGTTTTCTCCATTAGACATGGATTTTTATAATAATGACAAATTAAATTTTACAAAAAGTGATCTATAGAAGAAAAATGTAAAAATAATCCCTGATAATGAAAAGGTTTAGAATTACTGCTTTTATGCCATAATGGAAATTGGCAAGGTAAAAGAAAGGTAAATCAATCTTTCCACGTCTTTCTTCCAAGATGACGTCTGAAGCTCTCATTAGGCTTTAACTCGCCTTAACCTGATCTGATCACTTGGTTACTTGAACAGCCTAGAAGAATGTACAGTCTCAACACAAAGAAGAGCTGTGACATGACTCCTTGGAGTCTGAAAACAAAAATGGGAAAATAAATAAAATGTATTTTAAAAAAAAAATCAAAGAAATTATTTTTTAAAAGTTAGCACTTTTTTCCTCTTGTATATTTTATCTTCCAGTATGTTAAATAAAATATACTCAGGTAAACTCTTGGGTTTTCTGTATCCTCCAATTATGTGCCATAATTTCTAGTAATAATCATAATACCAATAATAATAGTAAACTGTATGTCTAAAGCACTTTTGAAATAAAAATAATATTATATGATTCAGTTATTTAACAAGACAACTAGAGATTCTTAAATACAATATATATGGCTAAATGACATTTAATAATGAAATCATTTAGTTCTTAGTTGAAAGGGCCCTAGAATAACATAAATATAGATTTTTTATTAAAATGAGTGAGTTTTCCAATGTAATAAGTCTATTATTACATTTCCAGGTTTTAAGTGAAGAAGAATTGCCTAGGTTTAAATTTTAAGCTTTCCCAATTCTCCTTATTCAATGAAGAGATGAAATTGCAGCTGAAGCAAAGGAGAAAAGCTAGCACCCTGGTGAGTGCTGTTTATTACTGTGCTTAACAGAAGTCAGAATTAGTTACAGTTGCAAAGGCTCTCTGAGAAGTACTTGATAAGTTATCTGAAAGAAATTCTTTAAATAGCTAATCATTTTGGGAAAAGCATCTAAACTAAATTTCTAGTGGATAAGATACCTTTTAATAATCATTGTTCTGTTGTTGGATGTGTTTTAAAATATATATATTGAACCATTTCACTGCTAAAATTATATGTGTGTATATATTTTGTTTCTGAATAAATTCTTCTCCAGGGAAAGCCTTTACCATAAAGCATTCTGGTATGTTTCCAAGGCTCTTGTTCTCAGACAGAAACAAAGGTGAGGTTAGTAAGGGAACCTCAACCCATTCAGCATTAGGGTCTTTGTCAGTTATCACCAACAGCAGGGTTTATGACAAATGAGGAAACAGGCTTCCAGCTGAATTTCAGTGTAGTTATTTTTGTTTTAATGTATGTGCGAATCAATTAATCCTGTCATAGAAGGGCATCTAAACTGTGTGCCAGAGTTAATGAGTCAGCCATTATCACATCATTACACCAGCTGGCATAATGTAGCATGTGTTGTTTGTCATAATATACACTGCCATGCTTAACAACCATTAATTGTTTACACGAGCAGTCATATTTTTCTTCAAAGAACCTTCACTGACTAGTTAAATTTTGAAGGCTTTTTAAGTGAATAACTACTACAAAGAAAAGATATTCTCACTAAGATAGCCCACAAGGGGAGAAAGTCAAAAAGAGGAAGACAATGAAAGACTTGAGGATCTTTCCAATAAAATCTCGGTGCTGCAGAATCAACTAAATCATAGGACTAACTTAGAGGTCTGATTCAGCTATCACTAGACAAGACCCCTGACGAAAAGGAAAGATACTGTCTTAAGAAAAAGTTGGTGAGGGCGAATCCCCTGTTATGTTTTTAGAGGATCAGTGAGGCCTTCATCCAAGATTAATGTATTGCCACCAGGACTTCCTGAAAGATGATATAATCATGGGTTTATATTTTTGAAAATCATTACAGAGAGTTTGGCTATTGTGTGTTCTTGGCTGACGAAATACAGAATGTGGCCATCACAGCCCTAAGTTACACTTTACCAGCTCTCTGTGGATTTGTTTTAGGGAACTTCTGCATATTTTCATTGGTCTTATGGCTTTCTCCAAACAGATATCACAAATAAAGATCAAGTTTCCAAAATAGTCAAAAGCAGAAATCAAGGTAACCTTACCCACTTTAATTCAAAGCTTATAGTATCAGTGATGATTTGGTCATAGATGACCAAGGCCTAACTAAATTACCCAAAGAGATTTGATAGATACACAAATATAATAAAATCAAGAATGATTTTACAAAAATTAAACTGAATACAAGTGAATGCAAATAATGAAAGAAATCCTATAATGTAAGTGAAAGCACTTTGCAAAGTGCATGCACTACAAACTACTACAGTTACTGCTGAATTGTATTGCAGGTTTTTTTTTATTGTTGTTATATAACAGTAAAATTGACCATAGAGACTTTCTCCATGTTTAGGAACAATTAATTATTCCTGTTTTTGAGAATTTGACTTTTCAGGCACTTTTTTGAAATATTTACATCAGATTTTTATTTTTATAAGTGCCAACATACACACACATATCTTTGCACTTTGAAGTGGTAAAGCAAGCTTTTTTGCTGTCCTCTATAACTGCTATTGTATTTAATCCTTATCTGCACAGCAGAAGTACTTAAAATGAACAACAACAACAAAAAAGGCCAATATACACTTATCTATGATTTATTTGGTTGGAGAAGTTTTTCTCAAACTTCAAGGTACATAAGAATTACCTATGATGATTATTAAAAATGCAGATTCCCAAAGATTCTGGTTCAGTTGATATCAACTGATATACACTGAAACCCGGTAATCTACACTTTAATAGCTCCCTACATGATTATGGAAGAATCCTAGAAATGTAATTTCTAGGATATAAATAAAGGAGTAATAATAAAAATAATAGTGGTAGAAATAAAGAAAAAATAATAACTTTGAACCAATCAGTGCCATAGAACTTCAAAAAAATTTTACATTGTATACCAAAAATATAACATCCTGAGGTATTAAAAATATGTCAAAACATTTTATGCTTTTAAAATCTGTTTTAATATTGGAATTATGATGTAATAGTATAACAGAAATATAAAAATATGCATAATTCCCTTCCACAATTTGATGATGTATAATTAGATTAAAGTATTCTCATGGAGCCAAATTTTCTCTGCAATATCAATACTTTCAGAAAATGAGATGGTGAATAGCATTCAAAATAAGTCTATACTCCCCAGTTTGTTCTCCAAAAACATCTCAGTGATCTAGTTAGTACTAGAGATCTTCCAGGATCCACAGGAAAAAAAAAAAATGGCAATATGCAGACTGAACCAAGTGAGATTGCCAGCAGTCATCTTTTTTTTTTTCCAAAAACAAACAAACAAACATATATATGTATATATATTTCATTTAGTTTAACTTCATATCAACAGTGTCAAAATAGTCAAAAGCAGAAATATCTAAACTACATATCACTGACACTGAAGACCACAATGACATTTTAAATGGGATAAGCCATGAACAAAAGGATTAATAAAGGCAAATGAGTCCTTTACCTACTCAAGATATCATGGGTGAAACAGAAAGGGAAATGTGAGCTTTCCTTGGAAATGAAGCAAAATGCTATAAGACCTCCTAGCCTTGGGGCTTTTCCACATCCTGGTCCTTTGCCTGGAATACTCTTCAGAATGGCTGGTGTCAGGTCTCAGATTAAATGGTAGCTCTACAGAAATCTTTTTAAGCCATCTGATTTAATGTAACTTCTCCCTAGCTCATTCTCACTCATAGCACCTATTTCTTTCTATTCACACCACACATCACAATTTAAGATTATATATTTGTGTCTTTGCTCATACTACAATAATCTGTCTCTCCATATGTTATTAGCTCAAAGAGGACAAGAACCCTGTCTGTAGGGGCATAATAAAAATTGTTGCATGAATTAAATTTACTCTTTTCCATTAATATACATGGATCCAAATCCATGTTTTCCTTTCCACTTAATGTGTTAGAGATATCATAACAAATCTAATGTTACCAAATAAACATAATGGAAAGGTAATCTTATTTTTAAAAGTAACTTCAAATAATTAAATTTCATGTAAATAATGAACATCAACAGGAAAATGACTTTGAAAAATGTTAACATTATACACTATACTGTATTATTCTGGTTGGTAAGATATTTTGTCATGTTCTACTAACAAGATAGTTTACCATCAAAATAAAACCTATTTTATTTTAAAATAGAGACCTATTTTAACACTGAGGAGGTTTATAGCAGTTTACAGGGGGGAAAAAAAGAATCTATCTTATTTGACCAAGTAGAAAAGTAAACTTATTGCTCAGGATGAAAAAAATAAAACGTATTGCTTACATAATTATCTGCTGGTTAAAGGGTACTGATTGCCTAGCCAACTCCTATGAGATATGGCCCTAGGAACATCATGTAATATCGCTACGTACACAATGCTGAGTGTATGTCAGTGATGAAATTCTTGTTCATATAGCTGCCCTCCTGAAAGTTAGACAAATCAAGTATGCTGCACAGATAAAAATAAAAACACATAAAAGAACAAAAAAGAGGAAGAAAGGAGAGAGGGAGAGAGAGAAGGGAGAAAGGAAGGAAGAAAGGAAGGGAGGGAGTGAGGGGGGGAAGGAGGAAGGCTCTAGAAATGTATTAATGCACTAAGAAAAATACATTCACAAGTAAATAATGTCATTCATAATTTGTTGAGAATTACTGAACTAAGAATTCAATATTTAATGAATCCAACAAAAACAATTATGATTTCAATAAATCTGATGCACTGTCTTTTTGGTTAGGTATATGGGTTATTTTTAAAAAACTATTCTAGTAATTTTTGCTAAATGATTTTAATCATAGTATATTTAACTAATCACTGCAGTTCTTCTGACATTTTTCATAACCACTCCTTGCAAATGTTTATGAAAATATTTTTATTGAAATTCTCAGTAAATTATTACTCTTTTAGAATGATAGTGAAAAGTTGCTCTGAGCTAGATTAAAATCAACTTCATAGACATGGTCATTTTTTAAAATCCCACCTTCAAGGTGATAAAAGTGGTTTATAGAGCTCTGATCAACAGTCTTACTACTTCTTTCTTTATGAAGATCACATTTATTAACACACTCAATTGTATCAATTGAAAAAATACCTAACTTTATTAACAGTTTATTCATTTACCCAAATAACAAAGATGTGGAAAAGAACACTAAAGTGAGAAGAATCCTGAGATCTAATGAGCCTGGCAATCACCCATCGGTCTGTGGTTAGGTCACCATAATCAGCGTGTGGCTTTTTGCCTCATTCTTTGTGACCTTTGAAATACTAATACACTGAGTTCCTAACAGATTCTGATAAAATTACCCTGTCTTAATTTTAAACTATGAATAATTCACTGCCCAAGAAATAAAGTAATCCCCCAATTTTATTTACTTTATTTCCATGAAAAAGTAGAAACAATTTATCTCTCCTTCCTGATCATAAAAATTACAGGTCACAACTTTGCCTGTGATCTCAAATTGCCTCAAAATCACCATACAACTCTCTCAACGTCTGATGAATGTAGTGTTTCTAATTTCTAATTATCAGAGCTGCACAATATATCTTTCAGGTAAACAATTTTGCTTCAGATCTATTTCCAGCTAAAGTTTCTGGGTCAAGCCTGCTAATTGCCAAATTGTGACTTTGATTACAAGGTTACTATATTTCAGTAAGTGTCAAGTTACAGTCATTAAGAAAAACAACACTGAAGTCAGCTCAATCCAAACACTCTCCTGCCTCCAGCTCTGGGCTCTCTGGTTCCCCCTGCCCAGAGTCCTCTTCCACAGAACCAGGGCTCGTCCCTCCCCTCTTCACGTCTCTGCTCAGATATTACCTTCGCAATGAGGCTTTTCCTGACCACAATAATTAGAACTGCAAATGACACCTAGTCCCCACCCACATTCCCCACATTAATTTTCTCCATGGAGTTTTTCATCATCTGATATTTTATGCATTTTTAAAAATATATCTTGTTTATTACTTGTCTTCTCCACTGGAATGTAAGCTTCACGTAGGCAGGAATTTTTGTCTGTTTGGTGCTGTTTTCCTAGTGTCTAACAGATGCACAATTAATATTTACTGAGTGTATATATGAATCAATGAATGAACATAAACAGGCAGCAAACAAAATTATGTTCTGATGACAAAATAAATGTCTATGAAAGATGTATACCACAAGGGATTTTGTGTTATGGTAGAGGTCAAAAAGCAATAATACAAATATATTTTGGAAGGCCTAGTTAACATAAGTTTTTATAAAAGGAAAAAGTCTGATAATTACAGTTGACAACAGACAAATTTGAATATAAATAAAGCCAGAAAGTAATTTGCATTTACTATTCATTATTCAGAGTTGATCAGACCTGTGTTAGAGACTCTTAAGTATGAAAAACGTCTAAATACTAAATACCAACATAACCCACTTACTTAAGAAGTGTTATTAAATGTTAGTATTCATGAATTAAAATTAGTGTTTTATTAGAATTTACTGAACATTTAGTATTCTACTAGGAAGTCTGGCTGCTCACAGTGTTTGGCAATATCACAAAGCTCCTACTATGCGTACACACACAGTGGAATTCCCACAATTTCCCTGAAGAATTCTTTGATTTTGCTTTTACTACGTCATCACTGCTATTCTTGCTATTTAACTGCTCATTTATATTACCTTAAGCTTCATCGTTATCAATTTAGTATCATTTGCACAAATGGTGGTGCATATTTTATAGTCATTTTGTCCTTTAAATTCTTTTTCCCTATAATGTTCCATTAAGAGATATGGGTTTTTTATTTTTTGTATTTTTTCTTTATTGATATTAGAGAGAGAGAAGAAGGGAGAGGGAGAGATAGAAACATCGATGAGAGAGAACATCGACTGGCCACATCCTGCATGCCCCCCACTACCAATCAGGCCCACAGCCTGGGCATGTGCCCTGACCGGGAATTGAACCTCTTGGTGCATGGGTCGACACGCAACCACTGAGCCACAGCAAGAGAGATTTTTAAAAAAATATGAACTACTGTTCCTCAAAAACATCATTAAGAGAGTGAAAAGGCAACCTAGAGACAGGGAGAAGGTAGTTTTATCACATATACCCAGCCGTGGACCTATATGAAGAATATATAAGCCTATAAATAAGAAAAATATAGGCAACCCCATAGAAAGATGGTTGAAAGACTTCTATACACACTTTACAAAAAGGATATCCAAAAGCTCAACAAACATGTGGAAAAGAATGTAATTGTATTATTCATCAGGGAAATAAACATTAACTCCAGTGTGATACCACTACACAAACACCAGAATGGCTAAAATGAAAAAGGCTTTAATATCAAGTGTTGGCAAGGATGTGGCAGATCAGAATTCTATACACTGCGGGGTGAGTGCAAATTTGTATAACAACTTAAAAAAACTGTTTCCGTTAAAGCTGAACATATGCATAGTCAAGATTTAGCTATTTCATTCCTAGGTATATAACCAGTAAAAATAGATTCACACATATACTCACAAAAATAGACTATAGAATGTTCATAGCCCCATTCTTTCATAGCAGCACTATTTGTAATACCCAAAACACTGGAGACTGTCCAAATAGCCCTCAACAGTGGAATAGATTTAAAAATTATGGTGTATTCACACAATGCAATTCTATGCAGCAATGAGAATGAGTGAACTACAATAGAACACAACAGGTATGATTCTCACAAACGTTATTTTGAGAGAATAAAAGCCGGACATAAAAGAGTACATTCCATATTATCGCATGTATATAAATACATACAAAATTAATCTATGCTGTTAGAAGTTAGGATAATATCTTGGGGTGGCAGCAAGTAAGTTACCAAAGAGAATACGAGAGAAATCTTAGATGTGGATAATTTTCTGTCATTTGTCTGTTTGTTTGTTTGTTTGTGGTTACTTATGAGTGTTGAATTTGTGAAGATTCATCAAGCTGTATACCTCTAACGTATGCACTTATCTGAACTAACCTGTGCATCAGTGAGGTCCTACTATCTCAGTAACCAGGGCAGAGATATACATAACCTATCTGCTCCCAAAGCGCATGCTCAGTGACACTTCGTGGTTAGCATCAGTGTTTTTCTCACTGGAAAGTGTAGGCAGGTCTTTCACTCTACCTGTGTGGTAAAAGAGCTACCTGTTGAGGCTACAAATGAAAAGGCTAAGGGTAACTCCAGAGCCCACCTCATGGGTGGGCATCCCATGCGCTCCCACAGGGTTCTGTGCCCAGAAGGGCCCTGTTCTTGGCTTGGTGCTCACTGTCGCTATCTTGAAATTCTTAATAACTCTGGGACAAAGGGTTTGCATTTTCATTTTGCACTGGGCCCTGCAAAGTATGCAACCATCCTGGGTACCTACTTTAGGTAACTGAGGTAGTCTCCATGTTAACAAATCACGAATGAGCTTATATTTTGATAGACTTTGTTTAGAACTAAGAAAGGCCTAGCAATTCAGTAAAATAGTACCTTATATATGGACACTCAAATACGCACAAAAAAGAACTAATAGAAGAAACGTATTTCCAGGATTGGTAATGACAATTCTGAGATGGAAGAGAATGATTCTGAGGTAGTTACTGTAGAAAGAAAGGCCATCAGGCCAAACAAGATGTGTATTCTATGATATGTTTCAGTACCTTTCCATTAATTTTTCTCAGTACATCAGAAAAGCAGTTATATAGAAAACAGTCCCTTAGGAATGTGGAAAACATGGGGAAAGGGTGTGAATCAGTTCAAAGGCATGAGATTCATTCATTCATGCATCCATCCTTCTAGCCATCCATTCATTGTTCTACTCATATATCTACATATCCCATTGGCAACAAAAGGAATGAAAACATAAATCAGATCTGGAGTCCACCCGAAAGGAGAGCCGGCTGTGTATCCAACCTTTCCTTCCCCCAGTCCTAGGGGACGCAGCTGCTCCTTTTTCAGGGATAACTTAGACTTCTCTAGGTCACCCTTTCAGTACCTAGTTTACACTTTTATATTTGAGTATAAACATTTCTTTACATACAGTTCTCTCAAGGAACCAATGTGGTTTCTGTTTCCTGACTGGACTCTGACTTATAAACGATTCCACATCCTGCCAGAAAGATCTACAACACATTGTGCCAGGTTTTTTTATCTACAACACACGGTGAGACAAATCACAACATTCTTAACTCAACTCTCACTTCCGTCTCACTCAGAGTAAAAACCCAAGTCCTCTGAAGGCCACAGTGGCCTCCTTGCTGCTCTTTGCATATGCTAGCTCTAATCCTGTCTCAGAGACTGTGTGTGCTCTTCCATCAGGCTGAAATGCTGTTCCTCCCAGATGTCTGTGGAGCTCACGCCCTACCTCCTAATGACTCAAAAGTCACTTTCTCATTAAGGCCTTCCTTGAATACCTTATTTAAAATTGAATCAATCCTTCTCAACCAAACTCTGGTGCTCCCTGTCCTCTTTCTCCTTTTTTTCCATAGGATTTATAAATATTTTATATACTTTATAATTTGTTTCTCAGCTATCTCCACTTCCGCCAACTCTACTATTTAAGTTCCATGAGGCCAATATTTTTTTAACTCTTCTGGTCTGTGCTGTTGTACCCATAATTGAGAGAAGTGCTTGGCATATAATAGATTGTCAATATATTCATAAATGGGTCTTCATTAGACTTGCTGAAGTACGATTATTTTGTAATACAATAAATCATAAAAATTGGAGCACAGATGTGTTTATAAGATCTTTTCCTTAAAACAAGTCAAAGAAGTGACATGAAGAAAAAATTAAAACATTAAGAATCTGAAGTGATGGAAAAAAGAGGCTACATAATGGAGCCCCAGAAGAGCTTGGGGACAGGGGTGTTAAATACACAAAACTGATCAGCTGTAATCTTATTTACAAAGGTAGAGTGAAGGAGATATGGGAAGCACCTTGGAGTTGAAGAAATCACATTAAATGTGGAGTAAATTATCTCAGCTTCCCTCACCCCACAACTCTACTGCTTGCTATAAACATAATTGGGGGGAATACATTTAACCTCTCGTGCCCTCAGGTTCTGCATTTCTGAATCAAAGAAAATAATTTCCTCTTGCTTCCCTCAGAGGTCAAATGTGAAACTCAAATGAGATAATGTATGTAAGATGTACAAATGTAAAAATGTAGACTAATAATTATGAGGATGAGGATGATGTCATCTCTATTAGATGGGATTCGGAGAGCCAGAAGGGCAAGATATGCCCAAGGAGTCCCTGGCACACCCTCTGTTTAGAAAAATTGATGCATAGCTACCTTCAGCTTCAGGGTTACTGGCTCTTCATCTGGGATGCAATCAGAATGGTTGGCTTTTAAATCTGTTATGTATTTTGTGTGTACTGTGCCCTTCCCATTGAGTTGAAATTCAACTGTAGTCATTTACTCTATTTAATTAATTTTATTTTGTTTTGCATATTTGGAATTAGAGGCTCAGGAATGCCATATGTAAATATATGCAAAACAGCATGCAAATGGATATAGAGAGCCAAAAACCCACCTTAAAAAAAAAAACACAAACACACACAGGAATATATCATTGGAAAAATAGATCCTTCTCACAGGCCTACTGAGATTTAGCTGTTTAAAAGAGTCACAGTTTAATGGAGATTATGGCTACAGATGATATGAATGCAACATTTATACAATGTTTAATGTTGGAGAAGTTCACAAAGTTATCAACTTTGGTAAATTTGACCCACTCCTCCTTATGGAACAAACACATTTCTGTGGCTTTAAGAAATTAGCTGGAGAAGTAGAGGATGGATGGGTGGTAGGTGAGGTGGCTACTGTCTCTCACACCTGAGGTGCCATATGTCAGGCCGCTAATTCACACATTTCTGGGAGATGAAATGAGAAAAGCTTTTTGTTTATTTTCAGAATTAAATGAGATCTAAAAGAAGAGATATCAAGTCAGTGGGCTTTTCTGTTCCATTGTGAAGAAATTATTTTATTCCATAAACTCACAGTAATTGTGTAAAGGCTCTCGATCTCTGAAAATGGGGAAAAATTTATAGTTTTAACTTTCCTTATAGAAGCTGTACTATCATTTGGAGATATTTTAATAAATAACCCATTCTCACAAAGTTCAGATTAGTGCAGGCTGTTGATACAGAATACCCAAAAGTCTGGATTATAACCATAGTTGAAAAAGGAAAAAAGTACCTGAATTTTGGTGACACATCTTTATTATTATATTTTTGCCATACTAAATATTTCTGTGTTCTGACTACTAGCAAAAGGGGATTTTTTAATATCTATTCTAAGGAAGGCTGCATCAATATGCTTTTGAAATTTTTCCAAATTACAAAAAACTGACTTCACATAGCACTCCATAATTTTCCTCATCAAATCCTAAAGACTATATTAAAACATCTGTTTTTGAAATATCTTGTTGACAGTAGAATGCTATACCCCCAGGGAGTCTCCTAACTTTGCATAAAATTTGCATACTCATAAATAAGTTAACATTGGGGGGGACAAGTATATCAACTGCAAACAATGCAAGTATTGTTCGTATATCCTTTTTATAATTGATTTAGAACAGAGAACTACAGATTTTTCGAAAAAATGATTTTCTCTCAATCATCTTTTAAATAAGACTATGAATTCTATATAAAAATTTCTCCCTCTCAATTTTCCCTACCCTGTTCTCAGAAATCCAAAGGTAACTCAAATTGCTTCAATATTCAGAGGCAAAATATACTGTAGGTGTGTGCAAATATTTAAAGCGTGACATATATAATAGGTTCTAAATGACATTTTATAGCAACATACTCACACCCTGGATATGAGACATGGAATAAGGTAGGTCTTACATCTTTTGCTCTTATCCTTCACACAACTTTATACTCATATAATCTGGGTAAATTACATACCCCCGTCAAGTACCTAGAAGTACATCATGATTTTTTCATTTAGTTAACTGTGTGCCTTCAACTCTTTAAGTTTGAAAGGAAACTTACCTTCTTCGATGTTTATTCTGGTCCCACACTTGCCTGGGGAATAATGGAACACAATGGGAAAATTACTCCAGAGAGACAGCTGTCCAATCTGCTTGCTACAGAGTCAGTGTTATTACATTACTAATGGAATACATGAATGCATTACTGCATTATCACAGAAGACTATCATTCTCATATTATGACTAGAAACTAGCTTCCTGATTCCCATTAATGCCCAGTTTCATATACTAGGTCAGTGAGATTAGAATAGGTAAGGCCTTGACCAGTGAGTTTCCAGGGAAGACAGAAAGATGCCTGCACCCAAATTACCTTACACCACTGGATAGTACACAAAGTTACACAATAGAATTGTATCTTTTATTTACGATTCTAGCTGTTGTTTAAATAAAAATATTTTGAGGAGGGCCTAACACTATGAATAAAGGTATTATCTGTCATTTGTAACTTGATGAATGGGCTCTTAACCTGGGACCCATGAACCATTGACAAGATTTAGGGGAATAGTATACTTTCTTAAACTATATGAAAATTTTTGTTTACATGCATTTGTGTAAATATTTGAAGGAAAATAACCTATAGATTGTGACATATTCTCAAGGGAGTTCACACACATACACACACACACACACACACACATTAAAAACTGATGTTTCAGTGTGAAAGAAGTTTTTGAGAACTAGATTGGACAGGGGTCTGGAAAGAAAGAGTGTAAGGTGCCTGGCAACTAAGCAGGATATAAGAAGACAAAGGTCCCAGGATCCTGATAGATAAAGAAGACACATATATACTCTTTTCTTATATCCATTTTTAAAAACTCTTTGTCCAGAATATTGTAAACACCACTTCAGAAGGCTCTGTATATGCTCAACCAGAACACAACTGGGCCAGCACCGAGAACTGAGCCCTAAAGGACTGAATCCATGGCAGTATATATTGTCTCTATTAATTAGGGTACTCTCCTCTGCTTGTAACAGAAAACCCAACAAAAGAAAGAAAGTTTATGGTATTGTTTGAATGAAAAGTCCATCAATAGCATTATGTAATATGTCCCGATTCAGCACGAAAAATTAATGTGACCAGAAAGCTGTTTCTCTCTATTTCTCTATTTGTCTCCTCTATCTTCTCGGGTCTGTTTATGCTGCTGCAACAATGAGAACTATGCCTCCTTGTTCAGGTCCAGCAGATCTGCCTCAGCATAACCAGAAAAATATCTGAGGTTCAGGATTGATTAAGTTACATGTCAATCTTGGACTCATTGTAGAGAAAGGGGTAAAATATGCTTATTAACCTAACCAGTCATGGCCCTGGAGCTTGGAATGAAATTTATCTGATCCAAGTATGTGGCTGAGAATATAGGAGAAGGAATGATCTGTCCAAAGGAAGTCTGTGGTATTTTCACACACAAAAAAAGGAGAAAAATATACTAGCTATCAAACAAAAATGTTCTACCATATAACCCAAGAAAGAAATGAAAAGACATTTCTTAACCAAAGTGTGTTGATGTTCACAGCAAGAAAAACACCAGGACCAGGTTTACAATGAAGAAACAGGGCATTAACCGAATAATAATGTCAAGATCTAGGAGCTGGATGGGAGATGAGAGCAGGTCAGGAGGGAGACAAGAACCGTCTGGGCAATGACTACAAACTGCATTGGAGCTGCTTTGATTCACGGGCAGAAGGCATTTGCTGTGTGGTGGGTGAAGACAGGTTAACAGTACAGATCAGGAATTTATTACCTATGTCTGTCCACAAGAAACTGCTATTACCAATACCATCAGGTTTGCAGTACATTTAAGCCTTCTTTTATTGACAGCTGGCACTGAATTTAGACTCCTCTCCATTCATTCTTCATTACCTTGTAATTCAAAGTCACTCTCCCCATTCCAATCCCAAATCTCTCATCTTGAAAAACACAACTGCTCTGGGACAGGAATGCAGTTGGTGGTGTTTCTTAGAAATAAATACCTATCTAGAACTGTGAAGTGTCTGAGATTTTACTATACTTGCAATCTAACAAGTTAGTCCACTACAATTCCATGAATGCTGGCAAAAGGCATGACTCCTGGGTCAAAGACAAAGGACAATCTATTGCTTACAGCAACAACAATAGCCAGAGAATCAGCATTTGTTCTGAGCCCGAGTTCACACAGGCCGTGCAAAAAGGGCCAGATGATACCTGCACCTGTAGTTGGTTGCATTAGCAGTGGTTCTCAATCTTCCTAATGCCGCGACCCTTTAATACAGTTCCTCACGTTGTGGTGACCTCCAACCATAAAATTATTTTTGTTGCTACTTCATAACTGTAATTTTGCTACTGTTATGAATCGCCATCAGAAATATGTGTTTTCCGATTGTCTTAGGCGATCCCTGTGAAAGGGTCATTCGACCCCCAAAGGGGTCACGACCCACAGGTTGAGAACCGCTGCATTACAGAGAGGAACTCTGGTCCTGGAAAACCCAAATCTTTATACTGGACAGCTCAACATGCTTCTAAGAGCCACAGACACCATTCAAATCCCTGGGTATTTGATAATCACTTTAGGAATAGAAATATGGATTAAGTGGAAAATAAGACAGGGTAGTTAGAATTATTGAAAAATTTACGAGATCTTCTTGTTAAAATGCAAATCTTGGGAGGAATGTCATTATAACAGCTATTTGCTAATGTTCTGAATCTGTTAAGCATTTTTACATCTACTGGTTTATTCTAACTATACAACCAACCCTGCATGACAGGCAAGTACATAACTATTATGCTATTTAATAGCAGAATAAAACTGAGACACAAAGATGTTAAGCAACTTATTCACATATAACCCTTGCGGGTTACATTGAATCATTCGATTAAATTGTAACATCATTAGCAATATAGCAATGTAATTTCCCCCAGAATAATAAATATGTATATATCATTCAATTCTTAATAGATACACACAAAAATATAAAATACATAATAGATAAAATAGAGTGTTAGCTACACTTTTGTGAGGTTATGGGGTTAATAGCATTCATTGCTTCAGAGCACTTCAAAATATTCAGATGATGGACCCTTGAGTTGTTACTCTGGAGGATACTTCCTGTTTGATAAGAATAACAACCAGGTTGTTTAAATTCTGCACTAACTTTAGAAAAAACTACTGATGCAAGCATTTATTGTTTTTGTAAGCAGCTCCAAGCTCCCCCAATTAGAAACACTTTTTTAGTTAAGTAATATTCACTAATCTGTCAAATTGAAATCATTTTACAAATGAGGAGATTAATTCTATTTTTATTATTTAACTATAGGATATTAATCATCTGATAAACAGAAAGATTAACAAAATGAACATGTTCAAATCATTTGGCAAATATCTACTAACAAAAGCAGATAAAAACTCTTTGGTGGAGGAGGGAGATTATTATTTTTTTTTTACCTGAGACAACAGCCAATCACAAAGTGTTATAGTGTTTCTGAAATCTATAACACAGTAGCAGATTGTCAAAAAGGGTTAAAGACATGTCAGCCATGACTCCTTGCAGCTCTCAAGAGTGTGGCAACATGTATTATTTGGCGTAATCATGACACAGATCTGCATGTGTATGTCTTCAATAATTCATGTTGCAGCTTGTCTCACTGTGGGGACAGATGTCAGTGAAACCAGTGACAGCCGATCATGCTGATCCCACACATAATCACGTGCGGCTGAACCCACAGTGACACTGAGCCCTGAGTATATGCCTACTAAATCTATCGGAGCTAAGAAAATAAGGGCCAGCAAGTTTTGATGTAACTATTTATTTTATAACTACATTAAGTACACATATGTATATGTATGCATGTATAAAAACATCTTCCATATAATTTCTTAAGATTTGGAAAGCTTTATATTTCGGACAAGTTAAATGTGGGGACATCCTTACATTTGAATGTCATGTTTATTAGGGCATTAAAATATACATAGAAAATGCTTCTAACAAAATCAATTATTTATTCGGTATAGAAATGTATCTGACTCCTACAGGTAATTTATTGAATTACCAATCTTGATTAATCTGTCATTGCTAATTCATGTAGAGAACAAATAAATGTCACATATCTGGAAGATTAAACCAGCCCACTGAAGTTTTGTTCTCAAAGATTTATCTTTGTTTCTTACAATGATTAGTATTTTCTTTTAACATTTGGCATTAATTAAAAAATGATCTTATTCCAGATACTCTAGAGAAGTATTAATGTATATCTGTAAGTATCTATAGAAATAGTCAACCTGCCCACAGTTAGTCTAATCCTTATGCAATAACCCTTAACAAGTTATATAGCAAGGGCCTAGAATAAGAGAATGTAGCTATTGCTTCTACTAGAATAGTAGCTTGACATACCTTTTATTTGTGCATAAAGAAAAACAAAGCTAGCAGTTTCAAAGCCTTTCAAAAGTCAAAATATTGTGTAATATTTTTAGATCTCAAGATCAGCTCCGCTTACCCATTTTGTAAATAATATTAAAGTGTCAAGCTTCACTTATAACCTGCAGAATCTTTAACAACTAGAGAATACCATGTGTGTTTGTGTGTGTGGATAAATGTGTGAGTATATATTTTAAAATATTCACCAGAACAAAATATTCATCTTTGTGTTTTCTTTAGTAACATAATATGTTCTTCTGCCGTTTTTGATGTGGCCTTAAACATGTAGCATTTTGGTTAGCTTTTGGAATCATTTTTCTTGGTGATTTTATTGTTTTTAGAGAGGAAGTTACCGGCTTATTCCTCATGACTCCTCTGATCTGTCCTCCCTGCTCTTAGATCCGTACACTTGGAAGAAGGCTTTGATTTTGCATTATTCCAGGATTAGACCGTTTTCAAGATAACATGAGTCAGGGAATCTCTTTAGTGCTACCATGCATAGTGTTGCCTAACAGTGGGTACCATTTATCTTTGGAGATGCATTTACATAAACATTTCTAATCACGGCTCCATAAAGAGACTTGGTATAATAATTCATGACTTTTAGGTAATATGTCATGTGAATCTTAACATATGGCATTACACTCTACAATGGCAATCTTGGCTTCCAAAGGGACCTGGAAAACATCCAGTGAGATGAGAATAAGCCAAACTTGATAGAAAACCATATCGATGCTAATCCAGGTTTACACCTTTCATTCAGACTCGGCACTCTCCAGCAGATGGTTCAGTGTTGAAGCACTAATGTTAGCAAATGTCAAAACTATTTTGCTAGACTCCCCAATTGTTCATATAGATCATTTTTCAAGTGCTAGATATCAAAATAGTATTAATAAATGGTAGCACTAAGTTCTCTGATCACAAATGCAGGGTTTTAGTTTCAATTTCCAAAGCCAATCTGGCTTTGCTCCCTTGGAATATAGCCAACCAGCTTCTACAAAGGAAAATCAAATTTTAGAAGTTTCTTCTCTGATTCTTTAGCCTACAACGGCATAGACAAAGGAATGCAGAACCATTTGGCAGATAGCATTATTAGTGGCTGCTATATCAGTTTAATCATCCCAACAAATTTCATGAGATAGAGACTCAGAATGAAATTTCTTATCTTGGGATTCGTCGACACAGAGAAATAAACTATATGGGCTTCAGAGAGTCCACAAACCATCCAAATTTAGAGGCAAATGTGGTGTGAGTGTGCATACACAGACTTGTATGTACATACATATATACACTAAATATGCAAGATGAATGAATGAATAAGTGCAGCCTTTGTATTAGGATCTAGCAATGATTTTAGTTATGTTATGGAAAGTCAGAATTACATTTACAAAACATGAAAGAATGTATCTACATCTAGAAGAAAACATATTTAAGCACCAATTGATCATTTAATGTCTATTAGGATTTATGCTGTCTTTAAAGCATTTTTTCTTCAAATATAAAAATAAATTTCATGAAGTAGAAATTAATCATCCTGTTTTGCAGACATTTAACTGCAAATGTCTCAGAGAGGCTTATCCAGGCTCTCCCCATGGATACTCTGAAATTAGCCTTCCTGACCCCAAAATTCCACTTCTTTTCTTTTTTTTCTTTTTTTTTTTGTTAAATCTTCACCCAAGGATATTTTTCCATTTATCTTCAGATAGAGTAGCGGGCAGGGAGAGAGGGAGAGAAACATCAATGTGAAAGAGACACATCAACTGGTTGCCTCCCACACGACCCAACCAGGGCTGGGGACGAACCGAAACTGAGGTACATGCCCTTGACCAGAATCAAACCCACGACTCACTGGTCTGCGGGCTGACGCTCTAACCACTGAGCAAAACTGGCCAGGGCCACTTCTTTTCTTTATAACACTTTTACTCCTTTAATAATGGTCTCTACCTTAGTGTAAACAGACTACAATCCTAAGAGCAAAAGACAGTTAGCGAAGTCTATGATAGTGTAAGTTGACATACAAATAAACTGCTTTCAGGTAACACTTCTTCTCTAAAAATGTCTTTATGCAATTCTAAAGAATAGTCAATATTATTATCCTCAAGACTTGCCATGTGTATATCACTGCTTAAACAACTGTCAGGTTGGACAGGACAACACTGTTCCAACTACTTAACTCGTACCTAAGCAACTACCTGTATATTTTCCTTACTTCTGAACCCTAATTTGCTCATCTCACTATGTCTTTTATGATTAACCATGGTTTTACTTTCAATTTTGTTCATTATCAATTTCATCACTGAAGACTGTCCATATTTCTTTCATGTTGTGACAGGAATTCTTTGCTGAAGCTAAAAAAAAAACAAACAAGAATGAAACAAGCTAAGAGAATAACACTGTATTCCATTTTTCCATTTAAAATATGTTACAAAACAGCTTTGAGTTTAAAAATTTTTGACAGTGTATATTCAATTTTTCAACTAACAGATGTACGTACATAAAATTATATGATTGAAATTCAGTGTCATGGGCTTTAGTCATTTAGTTTGGGCAAACTCAAGGCATTGCTTTATAATATAGCTCTTGAAATAAGCCTGTTTAATAATGAGAGTGGGATTTCTATGAAATAGTGATATGGAAGCATTTATTGAATTTAAAAAGGGTAGTTTATGTGAATATTTTTTTAAATTACTTTGATTTATGTTTTAAATGAAAAGCGATTTTCTTTCTTTCTTTTTTTTAAGAAATCCATTCATAAGGAGATTAAGTGAGTAATATATGGCTATTCAGCAAATGAAGAAACCAAATCATGTCTTAGAACTTCTAGTTCAGAGTTCTTCATCCTAAAACGCCAACAATTAATAATGTGTTTTCTAATTAAGACATATTAGGACTATTTGCAACTATTTAATAAAACATTTGAGGACATTAGGAATTATTGATGAGGTTTGCTTCATGTTCTTATCAAGGTTCTGAGAAATACAAAGTGAACTTAATAAAGGCAATAGATGAATGCTGTTAGCAAAGACAGTCCAGTAGGAAAACAGGTTTAAATTGTAAAAGTGTAGTTTGAAAGTGGTCAACAGCAGTCCTACTCAAAGTGCCTGCATGGCAATATAAATCAACTTCATCAGAAGATACTGTTTGATTCAGCCACATTATTTTTTATTACATGACATTCTCAATAAAGGAAGCAATGTGTTCAGTTCTATTTTGAGGCAAACATCCTAGTGCAAGATGGACTAGTAACAAATTGTTTAGATACTGTTACCAGTTGGCTAACCATACTTTATGTAGATTTGTCTAAAGAAAGATAATGTCAATGCATTATCACTGTTAAATATGTGTTTCTAGTCAAGATTTAAAAATCACTTGTGGCTCAGCAGTTAGAGTGTCAGCCTGTGGACCAAAGAGTCTCAGGTTCGATTCCAGTCAAGGGCACATACCTGGGTTGCATGTTTGATCCCTAGCCCCAGTTTGGGTTCTGCGGGAGACAATCAATTAATGTGTCTCTCTCACAACGATGTTTCTCTCTCTCTCTCCCCCTCCCTCCTACTCTATCTAAAAAGTCAATGGAAAGATATCATTGGGTGAGGATTAACCAAAAAAAAAAATCACTTGTGAACAGCAGTGTTTTTTCTACTCAATACAATTTTCAATTATAGGAGAGTTTTAGAAAAAATGTATTACTGCTAACAGAAAATGCTACAAAAATAAAATTTAGAAAATGAGCACAAAAGACCAAAAGTTCACATGTTAGTTGTATTATCTTCAGTAATCTTCCTATAACTGACAGGCAAGCATAGGACAGTGGTAAATGTTCATTTTCTCTTTTATTGTGGATTGAATAATTCTATACCTAGGGTGACAAATCAAGGAGTGTTGACCATTTTCCTCTTAGGAATGATGAGCTTTAACTTGCAAGCACCTGCTTATATTAGTTTAGGCTTTCTTGCTTGTGTGATGTCAATAAAGTGAATGACATCTGTCTTATTCAGTTCAGGCTGCTATAACAGAATGCCATAGAATGGGTGGCTCAAACAACAAACATTTATTTCTCACAGTTCTGGAGGCCAAGAGTCCATGATCCAGGTGCCCATAGATTCAGTGTCTGGTGAAAGTCTTCTTTCTGGTTTGCATATTGCTGCCTTCTCGAATGGTGAGGGGAGGAGGTGGGACTCTGGTCTCTTATAAGGACACAAATCCCATTATGAAGATTTCACCCTCATGAGCTCATCTAAACCTTTTACCTCCAAAAGGTCCCACTTCCAAATATCATCACATTAGGGGTTAAGGTTTTAACATATGAATTTTGTAGGGACACATTTAATCCATACCAATAAAGTGAATGTCATCCAAAATATATTGGTTTCTGATACCATTGTAATTAACCCAGTTACTAATAACAGGAAAGGAGCAAAGGGAAGGCCAACTGGTATAGGCCTGCCATTTGTGCAGCTTTGCCAGGAAGGCAGTTTAACACTCCCCAGGAAGTCACCAGTCTATCCCCCATAGATCACTGCGGGAAGGGACTGGACAGGGGGAGAATAGACCCATGCCCAGTATTGTCTGGGTGAAATCGGGAAGGTACTTGCCTGTCAGTCATACCTGGGAACAGATCATTGGTCAGAGTAGGTGTGGCCACTGCACACACTGGAAGATTTGAGATATTTAATCCCCTAAACAAAGGAGTTTGCTCTCTCGTGCTTTTTTTTTTTTTAATAATTTTTTTTCTTTATTAACTTTAGAGAGAGAAGAAGGGACAGGGAGAGAGAGACAGAAACATTGATGAGAGAGAACATTGATCAGCTGCCTCCTGCATGCCCCCCACTGGGGATTTGGCCCACAACCTGGGCATGTGCCCCGACCAGGAATCGAACCAGTGACCTCTTGGTGCATGGGTCGACACTCAACCACTGAGCCACACTGGTCAGGCTCTCTTGGGCTCTTGCACTCTTGGTTTGCATGCTCTCTTGGCTCTCCTGCATTCACCCACATGGCCCACAGCCATGTGGACCCCACACACAATGGACTAATGGACTGCAATTAGCCTAATGCTAAACTGGACCTGATTCCAACATGGAGTAGAAACTCTGGACACTAGCTTTGTTTCTATCTCTACTGAATTCCCAGCTGCACTTCTTCCAGGACTGGACTAAAGGAAATGGGACTTTGGGAACCCAGGGATGTAATTCCATGCAAATCTCAGAAAATTCTTTTTCTTGAGATATTGTAAAGACCTCAGCCCCAGCACTCAGTGGGGAAAAGGGATCCCCCACTTCCACCAATAACAGCTTCCAGATAGGACCAATATATGTTTGAAATATTTTCAAGCTAGAGATGGTCTATGATAACTCTGGGATGAAAATGCTATGTTCTTACAAGGAAACAGGCTATCTTATAATTATTCTTATCATTATTCTTATAATTTAGTAGGATAATTGGTTGTATGCTACATAAGCCCAAGACTTCTTATACTCAAGCACCTTTTTAATTAACAGAAATACCAGATGTATCATTTCTGTAATAACTAAGATCATTCCAAAATATAGCAATTTGGGAAATCCAGATCTCTCCAGTATAGAGCAATGACTAGGCACCCAGAATCAGACCTCCTGGGTCAAAGCTTTGTCATATGAGCTCCAACATGGACTGGGTAATTCTAGGCAAGTTACTTGGTCTTTCTCTGTGCAGTTTACCAATTTATAAAACAGAGATAATCACAGGATTTATCTCCAGAGTCAGGATTATATGAGATAACCATGTAAAGAGCTTAGCACAACAACAGTGGTTAAGCACTCAATAGATGCTACTACTGCTATTTAAACATGGTGATTTCACCTACCCCAGGAGGCTTGGTTTTACAAATATGTCAAGGTTAACAGATTCCAGTGTCCTGAGGGGTAGCAGGCATTATTATTTCTAAGGATGTGTTGACCTTAAGGAAATGTGTTTTCCCTACAGATCCAACACGATCACTAACCATTGTAACACATCATATTTTCAAAGAAAAAATATTTTTAGCTTTAGCTTCTGGACCTTTTGTTCAAGACAAGGCTCTATGGGAAACAATGGCTTTGTTTTAAAACATTTTATTCTAGGAAAGGTGGTTCTGAATATTCAGTAGGGCTCCAGGCTAGTGATTTTGTGGTTAGGTTTCTTCTAGGAAGCCCTTGACAAAGGTCACAAACAATTTGCTGGCTCCTCTTATTAAAATAAAGATGGAAAGCACTGATGATAACTCTGCCCAGCAGCTAACTTCATCATCTGTAGCAGTTTCAACATATGCTTGTGAGATAATGAAAAATATAGCATTAAATACAGTGGCAGATTGAATCTTGTTTCAGAGTAAATATAGTAAGTCATTTTTTTCCCTCTTCATTTCATCAGAACCTGTTTAGCATTAGACTGTTAATATCTTCACTGATACATGACAAAACCATTGCATAATATACTGCATTTCAGACCAACCCCCACATAAAAGTGAGCAACAGAAAACTATGAACATTAATCGGGCATTCA
Organism: Tadarida brasiliensis; assembly: GCA_030848825.1. Taxonomy (NCBI): domain Eukaryota; kingdom Metazoa; phylum Chordata; class Mammalia; order Chiroptera; family Molossidae; genus Tadarida; species Tadarida brasiliensis. Next base: position 56,016,786 of record CM061257.1, on the reverse strand, counting down.
AAATAATGAAGTGCTTCAAGCCAACCCTCTTCAAAAGCCTTCCACTCTTATAGGTTTGCAGGAACAAACAGTTTTATAAATCCGACATGCTTTTCTGGTCCCATTGAATAATATGAAAATGTCATTTTTCTGATCTAGAGTCAATATTAAATTTTTTTAACACATATTGTATAGCCAATAGTAAAACTATTCTATGCTATTTTTATGAAATAATCTTGTTGTTGTTGTTATTAATGCTCACCCCAGGGTATTTTTTCCATTGATTTTCAGAGAGAACGGAAGAGAGGAAGGGGGAGAGAGAGAAACATTGATGTGAGAGAGACACATCAACTGGTTGCCCCCACATGACCCTGACCAGGGCTAGGGATCAAACCTGCAACCCAGATACATGCCCTTGACCAGGGATCGAACCCATGACCCTTCGGTGCACAGGCTGATGCTCTAACTGTTGAGCCAAACCGGCCAGGGGATGAAATAATCTTTTTTAAAAAGCAAGTTTTGAATCTACAAAACAAGTTTGTAGATATTGCAAAGGAATGAAGGCTTATTTACACTTTAATCTTCAAGGATTAGAAAAATACTGGTCTTGAACAACCAGTATTTTGTCATGTAAATAGCTGCCTAGGGAAATTATAGCTATTTGAATACTACATATGCTTTTTATCCAATAATAATTTAAATTACCAATAATAAAAAAACATATAACCACTAATTCAAAGAAAAATCAAATAAGTTAACAATGATTGGATTTGTGTTTGTAATTGAAGAGTGTATCTCAGGAAACTTCTACACACACACACAATTCCAAAAAATATCCCATATTAAGTTAAGATATGATTTAAGACTGAAAGTATTTACTCATTTTATTAAGATAAAAACTGAATTAGGAACTGACATTTTACTGGTATTATTCTTTGGTTGGTGACTAGTAAAATATGGGTCTTTCCTGCCTTATGGCACATGTAAGTTACTGTCCCATTCCTTCGTCCCTTGCTCCTGAATGCTGAACACGCTGCCTCTCTTTGGATGTTCCCATTAGGGGTCAATCTCAATTCCCCACTCTGAGTTGTCCCACCTACACTGTTGCCAACATATTTCCCTTTCAGAAGTGACGCTAGGAAAAACGTCTTCCCTCTATTGGCTCTGGTTTACAGAGCAATAAATGGCTCAGCTGCAGCCATTGCTTCAGGATCTAATTAAACCAAGAATTGCAGATGCTGTCGATTTTTTTTTACATGCCTAATGATACAAGCAACTGCATGATGTGCATATGTTCATTTCCTATTCTTTGACAAAGACTACAGAGAACCTGACTTGCAACAAGCATGGGCTATGGTATGTTCTTAAGTGTTATTCAAAGTCAAATGTTTTTAGAAGTAAAAACAGCAACAAATAACCAAGTGACTTCATGAATCGTGGCCTAAGGTTTAATGTTCTCTTATACTGAACTTGAAATCTATCATATGGATATATCTAGCCCAAATCTACTTCGGATTATGCCATATAGTCCTTCTTAAGGGAATATTCTCCTTGTATTTGTTTCAGGCAAATTTTTATTTATTTCTTAATTACATAGTTTTAATATAAACTGAAGTATATAGATAATATGTACTAAAGCTTTAAAGCATAATAATAAAGCAAGCACTTGTGAACCTATCATCACCCAATTATTTAACAATGATAACATCGTAAATGTCATTTCTATCTCTTTTTTTAAGCTTTACTACATTTAGTTAAAAATACATTTAGTTCTTTTTTTTTTTTTTTTTTAATCCTCACCTGAGGACATTTTTTTCATTTTTTGTTCAGACAGAGTGGGAAGGAGAGAGAGAGAGAGAAACATCGACGTGAAAGGGACACATCGAGTGGCTGCCACCCACACGACCAACCAGGGCCGGGGACAAACTGCAACCGAGGTACGTGCCCTTAGCGGGAACCGAACCCCGGTCTCTCTGTACCGCAGGCCGACGCTCCAACCGCTGAGCCAAACCGGCCAGGGCTAAAAATACATTTAGTTCTAATTGCCTTTGTGATTTCTTCTTTGACCCATAAAATATTTTAAAGTGTACTTTATACTTTCCAAATATTTGGGTATGTTCCAGTATCTTCTGTTATTGATTTCTAATTTTAAAAATTAATTTAATTATGGTCAGGGAATACACTTTGTATAATTTAAATCCTGTTAAGTTTATTGATTTGTTTTATGGCCCAGAATACAATCTATTTTGGTCATTGTACCATGTACAATATAAATTTCACTGTTTGGGGGAAACTGTTCTGTAAATCCAGTGAGGTAAAGATGGTTGGTGGTACTGTTAAGTGTGCTCTCTCCGTGCTTTATCAGTCATTGAGAGGAAGACACTGAAATCTACAGCTATAATTTAGAATGTGTCTGTTTTAGTTCCATCAGTTTTTGGCTTCATACATTTTGAAGCTCGGTTATTAGTTGAACAAATCTTTAGAACTGTTCTCTCCTGTTGTCCTACTGTGAACTGATCTTTTATTATTATGAAATCACCCTCTTTATCTCTGATAATAACTTTTTTTTTGGTATCTAAATAGGTGATGTCCTCACATATTTTTCTTTATCTTCAGTAATGTCTTGGTTATTCCTAGTCATTTGCATTGCCATGTACACTTTAAAATCATTTTGTCAGGTTCCTCAAAGTTTCTACTGAGGTTTCTGTTAGAATCTCTTTGAAATTTTACATTAATTAGCAAAGAAAAGGACAAGAACCTGATCAAGGATATCCACCCAAAACATATGGTAATCAATGGCTAAGCATTAAAAGCTTTACTTCTAAAATCAGAAAGTAGATAAAGATTATGTGTATTACTACTTCTACTTAACATTGTACAAAGAATTTAGCCAGCTCAATAAGACATGAAAAGGCAATACAAAATATATGGGTAAAAAAGAGGGGAAAGTTGTCATTATCCATTAAGTGACAGATATGTCCACATCGAAAATCCCCCCAAAAGACCTACAGAAAAATTACGAAAAGTAGTAAGATGATTGAGTTCATCGAATATAATGTTAATTGTACAAAAATTTTCGGCAACAAAGATTTAGTAAATGTAACTTAAAAATGACAATATCAATAAAATTAAGGAAATTAGAAATAAGTCTAACAAACAATAGATAAGACTTTAAAAATAAAAATCACAAAAATTAATTGAAATATAAATTTCAACAGTTACTGAAGATGCAGACAAGAGTAATTATCTTAATGGTGGCTGTGTATGGCAAAAACATTTTGAAACAGTTCATGAAACTTGAGTTGAAACATATAAAAAACGATAATTACAAGAAAAATAAACACAAGACATTCAAAAATGTTTACAGCATTGTTTGTGTGGAAGGCAGAATTCTATAATGCCCTCCAAGATTTCTACCCTCTGCTATATGTACCCCATATAATGCCTTCACTTTAAGTGTGAGCAGGATTTGTGAATATGATGAGATAACACCTCAGAGATTATGTTACATTGTATGGCAGAAAGAATTTTGCAGAATTAAGGTCCCTGATTAGTTGACTTTGAGTTAATCAAAAGGAATACCACCCTTGATGGGCCTGACCTAATCAGGGATCACTGAAAAAATGTAGGAGAGATTCAAAGCTAAAGATATTTCTTTTGCTCGCCTTGAATAAACAAATTACCATGTTGCAGGATGGTTCACATATCAGGGAAATGTGGGGGACCCTGAAGCTGAAAAAGTTCTGCAGATGGCAGGCAACAAGAAAGCAGAGACCTCAGTCTAACAACCTCAAAGAACTACATCTTACCAATAACTTGGAAGAGGACCCTGAACCTCAAAGGAGACTGCAACCCTAACAAACACCTTTATTTTGGCCTTATGAGATCCTAAGCAAAGAAAACCAGCTGAGCCGTGCCATGCCCTGACTGCTCACCCACCAACTACAAAACAACAATTTTCTGCTACTTTAATAAGCCTCAAAGTCTGTGGTAAATTTGTTACAGCAGTAGAAATAACACAGTTTCTAATAGCCAAAAAAATCCCACAAAAGACAAATACACACACCCACACAAACTGGAAGTAACCCAAATGTCTATAGTCATACAATGTTACATTAAACCACAATAAAACTAAGTAAACTATTCCCACATGAATGGATCTTAAAAATCTGTTGAGAAAAAATGTAAATCACAAAAGTATACACTCTATACTCTCTTTATATAATTATTAAAACAGGAGAAATTAAATATGTTATTTAGGACATATATCAGTGAGGAATGGTTAATATACAAGTCAAGACTGATGACCTCTGGGGGAGGAAAATATTTGAGAGAGTTATAAAAGTGGCTTCAAAGGTGTTAGCCTATTTCTTAGGTTCCATTGTAAGGACATGAGTGTTTATTATTTTCTAAACTCTGCATATATGTTATAAACACTCTTTTATGATGGAAGACACATTTCACCATTATGAGTATATAACCCTGTAAAAAAGTAAGCCCCCAAATTCTAGAAGGTTAATCTCTTGTCTTCCTAGATTAGAAACTGAGTAATAAATTCATCAAGTAGAAAAAAATTATGTGTGGCTCTTCAAGTGCATTTAAATACAGCAACAGCAGAAAGAGCCCTGGTAGCACTCATCTCTTCACCCTAATTAGTGATGGCAGTTGAAGCAGATTAGCACAGTGAACCAGGAAACTCGTGACCCAGGTGTCATCTTTCTCCTCTCGTGTTGTATGCTTTGCATGTTCAATCTGGGCTGTGTTGGGGAAGTGAAGCCGCGAGAAGACCCAAGTGCTAATAACAGGGAGAGGAAAAGACACGCAGGCAGAAAATTGGGGGAGAGAAAAAATTTTAATATGCTTCACGTTTCTTGGATTAATTCAAAAGTGAATTATAAACCAGAGTTTAACTGGCAACATGATTGTGGTTGAATTATTTATCCAGTTGAAACACACAGCCTACCTTCATAATATTGAGCTGTTCTGCTTACACACTCCGAATGGTGAATCAGGGGAATTACCTTAGCAAGGGTTCTGAGAAACTGTCAAACCTGAACTGTGAATCTTCCTGATAACATATTGAAAGGCAAGTCGATTCTCTGTTTTTACACTAATTTTTCAAACCCAGTTCTACTTCCACAAAGCTAGTTCTGAATTGGGGACTACTGTGACTAAAGCAAATGATCAGACCTAGGTTTACGACAGGAACAACACTTTGTCATAAGACTTTGCATAGATATATCCATGTCGCCTGCAGTTTCATCACTTGTATCAAAGTGATGCTCAATCAGATTTCACAAAGCTTAATTCTCATGATCAGCTAGCAAGGATCACTGTGTATCCCTAAATTACTGGACACTTTAAAGATGTTCTAATTTGTAAATTAATTATAACCCTGGAACTACAGAAATAGGGGTAAACAGGGTGGTACTGTATATACATTACTGTTCTGGCTTGAAAAATATAGCAAATTACTTACTACAAAGAATTATCACTAACACTGAGAAAAGATAATCCACCAATTTCCCCCTTTTAGTGTAAAAATTCTAAGTTATTTGCTGTCAGGTTAGAGGAAATGACTTCCATTTAGTGAATTCCAACTTAAAATTAAAGTATTATATCACCACATCAGCTCTCTCCTCTTCGACCACCAGCCCTCTCCAACAGCAGGAAAATGGATCTGTGCTGTACTAACAGTTACAGAATTTTAGAACTGGAAAAGATGCAAGATGTCATATGGTTCAACCCAACTAAAACTATACTCAACATGCTTGTTAAAATTGTTTTTGAAAGAAACGTTAGAAAAATAAAAGTGAATGTGCCCCACAGACAATCACTGAGAAATCCCTGATTTTGAGAAAGAACTTGCTTTTTAAGCAGCTGAATTCTGGCATATACATTAAAAAAAAATAATGAAGTCAACTATGTTCAAAGTGACAAGACTATGCAGCATGGAGACCACAAAGGAACATTTATAAATGTTGGCCATCAGACGTACACCAGGAAACCAAAAGCAATTTTTGTAGGAGTTTGGCATGCTACATTCTCTCTAAATTTCTATGACTAATTTCTCAAGTAGTTATATTTCTCTCACTTAATCACTCTACTTACTACTTCACAGTATAGATGACAGCATTTGGTTGCTTCCAAGGCTTCAAAGGGATCATGGAATAAAATATGGTTTTAAAGAAGGCTGATGCTATAACTAACAATGGAACAAATTACAAGATTTAAATGGGAAAATGAGATAAATTAGTTTTACCCTCTTGTGTACTTTCAAAAGCTAGAGACTATTGTTCCTTTGCTTTTTTGCCTTTTTTTTTTTTTGTGCCATTCCAGTACTACTTTGTTTAATCTAATTATTTCAAACCCATTCATAATGTCTGCTATTCTGCATCTGCTGCATTTCCTTTGCTTTGCCTAAGTTTTTGTTCTCATCAGGTATATCTATCTGTCAGCATGTTTGAGGCTTCAAGGTAACTTCTTCCATAAAAAACAAACAAACAAAAACATTTGATAATAATACTAACTCTTTGCATAAAGCTTTCATATACATTATCCCATTTCATGCTTAAAACCAAGTGCTGGGGCTTGGCCGGTGTGCTCAGTGGATTGAGCATCCTCCCATGGAATGAGGTCAGGGCACATGCCTGGGTTGCAGGCTCAGTCCCCAGCAGGGGGAGGGCAGGAGGCAGCCCATCGATGTCTCTTTCACATCAATGTTTCTATCTCTCTCTCCTTTCCTCTCTCTCTAAAAAATCAATAAAACATATTAAAAACAAACAAACAAACAAAACAAGCAGCTAAGTTGATATACAGGTTTCCATTCTCTAGAGGAAAGACGAAAGCCCAAAAAAGTTTAATGGCCTGCCCAAGATCACAGCTAAATCAATGACTGAATCAAGAATGTAAGTCAAGGTTCTTCTCACGACGCCCAGCATGACTCCTTAAAGCCTCCTCTTTTCTTCAGATGCATAGTCTCTGGTCATCACTCCCTCTCTATTGTCACTCTTCACTTCCACATCTATTTGCATGTTATAACATTTATGACCTTGCATGCAAATTGCTGCTAACCCAGTACTAACTACTAGTGACTTCTGATGACTTCCTAATGGCCCTTAGAGAAAGCTGGGACACTTACATGGAGATGACATGGAGCTAAGGAAACAGGTTTCTGGTGCCTCTGCCAGTAGGGATTCTATAAATGTAAGAGGTCTTCCCTTCTCATACCTGAAAACAATGAATCCATGACTGTGTCTGAATATTTTGCCTAATTATCATCCATTAGTGGCTGGAGTATTCAGGTTCTGTATGTCAGACTGGGAAAATATACAATTTAAATTTATATTAAAAACAGTCAATTACTATAATTCCTATCAGACAGGGACCAGCCAGAAAACCACTCTAGGTTAATTTAAATAAGGAAATTTAATACATAGATAATAAGTGATGCAAAAGCTGAGAAGCCAACAGGGAATGGCGAAGCAGCCAAAAAAATTAGCAATTGCAAGAAGCCCCTACCACTTCTAGGGCCTTAGGGACAAAGAGAAAAAAGTCTTATTGCCAGAGACTAGAAGCGATAGTCACCTGGTGGGAAAACTAGAACTCAAGAGAGGCTGTCTAGGGGGAGCTAAACCATAGAAGAAACCAGCCACTGCAGGGTTTTTTAATTTCTCCCCTAGGGGAGAAATGCCTTGGCTTCTCCCATCTTTCCTCCCTCACATCACCCACCCCTCTGCCCCCATGGACCTAATCTACCTGGAAGCTACTTGGCAAGTAAACCTGAGAAACATTGTGGGTGAAGGGCCAGAAATGAACTTTAGTTACAACAATGGCCAACCCACTTCCCAAGGCATAAAAGAGAAATTTAGAGGTGTAATCTGGTTGCTAAATTATGTTCAGTTTACTTTTCTTTTATATAATGAAAATGATCTGAAAATCTCTGAGTAGCCTAGACATTGTAGCATTTGGTCCATAATGTAGTTGGTTAGTGAAAATTATGGTAAGTACAGAAAGTGATGTAGCATAAGTAGCATCATCTTTTCTCATTTCTCGCTCTAAGTAATAATAATGGCTATCATTACACAAAAATATATACTATAATCATACAATTTACTTGGACTGCATAAAGGATTTACTTAGCCTCTCTTAATATATTTACACCTATAATTACATATTTGTTATATAAGCATTCACTCAACTCACTATGCAGCATGCTATTTACTAGTCCCTAGAAAAGCAATTATTTTCATAAGACAGGGTCATAACCTCAAGAAACAAAAAAGAAAGGAATTAAGAATAAAGTAAATGATATGCATATAACATAAGTATGATTGAGAGGAGCACACAAATAAGGAAGTAGTTCGTTTTTCCAGGGAGCAGGGAGACAAAAAAGACTACACAGAAAAGAGGATATTTGAGCTAAATCTGAAGAATCAAAGCACATACTATGTCTCCCTGAAGTCTTCCCAGGTTCTTCTCCCGTAGGCACAAAGATTCATACAATGACTACTTACATCCCACCTTTTGGATCAGTTTTAATGTTAAATCATCTGCTCACTTCAAGAAAACGCTTCCAAGTAATTCCTCACATTTCTATCCACTCGGCAATGGGAGAAACGTCACAGAGATAGTCACAATTTTAAAAATCATCCAGAGTTACCTTCTTTTTCTTTTTCTGTCATTCTCAACCCTGCCCCCTTGCTATCCTGCTTCCTGCATACTAGTAAATACTTTATGGCAGTGAATCTTTGTTCTATTTTGCTTTCTTTTTTAATACAACCCCAGAGCCATACAGATCTGTAATGCATATTGACCCAAACTCCTCGAGGCTCTCCCACCTTTGGAAAGGAATTTAGATAATAATTTGTGTACTGGAAACTTTGCCACTATCCAAGACTTGATGGCTGTCAGCTATACCCTCAGTGGAAGACAAAATACCAAAATCTTACTGCCTATGTAGACCTTTCCTCCTACAAAGACTGTAAAAAACATGTTATGCCTGCTTCAGATTCATCACCTAGGGCATTACTTATCTATACCAACAGAAGTGAGGTCATCCTCTAGGACAAAAACCAGGCTCAGGGTCCCAAGGCCCATGCAAATTTCACAAATATCCACCCTCTTGGATATAGCTAGCTGTTGTTCACATAGCACATTGGATATGCTTCTAATCCAAAGCTTCTATTGCATGCAATTAGAACTAACATCCCAGAGCTATGACCTTTGCCCCAAGAAGCCAAAGAAGCTTTTTTTCTTCTTTAAACAAACCTTCTAGAGAACTTCAGCATTAAGTCTTCTTGACAATCTTAAATCTGTATATTTTTATGCTATGATGAAAAAGGAAGTGTTTCAGGTGTGAACAGATTCACAAAGACAAAGAATGGACCATTGCTTAATATGAATCAATTCTTCCTTGACTCAGCTGCTATTCTGATCTTTGGTCTTAAGCTCCTCCCTGACTACAGCTATTCCCCACACAGTCATAGCACTCCTACCGACACAGTCACATTCTGACGTTAACCTAACAGAATATGCTACAGTGGAACCTCGGTTCTCAAACTTAATTCATTAAGGAAGGCTGTTTGAGAGGCAATTTGTTTGAAAATTGAATCATGTTTTCCCATTAGAAATAATCTAAATTGAATTAATTCATTCCAGACCCCCAAATGATTCCCCGTTTTAACCTTTCTTATATGTTCTACATGTCTAATGTATTGTTTAATCTATAAACAAACACTTCTTTTCTTAAATTTATTGAACCACTCCCTACCAGCCTTAAACAAATCACTTTCAGCACTCCTTCCAGGGGTGTTTTTTAGGAAGTCAGCATAGGGCATCTTTGCTTTTTCACCAGTCATTGCTTCTGAAATGCTGTCACCAACTAACTGCTTTTCCTTTATCCAAATCAACAAGTTTTTCTGCCTTTTCAATTGCCTGTGATCACTGTTTCTTTCACACCCTTAGCAACATTAGCATTCTTGATGGCCTCTTTATGTTTTTAAATTGTGCTAATCATCCATTTCCCCAGCAAAAAACACAAAAATATTCAGAGCACAATTTCTTGTGATGTTAGGCTAGGTTTAGCCATAAACAGACTAGCATTCTCTCCTTTGTCTGTGGACTGAGAAACACTTTTTGTCATGCTGATGTATCAGCATGAAAGGGTTCTTAGGTCTAGAACCAAGTTTTGTTCAGAGACCAAGACATTTTTTTTCTGTGAACAACTTGGTTAAGAACCTAACTGTTCAAGATCGGAGACGTTGGAGAACCGAGGTTTGACTGTACCTTATACTTCTCCTCAAGCAAAGAAGGCTGGGTTTAAATCAAACCCAGATCTTTGCCCCTGTTTCAGTGCAAGGGGAGTGTCAAGCCTGTCTTACTGCCACTGACCACTTTTTAAACCCAATGTTAACTTCAAAAACTATTTGTTTTTCAAAATTATTGATTAATGTTTTATGGAGATATGCCCTGTTTTGCCCAGAAAAAAAGTGGGTTTGGAATATGCAGTTAACAGGAGAAAGTAGAAAATTCTTCTTTGCTATCTATTCTTGCTTACCCACATGACTGAATTTATAATCTTTGGTGCTGTTTACGATTATGGACAATGAAGGAAACAATGAGAATTTGTGCACTTAGTAGGTATAAAAATGTTTATTTGTCCATTTGGTGATGATCTGTTATATATCATACAATTCCCTTACAATATAGCTGCTATAAACTGTGTTGCTCTCCAAATGACTTAGGCATGGAAATGTTTTGGCTCACACTGAAGCCAAAAAAACTGCCATTTTCTCTTTTGGGCTCAACTCAATGCCTATGAAAACTGTTGTGTTGTTGTCCTACTTTAAAATTAGGCCTCAGATTTAAGATTAAACAGAATCAAACAAACAAATGGAACATATTGATTAATAGGGTGTCTCTTTTCCCTAAATCTGTATGGGCCCAAGGATCTTCTTCCTACTTTCATGGCCCATGGAATGAAAAAGATAAACAAAAGAGATAACAGCACAAATGATAGATAATATCCTTCGCTTCCCCCACTTTTCCCACCAGACCCTCTGGTACCCGGTCATCTTTTGCTCAATTGTCTCCTCAAAAACAGTTTCTATCCTCGTCCTTTCCCAAGAGCTGGATGGAGTCCAAACTCTACCACACGTCTGTGAATATGCCCAGGATTTGACTTGGGTTCTGAATTGACAGAGTAATAGTTGCTGCTAGCTTACTGAGATGATGCTCTCACATTCCTGAGGGCTCAATTCTGTGTCTGCCAAAGTATGGAAACCACACAAGGACCAGCCCAATACCTCCTGAATTTTAACACTATCATATTTTGAGAATAAAGGGAAAGATTAAATTTAAAAAATACCCCAAATCTTGCTTTATCAAGATGGCACAGAATTTTAAAAATACATCTAAAAATGCAACTATGATTTATGACAAAGGCAACAATGTGATACAATGGAGAAAAATACTTTTTTTCAATAAATGGTGCTAGATGAATAGAACATCCATATGGGCAAAAAAAAAAAAAAAAATAGCTGAGCCTCTATCTAAAACTTACACAGAAATAAAATCCAATGGAGTATATATCTAAACATAAAATATAAAACAATAAAGTTTTTGCCATGGTCGGTTTGGCTCAGATGTTAGAGCATCAGCTCACAGTCCAGAGAGGCCCAGGTTCGGTTCCCGCTAAGGGCATGTACCTCGGTTGCAGTTTGTCCCCGGCCCCAGTTGGGGTTGTGCGGGAGGCATTTTCCATTGCCAAAAATGGAAAAACGTCCTCAGGTGAGGATAAAAAAGTAAAAATAAAAATAAATAAATAAAGTTTTCAGAAGAAAACTTAGAACATCTCTAAGCTTGGAATAGGCAAATATTTCTTAAACAGGACACAAAAAGCACTAAATTTTAAAGCTGGAAAAACTGTACTATATTAAGATTCCTACTTATTGTCAAAAATCACCAATAAGAGAGTGAAAAAATCACCCTGGCCAGTTTGGCTCAGCGGTTAGAGCATTGGCCCGTGGTACAGAGAGACCAGGGTTCAGTTCCCGCTAAGGGCACGAACCTCGGTTGCAGTTTGTCCTCAGCCTTGGTTGGGGTCCTGCGGGAGGCAGCCACTCGATGTGTCCCTTTCACGTCAATGTTTCTCTCTCTCTCTCTCTCCCCCCTTCCCATTCTATCTGAACAAAAATGGAAAAATGTGCCCTGGCTGGTTTGGCTCAGCGGTTAGAGCTCCGCCCGTGGACCAGAGAGTCCCAGGTTTGGTTCCTGCTAAGGGCATGTACCTCTGTTGCAGTTTGTCTCCAGCTCCGGTTGGGGTCGTGTGGGTGGCAACCAATGTGTCTCTCTCACATTGATGTTTTTCTCTCTCTCTCCCCTCTCTCTTCCTCCCGCTCTATCTGAAGATAAATGCAGAAATGTCCTCAGGTGAGGATAAAAAAAAAAAGGAAAAATGTCCTCAGGTGAGGATAAAAAAAAAAAAAGAGTGAAAAAATCAAACAATAGCATAGGATGCTTATATATGTGTGTGTGTGTATACACACACACACACACACACACACACACACGTCAAAATATTAACATCCAGAATATATATATATTTTAAAATCTTAAACATTAATGAGAAAAAGGCACAAAAAGAATGCATGCACTATGATTCTATTGACATAAAGACTGTTAGTTTAGGTCTTAGTTACCCTTAAGACAGAGGGGTAGGGGACACGAGCAAGGGCTTCTGGGATGTGTGCAATATTCAGGTTCTTGACCTAAATTCCGGTTTCATGGGTTTATTCCGTTTCGTGAACATGTATCCAGCTGTATCCAAATAAAAAAGTTGAAACTGAAACAAAAGAATGACAGAAATGGATCAAAGATTATATTTAAGACCAGAGATCATCATGAACTGCACCTCCCCACTGGCTGAGCATTGCGCACGCGCACGCACAATGACGTGAACCCTCATTGGCCGGGACTAGGTGGCGCACTTCCGGAAGTCACTTCTTAACGCGGCCTCTTCCGCCGCCGGCCATCCCGCCTTCCCGCCTCCGCCCAGCCGCCGCGTGGCTGGGTCCCTGGGCCCACCTGCAGAGGCGCCCCGTGCTGTGCGCCTGGCCCAGCCTCCCTCTGCTCGCCGCCAGCGCCCCGGCTCCACCGCCGCCATCATGAACATCCGCAATGCTGGGCCGCACGACCTGATAAACATGCAACACTGCAACCTGCTCTGCCTGCCCGAGAACTACCAGATGAAATACTACTTCTACCATGGACTGTCCTGGCCCCAGCTCTCTTACATCGCTGAGGACGAGGACCGGAAGATTGTGGGCTACATCCTGGCCAAAATGGAGGAGGACCCAGAAGATGCCCCCCACGGACACATCACCTCCCTGGCGGTGAAGCGTTCGCACCGGCGCCTCGGCCTGGCCCAGAAGCTGATGGACCAGGCCTCCCGGGCCATGATCGAGAACTTTGGCGCCAAGTACGTGTCCCTGCACGTCAGGAAGAGTAACCGGGCCGCCCTGCACCTGTATTCTGACACCCTCAACTTCCAGGTTAATGAGGTGGAACCCAAATACTATGCAGATGGGGAAGATGCCTATGCTATGAAGCGGGATCTCTCGCAGATGGCAGATGAGCTGAGGCGGCAGCTGGAGCTGAAGAAGGGCAGGGATGCGGTGCTGGGCCCCAGGGAGAACCAGGAGACGCCGGGCAGCATACTTCCTGCTTCCGAAGAGTCCGGTCAGGACAGGAAGAGCCCGTCCAGTGACAGTGGCGGCGACAGCAAGGAAGCCAGCGAGTCCACCGAGAGCACCTATGTCCAGGACAGCCCAGAAGACTCAGATTTTGCCTCCTAGAACCTGCTTAAGGTACTCTCTCTCCTTGACCCAGTTCTTTCCTACCCTAAATTCCTGCACCATACCTCGGTCTGCCCAATTACATCCTATCCTATCCCTCCCCAGCTCTTCTACTTTCACAGTGAAAACCAGCTGGTGATCTCAGGGAAGGGTGTATGTACATTGGGTTGGGGGGAACTCATTGCTCACTAATGGAAGTTAACAAGACTCCAACTCATATGCTGAAAGTAGATTAAATCAGTAAAAAAGCGTTTATCTGCCATTTTGGTATAAACTGTATTTCAGGGCACTGTGTAGTTGATGAAAGAAATTTCTTCTTTATAGAATTATAGCTAATAAATACAGGAATGATAGGATTATAAAATCACCATTTTGCAACTTTTGATGAAATAATATACTTAGCCAACTGTCATCAATGGCTAATTCTTTTTTTCTTTTTTTTTAATCCTCACCTGAGGACACTTTTGCATTTATCTTCAGATAGAACGGGAGGGAGAGAGGTAGGGAGAGAGAGAAACATCGATGTGAAAGAGACACATTAAGCTGTTGCCACCCACAAGACCCCAACCGGGGCCAGGGACAAACTGCAACCCAGGTACATGCCCTCAGCGGGAACCCAACCGGGCCTCTGGTCTGCAAGCCCATGCTCTAACCGCTGAGCCAAACCGGCCAGGGCATGGAGCACTTTTTAATAATGGATCAGGCTGACAACATTTGAAGTCACTGATCAAGTGTAACACCACTAAAAGGGAGACAAATATGTGCCTCCTAAAGCAGTAGGAAGTGCTCAGTAACACCTATGAAATATTCTTGCCAAAAGGAAAATGATATATGTATAAAATTCATTTTTAATCCAAACAAGGCTCTAGATCTAACTACCATTCTCATTAAAGAATATATATAGCCTGGCCTGTGTGGCTCAGTGGATTGAGCATCCTCCCATGGACTGAGAGGTCCCAGTTAGATTCTGGTCAGGGCACCTGGGTTGCCAGCTCCATCCTCAGTAGGGGGTGTGCAGGAGGCAGCCGATCAATGTTTCTCTCTCACATCAATGTTTCTATCTCTGTCTCCCTTTCTCTCTCTCTAAAAAAAATTAATAAAAAACATATTTAAAAAAAAAAAAAAAAATATATATATATATATATATATATAGAGAGAGAGAGAGAGAGAGAGAGAGAGAGAGAGAGGGGAATGTTAAACTATTTCATGATGCAGTCAGTCAAATCCAGAATGAGAGAATTTCTACAGAACAACTGCCATGGTTTCTTCTACAAATAAATGTCATTTTTAAAAAGGGGGAGGAACAGACTTTAGAGATATACTGACCAAATGCAACCATTGTGGACATTGTTTGGATACTGATTTAAACAAACCAAATATGAGACATTTTGAGAGATCCAGGCAAAAATTGAACATGGAACGTATGCTAATTTGTATTACCTTAGTATATTAAAAATGTCCTTATCCATTAGAGATATATACTGAAATAATTAGAGGTGAAATAATATGGTACCTAGGATTTACTTTAAAATACTCCAGCATAAAAGGAAAACAGGAAGGGGAAATAGATAACAAAAGACTGGCAATATAATGATAATTGTTGAAGTTGGATAATGTACTTGGGAGGTTCATTATGTTCTTTATTGTTTTGAATGTGTGAAAATTAACAAGCTAAAGGACAAAAACAATTATTGTACTTCCTAATACACACTAACACTAAGCAGCCACTAAAAAGTAGTTGAAAAGACTTTGAATTTCCATCAAGGAACTTTGTAACACCTTAAGAATCTCAAGGGTCAGTGAGCTACTGTCAATTTAAAAGCTTGAACTTCTAATTCTAGTCAACTTACCCTTAAATGCATTAAAAAAAAAAAAGGCAACAACTTTCTCTTAACAGAGTCTAGTCATGAGTGATATATACTGCGTATAATTAAAATAAATGCTGTTTGATTAATTTACTCATTCATAAAAATTTTTGTCAGACAGGTTTAGAGTTTGGTGTACAGCAGTTATCAGGACAAGCTGATGTTTACATTGCAGCCTTAAGAATACATTAATCTGTAAAACTCTTTATATTAAGGATAATATAGAAAACAAAAGATATTTTATACAGTTTATTGCTGAAACTCAAACTATATAGCACACTAATCCTGCTTTATTTTCGTTCACTTATATAGGTTATAAAAATTTAGATACAGAAAGTTCTTGGGGCTTAGAAAAAGTCTGTCCTCAGAGGAGTCTTTGCATCTGACTTTTAACTATCTGAAGGTTTTATAATTACTGATTTATTTGGTCTAAAATTAAATGCAGCAGAACAGTCTAAAGGAAGATAAAATTAAACAAAACTTACTGTCTTAGAGGAGTATCTTGAAAATCTGGAAGGCTCTGCCAAGACTATTTTGTTTGAATTAACAAACCTTTTTAAAAATTACCAACTTTTGCCTGGCCAGTGTGGCTCAGTGGATTGAGCATCATCCAATGAGACTGAGAGGTCCGGGTTCAATTCTCGTTCAGGGCACATGCCCGGGTTGTGAGCTCGATTCCCAATGGGGGGCATGCAAGAGGCAGCCAATGCCAGTTGATGTTTCTCTCTCACATTGATGTTTCTATCCCTCTCTCCCTTCCTCTCTAAAAAATCAATAAAACATATTTAAAAAAAAAAAAAATTAACAACTTTTGTCCAGCCCATGTGGCTCAGTGGTTGAGCGTCAACCAGGAGGTCACCGGTTCCATTCCTTGTCAGGATACATGCCCAGGTTCTGGGCCCAATCCCCAGTTGGGGGCTATGGCTCTCTCCCTCTCCTTTCCTCTCTCAGATCAATAAAAGAAAAAAAAATAACAACTTTCAAATTCCTATGTAGAAGGACTTATGTTAACATTGCTCTCATCTTTGTGTTTATCAGTTCCTCTTTAGTGTTAAACTCTAGCCAAGAAGGATTTATGTAGAACAGAGCTAATTGGAGATTGCGTATTCTCTTTATATAAAATATAATTTATATATATGTAAACTGGATGAATTCAAGAGCAATTATTATTGGCCGTGAGAAACAAAAATAACTGCCACCCTAGTAGGGGAAGAGAGACATAATAAGAAAATCATGGCAGTTATAAATCTCAGCGTGCAAATGTACAAATTCAGGAATAAAATATTTCCTTATATTACTGTAATTAAACTTTATATCTAAGTTGAAGGAAGATGTTTCCTGTACTGAGCATCACTTTCCCAGGTTGATTTCTGCTGATACATCTTCACTGGCCTCATCTAATGTTTGGTCCTGACTGATTATTCACTTCTGGGTCCTTTCCATCCAGAAGCCTCTTCAGGTCTCAGGTGCTCCTGGTCATGTTTGGGCCATTTTGGTAGCAAAGATATGAGTCTGCATACGCTAACTGTTCTAGAAAATAACCCCCAAATCTCACTAATTTAACACAATAAAAGCTTAATTTTTCATACCACACTCCATTATAGGTCAGCAGTGTGGTAGGAAGGAAAAAAAAGGGACCCTCCATGAAGTCATTTAGGAATCCATCTAGAACAGATGTTCTTGTTTTATTCCATAGCCCCAAGACACCTTTTCAGAAAACTTGCTTTAAAAGGCCTACAAATCAGCCCGGCCGGTGTGGCTCAGTAGTTGAGGGTCAGCCCATGCACCAAGAGGTCACTGGTTCGATTCCCAGTCCGGGCACATGCCCAGGTCCCCAGTGGGGGGCATGCAGGAGGTGGCCAGTCAATGTTCTCTCTCATCGATGTTTCTTTCTCTCTCTCCCTGTACCTTCCTCTCCCTCTGAAATCAATAAAAAGAAAAGAAAAATTAAAAGGCCTACAAATCATATGGGATTATAAAGAAATCCAATTTTATTGACTACAGTTATCAAACTATTTTAAAATAAAATTTTTATATATGTACTTTATTATCATATGAAATAAATCCAGCAGTGGATCTAGTAATTACTGTTATTTCCAAGAAATTTTGAGTGTAAACAATATTTTGAGATACCCCAAACAGCAACATACTATGAAAATACCTGTGATTTTTATTGGTGGCAAAGTCATAAGTATTGTTAATACTGTGCCTTGGTATATACATTCATAATTGAAGGAAATGCTAAATTTCAGTTAGAGGTTGGTGCAAATGCAGAATTTTTTGTTGTTGTTCCAAATCCAAGGTCATGCTTTTCCTAAATTCTGTTAATGGATCCCAGGTTAGGAATTTCTGATTCAGTGAGTCTGCCATTTTCTAGAATCAGGTATCTGTCACTGGTTCCAGTACATTCAGCTTGTAAATAAAGGAAGAGAATGGACATAGAGGTTGATATAGGTTTTAAAAGTCAGTCCCATTTCCCTAGCTCACTGTAGGGGAGGCTCAGAAATGTAGTTTAGCTGTGTGCCAGGAGGAAAAGGGATGAGTTCTGGTATCCCCACACAGCATAGTTTCTGGTAACCCCACACATGCTTGTGGTGCACTGGACTAGGAAAAGTTCTGCTGCTACGCCCATCTAGAAGCATGGGATCATTTTGGTATGTTCTGTTGATAACATGGTATAGAAAACTCTGTGAGGCTGTTTGGGCTGTCTGCTGAGTCACATGACACATGTCTTCTGCTCTTGTACAAACCTGGGCATCAGAAATGGATTCTGCCACCTTGCTGACTCTATGCCTCTCATTAAAGCCTGGAAGAAGTAAATAAATCCCAGTGTACAAATCCCTCTATTCTGAAAAGCCCCCCAAATTCTAAAGCTTTCATTACCATCTCTCACCTTCAATGGGGATTCACTGGTACGTATACTAATTGCCTGAATGGGAAAAGGTTACAATGAAGAAATAAAGAATAGGAAAAATAAAAGAGGTTAATACAACAGAAGTATAATCCTGTCACAACTGTGCTCCCTCCTTTAGGGCTAGACTTCAGACACCTACAGAAAAAAAGGTCCTGAAAGAAATAACTTTTCATTTCCTTTAATCTCTTCTTCTGGGTCTGGGCAAGAGACAGTTGACCTTAGAAGTGATGGTGAGTTGGGCAGTTGGTGAAGGAGATTGGGTACCTTCATCTACAAAATGGTAATCAAGTTTACTACTAACACGATGGGAACTCACTATGTTACGGGTACTATTTTAAGGACTGTCTATGAACTGTGTCATTTATCCTCACAATATCCCTCTGAAGTAGGTACTCCTACTCCGTTTTACAGATGAGGGCTCATGTCACACAGATCGTGAATGGAAAAACAGGGATGCAAACTCAGATAGTGAGTGAGAGTCCATGATGGTGAGGATTAAATATCCTGAATTTTTAGCTCTTAAATTTGTAGTAATGGTAACCATTCAGGCTCTTTTCTTTTCTTCTCCACAGTTATCAAATGATAGAATGCGTATATGAGCAGCAACAGTTTGCAGTCTTGGAAGGGAGATGCATCTTAATGATTAAAATAGCTTTCACTGACAAGTTGAATGTCAAAGCATTCAGCTGAATCTACTCATCAACTGCAAAGTTTCTAGGGAGCCATAGCAATGAAGACAGGTCAGTTCAAAACATGCTAGTTGAAGCAGGAATGCCATCAAACTGATGCTTACCTCCTGACAAAAAATATGTGCTTGATGATTAATAAAAAAAGAAAAAAATGCAAAATCTTAGCATTTTCCATTGAGCTGGCAATATTGAGTTAACCAAGGTTACTTCAGTGACTCTCCCTTTCTGGTTTATTCTTTCTGTCGCTAAGCTGTCATCCTAACAAAAAGTTGTTAAATGTTCACATGAGCACTCACTGAAATAGACTGTTCTTAATTTTACCAGACAACTAATTATAACTGGAATGACATAATGAAATATGGAAGAATGTTAAAGACTGACAGGTCTGGTAAATTCCTAGTGTAACCTTACCCCAGATATGCCAGAAACCATAGATTTCAAATGCAACTGCACTCTAAGAAGATAAAGAGGGGGTTGGGAAGAGATAAAATATTGTTTTGAAATACTAATCAGATAGATACAATTTGTTGAATTATTTATAATCTCGAACAATGTCGCTTTTCAATCAGTGTATGATGTACATTTAGGATGACTGAAATACCAGCTTTGTCAGAGATAACTGATAAAAGCAGAGGTTTTTCCTAAAATGTGTCCTCTGTGCTTCAGTATGTAAAATCTAATGAGCTTTATGGTAGAAGAGGTAAGGAAGAGAGGATATTAAAAATTCCGTGAATGGAAATGGTTGAGAGAGCCAGAGTAAAAGCCTTTCTGAAAACATTCTGTAATGCTGCTTCCATTGATACAGCATGATAGGATCTTTTAAAAGTAAAGCCATCAGATTCTGTTTTGTGTTCATAAAGTCATGTTAAGAGTTAATGTCTTTCTCAGGCTTCCATTGCTCACCTTTCAGAAATCCTAGTAATATAAAAATTTGAACTTAATAAGCTAGTAAATTGGGACTATAATATTCATATTTTAAAAAGAATATGAGAAATTTCTACATCCTTAAACAGCAAACTATTCTAGGGTATTTATTACAGTGTCATTTGACTTTTTAAATTTAATGTCTTAAAATTATCAAACAATATTTACTGAGAAAACTAAAAACAGCTATACAATGTTTGGTTTTATATAACTTCTTTTGCATGCCTATCTTAACATTATTTGTAACAAATTGAAAAAGGTAATGATGATAATCTTTGTGACCTATTCTCCCACATCTTATTCTTCTTTCATTATAGCAAATGTACTTTCTTTAAAAATAAGATTTTGTATTATATGCCTCTGATTGTTCTACAACTTGGTTTACTATCATTATGCTGGAAACCAACTTTTCTGTAATTATGATTTTGTACAAAAATGCTTTCTAATGGATCTGCGCTTACTAGTCAACGTTTGTCTTATTACTTCTGTGTGCATTTGAAAGATAGGAAAAGATCATGCATCTTTACGGTTTTAAGGTTCTGTTGTTTGGTTTACTTTTCCTTGCAGTTCTTCAGTGGTGGGCAGCAGCACTCCACTAACTTTTCTTTTTTCTTTAACTTACATATTCCATTCACTGTCACACCTACTGTTCTTCCTTATTAAGGATAGGGTCCATGTCTCCTACATCTTTGTTTTGTAAACTCCTGGCACATTATTCATTCATGTTAGGTACTCAGTAAATATTCATGGAATAAATGAAGTAACTGCCCAAATTACCTATGCAGTAAAATAAAAAAGGAAAGGAAAGAACATGTATATAAGGTACTAGTTCTTATTACCTAATGTAATTAGGATACTTTGAAGTTATGAATAAAAGCACATAATGGGTATTTTGGTTTCATCTTTAAACCTCTCAAAGAAAATATGACTTACAGAATTGGACACATTACATCTAGCTTATCAAGAACTAAAAAGACCTTTCATTTCTTTAGAATTGAAATACATTTCTTTTTTAGTGGAGTGGGATGGGATAGGATTTGAAGATAGCAAGCAAACCTATCTTGGTTTCTTTGGGTTTAAAACAGGGTCTTTTGGCTGGGTCGGTGTGGCTCAGTGGTTGAGTGTCAACCCATGCACCAAGAGGTCGCTGGTTCGATTCCCAGTCAGGGCACATGCCCAGGTTGTGGGCCCAATCCCCAGTGGGGGCATGCAGGAGGCGGCCAATCGATGTTCTCTCTCATCTATGCTCCCCCCCCTCTAAAAAAAAAATCTATTGAAAAAAATTAAAATAGGGTCTTTGGGATAGATCTCAGTCTTTCAGTGTTTTCCCTCCTCTTTCTCCTGGCAGAAATGGCTTTTTTTTTTTTCCAGGAAAAGTTCTTCTGTGCTCATGGTAGAGAGGAGAGAGAGCCCCCAGATCTATGTGTAGATCTTTGTGCTGTCATATGAATTCTCATTGGCTTCCATGGAGAGAGATCCAGTCTACACTGTTGATGTGCTGTTAAAGTCTGTCATTTGTTAAATCAGCGTTTTATTCTTTCAGAGCGGGCAGAGCCTATTGCCCTCCTTTGCTTACTTGTTCTTTTCTCTTCTCAACAGCATGTAGGTCTTCGTGTCTCAGCCACATTTCTCCTCTGAGTCCTGGCTTAGCCTGTGTGTTCTGCAGCATCTGTTCTGGGGTCATCTCACAGTGACCCCAATGGCTTCTCACTCTCACCTCTCAACAGCCACCTTCCCCAATCACTACTGGGATCAAGACAGAATAACTGGACACAAGCCTGCTGCACGGGAGCCAAGGAAGTCTGAGGCCTGCTGTCACAGGATCTGCCTTGGCTACTCACGCCATGCTGCCATTTTATTCTGTTTGTAGTAGTTCTATGTTGGGTGTGGTTGTCTTGCAAGGTTGTCTCTTCCTAGAAGGCTAAATGGGAAACAGGGTAAACTCCTGAAGCTCCTCTGCTTTCAGTGTTTGCTGTTATTTACCTGGGTTTTGTCCGTGGGGGAGTGGTGGGGAGGGGAGATAGTTGGGATTATCAAGTCAGCCCTCATGTCCCCTTCCTCTTCCGTCTTCCTCTTTTCTGTTTCCTCTTCCTTTCTCTGGGGACCCATCCTCTGTATTACCCTCCCCTTACTTGAGGAGATATTATTCTCTTTCCCACTGGGAAAAAGTGGTCAGTAAAGGCTTCTATTATGCAATCAGAATTTGGAGATTTTAAGAAAGGGATAACCAGTAATTAAATTGTAATATCTAATCTGCTTGGTTGTGTCAATTTCTTTTTCTGGTTTCTTGTAATGACATAACTTGGCATTCCTTGAGTAACTGTATTATTCAGGCACAATGCTAAGATGTTTATAAATAATATCTTTAATCCTCTGAGCAACCTTAGGAAGTATGTATTATCCTTGTTTTATAGAGGAGAAAACTGACGCGAAGTAAATATCTAGGATCTGAACACCAGTCTATTTGAATTCAAAGCCAAAGTTCTTTCATTTTCCTAATTGCTTCCTGCTCTGCATTTTATTTATAAAACTGAAAACTATAGCAAAACAGGAGAATCTGATGTTTTAAAATGTTAAATGTTAATAAATATTTTGTAATCTACCATTATAATCCTGGTTGGTTACAATTTTTCTCAGTAAAAATAAGTGAAGACAACGTGCTTTGACCTCTGCAGTGAAAGTCACCAGATACATCCAGAGTTATCATTACTTAATGTTGTTTTTATATTCACTGAATGTGAATTATCATCGTATGTAACTTTCCTCATGTTTACATTTTTATGAAAACTAGTATATATGATTTTAAGTCAAAGCCTTGACATTAACCATCTGAGGACTAGAGATAAATCTGTTGTCTGTAATCGTAATCAGCCCTGCTAAGCACTTCTTACAAAACTACCACAATGCACTCTAAGAAATACCTACCTAATTGCAAATGATTGCCTGAGGCAGATATAAAAGTTTTTTTTTTTTCCCAACACAATTAGGATTTGCTATTTCCTTTGCCAATGCAAACCTCTCATCTATCTTTCCATCTTTCCATTTTTCCTTTTTGATTTTCTCTCCCAGCTCAAAAACTATTTTATTCCTTCCCCTCAAGCATGTGTTTATCTCTTTATTTTTAAATATTACAGCTTTCTAACATCTGTCTCTAGGGCAGCATAATCTTACTGATGAAATATTCCATGTTTTCCTTGAGCCCTTGTCAATATGTCTTCATGTTAACAGCTTAGCAGATGGAGAAGCAGAAGGAGTAGCCTCAGCTTACCTGAATTTCTCTCCAGCACCAGGCGCATTACTTTCTCTAGTAACTGGATGATAGGAACTGGAGTAATTGGAAAATAAGAAATGATATCTGACTTTTGCAGTGTTATTTACTAAAACTATTGGCCGCTTTTCTTTATTACTGTAATATCTTTTTCCCCAGTGTCATACCAGGAGAAGGCAGAATTATAGCAACCTACCTAGTTTGGATTGTGCCTATTTAGATAATGAAAGAAAAATAATAATACTAATATTGCTTTGGGTATAAATTAGCACGTTCCCAAGTGGTTCAGGGTACTAACAGTGATTTAGCAGCAGCAGTAGCTTTCTGTAACACTGAAATTGTGGTAGCCTATGACATTGCTTTTTGTAATAGCGCTGTTCTTTTTATATAGGACAAATTACTGTTGTTTCTAAATGGACTGCCTGCTATTTACTTAATAAGCCTACACAGGCCAAAGCAAGGCTCTGAAGCAAGGATGTAGGACAGTTCATTGTGAATACCCTTGTTTTAGCTGTAGAGAATGACCCTACTTGCAGTTTTACAGAAACTACTGGTGGACTCCGGTCTGTCAGCAAATTGTTCAGAAATATTAATCATCACAATAACAAAGCTTTCTTTGGCTAAAAGAGAGAAACTTGTGAATGAAGCCTGTGAGTTACCCAGTTAGAATTTGTGATTTTTCCCTTTTGGAGATAAGAACAAAATAAAATAATGGGGTGCATGGATGTGTGGGAAAAGTAGAGCAGAGCTGGAAGTTAGTCCATCACTGGGAAATTTGGAAAGGATCAGGACTCAGCTGAAGGGAAGTTTTCTCAAATGTTTACGTGCAGATGAGTCATCTGGGGGATCATGTTAAAAATGCAAATTTTGTTTCAGTACATATGGGGTGAAGGTGTGGGGTGAGGTCTGAGCGTCTGCATTTCTAACTAGTTCCTAGACAATGCTGATAGTGCTGGTCTAGGAACCACACTCTGGCTCGTAAGATTCTTAAAGCTCGTCTTTCAGCTCTGGAACAGCAGTCCCAGCACACTGGTGAGTAGCCTTTAGGGCAAATTGGAATAGACCCTAAATAATTCAGAATCCTATTCTTAAATACACACACACAAATCCTGTTTGTCTTTGGAATTGTATCACATAAGAATGCTTTGATATGTTAATATTTCCTCATCTTTGACCTCCAAACAAGTGTACAGTGTATGAGATTTTTTAAAATTTCACTTTTAACTGTCACTCAATTTGTGTTCATTTCTCCACAGATTGCCCCAATCACTAAGAATTCTTAACATGCTGACATCTAACACAAAATTTGAAAATGAACACAATCTTTTGTTGTTGTTTTAATTGGAGCATCAGATCTTTGTGTGGGTGGAGGTGGTGTGGGAAACTTTCAGGAGAGATTTCCATAAGGGAATAAGAATTTTTAGCCCAGGATTTCTCCAATTATAGTTCATGGACCTGTTGCATCAGAATCACCCAGATGCTATGTTAAAAATGCAGTTTCTTTGACTCCAGCTCAGATCTACAAAATTCGAGTCCTAATTTTTAACAAGCCTCCAGATGATGGTTTGCATACTGCCATCTGAAAACCCCTGACCAGAACCAGGCACTGAATTCCTCATAGAGGTCATTTGAAGGGCATTGTTTTCATGGTGATACTTTCCAGATTTACATTAATTTGTCAAAAGAAGAAAAAACTCAGAAGATGTAACAATGTTTGGGGAGGGTTGAGGTGACATGGGAACTATATGTACTTTCTGCTCATTTTTCTGTAAACAAACTGCTCTTAAAAAATTCTGTTAATTAGAAAACAAAATAAATGCACATCCATAGAATTTTACATGTGACCATTTGATACATGTATATAATTATACATAAGTGTGATTATATTGTGTATGTTACTTTTAGAACATTCTTTTTTGTGTGTGTCATTACTTGCCCCCCCTCTTTTCCCCAATCTGCCCACATCAATGTCCCCTTTACCCAAGCACATGTTAACCTCATTTTATCTTTCCGTTTTCTCCAAGTTCTAGTCAAGCAAACAATAGCTACAATTTGGAAATGATGGTATATAGCACAAGCTTAAAGAGTGAGAACACTCACAAGTCATGCCGAAATTTTCTTAATTTGTTTCCAGAACAAAAAGCTCAAATATGGCAAGGTCCAGGTAAGAAGCAGATGCCACTGCAGTCTGGAATCACATGCCCTTCTCATGTATCATTAGCTCCTCATATCCAGTCATCATCTGGGCATTCTGAGTCAGTACCCAGCCAAAACCAGTGAAACAGACCAAGTGACTTATCGAGATCCTTCTTTATACTTTTTTCTAGACATGAATGCTTCTTTGAAATCTTAAAAGTCACAGATCATTTCCTTGAGGCACACTTGAAGGGTTATTTAAACACCATGTTTCTTTAGATGGACATAGGAATTGAATTTTGTGAAGTTCCGAACAAAAAGTTATTTTATTATAAATCATACATATATTACTTTCCTAACCAAAATTAAGATAGATTTTGTCTTTGGGAGTGGGGTCATCACCTCAACTGCAAAGCTTACCTAGAGAATGTAGTCCTTGGCAAGTTGAGAGACATTCACGAGAGGACAATGAATAGAGTGGAAAATCACAAACCTCAGAGTCCAAAGGCTTAAAATTTAGTCCTAGTTGGGTTTATTACTACCTGGCTGTTCTCTGGCGTGTCAGTTTTCTCAATTATAAAATAGTGATAAATATAACTTCCATGCCCTCAGGGTTACTGTGTAATGAGATAGTGTAAGAAAAAATACATTGCAATTTGTAGAAGGTATGTAAATGGTATTGCTAATATTTTTACTCTCTGAGATTTTTAACCCAAATTCAAACTGGTGTAAAATAATCAAGATTATTTTCTTTTTTCTTCCTAGCCATCCAGGGGGAAAAAAATCAGTGTTTTGGCAGTGATGAATATGTGTGTAAATATTTTAAGGGATGAAGCACGAAGAAGGGAGAATTCCTACAAGTGTAGCAAATCAACTCTATATTTAAAAAGAAAAGGAACTTAATAAAAGTTGTTTATCTCTTGCTCTTTATGACCTAAACATTCACATGTAATAAGATTATTCATGTTAATCAAACTACTTGTTCTCCCATTTGCATGATTTCGAGTAAAAGAGATTCATAAAACAAACAAAGTGACCAAGTTTTCACATACTCAAAACTGTAGGAAATTATGGTTGATCTTTCTATCACCAGAGAGCCCTAACCAAAGTGTTAAGTCCCATAGACCCTACTTTGATTACTGAAAACAGGTACAAAAGTTAAAGTTTGACTTAGAAACAGGGGTAGGCAGAAGTAGGTTTACAGTTGTGAGTATACGAAACAGTTTATTCTTGTATTATTATGTTTATTATTGTATTATTTATTTGTAACAACTGTAAACCTACTGTTGCTCACCCCTGTAATAGATGTTATAAAAAATTTTGAGCCCGGCCAGTGTGGCTCAGTGGTTGAGTGTTGACCCATGCACCAAGAGGTCACCGGTTCAATTCCCAGTCAGGACACATGCCCAGGTTGTGGGCCAAATCCCCAGTGGGGGGCATGCAGGAGGCGGCCAATCCATGTTCTCTCTCATCGATGTTTCTATCTCTCTCTCTCCCTCTCCCTCCTTCTCTCTAAAATCAATAAAGAAAAAATATTTTTAAAAATTTTTGAAAATTTTTGGAGTTCCTCAATAAGGAGGCTTCTAGGAAAAAAATATTTCTACTTGTTCCTTTGGCATCCAGGACATTTTTGTGGGACATTTTGTCTAGGACAATGTGCTCTACTTAGTATGATACCAAGTGAGTGAGAGGTTTGCCTCTCTTGTGAAGTGGAAGGGGAAATAGCGTGAAGGAAAACTGAGAAAGAAGAATCAATACCACCAAGTACTCTTAGATCAGTCTAGGAAGATGTACATATGCAATTCGAGGATAGATTTTGCACCCCTTAAAATTACTCATGCCTGTGTATCCCTTGTACTCCTCAGCATGTATGAAAAGCAATGATCAATGATACATATTGCAGCACTTCATACATGTTCCTTATTTTTATTCTCTTCCTTATAACTGGGGGGGGAGAGTTTGGGGGGGTAAGATTAATTTATATGCAGGAAGTATCTAAGACTAGAGTGTCATAGCTTTACTGTGCCTAATTGATTAGCATCTTTGTCCCAACAGCCTTAAGCAAATGGGTGGTAGTATGCATAGAGGTAGTATGCTCACAGTCCAGACTGTACCTAGAGTTGGAGGCACTGCTTTGGAAGTATTTAAATAATCACATATACCCTGATCAATAAGGATGGCAACCTTATCAAAACTAAACTCTTCGGAGGCTAATAGCACCATGAAATAACCTGAAATAATCATGTGTCAGTTGATGATAGAAATTCAAATTCAGAGTTAGAAAATTACTTTAGGAATGGCAGTGTATAATAATGGAGGAAGCTGTCGGCTGTTAGAAAGTCAAAGATTGTTTATAAAATGTGTTTCATCTCCTCTGTTATCCTTGTCCAAAAAATGTATAGATAATTATTTTATTACTGATTGGAATTTGATTTGCACAATGAAAGGGAGTCGTTTCAGAAATTTTGGTCAGCCTGAATAAAGAAAGAAGGCTGTATTTACAGTTTAAATTTTTGTATACTGGTACAATTCTTTTTTTTTTTTTTGATCCTCACCCGAGGACATTTTTGATTTTATCTTCAGATAGAGCGGGAAGGAGAGAGAGAGGAAGAGAGAGAGAAACATCAATGTGAGAGAGACACATTGAGTGGTTGCCACCCACACGACCCCGACTGGGGCCGGGGACAAACTGCAACCAAGGTACGTGCCCTTAGCAGGAACCGAACCCGGGACTCTCCCGTTCGTGGGCCAATGCTCTAACCGCTGAGCCAAACTGTCTAGGGCTATACTGGTACAATTCTAATTGGAACACATTTGGGTCAGTTTTGCTACAAAAAAACAACAAAAAACAGTTTTTGTCTTTAATGAGGAAAACACATAATAGTGGCTTATCTTAGAATGTAAAGCTTTTAGAATCACCCTGTAATTCATGGCTTATCCCTGAGAATTCAAAGCTTTATAAAGTATAAATCTTTTCCAGGATGTGGTACACACTGTCTATGTCACATAGGGCTAGGCTATGAATTTTTAATCTTTCATTTTGAATTTTTCTTTCTATGCAGTATTCTATTATTCTTTTCCAGCTTAAATTGCACACCCTTCGCCTAAGCTAGAATTCCTTCAAAATAAACCATACATTTTCTATTTATTTTCCCCTCTGTCCCTACTTCAGATAGATAGATACATAGATAGATAGATGATAGATAGATGATGATGATAGATGATAGATGATAGATAGATAGATAGATAGATAGATCCTGTATCATAGTTAGTAATGGACATTGTTTTAAAAAATCACACTAAATTATTAATAACTGGCAGGCTTGCTCCTCTAAAGAATATATTTAATTCAAATGAATCTCTGATCAGTTAGGGTAAACCTGCTTCTTCGCTGTCATTCTTATCTCTTCTCTTGGAAGATCTAAACTGAGACTATGAGGTGTGTCCTGCCATCTTGGGCCATAGTTTCCAAAGGAAAGGAACAATGCATTTCCTATCTATGAGCAAGTGAAGGGACAGGGTACTAAGTAACCACTGTGTCCTTGAAGCCCTGAAACGTTCTTCTCTGCATCTTTCCTCCAGTTCTTTCTTGTTCTTTCTCCCATATCTTCAACAGTCTTAAAAAGTCCCAACATCTACATCCATAAAATAGTCCTAATTGTAGGACTGTAAAGTTGTTGTAAGGGTTAAGCAAGAAATTTCATGTAAATTACCAAGACCAATATCCTAAAAAATGTTAGGTGTGCAATAAACATTGGTTCCCGTTACTTCCCTTCTAATTTGGGAGTAAACATTTTCATAAGGCTAGTAAAGGACAGGAGTCTACATTTGAATATAATTTTATGCAAAAGTTTACTCAGTGACCCTAAGCTGTTTCTGTCTGTCCAGTGTCCTCCATTGTGTTCTCATTTCTCTCTAGGTGTTCCCAGGCTATTGCTGGTGCCCAAGTAAAAGCATGAATGAATGAATAGGAAGGGTTCACAGATGAAGAATAATGGAGCCAATGAGAATTATACCAGATCCCACTTTGTAGCAAATAATGGTATAACGGTGTCCTGTACAATCAAATAATGAATGGTATTTTAAGAAGAAAACATTTTAGTACAGTTTTATACCAATCACAAAGTAGTTCTATTTCCCCTCTGTTTTCAAATCTAAAAGCCAAATAATATTATCCCAACATTTCCTTTCATAAAAGTTTAAAATAAGAGGTACAAATAACTAAGAACACTTTTCAAATCTCTGAAGATGTGTTTCTCCAAAGACAATAGCAAAAATCTATTTAAAGTACGAAAGCATGATTATCAGTGAAAACCAGGACATGGCAAATCCAGTTTTCACCTTGGAACCAAAACTAAAATAATATTTGAAATGTTTTAAAAATACCACAGTAAAATGTGTTTTTCATAGGTATTTTTTTATGCATTTGAAATGGGAAAATATGGCTTAAGTACCACTTCATTCTTTGTGCAGAACAAAGTGTGTTTTGTCTATGAAAAAAAATAAAATAAATGAGCAATAATCTCCAAGAAATCAACTTGACCAGCATTAATGACTAGTCTGGTAGTTAACAGCCTGAGGCATAGCCAGAGGCCATTAGGGCTCTTGGGGGGAGGGTGGGGGATTGTGGGTTTACCAGTAATTAACTATAGGTATGAATCAAAACTTTCTAAGAAAATAGATAAAAGTTTCTCTGGATGATTTTATCTGTGTTTATCTTTTCATACACCCCCCTCCTCCACCCTTTTTAAATAAATAGGAAAAGAGGATGCTGCCATCATTTCACAAACCAGGATGGATTGGAAATAATTCATTTAATGAAATGGGGACACTCTGGGGACCAATTAATACCTTTTCAAGCTTAGACTATACAACTATAAGAACCACTTTAAAAAAAAAAAACTCAGTCTAACACATTAGTTGATTGTTGGTGAATTGAAACTTAATCGTGAGATCATAAGGATTTTTTGGAGCTTTTTTTTTCAGTTTTTAATCCTATCTCAATAAAGGTAAATACATAAGGATTATAAATAAACAAATCTGAAGTAATATAGATTGGGAGAACCTCAAGAGGGTCAGGAGATAATGAAGATTATACCTCAATATTGGGATTATGATGTTAGTTCTTTATTTCAATAAAAGTGGATAGAGATCTTTCATATCAGGGACAGGGCTTAGCTGTAAGGACAAAGTAATCTTCTGGGAATTATGCATACAGGCTTGACATCATTTTTATTGGATGGCTGATGAACTGGAAAACTCCAGGATAGCCAGGCTTTAATTTGTAATCTTAATTTTCATATAAATTGGTAATTTCAGGGGGAGGGAGTCGGGGACTTTGATGCCTGCTAGCCTGTGGTAATAAGACAGCGCACAGGCTGCAGTACTAACTCATCCAGTCTCGGATTCTGTCTTTTCCTCTATCCATCTGTCTTCCATCTTTGCATCTATCATTTAAAGAAATTTACAGCCTGCAAATACCAGAGAAGCTAATGTTAGTGCAATCTTCCCTCCACCTCCTCTTGGAATGATCTATCGTAATCTACTTACCATAGACGTGCACACTATAATGTACGACAATTTAGTCTTCAGCCAGGAAAATGACTGCGATTGTTTTGCAAGCATGCATTAATAAGGTTTTCTTCTTCTCCTCTTTATCTTTTGTAAAGGCTATAGGTCATGAGAGAACATTAGTTTCCCTTCATAAAACAATTATCTCGGTGTTTCCCATATATGCTTTCATATCCATAAGATTATGCAGGGGCAAATTCACCAAACTAGAACATAGCAGTGATGATGTATTTGGTCCTTCGGAAACTTGGCCCATGTATTTCCACTACAGAATGCAGAGGCCCTTCACACAGTAAAAGAAGTAAAGTGCTATTAAATTGAATGTTTTAGAACCATATAAATAAAATAGAAATTTCTCTCTAGGTTGTTCTAGCCTCTTATAGCATAAGTAAAATGGAATCATCAAGCAAAATTATGCTAATCAAAGAATATCTGAATTAAATCAACCACAGAACACAAGTAATACGCAAAGGTGAAACGGTTTGCTCATAAGCACGTATTTTCTCTCTCCATTTCAAATAATGATTCTACAGCTTTACTTTTTAATTTAAAAATTTTCCATTGTCCTTTTGTTGTTTTTCCAGCTACTTTACTTCCTGGTCCAAAAATAATATGCTTTGACATTGACCACTTTTTATATGCCTCCTATGGTAGAAATTCTGTCATGTTTTTTCTTTGATTAGGCTAAAACTATACTACAAATCTTAATTGCTGATTAATACACCCATCCATTTATCAACTGTGTCAAGCAGTGTTTAGAGTGGTAGATTACACTCACAGGATATGCAGTATTTTACCTTAAGGAACTTATGCCTTAATGGGGACACAGATTTGTAACAAAACCCGGAGAAGGCTTCCAGGAAGAAGTAACACTGGGGCTGAGACTCAGAGACAAGAGGTTAGCTAAGCAAAGACAGCGATGGGGACAGAAGTGGGATAGAACAACATTTGATAGAGTGAATGAAAGGGAATTTGGCACATAATGCAGAAATGGAGTTGACAAGGGTTTGCAAAAATTAATGAATCTAGTGATGTATAACTTGGTAAATGGTAGAACCTCAAAAGAAAAAGGTATAAATACAATCTTCAATTGAAGGTATGAATCTAACATAACACCCACCATCATTCACTGGAACAACGCCAGTGATTGGAAACCCATTATAATAAAAGACAGCTGAATTTATTTTCACAATTCTAATACGGGGGGGGGGGGGGCAAGAGTAGGTTTACAGTTGTTCATATGGAAAATAATACAGAAATTAATAAATAATAATACAAGAATAAACTCTGTGTTTCACAAACTCACAACTGTAAATCAACTTTTGCCCACCCCTGTATTTAGGAAATTCCTAAAATTTTCTGATTTTATAGAATAAGAAAGTATGGAACATAAAGCTATCCACTCTAGTTCCGTCTTCTTAAAGCACACACAACATGGTTAACGTCCCTTCCCTATTACTATCCTTGAAATCACACGACTGGAGTCAGTATCTCAATAAAACCTGAAAAAACGTGTTGCTAGCTTAACTGCTCAGAGAGCAGATTTTCAGGGAGTTGCGTGGCGGGGAAGGACATAGTTGAACGCCAGAAACTAAGCCAAGCCAATGGGCATCTCACAGCAATGTCCCTGGGAGCATAAAGGAACAAGGCCTGCTTGTAGTATTGTGGAATGTGGATCTGTGTGCAGGCAGCTTCATTACTATCAAATCATTTAGACAAGAAGGCGAGAGTAAACAAAAAGTTAAAACATGCGGACAACAGAAGTAATAAACAAAACATTAACTCTCTCCTGAAAAATACACAAATATATAAAATATCACAATAAATTGGCTTATCAGATTGAAGTCACACAAAAATTAAATAAAATGTGGCCATTCGCTGCTTACAGAAAACATATCTAAACTATATGTCATTCAGCCTATTTGCTCAGTGGGTTTATGCACAATGTGTCCACAGCATCAGGGATGGAGGTTGGATACGGACTCAACATGATTTTGCTCTCACTGAGGCTGATCTGACCACCACCACTGCCAAATACCCAGCATGGTAACGTGGTACCCTCCCTTCTCTCATGGAGGGTATAGCTATTTGCCTTTATAGAAATAGGAACTTATTCTGGATTTCCCTCCCAATCTCCAATACTCTGCCAATACCATTATTTGTGGACTTAACAAACGCCAATTCATAGCTATGTAATGCTACACAAAATCATTCCTGACAAAGGAGCTCACTTACAGCAAAGGAAATGTAGCAATGGGCTCATGCCCACGGAATGACTTTCTTACCCTACGCCCCATCTTCTAGAAACGGCTTGTATAAAACTACAACAATTGAACTGAAAGCTCAGAGGTATTCAACCTTGAGAGTTTGGAGAACTTTCTACAAGAAGCCATGTTTGCTTCTCAACCCTGCAATCTTGGCTCAGTGGTTTTAGTGCCCCTAGTGTTCTAGAGAGGAATGCCTCTATCAGGTGTATTCAACTGGAACCTGTGAGTGCCCTTGGCCATTTTGGGTTCAGTGTGCGTCTGAACCAGCAAATCGTTTTGACCAGGATGATTCGATGCCATTTTCCAGAAGGAAAGCTGGGTTGTTACTACACACTGAGACAAAAATGCAGTGTTTTCACCGATACATGTCTTAGCACTCTTGCTTAGCAGTACTGGCCAAAAATGGTAGTAACTTACGGGTCCTCCAGGGGTAAAGGCTGGGTCATTTTACCAGGTAAAGCACTCATCCAGCTGAGGATCACAGAGGGAAAGAACATAGAACAGGTGTGTATCTCAGTGTGGTAATACAGCCTGCTCTGTCCCACGGAAGGCTGACCTCTGTGAATTACCTTAACTGGTTCCCTTCCCCTTCAGTTTCTAGTTGGGGTGGGTCAGTGAGACCAAGTAGAAAGAAAAAAAGAACTGGGTATCTCCTCCCAGCTCCCTTCCCCCAGCCACCATTTGGAAGTTTGAAAGATTTCCTCTACCCCTATGGCTGCAGCTGTTGTCGCGCAGACACTCTCTCAAGACTGCTTGTTTCTTCATATTCTGGTAATGGTTCCCTCCCTGTCCCTCTAGGACCAGGGACAGTAATGACTTCCTGATGTTCCTACATGATCTCTTGTTGGTCTCCTTTGTCCTCATGCCTTTATAAACAGACCTTCATTAAACACTCTTCCATCACCCTCTTTGAGTGTGCCATCTGTTTTGTGACTGCACAAGAATCAATCCACGTCTGTATCTCTAGACAGCCTTATCTGTTTATTGTATCTATGGATTAATTATTAATATTACCTTTAAATAGTACCTCTGTCCATGTTACAAAAATCAGCACATTTATACCATCTCTTACAGCTCTCCCCCTCGTCTCAGTTTTGTTGAATAAATAATTCCTATATTGTCAAAGTTTTTTTAAAAAACAGTTTAATTTTACCATAATTCACACACTTGTTTTAATCTTAGTTCCAGGGAAAATGAATTTAAATCTCCCAGTCAATTCCCTTGCTGTCATTTTTCCATTCATCAAAGGGAGGCTGAAGTTCAAAAGAACTTGCAAAACAATATTCCCTGAGTTCCTGTATGTTCAAAATTGTTGCCAGGATGTTCAATGGGAGGTTTTCTAAGTATAAAGATTCTTGAATCTCTCTTATTTTCAAGGACTTAATTGGCATTGATTGTTCCACAGTTAGTTTTGAGTATTGATACAAAGGAGTTTGAGGTTATCCTGCATTTTTTTTTCCTCTATAAGCCTTTTGATCCTTCTATCTGTATGTGGAATATATAAAAAAGATATTGAAACTATGCAACTTTACTAGGATGTGTTTTGGTATCAATAATTCTGTGTTATATTTTCCCTTGGATATGGCAAACGCATCCCACCTGTAGATTTAAGTCTTTTATTTTTGGTAAATTATCTTGAATTATATCTTTAAATGTTTGTTTGATTACATTATTTTGGTTCTTTTTGTCCATTAGAATGATTTTCCCATCTTCCATACCTATTTCTTTCTTGCCTTTTTATTTATTTATTTTTGTAGAGTGGGAGGGGGAGAGAGAGAGAGAGAGAGAAACATTGATGTGAGAGAGGCATATCAATTGGCTGCCTCCTGCAGGACCCCAACCAGGGCCGGGGACCGAACAGCAACCAAGGTACATGCCCTTGATCGGAATCGAACCCGTGACTCTTTGGTCCATGGGCCGACGCTCTAACTACTGAGCCAAACTGGCCAGGGCTCTTTCTTGCCTTTTTAAACTATATTTATTTTAAATTCATTTTACATATTTTCTAATTCCTACTCTTAATTGTACCTGTGTTTTCAGAAGAATCTCTTTTCCTCTGTGCTGCTAACAATCTGGTACATTTCTATTTCATTTTTCCCCTCTACTTGATTACTGAGTTTTGCCAGTTCTATCATCTTATCAGTTATGATCCTTGCAGAAAGAGACGGCACATGCAAAGTGAACACAATTAATAGAGGGACTGTTTACAAAGGTGAAGGCAGAATGTAGGGAACCCATAAGGGTTAGTGCAGTACTCCTTGGGTAATTGTTACCACCTGCAGGTCTGAAGCGGGAAGGGGCGAGAGTAATAACTGGACCCAAAGACAGAGCTGTCTTAAAGGAACTCTTTACTTAGTCACCAGAACTAAGCCAGCCCAGCCAGCCCAGCATGACCCCTAGGGGAAGCCAAGGGAACAAAGACTTTGACCCACTTTTCTCTCTTCCTCGGTTCTGCTGGTACTCTCAGTTGGCCACGCCCAACAAGAAACTACAAAAGGGAAGCTTTTGAAGTAGTCCAGAGGTCAGCTTCCTGGGGCACAAATCAGGGTGGAGGAGGGTGTGGGTATATCCGGAGGGGCATCTTTCCTGAGCTCTTATATCTCTACTACATTTTTTTCATATTAATGTATGATTTTCTCATTAAGGTCTTTTACTAATCCTTGATGACATATATGGTTATAATTTTTATCTCCTCTGTGGTATATTTTTCTTGGTGAATGTTCTTTATCTGTTATTTGCTTTTCCTGTTTCGTCGCCTCTTTTTTCCCCCCCTTGTAAGAGATTTGTTTAGAACCTATGCTGGTTCCTGTTATTATTATCACCCACCATTCAAATGAGCACCCCTCCCCATTAGGCATCTGAGGAAGGTTTTGGTGGAAGAGTGAAGAAGACCGTGTTGCAGGCTCCCAGCAATTCTGCTTATGACAGAGTTGCCTGTGTGAGTGAGTGATTTCAGCTTTTACATCTTCCCTGCTAACAAACGCGATAATGTGCCCTTCTCCTCTTTCCCTTACAATTAGAGGTTACTTTCTGCAAATAGAGACTGTCCGTGTGATTCCTCAATTAACTCTGACTTCCAAGCATCCAGAGATGCTCCTTATTCCCATTATTACAAACAAAATGTGCATTACTTTATATTCAAGTGTAGCATACTTATCTGAGAGATTTGTGTTGAGCGTTTGCTGAGCTGTGTCACTGTGCATGCCCTCTTCCCATGTCCATCTGTCCTGGTTGGCCTTTCTTGCCTTTGGCAGTTCCATTTTGCCTACTTCATTATTCTTGTTTTGAGGTTTCATGTATCTTCCACTTTTATCAGAGATCAAGTTTTCATTATTTTTTTCTCCTTTTTTTTTTTTTTTGCTTTTGGATGATTTCTTATAAAAGAAGAGGATAACTCATGGACATCACTCTATCATTTTCAAATCAGAAATCACATTGAAGCCTTTTGATCTTCCAACCACCTGTGCAAAGAACACATAAGGCTCATGTGCTACCATAGAAAAGAAAAACGATCACTGGCCAAAGCTAAAAATGCATAACTCATTACACATAAGAATCTTTTCCAAGTGCTGAGTATATCTAAATGACTCTGGTTTAAGCTTTTCCCCATGGTTTAGAGGTGTTTTCATTTTTCACAGTCAAATCATCTGTTCCCAAGCCTGTTTCTCTTTGTTTGTGTTCTGAAGTCTTCCTAGATGCACAGTCCTCTGAAATGTCAAAATACTACGTTCAGAGCAGAAAATAGACTCGCCCAATCATATCTTATCCTCTTATCCTTCAAAGCTCCCAATTTGCCAGTGAAGTAACATGAAAGTGGATACAGATAAATTCTGTGACCATAATCCCAACTGGGAGGCATACTCATCTCTTAAACAGTTCTGTCAACTGGGATTTATCTTCACAGAAGGCATATAAAGCATCGTTTACATAAATAACATGGAGCTTTGAGTTGGACAAATATCAGGGATGAGTAACTGCCCCAGAGCAGACCTATTAAATCAATCACTAGGGCTCAGACAATCAGGAAAGCATTGACTATAGCCATACAAAACCTGATCATAACATAATCTTCCTCTGCTTCCTGATGAGGTAACAAAATATGCCGTGTTCATTGAACAGCTGCTTTCATAAGGAGAGCAATAATGAAAAAAATCCCCCAGAACCTGCAGTACTTGCACATGGAAACAAGATTTCCAGTGAGAAAATTAAAATGCCAACAAGATTTATCCTTACCTATGTAGATGTCCTACAGCCTTAAACGTGTTCCATTACTTTTAAAGTACAAAAAGGAGAAACAATGTCATTTTTTTAAAAGTACTGTTATTGAAAAATAAAAGTAATAGGCATGGTTCTTGTTATGGGCTGAATTATGACCCCCATCCCCCAAATTCATATATTTAAGTTCTAACCTACAGTACCTCAGAATGTGACTCCATCTAAACATAGAGTCTCTAAAGAGGAGATCAGAACACAGACACACACAGAGGGAAGACCATGTGAATATACAGAAAAATCAATCAATCAATCAATCAATCAATCAATCAATCCCACAGGGTTTTTGTTTGTTTGTTTGTTTTTGTACTTTATCTACAGGGCTCATGAGGGATGAATCTTTCTCCATGGCTCTATTTCCCTTACTAATAACTGAGTTTTAATCCTTCATGTACCAGAAACGTATACTACTTTTTCTTAATTAGAAATGTACATCATTTGATTATTAAATTACTGACTTAAAAATTCACCCATAATCTTATTATCATAACATAGCTGTAAATAGGTGATTCAACACAGTTCTCCATTTTTGTGTTCTCCATTTGTTAAATCAAACATTTTAAATATTTTCTATGTATCTAGTGTTTATAAATTATAGCCTTCTTGACTATGCTGTATTTCATATGGTTGAAGAACTAAAGCCTAATTATTCCTCTATATTCTCTCATTTGCTGTTTTTGTGTTAGCTATGGGAAGAGATCATGTTTAAAATAAAAGAAAAATATTTATACAGGGAGAGGACAGCCATCTTCAGGCCAAGAAGAGAGACTTTCGAAGAAACCAGCCATGCTGACACCTTGATCTCAGACTTCCAGCCTCCAGATCTGTGAGAAATAAATTTCTGTGGCTTAAGCTACCCAGTCTGTGGTACTTTGTTATGGCAGCCCTAGCAAACTATGCAGTAGAGTTCTCTTTCTCTTTTAAAGGTAAATAAGGAAATGAAAATTGAAAGTCCCAAAGTTAAGTCATCTCTACTTGTTCAGACAAAATTCTGACATTTAGTATAAACATCCAGTTTTTCCGTGATTACATATGGAAATCAATGTTCGTTTAATGCTTAAACTTTGGCTGTGAATATTCTCCCACCATGTCCTCTCTATTAAGAGGAGTGAAATGTCACATAACTGGTTGGGAAGTGGGCTTCTGAGAGCTTCACAAAGAAAGCATGGACACATTTGTTAATTCTGAAGAAGTAGACATATAAGTAGTTATCTGATCATTGATTTCAAAGTGGGTATAAAGATACGTGTGAATTACTACAGGGAAAATGATGGAAAATAGCTTTTCAAGGATTATAGGGGTTTTTCCATTTCAGGTTCTTTTAATGATAACCTACAAAATAAGAAAAAGAAGCCTGGTTTGAGATCTTCTTATTAAAGATTACTTTATTTTCTTCCCCAAATATTCTACCCTATATTTTCTAACTGATCTTAGAGAGAGGAAGGGAGGGAAAGAGAGAGAAACATTGATGTGAGAGAGAAACATCAATTGGTTGCCTCCCACACGCACTCTAACCTTTGATCGAACCCACAACCTGGGCATGTGTCCTGATGGGAATCAAACCCGCCACCTTTTGGTGTACAGGACAATGTTCTGACTGAGCCACACTGGCCAGGGCAAACATCCTATCCTTTTAAGTGTCCTTATAATGAGTAGGTAAATGATAGGCTCATATCTCCTTGCTTTTCTGTTTGTATGGAAAACTTCCCCATTTCACTGGTTCCTATCAAATGAGAGCAGGAAGTGAAAGAAAGTCTTTGGAAATGAGGGCATCACTCACGTGAAACAGGCGTGTGTTGGCATTCTACCCAGATGCACATCTTGGAAAGAAGGCCCTATTCACTTGATCCATGCTGGCTTTTCTGGAGCATGTGAACAATCTTTCAAAGATTTGGGAAATTTTAGGCACATCAAACTCTACTAAATCTAGACCTCAGAACACTTAAAATGAACTAATGACCACATGATGGTAGCAGTGGTAATGTTTTGCTTTGGGTAATAAATAGAATATAGACAAAACATGTTAAAAGCAGTATAATAATGGCCTTGTTGCCCAATATTTCTTGGACAAATTTTTAAGATCTATATAAAATGTTTTATCTCACTTATTAAGCACTACTTTATTTCACCATTTCATTTCATGCATGATAGGGGAGGGTTCTCTATTTGAAGATACACCCTACTCTGGCAGCGATGACCTAGCTGTCATGTGTCAGGTGTGATCCAGAAAAGACACAGGTGTCTCTACATGAAGAACCAAAGAACGTCCTGAGGAAGAATTCAGCTCACAAGTAGAGGCTACTGTTGCTACAACAGAGAGAGGAGGTACCACTGCCAATCTGATGACAGTTTCTTAGTGTAGCTAAGTGGGGCTAGTGAAGGGAGAAAATAAAGCAAGTTCTCTATTCCTGGGCTTCTACTCAACTATGTCTATCTCTTGCCACAGGAGGCCTGGGCTCTCAATATTACACTTTTTTATTGACAGAACACTCATAATTTGCACCCAAGCAGATATAGCAGACTCATTATGTTAGGGGGAGGGACATAGAAGGGGTTCCCAAGTCAGTCTTACAATTTGCCTGAAACCTTCCTCTGTCATCTCTACGTTCACGTGTTGCGTTGGTCCAAGTCCCTCGCACACACACCTTCTAGGGAATATGACCATATAAGGATCCCAAACCAGGATATTTTTGAGAATTAACTAAGGCACTAAAAGTAGCTTAAATTATATATCTTTTTCAAAATACGTAGATTGACTATTTGGTTTTATTATATAAGCTGTCCAAATGAAATATTTGTATTCAACAAGCTCTTTTCAAAAATAAAATTCTCGCTAAAAATACAAAAATAACATATCTGTGTACATTAAAGAAAAATAAATTGTCTTTATATTAATTATTTGAACATTCAAAAATAAACAGGATATCCTGACATTTGCAACAACATGGTTGGGCCTTGAAGGCATCGTGGTAAGTGAAATAAGTCGGACAGGGAAAGACAAATACCATATGATCTCACTTCTGTGTGGAATCTAAAATAACTGAATTCATAGAAACAGAGAACATATTGGTGTTTTCCCGAGTTGGGGGTAGGTTGCTTGCAATTTTTTTTAAATTGCATTTTGTGATGAATTAAGTGAAAATTGTTGACACTCAGTTGACTCTCTGTAGACTATAATATTTTTAGTTGAGGAAATACTATATGTAGGTACTGAAGCTCTTGATAAGATCAAAGAAAATTCTGCTAAACAGAGGATATTCTCAACTGTAATTGTATTGAAATATGTAAATATTTCAGCCCAAATATTTTAACAATTAACAGGCAAAATTGGTGCAAGGACAGGAAAAAAATTACAAGTGAAGAACTCTTAATAAGAAAAGGATGCCATGGAGCAGAAGAAAATAATGAACAATATGTCAACTTGAGTTTTAAAAAATTAATAAAATAATCATATCCTAAGAACAAAAACAAAGTGTAGAAATAAAAGAGCTCAGAGAAGATCTGGAGATTTCTTTCTCATTCTGGGCCATCTAGGTTCATTGGAGACATTCTAATTATTTTTTTAAGTTCACAAAATGTTTATTTTTTTAAATTTAAGAGTATTTCATATTCAATATTATCTTAGTTATATTTGTTTCACTTATGCAATATAGTGATTTGACATTTTTATACCTTACAGTGTGATCACCCCACTACTGGTAATTATCTGCATCCTTAAAGTAAAAAAGTCTGTTATCACATTTTTTTTAAAATCCTCACCCAAGGATATTTTTCCATTTATCTTCAGATACAGTGGGAGGAGGAGGAGGAGGAGGAGAAGGAGGAGGAGGAGAGAGAGAGAGAGAGAGAGAGAGAGAGAGAAAGAGAGAGAGAGAGAGAGAGAGAGAGAGAGAGAAACATCAATGTGAGATAGACACATCAACTGGTTGCCTCCCACACAACCCTGACCAGGGCTGGGGACCAAACTACAACCAAGGTACTAAATGAAATTGAAGCTACTACATTGAATTTTTTAAAAATCAGACAACTTGTTAAGCGTGTTGCATAGATCATTTGTGAAAAGTTAATCAAGTTATTAAAAGCAAGCATCTGCAATATAATTTCAAGACATTCTACTCTATGGTATCAATCTATATTAAAGTACATATTTCAAAGCAAAATTCCTCCGATGCCCTTGTAGCCCACACACGCATTCATACTCTCAACATATTCCATATGTTGTTTTGTAAAATTACATATGTAGTTCTACTAATACAAGGCCCAACAAATGAACTCAATGAATTGAGAGGAAACTAGTTCAGCCAATCTTTAATTTTTCTCTAGTTCTGCTACAGAAGCATCTTAGCACCTGCCATTTTTCAAAGAAATTAGAGACTTCTTAAAGTGAGACTGGCTTCCATTCCAGAAATAAGCCTCTGATGTTAAGCCTCTTTTAGAATACAGTAAGTTGTGCAATGAAAATTAGCTATTGTTGCAAAGGGTATCTTTGGCTTACAAAGTTGAGTCAAATTCAAGTATTCATTGTGAGTGATCGTAACGTGGCCCCCAAACCAGCTGTTTCCTGGTTTGCACCTCAGATAGCTGGGGCTCTTGCACCAGCTCGGCCCTAGGTTGGAGCTCCTCTGCTTTCCACTGGTGCCCAGCCTTTATCAGCACTCTGTGCAGGCATATTTTAACTGACTTTATTGTCCTCTTAAAGGCCTTGAGCAGAAGATCTAGAAAAGGGCTCTAGAACCAAGAAATCATCCTGCAGTGAAATTGCTTCCTCTAGTAAATTTGCATTACAATTTACCTGAATTCTGGTAAAAATGAACTGACACATTAATCAATGTTAATCAAAGTTTTGTCATGGTCAAATGTGCAACCTGATGCAGGTGCAATGGAGAATACAAAGTAATATAAGAAATAGTACCAACACTTAAGGAATTTATAAATTAATTGAATAAGAAAAGGAGCAAAATATTTAACAGAAACATGAGGCAGATGACAGTGTCTAGTGATCAGTGTAGATAATCCATATTTTAAGAACTCAGACACAGGAAAGATCACTGTGCCCAGGACTACTCAAGGGACTCTACATAGTGGAAATGCAATGGAGATAGGCAGATTCCGACAAGGCTAAGAGGAAAGTGGAAAGAAATTCTTTAAAAAGAGAAGTTAGGAGGATATTCTGATCAAAGTCTTCAGCCATCTTCCTTAAAATTCATTCCCAATAATCATATCAGTTGACATTTATTTCCTCTGTGTCAGACATTATACAAAGATTATTTCATTTGAACTCAAAACACACTCTGATTGGGGCGTCAAGATAATTTTACTTTATCGATGAGGGTTCTGATGCATACATCAGTTTCTAATTCATTTAAGGTGACAAAGCTAAAAAATAGAAGAGACAGGATGCAAACCATGTCTGGCTCTTGAGTTGACATGCTTCACCCTGACCTGTGATGGCCTCCTTCTTACAGTGTTATTGGACCCCACCCTTCCCTCTCACTTCTATTGCCAGTGAGATTACCTTTTAGGCCCTTATCATACCCCATATTAACTGCTATTACAACCTACTTAAAGTATGGCTTCCCTAATTTTAATATTTGTCCCTATAATTTATCATTCCTGATACTTACCCCATGTTCTGATCATTTACTCCCTGTTCAAAACCTTGTAGGGATTTCCACTGCTTTAAACACACACACACAAACACACACACACACACACACAAACCACTCTCTCTCTTTAATGTTCTCATATAACACCAATTCATCTTTCCACTTTTACCTTCCCCGTTGCTAATTCTACTTCTTATTAGAGTCATTCGTGTACTTGCTTGTCTTTCCCACTAGATTTCCAGTTACTTAAGGACAGAGCAATGACTTCTCCTTTCTTCTACAGTTTGTAGTAAAATTCCAAGTGTATGGTGGACATGGAACAAATGTGGTTTCTTTGACTTTTGCTGAATCAGCATGTTGTAAGCACAGTGAGCAGCAGCCAGGGTTGACTGCCACAGGGGGATGTGAAGAGAACAAGCCATAATAGTGACTAGGCAGGCAGGCCAGATTGGGGGGGCACCTTGAATACCAGTGTGAGAAGTCCGGATTTTAACTTTAAATGCTCGTTGTGCTGAAACTTGTTTTGAAATAGACAGCAAGGTATAAAACCAAATTTCATGCTATTGCTTCCTCTGTAGCCATTCTTATTTTCCACATACAAATGCAGGCAAGCATGTCGCACACCTTAGAAAAATCACCTGCCTGCATCTTTAGGAGAGGCAGCACTCAATGTCACTCCATGTCATTATCACACTTCCCAAAATAGTTCTTCTCTGTCAGTGTCTGCGAGTGCTCGTTCCTGTGGGCATCAATGCCTCATTTAAGAAGGTACAACAGATTGCCATTAGCAGCATATCTGGCCATGTTAAAGCATGACATCTCCATCACCTGAAAGTGCATGGGGAAACCGCGCTGCACCCAGCCACGGCTGGCAGTGTGGCCGGTTCTGCAGCATCGCCTTCAGGCTTATTAGCACTTGTCACTTGCAGTCTCTTCTGTTACTAGAATTATACCTGGGTTATCGTTCGTAGAGTCACACCCAGAGGT
Organism: Tadarida brasiliensis; assembly: GCA_030848825.1. Classification (NCBI taxonomy): domain Eukaryota; kingdom Metazoa; phylum Chordata; class Mammalia; order Chiroptera; family Molossidae; genus Tadarida; species Tadarida brasiliensis. The sequence goes on along the minus strand of CM061257.1, from coordinate 55,972,452 downwards.
TAGAGTTACGCTCTTGTGAGGAAGCAGGTGACACTGGTGTCCATGACCTGAGAGCAGGATTTCTACTGGCTAATGTCCTGGCTAAGGTCACAATCCTAATATTGACAGAGAGGCTGCCTTTGAGATTCTTTACCCGTAAAACGGGAAACGATATTTAACCGAGTATCTGACAGTTTCTGTTTGGTTTGGTTTTGCGGGGGAAGAGTGCCAACTGATATAATGGATATAAAAAAAAGTTAAAGTATAAACCAAGATTCAATGTAAAGAAGTGAATTTTTTATAACCAATTTGTACAAAAACCATTACAGTAGATTAAAATTTCAAACCATAGTTCTGATACTCTTACCATCCTTTTCACCTTCTTTCTGCCAGACAAATTATTAAAGGGTCTACGAAAAGATAACTTGATGTCTTCTGGAAACTTCCAAAGACCTTCATTCTGTTGTCATAAAATATTTTCATCTTTCAAAATTGTGAGGCAACTACTTGGAGAATGGGGCTCAGGACTGGGTTTAAACCACCGTGAGGACCAGGGGTTGGTTCAGGGTCTCCACGCCTCAGCTTTCTTATTGGTAAAATAAGGCAGGTAATGAAGTTATGGCAAGAGTATCTTTCTATTATAAAGTTTAATAATTATGTGATGGCAAATTTCTCAAAATAGGCCTCAAGAAAGAAGTATGATAAATGCTTGGTGGTGGTCTCCCAGTTACACCGATGGATTTTTCTTATTGTTTTATTGTCGATTCTTAATAAAAACGAGTAAGATATAATCCTTGCTCTTAAGAGGTTTACAACCTAGTAAGTAGGAAAAGATAAAAGCATTTACTATAAAGCAGAATGTGGTCAATTACTATTAGAATTCAGAAGAGGGAGGAAATACAGTCACATGAAATCAGTGGATAACATGTCCCTAAAGTGTTAAAGTATGATTTGAGCCTGGAAGGGCCAAGAGCCTTAATCATAGATGGAGATTAGACAGACGTGAAAATCTCAGGAGCACACAACAGCAAAGAAAAACATTCAACAGCCTGTGGATGAGAACTGAAACTGTAGGGCACTCTCTGACAACAATGGGTCACACCGTTTGGCACACTCAGCGCGTGTACAGGGCTGCGAAGATAGGAATTAAGGTAGACTAGGACACAAAATAGAAATACGTTAAAGCCAGGCGTTAGAGTTCAGAAGTAATGAGGATCCATGATAGATTTCTGAGCAAGGGATTAAAATGAAAATTTCAAAACTATACTTTAAAATGGTATCATCTGGAGGTGAATGAGGAAACTCGTGAGGAGCTCTTTCCAGGATAAGAAGGGACAAGAGGTGGCTCTATCTGGCTGCAGAGACGAGAACTGAAATGAAATGAAGGGAGGGATATTCTAGAGCTCAAAATTGTTCAGCTTTACAAATGTGTTGTTAGTGCCTACTAAGTACTAGGCACAGAGCACCAAAGTGTGGGAATAAAGAGATGAACAAGACATTGTCCTCTGCCTCAAGGAATGGAGTGTAGCTTATAAATTAAAAGGATGGTCTCCAGAAGTTGAAGTCTGGCTTCACAGCTTATAAACGGTGCAGCCCTGAGAAAGTTGCTTAACTTCTCTGTGCCTCAGTTTCCTTATCTGCAAAATGGGGATAGTTAGTAACATTCCTCATGGCATTACTGTGAAGATTAGGTGAGTTAGCATACGGCACTCAAAATAAGGTCTGCTATATAATAAAAAATTAAATATATAGCTATTTCTATTTTCACAAAAATGAATGAATTTTATAAGAAGGAATCTTAAGTGAAAGAAAAAAATTTTCAAATAGCAAAAAAAAAAAAGGGGGGGGGTCAATCATTTTTAAAAGTGGCTTTTAAGACTCTCAATCAACATTAGCTCAGCTGAAGACTGAATACAGGCAACTGGAAGCTTTATCTAATCCAATAATTTAAAGACATGCTCTCTCTCAGAGGAACAGGACGCTCAGAGCAGAAGAACAAATTATGTATTTTATATTAAATCAATAAGGAGGGTTCATGGTTGTAATAATTCAATCTGTTCTGTATTACTTTATCAATGACGGAGGTAGAAAATATTATGAGAAGCACACTTTATCCTTGACTATCTAGTTTTTCTAAGCTGTCTTTTTTGATTGAACAAGAAAGATATTTTACAGCTGAAGATTATACACACTATTCATAGAATAGATAAAATTTCACACATTTTCCTCTTGCTCCTCCTGTGTTATCTAACCAGGCTGTCTCTGATCCAATCCTAGAAAACTTTGAACTTATCCAGGGAATGTGGAAAATTGGAATAATAGATTATCACCAGTGATTAACACTGGGAATATTTTGGTTTTAGACAATAAATGAACTCCTGAGAGTTTATACTTACTCTAATCATCCTTATTTTTTCTGAAACTAAACTCTGAAACACTGTTGTGTCATAATCAAAACTGCTTATTTGTGTCAGCATGTATTTTAGGTTTCATTGTCGAAGATTATCCAATTCAACCTCAACACTCCTTAGTGACCAGTCTCTCCTGGAAGCCTATAGTCCTGAAACAAATTTCCTAAGCAAGATGGAGTTAAAGAAAATACTCATTTTCTAGGACTTGGAACATTTGTCCCAATTTCACACCTTATGCTGCGGCTCAGTTAGTGCTTGTAAGGCAAACCCTGCAGCCAGAAGGCAAATTCCAACCTTCCAACCTCACCTCTTCTTTTTTGTTTTTTGCTTTTTGGTAGTTTAAAATTTATTGGGGAGACAGACATGGTTCACATTCAGCTTGTGGTCAACTGTGACCTCTGGAACCTTTTAAAATGCATTTGTAATGGGTGATTTCCAGCCCTCCACCTCTCTTCCTTCTCATTACACCTTTTGCGCCCCTTCGACAGGAGAAGAGGCACTGACCTGTCTGTTTGCCTTGCGGTCTGCACTGCTTAGAGGAAGTCAAAACTGGAAACCTGGAGCCAGATGCTTAATTTACATTCAAATCCTGTTTCAAAGCTATAGTCTGTATAAGCCCCTTCATTGTTTGAAAATAATCCCCCAAATAGCTTCAGAAAAGGAAAGCAATTTGTTCACACAGCAAATATTTATTGAGCACCTACTGTGTGCACACATCACTGAAATCGCTCTAGTATGGAGTAAGGTCATGTGGAAGAGAGACAAAATATAGTTACTACGAAGCTTTTTGTTTGAGGAATACAGAGTCTAGTTGAAATACAAACACGAGTACATGAACTGTGCATCCCTAAAAAATTATGGATTGAAAATTTTCATTTCATTTTTTATTTTTCAGATTCACTGAGATGCTTATATTTAAATGTAAAATCATCTGTCTTTAAGTATAGAGAGTAACATGTCATTTCTTTATAAGAAATTGGGTAAAAGGATCATAGAGAGTTATTTGACATGAAGACACCAGACATAAATAAAAGGAGCTTCCCTAGTATACATCATAAATTTCAAAGATTAAATGAAATTAATTTTAATAAACAATGGTTACTTGCTAGTTTGCATTTAGACATGCTTGTAAACATTCCCTTTTTTTGACTTGCCAAAATTCAATTTGGGTATATACTGTCTCTATACTTAATTAGCAATGTATATATAAATTTCAATCCTTCCCCAATCACCAATTTAGGAAAATCAGTTATCTGCCCTCCACAAACACGGATCAATTATTTGAGTCTAGTTTTCACAACTAAATTATTCCTTACCCTATATTTCTGTCCCCAAGTGTAGAGTGGCACCAGAGAATAAGTACATGGTAATAAGTCCAGAGGGCATATGAGTCACAGGCTAAAACCTTAGAGCTTGGCACGTGAGATGTGCTTAACATCTAGAAATGTGGAACCCCTATCTAGAATTTCTACATTAAACAAGCGAGTTTATGGGGGAGAACAAAATGTATCCATTGTTAATTTAATTTCTCACTTTGTCTTTACCATATTCTCATTAGATTGAGTTTAATTTCTTTTACATAATTTCTGGGTGGACCAGAAACTAGTTGTATGAGCATGTCAACATGACTAGTATAGGCTCAGAGCATGGACTGAAGCCGGATTTCCCAGGTGTAGACCATGACTCTGCCACTCACCAGTTTTCTAAGCTTGAACAATTTTCTTCACCTCAGTGTTTTAGTTTCCTTATCTCTATATTGGAAATAATGGTATCAGCCTCATAAGGTGTGAGGATTAACTGAGTTGATATATGCAAAGGATTTAGCCCAGCTGGTGTGGCTTAGTGGTTCAGCATTGACCCATGCACCAAGAGGTGGCCGGTTTGATTCCCAGTCAGGGCACATGCCCAGGTTGTGGGCCTGATCCCCAGAGGGGGGCGTGCAGGAGGCGGCCAGTCAGTGTTCTCTTTCATTGATGTTTCTCTCTCTCTCTCTCCCTTCCTCTCTCTCTAAAATCAATAAAGAAAAAAAAATTTTAAAAAAAGCTTTAAAATGCTACTTGCCACAGTTTAAGCATTTCTAAGATTTTGCTGTTACATTACTACTGTTTCTTAAAATGATATCAACAATCCCTACTGCATCTCCCTACTTTCCATAACTGCTTAGGAAAGCCAAAACAGCACCCCGGGATGGAGATGAGTCTCTCCCTTTGACTTTTAAACATTAAAGTAACCTTTTTTTCTTAATCCAATTTCTATGACCTATCCAGTCACCAATATTTGTTTTTACTATGGTTCAAATAGGGTCACTTCAGTAGTCACAACTTGGCAAGGTGTCAACACAGGCATACAAAATTCATGCTAAGGAAACTGCCCCTCTTACATGCAACAGTTTATACTGAGTACTAATATTTTAAATTCTTAATAAAATTGTGCTTTCTTTTTTCCTTTCTTCTATCAATATAGTCAACAATTACAATTTATTTTATCTATTTCTAAAGAAAGAAATCAGTAAATAACTAGAGAAATTTAACACTCTACCTCTAAAATCTAAACAGAAAATCTTTTTCATCAAAAACAACAGGTTAATCCTGGCTTTGGAATCAGAGAAATTACATTAAAATGCATACACTGTGATTCATTCAAAACCTGAATATAGCAATATATAATCCTATAAAGCCACAGAGATTTTAGATCAAGGCAAAAAAGGTAAATCAAACCTGAAATGAATGGATTAGCGGAAATGGGAGCGTTACTGTAATATTTCTTTGTATTGAGTAATAGAGAAGCAGATTTTGTCAAATCTTTCTTTCTAATTCCCATCTGGAAAAGCCTTGCTCTGGAAATGAACATGTTTGAAAGGGATGCCTTTGACATCTGTAAAGTTAAAAAGCATCAACAATTGAAATGGGCTTAATCCCTCACTCAACAGCAGGTACTTTACAGACAATCATAAGAAGTGATGAAAGTCAGACACAGATGTAAAAATTGTTAGATTTAATCAGATTGGTCCTCTACCCCTGGCTTAGTCTACTCTGCTTTAGCGTCTACTTAACCTGGGTTAACTGAAGTAGATGGTCAGATATGTAAGGAATAAATCCAGGTCAAAAATCAGGTCTGAGATGTCAGGTGGTAACTTATTTTAACTCCATGAACCACCAAATACAGAAGTTTATTTTTTTTTATTAATAGTTTTGAGTATGTCATTGTGCATATTAGTCTTTATGAAACTGAAACTGGCCTAGTGTTTGCCCCTTTGAGACTCTGAAGTGAGAGGAAGAGTGCGTCAGAGGAAGGCCTGGCAGAACGACCAGAGCCGGCGGAGGTGGTAGACAGGAGAGTTCGTGGTTTTAACGCTGCCTGTTTATGATGCCGGCAATGTTCTCTGGAGCAGCACACACATTTAGTGGCTCTGAAATCTGTTCTGTGTTCACAGCTCCAGCTGTTAGGTGCCCAGTTCTTTTCCCACATGATTGGATGAACACAGAGGAGGAAGATGAATTTTATAATTACATCATCAAAAAGCAGTGTTGGTTTCACTAGTAATTGGTTATAAAAATTATGCATATCTATAAACTTATACCAAGATTTGGAGGGGAGGGGTTGAATCCAATTATTTACTCCAAATACCAAACTTCTGTCTTATGAAAAGTCTAAAAAACATGTAAATATGCTGGAAAAATGTGTCACCACTACTACTAAGCATAACTACTACTAGAGTCTTTAAATAGTAAGGTATAGCCCAGCCAGTGTGGCTCAGTGGTTGAGCATCAACCCATGCACCAAGAGGTCGCCAGTTCGATTCCTGGTCAGGACACATGCCCAGGTTGTGGGCCAAATCCCCAGTGGGGGGCATGCAGGAGGCGGCCAAACGATGTTCTCTCTCATTGATGTTTCTATCTCTCTCTACCTCTCCCTTCCTCTCTCTCTCTAAAATCAATAAAAAGAAAACAAAATTTAATAAATAGTAAGGTGTAGGTGTTTGTAAAGTAAACCAAACACTGGAGAGCTGGTTAGATTAGAGCTAACACTACCAGTAATAGTATTTTATTGCTTCTCCATTTATATGAAGTTGGGTGTGTTTTCAGACTGAGTAATACATGTGACTGTGCTCTTGATCGCTAACATACCATATACACAGAGTACTTGTCAGTATTATTACACTTCAATAATGGTAGAAATATCTTAAAATTAAGGGCACCATAGTCAAATAATGACTTACATCCAGAGAAAATTTTAAAACATCCCGTTCAGTTTTGTCTCATGTAAGATGAATGATGTTTCCTTCATCTCCTATCTTCATGAAATCTCCGTTTCAGTATAAAAATATCTGCGGGCTCCATATTAGCAACCTCTCTCCCTCTTCTGCGCTCAATCCGCACAACCACAAAACACGGGAAACTTTCAAACCGAATTGTTTCTTACCATATGGGATCTGAGAATAAGATCAAACCCAACCTTGACAAATGCCATGCAGCAAGTCAACAACTGTTCCTGGAGTCCTGGGCAATGCCTGGGAGAGCGCCTGCCAGGGCCTACTGTTTTCAAACGAGTTTCATTTCTCTAACAATTTAAATCTGCCAAGAGGAAACCGAGACAATCAAGCTCCGTGCCAAAAAGCCCCAAGCTTCAGCTAGAGATGTATCCTCTCTTTAGCCTGCTGATGAGAGAGGGAGCAGAGGGAGAGGAAAGGATAAAGATTCATAATGAGCAGCACAGAGGCTCGCTATGTATTTGGAATGCATTTGGAATGCCACAGCAGGACAGTTTCTGGCCCTAATTAAGTGACTTTGTTGAGCTCCATGTCCGAAAGAGAGTACCCTCTTCTTTTCTCTTTACCAACTACCATTACATTTGGGGTTGAATACTGTCTGGAACATGTCTTCCCACCTCCCCATCCTCACCCTCCCAGAGCGGTGTCACCAGAGAGACATCGTATCAGAGAGGCCACTCCCTTCTGGTCCAATTTCAGAACAAAGTCTTGGTGCCAAGGAAACCTTCCCGGGAAGACCCAACATGGCCCCTGCTCTCCGGCTCTTTCCTTCTTTATGTCACCTCAAATTCACTCACCCAAAGAGGTGAACAAGGAAGTCCAACTCTCCCATGGTCTCTAGCTGGTGAGGAGAGAAGGGCAAACAGGGGAGGGGGAGGGGGAGCTCCTGCTCCAAGGAGCCTTGTGCACTGAGGAGGGATGAGAAGCTGCCCTGCCAGCCTGGCACCAGCCTCCCCAGCACCTCAGGTCTCAGAAACGAGACCCACTGTTTCTTGCCACAGGTCCAGGTGGTAAAAATCCGTCGTTTATCCAAGCAGACACCTTTGCTCAGAACCCAAATCACAACCAGTTGAGATAAAAGGTGGTTGCGTATACACAAATGAGCTCCAATGTGTGCTATTTTGAGGTGTAATAGTTTCAGAGAGTTTAAGATCTTTCCTGTTTTTTACATTAGCTGAAATAGGATCTTTTGAATTAGGTTGTTTTGGATTCAAATCCCAGCCCCCCACGAACTAGCTGTGTGATCTTAGGCACTTTATAAATTGTCTGAGTTTCAACGTCCTCATTCTTAAAATGAGCATAAAAACTCACTTCACTGGGTAATTGTGGGGATGAAATAGGAGATCACTGTTGCAGAGCTCACAGAACTGTTGCAGTTACAGTGATAACAGACAGTAAGCACACAGCAAATAATAGCTATTCATTTTCAATTTGGATAAAAACATGCTATTCAATGATTTTGCTTATTTTAATCTTAAAATAATCATGAAAATATTTTGCTTTTGAAATTCTTTTAAGAGATTTTTTCCCCTCAGTCTTCTTCAATTAATCCTGGAAAATCCCTAACTTACTACATGCCATAAGGGTAAAGAAGAGCTTTATAATCACAATTAAATGTGAATTTGAAACACGCTGTGTTGGGAATAAATTGAGATGACCTTTCTGAAGGACAACTTGGCAATACTTGTCAAAGCAATGAGAATTCCATTTCTAGAAATGTGTCTAAAAGACATGATCAAGATATAAGTCTAATGATGTGGACTGCAACTTGTTAAAAATTGAAAACCATCTGTATGATTTTTTTGAGGTGATATAAAGAAGATTGCTTCAATACATTGATATATCCAGTGAAGTATTACGTAGGCATTAAAAATATTGTAGAAAAATGTTAAATCAGCTAAAGAAGTAATCACAAAATAAATTTTAAAAACACACTGAAAAACATTCCAGTATCCCATTAAAAATATATTTCCTGGAGCCCTGCTGGCTTGGCTTAGCGGTTGGAGCATCAGCCTGCAGACGGAGGGGTTGTGGGTTTGATTCCTGGTCAAGGGCACATACCTGGGTAGCCGGTTTGATCCCTGGCCCTCGTCAGGGTCACATGGGAGGCAACCAATCAATGTGTCTCTCTCACATCAATGTTTCTCTCTCTCTCTCTCTCTCTCTCTCTCTCTCTCTCTCTCTCTCTCTCCCCCCTCCCTTCCACTAAAAATATCCTCGGGTGAGGATTACCAAATATATATATATATGTATGTATTTTTTTCCCCCGGAGAAAAAAATGCCAGAAGGACACACCCAAATATTAACATCTTTACATCAGCACAGCAGGAGTATGGTTGATTCAATTTGGGTGTTTTTGTTTTTTGTTTTTTGTTTTCCTGGGATTTAAATTGCTTTTTGAAAACACATATTGATTAGTAATTTTTAAATAATATAAATGAATTTGCTTGAGCTTTAAATTTGACCACTTCATTGAAAACTTGTAAGTAATGATGCCCATATACTCAAGCATAAGTCCACACAAACTGACCCACACATATTTATTCATATTTCCCCCAAATGTCAGTCCATCGATATATATTATGCTTGCATAAAGAGACATACTTTCCATGATAGATGAAAAAGTCCTACTAAATTCCACACAGAAATCTGTTGATTTCTTCAAAGACTCCTTTAAAACCCAACTGTCAGCCCTATTTAAGAAATAGTTTCCCAATATCTTTTAATGGCTCTTCTTGGTCAAGTCTTCAAATGCCACTGAGCTTGCACAATAATTTCCCTTACAGCATATTAATTATGGTCTTAGCACCTCTGCCCACTCATGAAACCAGCCAAGTGTGAAATGCCTCTGTGCAGAGGAATAGTTCATATTTGGTACTTTATGTATTAATTACTTTTCTGTTTTTCCTAATCCAGACAGAAAAAAAAATAACCTACCCCATTTTGTAATAAATTGTCAACAAGGAAAACAGCAAACAAGTCCCACGTGCTGACCTACAGAAAACACCAGCACTCTCCTTTATCATCTCCTTCTGCAATTCTGCTGCTTACTGAGGGTTCTTCTCGTAGCAGTGACGGGCTTTCTTGTGTTTCAAAGAACAGATGTGAAGTCTGAGAAGCAAGTAATCTAAGTCATACCCCATTGTTTTGAGCCTGAAATCCAAAATACAGAGTCCAACTCAATGTCAACAGAAGAAGGTACACAGAGTACAATTAAAAACATTTAACAATTTGACAAATTATGATCTTCAAAGATAAAAAACATGGAAAGATGCTAGTATATTAAAATTCTACTTAGCTGTTATTTCAGCTGCCCAACAGTTACAATATAAATCAGTTTGACGATCTGAAAGCAGCAGTTTTAATCCTGAATTCTAGGAGCTTGTGTGCTCGCGCTCTCTCATCTTCTCTCTCTCTTTAATGCCAGTCATTCAGCCTGAACAAAAAATTCAGGTGACATTTTCTTGATTCAAGAGCTGTGTTCAGCAGTTATAAAGCTGCTGTAATTTACAGCAAAGAATAAAGCTAACCTAAGAGACCTCAACCCCAATTTGCTAAAACTTATTACACCTCATTGGCCACTGAATAGCCAAAAGATGAAAAAAAGGAAAAAAGAATGATCTGAATAAGAAACTTTACTAGCATTAGCCTAATGAGAAATGATTAGCTTAAAATTGCTCTGGCTACATCGATAGGTTCAGTTTAACACTATTTACGATGTTATGATTTCCTATTTCCTGAGTTATATGAAAGCCAAGGCAGTTACTGAAACAATACTAATGAGTCGATAGATGTTTTCAGATGTCTGTTTGACTCCTGAGTCTAGTTAAATGTCTCAATCAGATATGTGTAGCCTCTACTGAGTTCCCAGCTACTGAATTAATAACATGTCCGGAAAATATATACAATTGTCTAAAGCTATAGTGATTTTGATACTACAGATACACCAATTGTGTTGACTGCATTCACATATCACTTTATAAAGTGCTATGAGCATGCTGATCAAGTGACCCAGAATGTGTGATCATTAATAAGCAGCCTCTTTTAATGCCACCCACAGCTCTGTGAAGGAGAATGCACTGCCTGGGTTTTGCACCAACCATCTCCAATTCATGTTTTCAGTGAGAATCTAGGCTGCAGTATGTATTCCCTCTGGTTAAATGATTTGGGTAATGCTAAAGACTTGGGGATCAACTCATGGTCAAAATGTTACTATGTGAAAGGAAAGTAACAAGGGGCTGGTTTACCCTAAAGGAGCGTTCTTAATCCAAAATAACTGTAACATTCTCAGAGATTAATCCATAATGGTAAATTTGGTGAGGTGGCTTATTTCCCCATAATTTGCTAAAACGTCCATTATGTATGAACAGGTATATAAGACATAGTCTTTGTGGTACAAAACCCTGGTAGACAATGAAGTTTAGACTAGAAAAGGAAGTTCTAGAGAGTGATTTGGTGAGTCACAATTTTACACATGTGCCAATCATGAGACTTTTGAGAGTCTCAGATCTGTTAACTTGTAAAACTATGGATCAGAGGCTAAAAACCATATCCACTGCTAAAGAGGAAGGTAACACTTAAAGGTATTAAACACACACAAATCTAGAGCACATGCAGACTTTAGAACATCTACATAAACTTTCCTTAAGGAACCAAATAAACAGCAAATGCCCCTTCATTTATTACCACACCACCCTCATCGCTCAGGAGGTGGGTGTGTATGTGTTCCCTGCTTAGGTTGCTCACCCATTACACAACTCATATAGTGGTACCGCTAATTCAGTTATGGAAAAAGCATATATATATATACATATATATACACACACACATATATTAATTAGTATGATTTTAAATAAGTTTAAAAGCAAATCATTTCTTGCCTTTTTTGGTTTTTTGAGTCAGATTGAGTTGATCTGAAAATTATTAAAGAACATATGTTCTGCTTGGAACACAGTACAATTTAGAGTAAAATCACAAGACTTGAATAGAAGGAGGCCAAAGGTTAATGTTGGGAAGCAGAAATCACTTCTCATAAATTGTTGGCTTATAAAAATAAAAGGCTACTCTTTTGTTCTAGGTTCTAACTGTCCATCCATGGGTACATGGCAGTTATATAATACACTGCTGGGGCGGGGGGAGAAATATTTGAATGTCCAAGGATGCATGTGGTATCATTCTTTGAAAGCTTCCAACACTGAAATGTTTGTATTATTAACACCCTCTAGAATTTACTACAGTGACTAATTTGCTATAGTCACCAGACAGAAATCATGTAGCATGATTTACACTACTACAAAATCTTTACTAACTTGGGCACCATAAATTTGATCATTTAATAATTTAGTGCTAAATCTCTTCTTTTCATGAAACAAGAGTGATCATGAGTATTATTAATGCTATTTTTAGTTTTAAATTATGTCATTATGATAAAACATTCTACTTAATTTAATATTTCAACTCAAAATTAATTTTCAAAGTCTTTAATTCTAGTCAGTCTGCATAATTACAAGGTATTGTAATACTCTTGCAACTGAATCTTTAAAGTGCATTTAACAATAGAGAATGCTAAGTGAATATCTTATTTAGGTATTGTAGTTTAGAGTTGGTCTTCATTTTTCAGAATTCCAACAGAGAGCATTCTAATTAAGAAATAAAAAATCTCTTCATTCTTGAAAAAAGATAAACAATGGATAAAGCCATTTATATCATATTTTGATAAAAACCAGTACATAATTTCAAATTATTATGAATTTTCTATTTTATTTTTAAAAAGAAGCATTCTTTTGAAAAACAAACAACAGTTAACATATCATCTCAGATTGCACTCTTGTGCCACCTTCTTCCAATTCATAGCATCTGATGAATGGATAAGTGAATTCTGACATTTTGTGGAGAATTTCACATGCTGACAGGTGTTACTATAAAAGCAACTTGCAACTTAAGACCACCATCTACTGGCTCTGCCCAATGTTGCAAAAGCTATCAGTGTAGTATCCAACCAATTCTAAATGCACCCTGCTAGAAAATCTACACTTTGTCAAAGAATTTACTAAACTGATAACCATTCTTCAAGAAAATACAGGAACTAGAATCTATTGCTAGATTCAGTTACACATGATGATTAACTACAATTATTTTCACACAATAAACCTGATACTTTTGAATCAGAATTGATTGATAGAGAGGGATATCAAAATGTATGCCCTGCCACAGAAGATACTCAGTGGTAGTTAGGATTTTATTTAGGGACTACATAGACACTTTGTTAACAAGGTCCCTTTGTACTAATTCATATTGCCTTCCATTACTCAAGGGCCATGGTTTAGCATTAAGTTTCGTGAGATACTACCGCCAGGAAAGAGACATGGAATTGTAATTTAGGGTCACAACCTTCCCTGGAGCCTTTTAAATTACTGATTAGTAATTTCCAGAGCTAGATAAAAGTTGAGTTAAATTTCCTAAAAGCATTTACCTTAGCTCTGCTCCCTCTCAACTCGTTTGTTTTTAAATTTAGAGACAAAGCATTACATTTATACTACCCTGGAAAAAAATGTAATCCCTTGCTTTCCAAGTTCCTCAAATCACTTCATTCATTCAACGAATATTTGTTAAGGGTGCTAGGCTCTGTGGCAGTTAACGGGGATGCATAGGTAAAGTAAAAATACAATTCCATTGAACACAATTGAGGATTAAATGTATATCTATTTATATGCTTTCTGGTTCCACAAAGAAATAAAATGCACCACTATAACCAATTTCCTAGTACTGATATTAAAAATACCTTTAAGGAATTTGAAAAATCATGTATCCCCTTCCCAACGTCCATCTGAAAGATGTGCATAGCTAGTGGGCCACCGTTCATCACAGACAGATGAAGGGACTATCACAAGGCTGTTCTAAGCCCTCTGCTCATCTCTGTGTATCCTGTGAAGTCTCCACACATCCATGGTGATTTTTAATTTTTTGTGTGTGATTTGTTCCATCATTTTTCCAATTACCCAGACTTGAAATCTTGCCTCAGCTTTTCTGATTAAAATAGAAACGAGACAGAAACTCCCTCATCTTCCCAACACTAAATCCACCACTTTACTCGAAACTCTTAGTTCTGCCTTCAGGCCTATCTTAGTGGAAGACAGGCGCCACCCTCCCCCGCCTTAACAAAAGTTAAGTCTCCACTGCCCATTACACATGCCAGCCCCTGGATCCTCAAACAACTTCCCACTGTAAATAGGACTTTTTTAATGCAGTGTTATCAAGTTCCCCTCTCCACTGAATCATTCTCAATCAAAGAACCTTTAGTTTTGTGAATTACAGAAAATCTCCTTAACAGTCTACTGTCTGTTACCCTATCATACTTGCCCCTCCGCAGCAGAATTTTTTTTAAAAAGTTTGCTGTAGTCTCTGCCTCTATTGCCCCTCCTCCCATTTTCCCCTCATCCCATTCCAGCAGGCTTTCTGCCCAGCCATCCACTGAGATCACACATTGCGGTCACCAATGTCTGCAGATTTTCACACCCAACAGTAACATTTCTGTTCTCATCTGTATAGACCTCTCAGCAGCACTGGACCATTCTGTCCTCCTGCAAAGCCTCGCTGTTGTGGCTCTAAGATACTTCACTCTGCTGGTTTTTCCTCTGCCTTAATAGCGAGTGATTCCTTTGCTAGCTCTTTTTCCTCTGGAGACCTCAATACTGGGAAGCCTCAGAGTTTGGAGCTGGGACTCCTTCTCTCTATATATACCTTCTCACTAGGTGATGACATCCAGTCCCACGGCTGTGAAGAATACCCATATTTCCAGTGACTCTGAGATTTATTTCTCTAGCTTGAAGTTGACCCCAAACTGACTTTTAGATCCAACTGACCTCTTTGTAAAATTTTATTTTTTAATTACAGTTTACATTTAACACCATTTTGTATTAGTTTCAGGTATATTGCACAGTGGTTAGACAATCGTATACTTTACACAGTGATCCCCCTGATATTTCCAGTACCCACCTGGCACCACACATAGTTATTACAATACTATTTACTGTATCCCTGTGCTGTACTTTGCATCCTGGTGACTATTTTGTAACTACCAATCTATACTTCTCAATCCTTTCACCTTCTCACCCAGTCCCCTAAGCCCCCTTCTCTCTGGCAACCATCAGTCTGTTCTCTGTATCGATGAGTCTGTTTCTATTTTGTTTGTTTATTTCGCTCTTTAGATTTCACACATAAGTGAAATCATGTGGTATTTGTCATTCTCTGACTGACTTATTTCACTTGCACTGTTATTTACAATAGCCAAGATATAGAAGAAACTTAAGAGCCCATCAATAGACAAGTAGATAAAAAAAAGTTGTGATACACATATACGATGGAATATTACTTGGCTATAAAAAAGAATGAAATCTTACCATTTGCAACAGCATGGATGGACTTAAAGGGTACTATCCAAATGACCTCTTGATATTTCCACTTGAATGTCCAATACGCATCTCATCTTATTAACATGCCCCAAACAAAACTGCCAAGACCTGCAAAACCTCTTTCCCTTGTTTTTTAAACATGTGAATACATAGCACTACACTCTGTCTAGTTGCTCAAGCAGATATTTAGAAATCCTTTCTTTCCTCTCCTTCCGATATCTAATCCAATCTGCAAATCTTGTCAATTCTATCTCTGAAATAGTTCCTCAATCCATGAAGTCCATCTTTATAGCCACAAACTGGGCTGCTGCTATTGTCTCCGAGCATGTTGCTTGGCTTCTGCTCTTGTTATAGTACTACAATGTCTTTTTCACACATTGGCCAGAGTGACTTTCTTTGAAACAGAATTTAAATCACTAAACTTCCAAATTAAAACCCCCTAATCCTGGTATCCAGTGCCCTGTATAATGGAGGCTCTGTTTATTTCTCTGTCTTCATCTCTTTATACTCTGCCCACTATACCCCAGGAACATTTGCCCTACTTGGGTTCCTCAAGCATACCCAGCTCATTCTTTCCTTGGGGCTTTTGTACGTGCTGGTCCCTCAGCTGGGACACTTGTCCCCAGATTGTTAAGACAGTTTGTTGTTTTCCATCATTCAGACCTCTGAATATATGTTAATGAGAACTTATCTGCCTTGTTCACCATGGCACTCCTAGGAGACAGAACAGTGCATGACACTTGGTAGATGCTCAATAAATGTTCATGAACTTAATGAATGAATAAATTACTGGCTAATTAATTAAATTGGATCCTTAATTTTTCCAAAATATCAGCCCACATCCAGTGAGGCCAAGCCCTGACAAGTCTTACTTCATGCTATCTATTTATTTTTCTTCCTCATTCCTATAGCCACCACTCTAGCCCAGGTCCCTATGACTTGAATTCTTCACTGCCTCCTGAAAACTCTTTCTTCTGCCCATCTGCTCAGCCATACTATGGAGGCAGAACAGTGCACTGATTAAAGCATGAGCTCTTCAGTCAGACTGCCTAGGTCTCAATCCCAGCTCTGCTTCTTACTAGCTCTTTGCTCTCGGGTAAGTTATTTGGCAAGTCTGTGAGTCTGTTTCCTCATCTGTATAATGGGGATGATTATGGCACCCATCTCAGAGACTGTTATGAGGAATTGGTGACTTTCCCATGGTAATCCATGGAAAGTATTTGGACCAGAGCCTGAAAAGCATCAATGACTATTCATTTCTTTCCTGCCTACTCAATTAATCTTCCTAAAACACTGCTTTTCGTACATCACTCCCTTACCCAACCCACCCTGTAATTTTGGATAAAAACTTATTCCAAGTCCTCTGAACTCCCAAATAATTAAAAACTTGTTTTTTCCTTCAAGGCATTCCTCAATGTAGTATAACTTTCTTTACATTAATGTCCTTCACTCCAATATATGAATACTTCCACTTAGTCTGGCCCATGAGCCCACTTTTATTTCAGTTAACACCTGCTAAGCACAGGTCCTGGAGCCAGCATCGTGGCTGGATACATACGAAAATGGAAGATATCACTTTTCCCCTCAAATTCTTCAGAGTCTCCTAAGTCAGTCAGTGTTCTCCAGTTATACAAAACAGAAACTGACTCTAGAAACCTTAATAGAGAAAATAAATTTATCAAAAGGATATGAAGCATCTTACAGAATCCAAGAAAAAACTGGGGGTGGGGGGTGGGGAACAGGCTCACAAACATTAAGAGCCAAGGTAGGTCCTAAGTTATAGGAACTACAGAATGGTATCTTCAGGGTCCTAATCCCAGGAAGAGTCAGTGTCAACAACATTTTATCGCTGTGTCTCTCTTCTCAAGAGTCAAATCCCAGGGAAATGACATCTAGTCAAAAACCCAGGATTTAAGCTGGCCTGGGCCGCACGCCCACCCCTTTGCTAGGGGAAGGTATGGTATCCAGAGGAGGAAGGATAACTCCCCAAAACAAAATTGGAGTGTTCTTACAAGAAAAGACAAAAGTACATGCCAGAAAAAGCAAAAACTATTAATACCCTTTATTAAAGTAATAGCTTATACTTATATAATTCTTTATAATTTAATCATTTGTACATCCCATGATTTTATACATTCCTCACAAATATAAAGAATATGAATCCAATGCTCAGAAATGTTAGGAGGTTTGTCCGGCTGGTGTGGCTCAGTGGTTGAGTGTTGACCCATGCACCAAAAGGTCGCCGGTTCAATTCCTGGTCAGGACACATGCCCAGGTTGTGGGCCCGATCCCCAGTGGGGGCATGGGGAGCCAATCAATGTTCTCTCTCATTGATGTTTCTATCTCTCTCTCCTTCTCACTTCTTCTCTCTCTAAAATCAATAAAGGGAAAAAAAATTAAAAAAAAAAAAGAGGTTTGCCCAATCTGGCAATGGATAGTTGGAACTCAAAAATAAATTCAGCCCCAAGTCAAAAATTCCTTCATCCTTACCTTAGTTGCCTA
Organism: Tadarida brasiliensis; assembly: GCA_030848825.1. Lineage (NCBI taxonomy): Eukaryota > Metazoa > Chordata > Mammalia > Chiroptera > Molossidae > Tadarida > Tadarida brasiliensis. Next base: position 55,954,879 of record CM061257.1, on the reverse strand, counting down.
TTCTTTTCTCCTAACTTTCTTTCTTTAACCTTCATTTCCCTTGCTAACTACTAGCCTCTTTGTAGATACAGTTCAAGCTTAGCTGCCTCCTGGAGTCTTTACAAACTGACGCATATTTTAACCATTGCGTCTCTCCAGGAACTTCTACAGAAGTGATTTACACCTGACATTCGGTACTTAGCATTGCCTTCTTGCATTGTACTTTGTATATTTTTATGTAAATGTTCTAAACCCCCAATAAAATAACTCAGTTGTAGCCTCTACTGTACCTTTAGAGCTTCTCGAATATCCCAGTATACCCCAGGCTGAAAAAGGTCCAGGCGTGTTTGCCAGTACTGGTTGTCTGAGAGGAGAGGGACGTACCTCCCAGAACATGTCTTTTGTGTTTGTTTCCTTTTTCAACTGGGCTCTCATCTTCCACCCAATAGCACCAGGGGTATTTCTTATTACCTGAGAAGTCCTGGGTTATTTCCTCTAAGACCCTGCCAGCTAATACCTTGGAAGTCAATGTGGTTCTGAGATAATCAGATATAAAGCAGGTTTACAACACACTGGATCATGTCACTTATCCAAAATACTTTTAGGCACACAGAGATGCTCAGAAGCTCTGGCCAGCACTGGGTTCTCAGAGCCAAATTTGGACATAATAAGCAAAGTGATGACCTGCAGTTGAGATCCCCACAGTATCACCTTCTAATCTACTGTATAATTAACTTCAGTTACTATGTTCGTCCTTTTTAAAAAATAATAATAACAATTTTTTATTGATTTCGAGAGAGAGAGGAAGGGAGAGTGAGTGAGAGACAAAAACATCAATGAGAGAGACTCATCGGCTGCCTCCTGCATGTCTCCCACTGGGGATAAAGTCCGCAACCCAGGCATGTGCCCTGACCGGGAATCGAACCCGACCTCTCAGTCCACGGAATGATGCTCAATATACTGAGGCACACTGGCCAGGCGATATTTGTTCTTTATTGCCTGTTGCTCCCAGTAGAATATACACTCTCAAAATCAGATATATTTACCCCTTGTTCCCTGATGTACCCCAAGTCTCTATAAGAGTGTCCAGCACATAGCAGGTGCTCGACACACATTTTTTGAGCTAATGGATGAGAAATACAAATGAGCATCCTAACGTTCTGTAGATTTAGCAACTACCAGGACAGTCTATAGCATCAAATCCAAATAGAGTAGGCAACACAAAGGTGAAGCCAGGAGGCATTCTGTGAGATCCTGAACCTGCGAGGGAGAGAGCAGTTCATGGGGCCCCTCTGGCCTGTTCATAGTTGGAAAGGATTAGGGACATTAAGGTAACTGGGAAAATAGTAATCATTTTGTGTACATTATTGTTCTTCTTTCTAGATGAGGAAATAGAATTGGAGGAGTCATACTCCCCAGGTTACATAGCAAGCAAATTGTAGGGCTAAATAGAGAACCCAGGACTTAGGCAAAATTGAGCTCAGTTCCGAAGAACACTTATTAGAGCCGGTTAGACTTGTGTTATCACCCTGGCCAGTTATATATTCACTCTAAGTCTCAGTTTCTCAATTGTTAAATGAGAATAAAGGCCATACATGTCTCCTAGAGAGAAAACCTAAGTGAGAAAATTCATGCAAAGCACTTAGTTCAGTGCCTAGCACACAGTAGTTACCAATATACATTACTAGTATAATAATCTATTATAAAAATCATCATTGTTATTTTAATCGTCAAACTAATATTTATTGAAGGTCTACTGTAAAGGATGTTAAAGATGCAATGTTAAGATGTGATTTTCAGCTTTCAAGTCTAGACCTCAAACAGATAAATTAAAAATGAGATATGAATGGTAGAGATAAACCCAAGAAACAGCACAGGGAAAGCCCTACTATTATGCCCCGAGGGGTCCAGAAGGCTTCCTGGCAGAGATAACTCTGGAGAGAGACACCCCATAGGATTATCTAGGAGTTTTTCAAGCAAAGAAACATGAACAGGGCATTGTTATCAAAGAGAACTCTAAGAACAGTTATATGTGCATGACAATAATAAGCAGATTTACAACCAATTTCCAAGAAGAGAAGGTGAGAAATGGGACTGGAGAAGTAGAACTGGACCTTGAATGACATATCGAATACTTGAACCTTCTTCTTTGGCAAAGTGAACTAATAGGATGTGTCTAAGAAATAACACAGCATGGTCAAGACATTCATTGGCTAGACCACTGGCAACTGAGTGGAAGACAAAACTGAAGGAGGCAAAAAATAGGAGCAGGGATTTTAATTGGAGGGTTACTGCAAGAGTCCAAGTGGGAGACAAGGGACAAAATTAAGGCAGTCGAGAAAGGACAGCAGAGGCGGAAGAAAAATGTGCATCCCTAGAAGTGGTTAACTGAATGGCGTTTAAGTTGAGGTTGGGTAGGCAAGATAGTAATTGGGAGTCTAAGGAATGGAAATAAAAGAATGGGAAGTTTCTACTGGCCAGATTTTTTCTAGAGTTTGCAAATAAATCACTTCAGGTCACCTGGTGAGACAGTTATTTTCAGCTATTCTTCTTCTTTTTTTTTAATCCTCACCCAAGGACACTTTTGCATCTATCTTCAGATAGAGTGGGAGGGAGAGAGGGGGGCAGAGAGAGAGAGAAAGGTCAGTGTCAGAGAGACACATCGAGTGGCTGCCACCCACACAGCCCCGTTGGGGCCGGGGACAAACTGCAACCGAGGTACATGCCCTTAGCGGGAACTGAACCCGGGACTGTCTGGTCCACGGGCCAATGCTCTAACCACTGAGCCAAACTGGCCAGGGCTATTTTCAGCTATTCTTATGGTGTCATATGCCTGTCTCTTTCTCCATGGTGGTACACATACGTTTTTGAGGACTTACCAGTCTCTATTGACCTTTCCTGTCTTTTCTAGTCAACGTTTGCATTTTAAATTTGTTCCCCTTGCAAGCAAAAAACAAGATCAAAAGAGCAAGATTTCCAAGTAAGAGCCAGAAGATTAAAAGTCGTATTGGCTTTAATGAATTAGCACAGTATAAAATGGATTAGATGCTCTAAGTCTCAGTTTCTAATAGCAGAATCTTCTCCTCATGCAAGCAACTGAGCAAGACATATAAGGACTTCTAGCAACAGAAATAGGAATTCAAATATTCTAGTCTTTGAAAATATCAAATATATTATCAAGGTGATTAAGCCATGGTTTGATTAAGGCCTCCACTCCACACTGTAAGGTTCTGAAACAAAGTTAAAGTAAAAAGCACTTGTAGGTATCCAACAGACTCACTGTAAGTTTAACATGCTGCCTACAGCATATCCTTTCAAGTCCTAACTCACGTAGCTCTGATGATCGTATTTTTATCGAAGCCCTTTCATTTCTCTTTTCTGTTCGTTTTAAATATCTCAATTTTATAATCCTTGTCCCTAGCAAACTAGAATCATGCTCCGTCTTCATAATTCTGCGTTTTGATTGCACACTTGTATTTCAGAATAATTCGCTATCGTCACACAAATATAAAATCTAAGTTCTAAATCAATAGAATGTGCATAAAAATCAGTGTTACTTTGTAAGGTTCATGTCCTTTGGTTATCCATTTTCCTAGTATATATACGACAGAAAAGATGAGCTAATTATATAGTTGTTGAATGAATGAGTGAAAATATTGTCTTACTCTAAGACTAAGTCTCTGGTAGATTATCATTTCTAGAATGGTACCCAAGTTGTAGAAAAAAAAATCCTCAATTTTCCCCTTTCTTATGACAACATTCATTTAAATTCTTCGTCACCTCTTCCTGTGAAAAAACATTGTCTTCCTCAGAAATCTCCATCATGAAACCATGTACTATGACAATTGTGTTTAGAGACAGAACTTGGTCATTATTTTTTCCAAATGATGAGGCATATAGATAATACAATATTTCAACTTGGCAATATATCTGTACTGTGTTACTTAATGACCATCAGAAAGAAGAAATCTATGGGAATCTCTGTAGAGAGAGAGTATTAGAATATAATTACTTAACAGATTCCTAAGTAATTTTTAAACTCCCTGATGGTAGCTATTTATAGATTCATATTTCTTTCAAGCCATCAACGACTAGGACCTGCAGTAAGATCAAGGACCCATGATAGGTCCTGGTTTTCAATCTTCAGAAAACTAGCACATAGCACTTTCCCTGGAAAGCAAAGAACAGGAAAATTAACTATGTTAAGTTTCTACTATGTACTTGGCTATAGATTATTACTTTCATGACTATTACACTATGTTTTGATCCCTACAAGAGGGGCCTCCTTGAATGTGTGCTTCAAGGCTGTATCCAGAGCCTAGTCGTGCCAAACACATAGTGGATGTTTAATAACACCAATGATAGCTATGATTGACTGGGTTCTTATTACTTGCTGTGCACTGTTCCAAGCCCTTTTCACATGCTAATTCATTTGATCCTCATAGCCATGCTATAGAGTAGGTATTATTTTCATTTTATAGAAGAGGAAATTGAAGCTAAGAGAGGTTAAGCAACTTGCCCAAAGTCACACAAGTAGCAGGGCTGGAATGCAAACCTGGGCAGCCCAACTTCTGTAGCCCATGCTTAATCACTACACTAGACTTGGAACAAATCAACATCATTTCTTTCAGGAACTGGTACCTTTTTATACTGAGATAGCTCTGAGAGTCATGCAAATGTATCTTTTCCATAGCTAGAGAGCTTGCCTTCTGTTGCACAGATAAAGCAGTAAGTTTCCACTCCTGCTTTGTAAATCCCAGGTAAAGGCTCTTTCTCCTGCACTTCACCTCTTGTTCTTCACAGCTCAGTACTAATCATTAGCCCATAATGCAGTGTAGAATTGCCAACACTATCCCGATGATGTAGTTATTTCCAATTGGCACTTGGGAGCAGTGAGGATAGGAGGCATTACTCATAGCCAAGAGTACAGATGTTTCTAATTGCTTTCCATTACCAAGAATAACAGCTGTTTACATCTATCAGCAAATAATTCACAAGAGCTCCAGACTATTAAGATAACACACCCCACCTGGTCACCATCACAAGTTGTCAAGGCCAAGACAGAGGCTGCCAGAATCCCCATTCTGCATCTCTGTTCATCAACTGACAGCATGTGTCACCTTCAGATATCCTTATGCTACCCCACAAGCTCTGGCTTCTTGGTGGCCTGACACATCAAATGAACATATGGATTCTTCATGGCTTTGCAGTAAATGTTTTATGGTTATCTTGCAGCCAAGGACAGCTGACATGGACAAGCGAGAGACTTTCAAATAGCCTGATGAAAGAATTTCTGCACTTTTTTTTTTTTCTCACAGAAGAGGAAGTAGTGTTCTGCTTAGAGGAGTTTTGCAGCTGCAATGTACTTAACTTCCTTTAATGCCCCAACAAATTGCACTGGGTGATAGATTAGGCAGTTCAATGGCATCCCAGGGACCTGGTCACATGCTTGGCTATATCCCCAAAATGGACAGACAATGTTAACAGTTCAGTGAACTTTATGACTGAGTTTTATTGGCCACAAAAGAATACAAATATTGCAACACATCATAGATATTTGGAGTTAAAAAGACCAATAGTGCCTCTTTGCCAATGCAACATTGATCCCTACTGTATTTTTTTTTTCCAGCCTAGTTTAAAGTGACTTGGGTAACTTCTCTCTGCTTTTTTTTTTTTTTTCTTATGGAGATGATTCCAGAGTCTAATAAAACTTTCTATGTTACAGCTTCCTCTGCATTTATGTCTGAATTGACTTTCCACACATTCAAACACATAATATTTAAATACATGGATTTTTTTTTAATTTATAAAAATAATAGAATATCATCTATTTAAAACTATGACAAAACTACATAAATTGAAGATTTTCCTTATGGCTTATGGTAACTTGTCTCCAAAGTACCCATTATCAATTCCTCCCTTCCTTGTACTTATGTGTCATTCCCCAATCAAAAGGCAGAATGCGTGGAGTCCTTTGCATCTGGGCTGGCCTCTAGCTGCTCTAACCAATAGAATATGCCACAGTGATACTTGGATATTTCTGAACCCAATTCTTAATAGGACAAGCAGTTTCTGTTTCCCTTAGCTTGAAACTCTTGTTCTGAGGGAAGCCAAGTACTATGTATGAACGCTTACTACCTTGAGACTTCCATGATGTAAGAAAGCCCAGCGTAGCCATGTGGAGGGACCGTATGGAGAAGAAGTGACAATAGCTTCCCCCAGCTGTTCCAGCCATCTTGCCCAGGTGCTTGAGGCTCATGAGAGAGAAGAAGCTATCTTGGACACTCCGGGATCCCGGCCAGCCATCCCAACTGTCTCTAGCTCTTCCAGTCATCCTAGCTGAGGCTCTAAATATCATGGAGTGGAGACAGGCTGTCCTTGAATTGTTGACATAGAGAATTTTGAACACAATAAAACATTTTTTTAATGTTATGCAGCAATTGGTAACTGGAACACAGCCCCCACTCCACGTTCCGTGAATCTCTATCTGTTACTTTTTTAGTATCACTCCACAACACTGATGATGCAACCTATTAGAGGGAAATCATAATTAGTACAATAAATACCATTGTAGTTTCTAATCAGAAAGAGAGAGAGAAGAAAGGTAAACGCTCCAAATGCATCTTACTCCTCTTTTCCTCCGGTCCATGTCTCATACCATTGTCAGTGAGGAGTTTAGCACTTTACCCACAAAATAAATGATTATGTATTTTAGATTTCTGCTACCGCACAGGGTATCAATTCAAATCACTGTACTTAGTTTTTCTGATCTAAATATAAATCCAACAGTCTGGTTTGAATTAAAATAAAATCCTCACTTCCTTCCAGGAAATTTGGTTATTTTTAATAAAACTCCAACAAATTTGGGAAACTTTACAAATTCTCTTTTTATAACATCAATTATAAATCTGTAGATGCTGTTGGGAAAAATACTAGTTTTGAAACCTTAAGGAGTGCTTGTACTACTCACAAAGATGTTGCTGTACAATATAGCCTTATTTGTATACATAGCATAAATTATATATGTGTGTACACCAAGTATAGATACACACACACACACTTTAATGAGGAATAGTTATAATATACATTAACAAATGTACAGTATTCTTCCAGTCACTTTATATCTGCTTAATGGTCCCGAAAAGGGCACTGCATTAGAACACAGGCCCTCTGCATCTAGCTCGACATTCAGCTCCTTACCACATACCCTCCCTAATTAGCAGACCGCCCTGACACTGAGAGGTCCCTTTCATTCCTCAAGTTTATTATTCTAATATAGTCATACTGTATCTTCTTACCTTACTTATTACTTATGCATTAACCAAATGGATTTGGACAGCCTAATTCATATTTCACAACATTTAGTAAGAAATTTAACATTTCAGCATTACTTAAACATTTTCTTATTTTAGTCTAATTTTTAGCAACATTAGGAAATAGCTACTTCTCTCTTAATATAGTAACTTTACAATGCTAAAATATTGATATAGACTCACTCTCAAAGTTGAAAAGCAATATTTCCCCTAACTGGATTCAATTATTTAGCAATGGCATGTGTTCTTGAACTACCAAGAAATCGCACTGTTTAATGTGCATAAAGAAACAAATATTTTGTTTTGTTTTACAAAGAAAAAAATGCATATTCATGACTTTAGCTCAATTTAGAGGAATAAATTCTTTATGCAATTATTTGTTACTACAGTGAGAGATCTTCAAATAAAGAGGTACAAGATAGATATACAATCGTTTCAGTTTTTCTTTTGAAATTGCAGAATGGTCCCAATTACTTTTACTCCAGTAAAACACAGTCTTCACTCGCCAACAGCCCATTCCGAAGAGGAAAGTGAAGAGGTCTCTTCCAGGGCAATGCTGGGCAGCGTTATAGCAGGGAGAGGCCGGCCTCCTCGACTTTCATCATTCACCTTCTCATACCTTTCCCTCCATCTTCCATTCACACTAAAATGATCTGTAAAATGTCTAATGAAATCAGTTCTAATTTCTGACATGGACTCTGTAAGCGTTATAAATGTCTGAAATGAAGCTACATAAGTTATTGCTTATTCCCTTTATATATGAGACCAGCCTTAAGTTTGGCACAGATTTTTTTTAAACTTTTTATTTTGAAATGATTATAGAGTCATTAGAAGTCTCAAAAACAGTACAAAGAGTCCCTTGAATCTTTGATCAGATTCATTAATGCTCCACATTGAAATTTCCCTTTTCCATTGTCCATATAAAAACACAAGAAGACAAGTATATTCTTAGTAAACAACTAAGTTGCACTTGCATTTGTCGTCAAGGGCTGCAGGAAGACAGCTAATTATTAATCAGACTGCAAGCAGAATGATGCTAATATAGTGCTGGTGAACATACTTGTCTCCAGGCTGGCATGATATGGCATGCAAGTTGGCATGCAGTGTTATATGAACATATGGCAAGCAGAAGCTGCTGTTTCCTTCTAGGAAACAGCGACGGAAACGTCAGCTCTATAGTATGGAAGACACCCCCCCCAAAAAAAATAAATTCCTTAGTGCTGCTGAGGGTGAGTGCATGTGCCCTTTCCCAGTCACGTGGTCTCACGTTAGCAGCCACAGGGACCGGAGTTTGCGTTCCCCGAAGAGGAGGGCAGAACCAGAAGTTCTCCTAGAAGCTGTTACGTCAGAGCACCCAGTCCCAGGCTTCCTATTTGCAGCTATGAGACTTCATCATAAAAAATGAAAACTACCTGGGCAGACATCAACCATTCCAGTAGTTTAGCCCTTTGCCTCCAAGCCAGTATGCACTTAGAGCTAGAAGAATGTGTAAGGATCTACCTTCCACAATTGAAGAAACAGAAACATTCTATGGCTTTTCCAAATGTTCAGAGTCTGGAAGAATATTTAAGGATTTCAGCATTTCTGGAATTCCACTGCCAAAGCGGTTCATCCTTCATTATTAGTCTTTCCCCAAGTATGATAATCTTTACTGTCTGAAAGTTATCCAACTTTTACCTGAATCTCCACCACTGACATTCATTTTCTTCATTCTGTTCTCTGTGGCAGTAAAGTACATTTAGTATATAACAAACTTACATCCTTTTATTTAATCCTCACCTGAGGATATGTTTTTCATTGATTCTAGAGAAGGAGGAAGGGAGAGGGGGAGAAAGAGCGATGAAACATCGATTGGTTGCCTCCTCTACATGCCCTGACCAAACCCACAACCTGGGTATGTGCCCTGACCAGGAACTGAACCCATGACCCTTGGTGCACAGGGAGACGCTCGAACTAACTGAAGCCACATGGGTCAGGGCTCAACTTGCATCTTTTTGAAGACTATTATTGAATTTCTCTCAGCTTTCCTTTAGTCAAAAATATATGTGAAGTTGCTTCAGGAAGAAGGTTGTGATTTTGGTCTATGCTTTGGACCATTTATATCTACTCAAAGCACTCTTATTTGCTTAAATAGGTAAGCTTGATAATATGTGACTGAATTATCCTATTCTAGAAATTCTAGCATATAAAGATAAGTTAACCAAACATGCTCTGTCTCTCAATGTATTTTTTATTTAAACACTTTTAAATTCATGATTTGGTAGACTAAGCGACTCGCAAAGGTTTTACTGATTTAATAGGATACTTCTTCAATGAAAGAGTGAAGTCCTAATTACATTCAACAAATTAAGGCGTTTCTTCCCCCTTGGCCCCTGTTTTCTGCTCCCAAATGGAGTGGTGACTTAATAAAGCTACTGGAGAACAGAAAGGGAGGGATCCCCTGAGGCCTGATTGCACCCTGAAACTCGGCACTCCTCACACTAATCATGGGAAGAGTTCCCCAGGTGCCTTCCAATGAAAGGAGGCATTTATTCAAGTTGCCCTTTCCCTGCACAGATTCTCGAGTGTGGAGTGTGTAAACTGTCAGCTTCTATAAGAACTTGGCCTCGAGGAAGCAGCATGCCAAACTGCAAGAGAGCAAGGACCTCCGGTGCCCGCCCCGCCCTACCCGTGCCGTCGTGCAGAGGGGAGAGAGCCCGAACAGTCACTGCCACCCAGAAGCTTGGTTTCTTTTCTCTCTTCAGGCAACCCTGTGAATACGTGTTTTTCATCGCTGTGGCTGTTGTCATTACTGGATGTTTCTGTGTGATCTGGTGTCTGTCCAGGGGCAGAGCCCCCACCAGGATGCGCGCCGGGCGGAGAACCCGGCTGCCGAGGGGGCTGCCCCCACCGGGGATCCGTCTCCGCAAGCGCGGATCGTATGGACTCCTTCGCTAAATGACTTCGGGGGAACAAGGCTTTGGCAGAGGCCTGCCAGTCCCGCACTCTGTTATAAAACCGAATGCCCGTGTAATGGACGCTCGGGAGGAGTGGGGTGCCAGGGCAGGTGGGTGGGCGAGAGTCGTGTCTGAAAAGCAGAGACAGCAGTGGAGGGCGGAGCAGAGGAATGCGAGCCTACAACCAAAGCTGCCCAACAGGCAGAACCAAGCAGGGATGCAACTGATGCAAAGCACTGAAGATCGTTTTTATAAGGATTTCAACCCTAATAATTTTATAGGAAAGAAATCAACACTTAACAAACACATACAATATTTTAATAGGGGGTTGAAAATGCTTCAAAGAAAAATAAAGCAGGATGAGGGGAACAGAGAGCGGTGCACAGGGGATTGGTGTTATTTCGTGGAAATTGGTCTGGAAATGCCTCTCTGATCAGTTAAAATGAGCTGCGATCTGATGAGGCGAGGAAGTAAGCCCTGCTTAGAACTGCAGGAAGCTTTCAGGCAGAAGGAACAGTAATGCAAAGGCCCCGAGGCAGGAGTGCCATGGCTGTCAAGCAGGAAAGAGCTCAGTATTTCAAAGAACAGGAAGGCACCCCTGTGGGTAAAAGAAAGTAAGTTAGCCCCGCGGGTGTGGCTTAGTGGACTGAGCATCCTCCCACGGACTGAGAGGTCCTGGTTAGATTGCAGGTCAGGGCACAGGCCCTGGTAGTGAGCTCGGTCCCCTGTAGGGGGCCTGCAGGAGGCGGCCCATCAATGTTTCTCTCTCACATCCATGTTTCTATCTCTCTCTCCCTTCCTCTCTCTCTAAAATCAGTAAAGGAAAAAAATTTTTTTTAAATATTAAAAAAAAAAAAAAAAAAAGAGGAAGAAGAAAGTTAGAGGGAGTGTCTTAGAGGGAGCAGGGGCCCAGATCAGGTGGAGTCGGGATTCAGCATAATACTTTGAAGTTTTTGTCTCAGTGAGTGGGGTAGCAATGGAGGGTTTTGACCAGAGAACTACTTAATTTAATTCAGATTTTAAAAGAACTCACTTCCTTGCTGTGTGGTGAACAGCTTGCAGAGGAACCAGGGTGGTGGAGTGGAAGTAGGGCTGTACTGGCAGAGTGAAAAAACATCATCAGACAAAATATCATGTGAAGGTAAAGCCAACAGGGCTTGCTGATAAAATGGGTACAGGTTCTAGGAAAACGAGAGGCGTGAAGACGACTCCAGGCATTTTAATCAGAGCAACTGGAAGGATGAGATCGCCGTTTATTGAGCTGGGGAAGTCTGGGAGAGGAAGGCATTTGCGAGAAAATTAAGAAGTCTGTTTTAGATATTTTAAGTTTGAAATGCCAATTAGAGATATAAACAGAGAAGTTGAGTGGGCAGTTAGATAAATAAATGTGAAGTGCAGAGCACAGAGAGGCTCTGTCGATGGGATCCAGCAATGAGAGGAGGTTGAGGCTGGAGCCTCATCAGGCTAGAGATGGTCATCAAAGCCACAGAACCAGATGAGATCCCCTGGGAAGTGAGCACAGATGAGAAAAAGTTTAAGGACTGAGTCCTGAAGCAACCTAGCATTCACAGAAAGTGAGAATGGTCCATTAAAGGAGGCAGAAGAAACGGCCAGTGAAAACCAGGAAGAATGCTGCCCAGCTTAGCACAGAGCGTTGTCAAGGCGGAGAGGTGAGTGGGTTCCATATGCTGACGACAGAGCAAGCGATACAAGGATAAGAACTGAATATTAGAACGGGCTAGGTGAAGATCACGGTGCATTTGACAAAGTCGGGTGTTTTGGGGTGTGGATCAGTCGTATAGAAATGATGCAAAGGCAATATAAAAATAGCATGTGGAAGACTGTGACAACAGACAACTCTTTAACTTGGTTTTGCTATTAAAGGAGCAGAGAAATTGAGCAGGAGCTGCAGGGAAGTGATAAGTTTGGGGAAATTGAATATGGGAGCTATGCAGCTTATTTGGGAATGACACAGATTTAAAGAAAAACGTTTTATGTTCCAAGAGAGGGAACCATTGCAAGAGAAAAGTCCTCAGTGATTAGTCCTCAGTGTTTTTCTAACTATCTGGTAATGAAAAACCAGGTCTTTTTCTTCCAGTCTATCAAAGACCCATGCTTCTGTAAAATACAATGCAAAAAAAGTATTAGAGTAATGAAATAGTAAAACACAGTCACATTATATACAAGCCTTTTTTTTTAATTATTATAAGATTCCACAGACATAAAACCAACTCTGTTAAATTGTTATATAAGTTTCTATACATTTATTCTCCATTTCTGTACTTGTCTCATTACAAGCTGGTAACAGTTATCTGTCCAGGGCCAGCAGCAGTCTGTGGTTTGTCCTTTAAATAGGGTTGATCTAGTGTCAAGCGTTGATGGAGTTAGAACAGTAGACTTTCTGGGAAGACGTGGAGGTTGTCCTTGTTGGTTTCTATCTCCTCCGTGAAGATAGAGTGAGAGTGAAGACAGGGTGTTGGAGGACTGGGGAGAGAGAAGATTATGTAATCTAGAAGAATGAACGTATAAATTGACTAAGGAAATTTAGAAGGATTGACAAATAGTACTGAAGTCTTGAGAGTTGGGGTCATGGATTTAAAGTTAGTCCAGTTAGAATTGCCATATATATATATAAAATTTTAAACCACATACGCCTTCTTGGATCAGGTGTGGAATAGGAGAAGGGTTATATTTAACCAGGTCAGAGGGGCATGACAGAGGGAGAGAAGGCAAGGGAGGAGAAAGTGCTCTTCTGGTAACATCTCGCAGATAAATTCACTCTCCTACAATCCTGCTGCCACAACTCTTGTTAAAGCATTCATTGTTAAATGTCTCATTTGCTGTAATAATCCCCTGAATGACTGTCCTTTGCCAATGTTTCCTGCGTTTACAACCACATTAATCTTGCTCAAACTCTACATTCATGATCTCATCCAGTTAGCCCAGGGACTCATGGTGCTTCCTTTTTGCTCTTCATACAAATTCGACCAGCCATTTAAGACCACCCAAAAGCTCCTACTTTCATCTTCTTGAGCACACTTCTTCAAGTCATTGTTCAATGTTAATTTCCCTATTTCATATATGTGTACACATATGTGCGCACACATGCACACACACAAGCATCAATATATGCATAAACTCCAGAAGAATGGGCTTCCTAATCTCCATGCTATTCATATTCTATACTTCCTTCAAGACTATTGAAATCATATTTTAATTTAATAAACATTGATTAAATAGCTACTATGCACCAGCCACTGTTCTACATAAAATGAATAAAAGTGTCATGATCTTCCTTGCTCTTGTTGTTCCAGACACCATTGTTTTTTCCCCTGTCTAAATTTGTATAGTATTATAGTTTATAACCTAGAAATATGTACTTTGACTATTTATGCCTTAGGTATTCTTTAAGCTATTTTATTTATTTGCCTTGTCACCCTTGTAACTGTTTAAGTTTCTCAAGGGTAGAGATAGTCTTATATTTCCTTTATATCCTTATTATGGTGTAGACCGAGAGTACTTATTATCTAATACATGCTTGGTGACTTTATAATCTTAGTAGAATGTGGGAATTGCTTTTCTTTGAAATAGTAGAGTTCACAGAATATCTAATATTTCTGCCCTTTAGAAAATGTTTACTTTACCAGTTGGGGCGTGTTTGGCTTCAGTTAACAGAAGCTCAACTAATAAGGTCTTAAACAAATAGAGTTTGTTGGGTTTTTTATAAAAGTCCACAACTAGGGAGTACATATAACTGGTTAAGCTACCCAAGGACACAGATTCCACCATCATTTTGTTTTGGAGTTTCTCACTTCGTGGTAATAAAGTTCATTTAAGTAAAGAATGTAGAACTGGGGAGTATTTCCAAAAGAGAGATTTCTTAACAGCAAGATATTTCTCACAAGGTTCCCAACTTCCCCCTACATTCGATTAACCATTTCTCAGTCACATTGCCACCCACAGCTACAAGTGAGGTTACAAAGGTGACTACTTAGATTTCTTTTACTTCCACAATAAGAGGTGGAAAAGGCAAAGGGGATTAATAATAATTGCTTTAACCAAATATTTGCTTGTTTGTAACATCTGTCGAGCTCACTTCCTCCAAGCAAATCCATGCCAACGTGGCACAGGTCTGCATCTCTAAAACCTCACGCTGCGCGCCTTCCCGTTTGTGGAACGCTGTTTCTCCTTGTGTTTAACACACTTGTCCTTCCACGACTTTCAGAAGGGGTTCTGGTTCTTCCTTGTGTCCATGAACATAATTGGAAATTGCACTTCTGGCCACTTGGTTATTCAGTTTCAGGGACTAGAATATTATTAGGATCGCTTAAATCCTGAAAATAAATCTATGACAACTCTATCCCCATCAACTTTCAATCCGTACCATTAGATTCAAAGATTTTAGGTTCGCCTCAGATATCTACTTGTCTCTAACACATTAACAGCTTTTTGAAAATAAACAGAGAGGAGTGCCCCCTGGAAATGCGAGATTATACCAATATATTTCACATGGTTTATTTATGTTATTATCAACATTTAACAGAATTTATTTCTTCAGAGAGCATTTTGTAGAACCAGTGTTTGAAGGAAAAACCTTTCAGATATTTCTAAACACTTGGATGCCTATTTCTGTTACAGAACTGAGACTCCGGACCTTAAGTGGCTTAAAATGGCACAATTATACTAACTAAGTTCAACCCTATTCCCCAATATTTTTCCCAGAGGCCCTGTATTCTTCAAGATTTAACTTCTAAGTAATTATTCCCCAGCTGACCATTACACAGAGTCCAGAATATAGGCACATTGTGCCCCTATTTTATGCCTACCTCTTCTCTCACATCAGTGATACAAATAATATGAAAGTCATGACCATCTGAGCTTTTCCATTCTACTGATTCTTAGACTCTATTATGCATATAGTCTACTACATATACAATTATATAGTGAATATAGTATAATACAACTTTCTAAAGATACACAGTTTCCTAATGAAATAGAACCACAGAAGGTGTTTCAGAGGTCATCTGGTCTCACATTCAGCCAAAACAACACCTGAAGCATCCAAGGCAGATGGCTGCCTGGCCCAAGGGTGTCCAGCCAGACTGAATGTAGGAGCCAAAATTTACCATTGTCATCAACAAAGGGCTTAATTTTTTAAAAAAAATTAATAACTAGACAGAAAAATGCAGAATAAACTGTTTATTAGAAAATGTTCAAATGTTTTAATGGTATAATTTTGTTTTAGCCCTTTCAAAAACTTTAACCGCATATCAGTGTGCTTACTAATGCAATTCTTTTTTATTGAATTTATTGGGGTGTCATTGGTTAATAAAATTATATAGGTTCCAGGGATACAATTCTATAATAAATTATCTGTATATTGTATTATGTGTTCACCACTCCAATGTACTTCTTAATCTTTCCTTTTCTCTACTTGAAGACTTACTGATAGAGTTCTAAAAAGTAGCACATAGCCCTAAGGCCAAAGAAGATTCATTATCAGCTTTCATAACACCACAGAATTTCTACTTAAGTTTTCTGATAGAGTTGAGTTTTCTTTCCATCTTATTAGAGTTTATTTCCAGGCCTTCTGTGTTCAAATGGCTTCTCTTCTTTAGTCTCTATCAGTGTTCAGCAGAAATGGAAATCAGCTGGCCACAGTCCTGCATATGCCTCCCTAGCACAGAGAGTGTATAGTGGAATAGCCAAAACAGAAATCCTAAGCATACTATATCTAATGTCCAAATTCATCCCACCCTACCCTACAGAGGGGGTGAGGATGGCCTAGCCGCATGTCAATCAAGCGTCCATTGTTGGAATTTTGATATTCCGGAAGCTGCTTTAAAACAGCATTGTATTCTGGAAAGATGGCAACTATGGTGGCAGCAGTTTTTGCATCCTCCAACATCCCCATCAAACATATGGTAAAACTAAAACAAAGGACATTTACAATATAACTAAATAACAAAGTATCCCAATTGACCTCAAAATAAAAGTGGACAAGGACAAACCACCAACAGCCACAAAATGTGAGTGTTGCTAGCATCTATGCAGAAGAAGGCAGAAGGAAATAGTAGGATTATTATTATTATTATTGGACTTCAGATTGGACTATGATAACCCTAAAATACCAAACTGGTATTCACTGGAATGTGCAATGAGCCAAACTGACACAGCATCTAAAATTGTAAAGGGTTTTGCCCAATCCTATAGACAGTGAATCTAATAAGCCTACAAAAAGGCATAAAGAATCTGCTGCACTCTGAGCCCTATGAACCCTCAGAAATGATCCATTAGTGCTTCCTTCCAAGATAGGTCCCCATACTGAGAAGAAACTTCTGAGAGTGGAATAAGAAATGACCAGGACAGGGACCCCTGAAATATAAAGATTTGGACACAAGTCAAGAAAAAAGACAAAGCCAAGGAATCTCATAAAGCTATCTAAACCAAACCTCTTTCTACAGTTTCAGGAAAACTAAACTCATATAAATATGAGCAATAGGAAAGTATTAAGGTCTCAACTCACAGAAAGTCACTAAAGAGAAGGTGAAGCAGATGACATTCCTGCAGACAGCGAAAGCATGCCACAGAACATGCTCAGATATAAATCAAAATGGCAGCATACACTCCAAAATGAGCTACAATGCATTAATAATGATACAACATAAGAAATAACAGCACAAATCACAATAGGAAAATCTCAGAAATGAAGTGACATACCTCAAAGAATTAGATATAAATATCTTTAGAAATGAGAATCAAACTAGAAATAACACAAAAGTGAATAATACTTAAGAGATATAAAATAAAAGGAAGGAAATTTTATTATTAAAAAAATAAAGAGATAAAAGAGTCATGAAAGGGGTACATATTAAAAATAGACAAAGAAGATCCAACCTACAAATATTAGGTGACTTAAAAAAGAAAACCATACCAAAGAAACTAAACATTAAACTAAACACTAAACTATAAGCAAATTTCAAGAAAACTTTTCTAAAATAATTTTTTAAAATATATTTGAGCCCTGGACAGTGTGGCTCAGTTAGTGGGCATCGTCCCATGCACCAGGAGGTCATCGGTTCAATACCCAGGTCAGGGTGCATGGCATGGAGGGTTCAATTCCCGGTGGGGGGCATTCAAGGGTGGTCGTTGGATGTTTCTCTCTCTCTTTCCCTTCCTCTCTCTCTAAAATCAATAAAAAACTATAAAAATAAAATTAAAAAGCATTCAAGTAGCCCTGGCCAGTTTGGCTCAGTGATTAGAGCATCGGCCCGTGGATGGGAGAGTCCCGGGTTCAGTTCCCGCTAAGGGCACGTACCTTGGGGTCGTGCAGGTGGCAGCCACTCGATGTGTCTCTCTCACGTTGATGTTTCTCTCTCTCTCTTCCTCTCTCTCTCCCTCTCACTCTATCTGAAGATAAATGCAAAAATGTCCTCAGGTGAGGAATAAATAAATAAATAAATAAATAAATACCATTCAAGTATACAAAAATATCTAATAGTACACGATTCTCCACTCTCTGTTATAAGCATGAGGAGAAAAACAAAGGGAGACCCCAGTCATCTCAAATTACATGATAAAACAAATGATTAACCTATATACCATTCATCTCAATATATAACATTTTATATATATAACATATATAACATATATAACAAATATATAATATATATTATATATATAACAAATATATATATAATATATAATACATATTACATATAATATATAATACATAATACATATTATATATTATATATATATTATATATATTTGAAACATCAGACTATATACCCAAGAATATTGATGTAGAAGTATATATACAATTTTTATTTATTATATAGAATTATATTATTTTTAAATATATCTAAACATATATTATACATATCATTTTTCAAATATATATGGAAAAAATCCTTGAAAAAAATTAAATTATTATATTGTCTGACAGAAAAACTATATGCCAAAAATAAAAGGGAGAAGCAACACAATAAAGAGTCTCTAGGAAAGAACATGTAAGCTGAGAATTTTATTTCAGAAAAATTTGCATTCAAGGGCAAACAGCATAGAAAACTTGTCAGAAACATGTTGTCGCAAATAGCAGTATTTCATCTTTTCTTATGGCTGAGTAGTATTCCATTGTATATATGTACCACATCTTCTTTATTCAATCATCTACCAAAGGTTGTTTCCTTGTCTTGGCCACTGTGAATAATGTTGAAATAAACTTTGGGGTGTGTATATCTTTGCAAATAAATGTTTTCACATTTTTCAGATAGATACCCAGCAGAGGAGTTGCTGGATCATATGGTAACTGTATTCTTAATTTTTTGAGGAACATCCATACATACTGTTTTCCATGGTGGCTAACCAGTTTACATTCCCACCAGCAGTGAATAGGGTTCCTTTTTCTCCACAACCTCTCCAACACTTGTTACTACTTGTCTTGTTGATAATAGCCATTCCAACATGTGTGAGGTGGTATCTCATTGTAGTTTTGACTTGCATTTCCCTAATGGCTAGTGAAGTTGAACATCTTTTCATGTATCTGTTGGCTGTCTATATGTCTTCTTGGAAGAAATGTCTGCTCAGGTCCCCTGCCCATTTTTAAATTGGATTATTTTTCTGGTATTGAATTATATACATTCTTTATATATTTTGGATATTAACCCCTTGTTTTTTGCAAATGTCTTCTCCCATTCAGTTAGTTGCCTTTTTGCTTTGTTGGCAGTTTCTTTTACAACATGCATTTATCATTAAAACACTGAAAATGGGTATAAAAGAAAAGTACCTCAACATAATAAAAGCCATATATGACAAACCCTCAGCTAATAGCATACTCAGTGGTGAAAAACTGAAAGCTTTTCTTTTAAGATCAGGAACAAGACAAGGATGTCCACTCTCACCTTTTATTCAACCTAGTTTTGGAAGTCCTAGCCAGAGCAATCAGGCAAGAAAACGAAGTAAAAGGCATTCAAATTGGGAATGAAGAAGTAAAATTGTCACTTTTTGCAGGTGACATGATTCTTTATATAGAAAACCCTAAAGACTAAAAAAAATAAATAGTATATCTGTCACTTGGAAATATATTTTATCAATTTGTTTCTTCTAAAAAAAAAAAAGTCAAAGCATTTTTAATACTCCTTTAAAGTCCCATTAATTCTAAAATAGTGTTATATATTTCATTCATAAATTAATTTATTTAACATTTATTGAATATTTAATATATTTCAGATCCTATGGTATTTCTCAAGGGAGCTAAGACATGTAGACAAGTGTTTAAAATATGATAATTGCCATGCTCAACAAACAACATTGATCCATTGTACTTTACCCTTTAGACCTTTTAATTTTAATTTTCACTCTTAGACAGTGCCCATGATAACTTACAATGAGAGTTTAACAGCCACAAAAGAAAACTAATATATTTTTGTTGGCTCTGAGGATGCAAAAGGAACTGAGAAAATAGTTGAAAGCATCCTTGATAGGTATGAAAATGTTTTGTTTATGGATTATGACAAACTGCAAGAGACCCCTTTGTGATGGACAGAAGATAGATAAACAGAAATACTTCTCTCTTGAAACATGTCTGTACAATCTAAAACAATTAATCTTGCCAGAGTCAGTCAGCTCTAATGGTGCTGCCTGGCATGGGCCATTCATCAAAGCCCACCAATCCATCACACAGGACCAGACACACCGCTTGGCAGGTCCGCCACTCCTAGATGCCTGCGAATCTTTGTAAGGCAGAGCAAGCCCTGGAAAATTATTTATGTTTGTCTTAAAAGAGGGAATCTGAAGTTATTCATATTCAGTGCTATTGATTTTAATAAAGATGTCAACAAAAAACTACCTCCTCTAATGACACAAAGCTCATCTATTTTGACAAATAAAAGTCTGACAACGTGTCCTCCTCTCAAACTCAAAAGTCTAGGCATGACAGATCATTCTTGTCAGCATATGCACATTTTCTAATATTTCTCATAAAAAAATAAATAAAACTCTTATTATAGCTGACGACATCCCCTATAGCTTCTATCCCATTTCTCTGATCCCTATTTTAAAAAATATTTCTTCACTTCCTGTTTCTTCTTACATACTCTCTGGTTAGACTTTCATTACTTTGTTGACATTACTTATGTCAAGTTCACCAACAACATGCTCAATTACCAAACTTTAATTCTCCCACCTCTCTCAAACACTTTCTTCACTTTACTTTTAGAAAATCAACTGGTTTTCCAACTTCATTGAACACTTCTAAATCTCCTTTGCTGGTTTCTCTTTGTAACATGAGCTGTTAGTATGCTCTAGAACTTAGTTTCCAGCCCCCTCTGTTGTCCATACTTACTCCCTAGATGATCTCAGCCTGTCCAATGACTATAAATACCGTTAACATACAACAGATTCCACAATTTGGTAACTCCATCCTGGACCTCTTCCAAACTCTATATTTTTATATTCACTGCCTATTTGATAGCTTTACTTGCATATCCAGGTGGTATCCAAGCTTAATATATCAAAACTAGAGCTACTGGTTCTTCAAGCAAAACATGATTATCTCCTAGTCTTTTCCATCTCAGTAAATGCTACATACCCTGCCAGTCATGTCCAAAACCTTTCAGCTATGTTTGAGCCCTCTATTATTCTCATCACACTCCCTAAACAATTAACCAAAGTCTCAAGGCTACATCTCACTACTTCTGGAACTACTGCCTTCATCTCAGTTATCATCGTCACTCATGCTGACAACTTCAAGAGCCACCTAATGGGTCTCCTTGCATTCTCTCTTGCCCTTCTTCAGTATATTCTCCATTCATAGGTAGGTAGGTAGGTAGGTAGGTAGGTAGATAGGGATAGAGACATATAGATATATAATAAATTATGTCTTTCCCTTGCTTAAAACATTTTAATGGTTCTCTAGAATCAATTCCAAATTCTACACCATGGCCTTTGAGACCTTGTGCAATCTGGTCCCTGTGTATCTCTTAAACACTCTTTCCACTTCTCTCACTACTTTTCAGTGGCACTGGCTTCCTTCCTGATCCTCAATGTGTTTCTGCCCTAGAATGCTGTATTTGTTGCCTTTTCTGTAGACATACTTCCCTCAGAGCTGCAACATAAATCTCTTCTCACTTTATTTAATTATCTGATCAAATTTCACTAAGAGAGGCCTTCCCCAATCACTTTCCTTCCTTCCATCATCCTCTATGCCATTATCAAGCTATAGTTTTCATTATAGCATTCACCAAAAATTTATAATACATTCCTATATTTCGTAAATTGTTCATTATCTATCTCCTCAAAAAAATGTATGCTTCATGAAGACAAATACTCAACCTCTTCTTTTCTCCTTTATTTCCCTAGTTCTAGAAGAGTATCTGGTGTATTTTAAGTGCTCAATAAATAATATTGAATGAGTATAATTTTTAATTAAAGACTTGAGACAAATCATCTAGTAAGGTCCCTTCATATTCTCAGATCCTCTGGTTCTGAGTCATTAAGTGTTGTCTCCTGTGAGAACGACTATTGGGTCTCAATTTCCTATGAAGTGGATGTTGGGAGAATATGGGTAAATGAAGAAGGGATTGGGATAGATTGTGAGGAAGCCACTCCAGGGAAAATGCAAGTTTGGGGGCAAAAAATAAAATTGTCTGAAATTCAATGGTGACAATATGTCTGGAAAAACTAATAGGCTTTCAAATGTTTATGATACACATATAGCAATGATCTTCCTTGTATATGGCTTCCTAAACCAGACAAATATACCACTCTACCCTGGATCTATAAGGATGAATTATCAAAATACTTATGGATAGTTGCAATAATTACACGAAATTCCTCAGCCCTGACCTTTTTCACAATCTGTTTTTCACTGCTTTCTGAACCACACCCACCTCTGAATTTGTGGCTTTAAACTGGAGTCAGATCTGACCTCTGCAGCACTGCAGTTGGTGTTTGAATACCTTCTGCCCCGACTTGACTTATGACTCCAGATCTCTGGAGCCCATGACCTTCTGTAGGAGTCTTCTCACCTTACCCTCTGTCCCAAGAAACCAAAACTGGGCCCCAGTCACTTAAGGGGCACTCACTGTACCAGCCCTGATTGTCTAGAGAGGGTGATTTTGACAAATTTTTTTTTAAAAATTCTAGATCAAAGGAATTAGGATTCTAAGTGAATCTCTGTAATGAATTTATAAACCAACAATCACACCTTTTTGCATTCTTTATACAAGCATACTAGTTAACTAAGTAAAATAATACATGGTAAGTGCTCAGATTACCACTGAGCACATGCTGTGATTATTAGTATAGTATCACATTATTAGTATACTATTGTATACTGCCTCAGGAACAGAAGTAAGCAGGTTCAATCGATGAATGTAATCACATTTTTCAAAATGTGTTAAATAAGTCTGTTTTAAAGATTTAATTGCTACTTACTTTTCATAAACAGACTACTCTTTCTTTTTTCCTGAAGATATCACTAAATTTTTCTTTTTACTTGTCCATTTAGCTAAAATACTTAACTATATTTTAAAAGATTCTTTTAAATTAATATTTGGAGCATTTCTATTAAAAACTGCTTAAATTCTCTTTTTTAAGAGCTATAATAGAATGTTTAAATGGAGTAGTAAAATTAATATTTAAAATTTGTCTTGGAAACATATCATAATAATGAGAACATTAACAATTATCCCATTTTAGTGCACTAAATACTCTTTTACTAAGACATAGATAATAAATACTAAGTAAAAAAGATAATAGACAAAGTGCTAAATGAAAAGGTAGGTAATATATCTGTCATTTATTCAACAGAAATATATTAATGTTTTATGGTTTAGTACTATTAGAAGTAGCCTAATGAAGCAGAATTGGCGGGATATCGGTGGATTTATCTCATAACAGACAACAAGCATACAAGAAATGCAATGTTGAATAAGACAGAAAATAGATTTTCTCTCATGGAGCTTATAGTTTAGTGATTGATAATTGGAATCAGTCACTGCAACCAAAAAAGTAACTGCCTTTTTACTTTTGATTTCTTTTTTTCAGTGGAATAAGAAGCCCAAATTGACTAGGTGGCAATCTTATCCTCCAGTTCAGTAGAATCATTATCATAGCACCAAATGGAAGCATTCCCCTCCCCCTCACCCCAACCTCCTTGGTGAGTAAGATCTAGAAATAAGCATAGCTCAAAGTTTCAGAGACAGAAAGCAAAACACCTATGAGCTGGTTATTATGTGTTATTTTGACAAGAGCCCTGCAAATCTATACCTTGATTACCAGATTCATGTATTCTGACTATAGAAAAGACAGCCTCATATAATGATCTGATTCAACACATACAGTACCTCCTATAAAACAGAAACCCATTCCTTCAACTGATACCATAATTTACTGGCTTAGCAAGCCCTTTCACCTTTCAATTAGGCCAACCACTTTGGAGTGACAGGGGATAGGGTAAGGTCAGTTAATTCCATCAGCATGAGACTATTACTGCATTTCTTTTGCTTTCAAATGAATCCCTTGATCAGACACAATCCTGTATGTGATGCCATGAGGAGAAGAAGTCATTCTGTTAGTCCAATACTGACAGAAGCATTACAGGTAGGAAAAGCAAATCTATATCCAAAATATGTCTATTCCAAGAGACACATATCTGCCCCTTCATTATGGAAGACATCTAATGTAAGTAATACGCCACCAAAATCTAGCTGGTGTCCATGAGATACAGTACCATGCCAAGGGTTCAGTATTGGTCTCTGCTGTCAGTAGATTAGTCACTCGATGGTAGTATCAACCAGGTCAGCCTTGGTAAGAGGACACCATGATGCTGAGCTATGTGTAACCTCCATCTCTGATATCACAACTTCTTTGTTCATGAGCCCATTAAGCAGGCAATGGGGTAGCTAAGGAAAGAAGCTGAATGACCAGCAGAGAACATGTCATATTATACACTGACTATTCAGATAGATGCTGTTTGGTGGATATTAACAATGGAAACAAATTCTTCACAGTTTGTGCCCATTCTAAGAAGAAGTCCCTAATCATCTAGCCAAACCATTTATAACTGCACATGAATTAATGTATTGTATGTACTTCTGGCTATCTCTTACTCAAGACACAGCAGACAACCAAAATAATTAGATCCATGAAATGTTAATTATACATGCAAATAGAATTTCTGTAAAGTAAGTTACATTCCATACTAAACCCAGCTATGAGACTCCCTAGATTCATTTGGTACTACTTGACTCCCAGGTTTTAAGTACTTGATCAACAGAACCATGGCAGCTGCCACTGTCACCTTTCACTCAGTACAACTCTCATATTCTTCTCTAGAGTGAGGTCTGGACTCAAGGACACCTCTATGGCTCCTGTCATGGAAAACACTGCAAATTTACCTGATCCTGTCCAACTCATACAGATAACTCCTAGATTTCCCTAGCAGATGCCAAAATGGCCAGGTAACACAATCCAGAAGTACACTGACATTAGTGCCCATGTCATGAACTTGGACCAAGAGAGATATAGGAGCAAGTAGGAGCTGGCAAATAAACCCACTTCTTTTCTCCTGCTGATGATTATTCTAAGACACAGGGATACCAAACATCATCTCAGGAGACATCTCTCATGACTGAGCAGCTGGCTGGGTCTTCTGTGAATCTGCAGTCAACTAGTTAACAAATGATTTTATTTGTGTTCCTTCTTCCTGATCTCATTTCCCTTTTTCCTTCACTCTTATCACCTAGGGTTATACTCCCCAATAGAACATTAGCACATCATCTTTGTCTCAAGCTGTTTTCTAGGTAACCTGGGCAGTAAACATAATACTCCAGGGGATTTTTAAAAAGGAAATTGTGATAAGTCTTTTGTTATGCTCTTAATACATCTTCCCCATTTTCTACGTTAGTTATATTAAATGTCCTTAAATTATTCTTATTTAATGTATGGTCATCCAAGTTGTCCTTTGGAATCTCATTCCACAATTTCAAGTTTTAAGTTATAATAATCTTTAAATTATAGCATACCTCCTCATCAGAGTTTTAGTGAGCTATAAGTGGAAGGAATTCACATAAAATCTCCGTTAAATCACATGGATTGCCATAGGTTTTTGTGTTGTTGTTTTTCTTTTCCAGAAAACTGATTTTAACAGCCAAAATAATAGGCCCTTACGGCATTTAGCAAACAACTGCTCTTCATCAGTATTCCCAACAGCCTTACCCACTGGTATTTATTGGATGGCTAAAGACAATGCTAAAATTTGCTTCTTTT
Source organism: Tadarida brasiliensis (assembly GCA_030848825.1). Taxonomy (NCBI): domain Eukaryota; kingdom Metazoa; phylum Chordata; class Mammalia; order Chiroptera; family Molossidae; genus Tadarida; species Tadarida brasiliensis. The sequence goes on along the minus strand of CM061257.1, from coordinate 55,929,378 downwards.
GGCCAACAAATGAAAGCCCAGATGCCAAGGTGAAAAAGATTTGTTCTTTGGTAGTAGCTACAGCAGCTGTCTATTTGGCATATTCCTTAGACAACTTTGAAGTTGCCTAGGATACAGACTTCATAAACTGAGATTCTGAAGAGCCTTTAAAAAGATATTTTTAAGTGCAAAATTCATATAGACATTAAATCAATAATAAAGCGTCTATCCTACTTATATATAATAAATTGATTTGCTGATTTGTGGAAACAAGGCATATAATTAATAATCCAAATTACGGCACCAAATAAATTGTACATATTTTGTCATGACAAGAAAAATGAGAGCTACATATGAAGATTAGAAGTAAAGATTTGAGAATCACATTCTTGAACCAGGTTTTCTGCAAGGCTGAGACTTAAATTTCTCTTTGCACTAATCTTCAACGATTATAAAACTGCCCTCAGTATTGGCAGTAGTTTAAAAAACAAATAGAAATCAGAGTAACACAATCCTAACTACAATATATTATCAAATACTGTCAAAATGTAGAGGCTTTCCTACTTCAGTAAAAGGTCATAGATGGCAATGTTTTAATCACTGAATTCTATACTTAAAGTGGGTGAATTCTGTCATACATAAATTATACTTCAATAAAGCTGTTTAAAAAAAAAAAAGAAACAGGAAAAAATTACAGGTTATTGTCAAGAAAAGAACAACCTCCTCCGAAGGCCTGAAATTCCACATCTGTTCCCTAATCACTGAAGACTAGCTGTCTAGAAATCTAACCACACTTGCATATTGCTGTGTGGGTGAGCAGCGGGATGTGACTGCCAGCCTACTGCTTAGCTCACCATCTTCGCAACTTGGCAGTAATGACTACAACCATCATGCTGTTCACCTCTACTGCTCATCACATGTCCCTCTGGTATCTGGTACATTTTAGCTATAAGTAAAGTTCGCTTTTACATTACCCAATTTAGGCACCCAAGCCTCATCATTTTAGATCAGTGGAATATGCTAATAGCTGTTCCTTTCTTAAAGAATGTTGCATATACTCTAAGAAAAGGGATATACTGAGGTGGGTAGATTGATGGTATTTTACCCTGAAGGAATAGCACTTTGAAAGTTTGCCAGGCTTTGAGGAAGGGTCAGCCAGCACCCCCCAAAAGGAGGCAGTTTGCCCATCTTCCTGTCAATAACACTTAGCATGCTGAGCTGTTTTATCAGACAGATGGTGGACCATGCACCATTATGACCAATTCAGTGTTGCCACTCGTGCAGAAGGGTCCCATGACTGGTAAGCTTCCCGGACACCTCAGACAGGGTGTTTTGTGTGGCCCTTTACAACTCTGTTGCATGGATTCTATGTTCCCAGTAGCAGGAAGTAAACATCATAGGGGAACTTCAATAGAAAAACCAACTTTAAATACTTTCATTCAGTTTTAATGAAAAAAATCCTAACTTATCAAAGGCCAGCTGGTGTTACTGCCAGCAATGATATAATTAAGACCTTAAATCATAAAATGTTCATCAAATTTAAATTTCTCAGATATCTATTACCTTTAGACTGATGTGTAATTTCTTCAGAATTTAAAAATTAGTTTTAAAATGGAATTTAGATTGTGTGAACCTGAGGGGGGAAATCGAATTGTTTTCCATAAAACATTTTGTAAATTATTTCAATTAATATTAGAGATTCTTTTAAATTTAGGTGGAGAGTCATGATTTTTATCTGAAGCATATTTATATTCATAGATTAGAGGCCTCTCAAAAAATACTTTTCAATTTTTATGATACTTAAAAACCCAAGAATATGTGAAATGGTCAGTGCAATGCAATATGTATATCTGGACTTCTTTTTAAGCTGAGAAACAAATAGAAGCTTAATAAGAAAAGGTTAAAATACCTATAATAATTTTGTTACTTTCTCTTTGCATTGGATAAAACAAATATAAAATATTAACCAAAGAAAGATATATTTGATAAGATTTGCATAATTATGATAAATAGGTTGTAAAATTAATCTATAAAATTATTTAACAATAAGAACTAAACAAAGTGCCAGAAGTACCCTCTTTGCATAAATGTTAGTATTTCTGGAAACAGGAAAAATTTTCGTGGTTAGAAGTATTGTGTGGGGGTCAACCTGGAGACTTCTTACTTGAGACAAACACATTATAAGTTCAATTCTACTCGTAAATGATGGAACTATGATCTATTTATCTGATCCAATAATCCCACATTTATTTCTTTACATTCAGATAAGCCATAAGTGTAGGGATATACCTAAGGTTTTCCAATCAATGTGCAGTGAAATTTTTAGCCTAGAGTTCTGTTTAACCCAAATTGTCAATAACTATCCTGTTACTACCAACAACGAAAGGGAACAAACTCTTCACCCTACATTAGGTTCCCATTTAAGAGGAAAACCTCATTCTTTCTCAAGCTAGCATAATCTATTCAAAAGCATTAACAAAATATCTCTTTCTTGGAGTCCCTAAGATAGCCATTGGACCAATTCCTTTAGATAATTGGTTTGATATGGGTATTTGCTTACATAAATTGGATTCAGAATTTTTTTTTCTTTTCAAGCTGAAGCTGTTTTCATTCACACTTGGGGTTCTCCATCTGTCGATAAAGCCTGTTAGCTCACCACCTCACTGGCTCTGAGGTGCTAGTTTTCCATCTGGCAAAACCCTAAAGAGAACCCCAGAGTCAGAGAAGCATGAATCCTATGGGTGCTCTCAACTCTAGAGCTTATGTCCCCAAAGAGATGGAGTCTCTGAGAGTCAGCAAATATTTAGAACATGTACATGGCTTCTCCTGGACCAGAAAAGACACCTAGTGGCAGTCCAGGCAAAACTTTGAGTTGAGTTGTTTAAAAAAGTCAGCCTCGGTGACCCTCCTACTTTCCTTTCATTGTTCCTTTCTCCCTTTGTGGCTCACATTTCACTCTTCATTAGTCAACAACGAAGCATAATGTAGATAATTACATACTGCTTCACAGTGCTATGTGGTAAATTGAAGTTAATTAGGGAAATGGGGATAAAAGAAAAATAATGGCTGGGAAAAATGACTGTGGGGTATTTCTCAAAAATATATGCCATAAGATCCTATAATTTTACTAGATGTGAGTCATTCACTAAACACTGAGTAACCTAGTAGTTTGTTCAAAGAAAAGAAGTTCATGACTCATGCTGTTTATAAGATTTTTAAAAATTACTCCATTGATTTGAAATAATCAGACTTATTCCTAGCTCTGAAATTTGAAAGATATTTCTCATGGATTCTCATTAAAAAGGACATGTTTAAAGTGTGTAGAGAATAAATCCTTAATTATATCCTACAACAGTAACTGCAACAAGTTCCATGGGGCTATTTCTAAATAATGACCTTTAGTAAACTAATAGCAAAGCTTTGAGGTATAAAGTTCAACAGAAGCAAAACAATGTGACCTACATTCACAACTTTCTATTGTCTGCATTACACCAAAAATAAAACTGTAAGTGAGTTTGAATTTATACTTCCTGGAAAGAATCTAGACTGTAGTTTTTTTTCTTGGCCAGTTACATGTAGACCCATATGCTTTGATAATTGTCCATCCTGGGAATAATTAGGGTTGACATCATTTTAGGAATTGTGATGTCTAACAGAACATGTGCTTAAATAGAAAGCCATAAATTTCTTGAGAATGGGCCATGGACCAAGAAAATGACCACTTATATGAACAAAACTTTTCTAAAATAATTAACTATTCTGGGTCTAATCCAGGTAGATACAGGTATATAGACATATTTGTAATCAAAGCCTCAACTTTCTATAGTGAAGGATAAACTCCAAATCATTTTATAGTAGGAAGATTTTTTTAAAGCATCACCTAACATAAACAGTAATTTATTGATTTTGTAGTCTTATCTTTCCTGGAAACATTTTCCTGAAATAAACAACTAATTCTTGTTGACACAAAAGGTCTTAGTTCTCATCTGTTCTTGAGCTCTGTGTTCTTCTGTGGTGGCTTTAACCTCAGGTGGACTTCCTCATTCTGGTGACAAGATGCCCATCAGGAATATATTTCACCAATTAAATGACTCCAACTAAAAGAAAGGACAACTTCCTTAATAATAGTTGTAAAAGTCCTGGGCTTAATTCTAATTGGCCCAGCTTAAACTGAACGCCCATCATGAGCCTATCACAGTGGCCAGATAGATAAAATATACTTATGAGCCAGTTCTGGCTCATGTGTCTATACTTAAAACAGAAAATGAGGCAGAGGGTAGTTCCATTTGAATATCATACACTTGGGGTCGGCAAACTATGGCCCACAGGTCAGCTACCTGCTTTGGTGAATGAAGGTTTGTTGGGAAACAGACATGCCTTATCTGTCCATGTATCGTCTATGTCTGTTTTTATGCTTCAAAGGCACAGTTGCAAGAGACCACATAGCCTGCAAAGCCTAAACTATTTACTATCTCACCCTTTAAGAAAAAGTTTGCTGACCCCTCACACAGAGCAAAAAATGGGAAGAAGTGATTCTCAAAAGAAAAACGAGGGATTCCTATTTTCTTTTTAAAAAGATGAAATAAATGCTGGACAAGAAAAAAAAATCAATTTTATGACTCTAAGACAACCTGGTTATAAAAGATATCTCCACATATGTAAATCAGTTGAATTGATCAGATAAATTTTGGAAGACATCTTAAAATAGTATTTGATTTTCAAAAATTATCTTCTGAAATCACCTTAATTAGTGACAGTGTAATCACATTCCATGTATACAAGGAAGGATGCTTGACTTGCTATTTTCAAGGGAGGTTGTAGAGAAAGAGAAACACTTGAATCCAGGTCATCCAAAGTGGTAGTAAAGCATACACATTCAAAAACAAGAAAAGAAGCGTCTTAGCTGATAACAGCTAAGACAGGGTGATGATAGCTTACACACATGGCAGACAGTTCTAGGTACTTTATATATTCTTATCTGATGTAATCTTCACCATCAACTCTGTGGAGTTGGTATTATTATCACCATTCTACAGGTAAAGCTCAAAGAGAACAAGCATCTTACCTTGTTCATAAAGGTTACAGTGACAGAACTCGCTCCTGAATCCATGCTCCCACTCAGTGACACATGGGACACTGTCTTCCTGGTGAAAATCTAGTTCCTGGTGAAAAACAAGAAATAATTCAGGGTGAGGCTACCGGAGCATGACTCAGTCCAGTGTTGATTATTTTACTGCTGTGCTCAGTTATATCCCCATGGCTATGTCAAGCTCTCAAAGAATCTTGGGGCTGTCAGGTATTTTACAAGAGTCTGTCTAACAGATGTTATCCTCAAGAACAAATTCTCGTTTCATATGATACGCTGGAAGGATTTGGGTATTTATATGAGTCATCATAGGAGTAATCTAAACCAGTGGACAGAGAACTCAACTGAGGTACTGGGGAACTGAATTCTTTTCCTGACTTTTCCAGGTTTGTGCTACATAAATGTGAAAGCCAACTATTATATTTACATGTGGATGGAACTTTATAAGCTTCTGAAGAATGTTGTAAACATTAACATAGAAAAGACCCTGGGTACTTATGAAAAGCATTATGTTTCAATGAAACACAGCTCAATTTTTGAAATAGAAAACAGCTAAAGAGAGTAGTAGAAAATTGAACAGCTGCTTTGGGGGAAAAGGCAAATTTTCAAATGCATGATTATTATTTTAGTGATTTTTATTTTATTATTTTTTTTTCTTTATTGATTTTAGAGAGGAAGGGAGAGGGAGAGAGAGATAGAAACATCGATGAGAGAGAACATCGATTGGCCCCCTCCTGCATGCGCCGCCCCCCTCCCTGGGGATTGGGCCCACAACCTGGGCATGTGCCCTGACCAGGAATTGAACTGGCGACCTCTTGGTGCATGGGTCGATACTCAACCACTGAGCCACACTGGCCAGGCTATTTTAGTGATTAAAAATATATATATATATTATGAAAATTTTCAAACATACACAAAGTACAGAATCATTGTTTATGCCATGTACCCTGTCCTAGCTTAAATAATTATGAACATATGTCCAATCTTGTTTTTCTTTTAAATCAAATTTATTGGGGTCACACTGGTTGATAAAATTATATAGGTTTAAGGTGTACAGTTCTATAATACATTATCTGTATAACCTCAACAATACCCCACCCCACTGTATTATGTTAAAACAAATTTCAAAATGAATAGAACTGTACACTAAAGAGAGTGAATTTCAATGTGTGTAAATCATGTCACAATAAAATAATTTCCAAATTCTTTTAAAACACTGGTTTTTAGTGGTGGGATTTCTACAGTAGCTATAATAACAGTTCTAGTATTAGTGTTGAAAAATCTTGTCAGAAATTACTGATATTTTCCAGAAGTATTTTATTTTAGGTAATCAGTACAATAATCAGGCCAGAAAACAAATAGATGAAACTCAACAGCATGGGGTTGTACAGGGATTAAATGAGAGGACGTATGCACAATACCTCACCACCCTGCTGTACCCAACAAGCACACAATAAATGACTGCTATTATTATTGATTTCACTGTCATTGCTAAAAGATACCGCATGTCACATCTAGGGCCTTTTATTAATTTTACAATAAATCTCCAAATGGAAAAGACAGCTAATACAGACACAATCTAGTTCCAGAAAGACTAAGGGAGTTCAAACTATGGACTAAAATAAACTGACAAGTTTACTTAAAATAAATGAAAGTGTCTACATATTTTCATTAATCAATTGACTTTGGTCAATGCATGGTAGAAGCAACCTGTTTTGATAGCGGTTAATAAGAGAAAGAGGAGGGAGTTTTTGCTGAGAACTAGATCAGTGTATCTCTGTAGTGTAGTTTGTTGCCTAAGGAAAATACAGGCTGTGTTACTTGAAACATAGTAACCTATTCAAGAGAAAGGTGGTCCATTGCTCTCCACTCTTAGCAGGCCTCACCTGAAAAATGGTTTCCAACTCCGGACACCACGTCTGAGGACAATCACTGACAAACTGAATTGGGTGCCCAGATGCGTGTAACCCAAGTAAAGGCATGTCATATGAAGAATGGAAGGAACTGGCAGTGCTCTGTCTGCATAGTCAGTGATGGCAATGTCCACTCCTACCATTGTCACGTTATTTGTCTCATTCAAGAATTTCCTCATCCAGTCTGTTTGATCTCAGATTGTTTCTTGAGGGATCCATTCACACTCTCAAAGTAATTTACGTCAAATACCAATGCAATTCTGAAATTGAGTTTTTTGTGCTTGTGCGAACCTTCCCATCAATATTAAAACAGATTCAACAACCCTTAGAGCAAACAAAAAAATCCTCTCCAGCCACTGCTTTTCCTCTTATTGAAAACTTGCTTATATTCTTTCCTCCACTCCATCCTCAATCCAAGCCGCATCACTTCATTGAAACAGTGCTGTCTACAGACGCCAGTGAAATCCAAGTTGCTATCGCTGGGGCACAATAGTCAGTTCTTTTCGAATGAGCTCTAGGCAGCACTCAGCATCTCCTCCTTTATGCACCGTTCACTTCCATTGGCTTCTGTGACATCCACTCTCTTCATAACCCTCCTCTCCTCATCTCAGTCTCTTTTGCCTGCTGATTGGCTCCCAAACTCCATTCTCTACTTCAATAAAAATCAAGTTTTAGCTGGGCACACAGCCAATAAAGCCTCCCTTACAGCTAGGTCCGGCCAGGGGACTCAGTTGAACAGAAGAGATGTGTGCAATTTTTGTGTCATTTTTGAAAGAAACCTCCTTGACTTCTACTCCCTTTCTCTTCTTTCCCCTGTTATGAATAAAAAGCTGATGCGGATCTGAGACAGCACACCCTAAGGAATGTTGGGACAACAAGATAGAGAACCTGGGTCCATGAATGATCTCATGGAGCAGAGCTGCTTATTCACCCTGCTTGCCTGTCCTCCTTATACTGTTTGTACGAGGAAATACATGTCTATCTTGTTTTACCTGCCATTTTTTGGTCATTTTGTTATGGTCAATTTATCCCATAACTATTAAATAAAAACTTTGACATATAATAGAACTTTGCTGAAAAAAAACCTGAAATATGTGGCATTCACTTGGTGGTCAGGAAATCAATGGCAATACACAGACATACACAACACACACATATACACAAACACACATACAGATTTTGTAAGCTTGGAAGCTAGTAACTTGTTATACCATGGTAAAGTATTTTATAAAACTGTCACATGAACTAACTTGAAAAGGATACGACCTTCCCACAGAACCGAAGGCAAGCTCTCGGAAGGAGCCAGAATGTAAGTGTACGTTGACTACATCTGATGTTTTATCTTACTGTAAAAGAGAGATAGATTGACTTTTGGCCAGTTTGCAAGCAGCTCTTTTAAGGGAGACACCCCTATACCTGCAGTCTGTTATAGATACTAACTAGTAGCCATTAACTTGGAGCCATGTAGAGTGGGAAAAGCCAACTACTACTCACCAATATTTTGGGAAAATTGAAGAAATTTAAATACAAACTGAATATTATTGTTAATTTGTTAATGATATTGTGCATATGTAGGAAAATTCCTCAATTTTAGGAAATATATGCTGAAATATTCAGGGATGGACTATATCATGCATGTGATTTATTTTCAAATGACTGAGATAATATACTATTATATATATACATATATAAATATAAATGAAGCAAACATGACAAAAATATTTACAATTACTGAAGGTAAATGGTGGGTATATATGTGGCCATTGTACTAGTCTTCCAACTTTTCAATATATCTGACATGTCTATATTTAAAAGATGGAAAAAATTATGTCAATATGTATCTAATAAAGCAAAGAATAGGAAATAGAGCTGATGTCCCTGCAAGGCCTGTTTAGTCTTCTGATTTTAGAATAACAGAAAAAGAGATTGGGACTAGTGGTTATAGAGAATAAAAGAAAAAAATGGAGGGAATTTAAAAAACAGCTTCCTATAAGCCAATATCATAACAGCTTGCTCATTAGATTAGTGTGATTACTTCTTTATTAGGCCTTATTTGAGCTGTCATCTGGTATCAATTAGGTCAGTTATAGTCTGTCAGGTCTACCGGAGGGAAATGGAGCAAGGTCCATCCTGGCGTGAGGATGGCGTAATTAAAGCAATGGGAATAATGGCTACTCTTCATTTTAACCCTCATCCAATCAACCAAGTCCACACTGGCCTTCCACTCATGTTGAAGTTAAAGATGTGAAAGGAGGGCAGAGATACTGCCAAAATAGAGCTTTAAAAAATCTCATTTCAACCATCAAATCAAATCAAATCAAATCATTAGTGAGGTGATGAGCTACAAATAAAATATACTGAAATATCATTGTAGAAACTAAAAAGAAGAGGGCATAATTCATTTATAAATATGTTCCTTAATAATTTAATTCTATACATGTGTACATGTTATATATCATGTATATATACATGTGTGTATATATATTTATCTGTGTCTGTATGTTTGTGTGTACAGTGAATAATTCACAACCAAGAAAAAAGGGAAAGTAAGGATGAGTCTGTAAATATTTCACTAGAGTAAAAAAAAATTTGCACAGATAGTCTAGAATTAAAGGAAGAGCACTTAGAACAGACATCAACTGAACTGAGCACAGAGCTTCCTTGAACCTTGAAGAATATAAGCAAAATCTTGAGACCAAAATTGTGGCTGTGTTGAAAATCTTTCCAAAGTAATTTTAAATCAGGTTGATTTTATTCAATTTTAGTTCAGTTGTAAATGTAACAAAGGAAGAAAGGAAGACCTAGAAATCCATTAAACATTAAACATCAAAATATTAGAAAATAGCATGAATGATGTTAGGATAATTATTCCCAAATATTGAGCTATGGTGACATTCCATTTATATACCCCTGGTAGATATAAGGTGTTTAGACCAATAGTTATCATGTATGACATACACAGATTACCAACTTTTAATAAAAGTTTATGTATATTTAAAATAGACTTAATTATTACTCTAAACTATATAAACCTTTGATGATTGAGAAAGCTTTTTAGGACTTTACAGAGTTTTACACACAAAGATTGAACTGAATATATAGTTATCACACACTATATTGCCTAAGTTGTTTTTCCAACAAAAAAGCTAAGATCTTATTTGTCATTTCTTTCATAAAAAATGGAGTACAGAAATGGGGAATAAGGAGGTAGGGAGCACACTGTATATATTTCAGTTTCATTGGTAATCTGGATTACAAATTAATAGATGTCTAAGTGAAAATGCACGATTGATCTCTTCTCTGGTGCTACCATGAAAGTAACTCTTTGACCTGGTTGGACAAGTACTTAATCTTTCTGGGCACCAGTTTTGTCATTTATGAAATGAGGACACTCTATGTTACCAGATAATACTTAAGCTACTACTCAGCTTTAATTTTTTTTATCTTTTATGACTTAGTTACCTCTCTCTAAAGTCATTCACCCTTAACAGGAAGGAATTAAACAGGCAGACACCAAAGAAAGCAAAAGTGATCCTCAGATTTTTATACACATCCATCCATCTCTCTCTCTCTCGTCCTTTCCCTTCCTTTCTTCTTTTTAATATTTATCACCATTCTTTGTTTAATAAAATCACCTACAATATAGGATATAATGGTAATATAATAGTCTATCATATTCTGGATTGTCACAAAATATACTGGTCATATTTCCCACATGAATTTCCTAAATCTTTTATTATCAATAGATATCAACCAATGGCATCATTACACTACTAACATCCTAATTAGTTCTAGCTTAAGTGTAATTATGTTATAATAAAGCTATTTCTTATCATAACTCATGTGCTTATGGGTTTCCTTTGATCATCCAAAAGTTCTGATAAAATAATATTTAAATCTTTGGATCTTAAGAAGATATTAGTGTTAGGCACAAGATAAAAGATTGTATCCAGCTTAATTTTAAACATTGATTCTTTGTTCATACAATAATTTTCCTGTTTACTCTGCCAAATGATAGTAGCAGAAGAAAGCTTTAACCCCAAGCTTTTGAGAAAAATATTAGATAATTGCCAATACTATCACCTCAATGCCAATTTTATGGCAAAAACACCATGCTATCTCGGTCTCTGGCGCTCTTCCATAGCTTTTCATCCAGAGTTTGATAGGCAGTAGCTTTCCATCACCTTCCAAGTGAGCCTGGGGAAGCCAGTTCACCAGGGCTCCCTGCAGTTCTAACAGAACATGGACAAGCTGATCTGCATCCCAGTGCCTGCCATTGGGGCTATGTGAAAACGCAGCCTCACTAATAGAAGCACAATATGCAAGGTGCCAGTGCATCTCTGTGATTTACAATATGCCTAATGTGCAAGCCCAATGAAGAGGTTTGTTGTCTACCATAAAACCAGATGGATGTAAGCAGTGATTAGAAGCAATTAACTCTATTCAGCACTAAATAACTTTCCATCATTAATGTACATTTTTCCACCTCATTAGAGGTACAGAGGAGAGCATGAGGTAAAGAGCATTCAATTTGAATTTCAGATTTGCATATGTTTGGAGAAAAAAAAAGACCCACAAATTTGCAAGGAAAACAAAATACATGTTAATAGAAGCCTTGTTTTGAAGCCATTTTGTTCCATCAGACTGGTAGGAACATACACTCAATTTCACCAACCACCCACCAGGCCTTAGGTGAAGAGGAAATGCATGAACTTAAGGTCAGTAAGAAACACAAGAAGTTATCTCCCACCCCAAAAAAACCAAACAAACAAGGATAATGGACAGATTTTCTTCTGTTTTGCTTCCAATATAATAATAGCAAGCTTTCAATGATTGGCAATGTCATTTAAAAGTATAACTCTATAAAATATCATGTTGATTATCTAAGATACATCTGAAGAATTCCAGGCTGAGTGATCAGAAAAGTACCTCAATCTTTCTTTACATCCCACAGTAACATTTCAGTCACTTGATGGATTTACTAAATAAAAGTTTTGCTAATTGATAAGATTAATTAAAAAATAAACTACATCTTTCCTCTCCCAAAAAAGAAACTTCCAAAATTTACTAAGTTCTTAAAATAATGTAGGAAATGTTAAAATAATGTAGGTCACATGTTTACCATGCAATATTAAGTGAATAAAGAAGATACACTATGATCCCAAATATATAAAAAAATAAACTCAAGAAAAATACCAGTAATAAACTAAACTAGTATTAATGAACATTCTAGATAATAGAATTTGCAAGTCATATTTCCCATATTAATTTCCTAAATCTCTTATTATCAATAGATATCAACCAATGGCATCATTGCACTAATAACATCCTAATTAGTTCTAGCTCAAATGTAATTACACTGTAATAAAGCCATTCCCTTTCTTTTTTCCTACATTATTCATATTCATGTTTCCCAACTTTTATATACTGTACAATTATTTGTTCATTTATTTCTCACCTTGCTCCCCAAAGGATTTAAGATAACTTAAAGAATAGGAATAATTGAGTTAGTTGGTGTTTTGTATAAATGAAGATAAAGAAGTAGTAGATCAGAGTGGTTAAGAACATGTATTATATGTCTATTTATTTCACTTTGATGACTATGAATAGACAATACTTATTGTTTAGTGATATTTATTTCTTAAAATGCATTTTTTTTCTTTATTGATTTTAGAGAGAGAGATAGAAACATTGATGAGAGAGAACATTGATTAGCTGCCTCCTGCATGCCTCTCACTGGGGATTTGGCCCACAATCTGGTCATATGCCCTGACTGGGAATCAAATTGGTGACCTCTTGGTGCATGGGTCAATGGTCAACCACTGAGCCACACCGGCCAGGCTCTTAAAATGCATTTTTAAATAATATTAATATTGCATGTGTTTATGACTTGCTCTTTGCTAGGTATTACTCTAATTTGTACATATTCACTCATTTAATTCTCACTCAATAATCCAATGAAGTAGGGACTATTATAATAAATACTCCACCATGGTTCATTTAAAACTACCAACAATTTGCCAACCAGATTGTAAAATTCCTGAAAATGTAACAATCGGCTCATGAAAACCAGTACAAGCCAGCTCCAGCACCTCACTGTTTACTAAAGGCATATGCTGCAGAGCTGGGCAGTCCAAAAATAAGCAGGAATATCAACAGCTCTGTTTCTAAACTGATGTCATCTCTATGAACCTTCTAGTAGATACCACTAATTGTCTCCCAAGATCCAACCCTATCTTTCTCATTTCTTCTTCCTAAAAGAATGTGATTTTGCACATTGCTCACCCTTTCTCCCACTCAGACAGAGAAAGAAGACAATATGAGTCCTTGAGAACATCTGTGAGCTTCTCATCCTTACTAAATCTTATGTGAGATTATCAATGTCATTGCTAACCTTCAAAATAGAAAGCCAAAGTGAGAGACAACAAGAATTTATTTGAGATCAAAGGATTGCAATCCTGGGAAGCATTGATTCAGGCAAGAAACCTGAAGAGTGTGCCAATTGTGGGGTGAAAGCAAGAGGTAATGAGGAAAGGAAGGGAAATCATTACACGAATAAAAAGAAGGAATTTCTATTGGTGCTAATAAGCTGTTATTCTCTAGCTACATTGGGCTGTTAACTGATTGTCCATGATTGTCAGTCCTTGTGGTCAGTATGTCTGCTTTCTTGTTAGCTTTACAAACAGTTGTTTGTAAGACAATGTTGGTTTGGTCCAGTCCAAAGGTTATTTTGCTCAGTTCAAATATTCTAGTTTCAAAAAATAAGATGTCCAAGGCAGTTCCTCTGGGATATCGGTTCCAACTCTATTTTGAATAGCTCCATTTATGTATTTTTCACACCATCATTATCTAAGCAGGTGGAATTTTCTTGTAATTGGAGCCAAAAAACATCTCAATTAATACAGGGTTACACTTAGAGAACTACACAATAAACTTCATGATGCACCTGGTTCATGAGCTCCATCTTTATAGCGATCCCTAAAGCATGCTACAAAATTTACATTTTGTGGTTCTGGGGCCAAAAGGCTTGTGAGGAGCAAATTAGGTGACAGTAGAGGTGGATGTAAAACAGCATTATCTTCCTAGAACTCAATTGAGGACAGTTACCTAGAGGACAATGAAAGGGAAAGTACCTTTAAAGGAGGAAAACAATGGTAAGGCATGATGGAGAGTTAATCCTCACATAGGAAGTGCTGCCTGTGAAGGTGAGCAATTGAAATTAGGTAAATTTAGAATTATGACCCAGCGATTCCACTTCTGGGAATATATCTGGGAATACATCAGTGAATATAACACTGAGTTGAAAGAATATCTGCTTTATATTCATTACAGCACTATTTACAATAGCCAAGATTTGGAAGCAGCCCAAGTGCCCATCAGTAGATGAGTGGATAAAAAGCTGTGGTACATTTACACCATGGAATACTACTTGGCCATAAAAAAGAAAGAAATCTTACCTTTTGCAACAGTTTGTATGGGCCTGGAGAGCATTATGCTAAGTGAAATGAGCCAGTCAGAGAAAGACAAGTATCATATGATTTCACTTATATGTGGAATCTAATGAACAAAATAAATTGACAAACAAAATAGAAACAGAGGCATGGATACATGGAACAGACGGACAGCTGTCAGAAGGGGGATTTGGGGCTGGGTGAAAAAGGTGAACAGATTAAGCAAAAAAAAAAAAAACTCTTTGGGATAAATGGCAACGGAAGGAGACTTGACATTGGTGAACACACAACACAATATACAGAAATATACAGATGATGTATTGTAGAATTGTACACTTGAAACCTATATAATTTTATTAACCAATGTAACCCCAATAAATTCAATTAAATATATATATGTATATGTATATGTATATATATGTGTGTATATATATATATATCTTCACACATATATATATAAAGAAACTAGGTGAAGTTAGTTAATTGCAAACATATAAAAAACAAGTGGAAGAGTGGGGGATCAAAGGAGTTCTATGCACTGGCTCTTGCCTAATCTGAAAGTAATCTGACATAGAAAATAAATAGCTGGATCTTGTTCTGAAAGATCGGCATATAAATGACGCCCTCTCCCACATGATATTTTAGCATATAAGCTATAAAATATTCAACTATATCAAAAACATGCAAATAAATCAGTTTAGCTATGCTTTAATCTTATGAAGTTCTGGTATATAAAATAAAGCCATATACAATCTAAAACAAAAGCTTGTGCATAGAATGGGAAAGCTTATGCTGATGCAACTTCAAATATTAATTTTAGGAAAAAGGGCTTTTACACATCTGAACTTGCAAATAATTTCAAAATGGCAGTCAGACCATATTGTACTCCAAATCATGGCACTGATCATTAGTATCCTAAAGAAAGCTAAATCTGCCACAAATCCCATCTACTGATCACTTCTACCATCTACATTTCTGGCCCATACATACTTGCCTGCCTGTGAATCTTTGCAGCATGTAGCTGAATAAGTGAACCTCAAAGCTATTACTTCATTACTGTTCCTATCTGCCCTATGAATACAGTGTCTCCCTGTGCTTTGGGGAGTTGCTGAAGTTAATTTGCTAGCTTGATAGCCCCATCCAATACCTCTGTAACTATAAAAATAAGTAACCAGTATACTTTTTTATATCCTGGAATCAATGTATAAGTAAGTAATTGTCTAGTTTATGTGGAGGAGCACCATACATGATATACAAAGAATGAAGAAAATAGTATACAGTGTAGTCTCTGACCCAAGAAATTTACAATTTAATTGTAAAGATAAGATCCAGACTTACTGACAAAGTCAAACATACAACACTATACAACTTATAA
This sequence comes from Tadarida brasiliensis, assembly GCA_030848825.1. Lineage (NCBI taxonomy): Eukaryota > Metazoa > Chordata > Mammalia > Chiroptera > Molossidae > Tadarida > Tadarida brasiliensis. The sequence continues at coordinate 55,913,574 of CM061257.1, read as the reverse complement.
TACTCAAGAAAGACAGAAATTCCTAGTCTACCCAGAATTCGGTTTTTAATCAACCTCACCCCTTACAACCCAGGAAGGAAGCAAAAAAAAAACCACCTTTTATCACATTGAAGATAACAAAGCCTTTATAGAAAGGGAGGTCACTTGGAGATTATTTCTCACTTTCATAATATCCTAACAAAGTAGGCTACATAATTCAAGCAGACAACTGATTTAAAATTAACAAAATAGACCTTGGGAGAAATAATGGCCCAGAGCTCAAAATGAAAAAGAAAAACTTTAATAATAGGGGAATAATCCACACATTTCAATGGTTTCTAAGAACACTATGTTTTACTAATAAAAATTATTGTTCATAATGATGAGCGATCATCAAGGAAGTCTGAAATTAGAATACTCTGCTTAAGACAGCAAGGGGGCATGTAAAATTACCTTTGAAAATGTTTCATTCAAAATAGTTAAATTGTAATGCTTACAACAGGGGATTGCGATCCAGAATTTCTCATGCTCCAATATTTAAGATAGTAGAGGCTTCACTGTACGTTTTCTAGAAAATTCCAGGGAGACACCTGGCATTGGCAGCCTTCTTTCGCTTATGAGAACAGCTCTCATAAGTCATAAAAGTTGACATTTCTTCCTAGAATATTTTCCCAGATAAAGGGCTGATAAGCTCACCCCTTTGGGGAAGTCTACCCAGCGATGGTTAGATGGTCAGTTCTAGACCTTTTAAAGTGGACAGCATTCTAAGGAATTTTACCTTGCTTCTCTTTTTTTCTACAAAGTGAGCCATTCAGGCATTGCATCTTCTGAAATTTCCTCGCCTCTTTCAGGGAAGCATATTGGGGCAGAGCTTGCCAGCTGTCGGCTCCCTTTGCCTTCTGCTGCCATTATCCTGAGGTACCGCCCCACCTTCTGGCCCTCCAGCTTGTGGGGGGTGGGGAATAGGGAGGAGAACAGAACTCTTCCTGCCTCTGACATGCGTAACACAATGAAAAGAGCAGAAGGAATATATATCTATACATATATTTGTCTCTCTCTACATATAGACATCCATAGACTGACAGTGTGAGTGTGCACATGCATATGCACACGCCCAGTGCCAGAATACTCTATATGTATACATACACAGTATATATTCCATATGCTCTTTCTTTCTGCAGCACACATATGCAGCTGAGAATAACTACTGTGAAAAAAATACATACTTACCAAAGACAAATTATCAAGCAGAAATAAGAATATATGAAATTTAACGATGATACAGTCTCATCTGCTCCTGCCTTTATTAAAACATGCTTAAGAGACTATCTAGCGTTTTGTATTGCATGGATATAAAAAGTCCTCCTTTTCCCAAATCTCCTGTTTGACATTGCTCAGCCAGTGTCATTGAGCAGGCTCTGGACTGACAACTGATGCAGTCAAACGTTTAAAGAAGCATGATAAAGATCCAATGCTTTATATGATGGCCGCGTAGATGTTGGGAGGAGCAGAAAACACAGTGGAGTGTGAGCAAGTAGACAGATGAGAGGATTCAATAACAGACCAACGTGTATCATGACTAACGTGCAATCGCTGCCACCCACTGAGTCGTCTACTCCTCGGAAGGCCCTGCGCGCTTGGTACACCGCTCTCGCCATTTCAATGATAAGAGAGGTGGGGCTTAGAGAGATTCAATAACTGCCCTGAGGGGGTCAGTGAAATAACTGGCACAGTGCGTCGTCTGCCTCCAGAGCTTGTCTTCTTAATTTCCACATTAGGCTGCCTCTTGGCCCAGGGAAAATTAATACAGCTCACATATATAAAAGCATATGTTGTGCATATAGGAATAGAAAAGTTTATGATATTAGTCTAAACCCTCCTTTTAGAATCTTTTACATCATTTCTTTCCTGTCAATGTATCTAAACTGGGTTACTGTGGGTTCAGTTACAATAAGTCTGATGTAACATTTTACTATAATTTAAAAATAACTTTTAAGTATGTAAACTTAAATCCCTATTTTTCCCCAGTGGTATATTAATTTTGTTGAAATGTATCAGGACAATAATGGCTTACTGGATCAGAAAGACAACAATAAACCAAATTCTTTCCCAGTGCTTGTGACACTCCCTGGGGGAGTTGGATTAGGTATTCAAAAGATGTAGCGACTATTTTAGGCCACCACAATACACTGAATACGCCTTCAGTGGCCTGAAAATGCAGGTGATTAAGCATGCATAGGCCAAGTGACAAATGGCAGCTATCCCAACCATTTCTCAATGAAGACTTCTTGTTTAGAAATTTATAAGGAAGTAATCACTTAGTAAGATCTATCACCCACTTCAAAAGCTTCAATTATTCATCTCACTAACACGTTGAGCTCAATTCTCCTTGGTATCTAAATTGCTTCCTGATATTAATTTAAGGGTTTAGGGAGGGATCCTAATTCATTTAGGCTACTTGGCGCTGTTAAGTCTTTAAAATATATTTCACAGAAAAATGTCATCTAGCAAACATTTTCAAAAAAATTGTTTGGCCCAAAAATGTCTCACCAGCCTGCCCATTTACAAATTTTAGGCAGTAAGGCATATAGCCGTTTAGTACGTAGTCCCTGCAATTATTTGGAGTATCAGGAAAAAATGTATGCAAGACTAAAAATTATGTTGCAGAAGCAAAGGACAGTTTTGCAGCAGTTATATGAATAATTTGTTAAGGTCACTGACAATTTACTGATCTCTAGATTTGGGGGTGGGAGTGCTTTTTTATTATTGTTGTTAAATAAACCCCAAATGATTCATGCCAAGAAATAGTTAGCTATAGTTTCACTGTTATTCTGGTAGCTGAGATGTTCCATAGTTTATTAAAATAAAAACATCATTGTTGAGTCTTAAGAATATTTGAATGTTCCTTATTATAAACAATATTGCTATGAGTTTGGTTTCTTTTGCAGCTATGCAATCTTTGTCTATATCTTCGATCATTTCCTGAAAATACTTTGCTAACAGAACTGCTGAGTCAAATGGTACGTGGACGAAGACTTTTATATGTATTGCACAATTGCCTTTAAGAAAAATTATATCAATTTACATACTCAACTGCAGTAATTAACATTGCTAGTTTCCTGAATCTTCACCAAAAATTAATGTCTTGTCAATTTGATATGTAAAAAACTGACTTCTATTTGATGTTTCAATTTGCATTTCTATTATTTCTAATAAGAACCAGGTTTTTAAAAATGTTTTTTAGTCATTTGTATCTCTTCTTTTGGGGATTGTCTGTTTATGTCCCTTATAGCTTTTCCTATTAGAGGGCTTCATCTTTTTGTCATTAAAATGCGTGAGAGCTATTAACCCTTTGAGTATCACATCTATTCCAAATATTTCCCAGTTTACTTGCTTTTTATTTTGTGAGTAGTGTTTTCTGATATTTTAAATATTTAGGTTTCAGTATCAGAAAAAAGTGTGCTTTTCCCAGACAATGGTGTATTTTGTCTTATAGACACAGTGCATTGTGTAATTATTTTGTTTCCTTCTTTCCTTTGAAAACACATAAGCAGGGAAACAAATTTATAACTTACCTCTAACAACTATGGAAACCTATGCACTTCTGTAGGATAATACAGTCCCTTACTACTTTTTTATATTTATTTCCATTCAACAGTTTCCTCATATTTATATCTTTTTGTTTAAAAAAAAATCACCAGAGGATACTTTTTCCATTGCATTTTTAGAGGAAGTGGAAGGAAGGGGGTGAGGGGTTAGAGAGAGAGAGAGAAACATCGACGTGAGAGAGACACATCAATTGGTTGCCTACCACACATGCCCCAACTGGGGCCAGGGATCCAACCTGCAACCAGGTACCTGCCCTTGACAGGGAATTGAACCTGAGACCCTTTGGCGCACAGGCTGACGCTCTAACCACTGACTCACACTGGCCAGGGCTATTTATGATATTTTATAATGTGCGTGTACATCTAAGTGTGTGCTCCAAGATGCTTTAAATGACTTCAAAGTTTAGTATACATTTGTTTAACTACCCTTAATGAGTTAAATTTTCATCATTTGATGAAATCTAATAAACAAGGGAGGAAATGAACTTCAGTTGTGAACATTTCATTTTCATTTTTTGAGACCTGGATATTTTATAAACTTGTTTGAAGATAATTATGAAAGCAAATGATGTCAATGCTAACATCTTTGAAGTAAATAGTTAGAAATGCCAGAAAAAAAAATTCAGCACAAAAATTATAGATACAGCTTCTAATATATTTGTTTAAAATTTTTGTAGATCAACCAATAAATTTGTTTTGCAATACGTACAGGCAATGTTTTTAACATACCTTTATTCTATATGCATAAAAGTCCACTGAAGTTAAATAGAGAAATCTTAGTTGATTTAACTAAAATAAAGGTTACATGAAAGAGTACACCAGCCCTAGCCAGTTTGGCTCAGTGGATAGAGAGTGTCGGCCTGTGGACCAGAGAGTCCTGGGTTTGGTTCCCGCTAAGGGCACGTACCTCGGTTGCAGTTTGTCCCCAGCCCCTGTTGGGGTTGTGCGGGTGGCGTGCAGGTGGCAGCCACTCGATATGTCTCTCTCACATCGATATTTCTCTCTCTCTCTTCCTCTCTCTCTCCCTCCTGCTCTATCTGAAGATTAATGCAAAAATGTCCTCAGGTGAGGATTAGGGGGAAAAAAAAAAGAGCACACCAGATGATTATAAGGCTCTAAGAAAAACTTAAACAGGTATAGAAACCAGTATTAGCTTTCAGTGTTTTATGCAACACTGCAGTGAGATGTACTACAACTAATATATATATATATATGCAATTCCAAATCTAGTAGAAACATTCCTACATATTAATAAGAAGTTCCAGTTATTTACTAGCTCATATCTTATTCCTGGATGATTTTTGTTCTATGTATGTTAACATGATGGCCAATAAAAAGATTTTTAGAAGATGAATTCCATTTTATGTTCACATAAAGCCAGAAACCTGAAGTCCAGTTGAAAAAAACATTATAGAACTCAGGTTCAGGTAAGAGTAAACATCGCCTACACATCACAGGACTCACCTGTTTGGAAATTGTGGGGATGCAAAAAAATAACTTTCTTCCCACATTTTCTAAGTTCTTCTGGCTGGGCTAATAATCAAATTAACATGAAACAGATTAACAGGAGAAAATGTCCAAAATTTATTATGGATGTACATGCAGGTATGCAATCAGAATATGAGACCCTAGGACGCAGTGGGCAGTTAAGGCTTATATGCTTTCTGGAGTTAAGGAGAAGATTTGGGGGGAGGGGTGATTTGGGACTTCAAAGGGCAGGAAGGTAATACATATGGAGATGGAAAAGCAAACATTTGGGAAATAAATGTTTGCTGGGCCATCTTTAACAATGGGACACAAAGAGGACTTGGAACAAATGGGCCTGGCTAGGTTCCTCCCTATCACACACTACTTTATAGTAAACTATAGTTATCTGTGATGATATCTCCCTTCCTGGAGCACATCCTTTGTCTAAATTCCTTTAAGGCAGTTAGAAGGAAGAGCAAAGGTTTTACCTGAGTCTTTCTTTTCTTAAAAATAACCAGCTTAACTTAATCAATATACCAAAAAGCATATGAATGAGAACAATGGTAGTAGAAAGAACACTACAAATTGAAATTATTACTTTGGTAGTCTCATAATACTGCTCATTGGGAAACATCTCTAACTCAGTATGAAAATATTAGTGTCCTAGTAGAAAAACTGGCAAAAGACAAATCTGATGATTCATGGAGAAATTAAATATGAACAAAGCAAACACTGGTAATTAAAGTACTTGTAAATTAAAACAAGATTCCATGTTTCAGTTATCAACACTCAATAGTGTTGGAAAGTGTTAAAATCAGCACTTTCATTTACTGCTAGTGAATTTAATGTTACTTTTATAAAGAAATATGCTATGGCCCGGCTGGTATGGCTCAGTGGTTGAACATCGACCCATGCACCAAGAGGTCACCGGTTCGATTCCCGGTCAGGGCACATGCCCAGGTTGTGGGCCCAATCCCCAGTGGGGGGCATGCAGGAGGCGGCCAATTGATGTTCTCTCTCATGGATGTTTCTATCTCTCTCTCCCTCTCCCCTCCTCTCTCTAAAATCAATAAAGAAAAATAAATTAAAAAATTTTTAAAAAGAAATATGCTATGTACAAAGAATCTTAAAAAGAAGTCTACTAGCACTATTCCTAAGAATCTACTCTAAGATTTGCCCAAAGACTCCTAGAAAAAATGTTTTTACAGAAATACCATCATGGTGAAAATTTTGTCTAATGGGTAAATAAATGAAAGAACAGCCATGCATTATATTTTAAAACTGTTAAAAACCTTATTTTCAAAGAATACCATGAAATTTACATAAAGCTCATGCAAATTTTAAGGCAAAGTCAGAATGAAATTTTACATATGGTCTGAAGTCGATTTTTAAAAAACGCATTATAAATTTAATATGATTGTAAACACATACATACCAATATAGATATATTTGTTATGTATAGTATATTATACATAGATGTCATGTATTTTTGAATTGGGACTTTGAAACCAACAAAATACAGTGGAAAACAACTCTGGCATGAGCTAGTAAGAAAGTGAAAGCATCAGCACCAATAAAATGCAAGGGTTTCGAAGTGAGTTGCACAGTAAAAAGATTCACAATGACTTGAAGAGTCTAACTAAAAGAACAAGAGAATCAATGACAAGAAAACTCAACTCATGGCCAATCCATCTTTGTAATTGTTTGAGTTGCTTCCAGCCACAGGGTCTCCAATTATGAGTTCTATGGCCCTTTCTCACATGAATCCTCTCATTTTCCCCATGGGTCCTATGTGGAGAACAACTTCCCTAAATATTCTCCCAATATCTATGCTCCTAAATAACACCTAGTCATCCTTCAGGTGCATAATGACACTTCCTTCTGGCAGCTAAAAACCTGCCCAAAACAGGTCAAGTCCCAAGTTTATATAATATCTTCACATTTCTGTACTTCTTCATTGCAGTTACCACAAATGTAATTAAACAATTAAATGACTGCTCAGTTGCTTACTGCCTTCTTCCTTCTTCCCCAGAACATAAGTTCTCTGAGAGTAAGAACCATCTCCACCCCCAAGACCCAGCAAATAACAGTAATAGGTAGCATATTACTATGTGCCAGGTACTATTCTAAGCTCTTACAACAATCTTATGAAGGAGAGACTAAACGCATCCTCATTTTTTAAAGAGGAGTAAACTGAGGCACAAAGGCCAAGGTCATACAACCAGTAAGTGACAGGGCCAGTATTCAAACTCAGAAAGCCTGGCATCCTTAACCATGACCTATGCCTCCTTGCTGCAGGTACTCCTGGAATATGTGAATGACTATTTGGACAAAAGAATGAGAAAATACATTAGCAATAAAATGTGTATTTGCTATGAATTAAGCAGTAGCAGAGATATGTCCTGTAACAGCTGTAGCTCATCATTTCATGGTCACCTGATCATAATAGATGCATAGGACTCTGGTCCTATAATGGAAATACCAAGAACAAAGCTCCATAGACACTCTCATTAAAAATTCAATTATAATGGTTTCTTTAGAATAATAGACTATTCGAAGCTTTCAATTTCAATGATAAAAATCTGAAATTAAAAGATTTGGAGTAAAGGCATAAATGGTTTTATAATACATATATGCATCCACTCTAATTATAACAACTGACCAACCACAAAGCTCTCCTTTTTTTTGCATGCTCTTATTTCCTGTTGAAATCAGCTTTAAAAGAGGGTCTGTAATTGCAAACAAGTTGTGCAGAATAAACAAGCCATTATTGTAATGAGGATGATTCTTGCTGAGGATTATTTTTAAAAGCCAAATTATAGACTCCCAGTCTAAATGGTATCTGTTTTTTTGTCACTTGCTTTCAAATTTGGTTCTTATTTGCATTTTGCCTGACCTGCTAGTTAGAGCACAAGTTCACAGAGCCTCTTCTGAAGCTATAATGAGCTTAGGTAATAACCACCACATAATTGTGTTCAACTGCGTACAAGTGTTTACTTTTTACTGCTGTGTGTCTGCCTCCGAGATTTTTGAGATGTAATTATGCACTGCAAAATTTGCAAGTTGCCAGCCTTGCCTGGACTATTTTTGCTATGTTTCACATTTATACTGCTTAAGTACTTAAGTGGAGGTATAAAACAGCCAGGTTTTCCAGACTAGAAAATTACTGTTGCTTAAATGGCAGAATTTCTGCTCTGTGGTTTCCTATTTCCATGCCTTGCCTCAGCTACATATCTTTTTAACCATCTGTTTCATCCTGGCGACCAGTGACAGGGAGGCAAGCCACTGCATCTGCATTACTATGTGGTTTGACATCTGGTATCTGAATCCAACCATCGCATGTACTTGTGAATTGTTTAAATATAAGATCATACTAGTTACACTTGCAGATCCCTTTTTATTAATGCAGTGGTTCTCAACCTTCCTAATGCCGCGACCCTTTAATACAGTTCCTCATGTTGTGGTGACCCCCAACCATAAAATTATTTTCATTGCTACTTCATAACTGTGATTTTGCTACTGTTATGTCTTAGGCGACCCCTGTGAAAGGGTCATTCGACCCCCAAAGGGCTCGCGACCCACAGGTTGAGAACCGCTGTTAATGTCTTCAACCCTGCTTGTGCTGGAATGGCATGCCCTTCCCCACAGAGAAGGAGTGAGCATGTTTTCCTGCAGGGTGCATATAATTTGGGTATGTGAACATTAACATTTTTAAGTAACAAAAAACATATGAATTAAAGTGAGAAATTTCAGATATGATATAGGGAGGTTCAACAGAGTGCACATGCTTTTAAGTACTCCCAAGACTCTCTTGTTAAATGAATTCAAAACTCTGTTGAAATGGTGATCCTGACATATATGTATCTTATTGGACAAAAGCACTACCGACTCAGGATCATTTGGAAAATTATACTGTTCTCCCTAGAAGGGGAGGACTCTGTACTTTCTTCTCTTCCCCTTGTGGCTTAAAGTGTGCATTTTGGAAATGGCTAACTAGGGTGAGGATGCCCCAGAGCTTAATGGAGACCAAACCACTGAGGAAATAAAGCGATGACTTTGGTCTTATTAGCACCACTCATGACACAGTTTACAAATACTAGTCATGATCTTCCCATAATCTATTCATTCTTCTTAGTAGTTATTGACCTCCATGCTTTATTAAGACCACTTGACAATCCAAGTAAGCCAGGAACAATTCAGCTGGAAAGGACAATTCTGCCTTAAAAATAATCTCAGAAAAAGAGGCATGATTTTGGTAGTGTTCTCTGGGACATGAGAGAGATCCAGTATCAATCCTGCATGAAGGAGTTATAGACTCTACCTGTTCCAGGAGGAGCCTCTTAAAACTGGGTATATTTCTTACTCCTTCCTCTCTCTTATACTCTTAATAATGTAAACTGTAATCTTATGATCATCACCACAGAAAGCAGACATATCTGTTTAACTAACTCTGTGAGAAATACTACTTAGCAGGTTCTATAGGAAAATTATTTAAAAAGCAAACCCAAAGTAAACCAGGGGCATATTTACCAGCTCCTTCAGCTGACATTCTGAATTCCCTTTGAATGTGCTTCAAAATATTATGCTTACTCTGATTAATCTTTCCTATTTGCTCACCAACACCCTTTATCAGCCTACAGAAATGATATGCATCCTTTATGACTCAGCTCAAACATCATTCATTCATCTATGGAGACTTCATTGACTCTCCCAGAGTTAGATCATTTGATACAGCTCTCCTTTGTATTCCGAAATACTTCTATTACACTGCATATGCCTCTAGTAAGTTCCTTATAAAAGTGTGTTTAGATCATTAGCCTGCATGACTGTAATAGTCAGCTACTGCCAGAACAAGGTGATATAACAAAACATACCAGTGGCATAGAAAAATAAGCTATTATCTTACTCACAAATCTATGGGTCAGCTGGGTACTCTGTTCCAAGTGTTTCACCTGTTGTCCAGGCTAGGTAGCAAAAGACAAAAGGAAGTTCTTCTTCACACAATGCAACAACAAAAACATAAGAGAGCAATCAGAATGGTGTGAGGCCTCTTATGCCTTGGCTCAAAACTGGCACACTGGCACTTCTATCCATAGATCATTGGACAAATCCGTCACATGGCCGAGACCAAAGTCAGATGATAAGAAAGTACACTTCATCCATAATGAGGTCATGGTAAGGAGCAAAGCCATTAGAGCCAATAATTCAATCTACCACAATGCTAGTATAACAAATGCCACATATTCAATACTGATTTCTTGGATGAATAAGTGAATAAAACAAAAAATGTTCAGAATAAATAAAAAGTTGTAAAAATAATATATAATATATTACACCTTTATAAAAAATCCTGGTGCTTAAGTTCCTCTTTTTTTTTTCTTTATTGATTTTAGAGAGAGAGAGGAAGGGAGAGGGAGAGAGATAGAAACATCAATGAGAGGGAACAGCCGCCTACTGGGAATCGAACCGGCGACCTCTTGGTGCATGGGTCGATGCTCAACCGCTCAGCCACACCAGCAAGGCTTAAGTTTCTCTTTGTTAAACTTTGAATTATTCATTTAACCGTCTTTGGACTTAGTGCCTGTATTAGTTTCTTATTGCTGCTATAACAAGTTACCACAAATTTAGTGACTTAAAACACCACCATTTTCTCTCTTCAGCTGTGGAAGTCAAAGTCTGAAACAGGTCTCATTGGGCTCGAATCAAAGTGTTGTCAAGACTGTATTCCTTTTGGAGACTTTGGGGAGAACCCATATGTTTGTCTTTTTCAGCTTCTAAAGGTTGCCCACATGCCTTGGCTCATAACCCCCTTCTGTCTTCAGGCCACTGAGCACTAGCCAGCTTTTGCACCTCACATCACTCTGATGCTCTTCTTCCGCCTTCCTCTTCCACATTCGAAGGACCCTTGAGGTTACATCTGGCCTAGCCAGATAATCCAGGATAACCTTCTTATTTTAAATTCTGCTCTTTAGCAACCTTAATTTCATCTACAATCTTCATTCCTCTTTGCCATAAATAACCTAACATATAAATAAGTTCCACTGAGTAAACTGTGGACATCTTAAAGTGGGGATGAAGTGAGAATGATTATTCTGTCTACAACATATTGCAATGAAAAAAAAAACAAAAAAAAACCCACGGATCCAGGAAACAGTTTTAGTTTGAGCCCTAGAACTAACCAGAAACAGTAAATTAGACAACTCCCTTCACATTTCAATTGTTTCTGGTGAAATGAAAAGATTGTCTTAGCTGATCTCTAAGGCTCCTTCCAACTCAAATTCCCTTGATTCTATGAATATAGTACATCTAATTAAACCTTAGAGTTAGAAGAGATTACAGCCTAATTCATCATCATAAAATATATGAGTTGAAAGCTTAGCAGTGTTATGGGAACACAGAGAAGGGTTATTAATAATTCTTTCTGAGTGGCTACAGGTAAGTTCATGGAGTGATAAGATCTGAACTCACATGCTCCTGGAGGGCAAGGACAGAGGCACTCTGTGCACAGGAACCAACATAGAGGGCACAGGGACCGAAGGGGCATGGGCTGTGTAGGGCATGGACCATGGAGAGAATGGTGAAAAATCCCACGTGGACAGAGCATAAAGAGAGATGCAGGAAAAGAGCCTGGAAGTGTAGAGTTAGGCAAAGGAGAGACACTGGTATTTTTTAATTAAGCAAAGGAATGACAGGGTGAGTTCTGCATGTGTTATAAAGGAAATGCAGAAATCATGAAAGAGGTTCTTTTTACCTGTTTTACACTATTCAACAGTCTAGCTAGTAGTGTCTCATTAAAATAGCTTATCAGATAACATATATTAGCTTTTCATAAAGATATAAAAAGACAGAAAGGGGAATAAAGCATCTTTATGTCTAAATTTACTATTGTTTTTCATATTTGTAAATATCCATTTATTTAGGATAAAAACATATTTCAAATTCCCTTTTTAAAAACAGAATTATATAAACTGAATAAGGTCACCCACAGAAAGAGAGAGAATTAAATAAACTTTCAACCCAAAACTGCATTCAACCCCACTGTAAGTGACAACTTGCCATATTTTTCCACCTCCTGTGGTCAAGTCCTTCTTGAGAGTCCAGTCCTTGTTTATTCTCTGCTGTTCGGTAGTTTAACAGAGTCCAAAGCTCTAGGGCATTTAATTGTCAATTAACATTGTCTCATGTCTTATCAGAAGCACAAAGATCTTGAATGATGGAATGTGTTATTTCGATTGATTCTCCTTTTTATCTACCAAATAAGTGTTTCGTTATGATAGGGCTCTTCTCCTTCATCTGGTCCCCTTTTTCTAAGCTTCCTTGCAATTTTCCAAGGAGCTGCATGGTAGTGTTTATCCAATAAATGCCCCAGATTGCCAGGTATGTGAGAAAATCCAATTCCATATATGCCTAAACCCCAAGGGTAGGATTTTTGTTTCTTACAGCAGAACAATAATCTTAATCAATACATGTGCCACCCAAGGCCTTTGAAGCCCTTTCTAACCTCATTCCCATCCCCCTCTCCACCCCTTCTGCCCAGTGTTGCTAGGCACATGCCCCACTAGTAAACCTCCCATTCATCCTGAAGGACCCACACTGAACTTTCAATGTCACATCACACAGAAAGACTTTCTTAACTCTTATTCAACACACGATGCTGTAATTATTTTACTCAAGTGCCAGCTTCTCCAGGGGACAATGGGGTCTTTCTGGTTGATCTTCCGTGCCTGGCACAGCACTGGCACCAGCATGAATCAGTTACAGTAAATGTTGAAGGAAGGAAGGAATCACTACTTCGATTCTTGACTCAAGCCAGTAAGGTAAATAACTATCAGTTTAATCTGTACTTTTAGAGTAAAAAAACATGAGGCAAGCACAATGTGGTGAATTCTTTAACTTGCCATAGCCCATTTGTTACCTGAAATTTTACCGTTGCATTTGAAAATTTCTTCAAATATTTCCTTTTAAAAATGAGCCCTGACCGGTTTGGCTCTGCAGTTAGAGCATCGGCCTGTGGACCAGAGAGTCCCAGGTTCAGTTCCCGCTAAGGGCACGTACCTCGGTTGCAGTTTGTCCCCGGCCCTGGTTGGGGTTGTGTGGGTGACAGTCAGTTGATGTGTTTCTCTCACGTAGATGTTTCTCTCTCTCTCTTCCTCCCTCTCTCCCTCCCGCTCTATCTGAAGATAAATGCAAAAAAAATGTCCTCAGGTGAGGATGCAAAAAAAAAAAAAAAAAAGATTTCACGTATGAGGCCAAATAGAAATAAGTTTACTTTAAAATACTTTTGCAAAATCTCATCTTTGTAAAAACAATCCAAAAAAAATAAATAAATAAAAGGAACTTTTTTTCTCACAAACACATTCAATTTTGTTCTTTAGTTTTGAAATTCACAGAGGAATAACTTTCAATTTTCTATTATATTTGAAACTGACTCCCCCCACCCCAAATTATGAAATACCAATAATATCAACGGGACAATTGATACTTTGTGTTTCAGTATGTTTATCAAATACTCTGGTGTGCTTCACGCATAACTGAACTGTCTTTTGCTACCCTGTGTCCATCACGGCATCAGCTCACCTGAACCCTCGGCTAATCGCTGCAAGTCTTCCACACCTTGCTCTCCCGTGACTACTCCCTCCATGTCGCCATCACTCCTTTCTCAGCTCACGAAGTCCTTGCTCCACTGATTATTTCTTCTCTTCTTTTGTATCTTCAAACTTCCCCATGCCATTAACTCCTGCATTTCAACAAAGTCTGCTTCCATTTGGCATCCTTAGAAACAGACCCTTACGCAAGGAGTTTAGTGTAAATATTTTATTTGGGAGGTAATCCAAGAAATGGGGAGGGGAGTGGCAGTGTGACCTTGTTAACAGTGCAGACAATAACTGGTCTTCCTGCTTCTGGTCTCAAACCCCCTGCCCCCATCCATTGTTTGCAATACTACCAGAATGATCTTTCTAAAATGTTTAATCATCTCCTGCTTAAAACTGTGGAAAGTAACCACAGACTGATCTGCTCATAAATCCCTAACTGAGCAGGTTGTAGTGGATAGTCTCGCCCCAGACATACAACATTTTAGTAGGAGGGTTACCTTTGCCTGAAGCCAGCCCTGTTCATTGTTTCTGTGCATCTAGGTTAACACATCTTTGAAATAAAGTGTAACACCCTCAAGAGAGCACAGCATCTTAGCTACCCTATAATCCAACCCCCACGTTGTTCATCCACCCTCCATGTAATCATCCTTAATTTCAAATGCATACAAGAAGCTGGAAAACTGTTATTCTGGGGAGCATGTCACATCTTGCTCCCCAGCATATGTCGCCATTTTGAATCAAATAAACTCTTTCAAAAATTATCTACAGGTTTGGACGTTTCTTACATCAACAAGATCCTCCACGTTTCCTATCATCTACCAGGTAGAAGCCAAGCTGATATGAAAGACTCTTCTCAACCTGACTCTGCCTGTCTTCCCAGGTGTGCTTCTTGCTACTTCTTCATCCAGCTGTAAGGAAGCTTCCTACATGCATTCTCATACTACACTTGTGTGTGTGTGATCTGACCTCCTCCCAACCCCTAGGACTGGACTCCACCATATAAATTCTTGAGCTCACGTCAGTCTTTTATTTCTCCGGTGAAGACTCCCAAACTTCTTCAGGCAGACATATGACCAGTCTCCACCACACTTTCACATCCAAACCCAAGCCCATGGCACTACCATTTGTTTACAGATCTATCTTTCCTGCTTAACCTGAAACATCAAGGGGTGTCCACACAGTGTGATGCAGCTCCCAACTTCAATACCATGAAAGACCACGAGAAAACAAGTGTTCATTCATCTAACAATTACTGAGCTACACACAGGCAAAAACACAGGGATGAAGAAGACACAGACCTGCCTCAAGGAGCTTTAATTTTAGAAGGAAATTGGAATAATGCAAATGACCGGAAAGCCAGGTGAACTGCACATTTTATAAATGAGGTACACGACTGTTGTAAAAGTTCCTGGTGGGGAGAGAAAGCCTGTGGCCAAAAGATTTCACTTTCACCACTTATAGCTTACACTGGACTTTTCCAATTTTGACTTGCTCTTAAAGACATTATGCTCAATTAATATTTGACAAAGGTGGCAAGAGCATACAATGGAGTAAAGACAGCCTCTTTAATAAATGGTGTTGGGAAACTTGGACAGCTACATGCAAAAAAATGAAACTAGACCACCAACTTACACCATATACAAGAATAAACTCAAAATGCATAAAAGACTTAAATGTGACTCGTGAATCCACAAAAATCCTAGAAGAAAATGTAGGCAACAGAATTTCAGACATCACATGCAGCAGAATTTTCACTGATACATCACCTAAGGCAAATACATGGGACTATATCTAACTAAAAACCTTCTGCACAGCAAAAGAAACAAGCATCAAAACGGAAAGGGAACCCACTATATGGGAGAACATAATTGCCAACAAAACATCAGATAAGGGGTTAATTTCCAAAACATACAGGGTACTCATACAACTCAACAAAAGACAAAGAATCCAATTAAAAAATGGACAGAGGACCTAAATAGACACCTCTCCAAACAGGACATACAAATGGCCAAGAGACATATGAAAAAATGCTCAACATCACTAACCATCAGAGAGATACAAATTAAAACAACTATGAGATATCACCTCACACCTGCCAGAATGGCTGCCATCAACAAATCATAAAACAACAAGTGCTGGCGAGGGTGTGGAGAAAAGGGGACTGTAGTACACTGTTGGTGGGAATGCAGACTGGTGCAGCCCTATGGAAAACAATATGGAGTTTCCTCAAAAAACTAAAAATTGAACTTCCATTTGACCCAGTGATCCCACTTCTAGGAATATACCCTAAGAAGCCTGAAACACCAATCAGAAAGAATATATATACCCCCATGTTCAAAGCGGCACTATTTACAATCACTAAGATCTGGAAACAGCTCAAGTGTCCATCAATAGATGAGTGGATAAAAAAGCTGTGGTACATATACACCATGGAATACTATGCAGCTATAAGAAAGGAAAATCTCTTATCCTTTGAGACGACATGGAGGGACCTGTAGAGGATTATGCTAAGCAAAATAAGCCAGTCAGAGAAAGACAAGTATCACATGATCTCACTTATTTATGAAATGTATCACATGATCTCACTTATTTGTGGAATATAATGAGCAAAACAAGGTGATGAACAAAATAGACCCAGAGACATAGAAGTAGGATTCAGACTGACAAACTTCAGAGGAGGGGGGGGAGAGATAAACCGAAGAACTTATGCATATAAGCATAACCAATGGACAGAGATAACACTGCTGGGGGCGGGGGGGGGGGGGGGAGAGGCGGGAACGGGAGGAGGGTGTCAATGGGGGAAAAAGGAGAAACATCTGTAACAAAAATAAATTAATGAAATAAAAATAAAAAAATAAATCCCCTCTTTGGAAGAAAATATCCTTATTTAGAAAAAACAAATTAAAGGACTTGGTGATTTTGACTGTGATGTTTATGGTTACTCTCTAAATGCTCACAAATCCAGACTTTTCCTTTGTTTATTTCCATCAGTGTGATTTCATCAAAAAGGAATATATCATTCATTCGTCCACTCATTAAATACATCTTGAAAATTATGACGCAAAATAAAAGGTGACGAGACAAATCATAGGGACAACAGCAGGTTAAGTTTTCACCACATATACCTCTCCAAAGGGTAGACATTTTCACCAGTAACAGCTATGACTATATATTGTAAATAGAAATTTGTGACTTTATATTGCTATTTTAACACTCTTTCTGCCTCCCCTTAAAGATAACTCATTTTCTCTGTTTTACTTGTAGCTTGCTGTTTCAATGACAACTTTGTAGTATTCAAACTAAGGCAGTATACCTAGACTAACAGTAGATGAACAAAGTGGGGAGGGACTTCCTCACAAGTAAAACATAATCTACATTTACACTGTGTTTGTTGTTGTTGCTGTTGATGCATTTTTCTCCCAAGCGATTCTAAGTATCAACGGTTAGAAGCAAGTTCAGCGAGCTGAAATGCCTAAATGGTCTGCACTTGAAATACTAGAGGTTAGGAAAAAGCACATCTTAAAAATCCTTCCCAATAAACACAAAGAAAAACCGCATGCCATCAAATGACACAGCTGGGAAGAGAGAATTTCCATACTTAATAGAAACTGTTAACGTTTTACACCTCGGAGTAACTGGCATGCTCAGCATTTAAACAGCCGCAGTCAGTGGGCAGAAGAACAAAAAAAATGTTACTTTTCTCCATGCAGCCTTTTTTTATTTCTTATGTGTCTGGAATAATACAAAATGCTGCCGTCTCCCTGCAAGGCCCGTGCACTGAGTTATTAAATGAATGACTGCAGCCCCGGCAGCAGTGGGCCGAGACGCGCAGTATCTGCGCTCACAATGGAGACGCAGCCCCGATGAGCCTGGGCGCCGCGCGGGGCGTCCTCTGCCTCCCTTCACAGCCCTCGCCAATGACACCGGCGCTGCAGCCCGACCCAGGCTCTGAGGCAGAACTCTGTGGCCGCTGATGGCAAAACATGGACAAGTATTTGAGAACAAGAAAACCTATTTGAAAAGCTGACAAACCAAGTGGAAACAAAGAAAACCACCATCACCGCACTTCGTCTTAGAGGATTAAAATGTAATCAGAAAAATAATAATTATAGATTAGAGCCAGAAAAAGGCTACCAGCTCAACCTCACCTAAAAGCATTCTGTGACAGTTTATTATACTAGTCCTCAAACCACACATTTGATTTGTTTCTAAGCCTGCACTGTATCGCTCAAGGATATAAATAGCATCACCGTTTTCATTCTGCTCCTCTGGCGTTATTACATGTATTTCCACGTTCAAAGGAAGTTAGAAGCCTGTCACTTGCTCCCATGTACATTCCAGATAATTTAGGGGCTTTGAGGAGAGAGGTGAAGGCCTCACAGAATAGAAATGGACTCGTCTGTGGCACTCAGCAGCTTACCAAGACCTCTCCATCCTTAGAAGTCCTATTAAACTTTTATTTCCACTAGACAAAAATCTATCTCTTCGCTGTATTATCTTTTTTATCATACATGTGTCCCCCTCCCCATTAGAATTACAATTTTGATATAACTGAGAACATGCCTCTTTTTTTCCAGTACCTACAACAGTGTTGTGCATTAATTGCCTTTTAGTACATAGTTTTCTAAAACCTTTCATAAATAGCTGTTCAGAGCATGAAAACCAGCAGTGATGCCAGACAGGCAATCCCTGTGTCCACGGTCCTTCATCTGCAAGGAGGCGGTCCTGCCCCAGGGACTTTATTTACACTGTTAAACATAAAAGAAGGGTTCCCCTGTCATCTGTGAATTAAATATCAACTCAGATATTCCTGTTAGCAGAAAGCATCTTGCCAGCAGCTTAGAATTCCTGAGTCATTCCAAAACTTCTGTACTCAAAAATGTCTAGATTCCTATTTGGATTTAGCGTCAACACCTAATTTCATTACCATGCTAGCCAAACTCAACAGGTATTTTGATAACATATGCATAGCCTTTTAAAGGAAATTTCAGTTCATGGAGAGGTTGGATGGGGAGGAGAGAGAGCTTCTTTTAAAATCAATGGGCTTGTAACATTTTCAGTGCCATGCTTCCTGCACAGCAACTGACCTGAAATATCTCCACATGGATCACATAAAACCTTTAACAAGACATTTCTCAAGAAAACGGCACCCCAGACACACGTACATGTGTGAGGACACACACACCACTCACACACAAAACACTGTTTTTAATAGCCAAGGGCACTTTGGCACAATGCGGGGCGGCGGTTGTCAACAGAAACAGATGGTCAAAGAAGTGGGCAAACACTTCGTGTGAACTAGTTCCATAAATGAAGTTTTTTACTTCGTTTTAAATGCCATACTTACTTAACCAGCTTTCAGACAAGATGATACATGTAGCCAGTTGGAAAGAGTCCCCTGCCAGGCTTCTGTGTTTTTATGACAAAATTAAAAGTCCACAGATGGAATAACTCAAAGCTAATTCTTACAGAGTTTGTTTAGTTAGAATGGGGGGGTGGGGAGGAGAATACCATATTGCTTCAAGTTAAAGCCACATCTACAAAATGAAAGATTTTTAACTGGGGAGGAAAGACGTAGAAACGGCTTTTTAAAGAAATAACATAACTATTTTTTAAGTGAGTAGAATTATTTATCCATTAAAATAGCACCTTCCGCCAAAGAGTTTGAGGATCATCTGAGAAATTCCAAACTCAGCCCCCAAACATCTCAGCATCCTTTCAATCAGTGCCTTGAAAAATACCAGTTTGCTACTTCAGCTGACTTCTAAAGATATACGATCTTCTCATCCTTATTTCACTAGCCATTAAGTTTCAAAATCACAAAGAGCCCTGGCTGGTGTGACTCAGTTGGTTGGAGCATCATCTCCTGCACCAGAAAGTAGTGGGTTAGATTCTCTGTGTATGTGTGTGGCGGGGGGGGTGCAGAAGGAAATGAATTGATGTTTGATGTTTCTATCTCTAACAAAAACAAAAAACCAAAAAAAAAAAAAAAAAGAGAAAAAAAAGCAAGACTCCTGCATGGGAATTATGGGAAGAAAGGTGCTGTCAGAGAGGAAATGTAAAGGAGACCAGCTGTCCTGGCATTTTTCATTCTGTGAAAGATTTGTGACTGTTAAAATATTTAGCTGGTTTCTTCAATGAGAAAATAAAATAGACCTGATGTTTTGTCAAACATGGTGGTCCGTTTATAGAAGCATGAAATGTATACAATAGCATCTATTGGAGAAGAGAGAAGATAAAAAGAAAGAACCCCAAATGAAGGGGAAAGTTCTTATATTAGCCATATCAAATGGAATATATTACCCACTCTTCCAATTAAAACACACAAACTTAGGTATTAAAATTCAGTTACAAAAATTAAGTTGACAAAGAGATTTTATTTATAGTTTTTTCAATGGAGTAAATACCCACTCACAAGTCCAAAAGTAAATAAAGAAAAAGAAAAGATGTAGTCAATAAGTTAATTGTTTGGGTCTACAAAATATAAAATAAATTGTTTTCATTTTTTGCCAATTAACTGATTTAACTTGATGTAATTAACTTGCTGGTTTCAGGTAAATCTAAGTGTCTATGTTCCATAAAGGAAGTAAACTTTCATATCAGCTTCTTATTCTCTTCTAGAAATATATGTACTGATTTCCACAAAAGACATTTTTCATTGCCAAAGGTTGGAGGAGGGAAGTCCTTAGCAAATCACTACACACAACATTTGCTAGGAAACAGAATATTGCTCTGCTCCCCCCAGACTTGGGGCCCCTGAGGAAGCTCTAACCAATGCATAAATTAAAACCTAAAGAAAATAATGCATCTCTCTTCTCCTCTACTTGGCATCCAGCAATGAAAGTCAGGAGTGCTATAGTGTTTTATACCCACAGAGATCTGAGTGAATGGAACAAACTGAATTAGAAGTTTTATACACTCACTTAAGGGTTCTCCTGTGATTTCAATTTCTTTGAGCAGGAAATTGGCCTTGTTATCTGACATTTCCTGTTTTACATCTGATTATCTTTTATTTTAGGGATTCCTATTAGTGACTATTTGTTTTCTCTAGGCTACTCTCCATAAGAACCCCAGGCAGCATCTTTGTGGCTATTCATCATCTTTTTAAAACTTCCTTACCATTAAAAAAAAAAAAAAGGCTGTTTCTTCCATTGTTACTTACTATGTGAGAAAACAACTATAGGATTACCTTAATATTAGCATTTGCTTTAATACAATATGGACTCCATCAAAATAAGGTGCAATATGTCACTATTTGGTAAGTGTTCTGCAGACATTAGCCTGCTAGGAGAGGCAGATTTTGGAGATGTTTTGACTGTTGAAGAACCATCAGGTCATTAAATAAAAGACAGAAGCCATCTCTGTCTTAAGTGGCTGTTAATAGAAATGTAGATGACCTAGAAAAAGTGAAAGCCAGTATTTCGGAAGCTTACAAAAAATGCCATTGTGCAGGTAGGGCAGGTTTAAATTCTGAAAGACAAAGCTCAGCACATGGCACACCTTCATGCTCATTTAAAATTATTTTTTGATGAAAATTAGAAATCACAAACATTATCTTACCACAATGAGAAATTTAAAACAACCCTTAAAGCCAGAGATCAGGTATATTGCAAACAAGGTGGAACTCAGTAGGGCACAAGCACCTGTACCTTAGGAAGAAAACACACAGCTCAGCCATGAGGAGGGGGCTGAACAGGTTTGTATTAGTAAGGGAAGGAAAAGATGGCAGTCATCCTGGACCAAAAGCCAAGTACAGACATTGGAGGTGGGCAGTGGTGTAATTATGGAATTCCTCAGGGTATTAGAACATTAACAAAACAACATCCTAGAGCAGTGATTTTCAACCAGTGTACCACAAGAATTTCTAAAACATGCAATACCTGACTATTGAGTCAGGGACACTGACTTCTTTTCCCTTAGATTGTCAAATAAGAAAATGACAACGGCTAATACAACAATAGCTGTCCGGTGTGAATGAATCAAAAGTATACCTTTTCTGCCCAGCTGGTATGGCTCAGTGGTTGAGCATCGACCCATGCACCAAGAGGTCGCCAGTTTGATTCCCAGTCAGGGCACATGCCCAGGTTGTGGGCCCAATCCCCAGTGGGGGGCATGCAGGAGGCAGCCAATCGATGTTCTCTCTTATTGATGTTTCTATCTCTCTCTCCCTCTCCCTTCCTCTCTCTCTCTCAAATCAATAAAATGATCAGATCGACAAAAAATGTATTTTTGGGGATGCTTTGGAATTTTAGTAATTAATTTCTGTGTGCCGTTAGTTAAAAAAAGTTGAAGATCGCTGTCCTAGTGAAATCTTGAGGGAACCCTCTCTGCAATGGTCAAGAGTCCATATTTTATTAGAGAAGAGTTTTTCCCAGAATGTTAATTATTGATTCATAAAAATAGTTTCCTGGCCAAATATGTTTGAGAATCAGTGGGCTAAAGAGGTTTCTCAATTTCAGGAAGGAGCATCAATACACTAATGTGCAAAATAAAGCCAGCGGGGGGGGGGGGGGGGGGGACTTCTATTTTGTTTCCCAACTTACTTGACCATGAAACCCCTTTAACTTGGTGTGAGACAAGGTTCCACAGAAGTCACTGAAAAATGGCAGCTATTACTACTGTGTCTTCTTCAGCCCTATTCCATCCAACTAAACTTTACTACCTGAATAGCAAGCACTTAAAAACATTAAGACTTTGTTTCTTCCATTTTCGATCCCTGGGATTACATATAATGCCAAAACAGGACATTTTTTCCCAGCATGACATAATGTTTAAGGAGATAGTAGGGGAGAGAGTAGAAGTTATATTATGCACCCTAGCAACCACCTTGAGAGTTCAAGTTTTACAGCTATTAGTTTTCTACACATCGAGAAACCTCACGCTTTACATGAGATGGTACTAGGATCTATGCAGTTCCTTTAATACACTCCAAATCCAGGTTCAGAGAGGGAAAAAGTTACCATCACAAAACAAGAATGGGATGCCAGATATGACGTTTCCTAACCATAGCTAGATCATTTCTGTAAAGACATTCTAGGAAAAAAGCTCCAGGAGGTCAGGGACTTGGTACACTACCGTTTCTCCAGAGACTAGAGCAGGGCTTGGCACCAAGTAGAAGCTCAATAAACATTTGTTGTGTGACCAATTAAATGAATGAATCCAAAGTATTTAATAAAAATGTTATAGTATAAAATCAGAGTTTATATTCAGCTCTAAGGTATTTTAAGCCATTAAGTGGATAATAAAGAAATTATTTAGCTTCCGTCTATAGAGTTCCTACTGGCACCAGTTATTGAAAAGCACTTTATTATTCTTTCTCAGCATAAATGCATCCATTAGAATGACTGAAGTGCTCATTAGTCAACCTGAATACTAAAACTGGTGGAGGTTAGCTCACTCAAAGCTTGACCTTTCTAAACAATTTGCTTTTTTAAAAAAAAAAAAAAAAGTAGACAACACTCCCCTCCCTAATCTCTCCTCTCTGATCCTCTGGTTAATTGGGGAGCCATCTCTCTTTTAACTTTGCCAAATATTGCAGAGTATTTTCAGTAAATGTCACCATAAATTGAAAGTGACATTAACATGGTAGATGTGTTTCATTTTCTGATCACGTGTAATGAACTTAGTCATCGCTCTTGTGCCTTCCCTATTAGCATTGACTTTCCAAGTTGATGATGGACGGCAGAAAAAGACTCATTTAAGCATTCTCACCCTCTGGCCTTACCAGAAGCTTAATTGTTGCCATGAATACGCAATGGAGATATTTTAATATCTCAAAAATAAACATTTATGCTACTATTCTGATTGTGTTGCACTCTCGTTATTCTTATACTTAATATGGCAGAAATGATTAATTTAGCATGCTGGTGAGTCAAGGGGAAAACCAATATGTCTGTGATTGCTAATATCCTTCACCGATAAGACAATCTTTGTCCCAGCAGGTATTACTTGTGACTCTGAATATGTCATTTAATTTCTCTGATTCTTGGATTTGTCTCTAAAATTGAAATATTATCTAGCTCATGGAATTTCTTGAAAGATTCATTAAGAAAATATATAAAATTACTTCACAAAAGATATGTCTAAGTATTTCCATTCAGACGCTTTATCTGCAGTGCAGGGCAAAATTATGAGTATCAGCAGATGAGCCTTAATAAATGAACTACGTTTAAAAAATAAATCCCATAGTAGCCACAGACTGAAGTGGCCAGACCACACACACGAACTTCAGCTCCACATTTCAGTGCAAAATTAGTATCGTCCTAGATTGTTTTATCCTTTTACTTCTTTGAAAAGCAGGCAAAAGAAGAGGACACACAGGAGCAGGTTACATCGCTTCCTATCAGCAGCGCAAGGTCAGAGACTAATAAACTATGGGACTGTTAACCAAGAAACTTAACTGTAATGTGCCCCTGGGGTAAAATTCTTCCTTAATGGAAACCTCCTTATGGTCTTTCAGTCTCCTTCCTGTTCACTGTAGTCAATCATGACCACAGAGTGTGTAATTTCTTCCTTGAACTTTCTAAGAAGTGAAGGAAAATCTCTCAGAGCCAGACTTAACTTCTACTCCTTTGAGGGCTGGGCACGGAGTCCACGCCCCCGCCTCGCCCACTCAGGGCAGGTGCACAGGCAGCAAGGGAGTCATGGCAGGTGCCTCTCTACCCCTGCAGAGGAGGAAACAAAGAGCAGAGAAGTGGGCACAGGTTGTCCTGGACGGAATCTGGATTCAAAGGTACATCTTCCATAGCAAGTAGGAATACATTCCAGGCAAGCAGAAAATTTTGAGTTTATTTACCTCTAAAATGGGGAAAACGGGCTAGATAAACTATACATTTGTGAACTTACAAATGTTTTAAACTTTTAGAGAAAACATATGGGGTCCATATATATTCCTTCATCATATTTTATAATTCCTTTTATTACTATAGCTAAGGTTCAAGCTTTGTAATTTTATTCTTTCAGCCGAAGCAATAAAGTCTATTCTTTCATTTTCCATGAGTTAACTTAAAGAACACATACACACTCAAAAGCACCATGAAATACTGTCATCATCTTTTATGGGTCAATAGTATGTTTGTTATTACATGTGCTCTGGGTTTCTGCTTGGTACAGAACCCAAGAAATGTTCTCTTCTGCTTCCTCAGAAGAATTATTTTATCAGGAAAACTTCAATATTTTCTCTCATTCTCCTGCTTTACCCAAGAAGCTCTAAGGGATTAAGGCCATGGTGAGGTCAAACAGAGAATAGTAAATAATAGCTTGGCTAAAATGATATCTGAAACCATTATGTGTACAGTATTTCTGGATTACCTTTGAGGAATAACACTCCTTAACAGAGGCTTTGGAAAGAATGTAATCAGTAATATGGCAAAATGTAAATAAACTTCAAAGAGAATATTCTTGGATCACTGCCTTAAAACTTACTTTACCATGTTTTATTTTTAACATTCAGAGTTCTGGCAGAAAAAAAGAGTGGCTAAACAACTTTCCCAAAGTCAAACTACAGGATTTTTCCTCTCTCCTTAGTAATTATTATAAATGACTGCTAGTTCTCTACCAAAAATAACTCTAAAACAGAAAAATAAAGCCCAAAGAATACAAAACATGACATGTGAAAAAAATCAAAATTCTATAGTTTTTTTCTGTTTTACATCAACAGCATTTTTTTCTTTTTACCTTTGACCCCTATTCACCCATCAGCCCCCCACCCCTGCCTCCATGAGCTTGGTTTTGGTTTTGGGGTGTTTTTTCTTATATTCCACGTATAAAAGAGACTATACAGTTTTTGTCTTTCTCTAAGTTATAGTACAGAGCATAATGTCCTGGAGGTCTATCCATGTTGTTGAAAATGACAAGATTTCCTTCTTTTTTATGGCTGAATAATATTCCTGTGTGTGTGTGTGTGTGTGTGTGTGTGTGTGTGTGTGTGTACACCACCTTTCTTTATCCATTCATCCATCAATGGACACTTTAGTTGTTTCCCTGTCTTAGCTATTGTAAATGATGCTGCAATGTAAATACCCAGAATTTCTGGATCATATGGTGTTCTATTTTTAATTTTTGAGACATCTCTATACTGTTCTCCATAGTGGCTGTACCAATTTACATTCCCAACATGAGTGCACAAGGACTCCCTTTTGTCCACATCCTCACCAACACCCGTTATTTCCTGTCTCTTTGCCAACAGCCTTTCAACAGGTGTGGGTGATATTTCATTATAGTTTTGATTTGCTTTTCCCTGATGATTAATTATGTTGATCATCTTTTCATGTACCTGTGGGTCATTCATATGTCTTTGTTAGATAAATGTCTATTTAGATCTTCTGCCCATTTGCTAAATAAAATTTTTTAAAATATTAAGTTGTATGAGTTCTTTATATATTTTGGATATTAGCCCCTTATCAGATACATAATTTGCAAATATTTTCTCCCATTCAGTAGGTTGCTTTTTCATTTTGTTCAGTGTTTCCTTTGCTGTGCAGAAGCTGTTTAGGATGATAGAGTCCCACTGCTTTATTTTTGTTTTTGTTGCTTTTGCTTTTGGTGTCAGATTCAAAAAATGTCACCAAGAGCTATGTCAAGAAGTTTATTATGTTGTATTCTACAAGTTTCATGATTTCAGATCTTACATGTAAGTCTTTAATTTATTTTGAGTTAATTTTTGGGTATGATGTAAGATGGTGGTCAAGTTTCATTCTTTTCATTATTTTGCATGTTGCTGTCTAGTTTTCCCAACACCATTCTTCCCCCCACCCCTCCCTGCCACCTTGGAAAATTTTCTTTAATTACCTTTTCAATATCTGCAATAAACATAGTACTTTGTTATTTTTTTTCTTTTTAAACTTATGTTTATTGTTGAATGTATCACACATGTCTCTCCTTTTCTCCTGCCTTGACTTCCTCTCCCCCCTCCTGACTTCCCCACACTATTGTCTGTGTCCATTGGTTATGCATATATGCATATAAGTTCTTTGGTTTCTCTCTTCCCTCCCCATCTCCCCTTTTCCCTTTGAGGTTCATCAGTCTAACAACCAATTTGTACGTCTTAATCCCTTCATCTTTTTCACCCATCCTCCCAACTCCCCTCCCATCTGGCAACCAACAAAGAGTTCTCTGTATCTATGAGTCTGTTTCTGTTCTGCTTGCTCATTTTGTTTGTATATTCAATTGTTGATAGATATGTATTAATTGCCATTTTATTGTTCATATTTTTGTTTTTCTTCTTCAAGAAGACCTGTCAACATTTCATATAATACTGGTTTGGTGGTGACAAACTCCTTTTGCTTTTTCTTGTCTGGGAAAATCTTTATATGGCCATCGATTCTAAATGACAGCTTTGCAGGATAGAGTAATCTTGGTTGTAGGTCCTTGCTTTTCATCGCTTTAAATATTTCTTGCCACTCCTTTCTGGCCTGCAAAGTTTCTTTTGAGAAATCAGCTGACAATCTTATGGGAGCTCCCTTGTAGGTAACTAACTGCTTTTCTCTTGCTGCTTTTAAGATTCTCTCTTTGTCTTTAACCTTTGGCATTTTGATGATGATGTGTCTTGGTGTGGACCTCTTCGGGTTCATCTCGTTTGGGACTCTCTGTGCTTCCTGGACTTGTATGTCTGTTTCCTTCACCAAGGTAGGGAAGTTTTCTGTCATTATTTTTTCAAATAGGTTTTCCATTTCTTGCCCTCTCTCTTCTCCTTCTGGCACTCCAATGATATGAATGTTGGTACACTTGAAGTTGTCCCACAGGCTCCTTATGCTATTCTCATTTTTTTGGATTCTTTTTTCTTGTTGCTGTTCTGATTGGATGTTTTTTGCTTCCTTATATTCCAAATCCATGGTTTGCTTCTTGGCTTCACCTACTCTACTATTAATTCCTTGTAAATTATTCTTTATTTCAGTTAGTGCATCCTTCATTTCTGACTGGTCCTTTTTTATGCTCTTGAGGTCCTCACTAAGTTCCTTGATGTTCTCACAAATTTCCTTGAAATTCTCACTAAGTTCATTGAGCATCCTTATAACCAGTGTTTTGAACTCTACTTCTGTTAAATTGTTTATCTTCATTTTGTTTAGTTCTTTTCCTGGAGTGTTCTATTCTATTATTTGGGACATGTTTCTTTGTCTCCTCATTTTGACTGCTTCCCTGTGTTTGTTTCTATGTATGAGGTAGAGTTGCTATGTCTCCTAGGCTTCCTAGGGTGGCCTCTTGTAGTAGGTGTCCTGTAGGGTCCAGTAGCACAGCCTCCCTGGTATGGACTGTACACCCTTCTGTTCTGAGTCTTGATTGCTGTTGGCACATCAATGGGAGGGATTTACTCAGGCCGATCAGCTGCGAGGACTGGCTGTGCCCACTGACTACCAAACTCTGACTACCTTGGATGGTCAGCTGTGCAGGGGCCCACCACACAGAGCAATACTTACTTCAGCAGGGCTCTGGTACCCACAGAGTCCATTGCTTGAGTATGTCACGTGTGGAGGTGGTTGGGTGGTGGTGCTTTGACATGGTCTGAAGGTATACATTGGGTGTGCTGTCTCTGGGGCAAGGTCAGCCACTGCCTGTGTTCTACCCAGAGCCACCAGGTATAAGCCACCAGGTATGAGCTACAAAGTGATGACGATAGCTGCTTCTTGTGCTGGGCTTGGAGGTGCCCAGGCAAAGTCAAGCTGTGAACCAAGGCTGATGGCTGCTTCTAGTGCCAGGCCTGGGGCCATTTAGCAAGAGGTATGGGGCTCACTATCGCCAGATGCTGCTTGTTTGAGAGAATTTAGGAAAATATGAAGCAGGAGCCAAAACAAGTCAATCCTATGGTAAAGCCATTGGAAACAGCTTGGGTGGGCCCCAAAATTGGGTGGGGCAGGGCCTCTGGGGAATCACCAGGGTGGGGCAAACAGTGTGAGCCAGGTTGCTGGAGTCCCAGATATGGTGCCCGTCTGCTAGCCTCGTGGGGGAAGGGCTCACCAAAGGAACAAAGGCCTCTGCCAGCATGTCTGTCTGGGAGAAAGCTGCCTCTCCAGCTCTCGCTCCAATGCCAAACAATTCAGTTCTTCCCCATATGTCTCTGGTGCCTTTCAAACTGCCTCCTCTCCATGCTGAAGCTCAGAAGGAGCAAGTCCAAGTTAATTCATGTGCGGGCCCTATAATAGGAGCTGCCTGGAGCTCCAGAAGCCTCAGCCTCCCTCAGCCTCAGTTCCCACTGGTTTTTATAGCCAGAAGTTATGGGGACTTCTCTTCCTGGTACTGGAACTCTGAGCTGGAAGCCTGGTGTGGAATGGGGACCCCTTGCTCCTCAGGGAGGACCTTCACAGCTGAGGTGTCCTCCTGATTTTATCCACCACACATGGGTGTGAGCCCAGTCTGTCCATGACTTCTACCCTCCTACCAGCCTTATTGTGGCCTTTTCTTTAATTTTGTAGTTGTAGGACTTCCCTTCAGCTTGATTTCAGGTGGTTTTGAGGGATCTTTGTTCTGTAATTTAGTTGTCCCAACCCCATTCTTTCCCCACTGTTTATTTTTGGCTCCTCTGTCAAAAATTAACTGACCATATGTGTGTGGCTTTATTTCCGGTTCCTTTAATCTATGCCATGGATCTGTGTGTCTGTTTTTATGCCAATACCTTACTGTTTTAACTAATATAGTTTTATAATATAGTTTGAAATCAGGGAATGTGATGCCTCTAACTTTGTTGTTCTTTTCTTCAGGATTGCTTTGGCTATTTGTGTGCGTGTGTTTCCATATAATCTTAGATTTATTTGTTCTATTTCTTTGAAAAATACCATTGGAATTTATAGATTGCTTTGGGAAGTATGAACATTTAACAATATTAAGTCTTCCAATCCATTAGCATGGAATAGCTTTCCACTTATTTGTGTCTTCTTTAACTTCTTTCATTAATGTTTTCTTTTATAGATTTTAAAGAGAAAGTAGGAGGGAGGGAGAGAGGAGGGGAGAGGGGATGGAGAGAGAGAAACGGACAGACAGACATCGAGTTTTTGTTCTACTTATTCATGCAATCATTGGTTGATTCTTGTATATGCCACAACCTTGGTGTATCGGGACAATGCTCTAACCAACTGAGCTACCTGGCCAGGGCTATCTTGTTTTCAATATACAGGTCTTCCATCTCCTTGGTTAAATTTACTCCTAGGTATTCTTTTATTTATTTATTTTTTTGATGAAAATGTAAATGGGATTGTTTCTTTATTTCTCTTTCTGATAGTTTATAGAAATGCAACTGACTTTTGTGTATTGATTTTGTATCCTATAACAACAGAATTTGTTTATTTGTTCTAACAGTTTCTTGACAAACTCTTTAGGGTTCTCTATATACAGTATCATGTCATCTGCAAATAGTGGCAGTTTTACTTATTCATTTCAAATTTAGACACCTTTTATTTCTTTGCTTGCCTAATTGCTCTGGGTAGGACTTCCAATGCTCTGTCGAATAAAAGTGGTGAGAGTGAGCATCCTTGTCTTGTTCCTGATCTTAGAGGAAAAACTTTCAGCTTTTCACTGTTGAGTTTGATGTTAACTGTGGACTTGTCATATATGCTCTTTATTATGTTGAGGAATGTCCCTCTATACCCATGTCTTTTGAGTGTTATCATAAATGAATGTTAAATTTTGTCAAATGCTTTTTCTGCATTTGTTGAGATGAACACACATGTTTTTATCCTTCATTTTGTTAATGTGGTGAATCACATTAATCCTATACTTTTAAAACCATGAAATAAATATCATGAGTTTTCAGCTTTCTGTGAATAATCATATATTCACCTTTGTGTAAAACCTTCCAGTGGCTTCCATGTGCATTTAGGGTAAGGCCCCAATGCCTGCAGTCTCCACCACCATGACGATGTGAGCACTGAGAGCCCAAACTCTTCCCCCTCTTTCTTTCCAAACCCCTACCACTCCTCTTGCTCTCTGTGCTCCAGTTTTATTGACCTACTTTCAATTTCAGGCACTCCTCAAGGTCTTTCCTGCCTTGGGGCTTTCACACATGCTCTTCTTTCTGCCTGGAATGCTTTCTTTTATTCTTTGCATGGTAGTCTCCTTATCATTCACATTCTAGCATCAATGTCATCTCAGAAAGATCTTCCCTGACCTTGCAACCTAAAGTAGACCTCTGCTACCACAACCACTACCAAAGTAATTCTCTCACTTTTAGAGAACACATCACAAAGTGTGTGCATGCATGTGTTTGTATATATTGTTTATTGTGCACCTTCCCCACTGGACTCGAAGTCCCATGACAGCTGGGACCATGCTTCTGGTGCATAAAACATATGCCCAGGACCTATCCCAAAACACAAAGCACATGGTTAGCACTCAATAAATATTTCTTAAATGAACAGAAGCTCTCTGAGTCCTACAATCATCCTTCCTCATGTACTTCCCCAGAATATTTGAGAAAGGTCATCAGTTTGCACTGTTATTCTCTGGGCCTTGCATTAAATTAGCAAAATAAACATTTGAAAATATTCAATAACTGAGTTAGTAACATTCATATTCTGTGAAGAATTTAAATATCCTAACTTAACATCTGTATCACGATATGTTTTCCCAAACCACACAATTGATACATACTTTTTTCAGTTCCCTAATACATATGTCAGATTCATATCATCCATTTTGCGAGTGAAAATAGCGATAGAAAGACATGCCTTACCATTAAGTCGGGACAAAACTAAGAATAAAATAGACTTTGACTATAGTCAAATTTCTGGGCCATGGCAGCTAGCAAAGAAAGTTTAAAATTCAATGTAAACTTTAAAGTGGAAATCTTTCTAAATATTCTTGTTCAAAAGATGCATCGGTTTACTTGTCTCTAGTTTTCTCAATTTTACCTTCCATGTTCAACTGAGATGCTGATAACATCTCTCATCTATAAGAACAATCAAATCAGACTAGGTGAGGAATGTCTCTAAAAGTTATTAATCCTCCCCACATAATATTAACATCTATATTTCTGTAACATTATGTGGTTATTAGCATAGTTATTATGAAACCCAATCCCAAGTAGAATAAGACAAGTAATAAACTTTTCCTCTTATCTTGTTTGAGGGAAATTATTTTTCCCAGGAAGTTATACTGCCCATAAGAGATAATATACTTCAAAGGAATTACTTCTAAGAACATACATCCTAAACTCTCAGCTTTCTACAGTATAATCTGTCCTGTTCTTATTATTACTAAAAATATAAAAGTCTCATGGGATACAAAGCAGAATTAGGTTTGCTACAAACCTACTTAAGGGAAACAATGATATTAACTTCATTTTCATACTATCAATATTATTTGTACTCATCAAATGAGCTGGTGTCTGTCCACTCTCTATGAACAGTAGAACCTGGGCTTCCATTTTCAACTTATGCATGAAAGGACATTTTCTTACCCCCAAATCTACACTTCCTTCTTCAGCTCTATATTTCTCTCCATGTTTATGTCATTCTTCTTTTGGAGTAAAGTAGAAAAGGATAAGGGTTCTACTATTAAGTTAAGAAAGAAGAGAACAAAAGAGGTGTCCAGGAGGTAATAAATGAGACGTCTCCTTTTGGACAAAGTTCTATCACTGGTTCAAATATTCTCAAAGGAAAACGAAAATTCAATAACAAAGGCAAAATGTGGTTCACCCTCAAAGCCTTATAAACTTAAGACAGAGTTTCTTCCAATGATGAACATTCAATGCCTTGGTAAAATATAAAAATGTACACACACACACACACACACACACACACACACACACATATAAATATACAGTGTTTGTATTTTATAATTCCCCTCCAAATTAATAAGTTCTATCTTTGATGCAACAACCTAGTTTCTTATTTGAGGACAGAGATTATAACTACTATTTATGTGAGTATATAATGAACCTTGCAGATGTCCATTAGTACAGAAGGGCTTCCCAAAGAACAATAGAATACCAGATACCATGACCTAAGGTGGGTTCAGCTGAGAACTTTCTGATTGTATGTATAAAAATAGTTTTTAACTAAAATTTTAAAAGGCATCTCTTGTTCTTGGGTTGTTTATGAAAAATTTGTCTGCCCAGATGACTTTCTGAACTTTTTAAAATTTCCTAAGCGATATCTAATTATGGGTATTACTTACATAACATTAAGGGGTATATATGAATTGTGATGGTTAATTGTATGTATCAATTTGGCTGGGCCACCGGACCCAGATATTTGGCCAAACATACTCTGGATGTTTCTGTGAAGGTGTTTCTGGATAAGATGAACATTTGAATCAGTGGATTTTGAGTCAAGCAGATTATTCTCTATGATGTTGGTGAGTCTCATCCAATCAGTTGAAGGCCTTAAGAGAACAAAGACTGACCTCTCCTAGAAAGAAGGAATTCTGTCAGCGGACTGTCATTGGGCTCAAGCTGCACCTCTTCTCTGAGTCTCCAGCCTGCCGGCCTCCTCCATCAAGTTTTGGACTAACCAAGTCTCCCAGTCACCTGTGCCAGTTCCCTAAAATACGTCCCTCTGTATACATGTACACATGCTGTGAGTTCTATTTCTCTAGAGAAGCCTGACAAACATATACACAAAAATAAAAAATTGATTTATTAACGTCTATTTTAGATCCACCTTTATAACTGGAATTCACACATTATATCCATACTACCATGTGATATGACTTCAGCTTCACAAAGACTTGAGGTCAAATCCAGCAGGTTTGGAGAGCTCCGTGTGTTTATTAATTTATGAAACCAGTTGGTGGGGACAAGACTTTGCCATCTGATTCCTTTTCATTTTACTTGTGGCAAGATCAGTTCATGGGGACCTAATCTATCCAAAAGGCAGATGGCTCCTGGACCCTGTGTGAGGAAAGTCTGTATAAAAAAGGGACAGACTAGTGAGAACATTTTCCTTCTAGCCTGGATTAAACACAGCAGCAAGAGCAGCTGGAATTAAGGGAGCGAACAGCTCTAGAACCCAGTAAGAGCCTTAGATGGAGTTTCTATTGTCAGGCAAAACGCCACTGGCTGCATTCATGTACCCTTACATTGCAGTAGATATATAAAAAGGAGCAAGAGAAAACTCATAACAGAGAGATATAACAGTGGAGCTGATTTTTTACAGCAGTTACCTCTGAAAAAGCTTCGTGCACAGTCTATTGAGCATTGTGGCCAGAACTCCCAGCTTCAAGGTCTCCGTGTCACAGATGGTTTATCAGGAGAAAAATGATAATGGCTGGAAACGGCATGGGTTTTTACTGTTAATGGGGGCATGGAAAGGAACAGACTGATACACCACGAATAATGAAAACATCATTCTCACTGTTATATAGCACACATTACAGATGAAACAAACTGCTAATTTCACATCGGCAGTTCCAACGGTCGTTGAAATAAGACGTCTCAAGATTTTACGGACAGAGGAAGAAGGAGACCTGCCTCTTATCCCCACAACTCTCCACACCTGTGATTTCTGAGGCTACTTGATTAATGTCAGGTGTCATTTTCCAGGGAAAAGGAAAGAACATGATGACTTGGGAATTTCTCTTCATGCCTCGCGATGCACACAATCAACTACCTTCGGTTCTTTTTTGCTGGTAGTAGAAATGTATCAGCTGAGACTGTTATGTAATTGGGCACATGAGTTACTTGATGCCAAATAGTGTTTACAATGACCACGCCTGAGAGAGAACACCCATGTATTTTTGAATGGGATATTCAGGACTTACCTTTCTTCAAACCGATCATAGTCAAGAATTTTAGAGGCAGAATCTGTGTCCAGAATTAAGTAGCAAACTCGCCCACCAAACCCGAACGGGCAGTGTGTGACTTCTCAGACAGCCGGAGGATCATCTGCCAGCAATCATGCGCTTCAAGAAGAAATTATTTTCCCTTTCTTTCAAGAACAATCTATCGGTCTTCATTTAAAGAAATTGAATCATTCTATTTGTTTAAATACTCCTTACGTGCTGGGGTAGGGAGTGGGGAGGGACAATAGATCATTGCATTTGAACATTATTGGCCTTGGGATAAAAAGCCTATTTCAGCTCTTATGTCTGAGTTCCTGGATACCTTCTGCTTTTATGGAAATTATCACACACATTGTTTACATGGTGACTAATGTGATTTTCCCCTTATTTAGAATCCACAGATGTTTTATACCATCTTCATTAATGTACATCTTGATTTATGTCATACTTGATGTTTCAAAGTTAAAGAGGCAACTGCTAAATGAACGGATGTAACCAGTTGTAACTCAGCCTGAAATCTCCAGATAGAAACATTTCCATTTCTTCCTTGGTCTCTATGTAGCATTGGCTGGTACAGTGTAAGGAAAAGGAACCGCTGCGGGGAACAACCTTCACACTCTGTGTCTGAGACTTCACATTGTTCTCAGTGAGCCACACACAGGATCCTTACCTGGGCTCTCAGAGGTGAAGACCCGGCAGTATGTGAATGGCCTTAGGAAACTCCTTTCCTATCTCTTTCATTTCACCCTTGTCACAAATACCTTAGCATCAGGAATGGGGTGCATTTAAAAAGCATGTAAGCAGATATCAATATATAGTTTCAGAATGTCAATTCTCAGGGAAATTGTCCCAATTCTTTATCTTTAACTAACCTTTTCTTAAAACCTGATGATATTGTCTCAAAATAATATCCTACAATGATCATTAAAGGTTCCCTTAATTTCTAAAGTATCTGTTCCTCACACAAGCTTTTGGAGCCTGACTAAATGCTGAGAAGGGATCAGAGATGGCAAGAGGTGGACAGAACACCACCCAGGACTGGCCGGACAGGTCAGAGAGTGGGAGTCTCCCCCTCCTGCCTGTCCTCCTCCTCCTTTACCCTCCCTGTGGCCCCAGCGGGCCAGATCCAGCATAGCTCAAGGGCATCATGTCACCACCAGCCTCCTGAACTTCACTGGCTCTTTCTTGCTCCAGGGCCACCGTAGGCAGCAAGGCTGCAAAAATCTCACTTTATCGTATAAATAACACACTTTTATTATTCTAAATAAAAATATATAAAGCTAAGCTTTCCTTCTCATTGTCCTCATGCCTTACTGATGCCCACCTCCTTGCCTTTGTTTATGCTCCCCCCCTCCCCAACTCTCTATTCTCCACCACTTGGAGACCTTCTCCTTCTTCCTATTTATTCTGTCATCTCATTCCTCTTGAGGACCCCAAGCTCTCATTTTCGGTGACGTTTTCCCAAATGATTGCATTTTATAGTGACTGCTCCCTTTCCAAACTCTTAGAGGCTCTATTTTCTGTTCTTTTTTCTGGGTTCTTAATCATATGTGCAATAGCTTATTTGGTAACTATTTATCAAACATTTACTGTGTACCAGGCACCATTCTATGTTTTGGAGATGAACGAGACAGACAAGCTTACCCAGTTTCCGTGTACGTGCTCTCCGAAAGTAAAGCCTTCCTACAAAGCCTTCCATAAGCTGAAATAGCATAAGGCAAAGAAGGAGTCACCTTAGGACACATCTTGCTAATGATGCACACAATAAATCGAGGTAAAGCAAGTGTGCTCAGACCCAGCTCAGAGCTATGGGCTTGATGCTGAGATACTGAGTGTGGTTCCTGGGAAGGAGACTGGCGGGGCCACTCGTGCTGCCAGGGTGCCCGTTGCCTCTATACTGCCTCGCTGCAAAACAAACACTAAATGCTATTTTCACTTCTCTTTTCTTTTTTTGTAAAAGCAAAAATCCTCTTTAAATTTCTTTCAATTAGCGAAAGCAGGTACTAATGTAGGCCTTTCGTCAAAGTGAAGTGGTGTAAAGTGAACTTTTAAAAAGCAGGAGATAGTCCAGCTGGTGTTGCTCAGTGGTTGAGTGTCGACCCACGCACCAAGAGGTGGCCAGTTCGATTCCCGGTCAGGGCACATGCCCAGGTTGTAGGCCAAATCCCCAGTGAGGGGCATGCAGGAGGCGGCCAGTCCATGTTCTCTCTCATGGATGTTTCTATGTCTCTCTCTCTCTCCCTCTCCCTTCCTCTCTCTCTAAAATCAATAAAGAAAAATAAATAAATAAAAAGCAGGAGGTAACTGTATCTCACATGCATTTACCCATCTCCCAGAGAGATGATAAAATGTGGTAGCAGCCAAGGAGCATCACATGCCCCTTCTATTAATTTACAGGGTCTAGTTCAGCCCACCGCTGCCTGATGGTTGAGACTGGCACTGCAGCACACCGACATTGCCTGGACGCCTCACACTCCCTGTCCCATTCGTTTGATCAACTCTCTGATGTGGCCTTTTCATTGAATCCTTAGGCTCATATAGTTATAGCAGCCAAAATACAATGCATATCCACTATGGCTTGCCAAAGCTTCCACATCGGTATAGTTTTCACTGTCTATGTGACTCAGAGACCAAGGAGTAGGCCCTGTGGATGGAGAGGGATGGACTGTGGAGTCTGGAGACAGCGGTTCTGGTTGAAGTCCGGCCAAACCTGAGTTATGTAAGCTCTCTGTGCCTCAGCTTAACTATAAACTAAGGCTTGAACAAGGTTGCCTCGAATGCCCCTGCTGAACCCATCACACTATAATTACTCAGTGAAAGCTACTCCATTTCTCTATGTTGTTATGAAACTGCCCAGCTCAGTCTGATTTATAGTTTATAGTCTCAGGAATTAAGGGCGAAGTAGGGTATTTTTTGGTTTGGTTTGGTTTTGTATATACCTTTAAATATCATCACTAAATAACTAATTGAATACCACTATACAATAAAAACTTAATAAATATTAACTGGTAGTGAAGATGATGATTGTCTTCATCAGTGTTCTCCTGAGAAACAGAACCAATAGGATGGATGGACAGGTGGATAGATAGATGATTGATACATAGATAGATAGATAGATAGATAGATAGATAGATAGATAGATAGATAGAAGGTATTATAGGCTTATAGAGGATGCGAAGTCTCACAATATGCTGTCTGTAAGATGGAGAATCAGGAAAGCCAGTGGTGTAATTCAGAGTCCAGAGGCCTGAGACCCAGGAGCACAGATGTCCCAGGCAGGAGAAGATGGATGTCCAGCTCAGGCAAAGAAAGCAAATTGCCCTTCCCCTGCCTTTTTGCTCTATTCAGACCCTCAGTGGATCAGATCAATGTGGAGGGCAGACCATCCATGTTGGTGAGGTTGATCCTCTTTGCTCAGTCTACCAGTTAAAAAGCTACTCTCTTCTGGAAACACCCTCACACACATGCCCCAAAATAATGTTTTACCAGCTCTCTGGGCATCCCTTAGCCCAGTCAAGTTCACATACAATTAGCCATCACAATTACCGTCTGTTCCTTGACTCATATGCTTGGATTCACTGACATTTAGAGGTGTTTTTCATCTGCACAGTGACATTAATCCATGTCCCAACCTTGGCATACGGGGTAAAGGGCACTTATCACAGTAAGATTCTTCCTACAAGGAGTGAAAATATTAAACTTTCAACCCTCCATTTTTAAAAGCTCTTCAAATGTACACCCCAGAAAATCTTCTATTACCACTTTGCCAGAGTGCCTGAAGATGTTTAATAAATTGTACTGAAACCCTCTAAATCACCATGGAGCAAACTGTTATGCACGGAGGCCAAGTGGGGAAAACCTGGGAGTCTTGTTTGATTCCTCTTCCTCTCTATCCTACACCTCGTCCATCAGCAAATTCTAACGGTTATGCCTTCCACACGTGGAAGCTGCCACAGCACTCTCTCACACAGATCACCGCACCACCCTCCTTGCCCTACTTCTAGGGCCTGGTTGTGACAATACAGATGGGGATCTTTTTTTTTTTTTCTTCTCCTTCATTGATCTTAGAGAGAGAGGAAGTGAGAGGGAGAGACAGAAACATCGATGAGAGAGAACATTGATTGGCTACCTCCTGCATGTCCCCCACTGGGGACTGGGCCCACAACCTGGGCATGTGCCCTGACCAGGAATCGAACTGGCGACCTCTTGGTGCATGGGTCAAAGCTCAGCCACTGAGCCACACCGGCCGGACCTGATGGTGATCTTTTAAAAATATAAACCATATCATGTCACTCCTCTGCCCACCTAGGTTCACAAAATTTGCTTTCAGTCTAATAGTTGGCTCACAGTGATGCTTTGGGTTTCCAGGTATCAATGTCAACTCAAACCTCATGAGCAACAAGTCCTTAAGATGTCTGCATACTCCCATTTATTCAGTAATAGCTACTCAAGTAAATTGCCATGGGTGTCTTTCAGGAAGGACTGGGGGAAGCATTGATTGCCACGCTTCCTTCTGGAGATACGGCATCTCCTAATGCATTGTGGGTCTATAAACAGGCTCAGGTCTACAAACTGGGCAAAGGATGTGCCTTTAGTTGGGGTAACTGCTCTCAAAACTCTTGGTCATGCATTCCTCATATGTTTTGATTATATAAATTAATCATTACCCTTGTTAATCACCCACGTATTCTGTCTGCCCTTATGGACACTATGGTGAAAATGAAGATAGCTTTTAGATCACCTTCGAAGAAATACTTGTTGCTCCAGCTGCTGGGTTAAGTCCATGGGCAGCCCTTAGGTGTCCTTTAACGTTGCCATTCATTACAGTAATTGCCTCCATTCACCTTCATGTGCCTATGTGCTACCACCTGGCCTCTGCTGATGTGGAATGCTGTTACCCCATTGCTATCAGTGGGCCCAGTTCACAGTGGTACCTCCTGCTCTCAGCCTAGTGCTACAGTGGGCAGCCACCACTGCACTTCTAAGTGATGCTGGTACCCCTCTCATTAGTATATCGTCAGTCTCTCCCATGGCACATGGTCTTCTGGTGGGTTTTCCAGTCTTATAAGATATCTAGTCTGGTATGCCCATTTCTCTGAGCTTTTTTATTTCTAGAGCAGCCTACAAGAAGCCCTTCCAGGAGCTCTTCATTTCCAAAGGAGGACCTGTGTGGTCCATCACAACATCCCTTTGTCACTTAGCTAAGATTACAAGGCTAGTAAGCGTAGGGGAAGAAAATGGCCTCCCCAAAGTATGCCACTTTGGCAAATTGATTACTTTGAATGAAAGTTACTTGAGAAGCATCCAGTGCAAGAAGGACCCTCTGACCCTCTTCTCTGTCTCCCTGAAAGCAGGAAATAAATACCCCATGTGAAAGCCACCCTCCCTGCGCCAGGAGGTAAAGTAACATCCTCATGGCCAGAGATAGGACACTCAGGACCGAGAAAGCTTAGGTTCTTCACTAAGTACCCAAGCCTAAGTTTCTCTGTCTTGTCAGGTCTTCAAAAATTAATTTTGTCTAAAAGGTATAAAAGCTGCCTACTTTGATCCTTTCTGTAGGTCTCGTTATCACATGAGACCTCCATATGTATGACACCAAACTTGATTTTTCTCCTATTATTTGTCTCACGTCAATTTAATTCTTAAACCAGCCAGAAAAACCTAGAAGGCAGAATGCTATCATTTTTTCCTCCCTGATGTAAGTGATAACATGAGTTTGGGCCCAGGTAGGCAGTCTGATTCAGAACTCATGCCCTTTACCACTGCTTAGGAATATCTGAGAAGTAGCCACATAGAGACAGTTTCTATTCTTTCATCCTGAAAGTAAATAGTTTTGGGAGAAGGCTAGAAGAGCCAGGGGTCACTCTTCACTAGTGTATATCAGTGCTTCTAAATCTGGGGTAAGGTCAAGGACATGGGTAACTGGGAAAAGCTGCTGCAGGTAATGCTAATAACCTTTGTCCATCACGAG
This sequence comes from Tadarida brasiliensis, assembly GCA_030848825.1. NCBI lineage: Eukaryota > Metazoa > Chordata > Mammalia > Chiroptera > Molossidae > Tadarida > Tadarida brasiliensis. The sequence goes on along the minus strand of CM061257.1, from coordinate 55,873,246 downwards.
AGTTGAGAATCCCTTGTGTAGATGAAGGAGAAGCTGTCAAGAAAGCAGTCTTAAAATAAGCTTTGAGTATTGTTGATTTTTGTCCTGTGTTTAAATAAAGCTCATCTGTGTGGCAACCAGAGACTTGATAAAAGTCCACAAAATAAATAGCTGCTTGGCCTCTGTAGGGAAGTGTTAGAAAATGAGTAACTAAACTGCTAAGTGTGTTCTAAAAAAAACTGCTCTTTTCCCCCTAAAATAGCTTAATATATACTTTTTGTAACATGACTAGAGGTCTTATTAATTTAAAACAAATACTTTCCAAAGTGATTCAAGGACTGGTGCAGCCATTATGGAAAGCATTGTGGAAGTTCTTCAGAAAATTAAAAAGAGAACTTCCATATGACCCAGCAATCCCAACTTTGGGTATTTATCCACAGAAATCCAAAACACTGGTTTTAAAAGATATATGCATCCCTATGTTAATTGCAGCATTATTTACAATAGTCAAGATATGGAAGCAACCTGTGTTCATCGACAGATGATTGGATAAAGCAGATGTGGTACAGATATACAATGAAATATTACTCAGCCGTAAAAAAAAAATGAAATCTGCCCTGGCCAGTTTGGCTCAGCACTTAGAGCATTGGCCTGCGGACCAGAGAGTCCCAGGTTCGGTTCTCGCTAAGGGCACGTAGCGGTTTGTCCCTGGCCCCAGTTGGGGTCGTGTGGGTGGCAGCCAGTCAATGTGTCTCTCTCACCTGGATGTTTCTCTATCTCTCTCTTCCCCCCTCTCTCCCTCCAGCTCTATCTGAAGATAAATGCAAAAATGTCCTCCAGTGAGGATTAAAAAAAAAATGAAGTCTTACCGTCTGGGACAACACAGATGAAACTAGAGGGTATTATGCTAAGTGAAATAAGTTAGAACAGAGACGGACAAATACCATATGATTTCACGTATAAGTGGAATCTAAAACAAAAAATAAATGAACCAACAAAACAGAAACAGACTCATGGATACAGAGAACACACTGATGGTTGTCAGGTGGGAGGAGGGATGGGGGGGTTGGGTAAAAAGGTGAAGGGACTAAGAAGTACAAAATGGCAGTTACAAAATAGGCACGGGGCTAGAAAGCACAGCACAGGGAATATCATCGATCAGACTGTAATAACTATGGATGGAATACAGTCAATAATACTGCAATCACTAAGACTGTACCAGGTGGGTACTACTCTTATCAGCAGGATCACTTCGTCAGTCATGTAAATGTCTAGCCACTCTATTGCACACCTGCTATTAAATATTGAATGTCAACTGTAATTCAATAAAAAAAGTGATTCAAGGAAACTGTTCCAATGTCAGAAAATGCATCTTGTGAGGAAAATTTGTATCAAAAGACAGCATTGTCCCACTACTTTCATTTTATATTCTAAAGAGCAGTCATAACATCATTGAAAACACTACTTTCCCAATGCTGAAATGATAAAACTGCAGACGATGACTCAGCATGAAGGAATTTAAACTCAAGGAAAAACTTTCAACTCCTGATTTTATACCATTTTCTGCCAATTTTACTACGTTCCACCCTTTGTAGTATTCACACTCTCCTCAGTGTCTTAAGTTTTTGAACCTGATCACTTTTCTAGCCCACAGAGGAAAAACAACAGAAACAAACAAGGAAACTCATAATTAACGCATACTTCCTAGACTTTGTGCTAGGCACTTTCCCACACAGAATCTCCAGACAGCAGATCAACCACATTATTTGTATTACTTTTCATAATTCATTTTGGCTAATAGTGCTTTATAGTAGATTTGTCCTTTTAATCATCATTTGCTAAGTATTCCTAAATACACATCCCAGAACCAGGAGAGAGGCAATCTAAGATTAAATACTGATCATGGATAAGCCACAAAGTAAATAATCCATGAATGGATAGTAACATTTTTACTAAAATTATAAGATCTATGTTACCTTATCCAATAATGGTGCTATGTTCACATTAAAATAATCCCTGATTTCATCCCAAATCCACATAAGATGCTTCAGCACCTGTACCCCCCCTTCATAGCCTTTACTATATGGTAACTATATAATTATTGCTTGTTTACTTGCTTATATTTTATCTACAGTCTAGATTCTAGATTGTAAATATCTAGATATTTAGAGATCAAAGAGTGCAGAGACTATTTCCAGTGCCAACCATTACATGAGCCACATAATAGGAACATAACAGATATTTATTGACGGAATGAATAAACCAACTCTAAAAAATGTTTCATAGCTTGAGTTTCAGTGAGTGCTATACTATTTATATAGTTCTTTACAGAACCATCTCAATTAGTCAATGGCATGTTTTTCTTGTATTTACCCAAGACCACAGTGTTTTGGTTTTTTCTCTAGTATTCAGGATTACTTTTTTTTTTTAAACCCAGAATAAAGAAAAAATATCCTCTGCTATATGTCTCATAAAGCATAGCTATAAAAATACTGAGAGGGAAAAACAGAGGAAAAGGAGAGAAAGTCTGGTAGCCATAAAACAAAAGTTCTATGCCTTATTTTCTTGAAAAGATAAATAAATTTCAAGTTTTCTCGATGTTTTTCTCAGCCTTCATATCCAGATACCCCAGCGATTACAAAAAGATTCCCTTAACACAGTCCCTGGCTCTGAGCCGAAGTGTAAAGTCCTGTGTGATCACAGGGTTTTTGAACACTCTGGTCTCTGCTAAGGACAATCCTTTCCCACTGTTCACATGACTGGCTCTTTTCATTCTTCATGTCTCAGCTTAAATGTGCCTCCTAAATGGAGCTCTTTCTGAACGTTCTTTCTTAGTAGGTTTCCATTGCTTTCTTTTTCTTCATAGCACATAATCTTATTTATAATTATGAATGCACTAATGTGTGTATTTGTTTACTATCTGTTCCTCACCCATACCCAACTATAACTCCCATGACAACAGGGGCCACATTTGTCTTATTTACCTTTGGATCTCCAGCACCCAGTATAATACCCAATACATAGTAAACACTCAAAAAGATATGAATTAAATTTAAAAAAAAGATTGAAGAGTACATTTAGTATGATTTGCATTATGTTTGATTCTTGGTGATTTTGAGCATTGGTGATTTTAGTTTTCATTGTACCATATTGCCCTTGTTGATTATGTCTTCATATTCATAGAACAATTTAAACTAATGCCAGTAGTAATGATAATATTATGATACAAAAGATACTGAAAACTTTTAAATATGAAAATGAATCCCGGCCAGTGTGGTTCAGGGGTGGAGCGTTGACCCACACACCCAGAGGTCGCAGGTTCAAGGGGCCGATCCCCAGCGGGGGGCATGCAGGAGGTAGCAGATTGATGTTCTCTCTCATCAATGTTTCTGTGTCTCTCCCCCTCGCTCTTCCTCTCTTTCCAAAATCAATTTTTAAAAATATTACAAGAAAAGAAAATAAAATGATATTTCATGTGATTTTAACATTAGCATGTGTTAATGTGCTCTTAATCAGAAAAACTGATCTTTCACATCTGTACCTCCCTAGTAACTAAGACCCATTCTCAATGTTGTTCTCAGAAACAGTTTTGTTATCTATGGCTAGACAATAAATCACCTCAAAACCTAGCAGCTCAAGATGATGTTTATTTTGTCGGCAACTACAATCTGAGCACGGTTAGACCAGGACTGCTTATTTCTGCTCTACTCATTGTCAGCTGAGTGACTTTAAGTTGGGTCTGGAATCAGCTAATGACTTGTTCATTACATATCTGCCACCTGGGCTGAGAAGATTCAAACACAGTTCAGGGCTGGAGGAACTGGAGCGCCTTGCGCATCTCTCTCTAACGTGGTGTCATTTCCATGTGGCCTCTCCGGCATGATGTCTTCAGCATGGCTGGTCTTCTTACACTCGTTTAGGGCTACCAGTGGGTGTTCCCAAGAGATATAGAACCAGGATTGGCAGCATCATTTGTAAAGCCCACTGCAAATTGAAAATGTAGGACTTCTTGTTCAAAAATGTCTAAGAATGTTTAGTGTCAGAGCATTGAACCAAGCGTGGGGTCCTTCTGAGTGTGGGTCACATGCCCTTGGTGCTGCCGGGGGTGGAGTCATAGTGTATGTTATGAGCCAGCACCACTCTGCTGCATTCTGTTCACAGTTATAAAGGCCCACCCAATTTTAAGAAAAACAGAAATAATCCCACATCTTGTTGGGAGTGACCAGGGTCCCGAAGAACATGTAGGATTGGAAATATCACTCTCGTCATTTCTAAAAATACAGTCTACCACAAGTTTGCTGTAAATGACTGGTTCACCTTTGGAGAACAGAAACTTGTCAAACTTGGAAAATTCATACTGACAACTGTAACAGCCACCACATACACAGGGAACTTTCTCTATGTGGGATGCTCACGGAGCACTTCAGAGACATCTCATCTAATCCTGTGACTGCCCACTTAGCAGGTACAGTACTCTCATCCCTATTACAGAACTGATATCAGAGAGGTGGAAAGTGATCATACAGCTAGTTATCTACAGAACATAGAATTGACCCAGCTTTGATGCTAAGAGTGTTTATCACTGTTCAGTGTTACTGAAGTGAATTTCCCAAGAGACAAATCCGTGCTTTGCCCCTGTTTCCTGCCACCAGGTGACTCCTAAGGGTTAGCTACAGTGGGCACCTAATAGGGTGTCGCCATAGCTCATGCTTTTCTTTCCTCTGGTACTCCCCATCTCTGTTCTCACAGTGCATACATTTATATGAGTGGTTTCAATGACCTGGATATATGGAAAAATAACCGCGACAATGCAAAGCGGGAAGTGAGAGACAGGAACAGATAGGTTGATTTCGTTTCTCAGGGTCTGAACCTGAAATACACAAGTCTGGGCACTACAGCAGCTCTATCTTCCATCCTGTGTTCTGAGGAGAATAGAGTAGATTTATAAAAAGAGGGGAAAATTAAGTGGGCAGAGAGCAGCAGGACATGCAAAATAAACAAAGAGTACTGACAATACTATATTTATATCCACTTTCTCAGTTAATTCTTGAGGCCCAACTATACCCCTGATCCTGAGATAAGCACAGGTCATTAGGATACACTTTTCAAGTTTTGCTACCGCTCAACTGGCCTAATCCTAACACATTCAGGTAAAATAACAGTTTGCCTCAACTAACAGAGCAATTCCTAGAAATAGCCAATGGGTTTCCCCCCAAAGAAGATAAAAAATAAGCTCATAGTTTTTCAAGGGCTCTATAAACTATGGAGGCAAACCCAAGTTACTTTTAGGCAATAACTAAAAGTCGAACAATTCTCTGTATAACAATTAGATGGAGTAGACACCTTGTCATCACTACTAGGGGGGGAAAGCACATCCAAGCAATCAATCTAAGCTGTTTTATTCTTCCTTCAGAATTTTAAAGACAAAATCTTTACCTCTGCAAGAGGCATTTTCCTCTAGTATCTCCAGTCCATTTACAGGTGAGGTGAGAACATGAATTATAAACATTTGGTGAACTCTGCTGCTCTGCGCTCCCCAGCTCCCCGCTTCAATGGGTCCTCGCCCAGTTCCGCAGAGAACTCGCAGCAGCTCTGGCACCGCTGGGGAAGAACGCCAGTGCTGTCTGGGCTTCCTCCAGGCTCTGTGCAAAGGGAGGGTGGAGGTAAATGCTGTACCCCTGTGTGAAGACCCCTGCTCTCCTCTCACGCTTTTCCACTTACCCGGGGCCTCCATCTTCTTCATTTGGGGAACCATTTCCCAAGCCTGCAGTTTAGGGGGGAGGGAATGGGAGGAGGGGCTTGGATTCTGTGAACAGCTGGGGCCCATCACTTCTCATTGCAGGTCTTGGGGAGATGTGGTTGACAGAGTGATGCACAGAGCCTGTCCCAGTTAATGACTTCACCATTCTCCATCATTATCCCCATCATTAGGAAATTAGGAGGACAGAAGGTATTTACTGTAAACCTGCCACCTCCCAAGGAGAGATAAATAGAAACTGATAAATGGGCTCTTCTGGTGCTGTTCGTCTATTAACCTTCTGCTTCCCAGCTCCGGCATATGCATGCCATCCTGCCATTAATATCCAGTAATTGGCATGGCAGCGGGCAACACAATCATACCTTTACTGTGCGCATTCCCTCCGTGCGGTGTGCCTGCGCAAGCACACACTTGCGTTCATAATGCAGCTTTGCTAAACAGTCCGGTTGAAAGACATTAGGCAGTTGTTCCCCAGCCATAACACCAGCCTCCCACAGTCATCCAGAGCTTAACTCTTCACTAGCCTGGGCACAGGCTACCTGCCATTGCTAATGATTCTGCTGTCTTTGCCTGCGTCCCAGCCTATTTCTTAAAGGTATACTCTTGGTTTTGGTGTTTTGTTTTGTTTTAAACACCTTCACTTTCTTAACTCTGTATTCCTTGGGAGCAAAGGCATAGCCAGCCTATGAATGATCTGGAAGTGCCTAATCTGGTTGACTGCCTGGTATGAGGGCAGAATGGAGTTTCATTCATGTTGTGGCCACCGGTGACCATCCGGGGGCAATGCCCCTCATTTGTCACCATTTGAGAGCCAAGCTGTTTAGCAGTGTTTCCCAAGGAGATTCTGTGTTCTTTAGTGCATTCCTACGTGATAAGGGGGAGGGAGGATGTATCTGTTTGTTCTCGGTATGATAACAGAGCAGAAAGGAGAGTAATAACCTTGGTGCCTTGTATTAGGAAGACATCGCCCTTAGTGCTTCTCTACTCACAACTCTCGGGGACCTTGAAGGAGCATGAATCCCAGGAGACTCTGAAGGAGTTTGCAGAAAACTGAGGTCCACAAAGACAGCTTCCTCATTCTGTCCTCCATCTGCTCACACTATGGCTGCAAAATGAACATTTGGTCTCTGCTTCCCTGACCTATTTCTTCCCAAGTTACATCCCCGTGTTTACTATGAAGACTTCACAACAGTGATACAGTGGGCAGACTGCTTCACAGGAAAAACCATGAAAAGCAAAGATGAGTAATCTATTAAAAGCATAGGGCAGATTCTATAAAATGAATCAAGCTGGTCTTCAACATGGCCCTAAGGGGTAAAAAAAAAAAATTTGCAAGGGGGAGGTGAGGTTGGGGAGAGGTAATATCAGCAAAGAGATAAAAAGCAATAAAAAGACCAAAGAGAAGAAAATGACATGACAATCTTATTACTGGTGTTCAGGAACCATAGCCTCTCTGTCAGAAAAATACCAGATCACCCATTTGAGAACTTCATAAAACTAAATGATCAATAGATTATAGCTCTGGCCCTCCTTCCACACAGCATAAAACAAATAATAATATCTCCAATAAATATAACAAATAGGGCAATCCTTCGCATTTCCTGCAGACCCCTGACTGAACATGCTACGGGATCTTTTCATTTCCTCTTCAGGAGGATACTAAGCAGCTTGTCAGACTCCTAGTCAAGCACAGCCTCTCCAGCTGTCTTCCAAGCATCCACCCTTAAATACAGAATCGGTGTAGTTGGGTGGCCTTGCACTCTTGGAGGTTCTCATTCTGCAGAAATACCCGGGGGCAAACCCTCTACTGGTCAGCATTCTATTAACTCAAACTCTCCACCTCTAGTATAATGATAAATGATGTTTGTCATGATGATGAATTCTGCCCCTCCTTCACCATTCCTTGTTTCCATCTGCCTTTATTTACAAAGCCTTTCACATGATCTCAAAGCCCAATGCAGTTATCAAGAGATGATATTGAGATTCCTATTGTACAGCTGTGGAAACAAAGACTCAGAAAAGGCAAGTGACTGTCCCAGGTCACACAGCTGGGGCTAGAGTCTTCTCTCTTTTTCAGGGCAGCTGTGTTGCCAACTTCAGCAGGAACCATTCACACCGCATTCTATGTGACCAACACTCCTGCAACTGGGCAACACAGCTGCCCTAAAAAGTAGCGTGATATAGTGGAAATACAGGTCACCTGGATTGGAATCAGGGACCTGATTTTGCCACTTACTAGTTACATTGCCCCAGATAATTTTTAAATTTCTGTGCATTTTAGTTTCCTCATCTGTGAAATGGGATGATGATAATTGCAATCCCTACAACACAGACATGTTAGATTAATATACTAACCAAAGAATGTAATATACATATATGTATAACTCATGGCCACAGACAACAGTGCAGGGAAGGCAGGGGAAGTAGAGAGGAGGGGGGTCAATGGGAAAAAAAGGGGGGGACATCTGTAATACTTTCAACAATAAAAATAAATTATATATAATAAATTATATGTATATATGACAATCTATATATATAAATTTTATATATGCAATAAATTATATATATGACAATCTATGAAAAACACTTCCTAGAACATCTCCTTCTCCTCCTATTCTATGCTATAAACACTTTGCCATGCTGCCTCTTTAATCCAGGGAAAGTTTAATGTAAATATATTTTGAAATATTCTAGCTTTTCAGAAATGAGTAAATTATATAACATAATGACAACTCTCCTTTTAAATAGAATAAGATTAACCAGAGTATTTCATTCCCATGCCATGCCAGATGTATATTCTTATGATTCCAAGTTGTCCCAATCAAGAAACATCCTCTCCTTCACTTATCAATGTAGAAGATACACAAAGGTGTTACAGGTTTGACTAAAGAAAACATAAGGGTAAATCTTTGAAACCTTGGATTAAATAATTTCTTAAATATGACACCAATACACAAGCAAAAAAATATATATGGATCAGACTTCATCAAAATAAAAAACATATATACTTCATGAACACCATCAAGAAGTATCCTTGAAGAAACCCACAGAATGGGAGGAAATATTTGCAAGTTATGTATCTGATAAGTGGACTTGAGTCCATAGTATGCAAAGAACTCTTATGGCTCAACAGTAAAAAACAAACAAACAAACAAAAACAAAGATTAACCAAATTAAGGAATGAATAAAAGCTCTGAACACACATTTCTTCAAAAAAGACACAAAGAGCCAATAAGCAAATAAAAAATGTTTAAAATCATTAGTTATTAGGAAAATAGAAGTCAAATCCACAATTAGACATCACTTCACACACAATAGGCTGGTTTAAAAAAAAAAAAAGATAGGTAATAACAAGTGTTGGTGAGGATGTGGAGAAACTAGTACCCCACGCATTGTTAATGGTATAAAACAGTGCAGCCACTATGGAAAACTGTCAGACAGCATATCAAAAAGTTAAACATAGAGTTACCGTGTGACCCAGCAATTCTATTTCTAAGTATATACATTAGAGAACTGAAATCCTATGTCCACAGAAAAATCTGTACACAGATGTCCATACCTTCATTATTCCTAATAGCTATAAAGTAGAAACTACCCAAATATCCATCAATTGACAATGAATAAACAAAATGTGGTATATCCATATAATGGACTAATATTTGGCAATAAAAAGGAGTGAAATACTAATACATGCTACAACATGAATAGCCTTGAAAACATGCAAAGTGAAAGAACCCAGTCACAGAGCCCACATACTATATGGTTCCATTTATATGAAATGTCTATAAAAGGCAAATCTTTAGAGACGGAAAGCAGATTCGTGTTTTCCAGGGAATAGAAGGTGGGGGAATGAGAGTGATAAAATGTTCTGGAAATAGATAGTGGTAATGGTTAAACAACCTTGTAAATATACTATAAAATGTCTATGTGATCAGAATGCAAAACATTTAATGATATACTTCAAAGGAGTAATGTCTATGGTATGTGAATTTCATCTCAATAAATTTTAAGTGATATAAACCTACTACTCATAATTAGGAAGGGACGAAGTATGCTAGACATTCTGAAATATCATGAGTCCTGTTCAACAGACATTTCAAAATAAAACACTATTGCCATTTATTTCAAAGCTGAATTCTGCTAATTTTTTTCCTCATTATCACAGTTGTAAAAAATCAGTGTCTATGGTAGAAAAGGCACCAATGAAGAAATGAAAAGATTTGGACACTAGTCTGACCTCAATTACCAGAAGCTCAGACAAGTCATTTCATTTCCCTGAGCCCTTTTCATCATTTAATAGAGGAAGAGTATGCTGGTTCATTTTATCTCTCAAGTTGGCTGGGCCATGGTGCCCAGTTAAGTGCTCAAACACTATCTGGAATATTTCTGTAAGGGTTTTTTTTTAGATGAGATTAACATTTAAATCAGTGAGTAATGCAGATTACCCTCCATAACGTGGGTAGACCTCATTCAGTCATTTGAAGGCCTGAATAGAACAGCAGTTTGACCTCCCACAGCAGACATCCCTGGGACTTGAACTGCAGCATCGGCACGTCCCAGGTCTCCAGGCTGCCCGTGCACGCTACAGATTTTGAATTTGCCATGATCCATAATCACATACGCCACAGGAAGCTTTAAGGCCTCTTCCATCTCCAGCATTATTAGCATTCAAACCCAGATGGGTACTGAAAGCTGGAGGTGCTTCTGGAAAATTTTGGAAGTTCCAATCGACCTTATCGATTCCACTGAAAAAAGATAGTCATTTGGTAAGTGTCTACGGAAATACAACTTGCATTGACTCACCTGCCTCACAACTGTCCTCTAAAGCCCAGGATGGAATATAATGGTCCCTAAATGACTATGTGATCAGAATGCAAAAGCAAGTGTTCACACAGCTTAAGGACAGCCAGGTCTCAGAAAATTAGGTAGAGGTGGAGTTTATTCTTATTTTTGGTACACCTGGTCCCTTATTTTAAGCATGCTTTGTATATTTTAATGGTGGAAATTCAGGCAGAGAGGTAAGAGTGAATGTGACATTTGGGACATAGGATCCACCCAGAACACCTGACACAACAATATGCATGTAACCATTTACTTTGCCCATGAACAGAACAAGTCCAGATACCTTACAGAAGCTGAAGGCAAGAGTTTTCGTCATCAAGCATAGACACTAAATGATCATTCTTAATATATAGTCAATTCCGTGGGATTCTGTGACTGACTATCCAGATGTATATTATTCAGAGCTTTCCGTTTTCTCTTTATCTGGCAACATGAGTTTCTGCCATTTCACAGCTCATTCGCACCTCCACCAGCTCTGCTACGCTCATTACCATCTCTGGCAAAGTGTTTGGTGAGAGAGGCCGTTGATGCAAATGAGAATTTTAGATTTTCCACGCTCTCCCTTTCTGCCATGACCATGGATAATCAAGAATTGACTGCGCGAAGAGCAGAGAATGCAGTTAGGCATCAGGTAAGGAAAACTGCACACATGAAATCACTAGGAATGCCTTAAAAGGAGGGTCAAGTAAACAGGAGCAACTGTGAAATAAGATGACATTTTCTTGTTAATGTTACCCGATGCTTTCTGATGTCTTAAGATAAATGAATTTTTCTTTTTTTTAATTAATTTTTTTATTAATAATTTTTGTTACAGATGTTTCTCCTTTTTCCCACATTGACACCCTCCTCCCAATCCACCCCCCTTCCCCAGCACTGTTGTCTATGTCCACTGGTTATGCATACATGCATATAAGTTCTATGGTTTATCTCTTCCCTCCCCCCCACCCCCTCTTCTGAGGTTTGTCAGTCTGTACCTTATTTCTATGTATCTGGGTCTATTTTGTTCATCAGTTTGTTTTGTTCATTATAGTCCACAAATAAGTGAGATCATGTGATATTTGTCTTTCTCTGATTGGCTTGTTTCACTTAGGATAATGCTCTCCAGCAGTAGTTCATCAGCCCACGTCACAGTGGAAAAGCACAGTTATTGAGCTGCAATACCTAAAGGATATGTGGTGGTTTAGTAGAGCTGCCAGGAACCGTTCCACTCAAAAAGGGTATAATTAAAGCCTGCTATGTTCCAGATCGGCACTGAGGATATAAGGAGAGCAAGACATAGCTCCTGTTTACATTTTGTGAAGAGGCAGTTCAATAAGTAAATTATTTCCACTTAACTTGGCTAACTCTATGATATGGAGTGTTAGGAGAAGACAGAAGGACATCTATCCAAGTCCGGAAGGTCAGAAAAGTCATTTTGTAGAAGGTAATATCTGAGTTAAGTAGTAAGGGATGATTAGGAGTTAGAAAGTTTAAGAAAAGGGAAAAGTAATTTTAGACAGAAATAAGAACATGAGCAAAAACGCTAAGAATAAGGAGAACCTGATGTTTAAGAAAAATCATAAGCCGTCCCATGTCCTGGATTCTAAAGTGTGAACCATGTAGAATCCAGCAATGAGAAAGGAGACATAAGCCAGTCATGGAATCACCTTAATTACCTTGGCTAAGAAGCTGGCGTTTCAGCCTGACCCAGCAGAGATGATGAGAAAACACTGACAAATTTTAACTGTAAGTGGCTGGTTACATTGGTGTTTTAAGTTGTTCATTCCAGGTAGATAGTTTGGGTGGGTTTGAATAGTAGACAAGACAATCTCAACACAGGAAATCTATTGAAACTACTAAGAAAGCTAAAGTGGGAGGATGTTAGACAAAGGAAGTTCTGGTGAGGAGAAAGGGAAAGACCTGAGAACCGTTTAGAAGACAAACTGTCAGGACTGTGGAATAGCTGAGCACAGTACGAGAGCAAAGGAAAGGAAGACTGTAATCATTTCTAGGATTCCACACAGGAGACAGATTCCACACAACATACATATCGATCAGCACAGTTCACACTATGAGAGTAAACAAATTACCCAAGAAAACAGTATTAAACACTGGTTCTCAACTCTGGATGCATAGTAGAATCAGTTGAAAAGATACTTACGCCCAAGCATCGCCTCAGACCACTTAAATCAGAATTTATGTAGGTGGAGCAGGGTCTGGAATTGCTGCATAAGTGATGATCCCCAGTGTAAGCCCATAACGAAAACCAAAAAGAAACAGTCAGAAGCACATGAGGAGAATCAGAGGAAAGATAACCTGTCACTACTTTATTATTCCCAACTGTATTCACTAGAACAGAATAAATATGACATAATCATTGTTTTTAAAGTAACTACTGTGATATACTATCATTTCAGAAATCCCTGACCCCTGCCATAGCATCCCACTTTAAGAGTTCAAGTTTTACCAGTATGGAATCAATTATCTGGCTATGCCCCATTATACTAAAAAATAAAATAAAATAAAAATGTGTTCCCAAAAGTTTCATTTCCTTTAAAATATGGTGAAGCATATATTATTTCAACTAATCGGATATATTCAATAATTACAATAATTCCAAAATAAAATCAAAGTCCTTTGTGAGACAAATAATTTTCTTCTTGAGGATTTATTTGTTGAACTACTTTGTTTTTCTGTGTGTTTTTCTTAGAGGGCTGTTAGTTGGGAGGTGGGATGGAATTTGAATACATTACAGATTAAAATTTAAAAGTTAATGTATACATTTATACCTATATTTATAATATTCAACACCCAAAGCATACATAGCATGTTTGTTTCCCAAAATCATATTCATTTTATTGATAAAGGCAATAAAAATACTTTGCATTTTGGATACAGCTGAAAATGTGACTATGACCTCTACAATGGTAATTTATGTATTAATTTCCATCCATCTCAGCAACTGGCAGCGTCCATCAATTATAGCATTAGTTGCCCAGCATTTGCAGCTGCTAAATGCAGAATTAGCGTAGAAGCTACTGTCACTCACCTGAAATTTTACAGTTCTAATTAGTGAGCCAGTAAGGCTGTCAACAACTAAATGCCCAATGATTGGCCTGCAAAGACAGCACTTCCCAACCCTTCCCCAGACCCACTCATCCAGCACTGTTAGGTCATTTCTTCCTAGTTCAGAAATCAAACTGTCTAAAGAAACTCTTTATTTTGGTATCTGGCAACATTCCTTAACGAGTAAGAAAAACATGGACAGACAGACTCTCTGTGCCCACCTGCAGTCTGTAGAAAAGTTGTTGTGTACTCCCTTTTACCTTTATCTCTATGCCACTGGATGTTGCAAATTCTGATAATGTGGTTATTATTTTATTAATTTACTATAACATTTTTGAGAACTTGATGTGCCAGACACTTGGCTGGGTATTGGGGTAATATGGATGAGTAGCAGAAAGAGACCAGCTCTCCCCTGAGAGAGAGAGCCATTCCATTCAAAATGGGGAGATAAAATAGAATAACAGACAATCATTAAAAGAAAACTATCATAGTGATAGATTCTAGCAAAAGAGTTAAAATAGAATTATGGGATTGAGAGTGAATGGGAAGCCACTTTGGATTTGGTAGCTAGGAAAGGCCACTCCGGTGCTCTCCGAGCTGAGTGGGCAGAGTCAACAATCAAAGGCCACAAAGAAGGGCATTCTAGTACAACGAAAGCCTGAGTGAAAGAATGAATGAAAAACTTTGCATGTTTGAGTTGGGGAATCCATTGTGGAACATAGTGGGCAAAGGTAAACCTAGTCCAAGATGAGGCCACAGACATGGACAGAGGCCAGAGCATGCAGGCCTTTGCAAGCTATGGTAAGGAGCTTGGATTTCAAAGAATAATTAAATGTCGTAGAGGGGTTTAAATGGATTTGTTTTTAAAAGACTACTTACTCTGGTCACTGTATAAAAATGGATTATAATCCTGGAAAAATTCTTACACATTTGCAGCAAGAACATGAACAAGAATGCTCACAGCAATACTGTTCATCATAGCAAAAACTAGAAACAGCCAGATTTTCTTCAACAGTAGAATGATAAATCAATTTTGTGACAGTCTTACCATATACTACTATAATAATTTGAAAATGGCTGAACTACAATGAGACATATCAACATGGATGAATCAAAAATTAATTATGAGTGGACAAGCAAATTGCAGAATAATATATACAGCATGATTCCATTGATATAAAATTCAAAAGCATATACAAATTAAACAATATCTATTTTAAGATACATACATGTATGGTAAAAAAAAAAAAAAGTCAATGAAAACTGTGGACACACCCAAAGATAACCCTTGATGAGTCACAGCATTGTGTAACCTCCTCCCTGCAGTATGATGGAACCTGTGACTAGGGCAAAGGTGAAGGGATGTCATTCCCATAATTACAGTGCATTGTAGAAGACTCCTTATTAGCAGACTAAAGTGAGACAGTTTCCCACTGGCCCTGAAGTAAGCTGACATGCTGTGAGAGGGCCCATGACAAAGCCTGCGTGGCAAGGATCTCTCTCTCTCTCTCTCTCTCTCTCTCTCTCTCTCTCTCTCTCTCTCTCTCTCTCTCTCAGGCCCAAGTCAACAAGAAAATAGGAACCTTAGTCCTATAACCACAAGAAGGTGAATTCTGCCCACAACCTGAGAGAGCTGGAAATGGATCTCCCCTACCTGATCCTGTGATAAGAAAGGCAGTCCAACGGACACCTTGACTGCAGCCTGGTGAGACTGAGAGAAGCCCAGCTAAGCCACGCCCGCACCCCTCCACCACCCGCAGACTGTAAGGTCTTAAGCCACTAGGTTTGGTAATTTATTACGAAGTAATAGGAAACAAATGTAGAAATATTGAACACAAAGTTTGGAGCCATTACCTCTGGCGGAGGCAGGAAAAGGGATGTAATCAATGAAGGTCACAGTGTGGACTTCAAAGCTATAGTTAATATGCTCTTTTCCTCTTTTTATAGCTGCATACCCCCTAGGTTTTACAAATAGGTATGCATTTGTTCTTCTGAGTCTATTCTTCCTTTCTTTAGTATACACTATGCTTCTTAGTCTATTATATTTTTGCCTTAGATTCTGTTTTGTCAAAACTTAAGATTGTTACCCCAATTTACCTTGGTTCATATTGACCTGTATATCTTTCGTCATACCCTTGACATTGTTTAAAATGGGGACTCTTGTGGAGACTATGTTGTTGGCTATTTTAAATCGAATCTTAAAGTCTCTGGCTTTAATTGGCACGTTAACCCATTTGTATTTTTGTAAATTCTATCATTTCAGGACCTACTACTGCTATAATTTTTTTTAATGTTTTCCATTTTCTGTACTTTCTTTGTTTTTTTTTTCTTTTTCTTCCTTTTTGCTTTCCATTAGATAGAGAATTCTTATGCCATTTATATTTTCTATATGTGCTCTTATGATAGATGGATTTAACGGCCCATTTAAATTTTCTCCCTAATGAGACTAGTGCTACAGCGTACTGGCATTTTCGTTTGGTCTCCTCCAGCCCATTATGCTAATTTTATCTATAATTTTTGTTCTGAGTTCTAACATTTCCCCAGAGCTGAGAGAGGAATCCAGAAGCCCATGTTCATTTGCCATTTTGTTAGAAACTTTGCATTGTAATACTTAGTGAACTTCTATTTCTTAAGCTGTGTGACAGGTACATAAGTGTTTGCTTTATTAATATTTTAGTTTTATGCAAATGTCATATTATTTTGTATGAATCATTTATTTCATTAAATTTTCAAATGAAAAAGAGTACCTGGCAGAGGTAGATATTTAGTATTAGGAAGTTGAGAAGTAAAGTATGAAAAACTAGGTGATTATTCTCTTGATCACTGTTTCATAAATGCTCTGGTAACATTAACTACTCAGAAATTATTCTAACAGATAAGAAAGACCTTGTCCAGCCTTTCTATATCCACTAGTAAATTACTTTTTACCTAGAACTAGTGTGCTTTATATCACATCTATTTATTTGAATCATTTGAGGCCACCATTAGTTCATGAAAAATACACCTGTTCATCCCAAGCACCCTTAGCCACTTTGAGCATATTGCTTTTACTTAAGCACCTGTTATATGCAAATCATTGTGGTTATGAATGTGGAGGATGTAAAAAATAATTTAGCAGAACCCATAATGAGCGTATCTTCTAATAATGGGAGATAGATAGGCTTACAAATAATTATAATACAAAATTGGATGCAATAAATGCAAAAAGAGGGTATAAATATGACGAATAGGAATGAGAGAGGAAGGCTTTGTGAAGACTTCCAGACTGGTCCTGTGCAGAAGGGAAGAATAAGGACTTCTTAAATAAATGTGTTCGCTCAGCTCTGGACATCCATAAACACTATTTCAACTACATCTATTCTCTCGTGCGTCCTCTTAGCTTGCTAATTCTCTTATCCTTAGATTCTTAGCTTCGATGTTGTATCTTTCAGGGAGACTTCCAGCCACCCTCACCACCCTGCTCCAGGGTTCAGTGCCCTTCCTGTGTGTGCCCCTCAAAATCTGGTAAGTGAACTGTTATAACTTTTACTACAGTCTATTGTAATTACCTATTTATTTTCAAAGTAAAATATTTCTGTGTATGCTAAATTGCTAGCTAGAGATTTGCATTTATTTGTGTGACTTATTTGTACCCAGGGGGAAAAATCTGTGAGAAGAAATTTTCTTTTAGCAGGAACAGGAAAGAGAGGTAAATGGAGAACAGAATGTAATCTCTTCCCCAGCCTGTCCCAGGGCCTGGATCTGACAGAATTTCGTGAGCCCCGGGGCATACTGAGTGTGGCTGGGAATTCAGCTGACAAAGCCCAATCCAGAGGGAGGGCTTGGGGGATGATGAAGAAGAGTGTATCAACCAGCCTGATGGCAACACTGTGGTGGCTCAAAGGTTTTGCCGGGTTGCGAATATGTGAAATCGAACACTGGTGGGTAGCATTCACGCGGCGGTGCCTCCAGCAGTGGTGTCAGGCACCACCCAGAGGTACCTTTGCAGGAGTCAAAGGGGAACACTCAAGGGTTCCATGAGCACATATGGAGACCGCTGGGAATTCTTAGGTAACTCAGGAGGCTGAGAAGGAGAACTGAGGCCCACAAGGCATGTAGGTTTGAGGCAGTAAGCATCATGTCACATTTAGGCATTAAGGTTAATGTAACCTCATTCGCATCTAAGAGATGGCAAGGCCTGGAGATTTTTGTAGGATTCTTTCTATATCCACTACTAGATTGCGCTATCTTGAAAGAGGGATTAGCCTTGAATTTGGCACAATGTCTAACACATGCTATGTGCTCATTACAAAATTAGTGACTAAATGAATCATAGGTGGTGTTGGAACTGAAAATTGTTTCTTTTTTTTCCTTTAATTTCCCTTTTCTTTACTGATTTTAAAGAGAGAGGAAGGGAGAGGGAGAGAGAGATAGAAACATGGATGAGAGAGAACATCGATTGGCCGCCTCCTGCACGCCCCCACACTGGGGATCGGGCCCACAACTTGGGCATGTGTCCTGACCAGGAATCAAACTGGCAACCTCTTGGTGCATGAGTCGACGCTCAACCAGTGAGCCACACCAGCCGGGCAAAAATTGTTTCTTTTAATCCAGGACTCTTTATCACATTGAACTCACTACTGACTTCCTTTATAAAAGATTTTCAAAATGAGACTTCGAAGCATAGAATTTGTGCTTCTTAAATACATGTGTTCTTCTCTCTCGTAGCTATGCCTTCTTAAATGTTATTTTAGCTGCATATATGAGGTGGGCAAAAGTAGGTTTACAGTGTGTACATGAAACAGTTTATTCTTGTATTATTATTTATTAAGTGTATTATATAATTTTATTCCAACTGTAAACCTACTTTTGCCCACCCCTGTACATGCTTCTGTGCTGTCCTCATCTAGCTAATTCCCACTTATCCTAAAGGTTCACAGACATCTATTTGCATGAATTATTTGTACTGGGGAAAAGACACGTGTTTTATATAGGTGAGTAATTTTATAAGAGTGAATTTGCAAGCAGATAAAAGATAGTAAGTGAATCTTTCAAAGATTCTTCTCAAACAGTCTGTTTCAAAACACTTCCATTAGAATACAGTGTTATTTGGTAAGAACAGATGGGTTTTCAAACAAATATAATCAGTCTCCAGTATAATTTGGTCAATGCTGAATGACTAAGTTTTAAAATTGTGTACAAAGGGTTTCTCTATAATGTCCCCAAAACAATCCTGTTTGGGAGTCAGTCCCTGCTCAATGAATATTACCTATTTACATTTAGATTACAGGATTACCTGAAAATTTCTATACACCTCATATGCTACATTAGATGTTTTATCAATAACAAGATACATTCAAAATATAATACAGATATAAAGGCTGGTATATATTAAGCAGCATTTTCACTTAAAAAAGGTTGAATCTGTATGTTGTGGTGAGAAATCACTTCTAATATCAAAACCTCCATGTAAGAGGACACGATTTTCCATATGATGAGAGAATGCATCTCAACCAAACTAATTTTTTAATTAATGTACTGAGCTTATGTGTCATTTATGGAATAGTATGTATAGATTGTGGAATATAAGAGGGTTACACACTTGCCCCAAAGAGGTAAATCAAACAAATGGAGACATTTACCTCTATATGAACAGTTTTCACAAGTTCATATGACCCTGCTAGAGAGTTGCCCGTGCAATGTCAGGGCTTCTGAATACCTTCTCTACAGGGTATATTTAAAGGTTTCTGCAAAAAGCTGTATGGCAGCAATAATAAGCTAGACTCTTGCACCTTCACTGTCAAAAGAGCAATAAACTGTGAATATAACAACAGACATTTGGCCTGACAGTGGAATGGGAAATAAATACCCCAAAATAACTTTTTTAAAACTGTAAAAAATCTTTGACTAAAATGAAATTAAACCTTCCTTAAAATTTTACATAATAGAACTAAAAATAGATTATGGGAATAATAAGATTCCTGACACTTTCAGCTAAAGTTGGATGTCTGATTATCTTATAGAAAATATATCTTACGTGTACCCTCTCCATCCCCTGACAATCCATGAGACACCCCTTGTTTTGGCAGGCCCCCAACCAGAAAGTTAAAATATTAAGAAGTCATTTATAAAGGAAGGTAACTTACCTCAAAATATTTGCATTACACTTCCCACTGAACAAAAAGCTTAAGGAAGGATTCCAGTAACTTAGAAATAATACTTTGGAGAAAGCCAAATGAGAGTTCAGGTAGAACTCAATGGGTCTCTGCAGGCAACTGCTACACAATGTGATTCTTATAGTCTGTTTAAATATGTATATCCAAGTTTACTTACAGCAAAGCGTAAATTCTTGGGTGAAAGAAACTTCCCATGAATCTTTGTGTTCCAGGTCATATAATTTCACCCTCTAAAGTCTCCAGGAATTCCAGTCAGTCATTCTTTGGGGCACCTTTTGTTGTTCTACAGTCACAACAGAATCTTAAAAACTTAGATGTCTCTCAGGAGAAGTCTCCCAGTCTATAACCAACTTCACCTTTTCTTCATGTAGTGATTCACTGCTTGTTTAGATACTGGTTTTCCACTATCTGTCCACTTCGTGCTGCTGTCTGCAATGTTTCTCACATGCTTACCTTTTTTGCTAGGACAACATGATCCTCATGTTGGCCGATGGGTTTTGATGCTAGCACCATTTTTCCCAAAGCCCAGTGCTTGGTGACTCACTTCTTTCCTGTTATCCCACAGCCATTCCCTGGGATGAATGCCCAAGAACTTCTGAGATTCTGTGCTCCAACAGACTTCATCCACGCACTTATCCTATAATGAACCTACAGTCCTCACTCTCTTATCCCCCAGGCAGAACCAACACTTAGATTGTATACTGTGTGCAATGCACAGTAGAAACTGGCTTAGGTGGTAGGTGAGGAAGCTGGAAATTAGCCCTGCTCCCTTAGGTAAGCATTGTGTCTTACCTCTGGGCTGCATCCCCAAAGAGTGAGTGCCTTTTTCTGACTTACACAGAAACCTTGTATAGGTCAGTCGGTGGTGGACCCACTCCCAGTTCCAACACCATTCTGGGTTAGGCACTCTCTCCTCAAGCTGCACTAGGGTGGATTCCACTCTTGAATAATCCATTTAATTCCCTTAAAAGCTATTACGTCTTTCGTGCCACAACCCTTCCCTCATCCCCGTAAGGAGGCCCTAAACTTTAGGAATAAAGACCTGGTTGCTTTCCTGAGTGGTTGGGGGAATGAGGGATATAAGGTCCAGCTGAAGAGTCCTATCAAGTAAATCTAAAGCAAAGCATGGAGTGGAAAAGGGACAATAACAATAATCTCTGTGCCAAACTCATGTCATCTAATTTAAACCTCACAACACCTGAGATAGAATTCTCATTTTACAGGGAGAAAACAGGCACAGAGAGATGATCTGATATGTTTAAAGCCACACACTTAATGATGATAGAATCTAGACTTGAAACCAAGAATTACAGTTCCACAGCCTGTGCAGTACAACTCTATGACTTATTCTGTCACAAAGGTAATTTGGGAAAACTGTTGGAAAGATTTGTTCTCCAAAAAGTGTTAAGTAGATACAGCCACTTTAGAAGATAATTGGCACTTTCTCACAAAACTAAATATAATGTTGCTGTACAATCCGACAATCACTCCCAGATATTTACTCACCTGAAATGTTATGCCAACACAAAAACCTGCACGTGAATGCTTACAGCTTGAACCAGAAATCTCCCAAAACTAGAAACAATCAAAATATACTTCAATAGGTAAATGGATTAAAAAAACTGTGACACATCCTTATAAATGAATATTATTTAGCAATAAAAAGAAATGAGCTATCAAGTAACAAAAAGATATGAATAAATTTTAAATGTATATTGCAAAGTGAAAAATGTCAGTATGAAAAGGCTATATACTATGTAATTCCAATTATAATTATGTGACATTCTGGAAAAAGAAAAACTCTAGAGACAAAAAAGATCAGTGGTTGTGATTCAAATTATAATTATATGACACTCTGGAAAAGGGAAAACTATAGAGACAGCACAAAGATTAGGATTCAACAGAGAGAGGATGAGAAGGTGAAGCACAGGGTATAATATGTTAAGGCAGTGCAACTATTTTGTATGATACATGGTGGATATATGACCATTTGTCAAAATCCACAGAACTTGACAGCACAGAGTGAACCTTAATGTACGCAAATTTTTAAAATATCACGTAGGAGGTCAGGGGATTCTGATTTCTGAAACTAGGTGATGGAATTTCCATTGGATTCTGCCTGGACACTCACTTTTGCAGCCTGAGTTGGACACATGCAGTCTGAGGCAGCCATATTGCGAGGAAGCACAGGTCACATGGAGGGTGGTGCTCTAGCTAACAGCCCTGGTTGAAGTCCCAGACCACAAGCCAGCATCAGTTGTCAGACATTTGAATGAAGATGCCTTCAGATGATTCCAGCTCCTGGTCATCAAGTTAGCACTATCAAGACTTCCCAGCTAAAGTCTCAGACATGCTGGAGAAGAGATAAAGCATTCCTGCAAAGCTTGTCTGAATTCATGAGCTTAATAAAATTATTATTTTAGGCCACTAAATATGGGGGTAATGTGTTACAAACACATAGTAACTGCAACAACTAGGAATACATTTACAAGAAATGTAGCAGATCTATATCAAGTGCCCCTGGAAGATACAGCAGGAGATTTAAACAAGGACAGTAAACATTGTGTGGGGATGGACAATATGATCTCTGGTTTCAATCCTGACGGTCACTTACTTTCTATGTGAGTGTGAGTGAATTATCAAACCTCTCCACTCCTCAATTTCCTCATAAATAAAATGGCAATAATAAAAATAACCTATAGGGTTATTATAAGAATAAACACTTAGACTAGAGTGTCTGACATGTAGTAAGCACTATACATGTATTGCTTTGTGGTCATGGTTGTTATTATTATCATTATTTCATAATGTGTCACATCTCCCCTAAATTAATCTACAAATTTAACATGATCTGAATGAAAATTTTCACAGCTTTCATTGTTCACTATTTATATCAGAAAGTTAGAGTTTTTTGGGGGACTAATAATCTAGAAACACAGGACACTTTAAAAGTAAATTACAGCCCTAGCCAGTGTGGCTCTGTGGTTAGAGCATCAGCCTACACCGAGGTGTGGCGGGTTCATTCCTGGTCAAGGGCACGATCCTGGGTTGCAGGTTAGATCCTGGCCAATTGGGGTATGTTGGGAGGCAACCAATCAATGTGTCTCTCTCTTCCCCCCTCCTCCGCTCCCTTTCAGTCTCTAAAAATCAATGGAAAAAAATATCCTCAGGTGAGGATTAACAAAAAAAGAAAGTAAATTACAGAAAATCCTAGGGATTGTGTCTTAGAGGCACGCCCCTTGTCTACTTCCAAAACTTTGATTAAAAGTAAATGAATTTTCAAAAGTATAATGTTGCCATCTATAAATATATACCCAAACTAAAGAATGACTTTCTGGGTATACATGGGAGAGTCATCTTAGCTATTTGGTCCGTCATGCTGTCATAATTGGCAGGAATATAGTTCCCCACCTGATGAAAAGAACCCTCAGGAACATATCAGAGTTAACATCACTATTAGCACTATTACACATTATTTAATTACTGATGTCCAGCAGTTACATGAAAGAGCGGAATGTAGATCTGGAGCAGATCATTGAAACTGTTCAATTATACAAATAAGGAAAAATATCCAGAGAGTAGAATTCCATGTCTAAAATCCCCGTGTACTATAAAGCAGGTCTGTTTGCTTGATGTCTTTCCTTGGGGAGAGCAAAATGCCTACCAGAGCACAGCTCAGTTTAGTTCTCTAAATGCAACTAAAATCAGGACAGAGCAGCAGAACAAGAGGGCCCTAGGATGCAGTGTCCTCAGGTCTTATGCCTCATAATGCTACTTTAACAAATGTAAGTCCCCATGGCACTTCATTTAATCTTCCAAATTATCCCATACAGTTTTCCTGTAGCATTAACATTACAAGGCAGTAGGTCACCGTGCTTAGCTATACTAAAACATTAAAAGATTTCAAATTATGATTAACAAGCTCGTTTCCTTAGAATAAGTATAAGCACTATACTTTTTAAATGATACACTTATGAAAAATTATGAATTTGTCCTGTTGTGCTATACTTTCAAGTTGTCTAAAATTGAGGGCATTTGCCACATGGAGCTGTTTCTCCAACTCTGTTGCACTCAACATAAACACCTAGGGGCCCCGAGTAAGTATATGATGGAGGAGAGCCAGTCTGCCTCATCACAAGTACTTCATGTAGGGCAGGAGGTTTGCAGCCCTTTACCTATCCAAAAAAAAAAAAAAAAAAGTTGTCTCTCTAAAAGTACCTAAAGTCAGATGGAAAACTGAAATATACTCACTGTTCTAGATATTATACAGTATTAAGCAAAAACACAATTTTTAATCTACATGGAAAATATAAACATACTACCCTGCCCAAGTAATTATGGGCTCCAGTGCCCCCAAATATTTCAGTTAAGCTCTAGGTTGCTTATTTTCTGTTCTTTTTCTCCTCTCCTGCGGTGAGCAACTTTGCTCTCAGGTCCACATTTCTTCTTGTCTTTCCAGCAAATCTATGATACCAACGTATCCTGAGGAGTGAGGTTTTTCCGTATTTCAGGAAGTTCAAGGCAAAATGGAAAGGAGCTAAGGAGAAAAAATGGGCTGAGGAATTGTAATTTTAAAAAAGACATCCCACTTTTAATTTTATAAAAAGCACATAATTCAGATCACTCTAAGGCTTTAGAAACCACAATTTCATCCTTTAAAAAAAAAGTTATAGTTATACTTATTTCTCTTAATCAAATTTGTGGGATTAGGATGAAACAGAGTTAATCACTTGATTTGTTGCCCCCTCTGGAGGTACATAAATGATTAAAATATTTAAATCTTAAATGTATTGACTTCCTGTTAATAAAAGGTTTTCTGAGTAATCTGGTGATGATACTTCGGTAGAGACCATCTGCCATGTAAAGTGCCATTGCCAAGAGCAGAGAGCTGGTACATTAAATCCGCGCTATACAATAAATGCCTTTCTCAGCTTCATTTCCTCAGTGGATGCTTATAGGAGGCGACGCAGAACCCAGTGCAATGCAGCAGAACCCCTGTCCAAAGTTCGCGTGGAAGCAGAGGTTTCCGGGCGAGCAGATGCGGGGTCGGAGGTGACGCAGCTGGCCGGGCTCTCTGGAGCCCGCGGAGCCTTGCTCCGCCAGCAGCAGGGCTGCCTGGCCGGCTTGCCTCCCTGGCAGGCAGAAGGGCCTTCCAGCATGGATGTAAAATGGGAAGACATAAGTGAGGGAGGGAACAGGGGAGAGGTTGTATTAACACACAGGGAAAAGAACTCAGAAGGAAAATGGCCAAACAAATGCTTCATGTCTGACAGAGTATTTCTCTGCGACAAGCACCTCTTAATCCTCTTCTGCAGGTTCCACCATCGCCAGCTACACAGCCACTGGCTCAAAACTCATTTCCGCCCAATACTTACTGGAAAAAAGGACACATAAAGCATCACTGAAAATCATCAGTGATGTGAATTTTGTTATTGTTTGATTTACTGCAGATACACATGCTATTATCATGGATGTACAATGTACCACTGCTTGAATGCCCCTCTCTTACTTAGGATCTACTCTTAGATTGATCGATATGCTTCACATTTACTCTTAATTACCTCTATGTCAAGTTCATGGGGTTGAGTTCCCATTCCTATAATTGCATTAAATTACCAGATTACATTCATTTAAAATATCTAAGGAAAAATGCTACTACTCTAAAATTAAATGGCCAAGAATGTTAAAGCCAGCCTAATGGAATAGTCAACACTGTGTGAATAACTGCAATTAGAATTGAAGCAAACTTTGAAAAGATTCTAGTATTAAATTTACTATTTGCATATGGGAAATCGTGATTATGCTAAGGAAAACAGTACGATAACAAGGAGAAAGAAGAAGAGATGGAGAAAGATCTAAGAGCTGTGACTGTATTAGTGACTGGTTACCACTATTTACATGACTTCTGAAGTATTAGACAAAAATCAAAGTTTCTCCAAAAATATACTGTCAATACTTGCATGTATGGCTGTTAATAGTCATGACAAAATCTTGTTCAATGAAACTTTGAGTTTCAATACAGTATATTCTTCAGTTCCAAGTAAACAGAGGAGAAAAAATTCCAAAATTCAGAAGTCAGATAAAATGAGCTTTAAAGAAAGCAGTTAATAAAATTTTCTTTAATGGAATTGTAACATAAGTAAGAGAGGGGAATTCAAGCAGTGGTGCATTCAGTCCAAATCAAGTCCCATAATGTTTGATTTATTTATGTTTATAACCTTTCTGTTATTTTTAGGGATTTGAATAGCGATAGAAAATTGCAAATGATCAGTGTTCCATTTTCACTCAGGACCCATAAACCATTTAATCATTAAAAAATAAAACCTGGCCGGTTTTGCTCAGCGGTTAGAGCGTCGGCCCACGGTCCAGAGAGACCCGGGTTCGGTTCCTGCTAAGGGCACGTACCTCTGTTGCAGTTTGTCCTCGGCCCCAGTTGGGGTGGTGTGGGTGGCAGCCAGTTGATGTGTCTCTCTCACATCGATGTTTCTCTCTCTCTCTTCCTCCCTCTTTCCCTCTCCCTCTATCTGAAGATAAATGCAAAAATGTCCTTGAGTGAGGATAAAAAAAAATAAGTTTTTTAAAAATTTCATTGGCAATTTTTATATTAATTTATAAAGCTCTCGTTCTTTGAATACACCAAATGCCTATATAACTTAAGCCTTCAGCATGAAGTATATAATCAGATATCCAAATAAATTGTATGGAGAAACCTTAGAGGAAAATATTAAAAATTACTCCCTCAGTTCTTATTTTTAACTTTTCCCTAGATTAATATATACCCCTACAATTGTTAAAACATTTCAGATCTTTTCACCTTCCTTCTCCAACCTATCATTTCCTCTCTTCCCAGTGGAGGTCTTTATTTTTATAAGATGGTAGCCAACTTAAATGATATATGATCAGAAATAAACTAAGGGATCCCACAAGAAACACATGGAAAATACTTTATACCAAAGACTTGTTGGGTATTACATTTAGGACAGAAGACTTCTTTAGGCCTGGTCTCCTTGGGGATAACATAGTTGAATCAGAATTCTAGGTATCCATTCTTGTACATTTAAAAAACACACACATAAAAATGGTCTACACCTTTAGCTAAGGGAGAAGCACACAGGACTTACACTGTCTCACATGGTTACTCTCCTGACCAAGTTGTCTCGTGTCAACAAGAATTATTTACATTAAAATGAATATTTAAGATGCAAGATTCATCAGCATGATGCAAGAAGATGAAATGCATTCATGTTTCAATTGGCTAGTTTCGTGGTTAGCAAGGTGTTATTACAGGAAGCAATTGTGCCTTGATCCATTCCTTAACCTAAACCAGGGAGCTACAATGAAAAAACAGAATTCTAGTCTGTGTCCTCCCCAGAATATTCCTGTGACTAGGGTAAAGCCATTTGTCTCACTATTTCCTCACCTAAAAAAAGATGAAAGCCTTTTAAAAAGCTGAGCCTTTTTTCTGAGCAGGCATTTTGAGAAACCTGTTCTACTAGAAAAAGACAAAGGGCCGAACAGAAGCCTCGGAGAAGGGCGAGGCAACAAGCAGATGTGAGGACCCGCCACGTTGGCTCCAGAGCAACATGCCAATAGCTTTTTGGCTTAAGAATAGTTTTAGGATGAGTTAAATTTTATATAAAATAATGACTGACAATACTTAAAAATACTACTCAAAATAAGTTATATTCTAAATAATATATTTCAATAATAACTCTAATATTAAGAATTGATATGTATCAATATTAGTAAACATATTTTTATTTTAAAATAGCAGCTAGGAAATAGGAAATTATATGATGGTATTTGCATTAGTAAAGATGCAATGTGAGTCCTGGCTGGGTAGCTCAATTGGTTAGAGCACCATCCCAATGGGCCAAGGTTGTGGGTTTGATCCACAGACAGGGCACATACAAGAATCAACCAATGAATGCATACATAAGTGGAACAACAAATTGATGTCTCTCTCCCTCTAAAATCAATAAATAATTTTTTTTTTTAAAAAAAACATGCAATGTAGTATGGTAGGGAAAATTTCATAAAATATACTGGAATAATTTTATCAGGAAATGTATAGAATTTCTTGAAGAAAGAGAAGTACAGAAGCTAGCACAGATAAATAAAGATAATTAACATTTTATATTTTATCCTAAATGGGAAGACTGAGACTACAAAGTTGTTCATTCTAGCCAAAGCAATCAATGCAATTAATGTACTCCTGGGCAAAATGTCAATGAGATTTATGTATTTTTTAAGAAGATGACAAAAATATGTTAAAGACCAAATTAAAAAACTATTGAAAAGGAAGTCTGATGAAGAATTAAGAGGCTTACCAAGTGTTACAACATGATATAAAGACACAATAATAATTAAGTTACTAAGATATTGACAGAGGAATGGAATAAAATAAATCAATGGAATAAAATGACTGAAAATTATTCTTTGCATGTGGGAAATGTGTCAATACAAACCAGTGGGGAATTGCTACCCTATAAATTGTAACACTTACCACCAGATTGTGAGTTCACAAAAGCTTGTCAGAGAAACAGAGTTCAAATCATTATCTTCATTTCTCTGGACTATGTAACTAACCCCCTACCATCATTTTACATGAAAGTCTCTTATTCTTCATGGAGGAATTATTTTAATTATATAAGTATTATGACCTTCTTCTTTGTCTTAAGATCTGATCATAATTTTTTCTTTAAAAAAACAATCATAGACTCATTTTTGAGTAATTATGTGATTAGTGATATTATTCTATTTGCAAATGATGTCTTTTTAAAAAAATCATGAATAAGGAGGAGGAAGAAGAGAAAGATCAAGAGGAGGAGGACAAGAAAAGATGGAAAGGGAGGGAGGGTGGGAAGGAAGGAAGGAAGGAAGGAAGGAAGGAAGGAAGGAAGGAAGGAAGGAAGGAAGGAAGGAAGGAAGGAAGGAAGGAAGGAAGGGTATACCCATCCACTGCCTTTTATTTGATTCACTGTGGTTCTTAAAAACTTTAATAATGAAGACTCTCAAAGAGAGACCACTTTTACATTATCAATAATGTGTTTTCTTAAAAGACTACAAAAGCACATTTTGTTAGGGACAAAGTTTACAGTGAAACCTTGGTTCTCGAACTTAATTTATTCTGGAAGACTCTTGGAGAAGCAATTTGTTCGAAAACCTAATCATTTTTTTCCATTAGAAATAATGCAAATTGAATTAATTTGTTCCAGATCCCCAAATGATTCCTTGTCTTAACCTTTCTTACATACAGTACATGTCTAATGTGCTGTTTAATCTATAAACAAACACTTATTTTCTTAAATTTATCACACCATCCCTACTAGCCTTAAACAAATCATTTCCAGCACTCAGTCCAGGGGTGTGTTTCAGGAGGTCACGAACTCAGCACGCGCATCTTTGCTCTTTTACAAATCACTGCCGCTGAAATGCTGTCACAGGCCAACTGCTTTTCCTTTATCCAAATCAACAACAGTTTTTCTACCTCTTCAATTGCCTGTGATCATTTTTTCTTTCAAACCCTTAGCAACATCAGCACTCTTGATGGACTCTTTATGTTTTTAAATTGTGCTAATCATCCATTTTGCCAGCAAAACCACACAAAAATATTCACAGCACAATTTCCTGAGATGTTAACAAGGCAAGATATAGCTGTAAACTGACTCATACTGGTGCAGTCTCTCCTTTGTTTGTGGCCTAAGGAATGCTTTTTGTCATGCTGATGTATCAGCAGGAAAGTGTTGTCAGGTGGAGAACTGAAGTTAATGGAGACATTTTTCTGTGAACATCTTGGTCGAAACCAAATTGTTCCAGATAGGAGATGTTCAAGAACCGAGGTTTGACTGTATTTGTTAGTGCATAAAACCTTTGCCTTTGGTTGTACAACTCTCATTTCAGAAGAACTAAAAGTGATACTTAATTTTCACAATTGTCACAGAAAACAAGACTTCTAGAACTAGATCAGCAAGTCTGAATGCTACATTAGCGGCTATGTGAACCTTGAAATAAAAATAAAACTGGGTTATATGTAATTTTAAGAGTTCCTTCTTTTAATATTAAAAAAGTTAGGAAACACATAAAAAATACCTAAAACTCAGGTCTTCATATTGAATATAAACTTTATATTGTTTAAAATTATATCAGTCATTATTGGTAGAGCATGTTAATAGGATGATTTGAAAGTGTTGCAATAATTATTATCGACATATATAGAGAAAACATCCAGTATATAAATTTTATGTGCTTTTTAAAAAACAGCCTTTGATTTGATACCATTGTAATTTAATTCTTGGTTCACGCTCCTAAGCTCCGGGGACTCGTGGGACTTCTGTTGCAGGAACGCACACTCTCTTGGCTCTCCTGCATTCGCCCACATGACCCACAGCCATGTGAACCCCACACACAATGGACTCATGGACTGCAACTAGCCTGATGCTGTACTGGACCCAGTTTCAACATGGAAAGGAAACTCTGGACACTAGCTTTGCTTCTAGGTTTACTGAAACCCCAGCTACACTTCTTCCACTACTGGATTAACAGAAATGGGACTTTGGAAACCCAAGGATATAATTCCATGGAAATAAAGCTTTCTACCACATCTCATCCACCCATGGGGGCCTCAGGAAATGCTTATTGCAGCGGTACCCCAAGAACCCTACCTCCACTAGCAATGGAGAAAGATCATCCATGCATTTCATCCATACCAAGCGGTTCACTTGGTAAACTATTTATAAAATGTTCCAATATGAAGAAAGGACTATGTCATTACTTCAGCTCTATTATAAAATACCTACAAATGCAACAGGTAGAAATACTGTCAGTACCAAATCCTTAGGAAAAAGGGTTTTAATCATGAATCTTTTTGCAAATAAATAATATTTAATTATATGAATTCCTAAGAAATCAAATTTGCCCATTAGGTTATCTCAATCCACAGGCTTCTTTGAATGCAAACCATGGCTTTCTATTTTTAATAAAACTCAAAGAAAAAAATTAGTAAACTTTTTATCTGTTGTATTTCAGTTAGCTTTCTGCACCAATAGCCATATTCACAGTTCTTTTTAGTCCTGTTTCTTAATATTGCTATCTTTCTTTGTTTTCCCATACTCTTTCAACTTAATTATTGGTATCTTGAGTCTATCAGGCTTTCAGGGAAAAAGTCACACTCCTCAACCATTTTGTCCATTTGCAATGATTAAATGGTATCACACTGTCAGTTATAAGTTTACTCTGAGACATCTTAATTCATTCAGAAGTTCTAAATAATTTCAATAGTCATACACCTTAATTTGATTGTTGTCAGTAGGCTGAGTTTCAATCAGCCCTTGTGACTCAAAATGCTTCTCAGTTTCTGTTTTACTAGTTGGAGTTCAAAAACAGTTGCCTCTTCAATTCTATAAGACCTTGGATTTATGCACTCTATTTCCATCCATTTCTACTTTCAAGCTAATTATTTTCTAATCCTGTCTGTTTCATATAACTCCTGCTAAATGCAGCCACCATCCCCAACACACTGGTAAAACTCTATTTTTTAACCTTTCCCTAGAGCTACTAGTTCTTTAGCTACATTATCTTGTTTTCACATCTCCATAAACAATTTGCCAACTCTTTTGCCACAACGTAAGATAGACTGCCATTCTTCTAGCATCCAGGAATAGTTTCTTCATTACCCGAAAGCTAAGCCAATGTTTAGACTTATGACATCCCCCTTGGGTAAAAAATGTTGTATCTGTTAGAATATGCTAGAATATACTGCAGTAACAAACAGACTCTCATGGCTTGTCACATAAAAGTCTATTTCATGTTCAAGGTGGGTCAGCAAGGGCTCTGTTCACTGAGCCTCTCAAAGACCCAGAACAATAGGGATTTAACCTTGAAATATACTTTTAAGATTTCTATAGCAGAGAGAAAGTAACATGGAAAACCATGCACAGGTTCTCAAGAGTTTTCACAAGGAAGCAATACACATCACTAGCCTAAAGCAAGTTATGTGGTCTACCCAATACCGACGGGGACATAAGTGCTACCTTTCCATGCATGCAGAAAGAAGATAGCTAGAAATATTTGGTGACCAACAATAATAATTCCCACAGGCATTTGGGGAGGCAGCATTAAATAACTGTTTTTTTCCTTTTGATTATTATTGTAATTTTGCTAATGCAACACTTTCAAATGATACGACTATAAAAGAGATGAAATGGCAAAAACAATACTGAATTCCTCAAAAAAGGCATGTATATCCAGTATGAGATACTCAAGTTAGCAACTTGAACTGTCAGATCAAATCACAAATTCAGAACAATAAACAGCAAATG
This sequence comes from Tadarida brasiliensis, assembly GCA_030848825.1. Taxonomy (NCBI): domain Eukaryota; kingdom Metazoa; phylum Chordata; class Mammalia; order Chiroptera; family Molossidae; genus Tadarida; species Tadarida brasiliensis. The sequence continues at coordinate 55,841,147 of CM061257.1, read as the reverse complement.
TCAAGGTTTTTAAAAATTAATATGTCCCTATATCCTTGTCTAAAATATAATAATAACCAATGATATGGAAGAATAAAATATATCTAATTATTTGTTGAACAAAGATGAGGTGGATTGTTTCTATATAATTCTTTCAAATACTTATAATTTAGACTACCTTCAGATAACATACTACTATTTACACAGCATTCAATCAGTAACTTAATTACAAATATATAGTCATATTCTTTAGTGTTTTCATAAATAAAATACTGTACAGGGTAGTAATTGCTTATATACATCTTTTATCTATTCCTGTGAAGATTATAATTCACACAAAAGCAAAGTATGCAATAAACTAATCTCAAATTTTTGAGAGCTCCTCAATGTATCATTTTTAATAGATGTTAATGGCAATAAACTGTTTTGAACTACTGGACTTCAAAACAATGAGGTATACCATGGCTACATGCAGTAAACATATTTAAAATTATTTCCAAAATCTTACATTACCATATCTTACAAGTCTTGCTTTAAAAAATACCTTGAAATTCTAAAAAATTAAAGAGCAAGATTTCTATATCTTTTTATATAAAAATTTTATATAAAATATTTTTAAATGTTTAAGAAAAACATTTAAAGCAATTATGCTTGATTTTTCTCAAAACAACAAAAATAAAATATTATACTTACAGCCAGCTGGTAGAAAGAAATGAAATATCTGTATCTTTTCAGTTTCCTTATAAAATGTATATCAAATAAAGTGCTCAGGTTTAGACTCTTAAGGGAATGGGCCTCTCTTTAGCTACCGTATTTAGAGTGCACTGGAGAAAAGTAAAATAATGCAGTTTTCAGTCAACGTTGCCAAGGCCCTGGAGTTGGTTCCATGGGCATGCAGTCCCTACTCACAGAGGTTTATATCTAGATGAGAAAATGAGACCTGAAAATGCAACCAAGAATAAAAAATAAGAATAGGATGCAGCTCATAAATATATTTGAAATAAAGAGTAGGAAAAAATATTATAGAAACAATTTTAGAGGAAGACTAAAGATAATAGATTGTATGTACCTAAAAAACAGAGGCATTTGCCAATTAATCTGAAATCTATCCTGAATAACTAAATTTAAATAACTTTTTATTTCAATTACCAATTTTTACCCTAATTTTATTTTGAAAGAAATATAATTCAAACTATTCCTGACTGTACAGACTAATTAACTGATTTATGAATGTAAAATTTAATAGACACATAATATTCAAATAACCAATTTTGAGAATATTGGTGAATGTGGAATACTTACTATTTGTATCTACCTCCAATTTCAAATTTTCTGAATAACAGAAAATAAATAAATAAATTCTGAATAACAATAAAAGATGACATAAGAATAGAAATGTTGAATATCTTAGAAGATGAAAAGCAGAAAGCCATGGATTAATACAGAAATAACACCCACCATAAAACAACACCAGTTAAAAAACACTAGAGAGGGTAAATGGTTGAAGAGTGGTATGGTCATGCAAATACATCACAGATAATATTTATAAAAATCAGTAAAACAACATAAAGGACAATTATTTAAATATACTATAAAGCATTTAAAACCAGACAGAAGCAGAAAATAGTTCAGCCTTTTAAAAACTGTAAATGAAAAAAATATGAATTTTGACTTCGTGACTTTTTGGTACAAAAGCACTACCAACCCCCACAGCTACTGAAAATAATGTAGGGAAAAACTATAAGCATTCCGGGTAGAAGTGCCACATACTGAAGTTCTGAGCAGAGAAAACAGCTAGAAATGTAAAGGGGAAATCCTGACAGTAAAGGAATCATAGCAGGAAATAGACCAGAATTCAGAGCAGAAATTGTCCAACACCTGGATGACAGTATGGTCAGAAACACAGCAAGTGAGAGATCCTCTTGAAAGGTAAAAACTATGCAGAATCTGAGTCTAATGTTTTTCACAGCTGAGAACATTTCCCAACTGTGCACAGTCTGGTCACAGAAAGATTAAAGTTTCAGACTACAGAACCCAAAGATAGCAGAGCAGTTGGAAATTAAGGAGGAATCCATAAAATTAGCTAGATAAGTTCAATAGCAGACCTGACATAGCTAAAAGAAGAATCACTGAACTTAAAAAAATCAATAGAAATTCTCCAATTCAAAGAACAGAGAGAAAAAGAGAACGAGACCGCTATGAACACGGGAGTACATATATTCTTTCTGATTGGTGTTTCAGGTTTCTTAGGGTATATTCCTAGAAGTGGGATCACTGGGTCAAATGGCAGTTCAATTTTTAATTTTTTGAGGTAACACCATAGTGTTTTCCACAGTGGCTGCACCAGTCTGCATTCCCACCAGCAGTGTACTAGAGTCCCCTTTTCTCCACACCCTCGCCAACACTTGTTGTTTGACGATTTGTTGATGGCGGCCATTCTGACAGGTGTGAGGTGATACCTCATTGTTGTTTTAATTTGCATCTCTCTGATGATTAGTGATGTTGAGCATTTCTTCATATGTCTCTTAGCTATTTGCATGTCCTGTTTGGAGAGGTGTCTATTTCATAGCAGCACTATTCACAATAGCTAAGATCTGGAAACAGCCCAAGTGCCCATCAGTGGATGAATGGATAAAAAAGCTGTGGTACATATACACAATGGAGTACTATGCAGCTGTAAGAAAGAAAGATCTCTTATCCTTTGAGACGACATGGAGGGACCTCAAGAGTATTATCCTAAGCGAAACAAACCAAACAGAGAAAGAAAAATATCACATGATCTCACTCATTTGTGGAATATAATAAACATAACAGTATGGGGAACAGGGTAGACCCAGAGATGTGAAAGTAGGGTACAGACTGACAACCCTCAGAAGAGGGGGTGGGGGGGGAGGGAAGAGATAAACCACAGAACTTATATGCATGTATGCATAACTGATGGACATGGACAACAAAGCTGGGGACGGGGTGGGGGGATGGGGAGGAGGGTGTCAATGGGGAAAAAAGGAGAAACATCTGTAACAAAAATAAATTAATAAAAAAAAAAATGATTTAAAAAAAAAAAAAGAGAACGGGACCTTTAAAATGGTCTAGCGTGCATGTAATTGGAATTCCAGAAAGAAAAAAGAGAGACAGAGGTAGACGAAATATTTGAAAATATATTAACTAAATATTTACAAATTTGGCAGAGGACATTAATTTACAGATCCAGGAAGTTTAACAAATACCAGTCAAGATAAAAATAAATCTGTTTTAAAGATAGGGATATGTCATTATTATAAAAGTTCAGGTATCAAGAAGATAAAACAATTATCAATACAGTAGTCCCCCCTTTTTCATGGTTTCACTTTCTGAGGTTTCAGTTACCCACAGTCAACTGTAGTCTGAAAATACTAAGTTTCTCCAACCATAGAGATCTGTTCCTGACATCCAGCCACTGACATCATCTTGACTTGATCCAGGATCCCCAGAAGGAGATGATCTTCCTGACGTATAGTCAGAAAGTCAACTGTAGCCTAATGCTACGTCACAGCATCTACATCATTCACTTCACTTTATCTCATCATGCAAGCATTTTATCGTCTCACATCATCACAAGGGTGAGTATAGTACAATAAGATATTTTGAGAGAAAGAGAGAGATAGACAATATTCACATAACTTTTATTATAGCATATTGTTATGATTGTTCTATTTTAGAAGTAGTTAATTGTTGTTAATCTCTTATGTGCCTAATTTATAAGTTAAACTTTATCATAGGTATTCTAGGTATAAAAGAAAAACATAGTATATATAGGATTCAGTAGTATCTGTGGTTTCGGGCATCCACTGGGTGTCATGGAACATACCCCCTATGCATAAAGGGGCACTACTGTACCCAATAAAAGAGCTTCAAAACACATAAAGCAAAAACTGGGGAAAAAAAAGAGAAATCTACAATCTTGGTTGAAGATTTTAACAAACTCTTCTTCGCAATTAATAGAACAACCATAAAGATCTGAGCAATACTGTCAACTACCTTAATTTACTTGACATTTAAAGAACACTGTAATGCCACAAGTTCAGATTACACAGTCTTTTCAAGAGCATATGAAATAGTAACCAAGATTAATTATATACTGGACCATAAAATTAGTCTTAATATAATTTAAAAGATGAAAATCTTAAAATAGTATTTTCTCTGGCCAAAACTTAAATGAGAAATTAATAAAAATAAAACATTTAGAAAGCCTCAAATATTACAAATTAAACAACTTACTTCTAAGCAACCCTCAAGTTAAGATTGGAATCGCAAAGGACATTAGCAAACATTTTTAACTGGATGATACTGAATTAGCAACACATCAAAATTTCAGGGATGCAGCTAAAGCTGTGTTTAGGAAGAAATTTACAGCCTAGCATGCTTAAGTATTAGAAAAAGAGAAAATGTTTAGAACAAATCTTAGATCAAATCAAAGATCTCAGCTACCACACTAAGAAACTAGAAAAAGAAAAGAAAATTGACCCCCAAGTGATTGATTTGGAATGTTAATCATTAATATTAATAATTCCTTAGCAAGTTATAATTAAAAGCAGATATTAATTAAATATAAAACAAAAATAATAGAAAAAACTCAATGAAGCCAAAAGCTGATCTTTGAAAACAGCAATAAAATTGATAATTCTATCCAGATTTATCAGGAAAACAATAGTAGCAAAAAAAAAAATTCAAATCACCAGTATCAAAAATACAAGATGGGTCATTACTGAATACCTTATAAATATTAAAAGGATAAGGGAATTGTAAGGTCAACTTTATCCTAATACATTCAACAATTTAGATAAAATAGAGAAATAGTATTAATATAAAAGACACCAATAATCAAAGATCACTTGAGAATACATAACCTAAAACACTTGGATCTATGAAAAAATTGTACAACTTTTCTACAATAAAAACAACAGTCCCACCTTCCTGGGTAAATTTATCTTACAACTAAGAAAAATAAAATACTAAACATACACAAATTCTTCCATAAATGGGGGGAAGGGGATCGGGGACATTTCCCAGTCATTTTATGAAGCCAGCATTATCTAAATAATAAAACTAGACAGAGACATTATAATAAAAGAAAATTACAGACCAATATTCTTCATAAAAATAGATGTAAAAATTATTTTTAAAATTTAGCAAGTCAAATCCAGGAAAATGAAAAATATATAATGACTAAGTAAGATTTATCCTTAGAAAACAAGGCTGGTTAGCATTTGAAAATCTACTTAAGTAATTCAATATATTCCATATATTACCAGGCTTAAAAAGGAATGGAAAAAAAGGCATCTGATAAAACTGAACACCTATTAATTATTAAAAACTGTCCGCAAACTAAAAGAATAAGGTAAGTTCATGGATACAAGAGGCATCTACAAAAAAATCCACAGCTGACTACTTCCCCAAAGATTAGGAACAAGGCAAAAAAAACTCAGTTATCAACTCTATTCAACATTGCTTTGAAGGTGCTAGCTATTACAATAAGGAAAGAAAAATAAATACAAGGCATATGAATTTGAAAAGAAAATAATAAAATCTGTCCCTGTTCAGACAACATGATATTAATGTAGAAAATCTTAAGGAATGTACAAAAAGCTACTTACTAGCAAGGTTGCAGGATACAAGTTCAATATATAAAAATCACTGTATTTCCATATAGTAGCAATGAACTATTTTAAGATAACATTGTAAATAATACTCATCAATAAATGTGAGATACCTTGAGATAAATTTAACAAAATGTGTGCAAGACCTATACACCTAAAACTACAAGACACAGCTGAGAGAAATTTGAAGGCTGAAGTAAAAACTTCCAGTTTCTGGCCTGACATATAAGAAGCTTGGGAGTTGCTACTCCATTCAAACAACAAGTAAAAAGCTGAACAAACATAAAAAATCAACAACTCTTCTTAGATCCATAAGAGAAGTCAGATCACAGGGCAAACCACTGCTCCCAAAATTAGACCAACCTGCGAATACAGAAAATCACCACTTACCAGAGCAGACACCCAAAGCTGAAACCTCTACGGGAGCCAGGGTCAGAGCAGGAAGATCTGAGCTGTAATTGATGAATTGCTTCAGGCTCAGTGTGGACAAGTCTGAGAGATAAAAACACCAGGAAGATCCAGTCATTGGGGAGAGGGGGGGAACGCCCAACTTTTGTGAGTTTTACCTCCAGGAGCCCTACCAAGTCCTCACAGTAAATACTGAAGAAAAAATCCCCCTTGAGCAGGGAGAAGGGAAAACGAACCATTTTGAAATATGTCAGAGAGCTCTGTTCTTAACAGGGTCTGTCCTCAGGAGAAACTAGTTAACCAAAGCTTAATCAGCTGGGGTTTTATCAGAGCCTAATTGGACCGGAGGAAGGAAAATACCCGGCCCAGCCCACTCTAGCCTTGTTCGGGGACTTGACTAGTCAGTGTATCTGTGGGGCCAGGGCTAAGGAGAAATCCTGTTTGGTCGGGGCCCCTGGTGTCAGGGCCAAGGAGGTGGCTTATGTGTCTCTGAGATTGACAGATACAAGGGGATTAAGCAAATAAGTAAATATATTGTGGTTGGTGAAAGCCAGTTTTCTTGCTGTTGTAAAAAGGGATTTATAAGTATGAAAAAGGAAAAGGCTAGAATAAACCCTGTTGTTTTCATTGGAATTAAGGGAATCAGTGTAAATATTCAAGTTTCTTTTTTAAGACAGAGATGATAGATACAATGATATGGAAGTAGATATAGATGTTTGTATGAATATATGTGTATTTGTATGTGAATATGAATATATATATATACATACACACATACACACACACACACACACACACACACACACGTATTTCCTAGGTCTTTTTGCTGAGAGGACCCATAAGCAATAATGTCCTATAGCAAATAACACAGGGCACAGATCTTGATTTCTAAATACCACTCTCCACTAAAAACCTAAGGGTCCCTAGAGAATTTACTGATTTCTGGGCTGGGGTTTAAAAAAAAAAAAAAAGCCTATGATAATCCTGTAATATCTTGGCTTGCAAGAAAGTAATAAAGTGCTCAGAATAATGAAGGTTACATGTCAAGAAAACCTGAGATCTGTTTAAAGGAACTCCCACTGGTCAAACATGTGACAGAATATTAAAATAAAAATGACTGTGAAAAATTATAACCCACTGAACAAAATTGATATCCCTAAGTTCATACTGATATCAACACATGATGATTACATAAATAAATGCAATAGATGGGAAATGTCTTGCTTAGAGTCAAATGTCAACTAACAATGTAGAAGGAATCTTGACACTAGAAAATAATTACTTAGCAACAATGAAAGTAATAGTTTTAGAAAAACATCATCAGTAGATGCTAATGTTAATAGACAAAAGTTTGATGAGGAAAAGGATACTTACATGGTCTCAGAACATCTCCCCACAAATATGTATTAATTTTGTATTAATTGCTTATCTCTTCATAAGTACAAAATACTTTGACAGTGGAGAAGCTTGAAAGATAACACCTTAACCAAGTGACCACAGTGCACATTACCAGTGACAGGAAGAGTTGGCAGAGTGTACCTCTTGGTATTATACTCTGAAAATAATACAGCACCATTTCTGTTGCACTACTACCAGATACTCATACCCTAACCTTAGACAGGAGGAAATCTCCGACAGACCCCAACTGAGGGACGTTCTACAAAGTACCTGACCCATACTCTTCAAAAATGTCAAGGTCATGAAAGATGAAGGAAGACAGGAATTGTTCCAGACTGAAGGAGATTTAAGAGTCACAAAAACTAAAAGCAACACATGATTCTCATTTGGATCCTGAATCTCGAAAGCATGTCATTGGAACGAGAGTTAAAATTTGAATGGTGCCTGTAGATTAAATGGTGGAATGTATACTGCTTATTTCCGGATTTGTTTTATGGTTATACTGTGCTTAGGAAAGTGTCCTTGTTTTTAGGAAATATACACTGAAACACTAAGGGGCAATATCTGCAACAATTTCAAATGGTTCAGAAATAAATAATAATAAAGATATGTAATAGAGAATGAGACAAATACGACAAAATAGTAATACTTGCGGAAGCTGGATAAAGGATATATGGATGTTTGTTGTGCTGTTCTTGCAACTTTTCTATACATATGAAATAATTTCCAAATAAAACATTTTTAAAAGAACACAGAATGTATTGAAAAATGTATGTATCAGTTTACTAGCCAAATAAATGACAAGATATATAAAAGACAATAGGAGTCTCATGCAGAATTACTATGGTCACCAGAATGCTTGTATTCTTCAAGTTTCTTTGCACCAGAAATGAATACTCATGTGTAAAAAACTAAAAATTACAAATTATTATAGAGTAAGATAAAGAACATTAAACTAGAAATCAGGAGCCCATTAAATCTCTGATAATCTCCACCCTAGTAGCCTCAGGATATCATTTACTTTCCTGAGCCTCAAGATTATTTAGTTATAAAGTGAGTGATTAAACCATAAACTCCCTTTTATTTCCATAATTCTATGATTCAACTTCTTCCAATTAATGGTTTAAATCAAACTACCAGTGCCTAAGTATTGAGTATTTCACTGAGCGCAAAATCAGTGATAAAATTTGTTGGACTACTATTTTGGGATGGTTCTAAATTTGACAATATGGAAAAAAATCTAAAAGTATTTAAAATACTTCCTCATTTCTCTGCATCTGATGGAAGAATCACGGGCTGAGTTGAATTCCAATAACTGCCTGCATCAAGTCTCTGAAGAAGTCATTATCAAATTGGTCACATTTTCCTTCTTAACCCTTTAGCGCACTCTTTGTCCACTTGGCATAGCTGATGAGGAAATCACACTAACAAGCTCATGGGTTCATCACTCAGATGACTCAGGGAACCCCTCACCCTTTCCAGCCATCTGGCATATGCTGTTATTGGTCTCAAGGTCAGCTGAGTGATCACGTGTGGCTATATCATTACAAATTCATCACAGATAGAAAAATAACTCACAGATCACATCCAATTCGAAATGGGCTAGCAGTATCACTTTTCTGTATGAACACAGGACCTCAAATTAAGTTCTGATGCTTTCACTATATGCTATTTACCTTAAAATCCTCCTCTCTGATTTCAGACTCTGCTCAAATTTTACATTCCTGCCACTACATTGTGCCCTTTAGTGATTAATATCTGCTTAGCTTTGCCACTCTTTTGGGCAGAATCAGGAGGCCTAAAATCTAAAATGCACATATTATCTAGTTCTTCCAAATCTGTAACCTATGCAAAGGTGCACCCCTTTCAATTGTCCCTATGTCATTGTGTCCCAATCCAACACACAAAAAATGCTGCTGTGAAATAAATACCTCTCTGACTGGTCATGAGAGTGATATATTTATCCTGTTCTCACAAGTGCAATAATGTAATAAAGCTGACTTTTCCAATAGGATGTCCATGTATTCAAAGTCTATTTTAAAAGCCTTACTAGCCAAAGAAATGATGAAGAAACAAACATGTGGTTAGACCTTCACTCTGAAGCTTCAAATAGGGATGTCTTTAAACTGCTCTCTTCTCAATGTGAGTCTAACGTGAGTCAATACTGGGAATCAGATAGCAATGTGTTTTCAGTGAACCAGCATCACTATACCCCAAATCCTTTGGTAATGGGAGATCTACAGCACAAACCTTTACACAGAAGGAACACCCCTCTAAAGAAGCAAGGCTCCGGAGCCCTCGGATGAGCAGAGGATGACTCTGTGATTGGTTATGTGGGATATAGTTCAAATGCGTGTTGGTTCTCATTCCCACTCTGTCAGAAGAAAGCCAAGAGACAAGTGTATAAAAAAGGAGGATCTCATTCTGCTTGAATATTACATTAACCTATGAACACTAGTGCTCCTTGGTCAGCTTTTTCGGGGCTTGCTGTCACTGCAGCACTGCTGACCTGGTAGGTCTGATTATGAATGATCAATGGGCCTATTTGCAATAAAAGTCTTTGCACAGACCTGGACCCTCAGCCCTTATTCACTCATGCAGATAATAACGGCAGTTCAAGGCAGTTGCCCATAACTCCAAGCTTCATTAAACAAAGGGAATGTCACCAAAAGTCCCTTTAACTATCTTTTTGCTGCTAGGCAGAGAAAAATTGGCCATTCTGAAGAAATGGAATTTACAGTGTTAATAAAATAAGGATTTGTGTATCCCTGTGCTCTATTCTGCTGATCTATTTTGAGCTTCCACTGTTGAAACCCCCCCTTCTGCAGGGAGCAGAGTGAGAAATGGAAACAAAAGATCTGTGTGCCGGAGGTCAGATTCTGCTCCAGCGGAAATATTTCAGTGGAATTTTTCAGATCTGTAACAGGAATGGGGTGTTGCCGCTCCTCCCCATTCATCACAGACAACTGGTGTGAGGCTGGCGTCTCAAAGGTTTGGAGGTTGGGGAAGAGTGGTGGGGAGACTCCGGAGGAGGTCAGTGTGGACCTGAAAAGAGGGTCCCCCTGGGGTGCATTGGGACATGAAGTCTGCCCACTCTCCAGTCTCTGGAAGGCTGTGAAGTTTTGGTTACCCCTTTTCTCAGGTAGAACATATTAACAAGTCATTATTGTTTGGGGGAAGTGTCGACCCTAGATGTTGTAATAAGGATGGTCATCGAAGGCACAGTCCCTCGTGCATCACCTCCTGCCTCGCTCCTCACGACTCACATTCCACTCTACACCTCAGGCATCAACACTACCCTCCTACATGCGTTCGTTTCCCTAGCTGTTTGGAATCCACTGTTTTTTTATAGCCCTTTCCCTTAAAACTAGACTTTAAGTACATCCTGAAAATATTTTGTTGCCTAAATAACACTGCTATGATTTGAAACTCACAGAGAAATATAGTTTTTGTGGGGTTTTGGGGTGCAGGGGTTATATCTTTATTGTTGAAAGTATCAGTTTTGAATGACTGAATAATCCAAGTCGAAAGTTCAGTTTCCTTCAAAATCAATTAAATGTCCATTTCTGGATAATAATTGGTATTTTTACTCCAACTCTTCTGCAACAAAGATTCAAGAAAAATGAAAACAATGAACAAATGATAAATTGCTCCATGAAGCGAATAAATAAAGTCACAAAGCAGATAAATTAAGCTCCAAATAAAACATCTTTCTACGAGAAATTTTTGGTCTCAATCATTTGGAAATATTTTTTCCTGCTTTGACCCATAAAGAGTAGACATAAAGTCTGAGGTACACATACATGGACACACAGTACACGACAGACTAGTTGTTTTGTGCTAATTCACTACTGAATACGAAGACAATGGGCTACCAAGTTTTCCTCCCATTCAGAAGTTGACAAGCAACGTGCACACAGAAGTAATCTGCAAAGCATCCCTCTTTTTAAGCAGAAAGCTTTCCCTTCTAAGTCCATCTCAAACTTACAAAATTCTATGAGTCTATGTGCTCACACAAAGCCCAACACTTGTTTATGGCCCTCAAGGAACCCTATAACAATTTATGGGAAGGAAAATGTGGAAAATTTTCCAAAACAGTGAAAGGGGGGTAGTGTGGTCATTTCAGTGGCAATAAAATAAATTTAAAAATTTTTTAAATACAGAGAAAGATTATTCCTAAGATGTCCCCCTGGGAAAGGATGCCACATAAAGAATTGCTGAGGGACCTGAATATGAGTGGCTCAAAGGAAAAACCAAGGGAAGACAGTTATGTTCCAACATACGATGGTTGTCTGTAGATGGGGGTGCAGATTTGCTCTCTTTTTGTCTAAAGGTCAGAAATGGAATTAAAGGGTGGAAGTTGTAAGGTACTGGATTTTGACCAAAAAAGAGATTTCAACCAATAAAGCCAGAACTTTTGAATCACTAAAACTACCAAATTCGCTCAGAAGGTTTTGACCATCTATGGGAGATATTTCAGGAGAGGGCATTACTGAAATGGGTGAGAGATTATTTTTAGATTATTTTATAAATGATTCAAACTTTAAGAATTTTATAACTCTATGATGAGTTGGGAGCTAAGAACGTTTGTGAAGTAAACAAACACATAAGAAACTTACCATTTATTTATTCTAACATCATCTTCAAGGTGGAGTTGAGTCCTGTTTGGCCTTTTCAGTAGGACATATGTCTTTAAACCAAGAGGACGATGTGGCCTTTAATATCATGAACTTTAATTTTGTTTAAGGAATTTTTTTTTTAAATTGAGCAATGACAGTGTACTATAAAGTGATTCCATGTATAGAAACTCCCTGTGGCATTAAGATGTCCAGGTTTAAGTTGTTCAGTTCCTTGGCTATTTGAAATAGGCTGATCATCTCAATTCACTTTTGGTAAGAAGCCCATTGTTTTCATTTTAAAGCTCAGGGATAAGATATTCGTATGTCCTCCTCTTTCCTCCCACATTCTTCCAAAGCCTGAGAAGCTTCTGTCCAATACTATCCATTCAAACTGAAAGACTAGCTGAGCTATTCAAAGCTTCCTCTCAGGCACGTAGGGCTTTGTGCTATTGTCTGGCTGTATAATACTCGAATAGATTCTGTGGTTCAATCTGTTCATACACCTCCCGCCAGCTGGAATACACATCTTTAGCATTTGCGTCTCTTTTCCGTTATTTTTAATCCAGGCAGTTCAGGGTTTGTTCTGTTTTGTTTGGGACCCTGCATTATGTCCTTGGCCTCCAGTATTGAGATGTATTTCAGCATATTTCTACTGGAATATAAATGCTTAGGGGTGATATTGTTTATACATAGTGGGTAGGAACTGTTCATGTTTTCGTCTTTTTGTATCTTCCACAGCACTTAGCACAATACCTTGCACACAATAGATGTTCGACCCAGGTGTGTGATACTCAGTCTTTTTTCACCTATCCAAGAAAGTGCTGCCTTAAAAAGTAAAATGATGCTGAAATGGTGACATTTACAAACCATCATGCACTGGAATAATGTTTTGATACTTTTTAATTCTTTTCAACAGTAGTTGACCAATTTACTATCCAGGTCTAAGAGATTCAAAGTTCCTGGTCATCTACCATTTAAAATCAACAACCTTAGTTTTCCAGAGTGAAAGTAAAAGGAAGAAGAAAGCCTAACTAAAAAGAGTAAAATCGACTATTGAGCCACTTCATGATTTTCCTACATGGATACTTATATCTCTGAGTCACTAAATATTTTCTACAGAAAGAGGCCTTGGCAACTAACAAGTCCAACTTCCTAAAGCAAAAGATAGACTGTTCTATGTTTAAAAAAGAAAAAAAGATCTGTTTCTGTTGTTGTTTTTATACAAGAAGACCAAAATCTTGGTTAGATTGTTAAAAAGAGAAGGTGGGCTGGGAGTATAAGTGCAGGGGTGAAAGGCAAGGTCTGCCCTCCCTTCGCTGGCTTGTTCGCTAGACACCGACAAGCTCTGGAGGGGCAGCCTGAGTTTCTGCTCTGCTGGAGCTTGCTCAGGGGGTAACAGAAGATAATGATGTGTTGAGGACACGTACTATTCATGTTACCATCTGAAGGAGGACATTTCTCCTCTATTCCCCAGGGTTCACAGCATGGACAAGGGACTCACTCCTCTCATGGGAAGAATGACTGATCTAATTGAGGAATTTGGGAGAAGTAATTGAGTACATTCGGCTCAGCATCTTCTGGGTCCCTCTCTTTAAGAGCCGGCTTGACTGCAGGCTGCAAGCTTTTGGGCCACTCTCCCGTATGATAACTTAGCAGATCAGGCCCTACCTCTGCAAGAGGGGCTGTGGTTCTGAGGAGGGAGGAAAGGCTCATCCGGTGATATATTAGCAAGCCCTCTTTGGGTATAAATCTAAAGTAATATTCACTATGAGTAATAAGGATGCCTATTTGTCTGATTTCTATGTCCTATTTCTCAGTTGTAAAATTTGCAAGAAGAAAGAGATGAACAAAAATTTTAAAGTTAGTTTTTAAGCCTAGGCATTAAAGAACTATAATTATGAACTATCCTTTGGAATTATAATGATTTTAAAACCAATATAGAAAGTTATTAGGTAACTCAGTTTCCAAGTTTTCAACATTAAAATAATCTGTGTTCTAATTTTATACTATGTTCCTTTTAATAAAACAGAAAAATTTGAACTGTTATTACTAAATATGGTATCCATTTCTTGTGAATAATATTTATATTGGTCATTATATTAAATGTATACATAAATTTATAATTTGGAGGTTTGAACAACAGAGTAGTTTTACCAGGTTACTTATGCCAGCATCATAATGAACATTAACTCTCTTGCTGTGGACAGCATCATTCCCAGACACACCACATTTGAAACATAGCCATATACTTTCAACTATCATCTTTATCATCATACCAAATGGTATTTTTGGAATGTTTTCAAAATATTTTCACTTATATTATTTTAGTCAACCCTTACAATAGCACCATAAATTGGGTAGCGCAAATAGTTTTATCTGTATTTTACAATGAAAAAGTTCACAAGGAGAGATTATGTAACTTGTTCAAGTAACTCACCCAGTAGTAAAAAAAAAAGTTGATACCAATAACCAAGTGTCCTGCCTCCTATTTCTACATATTTTTTCTATATTTATTATATTGTCATTATATTACATACTTATAAGGGAAGCATTAATTTTGAGTGATTAAACTATAGTTTGTTTTTGTTTGGCTTCCAAGAGCACATTAATTCAGTGTAATTAAAAATTTTGATTGCTAGTACATTGTTTAGCAAATAACAACAACAATAATAATAATGTAAGGCTCTAAATGTGTTAAGTAGATGGATAGATGAACGAATGGATGGATGGTTGAAGAATGGATGGATGGATGGATAAATGTGCAATAGGCCTAAAGATAGAAGAATAAAATGTGACTCTTAAGGACAAATGGGGACACAAGAATAGCTAGACTACGTGTTGCTAGGTGCTATAACAGAGACAGGTACATTGTGCTAAGGGAACAGATGACGGAACAATTCATGATACCACATTTTGAGATCATTCTACAAATGTTGTACCATTGAACCATTGAAATGTTCTTTATGCTGTAAAGAAAAGAATTGGGAGTAATGAAGCATGAAGGGCCCACTGTCAGAATTTTTCAAAGAAAGATACCTTAGAATCCATGAAAATCAACAAAGGAGCTAGGAATTTGAAACCCCAAAGAACTTAACTGAAAAATCCAGCCCTACATGTTTTTTATTAGAGCAGTGACATCCAGATGGGGTGGAGGGCAGAGGGGAGACGCATAATGTCATGTCCATGTATATTTAGTAGTAAAAGAAAGCACTGAACCAAGGCATTAACCAGACACATTTCTAACCTTGACACGAGTTGCTGATGAAATGGCCCTAAGAATAAACAGCACAATTGGCCTTATTTTGACCTGAGTTAGCAAGAGCTTTTAGCAGGAGTTTTGTCATGCAAATACCCCCTTGAACAAGAACAGAACACATTGTTCAAGTTGCTCAGACAGAGCTGGGGGTCAGTAACTGACACAAGAGAACTTGGGTAGAAGCAGAACAAGGAGAGGATCTCTTTCAGGAGGAGTGGTGAGTGTTAATGGGATTTAACAGAGTGAAAGGAAACTATTCTAGGACAGATAATAGATGAATCCAAAATACTT
The DNA here is from genome assembly GCA_030848825.1 of Tadarida brasiliensis. Classification (NCBI taxonomy): domain Eukaryota; kingdom Metazoa; phylum Chordata; class Mammalia; order Chiroptera; family Molossidae; genus Tadarida; species Tadarida brasiliensis. Next base: position 55,825,560 of record CM061257.1, on the reverse strand, counting down.
TGGCATTTTCATCAAATATGCTGTTGAGGGAAAAAGCACAGTCTGCACCCCAACACCTGCTGGACCTAATGGACTCTGAAATGTTGTTTCAGAATTAATCAAGTCATTTAAAATCATAGCTGCAGTCTCCATTCACTACTCCTGTGCATAAATGTGCTGATCCCGATACTAATCCATGTCGGGTGACTTCAGCAATATATCACCATAATTGCCATTTTAGGGCTGCAAATTGGAGCTAAAATAACTAGATGCAAAAGAGATGGCCATATCATACTCTCAAGATGGATCTTCAAAGTTCAAGGAGAGTTCAAGCATGGAAGAGGCAATAGAAAGGGGTCAAGTGTAAGGGGATTGTTCATGTTCAAGAAGAATTAACTTTACAAATATATTGTTTCTGAGGTGGTAATTGTCCCATCTTACAGTTATTCATACCTCATTTACTCGTTGCATTCTTCTCAAGCATTTAATGAAATGAATTTGATTTTGACAAAATATTCTATTTCAAAATTGCCATTAATTTTCAAGATATTTTATTCCCCTCTAAATTATCTGTTTTAAAGTGGTAGAGACTGGATTTAGAAAATCTAATATTTCCCTAGCTAATCTTCTGGCAGGAGTCCATGTCAGTTTCAGATATTTCCTTCCTAGCTTAGTCAACTAAATCACTGAACTAAAAATGTCACCAACACCCCAAACATCCCAAACTCAAAATGCAAGGTCAGAGTTCTGTCCCATGGGAGTAAGACTAAGGCAGTTTTCTAACTTATCTGTCACATTTTCTCACTCTGGGACTGTAATATGCAAATGAAAGCCTACCCCATGGTCATTTGTTTATATGAAATTGAGACCAATTTGGAAAATCAGAGGCAAAAGGGAACCCCTGTGACTACTTCAGTATCAAAGTGGCCAAAAAAATGCCACTGTTACTTGCTAAAAAGAAAGCACAATACCTCTGTATTTCAAAATCCAAATTTGTTAACATAGTACTCAAGTACCTTCACAATCTGGAGTCAACCTACTTATTTAACACTTCTTTCTTCATAAGCCCTAGCACTCCAGCTTCTGCTACAACAAATGGCTCACCATACCCCAAAGGACAAGTCCCATGCCAACCCTGAAGCCTTTTCAAATGTTCTTCTCTGTATATGGCATGTCTCTCTTCCCTTTTTCTCTGGCTAGTATACTATATTCATTCTTTAATACCTAGCTGAAATGTGGCCATGCTTGTCTGACCAGCCATCCCAAAACAGAACCATTAGTTCTTTACTGTTTGCTTTCCCACAGTGCAGAATGCAAGCCTCCATTGCAAGAACGTATCACAACATAGTATAGATATTTTCTTTGTGCCTATCACCCTCACTTATATTATAAGGTAATCAAGTACATGAACTAGTTTTCATAATCATTTGAATAATATTAAATGTAGGTAAGAACAATTTGCAAAATTGTAAAGCAAAATTAAAATTGCAGTTGTTTTGCTGTTATTTCTCACAATAAGCAATCTATCACAGGTTTTTGTGTCTAATCCAGCAACCATCAGAATAAAGGGGATACAGTATTTGAAGAAATGATGGTCAACATTTTTCAAGATTTGATGAAAATTATAATGAAATAAAAGCGAAATAAACACAAAATCAAATCAAGACACATAATAGTTAAATTGCTGAAAACTAATACTAAAGAGAAAATTGTAAATGCAGACAGTGAAAGAGGCCATATTACATAAAACATGGAACAAAGATAAAAATAACTTCAGATGCCAAAAGCAATGTAATCCAAAAGGCAATGCAATGCCATTTTTAAAGTGCTGAAATAGGATTATGGACACACAATGCAATATACAGATCATGTATCATAGAAATGTATACTTGAAACCTATATGAGCATATTAACCAATGTCACCCCAATAAATTTAATAAAAATATAAGTAAATATGTGCTGAAATAAAAAGTAGTAAAACTAGGATTGTATATCTGGGGCGGGGGGATCTTCTAAAATGAATGCAAAAGATGTATATTTTAGGGGGAAAAAAAAGTCAGAGAATTTTTTGCATCAGACTTCCATTTAAAAGCATTAAAAGTAATTCTTTAGGCTAAAGAAAATAAAACCATATAGAAAGGTCAATATACACAAAGAAGTCTAAGAATTCCAAGGGTGTAGATATGTGGTAAATATAATAGATATTTTTGTCATTTTAAAGTTTCTTTAAGAAATAAGTGAATTTTTTTTATAAACAGTAAGAGTATTTTGAGGTTTGCAATATGGAAAAAAATGTACAACAATAGAACAAAAGATTGGAGAGGAAAATGGAAGTATGCAGCTCTAAGATGATTATAATATACATAAAATGGTCTAATATTATTTGAAAGTACATTATAATGAGGGAAATAATGCATAAACTAAGTAAAATAAAACATTATTAATAATACAAAAATATAGCTACAAAATGCTCAACTAAACTAATTCAAATGGAAATAGAAAAGAGGAAAAGAGAACATATCAGACAAAAAGAAAATAAACAGCATGATGTTAAAACTAATCTAAGCCATATTAATAATTACATTAAATATAAATTGTCTAAAGTTTCCAGTAAAAAAAAAGCAAAGATTTTAAAAATGAATAAGAAAGCACAACAAAACCATATACTGTACATAAGAAGTGAACTTAAAATATAAATACACAAAATAAACAAGTTGGGCTATATCAAACTAAAAAGTCTCTGCACAGCAAAGGAAACCATCAACAAAATGTAAAGTCAACCTACAGAATGGTAACAAATATTTCAAAATCATATATCTGACACAGGGTTAATCTACAAAATATATAAATAACTCATTCATCAATAGCAAAAAAAAAAAACACAACAACCCACAATCTAATTTTAAAAATGGGCAGAAGATCTTAATAGACATTTTTGTGAAGAAGACATACAAATGACCAAAGGGTACATGAAAAGATACTCAAAATCACTAATCATTAGGAAATGCACATCAAAACCACAATGAGATATCACCTCACTGCTGTTAGAAGGACTATTATCAAAAAGACAAGAAAACAATGCTGGTGAGCAAGTGAAAAGGGGAGCTCCTGTGCACTGTTGGTGGGAATGTGAACTGGTGCAGCCAGTATGGAAAACAGTATGGAGGTTCCTCAAAATGTAATAAATAGACTTATCATATGGCCAAGGATTCCACTTCTGGGTATTTACCCAAAGAAAATAAAAACACTCAAAAAGATGCATGTACCCCCATGTTTACTGCAACATTATTTATAAATAGCCAAGATACAGAAACAACTTAAGTATCCATCAGTGGATGAACAACAGATAAAGAAAATGTGGTATATATACAATGAAATATTATTCAGCCATAAAAAAGAATGAAATCCTGCCCTTTGTGAAAATATGGATGTACCTTGATGGCATTATGCAAAGCAAAATAAGTCCCACAGAGAAAGAAAAATAACACATGATCTCACTTATATGTGAAATCTAAATAAAAGTGCATAGATACAGAGAACAGACTGGTGGTTGCTGGAGGTGCAGAGTAGACAGGGGGTTAAATGGGTGAAGGTAGTTAAAAGAAATATACTTCCAGTTATAAAATAAATAAGTCATGGGGATATAATGTACCACATGGTGACAAAGTTAATAATACTGTATTACATATTTGAAAGTTGCTAAGGGAATAGAGCTTATAAATTGCCATCACAAGAAAAAATTTTTTGTAATTATGTATGGTGATGAATGTTACCTAGCCTTCTTGTAGTGATCATTTCACAATGTATACAAATATTGAATCATTACATTGTACACCTAATACTAATATAATGTATATCAATTATATTTCCATAAAAAACTGAAAAAATAAAATACGAACACAGATTAACAGTGAAAGGATAGAAAACAAACAAAAAAAAGTGTACCCACTAATTAAAAGAAAACCTATAGAGCTATGTTAATACCAGGAAAAGTATAGTTCAGGAATAGGGATGTAACAGAATATAAAATGGGCATTTCAAAATGACAAAAGTGTCAATTAGGCAAGAAGACAGAGCAACACAAAATGTGTGTGTTCTAAATAAGTTTCACAATAGTTAAAGAAAATGCTGAAAGAACTAGAAGAAAAAGAGACAAGTCCACAGACATAGTTGGAGATTTCAACACTACACTTCATAAACTGATAGCATATATAGACACAAAAGGCTATATAAGACTTGAAAAACATAATCAACCAACATGGCATAACTGCCATTAAGAGGACTCATTCCAACAAAGCAAGCCTGAATCAACTTAACAGCATTGAAATCATACAGGGTGTACTCTGACCATAATGTTATTAAATCATAAATCAATAAAAAAAAAAAAAACTCCTGGAAATGCCAAATATTTGGAAATTAAATGACACTCTTCTGAATAATCCATGGTTGAAATAAGAAGGCAAAAAGGAAAATTAAAAATGACTTTATCTGATAGAAACAAAACACAATACATCCAAATTTGAAGCAGTGCCTAGAGGAAATTTATTGTTTTAAATGCTTATGTTGGAGAAGAAAAGTCTAAAATGAATGATCTGAAATTCCATGTTAAGAAACTAAAATCAAGTAGCACGTTAACTACAAAAATATAGAAAAAGGGAAATAGTATTTATTTGTTAAATCTATTAGACTATAACTGAAAAATAATAAAAAACAAAAGCTGGCTATCTAAAAAAATATTGAAAAACCTCTAACTCGACTAATCAAGAAAAAAAAGAATACACAAGTAAATTCAATAATTTATAGGAAAGATACAAATTCCACGAAAAACAGAAATTACCAATGCTGACACAAAAACAGGCCTATAGCTAGTACAAAATTGAATTTATAAATAAAAAATTTCTCACAAAAAAAACTACAAACCCAAATAACTTTACTAGTTGAAATCTAGTGAACAGTTAAGGAAGAAAGTATTCCAATGCTATGGAAAATATCTTAGAAAATAGAGAAGGAGGGAACACTACAAACTCATTTAATTTTATTTATTTATTTATTTACTTACTTATTTATTTATTAGAGGAAGGGAGAGGGAGAGAGAGACAGAAACATCGATGAGAGAGAACATCAATTGGCCACCTCCTACATGTCCCCACTGGGGATTTGGCCCACAACCTGGGCATGTGCCCTGACCAGGAATCGAACTGGCGACCTCTTGGTGCATGGGTTGACACTCCACCACTGAGCCACACTGGCCAGGCACAAACTCATTTTAAAGGCCAGCATTATTTTAATATCAAACCAGACAAAGATGTTACAAAAATAAGACACTTCAGACTAATAACTCTCATGAATATAGATGCAGAAATATCTTAATATAATATTAACAAATAAAATTTAGCAACATGTAAAAAGTTAATAATAATGACCAAGTAGGGTTCATCCAAAGAATATATCAGTGGTTTAACATTTGAAAATTAATCAATTTTCTTAACCAAATTGGGCATTAAGGAGAAAAAATATATAGTTATATCAATAGATGCAGAAAATCCATTTGACAAAATTCTACACATAATCATGTTAAAAACTATCAGCAAACTAGGAATAGAAGAATCTTTTTCAACCTGATAAAGGATACCTATAATAAAAACCTACAAGTAACATCATACTTAATGAAGAAAGATTGAACACTTTTCTCTCTAATATAGAACACATGGCAAGGGCATCCTCCCTCATCACTACTATTTAATACTGTCCTGGAGGTCCTACCCAATGAAATGAGGCAAGAAAAATAAACAAAAACCTGCAGAGTGGAAAGAAAGAAGTAAAGTGTTCTCTGCACACACTTGATTGTGTACATAGAAAATCATACAGAATCTGAAAAAACACTAACAAAACTAATAAGTGATTTCAAGAGTCACAATATATAAGATATATGTACAAAAATAAATTTATATCTAAAAAATCCCAGTAAACATTAAAATTGATAATTTTTAAAATTCTATTTGCAATAGTATTAAAACATAAATTACTTAATAATAAACTTAATAAACTATATGAGCTACCTGTACAGTGACAATAACAAAAATAGCACTGAGAAAGAGTAAAGAAATGTTTTAAAGCAATAAAATATAATGTGATCCTGGATTGAAAGATCCAGTATTTTAATATGTAAATCTTCCCCAAACTGATCTATACATTGGACAGGATCCCAGACAAATATCCTATTGGGCTTATTGTCTGGAAATGTACAAGTATATTCTAAAAATTATTTAAAAATACAAAGAACCTAGAACAAAACAATTTTAAAAAGGAATAAGTTGAAAGATATATTCTACCTTAGTTGTAAAGCTAAGCCATCAAGAATCAATACAGTAATATTAATATAGTGTTCAACAGAATAGAATAGTTAGTCCAGGAAATGAGCTACATGTGAACAGTTTTTCAACCACAGTGTCAATGTAATCTGATGGAAAGGAACAGTCCATTCAACAAACAATGCTAGAACAGCTTAATATCAAAGGTGGAAGAGTGAACCTCATCCTTTATGTCACACAAATTTTAACCTAAAATGTATGTTAGACTTAAATGTAAAACTTGAAACTACAAAACTTCTTAAAGAAAATACAGGAGAAAAACTTCACAGCCTTTATTGCAGGGTTTTCTTAGGACACAAAAGTACTATTAAAGAAAAACTTGACAGCCCTGGCCAGTGTGGCTCAGTGGTTAGAGTCTCAGCTCGTGCACCCAAGGGTCATGAGTTTGATTCCTGGCCAAGGGCACATATCTGGGTTGCAGGTTCAATCTCTGGCCCCGGCCCAGGCGCATGCAGGAGACAACCAATTGATGTGTCTCTCTCACATTGATGTTTCTCTCTCTTTCTCTCTCTCTCTCCTCCCCCTTCCTTCCTTCCTTTCCTCTCTCTCTAAAAATCAATGGAAAAAATATCCTTGGGTGAAGGTTAAAAAAAAAAGATAAAAGAAAAACTTGATAAACTGAACTTCATCAATAATAAAACTTTTGGCATTAAAAGTTGTCCAAGATATACAAAGAATACTTATAACATAATACTAAGAAGATGAATTATCCAACTTTATAAATGGGTAAACAACTTGCAAGACATTTCATGAAGTAGATATATAAATGGCCAATAAGTATATGAAAAGGTTCTCAACAAACTTATGCTTCTGGCCAAGATGGAGTTACAGAAAAAAGATTTTTCGCCATGCGTGAACAATTAAAAACCTGGACAAATATGTGAAACAACAGTTCTCAAAACCTTAGAAATCAGGCAATACGAGATTAGCTAATTTATCAAAATTAGCCCTATAAACCGCTGAACATGCCATCTAGAGAAACTTTCCAGAACATGGTACATACAGAGAGACATCAGATGGAATGTAAAAGTCTTTTTGAGTTGAAGTAAAAGTTGGAAGTCTACAGAAGCTAAGGCAGCCAGACAGTAGGGGAAAATACCAAAGAGAAAAAAAATGCAGTCAGAAAACTAGAAATCTGAAGAAGCGCACCCCCCCCCCAGCGAGTATTGAGGATTTATGAGAAGAAACTACCAAACACTAGAGGGAAAAAACCTGTCGAAAAGCATCAGAAAGAACAATTCCCAAGGAACACACAGAGCCAGAATTAAAGTCTGTTCTCACTAGAGAGAGTGTAAAGCTTCACAATGTATGGGACATTCAGTAGAGTATTCAGAAGTCCTTACCTCAGTAGAGGAACCAATTAGCCACAGACTAAATGGAGCAATGGTCATGCTCAACAAAGCTTATGAGTAAGAATCGAAATGATCAAGCCATTTCCAAGTAACTTAACCATAACATAAATGCATACATATTAAGGAATATTTCTAGGAATGCAAAATATCCATAATGCAAGAAGTTATAACTCAGAACGTCTGGCATCAAATGAAAAATTAAAAGGCATACAAAGAAATAATAATATCTTTTTTTTTTCCTTAATCCTCACCTGAGGATATTTTTCTGTTTATCTTCTGATAGAGTGGGAGGGAGGGAGAGGAAGAGAGAGAGAAACATCAACGCAAGAGAGACACTTTGACTAGTTGCCTCCCGCACAACCCTGACCAGGGCTGGGGACGAACTGCAACCGAGGTACCTGCCCTTGACTGGAATCGAACCCGCAACTCATTGGTCTGCTGCTTTGTGGGCCGATGCTCTAACTGCCAAGCCAAATTGGCCAGGGCATAATATATTTTTATAATAGCATAAGGAAGAGAAAAAAACAATAATTTGAATACAAAACAAATATGACACAGATGATAGAATATATAAGTATATTAAAAAGTTATAGCTATATTCAATATTTTCAAGAAGCTCAAGAACATAAGTGAACATATTAAGTGAAGACAGTGAAGAGACATTCTTAAAAAGGACTCAAACTGAATTTCTAGAATTGAAAACAATGTATAAAATGAAACATAAAATAGATGAAATTAACAGAGTAGATGCAGAAGAAAAGATTAACGAGTTTGAAGACATAGCCAAAAATAAAAAGCAATTAAAAAGTACCAGTACTAGACTTTACTTGTACTAAAAATGAAGTAAATAATGACGCTTGAAAATAGATTGTGATAAGTTAAAGGTGTATACTCCTATGCAACTACTAAAATAACACAACAATGATGTTATAACATAAAGGAGATAAAATTGAATCATTAAAAAAATATCTATTAATGCAAAAGAAAGCAGACGAGAAGGGAAAAGGGAATAACAGACATGGAAAAAGAAAGCAAAGTTGCAAAATTAAACCCAATCATATCAGTGTAAATGGCCTAAATACCCCAAAAGCAGAGATCAAAAGAGGAGAGAGGCTGGGGATGGTTCCAGTGTGAACTGGCAAGGACGCCTGTGGATGTCCTGGGGGCTTGATGTCAATCATCCTTCATACTGGCATTCTGTGAGCTGTGCCAACATCTGTCCATACAGGCCTCATCCCGCCTCCATCGGAGGGAAGGTGGGAGCCAGTGCTGTGGGACAAGCAACATTGAGGGCCACAGAGCAGGTGGGACTTTGTATCTTCTCCCCACAGGCCAGGGCTGAGCAGTGACTTTGGCCTCTGGTTGCTCTTGCACCAGGGTCCACTGCATTTCTGAGGAGGATGTGGGCAGCAGGGTGTCACCTGGACTTTATTTCTAATGACCTCTTATGTCCATCCTCAATTTGGACAATAAGATATGATTATTCATTACCTCTGGCAAGTGAGAGAGACTCCAAGACATGTTGCAGAGTAGACAGGATGGGAGGTGGGGCCCTGCAGCCTCAGCACCAGGGAGGAAGACAATGGTGCTGGAGATACTTGGTCATTTGCTGTGGAGCAGGGCAGAAAGGTCATGGGGAGGGCAGGGTTTTCCCTGAGCCAGGATGGAAGGTTAAAGGGAGTGTCTCTGAGGCGCAGGGAAGCAGTGTTTAGACCAGAGAAGGAATGGGTTGAGGGCCAGGGTGGCCTCTGGGTCCACCACCCAAAGATAGGGCTCTGCTCCGGGTGGCAGCCTGTGCCTTTGAGGACCTCTGTGTGCTGAGCTCGGAGTTCGCTGTCTCCTGGCTTCCACCTCACAAACTCCAGCCTCCTGTTAGGCGAACCTCCTGGTGGTCCTCTTCTTCATAAGAGAAGCTCCAGAATTCAAGCTTGGCCACAGGGGCAGGGCTGCTGCTGCTGCCTGAAGTCTCCTGCAGACCTCCTAGATATGGGTTTCTGAGGCCTGAAGTCTCCATCCCTGCAGGTCCAGCACCCAAGGTGCCTCAGCCCCAGTGCATGCCTCGGTCTCGGCACTGAAGTTGCCTCCTCATGTAGAAACTCCATGTCATACCACGCGTGCCCCATGTCATACCATGTGTGCCCCATGTCACTGCAGCCTTACCCACATGGCATTCTGGTTTTGTTTGTTTATACCATCCAACCTCTTGGTTTCAGGATGTTTGCTTCCTGGTGAGTTGAGCGCTCCGTATGTTGGTGTTCTTACATTCCCCTGGCAAGTGTGGCCATGCCCACGTTCCTGTCGGCTCCAGCTGGCCATGGGCCTGTGGTGGTGCAGACACTCTCTAGTCTGGTATTTCCCACTGTTATTTTTATTGTCCAGAAATTCAGCTTTCCAACTAGTCAAATTTGTTGAACTTCTATTTTATAATCTCTTTACTCCTTCAGTCTTGATTAAGCAATTGTGCTCTACATCTGGGATGTTCTGTTTGTCCTCTACAGTGCCCTGTGGCATAGTGTCCATGAGGACTCCTGATCCAGGCCATCTGCACTGGTTCCCACATTACTCCCCAGCTGCCTCCCACACTCACCACAGTGCCCTCTTGCCCTGCTGCCTGCTGGAACCTGTTTTCTCCTGTAATAAACACCTGTCCTGACCCATTAAAAAAATAATAAAGCACACCACCATCCAACTAATCCAGCGGTTCTCAACCTGCGGGTCGCGACCCCTTTGGGAGTCGAACTACCCTTTCACAGGGGTCACCTAAGACATAACAGTAGCAAAATTACAGTTATGAAGTAGCAACGAAAATAATTTTATGGTTGGGGGTCACCACACCATGAGGAACTGTATTAAAGGGTCGCAGCATTAGGAAGGTTGAGAACCACTGATCCAACTATATGCTTCCTACAAGAACATTCCCTATATATAAAAGACATATTAAGGTAAAAGTTAAAAGGTGAAAAAAATATACCATGATAACACTAATTGACAGAAAGCTTAAGTGACTATATTAATATCAGACAAAGTAAAATTTAAAGCAAACAATATTACCAGGGATGAAGAGGATCATTTCAAAATAACATGTAAGTCAATTCAAAGGCTATAACAATCCTAAACATTAACCTAGTGGCAGAATTTCAAAAGCAAAAACTTATAAAAACTGCAAGGAAAAACAAACAAATCTACATTATAGTAGGAGATTTCAACTTTACTTTTTCAATAATTGATAGAACAAATAAACAAAAAACTCATTAAGGATATAGAAGACTTGAACAACATTATCAACTAAATTGGTGTAATTGGCATTTAAAGAGTATCTACCCAACAATAAATAGCAGGATATGCACTCAGATAGAACCATATGCTAGGTCATAAACATTTCTAATAAATACAAGAGGTTTTAAGTCATTTAAGGTATATTGTCTAATAATAAACAAATTAAATTAGAAACTATAAAAAGAAAAGTATCTGAAAAATCCCCAAATAACAAACTTCTAAATAACTCATGGGTCAAAGAAGAAATCAAAAGAAAAATTAGAAAGTATTTTGAATTGAATAAAAATGAAAAGTACAACATATCAAAATCTATGGGCTGTTTCTAAGGCAGTACTTAGAGGGAAATACGTAGCACTAACTCTATTATAATTTAAGGTCTCAAATCAATGACTTCAGCTTCCTCAGAAAAGGAAGAACTAATTAAACCCAAAGAGAATAAAAGAAAAAATAATAAAAATAAAAGTAGATATAAATTAAATAGAAAACAGAAAATTAATTTTAAAAATCAATGTTTCTCAAAGTACTTCTGCATGAAGACCAATACAATGAAAAACCTCTAACAAGACTAATGAGGAACAAAAGGGAGATAGCACAAATAACTAATATCAAGAGGGAGGGAGTGAACTATATACAGATTCTGCACATATTAAAAGGGTAATAAGAAAGTAATATAAAGAACTTCATCCAGTGAATTGTACATCTTAAATTAAATGGACAAGTTCTTTGAAAGGCACAAACTACTAAAGCTCCCTCCTGGAGATATAGATAATCCAAACAGTACTATGGCAATTTTTTTTAGTACTATACCAATTAAGAATAGGATTTTTAGTATAAATCTTGGCACTAAAATATTCCCAGGCCCAGATGACTTCACAAGGGAATTTTAACAAGTACTTAAAGAGGAAATAACACCAACTATATATAAACTCTTCCAGAAAACTAAAGAGTAATAATTGTTTCCCAATACACTGTATAAGGCCAGCTTTATTCTAATACCAAAACCAGAAATACATAGTTTAAGAAAAGAATAATAAGACCAGTATCCTTTCTGAACACACACACACAAATCCTTAAGGACAGTATAGATTTTAAGGACAGTATAGATCATGACTGAGTGGGGTTTAACCCAAGTTTATTTTAACTTTGGAACATTAATATAATTCACCAGAAAAAGTAAACATCAAATGATGACCTCAATAAATGCTAAAAAAGTATTTGATAAAATCTAACATTTATTCCTGAGGAAAACTCTCAGCAAACTAGAATAGAAGGGGACTTCCTCAACTTGACACAGCGCATCTATGAAAAGCCTGTAGCTAACACTGTACTTCATGGTGAAAGACTAAATGCTTTCCTCCTAAGACCAAATGTGGCAAGGAGGTCCACTGCTCTCACTATTTTACCAACATTGAACCAGAGGTTCTAGCCAGTGAAATAAGGTGATAAAAATAAATAAAAAGCCTGGCCAGTATGGTTCAGTGGTTGAGCATCGACCCATGCACCAAGAGGTCGCCAGTTTGATTCCGGGTCAAGGCACATGCCCAAGTCATGGGCCAAATCCCCAGTGGGGGGCATGCAGGAGGCAGCAAATCGATGTTCTCTCTCATCCATGTTTCTATCTCTCTCTCCCTCTCCCTTCCTCTCTCTCAAAAATCAATGAAGAAAAATAAATAAATAAAAAGCATTTAGACAGGAAGAGCATTGTCTTTATTCACAGACAACATGATGAACTATGCAAAAATCCAAAGGAATCTTTAAATAGCTACTAAATAAAATTGAGTTTAGTGAGCTTTTGAGACACAAGATCAAAACACAAAAACCAACTGTATTTGTATATATTAGCAATGATCAATTAAAAATTAAAATTAAATACACAATATCATTTACAATAGTATCAAAAATGTGAACACTTAGCCTGGCTGGTGTGACTCAGTGCTTGAGCATTGACATGTACCAAGAGGTCACCGGTTGAATTCCCAGTCAGGGCACATGCCCAGATTGTGGGTCAAATCCCCAGGAGGCGGCCAATCGATGTTCTCTGTCGTCAATATTTCCATCTCTCTCTCCCTCTCCCTTCTCTCTGTAAAATCAATAAAGAAAAAAAAATTTTTTTAATGTGAACACTTAGTAACAATCTGACAAAAGATACATACGACCTATATACTGAACATAAAATATTGCCGAGAGAAATTAAAAAAGACTTAAATAAATGGAAAGATTTGCTATATTTGTGGATCAGAAGATTCAATATTTTTAACATGTCAATTTTATCAAAATTTCAGCAGTCATTGTAGAAATTGACAAGCTAATTTCAAATTCATTTAGAAATGTAAAGGACCTAAAATGCCAAAACAAAATTGAAAAAACAAATATGAAACACTAACACTACCTAAAATTTATCATAATGTGATAACAATGAACAAGGTAATAATAAACAAATAGATTAATGCAAGGGAGCACAAGATCAAAAAATAGACCCACACATATATGGTTCAATAATTTTTGACAAAGATTTAAGAGCAACCCAATGGAAAATGATAATCTTGTCAATAAATTATACTAAAACAACTGGATATCCATATGCAAAAAAATGAACTTACATCAAAATCTTGAACCATATACAAAAATCACTTCATAATAGATTCCAAACCTCAGTTTAAAACTACAAAACCTCTAGAGGAAAATAAAATCTGTGTAAGGTTGGGTTATACAAAGATTCCTTAGCTATGACATAGAAAGCACAATCCATAAATGAGAAAATTGATAAATCCAATTTCATCAAAATTCTAAAATTTTGCTCTGCCTAAAACAGTGTTTAAGAGAATGAAAAGATAAACTACAGATTAGAAGAAAATACTTGCAAATTACATAATGATATCCAAAATATGTACAGAATTCACAAAACTCAATGATAAAAAAACAAACATCTCAATATTAAAATGGGCAACAAATTTGTACAACCAGTTCACCAAAGAAGAGATTAAAATTGCAAATAGGCACAGGAAAAAATGCTCACTATCACTAGTCACTGGAGAAATGCAAAGTAAAACTACAGCATGATACCTGTTCAAATGCTAAAATTAAATAGATTAACCTTCCCAACAGTAGGTAAGAATGCAAAGCAACTGGAATTCCCATATATTGTGGGTGAGAATGTATAATAGTAACCACTATGGAAAACTGTTTAGCGTTTTTTTAAAAAGTTGAACATGTATCTAACACATGACCTAGCCAGTCTCTTATGTATTTACCAAAATGAAAGCATATGTCTATACAAAGACTTAAATACAAATGTTCAAAGCAATTTTATTTGTAACAGCTAAAAAGCAGAAACAATCTAGATGCCAATCAACAGGTAAATGAAGAAATACACTGTGGTATATCCATACAGAGCAATAATACTCATCAAATAAAAAGGGATGAATTATTATACATATTAATAGATGAAAATTAGTATAATTATGCTGGGTGACAGAAGACAAAGAAGAGTACATAATATATGATTCTACTCATGTAAAATTCTAGAAAATTCAATATATTTATGGTAATAGAAAATAGATCAGTGGTTGCCTGGGGAGGAGGACTGGGAGGAGAAAAGAGAGGAATTTCATAGAGGCATAGGAAACTTTTAAGGTATGAATATGTGCATTATCTTGATTATGTGATGGTTTCACAAATGTATACATATGTTAAAACATATCAAACTGTATACTTGGCAATATGTATAGTTTATTATACCAATTATGACTCAGAAAAGCTGATTTAAAAATAAATATTCAACCTCTTTAAACATCAGAGAAATACAAATAAAACCAAACTGAGATATCACTATACTCTCACTAGAATGGCTAAATAAGTTTGATACCAAGTGTTGGTGATGATATGTAACAACTAGAACCATCAAACAGTGCTTTGGGGACCTAAAATGTTACAATCACTTCAGAAATAATTTTGAAAATTTCTTTACAAAGGTAAACATAATTCCTACCACACGGCCTAGGAATTATACTGATATGTAGAAACTTATGTTTACATGAAGACTTGTACTCAAATACTCATAGCAACTTTATTTGAAATAGCCAAAAACTGAAACTATCCCAAATGGCCATTCACAGGGGAATGGATAAAGAAAGTGTGGTATATCACATAATATAATATTACTTAGCAGCCAAATGAAACTGATATACACAATAACATAGAAGAATTTTTTAAATTAAGTTACATGAAAAAAAAATCAAAAAGAGTACATACGTAATGATTCCATTCTGTAAAATTCTGCAGCAAAACTAGTTTATAGTGACATAAAGCACATCAGGTCTGCAGGCAGAGATGCAGGTATTGGTTAAAAAGGAGAAAAAGGGAACTTGGTGTGATGGAGCTGTTGGATATCAAGTATGAATATGGTCCTCTACATCTTTCTCAAAAACCATCAAACATAATTTAAGACTTATAAAACTTGCCCGGCTGGTGTGGCTCAGTGGTTGAGCATTAACCCAAGAGGTCACCAGTTCAATTCCCAGTCAGGGCATATGCCCAGGTTGTAGGCCAAATCCCCAGTGAGGGGCATCAGGAGGTGGCCAATCGATGTTCTCTCATCAATGTTTCTATCTCTCTCCCTCTTCCTTCCTCTCCCTAAAATCAATAAAGGAAAAAAAAATTTTTTAAAGACAAAACTTGAAATAATTACTATGGAAGAAATTATATCTGTGAACAATTTTATGAACTTAATTTGAAAATCTTTAAAATATAGATTACTTTAGACTTGGACGTTGTGGCTCAGTTGGTTGGGGCATCATCCTATGCACTGGAAGTTCAAATGTTTGATTCCTGGTCAGGGCATACACTTAGGTTGCAGGTTCAGTCACTTACAGGAGGCAACAGATCTCTCTCTTTTCTGCCCTCTCTAAAACCAATTATACATAGATATAGATAGATATAGATATAGATATAGATATAGATATAGATATAGATATAGATATAGATATCTTTTTTTTTTTTTTTTTTGGCTTAAACAACAGAAATTTATTTCTTACAGTTTGGAGGCTGGGACGTCTGAGATTAGGGTGATGGCATGGTAGGATTCTGGTGACAGCTTTCTTCCTGGTTTGCAGACTGCTGCCGCCTTGTGTCCTCACATGGTAGTGTGTGTGTGTGTGTGTGTGTGTGTGTGTGTGTGTGCGCGCGCGCGCGCGCCCACGTTCCCACACTTGCACTCTCTCTGGTCTCTTATAAGGGCATTAATTTCATCATGAGGGCCCCACCCTCATTATTGCATCTAAACCTAATCACTTCCCAAAGGCCTGATCTCCAATTACCATCACTTTGGGGTTAGTGTTTCAACATATGAATTTGGGGAGACACAACGTTCAGTCCATCATATCCTGTAATCCTGGAAGACTTGCTTCCCTTAGAATAGATATAGATATCTTTACAAGAAAATACGTAAACGACTAAAATTGAGAACAAAAAGTTCTATAAAATCAGAAAAAAAAGATATTTTTAGGTTTCCAAAAATTTAATTTTTACAGACAATTTTATGGGTAAAGTCTTTCAATCTGTTGAACTGTTCATGCCTATTTGATAGCACAGAAAAGTGTAATTTATTTAATCAAGTTAAAACTGGTAAACTATCAAATTCATGTAAAACTACAACATTCTACTCTAACCAAGTAGTATTTCTTAAAAGAATTCAAAGATAGTCCAATATCTTAATATTGTTTATCCACAAATAAACAAAAACAGAACTTTATATTCTTCTAAATCAATTGCCAAAAAGTATTTGATAAAGAGATACAGTTAAGACTTAAACATTTTAAACTGAGAATAAACAGCTTATTTTTTAATATGTTGAAGAAGTAAATGTCAAATTAAAGATGACTCTTCACATAATGAAAAAATAGTAGAAATATTCCCATTCAAGTCAAGACCAAATAAGGCTATCACAACTGTTATGAACACTGTTATGGAAATTTCTAGTCAATGCAATGAAACAAGAAAAATAAATAAGAGGTATGAATACTGGAAAGGCAGGAACAAACTATCTTTTTAAGAAGATGATATCTGTTAAAGAAAACCCCAAGATATTCACTATATAAATATATGAAAATAATAAAAGAGTTCAATAAGATGGTCACTTATAAAATGCATATACAAATGTTCAAGGGCTTTCTAACATATCAACAATAACCACTTCAAAATAACCTATTTTCAATAGCAACCAAAAATATTAAATACCTAGAAAAAACCCTAACAAGATATGTGTGGAACTCATAAAAATTTAAAACTTTACTGAGGAAAATATAAAAATAATTAATTAAATATATATGGATAACAAGGTTGAATTTCTGCAATGTTTACATTCTTCCATATTAAATAATAAATATAATCTAAAGAAATTTAAAGAAAATCTCCATGTGGTGTCTTGGTTTTGTTTTCCACATTGTGTTTTTTGGGGTTTTTTGAAACTTGAAAAAAGTTGTTCTAAAGATCATAGGAAGCAATAAACTTTCAAAACAGTTAAAATGTTTGTTTTTAAAACACTAATGGAGCCCTGGTTGGTTTGGCTTAGCATTGGAGCGACAGCCCATGGACCGAAGAGTCGCAGGTTTGATTCTGGTCAAGGGCACGTACCTCGTTTTCGATCCCCAGCCCTGGTTGGGGTCGTGGGGGAGGCGGCCAGTTGATGTGTCTCTCTCACATTGATGTTTTTCTCTCTCTGTCTTTCTCTTCCTTCCTTCCTCCCTCCCACTCTATCTGAAAATGGATGGAAAAATATCCTTGGGTGAGAATTAAAAATTATAATAATAATAAAAGATATTTACAGTGATATAAACAATAATTTAAATTTTATAATCTTGGTGTGATAATAGGCAAATTAATGGAGCAAAATAATAAGTCCAGAAACTGATGAAAATATATAAATACCTACTAAATTGAAAAGGTAGAAATTTAAGATGTTGGGAGGTAAAGGTGAATACCACCCAGGTAAGTCAAGAAATATTTCTGGTCTGGTTGCAATGTGGATAAATTAAAGTGAGAGCAGTTAATTTTAGATGCACTAAAGAAGTAAACGTAAACATAACTAGAAAAATACATATGTAGACATTTATCTAATTCTACTGGGAAAGTGGATAGTTTTGACCAAGTAAAACTTCTACATGTCTAAGTTATGTAAACAAAATTTAAAGGAAATTAACAAGTTAATTTAAGAAATATTCCAGCACATACAACAAATAAAAGGTTAATATATTATTTAGCTCTTACAAATTAATAAAAACATTCACAATGAGTGGATAAAAGAAAATACTCCATTAGTACAAAAAGAAATCCAAGTAGTCAGAAATATAAAAATGTTCAAAATTATTACTAGTAATGAGTAAAGTAATTAAAACATCAAATTGACAATATGTGCCTCCTAATTGGATAATATTTGCATCCTATTACAATGGCAAAAATAATTTTAATAACACCAGTATTGATAAGAGTGTACTGAAATACACATTTATACTCTGCTGATGGGAATAGATATTGGCAAATTCTTTCAAAATGTCAGTCTAGCAATATGAACTAAAAATATAAACAATTTCATATTCTTCTAGCTCAGTTAGGCTTGCACAATGTTTTTGTTTAAGGATGTTAATTATTACTGTATTTATAGTAGTGAATAAATGAAAACAACCTAGATATCCAACAAAAAATTATAGTACAGTAGTATGATAAAAACTTGCAGACAAAAAGAAGTCATGTGTAGAAGAATGGCATATATTCATGAAAATATTCAAATAATATATTATATATTTGGTATTCAGTATATTTCTAAATTTATAGATATATGCCTCGGGTCAAAAAAATAAGTAAAAAAGCCTTGACATACACCAAGATCTTATGTATGTCTTCCTGTGTGCTCAGCTTAAAGGGAATCACTCTAGTCTCACTTTTCCAACACTTCTTAAATTTTCTATACGAAAGAATAACTTGTATAATCAGAAATTACTTTTCATGAGTTTAAAAGCAATTCTCCTTTTAGTCAAAAGATCTCACCAAGCATCATTCCTGGCCCTCGCCAGTACATTCTGGCCCCTCCGTCTGCTCCCCAGCGGCGGGGCAGAACACAGCTCTGTCTCCCCATCCAGGCTGCAAACGCTGAGGGCAAGGACTGTGTCCCGTGCACTGAGGCACCCAGGAACGCTGAGAGGTAGAAACAGACTGGCAGGAAAGACGAATAGAAGTCAATTCAGGAAACATGAAGAGGTACTGGAAGGGAGGTGGGGTAAGAGAGCACATGTTTTACCCCACCCCAACCCTACAAGCACAGGTAAATAGATATAAATATTATTTAGGTTTTTCTTCTTTTTCTCCCTGGAGCTTTATGAGAATAAGAGCCAGTTAATGTTTTCCGATAGCTTAGTACTACTAGCTACAAACAAATCGGTACTTGGACCACACCTCTCAAAGCCACATGGACCCTATTATCTAACTACCCTAATTCCAGTCCATTGGTACATGAGAGGCAGCAAAGCACAGTGATAAAGAAGAAGCTGTCTGAGGTCAGATTCCCTGGGTAAAACCTGGTTCCACCACGTATTAGCTGTATAACCCTGAACGAACTACCTAAGTCTGTGCCTCACTTTTCCCATGTTTAAAATAAGGATATTAATAAGATTAAATTAGTTAATACATGTAGCTTAAAACAGCCTATAATAAGGGTCACATGGGTGCTGGTAAAGTAAAAACATAAAAACTGTATTACCCAAAACATGTAGCAAACATACTTTTTGATTAATACTTATCACAAACATGGCACCAGAATCTGTGAGTCACCTTGCCCGTTACCAGACACAATGCACTGGTTGACTGACCTGTCCTGACAAAGCACTCATAAACATTCAAGGGGGGGGGGGGGATCTTTTAAAAATTAACTAATCTAAATAGATTTCCAAGGCTTTCAGTTTTCACATAAGCACTAAAAATACTCAAGCTCATTCCTGTTATAACTTGCTTTAGACACCAAATCTGAGCACCCAAGAAAATAAAGAATCTAAAAGAGTTGTTATTCTAGTAAGAAACATTTACAGTAATATAATTATGCTTCATCAAAGTATAACTTCATCAAATTGCAGCTTCATCTTTAGTGTTCTCTATAGTTCCAACAAATGGGAGTTTAAGATTGTAGACAAAGGTAGTTAAAAGACCTTGCTAGTTCACTTCTTCTATCAGGTATTTGCAAACTTCGAATTTCTGAGTTAATTCAGCTATCGAGATCAAAGCGAGGCGACATCCATGTCTGATGCTTGCACTCGTTCTCCCTCTTCCTCCGTGGGTTTCTGTTGGTGTCCTTGCTCGTGTGTGTGCGTGTGTGTGTGTGTGTGTGTGTGTGTCTCACCAACAGTTCCTGTATGTCAAGAGAGAAATGGTGCTTAGAGGAAAACCTGGTGTAGGGACTGGGTCAGAGGCACAAAATGCCATATTCATGACGAGTCACAAACTGTTGTTTTACCTCACCTGGAAGGTTTTGTTTGTTTTGTCTTTTTCAGCCTCAACAGAGCCTATATTCAATGTTAAACGCCAAACAAGCCCCCTACGACGTTCTGGAAAACTCATCCCTGTCTCAGTAGTAGCAGAGTCAGTGGCTCAGAGCAGCTCAAATGGGCCAAGGGAACACAAGACAGCTGCGGCTATGAGACAGAGAGGGAGAGAGAGGAGACACTTTCTTTTTCTAAGCACAGAGTGCTAGTGGTGGCTCCTAAATGGCACCGACCCCCTCTGCAGAGCGGCTGCATGTTAGGCGTGCAAAATAGTCGCCTGTAGGCTTGTTTAAATACAAACAGAAGGAAAAAGTAAGTGAGCCTCTAAAAAGAAGAAAAAAACATTTAATTACGACATAAAGCTAAGAGGATACGAGGTTTCCAGTGCCATTCCTATTATTAAATCAAATTTAATTTAAAAGCAAGAATTGTCCATTTCAATGTCAAATGGGTTCCATTCGCTACATGTCTGTTCTTCCCAATTCTAATCTACTAGGCATGTTTAGTTTCATGCCTTCTGGAGAAAAATGTAAGTTTAGAGTGAAACTAGCCCTATATGCAAACATATCTCAAAATAAGAATATGTAGGAAAATCTCCAGGTATCTGAACAGATTTCCTCTTTGTCACAAATACTGTCATTAATTAAAATGTACTTAGCAGCCACTGGATATATATCAATAACTAATGGTATAAGTTAGCATTGGTATTAAATAGCAATGTCTTTCTAAAGTTCTAAACACATTATGGATATCAGCTAATTAACTCATCATGGAAGAATGGACATAGATTTGTTATTACTAATTTTTCTGAAACTCCTTAGTTACAATTGAGATCATTTTATTAAAAGGCTGTCATACCACTGCAATATCTTAGAAGAAATTAAGAGTTAATGTTATTGCTGTAAGTATTCTTATCTATGTGCTCTTCTGCCTTGCTCTTTAAGACACAGTGAGTTTAGGAAGAATTTCCCTTGAACTTACCAACTGCGCTCTCAGGCACCACTGGTCCCCTAGAGGGGACTCTATGCTATACCTCCATGAAGTACGTCTGTGGGGGAGGAAGTGAGGGCAAGAGGGCGACTTGAGATAATCATTGCTAAAATGTTTTATTTGCACACGATAATTTCTCCTTTCATAAATAGCAAATATGCTTCTCTCCCCTCTCCTCTCCCTCTCTCCTAGGATATCAGGCAGATAAGAGTTATCAGTAAAGGTCATCCTCAATTTCTGTACAGAAATGATCTGTCTCCGGTATGTAATAAACATTTATCCATGCCTTTATTAGCTATATTGAAGCTGACAGTTCTGTTAAACCATTTTCCTTCATTTTGCTAGGTCATGACGGTTAATGCTGCTAAAAAATCTCATCACTGCTTTTGATCACTGCATTGTCTTCCCTGTATTATCAGAATTTTGTGAAGGTAAGCACTGGCTGGAATGACCTATTAAAGTTACAGCCCGTTGAGTCTCTGGTGCTTTTTTTTTTTTTTTTTTCTCTCTCTCTCTCTTTTCATCACAATAAAAAGGCAAAGGAGTGCAAAGAATAAATTTTCCTCAGAGGGTTATATTTAGTTGGGTAGTTGACATGTTCAGTCAAGTCTCAATTATCCACAGTAAAAAGGACCCAAGGCATCAAATATAAATGAAAACCACACATAATCCCAAATCTTCATTTGGGCTCAATTTTTTACTAGCGTATTCCCAGAATTTAGAAAGATAACTTCACATTTTATTCAAAGCCCGTCCTCATCTCTAAGGATCAGTTCTCAGGAAATAGGCAAATGAAGAAGAAACAAAAGCAAGAAGAACCCTCTGAATGAACATCTGCAGACACCTGAGATATGCAACAGAAAAACATGATGGAGGGTGCAGTTTGCATCCATGCCCTTCCACCCTTCCTTCATCCACGCCACTGAACCTCTCCTTTCACTCAAAGCTATTTCAAAGCAGTGTTTGCTTTTGATAAATAAAAAACAATGAAATAACCATAAAGACATCTTCCTTTATTAATGGATCAAAGATCTTATAAAACTTGCCAAAGGTTAGTTGTCAGTTTCAAGGAAATACAGTTCTGATAAATTAATAAACAAATTGTCTGAAGTTTCAAACATGCTTTCTTTCAGTTAAACAAATATTCATTGAGTTCCTATTACGTGCCAGGAACTATGGGGTGTCTAGGAACATAAAATTATGAATGACTTATTTTTGTTCTCAAGTAGCTCCTAAGCAAGAAGTCACAAAAATAGGTATTTAAAATTCACTGAGTGATATTAAATCACAGAGAAGCAGCAGCTTCCCCAGCCAAGGAGGTGATGGATGACTTTTAAGAAAAGATGAGGTCCAAACCAAATCTTGAAAGGCCAGCACAGTTATCCAGGTGAAGAAGCAAGAGTGGGGGGAAGGGCATTCCAGGCAGAAGGAATAGCATAAGCAAAGGCACAGAGGTGTATCATAATTTTGTGTTTCCATAGAACCTCTGGGATCTCCACGTTGTCAGAGCACAGCAATTATAACATGGGTCCGGGACAAGAAAGAGAGGGAAAAGACAATTGATGAAACTGGAAAGCAGGGGCAAGTCCAAATCTTTGAGAGCTGTGTAAGGAATTTAAATCAATTACCCTTCCAACATCATTTACATGTAATCAAGTAAGAATCAATGTGATATTTTTTAATGTTTTTTTTTAATTTTTTATTATTTTAGAGAGAGAGGAAGGAACAGGGAGAGAGAGATAGAAACATCGATCAGCTGCCTCCTACACGCCCCCCACTGGGCATTGAGCCTGCAACCCAGGCATGTGCTCTGACTGGGAATCAAACCTGAGACCTCTTGGTGCGTGAGTCGATGCTCAACCACTGAGCTACACCAGCCAGGCCTCAATGTGATATTTTAATTCCATTGTCTATTTGTTCTTTCTTTTAGTTACAGTATTCAACTTTTTTTTTTTTTTTAGCATTTACTACATGCCAGGCACTGTTCTAGGTGCCAGTGATGCTATGGGGAACAGAACCAAGTCATTTATTCTGATAGGGCAAGAAAGACAAAAAGCAGACAACAGCAAGAACAACAACAAATCATGTCAGGTGACAACAACATGTCAGAGACTATTTAAGCTCTAGTCTCTAGAAATAAATTAAGGCTGAACAAAGAGGATACGAGTGTGAGGTGAGGGGATGGGGAGCTTGGAGAGCTATTTTACAGAGTGGTCAGGACAAGGAATCTCTCAGAAGGTGACACCTGAGCAGAGACCAAAAAGAAATATACCTAAAACATTGCTTTCAAAGCCAAGCTGATCACAGATGCCAACGTCCTGAGAGAGTAGTGTGGTTGGAAGCGAATGGGAAAGCAAAGGGGCCAGCTTGGAGCACAGTGAACAAGAGAGACGGCAGGAAGGTGGGGTGCAGTGCAGAGAGATGCAGACCAGTACTGAGTGCAGAGCTTTCAAACTTTTTGGATAATGATCTAAAATAATACATTTTACATCGTGACAAATATATCTGTCCCAGAATAGATACAGAAACAGAGATATTAACAAACTTTCAGGAAACAGTATTATGCGCAGTACACTCTGCCATTTTCAATTCTATTTCATTTTTTAAAAAATTCTGGTCACAGTTCATTAAATTTATATTATAACCTATCAATAGATCATGACCCACAGTATGGGAAACATTGAGGCAGGGTCATGTAGGCTAGTTAAAAAAAAACAAACACATGTTCTTTTTAAGGTACCCAATACTTGGCCCAGTGCCAGGCACATAGGCATCCTAATATTGTTTGTTGAATGAATGAGTGCATGGATATAGTGGAAAGTTATTTATAAGGCCCAAAGTCTGAAGACTTCAATTGGGCATTTCTATGCCAAACCAACGTTAACAACTGCAATGATCTTCAGAAAACATTCAGAATTTAACAGGGAAACAATGTCTGTCACTTCTCAAAGTGGACAAAGTTTTCTCAGTGAGGCCATTTATTGGAGGTAAGAGGAGAGTTTTTACATTTTACTTTTTAAAACAATATTGATTTTCTGGAACCCAAATATTTCTTTCTGAATAAAAAAGTGAGATAAAATAAGTTGGGAGTAGATCCCTAAAGAGATTCATTGTTGTTTTCATGGGAATAATTTCTTCTACCCTTATGTGGTTTCCAACAAAGAATTGCAAAACCTTTAACTGCAAGTGTGATCACGTGCCAGAATTTCTGGGTAGCAGCTTTGATTATTTTTAAAACAACTGTAGGTGAAGGAAACAACCTTCCTCAGGAACTTAGCTGTGTGTGTTTACTAAAAGAACTGAATTGGAGTTCAGAAAATCGGATCTTTATTCTATACAATAATAAAAATTGCTAAAATTTACACAGTGCCAGGGCACTTTTCTATGCTCTTCACATATACACTATTAAGTCATTAAATCCTAACAATAACCACATGGGGGAAGGCAATTACTCTCTTGAAAACAGGAAATTAGCACACAGAGCTAAAACAGCCTATATCTATATAAATTCACTTAACCTTCATAATGACCTTATTTCACTAATAAGGAAACTGAGGCACAGGGAGGTATAACTTGCTCTTGGTCATGCAACTGCTAATTGGAGGAGCTGGGACTGAGTCCAGGGCAATCAGCTCCAGAGTCCCTGCCACTCTGCCTCCTTTAGCTGTGATGTCTGTGCCAAGTTAGCACTGTAAAATAAGATGATGCTTGCCAAGTGAGATGTTAAAAAAAAAAAAAAAGTGAGCTCCTCAGGAGGAACCAGCTATACATATTCAGCATCAATCACTAGATGACAATTTTACTATACTTACCACCAAGGATTTAGCAAATGCAACTTGTGGAAATTTTACCTTATACTTTCCCCAATAAAATTCTCTAATAGAACTTTTAAATTATCTTGAGCCCAAATTAATTCAATTATTAATGTCTCTCTGCAAATGCTTTATGTTTGTTTTGTTTTGTTTTTTGTTTCTCTCTTATTTTCCTTAGACCCAAGTTTGGAACCTTGTACCTTTTAAAATTAAAAATGCAAACATCACACGGAACAGTCTATGTGTCTATTTCACATTTTTCTTTTAAAATTGATAATTAGATATCTTTGGGTGTTTATAGAGAGATGCACACATCTGGACACATGTCTATCTCAGCATTTATAGTTCTTATTGAGAGAGAATTTCCCTCACGCTCTCCTTCAGCTGTTGTCTGTCCAGCACTTTATACACACACATATACACATACAAAAAAAGAGTAGGGTGTTAACCTTGATGGTCTGCTCCTTAACCTAAACTACTTCTTTGTTCTCGTGATAATGGTCATCTTATTGGTCAGGACCCATTTCCTTAACAGCCTTTGTTCTCCATGGGGACTAAGCATAAATATACAACTACTAATAATTAATGTTCGAATGCTCTTATCACCCCAACTTGGAGATGAAGGTTGGTATTGATAACTCTTTCACCATTCTGAGTACAAATGCAAACAATAGAAATGCACAGAATACCACAATGCCCTCTGACCTCATGCCTGAGGTCACCCGACACCAAAATAAGAGACAAGACCCCTGTGGTCATGGAAATCTCAAAGGAATATTTCAAACCACAACCTGGCATTTCTTAATGAGCTCACATTGCTTAAACTCTGATCTGATTTATGGTCAAAAGAAAATCATCCCTTTATCAACAGGTAAAGCCTTCAATTTCCTAAAATAAATTCAGCAGTTGAGAAAAAGAAGTAACTGAAATATCCACTTTCCCATGGTGATGCAGTATTTTAAGCCAGACATTTTCTGTGCGAGCTTCCCACTGTTCAGAGTGAAATGAATAAAAACAAAGGACCAAATGCTTATCAGCTCTACTAATATTTCTTGTTCTTTTTAAAAATATATTTTGGAGGCAACCCATGATCATAAAAACCCACATGGTGGTCAGGGCGTCCTAGTTTAACAACACTCTGTGGTATTCATAACCTTGGATAAGCCCCCATTTCCCAGTCTAAATCAGTTTTACAAAGAAAGTGTATTCTTTTTTTTTTTTATTTTTCTCTCTCAGAAATACCCTGGAGCTCATTATAACAAATGTCTTCCAAATATTTTTACAGTACAATGTTATGATATAAAAATATAAGAAAATCTTTCATGGGATACAGACTAAGACAAATCCTCCTTATAGTAGATCCTGTGCATACTTTGTCAAGATAGCTGAGCTCATGAATCCATTTTCAAATGACAATGCCCTACAGACTTCAGGGAAGCTGTTCTCTGCACTGATACCAGGAAAAAGACAAGAGTGGAAATCACCTGAAAGAATAATCTGTCTCTTTTATTTAGCATCTTTAACATGACAGCTTCAAATTCTACCTGATACTGACCAGAAATTCAGATAAAAGAGTGAAATCCACTGCCAAGAAAGAAAAAAAGTATCCAGCCACAAATACAAAACAAACAGAATAGGGTATCAGCTTGTGGCAACTCCAATATATCCAGTCTCTCTCATTTAGTGGATGTGTCATCCCTATTTTTTGTGGAGAGACAAGTAGTCAATAAGAAGAAAAACTATTGATCTACTAACAAGTTTAATACAACCTTGAAATAAATTCTGTTCAAAACCCAGAAGCCTCTCTCAGTGTAATAGTTAAATTACTGACTTCCAGGCAAAACAAAAATCTACCTTTGGGCCATTATCAGCAGGATCCTTTATTTGAAGTCTTACAGGCTTATAGGCTGTTCCAGTGATGACTCTGACTGTTTGGCCAGAGAGAAACAAACCCATCAACTAACTCAATACAAACCAAGCAAAATGGAGCCTCGCAGTATGACAATATTAAATTAGTATGGCTGCAACGTGTGTGTGCGCGTGGGGGGGGGGGGAGCACAGTTGTTAGTGGCCCCTCCCACTTATGGCCTTGCTCCTCTTCCCTGCAGTGTACCAGTGAACGTACATTGTCATACCTAATATTCAAATGCTTTGGTAATAATAAGATTGTCAACGTAATAGCAGGAAACTTTCAGCTGAAACTTAATTTTCCAAAGCCAGCTGTGTTCTCCCCTGATTGCTTTTCCTAAGATACTTTCAAGGAGAAAACTTTTTTCTATTTGAAAATGACAACAAAGCTCCTATTATGTGTGTATGTGTATCACATGTATTTACACATGCACAGGGTCTAAGTTTAGGAGTACCAATATTCATCAGCAATTCAATACTACAAATGTTTAAGAGAATAAATGCTACACAAGAAAGAGTCCAAAGAAATTAGCGGGATAAGGAGGAATAAGGGCAGCAGAATGGGACGAAGCTTTCTGAATCTAACATTCTGTTGGTGGGGAAAGGGGTGTTCCCCCATCCAAACAGCTTTAAGTGGGTGCATGAAGGAGACAAGGTCTTAAATCAGGGAACAATCGGCCATGTGGACATTATTGATGGCACCTTGTTAGAAGAAGCAGTTTGGGCTCCTTTATTTCCTTTCATTTTACACGACATTCCACTCAATAGACCCAGTGAGGTGGGATGTAATGTGGTTTTTTTGGAAGAACACTAGTATTGTTAACATGTTCAATATCTGTACTTAAGGTTCATTCAGAAAACCTTGCTCTTTGTCCCAATAAAATAATGGTTTTAAGGAAATGCTACCCTTTTGCATTCTTTTCTTAGTCAACGCTATTTGGTCTACAGCCATTTTCAATAAAACAGTTTCAATGGATTGAAAAAAAGCAGCATCTGGAGACTAAAGCCCTGCAGGTGGCTGCTGATAAATACAGTATTGTAACTTGCTGGCATGAGCCCTCTCAAAGTATTCTGAATACAGGTCAAAAGGCTCGACAAATTCAGAAGTCAATTTTAAATTATAATCTACATGCAAGTAAATCCTTATCCATGCCACCCAAAAGGATTTCTCTTTCCTTTCCTGCTCACATGGGAATGGAGAGTATTGTATACACAGACTCGTATCAGTGTATTCATCAGTGTCACAGAAATGCATAGTTATTTCTGGGACTTTACAGCTTAAAGCAGTGGTGGTCATTTCTTTAAGAAGGAATCACCTATTTTTTTCAATTATACATATGAGAAGACTATCCTTTAAGTATGCTTTTTATAACTGTTTGGGAAGAAAAACACTATAGAAAGATGAAGAATTGCTTATTACCATTTTGACCACCAGGTACTCTTCCTCAATTCATCCGGCCACATATTCTCTATTGCTCTTTGTCCACTATCACTTATGTTTCTCATCTCCACAGAAGTAGTAATTGCCTGTATATGTCTTCAAAAGTAATGTTTCTTTCATATACTTGCCCTATCTCCATATGTATCTTCTAGATTTCCCCAAATCAAGGAGCATGTCTTCAACTGACTTTTTGCATTTTCCCAAAGCACGCCTCTCTCTGTTCAATATGAATGTTTAGTAAAATAGTTGACAGTTTCTAAAGAAGAAAAGAGATCTAAGAAGGCTATAGAACAACTTCTTAACAGTGGTCATTTTTGCAGAAATATAGTCAGAGGAAGGGAGATATGTTATATAATTCTGAAGTGTTATTTAATAATGATTATATATTCTTTTATAATAAAATCATAATAAATTAAAATAAGTTTTAGAGAAAAAGGAAAGAAGATCTGAAGAGACACACTAATCCTCACTTACCTTGAATGATCCAATCCAAGTACCCATCAATTTATTAATCAATAGCACAAATGAGGTGCAGATATGGAGATGAGTTACAGATCTTGCTTCAATGTGAAAAATGAGGAGTATACATCTTTTAATATGAACCTTGACTTTAACCTTTGCAAATGAAGAAATGGTACCTCTTAGAATGAAATGGAGTGTCATCCTGCCATACTCCATCTACTATTATTAGCATTCATTCATTGAACAATTTTTTTGAACATCTACTATATGCCAGACATTTTTCTAGGTACCGAGGATATAGCAGTGAATAAAACAGGCAAAATATCACTATCATCACTGAATTACATTCTAGTTGGGGTAACAGACACTGAACAAAAGAATATCTAATAGGTCATATGGTGATAAGTACCTTGAGAAAAAGTAAAGAAGGGACATTGGGACTGCAGTGGGTAGTAAAGATGGATACAATGATCAGATCTGTGAATTCCAGGTCTCATCTTATCTTGAAATAGGTCTGTATTTAAGCCAGATTTCAGCCCCAGTAGGAGTAGGAGGTGGTGAGAATAGAGAGAGAGTTATACAGCTGCCAAATACACATACAAGATTCCCAATTGATTCCAATGGCAAGAATCCCTGCATCCTCTTGCTTTGACCCTGAAGCTACACAGAAAGAAACTGCTCTGCCAAATTCTTTTTTTCTTCTTCTTCAGATACAAAATAATAGCACTTTTAGAAAAATGTACAATCCTTCTACCAAGAACACAACATTCATGGAATTATAGTGCATTGGGGAATCCATATGATTCTGTTTTCCTCCATAACTAAGATTGGTGAAGCAAGTTTTAACCCAACAAAGGTCTGAGTATATTAAATATTCTTACCATCAAACAGGATTTGACCCAGGTTTTATGGAGCTTGAAGCTAATACAATTCGGGAAGGCCCTTGTTAAGAAAAGGAATACTAAATTATACTCAATGGGCAAAAACTAAAAGCATTTCCATTAAGAACAGGAACAAGACAGGGGTGTCTGTTTTCACCACTCCTATCCAACATAGTACTGGAAGTCTTAGCCACAGTGATCAGACAAGGAGAAAATAAAAAGCATCCAAATTGGAAAGGAGGAAGTGAAACTGTCATTTTTTGAAGATCACATGATATTGTACATAGAAAACCCTAAAGACTCCACCAAAAAACTACCAGAATTAATAAATTTGGCAAAGTAGCAGGATACAAAATTAACATCCAGAAATCATTGTTATACACCAATAGTGAACTCTCAGAAAGAGAAACTAAAAAAAAAACTAATTTACCATTGCAATAGAAAAATTAAGCCAGCTGGTAATAAATTTAACCAAGGAGGTAAAAGACCTATGCTCAGAAAAATACAGGACATGGAAAAAAAAAAAAATAGAGGAAGATACAAACAAGTGGAAGCATATACCATGTTTATGGATTGGAAGAATTAACATCATTAAAATGTCCATACTACCCAAAACAATATATACATTCAACACAATCTCTATTAAAATACCAATGACATATTTCATAGATCTAGAACAAATATTCCAAAACTTTATATGGAACCAAAAAAGACCCTGAATAACCACAGCAATCTTGAGAAAGAAGAACAAAGTAGGATCACAAGACCAGATATCAAATTATACTACAAAGCCATTATAATCAAAACAGCCTAGTACTAGCACAAGGACAGGCATATAGATCAGTGGAATAGAACACAGAACACAGAAATTGACCCAAGCCATTACACTCAATATTTGACAAAGGAGGCAAGAGCATATAATGGAGTGAAGACAGTCTCTTCAATAAATGGTGTTAGGAAAATTGGATAGGTACATGCCAAAAAATTAAACTACACTACCAACTTATACCATACATAAGAATAAACTCAAAATGGATAAAAGACTTAAATGTAAAAAATCCTAGAAGAAATCATAAGCAGCAAAATCTCAGACATCTCATATAGCAAAATTTTCACCAATACGTTGCCTAGGGCAAGAGAAACAAAGGAAAAAAAAAAACAAAACAAAACAAATGGGACTACATCAAAATAAAAAGCTTATGCACAGCAAAAGAAACCATCAACAAAATGAAAAGGGACCCCACTGTATGGGAGAACATATTTGCCAATGATACATCTAATAAGGAGTTCATTTCCAAAATATATAAAGAACTCATACAATTTAACAAAAGGAAGACAACCAATCCAATTTTAAAATGGGCAAAGGATCTAAATAGACACTTCTCCAAATAGGACATATAAATGGCCAAGAGACATGTGAAAAAATGCTCAATGTCACTAATCATCAGAGAGATGCAAATTAAAACAGTAATGAGGTATCACCTCATACCTGCCAGAATGGCTACTATCAACAAATCAACAAACAACAAGTGCTGTCAAGGGTGTGGAGAAAAGGGACCCCCTAGTACACTGCATGTGGGAATGCAGACTAGTACAGTCACTATGGAAAACAATATGGAGTTTCCTCATAAAATTAAAAATGGAACTGCCATTTGACCCAGTAATTCCACTTCTAGGAATATATCCTAGGAATCCTGAAACACCAATCAGAAAGAACATATGCACCCCTATGCTCATAGCAGGACTATTTACTTAGCTAGGATCTGAAAACAGCCCAAGTGCCCATCAGTGGATGAGTATATAAAAAAGCTGTGGTATATTTACACAATGGAATACTATGCAGCTATAAAAAAGGAGGCTCTCTTACTCTTTGAGACAGCATGGAGGATCTCTTACCCTGGAGATTATTGTGCTAAGCAAAATAAGCCAGTCAGAGAAAGATAAGTATCACATGGTATCACTTATATGAGAATATAATCAACAAAATAAACTGACAAATAAAATACATCCAGAGACATTGATGTATGGAACAGACTGACAAATCTCAGAGGGAAGGGGGGAGGAGGAGTGCAGGCAGAGATTAACCAAAGAATTTATATGCATATACACATAACCCATGGACACAGACAATAGTACAGCAAAGGCCTGGGGGGGGAGGGTGTCCCTGGGAGAAAGGGGGGTGACATCTATAATACTTTCAACAATAAAGATAAATTAAAAAAAAATACACCACAGGTAGAAGAATATACTGCGCTGACTGAGAGCAGTGGGCCTTGGTGTAGGATATTTAATAAGAAGAATCGTAGTCCAGCATCTATCAAAGGCTGTAAGTAACCCTTCAAGTTTTCTTCTACCTTTCCCTATTCTCTCATCCTGACTGAAGCTTTGGAAAAATTGACAAATAGCAATGTCCAGTCCTCAAATTATGAGACCCAGAGAGAAGACTAAATGAGTAACAACAACAAACTTTCTGAAGGGTGACTAGAGAAATTCACCCACAATCTTTCAGATTAAATAGAATGAGTAAAACAGTCTATATCACAAATAAGCAGTATGAAAATAATGGCACGACAGCCATGTAATTGTTCTTTTGGGGAGAAAAAAAAGGATAAAAAGGAATAAATAAATATTGAATGAAAACGTAAATTTTATTGATAAGCTTATGTCAGACAGACAAGCAAGGCCAAAGGAGGAAGTGCTGTCAAAGACCTCAGGAGTGCAGAGCTCGCCACTTGTCCAGAGGGCCACGATTGGGGACATATTTGACTCCGCAACCATCAGGGATGAGGCACTTCTTCGCCACTTTGTTTTCAAATTCATCAGCATTAAACTTGGTAAAGCCCCACTTCTTGGAGATGTGGATCTTCTGGTGGCCAGGGAACTTGAACTTGGCCCTGCGTAAGGCTTCAATCACATGTTCCTTGTTCTGAACCTTGGTGCGGATGGACATGATGACTTGACCAATGTGGACTCGGGCCACCGTACCCTGAGGCTTTCCAAAGGCACCTCGCATGCCTGTCTGGAGCCTGTCAGCCCCAGCACAGGACAGCATCTTGTTGATGCGGATGACATGGAAGGGATGGAGCCGCACTCTGATGTGAAAGCCATCTTTGCCACAACTTTTCACCATGTATTTGTTGGCACAAATTCGCGCGGCCTCCAGGGCTTCAGACGACAGCTGCTCATACTCATCGGACACCATGTGGCCACAGAGCGGGAACTCATCCACTTTCGCCTTCTTCCGACCCAGGTCAAAGATGCGGATCTTGGCATCGGGGACACCTCGGCAGAAGCGGGACTTCGGATACGGCTTGTTCTTACAATACCGGTAACAGCGAGCTGGACGGCGGCCCATGGCGACACCAGCAACCGTTGCAGCGTGACGAAGAGAGCGTTCGCTCCACACCACGCATGCGCCTTATATGCATTGCCCATCTACCCTCACGGGAACCATAGAGTCCCGTGGAGGACGTGAAGACGCTTTTACGACATCCCGCCATAGATGCAGCAATACTATGTACCTGCTTGTGGGCACGACGTGGCACCTGCCGCTTGGGGTACCCGCCCGTCGGCTGCCAGGTGGGAATCGGGCCTTCCACAACGGTGGCTGGAGAAGCTGTTTCCTTCTTGCTGTCCGTCGTGGGTGTAGAACTTTTGCCCTAGGCTTTCTTAGCATAAAAGACGTTTTCGTAGAGATTAAATAAGAAAGGTCTTTCCTGCTAGTCAGTATGTTGTGTCTTGTTTGTCTAAATAATATATTTTCCAGAGTTCGTGCCTCCCATCAACATTTGTATATCAATTGCTGTTTTTCAAAAGAGTATGTGGTCACCTTCCCTGGGGAAAGTGGTTTCTTGGCGTGAGCTCTCCATAAGGCTCAGAAAGAGCTGAGCTGAGCTGGCTTGGTGACAGGGATAGAAAGAAGTATTGCTTGATGATTGCTTTAGAAACTTGAAACTCTGGTTGTTTTATATATTTGGCCATGTGGAATGATTTTATTATCAAAATGGCATCCACAAAATTGAAATACCAACTGAATTTTTTAACTTAAGGCTATACATTTTCATGCCTTATTAATCTTGTATCTTACTAAGAATGAGTTTAATAGTTTTTTTCTCCTGTGACTATAGATTTTGTAAAAATATGATTAGGATCAGAGTGTGGGGAAGGAGGAAAATAAAAGATAAAAAGAATTTTAAAAAAAGAAAAGGAATACTAAAGTATAAATAAAAATTAGGAATAGAAGTGAATATTTATTTAAATCAGAAGAGAAATCCAAACAAAGTATATAATTCACCAAGCTCACAAACACCACAAACATCACAGAATGTAGGCGAATAATCCAGACTAATATGGCTCTGTACATTTCAAGTTTGTCCTCAACTACCCAAATATGCCAGAGATGAGCACAAGAGAATACAGCCTCTGACCCTGCTTCTTTGTTGTCATAATGAAGACTAAACCAACTAAATATTGGAAGACGTTTCTACA
The DNA here is from genome assembly GCA_030848825.1 of Tadarida brasiliensis. NCBI lineage: Eukaryota > Metazoa > Chordata > Mammalia > Chiroptera > Molossidae > Tadarida > Tadarida brasiliensis. The sequence continues at coordinate 55,791,076 of CM061257.1, read as the reverse complement.
CCAAGACATCTCCAATTTAGCTTCCTTAGCCATCTCCCAAATATCCACAGCCACTCAAATACCCTCAATTGGAGGGGGAGTAATAATTTCACAAGGTTCCCAAATTTTACGGATGAGAAACTGAGACTCAGTTTGATCCGAGGCAAAAGAATAGTAAGCCTTAAGTCTGGAATTTAAGCTTGTTCTTTTTACTATGCTAAGTGATGTTTTCTTAATGAAAGCTGCAAATAACTAGAAAATAAAAGTGAGTACAGGAGACAGACAAGATTAAAGAGAGGATTATCATTAATTGAAGGATTTTACTTAACACAAGCTAAAAACTAGAACCAGGTAGTCCGGTTTAATATATAAACAAAGTACAATTTTAAAATATTATGGAACTGAGCTAAATAGATTCCAATCTCCATAATAATTCTTAGAAAATTCCTCTATGTATCCCAAGAAAGGGCAAAAAGAGAATTCAGCTCACCTAACACCTTTCTCTATCACCAACTCCCAATCCCAATTTATCACTCACCCTTTTACCCTATAACTCCTCGAGCAGCTTCAGACAGTTTTAAAAAATCTTATCATCAAGCAGGAATAGATCCAGGTTTTATGTGCCAGTGTCTGACTTCTTACTGAATAAATCAGGCTATTCTACACTGTGCCTCTCTACCAGGTGTCTCCTGAGAGCATCTTGGGATTATAAAGCCATTGGTATACTCCTGAAATGTGGCATTTTATTAAACACTTCACAGTAAGCTCTATGACAAAGAAACTAAAGCATTTTTGGAAGAATCAGCCTGTCAAATAATATTTATTGAGGGACTCTTACTGCTAGGTACTGTTCTAGGCTCCAGGACTTCTGCAGGGAGCAAGACAAGCAGACTCTGCCCTCACGGAGTTCCATTCTAGAGAAGAAACAACAATAAATATTTACTTTAATAAAGAAAGAATTTTGAGTATTGATAATTGTAATGAAGACAAAACATTAATGACTAAGGTTGAGTGGACTGCTGTACAAGAGGTGGTATTTGAGTTGAGAGCTGGATGTAAAAAGAAAGCAGCCATGGGGAGATCTGGGGAAAAACTGCCCAAGGAAAAAGTACAGGAAGTGCAAAGTCCCTGAGGTGGAAACAAACTGAGAATGTCCTGAGCACAAGAAGAAAGTCCGGGTAGCTGCAGCTTCATGGACAAGGCAGACAGAAGATGACATCGGGACGGTAGGCAGGACTAGAATACACAGGGCCCAGTGCACCCTATGTGTTAATAAACTTGAATTTTTTTCTTAGTAACAGCAGAACTCACTGGGTGCCTTTAAGCAGCAAGTGATGTGATGTTATTTCCACTTTAGAAAAATAATTCTGCAGCATGAGAGAAATGATGCAAGAGTGGAGAAAGGAAAAGATCCAGGTCGAAAATATAAGTTTAAGAGACAGCATATTTTAAATTTTATTTAAAATCATGGGACTTCACGAGACCACTTCAAGAGAAGGGTCCACTGAGTAGACAGGAAGGCTGAGTATAGACCCATAAATGTTTAAAGGTCTGGGAAAGGAGGCCATTGGGATTTGTCAGACACCCTAGTTCTCAAGTCAATGAACCCAATACCTCTGGTAGTAGGAAATTCTATACCTGGATGTTGCCCCATCTGCCTGGAGCTGGAACAAGTGTGAATAATGCCTTTCCAATGCTAATATTTGCACTGAAGAACACCATGGACAGGGAACACATGTTGGGTTTCTTGACCTATGGGAGTCTGGTGATTGAGTGTGAAAGTCTAGATAAGATGTTCCATTTGAGGAAGATGGACTCAAATACCTCAGAAAGACAAGCTGATAGAAGGCAGAAGTAGAAGGAGAGGGATAATTAAGAAATGGAAGAAGCCCTGGCCGGTTTGGCTCAGCAGTTAGAACGTCGGCCCGTGGACCAAAGAGTCCCAGGTTCTATTCCGGCCAAGGATATGCGCCTCACTTGCAGTTCATCCCGGACCCGGGACCGGGCAGGTGGCAACCAATTGATGTGTCTCTCTCACATGATGTTTCTCTCTCTCTCTCTCTCTTCCTCTCTGCCTCCCACTCTATCTGAAGATAAATGTAAAAATATCCTTGGGTGAGGATAAGAAAAAGAAAAAGAATGAAAAGAAATGGAAGAAAAGAGGCAAGAGAGGGGAGGAGAAGGAAAGGACAGAAAAGAATACCAGCACTAATTTAAGAAAAAAGTATAACATAAAAGCAATGTTATATCACAGGCTAGTAGGTAATTCTGGGTGGTATATAGATTCTTAAAAATAGTTATGTATTATGCATTTATTTTACTGGGTTTTTTGGCAATTAAATTGTTTTTGTTTTGCATTTCCAGGAGTGGGATAATATTTCCCACTTAAAAAAAAAAAAACAACAGTTATTTCACACACAAAAATAGAAATCAATTTAAGGAAAAAAATATTTATATACTAAATTCCTAATCTCTAGAATCCTCAGGCTTATCAATACAATGGGATATAACCTGCCTTTCAGGGTTGCTGTGATGACTAGCAATAAGGCTGAAAACACATCTAGCGTAATGCCTAGTTCTCAATAATAATTAGCTAATATTATTACTATTAATATTTTTAAGTACCTAGCATGTTCTAAGTGTAATAAAAGTTATTTTATTAATGGAAACACAGAAAAGCAATAGAAATGTAAAAAAAAGGCAAAAAATCTGGACAAACAATTATATTACAAGTTAGCCGAAAAAAAGGATGGGGTGGTCATTAACGACAATGGGTTAAAGCAGAAACTGAAATTAGAAAATAAAGAGTTGATTAGAAGAAATTAGAGGATTGGAAAAAAAATTGGGAGTCAGGTATGATAGAAGACAAAATGGTGATGTGATTTTGAGATGGAGCTGAAGGATCTGGTCCCAAAGCAGATTGCTAAGCATCAAACAAAGCAGAGGCTCTTGACGGGGGGATGATGGGTGGGCTCTGGGAGATCCTGGAAACCTCTAAAGCTGTGTGTTAGACTGTCATGTATGCAAATATCAGAGCAAGCATTTTTCTGAGAGGAAGGTCCATGTATCCCATCATACTTTCAGAGATTTGTTATCTCAGATTTTTAAGTGTTTGCTGACTGAGCTAGATCAATTCGTCAACTAAAAACATCTGACAGCTGTATTTCTATATAGGCACTAACCCAAGTTTGCCAAGTACTAAAATGGTGTACTTAAAGTGTCTGGGGCAGAGGGGACAAGTGTCAAGCTTAACCTATAATGGGCAAGTCACAGTCTCATCACCATTTTCCAAAGTGGATATGTGGTAGGCCATGGCCAGACCTGCTAGAGGCTTCATGGCTGAAGAAGCAGTTCATAGCTGAGAACATGTAGCTGTGGCAAGATATTCCTTAGACGACAAAGAGATTGATCCTTGAGTGATGACATTCGAAGCATTAGAGAAGGCAGTAAGCATGCCTTCTGAGTTCCTGCCTCCACAAGCAGGCCCTGACCACCAAACTTTGGGCATACCTCTAGAGGAAATGGGGAGCCCCTGAGGAGTCATTTCCACACACTCACACCCCTAATCTCATTGTGGCCCCTTCACTGCTTCTTTCTAAAGAATCGGAATTACCAGCAGTCTGAGACCAAATCTAAGTCATCTTCGTACTAGACCATCTTTAGGAAACAGAGTCAGCTAGCCCCAGGCAACTATGTAGAGCTATTTGGAGACTGCGCTCGACATACTTTATCACAACTCAGTACTCTTGTAAATATTTCATAAATATCTGTAATTTCAAAAGCAAGCTTACAGTTTAGCACTTCAGTTGAAACATGGATAGGGTTTATTTCAAAATAAACAACTATTTCAAAATAGTTGTAACTCACTCTAAAATATATCTTCTTTGTTAATTTCTCTAGAGAGAAGCAAAAGAAAATGGGCCTCCCAAAAATGAGGCCAAATTCAAGGAAAAGTGTGAATTCCAGAATATATTTTCAAATATCTGTCCTTCCTAAATATTCCTAAACATTTATAAATGTCCTTCCTACAGACTGTTTTGTGTCACATTATAGAGGTGAGGAAAAAATGGGAGTGTGTTTCCCACGGCTGAAAGGGGCACAGTGACAGTTCTACAGGCAACGCATCAGAAACAAAGTAACAAAACTTTCAGAGCACCAACAGAAATTATAGAACAAAATACTTAATTAAAAATGGATTGACTAAATAAATGAATAGATAATTCAAACAACAATGACTTTACATGTTGATTTTTTTTTTTCCAATGGAGGCTCAGTATCCATCTCTAGTGTAAAAAAATAAAGCTAAGGTGAGCAACAGTAACAAAAAAGAACTACAAAACCATATTTGATTAAGGTCAGGATGAGTAGCTGTTCATGTTCGTCTCTTAAAGACGAAGAGCTTCAAGAACTAAGAGAAACATTACAAGCAGACATTATTAGCACATTTTTATTCAGAACAGTTTTAGCCTTGTACCTAAATGTGAGTTTCTCATCTTGGAATATATATTTTTCCCTCAGCTTGTTCAGTTTATAGCTAAGGACAAAACAAGAGATCAGGTATAGATGGTAAGAATAGTATAAAGGAATATATTTGGCAATGCCAAACCAAACAGACATCTCAGCCACATACACATCTGTGGGATTCAGAGCAGCCGCATTCTCCGTTAGCATGTTTTCCTCCCAGGTGGAGCATTTAGGAACCGTAAGTACTTGGTAGTCTCCACAGAAATGCACATTGGAGGTGCTTCCTTCCCAGAAAAGAGTCCCCTTCCTTTCTCTGAAGTTCCTCTTGTGGATAACTGAGTGGAGGCTCAGAGAGGTGCAGTGTGGGACAGAGAAAGGGAAAAAACCCTTTCTTCACACTCGTGCTGCTCTGAATGCGGACCATCTGTGCCCCCAGCTGGAGCGCCGGCAATGGTCTGGCACTTGAACCACACCATATTTACAGATCTAAACACAAATGGCTACTGCCTGATTGTTTCATGATTCATTAGTCAGACAAGCTCTCCTCTCCCGCCAGCACAGCTGTTACAGAGTAAACCTTTGTCACTTAATAGGCCTGATTATTACTTTCCATCAAAGGTATTGATCTGTGTCACCTCTACTTAAGGGAATGGGGGAGAAGAAAAAGGGGGAATAAAATGTACCAGGAAAACATGAACATGAAGAAGAAGGAGGAGGGACATTAGACGGGGTCAGCAACATTGGCTTCCTGACATTGCCCTGAATGTCTGGTTTCGTGTCTTCGGCCGAGGTGACTGACTTTCTCAGGAAGAACAGCCATATCTCAAGTGGTGTTCAACCCTGAGCCCCTCCGACCACTGCGGTTGCACACCCTGACCACACAGATCATTGTTCAACAACAGCATAGGGTGAAGTGAACCAGAAATCTCCATCAATGAATAAGCCAAGCTAGTGTGCAGATCAAGTACAGGCTCTGGAGGGAATTTTTTATAGCTCCTTTAATTATCTCCTTTTGTTTAACAAATACAGTGAAGCTATAACTCTGGGCTGTTCCCTGACTATGATGCCCAGCACTGACCCAGGTTGAGAGGTGCTCCTGTTCAGCTGCCAAGTGGACAAGGCCGAGCACCACCAGGTGTGCAGAGTGCCAGTTTGGCCCCTTGACTGACACCTCAGTGCTCTGCTGCTCACTCACTCTTTTATTTATTTTTTTATCTGTTTCTTCATTTTCTTTCTTTAAAAATCTCAAACAAAAAGCGAGAGGATTTCCTGGGAGGGAGAAGACAAAAATAAGCTATCAGAAATTACACCAACTCAGTAAAAACCAAGGTAAAGTTTCCGCCATAATCACCACCATAACAATTATTTGGGAAGCAAAAAATTTTAGAAAGGAAGAGCAGAGTTTATCTAATCTCCTGAATTGTATATAGCACAGGAAGCCCAGAGATGTTAAGAAGCTTCCTCCTATCACACAGCTTTTTGGGTGAGACAGCTGAGTATTAAAAAAAAAAAAAAAAAAAAAAGAAGACCTCTGTTAACTAGTCCAGAGTACTTTCCATTCTACCAATCAGCCCTCCAAATACCAAAATCTCAGACTGGGATGGTTTTAACTCATAGTGTAGCTCCCACAGCCTTAAAGAAGATAAGATCATAAAAGGATGAGAATTTTGTTCATAGCTTGTGGAATTAGCCTCAGTATAGTCACACTTTTACAACTATATCCACATCACAGAAGACAACATTTTACTTTATATAGTACACATAGGTGTGTACGTGTGTACGTGGATATCACACACAAGAGGCCAATGCATGCATGCAAAATGGGCCTTGCTCTTACAACCACTTAACAGAGAGCTGCAGCCCTCTGAGATTCCAGCATAGGCTGGTCCTTCTTCCCTTTGTCTCCAGAACACTCACTGCAATTGTTACCCAAATCTAGTATATTAATGAGACTTTTATTACTCCCTTTCCCCAGACCTCACACTCCAATTGTAAGCACATTGTCATTCTAGTTCACAGAGGTCAACAGCCTTGCTAGTACATTACTGTTGGTTTTATAGTGCTCACCAGAGGTGATGGATTGATAAGCCTAGACATTGGGACCCTCCATTTACGTGACTATCAATAGAAGCAAGAGACAAGGCTCACCCCGCCAACTTGGTCCATTCAGAATTAAAGGGGATGGTCAGAACTCGGTTTGCTTAAGTTTCTATTTCCAAAGACATTGTTAATGAGTATAGCATTGAAAACTATCTGAATGGGATGTGGCCCTGGGGAGCTGAACAAGCCCATTTCATACTTATTTTATTCTCATAGGCCCTTGGCCAAGGGTAGGATGCTAATGGCTTGAGATCACTTCTGACTCAGCCCAGATTTTAATCAGCAAACTGGCAATGAAAGACCCCCTGTCCCATTTCCATGTCTATAGTTCTCCAGGTGGTTTAATTGTTCCACTTGATATCCATGTCCAGGGCCATCAAGTCTCCCCTTCTCCATTCCCAGTTCCCAAATCGCATTAGGAATTTTACTCTTTGGAGCAGAATGTTAATGAAGCATTCAGTGTATGTTTTGGTACCCATAAAACATTTTTTAACAGGAATCACATCCTTAATTCTTTCATCAAAAACAGAATTCAGATTTGGAAGCAAAGGAAATCTTACTGATAGCCAACTTTCAGCTTTTGAGCTTTCCAAACCAGTTTCTTTTTGTAAGTCATGTCTATCAGTTGACAGGACCAATATGATTCTACGTGGGCACAGTTTGGCAAACGGGAACTCCACATAATATAGTGCACTTGAAATTCATATAAAAAGAAAGCTGTCAGCAAGTGAAACTGACTAAAATAAAGGGTTGTTCTTAACAGGGAAGGAAAATCAGCTCATGGCCATTAAAAGGAAACTGACTGGCAAAAACCCATGTGAAAATGCCAAAGTATTAAAAATACACTTTAATGTTTTCTCTGTTTATATTCCACTTGATAATTTGATTTTGAATCTAAATATGCATTTCTCCCAGCATATAAACAAAAATGAAACTTACCTAGAAATCTACATATAGTGACAAAACAGCCTTTGGAAGTATCCTCGGGGGGCGGTGGGGAATGACCCTTAAAATTTTTAAAAATATATGACAGGTGTTTGTTATGCCTTACAAATTTTAGTGAGGCCAGAAGTGTAGGCATACTGTCTCTGTTTTACAGACAGGACACTGATGAGTTACTAGGCTAAAGATATCATCAAACAGTGTCTCTAAAGTTCCTGCGTACACAGAGCCACTCTCTAGAATGTAGAAAAGGTATTGGTTATAACTGCAAGAAGACCTTCATGAAGGTGCACAAAAAGAAAACAAAACAAAAACAGAAACAATATCATTAGAAAAATGGAGGCCAAGTTCCTAGCAAGGCCTTTGTCTTAAAGAAAGCCTGAGAGAAAAGTCCACTTTCTGGCACCCAGATACATGCTCTGGAGGCATCCATGCAGAATGGGTCTTGAGTCTGAGTACTTTCTACCCTGAATAAAATAAAACATATTTGTGCAGTCACTTAAAACAATGTGTCTTTAAAAATAGGCATAACACTTGTTCTTATATAGCTGCATTATTTAGCTAAATATACATGAAACAGCTGACACTAAAATCCAAAAAATACGTACAGCAGATTGCAGCGAAAACCTATGGTTGTATTTAGTTACCTACATATTTTAATTTGGTGTTTGCAACCAAAGCCAACAGTATTCAGGGTTGGGTAATTGTGCTTTCTCACTCCTAAAAATGTCAACACCAAAGTATGTTCTGGAAAATGCCTTTTTTCTTTAAATACTTTTTCTTTATTTTTTTCTATTTTTCTTTATAGGGCGAATGTTCACAGAAATTTTTTAAATGTGTTGTATTTATATTTCTCATTTCTAAGTTTAAAAGCCATCATAGTGAATCTGAAAATTTCTAGTCAATGTGGTATAAATCTGGATTATAAAACAATAAGTAAATAATAGACAACACTTAAGACCCACTATATGACAGTCACACACGTATTAACTCATTTAATCATCAGAATATCATAGAAATTAATTAAGCGCCATTATCATCCAAATCTTACAGATGAGTAAACTGAATCTCAGAGAGGTTAAATAACTGCCCTACAGCACACAGTCTTAAGTGGCAGAGCTGGAATTCAAACCAGGCTGTCTGGCTCAAAGTCCATGCTGTTAAATTAAAATTTACCAATAAAGATAACGAGGTGGGAGGGCAGAGGTATAGAGGAGAAAAGGGAGGGAAGGAGAGAGGAGGAAAGGGAATAAAAGCTTTAAAAAATTGAGCCCCAAAAAAGAGAGGGGCTAAGTTTGCCTTTATAATGCAATGGGAAATTTTAAAGAAATGCTCTTGAAGTATTTTTGATAATTAGAACAGGTTTTTATGGGCTTTTTTTTTTTTTTTTGGAAGGAAGGAGGAGAGAGGGGGTTTGATGCAAATTGAACCTCGCTGTGACCTTGGTGGAGGAGAAATGACTGCAGATTCCGTCTGTCTGTGCCAGCTCTCAAGGCCTCCCTTCCAGGAATGTGTCCATCTGCCCCAGTATCCCAAACATTTCAAACTCTGCTCCTCCCTGCTTGGACTTAAGAAGATGTCAAGGGATAAGACACCCGGAAACCTAAAATACAGGTGTAGTGATGCATGGTCACTCGGCAACGGCGAGTGTGCTCAGCTCCGTGCCAAGGAATGGAGCCTGCCTCTTGCCAGCAGCCCAGACTTTCAGCAAACAGACGACATGGCAGAAGCAGGGGCACAGAAGCAGAAGGGATCTGTCCAGCAGGGGAGAAACCTTCCACACATTCATGGGACTAATACAGAAGATAAGAAGAATAGATGATCACTGATGGGAGCAGCAGGGTGTTTGTGGCTCAGCAGTGGTGTGGACCATATTATCTGGGAACAGAAATATCATGTAGTGATACGTCATTCAGTGAAGACTCAGAGGTGTAGCCCACCAAAATAAGCAGAGATGCATCTTTGTTTTTTGGACTCAGGCAGAGCTGGAAATGACAGTCATCAGCAATCTCAGCATTGATGCCTGAGAGTTTTGTGGTTTAAAGGAGCTGAGGGTTTGTTGTATTTTCTTTCCTTTCCTTTATTTTTTTCTTTGTTGTATTAAGCTTCTTTGGGTAGCCTCCTCTTGTGTTTAGAGAGTAGAATCAGAGACTTATTGGGCTGTGTGGCCCTATTTGGGACCTTTTACACATATCTTAGTGCATCTGTTTTCAAATAAAGCTTGTAAAATAAAGCTTTCCAATAAATTATGGCCATGAACTTCTATAGAATGATGTTGTTTTTCACTGTGGTAAATGGGTCAAAATGTTGAATACAGTATTAATAACTAATAGAGTTAGCATGCAGAAATGTTTGCCATGGGCCTTGCAGCCATTATCTAAGTGTTTTATATACATTAATCTTCACAACAGTCCTGAGGGAAGTGCTGACCCCCACTTTACGGAATAGAAAACGGAGTCTTAGAGAGGTTACAGGACCAGGAAGAGGCAGAGCCAGGACTCCACCCCAGGTTCGTATGGCTCCAAAGCCCTCGCTCATAAAAGATGTGGCCTTAAGAAATGTCATCAGGGCCGGCCAGTGTGGCTCAGTGGATTGAGCATTGTCCCATGGACTAAGAGCTCTCAGCTCGATTTCCGGTCAGGGCACATGCCCAGGTTGTGGGCTTGATCCCCAGTGGGGGAGGCAGCCGATCAATGTATATCTCCAACATCTATGTTTCTATCTCTCTCTCCCTCTCTCTCTAAAAAATCAACAAAAACATATTTTTTAAAAAGTCATCAGGAATATTTAAATAAGTACACTCCAAACAGCCGTCCTGAGGTTTGCCCTCAGCACATCCATGGCTAGACTGGCCCACATGACAGCTCGAACCTTCAGCCTTGGACCAGTCAGGAGTACGATGACAGTGTAACAGTAGGAGTAGAACAAAGAGCATTAGACAATTTGAGAAGAGTTAGGTTTGTGGCCTGACTCTGCTTCTAATTCTCAATTCCACTGGGCATGTTTTCAAGCCCTCTTCATCTCAGTTCCTGAATCTCTACAAAATACTCGTAAAGAGCCCTGCCCTATCAGCCTCTCTATTGGATAATTAAATGAAAATACGAAGCACTCCAGAAATGCATTTTTTAAAACCTCCCTATAGGGGATACTCTTCGATTGTAACTCTGGTTTACACATCCTCGATCACTGAAATGGAGGTCAGTGTCTTCACTTGATCGCTCCCTGCCCTTAAACAGCAGCCACAGATAGTAGGTGCTGCATGAGAAACATCCTCCAAATGCAGGAAACTGCGCACGAGATTGAGCAAAATGACCATGAATTGGGTGTAAGCCCAGCCCTGGGGCAAAGACAGAAAAGGAATGGGTGATTCTAATAGTGCTCTGTGTCACTTACAAAGGGCAGAAAGGGATGAATAATATTTCCCTATTTTCTTAATGCCTGTTGTTGACATTGGTATGTGGTGAATGCAGGAAGACCAAATCCTATTGGCCTCTGACTGCATCATTATAGCGAACGTGAATATTGCATATATCTATGAGATATTAGAAAATGCCTTAGGTCTATCAAAATTCCATTTTAGCCTCCAGTTTAAAAAGGATGCTGTCTTTCTTCCTAGAAAGCTACAAAGTCAGAAGTCTTACCAGGTCTTGTGGCTCCATATCTTTTTTTAAGATGAAAAGGAGGGGTGGGGGTATCTAACATTTAAAACTAATTTTTAATTGTTGTTGGTTTTTTGTTGTTTTTTTTTTTGCTCCATATCCTTTGAAATTATATTTAAAAGTGGTTTCAAAAAGTACTTTTAGTTCCAGATTCATACCAATGTATGTAATTCGAATTTTCAAGGATTCAATGTTTTGGATTAGGTACTCTGAGACTCTGATAAAAGCCATGGCTGTTCTCCCCAGATAAAGGCCACACACAGGCACGCACACACATGCACAGGTACACACAGAGCCCTGACTGTACAGGAGGTTGCAGAGTCTCTGAAGCCCATCCATGGGCCCGTCAAGGTTTACAGACCCCATGATAAGCACGCACAGATCTCACTATCATGCTCGATCAAGAGTGAAGTGGGAACTGAACTCCATCGCGTATACCATTCACTAAGCCATGCTGTATCCACCCAGAGGGAGTGCTATTTTCTAATTTGTGCAAAGGTGCCCCATAGTCACAGTGGTACTTGGACCAGAGCACACCAGCTGTCAAGCTGAGTGTACTGAGTACGTCTCCTCCCAACCTCGTGTTCAGTGACAGTCACATTGGTACCTTGAAATCAGCCTTGATGAGAGTATTTACACCAAGGAAATTAGCAAATCCTACAAAGCAGGGAAGTCCCCCAAAAGAGAACCAGTCATTAGACATTACCAGCTTATCAGTACATATGGGCTAGGATAGACCCTGAGGACCTTTGTCCTATATTGTGAGACATTTGAAATAAAAAAGCAGAAAACAGTTTTAAAACCTATATCCCAGTTTCCTCTCAGCCTATGCTAACTGCTGTTAGGTCAAGGGTGCATGGACCCCAACTTGTTTTGAGCACAGACTTAACAACTAACAGATGCTAGAGAAGGTATTTGGAGAGGGTTTCTAGAAAAATTGGTTTCCATTCAATCCTAGATGGGTCTGAAGATAGCATCCAAAACTATAACCCTGTTTTAAAACATCTGCACCCTTGATAGCAGCAACTGCCCTAAGCCATTAAGAAAATGAAATAAATGATGGTTGCTTATCATTTTTAAGATAGGACTTAGAAGGAAGAACTATGGGAGAAAGGAAATCTAAAGTCCCAACACTCCTTGGGATGCCAAGGGGGAAAGGCCCTGCCCAGAGCAGGCATTAATCGTCATGGACTGATGTCAGGTTTCTTCTGTAGGCTTTGTGAAGAACTGCTCTTTACAACTGAGCCTTATCTTGAGCTGAGACATCCTTCCTCTTAGGGAGGGAAAAAAAAGAAAGAAAGAAAGTCAGGTCAAACGATTGATTCCAGTTTTGAGTTACAGAGGGCTATTGATTTTTCATTAAGGTTGCCGTGCTGCTCTCAAGAGGAGGGAGAGAGAAGGGAAAGTAATTCATTGATCAGAGCGTAGGGCCATGTTCATTTATTGGCTTCCTGCCATGTTCCATTATTCCCAATTCTAAATGTATATTGAAGTCAGTTTATTTTCATCATTGCCTCCTGTCACCTGAAATGTCTCCCAGTAACTATTAGTTTAATCATCCTTTTCTCACAATGGTAATGAGTGATAATCTCCAACATGGTCTAGATTCGCGGATATTATTCTTTGGATTACAGTGTTGCTCCTCCCAAGGCTCTAGTTAAAAATCTCTCAACACTTGAATCGTCTAAAAGACAAGAACAGTTTGAGGATTTCTTTAAAAACTAGCATTTTTACCATAGTTATATTTATTTAAATAAAAAAAAAAACTTTCCTGGAAGACCTTAAACTGTGGTTTTTGATCTAGGAACCTCAGAGAGTTCAGGAAACCGCCCAAATCAGGCATCTGTCTACCTACACCAAGCCACTGGAAACCAACCTGGAGAAGCACCAAGCACATGCACATAAACCAGGCATTCCACTCTGCTCCCCAATTTTGTTTGTTGAAACAATCTTTAATCTGTCTTGCCTCACACTGGAACCTCTGTTTTACATAGTAGCAAACTGGGGTCCAGAAAGACTGAACTACTCAGGATCACCCAACCAAGTGGCACCGTGGGGACTAGAACCTCACCCCCGGCTCCCAGCTCACTATTTGTTCCATGACACCATGCTGCCACTCCAATAGTCTATCTTCTCAACTCGTGTGAAATTAATAATCCGTAAAAATCAGAAGCTGATGTTGACTTTAAAATCAAATCCTGGAAATGCTGCTAATGATTTGTTTCTTTCCCCACATCTCTAGATAAGACCACATTTCCCATCAAGTTCTGCCTCACCTAGGTAAAATAAAGCTGCTCGAGTTATATGTCTACTTGCCTCCAAGGGCTCCCAATCTCAATCGCTCCAGATCATCTGTCAAGGGGTTCATGTGCATTAACATCTCTGAATGAATTTCCCCAGCACCCTAAGAGAGGGGAGGAATCCTCCCATTTTATAGAAGATTTGGCCAAGGCCACCCAGGAGATGATTTACAGAGCCAGGACTCAGACTCGGGCCTTCCCACTGTGGAAGTCTCTTTCCACTACACCACAGCTCCCTCTGGTGCCAAAATTGACAGTGGGAACTACTAAAAACAACTATGAAAAAACTATTTAAAAGACATATTGAGCTGAAAATTATCGCAGGAAAAACATCCCATTCAGAATAGCAGTCAATATAAAATGCCTATGAATATCTATGACAAAATGTGTGAAACTCATGTGACTAAAACTAGACAACTTCACTGGAAATGTAAAATACGGCCTAACTAAATGAAGAGACACAAAGTGCTTTGTCTGTTCTTTCCAGTGGGATGCTTCGGGGAAAAGCATGATAAAATTATTCTTAAAGTCCTCTAGATGGACAGAGAACACAAACTAACACAAAAGGTATTTTGAAAATTTTTTTTTAAAAAATGAAAGGGCACTCACTCCATCAAATACCAAAATGTAGTTTAAAACTTTAGTATTTAAAACAAATTGAGAACCTGTGCAAAAATCAACAGACAATCAGATAAATCGAACTAGTCAGAGGGCCATGAAACAGACTGCGGGACGTAAAGACCACTTTAAATAATCAGGGGGGAAATTGTGACATATTTGGAAAAATAAAATTGGACACTCATTTTACAAAGTATACCAAAATGTATTTCCCATGAATTAAAGAGCTAAATGATTTTTAAATACTATAAAACAGGGAGAAAACAGAGATAAATACTTAACTTTTGAAAGTATTTTATCGGTATAAAACCAGTGAAAAATCATGATGAAAAAATAGTTTTTACTACATTAAAATGTAAAATGTCCATTCAAACATCACAAACAACAGAAATTAGAGATGTAAGTCACACACACACATGCAAAAAAAAAAATTGTTCAACCTTACCAGCATTCCAAAACACCAATTAAAATAGCAGCATGATAACATTTTTATCTATTCAAATGGCAAATTTGTTTTAGATAATAATAATCAAGGTTCTAGTGAGACAGATCCTATCATACTACTGATGGAAGTATAAATTGGTAAACTTTCTGAAGAGAAATATACCATTATGTTTTTAGAGCCTTTAAAATATACTGAAAACTTGTGGCCCAGAAATTATATTTCTAGAAATATAGCCCAAGGAAATGACCAGATATGTTTCTAAATAAGAATTTATATGGAAACATCATTTATAAGAACCAAAAAATTAGAAATAATCTAAACGAAAATGAAGAACAATATTAATCGGGTAGAACCATGTAATAAAGTAGCACACAGACATATAATAAAGTAAGTTTTGAAGAATATTTAATAATATGGATAAATGCTCATTCATAAAAAGAGAAAAACCATTGTGGTTCCAAATTTGTAAAAACTGAAATAGCAGTGGGAATGCGGTAAAAAGGATGAATGGGAGAACAATTTACGATTTAGAGTAGTAGGATAGGACCCAGTCACTAAAAGGGTGTGTGGCACAGGGATGAGTCGGGGATTATGCCCTGGACACTGGCTCAGGTGTGGGGGTTGAGTGGGAAAGACCACTGCCAACCTAAGTAACACACATGATAAGGTCATTTCATTGACCCGGCTCTCTCAAATAGAAACTTAAGCATTCTGCTTTGTACCCAATTCTTTTCATACCACTGGGCTTTAGTCCCCACTACCACAACAGGGGTATTTTAGGCATTGGGAAAACTTCACTATGTCTTGCCTCCTTCTGACATCACAGACCTTACATAGTCTACTAGCATTGAAATTATGTTCAAAAGTGTCAAATTGCAGCTATGTGGAGTTCAGATGGCTGGAAGATACAAACGTGATTGATTGCTGTGCTGACAGTTTAAGTGGGTGGTTCTAAAAAGTTAAAGAATCATGAAGAGTGTACAAAAGATAACCTTGAAAAAAACATTCAACAAACTACTAACCCTCTACAGTACACACAGCACTCAACTAGATGGAAAGAGGGGTGCGACTATTGAGGAACAGTGCTTATACTGCAGTGGCTTTTGCCAATAAAGCTCTTGAGAGTACATGGAATAGCTTGAAATACAGATGTATATTTCATAATCTCCATAAATTATTTCATTAAGCAAAGTAGGTATTTATGTTAATAAGAACTTAAAGTAAGATTTACCCCGGTTAGTATTCAGATTGGATCATCGACGTGCATGAGATTCAAGTTGGCTGTGGAGAACGTGTGACAGTTTGAGTGCAACATCCATGCACAGAAATTTCCTCCAAATTTCTCAGTTATAAATATATTCCAACTGAGCCCAAATGCATGCATTTTACGCTTATGACTCAGTGATAATATTAATTCTCCCTCCCCAAAAACCGTATTTGTGGGCCAAATCATGGTTTCTTTCTTTATTTAAAAAAATTTTTTTTCTTTATTGATTTTAGAGAGAGAAGAAAGGAGAGGGAGAGAGAGAAAGAAACATCAATGAGAGAGACACATCAATCCACTGCCTCCTACATGCTCCCCACTGGGGATCGGGCCCACAAGCTGGGAATGTGCCCTGACCGGGAATTGAACCGGCGAACTCTTGGTGCATGGGTTGACGCTCAGTCCACTGAGCCACACCAGCTGGGCAATGGTTTCTCTCTGTAGACTACATGATATTTGGTGTCTTGGAGGTTAAAAAATATTCCATGAAAAATTAGGACTTAGATAGTCCTATAGTGTTCTTTTAAAAAAAATTTCCCTAAAGAAGGAAGAATAATAGCTCAAATTCTGAGGCAATAAAACTAAGTAAAATGAGAGAAGGGGAGCCAGCCAACCTAAATTTCAATCCCCAATCTGTGTTCATGGCAAGTCATTTTACTTGAGACTCAGTTCCATATCTATAATTTGGAGGGGAAAAAATAACTTGTCAGAGTTGCTGTAAGCACTAGAGATATTGCAAAGCATCATCATTCAAGTAATAGATTATTTTATGTATTTTCTGTATATTTTCTCAGATAATACTCAAAACAATCCTTCTCCCCTTTCCCCATTTTAAAAATTAGAAAACTGAGGCACAAAGAAGTTAAACGACTTGGCCAAGGTCACATGCCTAGCAGAAGATCTGGGATTCAAACCTGGGCGGTCTAACTCCAGAGGCTAGGTGCTAAATCACTACATCAACCTATTCAAAAGGGCACCCTTTAAGTGGAAGCTGTTAGAAATAATAATAATAATAGTTGTTATTGTTGTTTGTTTTTCTTCTCACTTGCATTAATATTGCCGCTTATCAAGGAGCTCCTTGCCAGTTCATAATCTCCTAGGCAATGCTGTTTTATATTTATTTTCAACTCAGATAGAACTAGAATATCATAAATACATGTGAATTGGTTAAAAATAACTCCTTAAATGGTTAAAAGTCTTACAAATATAAATCCAGAAGCTATTGCATCTTACAGTTCAAGGTAAAAAAGGATGGCTGATGTAAACTGTGCCAGTACACCATCAACATAAACCATCAGGGCACTAAATATTACCAGGCAGCCTCCACACTGTACATATATCTTGATACAAGCAGTACTTTTGACACCAATCACTTCTCAAGATAAAATACAGTCTGTAGGGGAGTAATTTCAACACTACATAAAATGGCACCATCCTACAAAAGAAACATTCATTTTGTACCAAAAAAAAAAAAAAAAAAAAACCCATGCTCACAATGTTGAGTCATATAGCTACCAAACACAAAATAAAAGCAGTTCTGCATTTCTCCCCAAATTGCTGTATTTAGTTTCATTTTCCAGCCTAAATATTAACTTCTTGCCCACAACAGAAAGTGAATATTAAGAATCAGTCAGTTCTCAAACTTTGAAATAACTATGAATTTTCTCTATGTTCTTTTTTCCCTTGAGATTCATTGTAAGTTCTTGGCCAAAATAAATTATGATTCTAAACAATAGATCCAATGCTGCTTATTAAAAACAAATAAATTATTTCAACATATATTATCTCTCTCTCTCCCATTCTCCTAACAAGCCATGTTAATAATAGGCACCTACTACTTGTTGCCTGATCTTTTCATGACTAATGTATCTATTATTTTTTAAATTTTTATTGAATTTATGGGGTGACATTAATAAAATTATAGGTTTCAGGTGTACAATTCTATAATACATCATCTGTATATTGTATTGTGTATTCACCATCCAAAGTCAAGTCTCTTTCCAGCACCATTTATTCCTCCTTTATCCTCTTCTACCTACCCCCACACCCCTTTCTCTCTTGTAATCACCATACTGTTGTCTGTGTCTATGAGTATTTTTTCTTTTTTTGCTTAATCCCTTCACCTTTTTCACCTAGCCCCTCAACCTTCCTCCCCTCTGACAGCTGTCAGACTGTTTTCTGTATCTATAAGTCTGTTTCTATTTTGTTTCTTTATTTTGCTCATTAGATTCCACCTATAAGTGAAATCATATGGAATTTGTCTTTCTCTGACTGGCTTATTTCAGTTAGCATAATAATCTCCAGGTCCATCCATGCTGTTGCAAAAGGTAAGATTTCCTTATTTTTTACAGCCAAGTAGCAGTCCATCATGTAAAAGCACCACAGCCTTTTCATCCACTCATCTACTGTTGGGCACTTGGGCTGCTTCCAAGTCTTGGCTGTTGTAAATAACACTGCAATGAACAAAGGGGTGCATATATGCTTTCAAATTAGCGTCTCAGATTTCTTCATATATATTCCCAGAAATGGAAACACTGGGTCATAAAGCAATTCCATTTTTAATTTTTTGAGGAAACTCCATACTGTTTTCCAAAGCTGCTGCACTGATTGCATTCCTGCCAGCAGTGCACTAGGGTTCCCTCTTCTCCAATCCTCACCAACACTCGTTTGTTGACTTATTGATGATAGCCATTCTGACAGGTGTGAGGTGATATCTCATTGTGGTTTTAATTTTCGTTTCTCTGATGATTAGTGACGTTGAGCATCTTTTCATATGTCTACTGGCCATCTGTATGTCCTCTTTGGAGAAGTGTCTATTCAGCTCCTTTGCCCATTTTTTAATTGTATTGTGTGTTTTTTTTTGGAGTTGAGTTGTATAAATTCTTTATAAATTCTGGCTATTAACCCCAGATGTATCATTTGCAAATGTGTTCTCCCATTCAGTGGGTTGTCATGACCAGTGCATTTAACTCACCCTGTGACTAACCTCAATGCTAATGTTTTTCTTTTAGTATAACACTCAGCATGTGGCATATTTCAGACTACTAAGAACTCCACAAACCATAAAGGTTATGTCATTGTCATCCAACGACCATCAAGAGAAAACACATGGTGGTAATTGTTAAAAAATGCTTTCCAAAAACAGAAAATTCCTTTTGCATATTTTTAAATCTTAATTTGGTTCCATTAAGGTTAAAAAAAATTCCATGAAAAATTACAGTGTTCCCCTCTTTTAAGTTTCCCTGAAAAAGGAACAATAATAACTCTAATCCCGAGGCTACAAAATTTAGTGAAATGAATCTGATCATGGGACCAACAAGACCTAACAACAACCAGTCAAATTTTTCAGTAATTTCCTTTATGTTATTCTGTGCCACAGGCCATTTGGTGGAGCTGAGACCAAACACAAGTAATCTTTTGATTAAATCAGACTGTTCATCTGAAGTACTTTAAAAATGGAAGTGATGGGCCTATTACTCCCATACCTGTCTTGTTCTAAGAACATATGCACACGTCAAGCCAAATCAGATCAACTCTGACCACAGACCATTTTTCTATGATTTATAGTAGCAATCACAACAATTATGCATTTGAAGTCAATGAATATTAAGAGAAGCACCAGCAAGAAGAGGTATATTTTTAGTTTTTATTAAAACTAGAAGTTGTTCTCAGTCTCAATCTTTTAGACCTTGCCTAGAAATAAAAACCCATATTGATTCACACAGTTTTCTCAGAAAAAAATTAATTACCCACATTAGAACATTGTTTCATACTCCAACCAGACCACTGGAGGTAGAGAATAAATACACTGGAAGAGAAGGAATGCATCTGGAAGATAAGTGCTTCCAGATATCGCAGAAGAAAATAACTAGAATGTCTAACTTCATGGCTAATCTATGGGGCATACACAGGTGAACTATTTACTAACATTTTAAAGAGAGGGCTCTGGAGTGTACCACTTGTTATATTGATACTGTTATAATAACCTGGCTATTAACAGGAAAGGAGTAAAAGGTAAGGCCAGATAATATAGGCATGCCATTGCTGGGGGATGGGACTGGACAAAAGACACATACCCAGTAAGGTCTGGGTGATGTGGGAAGATGCCTGTTCATCACACCTGAAAATGGGTAGTTGGCCAGAATAGGTGTGACCACTGCAAGGGTGCAAGATCGGAGACATTGAAGCTCCTGAACAAAGGGAGTTCGCTCTCTTGGCCCTCTTGCTCTCTGGGACCCCTGTTGCACAGGGCACACTCCCCTGCATTCACCCACATTGCTCACGACCATGTGGGGCCCACACAATGGACTGATGGACTGGATCTAGCTTGACCTCTGCCGAACTCAACTCCACCATGGAATGGAAACTCTGGACGCTGGCCCAGCTTCTAACTCTGCTGAATTCCCAGCTACCCCTCTTCCAGGACTGGACTAAGGGAAACGGTTCTTTACAACCCAAGGGATATAATTCTAGGCAAATAAAAATCACTCATTTTCCCGTGTGAGTCTAAGAAAATTATTTTTTTTCAGATATCGCAAGAAACCCACTGCCACTAGTGACAGAGAAATTTCACCCACTCAGTTCTCTGGCAACAATATAATCAAGAATTTGACTGGCCTTTGTCCTTGTTTCTGGAAAGGAGACTCTATCTAAATCCTTGGAATTTGCTGAGAAAAAAGGAGTGTCTTTGTAATTCATCAGCTTTGTCTCACACCTGAGTCTATGCTAATTAAGTGACTCAATGTAGGACCCTGGATAGCTCAGGATAAAGGTTGACCCAGTTAATAGAGGATTGGGGCTTTGATCTGTGATATCAACCTGACCTCATAACCTCTGGGGACTATAGATTGAGTTCAGTAATGCCTACATAATAAAACCCCAATAAAAACTCTGGGCACCAAAGCTTGAGACACCTTCCTGGTTGGTTTCTCACTGATGTGCCGAGTTTAATGCACCCGGATCCCACAGGGAGAAAGTATGGACGTTCTGCATTCAGGACCCTCCCAGAGCCAGCCCTATGTGTCTCTAAGTTGGCTGGTCCTAATTTGTATCCCTGATATTAAAATGATAATCAAGTATAGCTCTTTCCTGAGTTCTGTTAGTTATTCTAGCAAATTACTGAATCTGAAGGGGAAAGGGGGTTGTGGGAAGGCGGATTTTTAGCCAGTTGGTCAGATGTGCAGATAGATGGCCTAGAAACCCCCACATTTTCAGCTGTCATCTTAAGAGAGGCAATCTTTTTGGGGACAATGCCCTTAAAACTGTGGTGTACGATGCTAACTTTGGGTGGTTAGCATCCAAACTGTATTACAGTACATCATCACTGAAAAAGAAATGTCCCCAGCAGGTATCTAAATGCTTTTTTTATTTTATTTTATTTTGCCTTAAAATGCTTAAGGAAAATCCAAGGACAACATATTGACAATCACAGCTGTATAACTGGAGCACGACAGAAGAGAGAATACAACGCAACTCTCCAAGGCTTTTTTCCACCCATAAGGACAGAATGCCTTGTCACACATCATGGAATCATTCATGTTTCTATCAGCCTAGACCCAGTTTTAATATCAAAAAAAAAAAAAAATACATTGGCAATGTTCTATTATGACCCTGAAAGACATCAAGCTTGATACTTGCCTCTAAAGAAGAAGATTGTAACACTGTCCCTGAAGAAATCTGGGACTAAATAATGTAGTTTCCATCTTCACATTTCATAAAATACTGATGGGGCTGTCTGCTTACTGATAAAAAATATCTGTCTTTTTCATAACCTGGGATTCTTTGGACATATCCACTCAACCTCAGATTTGCAGACATTTTCTGTTTCTTTAATTTATTTTCTAACATTAGCAATATAAAACAGACTGATACTTTATATTCGTATCACAGACAAATTTTAAATATAAGTTGAATTTATAATCTATAGTCCTTTAGAATTTATGTAATGGCTTTACAAAGAGAGTCACAGTACAAAAAAGAATGTAGGCAAAATCAATTACTTCATAATAAGATTTCTCCATTTATGTTTGGATTTATCTCTTGCAACTCTTTTCTTTTTTAACTAAAGTGTATTAAAAGCTAAGATTGGCTCTGGCTGGTTTGGCTCAGCGGTTAGAGCGTCGGCCTGTGGTCCAGAAAGACCTGGGTTCGGTTCCTGCTAGGGGCACGTACCTCGGTTGTAGTGAAATGATTCTAGGTGTAACATTGTATCACAGCATAAAGCTATCTGCTTTATCCCAAAATATAATGAATACTGAACTCTTGTTCCCAATTACTCAGATTTATTTTTGCCATATGATTCCTTTAAGTAAAAATTTTCTAAATCTTGCATTCTTTGTTATTTATAAGGTGCTTAATTTTTTTCTAAAAGAAAATCCATATATGAATGTGTTTTTTTTTTAATTTGGTAAGAGAATAACAGATTTACAAAAATGAAAAAAATCTCAGAAATAAACAAAAGAAAGTTAAACAATTTACTCAAAGTCATGCCACTTGTGAAGCTAGTAAGTAGCATAATGTGGGATTTTTGTGGCAGAATTTGGAGTTATGTCTACTACATTACCACTGTGTCCATCGTTAGTATTGTAGTCAGTGACTCAAGGGATGTTTAGAAGGAAGTCATTACAGAATACAAATCAGTTGTAGAGTAAGCAGTGAAATTTTACCTTATGCAACATTTCATTTTAACCCTTTTCAAATAGATATAACAATGCTGACACCTGTGAAGTCTTTATATGACAATACAGAAAAAATGTAGACCAATACCCACCAAGTTACTGATGATGAAACGTTGTGCTGGGGAATGGAGAACAACGTTGATGCTTTACCCTGCATATATTTGCCTGGTTTGAATTTTTTATAACACCCGTGTCTTACTTTTGTAATTATGTCAACTTTGAAACTCAAAGAATTCTGAGAAGATTTTTGCTTCTTAAATTGTTTTTGATAATTTCCCAAACTGGGCTGATTTACTTTTATACAGTAAAACATAACAATTAACAAAAAATGCTCTCGCCCTGGCTGGTTTGGCTCAGCGGTTAGAGCGTCGGCCTGAGGTCCAGAGAGACCCGGTTCGGTTCCCACTGGGGGCACATGCCTCGGTTGCAGTTTGTCCCCAGCCATGTTTGGGTCGTGCGGGAGGTGGCCACTTGATGTGTCCCTTTCATGTTGATGTTTCTCTCTTTCTTCCTCTCTCTCCCTCCCACTCTATCTGAACAAAAAATGGGGGAATGTCCTCGGGTGAGGATAAAAAAAAAAAAATGCTCTCATCTACAGCCATAGTGTACTAATTTCTCAGACAATGTTTGTGGCTATGGATCAAAAAACATCAGAGTAAACCTAACAATATTTAAACTTTCAGGGATGGACACCTAAGGGGCCAGGAACATTGACATATTCCATTCTGTAACTAACAGGCACAGAGTACATAGCTCTCAAATCTACAAAATCACAAAGGGTATAAGTAGGTCACCACGGATTTAGTCACCATACTTTTGCAAACTAGGACTGAATCTCACCAAACGCAAAAAGAGAGAGCTTTTACATTAAATAAGATACTTCTCAATATAGCTAGTAGCTATGACCTGTATTACTGAGGATATGTTTAGGGAGAACAAATGAGAACTCAATCTAAGCATTAAAAAAGCCATATACATCTGTAATGGATATAGGAAGTTAAATACAAAGTAAATGAACTCTCAAAGACATGTGTGCCATGTCTTATGAGGAATTTATATACTTTTTGAAATGAAAAAAAAAATCCAAAACGGAATAACTGTAGCATACATATAAAATGCAGACATTTGACACATTTAGCAGGAAAACATCACAAGGTAATATGGCTGGACTAGTCAGAATCGAATTACAGGACTTAAAAACTCGTAGGGCAGTATAGGTATTAAGGTCTGGTAATGAGGCAAAAGGATGAACACCCTTCAATCCTGTCAGCACGTCTCTGAGATTGTATACAACAGACCTTAAAACACCTAATGGGCCTCTCGTGCGTGTGGGATCTGAGCTGAGTACCCCCACCCCACCACTGTGACAGTTTGGCCCATATTTATCTTTTGAAGATTACAACAAGACTCTAAAGCAAACTTCTATTGGTGTCCATGACATTAGATTAACCATGGACCAGAAAATCCTTTAGTATCTATGCTCTTATGTAGACATTGTTAATATGCCCTTCTAGCAACAAAAGTTCTTGAGGACCTCACTGAAATGTTACAAATTCTATCTCCATTTCACAAGCCTACTTTCTGTGTTTTAGAAATGGACTATTTTTAATATTCAATACTCAAAACAGGCATTCTGATACCATGGTATAGGATCAAATAATGTCATTTGCCATGTACACTAGCAAACAAAGATGAAACATATTCCATAGAAGGGTGTCAAATATAGATGAATGACTGGATACTAAATAGAAGAATAAAAGAACAGAGAGAGTCAGAGAGACAGAGAGAAGGCAAGAAGAAAAGAGAGCAAGCAGTAGGCAGTGCATTTGGTTGGAACAGGGAGTCAAACCAGATAATTTATGCCTAAACCCATGGGTCTTCCATAGCACAAGCCCATATTGGACATGAGCAGCGTGATTTGTAGAAAATGTGATTGATTTAACGTCAGAAGAGATGGCTCTAACTAGCAATGTGACCTAAGATGAGTCACTTAACCTTGGCCTCAGTTTCATTTTTAAAATAAAGGCATTAAATTAGATTATCTTTATATTTCCTTCAGGATCTAATATAGTGTGATTCCATTCCTCTTTTTGCTGTACAGCAATTATAATCAAATCATCAGACAGAAAAGGACCTCAGCAGATGATCAAATTAATGAGGATAAAATGAAATCCAGGATTTAAAAGCTCCTTATAAACTACTACATGCTTTACAAGTGTTAGATATTATTTTCTCCATTATTAATAGAAAGGATCTGATGTAGAAATTCTAATATAAAAAGCACTTCAGTTAAAATTTTCCAAATATCTAAAAGTGAGGCCATGTATTTCTATTTAAGCAAATGTCAAATTTGATATGTACTTATACTTTATTATATTTTTTTCAAATCTCTACTCAGGGTTATTCTGAAGTTCTCTAATGGAGTAATAAGTAACTGAGTTCATGTTTACCTTTTCATCTTCATTGTAAGCATCTTCAGAGTAGGAATCATGTCATTCATCTATGTATATATAAAACCAACGTCATGTGAGAAAATATGGATGAAAATTCCTTAGAAACTGTAAAGAATGATGCAGACTCTGTATTCCTTGTAAACCATAAAGGGCTACACAAACTGCCTTGCACCCTAAAGAATCAAGAAAGAAGGAATAGTACTCAATGAATGTTAGTTAAATTTAAATTATTTGAATCAAAGGATTGGGGTTCAAAAAGTTGAGCAGAGCCCAGTCGGTGTGGCTCAGTGGATTGAGCATCGTCCCATGGCCTGAGAGATCCTGGTTCGATTCCCCGTCGGGGCACATGTCCGGGTTTTGGGTTTGATCCCCAGTGGGGGGCGTGCAGGAGGCAGCCAATCGATGTTTCTTTCTCACATCGATGTTTCTATCTCTCCCTTCCCCTCTCTCTAAAAAAATAAATAAATAAAAACATTTTTAAAAAACAGTTGAGCAGAACAGAGATGTCATAGTTATATAACAACGAGTCTACTGCTGAACCCTTTCTCAGGTTTATTGCTAAGATTTTATTGAACAAGTTTTGAATCAAAAACAAAAGGAAGAATTTAACCCCATCTTTACAGTCAGAATCCAATGAATATTAACTTGCTAAGAATGTCTAGAGTGAATAATATCTGGTAACCCTGATCCTAATAAGAACTGTAGAGAGAATTTTATTACAAAAAATGATAAATAAAAATAGAGAAAAGATACATTGTGCAATAGATGGACAAACAACAGCCATTCTCTAGTTTACCAACTGCTTTAACATGACTGTAAAGTGTCTAAAAATAAAGCAACTGAAATACAATTCATTTATGAGCACTATATTCTATCATCTTACATTTTGCCTTTATAACAGTATTACAATTATATAAATCTAAATTGTTTGGCTCATCGTCAACGTAAAATTCAAATAGAAAAAAATTGCAACAGAATGAAGAGATTCAAAAAGTGAAATGAAACTTTTTTCAGATTTACACAAACTAAGTCACCAATTCACCCTTTGCAACCACCTCTGACTGCATAATCTGGTGAAATTTATGTGAGTTTTTTTTATGTTATCAATCTCCTACCACAATATTTTAATCAATACAAATTTGAACGCCCTCCTACAATATTCTTGCGAAGTCTTGAGTCCTTTAACAAACAGTAGTCATTGTTTTTTTCCTTCTTATCACTTTTAATTCCTAGTTTTGCTATTACTGTCAGAACTACAACATCCTTTAAAAAGAAAAGTAAAAGAGAAAAGTAGCTGACTCTAAGATATTACCATGAATCATTCAGTAGTAACATTCAACACAACAAACACTTTCACTAGCAGTTCTAATATTTTCCTATTTGCTTTATTGGGCATACTTGGGTGTTCAAAGCAATTTGCTAACAAAATGTCTGTTACAGTTAGACACAGTAAGTTAGCCTGTAATTAGGAGATATAGGACCTCACCAGGCTTAATTGGGAATGCCTGCCTTTGGTCTGTTTCCTAGATGAGAGAAAGCAACGTGCATTAGGGGAGAAGTTCAATATGTCAACTGGTAGAATGCACACAATACCTACCTAACGGCAATCAATTCATCATCAACCTCTTTATCATGATGACTTTGTCAACTGTTTGTTCATTAGCTTCTCATGCACAAACACCACAGGCAGATATCAAATCACCGTAAATGCCAGCTATTACAGAATCGAAGGGAACATGTAAATAAGACTACATATTTAAAAAAGGAATATAAAATATTTGAAACATTTCTTTTGATAAAGTTTTACATTCTACAACCTCAAAATCTCATTTCAAAAATGTATAACAAAACTTGCTTCAGTAATGTATTATTACTGATACTATCCTGCTGATGAAATTCATGTTAATGCTGTTAATCTTTATCTTCTTCTTCATCATCACCATACTTACAGAATGCTGCACTGAAAATAAATTCAAAATAAATAGTACTTCTAAAATGAATGTATTCAAAGAGGATATTCCTTAAAATTATGATAATTATAAACTGGTTGGGGGAATATTTTTAATAAAAAATTTCCTCAATGGATTTATTGGAGGTTTAACTTGAAACACATTTAAAATATAACTTTTTGGGAAATATCCTACATTATTAAAATTCCTAATTTAGTCCAGTTGTCTGCAGGTTTACTTAGGTCAGTGCTCTGACCTAGGCCTGTCCACCATATCGTCACCACATCATAGCAACACTGTCCATTTGATTAAGGAAGAACATACAAGCTCTGAAAATTTAATGAGCTCTGTTCTGTAAAGTGAGTCTGAAGGACAAAGGGCTGTTGTTAGTGTGTGTGTGTGTGTGTGTGTGTGTTCTTATAAACGTTGACTGACAAACATTTAGTACTTATATTCAAATTTACAAAATAAAAGATTCTCAGGTCTATATGCTAAGAAAGAAGCAAAAACATGGAAATGTTTCAAAACACATATTATCCCTAAACTTAATTTTAACCATAGAACGTGACCTTTCTATTCTCCCGTTAACATCTGCTGACAATTAGCAAAGCCAACTGCTTCTCCTCCTTCTGTTGTGACTAATCAGAAATAAAAGTCACACATCCTAAGCTGCAGAGCAGGAGTGAAAAGAAGCCCACAGAGCACGGATAAGCCCCAAACCCTAAATAACCTCATGGTGGTCATTCACTCAGCTCTAGGAAGCACAGCGCTCCTGCATTCTCATCCTTCAGTTTTAGGCTTTAGAAACAGAGTGTGCATTTCCTCAAAGAGCAGGAACACAGGAGGCCTTTACTGTCTAAGACCTAAGGGAAGGGTGCTCACCTCCTCCCTGATGGTGCGGTTTCATATGGTTTGACATTACCAGTCACCTTTTGCACCAACTTGTCCGCCAAACTTTCAGAACATAATATATCCTGCTACTTTTTCAGAAAAACCAAAAAAAAAAAAAAAAGACTCCCTTCCAGTGATGAGGCCTAAAATATGTATTTCTCAAAATCATTATCATACACATTTTTCATCCATTCTCTATATATAGATGGCCACATACACTAAATAACATAAAGCAAAATCTGCATCTCTATACATTCAGTTCATTTGAACAGCATTTATTCAATGCAATAGTTAAAAGCATAGGCTTTAGAATCAGAGAGACCAGGGTTCTAAGTGTGATGAGGCCTTTTATTAATAGTGTGAGTTAGACAATTTACTTAACTTCTTTGAGCCTCAATTTGCCATATATAATTTGAGAATAATAAATTATTATTGTGAAGATTAGATAAGATGATGCATGCTAAGTGCTTCGCATTTTGCCCCCTGACCTCTAGAATAGAGTAACCCCCCCCCCCCCCGCCTTACAGGAGCCTCTGAACCAGGTTGGTTTGTTGTTGGGTTTATAAATGTATTATATATTTATACTTATTACATATGTAAATATATATTTAATTCTCTTTTTTTTCTTCCCTCACTCACCTCCAAATTTTTCTCTCCCAGGTGAAAATGGACAGAAGAATATGGTAACAAAGAGAAAGTTTGGTTAATAAGTGTTCAGAATTTGAAGGAAGAATCAATTAATTTCCCATTCCTCCTCATTTACTACTACACACACACACACACATGCACACGCACACGCACACGCACACATGCACGCACACACTTACATATAATACTTGGCTTTAATTCACTCAAATGGCTGAGCTGCTAAGACATACCATATACCAAAGTGACCAAATCTGAGTCACAGCTTTTGTATATATATCTGTCAGCAGATTTAGCTACCTTTTAGCAACAAAACCTTTTCAAAATGAAAAAAATAAAATAAAATAAATGAGAAAGATCGCATTTCAGCTCCAAAGTGAAGCTAACTCATGTTGTGATTATGCAGTGTTAAAAGCCAAATATAATGATATAAGAAATTAAATCCCTGGGCCTCTATAGATTTCAAATCAGGACATACTACATGGAAAGACAATAAAAATTTGACCACTGTTTCTTAGAATAACGAACAATCAGAGCAAACAGACACCTGCTAGATATCAACAGCAACATTTGATTCTAAAACAATTTCTAGTCTGGTACGGAAAACACATGTATCTAAAAACATATATCTTTTAAATATTAGGATAAGATAAACATTTTCAAGATAAACAATAGTAATCAGAATTTTCATCATGGAAATAAATACTCTGTCCAATAACAAGAAAATAATTTAATTCCTAAAATTAGTATCAACTTATTTTTATTAATTTATAGAAATATTTAATTCTACATTTAAAAAAATACCAATTATAAAAATTATTCTGGATTTTTCCCCAAACAATCAAAAGTATAGAATCTGAGTCACTTAATATTTCTCAAAAGTAAAAATATAAGTAATTTGATCAATATAATTTCCTCAGACCAAAAGCTCTGGTAGAGAGAATATTTTCTTTGCCTTCAGATCACTGAGATGGGAAATACAGGGGAGGACTTTGTTTGAATGCCCTCTGCACTGAGCCTGCCAGACGCACTGCTAGTATATTAAAAATAACCTGACTCAGAAAACTTCATCTGCTGTGGTTCCAAAAAGTATTGACCAATTAGTAATTTTTTCTTGATGGGGCATACAAAACTATCTATAGTAAAATCCTTAATAAGACAAATTTTTATAAGTCTGATTTTGCATTTCTGTCCATGAGGGTAATTTCAGTGGCAACACTGATAATATTGTACTGTGTGGATAAATCAGTGACAAAGACTTGGGCTGGGCTGTGTTTTCAGCATTACCTGCAAGGCTGAGCAAGTGTTTTTAACTCCTCTACACCTCTCACCTGCACCACTGATAAAACACCTTCTGTACATATATCACAAAGTTATGATTCTCAATTCACTTTGAAATAAAAATCTCCAGTTATAAGGGCAAAAGAGCTTAAATCATCTTGCATGTTCAATAAGAACATATGCTGGGGGCATTTACCTAGTAAAACCAAACAAAATCATTCTGCTCAAATGTCCACACATCAAGGAATACATTTTCTTTCCTATAGGAATTCTTTAAAAGCCTTAGTTTTACAATGGTACTCCTTTATTTAATTCAATGTACATTTTGGTAAACACAGAAGCAAGATTGTATCATAGAAAATGCCCATGTATGGCACATACTTGCTTCTTTTTTTTTTTTTAATTTTCTCATATATGGACATCTTTTTTATTCAATTAAAAAATAAACTCCATCATACCATATATTTTAGTCCCTCACACATTGCCTGACATGCTCAACAGAAAGTTACATGTATTCATTCATTTGTCAAATATTTATTGAGCACTTGTTGTGTGGCATTTCCTAAGCTAGGCATAGAAATACAGCCGCCAAAGACACAGCCAGTCTCTGCCTCTACAGAGTGTACAGTCTAGACGAGGAGAATTTAAGCAAATACTTGTTTAACTTTCATTCAAATATTCACTGAGTCACTGTAGGTCAATAACAAATACCCATATACCTTCATATTTACAATTTTGATCATTGTTCTAGGTAAATAAGTTGCCATGAGTTTATATCTCAGATGCACTTAGATATCACAGCAGGTCTTTATGAATTCAGTCAAGCAATATTTGTTGAGCTCTTACGGAAGCGAGAGGTTGCACCGAGCTGTGGGCTACCCTGCCTCCGAGGTGGGAGCTCCCTGCACTGTGCGCCTCTGCCCGGGTCCCGCGTGTACTACACACGCCAGCGCCTTGACCATCCTCCACTAAGGCCCACTGCTCTATAGCGAGATTGTTTTCAGAATGATAAGAACAAAATTCAGATGCACAAGTCGGGTAACAAAATCTTAGTTTTTAAAAATACTACAGAAATGTTTGGCTAATTATCAGGTGTGCACATGACTTAATGTTTTAGCGACTGAGATATGCCTATTGAAGTCCCTTCCAAGGTCTGTTACCAAAGGGGGCAGCAAAAGGAGTAATGCTGTCTCCAGTTTGTACTGTAAGAGTCTGCTTGGAACCTGATCTACCCAGCTTGGAGATATATCTAGTTCAATGAGGGAGAGGGTGGACCGAGGGCAGGTCCCTACAGACATAAAATATGATTCTAAAGTGAGCTAAACTGCTTCTAATAAAGACCTTCTATTAATAACCCTTCTGGGTTTGATGGATCACATCAGTGGAACAAATAAAAAGATGTTCTTGTGAATTGAGGGTGGTGGCTCTTCCTTCCCAAGAATCAAAAAGGAGGGAACCAGCCCTGCCTTACCTCCCTCTCCAACCCATTTACTAGTGTTGGAAAGGAGCCTCCAGGGCCTCCGAAACAATTAAAACTTGGTCTGCTCTCTCAGGAGGGGAGGTCTGCATGCGCAAGCCGGCAGGCACTGCAAAGCACCTCCGCGAGCCAAGTGCTGGCACCAGGGCTAAGCTGTGACATTACACGCTAGAGGACAAAATCAGAAAAGCAGAGTGGGGATAATTTTGAAACCTGCCCTCCTTCTTCACCCTAGTCTAGCTTCCAATCTCCATGTCACACCCCCTCACCCCCCGCCACCAAACAAACCAGAAGAGGCAAGCGAGGAGATAAGCCCACCACTGAGTGTGCACAAGAAGATGGGCCGGAAGGGTAAGTCGTTTCTTTGAGCTCATCTCACATGCAGCCAGCTGAATATAAATTTCCCTCTATCTCATCAAGCTCTCACTGTTTGGCCTCCTCTGACTGATATTGGCTCATCATACTTAATCTAGGGTGAAATTTCCTCGTCTGAGCTAAATTACTCGCAGCCATCAAGGGAAGCGATATTTATTTTTCGTGGGGCTAATGACCTGTCCCCCAGACCCACCCACTGATGGTTATTTACTGGGGCCCAGATGCTTGAGCTCAAAATGAGTGCTAATGTCAGCAGGTGCCATCCCTCATTCAGCTCCGTGATTGAATTGGAGCGATCCCATTGACATTGACTCTGTGACTTTTAAGGCCATTACCCTCAGCCAGAGATGAACCTCTCATCATGGCTATGACAGTGACAGCTGATTAGCGACAAATTACAAGCAGGAAGGTGCAGAGGCTTTATTGGGCAGGGCAGGGCCAGTGGTACGGGTGAGAGGTGTGGGGGGAGAGAGCAGGAGGAAGAGAGAGAGATGGAGGGGCGAGAAGAGAGGAAGCAGAGGGAAAACGTCACACATCCCTCTCCTTTTCAGTGTGTTGTTTGATCAATTCTTAACTGTCGCCCCTGAGCACATTTATGTTTTGCATCCATTTATGTGTTATATTTAAACACACAGAGATTCGTGTGTGTACAAACAGACACCCATGGCTCAACGCATAAACCCTGAACAGGCGAACACTCTCCTCCAGGAAATTCAGGCTGTAAAAGAGAACTTGACATTGAAAAGAAACAATAACCTGTAGGCAATTCAGGCACAAAAAACGTTTTATTAAACAAAGCAAATAACTATTTTCTCTGTTTTCTTTTTGTGTATTTTAAGTTGTACTGACAAAAAGAAGTCTTTGGGAATTTTTGTTTAGAGAATGTTTTTACAGTTTGCGGCCAGATTGCTTTCGTGGGGCCTTCTGTGGATTGCTGCTTAAAGAACATGTGTGTACACTCTGAATATGATCTTAGACGGCAGCTCATTTTAAAAAGCCACTCAGTTTCTCAAACTGTTTATTCGGTAGACTTTAAATCATAGCGTTTTGGATTTTTAACTCAAATATAAGAATTAGAAATTATTTCCTGACACCCTTTAAGATGAAAAGGTTTTTTACTTTGTTTTCTGTTGAGGGGGTGTGGACTGGGGTGGTTTGTAGCTGTTCAAGTGACTCAAATCTTTAATATCCACAGTGAAAATATCTGAGAATTTTAGACAACTTGGAGTATTGAAAGCTAAAACTCGAAGAGTAAAAAACACTGACAGTTGTATGTCAGTTGTACGTTAAATAAAAATAAAATTAAAATTAAAAAACAGTGACACTGATTTTGAGACCTCGACACATGTTACTAAGTAGCAGTTTGGACAAATGCCCTGTGTCCAGGCACATGTACCGTGCTGGGAACAGATTCAGAGCAGCCACAGTGTCCTCAGCATCAGCCTGGTCGGTGGCCCCTGCACAGCCCCCAGCAGTTAACCCGACAGCCAGAGGCATGAGAACGCCCCACCCATCCACCCGAGCCATGCAAGCACCAGAACACAACCAAGGGAAAAATTATAGTGCCTCCTGCCTCTTGATATTTACAATTAATCTTCTTTCAGTCCTCCTTCCTTCCACAACTTGTGTTCTTCTTGATTCACATACACTTTCTTAGAAGTACCTTCCACCTGTTCTGGGACCACTCCCAACATATCTGGTAGTAAATATAATATGTTAAAACTGTAACAAAATACAACACCTCTTACAAGATTCTATCGTGTCTGGTGGAAGCTGACTAAAACGTTTGCAGAAATGTGAAGAGGGCAGGAGCTGGTCACGCACCCCTCCTCCCAGCTCTGGGGCCCGTGCGTCAGGTTGGAAGCTTGAAATGGCCAGGGGGAGAATACAGACCACACAGAACTCAGCAAACGCTACGATTCAAGCCTTGTGTTGTATTTTTGTGTTTCCTCTTCCCGGAGAGCCAGTTTCACATTCACCAGCACACCACTGTGCACATTGCTGTCGCCATTCAGAAACATATTTGAATGCTGGGGCAAGGCCAGCATCTGGGATGTCAGGGAGGGTAGGTAAAGAGAAATGTGGCCCTGCTGCATGCTTTTGTGTCTTCCTGCTGAAAATTTTCATTGTGAGTGTCCATGACAGATGTGCCTATTTGAGAACGATGGCCAGAAGGGCCAGCAGCGGACTTCCTGTTAAATGCTATTACACAGAACCCATGGTGGGACCAGTGAATACTGAGTAGCCATTGTCTTACCATGATAAAACAAAATTTATTCGCAGCATTTTTGCTTGTCTCATATTTGAAAGGGGCTTTTCTTATTGGAATAGGAATGTTCAAGGTAATCAAATGAAAAACACAAGCTCAGCTGACCCTAGGCAATAGAGCAGCGGTTCTCAACCTGTGGATGGCGACCCCTTTGGGAGTCAAACGACCCTTTCACAGGGGTCGCCTAAGACCATCGGAAAACACATATTTCCGATGGTCTTAGGAACCGAGACACCGCTCCTCTATCCGTCTCCAGGCGGTTCCGCCCACGTGCAGATACACCCACATACAACATGAGGAACTGTATTAAAGGGTCCGGCATTAGGAAGGTTGAGAACCACTGCAGTAGAGGAAACTGACCATTGCACTGTTCTTTTAGAAATTGCATAAAATAATAATGAGTTTAGAAATCTCAGTCATCAGAGGCCCCTAGAAACCTGGTTTTCCTCTCTTGTGCTCTGTCTCAGACAATGGCTGTACCATCCACCCAGGTGCCCAAGAACCACCCAGAAGTCATCCTTAATGCTTCCGTAGCCCTCACACTCAACTCCAGCACCACTGAGCAGTGGAATCCTGCAGATCTCACCTAACGTTCCTGTGGTTCATTCACTTCTCTAGTCAGGCAGCCGCTGCTCCAATTCAAAGCACTGTGGAATCTCACCTTGACTATTCCACAACCTGCACACTGGCTTCCCGGTGTCTGAACTTCAAGTCCTCCACGCCGGTCTCTGAGCAGCCATGGCCAGGCAAACAACTGACCAAGTCACTCTCCTGCTCAAAACTGCTGAATAGCTTCCAGAGCCCTTAACATGAGCTACGAGCCCTAGCTGACCTGACTCCTGCTGTCCTCTCCAAAGTCATTGCTCAATAATCTCCATTACACTCTATGACTGGGCTATACTGAACGTCCCTGGGTAATAATTTTAATGTGCTGTGCTCACTTGCCCTTGGGCTCTCTCTCACTTAGAATATTCTTATTGCCCTCCCCAAACTTTGCTGACTCCTACTTATCCTGCAAATCCAAGACTACATACAGAAAGCTGTCCTTGACCTTTCAAGGACAGCTGGTTGGATGTCCCTCCCTCCTTGATGTTCTTGTGGGACCCTATAAAAGCAGTTCCCACACTGAATTCTGACTACTGATCTCCCTGTTGGCCTCACTGGCATATCAAGTTTGTTCACTACTACATCATCTGCTCCCTGCAAGTGATGTGCACATAATAAAGATTCGATAATATTCATTGATTGACCAGATGAACAAAATGAATTAAACTGAACAGTGAGTCCTGGTATGTAGTGAGAAGGCTGTGCCCTCAAGAAACAGTGGGCCTTGGATTTCAAAATGGTCCTCGTTGTGTATTCCTGCCAGCTTCGACGTCCCCTTTTCCCGAGCTCTGTCCTCATTCACCAGGTAAAACTGGCTTCTCTAGAGGACTCACCCACACAGTGTCTAACTGCTTATACCCTGATGTGGGTTTTTGGAGTCCTCTACACTCTTTCCGCACCTGACTCTGAGCCTAGATGTCTCAGCTTCACCTTGACTACTCTGGCCTGTGCACCCACAGCAACTTTTGATCACCTACTAGGTATTTTTATGCAAAAGGCAAAAGGCATTGCTTTGTAGTAAACCAAATAGTGAAAGGCTATTTCCGAGGAATAATCCTTTTCCAACCACAGGACTGCATAGCTATTTTGAACATTGCATATACGAGTTTACTCTCTAAATCCTCTCCTCAATCCCTCTGAATTATATTCCTCTTGTAGGAAGAAAGAGAGACAGAAATGATCAAAGTAAAAGACTGTACGTGAAACCCAAGGTCTAAAAAGAGACAAGCAGAATTCCAGAGGCTCACCGAAAGAGAGTGGGGTCAGAGCCATCTTCCAAGTGTGGTTCTGGAACCAGAAAAGATAATAGCAAGTGCAAGGGCATCAGAAGGAAGGTGAAGGCAGTTTCAAGTCCGTACCCTAGAGTGGCCATTTATACAATTCACCAGGGAACCCAGCCCAAGGAGACAGGTGCAGAGCCCAAGCACACGAGAATGACACTCACAGCAGTGTGACCCTGAGCAAGCTGCTCACCTTCTCTACACCTCAGTCTCCACCTGGAAAAATGGGATTAATCACCATATATACCTAAGAGACGTGCTTAGGCCATTACCTGGCACATATTAAGTGTTTAATTAATAACGGTGATTAGTATTACTATTATTATTTAGTTTGAAATGAATTCAGATAGTGGCCCAATCACACCCATATATTTTTCTCCATGTAACAACAGTAGTATTATTTAATATTTATCCCAAGAATTCCTGGATCTGTAGAGATTTGGTAGGTCAATAATTAAATCACCCTGTTCCTCCTCCTGAGTTTGGAACTAATAGAGAAATAAATAGATGCATAATTCCGACAGATGGAGATCAACATGTCAATTGTATTACTGGTAAAGTTGGGCAGGAGAATATGGGTGAGCTGTGCAGCCACAGAGCTGGCTGACACTCCCCTGACTCGGACGCACACACCTGGGCACCGGCAGTTGGACCAGCACAGTGCAGAGCTGCGCTGCCAAGTTCACTGCCAAGCAGGGTGAGCTGACCAAACTGCACCCTCTGCGTGAGCCTGGGAGGCACTGGGCCACATTGTTTGCTTCTCCTCCTAACTCTCCTTTCAGACCAGGCTTTCCTTCTCCAGGAGTAGAGAGGAGCCAAGGACCCTCTGGCTATGCTCCCCCCTACAGACAGGGTTGGCCACCTCCCATGGCCACAGCCACTTTGCCCCCAAAATGCTTGGTTTAGACACCACTACAGAATATATATATTTTCTCCATCCATAAAAACCCACGGCGCTATGGTTCTGTTAGCCCAACTTTTCTTTCTTGACAGAAAACACTGTTAGACCATTTAACTGCATAACTTGTGAGAGATGCTGAAGTATTGCAAATTTCCCACTGTGGTCCTTGCGATCCTTGTCTCCTGCAGCAGTTCCTCCCGCCCTCTTGCACACAAGCTCAGCCTCTAACTGTGCCTCTCCGGCCCTCTTGACAAAATCCAAATTGCCCAACAATCACTGCTCATCCACAGAACAAATTCTATCTCCTCTGAGAACTGTCCTTAACCAACTATCCCAGAAACTGGGTGAACTTCTGCCAGCCCCTGCCTGGTGAAGCCCTATAAAACATTTCACATCTTTCTCCAAGTTAAAATGCTCCTTCAAACACAGCATTATCAAATAAAGACCTAGGCTAATGGTGCTCTGGTTTCTTTCTTTCCACATTGGCATTCTCCGTTGGATCGTTCCACCAGATACATGGGCTCAAACTGGCTGCAATACCAATTGCAACGCATCTTAAATAAATGTGATGCATGAATCTATCAAACTAAGACATTTTAGAGAAGTATTCATTGTTAGGTCTGAGAGAAAAGGGCTGTTGTTGGCTTCACAATAAACTTGAGTTTCCTTACATGGCCCTCATGATCTGCCTATTCAACTGTGGCCTTCTCAGCAAGTTCAGTTTAATATATTAATCGCAATGTGATTTTAGCATGACATGGCAAAATGATGTATGTTAGAGACTGCACACACACATACACACACAAAAAAACAACCCTCAAGAATGATGAATAAAAAGTAAACTTACTTTACCAGCATACCCAAAGCAACATAACCCATGGCCCGCAGTGCTCATCACTGCAAACAAGTCATAAGATTACTTGTTCACAACCTATTTTGTGCAGCAAAACTCAAATGGTAGAAAATGTCAATGGCAATCACTTTGTGGTACTTCAGATGGCTGTGCAGTGAAACTGTCCCTGAGCCTCTGAGTCCAGCCTGCTGGAAGCTAAAGCAGAAGTGTGACCAGAGAATGAGGAAGAAGAATGGGCCTGAGACCCCATGAGGGGCCCATTCACCAGGAGAGGTTTGTGAGACTGAGCATCCGAACAAGATAATGTTCTCCTCACCATTCTGACTGGTCAATTTGGATGACATATTTTGGGCATCTCTGCTGATTCCATGACTGCAACTTGTACACCGTCCACAAATCCCCATCTGCAGCTACAGATGGTCCACAATTTTTTTCCAGTGTTTATAACAGCTCTTATAGGTGGGGGAGGGGAGAACGGAGGTTTCAGCCAAGCTGCCCTAGTCAGGTGAGTGTGCAGTCCTGTTGAACTACAGTGCGTCCAAACAACACATTTACTGAACTATAACTTATTCAGTAATGGCAAACCATGTCTCAAGAATTACACTGCAGAAACACACAGACACTACCTAGCAGAAAATCATTTTTGGTACGTTGCACATCATTGATCTTTAAAAATTATTGAATGAGGGGAAGCTCCCCTTTTAGTATAATTTACACTTCCAATTACAGCCTAGATGCCATAAAGCTGTGCTCTCCAATACAATACCACTAGTCACATTCGGCTATTTAAAGTAACAAACATTTAAAAATAAATACTAACATCTCCGTTTCTCCCTCACTAGACACATATGAAGTACTCAACAGACACATGTGGCTAGTGGCTACTGTACTGGGCCACCCAGAAAAAGAATACTTCCATTATCACAGAAATCTCTACTGGACAGGGCTTCCTCTGAGAAAAATGGCTTTATCAACTGTAGATCTTTTTGCCATTAATTTTTATTGACTCTTAACACCTCTTCAGTTACTCAATACTCTTTTCCTGTACCACAGACAACATACAATACTTTTTTACAAGATAAATGGCTCCTTTATGGAAGACACTAGAGGGACTCCCCTGAGATACCTTGAAAACCTATGGTGACCCATTTTCTCCAGACCATTAGGTAACTGAGTACTAGATTTTAGACTCGTTTCCTCTGTGGAGTTGAGATGACATATAGACTTAGAACAAATGCATTGTTCCAATAACTTCCTCTTCTTCCTCTACTTTGTTTGGCCGACTCACATTTGCAAATAGCTAACTGGGAGGGCTTCCCGAACTGCCTTACTGAACGTAATGGCCAACAGGATGCGAAGCAACCCTGTTCTGACCCTCACAACACAGGTCTATTATTCTTAGAGCCATATCCCAATTTTATCCATGAAAAAATTAATGCCTGGAGGAGTTAATTATTAATTTATTAAAATAATTCATTAGGCCCTGGCCAGTTTGGCTCAGCAGTTAGAGCGTTGGCCCGCGGACCAAAGAGTCTCAGGTTCAATTCCGGTCAAGGGCACATACATTGGTTGTGGTTCATCCTGGCCCTGGTTGGGGTGGTGCGGGAGGCAACCAGTCAATGTGTCCCTCTCACATCAATGTTTCTCTCTCTCCCTCCCTCCCACTCTATCTGAAGAGAAATAGAAAAATATCCTCAGGTGAGGATTAAAATAAATAAATAAATAAATAAATCATCAGAGCCAAGACATGAACCACATCTGTCTGACAACAAACTGTCGGCCTCCTACCACCACGGAAGACTTTCCCTTGCTAGCTGGGTGCCTTACCAAGCTCACGGGAGCTTACCCAACAACGCAGCAGTGAGCGCACCTGTACTATGATCCCTTGACTCTTTCCATGGGGTTTATGAGGCAAGAGGGAAACATGGGCCGGAAGCTACACCTATCATTGGCTCTCAAACCTGATACTTTTAACTTTACCCAGAATCTTGAGTGAGGAAAACGTCCCATAAATCCAGGGAAATCTTTAGTTGCTCACCTGGCACTGCAAATGACAATAGTGTACATTCATAAACACAAAAAGTCTGGCAAACAATGTTTATAGCTTTTACCTGTTGGTGGTCGATTGTTTTCCCTACTCCCTTCTTTCCAAAAAAAATGTTACTGATACTGAAAAATTACGCGTGAGAAAGACTGACATGTAGGTTTAGAGATGACTGAAAGGAAAGTTTGCTATTTCTCCATCAAAGCTTCAATCATGCAGTTTTTCACAAGAAAATGGACTCACATTGTTGGTGTCATTAACAAAACGTCCTTTCTGCCAACGGGTGTACTTGTTCTGTGCCAGTTGGCTGCTGCCTTGCCGAGCTGGGGCAGCTGCCCTTGAGCAGAGAGAGGCACAGAAGAACTGAAAAGCCTGTTGGGATTTCCTAAAATGAGAGGAGTTGTGTGCCTGTGTGTACGCACTGAAGAGGGTGTAAAATGACCTTCTCTTGCAAAGAAATAGGGATTATGTCATAACAGAGAACACAGATTGGTGAATAAAAACGCTTAAAGAGAAAACCTCAGGGCAGTTTCCCTAATTCTGGTGTTTAGGCTTGTCATCTTCAGGTGAAAGTGACACTTTTATTATTTCTCTTGTCATTACACTTTTATTATTTCTCTTGTCATTACTTTATTTCAAATCTGTTTGAATACCATTACCCAGGACAGCCCTGCAGACTGTGTTGAGGACTGCACACCTGGGGGGTGGGGGGAGGCCAGTCACATGACAGAGATCATATATTTGCATACTTATTTAAATAATAAAGTAACTTGTCCTTTAAAAATCAGGATATCATGATAATTTACCGTCAAACGATAAAATTTTTAAGGAAAGAATGTCTTTTTAAATAGATCTAAAATTGCCATAGGAGCTAGATGGTTGTTGTTTTTTAATAATTCTACATGAAGACCTTTAAGATAGAAAAATGTACTTGTTAACATTGTGATTGATTCTTTTTATCACAAGATAATTTAACTTTTAGAATAAAACATATTTAAGAACATGCCTATTTGAGTCCATTTATAAAATCAATAAACCATATGCATTCATTTTTTTTCATTCATTTGTTCATCCAACAGATATTTTTATATGTCTGTTATGAGGCTGCCAATACGATAGGTACTGGACATTTAACAGTAATTAAAATTCAAGGTGGCCTTAAATTAAATAATAAATGTAAAACAATCATAATAAAAATACTTACAATATTTTTGTGTGAAACTAGACAAGTTTACATAAAAGTTTATATTTTAAAAATAACATGTAAGAATATCCACAACAATGGGAAAAAAAGAAGAGCTATCTGAGGAAGAGATATATGAGACATTAAACAGATCATAACTAAAACAGGAAGACCCTGGTCCATAAATAGTTAGACAAGTAAAATAGAAAGTTCAGAAATAGACTCAAATACATATGGTCACTTACTGTGTAATATAGGTAACATCTCAAATTATGGGTACAGAAATACATTTTAAAAAATTGTTTTGGTACTATGGAATATCTATTTGAAAAATGATAAAGTAGAATGTTTATCTCACATCATATACAAAAATAAATTTCAGTGGATCAAAGATCTAGTACAAGACATGAAGCTACACATATACCAGAAGAAAGCTTTCTAACTATGGCTTAAAATCCAGATTCAATGAAAGAAAGTATTGATACATTTTATTAAATACAAATTTAAGAAAATACCATAAGCAAAGTCAAAAGACAAATGAAAATGAGGGAAAAATATTTACAATAGATAAAATGAGACAAAAAGCTAATGTCCATATTAAATAGAGAACTTTTGAAATAAAAAAAAAGAAAAACCCAGAAACCTAATAGAAAAATGGGCAAAATATACAAGGAGACAACTGACAAAAAAAATAAATTAAAAAGTGGCTCCTAGACATATGAAAAGATATTCAAGCTCTTATATAAAACTACACTGAACATTTCTCACCTATCAGAATAAAAAAAAAATTCAAAAGCTTGACAACATATTCTGTTGGAGAGGCTATGGGGTAATGGACATTCTAACACATCACTTCCGCGAAGGCAGAATGGTGCAGTGTGGGAAGGGAAGCTGAACAACATCCAAGAAAACTGCATATGCATTTACCCTTTTATATGGCAATCACACTTCAAGGAATTTTCCCTGAAGACATACTTCTAACATCACAAATATACATGTA
Organism: Tadarida brasiliensis; assembly: GCA_030848825.1. Taxonomy (NCBI): domain Eukaryota; kingdom Metazoa; phylum Chordata; class Mammalia; order Chiroptera; family Molossidae; genus Tadarida; species Tadarida brasiliensis. The sequence continues at coordinate 55,749,421 of CM061257.1, read as the reverse complement.
TAAAAAGTTATTCACTGTGGCCCTATCTACAATAGAGAAATATGGAACTATCTGAAATGCTCATATACAGTAAAATATTGAATAAACCATGATAAATCCTCAAAATGTAAAAAGGAATAAGAAAAGATCTCTATGAATTATAGGAAGAAATTTGCTGTCTATGATGTTAAGTGGGAGAAAAGAGTATATATTATATAAATATGTATAAAACATAGAAAATGTACTGCCTTTTGTTTAAAAAAGATATACAAAATATATACTTGTTCTTCAAAAAGAAACAAAAGGAAGGGAAACCAAAAATTAATAAAATTGGTTACGAGCATGTATGGGCAGTGGGGGTGGGGAGTAGGAACAAGATAAAAGGAAGGAAGAGGGAGTGACAATTTTTAGAATAATTTTTTGTTTAGTCTTGATATTTGGAACCACATTAGTGTTTTACATATACAAAAAAAAAATAATTAAAACAATCAGACAAACTACCAAAAACTAAATATAAACTTTATTCATTCAACAGTGAATACAGCCCGGCCAGTGTGGCTCAGTGGTTGAGCATTGACCCATGCACCAAGAGGTTGCCAGTTTGATTCCCACTCAGGGTACATGCCCAGGTTGTGGGCCCAATCCCCAGTGGGGGGCATGCAGGAGGCAGCCAATCGATGTTCTCTTTCATCAATGTTTCTATCTCTCTCTCTCTCTCCCTTCTTCTCTCTCTAAAATCAATAAAGAAAAAAAAATTTTTTAAACAAAAACAATAAACACAGAGTAAAGTCAGTAATACGGCAAAATAGGAGGCTCTAGTCCTCAAACCACCACAGAAACACTGATTTGGTATATTTCAATACTGAAAAAAATCTCCAATTATTTTATTTTAATGTATGTAAGTTATACTTGCAAAGCTATCACTATTTCTATTGTTTAAACTCTGGTGATACAGAACTCTTAAAAATGTCTTTTTGCGTTTTATAAAATCAAATTTAAATGACAATGATAAATAAAGTTATATGTGTATATTTTTTTAAAAATTAATAAATAACCACCCAGGCCCCGGGTGGCTCAGTTGGTTGGAGTGTTGTCCAGTACACCAAAAGGTCTGCTGTAGGTTCAATTTCTGGTCAGGTCACATACCTAGGATTTGGGTTCGATCTGGTCAGGGCATGTATGGGAGGCAACTGATCAATCAATGTTTCTCACTCACATAGATGTCTCTCTCTCTCTCTCTCTCTCCCTTCCTCTCTCTCTACAATCAATAAAAACATGGGATTACATTAAACTAAAAAGCTTCTGCACAGCAAAAAAAAAAAAAAATCAACAAAATGAAGAGGCAACCTACAGAATGACAGAAAATACCAGCAAACCATCTATCTGATAAGATGTTACTATTTAAAATACATCAAGAACTCATGTGACTCAATATAAATAAAAAGTAAATAAATAAATGATCTGATTTTTAAATGAACAAAGGACCTGAATAGACATTTCTCCAAAGAAGACATACAAATGCCAACAGATATATGAAAGGGTGCTTATCATCACTAATCATCAGGGAAATACAAATCAAAACCAGGGTGAGATATCACTTCACTCTTGTTAGGATGGCTATTATTTAAAAACAAAAGATAATAACTATGGTGAGCATGTGGAGAAAAGGGGACACTGGTAAACTGTTGGTGAGAATATAAATTGCTGTTGGTGAGAATATAAATTGGTACAGCCATTATGGAAAACAGTATAAAGACTCCTCAAAAAATAATAAATAGAAATACCATATGATCTAGTAATCTCACTTCTGGCTATTTATGCAAAGGAAATGAAAACACTAACTCAAAAAGATAAATGCACCCATGTTCATTGCAGCATTATTCACAATAGCCAAGACATGTAAACAACCTAAGTGCCCACCATGAATGGATAAAGAAAAATGTGATACACACACACACACACACACACACACACACACACACACACACACTGGTGTATTATTCAGTCATAAAAAAAGAAGGCAATTTGACTCTATATTCTGAGTCTAAAGACAAAAGAACTGCAAAGAAATCTTGAATTCTACTTAGTAAGTTTATTGTCAGTGGAGGTTAAGAATAAGAAGTATTTTAAAACTATTTTAAGTGTATTATATGATTAAGCAAGTGAGTAAATATAGTAAATAAATTTATAAATTTGGGGATCCAGGGTTCTCATTGTGGGAGATTAGAGATACAAATAAGGAATGGAGAAAGTAATGATTAACCTGGAGGTTCTGCATACAAATTAGAAGTATCAATATGAGAGTGAGAGAAAAGAAGAACTAAACAGAATTGGGGGTGGAGGAATTTCCTTGCTCTTTTTGCAATTAAAGGGCAGGGGCATCTGAAAACAATGACATTGCAATAGCCACAAGCACACCTGGTACCTAATTGTGGTTCCTAAATATCCTAAGAACTAGGGCTCCTTGGAATATGACATTTCAGGAATATCTTTTTGCTCCAAGAATTAAGGAATTCCTCAAAAATTATGGAAACATGAAAGAAAGAAAAAACTTAGAAGCCCGCTTAAAGGGGCTCCCATCAGCCACATTTGGGACAATTTGAGCATAAAAGTGAATAGTGATAGTAACTGATTATAACCAATACAAATTTTAAAAGCCCATAAAGTCATGCTGCTAATTACTTAAAATGATAGAAGAAAAAAATCCCTTCTTTACATTAAAATGTCAACTAATATTAATTTTAAAAGCCGAAATCATAAGTATACAGTAGAGAAACTGATGAACACATTAGCCAAGCAATCAAACTAATATCCCCAAATAAAGAACAAACTTACACTATGTGCCCCTGATGTGATATACTGTGAGGGACACAAGGTCACTTGTGTCATATTTCCGATAAAAATGCATAACTTACTCATGAGAAAACATTCAGACAAACCTCATTTGAGGAACATTCTACAAAACAACTGAAATCCCTTTTAAAAATTCAATGCATGACGATTTTCTGCTAGTGGTGCTTGCTGGCTAAAGCCAATCAGGCCTCAGCAAAGAGGTCCGGGCGATGCAGTACATAAAGATCAGTCTACCAGGGCGAAAATTAGAGTGAAGACGGATAAAGAGTAGATCTGGGGGAAGGGAGAAAATGGAGAAATCAGCTACAAAATACCTACAGCAAACTTCATACTTAAAATATTGAAAGCTTTCCTTTTTTAGATCAGAAAATTTACAAAATACCTGTTATTATTCTTTATATTTAACATTATCCTGAAGATCCCAACCAGTGCAATAAAACAAGAAAAAAATAACATTATATAATATAATGATAGAAAGTGGCAAATAAAAGTGTCATTACTTGAAGAAGAGCTCATAGTAGACTATCCAAAGAATCTACAGATAAATTATCAAAATGAATCATTGAAAATCATTATGCTGTGCATCTTAAACTTATACAGTAATGTATGTCAATTTTTATCAGTAAAACTATAAAAGAACTAAAAATTTAAAAAACTATTTGAATTTAGCAACTTTACTTAATTCAGTAGCTATATTCAAGTATCAATTACATTTTATATGCCAGTAATAAGTTAAAGATTACATTCTTTTAACAATAAAAATGATATTTAAAATAGTACCGTTACCAAAATCTAAAAAAAAAAAATTTTTTTAAGGCAACATATCCATAGAGAAGACCTGCGCTACAAGATATCAAGACTTTGTATAAAGCTAAAGTAATTATGAAAGTATGGTATTTGTGTACGGATTAACAAATAGATCATTGGAACAGATTAAAGAGCCCTGAAAGAATTCATGCATATAAATGTACACTTGATTTATGACAAATGTGTAAGGCATTGGGGAACAACATCAGTAAATGGTGCTGAGACAATCAGATACCACATGGAAAAAATTAAACTTGACCTCAACCTTATACCTCAACATATATTAAAAGTAATAAGCAGAATATAGATGCAAATATGAATGATAAATAACAAGGTTCCCAGAAAATACCATGAGAGAGTTTCTTGATGCCATCAGGTTAGGAAAGATATTCAATACAACACAAAAACATTAATTTTTTATAAATGTTAGAATGTTAAAAAATAGGAGCTTCTGTTCATAAAAACAAAATAACAACAAAAACACTGTGAAGAAAGCAAAAAGGCAAGCCACAGATGTGACAAGGTACTGTCAATATCTCTAAATGGCAAAAGGCTCATATTGACTATGTATACAGAACTCCTATAAATAAAAAAAGTCATACAGCCCAAAAGAAAAATGGACAGGAAAATATACGTGCATTTCATAAGAAGAGATATCTAAATGGTCAGTAAATTTCTGAAAAGATGTTCAACTTCACTAATGAAGATGCAAAATGTAAATTAAAATTATATATAGGCACTGACTTGGCTAGAATTAAAAATATTAAAAATACCAAGTGTTATCAAAAATAAATTGAATATTGGAACTCTCTTATATGGCTGGTGGCAATGAAAATCAGCACAACCACACTGGAAGATCACTTGACTGTACTTCTAATATTAATCCAGAAATAAATGACATAGAGACCAGAAAAACAATTCAAAGGATCAATGAAACAAAGAGCTGGTTTTTTGAAAAGATAAACAAGATTGATGGACCCTTAGCTAGACTCACCAAGAAACAAAGAGAGAGAACCCAAATACACAAAATCAGAAATGAAAGAGGAGAAGTAACAATGGACATCACAGAAATACAAAGGATCGTTAGCAAATACTATGAACATTTATATGGCAACAAATTCGACAATCTAAGTGAAATGGACAAATTTCTAGAAACACATAGTCTCCCAAAACTGGACCGGGAAGAGATAGAAAACTTGAACAGACCAATAACAGCTAAGGAAATTGAAGATGTAATCAAGACTCTCCCAGCAAACAAAAGCCCAGGCCCGGATGGCTTCCCGGGGGAGTTTTACCGAACATTCAAGGAAGAACTAACACCCATTCTCCTCAAACTATTTCTAAAAATTCAAGAAGAAGGAAGACTTCCAAACTCGTTTTATGAGGCCAGCATAATCCTAATTCCAAAACCAGAAAAAGACACTACAAAGAAAGAAAACTACAGGCCAATATCCCTGATGAATGTAGATGCCAAAATCCTGAACAAAATACTAGCAAATCGGATCCAACAATACATCAAAAAAATTATTCACCATGACCAAGTGGGATTCATCCCAGGGATGCAAGGCTGGTTCAATATCCACAAATCAATAAATGTGATACACCACATAAACAAAATGAAAGATAAAAACCACATGATCATATCAATAGACACTGAAAAAGCATTCGACAAAGTCCAGCACCCATTTCTGATAAAAATGCTCAGCAATTTGGGAATAGAGGGATCATATCTTGGTATAATAAAGGCCATATATGAAAGACCTACAGCCAACATCATATTCAATGGGCAAAAACTAAAAACATATCCCTTAAGAACAGGAACAAGACAGGGATGCCCACTTTCGCCACTCTTATTTAACATAGTACTGGAAGTCTTAGCCACAGCAATCAGACGTGAAGAAAAAATAAAAGGAATTCAAATTGGAAAGGAGGAAGTGAAACTGTCATTATTCGCAGACGACATGATATTATATATAGAAAACCCTAAAGACTCCATCAAAAATCTACTAGACTTAATAAATGAATTTGGCAAAGTAGCAGGATACAAAATTAACGTCAAGAAATCAACGGCATTTTTATACACCAATGATGAACTCACAGAAAGAGAAACTAAAAAACAATTCCATTTACCATTGTGGCAAAAAAATTAAGATACCTAGGAATAAACTTAACCAAAGAAGTAAAAGACCTATTTGCAGAAAACTACAGGACATTGAAAAAAGAAATAGAGGAAGATATAAAAAAGTGGAAGCATATACCTTGTTCATGGATTGGAAGAATTAACATCATTAAAATGTCCGTATTACCCAAAGCAATCTATAGATTCAATGCAATCCCCATAAAAATACCAGTGACATATTTCACAGAACTAGAACAAATATTTCAAAAGTTCATATGGAACCAAAAAAGACCCCGAATAGCCACAGCAATCTTGAAAAAGAAGGACAAAGTAGGTGGGATCATAATACCAGATATCAGGTTATACTACAAAGCTACTGTAATCAAAACAGCCTGGTACTGGCACAAGAACAGGCATATAGACCAGTGGAACAGAACAGAGAATCCGGAAATTGACCCAAGACATTATGCTCAATTGATATTTGACAAAGGCGGCAAGAGCATAGAATGGAGTAAAGACAGCCTCTTTAATAAATGGTGTTGGGAAAATTGGACAGCTACATGCAAAAAAATGAAACTAGACCATCAACTTACACCATACACAAGAATAAACTCAAAATGGATAAAAGACTTAAATGTGACTCACGAATCCATAAAAATCCTAGAAGAAAATGTAGGCAACAAAATTTCGGACATCATACGCAGCAGAATCTTCACTGATACATCACCTAAGGCAACAGAAACAAAGGGAAAAATGAACACATGGGACTACATCAAACTCAAAAGCTTCTGCACAGCAAAAGAAACAACCATCAAAACAGATAGGGAACCCACTCTATGGGAGAGCATAATTGCCAATGATACATCAGATAAGGGGTTAATCTCCAAAATATATGGAGTGCTCATACAACTCAACAAAAGGAAGACAAAGAACCCAATTAAAAAATGGGCAGAGGAACTAAATAGACACCTCTCCAAAAAGGACATACAAATGGCTAAGAGACATATGAAGAAATGCTTAACATCACTAATCATCAGAGAGATGCAAATTAAAACAACTATGAGGTATCACCTCACACCTGTCAGAATGGCCACCATCAACAAATCAACAAACAACAAGTGTTGGCGAGGGTGTGGAGAAAAGGGGACTCTAGTACACTGCTGGTGGGAATGCAGACTGGTGCAGCTACTGTGGAAAACACTATGGTGTTACCTCAAAAAATTAAAAATTGAATTGCCATTTGACCCAGTGATCCCACTTCTAGGAATATACCCTAAGAAGCCTGAAACACCAACCAGAAAGAATACATGTACCCCATGTTCATAGCAGCACTATTTACAATAGCTAAGATCTGGAAACAGCCCAAGTGTCCATCAGTGGATGAATGGATAAAAAAGCTGTGGTACATGTACACAATGGAGTACTACGCAGCTGTAAGAAAGAAAGATCTCTTATCCTTTGAGACGACATGGAGGGACCTTGAGAGTATTATCCTAAGCGAAACAAGCCAAGCAGAGAAAGACAAATATCACATGATCTCACTTATTTGTGGAATATAATGAACATAACAGTCTGAGGAACAGGGTAGACCCAGAGATGTGGAAGTAGGGTACAGACTGACACCCCTCAGAGGAGGGGGTGGGGGGGGAGGGAGGAGATAAACCACAGAACTTATGCGCATGTATGCATAGCTGATGGACATGGACAACAGGGCTGGGGACGGGGTGGGGGGATGGGGAGGAGAGTGTCAATGGGGAAAAAAGGAGAAACATCTGTAACAAAAATAAATTAATAAAAAAATAATAATAATAATAACATTAATCCAGAAATTCTACGTATAGGGGTATGCTCAACAGAAATTTAAAATATGTACCTCAAAAGAAATTTCAATAGTCAAAGCAGCATTATTTATAATAACCATATACAGGAAACAAATCAAACATCTATCAACTATAGAATGAATCAATTGTCAATAAATGGTACCGAAATCTTGTATACACACAGGCAATTCAAAAGAAGAACCCAGATTGGCCAAGAAACATGAAAAAGGATTCCGCCTTAAAAATTAAAACCCCAGTGAGATACCATTTTTCACCCATCAGATAAACAAAAAGGTCAATGTCAGGAAATACACATATTGGCACAGATATAGAACAACAGGAACTATTACACACTGAAGGTGAAAGTATATATTGTTGCAGCCATATCAGAAAGTAATTTCACTATTTTAAGCGAGGTTGGTATGAATATACATTATAAACCCAAAATTTTACTTCTAGATAATCCCCCTAAACAAATAAGCAACAATTATTTACACCGTATAGAGGGAGCTATGAACAAAAATGCACACTGCACCATTGTTTTTAATAGTGAATATGTAAATGTTCATCAGTAGAATGCTTTGTGATACATGGAATACTATTCATCAGTGACAATGAGTAAATTAAAGCTATTCACATTTACACTGATAAGTCTCACAAAAATAATGACAAATGAAACCTTTTGCAGAACACATACAATAATGGTTATAAATCATGCAAATAATACCAAATAGATATCTACACTTGTAATAAAGTACGATGAACTGCACTGGAATAATAAACTCAAATTCAGGACAGTAGCCACCTTTGAGGTTAAGAGAAGAATACATGGAGGAGTAGTACTTGGGTATTTGTAATATTTTATTTCTTAAAGAAGATGATGGGTACAAATGTATGCTTCAAATTGTGTTTTGATATAAATTAAACATTTCACCATTTATTTTGTTTAAGAGAGAGAAGCCAGACTATGAGTGATCTGAAATCCAGAGAAGTTTCAACTGATGAGTCAGCACAAGGGAGTCACTTTACACCATGATGTAGGAAGTCAGGGACAGCAGTCAGTGAGTGCCTCGGACAGGACAGAAGAGAGGTTTTGATTTGACTAATGCAGGCTTCAAATGATGAGGGTCTTCCCTAGGCTTTGGGAAGTAAAAAGAGAGAAAAATCAACAGACACTTCATGGTCCCTGTCCTTTTTACTTGGTGTCCTGACTCCCCGCCCCTCTGCGCTCAGAAGGACCTTCTACAGAAAACTTGACTAAGGAAAATAAACTTCACGTGCCCAAATCCAGCTGGGCTATGTCTCATATCACGCAAAAGAGTTGCCTTGAAGGAACAATGACAAATATAAAACTTCTTTGCTCCCTCTAACCCAGTAAATGTCAAATTTTAGACTATGCCCTTTTTATTTTGGGTGACAAATATATTGAGTTTTATTACTGCAATGCATGACTTTTCTACTCTGCCAAGCACATAATATTTATTTATTTATTTATTTTAATCTAACCAATTGGCAGTGACCTCTATTCTCAGCATGGCTGACTAAAATTAAGAGTTCATGCAGAGTGTGTCTCTCCCACCCAGACTAGCCTCTAGCATTCCTGCTGTTACTTCTGAATTGTGATCTATTGAGAATGTCTGGGTCTTTGCTTTCTCCATGTCTAGGGAGTACAGACACATACATGGTTATAATTACATTTGCCAACAATGCTCCGTTGACAATGAAAAAGTAGGTTGAAATTTTATGAGATTTTTATGGGTTGCTTTTGAGATTAAAAAAAAATATATGCTCTTTGTTATCATGAGAAGTGTAGAGTTTGTTATATATATTTGTTTTCAAAATTTAAATAAGTAATGGTAGAGCTAGAAGTTCACCTTAGTATTTTCTATTACAAATAGAAATAGTATTACAAATATAAAAATTACAAATAGACCAAACTCTAGTTTACAGTATATCTGGATTACAGCAAAGCATCTAACCAAATATCTTATGATACATGTGTGGCCAAAATAGAGGTCTATGTATCGCAGAGCTAGTGCAGCTAAGATCACTAACTGGTTGAGTGATAGTGACAAGTAATGGAGGGATGGTACCTTAAAAGGCAGGTTGATGACCAGCCGGTGTGGCTCAGTGGTTGAGCATCGACCCATGCACCAAGAGGTCTCTGGTTTGATTCCCAGTCAGGGCACATGCCCAAGTTGTGGGCCCAATTCCCAGTGGGGGGCATGCAGGAGGTGGCCAATCGATGTTCTCTCTCATTGATGTTTCTATCTCTCTCCCCCCCTCCCTTCCTCTCTATCTAAAATCAATAAAGAAAAAATATTTAAAAAGAAAAAAAGCAGGTTGACTCCAAGTTATTGGAGTAAGTAATATGCCACCCCTGCAGCCCTGCACTATAAAATAATTAGCCTCTGGTACCCCCAAATCAGGACATTGATGGTGTATTGATTATGTTGATCTAACATGCACATGAAAATAGGATGATTTCTACCACAGGTGAGAAAACCAGAATCCAAAGTGCTTTGTACTGCCTGAAATGATAGCCCTCATCTAGCACAATGAAGTATGATAGGGATAAATGCAAATCCATTTATCCATCAAATATGCATTTTCCACTTACTAAACACCACACCCCTGCTCTGGTGTTGAGGGGAACCCTTATCTTTACAGATGACATTTTCTTCCCAGTGGAGTCGTATCTGTGGTGGGCCTGGTCTAATCTGGTGAGCCCTTTAAGAGCAGGTCTAGAGGTAAGAGATGCTCTCCTGAAGAAACAAACAGTTATGTTGCGAAGTGCCTTTGGAGATGAGTAGCCTCTAGGAGCTGAGGGCCACAGTCTACAGCCTCAAGGAACTGAATTCTCCCAACCACCTGAATGATCATAGAACAGGACCCTGAGCCTCCGATGAGACAGAAGCCCAGTCGACACATCAGCTACAGCCCTGTAAAATACCCTGAGCAGAAAACCCAGCTAATCTACGGAACCTCTGAGTTAATAAACGTTAAGTCACACACACACACACACACACACACACACACACACACAAATGCAGTTCCAAGTCATTCCATGCAGAGAAAGGAAAGAGTGAAGAGTCAAAGAAGCTAGGGGCATCCAGCAGAAAGGCATTTGAGAACTTCCAGTGCTCTGAGTAAGAAACAGAGAGTAGTTCGGGAGTCAGTACAGAAGCGATTCAAGCTTGTTTTCCATGCCCTTAAAAGCTGCTCAGTGGATGCTGGAATAAATGATCGAATCAGAGCATCTTCCAGGTAAAAGGAAATACTGAAAGAGGCCCAGATTGTGGTGATGGCACCAGTTCTGCATAGGTTTGTATTTAGGGGCCTTTTTTCTTAACCAGCACTCTAATTAAGGTGGAGTTGTTTGTGTGTGTGTGTGTGTGTGTGTGTGTGTGTGTGTGTGCGCGCGCACACGCATGCACACATGTGTAGAAAAACTTCTGGACCTTTATAACTGTACTGAAACACATGGTAAATAAGAGGAGAAAGAGGAAGAGAAGAAGGTTAGAGGTGTGTGGAAAGCAACACACATGTGATCTACACCAAATTTTTGCAGGGGCTCATATCCAAAATTGGAATGCATGTCACCATATTTTTAAATGTTTTCAAATACAGTTCTGCTAGTGATCTTGTGAAATAGTAGTCATTTGAGGAAACTTATTAATTAAACTATACATGTATACAACCAGAAATGAGCCCAGATCACTGGATACCATGCAGCCTGAGGAATGTTCCCAAAGCGAACACACCTGTGTGACTCACGCCCAGCTCCAGAAAGGGACCCCTGGCAGCATCCCAGAGGCCCCGCAGCCTCTGCGTCCCTCCTGTCACTTCCCCTCACCCAGGCAACCACTGTTCGGACGCCTCACAACACGGCTGCACTTTGGCATAGGCTTTCCATTTTCGTCTTAAAGATGAGGAAAGTGGGGTTCAGAAAACTGCACTGACCCCACAATAGTCATACAATTCCCCAGCTGGCCGGACCCAGTTCTCCTGACACCCAGCCGGTGGCCTGTCTTCTGTCCCACACTGCAACATTTTCCTTCAACTTCCTCGAAAATAGAAGTGACTACTGTCCCTTACCTGGTGTGCGTAAACATTCAATACTGAAAAGTATATGCAATGGTGAATCTGAATGCGGATGTCCCAATATGATTTTATAAGAATATTCTAGACTGAAAACAGTATTCCTGATTGCTGCCTTTCTACTCTGTTATGAATGACTTACATTGAAAAAATAAAATTTCTTACCAATTTTTAGTCCTTATGTCATACAGCTAAATAATTACATTCATGTCACCTTTGGAATGCAACATGTTGCTAATGTGTGTTGTTTTTCAAATCCTGATGAAATAATTCAAATATTATCTAAAGGGGAAAAATTTCCAAGCAGGGAGCTTAGAAGAAACATAAAAACAGTGCAATTCTGATAACTGCCAGGTAATAACAAAGTGAATAGTCTCAATAAAGAAATAACACATTTCTTTAAAAAGTTAATGCAATTAAAACATCAACCTCTCTTCCTTTTTCTATAATTAGCCGACATTAAAATTAGTTGATCTTACTCTCCAATTTTCCTTCGACTTGAGGGAAAAGAATTTGTTGTAACACTAACGACTTTTCAAAGTTATCACCTTACAACTTCCAAATACAGTAGATAGATTAAGCTTAGTCCAAAAATTCCTTTGGAGAACCAAAGTATTTTGTTGGATGAACAGCAATTCTGATACTAACCTCAGTATTTTGGTCAACAGATCAGAATTCATATAAGTGATAGTTGTTGTTTTTTTAAGAGAAATTATGGCTATTCTGCTAACACATTCCATCTACTGCAGATTACGAGCCTACAACAGCTAGACTATTAAGATTATGCAGAAAAAAAATCTCATCCCTAAAAGGGTGGGTAAGCAAAAGGCTTCACTTCCTTTTTAATGTCAGCATCAGAAAGCAACTGGAAAATAGAAAGAGTAAAAACAACTCCTGAATGAGGTAATGTAGGAACACCATCCTTACTATTGCACTGAATTATTCAAAAATATAATGAAATTCCGGGAAACATCAGATGCTGCAGGTACTGAAAATAATTTTGTTTTTATAACCAATTTCAGGCAGATAAATACTAGAATCCTTTCCCATTTCTCCCCCATGGAACTGAAGTGTCACCAAGATTTACAGCCCCTCAAGTTCCCTTTTCAGAGGAACATTCATTTACATAAACAGATAATCCCAGATAAAAATTTCCATTAGACAAAGGTGAAATGGATCAATTTTCTCTGCCAAGACAAATCTTAAATCTTGAACAGATAGGGTCATTATTACACCAGCCCCATTTCAGAAATAATGTATTTTTTAAAAATCAGCCGATAGCAGCCATTTCCAGCTTTCCAATTATCTTTAAGAAAAGCTTATTCTGTGGACAATAAAGCACATTACTGCACAATATGATACAGTCCATAAAGATCACAATGTTTTATGAAAGGTTAAAGAAAGCTCAGCACATTTAGGGGAATGTCATAACCTGCAAAGTCTTTCAAGACATAGCTGAAGCCGCGGGCAGGCTGTGCAAATATTGTGCTAGGCAATGCAGTATTCCTGCTCAGTATCAAAACAGTGAAGGAGAAAGCATATGCCAGGATGACTCTATTGTGAATCCTGGGGTTCCTACAGATAAGATGGGAGAGGACATCAAGTCATAAGAAACACCTCTCCGCATCTGTGAAGCGACTCATCGGAGAGCTACACGTGACAAGACGGCATTTCTGTTTTCTTGGTACCCAGTGGCCCGCTTTCTTGTTTTCTCTTCAAGCAACTTTTCCGTGCTGTTTCATTAATATTAATAAAACTATATAGAGAATTTTTAAGAAGGTCTCTGATTTCCCCCCCATTCTTTGTAGAATGCCCCACCAGCTATAAATGACTACAGAACAATGGATGGGTGCAGGGATGCTCACTGTTATAATTAAGTTAGAAAAAAAAAAAAGGCAAAAAATTCGTAGATGCCCAGTGTAAAATGGCTTCAGTAGAAGGGTATGGAGATTTGGAGATCAGTCCATATTTTCTTCTGTACTAATAAAACGCGTGAAACGGTTTCAGAGGCTAATGCTCCCTCATCAAATTTAGAGAGGAAGAGTTCACTCTTTAGACAGTACTGATCATCTGTTATGGACAAGGCTACAAAGGGGACGAGGGATAGAGGGAACTCAGTCTCAGTCCCTCACGGAATTTATACAGATCGTCGGGTTGGGGGCGGACTACGTAAAAAAACTTTTAAATTGAGATTTAAATTAGAATGCAAAGGGATTAAGAAAAAAAAGGGGAGGGGAGAGAAAGAACTCAGGGACATGGACAACAGTGTGGTGACTGCGGCAGGTAGGGGGTGGGTGGAGGTGGAGAAGGGTATGGGAGGATAAATGGTGATGGAAAAAAATAAAATAAAGAGGGAGAAAATGACTCACAGGGTTAGCTCTGCCTGAGCACACCCCTGACCAAAAAAAAGAAAAAGAAACAACGATTTGTCATTCCGCTCATTTAAGCATTCATTGGTTGATTCTTTTATATGCCCTGACTGGGGATCGAACCCACAACCTTGGAGTATCAGTACAATGCTCTAACCAACTGAACTACCCAGCCAAGGCGGGAACAACACTTTTATACTTATAATTGGCGTGGACTGCTTGGGAACAAAACAGCTTGATGAGTACTTGGAAGATGAAATCTCAGGGGGTCAGGCTGTGCTCTGAATAAGACAAGGAGAGAGATGTGTTTGTTTTTCTAAAGATGAGGTGGTGGGGAGCCGGGCTGCGAGGGAAGCAAGTGGAGGCATCAAAAATGCCAAGAAGCTGTAAGGTGCACACACTCATGTTTCAGAGTCTCCCAATTTTTTTTAAGGCCCACAGAAAAACTCATCATATGTTTATGGGTTTCACATAGAAACCAGTAAAAGAGCAAAATAATAACGAAATTAAAATATTGAAGGCACTGTGAACCCCTGAGCCAATGAGATCAAGTCTTCATGATGCCTAACGCTGATGGGCACTGGCACTGCCGGGGGAGGCAACCCTCCCCTGCTCTCAAGGTTGGAGACGCCCCAGGTGTCAGTCTGGGACACGTTTTCTAAGCTACCTTTGGTCTGCAAGGGGTCTCTACAAGATAAGTCACTAGGAAAAAATAAATGAGAAACTTGTGGTATCACTCTCACAAGCACACTTTTCTGAGTGTGCACCTTAAATGTCATTTTAACTTTTTATGTGCATGTAAATAGCTATTCTTTCAGTTGCTGGAATATTAGTCATAACATCTAATGATGTGGAGATTGTTGCCTTATAAAACTCACAGCTGGGTAGCTACATGGCTCAAGGCAAAAGCCTATTTTAAAATCCATTGCTTTAGGAGGAGAATGTTTATTAAAACATCATATCTATTAAAAATATATGATGCATCATTGGTCATTCTCTGTGTTGCTGCGCCAACCACAGTTTTTCCAGCAAGGCTTTTTTAGTTGATACCTGAAAACCTGGCAAGGTCCATGGCCTCATAATTTACCAGTCCATCAACAAATAAATAAATCTCAATGACCAGAGAGTAAATCACCCAAGGTGCCTGCACAGCAGCCCATAAACTCATGTTTACACAGGCTCCGTGGGGTAGCTGTTGCTGTCAGTCAAATATTTCTAGGCTTGTAGGAAAGTGAATGTTTAAAAAGGAATAAATGCATGATCTCCCTGTAACAGAAGTTAAATGAATTAGTAATAAAGATACCGTGGGGGAGGCTGACCCTTGTGAAATACAGAAGTGAGATGGGGAAAAGGAAAGGCCAACTGGGTGCTGAGGGCTGAGTAAACATGAAGACAGACGGTAACCTGACATAATTAAGCTAGAATCTACCCTCAGTGGTTCTCAAATGTTACCTGAGTTATCGAAGAGAATGGATGTTTCATCAACTTCACAGCAGCAAACAGAATAACTTGTAGGCATAAAGAACTTCCAAAGAGAGACTCCTGCCTTTTTTTAATGTGTCACCCATCCAACTCTGCTGCCTATTTTTGTTTAAAAAGATTACTTAATCTATGTATTTCTATCACATAAAATAAATATTTAATGAAAATATATGTTTGGCCCGGCTGGTGTGGCTCAGTGATTGAGCGTCGACCCATGCACCAAGAGGTCACCAGTTCATTCCTGGTCAGGGCACATGCCCAGGTTGTGGGCCTGATCCCCAGTGGGGGGCATGCAGGAGGTGGCCGATTGATGTTCCCTCTCATCGATGTTTCTATCTCTCTTTCCCTCTCTCTTTCTCTCTCTCCAAAATCAATAAAGAAAAAAGATTTTAAAAAAAGAAAATATATGTTTGGTCCCGATCCAGTAGAAGTTCGATAAGCATGTCACACTGAATCTGAGTCCTTTAATAGTGCTTATTTTCCTTCCTGCTACCCAACTTAGCATAGTTATTCTATTTAATACCATTTCCACCAGGGTAGACAAAGAAAGGCAGAGATGAAAATGTTCAAAGAGGGTGAATATGACCAGGTATATGGAAATGTTCTTCAAAAAGGTTGAAATTTGAGATTTAACAAAGGATTCTCTCTGGCTTTTAGCTATTTTAATTCTTTATTCTTCACCCTCATGGGGATGTAGAAGCAATGAAAAGGGGCATTACTAGAAAGTAGAACTAAGAAATTAAGCAAGTAACTTTAGCTAAGCCAATGGCATAGAACCTACACACGTATCTTTCTGGACTCCAAACATGCGCTCTGATTGGTGCTGACTCACTTCTGTTTTGCTCCACACTCATTCCCTGGCCCGCAGGACAGCTGTGGTACAGCCCGAGCCCCCCCGCTGCAGGGCTGAGGCACTCATCTCCCTGGCTGTGGGTCACAGCCGAGTCCCTCCTACAGGACTGCCCTCAGAAGAAGGGAGCTTCCTCACCCCCAAATTAAGCAAACTCCCCTGGGGCAGTCACACATCCAGTGACTGGGTCAATGAGGAGATACAAAGGCTTGGTCCCCCCACCTCAAGTCAGGACATGTTTGAAGGGCTTTTCAAGCTTCAGAGCTTCCTGTTGAATCAGCTTAAGCCTCTGTTGCGACTGTATCTCGGTTCAACTCCTGCCCAAACAAGTGTTGTTCCTAAAAGACTCTCCAACAAATTTCCTGCACACTGGTATCGGGCTCAAAGTCAGCTTCCCAGAAGCTGCCCTAAAAAATGGGTCCCTCTTAACTTAGAGCAAAATTGGGCTGAAACCTAAAGAGGAAAAGCCTCATTGAGAACCATCTATTGTCTATCCATCACCACATTTTTATCCATGACCGCTCCCTATTGCCCCACCTAAGGTCCGGGTCACCCCCACCACCAAGTCCTTTCTCCAACTAAGTCTTTACAACTTATTTGGGAAAAGAATGCCTCAGAATGTAGAGTTTTTACATTGGTGGCCATGACCTATTACTTTCCTACATCTGCTGAACCAAATTACTACAAACGTAGTGGTTTAAAACAA
The DNA here is from genome assembly GCA_030848825.1 of Tadarida brasiliensis. NCBI lineage: Eukaryota > Metazoa > Chordata > Mammalia > Chiroptera > Molossidae > Tadarida > Tadarida brasiliensis. The sequence goes on along the minus strand of CM061257.1, from coordinate 55,732,335 downwards.
TGCAAACTTATTGTACCATTCCGTAGTTCAGAAGTCTAAAATAGGTCTTACAGGCTCACGTCAAGGTGTTAGCAGGGCTGTGTTTTTTCTGGAGACACTAGGAAAGAGTCAATTTCCGACCTTTTCCATCTTCTAAAGGCTGCCCACGTCCCCTGGCTTGTGGGCCCACCCTCCATCTTCAAAGCCAGCAGTGTAGCATCTTCAAACCCCTGTCTCCACTTCTCTCATCACATTACCAGGGTCTTACCTTGACCCTCCTGGTTCCTTCTTATAAAGACCCTTAAAATGATATTGGCTTCACTAGATAATCCAGAATAATCTCTTCATCTCAAAGTCCTTAACCACATTCACAAAGTCTCTTTGTCATGTGAATTAGCATATTCACAGGTTCCAGGCAGAGAAACATGGACATCTGGGGCAGGTGGGAGTATTATTCAGCCAACCATACATGGCTATTAATTGTCCCAAGGAAATAAAAAAGAATAATCTAAATCCTCCAGGAGAACTAGTTTTAAAGTTCAAGCCACAGTCCCACCTCATAAAGAATAATTCAGTCTCTTCTCCCCAGTGCTACAGCTACCTAATCAAATAGCACTGTGCTAATAGAAGCTCTTCCATTCTGCTAACTCAGCTGGGAACCTACAAATTTAGTCAAGCTATATTTGTAGAAATCTTTCCCAGGTTTATAGGGCAGAAGGCTAGAATCACAACCTTCTTTGGAATACGCAAAAACTGAAACAACCTTATGACTACAAGTACAATAAAATATTTTGATGTATAATTCAAGAATCAAAGAAAAAGGAATTGTAGAATTTGATCATCTACAAGGCTCCTCGGTGACCTATTTAATGAATTCCCTCATTTTACCAGTGAGAAAACTAAGGAGCAGGAAGATTAAGTCAAGCTTGCCAGCCTCCGAGTAGCAAGCCTGAGACTTACATTTCGTTCCACTGCCAGGAGGGGAGGAAGGGAGGAAGGCAGAGAAAAGGGCAGGTAGGCAAGCAAGAAAGAGGAAAGGCAAGCAAGGAGGAAAACAGAGGGACAATGATTTGGATCTCCATCCTGTACCAGACACCACACAAGTCACTTTGCTGCATATTATCTTATGTCATCCTTACAAATACCCCAAGTGATAGGGGTGTTGGTCTCATTTTTATAGATCAGGAAACCAAGATTCAAAGAGATCTGGTATATCCACTCAAGTTCCGACATCTAATACAGTCAACGCCTGATGAATGAGGATGAAGGGAGAGAAGAATGGAAGCCATATATAATCCAAAACCCTAATTAAAACAAAACTAGACAGAACCTGGTACCAAATAAATTTATATAGACATATTTTCTTGTTATTAAATCTAATATCTAGGAACACATTTACCACTCCCTAGATGTCCAAAAGTGTAAAAATAATCCTAGTACAATTCATTAGGAACACTAAACACCACGTGCCACTTGAGAAACTGCTAGAGGCTTGCTAAAAATCTAATTTCTATTTGCTTCTTAATCTCTTCTTTTTTCATGTTATAACAGAACCAAGTTGGGCAGAGAAGTAGTCTCAGTGCTTCAGTTTTCCTCTTTTTCCCTTTCTCACTTAATGTCTTTGTAGTACTTGAATCCACAGTTCTCCAGATTTCCTTTTTCCGCTGCTTATAGTAAACTATAGCTTTCCCTTTAAGGGCCCATTGGCTCAGGGTTGAGGCCCAAAACTAACCCAACTGTCCAGCAAGGGGGGTCTGATGGTTACTTGACAGCTTCAAGCAATGAAAACCTTCAGATATGTGATGCCCTCACTGATTTGAGGTAATATTTATATTTTGTGTACTTTTGATGTACTTTCTATTAATCCAAAAAACACAGAACACAAACCCAAATAATTGAGAATGACCGTGACTAAGAAGCTGGGATATGAACTTAGCTTTCCAAGATTCCCAAGCCTCTGCTGCTTACCATTCACTTCCTATAAAACAGGAAACTCCACAGATCTGTGCTCGTCAGTTGTCTGAAAGCCATGTGCAGACCCAGAATCAGTATGAATTATGCAACTAAATAGGACCTGAGAGTTGTGTGAAGTGGTTTTCACTATTTACAGAGATGTGTTCCTCAGCAAGTCCCATAAATAAGCTCCTCCCCCTGCCTGAATGCTTCTCCAGCTAGTCTGTCAAGCACCCCACCGTATCACACACACGTGAACTCGTATGCACACATGCCCATGCACACATGTGCTCAAACACGTGTCTCACCCCTCCTCCTCACTTCACCAGGCAAGTCTTCCCAGATTTTCCAGGCTCAGTGCCTCCTCGTCCTCTCATTGTCTCGGAAACTCTTGTCACAATTGTCCATTGACTTGTCATTTGTTAGTAGACTAGGATAGTGTGTAGGTGCCAGATTCGGGAGCCAGTCTTCCTGGGTTCACATATTGGCTCTGTCACTTACTACCTGCAGGATCTTGGGCAAATGTCTTACCATTCTGAGTCTCAGTTTCCTCATCTGCAAACTGGAGATCCACCTCCCAGCACTGCCGGGTAGAACATGTGAGACAATGAATTAAAGCATGAGGAAAAGTGCCTGGCACATAGCACTCTACACCAGTGTCTGCTGTTACTCAGGAGCTGCTGATCTTCCGTCACTACACGGTAAGGTGCACGAGGGCCAGCGCTGTTTCTCAGTGTCCCCACTATACTTCCAGAAACTAGATCTGAGTTCAACAAATGCTTGTAGCGTGAATGAAGATGTGGAATCCCAGAGTTTCCTCGGCCATCACGGAATCTGCCTATCTCAGTCATGAAGTCAGTCACCTTCCTTGTCATCACCACCACTGGAGCTGCCGTCACCACTGCTGCCCCAGCACCTTTACTGACACATTCAGATCCCATCAGTTCACATGGCCGTGGCTATTTTTCAAGGAGGAAAAGAGTGGCAGTTCTAAATACAGTCATTGTAGCAGCAGCAATGTAACCGACGTTTTGTTGATTCAGCTTTCATGCCAAAGGTAATCAAAAGCCCTGGCTAAGCTTAGCTGACTATACAGAAGGCAGGAGGCTAAGCTCGGTGAGGAATGAAGACTACAGCCAGCTAACAAGTACAAATTCACAGCCAGCATCCAAAGCGAGGTGCAAAAGAATAAGAACAATAATAACAGAAACAATGAAAGCACTAAGATGCCTTCTAGGGAGGCAACAGAGCAAGCATGTCATGAGCACAGGATGGAGATCCTGACGACCTGGGTTCCAGGCCCAGCTCTGTGATTTCTCTAGCTGTGAGACGCTGAGCAACTTCCTTAAGTATGTGCTTCAGCTCCCTCATCTGATAAACGAGGATCAGAATAGTATCAGTCTCCTAGTGCTACCATAAGGATGTAATGACTTTTTTACTTCAATATGCCTTCCAATGAGGCTTTTTTCCTTATTTGGAACTCTAAAACTGATTGTTATATAAGACTAAAAGTTTCATGAAGGGAATATTTTTAGAAGTAGACAAAAAATTAATCACTTTTAATTAAGAGGCACGTAAGAAGTATTCAATAAATGTTAGTTCTTTTTGTTAATCCAAAGCTTGTTATGACTGTTATATTAACATTGTTAAGTGGAGCACCTGGTGCTGAATAGTGAGCCGCGGTTCAACAGAGGACAACAACAGGTATCAAAATAGGGAAATTCATTACACAGAGGTCCTACAGGAAGTATCCAACAGGCCTTGAGGGAGGTCAAGGCAGGTGTAGGCAGAGAAAGGGCAATAGGATCTGGGGCACATGCCTTTACTAGGGTCTGTGGGTGAAGTGCCTTGGGGTTCCTGGGCTAAGGCCAGATTGGCAGGTTCAAGCCCCAAACCAGCCGGATGTGGTAAGCTCCATGCGGTCTTCTAAAGGGTGCACAAGTGAAGGCCCTAGGAGGTGGGGAAACTGTTGATCACAAGGCTGGTGGGGAAGTCAGATCAGGAGCTTACATTTGCTTATGACTCTTGCATGAGGGTACTTGTGTCATTTCAAAGCCCCTACAGGCCACTTGGCCACACAAAATGAATGTGAGGCAGCCAAACAATGGAGTAGCTCAGCTAAACTTGTGAACGAGTTTTTACAGTCATTATCTCAAAGGGCCAGTGAAAAAGCACTTATGTTGTGTACACACTTACACAATGTATTGAGATCTTTCCCCCCATGTCACATCATCACTAACCGCACTTTGATACAGTAGGTGCACACTCTCAGTCCCTGTCCTGGGGCTCTGGTAAAAATCCAAGTGTTCTGCCTGCTGCTCTGTCTGTCAATGTGACCATCAACCCTGCTAAGGCAGGCATCTGGTGCCACGCCGGGCATCACTACCACCTTTGCAATGCAGAACATGGACAGTAGCCTCAGCTTTCCTTCTCGGTCGAGGCTCTCCTATGAGAATAGGAGCTTCCTACTCAGATTTTCTAATAAACACATAAACACCCATCTTTTATCCATCTTCTAAACAAATTTATCGTATGAAACTTGAATACAGCTGCAGATCTACAGAGTTCTATGGACGCCTGTTTAAAACACATATTTCAATCTTTAAACTTATGACAAAACTCAACTAATTTTTAAAAATTAGAATGTATCAAAATTTATAAAATCAAGCCCAATTTTCTCTTTCAAATCTTTTTCATTGATTCACAACTATCCATTTAGTTCCTAGTACACACTAGACACTTTGCTAGGCACTGAACATGCAATGATAATCAAATAAAGGCCTGATCTTTGTCTACAGGGAGCTAAAAGTCTACCTTGTGAGGTGGGCAAGGTAGGTTCAGAGAAGTACTTTATCCAAGGCTACACAGACAGCAAAAATAGAACTCTGCCTTAAAGACCCTTCTTCTGACTTTAATTTTTTAAAATTATTCAAGAAGTTTGGAATTTAGGAATTATGGAGCTGACTGCGCATACCCAACTAAGGGAAAAGCCAAATAATTTATAAAATCATAGTTTTTATAACCCATCAAGAGAGCTAAGGACACACAGCAAGCTAAATTAACTAAAATCTAAAAGTTATGACCCCATTATGAGAAAGAGGAGACCAGTGAATTCTGTCATGGTGAAGTACAGCAGGAGACAGGACGCACCATGGAGGGGAAAAGAGAGAAACTACATGAATCTGAAAGAACTACTAACATCTGTGAACAGGCTGGCTCGCCATGTTGGAATCCCAAGGAACCTCATCCACAGAGTGCGGCTGCATCTATCTGCCAACTCTTTACTGTAAGTCTTCATCAAAAGTACAAAAAGTACTACACTGAAGACTAGGGGAAAGTTTGGAAATCTGAGAGAGAGATCCCTACAGCATACGAGAACATCCCTCAGTAAAAGATGGCAACCCAATGAAGGCTGGGGTCATGGCAGAACTGAACGAAATCTGTCTGGGAAAGTCTGGGCTTTCACCTAGGTCAAGACAGTTGCAACTGAAGCCAGAAGTGAGGCAGGAGAGCTGAGTGAACTTTCATTAAGTGCAAGGAACTGAATGCCAAAGGCTGGAAACAGAGCTTCAGGAAGAAGAAAAACCTCCTGAGGTGAAAAAAGGCAGGATCAGGAAAACAAAGAGAATTCTCTAGCAACCAAAATAGACCGGAAGCACAGAGATCTGTGAAATCTTTCCAGTGCTCAGATTACAAGGCCTAATGATGGGAAAGTTCTGAGTCTATCCTCAAAATATTTCAAGTCATTGGTAAACTAAATCTAACTAAAGTTGAAACAATACCCGCACACATCAAATCTACATCAGATTCACTTAACCTTCACCATCGAGGGCTCACAGAAAAAAAGGTGTGCCTTTTTCTGGGGTAATTATTAATTACCTCAATCTCTATTTAATTTTTTTACTTACAATGGTCAACATACAATAAAAAAAAAAGAGAGACACACAAAGAAGCAAGAACATGTGAGCAATAATCAAATGAGAAAATGGTTAAGAGACTCCGACTCTAGAAAGCCCAGATGTTAACATTTTCAGAAAATAATTTTACCATAATTATGATAACTATGCTGGAATTTAGTGAAAAAGTTGGGCAACATGCATGAATTGATGGGAGAATTTTGGCAGAGAAAAGGAAAATTTAAAAAGGAATCAAATTGAAATACCAGAAATTAAAAATATAATATCAACAATAAAGAATACAGCCCTGGCCGGTTTGGCTCAGCGGTTAGAACATCCGCCCACGGACCAGAGAGTCCTGGGTTCGATTCCTGCTAAGGGCACATACTTCGGTTGCAGTTTGTCCCCAGCCCCAGTTGGGGTCGTGTGGGTGGCAACCACTCGATGTGTCTCTCTCACATCGATGTTTCTCTCTCTCTCTCTCTCTTCCTCCCCCCCTCCCTCCTGCTCTATCTGAAGATAAATGCAAAAATGTCCTCGGGTGAGGATAAAAAAAAAAAGAATACATGTATGAACTTAACAATAGACTATTAAGAGCATAGAAAAGAAGCAGTAAAAAAAGTCATTATGCAAAATGAATGACAAAAAGAATGGAAAAATTGGAACAGAGAATCCATGATCTGTGGGACAACATTGAACATTTAATTGCATCTGTGAGGAATATAAAATGAGTAAGAAATATTTGAGAACATGATGACAAAAATTTTTTTAAATTGATGAAAAGCATCAAACCTCAGAATCAATAATCGTAGTTACCTGAAAAGAGAATAAACACACACATAAAAGCCACACTGAGGCACACCATAGTCACACTGCTCAGAGCCAAAGATGACAAAAAAAAAAATCTAAAAAGAACCCAGAGAAAAAAAGACCACCACATATAAGGGGAAAAAAATATAAGAATTATGTCTGGTCTATTGTCAGAAACAATAAAAAAACAGAAAAAAAAAAGGAATGAGGACATTTCAAGATCATTAAAAAAATGCATTTATTAGGAACATATAAATGTATATTCATCTAAACAGATTTTTAAAATATACAAACCAAATATTGATAGAACTAGACAAATTTACATTCATAGTTGATTTTAATATGCCTCTCCCAGAAATTAATTGTATATGTAGACCATAAAATAAAAAGTTCAGAAAGTATATAGAATATTTTAACAATGCTATCAACCAGCTTGACTTAACTGAAATTTATAAACACTACACTCAACAACAGCTGAACACACATTATTTTCAAGTGCACACAGAGCATGCAACAAAATAGACAATATGCTGTTCCTTAAAATAATTTACATTATTTCATCTGAGCATGATGAAATAATGTTAGAAACACTAACAAGATACAACATTTGGAAAATATATATCACACTTCTAACAACCCAGATTAAAGAAGCAAGACATGGTAAATTAGAAATATTTTTAACTAAATGAATTAAACATAGCATATCAAAATGTGTGGGTTGCAGTTAAAATAATGCTTTAAAAGAAATATATATTTAAATATCTGTGCTTTAAAAGATCAATCAAAAGTCAGTTATTTAAGAAGCTAGACAAAGAATAGCAAATTATTTCTCAATAGATAAAAGAAAGAAAATAAACATTATAGCACAGCAGTGAATTAAAGAGCAACTAAACCAATAAAATAAAAAGTTGGTTATTTGAAGAGATTAATTCAATTGATCTACCCTTAGCAAGTCTGATTAAGTAAAAAGGGGAAAATGTGAATTATTACTATTAGAAATGAAAAACGGAATTACAGAAAAGATCTTCTAGATTTTATTTTATTTATTTATTTAAATCCTCACGTAAGGATATTTTTCCATTTATCTCTAGATAAAGTGGGAGGGAGGGAGGAATGGAAGGAGAGAGAGAGAGAGAATCACTGATGTGAGAAAGACACATCAATTGGCTGTCTCCCCCGACCACAGCTGGGACCAAACCGCAACCGAGGTACATGCCCTTGACCGGAATTGAACCTGCGACTCTTTGGTCTGTGGGTGGACGCTCTAACCGCTGAGCCAAGCCGGCCAGGGCAAGACCTTCTAGATTTTAAAAGAATGATACTCCTCTGGCCGGTTTGGCTCAGCGGTTGGAGCGCTGGCCTGCGGACCAGAGAGTCCTGGGTTCAGTTCCCGCTAGGGGCACGTACCAAAAAATTAAAAAAAAATAAAAGAATGATACTGAAAAACTATTTTAAAAATTATGTCAATAAACCCAATATCTTAAAAAACACAAATTTCAAATTTTACACTGGAAGATACTGAACATCTAAACGGCCCTATACCTATTAAAGGAATTAAATATGTAATCAAAGCCCTTTCTACACACACCCAAAAAAAAAACAACTTTGAACAAACTTTGGTTCACAGGTGAATTCTACTACATACATAAGGAAGAAAAAAATGCAAATAACAGAAAAACTCTTTCAGAAAACAGAGGTAACATTTCTCAACTTCTTTTATGAGGCCAGCATAAGTCTGCAACAAAAACCTAACAACAATATTACAAGAAAAAAAGACAAAGGTCAAAATTCTTCATAGATTAAATATCCTTTTTTAAAAGCTAAAACCAGCAATGCTTTTTAAAAGAGCATAGTAGCCCTGGCCAGTCTGGCTCAGCGGTTGGAACGTCGGCCTGCGGTCCAGAGAGACCTGGGTTCGGTTCCCGCTAAGGGCATGTACCTCGGTTGCAGTTTGTCCCTGGCCCGGGGCTGTGTGGGTGGCAACCACTCGATGTGTCTCTCTCAGGTCGATGTTTCTCTCTGTCTCTCTCTTCCCACCTCTCTCCCTCCCTGTCTATCTGAAGATAAATGCAAAAATGTCCTCGGGTGAGGATAAAAAAATAAAAATAAAAAATAAAAATAAATAAATAAAAGAGCATAGTCAAGTAGGGTGTATCCAAGAAATTCCACTAGCTTTTGTGATAATCAAATTCCACAAATTGTGATAAAAATCCAAAGTTGGTTTGAGATTCAAAAAATTAATAAACATCTACTTCTAGCCATAATGGAGTAGCAGGGACTGTACTTAATCTTCCTACCTAAAACAAACAAAATATACAAAAAGTATATAAAACAATGGATTGAAAGTCACTGAACATCAGGCAAGGAAGAACAAGGATTACTAGAGATGAGATGGGGTGGGGGAGTGAGGCAAGCCCTAGACTGGACTATCTCAAGGCTTTGAGAGTTTCCAGGGAGAAGGACCCCAGGCAGAGATCAAGAGACACCCTGAGTTGGGGAGACAGTGCCGTAGGTCCAGCATATCAAGACAGCAAGGGCTTGTGCAGATTACCGGAGCACTGCAAAAGATAAACCTACGAGGTGTACAATGCGCCCTCCTTGTGTATTCTGCAAAGTACTGATCAGCACAGACACTTGAGAAAAGTACCCAAGGTAGGGATTACAATCACCTGGAGATAAGAAAGCCTGGCCCTCACACAGGCCTGGTAAGAATGTCTTTTCCCACCATTTAGGATCTACAATTGCACAGGGATGAGGAAGGTATGGAGAGGTTCAAGGAAGGGACAATGGAAAACTTTGGGGGACAATGTATTTCTATATATTAGCAAAAAAGGAAAAATTAGAAAGCAGTTCATGTACAACAGCATCAACAAATGTAAAATACCTAAGAACAATTGTAATGAAAGCTATGGGAGACCTCTTCAATGAAAACTACAAAACACTTCTAATAAAAGTTAAAGATTTGACAGAAAGACATAACATGTGCATAGATTTGAATTTTCAACATCATTGTTATCCAGTCTCCCCAAATTGATCAATACAAACCCTATCAAAATTCAGCAGTCTTTTTTTTAAGAAATTAACAAATTGATTCCAAGTTATATATGGAAATGCAAATGACCTAGATTATACAAAATAGTATTTTAAAAGAACAAAGTTAGAGGACTTACACCATCTGAATGCTATCAAGACAGAATGTCATTGACTTAAGGATAACATGGACAGATAAAATAGAAGTTCAGAAATACACCCACACCTATATGATCAATTGATTATCAGCCAAGGTACCATGTAAATTTATTGGGGGAAAAAATCTTTTTGCAAATAGTACTGGAATGATTGGCTATCTGCGCAGGAAAAATAATAAACCTCAACTCTTACCTCAAGCCATGCACAAAAACTAATGTGAGATGTAACGTAGACCTCCACGTAAATGCTAGGACCATAAAGTGTATAGAAGAAAGCATAGGATAATGTTTTCTCCTTAAACTCGGTAAAGATTTCACAGAGAGAACAAATAATAAAAAGGAATGTCTTACCCTTTTAAAATAGATATGATAAAAGGTTCCTTTGCCACCATCTACAATACTGTCCCTCACTCCCTTCTCCAGTACAGTAAGCTCTCAGTATGTAATTATTGTTGTTGTTTTTGTTGTTGTTGTTGGTGGTGGTGGTGGTAGCAGTTGTGGGTTGTAGCCTAGTGGCAGAGGAGGAAGTATTAATACTAGCCCAGCACTAGTAGAGAACAAAAGAGGGGAGGAAGAGAAAGAAAGAAAAGAAGAAGGAAGAGGATGATTTAGCTATTCCTCTACTTATGGACAAATATGAATAATTCCAGTTTTTCATTATTGCAAACAATTCTACAATGAACAGTCTTGTACACGTCTCCTTGTGCATATGAACTAGTATATCTTTAGAGAAGAAAAGTAAACTTGGATGATCACAAAAACCACCCTCAAAGTGCTGGTACCTAAGAAGAGTCTATGAACACAAGGCATTAAGAAAAAAGAAATAAAACAATATCGCTTCTGCAATACCTTCTTAAAGTATAATACATGTTTAAGTGTGGTTTTGAAAATGCCCACAATTTAATGAGAGATGGACACATATACAAATAAACACATAAGGATGGAGTAAGAATTACAGAAAAGGTATGTAAAGTTACTCAGGAGTAAAAAGTAGAAAATTGTCTAAGAAATTCAGGAATGGTACACACACACACACACACACACACACACACACACACACACACACACATTGAACTTGAAAGGATCAAGTCATCTGCCAAACTGAGAAATACAAGGACGAGCATAACTATCATCCAAAGGGTGGCTGCAACTCTCTCCTCATGTGCCATCTGGATATAGGTTCCCAGTAACTTCAGGAAAATCACAGATGTTAGTCAGAGCTGGAAATGCTCTTCAGCCGATTTTGCATTTCACAGATGATGCATCTGAAGCCCAAGCCCAGACTGCCCTTCCCCAAATCATGTGCTGGTTGGTGAAAAACTCAAGATAGAATTCAGGTCCACGTATTTTCAGTCCGCTGCTTTTCTGTTACAGTGAGCTGCCTCCATGAAGCAACAGGAGGTTTGTTTTTAAGTATTCCTTCTGTAATCAATGTCCTCCCATGCCAACCAAATACATCAGGTTAAAATAAATAATCTTTTCAAACAATATACAAAGATAATTTTTATAGTCTTTCTAGCGCTATAAAATTCTAAGAGGTTTTCTGATTCAGAACATGTGTTATTGTTAAACATGACTTTAGTCTACTTTTTAAAAACTGACAATCCATAAATTCTATGTAGAATAACTCTAGATTTACCAAAATATTATTAGTAAGTGGAAACGTAATAAACTATTTATAAAACCATCACTTACATAGTGAATGTACACTGGATGTAATGCACTGCATTAGACACCCGAGTGTACTACAGCACACGAGGCATTGCCACCAGGCACCTGTCACCTCCTCTGCAGCTTATCTGTGTCACGTAGTGGCTCGCTTTGTAAAATACGACATCTGAAATACCTAATTTTATATTTTGGCTCCACTTACTTGCTATGTGATCTTTAATCTTTCATTTGCTCCTTTGTAAAATGAAGTAATACTATCATCCCGTTCATGAGTTGTAGTGAATATTAAATGAAATAAATTCAAAGCGCTCAGCTTATGGCTTGACACAGTAAGTGGTCATCAATAGGTATCGGTTGACATTTTCAGAATCCCCATCTTGCCATGATGGTCTAGGTGTAGGTCTTAGCCTGGGTTCTCTAGTAAACAGCCTGAATCCAGACTAAGGCTGGTGCTTTCTTTGAGGTGAAAACCAGAGCATTGAAAGTGAAGAAAAAAGAGAAATGAGGCAAGGAAGGATAGGAAGCCATGAAAAACGACCTGTTACCCTGCTGGTTACTGCTTCTTAATGAGTCATAAAAAGAGACACAGCAGATCCCCCAACAGAAGGATCTGTTTGGCCACGCGGGACTTCAGGTGAGCCGTGCGGCTGTGTGGTTGGAGTCGCCCGTGGGAAAGAGGAAGAAGGGGACGGGGTATTTACTTTCTCCCTCCCATCTTCAGCTTCATTGTCAGAGGTCGCTCCATGGAGTTAGCACACCACCCCTCTGGGTTGTGCCATCCAGCTCTTAGGTAGCCACTTAAGATACCAGATACCACATGCAGTACCGTGAGATTTCACTCAAGCCTAAAGTGACGAGAGGAGTCAGAAACTCTGAGCCTGCACTGCAGCAACCACAGACAGTGACAGTGCGTCACCGTCAAACCGCTGGCAGCACGCTCTGGGACCTCGGCACGCTGAGGGAATCTGAGGCAGGGCACAGATCTGGGTCTGACACACTGTGGTTCTCACATAAACCACCTGAAATGAGAGCCCTCTAATAAAGGTGGATTAGCCAGGTTTCGCTGAATAACAAACTATCACATTTCAGTGGTTTAAAACAAACAAACAAAACAACACATTTCTCTCTCCACCGCAGGGCTACAGGTCGCAGTGGCTCGAATGGGCTCAGTGAGGCTCAGCGTGGCCCACGTTCAGGTTGACTCCCTGTATCTCTGCTTCTGGGACTCGGGCAGGAGCTGTGGCTCCCTACGGCACGTTCTTCCGGTGGCAGATGGCGGGGGGAGAGCACAGAGGCTATGGGAACGTGCCATGTCTCTGGGAACCTTGGCTCACAGCTGGCTCACCGACACTTCTCTGAAAACCAGCAACAAGAAGCCATAGAACTCAAGTGTCCAGTCCACGCTCTTCTAAAATCCTGGCAGTGCCCCTGGTCCATCACCAACCAGCGCTGTTGCTTGTTCCTGTTTCTTCAGGATAGACTGTATTTATTAATACCTAAAGCAGCATGGGTATTTACTTAACTAATTTGGTTTTCATAATCACATTCTGAATCCGTTGAGGTATCTCTTCTTCTAAGTCCTCTTCCTCGTACTGAAATTTGATTACTGAACGCAACTTGAGTTTCATTTCGTTAACACCACCATTTGTTCCTATTAACACCCCCAGAGACAGAGGACATCTAGAGAAATGTAGAACTCCAAGTACCATGCGTTCGTGAACTGGAATTAAAGTTCCTAAGCAATGGGGTTCTTGGTACCAAGAATAGCCTAGCTGTTCCCTAGCTTTCTTCCAAGCCCCATGTGTTTGCTTAGTTAACACACTAAACTTTTTTCCTTTTTTTTTTTTTTTACTACTGCCAGCATTGCAAAGTCAAAATAGCTGTGGAGGAACAAGCTGTTCTGCCTCATGTCTCATCAACATTCCTTGCTCAGTGTATCAAAACACAGAGAGCATACAGAGCAAATGCAACAACTCCCTCAAGCTCCGTATCGGGGACGTTCTTCCTGCGAAACCATCCACAGCTGCCTTCTGAGAACACCAGAAGCAAGGTGGGTCTCCAACCCAAATCTCACAGAAGTCACAGCAAACAAGTACAGATTTAACTTCTCATTTTGTCATTTGAAAAATAAAAATCTATTACGTAGGCCTGCATGAACTAATATCAAAATTAAAACTTACAAAAAAAGTTTTCTTTCTAAAGGACCAATTTAAATTTATTAAGGGAAGTTATACCCAAGCTTTATGTTTTTAAGTCGTTGAACTAACGTTCTAACCCAAATCTCCTTAGTCACCTAGGATTAATTTTAATTTCAAATAGCAACTATATTGCAAGCTGTCCTCTGCCAAGTATATAAGCCTTCTTAAGGAAAGCTAAAAGAAACATTGATAAGATGATCAAAGCCATTTCCATTCAAATCACAGTTCTGCTAATCAACCTTACTTTTAAGACAGAAAAAAATCAACAGGAGAAAGATTAACCTAGTTGTCCACATATAAAATTGAATATTCAGTTTATAGTCTCTCTCGTATTCATGATCTTGTAATTAAATTAATATCTATCCCCATGAAACAGTTTTTATTTGCGTAGTTAAAACAAATGAAATTTTCATTTAACATGAAAACAGTTCAGAGTTAGAATTAGGTTAGTATCTGGCCTAATACTTAATAATTAATAATTACTACTATTGTAACTTACAGATGAAAGGCAATAAAAATTTTTTTAAATAGCCAGAGAGAACATTTGCTAAAACGTAGTGATTTTTTAACAGAACAGAACACTGGCAAGAAGTTGCCTTTCCAATAAAGCCAAGATGCTGTAACCACCATTGCCCTGGACCACTGCTCTACCTTCTTGCAGCATAAAGGGGAAAAGACGTTTCCAGTTGTCCTTTTCAAATGGCTGCAGGCCATTGTGCTTAGACACTTGGGACGCTAGCCATGTGCCCGACATTCCAACAATGCAATTAGACCAGAAAGAGAAAGAGCGATAAGAGGACTAATATAGTAGGAAAGATAACACATTAAGTCTAAAATGTAAGCACTTGCAAATAGAGAAACTGATGAGTATCTGACAGCAGAGGTCATGTGTAAAACAAAAAGGGCTCACTCACAGTGGACTGTTGGGATTGTTATTTATTATAGAACTTACAAGAGAAAATGGTACAGTCAAGTGAGAAGAGGAGATCAAGAACCAGATGGACCTAATCTTGTCCACAACCTCATCTTGCTGTTAAATATTTCACTTATATTTTAGTAATGAGGTTTAAGAGTCAACACTAGCACCTCATATGAAGTATAACAAAATGCACTTCTTTATTGATTTGAGAGAGATATCGATTTGTTGTTCCACTTATTTACGCATTCATTTGGTTGATTCTTGTATGTGCCCTGACTGGAGATCAAACCCACACCCTAAGCGTATCAGGACAATGCTCTAACCAGCTGAGTTACCCTAAAGTTTGTTGTTTTAGTCATTATGTGAAGAATTCCTCTATTTATCGTGGTAAAAGGTTATGCTGCTATAATAAAAACACCTAACAATACAATGACTTTTTTAAAAAGCTTGTGTCTCTCGTCGAACAGCTCTGAAGATAGCAATTCAGTTTGGTGGAGCAGTTCTGCACCACTCCGTCATTTGAGGTTCGATTCCTTTCACCCTGTTCCTCTGTCCCTGGGGCATCATTGTCACCTGCATGACCGAAGCTGGATCACCAGGGATTCCAGCTGGAAGAAAGGGAAAGCATGAAAGAGACGCACCCACCACACCCACCGCCTTCAAGACTAGGATCAGCGTCTAGACACCTCACTTCTCCTCACATTCTAGAGTGAGAACTTAATCACACCCAAATGCAGGGGAATATGGGAAATGCGGTCTAGCCTCAACTTTTTAAAGTCACTGTATTGGTAGGTTTCTTTATTATAGCACTTATGCTTTTACTTTACATTGGCACATGGAAGAATAAGAGAATAAATTTTGTTGGACAACCAGCAATCTCCATATTTCCAAAGAATGGCACATCATTAAGAGTCTATATATGAAAAATTATTTCTGTTCACAATGTGGCCCCAACTCATAGGAGAAAACTCAATGGAAGGAATTTCAGAGATAATTTAGTTTGAACCTCTAACATGTAAGAAAACTAAGGCAGAGAAGTGAAATTACCTGCTCAAGCAGCTGGTGAGAGAAGCAATACTGGAATCCATGCTTACACATTCTCAGCTCAATGTTCTTTGCGGCCTGGCATGAACTGACTAAAATATGCACTTGTACACCTGTCAGAATGGCTATCATCAATAAATCAACAAACAAGTCCTGGCAAGGATGTGGAGAAAAGGGAACCCTCGTGCCCTGTTGGTGGGAATGCAGACTGGTGCAGCCACTGTGGAAAGCAGTGTGGAGTTTCCTCATAAAATTAAAAATGGAACTGCTTTCTGATCCAGTGATTCCTCTTTTGAGAATTTATGCACAGAAACCCGAAACACTAATTCAAAAAAAATATATGCATCCCTATGTTCATTGGAGTGCTATTTACAATAGCCAAGATCTGGAAACAGCCCAAGTGCCCATCAGTAGATGAGTGGATAAAAAAGCTGTGCTACATTTACATGATGGAATACTACTCTGCTGTGAAAAAAAGAAAATTTTACCCTTTGCAAAAGCATGGATGGACCTGGAGAACATTATGCTCATTGAAATAAGCCAGTCAGAGAAAGACAAGTACCATATGCTTTCACTCATATATGGAATTTAATGAACAAACTGAACTACCAAGCAAAACAGAGGCAGACTCACAGATAGAGAGCAGGCTGACAGCTCTGGGGGTGTGGGGGAAGGGTTGAGGAAGTGGAGGGATTGAGAAAAAAAAAGAGAGAGAGAGAACTCATGGACATGGACAACAGTGTGGCGATTGGGGGGTCGAGGGGGATGGGTGAGGTGGTAGAGGGGCATAGAGGGGATAAATGGTAATGGAAAAAATAAAATTAAA
Organism: Tadarida brasiliensis; assembly: GCA_030848825.1. NCBI lineage: Eukaryota > Metazoa > Chordata > Mammalia > Chiroptera > Molossidae > Tadarida > Tadarida brasiliensis. Next base: position 55,715,851 of record CM061257.1, on the reverse strand, counting down.
AAAATAAATAATAAATAAATAAAAATATGCACTTGCCTGAGATATTTGAGCACTCTAGTCAATCAAGGAAGTTTGGGCTCCAAAGTTCTTTTTTTTTTCCCCTTCTACAATTAGGTATTTTCATGAGATACCCAATTCCAAGGTCCTAATAACTGCCAATGCTCTATTTTATATTTTAATATAAATAACTCCTTTACGTGAAAGACAAACTGGAAAGAACTGGGGGCTGTCCTGTGCATTTAGCAGCACCCTTGGCCTCTACCCCCTAGATGCCAGGAGCACCCTCATGCTCCCCGGTTGTGACAACCAAAAATGTCTCCAGACAGTGCTGAATGACCCCTAGGGAACAAAATTACCTCCAGTTGAGAATAATTTAGGCCACTATGTGAACAAACAAGAATCAAGAATTTGCTCACTCCCATCCCTAAAACAGAGCTAGAAAAATATTCCCTGGTCTGAGTGATGGGAACAGAGTCACATAAGAAACAACGAGAACATGCCTCAGTGATGAACTCTGAGCCATTCCTTGGGCCAAGTCTTAGAGAGGTGGCAACACTCCTAGAAAGGTTTGTGGGGTTCAAGAAGAGAAGAGACTTGCAATCTATTGCCCTACTAAAGTCCTGGAAGGTGCCAATATTCCAGAGAAGAAATAGTTGCAGAATACATCTACATTAACCACAGCCTGGCACGGGAACAGCAGAATAATTCATTCCTGGTCACTCAAGAGTGGTCTGGAATACGATCTCACTTATATGTGGAATCTAATGAACAAAATAAACAAACAAAATAGAAACACACTCATAGATACAGAGAACAGACTGTCAGCTGTCAGAGGGGAGGGGGGATGGGGGTGGAAAAGGTGAAGGGATTAAGCAGCACAAACTGACAGTTGCAGAATAGTCGCATAAATGCTTGGTACTGAAAACCTTTTTTGAAAAATTAACTAACTTGAGTGAAAATAAAAAGAAGAGAGCATGAATAACGTTCGCCTCGCTTGTTAGTACAAACTGTTCTGCCTCAATACGCTTTTCTTCTCTGATAAAAGTGATCAGGTATATCACAGGACCAACACTAAGAAAGCATTCTCGCTTAATGTGTGAATCTGAACAATGCAGAAGAGAAAAGCAAGAGGCAGAAAATGGTCTTACCAACAAAAACTACACACTCATATAACTCACAGGTAAACTCCAAAATATGCCCACATTTACAGCAATTCATATTTCTTCTAGTTTAATCCATATCATTAAAACAATCATGCAAAATAAGAGAACTTCCCCAATGCACCAAGCTGAATGTGATGTGGGGAGTTCTGATGGAAAAGAGCGTCGGGCTTATTCTATATTCAACCTGTCCTTTCATCTGTTTATCTATTTGTACAGGGGAGGAGAATCATTAAGAATATAAAACTGAAGAAGACACAATCGCCATTCCCCCACCAACAAGCCGACTGGCTGGTGCTGAGCAGAATCAACTGACCAGGCCCCCGCCGAGGGAGGAGGGTGGTGAAGCTGCTGCCCCACCCTGCTCCGGCCGGTACATGACTGCCAGCTCCACCATCGAAGACACATGCGTTTGCATACACACAGGCAAAGAAAAGTTTCTGAGTGCCTGCTAGAAAAGTCCTGTGTGACATAGTAGTAAAAATGAATACCAGACTGGTGCAGCCACTAAGGAAAACAATATGGTGTTTCCTCAAAAACTTAAAAATTGAACTGCCATTTGACCCAGTGATCCCACTTTTAGGAATATATCCAAAGAAGCCTGAAACACCAATCAGGAAGACTATATGCACCCCTATGCTCATAGCAGCACTATTTACAATAGCTAAGATCTGGAAACAGCCCAAGTGTCCATCAGTAGATGAGTGGATAAAAAAGCTGTGGTACATATACACAATGGAATACTATGCAGCTGTAAGAAAGAAAGATCTCTTATCTTTTGAGACGACATGGAGGGACCTGGAGAGCATTATGCTAAGTGAAATAAGGCAGTCAGAGAAAGACAAATACCACATGATCTCACTTATTTGTGGAATATAATGAGCAATACAAGCTAATGAACAAAATAGACCCAGAGACACAGAAAGGAGTTCGGTTCAGACTGACAGACCTCAGAGAAGGGGGTGGAGGGGGGGATGGATGAGATAAACCACAGAACTTATATGCATGTATGTGTAAACAATGGACATAGACAACAATGCTGGGGTGGGGGAGGCCGGGATCGGGAGGAGGGTGTCTAGGGTGGAAAAAGGAGAAACATCTGTAACAAAAATAATTTAATTAATAAAATAAAGTAAAGAAACAGAAAAAAAAAAGAGTATCAATAATGACAGTGACATGGGAAGGAACAGCCAAAGGAGACATGATATGAAGCCTGAGCTGGGGCACCGCTGCTTGGCAGTGCCCCTCAGTCTCGTCTGTGTCCCCTCAATGAGTTGGGGGAGAAAAGACCAATGTTAGCAGGGTTAACATTTCAGTTGAATATGAGTCCCACAAAACTTCTGGGGACTTTTCTTCACCCCTTATCCCTAATCATGGCATTGTATTATTCTAATCACATGACCTTTTCACCAAACAGAAAAGAACCAAAGAAATCTAAACGTTTAAGTTTGTAGAGATGATGTTATTTGCTAAACCCTAGATAGCATTCTGATAATAGTTAAGACAGATGAATCCTGAGAGGTCGAGTTCCATAAAATTTCTCAGTCATATTCACCATTTATTTTGTGGTAATCCATCAATCTGGCGGCTTGTTGAAAATGTGGCAAGCTGAATCTGTTTTTAATACATCCAAGCCTGGCACCTAGATCAGTCACCACAGTCTAGTTGTTTGGCCACCCACATGTGTCCTTAGTATACTGAAGAAGTCACTGAATGATAACTTAAAATAACCTCTACACATAAAGAGAAATATAATCATATGATTTATTAATTTATCTATCCATCCAGCAAGCCAGCCAACCAGCCAACAATACTTATTAACAACCTATTATAAGCCAGACATTGTGCAACTAGAAATATCAAGAATAAAATACATGCTCCCTATCCTCAAGAAATTCCTAACATTGTACAGTAGTCTCAAATACTTTTTACTGTACACTACAATCAAGGAAAAAATTTGAGCATATATACCCAATACTACAAATGTACATTTCCTTACTTATAAATTATAAACAAATACTACTATACAAATATAAAGTACATATATATATTTGAAAAACATTGGAGTTTAGAGGCACCAAACCCCCATGCAGTCAAAATCCACAAATAACTTTGGACTCCCCAAAAAATTAACTACAAATAGCCTACTGTTGACCAGAACACTTACCAATAACATTAACAGTCAATTAACATACTTTGTATGTTATATGTATTATATATTGTATTCTTACAATAAAGTAAGCTAGAGAAAAGAAAATGTTAAGAAAATCATGAGAAAGTACATTCACAGTATTTATTGAAAAACGTCTGCGTATAAGTAGATTCATGCAGTTCAAATCCATGTTGTTCAAGGGCCAACTGTATACATAACAAGACAACTATATTCATATAGCATATATCTATATGTAGAGAGAGAAATTATATTAAAAAATACACAAAAAAATTGAAGTTAAAAAATGAAATGAAAAATTAATAGTTCTAAATAGAATAAGAGAAAAAGTTGAAAGGAAAGAATAAGACCTTTAAATCAGCAGCCTCAGGGATATTCTCCAAGAAGACAGATGACTGTCCTTGTGCTAATGTGATAAGCATATCAGGGGGCCCTTTGTGGTCCCATCCACCGGATTACCCCAGACTGCCCTGTCCCATCATTTTGATCGTAGCATGCAACATTTTGAGTTGTAAGAGCAAGGTCAACTAGTCCTACATAAATGATTTAGAACACAAACTTTGGGGATAGAGAAAATCCGTTTTGCTTTGGAAAATCCAAGACCTCCTTAGTTTTAATTCTGTGTGGAAATTTAAAAGGGAATTCAGGAAATCGAAGCTTAAGTAGAAAAAAAAAAATCACCCACAAGTTCTTTTTTGCAGTCATTAATAACATGACAATGAAAAGCCAAATTCTGCCACATTATTGGCAACCATATTTATATCTCTAAAAAGAATGATCTTATCATTGACAGATGCTAAGACTCAGTGGTTTGAATCACACCATGTGTTACAAATTAAAAGGGCTAAAATCACAATAATGCTAATCTGGAAAAGAATAGGATAAAAACAATCGTTAGGAGCTGCAGGACTAAGATTTAAAAGTAACCCACACATATTAGCCAGAAAAAGTGTGTATAAAATTAGATAACATATTAACCCAGGTAGTACCTTGAGCAAGTGTAGGTCCACTCAGCATAAAGCTTTAAATAGAGAAAAGTATCCTAAATATGTTTCTATTTCTGTTTTAAAAAATAGATATAAGTTTACACATAGGAAAAACTAAAATAATATATACTGAACTGTTAACGTTATTCGTATATGGGAGGAGGCTGGATTAAGAGAAACTTTTACCTTCTTAAACAATCACGTCTCTAAATTTGAATTTTTATAAAGATGATTTACTATCCTTACAATCAAGAAAAATATGTAACTATTTTAAACAAACAAAACCTATTGAACGAAATCATATTATGATGTAACAGAAAATATACTGAACTAAACATCAGTAGACTAGGGTTTAAAAAAATCAATGCTGCCACTCACCAGCCATGAAATAGGTGGCCATCAATACTGGTGCTGGTGCTGGTGGTGGTAGAGGTTGCTGTTATAGCAACAAGCTTCTACAAATCTGCTGAAGTCCTCTCTTCTGAGGTTCGGCCTCTTTCCTATGTACTGTATTCCAGCATTGCCCCCTACCCACTATAGGTTGCATTACAGCCTGCTCAAATGTTTTTTCCCAGCAGTGATAGATTAATGCACATACTGAAATTATATAATGGGCTTTGATCTTTACAAATCTCCTAGATTCTTCCTCTAGACTACAGCTAGAGGATGGGCAAGCAAAACTGCTCGGTGGAAGATGACGTGTGTGTACTGAACGGTCGTTTCTGGAGAGTGAGAACTACCTGCGGACCTCACTGCGAGGCTCCCCAGCCTGGGACTCAGGAGAGTAGCCCGTCTCCTGTTCTGCTGCTCAGTGACCCCTCTAGTCCTGAGCAGCCCTGGGTTCTACTCTTCATCTACCTCTGAAGAGTGCAGTGCCCAGCACAAGTCCTCTCACTCTGTTTGGGAGAACATTCCAGGCATGTATTTAAAAGTGAAGCTGTCTCTTCTTGCTGTACTACATGAGGTCATGTAGAGTGATTCATGAATAACTTCTTGAATTATTTCAGCAAGCATTTAGCAAGTGCTATTATATGCTAGATACTGTGCCAAAAGCTGGACATGAATGAGATACGGCCCCTACCTTTAGTGTCCCATGTAATGGTGTCTCAAATTGGTATATGGAAACAAGTAAAAGATTCACATTTGCATTCATAGGTCCATTCCTTCATGTTAACAGAAGCAGCAGCCATGGGCTTTAAGAAGCTTACTTATTACTATTTAGTTTATACTGATTTACAAAAATAGAAGTGGAAGGTGTGATTTTTGTAAAGCCTTTAGTAAGTTAGCACATTTACTGAGCGTTTACTAAGTCCTAGGCACTAGGCTTGATGCCAGGGATACAAAGAAGATAAAAACTACTTCTGAGAAGCTGACAGGAAACAAATGAATTACAGAGAAAAGCACTAAGTGCTCTGTGCTCGGTGACTGGTCAACCCCTCTTCCTGGAGTACTTGAGGAACTCGTCCCTGGGAAGAACAATGGAGCAGATCTGAAAAGATCATTTCTTGCCGGTAAAGAACAGAAGATAAAGGGGATGGCCAGGAATACCTCCAGAGGATGGGGGAAACAGGACAAGGGTAAGCAGGAGGCCCTGACTGTGCAGGCCTAACCCAGGAGAAATATGCCAGAATTTAGGGTCCCCTGCAGCTAGCAATGGGGACGTTATTAAAATGCACTGAGCTCCGGGAGATTCTCAGATCATCTGTAGTGAATAAAGATTCTGGGGAAAAACTTTAATTGAGAATAAAAATTTTAAAAATGTGGGAGAGCACGGAAGATACCCAAAGTGAGAAGGGGTAGTGGCTAGAGGCTAGGACCAAATCAGACTTCTAATCTGTGTTCAGGGAACTGACTGCTAGCTCAGAGCACTGCTTCTCAGTAGTTCCCAAATGTGACTGAGGCAAAAAACCAGTGTGGTTTCTTGCAAATTCTCCTGAGAGTTGGATTCTATAGTTATGAAGACAGGTAGGCCTAAGATTGTGTTTTTTTCCCCTCAACAATCTTTTTCTTAACAAACACCCCCGCAATTCAGATGTAGATAATCAATAGACTACACTCTTTACAGCTGAACCAAGGAATCTGATGACAGAGATAAAAATCCCAGGGCTCTGAGATCCGAAGCCCTAAATGTTTCCAAAGCTACCAGGAAACTAGAAGCTGTCACTGGATGTGACATGACTCACTGGAGCCGCATACAGAGCTGCAAAGCTGAAAGTGCTTTGCATGTTTGCCCAGAAGCATCAAGAACTTGATGCAAGCCTAGGAAAGTGATTTTGTAAATACCATGGGATAGTAATAAAGAAATGGCTTGTTTCTGGGAATGTTGTTCATGCTGCTCTTCTCCTCCATCCGGTACCTGCAAGTTTCTGAAGGGCTGTACTCAGCGCCGCTACGGCCACACGCTGGGAAGAAAAGACGAAGCGAGAACAATGAACTGTGCCTCCACCCAGGAACCAGTCCAATTTGACCAGATGGTTATTTCCCCGAGATCGGGGTTACCCTCCACCCTCTGAAGGAAGGAAAATAAATGAGGCAGACAGCAGTTCAAAATGAAGTGTGAGGGAGAGAAGAAACTTTTCATCCATCTTCTGAGCTGAAGTTGGCCTTTCAAAAAATATTCTTTGTTTCAGTTCTCCTGAGGAACTAGGACAACAAATCACATTCTTTGATGCTAAGGATAAAGGTAAAGCTGCCATTCAAAAAGTAGTGAACTTAACCACCAGGTTTTCTATTTGAAAAAAAAAATCTAACTTCTAATGCGCAGGCTGATTCATATTTAGGAACTTCAATTTAGATATAGATGATACATTGATTTTTTTTAACTGTCATATACCATCCACAACCCGTCCCTCGGCCCTGCGTGGTGTAAGGCTTCAGCCCAGGTCTCAAGGGTAACATTCTGCAGGGAAAGGGTGACATCTGCAGGAGCGCTGTGTCACTACAGGGTGGAATCCACCGGAATTCTCAGAAATCACTCGTCAGAACACAGATGACACACTCAGCAAGTTGCCTGGCATACAGTAAACTCTCCACAAATGATTCTTGCGAGATGGTGGTGGGATACACTCTTACACTGTATTTCTTGAAATTAAAAAAACAAAAACAATAAAACCCAAGGAAGACAGGTGCCAGAGGCTATTCGAATTATTTAGATTATTGTTCTATTTTTCATAGGATCCCTTCCAGAGAGACGACAATCTATCGTGTTTTGAAAGACCTCATAGACAGAAACTGTACAACCTCCCACATCCACCACGGCTCTGCAATCTTCCGCAAGGCCAGGCTCAGGCAAACTTAGTTACGTCCGCACATTTAGTTTGAGGAGCTGTCTGATGCTCCTTTCGGAATAGACACCACCTCCCATTGTACAACAGACATTCCTCGTCTGTTCACTAAAACCGGCTGTGCACCCACTGCGTCCCAGGCACTGTCACCTAGGCGCTGAGTGGTGAACCAAACCTATGTCCTGTCTTGAAGAGTAACCGGTCTGGGGAGCCTGCAAGACTCCAGGGTCCTCCTGCTTCCGTTTCTTTCACTGCCTCCCACCTCCTCTTTCAGGTCCTCATTGGATCTTCTTTATAATCACTTGGCTAGGGACTGCCCACGGTCTTCCTCACTTCCAACAAAACTAACTCCCTGCGCTGCATTTTCTCGGTTACGGTGTAGGTAGCAACTAACTACTGTGGTAAACTATTCCATGCCAGTTATTAATGGATCACCAAGGTAGTTTAAACACATTTCAACGGCATCTTTCCAAAAACAGAATAAGCAGTCAGGCCTTCGTGCCGAACTGATGGAGACAGTATTCCGAGTCAGGCGGGGCCTCGTGCTACAGCGCCATTGCACACACAGGCCTGGTCTTCCAGCCAGCGCGGCCAACCCTGACGTTCTCAGCTTCATGTCACTGTTCAGCCCATTTCCTGACCAGCCTCAACAGAGCTGGGGAAGATCACACACCCAAGCACCTTTTACTATAAAGTAGCTCCTTTAAATTCCTGATAAATGTAAGTCTCTTCTCATCCTTCTCCCTGCCACAAATAGGCTTCCTAGAGCAATCCAAATCTTCCACTGAAAAATGCAAAATTTTGTCAACTTGCATTTTTCATCTATTCTGCATATTTTCCTAAATTTTGCTCAGCAAATAGCCAGTGTGTGTGTGTGTGTGTGTGTGTGTGTGTGTGTGTATACACAATATATAAAATCTTTAGAAGGCCCATTGGCAGACTGCTCCAACTTCCCTTGAATATTTCCTTGGATCTGATTGTTTTTTTCTTTATCTTTCAAGTCTCTCAGACAAAAATTTATCTGTATCAACCCCCTATAAACATGAACAAAATGTATAAGTAAGCCTTGAAAATTTATTCCACAAGAAATTTAAAATGTTACAGGATAAAGGATTGAACTTTACTGATGCCTTCTCCATTATTTAATTTGATCCTCTCAATAGCCCTGTCAAGGCATTTAGGTTGCTTAGAATGATTCTTATCTAACAGACGAGACTACCAAGGCCAAGATTCTGTAACTTGCCAGTAAGTGATGCTGTTCAGATTCAGCCTCGTGTCCATCGGGGTCTACAGCACACGCTCCTTCCACGATACCTGGAGAACACTAGAAAAAGTGGGTTGTGAATTTCAAATGAAAAGGTAAGCTTGGTATTGAACAGAGGTGATGTTACCAAGGCAAACACTCTATGGAGCATCTTAAAAACGAACACAATAATTGAGCACCATAAAAACTCTAAAAAGTTTTTTGAAAAGACTTGTGGTTATATATTTAGTGTACATTAGTGATCAACAAACTATGTTTATCATTTGTGGGGGCTTTTAAGTGTAATTTTCAAAGTGCAGCTATTTGGAGATTAGACATTATAATGCAGTGTCTGTCCATCATTTGTGAGGAATCAGACCTCACTGTGGCTATTAATACAGTTTAGGCTAAACAAAACCCTGACTCCTAGAATAATGAAGAAGCTTATCGCATTTAAGCTTTATTGATTTCGGCTCTGTAGTATGTTTCAGTCTATTTAGAATAGCATTCTTGTGGCTAATATGACTGGCTGTGCAATTAGTAAAAATAGATTTGTTTGATCCTAATATTCACACTAAAGATTTTGATGTAACACTATTTTTTCATTAAAAATTTACTGTAAAACAGTTTGGGGTTATGTACAAAATTAAACATGCAATTACCATATGACCATGACCCAACGATTGCATTTGCGGGTATTTATCCCAGAGAAATAAAAATTTTTTATTTTTATTTGCCAAACACTAGTATTCATAGCAGCTACATTTTATAATAGCACAGGACTGCAAATAATCCAGATGTCCTTCAACCAGTAACTGGTTAAATAAATGGTGGTATATCCATACCATGGAATCCTACTCAGCAACAAAAAGGAATTAACTATCCGTATACACAGGATCTTGGATGAATCACCAGGGAATTGTCCTCAGTGAAAAAAAGCCAATTCCAAAAGGTTACATAGTATATGATTCAATTTATATAACGTTCTTGATATGATAAAGTTCTAGAAATGGAGAAGAGACTAGTGGTTGCCAGGGGTTAGGGAGAGAGTGGAAGAAAGAATGGAGTAAGGGAGGCCATAAAAGACCAACAGGAGAGATCCCTTCCACAATGAAAACAGTCTGTATCTTGACGATCTCAGTGTCAACGTCATGGTTGTGACATTGTACTACATAGTTTTGCAAGATGTCATCATTGGGGGAAACTGAGTAAAGGGTACAGGGGATCTCTATTATTTCTTACAGTTGCACATGGGTCTACCTCAAAATAAAACATTTAATTAAAAAACAGATACTAAACACCAAAGGTGCTGCAATTAAAAAACAGAATAAAGACACCTTAGACGACATTCAAGACCTACTACAAGAAACAAGGTAATTTCACTGTAGTGCGGAAAATTCAATTCTACAGTTTGCATGATGCCAAAGGGACACAGAAGAAAAGCACTGAACCTATAGCTGGGAAAGTTGCCCAGAAAAGGTGACGTTGTAGCAAAGACCTGGGGGTTAGTAGAAGTTACGCTGGCAAAGAGAGATGGAGGGCATTCCAGGGAGAGGGAGCAGCATTTACAAAGGCAATGAGATTGGAAATAAGGTGGTGCATTCAGAAAACTGAATAGTTTGGTGTGTCGTGTGCATTGTGGGTAAGGGAGCCGACAGAGACAAGGCTCATCTCAGGCCTAAGGCAGGGTCTCGGCCTTAAAGGTATATTATTTTAAAGGTCTTGAAGTATATTCTGTAGGGTATATCCAGAGATTACAGGTTTGTCTCTGTGTGTCTCTACAGCAATAAATTAGACTTGGGTTTTAATGTACACTACTGTTTTCTAAAGGGCATAGAGGGTGGAGATTGAATTGTGAGTTGAAGTTGGGGACCAGAAGTAGCTAATGATACATGAGGAGGATTTAAACTATAGCAGTGACAATAGGAATGAGGGAAAGGGTGGATTTGAGAGACTTAACAGAGACAGAATCCAACAGTATGTGGTGACTGGTTGAATGTGAGAAGGAAAGATGAGGGAAGAATCTAGGGCTTGACTGCAAATGATAGAACTAGGGTGCCGCCCACCAGCCCAAGCAGACATCACGAATCAACAATTATACTCTTTACATCTCAAATTATCTGTCCCAGGAGCCACTACTTACCCACTGAAAGAGCAACCATGTACCTGAGAATGAGTCTAGAACAATGAAATGCAAAGCATTCTAATAAAATTAATGAACTTTAAAAAGTTTTTAATCTTCCCACCATCTAATCAAAAGAGCTCATAATTTATAAGAGCATATAATTATATAATTTATAAGAAAAAAATTATAAGCATTACATTTATAATTTAACCACTAATCTGTTCTCCATTTCTAGAACTTCATCATATTAAGAATGTTATATAAATTGAATCATACACTATGTAACCTTTTGGAATTGGCTTTTTTTCACTGAGGACAATTCTCTGGCTATTCATCCAAGATCCTATTTGTTTATAATAAATTTATAATTTATTATTAGACTCTGTTACAATGTTTTATGTTGCTGAAAATATATTAATATATTTAACATATTCACAGAAAGAACATGGAAATTGGGAATATTATATCCACAAAACTAACCTCTCACTAGGAAGGACCCAGACAACTTCTATCTACATATAAGACCTAAGAGAATATTGTTCCCACAAGCCTTTTCCAAGAAATTTCCTAGAGAACAAGCGGCAGACAACTAAAACGACTAGACGACATTAACATAAGGACTAGTAGTGAGTATTAAATATATAGTCACTTGTAGAAATAAATGAGGGTACATGCACCAAAAGGTTATCAGTTTGACTCCCAGTAAGGGCACATGCCAGGGTTGCTGGCTGGATCCCCAGCAGGGGGCGTGCAGGAGGCAGCCCATTGATGTTTGTCTCTTATATTGATGTTTCTCTTTCTCCTTTTCTCTCTCTCTAAAATCAATTTTTTAAAAAGTGTGTAATACATAATGAATAGCTATATGCTCTATTAGTGTAGATATTGTACAACTATAAAAACAAATGGATGGGAGGGGAGAATGGGCACAGGATATAGAAAAAAATTAACTGTTTTCAGTAATCATAATTGGTAGTGGCAATACCAGCATTGTGATCTGATACTGTGTATATAATGTGGGATAAAAAAAATATACAGATCATGTATTATAGAAATGTAACTTGAAACCTATATAATCTTATTAACCAAAGTCACCCCAATAAATTTAATTTTAAAAAGTAGCCTGGCCAGTGTGGTTCAGTGGTTGAGCGTCGACCCATGTACCAGGAGGTCACATGTTCGATTCCCGGTCAGGGCACATGCCCAAGTTGTGGGCCAAATCCCCAGTAGGGGGCATGCAGGAGGCGGCCAATCGATGTTCTCTCTCATGGATGTTTCCATCTCTCTCTCCCTCTCCCTTCCTCTTTCTCTAAACAATAAAAAAAAAAAAAAAATTTTAAGTAATTATGTGATGTTATAGTTACTTGATAACCAGGATTCTTAGTGAAAACCCCATTGTGCTAAATTTTAATTGGAAATACCACTACGAACTTACATGGTACCTATTATTAAATACAAATATTTCAGTCCTGGCCGGTTTGGTTCAGTGGTTAGAGTGTCGGCCCACAGACCAATGAGTCTCGGGTTCGATTCCGGTCAAGCGCACGTACCTCGGTGTGGTTTGTCCCCGGCCCTGGTCAGGGTAGTGCGGGAGGCAACCAGTCAACGTGTCTCCTGCGCATCTCTCTCTCTCTCTCTCTCTCTCTCTCTCTCTCTCTCTCTCTCTCTCTCTCGTTCTCTCTCTCTTCCTTCCTCCCTCCCTCCCACTCTATCTGAAGATGAATGGAAGAATTCCTCTGGTGAGGATAAAAATATATAAATAAATACAAATATTTCAATGAGTATACCTAGCATCCAAATTGTGGTTTTCTAATACTGTTTTGCATTAAAGAAAAACAAAGTGGCTGAACAAATTAGCACAAAATTGGAGGCTTAAAACAACAAAAATTTATTTTCTCAGCGTCTGGAGGCCAGACGTCTAAAATCAGTGTCAACAGGGCCATGCTTCCTCTGAAAGCTCTAGGGGAGAATAATTCCTTGTCTCGTCCAAGCTCCCGGCACCTTCAGGTGTTCTGTGGTTTCTAGGAGCGTAACTCCAATCTCTGTCTGTCTTGTTTTCTTCTGTCTTTTATAAGGACACATCATTAGATTTAGGGCCTGACCCTATCCATATTGAACTCATCTTGAAATCTTTAACTTAATTACATCTGCAAAGACCATTTTTTTCCAAATAAGGAGACATTCACAGGTTCCAGGAGGATATATATTGGGGGGCCACCATTCAACCTTCTACAGTTCGATCACTGGTCCCCTAAAACGCATGTCTAGCTAACATGCAATATGTATTCACCCCATGCCAACATTACAAAAAGTCTCGCCCTGGCCGGTTTGGCTCAGCGGTTAGAGCGTCGGCCTGCGGTCCAGAGAGACCCGGGTTCGGTTCCCGCTAAGGGCATGTACTTCGGTTGCAGGTCCCCGGCCCTGGTTGGTCGTGCGGGTGGCAGCCACTCGATGTGTCCCTTTCACGTCGATGTTTCTCTCTCTTTCTTCCTCTCTCTTTCTCCCACTCTATCTGGACAAAAAATGAAAAAAAAAATGTCCTCAGGTGAGGATAAAAAAAAAAACAAAACAAAAATTCTCAACCCATTACAGCATCAATTCTAAAATCTCATCTAAGTATCGTTAGTTCAAAAATCCCAAATCTCATCTAAATGGGGTATGGGTGAAACTCTGGGTATAATTCATTCTGTAACAAAATTCTTCTGTAGACCTGTGAAACTAGAAAACAAGTTATCTGCTTCCCAAATACATTGGTTGGACAGGCACAGGATAGACATTCCCATTGCAAAAGAGATCTTGGCAGGAATAAAGATGTCACCAGTCCCAAGCAAGCTCCAAATCCAGCAAGATAAATTCCTTTGTGCTTCAAGGCCTGAAAATAATCCTCTGTGGCCTGCTGCTCTGCCCTCTGGGCCTGTGATGGGCCCCTGCCCCACCTCTGTGCCACTAGAGCTCTGCCCTTAGAGACATTCTTCCTTGTTCTTGAAGGGTAACACATGTTTGCAACGAAGTAGCTCTATCAGCCAGTTCCTGCCTATAGAATCTCATAAGTCCTCTCTCTGTCCCCTTCAGTCCAAGCAGTCATGTTTCTGCTAATACAACATTCTCAAATACTTTGTGGGCCTCCTGTGTATGTTATGGAGGTCTACTCCATTACAAGAGGGTCCTCCCTGTATATATATATACAAGAGGGTCCTCCACAGATCTTTCCTGGAGAGCCCCAGTGCTATTCCAGGCTTCTGCTGAGATGGTTGAGTAAACCCATAGTCACATGCCTAATCTCTTAAGCAAAAAGTTCCCCAGCTACATCCTTAATCCTCTCTCCAGAGCATGCTTTTCCAGCAACAAATTTCCTAATTTTAACATCCTTTGTGATCTGGACAGTTGGAAAATCTCCCAAATCATCAAGTGCTTATTTCTTTTTGCTTAACAGTTCCTTCCTCCCATTTACTTCTCTCCTTCATATTTTAGTATAAGCAGCAAGGAAAAACCAGACTGCTCCTTTAACACTTTCCATGGAAAACTCCTCAGCTAAACATCCCAGTTCATCACTTATACGTTCTGCTTTCACCCAACAATAGAACACAATTCAGCCAAGCTTTCTGCCACTTTATAACAAGAATTGCCTTTCCTCTAGTTAATAAGAATATATTTCCCACTTCCTTCTGAGGACCTTTAACATCCACGTTTCTACTAATATTCTGTTCATGGCTATATATACATATATATGTATATATATGAATATATGTGAATATACATGTGTGTGTGTGTATTCGTTCTCTAACACGATAGTTTTCTCTACTACACTCTTCACTTCCTTCTGAGCTCGCATCAAAATTGTCGTTAACATATTTATTTCTACCAACCATCTCTAAGGAAATCTAGGCTTTTTCTATCATTTTACCTCAAAATTCTTCTAGCTTCTATCCTCTATCCAATTCCAAAGCCACCTCCACATTTTCAGCTTAAGCTCTGGCAGCACCCCTCTTCCCAAAACCGAAACCTGTCCTAGTTGCCTAGCGCTGCCACACACTTGGTGGCTTACAACAACAGAAACGTATTCTCTCCGAGGTCTGAAGGTCAGAAGTCCTAAGTCTGTAGAGTAGGCCACTCTCACTCTGAAGGTTTTGGGGAGAATCCTTCCCTGCCTCTTTCAGCTAATGGTGGCTCCACAGGTTCCGTGGCGTAACTCCAACCTCTGTCTCTGTCTTCACATGGCCTTCTTCTGTGCCTGTGTGTCTGAAATCTTCTTCCCCTTTCTCTTAGGAGGACACCGCCAGTCATTGGATTTAGAGCCTGCACTAAATCCAGGATGACCTGGAGATCTTAAACTTAATTACATATGTGAAGATCCTATTTCCAAATAAAGTCACATTCAAGGTACCAGGGGTGAAGACCTGAACAAATCCTTTGGAAGGCTACAATGCGTCCTGCCACAGGGCTTCTGGGGGCAAACGACCACAAAACTGGAGCAGTAAGCGCACATGATGAGCCAGGAACACCCTGACACAGCGGACAGAAAGAAGCTATCAGAGACCACAAAGTCATGTCATGAGAACTCAGGAGCCAATTTTTTTTTTTAATCCTCACCCGAGGATATTTGTCCATTTATCTTCAGATAGTGTGGGAGGGAGGGAGGGGGGAGGAAGAGACAGAGAGAGAGAGAGAGAGAGGGAGAGAGAGAGAGAGAGAGAGAGAGAGAAACATTGCTGCAAGAGAGACACATCGATTGGTTGCCTCTCACATGACCCCAACTGGGGCTGGGGACCGAACTGCAACCGAGCTATGTGGCCTTGACCAGAATCGAACCCACAACTCTTCGATCAGCAGGCCGACACACTACCCGCTGAGCCAAACCAGCCAGGGCAAGGAGTTAATTTAAAGAGGCTCCCACTGACCAAAAATAAAACAATTTAAGCATCAATGAAGACAAGAACTACAATGTCTTGAAAATTATCAAATATCTTTAAATTCATTAGTTCTAAGTAACTGTCGATTGAATTTCCTACCTTGTGAAGATAAAAGGGAACCATCTTGAAATCTAGATCAATAAAATGAAAGAATCAAGTATTTATCTTTCTTTTCCTATATGAACTGTACCACTGAGTAACCAAATATTAGATAAGGAGTATCTCCTTATGAAAATTATTCCAGTTAACATGCGGAAACAAAATGATAGAATTTTATTTTCACTATTTTGCAGTCACGAATTAAAGGATCTAGGCATTGAACATCAATAGCATGTAATATCAAGAAAGAACAAAAACCAGACATCAAGTGCCTCCAGATGAAAGAACACCTTACTACATATAGTCTTGCCAATGGGATCGAACAGGGGTCTGATCAAGCCTCTGGCTCCCATTGCCAATTTGCAGAAAATACAAGGACAGAGTGACATATTGAACTGTATTACGATTCTGCAAACAGCAGAATCCAGACTATGGAACTCTATGAGTTCTTTCACAGATAAGTTGTAAGCAATGAAGGAAACAAGATAATCTGTACATTAAACAAAAAGATATATGGAGTTTTTAAAAAATGGACAGACTAAAACTACCATGTCATGGGATGAACACTTGGATAACAAAACCATTAAATATTGCAAGAGAGTGACTTTTATAATTTAAAAAGTCCAGAAAAGAGAGTTTAATGGAGGGAGTGGTCAAAATGTCAATGCTGCTGAGACCGGCAAAGATGACTATCTAAAGGATGTCTCATTCATCGTTGTTTTCTTAGTGCCTAGGAAAATGTGTGGCATATAGTCGGAACTCAATAAATATAAACTTCATTGGTGTGTCCATTTCAATACCTGTGAGTTCCACTCCAATGTTTTTGGAGCTGTAAAAAATGCAAAAAGAATATACAAGAAAGAAGGAAGGAAGGAAGGGAGGGAAGGCGGGAAGAAGGGACAGCAATAAGAGGAAACAAATCTCACTCACCCAAACGCTCCATGCAGCCCCATGGCTCTCCATTCCAGCTCACTGAAAGTTATCCTATAAAACAAGGCACAATCCAAATTTCCCCAAACTGCATATGCCTGTAGGATAGAGCAACAGTGAGAATTCGGTTTCTGGATCTTGGGCCCATGTGAGAATGCAGGACTTTCAGCTCCTAGGAGAATTCCCTTCCCACTCCCCAACCCCCACCACCACAGGTGTCTCTAAAACCCAAGATGTGTCTCACAGGTGCTCATGATGGGGCACTGCCATTTCCCCACTCTCCCTTACTGGTGATTCAGCTCCCCATTCTGTCACTTAAAGGGCATTGAGGTCTCCTGCCAGATGCAGTTGTTGATCTCCCACCTATCACCGGGTGCTGAAGACCCCACGGGTGTTATTCCTCTACCAGGCATGCCACTGAAGCCTTCTTTCAAGCATCATGACTAAACAGCCAGAGCCATCAGAGTGCCAAAATTCCATGGTTATCTGTGGGGAATTGTGCCCTCTCCCTTATTATCTGTTAGAGGTGCCCCAAAGCAGTGTTGCACCTGCTTCTATTATCCTACAGACCTAAGTGGAACAGCTACTTCAATATTTTTACTCATAGACCTCTTTCTCTCTCTAGGATTCAGAAATGGATTGTTGCCTTGACTATTGTTTTGTATTTACCCATTCATTTCATAAATGGGGTTTTTTAAGTGCTTAGTATTAAAGAGTGCTTAATTTAAAAATCAAAAAGAAATGAACTAGAGAAAACTGAAATGGATTATAAATTACTGAAGTTAGTCCGGAAGTCATTTTGTAACAGGTTTCATGGGTCCATCTTTGACAATCAAAGCAGCTGCCATTCTTAGTTCTTCACTCTAAGTGTTCTACCATAATCATAACACAGCTACTTTCTCTGTCTCTGAGAATCTCTGGGCATCTTTCTACTTCTGTTTCAAATACCAGGCTACAGGTTCTCCTCCCATACATCCAGGTCAAATTCCCAAGAAATAAATTGACTGGTCAAGCTAATTACCATTGCTCTTGTATAGACATTTGTGTCAGGACATCTCATGAGCCACTAATCCATCCATGAATCATCAGTTGTCACAAAGTAATGCCATGTAGTCTTGCAAGAATACATGAAGAAGGAACCTCCCAGAAGGGATCTATGAGAGTGGCAGGTACTCTCAGACATGAATTTCCTCCACTAGAAAATGAGAATTCCCGTACACAGTAACTTTCAGCAGAGTTAACGTACTGGGTACACCGTAAGCTCTCAAACGTTAGTTTTAGCTCCATGGTTTAAACAAAACGTTTCAATTCCTTTACATGACATTTAAGTCCATTGAGTCAACTTACTTTTTCAGTTTCATCTATTAATATATCTTCCCTTGAACTCTAATAATTAGCTAACATTTGTTGGGTCTTAATAATATGCCTGGCACTTCCCTTAGAGTAGTACATGGATTCACTCATGTAATCATCACAATACAAAGTAGTGTTATGATTCCTATTTTAAATATTTTTTCTTTAATGATTTGAGAGAGAGAGGAAAGGAGAGGGAGAGAGAGATAGTAACATCAATGAGAGAGAACATAGATTGGCAGCCTCCTGCATGCCCCCAACTGGGGATTTGGCCCACAACCTGGGCATATGCCCTGACTGGGAATCAATCAAACTGACAACCCCATGGTGCATGGGTTGACGCTCAACCAATGAGCCACAGCAGCCAGGCTATTATCCCTATTTTACCAATAAGAAAACTGATACACAATGAGGTTGAGTACTTGCACAAGGCCACAGAGCTAGTGAATGGCTGAACAAGAATTCAAACCCAGGTAGTATAGCTTCCAAGCCCAGAACTTAATCACTAAGCCATATTGCCTCTCAAACTTTATTACTAACATAACAACAACAAATAAATAATAGGTATCATGAGTGATTATTATGACTGTATGCCAAACGGGCTAAGGGTTCTACATATATGGATGCAAAACTGATGTTATGCCCTGCTGCCATTACAAATAAGCATTTGAATCACAATTCATATCCAGAAACAAAGCTATAACTTTTCCTCCAGTACTGTATTAGCTGCACCCCAAGTTTTATATGTTCTATATCATTCAGTTCAGTAGATTTTCTCATTTCCATTGTGATTTCTTCATCAACCCATTAAATATTTAGAAGTATTTTGTTTCAACTTCAGACATTTGGGGAATTTTAGTTTTCTTGTTTATTTCTAGTTTCATTCTGTTGGGTCAGAGGACGTACTCTGAATGGTTTGTTTTAGTGTTTTAAATGTGTTGGGGCTTTCTTTATGGCTCAGTGGATGCTCGGTTTTGGGAAATGTTCCATGTGCATCAGGTTTCCTGACCTTAGCTTAGACACTTCAAAGTTTCCTTCTGACATTAACTGTGTGTGATTCGAAGCATAAAGTAACAGGTGAACAGTTAACTCTAGTTCTTATTTTTCTTCGTTAACTCTTTTCGCCTTGATTTTTCAAAATTCAACAACTATTGATTCTAGTTAAAAACAGAAAAAGAAAAAAAACACTTGCATTCCCTTGTGCAGTGCAGCGCCCGTCTCACCGACAAGGAGGGACGCTGGCTGCCGCCGTCCCGCGGAGCTGAAGCAGCCCAGACACGACCGGCCGGCCCCGACCCACCAGCCCGGCACGCGCGGCGCGCCCCGCCCCGCCCCGCCCCGCCCCGCCCCGGCGGGGGCGGCCCAGCGACGGCCGAGGGGCGGGGCCCGCCGCGGCGTGCTGACGTCGGAGAGGGCTGCGCCGCCGCCGGGCCGCCTCCGCGCCGGGGGCCAGTGTGCGCTCACAGCCGGGCCTGGGCAGCGCTGGTGTCGTAGGACCTCGCGCGGCGTCCGCGAGCTCCGGGGCGGGGGCGGCGGCGGCGAAGCCCCCTCCCCGGGGAGGCGGGGCCCGGGCGAGCTCCCGGTCGGGGAGCGGCGGAGGCCGGGGAGGATGCATCAGAAGCTGCTGAAGAGCGCGCATTACATCGAGCTGGGCAGCTACCAGTACTGGCCGGTCCTGGTGCCCCGCGGCATCCGCCTCTACACCTACGAGCAGATCCCCGTGTCCCTCAAGGACAACCCGTACATCACCGACGGCTACCGGGCCTACCTGCCCTCCAGGCTGTGTATCAAAAGGTACAGTCTGGCCGCCTCCGCGGGGCGCGCCTCGGGGACGCGCCAGCGGCCCTCCTCACCTACCCGGTTTTGTCTGGTCTTCCCGCTGCTTTCCCCGCATTTCTCCGCGCCCATCCTTTTCCTCCCTTCTGCCACCTCTCCTCTACTCGTTATCTCCCCTCTGCCGCCGCTGCCAGGGCACTCGATCCACCGAATAATAATGCTAGTAACAATGATCATCATTACCAGTTCTCCTGTGGCGCTTACATCTTTCATTCCTTTTGGAGCTTACTGGGATACGTGCTGGAATCACCCCACTGACAATGGTTGGGCCATACGTGCCCCTGTGTATACCTAAGCTTTGTTTATTTTTAGAGCAGCCTTATGGAAATTCAGATGATTGGAGTCAGATAAATGCCTGTGCAATAGGAAGCAAGTTCACATTGTCTTATTTAGAAACCCCTGATTCATTCATTCAGCAGATACTGTGGAGCCCCGGCTACGTGTCAGGCACTTTACCAGGTGGTGCAGAACAGCAGACAGGGCCCTTGTTCTCATGAGCTACTAAAGTCCAGCCTGAGTGACACATTAAAAAGATAATTACACTATTACATAACCATTGTGAAAAACGCTGTGTAGGAAAAGCACCTTAGCAAAGAGAGCCCATAACGGGCACCGCCCTCCACTAGAGCACTATAGAAGCAACTCTGAATTTCATCATCTAAACCTTTAAAACCAAGAGTCCCTTGAAAACCTGGGTTTAAGAAAAATTAGTGTTCTAATTCTTAGAAGAGCTTTCTGTTAAAATTCACTATATGTACTTAAATATAGGACTGTAAGATAATTAAAATACAGGTGTTGGCTAGCTCCAGGTCACTGTAGAGATAAACCCCATGCTGGAATATGGGCTATTGAATTGCTCAAGCAGTAACCACAAGTCTGATTCTTGATCTTTTCAGCATGGTCTTTCCCCACTTTCTCTGCCCTGCCTTGAAAGAATTTCAGTGACTCACAGTCACAAGGTAACATCACTGTCTTGATTTTAATGGATGGCCCACAGGACTTCACAATTTGAATCCTATGTAATCTTTTCCTCCCCAGTACCTCCTGTGCATAAGTTATTACACAAGAAATCAGAGCTGGGCCCTGCTGTGGATGTAAATTTCCACAAGGATAGAGCAGATAGTGAATTGCCTTAAATATTTTATGCCCACCTAGCAGCGATCCTCTTCATTCTTATTAGAATCCAAATCTTATGAATTGAGAAATGAAATCCAGTGCTTTAGATCTTGGGCTGTTGAGTCTAAAACTTGAGCATCCAGATCTGCCACTTAACAACTGTGGGACCTTGAACAAAAGTTAACCTCTCTGCGCCTTATTTTCCCCATTTGTAAAAGTGAGAGTCATCACAGTAGCTGCTTCAGAAAGCAGTAAGGATAAAATAAGATTATATATGTGAAATCCTATCAGAGCCTAAGCACATAATGAATGGTACCTTCTCATCATGATCATTGATTTCAAAGCTGAACAGATGTTGATGATGGAGATGATTATTGATTTTGAAGCTGAACAGTCTGGTCCTAACTTCTCATAGAATAAGATTATGTCCTCTACTGGGGATATTCTTCTAAGAGCTCTTCCCACCAGCTTGGTCTTTTCCAGTTTCAGCTGTTGCCATCTCTTCTTTTAGCTCTCGGGCATGACCAGGACAGATTTTAGATATAAGGTAAGGTATTGTATCACAACTGTTCTGCCAGTACTCAGAGGAACATGCCAAGATTATGTCTGTCAGTTCAGTCAATCAGGTTCTACTGAGTTTCACAAAATGAAAAGTTCTGAAGCAATAGGTAGAGCATAGTATTGATTGTCAAAACAGACCTGTAGTTAGATGTGTTCCCTTGCATTCCAGCATCCTATCCCCTCGACACATACACAGTATTAAGTAGTCCTTATACTTGATGCTTGTTCAGGATAAAGCCTGAAATTCATGATACAAGTTTCGCTTTATTCTTGATGATTGTTTGATAGTGTGAGACCCTGCTGTTTTTGATGTGTGAAAATGGGAAAACAAGAAACTTTGTGCTTCAAATTCCTTAGGTTAGAGTTATATGTTAATGCTTACTAATACGGAATCAGAATCTGTGAAAGTCAGACTTAGTTTAGAAAGATTATATTTTGCAAGAGAAATACAAGAATATTTTAATTTTTAGTCATGATGTCACCTTTCAATAATAAACAGATGAGTTCTATCCACAGCAGGAGAAACATTTCACAAAATTAAGGAAGGAACTGGAAGGTACTTGTAGCAACATCTAATTCAGCTCCCTTGTTTTGTAGATGAAGAACGTGAAGCCAGAGAGGTTAAGTGACTTGTTCATGATCACAGAGCTAATGTGTTGCAGAGGGGGTGTGAAGGGACAGTAGTCCTCTTGACTTGTGCTCAGGGCACACCAACCTGTGCTGCCAAAGCTACATAAACTCAAACCAGTTAGTCAGCAGTAGTAACCTCCTATTGTTCCTAAAAAGAACATGCCACCAGGAAACTATGGTTTCAAAACAGTGGTTTTCAAAAGTTGTTCCAGCATGCCTGTCTTAAAGGACTTTCCAGTGAATGGATTTGTATTTATTCTGCTTCTCTCAAGTCCATTTAATTTTGTATTTGCATTTAACGAATACTAAAAAGGTATTTTGTTTGCACCTAACACTTGGGCTTTCAGATATCTATTATTGAACATCAAAGTATGCTAGCTAATATCCAATTTTAATCTGTACATTTATTTCTGTAGACATTTAGCATCTGAATTGAGCAAAACACTGCTTGGAACAGTGGTGTCATAAAGATGAATGGTGCCAGCCATCAGGGAGTTAATAGGATGGAGGATAAGATGGAATTTATACAAAAATAATTCTAATACAAGAAAGAAAATGGTCAGTCAATATGATAATACAGGTGAGCACCAAAATATCTCTTAAGATCCTAGGATTCGTTGTAGAAAAACTTAAAGAAAGATTAATTAAAGTAAATGAAATATCAAATCTAGAAAGGCAAAGATGGGGTTAAGGACTTAAAGTAGCAAGTGTAAGATAGCCCAGAAAAATTGTCCCTAACCTTTTAAATGCTGGCCGTGAGCGAGCCACTACAGTTCTGAACTTCATTGATTTTTTTGTTTTGTTTTGTCTTCCAGTTTGTTTATTTTATCTAATGAGACAGTAAACATCTGGAGTCATTTGCTGGGTTTCTTTCTCTTCTTCACACTGGGAATATATGACATGACATCTGTGTTACCTTCGGCAAGTGCATCCAGAGAAGATTTTGTAATTTGTTCTATTTGTCTTTTCTGCTTCCAGGTAAGTCATTTCACAAACACTGTTACAGGAAAGAGAACTTTAGTCAGACCAGCTTGGCAAGGTGACCTTACTTCACACCCACCACTTGCTTTAAAAGCCCCCAAATAGCATGCAGGTTAGCATATTCGCTTTTATAGTATAAGCACCAAAAGTGTGTTTTATGAAAGTGTATTTGGATGTTATTATTCAAGTGTATTTGAAATCTAGTAAGTTTTAAAGATTGAGAAAATTTGTTTCCTTTTCTCTTTCCCACGTTAGAGATCTCTGCTTTAAGATGAACACAAGGATAGGAATCTCTGATTGTACTGTATTCTCTGACTGAAGGAGAACACCAGTGGCTGCTTAAAACTTGTTTGAGAAAATTTATGATCTTTTTCCTATTTATACATCTGTGATTTTTGTGCTTGTTTCCATATCATCTTAATTTTGATGTCTTGTTTTGCTGGTACTGATCTTTTCTATTGCTTTCTCATTAATTTCCTTTGGTCCTTTCACGCTTGCCTGATTTCAAGTACTTGAGTTTCTCCTCCTCTCTGCCTCTTGTATTTGTTAGTTGTTTAGTATTTTCATTTTTTTCTCAAAGATCTATAATAGTGCCTTTTGAAGTTACAGTTAATAGTTTTGCAAGCAGATAATTCTAAAGAAGAAAACAAATTTGGACCAAAATCCTGTTGACATTTTTTTAAATTAAAAAAAAAGTGCAGAAAGTACAGAAAATCTAAAAATGAAAAGAAAAGGGTGTTATCCCACTTCCTCCAAACATAGGCCAGCACTACCTGCAGTTAATCTGTTGCCACTTGGTTTGAAAGATGAATCTGTAAGCTGACTGCATAGATGTTGCTTTCGTTATGTATCATTTCATTTTAGGCCTCCATCATTTGACTCAAGCTAAAACTTTGGGTTTAAATGACTAAGAAACACACGAGAAAATCTCCCATCTCTCCTATCCCCATTTTTTTTTTTTTTTTTTTAAGAATTCTAGTTTCCAGAATCATATTTTAAAGTTCTTTGAGGGAAAGAATACTCTATATTTTTATATTGTTATTATTATTAGAAAATAACTTTTAAAAGTATACTCATTTAATATTTGTCCTGATTGAAGCTTAAATATCTCTTAGAATCCATTGCTAGTTTTAAAATGAATCAATTTTTTTATACTTACATTTCCCGATGTATCTTTACATAGACTGAGGTGCTCTTAATAATCATTAATAAGCAAAACTGGGTTTTACTGTCCTGTTAGTTATATGGATATCATCTTCTTTGAGAATCCCACGTGTTTTCCTCTACCCTTAGACCTGCTCTTTACCCCGTCACCACCCAGACACAGCTGATGTTAGTTCAGGGAGAACATGTTAGTTTTCATATTGGCCTAAGAAAACAATGCATTGCATAACTGTAAAGATGAAATAGTTTTTAAAAAACAAAACAAAAAAACCTGCCAATAAAGAAACACCCAGAGTATTACAGTGGTCTGCCCAGGGTCATCCAGCATTACAGTGAAACCCTGTTCCCCTGGCTGGCAGTGCAGTGACTCTTTGTTACTCACTCAGACTTGCTGACGACAGATAGACAGCTTCCCTACTTAAAAATGTGTCTGTTCTTTTTCTTTTTATGAAATTATATTTATAATTTGTTCACCCAATTTCCCCAGATTCTTAGAATCAACAGGCTGCATGGTAAACCATAAATATATGTATTAATATTGATTTACACTTAAAACACATTTTTTTCTCTTTTTACTTTTACCCATTTTATATACTCAATGCTTTCCTCCCAACCAGATTAACAGAGTACATTCTGAATAACAGAATGTGATTTCAGAGGCTCTGAATTTTCCCAGAGGTCTTTCTGTCTTAGAGAAGAGTAGAATCTGATCATGTCTTTCACTAGATTCAGTTCATTTACATTCAGTTCAGCAAATATTTTTAAATGCCTCCTATCTAAATCCAGGTACTAAGCTAGGCATCGGGAATACACTGCTGACAAAACCAACCTGTCATAAAGATCCGGTCACTCAGGTAGGAGGGCAGAAGGGAGAGTGAGGCAGGACATTTAAGTAGGAAATACAGTTTTTGTAAAGGCCCAGAAGCAAGAGCCGGCTTAGCACTTTCTGGACTTGCGTTTGCTGGTCTTCCTGGTTGGATCCTGGAAGAATGTAGAAAGATGAGGCTGGAGAGATAGCCGGAGCCAGATCCTGAGATACTTGGTTATTGTGCCAAGGAGCTTAGATGTAGGATGTCACACTCTAATCATCTACCTTGATGGAGTGAGATGTTCCACAGAAGAAAACTGAAACATACTCAATTTACCAGATAGGTTTTCGGTTTTCTATGGAACTCTTAACAATAGCACATCCCTTTTACAGCAGGACATACTAAGTGTATGTTAACTTTTTAAAAACTCAGTGTTCTCCATTAGCACTGTATAGTGTGCTTTCCCTTTGATACTGTAGAGTTTCCTCTTTTTTATTTTCTTGTTCACAAAGAAATTAGCTTCATTGTTGTTTTTAATTATCACTATAAGATATACTCATGGACAAATTCAAGCAAACAAAAAAGTATATGGAAGAAAGTAAAAGTCACTTGAAATTCCACTTCCCAGAGGTAACCACGTGTGAAATCGGGGTTAAAATTCCTCCTGACATTTGTGGTGCACAGCTGCCTCACACCTGCGGCCTGCCGACCTACCTGTCCACCTGCTGCCGAGCTGTGCTCATCTCTGCATGCTGTTTCCATCTTTCCCTTTCAGTGAGAACATACACCTTGATGTTTTCTGGATTTACTGTGTTTACTCTCAAAGATAATCTGACAAAACAAATAACAAGCTTCTTAGATTTATGTCTAAATGGGTCAGTAAACTGACTTGTAGCTTAGTAGCCAAAGCCATAGACCAATAAGGATTTTTTTTTTTAAATATTTTTTCTTTATTGATTTTAGAGAGAGAGGAAGGGAGAGGGAGATAGCAACATTGATGAGAGAGAACATCGATTGGCCGCCTCCTGCATGCCCCCACACTGGGGATTGGGCCCATAATCTGGGCATGTGCCCTGACTGGGAATCGAACCGGCGGCCTCTTGGTGCATGGGTCGCAGCTCAACCGCTGAGCCACACTGGCCAGGCAAGGATTTTAGACTAGATGAAGAAATGAGATTGTGGCTAGGTACATTGTTTTGAATGTTGATATTGAGGCTATGGGGACTGATCAGGTTTAATGACCAGATTATAGAATAGCTAGATGCCCATGGTAAGCAACTTCAGCAGTTGCTTAAAATGTTTATCAATCTGACCTATATCATATTGTTTATCTGTCCTGTTTTCTCCACCCCCACAGTCACTGGCCTAGGATGGCCTCTTGTCATTGCTCCCCAGGGCTACTCCTGTAAACTTTTGTCTCAGCCTTTCTGTAAGGGTGCACTTCAAATCTTTCGTATCACACCTAGCCCATCATATAGAAATTAAAACTCCTCGGTGTATAGAACTGAAATTGTGTCATGAAGAAGGCATATGCCATTCCTTAATGGTTCTGTTTCTCAATATGCTGCTTTTCCTGTGGACCTCCCAGTAAACATGTGCACATTTCTATTTACGTCCTTAATGAATGCCAGTCAACCTCCTGACATTCAGTTCAGGGGCTTCTACCCACAACTCTCACCTCCCCACTGCACATACCCACGGAGCCAGTACCCTCCCTCTCTGTTTTCTCATTGTGCTCTGCACTGACTTTTCCTTTGGGACTGCTTACATCGCCATTTGTTCACTTGTTTCAGAAAAATCTCTCTGAGAGTACAGATTTCAGCCAGTGTGTGGCACACAGCAGGCATTTCATGTCTTCAGGGAATTCAGCCATAGAAACCTTATCAGTTTTCAGAGTAGCTTATTGAATCAGATTAGTTTGCTCTCAATTTGGCAACCATATAAAGTAAACAAAGTCATAATTATTTTTTCTAGGACACAACAAAGCCATGTTTAATTTATAACTTAAAAGTAAACTCTAGCCCTGGCTGGTTTGGCTCAGCGGTTAGAGCGTTGGCCTGCAGTCCAGAGAGACCCGGGTTCGGTTTCCGCTAAGGGCACGTACCTCGGTTGCAGTTTGTCCCCAGCCCTGGTTGGGTCGTGCGGGTGGCAGCCACTCGATGTGTTCCTTTCACGTCGATGTTTCTCTCTCTCTCTCTCTCTCTTCCTCTCTCTCCCTCCCACTTTATCTGAACAAAAAATGGAAAAATGTCCTCGGGTGAGGATAAAAAAAATTAAAAAAAAAAAAAGTAAACTCTATACAATGAAATCTCATACAGATATGAAAAAAAAACAAATTGCAAAACATAATGTTTAATGTGATTCCATTTGGTTAATCTATAAAAGTGTGTATGTGTTCTGTGTGTGTGTAGACTTCTATATTATAGTTTTTTTATATATTCATTGAAAATATCTAAAGGATGTAAATGTTATCAGTGGCTACTTTTGAACAGGGAAGGGTTTATTTTTTTACATCATACAATTCTATGTTCTTTGACTTTTTTTAAGGACATGTATTACATATATAGTAAATACCTTTTAAAAAGGAAACTCCTTCATGGATCAAAATAAGCCTCAGTGGTAAAACATTAGTATTGCGTAATTGTCCTAACGTTGTGTTATTTATTTAAAATTTTTATATTGTAAAATAGCTATCATTTTAAATTTGTTATCCCCATTTTACCCATGAGGAAACTGAGGCTTAGAGAAATAACACAGCTCGCCTGACTGTACGGCTCAGCTTGAAGCCCAGGTGTGTCTGACCGGAAAGCTGGGCTAGACTAACCACTTCCCTGAACATGCACCAGTGGGTTTCATTTCTTTTGGTTTCACTTTTGCACTTTAATTTCCTTTTGTTTCACTTTAACTTTTTTTATTGTTTCACTTATTTTGTTTTATTTTCCACAGGTCTGTATGCTTTGCTCTGTGGGCTATCATCTTTTTTCCTGCCACCGATCAGAAAAAACCTGTCGAAGATGGATGGCGTTAGATTATGCAGGAATTTCTATTGGAATACTGGGCTGCTATGTCTCTGGAGTATTTTATGCATTTTATTGTAATAATGTAAGTTATTTAAAACATTTTTCATTCAACCTTTCATGGAGGTCTGGGGTTTTCTTGCCATTGTTCCTTTGAAATTCTGAATAAGCACGTAATTAACTTACAGAAGAAGTGGAAGAGTTCTGTATAGACCTCTCTCACTTCACAATAACAGAAAACTGTCAACATAGCAGCAATGTAAAACTAGCAAAGAGAAAAATCATAAATTTGGTTTGAATGTAAGAATATATGTTAATTGTAGTTACTTACACATGAGCCATTTCCTTTTAGGCCTAATTGTTTTGGAACATAAGCATATAATTAAATATATATGCAATTAACTTGTTATATTGATTTTACTTTAGTAGTAAAATCTATTCCTGTCTGCTCGGCCTTCACAACTTGTTTGTTTTGCATAAAGCTGTCGAGACCTTAACAAAATGAGAGGGAACAACATACGAACTGGGAGCTTAGTGAGTGCAGTCGTGGCCTGTTCGCATTGCTTTGCCTCTCTCTCTCTCTCTGAGACCTGTCTTCCGCGTACCGCTTTGTAAACATATCAGGTAATCAAAGAGATTAGTCAGACACTTGTTGAAAATCTCTTCAGAAAAAACTAGAAGTCCAGGATAGATTAAAGAGAAAGGGAACTACTGAAGCTAATTCAGCCCATGATCATGTAAAGAAAAATTTTCTTCCCTCTAATATCTAATCTTTTCTAAATATTCACTGGCTATAGTGGCTCTTTACTTTTTAAGGAACACAGGCTGCTTTGAGGATGAGATTACAAACTATGGACCCTCCATCCAGGAGAATGTACATTTGGGCACAAACTGACCATACAGTTTGACATGTGATTTTAGGAAGCTGATGGCCCCATAGAAGTCCTTGGAGTCCGGGTTGTGAACTCTGTCCTATGAGATGCTAACTTTTAAGCTTCAAGACCAGGTTTTCAACTGCTCATTTAGAAACCAGCCCTGGCTGGTTTGGCTCAGCAGTTGGAGCATCGGCCCATGGACCTAAGAGTCTTGGGTTAGATTTCAGTCAAGGGCACATACCTTGGTTGTGGTTCCATCCCTGGCCCTGGTCGGGGTTGTGCAGGAGGCAACCAGTCGATGTGTCTCTCTCACATCGATGTTTTTCTCTCTGTCTCTGTCTCTCTGTCTCTCTCTCCCCCTCCCTCCCCCTCCCTCCCTCCCTCGCACTCTATCTGAAAATCAATGTAAAAATATCCTCATGTGAGGATTAAAAAAAAGAAAACTAAATATTTTATAATCCCTTCAAACCTAATATATTTTTAACTGAACATTGTTTCATGCCTCCCCTCCCCCTGCATTTTTCTTCTCCCAACACACACACACACACACACACACACACACACACACACACAGAAACACACACCGCATTTGGATCATCGTTGTTCATTTTCTCCATCAGCAGAAGCTGTATGTGTGGCCTTTAGCTATATGTTAGAAACAGGCCATCCTCTGCTGCCCTCTCACACATCCAGTCAGCCAATAAGACTGTTTCAGAAATGCCTCCTGACTCTGGCTCACATCCATCTTCCTTGTTCAACAAGAATCCAAGCCCCATTCACTTGTTGAATTCATTATTCTGATACCTTCTAGCTCTCTTCCTGTTGCCTCATTCTTTTCTGCATCGATGCCATAGTTTTCCTTCTAATAAGTCAATTTGAAAAACAACCGTCATCCCTTTTTTAAAGAACTCTGCTTCCCCCAGAGCCCCCATGATAAAGTTCCAAATACTTAGCCTGACAGCCCACCTGCCTTCGGCCTCCCTTCTCCAAACGTCCCTGCTGCATGGGGCTGCGTGTGCTGTTTCCTCCCTGGAGAGCGTCCTCTTCCCACCAAATTGTATGTATTCCTCAGGGCCCAGCTTAGATGCCATCCCTGTGAAACATTTTTTAGCTACTCCAGGTGACACGCAGTTACAGTACTTACTAGATTATAATCATTTGTTTACGTGCCTGCCCCTCCCAGTCTGTGAGCTCACCCACTGGGCGGGTCCGTGTTGTAGTCATCTTTGTATCTACAGGACATAAATAGTCCCTAGCATGTTAATAGGTACTCAGAACATGTTTTTTATGATAAATGTGGTCTCTCAACCAGCTCACTTTGAAATTTGGTTTGTCATCCTGAGAAACCGAAAAGTTGTATGGAACATTGCATTTTTTAAGGAAGGAAGGAAGATAGCCTTGTTCAGAAATGAAAATACCAAGTCAATAATTTGGAATGGGTAATGTAGAAGCCAAAATTATTTTTTTATTCCCCTGTCATTAACAATTAAAATCCGATTGCCGTTCATTCTAGTACTGGCGCCAGGTGTACCTGATCACCGTGCTCGGCATGATCCTGGCCGTGTTCTTCGCGCAGATCCACCCCAGTTACCTCACGCAGCAGTGGCAGAGGCTCCGCTCTGTCATCTTCTGTTCTGTTTCGGGATATGGAGTCATTCCTACTCTTCACTGGGTTTGGCTCAATGGAGGAATAGGTGCTCCTATTGTACAGGTAGGTGGAGTGTAGTCCGTGTTTTTCCCATTTTTTTGGTGTCCTTTCAGTTTTATTCCTTTTGGGTAAAGTAGTATACTTAGGCCAAGTGCTGGGTCTTCGTCATTTGAGAGCATATTTTAAATTACATATTGATGCCCTAATTTTCACACCTGTACAGATAAGCATACTTTGCAGGATCAGGAGTAAAGTCTAACTGCCATTTTGTCTGAGATGGCTTTCTCTGAAATAATACCTTCTTAATTCCCTGTCTGATCCCGAGTGTGTACGCACCCGTCCTTGCTCTGGAGGGTGACTTGCACGTTCTAGCTTTGTCAGCTGAGGTGAGGACATGCAGTGGTGACGCGGGGACAGGAGGCGGCGCAGTGGGTGTTGTGTGTGTGGGTGGAGGAGGAGGAGTTGGGAAGGATTTTCTCGGACCTGTTGCGTTTGAGGTACCTGTGGGATGTAAAAGTGGAGCTAGGTTATAGAATTTAGGTTAGCGTTTGGGACTAGTGGATGTGGGACCTTCCACCTCGTGAACGCTCCCGCTCCGTCAGGGCGCTGCCCTCGCAGGGCACTCCCTCCACTCTGGACTGCTGTCTGCAGTATTGGGAGCGAGGTTTCTGCTATTGGAGACTGTCTGCAAAAGCAATTCAGATTTAACAGACTTAAATTCCACCTAGGAATTCAGTCTGTAAGTTGGGTTCGTAATAAATTGGGGTTTCAGTCACAGTAGGAAGCCCTGTGAATAGTGCGTTTTGCCTTTCAGGACTTTGCACCCCGTGTGGTGGTGATGTACCTGATCGCGCTTCTTGCTTTCCTGTTCTACATTTCCAAAGTTCCAGAAAGGTACTTTCCAGGTGGGTGCTGCCCTTACGGCGATTCTGTAATGTTACTCTGAACAGGTGGTGGGTGTATAAGCTTAGATTTACTTTTTCAACATTACTGATTATGGAATGGCTTTCCTGTTCTCAAATGTTATCTAAAACTTGAACTTTCAAAGGGTTTCCACAAACATTTCCTGTCATCCTCACAGTGTGGATTGAGCCCAGTAGGTGGTTACCGCCACTTCACAACTGAGCTAGTGACACGGTCTTCTGACTCCCGGCCCCTGGTTTCCGTGGAGCACTGATTATCAGTTACCACTCACTTCTTTGTATATGCAGACGTGCAAAGTTACACATAAGAAAAGAGACAGGGAAAAGAAGATGGTGAAAAGGAGCCAGGTTTGGGATCCCTTCACAACATAGCTCTCCACCATAAGGTTCTACACAACAGAAAGGCCACCAGTCTGGCTTCCAGCTTCCTGGTACCCAGCAACTTACAGGAAAATAATGAAAGCGACGAGTCTTTATGTCTGCAAGATTTACACAAGCTAGTCACTCAAGAGAAGGACAGACTTCCCTGGTTCCTTAGTCCAGAGAAGAACATTCTGGTAGAAAAGCACTAGGAGGATGCTGGGCAGAGTGAGCCGTGCTCTCCAAAGCGTGTCTGCTTGTGTGGGAGCTTCAGCTCGTCAGGCTGCTCGGGTTCAGCCCCCACGTGGACACGTACAGGCTGCACGAGCTAAGTAAGTTCCTTAAGCTTTCTCAGCTCGTTTCCTCAGCTGGTACATGGAGATGATAGTTTCTCTCGTGGGGTTATTGTGAGCATTCGATTTAGCACATCTCCTCACAGGTAGTGAGCCTCAGTAAATGATGTCCCTCAACCCCAGTCCCATAAATGAAATAGGTGGTTTGGTAAGTGACAGGATGATGCAAGCCCAGGTGAGCTTTGACCGAGTCAAGAGGAACGGCAGCCCTGGCCGGTTTGGCTCACTGGTTGGCATGTTGGCCCGAGGACCAGTAAGTCGCGGGTTCAATTCTGGTCAAGGGCCTTGGTTGCGGTTTGTCCCCGGCCCTGGTTGGGGTCCTGCAGGAGGCAGTCACGTCCATATTTCTCTCTCCCTCCCTCCCACTCTATCTGAAGATGAATGGGAAAATATCCTCGGGTAAGGATTAAAAAAAAAGAGTAACAGCATACATGAAAGCCGTGGTTTTTCAGTTTGGGGGGCCAGAAGTAGGGGAGTAGTTTAAGTTCAAACTAAAAACTGTCCTTCCTTTCTCCTGGGTTAAGAATCACTTCCACAGTGAATTGAAGGTAGGGTTGGCCCCTGCTCACAAGTGTAGGGGAAGGAGAAAGGAGGACAAGCCCTGGTCTGGAGAATGAACAGACCGTAGGATCTCCGGCATGCCCCGGGCACTTGGTTTTCACCACTGAGTCCAATAAGAACGGGATACGAACGAGAACCTGCGTGTTGTGAACATTAGGGTTCAGGAACATAGTTAGGACATGTCCCTGAATTGGGAGAGCATTCATCCTCCAGGCAGGGCTGAGATCTTCCTCAGGAAACAGTTCTGATAAAATACATTTTTGTATCATTTTATTATTCTTTTAAAAATTGTTTCATCATAGACACATGTAGAAAATTAAACCATGAAAGTTCCCTAGCATTTTTAGGCCTTAAAATACTCAGATCAGGAGTTCCCAGTTGTCTAACGTAGGATCCTTATGAAAGGTCAGATGTTATGTAACTTCACATTTCTGCAAGATGAACTTGACATCAAATGTGCCCCGTGCACCTGACTGTGTGCAGTGTGAGTGCCTTTGAGCAGTGGAGACACGGGGACTGTGAAAAGGCTCCAGATAGAAGTGAGTCTCAGATATTCATAAATAAACAGCTGAAAAACCTTGTATGGCCAGTCCTCATTCATGACCCGCCTATAAAGAAGAAAGTGCATTGGTGACAAAATGGTGGATGAATACTGTGAAATCAAAAAAATGTAAACCTAAGAACTTACTTTCAGCTCAGGTTAAATTTTCAACAATAGATGAACATCACAATGGTATTTATTGAGTCCAAGCATCCCTCAGGTGTCCATGGACGGAATGTAGATCTGTGATACTTATATAACAATATAATCAATTTTCTTTTTAATCCTGTATTGCAGGTTTTTAAAAATGAATCTGTGGGCTTCATTAGACTGTCAAGGGGTCCATGACACACAAAAAGGGCTAAGAGCCCCTAAGAAAGAATTCTCTTGACTTACACTTTAACATATTCATAATGTACTAATTATTTTTCTTGGTAAGAAGAAAAGAAAGAGAAAGGTTAGAGATATTTACATTCCACTATCACAGAAACATCAAGAGTAAGAAAAAGTTACTTACATCTAAATTTCTTTAGCTCTGTCTTTTATTTCATTATTTTTCAAGAAGCTTCCCACATATTTAATCTCCTTGGAATTTAACCTTTAACCATAAAGAAATAGTTCTCCTGAGTTGTAGACGAACTAACCAACCTTAATTAACCCATCACTAATTACATTTTGCAGATTATTCATTCGTTTGATAGCTCAAGATTCAGATCTGAGCTTTGTCCTTACACAGCTGCTTGAAATAAAAAGTGCTTCTGGCAAACTTACCGCCAGACTCAGCAGTGCCTCCGCTTCGGACCACGCACTCCCGGCCTGTGGCTTCTGCTGCCTGTGTGTCTCAGGGACTCTCCATCACCTGACATAAGTTGAGACATGGGAGATTAAAGGCCAAATTCCTGAAATTAACCAAGTTACATATTTGAAAACACATTTAGAATAGTATTTCTAAAATTCACCAGCGTACTTTATGAATAAAACCTTAAAATTAGACTCAAATATGAATTCGCCCTTTCTTTAAAAATATTTGGGTCTTAATTAATCTCAAATCAGTTTCTGGGAGCTCTGAGACTACCAAAATTGTTCTGCTGCCGAGTCATATTTCCAAGGCCACAGATAAAAATTTACTTTTAATGTCAAAATATTATAATCAATATTCTGTTCTCTCTTCCTTTCCAGGACAACTCAACTACCTCGGATCAAGCCACCAAATATGGCACATCCTGGCAGTAGTGATGTTATACTGGTGGCACCAGTCAACAGTGTATGTCATGCAGTACAGACACAGCAAGCCTTGTCCTGACTATGTTTCACATTTGTAAATTCAGGTATGGCCACCTGGTGTATTCAGCTGTTCAGCAATATATAACGGGGAGTTGTATACCCCAATATTTCTAAGGTTCCCATTAGCTTTTCCTTTTTCCTATTTAATATATCATGAGTACTATTTTATAAAAGTGGAAAAATACACTTCGGGATCTGTAATAGTGCTTTACAGGCCCTTAAAACTACTAATTTGCTGCTTACAAGAAGTGAAAATTAGTTGGCATTCAAAGGAAACATCTGAATAACAGTGAATGTGAAACCAGTGTAGACATAGTAATCATTTTACTTAACACCAGCTTAATTTCCTTAGGAAGGGCTCGCCTCCATTGTAAAATGGAGTCATCTGTGTGATTGATTACTTTAATAGAAACTATTTACAGTAGATGATCAAGTGCCTAATCAAGGCGAAGGTTGCGGTAGCCTATGCTTCTACAAGCTAGGACAGTGATTTTGAATCTTCACTAGCCTTTAAACACATGGTTTGTGGGAAGCTGGTGCGTAAGATATTATTTCCTTTAGCTGTGGGTTCTTTTCTCCCTAGGAACATTGGATTTTTTAGTTTGCTGGAACAAAAATTTTAAACCTCTTCTCCTTTAAGTTGAAAGAGGTGTTGAGAAGAGGAAAAGAACTTGAATTGTCATTTCCCATCAGATAAGAATCACATTAAAAACTGACTACATGATCAGGTGACAAATTCTATAGTCTGATAACCAAGTAATTAGCCACTTAAGCTTTTTAATTTCAAATAATATTAAGTCCATATAATAACTGAACTCTTGCCAGTGGATTGCAGATTTTTGGTTCCAGAATCCCTGCAGCAGAACTTGCACCTCTGAATCTGCAATCCTAAGTGTCCTGATGATGGGGGTTCCCAGCTATATGGGTGCTACTTTCAAGGCCATAGAATCCAGACGGCCCAGTCTTGACCCTGAACTGAACCTTAAGCCTTAGAACAAAGTCATGCAGATGCCCCATGTGATAGCAGATTATTCTCCTGTGCTCTGGTCTTTCTGTTTATGCATGTGTTAGCATTGTATTGATAACTCAAAGTATTGATACATACTAATATTTGGGCCTGAAACATTAAGTGGGCATTTTATTGTATTGTATTGTAATATATACTTAAAAATAGATCTCAATGCCCTGTCATACAACATAACACTCTTGTTCTTTGGTCTTTTTCATATGCATAAATTAAATCCCTTAAAACAGTCATTCATAAAAACGTGTTGTTTATTGGAATATAAAACATTACCCAAGTTTTTTAATAGGTTGACATGAGCTGCTTTAAATATTGGTATATCTTCAGAATCTTGGAATTACTAAACATCAGAAGTGTTGCTTGGTGGTGAAGCATATTCCCAAAATGCCATTTGTACGTCTGATACTAGGAATTTTTGTCAACTTTAATGTGCTTCAGTTTGTGCATCTAGAAAATTTGTATTTTTTTCCAGTGTAATGTTTTTGGAATATAAATTCCCCGTGTTAGTGTCTCAGCAAGGAGAATTGTGCCCAGTAGGCCAAGGACACACTGTGTTTGGATAGAACACTACTTTGAAGATGGCCATTTTATCTCATAAGGCCACAAATTTGATACATGTGCTAAATAGAAGATTCTGGTATAATGATAATAGGATGTATGCCCTGAAACATCTCTTATTGGCTTACATGATATTATAGCTTTTAAGTAGATATTTAGTCATTCTGGCCAAACAAAATACTCTATTTACAATTAATTTAAAAATGAAGAAGTCTAGTTATTTTAGGTCTGGCACCGTTTTTGTTATAAAATACTCTCAAAAACATATTGAACGTTAAGTTTGTTTATTTTAATTTTTAAAAATATTTGATTTTTTGTTATAATGTATGAATTATTTAGTATTTGTCATCTGAATTAATAGATAAAAAGAGCATAATGTGTTTATTAAGACTTTTTTTTAATATAAAAGGTCTGACTGTAAGAATTATACAGTGTAAACATTTCATCTTTTCATGAAAGTGTTAAATATTGTAAGAAAGCTATCCTTTCTCATTCTTATCTTTACTATGATGTGTTTGTTGTAATGTAGGAATGAGTGGATGTGGATTGCTGTCAACTATAAACACTTCTGTGTATCAGCATTTATTGACCACCTACTGTGTGCGCATCACTACTGGCAACATTTTTAAAACATTGTTAACATTAAAGAATAACTTTAAAAATTGCCTACAAATCTGAGCCTTGTAATATTGTATATTTAAGTTATTTTTGTTTTACTAGATTAAGATCGAAAGTACACTATTTAGCTACAGTACTAAAAAGACTGGTTTTAATTTTACCTGTATAAAAGCTCTTTACTGACAGCCTTTACATTTTAAAATTATTCATTCCTGTTTTAAATGGTCTATAGTGATTTATAAGGTTGTAGTTAACTCATTTAAGAAAGTTATCTTTCTATATAAAGGCATTTTTACATAGCAAGATAGTGCTTGTTTTTGTTATTCAACTGAGCGCAATTCGCAACGTGCATGGCAAAATATGTATTATGTAAATAAACTGGTTTACTAAATATATTAAGTTCTGCTTGTCATTCTTTATAATACATAACAGCTTCAAAATCGTATTTTAGAATCAGGACTGAAGATTCAGGGAATATCTGTCACATCTTATGACCTCCCACCTGGACAAAGTAACCGATTTGAAGACTGACTTGACTGGCATAAAGCTGTACGACTCTCCATTTGGCAGGTACCTACCTAGAGATATCCTTTGCCCTGTGTTAAATGTCAAGGGCCAAAGCCTGCCGTCTGGATTCCTGCCGACTGCTGAGCTGAGTAGGTCCACATCCACCCAAATCATCATTCCAGGTAATTCCACCCCTGCCAAAGTATGCGAAGAGTCAGCTCAGCCTCAGACAAGGGCAGCAGTGTCTTCTGCGTGCATTTTCACCGTAACTGTGCTTACCTTGAAAAGAGGCACAGATGCTATTGAGATTCTGTGCCATACTTCCTCAGTAGGGTAGGGAGCTACTGATCCAAAACAAACACTATGAGAAAACATTTTCAGAAGGGAGAAGGAATAGCAGTAGGGGGTCTCTTGCAAAAAGTAAAACCTTCATCTCTAAGAGGGCAGGACTGACAGCCACAAAGGAGCTAGCTAGCCCTCTATAAATCTGGGACCAAGAGCACCACAGAACACACTTGAAATTTCAGTCGTGTCAAGCATCTGAAGCAAAAGTGAACTATCTTTTTAAATGTGCAACAAATAAAACTCAAAAGCTCATGCCTTCCATATGAGACTTAGCTGCATCTTACATAGGATACTGGAGCTGGACTTCCTTTTTATTTTTATTGGACTTCCTTAAAAAGGGGATTAGCTATTCAATATAAATAGCTCTAATTGCAGCACGTTTTTGTCTCCAAAGTTAACTTGAACTGAATTTGAACATTCCACACTGTTCTTTTTTTATAGAACTCTTCTAATTTGTGATATTTTGCTCCTTTGTACCATGTATTAAAAAGACACAAAGCCCTTATTTTTCCACATAACTTTAGATAAATGTTACTTCTTCAACAAAATAAAGTTCACTCATAACAAGTAAGATAAATCTTTCCACAAGCCACCAATCTAAAGACTCCAGTTTGTGGAATACTTTACAAGATAGTATGTTGCAACCTTGACGCCAAACTTAGTCCAGCAATCCAACAAACAAGTTTTCTCTTTATCTTGCAAAAGCCTCTTTTCTGACACAACCAAGGATTACATTATTTTATTTAACCAAATTTTAAGTTATGTTTGTTACCAGTTTTTAAAGTTTAAAAAATTATAAATAATGCAAAAACTATGCCAGATATTCAAAAGGCACTTCAGAGGCTTATGTTTTTGCCTTATCTTCATCATAGTATCTATCAATACTTGTAGTGCCTGAACAAATTGTGCTAAGTACTTTTGTTGTGAAAATGCTAGGTCAAAATGAGTTTTCTTACTTGAATCCTAAACTGTGAACTCAGAGATCGAATCCTATTCGTTTCTCTTCCACTAGCTAGTACATAATAAGTGCTCACTGTCTGTGGTGTAAATAAAAGAACTGGATAGAAGTTTACAACCAAAGTTTTTAATAAGACAAATAATGAAAAACTCCAAAGTCACTGATTATAAAGAATATGCAATCCATTTGAGATTTATTGCATTTAAAGAAAGCAGATTATTAAAACAGGTATGATAAATACAGTAAGAAAATAACTTTAAATTTCAAACAAAACAGTGAATGGGGGACAATTCAGTCAGTAAGAATAAGCAATGTCAAGGCCAAGTAGTAAAATCAGTTAGTGCTTAATTAGATAAAGGAGGAAAAAAGCAACTGGTTCTGTCTCACAACAGTTTCCCAGCTATATTTGAATTGACGTTACTTTAAAAAGTACGTTTTGTAACAATTAGAAATATAATGAAGATGCAAATCAGGCTTACTAAAAGTTAAAGTTATTTGCTTAGTGGTACATAAAAGGCTTCAGAAAATTCAAGTTTAACAAAAAATGGAAATGTGATCAAAGAAAGTGCACTTAAAGCTGTGTGCCAGCAGTTGAAAAGTGGTTTACTGGGACCGTACTGCTTATGACAGATGACGCAGTCACAAAAAGGGCGTAGTAACAAAAACCATTCTCTTTCAAAAGTAGCACAGTAAGTTTTTAAATAAAATAACCCCAAATGATGACCCTTTGCATTTTCATCTGTCTGCTGTATTCTTTTAGTGGCTTTTGTAAACCCTCGCCAGGAGTGAAGATTCTCTTAGTGATGATTGTGGTTGCAATTCCATTGAAAATGTAAAAATTCACATTAACCCCACTGGAGAGCGATGTGACATGTGCATGCGTGAGTGTGTGTTTACCTTAATAGATGAACACCAGTGTGAATAAAGGTTTTCAAATCAACTACCATGTGTTATTCTCACAGTAAGTATGCCATCTTTCTCACAGTAGATGTCAGCTCAATACTGAACCTAAAACGGTGAGTAATTTTGCTTAAAAAGAAAAAAAAGGTGTACTGCACATTCTACATATATTAAAATAAATGTACCCAAACCCCTCAGGACTAGTGATTCATACACATGTACCTTCCAGCAGTGTTTGTATCGAGTACCAAAACCTACACTAAACCCAGCAGAGTAGCTGGAGAGTGGAACTGCCCACCTGGGGAGCGTCAGAGCGGAGAGTGGCTCACCCTAGCACCTCTGCCAGCAAGATGAGGAGGACAACCTATCACTGTTCAACAATGAACAGGGCAGAGTCAGAAGGTGCATTTATCTACAGTCCCGAATAATGTCATAGCTGTGCCCATATACACACACACACACAGCGGTGGGGTGGGTCAGTGGAACAATGACACCATTTCCCCAGCTGATCCTTTTGAATAAATATTCTAGTCAGTTAAATTTCTATCCAGCCCACAACCTTTCCTCCTCCACCTAACATATAGACCAAGCAACTTTTGTGTCTTAACAGATACATTCTTCAATGCCATAAAAGCTCATCTTTAACACTAACATTTTGCTGAAGTGATACTATTAAAATAAGTAAGCAAATGGTCCACTTTTATAAAGATTATTCAAAATCAACAAGCATGATTAAAGCTGTTAGGGCAGAAATAACTTTGGCCTCAGATTTTTGCTAGCTTCATAATATGTTCTTCCCTTGGTGATGTTCAAGTATTACAGGTTTAGAGTTATAACTGTTTAACATGCTAAAGCACAGAGCACACCTGATAAATAACAGGAAAATAATTTCTTTTCAACTTTCCTTCCTTAAATAAGAATTGGACCATCCCATAACAGAGTCAAACCATTACTGAGTGCTGTGTGCCAAGTATATGTTAAACTTTTTCACATGCCTTGGGAGCTTTATTCTCATAACGCTCATAAGAGAATGACCTGGGCATCAGCTGTATGGAGTGACCTACATCCTAACAGTAGTGGGAGCAGATGACTGAAAATGGAAAGCAACCCTCATCCTGCACTGCTTGGGAAAATGCCTCTACTGCAACACAAAGGAGTCTCCCATTTCTATCCCACCCAGTCCCCTGATGAATCCTGTGTTTCCTCTGAGCTATAATCTGTAAAGAGGAAAGTCACTGGGCTGTGATATAAGAAACATACTAATGTAAGTATTTTAAACAATGTCAAAGTTGTTTATCCAACTTTATAATTTAACCAACATTATAAGCCAGAGTCTAAGTCATTTAAAAATATTCAGTGTGTTGATGAAAAGCAAATGTAAGCAAGTCCTTAGTATCAGAAAGAGTCTAGGTATTTCATGTTTACATCCCATGGAGACCACACTAATTCATGCACTACCCCTTCTAAATTACAAAACTCTTGAGGTCTAGCAGAGACCAAGACCAAGGACTAAAATAGTCAAAGAAGCATTACTGTGTACACATCAACCAACAGATTTTCATTAGAAAGAAAAAAAATTCTTCTGTTTGATACAAACCTACTGTACTTCATGAATTTACTATATGTCATCAACTCTCCACTTTTATAAGAAAGTATCCCTTGAATCTACTTTGTAAAGTTTTATAGAACCTCTACTTAAGCATTTGCATTAGCAGTATTAATCAACCTGAGAATCAGACGAGAAAAAGGTGCAAACATAGTACTGCCTTTGGCACAGGACAAGTCGGTGCAGCCAGGCTCCCCAGGCTCAGCTCCTAGGCCGTGATGGAGGCCGGGTCTGCCTCCCCTAACTGTGCTTCACACACTGCTTCCCTGTTTGTCCACCAGTCTGTTTCCACTTTAAAATAGAAAAGAGAAGCAATAAAAAGGAATATATGGTACAGTTACATATGTTTTGCTTCTTTCCAAGTTTAGAACTGTGAAAGCAAGCAAACAGCTCATCCCAATAGGGACACTACAATTAAGAGATTCTAGTAAGATCACTCATAAAATAACTTTAATTGGGTTCAAAGAGAATTAATTTAAAATATAGTAATCAAGGAGAGTGCCAGCTGAAAAGGGTTTCCACTCTTTGTAAATAGCTTTGTCAGTCCTAGAAACTGCTCAATGTTCATTTGATAGGGAAGGACAGTCAATTATAACTTAAAACACTTGAACACATAAGCACAGATACTGTATTCACATTAATTCATATATGAAATTTCTATCTTACCAGACAATTTCTATAAAATCTCAAGTTTCTAATTAGGATTTGTGGTGTTAAAAAAAAAAGGCAATTTGGTAGCTGGGTTCATTCACTGAAGACACAATCCACGAATGGAATTAAGACACTAGTCCCTCACCATCCGAT
The DNA here is from genome assembly GCA_030848825.1 of Tadarida brasiliensis. Classification (NCBI taxonomy): domain Eukaryota; kingdom Metazoa; phylum Chordata; class Mammalia; order Chiroptera; family Molossidae; genus Tadarida; species Tadarida brasiliensis. The sequence goes on along the minus strand of CM061257.1, from coordinate 55,673,615 downwards.
ACTTTATAGCCACGTTGAGACCTGGTGCGTCAGTGCCGAGGCACTCACAGCAGGGTCCGGAGTCCTGCCCCTGAGGCCTGTGGCTTTCCCTGTTCCGTGCACATCATCACAACCACTCCACCCTCCAAACCTAACGAAAATCACCGTCACTCATGACTTGAGGAACATTTGGTGAAGGTGGTGATTAAATCAAGTATGTTACTAAATGCAACATGATTTTACATTGTAAACATCTTTAAAAAAAAACTCAGGATTTCAGCTACATATTTTTTCCTGAAATAAAAATTCAATATAACCCTTATTTTCAGTCCCAGTTTTCCAATAATCTCCTTTATTAGGGATGTGATAAAATTTTTGAGCAAGAAGTCATTGAAAAGCAGAATATTAGATGTTCCTCAAGTACTGCTTTTTCTCCTATATCATTTTTTTCTTTTACATTTTGCACACATCAGATCTCTCTCTCAAGTTTTTGTTCTAGGCTTCTATGTAGATATTCCATATTAATGGCACTTGTCTTTAAAAATGAAAGTTTTAGGCACAATAGTTACTTCTGGCTCTGCTTTGTAGAGAAAGGTATAAGGACTAAAAATCTCTGCATTCTCCAGATAATAGCTTTCTAATTTTTTATGAGAATAGGATTCTGTTTTACTGTGTGGAAATCAGAAGTGACCTTTAAAAAATCCACAAGTGCAACCTACGTATGTACAGACAACCTTGGTTTTAGTGCTGGGTTCTGGAATGAGCCTGGATATGCACAAAAAGTGACATTCTGGCATAAAGATAACAGCACAGCTCTCCAGCCCGCTGCAGCGGCTGCACAGCTGCGAACGGCCACACGCTGGCCCTGGACTTCTGTGCTGCTGTCTGAACCCTTGCTCAGAGCTTCCAATGCGGCTCCCTCTTCCTGCGTGGAAGAGACAGCCAGTTACTACCCTGTGGAGACACACCCTTTTGCTATTTGGTTTATTTAAAAATCACCTATTCGGATTGACCTGTAAGAATGAATGCTATAAAGAGCTATACAAATAAATTTTCTTTCAAATTCATAAAACTATTCATACTTTTTGAAACAGGGGTTAACAGCAAGAGTCCATCAGAAGCATCTACTGTTTAGAAGGAAATGGAGCAGCACCAAATGGGTCTAATTCGACTGCCTGGGACTGCTGGGGCTGAGGTGAAGTGATGCTTTGCACCACGAGCTCTGTAAAGGGCACGGCACCAAAATCATCCATTTTCAGCGCATCTGCACTATGGAATGACCCATGGAGGGAACTGGGTCTCGGCCGCCCAGGCAGCACAGGGTTGTGGTCAGTACGGATGTCGCTCAGGCCCGGATGTGAGGGGTGCCAGGGCAGGTCTGGGGGATGGAAGGGCTTGGCCCCAAAGGGGTCCAACAGACTCTCGTCAGGAGGCAGGACATTCCCTCTGTCTTTCCCATCAGTCAGCGCAACGCTGATGTTCTCCTTGGAGTCTGAGATGGTCAGAAACTCGTTGCTGCTCTGGGAGTCTCGGCGGCCCACCTTCTTGTGCCTGCGGGCCCTCTCCGGGGTGCGGTAGGGGGGCTTCAGCGTCTTCTTCGCGCTGCTCGGGGTGCCGTGGTGCCGCTTCCCGTTGCTTTTGGACACGTCCTGCTTTGTGCGCCTTTGGCGAGAGGACAGTTTCTGCAAGCTACGCTGTTTGACTTTTTGCTGCTGACTCCCAGTTATCTCCTCAAAGGGCACAAGCCCAAAAAGGTCCTCATGGCTGTCACTTTTACCTGTGGAAGTGGAAAAGGGTTGAAATGGAGTACAGCCAAATACATCTACACTTTTGGGACAAGCAGGGAGAGCCCGTGCTTCCGGCCCCGCTGCACGGCCGTCCTGCGCATTGGCCTTCTTGCTGAAAGGTGCCTGGGTGAACACATCGAACTCCTCGCGCTCCCGTCCCACAGTAGGAAAACAGGTCTGTCGAGAGAGGTTCTTTCCATTTTCCCCCAGTTGGGGCTGTCGAGCAGGCACTGCGAAGAAGGGGACAGCGCCAAACACATCAAACTCCTGTTGGGGAGTCTCTGCTCCAACATCAGAGAGGACCTGGGCTGGGCTCAGGAGTGTCACATTCGTATTTTGGATTGGTCCACTGCCAGATGTGTCTCTGTAGGCGGGGCCCCCGTCACCGTACTTGGCTTTGGCCTGTTCATAATCAGAGTCAGAGCTATGTTTCTCATCCTCTTCCTCATCTTCAGAGTCCATGAGGAGAGGCCGATGACCCAGATTCTCCGGTTCGGTATCATCGTCATTGAAATCTCCTTGTTCTCCCCGAAGAACTTCTTCATCCTCTGGCTCTTCCTCTTCACTGCTCTTGGGAGAAGGGGGATCTGATTCAAAGTCACTTTCAGATTCGTCGTTTCCCTTCTGTACTTGACCCTGTAACGACGAACTCTCTGAGGTTTTCTTTCCAGCCCGGTGGTCTTTAGATACTGGACTTGTCTTTCTATTCTTCATAGGATTTGCAGAGCTATTTTCTTGATTCATGAATGAATGTTCCATTTTCTTTTCAGGAGAACCTGCAGGTTCAAAGAAAAATTATTATAGCATTCTAATGCATTTCAAAAACCATTTGCACTAAACAATATTTACTAACACAAAGCATTCCAAATTCCTCATACTGGTTCCCTTAGAGTAAGAAATGATGTCAATTTTTTGTCATTAGGCTTAGGGAATGCCACTTGTTCCAACTAGATGGTCAAGTCCTTCAGTGCAGACAGACTTCCTTTCCTCGGTTCCCTACATGCTACCTCCTCATCACTGGCCCTCACCGACAGCTAACTTCCATTTACAACATCTGGACCAGAACTCTGGATATCGTGCACAAGCACATTTTCTTCTCCCACCTTCAAAGTAAGAGGATTCAGACAACTGCCCTTGCAATTATCTGCTTACATTTACCAAACAACCTTCTGCTTATATTTCACTCAACTGTAAATTTTCCCCATAGATATCAACAAACATGACTAGCTTGTCTGCTAATTATGTGTTTTGCTATAATCTTAATTGGCATTCCATCTTTCTGGTAAACTAGTATCTTATGAGTTGGGTTAACATGAAATGCATCCCCACAGCCTGACCAAAGCTAAGGACCAGGTACTGAACTGAGGCTGTACCGGGGACATCTGCCTTCTCTAGATGGCACAGCTTCCTTTCACGATCTTTTCTATACCACTACACATTACATTAAAAACACGTGCTACCCTTTAAAAATATCTTAACTATCACTATGGTCACAGTATGATCGGTAATCAAGTTGCATCAGAGTGCTTTACAGTTTCATTGTATGGTATATAATAAAGATACAGTGTATTTATATGACAATATACTGCCATCCCAATACATCGATGTACTGAATTGATTTTCCAGAGGTGGCAGAGACCAAACTGAACTGACACAACCACATGTCATTCACATGTTTTCAAAACCATTAATTAGCTAGGGTTGGAAGTACAGTCCGCGGTTATGAAAACTTTAGCTTATGATGGAAGGAGTCTTACTTTCCCATGAGTAACATGGTGCTGCTATGGTGTGTGACACCTGAGCGATTTCCTTCTCTTTGAAAGTCAGTTCTGTTGTTCTCCCGCCTCTCTGACCACTCTTTCTTTGTCATATGTGTAGAGACTTCCCCTCCACTAGCATCTCCTTACACATGTACGTTCCCCAGGGTTCTGTCCTGTGTTGTCCTTCTCCCTCGGCACGTCTTCCGGGTCTTAACTAACGTACGTTAATTGTCACGCACACCATAACGACTGGATATCTAAAACCGGATACTCACCTATTTTATTCATCTCGTACTTATCATGAATATGTACACTACCATTACTTCAAACTCAGTAATTTCAAAAGAAATCACCTTTCCTCTTAAAATGGGCTCCTCACCAGTTCTCTCCAAATTCCCTCTGAACACTTCCATCTACCTAGTTCTATAAACCAGAAGAAATCTGGAAATCATTTTCCCTCTTCCCACCAAATAGTGTTTTAAAAATCTCTTGACTGTTCCCTCCTCTCCCTCTGCCAGCTGTCCACTTCATCCCCCCTCTCTCTTGTCCAGCAGCTCCGGAGTCTGAACCTGCCTGTCCGCCTCCAGTCCCACGTCCCGCAGCTGCCCCTCTCCGTCACCAGATGACTCTCTCAAACACTCGGCATGTGGCTCCTGTGTCAAACCCTTCAGTGGCTCTCTAACATCCTCACCCCTGGCCCACAGAGGGCCTTCTCTGCCTGGATCTGTCCTACCCCATCTCTGGCCTCAGGCCCTGCTGTCTCCCGTGGGTATTCTTCATTATAGCCATACCTGAACTCTCCCTACTCAAACTCAGGAACTGAATAGATTGGGATAAAGTGGAGGTTTTTTGTTTGATTTTTAGCTGTCTTGCTATCCAAACTCTCAATATTTGCTATCAGAAACTGAGGAACCAGCCCTGGCCAGTTTGGCTCAGCGGTTAGAGCGTCGGCTTGCGGTCCAGAGAGGCCCGGGTTCGGTTTCGGCTGAGGGCACGTACCTTGGTTGCAGTTTGTCCCCAGCCCTCGTTGGGTCGTGGGGGGAGGCAGCCACTCGATGTGTCCCTTTCACATCAATGTTTCTCTCTCTCTCTTCCTCTCCCTCCCTCCCACTCTATCTGAACAAAAAATGGAAAGATGTCCTTGGGTGAGGATAAAACAAAACAAAAAAAAAAAACTGAGGAACCAGGGCACTCTGCTGTTTTAACACCCCTCTACCATTTACCACCGTACCTCAGTGTGAGTGCCCTCGATTCCCACTCCGGCCTGCCTAGTGGGCCTGGCTGTATTTCAAGACCCAGCCCATGCCACAGCCCTCGGGAGGCACCCCTGATAAACACTTGTACTTGGTGCTCCTGAAGGACTTAGTACAGCCGCACCTGTGGCACCCCCTGCACTGTATTACAGCTATTGGTTTGCGTGTTTCCTACTTGATTATGGGTTCGTAGACACAGGTCTATTTATTATTTACCCCACATAGCATTCATTTCTACCCTAGCACTGTGCTGAATCAATATTTGTCGAATAAAACAATGAGTGACTGCTCTGAGCTCACAGCTATGGACACATACAAATTCAGTATACTCAGAATACAATAAAGTTACACAGAAAATAACCCTTTACATTTGGAGATGTTGTCAGCTCAGAATTCAGTCACTTGCATTTTTGATTCAACAAAAACATTTTATAGGGTACTTTCCTATATGCTATATACATTGATCATATGTTAGTGAATAAAATGAACATGGTCTCTGCCTCCAGGAGTTTACAATCAAGTGCGGAGACAGAGAGGGCAGGTCACCGTGGACTGTGACAGGTGCTGTGGAAGAACAGAGCAGAGGTGCAGGTCCCCGGGCAGGGAAGGCAGCAGCCTACTCTGCACAGTCGGCGGAAGCTTCCCAAGGAGACGACTGCACAGTGACCAGGACCTGCCGTGCAGAGGACGGGCAAAAAGCTGCTCCGACACAAAGCTACAGCCTGTGGGAAGGCCAGTTCCGGGGAGGGTAGCGTGCCTGCAGCACCGTGAGCACAGGGAATACTGGACAGTATGAGGGAGGACGACAAGGGAAGGGCCAGACTGTGAAGGTCTTATGGCCATGGAAAGGAGTTCGGATTTTGTTCTAAATTGTGTAGTGAGTGGGAAGCCATTACAAAGCTGTATTTAAAATGGATTTCACGATCAGACTGATATTTCAAAAAGATAACGGACCAAAGAGAGGGTGCAAAGTGGGGAGACCAGGGAAGAGGAAACCGTGGTCATCCGAGTGAGAGATGGTGGCCTGGACGACGGTGACAGCAGGGTCAAAAGCAGTGGAGTAAGAGACTGGGGGAAACCTCTGGGCACGTGGTGGTGCCATTAACAGACAGGGAAGAGGGACTAAAGGTGAGCTGGGAAGCAGACATCATCAGGAATTGGTTTGGGACACAGAGCCCGAGGTATCTGTGAGATGTTTAAGTGCGAGCAGGTAACTGTCTCTCGAGCACAATGGTTGGTTTTTAGCTGGAGAAACAGATTCAGGAGTCCTCACCAGGCAGAGGATATGAAGAGTCACAACTCTGAAGGAAACCACCTAGGAAGACAGTACACAAGAGGAAAAGGGGATCCGACACGGAGCTCTCGGGCATCAGCCATTCAGAAGTCAGCAGAGGGACCTGCACAGCAGCAAACTGGAAAGTGCCCGAGAAGGACCAACACCAGGTGAGGGCAACACCATGGAGGCAGAGGCCAGAGAGGCAAGTGCTCCTGGGGAGGGGACAGAAAACAGCCGGGTGATGCAGAGAGCTCCGATGACCTGAGGACAGAAAGCGGTCACAGGCTCTGGTAGGCAATCGTGAAGTGAGGGGTGGGCAGGAAATCTAGTGGGGCTGAGTGAGGGGGAGAGAAGACATGGAGAATGCCATCAGGTTGTACTTAAATACAAACACAATATTCATCCATTGTTCACCTGCCAGTGCCTTGAAACCAGCCACGAGCTTCACACTGTTTCTTTACAAATGTATAGTAGGTTTATCTTAAATCCTAACAGATTAAACCCAAATCAAATGCAGAGCCTCCAGTTTCACTTCTCCATATAGCATACTTCTGATATGAAAACCAAAGATTCTTTTAGATTAGCTACTGAATTTATCTTCATGAATTTTTGTTCAAAAGCAAAAGATGGCCAGGACATGTGACCGTGCCTCACGCTGGGAATTTCCTCTGAGGCGCGCTGTAACCGACTGCAGGTGCACCCCGCCTGCTCACGCGCACCCTCAGCAACATTCCAGTACATTTCCCAACGTGCCTTCTGCAGAAACTGTCCCCTAACAAGAGCTGAGCAGTTCTTTGGTCTCAGGCAGCTGCCTTTATGAAATGCTGCTCACCTAGAAAATGCTCATTATAGCAAAGGTGTTAACTGTTTCTACACAAAACAATCCTGTATAATTTTATGAAATTTAAATTTTCCAAATCTGCTTCACTACACTTTTATTTACATGGAACAATTACTGACCTTTATAAACAATTTCGCTGAAAGTACTTTGGGAAAATGCTGCCCGACAGCTTCCCTGGGAAAATTTCCATTTCCAGGGCACAGAGCTTTGCTCCTAAAGGTCTCATGGAACATTTGACATGGACCAAAATCCTTCCATTGACCTTCCTTTTGTTATTCTTATATTCTAACCCCAGTCTTCTAAACTTCCTGTTTCCTTTACCCTACTGGTCAACACTGCTTTCCAAACACGTCACCTGCTTCTCATTCTCTCTGCCCTTTGTCAGCTTCTCCAAGTTGTATTAATAGAGAGGCACATTTCTTGGTTGTAAAGTGCTACACAGATCTATATTTTAATTGTCAGTGTGGATATAAATTTATGGGGTTTTGTTCACTTACCATTTTCAGTGCATCTTTACAGGGAGCAGTAATAGTCCATTATTAATTCTGACAGAAACATGATAAAACGTTGTGTATATAACATGTAACTACCTATAGAACCTCTAGGTTGTTTCTAGTCTCAGCATTTTTCATGATCATGCACTTTTTCCTTAGGGGGGGGGATAAAACTCTCCTTTTTAAATACCAATTTAACTTTATCAATTTACTGTTATTTCCCCCTTATGCATAATTAATACACAGCTAATAAAGTTAACCCAGTAAGTCTCTGACAAGATCACAGCTAAATGCTCTGTTCCCGCATATGTAATGAGGGAGTCATGCTATGAGGGAACAATACAAGAGCTTTTGTTACGTAAGACTGTCATGAAGAAAGCACTTAAAGTAGTGCCTGGTGTAATCATTCGATAAAGTTAACGATCACTGTCATCTCCAGGGCAAGGCCACACTATCCGTTACACTCCAACCCCCTTGCAACTCTTCTAGACTCAATAACTGAAGGTGAATCTAAATGAGAGGGAAGCGTGGGGAAAAGGAAGAAAGGAGGGTGTAATTCTATGGCTAATTCAAGAGTAATTCAGGCCACTAGGTTGTACACCTGATACTAAAATAATATCGCATGTCAACTGGAACTGAAAATTTTGAAATATATTAAAAAATACACACACACACACACACACACACACACACACACACAAGAGTAGTTCAGGTCCACTTTAGAACTGACCAGAAATAAGTAGGCAAACAAATGTCTATCCATTTACCACAAGGCTGCATTTTGGATCCTGGAAACTATATCTGATTTTTAAATAGCTTGAGTTGAGAGCACAGTATAAGAAATTTAAAAAGACTGCTTTCAAAAAGAATAAGAAAAGACACTATGATCTATGCCCTCTTTGTGGTTGCAGATTACATCCCTGAAAAGTATGGGCAACAAGGGAAATTTTCTGTTTGTATAGACAGACTAGTTTTATTTCTTTTATTGCCTCCCCTTCATAATAATATTTATCCCAAGTCCCTTTTCTCCCACATTCTCACAACCCACCCTGACATTGTGTAAAGTGTTTCTCTCTCTCTCCGCCTTTCCACTCCCTCATCACCTGATGCAGAGCCAAGAGCCTCTCACAGCACATGAACAGCACCTCCAACGTTAAACACCACTGACAGGTGGGCTTCTCTCTCCAGCACCTCCTGCTGAGGAAAAGTTAAATCAGGCTACACCTTACAACTAGCTAAGGTTTCACCTTTTATAGTCACAGCTATCTATTTAATTGTCCTCTCTTCACTGTAAAATATAGAAGAACTGAGAAATGGAATGATACAAAAATAAAAATTATTTCAATATATTCTAAGGCTTTAGTCCTATCCCATAGGCACAAAAGACTCAAAATTAGTACGACAAGTTGTAAGGCTGGTTACCAACTATACAACATACAATACTTTAAAATGTGACCTCAGCCCTGGCCAGTTTGGTTCAGCGGTTAGAGCGTCGGACTGCAGTCTGGAGAGACCCAGGTTCGGTTCCCGCTAAGGGCATGTGCCTCGGTTGCAGTTTGTCCCCGGCCCTGGTTGGTCGTGCGGGTGGCAGCCACTTGATGTGTCCCTTTCACGTCGATGTTTCTCTCTCTTCCTCTCTCTCCCTCCCACTCTATCTGAGCAAAAAATGAAAAAATGTCCTCAGGTGAGGATAAAAATAAATAAATAAATAAATAAATAAATAAATAAATAAATAAATAAAATGTGACCTCATAGCTAAGAGTGCTATCAGCTTTTCTAATCTATTTCTTTGCCTAAACATATTCCTGTAATGAAAATAAAAAACACTCAGCTATTCCTACTGTTTTCTCCTGGTGCCAAATTGCTCCTTCCCAGTTGTTGATTTACTATGAAATTTAAATCAGGATTATTTCACTGCTTAAGTTAATTTCTCAAAAGTATAATCTAAATATTGCCTTATAATTCAATATATCCTGAATCCTAATAATCCCTATATTTACTGAGATTTGTATTATTAACATAAAAATGGCTGTTTTTCAAGTAGGTGGAAGGGGAGTTATAAAATGCAGAATAAGCACTAAAAACATGTATTTAAAGCATAAACAAACATCGAGAATGTAACCAGGATCATACCTCAGTTACGTCCTTCCCTGTTAACTGAGTTTGTAAAACACTGTGAAATGTCATATACTGACCAAGTTTTACTTTGCCTCTAAGTAGGGCTTCCTTACACAAATAGAGTAGGATGATATTTTGATGGCTCCTAGTCAGGAGACTCTTTATTTCTGTTTTATGCCTTGAAACTACAAATAGCAAAAATTTTAGCTTTTTCAGTAATCCTCATCTTTTGAAACTGGGTTTGATTGCTGGAAACAGCCAAAATGCAACCAGAGCCAGATCCTGAGAATAATGTGAGTGACTAAGATAGACAATGCAGATCTGGGTAAATTATTAAGAACAGCACCAATGGGTTATGAAGTCTCAAATTTTCTTGCTGTGACAGGTGAACTGTTTCTCAAGGAAATTCCAAGTTAAGTACTAAAAACAAAGAGCAATGGAAGTCACTACAGTAAGTATAAGAGAACTAGCACTTATTCTCACTGCTTTCTGGCTTAATATACCTCAGATAAAGAATTTCAAGATGTAGTTCGAAGCTAACTAAAGTAATGCATCAATTATTCAATACTGTCAATAAAATAAACATTTACTAAATAAGTGAAATACCAAATTAACCATTGGGGAACAGTATGTACAAAATATATATAGCAGCCCTGGCCGGTGTGCGTCAGTGGTTAGAGCGTCATCCTATACACCAAAGGATCATGGGTTGGATTCCTGGCCAGGGCACATACCCAGGTTGTGGCAGGCAACCAGTGGATGTTTCTCTCTCACATCAATGCTCCTCTCTCTCTAGAATCAATGAAAAACATATCCTTGGGTGAGGATTAAAATATATATAGCATACTTCCCTTCCCTCATCAGCAGAGGAGACTAAATGAAAGCGTCCTTTGATGACCTGTTCTCCTTTGGAATCATGCGTGTGTCTCACTTTCCTTGTCTGTATCTGCCCCAGAGAGTTGTAGCAGAATTAAAGTGAGAAAGCTGCTTACAACAGTGCTGGCACGTGGCAGGGACTCATTAAAGGGCTATATTGTTGTTATTGCTAATGTTTTATACCATCATTTCCTAATTATTTATGGAGTACCTACTATATACTTACATATACTTGAAGGGGTTCTGAGACATGAATCAACAGAGGATAGTGACAATACTGTCAAATACATAAATGCAGTGCCAAGCGTTTTTCACACGTTATCTCTTAACTCCCTACCATTAGGCTCCCACAATAGGGTAAAAATGCTCTGTAAGGTTTGCTATGATCTTTACTCTTCAAATTTTATCAACCCCATCTTCAAAATTGTTCCCCTTGGTTTCCCTGGCAGGTCATTGTCATTACTTCCAACCACTGTTACCACCCAATGCTCATTCCTTCTATTTCTCTTTTCTCTTTCCATTTCTATTGGTGAACTTAATCCCATTTCCTATCTTCAACTACATCTTCAAAGCAAAAAACAAGAATGGATTTTAATAAAGAATTTGAAACTAGGGAAAATGACTTGCCCAAGTTGAAGGCCATCCACAAAGACCAAAGAGACTTCTCTGTTAATACCACTAGTTTAAAACTCTCATCTATAAATTCTACAATTAGACTACCAGTAGAATATCATCACCAGCAAACATTCAAAATAGCGTATCATCAACCACATACAAAATACAACCGAAGATTTACCTTACATTTCTTTAATATCCCCTTTACAACACCATATCTGAAAAGTTAAAAAAAATTGTAAACCTACTATAAAGGCCATTGTATTGTTTCTATTTCAGCAAATAGTGTTTTGTTGAACTGTACAATAAACACCTTGCATTGAATATTTTATAGGGTTAAGTTCTAGAAATGCTATAAGTTCTATTCAAAAATCAAAAAATACTCAACTTTACCAAATCCATAGAAGACAAACACCACTATGGAAAAAAAGTTTCAAATGGAAAAAAAATTATGAGACTGAGGTAGCAATACTCATATCTGATAAATAGACTTCAAAATGAAGGCCATAACTAGAGACAAAGAAGGCCACTACATAATATTGAAAGGATTTCCAACAGGAGGATATAACCTTGGTAAACATATATGCACCCAATATAGGAGCACCAAAATATATTTTAAAACTTCTGGAGGACTACAGAGAAGAAATCTACAGAAATACAATCATAGCAGGGGACTTCAACACTCCGCTGACATCACTGGGTAGATCCTCTAGACAAAAAATTAACAAGGAAACAGACTCTAAATGATGTACTAGATCAAATGGATTTAATGGATATTTACAGAGAATTATACCCCAAAACTGCAGAATTTACATTCTTCACAAGTGCACATGGGACATTCTCAAAGATAGACCACATGTTAGGACACAAACTAAGTCTCTGCAAGTTCAAGAAGACTGCAATCATATTGAGAATCTTCTCAGATCACAATGGCATGAAACTAGAAATCAATTACAGCAAAAACATTCAAACACATGGAGGCTAAATAGCATGTTATTAAACAATGAATGGGTGTGACCAAGGAGATCAAGGAAGAAATTAAAAACTTCCTGGAAACCAATGAAAATGAACACACAACAACACAAAATCTATGGGACGCAGTGAAAGCAGTCCTGAGAGGGAAGTTCATAGCATTACAGGCCTACCTCAAGAAACAAAAAAAATTTCTAATTGACTATCTAACCCTACAACTTAAAGAACTAGAAAGTAAACAAAAAGAAAAACCTAGACCAAGTAGAAGGAAAGAAATAGTGAAGGTCAGAGCAGAAATAAAAGACATAAAGACTAAAAAAATAATAATTCAAAAGATCAATGAAACAAAGAGCTGCTTCTTTCAAAAGATAAACAAGATTGATGAACCTTTAGCCAGACTTACCAAGAAACAAAGAGGACCCAAATAAACAAAATTAGAAATGAAAGAGGAGAAATAATAACTGACACCACAGAAATACAAAGGATTGTTTAAAAAAACTACTATGAACAATTATATGCCAACAAATTGACAATCTAGGAGAAATGGACAAATTTCTATAATAACACAGTCTCCCAAAACTGAAGCAGGACAAGATAGAAAACTTGAACAGATCAATAACAACTAAGGAAATCGAAGATGTAATCAAGAAGCTCCCAGCAAACAAAACCCCAGGCCCGAACGGCTTCACAGAGTTTTACTGAACATTCAAAGAACTAACACCCATTCTTCTCAAATTATTCCAAAAAATCCAAGAAGAAGAAAGACTTCCAAACTCTTTTTATGAGGCCAGGATAATCCTAATTCCAAAACCAGATAAAGACATTACAAAGAAAGAAAACTACAGACCAATATTCCTGATGCACATAGATGCTAAAATCCTTAACAAAAAATTAGCAAATTGGATCCAGCAATACATTAAAAAAAGTATTCACCATGATCAAGTGGGATTCATCCCAGGGATGGAAGGCTGGTACAATATTCACAAATCAATAAAAGTGATACACCACATAAACAAAATGAAAGATAAAAAACATATGATCATATCAATAGATGCTGAAAAAACATTTGATAAAATCCAGCACCCATTTCTGATAAAAACACTCAGCAATGTGGGAACAGAGGGATCATATCTTGACATAATAAAGCCATATATGAAAAACCTACAGCCAACATCATACTCAATGGGCAAAAACTAAAAGCATTTCTCTTAAGAACAGGAACAAGATAGGGATGCCCACTTTTGTCACTCTCATTTAACAGAGTACTGGAAGTCTTAGCCACAGCAATTAGAAAAGAAGAAAAAATAAAATGGATCCAAATCGGAAAGGAGGAAGTGAAACTGTCATTCGCCAACGACATGATATTCTACATAGAAAACCCTAAAGACTCCATCAAAACTCTACTGGTTTTAATAAATGAATTGGGCAAAGTAGCAGGATACACAATTAACATCCAGAAATCTATGGCATTCTTATACACCAATAATGAACACTCAGAAAGGGAAACAAACAAACAAAATAATCGCATTTACCATTGCAACAAAAAATAAAATACCTAGGAATAAAATTAACCAAGGAGGTAAAAGACTTGTTCTCAGAAAACTACAGGACATTGAAAAAAAGAGAGAAAGATATAAAAAAGTGGAAACATATCCCATGTTCATGGATTGGAAAAATCAATATCATTAAAATGTCCATAACTACCCAAAGCAATCTACAGATTCAATGCAATCCCTATCAAAGTACCAATGGCATATTTCACAGATCTAGAACAAATACTCCAAAAGTTTATATGGAACCATAAAAGACCCCAAATAGCCATAGCAATTTTGAAAAAGAACAACAAAGTAGGAGGGATCACAATACCAGATACCAGATTAAACTACAAAGCTACTGTAATCAAAACAGCCTGGTACTGGCACAAGAACAGGCATATAGATCAATGGAACAGAACAGAGAACCCAGAAATTGACCCAAGACAATATGCTCAATTAATATTTGACAAAGGAAGCAAGATCATACAATGGAGAAAAGATAGTCTCTTCAATAAATGGTGCTGGGAAAATTCGACAGCTATATGCAAAAAAATGAAACTAGACCACCAACTTACACCATACACAAGAATAAACTCAAATGAAAAAAGACTTAAATGTAACCTGTGAAACCATAAAAATCCTAGAAGAAAATGAAGGCAGAAAAATCTCAGACATCATATGTAGTGAAATTTTCACCTAGGGCAAGAGAAACAAAGGAAAAAATTAATAAACGGGAGTACAGCAAACTTAAAAGCTTCTGCAGGGCAAAAGAAACCAGCATCAAAATGAAAAGGGAACCCACTCTGGGAGAACATATTTGCCAACAATACAGCAGATAAGGGGTTAATATCCAAAATATATAGAGTACTCATACAACTCAACAAAAGGAATACAAACAATCCAACTAAAATATGGACAGAGGACCTGAATGGACAATTCTCCAAATAGGACATACAAATGGCCAGGAGACATATGAAAAAATGCTCAACATCAGTAATCATCAGAGAGATGAACATTAAAATGACTATGAGATATCACCACACACCTGCCAGAATGGCTGCCATCAACAAATCCTCAAACAACAAGTGCTGGTGAGGATGTGGAGAAAAAGGGACTCTAGTACACTGCTGGTGGGAATGCAGACTGGTGCAGCCACTATGGAAAACAATTTGGTGCTTCCTCAAAAAATTAAGAATGGAACTTCCATTTGACCCAGTGATCCCACTACTAGGAATATATCCTAAGAAGCCTGAAACACCAATCAGAAAGAATATATGCACCCCTATGTTCATAGCAGCACTATTTACAATTGCTAAGATCTGGAAACAGTCTAAGTGCCCATCAGTAGATGAGTGGATAAAAAAGTTGTGGTACATAACACAATGGAATACACTATGCAGCTTTAAGAAAGAGAGATCTCTTACCCTCTGAGATGACATGGAGTGACCTGGAGAGTATTATGCTTAGTGAAATAAGCCAGTCAGAGAAAGACAAGTACCACATGATCTCACTTATTTGTGGAACATAATGAACAAAATAAGCTGTCGACCAAAAGAGATCCAGAATCATGAAATCAGGGAACAGACTGACAAACCTCCGAGGGATACGGGGTGGGAGGGGTGAAAGGAGATAAACCAAAAAACTTATATGCATATATGCACAATCAATGGACAAGGACACTAGGCTGGGGAAGGCAGGTGGGGGATGGGAGCGGGAAGGAGGGGGTCAGTGGGGACAAAAGGGGGACATCTGTAATACTTTCAACAATAAAAATAAATAAATATGTGTATGTGTGTGTGTGTATTATACATATAATATATGTGTATATATACATATAATAAATAAAAGAAGATAAACACCCAAATAACCTCAGGTACTTCATTTATAAAATCAAGAAAACAATAAACTTACCTGATAGAGCTGAACTTTAAAAAATATTCATCTCATTTACTGAAAGCTCATTAAATATTAGTGTATGGGTATGTGTGAGAAAGATTAATTAGATTACCAAAGTATACTTTGATAATGAAGTTATTCATCAAGGTATCATATGGCATACAAAGATAAATAAGACAACTCCTGCCTTCAAGAAGCTTATCATTGACTTTAACAGTTGTGAAACCCATGGGCTAATCTCGATTCTAGTGTTCTGGAAGATGACTGACCAAGGCAAACAACTGCAAGGCTCTGAAGAACAAGCTTTCCTAACCAAATGAAATTAAGAACATAAATCTGCCAAATGAATATAAGAACATAAATTCATCCAATCCATGCTTGAATTTTCATAAAAGGAAATTTCTACATGTTCAAATTATAGTCTTAGACAGTCTAAAAGAATATTCCAAACTCAAAAGCTAAAATTTGTAGTCAATTTTCATATATTTATTATAGTATTCTCTTAAACAATACTTCGTGAAAAGAATGAGATCCTAGGTAATGCCAGTCTATTTCAAATATTGCAAATGATGTATTCTTAGATCACAGAAATGAACCTTCATAAACCGTATCAAAAATTTCGACATATTTAGAAAATGTCAAAAAATGTGGAGAGCAGGACACATCTGCATCAGACTCTTCATATCACCACTCTTCTAACTGGGTTCCGCCTTTTAGAGGACAGTTCATTTAGTTATGAAACAGGTGGTACAATTTTACTCATATAAGCTTCCAGTTTCAAAGAAATTTTGTTTTGATGTTCTTTTTTGCTAGCAGATTATAGAGACTCAATGGCTTGAAACTGCTATTCTAATTACATGCCTTCTGTTGTCTCATCATTTATGACATGAGGGAATAGGTAAGGCTGTAAGACTTTAAAGCTCACTTTGAACTGGTAGCATACTGCCTGCCGTCATTTCCCAGCAATCTGCCATGCCAGGCCCAAGGATTAGAGGATTAGGAGAAGGTTTTATCAAAATCTGTACTATTTTTCTGAAGATAGGCCAAGTGACAAGGCCAGGTATAAGAAGACAATCATACTACTTGTAAACAGTATTTCCCAGCCAGATTAAAAATGCTATAAAACTGACATTTCTAATATGTTACTCATATCATTGAAAATTTTTATTTAAAACAGATCACTTAATATTTTTGTTTTGCAGAAGAGAGTTTAGAATCAGATAGAGCTAGATTCCTACTTATACACCATCTAACCTTAAGCAAGTCACTGACTCTCTCTGAGCCTCAGTTTCCACTGTATGTACACAACAGAATTCAATAAATGGTAACCATTATTGTTAACATCCTGGAACAGAAAAATTCTTGATCTTCAAGAATTATATACTGCAATTTAAAGATGTATAAATAATATACCTCATTCATCACAGCTTATAAAATGACCCAGCACTTGGACTGACAATTTGTAATAGTTTATGTTACAACAAATATTTACTACATATAATGGGGCCTTTTGTAACCCTAAACTCAATTTAACTTCCTATTAGACAATGAGATCCATGAGGTGGGTCTGGGGTTTGGGAGAGTAGTTAAAAATGAAATGCAATGTAAGAAATCTAAAATTTCAGTGACATAATTCATATGGTCTATATGTCAACAAAATTCTTCACATACTATACGTTTCAGAAGTTGTTTTATTAAAATTAAGTAGTCCACACTATAGTATAATTCACAAAACCACACACCCTGTGTTGGTAAACTAACTGTAAAACAGTGCTTTGGGGAGAACCAAAGGTGTGTGGGCTTCAGGATGGGATGAATATCATGCTTTAAATATGATTTTTACGTAAATACTGGTAGTTAATGCTTTAATAAAAATAGAAACGGCACTATTAAAATAGTTCTCGGTAGTGCAAAGCTTCATAAACTGGTTCTACACTTTATTTAAAGGTTTCATTCAGTAGCTGAAAATACTAGCTCACTATTACTAGAACTTTGTACTACTACTAACTGGATAGCAGCTGCAAAACGTATTTAACACTAAGACTTTGGAATTTAGTAGTAAGTAGTAAAAATACTAGTATTTAAATAACACTATCAACAACAGCCAAATAGGAGCCAACATGAAGGACGTATATGGTTTGTATAATATACCTTCATTTAATCCTTTTAATAATCTCATCAAGTAGTTAATATCTCCAATTTAAGATAAAGAAACCCTCCAAGAAATTAGGCAACACCCAATATCACATGGTTAATTTGTGACAGAACTAAGATTTATACTCAGGGCTTTAAATTTTCAAAGTCAATGTTCTTTATGATGTACCATGCTATTAATATCAGTTTAGTAACTTGGTGTAACAGGTAAACATAATTCCATAATAGTTACAATATCAATTAAAGGTAGTACTTTCACATACAGCACCACACAGAATCCCGATATATGTAATTGATTTTTGCATAAATGAAATTATAAATTTTAATTTTGCCCATAAAGAAATGTTTTAAAATAAGAAGAGGGAAAGCTAGATTTGATTCATTTTAAGGCATGGTCTACCAAAACATTATCTTCAACTAAGCTTCCTAAAAGTCTGTTAGTAGTATCAGAAGCTAAGGCACCAAACAAATCAGAAGGACGCATCTATTAATATGTGGACCAGCTAAGGCAGACAGGCTATCTAACTGTCCTGGACCTGGAGTATGTACAGTTATTAAAGACAGAAGAAAATGTTACTTTGTATGCTAAATGTTAAAGGGTATGGAACCTGGGGTGAGGAGCCTAGGAAGCAGCATTCTCCTAGTTAAGGCTTTTTTTTTTTTCCATGCTCAAGTACAGTGAAGCAGTTTCTCAAAATTCATAAGAAAAATGACCAACACAGAATCATCAATCATCAGTTTAGAAAGGAAAAAAAAAATTGGGGGGCAGCAAAGTTTAAAACTTTTCCTCCCATGCATACTTTCTCAAGAAACTACTGGAGTTGTTCTATTAACAAACCAAGAAAGAGAAAGAGGAGATCCAGGAATCTCAGGACTAATGGTGAGTAACAGAAAATACTAGCATGATAAATGTGTGGCAGGCACAGAAAGCAGCCAATTCGGACTGCAGAGCTCCGTGAGAGCTGTAACCAAGTAAAAGTGGAAATGATAGCCACCTTCAGTTAGGAAGAAATTTACACTTCTAGATAAAGATGAATCAATGATAGGATACATTTAAAAACTAAGGAAATAAAAAGTTATTTTTATAAACATAATTATAATTAACTGCAGGAGAAATAAAACCTCATAAAAGAAAGGAAGTATAATCATGGTATGCTGAATCTCAAGGGTGACAAATATTTACATATCCAGAAATGCACACATTGAACACTGATAACCAATAATTGTGTCAAAGCTGTACAGGAAGGATGGGGGAAAGAACATGTGTGCATGATGAGTGTGTGTGTGAGGGGATAACTGTAATCTACATCTTCATTTTCTATTAACAGGGAGTCCATAGATATTATCTAAAATTGGGGAGGGAAATAGCAGAATAAGCATGACATATTAAAACATCAGAAGTGAAAATTTACCTCTAGGGAGTTTGAACAAGGAAAAAGGACAGTGATTTTTTTTTTCATTACAAACCTTGTTAAATCTGACTTTTGAAGAACATAATATTTTAGTTTTTAAAATTTAGTTTAAATGTAATTTTTTAAATTATGATAAACTGAAGAAAAACAAAGTAAAAACTAATCCATTACAATTTCAAAGTTAAGATTAAAAGTTTTATCAAAACTTTTCTTTCAAAGTAAAAAGCACAATTCCTAATAAAAGCAGTGCAATAAGGAACATAGATTCAGGACAGTGGGCCTTCTTTTGAAATGTACTCTACCAGTAGGCTTAAACTTGCTCAGTTCTATAGCATTCTGCCTCACAACTGAATTCACTGTATTCTAAAGTCGCATTCTATATATGGTTTACCTAAAATTAAATTATGTTCAGTAACTGTCAACTCTCAGGTTTAAGTAAGATGGCTTACTTATCCGTATCACTCTGTATTGTACACACACACACACACACACACACACACACACAAACTTAGCAGTATTTTCTTGCCTTTCTTCTGTTCTAGCCCAACAAATCTCCAGATGTTCCCAGGGCTAGGTAGAGTATATTTTCATTGGATAGAAAATTCCTTTTTCTTTTTCCAATTTCTTTCTAAAGTTTACAAAGTTCATTTTTGTTTCAGTAGATTCTGTTATTTTAGTATTAGAAGAAAATGAATGCCCCAAATTATTTTTACTGATAAATTATATATAACAAAGTATTTCTAAGCTTGATAATGAATAGGTCAGTATCTTTAGGATTTTTAGATTTTTAGGTTGTTTTTAGATCTTTTAGTTTAATTATGTATTTTGGATCTGATGAATATAAATTAACAATGCTAGTATACCCAAGTGATTGCCTTTTCTTCTCTCTCTGGAGGCATAATTCTCCTATGACCATTCCCTCCTTTATTCCAGTCTATGTACTCCATTTTTCATAACCAAGTTCTTGCAATGTTCATGTTCAAACTAAATCTAAAAAGATATTTTGGAAGGGTAGCATTTATATCAAAGGGCATTCTTCAAGGTCACTGTCTGAACACTAAAGAGTATAAATTTTTAGGGATAGTCATTAATTTTTTTTTTCATACTCCCAATGAATATTATCAGGTAGTTACTGGGTTGGCTACAAGACAGAATTCAAAGACAGACAATTCATATTTCTAAGCCTCAATAAACTTAAAATCTAAGAGAAAAATACCCACAGTAAAAAGAGAAAGCAAAATAACAGCAGCAACAATCAAGCTCAAATCTGTGAGCATATTTCTGGCTACAGAAATCACAGGCCTACTCCAAAATAAAGGTGCCCAGGGAAAAGGCAAATCAATGAGACTCACACTAGTTCCTGATTCTACTAGTCATTTTCCCAGGGTTCCTTCAGAAGCTCTTAAAGAACAGGAAAGTTGCATAGATATATGCAAACCTGAAAACTATTGTATATCTCCTTCTAGAGTATGAAAATAAAGCTAATACTGAAACGTCTTTCTGCCACAGATAGATCAATATCTCAAGTCACTGAGTACTATGTCTGAGAACTTATAAAGACCATTTAGAGATACTATAATTTTTTTAAAGCAGTAACACTTGTATAACCTATGGGGAATGTGAGGAAGCACAACTATATCTACGCAGATTAAGTAAACAGATACAGTAAACTGTCTTCTCCAGTTAATGATGTCAGCTCACTCATGAAAAAGATAATTAGAAGAAAACAAGCAGAAAATGACAAGAATATGGACTCGTGTCAGTAAGTGGGGCAAAGAGTAAACCATGGAACGTGACAGTATGTAGAAACATTCTTTATTACTATGCTAGTTTCTAGATGACCAAATCTCAATGTTGAAAAGCTGTAACATTGCCTTGATGTATCCATAAAATATCCTGAACACCTATTTCTTTAAAAAAAAAAAAAAAAGCCTAGACCACAGGTGGTCTTCCATCCAAGTGGTAACCAGGACGGATACTGCTTAGCTTTGGAGATAAGACACCTTCAAGATGGTACGGCCTAACGCGCAGGTGTTGGCTCACCTATTTCTTATTTTGGCTTTACATTAAAAAGTTTTTCTTTTGTTGTTGTTCACTCTTGATTTTTTTAAAAATGGTAATGATGACGTTACACATGTAACTTGCCTGAGTGAGAAATAAAAGAAACAGAACCAAAGAACATGGCTGACAGTTACCTTGAATACACAGGGATGAGCAAAAGGAGCTTCCCAGTTGTGAGTATGCAAAACGGTTAAATAAAGCTATTGTAATAATCAAAACCTGCATGTCTTTTTCCATACAAACAACTATAAACCTACTTTTGCCCACCCCTGTATTCAATAAAACCTTTACCTTCTATCAAAGCATGATTTCTTTCAATATATTTCTCTTTTCAAAGTTTAAACTCATTTTTTCCATTTTAACCACATACAAACACAAATCCATTCATCCCAAAGTGAGATCCTACTCCATCCTAATATCCTCAACACTGATACCTGGTAATTACTCTGAAAATATTACTACAAATATTTTTAAATGGTGAATAATAATATTTAAATTCTGGATTGAAATCAAAGTGATGACGTAAGACTAAAAGAGTAGATTATTAACGATTATAACAAATACAAAATTAATATTTTTAAAATGCAGGAAAGTATGGGATTTTTAAGCAAAAACTAAGCATAAAAATTCCTTTTTATGCATTTTTAACATATAAATGAGAGCTATTTTCAGACATGGACTTTTTTCAATAGTATCTAACAATAAAGGTGAAAAAAAAACAGTGGTGGTTCCATTATGTAAATCTGCATTTGTCGGCATAGGCACAACTGGATAACCCAATGGAAGGAACAACGTGAGGAAGATTAGGCTGGCTAAAGGTCAAAATAATTTTCTAATTTCTGTAACTAACACCTGATTCTTACTTTGGCTTTATATTAGTAAGGTTTTTTTGTTCTTCATCTTGTTCTTGTGTATATCTCTTTAACGACAGTGATGATGTTACGTATGTAACTTGCCTGAGTGAGAAATGAAAGGAACAGAACCAAAAGGATCTTCTGGAGGATGGTTATGTGGAGCAGAAAGTGGGTCTACATTCTTATCTGAGGATGCTCTCTCCTCGAGCCTGTCTGCAAAAATAAGATGAAACAAAACAAAAAGTAAAATAAAATAAAAACAAAACAGTCTTTAAAATATTACATTCAGAGTTCATTCTTATAAATATTAGGGGTAGTCCTGAGTTTAATACATATTTGTTGCTACAAAGGCAAGCTTAACAATGTAATCTCAGGGCTAGATTTCACTAAATGCAATTAACCTAATAACTTGGTTTGGTTTATTTAACTACCAGTTGTATTCAACTTGTAACATACTGGACCTACAATTAAACCCAGCTTACTAAACAGACATATTTGGCAGGCTTTCTCCATAAATCCATACGGAAAAAATATTGCAAATGGTCTCTTATTCATTTACTTATTCATTAAATAAGTAAATCTTATTTCTCATTAGCAATAAAAAGTAATTCACTAAATTTTATTTTATTATTTCTCATATTATTTGTAGTTATTAAACCATTCATGTACACAGGAAAAAAGATACAGATATCTCTCTACTAAATTAAACATCTTTTTTTCTTTATTGATTTTAAAGAGAGAGGGAGAGGGAGAGAGAGAGAAACATTGATGAGAGAGAACATCAATTGGCCGACTCCTGAGGATTTGGCCCACAACCTGGGCATGTGCCCTGACCAGGAATCAAACCGGTGACCTCTTGGTGCATGGGTCGACGCTCAACCACTGAGCCACACCAGCCAGGCTAAATTAAACATCTTAATGGCACTTTTTATTTATTCATCCAACAAATATTTCAGCATCTATATTGTTTAGATATAAGCACTGTTCTAAGCAATGGGCATGCAACACAAAACAAAAATGCAATAAGCAAGTGAGAAATACATATGCAGTATTAAAAACAAAGAAACCTACAGAGAAAAATGTAGTGCAGGGTAAAAGGAATTAACAGAGATACTGATTGGATGGTTCTGGGAAGGGTTCTGAGATTCTGTACTTCAACAAGCTCCCAGGTGATGAGATAGTACTGGTCCAGGGAATACAACATTCTTGAGGAGGCAAAAACCCGGAGTCTACATTATCCTGAATATACTTAATTGCTGCTATGAACAACTAAGTCTTTAAATATCTTTATGATAATGGATACAATTACTAGCCATAAAAGCTAACTCTGCAAAATCCACATGAAACTTCAGGTTGTTTAAATTTTTACTTAAAATTTGGTTGAAGCACTAATAAATATTTTGTTAAGTAAACACATCTGACAATTGGTTTATGCACAAACAAAACTTCCAAAACTCAAGAGCTACTTTTCAAATCCAATACTGCAATGGATAACAATAAAATTTTATTTTAGGTGTTCTTTTCAAGATATTAACTGCACACTTGATTCAGGAAATCAGTAACAAATGCTGATTGAACTATGAAGAAAGGTTTTTTCAAATATTTTGTTGTTCAACACCTATTAAAGAGAAGTTAGTCTCTGTATATTGCATGGTGTGTCCACCACCCAGAATCAATGTGATATACAGATCACATATCATAGAAATCTACACTTGAGCCCAGCCAGTATAGCTCAGTGGATTGAGCATTGTCCCATAGACTGAGAGGTCCTGGTCAGATTCCCCCAGCCAGGGCACAGGTCCAGATTGCGGCTCAATCCCCATGAGGGGGCATGCAGGAGGCAGCTGATCAATGTTTCCATCTCTCTCCCCTTTCCTCTCTCTCTAAAAAAAAAAAGAAAGAAAGAAATCTACACTTGAAACCTACAATCTTATTAACCAATGTCACCTCGATAAATTTAATTAAAAAAAATAAGAGTAAATATTTAAAAATTTTTGAACATTAAAAAAAGAGTAGTCTCATAGCATATTTCTGAGAAAATTAGACTGGAGAACTGTAGAATACTTTACATAACCAAGGGTCTTATTTATTGTGGTGGGAAGCCATTATCAAACCGTAGGAGAAGCCTAAGAATCACTGAATCATAAAGGGTACCTGGGGTTACCAATGTTATCAGGCCCTGAGTGCATTTCTAGAATAACTTTAAAACCATAGAATGTTCTCATTATATATCGGAGTCCTAGACTCCCCCATCCATTCTTCATTTTCCAAATTCTGGTGCACAAAAGACTGAGGACGAAGAAAAAAGGGGGTGGAGAAGGACAAGTGGAGAGACTGTTTCAGCGTGATAGCCACAGCATATCACTATCCAAGAGCCCTCACTCTTGAAAATCAAGACAGAGTATAAAGGAACTTAGGTCTTAATCAGGACCAGACTTCCTTCCTAAACCATCTGCATTAATCATAATTGCCAGAATTGGCAGTGTAAAATGTAGTTACCTGGGACCTACAACAGAACTAATGAACCAGAATATCTATGCAGGGAATTTACATTTTAACATAATCTCCAGGTTTATAAAGTACTGTACCAATGGTTCCCAGAATATAAAAACGCAAAGTTACCACTAAGGTCCTTTAAATCCTCACAAACTGGTCGGTGAATTCATGGTAAATGTATAAGTAACACTGTGTAGTTATAAGAGGACAAACATAATCATGTAGGAGTAAACTAATATTTTTATATAGGGGGTATTCATAATTAAAAATATGGAGACACTGTTCAATGCAAAGTTCATTTATCCAATTATTTCAAAACAAGTATCAAGATAAACTCACTATAAAATGAATCATGGGCCCTTGCCAGTTTGGCTCAGCAGTTAGAGCATTGGCCTGTGGACCGAAGGGTCCCGGGTTAGATTCCCAGACAAGGACACATACCTGGGTTGCAGGTTCAATCCCTGGGCCTGGTTAGGGACATGTGCAGGAGGCAACCAATCGATGTGTCTTTCTCACACTTCTCTCTCTCTCTCTCTCTCTCTCTCTCTCTCTCTCTCTCTCTCTCTCTCTCTCTCCCTCCCTCCCTCTATCCGTTCCTCCCTTCCACTCTCTCCAAAAATCAATGGAACAAATATCCTTAAATGAGGATTAACTAATTAACTAACTAACTAACTAACTAAATAAATAAATAAATAAAATGAATCATGTTCTCATCATTCTACAAAACATAGAATCAATTTTTCCATGGAAGATTTTTTAAAAGTCATTTAGATTTTCAAAGTTCACATGATAATCTGGGTCCCAGGGCACAAAATACAAAATAAATACACATACTAATATTTTAAATGATTATTTTATAAATAAAAACTAATAAAATGGTATGTAAAGTTACTTTTCAAATACATAGTCACCTCTAAAATGTATTTAAGTTCCATGTCAAATAATTGGTTTTCTTTACATTAGAGCAAACTTTTGATTTGTCCAATATAAGAAACTTACCTCTTCCTGCCTTCCCAAAAGAATTGTGTTGGTAAATAAAGGCAGTATTTTTTCAAGAATTTTAAGTAATACAGATGGCAAAAATACAGGATTTAAAAATCCTAGAATCAAAGTATATTCCATAATATCTATCATCAGAATAAATTAAGTACTCTAAAATGTTAATTCAGTAGCTTATATGAATAATGGCTTGAACAGCCAAAAGGTTAATAAATAAGGTTTAAAAGTACAGTCTTCATCTGATACTTTTGAAACTGTTCTAATATACGTTAAATTTTCTGTTATTCTGCTCTGAAGGAACCCAATTAGTCTGAATGAGCTAAAAATGATGAAAGTTAATGTTTTACAACAAACTAATTATATATACAGATGTTTATATATTTTTTTATTCTGTGGCTTCATTGGGGGGAAAAAACACATTCAGTAGAATTTGCAAAACAGCCAGTCTTTAGTTTCTTCTATTCTTCCTTTTAGTTTTGATGTCATTTTAAACAAACAAAAAGTACCATCAACAAAAAAATGTTCCATTCCATTAACTATTATTTTTAATTAACATGTAGAGCTATACAACTATTTGAACAAATGAAAGTTAAACATTTTCCCAAAGCAAATACTTGTATCCTAATTAGCATTTAATGTATTAAATAGTATGATAATTAGATTACTAACATTTACATACTAATTGGATATTTTGGTACAACAGACAATGAAAATATAGACTTAAAATTTTTAAATGTCACTGAGACCAGCTTTATTAATAATGCTTAATTTTGATTTAATGTTTTGGTCTTAATTAGGAACAGGTAAAAAAGTTCTGAAGTATAAATAATATTCAGTTACACTAAAAGCAAAAGCAAGAAGAATCTGGTTTATTTCATATGTTAAATCCCTTTGCCAACTGTTTTCTTAAAGAGCACTAAAAAACAGTTTTTGTTATAATTACTAATATTTTGGAATTTTAGTATCTCAAAATATATGATTTTAAAATTACCTTCTGGCCCTGGCCAGTTTGGCTCAGCAGTTAGAGCGTCGGCCTGCGGACTGGAGAGTCCTGGGTTTGGTTCCCGCTAAGGGCACGTGCCTCGGTTGCAGTTTGTCCCCAGCCCTGGTTGGGGTCATGTGGGTGGCAACCACTCGGTGTGTCTCTCTCACATCGATGTTTCTCTCTCTCTCTCCCTCCCCCTCCCTCCCACTCCATCTTAAGATAAATGCAAAAATGTCCTCGGGTGAGGATTAAAAAAAAAAAATACCTTCTGGATAATACACATAAGTATTTCCTAGACACCATATGCTTTTTCTTTTTTCTTTTAATAAATAGCCATGTTATCATTTTTAAAATGAAACCTGAAATAGGAATGTATTATTGTGAACAATCATTACACGGGCAATGGTTATATCTTTAAGGACCACACATAAAGGTATTCAGTTTCTCACTGGAAAGCATCTCATGAACCAAAACTAAATTATTTTAGAAAGGACCTTGAAAACTGGTGATAAATAACTGCCTGAGGGGGGGGAAATGATTCTGATATTTCAAATGCATCAGTTAATTTGTTTATTCAGTTTGGGAAAGTTGTTACCGACAGAGGAACCAACCAATAATGATGAACAATCAACTTTCATTACGTTGTTAGTTTTCTACCAAAACTCTTTTTTTTTTTTTTTTAATCCTCACCTGAGGACATTTTTTTCATTTTTTGTTCAGATAGAGTGGGAGGGAGAGAGAGGAAGAGAGAGAGAGAGAGAGAAACATCGACGTGAAAGGGACACATCAAGTGGCCGCCACCCGCACGACCAACCAGGGCCGGGGACAAACTGCAACCAAGGTACATGTCCCTAGCGGGAACCGAACCTGGGTCTCTCTGGACCGCAGGCCGACACTCCAACCACTGAGCCAAACCGGCCAGGGCTCTACCAAAACTCTTAAGTCTTTTGCCCATCAGTGTAATTTAAACCTGATCTATCAACTAGATAAAATTTTAGATACATTCCTGCTTGTGAGTAAAAAAGATGCTAGGATGACTGAATATTACAGTTAAGTAAAACTTTGGGAGGAAGACTTTCTAAATTACATCTACACATTACTGATTTCTTTATAAACTTTATTAAAGACATTTCATCTTTCTTTAACCCATTATGACTATCAATTACTAAAAGAAAGACATGTTTCTGTATCTCCTTCCTTGCTGTTACTTGTCTGTCACTCTTGCACTGTGTTTGCTCACAAAGTCCCTTCTAATCTGTTTTTTTAAGTGCCAGCTGAGAAACCTGATAGTTTAAATATAAGTTTTAAACGCTGGTTAAAGGGTAATAACCTCGTGTAAGTTGGAGCCTAAAGACTTACACAGAGGTGAGAAAGGGGAGTGGCACTTTACTGAGTGTCCAGACTCTTTAAAGAAATTATTTCATGCCCGGCCGGTGTGGCTCAGTGGTTGAGCATCGACCCACGCACCAAGAGGTCGCCAGTTTGATTCCCAGTCAGGGCACATGCCCAGGTTGTGGGCCTGATCCCTAGTGGGGGGGCATGCAGGAGGCGGCCAATCGATGTTCTCTCTCATCAATGTTTCTATCTCTCCCTCTCCCTTCCTCTCTCTCTAAAATCAATAAAGAAAAAAATGTTAAAGAAATTATTTCATTTAATTTTTTTGAGAACCCTATGAGGTAAAGCATCATTTTAGTCAGCTTTTAAATGAGGAAGTGAGATAGCAGTTAAGTGACTTCACTGGGATTACAACCTAGTTAAACGGCACTGTCAGGAATCAGAATTCCTCCTTTCTGATGCTATGTGCCAATCTAAGTGCACCGGCATATGACATTGACTACCACACTTCAAGGATTATCAGGCAGTTTTCCAACTGGATGAGTTGCTCCAAGTCTGACCTTCGCAAAAGTTCCTCCTGCACTTTCACTTCGAACTGAACATCTTTTCATAACTAACATTGCAATGAAGTCTGAACTCTCTTTGGCATATATATGTGTGCACAACTATATATATGAACTAAACACGTTATCTGACCTTGAAGTTTGAAAACAAAGAGCTGGTTAAGAATTTCATATGCTAAACCAATTTTTATGAAGTTCTGTATACATGAATATTTTTATGCCATTCTTGCCTACATGGAGTAAATAAAACTTGGGTGTCGTTACACAGTCTAGGAAACAAACTAACACATTTTTATAAGGTCAAAATAATGTGAACACTTTACCTATTCCATAAGTTGATTTTTTTTTTAAAGGAGTTTTTTTTTTTTACCAAAGGAGTAGAAGATACTAATTTAGCAAACATTTGGTTACTATCATGGTCAGAATACATTAAAATAAATAGCTGAATTTTCCCTATTGCTTTAAAACATAATACTATCAATTATAATTATCTGGTTATCCTCTGTGTCTCCCTGCCAACCCCCCAAAAGAAATACTTTGTTTCTTTTAAAACCTTGATTTGGGGATCACTCAACATAAATTGTAGGAAAAATGTCAAAAAAGTTGTGGTTAAAAAAAAATGTTAATAAAAAGATGTAAGATTGGTTTTACCACAGTTAATAAACCTTTATTAAAGGCTCAGAACTCATTTTATATATGCATTTAATTATCCATTTAATTTTTTATAATCATATAACCAATATGTAAAATACAAATTCAAATCCCAAACAATTATCCTTACATTAATTCAAGGCATTTAAAATTTTACATAAAATATATACCAATTTGGAACAAAGTATTTCATCTAATAAATGTTCTTATAAGGCTAGTTACCTGAAATAAAACAGAAACTAGAACTAGGGACCACTAAGACCTTCTTTTCACATGCAAAAATACACTTGGATGTGCAGACACAAGCAAACACGTGTGCACATACACATTCATACACATACACACACACACACACACACACACACACACACACGCCTCAGAAATCTGAAAATTATCTTCATACGTAAGCTTTTTGCTCCTGTTTGGCAACCTCCTCAAAACACTCTACAGATCCCCTTTCCAAAAATAAACTCTTCTAAAATATGTATGGCGAGACTTGACATATTTATTAGGTAGTTTAAGAAAAGGCAATGATTCCAAGTAAAAACATTGAGATATCTGATTTAAAGTGGAAAAGAATTTATTTAACTTTTGCCATATCAGGACAACAAAGCAGCCCTTTCATGTCATCACTCATTAAAAGGGCATTACAAAACATTAACATAATGTAGTAGCCCATGTTTTCTTTCAGGCACTTTCAAAGGGCATCTCAGACCCACAATATCTTCTATTGAGTGTGCAGAAAAAGAGCTGCAAAATGATTATTAGTAAGGCAATATACTAATGTCTCCCTTTTTATTTGAACATTAATTTTCCATGTTTTGGAGATATTCTGAACTTAACATTCAAAAAGATATGCAATATATTTTAAGCATTAGGAATCAGCATATTATCAGCAATCTTGGGTTTAATAGCTACTATCAAGCAATTGATTTCTAATGCACACAACATAGTTTGATAGTATGCATAAAAGAAGATGGCCTGATTTTTGCCCTCAAATGCACAAAAAGAATTTTCTATTTATCCCCCTTAAAACAGTCTTTGGCCTTGCTGAATAATTATAGAGCTGTTATTTTACTGTGAAGCAAAATAAGCCTTCAAGTGTCCCTTACTTGATCTTAGAAGGTCAAATTCTCTGTCCAACAGTTCTTCCTCTGTTAACTTGGAGAAATTATCCTCTCCAAAAGGATTCCACCCTGACATATCAGGTGGGTTACTGATGTTCTTCTGATTTGTAATATTTGCAACTGCCTCTTTACCAGCAACTGACCTAGAGTAAAAATTAAGATAAGAAAAATGAGGGGAAAAAACATTAGAATTGAATTTTGTAAATGCCCTACTTTATAAATGCTTAGAACAGA
Source organism: Tadarida brasiliensis (assembly GCA_030848825.1). Classification (NCBI taxonomy): domain Eukaryota; kingdom Metazoa; phylum Chordata; class Mammalia; order Chiroptera; family Molossidae; genus Tadarida; species Tadarida brasiliensis. Next base: position 55,643,342 of record CM061257.1, on the reverse strand, counting down.
TCACTGCATTATGATGAAGATGGCAGAGAAGGGCATGGATTGAGAGAAAGACCACCTAGGATCTGAACAGGCTCTATAACGTCACTAGCTGTGTAACCTTAGCCAAGTACCTTAACCTCTCTCTGTCTCAGCCTCCTCATCTATAAAATAGGAGTAACAGTGTCTACCTCATAGGATTACTGAGAAGATTAAATGATTTAATACACATAAAGCAAAGTGTCTGGTAAAAATATAATAGTAAACAATAAATATTAACTATTATCATAGTGAACAAGCTTTAAAATTAAAATCGGTAGCCATATCAAACAGTTATCACTCTAAAACTACTGCTGAGTAAGGTGATCTTATGTCCTTATTGTGAGAAATCACAATTATGTTCCTTTTGACAAAGGCATTCTCTCTATAGCTACCAAAAAGTGATTAACTGCTAGAATTGCTTTATGAATTAGCTAAAACTAGATGAGGGTTATTTTCTATATAGTAAATCTTTCATGGTGTTTAAAGTATCTACAGTCCAGGGCCTTGGACCACTGGTTCTATGAAAGTTATCTAATAGGCAGCTTTTGAGAGAAGATGAGAGTCTAAAGACGTCTTAACCTAAGAATTCCTGGGCACCTCTCCCTTCCACCCAGCCTGCAAATACAGCATAGGAACGAGGCAATGTCAAAAGCTGTCAAGTTCATTTCTAATTCGGATTCAGATGTTCTAACATTGGTAATAGAGTAACAATCTCTATGTGCTTCTTTTTTTTTAATTCTCACCAGAGAATATGTTAACTGATTTTAGAGGAAGGGGAGTGGGAGGGGGGAGAGAGAAGGGGGCAGAGGGAGGGAAAGAGAAATATGAGAGAGAAACATTGATTGGTAGTCTCTCGTACACGTCCCAACCAGGGATCAAACCCACAACCTAGGTATGTGCCCTGACTGGGACTCAAACCCGTAATCTTTTGGTATACAGGATGACGCTCCAACCAACTAAGCCACACTGGCCATGGCTCTATGTTCTTCTAAAGAAGTATCTCAATTTTGCAAGTCTTGACATCCCCCTTAAATTCACCTACCCACTGGGAGCTCCCTGCCATTGCCACCACACAGGTCTTAAAGGGGAAGAGAGGGCAAAAGTTGCTCATTTTATCCCCTGGTCCAAGCCCCCTCAGTAGAGCTGACCCAAGAATGAAATGTGTAAACAAATGCTGAAAGCTAGAGGAAAATAAACATTGTAATTGTCCAACAAGAAGATAATAAATATAATTCAGTTTAGAATTCATTCTGGGAATGTATCAACCACCAAGTGAGTCTGCCTCCATATGACACAGTATCATCTCTAACTCAAAAACTATCTTCAAGGACTTTCAAAACTAAGAAAAATGGGCATTCTCCTCCTGCCTGTCAATGATTCTTTTCAGAACGTTCTGATTCCCTATCTTTATCATCCTCCTCCTGTTCCTGGGATGAATTAATGGATTCTTCTTGGTAGACTGTAACTCGGTGGGGCTGGGGGCAGGGGGCACGGCTTAAACAGGTGTTAAAATATGTCTACAAGCTCTCTGACACTCTGCCCTTCCAAGGGTAGAACCAAATTCCCTGCCCTTGAATGTGGGCTAGATCCAGTGACTTGATTCTAACAAATGAAATATGCCAAATAATACCAGTGTGTGACTTCTGAGACTAGGTCATAAATGGTACTGCAGGTTCCTTTTTACCCTTTCCTTTGGACCACTCATTCTGGCAGAAATCAGAATAAATGATTCCCTATTCAAAACGGTCTTTGGCTTTGCTAAGGAGAATACTTAAGCAACCTTTTGGGGAGATCCACATGGCAGTGAACTGAGGCCTCCTGCCCAAAGCCATGGGTTAGCCATCTTATCAACAGATTCTCCAGCACCAGTCAAGCCCATTCCCTGGACATAACCACACAGCTAAGCCACTCCTAAATTCCTGACCCAATGAAAGTGTGTAAGATATTTATCATTGTTTTAAACCACTAAGTTTTACAATAATTTATTATGTAGCAACAAATAACTAATACAACAGGGCGATTTATATCATAACAAGATAATATATGTGTAGATGTTAATTTATTTAACTATTATTTGAATACATCATGGTAATACTCGCCAATATTCTTACTAAAGATATATTAACACAGTGGAGGAGCCCAGCCAGTGTGATTCAGTGGATTGAACGTCATCCCATGTACTGAGAGGTCCCATATTGATTCCCAGTCAGGGCGCATGCCCGGGTTGTGGCCTCGATCCCCAGTGGGGAGTGTGCCCGAGGCAGCTGATCGATAGTTCTCTCTCACATCAATGCTTCTATCTCTCTCTCCCTTCTTCTCTCTCTAAAAACTCAACAAAAACATATTTTTAAAAAAAAACACACAGTGGAGGACAGAAATTTCAGCAGACGACTAAGTCAGAAATAAAAGGAAATAATAATGCTAATCAAGATACTGACTCTTTCCCTCATCTACTCAGATATCCCTTATAGAGCCAAACATGTACCCCCAATTCTCATCTTCCACTGACTAAGTCTAAGCAGAAATATTTTTTACAAAGCACCTTTTAAACTGTTACAGAAGATATCACTCAACATATAATCCTTTGTATAAGACTGATATTAATAGGAATAACAATAGTGGAGTAGCACTGAGGCACCAAGTGTGGCTGGAGCAGTGTCCCCGTGGGAAGTTCTGTGTTCCTAACATCTATCTGCCAAGTACATAGTAACTGTTTCTACCCATCCAATCATTGCCATTTTCCTGCTCCATCCTCTCATCTCCCGCAACACATAACACCACAGGAGTGTAATAAAACAAGTCTTACACATTTTTAGATCCCCAACCCAATATTTCCCAAACTGGGGTATGCAAGATAATTCTGATGGTAAACCTTTTTTTTTTTTTTTTCATTTTAAAATTATACAGAAATTAGAAAAATATTTATCTAACACATCACATTCTATTTTATGAACAATATCACTAGAGATGAGATTTGAGAAGACAGTGCTATGGTAATTCACATGAGTTAGAGGTCTCAGCACCTTGCATACTTATGTGTGTCTCAAATCTCTGGATACTCATCTTCCTTTATAACTAATCAGAAGCTTAGATAATAATATGATATGAAACACTAACATGAATTATCTCATGAATTTCCAAATCTCCATTCTTGTCAGTGACACAACTTTATTTCCAGAGGCTGGTAATCCTTTAGAATACAAAGTATACATAAATATATTTTGTGTCAGAGATTACAGTTTAATATTTTTGCATTTTCCAACCACATACACTAGACAAAATTGGCATTTTTGATGCTAGTTAACATCAAAAGTACAATAAATAAATCATCCAATTAATACAATGTTTCATCAGTCTCTTAAACTAAACGGTATCAAGCAGAATATCCTGTTTTTAATGAAGAATAAAACTATTCCACTCTGATCCCTAGAGGACTCATTTTCGGGTATGTCTTTTTGTAAGTTTATTAGATTGCTACTTGTATTTCAGAGCATTTATTTTAGTGCTTTAATTTATTTAAAATATATAATGTTATTTGTATTAATTTTATTATTTACAATAATGTTATCAATTTATTAAAGAAAAAAAGTGCTACATGGGTAAATCAAAAAATTGTAACTAGAGTCTGCAAATGAGAAAGAGTCTGGCAAACACTGATCTGGACCTTTAAACCAGTCTGGATATTATGACCTGCTCTCTACTTAGACATGCTGGTCCTAATTCATGCACCTCAAGTTCTGATTTAGGAGGGCACTTCAAAACATTAGCTGTTTCCTCCCTCCCCCTCCCCCACATGCACAGGTAGTGAGGTATACTATAGCAAACTGTATACTTTAGCTCTCCCTTGACATGCTCAGTGAACAAGTATGCTAGTCATGTTGCTGTTTTTCATGCCCAATTCCTAGCCAAACCTTGTAGATGCCTTCTCCCAGTTAATGTTTCATATCCTAAAATAGTGTTGTATGAGAACTTATTTGATGTTTTAATAACCAAAGCTCTAACAGCTACTTCTTCCTACATATCTAAACATATTAAGACGTATTCATAATGGTCAATAGATTTCTTAATTACAAAATCCTGAAGCATTACCCATATCAAATCTAAGTTTGAGAAAATTTATATCATAATTCTTTCGTTTCTTATAATACTTTCCAATATGAATTATCCATGAAAAAATAACTCTACTAACCAATGTATCTATATAACCAAAATACAGTTTCCCATCTATGTTATGGTAACAATAAGCTTGCTGTACCATACATCTTAAAAAAGAAGCAAATGGCACATTAAAAAGTTTTGTTACTGGTTTAAATTAAACCGAACTAGACAATTTTTATGAGTAAATATTATCAAATTAATTAAAAATAATAACATATAAATAAAAAAGTGAATTAACTTGTCTATAAGGATTATTTTTTTAAACCACTAAAGTAGTTTGTTAGGGTTTTGTGTTTCTACTTAAATTACAAAGAATGTCTTATCATCTAAGCCAGTACTTTCCTTAACCTTAAATGCTCCTGGATGTTGTAAGATGTATCCACAAATAGCATTAGCCGAATTAACTGATAGAAATGCAAGGGAGGGTGGGGATGCACAGAACAAGCAAGAGAACAGGGGGTGCTCTACAGAAAGATGGGCTCTAAAGTAATGCAGGAGCCACATAGTGACTCCACCCCGCAATTACACCTCCTTCCACAAGAATTCCCCTTACATTCACTGGAAAAATACTTGCCTATTGGCACTATACGAGGAGTCCACTATGGTTCCAACCTGAGCTGGAAGTGATGAAGTATAGGAGACTAAGGTCGGTGAGAACTCTTGAGGGGAGGTCAGATACTCAGGTGACGTTTGTTGTTGAGACTGCTGATGTTGAGCTAGCATTTGCTGCTGCAAGAAAGCCTGCTGATACCGCTGCACCTGAAACAAGAAATTATACAAAACAAAGCTCAACTTCTCTTACGCACTGTCAGCCCCACACCTATTTACTATGTTCCTTCTTTTCACATTGGCAACAAAATCAAAAACTTAAAAAGTAATTAATATCTAACAGAGCAATTCATTACTAGAAAAATACAGCAAGGTGGAGCTAGGCTAACATGGCAGGATTCAAAAATTCTCCTTTACATATTTTAAGACAATAGAGTAGCTTAAAGTCTTTATGGTACGATGGCTGCTATAAAAAGTCAAACTGTTCTCTGAAGCAAGTGCAATTTTCCTTTGGCTTCATTTTTCTTCAACTGACATTTGCCAAGTGAAAGAGACATATGACAAAAAGATCATAGGTTATACTATGAGATAAGTGAAAAATACTATTAGTCAGTTACAATGTGCCAAATTCAGATGCTATAGTTCAACCCACTTTAAAGCTGCTTAAGAATACATGACTGGCTTCGATAAAATACATGTAATTAACTAACTTGAACTGATTTTGAGTAATTAAATTCTGAATAATATCACTCATACTGTGAATTCCAATAGTATATTCAGAGAGAAATCTGTAGAAATTCTGTAACACCTACCATTGCAGGATACTGTGGTGCAGAAGGCTGTGGCTGATACACAGAATGCATTAAAAACTGTTGCTGAAGTATTTGTTGCTGCTGCATTGCATGTTGATACTACAATGAGAAAAGCAAACAAGTTCATCAGTATTACTCATGCCTTTTTTGTGCCACAGTCTTTTTTTTTTTCAGTACTGATCTTACCATAACAATGGGTTGGGTACTCAGGAGTCCAAACACCTAAGTAAACTAGCTATAGTCAGTGACTATAACTTATATATGCTTATTGGAAATGGTTTCAGAATTATCAGTGAAACATAATAGATTCAACTAAAACCACTTCCAGCACAGTTTAAGGATGTTGGGAAGAAACTGAAAACTAAACACATTTACCAGTTGATGGAGACCTGAAGTTAGCTGTGTCCAGGACTAATTATAGTGCATTCCCCCACTCCTCTATCTCCCCTTCAACGATATCTTCCGGCCATCACCTACTTAACCACTCTCCACTCGGGGTCTATCGGTCAAGACTAGAGGAGGGAGGCACCTATGAAAAGTGCTATGCATATAATGGGCTCAAAAGTATTTCAGGAAAAGATGATGGTGACAGTCATTACATTTAAAATAGTTTTGTGAAACTAGAAATTTGCAAGTTCTGATGAGGCAAAGCACAGAACAGAACGTAAGGTCATTTTTTTCCATGTCCCTTCCAACTCTAAATGCCTCGCTCCACCATCCACAAACACACCAACCCAACCACAAATATAACAACAAAACCTAATACAATGTTACTCCTGAAAGCTTAATATCACCTTTCCAAAAACAACATAATTATAATCAATGTATTTGAACTCAGAATGTAACTAAAAAAAAAAATTTATCATAAATTGCAGTGCTTATTCATGATGCCAAATGACTAGATGAACATTCTTTGCTTCATAAAGCCATGATGCAACTATTTCAGCAGAGTATTCTTAAGTAGCTCACAGAATGCAAACAAAATACATACTCTTTAGTAGTCAGAAAATCGAGCAAAATGTTTACTTGGATCTATAGTTCAAAGTGCCCATGATAAGAAAAGGAATTCACTGATATCCAAAAGCTGCATGAATTTCCTAACACTACTTTCATATCTAAAGTAACAAAAGAATTACCTGCTGCATATAAGCATCCTGTTGCTGCTGTTGCTGCTGGTGAGGGTGACGATGCTGTAAATGAAACTGCTGCAGTCTCCAATCTCCCTGCTGTAGCTGCTGAAGTACTCTGTGCTGCTGCGGAGGCTGCTGAGGGGGCCCCTGACTCAGTAAAATCTCAGGGCCGATTCCAGGTCTCAGTGCTCCTAAAAAGAGTTTCCAAAAACTTACATTAACATACTCATGGATTTCAATAAAATGGCTCTATTTCAAAACACTTATTTCAATAATCATTTAACCAAGGCATTTATAGCCTTTATTTATAATTCAGAAACTTCCATAAGCATATAGTCTCAAGGGATTATTTACTGAAATTCTAAGTACCCATGAATGTTAATTTTTTCAGCTGCAACTCGAACAAGTCAACGTCTTAGAAACACTTCATCTTTCACGCTTCGTCTCTCCATGAACAAACCAGCCACGTCAGTTTGTTCTGCATTTCTCAAATATATCATGCACTGATATGAGTCTGTGTCTTTGCCAAAATGGCTCTCTCCATCTAGCATCTCACTTTCTACCTACTGCAATTCTTCTTAAAGTTTAGCTCAAATCTCTCTTCCTTGTTACTTCATTTAATACTTCTACTTAGTTTGTAACATTTCATGCTTACACATACTAATTGTTTAACTAGGCCCCAGAGGGATGGGGTGATGACTTACTTCCTAGCACCCCAAAGAACCTTTTATACAATAGATCAATAAATGCTACTGTAGCCCAGCCAGTGTGGCTCAGTGTATTGACTGAGAGGTCCCGGTTCGATTCCATGTCAGGGCACATGCCTGGGTTGCAGGCTCGGTGCCCAGTAGAGGGTGTGCAAGAGGCAGCCAATCGATATTTCTCTCTCACATTGATGTTTCTCTCTCTCTCCCTTCCTCTCCCTCTAAAAATAAAATAAAATAAAAACATTAAAAATAATAATAAAATAAATGCTACTGTAGTGAATGTATTAACACTGTCTCCTAAATAGATATTTACAAGCTTCCTAAATTTTACGCTAGAAATATCCTATGAATAAACTTTAAAAATTAATGAAAAAGAAAGACACACAAAACACCAGAAAGAGAAAATGAAATATAGTATAATTTCTATATTCTTTCAATGAGTTACCATAAATTCAAATGCAACTCTTTAATCCTAAGGGGAAAAGAGGAGAAAGAGTGCAAGGAGGGAGAGAGGGGTTCTTTTTCCATCAATGTTAGTATCTTCTAACCTCTCTAGGCCTGAAGTATGGCACCTCTATGACAATAGCTTTATAACTATTTCTAATTCTTCCAATTATAAGAAACTGCTTATTTAATTACTCCTGAAAATATTTATAAAAATATAAGGAGGAAAATTAGAACCATAATTGCACCACAGACATAACCATCATTATTAGCCTTTTAAGTATATTTGTTTCTAGTTGGAAGAGTATTAAAAAATTAAGCTCCTCAGCTATACGTTCTTCTTTTAGCGCCCTGATGTCTAGGTCAAGAACAACCATGGCTGGGGGTGAAACCCAATGACAAACCAATAATGATCCTCATGCAGTTAACTCATGAAGTTCACCTCTCACCTCACAAACTGACTTTTCTTTAGGGTTATCAAGCTGAATAGAGCGCCTTGGTTCTCCAGACATGGACACGGAACACCAGAGAACTCCCGAACATCACAACACATTCGCAAGGAAACAAGTGTTTTCAGTACATCACTGAATCCTCCTACCATCATTCCCCATTCTGAAAACAATGAAACTAAGCCTCAAAGAAATTAAGTGAATTCACAAATGAAGTTAAAGATAAATGATAAACTACAAGAAAATATTTATATTTGGTAAAGAGCTAATATTCAAAATACATAAAAACCTTCAGAGCAATAAAAAACAAAGACAAACAATGTCATAAAAAACTGCAAAATATAATTCACAGAAGAAAGCAAATGGCCAGTAAACATACAAAAGAGTACTATTAATCAGCAATATTAAAAATAAACAAAAAAGTTTCACCTATCAATAGGGAAAGATTGTAAAAAACTGACACTACCAAGTGTTGACAAGGACAGGAAGGAAGGACACGCAAACTGCTGATGGAAGTGTACATTTTTAAAGTCTTTTTGGATAGCAATTTGTTCAATTTAGCAGTATTGAACAAATTTTGATTAAGCATACTTTTTAACATCTCAGAAAAACATTCTGTCATGTCCATCAAAAGTCTTTTATAAGAATGTTCACTCCAATACTATTAATAATAGCAAATACTGTATGCACACTGAACTGCTGCAAGTTATCCTGGGAAGAAAAAGAATGAAGACCTTTAAATTTTTCTCTGATTATTTCTGCACTGTCTCCATATTTTAAAAGAAAAGATTCGTGTGTTACTTTTTGTATACATGGGGTAAAACAGTACTATTTTCAAGCTTAGGCTGGAAGCATGTAAGAGAAGTGCTGCCCCTCACAGGGGAGCAGGCTTGACACTCATACCAGGTCTTGCTCTCCTGACGAACATAAGCAGTTTCACTAAGCACCACATCAGACAAAGCCACTCTGACCGTGATGGATCTGGACAAGACCACTCCATAATCATGTCTCAACACTGACAAAATCAGGAACACTGCCCAAACCACTGTGCTGGCCAAACCTCTCCCTGTCCTGCCTAACATGATTGAGTGCTGCTTCTTCACCAACTGAGCGTGCGGCTTCCCTTCTTCCAGATAAGATTTATTAAGGTACCTAATGATATCATACAGACCCTTCCTGACTCCTTTCATTCAGAACAAAGCCCCACTTCACTAAAGCCTCCAAACTACCTAAAACTAGCCCAAATCCTTTAATAAGACTTTATTAGCAGTATCTTACTGAAACACTCCCACAGACTCCTATGGTAAGGGAGTAATAAACCCCTCTGTTCAACTACAAGTGTGTTCCTGGTGGTCTTTGGCTAAAGGGCACTGATACATAATTGACTAATAGGATCTCCAACCCAAAACAGTAGAAAAATGAGAAATTAACACTGAATGTTTACTATGAAACAGGATTTTCCTAGAAATCACACACCTTGTTATTTACTTCTTGTAACAGGAAAAGTAGTTGTTATTCCCATTTTATAAGAGAACAGTGACATAGAGAAATGGTAAAATGGGACTGGACACAAAGATTTCAAGTTCTCCTGTTTTCCCTCTTCCATGAAACACTCCTCCATCTGGTATACCCCATTACCACAGAGGTATGCAGCAATACGTCAGATAACATTGACATTATCTTCCCGAGCATAATTTCACTTCATAGTAATAACAGTAGTTAACAGTTAACATTTCTTAAGGATGTATTATGTGGCAGGCATTATATTAAGCAGTCATTTAATCCTCATAACAATTCTATAAGAAGTACTAGCATTTTCCTAACATATATTACCAAAAAGTGAAAAAAAGAGGACTCAGGTCCAGGCTCATGAGTCTCAAAATGTAAGATCTTAACCATTAGAGTATCGTAACTTAAAATATTTTAATTGAAAACACTTTAATATTAAAATAAAACAGATCTATCATGAAATAAAGCGCCAAACAGGGTTTCCTTGAGATGTGCCTTCAAGTTACTACATTCCCAAAACCTTGAGAGAACAAGTTTACTCTCTAATATTAGGGATATTTCCTTGGGGGTAGGTTTTTATTTTTTAATTTCTGTATCTTATCTTAGAAGATATTTTATATTAGAAAAACAACTTTTCTCAAAATCAGATGACAAGACAAATTGCTATGTTGTACCATCCACACAGTCCAAGACAGACTCCACTGTCAAGACTCTAGATCAGTGCAAAGACATTTAACTTTGTAAGGCTAGAGTTTCAACTTCTTCCTTTCCAATACAATATAGAGTTTTCTATACCCTTGAACTTTATCATCAACCTCAAACCCTACTAGTTGGTGACACTAGGGATAAACAAATTATGAGCTTTGTATACCATACTTTTATAGGCCAGTAACTTACTTTTCCCTACAACTTTAGGAAAACAATTAGCTGAGTTTATTAGACATCAGTATAAAGTTTCTTAAAGCATTATGTTATCTGCTTCACAATAATAAGTTTGCCAGTAATTTATACTCCTAGGAAATCAAGCCATAAAGGTTTGTTTACATCAACTATAAAGGGGACCAGGTTGGCAGGGCTATATTACCTTTTGATCTGTGGTTACTGAATTCACCAGGTACAGGGACTTTGACGGGTGTTGCTGAATTCTGAATGGTCAGCACACTGGGAGTGACAGTAGTAGAGTTGGCCTTTGGTCTTTGTCTTGGTGCAATTGAGGTTTCTGTTGGTCCAATGGTATCTGTTATTCTGTAAGAGAAGAATACATTTTATTCCAAATATTGGGATTATTTTTAACTTATTCTTTCGTCTATGAAACATCTACTTCAACAGATGCATTTTAATTATTATCATAATCATGTTAGTCTTCTTGGCTCCTTCCTAAGTCTCACTCTGAAGTATGAAATGTTTAATGAAGATAGAAAAATGAGATAAACCTAACCATTTCCTTTAGCCCAGTATGCAACCATTCATAGTTTGCCACTGAAGCTGGAAGAAAAAAGAATAAAAGATTGCTCTTAAGGAGATGAAATAAAAGAAACAAACAATCCTTCTCATAAGGTTTTAGACAAAATTGAAAGCCAACTCTGTGAACCAGTCAGATAAAGTCAAATAACAATAAATTAACAGTCTTCCTTAGCTTGGACTCTAGGCCTGAGAAAGAAGAGACTGCGCCCTAGGGCACGTAATAAAAAAGAAGCTAAAACTTAAAAAGTGGAGCTACCTATTCACATTCAACTTCTTGAATCTCTAACTTTGCTTTTCTTAAAATACTGAATGGATGTTCTCTCCCATTTTGTTCATGTGGGAGGCCCAAATTTTTGGTGGCCTTGCTTTAGCAAGGCAGAAAAAAAAAATACTGAATGGAAATTATATAAAACTTTCCCACTAGGACTTAGTTTAGGCCATAGACATGGGCAGTCAGGTGGTAAGCATAATTTTGAAAGCAGGAGACACTAAATATAATTTAAGAAAACACAGATATTTCCTCTTCTCTTAAAAAAAAAAAACCCAGAAAAAATCTTTTACTTACATATTTACTAACTTTGCTTTCTACAAATTCAGTACAAAAATTCAAATAAGTATTGATAATCATATGTTCACTTTTCAACAGGACTACAATAAAATCTCTTTACCAAGTTCCCTAAGCATATTTTCAAATGATTTAATACTTAAAATTCTGCATACATATGATTTTTAAGTGCACATCTGCTGCCTTTGATACAGTCCTGTCTGCCAGAGCTGCACAGATCCAGTTCTTTCTTATATCTGTATGAGCCACAAGAGGGAGCCCTGTGCACAACTATCTAAGCAAAAAAGGAAGTGAAAACATTTTAGAAAATCATAGAAAGACATTGTATATGTGCTGTTTTCTAAATATAATATTTATGTTTTAAATGAGATGGGGGTGGTATAAGTCATACGAAAATTGAACAAAAAGCCCTGAATGGTTTTGCTCAGCAGTTAGCGCGTTGGCCTGCAGACCGAAGGGTCTTGGGTTTGATTCCCCAATCAAGGGTATGTACCTGGGTTGCAGGTTTGATCCTGCCAGGGTCATGCAGGAGGCAACCAATCAATGTGTCTCTCTCATATCAATGTTTCTCTCTGTTTTTCTCTCTCTCTCTCTCTCTCCATTCCTTCCTCCCTCCCTCCCTCCCTCCCTTCTACTCTATCTAAAAATCAATGGAAAAATATCCTTGGGCAAGGATTAAAAAAAAAAAATTGAACTAAAAGGCAATAAAAGATCTTGTACACATATAACCAACTAGATCTCATTTTTATGGCAATCTACTGAGTTCAAATTATGGATGTGACACTAAAGCCAATGCTGTGCTCCCTACACTCAAGTAATATGGAGAAAATATTGCATACAATCTTTCTATTTGTTTATCCATTTCTTATTAATAACAGACCTCACCCTGCCCCGTTCCTGTTCTAAATCTCTAGAGATTCACAGCACACATGAGTATAGCAAACCTCTAAAAAGCATACTAAAGTTCTGCAGACTTTTGTTTAGTTTAGTGTTTCCTATTTACCAATGTACCAATATCTAATATACAATTACTGATATACAGCAAATACAGCACAATACCCTGTTTTCAAAGAATTCGTAGTATACCTAGGGAGATATGGCACATGTTCACAAAAATATACTAAAATATAAAAGTAAAATGAATCAGTGCCACACTAGTACTATCAAGAGTTTCATGGAGGAGTAATTAATTCTACCTTTAACCTAAATTGGCTAGAGAAGGCTTCAAGTAGGAACTGGAGATAAAAATAGAATAAGCATGATCGCATTAGACAGTGAAAAGACACAAAGCGTTCTGTGTGAGGGAATGGGAGACAGTGCCTGGACAGAAGCACACCTGACTGAAGTGACAGACCAAGCCGTTACTGGTAGTATCACTGCTGCTCGGCTTTATCCGTAGAATGCAGACACAAAGCTGTGTTCTCTGCTTTCCTTCTTGTCTTTCCTCCTACCACCTGAACCATCTTCCCATAACACAGTCTCTCCTCTTCAAACCCTCAGTGTTTCCCTCTGCCAGGACAGAGACTCAGCCTTCCCGTCTTTAATATATCACATAAGTTTCACATGTTCAACAGTCCCACGAGGAGATGCAGGTATCTAGGGGTGCAAGGGGACTTTCAAGGAGTAGAGCGGAGTGCCACAGACTGAAGGCAAGGCAGATGGGTAACATTCAGAGCGTTAAAACATGTAATTAATGATACTAGCTGTTTAAAGATTTCTCCACCCCACCTACCCCCAGAAATATGCCTTTTACATGAAAAAAAAAGACGTATTTGTTTATTACTAAGTTTTATACACATTTAGACTTTTTTCCTAGTTCTGAACTATCAATATAGAGTAAATTTATATTATTGACCAATAAGCACAAATGAAACTTATTTTAATATACATAATGTATAGCTTTAACATACATGAATAGCACTGTGAATTTAGTTGTGTTACCTATTTCATTTGCTCATAACTGTATAGCTATAACTTGTGTCATAGTGAAGATATTCAAAGCATCATTTTTATCAGTTGATTCGTGCTTTTTAAAATCTGTATCTACTTTCTTAAAGATTTAATAACAAAATATTTATCAAAAAACAAGTAGCAATAAAATTCAACAAGCAATTCTACAATAATTCATTATTACCACTCAACAATAACATCAGTTGCTAACTACAGCTATGTCATAGGTTGGTCACGGTGGATTTCTGAAGGTTGGATGTCACTTACTCCTTTGTCTCTTCCTCAAGAGTACTTTAAAATTCAAGTGAATGAAGACAATACTTTTAGAATGATGGCATAGTTTTTTAAAAAACTAAGACATTTCCAAATGACATTTTAACAATTTATAAATAATAGATTATATATAACACATCTCACAATCAAGGCACAAACAGAACTGACCACAAGGTTGAAAATTCACTAGCCTAAATGCCAAAGGCCAAATTTCTCAGCATGACAAAAAGTTGCTCCTGACTGGCATTTACCTACCTCTTCAGCTTCACTTCCTACCACTCCCATATACGCCCCTGTGCTCATGTACACTTCCCACCACCATATGTCCCCTGTGCTCCAGTGTACACTTCCCACCACCATAGGTCCCCTGTGCTCCAGTGTACACTTCCCACCACCACATGTCCCCTGTGCTCGTGTACACTTCCCACCACCATAGGTCCCTTGTGCTCCAGTGTACACTTCCCACCACCATACATCCCCTGTGCTCCAGTGTACACTTCCCACCACCACACATCCCCTGTGCTCCAGTGTACACTTCCCACCACCATAGGTCCCCTGTGCTCCAGTGTACACTTCCCACCACCACACATCTCCTGTGCTTGTGCACACTTCCCACCACCATAGGTCCCCTGTGCTCCAGTGTACACTTCCCACCACCATACGTCCCCTGTGCCCCAGTGTACACTTCCCACCACCATACGTCCCCTGTGCTCCAGTGTACACTTCCCACCACCATACATCCCCTGTGCTCGTGTACACTTCCCACCACCATACATCCCCTGTGCTCGTGTACACTTCCCACCACCACAGGTCCCCTGTGCTTGTGTACACTTCCCACCACCATACATCCCCTGTGCTCCAGTGTACACTTCCCACCACCATACATCCCCTGTGCTCCAGTGTACACTTCCACCACCATACATCCCCTGTGCTCTAGCCTCACAGTGTCATAAAGGCCATTCTTCTTGCCTGAAGTGCCTGCCTATCATAGTTTCACTACCCATAATTCCAGGTGACAGACTATATTATTCATCCTTCAAGCAACAGCTCAGCAACCCCCACACCCAGGGAAAGATTTGCGTTCTTTCTGTGCCCCCGTTTTCTCTGCTCCCCGTCTTTCCTCCCTCTACACTCAGAGTTGCCTGATATCTATCAGGTTGGAATTATTTACTTGTGTGTATCTTCATCAGAATGTGAACTCCTTAGGAATAACACTGCTGCTTTCTCTTCGTGTTTTCTGTATCTATATCTTGCACATAACAGGTACATGACACATATTTTTTATGTCAAATAAAATACTTTGCATAGGTAAAATACCATATAAAACAGCTGTGACTAAGACATCTCAAAAGTAACATTATACATATTACATATAATAGTATATGTAATATGATCATCTAAAACACAGTCCTGTGCCCAGCTGGTGTAGCTCAGTGGATTGAGTGTTGTCCCATGGACTAAGAGGTCCTGGTTCAATTCCCAGTCAGGGCACAAGCCCGGGTTGTGGGCTCGATTCCCCAGTAGGGGGTGTGCAGGAGGCAGCTAATCCATGTTTCTCTCTCACATCGATGTTTTTATCTCTCTCTCCCTTCCTCTCTAAAAAAAATCAATAAAAATATATTTTAAAAAAATAAATAAAATACAGTCCTGCTTATTAACTTTTAAACTCAAAAAGAAAAGAAGAAAAAAAATTAGTCTTTAATTCAATAATTACTCAGATTCAGGTCTTAACCTATACATGTCAAATTTACTAATATAGTAAAATAACTATGAAAACTGATTTAAAACATTATATTTTACCACTCTTAAGCCATTCGTTATAAATTATACATAGTAATACATATTTAAATATGTATTAGCACACATAAAATAGTTTATAAATTTTGAATACTCTAAAAATGTTGCCTATAAGAGCTATTTTTCCTTTCCTTAAATAAAAAATCATATAAGCTATAAACTCAAAACATAACAGTTTCTAAATTAGAGTTGCCATGTAATAAATAATGACAACCCCCCACCAAATGACCCAATGTAACTTTACCAGTCACATAATCACTCCTTGAGTACTGAGAGTGAGCAGTTCAAGTGAGACTGATGTCAAACCAGTCTTTAATACATAAAAGCTCATTTTGTACTTGCTATCTGAACTCTACACCACATGCAAGAAGGAACACAACATTTTTTGTGGGTGTATATTATATTTAATTAATTACATTTACTAGGATTAAAAATGAGAACTATCCCCTTTTTTAAAAAAGCCTTCTCAAATTTCAGACAGCTTTGCCTACCTGGCTTTTATTTGGCTTTTCCTAGAAGCTGCTTCACTAGCAGTCATGGGTTCAGGAAGAGCTGAAGGAATAGAAGAATTCTGGGAAGAAAAATAAAACCTGTCATTTTAGTTTTCATTTTAATTGCTGAAAGCTTTATTTAAAGGCTATGGATATATTCTTAAATTTAAAAAATACTGTCTGTGAGATACTATTACTGTCACCACAGATACCTACATATCGTTCACATATATTTGCCAGATCTAATCTGCAAACCACTGCATGTTACACAAATGTCCCTTACATATTCATGTGCCACAGAGACCCTTCAAAAATAAGCAGAAAAATATCACTGTATCCACTTTACAAATGGGCAAATCTCTGTTGAAAAGAAGGATTATATTATACTTGTAAATCAATGACTATTAATACTTCACACTTTGAGGGAAAAAGGCATATGGGTAATGTTGTTTCTAAATATTGCAAAAATTTTCATTACACTGTGTAAAATCTAAAAACCAAGAGCAAAGGCTTTCCTCACTTGTTTATGCTCTCTGTTTGACTTATAGCACGTACTCAAATGTTTACTAAATGAAAAGCTAAAAATCTATAACCCTAGCTGATGTGGCTAAATTGGTTGAGTGTCATCCTGTGCACTGAAATGTTGCCGGTTCGATTTCTGGTCAGGGCATATGCCCAAGTTGTGGCTCGATCCCCGGTCAGGGTGCGCACGGGAGGCGACCAATCGATGTTTCTCTCTCATATTGATGTTTTTCTCTCTCTCTACCTTTCCCTTCCTCTCTCTCTAAAATCAATAAAAACATTTTAAAAAAGGAAAAAGAAAATCTAAAAATCTATAGCCAAATGTCAAATAAAGCTACTTTTATTACTGGAATGTTAGAACTGCATCACTTTCAGCTTCAACAAAGCTGTAAGTCCTGACATAGTAAAGACTTCAAAAAACAAAAATAAAGGTACTAACTTCTTTCTTTTTCTTAGTGGAGTGAATTAACTTATACATAAGAAAAACCGACAGAGAAGCAAGCCCAGAATGATCTTTAGAAAGTTGAGAATGGCTTAAAATCAGTGATGATTCTAGACCTTTATCAAAATTGGCAGAGACCTGCCATACTCAGTTAATGTGATGTAGTTAAGTACAGTGTACAGACACAGGATATAATTCAAAGCCTTTCAATGACATTAACTATTACTAACTCAGCACCTTCCATGGACTAGGCACTGGGTTTACATTTATTATTTGTAGTCCTCATAATGACTATCCCTATTTTACAGAAAAAGAACTAACATTAATTAACTTCCCAAAATATAGTTGAATTCCGTAGCTGTGGGTCCCGCATCCGAGGACTTAACAAACCTCAGATCAAAAATACTACTCAGGAAAAAAAATTTTTTGTTGTTGCTGACTTGCACTATGGAGTTAGGGCTACGATGGCTGCATCTCTACTGACATGTAGAGACATTTTTTTCTTGTCAATATTCCCTAAACAATACAGTATAATAACTATTTACATACCATTTATATTAGGTATTATAGGTAACCTAGAGATGATTTAAAGTACAAGGGAGGATGTGTGTAGGTTATATGCAAATACTACACTATTTTATATAAGGGACTTGAGCACCCAAAGATTTTGGTACCCACACGAGTCCTGGAACCAATCCCCTGCAGACACTGAGGGATGACTATATACAACATCAGTCACTGATAAAGACAGATCTCTCTGTTTACAATGCCTCTGCTCTTTACACCAAAAAGAATCAAACTTTCTCAGTGTACAGAATGCTCAATGTCTCAGATGTCATTGTGTTTCTTTTAAAAATGCAAAATATCATGCAATGCCCCAAGTCTACTATAGCTTCCTAGAGCACTTCTGTACACAATTTGGCAACTGTGGCTTTATATGAAAAATTCTAATCACAAACATTACTAGACTTGTCATGAAACAAATAACTCTGAAAGTGTGTATGTGTATACACACACAACTATATATGCAATAAAATTGATTTTAAATTCATATCCCACTTTAAAAACTACTTACATTGATATTGGAGACTGGACAATCCTTTTTGGCAAATTTAAATGCAAAATAAGACACTTGAAATATATCAGGTCTACGCTCTGGATCTGGTTCAAGCATGAACCCTGCAAGAACAGGTTAAAATGTTAAGATGTTACACTAAACACAGAAGCTATATAGGGGCACACTAAAAGGATTATATACATATATATGTGTGTATATATACATATGTATATACATATATGTATATACATATATATATCAATATCACAAGCTAAAGACAAATCAGTCATACAACAGCTCTGTACCAGAAGTATGATTAACAAATATAAATATTCTTCTGAGAAAGTGAAATAAAAGTGAGGTTAGTAAACACTGAGGCATTATTCATGAAAATTCTGGGCCATACTAGGAGCCGTTAATGTCATTATTATCTAAAATACCTCTACTAATTTTTAAGTAATCCCGAACCACTGAGAAAAGACTAAATTGTGTGGATTAAAAAGTAGTACAGGGTGGGCAGTATAGTTTTCCAAAAATATGCTTTCTTCCCACACTGATGCTAAGAATATTCACCCACCATTCCATATTTCAATGAATTCTACATATACTGTTCAGAAGCATGAGCTGTTTTACAGCTCTATTATGAATGTTCTCACACCAACATTACAGCATTGCTTGAAATGTCTGACCTACTTTCTACAAAATGACCAATACCATTTGTCTGTTTCTTGGGTGACTTGTTAATTTACAATTTCACAAGAAGGTTGACACATATACTCAACTCACTTCTTTAACTGAAAAATTCATATTTTGTTAAAACTTTTCATGTTCTAACTCTGATTCATTAACTAACTCTAAGTTCTTAAAATGTTCAAATCATTTTTAAACCTATTTGGAATGTAAGATTTACAACAGTAATTAGATTAATATTCTGAAATTTGCTAATAAAATTATATAGAGATCAAAGTATATAAATAGCTAAATTAAAATTATAAATCAAACTTCATTCAATTTTTCCATTCAAATTTAAGAAATTTTTAAACAAACAATTTTTAATACATCTCCCACAGCATGATAAACTTGTTTTGGTTAAAAACACAGTTGTTGTTTGGCAAGTAACAACACAAACTTAGCAGAAATTTCTTTGGGAAATTATGAACTCAGTTTTTAAACTATTTTGCACATAACTTTATTTTATATACTGAAAAAGACTAAGATGTATAACTTATAGAATTGTTTTTTTTATTATTTTATCACCACTGTTAAATGGAAAACACATTTAATTCTAATATTTATTGGATTATATTCAACCTCTTTTCAGAAAAGATTTCAAGAACCTACAAAATTTAGTTTATCCTCCAAAATCATACTTTATTGTGACACCAACAGATATTAAATGTTTTAAAAGTAACACTAATCCATGACATAGGGATACATTTAAATAGGGTTCTAACAATAAATATTTATTCAAATAATTTTTTAAACAAACAAACTTATCAAGTTCACAAACTTAAGATTCTACTTTTCTAACAATTCAGTTTATTTGACTTTTCATATCTAATTAAGAATATTTATTCCTATAAAGGATTTGAAGTGGTATACAAACTATAAGACTTTTTAAATATATGAGAACATTAGAACTAATGGAAAAGTAATGACTGAGAGACCAAAAAAATAAAAACATAAACCCACCAGGATGATGATGTCCATAAAGAAATTGCATATGATGACTTAGTCTCATAAATATAGGCCACAAATTTAGCTCTCTACCTTCTAGCTGTCAACACAAATAGGGCAACATGATCCATTCCATGAATCACAGTGTCCTTAACACAAAAATAAACCAGGTGCTAAGAAAAAGCACTGTTCCTGATACCAAAAGCAAACGGTAAATTCTCCTTTGAGTTGTTCTAAAGCTGGCTCCCACTGAGTAAACACTACCCTTAAAAAACTGCAATGAGTGGCACTGAGTAACATCTTATACGCTCCTTCCATGTGGACCAGTGACATAACATCTAGATGCAGTTAGGTAAAAAAATTCTGTGGGGTAGAGAACAGTATGGTATGAGAATACACTTCTCTAGCCTACCTTAATCTAGAAAAAACTTTTTAAGTATCTATAGAGAGAAATAAAATGATACATTAGGCAATGCTACATGTATATATTCTTTCTTTCATAGTAGATGACAGGCACTGAAGGGAAATAAATAAACGAGATTTTATGTTCTCTAACCAGTACTTGTATAAGTAATTCTATCTCTCAAGCTAACCATAGTACAACATCCTCTAATGCAGTGGTTCTCAATCTTCCTAATGCCGTGACCCTTTAATACAGTTCCTCATGTTGTGGTGACCCCCAACCATAGAATTATTTTCGTTGCTACTTCATAACTGTAATTTTGCTACTGTTATGTCTTAGGTGACCCCTGTGAAAGGGTCGTTCGACCCCCAAAGGGGTCACGACCCACAGGTTGAGAACCACTGCAAGTCTAATGATAGGTAGTTTGGCTGTGGGTAGAGATGATTCATCTTAGAAGCAAAAGAAGGACCCCTAAGTCCCTGGTTCATGTTTCCATGTGGGAATACATCTGTGGGAGCCAGTTTAGTTTGTCTAACTGTACCGACCCCATTTACGTGACATAAAAGGTAATGACTAGCATTTTAATAAAGTAGAAGAGAAAATATTAAAGTGCACCAATGTGGTAAGTATAAGCAATGTTTCATGAAACCTGTTCCACACGCACATGTGTGTGTAAGTGTACCAGTTCACAACTAAAATTTATGTATTACTGTAGATCACAGTCAAACAATTTGAAAACCACTGGGCTAGTGACCTCTCCCTATATAACTCATTCCTCTCCAAGGAAAAGGGTGATTTATTTGTTAGACTAGAAAAAAAAGAAAAACAACAAAAAAAACACACCCAGCACCCACACATGCCCATCTCTGCTGCTCTTTCTTTCAGAACAGTTTACTCTCAGGACATATATGTTCTTTGCAAAACCATGTTTTTTCAAGTGGTCTGCTTCTGTGGAAGAAGTCTAAGGTTTTCCAGTATTGCCTATGACTGGGTATGAGTAAATCTGGGGCATGACATCTAAATTTCTTTCTACAATTTACCTTACCTACTAATGTTGACAGTTCTATCTGATGCGCTACTCTATCCCATTCTCTGAATTGGTTCTAAATTCAAAGTATGAAAAGGCTGAAACCCACAGGTAGAAAATGGCTGAATTTTACCTCTGAATATTTTTATACTGGATATTATCACCCATTAAAAAAGAAAATAAACTGAAAAAGGCATCATTAAGCATTTAATTTAAATAATATAATTTCTCAAACTCTCCAAAAGAATGGGTTACAAACTATCTCCTAGACTACTGAACTACTGAATGATAACATCTGAAGCGCAAAGTATCTAGACAGAAATAAAATGATCCATCAGGCAAACCTACACATCTTTTTTTTGATAGATCAGTTCTACTCCAGCTAAGCAGTGAGGCACATCTACCAAGATGACAACTTAAGTTTAATTTTA
Source organism: Tadarida brasiliensis (assembly GCA_030848825.1). Classification (NCBI taxonomy): domain Eukaryota; kingdom Metazoa; phylum Chordata; class Mammalia; order Chiroptera; family Molossidae; genus Tadarida; species Tadarida brasiliensis. The sequence goes on along the minus strand of CM061257.1, from coordinate 55,621,467 downwards.
GATAGGTGGTCCAAAGCCATCTTCTCTCACAATAATGAAACCTCAATTCTAGTATTTTTATTAATTCCCACTTCATGACAAAAACAGTGTATCATCTATAAAAACATGCTCTTGAGGGGAAGGAATGAATTATGCAATGCATGTGTCCATTCATCTAAGAGATCAAGTTTAAAAAAGAAAAAAAGGCAGAGAAGCTAAAATACAGCCTTGCTTACTCAATTTAAAATGACCATGTGAATCACCATGAGAACATTCCTACTATCACTGACTATACGGCAAATATAAAATTGACTTCTAAAAATTTATCCACATAGACATGAAAGGCTATTTCTCTGCTCCTCTTAATTGGGTAAATCTTTCTATTAACACAAATCCCATTAATACAATCTGAGAACACAAAATAGTCTCAGCATTAAAGGCAGTATATGATTAAACTACCACAGTACTTCCAACTGAGGTATAAGACATATCTCATTAAAAAACACTTATCTGAGGCAGCTGAATTAATTATGTTTGTACTAATTTTGGGTCAGAAAGTACAACATCCATGCATTCTCCTACAAAAAGAATAGCTAAAGGAAATGCTGCTGCTACAGCAGTGGGCAAGTGAAATTATGGTTTAATTAAGAGCTCAAGCCAAAAATTAAATCAAGGAGTTCCCAGTCAAGTTACACAGAATGATGGGTCCAAACCTGGGCCTAAATCAAAGTTATACCAGCACTTTTAATCTAACAGCTCAGCAAATATAATAGGAAAAGACTTTGGATACAAGTATCAAAAAGAGAGCGGAGGGCGAGGCACAAGCACAGATGCAGTTCAGGTGACTGCTGCGCTACTTTTGTATTCTTGGGGAGGCCACGGTTGCCACATCAGAGCTGACATGGGGCCGCCACCTGTGCTGCATTGCTGGCTTGCGGTTCCCACCTCCTCGCATCCGTAAGCAGTGATGAGGCTGCTATGTAAATCCCTTCACAGTGGGATAAATAATGAAAAAAATGGGGAAGGAGCAAAGCATTGATTACAAATGTCTTAATAATGAAAAAATGTGGCAGGAAAAAATATATTAAGAGAAATCTAAGGGAAAATTTGGCAGGCTCCAAAACCCACTGAGACAGCCAAAATGGTGAAACAAAGAAAAAAATCCCAAATGCAAGAAAAAGAGAATTCTACAGAAGAAGAGATAAATGAAATGGAATTAAGCAAGTTATCAGAAGTAGAGTTCAGAGTAATAATTATGAGGAAGCTCAACAGCATGAGTAAAGATATAGAAACAATGAAAATCAACCATTGGAAATGAAAAACCACCAAGTGGAAATGAACAATGACTTAGCAGAAATAACTAACACATTGGAAGAAATAACCACCACAGTAGAGGAAGCCAGGGATCAGATCAGTGCATTAGAAGACAAGGTAGAAAAAATCACCCAGAAAACCAAAAAGAAAAAATAATTAAAGCACAGGAGGACAGTTTAAGAAAATTGTGGGACAACGTGAATCATAACAATATCAACCTCATAGGAGTTCCAGAAGAAGAAAATAAGCAAGGGTTAGAAAATATATTTGAAGAAATAGTGACAGAAAACTTCCCTAACTTGGTGAAGGAAAAAGGCATACAAGTTCAAGAAGCAAGAGAGCCCCAAGTAGAACCCAAAGAAGCCCACACCAAGACACATCATAATTAAAATGCCAAAAATTAAAGACAAAGAGAGAATCCTAAAGGCAGCAAGAGATAAGCAACAGGTTACCTACAAAGGAGCCCCCATAAGGCTATCAGCTGATTTCTCAACAGAAACACTACAGGCCAGAAGGGAATGGCATGAAGTACTCAAGGTAATGAAAAACAAGGTTCTGAATCCAAGACTACTCTATCCAGCCAGGCTATCATTCAAACTAGAAGATGAAATAAAGAGCTTCCCAGACAACAAAAGGCTCAGAGAATATATTAGCAGCAAACCAGCACTGAAAGAAATGACAAAGGACCATTATTGCAGGATTATTTACAATAGCCAAGACATGGAAACAACCTAAGTGTTCATCAGTGGATGAATGGATAAAGAAAAGGTTATGCACATACACAGAGGAATATTATTCAGCCATAAAAAGGAAAGAAATCATGCCATCTGAGACATCATGGATGAACCTGAGGGCATAGGAAAGACAAATACCATATAATCTCACTTGTATGTGGGATCTTTAAAAAAAGAAACTCATAGATACAGAGAACAGAGTGGTGGTTGCCAGAGGTGGGGGGCTGGGTATGGCTGATATGGGTGAGAGTACAAATTCCTAGTTATAAAATAAATAAGTCCTGGAAATGCAATGTACAGCATGGTGACTATAGTTAATAACACTGTACTGTACATTTGAAAGTTGCCAAGAAAGATCTTAAAAGGTCTCAGAACAAGGGAAAAACAATGTGTAACTATGTGAAGTGATGGATGTTAACTAGAGTTACTGTGGTGATCATTTCACAATATATACATACACTGAATCATTACGTTGTATACCTGGAACTAATATATTATATGTCAATTTTAAAAATAAATTTAAACCCAATAGATAAGCTGCTAAGATACAGAACCATAAAGCAACAATATGTTAGAAGACTCAAAAGCAATAAAAGACAAAGCATTCGTTGCTGTTCATTATGATTCATTACATTACTGCACAAAGTAAGAGGTGAGAAAAGAAATTAGTTACAGTTAACAGCATATCCTGGAATATATCATAATTTATGATAAGCCTCTGGTAGATGCACCATTAACCTGCAAAACCAAGTTCTGCTTCAAAGCATCAAAAGAAATCTCTGCAGGGAAAGTACATGCCAGTGAGTATCTGACAGCAGATGCCCTGAACCTTACCCAGAAAATTAGAAATTAGGTTACTTCAGGAAGAATTACAATAGATTTCAGTAGTACTGGTAGTGGTGGTTATCATAGTAATGATGTAAGTATTAAAAGGGCCATCTCGTCCTGGCCGGTTTGGCTCAATGGTTAGAGCGTCAGCCTGTGGTCCACAGAGACCCGGGTTCGGCTCTCGCTAAGGGCACGTACCTCGGTTGCAGTTTGTGGCCCTGGTTGGGTTGTGCAGGAGGCAGCCACTCGATGTGTCCCTTTCACGTCAATGTTTCTCTCTCTCTCTTCCTCTCTCTCCCTCCCACTCTATCTGAACAAAAAATGGAAAAATGTCCTCAGGTGAGGATAAAATAAATAAATAAAATAAAAAAATAAAAATCAATGGAAAAAAGATCCTCCAGTGAGGATTAACAACAACAAAAAAAAATTGGTGGTGAACACATAATACAATATACAGATAATATGAAGAAGAAAAAAAAAGAATAAAATTGCAAAGAGTCTAATTGTTTTCTGAAGACATGACATTACAGATACTCATGTTCTGGTTTAAAAAATATCTATTCTGTTAACCTTTTTCTACCTAAGACAATATTGAAAAAGTAAAGTCCATAAAAATCCTTTGACAGGAGATAAAATATCCACATTTACTTGGATACTTTTATTTTATTCAACCATTTTTAAAATGTCTGCCTAGCTCTCAGAAATAAGTTAAAAAACTTTAATGCATGGTCAGATTTATACAAACACTGATGAAAACTAAAATCTACATAGTTATTGACAAATAAAAGAAGCACACGTTGCACGCTAGAGCATCTATTAACAAAAACCAATTAAATCTTAAAATTATCAGTAGTGTTTAGTTTTTCAAACTTGCCATTACAAATGCATAGTCACACACATATACACACAGAGAAAAAAGGGGAAAAAAGTCAAACCTAACACAAGAAAATAAGATCTTCTTTTTTTTTTTTTTTTTTATCCTCACCCGAGGACATTTTTTCATTTTTGTTCAGATAGAGTGGGAGGGAGAGAGAGAGAAACATCGATGTGAAAGGGACACATCGAGTGGCTGCCACCCGCACGACCAACCAGGGCCGGGGACAAACTGCAACCGAGCTACATGCCCTTAGCGGGAACCGAACCCTGGTCTCTCTGGACCGCAGGCCGACGTTCTATCCGCTGAGCCAAACTGGCCAGGGCGAAAATAAGATCTTCTTACTACTTGAAGCAAATTAAATCACAAATCAGGGTATATCCTATCCAGTCTCCCATACAGTAAAGTACAATGAGACTGTTCAGAGTTCCTAAGACATTGTAAGGTCCCCAAAAAGATACTCAGTTCAATTGTAATTAAAACACTACACTTAGAGCCCTGGCCAGTTGGGCTCAGTGGTTAGAGTGTTGGCCCACGGACTGAAAGGTCACAGGTTCAATTCCCAGTCAAGGACATATACCTGGGTTGTAGATTCAATCCCTTGCCCCGGTGGGGGTGGTGCAGGAGGCAACCAATCAATGTGTCTCTCTCACATCAATGTTTCTCTCTGTCTTTCTCTCTCCCATTCTATCTAAAACATCAATGGAAATATCCTCGGGTGAGGATTAACAACCAAAGAAAACATACTTAGCAACAAAGCAGTGCCACAGTTACAATGACTTACAACAAGAACTTCAATAAAAAGTTACACTTCAATTAGCCAGAACACACAACAGCCAAAATAAATTCCTTCATCTATTCTTTGAGAATTCCAATTAATCAGGGTTCTTTCATGTTCTTGATGCCCTAAATTTTGGACACTGAAGGAGGAAAGCGACTAGATAAGATAAAGTGGGTTATGGGTCTGATGTTTATTCAAATATACTCTAATGGTATGTTTGCTTTTTAAAAAATTTCACATTCACCTGGCCAGTGTGGCTCAATGGACTGAGCATCTCCTGTACTGAGAGGTCCAGGTTTAATTCCCAGTCAAGGCACATGCCCGGGTTGTGGGCTCGATCCTCAGTAGGGGGTGCACAGGAGGCAGCCAATCAATGTTTCTGTCTCATATCGATGTTTCTATCCCTCTCTTCCTTCCTCTCTCTCTTTAAAAAAAAAAAAAATCAATAAAAACATTCTCTCTCTCTAAAAAATCAATAAAAAACATATTTAAATAAATAAACAATTTCACATTCTGCAAAATGACAGGCTAAAAAGAACAGGGCTAAAGGGAAAAATAGATTTGGGACAGACCACTGGAAAACTATACAACTCTGTCACCAGCACTGACAAAAACATTAATTGGTGCCTGGGAAGGTAACCTGGACTGCCCAGGCAGGTCGATTAACTTAGCTGGAGGCTGTTACAAGGATATAAAAACACATCCAAACAAGGCTGGGAGATATTCAATCAATAAAATTGGAACTCTAGGCTGGAGGGGCTGCTCTTCAGGGAGCCACCATTAGTGGAGTACCACACAAAACTGACAGGTAACTCTCTGGGAAGAAAACTTTTCATATTTATTATTCTCCAATTAGAACTAAAAGTGTTCATGCTGAAATGCAGGAGCCAACCTTTGGGCTATTTCCTTTCCCCCAGACGTTATAACAGCATCTCCTTGACTCTATTACTCTGGTTCCCCCTGCCTAGGAAAAATATCCCACATGAAGTAATGCAATTTTTGTGTTCTACTGGAATAATTCTTTAACATGTATGAGCAAATCCACATTATAGAGATAAAAAGGTTTGCTTTAAATGATATGTTTGCAAAATGAGGGTAGGTATCCTCTTACGCTTCACTTACTGTTGACCATTTATTTTTCCTTTGGATGCCTCCGTTTCCTTTTTTTATTTACACGAGCCTCATAAATTACAAGAGTTACCCATTTGTCAAATGTGTAACGACTTTTTTTTTTCCAATTGATCACTTGATTTTATGCTGGCGTTCGTAGGTTTGGGAAAATTTTTAATGGTTTAAATTTACATGTTAATGGATTCATATTTTCTTATTCCTGAGATTTAATGCCTCACTTATAGATTACTCATTACAGTTTTATAAATAAATTCACACCTATTTTCTTCAAATATATTTATGTTTTATTTTTTATGTTTGTCTTTATCTGAAATTTTAACATAAAGTTTGACATATAGATTCAGTCAGATTTTTTTAATCTAGAAATTGCCATTAACTCTTTGTATTTCCATCTGTGTTTCCCTGCTGAGTTGAACTGCCATCATTATCATACAAAATATCAAATATATTTAGATTGACCCTCTTTTCTATTGCATTGCTCCATGTGGTTTGAAGCTATGACAGGGAATATTTAACATGCAGAAAACAGACTAGAAATGCTAGAAACACTTTAATTCAGTGTTGAGAGGTGCTGTTTACTGCAACTTCTAATATATTTTAATGTTTGATGGTCCTCTTCCTCCCCAGATCATCTTTTCCAGAAATGTTACCATGTACAAGTGTAAGAAATTAAATTACAGTACCTATCAAAAGGAAGAAAAAAGTCTTAGGGCAGGCTAGAATAAAAGTATTCTTTTGGAATCAAGGGCCCACAGAAGTACACCTTCTGATACACTTAGGTTGCTTCTGACAATCATATAAAGAATAGATATTAACAAGGGTGGCCAAGTAAGCAACAATCTAAGATTAGCAATACTTTGATCCAAACAAAAGCAACAGATCTGGATATCTGGATTTCAAAAGAACAAAAACCAAATAATTAAATGTTATGCTCTAAGTTTTTCCAGAAATTCCAATTTCCTTCATTACATAATCTCTGTGTTCTACAGAAGCTTACCTAGGAGCTTACTGTATTAGTCAGTAATTAGGCCACTTTCATTCCATAAAAGTCTCTAAACATCTTTTTAAAATTTTTTTTACTATAATTTCATAAAATTATAATAAATGAAATTAAAGGGCTAGACTTAGGCAAAGGGATGTAACAGCAGGCCCTATGTACAGTATCTTACAACTATGTCATAAATTTTTCCAAGTACTTACTTATTAAGCAATGTATGTTATGGGAGTAACGAGAATTGTCTGGGATGGTGAAGCTGCCATCACAGATAGCAACCTGACTCTCACCAAAAGGAAGGGTGAAGAAACAAAGTTTATACAGTAAACATCCCAGTGCCTGTAAAATAAAGAAGCATAAACATCATCAGAACTCAAGTAAACAACTTAACCACAAGCTATAAAAGTAGCATTAAACCAAAAACTAAATCTGTTATTTAAAAGAAGGTTAATGTTTCTATACTGAATCAATCTTTTCACAAATTACTTGCTTAAGCAAATTAATGTGCTTAATTTTGAGAAGACATTTAACTATCATTTCCATGTTTTTCTATCAATCTGTGGCTAGATGGTTGAATTAATGCTATCATAGAACTCTAGATATAACTAAAATTAGAAGTGGTCAGTCCCTTTTAAGAAAAAAATACTTTTATTTCTTCCATAAGGAAAATATATATTTAGTACATAACTAGCATATAACCAACATGTAAGTACAAGGTTCCTTCTAGCAGCACTTTTTTTAAATTCACTATAAAACATGTTTTAAAATCCTGGGATTCCAAATATGAATTAACCAGCACAGTTAAATTTATCAGCCACTAAGCATGTGCCATTATTTTATACTATAAAAATTAGTCCCTATTTCTCTGAATAACCCTATGATTTTTATTCTATAATCTACTAATCATATTTGTACCTGGGTAATCTATATTAAAATTCAAAAAGGTAGGGCTCTACTTCACTTGCACAGTTTAACAGACATGACAGCACCAATAAATCTACCTGCTGACAACAAAAAAACAAAATACCTTAAAAAACAAAGTTCTAACTAAGCTGTTAACAGCTCAAACCAGAGAACCAGTAATAAAATGTAATTTTCAGGTCAAAAAATCATTATGTTGTCACAAGAAGTGTCATCTAAAAGCCTTAACACTGTAAGGGGTATTTCTAACACTAAACAAATTGTATAAAATTATTCAATAGTTAGTATACAATTATATTAACAATACTAAAATTTGTCCTTACCATCTAAAAATAAGCAAATCAATTTTGCTTTGTTGAATTTTCTCCACATATCAACTTAGCAAATGCAACTAACAAACACTACTATGAAGATCACAATATACAGAAACACCTGTGTAAGTTCAGTAATATTAATTTACTAATCATTACTTTCAACATTGCAACAGTTTTCCAATGAAAAAATTTAAAGGCTCTAGAAATGTCAATATATCCATTCAAAGACATCACAGTGCTATTTATTATATGTTTAACAAAATTGTGAAGATTCTGAATAGAAAAATCCAGTTCGATGTGGCTTTAAAAAATGTATATTTATTCTGTAAGTAAAACATCTTCAGCATGTACGCAGTAAATTGAGCATAAGGCTCCCTCAAAGCACTTAAAAAAATACTATTAATGGTGTAATATCTGCATTAAATGACATCTTTCTCCTACCCAGATGATGGTCTATGCAAAAGAGATCCCATTTTAGCCAGTTTTATGTTGTCAATCAAACCTTTAGTAATGTGTCTTGTGTCACACTAAATGTTGTGGGAGTTCCCAGATAATAATTTTAGACAGCAATGTCAGTGTACTTAAAAAACATAAATCTAAAATACTCTGCTTCATGCTGGGTGAACACAATGAGGTGTCCTAGTTTTTTCACATCAAAGGCATTTCCCTCTTTATCCATTTGCTATAATGAGAATTGTTCAAAAAACAAGAGGGAACAAATGACCTGATTTTGAAGGCTATCGCCACCCTCCATTTCCCTCATCAAAAGGTAACAGGAAGCATCTCTCAGCTAAAATGCTGTAGCATACTTCTGTTTCACCTGAGCTAAGACAAGCATAAAAATGACATGGAAATTCAAGTTCTAACTCTATCAAGCATAGATAAGCATAGTTCTATCTCTATAAACATAGATTCTGTGTTCTTTTTTTTTATCATTTTTTCTTACTTCTTTTTTATCTTTGAGTATCTATAACCCCACAGCTATACCTGGAGTTAGTTGTTATTGAAATACCACTAATCTATACATGGTATAAATTTTAAACTTACAGCTGACAACGTAGTATGCATGCATACTAAGTCTAGTGAAAAATAAACAACAAAAAATATTCCCTCTCCTTTTTGTTAAGATACCAGGTAACAACATGTGTTTAGAGAGTAAAAAATTTTTTTAATCAACCCTTGATGATTTAAAAACAATATTGAGCTATGATGTCTGTTGTTTCTTCTGCTGTTGAAATAGATTTTTCGGTAATACAGATTTCAATAAGTCACAAAATTAGGCCAAAAAAACTTCCACAATCACCTCTTCTAATACTTTCATTTTATCAATTACAATCCAACTGAATTCAATTTCTAAATTATACTATAAGCCATTTTACAAATCGAATGTTAATGCTGAGAAAAGTGAATTGAATTTGAGTTATATAAGCTGGGCATCTATAAGCAGCATCTTATTCATAGTTTGATTCAATTATGTATATGGTTAAAAACTCAACTATCGCCCTGGCCAGTTTGGCTCAGTGGTTAGAGTGTGGCCCACGGACCAAAGAGGCCCGGGTTCGGTTACCGCTGAGAGCACGTATCTCGGTTGCGGTTTGTCCCCGGCCCCAGTTGGGGTAGTGTGAGTGGCAACCACTCAATGTGTCTCTCTCACGTCAATGTTTCTCTCTCTCTTCCTTCCTCTCTCCCTCCCTCTCTATCTCAGGATAGATGAGGATTAAAAAACAAAACAAACAAAAAAAAAAACTCAACTACCACAAGATTTAAGAACCACCATTTGGTGAAAAAGTATATATTATGTGGAGAGATATAAAGATACCAAAGATATTATTTTTTTATTACCTTGCAGGAATATTTGGGTATCCCAACCCCAACAGCAAGAGGCCAGGAGAAGGGAACTAAGGAGATACTCATTTGGCTTCACACATTACTTTCAACTACTTTCTGAACATTTAACAAAATTAACATGACTTTTCTAGTAAATTCTAGAACTATTTGCAAAGGAATTTTTTTTCCTCCATCTCTAACATGGTCACTAGTGGTAGACACAGCTAAATACTAGTTGAATTTAAGTGACTCTCATTTAAAATACTTTCCTTTTAGTTTATTAAATACAGCCCTGGCCAGTTTGGCTCAGAGGTTAGAGCGCTGGCCCGCAGACCAGAGAGTCCCGGGTTCGGTTCCCGCTAAGGGCATGTACCTAGGTTGCAGTTCATCCCTGGCCCTGGTTGGGGTCATGCTGGTGGCAACCAATGGATGTGTCTCTCTCACATCGATGTTTCTCTCTCTCTCTTCCTCCCTCTCTCCCTCCTGCTATATCTGAAAATAAATGCAAAAATGTCCTCAGCCAAAACATAGTTTACTTATAAGTTCTAAAGGGGTACTAACATTGTAACATAAAGTTCAACTATATAGAAACACAACCTAGCTTAATAATTCAATCCAGATATATATGCTAAATAATAAAAATTAAAAAAAACCTCTATATGTCAGTCAATGACATGGTTATAATTTTTAAAAAAGTTTTACTCATGTTAATTTCCTAAAATACTCCAGAACATTATCAGTGTAATTACTCAAGAGCTATGTCCAGCTTTTCCATAAAGTGATCAACCAAAATTCTACTCAATCAAAATGCTGTTAACACTCATATATAATCTAAAAACTAAAAAATATCATGGTAAAAAGTTACAGTATATGGAAGTCCTTTATTTGCATTTTTATACCTAAGCTTTCCATCTCAGGATTAAGAAGACAAAATGTTCTAATATTTTTCATCTCTTGAATAAGAATCTGCACTGTACGCCACTCTTCTACTTACTCAGAAATACCTTTTCAGGGGCAGGGGGCAAATAATCAATTGAACTCATAGTTTTTTAATTTAGTTAGAGAAAATGTCAACCTTTCTTGGCCTTACCCAGATATCAGCCTTGGTGGTGATGGGTTTCCCTCCATAAAGGTTGATCATTTCAGGGGCTCTGTATGACAGAGTTGTATACCTGGCAGTAAATAAGTAAAATGGAGTGGAGATATATATATATAGATATATATAAATTTTTAAAAAGACAGATACTACATTGTTTCTACATAAAATACTGCAAAAAACTTTTTGGTTCAATAACATTAGATAAAAATAATACTATTTTTAAAAGGCATTAAAAGTCCATCAAGGATTAAATAATACAAAGCATGTATACACATTTTTATTCAACAAGTGCAATAGTATCTCTATTGATAAAAAAAAACTTAATTCTCTTTAATATAAAAATTTTAAATAAAGACCATGTATTAGAAACATAGTTTCGTTTAATTTTTTTAAATAATATAATTTAACTATTAAAATATCCTTATAAAAATATTTTAGTCAATTTAAAAGTAAAACTTCATTCTTTCAAAAAAGTCATTTATATGTTTATAAGGAGTTTATTTTTATAGACTTGCACATGGCAGTAAATCTCCTTTAGATTTGTTTTTATAATTGTTGTTTTAAAAATAATCTAGGTGCCATATTCTAACTACACTAATTAAATACAATTCTAATACTGCCATCATAATCTACTTGGAATTATAAGACACTGTGAATATTTACCAATATAAAAACCCCAAATACATAATGAATAGAATATTTTAATGAAGTAGTGCTGGATTTCATGGCAGAAATTACCAAAATATGGAAGAACTACCTATATCATAGCATAATTTAAAATTCATTTTGAGTGTTTATATGTTTTATTTTACATAAAGTCTCTTAAAGATGAACATTTTAGCTTCTGACTTTTTCCAATGACCCTGATTGGTGGGACATTCTGAATGACACCACTAACAAAGTAGCAACCTAACAAACCAGAATATGAACTGCATGCAGGCAGGACTTTTGTTCACTGCTATCCTGCAGCCCCAACAACAATGTCCACTACATTGCAGGCCCTATATAAATACCTGTCAAGTGAATAAATGGTTAGGCCATTAGCTCTTCAATTGAGCCACAAAGCACAAGAACACACTCATAGCTTACACTCATTGCTAATGCAAAATTCTACTAAACCTTAACTATACTTCAGATCTTAGTAAGAAATAAAACCCAGCAAGTTAGAGGTGCTTCAGCAGAATCCTATAGCTGCCATTATATATCACAATCCAATCATTTTTTAAAATTACATTCCCAAGAAGCCAATTCAATAATTTATTGTTGTTTAGCTCTTCAGGACATTTATATATTCATTTACTATGGAGGGGTTTTTTGTTGTTGTTGTTGTTTAAGGAATCTAACATAATCATCATAAGCTAAGTTCCCTGAGTAGAAATACAGTCTAGAAATCCATAATGTTATACGACTGAGCCAGGGTAATATCAGCTCTACTTGAGCTATTTCAAAATATAAATTACAGTTCAAATTAATAGACCCTAGACAGTTTTAAACAACTGAGAATTTGTGAAGTAAAGAGGGCAACTCAGAAAAGGCAACTACTTAGAAATTCCTATTTTGACAGATCTTTCTTCATTCTGTATCATTTTATTAAGGTAATCTAAGACTTACAAACAGTTTCATTTTCTAAAACTAGAAAACAGAAAAGTCTTAACAGGTAATCTAGCAACCATGGAAAGTACAAGAATAAAGATAGGACTTATTTTTCTACCAGAGAGCTTTCCAGTACACTATTACAAAGTAACACATTTTCAGCCTAGTTTTCAATGCATACAGAAGCCAACTTCTTACTATTAAATATTAAATAAAAGCTTAACTGTTTACAAATAATTTAATTTTTCCTAGGAAAAAAACAAAGATGTTTAACTGAACTCAACAATCACTGAAAACGCCCTTTAATGATTCCACTCATTACTATAGCTTATTTAACAACTTTCTTGATAAATAAGTTTACAATGTATATGAATAAACTTGTATCCATGGTAAAATGTATTTCCTATTGAGTTAGAGCAGACATAAATTAATCAATGTCTATGGCATAAAATATTTTGAAGAAATCTATGAATGGAATATCTAAAATATGTATTAGCAGAGCTGATCACAGACCCAAGTTAACTAAAATTCCCTTAAGACAAATGCATAAAGATGAACACTTACTTTTTAATTTCTTCTTCTACTACATTAACTCCATCTTTTTGAGGATTAAGAAATTTATTAGTGGCACTGCCAAAGTCACAAAGTACATAGTTCCCACCATCATTCAACAAAATATTTTCTACCTTAAGAAAAGAAAATCAATAATTAGTACTATTTTCAAAATGAAAATTATCTTTTTACAACCATGATCTTACACAATAAACATTGATATATACACACATACATACACACATATATACATATACATATCATATGTATACTATATATATGATACCTCAAATTATGAGAAAAGATAAATGAATCAGACCAAAAATATATATCTACTGCTTCTCTTACTAAGAACAGAACCCATCCCAGGATGATTTTTGCAGGGGACAAAAAACCCCAAATCCTCTCTAAAAGTGCTTCAGTGAAAGAGAAGAACTTGTAGCAGGTCTATAACTATACCTCCATTTCTCTCCATTTCTGACACTTCACCTTATCTATAGACGAGCAGTAACAAAAACAATTAAAAGTCTACCTCTGACTCTTAATACCATTTTTATCTAAAATACTACATTGAAAAACAAGAACTGATTTTATGCCTTAACTTGGAGATTAGAGTTGTAGTAACTTAACAAATTACACATACAGTTTCAAGAAGAGCATGTGGATTCATAGTCCAACTTAGCTACTCACTAGCAATGCATACCTTGGACAATTTGTTTAACCACTGTGTGCTTTAGTTTCCTTATCTATAAAATGGGAAAGGCAGTATCTATTATTATAAGAAGTTAATTAATTAAAACATGTAGAATGCTTAGAACAGTGGCTGGAATAAGATATGCACTCAATAAATGATACTATTTTATTATATTTTTCCACAATATTTTTATTTTCATGACACAGTCTTGGAGAGTAATTCAATTTCTCACATTTCTATCAAAATACATTACTGTTTCTTTATCATTTTTCTTCTAGATTTCATTTTAGTTTACTATTTAAAAGCTTTACACACAATAAATATTTGTACAAGAAATCTACTTAAACATAAGTTTGCTTAAATTTACACATGTAAAAAAAGAATTAAGCATTTGAAATATGGCCTATACAAAATTATGCAATTCAATGTCTTTTCTGGTTTTAAATCAATAAGACTCAGCTGAAAATACCTACATGAAAACAACGAATAATTTTTAGTAATTTAAATAATCTAAAAATTCATACCAAATTATTAGGGAAATGTAAAAGTTGCATATTCAAAAGGAATGAAATAAACTATACTGGTTATCCAAAAAAAGACAAAGTCACGCATTTCAACTTTGTCCTAACTTATATCCTTTTACTGTAGGGTTCCCTGGATGATGCTTTCATGGTTACAACCTATATTCTAAGTAACATCTTCTATTCTCTTGTATCTTAAAAGCACTTTATTATCACCTTTCATAAATTTTGTATAATAAGTCATAAATGAGATTCATTCATTCATTAAATATTAATTATTGAGAACACACTGTGTACCATTAACTGTTCTAAATGCTTGGATACATCAATACAAAAGAGAAAAATCCTTGTCCACATGGAGCTTACATCTTAGTGGAAGAGGACAAAAATAAATAATTGGCATAATACATAAGTATGTATCATACAGTATCTTACATACTATCTTAGAAGGTGACAAGTGATAATAAACAGTGGAGCAAATGAGAAGTGGGACTCTTAGGTTATAATTATAACTAAGGCAGTACAATTAGAAATCTGAATCTGAGCAGACTTGAAGGAGGGAAAGGTTAGCCATGGGATATCTGCACATAAAGAATTTCAGGAAAAGGAATTTTTGTAATCTTAGTGTTTGTGGGTATCAAAGAGGACACCTTATAGTTTTACAAGATATGTGTACTGGTTATCTCTAGCAATATGATACCAGAAACGTTCAATCCCCTTTGGGGATTTTTTCCAATGTAACAAGTGGGTATCATATACAAGAGGTCAGAGCACACAAAAAGGTTAGATGACCTTAAAGATAATCATCACCAAATTTACAGCCAATCTTTAGATGACCTCAGGAAATGCAGCAGAGCACAGAGACCAAGCTCAGTACTAGTAATAAAAACTGGTTTAGATGAAGATAGCCCAAGAACATTTTAACTTGAAAGTTTAAAATGCATTAATCCATTAGGAGTCTAAAATCAGTACCTTCAGATCACGGTGAATGATTGGAGTCTTACACTGATGCAACCTCGCAACAGCTTCACAGGTATCACAGAATATCTGTAATACTTCTGGTTCCGTAAAACCTGTCTGCAGCTTCTTGTTCATCTGATTCACTACCTGCCCAGCTGAGCAAAAAAGTAATTTTGAGAGGATATATTTTGAATACATGCAGTCTATCACAAAGAAATTAAGAAATGCATTTATGGTCTCAGGTACTAGGGAATTGGCTTTTTCATAATTCTCCTGTAAGGATGCTTATTATACCATTAAGTACTGATTCAATGAAATACATGTTTTTACATTTTACATCTCTAACATGAGAACATCTTAGATAGATGATGTCCAGCTAATGCTCCTGCCATGTTTTAACATATTAACATCTCTGAAATCAGGGTGTACCCTTTAATTGACAACACCATAGATTTAAAAAAAAAAAAAAAACAATTTATTCCAGCCTGGCTGGTGTGGTTCAGTGGAGTGTCATCCCATGGACTGCGAAGTCCTGGTTCGATTTCCGGTCAAGGCATATGCCTGGGTTGTAGGCTTAATCCCCAGTGTTGGGCATGCAGGAGGCAGCAGATTGATGTCTCTCACATCAATGTGTCTATCTCTCTCTCTTCCTCTCTCTCTGAAAAATCAATAAAAACATTTAAAGAAACACTTTATTCCATACTGTGCTAGTTATTGGGTAAACAACGGTAAACAAAAATAAAGTTTCCATTATCATGGAATTTATTGTCTAAAGGCAGAGATAAACATTAAGCAATCACACAAATAAGCACATTATCGTAATTATGTACAATAAGAATAGTATGAGAGAAACCTATATTTAAATTGGTGAAGGAGGATGGGGAGAGAGGGTATCAGATAAGGCCCATCCCAGGGAGTGATATTTATGTTGAGAATGAAGGATAGGCAGGAATTAACCAGGAAGAGATCTGGAACAAGAGCAAGCCAGCAATAGCGAGTGGCAATTACAAAGGCCTCCACTTTGGGAAAGAGCTTAATGACTTTGAGTAGCTTAAAGACAGCCAACATGGACATGGTCTAGGAAGCAGAGGAGAGTAAGGTGAGATGAGACTGACAAGGCAGACAGCAATCAGAAATACTTACATTTTAACTTAAGAGCCAAAGAAACTTCCAGATCTGACTTTTTAAAAGGTTTCCTTGATTGGGGGATAAGGGAATCATAAGAGTGGAAACGGATAGAGGGCTTAAGAGGCTAATACTCTAAACTAGGTAAGGAATAATGGGCAGAATATCTAAAATCAAATAGCCACACATGAGCCCTGAGAGAATTATTACATACAACAATAATTGACAGTTTAATTATGGCAATTCTCAATTATTAAAAAGTTAATTATCATTATATTTTAAGAACACAAGTAAATATGTGATTCATTCAGAAACCATTTTGATAAATATCAAGTATGGAATTTAAAAAGGCAAACTTATGTTAACCTGAAACTTTCTTTTTTTTTAATCCTCACCTGAGGACATTTTTCCATTTATCATCAGAAAGAGAGGGACAGAGAGAGAGAGAAACATCGACGTGAGAGGGACATATCGACTGACTGCCTCCCGAACGACCCTGACCAGGGCCAGGGAGGAATCGCAACCGATACGTGCCCTTGACTGGAATCAAACCCGCCACTCATTGGTCCGCAGGCCAACGCTCTAACGGCTGAGCCAAACCAGCCAGGGCGAAACTTTCTTTTAACAAGGTTGAATAAATGAATGTTTGCTACTTTGAAATCTGTAAGAAGGTGAATACACATCTGTTCCTTTTATTATTACCATATCAACAGCATTCTCAGGTATTTTCTGAAATGGTTGTTTTTTCCTTAGAATTTTAAAGCAAAAAGAACTTTTAGCTATCAATCCCCCACTTTCAGAAAGCTCAAGTCTCTTTGGCTGTCATTTGTTCAGGGCATCTCATAAGAGTGAGGCAACCAACCAGGCAGCAATTTCCTCCACCCTCTTGTCAGTCACCCTGACTCATTTTGACCAAAAATTAAACATGATAAAAAATGTTTTGTTGGTATTCATTCACATTCTTGAAATATCATTTCACAGCTAAAGAAATGAAAACATTAAACTCATTCCACCTCTTCTAAAGGTTCAATGTTGTAATGCGTAGAATGAATTGTAAACAAATGTTAATCCTCTTTCTTTCCTTTAAAGATCTTTGAGCTGAAAATCTTGAATCACAAAATTCAGGTCCCCACAAAAAGCTAAAAAGCTGTATTTGTGCTGCATTTCAAATATAGACACAAAAAATATTTTATTATTCAAAATCAAAATCTCCTGAAAACTATATTAAATTAAGGTTACTCTAATGAAAAGTGAGATTTAAAAATATATACTCAAGGTTTTTAAAACAAGATGCATATAGCTCTCAAATCTTTCCTTATTTTTCAAATAGGTATCATCTCCTAAATAAAAGCTTTTATCCTCTGCCAATTTCATCACTAAAATAAAGTCAACATTTTCCTAACCTCTTCAAGTAGTCATCCAACCCTTCCTATCTGATCATACAACAGAATAAGCAGAAGTGGCAAGGTGCCAGGCCCAAGCCTAGGCACTGAGAGCCCTCACATCCTCCACTTGCCCTCTTGTGTTTGTACCATCTCCATGGGAAAAATATCCCCAGGACAGCTTGCTAGTGCCAGGAAGAAAATGAGAAATATGTAAAACGAGTCCCAGCAAACCCACTGGCATGTGAGCAAGCCCAGCCAACCAAGCTCAGTCTAGAACAAGTGACCCATTGACACACAGGCAATAATAAATAACTGTTGTTTTGTGCTATTGAATTTTGTAATGTTTTGTTATTAAGCAAAAGCTAACAGATTATTATCCACAGGAATTTATGTAGAACATCTCCTAGAAGTAAAAGCTCTGTTCATAAAAAAAATAAAAATATATTCAAAATACCAACTCAGATTTCTGAAAGTTTGGTACCTAAAGCACATAATCTCTCTTTAATCTATACTTCAGAACATTAGCAAATTAAGCAGTGCCATACCCACAAACCTCCAGAGATCTAACATTGGACAAAAATGATGCTAAACATTTCATACTTGAAACCATGGTGGGTTATATAAACTATTTAACACATTCTTCTATTTTCTATACAGTTTTATTATCTCTACATAATCAAAACCAATGTACCTGAACTATATATTTGACAATGATTCCGTCATTAAAGTACCTTTATTATTCAACAATTTTATACAATTAGCTTTTATAGAGGAAGTAAGGGGAGAGCATTTATTCAACCATTCTCCACCCCTCCAACCCACTGGGAACTTACTGATTCATCTGAGCAAGGAACAGAGCATGCTCTATTCAGATCCTCCATATTCCTTATCTTAAGATATAAATGCCCATCGAGGGTACATTCTGCTCTGTAGTACTACATACAATAAGCTTATCTGGTGAAACATTTAAAGAAAACTTATAACATAATGGAGAGGACATAATAATAAACAGAAAAATTTTCGGAAAAAAAAAAAACAAAAATGCAAGGAATAGAAGCAAAATCTTTTTAAAAGCTGTAATTAATATTGGCAAAAAAACAAAATATCTGCACCTAAAAAAAGAGCAAGGTAGCCCTGGCCGGTTTGGCTCAGTGGTTAGAGTGTCGGCCCGCGGACCAATGAGTCACGGGTTCGATTCTGGTCAAGGGCACGTACCTCGGTTGCAGTTCGTCCCCGGCCCTGGTTGGGGTTGTGCAGGAGGCAGCCACTCTATGTGCCCCTTTCACGTCTATGTTTCTCTCCTCTCTCTCTCTTCCTCTCTCTCCCTTCCACTCTATCTGAACTAAAATGGAAAAATGTCCTTGGGTGAGGATTAAAAAAAAAAGCAAGGTATATTTTAACAAAGCACAACAACATTGAGAGAACAAAAAAAGAGTTCTTGGAAATTAAAAATAACATGGCAGAAATACAAAATTCTATAGAGGAGCTGAAAGATAAATTGAAAGAATGCTCCCAGTATAAGCAGAATAAAAAGAAAGAGAAGAAAAATAAAAGAAAGAAAATCAGAGGATCAATCAATCTGTGGCAGGATGGTAAGAAGCTAGGAAAATTCCTGGGCAAGTAGAATGGGGAAACTGAGACAAGAAAATTAAACAAGGCCAAACAGTCTGGGCAGCTTGCAGCCAGCTTGTGAACCAAGACCTTATCTTCCCCAACCAAGGACACTGGAGAGCAAATGGTTTATACTCTCCTCCCTAACCAGAAAATACAGAGCTTAAATCACCCTGGCCTGGGGAAATAGAGAACAAAGACTCAATTAATGCCATTTGTGCCAGCTAAACCCAAGGGCAGATAAAGTCTGAGGGAAAACAACAAAACCCCCAAAATGTTTGGATGGTATCACTTTGGGGATGTTAGGCAGAAAAGATAGCTGCTAGGGCAGGGAGAGAAAAGAGAAGAGAAAAAAGGGGAGTTTATCTCACCCAGTGAACAAAGAAGTCAGCAGTCGTGGGACTTGCCAAGATAAAATCACCAGATGGTCTCACAAATTCTGGGAAAAGTAGCAACAATGTAAAAGGGGGACTGTGAAATCTAGTCTATCCAGTCTACGGCCATACAACCCTGAACGCCCCGATCTCGATCTCGTCTGAAATCTAGTCTATCCAGCAGGGGAACCCTGAAACCTACAGGGGGTTAAAGCATAGAACCCATTCCCCACGTGTGCTTTACGCCAAGGTGGAGGATTCAATCAGGACACACACAAGAATCAACCCATGAATGCATAAATAAGTGGATTGACATATCAATGTTTCTCTCTCTCTCTAAAATCAATTTTTAAAAATGTTTTCTTCCATAAATCCATTATCAGAAAGCTACTAAAAAATGCATTCTCAAAGACAGTAATGAAAAGAAGTGGGAGGCACGAGTAGCACAAAGTCTAAAATAGGAAGAAGGCAAAGGGAATTCCCAGAATGACAGTTAAATGCTGTTCAAAATGAAACAGAACTAAGGCTCCCAAAAGGATGTTTCTAAGGAAAGAAAGCATAAAATTGACACAATTATTAAAATGTTTAAAAATACTGCATAAAGATTTACACTTTCATTGGAATGTGGGGCTACAATACTAGTATGTATAAAGAAAACAAAGCAAATGAAAATTGACATAATTATTAACTCCAGGGAAAATAAAAAAAAGTATAAGAAAGAAAAGGCAATTACAGACTATAACATGTCACAGTTTAATGGCATACAAAAAAATTTAAACACTGATCATTAATTCAATCTAAAAACTGAGACTATACTACACTGACAGTAAAATCTTCATCTTTTCTTGGAGACACTATCTAAAACAGAATATCAGCACTACCAAACTTTCAAGAGCCCAGAATCACATACTTCCCCTGATTTTCTAAGTTCCTTCTTCTCTTTCATACTCTAAGGATCTCACTAAAGCTATCCGATTCTTCTCTATGTAATGCAGTACAGAAATACAGAAGTAAATATCAAAAGAAACATCTCAAGGATTTTAAAGTGCATGTCTTTGAAGGGAGGGATGAGGCAGGAAGATATTGATTTAGCCATAGCTTAACAGATCTATTTGACTTTTTAAAATATACAATACAGATGAATAATTATGATCAAAATAAAAATTTCATATAAAACAAAGCTTATTGATTCAAACCCGATTTTTAAATTGTTAATTTTTAAAAAGCAAAAGAATGCCTTCCTCAAAACAATTTGTCCCTAAATACTGGAAGTCCATTTGGTTCTTCTTTTAAAATGTCTTCTGAATGACAATTAATTAAACTCACTCAGGATTATAATTATGCCCAATTCAATTTTCTTTAAAAAGTTAGGGCTACCAGTCAACTCTAATCCAGCTAATAATTAGAACCGTAAATGCTACAACTCAGGAAAGTGAGGTACAGAAAATCAGTATCTTCTCCTTAAAGAGATCACAATGCTTTACAGTAGACACTGTGAGATATGAATAAGAGAAAACAATGAGGAAAACATCTAACTTCTCATATTATATATGGAAATAAGTTAAAATACATCACAATAGATATTATAATATTAATTGACTTCATTTCCCTCTGTCCTCCCTCCTTACAAGACTGAAGTAAATGAGACCATATTTTCTCCATCACCACTACCATCATCCTTCTCCTACAACCTTCAGGAAATGACAAGACTTTCTGGTATCATAATTAACAATCATAACTGTCTTAAGAGAATCTAAATATAAAGCAGGACTCCCTAGAGCCCAAATTGCCAGATACAGTTTGACTTTTTTTTAACTTTGTAGGAAATAGATTAATGGCCTTTACACATTAAAGTAAAAAAAATTCAGGGATTTTTTTAGGTTATTATTCTTCTTCTTAAAGCACACTATACAGCCCTGGCCAGTTTGGCTCAGCAGTTAGAGCGTCGGCCCGCGGACCAGAGAGTCCCGGGTTCAGTTCCCGCTATGGGCATGTACCTCGGTTGCAGTTTGTCTCTGGGCCCAGTTGGGGTCATGTGGGTGGCAACCAGTTGATGTGTCTCTCTCACATGATGTTTCTATCTCTCTCTTCCTCCCTCTCTCCCTCCCACTCTATCTGAAGATAAAAATTCAAAAATGTCCTCGGGTGAGGATTAAAAAAAAAAAAAAGTTAAAAAAATACCACATTAGGTCCAAATAAAATATGGTTTTCTACCTTCTGATATTTACAAAAGAACCCCAAAATACCAAATGATACAAGTCTATAAAAATTATAGATCCTCTAAATTATAAAAATTATATATCCTCTAAATTTGTTACATTTAATATGTTGAAAGATAATACAGTAGAGTGCTGGAAAAAATCTTATAACACTAATGTTGACACATTATGCTTTTCTTCCTTGGATTATAAAGAATGGTATAGAAAGCATAAAGTGTAACTCCTCTTTAGATTTCTTAGATTTCTTGTTTTAAACGCAACAGCATTTTCTTTGTCTATTTACCTGTTCATACTATCACTGCAGCAACTATGACTTAGGTTTTAAATATTTTTAACAGCATTCCTTAATTAGACAGAAAATTAAATAGGATTGCAATAAGTGTCTAGAATAAGGTGACAGCTGTTCTAGGAGAAACCAAGACACCTAGTAACCCATTTTAGGGTCTTTTTTTTTTTAGTATAAAACAAACGCAGAAAAAACACTTACCTCGACAATATTCCATTAAGATAAGCACTTCCCATACATTATCACTAATTGAATTAACAGCGCTGTCCAAATAACCTACGATATTTTTGTGACCAGACAGCTCTTTCTGTAAAAAAGAAACAAAATTTTAAAAATAAAAAAAATATACATGTTAAAGCTCTATCATTACCAGTGGTTTGAAGTCTAAATTAATGTATTTAGAGAAGTTCAAAGAGTAAGACTGGCATGAGTATGGAATCTGACGTATTTCAAAAAGGTTTCTACCATTCTAATGGAAAGTATTTACATGTGACTGTCATTTTCTGACAGGCAACTATTCAGTGAATACTTATTTTTAAATTCAATCAAGAAAAAAGATGGCTCACTCAAAAGTAACAGTCTCCAAAAGCGAGTGTGCAAGATAATCCTTTAGGGACTCAAGAATAAAATATCAGAATTTTTAGTTATATTTATTTTTATCTTAATAAGCTGTAATACAGGGGTGGGCAAAGTAGGTTTACAGCTGTGAGTACACAAAACAGGGGGTTTATTCTTATATTATTATTTATTACCATATTTTCCATACAAACAAATGTAAACCTACTTTTGCCAATCCATGCATTAACTAATAATTATACTCTCATTGGCATGTTTTGCATGCAACATATTGCAATTAGTGTATACCTAGTTAAGTGGATTTTTAAACGTATATACTATTAACTCAATAATGTAAAAAATAAATAAGTGGCCTAAAAAGGTTTCTGTAAAAAATAATAATAATAATACAAGTACAAGGAAATAAGAAGAAAATGGCAAATCTGACACTTTAGGCTACTAGTATAACATAACCATCAGCATATACTGAGGTTGAAAATAATCATGATCTAATTAGGTCTGTCTGGAAATTAAGAAACAATGATAAAGAATACTATTTTAGCCCTGGCCAGTTTGGCTCAGCGGTTAGAGTGTCAGCCTACGGATCAAAGAGTCCCAGATTTGATTCCAGCCAGGGCACGTACCTCAGTTGCAGTTCATCCCCAGCCCCGGTTGGGGTCGTGTGGGTGGTAACCAATCAATGTTTCTCTCTCTCACTCTCTCCCTCCCACTCTGTCTGAAGATAAATATCCACGGGTGAGGATTAAAAAAAATAAATAAAAATAAAAAAATACTATTTTAACTGAATTTACATCCACTACCATTAATAATAAACCTAGTTTTAACTTTGTAATGTAATTTGAGATATTAGCTAATGGCAGCTGAACATGTTATTAATTCATAAATAAATATACATAATAGGAGATGGGTCATCAAAAAAAGTTGGAAGACCACTGCTCTAAAGACCTAATCTCCCTAAAATATTTTGTTCAAAAGCATAAAATGTGAATGTTGTTACTGCTGATGATAACTATATTTTTATGTCTTTAAATTATATACATTCGCCCGGCCAGTGTGGCTCACTGGTTGAACATTGACCCATGCACCAAGAGGTTGCCGGTTCGAGTCCCAGTCAGGGCACATGCCCAGGTTGTGGGCCCAATTGCCAGTGAGGGGCATGCAGGAGGCGGCCAATTGATGTTCTCTCTCATCGATGTTTCTCTCTCTCCCTCTCCCTTCCTCTCTCTCTAAAAAAAATCAATAAAGAAAAAAAACAAAAAACTATACATTCTACTAAAAGGAAGAATTATGGCACAACAGTACCATATCTGGGCTCAAGGTTAGTTTGAGAACTTGATCCAAAGTTTCCCCTTCATCTTGTTGTAAATCTTTTTACTATTTTGGCTTATAGCCTTGCCTTTTGAAAAGAAAACAAGTCTCAAAGCTAAGAAATAGGGACAACAAAAGCAGAATTCAGATAAGTCAGACTGTAAAATGTGCCTATCTTTAAACAAAAGGGATCAAAATAGGTATGTTGATAAAGATGTTGATAAAAAATAAATCTCCCTCTTAGCAGCTGGATAAGTAGGACTGACGTTAATAAGTGTTGAAGAACAAGAATGTGGAAAAACTGGAACATATATATATAAATGTTTAACCATTATGCTGTATACCTGGAACTAATATAATATAGAATGTCAACTATAATTGAAAAATTAAAAATAAATTTAAAAAAAAACTGGAACATTCATATACTGCTGGTATGAATATAATAAAATGGTTTGGCTACTGTGGAAAACAGTTTATGGTCCCTTAAAAAGTTAAACACATAATTACCATATGACTCAGCAATTCCATACCCCAATATATATCCAAAAGAACTGAAAACAGGTACTCAAACAAATGCATACACAAATATTCATAGCTGTACTAGTCACAATAGCCAAAAGGTAGAAAGAGCCCAAATATTCATCAATGTTTTTTTAAAAAGTCCAACAGATAAAGAGATAAACAAATTGTGATATACACATATGTGATACACATATTGTCTGTGAATACAAACACATACAGTGAATATACTGAACACCATGTGAATGGTAAATACCAAGCTCAGGATAGTAGTTGCTTTCCAGATTAAGGACAGTACAGAGATATGTTTGGGGTGGAATACACAGAAGGCTTCAACTGTATCTGTAAGGTTTTAATTCTTAACCTCAGTAGTGAGTAAATTGGTGTTATATAATTCTCTAAAATTTTCTATCCTCAAAATTATCCATAATTAAAATGTATTTTAAAAAAGAAAGAGGAGAATGCCCACTGAATGACAGAAGAGAAGAAAAGAAAAAGAGCAGGAAGGAGCTGGCTATATTTAGCCCTAATTATGGCTATAAGGAATATACTACAAATTCCCAATAATTTTCCAAGTGAATTTAATGATGTTCAAAGATTTTCTAGATGTGCATAAACCAATAAGCAGTTTGCATAAAAGCTGGTTAATGTCATAGTACAAAAAACAAAAGAAAATACATCAAATTTTTTAATGGAATTATTATTTTACTTACCATAATTTTAATTTCCCTTTTACAAATGTTGAGGTCTGGCAAGTTATTGACATACATTCGCTTCAATGCATGGCGGATTCCACCATGAGTCCGCACCAGGAAAACTGTGGAGAATCCACCTAGAAGTACAAGAACCAATTAATTAAAAAGAATCAGAAACTACTGCCAAAATCATGTGATATCACTGAGGAGCCTAATCTCAAAGGGAAATAGACTGTACTCAAGACAAAAGTAAGAACAGTAAGCAACTAATAAATTAGATTGAAACCCGTGACACTGGCTTCCTATGCCAATCATGAAGTAGCACTTAGAGGACAGCATGCTTCTCAAATTAATATGCATGTGTTTTAAAGGTCAAAATACCAAAATTTCATTTTGCATGTGAATACTTTTTTATGTAGTATGTGGAAATTATCACATATAAATTAATATTATGGTCTGGCGTATACTAGTGCCTACCCATCAGCCTCTGCCACTTCTTTGATGACAAAACACTGGTGTTATTTAAGATGAGATATCAATGGGATCAATTGGGTGGTTCCCTCCTCCAGCTTCAGGGGATGAACCAATATTGTTCTAAGGTGATCATGGGAATCACATTTCCACTTGTCAGTAACTGACTCAGGATTGGGTATTGAAGCCGTTTTTCTTAATGGGACATAAGGGAAAGTCGGCTCAGGATTGCAGGGAAAGATTTTCTACCCAGAAAAAAAGAGAGACTTGTGGAGAAGGTCCTGCTCTTCCTTCCGGCTTTTGGATTTTGTTGCATAAGAAGATGAAGTTGAGACCTACTGCAGCCATCTGTGGCCATGATATAGGAAAAAAGAGTCAGAGAAAAAATGATTTGGAACAGTCATAATGCGAAGACTGAATTAGACAGCTCTGGAACCACCTCCATCCAGAACTCTTATGTGAGATGATAAATACCCTCATTAGTATTTATGCCACAGTTATTTGGACAATCTGTTAACTGCACCTAAGTATCGTATTTGACATATATAGCAAGGTATTCTAGAGAACAAATTACTTCTGATACATCTAAACAAAGATTCCCACCTGAAGTTTTAAAAATTCATTTTGGCACAGAATATCTGTAGCTTAATTATAGTTTAAAACAAAAAGTAGTGCATCACTTTTATCAATTTGATAGCCCTTAAAAAGCAGCATCCTGAGCAATGCTAAGTCAAAGCAGTCAAAGAAAAAGTTAACTACTGGGCATAAACAACAGGGAAAAAGAACTCCTAGGAGACTCCTAAATCAGTATAGATTCATTCCAGATACACCAAATTCTCCAACTGAAGTTATAAAAAACTGCACAACTACCACCTTTTAGATTTGAATTTTCATGATAATGTAGGAGAAATCAATACTTTAACTAAGAACTCTAACAACACAGGTCATTTCTCTAAAAGAGTTCACTTAATATTCACTTCATATGCAAACATTAACAAATTAGTAGCACGAATAAAGTGTTAAACTACACAGATTTTACTTGATTAAAAAATTTTTTTAAATGCTGAAAGTTAGAATAAATCTAGACATGGAGGTGGTATAAATATAGGTTAAGATAAATCATTTAAACAGCATTTGTTCTGAAACATTTACCTAGAGATTCCCCTAGAACGATGCTTCCCAAACACAACTATGCATCCAAATTGTCTGGTGAGCTGGTGTATGTGTTGAGAATTTATCTTAAACAGTTTCTAGGTTCTGACTCCAAGCGTGAATCGGAAGGTCTCAGAGAAATCCTAGTCTATATACATAATGCTAAAATCCCCCTACTCATTGTATTATTCTACTTTTGTATATGTTCTTATAAATATATAATCATGTAAGTTCCTTATTAAGTGGGGGGTGAGGAGGGTACCTAAGATAGTTTTGATGCACAATCAAGACATGTAGCCACTGAATCAGAGTAAAAGTTCCTGGAGAAACCATGGATCCTATATATCCATTCTTAACCACTCACAGAACAAAGTCATTTTATCCTTGTGAATAATGAAAATTAGGGGGAAATATTAACTAAGTCCTCCTTATAAAACCCATTTCTAAAAGTTAAAGTTTTCCAATTCCACTAATCCTAAATTAGACATAGATCTGGTGCAATGTTAAGTATTGCACACAGAGATACTGTGTCCATCGACTATGATTTATACCTAAACAATGTAAATAATGTTCATTAATAGTGCCTGCTTTGGGAATGAAATGGAATCACTTGTTTATATTTCTCCCAATACTATGCTTTCCAGAATTTTCTGATTAAGTATTAGTTAGCTAATATTGTTTCTGTCTGAAGAATGCATTTAGTGGGGAGGTAAAAAATTAAGATATTATTGTAATCCAAGAGAGGAATATCATCTCTTTGCCACCAATCCAGATCTACCAAATTCTTCATCACATATTTTTCCTCATAGAAGTCTTTCATGAGCAACCCAATTCATGCCCACCACTTCCTCAGGCACCTATATCTAGAGTTTTGACTATATTATCATGTATTTCAATTCTCAATTCATTTTTTACATAAATCAAAAGATCTGTGGCAGAAACCACAAATTCCACCTACTATATATTTCTATGTCCAATTCAAGGCATAGTTTTCCAATTAATGCGTAATTTAAAATTCCAAATATGACACTATAAAAGTATTATAAAGCATTCCAAATATTCTCAAAATCCCAAGAAAATAAAAGAACTAGTGACAGATATTGGTCCGACAGAATAAAAGGGAAAATAAATGTATATTTATAAAACTTAATATGAGAAAAAAAATAATTGGTATCTTTTGTAATCTGCACACCATAAATGATAGGCATCTGTGTGCATATATTCTGAAGAGTAATGATTCTCAGCCTCCCCTAGATTTTTCCAAAGTAGAATTTAAGGCATGCAGGTGAAATGATCCCTGCATAACAAATCTTACCTTTCCTTTCCTTTCCTCTCCTCACACATACAAAAAGGATTCATATTAAAATGAAGGAGTGACTTTAAGCTGACCTAAATTTGCTTCAATTAGTAGTATTAAAATAATGACAATGTAGCTTTCACCTGACTGAATACCACCTTGGAAAGCACTGCTCTAGAGATGCCAGGTTCCCCTTAGTAACCATGTATGGATGTAAAGCATGTATTTCTACAAACTAATTTTTCTTCCTGGTAAACCATTATTTATTCCTCCTATTAAGCTATTGTTTTTTCATGCTTTAATTTGTCTTATTTTTAATTTATTGATGATATATATATTTGTAACTCCCCTCAAGTTTTTTAAGAAAGGTAACATTAAATAATAAAAAAGTGATTTCATTAATGGTAGCTATTATAATTATTACTACAATTACTATTATGCTGCTGTAATTAACATTTACTCTATTTTATGAAGGTTAGACTACACATTTTAAAGAATACAAAAATGGAACACAGGGTTTGATAAACAAGCTAATATAAACACAGTAATAGTCAAAGAGTTTATATTTACCTGCTTAAACATGCCCCAAATCATTTGTAAATACACATATAAGTTAAATGTCATACATAATTAAAGCCCAAAATCAGTTTTATAAAATAATTCTTATTTTTTAAAATGTTTTCATTGATTTTTAGAGAGAGAGATAGAGACATCGATGTGAGAGAGAAACATCAACTGGCTACCTCCTGCACACCTCTACTGGGGATCCAGCCTGAAACCTGGGCATGTGCCCTGACCAGGAATTGAACCAGGACCTCTCAGTCCATGGGAAGATGCTCAATCCACTGACCCAAACCAGTAAGGCAATAATTAATCATTTTAAAGACTTGGAAATGCGGGCAATAATTCTTCATTTTAAAGACTTGGAAATGTGCCCGGCTGGTGTGGCTCAGTGGATTGAGCGTCATCCCATGGACTGAGAGGTCCCAGTCTGATTCCTGGTCAGGGCATATGCCAGGATTTCAGGCTCGATCCCCAGTAGGGAGCAGGCAGGAAGCAGCCAATCAATGTTTCTCACATCAATGTTTCTACCCCTCTCCCTTTAAAAAATCAATAAAAATGTATTTAAAAAAAAAAAAAAAGACTTGGAAATGTGAGGAATTAAATAAAAGCTAAAATAATCTTTTTTTAGCACTATAAACCCCACCCCCCCATATTTTGGTTTCTTTAAATCTGTATCTAATGGAAAGCAATCCACCAGAGCCACTCAAATTGATGCCTAAATGAACCCTCTCCCATGCACTTTCGGTAGAAATGTAAGTAGACTGTGTTTATTGAAAACATTACTCTAATTCTGCAACCATAATATAAGAAAAAATAAATGCCTGGTGGATCAGAACTTCAAAAACCCTTGGAATTTCCAGATATAAGTATGTTTTTGTTATGCTAATGAGATGATTCAGGGTGGGGGGATCCAAGAGGCTTTCAGGATAAAGGCTGGTCCCAGGAAAACCAACTGAATACATAATTAGTGGGGCTGAAACATTTCAGCCTCAGGCCCCCATTCCCATCCCACCTTTTGATCTTTGGGGAGAGAAAGAAGGGTTAAAGATTGAGTTCAATCATGTGGCCAGCAATTTAATCAATCATGTCTATGTAAAGCAATCTCAACATAAACTATGAATAACAAAATCCTGAGAGCTTCCTGGTTGGTGAACCTACTGATATACTGGTATAATGAATAACTAATATACTGGGAGACTTGATGCCCCTGACCTTTCTGGACCTTGTCCTATATACCTGTTCATTTGAGTTGTTCTTTTGTATTCTTTATAATAAAATGGTAATCATAAGCATAGTACTTCCTAAGTTTTGTGAGTCATTCTACCAAATGATCCAATCTAAAGAGGGGTGATGAAAACTTCCAAATATGTAGTCAAGCCAGTCCATCAGAAGTGTAGGTGGACCTGGGGGCCATGTGAAGTGGGGGTAATCTTGTGAAACTGAGCCCATTAATTTATGGCTCTTAACTTACTCTGGGTAGTGTCAGAACTGAATTGACAACCCAGGTCATATAGAAGAACTATTGTTGAAATGCAACTACTTATCCAGAAGTAGTAGTTACGGATTTATTTTGTCTTCTGCTTAGAAAAAGGAGAATACATCCAACCAACAATTTAAAAAACTTTAAATCTAACCATAATTCAGAATGTATATGCAATGATCAAAAAGGGCCTGGAAGTCAGTACCAGATATTTTGGAGACATGCAATACTGAATTAGTGAGTACTTAATAAATATTTATTTCTTCATTTAATTAGACTTCCTAACAGGTTGCAGAGCACTTCTTCAAACTCTCACAGCTTCCTGTGTATACCATAGCATACCTGATCCTATCTGTTGATCAATCCGTCTCTTTCACTAGATGTTAAGCAACCTGACTAGGGCCTCACAACCTGTGTCCAAATTAAGACATAGAAACTGAGACAAATATCTGGCCTTTGCACTTTGTGAAAACTTCACTGGAAAAGCTGTTTATCTTCTTTTCTTATTTTTATAGAAGACAATCAATTTCACTCAACATAAAGTAGTTACTAATGTACCAAAAGTATCATTATTAAAAGTTGGAAACTCTTTCAGAGAGTGCAGCTATGAATTCACCTTTATATAGAAGATAACTTTATAATAATCACTAATGTATTTGGAAAAGTGACTTAATTTACAATTACAGAACACTGAGTAATGGACACATCAATAGAAAATGCAAAATGAATAATCAATGTGTTTAGAGCATACCTATTAAAACACTTTTGAATTAACCAAATGGCTTCAAAATGAAAAAAAAAATACAGTATTTTTAAATGCCTTGTTAAAACTAACACGCACTAGCTTCTCTTTGGCATAACCTGACTACAAGGAAAAAAATTTCCTAGTCAATAAATTAATTTCATCAGGCATAATGTGCATTCAATGAATGACTCTCGGCTCCCAATCAGTACTTTCTTACCAAAGAACTGAAAATCCAGCATGGGAAATGTTATATAAAATTAGATACCATTAAATGTTTGCTATAACCCTTGGTTTCAACTCATTTTCTTAGCCAACACATTGAAGGACACTATTCATTCCCAAAATGGTAGAGAACTGTCAAAAGAATTGGGAGAAAAAGGTATCAAAATTGAGATGTTATTAAAACACTGATTCAGCAAGGATCCCCAATGTATGCCAAAATCCTTGATGAAAGGTTGATGAGAAATGGGATAGTCACATCAAGCCTAAGTATGAAAAGGAAAAACATTCCTTTACAAGGAACAAATCTTGGCATCACTAATATTGGCATTAATGTTGACGTTATATGCTTCCTGATGTCATGCAATATGAAGTAAACAGCATCATATATAAAGTGATTCTGCCAAAAACCTTTAACCTAATAAGTCTTAAGGCCTAACTTCCAGTTAAGAAAATAGGCTAGAGGGAAGAAAATAACACAAAGAAACAATCAGACAAAGTCCAAGATTTTGACTCTCTGGCTAATTGTCTTGTACAGTGTTCCACATGTGAAATAAAAAAAAGGTGGGGTAGAATTATTCTAGATTGTAAAAGACATTACAATAAAATGCTATACATAATCCTTCATTAAATCCAATTTTGCAAGAAATTATAAAATATGTTTTTTATTGGTGAACAATTTGAAAGTCAGTTGTAAGTATCACGTCATTTTACTCATTAATATTTAACGAGTACTGGGTGAAAGAGGTGAAGGGATTAAGTACAAATTGGTAGTTACAAAATAGTCATGAGGATGTAAAGTACAGCATAGAGAACATAGTCCTTCATTTTGCTATAACTGTGTATGGTGCCAGGTGGGTACTAGAAATATCAGGGCAAACATCTTGTAAAGTATATGATTGTCTAACCACTATACTATATACCTGAAACTAATACAAAATAATATTAAATGTAAACTGTAATTGAAAAATAAAAAATACTTAACAGAAAAAAAAAATACTTAACAGGTACTTAAACACATACACACTCTTAAAAGGGGTATATTATCCTAAATAACCATAGTACCTCTGTCCCACCTAAGAAAATGAACAATTATTCTTCTAGCACATAGTCCTTATTCAAAATTATCCATGTGTTATTTTTAAAATGTACAGAGAAAATATGATAAAATAGTAGTAGCTGAATCTGCATGATGGGTATATGGTTATTCACTGTACTAGTCTTTCAAGCTTTCAGTATATTTTGAAATTTTTCATAATAAAGTTGGGGAAAAAAAACAAGAAACACAGGATTCTTTTCCCCAGGTAATTCTTCTCTCCCTTGCCATCCAACAACCCCACCACCGCCACTGAGAATTATTATTTTACAAGAAAGACACTGCTACTTGTTAATCAGACCCGTAACTTCCCCAAAGGCACCATAAGTCTCTTGCCACTGAAAATGTTTATGGTATCCTAGATACCTATGGCTCCAACATCCCAACACACACACACACTTCATGTTTATGAAAAACTGGGCTTTAGCAGTGTTGACTCCTATCAAGTTTGTTTTCCTAGGAATGGAAGAAGAGAGATGGAAGAAAAGGATAAAATTGCACATGGTCATTCTGTATTGTGTTCATCTTCAGACATCATGCAAATCAACAAGAGAAAATACCAAGCTGTCAGCAACTTCTGGTTTCAACCACTGCCAAAGAAAGCAATGTCATTTGAAAACTGTCTTCAAGATACGTGGAACAGGCACTATTTGGTTGTGGGATTTGAGCCCAAGATCTTCCTACACAATGACCACTGGCCTGTGGTACATCTGACTTTCATAACGTTAGGTTAAGGCAATGACTCTAGGATTTTCTTTTAAACTAAAAATATCCCTAAAGAGGATTACTAACTTAAATTCTTGCCAAAGTTATTATATCAGTAAGTGCTATCTAGGACAATGCAATAAAAGAATGAGTCAGGTGCCGTTGAATGGGTAGGGAATGGGAGAAGAGTTGGAAAGAGAAGAAAAGGCAAGAACACAGCATACAAAGCATTTCCAAGTACATTATTTAATTCTCATACCATTGTGAGGCAATTTAACTGTTATTCTCATTCTACAGATGAGGAATTAACTAAGCACTGAGAAAAAGGGTAAGCAGCTAGTCCAATAACACAAAGCTGATAAGATGAAGCCAGAGGTCTCTTTTCCCCTTATAAATCTCAAGTTCTAACAATTTTTATTTATTTTACTTTTTTTTTAAATCCTGACCCGAGGATATTTTTCTATTTATTTTCAGATAGAGTGGGAGGGAAAGAGAAAGAGAGAGAAATATCGATGTGAGAGAGACTCGACTGGCTGCCTCCCTCACGATCATGAACTGCAACGGAAGTATATGCCCTTGACCGGAATTGAACCCCCGACTCTTTGGTCTGTGGGCCGACACTCTAACCACTGGGCCGAATCGGCCAGGGCTCATATTCGAACCATTTTTATATCCACACCTGTCCTTGTTAATTAAGCCACAAGAAATCTAGATATATAATTACAAATGGGAGGATCTGGGAATCACATTAAAAATTAAGAGGAATAAAACGAAAATAGGGGAATCAGGACAGAATAATGCCCTCCCACACCCAGAGTTTTTTCTTGCTAGGACTTTACTTAGTAGGCAGTATTCCTTATATAGAAGATGTCTGTAGGTCAAAACTGTGTTCAATTTAGACTACACAGTACCTTAGAAAATTGTGATACTTTGGATGACAACCTAGATTTTTCAGTTTCTCTTGAAAAACTTGGAAATAGCCTGGCCAGTGTGGCTCAGTAGATTGAGCGTTGTCCCATGGACTGAGAGGTCCAGGTTCGATTCCCTGTCAGGGCACATGCCCAGGTTGCGGGCTCGATCCCCAGTAGGGGGTGTGCAGGAGGCTGCCGAATGATGTTTCTCTCTCACATCGATGTTTCTCTCTCTCTCTAAAAAAATCAATAAAAACATATTTTTTTAAAAAAAGAAAGAAAAGCTTGGAAATAAAGAGTGGGCCCTCATGCCAATATGACATCAATCAAACAGAGCAGTCAGTTGCTGTATCCTTTACATCGGTCATGTGCTCTGCAATTCATCACAGCTCCCTCTACTCTTGATTGTTTCGATGCTCTCACTGAACCACATCGTTCTTTTCCATTGCCTGCCTGCCTCTGCAGGCATCTGAGTTTGCAATCCCTACAACAGGAACTTCCAAAAATTTATCCACCACAATATTTATACTTGTATTACTCACTCAGAGCCTTTCTGCAACTGGGTTTTAAGTTCCCTTAGACAGAGATGTGTACACCCTCCTCTATCAGAATATCATCAATGCCTACCACTTTGGATGGCACTCAAGTACTTGTTCAGTGAATGACTTAACATTAATAAACTGGTTCTACTGGAAGTAGTTCTAATGGCTATACTGATCCTTTGTGAATAAAAAGCTATTAATCTCTAATTCATCATTTTCTCTTGGTTTGACAATAGTACTTCTAATATAAGCTACAAATTCTGAAAACAGAATTTACCATGTAAATCATTCATCCATTCATTCAACAATATATATTAACTGCTCACAGGTGCCAAGCACTGCAAAAGGTGCTAGATGCAAGGAACAAAACTAACTAGAGGTTTACCCCCTTTCTTCCCTGGGGCTGAGGTGCTGCCCATTATAAAAGATTCCAGTGCCCAAAGCTCAGGGTTCCTCTCCTGTAACGCAACCCACTGCATGTGCAGGTGTCACCTGGCCCTTCCACACAGCCGTGGGAACTGGAGCCAATGCTGATACTCTGGCTATAGTTATTGCTGTGAGTAATAAAATCCTTTGTGTCTCACCTCTTCTGCCAGCAAACATGAAACTATGGCAGGCTACCTTGTCAGCTTACAAGTAGGGTAAAATCTCAAACTCTTAACAGTTCTTGACAGACAACAGGAAAGGTCTGGGATAAAATATCAAGAGTACAGTTGGGCACATCCAACTGGAGATACGGAATTGGCAGTTAGATTTCCAAGTATATGGTCCAGAGAAAAGCTCAAGAGACATATATATCTTAGAGAGCCATCCTCATTTATACCTTCCTTTATCATTTATCATTATTTAAACCCACAAGAAATAGTTGTTTCTTACAGAAAAAAAAAATTCCCACAAAAAAATAATTATTTAATGATTTAAAGCACTATTATATTTGTTAGCAAAGATGTTCTAGAATCAATAATTTTTTTATGCACTCCTGGTGACTGTGGAAATTAGTAAAATATTTCCACTATAATCATGTCAAAATTATATATCTTATATCAAGAGGCTTAAAAATATTCATATTCTTTGTCTCGATTTTATTTATAGAATTCCAACATAAGTAAATTATTACTGAAAATGTGGAAACCTATATTTCCAGCAACATGCAAATGATTAATAATAGTAAATAATGTAACACAGGATAGCATTTTGTGTAGGCATTTAAAATGCTTAAAAAATACTAATATAAATATCTAATAAACTAAATACAAAATAATCTCAGTTGGCTTGAGGTACAGCTGAATTCAGGACACCAAGTTTCTGTTTTTCAGTCAATAAAATTCCTTTAATGTGAACTAATTTGAGATGGGTTCCTTTTGTTTACAGTCAACAGAGTCCTAAACAGGCATCAAGTACATTAGCTGTTAGGTCAGTCCCTGGAAGCTAGCCATCATTTGTAAGATTTCCATAGGAATGCAAATATCATGTATTTCTCATTAACTGAGAACTATGTGCGGTCATACACTGCATAACGATGTTTCGGTCAGTGACGAACCACAAGTACAATGGTGATCCTTATTTTGATTATAATGGAGCTGGGAAATTCCTATTGCCTAGTGACATCGTAGCCATTATAACATCATTGTGCAACACATCACTCATGTGTTTGTAGTGATGCTGTGTAAACAAACTACTGTACTGACAGTCATATAAAAGTATTACACAGCCCTGGCTGGTTTGGCTCAGCAGCCGAGCGTTGGCTCTCAGACCAAAGAGTCACAGGTTCGATTCTGATCAAGTGCACGTACCTGGGTTGTGGTTCATTCCTCGGCCCTGGTCTCTCCCTCCCCCTCTATCTGGAAATAAATGGAAAAATATCCTCGAGGATTAAAAAAAAAAAAAGTATAGCACATAAAATTATGTATAATACTCAATGATAATAAATGAGTATGTTACTGGTTTATGTATTTACTACACAATACTTTTTTATCATCACTTTAAAGTGTACTCTCTACTTACGGGGGGAAAAAAAGTTTGCTGTAAAACAGTATGCTGTGTTATGTACACCCACAGCAGGCTCATACATTTCACATTTACTGCAGCTCTTGATAGCATCATTTTCTCTTGTGCTTGAATTAATCTCCTGTTATCTGGTATAGTAACATGCTGTACAGGCTTGTAGCCTAGGAGCAATAAGCTATATCAAACAGCCTAGGTGTGTAGTAGGCTATACAATCTAGGTTTGTGTAAATACAATCTATAATGTTTGCACAAGTACAAAATTCCCTAACGACACATTTCTCAGAATGTATCTCCATCATTAAGCAGCACATGACTGTATATAAAATATTCCCAAGGTAGGAGCTTCCTAACAAAAATCAATTATTAGCATTATAATTCTCCTGTGTTTTAAGTACTAGGTAACAATAAGACAAAACGAGCTAGTATCATATACATAGTGTCCTATAATACTTAACACCACTTTAGGATCCAGTTTATACCAAACAAATTATATATTTGTATGTGTAGATATTACATGACTAGAAACTCAAATATGAATATTATCACCAAATATACTGACACTGATTTTTTACATCATTGCCATAATTTAAAACAGTTTTTTAACACTTCTGTTTACAGACTTCAGAGACCATCATAAATTCTTTTCAATAACTACATTCTGGGAAATTTCCCACTTCTGGAGACTACACAGAATTTCAAAAACAGTTATAAGTTGTCCCTAATTAAGTCAACTAAATAAAGAGATAATAAACAGATTAAAAATTTTATGGCTTTCAAAGTTTTTAGGGGGGACAGTTTTTTGTGTAAAAGCTATACATGACAGGTCAATAAATTAATCTGCATATTTTATAAAATGGTCTTGAAATTTCTTAAGTGACTTCTAAAATGTGTTTTAAGAAATGTCTTTACCAATGGATAAAAATAGAGCTTCCTGACAGAGATTACTTGGTAAAACAACACTCATTTATTTGTAGATTTATCAAAAACATCAAACTAATTACCTTATATATGCATATATACCAATTTATAAATTTCAGAAAGAAAAAACAAGTTACTATTATATTTTAAATTAACTAGGCTTGTATCTGCAATCTCCTGATCTTATTTCCTGTGTGTGTGTGTGTACACATATATACATTCTAATATGATAAATTTGTTTTCACTTGCTAATATCTAGCGATAGATATAACCATAGCTTCACAATTACATATAAAATTAAGTGCATAATGATTATGTACTGCACAATTCGCAGAAAGTAGGATTTAGAAACACACCTACTACTAAATATTTAGTCAAATATTTACTGTCTTACTACCTCTAGGCCTCAGTCTCATTTGTACAATTATGTTAACTACAGATAATCTCTAAGGAGTCTTCAACTCTTAGAAAATTGAGATAAAAAGTAGTCTCAAATACCCTACAATATAAAAGGAGGTATCAATAAACAAAATATCCCAACGAGTGAAGTAAAAGAGTTACGTTCAAGGTACATGGAAATAAAAAGAAGTTATAATCTATGGAAGAAAATCAGAAAAGGTGTCAGTAAGTATGTAATATCTGAGCTGAATCTTGGAAGAACATATTGTAGTTTCCAAAGAGGTAATGTCAAGCATGAGGGGAAAACGTGTAAAAATATCAGGGGAAGCCCCGGCCAGGTGGCTCAGTTGGTTGGAGTATCATCCCGTACATCGAAAGGTTGTGGGTTCGATTCCCAGTCAGGGCACACACCTAGGCTGTAGTGATCTCTGGTTGGGGCATGTATGGGAGGCAACTGATCAGTGTTTCTCTCCTGCATTGATGCTTCTCTCTCGCTCGCTCTCTCCCTTTTCCTTTCTCTCTAAAATTAGTGGGAACATGTCCTCGGGTGAGGATTAAAAAAATATATATCAGGGGGTGGCGGGACACTTCCAAAACAGAAAACTAATTACCTCCAAAAATCTGTTCCTCCATAAAACCAATGAGAAAACTGGCAAAAATTGTCAAAACCAATTTTTTCACAACTCTGGAAATTACCCAAAGGCTTGCAACAATTCATGGAACTTTTATTCAAGAAAAATGACTGAATCTCAGTAAAAACAGTTATCCTGTGACATTTTTAACTTGTCCTATTCCCATCATTCTCTCCCAGTTCTATAGTACTCTTAAAGAAATACAGTTTATAACCACAGTAAAAGCAAAAACTACTAGACTAGCAAATACTGGAAGAAACAAAACAGACTTGAACTCACCAAAGATTCCAAAACTTGTCACTATTAACACCTGTCAGGAAGCTCCCTTGAAAAACTCTATTCTCAGACTTTGTCTTTATTTGACTTGACTCAGAACTCACACTGTGCAAAAAGTGCTACCTCACAGCATTTGCTGAAAACAATCAGCAGCAACTATATAACATTGCAGATGTCTTAGGCAGTGATACAAACTGGAGATAATAAGAGACTGACCAAAAAACTTACATATAAAAATTGGGAATAAGATGTCTATAGAGAACTCTGAAAAGCTCTAACACATTCCTGGGAATCTAGAAGGCCACACACACAAGTACAGGACATTATGCATGCCCAGGAAAGATCTGAGAAAGCCCTAGCCCCTCATATCTGGCTGATACTGAAGCTCTGCACAAGAAAAAAGAAAAGCAGAGTTATAAACTGCATCAGAGCATGCAATTCATGCCAACACACACAGAAAGACCCTCAGCAAAAACTAAAAGACTTACTGGTTCCAGGTGTTTAAGGAAATATCTGTCCTATCATTAGCTGACCGCTAACCTATCTGAGCAGAGACTTCAGTGGCAAATAATTTTTTTTTTAATTCAGACTTTACATAATCAGTCCAGGAAAGTCACCAAACAACAACAAACCCTGGAGAATGGAAAAATCTGATTTCCAAAGTTGCCATATTATATTATTTAACCCGTCCAATTTTCAACAAAAAATTAAGAGCCATGAAAAGAAATAGGAAATTATGGCCCACATTGAGGGGGATAAGCTGTCAAAAGAAACTGTCTCTGAGGAAACCTAGATGTTGGACATACTAGAAAAAACTTTCAATCATCTATTACAAATACGTTCAAAGAACTAATGAAAACCATGCCTAAAAAACTGAAGAAATATATAAAAATGATTCTTATCAGTAGAAAATATCAATAAAGAGCCAGAAATTATTTCTTTAAGCTTTAGATTCAGACACAAGTTGGTTGACAGTAAAAGAATGGTAAAATATACACCATGCAAAGAGTAACCAAAGAAAGAACTGAAAAGGCTATAGTCATATCAGATACATTAGGCTTTAAGACAAGAAAGGACATTTTATAATGATGAAAGGGTCAATCTATCATGAAAATTTAGTAATTATAAGCATATATACACTTAAAAGCATAGCTCCTAAATACATGAAGCAAAAACTGACAGAATTAAAGTGAGAAACAGACAAACAATAGTTGGAGAATTAAAAACTGTATTTTCAACAATGGATAAAACAAGTAGGCAGAAGAGCAATGAGAAAATAAAACGTGAACACTATTAAGCAACTAGACCTAGAAGCCTATTAGAGAATAATCCCCACAATAACAGCAGAATGCACCTTTATCAAGTACATACGGAACATTCTCCAGGATTAGACCATACATTACAGTATAAAACAAGCCTCAATACATTTTAAAAGACCGAAATCATACAAAGTATGTTCTCTAACCACAGTGGAATAAAACTAGAAATACAAAAGGAAATTTGAGAAATTCACAAATATGTGAAAATTAAAGAACACACTACTCATAAATAAGCAATGAATCAAAGAAAGAAATGCAAGGGAAATGAGAAAATAAGGTAAGTGAAAATGAAAAAGAGTATACCAAAATTTATGGATGCAGTTAAAAAGCAGTTCTTGAGGGAAGTTTATAGCTGTAAACAACCACATTGAAAAGAAAGAAAGATCTGAAGTCAATAACCTAACTTCCCATGTTAAAAACTAGAAAAAGTGAACACACTATATACAAACAAAGCAGAAGGAAGGAAGTAACAACAATTAGAGTAGAAATAAATTAAATGAAAAGAAAAACTAATAGAGAAAACCAACAAAACCAAAATTAATTCTTTACAAAGATTTTTCAAAACTGGCAAACCATTAGCTAAACTGACCAAGAAACAGAAAAGACAAACTACTAAGATCAGGAATAAAGGGGATGGTACATCCAACATTACAGAAATAATAAGGATTATATGGCAAAGAACCTCGATAAAATCAGTAAGTTCCTACAAACATGCAAATTGGCCCTGGCCAGTCTGGTTCAGCAGTAGAGCATTGGCCCTCAGACCGAAGAGTCACAGGTTCCATTCCAGTCAAGGGCACGTACCTCAGTTTCAGTTTGGCAGTTGGGATCGTGAGGGAGGCAGCCAATCAATGTGTCTCTCTCACATTGATGTTTCTCTCTCCTCCTCCCTCCCACTCCATCTGAAGATAAAAAATGGAAAAAGTAACCTCGGTAAGGATTTTTTTTTAAAAAGATGCAAATTGTCTAACTGACTCAAGAAGAAATAGAAAATTTAAGTAGACCTATAACAAGGAAAGAGACTGAATTCGTAATAAAAAAACTTTCACTAAACAAAGGCCAAAGAACAGATAGCTTCACTAATTAACTGTATCAAATGTTTAACGATGAAATAAAAACAATCCTTCACAAATTCTTCTAAAAAATACAATAGGAGAAAACATATTCTAATGCATTCTATGAAAACCAGATAAAGACATCCCAGAAAAGAAATTATAGATCAACATCCCTTATAAGTACAGACATGAAAATCCTCAACAAAATACTAGCAAACCAAATCCAGGAATATATATATATTATAAATATAAATATATAAAAATAAATATATTATAAAAATAAAATTAAATATATATATATTTTAATTATACATCATGACCAAGTGCGGTTTATTCCAGGAATACAAGGTTGGTTCAACATATGAAAATTAACCATGTAACAAAACATATTCATACAATAAAGGGAGGGGGGAACACATGATCATTTTAATCAATATAGAAAAAAAAATTTTTTTTAATCCACCACTTTCATGGTAAGAACGTGCAACAAACTAGGAATAAAAGGGAGCTAGGGAGCTTTCTCAATGTGATAAAAACACACAGCTAACATCATACTTAATGGTGAAATGCTGAAAGCTTTCCCCCTGTGGTCAAGAATAAGATAAGGATGTCTGCTCTCACCATTTCTATTTAATTTTGTGCAGGAAATTCCAGCCAGGGTAATTTAGGTAAGGAAAATAAATAAAGATCATATGGTGGAAAAGGAATAAGTAAAATTATCTCTATTTGTAGATGACATGATCTTTTACATAGAAAAGCCTGAAAAATCCACACTATCAGAGCTAATAAACAAGCTCAGCAAGTTACAGGATATAAGATCATTACTGTAAAACTCAACTGTATTGCTATACACTATCAATGAACAATCTGAGAAAGAAATTAAGAAAACAAATCTATTGACAATAACATCAATAACAATAAATTTAACAAAAAATATGAAAAGACTTGTATACTGAAAACTACAAAACATCACAGAAATTAAAGACCTCAATAAATGGAAAGGCATCCCTCATTCATGAACTGGAAGAATTATTAAGATGATAATACTCCTCAAATCTCTCCAAATTCCCATTAAAACACACACACACACACACACACACACACACACTCCCAATATCCCTACCAAATCTTTTTTTTTTTTTTTTTTTTTTGCAGAACTGGACAAGTTCTTCCCAAAATTTATATAGAAAACACAAGGAACCCAAAATATCCAAAACAATCTTTAAAAGAACAAAGTTAGAGGACTTACAAAGACTTTTCAATCTCAAAACTACCTATGAAGCTACTGCAATCAAAACAGTGTGATATTGGCATATGGCTAAACATACAAATCAATGGAATAGAACTGAGAGCCTAGAAATAAGCCCACACATTTATAGTCCATTGATTTCCTACAAGAATGACAAAACAATTCAATGAAAAATAAATAAATGTCTCTTTCAATAAATGGTACTAGGGCAATTTAATATTCACATGTAAACAAATGGAGTCGAACTTCTTTCTCACACCATACACAAAAATTAATTAAAAAATGGATGAAAGACCTAAACCAACTAAAATTATAAAACTCTGAGAAGAAAACATAGGTGTAAATCTTGACCTTGAATTAGGCAATGGTTTTTTAGACATGACAGCAAAAGTACAAAGAAAAAATAAATTTTAACTCATCAAAATTTAAAACTTCTGTGATTCAAAAAACACTTTAAAAAGTGAAGAGACAGTCCAGCCGGTGTGGCTCAGTGGTTGAGCGTCGACCCATGCACCAAGAGGTCACCGGGTTTGATTCCCAGTCAGGGCACAAGCCTAGGTTGTGGGCTGGATCCCCAGTGAGGGAATGCAGGAGGCAGCCAATCGATGTTCTCTCTCACTGATGTTTTTATCTCTCTCTTCCTCTCTCTCTAAAATCAATAAAGGAAAAAAAAATTTAAGATAAAAAGTGAAGAGATAATGTAAAGATTGGGAGAAAATATTTACAAATCCTATATCTGATAAAGATCTAGTATCCATAATCTATCTAGAACTCTTACTATTGAACAATAAAAAGAAAACTAATCCAATTTCAATTTTAAAGGGCAAAAGATTTTAATATAAATTTCTCCAAAGGGATATATAAATGACCAATAAGCACATGAAAAGATGCTCAACATCGTTAGTCTAAGGAAACACAAATCAAAACCTCTTCACACTAACAAGGACGGCTATAATAAAAAAGATAATCAATGTGTTGGCAGAGATGTGGAGAAATTGGAAACCCTCATACATTGCCAATGAAAATATAAAATGGTACAGCCACTGTGGAAAACATTAGCAGGTCTCAAAAAGTTAAACATGGAGTTATGATATGGTTCAGGAATTCTATTCCTAAAAATATACCCAGAAGAACTAAAAATATTCATACAAAAACTTGTACACAAATGTTCATAGTAGCCAAAAAGTGGCAACAACCCATACGTCCATCAACTGATGAATGGATAAACAAAATTCAATATTATCCATATAATGTAATACTATTCGGCCATAAAAATGAATGACATACAAATACATGCTAAAACATTGATAAAACTTAAAAATATGCTAAGTGAAAGAAACAAGACACAAAGGTACATATCATGATTCCATTTCTATGAAATGTCCAGAACAGGCATAACCATAAAGAAAGGAACTATATTACTGATTACAAATGTATGGGGCAGAAAAGGAAGAATAAGAAGTGACTGCTAATGAGTACAAGGCTTCTTTATTGGATTGATGAAAATTCCTAGACTTAGATAGCAGTGGTAGTCCAATATACTAAATTTATTTTAAAAAATCACTAAATTACATGCTTTAAATTGAATTCTATATTATGTAAATTATGTCTCAATAAACCTCTTATT
The DNA here is from genome assembly GCA_030848825.1 of Tadarida brasiliensis. NCBI lineage: Eukaryota > Metazoa > Chordata > Mammalia > Chiroptera > Molossidae > Tadarida > Tadarida brasiliensis. The sequence goes on along the minus strand of CM061257.1, from coordinate 55,577,589 downwards.
TTAAAAATCAGAGTATGTGCCCTGGCTGGTTTGGCTCAGCGGTTGGAGCGTCGGCCTGTGGACCAGAGAGGCCCAGGTTCAGTTCCCACTAAGGGCACGTACCTTGGTTGCGGTTTGTCCCCAGCCCCGGTTGGGGTCGTGTGGGTGGCAACCACTCGATGTGTCTCTCTTACATCGATGTTTCTCCCTCTCTCTTCCTCTCTCTCTCCCTCCCGCTCTATCTGAGGAAAAATGCAAAAATGTCCTCAGGTGAGGATTGAAAAAAAAAAAAAAAATCAGAGTATGTCCAAGGAATTACAACAAACTCCATATAACTGAAGCACAAGTACCAAAATATGTAGTTACGGAGGATGAGGTGTGGTAGAGTCAGATACGGTTCTAATCATGAAAGATCACCGCTAAGATGTTTGAACTTTGTCTTCAGGAGATGAGGAAACCATAGAAAGATTTTAAGCAAAGGTATATATTCATCAAATATGCATTAGAAAGTAATTCTCTAGTAATTACACTCCTATCCTATACAAGAGTAATGAAAAGAAAAATGGAAAAAAAGCAAAGATATCATTTATAACAGCAACAAAAAAAATAAAAGCACTTTAGGAATAAATCAAATAGACGATACATGAGATCGTTACAAGGGAAATTATAAAAGTTTAATAAAATACAAAAGTAGAGTCTATTTGTTTATTTGTTTAATGAAAAGAAGGCTCCATATTATAAAGTTTTTAATTTCTCACACAATATTTGATAAGTTCACTATAATTCAAATAAAAATCCTAATAGTTTTTCATGGACTTGGATATGTTAATTCTAAGATTCACATGGAAGTATAAAGAATTAAAAATAGCTAACAATTTTTTAAAGGAATAAGATGAAGTAGTGGTGTTAGTCAATTTATCAATTATGAAGATTATAAACTCTGATAAGATTATAAGGTAATGCCATAAACAAAGGGCTACCGAATAACAGAGCTAACTCAGAAACATTTATATATAAAAACTATAAAAAACTGATGACATCAGAGACACTGCATATCATTAGGAAAAGAATAAATTAGTTATGCTTTGCTTGAAATGGGTGAATAAGGGAATTTGATCTATACCCCATACATAACATATCAAACATAAATTTGATGGTTTAAAGGCATAAATATAGAAAATTAAACATTAAACCTTTTAAAGGAAATATATGTATGGCTTTAAAGTAGGTAAGAATTTCTTATATTAGACATAAAAAATACAACTCAAAAAGATGAAACTAATAAATCTGACCATGTTAAAATTTAAATTACAATTTCTGTTTTTAGCAACAAGATAGACTAGAGCTGCAGGGAGGAAAAAAAAAATCTCCCTAGTACATTTATAGTAATCTTTAAAATGCTGGAAAAAATAATCATGGATGCAGTTCAAGAAAATTCCTTAGAGCTAGAAACAAGAAACCATGAATCCATAAGCTGCTCTGAAGCCAAAGGCCAACACTGGAGAAGGGTAGAAAGTCAGAATGGAACCACAACATAAAGCCTGGAACCATAGCATTCCACTCTCATTGTGAAAAAAATACTAATCCACCCTGCAGATGACACTCAAGACATACATACCTTGGCCTTGGCTTTGGCCTTGGCTCTAAAGAGGGAGAGTCTTCTGAGACTTGCTTAGCATGATCCTAATTCTCAAAGATTTGAAATTCAACTACCTGTATGACCACAAAAAATTCTAAGCCAACAATTTAAAGTAGCCCCAGGTGAGTATACAAAGGAGTCTGGTAGAGATACACTCAAAAAAGGCACCCAGGCCTCAAAAAACTCCAACTGGTAAAATTCTATGGAATGTGAGTGCAGAGTAAACAAAAATTTATAAAGAGGGAAGGAAATCACTGAGTATTCAATAACCTAACCACCATGAACATAAGTCAGAAAAAACAACCAATTATACAATGAGACTTGAAAAGACTAAAAAATATTGAAATTACCAAATACAGAATATAAAATAACTATGTTCCACATATTTTTAAAATATGTTTTTATTGATTTTAGAGAGACAGAGAAACACTGATGAGAGAGAAACATCGATCGGCTGCCTCCTGCACACTCTCTACGGGAGATTGAGCCCGCAACCTGGGCATGTGCCCCAACCAGAAATCGAATCTGCAACTTCTTGGCACATGGGACAATGCTCAATCCATTGAGTCACATCTGTTGGGCTATGTTCCACATATTTAAAAAAACAAAATAAGAAACTGAGAGTATACAAAGGGATTAAGAGGTTATCAAAATTGACAAGGACAAAAAAATTGGCCAGGCAATTTTATAACACAAATTTAATTTTAATGTGAAAAATATAATAACTAAAAAGGTTAAACAGCAGATGACGCACACCTGAAGAGAGAACTAGAAGATATATCTGAATGCAGCAGAATGCTGATATATACCAAAATGCAGCTCAAAGGTCAAAGATGGAAATAGGAGACAGAGTTTGCAGTGAGAAGACTGAATATACATCTGTCATCTAAGAGAACCAGGAAGAGGCATTATTAGAATAAATGTGGTTGAGAATTCTCCAGAACTGACAAAAGACACCAGTCACCAGATTTAGAAAAACAAACAAGAATTCTATAACAGAAAACCACGTTCATACCATCCTCAGTGAAAGAATGAGTACAGCACCAAATAGAAGGCATCAAAGCCACCAGTGAGGAAAGACAGATTACCCACAAAGGCAATTAGCGAGATTACCAACTTTTCAACAGTAAAAGGAAGGCAGTGAAATGATACCTTCAAAATACTGAAAGAAAATAACTTTCTGCCTAGAATTCTATATCAAGAAATACCCTATAGAATGGAGATAAAATAAAGATTGTTCAGGCTACTAAACCTTCACTAGAGTCAGAATGAAGGCAACTGAGCCTACATGAAAGGTCTGACAGGAGAAAGAATGAATGAAGATGATAGCTATTAAGCAGTGGCTTATAAAACAATAATCATAATGTCTAACTTGTGAATTAAAGTGTAGATGTCAAGTCCTGGACAATAACATCATAAATCAGGAAGAGAAAATAATGGTGACAGAAGTTAGAGCATTCTAAGCTTATTAAAATATTTGTGAGGCATATAGATATTAACTTTAGTCTTGTATTACCCAGTGAAAGTACAGAGAATAAAGTATATAACTTCCAATTAATGGAGGGGGAAAATGAAATGAAGAGGACCTGAATCAGTCCAAAACAAAGCAAGAAAAGATATTTTAAGATAACTGGCAAGCATTATTTGAAGAGATTGAAGAGGAGTCAAAGGCAAAAGCAGGAGACAAATTAAAAAGGTATTTCAGCATGAAAAAAAAAGGTCTCAACAGCTACATGATGAAGATCATTAAAATACGAGGGGTGAGCCCTGGCCAGTTTGGCTCAGAGGTTAGAGCATCAGCCCATGGACTGGAGAGTCCCAGGTTCGGTTCCCCCTAAGGGCATGTACCTTGGTTGCAGTTTGTCACCGGCCCTGGCTGGGGTTCTGTGGGTGGCAGCCACTCGATGTGTCTCTCTCACATCGATGTTTCTCTCTCTTTCTTCACCACTCTCTCCCTCCCACTCAATCCGAAGATAAAATGCAAAAAATGTCCTTGGGTGAGGATAAAAAAATAAATAAAAAATAAAATAAGAAGGGTGAGGAAGTAGGTAAGGATGAAGAACTTCTACCTCTTCTATGCTATTGGATTATTTTATAGCAAAAAGGTATTTCTCTATTACTTGTGACATTCACACACACACACACACACACACACACACACACACACACACACACAGCACTACTTCAATAGTCCAGGCAATAGATAATAGTTATTCACAAAAAGAAGGTGACAAACTATGTGTGGGCTCCTCTTTCTAGCAAGACAGGTAAGTCACTAATTCGGTGAGAAGTTCAGGTTTTCAAAAGTTTTAAAATATATTTTAATAGCTTGATGTTATATCTATAACTACAGAGATCTGAGGAATGTGTCCTTGTCAATAGATCCATCACACAGAGAGACTGTGGGGAAACAGAGGACAGGTAAAACACCAACACTAGGCAAAGGAAGAATTGCTCAGTGAGCACTGTGAAATGTTCTAACTCCATCTTAAACTATTTTTGACAACTGCTTTTTAAAAAAAATTAAGAGAAAATTCATTTTTCAAAACTTTTTGAAACACACACGAAAAGGTTTGCTAAGTTTTTAAATATATTCATCCTCTATAAACTTGTTTGCAATTTAGTATGTATTACATTTAGATACTTCGTATATAAGTAAGGCAATTCAAGCTAAAGTCCATTAACAAATGGGTTGTTTGCCATTTTTTAATTTTAGATACTTATACAAATGATATTTTTATTAAATAAAGACAAATCTATTTCAAAGTTCTGATGACAGCTGTATAGTTCAAGCCATTCCCATTTAAAATATTAACATGAAATGATCAGAGGAAAAAGCAAAACCCATTTTTTACAATACATGGAATTTAAGCTAACTTGAAACTAAACAATTTGCATACATAACTAGTATTTAGTTCACTAAAGTAGTTAAAATCACACAACAGCCTATGGTTAGCAAACTAAAAACTGTACTACTAATATGTACATGAGGAAGTTAGGAAGCATGGTAATTCTACATTATCCAGTCCAAGTAAGATAAACCTTTTCTTAAGTCACAAAGGATATAGAGTGTACCGCACAGGATATGTTAACTCCTCCTGGCACTATCCTAGATCACTGTGCTGGCCCTAACATGCCCATGCCTATGCATGCACCTTGTATAACAATCTCAAGTGTGCCAAGTAAACACAGTGCCTCCTCTAATTACTTCGGAAGGGGGAGCAGAGGACTGAGAAAAATCGCAGCACAGAGCCAAAGTATCAGCAGAGAGCCCGTATCTATTACTTCAAGGCCTGATACCAAAACCTTGGCTAAGAAAACAAATGCATATTTAAACATTCTGTGTAAGCCTAAGTAAAGCACACTCTACATGGTTTCAAATCCGTTTATCCTGATGTTACTAAATAGAAACAAGACTCAAATTCAAAGGATAGTGTGTATAGTATAATCGTCCTCTTCAAAGACAGCTCAAGTCTATTTTCTGATTACTTAGGCCTGTCAGGCAGAGTACAGCATATCCTTCACACCAACCTCCACCATTCCCTGGGCTTAGTATTCCATTGACTAAATACAGTTTATCCTATCCATGGAAAACCATCCAGTGTTATTATCTTAGTGCTCTCTAACTACTTGGCCAGCCCCCTGGTTAAGTGACTGAGTCTGCTTTCAGCCTGAACTGACCAGCAGGGACCTCCAACCACAACAGGACAACTTTGAGGGCCAAGGAGGAATCATCTTGGCACACCTATAACCCATTTGTGGCACTACTGGTATGGCCGCTGCACTTCAGTAGGGAAGAACTTGGTTAAAACCCTTCTGATACTCAGAGATAAGACTAGACACCTTCTTACTTATGACAGAAAAGCCAATCATACTGAGAAAAGGTATACATAAAGCTCTCTACACACACACACACGAGCCCACGCACATACACGCATGAGCACACACACTTGAATCAGCACCAGAATGTCCTCCAATGAAACAAAAGTATTTATATATGTTAGAAACATAAATTCTCTATACACTTTCATTTCCCAGTATTTTCATGCATATTATAAGTACCTACAGTCATTAAAATACAAAGCCTTGAATATCTTTTTTAATTGTAAACATCACAGAAAATCAAGGAGTACACTATAAATGTAATTTACATAATGTTTATGCATTCTGAAATCTGCAGTATTTGTGTGTCTTCCTGAGGAAAGGGTCTGTATAACTTTCAATAGATCCTCAAAGAAATATGCAATCCCCCCCAAAAAATTATTTTTACTGCTTTTATTGGAATATGCAATAAAAAGAACTTTTACCAAATTCTGGTCCCCTATGTCCTCTTCCTAAAATTGTCTATGTAATTGGCTTCTAAGGGTACCTGACCTTTGTTGGCCTCAGATTCCTTCTCTGTAAAAATGGAAAAAGTGCTGTTGCCCTGTCTACTTAAGAACTATTGAACACATTAAATTTGGCAATGCAGGAGAAAGTTCTCTAGACAATTAGATATCTCTATCAAAATATGTAAATATAAAATAATTTAATAATGTTTATCATTCATATTTTATCTGCCAGAACTGTGTATAAAGACATTTAAAATTTCAGGTAGAACAAGTACCATATTTTACATAAAAAAAATAAGAGGAAAAAAAAAACAAGTTCTGTCTTAAAAGCACTGATATACCCAGACTGTGGTTCTCTCATTAAGCTTGTGGATCTTTAAGACATGTAGGTTTACATTAGAATATGTTTTACTTGAATTAGTGTAACAGTAGTTACGTGAACTTTCTGGTTAATAATGACTACAATGAAACTCTTGGGTAAGAGAATTCCAGGTAACCACTAGAACTTCGTTAAAAATACTGCGCACCTGAAGTGATCTATTAGGAGACTAGGAAATAGTCACACTTCTGAAAGAACATGATCATAACTTTTTTAAGAACAAATTGTTTTCAGAGTGAAATAACTTATAGAAATGCAATAGAAAGAAAACTAAAAAACCAGTTTTTTCCTCCCTTGATGAGGCTCTATACATGTTAACAACATTTCGAAAATTATTCCCATGACCTAAAAATTGCTTAATGGACTGTCCCCTTTGACCCTAAAAGTCAAGTAATAAAGAAAACCTTAGAAACAGTTAAGTTTCTCACAAACCTCCAGCAGGTACTATGTCCCTCTTTCCTTTGTTTCTTTCAACAAAAATCTTACCAGATTTCTTATAATTCTGACATTTATGACTCTAATGTTTTTCTCTACTGACCCAACTTACTTGCATTTAGGGAAACTATAATTACTTGAAAATATAACAGATTGCTAGACTTTCCTAGATAAGAGTCTATGTCTTTTTATCTTCAATTCCTGAGGCCTAAGTGAAAAGGTAATAATATATTCCTAATTAAAGTCAAATTATCTTCTCCCAAAATCATGATCATCAAAATAATATTTTTTTGCATTTCTGAAAAGGTCAACCCATTTACAATATAAAACAAAGCACACAGGACTAAGTTTATAAAGTTGCAGGACCCAAATGAAGAAAAACTTCAGGGAAATGTAAAAGATTTTAATAAAATAGAGAGACATACTATGTTCCTAGAAAAGAATACTCATTATTGTCAATATGCTAACCACCCCCCGCCCAATCTCAGGTTAATAGTTTTCATGTAATGCCAATCAAAATTCCAACAATGCAGACTTACATGGACCTCTCTCTAAATTTAGGATGAAATCTCTGGGATTTAAGTCCAGAAGTCTGTTCAACTGGCACCCCAGATGAAGTTTAAGAATCCTTGCATTAGTTCTGCTATATACTAATGATCAATCTGAACACCATTAACAAAGCAAATATTCATCATGAACTACTCTGATCACCTCTGGGATTATTTTTTCTCTCCCTCTTTGGAGACTAGCTTAAGGACAATGTGATCTGTGGAAAAAGCAGCACTGGCACCATCTGAAAGCCTGCTGGCAATGCAGAACCTCAGGCCCCACCCATGTATGCTGAATCAGAAACTACTTTAATAAACCCCCAAGTGAGATTCATATACTTATTAGAGCTTGAGAAGCAGTGTGTTAAAGAATAAGACTCCCCAGAATTACAGTGTTTAAAAAAGTTAATCCAGGTAAAACAAACCAGCTATTCAAATAAAGGGGCATACATATTCCTCTTGAGCTTCCTGCACCATCACCAACCCCTAGGTCCCCTCATCACATTCTCATTCATAAGACTGGAATGAAATCATTAATTTTGACTTTCCTTTGTTTCAGTCACAATATCTTTTCTCTCTTCCCTTATGCCCATTTCCTTTCCTACAGTAGAAAAGTCAGATTTTAGAATGAATGTTTTTGGTGGTTTTTTGGAAGAACTGAAAATGCCTACATATTAACTTAGTTCTCTACTACTACTACTTTTTTCTTCCTTATATCTCAAAACTCCTCCATTCCTAAATCCAAAGCCTGGATATTAGGTCTCAATCATCTCTCACCCATTTCACAATTTCCTTCTCACCAGAATATCAGGTTCCAAAAGCATCAGACTTTAGCCAATTTTTATATATTGCTGTTAAATTTGTCTTTTCTTCTCAAATTCACATTATGCTAACCTCTCCTTGGGACTACTGGCCTTACAACTATCAAGTACAATGATCTACACCTTGAACTTCTCCAAGTCCCTCCTCAACAACGTTTTATACTCTGCAACTCTACAACCCATCATCTGCTTTCCCAGACCACCTGTAAAGCTCTCTTTACCCAATTACCATGCTCATGCATCTCACCCAAACTAATTAACTAACCATCAGGTGGCAGCTCTTACTATTCTCTTTTTTTAACATATTTTAACAAGTGGCTGTGCTAGCCTCTAGAACACATTTTAAGTAGGACACCGTATGTGTGCGTTCACAGTCTACTTGGGAAGAAAGACAAAAACAAGTTATTATAGTACACGGTGATGAACTCTATAGGCAATATAACTGAAGTAAAAAGGTTTGTATTAAAATAAATATAGTTGGAATACCCTCAAATCCAGCATTCTCTCTTCATTTAAGCAGGCCTTGAAATTTCATTGTTTTAGGAAGCCTTTCTTGATGAACACTGACAACATAAGCCAAGAATGTATTACCTAAAGAGCATCACAGACCTAATTCAACTAAACATGCAACCACTTAATTCACATATCCTCTAATTCAGTGGTTTATTTATATAATCCCACTTATGATTAGAGATAAATAGTAAGCAAGCATCTGGTAACTTCAGCTTTGGAATGTATTAACTTTAGCACACGCTTAATATTTTATTTTCAACCTCTATGAATGCTCAAATGAAAAAATTCACTCATCTGATCAGGTTCCCATCATGAAGTATATGGAAGCCTGATTCAGTAGTGGATTGTGTTCTGACAGCTTCTTTGGCATTCAGAGCATTTTCCCACAAAAACAATTCTATATGTGAAAATTAGGTTCTTGGGTCAACGTGAAGTCTAGTATTAATCGTACTGTAACAGCTATCGTCTCTCTCTCTTTTTATTTTTTTATCCTCACCTGAGGGCATTTTTCCATTTTTTGTTCAGATAGAGTGGGAGGGAGAGAGAGGAAGAGAGAGAGAGAGAAAGAAACATCGACATGAAAGGGACACATCGAGTGGCTGCCACCCGCACGACCAACCAGGGCCGGGGACAAACTGCAACTGCGGTACATGCCCTTAGCGGGAACCGAACCCGGGTCTCTCTGTATCACAGGCCGACGCTCTAACCGCTGAGCCAAACCGGCCAGGGCTCTATCGTCTCTCTATAAAACCATTTCTGTGGGAACATTCATTCAGGGTTCCAACTTGAGAAGCCAAGAATGCATCTCACTACACCACTAGCACCAAAGGTTTTGCCCAGCTTACCTAACTGGGAAAGGGACTCCCCAGATCCAAGCCATCAGCAATGCCCAAGTAACCTACAAGCAACAACTAAGATGTATGGCCTACAAATTCTACAGCCGTTCCTAACTTCTCTTTGTTCACATGTACCTTGGAGAATATGCTGAACCATAAGCCCTCTCCTAAGAAAAACGCACATGGATGCCTATGAACCCTAGGTGAACAACCCCAACTGCAAACTGTAAGTCCAAAAAATAAACTGTACACTATAAACTAGTATTGTCCAATATATGCCCAATATAATGTGAGCTACATATGTAATTTTAAATTTTCTAGTAGCTACATTCAAAAGATTAAAAACAGGACTTTTAATAACACATTTAAGCCCTGGCCAGTTTGGCTCAGCGGTTAGAGCGTTGGCCTGCGGTCCACAGAGACCTGGGTTCGGTTCCCACTAAGGGCAAGTACCTCGATTGCAGTTTGTCCCCAGCCCTGGCTGGGTCATGCAGGAGGCAGCCCCTCGATGTATCCCTTTCATGTAGATGTTTCTCTCTCTCTCTCTCTTGCTCTCTCTCCCTCCCACTCTATCTGATCAAAAAATGGAAACATGTCCTCGGAGAGGATTAAAAAAATAAATAAATAAATAAAATAATACATTTAACCCAACAGATCCAAAACACTATTATTTCGACATGTAATCAACATTGTATAAATAAATATTGAGGTATTTCACATTCTTTTTTCCATATTAAGGCTTTAAAATCCCAAATGTATTTTACACTTACGGTACATTTCAGTTCAGACTAGCCACATGTCAAGTAGTAGCTACATGCTGCTGGTGGCTACTGTATTAGACAGTTTTGCTAGACTATACAGTGTATACCCAGCTATTCTCAAGTCCTTTGGGCTCAGGATCCCTTTACAGTCCTAAAAACTATTAAGGACCCCAGAGAGTTCTTGTTTATGTGAGTTATATAAATCCATATTTACCATATTAGAAATTAGAGAATTTTTAAAAACCGTGAATTCATTTAAAATAATGAACACATTACATGTCAACATAACATCTGTATGAAAAAGAGCTGTATTTTTCAAAACAAAAATTTAGAAAGAATGTCAATGTTTTACATTTTTGCAAAGCTCCTTAATATTTGCCTTAGTAGAAGGCTGCTGGATGCTCATACCTACTTTTGCAGTTGATCTTCTCTGTTATTCTGGCTAAATAAAAAGTATATAAAGAAAATCCAGTCTTACACATAATATGTAGAGGAAAGATGAAGACTGTCTTAAGTCTTTTCAGATAACTATGGATATTCTCTCTGCTATTAGAGAAAAACATGACAACTAGTACTTTCTTAAATGTTAGTTGCAATATGGTCTATAAAATGACATCACGGCCCTGGCCGTTGTGGCTTATGGAAAAGTCGCCGGTTCGACCTCCTCAGAAAAGCTTTCAAGTAATAGGATGCTATCAAGTTCATAATGGCAGATAACAAGTTTTCCAAAATTCTCTTTTTCTTTTGAAAATTCATATTCTACCATTAATAACACTGTCAGTTGTTTTCCTTGAAGTGACAAGCTTACTTCATTAAACACCCAGATATAAATGAATAATCATAGTTTGTCAGTCATTCCTTCAAATAAAAAATGGTGTTCCATGAAATAAAGCAGCTATTTCAGAACACAATTCATACAATCACCCAAGTGCTTTTCCTCAGTCACACTCCCACACTTCATTATGCAGCAAGTGCTTTATGTATACTTCCCATTTCTTCACATATTAAAAAAATGTGTCCTTACAAATGGCCAATAATAAGCACAGGAAAAGATGTTTAACATCATTTATCTTTAGGAAAATCAAATCAAAGCTGTAATGATATACCACTTCACACCCATTAGGATGCCTATTATAAAGTTTTTTTAAAAGAAAATAGCAAGTGTTGGTGAGGATGTAGAGAAATTGGAACCCTGTACACCGCTAGTGGGAATTTAAAAAAGTGCAGCTAATATGAAAAACTATTGAAGGCCTTCAAAAAATTAAACATAGAAGTATCATATAATCCAGCAATTCCACTTCTGGGTATATACCAAAAAGAAATAAAAGCAGGGACTGAGCAGATATTTGTACACTTATATTCATAGCAGCTTTATTCACAATAGCCAAAAGGTGGGAATAACCCAAATGTGTCCACTGAAGATAAATAAACAAAATGAGATATTATATAAGTGGGATATTTTTCATACTTAGAAAGAAAATTCTGATACATGCCACAACAACATGGACAAACCTTGAAGACATTATGCTAAGTGAAATAAGCCAGGCACATAAACACAAATATTGTATGATTCCACTTATATGAGTCAAATTTATAGAGATAGAAAACCAGGGGCTGGGAAAAGGGAAGTTAGTGGTTAACAGGTACAGTTTTAATTTGGAAAGATGAAAAAGTTCTGGAGATGGATAGTGATGATGGTTGCATAACAATGTGAATGTACTGAACTGTAAACTTAAAAACTTAAAACGGGCCCTGGTCGGCATGGCTCAGTGGTTAGAGTGTTGGCCCGAGCACTGGAGGGTCTCGGGTTCAACTTCTGGTCAAGGGCACATACCAGGGTTGCAGGTTCAATCCCTGGCCTAGCCGGGGTGCATGTAGGGGGCAACCAATGGATGTGACTCTGTCACTTTGATGTTTCTCTCTCTTTCCCTCTCTCTCTCTCCCCCTCACTCCCTCAATCCTTTCTACTCTCTCTAAAAATCAATGGAAAAAATGTCCCTGGCTGAGGATTAACCAAAAAAAAAAAAGTTATAATGGTAAATTTTCTGTTATGTATTTTCACAATCAAAAAATAAAAATAAAAAGGATATGTACTTAAGGGTCAAGATTTAGAAAAGACTGTATTGCTTCATCGAGGACATTTTTAAGGGAAACTGAGTTTATGTGACAGTGAAGAACAAATGCAATGACTACTAATACAGTTTAGTGCCAACTGTCTTGATTTGTGTTAAGGTACTATCAGTTTGAACCTCTACCACAATTCTTTTTGAATCATCAATGCAAATGCCAATACAGTGTAAAAAGGAATTATGTCTTAGTAGTATTGTAAAAACAATTTTGACCTGATAGATTCCCTCAAAAGCTCTTGAGGTCTCCTTCCCATGGGACCCACAAATCACACTTTGAGAACCATTACTAAAGCCTGGTCTTTCAGAAGTCAATTAATAACAGAAGGAAAGAGACACAAAGATCACAGAAATTTTATTTTTGTTATTGTTTTATCTTTTCAGATGAGAGAAACAAACAGGCTTATATGCTGAGCAGGAATCAGATATCGTAAGTATTAAGGAACAGTAGAAAACAGAAGAAAATTGGATAAATTGATGGAGAAAGGCACAGAAGCGAGAAGGTATTGGGGGGCACAGCCTCTAAAGCTGGAAGTAAAGGAGAGACAAATATTAGAGGTTGACTGGGGTTAGGCGTTACTCTATGTCCCGGGGATGCAATGTACAGAATGGTGACTATAGTTAATAATACTGTATTATATATTTAAAAGAAGTTATCTTTACAAGTAAAAACTTGTAACTATATGTGGTGATGAATGCTAACTAGACTTATTGTGGTGACCATTTCATAATATATGCAAATATCAAATCACTGTTGTACACCAGAAACTAATAAGTCAATTATATCTTAATTTTTTAAAAAGCTCTCTACTTAGAAAAATACATATACTAGATAAATGCTTCTTAATTATGACGGTGATAATTCTATAGTTTAATAAAAAATACTAAAAATTTTCTCTTCTAGCCCGGCCGGTGTGGCTCAGTGGTTGAGCATCGGACCCATGCACCAAGAGGTTGCCAGTTCGATACCCGGTCAGGGCACATGCCCAGGTTGTGAGCCCAATCCCCAGTGGGGGGCATGCAGGAGGCGGCCAATCAATGTTCTCTCTCATCGATGTTTCCATTTCTCTCTCCCTTCCTCTCTCTAATATCAATAAAGAAATTTTTTTTTAATTTTTCTCTTCTAATATTGTAAAATTATAGATCAAGCACCAATCTATTCAAACTTTTTATTTGCATGTGTACAAAAAAACATGCCACATGTGTCACAGAAGTAATGTCAGATCATTTTTAAGAAAATTGTTTTAAGATGCCAATGGAAGTTATTTCACTGCAAAGACTCAAAAGTTTAGTATTCCAGGTTTAAGTCAAATGCATTTGCACTATGATCTAATAAAATAAATTGAAAGAACATTGTTTCTCTATTTTATTTTGAAAAAATGTAGCACAAATTTGTTAAATGAAGTGCAAAAGTGATTTGAAATTATAGCACCTCAGACGCCAAGCTTTAATGTTTGTGAACTAAGAACACAAGAAAGTGGAGAATAATAACTCACCTATTTCTCTTCCTCTTTTCACTTTCCTTCCACCCTACAGGAAGTCCTAGATACTGCTACGCTATATTCAACTGAAGAAGCTCAAGTAATGTGATTATATGTTACTTACTTTTCACTTCACAAATAATTTCATTTAGAACTGGACCTTTCTAGACTGAGACAACAGACTAATTTGGGGGAAGCAGAAATTTTAAATGTTTTAATATTAATCCTGACATCTTAAACAACACATTACTGGATGGCCTTAGGAAGAAAAGAGCAAAGTAAAAAATCTTTAACTCAAAAATGTTTGGGAATACTCCCTTTCTACCTCAGGCTCCTGAGGCACCCATTAATACTCCAGCTGCCTCCAGAATATTAAAAGTCCACCCTGGCTGGTTTGGCTCAGTGGTTAGAGCATTGGCCAGAGGACCAAAGGGTCGTGGGTTTGATTCCAGTTAAAGGGATATAATATACCTGAGTTACAGATTCAATCCCCAGCCCCCACAGGGCTGTGCTGGAGGCAACCAATCAATGTGTCTCTCTCACATCGATGTTCGTTCGTTCTCTCTCTCTCTCTCTCTCTCTCTCTCTCTCTCTCTCTCTCTCTCCCCCGTCCCTATACTCTATCTAAAAATCAATGAAAAGATATCCTCAAGTGAGGATAAAAACTAACTAAATAAATAAAATTTAAAAGTCCCCCAGTCCTTTAAGCCTGCTTGAAGTCCCCACTCCAAACAAGGCCAATGCCTATATGTGCACAGGATCCAATTAAGCAGGGAAAGTGCTAGACTAAAGTGATGCAAACTAAATTCTGCCCTCCACAACTAATACTAACAATGTGGCTCTAGGTTCATCCCTTAATCTATTTTCTCATAGTTAAATTAAGGAATTAAGTTGGATAATTGCTACAATTATGAGAGCTCTAAATACACACTAGAATTTTAAAATAAAGATTGTTATTCCAACAATACCAACTCCAACTAATATAATATTTAGGAAATTTTCTGAAAGAAGCTGAAAAGGTCTTACCCTTAATTCAGATTCTTGTACACCACCCACTACCCCCATCCCTATATTAATTCTTCTAAAATGCAAATATCAATAGGATTAACCTCACAATATCCATAATCAATAGAACTGACATCACAATATCCATAATGGCCCATCGTAACTTTTAAAAATACATCTAGTCTTTATTTGAAAGACAGCCACTTCTCCAATATAAGAACAAATTTGAACCTTGAATCCGTAAATAGGAGCCAATTCTCATACTGGAAAAGTATGAGACATTAAATTAGTTACATCCAACTTTCAACAGCATGGATTCATGTAGCACCTTGCAAACTCATTTCCAGCATTCCCATGGAAAGGGTACAATCAGCAAAGTGCCATATACAAACACATTTTTTTAATCCATGAATTTGCAACATTTCTTAAATTCCCACTTCAGTGATCTGAAAAACGTAAAATTCATAAGAGCTAGCTTCACTGGGTTAAAAAAAAAAACTATCAATTTGGACTGAGATCCTTAGAATTTTTCCTCTGGATTATATAAACAATATTTTCCTGAAAGACAAAAAATTAACAAAAATTTAACAATCCAGTTAACTATTCACTAGGATTTGAACTGGGCTAGTTAGTAAACAAAATACCTCTATAGATCTACATTACTGTATACACTACCAGTTAACTATCTTACCAACTTCAGTTATTGATCATTCATTAAAAGCCTATGCATAGCTGGGCATATACAAATCCTATTCTGAAAAAATAACTCAAAATCTATGCCCTACTGAGTAGCATTTTTTTTTTTTTTTTTTTTTTTTTTTGTATACAAAGAATACACCATTAACATTCAGTAGGAGAGATTCTGTTATGCAGGCCAGAAAATGAAAAAGTGGGTCATGGCCAGTGATGCATAATCCCACTCCCTAGAAAAATAGTCCTGAAAACATTCACTAAGTAAAATATTTTACTATACTATGTGTAAGTCATTTTAGTACTAATATCTTAATGATTCCAGAATGAAAAGTAAAATCTAGACTAACTACTGACAATCTCATTCAAAAGAGAATACTTAAGTATGTAAAAAGGTCCAGCCAGCCCTAATAATGAACCAACCACCAAAAATTAAGGAAAATAAGTAAACACAGTATTTGGACAGAGGAAGTGGTTTGCTGGAAACCTCTCTTCCAGAAAACCAAAGAAGGAATATAAGAATGTTGAGGGCAATAATAATTAGTTATTAACAAAACTACATAGACTTAATCTGCTACCCTGTGATCTGTTATGCCAGGCTAACAGATTTCCTTAACTAAAAGAAAATTCAATGTATCTTTACCTAGAAAATGTACACCTCCAATATCATAGAGACTAGTTAGAGAGGACCCCCAAAGTAATAGTCACATGTTTCCTTCCTTTAGGCATTAAGGAGGTAAGATCCCCTTCTTCCTAATCTCTCATTCTCTTAGATACCAGTTGTCCCATTAAGCCTTATACTGTCAGCCACTCACAAGAAAGTCAGGCAAGTTGACCATTTCCAATACTGTTACTTTCTTAAGATTAGCTACTCAGAGCAGTTGTTCAGCCTGCTCTCTCTGTCCCATAGCAGTGGCCTTCTTTAAAGATGATACAGATCAAGGGAACTCAGGCTGGAACATTTTTGAGAGTCATACCTAATAAGAAGAGCAATGTAGTGCCCACAAAACAAAGATATACTATCTGTGTAATCATAACAGAAATGAAAACAGGCTAGGAATCAAAAAATAATTCTGGTAGTATTTTTTTCATCCATCTAGGTAATAACGCACCTACATCATTATCAAATATCACTATTGCTAACTTAGTTTTTTTGTTTGTTTGTTTGTTTTTTATTGCTTTTAGAGAGAGAGGAAGGGAGAGGGAGAAAGAGATAGAAACATCGATCATCGATGAGAGAGAACATAGACTCCTGCATGCCCCCCACTGGGGATTTGGCCCACAACCTGGGCATGTGCCCTGACTGGGAATCAAACTGGTGACCTCTTGGTGCATGGGTTGACACTCGACCACTGAGCCACACCGGCCGGGCTCTCACTTATTTTTTATAAACTAAACAAAACTTAAAAAGCCTGCTCCTAAATATCAACTGAACAATTGGATGTCAAAAATAGTTGCTATCTAATTGTTTTATAGTAAAATTTTACAGAACATCTGACTGCTTTTCAATTCAAAACTCAATCTCTTACAAATGTACTGAATACCTATGGAGTACAGCACTGCAAGAGATAAAAGATGAGCATAAACCAAACCTTAAAGGAGCTTTTAATCTTGCAGCAGAGGAAACTTTTTATTGGACATTTTATTGAAACAGAACAAAGCTGTGTAAAATTAGTGCAATATGAGTAACAGTTGCTACACCGGACATCAAAGGAAGGCATAATTACACTAACGGGGTTTCACAGAAAAATAAAGATTGCAAGAAAGTAACTGTATTTTAAATGTATCCAGCAAGATCCAATTTCAACACAGTAGGGGCAGGTTTCTGCACTCTAGGAAAATGTTACAATATAAGCTGAAAAATAGGAATGAGAAAGCATGACAGAGTGAAGAAAATATCAACTACATACACAGCAATATACATAAAGGATTGGAATGTGAGATTAAGGCTGGAGAGGTAGGTCAGGGTCACACCGCAGAGGGCCCTAAACTCCAGATAATGAGTTTGTATTTCACTTGGATAGGTAAATAAGAGGGTAACATGTCAGAGGTCCATTTCAGGAAGAATAAGCTAGAAAGAATACAAGAGTTGATTTGGTGAGTTAAGAGCCTAACAGAAGAACAGTCCGCATGAGAACGTAATTCTCTGAGAGGTGAAAACTAGAACTAACAGCACTGGAAACAAAAGTAACTAATTCTTCACATATATCACCATGGCTAAGCATTATATCCATAAACTCACTCAGAGAAAATCTTGCCATAATTCTTCCTTATATATTCTTTCCAAATAAAAATGTGAAAAACAAGCAAGTACCTTACTTCCAGGTACCCTCCAAATTACATATAATCAATCACTTGGAGAATATAAATTACGTGACAAAAGAAGCAATAAAGGTGGCATATCCTTTGAAACTAAATAGTACTCTGAAATGCCACACGATTTTGAGCACCCATCCCCTTATCTCAAGGAGTACCACATAAGGCAACTTCTTGGGGAAAAAACTTGTTCCCAGTGATTAAGAAATAATTTTATACTGTGGGATAAAAAATAAACTACTTATCCATAGTGAAGCTTGCCAAAGAACTCAAATGCAAGATAATCAAACATAATCCTTTCATTACAGTCTCAGTCCTAAAATTGTTCACCTTCATCCCTTCTCCTTCCCTATGTGCTCCTCTCTCATCAGAAGGAACAGTAAGAATCAGTGTTATAGACAGAATCAGAGAATGCTAAAATGGAAAAAGATATTACAGATTCATATTTATCCTCATTTTTTCTTGAGGAAATTGAGGTCAAAATGTCACAATGTGAGTTAGTGGCAGGGTTAGTATCAGCAGCTGGCCTAACTCCAAGTTTTGCCTTTTCTTTTAAAAGCTGACTCCAAGAAGACACCATTTCAAAGATTTAATAAAATGTTAAAATACACAAACTAGTAGTAACAACTGTTTTATATTTTAAAATAATATCCATTGCAAAATACATCCCCCTAAAGGCTACATCCCAAACTATGCCCTTAGTGTTACTGAAATTCTATGAGACAGAACAAACCAAAAAATTCCAAAAACAAAGTCTCTGTGGAAAGGCTCAACAACCACTTTCCTACAGAGATGTAAAACTGTTAGCAGAAATGTGCTGACTGATCTCATTTGTAAAGATGATACACACAGAGAATCTCCAAATTAACCAAGTGCCCAACTATTTAAAACAGCTCAGTCATTAACCATTCAACTCCCCAAAACTCAGTTCCCTAAAAATAGTAGTAGGCTTGCGGGTACATGAATGGTTCACCAGATGGATGCAGTATAAAACCAAGGAATCAGCAATCTCAGTCCCTTGCAGATGAAACCTTATGCAGCTTTGAAATTGCCCTTCTGGACTTTTAATTTCAGAATTCCAAGTCAAAGCTTTAATCATTTTGATAGCTACGCAATATGTTCTAATAAGTGTATGTTCTACTTCAAGTTCTCACCAAAAAAATGGGAGAGAAGGAGTGAAAGAGAACCAAGATAATATACAAGATTGGTACAGAACACTAAAGACCAGACTCAATGTAAGGACAGACATCAATTCTACCTTCTAGTATGTTCCTTAAAACTAAGAACATCAAGGACCATTTCAAGTTTTCCCTTCTGTGGACCCCATATTGGAAAGATACTAACAAATATTAATTTATTTCCATAATTTTAAAAATTGTCAAAGACAACCTTTCTACTCTGTTCAGCATGAGAAAATCAGTATTAACCACACAAAGTTGACTATAGCTAAAAGCTATAGTCAACATACATTTATTAAAGATAAATGTATAATTTCCACTACATTTTTCTGAAATAGCAAAAAATGAGAATGGTTTCAGTGTTACTATCTTGTCCTTGAATAAAACTGCCACCTCTATCAGTGAAAATATATCAGTGGACAATCAAAATTGTAGGAGCTATCCCTACAATAACATAAACGACCCAAAAGAAAAGCATGGAGGTTATGTAATGTCCTTTGCTGAAAATACCTTTCATTTTATTATGAAAGCATATGTTGCTATCAATGTCAAAATTCTATATAGCTGATTGAAACTTAAAATTATGTATGGCTGAATGCTATATAATAATTATCTAATTAAAATGATTCATATTTTTTATAAATATAAAAGTGATAATACAGGATAAATTTAATACCTAACCTAAAAGCAAGTTACTACAACTCCAGAATCAGATTTCACTAAAAGCTTACAACCAAATCTGAACCTAAAACAGACTCATATTTATTGAGAGATCTGGCATACACTGTAGGTATTGTTACATCATTCTGTTAATATCACACATTATCTATTAATCTTCATAATAATTATTAACTCCATGCTACAGAAAAAGAAACAACATCTCCGGAGTTTAATTCAATATCCATCTTCTCCCAGGGCTTTAAATAACAGTCATATGCTCACTAAGCAGAAGTACCTGTCTCTAAATCCAGACACCTTTGCTATGTACCAAACCATATACTCAACTTCCCACCTGCCATTACCTCCCAGATATCTCAACTAAACATGTCTGAAACTACTAGATATCCTCCCAAACCCCCCAAAATGTTCCTCCTTCTCCATCTCAGCAAATGGTACCTTCATCCAAGAATTACATAAGCAAGTCATTGTTCAAGCTTCCTACAACACCCCACCCATCAAACCCACCACATCTTCCCATTCAAGGTTTATAACATTCATCTTCATTACCAATGCCATATTAACTAATCATCTAATTTGTATACTTCTCACCCAGTCTCTATACAGCAATAGCCATGATCTCATGAAAATACAAATCAGAGCATGTCACTGTCCTAATTTAAATCTTTCAGTAGCTTCCCATCCAATTTTAAGATAAAATCTAAAATCCTCAAATGGCATTAGAAGATCTGGATCCTGGTCACCTCTCCAACATCATCTTGGATCAATATTCCATGTGATACATTTACTATAGTCCACAGCCCTTGGCACATTTCATTTCCTGAAACTCTTCCCCACTTTTCTCTTCATGACATACTCCACCCTACCCCCACCTTCACACCTCTGCCTTTACCTAACTTTTCTCATAGTTCAGATTTCCGCAAAAATATTTTTTACAGGACTCTAATCAGTGTTTCTCTCATAAAACCCTGTGCTTTCTTCTCATGTAATTATCAAAATTGTTAATTACATTAACTTGATCATTTTTGTTTAACATTTATCTTAAACACTAGACTGTATAAGTTACTCAAGGCCAGAGAAATCTGTTTTGTTCTTCACTGTGTAAATAAAACAGCACGTAGTACAGAGCATGGCACACAAAGGCATTTCATAAATAGTTATGGAGTAGTAACAGTTGTTGATATTTTTGTTAAGTCCTCCCCTTCTGTTCTCTCTGTCCTCTCTCAGGAACTTTTAACTTACAAGTTACTGGAAACGTGGAGATGATTTCTGCAAATAAGATATACTTAAATCATTCTTTTCCTACTGATGTATATTACAAAATTAAATGTCCTTTACTACCTTCCTGTGAAATTAACAATGAACACCGATTAACACTTAAACCTAAATTCGCTCACCCTCATCTAAGTCATTAACTCTGGGAGAGCTACTACATTTTTACAGAACTCTATAGTAAATTCCTGGCCTCCAATTAGGGACAGTGCCCAGGTCACAAAGTCTTACCCACCCAATCATATTCAAAATACCATTTCTGTCCAGCTCCCATAACTTCATGATTAGATTATCTCAACAAATTATGGGCAGTGCCCCAGTCTCTACACTAACCAGTTAAGTCCCTTTGTACCAAAAACATTTGTAAAAATGTTTCCTACTGGAGAACCAACTTCTTCCCGTTATCAATCAATATTAAATTCCTCTGACTAGCAATGAAGGCCTATGATCAAAAAAGCCAGTACTATGAACTTGGAAGATTACATTAAATTATATGTGCTTGACGATTTGACACAGCTTCAAGCTAAATTTTACATATGTCTCTATCTCATTTTTATAATCCAAAGCTGAATTTGGTTAGCATGCACTCCTGAAACTAAACCATTTTTTCAGGGAAAAAAACATGAAAATGCCCCATTATAAAATATCAGCCCTCTGAACTTTGAGCAGAAACTAAAAAGGTCCAAGTTGCAAACATACACGTATTTAACTGGAAAGACATGATACAAAGCATATAATATTTCACAGAGAAACTACTCCAACAGTTTAGGTATAACATACAACATAAGTATACGCACCCCTGAAACTTATTTATATTTTTAAAAATCAAATATG
Organism: Tadarida brasiliensis; assembly: GCA_030848825.1. Classification (NCBI taxonomy): domain Eukaryota; kingdom Metazoa; phylum Chordata; class Mammalia; order Chiroptera; family Molossidae; genus Tadarida; species Tadarida brasiliensis. The sequence goes on along the minus strand of CM061257.1, from coordinate 55,555,767 downwards.
TATAATATATAAACATACATGTATGTGTATGTATATATGCACATAAATACACATATATAGTTTTATCCTCATTATTTAGGGATCTATATTCTAATTTTAGCAAGTCACCTACTTTCTAAAATTGTATCCCCAAAATCAACACAGTATCACCAAATCAATACAATGGCACTTTCACAGTTATTTGCACACATGTGCATAGTAATAAAAATTTTGAATAGGCCAGCAGAGTCAAGAAGGTGATGCTATGCCTTCTGGTTTCAGCTCTTACACTATAAACAAGAGCCCTTTTCAAGATCTATTTAGTGTCATGTTTTTCTCATTTTTGTGTTTTATCAGTGATGTTATTTTTTAAATGCTTCCCAAGCATAGTGCCAAAGTGCTGTCTAGTGTTCCTAAGCGCAAGAAGGCTGTGATGCCCCTTACAGAGAACATATGTATTAGCTAAGCTTCATTTAAGGCATGAACTACAGTGCTGCTGGCCACAAGTTCAATGTTAATCAGTCATCTATATATTAAATAAGATGTCTTTAAACAGAAACACACAGAAAGCAAGGTTATGTACTGATTGGTTGACAAAAATGTTGTGAACAGAGGCTTGCAGTAACCGAACCCTGTATTTCCCCTAAGAGCAATAGTTCAGTATTCACTAATTCACTGTTTATGGTGACTTTATAGACCATACCTACTGAAAATAATGAGAAGTGTGTGTGTGTGTGTGTGTGTGTGTGTGTGTGTGTGTGTGTAGAGAGAGAGAGAGAGAGAGAGAGAGAGAGAGAGAGAGAGAGAGAGAGAGAGAGAGAGAGAGAGAGAGAGAGAGAGAGAGAGAGATTCTGTGCACATGCACACAGGAACCAAATTTTATGAAGCCTCAAAGACACTGCAGAGGTCATTCTGAGCAATCTGCCGATGTCTGCAGTAGAGCAGCAAAAAACACCTCGAGGCACGGCATCCACAGGGTCTTGGCCCCTGTTTAAATAACACTGACTTAAAGCAAAAATGTAAAATCTACCAAGTTTGTTTTTTGTTCTGTCTTTGCTTCTACTCTTTTTCCCACATAATGGTTAACCTCTCCCCAATTGAGGTATTCTAAACTCTAATGCCTTTTCAGAAGCACTTGCCCTAATCTTATAATCAGGCATACATATCTGCCAATTTAATTACTGAATGATCATTCTTGAATGTGAACCAGACTTGTGCTTGAACATCTTGCCTAAATTGTAGCATTACTTATTTGGAAAGAAGAGAGGATATTAAGCATCTGAAATAGGAATAAATTATCAGAATCAAAAAATAAACCAAATATAGATCATTTTAGTTGTGTATGTGCTGAGAAGAGAAGAAATACACAAGGGAAGAAAGCCTAGGCCTCAGTCTCCCCTCCAGGGAAAGCTAAAGCCTAGTTCTAGGAGCTGGGATGTTGGATGGGAGGGTCCCATCTTCCAAAAGAGTTTCTTCAAACCCTTGCTTCCTCCTAGCAATTGATTACAGAATATTTCCAAGAGAAAGGACAAATCAGTGGAATGACATTAGTGCTTGAAATTTTTATTTTATTTTATTTTTTTTAGTGTTTGAGCACTCTCCTTTAGAAATTCTTCATTTTTAATTTCACTTCCCAAAATTACTTGTTTATTTAATTGAAAATGACTTGCTTAGGGTATGACAGGATATGTTTAGAGCAGTGACAGAAGCTATAAAACCAAAGTCTACTGATGAAATGTCAATGTTTTCCTTCTATTAAATAAAAGACTTATCTGCAATTTAGTGAAATGAAGTGAGTGCAATACTCTTCAAGCCACACTTCAATTAGTTAATACAATTCAAATTCAGAAGTATATAGCTTGCATGGTAATAGCCTTGTCTTCTTAAAACTTACAACTCAATCTAAACCAACACTTGAAATTCATGTATAATAAAGGGCTAGGAAATGTTAAATTACAGTAAATCTGTCTGTCATGACCAATCACTATATATATTCATTCTTTTGAGAAGCTAAGGATCCTTCCTCCAACCTCCACAAGGTTCAGCTAGGCTCATTATTTAGGGGTAATATTTTGCAAAACAATGACATACACCTCTAAATAATTCAACAGTTCTTTCACTTTAGAATATTTTATAGACAAAAACCTTCAGATTTTTTTCTTGCACTAATTTGCTATTGTTTATGGCATTTCAGAAAAAAAAAACAACACACAAGTGGAATCTCAGTCTACTGTCTTCAAACCACATCATCTTTCAGAGAACCAAAACTACTGTCTTCAAATTTCTTCTCTCTTAATCTTGGAACTTAAAAGGGCTGTTTATCGACCAATTATTTCTTTTGAATTTTAAAAGTATTTATTTTGTAATATCATTTTGCAATTAAAAATTCAAAGGTCAAGGAAGCATGTAATAAACAAGAGAAAGTATTTTCTATAAGCCAATTCTACAAAAAAAAAAAAAAAAAAAAAAGTGTAGAATCTTTTCTTTTTAAAATGGAGTAAACTTTTTTGTAAGCAGACCTGCAACTGCTGACATAGGCTGGTCAAGATAATGAAGGACCAAACACAAAACTTCGCAAGTGAAAGTTAAACTGCTTTCGTACCACCTTTTAAAGTACTACCAAAAAACACACTGAAAGGGAATGAACAGGAATAATTCCAAATAACAACGATAAAGAGACTTCAAGTTTACCTGCTCGTCACCTACTAACTGAATTTGGGGCAAATTATCACCTCCAACACGTGCATGCTGAAATACATCGTTTTTCAACTAATGACAGAGCAGGAGCAAAGCCAGGTTCAACGCCAGGGGCTGCAGGGTCCGCGCCTGCGACGCGGGTGGAGGCTGGATGATGAGGCCAACGCATGACACCCGCCTAAACCACAGCTGGCAGAGCAGAGCCTCCATCCTGCTCGATCTGACCCTCTAATGAGTCACTGGCACACTCATAACCCACATCACTCGCTAGGACGTTTTCTATTTATTTCCTCGCGTCAAGAAGGACTGAAAATGACTTAAACTCGTCATTAGAGTTGCCAGCAGCAAGAAGAGCCGGCTTAAGAGCGAAAACTCGAGTTACTCTTTAAGAGCCCCCCCTGGCCCAACGGAGGATGCAGAGAGGAAAGAAGAATAAACCGAGAGGGCGACCAGAGAAGCGGGCAAGGACCGGGAGAAGCCACCGCCACACCCCAGCCCTACCTCACCTGCCTGCCCGAGCCTCCCCGGGCACCCGTACCTTCGGCCACTGACTCCTCTAGGGTGACCTGGTAGCGGCCGACCGCGAACACCCGGACCCCCACGGACGAGCTACCGGAGCCTGAGCCGGCCCCGGCCCCGCCGGCCCCGCCACCCGCCGCTCCGCCGCCGCCGCCGCCGCCGCCGCCACCGCCACCCTCCGACTTGGGCATTCGAGAGAACTTCTTCATGGTCCCGCCGGCGCGCTGCACGGCGCGGGGCGTGCGCAAGGGCGAGCGAGAGGGCGAGTCCCCGGCTCGGCGCGCGGCCGGCCGTCCGCGAGGGGTCGCCGCCCCTCGCCTGTCCGAGCGTGCGTGCGTGCTGCGGCCCGCCGAGCCTCACATTCCGCGCGCCCAGAGCGCACTGCCCGGCCCCGCCGCCCGCTCCGCGGCTCCGCTGCAGCTGCCGGGCTCCCGCAGAGGGCGGCGGGGAGGGCGGGGACGGGGCGGGGCGCTAGGGGGCGGGCCCGAGTGCGGGGGCGACTCCAAAGCCTCGGCGAGTGCCCGGGGCGCCCCCGCCTCTCAGAACACCCGGAGCGCGAGCCCGGGAGGAGGGCGCGAGGGAGGGAGATGGAGAAGGGGCGGGGCGGCCGGCCCCTCCTGGGAGTGGGCGGGGCCTCCCGCGACGCACACCGTCAGGACCGCAGCCCGCGCCGCCGCCGCTGCCCGAGCTGGACCCGCGCCGCCCGCCACTCGGGGCTGTTGGCGGCGCGGCGCCGCTGCCAACGGCTCTCGGAGGCCGGGCGCCCCGCGCAGGCGCGCTGCCCTCGCCGCCGGAAGTGACGGTTCCGGCTCTTGTCACGTGGAGGGGGAACCGGGGAGGTGATTGTTGGGGTTGGGGACGAGGGCGAGGCCCGGGTCCTGGGTCTGGGGTCCCGACCGGGATACCAGGCCAGACCCGTGGGACCCCGGCTTCGCGCAGGGAGCTCGCCCGGGACGGTCCCCGCGCTCCCGCGTGGCGGAGTCTGTCATGCCCGCGAGGAGTGTGCTACTCGGGGTGCTTAAAACTGCCGCCAACAACTTGACCCCCGCTAAGGAACTTTGCATCTCTAAGCCGGTTTTCCAGACCTTGTCCCCTGAGAAGCGTCTTCCGCTCGCCCACCCTGCGCGTGGGAGGCGGGCGCGCTCGGAATGGAGCGGATTCCCGTCACCGCTTCTGCAGCTGCGGCGTCGCGCTCCGACCGACGCCCGTGCTGGGAAGCGTCCTGCGGTTCATAAATCAGGAGTACCTTCCAAGTGTGTGTGCTGTGCAACAGCCGCGTGAGAAAGTCACAGCAGGTACCAAGACCGCTCACAGCCCAGCACCGGGGGCCAAGAGCACTTAACGGACTCGCCCAAGGTCACACAGCTGCCTTGTGGCAGAGCTGGGACGACAAGGTCCATTCTTCCGCACTTAGTTCCGTACTTTCGGCCATTCTGGAAAAGTAGGTTTGGGTCAGGTCATTGCAAAACGGGCGATTTAGGACTGTTTGGAAGTAAACCCAGCATTGGGTTTCCCCGTACCCACACCGTCCCTTTAACAGAGATTTGCCCATTGGAAAAAAAAAGGCCGTGGTGCACCCCTCATAAACTGCGGGCATCTCGGTGCCTGCGGGGTGAAGCAGGCCAAATGAGCGAGAGTGCAAGGGCGGGGTGAGGAAGGGCGAGTTGTAGGGTTTGTGTAAAGAGAGCAGCTGATTCTCAGCGCCAGACTGCTTTTCCCCCATGTGAATACAGGACCACTGTGAGAAGCCAGAAATCTGGGTAATTTTTCTAATACGGCATTTCCCAATTTTTTAAAATGTATGCCAAATAACTTGTGCCTGTAGGACTCTGGTATGCACCTTCTATGAAATATCCACCCCCATTTCTTTATTAAACTTTTCAATGAGATAAAGGCAGAAACGTGAGGAAATGTGCTAAGGCAAAAAACTTTGAGCTGAATTGTCTTCCATTCTTTCCTCCCTTTGCTATTTGAGGAGCAACTATTTCTGCCAGCACCACAGCAGTGCTCTGGATTTAGGCATAACCCACTAAGCTAAATTTCTTCATCAGGAGACCTGACCTTTAAAGTACATTCTGGGTCAAATGTATTTGTTTATTTATTACTGTGGGGATTCACTGTGGAGTCTTATTCCTATAACATTTGAATTACATTTTTCAAGCAGATTAAGGAGAAATTTAGTCATGTCATACAATTCAAAACCAGAACCAGTCCAGCATACAAAGTTTGGGCCTAATACAGCTTCACCTGATCACAAGGATAATCTCCTATGGTCAGTTTGGGAGCCAATTTACTGCAACTGCTGTGAAGGAAAATCACTTCTATGTACCCACAGAGCCTGGCCTCTGATACGGAAGTTGATAATTAGTTTAAGGCATAGACACACACACCCCCAAAACAATCTGTAACACCAGGCAACGTGTTCTTTAACTTTTCACTAAGCATGTGATAAAATTTGAATAGCTTCTGATCTTCACAGAATGTTAACTGCACAATATTCTATGACAGGTAATAACAAACATATAACTAATAACAAGAATCCCAAGCATTTACAAAACACTTTTACTACCTAAAGTTATTGATATCTACTGTCAAATTGTATCCTTCCAGCAACTTTGTGAGATAAGAATGAATATCCTTAAACCAATTTGCAGGCAGAAATTGAGATACTAATGGAGGACTGATAATTAGTAGAAAAATTATATTGAGAATTATAGTATTTTAGTTTTGCACTTATTGTTAGGCCATGGTTATAGAAGAATATCCAATTTGGCTTTCTGATGGGAAATAAAACCTCTAGGGAAAAAAAATGTATGGATAATGTAAATTATGACCACCTTAGAAACTGTCATTGAGGTGACCTACAATAATAACCCAGGTATAGTTTAATAAAGGTAAAAGAAATATAAATTACATTACAATTTTCAAATGGTTGTAGCTGTATTGCTATAAAAATAGTTGGGAACCACATGATGAACTTTTTAAAAATTTTATTGGGGTTACATTGGTTAATAAAATCATATAGGTCTAAGGTGTATAATACATCTGTATATTGTATTGTGTGTGCACTACCCCACGTCATGTCTCTCCATCACCAGTTATCCCCTCTTTACACTCTCCTGCCTCCTCCCACCCCTGAGGTTTTTGTTTTGTTTTGTTGTGCTTAATCCCTTTACCTTTCACCCAGCCCTCTACCCCTTCCCCTCTGACAGCTCTGAGTCTTATTCTGTTTTGTTTGTTAGTTTATTTTGTCATAATAAACTTTGTTTAAAACAGATTGTTTCCTTTTGTAAGGTTTGATATTACAGTATTCTGATAAAGGCAACATCATTGTAGCTAACTAAAGGATTCTGAGATCCTCAAACAAAAGGGATTTTGACAAGGGGAGGAGGGAAAATTATTATATTTTTATCTTCTACTAGAAAATTGTAACCCTTCTTGTTATTCAGACCCTTACCTATTTTTGCACTGAGCTGGCTCTCAAAGACATATATGTAAAGTAAGAAAGAGTGAGTGATTGACATGAATCAAACAAAATATATTTATCCCAGAGGCTTTGTCCAGTGCCATAATTATCTTTATAAGTCATCACTTCCAATGCCTGATTAATCATTTTTTCTCACAAGTCAATGTTTTCTTTGATGATGTGCCTTTGATCATTATTAGCCTCATGATGTTTTAGTATTAGAAATATTATTCTCCTTGCCCTGGCTGGTTTTGCTCAGTGGTTAGAGCATCGGCCCCTGGACCAATGAGTTGTGGGTTCCATTACGGTCAAGGGCACGTACCTCAGTTGTACCTCGGTTGCAGTTCGACCTGGCCCTGGTCGGGTCATGCAGGAGGCAACCAGTCAATGTGTCTCTCTCATGTCGATGTTTCTCTCTCTCTCTCCCCCTCCCTCCCACTCTATCTGTTGATAAATATAAAAAATATGAAAAAATATGCCCTGGCCGGTTTGGCTCAGCGGTTAGAGCATCGGCCTGCGGTCCAGAGAGACCCAGGTTTGGTTCCCGTCAGGGGCACATACCTCAGTTGCAGTTTGTCCCCAGCCCTGGTTGGGTCGCGCAAGAGGCAGCCACTCGATGTGTCCCTTTCACGTCGATGTTTCTCTCTCTCTCTCTCTCTCTCTCTCTCTCTTCCTCTCTCTCCCTCCCACTCTAGCTGAACAAAAAAAAATGGAAAAATGTCCTCAGATGTGGATAAAAAAAAATTTTTTTTTTAATATCAGGTGAGGATTAAAAAAAATATATATATATATATATATATTATTCTCCTTGCCTAACATTATTGCTTTATACCTAGTTAAATGCCCAAATCTTTGCTTTCCAAAAAAGTAAAAGTCTTAAAATCCTTTAAAGAATATATGTCTCCATTATTAAAAGAATTGGCATTTTATGTCACTGATATTTAAATACTGTATTTAAAGCACTCCACATTATCACTATACCTTATAAATTTTATATACATCTAAGAAAAACCAATCTCATAGTATGGTTTAAAATATCAAGCTGCTCACAAATATTCTTAACAGGAAAAATAACTCATTTGACATAAAATGTTTTTGTTTTTTTATCCTTACCTGAGGACATTTTTTGCATTTATCTTCAGATAGAGCAGGAGGGAGAGAGGGGGGAAGAGCGAGAGAGAGAAAAAACATCAATGTGAGAGAGACACATCAAGTGGTTGCCACCCACACGACCCCAACTGGGGCCAGGGACAAACTTTGTTCCTTTTTTTTTTTTTATCCTCACCCGAGGACATCTTTTGCATTTATCTTGAGGGAGAGAGGGAGGAAGAGAGAGAGAGAAACATCGACGTGAGAGAAACACATCGAGTGGTTGCCACCCACACGACCCCAACCAGGGCCGGGGACAAACTGCAACCGAAGCACACGCCCTTAGCGGGAATCAAACCTGGGCCTCTCTGGTCCACAGGCCAATGCTCTAACCGCTGAGCCAAACCGGCCAGGGCTCTTTTTTAATTCTCATCCGAGGATTTTTTTTTTTTTCCATTCCTTTTGGGAGGGAAGAAGGGAGGGAGGGAGGGGGAGAGAGAGAGAGAGAGAGAGAGAGAGAGAGAGAGAGAGAGAGAGGTATCAATGTAAAAGTCACATCCATTAGTTGCCTCCTGCCAAGTATTGAACCTGCAACCCAGGTACACACCCTTGACCAGAATCAAACCTGAGACCCTTCGGTCTGCGGACCAATGCTCTAACCACTCAGCAAAACTGGCCAGGGCTGAAATACTTTTTTATGATAGCATTTTCCCTACAACTTGACCATGCTTATAAAAAAGACTTCAAGAGGTAGGCTACTTGACAACCAAGAGAGATACTTTGATGCCCCACTCAGGTGAATGGGTTCCATCAGATACTCAGCACCTTAGCCTCACACCTCATGTCAGGGATACCTTTCTGCCTAGAGAAGTTATTTGTCCTAAATTGGGTTTATAGTCACATTCCTGGATATGTTCCTAACCTCTGTCTTCTTAATAGCCTTTGCATTTCCTTCCTATGGCCGAGTACTGCCCTATTCCAAGTCACATTTATGTGAAACTAGCAGAGTATAAAATAAGAACTAATTCTGATTAGGCACTTGCGATGTACCAGTGCTATTCTACAGTGCATTACATGTATTAACTCAGTAAATCTTCATGACAATGCTATCAGATAGCATTTCAGATTATTATTCCTACTTAGCAGATGAGAAAATTCTGATGTACAGAAAAATTAGGTTATGTGACTTGTAACAAGGTTTAAAACTAAGTAGTATGGTTCATAACTCATGCTGTTAACCACTACACCATGTAGACTTTCCTTGAAATATGCAATAAAATGATATATGATAGCTAAAATCTGAGGTAGTATGGTCCCCTCCTATGTCCTCTGGCCATTATTCAACTAACAAGTGTGCTGCCAGAACTCAGGGAATTCTACTATATAATAAGTGATATTCTCTTTACATTCTGACTAACCAGGTTTTTTTTTTGTTTTTTTTTTTTAACTTAACAAACACTTGCTGAATATCTACAACTGGTAGATATTCTGTGCATTGGGGTGGTGACTACACAAGGCTAAGATGAAGAAGATAAGGTTTCAAAGAGTTTCTATTCTTTGGAGAGGAGATAGAAGTATGTAGAGGGGAGAATGGGAATGGAGATAGAGCTGACAGTAAGCTCTGTAAAGAAATGATGAGCCTGGCTGGTGTGGCTCAGTGGTTGAGTGTTGACCCATGCACCAAGAGGTCACCGGTTTAATTCCTGGTCAGGGCACATGCCCAGGTTATGGCCAAATCCCCACAGGGGGCAGGGGGCATTCAGGAGGCTGCCAGTCAATGTTCTCTCTCATGGATGTTTCCATCTCTCCCTATTTCTCCTTCCTCTCTCTCTAAAATCAAAAAAAGAGAAAGAAAGAAAGAAATGATGAGCTCTAAGGTTATGCTATTATATGGTATGTTGACTTCAAAACTCCTGGCAGTATGGTTGATACAATGATCTTAGAAACTTGTGAGGACAGAAAAGCAGCTGTTCTGGATTTGGAAGCAGGTTAGTGGTTCCCATGGAAAAATCTTGAAGTCTGTCCAGATGTGTTGAACTCTACACTTCCACGACATTTACATACACACGTACAAAACACTATTCAAGGTACTGTAGAGGAACAAAGAGAAGGAAGGATTGAAGCTAAGTTCAGCTTTTGTTTCAACCTTTTATTAAAATTCACATCCTCTTTTTACTCAGACTTCTGCCAACTGTGGTAGAGACTATTTATTTAACATGTACAATGTGCTAGACAGTGTATGAACCAATACACAATAGAACCCATACAGTCTGTAAGAATCATGGAATTTCAGAGCTAGAAGGTGACATACTCAAACAGAGCAACTGAAAGAGGAACAGTAGAAAGAAACATTTATTGAGCACCTATGTGAACATTATGTTTAACACAGTATATTTGTTACTTAATCCTCTAACAAGGAAAGTAGATATTATTACCCCTGATTTAGAGCTCTCTCACTCCAGCCACCTTGAACCATTTTCATTTCTTACCAAGCTGTTTCAGCCCCCAGTGCTCAAGTTAGAATGTCTTGATCTTTGTCATAGTCACCTGACTCTTTGGGTGACTATGTGGAACTCCAGGGCCACTTCCCTTGTGGAAACTTTCCTGACCTCTACTATCTGCCAGACCTGGATACAGTGGACTCATTGGTACCCCACACGGTTCTTCACAGATTTCTACATGCCTATCTCCCTTTACTGCATTATAAGAGCTTTAAAGGGAAGGGGCCATGACCCATTGTTTTCTTAAAACCCAGTGCCAAGCACGTTCTTGACATACAGTGAGTATTTAATAATGAATGAATAACTTAGCCCCAAATCCTGTAAGTGGTAGAGTTGAGGGGTTGAGACCAAGTTCACATCTCAGATGTGTTTGAAACCTCAGGCTTCTTAGCCTACCTGCACCTGAGTTTTGGAGATGTTTAAAATAGGAAGAATTTGCTCTTTTTTATTTTGTTTTTGGTGGCACTACTGGTTTCTGGTTTTTGAAGTGGCAGCTTGGAGATGATGTGATCTATGAGTACTCAATACAATTGATACCAATCACAGTGCTGGACATATAGTAGGTAATCAAGAAAGTCAGCTCCCCTCCCCTTTCTCTATATCATCTTGTTCAAAATTATAATTGTAGTGAGAGGTGGGACCCAGATTACTCAGCTATGCTACCCTTTCATCACAGGTGTTTCACAGATACAATCTGTTGATTCTTATTTGGGGTATTAGGCTTCTTCACATTTATAATTCATTTTATTTTTTCTGTTTTGGAAGACTTTAAACCACAATTGTAATAGAGGACAATATAGGCAGTCTCGGGGCAGGGAGAGCCTTTCCTACCTGAAAGCTTCAGGAGGGTAAGAACCATGACTTCTTTATCTCTGTATATGCCAGTCTCCTAGCGAATGCTTAGTAAAGATTTGTGGAGCTCAAGTACATTGGCCATCTTAGACCTGGGTGGTTTCCTGGATCTTTGAGGACAGTCTTCAGGGAAGAAATACAGATAGCTGAAGAAAACAGGAAACGGGAAACTGCTCAGTGTATGGGAATATAAGAAAGGATATTCTGATTCTGGAGTGGAAAACCTAAAACAAAAGGGTACCATCAACAACATGGATGAAATGAGGTTATTATGCTAAGTGAAATAAGTCAGACAGAGAAAGACAAATACCATGTGATTTCACTTATATGTGGAATCTAAAAAACAAACAAAATGGAAATAAACGCGTAGATGCAGAGAATATTTTGATGGTTGCTGGGTAGGAAGGGTGTTGGGGGAATGGGTGAAAAGGGAGATGGGATTAAGAAATACAAATTGGTATTTACAGAATAGTCATGGGAATATAAAGTATGGCATAGAGAATATGGTCAATAATATTGTAATAACTATGTATGGTGCCAGATGGATACTAGATTTATCAGGGTGATCACTTTGTAAGTTATATAAATGTCTCATCACCATATTGTACACCTGAAACTAATATAATATTGTATGTCAACTGTAATTGAAAATGAAAAATTATTTTTAAGAAAGGTAATATCTCAATAGCATAAGCAAGAGAATGTCACAGGTAAAATCAACAAGATAAAGCTAGATAAGAGGTGAAAACTCTGAAACTTGAAGTCAATCTGAAAGCATAGTCTGAGGCTACAGTGAAGCCGGGTCCCCACCACTCCAAACAAACAAATCTGCTCCAAGAGACTGATTTTTCTCCAGGGGCTGAAATATCTCACCCTTTTCCTTTTGCTCTTGCTATTTCCCAGAACCTGAACATTGGTTTTTCCTCCTCATCCACTTTTAGATATATACAGTTTTCCCAACTTAACTTACCTCCTCCGGGAAGTTTTTTCCCAACTTCCCTTCTTCATAATACTCCATCATTTCTCTGAACAACCATAGCACTTTTGTCTGCATGCAAAGCCTAGCATACTGTTTTCTTTAACTGGTCAGTGTGTATAAGTCTTAACTGTCAAACAAAATACACTGTGTACAGTTTTCATTTTAAGGAATTCCATTGCATACATAGCCCAACATTAGGCACATTATAGGTGTTAAATGCTTATTGATTTAAAGTGCCTGGATAAAAAATGCCACTTTGAATTGACATTTTGAAATTTCATTTTGGGTTCACAGAAAGAAATTAAAGATGGATGCTTTGAGGGGACAGTTAAATTGATCAGAGTCTAGATAACCAAAGATAAATTTGACTGTACTGTTCTTTAAAGTTAAAGAGAAGTTCCTATTATAGGTCTTTCCTCGGAAAAATCTTTATGAAGTATGACCAGATGTTACAGAAAAGAGATTTTTATCATTTGTCTACACCTTAATGAGGATCAAACACCACCTTAGTGCATATTTCAAGCTATAATAAAAATTATATTTATGTACCCACTTCTTAAATTATATTTGCAAATTGCTTTTTGTTGACCTTCAATTATATTATTTGCATGTTGCTCTAAAAATAATATTCAAGGAAATCATTCTTAAAAGATAAGCATGCTTTTTTTAACCTTTTAGTTTTTCATACTCCAACACTATACCTTGTTTCTGTTCTCTCTCTTATCTGCTGACAGCAGTGGGCCTGCTTATATAGACAGATTAAAAACATTTTTTCTCTTACCATGACAACACCCAGCTAATGTTTACTGATAAACTAGTAGCAAGTTAGAACATCTGCAAGATGCAAGAGGAATTCACACCCCTAGGTAAGAACTTTAATTCGGTAGTGAAATAAATAGTATAGCTAAAAGAAATACATATACTGTCAACAATTTATTATAATTCTTTTCATTTTTATGCAAATGAAATAGCCTCTATTGAGTCACCATGTTGTATCCTTTCTATAGAGAAGCTCATTTATTAAAAGCTCTAAACTTATAAATTTAGTGTGTGTGTGTGTGTGTGTGTGTGTGTGTATTTCAGCAGCTGTGCACTAAAATATTCATTCTGTGTTGACAGACACCTAATTCAAATTATGCACACATATATAAACACACTTGATTAAAAATCATTATTATGAGATACTAATGCTGGTATTTTTTACCGAAGAGGATTAACCAACTATAGATTTGGCTCACTTAAACTTTAAACTCTCTTATAATAATATGACAATAAATAGATTGTCAAAACCTTCAAAATTAAGACAAGCAACTAAAATGGTCTCAATTTCACAAAACAATTTTTCTTTTTGTCAAATTTATCACTTGTTTTGATAGCATTTGCACACAGCCTCAAAGACAAAGAGTAACTTTAACAACTTGTCTGTCCGATGTAAGTAATTAATTAAATAGACACTTATTGCAGGCCTCTATTACATACACATGCACACAGCATTGTACTAGCCACATGGGAAAGTAGAAATAAGACATAACTTCCAAACTCCAAGGCAAACAAACACTGAATCTAGTGGGTATGGGCATGGTTTCTCAAGTTCATGATCATCCTGTACATCTTTTACATTTGTTCTGTTTTGACCAGCAAATTCTCTCTCCCCTCACCACTGTTACCTTTCTCACTTATGACCCATCAACTTTCTTATAATTATCATAAAGAATAATCCTCATTTCTCTAACAATGAACTCTAATTATTATCCTCTATGGTAATTCTCTGCACATCAGGGGTAAAACTGAATAGAAATGTGTAACATTATGTGTATTTTGGATAAAAATGAGCACCTTTAACAAAAACATCACTGTTTCAGTTTAATAAAAATATTAAGAATACAAACAAATTCCCTTATGTAAAAGAGGCTTGTTTTAAATTCTTCATCATCATAAGAATTTGTCATCAACAATTTCAGTACAACATTAATATTTCATGTGGTCACATCTCTATTCAAAAAAGGAACACTAATCACTAATTCAACCAATTCAATCTATTTGAATTAATAAGACTTTATAAATGCTCTCTAATTATGCACTAACTAAATTTTTACATTCTAAAACATTTTTTAAAAAGAAGCAAAATGCAAAAACTACGTGTACTTTTAGTTGTGATTGTTCAGGGGAAGTCTTTTATTCATACCTACCGATTAGGATTCCTACAGAATGTATAATCAAAATCAATTTCATAGCTATGCTTTATTCAGTACTCATGAATGTAGTAAATATTGTTTATAACAGCACTTTCACGATAGGATGTTATTATGTTGTAAGAAATACAATTTCTTAACCAGCAAGTTCTACTGGTTCTCAGGCATGTAAAGCAGTATATTTTGTGATAGAAATAGAGGAGAATGTAGCTTTTTTATTCATTGAAAAAAAGAAAAATAAAGATGAACAATTTTACGTAAATCCTATTTTATCAGATAAAAGCACGATATTATATAGACAACAGTGCTGGTTACGTTGCCCAAATCCTGATGCATGACAGTTCATTTAGTAGGCTGTGTGGACAATGCATGGCAGCTCTAAGACAAATTTAACTTCCTGATGATGCCACTATTTTTTTTTTTATCCTCACCTGAGGACATTTTTTCATTTTTTGTTCAGATAGAGTGGGAGGGAGAGAGAGGAAGAGAGAGAGAGAGAAACATCGACGTGAAAGGGACACATCGAGTGGCTGCCACCCGCACGACCAGCCAGGGCCGGGGACAAACTGCAACCGAGGTACATGCCCCTAGCGGGAACTGAACCCGGGTCTCTCTGGACCGCAGGCCGACGCTCTAACCGCTGAGCCAAACCGGCCAGGGCGATGCCACTATTTTGCTTGATTTGTTGGGCATGTTAAAATGTGGCATTTTTTACTAGAATTCCAGCAAAAGCAGAAAAAGACTTTGTTTCAACAAAACAATTACTGTCTTTCTAGCCCTGTAGACGTCAGCAGATGGGAACAATGTAAGTGTGAACAGAGATCGGCACCCCATGTCTACATGCTGAATTTATATTTTGAATCCTAATATCAGGATTATCTTTTATAAATAACCTGGGTCTTTTTCAATTCATGTTCAATTTACAGTTCATTATTCAATAAACACTTATTAAGCCAACCACTATGTGTGACTCTGCAAGGGATAAAATGATTAATGAGGCACATTCTCTTTATTAAGGAGTTACAGTCTAATGAAAGGACAGATATGTTCACATCTAACACAAGCCTAAGTGACAATAGAGAGAGGAAGTGCTAAAGGAGCAGAGTGGGAGAAGTAAATTTCCATGTATTAAGGAGAGTGTCATAGAGAAAGGGGCATTTGAGATGGACATTGGAGAAGAGCTGAGATTTCAACAAATGATCCTATAACAGGCTTAATCTGTCCCAAACCTCCCATTTCATCCTCCTTTAACCTGTTCTTTTTCTTTTTCCATAGCACTCATCTTCTAGTTTAGTTATTGTATTTATAGTGTATTTACCAACATCAACACCCCTGCCCCCACTGGAATGTAAATGTTTAGACAGGGATCTTTGTTTTGTTGATGGATGTACTTTGGTGCCTAGAATTTCCTGGCTTATTGTAGGCACTTGATAAATATATATGGAATAAATTAATGGGGGTAAAATATAAGTTAGCCAGGGAAGCAGAAAGTGCAAGGTATTTTTTTTCAAATAATAAAGGGGTCCAATGTGGCTGGTATGACTATGAAAGATATTTATGGTTATATTATGTAAATAGGAAGGAAACTAGATGTAGAATAAAATGGGCAAGGTTTTTTTTCTCTTTTAAGTAATGAAGCCAATTTGAAATTGATGGTGGAACTGTGATAACATGCATTTTATAAATAGTTGTTGAATCAATTAAATAACATGAAGCTCTAGTTCTGAAATATTTATAATTTTTAGCCTTTTTACATTTGCATATATTTTATCTTTACTTGGGCTTTGCTGCCCTAAAATTTTACTCTTGCTAAAGTTGCCTCTATATCATTTCAGTTTATTATTTTAAAAAACTGAATTCTATAAAGTGGATATATCCCCTTTAGCAAATAAAATGATGTTGAATGATTATATCCAACACTTGTCAGATGGTGTCTGAGTGTAACATAACATGCAATGTCAGGGTAAATATACTCTAATTTCAGCTGCCACATCAATTAGCTAGTAATGTTCCAAATTGCATTAACTCATAGAAAAAAGGATTGTCATAGGAATGGACCCATGAAGCTTAGAATCACTAAAAATCTACAGTATGGTAATAGATTGTTGTCCATTATGCAAATATGCCTTGCGAATAAATTCACATCCTTTCTATCCCCATAATTTACAGGGTCATGTATTCACCAATCTGTTTCATATTTTAATTTCTTCCCGTTTTTTAAATCAACATTTAATAGTGTCATGAACCATTTTGTTCAGTGTCTAGTTCACCCTTGTCCAATAGATTTTCTGAGACATTTAAAATGTTCTGTATCTGCCCTGGCCAGTTTGGCTCAGTGGTTAGAGTGTCAGCTCATGGACCAAAGGATTGCAGGTTCAATTCCCAGTCAAGGGCATGTACCTGGGTTGCAGGTTTGATCCCCAGCTCCAGTCAAGTTCATGCGGGAGATTACCAATTGATGTGTTTCTCTCACATCAATGTTTCTCTCTCTCTCCCCCTCCTTCCCTTCCACTCTCTCTAAAAATCAATGGAAAAATATCCTTGGGTGAGGATTAACAAAAAATTAAATAAATAAGTAAACAAACAAATAAAATGTTTTGTACCTGCACAATCCAATATGGCAGCTACTAGACACACATGGCTATTATTGAGCACTCAAAATATCACTAGTACAACTGAAAAATTGGATTTTATTTTGTTTAATTTTGATTAATTTAAATTTAAATACTCTCATATGGCCATTGGCTACCATATTGGACAACACAGATCTAGATGTTTTTTCAGAAGGATTACCAATGAGTACCTACTTATCCATTTGACAATTTTACAGAGTAAAACATATTGTATGGCCTTCCACATCCAGGAAGATAAACCACACTGAAATATCAATACATACCTATCAGAATGGCTGAAATAAAAATATAGTGATAACACCAAATGTGGAGCAAGAATGCAGAGAAAGTGGATAACTTGCGCCTTGCTGGTGGGAATGTAGAACAGTATCGCCACTCTGAAAAACAGTTTGGCAGTTTCTTTAAAAACTAAACATGCAACTGCTATACCACCCGGCAATAGCACTCCTGAGCATTTATTCCAGACAATTGAAGACTTGTGTTCATATGAAAATCTGTACATGAATACTTGTAGCCACTTTATTTATAATAGCCCCAAACTGGAAACAATCAGATGTCCTTTAACACATAAATGGTTAAACAAATTGTGGTACATTCATACCATGGAATGCTATTTAATAAAAAGGAAGGTACTACTTATACACTCAACAACCTATATGAATCACCAGAGAATTATGCTGAGTGGTTAAAAAAAGCCAATTTCAACAGACTAAACACTCTAACCTTAGATCAAATTATTTCATTTATATAACATTCTTGAAATGACAAAATTATAAAAATGTAGACTGCATTAGTGGTTCCCAGAAGTTAGGGAACTGAGGCAGGAGGGAAGTAGATGTGGCCATACAAGGGCAACATGAGAGTTCCTTGTGGTGGTGGAAATGTTGCATGTATTAACTGTGTCAATGTCAATGTTCTGGCTGTGGAATTGTGCAACAGTTTTGCAAGATGTTACCATTGGGAAAAACTGGGTAAAGATACATGGGATCTCTCTGTTTCATTTTTACAACTGCATGTGAATCAACAATCACCTCAAAATAAAAAGTTTAATTAAAAATAAGTATATTGCATGAGCCCATTCATGTTCAGCATTACTCAAGTTTATTACTTAAAAAAAGTTTATCACTTTTTAGTGAAATAAATTGAGACCTTATATTTTTACTTCTAGTTGCCAATTAAAAATAGTTTCATCTTAGTTTCATCCTTCTTAATACTATATTTCAGAGGAAAGTTTTATTAGTCTCATTTAGTAGAATTTCTAATCTATTGTTTAGTTAACAGTACTGTCTCATCTGATAACTGATGTGTATTTTTCCTTTAGAAGATACTTATTTGAGAAGTGTTTCTTCCTTCAGAAGTTCTTGGAATTTATATATTATTCAAGTCCTTGAAAAATGTTGTAATTGTTTCTAATTTATTAAACAGAGAAACTAGCTACTATATTAGAAGGCTTATCTTTCATCACTATTTTTAATTTCAGCAATGTCATAAAAGTTCGAGAAACAATGGAAAGTACAACAATTATCCCTGTCATCAATAAGTGTTTATATTCTAGAAGGAAGATATAAAGAGATAATTAAAATATATAGTGTGTCAAATAGAGATGAGTGCTCTGGAGGAAAATAAAGGCAGAAAATGGGGCTAGGAAGGTAGGTGGTTAGGTGCAATACCAAATAGTGTCATCAGGGAAACTTTTTAAAAAATCTTCACCCAGGGACCTTTTTCTATTTATTTTCAGACAGAGTAGGAGGGAGGGAGAGAGAGAGAGAGAGAGAGAGAGAGAGAGAGAGAGAGAGAGAGAGGGAGAAACATTGATGTGAGATAGAGAAATCGACTGGTTGCCTCCCGCACGGCCCTGACTAGGGCCGGGGACGAACCACAACCGAGGTAGGTGCCCTTCACTAGAATCGAACCCGAGAATCATTGGTCCATGGGCCGATGCTCTAACCACTGAACCAAACCGGCCATGGCAGGGAAACTTATTTTTAATGGTGAACAATCCTACTGTAGCATGTAAATTTTTCAAAGGTGATTATAATTCCCAGTAACGATCATAACTGTAGAACAGGAATGTGCAACCGTTCTCTCCACCGTGAGGCATGTGACTGATGACATTCGTGTGTCACACAGTCCCATAGCAGACCAGTGACCGGTGAGACTTCTTGAATGCTCCGTGTAATTCCTGATACCTGGCTATAATTCCACCTTGTTTTCTCTCAGGAAAATCAACTCACATGTCGATGAGAATGAGTGAGAATGTGTGCTATTGTGATAGTCCTAAATATGAATATGTTTTCAAAATATATAATTTTTAAAAATTGAGTACTTTATTGCTTACAATATACAACTGACTTCAATATATCTGAATATTGAATCACTGCCATTGAAAGCAACACTAATGGCATGTGTATAGTAAAATCTAATTGGTAGATGACATAGTTCCTACTAGTTCCTAGGGAATAGGCAATTACATGTTGATCTTACAAATAAGGAAGTTGAGAACAAGGGCAAAAATGATAAAATCAATAGTTTTAGTATAGTTTCAGATGAACTCTCTTGATGAATACTTCAACAGAAGCTGAAATTTGGCATTAAAGTAGGCAAATACTCAGCAGACTGGATGACTGAATTCTGCTGCCTGAGTGGGCAAATTTTTCTGGCTTAAAAGTTAAATAAATCAATTGTAATTCTATTCCTACTCAGTATTACCACTCACCGGTTCAAAACATTTCAAATGAAAAATGTCAAGCAAATAATTGCATCTAACCAAACAAAGCCCAAAGTAAAAATGTCTCACCATAGGAGTTATGTTCAACGCAGTAAAGGTTTATGAAATGCCCTCTATGGGATAAGCACTGTGATGTGCCCTGGAGGCCAAAGACAAAATTAAAACAATGTTTTTGGTTTTTATTGATTTAAAGTAGATCTAGTTGGTTAATGTGCAGTCTACAATGTCAGCCTTGATGTTTCCTGTGTGGTAGATCCATCATGAATCTGTGTAATTAGATCTTGATTAAAAATTTTCAGGAGGAAAAAAAATCTAATAAAATGAATGATGATGCCAAATAAGTCGTTTCCATTTGAGGGGATGAGTCAAGTGTGGAATAGGGGTCTAAGTGAGAAATGCCTTTGCCCTATACTGTGCTGGTCGTGCTAGCCACCCCAAGTCCTAGTTTCACTTCACTGCTTCCATGAAATGGTCCTCAAAGTGTCAGTGATCCCATCTCTGTAGTGTCACAAAATAGGTGCTTAATACATTTTTGCTGAACAAATTAAGGAATGGGTCTAGCATTTCAGCTTGAAGGCAGTTCTCCAAGATCCTGTAACCCAAGTTCAAAGTTGGCTGATGCTGAAACTCCCAGGGTCTCCTGCCCTGGCTGTGGGCCCCACACAGAAGACAATGGGAGTGACATCCTCAGGCGTGTGACCCTCGGCAGTACAGTGCTTCCTCACAGAGCTGCAGAAAACCCCCATTTCAGAACAGGAGGCCTGAAGCAGGAACTAGAGCTCGATAACTGCTACAACTTCTGCAGATAATTTAGCTGTTTGGAAGAGATCTAGCCGCTGTTAAATGGGCAGATTTGGATAGAATGAAAATAAAGGAAAAGCTTAAACCCTACTTTTTTTCATTTCTTTTAGGCCTTCGGGGTCAACTTTATGATTGCAGTGGGTTCTGAAAGTTAGCAGTAGGCTCAAGTATTGTCATCAGAATATTTAACTTCCCTGAATCCTGAATGAATGAAGGAGCATCTTAAAAATTACCTGTATCTTCATCCAGTTTGATCATGTTTCTCATGCAAACCCAAGCCATAATGGGAAACTCCTCAATGTGGTGCCTGAGCTCCCACTGTGATAGGTTGTATCTTGCTCTACCGGGTAGATGAGGGGTTCTCTGAGGTCCCCATGGCTGCCTCAATGCCTGGCTTTCAAAAGCTTTAAATGGACTTTCTTAGCTCTTTGGCTTAGAGGTATAAGAGATACAATGGGATTTCCTGAAGCTTAGAGCTGAGGCCACAGAACACCATTCAGTTCTGTCCCTCTCTCCGTGCTCCCCAAAAGTAATTTAATTGACTGTTCATTCATTGTCCTAGTCAACAGGAGATGACAATTAGGGGTACATATGCACTTGGAAATGCTGAGCATATTTTTTAGTCTATTCTAACTCTTGGATATGTGTTCCAGAGCAAGCAAAAGAGAGTTATCTGCCAAGGTTGTTGTGACCGATGAAAACCCCCCCTCCCTCCCTGAAGAAAGCATAATTCTGCACTTAGTTGGCCACCCTGGTGGCAAAGAGGTTCAGTAATGTAAAATGCTTCTAAATGTTGAGTTTCGAAAAATGCCAAATGGATGACACTAATTCTTAAGACTTCATCACCCCATGTGTTATGTCTAAATTAGCATATTTGCATATTTTCACTTCACTTCTATATTTAATGGAAGCACACTTAGTCTACAAAACTGTAGCCTTGTGAGTCTTATTTCATGGTTAAGAATCTTCACAGGTCTTCAGTGTTTATTTCTAGAACCAAAAAAGATGTATGTTGCCCATGTTATTATGAGCAACATAAAATTAGGGATTCATTCATTCTTTTAGTAATTATTTGTTGAGTGTTTACTATGCACAAATCACTAAGTTTAAATTAACTGTATTTTGGCATCTTTTTTTCTATTTATTGTTCTTGATTTTCATGGGTGGCTGAATTGGCTGAACTGGAGTTTATCACATGCAGATACTCTGCTGGTTTGATCAGGCTGCACTTTTCTCTGTTTTTTTTCTACATTAGCAATAATGGCTATGTTATGTCTTTTGCTTTAAGTAAACATTTCTGAGTGCTAGTAATATGCAAGTAGTTAAAATTTTAAGTCAGACACTACCTCTAAGTTTCCTCATTTATTAAAAAGAAGATAAACTTCAAGACTCTTTTGCCCTTAGCCTTTTAGGATTTTATGATGTTAGTTTATAAATATTGACTATAAAGGAAAATATTTTTGCAAGCAAAGTTCTAGGGAGTCTTTGGTAAAACTAAGTAGGTGAAATTTATCTCCTGTACTCAGTTCTGCTAACATTTCTCCTTCTGTTTTAAGCTCCCATCTCTCTCACAAAGGCCCAATATCCCTGCCTGAAATGGGAACAGTAAGGAGGACAAATCACAGTTCTGTCACTCAGTAGGGATATAGCCTTTCTTATCCCCTAAGCCTAAGATTCCCCATCTATAAAATAGGGATTAGCACACTACTTTCCTCACATAGTCATTGAAGATTAAATAAAACAGGGAACATGAAACACTTAGCACATGCCCATGTACACATTAAAGATCAACAAAAAGCTACTAGCTTCTTATTTTGCCAGGCAAAGACATTAAAGAAAAAAAAACACAACCTCCACATACTATCACAACCATTTCATAAAAGATACGACATGGTACCCTCCAAAAAGGAGGACGTGATCTCAGAACTTGTGATTTTAATTTAAAATTTTGCTACATTGTCTTTGTTCATATATCACCATAAATGTATAAAATTGTTATCTTGGACCAACTTTTAATTTACAGTCCCATGTTTGAAAACCACCATAGTGACCTTTCCAATTCTCTTTTCCATCAAAATTTACCTACCATGGTCTCACTCCCTTAAAGCCAGTTCTCCTGTCTGAGTTTACAGCTCACTGGCCTATCGTCAATGCTGCTGGATAAATGTATTCATCTTTTTGAGGAGATATTTATATCCTAATATAGGGCCTTTATCCAAGTAAGTGATAGTATAGTGGTGGGAATTTTAGAACAGTTCGCAGTTCTGGGGTAAGACGATTTGGGTACAAGTACACTTTTCAGCATCCTGAATGTCCACCTTCTCTACCTATGTTGATGGCTGACCCTATACCCAACCTTCCTTAGGTTTAGGAATGTCAGACCTGCCACAGATAGCCTGGGCCTTTGAGTGGTTTCTTCAGCAGCCTCTGCAAGCCACACTTATAAATGAAATAGTGATGAGAGGTTTTCCTGGTCAATTTATGCCACTTCTCCCAATGAAAACCTATCATCTTTAGTAGATGTTTGACCTGTCATGACACTGATGGAAAAAGAAATTCCTTTTGAGTAGGTTTCTTCCACGGATTAACATGAAAGAGGAACATAGTGCCCCAAAGGCTGGCTCACACAGAGCAGGCCACTCACGGTGGTCAATAATGCACGCGCTTCTCCAGCGACAATGGCAGTAGTTCTAACACAACAAGCCTACGTTTCATGCCATATGTCCTAATGGTAAATGGACAGTTAGTACATCGTGCACTTTAATGCCACAGTGAAGAGTGTGGGTTCAAGGTCAGAAGGTCTCGATTCAAATCTAAGAGTAGACACTGATCAGCTGTGGAAAATAGTTAATCTCTCTAAATTTCAGTTTCCTGAAAATGGGGTTAAGAATAGTACCTACATCACTGGCTTGTTATGAGGATTAAACGCGGTAACTCAGGTGAGACGCTTTGGCACAATGCCCGCCCATGGCAAGCCCTCTGCTAATATTAGCTTTATTGTTATGTGCACTGTAACAAGATGTGCCCACTTCACTGCCAGCTTCATTAACTACTTATAGTAAGTATATTTGCTGTTTTAGTCAGAACATACTCCGAAGTCAAAATATATGCAAACTCAAGTCCAGATCTGAGCAAATGCAGGACATATCTCGGAGTTCCCCTTTTCACAGGTTCCACAGAAACATCCCAGCCTTAACAGAGCTGCATTTTACTTCCTCAAATCACCTCTCACTTCTCTTTTGTTGTTAATGTCAGACCTGTTTCGCTCAGATTGTTTCTAAGAGAGAATTTCCTTTGTTGTTGTTGTGTGTGCTTGGGGGTTGGGACATTGTGATTGATAGCACATTCTTTCACCAGGAGCAAACATTACTTGGGTTGTCTAGTGGGTGAAACATTTCAATTCACATTGTTTCCAAAGAGTGATGCTCAATGAGTTTGTTTTGAGGTTGTCAGACTTCATAATTACAGTCAATTTTCAGTTATCCACGTACATTAAAGAGGCCATGAGTACAGATAACAGAAAAATTACAGATTCTGCAATTGTGGTTAACCATCCAGCAGAGATGAGTCAAACTTCTATATATACCCAGTGGCAATGCCAGCTGGGTTGAAGGAATTTCGCCTCTATAATCTCCTTGAAACCCTTCTTAGGTATGGATTTGACATTTTCTCAATCTCACGTAAAGTGCTAAGAGTCCTTTCTACAGCTTTGCGTCCTTTATTCCAGTGAATCTGTGGCTCCTGTGTTCCTGTAAAGTATAAATTCCAGAGCTGGCTCTCTCATAGGTCTGGGCCCTTCTCAGGCAGCGTGTCAACCATGTGGCCAAGCCGTAGCACATACGATTGATCTCCAGTGCACACAAGCCTGAGAGTGATAGCTATACCTCTGGCCTGCCTCAACACATAAAACTAAGACTAGTTCCTAAGGCTAACTTTAACACATAAAGAGGGGCAAAGTGGAAGCTGAGGCAGCCTACGTATGTCAACTGTGGAACACTGAGACTGTTAGACATGTCTTCTTCACACCATCTTCTCTAGCTTTTACCACTGATTTTGTCCCTTGGGGTCTTAGAGAAAAATCTATTTTCCTTCTTTAAATATTTGGAGAAAGCTCTTATAGCCTGTCTGGCATTAAGAACTGTATGACCTTGGCTAAATTACTTCATCCCTCTGAGCTTTTTTTTTTTTTTAATTATAGAAAGGAGGGAATTAGAGTAGGTGATCTACAACTGACCCTTTAATTTTAATATTACGATTAAACCTTGAACAACATGGGTTCGAACTGCGTGAGTCCATTTATACATAAGTTTTTCAATAAATACCTGTACTGTTTTCTATCCACAGATGCAGAGGGCCAACCATACACATAGATCT
Organism: Tadarida brasiliensis; assembly: GCA_030848825.1. Lineage (NCBI taxonomy): Eukaryota > Metazoa > Chordata > Mammalia > Chiroptera > Molossidae > Tadarida > Tadarida brasiliensis. Next base: position 55,530,957 of record CM061257.1, on the reverse strand, counting down.
ATGTCATTCTATATAGGGGATTTGAGCATCCACAGATTTTGGTATCCACTGGATGTCCTGGAACCAAGCCCCCAACAGATACCCAGGAACAACTAAGTTTTGGGCGAGTCAAAAATTATATGTGGATTTTTTACTGGGAGTGGTGGCACTTCGAGCCCCCGCATTATTTAAGAGTCAACTGTACATAATTCTACAAAAAATCTCTTTTGATGCTAGTTTAGAATGGTCTGTTAACTATATACTATATACTATACTAGACTATACAATGTGCTTACCATGCACGATATCCAATTTAATTCTTATTATATTCCTATAGGGCAATTATTATTTTTGTTTATGAGTGAGGAAACAAAGGGTAAAAGAGTTAAGCAAACCACATCCCAAGTTTCTGGTATAGCCCTCTGCTCTAAGGTTTCATCTCCATCTTATGTTTTATTGAGAAAAATTTTTGAAATCCCTGGGTTTTGTTCTCCAACTCTAAAATGGGCTCAACAGCAAGACCAACTTGACCTTCAGTTCAGCAGACAGTACGACACGTTCTGTGGTCATTGCCAAGAGATGTGGCGAAGCGGAGGGAGTTCACTGTGGAGCCCTGGGTGGAGGCTCATCCAGCAGGGTCAAGGCGTGGACGGTGATAAGAAATCAGCACCCGAATTCATAAACATGTGAGCCTGTCACAAGGACATTAAAAGACTAAGAACATTGTTTTATACAAAGGCAATCACTCCTCCGGCATTTGGTCACCAGGGCCTGCCATATGCCAGGCATTGAATTAGTCACTTTTACTTAAAATTTCTCACTTATGCCCTGGCCGGTTTGGCTAGCGGTTAGAGTGCTGGCCCGCGGACCGGAGAGTCCCGGGTTCGGTTCCGCTAAGGGCATGTACCTCGTTTGCAGTTTGTCCCCAGCCCCTGTTGGGGTCATGTGGGTGGCAACCAGTCGATGTGTCTCTCACGCATCGATGTTTCTCTCTCTCTCTTCCTCCCTCTCCCCTTCCCACTCTATCTGAAGATAAATGCAAAAATGTCCTCGGGTGAGGATAAAAACTAGTAGACTTAACTAGTAGATCTCTTGAGATCATAAGCCAGGTGGTTATAGTGATTCAATAAACTCCCTGTCTAGTACCTGGGAGAATAGAATGTTGCTATGGAATTACACACATGAGAATACCAGATGAGAATACCAAGAAGGCATATAAACAAATATTGTCAATTCTTTTTATTTTTTTATCCTCACCCATTCTTGCATTTATCTTCAGGTAGAGCGGGAGGGAGAGAGAGAAACGATGCAAGAGAGACACATCGAGTGGCTGCCACCCACACAACCCCAATCAGTGCCGGGGACAAACTGCAACCGAGGTATGTGCCCTTAGCGAGAACCGCCCCCAGGACTCTCCGGTCTGCTGGCCAGCGCTCCAACCGCTGCACCAAACCGGCCAGGATATTGCCTATTCTTACAGCACATTTCTACATTCTGAGGTTTATTTATGCATGGAAGATACCATTTACCCCTTTCCCCAATTCCTGCTATTTGACAGGCTTTACATTTTTATTCTAATGTGAAGTTAAAATTTTTCAAGATATGGAGAATTTTGTGATTCCTTGAATCCATTAATGATGTCTGGCATGTTTTAAAACTAGGATTAAAATCATTGAACAAGGAAATAAAGTTGGATTTGGCTATGAAATTAATTACTAAATCCAGCTTTTTGGTCCACTGCTTATTTTTAAGATCTGTCTGCCAATTCACATTTGGTTCTGTGGCAGGCTTCAAAATGTTTTATTAAAGTAATTTTTTTTTATTAGTAATACGAGTTAACAAGAATCTCAGAAATGTCTTGGTGTGACATATTATGACTTTCAGATGACTACACCCACAGAATGGCAAAAGCTGGGATGTGTATTTCACTGAAAGTAACCAGAAAATAACAGGGAGAAACACGAAGTAATTAATTGCTATAGAATGCATGTTAATATCTCTTGTCATTTATGTATGCCCTTCAAGTTATCTATTGCTATATTATAAACTATACCAAAATGTAGTGGATTGAAACAACAAAACTTTTATTATATCTCATCGGGAAATTGGAAAGGGTTTGTCTAGATGACTCTTCTGTTCAATGCTCAGGCTTTGTGTACATGCCTGGCACCTTGATGGGATGGCTGGAAGACTGGGCTCAGCTGGGCCCCTACTCCTCTTCATACAGTCTCAGGGCCTCTCTCTGTTTCAGGGTAGCTAGACTTCACACTTGGCAGCTCAGGGCTCCAGGAGCAAGTGTAACAAGAGACAAAAAATAAAAATGGTTGTTTTCATCGTATTCTTTAATCAGAGAATCAGATGGAGTATAGAGTCCAACTCCCAGCAGGCTCATCAAAGGATCTGTGGCCATCATTAATCTGAAACATAGGCCAAACTCTTGGGCAGAAATGTTTGTGTCATGAAGGAAAAAAATACAAATGTTCTACTGAACTTTTGAACAGGTTGGTCCTTTGATATATAACTCCTTTTATTCAAGAAGTCAAAGTGATACTATAAAAATGTATACAGTGTGACACATCTCTATGAGGTCATTTTATGAAAGAAATATGTTGGTTCTGACTCTCCATTTGAACGTTTCTTTTGTTATCTTTTGCACTTTCATTATTACTTTGTTTTGTGCTTACTAGCATTAATAGTTAATATTTGAAAAGTATCTCTAAAATAAGTACCAAAATAAGCAATACAGTATAACAAACCTGCCAATACTAATGACACAGTGATCAAGATGACCCTGGTTGCTCTTCACCGTCTGGTGATGGTAGAAATGTGTCTTTGCACTGAGCAGAGCGTTGGTTTTTGTTTTTGCTTTGGGGCCTTTGTGCTCCCCCCACCTTTTTAAAATTACACTTTACATTCAATATTATTCTGTTTTAGTTTCAGGTGTACAGCTTAGTGGTTAGACAATCATATACTTTACAAAGTGTACCCCTCAATATTTCCAGTACCCGCCTGGCACCATACATAGTTATTACAAAATTATTGACTACATTTCCCATGCTGTGCTTTACATCATTGTGACTATTTTGTAACTAACAATTTGCACTTTTTTTTTCTTTATTGATTTTAGAGAGAGAAGAAGGGAGAGGGAGAGAGATAGAAACATCGATGAGAGAGAACATCGATTGGCTGCCTCCTTCATGCCCCCCACTGGGGATCGGGCCCACAACCTGGGCATGTGCCCTCACCAGGAATCGAACCAGCAACCTTTTGGTGCATGGGTTGATGCTCAACCACTGAGCCACACCGACCGGGCCAATTTGTACTTCCTAATCCTTTCCCTTTTCATCTAGTCCCTCAACCCCTCTCCCCTCTGACAACCATCAGTCTGTTCTCTGTATCTATTAGTCTGTTCAATTTTATATTTTTCTTTAGATTCCACATATAAGTGAAATCATATGTCATTTGTCTTTCTCTGACTGACATATTCTACATAGCAGAATACACTCTAGGTCCATCCATGCTGTCACACATGGTAAGATTTCATTTTTATGGTCAAGTAATATTCCATTGTATATTTATAAAACCACCTTTTTATCCACTTGTCTACTGATGGGCACTTGGGTTGTTTCCATGTCTTGGCTATTGTAAATAATGCTGCAATGAACATAGGGATGCTTATATTCTTTTGAATTCATGTTTTGGGTTTCTTCAGATTCAGAAGTGGAATTGCTGGGTCATATGGCAGTTCCATTTCTAATTTTTTTAGGCCCCGCCATCCTTTTTTCCATAGTGGCTGCACCAATCCGCATTCCCAACTATCTTTGTTCTTATCTATGAAGTTTTATAAGTTCTAAAGTACTTTAGAAGAGTTTCCGTTTTAAGTTTTATTTGGGTGATGCAAAGGGAGCTCTGGGGAGATGCTTTCAACTTTAACCTTGTTTTTGACTCTTCCCTTTTATGCCTCTTCTGCAAAAATATTGACCCTTTCTTAGAATATCAGTGGCTTTGTCCCGCCAGTGTGGCTTAGTTGGTTGCGCGTCATTTTGTGTGTGCACCTAAATATCTCAGTTCGATTCCTGGTCAGGACATATATCTGGGTTGTGGGTTCAATACCAGGTTGGGGTACATACGGTAGGCAACTGATCAGTGTTTCTGTAGCACATTGATGTTTCTGTCCCTCTTCCTTCCTCTCTCTAAGCATGTCCCTGGGTGAGGATTAAAAAAGAAAAAATCATGTGACCCATCTCACATAACAAATATTTAATAAAAATTACATTTTAATGTAAAGAATTATTTTACTTCATGTAAACAATGACTTCATTTCAGGGAGATAATTATACACATACATTCCTCAATGCTGTATGTTTTTATTTATTTATTTTTCTTTACAAGCAAGCAGTAAGATAGAGTAGGGGTTGGTAAACTATAGCCTGGTGGTCAAATCCAGCCAGCTGCCTATTTTTGTAAATCAAGTTTTATTGGAACACAGCCATGCTCATTGGCTTACATATTGTTTATTACTGTTTTCATGCTACAAGGGCAGAGTTGAATATTTGTGCCCAAGACCATATGGTCTGCAAGGACTCAAATATGTACTATCTAGTCCTTTACAGAAACATTTGTTGATGCCTGTGATAGTGTAATTCTTTTGGAATTGTCTTAGGAAACATATTTATTTTTATTTGTTTCAAATATACTCATTTTGTTGTGGGTAATAAAAGATTAAACAAATCACAGCTTTTTAGTCTCATGGATAAATAGACAAATGTGCTATAATAAGCAATGACTTCGTAGTGATAAGAGGGTCCTCCCCTGTACTGTGTTCCACTCACTTAACTTTTGCTGCTGATCTGACTTTTATAATTGACTGAGTAGCTTGAAACAAAGGCAGCCTCAGAGCTAAGACACATGAGTGTAAAAAGAACAAATGAGTCAGACAAGGGAAGTCATGGACATGGCGGCTGAAATTATGATATCAATTTAGTCGTTCTGTCCCTGTTTTTGAAGACTTGGTTCTGACTCACATTATATGCAGGCATGAAGGGAACTTCAGGGAAATCTATGGACTTTTTAGAAGGAAATGTATACTTGTCCACCTCCTGCATTTATTAGGTTAATCTCTGTCTACATATGAAAACAGAGGGTTGCTAATTCCCAGTGTTAGCTAGGGCATAGGCAAACTAGCCTTCTTATCACTATTTGTAAGAGCATAATTTATTTCAATGTTTCTGTTTCAAAAGCCTTAATAATTATCTTAAATTCCAGTGCTAATATTTCTCTCATGAAATAATCAAAAGTAGGTATAAAAATTTATTTACTAAGACTTTTATTACAGCTGCATTCATAATAACTAAACACAGGCAACAATTTGTATATCACCATAAGAGACTAAATGTAGCCCTGGCCAGTTTGGCTCAGCGGTTAGAGCGTTGGCCTGCGGTCCAGAGAGACCCGGGTTCGGTTCCCGCTAAGGGCATGTACCTCGGTTGCAGTTTGTCCCCGGCCCAGGTTGGGTCGTGCGGGAGGCAGCCACTAGATGTGTCCCCTTCACATCGATGTTTCTCTCTCTCTCTCTTCCTCTCTCTCCTTCCCACTCTATCTGAACAAAAAATGGAAAAATGTCCTCGGGTGAGGATAAAAAAAAAAAAAAAAAAGAGACTAAATGTAGTAGAGTAAAAATGGTAATTAGTTGTGCATAATACTGAGGGGGTAAAACAAATGACAAGGTAAGACATACAAGTTTAGCCTGATTTTATTTAAACATATACATAATTTATGCATAGAAAAGCCCCAAAGGCACACAATAAAAAAAAATGGTAGCTATACTTGATTACAGTTGAAAAGATGGGATTATTTATGGATAATTTCATTTTGTTCTTTGGATTTTTTTTTTCATATTTACTAACTTTTCCATAATAAGCATGTATTGCTTTGATTATAATAAAATAACAACAAATATTTAAAGAATTTTTAAATATCCTCAACTAATCAACTGTTTATCTTGACTATGTGGTTAAAAATAAAAATAAAAAGGCTTTTATTGATTTTTATGGAATTTACTTGGTTGGATGAATGCATATAATTAAATGGGTATTTAATTTCTCTGTCTTCTAAGAATTGGTACAGATTTTGAGATAGTGTCTATTCTATATCTCAGTCCTAAATTTACTAATTTTTAAGGCTAAAATAGAAAATGTTTTCCAGAACTAAAAAATTAGGCACATTATTTTTTAATAAGAATTTATAATTTAGTATTTATATTACTTAACTTCTGATGATACTCAGTTATAGTTATGGAAAGGATAATATTCAAAGAAAATAAGATTGGAGACACAAGGACAGCCTTTCAAAGTTTAATGTGTATCATTTAGTTACATTTATAAAAGATGGTGCACAGCAATTGTTTGCTTAAATCCAAGACAGGACCAGCTTCCCTCACCAGGTGAATCAAGTCAGTTTCAGTAAAGAGTTCAGTCTGTGAGGCTTCAACCGTTTGGAGCCAGAAACACCTGCCGGCCCTCTATGACGATAACCGGGATGAATCCGTCTTGCAGGCCACTGAGCAGCCAGTGATATTTCAGAAACTACATATTCTATTTCCCTCTTTTGGGTCACTTAGCTCTCCCTTCAATCACTACTGATCAGATGGTTTAAAATTTAAGCAAGTATTTTTTTATTAATCTAGCTACAAAATTGATTTTCTTCTAATGAAAGGCACACGGAAGATGCGTGAAATACAAATGTAAACAGAGTAATCTTCTAGCAACGATGAAAGAAAATAGAATATTTTCAACAACCGGTGGTAAAGCAGATTGGATTACAGGAAGTATGAATATTTATTTGGAAAAGGATAATCTTAGCTTTGGCCAAAAAGGTAACCAGGAACAACACTGGGCATAAATACAAAGTTATCTATACTCACAGCTCTGCTAGAAGTCCAAACAAAATTTCTAGAAGAACTTGCCCAAAATTATGAGTCTCTCAAAATTTGGGCTAGGTGGCTTATTTTACTTGAAGCCCCTTTTGGGATTTTCAATGAGAAAACTAAAGCAACAACTATATCAGGAATTGGTGTGTGCTGGAAAAAGTTTGAAGTGAATATTTTATGGGCTAAATTTAAAACAAAACAAAACCTTCCATGTTTTCAATACTACATTTCAAAATTTTAACAAATGTTATTTGACCTTGGTAGCTTCTCTTGCATTTCAAGATGTTTTTATTTTTATTACTTGCAGTCAGATCTCACAGAGGAAAGAAAGTGTTATTAAGCGTTCAAGGTGAGAGAGCTAGTATTTGTCATTTAATTTCAATACATAGAGCACTTTTACCACTTTTTAAACCTTGAACAAATCCATACTAATAATGCACTTGGTTTCTAGTGCATGGAAACAGGAAGAAAGAAATCCTTGACAAAGATCTATATTTTAATTGTGGTATGCTCTCTTACTGTGGACACATTAAAACTTTCCAGTTAATTATGGGGTTAACCTAAGAGATGACATCTTTTCAGTATCACATTTATTGCTTCAAATCCTTGCATTAACAATCTTAGTAGAACACCTGATACCTCATCCAGTGGGTTCTTCAACGTGAAGTTTTTTAAGGTGATCATGGAGATGCTGCCCTCCCTGAATGGAATGTCATACATGCTGTTTGTGCATATTACCTGATACTGACTTTTGTCTGACAGCATCTAGCACTTATTAATGTGACCTTCACTTTTGATCAACCACAGATATTTTATGATGCCCATGAAAAGCAGGTGATTTTATAAATGCCAGGCATATTTTCCCCCAAAAGATTCTAAACTCTTTTTTCTCTCTACCTCACTTTCCATGTAAGAGAGTTCATCAAACTCTTATCTACTGGAATACATCTTATACTGAAAAAAAAAAAAATAGAGGCTTTGAAGTTACTGAATGTCTCTGCCCCCTCTCTCCCTCCTTCCCTAACTGCATAGGTTGAAATCCTAATCCCAAAGGCGGTGGTATTAGGAGATGGGGTCTAATCCCTCACAAATGGGATTTGTGCCCTCATAAAAGAGGCCTCAGAAAGATGCACCCTCCCTTCCACCAAGTGAGTTTACAGCAAAAAGATGGTCATCAAAGAACTGGGCTCTCAGCCCTGGTGTGTGTGGCTCAGTTGGTTAGAGTATCCTCCCACACACAGAAAGGCCTCGGGTTTGATTCCTGGTCAAGGCACACACCCAGCTTAGGAGTTTGACCCTTGGTTGGGGTGCATATGGGAGGCAACTGATTGATGTTTGTCTCTCATCTCTCTCTCTCCCCTTCTCTCTCTCTCTAACTCTCCCCAAGATCAATAAAAACATGTCCTTGTCTGAGGATTAAAAAACAAAGAAACGCCCTGGCTGGTTTGGCTCAGCGGTTAGAGTGTCGGCCTGCGGACCAGAGAGTCCCGGGTTCGGTTCCCGCTAAGGGCACGTACCTCGGTTGCAGTTTGTCCCTGGCCCCGGTTGGGGTCATGTGGGTGGCAACTGCTTGATGTGTCTCTCTCACATCGATGTTTCTGTCTCTCTCTTCCCCCCTCTCTCCCTCCCACTCTATCTGAGGATAAATGCAAAAATATCCTCGAGTGAGGATAAAAAAAACAAACAAACAAACAAAAAAAAAAAACAAAGAAACAATTGGGCTCTCACTGAGAAAAGTTATTAAGCCAGAACAAGTGGAATAGGGAAACTGAGATAGTTAAATAGCCAAGCAGTTTACAGCCATCTAGTAAATCACAAAATCCTGTCTTCCTAACTGGAAGAACATAATCACCAATGATACATCTGATAAGGGGTTACTATCCAAAATTTATAAAGAATTTATAAAACTCAACACCAAAAAAAAAACACAAACACACAAATAATCTAATTAAAAATGGGCAAGAGACTCCTCCAAAGAGGACATACAGTTGGCCAATAGATGTATGAAAAGATGCTCAACATCACCAATCACCAGAGAAATACAAATTAAAATCACAATGAAATATCACCTCACACCTGTCAACTATCATCAATAAACCAACAAACAACAGTGTTGGCAAGGATGTGGAGAAAAGGGAATCCTTGTGCACTGTTGGTGGGAATGCAGACTGGTGCAGCCACTGTGGAAAGCAGTATGAAGTTACCTCAAAAAATTAAAAATGGAACTGCCTTATGACCCAATGATTCCACTTCTGGAAATTTATCTGAAGAAACCGAAACATTAATTCAAAAGAATATACATACCCCTATGTTCATTGCTACATTATTTATAATAGCCAAGATTTAGAAGTAGCCCAAGTGTCCACCAGTAGATGAGTGGATAAATAGGCTGTGGTACATTTACACAATGGAATACTACTCTGCCATAAAAAGGAAGAAAATGTTACCTTTGTGACTGCATGGGTGAACCTAGAGAACATTATGTTAAGTGAAATAAGCCAGTCAGAGAAAGACAAGTACCACATGAGTTCAGCCATATGTGGAATTCAATGAACAAACTGAACTACTAAGTGAAATAGGCAGACTCATAGAGAGCAGGCAGACAGCTCTGGTGGTGGTGGTTTGGAGGGATTGGGGGATTGAGCAAAAAGAAGAGAGAGAACTAATGGACATGGACAACAGTGTGGTGATTTTGGGGGGAGGATGGTGGAGGTAGAAGAGGGCATAGACGGGATAGTGATGGGGAAAAAAAATTAAAAAAAACAAAATGGACACTTAAGAGTAAATGGTATATATTTCCCCTCCCCAACCAGAGGGTAAATAGTTTAAATCACCCTACTCAGGGAGACAGATCACAGAAATCCAATTAGTGCCATTTGTCCCAACCACACCCAAGGACAGATGAAGTCAGAGGAATACATTTCATTTTGGCTCATCAGCAAAAAGCTGATGAGTGTTCTATTGAGATCTTCCCTTAAGAACTCCCCTAAAATTCTCGCCTTTAGAAAACAGATAAGCACCGCCCTGGCCTGTGTCTCAGTCTGTTGGAGAATTGACCCTGCACCAGAAGGCTGTCTTTTAGATCCCCAGCTGGGGCATGTACTAGAAGCAACCTATTTATGTCTCTCACACCTATGTTTGTCTCTGTCTCTCTCTCTCCCCCATCCTCCCTCTTTGGAATCAAATTATTTTATTCATTTTTTTTTTAATCCTCACCGGAGGACATTTTTGCATTTATCTTCAGATAGAGCAGGAGGGAGAGAGGGAGGAAGAGAGAGAGAGAAACATCGACGTGATAGAGACACACTGAGTGGTTGCCACCCGCATGACCCCAACTGGGCCAGTGACAAACTGCAATCGAGGTACGTGCCCTTAGTGGGAACTGAACTCGGGACTCTGGTCCACGGGCTGATGCTCTAATCGCTGAGCCAAACCGGCCAGGGCACTTTTTATTAATTAATTAATTTTTGTTACAGATGTTTCTCCTTTTCCCCCCATTGACACCCTCCTCCTGATCCCCCCCCCCCACAGCATTGTTGTCTATGTCCATTGGTTATGCATATATGGAATCAATCAAAATAAATAAATAAATAAATAAATAAATAAATAAATAAATAAAAGAAAAAGAAAACATATAAGAACTCATAAGACAAAGACCCAGCAGGCTGTCTCTGGAGCATGCCTATGCCTTTCTTCCCTATCAGTGTGTATCTTTACTTTTCTCTCCTAAACTCTAAGGGTCCCCATGAGCCTTGGCACCAGGGGAGCAATGGGCAGTGGCAGCTGGTCCTCAGCTGACCCCCTGAACCTGTCTCCAAGGCCCCCTTTTCTCTGACTCCTCAGTGAGCTGACAGCAGCCCGCCTTGGCTCACTTCTTTCCTATAACATTTCTAGAGAGCCAAAGCAGAGCACCGCCTAGTTGTTCTCCTCTTGCTTCTCCTATCCTTCTATCCACTTGGTTCACTGTTCTAGCTTTAAAGAAGGTACTCTCAAAATCACCTGGACTCATCCTGTGAAATCTTTCCTGCACAAAGTCAAGAACCCACAGACTATAAACCAGCCTGAGACAGACCCACTCAGGGCTTGGTCCCATTTCAGTGACATTACCAGACACGGATTCTGCTAGTGCCTTGATCTCAGACTTCAGTTGACATAGGAAATACCCAAACCTGTAGAGAATTTTTTTTTCTTTATTGTTTTTAGAGAGACAAGAAGGGAGAGGAAGAGAGAGATGGAAATATTGATGAGAGAGAACATCGATTGACTGCCTCCTGCATGCCCCCCACTTGGGGTTTGGCCCACAACCTGGGCATGTTCCCTGACCAGGAAATGAACCGGCAACCTCTTGGTACAAGGGCTGACGCTCAACCACTGAGCCACACTGGCCAGGCTGTAGAAAATTTTTATAAGAATTTATTTGAGCCAAACTGATGGCAATTGCTGGGAAGCAAGATCTCAAATGCTCTTGAGAATGACAGTTTTTCAGTTTCTTTTGTGCATTTGAAATTAAGGATGGAATTTAAGGAAGATTGCTGGAAGGTGGGAGAAGGTAAAGTGGGATTGGATTACAGAACAGTTAAGGAGACTAAGTGCTCTCTTGAGGGTGATTATGCTAATTTCAAAGGTGTATTAACCTAGATGCACAGAAACAATGGATAGCACTTTTTAAGGCAAAGATAAATCTTTTACTAAAGAAGTTACATGCCTGTGGTATGAATACCTTCTGTGATCTGTCCAGTTATAAATTTATGATTAGCCCTGGCCAGTTTGGCTCAGGGGTTAGAGCGTTAAGGCCCACAGACCAAAGAGTCTCGGGTTCGATTCCAGTCAAGGGCACATACCTCAGCTGTGGTTCGGCCCCAGGCCCTGGTCCGGGTCTTGCGGGAGGCAACCAATCGATGTGTGTTTCTCTCACATGGATGTTTCTCTCTCTCTCTCCCCCTCTTACTCCATCTGAAAATAAATGGGAAAATATCCTTGGGTGAGGATTTAAAAAAAAGAAAATAAAAGAAATTTATGATCAGATCACCCTATGAGGTTACTTTCCACAGAACCCCTTTCTTTTGTCCACAGTACATATTCAGCATTCTTTTTGTTTATAACCAGTTCCTAAATACACATGTCTGTTAACAATATCACATCATTAACACTTCTCAGTGAGTTTTCCTAAATAATCTCATTAGTGAGAATCTAGAGTCTTTTTCTCTGTAAATTAAAATACATTTTAGCTGAGATTTATTTATTTATTCATCCATTTATATATGCAACAAGTATTTGCTGAGTCCCTAAAAGGCACCAGATGTTCTAGGTGCCTTGCTAGGAATATAGGAGCAAATAAACTAGATGAGGTTGCTGCTTTTGTGGAGTTTACATTCCAGTGGGATTAGACAACAAACAGATAAGAACATTTCAGATACTGACAAGTGTTCTAAAGAAAATAAAACAGTTAATTGAATTGTGACTAGGGGAAGTATAATTTACGTAAGGAGATGGGGAACAGCCTTATCTTATTGCAGAATTCTCTTGCTGGAAGAGGGAGAAATAGTAATTCCACAAACTATAGTTTCTAAAAGTATTGTTACCATTTCAATTTAAAGAAGAATAAGATATTTTAATCTTTTAACACAGACATGTGCAAACAATTCAACACGTAGGGTTTTTTGTATACTAAATTTGTCTATATGAAATATTTTAATTTAGGTGTATCTTCTCTGACTAGAAGGAGCATTTGAACTTTATCTACCTAATTTTTAATTCATTTGATCAGTTTGTAGTTTTTACAGTTATCCTTTAGGCCAGCTATTTTCAACCTTTTTCATCTCATGGCACACAAACTAATTACTAAAATTCTGCAGCTCACACAAAAATATTATATTTTTTGCTGATCTAACAAAAAATATAGGTACAATTTTTATTTATTCACACCAGAAGCCTATTGAGTTGGCTGTTGTCATTTTTTAATTTGGCAATCCAAGGGAAAAGAGGTCAGTGCCCCTGACTAAATAGTCAGGTATTGCCCGTTTTAAATCTTGCAGTACATCAGTGTGTGGTGGCACACTGGTAGAAAATCACTGCTTTCGGTGATTTTTGTGTTTTGTTTTGTTTTTTTTATTCCTTACTCAAGGATATTTTTCTATTTATCATTAGATAGAGTGAGAGGGCGGGGCAGAGAGAGAGAGACAGAGAGAAAATATCAATGTGATAGAGCCACATCAACTGGTTGCCTCCCACATGACCCGACCAGGGCCAGGGATGAACCGCAACCGAGGTACGTGCCCTTGTCCGGAATTGAACCTGTGACTTATTGGTCTGCGGGCCAACGCTCTAACCGCTGAGCCAAACTGGCCAGAGCTCATTTTGTTTTTTTGTTGTTGTTGTTTTGTCTTTAGATGATTTTGGATCTCTTTGAAAACCACCTTAACATTAATATGTATTGCCAAAACTGCAGGAAACACAATAAATCATCAAGCAAATTGTCAATTTGCAGTGTCATTTAAAAAAAAATGACTTCTAATTTCAATATCTGAAAAATTACCTTCTTGAAGAGAGATAAAATTGTAATTTTCTTTCAGCTATGAGGTCATTTGGAAATGATTCTTTCCTGAAACTGCTATATAAAATTTTCAGAAACTAACTAATGTGCCACCATTGTAGCCACAAAAACTATTCTGTTTTCTTCTGAAGAACAAGAATCTAGAATAGCAAACCAAGAGTGGTGAATGGAAGTATAACTACTTCTTCTTCTTCTTCTTCTTCTTCTTCTTCTTCTTCTTCTTCTTCTTCGTCTTCGTCTTCGTCTTCGTCTTCTTCGTCTTCTTCTTCTTCTTCTTCTTTACTCATCCAAATTGTATAGTCCTACCATCTGGGTATTCCATTCTAGAGGTATCTCAGATGCATGTTATTTAAAAACAAAAACTAACAACTTGCTTGCTGTACCAGATAAGTGAAAATCAATATTGACTCCCTTCCAAGCCTTGGGAATAGGGAAGGAGTTCTTAGATTAGTTTTCCCTTACTCTTCTGGAAGGTCTATGGGCTAAATGGTAACACCAGTTTGTAAATCTCAGTAATAATTTGAATAAAGAGTTCTAAAACAAATATTGGAAAGAGGTAACTAAAGTCAATATTTAAGAAGGTTGAAGAAATTATAAAGAGCCCTGGTCAGTGTGGCTCAGTTGGTTGGCGTGTCATCCCGTGCACTGAAGGGTTGTGGGTTTGATTCCCAGTCAGGGTACATGCCCAGATTGTGGTTTCAATCCCTGGTCAGGATGCTCACTCAAATCAATATTTCTCTCTCACATAGATGTTTCTCTCTCTCAATCTTACTCTCTAAAATCAATTAAAATTTTAAAAATAAATTATGAAGAGACGATCATCTAATGTAAGTGTGTTTAAGGTGCTTAATCTTTTCAAGTTACATCTAGATAAATGTTAAGATTCTTTGGGCTCAATAACAGACATCCTCACTTGAAGTGGCTTAAATGATAACAGCATTGGTTTTCTCTATAAAAGAATCCAGAGGAAGGGCAGGATCCAATGTTGGCTGATTCAATGGCTCAATGATGTCATCAAAGACATATTTTTTGCCTCCCTCTGCTTTGCTGTCCTCAGGAGTGGTTTCATCCTTTAGTTTTTCTCTTTGCTGGAAGATGGCTGCCAGTGGTCATTGGGCTACAAATGTTCTTCTATATGTCCAGAGGAAGAGAAACCCTATCCCCTAACCAATCTGATTTTGGGTTCGGTACACACTCCAAACCAGTATCAGTTGCCTGGGAAATGCCATGCACACATTGTTCTAAACTTTAGACTAATCATGATCAAGAGGTGAAGATAGAATCAGATTTCTTTAAAGCACATAGCTGTGTGGGAGAAAAGTTATTTTAGGAGTAAATGGGACATGAGTGTTGGGTAGGCAACCAATATTATTCTCTATTTCAAGATACTATGACAATGTGCAAATGAGATTACAAGACAGCAAACTTTGAAACAATCAGAAGAGAAAGAAATATTCAAAAGTGGAGAAAAGTTGACCACAAACAACAGACCAATGACATTGACATCAATCCTAGTTCAGAATCAAGAACTGGTTATGAGAAGCTGCAGACAGCTGATCAGGTCATACACCTCTCACCCTACCAACTGTATAAATCCCAAGAACTATCCCCATGTCTGCCCCAAATGTCTCATTCCAGTCATCCTAGACCCCTTGAAAAAATGCAAGTTCTTCTCTTTTACTATTATTCCCAATGTACTCCATTGTTTTTTTCTCTTGAGTATTTGATTTAAAAAAAAAAACAAAAAACAACAACAACAACAAAAAAAACCCCACCTACATCCTTCATCTCTTGCTCAAATGCTTTCTTTTCCCTTCTTTGCAATCTGAGGTATCTGAAGAGGAGCCAGCTTTTGTTCACAGAGTGTGTAGATAAAGTTTAAGGTTTTGAAAGGAATATGAGTACCACCCCATCCTTCTCTGCTTGGCCCCTTGATTTGGGCATACCTGTATCTTGAGCCAACCTAAACTCTCTCTCCCTATTAAGTCAAAGGAATTATACAGCAAGGAGAAAATAGAGTGAAGATGCAGATGTATATCTATGGAAGGCTTCACAGAGGAGATGATGCTTAAACTGACAGTGTACAGTCTAGAGGAGAAAACAGCAACTGTTGAAGAACTCTATTTAATGTGGCCAGATCACTAGGTGAGGGATGAGAGATGAAGCTGGACAAAAAGTGAGGGTCATTCCTGGTGGTTTTTAAATCCAGGTCTATCCCTATAATTCTCATTTAATTCATCCGGGATGAGGCCTGGTATTAGATTTTATTTTTTTTAAGGTCCCTGGATGATTCCAATATACAAGTGGATGAAGAACTACTGTTCCAAAGAGTTACTGAAGTATTTTAAGCAGGAAAATGACAGCCAGATTTGGGTGGGATAGTCTAAAGAGAAGCAGTTTGGGATGAGAGGGGAATCATGAGAAGTGGTTTGAGAGCTGGAAGGCAATAATGTCTGGAACAGAAGAAAGAGAAATGGCCATCAACGTCACATTAATTTTAGAGGTCAAGATTGGATTTTTCTTATTAGCATTATTTGCAAGAGTAACTTCAAATTATTCAGCTCAAAATGAATGAGTTACCAGGATTGAGGGGTAAAGAAGAGAGGATGTTTGATTGTGAAGGGATGATCACTGCAGGAAACATGGGGGTGCTTTATAACTTAGCATGGAAGTGACTGAGATGTTTGTATGTTGAAAGGAATTAATGTTTAACCAATAGAATGGATGAAAGTGATTTATGTTTTTATATCACAGTAAGCCCAATATGAATGAACCCTATGACATGATCAGCAACATATCAATATTGGTCAGATCATCCAAGGAACTGTATTTCATTTTGAGTGTCATTCTTTAACACCTTTTAGGTGGTTTCTCAAAGCAACCCTGACACTACCCAGGACCCAGTTCAGGTAATGAAGGCATTTCGGGGCTCAGGAGTGAGAGCCAGGCAACGTTCAAGTGAAAACCCCTACCCAGAGCCCTACTCCTCTAGGTCCCGCCTCTGCAGTAGAGCTGGGGAGAGGATGGTATGGGTTGTTCATGGCTTCCCCCTGTACCCTCTTCCTTAAATGTTTGCCAACATGAATCTAAAAAGTTCTAACAAAAAATCTAATTTCACTAATAAATAATTGAATTAAAAAAACAAAACAAAAAAAACTGGAGCTCATTCAGAGGAAAATGGCCAAAATATTAAAAAGGAGTAAACCACGTCCTGTGATGCATAGTTAAAAAAAAAAAGGAAATATTTTGCCTAGAGAGAAAAGATTTGAGTTGACGTAATGTTTTACACACACACACACACACACACACACACACACACACACACAGAGGCTATGATGTGGAAAATGAAGGAGATATTCTACAAATGCTTTTCAGTCAATGCTTAGGTAATCACCAAAGCAAAAGTATCCTGGGGGCCCAGAAAAATAGGGAGATCTTTTTCCCAAGTCTGAGTAAGAGGGACTTACCAGAATAGAAAGGCAGTGGCCTCCTTGAAAATGCCAAATTCAGTGGTTTAAGTCAGAAAGGGAAAGTATGAAAGGAACAAGAGAGCTAGTGTCCTACGACCACTGGAATATAGAGTAGGTCAAGAAAAAGTACCCCTTCCAAGCTGGGAAGGCAATGTGGTTGCTTTATGCAACTGAAGTATAAAGGACACAAACCAAAGGGAATCCTAATGCTAGGTAAAAACTATAAGGATATATATAGATTTTATGAGCTCCTATCTCTATGCCTAGATGTATATATCTATATATTTATATGATTTATATGTAATACATGCTCATTAGTATAAAAAAAATATATAAAACTAAAAAGCAGAACCCTGGCCAGTTTGGCTCAGTGGGCCCAATTCCGGTCAAGGGCACATACCTGGGTTGCAGGTTCTATCCCCGGCCCCAACTGGGTCACATGCCAGAGGCAATCAATGTATGTGTCTCTCTCACATTGATATGTTTCTCTCTCTCTCTCTCTCTCTCTCTCTCTCTCTCTCTAAAAATCAATGGAAAAAATACCCTTAGATAAGGATTAACAACCAAAAAAGAGAATATTGTTTTCACATTTGAGGGCTTCTAATGAATGATACTCATCCACGTTCAGACACAATGAGAGAGCCAGGCGTATAGACATAAAAATGTCTGCTTTGTTACTGCTAGACTGACTGTAGAATGCAGCCTAGGTGGGAGGCAGCAGTGGCCACTGCTGATACCAAACGCCAGGATAGCACATATCTGCCCTAGTCCCTGAGAATGCCACACAACCACATTAAAAAAATTCCTGAAATGCTGACAAGTTAATGTTTTCAAGGGCTCCACATTTGGGCTCACTAAGAAAGAGAGGAAGCATTCACTTGGAAGTGATTGTAAACAGTCACCCTTTCCCCCACTTGAAAACAAAAGGTCACGTTGGCTGTCGCCTTTAAAAACTTGGCTGGCCCTGCCCTTATCTTGATGGCCTAGTGTGCGGAGGCACTGTGACAATTATTAGAAAATGCTAAAATGGCTGAGATGTTGGGTTTAAAGGTCATATACTGATGTAATTTCTTCTGTGGGTTTCTTGGAAACTGCTCAGGAAATCTCTTGCTGAGTTAGTAAAGACAATGAACCAAAGGCACACTTGCTGGCAACTTGAGCAAATGCATGTGAGGCAGCTCTTTCTTGTTAAGGCTGGAAGAACTTTTACAATGGATAGTGCACAATGCCTTCACTTGCCCGAGTTCTACTATCGGTGCAGCCCACACTTGTTTGTCATTCGCTCTCCTCGTCTGTGGCTTCCATTATCTCTAATGATATCTGCCAAGTTTGGGTCTATGTTTAAATATGTTCAGCAATGAGCAGCTCATTACACCTAAAACAACACTATTAAAGTTTGTCTCCTTATATAAACAATGTTCATTGCATTTTTACTTTTAATAGTAATAAAAAGTCAGAAGAAGTTAATTGACAATTGGTAGAGAAACTAAATTCATTGAAATTCCAAGTTATTATTTAAAAAGAATAAGTTAGAGCTGTATATACCTATTTGAAAAAGTCTACAGTATATTTTAAGCCAATAAAAAAAGAGGTTGTAAAGTAGTATACATAATATCATTCCAATTTTTGTACAAAAATATGTCAAGTTTATATCCATCTGTGAAAAATGTCTAGAAGGATGAATTCCAAACTGTTAATGGAGGCTTCCTGTGAGGAGGATGGTGGGAACAACTTATTCCCAGTTCCTTTATTTCCATTGGAGAAAGAGTTTGTCCCTCATTCTTGTCTCAGAACCATCAAGAAATTGGTTTTGTACCTAATTCAGAATTTTAATGTGAGCCCAATAAAAACATCAACATTCCCCCCCCCCCCCCCCCGGAGCTAAACAAGTTGATATGAAATAATGTTCACATGAAAAAATAAACATCCTGGAATATCTAGGAAAACATGGCAAAGTCAGAGCTATAAGGAAAGACTAGCCGTGCTCACTATTAAAATATACCGCAAGGCCTCTATAATTAAAACCATATGATACCGGCACATGATAATCAAACATACCAATGAAAATAGAATTAAAGTCCAGAAATAGAACCAACTGCATATGGAAATCTCATATATGATAACAATGAGATCACAAATCCCTGGGGCAAAGATGGGCTTTTTAATAAATGCTGCTGTGACAACTGGGTAGCCATTTGGAAAAAGATGAAATTAGATTTATTCCTCATACCTAACATAAAAGTAATCTCCAAGTGAGTCTGAGATTCAATATAAGAAGTCAGACTATGCAAGTACGAGAAGAAAAGATAAGTGTAAGAAAAAGCTTCTAATTATGATTTAAAATCCAGATGCAAAAATGTTGATAAATTTCAATACATAATAAGAAAACAATTTTTACATGAGCAGAAATATATCATAAGCAAAGTCAAAAGTCAAATGAGATGAAGGGTTAATATCCCTAATACACAGAGAATTTTTAAAAATTAAAAAAAAAAAAGATGTAAAATCCTATTGAAAATGGGGGGACATGAAAAACAACTCATAAAAAAGATATAAAAGTGCAAAATGTGATCCTGGACCAGATGCTGTATTGGAGGAAGAAAATGCTATAAAGAACATTATTGGGACAATTGACAAAATTGAAATGTGGGCTTGTAGGTTGGATACAAATATTGTATTTATTTTAAATTTCCTGAATTTGATTGCTGTATTGTGGTTATGCAAGAAATATCCTTGTTCTGAGGAAATACACACTTAAGAGGCAAAGGGGTATGATATAAATGGTTCAGAAAAGATGTGTGTGTGTGTGTGTGTGTGTGTGTGTTTCCGATGTTCATTAAAGTTTGAGACCTACTGGCGTGGAGCTGGGTCAGCACACTGTTTCTGTAAAGGACCCAATAGTAAGTATTTTCTGTTTTGGGACCAGATAGTCTCTGTGGCAACAACTTAACTGTCATTGTAGCACAAAAATAGCCATAAAAAAATACATAAATGAATGGCAATGCTCTAGTAAACTTTATTCTAAAAAACTGGTGGCAGCCACCAGTGTGGCTCCCTGGTTGAGCATCGTCCCATGGACAAAGAGGTCACCGGATTGATTCTCAGTCAGGGCACATGCCCGGGTTTCAGGCTCCATCCCCAGTGAGGGGTGTGCAGGAGGCAGCCAATCGATGTTTTTCTCTCAATCGATGTTTCTATCTGTCTCTCCCTCTCCCTTCCTCTCTCTCTAAGAAGATCAATAAAACATATAATAAATAAATAAAAATAAAAAACCATTGGCAGGATTTGCACCCCCCCCCCCCAATCAGGGTTATGCTACTTTCAGAAGAAAGAGAGAACAGATATTTGGAAAACATCAATTTTTTGCCACAAGTACTTAGCATAGGGCCTGGCATGTAAGTTCTCACTAAGTAGTAATTATGCTTTTTTTTTTTTTCCCAGTCATAAATGGACTGTGAAAAGATGTTTTTTTTTTTTTAAAAAATTGATTTTAGAGAGAGCAGAAGGGAGAGGGAGAGAGAGATAGAAACATTGATGAGAGAGAACATCCACTGGCCACCTCCTGCATGCCCCCCACTGGGGATCGGGCCCACAACCTGGGCATGTGCCCTGACCCGGAATCAAATCTTGGTGCATGGATGGGCGCTCAACCACTGAGCCACATCGGCAGGGTGAAAAAGCTTTCACTTTAAAACTAAACTTACAGAAAAATTGCAAGAACAGTAAGGATAAGACCCATCTATCCTTTACCAGAGTCTCTAGTTTTAAACATTTTGCCCCGTTTGCCTCTCCGCCCTCCCAGCCTCCCTCCTTCACTAATTCAAGGTTAGACACAGTGTTGTTATTGCTCAGTAGTAACTGCTCAGTGTGAGGGGTCATCTGTTCGCAGCACAGCCTTCTCAGGCCGAGGTTCCGAAGCATCATTCTGTCGCACACACCGCGCATGTAAATGTAGACACAATTAGTCTTACAGCTCACACTTTATATAAGTGTTATTTTATTTTGGTAACATGTTGAAATTGCAACTTACAAGAAGTCTAATGGGCTATAGTATACTTCAAGCATTATTTTTAGGTTTCTGAAAAATGTTTAATTTTTAAACATAATAGTCACAGGGGGCAGGATTAGGGAGGAGGGTATCTACGAGGAAAAAGGAGAAACATCTGTAGCAAAAATAAATTAATAAAAAAAAATAGTCACAAGGTTCAAAGAGCAGAAAGCCTAAAATGGTATACAATCTAAAAATCTCTCTTCTGTCCTTGTCTCCCAAATGCCCAGTTTTGTTCCCATCTTTTCTTTATTTTGAAATATATCCTTCCAAGTTCTTATTTATCACATACAGGCAAAGTCTAATACAGATTCCTATCTCCCTCCCTTTTTAACTCATAAGGTAGCATATTGGAGACCCTGTTCTGTACCTTGCTTTTCTTTTCCAGTTAACATACCAGAGCTCACCCCATATTGTACGTGGAGATGCAGAATAGTGGCTAAGCACATACAGGTTAAAACCACTACATACATGTCAAAAATGAAAGAGTTGGTTCTTATATTATTCTCCAAGCCCTCTGGAGATTGAATCAGTTATGATTTAATTATTTTGGCTAAAGTAACAGTTCTGATCTAATCTAGGTTATCTTCTGTGGATCCCTAATGGCAAGAAGTCTTGGGAAGTAGATGTGATGAGAAAGTAAAGGGAGGCAGCTCAGCCATGCGGAAAACGAAACTTGACTCTGAAAGCTTTAAAGGGGATCTTCAGAGATTTTATTAAGAAATAATTTAAATATTCTTCTGATGTTAGGAATCAGGTACAAATAAACAGTCTCAGTGATGTCAGTGAGGGGATCACAATATGCTACCCCAAATATGCTGCTTTGGCATAAGGGTTATTTTGAACTGAAGGCACTTAAGAAACAGCAGACACAGAAGGAACTCTTTGCTCTTTCACTTTCAAATAAAAGCAAGGCATAAATTACTTTTGTAAAGATAATAAATTTCCTTTTATGGAGGAGTGCTGCCTCCCCTCCTCAGCACCAGGAGAAGAGCAACCCTTATCACAAGAGATAAAAAGTGGGCACTGAGATGAGTCTGCATAAACAAACCTTACTGAAATAGCTCCTACCTTCCATTCCTTGTTCCCACTATCTACCTTCCCACAATTACTGCCCATAGAAGCCCAAACCCTTTATTCTTTGTGTAGACACTTCTCCACAACTTACCACTCTTTGTTAAAGTGATATAACGTATAAACTCCTAGGCCTAAACACTTCTTTAGGGTTTTACTTCTTTTCTGTATGCCCCTGTGTGCATACCAAATAAACCTTTTCTTCTGTTACTCTATCTTTGTCAATTTAATTTGCAGGCCTCAGTCACTGACATTAAGAGGGTAGAGGAAGAGTCCCCCAACCCATACCATTGATATAGCAAAGAGTTCCCACTGACAAACAGTGAAGAAAAAAAAAAAAAGTTGTGAAGATGTCAAATTGTTCTGACTGAGAACTACTGTTCTTGAAGGGAAACTGATAGTCACATGCTGTATTTCAAGTTATCAGCTCCAGTAGATAAAGTTTCAATACTCATTTTGTAAACAAAACACCCTCTTTTGTAATTGTAAACTTGTATTTGATCTGTTTTCTCCATTGCCAGTAAGGTATGAATATCAATACCTCATTTAGCTTGTTTTTTCTATGATAAAGGATAATTTTTAAAAAGAAATAAAATAGAACGTTCATACAAATATAAAATGGATGTGTGTCAAATATTTGATATAATTCATTAGTTAATGAGGAAACCAGTACGATGTAAAAACCAGTTCAAAGCAGACATCAGAGTTCAGATACCTATATAGGCAATAAGGAGCACTGAAATGAATTTGCTAATAGAGGCAAAACTAGCCTCTTCTATCTGGTGGAACCCACTGCACATTTGTTATCGGTGGAGAGCGCTCCGTGTCCCCACCTGTTGCTGGTGGAAGTGGGCTTCTCGTGATGTCATGAGAAAAGGAATTTTCTGAGACTCATATGGGAGAAGGAGTGGCATTATTTGCGTGGAATTAAATCCCTGAGTTTCCAAGATCCCCTCTCCCTCTGTCCTGCCTTGGAAAAATTCCAGCTGTGTCTTTAGCAGAGCTAGGATTTAAGCCATTGCCCAAAGTTTTTGTTCCATATTTGCACAGTCAAATCCAGCATCAGGCTAGGTTAGCTTGTGTTTCCAGCTGCAGTCCATCAGTCCATTGTGTGTGGGGTCTGCATGGCTGTAGGGCTACATGGCTATGGAGGGAACACAGGTGACTGCAAGGAAGCAGCAGCAAAACCAGAGGAACAAGAGAGTGAGAATTCTTCTGTCTAGGGATTTTAACCTTCTAAGATTTTGCACATTTGTGTGGGCCCCGCCCCCTCTAGCCAATTATCTTTGTTTCCAGGTTAGACTGACAGGCTCCTTCCCTATATCACCCCAACTTCGTTGTGCATGCACCCATCGTCCCTTTGTTGGACCCCTTCCCCCAGTGATCTGTAGGGAATGGACCATGGTTCCCTGGGGAGTGTAAAATTGCAGCTTCCTGGTGAAGCTGCCCAGACAGCCATGCGCTTGTGGCCTCCCTTTGCTTCTTTCCTATTATTAATATTAGCTAGTTAATTACAATAGTTACACATTCATCTTGACAAAATTCATTTGCATTTCTCTGAACTGGGATTGTTGGTATCACCATCAATTCTCTACAATTTACAGAGTTGTAAAATAGCTCAAGGACAATGAAAGCACAGACCCTATAGAATAAGATAAACCCTGAAAGGTGTGCTAGACAATACTAGTATTCCATTAAAAGTACACTTGGAAAGCTAAAGCATTTAAAAAAATTTGCCTATTTCAAAGCCTTTCATAAATTTTCCTTAAAGACTTACTAATTACACACACACACACACACACACACACACACACACACACAGTTACAATAGTTTTGTGAGTGGACACTTAACAGGCTCTCTGTAAGCAATAACTAAATACAGCAGTGTTCAAGCTCTGGAATAGAGTTACATAGGCTCTAACAGTTTTTATTTCCCAGATTTTTTTTTTGTTTTTGTTTTTTTTTTTTTGTTCAGATAGAGTGGGAGGGAGAGAGAGGAAGAGAGAGAGAGAAACATCGACGTGAAAGGGACACATCGAGTGGCTGCCACCCACCCGACCAACCAGGGCCGGGGACAAACTGCAACTGAAGTACATGCCCTTAGCGGGAACTGAACCCGGGTCTCTCTGGACCGCAGGCCGACACTCTAACCGCCAAACCGGCCAGGGCTATTTCCCAGTTTTTAGTAATCATTATATTGCTCTGTGCAGTTGAATATATTATCAAGTAAGACACAACAGAATACGCTCTCTAGTCAAGCACCCTCCCACTGGAACACAGCATAGGTCCTTGTTGTCCTTCATCCCACACTGCTCTAGGGCAGCGATTTTCAACCGGTGTGCCACAAGATTTTTTAAAACATGCAATACCTGACTATTTAGTCAGGGACACTAACTTCTTTTCCCTTAGATTGTCAAATTAAAAAAAAAAATGACAACAGCCAACACAACAATAGCCATTCGGTATGAATAAATCAAAATTATACCTATTTTTTTGTCAGCTCGGCAAAAAATACATTTTTGGGGGTGCCACAGAATGTTAGTAATTAGTCTGTGTGCCATGAGAGGCAAAAGGTTGAAGATTGCTCTCTAGGCATGACTAGCCAACCACAGGACACAAAGTAACTATATTGTTCCAGAATGTGCAGTCCTTCACGTCATTGCCCCTTTCCTGTGTCATCTTCTCTGTAACTCTCCCTTCCTCCTCCCCATCTTGTTTTCTTCAATAAGAAAATCAGCAACAGTTGTTTCTAAGGTTACAGGCCTCCTCTCAGGAGATCTGCTAATAGTAGAGGGGAATACCAGGCAGATACAGCTACCAATATGCAAGAAGCCCCTCCAGCCCCCAAAGGCAGAGTGAAGGGAGGTTTGCACTGTGAGGGCCTAACTGCTCTCAGTCAGGGGGGAAGCAGCACGAGCCTGTGTGGGGTGTGAGGCTAGCAGATGATAATCAGTTCAGAAAAAGTAACAACAACAAAAACAAGGAAAATGCATTTAATTTTTAAAGAAATGAATGCCTTGGTCCTCATTCACTTATTTATTCTCACTCTAGAGTTCGTTTATTCAGCAATATTTATGCATTTATATAACAGGCCCTGTGACACTCACGGCGCAGATACAGACAATACTTTAATGGACTCCATTGTTCCAGTCTCTGACTGGTCACACTCTCTTACTGGTTTTGCTGATACAGCATTTATCTCTGTCTATGGCTTTGAAATTTTGTTTGTCTATCTTCTTAAATAATATTAAAACTTCTTAAAGGGAGTGGGGTGTCTCCTTAAACTCGATTTTCCATACTCCTTAACCTAATTCTTGGCTTTCAATGGACTCTCAGTAAGTGTTGGTTGCTTTGGTTGATATCTTTTTTAAAACCTCAAAACTTATTTGGTGACTGGTAGATGGGAGATTTAGCCAGCCCTTTCACGTGAATACCTCACCAGCATTAAACATATGCTAAATCAAGCCATTCAAAACCTCTGGGCCTTGCTAGCTACCAGGACTCACAAAGGGAAGCTTTTGAAAGGGCTGAAACCTGCTGGGCAGGTCCGGGCCTCCCGGCACTCCGAGGACCAGCATTTGCACCCTCCCGGGAGGGCGGGCAAGTCCCGACGAGCAGGCTGGAGAGGGAAGCGAAGGCAAAGGTGGCGGTTCAAAGCCTAAATGCACACGTCAGGGTTCACCTCTCTAAAGCTTCGCCTTCACCCTTTTTCACTTTCACGGTTACAAGAGATGGCAGGTCTCCTGCCCACCCTTGGGGGTCGGGAGTCGATGTGCACACAGGGCCCCCTTTGCCAAGCTTCCTCTCTCGTTCCCAGCTTTCTTCCCACCGCCAAACTCATTCCTTCATGTGTGCGGAGCTCACGGTTTTATTTCCTCTTTAGTGAGGGTCCAACTGGCAGCTGACAACGTTGTCAGTTCATTTCGAAAAGGAGTTTTACTTCATTCAAACATGGTGGAACATCGCGCTGAATAGCAAGAAAACTAAAAATAGGCACGTTAAGTGAGTTGTTGCCCCAGAATGAGAAGAATTGTGGGGGACCAGAGTTTGCCACCCCAAGATATGCCTTTTGGGATACTGATTGTTTTAAGCGGGTCATTTCTTAAGAAACACAAGACTCAGACGGACCTGTGACCCACCCCTTTATCTGCCTAAAGAAATTCAGAGAGCCCAGCCGGTGTGGCTCAGTGGTTGAGCATCGAACCATGCACCAAGAGGTCACCGGTTCGATTCCGGTCCGGGCACAGGCCCAGGTTGTGGGCCCGATCCCCAGAGGGGAGCATGCAGGAGGCGGCCAGTCAATGTTCTCTCTTGTTGATGTTTCTATCTCTTTCTCCCTCTCCCTTCCTCTTTCTCTAAAAATCAATAAAGAAAAAAAAATTAAAAAAAAAAAAAGAAATTCAGAGAGAAAAGCCTGCTTCAGGAAGGGAACTTCTGAGCACATTCACCTCAGCACATAGGAACTAAGTGTAGCACATGGCAGGACCCAAGCAAGCCTGCTTGTTGGACTCTCTTCTGTCCCATTGTTTCTGGGGGCCAGCAAGAATTTGTTTACCAATGTTTGCTTTTTCTCTTCTATCAGTGAATTACCTACTTTCCCTTTGAAATCCCAGACCCCTTCCTCCCTCCCTTTAGTCCAGAAAGGCATCGAAACCTCAGTGGCCCAATGCCTTCTCATGTCTCATGTTCTTATGGAATCCCCATCTGTACATCCATTACAAATTTGGTTATTTTCTCCTGTTAATTTGTCTCATGTTAATTTGATTATTATTCTATCTAGAAGAATTTAGAAAGGCGAGAAGAAAATTATTTTTTTCTTACCCCACAGAATGAAGATGGATGAGAAAGAGCCTGGAAATCCTATGTGTTCCCCGTCTGGAAAAGCCAGTATATTCCCTGGGGCCTTGGATCAGCGCGCAGGTGGTGGGAGAGTAGCATCAGTATCACCTGGAAGCCTGATGAAAGTTCAGAACTCGGCCCCACTCCAGATTTAAGGAATAAAATTCCATATTTCAACAAGACCCCAGGTGACTCCTCTTCACAGTAAAGTTTGAGAAGCATTGATAGCATTCGAAGGTAAAAGACTTCAAAGAAGTGTTTTCCACTTTGCCTGGGAACTGCTTTCACTGCTCCCTTTTCTGGATTTTGGTTGGGTGCTCAGTCACTCTTGTGGAATATTAACGATCACGTTAGGCTGAACCAGCAATTATATTAGATCAATGTTCAGTTGTCTAGAAGCGTCTCAGCTAAGAAGGAAAGATCATATTGTAACATCTCATCCTAACAAGAAGTAGATATTCTCTGTTCCATTTTAGAGATAAGGAAAGTGGGGTTCAGGGAAGTTAAGTAATTTGTCCAAGATCGTCCTGCCTGTTGTATGGTACAGCACAGATTCGAGCCCAGGTCTACTTAAAGCCAAAGCTCATGATTTTTCCTAGGCATGATGCCTTTGTGGTTATTATCAGCTATATTCTTTTTATAAACAGCACTCTACTTGCCTTCCCCTTTGTATTAGATTTGTATTGTTTTTCAGGATAAACTTATGCAACAGCATAAATTAGTGCTATTTTTCATAAGTTTTAAATTTAGTTATTTGCAACTGCCAACCACCCCGTCCCCCTTCGAGCAATTTTCAGCATAACTGTCAATGGGAAGGGGAAGGAAACAGATAGTCGGTGACAGGGAGTGTTCCACTCCGGAAATGACCCCCCAGAGGAGCCTGGGCTGTGCCAGAAAGAGGAGGGAGATAAAAGTGCTGAGGATGCAACACCGGAAACAGAGGAGAACTGTGCAAACAGAGGAGTCTGTCACCTTTGGCAGTCCTGCCTTTGTCACCTCATCTGATCAACTTCCCACATTCCACACAGAGAGGACTCAACAGCGGCAAAGTCAGTGCCCAATGCCCCAGTATGGGACACCCTCACCAGAAAGGGTGTGGGGCAGTGCTCTGAGCATGGCCATAAGCCACAATTTTATGACACGTCACACAGGCCTGTGGAATGTGAACTTTTCCATGCCTCTCCCTCCAGCAGCTTGGGAGTAAAAAGAGAGGGAAATAAATGACTAGGGAGTTGGGGTCAGAATGGGGCAAACTGGAGCCAAAGGTTATAAATGGCCACTCCAGGCCTAAAAGGAAGATTTCTATGAGGCTTTCCATTACTTTATGATAGAGTCCTAATGTTCATTTGACTTTTTTGAACTAGACCAGTCCCTTACTGCACTTCAAAAGGAAAAAATAGTATACTGTACATTGAGCGCTACAATATTTATTTCCCCCAATTTTATTTTTTAAAATTCAAAGCCACATAAAAAATGAAATAATAGTACAATGAAACTTGTGCAGCCTTTCCCTAGATTTAACAATGAAGATGTTGCCATATTCTCTCTCTGTTTTTGTTGAACTATTTTCACAACTCTAATCCCTAAATGCAAGCATGTATCTCTAAGGACAAAGACATTCTCTCTATATCCACAATCCTATTATCACATCTAAGAAATATAACATTGATTTAATATCATATAACATATAGATCATATTCAAACTTCCCCAATTGTCCCATATATATTCTTTATTGTTGGTTTTTCCCCCTTTTTTGATCCAGAATCCAATCAAGCTTCATGCATCTTATTTGGTTGTCAAGTCTCTTACATTCCTTTTAATCTCTATACTAAAAGAGTCTCTGCTTTCACCCCTCATTTCTCATCACATTTTCAACATCTAGGGTATTTTTTTACATTGATTTTTAGAGAGAGAGGAAAGGAGAGGGAGAGAGAGAGAGGGAGAGAGAGAGAGAGAGAAGCATCAATGTGAGAGAGAAACATCTATTGGCTGCCTCCTGTATGCCCCCTACCAAGGATCAAGCCTGAAACCCGGGCATGTGCCCTGACTGGGAACCCAACTGGCAACCTTTTGGTGCGTAGACAACACTCAGCCAACTGAGCCACATTGGCCAGGGCTAGGGTATTTTTTAAAATTAATTTTATTGGGGTGACACTGGTTACTAAGATTATATAAATTTCAAGTGTGCAATTGTATAATACATGAGCTGTATATTGTATTGTGTGCTTACCATAGGGTTTTTCTTTTAAAATACATCACAGTCTAGATTTCACTAATTTTCTTCTTTATATTTTGTTTTAGATTTACATTTATTTAAAACTACAATCAAACATAATTTTGATGAGCCAAACTTCTTAAAGGTAAACCTTGAATTATAAGACTTTAAGTATATTAAATAAAATGATCTAGAACCAAGAAGGGAAAATCTGGTCTGGGCAAATCTGGCCTGCCTGATTTTCAAAATAATGTTTTGTTGGAACTCAGCCACATCCACTCCTTTATGTATTTTCTATGGCTGCTTGGCTACTTTCCTGCAAAGAAAACAGGGATGAGTAGGTATAACAGAGGCTGGGTAGCCCACAGAGACTAAAAAATGTTTACTATCAGGCCCTTCACAGAACAAGTTTGCTGATCCCTAATCTAAAATAAGAAATACAAACGTTACTTCCTGCTTTGACTTTTAGTCCAGGCATGTTTCAAACACTATCAGATAGATCACACAGATCCCCTTGATGATTGTAACAACTGGGAAATAGAAAGAACTGCATTTATCAAGATCATGATTCTTGATTTTAAAAATTCCTTCCTTTTAAAAACTCCTTGAACGGCCCTACATTGCCCACTTGGATTTAATCCAAACTTCTCAGCCTGAAATTCACGGAAAGGCTCTTCACAGCCTGACTCTTACAACCAGTTCCTTTGTCATGTTTGTTCCCCCACATTCTAGTTCAGTGGTCCTCAAACATAAGGGTGTAAAACACACACACACACACACACACACTCACACACAGTCACACACACACAGTCATTCAAGGGGCATGTTTAAAATACAAGTTTACCTCCAAAGATTTGAATTGAGAAGTTCTGGGGTGAGAGGCAGTAATGTGCAATTTTTACAAGTTCTCTAGATCAATCTGGTGCAGGTGGTCTGAAAACTGCATATGGGAAATCACTCTTTTAGCAACAACAAGTATTTGCATGTGACCTTTCCATGTCTCTCATGCCCCTTCCAACAAATGTACTTGGTGAACTCCTCCTTCCTCTTAATTCAAGGTTCTGGGCAAACGTCTCTTGGTGAAACTCATTTAATGCTCTCACTACTTACTGGGCTCCGTCATAGTACATTCACTCTAGCCTGATCTCATGGAAATGTACACATATCTATTATCATTTCTTTCATTACATTATTGCAACTTATCATCTGCCAACCTCATGGAGTTTCTTTTCTTTTTTTATCCTCACCCGAGGACATTTTTCCATTTTTTGTTCAGATAGAGTGGGAGGGAGAGAGAGGAAGAGAGAGAGAGAGAGAAACATCGACGTGAAAGGGACACATCAAGTGGCTGCCTCCCGCACGACCAACCAGGGCCGGGGACAAATCACAACCGAGGTACATGCCCTTAGTGGGAACCGAACCCGGGTCTCTCTGTACCGCAGGCCGACACTCTAACCGCTGAGCCAAACTGGCCAATGCCTCATGGAGTTTCTTGAGGGCAAAAAGAGTCTAAGTCATGTTTGCATCCAAGTTACAGTGTCTTGAACATAATTAATTTGGGATAAATATTGAAATCTAAGCTTGAATGAATAAACTGGTTATTTGGAATAGATTTTATTTGAAGCTATTGACATACATTTTATTACATTGTACATGTTGGTAACTTTATTTGATAAGCTCTCTCCTTTGTAAGTGTTATATAAAATATATTTATCACCCAATTCCTGAAAAGGATTTGATGTTAAAAGACACCATTGAGAAGCGAGACTGAGAATTTATTACCAATTACATGTATTTGACAAATGAGTCCAAACAAGAATGGGTTAAGAGCTTCTATAATTTAATAAGGAAAAGACAAACCACCTAATTAAAATATATAAGCAAAAGATTTAAATAGCCACTTTACAAAAGAGGATATCCACGTGACTAACAATGATATTAAAAGGCACTTGACATTCTTAGTTAGCAGGGAAATGCAAATTAAAACCACAAAGAGATTCCTCTATACACCTACTAGAATGACAAAGAATTGGCAAGGATGTGGAGCAACTGGAACTCTCATGCATTGCTCATGGGAGTATAAATTGGCAAAACCATTTTAGTAAACTGTTTGTCAATATCTATGAACTGTAAATACACACCTATTTTATAACCCAGTAATCCCAGTCTTAAGTACACACTCAAGAGAAATAAGGCATTTGTTCTTTAAAAGACATAAAAAAGAGCCCTGGCCAGTTTGGCTCAGCGGTTAGAGCATCGGCCTGCAGACCTAACAGTCTCGGATTCGATTCGGGTCAAGGGCACGCACCTCGGTTGTGGTTTGGTTCCCGGCCCTGGTTGGGTTGTGCAGGAGGCAAGCAGTCAATGTGTCTCACATCGATGTTTCTCTCTCTCCCTCCCTCCCTCCCACCCTATCTGAAGATAAATGGAAAAATATCCTCCGGTGAGGATTAAAAAAAAAAAAAAAGACATAAAAAAGAATATTCACAGTAACTTTATTCATAATAACCAAAAATTAGAAACAATCCAAAAGTCCGTCAACAGGAGAATAGATAAATAGTTGTGGGATATTTATGTAATGAAAACTATACAGCAATTAAAATGAATTACTAACACACACAACAACACGGATGACTTTCACAGATACAACGTCAAGTGAAAGAAGCCAGCAATGAGTACATGCTGATTCCATGAAGTTCAGAAGCAGGCAAAACTAATCTATGCTGACAAAAGTCAGAGTAATGGTTACCCTGCAGGGAGATGTTGAGTAGGAAGGGGTTCACAGGAACTCCTTACTTGGGTTGCTGGAAATAGTTTGTATTTTAACCTGATGATGATTTCCTGGTGGATATATATGTAAAAATTCAACGTTATACACTTAAGGTTGGTACATGTTATGCATGTGTTAAGTTTCAATTAAAAAGTTAAGAAAAAGAGCCCTGGCCGATTTGGCTCAGTGGTTGGAGCGTTGGCGTGCAGTCCAGAGAGACCCGGGTTTGGTTCCTGCTAAGGGCATGTACCTCGGTTGCAGTTTGTCCCCGGCCCTGGTTGGTCGTGCGGGAGGCAGCCACTCGATGTGTCCTTTTCACGATGTGTCCTTGTCACGTCGATGTTTCTCTCTCTCTCTTCCTCTCTCTCCCTCCCACTCTATCTGAACAAAAAATAGAGAAATGTCCTCGGGTGAGGATAAAAAAAAAAAAGTTAAGAAAAAGAATCTGGGACAGCTTACATCACATCTTTGTATTACTAACTGTAGAGTTATGAATGACACAAACCTAAGACTGTTAATTGCTTATATCTTCCACTCCTCCCCAATACTTTCCTCATCTGGTTGTTGTAAGAATTAAATAAATAAACACAGAACAGAGAACTCAGAACAGATTATGGGATGTAGTTAGTAATAAGTAAGAATTAGTTGTTATTATGACACACCTGTGCTAAAATTTACATAGCACTGTAAAATATACCTGGCTGGTAGTTAATCTAATAGCTGCCAACTTTTTAAAACATCATTTCCTCCTACAACCTGATTTTCTTAAAAATATATGCATATTAGAAATGTCAAATGGGGGGGGAATGACAAAAAATACCCACAATCCATCACTTTTTTATTTAATACAATTACAGTTTCAGAAATATCAAATGGAACAAAAAAGCAAGCAGACAAAACAAATGTTACCACTTTTTAAATGACTTCATAAAATAATAGGTAAAGGTCCCTCACTTTTCCTCTTCACTCTTCAGAGATAAATACCGCTACCAGATCAAACTGTGTTCCAGTTCTGTGTTCAGGAAAGAAGCATTCTGTGTACATACTGCTGGTCTGAGGGTGGTCGACAGCAGGCAGTCGGTACACACAAGGCAAGGACTGAGTAACGCAGGTCTCTGGTGGAGAAGGTTGCTCTGGGATGCATTCTCTTCTTGGTGGAGTCACGACTTGCTCCTTTGTCCTTTGCCTAAACCACTCCTGCGGGCACCAAGACATTTGGTAAAGTGTGCACAACCACAGACTCACAGCTGAGGCTTTGTCTTTCCTCGAATAAACAGAATCCCAACAATGAGACACTGTCCGTGGGGACCAGGAGGCGGTAGGAGGGCTGGTTAATCAAATGCTCTTTTCTGTCTAGTTACTATTTGATGCTCCATATAGCGTGACTTTCCACAGAGGGTCCACTAAGCCCCTTAGGGCAAGGCAACTTGCCCAAGGCCTTATTTTGCAACTGGGGGTGGGAGGAGTTGGAGAGTTTCTGGAGTCTGTGGGTCCTTATACTCAGACTCAAGGGCCCAGTTTTTCTCTTTCAGATTATTTGATGCTTTTCTTCTGAAGCTCACAAATATTTTACCATGTTTCTAAGCTGTTTATGTTAGATTTGGGGTGGGTTTAGGACTCATATACCTTTTTATCTTAAATTTTAAGATAGGTGATAAAATATTCTACTTTTATTTGCTCTCTTTTTCCCATTTACTCATTGCATCTCTATTCTAAACCCTTGCACTAGCATTCTGCCTTTTCCCCTCCTCAAATCCCTTTGTTGGTTTCATTCATTAATTCATTCAATGCATATTTGGTTGATCATTTACTATTGCCAGGCACTGCTCTAGGTTTGGGGATACAGTGGTGAACAAGACCAGGTTCCTAGCATTATGTAATTGAAAGCCAAAGATAACCAAATATATATTTATAACACATGCAATGATGTCATGCAGTAAAAAGCATCATAAAGAAAAAATACAGCAGGGTTAGTGGATGGAAAATGATGTGTTGGGGTCAGGGTGTTTATTTTAGGCACATTGGTCTGGTAAGGCCTCTTCAAGGAGGCCACATTCCTTTCGATGCCTTTACTTTCTTCTCAAGTCTTTCAGGGTGTTGGTGATCTGATTCTGTACCTCTCATTCTTCATGACCCTTCTTACCAGATCCTCCATGTCAGCCCTGCCATGACTGATCTGCTTCCCCCTACCTGTCCCCACTCTGGACTGGCTGTCTGCTATTTGCTCCCTAATTATTTCTAGTCGTTTCCATACACAACAGAGCTCTGTCACAAAGAATTTACATGTGGGAGTGATTTTAATATCATGTATATGCCTTGGAAATTGCTATTTGAGAAATAATTCTAGTATAAACCAGAGGTTTCCCTACTTTTGGTTTGATGCACTGCTGTATGTAGGGGGTCAGAGACTTTGAAAGAGAGAGGTATCTTTCCCAGCTCCTTCTGCTCAGTCCTGCAAATGTGGCTTACACTTATAAAGGTATCAGTTCAATAGAGCTTTGCCTTATTTTTTATTAATTGATTTTTATAGAGAGGGGAAGGAAGAAGGAGAGAGAGAGAGCGAAATATCGATGAGAGAGAGAAACGTCACATCCATAGGCTGCCTCCTGCACACCCCCTACTGGGGATGGAGCCTGTAACCTGGGAATATACCCTGACCAGGAATCAAACCACCGACCTCTCTGCATGGGACAATGCTCAACCAACCGAGCCACACTGGCCAGGGTGAGCTTTGCCTTATTATATAGCCATTTTGGTGGCTATTAAATACCCACTTTCTGTTGAGTAGCATACATGGAAATCTGGAGTGAAAATGACTCTTTAAAAAAAAACACACACTCATTTTATGTGTGACTCACATTTTGAACGAAGCCCAGACCACCTGTTGTTTATTCCCTGCCATTTGGAACTCTACCTTCATTTCTGGGTTTCCTCCAAAGGACATGGAACAGGGATTTGCACATAGTCTTCTATTTAATAAATAAATAAATCCAACAGTGGAGTGGATCCTGTGAGTTGCATCAAGCAACAAGCAGAGGCTGAATATCTGAATTTCTTGGCCAGACCCTTGAGACCACATAACCTTTATAACAAATGCCAGTGCTTAGCATCATACTTGGACCATGATTACTGTTGAAAGTATCCATGAATAGAAAGGGAAGGGCCATGTCTAGTAATTACATATACACAAACTCTTCAGAATAATTTGATTTAATCCATCATTTGGAAACTGTCTTTGTCAGCTTTTAGACACTTTTATTCTCATAATGAAAAGTAGTTTTTATTAGAACAGTAAACACAAAACTATTATCTACACAGACTCAATGGTCTACAAAAAGAGTGCTTTGCATTCTAATTAAGAACAAAGCTCCCAATTACATCAGACTGAACTTGGGAATCACACCTTTGTTTTTGTTTCATCTTGTAAGACTGAGCAAGGAATCGGTGGGAAAGGGTCAGGCAAAGTAGCTATTTGAGGATTTAATTAATGGTTGAGTCTCATAGCTGCGTTAGAGGCTGCCCAGGTTAAGCCAGAAGGCAGGCAGCGCTGCTGTGGTTAAGAATCTAGTTGTCAGTTTTGCAGACTGTGATTTTGTTCTGTCAGTTCACCAAGGAATGAGCTGTCAGGTTCTGTCTACTTCTTAGCTTCTCTTTTGTGTCTAGCCTTCTGCCTCCCAGCTTCAGGCTTACCCCATGCAGACTCTGACCCATCTTGTGTGGGGGCCGGAGTGTTCTAGAGCTTTGCTACACAAAGCAAGGGCATAATCTGCCCCCTTGTTAGAGCAGCAAGGGCATAATCTGCCCCCTTGTTAGAAATGCAGAATCTCAGCCCCTCTCCCCAACTTCTGATTTAGAATCAGAATCTGCATTTTAGCAAGATCACAAGTCTGTGTGTTCAAGTTTGACAAGCACTGTTCTAAGGGGATCTAGCCCAGCACTGAGCAGTATGGTTACCAAACATTAGTGAGCCTCAGAATTACTGATAGAATCATTTATACAAAAATGAGTATTTCTGATCCCCACCCAGAAATTTGACTCAGGGAGGCTGAGCTTGAAATCTCCCCTTTTTTAGGCATGGGCTCCTGGTCTGGGTCTGAGCTCAGGCTCTGTCCTGATGACTGGGCTTCTATACAGGCTTGTCTTTGTCACAGTTCTGTTAATCAGTGTCCATGTCTCAGTCTCTGCTTCAAAACTTTTATCATTGATGGCTTCAGAATTTCTATGGAGAAAGGTGTTAATATGGCAATCTGGTTTGAAGAAGGAGACTTGAAATTGCTTTTGCTTAACACTTTACATAAAGTTGAGGAAATATCAGTTGCCCAAACAAGAAACCAGAAATAAAGTTAATGGAGATTATTGGAGAACACTGATACTATTTACTTTATTCCCATCAGTCTCTCCTCCTAGGGCCAGGCCTCCTGAACCCCAGATTTGTGGTTAGAGCCCCTTAGTCACAAACATTAGAACCCATCTCTGCCTAACAACATGAGGATTTATTAGGAAGACGTCAGATGGTTCTATAAGAAGTCTATGGAACAAGGCTCATAAATGGGTAGGAAGCATGGCAGATTTGGGGGTCTGGGTAGCCAGAGCTTCTCAATAGTTTTGTCTGGGAACCAGCCCTAGTATGGATAAGTTCCAACTGCTTCCAGTCTTTTTGCTACTTTTCTGAAGACTCAAATCCCAGGACAGGAACATATGGCTTGACTTGGAGAGGGAGGGCTGCCCACTTTGAGCAACAGCCTGTATCCAAAAGGAAGGGTAAGGAAGGGTAATTCCTTGGTGGAAATGGAGGTGCTAGAATAGATGCCTGGCAGTCAGAAAAGCGTTCAATGTCTTGCTACCTGATAGCACAATTCTATGGCTTCTCAGGCTTCACAGGAAGTTCTGGGAGCAGAGTATCTGTCTGTTTTGCTCTCTGTTGCATCCCATGTGTATAGAACAGTGCCTGGCACATGGTGGGTTCTTCATAAGTATTTGTTGAATGAATGAATGACTAGAGAGGCTATATGACATGATGGTTAAGATGTAGCTTCTGGAGTCAGGCTGCCTGGGTTCAAAGCCCAACTCTCTTATTTCCTTCTTGTGTTAATCTTGAGTGGGTACTTCACTTCTTTGTGCCTATGTGCTTAGGTTTCCTCATAGCTAAAGTGGCACTGATAATAAGTGCTATTTCATTGGGTTGTAGTCAGAATATACTTAGAACTTAGAATGCAGTTAGAAAACGGAAAATAGTGCTTATGTTGGCTATTATTTCATCTATTGCTGTGTAATCAAACTATCCTAAAACTTAGTGACTTAAATCAATATTTTATTGATTTGCTCATGATTCTGTAATTTGGACAAGGCTCAGAGGGGACAACTTGTCTTTGCTCCCTGGTGTCTGCTGGTGTTGGGACATCCATTGGCTCACATATCGGGCACGTCAGCAAAGATGGCTCACATGGGTGGGGGCTGGCGGGAAGCTTGTCTGGGATCATATATGTGGGACCTTGACTGTCTCTAGCAGATGGATTCTCAGTTCTCCTCCATATAGCCTTAGAACCACTCCCTCCATGTGGCCTCTCATGGAGTCTCTGAGCTGCCCATATAAGCAGTCTGGCTATTCTGCTTTCAAAAGTGCAAAAGTAGAAGCTTCTAGGTCCTTAAGGAGTAAGATCTTCAGGCTTAAGTTTTTCAACCATGGCACTATTGGCATTTTGAGCTGAATAATTCTTTGTTGTAGGGGACTGTACTATGCATTGGGGGGTGTTTAACACCTCCCTGGCCTCTACCCACCATATGCCAGTAGCACCACCCCCTTCCTCTAACTTGTGACAAACAAAATTGTCTCCAAACACTGTCAAACATCCCGTAGAAAGCAAAATCTCCCTGGGTTGAGAACTGTTTGGTTAAAGCAAGTCACAGGTTCAGCCCAGATTCAAGGGGAGAGGCTGAAGAAGGCATGCATACCAGAAGGCTTGGTTCATTGAAAGCCATCAGCGAAACAGCCTCCCAGGGCTCTCATTATCTCTGAACATCGCATACCGCAGGAAACCCTGGTCTTGAACACTGCCCACATGTCCGGCCTGCTCTCTCTCTCCTTCTAATGGGATGCTCATTCTAATTTCTTGTCTGAACGTCTCCTCTCGTCATTGGCAGTGCTGTGCAGTGTGCATGTCTGGTCACTGCCCTTGGCTGTCTCTCCTGCGCCAACGTGGTGTCCAGGCATGCTGGTTCTCTTCTCTCCTTCCCCTCCTCTGCAGTTAACGAAACGGTGTCTAGTGCTCATATTGTAGCACACGACCACACTCTGCAACGGGTAAAGCTGATCTTGCCATCTCTGAGTATGGCATATGTTCTAACACCCACACGCATTAGCAACTGCTATGCTCTCTCTCTGAAAGGCACTTGCCTTATTACCCCTCCTCCCATGAACTAACGTCTACTTTTCCATCAGGATTCATCTCAGGGGCCATCTCCCTTTGGGAACCTTCCTGGAAAGCCTAGTCTCCAGTCATATTTAGCCATTTCTTGAGGACACAGGTCTTGTCATGTTCATCTTTATGTTCCCAGCATCTATTGAGTGGAAACTGTTTCTTATAATAAATGAATGATTTAAAATCCAAAAGGAAGAGTTTCACATTTGGAGAGAGACCGAGAAAGTGTGGGAGTGAATCATGTCATTATTTGGGAGAACAGACTTCTGGGCAGGAGGAACAGCAAGTTGGTGGTTGGGAGGCTGACATGACGATGGTGTGTTTGAGGAAGAGCAAGGTGCCAGCAGCTGGGTGCAGAGTAAGGCAGGAGGACAGCAGTAGGAGTTTGGGTCAGACAGGTAACAGAACAGATCATTTTTGCTTTGCAGGTTGAGGTAAGGACTCTGGACTGGATTCTGAATGAGATGAGAAGCCTCTGGAGGAAATTTTGAGCAGAAGAGTGACTTAACGTTGACCTATGTTTTTAGAGGATTATTCTGGCTCCTGTGCTGAGAGGGGTCAGCACCAGGGAGGAAGCAGTGAGAGCAGATAGGAAACTATTGCAATAATCTGGCAAGAGATGATCATGGCCTTTCCTGGTGGACTGGGTGTGAGATACAAGAGAGGGAGAGGTATCGGGGATGAACTCATGGTTTGTGGCCTGAGCAAGAAGAATGGAGGCTATTTTCTGAGATGGGGAGACTGCTTCGGGATGGAAATTCAAAGTCTAGTTTTGACATATTAAGCATGAGATGCTTACTATACATTCAATTGCTTGCAGAGTAGACAGCTGGTTATACAACTGTGAAGTGCACGGAAGGT
This sequence comes from Tadarida brasiliensis, assembly GCA_030848825.1. Taxonomy (NCBI): domain Eukaryota; kingdom Metazoa; phylum Chordata; class Mammalia; order Chiroptera; family Molossidae; genus Tadarida; species Tadarida brasiliensis. The sequence goes on along the minus strand of CM061257.1, from coordinate 55,491,800 downwards.
CTAGACACTGAAGATACAAGTGGGGAAGTTCTTAGCTCTATTAAACTAGGATAAACTTCCGTGATTAAAAAAAATGACAAAATACAATGGCTCAGCAATAGTTTTTTTCTCATAATTCAACAGTTTAGGGAAGTTCCAGATCATTGGCAAATTGTGACAAGACCTATTTCTATGGAGAATTGGGGACAAAAACGTGATTGAAGTAGTTCAACAAAGAATGGAAAAAGGGAGATTGGAATTGGAGACTGTGCACAGACAATTCATTCAAGTAGTTTTGTTATGAAGGAGGGCCAGGAAAGGGGCCGTAGCTTGAGGGAACTATAGGTTCAAGGCTTTTTGTTGTTTACTTTTAAAGAATTTTTTTTAATTTTTAATTTTTAATAATTTTTTTAATAGGCTGATGGGAAGTAGAGAGGAAAAGATAGATTCAAAGGGGAAAGGAGAATTTCAAGAGCCCAGTTCTTGAGTACGCAGAGGAAATGCCAACCAGAACGAGAGCTTAGCTTTAGATTGAAACATGAACCATTGTTCATCCATAAAACTGCAGGCTAGCCCAAGTTTATAGGCACAGATGCAGGTAGGGGATCAATTATTCTGGTTTGTCTGGGACTGAGAGGTTTCTTGGATCATGGGATTTCTAGTTTCCGAATTGGCACAGCCAAGGGCAAATAGGAATGGTTGGTCACCCCAGAGGTAGAAAAATTTTTGGTGTGTGTTTATGGAAGTTCTCTTTGGATTGCTTTGAGTATTGCCAAATGAGAAAGAGCAAGCCTTCCTCAGTTGCTTCAACCCATTACTAAGCATCTACATAGCCTAAATCCCAGTGTTATGCAATGTGAGGGCTATTACAATGAATAGTTGTTGTTCCAATTCTTGAGGAGCTTAGGCTAGTGGCAAAAATAGAAAAGAACATGACTACTCACAAGGCAAGCCAACGTGGGATGTGTGTAATGAGTTTATTCATTGTAAGGCATCTACGTCATGTTCCATATTTTCCAGGGAACTATTAGCTGCTAGAATAGATAATACTCAAGAATACTAATAATTAACATTTTCTGAGATCTTACTGATTTCTAGCAGCTGTATATTTGTTATCTCATTTCATCTTTACAACAGCCTACTGGAGAGGTCCTCTCATCATTATCTCCATTTTACAACTGAGGAAGCAAATGCATCATAATTAAGCAATTTGCTCCAGGTCACGCAGACAGGTTTTGAACCTTGGTTGACTCCCCACCCAAGCGTTTCAGCACTATATTGCACTGTCTTCTAGAAATTGCTATTATGTGTGCTTTGATTATGATGACTAGTAGCCACAAATACCCTACAAATTTAGAAGAAGGAGAGAAAATTTTTGTTTAGGGCAATTGAGGAAGACTTCCTGGAGAAACTGTCATGAACTAGAACTTGAAGGAAGTTAACATTTCATAAGGCAGCGATGAGGGAAGGACATGCCAGGGAGAGGAAGCTCAATGCAGATTCAAGTCTCTTTTTTGTCACCAATTATCTTCATGGACTCTGACACTATGATAAGCTTGTTTTCCCTCCCTCCGCCACTGGAAAAGATGTTTGGGATTTTAAGAAGGTAGAACCACAGAGCAGAATGAGACCTTTACTTTCTTGCTCATGTGCAGCCTTGTCTTTTGAGTTCCAGAATGGATAACAAAACTCCATTAGTCTTCAGAGGAAGAATAAATGTATTAATTTACGTATATATTTAAAGTATAACTTATAGAGAGAAAGGTGCACAGAATATAAGTATTTTTGTTGAATAAACATACCTGCTTAACCAGCTTATAATTAAGAAAAAACTTTGCCAGCATTCCAGTAGCATTGCTCTTCATGATACTTAAAAATATATATATTTTTTCCTTTATTGAGTTTAGAGAGAGAGGAAGGGAGAGGGAGAGAGAGATAGAAACACTGATGAGAGAGAACATTGATTGGCTGCCTCCCACATGCCCCCAATGGGGATCGGGACCACAACCTGAGCATGTGCCCTGATGGGGAATTGAACCAGCAGACCTCTTGGTACATGGGTCGATGCTCAACCACTGAGCCACACCAGCCAGGCATTCATGATACTTTTTAATCACATGATACTTTTTAATCACAAACCCACCACCACCAAAGTTAATGAGTATCCGCAGGAGGCGGCCAATCAATGTTCTCTCTCATCGATGTTTCTGTTCCTCTCTCCCTTTCCCTTCCCCTCTCTCTAAAATCAATAAAGAAAAAAAAATTAAAAAATGATACTTGAGTTTAAAAAGAAAAACTTTTACATACGTTTGGACCAACTTGGCTATGTGAACCTACTTTTTCCAACTGTAAATATTATGAAACTTAAATTCACATCAAGTATTTCTATAAATATTTTCAACTAAATTGAGATGTGCTGTAGTATAAAATATACATAAAGACTTTGTATTAAAAAAAAAAAGAATGTATGCCCGGCTGGTGTGGCTCAGTGGATTGAGTGTCGTCCCATGGACTGAGAGGTTCTGGTTCGATTTCCAGTCAGGGCACATGCCTGGGCTGTGGGCATGATCCCCAGTGGGGGGCCGTGCAGGAGGCAGCCAGTTGATGTTTCTCTCTCACATCGATGTTTCTATCACTCTCTCCCTTCCTCTCTAAAAAAAAAATCAATAAAAACATATGTAAAAGCCCTGGCCAGTTTGGCTCAGCAGTTAGAGTGTCGGCCTGTGGACCAATGAGTTGTGGGTTTGATTCTGGTCAAGGCCACATACCTCGGTTGAGATTTGACCCTGGCCCTGGTTGGGTCTTGTGGGAGGCAACCAATCCATGTGTCTCTCTCACATCGATGTTTCTCTCTCTCCCTCCCTCCCACTCTGATGATAAATAGAAAAATATCCTCAGGTGAGGATTAAAAAACAGAAAATTATTTTTAAAAAGTATAAAATATCTCAATAAATTTTTAAATAGATTGGGCTAAATAAGGTATTAAATTTAATTTCACTTTTTCCTTTTCTTTTTTCTAATTCTCACCAGAGGATATGTTTTGTTTTGTTTGTTTTTATTTTAATGTTGGAGAGAGAGAAAGAAACATCAATGTGAGAAACATCGATCAGTTGCCTCCCGTACACACCACGGCCAGGGATGGAACCCGAAACCCAGGTGTGTGCCCTGACTGGGAATCGAACCCACAACCTTTTGGTGTTCAGGATGACACTCCAACCAACTGAGCCACCCAGCCAGGGCTCACTTGTTTCTTTTTCATTGTGGCTTTTGTTGTATTTCTGTTCTTCTAGAGGCTCCAAAAGGTAATGTTCCATGGCAAATCCTGCTAGTCTGCCTCAGGAAGCGAGGTAAGAATGTCTGTTTACATAAAAACAGAATACGTTTCCACATACTGTATATGGCTGATGTTCAGGAAAGGGAGTGCATTCGGTAGAGGAGAATGAACGTAAACTGTAGTGTTAGATCTGTTTGGGTTTGTATTCAAACTCTGCCACTTAATAGGTAGGTGACCTTGAGCAAAGTATTTAAGCTCTCTGAGTACATAAACGTCCAGATCTCCTCTTACGTAAATTAAAGGTATGAATACTGTAGAACCCGCTGTCAGTGCTCTGCCTACATTCCCTGAGTCCCATTTATTATCCTGTGCAGGTACGCACCCACTCCCCACCTCCACTGGGTTCAAGTTTGTAGCCCAATTCCCCTGGGGCTTCCAGCCCAAGTAGAGACTTCACCAGGAAGTCACACCCTTACTCCCCTTATCGAAGGGTCGACTGTGGGAACCCAAGCTAAGACATTACCTACCTCATATAATTTTGGGGGCTTAAATGAGAAGTGCCTGGCACAGAGGAGATTCTTAACCCCACCCCATGATATATCCCAGCCAATACACTGTATTGATTTTACTACCACACCAGGAAGATGTGAATCGACTTTTTTAATAGTTTTGGAATGGGTTTGTATTGACACATCCGCAGTCTTTCTCAAATCTTTAGCCTAATCATTTCTTCATTAGCTCAGATGGAACAAACATGTAAACATGCATAGGTTCATGAGACCTTAGAGAAGATTGAATCCACATATGAACATGTTTGTGTTACTCACATGTATATATTTTATGTATATAAACATGCATATATGTTTGTATTACTTGCATGGATTATATTCAGAATCCACTTATGAATCCACTTATTGAACACATATATTACACATTTCAGTGATTTCTTTCTGAGTACGTTGTTAGACAGATGCTGTGAGGAATTAAATCACCCCCAGGGTATAAATTGTACAGTTTTGGAGGGGCATTCACTATTTCAGAATCAAAAGAGGGGATTCCTTCTGCTAGAAAAGAGATTGCTGACTCAACACACACACACACAGGTGAGTGCGCGCAACACACACACACCATAAATACATACAAATCCACATATAAATGTTGTGATTATAGCGTTTTATGTATTAAAGACAACCTGTTTATATTTTCATATACTTCCAGTTCATCCTTTTGAAAAGTTTTTAATTCATACTAATAGTTATCATTTATTGCTCTATTAGTACACATACCAGACAATACCTCGTTTAATCTACTCAAAAACTCATCTCAAGTATTACCTCCTCAGAGAGGCCTTCCCTGGCCACTCTGAACTCGCCAGCCTCAGTTGCTCTATTGTAGCCTTTATCACTATTTGAAATTTTTATTTATTGGGCTTATGAGTTCATTGTGCCCTTCTCCACCCAACTCTTTCCCTGTCCCAATAAGACGTTTCTGTCTTGCATATCACTGCAACCATCGTGACTCAATGAGTGACAGAATAAATAAAAAACAATGTAGATGAGAACTCTGAAGCTCAGAGAGGCTAAAAGGTTAAGATACCAGGGTGGTAAGTGGCAAAGCCCATATTTGAACCCCTGTCTCTTATCCACTATACACTATTGGCCATTATATTATGTGGACTATGGAAGGATGACAAAGCTTACTCATTAGGAAATTTCTCTTTGGTAAGGGAGGGAAAACATTCACTTCCAGTCGACATTTGCTAACCTTGCTAGGATCTGTATTCAGCACCAAGGACACACAAGTAATCAACACAAACATTGCCCAGATCAGCATGGAGCTTTTGGTCGACGCCAATGATTTTCAGCTGGTGTGCTGCAAGAATGTTTAAAATATGCAATAGCTATTTAGTCAGGGACACTGACCTCTCTTCCCTTAGATTGTCAAATAAAAAAATGACAACAGCCAACACAGTAATACCTGTCCAGTGTGAATGAATCAAAATTATACTTATTTTTGGTCAGATTGGCAAAAAATATAATATATATTTTTAGTAATTAGTTTATGTGTGCCATGAGATGAAAAGTGTGGAAAATCACTGGCCTAGTTAGTAGGGAAGACTGAAATTACAAATAATAACAAGTAAGATACATATTTTGAAAAGGAATATACAGGGATAGGAAAAAATAGCAAGGTAACTCTTCCAAGTCAAGGGGGTCAAGGAAGTCTTCTCTGTGGGAGGAAATGTAGCCTATTCAGGAAGGTAAGAGAAGTACAACAAGAAGGTCATGTAGAGGTAAGGGCGGGAATGGCAGGAGGTAAATAGAGAACAGCTTTGAAAATGACATCTATGAACAATGACCATACATGGTGGAGAGTGATTTGTCCTAACAGAAGTTGCTTGTAGTGCTATTACTATGGGGGTTAAGAGAATGGTAAAATTCCCACCACAGGGAAGGCTTCATGAAGTCATCATGACACTTATACTCCTATTTCTCACTCATCCAATTCTCAGATCTCACACTACCATAGGTAATCTCTTTTATGAGTTGTTTATATGTCCCTCCAAAATTACTTTATCAAATACAAACAACTGTAAATATGAATTTTTATCTCCACACCCCTTTACTGCACTACACAGGGTACTATGTACACCATTCTGTACTTAGCAACACACGCTGGACACCTGTCCATGTCAGCATGTAGAGAACTTCCTCATTTTTGTTTTTACAGCTGCACAGTGTTCATAAGGACGTACCACAATTTATTTACTTTTCCTAATTTATTAAACATTGGGATATTTCCAGTCTTGGGCTATGAAGCAGTTTTGTAGATATGGCCACTTATTACTATGCAAGTATATTTATAATTTTTAAAGCTATTGTTGAATTGCTCTCAATGGGGATTATTTGAAAATGCCTCCAAATGGTTAGATTTAACTACAACACTAACCATAAAGCTAGAGAAGCAAACAAAAAGAATTATTTTTTTAAATGATACCACTAATAAGCTTGTTCATTTCCAATAAAATACTGCATACAACTAACAATTCAGAATGGAAAGTTGTGTCATATATTGGAAAAAGTACAAATCCAGATTTTGGGAAGTTTGAAGCTAATAAAATTTAGGGGTTCTTCTTTCAGAAAAATGACATGAAACTACCCCTTGCAGTGCAGAGCTCTGGAAGGGGCTCGTGTGAGAGACGGGCTCTGAAATGTAAGCTTCATGGGCTCGGTGGCAGGTCTGCTCTGTAGAGGACATACATGCACACGTGTGGAGGAAAACAGCTTACCTGTCTTTTTCAATTGGGAGAAACCATGTTCAAAAAGTGTTCACCACTGTCCTTGGCTACACGTCGGTGAGCACCAGTCCACAGGCCTTCGCAGTGTCAGATCCATGATGTAATATTCCCTGTATTCACATTCCATCTCCCCAAAGGGATTCACTCCATGTGTGTGACACCTTTCATCTCAGCAACTCCAAACACCTTACAGAAACTTCTTGTTAGAAAAGTGTCACCTTGTAGAGAAAATGTCTTGGGAAGAGCTCAGAGGGCCCCATCAGTTTCCTCTATCCTGATCCTACGCCTACAAGCTCCATCTGGCAAGAGGTTACTATCGGGAAAGGACTTCTGTATACTAAGTTTGAAAGAGATAAGCTGACAAATTGAGTTTGGTGATCTGAAGTTAATGATCCATCTCGGTACGAAGCAGCAGCTTGCTTGCCTGGTCCCAGGTCCTGCTGCCATTCCTCAGTTGAGCAGCATTGCGATGCTTCTGGGGAGAGAAGTCCCAGCCAGCTGAGGAGGAGACAAACAGTCCTTGGAACAGCAGTAGAAAATAAAACATAAGCAGAGCAGAGAGGAAAGAAGAGAGGAATCCAGACCAGGGTTAAGAGACAACATAATTAATTAGTGTAATGTCAGTTAAAAACAAAGTGAAAAGTGAAAAGAAACAACAATAAACAAACAAAAACAAAAACATCGAGCATAGTCTAGAAATTTAGTAAGATGGGTCACTTGCCAAACAAGATTAGGGTTTTAGTGGAACGGACTACATGGAACAGAGAAAGACTGGAATCGGACGTTTAAAATATAGGCATTATCCAATTAAGTACGATCTGGGAAGAGTCCATATCCAGCCACCCACATCTAAGGGGTTCTAGGACGAAGTTTAAGTAGTGTTGACCTTCAGTCAATTGTGCCTCATAAACTGGGTTTATGTTCGTTGCCAGTGCTCAGATGAGTCTGGTGACAGCTTGTTAGAAAGCTGCCAGCACTGCTCTTTCTTTTATCTTTCACTTTGTTTAAGGATGACTCATTCAAAACGGAAGGTCACTGATACCTGTGTGAAAGGCAATTAATTTACAACCACAAACTCTGATGTATAAGGAACATCACCTTTTAACCTTTTCTTTTTTATTATTGTTGGTTTTTAAATGTGTGTTCATTTTGTCTTAACTGGTTCCTTTGAAATTCATATTAATCCCGTGGTGTCTCCTTGGGTGGGGGAAAAGGGAATAGCTGTCATTATTGGGGTTTTATGTCCCCTTGACCACACAAGATTCAGGATGCTTATGTAGTGCCCAGAAAGCTGGGTGTGAGAGTCACTGTGGGTTTGGCTAACCCGACAGTCATTCCCAAACCCATCCTGCTTTGCCACCTTCCGTGCCGCCGAGGGTGGACAAATGGTCAGTTGACAGTACCAGCCTGTGAGCAGAAAGAGAGCTGCTGCTGTGGGTGTGGGAAATGCTTTTCTTTCCCTGATAAAATAAATACAAGATCCTAGGGCTCCCTCTTCCTCTCTCCTGACGTGACTGGACGCGGCCTCTGGAGCTGCAGCCGTCGGCCTACAGCACGAAGGGCAGGCCAGGAGAAGGGCAGGCCAGGAGAAGGGCAGGCCAGGAGTGCAGACCTGGTGCCCCCAACATCACGGAGCTGCTGAACCACTGCCATGATCCACTTTCTTTCAGAATTTCGGTTGTGAGAGAATAAAGAAACACCCTCTTTGTTTAGGCCCCTATATTTTGGGTTTTTCATTATTTGCAGCTTAAAGCATTTCTAACTGATTAGTAGAGGATACAGCTCTGTTCTCCAGTCTATCATGGTTGCTGCTGATATAGTTATTGCCCAATGGTTCCTTGAAATCCAGTGACCAACTGTTCCTGTGCCCTTTATTGAACATAGGAAATGATCAGGACTGGGACCCTGGTGGCTAGGGCTCAAAAGCATCCCTTCTGAAGCCCAGCCAGGGAGCCAGGAGGAGGTCCCTGCTACTCTATCCTTACCCTGGACTGAAAAGTTAACTTTTTTATCCTCTTGCCACTTTCACAGGCACTCTCCTTTCTCTTTCCTCCACTCAATAGGACGTCTATTACAATCTTCTCTGTGAGTTGAGGTTTTCACAAATAAATGCAATGCCTTTCCTCAGGAAGCTCCTACTTTCTGTTAGCTACCAGCCACCTCTGAGACACGGCAGCAAACAAAGCTATCAGCTTCAAATGTAGGAGGGAAAACTAGAGCGAGCCAACACAACTTAGTATTTTCATACATTACCTTGCCACACCTACCAGTCTAGCAAAGTAGCCACCGTGGCAAGACATACTGTGAGAATAATGACAGCTAATTAATGAGATGATTTTTGAGCCTTGTGCTGACTTGCATGGATGATGTCACTTGGCTTGCTTCTCATCTACACAGCAGGTTTTTCAATACACATATGCCATAGGGATGCTTCTTTATTTATAAGCAGGAGAGCTGGTGTAGTTTGGATGGTGGTATGTGGACGAGATGGGGAGAAAAAAGGAGAATGACAATTCTTCTTGAACTTGGGTTACTCCTAAGACTTGCTATTTTGACCTTCACTGCTTATATTTGAGAAGTCAGAGCTTTCATTTGAAAATGTTTGCTTTTTATTTCTGGATTTTTTTTTTTTTGGAAAAAGTTTTATGATTTAAAACTTGGTTTTAAAAAAAGGTAATTATTTACATGATTAATTGAATAATTGATTGTAATAGCAAATGACTGGAAACAACCTAAATATCCTCAATAGGAGCCTGATTCAAACAAATTACATATAGTACGACAAATAGTACACAGAGGTATAGAATGGAACACTATACAGCTACCAAAGAGATGAGGGCGTGTGCTGTAACAAGTATGAAGAGTCTTCTCTCCCATGCTTGCCTCTTATTTGTTCCTTTTCCATATCCTCCATAAGTTACTTCTTATGAATCTTTTCAGTTTCTTTATAGACAAGTAAATACAAATGTAGATTCTTATTTTTACTTTTTTATACGAAAAGTAGAATATTTTACATACTGTTATATCCCTTGTTTATTTTACTCTGACATTCAGAGAGTAATTATAACTCAGAGGCTCAGTATAAGGGCACTGCCAGACTGCAGCGCAATCAAAACTACAAAGTAACTTTATTTATTTATTTATTTTTTATCCTCACCCAAGGACATTTTTGCATTTATATTCAGATAGAGTGGGAGGGAGAGAGAGAGAGAGAGAAACATCGATGTGAGAGAGACACATCAAGTGGCTGCCACCCGCACGACCCAACCAGGGCCGGGGACAAACTGCAACCGAGGTACGTGCCCTTAGCAGGAATCGAACCTGGGTCTCTCTGGACCACAGGCCGACACTCTAACTGCTGAGCCAAACCGGCCAGGGCCAAAGTAACTTTAAAAAGCTGTGCTACCCATGTTCTAAAACACAGCTAGTGAATATCTCCGCAGGTGTTTAGATTGTTAGTTGAACTACAGTCCATGTACCTTTGGTTCTTATAGTCCACCACTCTCACAAGTTGGGGAATGCAGAAGGAAAGCTTTTTGTGTGTTTAGACTGGGTACCAGCCCAGCACCTTGGCCATCTCTCAGTGAGGTCTTTCTGCACATTCATCTGACCTGTCTGCCATCATAAGGACATGCGATGTTAATGCGATGTAATTACAATACATGTTTTCTATTCCTGCATTACCTGTGGGCAGTCATAATTAGCCAGAAGGGACAAATATTATCAGTCCTTTGACATAATCCCTAATGCAATGAAGCTGTGTGTAGGTGGCTTTTAAATAACAAACATATCATTATTTTCCCAAAAAAGTTAACACCAAAGGTCATCCAGTCAAAACCCAAATATTTGTGACAAGTATCAGTCCCTTTTTAAAAAAAAAAACCTACATTTTTATAATAGTCTACAATAACTGCTCCCAAATTACAGCAAAATTATTTTTTAAAGTCAGCTTTCCATTAATCGGGGGGAAATTATATAGTTTGTGGCTCTAACTAAACCAAATTTCTCCCTCAATGCCTATTTCTCAGTTACTTGGCAACTTCTCTGCACCCATCGGGGGAAATCATGAGATATGGAGAACTGGTTAATGAATGATAGCCTGGTGTTAAAGTTCATCTAACCCAACCTCCTCACTTCACAGATAAGGAAACGAAGGAAGGGAATGGTTAAATGACTTGCCCAACATCACGCAATGACTTCCTGAGGGACCCAGGGTTGGGAGCCAAGTCTCGGGCTTGCCAGCTCAGCAGTCCTGCTACCACACCATACACACTCCTAGGCATGGATGAGAAAACAGACTCTAATACTTATTATTGACAAGGACATGATGATTACTGACAACACTTCAGACATATACACAATATGTTTTTAGAATATCTTCTTTCCTAATTAGGCAACCTCATTCACTCCCATAGTTGTCCTTGCCACCTGTGTAATTGATGACTTAAACAGTAAAGCCAGCCCTGACCCCTTCCATGTATCCCATTGCCTTTGCCACAATACTTTTCAGCAATTTCCCCAAAGGGTACATAGTCTCTATGTTCTTGCCTGAAACTCTGTCTTCCTCATGCTTATTAAATAAAATGCATATAGCATGATTATTTAAGGTCCTTCATATAATCTGTCTCCTCTCTGCCTGACTTCTATTCCACCATAGCTTTTCAATGTTAGGTTCCATAAAGGCAAAAATACTTGCAATTTTTTGAGTTGTTAAACTTCATGTCATTACACAGGCACTCCCTCTATCTAAAATACTACCCTCTGCTCACCTTTCTCACTTCTGAGCGTGTTGTCCACTGTTGTTCTCGTGTTCAACCTTTAAGTCTCAACCTGAGTGTAAGAATCAACCTTTCAGTAAAGCCAATAGGCAGAGCTCATTTTTCCATACTACACCACGCCTTGTATTTCTATTATTATATATCACATCATATTATAATTCCTTATTTACATGTCACTGTGGTATTTATCTTTGCCTCAAGACCTAGCATGCCTGAATGAATAGTAAAAAGAATAAATGGGAATGTGTAATAATAATCTAGAGAAACTTTTTGTGGTTATATGTAACATGGTATTCTTAGAACATCTGAAAATAATAGTATTTGGTCAGTGCTACTTGGACTGGACTCGTTGCCTAAGCTATAGAATTGAAATGCTTTGCATTTATAAACTTTTAATAACTATAATTTAGAAAGATTATGATTCATATCTACCTTACCCTTTCATTGAAACATGAGTTTGTTTCCTCACTATGAAATCATTGCACATAATCATCTCCAGATGACAAATAGTCATTTCAGCATAACACGCAGATATGGAAAAAATCATACATTTTATCTCTTTTTCTGTAGAGTATATACCAAAGTGTTTCAAGTATTTTTAGTAGAATTAGTTAGTTTCTGTACCCCTACCAATATATAATCAAATACATTTTATTTCACATTTATTAAGATGTTCTGGACTTCTGGGGTATAAGAACATATATGAATGAGGTTATTACATATGTACACATAGATCATCTATGTGGGGTTAAATATGGTGTTTACTAAATTAAATGGGGACATTTAGCTAAGTGCAACACTAGTCTAAAGAGTGGCTAATGCTTCATTTCAGGACTTCTCATAGATTTCTACCAAAGTACACAATACAGAGATGAATGCTTTTGTATCCTTGGAGAATCTAGAGGCTCACTTCCTACAAAGGTAAAATTTATTTAAATTGGCTAATTGCACTTAGATTTTGCATTTTACTCCCTTATATATTGTTCTAAGTAACTAAATTATGAATACGACTTCCACATAACTCTAGAAGCTGTGCCACGAGTAAGCTATAGTGTCTAGCACTCCCCTGTGTCATGTATACCAGGGATTATGAGCCACCAAGTTTGATGAGCAAGTGCATAGTGGAACAAGAACTGAGTCCCATCATAAAGACTCGGATCCAACCCTGGGTATGCCACTGACTCGCTTTTGATCTGATAAAATCGCCAATCTTTTCAGAGTTTAGTCTTCTCACCTTCATGAGAATAATAACACCTGCCTTACCTCCTCAGAGGATTATTTTAAAAATTGAATGAAAATTGCTCCGAGATTTGAAAACTCAGGCTTGGAAAATGGGCAGGAACAAAGGGCGTTCAGGTCGGCGGAACCACCGCCAAATGTCATCATAGCGCAGCCCTGCACCACTGTTGCCACCACCCGTGGCCTCTGGGCGCCACCCTCACCGCTGGCCGGAGCCGGGCTGCCACGGATTGTTGCTGCCACGGCTTCTACCAACACCCCCGGAATGAATGTGTCTCACTCAGTCTAACTCTAGCGGCAAGGAAGGCTGGAAACGTACACATCAGGTTTTGGGTTGGTTGTTTTGTCTTTTATGGTAGGAGCTGGGCCTATGATCTAACTCATAGGCCAGTAGACGGGAAACTCCCTCAGATACAAGAGGGGATTAAGGTGCTGGTCACGGCATCTCCTTTTTCAACTGTTGCCAAGATCTCCTAACTGGTATCACTGCCTCTAGCTCTGTTCCCCTCCAACCCACTCTCCCTGCTGGCACCAGAGTGTCTTTTCCAAAGGAAAATCTGATTTCTTGCCCTGGTCTGTTTAAAGCCTTCAATGATCTCCTCCCCTCAATGCCTAGGTCCTAGATAAATGCAAACACATTAGAAAACCATACAAACACTTCCAGTCAGGGCCCCATCTGCCCCCATACTCTTCCGTGCTTCCCATTCTCCAAGGAACCCTTCTGCCTGTCTCAAAAACGGGTTTTCCCAATGGGTCATGCTGTCTCATGCCTCTCTGCCTTCCTTTTGGTAAAAAGGGGAACTATGAAGAAATTTAAAAAACAAAAGACTAGCATACTGACATCTTTCCTCAGGAAAGGTCAGTGTTATGGGATCTTCCAGGCAGGGAGGGGATGAAGGCAGGGCCCTTCCTGGGTTCAGGCTGAGGCTTTGAGGCTGAAGGAAGAGAGAAACTCCCCCTCCCACAGGGGCTCACTGCTGTGGAAGGAGGCATGGCCGGCCTGTGATCAGTGGGAAGGACCACCGAGCCTTCCCAGGGCACAGGAGCAGAGTAGCAGAGGGCAGGGACCCTATCAAAGAGCAGTAAGTAGACAAAGAAGCAAATTCAATCCTCCATCCCATTTTACTGCCAGGACACAATGCTGGGATGCCTGTTTTGACCCATGGAGGAGGAGTTCAAAAAGTCACTCAAATGCATACCATGGAATATCTCGCCTGGTTCCTGATGTGATCACAGGCCAAATTATACTCAGTTTGGAAGAGAAGTGCATGTAGGTGGACTGGAAATCAATCATGCCCACGACCCGGCTCGCTCATGTCCCTCCGCTGGCGGAAATAGCCTTCCTTCTGCTGACTGCCGAGAGATGGCTCAGCTCTCAGGATTCAGGACTAGGTGGGTACAGAGAGTAAGTGATGAGTCGTTACCTCTGGGCAAGGAGAAGCGGGAGTGGGTGGAACAGACACCTTTCACTTTACGCCCTTCTGCACTACTTGACGTTTTCACAATACTAGTGGATTATTTTTACAATTGGATTTTTACAAGTTCAGTCAAGAGTTAGAGAACCGGTAGGGCCTCCTTCGCTTTTTTGTGTTGCATTTCTTTTGAAAATGACCTAAAAGTGTTTTGTGAGGAGAGCACAAAAGCCACATGGGAAATTAAAAGTAAAAATACCTTAAGTGGTTTTAAATGTTATTATGTTAAACATTCTTCAGAGCTATTTCCTCAGAAAATTGCTGAACAGTGAATGTCGAACAGTACTAAGTAAAATGCACTCATTGCCCTGGCCGGATTGGCTCTGCGGTTAGAGCATCTGCGAATAGGGTCTCAGGTTCGATTCCCAGTCAAGGGCACGTACTTGGGTTGCAGATTTGATCCCTGGCCCCAGTTGGGCAGAGTCGTGCGGGAGGCAGCCAATGGATGTGTCTCTCTTACACAGATGTTTCTCTCTCTTCCTCCCTCCCTCCTTTCCACTCTTTCTAAAAATCAATGGAAAAATATCCTTGGGTGAGGATTAACAAATAAATAAATAAAATGCACTCACTGAGGAATACATAAGTAAATAAAGATGATGTGGTGTGTCCTTTATATAGGCAAACATAATGACTATCTGTGGGCCATTAACCTTTACTTGCTTTGTCAGCGTTGGCCTCTTCAGTCCTCCCTGAGCAGGAGCCCAGACCCAGGCCTCCTGCCAGGCGCACCAGGGTGTACTGCCCTTCCTGCTATCATGTCATGCACCCACCAGAGTGTAATGCCACACTCTTCTCTCCAATGTGCATCAGCTCTATTTTCTCATTTGATTGTCATGAAAATCTTTGAGGGACAAAGACAGTTAGTTATTCCCTCCTTGCTGAGGAGGAATGCTCTCGCAGCTTTTGGTGAGCTAGGATGAGGCTCCTGGACTCCTGGCTCTGAGTGAAGTTTCCTCTGTTCCTACCATTCTGCCTCATCTGCATTTCCAAACCACAGTCCACACACTCCATTGTTTATAAGTATTACTCTAAAGGCACTGTAGACCTCTACCTCGTTCTCCTCTAATGTCATTTCTCAGTACCCTATGCTTTTCCTCTATAAGATGAAAAATTAAATATATATATTCAAATACAATGTGCGTGTATGTATATAATGATTATTTCCACAACCAGAGTGTAAGTTCTATGAAAGCAAGGACCATGTGCCCTCACCCTCCATTCCCACTCTGTATCCTCGTGGTGTCTGGCACATCAACATTTGTTGACCGAAGGAATGACTGCACATCAGCTACTACATTCAGTAGAACTCTCTCAGCTGCAGACCCCTCATTTAAACTCGCTGGAACAGAGAAGGGCAATTGTTGACTCGAGCATCTAGGAAGTTGAGGAAGCAGCTGGCTTCATTCACAGCTCCACTGAGATTAGATTACATTTATTCTCATCTTTCTCACCCTTCTCTCCCTCCTTTTCCCCTCTCCCATCTCCCTCTTCTTCCTCTCTTTCCCCTCCTCTCCACTTCTCCTTTCTTTGTCTCTGACTTATTCTCCGAGGCAGCTGGCCACCTCCACCTCCACCATGCGTGGTGAAGACGGCAGCTGGTAGCTCTGGGATCTCTGCCCTAGTTTGCCATCCCAGGGGAAAGAAAGCGTATCTATTGCAACATCAGTATCTTAAATCCTACAGTTGAATTGGCCAAACCTGTACCCTATGCAGGGGTGGGGTACAGTGATTGGCAGCCTCTCTAAACCCAGGTGGAAGGGGGGAGGGGTATTTTCCTAGAGCAAGTGACATTGGGCAGATGAAAACAACATATGTCCTCCATATACTTTCACAGGGAATTTTATTAAGAAGTAAAGGAGAGGCTGCTTTTAATAGCAAGCAACTTCCTGCCTCTCAAATCCAAGTCTCTGGATGGAGCTAAATTCTGACCCTTTGAACTGCTTGACTTAGATCCTAAATTTTTAAAAGATGAACTGCACTTTACTCTTTGAGTCCTAAGGTGTTAATAAGTCGAGTACACTAATAAAGACAAGCCCACCCACAACCTTCATATCTATCTGCTCAGCAAAGCAGAAGCCTGCAAAACATTTTTTTGGTTTGTTTTGGCTTTAGGCCAAATAGGAACTCTAGAAATTTGTTTGTAGATAAGTTGTGTTCAGGGTCTGAGAGGAAATGTGCCGCATGGTGACGACCACAGGATGCAGATCCCCACTGCATGGAGAAAAATCTGCAGGCAACATGCTCATTTTCCTACGCATATGGAAAACCAGAATATGCACCCTCCCGTGACTTCCAAGGCATTGGAAGTACTAATGTTCCTGTTGGCATACAACCTTGTATTGGTTATATTAGTTTCAGGAGTACAATATGGCGGTTCTACATTTTTATACCTTGCAATGTGATCACCCTACTAATCATCTGTCACCTTGTAAACGTATCACAATATTATTGACTATATTCCCCTTGCCCTTTTCACCCTCACCCTCTCCTTTCTGGTAACCATACCATTTTGGTCTCTGTTTCTATGAGTCCTGTAGCCTCAATTTTTATTTATGTATTTAATTTTTTATTTTTAGTTAATCCTCACCCGAGGACATTTTTCCATTGATTTTTATATAGAGTGGAAAGGAGGGAGAGAGAGAGAGAGAGAAACATCCATGTGAAAGAGACACATCAATTGGTTGCCTCCCGCACGACCCTCCCTGATCAGGGCCGGGGATCGAACCTGCAACCCAGCTATGTGCTCTTGACTGGGAATCAAACCTGAGACCCTCGGTCCTTGAGCCTTCACTCTAACCTCTGAGCCAAACTGGCCAGGGCTGTGGCCTCAATTTTTAAAGGGAGAAGTGGGTTTTTAGTTTTAAGTATTTATTAATTTGCCTAGGCTCCTGCTTGTGTTTAAAAGCTGTCTTCTAATGAAAAGTAATAGAATGAGAAAAGGACCCACAACTTTCCTTATAAGTTTCTACTTAAAAGTACTCTGATTTTATACCTTTTTCATATTAGCACAAAGTGCCTGAGACAGCACGTTTTATAAATGAATAAGAATAAGTGGGACAAGTCCTATTCAGATGTCCAATAATGTAGGATCAGAGACTTACATCCGTTTATAACACAGAAAGTATTAAATGAGTTCTTTTTTGTCACAGCTTTTTAATTTTATAAATTGGGTCTTAAGTGAACTTTCCTGCTTTTTAAAGTTATAAATATATATACGGTTAGTAAGAAAAACACTGAAGGAAATGAAAGCAACCTCACATCCTGAACTTCCTGACATCCTCTTTTGATTTTGTGAAGTTTCCTGTCATTACTTTTTAGTATATTTATTTTTTCAGGAAGTTCCTTTAGCAAGAAGAGAGAAGCTAGCACTCTGTCTCTACACACATACACAGACACACATCCTCAGAGATTTAGAAATTTGTATTGCAGTATTATTCCACAATCTAAGCACCATGGCCCATGACACATGGATGATTTCAGAAGCAGTGGAGAGAACCTCCAACACTAAAGAGAGAAAAAGAACACACCACATGCTAGATTTCTGTATTTTTTCACAGTGATGGATTCATGGGATAAAAATTTCATGGTGCTTAGATTGTGGAATAACACACACGCACACACGCACACACACACGCACCCCCCCCCCCAACACACACACACCACATACTGCAAATTTGTCATATGCCCATGATTCTTAATATCAGAGTTTATGCTGTGAGTTAAGGCTGTGTTTTTGGTGGTCATGATTCATTAGTGAATCACGAACTAAATTTAATGGGTAATGATAAACTCAATCCTACAACAACCTGGGGAAGTGAATTATGTTATCCCCATTTTATAGATAAGGAACATCAGAACTCACCCAATTTCACTGAGTTACTAAAAGGTAAAACTGCATTTGGAGTTAACCTTGTCTTAACTACTGGGGCTATATTACATCACTTAACAATTCTGGATATGTTACATTATAAACATAACTATATATAGAAGAAAATCAATTTCCTAATATCTCCTATAATGGATAACTTAAAGTTTGTGGACAATCAACCAGGCTGCATTGTATTGAATACAGGCTTAAAAATCGTGTGTGTGTGTGTGTGTGTGTGTGTGTGTGTGTGTGTATTTAGAGTTGTGGGAAAAAATTCATAAGACTCAGCACCATTGATAAAAATATAAAAATTCATGAATGACTTCTTAGGCAAATAGATGTTCTTACTTTTAAAAATGCATAATAATCATATTTTACATTTATGTAGTACTTTATAGTTTGTACAGAGCTTATTTAGATATCATGTGCTCCACAAGCATCCTAGGGTCTATATGTGTGGCCTTTGTGTGGTAAGACTGTAAGAGTGGTTACGGCTGATAACGACTAGTTATCAACAGGAAGAACAACACATGTTGGCCACACTCCAATAGTATAAAAATGGTGCTTATAGATAATCTGCGATTCTGAAATTTTCATCCCTTAAGTATCAAAGCTGCCAAATAAATGATTAGGCAGATGTATTTAATAGGCCCTAAAAAGTTAAACATAAAAATGCAATCAATAAAATGACCCCAGAACACCAACTGCTTTTGAAGAAAACATTTCTGTCTTTCAGAAACAACTACAATGCTATTTGTCAAGTACATTTGCATTTCAGAAAGATCTCTGAAAGTTACTAGGACCACATCAGTTGTCAGCATTCATATACTAAGTCTCACTCACTCTTTGCTTCTTAAGAAAAAAAAAAAAAGTACGTATACTCATACAAACAGAATCCTTTCCAGTTGGTGTAGGTTGCCATTTTATTCGAGTTTAAGGAAGACCTTAACTACCCTCAAAGACTTCCTTGAGCCCATCAGAGTTTCTGCTGTGGGTTAAGGCAGTGTTTTGGCAGTCACAACCCATCCATGAAATCAATTTGGTGAGTAGAGACAAACAATTTTTAAAAATGAAATAGAACAGAATAGAAAATGTCAGAATGCATTATAGGTAGTAAAGGTAAGAATGTTTCATGACACTTTTGTTTCAGTTGATTATGTGTGTGTAATGTACATACTGAGTATGGATACTTAATGTGGGTCACAGGCAAAAAAAGATTTAAAAGCCATGGGGTTAAGGCATTATCTCCAAAAGGCATTTCACTGAAAACATAGCATTTGGGTGGATGTCTGAGAGCACACAGACTTTTTGTTATATGTGGTGGACAGTGGAGGGAATTGCTGGGAGGCAACGGATGTTTGTAGCCAAAGTATAGGAGGACATAGGAGCAAAACTCCACCGAATCCAGAGCTATGTCTACTGGTGGACCTGCTCCTTGATCCTGACTGTGACTAAGATATACCTAGGGGTACCCCTTGTGGGATGAAGGGCAAAAGGGAGAGGAACAGAGAGAAGAAGTAAGAAGAAAAAGAGGGAGAGTATCAGAGTTAAATGCTGTGAGTCAGAGCAAAGGTTGAGGTTCATATGTGAAAAAGATAGAGGAAAAGAAAAGGAAAGAGCAAGAACTAAGAGATGTTCAGGATGAAGCTTGGCAGATAGAATCACCCGATACTAAAAGAATGCCTTTGCTGTCAGTTACATAAGCTCGACTTGAATGGCTTAAACAACAAACAAATGTAATGATTAATTCACTGGCTCAATTCATTGGCCTCAATTTTATTCCTCTTATGGACGTAGGACGAATGCAAGAGCAACTGGGACTACGTGATTCCTGATTTTCTTTATCCAAGGATTCCTGTGGTTGGAAAAAAGGCTGGATTCCTGTGGTTTTCTGAACAGCAAGGGGTAACTTCCCAGAATGCTCCAGCAAACTTCTGCTTACATCTTATTGGCCAGAATTGAATTGTATGCCCATTCCTGAATGGTTGACTGGTGGAGGGATGGTATTACCCAGACCAATCAGACTTGTGTTTGGAGCTCCTCCAGGCCTTTGGCTAGATGAAAGAAAAGCAAAAGTGAAGTTCTTTTAGGAAGAAGGGGAAGATATTTTGTTGAGTAGACAATCAACAAAGTTCACTACATACAAGAATTTTTATTTATTTACTTTTTTGTATTTTAATCCTCAACCAAAGATATTTTCCATTGATTTTTAGAGAGAGTGGAAAAGAAAGAGAGAGAGAGAGAAACATCGATAAGAGAGAGACAGAGACACGTAGACTGGTTGCCTCCTGCGTGACCTCGACTGGACCAGAGATCAGACCTGCAACCCAGGTATACGTCCTTGACTGGAAATTGAACCAAGACCCTTCAGTCCACAGGCTGACGCTCTAACTGCTGAGCCAAACTGGCCAGGGCCATACAAGAATTTTTAAAAATTTGATAACATTTCCTAATAGTTCTAATGGATTTAATATTGAATATTTCTATCATTAAAACAGTTTCATCTTTAGAGACTTATTGCGTCATTTTTCTTCTCACAGAAGAATGTCTCTAGAGGCATTTAAATAAAAACAAAGAAATCAAATACAGAGAGCTTCTATTTTCCATATACTTTGCCACCAAAAGAAATCTCAATTTTTACTCAAAAAAAAAAAAAAAAAAAAAAAGATGCTGCATTCACTCCCACAGAGACAATGCACAATGATTGACCTCTGTTGGGAAAACATCATGAGAGAGACCCACTAGCCATTGTGCAGAGCTTTACTTCTCTCTCTGATTCCCTCCCCCACTCAGAACTTATACTCAGCATTATCCTCATGTGTACTTGCCAACTTTCTGCATCATGACACAAAGACATTGCTGGTTAGGATCATTCTAGCCTGAAGAAAGGCAAGCACAAAGCCAGCCAGGCTTAGATGAAATGCACACTGCTTGCTGAATGGCCACGGTGTTTTGAGGGTTCTCTTTATGAAAGACTAGCACAAAGTCAACAGCCCACAGTTGCTCAAATCTGGGCTTTGGTTTCATTGCCACCACCCGCCACTTCCCCACCCAGGAGAATTACAGCGAAGAGTGGTGTTTTAACTACGTCCCCAGGGGAGTGCTGAGTAAGAAGAAAAGCATGCTAGGTCACCAATAAATCATTTCTGGAAAAAGGACACTTCAGGAAAATTAAACAAAGTGTAGAAAAGCCTTAGCTTGCAATCTGTTGTTGCAGAGTTTAAATGATGGCTTTCCTCCCTGCTTAGACAAACACGGCGCAGGAAGCTCTGAACAGGAAAAAAGAAGTTGTGTCCAGAGCCATAGAACAGAGTAGCTAAGGATGACTGTCATTGTTTCTTCATCGACCATTTAAACAAATGAAGGCAGATTGTTCTTCAACTCTTCAAAGTTGAACTTCTGATTATTTTTAGAAGTTCTACAGTGTGGACCCAACAACTCTAGATATCTAATGAGCCTGAAACATGGTTTTTCAAAGCTCAGCTAAATCCCCCAAAGAGTTTAACCAGCTTCTTCTTGTGCCCTGACTACAATGTGCAAGTAAATAGCCCTCCCTGGGATACCTGTGGTAGGGCCTAGGGGAAAGTAAGGTGCATATGTCGTTCACGGTGTTTGTAAATACCTTGTGAAGTTTGAAAAACATACCTTACTGTGTGCTCCTTGTAATTTTCTATTTGGCAAATTTTGCTGTTGTCCTCCTGCCTTACTTTTTCTCTGCTGCATGATTGTAACACTCAGTTGTCTATTAACAACGATGTCAGCCCAAATTTATTAGCTGAGCTCACTGCTCACTGCCTCCATAGCAACCAGCTGAAAATATTATAAGGACTTTCCCCATGAGCCCATCCTGAACAAAAGCACATCGCCACGTCTTTCTGTTTTAACATTTGTCTACCTCAAGATGAGCTGGGCAGAATTCAGAAAATATTTTCCAGCTGGGAACAGAAATAATCAACCAGGTCAAATGCGAGGCCTGATTTCTTTAGATGCCCTCCTGATTGTCATCTCACTCTAATGAATGATTCATGCCATTCCCCTTGAATCTGTCACTACGTTATCTGAATTTCTGTTCTGTGCTTCCTAAAATTGACATTGCTAAGATGAATACATTTTTATAATAGATGTGGATTCAATGAGCCAGTTGATATATTGACTAAATATTTTCTTTTATGTTTTTAAAATAATATTTTTAAATTTCAAAAGCTCCTTAGGATATTAACTAGCATTTTGAAAGAAAGCTTAAGGCACTGGTTTTCATTCTCTTCTAAGAGTCCTTCAGCTTTAAAATGCTATGAATTTATGATTCTATGCTACCATATTCCCAGGAGGAGATTCTAGATGATTATTTTTCATGAAGGTTAAAGAAATTAGTGAGACGTTGACTAGGCAATGCACATCTATGCATAAAGTAACAGAATAGCATGATTCAGTCGTCATTTAATAATACCTTGCACATACTAGCCACTCACAACTATTTCTTGATTCTTAGCAACTTTACATTTCCAATTACCAGTTTGGTGATTATACAAACTATATGCAGCGGGATTTTCAAATAGATGGCTCTTCGTATAGTGATATATTTTATAGCTTATATAGCTGCAACATGTTTAGAGGGGAATTTATTACCTTTGTGCTTTGATAGGATGAGATCTGTCATTCTCATCATCCTACACAGGGTCTCCTTGTTCAATTATGTATGTGCATGGCTTTCCAGAGGATTATGAGTGCTGTTTTTCCTTCCATTATACATTAGAAGAGCGAAAACCATCAAATTTCTCCGCAGGAATATTCCAAACCAGACAAACAGAAAACCAAAAGAGCTTTGCCCTGTTTGACCTTAACCATGCTAGTGTGTTCAGCGTCTTCTCTGCTGAGGTCCAGGCCCTGTGCAGTCAGATGCAGACCAGCTGATACACTCTCTGCTCCACAGGACACACAAGGGTACCTTAGTACTCTTGGTTTTCACAGGCATTGCCCTGTATCCTTCCTAACAACCCTTGCCAACTCACCCCGTCAGTTCTCCACCTTCTGAGGCTTGTTGCCTGGTTTGCATTTCTGATTCCTGACGTCCAGGACCTAAGAAGTCATTCCAGGAGCATTCAGCCTGGTATCTCCCTGGACACCCATCACCACCTCACATGTACTACTAGGTGCCCTATAAGCCGTATGCTCTACACGGATAATCTCATTTAAACTTCGTAACAACCCTGTGAGGCAAGCACTGTTATTCAGTGTTCAGGTTATTAAGAAAACACAGAAAATAAGAGGTGAAGTCAGGACTTGAACCCAAGCAGTCCCTTAACTGCCATTGTCCACCTCCTCCCAACTGTTGCCCAAAAAGAGAGTTGAAATGAGCCAGCTGGGTAAGAGCTAGGCTCCTTAAACGCATCGAGTTGTTTCCCACCTGGGGAGGGTATAGGTCTCGCGCAGAGGGTGAGTCTGCCTTCCAGTAGTCTTCTCTTAATTCTCTTCGTGGTAAGAGGCTTCATGAATTACCTTTGTACTCAAAATTAGCTTTTTACTTTTTATCCACACAATATGCCACTGAGAGTCCAGATTGTGTTCATTATGAGCTCTCGCGTCCCTTGTCACTTGATTTTGACAAGGGCTCTGGCTTGACGTTGGCATTTAGATGAAGTCATCTTAGAAAAAATACGAGAGCCACAGAAATAGGGTTTAAAAGAATGACAAACATTGCAAGCACTTATTTTATACTCCTACAATCTTTATTTTCCAATTTCTCTGCGTTGAAAACAAGAACTGTAAGAGACCTTGGAAAATAGTGGATTTTTAGAAATACAACTACCTATAAATAACAGCCAAACACACTCACTACTACATCCGTACTTCATACAAAGCAGATGATAGTAAAGAGACATGGAAGTGCCCTACATCTTCAGGGACAATACAAAAACCTAAGCACACACAAATAAACAAAGACACGCATAACAAACACTTGGCGTGCTTTTTCTCTTTACCGTATACATCAAAAGGATAAAAAGACTAAAGCGGGGATTCAATTAAGAACTTAGTGGTGTTTTCCAGTAAATTTCTCAATTAGTCTAAACAGTCGTATTACAAAGAAAAGAAAGTTCCTCTGAGGAACTATCTTGCCTCCTGGAGAAAATTAAGGCAAGATGATTTCTCCTTGAGGTCGCCAGGGTGCAGGGCAGGAATACTGTTATGTAAGGGAATAGCCCTCTCACTCGACGAGAATAGTAAGAAATACAGCAAAAGCCTCAGCTCGGTTGAAAATTAAACATCTAGCTCCTGAAGTATCACTGTGAGCTCTGAGAGACAGAAACAGGAAGGAAGAGTGAGCAACACACTAGTCTGTATTGCATTTGGCTCGATAGAAAACCACATGGTGGGACACATGACGAGCCCTGGCCCTGCTCTCGCCTTAACATTCTCCTCTTGAAATCTTGAACCACACTGGGTTCTTGTCAGATGAGCAGGATGTCTGATCCTGACAGAAGTTTCCAGATGGCAGGGGTCTGGTCTGTTTTGTACACAGCTATATCATGAGCATAGTGAGTGTTTAGTGAATGAATGAATGAATGAATGAATGAATGAGTGCACACCTTCCAGTCCAATCACTGGAGATCAGACTAAGAAATATTTGGGGCATGTCTGCTCTTCACCTAAACAATGGTGACAGAAAGTGAAAGAAAAAGAGAATAGAAGAGATCATCTGTTGTTTGCCACGGCAACTGAATTCTTGTGTTCAGATTCCGTTTGTATTCATGGCTTCCTTACAGAAAAGATGCCAGGATATTACAACTAAAGAATCATGTTTTCTTATGTATGTGTGTGCACAGGGTGTGTGTGATTGCTCTTTTAGATGTAGGTACATTGAATTATGTAGCTATAACCATGTCTAGGCTGACTTTCATTAACTCTCCATCAATCCTCCTGAAATGAAAGACTTTCCTAATTCTCCTGATTTAGCAGTAATTATTTAGAATTATAGGAAGCAAGGTTGACTCATAAACAAAATAGCCCATCCCCACTAATAACGCAGCTCAGAGATAATAAGTGAAAAGTAATCTGGGAAGGTCACTCCCCCACTCCAGAAATTTCATGACATCTAAATTGAGAGTTGGTGGCCATGTAAACAAATTCAAATTACCTTCCAGCAAAAACCTCAAACTACTCGTTTGAGATGGTTTGGGGTAGAAGACCTGAATCTAGATCAAAATCAAAAGCCACAAAAATACTGAAATAGCTGAAACAGAGACATAGTCATTATAGGAAGCTTAAGAAGGTTCAAAGGAGGTTTAAAAAAGAAAAAGAAAGAGGAGGGAAAGCTAGAGCGAGAGGAGCTGGCGGTATTGCTCAGCCCTGCTGGAAATGATGACAGCCCCTGAAGAGGAAGGGGAAGGAGTTAGGGAGGCAGACAAACAGGAAACAGGAGTGCTGACAACACTGAACTGAAGTGGGGAAGAGAGCAAAGACCGAAAGCCACAGAGCTATTAAAGACACCGGAAGAGGACAAAATAAAGGCAGCGAGGGACTCAGAGAGAACTGTGGGTTAAATAATGCATTTACAAATAGATAACGAAGACTCAGTTTTCCTACTGAAATGACCCGGAAACAGGCTTAGACTTATTACAGTCATTCCAGGGATGTTCTGTTGCACGAGATTTGCATCGGATCAAATATTGCTTGAAATACATGGACCTTCAAAGTTAGGGAATTCTGTTGTTGTTGATAGGTAGAGATACATATGGTGTTGGTTAATAGTAACATTTAATACGTTGCCAACAATATGAGTAATATTACTTCATTCTCACAAATCTTAGAAAGTGTGCAGTATTACCACCCTCAGTTCCTAGATTTATTCTCTGAGGTTGTATGATTTGTTAAGGATCAAGTGGCTAGACAGAATAATCTCAAGACATGAATTTCTTACTCTTGACTCCGCAACCTATATTCCAGCTACCATTTCATCTTGCCTCCCAAGTATAGAGCCTCTTGATCAATACATGACTTCCTACTGAACATATATCTACTCATCATAACAAGTTGCCTCTGGTTCATTTCCGTTTATATTTGATCTATTTACCAGAATTGCTGTTATTTTCCTTTGCCAACCTTTAGAGGGAGAAGCCATGGGCAATAAAATGCCCAGACTTAAGGGCAACCCAAGGAAGAAAAAAGGAGTCTAGAAATGATAAGGTCTAGAACGGGAGAATGCTAAAGCCTGCTAGGATATTATATAGAGTTCAGTTCCCTCATTAGAGGGAACCGACTGACCTCCAATTCACAGTCTTGCTAAAGCATCTTAATAGTCAGTGACCAAACCTTTTGACCAAATGGAGAATGATCTATAGTTATGTTTCTTATATTTATTTAATAGTATTGCAATACTTTGGGGGGAATTATTATATTAATAATCAAATGTAACCACTATTGTTCTTTAAGTGATTTGTCCAAAGTTACATAACATAGTAGATTTTTCAAATTTCTCTGAACCTTATTTCATCCAGGAATTATGCTATTGCCAGCAAGGCCCAAATTGGATTGAATTTAAGCTTATGTCACATAGCGATAGTTGTTTTTAAAGAAATAAAAACTTTGCTTCAGAATCCAAAGCTTATGTTGTTCATTTGGCAGCCATCCAGGTATGTGGCAAGCAGAGGACACTTCCTCAGACAACCAGGACAGTTTTGGACGCTCCACTGCTCTTTCATAACCCAGTGGGTTTGCCACGCGCTCCTTGGGTTGGGAAACAAGCCCCTCAGGTACTATTGCTCAAAGTTATTTAAGGTCTTAAGAAGGCAAACTCTAAATGAACAGAAAGGTCCACAAATACTTATATAAATAAGGTCAATACCTAATACCAAAGGGATTTCACTCAGAGAACAATTGTGTTGTTAGGAATTTGAAACCAGATGTAGAAAGATTCTGTGGCCACAGTGTGAGGACATTCTTGTGTGTTGAAAAACATTCCAGGATGCCTTGTTTTATGCCAATGTTCAAGTCAATATGCTTTTTAGTAAATGCTTCTGGGCAAAGGCTGTTGGAGGAGTGAGGAGTTGGCAGCTGAGCTCACACAGACTATGTTCCTCGATTAGACATAAGATTTTCTTTCATTTGGGTTTATGGGGCTTAAATATATTTCTGTGATGTAACACCTGAAAATTATGGCACTTTTTACAGAATAAAATGAAATACAGCCCGACCGGTGTGGCTCAGTGGTTGAGCATCGACCCATGCATCGAGAGGTCACCGGTTGGGTTCCTGATTGGGGCGCATGCCCAGGTTGCAGGCCAAATCTCCAGTGGGGGGCATGCAGGAAGCGGCCAATCAATGTTCTCTCTCATCAATGTTTCTATCTCTCTCTCCCTCTCCCTTTAAAATCAATAAAGAAAAAAAAACTTTTTTTTAATGAAATACAAACACTTATATTATTTAAAAAAAAACACAAGCATATAATTTTGTATTGAATCAGATACTATTGTGTACTATCTTAAGAGTGGTAATATAATTAAAACCAAAGGATTGTGAAACATTATGAAGAAAAACTTAAAATTGAGGAAATTTTATCCATTGACTTATTTTGAAAAAACATTTTGCAAGGAAAAGGCTGCTAGTTGCCTCCTTTCATACCCAAACCCTAGTTCTCAGCTGGGTACAGTCTCTCCAGGCGAAAAGTACCCTTCCCAGCCTCCTTTTGGCTAAGTGTGGCCATGTGACTATTTTCTGTCAAAGATATAAAAGCATAATTCCTAGCTGGAGAGTCCAGAAAGGCTGCTTAAAGGGATTCAGCGCAGCTGGGAGGGGTCCTTCTGCTGCTCCTTCTTTGTGACCCGCACTGCGGATATGACAGCTGGGGGGTAGACAGCCCCGAGATGGCCTTACTAATAAAAGCCACGTGTGAGGATGTGACATCCTGCAATGGCCATAGCTAGGTTGTCTCCCTCCAATTTATTTTATTTGAGAGGACCCCCCCCCCCAAATTCTGGCTTGCTTTAGGCACTGAGAGTATACATTTTTCTTTTATGTGCAGTAAAACCTAATCCTAACTGATACATTAGCAATACAAACATTTTTTACCTCCAGTACTAATATTGAATTTTAGAGCTTGAACATCTAAAACTACTAGTAGTCCGTATAATACATGAGTAAAGTTTGAACCATAGGTTTGGTTATTATCTGTGTGTCTTCTTTGAAAATCCATAAAGACAGTTATTTGAACTAATTTCTATTTTTAGTTTGGAAAGTCTTGCTTTGACAAAAAACAAGAAAAGAAAAGTGGCACAAGACATCATTAGTTTCTCCATCTCTGTCTCTCACTCTCACTAATATCCAGCAATAGTATAAGTTTCATCTAGTCCAAGTATCTATTTTCCTACATATTGATATACTACTTAAAGTTTATTAAGTATACCCACAAAACGATCTGATATGATTCTCATAATGGATCCATGAAGTAAGACGAACATCATTATTTCCATTTTTACTAATATAGTAACTGGGTTTTCCTCTTCATTACGTCACTTTGAGGTAGATGAGGCTGTTATTATCCTGGATACTCACAGAGCAGAATCGTGAAATGCTCACATCATCAGATCCAATGCCTTGAAAACAGGCTGGTCTTTCATAAATATCTGATGAATGCCTGGATTGGGTGATTGGTGAGGGAGTGAATAAGGAAAAAGAGGCTTGGGGAAGTTAAAGCAAGTATCGGTGTCACACACTGGAATTAAAATGAGGGCTTCCTCGCCCTGTTCTAATGTTTTCCCATTACACTGCATTGCCTCTCCCCAGAAATTCGTGCTCCAAGTTGCTGAGCTGTCCATTTGGCTGCACTGTCACTGAGTATTCAGATGCCCTCAACTGATGGCTCAGCACAACCCTGCACACACCACAAAGACTCGCCTTCACTCGCAGCTCTCCCAGTCTTCACCTTAATACCAGGCCAACAGCTAGTGTCCTTGACAAGCGACTGTGCAGACCACACAGGAGTCCCTTCAACAAAGTCCTTCATATGGATCGTCAGCAAGGAGTTCCATTCCAGCTTTGCCTGACACCTCCCCAGAGCTAGAGTTTTTGTTTAACTTGGGAAAAAGTTCCAGGAGGCTTTGTGTGGTGGTAGTGGTTGTGGTTTAACTTGAGGATTTTTAAGATTTGAACTAGGAAACACACGCGCTGCCGTGGACCCTCGCGTTTAGAACACTGTCTTTCTTCTGAAAGAGCTGAGAAGAGAACAAAGCCAGCAATACCTGAAATCATCACCCTGGTTTACTCTGAGGTATGAGTTCAAAGTGAGTGCAGATTGTTCTGCAGATAACTGAGACAGAAATGTTAAAGGATTTCTCCCACATTGTCTAACACGTCAGGATGTGAGCAATTAGATTCCAAGTCCTGTATTAGTCAGAGAACTGGTGAGAAGAAATTCTAAGCCTGTCACTTACTACCTGTGTGACTATGGAGACATTATTCTCTCTGAACCTCAATATTAATACATTTATGATTGGAATAATACTCCTTGATTCTCAGAGTTGTTGAAGGTTTAAATGAGATATTGAAAGATGCCTTAGAAGCAATGTAGAAGCCACTCAATTCCATGTTAGTTTCATTCCCTCCCCATTTAATAGTGGCTCCATTTTCAGAAACCCTTGCCAAATTTGGTGACCAAGTAGAAACAATGAGAAATCCAATATAATCTTTATCAAAACGTTCAGTTTGCTCTTGTGTACAGACGGCTAAAAATTCTGTCATATGTAAAATTTACAAAAATACCTAAGAAAATCTAGAACACATTTGGCCTGGTTCACTTCGACCTGCAATCATTCTGGTTCTTTTGTGTCCTTTTGGCTTGGATCCTATAACAGGAATCGGTATATTGAGTAGCGACATTTTGGTGCCTGTCGCTTTCTCATGATCCTGATCCAGAAATCCTTGTCCACACTCTTTTAGAGTTTGCCTTTACTTTAGTCGGCGAACACTTTTGAAGCACCAGCTATGTGCCAGGCACCAACTGAGGTGCTGAGATGTATTAATAAACAAAACAGAAAAAGTCATCTTGGTTAGTGGGGGGAGACAGACAACAAACCAAGTAAAATGTGGTCCACTGGTGAGTGATAAGCATGATGGAGAAAAATAAGGTAGAAAGGGTGATATGGAGGGTTGAGGCAACAGTTTGCAATTAAAAATTAATGGCCAGGAGAGGTTGCATATGAAGGTGAACAAGTAAAGACCTGAAGGAGGTAGGGAGTGAGCCTTGCGGAAATCTGGGAGGATGGTAGGAGGCATGGAATGTACTCAGATCCCGAGGCAGGAAAAGTGTTCACAGCACAGCAAGAAGGCCAGTGGGACTACAGCAGAGACACGAAAGGAGAAAACAGACATAAAGTGAGGTGGGTAAGGAGGCAGGGAGCTGGCAGACTGTGCATGGCCACTATACAGACTTAGTCTTTGACTGTAAGGGTATCGGAAGCTTTGGGTGGGTTTGAGCAGAGAGGTCACAAAATCTGACCTATTTTTTAATAGGACCGTTCTGACTATTGCATTGAGAAATAGGCTGAAAAGCAGTAAGACCATCAAGGAGATTGTTGCAATAATCTGGTGAGAAATGATGCAAATATTTGCTGATGGATTGGATGAGAGAAACAGAGAGGAGTCAAAGATGACTCCAAGGTTTTTTGGCATGAGAAATTAAAAAATGGTTTTGCCATTAACTAATGTGCAAAAAGACCACAGGAAGAACAGGTTTTGGAAAGATCAGCAGTTTGGTACCAGACATATTAAGTTTGTGATCATTATTAGGCATCCAAATAGAGACGTCATGTAG
This sequence comes from Tadarida brasiliensis, assembly GCA_030848825.1. Taxonomy (NCBI): domain Eukaryota; kingdom Metazoa; phylum Chordata; class Mammalia; order Chiroptera; family Molossidae; genus Tadarida; species Tadarida brasiliensis. The sequence goes on along the minus strand of CM061257.1, from coordinate 55,461,090 downwards.
GCCATTGGCTATCAGTCAGAGTATGGGGCAGAAGTCTGGGTAGCAATAGGAATATGAATTTGGGTGTTGTCACTCTATACATGACGTTTAAAGAAAAGACAGATATATGTGTGTCTAGAGATAGGCAGGTGAGTAAGGTGGGTAAATAGAGAACTTAGTCTCATGGCTAAGAACTGCTCCTTGAAATCATTTGGATATAAGGTGTCTGGGAAGAAAAAGAGGGAACCATTGAGTTGATCAGTTTCAAAATCTTTCAAATGAAAAAGATGACCAGCTATGGGGAACACTGGATACCCTGGGGTCTGGGGTAGGGCATGAGGAAGCTCAGGGTTGACAGGTGAAATATACAAAAGAAGCCTACTAAGTAAGGGCACAGAGGCCCTGATTCACCCACAGTGATTCAAAGAGATAGTGAATATTCAGACGTCATAAGTCATTGTTCACACAGCATGGTTTATCTTTTCATAATTAAAAAAAAATTAGAGTTCTTTTTGATTCAATACTTCTACTTCTTGACATAAATCCTAAGTAAATTTGGTAAAATATTTATATGCATGACTATCCATTACAGTGATGTTTATAATAACAATAATTTAAAAAATCTAAGTGCCTCAAGAAGGGGAATATTTAAATAAATTGTCATTTACCTATATAGCCATTAAAAATAATGTTTACAACAATGCTTAATAACATGGGAAAAGACTAGAGTATAATATTAGATAAAAATTAACACAAAAATACGTTTATACAATATGACCAAAATTTTATACATTCATGTGGACAAAGAATACTGAATGAAAATAAATATACCTAATATTTGTTTGTGCTGGACTTCTTTTTTTCCCCCTCTGTTATATATTTCTGTTTCCCCAAAATTTCCAGCGACACTCGATATTATTTGTACAATCATATTTTAAAATTTTGACAATTTTAAGTGGAGATTAACATAAGAAATTCCTGCCCTGTCCAGTGTGGCTCAGTTGGATGTGGGCTTGGAATGACTGGGTGGAAGGCTGCAGGGTGTTGAGTAAGAGCTGAGCTGGGGACAACCCTGTGACACAGGTGTGACGGATCTACCAGCTATTTCCTTGGGGGTTAGAGCCTTTTATTGGACTGGAATTTCACCGTTTGAGCTGGCAAGGGGCCTTGTTTGCAAGACACCTAGAACTCATCTTTTGTGCCTGGATTGTTTATTCACTAATACTCCTGAATTCTTTGTAGCAGGGTCATGTCCTGTTTAGACATCTTGAACTTTTCCTCTTTGAACCAGGACTGACTGAAAAATAATCTCTGTTCCACAGAGCATGAAAGATTCTTCACAACAGTAAGTCATTCGTAATATGTTAGTCTGTCATAAAAAAAAAAAAAGGCAAAATAATTGGGAGCTACAGTTCGCCCCTCTGATTTGGGAGTGAACAACAGTATGTAAATTGTAGGTGGTACACCTGCCCACATTGGATCAGTACAATCATTTCGGTATTGGTAAATCCATCCAGGTTTTTCCTGGGAGGCTGGCTTTAATATCCTTCTGCCTCTTTAAGACTGGGAAACCACCCAGGCCTCCCAGCTCTTGGCAAGCAACATATTGACTTCATGTTGTTACTCAGCATTTTGTTTCTTATTGAAATGCCTGGCTCTGCACAACCGGTTTGTAAAGTCTGAGGCTCCTCGGGCGTGCCCAGAGACTCAGCAGCCTCAGGAAGAGAGAACTGAAAGGACAGGGAGAGCAGGAGGAAGGCTTTGGGCTCTGAGCACCTTGAATCAAGCCTGTGTTAACAGCCTAGACTCTTGTTACTCCCTGGAGCCTTGCCTCTCTTCTCTTGGTGGTTCTCCCACCTGCACTTCTAGGAGCAATTCCAGCGCGACCGTCCCCAGCCTCATTTAACCTGGTCCTCTTCTGTGTTTCCAAAACACTTGTTTATTCTGTCTTATTCACGAGTGTTCCTTGTATCATACGTATGTAAGTGTGTCTTATGTATGTGTATTTCCCTACCAGACTGTAAGTGACCTGGACAATTAGAGTGACCGAGTTTCGTCTGCATCCCTCTCCTTTAGCACAATGCCTTGCACTTAATATTAAGTAAAAAATACTTGAATTGAATGGAATTGAAGCCTAAGGAAACGATTTGATTTCTAGCAGATCTGAGAATGTTGAGTCATGCGCAACTCCTGCCCTCCTTGTGTGGACCTCCATTGCTCCCTGGTTTGCTATAGCTTTAGCCAAAGTAATATCTCCCAGGGTTGCTGTGACCCATAGGAATCTCAGCCTGCATCGGCCTTAGTGTCTGCCTTTAAATAATAACGGAATCACATTCATTTTAATAATTCATATACTAACATTGTAAAGATACTGAAAAGACTAACACGGCTATGTTTAATGAAGAAAAACAAATTTTTGAAGTATAATTTAAAAAAAAGAAAATAAATGCCCATGCCTAGGGGATTAGTTAAACTTTTATTGTAGATTGAGCAAATGGGATATGATGAGTTAAAATGATAATGTAGATTGATGTCTATCCCCGTGGAAGTTTCTTGGAATGCACTGTTGGGTAAAAAAAAAAAAAAAGAAGGAAAGAAAGAAAAGAAAAGTCTAATGTAGTATGTTTATTATGATCCCAAAAGATAACTTCTATGTAAAATATGTGTAAACATACCTAGAAAAAAAAATATGGAAAATTATACAGGCATTTATCTCTCCCATAAAGTGTCCTTAACAAGAACTGGATGTAGCACAATGAGCAATCATGAAACATAATGGAAATGAACCACTGTTGGTGATGAGCACTGGCTGAGAATTAGCATCACCAGAATAGAAGGAAAGCTGCTGTGCCTCCCGGCCGTCCTGGACCGTGCTGCACGCAGACCTGCCCAGCAGGGTGACAGGTCAGAGGGACTGAATGCCTGAAGTAAAGGGAAGGAAGGAAGACTCTGTTTCTTTTCGTAGTTCTGATCTGTTTTTTTAAAAGCTGGAATTAGCCCTGGCCGGTTTGGCTCAGCGGTTAGAGCGTTGGCCCACAGTCCAGAGAGTCCAGGGTTCGGTTCCCGCTGAGGGCATGTACCTCGGTTGCAGTTTGTCCCCAGCCCCATGGGGTTGTGTGGGTGGCAGCCAGTCCATGTGTCTCTCTCACATCGATGTTTCTCTCTCTTCCTCCCTCTCTCCTTCCCACTCTATCTGAAGATAAATGCAAAAATGTCCTCAGGTGAGGATTAAACAAAAATAAAAAAATAAAAGCTGGAATTAACCACGTACATTTATGATTAAAATTACTATGAAGAAAAAGAAACCTGGTTCTTCCATGAGTCTAAGACTACTCTGTTCCCACTAAAATATTTTTGAAATCTTGGCTTTAAATTTCCATTTGATTTATTTTTTATAGGGACTGTATTCATCAAGGACAGAATTTTAAAAATACATAATATTATTTATTTAATGAAAATGTCTCTCTTACCCCTGCTCCCCAGATACCCCTCCTCAGCTTCAATCAGTCTTACCTGTTTCTTGACATATTTTGGTAATTTAAAATTTCTTAGGAATGCAAATATCTTGCTAAAGTAGAATAGACTATACTAATATGTTAACTGTAGTTGTCAAATGATGAAGTGACAGGAAATATTTATCTCTTTATAGCTTTCTGTATAAAAATTTCCCTATTAAGTAAGAAAATTGAAGGTAATTTCCAAAACCATTTTGTTGGACTCTGTGGGCACGCCTAAGTCCTCATTGTCATCACTTTCAAGTGTTCCATTTCTCCGCTGCAGCTCTGTAGTCTTGGTGAACAACACAGCGAATGCAAAGAAATTTCGTCTTACGACACTTTTTCTTCCCTACCCTTCCTCAAGCTACACCTTGTGAAGAACAGACACATCTAAATCATAGTCTGAAAAGAAATTGCTTATTGGAATTCCCATTGTGGTTTCTGAATATGATTTGATCCATACTAATTAAATTAAAATAACTAATATCTAGTATGCTTGGTTCACTTAATCTGTTTAAAGTAACAGCAACAAAAACAATAACAAATTCTTAGGAGACATTTAATGTACTAGAATGGGTAGGATAAGGCCATATTTATTTTTATTTTTTAAAATATGTTTTATCATAAAATTAACCTCTAATTCTATGAAGTAAGGGAACCTTCTTTCACTTGCCAGGATCTGGCCTTCTTTATGCCATGACGTTTACTGAACAAATGTTTGAACGAAAAAGCTTTATGTAACTTGAAAGTACTCAGAGAACATAGCCTTGGTGGAAAATGGGGAGGGACTGGTAATCAAGAGCTGAACATTTTATCTCATTAAATAATAATGACATAAAATGTTGCAATGGACCGAGTGGTCTTATGAACATTGTTTCTCAAAGGGACTCCTTGTACTTCTGGATGAAGGAGAGCCTTGGCGGGGAAGGAGTGAGCCCTGCCCAGGCGCCTCTCCAGGACACTGAGGAAGTGACTTCTACAAGCATGAGGACCCGGTGAAGGAAGGTTTTAGTTCTCATTCAGGGGCTGAGGAAGACGGGCACCCGGTGGGGCAGAAAGAAGGGGAGGTTTGGAGTTAATGATAGAAAGTAGAGCTTCATTTCACATTTGACTCTTTACTTTTGGCCAAGCAAAAGATTTCCTGAGACTCAGTTTCCTTTTTCATGAAATAGGGATTAACTGCCACCACCTCCTACCCCCTATTCCAAACTTCTTCCCATTAGGGAATTTGCTAGCATTAGCAATTTACTTGGATAGAGACATTCTTCTTTTAAAATACAAAGACACACACCCTGTAGGGCCAAGTCTTTCAATGAAGGAAAACACAAAGTATCTTCCCAGCCAAACTTGAGACAGATCTGACGCTGCCGGTTACTGGAGACAAACGGAGGGTCTCCAGCCTGGGCTGTGCTGGATTGACAGGTTCTAGAGTGAAGATGCAGAAGAGGCTGGTGGGCAGCTCTGATCATATAAGCGTCTGGGTGGAAAGCAAGCAAAATTTCTCTGCAGGAGACAGAGCAGTCTCCTGGTGGTGGTAGCCATCCAGCCCTTAGCAGAGAACCAAGTCAGGGGTTCCTCTTGGCAAAAGGAAAGCTGGGGGAGAAGACCCCCTAGGTCAGAAGAAAGTTAAGACATGCCTTTGAATCTTGGCTGTGCTCTTCTTGATGACCCTTGTGTTTTCATCTGTAAAGTAGTGATTACATATAACTAAAAGTATTATTGGGAGGATGAAAATAGAGCACCTGTGTCCATTTCTGGCATGGAATAAATGCTCAATAAATTGTTGAGAGTATTTTTTGTTGAGTCCCATGGGAGGGATAGGTAAGTGTATGGCTGAAAGAGGAGTTGGCTGGGGTCTGAGATAACAGATGAGCTTTCTGCCAGGAAGGTGTGTCACATCAACAAGTAACACAGGTTTTTAGTAGGTCATCTTAGGGCCTGGAGCATCTGACTGGTCAAAAATGAACCCAGTCTGGCTGGGATCTGGGCAGGAAAGGTAAGAATACTGCAGGTGAGACCTAGAAGAGTGGAGGACAGGGCCTCCTGTAGCCTCAGGACAAAAGGAGGAGGAAGGGAAGCAAGTTTTGCCAGGGCCTGATGACAGAGTCCAGATATGACTAGTTTGTACCAGACGCATGTGTCAGAAAACTGAGCACATGTAAGAAAAAGCTGAGTGAATGATACATGGTTCTTAGGAATGTAGCTGTTTGCCCCAAACCGTTTGAGCCCTACCACGAGACACCAGCGAGCTTCAGGCTCTGTTGTGTGACGTACACTCTTTGGTTTTCCGGAGATAGAGATAACTTCCTTTAGAAAGGATAAAACAAACCTCGGAGAGATGGGGGTGGGAAGGGTGAGAAGAGATAAACCAAAGAATTTATATGCATATATGCACAACCAATGGACACAGATATTAGGTCGGGGAAAGCAGGAGGGAGGTGGGAGTGGGGAGGAGGGGGTCAATGGGGAAAAAGGGGGGAACATCTGTAATACTTTCAACAATAAATAAATAAATAAATAAATAAATAAATAAATAAGAAGAAAAGGATAAAACTAACACATACTTCTTGCAAAATAAATCCATAAATAACATAGGAAAGCAAAAAGAAAGTAAAAACTCATTTTGATTTTCGTTCATTCGATTACCAGTGAAGTAAAACTTTTTGTGAATTAAGCATTTCAAATAGTCTGAATTGCTTACTTTTATGTTACCCTTAAAAATATTTTTATTTAACTAATAGGTTGCTTGCTTCCTTCCTTACAGATTTGTAAAATGCTTCTTTGCAGCAGGATATTTCATCTTTGCCATGTATTTCCCTCTTCTGGTTTGCCATCTGTCTTTTTGTGGTTTTCTTTCTCACATGAAGTTTTAAGATTTTACTTTTATTTTATTTTCAGTCAATATCTTCACTGGAATGCCCTATAAAATTAGACGGAGATCCTAAAGATTCAGAATCATGGTGATGGAAATAAGAGGATGAGCGACAATACAAACATCGAAATATAACTGCCAGAGAAGCAGAACAGACACCAGATGCCGTAGGAGGTTGTAAATTCACCAACTTCACCAAAGTCCCAAGAGCGTGCCCTTTGGGATCAGACTTGCTGCATTTGAATCCTGGCCCTGTCCATTACAAACAGTTTGAAGAGGGACATTTGCACAAGCTGCCTGTACCTCTGTTTCCTCACTTGCAAAATGCAGGATTTTTGTGTTGGATGTAGGAGTATCGCAAAGTTTCTGGAGTGGGGTGAACTCTCAATAAATGTGAACTATTCCTCATGTCTGAGAGTTTTTAGGGCTGGGCCCAGTGAAGAACGGGATAAGAATTAGTCCCAGGATGTGTATGAATGAGGCTAGATGAGGGAGGGGTGAAAATTCGAAGCCAAGGACCCTGAGAATCTGCAGGAGGTCGTGACCCACTGATCCACGTGGGCCACACAAACTCCAGTGAATGTCTCAGGAGCCACCTGCACAGGTTCTCTGAGAGGTGGTGCCCGTAAGAGGGACTGAAAGCAACCGTCAGGGGAAGGTGACAATGGACAGATGAGGTGGGAAGGACTCGAAAGAACTTACCAGATTTCCTGAAGGAGGGATAATTTTAAGAAGAAACTGGAACAAAAGTATCTCAGCCACTGAGAGAAAGGAAAGGAAACTGGCTAAGCCTCAGTGAAAAAACAAACAAACAAAAAAACCTGCCAACAGTGGGTACTGAGACCTAGATGAAGATGAAGTGTGCCCCAGCCCCACCAGAACAGCTAAAATGGGAAAGACTGGTAGTGCCGTGCTGGAACAAAAGGAACTGCGGTGGGTAGAAATGCAAATCTGTACACACCCCTTAACAACTGCCTGATGAGATCCTTTCAGGCTGAACATGTAGAAGCACAGCCTAGGGCTCCGCCACTCTACACCAGGAGCTCACTGAACAGAAATGCACGCATTTGGTCATTCATGCTAATAGCAGCAGTAATCATAAAAGTTCCCAACTGGAAACTACTCCGATGCCCTTGCCCTGAGGATGGACACACACATCGTGGGAGGCGCTGCCCGTGGGGGCCTGTTCAGCAATGGGAATGAAGGGATCACAGCAACGTGGGTGAAACTCACAAAACCGAGAGAAGCAATGGCTACAAAGAGTGCCTGCTGTGATTCCATATGATGCTATTTGCATACAGTTCAGAAACAGGCAACACTAATTTTGGTGTTAAACTTCTAACCATTCCAGCAGCTAAAACAGAACACCAGAGACTGGGTGGCTTATAAACAAAAGAATTTTATTTTTCACAGTTCTGGAGACTGGAAAGTCCAAGATTAAGGCGCCAGCAGACTCGGTGTCTGGTGAGAGCTCGCTTCCTGGTTCACAGTGGCTGTCTTCTGGCTGTGTCCTCGCCTGGGGAAGGGGAGGGAGCTCTCTGGGGTCTCTTTTATAAGAACACTAATTCCAATCACTTCCAAGGCCCCACTTGCAGATGCTATCACATTGGGGATTAGGTTTCAACACATACATTTGAAGGGAACACAAACTTTGAGTCTATAGCAGAAGTCAAGCTATGGTTATTCTCGAGGAGTAGGTTATTGATCAAAGGGGCTGGGAGGGGAGCAGGTCTTTGAAGGTGCTGGGAGGGTTCAGTTTCTTTTTTTATTATTTTTTTATCCTCACCCGAGGACATTTTTTTTGCATTTATCTTGATAAAGGGGGAGGGAGAGAGGGATGAGGAAGAGAGAGAGAAACATCGATGTGAGAGAGACTCATCGATTGGTTGCCACCCGCACAACCCCAACAGGGGCTGGAGACGAACCGCAACCGAGGTACGTGCCCTTGGCCGGAATCGAACCTGGGACTCTTTGGTCCGCGGGCGACGCTCTTACTGCTGAACCATACCGGCCAGGGCAAGGGTTCAGTTTCTTAATCTGGGGGATGACAACATGCATAAATACAATTTGTAAAAATGTATAGAAGTGAATACTTTTTACTTGTGCATTTTCTTTATGTATTTACTTTGTAAATAAACAATGAGAAAAAGATGCCCATATTAGAAATTTATAAAAAGTATTGAAAAGCCTTTTGTTTACTTACAGAAGGTATAGCTGCTCATTGTGAGCTTTACGACTGTACAGATAATGATTGTGAACCTCATTTCTCATTATAAAGTGTGGATAATAAACCTTCTCCACAGTAGCACGAAACTGCTGGGTCTGGCAAGTGTAGCACACCCTTCCACCTTCCCCTCTCGGGAGCCCCTCTGTCCAGCACAAAGGGTTACTGAACCTTAGAGAGGGTGGGTGTGAACTCCAAGTCTAGACAGATAATAAGTGACAGATACAGAATTTGAACTCATGTCTCTCTGATCACAAAGACCATACCTTAAACCATTCCACTAAATTGCCTGCTTAATCAGTAATGTATTAAACACAAAGAGCTGAATTTTATGACACAGCTAAGAATACAATAGAAATTCAAGGAGGGAGTGATTCATGCAGGGGTGGACTACAGGGGTCAACTCCTACTAAATTCTCTCTGTGCAAACCCCAGGAGCCAGTATGGCTGGAATGAGCGCGAATCCCCTTCAAGGCCACCCTAGAAGAGGTATCTGTTTTTGACCAGAACAGCCAGCAGCGTTTAACCCCATTGCTATTGGCTGAGCCCCAGCACTTGCCCAGTTTCTCCCGTGACTTAGCTACCGTTTGTCATTTATCTCTGTTGGTGTTTGCTTTTGAATTCTTCTGGGATTTACCTGGTGAGACATTCTACAGTATGAAATGGGACAGAACGCCTATTTTTAAGTGATTAAAGTCTGAAAATATGCAAATATAACAAAATATGTTAGCAGTATTTCATAGAGGAAGGTCATTTTTTTTTATTGAGGTATAATTTATATCCAGTAAATTGATCTTAGATGTTCAGTAGGATTTTTTTTAACTTTATACACCCATGCAACCACTAGCCAAAACAAGATATAAAATATTTTTATCACCCCAGAATCATGCTGTTTATAATCGTGTGTGTGTGTGTGTGTCTTTTTTCACTCAACATATTTTTTTTTAGATGCATCCATGGCATTGCATTTAGCAGTAGTCTGTTCCTTTTTATTGCCAAGTAGTATTCCACTGAAGAGATATACCACCGCTTGCTTATCCTCTCCTGTTGGCAGACATTTAGGTTGTTCCAGTTTTTAGCTATTATGAATAAGGCCGCTATGAACATTCTTGTGAAAATCTTTGTGTAACCGTGTTTTCATTGTTCTTAGGTACATACCTATGGATAGAACTGTTAGGTCATAGGTTAAAATGTATGTTTACCATTATAAGAAACTGCGGGGGGAGGGAGTGGGAGGAGGTGGAGAAGGATATGGGAGGGATAAATGGTGATGGAAGGAGACTTGACTTGGAGCAGTGAACACACATTACAGTGTGCAGATGATGTGTTATGGAATTGTGCACCTGAAACCTATGACATTTTATTAACCAGTGTCACCCCCATAAATTCAATAAAAAGGAAAAAAAATGTCTTTATCAAATAACATCAACAGAATCAAAATATAGGCCACATAGTAGAGAAGATAACTGCAACACACATATCCAGCAAAATCTCCTACAAATCCTAAGGTAAAGGCACACAATCCAATACAAATATGGGCAAATACTTGAGAAGAAGTTTCTCACAAAAGGAAGTCCAAATGGCCAATAAACATAGAAAAAGATGCTCTAGTTTAGTCATCAAAGAAATGTAAGTTAAAATCACAATGCATTACCAATACACATCTACCAGAGGAGCTAAAATGACACAGACAAAACCCACAGTGCTGGTGAGGATAGGGAGCAACTGGAACTCTCATACAGTGCTGGTGAGAGTGCACACTGATAAAGACACTCTGGAGAGCGGGCAGTATCTAGTAAAGCTGAACATACCCATATCCTCTGACCCAGGTCTCCCCATTGAGAAATTTATCCTCTGGAAATGTTACAGAGCTCACCCACTGACATGTACAATAATGTTCCCGGTCGTACTATCTGTAATAGACCAACCTGGAAACAACCCAAAAGCCCATGTGCAACAGAAAGGTTAGATAAATGTTTATACAGTATATTACAGAGTAAAGAAAATGAGCAAATTACAACTCGTAACATGGATTAATTTCTCAAATATAATGTTGAGAGAGAGAGAGAGAGAGAAAATGCCAAATAATTCTCCAAAGGATTGAACCATTTTACATCCATACCATCAAAGTTGCTCTCTCTGCATCTCAAAGGAAAATTTTTTACAAAACCAAACTATGATGACATCTTAGTAAAGAATATTTATCACAGTGCCTAGGGTGGGAAAGATTTCTGTGGGAATCATTTGGAGGAATGAAAAAACAGCAAACAAAGGGGAGTGGATTGGCACTCACCAAATCATATTCACCAGGAAGCCAGCCCGAGGGGCCCACGTGGGCAGCAGGCCCCATAGCTACCAATCACAAGGCGATGTTTGCGTCTGATGACATTCATTCCGCATGCCAGGCCCTCTGTCCACGATCCAAGCAATCTGGGAAACGTATTGTTTCTGCTCAAGTTGTGCTTCATTGAAATTCCTTTTGGAGTGTCCCTTTCGGTCACAAGTTCTCTTTCTTGTCTGAGAGCCAAGATCGGGGAGCTCAGTACAGCAAGGCTTTTTGAGTTTGTGCTGGCTGCTGACTTCATCCTCAGTTGTGGTATCAAAATCTGGCTAACCTGCCCCAGCTCCTGATCAGCTTTCCCTTGGCTTCTACAAGGTGGAGAGCAAGCTATTGTTCATCTTTTGGCTTCCTCTCCCCAGGTTTCCTTTAGCAAGGTTTCAGTTTGTTTTTTATACTATTATATTCAAGGGAGTACATAGCCTTTGACTCTGCTTTAAGATGATTTCATTTTGAGACAAAACTTCATTCTCAAAAGACAAAACCCTCAGGTTTTCTATCAGGTTATGACAGAGGCCAGAAATCGTGTGAAGTAGCTCCCAAAGGAATTAATCTTAAATTTCTTCAGGCATGGCTGATCCTGGCTGTATCTTCCTATTGATTCTATCCTCTCAGTACAAACTCGTGCTAAAATAGGTGACTAGCAGTCTTTATTCCTTAGTCAAATTTTGGGTGATCAGCTGGGGCTCCAAATTTGGGCGCAGCCAGGTTTCAACTCCTATAACCCATCTTCTGATGCTCTAATTGGCACTTATTGTCAGTGCGTGGTGATAAAAATATAAGCTCCCATTTTCTTCTTCCTCCCCTTACAATGGAGGGTTTGTGCCTTCTCCTATCAAAGGCGAATTCTTTCACATATATTCTAGATCTCATCCCATTCTGCCTTCTCAGAGGCTGTGTTCAATTGGTTATTATCTGCAGCAGAAATGATTGTCCTACATTCAGGCTTCTATCTTCTATAGCATATAGTTGTCCAGCCAGAAACTGTGATCCCCAACCTCCCTTGCCTTTAGATGAGACCATGCACCTAGTTCTTGTGGATAGACTGCGGTTGGAAGTGGCATGAACACCTCTTGAACAAGAACCTTAAGAAGCAGGAGTGCGTCCAGCTGGTATGACTCACTGGTTGAGCGTTGACCCATGCACCAAGAGGTCACTGGGTCGTTTCCCCATCAGGGCACATGCCCAGGTTGTGGGCTGATCCCCAGTGGGGGGCATGCAGGAGGCGGCCAATCAATGTTCTCTCTCATCGATGTTTCTACCTCTCTCTCCCTTCCTCTCTCTCTAAAAATCAATAAAGAAAAAAAATTGAAAAAAAAAGCAGGAGTGCTTCTTTCCCCTTCTGCTCACTTGATACAATGGACACAGTAAATCTGGAACCCATGCACTGAAGATGAGGGACCTACAGGTGGCTGAGTCTAGGTCTCTGAATCATCAGTTAGAGAGCCCCACCTGCCATCAAGAACTTCTGTTTTGAGCACTTTATGTGAGTGGGAAATAAATTTCTATTGTGTTTGACCTATTATATGTTGCTTGGTCCTTTTGTTATAGCAGGACCCTAACTAGCACATTATTTTTCTTTCCTCTATATCTTGCATACTTCTCTCTACCGGAATCTTTCTGCATTCAGATATGACCAAGCATATTCCATCTTAAAGAAAAAACAAACACACACGAAATTGTCCTCTGACTCCACATTCCTGCTCAGTTTTCTCATTACTTCATTCATAAACAATCTCATTAGGAAAGGTGTCTAAACACAGACTTATTGCTTGCTTCTCATTCACCCTTAATCCCAATCCATGTGGGGGTTTTTTGTCACCACTCCATCAAAGCTGCTCTTGCTGAAGTTCTCAACAATGGCCTTGCTTTCAAACCCAGCACACACTTTTGGGTTGTCATTGTAACTCCCAGGGCTTAAAAGGGGTGACCACTCCTTCATGACACATTTTCTTCTCTTGGTTCCTGGAAACCAGTCTCTAGTGTGAACGACTCACAGACATTTTAGATTTATCATATCCAAAACTGATCTCCAGCCTCTACCTTCCATTTTCTCATCTCAGTGAATAGTACGTCTACCCACCCAGTGCCTCATGCCAGAAATCTGAGGGTAATTTGTAAGATAGCTTTCTTTTTCATCATCCATAGACAATCAATAATTATATCCTCCCAATTTTATTTTTAAATCCTCAGCTGAGGATATTTTTCCATTTATTTTCAGACAGAGTGGGAGAGAGAGAGAGAGAGATAGAGATAGAGAGAAAAAGAGAGAGACAGAAACATTGACGTGAGAGGGACACATCGACTGGTTGCCTCCTGCATGACCCCGACCTGGGGGTCGAACCACAACCAAGGTATGTGCCCTTGACTGGAATTGAACCCGCGACTCTTTGGTCCGCAGGCCGATGATCTAACCACTGAGCAAAACTGGCCAGGGCAATATCCTTCCAATTTTATGTCTTAATTGTTCTCTGTTGTAGATACTTCCTCCATCTCTACTATTCCCTCCAACCCCTTGTGTTCTCCTTATATATGACTAAAATACAAATCAGGTAACATCCCTCCCCTCTTAAAATCCTCCTGAAGATTCCCACTGCACTCAGGATACATTTCCTAATCCTTAATATAGCAAACTCTTATATGCTCTTACTCATGCCTGGATCTTTGGCCTTATCTAATATCACTTCTCCTTGCTCATTATATTTCAGCTTTTCTTTCAAATTGTTGAAACCAACAAGTTCTTTTCCACTTCACAATCTCTCTAACTGCAAGGCAAACAGCAACTCAAACAAACCTAAGGAAAAAAGGGACTAGAGTAGCTCATGTAACTGAGGAGCCCAACAAGGCAGCTGACTTCAGACATGAATGATTCCAAGAACTTATACTACACTGGCCTGTTGCTTCACCTTTTAGAGCTACTTATCTTTGGTTTGATTTCTTCTCACAATGGTTGTCATCACAGAGGCAAGATATCCACTGTAGGAGATGGTTAATTGTGTAATGCAGAATTAATCTTGCCATTGGATTATGGGAGGTAATTTCTAGGCTTTTGGAATATCATGCTTTATAAGAATGTCTTTGTTTGCCTGGGACTGTAGGCCAGCCAGATAGTAATAATGTGATTTAAGGTGAAGACTTTGAATCACATGTTATCCATTGACTTCTGGAGGGAGTGGAGGCTGAGATCAGCTATATGGGCCATCAATCATACTTAGGTGATTAAGCTCCAATAAAAAGTCTGGATCCTGAGGATCAAATGAGTTTTCTGGCTGGCAACACTCTGTGTGTATTGACACATAGATGCCAAGAAAGTAATGTTATCCTGACTCCACAGGGAGAGGATAAATGGAAGCTCCAGGTTTGGTACCCTCCTGGTCAATTTGTATCTTTACCTTTGGCTTATTTTCCTCTGTATCTCTTCCCTGTGATAAACTGTAGCCACGAGTTCAGCAGCTTTAAGTAAGCTCTGTGAGTCCCTCTAGCATATTGTCAAGTTGAGGAAAGTTTTGAGAACCACCTACTTGCAGTTGGTGTCAGAAATGAGGGTGGTCTTGTGTGGATAGTGCTCCTCTAATCATACAGTTGGCAACTCACACACTGTTACACAACCTTAGCTTGATAACTGCAGCTAATGATTCAGTTTTTCCTGGTATTCTAAAAAGAAGGCTGTAGGGAACACCTTGGCTGGCTAGCCTGAAATAAGTACCCATCCCCGAACCAATCACCATAGCCAGAGGAAAGAGTCCTATGGTCTCGGTCAGATATTTGCCTAAACTACAGGAAATCAGCTCCTCACAGGAGAGAAGGTTTAGACGATCAAAAGAAGGGGGATAGGGATAGTGAGTGAATGAAAACAACAGATATTAAGTATGGGGCATGTGCACCAACATTTCCCTTTGTCTGGAACTCCTGATTCTTATTCCTCACCCCATCATCACCACAATTTTTTAATTACTCATTCTGCTCACCATTTGAGATTCACATTAAATGTCACTGCACCAGAGAGGCTTCCTTCATTCAAATTAAAGTCCCCATTAGAGCATCTTATAGTTCTTATCAGTTTTTTATTGTGTTTTCATTGCTGTGGTTGTTAATTTAATATCTTAATGCCACCTTGACTCTAAGCTCTATGAACTCAGGACCATGCCTGTCCTTTTCATCACACAACAGGAACTCAAACACATCAGCGGAATGAATGAATAAGAATGGAAGAAAACCTGTCAGTGGATCGCTGTCATGTCAGATCTTATGTTGTCTCTTCAAATGTTCTTCTTTTTTTTTTTTTAATCTTCACCTGGGTATACGTTCATTGATTTTAGAGAGAGGGGAAGGGAGAGAGAGAAACATCGATGTGAGAGGGAAATATCAATTGGTTGCTTCCCGTATGGGATCGAACCCACAACCTAGGTATGTGCCCTGACGGGGAGAGAATCCAACCCACAGCATTTTGGTGCATGGGACAACGCTCCAATCAACTGAGCCATACGGCCAGGGCTCTTCAAATGTTCTTTATTGGTAAAAGGTCAGTAAAGAAATATCTAGGTAAACTTTGGACTCAGCTGTTGGAACCAATGAAAGAAACATGCCTCAATTCTGCAGCCAGGAATTCAAGAACTGCATGACCTTTGAACGTAGAAATCGCTGGGTGGATCAACCTAATCACTCTTTATTAAAACAGAATGTGTAATGTCTGTATGGAAACACCTCTTGTGATAAACTAATAAAACGACGTGCCTCACCTAGCACAGCGCTTTTATTTGAGTTCAGCCACACAGTGACCCAGTGAGACAAGTAAGACAGGCAGATATTTCTTTCATCTGTTTAACAGGTAAAAAAAAAAAAAAAAAAAAAAAGCCTGAGAACCAGCGAGTTAGATGAACTACTCAGGTTCACATGGAAAACTTAGTGGTTAAAACAAGATTATTCCTCAGCAATCCTGAAGCCTAGTTTCACAGTCGGTGCTTCCATCCTCTCGACCTGATTGTTAACACACACCGCTGTCTCCTCCGGTGGTGGGATGTGTGAGAAGTCCCACGATATTGATTGTAGCAGATTCAAATATGAGTAATGTATTGGAAAAGCCTGTAGTTCCCCCTCTTCCTGTGTGTCTCCTTTGCTCCTCACAGAAGACTTCACTTCTGACACCCTGATCACCAAATGTGTATGGGGTTTTCCCCACACCAAGTCATTCTCCACGACATAAGCTGGGCGCCCTAAACGTTAACTCGGCTCTGACTGTGTCTACCAGAAGATCGGGTCAGATCCCACAGGCTAAGGGCTCCGTCCCACGAGACTGCTCTCGCCTTAATTCAGATGCCAATCACAAGTAGTAAGTAGGTCCTTGGGGAACCCACCGCTTCTGTCTGATTTGGCTACAAATTAGAGGTTCCCATTACCCCCTCCTTGGGTTTGATTGATTTGCTAGAGTGGCTCACAGAACCCAGGGAAACACTGTTTACTAGTTTATTAGAGGAAATGATCAAGAGTACAGATAACCAGGTGAAGAGAGACACAGGGAGAGGTCTGGGAGTCCCCAGAACAGGAGCTCACGTCCCCAAGGAGTTGGGGAGCGTCACCCTCCCAGTATGGATGTGTTTGCCAACCTGGAAGAGCCCTGAACCCCACACTATTGCGATATTATGGAGTCTTCATCACGAAGACATGGCTGATCATTAACTCCATTTCGATCTCTCCTCCTTTCTCTGGAGAATGGGGAAGGTGGAGCTGAAAAGTCTAAGCTTCTAATCATGGCTTCTTCTTTCTGGTGACTGGCTCTCATCCAGGAGCCACCCAGAGTCACCTCATTAGACATTCCTATCACCTAGGGAATTCCAAGGGGTTTAGGAGCCGGGCATACTAGAACAAAAGATGCTCCTGGGACTCTTATCACTTAGGAAATCTTAAGGGTTTTGGAGCTCTGTACCAGGAACCAGGGGCAGAGACCAATATATATACATATTTCTATTATTTCACAAATAAACTATAGCTTTCCCCTATTTTGTGGATAATTCTGACTGCTTGGATTTTTAGCATTCTTTATAAAACTCCCCGATTTTCATTTAGGAACTTATCCCACCCCCATTCTCAATCCCCACGGTCCTGGTGATTTTTCTATCCCCAACCCCTGGTACTTGGGCTAATGAGAGCCTCGCATTCTCTAGGCTGTAGATTTAGTTGAGGAATGACACATGGCCCATAAAGGTCTTTAAGATTTCATAAAATCTTTGCTAAGGCTTTAGGACAGAGGCAGACACTTTCCCAGGCTCGATTGAACCTGAGATAATATGAAGCTGTAATATCCGCAGTCATTTGGTGCCACATGAAATCTGAGGCTGAAAGCAATTAGTGGAAGGCAGAGCTGGGAGATGAAGAAAAACCATATCCTAATTGTGCACGTTGAACCCTGAATGCAGCTGTGCCTAAAGCCCATCCACGGATGTTTAGTTACACAATCCAATCAATCCCTCTTCTTGAGCAAGTCAGTTTGACTAGGATTTTGTGTCTTCATCATCCAGAAAGATCTTAATGAAAATATCCTATAATAATGCACTCTCAGTCAATTACATTCCTATACCCTTTCTTAAGAGGGGGAGAAAGGAGTGGAGTAACAGCTGCTTCCTGCAAAATTGCATTGCATGTGACAATGGACCTGGCCGCAAAAGAAAATGGAAAAGTCGCTTCGCTGGGATTTAGTTGCACACTCCTGGTCTGCGTTTTACTTGGTGCCAAGGTCTTCCAGGTTAGTGATGACAGGGCATCTGCCTCCAGCCTAGGATGGACTTGCTGCCTATGGCTGGTCTCTTACCTGGCCAGCTGGCAGGACTTCCAGAATTCCCCCCAACAAAGGTTGACGCTCTCGATGGCCTTGACACGGCTGAAGCTCCCTCCAGCTACTCAGATCCACATCCTCCTCCTTTCTGTCACATGTCATTGCAAATCTGTCCCAGGAAAAACTTGCTACATATCTTTCCAGTCCTAAAATAGAATTTCCAGGTACCATCTATTTGCAAATAATATACCTGTCTAAAAGTTCAGCCTAACGAATGACTCACTTTTCAGATTGTCAGACTCACAGAAATAAGAACAGGGGGAAGCGCTATCTATAGGAATTCTTTTAAGGTCAGAAGAATCTACTATACAGAACCATTTAGTTAGCAATAATGGGTTCAGCACAAGATGTTTTTAGACTCTCTTTTAAAAATTCAAAGTGTTAGATGTCTACCAGGACAAGGTGAATGTCGTCTATGGCTTGGTTAGTGACTCCAGCTATTGCTTATTCATTTGCCAAATGATGAGTGTTTCAACTTTCCAGGAAGTTAACATTCCCTAATTGTACGTCATACTTCCAATAGATAACAAAAACACAGTGAGTGATAATGATTTGGTAAAATTTTTCCATAACAAGTACTTATAGGAATTTATATAACAAGTTGTGAAGTTGTGCTGGTTCTTCTCAACAGATCATATCTTTTAACCATTGTGGCTCAGTGGGTTGAGAGGTCCCAGTTCGATTCCTGGTCAGGGCACATGCCCAGGTTGCAGGCTCGATCCCTAGTAGGGGATGAGCAGGAGGCAACTGATCTCTCTCTCTCTCCCTTCCTCTCTCTCTAAAAAAAACCCAGTAAAAACATATTAAAAAATCAAATGAAAGGGGAAAAATGACTAAAGAACAGACATAAACTAATCCTTTCCATATGTGAAGTTATATAACTCAAGCTACTAATACTTAAACCATATATGACCAAGGATAAAGAGTCATGTCATTTTCTAAGTTCAACAAAAATAAAAGGGAGGATTGCCAACGTTAGTCATTTTTCCCTCCGATATTCCTAGACTATATCTGGCAGTAAGAATATTAAAAGAACAGAAGTCACTATGGTTTATAGCAGCAAATACTCTGGGTTCAGAATTAGGAGACTTAACCTTTGGTCCTATGTGGCCCTCAGCAAGTCACTTCTCTTTGGGTCTCTCCTCACATATATAATGTGGTATTAAATAACTGTTAAGAAAGCATCTAGCTATAATTTTGGATTACTAAAACAGAAATTGCTCATGTAATTTTCAATTTCATTTCTGTATATGGTCTAAACACAAAATGTTTATCTCAAAGAACTTTAAAGATGATCACAGTAGGTAAAATAAACTGAGCTAGGAGGAAAGGAGAGCCTGAGTGTTAATATTCTTCATTCATTCACTCACTCACTCGCTCACTCATAAATATTTTTGAGCACTTAAGCACCAGGCACTACTACAGGTGCTGAGGACACAGCTATGAACAAATCAAAATCCTTGTCTTCATAGAACTTATTTTCTAGAGGTAAAGATACATTGTAATCAAGTGAATATGTAAAATGGAGTGTGTCAGAAAGTGACAAGTGCTATTAGGAAGATGGGACAGGGAATGCTCCATAAGCATTTATATAAGGTGCTCATGAATGAGAGGCATTTGAAGAGAGACCTAAAGGAGGTGAGGGAGTTAGGAAGAGCAAGTGCAAAGGTCCTGAGGTGGGAGTGTGTTTTAGGAGCACGGTGTTGCTGCAACACCATGAGCAAAGGGAAGAGCAGTAGAAGATGAGATCAGAGGAAAGGAAAAACACCAAAGGCTAGAAGCCACTGTTTACTTGGGTATGAATTGCCCCTATCCCATTATTTGTGGATCCTTGGCTACTAAAATTAGACAGGGAGAAATATACTCTCTCAGTTCAATTCTAACATCTGTTTGCCGTCACCACTGGCCAGAAACACAAGTTGCTCCTGAGAGAGTAAAGCAGCATTTCTTTCATTTGCAGCAAAGTTTAACTTATTTTTTATAAGGGGCCCCGTCCTTCCTCTCCTCTGGTGAGAGGCCTCATTGTACTCCTGCTGAGTAACATAAGTGTGTGGATGAGGTGGGGCAGGCACTCACATCCACTCCAATCTCCTCCGTGCGTGTCTCCTCGCACTGCAGAGACTGACTCTAAAAGCCCTGTGTCCTGGCACCTCTGGAGCCGGAGTTTCGGATGTGAATCCATTTCTACTGACTCCATGCACTTGCATCAGTTAGGAAGGTGAAGGGAGGCTTTCTGCTTCTTTCACTCTCCCTGCTGCCCCATACACCTTTTCTGCAGCATCTGGCTGTCCAGGAACTGGTTTCACAGGGGTCACAAGGCAGTTACAAAGCTGGCAGCGGCAATGGCTCTGAGGGCTGCATTATGACTTCCGTTGCTCTTAGTCACTCTTGCCTTGATGGGTCCCTTCCTCCATGAAAAAAAAATTAAATTATATCCTACTACTACTTTGGGAAAAAGACAAATATATTATTATATATTCCATTTCCCTTTAAGTCTCTTTGTAACTCTAGCTCACCAACACGGAGAATTTGCCATTCTAGATTACTTCTACCCCCATCGCCTCCATTTTCTCCCCTCGACTTCTCTACCTGGTAACCACAAAAAGCTATACACACAGTTATACCACCTACTTAAAATAATCTGACTATTTTAGGATGGGCTCCCCAGAAACAGACCCTGACCCAAGGATCTAGGGACCCCGGGAGGCACTGGAAGGTGAGTGCAGACATGAAACAGAAAAGGAAGGAAGCCCATCCAGGTGTGTCATGAGCAGGTTATGACTGTGGGGAACTGGGGCTCAGTCGCACTGGGGCTCTCTGGGAGGCGTGTGGACCTTATCTCAGAGCTGTCCGTGTGAGAGGGGAGAGAATTCAGATATGTATCCACTACCTCCCAAATGTCATTAGTTGAAGGCTGACCTGGGAGTGTTAACCCCCAGGTGCTTTCGTTCTGCCCTGGATGTGGGCCAAGGCAAGCCCCTACAGCTAGAGAAAGGCTAAAGGCAGAGCCGTGGGCTCCTGCAGGGAGCAGCAGTCGGCAAGTACGGAACGCTGAGTGTCAAGGGGTACAGCCGGGACACCAATAACTCTCCACACTCCCTGTCCTCCCAGCTTTACTCCAACACGCACCTGTGCCCACCTACTGTGCCACCCTTTCACCCAGTGTGCTAGGTACTCTCAGATACATCACACATTTAATCCTCTTGACCACAGAAGTTGACATTGTCTCAGTTTTACACAAGAAGAAATTAAGAAGTTAAGATTAAGTAACTTCACAAAAATTAGCCAGCCAGTAATTTCTGGGACTGTGATTTAAAGACTCTAAAACCTATGCATTTTCTAGTACAGCAAAAACCCAGAGACAGAATCTTGGGGAATATCCATCATTAGGAGCAGTACCTGGGAGTAAGAGCTGGGTTCAGAGTAGAAACAGAGGGGTTATTTTGGAGTCTGGGGGCTACTCTTTCCTACCTCCTATTTCTATTGACACAGCTTTCTAAAGCTTTATTAGGCCAGGATTTTACTGTTTTCACCCATGGCCCTAATACAGTTTCTGAGAACAAAGATCAGGCGCAATGAATTTTCAAAGTAAGTAATGCCTGGTAATAACGTGATGTAATAAGTGTTTAAATTTACTCAACAATTATGTATCAGTCACCTTATATGTGCCAGGCACTGGGCTAGATGCTGAATACAATGGTGGACCTCAAATATTCACCGATAGAAGGCACGAATCAGTGAAAGACATGGCCTAGTTTTAAATACGAAATACAGGCATATATCCTTTTATTGCACTTGACTTTCTTGCACTTTGCAGATGCTGCAGTTTTTACAAATTGAAGGTAAAACCCTCCACTAGCAAAAAATACTAGGACTCTGTGAAGGCTCAGATGATGGTTGGCATTTTTAGGCAACAAAATATTTTTAAGTTAAGTTATGTACATTGGTTTTTTAGACATGCTGTTGCACACTTAATAGTCTATAGTAGACAACAGTATAATGGAAATATAAATAACTTAAAAAAAATCCTCACCTGAGTATATTTTTTCATTGATTTTAGCGAGAGGAAGGGAGGGAGACAGAGAGGGAGGGAGGGGAAGAGAGAGATAAAGAGAGAGAGAGAAACATCAATTGGTTGCCTCCTGTACATACTCTGACCAGGGACCAAACCTGAAATCTAGGTATGTGCCGTGATCTGGAGTCAAGCCTGCAACCTTTCGGTGTACAGGACAAGGCTCCAACCAACTGAGCCACACCAACCAGAGCTATAAATAACTTTTATACACACTGGGAAACCAAACAAATGTGTGTTACTCACTTTACTGTGATACTGACTTTATTGCAGTGGACTAAAACCCAATTTGCAATATCTCTGAGGTATTCTCAAATTGACTTAATTATATAGAACCATCAGCTCATTATGGCTATTTAACTTTTGCAGTTAAGATGAATATAGTACTTGGTAGTTTTCTTCTCAGCCTGGATCTGCTTAGATTTATTTTCAACACTTGATAATGTAGATAATGTTGATGTGAAAAGAACACAGTCTTCAGAGGATTGCTGTGGGGATTAAATGAAATGAACGCCAGATGACAAGGACTTTATATAACTTATCACACTTGCCTTTATCCATAGACTGTAAGTGCCACAAAAATAGACACTGATTTATTCTATTTTATTAAAGTTTTTTCAAGTTTTATTGAAATAAATTGAGATAATTGACATATATTATATAACTTTAAGGTGTACAATTTAATGATTTGATATTTGCATATATTGTATAACAATTACTACATAAGTCTAGTTAACATCTAGTTAAAAATTTTTTTTCTTTATTGATTTTTAGAGAGAGAGGGAGAGAGAGATAGAACATCAATGAGAGAGAACATTGATTGGCCACCTCCTGCATGCCCCCACTGGGGATTTGGCCCACAAGCTGGGCATGTGCCCTCTTGGTGCATGGGTCAACGCTCAACCACTGAGCCACACCAGCCAGGCAACATCTATCACCACACATAGTTACATCTTTTTTTTTCTTGTGATAACTTTTAAGATTTACTCTCTTAGCAACTTTCAAGTATACAATATATTATTGTCAACTCTTGCTGTACATTATGTCCCCAGAACTTATAAAAAATGGATTTATTTCAATTTGCCTGTGTTTATCCAGCTTTTATAATGCTTAGCATATAATAAGTCTTCAATCAATATTGATGGGCTCAATACATAATATAGATATTATTATTCCAACTTTATAGCTGAAATAACCACAGAGAGATCGAATGATCTTCCCAATTTCTCAAACCTCGTTGGTAGAAGAGTTAGGATAAACGAGCTCTTTCTAACTCCACTGTGCCGAAGGGCCAGCAGCAGGTGCCGAGTACACAGCAAGCCATCGATATGTGTTGTGCGGTCACCGCTGCTTTATTAAAGATGTCTCAGGTGCAAAGGGCAACTCTGCTGCTTCTCCAGAGCTCTGCACGATCCTCCTGTCTTCATTCAATTTCCTCTCTGGACTCCTACTCCCCGTCCTTTTCCAGAAACTGTGGGTTCCCCTCGGGCTGAGGGTGAGCAGGGCTCGGCAATGACTTCAACTCAAACGGCACCCGCCAGTGACTTGACCTTTAGAAGCTGCCAAGTCCTCAGTGCTGAATGGTTCCGGTGCTATGGCTGTGTGTGGCACAAGGAAAGGAAGACTAAAACACAGCCTAGTTCCCCCTTGAAAAGTAGGGAAACACCGCCAGGGGGATTATGTAGGTAACGGTGAAAAGTTCAGTCAGTGCTCCAGCGCCACCCGGCCACCTGTGCCCGCCTTGCACAGTCTAGAGTCCTCACATTTGATGGCACAGAACTCAGCGGCGGAAGCCAGGCATGGAAGACATGCCGTCGCCACCAACTTCTGAGAGCCTCCTGACCCGCCTCATCAGATTGAAAGATAACATCGCTGCTTTCTTTATCAAGATGGCTTTTGTCCTGTACTAGATGACTTGATCATTATTGACCTGCAAACGTCCGAGGGACTGATTTTGACTTCAGTAGGTATGATTGTTAGATGTCAGGGATGTATTGAGAAGTTGCTTGGGGTGTGAAGCCAGAGGGTTCCCGAGACATCCAAGTTTCCAGACCCTTCTCCCCTTGGAAAACGGGCCTCTGAAGTCGAGAGGTTTGCAGCCGTTGCTACTCTGCATCAGGGCACCGCCAGGGCCCAATCGCAAGGACTTGGGAGCCAAAGATATGTCGGTTTGCATTGTGGCTCCAGAATGATGTGATTGTGTCATTTAGGGTGGCCCTAACCTTTCTGAGTCTCCGTTTCCTAAGTAATAAGTGTGTGTTGCAGGGGGGGATGTTACCTGCCTCCTGGAGTTGCTGTAAGGTTAACATGACATCACGCCTTAATTGCTCATCCTGAGTGTTAACACCTGTTATTATTGAAATGGGGACGCCTGAAAGGACGACGGAGCAAGTCAATACCTACCGGTCTTCGGTGTGTTTTCTGAGATGAGAATTGTGAGGTCTTAACACCAAAGTCCAAGAGAAGCTGAATTCCCTCTTCAAGGGAGTCCAGAATGTGATGTCCTTGGTTAAGCTGCAAATATTCCCCATGGTTTTATGCAGAATATGCAGCCTTTTGTTGTTTCCCTATAATTATTAATAGTAAAACTTCTGAAACAAAAAGGACCTTTTGCGTGTTCTTGGTATATAGCAAAAGAGAATGGAAAATTGGGGAAAGGTCAATAATATCCAATTATTACTGTATCTCAGATGCTGTGTTAGGTGCTCTTTGTTAGGTAACTTGTGTTACTTCATTTAATTCTTCACACCTTCCATCACAGATCTGATTATTTCCTCCTTGGGGTCTTCCTGGTACTGTGAACTAGATACATTATTACTCCAATCCTTTTTTAAAATTGAGTTTATCATTGACATTAATATTGGATTAATTTTAGGTGTACGACATAATGATTTGATATATGTACATATTATAAAATGATTTGCACAATAAGTTTACTTAACATCCATCACCACACATAGTTACAATTTTTTTCTTGTGATGAGGACTTTTAAGATTTATTCTCTTAGCAATTTTCAAATATATAATACAGAATTATTAACTGTAGTCACCATGCTGTACATTATTTATCCCCAGGACTCATTTATCTCATAACTAAAGTTTGTACCTTTTGACCATCTTCACTCATTTCATGTCCCCCCACCCCCACCTCGGGCAACCACTAATTTGTTCTCTGTATCTGTGAGTTCAGGTTTTTTTCTTTTTAGATTCTACCTGTGAGATCATACAGTATTTGTCTTTCTCTGTATCGTTTCACTACTCCCATCTGATAAGCAAAGGAAGTGGAGGATAGCATCACTGAGTCATGTGCCCAAAGTTCCACAGCAGGCAGATGATATGCGAACCCAGAGTGTGTCCAGAGCCTAGAGTCGTTCCTTTATGCCTCGGAAAGAAGAAGTCAGGGAAAGACAGGACCCACACACGGAGGAAGCCAAGAGCAGCCCGGGAGAGAGGACACCTGCCATGTCTTCAGAGGCATAACCAGAGAAAGATCTGTGGAGTTTCCCCCAGGGGCTTTCTCTGGGTGGATTACAAATTCTGGGGAACCTTGGACCTCCCAAGAAGTTTCTGGCTGCACCTGGCCCAGCCAAACTACATAACCAACAGCCAGAAGAAAGAATGAGGAGAAAATCAAGACTGGACAATTTGTTGCCTGGTGGCCAGGGAGGGTTTCCGTATTGAAATAATTAAAAGTAGACTAAACAATGCAAAGACTTCTCTTTGTCTTGTTAACATTGCTGAAGTTGGCCAGAAATTGAAGTAGAGGACTGAGGAACAGACAGGAGGTGGAGAGAGGAAGGGAGCTGCTCTTCTCTCATCATCAAGTCTTCTCTCCAGAAACATCTGGATAAATTGGAGACATTCTCCGACCACTGCTGTGGAAGGGAGCCTTCCAGAGATGGAAGGTTTAGAAGGTGTGGGCTGGTGCTCAGAAGATCTGAAATGACTGTGAGGGGCCCTGGGCTGCCTGGCCCAGCCTGCAGCACGTACCTCCTTCCAGTCCTGAGGTCTGAGGGAGGCACAGACAGACCAGAGAAGTCTGCCTCACCCACTGCCTGAGAAAGGCTGGCTCCGAGTGCACACAAGGTGGCCTGCACTGGCTCTGATCCACGACAGGGAGGTGTACGCGGCTCTCACATTACCTGTCGGCTTCCAGAGAGTAGGAAATGTAACTGCATCTATTCTGTGTGTTCTATCACCAAGAGGACTTAAACTGGTCTCCTGCTATCGTCCACACACAGCATCCACAATGACATTTCTGACATAGAGAAAAAGTGAGAGAGAAAGAGGGAAAGAGAAAGGAACCAAAGTTTCCACCAGATTCCTAGAAACAGGCAAACATGTGAACATGAAGTACGGCCCCTGCTGTTCAGCGCCCAGAGAAAGCCTCTTCACGGAGATCACGGCCCCCCAGCCCACATGCTCGTCACCCATGATCTTCCAGTCTAATCAAGTCCTACAGAACTGAGGCGGTTCTTGGCAGCTTGCTCTCATCACTGTGCCAATCTTTATATCCTCAAAGCCTCTCCCAATTAATTCCTTTAATACCTCACTCATAGTTTCCATTCCCAGAGAATCCTTCCCTGACAGAGCTAATCAGCACTTTCTTTAAATATCCTATTCGTGAACTCGGGAAATAGGAACAGCAGTGTGAGGATCTTGTCTGAGGTCAAACAGCTGTGAAGTGGGGCAGCCAGGTCGGCCTGATCCCCAGGTCCATCCACCACCACCACCACCTTCAACTGAGCTCTGGGCACCTTTTAATGATCAAACTTCCTCATACTTCCTATAAAAATGTTTTAAAATTAGTAAACCAATCATTGTTAAAAATGCATAAAACCCAACTTAGAAAAAAGAAGAAAATGAGTTACCTCTAACCCTACCACCCAGAGGTAAGTCACCATTGTCATGTATGTTCTTCCAGTCTTTCTGGTTTACCTTTTCCTACTGTTTTGTCAACACGCTTTTTTTTTTAATTTAGCAAAGTATCATGAGTATCTCTTATATATGTGTGTTTGTCTACCTATATCTGTAAATTGTAATGGTGCACAGTAGTCTATGACATTTTTAATAGCGTTGTAGAACGTATCACCTTTTATTACAGTTAATGATGAAAAGTTAGGACTCATGTGGGGTTTCCTATATGCTGGGCCATTCTAAGTACTTACATGCATGGATCCATTTGAGCTGTGTCATCCTAGGTGGTTGGTTTAATTATTACTATCATTCAAATTTCAGAGATAAGAAAACTGAGGCATAAAGATCATAAATAATTTGTCCATCATCATACAGCTAGTATGTTTAGACCTGGAATTTGAACCTGAGCGAGCCTGGCTTCAGACTCTTAACCGCTGTCCTGTACAATGTTGACAGCCTTTAACGGAGTACCTGATAATCAGCAGTTTCTTCAAATACATTATTTGTTAACGCTGGAAATCAGAAACAGCAGGGTGAGAATCTTGCCTGAGGTCAAACAGCTGTGAAGCAGGGCAGCCAGGTGTGCATGATTCCCAAACCCAGCAGCCTTTACCACGTCTCCACCACCATCACCACTCCCCCACCTTGCTACTTGTGCTTATTAGCCAGGTATGTCTTTATTTCCCCTTCCTCATTCCCTAGAATAGCAACTCCTTGAAATTAGGAAATGTGTGTAGCTTTATTCACCCTGATAACCCAGCACTGAGCATAGTTCCTGGACCATGGTTACCACGCAATAATCTTGAAGGAATAAAGGACTCAAGGAGTTGGTTTGACCAGTAGCAACCAAGAAGATATTTTGCAAGAAGAGGTCTGTTAACACCCGTTTACCTAGAATTTGCATTGCACGATCTGGGTTTCTCTTTGTAGACTTAGCTCTCCAACACAAAACCAAACAAAGAGTTTAAGTTTTCCACGTTGGCGAGCTCCAGACTCCACGTGAGAAAAGCGGCTGAGCACCAGCAGAGGCCGGTTGTGCTCTGGCTGCCTCTTCGTTCTTTCAAGGCAGGTGAGAAGGCGGCTCATTTTCACCCACTTCCCACCTGGAGAGCTTGTTCTCCCCACCTCCCACCCGGTGTCGCCTGCTGCGTTGTGTAGGAGCTGATTTGATCGCAATGTCCTTTTTCAGTTCCTTCTGCCTGGTTGTTGATACGGTGTCACTCGTCACTTCGGCGCCCTGCTCAGAGCTCTGCACGTCCTGGCCCTGGGTATTATTTACACCCAGTTCCACAGAGCTTGTGCCAGAAGAGCACTCGTGTACATTCAGACGGCACACTTCCCCTGATGCACGGCTGCTTTAAAACGCGTGTGGCTGAATGGGCCGTTCTGGTGGCTTGGGTTGGTGGTTTGGAATTGCTTTTCAGTTTACTGCAGTCCCCATTCAGTGCGACTCCTGCTCACTTGAAATGCTCTCTCCCACCTTTGACTGTGAAATCCACGGGAACAGGCAAACTTTGGCCTCGGAGCAGGGCTGACCCTCTGTAGATGAAACTGGCGTGAAGCTGAGTTTGTGGAAACTGGAGGGAACGCCTCACTAGTCAAATGCTTGAGCACAAAGCAACTCATGCTTCTTCCTTTCAGAGTCCCACGGAAGGTGTACAGCGCGTGGGTGGGAAAGACCAGAGCCTTTCAGTTTGCTGGGGTGGGGGTGTGAAAGAAAGCGGGGTACTTTCCGTGGCTCATAAAACACAGGTTTCATAGGCAGCAAACTGCCAAGAGGTCTGTTTTATCTTTTCTCCTAATTACAAACTAGAAGGGTTCACTTTACAACATCCCAAAACCCCCCAATGAATCGAGGATAAGCAGTGGTACGTCTCCCGTGCTGAGGCCGAAAGCAGCAGCTGGTGTTTGTTTGCGCCCTTACAGGATGGTAGGCCCTTTGCTGAGGGCGTTACGTAGACTGACTTACAGAAACCTCGCACCTGTCAGAATCTGAACAGGAAATCCTACTGCCATCCTGGCCTTACCGATGAGGAATCTGAGGCCCAGAAAGATGAAGCAGGTTGCTGGCTCACGTGTGGTGGGCGGGAAGTGGGCCCAGGGAGCCTGTCTTTAGATCCTGCACACCTGACCAGTGAAGTGCACACGTTTGATTCCCCTTGTCACGGGACACATTTTTTTTTGACAAGATAAAACTGATTTCAGTATTTTCCTTGAAGACTTCTATGGCCAGTCTTGAGTTTACTATCACTGTGCAGCACTAAAATAAGCATTACCTATTTGTTCTGCAAATGCTTACTGGAACCTACTATCCGCCATTCGCTGGGAAAGACTATGCCAACGCAGTGACCAGTAACTACTTTTGATTGAGTTACAGTCCTCATACTTTACTTAATTTAATCCTCACAACTCTTGAAGTGAGAGCTGTTATTATTGGGTAAAGAAATGAGGTGTAAAGAAGTTAAACAGACCTCTGGTCAAGATGGCAATGTAGGCAACCATGGTCTCGCCTCCTCCCACAACCACATCAAAATTACAACTAAACTACAGAACAACCATCATTCAGAACCACCTGAAATTGAGCTGAATGGAAGGAATATTAAAGAAGCCACATCAAGACTGGGAGGAGGGGCGGAGGTGCAGAAGGGCTGCTCCCACACTCACCCATGGCAGATAAAAATCAGGAGGACACCTCGGCTGTGAAGATCCTCCCCGAGGAGCAAGGTCCCCGTCCCACACCAGGCCCCCCCCAGCTCAGGGTTCCAGTGCCAGGAAGAGAAGTCCCCATAACTTCTGGCTGTAAAAACCAACAGGAACTGAGGCTGAGGGAGGCTGAGGTTTCTGGAGTCCCAGGCAGCTCCTCTTAAAGGGCCCACGCACGGACTTACTTGGACTCCTTCTGGGCTCCAGCGTGGCAGAGGCAGCTTGAAAGGCACCAGAGATATATGGGGAAGAGCTGGAGAGGCAGCTTTCTCTGGACAGACTTGCTGGTGGAGGCCTTTGTTCCTTTGGTGAGCCCTTCCCCCATGGGGCAGGCAGACGGGTGCCATATCTGGGACTCCAGCAACCTGGCTCACTCTGCTCCACTCTGGTGATTCCCTGAGGCCCTGCCCCACCCAATTTTCAGGCCCACCCAAGCTGTTTCCTGTGGCCTTACCATAGGAATGGCCTGTCTTGGCTCATGCTTCAAATTTTCCTAAAATCTTTCAAACAAGCAGCATCTGGCTTCAGTGAGCCCCATACCTCTTGCTAAGTGGCCCCGGCCCAGAACTAGCAGCAGCTGGTCTTGGTTCACAGCTTGGCTTTGCCTGGGCACCTCCAAGCCCAGCACGAGAAGCAGCCATCTGCAGATCACTTTGTACCTTTTGTCTGGTGACCCTGGGTAGAACACAGGCAGTGGCTGACCTGGCCCCAGAGCCAGCACACCCAGTGGACAGCTTCAGACCACACTGAAGCACCATGACCCACCCACCTCCACAGGTGACACACTCAATGAGTTGACTCAGTAGGTACCAGAGCCCTGCTAAAGTAAGTCTTGCTCTGTGTGGTGGGCCCCTGCATGACTGATTCTCCAAGGTGGTCAGAGGTTGGTGGTCAATGGGCACAGCCAGTCCCTGCAGCTGATCAGCCTGAGTAAATCCCTCCCACTGACGTGCCAACAGCAACTAAGACTCAATTACAATAGAAGGGTGTACAGTCCACACAGGGCAGTGCATCTCGAGTGCCCAGCTGGGGCGATCAGGGAGGCTGTGCCACTGGACCCTACAGGACACCTACTACAACAGGCCACCCTAGGAAGCCTAGGAGACAGAGCAACTCTACTAATACATAGAAACAAACACAGGGAGGCAGCCAAAATGAGGAGACAAAGAAACATGTCCCAAATGGAAGAAAAGAACAAAACTCCAGGAAAAGAACTAAACAAAATGGAGATAAGCAACCTAACAGATGCAGAGTTCAAAACACTGGTTATAAGGATGCTCATGGAACTTAGTGAGGACATCAAGAACATAATAAAGTGCCAGTCAGAAATGAAGGATGCATTAACTGAAATAAAGAACAACTTAAAGGGTATCAACAGTAGAGTAGGTAAAGCCAAGAATCAAACCATCGATTTGGAATATAAGGAAGCATAAAACACCCAATTAGAACAGCAAAAAGAAAAAAGAATCTGAAAAAATGAGGATAAGGAACCTCTGGGACAACTTCAAGCATACCAACGTTTGCATAATAGGGGTGCTGGAAGGAGATGACAGGAAGGAAGAAATTGAAAACTTATTTGAAAAAATAACAACAGAAAACTTCCCTAATTTGGTGAAAGAAACAGACATGCAAGTCCAGGAAGCACAGAGAGTCCCAAACAAGATGAACCCCAAGAGGCCCACACCAAGACACATCATAATTAAAATGTAAAATGTTAAAGACAAAGAGAGAATCTTAAAAGCAGCAAGAGAGCCCTAGCCGGTTTGGTTCAGCGGTTAGAGCATCAGCCCGTGGACTGGAGAGTCCTGGGTTTGGTTCCTGCTAAGGGCCTGTACCCTTGGTTGCAGTTTGTCCCCGGCCCCAGTTGGGGTCGTGTGGGTGGCAACCACTCGATGTGTCACTCTCACATTGATGTTTCTCTCTCTCCTCCTCCCTCTCTCCCTCCTGCTCTATCTGAAGATAAATGCAAAAAAAAAAAAAAAAAAAAAGTCCTCGGGTAAGGATTAAAAAAAAAAAGCAGCAAGAGAAAAGCAGTTAGTTACCTACAATGGGAGCTCCTATAAGGCTGTCAGCTGATTTCTCAAAAGAAATTTTGCAGGCCAGAAGGGAGTGGCAATAAATATTCAGAGTGATGAAAAGCAAGGGCCTATACCCAAGATTACTCAACCCAGCAAAGCTATCATTTAGAATTGATGGACATATATAGAGCAAGAAAAAACTAAAGGAGTTTGTCATAGCTAAAATAGTATTATATGAAATGTTGAAGGGTCTTCTTGAAGAAGAAAATAAAATATATGAACAATAAAATGGCAATAAATACATATCTATCAACAATTGAATCTACAAACCAAATGAACAAGCAGAACAGAAACAGACTTATAGATACAGAGAACTTTTTGATGGTTGCTAGATGGGAGAAGGGTTGGGGGAATGGGTGAAAAAGGTGAAGGGATTAAGAAGTGCAAATAAGTTGTTAGACTGATTAACCTCAGGAAAAAAGGGAGGGGGAGATAAACCAAAGAACATATATGCATTTATGAATAAACAATGGACACAGACAATAATAGTGTGGGGAAGGCAGGAGAGGGTGGGAGTGGGGAGGAGGGGGTCAGTGGGGGAAAAAGGAGGGACATCTGTAATACTTTCAACAATAAAGATAAATTTAAAAATAAAATAAAATAAGCCCCCCCAAAAGAAGTTAAGTAGTTGTCAAGTACTTACTACTATAAAACTGCTATAATAGGTAGTGCAGCCAGAATTTAGACCCAGTTTGATTTACCCCAAAACCAATGCTTTAAAGACAAAGAAAAATTGTAGAAATGACAGGTTATCAATATGACAGGAAATGAGGGAAATGGAAGGAAATGATATACAGAAGAAAAGTCTGAATTATGCTATTTAAAAATTTCCTTCAATACATCCTTACAAATAGGCCGGAGAATCCCCTATTCAATAGTCTTCATCATTTTTGTGCCTCCTAATGACTAGACCAAGCACCCCATCGCTCTAGAACGAGGTATGCAAATCTCCTGCCTTCTGCAGTTCACCTGTTACAGCAGCCAAGACTCTTTCCAGCTTGCTAATGTTCTCCTTCACAGTCTTCAGGGACTAAACTTAGTGCGTGAAGAGGTGACTTACTTAGGCGGGTGATCTATGGAAAAGTTAATATACATTTCATGTACGCGCAGATGGGCCTGGGAATGGTGAGAAACAAGAAGATTAAATGAAGTGTCCCAGGTATTCTATTAAGAACGATTTTATGCCAACAATAAGATGCCTGGACCATAACAAACATTCTATAGACAATATAATGGAGATTTTTCCCAAACAGTTCATACTTGGCCCAGTTATTCTGAAGCAATAAAGTAAGTAGGTTTTTGCCTTTGGGACACAGAGCCATGGGGTCCTCTTTGAACTCGACCTGCCACCTTGTGGAAATTGGAGGCAATAAAAATCACGTCCCTTGAATAATACACTGCAATGATAATCTGAGCCAGCGATTTCCAACCTTTTACACCTCATAGCACACATAAACTAACTACTAAAATTCATCTGCACACCAAAAAATATATTTTTGCCAATATAACAAAAACAATAGGTATGATTTTGATTCATTCACACCGGACGACTATTGTGTTGGCTGTTTCAATTTTTTATTTGATAGTCGAAGGGAAAAGAGGTCAGTGCCCCTGACTAAATAGTCAGGTATTGCATGTTTTTAAAATTCTTGCAGCACTCCGGTTGAAAATCTCTGATTAGGCTAACATTTATTAAGGGCTTCCCATACAGTATGCACTATTCTGAATACCTTTTGTCTTCTAATTTAATTATCAAAATACCTTGCCTAAAGCCACAGATCTGGGCAGCATGACCCCAAGGCCCATGCACTTAACCATGGCACTGCCCTGTACCCTATACTGCCCCTCTCATCCCAGTATTTAAATATTTAAATAAGTATTGTGGTTCTTTCGAAGGATCACTAACAACAACCCTTCATCTCCAGTTAGCTGTGTTCCATGAGAAAAAAATACTTTTAACAGCTACTAGCTGGTCCAAAGCATATGATGCACGAAGAATGAGAATAAAGTTTGAAGGGGGAGAGATTTCCTTGGAGCCTTTTAAAATTATTTCAATGTTGCTTTCTCTTGGGAGGGTCCTCTCAAGTGATCGTCACTTCCTTCGTTCTCACCCTCCTCATACTCAGACACAGATACAAACTGACCTGGATTCTAAACCTTGGCTTTCCTGCTCTACAATCTTGGGCAAGTAACCTAACCTTTCTGAGCCTCATTTTCCTCATCTGTAAAATGGGGATAATATTGACACAGCTAACCATGTTTTGTTTCAAAGCACTTGAGACAGATAAATAGTATAACAACTCTGAGAATAAATGAAATCTAAAATAGCTACTACAGTCTCAGCACATAATAAGTCTTTTATTCATACATACAACAAAATTAATTATTCTTGAAAATAGGAATAATAATTTCTACCTCAAATTTATTTTGATAATTAGAAAACAATTTAAAAGATGTTCAGCATAGTGCATACCACATGGGAAGCCCTTAATAAATGTTAACCTAGATCATATTATTATTACAGTGCATTATTCATGGGTAATAATCAATTTGGTCTATATCAACTCTATAATTCTATATAACATTTGAATAACATTCAATACTTTTCAAGGTACCTCTAATTATTTCCTCTGTTCCTTAGAACAACCTGGTACAACTGTCAGGAAAGGTCTACTACCCCACTATACAAATTATTATTCCTAAAATTTATGTGTACCTACTATGAATAGGAAACTGGGCTAGAAATTTAGAGATATGTAACATATACATAGACATTAACAATGGTTTAGTGGCTGTCCTTTTATATGACAAGATTACACAGCGACTCCCTGAGAAAACATGAGATAATTGTTCCTGGCTCAGAACTTCTAAAACTCTTTCAATTTCCTGAGTGAAAAGAGCCTTTTGTTCTAATATTTGTTCTAATATTTGGTTTTTATTAAAGAAGTGACTCTGGGTGGGCTCCTGGATGCCTCCTGGATGCGGGCTGGTCACTGGAAAGACCAAACCATGATGAGAAGCTTGGAATTTTCAGCCCCATGCCTCCATTCTCTTGAGAAGGGAAAAGGGCTGAAGATGGAGTTAATGATCGGTCATGCCTATGTGATGAAGCTTCCATAAAAATCCCAATAGTATGGGGTTCAGAGAGCTTGTGGGTGCTGGGAGGATGGCACAGCAGGCCCGGGCAGGGACACTCCATGCCTCTGCCCACATGCCTTGCCCGATGCAGCGCTTCCATCTGATGTTCATCTGTATCCTTTATCACATCCTTTTATAATAACCTGGTAAACGTAAGTGAACTTTTCCCTGAGTTCTGTGAGCCGCTCTAGCAAATTAACTGAACATAAAAAGGGAATTGTTACAATCTCTGATCTACAGCCAGTCGGTCAGAACACAGGTAACGGCGTGGACCTGTGATTGGCGTCTGGAGGTGGGAGGGCCGTCTTGTCAGACTGCACCCTTGACCTGTGGGATCTCACGCTGTCCCCAGGTAGACAGTGTCCGACTGAGTGGAGTTGTAAGACATCAGCTGGTGTCAGAGCATTGCTTGTTGGTGTGGGGACCCTCCTCCCCCACACATTGGAAACCGGTGACCAGAACCCGTTAGAGAGAGTAAAACAGGCTCTTCCTAGTTTTGTGTTCCGACTACTACTTCTGTGGCCGCAGTAAGGCATCACAGCCTCAAAGCAGCAGAGGGGTATGGAGCCAGAGAAAACGGTGCCTTCCCTACTTCCTTCAGGCAATTCTGCGGCCTCCTAGGAATTATATCTGACTTACACAATGAAATGCTATACAGCAGTCAAAATAAATAAAACACATGACATGCAATAATGGGAATATCACTTAGCAAAACAGTAAGTGAAAAAAGAAGCCCAAGACATTACATACAAGACAAGACTCATCTTATAAAGGAAAAAAATTCAGTGAAAAACTGTGTAAAAAGAAAGCAGAGGGGAATGAACATGGAGTTGGAGTTGGCGGTCACACCAGGCGGGAGATGGAAGGGGAAGACCACGTGGTTGTTGGTAGGTGACTGTCAAAGTCTTAGTGTTCATGCCGAGGGCGGTTTCAAAAGCACTTGTTACATTCTAGAAATAAGTAAAGACATAGAAGAGTGAATGGGGAGGAGGAAAAGAAAAAGGAAGGAAGGGAAAGAGGAAGGGAGGGAAGGAGGGAGGGAGGGAAGGAGAAAAAAATGTATGTAGGAGAAGTCTAGTGGAGCAAATCATTTTTCCAGAGGAAAAAGAGAACAGTTAACATCAGAATCTAAAGTGGGTAGATTCCTTCTCCATGCCTTTGGAGAATGTGGCCAAGATTAAAATTGTATGATGCCATCTCAGGAGTTTAGCGAAGGAGAACATACATGCACTTGAATGTGTTGCTTTTCCAGAAGTCCCAATGTTCTTGCCAGCTTTACAAAACAGTTATCTTTATTGTGATGGGTAGCTTCAAAAAAAATAATCTACGTGTCAGTAAAATTTCTGAACTTTTCTCCAAGGCTGCCCATAGAGCAATAACATTAGTTTCTTTTCCCAAGTCTGGGAAGCTGAGACTCAGGTATGTTTACAAATGTTTAAATAGCCACTCCAAATGCACTTACATAGCTCAAATGTATAGAAGAAAAAGAACTTCACTTATTCAACACAGATTTATTAAGTACCTTTTCTGTGTCAAGCATGTTCTAAGCACTAGGAATACAGCAGTGAACACAACAGACAAAATTCCCTGCATTCAAACAGCTTTATGTTCTAGGGTTGAAAAGAACAGTGGCCCTGGGGTGGGATAAATGTTAATGCAAAATAGTGGTTAAAAGCTTGAACACTGAAGTTGAGCTGCTTGGACTTAAATCCTGGCTCTTCCACTGGCCAAGTTACTTAATTTCTCCAAGACTCCATTCCTGTATCTGATCAGTGCCTACATTGTCAAGTTCCTTGAGGATTAACGATTTAACGTAAAGTACACTGTTTAACATAGTGCCTGTACACAGTAAGCACTCACGGATCAGCAATGATTTACTGCTTGGTGAGACTCATTCACCAAACCACGAAGCCAAAATCATAGGGGAAACATGACACCTGATTACCATGATTTCCTTGTTCTATCAATTTTATTTCCCAAATATTTCCTAAGTGTGTGTGTATTTTCCCCACTTTCGTCTCTCTTAGTTCAGATGGACACTTCTGGTATTGATTATAGAACGAAGTTGCCAAGTAGGCTCGCTGCCTCTAGCTCTCTCCTCCTACATACTCCTCCCCTTGGTAAAGCATCTGAGCACATCATTTCCCTCACTGAAATCCTCCTGGAATGCTCCTCCCATGAGTCCCATGACTGCCCCCTGCGTATAAACCCTTTAGCACAGGCTGGCCCCTGCCTATCACGGCCACCTGCCCTTGTGCTCTAAGGGCACAAGGCCTGTGGGTAGAGTTGTGCACACATCATGCTAGTTCGTAACTCTGTGGCTTTGCAAGTGCTCTTACCCGAATGGGGAGCCTCTCCCCTTATTTCTGACTGGGGTTTATAACCTTCAGTAGGCTGACTTCTTGCTCCCACCGGCATACTGCCTGTCTCTTATACAAAGTCATTTCCCTGAATGCACAGTACAGACTGTGTTGTGTTGATCTGCTTACGTGTCTCTTTCTCAAGTTTTAAGCTTTCTGGCGATACGATATGAATCCTATAGGAAGTGTAGCCAGTACTTACGTGGCACTGGGCTTGACACATGGTGGGTGAAGTGTTGAAGAACAGTTGCAATGCTGTTGTGATCATTTTGATGTCGCTTGGTAATAATAATGGTAACAAGCTAATTGATTAGCATTTCCAGGCACAGGGCTAAGTGTTCACAGGCATTATCTTACTTAATCTTTAAGAAACTCTATGAGAAAAACAGATACTATAATTATCACCATTTTAGAGATGAGGAAACTTTGGTTCCGCAGGGCTTAGTAGTTGCCAGGGTCACAGAGCTTGTACATGGTAGGGCAGGAAGTCAAAACCACGTGTGCAGGACTCTAAATCCCTACACTTGATCCCTGTGTGCATTTTGGAAATTCCAGAACAAGAGATAACTTCTCTATCTTTCTAAGAGGTCTCAGGAGGGTTCACCAGAGGAATGCACTGATTAAAAGTCTGAACCCCCACATCACTGTTTCTCTCTCTCACACATCTATCACTTCTATCTAGTCCAGACTGATAACTCCAGCTGGAATTGTTTACCTCATATAGTTCATATTAGTCACGATATTTCATGGTAGGTCCCTTTGAAAGATAACATGAGGGATTTTTTTTTTTTTAAATCTTCACCCATGGATATGTTTTTGTTTTTTTAAATTGATTTTTGGAGAGGGAAGGGAAGAGAGAGAGAGATAGAGAGAGAGGCATCGGTGTGAGAGAGAAACATCGATCGGCTGCCTCCCATACATGCCCCAACTGGGGATCAAATCCACAACCTAGGTATGTGCCCTGACCAGGAATCGAACCAGCAACCTTTTTGGTATGGACGACACTCCAACCAACTAAGCTACCCAGGCAGGGCACATGAGGGATTTTTTTAAATGCATAGTTTTGCAAGCTTCTTTTAAAGGAAAAGGAAAGCTTATAGATTGGATTCTAAATATTCATTCTGGGAAAGCAGTATTTAGCAGAAAACAACTTGCCATCAGACAGGAAGTGCTTAGATTAATAGTTCAGCAGATGTGTTCTGAGGGCTAGAATAGCTTATCACTCATTGCCACTCCTATAGCTTGATCACAACTAGAAAGCGTAGGCAGGATTACATCCATCTTCGTTTTTATTCCTTTTCTTAAAGACAAATGTGATTAATAAGGTAACAGATAGACTGAAGTAGCAACAGCTTTTGTAATAAAAATGTGTTATAAAAATATCATTTGTTGTTGACACCAGGTACCAACAATGTCAGTAGACGCTAAAAACAGACGATTTAACAAAAGCAACAACTTTTATTACCCTGCTTTGCATTTAATGTTTTAGAACTGTACAAAGATTCTCACTTCCTAAGTAGAAATGCAATTTAGACAGTATTAGGAGATTCTTCACATCATTTAAAATTGCCATTTATAAACTACTACATTGTGATGAGATGCTCTACAATCATGTTGTTGTTGTTACGGAACAGTGAAAATATGTTAGGAAAAACATGGTGCTGTTTACACCTGCTTGTGCTTTTACACACTGTGAGAAAGAAGTAAGCAGAGCTGTTGGAAAAGCCCACCGTGGGAGCAGACAGCCTCTGCACACGATGTTCTTGACTCAGTCGTCTCCTCCACAGAGCTTTAAGAGCGCCATTTCATAGTATCCAGAAGTATCCGACTGCAAAGAACAGGACCGATGGAGAGAAGGACAGATCAAGCATAAATAATGAGGGGACCATGAAGGAATCAAATCCCGTAGCACTAGGGGATTCACTGAGGTACAAGACTCATGACCTGTACCATTTCGTAAAATGCACCCTTAATTCCATCACTCATTAACGCCTGAGTATAGTTCTTTTCCAGCCTAGTATCTTCTTCACAATATAAAATATTTAAATCCTTCCTGATATATTGCAATTAAATTTCAATTTGAGTTTAATAAAATAAGATTTAATCAATTACATAACATTACATAGTATTAAGTTTTTGACAAAACCTAAAAAAATTATAGTTTTAATGTATTATTTACCAAACATTTCTCTTCTAAGAGTTAATTACTTGAACCCTTAGAAGAAGTCTAAGCAGGAGATACCATAAGTATCTTCATTTAACACATAAATAAGATGAGAAGAAAAGAGGTTAGGAAACTTGTGCCAAATCACATACAAAGTGAAAGAGGCAGGATTCGAACCCAGATCGCCTGGCCCCTTAACACCATACTATACTTAAGAAAGTCAAATGAACTATACCCCCAAAGAGTCTATTTCCCAATTCCTTTCCCCTAGACTAGCCAAAAAGATCTTGGTTCCGAAAAGATACCATGTGAGCTTGCGGCGTAAAGCACTAAGATGCCATGTTTACTATGCAAAAGAGGTAAAAATGCTTGCACAGCATCAGAGGTAAAACCTGGCTTTCAACCTAAATTGCCCCAAAACCTCCCATTATTCTCATTTTATTCAAGGCAACTCAAATGGCGAGCATTTCTCATCATTTAAGTTTCACATTGGGGTCAATATTACATAAGTGGCAGTGTAGGGGAACCAATGAAGAAGGGTCATTCAGAAAAGAAGGTAAGCATTATTTTCATAAGACACAACAGGTATTCATATATATTCTTTTGTTTTATGCAGTTTTTAGTTCTTCCCCTATTGGTTTTCCTATGTCTGGTTCTGCCATATGTAATGATTTCTCAAATTGCTGACAAGTCAGCAATGCTCTAGCTTTGTGTTAAGACAGCTCCCACTAGTCATCAAAGTTGTAAAAATTATTAGGGGTTCCTATCAGTTAATTGAGAAAACACATCCAAGTAGCTTAACACCCAGCTACATTTAAAATTCTGATCCACTGTAGACGCTAAATAGATAGTCATCCTTTTCTCCTACCTCTATCCCCTTACGTCTTCTAGTAAAACAGCTTTTCTATGAATATGGCATTTTAGAAATTTTATCACAAAAAAGGTAGTGTAATTTCAAAACCTTTAAACAGAATTCATGCTTTCCTAATTAGACCATATTAATTGTTCTTAAGAAACTAACTGTTTCTGTTGGCCTGTTTTTAACAGTAGTTCTCTCTTCTCCCAACGTGGATCCCATCTTTTATCCTTTACATTTAATCCAGCTTCCCAATTATTTCTTTGTGGTGTGTTTTCTTTTTAATTTAATTTTTTTATCACTATTTATCTCCTCTATGCCCTCTTCCACCCCACCTATCCCTCTTCTTCCCCGCAATCACCACACTGTTGTCCAAAGTCCATGAGTTCTATTTTTTTTTCTTATTTTGCTCAATCCCTCCACTCCTCCAAACAACCCCCGCCCCATCTGTCTGCCTGGTCTCTGTCTATGAGTCTGTCTCTATTTTGCATGGTAGTTCAGTTTGTTCGTTAAATTCCACATATGAGTGAAATCATATGGTCCTTGTCTTTCTCTGATTGGCTTATTTGACAACACAATGTTCTCTAGGTCTACCCACGTGTGGTGTTTTTAAAGTTATTCTTTTTTTTCCATCTGACCACAACGAATCTACTCTGGGCTCTTATCTCTTGTCACTAGTTTCCTTGACTCTATATTCATTAATCTGTTCCTCCAAGTTGTTCATTCCTATCGCTTTGGAAGAACAGTCCAATCACCACCATATCCATAAGCAAGTAGCCCCTACTTTCCCTGTGAGGAGTCCTGGCTTTTCCTCCTCCCTCTCTGGCATCTCCACCTTTGTCTTCTCTGCAGGCTTATCCTCTACCATCCAGCCACTGTTAGTAATGCTTAAATCTCAGTTCTCAGCTTTCTTCTCTTGTCAATCTGTATTTTCTCCCTAGAGGCTTTTCATCCATGTCCAAGGATTCAGTAACATAATTGACCCTGAAATATATCTCATGGCACTGACTAGTGACTTGACATCTCCACTTACATATATCAAACTCAACATGTACAAAACCAAACTCATGTACTTTCTCCTCCACTCCCAGAAAAATTGAACAAAAAAGCCAACAAAACCGCAAACACCTAAAACCTGACCCTTGTGCAGGGGATGGCACCAGTACCTGTTTCCCAAGTCTGGAACCTGGGAGTCATCCCTGATATCTCTCTTCCTTGCTCCCCACGCAAAGTGTCTTAATTTTAACTCCTAATATCCTTTTTAAATTAATTATTTTTTATTACAGATGTTTCTCCTTTCCCCCCCACTGACACCCTCCTCCCCTCCCCCATCCCCCT
The DNA here is from genome assembly GCA_030848825.1 of Tadarida brasiliensis. Taxonomy (NCBI): domain Eukaryota; kingdom Metazoa; phylum Chordata; class Mammalia; order Chiroptera; family Molossidae; genus Tadarida; species Tadarida brasiliensis. The sequence continues at coordinate 55,419,725 of CM061257.1, read as the reverse complement.
CTTCACAGTATTGTTGTCTATGTCCATTGGTTATGCATATATGCATATACGTTCTTTGATTTATCTCTTCCCACCCCCACCCCCTTTCTCTGAGGCTTGTCAGTCTGATCCCTACCTCTATGTCTCTGGGTCTATTTTTGGTCATCAGCTTATTTTGTTCATTATAGTCCACCAATAAGTGAGATCATGTGATATTTGTCTTTCTCTAATTGGCTTATTTCACTTAGCATAATACTCTCCAGGTCCCTCCATGTCGTCTCAGAGATAAGAGATCTTTCTTCCTTACAGCTGCATAGTATTCCATTGTGTATATGTACCACAGCTTTTTATCCACTCATCTAGTGATGGACACTTGGGTTGTTTCCAGATCTTAGCAATTATAAATAGTGCTGCTATGAACATAGGGGTGCGTATATTCTTTCTGATTGGTGTTTCAGGCTTCTTACGATATATTTCTAGAAGCGGGATCACTGGGTCAAATGGCAGTTCAATTTTTAATGTTTTGAGGAAACACCATATTGTTTTCCATAGTGGCTGCACCAGTCTGCATTCCCACCAGCAGTGTACTAGAGTCCCCTTTTCTCCACACGCTCCCCAGCACTTGTTGTTTGATGACTTGTTGATGGCAGCCATTCTGGCAGATGTGAGGTAATACCTTATAGTTGTTTTAATTTGCATCTCTCTGATGATTAGTGACACTGAGCATTTTTTCATATGTCTTTTGGCCATTTGTATGCCGTTTGGAGAAGTGTCTATTTAGGTCCTCTGCCTATTTTTTTTCCTGAGGATATTTCCCCATTGCTTCTTAGATAGAGTGGAAGGGAGGGAGGGAGGGAGAGAAACATTGATGTGAGAGAGACACATCAATTGGTTGCCTCCTGCACGACCCCAACCAGGGCCGGGGATTGAACCTACAACCCAGGTAGGTGCCCTTAGCTGGGAATCAAACCCATGACCCTTTGGTCCACAGGCCGATACTCTATGGGCTGAGCCAAACTGGCCAGGGCTTCTGACCATTTTTAAATTGTATTCTTTGTCTTCCTTTTGTTGAGTTGTATGAGAACTCTATATATTTTGAAAATTAACCCCGTATCTGATGTATCATTGGCAATTATGCTCTCCCATCAGTGGGTTCCTTTTCCATTTTGATGCTTGTTTCTTTTGCTGTTCAGAAGATTTTAGTTTGATGTGGTCCCATTTATTCATTTTTTCCTTTGTTTCTCTTGCCCTAAGCAATGTATCAGTGAAAATTCTGCTACGTGTGATGTCTGAGATTTTGCTGCCTACATTTTCTTCTAGGATTTTTATGGTTTCACGAGTGACATTTAAGTCTTTTATCCATTCTGTAACTCCTAATATCTTTTGAGTCTTTGCTCTTTTTTCTCTTTGCATTGCCAGTAGCTTTGCTTGTTACTTTGCACTACCCAGTCATAGCTACTCTAATATGACTAATATAATAACTTATCTTCTGTCCGATTCATTCTCCACAGTTTCAGGGATCTTTTCAAAATGTACTTCTAATAATAACACTATGGGCTTAAAACTAAAATTCTTCAGCAGCTTCCTACTGCTCTTAAGCTAAAGACAAAATCTTTAAACATTGTCAAAAAGGTCCTGTGTGGCCTGGTCCCTCCAGTCTCATTTTTCATTATTTTCCCTCCACCAATAGGGCTTTCCACTTGCAATTCCTTCTGTTAGAATGCTCTACTTTCTCCCGACACCCACATCCGCTGCCTTGATGTTGCCTACTCACTTTCAGATCTGAATCATAACTTCTTATAGGCCAAATCTCCTATTATATGATCTTAGAGCATAATATTTATTTCCTTTACATTTAACATAGTTGTACAAACAAATTTTACATGTATTTGTTTTTTGTTTTGTTTTTAATTCTCACTCGAGGACATTTTTGCACTTATCTTCAGATAGAGCGGGAGCGAGAGAGGGAGGAAGAGAGAGAGAGAGAGAGAGAGAGAGAGAGAGAGAGAGAGAAACATCAACGTGAGAGAGACATATCAACTGGCTGCCACCCACACGACCCCAACCGGGGCCGGGGACAAACTGCAACCGAGGTACGTGCCCTAGTGGGAACCGAACCCACTAGGGTCTCTCTGGTCCGCAGGCCAACGCTCTAACCGCTGAGCCAAACCGGCCAGGGCTTACATGTATTTGTAATTCCGTAAGGACAAGAAACTTTTGTTCTTTGTCTATAATTATAACCCTGAGCTTGACGCATAATTCTCATTCAGTAAATGTTTTTAATTGAATAAATGAAATACAAATTCCGGGATCTCAGAGCTCATTTTCAACTGAATTCATCTTGCCATTTGGATTTTATTTTTCAATACTCCCCAAGGTAGACCTTCTAATCCATCAAGTGACTTATTACTGTTTTCCCTCCTATTCTCACCACACAGATGTTTCTAGAGCAGTCACCTGTGAGACCCCACTGACCAGACCGCACCTGGCCCGTAGGAGGCACTCAACATGTGCTTATCAACCTGAAAGGTAGGCTCAAAGCTGTTTCGCTATCTACTCCCAAACTTCCTTTACTCTCAATTCCTATATTACTATCCTCTGTACCCTACAGTTTACTATTTAATTGTAAGTTGTTTCATATTATTATATTTTAATTATTTATGCCCACCTCACTTCACATAGATTATAAATTGAAAGTGACCACTATGTTTTCCCTTAAAGAGCCTAGAATTGTGCTATTTGTTAAATAGGTACCGAATTTGGTGATCAAGGAAATCTACCAAAAATGCAATTACATCCAGATATTCTATTAATATCTTATTATTAATTAATAACAGATACACATTTTTCACCTACATCGTTCTCTCCTTCTCCCCACTGATCACCACCGAACACTGAGAAAGGTGTTCAAGAGCAGAGAAATGTCTAAAAATAGGCAGAAGATACTGCAGGGTTCAGAATGAGTCATCCCAAGACGCACCTCTGTGATACGCAGACTATTTTAAACTAACGGCAACAGAGACCCAGCAGCTCAAGAGAAACTTCTGCCCCCCTCCCCCTTAACTAGCCAGAAGAATCTGAACTAGGGGTCTTGCCCATAATAAGAGATTATCAGAGATAACCATTTTTGACCTGTCTGTTTGGCAAGGCAAAGTACAAATTACTGAACATCTGCTCTTCTCATCGTCCTGCAGTGTCCCTCTGAGCTCAACAGCATCTTGCCTCACGTATGACCAGGAGGTAGGTCACAGATACCTCATTGTACCTTTCTACCCCTCAGCCTCTCATGTATGTGAAGTTTCTGACCCTCTCATGTATGTGGGGTTCCCATGCATGTGTATGCAATTAAATTTGGTTATTCTCTCTCATTAATCTGCCTCATGTAGATTTAATTATTAGAGCAGGTGAAAGAAACTTGAAGGGGAAAGGTTCTTCCTTCCCCATGATATACAAAACAGAACTCTAGCTCCTGAGGGAAAGAAATTGAACCACCTAAAAGGACCTTATTCATCAGTAGTGAAAATGTGATGATACCACTTAATGTACTTTACGTGGTAGAAACAAAGAAACCTTATATAATTTTAAATGACAAACTGGACTCTTCAGCAACAGATTTTTCTTTGCTATCAAGATTCTCATAGTTTAAACGTTTCCTAATACAATAAGCCTCAATTACCCAGACCACTGCGGGAAGGAGAGCTACTGGTTAATTTAATATTCTGGTTTGCTGAGGGTGATCCGAAAGCCCTTTATGTTTCAATCTTGTTACTGACAACCTTCATAAAAGGTATGCGTCTCCTTCTCTGCCTTGGTAAGAACAATATGGTTAATGTTAATGAATCGTCCCTTGTTGACTGAAACTATTGTAATGTGTCAGGATCGATCCAGATTGCATTGAGTGTGAGCAGTTGATGAAATCTGAGCCAAGCCCCAGGCACAGTCTCAGTGAGAAAGTTCCTGATTTAAATTTAGACATGCCTCTCTTTCTGCATAGGTTTAGTTAAAAAACAAAAGCTCCGGCTGGGAACAAAGAGGGGTGGGGGGATTCTGATTTATGACTCTAGGTGACTGAGTGATAGTCATGCATTGTGAAACCATCTGTGGAGACGGAAGCAGGCAAGTTCTCAAGACGGCTGTCCAAAGGCCCAGGCCAACGCGAGTACTTGGTCAAGGGTGGCTAGCTATCGTGGGTAGGGCCACCTCAAAGGCTGGACCGTGGGCTTCAGCTGTTCATAGTGATGCAGGAATACAGACTAATGACGGAGTCCCTGGTGGCCATGGCGGGATGTCGCCTCCTGCATAGGGTGGAACTCCAGCCTTGCAGGGGCTTGAAAGAGGTCACTCCCCAGGATCAGAATACACGGGGTACATAAAATGATCCTGTAGCCGGGGCCCAGATGTCTGGACAGCTCAGACTCCATGCCCAACTATGGACCACTGGTGTTCAGATCAAATGTGTCCTTCTTCCAGGCTAGGTTTATCCTCCGGGTCACCCCTCTGAGCTCCAGCCACAGTGACATCTTAATCTGCAATGGTTCAGATCTACTTGTCTTCACCTCTGGGCCTAAAGGTCTCCAAAGCTGATTTTCTCCAGAGAGCTGTAGGGTGGATGAGGCTGAGGCATACAGAGACCTGTGGACGTCTGTGAAGCCAGCCCCGGACTCCATCCTTTCACCCAGCCAGGGGCTCTGGAGGCTGGGACAATTCTACGGCTTGCTCTGCAACCTGGGCTCCCATTCTGTTTCAGGGATCCAGCTTGGACTAACACTCTCTACACTCATTGACTGGAGACTTGTATGCCATCTGGGGGGCTGACACAGAAAACAACTGCAGTGGCAGGCTTCACTTCCAAATTGTCATATTGTTATTGGGACTATGCGCTTTGAACCATTAGCTTAATATATGGAAGCCTCTTACACATTTTTACAGGTCTTACTTCCTTATTAATTCTAACAATTTATAATTTATTTGGGGTTTCTATATATATAATATCAACTGAGATCTGAGAATAATGAAAACTGGTTTCATTCTTGAAAACTGAAAGGAAGGCCTCCAGTGTGGCTCAGCTGGTTGAAACAGAAGGGCTGTATTCACTCCCTGGTCAGGGCACATACCCAGGGCACATACCCAGAAGGGCTGTATTCACTCCCTGGTCAGGGCACATACCCAGGGCACATACCCAGAAGGACTGTATTCACTCCCTGGTTGGGCACATATGGGAGGCAACTGATTGATGTTTCTCTCTCACACTGATGTTTCTCTCCCTCGCACCCCCCCTCCACCCCTCTCTTCCTCTCTCTCTAAAAAGAAATCAATTAATAAGAGAACTGAAAGGAAGTTGTATAACACATTTTAGGAGGATTCTCATGCAGAATGATAGACAGTAAGGAATCAATTTTTTTTAACTCAAGAAACTATAAAAAACTATCACATGATCTCACTTATTTGTGGAATATAATGAACAAAACAAGCTGATGAACAAAATAGACCCAGAGACATAGAAACAGGGTACAGACTGACAAACCTCAGAAGAGGGGGTGGAAGGAGATAAACCACAGAACTTGTATGTATGTATGTATAACCATGCACATAGACAATAATGCTGGGGGGTGGAGGGGTGGGATTGGGAGGAGGGTGTCAATGGGGGAAAAAGGAGAAACATCTGTAACAAAAAAAAAAATTACTAGCTATTTTCACCCATTTGTTCTTTTTTTTTTTTTTCATCCTCACCTGAGGACATTTTTTCATTTTTTGTCCAGATAGAGTAGGAGGGAGAAAGAGAGAGAGAAACATCGACGTGAAAGGGACACATCGAGTGGCTGCCACCTGCACAACCAACCAGGGCCGAGGACAGACTGCAACTGAAGTACATGCCCTTAGCGGGAACCGAACCTGGGTCTCTCTGGACCGCAGGCCGACACTCTAACCACTGAGCCAAACCAGCCAGGGCCCCATTTGTTCTTTTTAAATAACATTTAGACTCAACTTGGTATATCCCCCCGCCACAAATCATTTGGGAACTATATCACATTTACCAATCAATTTAAGACAGAAATATTTGCATCTAAGACTTACTAATCATTCAAGCAATATTATATGTCACAATAAAATTTTCTTTAATTCAGAGCTGGAAAAAATTTTAAGTTTATTCTTAGGTATTATGAAATTTCCTTTTTTCTGCTTTTGCAAAAAATAATATTTTTCCATTATATTTTCTAGTGGGTTGTTTCTAATTTAAGTAATACTAGTCTATAGATATTTTTAAAATAAAATATTCTTGTATTCAGCCACCAAAACAAAAACAAAAACAAAAAAAACAAAAAACACACAAACAAACAAAAAAGAAACTATAAAAGAAAAGACTGATAAGTTCAGTTGGATGCCAAACAGTATGGGAAAACATCTTCAGCATGGCAAAGGAAAAATAACAAACTGGGAAAAATATTTATAATTCATAGACAAAAGGTGAATCTAAATTACATGAAAAGAGGTCTTAGACATTGACCCCCCCCCAAGAAAAATTAAAACCCCAAATTTCAATGGAATAATGGGCAAAGAACATACAAAAATTACTAGAAGGGAAATGCAAATGACATTTAAAACATGAAAATATGTTTGGTCTCACTCATATTAAGGAAAATGTATACTAATACTACACTGAGATATAATTTCTCACCTATCAGATCTTAAAAACCCAGAGCTTGAAAATACCCTCTGTACCAAAGCTGTGAAGAGACAAGGACTCATATATTCTTCATGGAAGTGCAGATGGAAGTCAATGATAATATTTACCAAAATTACAAGTACAGTCACATCTGTCTCAGCAGTCCTACCCACTTTCTGAGAGTCTACCTCAGAAAAAAACTCTGCTCAAATTTATGCCACAGATGCACCGGCACCTTAGAAAGCTGTGTGTGCACCTTGCAGCATTGTTTACAACAGCAACAAACTGGAAACATCTGTTGATGTGGTGGGTGTACATAAACACATAATGGAATGATATGCAGCTATTTAAAAGAATGAAAAAGCTCTGACATACTGCAATGAAAAGAACTCCAAGATGCAGAACCACGCCATCTTTTGTGTGAAACAAAGAGGAAATTTTAAATATGTATTTTTCTTTCCTGTATTTTTCATAAAGAAACACGGAAATAAAAACACTGAAATATAAAAAATAGGTAAACAAGTTGCATAAGCAATTCACAAAAGAAGAAAAATTAACGGCTGCTAAACTGAAAAAAAAAAAAAAGTTGAGTATCTATCATGTGCCTGAGATTCTAAAGCTGAAAAACAATCTCTATCTAGGGCTGTTTTGCTATTACTACACATTTACACCTGGCAGAGAGAAATCCAAGTCACATGTCTCCATGTTCTAAGGATTAAAGGGAAAGAGGATGGGGAGAGAAAGGCAAAGTGTGTTCTGCTATTTTTAAGAGGAGACTTACTTTAATTGCTGAATATAGAGAATAGCCACAACGCTTCTTAAACTCTGCTCGAATGTCCAGAAGGTCAAGTTCTGATCTGGAAACCATTATTCGGTTCAGAGTAAACTCATCGGTTCCAGCGCCCTGTTAAGAAATGCAGGTGTCCACAGTACAAATCAGCCACAAAACAGCTTACAGATCTATATTTACAAGAAATACTACACAAAACAGTCAACCACATGACTCTTCTTCACTCGTTCAACATCAAACCTCATCATTCATTTGTTCAAGAAATATTTATTGAGAACTTACTCTGCCACAACCATACCAAATGCTGAAATCAGAGATGGGATACCCCTGGTAAGCTTCCAATTTTGTAAAGGATACAGGCAGGAAAACAGGCCATTACAAAATAATAATAAGAAATACTGGGTAGTATGGGCACATATATTAGGGGAGCCTAAAACAGATAAAGGATTAAGAAAGGTGTGTCTGAGAAAGTGGTATTTAAGCTGAGGCCGAAATAACCAGCCAGGAGAAGAAGGGGTGGGGTTCACAGACAGAGGGAAAAAACCTTCCAGCGGAGAAAACAGCAGGTGTGAAGGTTTGAGGCAGGAAAGAATGCCACCTCCAAGGACACGTAACTAATCTGGAGGAATAGCAAGCGATGTGTCTAGAAAGGCGGGACCTTGCCAACCACATGAAATTCTAACTGTACCCACGAGCGAAGAGCTGGGGCGACCTTTCACACTCGAGCGTGTGGGATCGATCGGATTGGCGGTTTCAGAAGGGCCCTCCGCCAGCGGTGCGGGGAATGCAGTGCAGGCAGGAGCAGGATGAAGACAACAGAGTGAGGCTACAAGCTCTGGGACTCCTCCAGAGGTGTGTGCACTAACATGACAGAGAGGATGATGGCCTGACCTAGAAAAATGGGTCCACTTAAAAGATGCTTATGAAGGCAGATGACAAAACCTGATGTATCATTTGAAGAGGATGAAGGAGAGGAAGAAGCGTGAAATTCCTGAGCGGTGAAGTGGATATTGACACAATTCATTTATTTAACAAATGCTTATTGAGCACCTACTATATGCCAGGCATTGTTCCATGTACTGTGCATATGGCAGTGAACAACACAGACTATACCTCTGTCCTCATGGGGTCGACATTCTAATGAATGGAGATGGTCAGTAAAGAAGATTAACAAATTGTGTGAATAAACAGTAATGAAAACTATGGGATGGAGCGTGACTAAAAGAGAGCCAACTGACCTCAGTAGTCAGGGAAGAACTTCCTCAGGAGGTGACGTTTGAGCAGAGACCTGACAGATGAGAAGGAGCCAATCCCAGGGAGCTCGGGAGGTACGTTTCAGGCGCAGAGGACAGCAAGTGCAAAGGCTCTGACGTGGGAAGAGACTGGCAAGGAACAGAAAGGCTGCAGTGGCTGAGGCACAGAGCACAAGGGTGGGAGGAAGGGTCTCACTTCAGAAGCTGGGCAAGGGCAGATTCTGCTGTGTCCACTGAGCTGCCTGAACACAGGATGGGGAGCAGGCTTGGGGTGGGAGGTGAAGTAAGTGAGCAAAATGATGTGTTCACTTTGGACATAACTCAGAAGGCGTGTGGACTTCCACAGGAAATGTCCAGTAAAGACACTGAAGTCAGCATCTTCTGTGTAGCAGGGTCTGAGATAGACAAAGGAGAAGCAAACTCCTTTACTCACGGAGTTCACCATCTGGCAGCAGCAACAGATAAGAAAACGCAGGGTTTCTCTATTGAAAGGCTGCTGACTCAGTTTGGTAAGTAAGCAGCTAGAGAGGCCACTGGACCTCATGGGTCAAGGCTGAGGTTTGCAGTTCTAACACAAGTGCTCCTGCCTCCACTCACTGTGAACTGTGGGACCTCATGTAGCCAACACTGCACTGTTTCTATCTCTACAAGGATTACGACACTCATTATCAATCTACGAGACAGATCAGTAGACGAATTAGCTAAAAAAGAGAACTCATCAAAGTGGACGAGAATGAAATTCCATCAGCAATAGCAATATTTTTACATTTTCCTGGAGGGACGAGAAGAACATGTATAAAATTTCCAGACCAACCTTCAAAGCCTGATGCAGTCTTTCAGCTAAAAAGGCAGGCGTGTTCCGTGCACAGTGAGCTGTATAAAAAGTAAAGTATGTCCACTGTCATTTAATAGAAATTGAGTTAATATATAGTAAAATGTTTTTTAAATGATTCTTTGGGTAACCATATCCATTCCAACCCCCCGCCCCCACTATTGGCTTTCATTTAGAATGAAGGAATGAGTGCTTAACCTAAATTTCAAAGCCTTGTAACGTCATATTTGCAGAGAACTTTAGCACAGAAATTCTCTTTGGCCATGAAATTACCTGCGGGAGAAACTCCCACAGCACACAACTCATCTCCAGATCGCAGACACACAACACCTGCACTGACACCCGTAACTCCCTAGGGTGGACCACCGCTCCATTTCTAACATCTTTGACTACTGATGGATAACTTCGGTGTAAAGACTGCAGAGATGTTGTTCCAAATAACTCATTAGGTAAGAAGAGGCGCTGGGGTTCATTTAAAAACCAGTTTGTCAAATGGAAATCTCTTCTCTTAAGTGGCTGTGTTAGAAGGTATAGGCAGTTAGAGTAATTACATTAGAACCAACGCCTGTAATATAAATTCAGTTACTAAAAATTACTGCAATCTTTCAATGCTTATTGCGAAATAACAGGGAAAGCAAAAGTAAAACAAAAAGAAAATTGGCAAAAACATGAGCAAGTTAATGATCTTTTCAATAAAGTGAAAATCATCAGGAAAAGTTTGTAGAAAGTTTATCTATTTCTTGCAACACAGTTACTATGATAATCCTAAGTCTGATCTGCAGGTAGGACTCTGCCAAAAGTGAATAAATTTTATACTGAATTTTGGAGATCAGAACAAGAATAAGCAGCTTTCTCATAGTGCCTTACAGGCTCTCTTAAGGAAAGCAAAAAGGCCTTTAGTTTGTGTAATTGACTTCATGGAAATATCAGGGGAAATGTCTCAGAAACTCAAACATGGAATCTGGGACAAACATGAAAACAGTGTTCTACGTGAAGTTGTCTGAGAATGAACCAACCATTTGGATTGGTTCTACCATTTTTTTCTGATATTCATATTAAGCAAGTCTTACTACTTTGATCAAAAGTTATTATTCCTACTTTTATCCTCTTAAGCTTTTCAATCATCTCCCTCCCCCTCAATTAAATCCTTATAGAATCCTTTCCGCCATAATCCTTTAACTTGTCCTCGGCTTTATGATCTTAAGCATCAGGTTTGTTCTTTATGTCCTAAAAACTTGGGAAGTGGTGTTATACATAGCGGGAGGAAGTTTGTTTCAGCACCCAACATCGAAAGTAGGAAAACTCAGGGAAATCTCTGAAACTCAGGGAGTCCTTTGAAGTTCATCACAATGACCAAGAGTCCACGGTGGCCCATTTCTCACCCTTTCTGTTGTCCTGATTAACTTCTGTTGTCCTGCCTCCTCCCCCAGGGCCCTGCCCTCTGGCCTGCCTCCCTGCCTGAGCCACCACTAAACAAACCAGGCCTCTTATCAGCGTCTCCCAAGAATCAGCTGACAGAGCAAAACACGTGTCCTGTCAAACCCAAGGACCATGCCCCCTTGCTTATCCAACTTCCACTTAGAGGAAAAGCCTATTCTGTGTGATTCTGAGACTCTCGCACACTTCTGAGATGAAAGTGTTCTCCCTATTGGAGTAGTCTTTTTGACTAAAGCCTCTCCTTTCTAAGTCCAGCTTGACAACTAGAAATGTTTTATTAAGTATTTCTAAGGTGAAACAGCTCAGGTGGGTTTTCATATTAAAAACTATGTGTTGATAAATTTAGAACAGGCAGATCTATCAGCATCGAAAGCAGATGAGTAGTTGACAGGGCTGTGGGGTGATTGCTAGTGGGTACAGTGTTTCTTTGGAGGCTGATGAAAATATCCTAAATTTAGATGGTGGCGATGATTGCACAACTCTGTAAATATACGAAAAAGCAGCAAATTGCATACTTTGGGTAAATTTTATGGTGAGTTCTATCTCAGTAAAGATGAGAACAACTGATGTATCCCAATGGTAAACAAATAGAAAATGGGTGTGGCATATCTTGAACTTCAAATTAGTGGAATTATAAGGTCTTTCTTTTACTTGATGAACTAATATACACTATAGCCCACATGCGGTGTATCATTCAATATATATTTCTAAGAATGCTTCTTAGTTCACTGAGTTACAGTTTGCACATCTCAGTGAAGTTGTCAAATATTGCAGGCAAAGGAAAAAGCAGCAAAACCGATGTAAAGAGTAACAATGTGAAATGGAAAAAAATAAACCGGCTATGTCATTGCCACTGGGGCGTTCTCTGAACTAACCATGGACCTTGATCTCTGTTCCATTCTTTTTAATTGAAAAAGCAGCTTTTTTTCTTTCTTGGCCTATCTGTTAGCAATTCAGGGTCAACAGTGTTTTATTTCTGTTTCTTTCCTTCTTTCCTTCTTTTTTTGAGCAGCATTTGGATAAAGAGCCCTATCTTGGCGCTGAAGAGAGGATTAGAAGTTAAGTGAAATCACATGTACAGAAGCAGCCCTGGACTAGGGTCTAGAACCTTGTGAGTGGTTGCTGCCTGGTCTATTTTCTGTAATTTACTTTAAAATAGTTCAGGACAACCCTGGCCGGTTTGGCTCAGCAGTTAGAGTGTTGGCCGGCAGACCAAAGAGTCGCGGGTTCGATTCCGGTCAAGGGCATGTACCTCGGTTGCAGTTCGGTCCCCGGCCCTCATCAGGGTCATGCAGGAGGGAGGCAGCCAATCAATGTGTCTCTCTCACATCAATGTTTCTCTCTCTCTCTCCCTCTTTCCCTCCCTCCCACTCTATCTGAAGATAAATGGAAAAATATCCTCTGGTGAGGATTTAAAAAATAAAAATTCAGCATAGACCATGTGATACGTGTGTGTGTCAGACGACGCCTGAACTGCACATGTCGTGTGGTTGGCTATCAGACTGTGGAGACTGACTGCCGGGTGGAGCCTCGGCTCTACCTCACGTTCCCGGGGAACCCGGGGAAGGAATTTAACTTCTTTGTGCCTCAGGTTTACCATCTTGACCCGGGGATAATAACAGTCCCTGACCCATGGGACTGTTACAGGATCGAATACGTTGATAGTTGCTGAGTTGAGCGCAGCGCTGGGTACACACTAAGTGCCAGATGAGTATTTATTTAAAAATACAATCTGAGGACCTCTCTTTGGGAGTTCACGAGGTAATTAACATCCGAAGATGCATCAGGCTCGCTCCAGAGGAAGGCACCTTCAGACGTCGGCTATCTTGATCTCACCAGAGGAGCTATTACTATCATGGTGGATGACAGAAATGATTTTCATTGGTGAGATGATGAGATGTGTGGAGTACAGGTACCCCTACCCTGGAATTAACGGAGAACAAGGCTACAGCAAGCCCAGTAACCGCCCTAAATCACAGTGCTTAGGACTCCTAACATGCTGTGAGTGTACCAGCACATAACAGACGTTGCTGCCTGACGCTGACTGGAGGGTCACCAAACCCTGTCTCTGAATAGCCTCTCACTCTTCCGGCTGCACCTTTCTTGCAAGGTGCTCTTCGGGTGCCTGAAAGCACAGATCTCACTGAGAGACAGATCACCTTGTTTTGTCTGCTTGTTTATCCACGTGTCTCTCTAGGACCAGATTCAGTCTGTGACTGACTTTCTCTTTGACACACTCCTGCTAGCACAGACACTGACATGAGCTCAACTTGCCACTGACATCTTCCAAAAATAGCCCTAAATGGTAAATTACCACATGGCTTAGATCTCAGCGTTCAGCAGGCTCAAACAAAACGCCAGTAGGAATTTAATATTTTTATCTCCCAAGGAGTTTACAATCCACAAACGTGGTGACAAGCCAAATACAAAGTTAAAAGCAAAGTAAGATGTAAAGAATAACTTTTTCATGCATCCATTTAACAATATCTGTTGAGCATAGTGTGTGTACCGGGGGCTGTGGGAGCATAAGGATGGATCAGTTAGGATTCTCACAGGGGGCGAATGAACCCTGATATTGATCAGATCAGCTGCAAAGTAACTCAGTTTACAAGCACTCCAGAGCTTACCTATGGCCAGCAGTAGGTCTTCAAAATGCCCAGATACTTCTCCTTTTATGCTGTCCTCAATGTCCTTCTGGCTGATACTTCTGTATTCATCAAATGCTGAAAAGCAGCACCACAAAAACAGTGAAAGCATCCCAGCTGAACACACGTGAATGTATTCCAGTTTTTGACTCGCTATGCAGCAAATCAGGTGGTTAAGTGGCGAGTTCAAATACCCTTTCTTTAAATCATCAAAATTTGAACACGGAGTTTTTGTTTTTCCTATCTTTAAAAAAACATCATCTACAATAAAACCTGAACTTCATAGGCCATTTTCTTCAATGATCTTCTCTCTCTCTCTCTCCCTCCTCTCCCTCTTCCCAGGCTGTTAGCATTTAAAACAGCCTAAAAGTTTAAATAGTAAATAATATATCTATTAAGGTGGGCTATTTTTAAATTATACAACCACCTGGGAAACAGTAGTGTGGTCATTAATCGAATGTTTTATCCGCTAACACCATCTTCGGCGTGAAGATTTCTTCCTGCTGAGCGGACGTTCCCTCCGGGAGCACGGCCTGCTTTACATAGACCTGAAGGCGTGCGAATCTCTTGATCAGTTTTTGCCCCAAAGCAAAACCTGTACATACATCGCCAAGGATGTGGGCATATTTTGCAAGCCAAGTACATTTTTTCCAAGTACATTTTGAAAAAGAAAGAAATTCTGGAGAGAGATCTAGGATTGTTTGGTTTTTATTTTCCAAATAAAGACGTTAATAAAGCAACTATGATATACTCTAACCACTGTTTTATAAATGAAATTCTAATGCCACACTTAAGGAAGGGCCACCTCAGAATTGTAAAATCCTGTTAATATCTTTGTTCCCTCACCCCCTGAGCTCGGCAGGAGCTGGCCGTGCACCGTGACTGCGGATGTTCTCAGCTGCACCGGGAGGCCACAGCCAGATGCTCGCAGGAGCGGAGTTCGGGGAGTCCGGGCTCGGGGTGCTCTTGCTCCCGGAATGGCTCGGGGAGATGCGTGAGTGCGGGGGTGGGTGCGCAGCAGTTCCATGTAACAGCTGGTCTGACAAAGAGAGCTGTCCCCCATCTCCACGAAATCTAGCTTTGTATCAGAAAGAGCTGAACTTGAATCCATGCTACTACGTTAACAGGCACTGCAACACCTGCTTTTCCTGGAAAGTGGCGAACTAGGGAAGAGCTGGGGTGGAAGCAACCCAGCCAGGCTCCTCCGCCCCCCAGGAACTCTCCTCTCTGCTCTCACCGGAGGCCTGCCCCTTTTCTCCCACATCTCTCCCCGCTGTTTCCTGTCACTCACTAGGGATCTACTCAGCCTCTAGGGCAGCAGTTCTCAACCTGTGGGTCGCGACCCCTTTGGGGGTCGAATGACCCTTTCACAGGGGTCGCCTAAGACCATCGGAAAACACATATTTCCGATGGCAATTCATAACAGTAGCAAAATTACAGTTATGAAGTAGCAATGAAAATAATTTTATGGTTGGGGGTCACCACAACATGAGGAACTGTGTTAAAGGGTCGCGGCTGAGAACCACTGCTCTAGGGGAACAAGAGTCATGTCAGTTCCGCTCGACTTCTTGTTTCCTGAACTGTTGATACATAAAAAGGGAACAGCCTTTGCAATTTTTCACTTCACTTTCCAAACTTTCTATATTAAACCCAAAAGCATTTGAACAACCACACAAAGCCAAAAGGATTGGCCCGAGCGTCCTTACTTCGTTTTAGCTGCGGAAAGCTCCTCAGACACAGGATCTCCGTGAATTTGTCTTCATCCGTGCCCCACCGGTTCTCACCGGCATTGTAGAGAACCTGGGGGACAGGCGGGAAGACGTCAATGTTCTGTGGGCACAGCTCTCGCTCTCTCTTTTTGAAGAGGTGGAGGGGAAGCGTGGGAAGTTTTCTTTGTTTCAGAGTCAGCGAGATAATTCTTCAAGTCTCTTACGTTTAGCAGACTAGAAATCTGAGAGTTGGGGTGGCAGGAGCTAGAGGAATAAGAACCCCCCTGGGGAAGGCAGAGAGCTGGGGCTGGGTGATCCCCTGCCCTCAGGCTTCTCCTTCAGACAGGACAGGAGACGACAGCCCCAGCTGGCGCCGTGGGAATGAGAAGGTAGACAAGGTGGGGAGGTAATAGGTAAAGGAGATGTTTTCTTCGCTCTGTTACTGACCTGGGCATCCTTTTTGGCCAGCTGCTCATCCACTTTTAGACTTTCATCTCTTCTGCCCTAAACAAGGAAGATAAAAGCAAGGTAACATTTTAAAGACTGAGGATTCTGACACTTGGTATTCCCCCAGCAGGGCAAGTGAGAGGGTCTCGTCCAGCAGAGGTCATGCAGCACAGAGGACTCAGGCTCCCGGGGCTCTAGTTCTGGCTCTGTCACTGAATAGCCATGACATTTGTAGCAAATCACACAACTTTCTGAGCCTCAGTTTCCTACTCTGAAAACTCAAAGATCGTAAGGGAATAAAAAGACAAGCTACAGACTGGGAGAAAATATTGTTGGCAAACACATATCTGATGTAGGACTTGTATCCAAAATATATAAAGAATTCTTAACATTCAACAATAAGATAATAAACAACCCAACTGAATAATGGGCAAAAGATCTGAGCACACATCAGATATTCAGATGGTAAGAAATCACATGAAAAGATGCTCAACATCCTCTATTATTAGGGACTTGAGAATTAAAACAGTAAGATACCCCTTATTAGAATAGCTAAAATTCAAAACACTGACGACACCATCTTGCTGGCAAGGATTGCAGCAACAGGAACTCTCATTCATTGCTGGAGGAATGCAAAATGGTACAGCCACACAGTTTGGCAGTTTCTTAACAAAACTAAACATACCTGTACCATACAATCCAGCAGTTGCATTCCTTGGTATTTACCCAAAGGAGTTGAAAACTTATATTTACATAAAAACTTGCACACGACTGTTCACAGAAATTTGTATTCATAACTGCCCAAACTTGGAAGCAACCAATATGCCCTTCAACCGGTGAAACATACTATAGTATACCCATATAATGGAATAGTATTCAGCAATAAAAAGGCAATGAGCTATCAAGCCATGAAAAGACACTTAGCATATTGCCAAGTGAAGAAGCCAGTCTGAAATGACTACACACTGTATAATTCCAACTATGTGACAGTCTAGAAAAGGCAAAACCATCGAGACAGTACAATGGTCAGTTGTGAGGGGTTCGGAAGGAGGAAGAGAGAGAGATGAATAGTTGGAGCACAGAGTTTTTTGTTTTTTTTTATCCTCACCTGAGGACATTTTTCCATCTTTTGTTCAGATAGAGTGGGAGGGAGAGAGAGGAAGAGAGAGAGAGAGAGAAACATCGATGTGAAAGGCACACATTGAGTGGCTGCCTCCTGCACGACCCAACCAGGGGCTGGGGACAAACTGCAACCGAGGTACGTGCCCTCAGCGGGAACCGAACCTGAGTCTCTCTGGACCGCAGGCCGACGCTCTAACCGCTGAGCCAAACCGGCCAGAGCACACAGAGTATTTTTAAGGCAATAAAACTACTCTGTATGATACTGTAACAATGGATACATGACATTACACATTTGTCAAAACTCACAGAATGTATAACACAAAGAGTGAACCCTATTGTACACTATGATCTTAATAATAATAACATAATAATGTATCAGTATTCATTCAACTGTAACGAATGTACCACTCTAATGCAATATGTTAATAATAGGGGAAAGAGTGAGGGGGTGGGAGGAGGGACATATGGGAGCCCTCTGTACTTTCTGCTCAATTTTTCTGTAAACCAAAACTTCTCTAAAAAATAAAGTCTATTAATAAAAACAAAACCTCAATGGTCCCCACCAGCTCTACTGCTGAAGGCTCTGTGGCTAAGTGTGTGTGCTCACATACAAGCACTTCAGCACAGAGAGAGAGAGAGAGAGAGAGAGAGAGAGAGAGAGAGAGAGAGAGAGAAAAAGAGGACTGATTGCCTGAGTTATTTGGAAAATTATAGGTAAATGAAACATTTGACTATAATATTTAAAATGCATTTTAAATGTTTTGAAACATTAGATCCTTGTATGCCTGTCTGATTTTTGCATGACTTATCTGCTTCTTTTCAGTGCTGCTGATTCCCTCCTGTTAGTTTGTTTGCCTTATTCTCTCATCGTGCACTCTGCTCCAGTCATAAATGCTGATTATCATTGATTTAATAATAATAATAATAAGCTGCCAACACCACGTACTGATTACTTTCTATGTGCTACGTATTTCATATCATCTATCTATCTATCTATCTATCTATCTATCTATCTATCTATCTATCTATCTATCATCCATCTATCTTTGCAGCATCCTATGAGGTTAGTACAATTATTACTTCAGTTTTACAGATGTGAGAACAAGGGATTTGAGGCTTAAAGTAATATGTCCAGATACATAAAGCTAGTAGGCAACAGAGGAGCATAAGATTCCAGATCTGTTTGATTCTAAAACCCTGCCCGGAAGATGCCTCCTGTGCATGTATGTGTGCCGTATGCACACACACGGATGCACACGCACCATGTACACAAACACAGATGTGCACACACCATATGCACACACATGGATATGCATGCACCATGTACGCAAACACAGATGCGCACACACACAGATGTGTATGCACCATGTGCACAAGCACAGATGTGCGCACACATGGATGTGCATGCACCCACCATATGCACACACACGGACATGCACGCACTGTGTGCACACACACAGATGTGTACTTTTGAATATAAACCTCTGGGGGTATATGTCTGCAGCAGCACCCCATAAACTGGGTTTGTAGTTTTAACATTCATAAGGTTTTCACCATTTAAAAACAACTGAAAGCCAAAATTAGGATAACTTGTTTCCCAGTGGCATATGCCTCACTTTGACAAGTGCTGTTTCAGCCCTCAGACCGAGACCACTGTTGGGGTTCTCTCACCATTACGGGCTGTGAAAATCAGCTGAGAGAGGCAGTAAGATGGGGCTTAAATTATTTCCTCCCTTATTCACATCTGTGATTACAGCTCATCCTTGACCTTGCCACCTTTATTATAAAGTCATGAGCCTCCTAAAAACAGCAAGGTGTGGTCTCATTTAGTCACATGGTGATGAGTGATCTAGCAAGTCTTCCAAAGGTACAAGGATGGAGTTGCAGCAAGTCATTTTTTAAAAATCCCAAGACTGATATAGCCATCTCTGTAGATAATTTTTTCTGTAGCATGTTTTGTACTTAATTTAAATGCTAACAAAAGAAATATATATTCTTTGGAGTCCAGGGAAAACAAACATGTTCTTAAAATGGAGACACTTGTAATATACATGAACAACTACTTTATTTCAGATAAATTATCAGAACATTTCTAATGTATTGTGAAACCTGATCTAAACACTTTTAATCCACATATTGACCACAAAACGATTTTTGTTGCATGATATGTATACTTTTCTGATGATGGCTAAACATTTACTGCTCAGGGGCAATGCAAATGCAAAGTGAGCACATCATTTCATCAGGAACATCACAAGCTCACTGTCTCAGTGTGGTTATTTCTAAGCTGCCTACTAATTATTACTGAGCATACAGCTTATTGAGGAATTAAAAAATAAAAAATAAACCTTACGTCTGCCAAAGTCAACAGAGCTTTCTGGAAGTCCCCAGATGTTTCAGAGCTAATGTCATCTCCAAGACTCTTCTTATAGACTGAAACCAAATAAGAATGAAATTAAGCCTCGACAAACTGAAAAGTATTATTATAAACCAGAGAAAAACTTAAATGTCAATGTTGGCAAGAAATGAGTACCTGATAAAATAAATATTGCCTTTTTAAAAAAGAGCTTCCTGGTGTTCTTCTGAGATGGACACACTGTTACGACTATTACTATTACACAGTGTGTGTTGTGGTAGATGGGCAGGGGCAGAAAGAATTGCCATTCTGGATCAACTCGTGGTCCATTTCATCTGACGATGGCACCAAGGATCATACACACAGTGGGAAAGCTTGAGTGGGCTAGCTGCTAGTTTTCCTCCCAATTTCTATGATCTTTCTTCCATAGTAATAGAACCCTCATCTCGAGTAAGACTTAATGCACAGAGCTTGAAGACTACATTCTCAGCTTTCCTCTTAGCTAGGTACAGCTCCATGACTCAGTTCTTGTCAGTGAAATGTAGGCAGACAAATGTGGCATTGCTGAGAAAATCTCTGTAAAGACGGCTCATGCCCATCTTAGTCCCTTCCTCCATCCTCGACTCGTGCCTGGTCTGTAGATGGATACCTGGAGCTCAGGAAGCCATCTTGGACTATGAAGATAAGGACTACATATTTTTCAAAAATATGTTTTTATTGACTTTAGAGAGAGAGGAAGGGAAAGGGAGGGAGAGAGAGAGAAACATGGAAACATCAATCGGCTGCCTCCCGCACACCCCCTACTGGGGATGGAGCCTGCAACCCGGGCACGTGCCCTGACCAGGAATCGAACCAGCAACCTTTTGGTGCACGGGACAATGTTCAACCAACCAAGCCACAGCAGCCATGGCAGACCTACATCTTAATGATGGCGTAAAAGTAAGCAGGAAGGGTCCTGGATTCCTGAAAGATCTGAGGAGCTTTCATTCCAGTCCTAGAATTGCCTATCTCCAGACCTCTTGTACATATGGGAAAAATACATGTATGCTTTATCTGAGCCACTGTAAATTTTTTGTTTTATTGATGCATACAGCTAGATTGTATTGTTTGACAGCTCTCAAAAGAAAGCTACCCTAAAACATACTATTTTTGCATAACAAATGACACCTGCATGCTCATATATTTTAGTGCTGACTAGTTGTAGCTCCTTTTGCATAGCTGGTTACGTGCAGTGTCCACGGATTTTAAATCCCTGTTCTGTTCCATCCATGCCTCACAGTGATCCTCGTGGAGCCACATACCTGGGTGTAGCTGACACCAGGTGGCTGTCTGAACTCTGCCTGCATCATTCCTAATGGCTCTATAAATTAGTCATATGAATGCTTGTCCTTTTAAACCAATAAAAGATAATTAATTATAGAGAGTGGTAAGAGATTATCTAATAGCAAGAACTGTGTTGAGATCAAATCTCCTCCTGCATGATTTAGTCTCTTTTTTTGAGATCTATAATTTTTCTAGAGCAGTTCAAATAAGCAAAATTCACTATAAATATAAATTATCTAAGTACTAATAACATTGAGTAGGCATCATTTTACCTAATAGTCATGATATTGTTACATCTATCCTTCACCTTAATTAGAAAAATAATTTATTTAAACATATCAAGCCAAAGAATAAAGCTCTCATCTGTTAGAATTTGGGGAAGTATTTTATATATTAGCGCCATCGACATGAGACCTTACAGTCATCTCATGTAGCTTTCCCGCGCCTTCCTTGACCCCAGATGTTTTGCAAGAAATAAGAATATGATACAAAATGCCTAGTTCCTTCCTGAGGGCCAAGTTGACAGCTCCTTGGATGGATTTCTCATGCACGGGTCACCCTTTCACATTATATGACCCCATCACTCTTGCTACAGCTGACTGCAACAGGGTTGGCATCTGACTAGACTATAGGTGACCTAAGGGGTGACCTGGTGGGAGAATGTTGTCCAAGATAACGCTCTGTACTAGAGAGAGCCTTCCTGGGCCCACTGAAGCTTCTCCCTTAGGGAGTGAGCTGTACAGAGAAAGAGACAAAGACAGTAGAGCAGCAAACAAGTGAAAAGACTCCCAGAAATAATGCACAAAACAGACGCCAAGAATAACCAGAAACCATGGGCAAATACGAGCCTTGAGCAGACGAACACTGTGTGGTAAGGGAAGAGAAGGTACTCGGCAGTGTCAAAAGCAGCAGAAGCAGAGGGAGGAGAAAGAGTTACTGTAATAAAAACATCCGCACAGGGTGCAATGAATGCCTGATGCTGGCAGAGTGACCAGACAGCTGTGTCCCTGGAGCTGTGCTGCTGTGTCCCGAGTCTCGTAAAGCTTGGCGATACATAATTGAGACTATTTCCTTTCTTCACATTTCGTGTATCATGAATCCCTACTAACCATGGCAACCTGTGTGCAGTTCCATTCCTTCTAGCCTCACAGAGCTGTTTATCACGGCATCTGGTAACTCTGAACTATTACCGCTTGCCATATTCACAAAATAGTCCTAAATGCTAGAACTTTCACTGGGTTCCTAAGATCCCAACCTCAATCTTGAGGATATTCATTCAGTAAATATTTGAATTTGCCTTCTCTTGTTCTGGGCACCAGAGCTACAGCCGTGAACAAAACAGACAAGAAGCCCACCTTTGCCCGGCCGGTGTGGCTCAGTGGTTGAGCGTCAACCCAGGCACCAAGAGGTCACCAGTTCGATTCCCGGTCAGGGCACATGCCCACGTAGTGGGTCACATCCCCAGTGAGGGGCATGCAGGAGGCAGCCAATCGATGTTCTCTTTCATCGATGTTTCTATCTCTCTCTCCTTCTCTCTCTAAAATCAATAAAGAAAAAAAATGTTTTTAAAAAAAAGAAACCCACCTGCACAGAGCTTGCATCCTAGGGTCATTTGTACTGAAGGGCTGGGCTCCAGGGGGCCACCCTGCGGCAGGACAACTCATGGAGCAGTAACTTTTCTAAGAAACACCAGGAAGTAACAAGGAAGCTTGGTACAGAGCCCCTGGCTCGGATGCTTTTTTATGTTTTTATGTGAAAATCTTGTTGAACTGATGGAACCACATTTTTTAAAAATATGTTTTTATTGATTTTTTTTTTTTTTAGAGAGAGAGAGAAAGGAAGGGAGAGATAGAAATATTGATTGGCTGCCTCCTACACTCCCTCTACTGGGGATCAAGCCCGCAACCAGGGCAGGTGCTCTGACCAGGAATCGAACCAGGACCCCTCAGTCCATGGGACGACACTCAATCCACTGAGCCACACTGGCTGGGCTGATGGAACAAAATTTTTTATAAACACCTACAATGTACTCATTTTGCCCATTAAGCAATTATCTTATCTACTCCACATTTACCTCTCTATACCTCCCTGCTTATGGAGCTGGGTTTGGGACTCTGCAAATTACATTTATCTTTTGTACCCACTCCAACACCCCGTGAAGTTCCACCAATGCAGTAGGGGGGGGGGCACTAGAGGGAGACTGGGAGGCAGGAGGAAGAAATAAGAACAGGCTTTTTGCTTGCTATTCAGGTCCATGTCAACCCAGTGAAGGGCTTTCTCCCTGACAGCAGCAATTGTCCCCAGGTTCCTAGAACAAGTCACTTTGCACCCCATGGGGGTACTGGCTCCAGCCAGATGGAACCCTTTTGCAGAGATCTGAACTCTAGCTCCTTAAGCCTCTCCTCTGAGCCCCTGAGGCATCAACACCTGCAAGATGGTGCCTCTCCTCTGAGTTTCTAGTGTCTGAGAACCCAGCCTCTTTCCTTTGCTGTCCCAGCCCTGGGAGTTTGCCTCTGTGCTACACCTGTGTGCCCTGTTTGCCTTTTCCATCCTCCAAAGCAATTCTCTACATCGAATTCTGTTAAAATACCAAGTGCTATTTCTGTTTTTCTCACTAGGCCCTGATTAACACATCAACAATGAAACAGTCACTTACCTATCACTGAGGTATTTACCTTCTAATGAGAATTTCTCAAAGTGACCTCTCTAAGCCCCACCTTGGGGCCAGTATGTCCCCTGTTCAGACCTCTCCCGCTGCAGACGCAGCCTGGCACACAAACACAGAGACCAGGGCTCCCCTGAGGGACTTGGAGAGTGCTACAGAGGCTGCTGTATAACAGAATTGGACTGGTATTCGTCCCTAGTTCCTGGGAAGTCATCTCTAAATCCTTAGCATTTCCCAAATAATAGAAATGTCTTTGCTATTCATGGCAGGTCTCATGAACTACACCCGAGTTTTTGCTGACAAGGCGACTCAGGATCTGAGTGATCAGGAGCTGGTCACACCAGAAAGACCAACCATGTGACTGCAGGATTCCAGTTCTGAGCCACATAGTATGGGCCTGACCTCTAGGGGGAGAAGGACTGGAGATGGAGTTTATATATGTGGCCAGTGGTTCAACTGATCATGCCTATGTAATGAAACCCCAAGAAAAACTCTGGAATCCACAGCTCAGGTGAGCTTCCCTGGTTGGTGATTATACATCGATGTGATGGGAGGGTCCTGCATCCTTCCCTGTGGGATCCTCCCAGACCTCTCCCTATGCATCTCTTCATTTGACCAGCCCTGATTTGTATTCTCTGTCGTAAAACTCTAACTGTGAGTATTGCACTTTCTTGAGTTCTAGCAGTCATTCTAGTGAGCTACCGAACCTGAGGGAATAGCGAGAACCCCTGACTTTGTAGCCATTTGGTTAGAAGTGCATGTAGCTTGGGAACGCCTGAACTTGTGGCTGGTTTCTGATGCAGGGGTAGCCTTGTGGGGGCTGTGCTCGAACCTGTGAAGTCACGCTAACCCTGGGTAGTTAGCAACAGAATTGCATTGCAGGGGCTGTCTAGTTTTTACATAGCTGACAGACCATTAGGACTTCAGCTAGTTATACTGAATACACATGCTCACACATTCTCTAAATGGGTCATCTAATTTCCCACACCAAAAGTCATGAGGCTGATCGAAGTGGTTTTTAACATATATTAATATACAATGATTTGAGTCCCTTACATTCATGAAATTAGTTGATTCAATTAAGCAGTGATTGCTGAGAGCAAAAGACAAAGTATTAAGTCATTGTAATGTAGCACTTTCTAGCTCAATCGTATTCAATTTTTCTCTGAAAATCCACAGACTTTAGCCCATTTTAGAATGGAGCCTCCTTTCGATGTCTTGCCTTCTCAAAGGCCTCGTGAAGAAGAGATTGGTGGGCTTCTGGGAAAAGCAACATTGGCTCCTGTATATGTGAACGGTGGCAAAGGTAAGCAGGCTCAGGTATGTGTGAATGGTGGCAAAGGTAAGCAGGCTCAGGTATGTGTGAATGGTGGCAAAGGTAAGCAGGCTCAGGTATGTGTGAATGGTGGCAAAGGTAAGCAGGCTCAGGTATGTGTGAATGGTGGCAAAGGTAAGCAGAATAAGACGACCTGTGTAGTAGGCTTGAGAGATCTCCTTCATCTGCCTGCTTGTCCTGGTGGTTAAGATTTCAATCAATGCATCTTCATCTGTTCCAGTGCCCTGAAAAGGAAATCTATTTTAGGAAAACTTAATTTCATGCATTTCAGTCTTAATATCTTATTTTATATGGATATAAAGAACAGTTTTGAATAAATCAACATAAGATCCTATATGGATCTAAGGCGGTTTACTAATAGTTCATATTTTAGTATTAAATAATATAAATCATGTGGAGTAACTGACATCAAAATTCTCCCCAAAATTTCATACGCTAATATGAAAATCAACTGAATAATTCTAGGAAGAAATAGCATAAAGGGAAAAGCCTACGCCACTCAAGATCGGAAGAGGGCACTCAAACACGCCGTTATGTTTAGGAAGGGCTCTGCAATTCTCTTCAGCGAGTCCATCCCTGTACCGATGTACTAGGTTGGTCGGCATGTATCGTCCTCTTCATTCAGGGAGATTTTAAAGCCTCAGTAATGTACAGTGAGCCCACTGGTTTGGGGACTAGTTGCCCCTGAGCTTTGGTCTATGTTGAGATCACTGAATCACACTGTGACTCCAAGAGAAGCCACTTACACTAGGACTTGATCAAATAAGACCAATGCAGCAGACGAACAGAGGCTGACTTCTGTCCCTCTGTGGCAGATTCCTAGCTGTCCCCATTATCTCTTCTTTAAAAAGTATTAATTAAAAATTTTAAATACACTATTTTTTAGAGCAATTTCATGTTCACAGCAAAACTGAGTGGACCCAATATATCTTTTATCTTCCTTGCTTAGTAATAGAACCCTAATTTTTAACTTAGCACATAGCTACCCACATAAATACTACATGTCTCCACTTCCCTTAGAGCTAGTTTTATCCATATAACTGAATTCTTGTCAATGGAATATAAGTGAAGTACCACATACAGTTACTGATAGCCCTCAAGGATCAGGGATGCAACTTCGTTGTGCCTTACTCTGTTTAGCTTGGATGAAGACATAATGTCTGGACTTAAACTGGATCCTTGTTAAACTGGGATGTTTGGGAGAGGGCAAAGGGGAGGTGTGGGTTTTTATTGATTTTTTAGAGTGAGAGGAAGGGAGAGAGAGAAATATTGATGTGAGAGAGAAACATCGATCAACTGCCTCCTGCACACCCCCTACTGGGAATCGAGTCTGAAACCCTGGCATGTGCCCTGATGGGGAATTGAACCGGGACCTCTCAAAACCCTGGCATGTGCCCTGATGGGAAATTGAACTGGGACCTCTCAGTCCACGGGACGACACTCAATCCACTGAACCACACCGGCTGGGCAGGTTGTGATGGTTTTATGTGTCACCTTGGCCAGGCCACAATCTTCAGTTATTTAACCAAATGCTAATTAG
This sequence comes from Tadarida brasiliensis, assembly GCA_030848825.1. Taxonomy (NCBI): domain Eukaryota; kingdom Metazoa; phylum Chordata; class Mammalia; order Chiroptera; family Molossidae; genus Tadarida; species Tadarida brasiliensis. The sequence goes on along the minus strand of CM061257.1, from coordinate 55,393,627 downwards.
GTGTTACGATGAAGGTGTTTTGTAGATACACGTGAAGTCCATTATCAGTTGACTTTAAGGGAGGGAGATTATCTCAGGTATTTTATGTGGGCCTCATTTAGTCAGTTGAAAGGCTGTATGAGCAGACCTGAGGCTTCTCTGAAGAAGAAAAAATTCTACCTGTGGACAGCAGCTCCAGCTTGTGCTGAGAGGTCAAGCCTGCCCTTCAGATTTTAGATCTGCCAGCTCCATAATCGTGTAACCAATTCCTTGCAATAAACATCTTAATACATATCTCCTGCCTATTGGTTCTGCCTCTCTGAGGAACTATGACTGATACAGAGAGAATTTTTAAAAGTCACAGACATAGACAGGAGCCAGACTCTGCTGGATAATGAAGGTCACGGTAAGGAGTTTAAATTTTAAGTATTCAAATCCACAGGCGATTTATGCAGCTGAATAATATGATTGATTCTAAAAATAACTTTATAAAAATTATTTGGGCTATTCTGTGTGAATAAATTTGAGATGTGCAAAAATGGGGGCAAAGGGACCAATTAGGAGGCCCTTGGTATGGTCCAGTCAAGAGATGATGGTGGTTGACCTAGAATATCAGCAATGGATTTTGAGAGATGTGCTCTCATTTTTGATAACTCTTGGAGAAGAGCGAATGGGTCTGCAGACAGGTTTGTGGATTTGGGAGCTCTTAAGAATGAGGGAAAACTGGGTCTCTGGCCTACACAATGGGGTTGATGATGGTGCAATTCAATCCGAATGACAACAAAATACAGAATTTGACTTCTCAGGTCAAAAAACAAACCAAATTAGAATATGACAATACCCTTTCAGCCCAGAATCACGTGGGCTCAAGGTTCTACAACTCCTTCCATTTCAGGGTTGTTCTACCAATTGGCGAGCACAGAATCAAAATGACATCCAAATCTATGACATTTACACCCATATTTCAAGTGTGCAGTGGAAGAAAGTCACTATTTTTGGTAACAAAGTCAAATCTTGGGCAGAAGTGGCTGGTGAAGGGCTCATACCTTCATGGACTTCTTCAGCTGCTTCGCATCGAACACTGCCGGGGGGGTCACGAGGGCCACCATGAGATGCTCAAAGTGGCCAGAGAGATCGCCCTTCAGGTCACCTTTCAGTTCCTAAAATAAAAAACCCAAAAAGGTAAGCGACATTCTCTTCCTTTTTTTTTTCTTGAAGTCACCTAGTGAGACGAACATATGTAACAATACAGACGAAAATGTGCCCACCCACAGGGAATAAATGGACATGGTGAAAACATTTCTGTGGATATTAATCTGCAATTTATGATTGCCTCCAAAATGTTCTTCTATTTTTATAGAAGGCTTTCTGAAGAAAAGCCAGTGGAGAGAGGTCCCATGAGTGACACAAATAGGAACTGTGTATTCAAATGCGTTTCCTAGGTCCTTGAGAGTCTCAATGCTTGGACGGGGTGAGGAAAGAGGAAGGGGAGGAGGAGCCCTATCATTCACACCCAGCTTCACTGGTAGAAGTTCTCTTCCTGCTTTGCTTCTCAGTGACTGCCAAAGAGCTTCAAAGGGAAGAGGGAAGGGAAGACAGTGGTTGATCATTTGCCTCTGGTAAGAGCATAGAACTCGGAAGCATCAAAAGCAGTTTCTGGTAACAGCAGCAGGGGAAACCCTAAAAGTGGCAATGAGGCAGACATTATTTGTTGATAGAGTCCTCTAATGCCGTTCCCACACATTCTATAAACATGGTTCATCACCCCTGCTGGAAGGCAGGCAACATGGTTTCTATTTCCAATATTCAGACAAGTGTTGTTGAATATTTTTCCTGCTCTTGATTATTTTCAGCTCTGAAACAGAGGCTGGCAGCTTCCCAGACAGCTATGACAATGTGGACACAGCCAATGTCTGCCATGCCACTGGGGCCAGGGGGCGGGGCCTGTTCCTGCATGTAAATTACATGCAAATAGATGGGATGGAGCCAAGTGTCACCAGCTCTGCTTTAATTGCAACAGGATGTTTCCCCTCTAAATGCTAAATTCCACCACCATCTGTCCTCAACCGATGACTTTCCAGCGGAATCTATTTCACATGCTCTCATTCTATCCTACTGTGAGAAATGGTTGTTACCCTTCACTGCCATCCTTCCTCCATATTTTGCAAATGCTGAAAGGCCAATCGATCATTTGTGTTCCCTATTCATGAGTGTGTTGCTTTGCCTAGAAGCTTGGCAATTCATTTAATTCAACAAATGTTTACTGGGCTCCTGCTCTGTGCTAGGCATTTAAAGGTCAGTTAGACATTGCCCGGCTGGTGTGGCTCAGTGGTTGAGTGTCAACCCATGCACCAAGAGGTAGCCGGTTCTATTCCTGGTCAGGGTACATGCCCAGGTTGTGGGCCCGATCCCCAGTGGGGGGCATGCAGGAGGTGGCCAATCCATGTTCTCTCTCATTGATGTTTCTATCTCTCTCTCCCTCTCCCTCTCTATCTAAAAATCAATAAAGAAAATAAATAAATAAATAAATAAATAAATAAATGTCAGTTAGACACAATCTTTACTGCTAGGACATCATGCTCTAATGGAAAACAATAGAAATACTCAAATATAAAATTTCAATATAATATGTAAGTATCTGATAAAATGTGAAGGTCAACTATCTGAGAAGGTGTCTCAGCGCAGTCTGGGGCTTGGAGAACCCCTTCAGGAGGTGATGTCTGAGCTGCCTTTGCATGGCCACGACACTTCCAATTCTCACCTGGCCCAATAGCCTGACTGGTCAGTTACCACTGCCCCCCGCCCCCAGTTCATTAGCCATGACAGCTAAAATAATCTTTTAAAACTATAAGTTAGATCATATTATTCCCTTGCTTATAAACCCCCAGTGGTTCTCCGTTGTTCTTAGAATAAAATCTAAACTCTGTACCAAGATCAAGGCCCAGCATGTTCTAAACATCTCTCCAACCTCATCTCTTCCCTCTTCCCCCTTTGACTTTCTACACTGTTGCCATATTGGAACTCTCTCTGTTTCTTAAATGTTCCTACCTTGATTTTGCCTCAGGGCTTTTGCACTTACTGTACCTTCTGTCTGAAATGCTCTTCTCCCCAGATCAAGCAGAGCAGATTCCTCAGAATTTAGTCTTAGTTGAGGGTAAGGTAAAACCCCTCACTGACACTTCTTCCCACTCCATCTAAAGGGGCCATCTGCCAGTCATTCTCTATCAATCATCCCATTTTAGTTCTTTCATAGCACTTACCAATATCTGAATTTATTTTATTTACTTATTCTTTTTCTAATAGAATGTTAGCTCTATGAAAGAAGAGAGGATCTGCTTTTAATACCAGTGAATCTCCAACGTCTTGGCTATCTTTTGACTCAGAGTAGTACCCAAGTAGTACCCAATAATAAACAGAGTAGTTTATTATTGAACAAATAAAGCATGTGAAGAAAAAGACACAAATGTTCTTGTATAGTTCTTAATATTGTTTCTTGTACTTAGTAAATTTTCATTTGCTGCATGAATTAAACCTATAATTAGATACACATGTTAAAGTTGAAAGAGAAATGAAAGCTCACCTAAGCCAGGATTTACCAGATAATTGGTCGGATGATTCTTTGTGGGGGGAGGGAGCTCGTTGTGCGTTGTAGGATGTTTAGCAGGATCCCTGACCTGTACCCACCAGACGCCAGCAACATCCCTCTCTCCCACCAGTGTGATAATCAAAGTGTCTGGAGACAGTGCCAAACATTCCCTGGAGAGCAAAATCATTCCTAGGTTACAGCCACCCATCTAAGGCAACCTTCCTTACTCAACAGGGGAAGGAATTAGGCCCAGAAAGATAACATGCCCAAGGCTACTCAGCCAGGTAAGGGCTAAGCCAGGACTCATGTTCCAGGCTGTTGACTGGATACAGGGAGGTACTTTCTCTACACTGGCTTCAAACAAAACATCTGATAATGCCATGGGAACATCCCTGGTCCATTAGTGATTAGCTCTTTACCGCCTGTGTCCATCAAAGGTACCTTTCCGTATGCTGCTTGATATTCCTTAACGATCAGCTGCCGCTGTGCGTGCGACCTCTCGGTCAGAATGCCGATGAGCGTTTTCTCGTCAGTTCCTAAAGGAAACGAAAATGATTTCACTCACCCTCAACCCAGAGATGCTTAATATCGGTCATGAACAAAAGAAAAATGATTAATGGTCTGAAACAAATGCAGACAGGAATACATTTTAACTTTTAATTTCCAGGTTATTACCAGGTTGAAATTTTTATTTCTTTGCTTGCCTTTTGGAAAAGGAAATGAACTTTACCGGGATAGCTTTGGGGAAAGCAAACAGTCACTGCCTAGACGTTCCCCTGACAGAGGCAGCAGCACAAGGAGCACACTGCATTTGGACCAGGTGTTCTCACCTGTGAGGTTCAGTTACTATCTTGTCGCCTTTCCTCTTTATCTCCATACTTGATATCAAAATCTTCCTTCCTCAAAACAAAAAGGAACTGACATTTATTGAGAACCTACCATGCGCTAAGGACCTTTTAATTATTGTCATATTTAATATCACAGGGGTATGATTTATTGTCCTAAAGGTGAAGACACTAACACTTAGAAAACTTACTCACTTGCCAAAGTCATGCAGCTTTTAAGTGGTGTAACAGGAATTTGAATCCAAATCTCTGACTCCAAAACATTTCTCTCTCTCTGGTCATACCTCTCTCAGGCATTCTACACCTATATACTTAACCACCTGAGTAAAGAATAACATAAGGCCAGGGCTGATGCTGGCCTGCCCAGGAAAGACCTCAAGATCACTAGTTTCTTGAAAATTATAGTATTAAGATAATGTGGAAGTCATGTTAGCCTCTTAGCAGCAGAGGAATGCACCTGGGTAGGGGAGCCAGGAGCTGGCCTGCACACGTGGGGCCTGCGTGACTACAGGGTGTGAGAGATCATTTGGAATGCTGGGCTCAACTTCTCTGTTGAGATGACCCCCACATACCTTGGCTATACATGCCCTTGGCAATCAATGGTACACACTCTACATCACTGATGGGACAAAAGAAACTATGTACTGCGTTAGCTACTAAACCTCCCGTGCAAGATGCTGCCCCGCTGTACCTGTCGTCTTGTCTTCTACACAGTTAAGACAACATAGACTTACGTTCAAGCCTAGTTGTGTCCTGTGAGTCTATTAACTTGACCTGTAATGGCATCTGTGTTGGTGCATGACGAGACACTTCCAACTGCCCAAATATCTCAAACTCAGCATGCCCCAGGCTGAGTTCGTTCTATTTCCTCTCTAACTTTCCCTTCATGCTGTTACCTCATCGATGACCCGCTATGGATGTAGTCTCCAACCAAAACTCCTGGGAGTCACCCTACACTCCTTTCTCCTCTTTCCTTCCTACACTGTAGCAATCCTCTGTCACTGTGTGCTCACCATATATCACCCAGAAACTTCAACAGCCTCCTAACTTACCCCCTTATAGTTCATGCCATATATTACTGCCTCACTAAATATTTTAAATATGCATCTGATCATAGTGATCTCTTGGTGGAAATCATAATGACCTTCTGTAACCTTCAGGATGAAGGTTACACCCCTTCACTAGTACACCAGGTCCTCAGGATCTAGCTCAGATGCTTTATGGAGCCTGCTTTAGCATATGACTGTACAGGAAGACCTCGGCTACCACTCGTGGGTCCTGATTTAACGTCATGAGAGGCTGACATGCACCATGGATCTGTTGCCTGTGGAAGAATTCTGGCACAGTAGGAACCTGAACCCAGACCTCGGACTCCAAAACATGTACATTCCTCTCTGGTCCAGACCTCTCTCAGGCATTTCAGACCCATATACTTGCAATAAAATTTACTATAACCAACGTTAGAAGAAAACCACAGAATGGAAGAAGATATTTCCATGGCCTGTAATTTTTAAAAGTTTAATATCCAGTATTTATTTTAAAACTCAATCATGAAGAGAACAATCCAATTAAAAATGGATAAAAGATATGAAGAAGTCAATCATGGCAGAAGAAGCAAATGAACAAGAAATGATGCTTCACCGAATCAGTCGTGGGGATGTGGAGGGGAGAGGAAACACACACATGCAGAATGAGGTACAATTTTAGTCCCAATAAATTAGAAAAACTGAAGAGTATTGAAGAGAATGTGGAACAAGAGGAAACCTCATGTATTCCTGTTAGGAATGCTAATTTGTATATTCATTTCAGACAGCAGTTTGGCAAAAATTTTAATTTGAAGATAAACATATTCAATCTAGAAATTCCAACTGTTTTATTCTAGAGAAATGCTAGCAAGTGTGCACACGAGACATAAGCAGGAATATTAAACGCAGTATTTTTATATCGTAGCAGAAAAGAATTGTAGGCAACTTCAACATTCCATCAATATTCCCATCTTGCGATGCCGTAATTCAACTGGCTGCTACGCAGTTAAAATTAATGAACTAGAGCCAAACATATCAACATGGATAAATCTCAAAAACATAATGTTCAGGGATAAAAGCTGCAGAAGAATGTATGCAGCATGATTTCAATGTATACTGTTTGAGAGCATGCAAAACAACACGTACCTCCACAGGTAGCTACGACATTACACGTTTCATGGGAATAAACTCTAATTTAGGACAGTGTTCATTGCTAGGGAATGAGATGGGAATGAGATCCTGGAAGAACTGGCAGGAACTGTGTCTGTGATGGTTTATAATAATGATGATCACTACTGTTGTTGGTAGCCGAGACGGTGATGATAGTGTTTAATATTAAGTAAATGTGGCAAATTTTAAGATGTAATAAAACTGGGTTCCCTATACTTTTCCTTATTGTGTCACAATTTTAAGTCCCTTAACAATTTCTCTAATTGAGTAAGCCAACTTGGGAAAACTGAACCATTTCACTTTTAGGCTGTAAAATACAATTTAATTTGCTTCAACATTAAGAAAGGAATTATAAAGCATCACTCACCAATTCCTCGGATTGCCTTACGAATCACTTCAGCATCCACTGACGGGCTAAAGCCTGGATAATCGCGCACTGTCCCGCGGTGTCCCACCTGGGAGGAATTTTTTAAAAAAACTTCTCTTTATTGTTGAATGTATTACAGATGCCCCCCCCCTTTCCCCATTGACCCCCTCCTCCCTGTTCCCGTTCCCCCACCCCTTCACAGTATTGTTGTCTGTGTCCACTGGTCATGCATATATGCATATACGTTCTTCGGTTATCTCTTCTCACCCACCCCCTCCTTCCTTTTGAGGTTCATCAGTCTAACGACCAATTCGTATTTCTTAATCCCTTCATGGAAGGAAATGTTTTTAAGTCCCACCAGTTCAAAATGACATCTTTGTTAATAGTACATGTGCAGATTTCCATATATATACTGCAAACATAACAAACCCAGAATTTGCACACCTTCCTACCCCTTCGGGAGTGGTTCAAGAGAGACACTGGCAATGTAACATCTACCACATGTATTAGGAGGCTTCTCCCTTTTTTCCCTCTTGTGTAACCAATTAGAAATATACATTGTATTAATCCTGGTAACACTGAAGAAGGCTTGCATCATGGCATCTGCGTGAGAGCAAAGAGAAAGTGGAAATTTCCTACATCCGCTTTGCTGTCAAGTGAGAATTCGAAGCCCTTCACTGCGTCTCACGCAGAAGTGACTGTGGCTCGCAGACTTCAAGATGTTTTAATGAATGTCGCCCACTGTCCCTGGGGAATCCTGCACTAAAGGATCCATAAATGAAAACCCCATCAGGACCGCCTGTTGTTAAGCTTTGTTTAACGGATGTGTAGCTGTGGCTGATAAATTCCCGTCCGAAAGCCCCACCGACAGAGACTTCAGGAAGGGCATGGAAATGAAAACTGCCGTGATACCAGTTTTAAACACATAAATGAGCAACGTGTCAGTACGCTGGGAAAGACCATCCTACAGAAAGAATAAAACACCTTGAAACTACTTAAGAGACTGACTGTAGAACAGCCACAAGACATCGAGAACGATCCAAGTAAACACATGCTTATGTGGCATTTTCTAACTCTCTGAACAGAAACCTATCTTTACAATGACAATAGTTTTTTCTAAGCTGGGTTTCCCACCCTGTTACTGAGTAATAGTGACTCTGTTACTCTGTGTTACTATGGCTTCATTTAGACTCTCCTAAAGTGTTTAATATTTTCATGGAAAGACATTATCTTGTCACATTAAAGTGATGGAAAATTAATGTTTTGGCCCAATAAAATGACAGTCTGTTGATTTAATAGATTAGATTGAATCATTTGTTTCAGCACCATCAAACATCATTCAATCTTACGTATCCAAAATCAAGAGTTTTGATTCTAAAGAAGTAATTAGAACGCGTCAGAAACTGGATGTGAAGGTGCCTGATCTAAGGGCACTATAAGAAATCAGTCACCTCCACATAGCCATTGGAGACTTCCTTCTCCGGGGCCTAATGAGTATTTTATGGATTCACAGAGCTAACTGGCTTCATTTCAATTCTTTCCGTCTGTGAACTTGTGTGTGTGTGTCCACCCTCCACATGTGGCACTTTGGAGGCAGCACCACGACATCACGGCGCGTGAGCGCCTCGTGGCCAGCACTGCCCCAGTGCCTTAGGAACGTGACCTACAACCCGCATCACTGTCCTGACGGAGGGACACATTCTACATGCAAGACACCAAGGTTTGAGAAGGTTGGAGAATTTGCTCGAGTCCACGTCACCAGTGAAGCAGCAGCATCTGAATTTGAATTCGGTCATGACCAGGCCCCACCACAGACACACTGAGTCCAGCTCCTTGGCAGTGAGGCGTGAAGGTAGACATTACACATTTAGGAAGCGCCCTGGACGATTCCGTGCCACGCACGCAGACATGGTTGCTTCCGAATACAAAAAGTCAAAACTGTAGTCCGATTCGAATTATTTCGTGAATTGTGAAAACTCAGAATTTCCAGTCTAGCCATGACTTCTTCACTGCCCTGTACGACCTACACATCAAAATGTGCTGAAAGTCCAATGTGCAAAATTAGAGAAGAAAGAAATTCTCAATCTAGGATGCAACTTGATACCTAGTAAGAATTAAGTGGGAAGAAACTAATCATTTAATTAAAAGAACAAAACAAACACACACACAAACACACTCATACATACCAGATCTGAAGTAGACTCTTAGTGGTTTCAAACTGCTTCAATTATTTAAATAGCAGTGTTGTTTATTTGATGGACATAGTTGCCCAGAACATTCCGAAATATTTACATGACTTCAGAAAAAAAATCTTACAGTAAAAGAAATAGAATCTTTTAAACTAATATGCCAGGCAGTGAACAAAGTGCTTTACAGACAACTTATTTAACTCTTACAATGGCCTTAACAAGGGGGGACTTATTATTTCCATTATAAAATGGAAGAAACTGGACCTTGGAGAAATTACTTGCTTAACGTAACTCTGCTACTAAGGACAGCCCCAGAATTTGAACCCACCTCCTTGTGCTCTACACCACTTCACAAAGCCCCACAGGAGTCCACAGACTGGTTCTCAAAAGTGTGGTTCCCGGAATCAGTAAGTGGTGTCAGCATCTGCATCACCCGGGAATTTCTAGCAATGCAAACTTCAGGCCCCACCCCAGTCTCAGAAATCAACAGCTGTGGGGCTAAGACTCAGGATTTGTGTTTTTAACAGATTCCCCCCCCCCCACACCATGATTCTAATGCATTCTGAAGTTTAAAAACCACCGCTCTATTTAGTCTCAGCTGCCAGGAAACCAAAGCAAAAAAGAGCAAACAAGTCCTAGATTCCCTAGATTCTTGTATGGGTGTGGAGGAATTTGATGATGAGCTCATTGCTTCAGGAATGTTGGCACTTTTGCCGCCAAACAGAATTTGCCTGCGTGCTTCCTTGCAGGCTTCAGTCCTTGACGCTTAAATTACTGACCACTGTTTGCCTTAGTTTACTTCCACGAATTCTACTACCCTCACACAGTGTCAGTGCTAGAGTAGGACACTGCATGAATACTTGTCAAAGTCTTTCTTTTTTAATATCATGTTTAACCAGATTCCCATCCACATCCCTTAAACACACTTAGTTGCTTTCCTTTTCTCAAACTTGACCTCCAGATGCCCCAAAAGGAAAAATGAACCTGAAACCAGTTGGAAAAGAAATTAAAGCAAGCAATGTGTTATTAAAGGGGGAACTAACGGGAGCTCTTGGCATCAATGACAACTGCTGCGACTTACTCGAGCCAAGCACTGTGCTAACCATGTTTCCAGCCTTAGCTCATTCAGTCCTCACACCAAACTTGTAAGGCAGATACAATCAATTCTACTCACAGATGAGAATGAAACTGATGAGAAAGTAACTTGCCCAAGTTCACAGCCAGCAACTGGTCAGTCTCATCAATCTTTGCTGCTAATTACTAGGCTAGGCTGCATCTTATTTGAACCACCATCTTCATGCCAATATAATTTTCCCTGATCTTCTAAAACTGTCCTTTGGAGTCAGAGATAGCACAGGAGGCGTTGAAGCCACTGATGTGGCCAAGCTGGGCCTGGGGATCTGTCTGTTACAAGCCTGAGAGAGGCCAGTCTGTTCTTGACTCGTGAAAGCCAATCAGACCTATTTCTTCATGCAAAGTGCTCTGGGTTTGCAAGAAGTTAAACATTACCATTTAGATGAGTGAAAGGGGAAAACAAGGTGCCCATCCTGTTGATAAGAAACATATGTAAAGCCCAATGCCCCACAGCAAACAGAGCAGCTGCTGCAGGTACAGTGTGAAGGTGAGGCAAAGCCGGATCACTCCTCTCTTTATAAAGCCCTGTAAAGGTCACATCCCAAAGTTAAGCTTTCGAATCAACGCTTCACGTTGATGGACTCAGGAACTCTCCAAGAGCCAGGGAGAAATGACCATTCTCTGCACAATGTCAAAACAGTCTGGTCATGAAGATTTATGATAAAAGGAAAAATGGAGTAGACTAAAAAAATAAAGCAATCAAAACTTGGAAAATGTAAGACCTCTCTTTCAATTTTTCATGTAAAACGTGATTTCTAAAACCAAAGAACGTTTATCATGAAAGGCCCTGAAATGAAATAGGGTCAAGTTGTTACTGGAGAATTGCATGGACTGCCCTTTTCCGTTGCTAGGGAGAGTAGGGTTCTTGGGGTACCACTGGAATAAGCATTTCTGGAGGCCCCCACAGGAGGCTGAGATGTGGTATAAAGCTTTATTTGCATGGAATTACATCCCTGGGTTTGCAAAGTCCCATTTCCTTTAAACCAGTCCTGGAAGAGGTGTAGCTGGGGATTCAGCAGAGCTAGAAGCAAGACCAATGTCCAAAGTTTCCGTTCCATGGTAGAGCTGGGTCTGGTGTAGCATCAGGCTAGTCACAGTCCATCAGTCCATTGTGTGGGGGTCCACATGGCTGTGGGCCACATGGGTGAGCGCAGAGCATGAGAGCCCCACAAGCCAGGAGTCAGGTTTGAGCAGCAAGAGAGCACAAAAAAGAGAGAACTCCTTTGTTCAGGAGCTTAAATATCAGATCTTCCCATGCTTGCAGTGGCCACGCCTATTCTGGCCAATGACCTGTTTTCAGGTGTGACTGAGAGGCAAGTATCTTCCCTATGTCACCCAGACTTTACTGTGCATGTGTCTATTTGGCCTTCCCTTTGCGCCTTTCCTGTTAATTAGTAACTGGGTTCATTACAATGATATCAAAGTGAGGCAGGTGTTACAGGTTGAACTGTGTCCCCCTAAAAAGTGGTATGTTGAAATCCTAATCCACAGAACTTCAGAATGTGGACCTATCTGGATACCAGGTCACTGGTGATGTAATTAGTTAGGATGAGGTCATTCTGGAGCAGGAGGAGCCCCTCATCTAACATAACTGGTGTCCGTAGAAGACAGCCATGTGAAGACAGACACATACATGGAGAATGGGTGTGACGATGAAGGAATGAAGGCAAAGACTGGAGCTGTACCAAGGAACACCAACAGTTGCCAGCAAACCACCCGAAGCCAGGAAGACTTCGTGAAGGACTCCCCTATGGGTTTCAGAGGGAGCATGGCCCCACCAACCATGTGAGGTTGGACTTCTGGCCTCCAGAACTGTGAGACAATACATTTCCGTGGTTTAAGCTCCTCCGGTTTGTGGCACTTCGTTACGACAGCCCCAGGAAAGCAATACGGAGAAAAGGAATGGAGGCAGAAGGCCCTGCAGGGCCAACACCGGGGGCTCACCTCCTTCCTCAGGCTGGCAGGGATCACTGCCCACAGCGGGCTCCCCCCCCTGCAGGCACCTCTCCACCCAGGGCAGCAGAGAAGCAGGGGGTGGGGGAGAGATGGGCAGCCTCCGGGATGCCCCACAGAAGGGAGGCTGACAGGAAGGCTTTGCTGTTAGCCATGCCGAGAGGTCCAAGGAGATGTCTGCATTGCATCTTGCACTCCCTCAAAGGAGAAAATGTCCACACCCGCCAGCTTTCCTTTTTCTGATTTCACCAGGACAGTCACAGAGCAGTAGTACTGGCACGTGACAAAAGAGGACAGTGCTGGGCTGGAGCCGATGACAAATATGATGCGTTAGGAAGATGGAGACAGACACGCGGCTCGAGCTGTTTTCCGTGAAACGGGATTCAGTAAGAGAAACCTAGGCCCTCGGAAGCAGGTGTCACTCACGGTTAACCAGCTGGAGTCTGTCTTTCTTTGGCTCCTGGGCTTCATTCGGAGGGTTTCCTACCACTCCAGCCTCCAATGATTCTCCCCTTTGCCTGACCTTTATAAAACAGCTTCTTCCAAAATGAAAAGTCTCCTCTTTTCTTTCCCTCTAATCCTGCTGTGGGTTATTTCCACCACTTTCCCTCTGTGCAAACTCCCACATTATATCTCCAGCCCAGACTTCTCTTTGCTGTTGTTGTTAATCCTCACTGGAGGATATTTTTTTCCATTGATTTTTTAGAGAGAGTGGAAGGGGGGGGGGTGGGAGAGAGAGAGAGAGAGAGAGAGAGAGACATCGATGTGAGAGAGACATCGATTGGTTGCCTCCTGCACGACCCTGACTAGGGCTGGGGACCGAACCGCAACTGAGGTACATGCCCTTGACCAGAATCAAACCCGAGACTCTTTGGTCCACAGGCCGACACTCTAACCGCTGGGCCAAACCGGCCAGGGCGATGTATCTGTTTTTATATCTCATATATCAACTTATAATTTCCTCCCAAGCTGATTTCTTCCTGCATGTAACACTTACATGGTACTTACTTGTGCTTTATAAATATCTGTTCATTTAACCCTCTAAACCAACCTATTATGACCCCATTTTACAGGGGAGAAGACTTAGGCACAGAGAGGCAAGGGACTTGCTGCTTGTGTGGGGCAGAGCGGGGACATGGACCCAGGCAGCCCAATCCGTCTCTGAGCTCATCCCGTCTGCCCCACCTCTTTAAGCGGCACCACCAGCCACCAAATCCTGGGAGTCTCCTTTGACTCCTTCATTGCTCTTTCCCTCCAAACCCGACCATCGGCAAGACCTGTTGAGCCGACTTGGAAAAGATCATCGCATGGGCACTCCTGCCCACGTCCCTTGCGGCTGCCCTCATCCAGGTCACCAGCGCTCTCCTGGTCGTGGACATCGGCACCAGTCTCCCGGCCCACTTTCTGTTGCCCACCTCCCACCATTTCCAGTAGCAGCCAAGGGCTGTGTGAGGGACCTGAGCCAGGTCATGGCATGCCCCTACTGAACACCTTCTCTGACCTCCCACTGGACACCCAATAAAGTCCAAACCCTCGCACCACCCACCTGGCCCGGCAGGGGTGGCCCACCACCCTCACTGCCCTCCCCCTGCAGGTACTCTCCCCTGCGCCCATCTCACTTAGTTCTCTGGCAGTCCAGCTCATACATGTGGAACTCTTCCCCATCTCAACGCCTTTGTGTGCTGTTCCCTCCATCTGGAATGTTTTGCTACCTTCAGTTGCCTGCACAAAGGTCATCGTCTCCGCTCTGGCCACTTGACCTGAGTGAGTCCTCTCCTGTTACCTCCATCTCAGCAACCTTTCCCCCTTAGGGCACTCAGCAGTCCGTGATCTCTCTCACTGCTTATATCTGCGTCTCCAGAGGGCAGAGACCTTCTGTTTTAACTATAACCAGCTCCTAGCCCAGGGCTTACCCTCCAGATTGGGGCTTACCAAGTAACTGTGAATGAGTTTTGCTGTAAGTAGATGGAAACAGACATGACATCCCAAGGTATGAGATTTCTCCAAGATCTACACCAGACAACGGCCTGATAAAGTTGCTTCTTTCAAATATCCATAGTCAGGAGATCAGAGTGATCACTGTATCCTGGGAGGTTTGGGGGGGAATATTGCAGCGACCACTTTCAGCACCATAGACTATTCCAGGGCTTTCAAAGCTGGTTCCAGAAGCTAGGATGGACCCCAGAAAGACTTTATCAACACTAAAATAATTTTTACTATATGTTTGAAGCAGATTACAAATAATTTATATCCATCTTCTTTTGAGTTATCTAGCACCAGTATCTGAAGACTATATTTGTGTACCACAATCAAAGTCAGGTGCTTAGGAGTTCTGGGCCAAAGTCTCCTCTTGGCCAAGGGCTGCAGAGATCTGAAGGCTGATGCGCCTCTTCTGGCCACATCGAGGCTCTGTGCATATCCAGCTTTGTCCCCTGGGGGAGACACTTCTATCTCAAGGACCTGCACTCTAACTGTGGAAGGTACAGGGAACTGGGCTCAATGAGGCGGGAAATCTGGCATCCCCCACATCTTCTTAAGGAGTCCTTGACCGCAGAGCGGTGGCTGGCTTGGCAGGGTCTGGGGAGTGCTGTGGTGACACCCATTCTCTCCCACTTCACGTCTGCGGGAATGGAAATCCACTTGGGAGGGACTGAGATCAGGGACACTTACTGTTTGTAACATTTTGGGAAGAACACTTCTTGTATTGATGCCAAGGTCATTAATGTCCACATGACATGATGGCAAATGCAGTATTTTGTGGCCTTGGTATGCTTGTGGCTAGGAAGTAACAATTCTGACAATAAGTTGGCACAGATGTAAGAATGCTTCCTCATGTGAAGTAAGCCTGGATAACAGAAACTCCTCAAACAGTCCATGCAAAGGATACTGGGATTCTCTGCGGCCCTCCGAGGATCCTGAAGTAGCCAAAGAAGAGAACGGCACAGCCTCCTCAGACCCTCTTGGCGGCCTCCTATCGCTTCGTGAGAGTTTTCTCGTTGCTCTTCCAACATAGCTAGCCCATCGCCGCGGGAGCTTCTCACCTGCTGACCCCTCTGCCTGTTCTTCCCTACGATTTCTCCCAGCTCACGCCCTCCCTCCAGGCGGACTTCTGCTCACAGATCTGAGCAGAAAAAAACACTCCCATCACTCTCACGATCTACCTCTGCTTTTCTCCAGAGCACTTAAAGCTGACTGTATATATTATACATTTATTTCTTTATTATCTGTCTTCCATAATAAAATCAGAGGCATGTAAGCTCTGTGCTTTTTTATTTTATTTCTCTTTCTTTGCTGTATCCCCAGAGCCTAAAACAGCGTCTCGCACATACAAGATGTTTAGTAGATATTTGTTAAATGAGTGAGTGAATAAAACTGCTTTCTTGTTCTGGACCTTGATTTCTTTGATAATTCTCAAATGCCATGCAGACTTTTCAAAGCTCCACACTGCATGTCAAACATCTGACAAATGCGTTCTCTGCCTTTTCTCAATCCTGTTCGCGTGGGGCTGTTAGTGCTCCTATGTAAATGCCTCCAGGACCTAGGGGAGGTACTTCACCAAACACAGATAGTTGAAAACGAAAGGAGCGAAGATATGATAACAGAGGAAGGGGCAGACTTTAAGAATCGTTGCTCTTTTTGTTATCGATGTGGTGCTTTCTGTGTCCCCACCTGTTGCCAGTGGACATGGGCTTCTTGGGGTGCCATGGGGAAAAGAATTTTCTGAAGCCACTGCAGGAGGATGAGGTATTGTGGAAAGCTTTATTTCTGTGGAATGAAACCCCTGAGATTCCAAGGTCCCATCTCCCTCTGTCCCACCAAGGAAAAAGTCCCATTTTGTCTTCAGCAGAGCTAGGATCAAAGCCACTGCCCAGAGCCTCCGTTCCTTATTTGCACAGTCCAGTCCAGCATCAGGCTAGCTTAGCTTGTGCTCCCAGCTGCAGTCCTTTGTGTGTGGGGTCCATGTTGCCATGGGCCATGCAGCTTCTTGGGCCCCATGGCTATGGAGGGAACACAGGCAAGTGCAAGGAAGCAGGAGAGAAGCAAGAGGAACAAGAACAAGAGACTTTCTTTGTCTGGGGATTATGTGTTCCCAAATTTTCGAAGCTTGCACCGGGGTCTACCCTCCTAGCCAGTGATCTTTGTTAAACTTACAAGCAAGCATCTTCCCTACGTTATTACCCCAACTTCACTGCGCATGCATCCACTTCTCCCTTTGTTAGACCCCTTCCCCCAGTGATTTGCCAGTAATGGACCTGTGGTTCCCTGGGGAACATGAAGTTCCAGCTTCCTGGTGAAGCTGCCAGATAACCATGCTTATGTCTGGGCTCCCCTTTGCTCCTGTCCTATTATTAATATTAGCTAGCTAGTTATGATGGTACCATTTTAACTTATTCTTTTAATTCATGTGAGACTTCTGTATCACTTTTAAAAAAATTTTTCTTTATTGATTTTAGAGAGAGAGAGAGATAGAGACATCAATGAGAGAGAACATCGATTGGCTGCCTCCTGCATGCCCCTCACTGGGGATTGGGCCCACAACCTGGGCATGTGCCCTGACCAGGAATTGAACTGGCAACCTCTTGGTGCATGGGTCGATGCTCAACCACTGAGCCACACCAGCCAGGCTTCTGTATCACTCTTATTGTTCAGGACTCTCAAATATTTTTCTAACTGCTTTGCATCCACCAAAAAAGAGACTTCCGAGAGAATCATATCACACCTTTTCCCCTTCATATTCCTTGCCCTGAATGTAAATCATTTTCTTTTCCTCTTTGCCTCTGATTAACCAGGCTTCTTCAAAGGCTACACATTAGATTGGCAAATTATACTTTTTATTATGATTAAATATGAAAGAGGGACCCTCGCTCCTTGGTGGTCAAGCCTGGGCCAGAGAGGGGCAAAGAACTATTCTTTAACATTAATTCCATTCATTCCCAGGAAGCCTCTCCCCTCCCACTCAGCTTAGCCAGGATTTCTCTCCAGGCTTTGTCCTGGGACAAAGCTCTCATGTTTTGATGTGAACTCCAGGTCTAACCTGTTTTTCATTAGCTTCCTGTGGAGAGCCCTTTGTGTAACTCTCTGAGTGCCAAAGTTTATCTAAAGAAGCTCCAGGGAACACAGTTTAAAACACACCAGACAGGAAGTTGCAATTTTGTGGAAGAGTATTTCATCAGCACATACCAGCGATTTTCAGCCTTTTTCATTCCATGGCTCACACAAACTAATTACTAAACTTCTGCAGCACATCCAAGAGTATTATATTTTTTGCCAATCTGACAAAAAAAAATAATAGGTATACTTTTGATTCATTCACACCAGAGGCTATTGTTGTGTTGGCTGTTGTCATCTTCTCATTTGACAAGCTAAGGGCAAAGTGGTCAGTGTCCCTGACTACATAGTCAGGTATTTTGCATGTTTCACAAATTCTTGTGGCACACCGGTTGAAAATCGCTGGTATTTATTGCTCTGCTTGAGATGGGAAAAGTGTATCTCAATTCAAGCAGTTAGGAAAGCAGATCTTCCAGCCCTGAGATGTGGCAGCCAGGAAGGAGACCAGAGAAATTCAGTGCACCCACGTGGGTACGGCACAGGTGTTCTCTCCACACGGACTATATCTGCGTGATCAGGAAGAGCAAACACACCAGGAAATTAAGGTCTAATGGGATGACACCACCAGAGCAGGAAATATGAACCCGGACAAGGCTTTCACAGACTCCTTGTCCCAGGACCAATGGCGGCCAAGTGCCCAGGGCTGGTGTCATCCATGGGACAGAATTCGAAAGGCACTACCTTCCCACAATCCTCTCTCATATGAGCACATTGCACCTGTTCGGGAGCCTCACCTGGTGTCACTCCTCTGGGCTACAAAGCAGACAGGGGAGCATGTGTCTTCAGGTCACAGGGCACCAGTCTTGTTCCCAGGAAAGAGAGGCAGGGTCGGGTGGGGAGGGAAGCCGTGCTCTCTAATTCTCACCATGGATACGTTATCATGGATCAGCTTCTCCGATTAGCAAGTTTCTGCTTTAGATACACCTTCCTCAACTTTTCCATCAGGAATCCCTTTTATTATTTCTTCTCGGTGGACCCCACGTTTTGAATGATTCTGCCTGCCACTCTGTATTCATTACAAAACACTGACTCATTTCCCCATCACTTATGATGAAAAATGTAACTTCCAGTCAGAGCTTCTGATCAGCGTAAGATAATCAGTGCCTGTGTTGATATAATTTCAGTAAAAAATAAAGGAATATGCTGTTTTGGAAACTCTGTAAACCCTGATGTGAGTTATATATGTGAGGTATAATGAAGAACATATCTGGTCTTTGTCCTGGGTTTCAGGAACACAGGTTCAAAAGCCCCCGGAAGTTCCTGAGTGATTAAAAGTGTCTTTATTATGCTAATGAGGTGACTCATTGTGAGCCCCTAAATAACTTTAGCTTCAAGGCTGGCCATGAAAAGGCCAGCCCTGACTTGATTATCGGGTTGGCACTTTGAGAAGGGAAGGGGACCGGAGACTCAGCCAGTGATTCCATCAGCCACACCTGTAGTGCAGCCCAGTGCCCAGGGCTGCAGGAGCTTCCTGGTGGTAAACGCAGGTGAGCAGGGAGGGTGTCGTGACCCTGGGGAGATGAGGCGGCTCTGCACCCAGGGCCCTTCCAGACCTCACCCTAGGTGTAGCCTTTGTAATAAACTGTAATGGTAAGTACAGCACTTTCAGGGAGTTCTGTGAGTTGTTCTAGGGACTTACCAAACCTCAGAGGGTCACGGAAATCCCCCAACTTATAGCTAATTGGTCAGAAGAGCAGGGGCTGTAAGACGTGTAGCTGACATTTGAAGTGAGGATGGAGTCCTTAAACCTGTGGAATCCAACAGGCACTCCTGGTCGTGTGAGAACTATGTTGTAGCATATCTACCTGGAGTGGGGATGGGACAGTATATGTCTTTAAAAATATATACATGTCTAAGCCCACAGAATATACACCACCCAGAGTGAACTGTGATATAACCATGGACTCTGGGTGATAATGACGTGTCAAGGTCAGTTCATCAGTTATAACAAATGGACCACTCTGGTGGGCGCTGCTGATGTTGGCTGGGGACGCTGTTCCTGCGTGGGGTCCGGGGGTGTATGGGAAATCTGTCCTTTCCTCTCAATTTTGCTGTGAACCTAAAATTGCTCTTAAAAATTAAAGTTTTAAATATACACATATACATACATATACACTAGAAAATACTGAAAACAGGAGTGGTCAGAAGATTCTATTTGGGGAAAATCCATCTGTTTGAGGCAGCTCAGAGAAATCCCTCCAGTGGGGAGGGGGATGCTGCTGATCTGTAATCCTTTCAGGCCCAGGAAACAGGCAGACTCTCCTTTACTAAAACTGTTCAGGGATATAATTAGCAAGAAAAATGTGTTTTAGAAAAAAAATAATATAGTGAAATGATAATGAGTATAATATTTACCGAGTGCTCACCACACGCCGGGCACCGTCAGTGCAGGGAGGATCAGTACACCGGATGAGGAGACCCACGGTGAGAGATTCAGGATTTTGCTCAGCGTTATATTGCAGGGCGGGGAACCTTTTTTCTGCCAAGGGCCATTTGGATATTTATAACATCATTTGAGGGCTATACAAAATTATCAACTTAAAAATTAGCCTGGTCAGGCTAATTTGGTGAGGCATGTGATGTTAACTGGTGTTGATTTCTCGGGCCTTATGTGGCCCGTGGGCCGGACGGTCCCTGCCCTGAATTAGAGAGTTATGAGAAGGAGGACTGGGCTGTGGCTCTGCTGTCTTCAGTCCACTCTCAGCGGAGCCCGCTGCACCAGGCACTTGCTGCTTTAATTGTTTCACTACCCTCTGAATGTACTCTTTCAAAACAAAGTTAGTAGGCATCATATTTATGGCAAGTTATATTTTTGTGAAACTGCTTTTACCCCTTGGGTCCAAATTGGCTCTATGTTATCCTTCCTCATTTTGCAAATTAGAGTCTGAAATGGAGAAGGGAGACGCTATAACAAGTTAGGATGTTATAAGGGTTCATGATGATTGCAATGATTATGAGTTAATTTAGAAATATTTTAGTTCCATAATAAAATTACTAATGTGCGGGTTCAAACAAAGAGTAATTGCATTCATTATTATTCTGCAAAAGTAAGTTAAGAATTGACCAAGGAGGAAAGAGCTCAGAATATCTGCATGAGAAAGCCGGCATTGTAGAAGGTGCATATTAAAAAACAGAACGAAAAAACAACCACCCACGACTATGTAACTTAATAAAAAGTCACATTCCAAGACAGTCTCATTTGTGGGTTGCCTAAGTGCTTGCTATGGATCTAAAGCATTATATGACCAAGGACCCAAATCAAAGAGTACAAACCACGAAGCTCTCAGGTCCTTGCATCTGCATCAAGTAGAACAGGTGCCTGAACAGTCAACATTACAAACAAAGGAAACGGTAATGCAACACACTTTGTTCACTCATCTGAAACAATGGGAGGTTGCAACACTCCTAGAGAGAACAGACAGACCTAGCAAATCACCCATTTTTTCATCTTCAACCGTAAATAGTGAAATTGCAGCTGAAGCCATCTCTCTTGATCAGATGACTCCAGTAAACTCACCATACACTGGCAACCACAGACCCATCTACAGTTTGTAGAAAAACACTGACTTGATTGCTCATTTGTGTTTATGTGCTTTTGTGTATGAGGGAACAAGAGAACAGATAAAACTTAGTGATAAGAATATTTATACAAATCTGAGTATTTTTTTTTTTATTGCGGTAAAAATGCATAGCATAAAATGTACCACATTAACCCTCTTTGAGTGCCCAGCTCAGTAGTGCTGAAAGTGTTCAGTGTTGTGACCAGGTCTCCAGACTTTTTCATGATCCAGAACAGAAACCCTGTACCCATAAAGCAACGATTGCCCTTTTCCCCTCCCCAGCCCCTGGCAACCACAGTTCTATTTTGTCTCTACGAATCTGACTGCTTTAGACACCTCATATAAAAGGACCCATGGAGTAGTCTGTCCTTTTATGACGGGCTTACTTCACTTACTAGAATGTCCGCAAGGATCATGTGTGTTGTAACATGTGTCAGAATTTCCTTCCTTTTTGAAACTGAATAATATTTCATTGTATATATAGACTACATTTTGTTTATCCACCTCTCTGCCGATGGACACTTGGGGTGTGTCCACATCTGGCTGTTGTGAACAGGGCAGCTATGAACCTGGGAGAGCAAATAGCTCTCTGAGACCCTGCTTCCCATTCCTTTGGATGTTTATCCAGAAGTCGAACTTCTGGATCATACAGTAGTTCTATTTTTTATTTATTTATTTTCTTTTGAGAAACTGCCAGCCTGTTTTCCATAGTAGTTCTAGTTGTTTTTAATATTAGTTCTCAGCTCTCACTCAGAGATGTTAGTTCTCTGACTGGAGAAGAGGGAGACAACAGGAAGGAGTAGAAGAGGCAGCAGGAGCTGGGGGATCCTTCACTCACGGGGATCCTCTCCCCTCACTCACAGCTTCCCTTTCTGGTCTGCTCTGTCCTTTCCTTCCTGCTGCCCGAAGATGACTGTGACCACCCCCAGGCCACCATACTCCTAGCCCGCCGTGGTAGGCAGAACACCAGCTCCCTTCTAAAACGACCGCCCCGTGATCCTTGGAGCCTGTGAAAGTGTTATGTTGCGTGACAAAAGGGACTTTGCCAAAGTGATGAAGGTTCCAGACCTTGAAATCAGGAAATTACTCTGGATTGTCTGGGTGGGCCCAGTCTAGTCACATGTGCTTTCAGAAGCAGAGAACTGCCTCCAACTGGACGAGAAAAGGAGGGCAGAAGAGAGATGCCCCAAAGGGAAAACCGAAGAAACGCATGGTGAGCATTCAATGCACAGCTGCTGCTCTGAGCTGCAGGGGGCCACAAACAAGGGCTGGCAGAGCCTCTAGGGCAGTGGCTCTCAGCCTTCCTAATGCTGCGACCCTTTAATACAGTTCCTCACGTTGTATGTGGGCGTATCTGCATGTGGCGGACCCACCTGGAGATGGAGAGAGGAGCGGTGTCTCGGTTCCTAAGACCATCGGAAATATGTTTTCTGATGGTCTTAGGTGACCCCTGTGAAAGGGTCGTTCGACCCCCAAAGGGGTCGCAACCCACAGGTTGAGAACCACTGTTGGAGAAGATAGGACAGTCCCTGGTGACAACCAGCAAGAAAATAAGGAACTCAGTCTTACAACTCCAAGGACCTAAATTTGGCCAACAACCTCAGTGAGCCTAGAGACGGATTCTTCCCCAAGTTTTCAGAAAGAAACACAGTCCTGCCAACTGCTTCATTTTCGTGCCACGAGACCCATTTTGGGTTTCTAACACACAGAACTGTGAGATAATAAATGGGTGTTGTTTTCAGTGGCTAAATTTGTGGTGATTGGTCACGGTGGCAACAGGAAATGAATGCACCCTCTCTCACTCACCTGGGTCTCTCCCAGCCGTTCAGGAATGAGCCATGGCTTTGCGTGTGCCAGCTGGAGAGCCTGGCCAGCTCACTGCACATCTACTACTAATGGGCAAGGGCTAGAGGCAGATTATTATTATGTTTTTAATACCGTGTTTTGGAGAGATGGTTTTTTTCATCTGACTCTACTAGATATCCATAATAGTAGCAGGAATTTCAGACCTGGAAAGAGGGGAGGTCAGCCTCCTGGCCAGTGATAAGGAAATAATATCGGGGTCCCAGCAAAGCCTTGTAACAGCATCCCTTCCCCCAACACTGCTCACATCAAGGGCTGGTCAGTTCCATTCAAGCTCTTCTTAAAGCCTCCTCTCCCCTTAGTTATAAAATATAATGCATGCTCATTACTAAACAACAATCAAAGCACAGAATGTGATGAGGTGATGCATTAAAAAAACAAAAGTACCCTTGTTCACAGTTCCACCTTTCCAGAAAGTTTTCATGTGATACAGTATATGTATGTATATGTAAACATATATATGTCTATGTAAACAGAATCACTCTATACATATTACTCTATAACTTGCTTGTGTTCACTGACTAATATATCTTTGGACATTTTCTTATGTCAGTATATATAAAGCTGACCCATTTCCCCCACACGCCCAATTCTTTTTAATGGTCACATAAAAATGGCTGTGAATTACAAATGAGTAATTTACTAATTTTATACCCCAGGGGTGGCCATTTATGCTGTCTGCATATTTTCATTAATACAAATGAATATCCTCAGGCCCCTATTTTTTCAACCTTATATTAGTATATCTATATGATAAATACCCAGAAGTAAAATTACTGGGTTAAAGGGTGTGTACATTTAAACATTGATAGATACTGACAAAAATCACATTCAAAAGCATGCCAAGTTTATTCTCCCGGAAACAGAGGATGAGCACCTGTCCTGTCCAAATCCTCGGCAACAATGGTCTTACTACATTTTCTGTTTTTCACCTTTACCAATTTCTTAGGTAGAAAATGAGTTCTTATTGTGTTATTTACATTTCTTTAATTTTCAGTGAGGTGTATCATGTTTTCATATGTTTACTGAACACTTGTAATTCTTTTCATGCCCTACTCATGTCGCTTGCAAATTTTTCCATCGAGTTCATTTTTCCTATTGATTTATTCAAGTTATTTGTATGTTAAGGAAATAACTCTTTTGTCTGATGTGCTGCAAATATTTTCCCCCTGTGGGTTGTCTTCTGACTCTACTGATAGTATTGTTTGCTGTCATGAATTATAAATTTATACATGGTTAAGTAGATCAATATTTTTCTTTTAGACTTTTTATTTGTGCCACAGTTTTAAGTGCCTCCCCCACTCCAAGATTATTTTTAAATGGTACCCACATCCCATCTCTTTCATTTCAGTCTTTTTAGTCGTCTGAAATTTAATTAAGAAGGGAGAAGGAATACTGATTTACTTTTTTCCCCTAGTGGCTGGAAGTTTTCCTAACATAATTTATTGAAAAAGCCATTTGTTCCCTCTCTGCTATGAAATATCATCTTTATCATATTATAAATTCCTAAATCATATACTAAATAAATTCTCTGTTATTGACCTCTCTGCTTTGGTGTCATCATAAATTATTTTAATTATGTACTTTTAAAATACATTATTTTGGGACATCTGTGAGCTTTCTTGGCAAGTTAATTTTTTTTCAGGTGAACTTTTTATCAACTTCCAAAATACTTTTCTTTGTAATTTGATTGGACTCAGATAGGTTACTGTGTTAGGAAGGCTTGATTTTTACTCACCCAGAGAGATGCCATGCTAGCCCACCTTTGCCTTGAGTTCCGATCACACTAACCTATTAAAAGGGGGGAAAAATTAGCAAAGGGAATAAGTCTAAGATTCCAAACACAGTAAATTCACCAACTCTTAATCTTTAATCCAGAAAACAGAACCAACATTCAAAAAGAAACCCCTTCCAGAAGAGGATGTGTCTTTAACATCAAGTAGCCCATTTGCTGAACAAACATTTACTGAGAGCCTACTGTATATAAGAGACGGACGGTGTTAGACCTGTGAAGGGCTCAAAAAGAGAGAGAAAAATTTTCTGACTTAAGGGGCTTACAAATATGTTTCCAGGAAAGCCAATTATGACTCATTTGAAATCCAGTAGAACTACTTTGATTGTTGACTTCTTTTAATCAGGATAAACCACCATGGTAGAGAACAACAAAAACACAGGAAATTGCCCCCCTCCTGCCCTCCATCAACATACAAGGAACCAGCTTGATTCCTTGTGTTTGACAGTGAAATCTCCATTTTCATTTTACAAGGCTCCAAGCCTACCGACTGTCACAAACAGACATGCCTGCTCTTGGACAAGGCAGTCCAGTCCTCCGTTGGACGCAGAGGGCAGCTCCTCCATGGAGCCTCAACTGGGAACCCATAAGTCAGCGCTATTCAAACATGCTGGTGTATCTCTAGGGTTGATTTAGAAATGCAAGTTGCTCCCGCCCATCCTGGGAACAAAATAGTCTAAAAATACAATGATAGCCCCAGAACAAAGTTCAACAGGAAATTACACCATTGGTCACTGAAAATATTTAGCCCTGTTTTTCTCAGGCTCTCTGTAGCGGAGGGCAGTGGGCTCTCTAGTTCCAGGGTCTAACACCATATATGTTCCTGTCTATACGTAGTGGATACAAGGTATCACTAGTTCTTGTTTTTTTGTTGTTGTTGTTGTTTTTATCCTTAGCCGAGGACATTTTTGCACTTATGTTCAGATAGAGTCGGGGGGGAGGGGTGGCGGGGTGGGACATCAATGTGAGAGAGACACATCGACTGGTTGCCACCCACACAACCACAACCAGGGCCGGGAACAAACTGCAACAGAGGTACATGCCCTTAGCGGGAACCGAACCTGGGACTCTCTGGCCTGCAGGCCGATGCTCCAACCGCTGAGCCAAACTGGCCAGGGCACTAGTTCTTGTTTTGCCTCTTAAAGCTAGACACAATTTCTCTGCCCCTCAGTTTCCTTACGTGATAAAAGGAGGAGGGCTGTTGCTGGCATTGAATACAATAATATGTATCATCATATCAGCTAGTTTTTTGAGCCCTTACTATGTGCCAGGTAATATAAAAAACACTAAAAGATTAATTTTGTAAAGCTAGACTTTTTTTTCATGTTTGCTCACTGGGGCACATAAGGCAATAAAAAAAAATTGCTCATAGAATGAATGAATGATTTAATATAAGCCTCAGAGCCCAGCCGGTGTGACTCAGTGGATTGAGTGTTGGCCCATGGACTGAGAGGTTCTGGTTTATTCCCGGTCAGGGCACATGCCTGGGTTTCAGGCTGGATCCCCAGTAGGGGGTGTGCAGGAGGCAGCCAATCGATGTTTCTCTCTCACACTGATGTTTCAATCTCTCCCTTCCTCTCTCTCTTAAAAAAAAAAAATCAATAAAAAAATATATTTAATATAAACCTCACAATAATCCAGGGTGCTAAGTATCACTAATAACATCTCCACTTTGCACATGAAGAAGGTGGGGCACAGAGAGGTCAAATAACAGTCCAGTCACACAGCTAGTGAGTAGGGACTGAAAGTAGGCAGCCATTCTCCAAAGGTATGACCTTAACCACAAGCTTCTACCTTACCCAAGTGGCTGCTCCATACACAGTCAAAGCTGATATTCAGTATGCGTTGGTACAGTATATTTTCTAAATTATTAACAATTATTACTGATGTAAGTTTTAAAAAATAAAGAATTACTCCTCAGTGGAGCCAAATGACCTAACAAGACAACTTGAAGCATCCTTTCCTGACAGGGATTAGAGGGGCTACATCATTTCCTTTTACTTCCTCCTGCATCCCTGTTTCTAAACAGATTCTCTACACAACCACATGGCTCTGGGAACAAGATTCTGGTTTTGACATCTTTAAATTCCCTTTCTTGTCAGTTTGAAGTTTTCTGCCTTCATGAAAGCGGATGGTGACATCTTTACAAAGTAACTTTTAGTGAGTTACATTTATTATGATGGTGATTTTAAAGAGTTGTAAATGAGGGCAAAGTCTTGCTGTCTGTGATCAGAAATCCGTGGAAAGAATTTAGCTCTGGTGGTGTGGTGCAACTTATGAGCAGCCAAAAGGGCTTCCAGCCTCCCCCCCGCCCCACTCCCTAGCCACAATTTCCTATAAAAGTATGGACATCTGCAATCAAGGACTCATATCCCCCACCTGCTGACTCCAAAGCCAAATGCCAGGGGAATGATTCATGCTGCAAGCAAAGAAAACAGTGAGCCCGGTTAAGAAAAAGCAAACTTACCAGACTCCCAACGCCCAGTATCTAAACACACTTTTCTTCTACCGCCTAAAAAAAAAAGTAAAACAAAGTAAACTGTCCCTGTGAAGAGGACAACGTGCTCACCAGGATGGGTGGGGTTCCTAGCAAGCAGAACAAAGCTTGGAGCCTGCCCCTCCCCTCCCAAGACCGCTGGACCCAGAGGACCCTTCTGACGCCCCGCTTTTCGAGAAGATTCCCAAGACTTTCAGGATTGGGAAGATAGAGATGGCCAACCGGATCCCTACTCTACCAGCTGCACAAAAAGTGAAGGGTCCAGGGCGCCGGGACAGCTGAGTGTCAGCTTGCACCAGGGGTGACCACAGCTGAGAGGCCCTCCCAGAGCAAGGCACTTTTGCTCCCCTGGGCGTGTTTCCTCTATTCTGAAATGTGGGACGTGGACTCCGTGCCCGCTGAGGCCCCCGGACCCTGCCCGGGACCCCGCGCGGAATTGGGCGAGTCGCGCGGCTGCACGCCGGGGCCGGACTTACCCCGCAGCCGGCCGGTGTGCCGAGTCCCGCGCGCCAGGTGTGCTTCCCGCGCGCTGCTGCTCCACTGCGGGTCCCCTGCCGGCCAGCGAAGGCGACCGCTGCTGCGACCGCACCCCTTCCTGCGGCCCCTCCTCCGGCCGGGCTCCACCTGATGGCCGGGGCCGGGGAAGGGAAGCCGCGCCCCTCCCCGCGGGGCTGCGGCTCGGCTCTCACGCCCTGCGCCCCGCGCCTTCGCCCCCGTTTCCCACCACTCTCATATTGAAACCCATTTCCTCGGTTTTCACTTGCATTAAGTTCTTGCTCAGATTTATTGCAACGCTGATCTTGTTCTAGGCACAGTGGATTCAGGAATGAGACAGCCTCACTCCCAAAGAGCTCATTGCTGGTGCAGATGGCGGACAGCGAACAGTAACAGCAGCCTGTAACTCTTACCTAGCATTTGACACTGTTCCAAATTCTTTAAATAATCTTACAACAACTCTGTAAGACAGATATATTATTACCCCCATTTCATAAATAAGGAAACCACCAGGACGCGCAGAGATTCGGTAACTTAAGCAAAGTCACATGGGGAGAGCTACATTTTCGAACCCAGGTAGTTCTGCAGTCCCTCAGCTAAGCGTGTAGGCTTTCTAGTATGAGGCTAAGAACCAAAGACTGGAGGGGGTAAGGTGGAAGGACATACTAGGCATTTGGAACAACAGAAGAAAAGGAGGCTAAAAATTAAAGCCCTGCTTGTATTGGGAAAATTATGAACAAGTGTGTGTTGAAGGCTGGAGTAGAAGATCCTAATCGCTACGATTTATTTGGTGTCAGGCCTTGAAATAAGTGCTAGATTCCATCACCATTTATCTTTAAGGCAACCCCAGGAGGTGCTATTTTTATTAGAACTTGTGGCAGAGAAAACTGAGGTTTAGAAAAGTTAAGTGATTTACCCACGGACACATAAGTAAAAAGTATTTATTTGACTGCACACTTCCTGGAAGGCATTTGCTAAGTGCTATGCAAGATTAAAAGGAAATGATCAGAGGTGGCTGGGATAGCAATGATTTCACAATCCAACTGAGGTCAAGACAAACTCACCTGAAACTAAAGTCAGTAATGCATGATGCGTTATAATTTTTGTATATAATGCTAAATTCTGAGGAAAGGACTTGAAACATTGTACCTTTAGGAGCAGAGAAACATCAAGAAGATTAGGATAGTCAGGGGTGAAGGCAATTGGAAAGATTTGAAAACTGTCATTTGAAAGAATCCTTAGTTTTTTTAAATTTTGCATTAGTGTGCCCCATATTTCTCAGTCATGGTGTAAGGTTGTCTGACTGCCATTACTGTTATTCTGAGAAAAGTTTTACTGAAAATATTACCTTCAAGAAAAGAATTAGGACTAATGAATTGTCATTTAGATGTTTGTAAACATTTGGTTTGGTTTATCTACGTAAGCTATCAGAATGTATTCTTTCCCTAGTCTTTCAGCAGGATAATACATGACGCCCCTTTAACCAACTGGACCTGGGAACCTGTTAGAAGCACAAAATCTCTCGGATTCTTCCCCAAACCTACTCGCTTAATAAGCCCTCCAGGTGATTCTGATGGACCCTAGAGCTTATGCACCACTGGTTTAAGAAGACATTCTTCTTTAAGGGAAGATCAGCTGTGATGGAGAAAGCGGAGACAGCCTTGCTTAAAAAGCTGGAGGGGCCAGCTTTGCACCAGGTTTATACATCGAGAGAGATGAGCTTTCTGCTGAGAAAGAAGATCTGACGCTGTTCTCACGTCTGTTCTGCATCCTAATTCCCACTCCCATTCACAGGTTGCCGCAGGAGACGGAGTCCCACCTCATCCTGGAAAATTCTGGGATTGCATGGGTGCAGACGGGGTAGTTACTGAGGGCCTGTTACTTATGCCAGACACTGAGTAATGCACTTACTTCACACCTACTCACTAACTGATTTGTCACTTCACAGGTTGTATGCCACAGCCAGGAAGTAACAAGGCTGGATATCCAGAAGGAAATGAGTAATAGGTGTTCATAATTGTTCCAGGCTCAGAGTTTAATCTCTTTGGTTTCAGGGCAGCAACTTTAAAATAAAATGCACCTTAACCACTTTTTAAATTTTTCTGGTTGTAACAACTGCTGGTTACCACCATTTAGACTAGAATCATACTGTAGTATGATTATAAAAGTAATATGTTTCCCTCAAAGGATGAATTCTCTCATAAGGAAATGTTAGATGATAATAATGGTAGTAATAATGATGAATGTTATGATCCCAGAGACAGGTTTATAGTCATCTGAAAGAAAATCCAGAAAATATTATTTGATAAACATTTTCACCATTCTGAATGCATAGAACTACCTTATAGTTTTATAAGGACCTAATTCTTATATATCACTTTTTTTCTCTGTTGAATGGAATAATTCAGGAGTCAACTATAAGATTTTTAGAACAAAGTTATCAAGGTGTATTTAAAATATATGGTAAAATGTGAGGGAAAAGCTAATAAGAGCAGATTTAATTGACCAAGTGGTTGTGGACATTAGATTTGTTTGCTCTTCCAGTGCTGTGCTGAGCGGCTTGGCAAGTGAAGCACTTTCAGGAAGTTTGCAAGCCAGGTGTTAAGCATGGCCATTGTTAAAATGAAAGTATATAAACACAATTGAATAAATTATGTTAGGAACAAAAGTAATCAAAATCAATCACTTCCTACTTATTTTACTATATTTTACTCTTACAGATACTCGAGGTTATTTTTGCCTATTATATCTATGTGATGGAAATATAAAGTTGTGTTCCTGTGCCTCTCTTCCCAACTCCATGTCCAGTGAAGTCATGCTGGTGGGTTTACTCGGCCCTGGTGGGGCAGACACACAGGAAAACCACCCAGCGCTACCGAGCAGACCTCTCCAGACTCCACAGTCAGTGTGACACATTTGTCAGCACTCCACTGGTTATAATAACGGGCAACATTAAAAAGGAGACATGATTTGAATTCAGGTGTTTAATTGTTTCTGAGATATATTAGAAAACTACAACCAAATGGCACTGAATTTAAGGACTGTATAAGAGTCCTGGCAGAAGAGAAACAGCATACTCAAAGGGTTTGAATAAAGAGTTTTAAAAGGGACTATTTATAGATGGTCGGGCAGGGTTATGTTAAGGAATCCACAGGGGCTTGAAGCGCCGAAGACTAGGAATGGGTTGAAATCATTACCACCTCTAGGTCTGCATGGACAAGGGAGGGACGGTGTTGCCAGAGCCTTGAGACCTGGGCTGTGGGAGGGGGCTGTCCACAGGACCTGTGCCCTGGCGGGCTGCAGGCATCATCAGAACCACAGCTAAGCAGTGGGGAGGGATGGACGCACCCCAGCTTCTCTCCCATCATTTGGCCGATGATCTCAAATAGAAGCCAAGGGGCAAAGGAGCCTTGGAGAAGCAGTTTGGGAAGTCAGTTTCCTGGAGCATAAATAGGGCAGAAAATCCGGGAGGAAACAGAATAAGCAGCATGAGGACTTTTGTGGGTCACTGTTATCAAACGTTCGTTCATTTTGGATACATTCCTTAGTGGGACATTTAAGGGAGAGATCTTGAAAATGGTTTTTAACAATTTATGGAAATTCTTCCTGAGACTGGGATTCTAGTAAACTTTTGTAACTTACTGGTCTTGGAATTTAATGGCCTTAAACCAAATGAGTCCAGGAATAACACTCTGCTAGTTTTTTAGAGAGTTGCAACATGGTTCTATTTTGTTGTAGTAATCCAGTGACTGAATTTTTCATGACAAGCATTGAATCCAAGTTATAGGAGCTTTGGGTTATTTTTAAGCAACACCTATTTGTGCTTGTGAAGGCCTCTGGCAAAGAGGAAATCCTGGGATTCAATGGAACTTCCCAAGAAAATTATGCAGGACAGTCACCTGGAACCATGTCAAAGGGTTGTTACAAACTGAGTGGGGTAGAGAATGTAAGAGAGTGGTTGCTCTTGATGGCCAGATGGGCCCACTATGTATGTTACTTGACACTGTCCCTCGCAGTGTGCCATTCTAAAGGGCTCCCACTTGGGAGTTCTCTCGGGCTCCTTAGGGGACAGAATCTCTGTTATACACGATGGTGTGAATGACAAGGCGGTACACAGACCTGACAAGCTCAGGAAACTACATGGCAGGTCTGACAAGCTCCGTGACCAGAAGTAACCACACGGGATGGTCTGAACACTTACCCTAAGTGGGCAGGTCATCTGCGTGCTCATATCCCAGGCCCACAGATTCTTGAGTGAAAGGCTCATCTTTACCTTAAAGGAACTCTGACTGTTCCTCTTGTGTATCTGGGAAATATACCTTTGAGATGTCCGAATAATTTTCACTCCAGATCCTTCAAAAACAGACCCACTGGCAGCAGAGGATGAAGACACCGAAACTCCCGTCTCCTGCTCGCACACCCTCTCTATTTGCTGTCATTGTGCGATGCTCACTGTCCTGTGTCCACTAATGTAAAGGAAGTGTGTATATCCCACTTTCCTTTATAGTCAGTCCCAGAGATTGCCCAGCTTTTTCTCCTACCTCCTCATCTATCACCGATAGATTTCATGTACCGTTTTTACTTTTTCTCCTTTGATTCTAAATGTATTAAAAGAACTATACAACTGCCTTTCTCTAGAGCATTTTCTCAATCCACTGAGATCTTGCTTCTGGGAATGTCCTCAAAATTTTGGCTCAAAGAAATTCATACTAACGTTTTCTACAGGTTTGAATGTTTTGGTTTTTTTTTTATCCTCACCTGAGGACATTTTTGCATTCATCTTCAGATAGAGCGGGAGGGAGAGAGGGAAAGAAACATCGATGTGAAAGAGACACACCGACTGGTTGCCACCCACACGACCCCAACTGGGGCCGGGGACAAACTGCAACCAAGGTACGTGCCCTTAGTGGGAACCAAACCCGGGACTCTCTGGTCCACGGGCCGACACTCTAACCGCTAATGTTTCTTTGTCAACATTTACTGGTACCTTAATATTAGGTTAAAACATATAAAACTACTGATATAGGACTATTTTTAACGTACAAAATCAACCATTTTATGGGGTTGAATCTAATGAGGCATTCTCAATATAGTCTCCCTTTTCTGCTCCCAGTATTTCTTCAAAACCCTCGTCTGTGAGATATTGCAAAATCTATGTGAGAACTCATTTTCTGCCACTTACTCCCAAGTTTCCTAAATATGATAGCTATGAAATTTCAGGTTTTAGAGAGCATTTTCATAGTTAATCCTAATAGTTCATAGATTGGTGTCTGATACCGCTTCTCCATGGGCCCAAGAGAAATGCACCGCAGGGCTTAAAGCCTGAAGTGAGGCAAGGGGCAGTCCTAGCAAATTGTGAGGAACTGAAGCTCATGTTAAGTCCCGGCAGCATCTAAGGAAATCCTAGGCTTGGTTGTGGCATCCTTTCCCAGATCTTACGAAAACATGCTTTCTCAAGTCTTGCTGAGTTTGCTAATGTACCATGAAAAGGCACCAACAGAGCCCTGCTGGTCACCATCCTTGGCAATATTTTTGTTTTTTCATATAAACCAATTGCACAGAGGGGGAAGGCACATGAACACACAGGCTTGCAGAATGCGGACACTGCCAGGGCTCAGCCCCAATCAGACTCGGCCCTTTTCCCCTTCGCCAGCCAATACCCTATTATTTGGTGCTCTGGTCATCTCCAGGGTGTATGGACACTTAACGAACCTTTGCGTGTGTATAAAAGCACATGGCCATTCTCACACTAGATCAAATATCCCGAGAAAGTCTGATGGTGGTACAGTGAGAATAATCATCTTGTTGTATTACACATGGAGATTTTAATTATTCTTCTTTGTTCTGCGATTCAGCTGATTGCAAGGAAAGAGCTATGATTATCTGGAGACGTGTAATTTATTCTTTATCATGCTCTTAGCACAGTTAGTATGTGTCTCAGATTCAATCCCTTCAGAGGGGCTTTCTCCAAAAAATGTTGCTGCAAAATAGCGAAACAATTTTTCCATCTTTAATCTTATGAGACAAATAATCTAAAAAGAGCACAGAAAAAAAAATGCAACCAGACTGTCATTTATTAATACAAATTTATATAGTGGCATATGCTATTGGAGAAATCAGAAATTCATAACACACAAATCGGTATTGGAAATACAAAAATCATTTGAGAGTCAAGAAATCAGGTTGACAGCACCACAAATGTTTTACTCAGTCTGAGCAGGTGTGTAGTACCCAAGAATAAAAAAATTCCTACAGGACACTGAGACTGAATGTCAGAAGACTGTGCAAACATATTCCAACACTATTTCCCATCCACCAGTAAGAATCTGCAGGAGCCCTCCCAGAGGCCTGGGGGACGATAAAAGGCAGAAAAATGATGCAGACTCTTCTTTCTTTTAACCTTCACCGCCAGCCAGCGTGTGATGGCAAATAGCAACCCCTGAGGGGTTTTGTTCCTTCTTACCTAAAGGCATGGTATAAAAGGTTAGTAAAACACACACAAGGCTTTAGTGAGCAAGTCAGAGAAATTGAAAGCAGTTTTGACTGAAATATAATCCCACAGCAGTCACCAAATTATCTGATCCCTAAATGAAGTATAAAACATAAACGAAATGAAAAATTCTGTATCAAAGGAGTCAGTCTCAAGTGCACATCTCATAACACCTGCTATGCAATGTCCTCCACTAGAGAAGCACCATATTCAGTCCTGTGTATGGGGGGGGGGGGCGGCAGGGAAGGGCAGAGAGGAAGGGGGCAGGAATATTCCAAGGGCTTTCCTTTCGCACAGATAGTTCACTCTCTCAAGGTCCTCCCAGGAAGCTGCCCTGGTCATGCAAGACCACCTATGTGAGGACCGCTAGGAGCACGTGGAGATCTGTCTCCATCGCTTCCCAACAAGCTTCATTCTGCCACCTGTCGGCACTCTTCCCATGCAGATGTCCCATTCTGTAGCAATGGAAGGGACGTGCAAGAAGGATATCTGAGCAAATGGAAAGGTGCCGCTTTAATGTGTATGCATCTGGCACGAGGAGCAGTTATAAATAATGGGCCAAATCAAAGTTGCTCTCTAAATGACTGGCTGTCCTTGTAGAATTAGCATTAACCCTCCAGATTGTTAGAAGATTCTGTGCCCATCTAGTGAGCTCTCCAGCCACGAGACACCAATTCTGGATGTTCATGAGGCGGGTACGTAAGTTCTGCCCCGAACTGCCTGAGCTGGTCTCAAGTAGCACCTGACCAGTCAGGCGTTTCCGGTTCTGGGCCCCTCAGTTCCTCCTATCTGGAAAACGTTACACTCATCTCAGAATGCTGTCAGACATTCCTCTGAATGGCCTGCTCTGGAGACCAAGTCACAGCCTCACCTCTTGCTCATACACTATTGTGACTTGTCTGTCCCTTCTTAAGACCGTGGCCAGATTCATGTCTGGGTACGTTGGTTCTTCTGTGTTCCAATGAAAAGATTATTTCAGAATCCAAGTGGAAGCAAGTGTTTGGTTTTCTCTACTTGCCCTTATAATATTGCCACCATACCCTCTCACCTCCCGCTCCTACATTTATTCCTCTATAACTCACCCATGACACCAGTCATTTGTTCACTCAACAAAGATTTCTGGAGTGCTTGTAATGTGCAAGGCACTGCTGAATATTCAAAGGCACGGCTCACCCAGGTCCTACGCTCAAGGAGCTTGGAGTCTGGTAGAGATGCCTAAAACCTTTCAGAGTTCATTCTTTCTAGCTTTTAGTACCAACGTGTTCCCAGTTTGGAATGTTCCAAAGAGCTTGGGTCGTTCTAATACAAATATTATGCAGTGTGAACGCTCTGTTATTTGCTCAGTGATTATGGTAAGCTATGCATCAGGAAGAGACAGTCTCACTCCTGAATAATGAAATGGGGTTTCCAGTTCAAAACAACATGACATGCATGCTTATGTTTTTGCCAGTAAGGCAGGAACCAAAAAGAAACACAAAAGCAAGTCGTGGGCACACAACGTGCAAAATCATTAAGCTGCTATTTGAACACTAAATCATTTTAAAGCCATGTGTTTATGGCCTTGTCATGTGCTGATATGGTAAAATAAATGCCTGAGCTACCAGAAAAGAACCCCCTAAAAGAGAAATCCCTGAAATATGGTACCAAGAATGATGCTTTTATCCGCTGTGAGTATTAGTAGGCTTCTATTAACTGATTTCACCCTGGCCTGCGCTTTTGCCTAATTTGCTTTATTCAAATAAGTCACTTACTTTCCTGAAACCCTAGAGAATAAAAGCCCTACAGCTAGTAAAGCACACAAGCTTGTCGATTATTGGACTGGGCAAAGCCTGGGGTAGCAGGAAGCGTGATAGGTTTTTAAAGCATCCATGGTGATGTAGGAAAAGGCCATGGTGCACTGATCTTGTTTTGCAGCATCCTTCAACAGGGAGGTTGTCTTGGCATGTCCTTGGTGCAGCATAAACTAGTTGGGCACAAGGACATCTTCCTGGGCCTGGGTTGCAGCGCATCACTAATGTGCTCTGAGATGCTTGCCAGGCCCTTCCTTTCCAAAGGTTTCAGTCTCCCCCTCTGTAAGGGGGGTTCTGCCATGCCCTATGGCTGACAACTGACAGGAGAGGCCCCAGGTTTCTCCTGGGACTTATAGAGACTAGAGCACTTTGAACCCCCAGTGAAAAGGGCTCTGGAAATGCACAGTGCAATTAGAGGCCATGGAGTGAGCGCCCGCTGTCAAGTGGATACAATGAGCAAATATGTGGCTGTGCTGATTAGCAGAGTTATGGATGGAATCCGGGTGTCAGCAGTTTGAACTCTGCTGTTCAGAGGCCCAAGCAGAAGAAAGCTGCAAGCAGGGGAGGAAACCAAAGGCCCTGAACCTGCTGTCTGCGATCTGCCCTGTTCATTCCCCAGTCCCCGCAGCTGCATGCGCTAACCTGTCCGCCTCCCGTCCTCGCACTCACACTTGCTTTCCAAGATGGGCCTTCCACAGGAGCAACTGCAGCGACTGCGAAAGGGAGCCACGGAAAGAACGGCTCCAGGACTCTGGGGGTCTCGGTGGTTCTTTGCTGAATGAGGTAGCTCAGTTGTGAGTTGATGCAAGTGATGTGTGCCTTCCGCTGCCCAAAGCTATAGTTTTCCCTTTTTAATCTGCAAGATTATAAAAATACCAGTATTTCCCCCCTTTTATAAAAACGATTTTAGAAAAAAAATACACATGGGTCTCCTCCATTAAACTTCCGTTCCATCTTGTAAATTGTTGTGAACTCGGACTTCCAGATTCAATTTTTTCACTTGCGCGCCTTTGAAGGCGTAGGCGCCGTCGGTGTCCCTCAGGATGTTGACGTTCCGCACGGTGCAGTACTGTCTGTTCACGTTCTTCTCCACCCTGTCGGGGCTCCTCTTGGGCACGTCGACCTTGGTGTTCAGAGGGTATTCCTCCAGAGTGTCCTCTGCGGGAGGCTTCTTCCTCTGCTTCCGGCACTTCCTGCTGATGAAACAAGCCACCAGAAACAGCAGCAGCAGCAGCATGATCGCGGCGAGCGCGCTGCCGATGGACGCCCCTGTTTGGGACAGAGAGGCGGCTACCACCGGCTCTTGCATCTCCAGATTCAGGGACTTCATATTGGTGCCGTTCTTGACCTGGTCCCCTTCATTGTCATAGATGAGGGAATCGGCAAGGGTCAGCCGGCCACTAGGGTCCACCAGGTCCCTTCGGGTGCGCCTCAGAGGGGCTGTGAGAGAGCGCTGGACCCGGGGCCCTGAGATGGTGTCGGGGCCAATGATGTAGATGACCTGCAGGTACCACTGGTGTCCTGCTTCCACCTGAAGGAGGAGGAAAACGGGACACAAACCGAGCATGTCATTGTTGCCACAGACAGCCTCTGATGGAAGGAAATGGAAAGACGGTTGCTACCACAAGCCTTGATAGATAAACGGTTTCATAAAAGCATTAGCAATGGTTGGTGTTTACCATTAGGGACTTCGGCCAAATACTATGGATTCCATTTTATTTCTAAATTAAGGTGATCTTGGTCCAGCTATTCACATCCTTTTCTCTTTCTCTATCTGGGTATAGAACAGTCCTAAGAATTTGCTTTCCATGGTCTCTTTAGCTGGTAAACGCCTATGATTTGTCGGTCTTCCTTGATTGCAGAGAAGCAACAGTATTAATAATCACATTTACTCCCAGTGACCTTTAATGGTTATGCTAATTTACTACTTATTGATGAACTTCAGCTAAAATAGAGTCATTCAACAAATCTTCACTAAACACTTACTCTGTGCATAATAAGCAGATACTTGCAAAAATATGCTAAATCTGAATGCTCCCTGGATCATCCCCTGGGCGGTTACATCAGCGGATATATATATATATATATATATATATATATATATATATTTATTATTATTATTAATTTCTAGTTAGGTAACTTTTTATTGCATGTTATGCTTGTGGTAATTTAGGCCAGAAACTGGCTTGTGCTGATGAGGTACTTGAGATGAACTGATACATTCATCTAATAAGTACAAATTGAATACCCATTGGTTCTAAGCATTAAACTAGGTTCAGCAGATATTTTATTGCCATGTCATCTGCCCCCACTGAAACCCTCCATGGTTTTGAACTAACTTCCAAAGAGTGATGTAGTTCTGAAATCTAAGGTCATAGATTACTATTTGGAGATGGAAAAAAAGCGGAATTTGATCTTGGAAGTTCTTGTTTATCACTGGGACTTAGAGTATTTTTGCTTATCATATACTAGTAATCCTTGCCATTCTAAATTATTGTATTGTATTTATGATTTTATGAAATGTTTTCCACATGCTTGCGAAAAGGAAGCCACAAAGGCAGGCGATAAAAAAAAAAATTAGGGAAAACTAGAGTGTCGTAGGCACCTGGACGCACACAATGACAAGCGACTGAAAGCATATTAAATTGTACTGTGGCTTGGCTGTCCTGGCGAGAGGTGGGGGATGTGGGTGAATGATGGGCTCAACCACAGTAAACAGCGCGTGCTGGCAGCGTGCGGTATAGAGACTGGCACCAGGTGACGTGCCTTCCTTTTGGGACCTGTGGCGTGGCCGGTCCTACGCTTCTTTTCTTCTCACCACACTCACCTTATACAGAGCATCTACTTTCAGAGTAAAGCCGTCCACACCCGGCATGCTACTGACCACGTGGAAATCAGGCAACTCGGAAGCAAAGTGGGCCTCAAAGGGTACGTCGTGGAAGTACTTATCAGTCACCTCTGGCTGACTGCGGTCCTAGATTTTCAGGAAAAAAAAAAATTATAAAGATGGAGCCATCGAACTGGCAAGGAGCAGTCGCTGGGAGGAGAAAGGTACTCTCCCCTCTGCCCGGGTGGGTCGGCAGAGTACATGCGGCAGAAGCCCTCTCCTTAGGTCGACCGCTGCCTCTCACACCCACTGCCCTCTTCAGGGAGGACACTGGGTGGCCTCTGTGATCTCAATACACAGAGGGGGATGTCCTGAGGGATAGCCTGGACAAGTAATTCTCGAGCTATTTGCTCTCAGGACCCTTTACACACTTGAAAATTAAGGACCCCAAAAGTCTTTTGTTTATGTGGTTTATATCTATCAGTATTTGCTATATTAAAATTAACACTGAAAAAAAAATTTAAAATACTTATTTATGAATTCATTTTAAATGGCAATGAAAAATCCATTACTTGTTAACATAACTAACATATATTTTTTAGGGAAAATGCTTATATTCACCCCACCTTCCCAAAAGAGAGCTGGCATTGCCTTACATTTTTGCAAATCTCTGGAAAAGAACTTGATTCTCATAACTTCCATAGTCAATCAGTTGTGAGATGTTGTTTTGGCTGAAGTAGCTGAAGAAAATGACCTCACACAGCTATGCAGTTTAAAAGGGAGAATGCTTTAATCGTTTTTATCAATAAGGTGATAAGTGGCATTTTTAAAAGACTAGTTACAATGTGGAATCTGAAACCGTATCAATAAACCTTGCATGCTCTCTACACTCATGAGGGAATGAGTGTGAAAAAGGCAAGTGTCCTCATATTGTTATGAAAGTAGTTCTCACCTTGTGGACTCCCTGAAGGAGTATTGAGGATGTTCAGGGGTCTCTGGACCACACTTTGAGAAACACTGGGCTAGACTTTCCTTTTCCTGGGGCAGCAATAATAGCTTGTCTGGTTACCCAGCATAACCATCAGATTTGGTAATATGTACTAGAATTCAGCTGATCAGAGAGACATAACAATAACAATACAAAGATATACATACATATATACAGACATGCATATACATACATATATATATACACACACACATATGGTTTTATATATATATACACACACACACATATGGTTATATATATATATATATAACCATATGTGTGTGTGTGTATATATATGTATGTATATGTATATATGTGTATATATGTATATATATATGTGTGTGTGTGTATGTGTGTGTGTGTGTGTGTATGTGTGTGTGTGTGTGTGTGTGTGTATATATATATATATATATATATATATATATATAAACCATCCAGAGTAGGGTTCTATCAGCTTTAGACAGAATTCAGAGCTGAGAAAATCTACTCAAGTGTCAGCTTTTTAACACCAACAGTTACGTACCAGCAGCAAGAAT
Source organism: Tadarida brasiliensis (assembly GCA_030848825.1). NCBI lineage: Eukaryota > Metazoa > Chordata > Mammalia > Chiroptera > Molossidae > Tadarida > Tadarida brasiliensis. The sequence goes on along the minus strand of CM061257.1, from coordinate 55,353,432 downwards.
CTGTGTTTTAGGTGTTTGTTGGGCTGAATGCACCCATACTGTGGCCCTTCATTGTAGATTGTCCCCGTGGGATCAAAGAAAGGCACATAGCCATCCTTGCCAGTACAAAGATAGACTTTCTCCAGCTGGAGTTTGTAAGCAGAATTAAGGTTTTGTTCTGGATTCCAAAGTACTCGGCCATAAAGGATTTGACCTGGAAAGATTGAGAGGCATTAATTAGGTCAGACTTTAAGATTAAAGAGGAAGAAATGTCAGGGGTAAAAAGGATTTAACACACTCTCTTGGCGTCTAAAGTACCTCTCTGTAAAGAGCTCTATGAATCCACGTTCCTCTAAAATACACATTCATTCATTTATTGCTTCTTTTATTCAACACATATTAATTAAGCATTTGAGGTGTGCCAAGCACTCTGTTATGTTCAGGGGATACAAAGGTGAGTGAGATGCAACATAACAAACATAACAGCTAAGAAACTGCTAAAACATCTGACAGTTATCAAGCTCATACTATTTGCTGGGTACTGTACTGAGTCCTTCCCATGTAAGAATTCATGCAGTACCGACAATTTCACAAATGAGGAAATCGAGGCACTGAGTGGTTAAGTGACTTGTTGAGGGTCACAAAGCTGGTAGTGGTGAGAGTGGGATTCAAAGTCAAGGTACGCTGGCTCTAAAACCACACTATTAACCACCACAACACTATGTTGTTATCAACCACAATAGAGGATGGTACATAATGCTAAATGAGCATATAACTGAGCACAGAGACGTGCCTGGGGAGAGGTATGGAAGGGTTTAACAAGGAGATGCTATTTGAGCGGAATCCTGAAATATGAGTAGGGTTTGTCAGACAGAGCATTTGTGGTGAAGGCAGAGGCAGAGAGAGCATTCTAGGCTAAAGAAACTCCAGTACAAATACAGAATGCCGGGAAGGCATGAGTCCCGGGCACTGTGTCCTTAGGGTCCGCTATGGCAACAAGTTCTTTACCTACATTATCTTATTTAATCCTCTCATGAGCCCAAAGATACAGGTTCAATTATTATCCCCATTTAAAATAACTTGTCCCATGCCTGGCCGGTGTGGCTCAGAGGACTGAGTGTTGTCCTGTGGACTGAGAGGTCCCAGTTCGATTCCCGGTAGGGGGCGTGCAGGAGGCAGCTGATGGAGTTTCTCTTTCATCGATGTTTCTCTCTCTCTCCCTTCCTCTCTCTCTAAAAAATCAATTAAAAACCCAAACATATACAAAATAATAAAATAACTTGTCCAAGTTTTCCCATCTGTGACCTGAGGGGCAGGAGTTGAGCACAGATCTGCACAGATCGTCCAGAACATTTGCTCTGTGGCAGGTCAGCGTGACTGGGCCGGAGGAGGTGCAGCTGCAGCAGGACAGACTCCTGTGAAGACACTCGTGGTGCTGAGGACGCTGGACTTCGTATGTAAGTGACAGGGAACACTGGAAGGTTTGAAGGAGGGGCGTACGATCGACACGCCTGGCCTTCAGGAAACGGGACGGAGGAAATCAAAGACAAAGAGCCGCAGAGATCAGGTAGGGGCTCCTTTCCTTCTCCAGCGATAGATGCCTAAACTGCAGCTGTGAGGCAAGGGGACGGACTGAAGAAATGTCTAGGAGTCGGAGTCCATGCGTGTGAGTGACAGACGGGAGGTGGGAGGGGAAGAGAAGGATAAGCCTGAAGTCTTCTCCTGCGGCACCTGGACCGTGGCGATGCAGTCAGAGGGGCAGCGGACGGGGGAAGCACGTTTGGAGGGAGATAGGCCCAGCTCTAGACATCTCTAGGTGTCTGAAAGACAGCCACTGGAGAGGCCGGGTAGCCCAGACTGCACGTGGAAATGAGGGGATGAAGCTCAGGCGAGGCCAGGGATATGGTCAACTTTTACGGAAAGGCTGTGGAGGTTCCGAGTAGACGGACGGGACAAGCCATGGGAACGGCCAGAGGTCACCCTGAGGGGAGAACAGAGGGGCCAGACACGGAACCTGTGGACACCAGCACACGTCGGGCAGAGAACAGAGTCCCCGGGAGGGGTGAGGAGTGGTCAGAGAGGCAGGACGGTGGCCGGTGAGGCGGGTGCAAAGGGAACCAAGCAGGAGAAACATGTCAATCCATGGACGTGGTGTCAGCGACAAGAGAGAGCGCTGGGCTGTGGTGGGACACGTCCAGGGATGGGCCGGGGCAGTGACTGTGGAGAAAGGCGTGGAGACCGTGTAAGCTCACCACTCCTTTAGGAAGTGCCTCAAAGAAAAGAAAGGGAGAAAATGGGCTGACCTTTGAAGTGGAGGTAGGGTTGAGGATTTTTATTTTTAATTTTCCTGTTAAGGGCAGGACTTGAATGTGTTTTTAGGATGAGAGAAAAAACTCAGATAGGAGGAGAAGATAAAAAGTATGAAAAAGGCAGAAGGGGTAATTAAGAGGAGAAAAGCAAATCTTGAATTAATTTAGTCATTCAACAAATACTTATTGAGCACCCAGGCACTGGCGGTATGGTGTGCAAATTTTTTTTTTATGTCCTCTCCCAAGGACATTTTTTTGCATTTATCTTTAGATAGAGTGGGGGGGGGGGGTAGAAGAGAGAGAGAGAAACATTGACGTGAGAGAGACACATCGACTGGTTGCCACCCACACGACCCCAACCGGGGCTGGGGACAAACTGCAACCGAGGTACGTGCCCTTAGCAGGAACTGAACCCGGGTCTCTCTGGTCCGCCGGCCGACACTCTAATCGCTGAGCCAAACTAGCCAGGGCTGGTGTGCAAATTTTTTATCACAATCTCTGTTCTCAGGGAAGTTATGGTCTGCTGGTAGGGATAGGCAATAAATAAGTAAAGAATATATAATGTATAAAATATTAAAAATGTGATCAGTACTATAAAAATGAATAGTGTTCTGTGAAAGTGAAAAGTCTTACGTTAGACTGTCTGGTGTGGTCAGGGAGAGGCTCTCTGAGGAGAAAACAGTAAGCAGAGAGCTGAGGAGAAGAAAGAGCTAGGCGTCTGAGAAGTCAAGGGGAGCATGTATGGGGCAAGGAGGGGCAGAGGAACCCTTTCAGTGGAGAAGGCGTGATGAGAGTGCTACACGTCTGGCACACCTCTGAGGCTGGCAGGCAGTGGGGTCACACTGCACTCTCTCCGAGGACTGGAGAGAGAAAGCAACGGACCCAAAGTCAGTGTGTTAGAATCTGGCTGGAAACTCCAGTCCTCTGACCACTCAGACCAGTGCTATCCCACAGTGTGACACTGCCGATAATTACACTGCCAAGTACATGATCTCATTGTGAAACGACATGAAGGAAGACGATGGGTCTGTTCCCTGACTACACATTGGCTTCCCTGGCATCAGCCCCAGGGAAATCCTCACTGGCAAGTTGACTGAAAGCTGATGGGCAGAGATGCTAGTCCAGGGGCTTACCTGAAAACTTCTCAAATCCAACCACAGCCTCTTTGAGCAGGCAAAGGACACAACTCACCTTTTGAGAAGGCTCCCTTGTAATCCATTTCTGCCAGTGACATATCAGATGTGTGGGGATCCATTAGAAACACTTTCTCGTTGTTGCAGAGCTGAAATTCAGTATTGAGAGAATACACCACTGGCACAGGGCGGTTGGTCTGCTGGAACGCAATGGGTATCAGGAACCTAAATGTGGAAGAAACAAGAGCTCCCTGAGAGCAGGTCAGCCTTGCACGTCATCGAGCGGCCCTCCCCTTCCTGCCCTCCTCAGGACGGTGAACAGTGCTTCGTTGCAGGTACTAAACAGTTACTGAATAAAGAGATGTGTATAGGACAGGAACTTTATCAGTTTGGGTCATTCCGAAGTTACTATCCTCTTTTGAACAGGAATCATCTAATTCATCTTCAGTACTCCTTGCTTTTCCTAGCCCTGTCATTCTGTAGGTCCCCCAAACTGCTCTTCAATTGCTAAAGGAATCACTGCCGTGGTGCCCTGCCTAGACTCCTCCTTCCCAGATCCGCATGACTCTTATTTACCCTATGTCCCACTCTTCAAGGCATCGCTAGACAACACTCTTGCCTCTCCTGTACTCCACCCTCCCTGGACTTCTTCTCAGTCTTCTGCACCTGCTCCTTCCTTCTCTGCCTCTGGCGGTAAGGGCTCCTCCAGCCAGACTGGCTTTCTTCCAGTTCTCTATTGCCTATTCTCTACTGCCTTGGGGCTCTTTTATTCAACACATATTCACTGAGCTTTTGTTATGTGATAGACATTGTTCTCCTAACGCAATGCATCTGTGAACAAGGTCCTCAGGGAGGTTACATTCTAATAGGGAGATATAGTTAATAAACAAAATAGGTTCAAAAGTAATACAGTACACTAGAAGGTAACAGGTAATCAGGAGAAAAATTATGCTAGGAAGTTGAGTTGGAAATTTTAAGTATGGAAGTCATGGAAGGCCTCAGTGAGAGGAAAACATTCATGCAAAGGCTTGAAGGAGGCAAGAGAGTAAGTCATGGGGCTACTGGAAGGAAGCTGTCCAGGCAGAGGACGCAGTAAGAGCAAAGGTTTGGGGTAACACCTGTGCCAATACACTAGAGGAACAGCCAATTAGCTAGAATGACTGAAATGAAGCTAGTGAGGGCGATGAGACCAGAGAGGTCACCAGAGGCCACATTGGCCTTACCCACACGGTGAGGACGTCAGGTTTTACTTAAACTGTTGGAGGGTTTGAGAAAGTGAGTGGGTCTGCTGTGTGGAGAACAGCCTGGAGGGTGGGAGCAGGGCGACCTGTCAAGGTGACTGCAGTGATCCAGGTAAGTGCTGACAGTGGTTCTGACCAGGGCAGTTGCCAAACGGCCGTGATAATGATTTGATTAATATATTTTATAGGGGATGCCCATAAACTTTGTGGACAGATTAGCTGTGGGGTGTTAAGAGTCCCAGAGTAAGAGAGGCGCCAAGGATGTCCTGAAGAATTTGGGTGAAAACACCCTGACAAGGTGTTGGCAAAAAGTTTTTCTGTAAATGACCAAATAGTAAGTATTTTAGACTTTGTGGCCCTGCAGTCTCTGTGGCAACTAATCCATTCTCTCTGTTTTTGTAGCATTTAAGCAACCACAGAGGTTATGTAAACGAGTGAATGTGAATGTATCCCAAAATAAAACTTGACCTACTAAATCAGGCAATGGCATGGAGTTGGCCTGTGGGGTGTAGTTTGCCAACCCTGGTCTGAAGGTGGGAGCTGCTCTCACCTGAGATGGGAAATGGCAGGAGGCATAGAGTTGCTGGAGGAAGATGAGGGATTCAGTGACAGGCATGCTCAATCTGAGAGGCCTATAAGGGAGCCAAGTGGAGATGCTGAGTCGTCAACCTGAAGTTTGAATTTCAGAGGTAAGCACTGGGCTGGAGGTGCTCCTTTGTATGTAAAACTGTGAGAATGAATGGTGAATGAGATCACCAAGTGACAAGAGGGAGAAGAGAGACTGTTTACGCATGAGACAGGGCACTCTAAAATCAGACTATGGACCCGAGAAGGAACCAACAGAGCCAACAGTGAAGAAAAGCTGGTGAGGTGGGAAAAAAACCTCCAGGGCATGATACTCTAGATTATTGAAGAAAGTGCTTCAAGAAGGAGACAGAACAGCTATTGACTGCTGCTATGGCGTCACAAGAATGAAGACTGAGACTCGACCCTTGATCTCTAGTAAGGCACAGTCACTGATGACCTTGATAAGAGCAAGCTGGGTAGAAGGTTGTGAGCAGAAGCCTGATGAAGTGTGCTCAAGAGATGATGGAAGGAGAAAAATTGGAAACTGTAAATCTAGGCAATCCTTTAGGGACATCTTGAAGGAAAAGGAAGGAAGGAAAAAGGAAGGGTGTAGAGGGAGAAATGGAGTCACGAAAGGATTTGTTTTGAAAGATGGGAGAATTTGCATATTTTTATGCTGGTTGGAGTGATTTATAGAGAGGAAAGAATTGCCTGTGAGATGTTCTTTGTAAAGTGGACAAGAGGGTGGGGTTCCACTGCGTGATCGGAGCAGCTGGCTTTGGATCAGGGCTAGGACTGTTCACGCCCACTGACAGGTGTGTATGCACAGACCCATGAAGGTGGGTAGGTATGATGGTATATGTGAATTACCTTCTGATTTCTTCTGTTTCCCTGGTGAAATAGGACACAAGGTAATCAGCTGAGGGTGAGGACAAGAGATGTAGCAAGTTTGAGTGGGAAGGAGAAGAAATAAAATACTTGAGAAGAAAGAGTGAAATCACTGGTTAGGGGACCATCGCACTTTGCTGGGAAGCTCTGGGGGCTGACTTGAGATTAGTAGGAATGCATTTAAAGTTTCCTGACTTCGACCTTCCTGAACATTCTGCTGGAATATTCTTCCCTCCTCTATCCATCCTCCTTTGCCTAGTTAACTCTTCGTTATCCTCCAGATCTCAACGTAAGCACTCCTTTCTCTACAAAGCTTATCCCCTTTCTTTTCCCTTCCAGGCTAGGTCAGACCCCTGATCATGTTTTCATTACACTGTGCACTTTTCTTTTCTAGTACTTATCATGGTTTGATATTTCACTGTGTCACTATCGAATCAAAATCTGGTTCACTCATTACAGGTTCCATAGCCATGGCCCATATCTATTTGCTCACCATTGTATCTTCAATGCTAGCCAAGCTCCGGACACATATTTGTTAAAGAATAATGCATGAGTGATCATTTCAATGCTTCACTCCTCCAACAGAGTCCATCTGACCATTTCTTACTTTTAGTTGAAGTTGCTCCCGTGGGTAGATTTGAGAGGGTTGGAGAAGGAACATGGGGTGTAAGAGAAACCTACATGAGCCAGGGCTGACCCTGCTTCAACGGCTTTGATATAAGTTATATTTGATTCAGGGGAAACGTTTTTTCTTGCTAATATTGGCATTACCAGAATCCACAAAGTGCCTAGCACACAGGACACTGAATAAATATTTATTGATTAAATAGAATGAATAACGGGCTTGAGACGGTGATGATGACGATGATTTATAAGGTTAGAATGTTGACAGACCTCACAAAATTGGGCATAATACGAAATACTGTTCTTGTGAACTGAGTCTGAATTCCCTGAGTCTCGATGGTTTTTTGTGTTATTCTTCTACTGCATCCACATAGAGCCACACAGATGATCCACAGAAAGGTTAGGCCCCGGGGAGAAAGTCGCTCTGGGAATAATGGGGAAGGATTTCCAACCCTGAAGCCTCAGCATACTCAACAACACCCTTCCCCTGCAGCTGCCCTCAGCCACACAGCACTGAGCCTGCAGAGAGGCTGTTCCTTCTGCCGTTTTCAAACATTGTTCCTGTCTTGTCTTTAAACAAACAAACAAAAAAATCTGGCACCTACCCTGGAGAAACTCTTCTTTCACATATACACTGAAAGACACTTATGATATTCTTTGCAATAGAGAGAATCTGGAATTACAAGCTAAACAGAGTGGTCAGATAAATTGTGGGATACTCTACAAGGAATACCTTAATTCAGTGAAAACCAAACCACAGCTCCATGGACCAGCACCAATGCAGACTCACCTATGAACCAACATAGGATTCACTGAGCAAAAAAAAAAAAAAAAAAAAGCTGCAGAGTGAATTTATGCCATCTGAATCTTTTATATAGAGTCCAAAACCATGAAAAGCCACGTAGAAGTCAATGAGGTGAACCATAAACCCAAACAAGGGAAGATCAATACAGATATCAGGCTAGCGTTACCGCCGTCGGGAGCTAGAGGGCAGTGCAATCGGTAGGGGCACTGAGAGTATCTAAAAGGTACTGGGAATGTTCTATTTTTATTTTTTCTGACTCCATTTGTTATAAAATGGAAATGACAGTACCAACCTTGTGGGGGACCACGGTAGTGAGAATGAAATGTTATGAGCTTGGTACAGAGCCCACCACCTGGTCTCCGCTGCACACGTTGTTGTCAATATCACTGGTAGTTATTATTCTTCACTTTATCATCTGTATCACAGCCCAGGGGATATTCCATCCATTGCCGTTGAAATTCATGGTAATGTTCTATTTCTTGAGGGTTTATATATATACTAGATATGGTGTTCTGAATATCTAAACCATTTCACAATTTAAGAACTTTGATACGTGAATAAAACTCCCCAGCATATTTCGTCCGATTTTTGCCCTTTATTCTTTCTTACTGCAGCCAAGCACCACCTTCCTGGTCTCCTTCCCGCCCATGGGCAGCTGAGCATGCTGACCAGCATCACTCCCGCCACTCCTCTGGAGACTGCAGCTTCCGTCTGGATGACCATCCGGTACCCCAGCCTCCAGTTCCTTGGTGGCCTCACCCCCCAAACAGCTGTTCTTTGGAGACACCTGCGCTTCACAGTCCTACTGTGTGCCACCTCCAAAACCTCATTTTCAAACTCCTCACTTCCAGAACTAGCCCCTCCTCTCTTTCCAGCTCTCCTCTGCGTTGACACCCACTCCTTAATGCTGCAGTCACACCAGGACCTCTCTGACTACTTTTACCAGGATGCAGAGGAACTGAAACTCTGACACACTCATGATGGGAATGTACACACCTTGTTACATATTTGCAAACACTTCAGAAAACAGTGTGGCATGTTCCTAAAATGTTAAACATACATGATCCAGTCATTCCCTTCCCAGGTATTTACACAAGAAAATAAAAAGCATATGTCCATATGAAGGCATATATATAAATATCCATAGCAGCTTTATTTATCATTGCCATAACTTGGAAACAACTCAAATGGCCATCAACCCATAAATCTACAAACAAATTGTAGCATATCCACACCACGGAGTACAATCAAGCAATAACAGGAACGAAATACTGATACACAACATGAATGGATCAAAATAATCATGCAGAGTGAAAGAAGCCAGAGAGGAAGAATGTGTACTGTATGATACCATTTATATAACTTTCTAGAAACACAAACTAATCTGGGAAAACAGAAAGCAGGTCAGTGGGTGCATGGGGTAAGGGGTGGTTGTGGGAGGATGAGAGGGAGGGAGAATGAAGAAACTTTTGGAGAAAATAGATGTATTTACTATATTAACTGAGGTTAGGTTTCACAAGTATATGTACAGTTGACCCTTGAAAAATGTGGGGGGCGCTGACCCCCATGCAGTTGAAAATCTGCATATAACTTTTGACTCCCCCCAAACTTTACCAATAGCCCACTGTTGACTGGAAGCCTTACCGATAACATAAACAGTCAATCTACACATATTTGGTATGTTTTACATATTATATACTCTATTCTTATAATAAATAAGGTTGAGAAAAGAAAATGTTATTGAGAAAATCATAAAGAGAAAATACATTTATAGTATTTATTGAAAAAAATCCACATATAAGTGGACCTACTCAGTTCAAATGTGTGTTGTTCAAGGGTCAACTGTATACGTCAAAATGTCAGATGGTAGACACTATAAATATGTGCAGTTTACGTCAGTAATATGGTAATTTAAAAACAACCCACTTGGGCCCTTAGCACTGCTGACGTGCTGCTACTGATCCCTCGAGTGTACTCGCTTTCCCCTCTCTGAGACGACCACCACTCCCTCCTCCTCCAACCTCAGGGTTCCTCGCTTCCAGCTAATGCTCGGCTTCTCACTTCATGGAGAAATAGATTCAACCCAGTATCTACTTTGTCGTACTTACCATCTCAATCTACTAACTCCCTCTCCACTGTTTCCACAGACTCTGCCTGCCTTCCCCTGGCAGTGATGAGCTCTGTTTCTAGCTAAGGCCAGTCCTATCCTGGCTCTGTCCCCTGCCCTACTCAAGGGCTGGGCTCTGCAGGTTTTCCTTCTCCTGCTGCATCAGTGAATTTCCCGTCATAGACCAATAGGGTTATTCCCACCAGCATACAAGCATCCTGAAATATTTTTCAACCTAAATACAAACAAATAAAACCTTCTTTGACACCTCATGTTTCCAGCTACTGCCTCCATCCTCTGACTTCCTTTACAATAACACTCTTATGCACTGTTTTTCCCTGTTGACCCCACTTTCTTGCCTCTCCCTCCAACCCACTCCAATCAGGCTTTGTCTCCCTCAGTCCACTGAACCTGCCCTTTGTCACGATCATCAGTGACTTCTGTATCACCAAATCCTATGGCCAACTCATTCTCTTAGTTTGAAAGCCATTCCAAATTGTCTTCTCTCTGTAGGAATGTCAAATTCTGTCCTCAGCATCTTTTCTCAGAAATGTTTTCAATTCCCTTTGCTCCGCTCCTAGAAAGGGAGCATTAGACTAGAAACTGCCGGAGAGCAGAGGTTGCTTTAATCCTCTGCTAGAATGTCCATGTCTAGGCCAGAGCAAAGCACAGAATAAGAGCTGACTAAATACTGGCTGAATGACTGAACATTGGTACAGCTCAGTCTCAGGGCTGAGGTGGGTACGAGCTGATGCATAGTTGGTTCTCTCTATTTGTTAGAGTCACGGTCTGTAAAGTCACAATGAACACTGAGTTAGTGAACACTGAACACTGGGGGAAATACAGAGCAGAGTTCCTGCAGCCTCAGGTCCCAACATCGTCATCAACTGATCAATACCTGACCTTGTCTTATGCATGTTTCTGTTGAAAGACATCTTACGTAATATATATTGTTGATTCGTTAGCACAGAATTCACGGCGACAGCCCTGAAGGCCATGCCTGACTCTCTGAAAGGTACATCTCAGCCTTCCTGTTTGTAGGGACATGGGACAGCACCTCAGCACTCTACCTGGGAGCCACTTTACACAAGGGAATCACTGACAAAAAGCACAAAGAACCCAGACCACGTGGCACTAAGCAGACAGAAAAGGACACGGGTCCCTAGCATGAGCTGCACACGCCCTCAGAGTGCGGCCGTGCTCACCTGAGTGGGGTGTGTGTCAGGGGGCTCAATATTTTGCCACTGTGCCCGTTCTTGAATGACCGTGAAAGCACCCCCAGCACTGGTTTTGGGGTTACAAGTAAGTGGTAGCCAGTAGGCGAATTCATAAGTAATGAGGATCAACACTCTTCCTACCTTTCCGGGGCGTGTGCAGTGCAGGCCAAAGGCTTCTCTCCCGGGTCAACCCAGGGCTGCGTGGGCTGCACGGTGCAAGGGACCAGGAAGATGGTGTACTCCCCCGAGTAGTCCTTCCTGCAACGCAGAGCAGAGGCGAGTCAGAGGGAACAGTTTACCGAGGACGCCCTCACCCAGAAACACGGAGCTCGAGGAACAGCGCAGGTGGTGCGCCTGCCCCCATCTAAGAGCTTTACGCGTCTGCAAACACAATTTTCAGAATTCATCACCAATTATTCCAATCTCCAGAGTGTTATCCAGGTGTTAAACAGAGCCACTTTCGTGTATTCACGCCCTTTTCATGAGGAAAGCTGAGAAAGACACACTGTTTATCAGAACCTAAAAGGCTCAGGTGAAGACACGGCCGAGCTGGCCACTTCCTGCAGATTTCCAGCAACTTGCTGGGCAGCTGTTGTTGTTTTTTTTAGTATTTTTTTGGTTGACTGACACCCTGTTCAATGCATTCTCAATTGCAAAAGCTTTATTTGTTACCATGTAACCAGGTCAGGTCGTTCTCATAGGACAGGCAGCCCGCCCAGCCCAGGGAAGGCCCTCCGCGACCTCGCTGGCATCCAGTTTTCAGGCTCCTCTGCCCAGCTGCAGCCCCAGCCCTTTCCGAAGCTGGAGAACAACATCACTTCCCACAGGAGACTGCTGTCTGGGGACTTCCCTGGTGACAGTGGGGTGAGGACTCCGTAGGTCAGCACACCGAGAGCCGAAGCCTTTGTGCCCTCACCGACTTCATTTCCCACGCTTGTCACCCAGCAGCAGCACGGCCCTGGCAGGCTGCCCGGGAGGCAGACACCCGGGAGCTTCAGGGAGAGCCTTCGAGGGCCTCGGGAGGCTGCCATCCGTTGCAAGAGGCGTGCAGGGCTGTGAATCTTAATTATAACTGCTGTGAGCCGTCGGTGGACAGTCCTCACGCCCACGTGCTTATTCTCTGACCATTTCGTTTGTATTATTTATGTCTATTTAGGACTAAAGTGATAGCACAGATTTGGTAAAAAATATATATATAATTAAATACAACTTTTATGGGACATCCTGGGGTCAGCCTAGTGGAATGGCACAGGGTGGAAACTGGGAGACAGTCTGACCCGGGCTTGGCTTTGCCTGCGCTTCGGTTGTATGATTTCAGACAAACCACGCGAACTCTCAGGGCTGAGTCTCTAAGCCCCTTCGTGCCCTGCCCTCAAAGTCTGTCTGTCTGTCTGCAGTTTCCCCATCTTCCTATGAAGATGTTGTACACCAGATTTGAATTGCATGCAAATGGACATGTATAATGTGAACAGTAACCAACCCTTAATTAATAGAAAGACTTAATTAGGCAGAACTGTCCTTGCCTGACCCTGGCTTTCAAAAAGTCAGGCCAGATTACGTCGCTCCTTTGCTCAAACCCTGCGGGGGCTCCCACTGCACTAGAGTAAAAGCCACAGTCCCCACACTGGCCTACAAGGCCCACACCATGGCCCTACCCCACCTCCTTACTCCTTTATGGCCCGCGACCCTCCTCCTGGCTCACTGCACTCCCGCCACTCCAGCCTCCCTGCCGTTCCCTGAGCACGTAGAAATGCAGCCACCTCAGGCACTTGGTCAGAACCCTCTTCCCCCGATCATCTGCAGAGCAGACTCTTCCACCTCCTTCAAGTTTGTTCAAACATACCTTCTTGATGAGTTCCACTCTGAGCATCCTCATTAAAATGATAATGTTCCCCCTCTTCTGAGTCCCCTTACCCTGCTCGTCCTGTTCATGTTCCCACAGCACTCACCACCTCCTAATGTGACACTGTGCTTATTTGTTATGCCCACTCTTGTGTCCTCTCACTCTAAGTGCTGCCAGGGGTATTTATTTTGTTCACTGACACACAGCAAAGGCTCAATAAATATTTGTTAGACAAACGGATGCAAGACAAATTGCATGGTGTCTCAAGCTTACAGCCCCACTTTCCCCATCCTTAAATACAGTTGAGGTTAATTTTCTCACTATCCCTGCAAATATGCCAAACACCGTCCTAGATGCAGGTCTTTAGTCCTATAGTTCTTCTCCCTTCCTTTGTAAACACTAGACATTTCCCACATCAGAACATGGAGCGCCAGTTGCCCCAGCGCCCCCAGGAAACCTGGCACAGCTCCGCAGCCTGACCTGCGCTCTCCATCCCTTGGACAGCGATGGTCTTGGGGTTCAGTGTCTCTCACTGAGTACAGAGCACAGAATTTGTGGCATTGTTCTTCACTTTGCCATTTATCTATATATCTTATCTCCTTACTTCTAATGTGAGGTCCTAAAGGATGTTTATTCAGGACCTACCAAGTGCTAAAACCTGCAGTTCTTGGGAGTCAAGAGAAATCAAGCATGTCTTTTACGCTTGGGAAGCTCACAATCTATGGGAAGGAGAGTCCACTTAGAGCATGAGAATCTAATGAGCTGTGTCACAGTAGAAGCTGGAACAAAGTGGGAACCAGGAAGAGCTTCTAGCACTGAAGGGCAGTCAGGGAAGGTGTCCAGAGGGTCAGCATCCGAGCTGTGGCTCAGAGGAGTTGTTTTACAAGAGGAAAGAAGTGGGAAAGGCAGAGGGCACTGCAGAGGTGGCGGTACAGGTGGGCTGGTGAGTTCAGGGCTTGGCCAGGTATTATGTGGCGAGGAGGCTGGATCTGCGATGCGGCTAGAAGGGATGGGATGGGCTGTGTACAAAGAGTTGGACTTCAGTAGGCGGTGGGGAGTCAGCAGAGGATTTATTTTATTTATTTATTTATTTATTTATTTATTTATTTATTTATCCTCACCTGAGGACATTTTTTCATTTTTTGTTCAGATAGAGTGGGAGGGAGAGAGAGGAAGAGAGAGAGAGAGAGAAACATCGATGTGAAAGGGACACATCGAGTGGCTGCCACCCGCACGACCAACCAGGGCCGGGGACAAACTGCAACCGAAGTACATGCCCTTAGCGGGAACTGAGCCCGGGTCTCTCTGGACAGCAGGCCGACGCTCTAACCGCTGAGCCAAACCAGCCAGGGCCAGCAGAGGATTTAAAGAGGACAGTTTCTCTGCCTACAAATTGGGACAAAATACATGCATAATCTCATGAGCTTCTAGGAAGCAGAGCCCTTAAAGGTTATTATGTATCGATTTCAAAGGAATCATTACATACAAAAAATACCTGATATAAGACCAAAAGTTTAGCCCTGGCCGGTTTGGCTCAGTGGTTAGAGCGTCAGCCTGTGAACCAAAGAGTCCCAGGTTCGATTCCAGCCCAGGGCACGTACCTCAGTTGCAGTTTGTCCCCGGCCCCAGTTGGGGTTGTGCGGGTGGTAACCAATTGATGTGTCTCTCTCACATCAATGTTTCTCTCTCTCTCTCCCTCCCACTCTGTCTGAAGATAAATGTAAAAAATATCCTTCGGTGAGGATTAAAAAAAACCCAAAAAACCAAAGTTTGTGGCCCTGGCTGGGTAGCTCAGTTGATTAGAGCATCATCCCAATACACCAAGGTTTCAGGTTCGATCCCTGGTCAGGGCACATACAAGAATCAACCACTGAATGCATGAATAAGTAGAACAACAAATTTCCCTCTCTCTCTCAAATCAATTTTTAAAAAGACCAAAAGTTTATAATTAAAGAAATCCTTTCTTAGGACAATCTGCCACTTGTTAACTATAAAGCTAGAATAACATGTTCATGATAAATATAGATCTTACTTTCATGATCTATAACATGGGGATAATATTTATGACAGACTCCTGGTTCCCCATTATTTGTTTCATGGTAATAGTTTTAATTTTTTCCTATTCTTCCCTTTTACAAATGGGATCATTTACTATATTTATCCACTTCCTCTTCTACCTCTATATTGGGTGTGGGGAGGAATAAATATTATTTATTTTCTAGGACACTGGACCATAAGGAGTGACATCTGGACCTAACCATCAGAGATTCTGGATTTTCCCATGTGTGGCTTTTGGAATGAAAAGTCTTGATTACACTAAGGTTTCAGTTGGCCACATCGCCCAGCTTCCCGGCAGGTGGAAGTGCCCGGGGTTGAGTTCTAGCCAATGCAATGTGAGCACAGTGATGTAGCCCTGACTGGTCTACCCTTAGAACAGGGGTGAGTGCTTCCTGTTTTTTTGGTCAGAAGCTGATCTGAGCTACATTTGTTTCCTTCTCTATTTGCCAGAGTGTTGTTTCTATCTATCCTTTCAAAACAGAAACTAGATGACTGGCTAAAGAAGAGGTGGTACATATATACCGTGGAACACTACTCAGCCATAAAAAAGATGAAATACTGCCATTTGTGACAACATGGATGGACCTTGAGAATACTGTGCTAAGTGAAATAAGTCAGAAAAAGCTAAGAACCATAAGATTTCACTCATATGTGGGATATAAAACTGAAAGCAACAAATAAACAAACAAGAAAGGCAAACAAACAAAAACTCAGAGACACAGACAACAGTATGGTGGTTACCAGATGGAAGGGGAACGGGGAGGGGCAGTAGTAACAGATAAAGGGGGTCACATCTATGGTGACGGAAGATGATTTGACTTCAGGTGGTGGACACACAATGCAATATACAGATCGTGTATCAGAGAAATGTACCTTTAGACCTATATAATTTTATTAACCAACATCACCCCAAGAAATTTAATTAAAAAAAGAAATCCAGTCTTTGGAAAAAAACCTATTTCCCAAGCTCCTAAAAGAATCTGAACATGTCAGATCTTCCCCAGAGGGCCTCCACCCTGTGTTCACCTGTTATAAGAGCTCGTGGCTCTCCAGAGTTGATAAGGAGAATCGAAGGTCTGAGCGCTCCACAGTAGCTGCAGGCCAAATTCGATTCCTCCCAGGTGGTCTGGAGTCATGATGAAAGACTTCACCTCAGGCAGGGTGTGGTGCTCCATCACAAACTGTCCTGTTTTAGAAGGAAACACACACACTTACTCGTGAGCCTTACTGTACATGTGGTGATGCCTTACAAGTCTTAGAACTGAATTACTATTCTTCCATCAAACAACTAAGGTTATACCTACCGTCACATCCTTAGAGTATATTCCACACTGGTTGGGACAGATTAGCACCTCACCTCAGCCCATCATCCTACTTGTGATGGTTATCATGCTCACAGAGATTTATAAACAATACGTATGTGCCTTGTGGACATGGTGCTGAGTATACTAATAATTACAGGGGAGTATATTAATAATAACAGGGGTCCTTATGTGACAATCAACATTGAATAAACTTAGCATTGGATTCTAAACATATTTCTTAGATGTAGAAAGTTCTCAGTAGTTTATAAATAGAAATACCAAATTTGGATTTTAAAAAATCTCATTTAGCACCACGCAAGTCCTTGGTGGAGGGAGACGATTGTAAATATGATTAAAAAGGTAAAGGTTACTCAACAAGGCACCTCTGTTCTTTAAAACTGCAGTCATACAGTGTCATGAGTAATCAAATAGGGAGACTCTTCTAGATTAAAAGAGACTAAACAGATATAACAACTGAAAGGTAGTATGAATCTTGATAGGATTCTTCCTTTCATATAAACAGACATTGAATAGATATAAACTAATATAAAACAAGTAGAAAAGACACTTAGGGACAATAGAGAAATTGTGAACAGTGCCTTGGTATTATTGGATCGAGTCAAGCATTGTGGATGCAGTAATGTTCCTGTGACGTGCGAGAATGTCCTTGTTTTCAGGAGATGGATACTGAAGCACTCAGGGTAACTTGACATGCAGCCTGCACTATGTTTTCAAATAGTGTGACAAGCAATGGGCACGCATGTGTGTATGTGCACACACATAGCGAAATGCTGACAACCGTTGACTTTGCTTTGACTTGTTCTGGTCTTTCAACTTTTCTCTCTGTTTGAAATGTTTCTTAATAAAAAGTTGAGGAGAGCCCTGGCCGGTGTGGCTCAGTTGGCTGGGCGTCACCCTGTGCACTGCAAGGTCACCAGTTCAATTCCCAGTCAGGACACATGCCGGGTTGTGGGCTCGATTCCTGGTAGGGGGAGCGTGCAAAAGGCAGCCCATCAATGTTTCGCTCTCACATCAACGTTTCTCTTTTTCTCCCTCTCCTACTCCCTTCCTCTCTCTCTAAAAATCAATTAAAATCTTACTTAATAAATAAATACTAAAAAAAAAAAAAAAAAAAGTTGAGGAGAGAAACAGCCCTGACATTACCTCTGAACTTGGCATGGGTCTTGAATTCAATGACGAGACGGCCATCCTCTCGAATATAGATTCTCAGTATCTGAAGCCTTGCAGAGAGCACGCTGTCTGTCTGGATTCCTGAGCAGGCAGCCACACACAACACATCCAGTTAGGGCATGGAGAAGACCTCCCAGACAGTAACCCACATGGCAGTTATCCCAGTAACACCTCGAAGTAGACATACACATTCCTTTGAATGTAGCTTAAGAAAAAACGTATACACCCACATGAACATAGCGTGTATTTACAGACATTTGCGAATTAAAACTGCAGGACAGTGCATTCTCCTCTGTTCTTTTTCCCAGTTCCCACCTCCTTGACAAGGGCTCTTTACACCTGTAAGTGCCAGTGGCCCAGAGGCAGCCCAGAGCTCAGGAAAAAAACTGGTTCTTAAAACTTGCACCAGCGTTACTCCAGGATGTGGTTACAGCACAGCTGCTTCATAGCATGTTTCCTGTCCCCACCAGGACACCTTTTAGGACTTAACAGAACCCCAAACAAGGTCCTGGTGCCTGCATTCAGTATTCAAACCAGCGGAGAACGCAAGGTGAGCTTAAAGGCCAGCTACCATGGCACGGCAGGCGTGAGCTGCAGCGTCAGGAAGGGTGACTGAATCGTGACACCAATGAGTTCAGTTTGACTAAAAATTAAAGGGTAACCAGAGGAAGGGGAGAAAAAGTTAAAACAAACAAATAAACAAAAACCTCAAGGACTTATCTGACCCAAAGTATGAAAACTTCCTGAAGTTACTTTCCTCTGAGAAATATAAAGCAAATAACTAATTTGAGCTTAAATCATTTCACAGAAGGAAGGACTGCTTTCCATGACTAGAAATGAGGCCTAGCTAAAGCATCAAACTCCTGCAGCCTTTCAGTACCTCTGCCTCAGATCGAGGAAATCACCCCTGGGGAGGCCATGAGGGACAATGAGAGCAGCAGAGGTAAGGGAAACGGGTTTTTAAAGTATAGGACACTGAAAATGGGAAAAGGGCAAAAAATAACTGAGACCCATTGGAGTGAAGGAGGAGAGAGTCATGCAGTTAAGGGGCATTCATGTGGCACAGTGGGAGAAAGTGGGGTGGGGACACAGAGTGAGGTGTGAGCTCCCAGCTGAGGGGCTGTCACTAATCTAGAGACAAGCCTGAGATGAAGCTCATCTAAAAAATCCAGCACTGAAATCCTTGAAGTAGTAGTAGGGTTAAAGTACCCCCCCCACCTTTTTTTTTTTTTTTTTTAACTTTTAAGAGTGCAAGAAAAGAGCAAACTCTAAGCCAAACGAATAAAGTGAGCTAGGCTGCTTTTGATATATTTTTCTATTTCCATGTATCTAATTTGAAGACCCTTTTTGCTCCTTAAACATGAAACATGCCATTTTTACCTAAGAGAAAACGAACATGATTATGCTTCAAAAGAACACACACTCCTTGGAAGCCCTGCTGGGCAGTACAGGGCCTGGCTGTCACTTGCCATCCTCTACTCTGGGCCCCCAGCTCTCTGGCGGAATTCCTCATCCCTGGAGGTCTTCCAGCATCAACATGAACATATATGGACCTCATTCTTTTTCAGGAAGCACAGATCTGTGCCTTGTCCAGGCTCCAGGTAGCCCTCCTTTGCACACAGCAACAGGATGAAGAATACAGCTACTAGGAGAAGCCACTACTTATTCTTTTTCTTTTAATCTTGCTGGAGCATAAGGTAGGGACAGTTAAGATGCCAGTGGGTGTACCTGTTCTCCAGAGAACAGTGTCATAGAAGAAGGAAAACTCCATCTCCGTGTGGTGCTCCAAGGAGGCCCAGCCCCTGGGGGCGGTCACGTAGATGTAGGACACAAACAGAGGCACGTGCACCGTCAGGAACGACTGGGCGGAGTCCCTCACCTGCCAAGCAAACGGTGTGCACGCAGGGAGGGTTATTTCTTCCCTGGATGGAAAGGCCTACAATCATCACATCTCAGTTCAGTCTTCATTCATTCAGTTAGTCACTCACTCATTAATAATTATTAATCAAGTGCCCACGATTGTGGCAGGTACCAGGGTCCTCAGCAGTGGAAAAACCCAAATCACTGCCCTTATGGAACCTGCAGTCTAGTAAGGAAGATACATCAATTTAATAAATAAAGTAAATATGCCCTGGCTGGTTTGGCTCAGCGGTTAGTGTCGGCCCACGGACCAGAGAGTCCTGGGTTCAGTTCCTGCTAAGGGCACGTATCTCGGTTGCAGTTTGTCCTCGGCCCCAGTTGGGGTCGGGTGGGTGGCAACCAGTCAATGTGTCTCTCTCACGTCAATGTTTCTCTCTCTCTCTTCCTCCTTCTCTCCCTCCTGCTCTGTCTGAAGATGAATGCAAAAAGTGTCCTCAGGTGAGGATAAAAAATAAATAAACCGCCCTGGCTGGTTTGGCTCAGCGGTTAGAGCGTCGGCCTGCGGTCCAGAGAGACCCGGGTTCGGTTCCCGCTAAGGGCATGTACTTCGGTTGCAGTTTGTCCCCGGCCCTGGTTGGTCGTGCGGGTGGCAGCCACTCGATGTGTCCCTTTCACGTCGATGTTTTTCTCTCTCTCTCTCTCTCTCTCTCTCTCTTCCTCTCTCTCCCTCCCACTCTATCTGAACAAAAAATGAAAAAATGTCCTCGGGTGAGGATAAAAATAAATAAATAAATAAATAAATAAATAAATAAATAAATAAATAAATAAATAAATAAAATAAAAAATAAAATAAATAAAGGGATGAAAAGTGGCCAGGGTGCTTTTCAGGTAGGGTGATCTGGGAAGGCTTTTTTTGAGGAGGTGACACTTGAACAAAGAATGAGGAAGAGCTTTGTCTCTACGGTTTAATTGCTGAAAGCCTTGGCTGAGACTTGACAATTGCAGTTATTCCTAAAGGACTGACCAGACAGACCCGGCATACACTGTCAGTACATAGTCCCCGGCTGACCGTACTTTCCTGTGACCTGTGGGAGAGCCTGAATTAACCCTAGTCGGGAAGATGCCCAAGTCTGGATCCTAGGGATGAATGTGTGGCTGACTTGGATGTTTCAGTGAGCACTCCGAGCTCCTGCTCGAGGAACACGGGCCGTGGGATTCGGATGTCGTGTCTAGGAAACTTACCGATAGCTCAGAGCTGCACATGCCTGGACACTTTCCCATCTCATTCAGTGCTGTGTTGAAATAACTTTGAAAAGGCAGAATGTCGTACTTCCAAAAGAACACTCCTTCTAAGGGGGTCCCTGTTACTGCTGTTAATTTGGCTCAATAATTTTATGTTACTATGCAGTGAACAAAACCCAGATGCGAAGATAATACATGAGCAGAAGGCCTCGTGGGGAAGCCAACTGTGTACCTGTATGTGTGAGTGGGGGAGTGGGTGTATTCATTTTAAAATGTGTTTTATATTTTTCTTCATAAATATATCTTTCTTTTATAACAAAAAAAAGCTTACTTTAAAACAATTTTATTTTTTCATTGGTCAAATATACTGTGGAACTTATATATTTTTTTGTTTGAAAATACAAATATAAAGTATTTCCATGGGAAATAAGGGAAAGAGACAAATGCTTTATTAATATTTAGGACATCAAAGTTTTATTTTTCTAAAGAATTTTTTTCATATTCAAAGTTGTCAGGGATTTAAAGTTTGATTCCAAATTTTTTCAAAAGCCTCTACTAACTCCATAGTCATTTAAAAATCTCTTTTGAAATGCTTTATTTTGTTTTCTTTAGAAAATTCCCAGATTTTACCTGGATCTCACAACATGTTCTGTCCCCTTAACATACAGGTTTTGCTAAATGCACTTGCCCTAATCTCACAGTGGCTGATATTAGAGCTCCCATAACTTCTTGAGTTGACTGGCAAAATTAATTTTCCCTCCTCTGTTTCTGTTTATTCTCCTTTAAACTTCACATTACTTACTAATTTTAAAAAAGAAAAACATCCCTGACAAATATTACTGTGTACCTATTTTGTGCCAGATACTGTGTTAGATGCCTTCAGCGGGTTCTCAACCTGTGGGTTGCGACGCCTTTGGGGGTCGAACAACCCTTTCACAGGGGTCACCTAAGACCATCAGAAAACACATATTTCCGATGGTCTTAGGAACCGAGACACCGCTCCTCTCTCCGTCTCCAGGCAGGTCCGCCCACATGCAGATATGCCCACATACAACATGAGGAACTGTGTTAAAGGGTCTTGGCATTAGGAAGGTTGAGAACCACTGCCTTAGATTGTTAGTGACTACTTCCAACGATGTTCAGAGGGCTTATGTCCCGTCCAAGTCTGTTGATACGTGATGAAGGTATGAAGTAGGGCTTGGTTCTAGGTTCTATATTCTTTCTACCATATAGCAGCTGTTTCAACTATTTTTAAAGAAACAGGCAACGATCAAGTATTTCTGTGTATGTATATTCTTTCCATGTTGGTTTAAGAAGTCAGACATATATAATAAAATCTTTGTGATTTTCAAGCATATTGTGATAAAAAATATGCAAAAATATAACCACAGTAAAATCATGGAGAATAGAAAACATGAATTTTTGAGGGGCCAGGGAGGAACCAATCATTCAGTTTTGCATTTTCAAAAGTGAATGTAGGACCTAGAACCACAGAGATGGGAAGAAAACCTAAGAGTGCCTTAAAATTCTGCTCAGTAGAGGGCAGTAGTGTATACAAAATGAAAGGCATCACAAAGAAACAAAATACATCCGATTCAAAGACACTTTCCCAGAACGATTACTCCAAGTCCCTCCACACGTCCCCTCTTTCAGTGTGGTTAAACCTGATTTGAAATAAAGACCAAACATATAATTTTTAGTTCATTGAGATAATTGCTCAAAATTGGGTAGAACTTACTTTAGAATTATTTTCCCCATGAGAATGCCTTAGCCTAGTCCCTTGGATATAACTGCCCTCCTAGGACTGTGGCTTCTTGCTATAAAATTTTCTTTTGTCACTCATCTTTAATGAATATTCAAAAGGATCTATTTTTGCAAGGGTTGCCAGTTTGGAATAGATATAAAACCAAGGTGTTTTAAACGATTATCTCTCCATGAGGCTTAAGACAATAGTGTTCTACGTACCCGTCATTTCGACTCATTTCCCCAGGTGGGAAAGAGAACACTCTACCATAAAATATAAATCTTTTTGGCTTTCCAAAATATACCCAGAGGGAAAAAGAATCTATACTCAGAAAGTAAACATTAGATTTTTATATAAATGATTGCCAGACAGTAAATTTTCCCCACATTAATTTGAATATTTTCCATATCCCTTTTCCAGTGGTTGATTTAGAGCCTCTGGGAGGCCCTCTCTAGCCACGAAGCCAAGGTTTCACTTGAGGGACTTGAGAAGAAGACTCCCTTAGTTGGTTGGCCCAGGTGTGCCGCCTTCAGACGAGCCCCTGGAGCACCCACCTGGAAGTCGGCGGTTACAGACCCCCCACAGACGTCGATTAACTCGGTCATGTCGTAATAGGCATCAAAGGTCCAGACGCAGCTCTTGAGGTTGAGGTGTTTGTAGAGCTGGGTGGTCTTGGGCTCCCGGACACTGGGGTCAAACTGGAAGGGGCGGTCATAGCCAGGCCCCATGGCCGTGCTATCGTAGACCTTGTCGTCCAGGAACCCCGCCTCTGTGGGAGATGGGGACAGAAACAGGAACTCAGTGTGCAGACTTGCCCCTTGCCGGCTGCCCAGAAGCTGGCGGGGAGAATCTGACATTGAGAGAGCACTCCCTCCAGCTGAGACTATTAATAGAGCAACACAGGCTCCCAACACGCACCTGGAGAAGGCCAGGGGCTGGTTAACCGCCTGCTGGCACGAGTTAGAGGGGCTGGGTTTGCAGACTCCTCCAAAGGTCTGCAGGAACCCGGGAAGAAAGGGTGAATGGATGATCCCATAAATGAAGAAGTCAGCTTGGTGGCCCTGCCTATCTCAGCAAAGAACACACGCTGAAGCTTTGCCTTCACACCTGGCAAGTCTGGTTCTGTGTTTCACGATCAGTCCTTGAAGAAATGGGTTTACATATGTGGACAATTTGTTGATGAGTTGTTATTTTTCTAAGACGGATTTTTATAAAACAGCTTTTATGAAAAGCCAACAACTACATATCTGACTATGCTCCCCCCCTCAAAGTTCCTGAACTCTTGGGGAAAAAGTCTTAATTTTGTGTTAATGAGTAAACAGCTCGCTAATGATGCTTGACTAAACCTTCCCTGCCACAGGCAAAAATTATTGGATCAAATGCTGCCAAGCAACTGAACTTTTTTAAATTAAGGAAGGCCTTTATGCAGCAGAGAGCTAGCACAGATACCATTCTAAAACATTAGGTGGAGGTTTTCAGAGGACTAGAAGCAGCTACAGTATTCTGCACGAGCTGATGCATTTCTTCGAATGTTGACAGCAGCACCCAACCCTCTGCCCCACGAGGACTAGGATCTCAATTCACACGTGTTGAATTTAACTGTTTAAGTATGAAGAGGTGCAAACTTTCAGCCTGTAAACACGGTATGCTTCTTTCACTAGCTGCATATGTGGGCCAATGAAACTTTCATGTGTAGCTCCGTGGCTCAGGAAATTTACACTCAGCTAATGTCTCTGATATAAAGACCGCCACTATCCAAAGTGATGCTTAATGAATATGAAAGAGCATATGACTGCTTTTCTTCTTCAAAAACACTGTTAAATGATTCATCAGTTGTGAAGGCAGGAAGAGCGCATTTAATGAGCACTTGCTAAGGTAAATGGGAACAGACAGGATTCTTTGTAAAGTAACGTGTCTGCTGTGGGAGAGGCACCACCTCAGCCATCAGCTCCTCAGCCTGAGGTCATGCCCTGGCTGCAGCAGCCAGCATCCAGTGACTGAGCGAGGCGGGTAGAAAGGTCTGTCCCTTGGGGCTGGCAGTAGGACAAATCTGCCCTGGTGGGCTCTCTCCAGAGCTCCCTGAAGAGTTGGTCTAGGCTTTCTCAGGCTGCATTGCAATTTGACCTCCCCCTCCACCCAATCCTGCTTCCTGAACTCCTTCCCTTTCGTCTCCATCTCTGCTCCCGGAGAACCCATCCTATAACATGTAGCCTCTGCACTTGAGCTTCCTAAAGATGCTGCGATAATGGGATTTTCAGGCACAGATCCAAACATGCTCACTAGAGGGGAGGGAAAGAATGAAAATTTACCATGGTCGGTGCTTTAAAAATGCCAATGCATTTAAGTCAGTCAGAGAAAGACAAATAGCAAATGATTTCACATATATGTGGAATCTTAAAAACAATATAAATGAACAAACAAAACAGGAACAGACTCACAGATGCAGAGTACAGACTGATGGTTGCCAGAGGGGAAGGGGGTTGGGGGACTGGGTGAAAGAGGTAAAGGGATTGAGGAGTACAGATTGGTAGTTACAAAAGAGTCCTGGGGATGTAAAGTACAGCACAGGGAGTATAGTCAATAATATTGTAATAACTGTGTATGGTGCCAGGTGGATGGATACCGGAAATATCAGGGGGAACACTTTGTAAAGTATGTGATTATCTAACCACTGTACTGTACACCTGAAATAATATTGCATATAAACTGTGATTGGAAAAACTTTAAAAAATTAAAAAAAAAGATAAAAATGCTAATGCATTTAATCCTCACCTTGATTGGTAACAACTGTTCCCTGATAAGAAAAGAATGGCTCAGGGAGGTCAGCCTTTTTGTTCAGATGTTTAGGTAGTAGAATAAGGATGTGAACCTAAGTCAGTATAATTTCAAAATCCTTGTTTTTTCCCATTCATGTCATTGTCTGAACTGCTTAGGTTTGGCTGCCTGCTAAGAAGGAAATCCACGAATCATGCAGCCCTTGGGGCTGGGAAAACACGAGAAGCAGGGCTCACTCAGCCATACCCCTGAGGGCCACTGTGCCGTGCGGGTCAGCCAGCATGGGACGCATCCTCACCTGAGATGCCTCTCAGATCGCGGGTGGTGACGAGGTTGGAGCAGACGTGCTGGTGTCTGTAGATGGACTCGGATAACAGGAAATGCAGGTTGTGCAAGGGCATGGTGGAGATGAGGGGCAGCATTCCGTCCTGGTGTGGGATCTGCACTGAAATGTGGATCCTAAGGGGGGAAAGGCAGAAGGAAATGTTCAGGTGCATGCTGTAAACAGTTCACACGGTGCAGTTCTTTCTCAAAACCCACTTTGTCTTCACCAGTGAATTTCCCAATCTTTTGGTTCCCTAAAGCTTTCCATGTTATGTTACAAGATTTCTCTGAACATGAGGGTATGATGTACACTTAAGGTTGTTTTTTTTCTGCCAAGAGATCCTTCAGACTCAGGACTGATAACAATCAAGAATCATAGATTTTTTTGTTCAGTACAAGAAAAGATAACATCACAACCACAAATTACTTTAAAGCTTTCTTTTGCTTTAAATGGAAGCTCTGTTTCCTCCTGAGCAAAGCTGAGTGCCGGGCACAGGAGTCGCTCCCCTTCTCTGCTACAGTGCATGTGTGGAGGCTGGGTAGGGTCAACACTCACCTGTCTTTAAAAAATGTTTTTAAAATATTTTTTAAAAATAAAAGACACCACTGAGCTCTTAAACACTAGGGCCAATATCCCTATCCAGGAAAATACCTTAGACATAGTAATATCCCACTACTCACACGGTCCCCTCCCAGCTGAAGGAACCTTCTCTCTCCTCATTGGCCTCAGTCTGCAGTATGCTCTCCCTTGGTCCACATTCCTCAGCATCTAAGTGCCTTTGTACCAGAAAATCTGTAACTTACTCATACTGGCGGCTATTTCTTGTATGTTTTCAGACTTTATCTTGCCTCCCCCCTCTGAGAATCAGAACATTCCTTCACTTCTTTTGTTTCTCTAGAGCATGTAATTTACAACTCTAAATAAAATATAAGCTTAGTAAATATTGGTTGAGACTGCACCACAGTGGACCTATACTCATGGGCTGCATTTCTTGCACTGCACAAGTTTAAATTTTCAGAATGTTTATTGAGGTGCGTTTTGAATTTTCACAGCCTATCTCTCAGAGCAAAGACCCACGTTTGTGAGGAGTTGGAGTTTGGGGATGTGAACAGGACGGCTCTTGGTCAGCAGTGCCCTGGGTACTTCTGTTATTGATTTTCTAACAAAGACAAATTTTATTCTGTTAGAACAGAAGAAGAATTTGCATATTCTTAGCTATTTATTCAAATCTGCCTTTCCCATGCAAATGAACCCCTTTCCCTGAACTCCGTTGCTCATAAAGGCACACATAAATACTATACAGTTTAATGAATATGTACAAACATATGCAAAAAGGAAAGTATTCAACTTCCACCCAAATCACAGTGGCACAGGAAAATATAAAAGCACATCTGTCCTCTGGGTGCCAAGAAGCACTGTCCTAGGCACAGGGGATGCAAACTAAATAATCAAGGTCCCTGCCCTCACCGTCTATTATGGGACAGAGAGAGAGAATGGATAATGACAATGCTCCGAAAGAGGCACACGGGTGCCAGCAGAGCTGGAAGGAGGAGCTTCCAAATTACATTGCAGGCAATGATGGAAAAGTTCCTAGAGGAGAGGCCAGGAGCCAGGGATAGCAGAACTGGATTTAACCAAGCCCAGGGGAGGGGCGGAGAGTTGGAGTTGGGGCAGCAGCGTGGCAGGGCATGCACCTAAAAGAGCTTGAAGCCCAGGTGAAGTTACAGTGACTCTCTGTGGGTGGCTGACAGGTAAATATGACAAGGCGAGAGAAAGGGGGCTAGGACAGGCAAGGGACCAGGCCAAAGATGAAGGAGTTAAACTTTTTCCGAACCATGCATCGCCACCGTCCCTACTTTGCGGAAGCATGGTCTTACACCTGCCCTGCCTGGGGAACACTCGCAGAGGGGCAGAGATGACTCCGCCCTTTCTCTGTGGAAGGCACCGCAGCCTGACCTGTTCGGATGCTCCTTGTGTTTGACGTCCAGGTATTTCAAGGTTGCGATGAAGGACTGAGCTTGGAAGCCTCTCGCTGTCCCAGCCACCACTGGGGTGTGGCAGATAGCACTGTCTGTTCCGATGGTAACAATGTTGCTCCTTAAGGGGGTCCCCACATGACCCACTTTGTCTACAGCCTTTGCCACACAACGCACGTGGAACCTCCGGCTGAAGTAAATGCTGTCCAGGACCTGCCGGGGAGAACAAACCCCTCAGGCATGTGTGCACTGCTTAAACAGCTCCTTAAAATGTATCTTCTGGATGACAGGACACAACCGGTTCCTGGTACAAGGTACTCTGTGAAGACAATCCATCATCCATCCATCATCCATCCACCCACCACATACGTATTGACTTTCTATCAGGAGCTAGGCACTGTGGACAGAACGGTGAGTACTTACAGCCTCCTCAGTAAGTCAGACAGTGAGCAAGTAGGCAGATGTGAAGCAACAGCCAGAGATGACTGGTTACCAGTGACATTACTGTTCTGTTTACATGTTACGTTCTGCGTAAGGACCGCTCAGCTGGTTTTCAGCCCTTCTAGGAGGAGTCATTGGCCTCCAAGTCAATTTTGTCGAGGGTGCCGTGTCAGGATACAGAGGAGAGACGTTCCTTCCCAGGCACTTAGTTTTCTTTGTTTCCTACAGCTTTCCTCCTCCAACCCCCACACACATGGCAGGGGATACAATAACATGCAGGCTTGACGCTGAGAACTTGGCTTCTGACACCTACCAGCCTTGGAAGGTCTTCCTACAGATTCTTTTATGCTCCCAGACATACAGAAGCCATGAGAGTGCTTAACTGAGTCTATGCAGAGGCAACGAAGGTCACCAGAACGCTTAGGTTATGTGTGTGCACAGACAGAGAAGCAAACAACAGGAATAATTAATTAGCAGTTCTGTGTGCCATAAACCTCCCACAAAGCAAACATACAAACTTGTAAATTCTACCCATGAAAACAAGTTTCATTGAAGTCTATTAAAAATTAAAGAAGATTTTTCCATTAAAATTTTTAATTAGCTGCCAACACCCTATTTATTTATACATGGACTTAGTTCAGAAGGGATTTGAGGCAGCTTACAAAAATGCATAAAATACAATGATATTAAATAAATAATTGAAGAAATAAAGATAGAGCAAAGGAAACTGGGGTAAAAGGATTAGTCACCAATTCACTGCAAGAAGGAAAACTGAAATATAAAGTAAAATCATGAACTTGGTGCCTGTTAAAAATGTATATTTGGCTCAGATCAGACCAAACTCCCTTCATGGTTTTGTTGAATGGAGAATCAGATACTTATGAAACAACACACTGTTAAGTCTTGCCATTTAAAGTTTCTAATAATATAGAAGATATTTTAAATTTGAGCTAGATTATGTTGCAAAAGGCTTAAGCTTCTAGTTCTTCTGAATGAACTGTGCCAAAAACTAGGCATCGATCACATCACTTTCTCCACAGCCTCCCATCTATGTCTGATGGCTCCCTCCACTATTACCCCGTTGAAGTGATGTACTTATTAAAGTGAGAGCTGTGGGTTGAACAGGAAAAATTGGGAGAAACTCAGTCTGAAAGAAATCCCTAATTTCCAAAATTATTAAGTGCACCAATTTCAGTCAAAAGTCATTGAATGCTTACTCTGTGCCAGCTGTTGGGCTGGGCCCACACCTCTCTGATGAGAATAAACTTCACCGGTGTGACAAGCGGTCTCTGGAGTGCACCTAAGCCTGGGAAACTGTCCCCGCTCTGCCCTCTGGTGTGGCAGAGGTGTTGGTCTGGCCCCCAACTCTTTGAGGACAGCAACTGCATTGTGAACCTCCTTTCACGGTCTCCCACAGACTTAACATGCTGATCACTCAATAAGAATTTTATCTTTTTGGTTCATAACTGGTCCCCACTAGATGCCATGAATGTGCAGGCCACTTTGGGATATACAAATGTGGTAGACTCCATGTCCATGTCCTTACGGAGTTTATAGCCTACTGCTTATTGAACGATTGAAGAGATGAGAACAAAAAGTAATCCTTTATTGTACCTACCTGGAACCTTTGACTTACTATAGTGTAAATGTCACTAAAAAGTGACATTTACAGGTCACTTTTATATCTGATTTGTCAATGACCTTGTCAAGTGGCTAAGTGGAATAGGTATGATTTTGCAGATCAGGAAACTGAGACTCAGAGAGGTTAAGTAACCTCTTAACATCACTTAATTAAAAGCAGGCAGAATTCAGATTTGTAAACAGGTTGTCTGAGTACCAGCTGAGTTCCTTCTACTATACCACATGACCTTCCTTATATATAAGAATAAAAAGACTGTGTGTGTACTGTGTGTACCTGCTCATTTGTTGGTTTTATTCCAAATTTAAACACACATGGACCTTAGGAAGTTTGACAGAGTCAGAGGAACAAAGAGAAATACCAGTTCTCTCCCTACGCCACCAGGCCCAGACCCAAGACCTACCATGTGGTTTACACTGGTGAACGGTGTGTTGTCGGTGATGGTCTCAAAGGGAGACCGGGCCCCGTTGCCATCGGTGGGGGCGGCCACTTCCCAGCTGAACTGCATGGATGTCTGGTTGATGCCAGCCTCCCTGCAGCGCTCCCTCATGATGGCATACTTGGGGAAATGAGGGTCGCAAGGGGTGACACAGACCAGCGGGTAGCCTGGGGAAGGAGATTTCTTGACTCCTTCCTTGGTAACCTCTTCCACGTGGTCATAGTCTGCAAGTGTGACAACCTGCAAAGGAGCAGCAGAACTTCAGCTCGGGCTGGGTCACAGAACTAAGTCTCCACAGGGTCCACAAGATCACTGAACTTCCAGGGACTCTCAAAAACATAACAGAAGTTTACAGTGCTTTACAGAACGTCCCTAAAAGATGCTGCAGACCTCGCGCAGTGGAGAAGAGCCTCCTACTCTACCCAGCTAAAAGCTTCATTATCTTATTAGTATGATTCCTAACGTAGAGCTCTATCACTCATGTGGAAAATACTTTTATTTTCTGTAACCGAAGCTATATCATGAATGGTAGTTACTAGTATAAAGTTGCATTAAAATTTTAATGGTATGCAGTAGCTCATTTGGCAAAATAAGAGTAAATCAAGGTAGGGTATTTCTTCCATGGTCAATCAAAAGACACATTTTTTTTTTTTTTTTTTTTTTATCCTCACCCAAGGACATTTTTGCATTTATCTTGAGACAGAGTGGGAGGGACAGAGGGAGAAAGAGAGAGAGAGAAACATCGATGTGAGAGAGACATCGAGTGGTTGCCACCCACACGACCCCAACAGGGGCCGGGGACAAACTGCAACCGAGGTACGTGCCCTTAGTGGGAACCGAACCCGGGACTCTCTGGTTTGCAGGCCGACCCTCCAACCGCTGAGCCAAACCGGCCAGGGCAAGAGACACATTTTGAAATGAACCTTCTAGTATGAGACTAGTCAGGGGAGGGTAGAAGACTTATTCTGACTGCCTCGTTATTATGGGTTAAAAGCCCCTTGGCAACCTCCGGGCATTTTCCTCCAAATTGTAATGCCAGTGAATTCATTCTATACAGCCCCAAATTGGGAGTCATGGTACTACATTTCTACTGATACTTACTTCTATGTGTGGCCAATATGTAGGATAGTAGATATGGGGCAGTATTACTTTTTCTTTTTCTTTTTTTTTTACTCTTTTAGGTCCCACCAAAGAAGTGAGAAGATCAGCTGCATTGTACTTTCTGTCTTTTTCAGACTAAGGTATGGGCATGGTTTGGTCCTACTCATGGTGGAACAGAATTTCTCACCCTCTGCACCCTTGACATTTGTGCCAAATAATTCTTTGTCATTGGAGCTGTCCTGTGCATTATAGGATGTTTAGTAGCATCTCTGGCTTCTACCCACTAGATGCCAGTAGCACCTAGTGTGACAGTCATAACAACAATGTCACCAGGGATTGCCAAATGCCCAATGGAGGTGGTGGCGGCGGGTGGGGGTGTTGCAGAGGAGGGGACAGGATTGCTCCCGCTTGACAACCATTGTGTGAGAGGAATGCAGAAACATACAGCGCTGGAAGTCCTACTTATCGCACGTTCTCATCTACTCGACACTCAGACATGAAAGCAATCCTTCGCATCAAGCAACTCACGATGGGCGGTGCTGGCAATATGAGACTTCCTGCTGCCTCCTGGTCTAGGATGGTCACCGTGGCAGTGGTCACTTCGCCAAGAACCGCTTCCACTGGGTCATCCGGGCCAAGGACTAGGGAGAAAGATTCATGCCACTCCCGGTCTTCATTGGACAGGATCTCGACTTTAAAAAAGATATGATCCACCCCTACGCCAAGGACAGAACACAAGGACAGAGAGGTCCTGGTTAGGTGAGCAACCGACTACAAGGCTTCATGTTGAAATACGCCCTTTCCTTGTAGGGGTTTTCTAGCAATGCAGGGGCTGCTGATCACGTTGGCCCCATCTCAAATGGACACTCTGTTTTACAGACCCAATCCCACCCGTGGTAGAGGCTCAGTGTCGCAGATTTACTGTTCAACACCATATGAGGATTAATGGCCCTTGCCTGACACTAGCTGACGGTAATAAAAATCTATGATCCAAAATATACTCCACCCTGGCTATGAGACTTTTTGCTTAATTTTTCTTTCCCCTTTCCCCTTAGGCATGAGCGCTTGTGTGGCTGTGAGTGCCTGCACCCAGACACCCTTCCAAGCTCCTGAGAAGCAGTCCCTCAAAGGCTACCTACCAGGCCGGTCTCTGCAAAGTCGAGAAAGTGGTTTGTCGGCCATAAAGGGGGAGGGTGAGAATCTTAGAAACCCCTTCCTTTTCCTAAAACGATTCTCTGCAGGTGCAAAATATCCCTGTCCGTCAAGTGCCCTTCTTCATCTCCTACAGACGTCTGGGCTTGGTTACTTCTAAGACCTATATTTTCCCCGGATCCTTATGCAGAAAATAAAAAAGTAAAGACACTCAGAAGAGAGGTCCTTGTGCAGACGTCGAGAAAGGGCACCTACCTTCCCAGCAAACACCAACCAGACACAAAGGACAGAGTCGAAAGCCCTTAAAGCTCCAGGGGCATACGAGAGGCACAGAGACCCCCAAACTCACTTCTGAGGGAGTCATTTTCTCCCTCCCCTTGCCAAGACTTCTCTGAAAAGACCTTCTGACACTGTTGCCACTGCTGACCACGTTACAAATGATGTCATCGTCTACATCAGCCTTTCACCTTACACTGTTCTGGAAAGTTCAGTGAAAAAACCTAGCATGTAATTCAACTCCTTCCCTGTCTCACTCCTCCCACCAAATTAATACATCAGACAGTTAAACAGCTCATTGTGACTTCAATCCCATTTTCCTTTTCCCCGACTTGTCTCCATAGCTCTCTCTAGGACAAACGTTTTGTGGAAACACCCTAATAGGATGTCCTGTTTCCTAGTTGATGTTAAACCACTTGAGCACAGAGCACGCGCCTCTGGGTGTGAGTGACCCGGCCCAACGGGCCCGCACAGTGGTGTATGCCAATGTTTGTTGAGTGAGGGCAGTCATGTACACTTTTTAAAAATCAAGTGCTCCTATACCTCAACCAAATCACAGGCTAACAACAACAAAAATCCTTTCAAAAGAAGCATAATGCCGAAATCAGTGGCCTATTTTTTTCCATGTCCTCTTTACTAATTAAAAATTTTAAAGACTCCTGCAATCTCAAATATGTGCTTAAAAAATACTTTATGCTCTTAGAAGGACTGTTTTCCTTTTTCTGCTCATTCCTTTCCTCCAATACGAGATATTTGGTTCCCTAGTAAGAACACCCACAGATGGGGATCAGCATTCAATTACCGGGACTGAACTTCAAGACGCGGCTCTTGGGGTAATAATCCACACCAGACTGGGCAGACCCGTCCCGCGTGCTGCAGCGGACCTTGGACGTCCTGTTCTGGTCCCCTTTGCGGATCACCTTGATGTTCAGAATGGCCGTGGCATCTGGCCCCGAGGGTTCCCGGACTTGGTACGCAGCTTCTTCAAACTCAATGGTGGGGGCTGAGGAAACCCGTTAGGGGAACAAGAGCGAGTTAGAAAAGCATGAAAGATTCCGACTCCCATGAAAACACTTGCTAATGACAAGAGGGAGTTTTTTGCAGTTAACAACACAAAGACAAAATGCCTTACAGTTATGAAAATCAATCAGTATTTACCCCTGAGCAATGCTTGGGAAAAAATGAATTTATTTGTGATTTTGTAGAAGTCATTTCTCATACATTTCTTATTAAAAGCAATATAGAGAGGGAAATATTTTTAAGGACTTTGGAAGGCATGATGTTCAAGTTTCTGTGTAGGTATGACAACTCATAGAATGTTTTAAACTGTGTACAATTTATCCAGGGACTGAGCCATAGTAAGCAACTCATAAATATCTATCAACTGACTGCATGAAGCAACTCCTTTTCATTGATGATACGCGAATTTCTAAGGTTAATAATTTATCTCATTTATATACGACTTAAATTTACCAAATGCATCTCTCATCTCTGGTCCTTGGAATCCTCCCTCCTGGTGCTCTCCCCTCACCCCACCCTTAGCTTTTCCTAACTTCTCACAGTTTATTTAGTTAAGAATGGGTAGTTTTTAGTGACTGGCTACAGTGATAATTCAGGGACAGAAGACTTCCCAACACATTCTGGCTTAAGGTACTATTGTTATTGCTTAGGGTATGGTTAATAATATAAAGACGAATTTTAAAAAAATCAAATTATGCACTTTTTTCTACTATATTCTTATGGGGAAGGGCAAAGTAGTTATTGGCAGAGAGAGTAAGATAAAAAATTCAGAGC
This sequence comes from Tadarida brasiliensis, assembly GCA_030848825.1. NCBI lineage: Eukaryota > Metazoa > Chordata > Mammalia > Chiroptera > Molossidae > Tadarida > Tadarida brasiliensis. The sequence continues at coordinate 55,319,402 of CM061257.1, read as the reverse complement.
AATGACAAATTTTATACCATTTTGAAAGTATATAATTTTGCAGAAATTTCTAGAATCTCTATGTTCGTTTTCCCCTCAGAAAATCAATGATTTCTGATCGTAGAAGATAAGCCTCATTTGAGGCTGCAGGTTTGTTTTTTTTTTTTTTTTTTTAAATGTTCTTTGACACTTAGGCGTGTCTCTGTAACACACTGTGACTGTGCTACCTCTCTGGGCTTCTGTCTGTGGGTCCCTGTGAGGCTGGGGGAGGGTCACTGCAGGAGCTGAACCTGAGTTTTCCTGGGTAAAGGAGTAATTCAACTTCCAGGCTGGCTTTTCTTATTTTACCCAAATGTCCAAATTAGTCTCTGATTTTATGCATAGTATGATTCTTGGCATACAGTAAATGTTCATTAAAATTGCTGTTACTATTTGTAATGTTATTGTCCATTCACTCATTACAATATCTGTTTTAATAAAACAAGTATGTCCCAATTTGGAACAGATGTTGTTTTCCTTGGTGCCTGGGTCACTCCTTACTACAACTTGACCAAATAATTTAAGTTGTTTTTAGGTTAGTAGGCCAAATCAATGACAGGAGAGAAAACTGAGAAATTAGACTTTTCTGGGAAGGTGCAGTGTTTTAAATCAGTTCATTGGATCCAACTGATTCTGATTGTATTTCCGATTCTGTTCCTGAACTGCAGTGACTTAAATAGTTTTATTCTCTGTCTTAGCGTCTCTCTCCTAGCTTTTAATCATACTCATTCCTTATCTCTTGGCAGTGTGGTAGGGAATAAAGAGATGAAAGATACCTATAAACTTATTGGAGCTTTGTAGACGACAATCATTTGCTGCCAACATCTTATATAAATACTGCAAGACTGTTATCAGTAGGCACTTCTGTAGCCCTTTCATTTTGCAAAACACTTATAATTACACAATGAGTGAATGCAGTGTGCAGTAGGTGTACATGAGAATAACTGTTACCATCTTCGTCATTGGATATGGTGATGGTGGCCATGTTATTCTTCCCAACTCTGGCTCCACTCCAGTGGTTTCCAAGAGGGTGGCCGAGGTAGACCCTGAACTGCTCCTCGGGCTCGAACATGGCGTCGTCATGGATAGAGACAGTGCAGTTCTTCACCTGGAGTCAATGGTGCCAGATAGATTAACACTCGCAGTGCGATATTAACAACTTGCTTGGTTTTCCTAAAAAGTGATTGTTCTTTGCAGCATCAAAGAGTCGACACAATTCAAAAGGATCCGAACAGTTTCATTTATAAAATAGAATGTTTATAGCTAAGAGTCCGTACCTGTGTGGGATCTACCTATATGTGGAGCCTTGTATGAGAACATTCCAAAACATTTTGAATTATTGATGATGAGTTATGAAAAAGAAGATCAAATAAAGAACCCACTGATGAGCACATGGAGAACATGTACACGCTTCCCCACATTTTGCCTGGGCTGACCGATAGACTTACATGTTATGATCGGTAGGTTTCTGATGTGGGGGTTTCACAAATGGATTAGACTTTCTGGAGAGCTGAATAATGTTCCTTTTCCATTGTAAAAAATGAATAGTCTTATAAAGACCTTAGAAAGGTTCAGTGAGGCTGAAGACACTTTTAAATGCGTCAGAATTCTCAAATGTGCTGCCAAATGTTCTCATCTGAAACTGCTCAGTATTGATTGAGTCTCAGAACATAACCTAAATCCCTGTTTGATGCAAAGAAATCGTGTTTCTCAAACTGATTATACTCTACTGAGCATTGTGTCCTTGAGAAATGTTAAATAAGGTCACAACATTTTAGATAATGGAGCAGCCTTGATAGTAGTGTCATGGGATAAGTGGGATTATTTTTAGTTGAACCATTTAAAATCCACTAAACAACCGTATTGCACAGGCTATGTGGGTATAGAGAAGTTTTATTCCCATACTTCCTAATTATACTAAATGGTAGGAGAACACCTATATGTGACTTGCAAACCTGGTTTTAAATCCCTGAAGAATGTTCCTTTTTTTCCCCTACCACATCTTTCTTATAATAACAATTTCTTTATAGAAAGTATGCATTTAGCAGTGACTCTTCAGGATATCCTTAAAAGCAGACACTCTAGTGAATGACAAGTTCCAAAGACATATTGCTTAGTAAGCCAAGAAAATGGAGATTCCAAAGTGTGCTTATGAATAATGATAGATGGACTGTCATGTGGGTACCATTTAGACTATCAGGCTGTATTTCTTTATAATTTTATTAAATGACAAACTGTCTCTTGGATAGGTAAAGAATCCTTTATTGAACTTAAAACAAATACAGACATGTAGACTCAAAGATTAAGATTGCATCTATAGTATCTGCGTGTATTTTTAAACACGTTTCAACCTGCTACCAGTAAAATTCTTATAAAATACAGAGCTGAGACAGGGCTTTTATGAGTCATAAATGTGTAAAAGACTGAGAGTCCCAAAGAAGAAAGCTATAATTTCTATTGTTATTAAATGTGAACAGAAGAAGAATCTGGGGTGAACTGGGATGGGTAAGATTTTCGTACGCTAAACTTCAAAAGGACTAATCATAACACCAGAATTTCATGCATTGGATTATATCAAAATCAAGACTTCTGTTCAACTAAGAACACAATGGTCAAAGGTAGTAGATAAGTGACAGAAAGGGAAAGTATGTTTATAATATCTGAAATGTCTAACTGGTAAGGAATTAATATTTATAATATTTAAGAAAGTACAGTAGACCAATAAGAAAAAAGACAGCGCCCTGGTCGGTTTGGTTCAGCGGTTAGAGCATCGGCCCGCGGACCAGAGAGTCCTGGGTTTGGTTCCCACTAGGGGCACGTACCTCAGTTGCAGTTTGTCCTTGGCCCCGGTTGGGGTCATGTGGGTGGCAACCAGTCGATGTGTCTCTCTCACATCAATGTTTCTCTCTCCCTCTCCCTCTCTTTCTCCCTCCTGCTCTATCTGAAGATAAATGCAAAAATGTCCGTGGATGAGGATAAAACAAAAAAAAAGAAAAAAGACAGCAATATGATAAAATAAGGACAAAAACAACAAACTTCCATAAAAGGAAGCTCAGTAAGTTAACTAGTATAGAAAACATCATTAATTAGAAAAATGAAAATTAAAGCAAGATGTAACTTTATACATATTAGATTAGCAAAATGTCAAAAGATAAGTAATGCTAAGTGTTGAAGAGGATGTTGGGTTATCACAATCCTCATGTACTGCTAGTGAGATTCTGGACAGTATTTGGACACTATTTTTTTTTATTAAGCACATGCATTCCCTATGGTAAAGCAATTTGCCTGCTGGGTATGTATCCGAAGACATTCCCACTCACGTCTGTGAATGGACATGTAGAAGGATGTGCACTACAGCATTATTAGTGCTGGCAGATTGTCGGGAGGTGACTGGAGGCTGTCACTGTGGCTCCGCACTGCCTATTGCTGAGAGCAGGTGGGTAGAAGTTAGCAGAGGTACATCATGAAATACTATGCAACTGTTTGAAGTAGCAGTTTAGATGCGCACATAAATGACATGGATAAAATGTTGCTGAGTAATCACAGTAAAAGTCTGAAGAAGATACAACACAGTAGCACTGTTATAAAATAAAAATTATGTACACAAAATAAGCATTTTTAAACAACAAATACAAATTAAAAGATACACATTAAACACAACAGATTGATGAGCTCTGCGGTGGGGAAGGGAATGTAGCTGGAGAAGAGGCATAAAATAAACAATATAAATAAACAAAATAAAAGAAGGGCCTTGAACTAACGGATGAGGACTTGTGCCTTGAACCAAGGGGTACAATTGACTACAGCCATCTGCAACTGAGATCCCAAAATGGAAAAATGGGAGTCTCATTCAGTATATATATTCAGCATACACCGAGTTGCAGGCTTGGTGTCTGATGTAGCCGTACATAGTGATTAGAGTTTTTCAGGAGTTCCCATGCACTATGCATTGCTATTCAGGTACTTTGCCAAGAGACTATTCTACTGACTTGAATCTGCTCGATGTCTGCCTGTTTGATTCTATACTATTGGTCCTATTAGGATGTATGTTTCCCTGGAACAGCGGCTCAGGTGTTAGAGAATCGTCTATTCCTCCTTTAGGTAACACTGGTGGAATCTCTTTATCTCTAACATTGTTTCAAATTAAGAGGAGCCTGTTAATTTGATTCTGTTAAATTCCAAAAATATTACACATTATCTAAATTTCCCAACTCAGCCAATGATATATGTATTTGGTTTTAAGTGGGAGACCAAGAAGACAGCCACATAGAATGTATGATATTACTAAAAATATTATCAATTAGTAAAAAATGTCCTAGGATGTTCAGAATTTGTCTAAATTTATTTCACTATGGACAAATAAAGGCATCAAGGAAGAAGAGAATCTCATCTTTCAGCATCCATGAATCCACTTACTTTCTCCCCTTTCAGAAATGTAATCCGTGAGGAATCTGCATTTCTTCTCTCCTCGAAGTCCTCCGAGACCTGAGCGGAAAGGCCCTGGGTATAGCACCTCACTGACGACTCATAGCTCAGGTCTCCGCTCCGAATGATAGGCACGTGCAGAACACCCTCCTTCTCCTTCACTAGGAGCAAATCCTTGGCAAACTGCATGCTGGGCACTGGGGCAGCAGAAGGGAAGATGGAGGCATCATTAGAGGGAGACAGGCAGGTGGCCACAGTCCTCATCAGCCCGTGGCAGCCACATGGCAGGAGGGCTCTAGGAAGGGCCACCCTAGGCTGGAAACCACAGGCGGTGAGCAGGTTTCAATGCATGGCTGCTGCTCTCAGGACAAGGGAACTGTTTCCACTGTGAGCATGGTTCCAATAAAATAGAATAAATGAATTTTGCACTTGATTTTGCCCAGCGTCAGGGTACAGCCACCATCTCAAATGCAGACAAGTAATGCAAGTGAAGAAATGGGCCAGGTGTAAGAAAAATTTTGACAGAGACTTGAGTACTCAGAAAAGTTCACTTTCCTTCTAAGGCTACAATAAGAAAAACAGCAGTGCAAGCCTGCTGATAAATGGCCACTCACACTGGTCCTGGGGCCAGGAAGACACTAGGGAGGGGTTGGGACATCGGTCAAGAGGGAGAGCCGGCCTTGTTTAAAGGGGGTTGACTTTCAGCTCCAATCTTTTGTTGGCAGATCTTCCTATTTTTAAACAACGCAAGATCTCTTATCTGGATTTTTATGTCGTACCTCCTACATTTTAAAATAGCAACCCATTGAAATAGGAAAAAGAAATTCCGTACAGGTTAAAACGATTTGGACCAAACAAAACACGTCCACGTGCTGAATGTCCAGCGGGCCCCCAGTCTGTGAGCACTGCTGGAGAGTTACCTGTTGTCCTACAACTCCCAAGGCCTCATTTGACTTTAGGGAGGGACAGTAGCCAAATCGTGGTTAAAAACAAAGGCTTTGGAGTAAATAGGCCTGAATTTCCATCCCAGCCCTCCTACATTATTAGCTGTATGACATGAAGCAATCTACTTAGATTTTATGAGCCTTGGGTTTCTTTGATATGTACACTGGAAATGTTAGTATCTAACTCAGAGTACTATCAGGAGTATTGAATTTAACAAGATGATGTATGCACGGTGCTCAATGAAGTATCTGGCACACAGCAAGCACTCAAATTTTGGTAGGAATTATTATCATATGGTTTATATTGCCCCCTATTCCAGGCTTCTCAATATGAAGGGTCATTTTTTTCCTCCTTACTTCCTACAAGGCCCATGGTAATGCTCTGCATTAAGGCATGGTCTTTTTGGAGAGCATTTTGTTGAATGCTGGTTATTAATTTCCTAATGAACACTATAAAGACGTAGTCCCTCCAGTCATATGTCAAATTAGTCCTTGGGGCTGCAGGAAGCTAACCCTCCAGCTGTAGACACCTACTTCCTGGCTGTGTCCCGGATATGCCCTGCCAAACCTGAAAGGAGGGAACAGAAAAAGTAACCGCCCAAGCATTCTGCAAGTCAATATGCAGAAAGCTCTGTTTGCCTCCAGTCTGCCCACTGCCCAGAACTGTTGGCATTAGCCAAATAAAACAAACCCATGATCTGAGCTAAGCCTAACAGTTACCATTTATTACTAAGAAAAACTCAGAATACCACACCTAGAGGAAAATTAACACCTTTTGCATTAGGCCCTGAACAATTACCATTTAGGGCTCTGTCATCCAGTAAAATGGTCTATGCTGTTAAAAAGTGGGTAGCAATGACATGACCTAGCACAGCACAGGAGGACAAGAGGAAGCTTGTTGCCCTGTAAAAAGCAACATAAGCAAGAAAGCTTTTCTGCTCATGGCAGATTATCTAATGCTTTGGATTGATTTTTCTTGCTGGGCTGACAGGCATGAAGTCAGATGACAGTTAAAAGGTAGAGCAGTTGTCTTTTCATTTTGTTGATGGTTTCCTTTGCTGTGCAAAAACTTTATAGTGGCCCTATTTGTTTATTTTTTCTTTTGTTTCCCTTGCCCAAGGAGAACTATCAGAAAAAATATTGGTGTGAAAAATGTCTGAGATTTTACTGCCTATGTTTTTCCTAGGATTTTTATGGTTTTGAGTCTTACATTTAAGTCTTTAATCCATTTTGAGATTATTCTTGTCTATGGTGTAAGAAAGTGGTCTAATTTCATCTTTTTTGCATGTATCTGTCCAATTTCCCCAACACCATTTATTGAATAAACTATCTTTACCCCATTGTATGTTCTTCCTTCCTTTGTCAAATATTAGTTGACCATAAAGGTGTAGTTTTATTTCTGGGCTCTCTATTCTGTTCCACTGATCTATATGCTTGTTTTTATGCCAGTACCATGCTGTTTTGATTACTATGGCCTTGTGGTATAATTTGATATCAAGTAGTGTGATTCCTCCAACTTGGTTCTTCTTTCTCAAGATTGGTGTGGCAGTTTGGGGTCTTTTGTGATTCCATATCAATTTTTGAAAGATTTGTTCTAGTTCTGTGAAATATGCCATTAGTATTTTGATAGGAATTGCGTTGAATCTATAGATTGCTTTGGGTAGTATGGACATTTTAAATATGTCAATCCTTCCTATCCATGAATGTGATATACATTTCCACTTATTTGTATCTCCTTCAATTTCTTTCTTCAGTGTCTTACAATGTTCTGAGTACAGGTCTTTACATCCTTGGTTAAATTTATTCCTAAGTATTTTATTTTATTTTATTGATGCAATTGTAAATGGGATTGTTTTCTTAGTTTTCCTTTCTCATAGCTCATTGTTGGTGTATAAAAATGAAACTGATTAATGTATATTTATTTTGTATCCTGCTACTCTACTGAATTCAATTATCAATTCTAGTTGTTTTTTTTTTTTTTTTTTTAAGAATCTTTAGGATTCTCTATATATAGTATCATGTCCTCTGCAAATAATGACAGTTTTACTTCTTCCTTTCCAATTTGGATGCCTTTTATTTCTTCTTCTTGTCAGACTGCTGAGGCTAGGACTTCCAGTTCTATGTTGAATAAGAGTGGTGAAAGCAGACATTTCTGTCTTGTTCCTAATCTTAAGGGAAACACTTGTAGTTTTTGCCTATGGAGTATGATGTTGGCTGTGGATTTATCATATATGGCCTTTATTATGTTGAGTTTTGTTTCCTCTATTCCCACTGAATGGGAGAACATATTCACTACTGATATATCTGATAAGGGGTTAATATCCAAAATTTATAAAGAACTTATGAAACAACACCAAAACAAACAAACAAACAAAAAAACCCACACCAACCTCCCCCCCCAAAAAAAACAAATAAAAACAACAACAATCCAATTAAAAATGGGCAAAGGACCTGAATAGACATTTCTCTGAAGAGGATATACTGATTGCCAATAGACGTTTGAAAGGTGCTCAATATCACTAATCATCAAAGAAATGCAAATTAAAACCACAATGAAATATCACCTCATACCTGTGAGAATGGCTATCATCAATAAATCAACAAACAGCAAGTGCTGGTGAGAATGTGAAGAAAAGGGAACCCATGTGCACTGTTGGTGGGAATGCAGACTAGTGCAGCCACTGTGGAAAACAGTATGGAGTTTCCTCAAAAATTTTAAAGTGGAACTGCCTTATGACCCAGCGATTCCACTATGGGAATATATCCAAAGAAACCCAAAACACTGATTTGAAAGACTATATGCACCCCTATGTTCATTACAGCACTATTTACAATAGCCAAGATTTGAAAGCAGCCCAAGTGCCCATCAGTAGGTAAGTGGATTAAAAAAGCTGTGGTACATTTACACAATGGAACACTACTCAGCTGTAAAAAAGGAAATCTGACCTTTTGCTACAGCATGGATGTAGCTACAGATTATTATGTTAAGTGAAATAAGCCACTCAGAGAAAGAAAAATACCACATGATTTCACTTATACTGTATGTAGAATCTAATGAACAAAATAAACAAACAAAATAGAAACAGACTCATAGATATGGAAAACAGACAGCTGTTAGAGGGAAGGGTGGTTTTGGGGCTGGGTGAGAAAGGTGAGGGATTAAAAAAAAAATCCCTAACAAGCTCAAAGACACAGACAACAGTATGGCGATTACCAGACAGAAAAGGGGGTGGGGGGAGGTAGAAGAGGGTAAAGGGGGGATAAATGGTGATGGAAGGACACTTGACTTTGGGTGGTGAGTATACAATACAATACACAGATGATATATTATAGAATTGTACACCTAATCCTATATACTTTTATTAACCAAGGTCATCTTAATAAATTCAAAAAAATTTACAAAAAAAGCTAGAGTGTTAATGTTTGGGTTTTGCTTTTTTTTTTAAAAAAAAAAATTAATTAATTAATTAATCATTTGTTGAAAGTATTACAGATGTCCCTCCTTTTTCCCCCCCATTGGACCCTCCTCCCCACTCCCGCACCTCCCCCCCACACACACACCTTCACTACACTATTGTCTGTGTTCACTGGTTATGCACATATGCATATAAGTTCTTTGGTTTATCTCTTCCCCACCCCCACCTCCCTTCCCTGAGGTTTGTCAGTCTGCTCCCTACTTCTATGTCTCTGGATCTATTTTGATTGACAGCTTATTTTGTTCATGATATTCCATAAATAAGTGAGACCATGTGGTACTTGTCTTTCTCTGACTGGCTTATTTCGCTCAGCATAATACTCTCCAGGTCCCTCCATGTGGTCTCAAAGGGTAAGAGATCTTCTTACAGTTGCATAGTATTCCATTGTGTAAATGTACCACAGCTTTTTAATCTAATCATCTACTGGCCATTTTTATTCTTTATGCCAGTGTTCCTCTCTCTCTATTTCTTCTCTTACAACAGTCCCTTTAGCATTTCTTGCAGTGCTGGTTTGGTGGTAGCAAACTCCTTTAGCCTTTTTTTTTTTTTTTTTTGTCTGTGAAGCTCTTTATTTCCCCTTCAATTTTGAATGATAGCCTTGCTGGATAGAGTAGTCTTGGATTCAGTCCCTTGCTTTTCATTACTTTGTATACTTCATGCCACTCCCTTCTGGCCTGTAGTGTTTCTATTGAGAAAGCTGACAGTCTAATGGGGGCTCCCTTGCAGGTAACTTTTTGTCTCTCACTTGCTGCCTTTAAGATTCTTTCTTTGGCCTGGCCACTGTGGCTCAGTGGTTGAGCATCGACTCATGCACCAAGAGGCCACCAGTTCGATTTCTGGTCAGGGCACATGCCCAGGTTGTGGGCCTGATCCCCATTTGGGGGCATGCAGGAGGCGGCCAATCGATGTTCTCTCTCATCAATGTTTCTCTCTCTCTCCTTCTCCCTTCCTCTCTCTCTCAAATCAATAAAGAAAAAAAAATTAAAAAAAAAAGATTCTTTCTTTGTCTTTAATGTTTGCCATTTTAATTACGATGTGTCTAGATATGGGTCTTTTTGGGTTCATCTTGATTCAGACTCTCTGTGTTTCCTGGACTTGTGTGACTTTTTCCTTTACCGGGTTAGGGAATTTTTCTATCATTATTTCTTCAAACAGGTACTCCATTCCTTTCCTGGATTCTCTTCCTTCTGGTCCCCCAATAGTGCAAATATTGTTACATTTCGTATTGTCCCAAAGCTCTCTTAAACTCTCCTCCTGCTTTTTAATTTTTTTCCCATTTGCTGCTCTAATTGAGTGTTGTTGTTTTTTTCTATCTTATCTTCTAAGTTGCTGATTCGGTCTTCAGCTTCTTCTAATCTACTATTGAACCCTTCCAGGGTATTTTTTTTTATTTCAGCTATGTCTTTCTTCATTTCCACTTGACTTTTATTCATAGCTTCTACCTCTTTTTTCATGCTGATGTAGTTCCCACTGAGTTCTTTATAATTCTCATTGACTTACTTGTACTTTTCACTAAGTTGTTTGAGCACCCTTATAACTATTACTTTGAATTCTTTATCTGATAAATTGCTTGCCTCCCTTTCATTTTAGTTCTTTTTCTGGTGATTCCTCCTTTTCTTTCATTTGGGGACTGTGTTTTGTTTCACTATTATATCGGTCTGGGCCAGGTGGGGTGGATGGGTTGAGGGAACAGGTCAGTGCATCCAAGGGTGTGGGCTCATGGCAGGTGGTACGTGTCAGATCTTGGATCCAGTCCAGTCCAGTTGTCTGGGGACCATAGTGGCTCTCAGCGGGCCCTCAGCTCTTTGCTGCAGTGGGGCTGGTGGGACAGCAGCTCTCTGCTGTGGGGCGTCCTGCAGTGCTGGCAGCTCATGGCTGCAATAAGGCTGGCCTCTCCTCTGCGGCGGGCAGGTTCCATGGGGGCGGCAGGCCACTCTGCTTCTGGTGGGTCCTACAGGGGTGGCAGGGCCCTCTGCTGCCAGGGGAGAGGTGGTGGGGCTGGATATGTCTATCTGTGGCCTCGGGCACTGGGTTCCTGCTGTTCCCTGCAGCCTCCTCCTGAGGAGGACCCTATGGACCCTCCAAAGTGGCGCATTCTCTGATCCTGAGTGGGGAGAAGTGCCCGGCAGGGGAGCACATTTCTGGGGCTGGCAACTCCCTCTGCCCCGAGTGCCCAAAGGGTCTACCCTGGGTTCCTCCACCGACAGGAAGCTGCCCACCCACACTCACACCCACGCACACTCTCTGTCACACGCTTACTCTCTCTCACACATGCTCAGTCACTCACATCTCACCCTCACTCCGGTCCTGCCAGCCACTATGTTGGGGTTTTGTTTTTCAAAGACACTGTTTTTTCTCTTGAACAAGCTAGTAACCCTCCTATCTGCGAAAAATAAATGAAAGAAGAAAGAAAGAGAGGAAGGAAGGAAGGAAGGAAGGAAGGAAGGAAGAAAGGAAGGAAGGAAAAAGTGGGTGAATGCATCTCAATTCGTGATTGTCTGCTGGGAATAGTCCCTGCTTTTAAGGAGCCCTCAGTCCTGTGGAGACTGAGGCAAGACACAATGAAAAGACAACAGGAGAGTGTTCACGAATAAATTTATGCATGGGGGTTCATGGCATAGGGCCCAGCCCCGGTCAGGCCTTGTGTTAAGGGCTTCAATACATGCCATTTCCTGTCATTCTCTCGGTAACCCTAAAAGGCACCATGATCACTACAGGAAATAGGATCACTGGCCCTGGGTTCAATTCTACCAATGTGGCACATGACTATGAAATGGAAATCACTCTCTGAAAGCTCAGGGGCTCACACGGGATACGTACCTACTGTCAACACCTCTCTGAAGATAATCATCACGCATGACCCAATTGGTAGTTACCTTATCTGTGTAAGTCGTGTGTTCCAGAATAAACTGTGGGACTCTGCTCTCCACTCCTCTGTAACCCACACAAGTGCTGAGCTCTAGTCTTAGGCCTGGGAAATTCACCACATGCTGTTACATGCTAATCTTCTTAGTAACTGGCAAAGGGAATGCAAATACCATTGCCTGGGATATGATGGCCTCTTTATGGGCAATGGTTAAGTCCGAGATTTAGGAGAAATCCTGCCTCTGGTTCATTCGAGTTAATGGGTAGGTAGGACAGTTATATACACGGGTGTGTGGTGTGGTAGCAGCCTCAAGGCCTTTCTTGCCTTGTTCAGCATTCCTCAGGCCCATACCAAATTCTGATTCCAGGTTCCAGAGTAGAAGGGGAAGATGAGAACAGGAAAATGTTCTGAGATGAGCTACTTAGATGGTTTAAGGGACTGAAATCAGCCTGGTGGAAAAAGATGAAAGGAGCTAAGATCGCTTCAGAAGGCTAAAAGTTGACTTTTTAAGCATCTTGAGTGACATTAAGCACTGTTAATAGAGGACAGTGGCCAGCTAAAACTGCACTATGGAAAGTGAGTATGTAGGGTATAAAACCAGAAGACTGGACTTGGACAGAATGTACCTGAGTTTTAACTCTGGCTCCATCACCTCTTCTCTGTGTGATCTTAAATTATTCAACCTTAGTTTCACAATTTGAAGAACCAGTGAGATCTTTCTGCCATAGAATGTGCACATTGAAGGGACTCAGTGAAAGTTAGTACTCACTAGGAAGAAGGATAACCAATAGCAGTAATTGCTGAACACGACAGTGGGTCACTGAAGTAGGTTGGGGAATTTCCTTCTCTAGGATAAATTCTGGACTGAATATATATTATTGTAGTCTTCCCGAAAAATGGTATTTTATTTAACATATTCATTTTCTAAGTTTGCAACCCTAATGCCCATCAATAAAATATGAAAACAATCTAAGTGGAATCTTCTCTGTTGATCAGAGTACAATGAAGTTTATATGATATTGGAGTCCCCCTGGCAAGTGTAATAAATTACAGATGTGTCAGGAAGAAAAGAAGTTAACGTGTAATAAGCTCTACTATGTACCAGATACTATGGTAGGTATTTTCACATATTTTATCTAATTTATTCCTTACAACAATCTTATAAGGTGGGTATTTAAATTTTTTATAGATGAACAAAATGAGGCTCAATAATCTTAAGGCTGAAAGAGCAAAAAAGTAAAAGGGCTGGGATTAAATTTTAGAACTTCTGATTTTGCATTCATTTTCCACTCCTTCAGAGGGAAATTATATTTCCATGCAAAAGAATAGGAAGCCTTTACAAGAATAAAAAGAATAACTGAATTCATACACCAGAAAGGATACATTTTAATTTATGTAAATTAGACCTCCATAAAATGAGCTCTAAAATAAGAGCTCAACCATCTTGGACATATGCATATATTTGCTTTCTTTCTTGAAGGCTACACAAAACAAACAAAGTGGTTAAAATGGTTGTCTCTAGGGAGTGGAACTGGAGAATTGGGAGATAGGAGTAGAAAGAAGACTTAACTTTCATAGTATACCTGTCTTTGTCATTTGATTTTTTACTATATAAATGAATAAATTATTTAAAATAAACAAAAATATTAAAGAGTGCTCTGCTGGGCTGCCTGTTCCTTTTTTGGTGCCTTTTCATTCACTGTAAGAGGTTAATCGTGGACTCTGTTGTCAACCACAATCGATGCTGATTAGGGTCCTTCTCCTTGAGGTAGACGGTTTGCCTTGATCTTCTCCATCCAACTCCAGAATCTGACAATTCTAACTTTCATCATTTCTTCCTAAGAAGCGACTGTCCTTTCCTGTTCATCCTCATGTTACTTAGGTTAGGTCTTCAATGGCCACTGACCTTTCGTTCATATATTCATCTCCTCATTCCTACGCATCGTCTACAGGATGGCCGGTATGAGTTTCCTAAGACAAAAATCACACCACTCCTCTGCTTATGAATTCCTTAGGCTAGAACATAAGACCTCTTAGAACTTGATTCCAACCTGTCTTTCTATTTCATTTCCTTCTATTCACCTCCTACCAGGCTCAAAGCCAAAGTAAGCATCTCACTGTTTTCTAAATATGTCTTTCAAAATTTTATACCATATATATATCACATCTCTTCATTTGACAAAGCTTCATTTTATTATCCATTAGGTAAACTACTATCACACCTGAAGACTCAGCTTAAATATCAACTCCTTTCTGAAACCTATGATTCTCCCACAACAAAGTTACCATTCGCTCCCGTCTGCTCCAACAGTACTGGATTTATAGCACTGTTAGGTCATTTATCATACTATATCCTAACTTTTCAGTTTAAGGGTTTAATCCCACAACTAGACGTTGAACTTCCTGAGGACATGGCCCAACCGAAACTTTTACATTTTTTGTGTATCTAGCAGAATGCCAGAACATGAACAATGATTTATTTCCCATATTTCTATGTAAAAGTATGTGCATGCATGTGCTTGTACACACAGACATATACACATGCACCCACACATGCACTCACACACATTTCTTGAATAAAATGTGAATGAGTTCCAATGTCATACACATGGAAATTAAAGAAAAAAAGGAACTGTAGTGTGAGCCCCCAGCTGGCATGCCCGATCTCTTACCATCCTGGAATGTGTCATTAATTGCAATGACAGCCTGGAAGGGTTTGGTCAGTTCAGCCCCTTGTGCTGAGCTAAGGAAAACCACAAATGTCTCCAGCCCTTCAATTACTGGATACTGGGTGTCATCCAAGATCGTCAAGGTGCAATACTAGGAGAAAAATCGGGATGTTTACAAGATTTACTGTGGTGATTGTTTTGCAATATATACAAATATTGAATCATTATGTTGTATACCTGAAACTAATATAATGTCATATGTCAATGACATCTCCATTAAAAAAAGTTTTTAATTAAAAAAGGAAAAATTCAAGCAAACCTTACAGAATGCCATACACATGACACCCACTTGTTTTGGGAGATTAGGACAAAGACAACAAGTTGCCTTTCTTTGGTGGTCTTAAATTAAGTTTTTTAAATCCATAAAATTATACTCTTTTTATTACATAACTTAGGTGTTTTGTTTCTAGATATTTAGAACAAACAAGTGTGGTTTCTATCCTAAATCCGTGGTGCTGGATATCAGATGGTAAAAATGTCACTTGGACAGTTTTTAGACATTACCTATAAATTTGTTCTCTTGTTTGTATGTTTGTGCTTTTGAAGAAAGGGAAGACAGTAATATTGCAATGGGAGTTCAGCATCCTCCAGTGAGTCTGGAGATCAGACTAGATACATTAACAGGCTCACCCACTCTTTCACCACTGTATGCTCACCTGCTCGGTGACACCTGGCCCGAATTCCACCTTCCTAGAGCTGGGAACGTAGTCAACTCCTGGCGTGGCGGAAGCCGGGTCTGAGGGACGCGTGGCACACCAGACAGACGTGAAGGTAGAAAGGTCAGTTCCATGGCGGATAACTGGAATCTTCACTGTGCCTGAAGAAAGATGCGTAGAGATTTCCAAGGTCAACCTTGAGCCAGAAAGTCAGTGGTGCTCTCCCCACAGCGCTCTCCTTCACAGCAGCAGCAGCTTTATCCTGCTGGCCTGTCCAATGCAGCTCCCCGAGGCGCGGCGCTCCCCCGAGGAAGGCCGAGGGCATCGCCGCCCTTCTCTTACTGCCACTGGGATGAAGAGCAGACCTGGAGGAGGTCTCGGGCAGGTGCTGCTGGGGAGATGGCCTTAGGGGAAAGGGGTCTGTGGCTTCAGAAAGGAGGCTGTCCACAGAAGAACAATGCATTAAGGGTGGATGGTCCACTGAAAAACATCTCAAGCCTATTTAGGGAGAAGAAACTCAGACTAGTGCCTCAGAGATGAGCTAGAAAATATTCAATTAAGGAAGAACCAGCTAAGGGACTCTATGGGGCCTGAAGTCGAATGTTCCTAATTAAATGTTCCTAACTGGTTTGATTTCCCCATTTTATCTGAGTGGTGCACACATCATTACTTAAACCATATGTGCTTATTGCTTATCTTAGGAATGGAACTCATCTTCTGGTCCACTGTGACATCATACTTCACAGGGTCCTCATGATAGACATGTAGATTTTTAGCTGTTTTCACAATCAAGGTCAGAGCAAAGCTACACGAAAACCCATCAATTGCACTTTTAATCCCAGCTTTAATCAAGCATTTTAACTGCTTGATCTGTGATGCTTTATTTAACCTCTCTGGGTCTCCATTTGCTCTCCTCTACAACGTTATTTTCTCTACAGAAGACTAAGTGAGAATGCATGAAATGCACGTTGCACGGTACCTGGCATTCCGTAAGTACTCAAAAATATCAGTTCCCACTATTCCTCGGAATATCACCTTCAAAGAGGTGAAAGGCCTTAGCTAGTGGCTCCCATCAGTGGACACTCCTCACAGCTGCTGCCCTCCTGGCGGCGTGTCTACCAGCGGCATGCAGAGGACCCTGAGCAGCCAGGAGAGGGAAGGAGCCTGGGCGGAAGAAATCTGCCCACGGACTGCTTTCAGTTGTTATATGAATGAGAAAGTTCCATTTGTGCAGACACTGACGTTTTAGAATGTATTTGTTTTAGCAGCTAGACATGTACTAAATAACTTACCCCCATTCTCAATTGATCACAGTCCCCTCCTTTGCAAGCCAAAGGCTTAGCACCATGCCTTCCCTCTGGACCGCAGAGGTCAGCCAGTGGAGCTGTTAGCCAGATCCCTCCCTGCCATCAGTAACCAGAGCAAGAAAAGTAAATGAAACTCCCTACTCTTCACTACCTTCCATTCTTGGTTGTAACGTCTAGCATTATATAATGTCTCGGACCAACAATGGTGTTACTGAGGAATGGCATTCTCAATGTCTTAAGGACATTCTCAAACCTGAGAGGAAATCATTCAAGAAAGGGATCAAGAGATGGGTGGTGGAACCCCAGAGATGCTCTCCATTACCTGCATCCTCACTGATAGTGAACGCGGTGTTGCCCAGGGACACAGTGGAGGCATCATTGGGACCACTGATGAACACCTGGGCTGATGACACCCTTCCAATGCGGGCATTGTTAGAGGCACCTGCCAGGGCAATCTCAAACTCCTCCTCCTCTTCATACTCGCTGTCATCGATGAGCATGACGTCACAGGTGGACTTGGTAACACCAGGCCCGAATATCACATGACTGTCAGCAGACATCCCTCTAGATTTAAAATCAGAGCCCGATTCCAGAGCGTAGAGGCTACTTCCCATGGCTGACTTAGGGATGGTGTAGCAGACTACAGACACAATGCTGCTCAAATCCCCTGAAACACAAAACGGCAAGAAAACCAAAGCAATTGAATGAGTGCTTCTCAAATGTAAAAATCTCTGATAAATTAGTGAGCTTGGTTCCCGCTGACACATTCCATCACCATTTGTGTTCACACTCTGACACGAAACCTCCCTGCAATTCAGTCTAAGTTTATGAAATAAACCACTTGAGGATTTAGCATACCCCAGCTACTTCACCAAACAACTTAAAATGGATTTCCTATTCTGTGAATTTTGTGCTCTGTTAATTCACAAGACTCATTGCCCACCATCCAAGACCACAGCGGGTGGAAAGATAAGAGACATATTTGGTGCCTTAAGTAGCAAAGTAATTGTGTCCTGAAGGTAGTGCTATGCGCACAGTTCACCGCCTTTCCGAATACACTTCAGCACTTTAACTCCCAGGGAAAAACAAGCTGGTTTAAAAAAAGAAAGACAAAACAAAATAAAACCCGCCTTTCTGTACAAATGGCTTTACTTATTGGTGCTGCCACTGCCCTGGGTGACAGCCTGTTTTGGGCCCAGCTTGCTGGCCCAGAGCAATCAGTGGGGCTTGCTTGTTTTCCAAGTGGCCCCTCTACGGGTTTGCATTACCTGCAGTGCTTGTTACACTAATACCCAGTCAGCAGATTCAATAAAAACCTGACATTATCACTTACAGTCATTGTGTGGCTTTGGATGAAGATTTAATTCCCATGTGCTTTAAAGTCTCAATATTGCACAATCGTAAATCCATACAACCTTTGGTTTGATTTCCAGCCCTTCAGGAACCGACCTTTAATTCTTACACACAATTTATTTCTCATCTGAGCTCTGTACGTGACACTCACGTAAGGAAATCTTTAAACACATTTTCTGTCTTTCAAGAACTAAGATGGGAACCAAGTAACTGTAACTTCCCTCCTTGACCAAGGCTACTAAATATTTTATGGATTGGGTGATTGATTAAGAATCCCAAGTACATGAATATTTGCAAGGCCAAATATAAAGTCTTCCAGTCCTGTGAAAGAATAAATGGGTTTGCTAACAACCTGAACTAACAAGAGAAGCCTTCTAACCGTACTCACCAGGTAGGATCTTTATTAGGGTTGTGCTGGGGACTTACATGAGTTAATGCATGTAAAGTACTTCCACACGTGAGTTACTATGGTACATGAGCACTTGGAACATAAAAGGGACTCAATAAACATTAGCTATCCCATAGCTCCTCGTCACCTTCGGCGCCAACAGACCTTTTCTTTCGATAGGTGCAAATAGAAAACCAGCGCTCTCGTTGACACGGTAGGTCTTCTTATCAAACTCTAATGTGGGTTCGTCCTCAGTGTCATTGATGATGACCTTCGCCTGGGTGAACTCCCCTAGTAGGGCATATGCTGGCATGCTGAGCTCCACGGTGAAACTCTCAATGTTCTCAAACACGTCATCATCATTGATGACAATGGTGCAGGATTTGGTGTCCTCTCGCTCATCAAACTGCACCTGTCACAAAGGAAACAATGAAGAGTTAAGCTGTGCCTCAGCTTCCCCTGCTGTGCTCCCCCAGGGTGTCATGGGAAAAGAGGGCCCAAGCCGAGTGAGCACTGAATGAAGTAGCTGGTTCTTCTAGCCTCAGCTTTCTGCTGTATCATCTGGAACACTTGGCTACCTCTTCCCGTGAACATCTGCAATTGGGACTGATCGACTGTAGAGGGACATGGAGGGTGAAGACTTCCCCTACCATTTGGTGACTGTAGGAAAACATGTAGGTAACTATTAGTATCCTGTTTTATTAGCTCACTTGGGACAGCAAGAGTCTTTGGATTACTTGGTCCTCTTCTATTTGTGGCAAGTTTCACTGGAAAGATCTTTGAACTTGGAGTGTAAAGTTCTAGCTGCAGTCCCGGTATTTTTTAGTTACAAGCTAGGTCAGGCTTTGAAACTTTACAAACATCAGCTAATTCCTTATTAGCTAAATAACAATAATAAGACTCCAATTTCACATACTTATTGGGAGGACTAAAGGAGACAATGCATAATGAAAGCACTAAGCTTATATTAAAGCAAGATATGATCCTATTACCATCATCATATTATTGTACAATCAAAACTGACATAGAATCTCAGCGTACTGCAGAATGAAGTTTGAATTCAGGAAAAATTACACCGTGAATAAGCCGGACTGAATTTTAACTTTATATTTGACTAGATCCTTTGCCAATAAAATCTATAATGTGAATACATTTAGCCTGGTACAAAAGAAATTATTTTATATGCATATAATTGTGAACTTACAGGGATATATTGTGGTTTTACTTTGTCTCAAAATAAAAGAGGAAGATAAGACCTTCACATAGAAACAGGGCTATGGATATGTTCAAAATGGAAAGGGCAGGAAATGGGCCCAGAATGCCCTTTGTGTAAACTGAGACAAGTGAAACATGTGAAAATAGCCATAAACCTCTAAACACCACACAATTCCCATCAACAGAAAATTACTAGTACTATCTCATCAGCTAATCAAATTTTTACTGAGCTCCACATTTCAAAACACTCCACAAATCTCTAAGATGTAGAACACACTTCCTTTCATCTTTCCTTGAAAAACAGGAGTACATGCCTCTTTTTATCATTTTGTTAAAAGACTCCTTAGCTTATCTCTTCTTTTCTAATTCCTCATTTAAATTTGACATAAGAGGCCGTAGCTTAGTCCAGCTGGAAGGACTCCAACAGAGATGTTGCCATAAGAATTATAAAATTATTTTGAAAAAACACTGACTAAATACCTGGGAAGTGCCAGGCCCTGTGCCATATGTAAAAGATGGCAGACACAGGCTTGCTGCCTGAAGGAGTGCACTAGTTCAGCCCCCTCCTTTCTCGTCCGCTTTCCTTCTCTCCTCTTTCCCTCTCTCGCTCACACCCTGGTACTGGGCACTACCACTGCTCCACAGAGACTGACACATGGATCGCCCTACCCCAGAACTCCTCTCTGGACTCCCTCCCAACCTACAGAGCTGTGCCCTGATGTCTCTAAGGCAGCTCACACTCAACATGCTCAGAGCAAAGTCAAGATCACCCCCCCGTCTAACGTGCTCCTCCACGGCGTCCCCTCCTAGCAAGGGACATCACCATCCACTTTTCCCCTCTGCGCCACTGTCTAATCCTCCGCTAAGTCCTATCAACTGATGGCTTACTCCTCACTGAATCCATCCACTTCTCTCCACCTTCACTTTATAATTGCAGCTTAAGCTCCCATCATCTCTCGCTCAGCCCATCCAAGAGCTTCCTAACAGGTCTCCCCACACTCTCTCTTCCCTGCCTTCAGGTAAAGAAGACGCAGAGAAAAGGTTAGGATTCCAAAGACCGAGTGTAGAACATGATATCTCGGAGATTTTTTTTTTGGGTCGTGAAGCAAAATGTAAAGACTGAGAAGCCAGACAACAACGTAGGCTTTGGCAGTTGCTGGCCATGGGCTTTAGGCAGACTGTGAAGAACAAAGCACTGTGGGAACGAACACAGGAACATTACTTGAGGAAAGATGCCAAGGGAAAGGCAGGAGGGATGAAAAGACGTGGGAAGGTGCCACAGTAGCCCACAACCTCGCCACGGCCCTTGCAGGCAGCCCGGGAATCAGAGCCCCTCGCCCACCTACCTGGCCAGCATACTCCACGTAGTCCTGCTGCCCAGGCTGCGAGCTGACCCTGGAGCTGGAGCTGGCGGTGCCTGGCTCCGTGTGGCACAGGACGATGGCATACTGGTTCAGGTTCCCAGTCCTCTGCACAGTGACGCTGACAGACCCTGCCTTCTCACTGACATTGTAGCTACAAACACACAGAAAGGCAGTCTCTGAAACTGTGCCCTTGGGCTGTGAAGAATCTGCTTATTTAATGCCAGTTTCTTCTGGTTGGTTTATGGTGTCAGGCATTTCGGAGAAGAGGAAGTTTCATGGCTTTAGGAAGCTGGGTTGTAAATTGAGGAAACTTGTTCACCTGGACAGTGACCAAGGAAGCTGCGGGAGCAGAATGGTATCTGCCTCGCTGTGAGAGAGTGGAAAGTCAGCCAGGAGATGGGCAGCACAGAGGAGCTCTGAAGCTCACATTTCAGAGCTGGGAGAAATGACAAGCTCTCCCCAGAGTGGCAGAGTAATCAGAATGGGTCAGTGGGTTCCTAGGGGAAAAAGCTGCCTGAAAGCAATGACTTCGCTCGGGTGGGGATGACTGGATCAGAGCTCCGGAGGTTTTAAAGGGTGCAGAGGAGCCAGGGCAGTTCCAGAGGTATGAGAAGAGAACTGGGCCTAGGTAACAAAGGCGTTCAGACAAATGGAGCTTTATGACAACGGGGGAGTTGACTGGGTGCTATGGTCTGAATATGGGTGCCCCTCCAATTCATATGTTGAAATCCTAATCCCCAATGGGATTATATTAGGAAGTGAGGCCTTTTCGGGGGGGTGATTAGGTCATAAGGGTGGAGCCCTCATAAATGGGATTAGTGCCCTTATAAAAGAGATTCCAGAGGGGTCTCTCATCCTTCTGCCATATAAGTTTACAGTGAAAAGATAAAGTCTATGGACCAGAAAACAAGCTGTCACCAGACACCGAGTCTGCCAGCACCCTGATCTTGGACTTCCGAGCCTCCTGAACTGTGGGAAATAAATTCCTGTTGTTTATAAACCACCCAGGATATGGTATTCTGTTATAGCAGCCTGAATGGACTAAGACACCGAGCTAACTTAGCTTGCTGTTAAGAATTTATATTGCTTTTGCAAAATTGGAGGCAAACTATCCATGTGCTATTCACAGTAAGTTTCTATTGAGTGGTACCTCAGCTGGGCTCTTTTTTCATCACTGGGGATGGGCATTGGACCAGGGCTTGTGTCTTTTGCTGTGAGGGTGGCAGGCACAGTGCCTCAATGGGTTAGTCATTGCTAGCTTTGGAGGTCCTCTATACGCTTTAGTCCACTAAACAGTAGAGGGGTTCCAGAACACCTGATCAGTTTTATTCAATTAATTTTGAAGGAGATAAAAAGAGAGGTAAATAACAGCAAAACATTACATATATAAACGTTGACGAATTTTCCACTAATTCCCCAATGTGTGTAAAAGTGGACTAGCCTACATCTGGGGACATGAAATCAACTTGGTATGTTTTCTCCCCAGCTCCTCCCGCCCCCCAATTTCAGTTTTCATATGACTTATCATGAAGTCGATTTCTTAGAATAGCAAGTCTCTGAAATGTAGATTTAAGGAGTTCTTCCCACAAAAATTATAATCCCAGTTATAATTTAACCTTTATCAGTTGGTGCCCCTCTGTTTGCCTCTTAACTTCCCAACCGACTATGAAAGCATCTTCAAGAGCTGTCTGCACTCGGCTATGAACTTGTCCCTAAAGACAGACGATCCTGTCTGTCTAGGTGGGGCTAGGTGGAGAACATGAGCTTGAGAACAGAGAGAATGCAGATGGCAAGCAAAGATGTTCTTGCGGGCCAGTGATTATTTGCAGAATTTGAATGTGCATTTCCCCCTATCAGTTCTACTGGATTATCTTCTAAAACTGGAAGACAAAAGCAAGAATACCTGTAGGAGAGGCAGTAAAGCACAATGGTTACGGCCACTGGGCTTATATCCTGCTTTTGCTGCTGATTAGCTATGTGACTTGGGCAAGTTACCACCCTCTTTCTGTCTTTATTGCTTTGTTGTTGCAGGGGCAACAAATAGTATTCATTTCACAATCGCAAGTATCAAACAAGGTGATGTAGGTCAACTACCTAGTTCAGTGCCTGGTACATACAGTATTCAAGAAACATTTGGTACAATTATTATTTTTCTTATTGTTATCACCACCACCATCATCAGACGACTACAGCTGACCCACTGGGTGCTTCATCCTGAATTCTCTGCTTGCCCGACTTATTTCTCAAGGAGGAACACACAATGACACTTGTACCTGGTATATTTAAAGCTGATGAGGGACCACTGGATGTGGAAGACATTGTCTCTGACCACATTGGGTTTACTGTCCTTCACCAGAAACTGAAAACTGTCCATCATCTCATGGATCTTCTCCTCATGCAACACGTAACGCATCAACCCCAAGTTCACATCCTCTGTGAGAAAAAGATGCAGTGAATTAACCCAGGGTTGTACAAACAGCCTCACAGATGCCACACCGACACGCCCAGTTTGTTCTTCTAATAGATCACAGACAGAACTTGTGTTCCCAAGAACAAAAAGGGATAATAGTCTTAAAAAAATAAATGTTTCTGCCAGATGTCAAAATAAGACCCTACAGCTCTGTGTACAAAAGGCCTTCTTTATGTACAGAAAATCCCCTCTGCTATTGTAAAGTGAGAATTCCAGGGTCTTGGCAAAAAAGCACTTCAATAAATGTCTATGGAATGTTAGCGGCAAATCTGAGAGCTGAGGGAGAAAATTCTTCGACCCCATCCTCTGTGGATATAGCTCATATCCACACCAATCCCTTCTAAATAAGGTTCTTTGGAAGGTGTGTGCTACTAAGAAAAGCCAAGGTTGGATTAAAACAGCCCCCACACAAGGCACAGATAAAACGGGCTCGGAGAGCACACAAAACTGAGGAGAGTGAGAAAAAGGGAAACTGGCCCATGAATTATAACAGGCAGTTTCCCAGTGGCTGCTCTCGATCAGATCCATCCTCAGAAGAAGTCTAGAAGACTCTAAAACGTTTCTGAGAAACTGAAATACAAAATGGTCTCCTTGATATGATTTAAAACAGGAAAACATTTCAATTGAAGAATCTACCCATGTTGGTTTTCATTTCTTTGCTCAAGACTTTATATATATATATATATCCAGAACCCTTAAGGAACAAAAAATAAACCACACAGGATCACAGATCTTTCATAAAGTCTGGTGGCTGTTTTTGTGTTTTGTTTTTAAAGGAAACCAAGCAGTATCATGTAATTCCTTCCAGAAAACCTGGCCAAAACCTAAAGCAATTTGGGAGATGAGGAAGCATGGTAAAGATGATTTTTTTTTTTTTTTTTTTGGCCACAATTCAGAGTAACAGGAAAAAAAATCAGAGAGGTAAAAGTCCACAGTTGGATGGTTAGACACTAAAAGATCTACTTGTTTGCAAATAGGTTACTTAGGAGTAAGAAGCTAGCTGAGGTTGTAAGATCAGAGAGGTAGGGAGAGAGGCCTTAGAATAGACTCCTCCCATTTCCCAGGAGGCCCCACCCTGCGTGAAAGTCACAGCCGCTCTGCCAGGCTGCAGCTTGTTCTCCACACGGCCGTGCTGGGGGCCCGTCGTGATCTCATAGACAAGCTGCAGGTCCTCCGTGTCCGGGTCCATGGTCAGCAGTTCCTTCTTGGTGATCAAGTTGGTTGCCTGGAATAGAAACCCATTAAATTTAATTCCTGACGTGGGAATAAAGCAAGAACAAGACCCTGTGACTCAGATTTAATTCAGTTCAACAATGATTGACTGAGTGCATTTACAGCATGGAAAACTCTGTCAGGACTGAAGAGGCTGTGAGGATAAAAACCAGCCAGCCTCTGCCCTTGATGTGCTCACACTTTATTGGGAAGAAAGGCTGATAAGCAAGGTAGTTGTGGCAAGAGCTATATCGGGAAATACAAGAAAAGTGCTAGATGCTTTTGGGGAGTGGGAGAGATGAATTCCATCTGTACCGGGGAAGGAGGGATTTGAGATGGTGGAATTTGAACTTGGTCTTCAAAGAAGGTTGGAATGTTGAAAGGATGATACAATACAGGAAAGATGACCACTTCATACCTCATAGGAGTCCATTGCAATGCTTGCAATTAAGATAAGTATGGTACTCTAATTTTGCCCAAATATACTGCCTATATTTTAACTTACTCAACAAATATTGGATGAGAGCAAAGGTTTGAGAGAAAAAAGGGTTGGTCAATGGTGTTAAATGTTACTAGCTCTAGTACAGTAAGGGCATGTAAGTGACCTTTGGACTTGGCAAAATAGAAGTCGTTGGTGACTTTGACAAGAGTCCCTGCAGTAGGGTAGGGGTAGGAAGTGGAAAACCAGTCACGGGGTATTGAGAAGAGAACGAGATGGTTCTGATATGGAAAGAAATAAAACAGGGCAAAAGAAATTTGTCCTAATTTTGTTTCTTATATTTAAAAAATTCCAAATGGGCTTGGCCAGTGTGGCTCAGTGGTTGAGCATTAACCCATGCACCAAGAGGTCGCCAGTTCGATTCCCAGTCAGGGCACATGCCCAGGTTGTGGGTCCGATCCCCAGTGCGGGGCATGTAGGAGGCGGCCAATCGATCTTCTCGCTCATCAATGTTTCTCTCTCTCTCTCTCTCTCTCCCTTTTCCTTCCTCTCTCTCTAAAATCAATAAAGAAAAATTTTTTTAAAAATTCCGATTGGTTTAGTGGAAAGCTATAGCATGGCATCTACATATACAGGAATACCTTGTTTTATTGTGCTTCACAGATGTGTGTTTTAAAAATTGAAGGCAAGACCCTCCACCAATAGAAAAGATGACAAGATGCTGGCTTTCTCGCAGTGGTCTGGAACGGAGCCCACACTATCTCTGAGGTATGCCTGTACAACCAAGTAATCAGCTCCATGGAGACGAGAAAATCCGTGTCTCAGAGGGAAAATCACACACACACAAAAGAAACCAGTTCCCATACTGAACTGGAGAACTGGGTGTGTTTCGGTGGGCACAGGGATTTAGTGCTATTTAATGTCACCAGGTGAGAGTTAGGGCATGTCTTAAAATGACCAAATTGGGCTTTAGAAGAAGGAGAAATACATTTCTAAAGTATTCCTCTGAGGACATTCACCTATAAAAATACTTTCTTCCCATTAATGGCATATTCCTGATACTTCCAAAATCCATCCTTCCCTTCTTTAGTTAACAAACTTTAGCTGTGTACCTAGCTGCCCGGCTAGAGACTCTGTTTCCCAGCCTCCCATGCAAGAGATGGGACCACATGACCAATTTCTCGCCAAAATAATATGAGTGCAAGAGATGTGTTCAATTTCTGTATCACTTGCTTAAAATACATTCCCTGCTCTCCACTTTTCTGTTTTCCCCTTCCCATGGACGGGAATACTAACGACGAGCTGCAGCGGTCTGGCTACGCTCAGCAGCACAAGCCAGGACGGCAGAACAGTCAGAGAGAAGGAATCTGCATCTCTGAACGGTCACGCAGAGCCCGAGACTTCCACCCCAGATGTGAGGGAAAAAATAACTGCTATTTTGTTTCAGCGACTATATCTTGGGAGTCATTTTACAAGAACATGTTAAACTATATACCATCCAAATCAAATCCATGAAGCTCTCCAGCCGTAGGAGTGTCAGCTCACTTAGGGAGGAATAACGTGGCTTGAGCTGCAATTCTGTCCCTAAGTTATCACCACGATCCAGGGTCCCGCCCGAGCTGGTTAGTGTGCATGTGTCAAGGGAAGGGCCTTACCTTGCCATCCACACGCTCCAGCCACTGGAGCCCCAGGTTGGTAACAATTCTAGGGGTGCCATCGTCCACTGGGAGGATGTCTACGCGGAACTGCTGAGGTGCTGCTGTCATAATCTGAGGAGGGGGGAGTAAAAAAAAACCTCATCATTCACAGACATCTGAACTCGGTCAGGCCCAGAACCCCTGAAATCAGTTGACACTTCAGGGTGGGCCTGAGCCGGTTGCCCTCACCTACCACCACGGCCTGAGGCTGAAGGGAGAACACGGACTGATAAAGGGAACACTCTGAGAAGGAAGGCCAGAAACAAGGGCGCTCCTGCTGGGATTTCGCCTGCTGTGGAAGTCACAGTACAAACCTATGCCTTCTTTACTGAGTTCCTTATTACCCGAAGGTGAAACAATAAACAAAACGTTTTCCTTTCAATAACTCTTGTTACAATTTTCCCAAGAGGCGGAGGAAAACCATCATTAAAATGTTAATGTCAAAATCTCCAGGTGGAACTCTGCCAGATGTAAAAAGAGGTTTCATGGGAAGAGATTTTATTTTGTTATTTTTCTTCCCCCTCTCCTTTTTTTTTTTTTTTGAGAGAGAACTATCCATAGGGGGACAAAGGGGCAGAAGAAATTAAGAAAAAAATATTTGTGGAAATAGAAGAAACTTTGGTTCATAATTTCATTCTCGCACAGACAGATCACACACACACACACACACACACACACACACACACACACACACGTGGTGAGTGGGCCCCGGCACCTCCCTCTTCTGAGGGGTGAGGCGGCTGCTGCGCGGGGCAGCAGATGCTGGCTTTGCCACCTTCTACCACCCTCCTTCTAAGTAATTTCCATTTTTAAAATAACACGGTCCCTCTGGAGACCGGCTGTGACCTTTGATGTTTATCAGAGAGGTAGCCCTCTTGCGGATGTACCCTGAAATCTTTTTTCTCTTCTGAAAGTCAAACTAACCGAGAAGCAGCTACGGTTTGGGAGAGAGAGAAAATAAAAGCGATGAGCTTCCAGGTGGTGACACTGTGCAGACACTGAAATGGCAGGGACATCCCGAGCGCCATCCCCCAGCTCTTCGACCATCTGAGAAAGACCTTCTCACAGGCTGCCTGTCTCTGAACGATGCAGGAAGATCTTTCTTCCACAAAGAGGAAAGAGCCTTTACCTGCTTCACACACTGGTCCTGAATGATGACACGGATGATGATCACAGCCACAGCTGATTGGATGCTCCTGTGTGTGGCACTGGGCTAAGTGCTTTACGTATATCAGGAAGGTAGGCATCATCCCCATGTTACAGATAGGGCAGCTGAGGCTCAGAAGGGCTAAATGACTTACAAAGTCACTTAGCCAGTAAGTGACAGGGCTAGAATTTAAATCAGTGTCTTTCAGATGCAACAGCCATATTCTTAACGACTGTTATTCTTCATGAGACTGAGAAATGTTGGCTGATGGGACATGTAAAGGAGAAAGACAGTCTAGAACCATATGATATTAGTAAAAAAAATGATGAGAGAAAAATTAAAGGAGTAGGGGTGGGTAGAAGGAAAGGAGAGATAACAGCAGAATGATAACAATAGCTATCAACTTCTAGGGAACGTGCTCATGTTTTGCCAATGTGTTAAGTACTTTATGTGGATTACCTCTCTGATCCCTAGTCTAATTGAAGCTGGTGGTTATTATTGTACCCATTTTATAGATGAAAAGCAGAGGCTTAGAGAAGTTAAGTGATTTGCTCAAGGCCAGTTGATAGTGACAGAACAAGAACTCAGCAAGGCTATCCTTGGTCTTAAAATGCCATGTGTGCCTTTGGACAACCTCTGGCAGGCGTGGCTATGCCTCCCTCTGTTGTTTCGCCTCACCTCTTTCCCTCCTTCCTCAATAATAAAGAAGCTGTTCGTCCCGTCAGAAACAGTGAAGGTGAACCGGTCTTTGAGGGAGTTGCTGCCGTCGTGGCTGTAGCTGACCCTGTTCTGGTAGACGTCGTCCATGGTGAAGGTGGAGGTGTGCTGGAAACGCCGCCCGTCGGTGGTCCGCTCGACGCTGCCGTGGCGTGGGGGCTGCACGATGGTGAACGTGACAGACTCGGCCTGTCGAGAAGGTAAAAGGTAAGTGGAGAAGGGACATTCTTAAGAGAAACTAGATGTGTCCGTGATGGCCAGCAGATGGGCCAGTGGAGCCAAACCTAAAGACATTTATAAAATAAGGACTGCATTTCCTTTGTGGATATCAAAAATAAAGCTAAGGAGAGACATTATATTGATTACTGTAATTGAACTTATATTCTGGAGTCTTCAGTTATAAGACTAAGACATTTAAATTTGTCCTTTGTGGGTCAGAGGGGGAAAACCCGAATCTTTAACCTCTCCCAGGATCATAGGAACTAGGCCTTTTAAAATTATTCATTTCCTTTCTATCCTCCCCCAAGCCCCAGTTTCCCCAAAGCTCTTATATACAGAATCTCATTTGCATGAGAATGGAAGTTCATTTCCCATTTCTAATCGCTGCTTCTAGGGTGACACATAGTAGCAAAAATAAAGAGGTAGAAAACCCCACTCAAGACTTTCCAATGATTTCCCACCAACTTAGAATAAAGTGAAAAGGCCTGACCTGGGCCAACAAGACCTTTTGTGACCTGGTCCCAGGTCTCCTCTCTGGGCCCACTCTTCCCTTCTCCTGCTTGTTCACTAGGTTCCAACCTCTTGGCCTCTTGTAACTCAAAAGTTCTAAGCACACTTGACCACAGGGCTTTTGCACTTCTGATTCTTCTGCCCAGAGAGTGATGCTCCCAAGTGACTGCATACTTCATGATATCTCTGCTCCTCAGAGAAGCCTTCCCTAACCACTCTGTCTAAAATAGCACCATCTCCATCGCCTTTAGCTTGCTTTAGTTTTATTCATAGCACTTATAATATCCAACATGATATTATATGTTCTTTCTTTATTGTCTGTCTTCCTAACCAAAGGTTGAACACTCCCTAAGGCTGGAACTTTATGTGTTTGGCTCACAGCTCTGTCCTTTGTATCTAGAGCAGAGCCCGGCACTGGAGGCTGTAGCCAGTATTTGCTGAAAGAGCAAGCCGATGAATGAATGAGCGCTGGCACAGGGTAGAGTGCACACAGAACAGATGAATAAACGCTGGGGTACGCTTTGAAGGGAGCCAAATCATACCAGAAGGTTACACGCTTTTATCTGAAAGCATCATGAGAATGAGAGTTCTGTCTCTACAGGCCCTGTTTTACTGTATAAAGCCCAGTTCTCTGAGGATGCTTAAATTTAATAATTAGTTGTCATCCAGAGAATAAAGGCAATAAAAAGAAGGGAAAGAGGTATAGGTGCCAGAAATCCTTGTTCATGAAAATAAGGAATAATAAAACTATTGGGTAAAATATCATCTACCTAATTTTCTATAAATCATGATAAACACTCAGCATGTTAAAAGGATTGTTACATGTCATGAGGGGAGAGGGTGAGTGTACTTAGGGTTTCAGAAAGGGTTTGAAAGCAGTTTGATTGCAAATGTATTCGTTTTCTTTTCTCCACAAGGCTGTGGTCTCTTCTGGTTTTTAGTCCTTCAAGGATACTTGTACTAATCTCATCACTCTGCCCTCCTTCCAGGATTGATAGTCACAAAGCAACTGCGGACTTGCCAGATCAGCCTCTCATTCAACCAGAGAACCCAGGGGAGTGCTCTTACCTCCGTGTCTGCATCCACCGCCTGGAGCTCAAATTCCGTGATGGTCTTCCTCACTCCCTCCTGTACCCGCATCCCCAGGTTCTGCACAACGGGCAGCGAATCATCCACAGGGCGAAGAGTGATGTGGAAAGTCTGAGTCACCTAGCATGGCAGAAACGCGCAGGTTGGAGGGACACACGTCCCCAGCCCACCCACGTAGAAGGTGGGTGCCCTCTCCTTTCCCTTTCACACCATTCCTCGCATGGCTGACTGACCAGGAACCCAAAAGTGAGTTCTCTTGGGCAAGAGCCCCAGGAGCTGTCAGAGCTGCCTCTGTCCTTGGCTCTGCAGACCGCTCTGTGATTCACCCATTCAGGAAGGGAATCGAGTTTCTCACCTACCTCATTGACTCCATCCGACAGCGTAAAGCTGAAGGCATCTGAGTGCTTCTCGGACTCACTGGAATGGATATACTGAACGTTTCGTGAAGCCAGGTCAGCCTGAGTAAAGGAAGTAATCTGGACACCTAGCAAAAGGGGAGAAGAGATACAGGATGTAGAAATGCCAGCCATACTTCTAAGGCTAAGGAAACGTCATGCTCTCATTAGATAGAGTCCTTTGTATTTTTCTCATAGCCTTTATGTGCTTCTCCCTGAAACCTTGTGTTAGAGTTCTTTGCATACTTTTTTTTATCTACAATAGCATATGTTCTGTGGGAGCACATGTTAACTTAATTATCTAGGCTTCTACTATGTGCCAAGTCAACAGCAGGTGCTCAATAAATGTTACTCTCCTTTCTCTTGGAGTTTATGTATGCAGGTCAGATCTCTGAAAGGTAGAGCCATTGCCTCATTCTCCAAACTCCTTTTTCTTAAGTTTTATATTCCCCCATAGCCTCATAGCCCTTTCTGAACACCTGCCCTAATTTTTAATATTGTGCAATGGGAACACTGGACTAATAGGGCTTGGCCAAACATAGCCTTGTTTCTGTGATTGGTGAGGCTTCCCCAGCCTCCATAGTTTCACTGGATACTCTTTAAGGTCCCTTTCCGGGTCTATGATTCTAGCTTCTCATACACCACTTTAGCCGGGCTGACAGTAGACTTACTGTGTGACTCTGAACTTTGGGCCATCCTTCTATATCAACTTTAAAATGACCTAGAAAACCACTATCATTTAACAACGTGGTAGAAAACATGTTAAATTTTTTTCTGAGTCGTTTTAAAAGTACAAAAATCTAAAGTGATTTTGAATAATGCCAAAGTATCCCACAAGTGAATAACATCTCTATGTTTTTAAATGTCAAACAACATTTAGCGTAGAATTCTTGCTTCCATCTTCGGGCTCTGGGACTTCTTCTCTGGTGCCAGCCAGAACTGAAACAAAATCACATTTCGTTGACCCTCAGCACCAATTCCCTCTGTCTGATATGGGTGTTGGGGTATTAATCCATTTAATCTAATCCTTCCATTTGGTCCTGCCTGGGATTTATTATTTGTCACTGTAAATCCTGGCAAAATCTGTTTAGCTTTTATATATATATGTAAAAGTACAGAAATTGTACTTTGACTGAGACATCAGTATCGCTGCTATCTTAAAAAATAATGAACCTGCATGGTTTACATTTGCATCTCTCTTTATCATCTGAAATTTGTTGCCCAGATACAATAGCCTCCTGATACTGGGGCATTAATTTTTTGATGAGGCATTTTATATTTCTGCGCTTGCTACATCTGCTCTTGACAGGCAAAAAAAATGTAGCCCCCTGTCGTATAGCTTTGTCTTGTGGTCTGGACAGAAATCCATACCATTCTTTAAAAATTTAATAACTTCAGACTAGCTGCTCTGAGAAATTTAAATCTCTTTCCCTGCTGTGACTCCATCCTCATAGCTCATGGGGAAATACTTGTCTGGATTCTCACAATCCACTGGCCACCTAATTCACTGTTCTCTTTATGAGAGTCTAAGACGGACTGAGAAAGGTGATAGAATTTTCCTTTCTATTGGGAAGGAAGCACTGGGATTGATTTTTAAAACATTCTTGAGAGGAAATGGACATGTAACAAATCGCACATATTTAAAGTGTCCAATTTCATAAGCTTTGGCGCATCCATAAAACCATCACCTCAATCAAAACTGTGAACATATCCATCACCCCCAAAGTTTCCACCTGACACTTTGTAGTTCTTCCATTCTTCCCACCCTCTACCCTATCCCAAAGCAATATATAAATTGCTTTCTGTCACTCTAGACTAGTTGGCATTTTCTCTGATTTTTCATAAATAGATTCATACAGTGTATACTATTTTTTTTTAAAATCCTCACCCGAGGATATTTTTCCATTTATCCTCAGATAGAGTGGGAGGGAGAGAGGGAGAGAGAGAGAGAAACATCGAACACATGGACTGGTTGCCTCTCGCACAACCCCAACCAGGGCCAGGGACCAAACCGCAACTGAGGTACGTGCCCTTGACCGGAATCAAACTCGTGACTCTTTGGTCCGTGGGCTGATGCTCTAACCGCTGAGCCAAACCAGCCAGGGCTACAGTGTGTTACTTTAGACATGGTTTCTTTCACTCAGTGTAATTATTTCACAGTTCATCCATACTGTACCATTATCAACAGTTCACTCTTTTTATGGCTAGGTAGTATTCCACTGTGCGGATACGTCACAGTTTGTTTATCCATTTACCTGTTGATGGACATTTAGGTTATTTCCAGTTTGAGGCTATTGCAGATAAAGCTGCCATGGTCATTTGCATACAAGTCTTTGTACAGACATAAGTTTTCATTCTTCTTGGGTAACTCTCTAAGAGTGAAATGACTGGAATACATGTTGGGTGCATGCTTAACTTTTTAGGGAACTGAAAAACGATTTGTCAAAGTAGGCGGCACCACGTTCCATTCCCACCGGCAGTGCGTGAGAGCTCGAGGCTTGACTGCAGTGGGCCTTCCCCATGCTGTCCAGAAAACACTGCACCCCTACCATGTGCAGAATACTATTTCCGGCCTGCTTATATATTTTAGGTTTTACCTCTTAACAACTCTGGCAGGTGAAGGTTGGCACATTACCTCTTTTTTTTTTTTTTTTTTTTTTTATAGATTAGGACACTGTAATGCAATTAGAAGAGCAACATGACCTATCTTAGGTCACACAGCTAATCCAAGGACAGAGCTGGGCCTGGAACTCAAGGTCGTCTAGTCCCAAGTTTATGCCTGCTAGGAGTACTTTTTTGTAAAACTCATCTAGCCTTTTCAGGCTAGACAAGGAGCCTCTTGGATATCACCCTTATCCTTCTTCTTTTTTCAATATAAAAGTAATACATGCCTATTAAAGAAAATGTGAAAAGCATAGAAAAGTAGTAAAGAATCACAAAAACCACTCAGACATCTACCACTGAAATATCACCATTGTAATACTTGTGAATTAAACTGTTTCTTATACCAGACGGGTTAGAACCTTTTTCTTCTCTGAAATATTGATTTTGATGGGGTACTTAATATTATCATGTAAATGATATCAATAATGAAGTGCCAGAGGGATGAGCTGCACCTAGAATGTAGGCTTCGGGGCACACACGTGTTGGTGGTTTCCTCACCAGCATGCACCCAGAACAGTGCCTGGCACACAGTAGGTACTTAAAACATATTTGGTAAATGAATTTCACTCACCCACTACAATCAATACCTAAGAGGCCCTACCTATTGAGCACAGATTTTCAATCTCTACATAATATTTTTTTTTTCAATTTTACCTTTGCTAATTGGGCATTAGAAGACTTCAGCTACTCACTTACCAGCAAGATGTTGTTTCTAATAACAGATTCTCCTTGCTGGCTGTCACAGCAGGTGGTTACTGCTTGAAATATGTTGAAGGCTTTTAACCCACGAAGGTATCTGCAGTCACCAACCTGCTGGCTAAACCAGGTCTCTGGCAGCACGGCGGAGACCCACGTTAACCCTGTCAGTGTTTCCAACTCCCCTGCAAGGCCAGCACATTACAGAGAATATTCGTCCAGGTCAGGGAAGTGGTGTGGGAGTAAAGCATCTTTGAAGAGACTGCCTTCTTAAGAGGAGGTCAGGTGAGTACTTCGGCTCCTGCCTTCAGCACGGCTGGGCCCTGTGCCTGCTGTCTGCGTCCTACCGCGAGCTCACGCTATGGGAGATTCAGCTTTCTGCTTCGGATGTTCTTCAAAGCCTCTGGTTATGGGCTAAATTGTGTGACGCACCCCCCCCCCCATTCACATGTTGAAATCCTAACCCTCAGTACCTCACATGTCACATTACTTGGAAACAGGATCATTGCAGATGTAATTAGTTAAGACGAGGTCACCGGTGTGGGACCTAATCCACTATGACCATGGTCCTTATAAAGCGGGAAACTTTGACACAGACAAAGAGGGAGAACACCATGTGAACAGAAGAGGGCCTTCTATAAGCCAAGGAGAGAAGCCTGGAACAGAGCCTTCTCTCAGAAGAAACCAACCCCACCGACACCGTCACCTTGGACTTCCAGCCCCTAGATCTGTGAGACAACACATCTCTGCGTAGGCTGCACAGTCCGTGGTGCTGTGTCCGGCAGGCCTAGCAGGCTCAGACAGCTCTGCTCTCAGGGACCATCCACACTAAGGCAATGGGCGCATTCTATCTGGTTGGGTCATAATATGGAGAGAGGCTGAGATCAAGAGAAAACCAAAGAATACCTTTGCTCAAGATCACTTCTGGGAAGTCTCACCTGACTCACTGCACCCCTCTCCTAGGTAGAACTGGCTGTCCTTGGCTCCCGCTGTCCTCTGTCATGTTGCTGTCACAGCTGCGTAAACACACCTGCACCTGTTCATGTGCACGTCTACAACTTCTGACACGTAAGTTTTCTCCGGCAGCAGCTACTCAGTAAATAAAGGTGGGAGCCAGTGCTGTGCCCGAGACTGCTAGATTCCAATATTACTCCTCCCCTGCTTCAAAAGTACAACTCCTGACTACTAGCTAAGCAACCGAATCCCCAGTTAGAGTCTGCATGTCCCAGCCACCTCACAGCTGTGTGTGACGGTGTTCTTGCCACTAGCAGACCAAAACTGATGTGTGCTCCTTGAGTAATGCTCCTGGGAGGAAATGGATGTGGGCTGCCCTGGCCTTTCTCCCTTACGGCTGGCTGGGGGAGGACAGCTGGTTGTTCGACCGGAAATGGGAGCCTCATGTTGGGGATCACTGAGCCACCCCGGCCACCTGCCTGCCTCTCGATTGTTCTGCCAGGGAAGAGAAAACTTCTTGTCTCAGGCACGGTATTTTGAAGTCTCTTTATTCCAGCAGCTTAGTTTCTGTCCTAATAATTTAAGTCCTTTCTCTGATTTACCAAGAAAAAGAGACTCTTTTGGGTCCCTGATGTGAAGGTATGGCCAGCCGCTTCAGCCTCGAAAGGAGCACACACGGGGCTCGACTCTCAGCTCCGTGGTGGAGGGGCCGTGTCTGCCTTCCACAGCGGGCACAGGCAGACGGCCGCTGCACCCACCCAGGGGGGACAACAGGCTGTGCACAGCTTTCCTGTCTGTCTAAAGAGAACAATCCGTTAGCATGGGCTGGCCAGGGAAGACAGCGTGAGCTAAGTCCACTTCACCGTGCGCCAGCAAGAGGGTGTCTGCAAGCATGGTGGCAAGTGCGCCTGGCACGAGGCACGGGCCCCAACACAGCTCAGCGCCTGCACTACAGACACTGGCCCAGAAGCTGCTCTGCTCTTGTCAGGAAGACCAGGTTCAGCCCAGCCCCAGCTCCCGGGACAGACATCCTCACCCACCACAACAAATGAGGTGAGGTGCTGCTCCTACTTTTTAAAAAATTCATTTAAAAAATTTTTTTCACCTGAGGATATATTTTCATTGACTTTTAGAGAGAGAGGAAGGGAGAAAGAGAGAGAGCAACATCAATGTGAGAGAGAAACATCGATTGGTTGCCTCCTATACGCGTCCCAACCAGGGATGGAACCTGCAACCTCGGTATGTGCCCTGACTGGGAATCGAACCCTTAACCTTCTGGTGTACAGGATGACACTCCAACCAACTGAGCCACCTGGCCAGGGCAGGTGCTGCTGGTCTTTAAGCTGTGGCCAGCTGCCTTTAGAGGGGACGATAAGTCATCAACATGGACTTCCTCTGAAGGGAGACCTTTGACATTTAAAAAGAATCAAATGCATGAAATTATTCTCACTTCGGGGAGACAGGGAAGGAGAAGACAGATGCTGATGAACCGCTACAGAAAGGACTGAGTGTGGGGCTCGCCATGGGGAGGGGCCAGGAAGTCCTGCCCTCTTAGGAATGGGGACGGGCACCCCAGAACAGCAGGGAGGGGACTGCATCCTGTATCTGGTCTGCTTAAGAGTTACTAGAAACAGGTGAATTGAGAAAAACTGGTAGAGGCAGGAGACCAGTGGATTAGGAAGTCAACCCTGGAGGTAAAGGGCAGGTGAAGGAAGAGTCCAGGTAGAGAGAGCCATCCCCCTGCTTTGGGAGGGTATTTCCCAAGAGGGGGGGAATGTGGGATCACCTGTGGGTGGCTCCCGGAGCCGTGCTGGCTTGGCCTTGGCAGACAGAACTGAAGCCCAGTGAAGGTGAGACTGTGAACACGGAAAAGGCGAATGTGGAGCAGCGCCACAGCACAGCACAGCCCGGGCTCGGGAGGGGCTGTGACCTAGCAGCCGGTGGGTCCTGCGCAGTGCGTGCCCCTGCCCCACACGGCAGCCAAGAGCCTGTCCCTTCCTCTTTGGGGAGAAACAATCAGCAACCTGACAGAATTCTGGCAGAAGCAATTAGCTCATGAATTAGTTATCAAATATCTCATGCAGCCAAGGTCTTGGAAGTGCTGATCTACATACTTTCCCTGGGAACTGGGGGACAAAGGCTAGGCCACCTGCTTTAATCTGCATTAGGGTTTGGGCCAATCTGTCCATCCCTCCCCATGTCCTCCCACCATATGCACACGACACTGCTTCCTCTAGCACCACCGAGGACCCTGGCAGGTCTGCCTTCCTCACCTCCTCCGCCCCATCACCTCCACCTCTGGAAACTCATCTCCCACCGCCCTCTCCTAACCCACTGCTGCAGGCTCACTGGTCTCCTTGCTGCGTCTGGAACGTGATGTGTCTGTGATCCTGACTCTGGATGTTCACACTCACTGATCCCTCTGTCTGGAACGCTCTTTCCTTACCTACCAGCTTGGCTGCTCCTCACTTTCTTTAAAGCTGCTCAAATGTCATCTTATTATTAGGGGGGCCCTCCCTCACCCCTTGCTGCCTGTGCACCCCGGTGACGCCCTTATTTCTCCCCAACACTCATCACCAGTGGTACATGAGGTATTCGCTTGCCTGCCTGCTTACCGTCTGATTCCCTGTGTTAGATGGTGAGCACCATCAGGGCAATAAGTCCCCCGATTTGCTATTTCCCTGGTTGAATGAAGACTCTGTAGCCTAAAAGAAGCAATGAAGATCTAAATCTCCTGCAAGCTGCCACTGCCTGTACGATGTACGAAATAAAGACAATTCTACCTTTAGATTGTCTACTCGGCAAGTATCTCATCCTTCACCTCCCTTCCACTGCCAGGTTCCGTGGGTTCTCTTCCTGAAACTCCTTCCTTCCCTCGTCCTTCACCAGCTGTTGTTCATCGAATACTCACTAGGTACCAGGTATTATCTCGTACATTATTCACATTTTACCTGTTCCCACTACTGCCCCCTGGGTGAAGCTCACTAGCTCTTATCTGGTCAAATGGGAATCTTCCTACCCACTGTCACTGCCTGTTTTTCCTTCTTTTAGTTCATCCTGTTGGACACTAGATAAATTTCACTTCCTTTCCTGCCTCAAAATTCTGCAGTGACTTGCTATTGCCTATTGAATTAAATAGGGATTAGTTATCTCAGACTTGAAGACCCTCCATTAAATGTCAATTTACCATGAGCCCTATCTATTTCTATTTCCAGAATATATGCTTTAGCTAAAGTAGCCCAGTCACTTCTTTTTTTTAATATGCCCACATGCGGTTCCCATTTCTGGAAATAACACAGTTTCTGTCTGCCCACACTCTGTCTTCCAAGGGCACTCTCAAATGCCACCACTGGGCACCCTCCCACCCGATGTTGCCTCTGCTGCTTTTGAACTCGTGACAACAGGTTCATACAGTTCTTAAAACGCCTGCCATAGTCTTCCCTGTGTTATAGTTATCTGCATGAAAGAAGTTTCTTATCTCACCCGGTAGAAAATTCTGGAAGGGGAGAATTGTATTTTATCTTTTTTTTCTTACTCCAGTAGCAGCTAAACTAGAATCTTGCTCAGTACACATGCTCACTTGCTCTTTGTGGAATTAAAACTGCAAATGTTTATTCAACTTTCAGTGAGTAATTATTGAGCATCTACTGTGTGCTAAGTATACCGCAAGGCAGTATATACTGGTCAGGATGAGTGATGCAGAAACTAGATGTTAGTAGATTCTAGGTGTACATGTTCACGCGCGTGGCTGCCCCAGTGCTTCCTACATGCCCGCTTCTGGTGATGAAGCAACAGCAGCAGGCTTACCCGGTGAGGCCGCGTGCTCCAGGTGGCCCAGCTGGGGCTGTCTGGTGATGCTGTAGGTTAATTCTGCGGGCTCAGTCTCCTGGTCAGTGGCAGAGAGCTGCAGAGTGGTGATTTTCTTCGCTGAGTTTTCATCCAAGACCAGCCCTTTATTGGTGGTGATGACTGGTGGGGATTTGTCTTCTGAAAAATATTAGAAATAGTGATTTGAAATGGGATATTTTCAGCCTCCTTTCTTCAAGTCTGGACCTGGTGCCCAGGGGTAAACTCAGAATAGCCCTTAGGCCTGTCCCTCAGAGAGAGAGAGCACCCCAAGCAGCCAGGGCTTCACACAGCAGGGGGACGTGATCCCAGATTTCCTTACCACTTAGATAAAGGAAAGGCTCAGCCTCACGGTAATCACAGCATAGACTATTTAACCTCAGAACTGCTGATGTATTTTTAGAAACCCAAGGCCCCCTTACCCAGAACACTGATGGAAAATGACTGGCTGCTCAATTTGTTGCCTTCTCCATCAACCACATCAAACTTAAAGTCAAAGCTCCCAGCCGCTTCTCCTTTTCTGTGCCTGTATTCCACTTGGCCTGTGAAAACAGCAACAGCAACAACAATCAACACAACGCTTTCTGCCCTCATTTCTGAAGAGTGAGGTGGGAATTCGATTGGTATCCACACCAAGGCATCAATGAACACCTTCCTCACTTTGACATTATCTTTGACATTTTAATCTAAAGATTTCATTTCCTCCTTTCCTCTCCCACTATGGGCTTCCTCATAAAGCTCCCTCATATTAAAGTCACCCCAAATAGCACTGCTTATTGCTGAGGCTCAGCTTTTGAGAAAGAGTCCCAGGAAGTCTCAAGAATAAGCACCTCAGCAAAACTGCCCGTGTGGAAAATGTGCGCCAGCCGCACCCACGTCACAGGTGTGACCCTGTTACGTATCCGTGTCCTGGGACCAGAGGAGCCAGAGTTGCAGCACATTCTCCCAGAAGGCACCACTTCTCATTCCCAGTACAGCCTTCAGTCATTTTTGGAACAACATGAAATATAACCAACCAAGAAATAAATAGATAAACAAAACAAATAAGCCACATAGAAGTTCAAAGGCTCCAAAGGGAGAAGTGCAATGTGTTACACTGTGTGAATCCACAACATCGCTTCCAAGTACCTAGCAGTGTCAATATAACCAGGTCTCTGGGAAGAGGTGTCTGGTCTCATTTTTAAAAAAGAGATACTGATGCAAAGAATAATTAAGGAATGACTCTCCCTTTGCCTATTCTGTCCCCTTCATTAAAGTTCAGACAGGTCCAATGAGAATGAGGCTGCTACCAATTGCACCTGTTAGGGCACGGACAGGACCTTACTTTCTGCTCCTTGGGGGCATGTTTCCACCTCTAAATGGAATTGCACATCATCACCTGATGTTGGATTACTTTCCCCCACAATATGTAACTTTCCCCCCTTTTCTATCCCTGAAAGCACTGTACAGTAACTACGTAGCATTTAACATTTATGCTTTTACATTACATCAGCATTTCCTGGAGGAGGGATGAGCTATGTAATCTCCCCCAGGCAGCTCCGATTTATGCCCTTCCATTTTGCTTAGTTCATTAACTTGCGCTCTTTGGGGAGCTGAAAAGAGATATAAATTGTTCACCTAAGGCAGGCATAATTTTCACCTAAATCCATCCCAATTCACTTCTTTTTCCTCTCCCTCTCTCACATACACGTTTCAGCATCACAGCAAGTCAAATGATTTTTTTCCTCCACAACAGCCCCAAATTTCATCAACGCTATGTCAAAGGATGAACACATTTTAGCCAAAAATGACGATTTTTTAAAAAACAAAAACAAAAACAAATTGAGAAGACAAGAAAGAATAAATGAAGCTACAATTCAGCTCTTATTCAAAACAAAGCGTGTACAGTGTACCGCCATAGGCTGCCAGGCGTTTAACTCCCACGCCACGGTTGTGGGCGGAGTCCGAGGAAGTCTGGGCAGGCAGAGGAGAACTGGCTGACCTTGGCTAACGTCAGCCTGGGTGAAGCTTCGGACGGGGCCTTTGGCAGAGATTGGCTCCAGGTTGCCGTGCTTCACTGTCTGCAGGCGCCCAGCACCGGGGTCTTCCTTCATGATGTACGTCACCTGACTTTCATCGGAGTCGGTGTCTGTCACTCTCAGGTGCTGCTCTGTGATGCGTGCAACAGACCCTGGGAGAGAATGGGAGACGGAGGTCACTCCCCGTCACTGCCTTGGCATAGGATGTGAAATGATTTCAGGAGACTGGAGAGTAAATTAGCACACATTCTCTGGGTCTAAGCAAGTACTCGGTGCCTGACCTTCTGTTTCCATCTGAATAAATGTTAATTTCCCAACCTTCCAGTGTGCTAATCATCCCTTGAGTTTAGATCTGAGCCCCTTTTCTCTTCCGATCCATTCTTCCTCGTTCGTTATGCTTGGTCTAGTCCCACAACCTATCAGTTAGTACCTAGATATAATAATTCCTTGTTCTGTGATGTAAGTCATTCCTAGCCCTATGATAAAACATGCTTGGACCTAATGTCTTGAGGGTTACCAAATCATAAAAACAAAACAAACAAAAAAAACTGCTTTAAATAAACTCACAAACATAGCTAGTTGCCATCTCAAACCAAATAGTCAAAATCACTGTTCCTTACAGGATACAGTGAAGATGATCGAGCGGGGAGCTGAGCGCCGGCCCTGCGAGGCTGCACGGCTGTTGGGGACAGAGGCAAGGCCCTGGCTGCTGGCAAACACCTCTTCTCGGGACCTCTCCCCTCGCTTTTGTGTCCAGCCATTTTCTCATACTAAAAATAGTTAATTCTGGTAGATACTAGTCATCCTGGTGTTTGGAGAGACAATCCACTGTGGGCCCTGAGTGTCCTTGCTTGTTCTTGCTGGGTAATGCCAAGAATGCAAGGCGTGACCACTCGTTACCCAGGCCGTTCTTAGGGACGAGGTGACGTCTTCCTCTGGGACAAAGATCAGGCTTGCTTACTGCTTGTTACAACACAGGGAGTCCCCTGAGCTCAGTGTTCCTCTCCTGTAGAGCATCCCCCTTACGCGAAGGCGTGCATCTGGGCCCTGCGCCACCACCGTGAGACGTGGAGGGCAGAGAAGACCAACACAACCTCGCCGACGGCAATGCTGCCTGCTGTGCTGTGAGTAACAGAGCGCTTTGTCTCGGGCCCGGGGATCTTGTGTCTTCCACCAGCATCCATGAAACGGTAGCCGGCCAACTCCATTGCTTGTAAATAGGGTAAAGTTAAATCCCAGACCTAATACTTGGGACCTTTGGGAATCTCCAAATTGTCAAATACCATTATTTTTACTACGAAATACATGTGAAATTAAGAAGAGGCAAATGAACAGAACTCCAGTGGGATGTAGCTGTTCGGTGGGCAGAAGGCCCACTCCCTAGTTAACATCTTACTGCAAACTGAGCCCAGGACCGGCTGCGTCGCAGGTTCTTCAGCGCTGTTTATACAGAGCCGTGGTGAATGTCAGGCCCTAGAACACCATATCAAATGATTCTCAGTGTATGCACATTCTCTTCTAGTGCACGACAGCTTCCCAATTGCCCCACCATGAAAATGTTTTGAAAACAAGCATGTTGCAAATGCTGCTGGATTTCTTTAGTCATTTCTATGTGGGGTTGGTTGGGCAGCAGCAATGTCTGACCTTGGAAATGCTATAAATTTTCTTAGTCTTTTCTCAAACTCACAGACACAGGCATCTGGCCCAGAGAGTTTCAGAGATTCACATTTGTCACTCACAACTTTTCGTGTCTCTGAAACAACAGTTCTCCCCGACTCCAGTCTCCCTGAGTTCTGACACTTAGGTCATGAGCTCCCAGCGCTCAGGAAGCACTGCACACCGACTAAGACCCACCGCCGCCCTCTCCCGTCCCTCTGCACCTGCTGAGAGCTGTAGGCCTCGGTTAACAGCCAAGTGGGGGGCGTCACCCGTAGGCAGCTCTATGGATATCTCCATCCTCCCTGTGTCCATGTGGCGTCCATCAGTGAGCGAGAAGCGGAACTCATCCACTGCCACGCCGGGACCACTGGGCATGTACCCTACCAGCCCACCCAGGATGTCCTCGTAGGTGAAGGAGGAGCCCTGGTCTAAAATCCTCCCGTCCTCTAGAAGTTCAGAAGCAGTTTGCCTCTGGCGTAGATGACCTGAGGAAGGAAGTGAAGAAAAACAAAGGAAGAATGGTAGAATATATACGGCACCAAAACACTGTCTGACTTTTCAGCTAGTATGAGCCTGGGTAGAAAGTCAGGCACCTCAGAGGTGCTTGGTGGCACATACATAAATGGCCAACAACTTAGCATCTTATAAATAAGCACAGGGTGCTTCCCTGTGGCCTCATCTATAAATATACAAGATAAAGTCCCACCTTTCCTGGTTAAAAACCTCTTCAGGAGACACAGATGGATGTAGTAATATAATGGCTTAGAAATCTAATCCCACTCCATGAATTCAAACTCATT
The DNA here is from genome assembly GCA_030848825.1 of Tadarida brasiliensis. Classification (NCBI taxonomy): domain Eukaryota; kingdom Metazoa; phylum Chordata; class Mammalia; order Chiroptera; family Molossidae; genus Tadarida; species Tadarida brasiliensis. The sequence continues at coordinate 55,276,129 of CM061257.1, read as the reverse complement.
TCATTATCTAAACCTTATTTTTCCCTGCTGCAGAGTGAAAAAAGCACTCTTGCTTACTGCCCTCCTCCTAGGGCATGTGGGATAGGAGATAAGGATATGTTTTGAATTCCTTTTAAATTCAGAAAGACACTGAGCATCTTTGGGTTGAGACATCATTTTCTGTTTTCAAGGGTCATGTGCACCACAATGCAACAGCTAACGTGCTTCGTTAAAGACAGTGAAAATGAAGGAAGGCTATAAAACGCAGTGACCTACAGCCTCTTCAGTGAACCCTTCATCAATGACAACGGTTTCACCTTTCAGAGACCAGCGGGTGTTAGCATGGACGCTGGGGAGAGGACAGTTCCAGCTTTAGCTAGTACCGGGGGATGGCACTTAGAATAGAAATAGGTAGAAGATGCCCATGGTGGCTTTTACCTCTGGTTTAATCAGGAAAAGTGATTTTTTTTGCAAAAGGAACAATCTCATAAAGACATCGACCATGCCTCTAACCTGAAGTGAACACCTTTTGCAATTAATAACAAGGCTGTTCCTGCCATAGATGGCCCCGAATTACCAGGCGATGGTGCTTTTTCTGAGAAGGGAACATGCAGACTCTGAAACCGTGTTGCCTGAGGTCACACAGGAAAGTGAGAAAACAGCTGAAATGGAACTTTAGAAACACCAATTACCTAGGATTCAGGCTTTTAGAGTACCCGGTGTCCACTGCGAGACCAAGGAATATCAGCTGGCTGTGAATTGATCTGTACTTTGATGCAAAGAACGAATGATATATAGACAAGGCAGAGGAATAACCTACTGAAATCTCTGTGTTTATTCTAATAAGCCATAGGGCACCTCAGTGAAGGAACTTCATACAGTGGTTGTGTCCTACCGTGGTCAGGCTTTCTCGTCAGTACAAAAACCAGCTCGTTGTCTGGAGTGTCCAGGTCCTGCAGGCTCAAAGAAAAATTGCTTATCACCACTCCCGAGCTCAGCTGCACACGGAGGGGCCGCATGGTCATCCTGGGAGGCTCGTCATTCTTCCTCTGATTAAAGCATAAAATATTAGGTCTCACACAGTTACCAATTTAAGAAAGAAAAATGCACATTATTCAGAGAAAGTAATATTGATGCACCAACTTTCACTGTGAAAACAGCATTTAATGTGTCGCCAATTAAAATTCCCAATCAAAATGATTAGTTTCAAAGAAGAACAAGCCACACAAACAAAATGTTCCCTTAAAAAGAAAAGGGTGGACATTCTACACAAATCTTCTCGGATCTTTTCCATCGGTACCATCATCATAGTTTCCAGACCAAAACGATGGACATGTGGTTAGGCAAGTAGAAATGGACTTGGGGGATAAAAGGGCACAGTATTTGAAATTGGAACTGTCCTGGAATACCCTGAGTATCACAGTATCTGTGAGGACACCACATTTGAACGTGGGGGTTTTTAAAGTTGCCTCCTTGCCCTGTGCTAGCACCAACCCCATCACTGTCCCTGAAGGGTGCTAAGGGTGTTTTATTTGCTCAAGGCAGAGGCTATTCCATTCTGAGTTCTATCTTTTATCTCTGTCTCTCTCTCCCTCTCCCTGTGGTGGCAGAGCAAGCCTATGTAGTTGCTCCAGTGGGAACAAATACACTATCAAGGAACACAGTTCTTTGATGCTATAATTTAATGAATAAATACATTAAAATTTTAAGAAAAGACAATTACGCAAAGAGAACCACATACAATCATTTCAGGGGAAAATTGGAATGTGTTACTTTTCATCTAAATGTGAGATTGGCAAGGTTTCTCTTCTGGCCCTCCCAAACTGTTTTCACACAGAAAGAATAGGTTTTACCCTAAAATGGAAGTTTAGGTTTCCAGGTCAGACCAACCCCAAATGCCAGCCTTAATTCTACAAATTTCTCAGAGATTAGGGTTATTTTTTCAAATTAACCTCTAAAACTGAAGGTCAAATTCAATCTTCTTTGCTTTTGAGTTTACATAAAGCGATTTCACGGTGGGATATTATGGTCAAAGGCCCAACTTCTCCAACTTCCGAAGTCTTTACCTCGATGGTGATATTGATGCTGTGGACTTCTGAACGACTATTCCCATCAATTACATAAAAACTAAAAATATCATGGGTTGGCTCAATGCTTTCATGAACACTCTGAAAGTAGTAGATGTAGTTTTCCAGGACATCTTGAATCGGGAATGATGCCTCTGGGTCACTGGTAGTTCCAGGGCCAAAACGATCACCTGCATCAACATCAAGAGAGAAATTTTACCTTGGTCCATCGGTCCCTGCTTACGAGGCTGGCCTGGAAAACAGGACAGTGTGGTCAACACAGGATGATAGCCTGTGTGAGGATCAAGGTGGGGGAGTGGAAGAAGCACAAGACCAGGAATTGGAAGACTTGGGGTTGGATCTCAGTTGCCCCACTATTTCTCATCTCTGAATGGATGTACCTGCCCTGCGATTTCCACGGGGTATCAAATGAGATAACATGCATGAAAGCACTCAGCATGTCACTCTTTTATATAGCACAGAATCTGTGGTTGCTTTGCTAGAAATCTTTGATAAAATAAGTGCGGGGGCAAGTAATGACACAATAGCAAAGGCTCTACCTTAAACGTTAGTCACCTTCAAGACCACTCTACTTGGCATATCGCGCAAGAGGAAGCCTCTTTCTTACATAAGGAAAGGTTAACTGTATACCTTTTTATGTAAGAAACATCTCCTTAAGCATGTTTTCATTTGACCTCCCAGTTCCTTCAGGAAACCTCAGCATGGGTCAGAGCTCAGCCCCTGGGATGGTCCACCAGGGCTACTGTGATGCTCAAGGACCATCCAGAGCTCCATAGGAAGTGCTGGCTCTAATTAACTCTTCCTTTCGTCCCAACCCCACAGACTGTAAAAGACCAAGGGGAGGAGTAAGCACTGTCTACACGATGGATGACTTGCTTCTGACCTGGTCTGAGTCTCTCTAAATGATTGATTTCAAATTATCACATTTTCTTCTTTAAAAAAAGAAAGAATAAAGAAAACCCTGTGTCTTCACCGACTCCCTGGACATACCAACAGAGGAAAGTATAGACAGAAGTCCTGAAATCAGCAAGGCTTTCTCTCTCCCTCTCCCATGGTCCTTTGCTAAGATCAGGTTATATATTAAAAGGCCATTACTTCCTGAATTGTAGACAGTGTCATTTTTGTTGACCTCCCAACAGAAAGACTAGGAGTTAAAAAGTTTTATTTATAATTGTTTGAATTAACAACTCAAGACAAATATTATTTTTCTTCAATGACATAAATGTTCTTAAATTTTACCCCTCAACTTTGGTATCCCTTGTCATCAGGAGCACAGAGGAGTCTAATCCCTTGGACATACAGTTCAGAGTTTCCAGAAGAAACTGTTATAATTCCTCCAAGTTCTTATTTTCTCTTTCCATTGATTACTATTAATGTGAGAAATATAGCTTCTTTATTTGGGTCAGAAATAGCATAAATAAAGTAAATAATGCCTAAAAATATATTTAAACAGAATAATGACCTATTTTCTGTCACTGGAAAACAAGCCATTCAATAAGTGAATCTGTCACTGAAGCTTTTAGCATCAACCCTTCCGATTTTTAAAACTGCACCTTTTATTTTTTTTTTCACGAAAATCATTCTTATGGGCTTCCCTTCCTTCTTAAACAAAATAGACCATATGTAAATTAAACAGTCTCAACACGTGCAGGCTGTCATTATGGACATCCATCACTGCATTGCTCCGGAACACAGCGAAGCCCTAGGGGTAATCAAGGTGGGTCCTGTCCTGTTTGTGCTGCCGCTGCGTGAATGTAGACTCCACGCTGCTAGATTTTATACTTAACAATGTAATTATTCCATTCCTTCCAGTCTTGCTGGTGAGACGTTTAAGCTGCTCCTTTTAATGTTTTTTAAAAAGACATTCTTCTCTTCAGCTGGATTCTAAATCTAGGTAACTAGTTTCGTATGTATCAAACAGACTTGGTTTTTAATACCCATGGAGCAAAATGCAGGGTCCTTAAATGATATGCCTTGGGACGGTAATTTGTCCCCCTGATCATCTCTTCCTTACTTCCAGGTTCGCACTGACGTAGATCAGCCGTTTTCCAAGGGTGGCCGTTGGCCCAGCGTCAGCGGCATTGCCTGCGAGCTGGTGAGAAATGCAAACACTGGGGCCTCACTGACCTCCTCCCCGAGGAGCCAGCCGTGTGCTCCCAGGACACTGCACTTCCACAGCCCTCTCTGTGTGTCTCATGGACGTGAAAGTTTGAGGACCATTTTTAGAGAGGCTGAGGCTTGCCAGAAATTTGACTTCTGGACCAGGGAAAAATACTCCTCCACACGCGCTCCAGGTTAACGTAAAACCATGCTAGGAAGGCTTAACAAGAAACCGTCTGGAGAGGAGAGAAGGCCAGGGGCAACCATCCTCGGCTGATCCCCCACCCGTGGCCCATACTCTTCCCTCCGGGAGGAATGCCATTTTCCTTCTGCCCACAGCGACTCCCACCAACCCTTCAAGTTCCAACTCAAATGTCACTTCCTTAGACTTTTCCCTGCCTTCCCAGGCAAAAGTAATTTTGTCCTAGGTGCTTTCTCAGTGCTTTGCTCCTTTCCCTGTCCTGGCACTTTATGTGTTGAGTAATTTATCAGTCTTCACATCTGTCTCCCACTCGGGGCAGGGGCTTAGTCATTGTCATCTTTCCATCCACTGTATCTAGCATAAACACCTGTGGAGATAAATCTGATTCAGCGATAAACAAATTGAAGCGCACACACGGAAAGATAAGATGGGGAAAAGGCCCAGGATTTTCTTTCTTTTTTTTTTCTTTATTGATTTTAGAGAGAGAGGAAGGGAAAGGGAGAGAGAAATAGAAACATCGATGAGAGAGAACATTGATTGGCTGCCTCCCCTCTGTCCCCAACTGGGGACTTGGCCCACAACCTGGGCATGTGCCCTGACCGGGAATCGAACTGGTGACCTCTTGGTGCATGGGTCGATGCTCAACCACTGAGCCACACTGACCGGACAGGCCCAGGATTTTCTATAGGAAAGTGTGGTCACTGCTAAAGGAGTTCTGGTAACCAGGCTCAAATCCCAGGCAGCATGCTGGCCACGGACACCTGCAGTCGATGGCCTCTCTGTGGGAGCTGCTAGCCGCACGCCAATTACAGCCAAGCGCTGGCGTTCCGGAATCCACTGCAGGGCCAGCAGCACAGTAATCTGCCAGGAGCTGTCTCAACTGCCAGTCACTGCGGTCTCAGGCGGCCTGTGCATGGTGCACACCTCACTTCTCCGTCTCTGTGACATCCACCAAGGGTAGTGGGTCCAGGGCAGATGGCAGAGGGGGAGGGGTGTTGAGGAGAGGGCCACAAATAGACAAGCATGCATTTCAATTCATGTCATATCTTCAGAAGCTGAGACATAAGCTATGGTTTGGCTGAACTGCAGCTGCCTCACAATAAAAGGACAAATTTTATTTCCTTAACACTCAATTCTGGGTGTAATCCACAAGGCCCTCCATCTCCACTGCTGGTACCTGTTCTATTTTTTTCCCCCATAGCATTGATTTACCTCCTGACATCTTACACAATTTTCTCATTTGTTAGGTTTCTTATCTGACTGCCCCCAGGATCTAAGGCACCACGAAGGTAGTGGTTTCTGTCTGTTTTGTTTACTGATGTATCCCTGGTGTTTAAAAAAGTGCCTGGCACACAGAAAATGCTCAGTAAATTTCTGTTGAGTGGATGAAAGCTTCCTTCCTTCCATTTCTTTGAAATGGTTCCATTCCTCTTTAGTTCTCCATGTCCAGGTGTAATCGGAGGTGATTACCCCCCTCCACCCTCCCTTCTTTTCAGGTCTGACAGAATTCTACAGCAACGCTCCCGCTGGTACCTGTTCCTGTGTTCTCAATGCAGCCGTACTTGGGCAGAGCACTCAGCCTAATGACGGCGTCTCCCGGGAGGTTGTCCTGATCGTCAGCGGCGAAGAAATGGTGAAACGAGAGTGGGGTTCTCCCTCCCTCGTCGACCTGAGAAAGAAAAGAGTGCGGAGTCCTTGGGCAGTTGCACATAACTGTGGTAAAAAGAACTGAATTGCAAAGTGCTGCCTGGGGTGACCTTCTGGCCCCACTTTCACGCCTTGGAGGAGGCAGGTCCCCTACAGACGAGATGAGGAATGTGCGCGCTGCTGAAGCCAGGCCATCTCCCAGCGCCTCCCAGAGCGACGCTCGGGCGCGATGCCTTGCGTGTCTCCCTTCCCAGTCGTGCTCCCTTTAATGATGGATCTGGTTATAAAGCAGCTCTGGCCCACTCTAGTTACCCACCTCGGCACCCTGCACGACAGGATGGCTGCCTTCCTTCCACACCAACATTCAAAAGCCCGCAGCTACAGAACGATCGTCCAGTCTTCCCTCGGACACCGTGAGGGCAACTGTCTCATAGGTGTTCCCACGCAGAATAAAGTCCCGTTTATTCCTTTACAGTGCATATTTATAGGTGTGCAGAAAGAAAGGGCTCAACATACCTGAAAGCTAGTGCTTATCTTGATGGCAAGGAGAACAATAAATCAGTGTGAGTCAAGGCAGTTGCTCGCACCAGGTTTCTCCTTTGGGGCCTGTTTTGCATGCTAACTCTGCAGCCTGAGCCTGGTGTTGTTTGCTAGCCTGCTGGATATGACCCAGGACCTGCACTCTGAACAACTATTGGCTAAATGTAGGAGATCGACAAGTTACAATGTGGAAGGTCACCTTGACTCTGGGAATGGGGAAGGTCCAAATGGCCACCCCAAGGTGTGGAAATGGGAAAATGGGTGGAATATCAGAATCATTTAGAAACAACGCAGTTTGATCAGTTTCCCAGTGCTCAACAAAACCAGAAAATCTCCCAAGCTTTTGGCATTTCGGCATGTACAGACAGCAGGATGAGGAAAGTGAATGAACATCTAATGAATTCCTACAACGTACCAGTACTGCTGTTTTGTTGTTGTTGTTGTTTGTTTTTTAATGCTACTTTGTTAATCATCAGAGCAATCTTCTGGAATTACTAATATTTTAAAGAGGAGGAAATAGAGGCTAAGAAAGATGACATAACTGGTCCAAGGCCACTCATCTAGTAAGTAACAGAACTGCCACCTGAACTCAGGTGTGTGTAACTTCAAGATTAGGATCCATTATCTACCCCACCCCCCATACCCCAAGGTGTCAACATTGTTTACAGTGATAAGTGTCAACTTGACTTAAGGAGTGACTTGGGGGACACTGGCCATATCCCCATGTTTTAGTTGCTGCCAATATTGGATTATAAACTCCTCAAAGATATATTCCAGCTCTAGTTTTCCTCCCACCACTATACACATCTAGCATTTATGTCTGGCACATAAATACCTGTTACTAACGAAACAATGTGGATATAATGACTTGATTTTCTGCATATAATTATTTTCTTACTTTTTGAAAAACTCTTCATTGAAAAGAATGCATATCTTGATATTATTGCCTCGATACTTTGGGGGAAGAACTTGGCAGCCAATTTAGAAAGAGATCCTTTCTTTACATGGCTACAGATTCCAGCTCTCTGAGGAACTCGATGTTTATTGATCTGAGAATTGTTTACCGTGATAAGGTCAGCAAAAGCAATGACTGGAGGTGGATTCTTGACAGGAGTGATCATGATGGTAAACATCTGATTTTCCAGCTGGTTGTGGTCCATGTCAGACACAGAGAAATGGAAGCTATCAGTAACCAGCTGACCGTCGGTCTCAAACACGGCTGAGTACCTATAGAGGCCAGGAGAAGAATCCAATGAATGAGCTACACTGAAAAGCCAATTAAGATGATTGAATCTTTGTTTAAAAATGGGGCCAGAAGCAATATAATCTTTCAAGGGAGCTCCTGGTTAGTTGTTCACTTTTTAAAAAATTTTGTTCCACATTTTTTAAAAGTTTAATTTATTGGGGCAACAATGGTTAATAAAATTATATGGGTTTCCAGTATACAGTTCTATAATACATCATCTGTGTATTGTATTGTGTGTTCACCACTCAAAGTCAAGGTTAACTATTTTAACACAATTTTAGAAAATTCCATCAAGCAATACAAAGTGGTTGCATACCTAATTTTCTTGTTGTTGATGTCTTCCATTGTGAAATTGGCAACCTCTGAGATTTCTTCCACTTCAGGTCCTGAGGTTCTTAAAAGAGTACCATACATGGGCAGGGAACTTAACTGAATCCAGATCTCTGAGTCGGGGGAAGAATCATCCTATCAGGCAAACATGAGGTAAGACATGAATGCATATTTGCAGAAATAAATACTTCAGTAGTTAAAGATCACGGGTGCTTCCTTCTCTGCTAATTGGAAAAGTCTCTTTCCCTTTGTGACAAAACACCATTTCAAACTGCATGAAAATCTCAGTCCTTATTCCTCCTAAAATGCCTCTTTGATAATCCCTTTTTTCAAGAGTAGCTCAAGATAAGAGTGGGGAAATGCATGTGAGGTGTGGGGCATAAGACAGAGACACCCTATTGTTACTACAAGAGCCACAGAGGGTTTTGCTTTTGTTACAAGGATCTAGTGAAGAACAAAACAGGGTCAGAGATATAAGTCCTCTTTCTAATAACACAGTTGTAGGCTTCTTCTAGAGTTTCTAAGGATGATTTCCTTTTTAGAAACAGGTAAAATTCCCTTATAACATATAATACAGTGATAAAGAAAATTCTGCAAAACAGAAAGAATGGCAGTTACTTAGCTCAGCCAATGACTCACTTTAATGTTCAACATGATAAAATTTTTAGTCTAATAGAATTTAGGGGATATTATGGATTTCATTCTATCAGGACTGAAAAGACCATTTCCCTTTCCTTCTGAATTGCTTATTGGGAAATAAAATTGGCTTTCTGTGTTTCTATGTGGAAATAACTGAATGTCTTGCCCTGGCCAGTGTTGCTCAGTGGTTAGAGCATTGGCCTGCACACCAAAGGGTCAAGGGTTTGATTTCAGTCAAGGGCACGTCCCTAGGTTGCAGGTTTGATCCCTGGCCCCGGTCAGGGCACGTGCGGGGAGGAAACCAATCGATGTGTCTCTCTCACATCGATGTTTCTCTCTCTTCCTCTCCCTGTCCCTCACTCCCTTCCACTCTCTCTAAAAATCAATGGAAAAAATATCCTCGGGTGAGGATTAACAACAAAAAATTGAATGTCTTAATGAACAGTTTCCTCTTTCTTCAAGGATATTTTTGGAAACATCTAGAAGGGAGGCAACATCTTGGAAAGTTTTCTTGGGTCGTTCATCTTTCAGAGCGGTTGATGTGAACACGGGGGCGGGCACTTTATACCCTCCCACGGCAACAATGAAGGTCAACTTTGCCTAGTGCAGTGTACTCTCAGATGCAAATGTTCACAGCTCTGCTGTACACTGAGCCGAGGTGTTGGGTCAGAACTGTGAGCCCGGGAATGTGGTGACTGGCAGCAGCAGGTTTTAATCAGTTCTCATTTCCAGCCCCGGAGGCCTTTTAAAGTTGGCTGTTCAGGGCCCCAAGGCAAGATCACAGAACTTCCCACATTTCCTCACATCACTTGACTCTGGCAAGGAAGAAAACAAGTTCACTGAAGCTGCAAAACTTCAAAAAATTTCCCCTAAATTTATACTTTAAAAGTTTCCCTATTTCTCCACATGGGTTGTCAAATACAATATGCAGGCTTCCAAAAGACAATCTCCTAATATTCCTGTGAGTACTCCCTGAAAGAGAATTTTAAGAAAACAGCTGAGGGTTCTACGTATTGTCTTCCAGAATGGTGATGAGCCACAAGGGCAGAGCTCCGGACTCTTGATGAGAAGGAATATCTTCTAAATTCCTCATTGGCAGATTTGGCAAAAAATACTTTTTTCATGCCAGGCACATCTTATAATGTTTCAAGTCTCAAATGACTGCTGGGTTTGAAAAAGTGTGAAATCAGATTTTTTTTTTCCTTCCTGAAAATACTGTCATAATTTAAAGAAATTACTATTTTGGGATATCCAAGACACTGTGGGTGTAAAAATTTATAATAACATAGAGCTTGCTCTCATGTAACTTTCCTACTTAAAGACCTTCTTAATCCTTTTTGTATTAACTCATTTTTTTTCATTTTCCTTTGATTATTTATAAATCCATTGTTTCGCCGATTCAACACGAGGACTAGGATTTTGGTAATTAATAGTTGCTTATGTGTTTCTCCTTTATCCTGCTCCTGGGTCTACCAATATCCTGGCTCTTATTTCTCGTTTCCTTGAATTTCGTGATTATAGTTTGGTATATTACCACAAAGTGTTTTAGGTTTTTTCATACTTATGAAAAGGGAGTTAGACTCTCCTCTTACGGGATTTATTTTTCTTTTTACTCAATAGTGGACTGCTAAGAGCCATCAATATTGTTTGTGTAGCAATAGTTCATCTGTTTTGAGTGTTCCCTAATATTCTACCTAATATTCTATAGAGTATGTGTTCTACAAGTCATCTGTTATCCTGGTGATGGGCATTTGGCTTGTTAAAAATAATATTGCTATGAACATTCTTCTGTATATCCTTTGGTGTAAATGTGTAAGTTTCCCTTGGATAGGAATCTAGGAGTGAAATGGTTAAGGTATGTGACATTCATCGTCACAAAAAAATGCCAAATTCTTTCCCAAAGTGATCATTCCAGTTTATACTTCCATCGACAAAGTTAAAAAACTTCCGGGAGACCCAGTTCCTCTCCAACATTTGGTGTTGTCAGATTTTCAAATTCCTGCCAATTGAATTGGTATAAAATACATAGTCTTAATTTGCTTTCCAAGTGACAAAAAGGTGAACATCTCTTCATAGATTTATTAGATCTATGCATTCATCTTCTGAAATTCCTATTAATGTCTCTTGTTCATTTTTCTATCAGATTATCTTTTTCTTTTTGATTTGTAGGCGTTCTTCATCTTTTTTTTTTTTTTTTGTTATTTTTGGTTACATGTGTTGCAAATATCTTTTTCCCATTTTTAACTTGTCTGCTTTCTGTATTTATGGTAGTTTTTGGGAAACATAAATTTAATTTTAATATAGTCAAGATGTATCCATCTTTTCTTTAGAGTTAGCATTTTTTGCTTCTAGTTTGAGAAATTCTTCCCTTTCCCATTATTATAAAAATATTCACCTATATCTTAAAAAGAATGATAAAAGTCTGCTTTACGTAGTGTCGCTTTATAATGAACCCTGGTATCTGATAGGGCAAGTACCTGCCTTCCTATCATCCTTTTTCGGAATGTTGGCCCTTTGTTCTCCCTTAGATAATGTAGAGTCAACTTATCAAGAGCCATAAAATGTCCACTAGGCTTCTGATTGGATCTCAGTTAAATAAAAATATCACTTTGTGGGAGAATTGATATCTTTTTGATATTGAATCTTATTCATGACTATGACAAACACATCATTTATTTAGTGCTTTTTAAAATATCTGTCAGTGAAGTGATGAATTCTCCCTATAGAAGGACTGCCTGGGTTTTGTTAGACTTTGTTCAATGGACATGATTTTTGTAATGCTATTTATAAGTGATGTTGTGCCTGGTCAGTGTGGCTCAGTGTTGAGTGATGACTCACGCACCACGAGGTTGCCGGTTCAATTCCCGGTTAGGGCACAAGCCCAGGTTGTGGGCCAAATCCCCAGTGGGAGGCATGCAGGAGGCGGCCAATCAATGTTCTCTCTCATCGATGTTTCTATCTCTCCCTCTCCCTTCCTCTCTCTCTCTCAAATCAATAAAGAAAAAAAATATATATAAGTGATGTCGTCTTTTTAGTTACATTTACAGGCTATTTTTTACTTATGTATAGCAATGCTGATGCCTGGTTGATCTTCTTTGTGGCCTCTTGGTAAATTCTCCTTTTATTTCTAATACTTTGTCAAGAGACTCTTGGATTTTTCTTTATAATCAGTCATAGCATTAATTATCCCTAGAATTTACACATCTTTGTTACTTTTATTCCTAGATATGTTATGCAATATTATAGATGGTACAATATTTTGAATTATTGTAGTTTGGCTAGCACATATAAACACTATTAATACTTTAAGATCAATCTTATATCATTCTCCCCATAGTACAAATGAAAAAACCCGAGCCCTAGAGAGTTAAGTAATTTGCTAAGGGTTAGTAAGTGGTAAGCTTGGGTTAAAACCCATCTATTCTAACCATGAAACCCACAGAATCCCTCCCCTACTTGTTTACTTGCAATGGAGAGCAAACTGGGTAAAAGAAACCACCATTAATAAGCAAATCACACAGAATCCCATTTCTACCTTTTGTCTCTCCCGACATCTAATTAATGAACTCCAATTAAGAACAGGCTCACCTGCTCCATCCCTTTATATTCTGCTTCAATTATGACCAGATTTCATATGGCGTTTCCAACCTTTCCGGATGTTTGCTGCAAACTCACTAACTATGCATATCTGGAAAGATTTTTCCCATTACACCAGGTATAAAATTCTTCTACCAGCCCTCAGTGAAAGTTAGTATATGCCTTAGCTGTCTTTAAAATATGCTATGCTTTCAGCAGGCTGGGACAGTTCTTTAGGAGCCTTTCTGCTCTAGTGGGTAAATTCATATTCAATCAATTTCTGAAAATACACGTTCAGTTGCCAATGGGCTTGCATTTTGATATGCAGCTTATAATACACAGTTAATAGGCAGGAACTGCTCCTGGAGTGCAATTTTGTTCTGTCAAGCATTCTTCAAGCCTTGGTGATCTATTGATTAAATCTGTATTCATACATTTTTATGAATTCATGAGTTTCATAAAATTCAAGACCATAACCTATGGTAAAAATCACCTGTCAATTAAAAAAACTAAAAAAACAAAATCAAAGCTGTTCTGAAACTGTACTAGACCCATGAGAAGAATCAGGGTGGAATACAGTTTCCCATAATTTAAGAAAAGACAATCTGAGGGGAAAATCTGTGCAAAAGCAATTGAAGAAATTGTTCCCAGGCCAATGCTTTATCTTCCATGCCGCTACTCAGGACTAGGTTTTACAGCCAGCCTCTTCAGCCCAGTCAAGGATTACTTAAAACTACAAAGTGCTTTTGTTTTTTTAAAGGCCAGGTGGCCCTAGCCGGGTGGCTCAGTTGATTGGAGCATCATCCCGTACACCAGAAGGTGGTGGGTTCGATTCCCAGTCAGGGCACATACCCAGGTTGTGGGTTCGATTCTCAGTCAGGGTGTGTGTGAGAGGCAATTGTTCGATGATTCTCTCTCTCTCTCCCTTCCTCTCTCTAAAAAATAAAATAAAAAAATAAAAAAAGGCCAGGTCACTGGTTGGCTTATTTTCAAGACATGTGTCAAAACTTCTCATTACTATGTTTACATAGAGAGTTCATAACTGTGTACAACATACATAACTGAAAAGTAAAATAAATTATCCTCATTATCCTTAGCGCCAGAAATAAAAGCAGAGAAAGAAGATGAGTTTAATGAATGAGGATCACTTATCAGGTTAAGGACAGGTTAACACCTAGAGTTCCCAAACTTGCCATGGCCCCCCAACCACCCTGCTTCTCTTGGGGCCTGGGATGGAGGCTGAGTCAGCAATCTTGCCTAGGCAGTCTGGCAGAGGGGCACTGCCAGGGGGTGTACCAGTGTTCTGTCTAGAGCTGGACCTGAGACAAAGGTTGGTGAGAAGTGGGCTTTCTCTCAGAAAAGTGGGCCATGAAATACTATTAAACTAGTCACTGACCAGCTAAGTTCTTCTAACATGCTCTTTCCATAACAGTCTCATTTGAAACATTATAGATGGAGCTTAAAATATGGGGCGTTGGGCTTTTGGATGTTGGCACTGTCTCCTGTGGACAATCACCCATCCCTACACACACCCATTGTGTTTCCATCAGGGTTTGCCCATTCACTTGTCTGCTCATGTGACATTGAGAGCAGGTGGGATAAAGAGTGTCACTATTACGAAGAGTAGAACTGTAGGAAAGTTGAGAAAAACATTCTTTATATGGCCATATACCCGAAACCCCACACTCAGACATGGCACTGCTCGCTAGTCTGCCCGCCCAGAGGGTGCAGGAGCGAGAGGACAGGTGTGAGCACTCACGATGTAAGCCAGGTGTGACCTCGTGATTGCAGCTGTGCTTTCACTAGCAATGGCCATGCTCAGCGAGGCCCCGGTGGCCAGCCGAGGTCCTCGGGCCCCGGACCGTGACACCTCCACGCGCACGTCCACGCTCGTCACCGAGAGGCCGTCTGTGACCGAGATCTCCAGGCTGTCTTCCCGCGCAGAGGAGCCATCGTGTACATACTGCAGAACATTTTTCTCAATATCTTCATATGTGAAAGTGTCACCTTTCAAGAATAAAACAAATTACAAAACCAATTACTTCTGGGAATGACTCTTTTCATTTATATAACACCTTTGATCTCAGGATTTCAAAGCATATATAGGATCATAAAGTGGGAGATGTAAGCTAGTTAGTCCAGCCACCCACTCAATGTAGAATTCCCTTTACACTACCCTTGGAAAGGGCACTCAGCCTGTCCTTCAACACTTCACAAGGTGAAAGGCTCGCTGTTTTACAAGGTAGCTCATTCCACGGGAGCAGCTGTATTGTTTTTTCTTAAATCTGCCTCTATAAGACCCATTCATCACTCTTAGTTCTAGAGAATAAAGGACAAGCCTCTATTCTTTATGGTAGTTCTTCGAGTATCTAGTCTTGATACTGAAAACTTTCTGAAAAAAAAAAAGTATGCTTGATGAACCTGTAAGAGATCTCTGTTTTCATTGAGAGCATACAATTTTTTTAAATGAGAAAATATCTAAAAATTTAAAAATAGACTTGAAGTTAGAAAGTCAAACTAAGTCTAGAGGACGAATTCATGATAGATTTGATGATACGTGTTGTGTGAAAAAATGTCAAGGTCATGTCAGTTTAGGAAAAATAGGTTTAAACAAAATTTAAAACTAAAAACTTGTAAACGGCAGGATTTATTAGAATTTTAGAATCTTTAATATGTGATATTAAAGCTTCTCAAAATTTCTTGGTCAAGGAGCCCTTTTTATGAGAAATGAATGCCACTTAGTGTCACAGGTCCCAACAACTACACAGAGCGCAGCTGAGGTGTCAGTCTCCTTGGATGTTATATTCAACTCTATTTCCGGATAAATTATTGACTCTCATAACCGGTATTATGTAATTAAACTAAAGAATGTATTCATTCTCTGTGTTTGTCTTCTAAGTCTTCTCTTTCAACATTGTGTTACTGTGATTTACTGGTGCTTGTGGTATTGTGCTTTTAAAAGTAATAGAACTGATACGTTTATTACAATACATTAAAAAGACTATTTTACACACATCTCTGGATCTCATATGTTAATTACACATATAGAGGTGAAACGTAATGCTCACAAAACTGGGCTATGACTATTACGCTCCTAAAGTGGTTCCCTTAGGATACTAGAAATCTGTTCTAATAACCCTTCTTATGTTCAGTGAATTTGTGAAAATCTGCCTTTGTGACTCCCAAACGCCTGCTGGTTGTTCTCCCAAATTCAATCTACCTTCAAGGTCAAAGTCCTGCCCTCTTACCTCTGCAGGGATATTCAGAATAATGCATTTTAACATAACAACTAGGAATTATACAAAGGGTTTGAGAAAGTACAGATTGTTGGGATAAGTATATAGCATCCCAAGGTGACTACTTTGTATTTTTTAAATATATTTTTATTGACTTTTTAGAGAAAGAGGAAGGAAGAGAGAAACATTGATGTGAGAGAGAAACATTCTGTTGGCTGCCTCCTGCACGCCCCTCACTGGGGATGGAGCCCACAACCTGGGCATGTGCCCTGACTGGGAATCGAACCAGGACCTCTCAGTTCATGGGACGACACTCAGTCCACTGAGCCACGCCGGCTGGGCTAAGGTGACTACTTTCAAAGGGATAATATCTACTTTGATATATAAGGGATGGCTACTAAAAATTAGATTTAGTTATATTCTTTTTTGTATTTCTGTACTTTCTAAATAATCAATATGTATTATTTTTTTTATAACTGGAGAAAGCGCAGACAATATTATTTTGGAAAGCTGGTCACATTACCACACTGTTATATCACATAAATACTAGTTTAAAAGTGTGTTCCCTTTCTTTATGAATGAAGATACACGCTGTTCCCACCATCAGAACCACAGTGCTATAAACACTGTGGAGGTTTGCATACCACAGTAAGGGAAACAGCCTCATGCCCATGAACCACCCACAGAAGGTGGCAGCTGACAGCTCCTACGAGGTTGTTCTAAATGCATTTACTCCAGGTTTCAGAAATCAGCCAACTTCCCCTACAACTGGAGGAAACAGCTTCATAGTTTCGGGCAAGAAGTCCCAATTATTTCAACTGATGTACTAAACACTAAAGTTTTGGTTTTTTTTTCCTTCCTAAGTATCTCCTCATAGTTTGTCCCACAGAATTTCTGACTTCTCGTCTAGACACAGAAACCGGACTGCAGGCAAGCAGCGCCCGAGCCGGCAGCGGCGGTGAGCACACCTGCGGCCATGGGCCCTGGGGACGCAGCCGTGTCCTTCAGGAGCACACCGTGCTCCGGAGCTTTCCGCAGCTCGAAGAGGAGCTCCTCGGGCGCTGTCTCGGCGTCTCTCACCACCAGCTCAAGTCCTGCAGTCGGGAGAATGAAACATGGTGAGAAGGTGTGCACATTAAACACCGCATTCTCTGTGCGCACTGAGCACAGGCAGGCTGGCAGCATGCTGCGGGCAATCGGGGAGTTACAGGAAAATACTGTTTCATTCCAATCAACCACAACGGAGGGAAAACTGGGAATACAGACAATTCCCAAGTTACAAGTAGGTTCTTCCACAAGTTAACTTCTAAGGAGGTAGCTCTGAATTCAGAACACCTTTTTTTTTTCCGTACAAAGGGAGGTATGGAAGCCCACAAAAAGGTCAGTCCTAACTGGCTCGGGTAGATTTTCTTCTGGAAAATACTCACAGAAACTCTTTGTTTTGGTTGTTTCTTCCCTCCTTCCTCTGAATCTACATAAGAGCCAAGTTATTTTAACAATGGCTGTTCCGGCCATCACTGGAGTGAGAAGCAGGATGAAAGTGACCGTTTCTTTGTATATATGGCTTGTTTATAAGTTGGATGATAATTAATTTTGGCCAATACCCACATGTAGAAACTGGACATGGATCTGTAGAGCACACCTAACAAAAGTCACGCTATCTGCTGTTTGCTCTTAAGATGTTCTTGGTGGAAGAATATTCTTCTAAAGAGTGAGTGTAGTAATAGGCAAATCAAATCACATACAAAAGAACTGGGCCAACACACACTCTTTTCAGCTTCCGAAGGTTACTGTGATCTGTCATTTCTTCTGTTATGCTTTACTTTCTAAATAGGAAATGAAGTCACTGAAACGGCTCCCCTCTACTCTCTCTGCTCTCTGTTAATTTATATTTTAGTGATGGCCACAAATCAATCTCCTGGAGGCTGGAAAATAAATTCTGTGTTGCGTTCCACCACTGAGCAGTGGCCTTACTTCCTTCTCTCTGCACTGCTTCTGTTTTCATGGAAATGGGCAGAGGGAAGGATACAGATGTGGATGCGAGCACCTTTGGGAAGAGGAGGTCGTTACTTTTTGGTTTGAGAGGTTCCAACAGGAACCGTTGCTGAAATATGGTTCCATTTCTAAAGCCATGTTTCTTTTGAGCTCCCAGTTCTTACCTACAGAAGTTCTGCCTCCTGGGCTGACCTCAAGCAGGGGAGCTGTGACCTGGAACACTGGTGGGTGCCGATCAGAGGAAACCAAGTGAATGGTGAGGGCCATCTCTGGACTCGTGTGTTCTCCATCCGAAACTAGAAAGGGTACACATACGCACACATAAATCTGCTGAAGTCTGGCCACCTTGAGGCTGTTTTCATAAACGTGTAGCCAGAAGATTTTTAGATTACCGTAACACTTTGAAGACATGCTTACAAGTGGAAAAAGTGAGCAAGCAAGATACTGTGAGCTATTCTAACAAAACCTTTCCTACGGGATAATAAAAAGGCTAAAGGACCATAACACGTTCGTTCTAAGAAGCAAGTTTCACAAAAAAAGATGATATTGATAAATGTTAGTGGAAAGGAAAGTAATACAAAATTTGCACCCTTAGATGATGTTGGTAAAGGCTTTTATTTATGGAATTATTATTTTTATTTATTTATTTATTTTATCCTCACCTGAGGACATTTTTTCATTTTTTGTTCAGATAGAGTGGGAGGGGGAGAGAGGAAGAGAGAGAGAAACATAGACGTGAAAGGGACACATCGAGTGGCTGCCACGCACACGACCAACCAGGGCCGGGGACAAACTGCAACCGAGGTACATGCCCTTAGCGGGAACTGAACCCGGGTCTCTGTGGACCGCAGGCTCTAACCACTGAGCCAAATCGGCCAGGGCAATGGAATTATTTTTTATTAAATTCATTCTTCCAATGTTCCAGAGAAATAATTTTTTTTCAAGAAATCTCCTTTAGAAATGACATGTCAATGTCTCTTTAGAAAATAATAATTTGAACAGGACAGAAAATGTCCATACAAGTATCTCGGATGGCATTTGTTTGAAAGTAGGCAGACCCATTTTTACCTGGTCAGTATGCACAAGGTAATAAATGGAAGACACCTCTGTGAACAAAACAGTGACCTTAAGATTTTATTTCCCCGAATTATCTGACACCCCAGTGAATACTGATCACCCGAGGGAAATGAAAGCAGAGTTGCCTGATCCTTGACTCCTATCTCCACTTTCCCGTAACTTAGCACACCCTCCCCTCTAAGAGCCAGGAGGATCACCTGCGTCACCAGCTCGTCAATGTGTTTATCTGTAGCGGCAATGGAGAAAACTGTACTAGTGATTATTTTATTTATTTATAACATTATCTATCTATTTTTAAACTT
The DNA here is from genome assembly GCA_030848825.1 of Tadarida brasiliensis. Classification (NCBI taxonomy): domain Eukaryota; kingdom Metazoa; phylum Chordata; class Mammalia; order Chiroptera; family Molossidae; genus Tadarida; species Tadarida brasiliensis. The sequence goes on along the minus strand of CM061257.1, from coordinate 55,257,173 downwards.
TATTTACCATTGATTATTTTAAATGTGTGCTATGCTTGTATATGGATTGGTTATAAGAAACTGATTTCCTTCTTCACTTTCTTCTGGACTTAGTAACAGTCAGTAGTTGTCTGACTTGTACTTAAGCAAAATAAAGTATTGCTCAGTGACTCCTAGTAATGATTCCATTTAGATTTTAGATTTCTCTCCTCCTTGAGGACAGATCTAAAAGACTGGGTGGATTTTATAAGGGACATTCCATGTCTAAGAGAAGTCCAGAAATAGCGCCATTAAAGGAGAGAAGACATAAGCCCTGTAAGAATGAAGGTTTTGTGACTCAGTCAAATGTCAGAATGATTGCCTCTGATCCTTGTTCAGGCTCAGTCTTCTCTCTGGATCATCAAAGATAAGAACAGATGATTCTTAACTTTTGGGGGTTTGCGGACACACATACAAACTTTTCATAAATTTTAGTCCATTTGAAATTTTCTGAAGTCTCTGGAATCTAAATTATAAACCCATCAGTTAAATAAAAATAAATAATTGCAAAATTAAATTTTTTAATGTTTTACATTGATTTTATTTTTAAAAGGGGGAGACCTCAGGGAGCCTTTAACATCCTTACTTTACAGAAAGGAAAGAAAAGGTCCTAAAATTTACAGCTTTGGTTACATCACACAGCTGTCACTATGACCAAGGTATATCTTTGCCCCATAAGTAAATGGAAGAAAGCTATTTCTGGTACATATTACATAACAAGAACATATATCACATGGGTACAGGGTTTTGTAAGCAAACGTGAGAGCTTTCAATCCAAACGTTAGCAATTACATGGCCAGCCCTTTTTAAGCAGTGTTTCTGATTTCTCTGAGAAACAAACTGCCTCTTTGGGTCAGATGCCTCCTGTGGGCACCACCCACCTGGTGTGTTTTCCTCGTTCAGGACAGTTTTACACAGTATCTGTGCTTGTCTTGAAGCATCCAGGGCAGGAATATCAGCTTTCTTTCTTATCTTAGCTGATTCACTAAATGAGCTGTTCTCCTTTGTTCTGTGGATAATACTGTCAGGGCTTGGGCTTGTTGCTGCTTTAGTTCACTATGTGCCCAATTTAAAGTACTCTCTCACAAAACTCCCCTCAAGATGGCTTCCTTCCTACCATATTCCAAAGTTTTTATCCTTAAAAAAAGGAATCTCTTGCACCCTTCACAACAGTTAACTCAAAATGGATCATAGACCTAAATGTAAACCACAAAACTACAAATGCCTGGAAGATAACATGGGAAAAAAAAATAGATGACCTTGGGTATCATGATGCTTTCTTAGATACAAGACCAAAGGACAGCCCAGCCAGTGTGGCTCAGTGGTTCAGCATCGACCCATGTACCAAGAGGTCACCGGTTCGATTCCCGGTCAGGACATATGCCCAGGTTGTGGGCCAAATCCCCAGTGGGGGGCATGCAGGAAGCGGCCAATCAATGTTCTCTCTCACTGATGTTTCTATCTCTCTCTCCCTCTCCCTTCCTCTCTCTAAAAGTCAATAAAGAAAAAAAAAAAAAAAAAAAAGACCAAAGGACATGATTCATGAAAGAAATAACTGATAAGCTTGACTTCATTAAAATTAAGAACTGCTCTGTCAGGCCAATAACAACGAAGGAAATTGAAGATGTAATCAAGACTCTCCCAGCAAACAAAAGCCCAGGCCCTGACGGCTTCACGGGCGAGTTTTACCGAACATTCAAAGAAGAACTAACACCCATTCTCCTCAAACTATTCCAAAAAATTCAAGAAGAAGGAAGACTTCCAAACTCGTTTTATGAGGCCAGCATAATTCTAATCCCAAAACCAGAAAAATACACTACAAAGAAAGAAAACTACAGGCCAATATCCCTGATGAACATAGATGCCAAAATCCTTAACAAAATACTAGCAAATTGGATCCAGCAATACATCAAAAAAATTATTCACCATGACCAAGTGGGATTCATCCCAGGGATGCAAGGCTGGTACAATATACGCAAATCAATAAATGTGATACATCACATAAACAAAATGAAAGATAAAAACCATATGATCATATCAATAGATGCTGAAAAAGCATTTGACAAAATCCAGCACCCATTTCTGATAAAAACGCTCAGCAATTTGGGAATAGAGGGATCATATCTCAACATTATAAAGGCCATATATGAAAGACCTACAGCCAACATCATACTCAATGGACAAAAACTAAAAGCATTTCCCTTAAGAACAGGAACAAGACAAGGATGCCCACTTTCACCACTCTTATTTAACATAGTACTGGAAGTCTTAGCCACAGCAATCAGACGTGAAGAAAAAATAAAAGGGATCCAAATTGGAAAGGAGGAAGTGAAACTGTCATTATTCGCAGATGACATGATATTATACATAGAAAACCCTAAGGACTCCATCAAAAATCTACTAGACTTAATAAATGAATTTGGCAAAGTAGCAGGATACAAAATTAACGTCAAGAAATCGACGGCATTCTTATACACTAATGATGAACTCACAGAAAGAGAAACTAAAAAAACAATCCCATTTACCATCGCGGCAAAGAAATTAAGATACCTAGGAATAAACTTAACCAAAGAAGTAAAGGACCTATTTGCAGAAAACTACAAGACATTGAAAAAAGAAATAGAGGAAGATATAAAAAAGTGGAAGCACATACCTTGTTCATGGATTGGAAGAATTAACATCATTAAAATGTCCATACTACCCAAAGCAATCTACAGATTTAATGCAATCCCCATCAAAATACCAACGACATATTTCACAGAACTAGAACAAATACTTCAGAAGTTCATATGGAACCAAAAAAGACCCCGAATAGCTACAGCAATCTTGAAAAAGAAGGACAAAGTAGGAGGGATCACAATACCAGACATTAGGTTATACTACAAGGCTACTGTAATCAAAACAGCCTGGTACTGGCACAAGAACAGGCACATAGACCAGTGGAACAGAACAGAGAATCCGGAAATTGACCCAAGACATTATGCTCAATTAATATTTGACAAAGGTGGTAAGAGCATACAATGGAGTAAAGACAGCCTCTTCAATAAATGGTGTTGGGAAAATTTGACAGCTACATGCAAAAAAATGAAACTAGATCATTAACTTACACCATACACAAGAATAAACTCAAAATGGATAAAAGACTTAAATGTGACTCATGAATCCATAAAAATCCTAGAAGAAAATGTAGGCAACAAAATTTCGGACATCATACGCAGTAGAATCTTCACTGATACATCACCTAAGGCAACAGAAACAAAGAGAAAAATGAACCCATGGGACTACATCAAACTCAAAAGCTTCTGCACAGCAAAAGAAACAACCATCAAAACAGATAGGGAACCCACTCTATGGGAGAGCATAATTGCCAATGATACATCAGATAAGGGGTTAATTTCCAAAATATACAGAGTGCTCATACAACTCAACAAAAGGAAGACAAAGAACCCAATTAAAAAATGGGCAGAGGAACTAAATAGACACCTCTCCAAAAAGGACATACAAATGGCTAAGAGACATATGAAGAAATGCTCAACATCATTAATCATCAGAGAGATGCAAATTAAAACAACAATGAGGTATCACCTCACACCTGTCAGAATGGCCACCATCAACAAATCATCAAACAACAAGTGTTGGCGAGGGTGTGGAGAAAAGGGGACTCTAGTACACTGCTGGTGGGAGTGCAGACTGGTGCAGCCACTATGGAAAACACTATGGTGTTACCTCAAAAAATTAAAAATTGAATTACCATTTGACCCAGTGATCCCACTCCTAGGAATATACCCTAAGAAGCCTGAAACACCAATCAGAAAGAATACATGTACCCCCATGTTCATAGCAGCGCTATTTACAATAGCTAAGATCTGGAAACAGCCCAAGTGTCCATCAGCGGATGAATGGATAAAAAAGCTGTGGTACATATACACAATGGAGTACTATGCAGCTTTAAGAAAGAATGATCTCTTATCCTTTGCGTCGACATGGGAGGACCTGGAAACTATTATCCTAAGTGAAACAAGCCAAGCAGAGAAAGACAAATATCATATGATCTCACTTATTTCTGGAATATAATGAACATAACAGTGTGAGGAGCAGGGTAGTCCCGGGGACGTGGAAGTGGGGTACAGACTGACATCTGCCAGAAGTGGGGGTGGGGGAGGGGAGCGATAAACACAGAACTTGTACGCATGTACTCATAACCAATGGACATGGACAACAAAAATGGGGACGGGGCAGGGAGGGAGGGGGAGGGGGTTGTCAATGGGGGAAAAAAGGAGAAACATCTGTAACAAAAGTAAATTAATAAAAAAAAAAAAAAAAAAGAACTGCTCTGTGAGAGACAATGTCAAAAGAATAAGAGGACAAGCCACAAAATGGTGGAAAATATTTACAAAACACACATATGAGAAAGGACTGTTATCAAAAATATACAAAGAACTCTTAAAACTCAACAATAAGAAAACACACAGTCTTATTAAAAAATGGGCCAAAGACTTCAACAGACACCTCACCAAGGAAGATATACAGATGGCAAATAAGCATATGAAAAGATGTTCCCATCATATGTCAGCAGGGAAATGCAAAGTAAAACAGTAAGAAGATTCCCCATATACCAATCAGGATGTCCAAAATCTAGAACACTGACACCACCAAACGCTGGTGAGGATGTGAAGCAAAAACAACTCTCACACATTGCGGATGGGAATGCAAAATGGAACAGCCGCTTTGGAAGGCAGTTTGGTGGTTTCTGACAAAACTGAACATACTCTTACCACATGATCCAGCAATTATGTTCTTTGGTATTTACCCAAAGAAGCTGAAAATTCAGGTCCACACAAAAACCTGCACACAGATGTTTATAGCAGCTTTATTCGTAACTGCCAAAAACTTGGAAGCAACCAAGATATCCTTTACTGGGTGAATGAATAAATAAACTGTGGTACATCCAGACAATGGAATATTATTCAGCACTAAAAAGAAATGAGCTATCAAGCCATGAAAAGACATAGAGGAATCCTAAATGCATATTACTAAGTGAAACAAGCCAATTTGAAAAGGCTACATCTTATATAATTCTAACTCACGACATTCTGAAAAAGGCAAAATTATGGAAGACACTAAAAAGAATATTGGTTGCCAATGGTGGGAGGTGGGGTGTGGGAGATGAATAGACAGAGCACAGAGACTTTTTAGGACAGTACATATAATCTGTATTATATTATAATGATGGATAAATGTCATACATTGGTACAAACCCATAGAATGTACACCACCACAAGTGAACCCTAAAGCAAACTATCTACTTTGGGTGATTATAATATGTCAGTGTAGGTTCATGCTTGGTAAAAATAAATGTACCCTTCAGGTGAGTGATTGATAATGGGAGAGGGTATGCTATGCGTGTATGGAGCTAGGGGGTATAGGGAAAATCTTTATACCTTTTTAATTTTGTTGTAAACCTAAAATTGCTCTAAAATTGTCTGTAAAATAAATTTTTTAAAGATCATGTAACAATTTTAAAAAAAGGAGCCTCAGGTAGAAACAAGATAAATTAAGGTCAGCCAAAGATCCATTTCCTTTACTTTGTAAATAGGTTCAAGGTTCAGTTAACTTAAAATCCCATGGAAGTTAATAGTTAACCTCTTTAACTATTCAAGTTTTCAGGTAAAATCTGAGGCTTGGAAACCAAACTGGCCCACTACTATGATGCCTGTTTTTCATGACCAACACAATACACATCGGACTAAACTAAATATCCCATACCCAGAGTCAGAAACTTGCATTAACACTTGGTACTACTGTTTACCAGGTGTGGAAACCTGGGCAGATTACTTACTATAATGACCCTTAGTTCCTCAGCCTTAAAATGCTAAAAATAATGCCTGTCCTTACAATACTGTTACAAGGATTAAATACGACAACTTAAATTGTAAATTGATTTGTAAAATCTAAATGTTATAATCTATTGTATAATATTACTGATTGTATAAATTATCTAGAAGTCTGTCACTAGAAATGAGCTGATAGTAGGTTCATATTCACAGTGACACAACACTAGAAAAATAAATAAAAGGCATCCAAATAGGAAAGGAAGAAGTAAAATGGACACTATTTGCACATGACATGATATTACATATAGAAAACCCTAAAAACTCCAAAAATCTTAGAAGTAATAAATGAATTTAGTAAAGTTGCAGGATGCAAAATCAATATACAAAATATCGGTTGAGATTCTATCTGCTAATAACAAACTATCAGAAAAGAAATTAAAAAAATAATTGCATTTACAATTGCATCAAGAAGAATAAAAAGCTTAGGAATAAATTTAACCAGGAGATGAAAGATCTATACATGTAAAACTCTACTACATTGATGTAAAGGATTGAAAAAGACACAAATAAATGGAAAGATAGTCCATAATAATGGATGGGAAGAATATTGTCAAAATGTCCATACTACCCAAAGCAATCTACAGATTCAATGCAATCCCTAAGAAAATTCCAGTGGTAGTTTTCACAGAAATAGGACAGATAATCCTATAATTTGTATAGAATTACAAGAGAACCTGAATAGTCAAAGCAACCTTGAGAAAGAAGAACAAGTTGGAGGCATCATGCTCCCTAATTTCAAACTATATTACGGAGCTATGGTAATCAAAACTGTATGATATTGGCATAAAAACAGACATACAGATCAAGCCTAGAAATAAACCCACACATATGTGGTCAATTCAGTTATGACAAAGGAGCCAAAAATATACAATGGGGAATGGACAGTCTTTTTAATAAATGGTGTTGGGAAGATGATATAGTCACATGCAAAAGAAGGAAACTAGATCACTATCTTACACCATACACAATAATTAACCCAAAATAGATTGAAGACATGAATGTAAAACCAGAAAACGTAAAACTCTTAGACAAGAACCTAGGCATTAAGCTCCTTGACATCTGACTTGATGATGATTTTTTAGATTTGACACTAAAAGCAAGGGCAATGAAGGCAAAATTAAACAAGTGGAACTACATCAAATTAAAAACCTTTTGCATAGCAAAGAAAGTCATCAACAAAATCAAAAGTCAACCTACAAAATGGAAGAAAATATTTGCAAATCATGTTTCTGATAGGGGATTAATATCCAAAATTTATAAAGAACTCATACAACTCAATAGGAAAAACAAAATAATTTGATTATAGAAGATCTGAATAGACATTTTTCCAAAGAAGACATATGTATGACGAACAGGTGTTCTCATCACTAATCATTAGGGAAATGCAAATCAAAACCACAGTAAGATATTACCTCATAACTGTCAGAATGGCTATTATCAAAAGCACAATAATTAACAAGTGTTGGTGAGGACTTAATAAAAAGGAAACCCTTATGCACTGTCAGTGAGAATGTAAATTGGTGCAGCCACCATGGAAAACAGTATGAAGGTTCCTCACAAAATTAAAAATAGAACTACTGCCCTGGCTGGTTTTGCTCAGTGGTTAGAGCATCAGCCCATGGACCGAAGGGTCACAGGTTCAATTCTTGGTCAAGGGCATGTACCTGGGTTGCAGGTTTGATCCCAGGCCCAGTGAGGGTCATTTGGAAGGCAACCAATTAATGTGTCTCTCTCACATCAATGTTTCTCTCTCTCCCTCCCTCCCTTCCACTCTATCTAAAAATCAATGGAAAAATATCCTCAGTGATGATTAACAACAACAACAAAAATTAGAACTACTCTATGATTCAGCAATCCCACTTCTGGGTATTTATCTGAAAAAGAAACAAAACAAAAACAATAAACACTAACTTGAAAAGATATCTGCATCCCCATGTTTACTGCGCTGTTATTTACCATAGTCAAGGCATAGAAATAACCTGTGTCCACTGGTGGACATGTGGATAAAGAAAACATCATATATATATGTGATGGAATATTATTCAGCCATAAAGAAGAATGAAATCATGTTTTTGTGCCAGGCAACATGGGTGGACCTCAAAGACAAACCATATGATCTCACTTATATGTGGACCCTAAAAAATGAGCAGATTATTGGTTGCCTGAGGTAAGGAATGGGAGGTGGGCAAAATGAGAGAAGGTGGTCAAAAGGTACAACTTGCAGTTATAAGATAAATAAGCCCTGAGGGTGTAATGTACAACATGGTGACTATACTTAATAATACTGTATTGCATATTTGAAAGTTGCTACAAGAGTAGATCTTAAAAGTTAAGTGTGATACACCACATAAACAAAGGATAAAAATCCCACAATCGTATAAATAGATACAGAAAAAGCATTTGAAAAAAATCCAGCACTCATTTATGATAAAAACTCTCAGCAAAGTGGGAATAGAGGGAACATACCCGAATATAATAGAAGCCATATATGACAAACCCACAGCCAACATCATAGTCAATGGACAAAAACTACAAGCATTTCCCACAAGATCAGGAACAAGACAGGAATGCCCACTTTCACTACTCTTATTCAATGTGGTACTGGAAGACCTAACCACAGCAATCAGACAAGAAGAAGAAATAGCCATGGCCAGTTTGGCTCAGTGGTTAGAGGGTTGGCCTACAGACCAAAGAGTCTCAGGTTTGATTCAGTCAAGGGTTGCAGTTCGATCCTTGGCCCTCGTTGGAGTTGTGCAGGAGGCAACCAATTGATGTGTCTCTCTCACATCAATGTTTCTCTCTCTCCCTCCCTTCCTCCCACTCTATCTGAAAATCAATGGAAAAATATCCTCGAGTGAGGATTAAAAATAATAATAATAATAATAATAATAATAATAATAATAATAATAGTAAAAGAAGAAATAAAAGGCATCCAAATTGTAAAGGAAGATGTAAAACTGAAAACTGTCATTATTTGCAGATGATGAGAACCCTAAAGATTCCACCAAAAAACTACTAGAACTGATAAACGAATTCAGTAAAGTAGCAGGACACAAAATAAATATCCACAAATAAGTTGCATTTCCATACACCAATAATGAACTAGAAGAAAGAAAAACTAAGAAAACAATCACATTCACAATTGCATTAAAAAAAAAATACCTAGGACTAAATTTAACCAAGGATGTAAATAACCTGTACTCGTAAAATTGTAAGACACTGAAGAAAAAAAATGAAGGAGATACAAATAAGTGGAAGCATATACCGTGTTCATGGACAGGAAGAATTAACATCATTAAAATGGCATACTACCCAAAGTAATCTATAGATTCAGCATAATTCCTATCAAGAGACCAATGGCATATTTCATAGAACTAGAACAAATTTTCCAAAAATTTATAAGGAACCACAGAAGACCCTAAATGGCCACAGCAGTCTTGAGAAAGAACAAAGTTGGAGGAAACATGCTACCTGATATCACACTATACTACAAAACCACAGTAATCAAAACAGAAGGGCATAAACACAGACATATAGATCATTGGAATAGAATAGAGAGCCAAGAAACAATCTCACACCTTTATGGCCAATTAATATTTGACAAAGGAGGCAAGAACATACAATGGGGTAAAGATAGTCTACTCAGTAAATGGTGTTGAGAAAATTAGACAAATACATGTAAAAAAATAGAACTAGACCACCTTCTTACATCATACACAAGAATAAACTCAAAGTAGATTAGAGACTTAAATGTAAGACTCGAAACTATAAAAATCCTAGAAGAAAACATAGGCAGTAAAATCTCAGACATTTCTTGTAATATATATATATATCCTCAGGCAAGGGAAACAAAAGAAAAAATAAACAAATGTGACTACATCAAAAACTAAAAATTTTTTGCATAGCAAAGGAAAACATCAACAAAATGAAAAGACAACCCACTGGATGGGAGAACATATTTGCCAATGATACCTCTGATAAGGGGTTAATATCCAAAATTTATAACAAACTTTTAAAACTCAACACCAATAAAAACAAACAATCCAATTAAAAAATGGGCTAAGGACCCAAATAGATATTTCTCCAAAGAGGACATATAGATGGCCAACAGACATATGAAATGATGCTCAATGTCTCTAATCATCAGAGAAATCCACAATGAGATACCACATTACACCTGTCAGAATGGCTATCATCAATAAATCAACTAATAAATGTTGGTGAGGATGTGGAGAAAAGAGAACCCTCATCTTCTGTTGGTAGGAATGCAGATTTGCGCAGCCACTGTGGAAAGCAGGATGAGTTACTTCAAAAAATTAGAAATGGAACTGCCTTATGACCCAAAGATTCCACTTCTAGGTATATATCTGAAGAAACCTGAAACACGAATTCAAAAGAATATATACACCCTTATGTTCATTGCAGTGCTATTTACAATAGCTAAGATTTGGAAGCAGCCCAAGTACCCATCAGTAGATGAGCAAATTAAAAAGCTGTGATACATGTACACAATGGAATCCTACTTGGCTGTAAAAAAGAAGAAAATCTTACCATTTGCAACTACATGGATGGACCTGGAAAATATTATGCTAAGTGAAATAAGCCAGTCAGAGAAAGTGAAGTACCATATCACTTACCTTATATGTAGACTCTAATGAACAAAATAAACTAACAAACAAAACAGAGACAGACTCATAGATACAGAGAACAGACTGACAGCTGTCAGAGGGGAAGGGGGTTGGGAGGCTAGATGAAAAAGGTGAAGGGATTGAGCAAAAAAACAATCCAACTCATAGACAGACAACAGAATGGTGATTACCAGTGGGAAAGAGGGTAGGGGGACGTAGAAGAGGGTAAAGGGGGGTAAATGTTGATGGAAGGAGATTTGTCTTGGGGTGGTGAACACACAGTACGATATACAAATAATGTACTATAGAATTGTACATTTAAAAACTGATATAATTTTATTAATCAGTGTCACCTCAGTAAATTCAATAAAAATGTTCTTATCATAAGAAAATAATTTTTGTAACTGTATATGGTAAGTAATGTTAACTAGACTGGTGGTAATCATTTCTCAATATATATATATAAATACCGACTGATTACGTTGTACAACTGAAATGAATACAATGTTATATGTCAATAATATCTCAGTAAAATATTAAAAAAAATTTTTTCTTTATTGATTTTAGAGAGAGAGGGAGAGAGAGATAGAAACATCAATGAGAGAGAACATCGATTGACCACCTCCTCACTGGGGATTTGGCCCACAACCTGGGCATGTGCTGTGACCGGGAATCAAACCAGCAACCTCTTGGTACATGGGTCGACACTCAACCACTGAGCCACACCGGCCGGGCTCAATAAAATATTTTTAAAAACATGACATAACACTAAAATTTACTGTTGATTCATGTGTGATTTTAAACCCTCAAATAAAAAAGGCAGATCTGGGAGTTTGAGGGAGGGGACTCTCCCACCAAGATTTATGTCTACATGAAATGTAACAGGAGATATGGATGGTTGATTCTAATGGCATAGTCAATCCTAACTAAACAGCTATTTAAGAATGCCATTTATAATCAACCATCCTCACTCTAAACAAGAAAGCCTGTCCTTATTTTGCCCAACACAGATGACAGATCTGACTCTGCTGTTGCTTGCTGGCACTGAGCTTCTAGTGCACTGTGAACTAAAGCTGGGATGCTGAGGTCTACACACAGTTTCACAGCTCCCTCTCTGGGTCATCACACGTCTCCCTCCAGTAACAAGGTATTCAGTGAAAGGCTCTATTCAAGACTATATACAACCACTTTCATTAGAGGAGTGTACATAGAGATGACTGTGTGCCGATCATTGTCCTGGGAGCTTTACATAAATACAATTATTATTTATTATCGTGATGGGTGAGACATTCGGGCACAGAGCGGTTAATGAACTTTCCCAGAGCAGGCTGAACCCCAGGCTGTCTGTATCCAGAGTCTATAATCTTAACCACTAGATATTTGAACAAATTAAAACAGGGCTTAAACAACACTAAACTTTGGTATCCTTGGTGGGTTGTTTTTCCTTTGAATACAAAGTTAAGCCATGACTATTTAACTAGCTATCTAATTATTTTAGGAGAAACGTATCTTATGTAACTTTTAAGCAGTTCTTAGAAAAGAACTAAAGGTAATGAAGAGAGCAAAAAGAATGTACTAATAAGGAAATCCATTTTCTAATAAAATTGAGATTAAAATCTTCACCTGTGAAGTGGAATTTCACCGATTCTGGGAGACCTGCAAGAACAGAAGAGTGAAAATCAGTGTACTAAACATTTTGGGGTCAGAAATAGATGGGGAAGGTATAAAATAAGGGGCATAGGTTAGAGTAGTAAAGGATGTTTTCATCTAAATTATGGTTTAAGGAAAGGCTACCAGGTCGTTTGATAATGTTATGTTGAATTCAATGGTGCCAACACTAATTTTAAGTAACCAAAAGAACCACAAAGTAGAATAATTTTATGTCACAGTACTCAGAGTGATTTATAATACATTCATTCAGATCCCATTTTATCAGTACATAAAATCTTACAAATCCGTGAAGGAGGGTGATGTCATATATCACTGACAAGGCTGTCTGGTAGGTCAATTCCATTGTAGAATTGAGTGATGCCTGGGACAATGATTTACACACTGTAACAGTGTGAGAGGTTTATCTCATGGCATTTACCCCATAGATTACCAGGACAGGAGTCTGCTCTCTCTAAAAAGGCTCTGGGAACTCAGACAAGTATAATGGATATGGAAATAACTTCAACCATGGCTGACACGTTTTCTTTCCCTCTAATCCCAGAATACCCTGAGTTTCTTGTAAAGTAGGCCTTGTAAAGTACGGGCTAGAGAACCATGAATATTTTCATGGGCTATTGGCTCCCCAGTTATTAAACACTAGGGATACTCCTTAGAGAAGCAGTCCCCCCCCTTAGAGATTTTCTATCTAATTGAGTAATTAATCACTTCCTAGACAATTGCATTTATATAAATAATGGCAATTATTACTTTAAATGTTGGCTATAATTTAAAACATAACTCTAAAATTATTTTATCCATGTTCAACTCATCACAAGAAATTAAAAGCTATTCCATATTAACAAAGTTATCATATTAAAATAATATTCTATTAATTTTGTTATATGGTATATATACCTTAATGATCACAAAGAAACAGCTTCAAGATTTTTAGAATCATTTAGAGGCACAGAAATATTTAGGGTAGGGACTCAAGACTCCTGCTTTCCAGCCAGCAGCTTTGATTACTGGGTCAAGGGGAGAGACAAGGAGTAGTAAGGATTAAGGATATTTTGGCTTAGTGGAAGGGCACACACTGGCTTAATTTAGAAATCCTGTTATTCTTTTACTTGGTCTTCCCTTCCTTTAAAAAAATGCCTTCTGACAAATCCATGTTTTAATCCCAAAAGGTCACCTGCACCCTCCATTCTTATATGGGATCTTCGCTGAGGTACTGCAGGATCCTTTTCACTGTATTCCTTTTACCCACATGCCCACCTACCCTGGCTTCCTCCTCAAATCCATTCATAGCACTGCAGTTGAAGAGTTCCTTATGAAAAGCCATTCCCCTAGATCTTACCCCCCCACACACACACCAGGTTCTTACTGTTATTGGGATGAAGATCCAAATCCCTATAGGTGTACAGCACCTCCAAGGTCTGGGCTCTCTCTCTCCCTCCAGGCCCATCCCAGCTCTGCTCAACCATCCACATTCCAGACACACTGGACTTTTTTTTTCAATCCCCAGGATGCCACATTCACTCCTTCCTCAGGCACTCTGTATATGGAGGGTATCCTTTCTCCAGGAATGTTCTCCAACTAAACTATTCCAACAGGCATACTTAGCCTAGTTAGCATCTCCCCATCTCTCCACGGTCAGTACCACCCTGAGGTGGCCTCCACTGAGCCTCCAGTCTAGGCCAGTCTTGTTAACATCTAATTCCACCACTTAGAGCTCTTATCTCAGTCTGCAACGAAACATTCACTACTGGGCTTATTTATCAAATTCTGTCTCTATACTTGGATCCCCAAACTCACCAAGAACAGGATTCATGCCTCTTTTTGCTCACCACTAGATATGCAAGGCCTCACTCAGTGGTTGCCACACAGTAGGCATAAAATAAAGATTTATTGGATGCATTCCTGCATGCATGAATAAATAAGTAAAAGGGATGAACTGAGCCTAAGCTACATATTGGCCCACAGCCTCAAGCTATTTGAACAACTATAAAGCAGTGTCACTAAACTATCCAGGAGGACTACAGGAAGAGTTAGAGTGAACCTGCCATGAAGATCCACAGAGAACAGTTTGGGTGCCTCGAAATAGAAAAGAAAGCATTACCAGCGAAGGAGAAGGCCATGATCTCCTGGAGGTGGGGGGCTGCCGTGGGAGGGCGGTACATGATTTTGCCCTGGTTAATATCTTCCTGTGTGAAATATCGGATGGGAGAGTGGGGCTGGTCCCTGTGTTCGATGATACCTGGGGAGAAGGAGACTGGGCGTGAGCATCAACAGGAGTTCTGGATGGCTAACAATCCCAGAGCCATCAGCTGCCTTTCCCACTGGTGAGAGTCTTTTATCCTTCAGGAACAATTGCTCTCGGGTTGTCTTGGTATACTATTCTGTTATTCCAGAAAAGGCAAATCTGAAACCCAAATAGACTCTTGATTAAGAATCACTGACTACACACAATGGTAAGACACAAACTACCGCCTCTACCATAGCTTAGACCAGGTAATTCTCCAGAAGTTATAGACACTGTACCATAATTTTAAGATTATCTTAATTGAGTTTAAGTTCAAAGGTCAAGGTCACTGGGGAAATGGCACAGACTGGTCTCCTGGTGAGGCTGTAGAGAGATTTTTCTCGGTCTACCCTCTTTCCTTCAGGAACAAACCTTCATCTCTGTGATGATCCATGGTAACAGTAACATGGATATGGATTATTTTAAGACCTGGATTTACAATGGTCACTTTGCTTGTGATCAATGCTTTAGGAGCTGTCTATTTGCCTGTCATTTCTAAATTTTACAGGTACAGAATTGATGCTGTGGTCATCTCTCGTGTCCTATTTCTTCCAAAGGAGGACACACGTGAGGCTAGGTATTGGACTAATTCAGCTTCTGAAGGGCTAAGAGACAGTCCATTCAGGCAGCTGGTCAGAAAGTACTCATCTCTCCCTGGAAACATAGGGAGAAGGACTCTAGCTATGACTTAGAAGGTTAAAAAAAGGGGGATGATGACTTTCAGACTTTTAATTTCTTTGGATTTTATCAAAAGGGTCATGGAATTTAATTTTCAGACTTGTATTTCTCCTTGGGAATTTGATTATGTGAAAGCCTTACATCTAAGGCAGTGATTGGTCTTGGGAGAGCTGCCTCAGAGACAGAAGCAGAATTGTCTTAATAGAAGCTGATCTCCTTTCTATGAGGGACAGCCACACATCCCTTGGGCATAGGCTTATTAGTGAAACCCAAAGTTCAGAGATCTTAATGCTGAGGGACTGATGGTAGGGGCCCATCCCTCCTCTGGCTGTGGTTCCACATTTCCATGTTCCCCCAGGGGAGGTGGAGGACAAGTATCCAACTGGGAAAGGAACTGAGTATGTGTGGCTCAGCTCCCTCTGAGCTCTCTGGCAGAGCTTCTTGTCCGTAGCACATTCTCATTTGGTCTGCTCATCCATCATAACCACACCAGGGCAAGCAGGCTCTGTCCTTACAGACAGTGTCCGTGTCTGTCCAGGTGTCTGTCCAGTTCTGTCTATGCATGGGAGAGGGAGCTCAACCCAGTGACTGAAGTTATATGCACACTATGTTCTCCAGTATAGCTCTGTTGATACCAAAGTTGACACATTCATTTCCACAGGTCTGACCACAGGGTCTCTCTCTTTCTCAATTGGTTCTAAACTCAGAGAATGGGAACAGGGGTATCAATAATTATTACTTCTTAAAATTCAATAAGTATAAGCAGGTAAAACTTCAGAGCTTTTAAGACCTGTCAACACCTAGAAGACATCATCATTTGCTGCACATCTTACCTTGAGTTGGATGCAGAGGTGAAGTGACATTGTATATAATCTTTCCACTTGACTTCTCAGAATTTATAAAGGAGAGAGAATGAGGCTGAATCACAGTCAGGTCATCTTCACGAGCCTAAACAAAGTTGAAGAAGGAAGAAGAAAAAAATGGTGTGATAAAAACAAAAGCCAAAGGCCAAACCAAACCTTATTAAACAACAACAAAACAAAAACACCTCACTCTGGGCTTTAAAATCAGTCACACATAACAAAATTTTCCCAGCCTTAGGAACCTCACAGGGCTATCGAGTCCTCTTCAGGTCTTCTTGCACCAGCTCTTCTCTCCCCGGCCCTCTGCCCCAGGTTTGTGCCAGTGCATGCTCTGGGAATCCCACTATGATCACTTTCCCTAGGTGGAGCTCACAGTGGTACATGTTTGAAAATGAGCCATCACAGCTGGATATTCTACTCTTCACAGCTGGATTGCTACATCTTTGCTCCTCCAATTTAATGAGCTAAGGTTGCATCTGGTAAAAAGTTCCCTCTAACACTCCCCAACTTTGCTGATGGGAACTTGGATTCTTTCTGTTTTATTGTATTTTTGTTTTGAAACTGTGATGGTTTCAAAGGACTAAAGGTGAACTCAAAACCCAGCATAGGCTCATCATTTGAATTCCGAGATTTAAGAATTATTTGTTTTTTTGTTTTTTAGATAGAGTGGGAGAGAAGGAGGGAGGGAAAGAGAGAAATATCGATGTGAGAGAGACACATTGATTGGTTGCCGCCCACACGACCCCGACTGAGGCCGGGGATTGAACCCACAACTGAGGCACATGCCCTTGACCAGGAATCAAACCCGCGACTCCTTGATCTGCAGGTCAACGCTCTAACTGCTGAGCCAAACTGGCCAGGGCCAGAATGATTTGTTTATTAAAGTAAATAATAAAATAGTCAATATTTCTCATTGTCTCCAGTCTACTATTCAGAAGAACTAGATATTGCCCTGGTTGGGTGGCTCAGTTGGTTAAGCATTGTCCCATGCACCAAGAGGTCACTGGTTTAATTTCCGGTTAGGGCACATGCCCAGCTTGAGAGCTTATCCCCAGAAGGGGACATGCAGGAGGCAGCTGATTGATGCTTTGCTCTTGCATTGCTGTTTCTCTTTCTCCTTTCTTCTCTCTCTAAAATCAATAAAAACATATTTTTTAAAAAAGAACTAGATATTGCTTTTTTCTTCTAGTTTTCAGAACCCAATGAAGACTCAAGCAAAATAAATCAGAAGGCCAATATGTATGTAGCTTTTACTATCCATTCACCTGTGTACATCCATCACCCACCAACAGTGACAACACTAAAAAAAATGCAGGGAGGGGGAGCGATCCAGAATCCCATGACCAGGCATTACAGTGAGCTGGGGACAGCAGCAGAAACACAGTGGAGAGGAGAGAGGGGAAAGTAGTGTGAGCACCGGCCCTTTGACTGCGCCACACATGCTGTCAATAAATCAGAACAAAAAAATCTGGCTCTTAGCAGGCTCTTCCTAACTGACCCCTGAAGGGTTAGAGTTTGACACCCTCTCCTGCTCTTTGAAGTTTTGCTTTTCTCAGGAGGAATTTTCCTGTTTCAGAGAGTAGAGGTCAGTAGTTCTCATGGAGGAGGGTGTGGTATTCTTCCTGTAACCAGGAAAAGACTGAAGGTTATAGTTGCTCTTTTAATTGTCCTCAAGGCATACTTGTCCTGGGAAGAGGCAGCATTATCAGGTTAGGGCCATCGTCCTATAGTAAAGAGTCATATTTCAGGCCATTGGTCAGCTTTGGAATGTATAGAGCAAGGAACATCAGGATTGCAAAACAAGTAAGAGTACCTGTTCTCTCACCCTAAAATAAAACAAGTAAGGACAACAAATTAAAAATATATGCCCTTTATACGGCGTTTACAGTCTACGCATGTGTGCACACAGCTACGAATGTGGACATGTGTGCACACAGATCCACGGACAAAAGAGTGCAGGCTCAGTACATTGTTCAGCACTATTTGCTACCTTTGTAATTTCAAAACCATCAGAATAACTGCAAATTCTGAGTATTATGAGATATTTTTAAAAATCTAGATATCCCTAAAACAATAAAGTGATAAGAAGAGAGTATTGGCATGGACACAGGACTATGGAAAAGAGAAATGTGTTCTAGCCAAGATAACAGATATTTCATATCCATGAAATGTATAGATACTCTTTCTCTACTAATACAAATAGACAGGAGATAGAAAAAGAACCTGATTCTCTGAAGAAAGCAATATTGAGGTTGAGATGTATCAAAGTAGAATCAATTTTAATATTGCCTATTTGGAAGGTTCAATACTCATCAATTAAACATAGTAAGAAATGAGAGATTAAATTTCATAGAAATCATTACAGAAGACACTTTTTATTAAAATATCAGTCAACAAGAGAATATTACAGAATAATGATTTTCATTATACCCATATTACTTCTGCATTTATCCAGAAGCCAACCACTTCTCCCCATGGCCATTGCCACGACCCTGCTGGATTCTCAGGATGGCTTCCCAACCGCTCTCTTCCCCTCCCTCCCACCTCCCAAGTCTATTTCAGCACAGCAGTCAGTGTGATCCCTTTAAAAAGGACATTAGACCTCTGCTCAACACCCTGCAATGGCTCTCCATTCTACTCAGAATAAAAACTAAGTCCCTATGATGGTCTATGAGGCCTCATACAATCTGCCCCCTCCCCACACACACACACACACTCAGCACATCTGTGAATTCATGTCAATTATACTTGCTTTCACTCACTGCCCCAGCCCTACTGGCTTCCTTGCTGTTCCTTGAACATCTAAGCAGGCTCCCAACTTGATGCGATGCCTCTAAAGGCATGGTTCCCTGGGCCTGGACTGCTCCTTCCTGGGTATCTGCATGGCTATCTTCCTCACTTCCTGCAAGCCTTTCTTGAAATGTCATTGTCTTAATAAAGCCACCCTGACCACCTTATTTAAAATCGCAATGTAGGTCTCCTCTGCCCCCACGACTACATTTCCGACACTCTTGGCCCTGATCTACTTTTTGTTTTACCATAACACGTCTCACTAACTTGCTATATGTGAGTTATTTATTTTATTACTTATACCCAAGAGACTGTAAACTCCATGAGAACATGAATTTTGTTCGTTCATGGGTGGATCCCAAGCACCTAGCACATGGCACATGGAATTACTTGATACAAATTTGTTGAGTGAATGACACATATCATTATAAAAAGATTAAACTATGAAATAAAATAATAAAAATACTTCTTATAATAACTTAATCAGTAATTTATTCAGAATACTTTCCATTGCAGTTCAGTGTCGTCTAAAGAATTGGGTGGGGGTTGGGGGGAGAACAAACATTTTAACACTCAAACTTTAGCAAAGTGCACATAACTTAAACTTCTAGGTCAGGATTTACAAACAACATTATCATTTCACAATCTGTTAAAAAAAAAAAAAACCCAAACCCATTTCACATGTTGACTGTCACTGTTATTAAAGCAGCAAAGCCCACAGGGGGCCTGAAAAATCAGATGCCCATGAATAATGAGATCAGACAAATAAAATGGAGGTCCTACAAGAAATTACCTCCTCACATAGTTTATTAGTTAGGACAACAAAATGAATTCATTCATATTGATGTAGCAAATTACTGAGTAAGAACCAACTATATGCAGGGTACCAAGCAAAGAGCTGTGGGAGATAACAAGATGAATCAGATATAGACCCTTTCCTCAAGGAATTCCACTTTTTTGTAGGGGAAAATCATAAATAGCTCCAAGGTAGGAAATTCTCAGTAGTGTGAAAGGCTCAGATAAAGCACAGCAGGAATTCCAAGGATAAACAAACATTTCCAGAGATTGTAGATAATAATTCTATTAGTTTCTGACAGGTCTCAAGAATAAACATGGACACAGATGCCCAAGGCCACAAAATAAACAGAGCCAGACTTGAGCCTGCATCACCAAAGAGATCAGCTGCTCTGACTGGATCCCTGCTGGCCCCAGTAAGAGGGTTTTAAGAGAACTGGGCTACAGCAATCACTCTGAAAACAAATGAAACTAGGAAAGAAAGTCTTATTCAAGGCTTTTCCCTTAACAGGTGACTTTGGCCAACCCAACCCTGAGTTCGCCAATCATTTGAAAAAGGAGATAATAAATACTATGTCTCTCACATTAAGAGATAATAGAATGTATTTCCTCTTTTAGAAAGGAATTGGAAATATATTCAAAGTGTGTGTGTATACCTATATGATTAATTTATTTGAATTTGAAGGGGATACACTTTAGGGACTTATTAACTATGTGACAGTAGGTCTGAAAATATTCATTTAGCCAACAAATATTTACTAAGCAACTGCTTTATCTGAGGCATTGTGTGAGATGCTGAGGAGGATACCAGGATTAATTAGTCAAAGGTTTTGCCCTTAAGGATTTTCTAAGTCAAATAATGGATGATTACTTGGAAAACTCTGAGTTGATGTGAATCTATTAACTCATTTGCAGAATCTTATACTATCTAGCCTATGATATTTATTGGTAAATAGGCATGTTTTCAGATCTCCTTGCCCATATATGATTGTAGCCTAAATGTATACATATTACATATGTTTATATATATCTATATCTTATAATATTATACATATGTATATACATATCTTAAAAATGTATATATGCATATACTTCTGATGAACACTGCGAACTAAACCATAAGCTCCCATTTAAAGGATCTTAGATTTGATGAATAACAGAATTACAAAAAGGCCATAGAACCAATTTCAATTTAGGCAGGTTGCTACTTTCCACTGTATTCAATCTTTCTGGGAAATCTCCTTTATGCCAGAGGATTTAACCACTACATATTGTAATGATTCTTAAAGGTTTCTCTCTCACCCAGAATATCTACTGATCTCCTACTCACCCTTTACAGGTGCACCCCCAAATTAAACTCATCATGCCTTTCCCCCTTCCCCCCAAGTCCTCATATATTACTGATCTCAATGAATGGCATCTTGATATGTTTAGAAATTGGGGTGTTTCACCTTCCTCTCACATCTAATTGACCATGACAGCTCTAAATACCTCTTAATCTTTCTCCAACATTCCCCCTACCTTAACCACTTTAAGTGTATAGTACAGTAGTACTAACTATATACACATTGTTATGCAACAGATTTCTAGAAATTTTTTACTCTTGCAAAACTGAAACTCTATCTATTGAACAACGACTGCCCTTCTCCCTCTCTCTACCTCCACCCCTACTCCCACAGGGGCAACCATCGCTCTACTTTCTAAGAGTCTGATCACTTTGGATAGCCCATATAAGTGGAATCATCAGTCTCTGTCTTTTTGTGACTGGTGTATTTCACATAGTACAATGTCCTTAAGGTCCATCCATATTGCAGCATATGACAGGATTTCCTTTTTAAAGGTTGAATAATATTCCACTGTTGTGTATCCCACATTTTTTTCTATCCATCTGTCTGCCAAAGGACATTTAGGCTGCTCTCACCTCTTTGCTATTGTGAATAATGCTGCAATGTACACGTATATCTTCAAAATTTCACTAACTTTTAATCCTTTTTGCCACGGCAAGGTGTCATGCCACTAACCTTTCTTGCTCTAGATGACATCAATAGCCTATTTGTTGGCTTCCTTGCTCCCCGTCTGGTCCCCATACAGGGTATTCTCTATCCTGCAGCCAGAATGACCTTCCTAAATTGAAAATCTGATCAGGCTGCCTGTCTCCTACATAGTATTTGTCCCAACAGCCTTTTGGGACAAAACGAAAATTCCTTCATTCCATCTTTAAGGTCTTCCATGATCTGACTCTCATATCTTGTTTGAATTTATGCTCCAGCCCACTGCACTCTCGTTCCTCAATATGTCATGTTCTCCCGAGTCTACGTCTTTTCCCCCTGCAGCTCCTTTGCCTGGAATGAACTGTCCCCTATCTCTAGTATAGATAAGTGGTTCTTCAAGTGTAGTGAGCAGAGCAGCAGCAACAGAATCACCTGGAAATTTGTTAGAAACTCAAATCCTCAGCCCTATAGCAGATCGACTGACTTAGAAAACTTTGGGGTAGGCTCTGAAATCTGTGATGTAACCAACACCATAGGTGGTCCTAATGCAGGCTGAAGTTTGAGGCCCTGCGTTAGAGACAATTTTCACTTCACCCAGCTCAGTTCACCCCTAGAGGAAGCCTTCCATGACCTTGCACCCCCCAGGGGTCAGGGGCCTCCTATTTGCTTCCACATCATAGCTCTGTCATGGCATGTATCATTATATCGTCAGTGCTCACTTACTCGCTCCTCTTCCCTTTTACACTCTGGGTTCCTTAAGAATAGAGACTGTGTTTTATGGTCATTGAATCACCAGTGTCTTCCACAGCACTTGGCACAAATCAGAGGCTCAGAAGTGTATGACCGAATGATTAGAGAGGTAGACTCCTACCCTTAAACACATATATGAATATACCATGTATTTAGCACAGATATTCATAATGTATTTACCAAATATGTGCAAAACTTGTACTTAGATTGAGTCCAAATCGCTGGATCGACTGTTTTTGTCACAGATTACAAGTGTGCTCTACAGTAACGGCCCTAAGTAATGTCAAAAGAAACACAAACTATGTATATTATAAGGAACAAAAGATCAGGCTAATTGGATTTTATGGTAAACTAACCCGTTAGTTATACAGGACAGACCTAATTTGCCAGCTAGCAACCTGAGACCCTTAAGGAGCTTGAAAAGTGTCTCGCGGTCCCTAGCAGCAGAGTGAGAAAGGCGCCACCATCCCGGCTCCTGGCCCATTTTTCCCCTCTAAACTCAAAATAACACTGCATTAGCATTCAGCAAGAAATATGCGTGCACATTTTTCTTCACAGTTTAGAGAAAATTCTGATTCAAGTTCCTCCAGTCAGAATGATGAATTATAGACTTTATAGTGCTGCTGAATTATGATTTCTTTAAATTATGGTTTACAGTGGGAACGCCGATATCAGCTATTCATTAAAAACCCTCTATTTCCCCCTTTATGTCTCTGTCATGCCCCAGACCCATAATTTCTAACACTATAGGTGATTTCTTTGTCATGGCTCAAGGCTGACACGCACGTTGGAGTGTAATTAGGTGGGCGCTAACTGAAATGTAGACCTGTAGTGATTCATTTACAAGGTCTTAGATGCTGTGGCTCTGTCTAGAAGAGGGGTTCTGGCTTCACATCCCCCCTAGACGTAGGGTTACAGTGGAGTTGCTAATTGTCTGGACGAGTGCAGCTGTCGCCTCACTTCAAACCTTCCCATGAGCCCATGCTGCTTCCCACACGGGGTACAGGTCCCCCTGTGATGGCGCTCACTGACCTCCCCATCCTGCCCACTCCTCCTCGGTCCTCAATTCTCCTGAACTATTTGCAGTTCTTCCCAACAACCATATTCTCCCTGGCCTCTGGGTCTTTGCATGTGCTGTTTTTATGTCTGTTGGAGCCCTTTGCCATCACCTCTCCATTCCTTCCAACCTGCCCCCCAAACTTTCACTTGGATAAATGCTACTAATCTCTCTGGATTCAGCATAGACCTCAGCTTCCTCAGGAAACTTGTATAACAGAAAGGAAACTTCTAACAGGGCTTCTAAGAAATGGAGTAACATTTCTCCAGCTAGGTGGAGCTATACCTGGCTGATGGTACTGATTCAACAGACATAAGCCTGAAATTCCTTCCAACTGCTCAAGGAAAGTCCTTCCTGTGACTGTCGGATGCTGTAAAGGGGACAAGGTGGATTCCATCTAACTTTCCTTCCACTCTGGGAATTTTAAGTTTCTTTTTCAAGTCAACAAGAAATGTGTTTACAGGGCTGGTATGGGCTGCGTTCTGGGCCAGGCATTCACCAGATACAAAAAACAGGGCAGTCCATCTGATGCCGTCAGCATGCCTCAGAAAGCACAAGCCCTCCCACCCAACTCACCGTCATATGGAGAGATGCTCCCAGGGAGAGCTGAGGCGCTTCTGGCGTCTGCGGTAAGATCGCGATGTTGAACATGCGGCTCTCCAGGTGGGTGTGCGCATCGGTGGCACTGGAAACCTGGAGGAAACGTCATACTGGTGAGCCTCTGTTGGGCAGAGCGTGTTTGCATGTGCTTAACCGCCAACCCTTAAATCATCTGTCTTTGAATTCTATCTGCTCCTGCATTACAAAAGTACACATAATCTTTTTAGGCAATTCTGAAAATGCAGGAAAGTATAAATAAGAAATAAAAAAATCATCTAGCATTTCACTACCTATAAATAGCAGTTATTAGCCTATTGATGTGTTTTAGTTTAATCTTTGTCCTATGCACATGTCAAACTTTATATAAAATTGTGTATTCTAAATTTTTACTGAACATAATACATTAAACAGTCTTAAAAACACAATTTTTGATAGCTACATAATGTCTCACTATGAGCACACATAACACACGTTAGATATGTAATTTTTATTCCATTTATAAAACCTTTACCCAGCATAGACAATTAGGTTATAAATGACAAATCTCAGCAAGGCAAGATTCATAACAATTAGTGTTGTGGTCATAAAATCAACTTTTTCTTGCTTCAAAAACGCTGAAAACAATGATGCTTTTCTTAATGCAGCTTCTCCCCTCCTTCAGGGCTACGGAGCTGCCCCTCATACTCTGCTCCCCATGGTCTGTTCCAGCTTAGGCTTGTTACTAGAATTGCCAAGGCCTGTGTGGCCCTGTGGAGTGGCATTAATTCCATATGAGAGGGAGCAAGGTGCCATAAATTCTGAGAAAAGGGCAGGAATGGCAGCCCTTTCTTATGTCTTCCACATTTAGGCCAACAACAACAAAAAACTGTCTTCTCTGTATCTTGATCACATCCAAAGCCTGGAGCTCAAGTTGGGAACATCTACTGGTTTTCAAGGAAACATCTTACACTGTCACTATATATAATATGAGTAACAATAGCTCTAATTTACTGAATGTCTATCATGGGCTCAGCACTATACTAGCTACTGAGGAAATGGAAGTTCAAAAGGTTAAGCAAGTTGTCAAAATCACAAAAAGCCAGAAAGGGTAGGTATTTAACCAGGTCAGCGGGTCCTGATCTTCCTACTGACCAAGATGACTCAGTCTGAAAGCTTTAGGAGATTAGGAAAATATGTTCTCCTGTTTCTTGACGAAGAGAAATGGAACACTGTGCAGGTAATAAAACGTGAGCATATCGCCAAGCGAGGGAATCAGTTCTAGATTCCTTTGGTGCCAAACATGTTGGTCTTCTTACAACCACATCCCCTGAGGCTGTCAACATGATCTGAATATACCCAAACCAGGGCTCCTTCCCATGCCAAAAGTGAGATAAGTGTGCATGCTTTCTTCTCCCTATGCCAGGCTCTATTTTGTAAAGCCACATGGATTACATAAATCCCGTCTTACAGGCAAAGTAACAGATGGAATGCATCGATGGCTCATGACAGCACATGAACATTAAAATAAGTTAAATTGATGCAACTCATTGTATTGCAATTTTTGCTCAACAGAAAAACAGAGAAGAAAAAGAAGAATCATGAAAACACTCTTTTTTATTTTAAAATCCTTTACGGACACTAAAATCAATGGGGAAAGTTGCTGTTTATTTTGGCACATAGTGTCTGCATCATTTCAAATAAAAATATGAGGTAAGCCTATAAAACAACGAGACTTTAAAACAAGCACACCAAACAGTTTACATCCAGGAGAACGTTATCTCAGAGAGCTGTTTCATACTTGTGATAAAGATGCTGTGAGTTCAAAATGCATTTTTGGAATGCCTTCTGAGGGAGTTCAAAAATCATGTAAGAGAACCGAACTCGTTACTCCATAATTGCTCCCTGTTTCAACCCCAAATAATTACTACTCTTCTTCATACCAGACATGATTCTGAATGACTTTGGCTATTTGGTTATATTTTAAAATCTACTTCCAAAGGATGATATACCGTCACTATTGAGGATTGGAAGGAGATTTCAAATAGGAGTTCTAACACATTTTGAGCAAAATGTGTGAAAACTCTTCAAAGGAAATCACTTACTAAGTAATGATGTTCAACTGGATGTCTTAAACTCAAGTGAGTTTGTTTAAAAAAAATGAGTAGATTTTGCTATTTTATAATTACCCACTTAGTAACCAACTTGCAAAAGCAATCAAATATCATTATGAGCAGGTGTGAGAATCCCTTTCCAGGGAAACGCTCCATGTTGATAATGTTCTTCATCCTAATGTGTATGAAGGCAAAGGCAGGTCTGAGGATTCTAGTTTGCTGAGGTGACTTCTTTTGATTGAGGTCTTTGCCTCCATTCTGATTCATTCTTTGAGGACTGCTGAGTCCCCAGGTGCTAAAAACGAAAAGTTAATTCCAACAAAGGGCACATGTTTGCTCGCTCATTGGACATTAATACGCTCAGTAAAATCTCATTTTAATGGTTTCCAAGTTTATTCCGATTTGCTCTCTGGAAAAGCACATCTTTTATACACTATAAATTAGTCAAGCAATGAAGATGTGCACACCAGGCATCAGAGGCGGAATGTATGATAATGTAATAAGGTGAGCTATTGGGTAGTCTATCCCCAACTGGATTCCCACACAAAGGACACGTCTCAGACTTGGAGGGGCTGTGGCACTGCTCTGGCTGATCATCAGGAATGTGTCTTTATATTTTCTCTACACTTCCCCAAATTCTTTCCTGTATCTATATTTAAATGTTCTTTCTCATTCATACTTCTGGATTCCTTTGTATTTCTGTATAGTTCTTTATTTCTAAATTGTTCTTGACAGAGGTTTGTCGAATTGTAGTGGCCTTTCCTAAGAATCAGGTTTTGTCCTCATTGATCAATTCTAGAATCTTATAATTAATCAGTTCTCTGATTTTCTTTATTAATTCCTTTCTATTGTTTTCCTTATGTTTCCTTTGTGTTTCTCCAGCTTCTTGAGTTAAATTTTAGTCCATTTATTTTTATGACCTTTGGCTCAATAAGAGCTTGAGATCATCAATTTTCTTGAGTATTATTTTGTCCACATCATTTAAGTTTTGATCATTGATTTCCTCCTCATCAATACTTCTTAATAATTTGCCATTTTGATTTCCTTTTAGGAGTATAATTATTTGGGAGACTATTTTAAACATTCCGAATGGTTCGAATTTTTTACCCATTTTAAATTAATTTCTAATTATATTTCATAATAGCAGAGAATGTCCCCAGTATAATTTCTTGTTCTTTCATTTATTGACCCTCTTCTTATGATCTGGTTATTTTAGCTGGCTCAGGCTCTATAACAAGAATGCCATAGACTGGGTAGCTCATAAACAATAGAAATTTATTGCTCCTAGCTCTGGAGGCTGGAAGTCTGAGGTCAGGGTGCCAGCATGCTCAGGTTCTGGGTTGTAGAATGACATCTTTTCATTGTAATCCCATGGTGGGGAGCAGAGAAGGGGAGCAAGCTCTCTTGTGACTCTTGTAAGTGCACTAATCCCACACATGAGGGCACAGCCCATCACACGGGGGAGGGGAGGATTTCAATATATCAATTTTGGTGGGACACAAACACTCAGTCAATAGCACTGGTATTTGACCAATCTTTATACATTGTAGTAACAGTCCCTTACCTAGTGATAGGCAGAACTCTAAATGCTTTATATGTATTAACTCATTAAATCCCTACAATAATTCTATTTTACAGACAAGCGGGTACCTGAAAGCGGAAGGAGTCACTCTGGCCTGGGACCCCCGAGTGCCTGTACCACACGATGCCCTCATTGATGTCTTGCTGGGTGAAGGTGCTGGTGGGGGTTGCTGTCCTTCCATCAGGCAGGTGCTGCCCTTCTTCTGCGGGGCTGTCCGCAGGCATGTTAACCAGAAGGACCACCTCCCCTGCAAAAGCCACAGTTAGTGAGGATCCCTGGGAAAAGTAAAAGTCAGAGCTCTCATCTCCTTTTTACCACTTCTTTTTTCAGAAGAGAAATGACGTACTTCTTTATTCTTACATAAGGTAAAGGAAAGAACATTAACACAGAATTCAATAGATGTCATCGAATCCATCTTCAGATAAAGAATTGCCAGTCTTTTAGCTAAAAGAACTAAAAGTCATTTAAGGGCAATTTATGTATGAAGCTACTGACTTGTATCTACTAAAAATTACATAATGAGACCTAAACAGTCATGAACACTGCAAACAAATCTTTAAATACCAGGCAATTGGATTTATCTCTACCCATAACTTTCTATGAACAGAAAATGCTTTCCAACCAGAAAGTTTTTGGGGTTAACAACATGGAAGATCAAGGAAAAAAATCAGAAAAAGTTATCCTTAGGAGACTTCTGTGCAGTGGAAGTAATGCCAGCTGACACTGGACTGCGTACAGCAGACACTGCAGGAAGCACTTTACACGGTTCAAACCCAGCTCCATCGCATCCAGCTGTGAGAGCTTACTTATGCTCAAGCTCTGCTCCTCACTGGTAAATAAGAACAGTCCATACTTCAGAGGTGCTTTAAAAAGTGTTGGTCAGCCTGGCCAGTGTGCTCAGTGGATTGAGCATCATCCCATGGATAGAGAGGTCCCGGTTCGATTCCCAGTCAGGGCACAGGCCCCGGTTGCGGGCTCTATCCCTAGCAGGGGTCCTATGGGAGGCAGCTGATCGATGTTTCTCTCTCATATTCATATCTATGTTCTCATCTCTCCCTTCTTCTCTCTCTAAAAAATATAAAAATCAATAAACATATTTTTTTAAAAAGTGTTGGTCATCCTTATTATTACATTTTTAATTCTTCTGAAGATGTTACTGTCATCTCCATTTTACTTTTTAATCCTCACCCAAGGATATTTTTCTATTTATCTTCAGATAGAGTGGGAGGGAGGGAGAGAGGGAGAAACATAGACCCGAGAGGGACACATCGACTGGTTGCCTCCTGCATGACCCGACCAGGGCTAGGGATGAACCGCAACCGAGGTATGTGCCCTTGACCAGAATCGAACCCGAGACTCTTTGGTCCATAGGCTGACGCTCTTACCACTGTGCCAAACTGGCCAGGGCTGTCTTCTCCATTTTAAAAACAAAGTTCTTTAGGCTCAAAGCAATTCAATAACTTGTTCTAGGTCACACAAATGGTAAGTGGAGGAGTTGGGATTTGAATCTGAAGCTCGTATCCTTGGTCATTAACAATCATGATTATTTTGTGTTCACAGGCCAATGTTTACCCTGATAAATATTCTCCTCCTTCATTCTCTGAACTTCATTAGAATTGGAGCAAGGAAATCTAAATCTAAATAACACTGCCACCAACACCAATCTGTTTCTATTGCTTATTCTTCACCTGAAGCTACTATCTTTTTAAAGTGAGATTGCAAATACAGAGGTGTTATAGAAACAATTAAAATTTCACAAGGAGAATATGCCTTCAAGTGAAGACCAAACAGGAGAATGGATGAAATGCTAAAAACAGAAGCTGTGTTCTCATGAAAATGCATTTAACAATAAATCTGAAAGAAGCCTCTCTAATCCT
Source organism: Tadarida brasiliensis (assembly GCA_030848825.1). Classification (NCBI taxonomy): domain Eukaryota; kingdom Metazoa; phylum Chordata; class Mammalia; order Chiroptera; family Molossidae; genus Tadarida; species Tadarida brasiliensis. Next base: position 55,227,608 of record CM061257.1, on the reverse strand, counting down.
CAGTGTGTGTGTGTGTGTGTGTGTGTGTGTGTGTGTGTGTGTGAGAGAGAGAGAGAGAGAGAGAGAGAGAGAGAGGGAGAGAGAGAGAGAAACCGTGTATATTTTAACAATGTTAGGTAGGAGGATACCCAGATCTTAGTACACTAAACATATCAGGCAATTGATAAATACTTTGCTTACCCTAGAAATTTGCTTTCTTACTGAAAGGAAATAGTCATTTTAATATTTATCTGCACTAAATTTAAATTAAAAATCAGCATGATATCCTGCATGATGATGAAATACTAAAGTAAGAGAAAAACATCAATACTCTTCTGTATATAATCTTGTGCAGAATCAACTCACTCTAGTTTCTTTTTTGTATTATCTCTCATTTGTACCTAAGTTACAAATTCCATTACATGTCTCTCCCTGGTTCAACTTCTGTTCATAAGATGCTACTAACATATTTCTTTTCCAGGATGTGGACTGTTTATGAATGTGAGTACAGTGCAAAATATTTTAAAAGATATCTGCAATGAAAATGTGGAGAGTAATGACAGAATATTCAAATGCCAAGCTCCTAGCTATTCTGTTTTATAACATAAAAGCTAAGCAGGTTTTTCCTAACAAGTCCTAATGAAATAAACCCATTTTTCAGATTAAAAAATAACTGCCACACTATGAAAATTACAGAAGTCCTAGGATATTGGCTAATTCCATTCATTTCAACCTGGTAAATAGTCAGTGGGTACCTGTTAGGTACTAACTGCTGTGGGAGACCCTCAAGGTTGGGGAATTCAAAGACAAGCAAAATGTACTTCCTCCCCCTGAAGCTCAGCCCCCCGCACCAGCAACTGGGAGCCACTGTGAGATTTTCAGGAGGTGAATGGCACGAACTGATTTGGCACATGGAGTGCACATGATCAGAATACAGAGAGCCTATGAGGCTTGAAAGTCCTGTTAAAAAGACTGGATTTTATTCTGTAAATATGATAACAATAGAAGCTAACATTTATGTGGACAGTGTGACCAGTTATGAGGCTACTGTCAAATCCAGAGGAGAGATGGGGACCTGAACTAAGGCAACAAAGGTAAGATTGGAAAGAATTAAACAGATGCAAGAGCCCCTGAGGAAGTGGAAGTAACAGACCTGCCTGTGACGGATGAGAGAGAGGGAGGAACTGGAGAATCGCCTACTAGGTTAAGTAATGGGCAGGCTAGTGATGCCGCTGATGGGGTGAGCAGGTTGGAAGGAAGATGAGTTCAGCACTGGGCAGGTTGAATACAAGGTGCCTTTGTGACAAGCCCCTGAGGTGACACGAAGGAGTACCAGTGTTTTGTGGGGCTCACTCCAGGGAGGTGATAGCTTTTGCGTAGTACCTCACCTCTACTCTTATTATAATATGACAAATACCAGAAGATGGCCCTGTAAATATATGAAAATGCAGATTGAAAAACAAACAGAAAATAATCTTTATTTCAGATTTCCTTTATACTGAAGTCTATATTTCAACCAAGAATTCTGAAGGAAAAATTTAATAGGTATCTAAGAACTGAGATCTCATTGGAATCTCCATGAATTCATTTAGGATTGAGATAATTGGTATTAAAGCTTTCTTCCATTATGCTAAATCATTTAGAGTTAGCAGTGTGCTGGATTAAGTCAGATTCTCCTTCAAATGACACTGAAGATCCTTCATTAAAAACATCTCATTAAGTTTACTTCCAAACCTGTGAAGTACCTAAGGGTAGAAGTAGCAATCCACTTGTCTAAACGTACACTGGAAGACAGTGATGAGTCCGCCGTGGGTGACCTCTGGTTCTTTATGCACAGACTACACAAGCAGTCTACACTTGGTCCAGTTCCATGGTCAAGTCTTCACAGAACGCCCCAAACCCAACTAGAACGTTCTAAAGTGACTGGGGAGTATACAGTAGCCGGGGTGGCAATGAGGGAAGGGCTCCACAATTCACATCAGTGGTGGAGACGGGTCTAAGTCAATTTGTGTTAAGTGGGCTTCTAGTTCCCACCACTTTTTTTTTATTTTTTTATTCTTGAATGGTTCCCAAGGGTGATGTGATTTGCTTATTTCTACTACAAAGCTCTGGGCACAGTAAAAGAGGATTATGTTCATAGGAAGAAGTTAGTCAAGAGAGTTACAATAGGAAAGGGTCACCGTCAAGCCCACACAGCATTTATCAAGTTGAAATGGCTTAAAAATAATTTAATTCAGCAATTTTTTGTTTAACACTTACACAGAATATTAGACTATTGGGCTGTCACCAGGAAATGTAATTTTGGGCTTTTAATAGTCAAGATAAAGGTAGAGAATTTAATATATCAAACACACCAAAGATTTTTAGAGCTGTAAAGGTCTGAAACATTATTTAGCTTATTATCAAGAGGTGAAAGTAAGGCAAAATTGAATAAGGTCTGTGGACTAATTAATTGTATCAATATAAATGTCCTGGTTTTGATAATTATTCTATGGTAATGTAAGATGCTAACACTGGAGGAAACTGGATAAAGGGTATTTGAGAGCTCTTTATATTATTTTTACAACTTTTCAGTAAGTCTAAAATTACTTTAAAATAAAAAGTTAAAAAAACATCTAGCTTAATCTTTCAAAGAAACCTATGGCTCTATGGGATCCACTTGGCTTCCTCAAGGTCTCACAACTATAATAAATGACATCCCAGCTAGACCAATTGCTTTATAATTATATCAGTTCTTGATTAGAGTATGCTTTTCAGTGTCTTTGTGGACATTGGAATTATTTTAAAATTATACAGAAGTTAATTTTTTTTTCACTACAGAAAATATATAATTAAAAAAATCTGATAACCCAGAGGAAAAACAGATTATTGCTCTACTATTTAACATGTCAAGTAAATTTTGACTTTTAATGAATATAATTTTCATTTTCAGATGATCTATTTATTTCTTTGTAAAAATTTATCTGCCTAATCTTTTATAGCATTTTGTTATTTCCTTACAGTTTCAATTCTTTTTTCGTGTCTTTAAATCATTTTAAATATACATATTTTGTCATTTTTATAAGATTGTTCCTTTATTTAAAATCCTTAGGGTTTTAACCTTCTTGTTTTAGTTATAGTACTATAGATTGTTTTCCCATATATTCTGTAATTTTGAATTCTGAGCTAATCTTCGGTGGTTTTATCTGTGAGAATCCTGAGTGTTCTGGAATTGAGGGTGGATATTCTGCAGTAGTTTCTATTAGTTTCTATAAGAAACCCGAGAAGTATCATCAGCCTGAGATTAATTTTCATACTAATGTCTCAGCCCTGGGATTCTCAAACAATGCACACAGTATAATTTAACTCTGGATCTGCAGCACAAATCATTCTGAATTCTCAGCAGCCTGTTATGCTTTACTCTGAGCCCTGAAAAACACAGGTATGTTTCTTTGCCATCCCTCTGTGCTGATGAACTTCTCCTTTTCTATTCTGTCCCTGTAATTGAAGGTAAGGCTTTCCAGAGCCCAGGTTTTATGCAGGATCTTAATTACAACTTTCTGTCTCTGCATGGGCATTAAATCCCAAGCCCCCAGGTTACTGAGACACACACCGCCCCTCTCAGGAGAGCCCTGCCATCAACGCATACCCAGACTGGCTTCAGTTCCTTCTTTGTTTCTGACACCTCAGGATTTCTCTCTATTCTTACAAGGTCAGCTGTAATGCCTTATAATTCTTATAATCTTTTATAAAGCATTTCTAGTTGATAATGATGGAAACATTTTCAGGTTACCCTACTCTACTATCTTGCTAGAAGTTCAAGTAACAATGGAGATCTTGAAAAATGTTTCTGTGTAAAGTTTTCTTCAAAAAGAAAGTCTGGTCAAGAAGTCTGGTGATGTCCTGGGAGGAACACAGATGGAGTTTCAGAGCCTGAGCTTTGAAATTAAACTGACATCTATTAGGTGGGTGACTCTTCGCAAGTTACATTTTCTGTAAACTAAAGTTCTTGTAAAGCTTAGAGTTTAGGTTTTTATATAACATGCTCACATTACTTAGCATACTACCTAGTTTTTACATATGTACAGTGTGGTAGCTGTTTTGATCATTCTGTTTTTAAAGGGGAAGTGTGAGGTGTCAGAAACTCAAGTTCACTGGGGTCACAACCTTGCTGCGTGGCATCTTACAAACGCAAGTCTAAGACTGCTGACTACAATGATGGCAGCATGACAAAGGAAAAAGGCATTACCAAACTGGGGGTGGTCCTGTGTAATTTTGTAGACGATTTCTGAGGCACTGGCACCTGGGGCTTCGGCCTGTAAGATTCTGTTGGTAATCTGCAGCATCCCTCCTTCTGGAACCCACACCACTGAGTTAGCCACAAGCCGAAGACCTCTGTAGTTCTAGAATAAAGAAAGAGCACAGAATTAGGTCCAAGCCAAATAAGAGAGTATCAGTCCTTGAAAACATGTCGTCAGGTCCTACGGCTGCTAAAGATTGTCCAACAAGAGAGATTCATAGCTTTAGAATCACACTATGAACTCCAGCTGCTCCTGGAACAACACGGGTTGGAACTGCACTAGTCCACTTGCACGTGGATTGTTTTCAAATGACCTGTGTATTCAGCTGACTGCAGTGCAAACCATGTTGTTCAAGGGTCAGCTCCATAGCTGGGGATCTGCAGCCAAGGTCAGGAAGCCCTATGCAGAGGGCCGAATGAAGTTATACAGAAGTTTTGATTGTGCAGGCGGTCGGCACCCCTGACTGTGCATTGTTTAAGGGTCAACTGTATATGTGTGTATACTATGTGTAGACATATGTGTGTATGTATCTATGTACATATATTTCCTGCTTTTTAAAAATTTATCATGAGCAAATAACTTCATTCAGGAAGACTAAGTTTCTTCATTTCTTTCTATCATTTGTCCACCTATCTGTCCTTTATCCTCCCCATCCATCCACATTCAAGAACTATTTATTCAGCTCTGTTGCTGGAGGGCTAAGGTACATAAGGATGATTGAAATACGACTTCAGTTTCAGAACATACCGTCCAGTGGGGAGACAGACACACACACAGGATGCATCACCAGTGATGCTCTCCAAGAAGCTTGAGCAGAATGCTGCGGGTGAATGAAGGAAAAAGGAGATTTCCTCTTGGGAGAAGGAGTGCTCAGGAAGGCTTTTCTATGGAAATATCATTTAATTCTTTAATGACAAAAAAGAGGCAAAGTAGAGAAGCAGTGGTAAAACAGATTCCAGGCAGAGGGCCCAGCCTCAGCAAAGACATGAGACAATGCGCCGTGTACTTAAGAAAAGATCCAATGGTTTGGGCAAGTGAAGCTTAGGGAGCGGGGAGGGCAGGCAAATGAAAAGTGACACTCTCTCCAACGGGTGGTCGCCAGAGGGGAGGGGCTTTGGGGCACTGGGTGAAACAGGTGAAGGGATTAAGGAGTACAAATTGGCCCTGGCCGGTGTGGCTCAGTTCGTTGGGCACTGTCCCATGCACCACAAGGTTGCTGGTTCAATTCCCGGTAGGGGGTGTGCAGGAAGCAGCTGATCGGTTTGGCTCTCACATCGATGTTTCTCTCTCTCTCCCGTTAGTCACGGGGAAGTAAGTAAAGCATTGGAAATGGAGTCAATAATATTGTAACATGTGTGGTGCCAGTTGGGGTACTGGAAATATCGAGAAGAACATGATGTAAGGTATCTGATTGTTTAAACACTAAGCTGTACACTTGAAACCAATACATAATAAAAAATTTGTTTTAAAGGTTAAAAAAGAGAGAAGTGACTCTCTCTTAAGTTGGCTAGTAGAAGGCAAACGCTGCTCGAAGACAACGTACGCTGTAGGCACTGGAACGTCGGCAGGAATCTTTAGGGGAGGAAATGGGATGATCAGATCTGGGTTGCTGAAAGCCTCTGGCAGCAAGAGGTGGAAGGGACGAAAGCTGGGGTGATCTGGAGCTACGGAAACCCGTGGACAAGTTCTCATGATGGTTCAGGTGACAGGAGGGGAGAGGTCATTGCCGTGGAAATGGAGAGTTAGAGACAGATTCTGGAAACACCTCAGAGGCCGAACCGACAGGCCTGGATGACTGATTGCAAGTGAAGCCATAGAAAGAACAGTTGGAAAAGCTGACTGGAGAAATCACCCTAACAGCACTCCTGAGAAGGCGGCCGGTTTAGTTGAGAAAGCCAATGTCACTAACAGCGCTGTGACTTCTGACGGGCGAGGAGCACACCCCTTCCAAAGCCTTGTCGTTGACACCTTCCACAGGAGGACATTAGTGAGATGCCTCGTGCTTGGTTTTCAGTTTGTTTTCATACTTGAAAAATCAGTACATCGAATATTTTTAAAATATGCATTTCAGAACAGATGTTTTTCTAAATTATCATTATTACTTTCAAATATGCTAACAAAGAGAACAGAGTAAAGAGCACCACCAGGAGGGGAACATTCAGAACAGTAGATAACAAATATTATTTTCAGTCACATGACAAGAGAGCATTTGCCCCTGTCAGGAGGATAGCCGTTTCCACCAGTCACCAGAAAAGTGAGTCAAACAGTGCCCAGGAGAACAGCAGCAAGGGCACCTTCTATTGTGATGGATGCCCAGGAGCAAAATCCCGGAGAGTTTTCTCCTTTCACAATTGATATAGAATATTATTTACAAAAATATCAAAGCATGTCAAGAACTGGGCAGGCTGTTTACCAGAATTCTGGGTGGGGGGAGGCCTACTAACTGCAGCAGAATTTTACATAACACAATACACTTGGACCCGGGCGTTTTAACTGCTAGAAACACTTGCAGTCCCAGCAGCCTCGTCAACTTCGATTATGGTTACGGAGGTCAGTCACATACCAACAACCACAACCTTGGACTGACGAGGCAGCGTGGCCGTTCATATTCCCAGCAAGTAGGCACTGGGACCCACACGCACGTCCCACAGGTCTCTCCTCTGCATCTCCATCCTGACTATCCTGTATCAACACAATTCCCCATAGTTCCTGTGTGAGAACACGTTTAGGAGACAGTGCTCCTTGCAAGTCGTGTTCAGAGATCTGCAACGTCTGAAAGCTTATTAGAAGTTCAGAATCTCAGGCCCCTACCCCAGACTTCTGAATCAGACCTTCTGAATTAGAATCTGCATTTTAGTATTTTTCATCAGCTTTACGGAAGTATACTAGACCAATAAAAACTGTATATATTTAAGATGCACAATGCGATGCTTTGATATATGCATACATTGTGAAATGATTACCACAATCAAGCTAATTAAGGTATCCATCACCTCACATAGCTACGATTTTTTTTTTTTTTTTTTTTTTTTGCTGTGGTGAAAACACGATCAATTCTCTCAGCAAATTTCAAGTGTAAAATACATTATTATTAAGTCTAGTTACCATGCTGTATGTTAGCTCTCCAGAACTTATTCATCCCTCACAACTGAACCTCTGTACTCTTTAACCAATGTCTCCCCATTTCCTGCCCCTGGCAACCACCACTCTACTCTGCTTTTATGAGTTTAACTTTTTGAGATTCCAAAAATAAGTGAGACCATGTAGTATGTGTCTTTCTATACCTGACGTATTTTACTTAGCATTATGTTCTCCAGGCTCATCCACGCTGTCACAAATGGCAGAATTTCCTTCTTTTTTAAGCTGACCAACATTCCATTGTATATATAAACCACATTTTCTTTATCCATTTATCCACTGAAGGACACTTAGGTTGCTTCCATATCTTGGCTATTGTGAATAATGGTACAATTAACATGGGAGTGCAGATACCTCTTCAAGACTCTGATCTCATTTTGATTGGATATACACCCAGAAATGAGATTGCTGGATTATATGGTGGTACTATTGAAAAATTTTTGAGAAACCTCCATACTGTTTTCCAAAGTAGCTACACCAATTTACATTCCCACCAATTGTGTATAAAGATTCTCTTTTCTCCATATCCTCACCAACACTTGTTATCTTTTGTCTTTTTTTCTTTATTGATTTTAGAGAGAGAGGAAGGGAGAGGGAGAGAGAAATAGAAACATTAATGAGAGAGAACATTGATTGGCATGCCCCCCACTGGGGATTTGGCCCACAACCTGGGCATGTGCCCTGACCAGGAATCGAACCGGCGACCTCTTGGTGCATGGGTCAATGCTCAACCCCTGAGCCACACCGACCGGGCTATCTTTTGTCTTTTTGATAACAGCCATTCTAACAGGTGTGAGGAGATATCTCATTGTGGCTTTGATTTGTATTTCTCTGATGATTAGTAATGTTGAACACCTTTTCATGTACCTGTTGGCCACTGTACGTCTTCTTCTGAGAAATATCTATGCAAGTCCCTAGCCCATTTTTTTGTTGTTGTTAATCCTCACCCAAGGATATTTTTTCCATTGATTTTTAGAGAGAGTGGAAGGGAGGGAGGGAGAGGGGGGAGAGAGAGAGAGAGAGAGAGAGAGAGAGAGAGAGAGAGAGACATCAATGTGAAAGAGACACATCAATTGGTTGCCTCCCGCACAGCTCCAACTGGGGCCAGGAATCAAACCTGAAACCCAGGTATGTGTCCTTGACTGGGCATCGAACCCGTGACCCTTGGGTGTGCAGGCTGACACTCTAACCACTGAGCAACACTGACCAGGGCTCTAGCCCATTTTTAATCAGGTTGCTTTTCTGCTATTGAGTTGCTTCAATTCCTTATCTATTTTAGATGTTAACCCCTTATGAAATATATGGTTTCAAATATTTTCTCCCATTCCACAGGCTGCCTTTTCATTTTGTAGATTGTTTCCTCTGCCATGCAGCTTTTTTAGTTGGATGCATTCCCACATGCACTTAACAAGATCCCCGTGAGACGTGGAGTCTACTGAAGTATGAGATGCATGGCCCAGGGTAGAAATCATGATGGGTCTGGACTGAGTCTCCCAGAACTCCATAAACAGGCATTTAGTATGGTTATGTTTATAACAGGATAATACATATTCTTCTGTTTCTTAATTATTTGTTTACAGTACTTAAGAAGAAACAGACAACTGTCTAAGGAAAAGAAGGATAATTCTTCCTACTCATTATGATGAAGATGGTTTTTTCAGTTGCTTTCCTTTGGGAGATGGTCCAGGGAAGCTTTAAAAAGAGATGAATACCAAGCTAAATACCATCTTTTCTACAGCCAACGTGTCCAAAAAGCCAAAAATTTTAGCCTAATTTCCCCAGTGGGTCTGACATTTTACAATTTCTTTATCTCCTTGTAGTTTTTTTCTTCTTCTGCACAATGGTGCATATATCCGTGTTAAACTCAAGAAATCAGCCTTAATATCAGTTGACTAATCTTTTGCCTAGTGATGTTTTATATATCCTTCAGGGTACCACATTACAAGGCAATGAAATCCCAACAAGAGATTATGGGGGCATAATTAAAACAGTGTAACAGTGCTTTAAATTAAAAAGTTCTTCTAATTCATTTCATAGAACAATAGGCATATAGAAATATTGGTAATAAAGGTTAGCCATTATGCATTGTATTATAAATAAAAATATTAATGTTGTAAACCAAAAGTAAAGGCCCAAGTTGTCATTTGGGAGTAAAAAAAAAAAATCCCACAAATACAATGAAATCCTCCCCACCTCCAAATTAGAGCTTAGGACAAAATGATGAGCTCAAATGATAGTGTGCCCCAACCCCAGGCCAAAATATTAAGATTAAAAAGTTTCAACGTAATTAAACAGAAAATGACTATAATTGGATATAGCCCATGTCAACGTCTACCACAACATGTATTTATTCTGTAAATATACCTTAACTTGCAAAGGCTCATTTATACCATAGCTTTTAAAATGTAATCTTGTAGAAGAGCATGGATTTTAGGGAAGGAGCACGTGGGCTGGCGCAGGGAAGGGGCAACTTTGATGCTATTTACCAAGATGAAGAACGATGGAAAGGTAACAGAACTGTTTTTGTGTTTGTCAATGTGTGTGTGAAGAAGCTTTGCTCCCTCATGTAGATTTTAACTCTCTCCATGTAGATTTCAACTGCTTTATAAACAAACAAATATGTTTTTTGTAATCAACACAGATTATACTCTGAGCGATGCATCTTAAAGACACTGAATTGAACAACTTAAGCAAGCCCCAAAAGGTGAAAGCCTAACATGTGATAAGGATTTATTCATGAGATACTCTTATTCAGAAAAATAAATATTTCTTGTGCCATTAATATTTATAATTCTCACAAACACCCCTATTATCAAACGGTGTCCCTGCAAAACAACCAATGGAAGGAGAGCTTTTAAGGAAATTGAGGGAAAGCACACAGGGCTTTTAGCTGCACATGGGCCTTACCAAGGTCAAACAGCCAGAAAGGCCCCTCAGTAATAGAATTTTCCATTCGGTTCATGAGCATGACACTTGGGGGCTTTTAACATCAAAGCATAACCCAGTTGCAGAAAATAACTGTTCGAACAACAACAAACGAGGTCAGAAAGATCATCAGATTTATTGCCAATGTGGAAAAAGACTCATGATTTCCAGAGATGCCTTAATTAATAAAAAAGAAGGTAATTCTTTGAAAGCCCTGCAGTGGAGAGAAACTCACCAACAAGCTTGACTTTTTCCTGTCCACATTTTTAGCCCTTATTAGAAGCCGAATTGCTTTAGAACAGTATTTCTAGCAGGCTTGGGTTTGGTAATCCACTCAATTAATGAAAGCCTGTTCAGCAGAGCATTCTTTATTACTTCTTAATCTTTTTTATTTCTTTTGCCTCCTCCCTTCAGCTGAACATGTTTCAACACCAGTCCTGGATCTATTTTCTCCTCAGCCACTCAATACAGGCCTGGAGGGTGACAGTCAAGTCTTTTCCCTGCCAGGCCAAGGATAAAAACGTAAGTTTGGGGTAAGTGATGTGGAACTCGAGAAACAAGAGCGGATCTGACAGCGCCTACCCTCGGTCCCCGACGGCTACGCCAGCATCAGCAGAGGTGCTCTGAAGGCTTCCCATCTGGTGCCAGAGACCCACTCACAGGCAGGACACAGGCCCTAGCCTCACTCAAGCTGCTGCATCCATCCATCTGTCCATGCAACAAAAACGCACTAAACCCCTGCATTGTACCTGGCTCAAGAGAGTAAGACTGAACAAGTTTCTGCTTCCTTTGTCTACCCCTCCTTCCTTTTCCATCTGTCTTACCAGGTTAAGTTTTCTGCTGAACAACATTGGGATTAATGTGCACATCCATTCACTAGGAGTTAGACCTGAACCGCTTGGCCACTCCATTGAAGCCACCAGCTAGAAATCAGCCAGAAACTGGCCTCACTCCAAATTGAACGCACAGGTAGCCTCAGGGTAAGGACCTGGATGCCCATCTTCAGAAACATCTATCAGAACGAAATCAATCATGTCTTGACTATACATCTACTGGAAGCCATTAGCAGTTGAGGCACTTTTTTCTTCTTGGGCTCCAGTAGACTTATGATTATAAATAATTTCACTTGTAACAAGATGTGGTGAGTTCACAGGGAAGATTCCAAGAGGTTTGGGGCCTAGACTGCCAGAATAGGACATTGAGAAAATGACTAAATTACCGTCTCCATTCTGTCCATTAAGAGAATAAGAATATGTATGTCCAAAATATTGAAAAAGATGGACTAGAATGAAGAGAGCCATGAGGTTAAGTGAGAAGCCAGAACACAGTTGAATTGAATCTCAGCTCTAGCACTAAATATCTTTATGAAAAATAAATGTTTTAAAACCTCTTTAAATGTTTCAAACCTACTTATTTTAGTTTTCTCTTTTGAAAAATTTAGAGATAATAGTTGCACAAACATCCTAAAATGATTATGAAGATAAAATGAAATAATTCACATCAAGCATTAGTGCCCAATAAAGGTTAAGAAACAAAACAAACTAAAAAAAACCCCACCATCCATAGTAGAATTTTCTTTATAAATAATAAGGTCATATAGATTCTATTCTAATCTTCTTTACTAAGATATTGTAAAGATAAGTATAATAAGTAGGAGGAAAAGTACTTTGAATTCCTTAAAAACATATATATTTATAAAATATTATCAGTATTACAGAGTCAAATGTATTAGTAGTATGTCCTGATGGATGCTGAGGCTCTAGTCACTGGTTTCATTATCCCAATTCATTGGCTTATAAGCCATTAGTTCACCTGATGGACGGGTAAGCACAGCATGAGAGGGGACAGAAAGATGGCTGAGGCAAGGAGGGACAGACACCATAAATGCCAACATGACTCCCAAGTTCTACGCACCACAGGTGTCTCAAGTTCTGTGCTTATGCCTTGCTTATACAATAAGATTCTATTTTTCTTTGTTTTGTTTTTGTCAAAGTAGTGAAAGTCCTAGAAATACCCTTCAACCTTGGGTCATACCACACAAAATGATTTGGCAGTGCACCGAACAGGGCTCCAAACATGGAGGCTGACACCACGATAAGGAAGGCAGCTGCTAGGGTTGCACTGAAGTCCTGCAACAATCTTTGAAAAGAAACCAAGAAAGGCCCTGGCCTGTTTGGCTCAGTGGTTACAGCGTCGGCCTACGGACTGGAGAGTCCCGGGTTCGGTGCCCGCTAAGAGCACATACCTCAGTTGCAGCTCGTCCCCAACGCTAAGAGCACATACCTCAGTTGCAGTTCGTCCCCGGCCCCGGTTGGGGTCGTGTGGGTGGCAACCAGTCGATGTGTCTCTCTCACATCGATGTTTGTCTCTCTCTTCTCCCCTCTCTCCCTTTCACTCTATCTGAAGATAAATGCAAAAATGTCCTCAAGTGAGGATAAAAAAAAAAAGAAACCAAGAAGGAAGAAAAGAAAACTTTCTGTGTCTGTCTAGACTTCATTTCTTCAGAACGAAACCTCAGGGCGACTGCTAGAGGGTGATAATTAGGATTAGCTACAAGGTGGCTATCTGCCAACTCTGTCTCATAATCAGCCTTCAGTTCCTCCCACCTATCTCACCATCACTGTTTTCAGCAGCTGAAAATAATGAGACAAGAGCCTGAGAAACTCGTGAGATCATCTTAGATTCATTCAGGTGTTCACCTTCACGAGGATCAATCACAAATTCTGAGTCATCATTGGTGAGAAAGTGACAACTGATTTCTAATCTGTTCTCAGCAAATCAGTCTCTTTAGCTGATTATTAATGGCACTTCATTAGGTACTGATATTTGGAATGAAAAGTTTCAAAAAAATTATGTCTCTCAGTCTACAACCATGGGAAAGTCATTCTTGCTATAACAGAGAAAAGAGCTTCTAATGAAATATCATCAAGTAACAAGTGGTTTTGAAAAACGTTTTCAATAGCCCTAGCTGGGTAGCTCAGTTGGTTAGATTGTCGTCCCGATACGCCAAGGTTGTGGGTTCGGACTCAAGTCAGGGCACATACAAGAAGCAATCAATGAATGCATGAATAAATGGAAAAACAAATCTCTTTCTCTCTAAAAAAAAAAACAAAAGCAGACCTCTGATTTAGCCCAGTATTTCCAAAAATGTGATAGACATCTCATTAGTAGTATCCAAGAATATTTTATGTAGGACACGGATGAAATTTTATAAAATGGTTATATATTAATTTTAATATTATAGAAAAAAGTATAATTCTACATTGAGTCCATGATTTTACAACTATTGTTTATTAGGATGAGGCCACAGTAAAAAAGGAAGTTGATTCAAAGAAGAGCATTAAGTAAATAATAGGGCAGGTGCTTGCACAGATGGCAGAAACATATGGAGATGGCACGGGAATGACTCGGGCTGAGAAACACTGCTTCTACCCCATAGGCCAACGATTTCTATGGTGACCAAGAGAGAGTTCCCACATCCTACCTCAGTTGGGCTAACAAAATGGCTGAACTCATCCTTTTAGATCCGTTACAATAACTGGACTCTGAGCTTCACATATAACGTGAGCTGTTTTAGAAGAGCAGACAAGAACAGGGGTGCATTTGATTATGATCATGCCCAGACAGGAGACAAAAGGATCAGTGGACAACGAAGCATTTTTATGGAAGCAAGCGAACATAAAGATTCAACAGCTTACCTTTTGTAGAGAACATGAGGTCAGTTCTTTCAGATTAAAATGTGTTCCTAACAAAATATATACTGCCCCTGGGATTGGGTAATATGTTTTCTTAATCTTTGAATGCCTTAAGTATCTCCATATTAGGTGCTTAATAAATGTTTGAATAAATATCCACCCACATCTTTATGAAACTGCAAAATTACATCATCAATAAAACTTAACATCTAGGAGCAAGGAAATTGTAACTCTGGGAATGACACCTACCTTGGGCACGGTCTTCACGTGGAACAGTATATTTTGGAAGGAGTGTCCATCATTGGCTTGCAAGACTGCAACGTCAGATGTACTATCCAGGCCATCATGAGCATAGTGGAGAAGGCCCCTGGAGAGTTCATCCAGGCGGAACTGATAGACAGGGGTTGCAGGGGACTGAAGTGTTTGAAGAAATTGGCCATGAAGTGGAGGATCCAGCACATCGACGACCACATCCTGTGGATTGTCATCATCTCGGATGTCAAGCAGCTGGGTGGTGATGGTTCCCCTCTCTCCTCTGCTAATGTGGAGGGCTTCATTTCTCAGCACGTAGGGGGGCTGTGGAATGAAGGGAAAGAGAAGAGAAACCATTTAGCAGGAAAATAGAGGATATCCTGTTGGGCTAGAACCAGTTGTGTGCAACCTAGTTGATATTTTGATGCTTTTTATAGAACTCTAGTTGTTCTAGCAAAGTGACAAACTGTTGCATATTCAAAGTATTTGTCAAAGGTATGGTCCGTCATACTAATCACGGCAAATTAGGTTACTTCACATCTCTGGTTCTGGAGGTTTCTCCAGCCACTTCAGGACTATAGCATTCATCAGAGGCAATCAAGGAGAGCGGCTTGCTTCTAAATCTTTGAAGTCTCTCCTGTCTTGATTTATACTACATGTCCTGCATTGTAACTGTGATCGGCTCAGTGTCAGGCAACCCAATCAGTTGTCAGCATCCAAGAAAGACTAAAAAGACATATGGAATTTTTGCATTTGTGTTGGGAGTGGAGCACTTCATTCCAGGCCATGTTGCAGCACGCTGACTCGGAGTAAGATACTTCTGCATTTTGAATTCAAGCTATTTCTGGTCCCTTTCAGTAATTTTCTTCAAGATGTCTCATCCATGTCTTGAAGGGGCCCACCCCAGCTCAGGTTATAAAGCCTGATAAGATCATGGTCTGAGTAAGGCAACCTGGTTAATTCATGTGGCACTACTAATATAGCAATTTTTAATATGTTTTCCTTAGGATTATCAGGTTTCCTCTCACCAACTTGAGTAAGTAGATAAAGTGTTCCTTCACAAAGATAAAAGTTAATGAACCATGATAGAAAAAAAAAAAAACAAAAAAAAAAACAAGGCCAGAAGCCAAAAAAAACATTATCTTAGTTTTTATATCATTTGAAGTTGAACCATCTAGGACTTTTCTCAGCACACTGCCTTCTTTAATCCAAATGGCTTTCTTTTAAAACTAGCCCTCCTGACCTCCTTGGAATTTCAATATCTATTAAAGTAATGTCTAACTAATGAATCGTTATAATAATCACATAATAGGAAACTAGATAATAGCTACTTAGAATTCCCAAGAGAAAATTCAAAAGCTGTGATTCCACACATGGGAATGAAAGGCCCCTCGGATTCTAAAGAGAGAGGTCAAAGGTGATGTCAAAACCCATAAATGGAAAAGATTGACTTAACTTACATGAGAAAATCCCAGGGAGCCTCAAGACCTTGTTGAAATATCACAGAAATGTAAAGGAACAAAAATAAGTTAAAATTCATTTCTAAAATTTCATTTTTGAAAAGTTAAAATGATAAAAGCTTCTCATAAATAAAATTAAAATGTGCCCTCACTATCTACTCACTTGATTTGGGGAAAACAACAAAAATCAGGGAGTCACAGGAACTCACCATCTCAGTGAGAAAGCCACCTGCTAATACCTACACTAGGCCTTTTAGTTACCTGTCTAGAGTAACTATTTTACACAAACATAAAGAACAAAACAAAACTTCTGAGCTTAAGTACTGAAAAACATCTAAGCCAGTAAGTCCTGAGGCTTGATGTCATGCTCTGGCCCACATTTACAGAGATCACAGCTTAGCTACAATGAAAACAAAATTCATCCTCTTTGCCCAACCCTGAGATCAAATTAATTTAGGATTAATTTCTAATCATTCTTTAACTTCAGTCATCCCTAAAGTGAGAATGCCATCAAGAACTGAGCGGGGCTGCTCATACCATTTGGCAGCCACTTCTGGTTCAAGTCTATGTTATCCATGGTCTATGGTCCATGGTCTTTTCATTTGTAGACCAAAGATATAAAAATGTCAGTTTAAAAACAATGACCCCATGTCCTTCCTTGAATCACAACTAACACATTTTTAAGATCTGGATATTTAGGTAGTCTTGATTCCCCGTGATGATGTCCCATTCTCTTGCTGTTCACAACTTAAGAATATATCTATCTTCCTACTCTCTTTACACATTTTAGCTGTTCAAACCCTCAAACCCAATTACTCAGAGTTTCTACCACTATATGTGTTCGGGACACCTAAGTACAACTTGACAGAGATGAGTGATGGGAACAGAAGAACCATCACACTAAGTTTTACAACATCTACCATGATTTCTTCAGACCAGTGCTTGGCTGATGACCACACTGGCACAACATTTAAACAGATCCTTAATAAGATTCTCTAACTATGGCCAACTAAGATAAATGCAGTCCAGCTACAAGATAGATAGACAAAAGTAGCCAACATAATTTCATATCCATGAGAGAGAAACATTTAGACAAAACAAACTCATTTATCTCAGAATAAGGAAAGACTTAAGAACTAGAACACTTCAAATTATTCTGAAGCGCTGGTTTTGGATTCGGTATAGCAAAAGAAGGTACCATAATGAAATTGTCAAGAACACAGAATCTGCATTCAGATTTACCAAGCACAAATCTTGGCTCTCTATTGATTAGCTGTATTACCATAGACAAGTTACTTAAGCTCCCTGTGACTTAGAGTGCTCATCTGTAAATCAGGGATAATACCTCATAGGGATGGCATGAGGATTACATGAGAAGCACTACAGATAGTACTGTAGATGTATTAGTAATGATTGTTACTATTGTTATTGCCTAGAAGTATTTAAAAAATTATTTCATGAGGAGACCCGAGACAAGATTAATTCAGGTCAATCATTTTTTCTACAACTACAAGAAACCTTGATTTGTGCTTGAGAATGGTAGGCATGTAAAATTATTAATAGCATGGCATTTTTATTACCTGTGTTGAAAATGCTTGTATGTTGATCAGCTGTGGCTCAGAGAAGAACTGCTGGTCACTAATTTTCAGGGAAAAGTAACCTTTCCTAAAAGAAGTACCCAAGAAAAAAATGAGAATATACAATCATTAAATTAGTCTTTAGAAAGACAAGAATTAAAAATATTTTCAGGGAAGAATTTGGATCAAACCACTACAGCTATATAACATTCATACTATAAATAAAATATGGCCAGATAAAGATGAACCTAGTGAGATGCAGGTAAAACTATTGTGTGTTCTTACATCTCATTATAACAATTATGTAAACTTTTTTTTTCTATTTTTCTAAGTCGAATACATAAAAGGTTGAAAATAAGATTTTAGGCCAAGAAAGGTTAGTAATATATTATAGGCTAATGGTAAAACTGAAGAATGAAAAAGGGATCTTTCATAATCTTTGAGTAGTTCTCAATGAGTCCCTA
Organism: Tadarida brasiliensis; assembly: GCA_030848825.1. NCBI lineage: Eukaryota > Metazoa > Chordata > Mammalia > Chiroptera > Molossidae > Tadarida > Tadarida brasiliensis. The sequence continues at coordinate 55,209,838 of CM061257.1, read as the reverse complement.
TTCCCCGCAAATCCTCTCCCCAAACCCTACCTAATTCATGTCAGTGAATTGTTATCTTTCCCCAAATAACAATGTTTGCAATGCTTTTATTACATGACTCTATCTATCCACCCTGCTCCAGTCACACACATGCAACATTTAATATGGACTTGATTAGGGAAGGATGTCTGATTATTGACTATTGAGAAACCACAGTCTATAGTGTTGATGAGAATGTGGAGGAAGCCAGTTTATAGGAGAAAAGTCCATGAAGCCTATGAGCCAAGACACAGAGACAAGAAGAAGAAACAAGTTCCTGTCCCTGGTTCCAGCTTCCAGGCTTGCCCTGGAGCCCAGCTGCCCTTGATGCCTTTGAGATCTGAGCCTGCAATGTTACAACAAGCTTTACTGTTTCCTTAATCTAGTTTGAGTTGACTTCCATAACTTGCAACTAAAAAATTCTAATTAAGAAAACAAATTAAGGCTCACTGTTTGTTGTGGTTTCTACTTCCCATAAAAGAGTGTTGTTTCAGCAGCTTCAGAGACTACTAGAAGGGAAGGTAGGAGTTGCGCCCTTCAAAGCCAAACCAAGCACAGAATGCACTGTGGGCTGGTAAGACATGATTAACGCATCGGAGAGGCTTTGAATTCTGGTCTATGAAGGGACCACTGTTTTAAAAGATCTTTAAGGGTATTCTTGGAACTAACTACTGAAACATGAAAGAATGTGGATAGATCTCAAAGGCATATGGCAAAAGCCAGAAACAAAAGATTATGTACTATATGATTCCATTCATATGATATCTCAGAAAGGGCAAAACTTCAAGGGTCAAAAACAAATCAGTGGTCACCAGGGACTGGGGAAGGTAGCGACTGTAAATGGAGTTTTCTGGGTGATAGAACTGTTGTATATCTTGAATGTGGTTGTAGTCTCAAGACTGTAAGACGGTATACATTTGTTAACACTCACAGAACAGTACACTTTAAAATAGGGAATTATATTAAATGCAAACTGTACCTTTAAACCCTGATTAAAAAGAGAAGTTTATAGTATTCCCTACAATTTTATCTTTCCCTTAATTTTCTGCCCCATTTAAATCCTGCTCCTCTCTGTCCCCACTTTCAGACTTCAAGAGAACGCACTGATGGGAGCAACAAAACGAACAATGAAGGGGTGGTTACTCCCAACCTACTGGGGAAAACTATTTTTGTTGGCTGTGAGGTTCTAATAACTGTGCTCAGCATCTCAGCAATGGCAGCTTATCTCAGCTACTATGACTATATTTACAATTTGTCTTGTGTTCCACAGGAGCATTCCACTCCCAGAGGAATTCAGTCCTAAAGAATTCCAGTCCCGCAGAATCACGGCCAGAGTTTGCATGGGGAAAAACAACACCACGAACCTGTGTGGCAGGTCGTGTCTTCCATTTTGTGTCATTCAGAGACATATCATTTCCTTTTTTCATGAATTTCTACCAATCCTGTTTGACTATTCCTCTCAGTCTTTCTTTTGTTTACATTTTTAGATAAAGAAAATCCAATCTTAAATATGTACTCCCAAAAAGAACAAAAATTCCCTAAAAATAGTTGCCATTCCTTGTCCCATTTATAAGTGCAAAGCTGACCTCTGAAAGAAAATATATGATGTGAGATTAAGAAGGTTAGATAAATAAGAGGCTTCACTTTGGTTGTCTTTGAAGCTTTACGTACTTTATATACATTTCACAAGTAATTCCAAGACAAACAGCTACAGGTACGTGTGTTTGTGTGTGTGTGTGTGTGTGTGTGTGTGTGTGATATGCAATATATATATATATATATATATATATATATATATATATATATATATTTTATTCCTCACCCGAGGATATTTTTCTACCTCTTATCAGATAGAGTGGGAGGGAGGGAGAGAGAGAGAGACAGAGAGACACATCGACTGGTTGCCTCCCGCATGACCCAACCAGGGCCAGGAACAAACCACAACCAAGCTACGTGCCCTTGACCAGAATTGAACCCGTGACTCATTGGTCCGCAGGCCAATGCTTTAACCACTGAGCCAAACTAGCCAGGACGATATGCAAATATTTAACTATACTTGCAGCAAAATGAATGCAGGAGATGGAGCATGAGTTTGAAGAGTGATTCTTCAAATACTATAGTTTTAAGCTCCATCAGTAGCAATACTTCTGTCCGTCCCTGCAGGATGGAAGCATGCCCTTTATTCCTACTATTATTAGGAAGACAAAAATCATAGTGACTAAAAGCATGGGCTGTGGAATCAGAGAACCTTGGCTTGGAGTCTCAGCTGTGTGCTCGTGGGCTATGAGGCCTTGGGGAAGATTACTTACACTCTCAAGGCCTTGGTTTCTCTTTCTGAACACTGGAAACATAAATATACAGAATTTACATAAAGTAGTTAACACAGTGCATGGCTCACAGTGCTCAGTGAACGTTAGTTGCTGTTATTCCTATAAAATGGCTTTGAGGTTATTGGCTCACCAGCTCTGAACTGCAAATAGAGAAAGTGCTATTTACTTTTCTCCCCACCTATGTCCTAGCCCAAGCCCTAAAACAACCCCTCACGTTTAGTGGTGACAGAGGAAAATACTCACTGTTTCCTTATCACTATTCCCTGGGTATCAATTCCTTGTTTACAAATATAGTAAAGTCTTAATTATCTGCACTAATGAAGCAGAGCAGGGTGAAGGATAATCCAAGAGGCTAATCTTTGGGGTGCATTCTCTGATTCCTGCTTAGTAGATTTACTCTGCTAATTACATGGCTGTATTTGCTGGGGTTAGTGTTAACATTCAATTGCATTCCTGAAGCATATGTCAGCTGGGGTGGGGAAGACAGCCAGAAGTGCGCTAGGCATCAGAGGAAAACTGGATCAAGCTTAAAAATTAACCACAATTAATCCCCATAAAGCAGATAATAAAAAGTTAACTGTGACTCTTCGTTTCCTTCCAACTCTGAAATTCTAGGACCCATGCAACACCTTGACGAGTGTGCACCCCGTCCTCTGGCCACTCCCTACTCCCAGTGTATTACATTAACGTTGAAGCGGCGGCAGCAGCATCGGGGTGTATAATCCATTTGGTTTCTGCTGGGCCAAAAACTGGGTAATTGTACTAGGAACTTTCCTGTCACATCCGAGAATTACCCATAATTATGTGATAACACGAAAATGCCTCTAACAGAAGCACACTCTGGGCAATTTCAGTGATATGATGACAGGCAGCTGAATGCATTTGGCATGTGTGGAGTATGGATCTTTCCCAGAAGAGAAGGGATGACTATTGAGAAAGGGGGAGTTGGGGGGAGGAGCATGGGGCAGGAGGAAAACAACAGAACAGCGAGTCACCTGGGTTTTTCTTTGCTGTGCACAAAACGCACTTTTTTCTCGTTCACATCTTTCCAGCTGAAATGGCCAGCCTTGTCGAGCTGAACCACTTTTCCATTCCTGGAGAGCACCAGCTGACCGTTGGTGGGGGTGCTTACGACATGGAACAGGAGGTCTTCGACCCTGCCATCCTGGTCTCGGACATTCAGGAGGGAAAAATCCAGTGGCTTCATTGAACCGATTGCAAGGGTGAGAGAACCATTTACATGAAGACCAGGTGTGTGTATTTTGCCTAGAAAACATATGAATCTAAAGGTCAGGCTTGGTAATTTACTAATTAGGTGTGTGTGTGTGTGAGTGTGTGTGTGAGTGTGTGTGTGTGTGTGTGTGTGTGTGTGTGTAAAGAAACAGGCTTGTGATATTCATTCAGAGCTACAAAGAGGAGACTCTACTGCACACCACAAACTTCCTTTAATTCAGTGGCTCTCACCATAGATGTACAGGAAAATAACATAGGATCTTATTTTATACGTTAAACTATAAAACCCTAGAAGAAAATAAGGAGCAAATCTTGGTGATCTTAAATTAGGCAATGCTTTCTTAAATATAACACAAAAACCACAAGTGACAAAATAGATAAATTAGACATCATTAAAATTTTAAAATGTTGTGCTTCAAAGGACACCAGCAAGAAAATGAAAAGACAACCACAGAATGGGATAAAATATTTGCAAATCAGATATCCCTGAAAAGGAACTTGAATAGAGAATATATAAAGAACCCTTCCAACACAGTAAAAAACAAATAACCCAATTTTAATACAGGCAAAGAATTTGTGTAAGCATTTCCCCAAAGAAGATACAAAAAGGCCAAAAAGCACAGGAAAAGGTGCTCAACATCACTAGAAACAGGGAGATGCGAATTGAAACCACAACGTGATTCCACTTCACACCCAGGAGGAATGACAATAAAATCTATTCCTGAGGATGTGGAGAAGTTAGGACCCTCATGCATTACTGACAGGAAGGTAAAATAGTGCAGCAACTTGGGAAAACAGTCTGGCAGTTCCCCAGATAATTAAATATAGAGCTATCATATAGAGCAATTTCACTCTTAGGCATACACCCAAGAGAATTAAAAACATATATCCACGAAAAACTTGTGCACAAATGTTCATGGCAGTATTATTCATAATCGCTCAAAAGTGGAAACAATCCAAATGTTTATCAACTGAGGAAGGGATGAACAAAATGTGGTATATCCACACCATGGAATATTATTCAAGCATAAAAAGAAATGACGTACTGATACATGTTACAACGTGGAGGAACCTTGAAAACATTATGCGAAGTGAAAGAAGCCAGACATAAAAGGCCACATGTTGTATGACCCCATTTATGTGAAATGTCTCCAATAGGCAAATTCACACACACAGAAAGTAGATCCGTGGTTGCCAGCGGCTGGGGGGGGGGAGGGGGGCACCAGTGGGGAGAGACTCCTAATGGTTACTGGATTTCTTTCTAAGGTGAGTAAAATGTCCTGGAATTAGATAGTACTGATAGTTGCATAACTTTGTAAATACACTAAAATCACTGAATTGTATACTTCAAGGGTGAATTTTATGGTATGGGAATTATATTTTAATAATAATAACAATGAAGAATCACATAGGGATCTTTAAAACAATACTGATACTTGGGTTACCACCAGAGATCCTGACTTACACGTTCTGGGTGGGACCTCATGACTACAAACTCCCTGGGTGATGCTAATGGATTCCAGGGCTGAGAGCCACAGCCCTCGCCTAAGACATCTGTCATAGCTGACCATCAGACCGACCGAGGGTAAGAAAGGAGGCGAGTGCCTAATGCCAATGCTAGAACGGTACCATTTAATCTACAGTGAAGTAGGATTATCAGTGGCTTATATTCAGAATTCATGTGAAATATGTACATTTTGTTTAAAAATTTTACAGTCTTTGTCCACAGGAAGCATCTGATGGATGAACTAGGGTTTCCAACCTTTCTGTCTCCAGCAAGTTGTTTTACGTGGTAGTGTTTCCTTCCGCGTGTAGGTCAGACAGGACAGTTAGGAAAGCCAAGCCTCAGGGGAACTATTTCTACTGTAAGATGCTTTAATGGAAGTGGAATTCATATTTGCACATTGACTTGCATTGTATCCCAAGAGGAACAAGCTGACTCTCAAGTCCTTGGGGTTTCCAGAGAATCCCAATAAAATAAGCCGAAGACACTTTTTCTCATATCAAGTCTTAGTATCTTTAGAGGTCAGAAACACAGAGATGGAAAATATGACTGAGTGCAGGTGTTAAAATATGCCTCGTGTTATTGACTAAAATGCCCCAAGCCAAGGAATGCTCAGCTATAACAGAACTCCTGAGCGTTATTCACCTATAAAACTTTTGAAGTTAAAAATTAAGACTGAATTTAAATTTGCTTCTCTTCATTATGGAAGGTAAAATGTCCATCGATGTGTTGCACAAGACTAGAGCCACCCCTTTAACTTCTTACCTTATTCTTAAAGGCAAACAGTGTGGCTTGAAACCCACGTGCTTCAAACGTGTGAACCTAACGGGGCGGGCTCCTCGCACTGTTCATTACTCATTTATGACTTATCTCCAGGGTGTGCACAAAGGACTCACCATTGCATCTGGCATAATTAGCTCTACAAGTGTATATAAATGGAAGTAAATTATATCTATATAAGTATATGTGTATTTTTATTTTTTGTATTCATCTTCAGATAGAGCCGGAGGGAGAGAGAGAGAGAAACATCGACATGAGAGAGACACATCGACTGGCTGCCACCCACACGACCCAACCGGGGCCGGGGACAAACTGCGACGGAGGTACGTGCCCTTAGTGGGAACTGAACCTGGGCCACGGGCTGACACTCTAACCGCTGAGCCAAACTGGCCAGGGCAGTATATGTGTATTTTTCTACAACGTAGTTGTAGTTCAGAAACATACGTTTTATGCCAAATTTCTTATCTAAAAATTGACTTTTAGAGCACAGATGACTTTTTCTCCTCCAAATATCTTAGAAGTCGAATTTTCCCAATCTTTCATGTTCTATAAAGAGTTCCTTATTCCAAGCGGCACCAAGGTTTTTCCCAGGAATGGGAATCTTGCATCTTATACCACACGAGTCAACGGCATGTGCAAACGCAGCCTCTGCATGTAGGAACTGCAGGGGCAGTCACCGCCCACCAGCGGGGAAGTACTTACCCGTGCAGGTTTCATTAGGAGAGTGGGCAGAGAAGCCAGGAACGCAGTTGGAAACACAAAGGCCACTCTTCAGAAAGAACCCCTGGTCACAGCGGTGACACCGGGTGCTGTGGCTGCACTGCAAGCACCCCCGAGGGCAGGCTGCGGAAGAGAGGACACACTGAATGACACACCGCAGAGGCACCTGCAGCCAGCTAGAGCCTCCGGTGGTAGAGAAAGGACCAGCGGGAGCACGAGCAACACAGGGCCAACTGGAGCAAAAGAGAATTCCAAGTTTCCTAAAGAATTTCACAGAGAGCTGAGCTACCCTCAGGAGGAACATCAGTAGGGAGGGACGCTTGGTTTACACACTGTGAGCTGACAATGTGTAAGAGCACAGGCCTCTCTGGGTACTGTTCCTCCTCCACCACTTACCAGCTGCCAAACTTGGGCAAGTTCTCCCAACAATCTGCAGTGCAATTTTCTTGTCTTAAAAATGGGGACATGAATAGCACCTAATGCAAATGATTGCTGGGAAGATTACATGTGTTACAATGTGTCGTGACTAGAACAGTGCCTGGTGCAAAAAACGGCTCGATCGCACTGCAACTATCACTGATACTCTCGTATTACTTTTATTATTATTTTAAATGCATGAGGTGAGCAAGCTATTTAAAAGACCCTAGATTATTTCTTTGGGTCAAGTTAATAATCTATAAATCAAGTGCTCACTGCCTAATTTTCCTGCTTCAGTAAGTAAGATTTTGTTAGAGAAGGGCAGCACAGTTTAAAGGGCCCTGGATTGGAACAAAACAACGTGGGTTTAATACCTTATTTTATGTTGCTCTGGTTAATACTCTTAAGCCTGTTTATTTTTTTCACTTGTAAACAGGATTCATAGTGCCTGCCATATTTTACTGGGGCATTGTAAATATTAAATGATATCATGCAGATGAAGGAAATTTGGTGAACTATAAAATGGTAGGCCTGGGTAATGGCATTACTATTAAATGTCAGGTATTCGTTAAAGTGGGGCAAACAGTACCAAGTTTTAAAAGGAATTATGAGAACACACTAAGGAAACTCTCATGAATAACAATGGACAAGGTAATTTAGACTTTGTTCTTAACTTCAGTTTCATAATAAAAGGTCAATGTGTCTCACTAAGGTATCTCCAGAAACCCTACTCTTCAAGGATATTATGGCAATATCAGGTCACTGGTGATTTAGTCTACACACTGAAAGTTCTGTGCTCAGATCAACAGGGCTGATCCACTCTTAATGGACACCACATCTTAGTTCAATATAAGCTTTACATTGTACGAAATATTGGCTTCATTTCCATAAAGAGTGTTAGGGACGATATTGATTTGTGCAAGAGAATTATTGGCCTACTCTCCTATATTCTGTTTAACCAGCAATTGGCCGAGTGTGTGGGAAGTCATCAATTACTTAGGCCAAGCTCCCTGAGTTTTCATGCTACTTCTAGTTCTGATTCTCCTTGGTTACCTGAGGATCAGCACACCTGAACCGCTTGCTGCCTTTACGTCTTTCCAGAGATCTCAGCAAGGTCTCCAAGTTACCTGTGCATTTGTGATTTGCATGATCTGCAAAGTATCCCTTCGCACATTCCTGGACACACTGGGCTTCCGAGAGGAGAAAGGGCTCCTCACAGCGGGTGCACTCGTGGGGAGCCTGGCACTGCAGACAGTGGCTGTCACAGCCTGAAAGACAGAAGTCAACAGGAACGTGCATGGCTTTCCGAGGGCTTCTGGTCCTGACAGCGAGGTAGTATTAGACAGCAACGAACAACACAACCTGCTGTGTCGGGCTTCTGGTTGTGACTGTTGTGCTTACCAGCTGGGAGACAGAACTAGTTACGCTGCTTTTCTGAGCCTCAGTGTTTGCTCTCTCCTACAAACTGGGAATGGATATACAGTCCCACCCAGCTCCCTGGGTGAAGGTCAAACTAAATAATGGAAAATACATCTGGCTGGTGTGGCTTGGTGGTTGAGTGTCGATCCATGCACCAAGAGGTTGCCGGTTCGAGGCCTGGTCAGAGCACATGTCCAGGTTGTGGGCCTGATCCTCAGTGGGGGGCATGCAGGAGGCGGCCAATCGATGTTCTGTCTCATTGATGTTTCTATCTCTCTCTCCCTCTCCCTTCCTCTCTCTCTAAAATCAATATAGGAAAAAAAAATTAAAAAATAATGGAAAATACTAGGCAAACTAGAAATGAACAGATATTAGTCATCATCGTTATTATTAACTAGTCCCTGGCTCTCCGTACTGCTTTTGCTGAAATCTCAATCTTTTCCTGACTCACCCAATTATCAGAGTGTCCCAAGAACACTGCCAGGAATGTTGTCTGTGCAGTCTGGGTGGGGATTTCAGGGTCTGAGATTTTGTGGTGCTAAAGTGAGGCTGAAGGGGGTCCTGTGTCAGAGAAAGCTCATGGTGAGATAGAAGGGATGTGGAGGGTTGTGGGAAGCAGATGGTAGAATAATGTGGTCTTTCCATGTGCTCAAGTGACCAGAGTACACAGACCTTTCTTTCCATCTGGCCCTCAAGCCTGTTCAATTTTTAAGGAAATCCAAGAGTAATGGCCAAAACATACTTGTTTCTGTGACCATCTGCCCCCAATATTCCCATACTGCCCTCAAATTTTAGGAAATGTTGTATTCGGGCATGAGAGAAAAAAAGAGAAACATTTTCATCATATCAAAGATAAAAAGCCAGGAAGGTAAGTTGCCACAGGCTCCTTCTCAGAACAGCAACCTCAGAGGAGGCTGAAGCCCGGGTGGGCAGAGCCGGGGCTCCAGAACTTACTCCTGCAGACGCCCGAGTCCCGGAAGAAGGACGGCGCGCACTGCTCCACGCAGGCCCCGGCCTGCAGAACGTAGCCGTCCAGGCACCGCAGGCAGTCTGTCCTCAGCGGCCCGCTGCACGCGCTGCAGCTCCAATCACATTCTAGAAAGAAAGTCCACATCGGATCAGCTTCCTTTCTGTCCAGCCCCTAATTTATGAGGATGCTGTCTGCAGCTGAAAGGGGGCAAGTGAGGACACCAGAAAAGATGTCAGATAAGCGAGCTCTAACGACTCTGCTTGTAGCAGCCTGGCCGCCTCTCTGAGGTTCAGCGTTCCCTAACTGTGTTAGACACGAGCAGGTACGTGGATCGCTCCGCGTTCCTGCAGAGCCTGCTTGTTAGGGGGGCTGCTGAGGAGTCAGGTGAACTCGGTCTTATTCCCTGGCCCCCGAGGTCTTTATCCCGGAGCCACACGTCTTCATGCAAAGCCTGCTGTAGGGAGTGGCCAACTGGCTCCACAAACCTAATCCACACCTCCTCCAAATGCCTGAGAGGGAAAGGATGTCAGAGAGTCAATTAAGACTGCATCTGCTGTCTCCACAGACAGCAGCCACAGGACTCGGTAGTTCTCAAAAATCAGGTGCTGACCGACACGACAGAAAGAACCAACAATGGTAGAATTAAACAGGGCACAAAGGAACTGTTCAGAAATAACAGATCTATACAGTCGTCCCTGGTTTATTGCAGTTAATTGGTTCCAGACTCTAGCGGTTGCACCTGGCAAGGATTCCTGGGGTCCTCGAATACATAGGCCTACAGTCCATACGTACAGTAATTTTAATTTTAATTGCAATACAGGGGTGTATAATTGACTCAGACAACCGAGCGCGCACTGTATCATTTTCACTGTCTCGATCAACTTTTTAATGAACATATTTGAAAAAACCGTGATAGAGTGAAGCCGCGAAAGTCGAAGCGCGAAGTGGCGAGGGACGACTGTGTAGGGCAGAAGAACTGACTCGTTTACATGTTCATTCACTCAACAAACACCTGCAGGACACACAGCACTGAACGCGGGTATAAAGTGATAGGTGTAGACCTGCTCTCAAGGAGCTTATGTCCTAGTGGGTCCCAGCCGCAGATGTGACCCAAATAATCCAGCAGGATTGTTAGAAATACAGGTGTTCAGGCCCGACTTCAGAACTACAGTCAGTCTCAGAACTACAGAACTACAGGTGTTGGGGCAAGAAAAACATGGTACTGCTGCTATTGTTTTGTTATTATGATCATTACAGTTGTTGTTGTTATTGTTTTCAGTGGTCCAGGCAGTTGAGATGCAGTCAGCAAACTCATGTTTGGAAACAGAGTGCTCGTGGATAGGGTAAGTCCTTCATGCGTGGAAGAGGGGACAACAGCATGGTTAAGGACTTGGGTTTCAAAATCAGGTAACTGTGTGTGCAAGCTGTGGCTTTGCCACCTTTTATCTGCACAGCTCACACACCTTCCTTGAATGTCTTAAGCCTCAGTTTCCCCTTCTGTAAACAGGAATAAGAATAGTACCTATTGCATAAGGCCACTGTGAAGATTGAAAGAACGCAGGTAGAGAACTCAGCACAGGGCCTGACACATAGTTAACAGCTTCCTGAAGGTTTGCTGCTGATTGTTTATCTGGGAGAAATATCTCCACTGGGTGCTGCCTTACCCCCTCATCTTTCCTCTCCGTGAAGAAGCTATGGAAACCTCTCATTAGTCATTTTTCTCTCTTCCTTGATGCAATATTTCTAAGTCCCAGGGAAGCAGGTAAATGTGCAAGACAGTACATGTGCTTCCAAGAAGATTTATAAAGTTAATCTCACTCATTTATTTGGCTGAATCAGTCCTGAGGGAAAATGACTAAAATAGAGCCTTGAGAACTGCCAGCATGGTTATGAAATCATTTACAACAGGGAGGATTTGTGATAATCTTGCTTTTCACCGCAAACTAACAACCACTGGTTAGGAGGGAAAACACAGAAAAGCTTCTGTGGTCTCGAGCACAGCAGACCACCTAAGTTGACAACCAAGGAGAATTTCTTAGAATGGAAAGTGTGCTATATTGCAAAGGCTTTGAGCATCCCAAGTTTACCTGCCGGGTGTTTGACCTCCATATCTGAGCCCTAGCTACTGTGGCAGAACTGGAGATAGAGAGGGGAATGCGGAATGGGGAAGGGAAACAGCAGGAGCAAGGACCATCCATCCTTTAACTCTGCCTTTCCTCTGGCTGAGTACTGCCATTCAAAGAGCAAAAGCCCCTAGAATTCCAACCACTGGAGAACAAAGAAAAAGGCCGTTAGTTTTTGACATTATAAATTCCTTGAGGACAAGGGCTGCGTCTTCACTCGATTTAGTATGTTAAGCAGAGATGAACAAATCAGATACAACTCCTGTCTTCACTAAACGCAGAGTCTAGCAATCTAGAGTTGTGAATGCTACAGGGCCCAGGAAGGTAATATAAGTCTTTGGAATAGGCCTGGTGTGACGAAATAGGGGACGGTGGGGACTGTGGGGACCTGCAGAGATCACGCTCCATCCAACAGAGACAACAGCTACTCATCTCCAACCTCCTGTTGCATTCTGGGAATGTAAATCCAGATTTTCCAGATCTTCTGACTTTTTCAAAAGAAATTGAAAATCTCCACTTTTGTCCAGGAGGTTTTCTGATTTTTAAAAGACAAATATTAAACATTTCAAAACACTGGACGATTAGGTGGGCCAAATACAACCTGAGGGTTCCCAGTTGGCCAACCCTGGTCTCGTCACCGATAGTTTGCACAGTGTCTGGTACGTAGCAGGTGAGGTGCTCAAAAATGTGTGTTTAACAAACACATTTTTTTTCCACCTCCCTGCTTGAACCTTTAACAAATAAATCAATGAATGAATACATGAATACATACATACATAATGCCTTCTTGCGGTCATCTGAGAAAGTCTAAATGTATGATGACAGCATTTTCCAAATGTGGGCGATTGAGCATCTGTAGTAAAGGGGCATCACTGAGTAAAAGAATTGCACAGTTCAGGAAGAGCTTTACCTTTGCATGTCTTGGTGGAAAAGTCAAGATAGTGCTGTGGGGCACAGCTCTCCTGCTGACACTCCCCAAAGAGCAGGACCTTGTTTGGATCTCGGCAGGAGGTACAGCTGGCCTGTGAATCACAGCTTCCACAGTGTGTGTTGCATGCTGAGCAGATAGGAACAGAAAATGACCAGATGATTACAATTGCAAATACTGAAGTACTGATCTAACCTAGACAGATGCCGCAGAGAAACAAAGCCTTGCTCCAACTTGTTCTTTAATGAGGGCTCATAACCCTCCTCTGTGATCAACAGAAACAGAAAATGTTAGTCTTACTTTCCAAAATAAAAAAAAAGATAATCTTATTTTCCAGAAAAGATAAATTATAAACCCAAGAATGGAAATCCCACATCCAAATTGCCTTATGATTTAGCAACAGAATTTATTCTTAGTCTGAGGTCTCTGGAATGATAGTCCAGAGTTCTATTTGAACCTTAAGGAATCAAGCCCCCTATAGTATATGACATAGATTCAGAGTTTTATGTGATGTCAAGATTAAAATTAGGCATCAACTTTATTTTAAGATACAACATATTTAACATATTTTAAGATACAAAGGACTTAAAGGTCACCTGGCTTATTCATTTGCCCAGTTGTGACTCCTAGCAGCCATTACCCTAATCCAGGCATTCAGGGATGATCCCTAAATCTGATCATACTTCCATCTTCCCTAACTAAGGAACTGGCGTTTCTCCATCTGCTCAGCTGTTCATGCTAGAAACCTGGGAGTGTACTTTGACACTCCCCTTTTTCTCACTCCCAATCACTTCCTGGATCCTATTTATTCGAACTCTCCCATATAATCAGAACTTTTTGCTTTTCTCCATATTCACAGATGCCAACAATACATCCAAGCCATCAGCATCTCCTGCTGGACTGCATGGCTCCTTATTAGGTTCCCCAAATCTAATCTGACCCCCTTGCAATCTATTTTCCATGTTTCCACCAGAGTGATATTTTTGTTCACACTGCTCAAGCGTCAGAGCTCAATTTCATCTATACACTTGTATTTTTCTTGAATCCTGGAAAATATCCAGCTTTCATTTCTGCAAATATTGCTCCTCCATCATTGCCTTTATTCTTTTCCCCTATAAATCTTCACACCCATATTTGAATCCTCTCAATATAATCTCCAAGTCACTTGTCTTTAACTCATACTCATTCTTCAGTCTTTTCTACAAGAAGGCCTTCCCTGAATCTGCAGTCCAGAATAGGTCTCCCAGTTACTGCTTGTATAACACTCCATACATTTCTTTCATGCCATACGTAACAATTCTCATCTAAGTGGTTATTTAACATCTGTAGCCTTTAAGCTGCGTGCTTCATAAAAGCAAAAACCAGGTTTGCCTTGTTCCTTGCAATAATCCCAGCACCTCGCTGGTTATCTATCATTTTGTAGGTGTTCAGTAAACACTTGCTACATAAACGAAAGAAGCCAGATATCTTAATTATATATACTCAAGCATTAGAATCTCTGCCGCGTTCTGAAATCTTCTCTAAGTATAGTTCAGAGGAAAAGTCTACAGAGCGATCATGGGAGTTTTGGGTCTATGGGATATCAAAGCATGAGGCACAATGCAGGAAAATTACCTCCCTGTGAAATACAAACAAAGAAAACCCTCATGTTTTACCTATAAGAAAAGCCATTGGTATAACATATTCACTAGAGTATATAGATTTTTAATTAAAGGTCCCATAAAAAATCTAGATGGGAGTTTCAGATAATTTAGGAATAGTTACAAAAGAATATTTTAAGTATTGGAAATTTACATGACACTAAACTGTTATTCTTTTTTTTACTAGGATTTCTACACATGGTGTATCTTAATTTTGTCAAAGTGTTTGACAACGATCCCAAAGATAAACTTGTGAATACAGAAATAAAGGGGTCTAGTAGTTGTAGGTGGTTTTGAAGATGGTTGAAAAGCATACTCAAAAAGGGAACAGGAAATCTTTGTAATGGGTAGAAAAATATCTAGTAGAGTATTACAATCAAGTCTTAATTTTTACTTGATCAATATTTTTATTAATAACTTTAATGAAAACAAAGATGTCATGCTAATGATATTTAAATATGCCATATACATACCTACATAGGAAACACACTAGTTAAGTTTTACCAGCTGAAAGAATAACAACTCAAACTTATTTTAGCCAGTTGAAGCAATAAACTAAAAGTAATCAGATAAAATAAGCAAAACTGTGTCCTGCATATATGTTATATAACAAGTTACACAAACAGAGGATACAAAAGACCTTAGACAGCAATTCCTATAAAAAGGATCTGAAAGTTTTAGTTGATTAAAAGCGCACTAAAAGTATGACATGGTTACTAATGAAACAAATACACTCTCGTGCTGAAGAGTCTTCATGTAAACTAAGTGTCAGCTTGACACGGAGCAGCAAAAGGAGTCCCAAACGCCAGTTCCCGGGCTGGGGTCACAGGCCAATGCACAGCCGAGTTTACTGTAGTTTACCTCCTCCAGCCTCTGTCTGCCTCCACGCTCCTGAATCCTTCTATGCAGTCTTTCACTTCCCCTCAGCACCTCAATGGAAAACTCAGCCCCTTCACTGACTTCCAAAATACATGGATTCACGCTGAGCATCTTAAAACGTTAAGAGGATTTGGAGGGATGCAATCGTGTCACATTGAGAAGCACGGGGCTTCCGCCATTTCTATCAGAACCCTTCTTCTCTCATCTATCCCTCATCCTTCTCCAAGGCAATCCGCAAGTGCCCTTGTCTCACTCAGAGCAGTTCTGCACATACCAGAGCCCCTTAGGCCCTCAGCTTCCATCTTCAGAGGAATGTGGGTAAGGAGCATTTCTCCAACATATGATATTCAGACCATACAGAGTGTTCATCTATTGCAGTCATGTTGGTATGACCACATCTGGAGAAGCAGGTGCAGTTGTCTGAGGTCACTGACCTCATGGAAAGAGGACAGTGAAGAAGGATATGAGTGGACTAGAAACCAGCAATGAAAGCAGGGATGTAGTTTAACCATCGTTTGAGGAGGGAGGGAC
This sequence comes from Tadarida brasiliensis, assembly GCA_030848825.1. Lineage (NCBI taxonomy): Eukaryota > Metazoa > Chordata > Mammalia > Chiroptera > Molossidae > Tadarida > Tadarida brasiliensis. Next base: position 55,194,346 of record CM061257.1, on the reverse strand, counting down.
CTCACAGCTTACGAAGTCCATTCTCCCTCTTAAATAGTAGGCTTGTTTTCTACCATAGCTCTGAGAGATGGTCATCCATTTCTGCTTAAATACTCCACAGGCTGGAGCAGAGAAATCCAAGTGGGAGATAGCACTTAATTTCAAACTTTTGAAGGTAATCACATGAATGAGAGAGGACACTTATTCTATATTGCTTTGGGGGGGGGTGCGGGGATAGTTCTAGGGCCAATGAGAAACAATTGTCAAACAACTATCACCCCCCCAAAAATGGACACAGCTTCCATCCTTATCTGTAGAAGTTAGTGAGGGGGAATGAGAAAGAATCTCTGAATTGGGTGCAAGGTCAGCTTGGGTAGCCCTGGAGCCCTCCTCTTACTCTAAAGCATTGACTTCAAGGACTGAGAACCTCATTTGTCGTCTCTTTTTAAAAAACGTTCCTGTCTCAGCTGGTCCTTCCTAAATTTTAGAGCTCAATACATAATTAATGCCTTTCCTTAATACTGACTGTATTTCCTTAAAAGCCCCTTACTGCACACTTTCTAAAACTGTTGAGCCTCTAATTGTCTATAAGGATGAGCATTATAAAGGGACATTATTGATTTTTTAAATTTACATACTAGAAACTCAGATGTTCCAACTTAGGGTCATGTTTTATTCAATCTCAGGAAAAATGGAACTTAAGCTTTAGCAAATAACTAAAGTTAGGAGATTCTTAATTTAATGGAAATAGTCTATAAAATCCCATTTACTCGTTATCATAGCAAATGCATTTGTGTAGAGATTACCCTATACCAAGGCAAAAGCTTCCCAGAAGAAAAATATTTCAATGCAACATATTTTTCTCACCTATACTCTACATAAAGTGTTCTATTTTTCTTTTAAACGTTTATTTCTGTGATTCCACTGGTGTGAAGAGCCTGATAAATCTAAGTCACTATTTCTCCACCACACCCTCTTGCTCTTGAAAAGAACATGCACGTATTTCATTTGTGTCTGTTGTGTTACAGAATCTACAGATTCTGGTAGACCAGTTGATTTACAACAAGCAAAAAATTTTTTGCTTTTATTTATTTTTTACTGAATTTATTGGGGTGACATTGGTTAATAACATTATATAGGTTTCAGGTGTATACTTCTATAATACATCATCTATACATTGTATTGTGTGTTCAGCACCCCAAGTCAAGCCTCCTTCCATCACCATTTATCTCTACTTTATACTCTTCTCCCTCCCCCACCCTTCTTTCCCTCTGGTAATCACCATACTGTTGTCTATCTATAAGGGTTTTTTTTGTTGGTGGTGGTGTTTTGTTTTGCTTAATCCCTTCACCTTTTTCACCCAGCTCCCTATCCCTCCCCTCTGACAGCTGCCAGTCTGTTTCAATTTTGTTTGTTTATTTTGTTCATTAGATTCCACATATAAGTGATATCACATGGTATTTGTCATTCTCTGACTGGTTTATTTCACTTGGCATAGTATTCTCCAGGTCCATCCATACCATCCCAAAAGGTAAGATTTCTTTTTTTTTTTTTCAACAGCTGAATAGTATTCCATTGTGTAAATGTACCATGGTTTTTGTTTTTTTTTTATCCTTCATCTACTGATGGGCACTTGGGCTGCTTCCAAATCTTGGCTATTGTAAATAAAGCTGCAATGAACTTAGGGATGCATATATTCTTTCAAAATAGTGTTTTGGGTTCCTTTGGCTATAGTCCCAGAAATAGAAACATTTTAATTTTTTTGAGGTAACTCCACATTGCTTTGCACAGTGGCTGCACCAATCTGCATTCCCTCCAACAGTGCACAGGGTTCCCTTTTCTCCACTTCTTTGTCAAAACTTGTTGTTTGTTTGTTTATTGATGATAGCCATTCTGACAGGTGTGAGGTGATATCTCATTGTGGTTTTAATGTGCATTTCTCTGATGATTAGTGACATTGAGCATCTTTTCATATGTCTATTGACCATCTGTATGTTCTCTTTGGAGAAGTGTCTATTCAGGTCCTTTGCCTATTTTCTAACATAATTGTTTGTTTTTATTGGTGTTGAGTTTTATAAGTTCTTTATAAATTTTTAATATAACCCCCCCATCAGATGTATCAGTGAATATGTTCTTCTATTCAATGGCTGTCTTATTTTGATGGTTTCCTTTGCTGTGCAAAAACATTTTAGTTTTGTTTTTATAAATTTTTTATTTATTGCTTTTAAGGAAGATAAAGGAAAGGGAAGAAAAGAAGGGAGAATGAGAGGGAGAGAGACAGAGAAACATCAATTTTGTTGTTCCATCTATTTATGCATTCATTGGTTGATTCTTGTATGTGCCCTGATCGGAGATTGAAGCAGCAGCCTTGGCGTATCGGAATGACACTAACCAACTGAGCTAAAGGCTGGGGCAAAAAAAATGTTTTAGTTTGATATAGTCCCATTTGTTTACATTTTCTTTTGTTTCTCTTGCCTGAGGAGACATATCAGAAAAAATATTGCTACAAGAAATGTCTGAGATTTTACTGCCTTTGTTTTCTTCTAGGATTGTTATGGTTTTGAGTCTAACATTTAAGTGTTTAATCCATTTTGAGTTTATTCTTGTGCATTGTGTCAGAAGGTGGTCTAGTTTCTTTCCTTTTTTTGCCTTTATCTGTCCAATTTTCCCTGTACCATTTATTGAATAGACTATCTTTACCTCATTGTATGTTCTTGCCTCCTCTGTGAGCTATTAATTGACCATAATGGTGTGGGTTTATTTCTGGGCTTTCTATTCTGTTCCATTGATCTATATGTCTGTTTTTATGCCAGTATCATGCTGTTTTGATTACTATGTCCTTGTAATATAGTTTGATATCAGGTAGTGTGGTTCCTCCAACTTTGTTACTCTTTCTCAAGATTGCTGTGGCAATTTGGGGTCTTTTGTGGTCCCATATAAATTTTTGGAATATTTGTTCTAGTTCTATGAAATATGCCACTGGTAACTTGATAGAAATTGTGTAGTTGTGTTCTCATTTTCAAGTGTTTCAAGGTGTCTTTTGATTTCTTTCTTGATCTCATTATTAACCCATTCATTGTCTAGTAACATGCTATTTAGCCTCCATGTCTTTGTGTGTTTTTCAGTTTTTTTCTTGTGATTGATTCCTAGTTTCATATCATTATGGTCAGAGTAGATGCTTGATATGATTTCAATCTTCTTAAATTTACTGAGACTTGTTTTGTGTTCTAACATGTGGTCAATCCTAGAAAATGTTCCATGTGTACTTGAAAATAATGTATATTCTGCTGCTTTGGGGTGAATGTTCTGAAGATATCAATGAAATCCATCTGATCTAGTGTGTTGTTTAAGGTCACTGTTCCCTTGTGGATTTTCTGTCTAGAACATCTATCCAATGATATCAATGGGTGTTAAATCCCCTACTATGACTGCATTACTATGGAATCTCTCTCCTTATGTCCATCAAGATTTGCTTTATATATTTAGATGTTCCTATGTTGGTGCGCACATGTTTACAAGAGTTATATCCTCTTGTTGGATTGACCCTGTTATCATTATGTAGTGTCCTTCTTTGTTTCTTACTAGAGCCTTTGTTTCATATTTAAATTTTTTATGTTTTTATTAATTTTAGAGAGAGGGGAAGGGAGAGGAACAGAGGGATAGAAACATTGATGAGACAGAAACATCAACATCGATCGGCTGCTTCCTGCACGCCCCATGCCAGGGATCAAGCCTGCAATCCAGGCATATGCCCTGACCTGGAATCTAACCAGTGCCCTCCTGGTGCATAGGGAGATGCTCCACCACTGAGCCACGCCAGCCATGCTAGCCTTTGTCTTAAAGTCTCTTTTGTCAGATATAAGTATTGGTACACCAGCTTTTTAAAAAACTTTTCATTTCCATGAAATATCTTTTTCCATCCCTTTACTTTTAGTCTGTGTGTATCTTTCATTCTGAAGTTGGTCTCTTGCAGACAGCATATATATGGATCTTGTTTTCTTATCCATTCAGCTACCCTTATGTCTTTTGATTTGAGCATTTAGGCCATTTACATCAAAAGTGATTATTGATTGGTACATATTTATTGCCATTTTATTCTTTTAACCCTGTTTCTCTATTGTTATTTTATTCCTTCTTCTTTTTAAGGCAGGCCTTTAAACATTTCTTGGAATACTGATTTGGTGGTAGCAAACTCCTTCAGCTTTTTCTTGTCTGGAAATCACTTTCTTTCTCTTTCAATTTTAAATGACAGCCTTGCTGGGTAAAGTAGTCTTGGCTGTAGGTCCTTGCTTTTCATCACTTTGAATATTTCATGCCAATCCCATCTGGCCTGAAATGTGTCTGTTGAGAAATCAGCTGCCAGACTTAAGGGAGCGCCCCTGTAGGTAACTAACTGTTTTTCTCTTGCTGCTTTTAAGATTCTCTCTTTGTCTTTAATCATGTCATTTTAATTATGATGTGTCTTGGTGTGGGCCTCTTTGGGTTTATCTTGTTTGGGATTCTCTGAGCTTCCTGGACTTATGTGTCTTTTTCCCTCCCCAGGTTAGGGAAGTTTTCAGTCGTTATTTCTTCAAATAGGTTCTCAATCCCTTGCTCTCTCTCTCTTCTCCTTCTGGTACCTCTACGATATGGATGTTGTTATGCTTCATGTTGTCCCAAATGTCCCTTAAACTATCCTCACTTTTAAAAATTTGTTTTTGTTTTTGCTGCCCTAATTGGGTGTTCTTTTTCCCCTTGTTTCCCAAATCACTGATTCGATCCTCTGCTTCATCCAACCTATTGCTTATTCCTTATAGTGTATTTTTCATTTCAGATATTGTATTAGTCATTTCCAACTGTTTATTTTTTTATAGTTTATATGTCCTTTTTCATGTTGTTGTAGTTCTAAATTCCTTATAGTTTTCACTAAGTTCCTTGAGCACCTTATAACCATTCTTTTGAACTCTATATTTGGTACATTGTTTGCCTCCATTTTATTTAGTTCCTTTTCTGGAGATTTCTTCTTTCTTTCATCTGAGGCATGTTTCCAAGCAAATTTTTTATTACAAAAGTTAATAAATCTTTTCATCTGTCCAAAAAGGTTTTCTTTTTTTTTTTAAATGTCTGGTATCTAAACAAATGATGCAAAATTGTGAGTTCCATATAACTTCATTTCAAATGCATGTCCCTGTCAGTATCTCAGTAAACTAACAGCAATACCTATCTTTCTATATATAAAATAGAAATATCTTTTACAGCTTGATTTGCCTCTCATTTAGCTGATACTGATGATAATGATAACAATAGCAACAATAGCTATACTGAAAGACTATTCTCTCCTAGGGTCTGTGCTAAGTGCAATAACATTAGATGTAGGTACTATTATAATCCCACTTTAATAAAAAACAAAACAAAAACAGAGGCTTAGTGATTAATTTACTTTGTTCAAGGTCACAAAGCTAGTAATGATGGTAGGATCTGAACTCCAGTCACCTGACTCTAGAGCCCACCATTCTAACCACTACTCTATAATTCCTTCAACATGGTATTTCCTAGGACAGACAATTGAAATACGTGTATCAGCACTCTATTTGTTAACTGTCATTTTCAAAATGAGAAAGTATAACACTTTTTTTTTTTTTTTTTGGCAAATGACACTTCAGTGATTGAAATAAAGTAAGCTGCCTCAGTCTATTTTCAAAAGTGTTCCTTCATGTATGAAGGATTTCCTAATTTTTTTCCACTCAGATTTTCCCTTTCCCTAATTTATCCTAACTCTTTGTTTTGCCTGACTCAGGTAATTAATCATATTTTGACTTATTTGAAAAATAAGACATCTATACAAGTAACTCTCATACAAGACAAAATAACTATTGCTTGGGCAAAAACTGAATGCATTGTACATGTCAAGCCTTGTACATTGTTAATATTCAACAAATATGTATAGAAAACCAACTGAATCCAGAGAAGTACTTCAGTCACTGACTGTGTACAAGAATGAGCTCTGCTCAGGACCTTGTAATTCAAATGCTGATAGAAACCATAAAAAGAAATAGACTACTATTTTTATCTTTTAAATGAGATAACTACAGAAGATAGAAATTAAATGACTGGCCCAAGATTACACAGCTGGTACTGGCAGAGAAGATCCCCAGCCCAGCACTTCCAATCAGGCTAATATCTGAGTTAAACCTGCTAATGGCATCCATGTGCCTTTTTAGATCAATTTTAATCCTTGTATAAAAAACTTTAAAAAGGCTACAGGTAAGAATATGGAAGCAAAACTTCATATTTCCTTTGATGACCCTAGAAGAGCGGGAAAGGATAGAAAGTTCATTTTTTAAAACCTACATTGACAGGCACGGTTTTCATCGAGATAATGCCCTGGGAAGCAGGTGGTGCTGCAGGTGCCAAAGTGGGACAGAACGAGGTCAGTGTCACATGAGGAGCAGGAGAAGGGTCCTTTCCCCTGGCAGGTTCTACAGGAGGAGTGACATTCTGCAGAGGGAAAAGAGACAAAAGAGAACCTATGAAGCCAAACTCCCCTCCAAAGCAGCATCCTAAGAGCCATTCATAAAAACCCCAACACTGAGAACATTAGCTGGTCTGATTTATTATCCCACAGTGGGCTCCCTGCTGTCTCTCTGTCTCTCTGTCCCTCCATACCCCCCACCCTTCAAGCCTTCTCAGATATTCCCCCTAAGAGAAGCTCATGAGGCACTGCCAGCTCCTGTGTCCAGCACTTACTCACTTTTACAAGCTCCTTTCTCTGCGTAATATCCAGAAGGGCAATCGGGAACACAGCGGTCCCCCAGCAGCAGGTAGCGGGTGTTCTGGCACCTCAGGCAGATGCTCCCAGTGTTGTGGAGATCAGCTGTACATTGCTGGCACAGAGGATGGCAGTCTGGAGAGGGCAGGGGAGCACAGAGAAGGCACAGATGATATAAGCACCAAGATTCATCACTATACCAAAGGGCAGATGGAATTGTAATTACCACCATTGCAGCATAGACCGCCAGAGCAGCCCAAAGGCAGTATATGGCAGTTAAGCAGAAGTGTGGGACCTGTACAAATTGTGTGTCTGAAGTTTTTAGCAAATGGCCAGGCCCAGCACAGCAATTGAGTTTTCATCCCTTTCCAATTGAACGACCTTCAAGTTCCAGGGCAGCATGTGAGAGATACTTGCTAGGGATATACAGAGAATTGTCAGATTCACAGAAACAGTATCATCATTTCTCTAAGGGCTCTGAGAACACAAGGACAGCATGCTCCCCCTACCCAGTGTGCCCTCACATGGCTCCTTCTCACAGATTTGGTCTTCCAGAGTGAGTATACCAGTCTCAGGCATTGGTACAGAGGGATTAGAGTTAGTAAATCACTGGGTTGGGTTTGTGGAGACTTTAATTTTGAACTTAAGGTAAATTTATGAAGAAGAGTTATGAGTTGAAAATTCATTTTCATGACATGATGCAGAGCTCGCAGGCGCTCTGTTGTACCAGTTATGATTGAAGCTCTAAGACAAATCATCAGGTACGGCTAGCACAGTCTCTTGTTCCCGCCCATATAATAGTCATCCTTTAATTAAAGAACTTGATTGCATTCAGCTCCCATTTAGGTAAAAACATCCTCTGTCCTGCTTTCAGTGATAATTACCCTCTAAGTCCCATTTACCATCCTCCATCCCAAAGGTGGAAGAAAATACACAAATCCTGAATTACCCACCAAAATGAAAGAGGAGTAAAAAACCTAGGAAAAGAGCAGAAAGAGTTCTGGTTATAGGGCCTTTCCATCGCCCCCTTTAGGGTTCAAAGCACTGCTTGTAATTGCAGTGCTCTGTCTTATTTCATCTCAAAGTCTTGTAGATAGAGATTTGGATTTCTACCGAAGTTTATACTAAAAAAAATCCTATCGTTGAGCAGATTGCTGCACCCTGAAATCTGTTAAAACAGGTCTTTCTATACCCTCAGTGATGCACTTTCTTAACTGCTGATCATGTGAGACGTGGTCTCTGCATGAGACTCAGGTCTCCGTCCCATGCCCAGCACCCACTTATCTGCATGAGGAGTTGTTCTGGGACCTTTAGAGCCACTTCAGCAGTTGAACCAAAAATGTCCTCCTCAAAAATGCTGACTCGTTTAGAAGCATGCAAACTAACAGCCTCTGACCTTTCCCTGAACTTTGGGAGTTTGAAGTTACAGGCCTTTCGCCAGTATTAGGAACAATTCTGGATATCCTAAGAGCCAAATTAAGCCTCTTGATAGCCCTTCAGAGAACCATAAAGGAAATTACGACTGTATTGAGAGAAATATGATAAGGAGGCAATTTTCCCTGATTTAATGTATGGTGTCCACACAATGCCAGCCTTTCTGTTCTCCTTTCCTGTGCCCTCCTTACAGCACCAGCAGCACAAGCTGACTTGTGCAAAGGGGAAACTCCAAAAGCTTCAAAAGTTGGTGGAGCAAATGGAGGAGACTGAGCTTTGTGATTACCTTAATGAGTGGGTACACGTCAGGCTCGGACAGCCCGGAAACATTACTGATTCAAGGAGTCATTATTTTGAAAGGTCACGGCTTCTTCCTCCTTAAGGCAAGTGCTCACAGAGCGTTCTGGGCTCAGGCACGCAGCAACAAGATCTGCAGGTGTGCAGAGATCTAAACACTAGTGGCATCTAACTGAAAGCTTTCGCTAGTGTGCAATTAGAGAAATGAAAAAGGGTAATCATCCAACGGATGCTTTGAAGAGAAAGTAAGCAGATCTCAGGAGTATTTTGTGGGTACAAGAAATAAATATTTATGGATTTATCTTATCTTAAGGATCTCTAGAAGCTGTTAAAAGGAGTGTAATGTGTAGTATTATTTCTAAAGGAAGACAGAGCTGGGTTGTGGATGCTCCTTCACACCCTCATAGCAGCTGCTTTTAAAACATTACTACTCTTCTGCAGTCAGCAACCCCACCTGCCCACCCTCCCACTTCCTCTCTTCCCAGGTTATTTCATCTTCTACTTCATTCAGCCCTTCAAGCATGAGCACCTTCAGTTCCCCCCTGTCAACCTCAGAACATCTATCTTTGCCCATTCTTATTCCGTTCCTTCTCTAACAGGATGAAATGACTAATTCTTCCACCTACATTCTTGACCAATTTTCAACATCATTCGAACATTTCTTCAGCATTATTGCATACTTTCCCGCATCTCTATTTACTTTCCTTGACCTCAGCTTCCAAATATGTTCTACATCACCTACCGCAGAAAAAGCGTTTCTCTACAACCACCCATGTCTTGCCATCCCTTCACCACCCAGCTTCCTTGCCTCCCTAACTCTTCACCTCCCTGTAATCTGCCTTCAGCCTCCTCAATTCTACTGTGGTGTTGCCCTTGAAAACGTCTCTGACTGTCTCTTTATTTTTTTTATTTTTTAATCCTCACCGAGGATATTTTATTTTCTATTTATCTTCAGATAGAGTGAGAGGGAGAGAGGGAGAGAGAGAGAAATATCGATGTGAAAGGGACACATCGACTGGCTGCCTCCCGCACGACCCCGACCAGGGCCAGGGATGAACTGCAACTGAGGTCCGTGCTCTTGACCAGAATCGAACCTGCGACTCATTGGTCTGTGGGCCGACACTCTAACAAGCTGAGCCAAACTGCCCAGGGCTGACTGTCTCTTAATGACCACATTTAATGGCCTCCTCTAATTTCTAACCTACCTGAAATCTCTGCAACACACGACACTTCGGGCTATGCCCCTCCTAACCCCGTCCCCTGTCAGCATGCTTCATCCTGGGGCTCCTCTCGGCTGGTCCCTGTTCTCTGCCTCTGACTGCCTGAGAAATGCAGAGATTCCTCACAACCTCAGCTTCTTCTATCCACCTAACTGTCTCTTGCTCTGGAGGCCTTCAACTGGACACGGCTGTTTGCAGCTGCCAGAAGCCAGTGGAAAGGGCTCAGCGTGGTGGAGACTCCACAACCTCAAGACCTCTGCTTCTCTCCATGGTTTCATGTTAAGTCTTACGACATATCACATTGTGTGATGGAGTGAGTACCAGAGGCAAGGAGAAATCAATAAATGACACCTGAAAATATAAAACAATCAACTGCGGGGCACCCAAAGCATCACAGTAATCCAAGTTAGTTTATAGTTTTACCTCACGCACATAACTACCCGCATCTGCAAAGTTGACCGCTCTAGCTCTTCCTGTTTAGTACCTGTCTTCATTCCTTCATGCATCCATCCATGGTTCAAAAAGTCACACCAAACACCCAATCCCGTGAATAGATTCATTCTAAAACAACCATCTGAGTGGGTGCCCTGGTAATCCACTCACGCAAAACTCCTGTCCCAACTCCATCATATACAAGCCCCCAACAGAAGACCACTTAAATAAACAGGCTCCAAAGTCAATCTGAAAGTTGACTGACTTTTATTAAACCAACCAGAAAAGAAAAATAAATTTCTAAAACCTAAGAAACACCTTTGTCTAGAGAGGCTTGAAGTCAAAAATTGCTTTGTAGTTGAGAGTTCCTTGGGAGGGCTCAAAATGAGTGATGAAGTGCAGGGAAAGAAGCCAAAAATCAGAGCAACAAGGGCTTGAGGATTAATACCAGTGTCCTGACTTATAATCAGAGAGGTACAGTTCCCGAGGGCAGACTACAGAACTCAGGCATGACAGGCTACAAGTGGCCAGTCTCGCTGGGCAGACCAGCAGCAAGCTTCAGGCTCTAGCTCAGGGCGCCCCTGTGACCTTCTTCACAGGAGAGGGGCTCAGTGCGGCTCAAACGGGGATCTTGAGGTTTTATTTTTCTGACTACAAAATGAGCTATACAATAAAATATGAAGAACATTTTTACAAAGTATAAGTAAGCAGAAAAATCATCCTAAGTAGGCATTTCAGATGAAATACTAACATGGACATTTTTCTTAGTTCTTTTTCTATATAATTTTACAAATACATTTTAAATAAATGGGATGATATTAAATGTTGTGATGTAGTATCTTTATATTTACTCAATACCATCAACATTTCCACATGCTATTAGAGACTCTTTCTAAACATCATATTTAGGGGCTGCATACTATTTCAGCATTGAATAAACAAAAAATTTGCCATTTTTCTTATAGCTTGAACATTCACTTCCAATTTTTCCACTTTTATAATTAAAGCCATGATAAGATCTTTGTATATTTTAAGTTACAGTTGACCCTTGAACAACACAGGGGTTTAGGGGTACCCATCCTCTATGTGGTAAAATATCTGTATATAATTTTGACTGCCCCAAAACATAATTACAGTCGTCCCTTAGTATCTGTAGAGGATTGGGTCCAGGACCTCCTGTGGATACCAGAATCTGAGGATGTTCAAGTCCCTTATATAAAATGGTATAGAACAACGTACACAGTTAGGCCCTCTAGTTCCTTAGATTCCTAACCATGGATCAAAAATACTATTTTCGATATGCAGTGGTTGAATCTGCAAAACCCGGAGACATGGAGTGTGTATTTATTTTTAAAAGTCCATGTATAAGTGGATTCATGCAGTTCTAAAATCATGTTGTTCAAGGGTCAGCAGTATTTCCTTAAAGAATGTCAAAAGAGTACAATTCATATTATTATTATAACTTACATTTATTGAGCTCTGAATATCTATCAAGCACTCTACTAATTATTATACATACATAATCTCATTTGGAAAGATGAAGTAGGCATTGTTATTATCCCCACTTGAAAGATGAGGAAACTGAGACCTAGAGGTTGTCATTTGCTCACACACGCCTAATCCACACTGACTCCACAGCTCACACTTTTAACCACTACAGACATGAAAAAATGTAAGATACTTAACAGGTGTTGAAATTCTCTTTCCAGAAAGCTTGTATCAATTTACATCTCCAAGAGCCATCCATGAGACTGTTTCATTATAACTTTGCCTACACTAAGATTTTAAAAATAGTGAAACAATCTTGGCTAATTTGGCTGGTGAAAACTGGTTTTATATCATGAGATTAAACATTTTTTTTAAATATTTTCTTTCAAACAAAAAAGTGTTCAAAATCTACTGTACTCATAGAGCTTTCGGTGCAGTGGAGAAAAATGACCCTGGATGTATATTTACAAATGGGTATAAATATGTGCAGCCAAACAACAATTTGCTATCAACCAGTGAGCTCTGTCCTCATCCACTGTACCATCCCCACTGGGCCAGGAAGCATGGGCCATCATGTGCTCCAGGAGAAAGGTATGAGAATCACACCTACAAAGATACCACATGCAAAGAGCCCAGCACAGGTGAAAGAAGGAAAAACAAACTTGCATGTGCCCTGGAGCTGACAGACCCGGGCCTCTCCCCACCACTCACCCTACACTCTCCACTTTGGTTCCTCAGCCTAGAAAAGCCCTTCAGGCTGAGAGGAGGAAGGAGCAGAGACCATTTGCTCTGCCTCTGCCCTCCCCTCTCACAGAAGAGGTTGCCGGCAGCCCAGTGGAATATCCAAGAGTAGAGTGGACTCAGGCTGTGCTTCTTGCCTTAAAGAGGACTGTCTCCAAATTGAGGCCTGTGTCACAGGGCAAAGGAGACAATGGCACAGCAGAAGGAGCAAGAAGAGAGTGTGCGGCAGACATTGAGACACAGGACTGCCAGGAGACTGCTACAAACCTTCCACAAAATGCGAATGGGGCCACGGAAGTCTGTAAAATGGGTATCACTCAGTCCAGAGGGCAGTGCAGGCTTTCCAGAGGAGGCTGAGACATGGACATTGAGGGCGGGCCAGCTGTAAGACCACGCAGGGCCTGGGCGGGCCAGCTGTAAGACCGCGTAGGGACTGGGTGGGCGAGCTGTAAGAGCACACAGGGCCTGGGCGGGTGAGCTGTAAGACCACGCAGGGCCTGGGTGGGCGGGCTGTAAGACCACGCAGGGCCTGGGCGGGCGGGCTGTAAGACCACGCAGGGCCTGGGCGGGCGGGCTGTAAGAGCACGCAGGGCCTGGGTGGGTGAGCTGTAAGAGCACGCAGGGCCTGGGTGGGCCAGTTTTAGAATAATACCCTGTAAAACATGAAATGGGCTGTGGATTTTATCCCTATGGGCAACTGGAGATCAGTTTATGTGTGTGGATTTGACTTTTACCAGTCTGTCTCCTGAGGTATCTGTTTTCATTACAGAGATGAAGGAGAAATTGTTGTGTGCAAGGTAACTAGTGATGGGAGAAGACATTTGAACCACAGCAGAAAACCAACAATCCAAGAAAACATACAGCAGCTCTCAATGTGAAACCCGTGGTGGGGAGAGGGGTGGGGTCTCTACTGTTCTCCCCCCTCCGCCCTCCCCTCCATGACGAATAGAGAAGACCCTTCTCTGTTTAATAACATCCCACAGCTGAGTTGCTCTCAAGGGGCTCATGCTAGATTAGGCATATTAAGACTACGAAGAATACTATAACATAGGTACATGAAAGCTATGATGACCAGGAATGGAAATCTGGGGTGTCCCTTAAGAAGAAGGAATAACAGTCTTCCAGACAATAACTGAGGACAATCTTTTCACAAACTATCAGTTTCTAAAACACCTTTAAAAATGAAAACACAGTAGAATTTCGCCAAATCAGGTGTACCTAGTAGGTAGCCCCTACCTATTTGTTGAATGAAAGAAAACAGTTATTGGAATGATAATACTGGGGAATTGACAACTTGGAGGTCCATGAGAAAGGTGGATGTGGGTTGCATCACCTGGTTTTCAAAATCTACTCCAGGCTAAGAGAAGGGCACCACTTGGCTGTGTGTGTGACAATGTACAACCGCCTTGTCAGTACAGTTTGAGATAACGAAGAGGGAAAGATCCCCATGGCCAGCCAGATGTACTCATTATACAGTCTGAACATAGCTAAGAGGTGGTGGGGGCCCTCCCCAGGCACTGCAGGGGGTGACTCTGTCCTGGGGAGCTGCTAAGGTACCAGCTACTTTGTGCACAGTAAAATCTGTGGGCACATGTTCTAAAAACTAAGCTGGTTTAGAGGCAACTCTTGAATTCTTCTCAGTAGGCGGTAACCATCTGACAAATGCTAATTCCTATTCCTGCTGGACCACACTGGAGGAGCACAGCTGTCAGAAAGTGTGTCCTGAAAATGGCAGTGTCCCCGGAGAGGCCAACAAACCAGAGTGAATTTCCCCAGAATCCTCCTTGCCCCACCTTCCACTCACGTTCCTCCCCACAGGTGATGTTTGGAAGAGTTTCACAGGATACACGGGAGGAAGTTTATACTGTGGCTGTTTAATTCGCACCAGGACTGCAGTCACTAAAACAGGGGAGCTGAGTTTCCAACCCACCAACCCAGCGGCCTCTGCAAGATTAAGGTCCCATCGTCACAGCCCCATCTGTGCAGGAAGGCCTTTGCCTCTGACCCTCCTGGCTCCAATGAAAGGAGGAGGCTGACCTCAAATACATCTAAATGGTGAGTGCGCATCCTTAAGTGCTTAGAGACAGTGCCATTCCGGGGGCCCTCTCTCCCACCGCTCCTCAGTAGGTAAACCCTTATTTGTCACTATTTCAATTACAGTGCAAAGTCTTTAAATATAAAACTCATTAAGGGTGACAAGGGAAGACAAGAGACCCAGGAGATATTTATGCACGGCCTGTTTCAGATTATGGTATGAAATAAGCGTGTGGTGGGGGGAGGGCAGATGGAATTCCAGTTGTCTGTCTACGTGCCGGCTTGCTAACAAACCCAGGGAATTAGCACTTTAAACAAACAAAGTAATGAGCACATTACAAGGGAGCCTGGAAATGGAGTTATTAGCTCGAGCTGAAATAAATACATTTCTTGTTTTTGAGCAAGCAAAGGATTCCGTTTGTTTTCTAAATACGCACAGCATGCAGATGTGCTAAAAATTGAAATAGATTCAAAAAATTAATATTTTGACTCGGCAGCGGCAAAATCCTCTAATATGCCACCCTGCAGCTGTGAGGAAATTACATGTGGTCATTGCCGTGTGATTCTTTCTTCAAATCACAAAGGCTCTGCTCCGAGGATCAGTGAGGATTACCCACAATCATGATGGATGGAAGCACACGGCAGTGAAATGACTTATTTCCCATCTTTGGAGCAAAGGCAAAGAAGCTTGAAGATATTAAAGTAAATGTGTATTGTCGAAGCAATGGCTTTGGATGTTGGTTTTATGGGGCAGTGACTCCTGAGTTAATAAATAATGACCTATATAGACAAATTTAGACACACAGTGAGATTTTTAATAATGACCCGCCAGTCGATTAGGTTCTTAATGCAACCATACTAAATGTGTTTGGAAGCAGTTAAAATAATCATATTTGTAACTATTCCTCATCAGGAGAAAAAGATATGATTTCATACCAAAACTCAGGATTCTCAGTGTGTGTAGAATTTGAATGCTGATGCCACTTTGAAAACTGACAGGGTGCACGACTCATGAAGTAAGTACAGAAGGAATCCAGAAAATAATCTACGGATGGCACAAGAGAAGGAAGTCTCCTCTCTTCCCCTTTTGATCATGACTTTGGTCCTAGTCCAGCCCTGAGCTCTTAGGAATCATGTGTTCTTTTTGTTGGAGGCCCTGAATTAGTACAAAAACTATAACACAAACAAAACTTTCCCCTTTTTGTCATTGTCTGTGGCTATTGTCTTACCCTGAAAAAAATCAACACCCCCCCCAATAAAAAACACAACCCACTGCAATAGATTCTATTTCTGCCCAGTGTTACCAACTCACAGATGTGTTGAGAAGGCTGTGGTAGGACCCGCGGGGTCACAGTCTGAAGAAGGAGGGGGCAAGAGGCACCGTCAGATACACGAGCAAGCTCTTTCCTCATTTTTGGTGCCAGTTCTTGCTGCCAACAAGGAGACATGAGCACCACTCCTGCCCATATATCTAGATACTTGGTACCAAGACTCCCATCAGATTATGTTTTACTCTTGGTTTACTTTGATGATAGAAAAATATCCACTCCAATTAACATTCTTGGACTATCAATTGGGTGTGAGGCATTATGGAGTTACTGTGGGAGACAGAGCATTAAGTCAGGCTCGGAACATTCCTTTGAGATGCTCATGACAAGGTCTAATGTCAGAAGAAAGCCACACCTAAAATGTAATAGGCTCAAAGGAGGACCAGAGAATATTTACCTACAGGAGTAAGATGGACTTAAACTTGTATGCTTGCTTGATGTTTGCAAATGGTACGGCTGAGGTCATCCTCCTTGGAGGAAAGAACAATGTGCACAGATACAACAGGAGGGGCGTGGGGGTGGGGAAGAGTACCCGGCATGGCCAGAGCTCCAGTCACTCAGGAACCAAGGGGAGCCGGGCGGGCTTGAAAATCAAGGTGATGCCCTGGCTGGTTTGGCTCAGCGGATAGAGCGTCAGCCTGCAGACCAATGAGTTGCGGGTTCGATTCTGGTCAAGGGCACGTACCTTGGTTGCGGTTCGTCCCCGGCCCTGGTCGGGCCGTGTGGGAGGCAACCAGTCAATATGGCTCTATCACATCAATGTTTCTCTCTGTCTGTCTCTCTCTCCCTCCCTCCCTCCCACTCTATCTGATAATAAGTTAAAAAAAATATCCTCGGGTGAGGAAAAAAAAAAAATCAAGGTGAGAAATTTACACTTAATGTGTCGGGCAGTAGGAAACCACCACCAAGTTCTAACCATCAAAGTCTGTTTTGTAAGCCAAAGCTGATCTTCCAGAAGAGTTACCCTCTCTTAGGAAGCTGTGGGAAGAGTGTTAGAGGGGCAGAGCCTTGAGGACAAAACTGAAGCTGTCTGAGGGAGATGAGCTTAGGTTTCTCTCTATTGGCAGCGCAAGGGGAATACATCTACGAGTCATTGCAAAAGTAGAGTTTGCAAGATGGGCTGCGATTAGAAGGTGGCCTGGGGTAGGGAGGAATTAGGTGTAATTCAACTGTTTCAAACTGCACTGATTGAAAAATCAGCAGCAAGGGGACAAGAGAGATAGGAGAAGGAAGAAAAAAAGCCTGGTGGGTGGGCGGGTTGGGGGAAAGGAAGGTGGGGTGGGTTTTTTGAAGGTTTTGAGCACGACAGTCCTGTGGGGCAGCTGTTCCACAGGTAGATAGAAATGAGGGCCTGCAGATGGTCGTCACGTGTGCACCGGAGACCACCTCGAAGGAGAAAACAGAAGTGAGGATTGCATTAGGTTGTGAAAGACACTAAGATCCTAGAAGAAGGGCGATGGGGAGGAAGAAGAGAGGGAAAGATAAAGAAAGAGAGAGGGAGAAGACATGAGGAGCCACAAGAGGAAATAATTGACTGGAAAGACCAGCTCATGAAAGCGATGGGCCAGACAGACTCTCAGTCACAGACGGAGGGGCGCCCTGGGCCGGGGTGAGGGAGCTCCTTTCTCGAAGGAAGAAACGAGGAGCCCTGGCTGGGTGCTGTCCTGTACACCAGAGGGTTGCTGGTTCAGGTTTGATCCCTGGTCCGGGTGCATACGGGAGGCTTCTCTCTCACATCGATGTTTCTCTCTCTCTCTCTCTAAAAATCAATTTTTAAAAAAGCATGTCCAAAAAAAAGGAAGAAATAAGGGAAAGAGGCATCTAGAAGAAAATGTAAGACATCTGAGCTGAAAAGGTGAGGGAATTTGTTGCAGTTTAATCAGATTCTGTTACTCTTCTAAACAAAAAAGAAAGCGGAGACGCAAACTGAGCTGAGTGAAATGTGAGATGAGAAAGTGTGGAGAGTGCGTAGGGAAGGCCGTGGTCAGCAGACGACAAAGCAGCAAAAAGAGTTGTAAACAGTATGATTTTCAAGAAGCAGAGAGGTCGTATTGGAACTAGATCAGGTGATGAAGGCTGATGATACAGTGGTCCCATGTGTCTTCTAAAGTGGCATCGCTTCAAAGCCTAGCTCTGCTGTTCCCTGGCTGTGAAACATTGGGCAAATTGATTAATGCCACCAATCTCAGTCTCTTGGGCTATAAAATGGAGATACAGTAATACTAATCTCAGGACCGACCTCCTGGGATTGCAGCCAGCATTAAATGAGATCATGTAAGTGAGGAGCTGGAACACAGTAAGTGCTCAATGAGCATTATCTGCAGTAGGTCCGATCAGAACTGACATTGGTAGTGATGATCATGCTTGCATCTACGCCACTATTTTGCCTATTACATGTAAACCACAGAGATTTACATGTGTGTTAGAAAAGTAGGTAAGTGTAGCCTTAGCAATTGTGCTCTCTTCAGTGCTGGAAGGATAATTTAGGCGTCTAAATTCAGCTGTGTTCTTTAAGCACAGATCCTCAAAGGCCTTCTCTGCCATTCAAGCCCTGACCTATAGTTCTTATGAAGATAATGGCAATCCTGACTTCATTGGGAGCCCTTCTCAGTGGAAAGTTTATAAGTAAATCTTTCTGTCATTACCAAAGCTAGGTAAGATAGTGTTTAGTAAAAGTCACATGAAGAAGGAAATATAAGTTCTTCCTCTTTTTAATTGAGGAAGGCCCAATTTCAGCATGTTGTGTTCTTTTATCCTGAAAAGTTAAGTTCAAAAAATTAAAAAAAAAAAAAAAAGAAAGAAAGAAATGCCTTGAAATATTCAATCATACTTCAACAGACTGGGTGACCTCTTAAATAAAACACAGATCGGGAGAATAAGCAAGAGACAATCATTGAAAGACCCACAGAGAGAGGGTGGATTTGCAATTCACAATTCAAGCAATAGGAGATAGGGTGACAAAATGAGAAATAAGAAAAGAAAGTACATTGCAAAAAAAAAAAGATAAGGAAGCTAAACAAGCATTAAAAAAATAGAAGACACAAGAAAATTGAAAAAAAATTACAGAGATAGAAGAATGGGGCCAGACGAAATAAGGTGGGAGGTGAAAAGAAGAGAAAACAATGATATACATGAGACACACTAACAAGAAAGATCGTTGCTGTAATTACCATAAGATGCATTAGAAGGTGATTATACTGGACATTAGGACCAAAGATTTGAGTCATTTGTTCACCCAGCATTTCTTGATCAGCATCTGTGTGGTAGCTGGGCACTACACTGAGCTCTTCCTCCCACTCCTGTGGGAAGGTTTCTTAGAATGATCAAATGATAAGATAGGTGAGAAACTGCTTTGAAAATTGTAAAATTCCACCAACACCTTATTATCTGTATTAACAACAGCGTGAAATACAGACCTAGTCCAACAGAAGCCTTGAAAATCATACTTAACGTACCACGGACCAAGCAGTACATCTATCTCCTGGTAGTCATCTCCCGGGTCCACAAAAGGAAAATTGAAAATCATGGCAAATCAAATTAAGTTACACAAACACAAGGAAATGCTTTTTAGCCATTAAAAATGGCCATTATATGGATTCTTTTAATATTTGCCAACATATGGAAATACATATTAAAATGATATTTAGGAGAAATATGTAGCTGTTGACTACAACTGTAAAAGTTACATAATGTATGTGTCGAAAAAATTAAACAAATGTAGACATAAATTATTGAAATATAGTAGACATTAATGTGTCTCTAACGTTTACTGATTCAATAAGGATAATATACAGTAGGACCACATGTACACACGGCACTCTAAATCAGCTTCCTCAGTGGTTCTCCAAGCCACCTTATCATACCAGTCCCTGCCAATCCACCTTTTAATCTACCAATCAAGAAAATCGTCCTTGAGTCTCTCTTGTGTGCAATCAACTGTATTTGGCATCACAGAATACAACAAAATGGTTAAGTATTTGGATTCTGGAATCACACTCTCTAGGTTCAAATCTTGGTTCTATCTTCCAACTTCTGTCATTTTGAGCAAGTTACTGAACCTTTCTGTAGTTCAGTTTTTTCATATGTAAAATGGAGATCAAATCAGGACCTATCTGGGAGGATCACTGCCAACATTAAATGGGAAAATGCAGTCAAAGCGCTTAGCACCATGCTTGTTACATAATGAGCCCTCAGAACAGTCACCTGTAATTAGACACCAGGAAACGATCCCTGACAGAGAACAGGAGCCCATCAACGCCAAGTCTAGGTAAGTGGTAGACATGATCAGCATACCAGGAATTACAATGTGAGAGAGGCCAGGAGAAAGCTGGTCCTCTTAGGGAAGGAATCCGAGCCAGGCCCTGAGAGATGGATGGGTAGGATTTTGAATCAGAATGAGGCAGTAACTGCTACACATTTGTAGTATATGCCTCTTTCCTTCCTTCCAGTCCCAGCCGCAGAGCAGCCACAGCAAGATGTAGGGCAGTGCCAGCCTGCCTCCCCCACACATAGAAGCTGCTGTAAAACAGAATTGGCTCTCACCTCTCTGGCTTCAAGTCACTGTGTCTGGCACCCAGAAGGCTGGCAGACTGGCTCGGACAGGGCTCCTTCCCAGTCTTCAATTATGTTTAACTTGAACTGTTTTTTTTTTTTTTATTAGTGTTGTAGTTGTGTTGGTTTATTCCAAAATAAGCATGTTTTGTTCTTTTAATCTGCATTTTGACTTTTACACCACTTTTTTAGGGCCCTCCTTCCAAAATGATGATAATGAATGGGGAAAATCATGGAAGAGGCTCAAAAGGGTTTTTTGTTTGTTTGTTTTTAATTTGGAAGAAAAATATTAACAGGTTTTCTAATCAGTCAACAAATGGCTTCATGCAGGTTCAGAGAGCAAATACTTCTCAGACCCAACACTAGAGGGTAATTACAGATTGCTCTTCGGTGCCCTTCAGTAGGCAAGAGTGGCAACCCGAGTCTCCTTGGTTAAGCCCTCTGCTTGCCCACAGAGAGAGGAAGGAAGGAAGGAAGGAAGGAAGGAAGGAAGGAAGGAAGGAAGGAAGGAAGGAAGGAAGGAAGGGAGGGAGGGAGGGAGGGAGGGAGGGAGGGAGGGAGGGAGGGAGGGAGGGAGGGAGGGAGGGAGGGAGGGAGGGAGGGAACAAGTCCACAATCTGAAGACTAGTTCATCATTTCATTTCACCTTTAGGGAGTGCCAGCAAACTGTTTAGCATATTAACATCACTTAGTTCAGGGCTTTCCAAATATTATTCTGCAAACCACTGGTCAGCTTTGTGAGAGGCTATAATAAATGAAGGGAGAAGGTATGCAATTCAGTGTTTGGGAAATGATGTCCCGCCTATTTCGTCTTAGAGACTCACAATGCACATCTGTTTATTTAAGGTTCTGAGATCACCTGCAATGAAGAAAGTTGCTTAAGTTATTTAACTCAGAGATTCCCAAATTTATTTAGCCAGGAATCTTTTTGGCATGTAACACCTATTAACAATTGCCCAGACCCTGAGTACCATGGATTACAGTAATATGAAAATGTCCAGAGTAGTATTTCTTTACTGACATGTCTTCTTTTGCTTACATTCTGGCACAGATTTATGAAGAAAACACATCGGCATTTAAGAAATTATTGCAAAAGCAAACAAATGTTTAATCCCAATAGAATTCTACCACTTTAATAAACCAGCTGTTTAAAATTTTCCGGTCTGCCTCTCTACAGTATTACTCTCAGTATTATCTCCTTTTCTACATAAGAACTCAGAGTATGGCCATTCCCCAAAGTCCAAGGCACTTTTTTTTGCATCTGCATTTTGGTACTTCTCACTCATGTTTTCTTTTTAATTTCTACCATCTACTATAAATAGGAGTAAAGCTTTAGCTGAGAAAAACAGGAGAAAGCACCACAGGCTTTGGAATTTGGGGATAATGTTGCTGAGATATAGGCAAAAAAAATCTATGAAGATAAAAACCTGGCTTTCCATAACACTTAACCATGTCTGCTGTAATCTCATCCTCTCCTGCCTCTCACCCCAGTGCATTTATCTCTGCTGAAAACCTTCAGCCCTGGTCTAAATCTCACAAGCTGTATATTTGCTTTGATAGACTTAAAGGGAAAAAAATCTCCACACATATGACATCCCTAAATGTGATAACACATTAAGGTTATTGGACCTGTTCCCAGGATATGTTTATTCTTGTCTGTGTGATAGATTAGATGTAATTTTCTTTCTTAAACAGCCAAGTGCAATTAAGAGGTCTGTGATGATGATTTAGGTACAGCTCAGATAGAGTATAAATCCTGTGAATAAATCCCACCACCCCACAAAGCTCACACATGATAGAGGGCGCAGAAAGGGTCCTTCCCTGGGGCTTCCATTGTGCCAGAACTTCCCAAGGATGATGAAAATACATTCCACGATGGCACTGCCTGGGCGGATTATCCTCTGCTTTGTCGATCATCACAGGACTCTTTCTAACACCATCCTTAGTTTAGATAAAAGTCACTGAAATGTTCCATGAGGTTAACAATGGCCTGACTAAACCAACACTTCTGTTAAAAACAAAACAGAACAAAACAAAAAAACCACTCCAGGACTTTAGGTTCAGGGTAAAAGAAAGATAGATGAGCTCCTGGTGGTTACAGTGAAAAGCCTGTGTCCTGGACAGCTCCCGTGGATGTCCAGTGGTCACTCTGTACTCGACATGTCCAAATTCAAACACATCATCTTCCCATTCTGGCCCTTGGTATATGGTATTCCCATTCCTCAAATTTACTTGACCAGAAACCTGGACATCATCCTCCAGACTCCCTCTCCCTTCGCCCCCAGGGTTAAGAGATCAGCAACTTCTGTTGCTTCTCCAGTAAGCTCCCTTATCTGCAATTCTGCTTTCCGTGGTTTCAGTTACCCTCCATTAACCCCTGTTCAAAAATATTAAATGGAAAAATTCCAGAAATAAACAATTTGTAAGTTTTAAATTGCATGTCGTTCTGAGTAGCATGGTGAAATCTCATACCATTCCACACCCTCCCGCCGGGAATGTGAATCATCCTTTCGTCCAGCAGACCCACGGCTCTGTCCGTTATCTGCCCCATAGCCACTTAACGCCACCTTGGTGATCAGACTGACTGTGCGGTATGGCAATGCTTTGTGTTCAAGTAACCCTAATTGTACTTAATAATGGCCCCAAAGCGCAAGAATAGTAATGCTGGCAATTCGGATACGCCAAAGAGAAGCCGTAAAGTGCTTCCTTTAAATGAAGAGCTATGTATTTATAAGAAAAAACATTGTGTGTGTGTGTGTGTGTGTGTGTGTGTGGTTCAGTACTATCCTTGGTTTGGTGCTACCCATGGGGGTCTTGGAATGCATCCCCCACAGATAAGGGGGGACTGACTTCTGTATTAGGTTGAACCATATGAAATTCCCACTATTTGATCATCTGGTGCCCACAGAATAGCAACCTCACATGGGCCAACCTAATATGTTATTAATACTTAGTGAAGCCATGCCCCTTTCTCTTCGTTCTCTCAGCAATTTTCTCATGAAAGGCTTCATCTCCCATCTGGATTCCTACAACTACCTTCAAAAACACCTTTGTGCCCCCGCCTTGTCTTACTGCAAGCAATCCTCCGCAGACCGTTCTCTTGACAGAAATGTGATCATAACACTGGCCTCCTTAGAAACCTTCGAGAGATCCCCACAGCCTGATGACAAAGTATGTGCTCCTTAAACAGGAAAGACAAAGGCCTTCATGTCCTGGCCCGCTTCCTTCTGCTTCAAGTCCCCCACTCCCAGGCCAGGGGCTGGCATTCTACTTAACTTTTGTTGGTGCCTGAATAGATAATATGCTTTGGCCCACCTTCTGGAATGCTCTTCCTTCCAAATCTCCAAACCCTTCTCAATATTTCAAAATCATCTCAGTTATGAAATGTTCCAGAAAGCCTTCCTCTGGTTTGGCTTAGCTCATATTCACGGCAATATCGTATTCAGCACATATCCCCTTCCTTCTTCCACTGTGTGTTTCTTGAATGCAAGCGTTATGTCTTATTCATCTTTGCATCCCCAGAGCCCAGCACAGTGCCTGGCATGAGTCGTGTGCTTAATAAATGTTTGATGAAGCAGTAAATGAATAAATGCATTACAATGCTATGGAGAGAAGTGGGAGGTGTTTGGAAACACATATAGTTATTGAAAAAGTAAACTTCAAGATTAATACACTTCTCTGAAAGACCAACAATTGAAATTACTGGTCAAATTTTTCTGTACTAGACACTCATACACCCAGTCTCTAATCAACAAAGGATGTCCAAGCACCAGACAATGATTATCTTATTTAAAGCCTATAGTTAATATACCTAATGCCCAGGACAGCCAAGGTTTGTCCCTTCTACCTATTTTAGTGGGACCTGCTCTTTTAGGGCTAGGGATTTCCGGAGTCATTTAGCCTTGTCCCATGATTGTTTATTCTAATGGTCCCCTATTAGCCTTAAAAAAATTAATGCATTCCTAGTCACCTAATTTACTCTCAAAGAGGGCTCTGGACATTGGCAAGAACAAAGTTCATTAAAAATTAAATTTTTCTAATATCCTTATATAGACATTTATTTTTTAAATTTCCTTAGCATAAAATGATTACGGTCCACATGCTGAACAGGTTGGAAACAGAAAAGCCATACCGAAGCGCCTCCCATCTAACTCCTGCCTCTCTCATCTTTCCTTGCTCGGTCCATCTCCCACACAGCTTGCACATTTCCTGCCCAGAACACATCCTTAGTGAAGTCACAGTCCTCTCCAAAACTCTCATGTCGGTATTGCCCACAAAATTCCATTCACACCTTTTGGCCTGAAATTGTGGGTTTTCTATACCTCAGTTCCAACTTAAATTTTCCAACCGTTTCATCTATTATGCCTTAATTACAAACCACGTTCTTCAGCCAGGCTGGCTCACTCACTGGCCATGAATGGCGTACATGCTCTCCCTCGGTGCCTGTCTCCTGCTGCAACCACTCCCAGAAAGTCCGCCTGACCTCCCTCTGTCTAACTTAATCCCAGCTATTCTTTCGGAGGAATTTCAGGCTCACCCTCCTTCACATGCCTTCCCTATCTTTTCCTTCTCCCTCCTCTGAACTAATACAACAATGGGTTTTTGCCCTGAATTGCAGCATTCTGGGCTGCAGCCCTGCTCTTGACAGTTCAGTCTTTCTAGGATATAGACTTTGGACCCCGATGTCTATCGCAAAGGTCGTGTGCAAACAGGAAGGAATCCCCAGGACCATGGCACCACCGCTGTACTTGGAGCACTGTCATTGACTTGCGGTGCCCCCACCACCAACCTTGGCAACTGCAATAGCAGTGCTGTCCCAGGCTGAATGTGCCTGCTCAGGCTGTGATCTAGACACTCGGCCACACCTCCTCCCTGCCCAGGCACAAGCCCTAACCCACACCACCCCCTCCAGCACGCATCCAACCAGATTCCGGCTTTCTCACCTTCCCCACTGGCCCAGTGGCATCCCAGAATGCCTCCCAGGCAAGGCCTTCAGAGCTGTAACAACAGCTGCACAAGCAAATCTCTTCAAGTTTCTCCTATAAATTGCTCTTTCCAGACTATTAGCTCTTGGAGGACAGGGCCCTTGTCTTATTCAGCACTTCGTTTTGGTATTCCGAGCATCTGACCATCGGCAGACACTCGAAGATACTTGTTGTATGAGCAAACGATGACCCTAAACACTGTACGGCTCCTCCATTGTTTTCCGAACCCCCTGCCGCTCTAATTTATTTCCTTTTGAGATCCAAGTTCTAAACGAAGGAGAAAAATCCCAACTCCTGAGGCAACTGACTTACTTTTGGGTTAAACCCCCTAAGTTTTGGTGACTGGGGCTGATGGCAAAGGTGCTCCACGGCGAGAGGCAGGAGATAGTGCAGACAAGAGTGAGACAGTCTTCAGAGGGGTCATTTTGAAAGTGGGTTTTGCCGTCTTAAGCTGAAGTGTGCCACCTGCCTGTGAGCTACTGTTATCGTGACTCCAATCTTCATTAATACGTGGGTCTAAGTTGTTTTTAGAAATTGCAAGAATATTATTAGAAGATTCCATTTGAATATATCGATATTTACTAAATGTCTGAAAGGAAGCAGTGAAGTGAGTTCCCAGACATGAAACCAGTATCTCCCGAGAAAAGAGCTCTCTCTCAATCGGCTGACAAAGGACCAGAGCCTTTAAAGCCTGGAATGAAGAACCCTCGGCCTTTGGCCATGGTTCTGAGACGAGGAAGAGATGTCACTCACCAGCACAGTGCCCCACGAGGTTGAGGAACTGCTCTTCTTTGCAGTGGGTCCTGCAGTTTGCACCATCCATAGTGACGTGAGGGTGACAGGAAAGGCAGTCGGATTCTGACGGGCCGTGGCACTGCCTGCAGGTGGGGTGGCATTCTAGGGGGAGAAACAAGACCCGGGGTTGGAATTAGCAGTTCAGTATGTAAATACATCACGTATTTAATGCACTCCACAAATTACATTAAGAGCAGAACTCAGACACTACTCATCTTTTGAAGATTCCTGAGCAAGCTTGACGTACCCTTAGGTCTAAGAGAATGCATTTTTGGAGTCAGTAAAAATGCCATCCGTGCATAGAACATGGAAATTAGAGTAACTGGCCACATTCAGAGAGGCCAGCATGGCCAGCCCCATCCATGTCAATAACAAGTGCAGATCAACGTGACAAAGCAGAGAAGTGCGTGGTAAGACTCCTTCTCCCCAAAATGCCACGATTCAAAGACAGCAAGGCAGGGACAAGAGGAGACATTTTGCTTCTCAGAAATTCCCGACAGGCCAAGGGGAAACCTTACACAGCAAGGGATACTAAACCTTCTCACCAGAGTCAGATGGCACAGCTTGGATGCCTGTTTTAGTAGCAACACTTAATTAAAGTACAGAGAACAGAAAAAGTCCTCTTCCTGGAGGTTATCATGAGCTGTGTTTGAAGTTCAATTCCTCAGACAAAATTATGTCAAAGCTATGTTTTCTCCAGCAAAACCAGCAGATTAACAAGAGGCACTGCACTGGAAGTAGCCCAAGTGAGTCACGGTAGGTGTAGGCAATAAAGATAAGGACGGCAAGGAATAAAAGCAGGCTGCAGCTGCGGCTGCATTCGTCCTGCCAAGGCAGCAGCAGGAGCAAGCATGGGGAAGGAGAGGTGAGGCTTCCTCTGCCAAGGACGAGGAGGTCTAAGCATGTCTGATTCCAAGAGGACCTGGAGCTGGGTAGAACTTGCTGGAACTGATGACACAGAATTCCCTTCTGGCACAGAGCTGGTGAAAAGCAAAGGCACGGATTTCGAATAAAGTCAACTGCTTCTCATGTCTTCTGGCAAGAGGCCGAAAGAAGATAAGGAGTTATATATATATACACATAAAAGCAAGCGAGCAAGAAAATGAACTGCTGATTAGAAGGCTAGCATTAACTAACACCCCTTCTACATTCCTGAGGCTCTTAAGTGGGAAAACACCGTCCCAAGGATACTAGTGTTCTCCAGATGGTTTCCACCTGCCAGCGTCGCCTCCCTGCCAGAATATTTCCAGTGACCTGGTGGCCCTGCGCTTGTGGTCAGGCGTCAGGCAGGTAGAGGCAGGGAGGAGGCAGAGCCACTGAGACTCGACTCCCCCAAACAACTGTACACACACACCAACCAGCGGGGCTGGTGTGAAGGCACGTGGGGACAGACAGTTTTCAAGGACAGCACCAACGACACGCCAGAAACACTCCCCTCGGAGCGCGATGGGGAGTTTAAAGGGAAGCCGCCCAACAGGGGTCTGGAGAGAGTCCAAAGGGACTTGGAAAAAGGACATTTCAGAAGAAATAGCATATTGATCTTCCATCATCTAAAACCGTGCTCACATTAAATTTCCTCTTTGGAGTTTTGAGGCTAGATGAATCCAACAAGTTAATTTATGTTTAAAATATTTTACAAATTTACTACATGTTTTCTGACTCCAGAAATACATGTAATACGGTTTCATAACATGGGGCTTTTTCCTCTACGCTGGTGTCAACAAATCTATTATTAGAAATAAAAGAGCAATCATGATAGAATGTGGTTAGTCTTTTTTTTTCCTGTAGATACAAGAAAACACAGTGCTACAATGAGGTGCTTAACTTTTAGCATTTTGTCAATTCCAATAAAACCCTGCACTAATCTCAACTAGTAATTTCTAGAATCTCTGCCACTGAGACACAAAAGTGCTCTTAAACACGTATGGGACTGACCTGTCAAAGAAAAAAAATACTTCTCTCTCCTTCTGCTTCATTAGGCTGTCGCCAGGGAAAGTGGGCCGAGGGCTGCGAGGTCAGGAGGGCCCGATCCCACACCTGCGGCGGGCCTGCAGCGCTGTCTCCCGGACGGCTCCCCGCAAACCCCTCACTGTGTGCACAGGGCAAAGCTGATCCCACTCTTCCCTTCTCCCATGCTTCCTTATTGGAAGAACCGGATTCCTCTTGTTCCCTTAACTCCCACATGTTCAAGATAACGACGACCAGCCCAACCCTTAGTCCCGTGGTATGACAGAACTACAGTGTCCGGCTGCATGATGAAGACAGAGCAGGGGCACAGGGAATAGGCCCCTGCGCGTTACACACTCACCTGTGCACCGGCCTTCCTGGTTGAAGTATCCGTCTGCGCACTGGGAGAGGCACTGCCCGTCCATCAGCACATGGGACGGCCGACAGGCTGTGCAGTTGTGCGGGCTCTTCCCTGCGCACCCGAAACAAGATTGGTGGCAAGCTGGGAAGATAAAGCAGAAGAGACAATCAGGACAGTCACCATATGACAACTGTGGGAGAGCTCTGTCTCTCCCGATATCATTCCCGGATTGAAATGCATTCTGCACATTCATTTCATCTTCCCAAGGACACAGCTCACATACTTTTTTCTAAAGGCCATGTTCTGCAAAGCAAGCATCTGTGGAACTCGGATTAAGTAAGGCACAAATGCCACAAAACAGAAATAACCATTTGCAGAGTCACACATTTTGCAGAGTCACATTTCTAGCCCTGGCCGGTTTGGCTCAGCGGTTGGAGCATCGGCCTGCAGACCAGAGAGCCCTGGGTTCGGTTCCCACTAGGGGCACGTACCAAAAAAAAAAAAAAAAAAAAGCCAAGTTCCCATACTCAGAGAATGCCAAATAAAGAACAGGAAGACATAAAACAGGTCTTCTTCCCCGGGGATACCTCCTCCACTGTCACTAGACAACGGGCTGCTTATCAGGCTGCTCAAACTAAAGGGAAAGGTGTTGGAAGCCTCCCTCGAGGTTTCCACAAAGGTTAGTGAGGTGCCTGCTCTCCGAGGGAGACCGGACACACACAGCTGAGAAGAACTGGCCAACATTTGGCGCTGCTGAAACTAACTGTATCGACAGACTCACAGGCAGGTAGCACAGAGAATAAGAACGTCACAGAGCCACTCTGTGACCTTGACTAAGCTGTGTAATTTCTCAAGGCTCCTACTTCCTCATGTGCAAAATGAGAATATAAGCTATACATACTGCATAGGATGCTGTGGACACTAACTGGGTTGATGCGTGTGAAGTTCTCACGCTAGTGCTAAACACATAGTGAGGGTTTAATAAGTCTTAGCTATAATTATTACCATTAAATGCTCTGTTACAAGCACTCATAGGTGTAGAAAGAAATGTGGAAAGCAAAGAGAAAGAATATCTCTCTGCTTGACTACATCAGACCTTTAAGGATAAAAGGAGTATTTGCATCATTTCCCAAGTGCGGCCAGTGTATTAATGATGCTTTTTTATTTTCTGATGCTTTGACATCAGGGGCCCTGGTGGTCCTGGAGAGACTGCCCCTCTCAGGGCTAGCCAGTTTCTAGAGATGGTAAGTGACTAGCCTGTGAGTATGCCTTTCGTTTGCCTGCTAATCATCCAAAGTCCACACACCTATCACCTCCTCGACTGGGTTTCTCACTCAGAACCACTACCCTCCTGTCCCAATCTCTCCAATGCCAGGTACCAGACAACTAGAAACAGCCCCTACACCCTAGAGCCCACGGGAATTATTCAGACTAACCAACCATAAGCCTGTTGACCCTGCCTCCCTTGTTCTTTCCCAGTGAAATCAAAACAAAAGTTCTTGCCTACATTTCTCCCTCACTCCCTCTTCCTCCTGACCGGCTCTGGTGCTTCCCCGTGTGGCCCCTCCATGGAGCGGTGTCCGCTCTCTTCTTGGGAACTGTGACTAACAAATTATATTGTCAATGGAAATTATCCGCTCATCTGTTAGCCTTACTATACCTGGATGATAATAAAACTTACATCTTGAAACAGCCTGATATTCACCTCTCATCAATCATTCATGCGTTATTATCTGTCAAGAAAGTCAAGCTTCTGGCATGTCGATGACCCCATGCATTTCAGGGCACGTTCTGTCCAATGGACAAGATCCACTCACTCAGTGACACCACTCTGTCCCCCCTTTTCCTCCTCCGCCACCTCTATCAAATACCCAGAAGACTTACAGATTAACAGTTTGGAAGACCCGGGTGTGATTTTACACCATTGTGGTCTACATTTCTACCAACCCCCAACAAAACCGTCACCTACAGTCTTGGACATACATGGGGCTGAAATAAGCCAGGCTGTCCTGGTCTAGCAGTCCTGGCTGTTACAGTATTAAACTATTGTTATAGGGCTGATATGTAGCTGCTGTCCTCAGCCTTCTAGCGGTCCCTTGCAGCCCTGCCCCACCCTAGCACCCTGACTCATCCATAACCCAGCACCTGAAAGGTTAACGCCTGTACCAAGAGGCCTCAGGACCCTGCTCCTGCCCCAAGGCCAGTGCCATTCCGACCAGGCAGTGCCCTTGCCTTCCTGCTTGATAAATATTTTAATTATTATCCTTAAATACACTGTAGGTCTTTATATCTGTTCAGCAGTATTCATTACTATATGAAAAGCAGAGCTAGAATCTCAATTTAAAATAATTAATAGTTTTTCTACATGGTCTTGTTAATAGCTCTATTAGCACAAGTCATAGTTAGAAAATTTTTTCCCAAGTATTTTCAGAATCACTGTAAAAATATTTTGTCTTTAAAAAACAAACAGGTAGACCTGGCCAGGTGGTTCAGTTGGTTGAGCATCATCCCGTACACCAAAAGGTTGTGGGTTCGATCCCTAGTCAAGGTGCATACAGAAGGCAACAGATCAATGTTTTTTTCTCACCTCTCTCTCCCTCTCTCTCTCTCTCACTCTCTCTTTCTCACTTCCTCTCCAAAAGCAATAAACATATCCTCGGGTGAGGATTTTAAAAAAGAAAAAGAAAACAAACAGGTAAACTGACATTTAAGCAAATATTATAAAAGAAGGGTACATATTAGCCCATTAAGACATGTTTAACACAAAATTAAACAGCACACAGTGGAGAGTCAGGTGCAACATTTCAGTAACAGCTAAACTGTATCATCGACACCAAGCTTTCCAGGATGATCCCGAGAAAGCAATTAGAAGCAATACAGTATTTTCTATTTAAACACATCTTTGATGATACCAATATGTTTGTCTTAGACTTTACAAGAGTGCTAAAATCCCAAGGTCTTCCTGTCACAGCCCCCTAATAATAGGAAATCAAAGCATGTCACTGTGGAATTGAAAACGGGGAAAATATGAATCAATGCATTATGAGCACACAACATATTTTATTTCACTCTATTTGGTCACAAATCAATGTGATAACCTGGCTCAAAGTGAACAACGATATTATTGAATTATACAAGGAAAGCAAAGAGGAGCAAAGGAGTTGAAAGGTTGATGGACCAAGAATTCCAGGAGAAAGTCCCTTTGCCACTAACTGGGTTTTAGAAATACACCCCAGTGAACATCTCCATGGCAGACTGCAGAACCGCCTTCACGGGAAATGTTCAAGAACCAAGTAGATAACGAGCTGGCTAAGCTGCCGTGTGGCACAGAGGGGAAAGGTGACCATCTCTCCAAGCGCCTTTCCCCTCATGCTCTGCTTCTGTTAAGTGCGGGCATGTGCATCTGCATTTCAAAGCAATCTTATACAATTTCAGATCTCTGCTGGCTGTGGGAATGTCTGCACCATCTCAGTGACTTTATGAGGCTTGATCATTCATGGAAGCTGAGTTCACAGCCAGAGTTCTGGTTTGAAGTCTAAGATCCTTCAAGGAAGAGTAATTTCATTACAAGGCATGTATGTAAAAGATCTGAAAGAAGTTCTATGAATTATTTCTCCACGTAGTACTACATTTTCAGAGAGCAGCTTTCCAGTTGATGGCTAAATATATATCTGAAGAAGCAGAACTGAGCTGCGGAAGCACTAAAAGTGTCCTTAGATGGTTGTAAAGGCCAGTCAACCTGACTCCAATAAAAAATTTACCTAAAACATTGATAATTAAGACATTATCAATTTTTGTTCATTCTGTTTTCTATTTAAATTCAGACAGCAAACATTACTATTTTTTTCTTTTTTAAAAATTTATCTCTATTGTTGAAAATATTACAGATGTCCCCCATTGACACACACCCCTGCTCCCACCTCTCACCCCCATCCCTGCCTTCACCGAATTGTTGTCTGTGTCCATTGGTTATGCATATATCCATGTAAGTTCTTTGGTTTATCTCCCTCCCTCCAATTCCCCTTCCTTCTAAGGTTTGTCAGTCTGTTCCCTACTTCCATGTCTCTGGATCTATTTTGTTTGTCAGCTTATTTTGGTCATTATGTTCCACAAATAAGTGAGATCATGTGGTACTTGTCTTCCTGTGACTGGCACTACTACTTATTTTTTTCCTTTTAATAATATAAAGAGTAGTCCAGCATCCCTAGTTTTATATCATATACAATTTCCTGGCTTTTCATGTCAAAACAATTTTTGAGGTAGTCTTCTCCCAAATGACGGTGTAAATATGAAAATTCGTTGGATACACAGTAGGAGAACTGTCATAAGAAATGAAAATTGAAATGCATGAAGTCAAATAAAATCGATCTCCCCCTTTTCCTCACCCTCCTTTTCCTCATTCTCTCTCTTTTACTTTTTTTTAATGAACACGATTGCACCGAAATATATTGGGAATGCTTTAAGAGTAAAAAAATCACATCTTTTCCATAGAAATATTGGCTGCAAACCATTTTAATTCTCCTATCTCTTTGATCATTTCTTCTTAGCCTTTCTCTATTTACGTCATGAATATTAGAGCTTCCCAGAATTGCACCCTCTGCCCTTTTTCTTCTCACTCTTGGGCAAACTTACCCATAGCTTTAATGATGACCTACAACCTGGCGAGTCCTAAATTTATGTGTTCAGCTCTGACTTTTACCCTGAACTCCAATCACATACGTCTACCTGCCTACGGGATATTTTCACATGGGGTTTCATGAGTACCTCATACTCCAAATTTCTAAAATATTCACCATGACCACTTCCAAGCTCAGTCCATATCTACTTAGTGTAAATTATGACATCACACTCCTTCTGTCCAAAACTGTACTTATTGGCCACCCCCAACCCCACATCCTCTCCCTTACATGGTCTTTTCTCCTGTACTCCCTATCGTGCTTGGTGGCCCCACCATTCACCAGGGCACTCATGCTGAAAACCTTACACTTCTACTTTTCCATCACCACAACACACCCAAGATGTATTGATTTTTCCTTCTCAAATCTGTCACATCTGCCTCAACTTAACCATGCCCCTGGCCCCTCACTCATGATATGGATTAGTTCAAAAACTTCCTAACGAGCCCCACTCTGTTTCTCCCCCTTTACCTGCCATACAGCCATCAGCTAGATCTTTATAAAATGCTGACTAAATGATTCCCCTACTGCAGATCTTTTCATGGTTCTTCAACGCCAGCAGTGTCAACTCCAAGCTCCTGAGCCCAGCACTTCGTGACATGACTCACCCCATGCCTCCAGTATCAGCCCCCACAATGCACCGCTTTGGCCTTCACTCTGCAGGAATACCAAACACACCGCACTTCTCCAAACACTCCATGCCTTCGCACCTGCTGTTTTCTCAGCCTAGAATGACCTTTCCCTCCTTCTTCCCTGGTGAACTCCCACTGATCCTTCGACAGCCTGCTGATGTCTGGTTTTCCCTCTGCAGATCTTACCCCATACACTGCCCCCCAGACAGAGTCCGTCTCCTTCGTTTGCGCTCTTTCCGTACCTTGTGCCTACTGCCATTCCAGCATGTGGCGTGTTCTTTTAATTACTTGTTCAGATGTTAGGCTCCCCTACTTGATCATGCTTCCTTAAGGCATGGTCTGTATCCTTTTCATCTTTCAATCCCTAAAGCCTCGCACACCCATGCTATAAAAAGC
The DNA here is from genome assembly GCA_030848825.1 of Tadarida brasiliensis. Lineage (NCBI taxonomy): Eukaryota > Metazoa > Chordata > Mammalia > Chiroptera > Molossidae > Tadarida > Tadarida brasiliensis. The sequence continues at coordinate 55,160,302 of CM061257.1, read as the reverse complement.
AAGAAGAGGGAGGAGGACTGAACACGACCAGAAGGCATGCATGTGTATAGCTATGTCAGTACTCTGGGGACTGCATTAAAGAGCACTGCTTAATATAGACGCCACATCTTTTATTCAGTTAATGCAAGGGAACCCCGACTTCATAAATAGTAGCATACTCTTAAGCTGAGCAGGCAGACTCCTGCCCATTTATTTCTTTAATTAAAACTCTTTGCCTTAAGGCCTTGGGTGAATCTTAGCAACAACTAAATAGATCAAAATACTCCCAGTATACTTTATTTTTCCCCATTCTCCTGAAGCAAGTTAATTAATTAACCGCGTTCCCGTCCAAGATGGTGACCTGGCAGGCTCCTGAACTCACTTCTCCCACACACACGGGACAATTCCCTCTGAAAGAACCCAGAAACTAGCTGAGCAACTCCCACACAGTAGGCTAAGGAGAAAAAAAAACAAAACCCTTACCGACATGAGTAGGAAAGGCTGAGGCACTGTTGCCATATACCCTACCCCTGAACAGCAACACACACCCAGCGAACTCCCAGCTCCCAGCTTCTCCCTGAGGAGTGAAGGGTTTGGATCCAACATGTAGTGCCCCAACCATTAGGATGTCCATCTGAGGGATGGTCCCCCAAACTGTAGTGCTGAAAGCCAGAGGGGGCTTGCACCCACGAGACCCATCAGACTGTAGCAAACAAGGAAGCAGTTCTTAATGACTTGCAAAAACTTGTGGAGGTTGTTCCCCCAGGGCTCAGAAGGGAGGCGGCAGTCAGAAGTGCCCGCCTCTCAGACTCTCCCAGAAAGAGACATATTTGCATATCTTAAAAGCTGCAGCCTGAAGGTTGGACTTCTAATTGAACAAGACTGTCTGTGATTCTCCTCAGAGACCTGGGAGGCTGGCAGACACTATATTCCCTGACCTCTCCCTCTGCCCTGCTCCAGGTCACCGGTGTCTCCCCAGAGCTTGTGCACATGTCTGATGCCTGACTGTTGCAGCTGCCACCCAAAGGACACATCCTTTCGCCTGGCTCTGGTGGCCATCGGGCCTGAGTGCCTGGGTTCAACAGGACTGTAGCAAACAGGCTTTTCCTCCTGGGCTCAGAGGGAGGGAATGTAAACACCCATCTCTCAGTTTCCCCACAAAGAGGTATTCTTAAATACTTTAAAAGCTGCTGTCTGAATCAGCCTACATCTAGGTGCTGCCCGAGATCCTCCCCTTTGGGACACTGACAGGTCTTGGCACACCCTCAACTCCTGGGAGCCACTAAGTACAAAGACAGTAGCTTGCACAATCACAAAGGTCTGAGTGACAACCCAGAGCTACGGCGGCTGAATGATAAGGTTCAGAGAACAGACTGGTGATGGGGTTTGGGGAGCAGGGAGGCAGGGAAAGTCAGCGAAGGTGGTCAGAAGGTACAAACTTCCAATTATAACATAAATAAGTCCAGGGGGTGTAATGCACAGCACGGTAACTAAAGTTAACAATACCATATTGTATATTTAAAAGTTGCTAAGAGAATAAATCTTAGAAACTCTCATCACACATCAAAAAAATGTGTAACTATATGTGGTGATGAATGTTAACTAGACTTCTTGTGGTGATCATGTCCCAATATATACATATATCAAATCATTATGTTGTACACCTTAAACTAATACAATGTTATATGTCAATTATATCTCAATAAAGTTGAAAAAAAAGATGTTTAAGTTGCTATCAAGCCTGTAATAATTTTGAGCAATTCTGCTCCATGCAGTAAGACCTAGCCTAAGAAGGCAGAACTGTGTTCAAGACTGAAAAAGGAGGTTTAGAAAAATTTAGTGGCTAAAATTTCCCTGATGTATATATACCTGACCACAGTGCCACGATTATTTGAAGTATAATGAAAAGGCTGCTGACGAAGGGGGTGGTGACCACTGGGATGTTTATTACCTCCACGTTCTTCCTTAAAGCAGCTAGAAAGCATTAGAAAATATATAAGTAAGATTCATTATTGTAGTACAGAGTTCATTTAAAAAATAAAGCTTGCAATTTCCTCAAAATCATATCATTTTAAACCTCTTGCTGAACTGTGTGGGAATTGAAAGAATCCATCATTAATTTGCCACAGAATCGAGGCAATTACGTAGCTAAACTAATCATCCCGATCGTGTTCATATCCCTTCCTGGTCACCACTGCCAAGCTGTTGACATGGTGATTGAACTGCATCATTAACCAGGATGGCCTGGCTTGAAATTGAATTGTAAAGCTCTGGTGTGAAATGAAGAACAAGGCATCTGGGCTTGGAAAGAAAAAAATATTTCTTAAGCAACTATGTCCTCTATGGGATCCCAGGACCTCCCATTGCTAAATTATTCTTTAGTTGGTTCCTTCTAAGCCTCACTTTCTTCATCTATAACATGAGTCAGTGTAAATTCACAGGATCTCCAATAAATGTCTTGGTTGTAAGGAATTTATAAACTATAAAGTGATGTGTGTGTGTGTGTGTGTGTGTGTGTGTGTGTAAATAACTGTATGACTCTATGCCAAAAGATTAAAAGAGGTTATCTCAGCCCTGGCCAGTCTGGCTCAGAGGTTAGAGTGTCAGTCTGAGGACCAAAGGGTTGCAGGTTGGATTCCCAAAGGCACATACCTAGGTTGCAGGCTTGAGCCCCAGCCCCGGTTGGGGTCCTGTGGGAGGTAGTTAATCTATGTGTCTCTATCACATAGATGTTTCTCTCTCTCTCTCCCTCCCTCTCTTCCACTCTCTCTAAAAACCAATGGAAAAATATCCTCGGGTGAAGAGTAGCCAAAAAAAAAGAGGTTATCTCAAGATAGAAGGGTCATAGCTAGGATTTACAGATACAATAAAAAAAATACCTAGTTAAAAATTTGAATTTCAGGTAAACAATGAATAATATTTTAAAATATCTCAGGCGACAGTTGGGGCATACTTGTACTACAAAACGTTTTTTATTTGCTAAATATAGGGTGGGGCAAAAGTAGGTTTACAGTTTTGAATACACGAAACACAATTTATTCTTGTATTATTATTAATTGTTGTATTATCTTCCACATGGACTGTAAGCCTACGTTTGCCTCACTCTGTATTTTTAGATTTGGTAAATCTGGGTAACCTAGTAATAGAGTTTTTCTTATCTGTATTTTTTTTTAAAGTTTCTGTGATATGTATCATGCTGGCAATGAGAAGAAATAAACATTGTGGAGTTTCTTTTAGCGGCTTTAGTGAGCAAGAAGCACACTGGTGATGAAGTGAGGTGCTTGCCCTGCTTCCATCAGAGGCTCCCGCCCCCTGTGGGCAGCCGACCACGAGCCTCCCCTGGGAGCAGGTCAGACACGCAGACCCCGCCCGGACCTGCTGAATCTGCATCTGTGATTCCCGGGAGACTTCAATGAGACGCTCTGCTCTAAGAACTCAAGGAAAAGCTGTCTTCAAAACAGCTGAGTCCTTTAAGAGAGATAAAAAATCCTCAGCAAGAGGGGAAGGAGACTCTGGCTGAGTTGAGCAACATGACCTGAAGCCAGGAACATCGGTGAGACAGAGGAGGGCCTCCCGGTGACAGGAGCACCAGGTCCTCCGTCTTGTCCATCCCTCTGGCTGCGGTGGGCCCGGGCTGCAGTCACTAGATGCCCTGCAGCAGTCAGACGGATGCCCAGGAGCATGGTGCCCCGCTGTGCCGCAGGGTGCCCCCACCCAGCTCCCAGGGGCAGGGGAAACCGGTGGGGAAGGCAGATGAAAAAGTAAGGATGGTTTCTGACGTTGTTTTGGAGGGCATGGGTTTTTATTGATTTGTAATTTGTGTTGTTTTATTTGGGCAAGAGGGCTGATGGGTGTTTCTTGGGTTTTGTTGTTGTTGTTTTTTTACTTGAATCTGTCAATGCTGGTGAACAGCGGTTAAACAGGTGAGATCCACTCTAGATACAATTATTCAAATCCTCCTTTTAATGAATCCTAAATGTTCATATTTAATAAACATGAACAAATTTGGTCAACTACCAAAAGCCTCCAAACTATCTCACAATTAGTAACAGACTCCCCTTGGTACCAGCACTTCCAGCCACACTTTGGAAACCTAGAGGCCACGTGAAAAAGAAGCATGATGTCAAAGCCCATCTTCTGAAGAACCTCAGTTCACTTCGGGGAATAAGCCCAAGATGTAGGACAAGCACACGCAGGTGGCTGGCCCCGTCCCGCCACAGCACTTCCGCTTGGGGGACCACCTCAACCCCATCCCTCCTTCTCGCCCATCACTCTGCGTGGCCATCACAGCCCAGACCACTGGCCAGGTGTGTGCCACGGGTTTTGTTGCTGCTGTTGTTAATCACTTATTTCTTTATTATCCATTTCTCTCACTAGAACATAAATTCCATGACAGCAGGAATTTCTCATCCATGAGTACACTCCCAGTGCCAAGACCATGCCTGGCACCCAGGAGGCCTCCAGGAGGCACTCTGTAAACATTTGTGGAGGAAACGAATAAAGATAGACTGTCCTCAGCTACTAATACACAGTGTTCTCCCGAGTCACTGTTTATTAATTTTATATTTTTCCATCCTTCAATCACAGACTTGGATTTGAGTCCAATATCTTGAATATGTTTTTTGCTTCATCTTCCACTAGATAATGCCTGGTTTTGTCCTGTAGTTCAGGGTAGAAACTTTTACGATAATAACTCTGACACCATCTCAGACTCGAAGTAAATTACTTCTTCCTATGATGCACTGCTTCTCGCTTTCATTAGCTACAGTAATATTCCGATCACTCCAGGCTGCAGTCTCAGAGACAGGACGAGGGAGAGTTCCAGAAAACAGTTGCTTTTCTCTTCTTTCTAGAAAAGCACTTGAGATCAAAGGTCCTATACAATAATTCTCAATGGCACACACACACAAACTCCAGCCTTTCTCAATGTCCTGCAAAGAGGCAAGGGAATTTCTGGGACTGTGTGAGGGGAGCCCACTGCAATCCTAGCACCCCCAGGCCCGATTCCACAGACAACACTCCGGTGGAATCGAAAATGGAACAGATTGTGGGAAGGCAGAAAGGTTTCCAGAGATATGGGATGAGTGACAGGAAATACATCAATCAACACACTTGATACTCAGGTAGGGTTCGAAACAATTGGCGATTGCACTCAGCTTCCCAATGAAATCTTGGGCAACTCAATTAACCTCTTTCAGCCACATTCTCATCACTTATAAATTGAGTACAACAATCTGTCTAGCTGAAATTGCACAGGGATTTGGTAATAAATGAGAGTAGACAGCTATATGTGTGATACCTAATAATATTATATTAACTAGCATGAAATCACGGGGCTACAAGGACTCAAGAGGTCAATTTAGTCCTTTCACCCGGGATCACAATTAAGCCTTCCCAGAGAGATTAGATTCTAATCCTCTTTTTAAAATATCTGTATAAAGAAATTCCCACCTTCCTCTCTCTCTAATATCAATAAAGAAAATTTTTTTTATAAAAGCCCAGCCGGTTGGCTCAGCGGTTGAGCGTTGACCCATGCACCAAGAGGTCGCCGGTTCGATTCCCGGTCAGGGCACATGCCCAGGTTGTGGGCCAAATCCCCAGTGGGGGGCATGCAGGAGGCAGCCAACCAATATTTTCTCTCATCGATGTTTCCATCTCTCTCTCCCTCTCCCTTCCTCTCTCTCTAATATCAATAAAGAAAAAAAATAAAAAAATTCCCAGAAAACACCCCTTCGTCAGTGAATGATGACGCAAGCGGCAGCCTTGGCACCTGGTGCTTCTGCCCTTCTGCCACCATGTGCCATAGCATCTGGTTTCGAGCACGGACGCTGGAGTCAGGCTGACCTACGTTCCTTCCCGTCGGACTCCACTCTGTTCTGGCTGCCTGACTTTGAGCAAGTTACAGCCTGAACGTCCTCGAGTCTCAGTTTCTTCTTCTCTAGTCGTGCCGCTGACCCCATACGGTTGGCATCGGGACTCAGTAGTGAACAAGTGTGCACTTTTCACGGTGCCTGGCTCATGGAGCTGTGTGCCAAGTCACCAGTTACATGATTTTCTGGCTGAGTAACACTGGTCACTATCATGTTTATTCACAACATGACTTTTGAAACGTTCATCACTTCAGTTTCATCGTAGTGCTCCACGCTGCAGACAGAAGCTAAGTAGGAGAAGCAGCCTGGGACGATCTCCTCTTGATCTCTCTGGATCACAGGGGCAGGCTCTGCGCCTTTGGAAGGCTCTGGCACTCTCAGCAGCAACAGAGATTCCCACATTTCACAAGTGGCAACGGAAACAGAGCCAGGGGAGGGGAGCGTAAGGGACCACAGAGAATTTGAGCAATGTATACATGGGCAGTAACTAGGATGTCTGAAGGAGAGTAACCCTTCCCCAATTTTTAAGCACCAATGTAAACCTCCTGGGGCGCTGGCGCTTCCCAGGGAGAGGAAGTCCCCTATAATGTTCCTGGACACCTGAGTATACTGGCTGAGGTTATACCAGTTGAGCATGGGGGCGTCACAGTTTACCAACCCCTTTCACACTCCTAACCTCCTTTGGCCCTGGTAAAAGGCCAGAGTGAAAGAAAAGTATCCCTGTTCTAATGCAGTGAATGCAAAGGCTCAGAGAGCTTGTGTCTAGCCTGGGGTCTCTATATTCCAATTCCGTACACTTCCGACTCTGCCATGTGACTCACTGCATCCAAAATCTTTTAGCCTGACCTTGAAATCCAGCATTTCTATGGGAGGGTGTATTCCAAGTGAAATGGAAGCCACTTTAGTAATGGGCCTGCAGGATAAAAAATTGCATCGGCAGCGTATTTAGAGTTACGTTGCAAAAATAAAAACTCAAAGCTATGCATAGGAAAAAACCTCAGATACATTATAGCAAAATGGTAAAGGCAGTTGGGTCGGTGGTGGGCAGATTATTTTTATACATTCAAAATATAATTTAATGACACATGTTATGTTTACAATGGTAAATATGAGTAATGATTTTTCTCCCCAGGTAGCTTGAGAGTCAAGTACTCCACCCAACAGCAAGGCAGCTTCTTATAGGAACAAAGAGGGCCCCCCCCCACATCCCCAGAAATTGTGTATATATATCCCCTTCATCTCCTTAATACTCATAGATGATCTAGCTAGTAAGTCAAATTATTCAGGATGGCATCAATTTTCTAGAGATGATATGCCAACGCAATGGCAGGAATCACTTCTAAATTTGGACAGGAGTCCAGATTTTGCCCTGAAGGAACCAATTCATATTCAGAGTAGCAAACTGGAAGAAATAATAAACAGAATTCTACAATGAGCACTGAGTCTTTCTTAGCTACTCATACTGGCCTCTGACTGTAACTTTGGGGAGAGTGGGGTAAAAGGAACTAGCTCTTTCAGATCATCCATTATTCACACCAGAAGGAGGACATCAGCGGGGACTCTCTCTGGCATGTCCGTCTTCTGCTTCATCCATACACATCCTGGACCATTCTTCTATGAAAACAAGGATCATCCTGGCTGGGGTTCCACCTCACAGGTCTCTCAAGAAGTGAGCCCAGAAGGTACCTAACACTTTCCCAGATCATGCTCACTCACCTTCACACAGCCCAGTATTCTCCAAGTAAAACTGGGCTCTACACTGGGACAGACACTCGCCCGAGGTGACCTTTGCAGCAGACAGACGCTCAACTTGCAGTCCTTCCTCTGGCTTCTGACACCGGGTACAGTGAGAGCGCTCCGGGCCCACACAAGTCAGACAAGAGGAGTGACAGGCTGCCAAAGGAAAAAAAATACAGAAAACAATCCGAGGATCATATATACGTTGCAACCAATGGGAGCCCATCATTAAATCAAAACCACTTAGAGCAGTTCAGCAGATACACCCTTTCAGAGCAGTGTTTTCTCATGTGCTATACAAAGTGCAGGGTGATAATAATATTTGTGAAGGGAAAAGTGAGGGTGAGGTTAACGAGTCATATCCCTCAGGTCCTGTAAGAGCTGCCCAGTAGATTAAAACAAAACAAAAGCACAGCAAACTGGACAATATTGGCTTGGTTCTCCAGAGCACATTCACTGAATGGCGATCTAACATTATGTCCCCGGTTTTTATTGAAGACTTTAAGAAGCATTCACATAAAGGCCATTATTGTATTTTTTGCAAAAATGGCCGTTGTGTTATTGTCCATTATGTTAGTCATCACCCAGTATATAGGGGTCCAGGCCACAGATTCCTTTCAGAATTCATGTGAGGAAAAGCTTTTCTAAACAAGGAAGAGGCCTCTTTGAGTGGCCTCAGGAACTTCACAATCCACCCAGCTTCTTGTTTTCCCTGGCTACTGGCGAACATCTGAGCCAAACAGGGTCCTCCAGTTGTCTCCGGCCCACGTTTGGATACAATTAGCTTTCCTGTTCTTCCGAAGACTCACTACATTTTCCTTTCCACAATATTTATTGCAGCTGCCCGTTTTATAAAGAAGTTTTTTTGTAACTACTATGCTGAAGCTCTTTTCTAAGGTGTCCCGTACATAAATAAATATAAGTTGATTTCACTCGAAGTGTTTGCTCCCTAAGTTCTGGTTTCAAAGGCTGAGACGACACTGCCCTCCCAAGGAGCCCGCAGCCTTTCTTGGCAAACAGCTATTTGAGATTTTCCATTTTACTCAGCCCAGAGGCATCGCTGGTGACTCTGTGTGCTCAGCAGTATCATTAACAAAAAGAGGCTCTTCAGGGAAAAACAAAATGAAGACTAAGAGAAACATTAGCAATGCTGGAGGAATAGAAAAAGGAGGAAGTACGAGTGCTTTTAATGTACAGAAAAGGAAATGCCATTCCCCTCAAGGATGGCCAGAAAAATCATGAACTTACGGGTGTCTTTACAAATATTCAAATACGATTTTTCAGATGATCTCTTGGTAATGAAAAAAAGCATATAATGTATGCATAGGCATATAAATCAGAGGAAAAGCTGAAAAGTAACTTAGGCCCTGGTTCAGTTGGTTAGAGTGTCATCTTGATACGCCAAGGTCGGAGGTGTTTGATCCCTGGTCAGGGCACATACAAGAATCAACCAATAAATGCACAAATAAGTGGAACAACAAATAGACGTTTCTATTTCTTTCTCCCCCTTCCTCTCTCTATAAAATCAATTAATAAAAAAAGTTAGTAACTTAAATCTACATCCTTATGATGGGAAAGTCTCGCTCTTTTTTTTAATCCTCACCTGAGGATATTTTTCCATTGATTTTTTCTTTAGATAGAGTGGAAGAGAGGGAGGGAGAGAGAAAGAGGGAGAGAAAGAGAAACATCAGTGTGAGAGAGACACATCAATTGGTTGCCTCCTGCATGACCCCAACTAGGGTCATGCTGGGGATCGAACCTGCAACCCAGGTTCATGCACTTGACCAGGAATCGAACCCCAAACCCTTCAGTCCATGGGCTGATGCTCTAACCGCTGAGCCAAACTGGCCAGGGCAGAAGTCTCTTAAGAAGAAGGATGACATCAACGATACCTTTGCAGACCCCGTGGTCAGGGTAGAAGCCCTCTCCACAGCTGGGCAGACAGCGGCCCTGGCGCAGAGCCTGGGGGTGGACGCAGGCTGTACAGTGAGAGGCCGTGGGTCCAGAGCAGCGGGCACACGAGTCATGACACACTGAGGAAGAGTGAGAGAGGAACACAATGGGACCGAGGTGACTAAGGAGCGGGCTCACCTCTCGGCTGGGCTCCTTAAGTGCCGGAAAGCCCTCCCTCCATCACTCTCTATCCCGCCTCGGCCCTCACGCCAAACCTACAGAAAAGATGGGTTAGGAGGTGGCTATCACCACAACTGCCCACATTGCCCGAACACCCATCTTTTATCCGTATCTATGACTGACTAGCTACCCTTTATTTAGTATTTATATTAACTGTTTTATAAACATTGCTACTTTTAATCTTCATAGTAACATTGTGAGGTATTATTAACATCATTTTACAGATGAAGAAACTGCTTTCTTGGGAATTTAAAAATATGTACCTAGTAGTGGGTCTGGAACTTAGCCCTAGGTCTGTCTAAAACTGCCCACCTGAATGGGGACAAGTGGAAAGTCCACAGGTCTGAGTGTTGGGAGCAGTGGCACTTTAACTGTCACTCCATTCATCTGTCTACGCCCTTCCCCGAGTCTGGGTGTCTCCAGGCCTGGTTTCCTTGCATCCGCACAGTGAGAGCTTACACTACACGATCATTTCAAATACTTCTGGCTTGGATAGTCTGAGACTCTAAGTAAGAATTGCATTAAGAGTCTGACCACCACATATGACAGTGTCGGACACACACAGTCCCTCCTTTGGTCCTGGGTGGTGACAGTGGGTGTCTCTGACCCTGAAAGACAGGTGCTACCAGGGCCTGTCCTAAAGGGCAGGTTGAGTTACTGAGAGACGTTTCTAGGGGACACCGTTGGGAGCTGGGAGAGGGAGGTGTGGAGGTAGGATAAGACCCTTGGGGGGCAGGATGCTAGGGAAAAGGGATGAACACTGGGTGAGTAAAGAGGTGAGAAGACAAAGGAGAGGTTGACAAGAAGATCGAGGGGCAGGTCTAAATAGCCTGCCACCAACAGACACAGGGAGGAGTGAGAGCGGGTGTATGGCTCGGAGGAGGGGCGGCCAAGGCAGCAGTAAGCCCTCAGAGGTGCTCATACAGAAAGACAAGTCAAGTATATGTAAGTGGAAACTTGTAAAGTCTCAAACGGGAATGTTTCACTGTTTAGGTTGTATAATTCTGAAAGAAAAAACATAAATTGCACATAAAACCAAATTTTCCATAGATATAGACTTCAGTTTTACCTGCTGTCAAAATTGGTTTACAATTTTATTTTATTTTTGTGTTGCAGTTGCCGATATACAGGGGTGGGCAAAGTAGGCTTACAGTTGTGAGTGTGTGAAACAGAGTTTATTCTTGTATTACTATTTATTTATTAATTGTTGTATTTATTATTATTATTACTGGTAACCTATTTTTGCCCGCCCCTGTAGTGTTTATGAATGCCATCTAGGGAATGATTCTGTCATACCTACGACATAAGTTGGTGATGGTTTACAAGTACACAAGAACTCGATGAAGGTCTTAAAGATGTTCTTGGCATTTCAAAAGGACCAAATGATCTCTAATGATGATTAGTATGTATAAGTTCTTTATTTAATCACTCTAGTCCCCCAGCATCCACCCATGTCTCCCACTCCCATACCAGACACATATAGGTTCTCTAATGAAAAAGCTTCTCCTTTTGACATTTTCCAACCAGACACACACATTCCCAAGTCAGCAGCACAGAGCGCCCAGTCTAGACGCTGATGAGGATGAGGATGGCCCATGTCTTACCTTTGCACCTGCCGGTGGCATCAGCGTAGTGTCCCCTGGGGCATTCAGACAGGCACTTGCCATCATGCAGCACTGCCTTCTCAGTGCAAGTAAGACATCTGGGACTGTTGGGGCCACAGCTTTTACAGGATTGGTCACACGCTAAGGGAGAGGAAAACCCATCAGAGGAAGTCAATAGGGAGCCACGGGAGCAGAGAAGTCTATTCATTACAACGTCCACGGTTGGTATCGACACAGTGATCTCGTTCTCTGGCTGCTCAGCTGAGTTCTGTTTCCTTGATCCAAATATTTCAGAGGACTCTACACTCTCTGTTTTGACAGTTGAGGAACCAAAGAATTATTCATTGCACTAAGCATAAGAAATACTCTGAGGCACTTTGTCCCCTCCAGTGTATCCAATTTAATATAGGATTTAAAGTTAAATGGCCCTGGAGGTCGAGTTGCCAGATTTAGCAAATAAAAACAACAGGTGCCCAGTTAAATCTTAATTTCAGATAAATAATGAATAATTATTTAGTTTAAGTTTGTCCCAAATATATCCTTTATCTGGCAACCCTAGTTGGAGAGAAAATTCAGAAACTCAGAGTTCTACTAAGCAAGGTCATGCTACAAAAATGTTAAATTGTTAAAAAAAAAAAAAAAAAAAGTTAAATTGTTGGACTTCTCCAATCTTCCAGGATTATTTATTCATTAATTTAGCCCCCAGTACATATCTTATGATCTGTGTCAGGTACTGCTGCAGATAGAGACACAAAAATCAAATCAACTTGGTCTTTGCCTTAAGGGACTTATGACTCTAATAAAGAGAGACAGACATGCAATTTGAGAAGTACCATAGTGCCCTGGCCGGTTTGGCTCAGCAGTTAGAGCATCAACCCACGGACCAGAGAGTCCCGGGTTCAGTTCCCGCTAAGGGCACGTACCTTGGTTGCGGTTTGTCCCCAGCCCGGGTTGGGGTCGTGTGGGTGGCAGCCACTCGATGTGTCTCTCTCACATCGATGTTTCTCTCTCTCTCTTCCTCCCTCCCTTCAGCTCTATGTGAAGATAAATACAAAAAAAAAAAAAAAAATCCTTGGGTGAGGATAAAAAAAAAAAGAAGTACCATAAATACCATAGCTATCACTCAGATCAGTTTGTATAGGCACAAGGAAAAATCCCCCAAAATGTGTGTGACACAGGAGATATGAAAGGTAAGGGTGACCCTTGAACACTGTCTTGGGAAGTGAGTCAGAGTGTGCTTAGCTAATGGGAATGGACTCCTGGCCTACGCAGCAAGGCAAGGCAAGGTCTGGGGCCTGGCAAAAGCTGGAGCTGTCCAGGGAAAGACCAGCACCATTCAGCTGGAAAAGAAGACAGGGCCAGATTATACAGACCTGTATGCCAGACTCCACAGACTAGATTCCCGTCCTGTGAAAGGAAGGCAGCGGGAGTCTCTGCCAAGTTTTAATCACAATACAAACATCGCCATGGGTATGAGAAAGATTACTTTGGCTTCAGTTTGGAGGGTAGTGTGGAGAGGCGAGGAAGGGGAGTTGGGAGTCTAACTGGAAGACCATGCAATGCCCATGGAACAAGATGGCCAGGGGTTGAATCAAGGCTGTGGAGATGATGGAATTGAGGCTTGTGCAGGAGAAAGTGTCTCAGATGGAGTCCAGGTGTCTGGCTTGGGGGACGAGTGATGCCGCTCCAGAATGCAAGAAGGAGAGCAGGTGTGGGGGGTTCTCATGGGTGCAGTCCAGGAAACAGCCAATTTATAGTTTTGGGGTTCAGGGGGAGGCTGGGGTCATCACATATAGGTGGTTGTTGAAATAGAAAATTAGTTGATTTATTCAGGAAAAGCATGAAGGATAAGGCAGAAGTAGTCAAGGATCTGAGAGTACCAATATTTAATGAAAAAAGTAAAAACTAGCAAAGGCGACCAAGAAGAAATGATACCAAGGTAGAAGAGAAAATAGGAGTGTGATGGCTGAGAAGCTGAGGGAAAAAGAGTCTCAAGAAGGGAGTGACGGAAAGTGCAGGAAGGACAAATAAAGTCTGAACATGGCTCACTATACTTAGACATTGAGGGACAGGGGACCTGTACCTCAACCGTTATAGCGCTGTCATTAGAATGAAAGTGAAGGCCTGGATTATTAACTGTTCCCTTAAAGGCTCCTGGCTGTGAACCGATGGGGACAGAGAGAGAAGTAATTAAAAGGGTAAGAGAATGTTTTGTCTCTCCAATCTTGTAAAAGCTCAAGGCAAGTATAGACCCAAGGAAAGGTTTTTAAAAAGAGAAGAGTTTAAATAATTGTTCAATCAATACCTAGGAAAAAAAGGGGGTTGTACATTCAAAAGGACAGAGAGGAGATTAGCCTTGGACAGACCAGGGGAAGGCCTCCTTTCCTGAGAGGGGAAGAAGAGAGGTGAGGGTGAATGCAGCTGTAGGTACGTCTATGACTCCATCTACTCTACACCCATTGGCTGAAAGCGTTCAAAGCAAACAAAACAAACCTTCTCACCATCAGAGAATCAAGGTTAAGATCTATTCTCCTCTGTTCTCTTACTCCACCATGCTAACCTCCTGAAAAACATTTCAAGAGCTTGGGGGGAAAAGATGCGAGTGACAGGGCCAAATGGTCCATCCCATCTCGGAGCATCCCTCTAGACGCAAGCATGTAAGGCAAGGCAATGTTCGGTCAGCGGTCAAAGGCAATGACCTTTCTGTCAGAGAGAAAGAAAATCACCCCTCCACTCATCACTGGAACATAGAAGCAAAAAAACCTGAAAAGCGTCTTTGCCCCCACCCTCCCTAAAAACTTCCGAAGTTTTTAATTCTAGAACTGACATCTCAACCGAACTGAACAATCTTTAAGCTAAGTGGATTTCCCAGAAATAAAGAGTAGCAGAATTTTTTTTAAAATTTAGACTTGATCAACAATAAAAAACATTATAAGTCATTTTTAAGACACGTCTAAATGTAATACTTAGAGTGTAATTTGTAAATTTAAATAAAATTATTAGGAAGATGTTATTTCTTCCCAAACTAGTCTATAACTTCAATACAGTATTAATAAAAATTCCAGTTGTATTTTATTAAGAATTTAATAAACAGATTCCAAAGTCCATCATTAACTAAGTCAACTTTGAAACTGAAGAGGAAAGAAAGGGAAAATTCACCCAGTCAGATATTGAGACATACTGCAAAGCAATAGAAATTAATGAAAACATAAAACAACATGATAGGGTCCAAGGACAGAAGTGTAGACTAGTGGAATAGCTCAGAGATAGACCTATGTGCACACAGAAATTTAATATACAATAAAAATCAACAGAGAAGGTTAGATTGAATTATTAGATGATCTTGGGAAAAATTGAATCATGAAATGAAGAAAAATAAAATTGTATCCTTACTTAAACCCACATCCATAAGTGGACTCCAGACAATTCAACAACCTAAGTTAAAATAAAACAGTTGGATTAACAGAAAAAAATAAGTAGAATAATTTCTTTGTGAACTTGAACAGAAAAAAAAAGACAAGTTCAAAATGAGCAGAATTCATTTTTAAAATTAAAAATCAAAATGTTAAAGTAAAAAATGATGAATTAAAAGTTCTGTTCAACAAAGGGCACCATAATAAAAGTTAAAAGGTAACAAAATTGGAAAATATTTGCATATTTTAGACTGACAAGAGTTAATACCTATAACATACAAGGAAATCCATAAAATCAACAATCAAAAGGCAGCAAGGCCAATAAAACAATGGGAAAAACACACAGAAGAGGAAACACAAGAGTCCAAAAGGAGTTGAAGATATTTTCAGACTCCTTAATAATTAGAAAAATGCAAATTAAAATGAGATATCCCTGTAGACGTATTGACCAGAGAAAAATCTAAAGCTTGATAATGCCAGATGGTGGTAAGGATGTGGAAAGGGAGAGCTCACGCCTTGGAGTGTAGATGTGGGTGAGCTACCTAGCACTACTTAGTCAAACAGAGAATATGCAGTCAAGAAGTAATAATGTCAAAATACACACACACACACACACACACACACACACACACACTAACAATTCTGCTCCCAAGTTACCCATCCCAGGGAACCTCCCATATGGTTCCTGAAGGGATATGTTTGGGGCTGTTCACTAGTGCTCTCTTGGTGAATGGAAGGAACCCAGGGAGAGTGGACGCATGAGCTGTGTGGGATGGAGATCGGGGGGACTATGCAGCAGCGAGAAGCAAAAGGTGAGATGATACAACAACATGAACCTTAAAAATAATGCTGAGAAGAAAAGATGAGAACAACATGACCTCTCTAACATGATGTCACTAACTATACATACACACAGAGTTACCCTTGTTGGGGTGTCAATCCCCCCACGCAGTCAAAAATCGGTATGTAACTTTTGACTCCCCCAAAACTTAACTACCCTAAGTATCTGTGGGGAATGGGTTAAAGGACCTCCACAGATACCAAAATCTTCGAATGCTCAGGTTCCCCATAGACCAGTGGTTCTCAACCTTCCTAACTCCACGACCCTTTAATACAGTTCCTCATGTTGTATGTGGGCGTATCTGCATGTGGGCGGACCCGCCTGGAGATGGATAGAGGAGCGGTGTCTCAATTCCTAAGACCATCGGAAATATGTATTTTCTGACGGTCTTAGGCAACCCTATGAAAGGGTCGTTCAATCCCCAAAGGGGTCACGACCCACAGGTTGAGAACCTCTACCACAGAAAATGGCGTACATCAGTGTGTACAGTGAGTCTTTGGCATCCCAACACAGACTGAAAACAGTACAGATATTTACTGGAAAAAATCTGCATATAAGTGGACCCACACAGTTCAAACGTGTTGTTTGAGGCTCAACTACTGAAAAAGACAACATCCAGTTTATATGAGCCCATAAAAACAAAAAGATTTTTAAGAAGTAAAATAGTTGCCTAAACAAAGAAGGGAAATGAGTAAAGAAGGCAGAAAAGGTAGAAAAAGGGAGAGACTGGTTAACAGAAAACTCTGAACTTGCTTTGATTTATGTTCGCTAGAGTCAGGAAAGCCTTCTTAATAGCACAAGTACTTAAATGTCTAAAGAATGAGGAGGTCTGTCTTCGGCTTTCCCCACCCTTTATATCTAATATTTGTAAAACTCAAAGCATGTACCACAGACAAACGTGGTTACTGTAAACTCTTTCAACCAGGGCATACCACCGCCTCTAACAGGTTATTCTGGATTTTTTTCAGCACTTAACCTTGAGATTTCGACAGATAGGAGCTGCTGGTTATAAATTATTAAACCAACACCAGCCGGTCTTTATCTTGAATAGCACTAATCTGAATTGGAAATGAGTCAGCATTATCAGCATCAGACGTCTTAATCAACATCCCGATACCCATCAGTGGTTTGATTCACAGCTGTTTAGGAAATATTATTTGAACATTTCTGAAGGCATTTGATAAAAACTTAGGGAACTCTAACAATTTTATGAAAAGTGTAGATTCTAATCTTATCTTCCTAAAGGCACATCGGTCAATGCCCGCGGCATCACGGCGTCTGACACTGTACACACCGGGGCAGGCGCTCAGTAACTACTTGCTGATCAATTGATTGGTCGGCTGTCAGCGATGGTCCACGCTTCTGTGTGGAAGTTTTCTTTTTGATGCTTTGTTTCAAAATGTATACAGATAGTCCTTCAGATGTATACTCTCTCCCTCAGCCACCTGTTAAGCAGTCTTCTTTCATTAATTCTTCCAATCCCCAAGGGGCTCCAGCTTGTTCCACTGAACTTCTGGGCCCAGGTGTATTGCCACCCACATGGCCTTCAGGCTCACAGTAATCATCTGTCCTTTCAAATGCACGCATCCCCAGCCAAAGCTGCTTTCTCAATCTGGATGATAGTTCTCAGTAGCAGGTTAGTGTCGCAGCTCCTTGTCAGTGACAGTAGACAGCCTCCTTGGGGACTTAAGGAGTAAATACCTTTAGGCCTTTGGATTACTGCAAATTTGACATCCGCTGACCTTTAGAGAATACATCTGGCTTAGCTGAGCAGGACAGTGATGCTGGCAGAAAAAGATGAAAATGCCCAGGCGAATGGCAGCCTGGCTTTCTTCCTTGTTCTCTCCCAAGTCCACACAACAGCCGCCTGTGACTCCTCCGAATCAAGTGAGATGTTTCACACCAGTGACGCGGATGGGCGTCTGCACACTTAAGCAGACAGCTGCCGAGAGCTCTCCCTCGCCCAAGGCCAGTGGAGCCGTCAGCTCCCAAAGGTCATCTCTTGTTGCTACCGGCCTTTCTATTGGTTTGACCACTGCAGCAACATCTACAGCGGCAGGGGAGCCATCTAAAGACTGACAGGAGGAAGGAGGAAGGAGGAAGGAGGAGAAGAGAAAGAGCGGAGAGCAAAATAGAAAAAAAAGAGGAGGGACAACAGGCAGAGTGCATACGGGGGTTCCCATTACAGTGAGCAGTAGACTGGTTAAGAGGCATTAAGAGCTAGAGCCCGAGACCAACTCTACCCCTTACGAGCTATGTGATCTTGGGCAGTTTTTCTTCATCAGGAAAATGAGAATGGTGAAAAAAACTCTCTTATAAAGTTGTTGTGAGGATTAAACAGCAAACACGTACATAGCACTTACTCTGCTGGGCACTGTGCTGAATGCCTTGCTTATATTAACTCATTCCTCTCAACAGCCTTCTGAGTGGGTGTGTATTAGTTTCCTGTTGCTGCTGTAACAAACTACCACAAACCCAGTGGTTTAAAATAACACAAATTCATTATCGCTCTAGAGGTCAGAAGTCCTGAAATCAAGGTGTTCGCTGAGCCATATTCCTCTGGAAGCTCGGGGGTGGGGGCTCCATCTCCTGGTCTTTTCCCAGGTTCTAGAGGCTGCATGCAAGCTCATGGGCCCTTCCTGGCATCGCTCTGACCTCTGCTTCCAGCTCAGAACTTCTTTCCTGACTCCCACCCTCGTCTCCCTCATATAAGGACCCTGTGATGACCCTGGTACCACCAGGTAATCCAGGATGATCTCCCATCTCAAGATCCTCAACTTAAAACTGCTTTTGCCATTTAAGGCATCATAATGAAAAGTTATGGCGATGAGGATGTGGACATCTTTGAGAGGCCGTTATTCTGTCTACCACAGGTGCTGTATTAGCCCCATCTTACAAATGGAAAACTGACAGGTGGAGAGATTAAGTAACTTGCCCAGGTCATGCTTTTCCCACTGTCCTTTCCTGCTTCTCAATGGGTGTGTGTTTGTAACGCACTTGGAACCGTGCCTGGCACAAGGACGCAGGAAGCTGGGGTAAGTCCTATAGTTGTGCAGTGGTGGTGCAGTTAGAATAGACACGAAATGCTTCAGCTTTAAGTCAGTGGCGCCAAAAACAAAGGCGGGGCTGCCCTCGGCTGGCCTAAAGGCGTCTTTGTCTCCACGCGTATTTGGAAGGCAGTCCAGAGGTGGAGAGTTTGGGATTTGGAGAAAGGATATCTTGCTCGGTCCCTACAGCTGTGGGTCTGGAGCCAGCAGCCCGCTCCTCACTGTCTTTATCTGCAGAACAGGCTAGAACAAGTTGTGGGGGAGGGGGAGATATTACAGGGGACCCCCCTCAGGGAAAAACACGTATTTTACGAACTACTAAAATACCAGCCGTGTCAGCAGCCATGTGCATATTTGTGAGTAAAAGAAACACTGGTTATCGGTGCTATGATTTGGATTAAATGTGGGGTGCTGCGAGAGGAAAAGAGGCTTTGACACACAGAGCCTGGCACCTACCTTGGCAGGTCCCCTGCTTGTTGTAAAAGCCGCTGCCACAGCTGCTCTCACAGCCGCCCTCGCTCAGCACGTGGAGCGGGTCTCTGCAGGCCAGGCAGTGCTTCTCCGTGGGCCCCCCGCAGGCCGCACAGGACTCGTGGCAGGCTGCAGGCAAACACCAGAGTCAGTGAACCATCGAGGGCAGAAAGGGCTAGTCAGTTTTTCCTGGAAACGTTTTGAAACGTATCAGGGAGATTCTGGCTCCTCCATCCCTAAACCACTACACACAGACGTACGCCCCAGGAGAACTCCCTCTTCCTCCAAAACACGATTTCTGTTGGCCAGAAGGCCAATTTTAATAAACTATTGTTTTTAAAAATGGCACAGGGAATCAGCAGCTTTTGAAAAACGGAAGTCGCAGGGAAGGAAACCACACTGTTCTAGATGAAGACGGTCTGTTTGATGAGGTCAAGGGCGTGCATCCCATCGTCTTCACAAACGCACAGCCCAGCGTCAACAGGGTGACGCTCCGTCTCCAGCACCATCCAGAATCCGCCGAGGAAGGAGGCCCTGTCCTCCAGTCCTCGAGTAGACCTTGAAGGACCTGGTGCCGCTTGACTGCATTGCTTTCTCCCTCCCTTTCCATCTCTCTCCTCTCTCCCTCCCTCACAACTCTCAATCTCCCCCAGTCTCTGGTTACCCCAGTGGCATCTGCTCTCAACATGCGTCCAAGGACTCACAGAACCTGCCTCTTCCTTACACTGTAGGTCTCTAACTATATGTTGTTCCTAGACCAGTGTTGTTCTCGTAAGGCTCCACAATGTCCACCTCTTTCAGCATTCAATGTTTTTATTACTCTTTGGGCTTGCTCTTCACCTTAGCACATCTGTAAAGAGAGGCCTATTGTGAACGACTGAGCATATTCAGACTTAACTCTCTGCCTGGCTAACCCCACTTTTGCTTTTGTTAATGCATCTTAATTTTCAAAACGTTTGCTTCACAATGGAACACAACCTATTGGCAGACATAGTCAATCTGACCACAGTTGGTAAGAAGTTTGCCTTAGCTGATTGCAAGTGACTTGGGGGGTTCACTTACGTAGTTTAACTAAGTATCCCTCTGGAACTAGAAGAGAGGACACCTACACTGCAAATCTCAACATCCAGTCCTCTCCTCTGTTCTAAACTGCACAGGAAAGCTCAGTTTCAGACAACTTTTCTCCCCAACAAATTTAGAGAAGATTACAAATTGTGGTAAGTGCTAGCAGGACTCTCTGATGAATAACAGTGTGGGGGCAGAAAGGACCAGCCTTAGGAAGATCTAAAGGACGAGAAGCGGCTAGCATGGGGAGAGCAAAGAACAACACCAAGTTCGTGAGAAGGGAAGGAGCTTGGGTGTTCGAGGAACTGGAGGCGGCCCCGTGGCTGGAGCTGGAGCTGGTGCTGGTGGGCGAGGGGCAGAGTGGCCTGACTCATTACTGGAGGCGAAACAGAGACCCGATCAAACTTGACCTTGGAGACCATAGAAAGAAATTAGGATTTTATCCTAACTGCTATGTGAAGTCGTGAATGGGCTGAAGTGGGATAGACAAAAGCCCTGATTTAGATCTTTTTTTTTTTTTTTTATCCTCACCCGAGGACATTTTTTCATTTTTTGTTCAGATAGAGTGGGAGGGAGAGAGAGGAAGAGAGAGAGAGAGAAACATCGACGTGAAAGGGACACATCGAGTGGCTGCCGCCCGCACGACCAACCAGGGCCGGGGACAAACTGCAACCGAAGTACATGCCCTTAGCAGGAACCGAACCCGGGTCTCTCTGGACCGCAGGCCGACGCTCTAACCGCTGAGCCAAACCGGCCAGGGCTGATTTAGATCTTTCAAAGCCCTCTCTGGCTGCCATGTAGAGAGGGTTTAAGGACTTGCGGACAGGTAGGAACACCAGTGTGGTGGAGTCTATGCTGTGGTCCAGGTAAGAGATAACGATGGCAGGTGTGAAGCAGAAATGGAGGAAAGTTTATTTATTTATTTAAATATTTTTAATTGATTTTTTAGAGAGAGAAAGGGAGAGATAGAAACATCGATCAGCTGCCTCCTGCACGCCCCCTACTGGAGATTGAGCCCACAACCCGGGCATGTGCCCTGACCAGGAATCAAACCGGGACCCCTCAATCCATGGGACGATGCTCAATCCACTGAGCCATACCAGCCGGCCACAAGCTTCATGAGGGCAGAGCCCATTTCTATTTTTCAAGCATAGTACTTGGTGCTCTACAAACATCCTTTGAGTTCCTTCATTTATATTTAACACCTCATTTATATTTTATAAGTGGTACACAAGAATACTGTTCATATTAGGACGACCTACTGATACTACATTATAACTAAATATGTGGATGCAAAGGTCCCAGTAACAAATTCTACCCTCAACACACATGAGATCTGTCATTTATTTATTCAACTACCCTTCAATGACTGACTATAGTCTCGTCTGAAGTGTCTAGCTGTTCACACCTCTGTCTCACTGACTGGGGAGCTGATACAAAGTCATTACCTAAACAAAGAAAAACAACAAAAGAAGCCCAGTCTCACAGCTAAGACGGTAAGCCAGGTTGCCCTGTGTGAATGTTCGGAAGCACCTGCTACGTGCCCGGTGCTGTGCTGGCCTGGGAGGCCTTCCCAGCTGGCCGCAGTAAGCCGTGTTCTGGCGTCGGAGCGCCCGGCACTGGTGGCACTGTGCACAGTGCTCGGGCAGTATGTGCCCGGGGATGGTGGGAACTGAGGCTATAAGAACAGGGGCCAGATCACAAATGTGGGGCCGGACTGGGTAAGGACCTTGAACTTTGTGCTGTAAGAGTTTAATCAGGGCAGTGGACTTGACAGGCTTTGCTTTCGTGACAGTTTACTCTGCAGCGGGGAGAGGAGCGGGTCATGCAGACATCTGTAAGGGATGAAACCACCTTAGTCCGGGGGGCGAAGCGGAGACGAAAAGGCACAACGAGCTCTCTTCGAGGACTGGCTGATGGCAGCGCAGACACTCTGCTGCACTGGCTGTTACAATAGTACAAATACTCCCAAATGGTTGGTAAATGGCCAGTGGCCATTGTCCCGCCCCCTCCACGACACTCTGGCTCCATCCCTGGGAACTTGGCAGGCACCATGCTTCAGCAACCGAGAGGTCTAGCATAGAAGAGGGTCTCAGGTCCTCCTTCCTTCTGATTGATCCAATTTGTGCATACTGTTTGTTAAATATTTTTAATACTACCCCTGGCATTGGCAATCAGAACAGGGCCAAAGGATGAGCAGGACAGAGGCTACAGACTCAGGGATGGCACTCAGGCCCATCACACTGAGCCCTACTTAACTCTTCACACCTGCCTTCTGCAGCCTCCCTCATGCTCACCAATTCTGTGAAACTGGGGACCCTAAGCACGCCATGTGCCTGTTGGCGGGTTCTGAATGCCCCACCCAGGACTCATCCACCCTCTGGAATTGGGCCGACACTTCAGAAGCCTCCTAAGGTGTCACTACTTCTGCAAAGCTTTGCTGAACTTGTCCAAACAAAGTCTGTTACTTCTTCTTTTCTGCTCCTGCAGCACTTTGTGTGTGCCTCTCTTTGCTATTTGTCCTACTGCACTAATTATTCAGCTACAATGGAATGTACTAACCTCCAAAACAGGGGCCATGTTTCAGTCTTCTTAACCCCCAGTGTCCAGATCGATGCCTGGTGCAGAGTCAGTATTCACTACATGTATGTGAAATGAATAAATTAATGGACTTTTTTTTTTTTAATTGGCTATGGGGAATTCATCCTATCAGTTACCTTCTACATAGTAATGTCTCCATGGTGAGTTGTAACCATAAGGTCAAAGTCTGAAGATAGGATGTCTTAAGATAGATAAACTTGAGGCTATAAAATTTACCTGATAAGTGCTGGCGTCCAGCTCTGCTTGATGACAAATACTTATGCTGTATTTGTACAGAGTAACAGAATGTCATGCTGGGCCATTTCCCTTCTCTGTATCAGACATAAGCCATGTTCCATGGCCAGAGAGGACAGCAGAAGGGATTTTTATTTCTACCCAGGACTACACTGGGATGTCATTGCTTTTCTTTCTTTTTTTTTTTGAGCTGTCATTTCTTATGACATACTCCCACTGTGTTCTGCAATGGATTTCTAATTTCTAACTGAACATATGCAACTGCAAAAAAAAATCTCTTCCTGCAGACTTATTTTATATGCAAGTTTTATTACACTTGGATTATTATGAAAAATAAAAGGTCACTCCCTAACTTTTCACTATAATTTCTCCTAGTAATACATTTCAGATCACCCAGGCTTTGAACTACATATTGTGAAAATTGTGGCGATACATTTATTTTTATTTTTTATTAAAATTTTTTTTTCTTTATTGATTTTAGAGAGAGAGGAAGGGAAAGGAGGAGAGAGATAGAAACATCAATGAGAGAGAACATCAGTTGGCCACCTCCTGCATGCCCCCCACTGGGGATTTGGCCCACAACCCAGGCATGTGTCCTGACTGGGAATTGAACCGGCCACCTCTTGGTGCATGGGTCAATGCTCAACCACTGAGCCACACTGGCTGGGCATGTGGCGATACATTTAAAAAGAGGAAGAAGAAGGGAAGCTATCTTCTTATCTCACGTGCAATCGATAGTTTATTTGGGAAAGCCCCTGACTTTCCTAGAGCCTAATAAGACATGTTGGCTTGCTGAGCAATTCCTTTCAAAATGAAAAGGGATGAATTACTTTCCTTTTGGCAACTGTATATTGAAACCCTACTCTCAAAACAAACTCTTTTTGTACTTAATAATTTTGAGATAGAAGATTGCTTTAAAACCTTTTTAGCCTGTGATTCTCTAAGAACAAAATGCAGCCTTTCCAGGGAAATGTTCAAACAAGCACTTCCTACAGGCCACTTATTTTCCAGGCCCAGGCGGTAGATATAGAGACACGTGGGCAGTTGAGACTGCCCATCAGGAGGAGCCAAGGTTCCTCACCTCTTCCATAATCTTCCAGAGTACATCTTTCTGCCGTTGCCAGGGAGTTAATTAGCACACTTGATGAGCAGCCCCTTCCAGTAGTCCGTGAGGCTGCAGTTCAGCTTTCCAAACTGCCAAGAAGTTTTCGCTTGCAACCCCACAGAAACGGCCCAGATTCCAGGCACAGGCAGGTATGCCATGCACAGGTCAAATTCCATCATCTGTTCCTTATCCAGTTTGTGGCAGCCGCTTGCTTTCCTTCTCATCTCGCAAATGACCAGGCAGCACTTGCCAAGTTTTAGTGGGTCAACTTCTAATAAGAAGCTCTTGTTGGATGGAAAATGTTTCTATCTTAAACTCAACTTCACTGTTCTTTGCTTTCCTAACCTGCAAAGTGGGAATAGTAGTACAGTGGACCTTTGAACAACACGGGGGTTAGGGGAACCCAACCCAGGCAGTCTGTGTATACACTTTTTTTTTTGCATTTATCTTCAGATAGAGCGGGAGGGAGAGAGGCAGGAAGAGAGAGAGAGAAACACCAATGTAAGAGAGACATGTCTAGTGGTTGCCACCCACACGACCCCCACCGGGTCCAGGGAAAAACTGCAACCGAGGTACGCGCCCTTAGTGGGAACTGAACCCGGGACTCTGGTCCGCGGGCCAACGTTCTAACCGCTGAGCCAAACTGGCCAGGGCTGCACTTTTTTTTTTAAGAGAGAGAGAGAAACATCAATGTGAGTCAGAAACCGGGGATTGAGCCCACAACCTGGGCATGTGCCCTGACTGGGAATTGAACTGGGACCTCTCAGTCCATGGGACAATCTTCAATCCATTGAGCCACATGGGCAGGGCATGGTACATATAACTTTTGACTCTCCGCAAACTTAAGTCGTCCCTTGGTATCCACAGGGACCTGGTTTCTAGGGCCCACAGATATCTAACTCTGAGGATGCGCAAGTCCCCTGTGTAAAATGGTGTAGATTAGTGCACACAGTCAGCCCTCTGCATCCTTGGATTCCTAACCACAGACTGAAACTACTGTTCTCAATTTATGGTCGGTTGAATCTGTGGATGCAAAACCCGGGGATATGGAGGGTCAACTGCACATTCATTGAAAGAAATCTGCATATAAGTGGACCTGCTCAGTTCAGGCCCGTGTTTTCCAAGGTCCAGTGTATTTGTTGTACCTAGTCCACGGGGATATGATGAGATGACATGTTTGAGAAAGCAGAGAATGTTGTACGTGATGATATGCGTGGCACACCCCGGGAAATCCAGCACATTTGTTTCCGCTGGTGTCAGAAGCCAAGTAATTATAAAGGGAACAAATTAAAGTGCAATGTAGACAGAAGAGGAAAGGACATAACAGATTATGGGAAAGGTAGGCTGACTTAGAAAGGAAGTGAAGGGAAGTGATAGAGCCCCCGTGGATTCTTCCAGCAGTTGTGAAAGGGGCTCCAGCCTTCCCCAGAGGCCTCCCACTCTAAAGTGCTTTCCTTGCAATCTCTACAAACATCACCCAAAGCTTGGTGAAGCTCCCAGAGAAGCCCAGAGGCAGGGCCGACTACTCGCCCCTCCCCCATCACAGCCCCACAGGAGGCCAAGGCTACTTGCCTAAGAAGCTCAAATACCAGACATGTTTGAAAGAAGCTCACCCAAGTAATCATCATTTTTTATCCTTTTACTCCAACCTTCTTCTGTCCCCTCTTAGGCTGGGTCTTGCCTGCACCTGCCTCCGTGTACCAAATGATCTTTTGCACCCTGCAACAGGGACGTCTGGTCTCCATGTGTTCTGAAAACCCATATGGACGCAGGGAGTTTATAGCAGAAAAATGTAAACACATGAAAAAATCTTCAGCCTCATAAATAGCCAGAGAAAAGCAAATTAAACAGGAGAGCGGCAACTAGATGCTGTGGTTTAGACACACACATGACAACATGTACGTACCTTAGAAGTAGTGCTGAGAGAGGGCGAAAAAGTGAACGCGTGGTTCACTGATATAACAAACGCACTGTTCTGGGGGAGATGTTGGTGATGGGAGGCTGTGCCTGTGTCAGGGGCAGGGGAATATGGGAAATCCCTGTACCTTCCATTGGTTTGCTGAGAACCCCAAACTGCTCAACAAAAGTATTTAAAACAGCCCTGGCCTGTTTGGCTCAGCAGTTAGAGTGTCGGCCTGCAGATAGGAGAGACCCGGGTTCGGTTCCCACTAAGGGCATGTACCTCGGTTGCAGTTTGTCCCCGGCCCCAGTTGGGGTCGTGTGGGTGGTGACCACTTGATGTGTCTCTCTCACATTGATGTTTCTCTCTCTCTCCCTCTTCCTTCCTCTCTTTCTAAAATCAATAAAGGAAGAAAAAGTTTTTTTAAAGTATTTAAAATATAAAAAGAATAAGAATGAAATCTCCATCTAGTAATACTTATGAATATGTAAAATTCATGCATACAAAGCAATAAGAGCACACAGATACATGAGATACACACTGAATTGTATTAGAATAGTTACTTAAATGTGGAGCTGGGGAAAAGTGAAGTGGGAATAGGTCACGGGAACAAAAAGAACAGATAGACAGGTAGATAGACAGACAGTCAGATGAGCAAGAGAATAGCCTGGCCCAGGCCACTGGTGAAAATGAGCCATGAGCTGATAAGTATGATCAACTCAACCCTCTTCATATAAATTCCAAAAATAAGTGAAAGAAAAAAAATTAAACAAGACTCCATTTTACATCAATCAAAATGACAAACTTAATACCTAGTTTTGACAAAGGTGGTGGGAAGTAGGCATTCTTGCACATTTCTTGTAGGAGTATAAATGACAACTTTTTAAAAAGTGAGTAATATATTAATATGTGTCAAAAACTTAAAAATGTACATACATATGTGTATGTATATGTGTATATATATATATATATATATATATATATATATATATACTTGGACCAGAAATCATGACTAAGAATTTATCCTAATCAAATATATTTACCACAAGTTCTATTAAAAATGTTCACATCATGGTTATTTATGATAATGGAAAAATTAGGAAGAAACATCAAACAACAGAGGATTGGCTAAACTAATTCTTGCATAGTCAACAGGTGTACATATATCTATGTATACAACACACACACACAATTTAAAAATTAGGAAGACATTCACCAAAATACTAACAGGAATGATTTGGGAGAGCTTGAGTCAGGGATTTCCACTGATTTTTTTTTTTTAATTATGCCTTGAATTTTACTAACTTTAGCAAATTATTTTTTGGAATAAATATAAATGCATTTAGTACTTAGGGGGGAAAATTACTAAAGGAGAAAAATAAAAAGCCTGTAGTCCTTTCCCTAAGGCATGAGCTGGGCAAATAGCTAGTTAATCTAGAAATCACATTTGTGATACAGCTGAATAATTTACTCATCTTGGGTAATGTATTTGAATTTTTTGCCGGGACTTCTGTAGACACAGAGCTTGAACTGAAGGCAAGACTTCCCAGCTGAGGGAGGCCCTGGCAGGTCCCCGCGGAGGGAGATGTCCAAGTTGGCTAGCTTTGAATTGGTTGCACGTCAGGCGATAAAGGCAGACAGGCCTGTCTACCAGGAATATTCTTACCTTCCTGCCCTTCTACCGATACTTCTAAATCTACAATACAAGTGTGCCCCAAGGATTTTCGATGCGGTAACCACCTAGGCCTAGCTTGATGAGCTAAATGGAACCCTCAGATTCCACTCTCCACCGTGACCACTGGCCACCCACATCTGCTAGGGCTCCCTGGGTGTTTCCTCAGCACCTGTTAATCAAATGGCTCCTGATTTCTCCAGTGATACCTTGAGTCTATTTGTCTGCAGAAACTGAAGAGCCAAAGGAGGGACCACCAACCAAAACCCAGCTTTTGATGGCGAGAGCTCTCAGACTTCCTGGCTGCTCTAGCAGAGCCTGCTCAGATCTGGGCACCGATAACACAGAGGCGCCCGAGCTCCGCAGGCAGCGTGAAACAGAAGGGGAGGGTGCGACAGCGCAGTTTGGGGTGGCAAACGGGGGAGAGAAGGAAGGTATGCCATACAGTCTGGCTAAAATACCCGAGAACACTGGGAACTGGGCAGAAAGCCAGAAGACTTGTCACTAGTTTGTCATCCATAGCTGAAATATTTGGGGGTTCAGATTTGTCAGGAAGAATGGGATCTGTCTGGAAGATAAACTCCCTTGCCTCTGTGGCGGGCTTTCTCTGCCGGTATGTGATCTTTTGTTCTGTCACTGGCTTTTGGCATACACAGCCGGGGTCTCTACGCAGCACAGACAAATGCCAAACACAGCCAGTCTCCTGCCCGGGAAAGGTCCCAGGCAAAACTCTGCCAGCTGCTTTTTCCTTCTCTCTCCTCGTACCCTTGACATGAATGTCCAAAGAGGAAGGGGACTTGGGGTGCCACTGTCACCTGCTTCCCTGGGTGCAGTTTATTCAAGAAGGGTACAGATAAAGAAGTGGTAGGATGTGCTGGTCCTCCCTTCTGCAGGGCTTAAAACAGTCCACGCGCACGCCCCAAGCTCTAGGGACAGGTGATTTAAAAAGTCACCCTTCCAACACTGATAAGGCACCCCACTACCTTAAGAGGGGAATGAAGGGAAGAAAAAGAGGAGTGGGAAGAAACAGAGATTCTGTAATTTTCCTCAGGCCACACCTCGCCAGGAATTGCTGACAGGGAGTAAATAACAGAAGCTACGTGGAAGACAGATCACCTGAACGCGACGTCCAGGCATGCCTGTGCATTCCTGCCCTTTCTCCTCCGCGCGATGCTTTACCACACTCTTCAAACAGAACTGATTCCAGAGGCCTCAGGTGTACTTAGCAATGTGAGGAATTCAATGTATACGACCTATCCCTGCCTCAGCAATCAGTCACTTCCTCTTAACATACCTTTAAAATTGTCTCTCTAGCACTGATAGTAATGGATTCAGAGAGCTGTAACTACCTGATCATCTCGCTTGTTGACCGACACTCTTCTCCCAGAGGGAAAGTTAAGTTTCTTGACCACAGGGCAGCTGTGTATCAGTTCACTGCTATATCCCTGGTGCCTGGTACCCTGAAGAGGCTCCACAAATATTTGTTAAACAGAATGGAGAAGACAGGAATACCACTTGAAGCCGTAAGTCCACTTGACAAGGCATTCAGCAACTGAGAGACCACGATTGCTCGAGAATGCCAGAGAATGTTTGAACAGTTCCAAAGACGTGCAGAGCAGAACAAAATGAGTGAAGACCAAGTGGTAGGACGGGCTGGGTCCCCAAAGTGAATATGAGATCTGGCAATGAATTGGGACTGACCCTCCAATTCTGGGGGGCTGGGGATGGGCCATGGAGAATATCTGCGTAACAATGACTATCCCAACAGAACAAGGGGGGCTCCTGTCTTCTTGAAGGTTTCATAGAAACAGTTTCCTAAATGCCTTTGTCAAGAGGCCTCAGCTAGACGGGGCTGAGCCACATGCTCGAACACAGGGCCCATGAGGTCCTCGGGGCTCCGGACCCGGCTCCACGGGGTCAGTGCTTCATTTCCAGTGACTGGGCTGCGCTGGTCAACCATAGTCCCAACAAATGATTAACTTCAGAAGTTCCTCTGTTCAAACCACAGTTTTTAAATCTCAGCTAGGTCAGCATCCTGTATGTAAATTTTATGGGTTTTCTTACACGTTTTTCCTCTGACTATATCATAATATTGGCTGAGAAACAAATAATTACAGATACTCATCATTTACTCTGAGAATTTAAAGACAATTAAAGGATTTTTACTTGTTGCAATGAATACAGTCAAGTTCTCTGTATTATATTTACTTCTCCATAACATATAAAAGATTTTTTTTATTTAAAATTTCTTTTTTTTAAATCCTCACCCAAGGATATTTTTCAATTTATTTTCAGACAGAGTGGGAGGGGGAGAGAGAGAGAGAAAAAAAAAAAACATCGATGTGAGAGAGACACATTGATTGGTTGCCTCCTGCATGACCTGACCAGGGCCGGGGACCGAACCACAACCGAGGTACGTGCCCTTGACCAGAATCGAACCTATGACTCTTTGGTCCACAGGCTGACGCTCTAAGCGCTGAGCCAAATTGGCCAGGGCTAGATTTTATTTTAGATCAGACACTAACGGCATGACTCTTTGTTTCTTAACGCAGGCTATGCGGCTTTCATTCCCGTACACTGAAGAATGAAGGAACAAACTCGATGATGACAATCGCTGCCTTTCGACAGATGTCTACTGTGTGCAAGGCATACTGTATTTATATTTTCAAACATCTTTTCTAACTTCATATTAATGGTTTGAAAAAGATATTATCCCCATTTTATAGGTGAGGAAATTGAGGCCCCAACCCCGAAGGCAACAAGTGGTAGAGTTCATCTGTTTGGTTCTTTCAGTTTCAAAGTCTAAGACCACGCAGCAATCAGATGTAGAATAAACGCAACAGGTCTGTGCATTTTTACTTGTTAGTATGTTACTCTGTAAGCGGCAGCTAACCCTGCGTTGACTGAAGCTCACTATAAGCAAAGACACAGTCTTCTTTATCTCCACATCCTCAGGACCTAGAGTAGTGGTCAAAGGAGAATGAACAGAGGAGGGAGAAGTGAGAGAAAGGGAACAGGGAAGAAGGGCAGGGGAAAGCAGAAATCCAAGTCTCCTAACATATATGCAGGACCTGCTAGGGACCAGGCACCATCCTTAAGGACATGTGTGAATTTACTCATTTAATCCTTGCAACAATGCTGTGTGGCAGATGCTACTGTCTCTGCTTTACCCATAAGGCAACTGAAGCACAGGTTCAAGAAGGTGTGTTTGTACGTGATAGAGCCAAGACCGGAGTCCAGGTGGCTTGGCTCCAGAGCTTCTGGTCTCAAGCACCATGTTGCACTCCTTCCCTCCCACCTCGGGGTCTGCAGAATGAAGGCAGCACTCGCCATGGGGTGCACACGGCTCCATCCTTAGGCCTTTGTGAATAATGGACGTTTTAAGTAGACAAAACATTGACACACATAAATATGGGTTAAATTCTACTCTTTCTCTACTCAAAGTGTACAGTGTTCTGAGCTACTCATTCTAATCTCACATGGTGCATGTTAGTTTGGTGCATGTTAACTTTTCCTCTTACAGGCTCTTATATCTAGGAGTTGTGTGCACAATTTAATGGTCCCACCAGAGTGGAACAGAGGTTGATTGAAAAGAGGAGCAACACAAGCAAGAAAGAATGTCTTGAGGACAAGGTGAGCTCAGTCTGGATCCAGATTTAATACCAGGATTTCTAAATAGAGACCATGGAACCACCACTCTGATAGAGGGAACACAATGCATTCAGGACAAGTCGTACCCAAGAGCCATGCAGGAGGGTGCAAGGTGATGTGGTGTGATGGGGGTGAGGGGTGGGGCAAGGGGCATCCATCCGTGCATCAAGCCTGACCATCATGCTAGGGGTGATTATGAGATGGGCTATTAAGTCCTGAAAATGGGTCACAACAGGACATGGTGGCAGCAGAAGCCTAGTCCTAGGGTGTCTGTGGTGTCAAGAAGAGTAGAATAGGGTGGGCAATAGAGACGTTAGACTAGATCCCAGCTGGTGGCAAAGGAAGCTAAGAAGTTAAGGCAGAAGCCTGAATGTTAGGCCTACAATGTGAGACATGGGTACTAAGAGGGTGATTAAAACTTGGTCCTACCAGCTACAGGAAAGAGGCAATTTACATGTTTCCTGTCTCCGATTGAGACTGGTATAAAAACGGAGTGGTGCTGAGCATTAAAGTGATAAAGTATCAGACTCCAAGGTTGGGAAGGTGGAGGAAATGCAGCAGGGACCCGTGTGGGGCATATAACGTGGTCTATCTGTGCAACATTATTCTGTGTAGTCAAGCACAAGAATATAACACTAATATTAATATATGCACCCATATGTCCAGGTCTGTATGCGTACAGTATGTGTGTATGTGTGTGTACGCCACGAGATCAAGGGAAAGGGACGATCATAAGGCCCCTAGGGATGCAATCCTCTGGCAGGACTCCTGTCGTCTTCCACTCCCCTCTGGTTACCTGCTTGAACTGCTGTTGAACAGGCCTGTCGATGTTTCGCTTGGCTCTGCCCCACATTTGTCACTCTGCCTACATCCGACACAGCGAGCATGAATATTAATCAGGTAATTTCTGGTAATTCGTTTCCTCGGCACAATGTTCACTTTCTTTTGGTTTTGATGGGTCAATAAAGTGGAGAATTATGCCAGTCATAACACAAATGACCCTGCCAAGAGAAATGAACCCAGGAAAAACCTGCTGTGACCATAGAATGGGAGGCTTCTTTTTGAAAAGCTTAACACGTACCGGAAGGGCACTGGTTGACTGATTGACTTCCAAGGTCAGTGGTGAAAAATCACCAAAAATAACCCAAGCAGAAATATTGGGGGAAAATCCAATAATGAGAAGGGATTAAGCAAAACAAAAACAAAAACAAATATATATAACACATAGACACACAACAGCGTGGTGATAGCCAGAGGGAAGGGGGGAGGGGTAGGCAGAGGTGGGCAAGGGGGTGGGAAATGGGGATGGAAAGAGACTTTGTTTGGGGCAATGGCCACACGCAGAGTGCAGATGATGCTTGACTGAGTGTACGCTTGAAACCTGTATGGTTTTGCAAACCAATGTCACCCCAATAAATTCAGTGAAAAAAAAGAGAGAGTATCAGGGTAGTAGTCTCAGCACCGAGACACTGTATAGAAATTGATCACAAGATTATCTTTAATTTTTAAAACCACTCTTTCTCTCTCTTCTTCTCTCTCTCTCTTTCCTTTTGCTCTCTTCTTTCTTCTCATTTTGTGCATAAAAATGCAACCAGGCTGAACTAAAGCAAATTGGTTTAATTCCCTGGAAGGAATTAAATTTTCCCAGCAACTCTCTACTAGAGGCATTTGTGTATGGCTATGTGGATGGAATGTGGAAGCAGCCAGCTACGTAAACCAATAATCAAATGAAACATTACCCATGCTGAAGTGCCCGAAAACAGCATTAACATCACCAATTAAATCACTGGGCACAAGAGAAAGAAAAATGCTCCCCCCAAAGAAACAGGAAATAAATTAAAAAGTAAATATGTATGTGGGATTAGGCCAGGAGGTGGAGGCGGTATGGAGGGAGGAATAAAATCTAAGGAAAATTAATTCCCTCTTAAAGGAAAATCTGTCACAGGAGTGCTAATAAGAGGTCTCTTTGATGGCATAGAAGCAAGGAGTAAAGAATACATTCAA
This sequence comes from Tadarida brasiliensis, assembly GCA_030848825.1. Lineage (NCBI taxonomy): Eukaryota > Metazoa > Chordata > Mammalia > Chiroptera > Molossidae > Tadarida > Tadarida brasiliensis. The sequence goes on along the minus strand of CM061257.1, from coordinate 55,126,975 downwards.
TGATTTCATCAAATTGAAATTTCAGCAGTTTGCCTAAATTGCCCAAATGTTAGACACTTACAAAGCCATTTGTATGTGCCCACTCTGAACGTGTTCTAAAATAACAGGTAAATAGAACATGACATGTAATAAATATTAAGGGCTCTTTTCTCTTTTATGGCTGAAACTTCTATTGAAACACTGGTCCTTCAAGGATCACCAAGGGTAATACATTCCTTCATTCATCAAACACTTGTTCAACAAACGCTGAACGCTTCTACAGCCCTTGATGTTGGGGATGCAGAGATACCGAAGGTATTCCTGCGGCCCTCAAACTGCCCTGAAGCCAGGCCCCGAAGCTAGTGTGCCTTCCATTCTCTGTGATGGGACCAGCCCCACTCGCCTCGTGTCTGCATACAGACAGCACTGGTGTTTCCTCTGAAGACGGTGTCCACAGCCCTGTGGACTGTGCATCTGACCACCGCCTGGAATGAGGAACCAGCAGCCTCCTCACCTGGGACCTTCACTTGGCCTTGGAGCTCATTCAACCTGCACATCTGAAGAATACTATGCACTTATTCTCTTCATATTTTGTCTTAAAATGATTTCCCTGAAAATCTAACCAAGGGCATGAAAGAGAGGGGCGTATCAGCTGACCCTCAGCCTGGCCCACCTTCCGAGTCCCATCTCGGATCTGTCCATTTCCTGCTCAGCTGCAGAGCGTAGCTGCCACAACACCTGGGGTGACATCCTAGACGCTCCCTCGGCCTGTCTGCCTTTTCAGACACCTGCCACTGCATGCCTGCCGTAGCTTCTGGGCACCCTGTCTCCTCCGCAAGAGGATTCTGCCCTAGGACTCCGCCCTGTCTTCCCTTTCACCGTTACCCCCTTCTCCCATTTCGGCACTTAACATTTCTTCATATATTTACTTTTTTACTTAGACCCATGATTCTAATCACTATTGAAAAAATGATCAAGTATAAACAAAGATTAAATTATATTAAGACTATTCCCACCTCCAGAGACAGTTACAATATTAGAATTTCAACTAGATCTTAATTTAAAATAAAAGTAGGCATATAAAGCTAATAAAATACACAGATAGTAACGTAAGAGCAAATTTAAATGCCTGCACTTTCTGGGTCCAAGTTGGTTATTGTGATGTCACTTTCTCATTTCTGTTTCTCCCTCTCTCTTTAGATGGAAATGAAGTTTAAAAAACATATACATGTATTTTCCCCTTTATTTTCATTTAAGCCCTGTGTATTTATACTGCGAAGGAATCTAACTTACAACCTAATAACAATCCTGAACCAAAAGCATGGGGTTGATTAAATACCACTCCAGTGCCCCCGAGTGTGTGCAGAAGGACTTATAAAAATGGCATCACCTATGCACATCACTAAAGCATGAATAAGGATCTAAAAACAAAGTGTGTCATCTCTCTCGCCCACTGTTCTCAGCCCATTAGGAGTCCCGTTCAGAATTTCTCCTCTTACTTGAAAAGCTGCCTACAGCTCCTGGTGACCAGATGGCTTGGCAACAGGGAGTGGCTTTCTCAGCGGCCAACAGCTGTTGGTCTGGCCAGTGATTACCTGCGCAGGAGCGGTGGTCTTGGTAGAAGCCGTCCCCACAGGTGGGCACGCACTGCCCGCGCCGCATCAGCAGGGGGGGCCGGCAGGAGGAGCACTCCAGCCCACTGGTACACGTGGAGCACTGTGGCTGGCAGGCTGGCTCCAGACAAGGGTAGGAAACAGAAAAGTGAAGCTCTGGTTAGCTCAAGACACCACCCAGAGTCCATTCCTACACCGCCCAATTCCGAGGCTCTGGGCCACAGAGAACAAGACAGGCAAGAAAATAACTCAGCCTTCATTTATACAGCACATGGTTCCTGCCAGGCACTGTACGAAAGGCTTTACCTAGATGGATGCATTTCATCTTCACAGCAACCCTATGGGGTAGATATTAGTCGCCCCAATTTTACAGATGAGGAGCAAACGCACAGAGGTTACGCGTGAGGTTGGCAATGGAAGCCAGGCAGTTGGGTTCAGGGGTCTGTGTTCTTTTCTTTTTATCCATGAGTCCCCAATATCTTTCTCACTCAATCATTTTACAAAAGTATCCCTGGCCTCTTTTGCTCCACAACCTATGGCAGAGATATAAATAACTTTCAAATAGTCTGAAGATTATGAATCAGGAAAGTAGGAATAAGTGAATGATTACAGAAATAATAAAAGCAGTTAACCTTTATTGAGCCCTGACTATATCCTAGACATTATTCTAGACACTCTACATGTATTGACACACTTACTCTTCATAAGACCCCTTTGAGGAAGGTGCCAGCATTACCCTACTTTACAGCTGATAATACTGAGGCGCAGAAAGGTTAAATACTCACAGCCAGGGTATGAACCTACAGTCTCTTGAATTCATAGTCAATCCAATGAGTCACAGATAGAAAAAAAAGTAACTATGGTTTGTCCTCAACCATGCCAAATTTTCCCAGGTAAGTTCTCCTTTTCCACGTATAAAGATTCTAAAATGCACACGAACCCATTCTGGATCCTCTGGTAAGAACCCACGAGAGGTAAGCTCTATTACCATTTACCTGTGTGATGTGGAGAAAGCCAGTTAATGCTCTGTCCCACATGGTCCACATTTGCAAAATGAGAATGTTCTAGCAAGTGATCTTGAAGGTCTGTGTCAATTCTAAAGTTCTATCTTGGATTCACTGTGTGTTTTACTGAATGACACTAAGCATCCTGATATTACTATCCTTGAAAGTGTTTAAAAATGAAAAATCCAGCCATGACTACCCAGTAAGCATCCGCCCTCCCCATCACCTATCTCCCAGTGAGCATCAAAATACCTATAAAATATTAAAAGAAAGAGACCTGCAGGTAAAGAGGCCGAGTAATGTATGGGAGGCTTTACTATCTACTAGTGGCTTTTGGAAGCTGTACATGTCCTACATTCGTGACCCCCTCCTTGACGACAGTCAGCCTCTGTTCACCTCTGGACTCTTTGCCGGAGCCATACCTAAACAGAGAGCGCCAGCGTGGTAGAAGCCCGGGCCACAGCTGTGCACACACCGCCCATTCCGCAGCAGCTTCGTGGGGTCCTGGCAGAGGTCACAGTGGTCTGGAGATTGCGAGCAGGCCAAGCAGTCCGGGTGGCAATAAACTGCAATCAAAGACCAAGATGAAGAAAACTCAGTGAAGACCATCAGATTTATTTCTCTTACATCCTTTTGAAAAAGAATCTCGAGGTGTGGAGCTGTGTAGAATATGAAGAATAGAGAACTCTGGAACTTAGGTATGAAAAAGCCTCCCAAACAGAAAAAATGCTTCTAGTGCAAGATTTCCTAGAATCTCTCCTTATCTGAAATATCACTGCCTCCTGTAGCGTCAAATTGGAGATGCTAAACACTACGGAACCAGCCCTCTGAACGCGTGTGCTGCCGGAATGCCTCTTGAGACGGCAATGACCAGCTCTGCAATGTAGGATTTAAGCAGATTCAATAATTTATGACTTTTCAGATGTTCTTAAGCTTTGATGTGAATAAAAAGTTAAGACATAAAACCTACAATTTTTAAACATCGTTACTTTCTTTAAAAAAAAAAAAAAATACAGCCAGTTTTCCTCTTTTTCTCCAAAATTTCAAATCTCATTCCCAGTAATTGGGGTTATCACTGAATTTAACGGCAATTGTCAGCAAAGAAGTTCTTCAAGGTTTTGAAGTTGTTAGGGGCCAGGTTTCCAAGGTATGGTATATTATAATGTGCTAAGTATTTGTTTTGGAAAGCCCAGAGAGCCACTTTGGTGAAGTTAATGTAATTAAACCATCAAGTTGTTTTGCTTTTCCCGTGATAAACCCTTCACAGAAACACTGTGATTAGCCAACAGAAGTTGAGTGCTACAAGAGCAACTGCCAATATGAAAAATTGCAACTCACGGATGAAAATAATTAATTATGAAATATGAATGGAAGGAAATGCCACTTCTCAGAGAGACTCAGCTCATAGGCAAATGACTGCTCAGCCGGGGTAACTCCAGTGCTTGCCAGCAATTATTAACTGGAACGAATTCAACCCCAGGTGATTTGAAAGCAGAGTTGCAGAACAAGTAGATAAAATTTTCTTTTGGAAGGAAATTAATGAGTCTTTAAACTTCAAACACCCTTTTGAGAATTCCACAAGGAACCATCTGTTTAATAGCTCACCTTAAAAATAATGGACAGCCATAACAAACTTCCATATTCTTATATCTTCAAAAATGAAACTGTCCCAACACATATAATTGCCTTTACAGAGTTTCCAAAAAAAATTATGTCATTTGATTTTTCACAACAATTTTGTAAGATACAAAAAGCACATTTTATCAATAAGAAAATTAAGATTTAGAGAGGGTCAATGACTTTCCCAGAGGTTATATACGCAGTTGATTTTGACAATACATGAACAAAGATTAATTAACATCATTTGTTAGAAAAATTAGGAAGGAAGAAACAAACAACCAACACATCCAGTGGGTAGCTTCAGGGGGAAAATCAAGGGTCGGGGGAGAGGATCTCTCTGAATTTTTTGACTGTAGAAATAAATTAGACATGGACACCCACCTGCTGTGCATTCTGGACAGCAGCGCCCCTTCACCACCTGGGCTAGCGTGGCCACTGGACACGGTGGACAAGAGGGCTCGTAGCACGTTACCTGAGACCCCCGGCACTCACACACCTTGCAAGGACCATCCTCCCACTTCTCCCCCTCCTAAAGGAAACAGGAAAGAACGACGTGTTATCACACTGCAGAGATTCAGAAGACAGCGTGCTGCTGGAGAATGTATCATTTCCATATGGGATAAAGTGAAGGCTCCTGATTAGTACCATGTCAAACCTAACTCTGAAATAGGACAGTAGTAGAAATGTCCTAACTTCAAAAGGACAGTATTTCTACTTCTTTGTTGTCAATTGGTTTATTTTAATGTAGAACCCAAGCAGAAACTGTGAAAACACTCTGGGGCTATCAGAATAAGGGAGAAGCATAGAACACTTGTTTCTCAACCCATCTCACTGAAAAAACATCAGAGGGGTTTACTCATTACCTGGTGATTAGCAGGTACATTAAATGCAATCTTTATAACAGTGGGAAGCTGGCGGAAGGCTTGCATTTCCTTATGGTTACTACCCTAAGAGCAACAGTGGAGTCACTGCATTCTTAAAGGGACCATTCCTGCAGGTGCCAGGGGCTGCCCCACACTAAAATGCTCTTTTCAGCCAGTTGACTTATGGTTCTAAACATTAGTACTTTGACGACGAATCCAATGTGAATTATAAAGATCCATCCATTCATTCATGCATTCATTGCTCGCTATCCCACTCGCCCAGGATATAGGAAAGAGACAAAGGTTCCCACCAGAATGTTTTGGGGTGATGAAGGAGGTAAAACAGGTAAGAAGAGAAGAGCATATTTTAAAACAAAGATTTGATAAAATATTTAGTAAGCTAACTGATGTTAAAATTCCAAACTACGTGACAGTATTTAGCAACAATGAATGACAATATTACGAAAATGAGAAATACTATCTTGAGAAAGCAGAAGTGGGTTTCTTCCATTTCAAGGCAGACCAGATTTTATAACCTCCATAATTATAAGGTTGCTTGTGTGAACAAACACACTCATATTTTCCCTTAAATAGAAACCACACAACACTGTCCTGAAAACAACATAGAACGAACACTTGGTATTTCTTTTTTGTTTGTTTGTTTTTGTTAATCCTCACCCGAGAATACTTTTCCATTGATTTTAGATAAAATGGAAGGGAGGAAGGGAGAGACAGAGAAACATTTATGTGAGAGAGACACATCGACTGGTTGCCTCCTGCACTACTCCAACCAGGGCTGGTGATCATACCTGCAACCCAGGCACATGCCCTTGACTGGGAATCGAACCCGTGACCCTTTAGTCCACAGGCCAACGCTCTAACTGCTGAACCAAACCAGCCAGGGAAACACTTGGTATTTCTTGGGGAGTGAAGACTCTCAAGACCCAAAAAGATCTCTCTTTCACGCTTTGTAGTAGATGAAATTGCACTAATGGCTAAACTGAGTTTTTAGGCCAAAACAAATTAGAAGGAGTAAATCATCACAAGAACGGACAATAATCTATGTGGGCTTATAGTTGAAGTATTAATTACCAATTGTAGAAAAAAATAAGCTAAAGAAAGGAGGAAAAGTTCAATGAATCAAAGTCCTAGTTAGCATTAAAATTCTTAATGCTAGGCCATGGCCATTAAACATGACATTAAAAATACTAAGGCAGTGCCCAGCCCATGGGGCTCAGTGGTTGAGTGTTGACCCATGCACCAAGAGGTTGCTGGTTCAATTCCTGGTCATGGCTCATGCCCAGGTTGTGGGCCAAATCCCCAGTGGGGGACATGCAGGAGGCGGCCAATTGATGTTCTTTCTCATTGATATTTCTATCGCTCTCTCCCTCTCCCTTCCTCTCTCTCTAAAGTCAATAAAGAAAAGAAAAAAAAATTTTAAATACTAAGGCAGTGAAGTTCCCCCAAACAGTTTATGCAGATTATTGCTTGAAACCATTTTATAAATATCTATATAAAGTTAAAAATCTATACTTACTGGAATACGTTTAACTTTACTGGCATTTGAAGACATCTAGGAAAAAAGAGAAATGTATTTATTATATCCACTAAAAACCTATTAGGTTGATCTATCTATTTTTTCATTAGGAACTATCCATTTTCCTCCAAGTGACATGCAATATCATTCATTGGTTTTGAATAGGAATAAAATCTATCTTTATTGAAAATAAGAAAAGTATACCAATATGAGGTGAAGATAACATGCCCAGGAAACATTCATAAATTCTTATTCTCACTTAGTATTTCAGCACTTGGCTTCAACTCCTCTCAGTAGGAAGGACTTCAGAGTCAAAAGATCTAAGCTTGTAAGGATACATTCTTGAAACTCGTGTGGTACTAGATAGAGCACTGTGTGGATTTGTACTTATTTAAAACAATTTGCTTTACTTTAATTCCACTGGGCTTAATTCACCTCTAAAAATGAGCAGGAGAATTAATACTATGATTGAGAAAATACAAAATCAACATTTATAGGGAATCTTTAACCTCTTAAACTCTTATGAAGCAAGAATGAATGAACTATGACATACCGCTATGAAACAATGCCAACAACATATTAACAATAATATCACTTTAAAGCTGTTTTTATGTGCCAGGCACTGTTCTCGGGGCTGTGTACATGCCATCTCAATAGACCCATGAGGTAAGTGCCATTTTTATCCCTACTTTACAGCGGAGGATGAAGTAACTTGCCCAAGATCACAGTATGTGGCAAAGTAGGGATTTCAACCTCATGCCTGCACATTAACACTACACAATACTGCTCCTCAGCAGATACAGAACACAGGCAGGTGGACAGGGGCAATCTACCCAAATCACAAAGAAAAAGTGTGCAGAAATCAGTTCACAAATCAAAGTACTAATCCTAATTCTTATAATCCTGTTCTGATTGGTCAACGAAGCCGTTGCATGTTTGATCAACTGGCACATTTTTAAGAACACAGTGAATTTATTAACATTCCACAACCTCATGTGGAAAATATGGGCTACATGAATAGAGTACATTTGAAGAGATTAAGATAAATATTTTTTTTTCCCTTTGGGTGTATAATAAAAAAAGTACAGATACAGGGAGAAATAAAACTGTAGCAAATGGAGTTTAAAAGCACATCCAATCAATCAAAATTCTTTCAATCCTCCCTGCAGAATAAATCTAGAAACTGATCACTTTTCACCACTTCCTCCCTAGACCAAGCCACCATCACCCTTTCTCTGGACTACAGCACGAACCTTCTAACTGGACCACCTGCTTCCAGTCTCGCCTCCCACTGTCCCTCGCCCAAGTGGCAGCCCAAATGACCCTTTCACAAGTAAGCCAGATCACAGCCTGCTCTGCTTAGCACTCCCAGCAGCTGCCATTGGCGTCGGGGTAAAACACACCTTTATCGTTGCATCCAGGCCACTACTGAACCTCATCTCCAACTCCTTTCCCCTTAGTCCCTGCTTTCAGCCACACTCACTTTCTTGCTGTTTCTTGAACACACCAAGTACACTTCTGCTTCAAGCTTTTGTCACTTGCTGAGAAATTTTCCTCAAATTCCTCTGCATGAGAGGACTTCCCCAATCACCTTATGTAGAAGAGCACCTGCCACCCCCCAGGGACTCTCTGGCCCCATTAACTGCTTTATTCTCTAGGCAATACTTTGTCCTCCGTGTCCCCACACTAAAACAATAGCTCCGCAAGAGTATGGACTCCGCATCTGTATCCCCAGTACCTGTCACATAGTAGGTCCACAATCGCATTTGTTGAACAAATGAATAGGTGAAAGAAATGAGAACGTAATATCCTCTCATTCAATGAATTTGGAATCATTAATTCTTAATAGCCTTCAGTTATTAGTCCAATACTCACAAATTCTGTGTTTTCTTCATAAACACAATAGCCACTCCTTGAAATGCATTCAGGACAGCATTTTCCATCTAAGTGAATTAATTCTTCACCCTGTAAAGTAAGGGTTGCAGAGAGACACATCAAATTAACATCCCCAGGTAGCAGAGCTAAATTCCGAAGCAGCTGGATTCCCTGACTGGAATGAAAAACTTTGATCATTCTCCTTTGCCTTGGCCCACGGATTATTTCATCTCCCTCTGTGCTATCTTCCCAGGGACGTCCGGTCAATACAGTCACTAGGCACCCCCCCAAAGGCCTTTTCTTTCCACTTCTGGTGATACTTGTGCACAGATCCCTCCATAATCTCCTACCTATTACCAGGAGCTCACATGAATAACAAGAATGGCCAAGGTCAATGTTACAGTCTTGGAAAGTTATGAGCTTCAGAAAAGGATCAGGCTTTCTTAAATACACAAGGTTTGAACTTGTGATTCCATTTCATTTACAGTGCTCAAATCAAACCAACATTTTCCCTTGAATACAAAATCAGACACATCCCTTTATGCACAGATGTAGTCTCAGGCATAAGTTAAACAGTAGAACACTAATTGCTATTCAGTATTCTGAAACTGTTGTCTAGCTTACATAATCACGATTTTTAAAATTGTAAGAGGAAGGAAAGAAATACCACACTAGGAAGGGAGATGTTTAACTCTCAAAGTCTTCTCATTTTTACTTCCCAATATCAGCAATTTCAAATTTTTTATTTTTCATTTCAAAATAATAAAGCTTACTATAAAAAATTAAATAATTCTAAAGGAGGGGGAGAAAGAAACCAAAGAACGCATATGTGTATATGCATAACCAAGGACACAGACAACAGTGGGGAGTGGAGAGGGGGTGTCAATGGGGGGAAAAAGGAGGGACAACTGTAATACTTTCAACAATAAAGATAAATTTAAAAAATTAAATAATTCTAATTTTTTTAGCTTAGAAAGTATAATTCTACTGTAGTTCTCCCTACCAGGGAATATACTGTTAAAAATACAATCTCTGTTTACAATTTTTTGTATAGATATATCAACATCTACTATCTATGAGCTAAAGAGTACTCTTTAAAGCACTATCCACTTTGTAAAGATACATCTATTTTCTAAAGAATGGTGATATTTCTTTAAATAAAGACATTATTTAATTTGGGATCTATATTATATCTAAAGTGCAGAAACCATGTTAGGTAAAAACTGAATCATGTAAGATAGCATTAAGAGAATAATCACAATGATATTTTATGCTTAAAACACTGTGCATTAAAGAAAAATATAAAAATAGCACTGGCTGCTCTGAATTGCAGCATTATGAATAGATTTTAAAGTCTCTTCCACTTTTCTTGAACCTTCAATTTCATAAGATGAAAATGTATTACATTTTTTATTTACATTTATTGTTGAAAATGAATTATTTTAATGAAGGAAAACAAACTTTTAAAAGAAACACAAAAATAAGTGAATGATTGTAACTTTTTATAGTGTCTAAAGAGTTATTTCAAAAAGAAGGAAGTTCTATAGATCGCTGTCCATCAAAATCTAAGGCCAATCAGAGGCTAATGGAGAGCACTGGGTGCTACAGAGAGCAGAGTATTTACATATAAATTGTTTTCGCAGACACGTGACGAATGAGCTGGTAGTGAAGGCATAGCCCAGAAACACAGTGAAATTTGCCTTCAGAGCATATAACGGGCTTTATAGGCATGTAATCTAGGTTGCTTAAAACAATGTTTTGGAACAAGGCAACATGAAAATGGAACCTGCACCACCCCATCAAGCAAAGAAGGCGGTTGTTCCGAGTCTTCAAATGCTCCCCTAAATAACCGCCAGCCCTGCTCCCGGGGAGCAAGGACTCAGTTTTGGTGAGACGGGATTTGTTATTTATAGAAGAAGCCTGGACGCCCCAAACCGTGTCAGTCACTGCGGCGGGGAACTTGCTCCAATTCGCTTTTGGCTGTTGCTTTGAGAAAAATTGTTTTGTGAAAGAAAACGAATTCTTTCCTTTCTGAAAGGATTCTGCTTCATAGGCCAGATGAAAGGAAAATAATACAATTGTTAATAAATAACAATACAAGAATAAACTCAGTTTCATGTACTCACAACTGTAAACCTACTTTTGCCCCACCCTGTATGAATGCGTCCTTAAAAAAAAAAGGTAATTTGACTTCTTCATCTGAATTCATCTTCAAAGATAACACAAAATACAGAAATAAAAATCACCACACTGGGCTATTCTACTACTGATTTATTCATGTCCCAATATCTGGGAACTTGGTTTGATATGCCAAAGACAAGGGTCATACCATTTTCTCCTTTCTAAAGAAAAGTTGTGTGCTGCCCTGGCCAGTGTGGTTCAGTGGTGAGACCATCGGCTCATGGACAAAAGGGTCGTGGGTTTGATTCCCAGTCAAGGGCATGTACCTAGGTGGCAGGTTCAATCCCCAGCCCCGGTTGGAGTCATTCGGAAGGCAACCGATGATGTGTCTCTCTCATTTTGATGTTTCTCTCTCTCTCTCTCTCCCTCCCTCTCTTCCATTCTCTCTAAAAAGCAACGAAAAAACATCCTCGGGTGAGGATTAGAAAAAAAAAAGAAAGACAGAAAAGTTGCATGCTGATTTCAGTGCTATTCAGACTCTTGCTGCTGATAACAGTGTGGTAGTTATTACAACTGTGGAGCTGCACAGCGTGTCTCCTCATCTAGGTGTTCACGTGTTTGCACCTCTGAGGACGTGCACATGCTCAGGCGCAGTCCGCCCTCGGAAGACAAGATGAGACATCGAACGACCTTGATATTCTAGAAAAGGCAGCAAACAGGGGAGAACTGAACACAAATGCCAGGAGTGTATTTTCACTGCTCCCCTTGGCAGTGAATTCCCTGACCCCGAGGGCAGTCATTTCTTCAGCATGTGCTTCATTCATACTTCCGTAACGGCTCGTACCACCGCACATAACAGTTTCTGTTTATGTATCTGACTTCCCCAAAGGTTGGAAACTCTTGGGTCAGATGTGTCCTGTTCATCTTTGTATTTTCAAGTAAACCGAAGTTGGGAAGTGAGTACACCCAGGCTTTTCCAAGGTCATCAACCACACGAATCGAGGTTAGAATCCTAGGCTTACACAAGGTCATTAGCCAAGGTCATTATTTACAGAAGTATGGCACAGACAGAAGGCTAAGGGATATTCTTTATAAGATTCCACTTTGGTTAAAATTTCACTTCTAATAGTGTTTCCAGTTCAGAGCCCAGCACCTTAAACGACATTTAGGATCATGGAGGTGATCTGGAAAAAAGTCATTTAGCTGATTAAAGATCTGAAGAAGTAAGCTAATGGCATTAAAACTCCTCAGTTCATAAAAGAGAAAATGAGGCAGGTGGGAGACAGTAGAAGAAAGAGATGAGGCCGTGCTGTGGGGTGACCCGAGGAACACTGAGGTCCTCTCTACTGACGTCAGCAGCGGCGTCCCCTTCTCCCTAGGGACAGAGAAGAGGGCCCGGCTTTGCTCCCACGAGGACAGCAAGCACGTGGAAATTCCCTGACCCCGAGGGCCGTGGGTCAAATTCTTCTCTGTGAGTGCGACTCTTTATTCAGACCTGACAAATTAGGTGGCTGAAGAACTCACCCTACCAGGATCATCTCGTCCACATTTTCCATAAACCCAAGGATCTGAGACAAATTAAAATCTTGGAAAACAACCCAGCATCCTCTGGGCAGACCGCCGAGGCCAGGAAGCCCAGCCTCAGCCTGAGAGACAGGCAGGAAGAAAAGGGCCCTGATTAGGGTTTCTCTCATCTTCAACCAACCATTCTGACTCCCCTGACATAATCAAAGGAAAGAAATGAAAAGGCGTGTGGGGGGCAATAAATCTGCAAAAAGCAAGACCCTTTTTACTTAAACATGCCTCGGCTCTGCCAGCACTCCGAAGTAGGAGGCAAAATGAAAAACAACCCTGTCACTGACAGCCTTGTTTGAGAGGGGGCTCCTCCCCAGGCTCAGGGTCGGGAGGGGCTGAGACGGGGGAAGGAGAACTGGAAAGAAAAATGGCTTCACAGACACCCAGGGCCTCAGATCTCCCAAGCTTCCCTCTTCCACTCAAGTTCACAGCCCTGAGGGAAATTGGCGGGGCGGATGGGAGCGGTGGGGGAGAAAGAAACAACTTTAAAAGCAATTTGTTTTGCAGTGGATAAAAATTGAGTTCAAAGAAAAAAAGAAAAAAAAAAAAGCAATTTCCCTACAATATACTGTAGTGCAAACACAGGCTACTTTGTGAGATGCTTCTAGAAATCCAGCAGACGGCGGAAGTCCAAAGAGGTCGACAGAGTTAATTACTTATGAGATTCCCCCCACCACGTAAAAACAAACAAAAAAACATTCCGTCCCCTTTCCTGGTCCACCGGAGCAGCCCAGGCCTGCAGCAGAAGCCAGGCCCAGAGCACCTGCGACCTCTGTCTCACAAGCACAGCCAGCGGGATGGCCACCAGCAGTGAGGTCCAGCTGCGCTCACTGATAGCCTCACGTCCCATTTCGTGTCCTTCCCTTTCATGCATCAGTCTCAGGGCTTCCACTGTGAGAGCTGAAAGATCCAGGGGACTGCTCCAAGCCAGTCTGAACAGACAGTGACATTGACCTTCTTTACACCACAGGGTCATTGTGCTAGAAGGCTCCTTGAAATGTGAGCAGCCAACCTGGCGGTCCCCTCGGCTGCCGAGAAGTAAGCAACAGGTGAGGGACCATCTCTCCCTGCAGCACGCTCTTCTAGCCCCAGTGGAAGTGCCTTTGCTTCTTACCTGGGCACACTCCACGCTGGCACACTCTGCAGTGTGGCAGGTCACTCGGCCGCGGTCACACACGCAGAACTCGCAGGCCAAGCCCTTCCACATTTCATCCTGGTACCGCAAGATCCCATTGTGTGAGCAGCTCCCGGCAGGAGACACGCACTCCTCACAGCATCGCCCATGACGCTGAGCCCTTCTCTGACCCTGAGGAGGCAGAAAGAACGGTGAAGGGTGGAGGGGAGTGCTCAGGAGAGCCTGAAAGCATCTGAGCCGGGGCAGGAGGACACAAAGCACGCTACTCTGCTTCCTCCCGCCAAGTCCAGCTAAGGAAGTCCCCTCCTCCTCAGCCCTCCTTCCTGGAAGCAGGTCTGCCACACCTTCATCAAATATACTAAACATTATAACACGTTTGATTCCCTCAGCGGACACCCTGCACTAAGAAATGCATTTCTGAAGTGACCCAGAAGAAAACTTGGAAAATCCAGCCACACATGCTCAGTACCTTTTCACATCTCAGAGGCGGGCAGGCTTGCTTGTGGCAGCGGACCTCACCCCGGTCGCACACACAGGTGGTGCAGGCGTTTTCGCTCCACTGTTCACCGTGCTGAGCAAAGAAGGGGAAACAGAAAGGGGGAAACCGAATGTCACATGTATCAAATAGAAACACAGGCACATAAGACAGGGTTTCTGATTACAGTTTTCAACTGCGCCACATTGATGTACTCTAGAGAAGCGGTATCGTTTAGGTAGCAACAGCCTCTAAGAACAAAGTCAATAACTGTCCGAGGGGGACTCTGGGTTAATTGTCATTCCATTCTCATCCCAAAGACGTGTTGAGGGCCTGCCCTAGGCCAGGCACACAGAAGATGCATAGGAAGACCCTGTCTGTTGGATAACAGTGGTCATTCTTTAGTTCTTTGCCAGGTGACCCAGCTCTCTCTGCCACATATTTATTTCCCAGCTTCCCCCACATCGAGGGCACGGCAGTGTCCCAATCCTAACGGAGAGGACTGACAGGAAGTTTGCTAGAGAGGCAGAGGTCAGGAAGAATATCCTTCTCCCCATGACGAAAAGCCCACTCGTTTCTTCCACCAGCCTTTAGAAATGGTTGCATGAGGATAAGCTGCCTGGAGCTGAGGAGGCCATCGTGGGGACCGGAGGAGACAGGGCAGGAGGCAAAGGCCACATGCTGAGCATGGCAGGGTGGGAAGATCAAAAGGGCTTCGATCCTGGAGGACATCATTGAGACCCAAACTGAGCAACCTTGCAGCTGCCCTACCTCTGGACTTCCTGTTATATGAGACAATACTGTTCTCATTTTAGCTACGTGTAGAGGAGTATTTCTGCTACTTGCTGCCACAATCATCACAACAGACACAGGGGCTATCTCTTCCCTGAGAAACTGATGTAGCACAGACGTGGCTGCTGGATTGGACGCACAGATCTAGTGCATACACACGTCCTTTCCCAGTGAGCTATTTTCATGCAGATTTCACGTGATCCATCTACAATTTGTGGCACCACCCCCTAATACTCAGTTCCAGATTCCCTACTGAGAGTCATAATCCCAATGTCTATTTAGTCTTCCTCAGAGTGGTTGACAAGCAAGAGAAGTAATTGGGTTTATTCTTAATATGCTCTTTGCTTTTGAATAATGTAACCACCTTCTGGCTCAGGTGGGCACTCCTAAAACAGAATATTCAATGATTTATTCTCTTTGCTGAACTGGTTTTTACTTGGTGCCTACCATCTATGAGGCAGTTGTCCCAACTGCCCCAAGAGTATTTTGAAGTTTGCAGGACCCACTGCCCCCAGGGCCCCACCTCCTTCCCTCTCTCACCTACCACTCCACGCCCTCCCCCTCAGGGTAAGGCAAGGGGACCTTATCTCTAAATATCAGTACATAAAATCCAACCGAAGCAGACAGACAACCTAAGTGTAAACTGGTAGTAACCAATGATAGTCCTTTTTTCCCTTCAAGATGTTTGAACAATAAGTTCACCAAGGTTCGTGAACTGGGGACCGCTTGCCAGCATATTCCTTTATATTTCTAATCCTCTCCAGTTTAATTTTTTCATAAAGGCTTTCCATGTAGAAAAGAAAAAAGCCGTTTATGCACTGAGTTACTAATCCTGGCAAAGAATCAGACATGAGGGCAGGAGGTGCCGTGGTTGGGAGCGTGGAGGGCTGATGTGTAAAACACACGTCAGAATACCTCCGTGGGTACAGCAAGGTTACCTGGTACACCTGGCCAGCAGCGGAGCAGGACCGGGAAGAGCACTGCGGGCAGCATTTTCCAGGAGCTCGAACTACAGTTTCATCCTTAATACCCAGAAAAGGAATAATCCATTAAAAGGAAACATTACTAAATTCCACAAAAGTAGGAAAATTGTATTCATAGCCAACTGCATCATGTACCTCAAGCATCCATAAACAGCCACTTCCTCTCGTTTAGTATCTATTAGTAACCTGGTGCTTTGATAAGAATTAGCACTGTACATTCATTAAGTCCCATCCTCTTCTAAGAACAAACAAAAGCGCAAATAAAAACCATAACAATAATAATAGTACTTAGTGTTTGCCAGGCACTTTAAGTGCTTTACAAGGACCTTATCAAGTAGATGCTCTTATTGCCACTTTACAAACAAGAAAAGTAAAGACTGGAGAAGTCATGTGACTCACTCAAGGTCACACAGTGGATCTGGTAACAATAAATTGTCAGTAATGGAAACTCAGAGCGCTAACCATACTTTTTACACCCCTACTGAGTTACCTCTAAATTCAAAGAGAAGGTATCTCTCATACACTACTTCACTGTCCTTTTGCATCCATACATTTAAACATATGCATTAGGGAGGTCCTTAACATGAAAAAAATTAATTATATCTCTAGATAGCTGGGAATAAGTCAGTGCGTATTCACCTCTAACACCCCCACCTCAACCCCAGAATATCAGACCATTTGTCTCTGCTGCCCTAAGAAGAATTTTCACAGCAACAGTCTCCTCATTAATCCCAAAAAGTCAGCTTCTCACATTTGACTCATCACTACAGCCTTCTTGACGGGCAGGAAGATATACCAATTAAAGGCAGGGGAAAGGTGGTGAGAACAAACCAAGATTCAATGAGTAAGAAGTGGTAGATCTTATACAGAGAATACCTAACAATTCTCTTCCTTCTCTTATTAGAAGCAGAAAATGAGATTTTTTTTTCAATTATTATTATGGTTGCTCTCATGTTCATTCTGCAAGAAAAAGAAGGCCAATGTAACTGGGGAGGGAGAGGTGTCAAATAACCTTAATTTTTCTTGGAAAGTTCTGGTCATACTTCAGTAGCTCCTTAACCCCAATGATATATGATGAGTTCAATTAATGTGTTACTATCTAATAGGATTTATTTCAAATACATGAATCACTGTAATTACACTGACAACTGTTTTCTATGCTTTAGATTATTTTATTTCTTTTGATTCTATATGCAAAAGATTATGACCATTGATATTTAATAGAGATGTGAAAATTGGACATGGGTTGAAATCACTGAGCATGTCTTCACCTTAGAAGTCTAGTTTAATGAAATTTCAGTGAGGAATAATATAAAGGTTTATCTGATACCACAGTTTTCAGTACCTTTATTGAAGTAAACAAAACGAACTTATACAACATTAAGTAAACAGGGGACACATGTCACGATCACAAATCTTGAGAAGAAACAGAGTTAGTATCAATCTGTCTGAACCAACCTGGACTAACCCCAAGCACAGCAGCAGAGTCAGCAGGAGAGTACGGGAGGGAGGGATTACTGACACAGAGGCTGGTGCAGGGAAAATCAAGCTTTCCGATACTTATTGGCAATGCCTAATTATATAATTTGTTAACAGAAACAGAAGCTTCCTTCACAAATACAGACCAACAAGGGCAGGAAGGAAAAGCATTTAAGGAGAAAATATGCCAGGATACGAGAGAACTCTATGATTCAGAGGTGCGATGCCATCTGGGCTGGTGCTTTATAAGCTGGACCGGAGAGGCACGTGAGAAGGTGAGCAGCGAGGTGGGTCAGAGACCTGGGAACGGCTTTTTAACATGACTTTTATTGCTGTCATACACCTGGATCCTATCATCCTGGTCTTCTTAGATTTGCTCTTCCAAATGTACAGTTTGACCCAGGGGCCAGCAAACTATGGACTGTGAGCCAAATCCAGCCCACCACCTGTTTTTGTAAGTTCGGTTTTATTGGAACACAATCATATCCGTTCATTTACACATTATCTACAGCGGGCTGTGTGATACAACGGCAGAGTGGAGTAGCTGTTCCCACGGTATGGCACACAAAGCTGGAATTTTCCACTATCTGAAAAAGTTGGTTAACCCCAGGTCTAATATGCAACCTCCAATAAAAAAAAATATATATGTATATGATTAATGTCATTACAGCTTTGGTTCAAAGTACCATTTAGGATATCTTTAATTATGGTTTTCCATATTCCCTAAATAAAAATACTTAAGATAAAGAAGTTTATAGTGTCTCATGGCTAACAGCTCTTGATAAAATATCTTCCCACTATGACACCTCTGAAGATGTAGAAAGAAATGAAACCTCCACCAGGAGTAGAACAGCCCACCTCCTGCCACGGCCAAGAGGAAGGTCCACGGACCGTCAGACACTCTGCACCTTCCTTCGGTTTGTAAGCCTGAACAGGAACAAGAGCGATCAAGTCTTCCCGACTCTCTGTCTTCCTACATCAGACACCACATGGCCTTCATCCCTCCGGTGTGTGGCTGCTGCTATTCGAGGTAGCCAGGGTGCCTCAATATCTTTTTTTCTGCATCTAGTTAGAGCTCATATATTTTTAAAAAGAGTGGGAATGATGTGTGTTGGGGGAGGCAGAGGAGTGATAAAAGGCAGGGGTGAGGGGAGGAGGACGCCCCAAACGTAAAGCATACAGTTGCTGAGAAGACAGAAAGAGCCCTTTGCAGTGGGTAAACTGGGGGTTCTACTTTTTCTTTCATGTGTTCAGAATGTAAGAGGGGTGGGCAGTGGGTTAGGAAAAGATCTGATCTCCGTACAATAGAGCTACCCTACACGAAACTTGCCAGACCCTTGGACCAGGAGGACATGCACATATCTTAGCATCTGGCTGAGGCCCCAAGAAGGGGAATTAGCCAAGGGCAGGCCTCTTATCCTCGTAGCTTTCAAGCAGTGGGTATGGGTAGATTTCTCCTGATCAAGGATGAGTAAACAGAAAGAAAGGAACTTGGGGGAAAAAACCCTGAAGAAAATGTGAAAGGAATAACATTCTGAAGATTCAGACAGCAGATTTCTGAATGCTATATACTACATGATCTAAGAGAAAAGATTTAAAAGCAGTCTTGCAATTTCAGTAAGATGTAAGAAAATGCAGTCTTTATTAAATAGAAGCAGGAAGCAATAAAAAACGAATAAGCATTGGGATAAAAAATAGATGAACCAATGATAGGAGAAATAAAGAAGAATCAAAACAAAATTAGTGTGAAATCTTCAAATTAAAGTAAGTACTGGAGGTAGTAAATACAAACTCAAGAGGCTCTGTCCATAATGCAGGGGAAAGACAAAAAGTGAAAAATGACAAGAAAGAAAATGATTGATAATGAGGGGGAAGATAAGGGAGCAATCTCAGAATCATGGGTGTTTCTGGAGAAATGAGAATCACTAGAACAAATATGATTAATCAAAGCCATAACCAAAGAAAACATTTCAAAAACTGGAATGCAGACTGACGGGGCTTCACAATATTCTAGGCAAAATATGTGAAAAGATACCTCGCCTAGAAATGTCTGGAAAAATGTTTGAATTATAAAGATAAAGAAACCCTGCAAGAATCCAACAGAGAAACTGGATGAATATAATGGGATAGAAAGCAGACAGACCTCCATGGCACTAAATTCCAGAATTCAATGGAAAGAAGACTATAGGGCTAAGGTGGAAAAAGAATATAATCATCCCAAATTTTAGACCCTCCCCACCTTCACGAATATAGACAACAAGAAAACGATTCTCAAATACTTAGTGGCTCAGAAGAAAAAATATCCAAACATGAAGTTCAGCCTACGCAGATTAATCAATATTGGGAGTGAGAAAAAGATAGTATTAAAAAACTGGTGGTGACATCATCAGGAACAGCGCTCATCAGACCAAAGAGCCCATTTTAACGAGCCCACAAAAATGTGGACGGGTTGTAGCTCTTTTCAGGAGGCATCTGAACAACAGTTGAGAGAGCAAGCAATCTCAGTATTTACATTCCTCACTAAGAGAACAGCTCCTTATTTGAACATAAGAAATTTCTCCTTTCATCAGAGATAATCACCAACTTCTAAAAGGTAATTATAACTATGCAAACAAATAAATGTATCCACATTTGCCTACCAAAAATTGAAACGAGTTACCAAAAATATCTACGTCTTGTGGTCTTTTTGAATGATGAAAATATGGATGATCATTTTCTTTTGTGCTTTTCGCCTTTTTCAAGCTTTCCTTAATGAATACAAATTCTTTTTATAATTAAAAAACTGTGTATTAAAAATCAAAATTTTCTACAGCTCAAGACCTGGTAAAACATTTTTTTTTCCTGATGAATTTGTGGGGTTTTTAAACTATTTAATGAGTTAATATATATACAGTTGGCCCTCGTTTATCGCGGTTAATCAGTTCCAGACTCTACCACGATGAATGAATTTCCGCGAAGTAGGATTCTTTATTTACATGCAGTCGGCCCTCGCCACTTCGCGCTCCGACATCCGTGACTTCACTCTATCGTGGTTCGCGAAGGGGCGAGGGATGACTGTAAAATAATTATAATCATGCTCAATGATGTGAGCAACTGTCGTGATTATTATTCTACACATGCTATGAAAGTCGTCATTTAGGAGGCAGTACAGCATGATGGTTAAAATGACAAGTCGGGCGTGGTCTGCTGAGGTTGTGCCACAGAACTGCCTAAGCTGGAAGCCCTGACACTTCCTGACGCAGCACCCTGAGGAAGCTACTCGCTGCTCTGCACCTCAGTTTTATCTACTGTAAAATGGGTTGATGATAACAACTCCCACTTCATAGGGTTGTTATGAGGATCAAGTAAAGACTTTAAAACTAATTTCTGGTACATAATAAATGCTCAAAATGTGGTGATGATAGATGGTGGTGATAATATTTCTATTGAAAGCACTAATTCTACGGCATCTCTTTACACCATCAGACATCCAATATTTACTACTGATATTAAAAAGTAGTTCTAAATAATCTGACAGTGGCTTTTTAAAAATTATGTCGTGACGAAAAGATAGACTGAATGATGCAAGAGTGATTAAAATCAGCCTATTTCCAAGACTTTCGAATGCTTGCATATCAATTAGCTCTAAAGTACCGAACAAAATTCCACCTTTTTAAACAAAGCAGACTATACATGCTGGAAGCTACCATTTGAAGCCAGAATTTATATTTAATGTTTCTGAAAATGGGAAACAGTAATTTCAATGATTACAAAATCTAACCCCCTAGTATGCATCCCATGGTTACGTTTTTAAAGATTTAAAGAAAAGGGTCACAGTCTGGCCGATGTGGCTCAGTGGTTGAGCGTCGACTCATGCACCAAGAGGTCACCAGTTCAATTCCTGGTCAGGGCACATACCCAGGTTGTGGGCCAGTCCCCAGTGGGGGGCATGTAGGAGGCAGCCAATCCATATTCTCTCTCATTGATGTTTCTATCTCTCTCTCCCTCTCCCTTCCTTTCTCTCTAAAATCAATAAAGAAAAAAAAAGTTACAAAAGAAAAAGGAAAGGGTCACAATGTGCTATTTCCTCCATCCCTCCTCCCAACTCCTTAATTGTAATGGTGGCAAACTGCTTAATGATCCTTCCTTCGTGAGGGGACTAGCCCTGGAATGTGTCCATCAAAATACCTCAACACTACAGTATCCTCCTAACATGCGATATTGTGCAGCTCTACCAAGAAGGCCATTTGTAATCTTAGAGCTGGGATGAGACTTTGCGATGAACCGGGAGACGTGACGGAGCGTAGCTGGTGGAGTGTGGGTAGCACAATCTAGTCTTTCAATTCGATATGTTTTCCTTTTAGCTGGCATTTAGTACTTCTTGTCTAATTGCCTTTTGTCTGCCTTTAAAAATATTGCCCAACTGTCACAATATGCCATGTTATTGATTTTGTTTTATTTGACACAAAGTACTGCTCTGTATCAACTGAATGTTGGCTTCCAGCTTTTCCTTGGATCAAAAATGAGCTATTTTTTCACTGGAGGCAAACTCCTTTCGTGGTTATCTGTCAACTGCCAAGAAACCTCTGTAGGAGCCTCTGGAAGAGTAAAAAACTATAAAATATCATGTATACTACATTTATTTGCAATTGATTTTCTTTTTTAAATTTGTGTGACGAGCCTAATGTTTTGAAAATCAGATCAGCTCTAAATGAACAATAAGATCCCACTAATTTAAACTACCCCAGAGAAAATCCTTTGATAATATGAATCATTATCTTATCAGAATTAAATAGTATGCATCTCAATAATCATGTCTAAAGACATGCACATGTCTTCAAAAAGCAGCACATACCTCTGCATTGACAAACAGTAACAAACCTGGTCAATATTACCGAATTTTCCAGATGTTAAGCTTGACATTTTGGGGACATCTGGTGCAACTGGGGCGGGCAGCTTCCTTTTGTGTACCCTCAAGGCTCAGTTTCATAATGTAACAATTAGCCTAAATGGCTGGTAATTAGACCTATCTGTAGCTTCTCAGGGTAAAAGCAACGTCTCAGCGGTGGTCTCCAAAAGTGTAAGGGAAACAAAACAGCCTCGACTTCTTGTTCCTAAACTTCTGAGGCCTGCCTGACGACCTCAGGAGGGACTCCAAGTCCTGTACAGTGATGTTATAGTCTGTGAAGGATCCATTCTGAGGCCGTCTTCCTTACCTGGTCACAAAACAGAGGCGGACACTGAGCTGTGAAGCACTGGGTGACCCCGTCTCGGCACACGCATTTGGCACACCGACTCAATGGCCAGTCCTCCCCATCCTGAAACACACGGCCTTCGTAGGAACAGGGTTCTGGAAGGTCAGAGAAATAAAAGTTACTGGGGGGATGGTACTTGCTGATCCCAGGGCTGACTACATGGGTGTGTGGCCAATGCAGCCACATGGGGTCCCGTGGTCAGGGCCCAGAGCAAAGAAGGGGGCCCTATTCTTAGGGGTTATCGCTTTGCAGTCATTGTGTGGAGTTCTTAATAACTCGGAGTTTTGTAGGTGAAGTCCAATGAGACAATGTAGCATGCACTGGGGGGTTAGGGCCTCAACTGGTGCATAGTCCCACCTCCCACTGTGTCCTTGCCTTTCTGGGGTGAGTTCTCTGCCTCCTGCTCCCACAGCCACACCCACTGAACGCTGCCACCCTCCACCACAGCGGGGCCTGGGTGCGGTGCCAGGGGAGTGCGAGTGACCTAAGCACCAGCTAGCAGTGTGGGGTCCAGGGAGCTCATGGAAGTCTCCACCCACCCAGCAAGCATCTCCACACCTGAGAGAATATGATATTAAATAGTAAATTGAAAACATGACAGGTTAAGAAAGTCCACAGAGAAAAGAAAAAGCATCTCCGCACCCTGGCATTTTGCACAAGGGGCCCTGAACATTTTCATTCTGCACACCACCCAGCAAACGACGGAGTTGGCCCAGGCTGATCTTCCAATCCGTCCAGACAAAATGCTTCCAATGTGTCTTTATCATGGAGGACCAGCAAGAAAACCTCCTAAAATGTAAGAAAGGATCCCACAGACTCAGACTGCCCATTCCCCACTCCACCCCTAAACCCTGTTGTTCAAGTATTGTTATTTGCAGGGTTATTTGACCTAAAGCAGCTGTCAGTCCTTTTCTGGTGGGTGACTTCTGAAAGGCAGGAGGCAAGCTTTCTACTTCCATCATTTCCTAACATGCTTTTTAATCCCTGAAATAGCTCTCCAAGGTAAGAGATTGCCAGAAATGGAATAACTGGGGATCAGAAAGAAACCAGGGGTCTTTTTAAAGGGAGAAGGCAAGAATAGAGTATAGCTTCCGGTGCCATTAAGTAAAAAAATATTTTTAGCTATTATAGTCAAGAGAGAACATAATGTAGCAATGACGACAATTCGCATTTATTGTGAAGTATATACTACTTAGTTGTAAAAATGGAAGGGGACATATATCCGTAAATGTAATAAAAGTGGTACTTGGACCAAGAATGAATTCCAAGGAGAGGGTCTGGAAGTGTCCCTGGCTTGCTGAACTGTGCCTGGGTTTGTAGGCAGGCATAATCTCCACAGCGCAGATGCAATAAAGACAAATGAAATACCTGCTTCCTGCTCTGCGTGCCTCGGAGAAAGATGCCATGTCATCTCAAAGGCCAGCCAGCAGAATTAGGACCGGTGATCTACATGCAGAAGTGATTTGTTCACTCTTCTCTCTGCCAGGAGGCAGGAGGAACTACCTTGGCCTTATGGAATCACATCAAAGGATCTTGCCCCTCCTCCCTGTGCTTCTCAGGAGCTATGAATGCAGAGGGATGCTTCTGGCCGAGGCAAAACAGATAAATCGGAGACTTGCAGAATCCCGAGTTTGGAATGGAGCTTAAAGATTTGTTCCAACCTCACTCTCTGCAACATCCCTTCCTGCCAAGTACAAGGCCCAATCTTGTTCTAATAAGGAATGGGACTGGGTTTCTCTGAACCGCACTGAATGTGACATAGAAAAGTTGGGATGCCACGAGGTGAAGGCAGAGGGTCTCTTTCTGCAAGCTCATACTCACTCCCAGGGCCCACACAGATAGGGCAGCAGCTTCCTTCCGGGATGAGTTCCAGCTCCTGGTGTCCACACAGCAGTGGCGGGCAGGGCTGGGGGCTGCATCGGACTTCCCCATGCACGCAGGAGCACACACTGCACAGGGAGGAGGCCCACTCTGTCCCATGCTGGATGTCGGGGGGGGGGGGGAGGAAAAAGAAGGTTATTGCCAGAATATAGGCTTTCATTTGGCCAAACACAAACCAACCTTCTCAAATGAGGGATGGAGCTCAGGAAAGATGGAAGCAGACTCTAGGCTTGAAAGGTTAAGACCAGGGTTTGCAATGTTCCAGGTCTAAACACTAGCTTTTATTTTCTTTTTATTTCCCCTAAGATTTAGATTTTAAAATTTCAGAAAAGCACAAAAAGAAAATAAAAATTACCCAATCCCATCACTTAAAAAATTCTATAAAGCCCAAAGTAAAATGCACACACTTACACATGCATCTACTTAATATTTTATAATGGTTATATTGTTTTCAATAGCTCTCTCACTCTGATTCCCTCCCTCCCTTCTTTCCTTCCTTTCTTCCTTTCTTTTTTGCCTTTGTTTTTTTTTTTTTTTTCACCCTGATTAGTTCCCAAATTTATTCATATGCTTTCTCCCCTTCTATCCATCCTCCCTCTCTTCTTCCCTCCCTGCCCCCTCTCTCCACCGCAGTTCCAATGACCTCATGGCCCTGGGGAAAGTGTGATAGCCAGCAGGAGGCATCTGCTCCATCCAGTTCTCCCACAAACTGCAGAGCCAACTCATCTCCTGTGAGAGTGCCCATCTACACCCAGAGAATGTTCCTAATCCACTTTAGACTGGGATACAACATTTCCAAAGCTAGCGTTGTACAGGTGGTCTGACCGAGCTGTGTTTTGAATTGCCACATGAGCACCAAAAGTATCTACATGGGCCACTCTCAGATGTGATAGAGAGTAGGAGGGGGTGTACCCTGAATGTAAAAAGCTACAAATATGTTGATTGCTTAGGGAAATAGCTGTCAAAATATGTGGCAGAATAAAATAATGGTGGCCTTTTACAAAATGGAGGGAAAAAATTAGCTTAATGAATGAAGTTTGCCTCCTATAACATTTTCTTAAATATTGGAATCTGTTTTCCTTTGCCTCTGTTAAATGTAGCATATGATGATATTTGATTCAGCACAAATCATTACAGAATTCTATTAAAAACATCACACATTCCCCCATGTGCTCAATCACCTAATATATTCTGGGGATAACAACTGTGTCACTGAGAAGCACAGGAAATGGAGTCCTTTTGCTTCTCCACAAGCCAGCAACCAGAATAATTATTCACCTCTCTCAAACACACACCGAAAAACTCTGTCTTACCTAAGCAAGTCAGTACCTCTTTACTCTGCAAATTGCTGCCACGCTGCAAGCACTCCAAATCTGACGTTTTGGAATGACTAATAATAACCTGCGCTATTATTGTAGCAATGATAATAATAGGTAGTCACAGACATTTAATTATTTGGGAACCAAGTCCTCACCTTACCGTCATGAAGATTACTGTCCCCTAGGTGGACTTACTGGGAGCACAAGGGGGCAGTAATGCAAGTAATGTGCTGAGTCAGACCAAGCCAGGATTTCCCTGGATGCTGCTCTGTTCTTGGATCCCAGCTCAGCTCTGCCTGCTTTGGGAACTATGGGTGAATGACTTAATCTTTCTGAACCTCAGCTTAGAGGTAGCTTGTTAAAGAGCCAGCAAGGGGGTGGCAGGTAGAAGGTGCTCAGTTCTCTCCCCAGTTTCCACTGCATGAGCTCATGGCCTTGCTCCCCATTTTCACACCTGTGTGCCAACTGTGATGGTGGGAATGGATGCACAGGCCAAGACCAAGTCCTCTCCCATCAATTTTCACTTCTGCTATAATTAAATACGAAATTTCAAGTTTAGTACAGCATATAAATGGGCAAGCCCACAACTTGCTCGTAGGGACAACTGACCTTTATATTTTGAAAGGCCTAAGCATAAAAGCAAAGGAAGAAATGATAAGAGAAAAACTGACAGGTTCTGATGAGTTAAAATTTTTAAAGTCTGTAAAAAAAATACATTATGAACAAAATTAAAAGGCAAATGGCAAACTGATTTAAAGGTTGCAAATTATATAAATTAGAAAGAAACTCTGGTATATAAAAGCACTGACAAGCAATAAGAAAAAAACCTCAATGGAAAAAAATGGCAATAAGCTTATAGAATACTCAACTCTCTTAATTGCAAAGAAATATTAATTAAAATAAAATTGGATATTATTTAAAACCAGGTGTGGGAAGAGTTAAACGTCACAGTGGTTAGTGCTGGTGAAGCAGTGGCGTGAGCTGCTCCTACACAAAGCCTTCCTCACTGTGCCACCTGGAAGCTCAGCCAGGTGGGGCCTCTGCTGGCTGTGATATTCCCACTGGGTTTACCATTAGATACAGACACTTTAAAATTGATTTAATAACAGCCAGAGATGTCACAGCTTCAATACTCAAAATCTTCAGATGCTTTGACCTACTAATTTCACTTTTAAGAAGTTATATGAAGAAAATGACCAATGATATGCATAAAAGTTTAAGTACAAGAAATTCCATTTCACTGTTCTTTATAGCGAAATTAGAAATATTTTAGTGAAAACTAGAAGCTACCCAAATGCCTAATAATAGGAAATCATGTTCTGCAAAAGTATGCTAGGGGACCATTTACGACATAATATTATATTTTAAAAAGTAAGATATAAACTGTATACACAGTATAATTACAACTATGTAAAAACATGTCTCTATCTATCTGTCTGTCTATCTATGTATCTATCCGTCTGCTACCCACTCCCAAAAAAACTGAAAGAACAGTAACAGTGGTTTTTAGAGTTTGAGGATTACTAGTGGATATTTTTCTCTGCATTTGTATACTTTTCTATTTTCCAAATTTTCATCAATAAACATATTTTTACTTTTGTCATCAGAGAGCAAATTACTGTTTAAAATATCTAAAGAATCAGTTATAGCCCTGGCTGGTTTGACTCAGCGGTTAGAGCGTCAGCCTGCGGACCAGAGAGTCCTGGGTTCGGTTCCCGCTAAGGGCACGTACCTCGGTTGCAGTTCGTCCCCAGCCCCGGTTGGGGGGTCGTGTGGCTGGCAGCCACTCAATGTGTCTCTCTCACATTGATGTTTCTCTCTCTCTCTTCCCCCTTCTCTCCCTCCCGCTCTATCTGAAGATAGATGCAAAAATGTCCTCAGGTGAGGATTAAAAAAAAAAAAGAACCAGTTATATATCTGAAGTAAAGTAACATTTGAAGTCTGCATGTAAAACAACTTGAAGTGAACTTTTTTATTCTATTACAAATTAGGAGATTGCTTCTAAACATCTAGACATTTCACTTCATCAAAACAAGAGGTGGTTTTTTTTAACACTAACTGTCATTTCTTAAACATTCACCACCACACCACCTTTCAGGCAGAGACCACAAAAATTAATTATAATAACAATCTGCCAGTCACCAAAACAGTTTCATCTGTAAAATGAGAGGGCTGTGTTCACTAATCTCTTCAGTACTTTCCAACTCTCTAATGATGCGAATCTATTATCTAACTCAGGAGACATAAAACTGAGCAGGGGATTCTCCCTTCACCGTAAGCTGGAGAATTGTGGGAATAACAGAACATTCGGCAGGAAGGCTGCAGCGCTGGATGTCAAAGCCACAGAACAGGCGCCAGATGGTGACCCAAAGAGCACAGGGTAAAGGAATTACTCCCCCCTCTGACTCAGGGAAAAGTCAGAGAAGTCCCCTCCTTTTCATCTCCTATTCCTATCCCTAAGACAGTGATACCTCTCTCACCCAGGGGAGTCTGGAGATCAAGGGGTTCAGCACATGCTTATATATAGAAAACATTTCAGTGCTCTATATACCTATTTACAAAAGCCTCATTATTATTATTTTTTATAAACACTGTAGCAGCATAGAGAGCTTTGTAAAATCAAGGAATAACAGCTGTACAGTGCAATGCTCCCACAAGACCGGGGTTTAGCTGTGCCATCTTAACCTCATTAATGCTTTTAGAAAACCTGAGTTTTTGACACCGGGCGAAAAGCGCATTCTGCAGACAACATCTTAGATATATTCTTCTGCACAGCCAACTAGCAACTCCGGTTGGCTGTTGACATAAGTCCAAAGGAAAGATAAGGTCATAAAGTATTTGCCTGGCTTACTGTCAGAACAACGAAATAATTTTTATCCATATAATTTGTTCCTGTTATGAAGTTATAGAGTAGAATATTAAATATCTGGGCATGTTCAGTGCATATTATAATTACATCCTCTAGGTTGAGAAGAACAAGTCTGCAGATTCAATATCCCCCCCCCCACACACACACACACACACACAAATTAGTCTCCTTTTAGCCTCACAGAACAGGCAAAGCAGGCCGACTTCTCCCTCCGTCTCCTCTATTCAACCCATGTGGGCACCAGGGTGTTCCCACCTGCCACCTCCTTTTCTAGTGAATCTTCAAGCATTCTTTTCTCAGGCATGACATTATCTGGTGCTGGTAGAAATTAGTGCAGAGGAAAAGCAAGGGGAGTAATGGCCCTTTCCCCTCTCTTTCACAAGCTAATTTGTGGGGGAAAGAACTGGGAGAAGGCATTCCAACACTCTTTAGAAAAACATATTTCAGGCTTGTCTCCCTGTCTGGTTGGCAAGGCTGGGCAGAGATCCAAACGCTAATTTGAAGGGATAGCTTTGGGGAGGTCATGGATGAAACAGTCCCCCAAATGCTGGCTGTAATGAGCCCACGTAAAACTGTCAAATAACCTGAAGTCAGCCAGAAGGCTCGAGTGTTTTCCTCACTCCAGGGAAAATGTTGGGACTTGTCTTGACTCGCTGGAATGCCAGTTGTATAAGATGCTGCCTACCCTGCAGGCAAAGGAGGTTCTCCAGAGGGGCCAGGCTGCTTCCTCAGAGCATGGCCTCCTCATGCTGCCCTGAGCTCCACCGTCCTCGACTCCCCTTTGTTTCAACCCTGATCTCTGAGGACACTTCCACTGTTTCCTCTCCTGCCACACATTCTGTCCGAAAGCCTCTTCTAAATCTCTCTTAGGGGAAAGATTTCACTGCAGATCACAGTTCCAAAGTTCTGAAAAGACCAGGCTATTTTATAGCTACTGGGAGAGAGTCTCCATAACCCGCCCTATGGGATGCAACCCGGAGGCTAGAGAGGATTACTGCTGTTCCCGGGGAAGGAAAGTGCTCTGGAAACTGCTTACCAAGCAAACTGAAACAGGGAAGGGAAGGCTCCAAGATTCAGGGAAAAAACCTGTGATGCAAGTGACAGGGTGAGACTCGGAGCAAACCCAGATAAGCTTTCAGAAAATACATAAGAAGAAGGATTTGGCAAGAATCTAGAGGAAGGAAAGAAAGGAAGAAAGGAAGGAAGAACAGGAAGACTAGAAACATAGCATTTTAACTTTATTAAGGCTAAAATTAGAAGATTTGTCTTGACTTAAAAATAAATCATTCTTCCATCTCTGTTTGAAGAAGTAAAAGTAGACCACCAGAGAGTGTTCTTCTTTCAAACTACAGTTCCTTAAATACAGCCCTTTCTCAGTTACATCAGTACCAGAAATATAATTACAACATTTTCTGAGGGAGTGTATTTTGAAAGTCGCACATGGGGAAACCGTGCGTGGGTATGTTCTTACCCAGTTTAGAGCTTTGCATGTGATGTCACAGCAGAAGGTGTAGACTGCAGGGGAGGTGGGCGGAAGGAACACTTTCTGAACTCCCCCCAGAGAAGTAGGCCAAGTGGATTTCCAACTAACCCATCAGCAGATCTGCGGTCCTAGAACTGCCCAAGCACACAGGCACTTGGTCAATGTCCCATGCCCTTGGGACAAGTCCATGGATAACGAAAGGGATTTACTCATTGTTTGAGTCCTCCAGTCATCGATGTTTACTGAACATCTACTCTGGGAAAAGTTCAGTGCTAAGTGCCAGATTAAGTGGAAGGCAAGGAAGATCACTCTAAAGATATAAAAAATGTCAGTGTGCTCAGGCCTCTTAAATCAAGATAGGAAGGCCCTGGCCAGTTCAGCTCAGCAGTTAGAGCATCAGCCCACAGACAGAAGAGTCATGGGTTTGATTCCGGTCAAGGGCACGTACCTCGGTTGTGGTTCGATCCTCGGCCCTAGTCAGGGTCCTGTGGGAGGCAGCCAGTTGATGTGTCTCTCTCACATTGATGTCTCTCTCTCTCTCTGTCTCTCACCCCCCCCCCCTTCCCTATCTATCTGAAAGTCAGTGAGGGATATCCTTGGGTGAGAATTAAAAAATAAATAAATAAAAATCAAGCTAGGAAGATTGCACATGCACACAAATATAACATGAAAGAGCAACTGATAAGTGTCACTAGAGAGGTCCATGCAAAGATGTATTAAACTTGGATCTCCCATGTCCCTGGTACCCGCTCTTATTTGAGATGTCTGATTTAACCCAGATCCTGATCTTATTTTGATCATATGGGCTCCTTCACCTGAATGATTCAGCTTGGTGTTTTTTACCTTGAACCACCCACTTATCTCAATCATTATGAACTGGCATTATTTCCATCACCAATCTGCACCGCAACACACCTTCCATTTCACGGGGATCCTCTTCTGTGGCGTGTAAACCTTACATCACCCAACATCACACAGACTGGATCGAGCAGCACCGGGTGATATGCTATGAAGACATTCCCAACACAGATCCTGCCCGGGTGCCTTTCAGCAACACATTGTGCAGAGTGAAAGAGTGGCTTCCTTGGGCAATTAGGAGACAGTGACTCACGTGAAGTGATCCCGTCCCGTGGGGACAGCGCATTGTACTCGCTGACTTTTAGGTGCGCACACTGAATAGCAGCCCAGACTGGATATTATCAAGTCCTGCTAGCCTATCTCCCTCCTGAATGGGCAGAGACACTACCTTGGAGAAAGTTCTGTATCAGGTGGCGGATGAGGATTAAAGCAAACAGCCTCTTTCCATCACATTCAACCTCACCTGCTGGCTCGGGGAACACTTAGGTATGAGGAAAGATGAACTAACTGTATCCACTGCATTTTCATAACTTTTGTTATAAACCCTGCAATGGTACTTTTAATCAGTGCTTCATATCTCAAAATTAATCCTAAAGGATCTGAAATGCGAAAGTATAATAAAGGAACGTTAGGACCGATTTCTAGTACTATGATTCTAAGTGGGGGTAGCTGAGCATTTTGCCCCTTTGAGGGAATTTGGTCACGCCTGCAGACATTTCTGATCTTAGGACTGATGTGGGGGTGGCTACTCTCATCTAATGGGTAGAGACCAGGGATGCTGCTAAATTTCTTACAATGCATAGGACAGCCTCCACAACAAACCTTAAAATGTCAATGGCCCTCAAGTTTAGAAACTCTACCCTAAGGGAAAGAGCCCTGAGTTAGGAGTAAGAAGACCAGGGTTCTAGGCCAGGTTATGCCTCTTATTAACACTACGGCACTGGGCAAGTACCTTAAGCTCTTTGCAATTCAATTTTTTCATCTTTAACACAGGACTATTAATATCTGCTCCACTCACCCACTCAGGGCTGTATGTAACAATCAAAATAATTGTTTGTGGTATACAAAGATGAACTGGCACTTTCATTATTTAGCATCACAACTTCTTCAACATCCACATTCTCAGTCTACCCTTTATACAGACACAAATTCAATCTACATGTATTTACATAGGGCCTACAGAATCAATAGGACAGTTTTAATCTTATTCAAGAAACCCAAATGCCCATGGAAAGTCAAATGAGCTTCCGGTCCTCCACAGCCCAGACAAAGGGGAAAAACCCTCTCTTGTCAACACAAGGTTAGCATTCAGCTTTCCTTTGTCAATGATCTACAGAGAGAATCAACCATGGGTCAGAAAACACTTACCGCATGGATTTTCTTTTCATGATGGCAAGATCCAGGCGTCCTGGACACACACTCGGGGCAGCACTGGCTGGCAGCTATTCGAAGCACTTCTCCCTGCGCATTTAAAAACAGCTCAGTGTAAAACAGCGGCAGCAAACCGTCACAATGGCTCTTTGCACCCAGAGCCATCTCGGATTCACTAAATCTCACGAGTTTCCCCGGGTGACAACAATAGACAGGATAAACCGAATAAACTAACAAAAAGGATTCTCTCTGTCAAGATGAGCTTCTCTCAAAGATAAAATGAACCCCCTTGTGGAAGCAATTTCCTTGGAAATTGTCTATGTCTTTTCACATGGAATGAAGTGAAGAATTTTATTCACTAGAAATGCTTCATCTGAGTGCCACATAGGAAAAGCAGTGAGGGTGAGAGAAGAACTAGATCTTGGCTGGGGTAGAGGTGAGGGGTGGCCTCAGAGCTGGTGGCCACAGGTCTTCCAGGTCTATAGAGGCCTGATGCAGTCGGCAGCGGGGAGCTGAGGTTCTGAGTTCATGTTCACCTGGGACACGGAGTAGAAGGCACAGACGGAAGGGCAAAGCTGGGAGAGGAAACAGCATGTGTACTGTGGAGAGCTGGTGGAATTCATCGGACCTGGGAAAGGTCTACGTTGTTTTTCAAGGCTTCTATAATTTCATTGGGTTTCCTAATAAGATGTGATACTATCAAGGGAATGCGCGGCCACGTGACACCCCAGGGTTTATTGGGAAGTTATCACATTAACTAACCATTCATTTATCTAAGAGTTGTTAAAACTATGGAGCAAAGAGCTAATGTTTGTCTTTTGGAGCCAGTGATTCTCCCATTAGATCCTCTGCTTCATCTTGTTCCTGCACTATATATATATCTCAGCATTTCCTCAAGACTAAGGATGCGGCAGAACAGGCAACAAGTGATTTTGGTCAAAAATGGTAGGAGATCCTGCGTTAGCCAGGAAATCATAACTTGTTCATAGAATAAAAGTCTACAAAGAATTCAGCTGATGCCCGGCCAGTGTGGCTCACTGGTTGAACGTCGACCCATGCACCAAGAGGTCGCCGGTTCGATTCCCAGTCAGGGCACATGCCCAGGTTGTGGGCCCGATCCCCAGTGGGGGGCATGAGGAGGTGGCCAATTGATGTTCTCTCATTGATGTTTCTATCGCTCTCTCCCTCTCTTTTCCTCTCTCTCTAAAATCAATGACGAAAAAATATTTTAAAATACATTTAAAAAAAAGAATTCAGCTGTGAGAATGAAAAATGTGTGTGTGTGTGTGTGTGTGTGTTTCCTTGTTATTTTTGGCTGCTTGTATTTTAAAAAATTGTGCCTACAAGAGAATTGTAATTTTATATAACTATATTCACAGGAGAAATGGGACTACAATCTTATAACTGTTAATCCATAAAACAGATAAATACACCGGTAGCGGTAATCACTAAATTCTTCCTATTTGCTTGATAAAGGATATACTTAACTATGAGATTTTATGAAATTCTACATACTATACAATGTTAATGACTTTTCATAAAAGTGCCCTCTGAACCCCAAGAAAAAACTACACTACAATTTCCACTAAGACAGTAGAATGTAGAAACTCCATTAGCCTAATTTGCACTAAGAATTTCATACAAATAGAAAATGAGATAAACCAAGTGTTTCTATTCTAACATGGAAGCAGGGAGCAAGGGAGAAAGGCAGGTCGAATGGGAGAGTTCAAGGGATATTACACACTCCCATATTCGTTTTCTTTGTTTTACACAGAAACTGATTTTCAGATTTGGCCGTCAAAGTTCATCTCATAAATGTAATATCCCTTATTTGTGAATGGCCGTGGAAGGGTCTCCATCTTGAGTCTATCTATTGAACTTCTGGTTGAACCTGAAAGGTTATTTGGAGCTAAAGGAAGAGCAAAAAATGTTGCATGTGGGTGCTTAGAAAAGGAGAGATGGGGTTCTTGCTACCTGGCCATGTGACCTTGCATAGCCATGTGAGCTGTGGGCTACATGGAACAACAGGCCTATGGCTCCTCCAGGCTTTGCACTGAGGAGCACTGGGAAGTGGCTGCATGGGCAAGAGACATCAATGAAGATTGCTGGGGGAGCTGGGCAAGATTACTTGCGGAGGATCTAGAAGAACCAATGGACAATAATTATTATGATCATTTGATAATCATAGTTAACACTTATTGAGTACTTAGGATAGCCAGGTACTCTTCTAAGCCTACATGTGTATGTATATATGTATGTGTGTGTGTGTGCGTGCGTGTGTGTGTGTGTATGATTTAATTCTCACAACAACTTGGTTAGGTAAATACTATTATCTGCATTGAGGTTTGCAGCTGAAACCCCACCCCATGTAATAATACGGTGTTCCTTTGCATGGCACTGTCCTCTCTACCTATCTGTTCTCCAGAAATCCTTACAAGAGGATTGCTTCTGACAGGACAGAGTTCTAAATGCCTGTTCTCTTTTTCTCAATCTTTCTCTGTCTCTGTCTCTATCTCTGTGTCCCTACCTAGCTTGCTATCCTATATCTACATCTATAGGATGTAGATATAAAATCTATTATACAGGATATAGGATGAATAAATAGATACATGCATACATCTATTAAAATTGCCATCGGCACTGGTTTATTTCCAGTCCATCCTAAGCAAAAAATAAACACACAATACGAACCCACTAATAATAATAATGATAATTCATAATAATAATTTAGTTTAGGGTACGATAGGGATTCATTAACTTGTGCCATGACTTAATGTAAATATACTACAGCAGATTTGAATAACAATTCATGCTACTGAGAAACACAAAGGAAAACTTAAAAGCAAGATGGTGGAGTAGAAATTACGTTGGGTCATTAGCCAGAGACTAAGGTTCTTGTCATGGCTGTGCCACTTACTACCTCTGTGTCTTTGAGCAAAGGTTAAACCACTAAAAGTCTGTTTCTTTGTCCATAAAATAAGAAAGTCTAAGTGAATTCTAAAGGCCTCTTGTAGTTCTCTCATTCTGTGATCTATTTTATTACTTAAAATAAAGAACTCAAAGGCCCTGGAATATACTTACACGCTCTTGGAGTTGAAAGTTTCTTACGGTTGGATCATCGGGTCCAACCCCAACCTTCTCATTACAGAAAAGGCACCTCCTTAGAGTTCACGCTGTCTAATTATGTCATTAATCAATTTCCCAATCACTCCTTCATAGTCACTCAATAAAGACTTGACACCTGGGTCTCACTTCTTCTCAACCCTGTATCTGGAGTTAATTCTGGACAACTTCAATGTCCATGGAAGTGACTAGTCTAACATTCTATCCTTTTATATTCTTAATCACCGCAATTCAAATACTCTTCACCTCTACTTCACTTGAGTTTGCCATGGTCATGGTCAACCTTAGGTTCTGTCTCCACTCCAAATTATTCTATACCAGAAGCTTTCAACTCTGAGCCTCCTAGTCTTTAACTCTCTCTAACCCTCACTCCCACTCATCTCACATCCTTCAGGGAGATCTTTGAGCACTTCTTTTCCTTGCAGTCATTCAGCCTCCAGCTGGCCTCGTTTTCCTATTTATATGATCTTCAATGCCCAGCACTTTCTGAACCTCTATTCTTTTTCTCCATTAACATGGCAGAATCCCAGTCGTGGATCTATTTCACAATTTGCCTTATTCTCTCTTATACCTGGCCAGTAGCAATGCTGAGAAAATCATTCGACATGCAGCTTGGTACTCCCACAGGTTCATGGTCTCCTGCTCCTGTGAGCCCTTAACACAGTGGTTCTCAACCTTCCTAATGCCGCAACCCTTTAATACAGCTCCTCATGTTGTGGTGACCCCTAACCATAAAATTATTTTCATTGCTACTTCATAACTGTAATTTTGCTACTGTTATGAATCGTAATGTAAATATCTGATATGCAGGATGTATTTTCATTGTTACAAATTGAACAGAATTAAAGCATAGTGATTAATCACAAAAACAATATGTAATTATATATTGTGCAATATTTATTTCTAATTACAAATAAATGAAATTTTGTCTTGAAGCATGGTGTAGCATGGGTAACAGTCTTAATATAACAACAGTAAACTACATTGCTACATTTTGCGACAATATGCGTAAAAAGCCAACGTCAGTGTGAAGGTTGAGATTGCTTCTTTCTCACCAGATCAGAAATTCTCGGGGCAGTCTTTGCAATAGCACAACGAAGATCATCTTCCACAACAAGTCTACTTCTGTATTTAGACTTGATAACCAACAAGCTGGAAAACCCTGTTTCACAACGATATGTTATTGGAAATGGAAGAAGAAGGACAATACAGTCTCAGACAGAACAGGATATGACTGCAAACACTTGATCCAGAATTTTGTAACTGGCATTGTAGAGAAATCAGTTCTCGCTGCATCGCTGTTAATAAGTTCAATGAACTCCTCTTGTGCTGTCTCAGGAACATCTTCAACTTTGACTGTGAATGGGTTTCTGGCAAGTGCAAATGGGGTGTCAGGTAGATTTGGAAAGTACGATGAAATTTCGTCTGCAAGCAAGTGCAAGTGTTCTTTCACAGAAATTATCATCGTAATCCTCTTGTCTGATTCAATGTCATGTTCTTCAAAGAAAGCAGATAAGGTAGGCAACATGTAAATTTTATTTTCATCCAATTTTTTTTGCCAAAGCTGAAGTTTCATTTGGAATGATCAGTTCTTTTCAGACAAATCGAGGCATGCTACATTTGGTCCCTGCAGTGATAAATTTAACTCATTCAAGATGGCAAAGGCGTCAGACAAGTAAGCTATTTTCTGCAGTTCACTTTTATCACTGAAAAGTGCTTCGAATTGCGGTCTTGCTTTCTGATTAAAAAACGTTTTGAGCCCTGGCCCGTTTGGCTCAGTGTTTAGAGTGTCGGCCTGTGGTCTGGAGAGACCCGGGTTCGGTTCCTGCTAAGGGCACATTCCTCAGTTATAGTTTGTCCCTGGCCCCGGTTGGGGTTGTGGGGGTGGCAGCCAGTCGATGTGTCTCTCTCACATCGATGTTTCTTCTCTCTCTCTCTTCCTCCTTCTCTCCTTCTCACTCTATGAATGCAAAAAGTGTCCTCAGGTAAGGATTAAAAACAAAAAACAAAAATCAAAAAACGTTTTGAGTTCATCATGAAGTTCAAAAACACGTTTGAAAACTTCCTGTTGACAACCATCTCACTTCAGTGTGAAATAGCAGAGCATTATTTGGTGCATCCAACTCGTTGCACAGTTGCGAAAACAGTTGACTGTTTAAAGTGCTCGCCTTTACAAAATTGACAGAACTTATGATGCTTTTCATTACCTCTCGTAACTCTTGTGGCAGCGTCTTCATTGCTAATATTTGCTGATGAATCATACAGTGAGTTCCGACGACTTTTGGTAACTCATTCAGTACCAAACGTTGAAATCCAGACCGACATCCTAGCATAGCTAGAGCACCATATGTGCAAACCTTTTCCCAAGAGATCTTATGCTCTTTCAGAAATGAACCAACTGTGTCAAATACATCACGTGCAGTAGTTGTCATTTCAAGAGGTATGCAAAAAAGAAACTCATCTTTAAAGTCACCATCATTAATATACCTCACGTAAACCAGTAACTGTGAAAAGTTTGCAACATCTGTAGATTCATCAAGATGGATGCTAAATATTGGAAGTGGAACAGATTTAATTTCCTGGATTACCTGATCAAGAATATCAGCAGACATGTCATCTATTCTTCTGCAGACAGTGTTGTTAGATAAGGAAATTGCACTCAATTTCGTAACAAATTCATCTCCGATCATAACTCGAACAATGTCTTTGGCCGCTGGCAACAGTAAATCCTCAGCAATGGTGTGAGGTTTCATAGCTCTAGCAATTTTGAGTGCCACCAAATCTGAAGCTTCAATGGCTGCTACGTTTTGTTTGTGGTACTTGCCACCAGTGTCAAGTCTGGCTTTCTTGAGTCCATCAACTTTGCTTCTAAAATAGTTGGTATTCTTGCCGGCAAAGCTTGGATGCTTGCTATCAAAATGGCGTTTTAGTTTGTTCGGCCCAGGTTCGGTTCCCGCTAAGGGCATGTACCTCGGTTGCGGTTTGTCCCCGGCCCTGGTTGGTCGTGCGGGTGGCAGCCACTCGATGTGGCCCTTTCACGTCGATGTTTCTCTCTCTCTTCCTCTCTCTCCCTCCTACTCTGTCTGAACAAAAAATGAAAAAAAAAATGTCCTCGGGTGAGGATTAAAAAAAAAAAAAATCCTCACTATATTTTCTTTTCTTAACATTCTTCTCTACATGATCCATTGTCATGGGATGGTTTGCTAATGAAAATAATATATAACAATAGCTTTAATAATACAAAAGATGATACATGGCATAGTTTAGTCAATACAGTTCATTAACGTTTCCTATGATTTACCTTTCTCTGTGTTGTTTTTTTTACATACCTGCTACTATCACAAGGGGGCAGTATTCACATCAACCACAGCTGAATATAAAAAGACCGATCAGCATCCACATTAAGTTCCCATGGTACAGATATTTTTTTTTGCAGTAGTTGATGATTTTACAGTACATGATTTTACATTTACCCAGTAATTATAATTCATGAAGTGTCATTTTACCTCCAATATTGCTACTTTCAACACAGTAGCTGCTTTTAACAGAGTAGCTGCTTTCTACACAGTAGCTACGTATGTGTGACTGGTTCACATAAGTACATTATGGCGCCAACCCTGTCACATAAACCTGTATTTGTACAGGGTGTATGTGATGGGGTTGGCGTGATGATGTCATCACGCCAGGTACTCGTATGTGGGCGTATCTGTATGTGGGTGGACCACCTGGAGATGGATAGAGGAGCGGTGTCTTGGTTCCTAAGACCATCGGAAAACACATGTTTAGCGACCCCTGTGAAAGGGTGTTCGATCTCCAAAGGGGTCGTGACCCACAGGTTGAGAACCGCTGCCTTAACACCATACACAAATGCGTTACCTTGACCTTGGTTGGTCCATTCTCCCCTCAGTGACAGCTAACATTCACTACTCTCCTCTAGCTCCAACCAAACCTCAAAGTCTTCACAAAGTAAGCTCTCTAAGGATGAACAGTGTCCTGTCCCTCTTCTTACCCACAAATTTAACTATGTCTGTATCCATCCATGGCTCTCTTTCCACTTTAGAGAGTGAAGTTGTCTTCCCAACCCCATACTCTGGATCCCACATACTCTATTCTTCTCCAAAACTACTCCTAATCATGCACTCTGTCTCTCCTCCCTAATTCACCCCCTATATCTTCAACTTCTCTCTTTCTTCTAGGTTATTCCCCTTACTTTCCTAAGGTGATTATGTCTCTCTCATGCTAATATCAAAAACAAAACACTCTCCCTTCCCTTGTTTGGTCCTTCTTCATGTATTGACTAAGCACTGTCTGTGTGCCATACATTGTGCTGTCTGATGGGCTACAATAGTGAAGAAAACACAGTTCCTGTCCTCAAGAAGCCAAGAGTCTGGAGGAAGAAGCAGACAAACAGGCATTTGCAGTGTGGTCAAGGGCTGCAATGAGGGTATGCACAAAGCACCAGGTCACACATAGGAGGCTCACTGGTTGGGAATGGGTCACAGAAATTTCACAGATGTAGTGGTGTCTGCCTAATGTCCCGTTTCTCGCTTCCATTCTCAATGAAGCTGCCTGAAAGTGTAGCCTGTATTTGGCCTTCCTTTCCCCACTTTTCATCATTCCTCAAACCTCTGTAATACAGCTTCCATTCCTGCCACTCTACAGTCACCAACTTCAGGGTGGTCCCCAATGCCTACATGCTGCCAAGTCTAATGGACCATATTCATTTCTCCTCCCACTCACTCTCACCTGTGATCAACACTGTCGCTACAAACTCCTCCTGGAAACTCTCTATTCTTCTGGCTACTGTTCTCTTCTCTAACCATTTCCTACCTCTTTTTTTTGTTTGTTTTTCTTAATCCTCACTCGAGGATATGTTTTTATTGATTTTAGAGACAGAGAGACGTGGATGTGAGAGACAAACATCGAATGATTGCCTCTTGTACACGCCCTGATTGAGGATCGAACCCACAACCTAGGTATGTGTCCTGACCAGGAATAGAACCCACAACCTTTTGGTGTAAGGACAACTGACGCTCCAACCAACTTAGCCAAACAACCAGGGTTACCATTTACCTCTTGATCATGTCTTTCTCATCTTCCTAGGTTCCCTCTTTTATGTTCACCTCCCCTTAAATGACTATGTTCCCCAAATTCCATTCTTGGCCTTGTACTCTTTGTCACACAATCTCTTTGGATGAGCTCATTAATTCTAAACATTTGCACTGCTGTCTACATGCTAATTATATCCACATAATATCTCCAACCCTATCTTCTCCTCTGAGCTTTAGACTCATATATCCAGCTGTCTTTATGAAATATCCACCTGGTGTTTCCATGGACACTTCACACTCAATGTGTCCCACACTGAAATCATCAATTCCCTCCCAGATGGGATGCTTTTCCTCATTCTCCTATATTCTCACTACCATGACTCAGCTAACCTACTAGTCATCAAGTCATAAATATGGGTGTCATATCTCCTTTTCCTTCCCTTCACCCTCCTACTTTCATCCAGCCTGCTGATTTATCCCCTAAATATATGAGCCTGCCCTTTCTTCTTGCTTCAACACTACCAGGGCTCTGATTCCAGTACTCTTCCTCTCATCTCACAGCCCCTGCTCTATCTCCTCATAGCGAATATGATGTTATTATCTTTGAAAAAACAGAGATATTTCTAAAAGAAAACCTGGCTACTCTACCCTGATGCCTGAAACCTTCATTAGTATTCTATCATCTTAAAAACAGAATTCCAAGCTTCATTGTACACCATACAAAGCTCTCCATAACCTTGAACTTAACAACTCTCTAGCCCCAGCTCTCATTCATTCACACAGTCAGTCAAATAATATGTATTGAGTGCCTACCAGGTGTCAGGTGCTACTGTAGGTGCTGAGGATATACAGTGAACAAAAGAGATGGTAAACAAGAATTGTAAGTAAAATCTACAGTATGTCA
Organism: Tadarida brasiliensis; assembly: GCA_030848825.1. Lineage (NCBI taxonomy): Eukaryota > Metazoa > Chordata > Mammalia > Chiroptera > Molossidae > Tadarida > Tadarida brasiliensis. The sequence goes on along the minus strand of CM061257.1, from coordinate 55,085,831 downwards.
GATAGTAGTTAGTGCCAAGAAGAAAACTGAAGCATGGAAGAGGAATAGGAAATGTGTGGCAAGGGGTGAGGATTGCAACTTTAAATAGAAAGACATTCAGGCAAAACTTAAAGGCAGTAAAAGATCAAGGCATATATATATGTGGAGAAAAACAATCTCTGTGGGAACAACAGAGTGCAAAGGCCCCATGGCAGAGGTGTGCTCGGCATATCCAGCGAACGGCAAGTAGGCGCGATGTCTAAAGCAGAGTGAGCAAGGGAGAGAGCAGTTGGTAAATTAAAAGGGTACAATAGCACCTTAAAGGACCCTGTGAAGAGTTACTGTGAGAAAAGAAACCACTGGAAGGGTTTAAAGAAGAGAAGCAACATGATCTGACTTCAGTTTTAATAGGATCACGCTGGCTACCATATCAAGATTACAGTGAGAAAGGCCAATACAGAAACAGTGCAACAAGTTAGGGGTCACTGTGAGCAGGACGCAGATGAGAACAGTAAAGCTGCTAAGAGCAGGGAGGCTGCGTACGGAATGTACTGTTTCGTGAAGAGCTGGTGGGTTTGCTAATATGCTGGGTATGGAATGTGAGAGAAAGTGGGGAGCTGAGGATGGTGCTGTTTGCTGGCCTGAGGAAGTGGAAGAAGGGAGTTGCCATTTACAGGGGTGAGAAAAATTAGGACAGGCACGCATGAGGAAGGGATAAAATCATGTCTGGTATAGAACTAGGGCCGAGCCTTTTTCTGCAAAGGGCCAGGTAGCAAATATTTTAGCCTTTGGTCTGCGTCAGAACCACACAACTCTTGTCACTAGAATGCAGCCACAGGCGATACATAAATAAATGTGTCTGTCTGTTCCAATAAAACTTTATTTATGGACACTGGAACTTGATTTCATATCATTTTCACATCACGAAATATTGTTCTCTGTTGATCTTTCCCAACCATTTCAAAATGCAAAAACCATTCTTGTTCATGGGTCACACAGTCTAGACTCTGTCAGCCGACCCATGGTATAGAACACATTTTGTTTTCAGCAATACAGTCTATGGCTTATAACATTTATTTCAGGGCTTTTTGTGATACCACAATTATGACCAGTTCAGATCTGGACATGAATTACTCAGCAAGCTAAACAGTGATCTTTTAGGAGCGTTTACGCCATAAAATAGAAAGCCCCATAACATACAACAAAATATTACCACATTTACCAACCCCTGATGCACAACCAGCTTCTCAGAAACAGACCCATGCAGAAATTGAGTCATCCCTTAAAGGTATACAGAACCTTCACTCCAAAGCTAGAAACAGAAAAGTATTAGCACTGGATGGTATGAAAGCTCAAGATTAATCACTGTTGGGGGAGAAAAAAAACTTAAAAAAATAAACTGCTTGTGAAATTGATAGAATGCTTTTATAGAAAAAAATAATTGGTCTTCTCCAGGGAATTTCAAATGTTCAAATTTGAAGCTTAAGCTCTTTTTATTTTAATAGACTCACTTTAAAAAGGAAAGAGTCAGCACCTGGAAAAACTATTCTAACAGCATAGATGTGTAGTTAGAAAAAAAACTGAAAAATTTTTAACAGAGGGACAGGATGAAATATCCCTCATACACTTGGTCAAATACCAGAGATTTTTAAGTCAGAGCCTCTCACGTTCCAAGGGAGTCCAAAGGCAACACAATAATACAATCAGAACGAATAATGTTTCTAGAAAATCATCTTTATGAAGTTGGTCCTGATTTTCAATCCATTCAATGGCTTGGAAATGCTGTGGTCAGTATTAGGGGGACTGGAAAATAATGTCGTTTCTGCACGTTTCGATATTCTGTTGTCATTTATCAGCTCATTGTGTACTTCAAAATCGTGCCAAAGACATTTTAAGGTTAGAGTGACTTGTTTACTCATAAATAATTACATCTTAATTTTTTTTTCAATTTATAGTGAAATGGCCAGCCAAATACCAGAAGAGGCACACATCCGGCATTGTAGGCTTTTTGAGTTTCACAAGGGTAGTAACCCAACAGTTGCTACCAAAAACATTTGTGATGTTTATCCAAGTGCATTAGACATTCGTAAATGCCAAAGGTGGTTTTCTAAGTTCAAATCTGGTAATTTTGATCTTTCTGACTCATATCGATCAGGAAGACCAACAACTTTAGACAATGACATGTTAAGGGTGGAAGTGGAAGCAAATCCGTGTCAGACAATTGAGGAACTGTCAAACACTCTTAACCAACCTTGGTTGACCATCCAAGAACATTTGCAGCAGATTGGTAAAGTAAGCAGAGCAGGTGTTTGGGTCCCGCATAATCTGTCTGAAGAAAACAAAGCTAACCCGTCCACCACATGCAACTTATTGCTTCAGCGGCACAATACAGAAGCGTTTTTTGGTCATTTGATCACTGGACATGAAAAATGGGTCCTCTATGATAATCCAAAACACAAAAGGCAGTGGCTCTCTCCGAATGAATCGCCACGAAGTACAGCTAAGCCAGGTTTACACCCCAAAAAGGCACTTTTGTGTGTTTGGTGGAGTATTTGCGGGGTCGTTCATTTTGAAGTGCTGAAACCTGGACAAACTGTGAATGCAGACCTTTACTGTGAACAATTGGATTGAGTCAATCAATCTTTAATTGAAAAGTGCCCAGCGATTGTCACCAGAAAAGGCGTTATTCTGCAACACGATAATGCAAGACCGCACTGCGCAAGATGAACCCTGGAAAAAATTAATGAATTGGGGTGGGAGGTATTGCCTCACCCACCATACTCGCCCGATATTGCGCCATCGGATTTCCATTTATTCCGATCGCTACAACATTTTCTAAGTGGCAAAAAATTTGACAATTTGGATGATGTCCAAAATGCCATCTCCAGATATATTGCTCAAAAACCAATTGATTTTTATTGATCCGGCATTGACAGTTTGCACACTAGATGGCAAAAGGTTGTTGATAACGAGGGTGATTACATCATTGATTAAAAATAAAAACTTGTTAAAAATTTATCTGAATTAATGTCGTAAAAACACGATATTACTTTCAGGTCCCCCTAATATCAGTAGCTTTGGCAACTGTTGAGCCCAGAAAAAAATCTCTGGGCAGCAGTTGGTTCATTAATTGCATAATCATGATTAAGTTGCTTAAAATTCTAGGCTTCACTTTCCTTACCTGTCAAATGGGGATAAAGATATCTACCCCACATAATAGTAAATGAAACAACATTTGTAAAATCTTTAACTGAGTGCCTGGTCCAAAGTACTAAATGCTCAATAAACAGAATTCAAGATATTCTTAAATATGATAGGCAAAAATTCTCTCCCACATTTCATAAAGCTTCCAATTAGTTTGGGATAAAAAACTAGATGGTTGAAAAAAATGCAAAAACCCTACCGTTTCAGTGACTTTACCAATAACATTTAGGACACATTTAGCATATCATACCTTCTCAAAGGCACACTGAGGGTTTCTGCAAACAGCAGGTTTGCAGATAACAATATCACCATGGCAACGGCAATTCTGGCATGAATCGGGCTTCCAAATTGTGGCATCCTGCAAAGAAGCATAAGCTCTGAGTTACAAACTGATCAGTCAAAATATGAACACACAAAAGCAGCTCCTTCAATGGCCCTACAGCCAGAACAATTAACAGGCAAAGGAGAAGTCACAGGCACACATAAGTGCTTGCTGGGCACTGATTACACCTCAAGAGGCAATAAAAGCCGTATAATCCATTTCACCACAGTCACCCCACGTAGCCAAAGACAAGGGCATGCAGCAGAGAGCTGTCGATACCCAGAGTAAAACACCATCGATTGACCTGAAACGTCAGGAGAACAAGCTGCTCCCTGACTTGAAGTTTCTCTTTGCTGTTAAGCAGCAAAAACCATCAGAGCCTATTTAAAAGAAAATGACACTTGGAATAGCACTGACCAGCATTTTCCAGCACTTTGCTGCTACATACTTTAATGCTTATCAGAAACAAGAAGAACCTGAGTAAGTAGTTCAATACTTTTTAAGGCAGAACAACCTACACACTGAGTGTCTCTGATATGTCCAGCGTTATGTCAGGTATACGGGGGTACAAATACAGCACCATCCATAAGATCTCACAAATTATTTTGGGTTATGCACACAAGGGTATTAAATAAACAAAAACTGATGACACTATGTTAGTTCTCAACAAATGGGAAAGGAAAGTAATGGTCATAACAGAAAAGTAAAACTGGGCTCAGTGCAAGAAGGACTTAGAAATGTTCTTCCTACTTCCCGCCTTCCATCATGCTGAATCCCTGTTTCAATTGTGCCCATTTAAAGTACCTTTGAGCCCAACTATAGCACAGAACCCACAGAGATCAGTTTCTGTCCTTTGCAAGGCTGCTCGGTAGGCTTCAAATTGAAGCAGTAAAGATGCCATAGACTGTACTGAAATATATTTTCCCAGAGATTTTCTAACCTAAATTCCTATTTGGTATGGGTTGAAAACAGCCATCCTGTTTGGCTGAGTTTTAAACACTCACCCTCTTCTAAGAGGGCTGTCTGTGTTCTTCTCTAGTTTAAAACTATGATGTCTCTCATCTTTACCACTGATGGGATAAAACGCAGGTGCCATATCAGGCACCTGCCTCTCTCTCTGGCCTTGGCAAACCTCACAGTCCTGAGACTTTCGTTCCTCTACTCAAGTTGGTCAAGCCATCGGACAGCCCTAGCCTCCCTTATTTGGTCTCACCTTACCCTCCTCTGGGGATCCCCACTCTTCCTTCACTTCCCCAGAGACAGTTTGCAAACCAACATGCTTCTTTTAAGCCCCAAACTCAAGGGTAAATATTTCCTGACTCTCAACCCTGCATACTGCACACCCCCACTCAGGTGTGGCTCTTCCCTGATTCTCTGTGACCCCACTGTGTCCTGTATTCATTTACATTCCCGTTAGCTTGCTAGACCAGAATGCAAGCCCCTCAAAGCAGGCAATCCTTGACTGGCCACTGTGGGTCCTTCATAAACCAAGGTTCACAGTTCATAAGATGCTTAGTAAAGACATTTTTCTTCTTTCTGAAGATTGTTATCCTTTCTTTCTCAATCAACCAAATGAAGTGCTATTAAAATACTTTGGGGCAGAGCAAGAGCAGCGTCCCAGTTCCTGATGGAGTCATCAGAACACCAGCATTTGACTTGAACTGGACGAGCTGGAGAGCCGGCAGGTGCCAGCAACGGACACGTACACCGAAAAGCTGAAATCAAACGGAATGGTTAATGTTATGCGTCAACGCTGCGAGGACATGGTGTCTGGTTGTTTGGTCAAACACCAGCCCAGATGTCACTGTGAAGATATTCTGTAGATGGGATTAACTTAAAATCAGTTGATTAAGTACATAAAGGAGATTTCCCTGGATAACACGGGTGAGCCTCATCCAATCAAATGAAGGCTTCAGAGCAAAAACTGAGGTTTCCTGAAGAGGAAGGAATTCAGCTTCAAAACTAACACAGAAATTCTGCCAGAATTCCCATACTACCAGCCTGCACTACAGATGTCAGAATTTCAGACTCAAGACTGTAGCTTCAACTCCTGCCTGAATTTCCAACTTGCCAGCCTGCCCTACAGACTTGGAACTTGCCAGTCCCCACAATTACTGTACAGGCCCAGATACATATGTCTCCTATCGGTTGTTTCTCTGAAGGACCCTGTCTGACACCAACACTGTGCTGATTCACACGGGTGTGCACAACATTCCCAGCAAAAATGAGGTCATCCTTTCGGGTCGAGAAATGTTAAATGCATACATAACCTCTTAGGGAATGTGCTTCAAACTCAAAGTCACTTAAGAAATATAATATACAGCCCTGGCCGGTTTGGCTCAGCGGTTAGAGCGTCGGCCCGTGGACCAGAGAGTCCCGGGTTCGGTTCCCGCTAAGGGCATGTACCTCGGTTGCAGTTTGTCCCAGGCCCCAGTTGGGGTCGTGTGGGTGGCAGCCACTTGATGTGTCTCTCTCACATCGATGTTTCTCTCTCTTCCTCCCTCTCTCCCTCCCTCTCTCCCTCCAGCTCTATCTGAAGATAAATGCAAAAATGTTCTTGGGTGAGGATTAAAAAAAAGAAGAAGAAATATAAAATACATCTGGCCTTGGCTAGTGTCACACACTGGTTAGAAAGTTGGCCCACACACCGAAGAGTCGCGGGTTCAATTCCCAGTCAAGGGCACCTACCTGGGTTCCAGGTTCAAGGCCTGGGTTGTGGTGTGTGTGGGTGGCAACCAATCAATGTGTCTCTCTCACATCGATGTTTCTCTGTCTGTCTGTCTGTCTGTCTCTCTCCCCATCCCTCCCTCCCTTCAACTCTCACTAAAATCTTAAAAAAGTAACAACAATGGAAAATATCCTCAGGTGAGGATTAACCAAAATGAAAAAACAAAAAAAAAAAAACAAAAACACATCTGAAGCGAGATTACATCCCCAGTAGCCAGTTCACAAAAATCGGAGTCGAAGCAAATGAGTACTAGAACCCGACTTGGAATACCTCTGAAACTCTTTCTCTTTATTGTTATAGCACATTCCTCTGAGACTGGCAACAGTGTGCCAACAATGCCTGCTCTTAACCCAAACAGCAAGGTGAGGAAAAACAAATCCATTCCCAAGCACAATGTAATATATATTTCCTGCTGATTTCAAGAAAATGATATTAGTTTCAGGATACAGATTAAATAAAAATGACAACTTCACAAAGCCAGTAGCTACCATTCTTTGATCATTACCTTATGCTGACTTAAGCCTGACTCTTAGAGCAGGAAACACTGATGGAAGGAGGCATTTGTGGTACTGGAGGAAGGTGGCCTGGTTTTCCTTCCCAAGCTCTGCCACTATCCTGGAGGGCTGGGCCCAGCACAGAGGGACATAAGTGCACACTGATGCCACCTACGCAAAGCACTTACCTGCATAATAGCCCTACGGAGCTGGCACTATCCCTATTATGGCTATCCCCATTTTAAAGAAGAGGATTCAAGAGATTGAGCAGTTTACCCAAGTTCACAAAACTCTATGAGTTCCAAGAACTCAGGCTGCCAGGACTTGAATCCTGGTGTCACCATTTATTAATGGTGAGGCCCTTATCAAGTTAAGGTGTCTGTGTCCCAGGTTCCTCATTTGTAAAGCAGGGATGATAAAGTACTTAACTCATAGGGTTACTGAAAGGATAAAATGAGACGATGTATTTAAAGAGATCTGAACAGTGCCTGGAAGTTACTAAGGACCCATTAAATGTAATTTAGTTTAGTCCAAATGCTTTCTACGATGCCACAGGCATTTAGCAAATAACTTTAAATTTTCCTTTTCTCATAGTGAAAACAGTCCCCTAGGTCCCTTGACTTTCCCATCTTCCTATTCCAGCCTACAAAGGTAAAACAGTGAAATTATTACTGAATTAGGACCCCAGCACTGAGAAGACCCAGGGCTCTGCAGTAGAAGGGAGGAATGACCCCACAGATGGCGTTTGCAGGACTACTCAGGTAACCGGAAAAGCTTCTGGCCCACTAAACTGACACAGTCATGAATCCGTGTCTTCATTTCACTCCGACCGTGGAGGACGCCACCAGCTCCACGCACTCCCTCCAGGCTAGTGTGGCTCTGAGGCGCCAGGCATCTCGACTCTCCAGATGCAACATTCTCAAGTTCTCTGCATCTCCATTATTTCTTCAGTGACCCCAGATTCCATAACAGTCCATGACTCCTTTCAGCAGCTCTCTCAATCACTGGACTTGGCTTACTGAACTCTAAACAGTAGACTTCTAAAAATATGGAATAACTTTTCACTTACATTCAGAGAACCATAATTTTTCTTTATGCCAATTCAAAGTTAAATTTATCTGGACCCAGGCAGCCTTCCTGAATGTGTTTACCTACTGTCTTCCCACCAGACTATGACTCTTCAAGGAAGATCTCGTTTGATTTCACACTGTCTATCCCCATCACCTAGCACATTCCCGAGTGTTGGATGAGTTCGTTAATGAACAACCCCAAGTACTTGCTTACCCACCAGAAAATATCTGTCCATGTGAATTGAGACACCCCAGTTAGGATGCAAGACCTTGACAACACAATGTTTAAGTGATGTCACCACAAAATCCCCACAATGTTGAAGGTTATTACTTCACTCAATCAAACTATGTTGGAAGAAAAGTTTCCTTCATCTAGGCATCAGAGTGGTCAAAAAAGTACTTATAATAATGTCCTCATAGAGTAAATAATTTATGGTTAATTTTACTTTACTTTTATTTTTTAAGATTTTTTTTATTGATTTTAAAGAGAGAGGAAGGGAGAGGGAGAGAGAGAAACATCAATGTGACAGTGAAACATCAATGGCTGCCTCCTGCACACCCCCCAATGGGGGATCGAGCCCACAACCCTGGCACATGCCGACTTGGATCAAACCAGCAACCTTTTGGTGCATGGGATGATGCCCAACCAACTGAGCCACACTGGCCAGGCTATGGTTAATTTTAAATAAAGTAAGCCCTTTACCAAGACCTAGAAAGATGGCCTTATATTTTTTAGGTCTAAAACTTTAAGAATCAATTTCTATGGTCCCATAAAACTGCTTTATGACGGTAGGGATATGAGAGTTCCTCAATAGCTGAAACTTTGGATAAAGTCATAAAGACCAAAGAAATAACATTGTAAAATAAGTTTTACAGATTTTCCATGTTACTATTGCAATTCTGTCGCTTTAGAATCCTTTCTTCCAATCTAACACACTCTGCAAAAGAGTCTTAAAATAGTTTTTCTCTAGAATATAGATTAAAGGATTAGATTTTGACAAGCCTAAAAAGCAATCAAAATATGATCTGTTTAAACAGCTTTTTATATATTTTAGTAATATGTGAATAAAATGTTCTTGCAAATAATGCCTCCATCTCCCAATTTTTTTAAACTTTATTTTTATTGTTGACATTATTACAGATGTCCTCATTTCTCCCCCTTTGCCCACCTCCACCAAGCCCTCCCCCACTTTCCTCTGGCCATCACCACACTGTTGTCTGTGCCTATGGGTTATGCATATAAATGTTCTTTGGATAATCCCGTCATCTTCTTTCATCCAGTCTCTCCCCACACCCATCCCCTCTGACAGCTGTCAGTCTGTTCAATGTAGCCATGTCTCTGCTTCTATTTTGTTCATTAGATTCCACATATAAATGAGAGCATATGGTATTTGTCTTTCCGGACTGGCTTATTTTACTTAGCATAATAATCTCCAGCTCCATCCATGCTGTCACAAAATGAAAAATTTTTTTTTAAGTAATAGCAAGATGCTTCAATGGAAAAAAAAAACTTATTTCACTTGGTTAAGTGTTTACTAAACATTTAATTAGTGCTAAAAATAAACAATGACTATATCCCTCATCAGTACTCAAATTATTGGGGGAAATTATTTGTAGTATTCTATAAGAGCAGAATATCAACTGTTAACATAAATTTTCTTTCATCTAAATGGTATAATAATCCTACTTCAATTACTGATTAATTCATCTCATTTTAAATTCTCTTGGTTTCTGACCAAAACTGAGAAAGACGGAACAGAGCTCCCTCAAAGCAGTACTTTCAAGTTATAAAATAGTATATAAAATACCCTTTCTGTTTAAAAAAAAAAAAAAATACGTGCATGGAAACAAAGCATGGAATTATGTAAACCAGTAAGTGAAGGGTAGTCATTTCTGGGTGTGGATTCTAGGTGATTTTTTAAAGTTTTTTCCTTTATTCTTATTCATATTTTCTATTTTTTTTCATTAACAAAAATATGTAAATTAACATGATATTTTAACTTATTAAAATTTCCTAGAAAAGCTTGACCAGCAATAACGGGTATATGTACTCCCCCATGTAGTCAATAAAACATATTTCTTTAAATAAAGTATATTCACAAAAAACTCAGATTCTCAAAGCCCTCTCTAAGAAACTTAGTGTTGGGATATAGACCTGAAGAGACCGTCCCAGGTAGGATGTGTCTGACCAGGACCTCTGGCTTCCCTTGGGGGGACTGGGGGGCGGGGGGCGGGGGATGGCTGTGGGAAGCTTTGGACCTCAGGTCCCTATAAACTTGTATCTGGAAAGATGACACACGCTCTCCCTTTTTCTTTTTTCTTTTTTTATGTGTGTGTTTTGTTTTGTTTTTTAGTTTTAGGGTGGGTTTTTTTGTTCTTTGTTTTCCTAGTTCTGGTGGTTTTTCAGGCATCAGAAATTACCGAATCTTCTGTTCCTATGTTAGGCCCTTGGGAGACCCAAACTCCATAAGTCAAATGGGAGGACCCAGCTGGAGACGGTGTGGTGAGGGTACGAGTTTGGGGCTGACAAGTGAGAGCAGTTGGAACCACGTGGAGGAGGTGGGTGCCGTCTCCCCTGGCACCTCTGGGCAGCCAGCTTGATACTTGGCGCTTGCCGGCTCCAGGGTGGGACTTAGAAGGTGGCGATGGCTTCAGGACAGGATTGCCATGGCTCCTGGCACCTTCTCTGTTATGTAAAAAGTTCCAATGACGTCTTATTTCTCTCTCTGACCCACTTCCTACCTCTCTCCCAACCTTTTCTACCAGGCTCTAGCTACACCAGTTTTATTGCTGTTCTGGAACTACCAAGTGTACTCCCAGCACAGGCCTTAGAACGTGCCATTGTCTCTGCTTGGAGCGCTCTTCCCCACATCTCAATGTGGCTGATTCTTTCACTTCATTCAAGTGGCCGCTCAAACACCACCTCCTCAGACAGTATTTTGTTGTCTATCAATTCCTTTACCCTGTTTTCTTCCTAGCACTCACCACCTGACATTATATTATACAGTTACTTTTTATGGTCTCTCTCTAGGAGCGCAGGAATTTTGTTTATGTTCCCTGCTGTGTCCCTAATGCCAAGAACAGTCCTCACATATAGTAGATGAAACTTATGTGATCTCTTAAAGTTACTTTTTAAATGTAAGGTAGAAGAACATAGGCAGAATCTGTGCTCTGGAGTCGAGCTGTCATAGGGAGTGACTTCGAACCACCTACCAAAAACATAACAGTCCACTTATCTAAACTTCCCAAGTCATCCCAAATTTTCCTGCACTCAGTGAGGTTTTTTGTGTCCCCTACTTGTCCTTCGAAGCAATAAAAGGGCCACAGTGTTCAACCTGGCCTCATGTCTTCCTTTCTGGAGGTTCATTTTCCTGACATGTCTGGTTTTCAGGAAAGATAATCCATAAAAAAGGGTTCTTTGACCCAGCTCCAGTTCGAGCATGGAAATAATGGTTCTTGTTTGGAAAGGCAGCATAAAGAAACGAATCAATAACTTTCATAAGGTTGTTTTAGAGTTCAATTCTTTCCCCAAGTGCCCTTCCTCAGACAGCTTAGATAAATAATACCTTTTTCATTTGGTCTCATTTTAAAGTTCATGTAAAGCTTCTTATCCAGACCCAAATAAAAAGGAGCAGAAGACACTATTGTTAAGAAAAGATATGAGTCCTTGTGTTTACATGAAAATTCTCTCCTTTCAGGAGGAGAAAATACAAATCAATGTCAAATAAAAGTGAAAAAGGCACACCACTTCTTTGAAACCTATTTCAAAGGCTTGCTCTATACAACACCCCTTTCAGAGCTTCTTGTTTTCCATACCAAGGGCCTAAGTAGTCTCCCATGTCAGCATCCTGGAGTGATTAGCTTGTACCTGATCTCATCCTCCTGCTGTCTTAGAATGATAGACCCAAAGGCATCAGCTATAAGACTATCACTTGGCTACAGAACAAACAGCATGAATCACAGATGAAAAGATAGCTGCTATATATAACTGAAAATGTCTTTGTTCAGTTGCTGACAAGAGACCCTGAATAGCACGGCAAGTTAACATCATGTTCTTGTACACGTCTTCTTAGAATAGTGTGGTCGCGCGGGTGGAGGCAGGGAAAGGAAGGAGACCAGGCTACCTCCAAGGGCCAGTCCTTTTCCAGGTCCTCCACACATATTTTATATACCTTCATAAAATATGTTACGATAGCTATAATTATCATCCCCATTCTACAGATGAGAAACACAAGGTTCAGAGAGGTGAAGTAATGTTTCCAAAGCTTGTAAGTGATGGTACCTATATTTGAAGCAGTGTCCATTGGATGCTGATGATTATGTTTTTCCCACTATATCCACCTCTGTATCAAACAGTCCTGGTCTATGAAACAGGTTATAGACCCCCACTAACTCAAGGAACCATGCCAATATGGTAGAGTGGGTAAACTTGGGTTGAAATATCAATTCAACTACTTCCTAGCTTTGGCATCTTGGACAAATCTCTTAGTTTTTCTGAGTCTCCGTGTCCTAATATATGAACTAAGGAGAAGATAGGACCCAATAGGGTGGCAGTAGAAATGAAATACACTAATGTACTTAGCACAGTGATGGCCCACTCAGTAAATGGGTCTGATCACTTGCCACAATCTTAACCTCTTGATCAAGGTATTTTCTGTGACAGCATTTACAGATTTAGAAAATCCCTCCAGCTTCCATGATGAGGGGAAGTCAACTCTGTCACAGCATAAACGTTTGCAAAATATTTCACTATAGAGAGCTATGGAAACTACACTCCTAGAGTGGTATATGGGGAGGGGTGGGGATATCTTCAAAACACGGAATACAATTAATTACCCAATGAGCGAGTCACATTGCAAATTCTGAAGCAGTGGAAACACAGGCTTAGCTCTGCAGCCCTCCTCACCTCCCCGTTGGTCCTAGCACAATCATGTTTTGTCAAACCCCAGCAAAGAGCACCTCAAAGACAAAACAAATTCCTAGAGATGTTAACCATATAAAAAGTTCTATAATGATTAAAAAGTCTGCCTCATATTTCTACTTAAGCAATCCAGATACTGGAGAGACTCTAACAGAGCTTAAACTAGTAATTCACTTTGTGTTCCCCTCTAACAATTCAGCTCTCAGACTTCATTTCATATTCCTAAGGCGAATGGAGAGAGAGAAAAAATGAAACATTCAAAATGTTTGCAGACAAAATTAAATGATAGCTATACCATTATCTCTTATATTAAAATTATTTATTTTCTTGTCTTCCTCCTCCACTAGATCATTATCATTCATTTTATAATTAGTTGTGTACTTGTCTCTCTCCCTTCCCATAAGTGAGAACAATTTCTTTATATCCAGGTGACTTAGCATTACCATTGTGAATGAAACATGACAGACACTGATAATGTTTTTGCAGAGTGGATGGATGGATGGATGGATATTCTCAAATTTAAATAACTGTGATGTAATTGCTGAAAGTCAATACACAGACTATAGATAGCACTTTCCTCTCCATGCTGCCTGATAAAATTTGCCTTGCAGCTGCAGAGGTCATTTTCAGTATGCACTGTTTGAGATCTTGCTTTCTAGACTTATGTCTCAGTCAAGACCTTTGTGCTAAAAGGCCCCCTCTATTTCTGACTGAATGCCAGGCTCATCTGCCTGATGCCAAAGCTGTTTCATATCATTTGAAGCTCTGCTTCATGTCCTCGGTCCTTAACTTTTTCCTCTAGCCAGCCTCTTGACAGTTGGCTTAGTAAAACCGGCCATTCAGTAAATGGTTGGGAGTTGTACTGACACATTCAAACAGGTCAAGTCACATCCTACTATGCCTGTTTTCAGGCCTAGCCAAGGCCCTGAGTCAAAGACTTCATTACTGGTCACCTAGCCTCACTATTTAATGTAAAGCAGTCTCCTACATAGAAGATATGCCACCCCAAGAAGCATTTGCAAATTTGTTCTGAAGACTGAATGTTGGAATTTATCCACTGACATTTAATAAACAGAGATCATAAACTCTAGATGTCATGTATAGGCAAGATACTCCTACATGACTTGTCCCACTTCCACATGACTTTCAACCGTCCCACCAAACATTCATGTCAGTGAAAAATCTGGTTAGCATTATTGACTATATATGTTAACACACAGACTTTATTGAGCAGTAACAATGTACACTAAATTACCTGAGAACGTTAGTCTGTTCTCAAAGAAAGATTGTACTGTACTGTACTTTATTTTGTTTGGAACTTTGTGAAGAAAACAGAAACATATATTGGAGATTTTAAAATAACTATGACTATTTCATCAGATAAGCAGTACCTACACAAACACAATTAATTTGAATTTCTAGAACAGAAAAACACAAACAAATGAGATTAACTTTGTTGAACTGCATACTGGATATAGCTCAAAAGAATACGAGTAAACAGGAAGATAGGTCCATAGAAAATATCCAAACTGAAGGACAAAGAACAAAAAGTATAAAACAGAAAAGAGGATGGGAAACAGGTGGAACAATAGTATTGCAAGGTTTAACTGAGTTCTGAGAGGGAGACGACAGAAAATGGTGGAAACACATTTTTGAAGATATAATAGCTAAAATTTTTCTGAAATGAAGGCAAACATCAAGCCATAGATTCAAAAAATGCTATGAATATCAAGCAGAATAAATATAAATACCTAAGCACATCAGAGTAAGGCTACTAAAAACTAATATTTTTCTTTTCCAATTTCTCCCCACCCCCCAGCCTCTGGAAACCACTTTTCTACTCTATGTTTCTATGAGTTTGACTAATTTTTTTTGTTTAGATTCCATATATAAGTGATACTACGTAGTATTTGTCTTTCTCTTTCTGGCTTATTTCACTTAGCATAATGCTCTCCAGTTTCTTCCATGTTGTTACAGGATTTCCTCCTTTATTGTAAGCCCTAATAATATTCTATTGTATATACCACTTTTTCTTTACCCACTCATCCATCAGTGGGCACTTAGGTTGTTTTCATAAATAAAAATCTTAAAAGCCAAAAAATGGATAGGGAATTATATTCAAAGAAGAACTCCAACCCCAACAGCTAACTTCTCTACCAAAAAAAAAAAAAAAAAAAAACCTGATAGAAATTAGAAAACAAATCTTTAAAGTGATAAATGAAAACAATCATGAATTTAGAATTCTATACCCAGCAAAATAGACTTTGAAAAATGAAAGTGAAATAAAGATATTTTAAATTAATAAAACATGTGAGAATTTGTCACCTGTAGACCCAAACTTAAGTAAATACTAAAGGAAGTTATTTAGGCAAAAAGAAAGTGATTCTAGATCAGCAGTTTTCAACCTGTGGGTGGCGACTTCTGTGGGTCGCGACTTCTTTGGGGCTCGAACAACCCTTTCACAGGGGTCGCCTAAGACGTAACAGTAGCAAAATTACAGTTATGAAGTAGCAACGAAAATAATTTTATGGTTGGGGGTCACCACAACATGAGGAACTGTATTAAAGGGTTGTGGCATTAGGAAGGTTGAGAACAACTGTTCTAGATGGAAACACAGTGATGTAGGAAGAAATTCAGAGTAATGGAAAGAACAAATATGTGGGTAAAGCCAAATAAAGAACTGTATAAAAACAAAAATAATAACATATTGTGGGGTTTAAAATATATGTAAAATATAAAATGCGTAACAACAACATATAAGACAGTTGAGGGGTAAATAAAGTGTTTCAATATCCTAATACTTGTTGGGAGGAGGTAAATAAAATGATTAATACATGTTGTAATTTCTAGGATAACCACAAAAGAAATATTAAAAGCATGTATAACTGACAAACTAATAGAAGGGAAACTAAAAAACAGTGGATTGAACCAAAAGAAGAGAAAGAGAGAAGTAGAATAAAAGTGACAGAAAACAAATGGTAAGATAGTAGATATAAACCTTAAAAATATCAGTAATTACATTGCATGAAAATGTTACAAGATAAAGATTGTCAGAGCTACTATTATAAAGTATCAACTTAATTTCTCAAAGACAAAACCCAATAAACATATATGTATATTTGTATTTATACCTCTGCCTCATTCAAAATAGGATTCACAGACTCACTCTTATAAAAATTAAATTCACCAAAGATTTATTGAGGATCTGTCATTGTGCTAAGCAATGTGGGAGATAAAGAAAACTGCTACCCAAACCAGCTACAAAAGAATACAACCCAGTCCCTTACATTTGCCCTAGAACTTTAAATACAGTTGAGCAAGACTTTTGGAACAATTAGAGAACAGAGAAAAAGAATATAATTGGAGCCCAGCCGGTGTGTCTCAGTGGATTGAGCATTGTCCCATGGACTGAGAGGTCCAGTTCAATTCCGTCAGGGCACATTCCCTGGATTGCAGACTTGATCCCCAGTGAGGGAGCGTGCAGAAGGCAGCTGATTGATGTTCCTTTCTCACATCGATGTTTCTATCTCTCTCTCTCCCTTTCTCTCACTCTAAAAAAAATCAATTAAAAAAAGAATATAATTGAAGAGAGAATATAGTATGAAAAAAGAACTTTGGACTGAGTCAGAACCTCATTTTACCAAGCTGAGCACATTAGACAAGTCACTTGCTGGGCCTCAGATTCCTCTTCCATCAAATACAGAGATTAGACCACATCGCCCATAATTTAGAGATGGATTTTAGAGTCAAACAACTCTGAAATCTATCTCCTTGCCTTAATAGTTATGGAACCTTAAGCACGGTAATTATCCTGACTCAGCCTCAGTTTCCTTTTATGTAAAAAGAAAAAGGATAATAAAGCCTACCCTGGAGGAAGAGCAGGAGGGTAAGTTAGGTAATACATTCGTAATTCCTTAGCACAGTGCCCAGCGCTTACAGGTTAGAACAAAGAACCTCAGTTCTCCATCTTCAGTCCTTCTCTGCACTCCAGACAAACCTCCACGTGACTCTGTTTCCCGGAGGGACCATCGCAGCACAACTCTGTGCAGAATGAAGTAGTCCATCATCTGCTGAATCTCTTCCCATGTGTGCATTTCATGACCATGTTCATCAATATACAACCACTCCTAACGTTACAAGTTAGAAAGCTCACTTTTCAAAACACAATCCTATAGAGATAATGCTTAAAAAAAAAAAAAAAAAAAAACACAACTTCCCAAAACCCATTACACAAGTTATATGTCCATATGTTACTTGTAACTACTATTTACTGAGCAACTATTACATACATGTTACATATATGTGTGTGTATTATAGGTACATTTATGTGCATATGAATACCTGTATTATACATATTATATACATATATCTTATATATGTGTCTATTTGTATGTATTCATATGTGACATTTAATCCTCATCAAAATCCTATGAATTTGTTTTTATTGCTTCTGTTTTACAGAAAAATAAAGAAATTAAACTTAAAGTATTTGGTCGGTTATCATGTAACTGGTGAAAGCAGAATTTGAAGTCAGGACTGTTAGGTTTCAAGAGCCATAGTTCTAAACAGAATAGATCTTAATAGGTTTGAATATAACTGATCAATAAACCTGACTTACTTGGGCTGCTGCTGCCACCTACACCCCACCTCCTTGCAGCCGGCAAGGATTCTGGGAAGGAGGGAATCCGAGACCAACGAGGGCAGCTCGCCCTGCCTGGACAGTCTTACTCTCAACATCTTACTCAAGATCTTAAGCGGAGGAAGCTGTCTATAAAGCCACATGGCATAATAAAATAATGATGATATCGTAACAAAACTGTAGCAGACAATACTGCTCAAAACAATTTTCTTAATCTTGGAAAATGAGAAGAGTTTAATAATTAGCCGCTGCTGCTTCAATTTCCTGAGTTCATAGCGGAAATATTCCTAAATTTCTAAGTCAGAGACAGTAAACAGGTGTCGTCATATATGCCAGCTGTGGTAACAGCTATTTAAATGATGTGTTGAAAAGGATTCGGGAGCTCTGTCCAGGCAGGCTGAGAAAGGTCACTATTGTCAGCCACGGGCTCCGGGCGAAGTTGTGGGGAGGAGTGGAAGTTACCCGTGCCCTGTGTTTCCACATGCCAGAGCCAACATCATCTACCCTAAAATACTGCTCACCACTTTCACTTGATTCATAAGTCAAAGTGGGGAAAAAAAAGAAGAAGAAAGTAAGCTGGCTGGGCCAAAACCACTGAGATGATCAACTTCAATGGTGAACTAATCAACTACAACTTTCCTTATTTTTCCATTAAGCTGTTCAACTCTTTCCAGACATGTAAACCTTTCCTCATTCATAACTAGTTTACAAAATGGGCTTCTGTTCTGCATCAGCTACTGTTCCCAAAAAAACCCAGGTACAGGCCACAACTGGCATATGAGGTTAGTATCTTCACCCCCATTCCAAACCAAGAGGAAATTAGCTGCCAGTTCTAATGGGAATGACATACTGACGAAGTACTTAGACCAAGCAATCCACTCCCACAGTCAGCAAAATCCACAGTGGTTGTATTCCCTAACAATACAACAAGAACACTTGATTAGATTTGCTTCAAGCCTCACTGTTTGCCAGGAAGCCACTGAAGAGAAGCAGGTATCAGGTGTCTCCGAGGAAGACCCTCCCAGAGTTCACTGTTAAATCCAGAGGCAGAACCCAGGGCAATTACACTTCTGGTACAATTACCAACATCCCTCACTCCCTGCCAAGTGAGGAGACTTGGCAGCTGAATAATACAGCTTTCATTTTACGTTTCCACTCCAATTAGCTGACAGTACTAGTCAATTGGCTGAATAAAACAAAATGCAAGGGAAGTTGAAAGGCCTTTATGTGGTTTCCAGAGCTATGCCTTCGAGAACAATGATGAGATGAAAGGGACTGAAAAGAGAATTAGGGGTCCCCTTGCAACAAACGGGCAGGCTGCAGACAACTCACGGGTGGGATGTATGGTTAAATGGGGTGCCAGAGATATTTAACCTTAACACCCATGGAGCCTACTGTTTGTTTGACTAATGGCAAGAGAATTAAATCACTGTTCCCCATGCAAGGTCTGGCTGGGACTCATTAACATTGTACAGTGTAGACATGCAAAGCACACCTTCTCCTGAGAATGTCTAGCCTCTCCCGTCCTGCTCCACAGTCATTTACAGAGAAATTACTGAACGGAGTGCAAAGTCCCACTGGTGCTGAGGGGCTATTAAAGAAACAGGAGACAATGCGTTTCTGGGGGAGCTCACAGTCTGGTCAGTGAGGTGCAATGCACACAGGAAACAAAGAGACAAGACAGTAAACAATGAGAAATGGGGGTGGGGAGTAACTTTGAATAACTGAACCAATTTGAATCTGCTGACCAGTGCCAAGATCCCAGGTGAATCCCACAGAGGGGTTCTGACAGATTCCCCTGGAGTCCTCACAAGTTCTGGCTGGATTTACTCCAGTAACTTCCAGAGCTGAGCAGAATCAGCCAGCGCCGCAGGCCCAGTGATAGTGCAGACTAGACCTGGGCAAGGCTCCACCGCACTGCCCTGCCCTCCGATAGTCATCCAGAGCTTACAGGAGGCTAATTACAGCCCTTGTAAACAGCCCGGGAGAGTTCTGTCTGGCCCCCCTGAGGATAAGCCTGAGATGTCCAAGCACCCTTGGGGAAATGATTCCATTAATGACAAAGCATACATTATATTTTGCTTCCTGGGCTTCATCCAAAATATACTATTTCAGCCTTTATCCATTTTTTGACCCTGTCAATCAACATTTAATATGGACTGAAGTGGTTTTGTGATCATGTCCTAAAGCCGAATGTCAAGTGTAGGAAGGAGGAAGCATTTATTTGCAGATCAGGTTAGTCAGCCTCTTCTTGGTTGCTCGGGGTCTCATAACTCTCTGCAGAACCCTGTGTCCATGAACCACAAGGTTCAATGCACACTGTGGTTCATTCAACCTGGACCCCATTCTAAAGGTGGGGGGATAGTAAGCCATGCAATGCAAAGAATGAAATGAGGTTTGGCAAGGATACATGTATATCTGTAGGAAATGATAATGGTATTTGGGGCATGAGGGTCCTTTCCAGGCATTCCAAAATGTTTAGTTAGAGCTAACAGACCACTCTTACAAATGCAGTAAGTAGCATTCTATTTAGCTGATCTGCAGAAGTGAAGACAGAATATATGCAAATTTTTAAGTTTCTAATACATATGCAAAAATCCCTCAGGTAATTTTATTTCAACTATCAATTAATCAGCCCAGAAGTTGTTTACCATCATATTAACTTTGTATATATATAAGGAGTACAGAGAGGGAACAAAATATTAATACACTAATGGAGACCACTAAAGAAATCTAGGACTTTTAATCTTCATAATAAATTCTATATTCCCACTTTTTTAGTTAAAAAACGATAGCTGGTCACATATTATTTTTGATGGTAAACATGTTACTTTTTTAAAAAAAGAAAAAAATACTGCTGGTATTCCTGAAATGTCTGAATAGTTTACCTAACAAGTTGAGATGCGCTCCTATACAATGGCTGGAAAAAGAGGGAGGAGGTTAAATCAGTGGTTGTGCTAATCTCATTCCTTCAGATGTGATGGTCTACTGTCTAACTGGCTCTAATATCTTGTTGCTTTGAATTCTTCCTTAATACAATTAGACTATCCCAAACATGAGAAATATGCTAAAATTTTTCTCCATTTGGCTGCTGAAAAAATATCTCTTTTATAATGTAGAAAAATCACCACTACAGTTAAGAACAGAGCTGTAGCTACTCTCATAGTGGAAAACGTAAAGAATTGCCTCGACTTGCCTCAACCTAGACTTCATGAGCCAGCACTGTCTGTCCTACTACTCGAGCCAACTTTGTCAATGTGGCAGACAAACAGCCATAGAATACGTAAATGAATCAGCAGGCTGTGTTCCAATCTAATTTTACTTATGGCCACTGACATCATTTTTGTGTGTCACAAATATTCTCAGTTTTTCAACCACTTAAAAATGTTAGATCCGTTCTTACCAGCCGTAGACTGGATTTATCGTTAGCCAACACCTGATCTACTGTATCCAAAAAAGGAAGTGGGGGGCGGGGGAAGGAGAAGGAAGAATGAATCAACAAAATAGATTGTGTTTGTGTCATTCCAGAGGGATAAGTGAGGGGATGCGGTCAGGGTTCTATAGTAAAATAGCACCTTCTGGTCCATTTGGAATTGATAACAAAAGAGGAGTCTTCAAAGAGTTAATCATCTTCTCCAGCCCATATCACTCCTGTCCCTTGACTCTTAAGCCTGCTGATAAAATTCTAGCCACTACATATGTCCTTGAGCTGTACTAGAAGATATGGGATGGGTAACATCGTCATCCCCGCTGTCAGTGAGAATAATGGGCCGTCATTACCTGATTCCAGACTGAAAAGAAAAGTATTGGTGCTTGGATACCTGCCTATCCAAAAGCGAAGCAACTCATTTTCTGCAGAGAAAACAAAAGGAACTAACTTCTGCCAATGGAACGATCCCTTCATGAAATTTATTATCTATGGAGTGGCAGCAAAAACAGGCCCAACAAAATGTTAAGCTCCAAATTTGTAGCAGCAAGGCAATTACTTATCCTGACATCTCAAATGAACTCTGCAGAAAGCTCAACCTTCTGAACAAAGTTTATTATTGTTCCTCAAGGATGAAACAGACCTCACACAAATGTATTTTAAATCCAACATGTTATTTAGATGCTTAATCAATTTGACCTGACAGGTGGCTCTTTTGAAAGCTTTTTTAAAATAAGTTTTTGTTCACATGATCTCACTTATATGTGGAATCTAATGGAACAAAATAAACCAATAAACAAAATAGGTCCAGAGACACAGAAGCAGCGAACAGACTGATGGATCTTAGAGGGAATGGGAGAGGCAGAAATAAACCAAAGAACTTATATGCATATATGCATAATCCATGGACACAGACAATAGTCTGGTGAAGGACTGGGGTGGGGTGGGAACCAAGGGGGGGGGGTAAATGGGGGACATCTGTAATACTTTCGACAATAAAGATAAATAAAAATAAAATACGTTTTTGTTTAGTAGTATATATTATTTATCCTAGAAATTGGCTGATATTAACATTACCCATATCAGTTGTTGCTAGGTCTAAAAGAAAAAGCAATTATGAAATATATTATAAGTAGATAATACATTTTTTTATTTGTTTAAAAAGTTTTAAGGTTCTGATTTTCTAAAATAATGGCTCTTTGGTGTGAAGTAAAACATACACATAAAACTCAAATAGAATTCAATTGCTAACAGACAAAAATGGTCTTAAATGAGGTAGAACATTCTTGAACAAACAAGTAATTCTCTTTGATAAAAGATGTAGAAATAGGGCCACAATTCACTGATACGTTAATTGTTCTTCCCTAATGAGAACATTAAATAGCATTTGGTTTATAGCATGAGAAAATAAAATCATCTTCAAGATGAGAAAGAGAAAAATCAGCAAAAGAATGCAATGATGAGCACCTCCTGAATTACATCTGCAGCTGAAATTCCATATTAAAGAAAACAAATCCTGAAATACACAGTGTTTCCTCTGTAAGAAAGGAATGTGTGTTTTCATTTTTATTATTGTGTGCATGTTTTTAAATGTACAAGTTATATTTTGTGAACTGAAAAGATAAAAATTCATTGTAATGATCACCTCCTAGGAAATGTCACATTTTATACTTGGAAAACCATACAGAGAGAATGCAGAGATCAGAATATTTTGAGGCAAGCAATCCACATGTGTCACCTTCTCTCCAATCCCAACAGCCAATCGGTCTCCCAACCCTCCCCACAGGGCAAGGGTGGCAAGTGGGTTGTTCTGGGTTTCAAGGGGCACAGAGCGAGCATTTGTTTAAAGAGCTCTGGGAAGGCTGGTTTGACTGATTCTTGGGCTAACCCCCTATGATTTCAAGAGCAGGGTCAAAATGAGAGTGGGTCCAAGGATTCTACAGAGTAATTCTCTTAGATCTTTCCTTAGACAATATTCAAGACCTAAGTCAGAACCAAGGTTTCAACCAGGTATCATAAGGCAAACAATATGCACTTGGCTCTCAGTCCCCACATAACCTCCTTGAGGACACTCCTGCAACCATCACCCCTGGCTTGGTGCTAAGATATTCAGATAATGACCTGTGCTACACTATGGAAAAATAGAGTCTGCTCTTCTCCGATTCAGAAGAGGTTAAACAAATCATAGCCTATGTGAACTTATTTCCAGATATACTCAAAACTCACCACCTTCTATGAGCAAAAAGTGAGTTTTAGGGCAGTATTCTACAAAATATAGTTTCTTAGGACTCAAAGGAAAATGAATAAAATGGACAGAATTATATTTCATTCAGTGAAATATTAAGTTAAATACTTAGAACTACTTTTTTGTGTTGATGTGTGTGCATAAGAGAGAAAGAGAGGTCTTTTAGGTTCATGAGTGAGAGAGGATAGGAGCTTGAAATAGCTATTGTCCGATGAAGTAATGCTGAGACTTTGACACAGAGCAGGAAAAGTTACTCATAAAAATGGCAGCGACAACAGCAGCAATAGATTCCACAGAGCTTGAGGAATTGCCTTCAGAGGTAACAAAATAAGCATAGGGACAAGCAGCTGAACACGGGAGGTGAGGAAGGCCATCTCTTATCTCCAAACACCACATCTCCCTGGATCCACTGCTACCTCTGATCCAGGCCACCCTTGTCTCTCACCTGGCCTGTGGCTCTAGCAGCCCCTGACAGTGCACTCCTCTTCCAGATATACCCCTAAACAATTCTTTGCACAGCAACCTGGGTGAGCTTTTAAAGACACAAATTAGATCATACCTTTCTTTAGTCACTGCAGCATTATTTATAATAGCCAAGATATGGAAACAACCCAAGTGTCTACACACACACACACACACACACACACACACACACACACACACACACGATGGAATGCTACTCAGCCATAAAAAAGATGAAATATTGCCATTTATGACAACATGAATGAATCTTGAGGGTGTTATGCTAAGTAAAATAAGTCAGATGGAAAAGGACAAAAACTGTATGATTTCACTTATATGTGGACTATAAAACAAAAAGTAACAAAACAAAACAAAAACAAACTCATAGATACAGACAGCAAAATGGTGGTTCCAGAGGGGAAAGGGAGAGGGGGTGGAAGCAAAATGGGTAAAGGGGGTCAAATATATGGTAACGGATGGAAACTGGACTTTTGGTGGTAAGAACACAATACAGCATACAGATATCAAATTATAATGTTGTACACCTGAAATGTATGTTATTAACCAATGTGACCTCAATGAAAAAAAGAGTATGTCAATCGATTATCACAGTTCTTACCAAAGATCCAAATTTTCCACAGCCTACCTGATGACTATCCTGGCCTCACCACTCTACACTCTCCTCTTTAAGAAAAAAAAAAAAAAAAAAAAAAGAAGAAAAAAAATACATATGTTTTTATTGACTTTTTTTTTTTTTTTTTTTTTTAGAGATAGAGAGGAAGGAAGAGAGAGATAGAAACATTAATGTGAGAAACATCTATCAGCTGCCTCCTGCATGGCCCCTACTGGGGATCGAGCCAAAACTAGGGCATGTGCCCTGACCAGGAATCAAACCAGGACCTCTCAGTCCATGGGATGATGCTCAATCTACTGAGCCACATCGGCCGGGCTACACTCTCTCCTGGACCCCTCGTCTCATTTGTCTTCCATTAGTTCCTTGAAAATGCTCTCCTGGGTCCAGGTGTTTCCTTTCCCTGGCACAATCTCCCCTTTCTGATGACTGGGCTCCTTCTCACTCTGAAGGTTTCACCTCCTCATCCATGTCCTCCCTGACCACCCGATCCAATGTTGGCCCCTCTTGCTCTCTACCACAGCTTCCTCTTCCTCTTTACGACATGAAGAACAACGGGAAAGCATCTGTTTATGTCTGTTTCACCCCCTAAAAGGTAAGGTCCTGAGAGCAGGACCCATGCCTGTTGGACACCCAGAGCCCAGAACTGTGATATTTGTGGGAAGAGAGAATAAACAATGGCCCATTCCTACTTCCTTCCCTTCCTCTCTCCTAGCACAGTAAAGATCTCCAAGAAATATACCATCCACCAAAGAATATATTCTTTTGTTGGCTCATTTGTGAAACCATTCCCCACACATGCATTCATTTACAGATTTACTCGCATATAGTGAATATATTTGAGCCTCTACTATGTTCAAATCACAGAAAGAAAGGTAGTAAAAGAGGTATGGGTTGTGCTTGTGTGTTTTGACTAAAACTACAGATAAGAATAGCTATACTGAGTTAATTTAAATCGAAACTTGGGTCAGATATTTGAAAGAGAAGATTTTGGGGACATACCTAGACAGGCTTGCAGTCCCAACCATTTTATGAAAAAAATAATTTTTTGTTTTTTTCTATTTAAGTTTATTGCATTCATTCATTCACTTATTTATCAAATATCTACACTTTGACCCAAGCACTGTGCCAAGAAGTGGGCATATCAGTGGCAAGCGACACAACAAATCAGGGGGAGAAACTGCCCAGGATTTGACAGAAATGATGACGAGGTATCACAGGTCCTCTAATAACCTCAGGAAAGGAGAGTACTCCACCAACGGTGGACACCGAAAGTACGAGGAAGCAACAAAACTCAGAACAGGAAAAAATATTTCCACCTAAAGAACATTTTACACACACTCATGTTCATAACAGCATCATTCACAATAGTCAAAATATAAAAGCAACTCAACTGTCCATCAACAAATGAATGAATAAACAAAATACGGTATATACATACAGTGAAATATTATTCAGCCTTAAAAAGGAGGGTAATTCTGACACATGCTACAATATGACCTTGAAGACACCGTGCTAAGTGAAATAAGCCCACCACAAAAGACAAAAACGGAATGATTCTACTTATATGAAGTACCTAGAGTAGTCAAGTTCTTAGAGGCAGAAAGTGGAGTGGTGGCTGCCAGGGGCTGGGTGGGGCATGGGGGTGGGTAGAATGGGGAGTTACTGTTTAATGGGTACAGAGTTTGTTCGCAAAATGAAAAGTTCTGTGGATTAGTTGAACAACTATACAAATATACTTAACGCTACTGAGCTGTACATTTAAAAATGGTTAAGATGGTACATTTTATGTTATGTCTATTTTACCACAATAAAAACAAAACATTTTATTGATTAGGGTGAAGTTAAACAGCGTGGTTGAGATAGCAATCAAGTCTGCTCCAAACCTCAATTCTTTCTGCACCTGCCTTCATGCTCAACATCCAGAAAGGCAGGTTTACAAACTGGCTAGTGATTGACTGCTTTACAGAAGGGGCAAAAATTTTAAAAATTAAAAAATAAAAAGGCATCTCTGGCATAGTCACTAATCCCAGGGAATGCAGATTTTGTACCTAGGAGAACAGTCTCTGTGCAAAGAAGGCTGTCTCTCTCAGTCCCCTAATTCTGTGACAAGGGCCCCTCAGTTCATTCAAGGCTGTCAGGATGTGACTGGCTAGTCATATTGTGTGAGGGCAAACAAATTAAAATAAACTGCAAGCAAACGCCAGGTAAGGCTCACAGCTCACCTGCACACAGCACATACTGTTTCTCTCAGTAATGAACGAGTAAATTAATTGGTCTTGGCACAGCAACTTAGTGCCTTGAGGAAATTTTCAGCTGTAAAATCAAAAACACTTTTCACAGGCAGCCGTCAAGGAAGTCTGAGAGGTATCCACGCAGGGCGGGCTGCTTTTACCAAGAAGTGTGTGGGATGTTCAGACACAACAAAGGATTCACTTTCAAATTCTCCAGCAAAAAAATTTAAAAAGGGAAAGGTAGATAAAACAAGACTGGAAAATGTTAATAATTCTCAAAGCTAGATGAATGTTACATGGGGTTCATTATACTATTCTCCCTACTTTCGTGTTTACTTGAAATTTTCTGTAATGGAAGTTTATTATTTAAATGTGCACGTGGCAGAACAATTTATGACAGGCTTGTGGATGACTTCAAGACAGGCACAGAATTTAGATTATTCCCAACCCATCAAGATGCTATAAAATTAAGCAGGAAAATTTATTACTGATAGAATGATATGGTGCCTTTGCCCCAGTGAGTCACAGAACACAAGTGTGCAGGCTGGAAAGGGAGCAAGAAATAACAAAGACGACTTGTAGCCTCTGCCTTTTTCAGCTTCATCAACCCAGTCTACTAAGGAGCCCTCAGTGAAGTCAGCCCCCTCCACCAAATTCCCCATCACCAACTACTTGCCTGAAGATTCAGGGACCTTCTGGAGAATGTTCCAGCTTCATGCTATATCCAGAGGTAACCATAAATAACGAACCCAACACCTATCAAAGCTGTCTGTGCACATTTGGTTCTCGAGAATTATACACATGAGTGTTTCTAATTTGAAAAAGCACCCTACTTTGTAGTTGATTAACTTTCGGCCTTAGGAGGTCACAGAGGTGATGACCAATGAATATGTAACAAAAAGAGAAGGAATTTTCCCCTGGCCAAGAAGAATGTTCCATGTTCATTGAGTTAATGACTTTAGTAGGTAATTATTTAAAGCCATTTGGGGCAACTCTCTACCAACTTCTTCCTCCCTGTGGATCCCATATTTGATACAGAAACCAGTTAAAAAGTCACCCTTTAAAGTTCATTTTCTTCCAGCAATCCATTACATCTGTTATACACTGTCATAACATTTATCCTGATTACAAAAGTTCTAAATGCTCACTCCAGAAAAATAAGGCACGAAATAAGGACATGGGAAATAAGACATGAAAGAAAAAAATAAAATAACCACTTGCATCATTCGGGTTTCCTTCATTCGTGTCTTACAGAGACGGACAAAAGAAATAACGTTCCAGGGGGAACGTTGGTCAAAAGGCACAATCTTTCAGTATAAGACGAGTGTGTTCAGTGGATCTAATGTACAGCTGGTGTATAGTTAATGATAGTATAATGTATACCTAGAATTTGCTAAGAGAGTAAATCTTTAGTATTCCCACCACACATGCATACACACAAAAGTGGTATGTGAAGTAATGGATGTGTTAATTAACTTGATTGTAGTATCACTTTACAATGTATATGTATATCAAGTCAACACGTTGTACAGTTTAGGTATATATAATGTCCCAGCCTCTTTTGCAGCTAGGTGTGTTCATCTGGCTATGTTTTAGCCAAAGGCACGTCAATGGAATAATGTGTATAACTTACAGGTCACGGTCATGTACAAGTGGAAAGCACTCAGAACAAAGGAGGAGAAATATGTCCCACTCAGAGCTTTTCCTTGGAATGTAGAGGTGAGGTAAGTCTTCGTGACCATCCAATACTTAAGGCTCAATAGATCAACAAGATAGAAGCCTGGGTCCCCAAAATTACAGAGCCACACTCCAGTCCTGGCAGGCCACTCAGATGTCACCCCTCAGGATAGAAGCACTCATTCCTTCAGATGCCAGGAGGGTTGGCTGGAAATTGCCCTTGGCTGAAGGGAGCTGCTTCCCACTATACTATTTCCCCCCTGAGAGTAGCCTGCATCCAGTGACTGGTCCATAAGGGAGTGCAAGGGGGTGCAAAGACTGGTCTCCTAGCCTAGATGCATGGCCAACTCTGAAGAAGCATCAACTCCAGAGCTCCCCCTGAACTCAGCTGAGGACTTTCTTGGTATCCAGGCCACAGTGTCACTTCTCCTCAGCTGTTTCCCTCACACTCACAGGTGTGTCCCCCCTAATAAAACACCTGCACACCAATTTCCATCCCAGAGTCTATTTCTCAGAAAAGCCAACTTTAGGCAATAAGCCACTGTTATTTCCTCTGTCAGTAGTATCTATATTTCAACTTCTTTAAGTATCTATTATGTGCTGAGCTCAGTGCTGGAAATTCTAAGACATCACATCTTTGACATCACGAACGTGTAAAATGTGGTATAGTGGAAAGCATGAAGATAAGAAATAAGTAAGTATGGTAACAGAGATTTGACTATCCCTGGTCTTATAAATACCACCACGCTGGCCCACAACACTTTCAAGAAAGAAAAAGTTAGTCTTGCTCCCAAATCTCAACATCCTTGCACTCTCAGTCCCTAGTTTCCTTGGGACAGACCCGCGATTCCTTTCTTCACATGGTTTGTTCAGATACCCTTCCTTGATTTACTAGCCTCGCCCTTTCTCAAGCTTCTTTGACTTGAGCTGCCCTCTCTCTTGGTTTTGGAGAGAGCCCACATGCATGGACCTTGTGTGAGTCTAATGACTGTGTAAGTTTGCAGGCAGCCTTTTAGTCACAGGCCACTTTTTTTTAAGTGTCAGAATCAGTCTCCTGCCTCCCTGTTTTTTCAATGATAGCATATAAACTTTTGCAAATGATTTATTTTTAAATTCACTGAAAGATGGCATTCATGCAGTAGGGTGGCATGCAGTGCACTAGCCTTCGGTGTGTGGCTCAGCGGCACTCTGACATACATAGACAGCCATGTAACCACCATGAAGGTCTAGAGAACCTTTCCAGCACCTCACAAGTTTCCTTCTTGCCCCTTCCCAATCTATAACCTCCCCCTCCTGAAATAACTTCTATTCTGACTTCTATAAATATCAACTAGTTGTGTCAGGCAATTTCTTTCAAGATAAAACTTCTCACTATAATATAAGCACCTAAATATCCACAGCTGTCTTTCTTTGCCAACAAGTCCCATCTTATATGCATCCCTATGTTCACTGCAGCATTATTTACAATAGCAAGATATGAAGCAACCTAAGTGTCCACCAATAGACAGATGGATAAAGAGGAGGTGGTACATGTATACAATGAAATATGACTCAGCCATAAAAGAGAGTGAAATCTTACCATCTGCAACAACATGGATGGACCTAGAGGGTATTACGCTAAGTGAAATAAGACAGGCAAAGACAAACACAATATATTTCACTTATATAGAATGTAAAAAAAAACAAAACAAAATAAACGAACAAACAAGATAGAAACAAACTCATAGAGACAGAGAACAATCTGATGGTTGCCAGATGGGAAGGGGGTTGAGGGAATGGATAAAAATGGTGAAGCAATTAAGATGTACAAATTGCCAGACTTAAAAACAGCCATGGGGATGTAAAGTACAGCATGAGAATATAGTCAATAATATTGTAATAACTATGTATGGTGTTAGATGGGTACTAGACTTATGGGGTGATCACTTTGTAAGTTATATAAATGTCTAATCATTATGTTGTACACCTGAAACTAATATAATATTGTATGTCAACTATAATTGAAAAATGGAAATGTATTTAAAATAAAATTAGATTTAACAAAAAACAAATCCTGTCTTACCCTACAGAGAGGCCATAATGCCCACCACCATATTAACGTCGGGAGGAGAATGCTTCCATCCCAGTGAAAGGAAATCAGTGTCCTCGGAATGATGAATCCATCTGAAGCCATGGTCCTCATGTAAACATGGGATGCCGCAGATTCTCCATAATGCAAGCCCAGAAAGAAAGCAGCTTATTGCTTTTTCTGAGACACTGCCACCTAACAGACCCTATGATTTTATAACCTAACAAACCATAGTTTCTGCCAAGAGCTCTGACACCGACAACCCCCTTGCTCTGCAGTGATTGTATAGACAGATGTAGGTAATTCACTTCCCTTCTCTCTTTCTCTGAGGCTGCCACACAGCTAAACCCATTTCCCATAATCGCGTCATCCTTCTCATAGGCAAGGACAAGATGATGGCACATGAACCATCCCTTTGGCCCCAATTTCTCAGGGCCCACAAGTGTCCCTGAGATACGAAGAGCTTGGGGCAGAGGAAAGCAAAGCAAAAAGCTGGCAAACTCTGTGGATGTGAGGAAAACCCCAACATATAACTCGTTTCTTACAAATCTGAATAACTTCTTCCAAGATGAGTGTCTACTTAGTATGCACCAGGCACTGTATTTGTTGCTGAGGCTCCAAAGTGACACGGACCCAAGCCTGAAGGAGCCCAGTGGGAGGATAAACAGTGAATTTAAATACAAAACTTATCATAGTGGGTAATTTACATACACAGTGATGAGTGCTATGATAGAGGTAGGCGTGGCTTAGAATGAGAGCCTGAGACTGGGGCCCTCAGCCCAGCTGGGGGAGCAGAGCAGGCTTCAGGGAGGTGGTAGTGCCTGGATTAAATCTCAGAAGCACTTAGGCGTGGGGGCTAGGGAGGAGGGGAGGGCAGAAGAGGCAGTTCCAGGAATGAGAAGCGTGGGAACTCGTGGAGAGCAGTGTGAAGTGGCATGGGCCACTGCATAAAGGGCACAGCCAGGACTAGCAAGAGATGAGGTGGGTGAGCTCAGCAAAGCCCAGGTCAAGGAGGGTGAACAGCATAGGTAACTGTGCTTTGTGAATACCAAACAGGACACAGTCAGAGACCACTGATCAATGGCACAGGGAGCTAAGGGGTGCGGAGTCAGTGAGCTGTGCTGGGACATGCAGGCCTTTGGTCAGCTTGGTTGGGAGGCAGCCCACAGTAAAGAATGTAAATGAAATTAGCCTTCTTGACAACTTACCCAGAATCAATACTCCTCTTAATGAAGAGCAGTGATTTTCAAAGGTCACTTTCCATGAGTCCTGCTGCTATGACCAGTAACAAAGAAGTATTCAGGGTGATCCTGATAGTCTAAGGTTCCGTCCTCAAACTCACAGAAATTCACAAACGTCAAGAAAAACTAACCCAGAGGATGGCCATGGACTTGAACCTCTATCAAGTCTTCTCCAATTCCCTCACCTCTCCACTCCATCCTCCACCCCAGACCACATTAAATATTCTGCACTCCCATTGTTTCCACTTCTGCTCCAGGTTTAAGCTTCTCTCTCCTCTCAGATCCACCACTCTCTCCAGGAAACACTCTTTCAAGACATTTCCTAGGATACAGGCTCTAGGAAGGCTAGGACTTACTCTCACTGACTCCTGTGTTACGTGCCTGTCTATCCCTGGCATTTAGTAGACAGTCATTAAACAACTGTTGAACGAATTAATTTGCTAAGCAAATACTATGTGCCAGCCCTGGGTGGTGACTTATCTCCACCCTTATGGCTCAGTCTCACCCAGAAGTGGAATCTCATACTTGGCCCTGGATACTTTCTCTTGAACCAGTCAAAAACCCATCCCAGTCTGGCTGAGCAGCTGGTACCATCAAAGGAGAGTGAAAGCAAAGATCATAAGAGTGATTTTCCAGGTGTTTCCTAGTAGTTAGGTGTTTTTAAAAAAGAAAAGAGAAGCCCATGAGAGAATGTGACAGGGAGAGCTAACACTGCAGTCTGGACTGTCTCTCTTTCCCCATTCCAGTCCACTTGAGGGCAAGATCTACACCCAGAGCATGTCCAATTCCTAGCGCAGTGAGGAGGTCATAGTAGATGGTCAGTGTTTGTTGAATTTAACAGGAATATGTTAAATTCATTAAAGAGATATGTCTGGAAATTGAATCAGAACATTTGGGTCAGTCAATGGGGATGACAGTTGATTGAAGTAATGAATCAATACCAGAGATGCATGTATAACGTCTTACACATTTCTCTTTTCTCCAGACAAATAACCCTACTTCTGTGATGATACATTCCTTTGTGCATGTAAAATCCACTGGATTAAAGCATATATTAATTTCTTGGAAATCTCCCTAGATCTTCTAGTTAAAGACTGTGTGACATATTGACTAGTCAGGAATATATTCTCAAAACCAGTATCTCCTCTTAGAATGCATTTTATTTCTGCAGAGGAATGATTCCATCTATCTAATGTTCGATCTTACGGGTTTCAAGTTCAGAAAGTGGCCTATACTGACCTTCATTTTTGAAGATGTCTCCTATTTGGGACATTTATCCCCAGTCTCTATGTAGTACAGAGGAAAGAACAGTAGGACCAGCCTCTAAGTAGTATCCAGGTGACCTCAGACAATGCACTATCTGCTCTGGTCCTATTTTCTTCACTTCCAAATAAAAAAAAAAGCCATTAGAGCACACAATTTCTCAAATGCCTTCTGGATCTGACAGTGCTTTCTGAGATAATTTCCTACTAAGGTGGAAATTACTAATGACAGACATTTGCTCAAACCATGGGGCCTGGGAAAAGAGGCACGGTGATGAGAGTACTCACATAAAGGGGGAAGAGGAACCACTCGTGGGCAAGTGGGGAGGGGGAGACTTAGGAAAAGGAGGCCAGAGACTCTGGTCCTGGCAGAAACAGATGGCTTACTCCCACAGAGGCACTGAAGGAAGGGTAAGACAGAGACTATAGATATGGTATAAGAGGGGTATAGGGGATGCCAGGCAACAGCAGGGACCCAAGGAGCCATTACCACCACCAGCCCTGAAGGGTCACAGGGATGAGCAGTCCCCAAAACCCAGAAGAGCTGTGGCCTTTGGAAGCAGACAAAATCAACCGAAAGCAACTCAGAGTTGGGGACCTGGGAGAATAAGCAGCCCCACCTCACTCCCCTGCGGCCCTCCCACCTCCTGCCAGTGTCTCCTATTGCCAGAGGGGAAAGAGCCCATCAATGCATGAATCCTCCAGGGTTGCAAAGTAGAGGGAGCAGTAGGCTTGGGGAGGTAAACGGAAAATATCCAACCAAAATACTTTGCTACACAGTTGACCTCTGGCTCTATTCTTGAAGATAGGCAGACGTGATGTATTGTGATCATTAGTAGACCACAGCCAACCTTTTGCAGAGGTGATCCATCTGTGAGTCAGCACGAGGAATGTGGGAGTAAGAGTGGTCTTGTTCCTGTTGTTCTAGGAAGAGAGTAAACAGGGGGTGGGGGTAGAAATCGGAAACTCAGAAGGCTGAGGGCAATTCCAAGGGGTTGCCTGAAAACCCAAATCCAGAGCCACAAGCCATGATCCACCTGGGAAGTCGGGTATTGCATATGGAAAATTCCAGTAAGTGGTTTGCTTATTTCTTTTTTTAAAATATGTTTTTATTGATTTCTTAGAGAGAGAGGAAGACAGAGAGAGAGAGAGAAACATCGACATGAGAGAGAAACATCAATGGGCTGCCTCCTGCACGCCTCCTACCGGGGATCAAACCCGCAACCCAGTCATGTGCCCTGACCAGGAATTGAACCGGCACCTCTCAGTCTATGGGACGACGCTCAATCCACTGAGCCACACTGATCGGGCACTTCTTGTTTCAACAGGCTTTGGTGGGTCCACCACCCCTAGGGCAGCAGGCTCCTGTTGTATGTGGAGGGGTCCTAATGTCACCATGAGATGATTTACCAAAAGCCCAAGGAGCTTCTTCCTCAAGGATTCTGATATTTAGATACTTAGCCATTCCAAGGGGATAAATGTTCAGGTGAGTAGAGTTACATATGCCCAATGTGCAGTGGAGAGAGATGGTAACACAGCAAAATCTCATTCATTCATGAGTGACTACATTCAAATTTGAGATATCCCTGACAAGGCTGAGAATAAACCAAAACGCAGGGATATAGTTTAACTACTGAAGAGAACAAAGTTGATGCAGTGTTTTAGAGGCAATGACTTACGTGTGAATAATAGTTATTTAAACTACAATTCATTTTCCTCTGTTCAATAGTACCTAAAATAGGCAATGCTTTTCCTTAAAATGACAGTTCTACATTGTGTGAATCTGGGAAAAATTGTGGAAGAATAGCCACATTTTCAGCTTTGTTTACAATGAGCATGCTATTACTTTCAGAACAAATGATAAGTGT
The DNA here is from genome assembly GCA_030848825.1 of Tadarida brasiliensis. NCBI lineage: Eukaryota > Metazoa > Chordata > Mammalia > Chiroptera > Molossidae > Tadarida > Tadarida brasiliensis. The sequence goes on along the minus strand of CM061257.1, from coordinate 55,051,359 downwards.
AGAAAATTTTAATATAAATAAATAAGCAATGATTTTTTTTAAAATTTACAATAGCCAGGATTTGGAAGCAGCCCAAGTATCCATCAGTAGATGAGTGGATAAAAAGCTGTGGTACATTTACACAATGGAATATTACTTGGCCATAAAAAGGAAGAGAAGTTTACCCTTTGTGACAGCATAGATGTACCTGGAGAGTATTATGCTAAGTGAAATAAGCCAGTCAGAGAAAGACAAGTACCACATGATTTCACACATATGTGGAATTTAATGAACAAACTGAACCAACAAGCCAAATAGAGACAGACTCATAGAGGGCAGGCAAATAGCTCTGGTGTGTGTGGGGGAGGGGGGAGATGGAGGGGTGGGGTTAGCAAACAAAGAAGAAAAAAAGAGACAGAACTCATGGACACAGACAACAATGTAGTGGCTCAGTAGTTAGAGCAGCAACCCACGGACCAAAGGGTCAAGGGTTCAATTCCTGGTTAAGGGCATGTACATGGGTTGCAGGTCCAATCCCTGGCCCTGGTTGGGGCATGTATGGGAGGCAACCAATCGATATGTCTCTCTCTGTCCACATCCCTCCCTCCCTCCCTTCCTCTCTCTCTAAAAAGCAATGGAAAAAATATCCTCAGGTGAGGATTAACAATAACAACAAAGAAAATTTTAAGTTAGTATTTCTACACTTTTTTTCAAATATGTAGGTCAGAATTACTTTCTCCCACCTAAGTGGAAAAATAAAACATACTTTAAAAGCTTCCCTATATCTGTAGCCCTAAATATTCCTCATGAACCTTTATTTATCTGAGACAGCAGTCTACAAGGTAAACAATGCTTATAATTAGGCTCAGATTTTTGAGTATTATAATTATTTTGGCAAGTTTGATTTCTAATGCATTCTTGTTCTCCCTGGATTAGTCTCCAAAAGAGCACAACAAAAGGAAAAAAGTTTTAATCAAGGTAATTTATGGCATTTCATTTCCTCTCCACACTTAGCATTCAATGAGCAAGGACTGGATTTCAAGATTTAACAGGTAGAGTTTGGAGAAAACTCCTTTCATTTCTTAATGAAGGATTAAAACATCAGCACATACATTGCAGTTCTTTAGTGATAACCATACATTTGGGATAATTTTAAAAAATAACTTTATTCCAACTGGCACCTACCTGTTTCTTCACACTTCCTTCCTATCCGTAACAAGTCAGAGCTGTTCCTGGCTCACGTTCTCAGCAATGTGACCATCACATATGGCCACAAAGGAGGCAGGAAATTCCCAGGGGCCAGACAGAGGGACAGCACATCCCTTGCTTCGTCTTCTACCCCCATTAGACTTTACGTTGGGAGACCAGGACGTGAGTCCCAGTTAATTCATCTGGAAAACAGACTACATCTTCCCTAGATGCTTTGAATGCTGTAATTTTATGACTCCTCCCAGCCATTCCTCTGAAAATGCGTAAATTTGTTTCGTTTCTCTGATAAAGAAAAGATGAAATGTGAGAAAACATTTGCACAAAAGGCACATTCCCACAAATATTATATGAACTTACTTTTCTAAAAGGAAATAATATAACAGTGTCATAAAAATGCCCTTTGGGCGGTATATTAGTTCCTGTGGCTGTTATAACTAATCACCACAAATTTAGTGGCTTATCACAAATTCATTCCTTTATAGTTCTGGAGGTAGAAGCCTGAAATGGGTTTCTCTGGGTTAAAGTCAAGGTGTCAGCAGGCTCTGAGGGGAGATCTATGGCCCTGCCTTTTTCAGCTACTGTGCTCCTTGGCTTAGAGTCCCTTCCTCCATCCTCAAAGCACCTTCCTTTCATCATTGCCTCTATCGTCGCATCTCGCTTTCTGTGGTAGAAGCTCCCTCTGCCTCCCACCTGTAAGGACCCCTGTGATTACATGACTGGGCCCAGCTGGACAATCCAAGGTCATCTATCTCCCATCTCAAAATCCGTAATGTAACCACATCTGCAAAGTCCGGTTGCCATCTAAGGAGTACGCGACACAGTAGGGGGTTAGGATGTGAACAGCTTGGGGAACTATTACTCAGCTGACCACAGGGAGCACATCTGTGATTATCATTTTTAAAACATTAAGTTGGAGTTTTGTATACAGTGGACTGAAGGTCCAAGGACCTAACCTGCCCTTTTCCTTTCCTTCCCTGGGCGCCCTCTTAGCAGAGGAGGGGCACAGAATAAACTGGGGACACAGGAGCCGTCGAGTTCAAACGAAGAGGCTGGGCTGTGGTAACTTAGTAGTCTGGTTTGGACCTGCAATAGCAAAGTGTCCAAATGTTGCCCTTGATACCCTCACCCTCCCCTCTGTGAGCTGCCAGCCTCTTCCTGCTGCTTCTCTTCAGAGCATTCTCTTGGAGAGGACGTTTAGGTTACAATGGTCAGAAGGTCTCCGACACCTGCGCCCGCACTCTGCACTATTTTTACATTTCTCTTTTCTGCTCCCAACCTGACAGTTCAGGTCAGGAGTAACTAGGTTACATGTTGGTTAGAGTTGCTGATTAAAAGTAATTCACATACAGACTTCAAAGAACTTCTCATTTTTATAGAGATGTTTTGATTTTGTTTTTTAAAAGAATAGTTTATTGATTTTTAGAGCTAGAGGAAGGGAGAGGGAGAGAAGAGACAGAAACATCAATGTGATCGATCGGCTGCCTCCTGCGTGCCCCCTACTGAGCCTGCAACCCAGGCATGTGACCTTGACCAGGAATCGAACCAGCAACCTCCTGTTGCACAGGGTGACACTCAACCAACTAGGCCACACCAGCCAGGGCTCATAGAGATTGGCTGGAAACTTTACAGACCACCCTTTTAAATGTTCTTTTTATTTCAGGGGCATCCCAACTCCTCCATCGTGGAATCAATCAATAGGTCCCTGAATATCATCAGGGACCTATTCCCGACCTCAAGATCCACCACCCAGAAAACGTCCTCTGAAGCTTGGACACAAAACCAAGCGCAAACTGTGCGTTTGTTGGGCCTCCTAAGCAGGGTCTCCTTCACAAGCACGCTCTGCCAGAAACTGGTATCTGACCCTCAAACACAGAAAAGATGAACATTTTGATAAAGAAGATAAAGCTCAAAACATATCAATCTGCGTTTAGAGGCTTCTCATAATTTCCTTTCATTGTATAGATGACTTATTCTTTTCACTTAGAAACTCTAAGTCAAATAGAATTTTTTCTGAATTTTGAGAATATACAATCTAAATAGGTGAAGGGTAGTTAACTCAAGGGGCCTTGTCTGTCTCCGTAAGGAGCACTCTGCAGACTGTGGGTGAAGATGCTTTCTCCAAGCAGTGTAAAAGCCTGCATGATGGGGAGCCCAGAAATCAGTCCGGAAACTCACATTGGTTCTTGAAAGTAAATCAAATGGTCCTCAAACCTCTTTGATAATTATGTCTTTAAAAGGGACAGCTTTATTTTAATATACTTTATTCCTTCAGTAGGCAACTAACATAATCCACGACTGCAATTTCTGTATGAATGGAAACTAGCCACATTTACTTCAGAAAAACATCCCTCATTTGTCTCAGGCAAAATGAAAGTCTTTTCCTGATAGTTCTAGCATACAGCTGCCCAGTAGCCACTGTATAGATGTTAAGGTAATCCATGTACAGTGGATTCTCATTATTTGTGGCAGTTACATTCTCTGAAGTCTCCACAAACACTGAATCAGTGAACATTAACCATTGCTCCTAGGGATATACAGGGTAGTGTTCCTATAAGCCCGTGGTCACAATATTATATATTTTCTTTTTTTCTGATTTTAACCTTTGGCAATATTTTCATTAACTAGTCAATACTAGTTAATAAAGTTATTAAATAACTTTATTTTGTGTTTCTGTATAAAGACACCTTATTTAATATATATTCTTGATTCATTAACACTGAACTCACAGCCCACAGCACTATAATCCACGCGTGAACAAACTTATCTAACAGCTATTTTCTTCGTAAAGCACACCACAGCCTTCTTGCTTAGAAACACCAGGTAGCACTTCAGCACTTTGCTTGGAGGCTATTTGAAGCAGTGAAATAACCACCCCAAAGCAAAGAAATTGTGAAAAACATGGTAGTGAACAGACTGCAGAAAGATATTCATTTACAGTATGAGAAGTGGAACAAGAAGGCAGATCGTCGCCTGGTGACCTCAGCTGGGAACAGGCGCATGGAGTGACTGGAGGTTTTGCCACTCTGCCCAGGTACCAAATAACTACCGAAGCGCTGTGAGGACTGACTTGGGGGTTACAAATAAATTTTAATGAATAAGTGTATTTGCAAATATGGACTCCACAAGTGGGGACTGACTGTACCATATCTTGTAAGAAACACTTCCAGTTCCCTTATCCCTCAGTCACCACTGAGTGGTCACTCCCTGATCCACTGTGAGGTCTCCCAGTTCCTAAGGTCCCAGCGACTCTGAGCCTGGTTTACCCCATGTTATTGCCTAGCACTCGTACGGTACGATTCCCAGCTGCCACAGCGGAAGCATTCCATTAATGTTTATTAAGTTAGTCAAACCAGTCTGGCTGACCCTAAAGGAAGCTTTCTTTGGTCATTCCTCCCCGCAATCAGAGTCATAAAACAGTTCTGTACTATTTGCAATACCCAGGTACCAAACAACACCATTAATCTAAAATAGTAGCTTAGAATGAAAAGATAACATACCCCGAAAAAATAAACGGACATGCCTTCAACTCTCCATTCACCAGTACCATCTGGAACATTCATACATCCAACTGAGAAAGCCTCCATCAATACCCAAGGCACAATCAAAGGGGGGGTGTGATGTTCAAGAGGTGAGAAACCAGGCAAAGCAAAAGGAGCCATGTCACTAGGTCCCAGCCACAGGGACGATGAAAGCAGCATCGCCCAAGCCGTGACACCCTTGCCTGGGGCAGTGTTTCTCAACGTGTGCATCTGAGGGACTTGAGTGTTTGTCAAAATCTGCAGATTCCATGTTCCACAGCAGACGAACTGAAACAGAACCGCTCAGGGTAGATCCAGAAAGCTGAACTCTTGACAAGCTCCCCATGGGTGCTGGTGCAAACCTATGTTTGGGAGTCACTGCTCCAATGAGAGTGGGAGGACTGAGGGGGCCCAAGTTTTGGCTGCTGAGCAATGTGGGTTCACTTACTAGCCAGGTAACACGGAGCCTCTGTTTTCTCATCTGTAAATATGAGGACCGTATAAAACTTAGCTTACAGGGTTGCTCCACCGTGCCATTACGGACACGTTGGGCTGGATAACTGTTTTCAGTGAGGACTTTCCTGTGGATGGTACGATGTCTGGCAGCATTTGTGGAGTCTACCCACTACATGCCAAGAGCAGCACCCCAGGAGTGACAATCAAAACTACTTCCAGACATGGCCAAATGCCCCTGTGCTGGGGAGGGGCAAAGTCACTGCTGGGTGAGACCCACTGGCTTAAAGGACTGTCGGACCTAATAAATGTGACAGGGCCTGACATGTGGTAGGTTATCCATAATTGTTTATTTTCTCTCTTCTCCCTCAATTCAGTGAATCCTCAAAGGAGAGAGATTTGGACAGTTTCAACGAAGGTCCTCAAAGCTTCGTATTTTTAACACCTCCTTTGTTTCTCATCAGTGACACCTTAAATCCTGGCTCTGTTAGGCTACAAAGTTAACTTTATTTTGTTCTTAATATTATAAATGTACAGAAGTAACTGTTTGAGTCTTAAGTTTAGAATTCATTCACATCATGTGTACAGGGGTAAATACGGGGCGAAAGCTCGGAGCCCTTGTGACATGCATGCTTAGAACTAATTTGACAACAGGTCTTTCACAGGCCACTTCCCCAGCTCTCTAGCCAAAGCACTAAAAGATTGGAGTGCATGGACCGTGAATTTGTCACCCAAAGTGAATTAAAGATTCTCTATCTATGAAACAAAGAGGTTGTACTAAAATCTCAAGTTTCTAAAATTCCACATACTTTAAAAAGTCTATGATTCCAATTAACTGCTAATACTTTGTTTCTTTACCTAGCTTCTAATTCATCAATAATTTCATATTTTTAATATTGAAACTTAATAGTATAACTATAATATTTAACATCTCCTCATTAGTGCTTTAGTGTCTACTTTGTAAAAAGCTTCAGTCTTCCCACCAACACCAAAAACAAGGGTAAGATGTGGACCCCAGGGAAGACAGGCAGACACCTAGACCAAAACCCAAATAAAAACCAAAATAAAATATGTACTCAGTACAAAAACAGTAAGAATAAATATGAAATCAGAAAAAGATGAGGCCCTGGCCAGTGAGCTCAGTTGGTTAGAGCCTCATCCCTCTACACCAAGGTTTCAAGTTTGATCCCTAGTCAGGGAGCATAAAAGATTCAACCAATGAATGCATAAGTAAGTGGAACAACAAAAATGGATGTTTGTCTGTCTCTCTCTCAAGTCATTTTTTTTTTTTTTTGCATTTATCTTCAGATAGAGCAGGACGGAGAGAGGGAGGAAGAGAGAGAGAGAAACATCGATGCAAGAGAGACACATCGAGTGGCTGCCACCCACACGACCCCAACTGGGGCCGGGGACAAACTGCAACCAAGGCACATGCCCCTAGCAGGAACTAAACCCAGGACTCTCTGGTCCGCAGGCCAATGCCCTAACTGCTGAGCCAAACCAGCCAGGGCAAATCAATTTTTTTTTAAAGTTGGAAAAGACGCCCGGCCAGTGTGGCTCAGTGGTTCAGCATCAACCCATGCACCAAGAGGTCACGGGTTCGATTCCTGATCAGGACACGTGCACAGGTTGTGAGCTCAATCCCTAGTGGGGAGCATGCAGGAGGCGGCCAATCAATGTTCTCTCTCATCGATGTGTCTATCTCTCTCTCCCTCTCCCTTCTTCTCTCTCTAAAAATCAATACAGAAAAAAAAATTTTTTTTAATCCTCACTCGAGGACATTTTTGTATTTATCTTCAGATAGAGCGGGAGGGAGAGAGGGGGAAACAGAGAGAGAGAAACATCGATGTGAGAGAGACACATCGAGTGGCTGCCACCCACACGACCCCAACCAGGGAGGGGACAAACCGCAACCGAGGTACGTGCCATTAGTGGGTACCGAACCCAGGACTCTCTGATCCACAGGCTGACGCTCTAACCACTGAGCCAAACCAGCCAGGGCAAAAATCTTTTTCTTTCTTTTCCAACCTTTTTATTTATTAAAAAGAAAGAAAAATATTTTTACCTGGCCTCCAGACTCGAGGACAAACAAGACAAAGATAAATTCAAGGCATGCTAGAAACTTTAAGTTACAACATTCTCATCGCTTTCCCCATAAAAGGAGACATCTCCCCTTGAGGTACAGTCACTTTGAGTGATGAAAGCTATGACTACAGAGGCAAATACACTGAATAATTAGAAATGACAATTTGCTAGAAGTTTCATCGAACTGATGCCACACCGATTTCTTTGGCAGCTACTTGTCTAAAAAAAAAAAAGTCTAACTCCTGGGCCATAACAAACTTGGGTACATTACTTTCTTGAATAGCTTGATCACATCAGTATTTCAAAAATTCCTTTATTTGTTTCAAAATAACACAGGGAAAGGTTGAAAGACAGCCTCCAAGTATGTGTTAGAAGTTACTCTCTGTTGTCTTGCAACTGCAGCATGTTCTTTCCGCACTCGGACCTGCCCTGGTTTCATAATAATCAGCAGTGCTGCTTTGGGAGAAATGTCAGCAGTAACGTATGACAGGGGTGTGGTCCTATCTGTTAGTAGCTCCATATTTTGTGTGTTAAAATACGAGGCACAGACTCATGTCTCCCAGAAGAACACAGTGAATTATTTGTGGTTGAACACATGCTGTGTCCAAGAAAAGAGCTCTGTTCATTTTTGGTTAACTTGACATCTATTTAGAGGAATAACAACAGCAGCAAAAATAAGGCTCTAATAAGGGCTAGAAACCTGCTATCAACAGTACTGCCTCATCATCCCAAGTCAAAGGCACATTGTATCAGCCATGAGATAAGACCAGCTTTCAATTTCTCCACATTACATGGGCAGACCCTAGAAGGGTAGTGGTTCTTATTACCTATATTTCTTCTATAAAGAAGTTACAGTTACCAGATACAGTGTTACAGACTATATGTTTATCTCCCCAAAATTCCTATGTTGAAACCTAAACCCCCAATGTAGGTGGGGCCTCTGGGAGATGATTAGGTCATGAGGGTGGAACCCTCATGAAATGAAATGAATGCCCTTATAAAAGACCCCAGAGAGTTCCTCACCCCTTCTGCCATGTGAGGACACAGTGATAAGACATCTGAAAATGAACCAGGAAGCAAGCCCTCACCTGCTGGCACCTTAATCTTGGACTTCCAGCCTCTAAAACTGTGAAAAATAAGTTTCTATTGTTTATAAGCTACCCAGACTATGGTATCCTGCTATAGTAGCCCAAACAGATTAAGACAAAGACAGAGCGCTCTTTGACTATCCTTTAGGCATCCTCTACCCTATAATCCCAAATCTCAGCGAGAAAAGTACAAGTTGAAGGTATTAGGGCTCTTCCCCTATCATTTTTGTGTTTGTTATTCATATATCATCATCAGAGATAATATTTACTGAGTACTTACCATATGCCAGGCATAATTTTAAGCACTTTACACGTATTAAATCATTGAAATGGTTTCTGTCTTTCTAAATTCACAGGCCTGGTTACATGTGGCATCATCATTCACCCTAATGAAGTCTTTCTTTTCTTCATCAAATCAATGTTATCATAATTCTCTAGGAACTGGAAGTCTGGGTATCATGCCAGTGCACGGGTCTTCTCATGGGCCTCTTTATAAGGGAATATGAGTTAAGGCTGAAGACGTTAAATTGCCATTTTATAAGTATTAAATATTTCAAAATACTGATCAGTTAGTTTTACTTTATTTAACCATTTTACTGATTTGTTCAGCCATTAATTTGGGAAAATTGCTTTCATACTCTGTAGACAAATACCCTACAATAGTGCATTTCTTTCTCATAGGAATGGATAAAAAACAAAGCCAAGAAACTTCACCATTCCATGAAGGGACATCAAGCAAAGGGACAGCCTACGGAGGTGATCATCTCTGGAGAGAGAATTACTCACAGAAACCACAGTTGTTCTTCAGCTAGGAAGCTCACATGAGCCACTGCTCTTAAAAATTAAAATCTCCAAACTAATAGAACTCATTTATCATTTGCCACTAATTCTCCACTGCTAAAACTATATTACTCTGAATGACAGTCCCAAGAGGAATTATGAGATTCAACTAGAAAGCCAATCTATCAACAAATATGCCTACCACTGAGTGACAGAAGGTGGGTACATTAAATACATTTTAAAAAAATTGTCCTTGTTCTCAAGAAAGTTTCAATATTGTTGAAAAAGTCAAAATTCTGCAATACTGCTACAGTATTTTATCAGTAAGCTGTGTACCAAAGAGAGTGGCAAGAAGCCTCCCAAGTGAATGCTGGTTTATTAACTTCCTACCCTCTTTCTTTCATTTTCTTCTTTGTTTGGGTTCTTCCCAAAGCAGGCCCTGAGATAGGGTCAAGGACTCAGGAAAAGATAATTCACTTGGAAGATGTCCCAGAAAGCATGAGTGAATGGGAGGAAAAAGTGAGATAAAGACACAGGGAAAGACAATAAGAGAGTGTTATAGAGATCATAGTCAATTGGGGCTGTATGCCAGTGGGACCTCGAAGAGGCAAAGATGATATCTCTCAAAATGTTCATCTGCAGGACTGGGTGGTAGGCTTATTGGTTTAGGATTGTCAGGGGGTATTAACTGTTGCATACATGTAGCCTGCACTTGCCTGCTGGCCACGCTGATTCCAGTGGTCTGAAAAGGTCCTGAGATAGAAAATGAAGAGGCTACCTGATGGTCAGGACGGGGCACTGTTATTGTGAGTCTGAGCTCCCACGGAACAATCACTCATCCAACCCCCACTGGGAAGTAGGTGAAATCAGAGGTGGGCAGAGATGTGATGTGACGCATCAAAAGCACCCGTTACACAGGCCTGCTCTAGAAGTGTTGTGTGAATGCTCTGCTCACCTGTGAATATAACATTCAGTTCACGCTTTAATCTCAACTTTTTCCCTTGTCTCAGTTCTCCTTCCTTGTCAATCTTCTCTATGTATCTGAAATTAGCTACATTTTCTAGCCCAAAAAATTACCTTTTCCACTTTAAGATTCTTTCACAATGTCATGTATCATTTAAAAATTGTGTTTCAATTAATAAAATATTGATGGGCTAGGCTCCCTGGAAGAAATAAACATGATGACGATGATGATGATGATGATTAAAACAAAAACTACAAATTACTGAGGTCTTATATACCAGTTCTTTCCATGTATGAACTCATTTAATCCCCATGACAATTCTTTGAACTATTTAACCCATTTTATAGATGTTTCTTCACTTCATTGAGGTGCAGGAACATTCAGTAACTTGACCAAGATCATATAAATATCCTTTATATTAAGATCATATAAATATTAAGCCAGAATTTGAACCTAGACAGTCTGAATTCAGAGCCAAGACTAAATTTGTAGGAAAGATGGGGTAGGAGGAGAGACAAAATAATCATGGTAAGTAATAAGCATGGTTATTGAAGTAAAAAAAAAAAAAAAGAGTTGCCTGTAGAAACAACAGGAAAATGTCATCTAAAGTATCCAGCCCATACTATACCAGGAATCTCACCCATATTTCTTCTCTACTATGTCCCCATCACCCCCACCCCACTCTTAGTTTTTCATATCCCCCCTTCATGGAAACAAATTTGTGCTCATTCTTGTCTTCAGTTTCAAAAGGTCTATAACCAACAACACTTATGAAATTCCATGATTTTCCGTTAAACTCTATAGGGGAAAAAAATCTTCTTCAAGCTCTAAGAATTAATGTTGAAGTTTTCCACCATTAATTATATGATAAATGGATCACTATTCCAATTTCTTCATATAGCTTTTTCTCCTCCTCCTTTACTTCTGAGGGACAAAGAATCTATAAAATCTTGGAGTGAAAGCAATATGCAATTGCTACTAGTAATACCACAGAATGTATGTCCAGAGATTCCATTAAAACAGAGTTAGGAAAACCAAGTCAGGAAGAAAAGGAAATTCTCCAAATATAGCTCAGGGTTTTAACTTTGAACAAGATGAAAAATGAAAACAAAAGGTATAATATGAGTGCATACAGATTATTCTAAAGTATATAATTTTCTCAATCTTTCTAAAGGCTTCTAATAAGGTTTCACACCAAAGACTAAAAACAACTTATCATGGATCCAGAAAACTTTAATTATTCATTAAATAAACGTTGACACCATGTTCTAGAATAGATGCTTTACTGCCTGAGATACTAGAGATACTACCATCAACAAGACATGATCTTGTTATAAATAAGGAATAGGCCTTGAGATTTAAAAAAATTTAAGAATAAATTATCCTTTCTCTAGATGAAATTGAAACACAGATTTCCACAAGACCTGGTAGTAGGAACATTTTAAAATATTTCAACATGTTTAAATATTTTAACATTCTTGTGAATTTTCCAATTCATCAGATAACACTAACTCCCTTGAGTAATAAAATGCCAGCCTAACAGAAGAGCTCAGAAGCTAGGTGATACGGCAGACAACTGGTAGGTAATAAATAATCAGAGGGACGCCAATGTAGTGCATTAGGAAACTTCAACATGAACTGTCTGTGGAAGATGATATGTGCTGAGACCTACAACAGCAGCCCGACAGTCACTGTGGATCGGCCCGTGCAGTCCGCTCAGGCTGCCATGACAAAGTATCACAGACTGGGTGGTTCAATAACAAAAAAACTTTCCTCACAGTTCTGAAGTCTGAGAAGTCCAAGATCTTACAGGGCACAGATCTAATCAGATTAAGTCTACCCTTACAACCACATTTGACCTTAATTACTGCCATAAAAGCCCTGTCTCCAAATATAACCACACGGGGTGTAGGGCTTCAACATCTGAATTTGGTATAACACAATTCAGTCCACAGAGCCCTTGAAGTCAACCTAGTACATTGCTACAGACCAAAAGCACAGAAAAATAAGTAGTTAATCAACCATTTAAATAATAGTTACTAAGTAAATACTCTGTACCGGGTACTATCTTGTCTTGTGGGAGGAAGGAAAGAAGGGAGGGTAGGAGAAAGGAAGGGGTTAAAGATGCTGCCTTCAAAATAGTACATTGTAGTAGATGATGATAAACAATAAATAACCAAACAACTGAATGAAGAATAACCATCAGGAGGTGAGGCAGATGGGGAAGAGAACTGGCAGAGATGACCAGTTCAGACCAAGCCTATGTAAACATGTACTACTACAGCTAAAGAGTATTTAGCTGGGAAGTGAAAGAAGTTACTCCCCTCTCACCTGGGAGACAAAGGGAAGCATAGTGGTTGACAGATAGATGACAAAGACCCAGTCAGAAAACTTCTACTTCTCATTAATCATATGCTCCATGCACTTGGCAAATCTAAACTTTAATACTAGGTTGTTAAGGTCTTGTTTAATTGTACAGCCAATAGCACTTCCCTATTAAATCCAATGTATGGAAAGTGGTATAAAATCTAATTCTGATGCTACCTTTAAACCTTAGCTTTAGTTCCTTGAGTTTAGTCCCTTGAGCTCCCCCCAGAAATACCTGGCCAGAAGGTGGAACATCTGTGGCTGCAAAGCACGGGGACAAGTTTGACTAATTCCTCCCCTAGAGAGAAAATGTCAGCTAGCTCAGTTTTCTGCCTATCACCCCTAATCACCTTTGGAAATGAGGTCTATAAACCACTATCCCTCCCAATAGAAAGGGTATGGGTAGGGTGGGGTCATATCTGGATGCTTAGGTGATCAGGATAAGGGGATCCCTCCCCTCTCACCACTGCATGTATGTCCATTGTAAAACATCTCGCTCAGTTAAAGGATTCATTTTTCTAGTAAAGGAACACTGCAAAGATCATACAAGTCATTTTGTAGCTCTGTTTGGACCCCCAGCACCAAGAAGGGGGGCTAGACTCAAGACTGTGTCCCTTCTAGCTCTCCTTCCACCTTTGGTATAAAGCATTGATCATAGTTTCTCTTAAAATGCACTAACATTGCCCTGGCTGGTTTGGCTCAGCGGTTAGAGCATCAGCCTGCGGTTCAGAGAGACCCGGGTTCGGTTCCTGCTAAGGGCATGTACTTCGGTTGCAGTTTGTCCCCGGCCCTGGTTGGTCGTGCGGGTGGCAGCCACTCGATGTGTCACTTTCACGTCGATGTTTCTCTCTCTCTCTCCCTCCCACTCTATCTGAATGAAAAATGAAAAAAAATGTCCTTGGATGAGGATAAAAACAAAACAAAACAAATAAAATGCACTAACATTTTTATTTGTGCATTCATTCACTCAAACATTTATCGAGTGTTTTGGAAGACACTAAAATAAATCAGACCAGATTTTAGACTCCAGGATTTGGAGAGAACCTACGTACAAATATTACTGTAATACATCTTAGCATTAAATATACAAATAAAGATTCTACAGGAGTTGAGACATAGTTAGACATAGTGGGGACACAATGAAAAGAAGGGGAAAACAGAAAAGTAATGCCATGATATATGAGAGCTTTTACCCACCACTCTAAGATCTTATTATTTATATATTTAGTTGCCACTAGAAAAGTAGTCAATCAGAACACAATGTTGAGATGGTCTATAGGGAAATCACCAAAGAACAGAATTGCGACACAGTTTGTGTAGTAATTTGTGTCACTTTGCATACTGATGCTCTGCTCTAGCTGACAAGCTTGGGATGAAAAAAATAATAAGTTTGTCTCTAAAAACTGCACCCGTATAAAGAAGCAGGGCAAGAGCCCAAGTAGGTCCTGACCTAATGCTAACAAGCCTCATGTGATTCAAACTTAGTAGTGTGCTGGCTCCAAATTAATATAGACTTCCACAGAGTTCACAAGTGACAGGCTTTATGATAAATAGAGTACTTCAGTAAAAATGCTATTAAATACACGTGAAGCCTTGAACAGATGGCATTTATAACAGATATCCCTGATAAGTGATCACCATTCAGTTTTCTCTGGCCCAGACTCACATCAAGGTTTCATGATTCCAGAGGGGGGAAAAGTCTGAGCGAGATCTTAATCTCCCAAGCAGTCTGTCAAGCAGCTGTTTCTCACCACTCTATAAGTCAGCCATCCATCAAAGCTGTTTTCTTAAGAAAAGTAAAATTAAGTATATACATTTGACCCTTGAACAACACAGTGTTTGAACTTTGTGGGTCCACTTATGCACAGATTTTTTTCAATTGACCCTCTCAATTCAGTTGACCCATACAGTTCAAACCCGTGTTGTTCAAGGGTCAACTGTATTTGAGCCTTCTGCAACGTGAACCATAGATTACTAATATTTTGACCTATTTATTTTGAAAAACCCCAAGCTTCCAATGTTACTGAAGAACCATATGTATATGGCTTACATATATCACATATGGGCAGCTGTAGAATGTTCAACTTTGGGGTTAAGACCCTTTTGGACCCATGAGAATCATGGAAAGCAACTAGGATCAGCAGGTTTATAGGACAGGGTCAACAAAGAGGACAGACAGCCTCAAAGGGAACCACAAAAATACGTTGAATAGAAGTTGCCAAAAAATTGGGCCTTGACTTGCAATGTGGGTCATCAGGATAGAACAAGGGAATCTAAGAATGAGGACATGGAAACCATAAAAAAGTAAGAGTCCATATATAAATAAGGGTTGATGATATTCAAGAAGTGGGCAAATTGTACTTATTTAGTGGCCTGAGGTTCAAAGATGTGGCTTGTCCTGATTTGCTTGAAGAGTAGATATTCTGAAATATTAACCACAATAATGCACGTTCTAAAATTAGAACTGCATGATGATCAATCAGTCAGCATGTAAGACACTTGGTCACCACTTGTTGGAGCACATTTTCTAACAATTACGAAAAGCAAATAACTTATTAGACTAAAAGAAAAACCCAAACACATATAAGTCTCCTCTAAAACTAATACCCTAAGGTTAAAAAGCATAGACATTTGAAGTGGAAAAAAACCAGGAACATAGGTACCCAAACACCAACTGCAAGTTTATTCAAAAAGGCTAGCAAACAACTTTAAATCTATAAACTCTGGCACAAATGCATTCCGTTCAGATTCTGCAAGGCAATAATCTTGATAAATCAAGTTTACTTTAACAAAGCTCAAGCCAATAAAACAGCTACAGACTATAAACCACTTCAATCAGTGACTGTTTCACCTTACCCGCACTCTGCTAAATGACACTCACGGACACAGCACCTACCACAGGCCTACACAAGACACACCAGGAGCTCTGCAAATCATTGTTAATCAACTCATGTGCAGGGTTAACACTATAAGGATTTGTCTGGTCAACACATTTTGAAAAGTAATTATCCTTCTAGAGCAACATGGTAGAGAGTGCTAGGATTGAATGCCAGGGAACCATTTACCAACTCTGATCCAAGATAAATTACTTGACCACTGTTCGTTGAAATATAAAGATGTGCTGGCTTTTGCTGTCAATTTGGCTAGGCTAAACTACAGGACGGGAGGGTAAAGCCATTTGTAGCACACACAGAATTTTTCCCGGTTATTTAATCAAACATTAATGTAGGTGCTGGTGTGAAGGGATTCTGCAGATGTAATTAAAGTCCCTAATCAGTTTACTTTAAGCAAGGGGTTCGACAATTAATTACAATAAATCTTTAATATTATCTCCTACTGGTTGTTTTTTTCTCCATTTGCCCCCAAATGATCCAGGGGATAACTATCTGTACTTCAAAGGTTTGCTATGAGAATTAAATGTGATAGCTTCTACAGTGCCTAAAGGAGTACTTCTCAAACTCTACCGTGAGCACAAATCACCTGGAGTGCAGACTCTGAGTCAGCAGATCTGGAGAGGGGCCCAAGAGCCTGCATTTCTAACAAGCTCCCAGTCAATGCTAACACTGCTGGTCAATGGACACAATTTGACTAGCAAGAGCCATCCTAGAAGATAATAGGCACTAAATAAACACTAGTTTGTTTCCCCCATACCACCTTTTTGCTCTCGCAATTTTCAAGTCTCTGTTGGTTTGATTTTAATCAATGCAATGGAAACATATAATGCACTGACCACTTTCTAGAGCTTTGGATAGCTACAATATAAAAAAGCCACAAAGAAGAGTGAAAACAGAAAGAAAGATAATACTAAACGTTGTCCTCCCATACCCCATATCCAGAACTAAAGATGACTCACACAGGCCTGCACTGTTACAACCCAATTGGTAGAAGACACTTGAACACCAAGACCAAAGAGATCATTTGACAGTAGAGTAAGGCATGTTCACTATTTACAGGGTCCGAAGCAGAACACAGTCAAATACCAATGGAGAAACAATGTAACACCTTCTCTGGGCACAGTAAGCACATTCCCGACCAGTCTTGCTGGAAGATGGACCACCCCTCTGAATGTGGTGTGATTTTAGGTAAGGCCAAAACAGCTCCTGTGCAGAGACTAATCTCAATCTCTCTCTCTCTCTCTCTCTCTCTCTCTCTCTCTCTCTCTCTCTCTCTCTCTCTGCTGGGACTATTAATATGCTATGAAAAAAATCTTTGTTCCTCTGCTGCAAGGCTTTGCTTCCTTGGGATTAAAAATACCCTTGGGGGAAATACAGATGTGAACTTCAGAAACATAATGCCTGCGTCCATGTCCATATCCATCAATCAATGTACTGCTCTCACTGCCCATGAAGTTGCATTTAGTGAGATGTCAGTGGCCTCCTTATGCCCAGCCCAGTGGCCAAGTAAGTCCTTATCTGGCTTGACCTCTCTACAACACTGGATACTATTGATCCCTATTTCAACCTCCCTGACTTCTGTGCCATTATTATCTCCTGGTTTCCCTCCTATGTCTCCTCCAGCTCCTCTTCTGTGCACCTCTCCAGTCTGAGTTCTTATTTCCCTCCATCATCCATTTCCACATTTTTAGTTGCTGCTGAGGATTCCTAGATCATCCCCACACTGAGCTCCAGACCCATATAGTTCTCTGCCTTTCAGGCATCTTAATTTAAATGTCCGCAAGTATCTTAGACTGAAAGTAACCCAAATTAAACTGACGATCACTCTCTCTAAACCTACTTTCCTCCTATATTCTATTTTACTGAAACAGAAGCATCACCCACTCAGGGAAAAGAAGTTGGAAACCTAAAGAGGGAGCCCACCCTTCTTCCATGCCTAGTTATCTCTTCCTCATCTTCCAACATTTAGTCAAGATCCAGAGGCTGCCTCTTCTAGGACCTTCCTTAACTGTCTCAGTCAGGGCAAAGGTCCACTCCTGTGTGCTCCCTACGTACACTCCCACGGCAGCACTTATCGCATAGTAGTATAATTGAAAAGCAACAACAACACTTTGGTTGACCCTGTTATATATTCTCACAGAACCCTGAGCTTTTGCTTTATAAATTTTCTTAATAATATAATCTTATAATAATTTGTATAATTATTGAATGACCCTCTCCCCCTCTAGGCTAAAATTTCATAACATTAGGGACCATCTATTTTGTTCAACAGAGCCATCAGCACACCCAGTGCCTGAGATACTGTATCTGCTCAATTAGTTGTTGAATGAATGACTGTTCACCTGTGTATCTCCTCCACTAGACTAGAGACCCCTTAGGAATAGGAACTGACTTATTTCTCTACCCCTAGTGCCTAGCATGTAATAAGTGCTTGATAAATGTTGGTCGATTGAATAAGTCAATATAAATATAGTGGCATCACCAGTAGTTAAAAGAGCAAGCTTCCTATATGCAAGAGTGTTTGTTAACCAAATCTTTTCAGCCACATCCATCCAAGGATGCCACCCATTGCCTCAGCACCCTCAGACCAGCCTGGCCCTTGCTGGGGTGGCTGCTACTGATGGGGCCGTCAGCAATGACAGTTATATCCTCTTGTCTCACAAGTGGCTGACAGTTAGACACCTCAAATGCCTAGACACATACAAAAGGTGTCTCCTAATAGCATCAGCCTTTACTCCACCTTCAGGTGAAAGTAAACTCCCTGAGATAAGTTATTTGGACTAAATGAATCTCTGGAATCACTCATTTATTTCACTTCTCTGGATTTCCGTACACACAACACATTCAAAGTTTATAGAGATGTCATTTTAAATATATTTTCTGGAGCAGGGAAAGAACAGCTTTTCAAAGCTCCACATGACAGTTTTATGCAACTAAGATTTTTAATAAAACACTCCCCGCTCATTCTGGGGAATTTCACTTTTTTTCATCCGAAGCCTGAGGAGCCCGTGAGCGGTGTCTCCGCGTAGCGTGCCTCACTACCTGCTGGCACTTGATATTAAAAAGGAGAGGCCACCACAGGTGCTTTTTCTGTGGAGAGTCGGATGTCAAGAGAAGGCCCCAAGGCTGGAAAAATGAGAAGAATGCAAACAACCCAAAGGGGCCCGAACTGCTGATACACTTTCACATAGTGCAAACAACTGTGTTTTCCCAACTCCATTCTGTGTCCTGATTCTAAGTCACAGTCTCAAGAAGTTTTCCTTTGCTACATTCATAACTGGAAAACCTGAACAAGAATTTTAAAAAGAACACTTCCCATTTTCTGTATTTCTATACACTTTACAGATAAATGATTGTCCCCATTGGTAGACAGGAAAAGTGAGGTACTGGAAAGTATCTTGAAGATCACATCCTGGGCAATCCCCAGTAGTGCCCCCCCAAATTTCTGTGGACCTGGAACCTCAGAAAGTGACCTCATTTGGAAATAGGGTCTTTGATGATGAACTTGGGTATATTAAGATGAGGTCTTACTGGATTAGGGTGGACCCTAACTCCAATGGTTGGTGTCCTTACACGAAGAAGTGAGGGCACACAGACTCACAGACAGAAGACAGCCATGTGAAGACAGATTAAAGTTATGCTGCACAAATCAAGGAATGCCTGGAGCCATCAGAAGGTGGAAGAACCTTCAGAGCCTTCAGAGGGAGCAGGATCCTGACAATACCTTGATTTTAGACTTCTGGCCTCCAGAACTGTGAGGAAATAAGTTTCTGTTGTTCTAAGACACCAGTTTGTAGAGATGTGTTACGAAAGCCCAGAAATTAATACAAATTCTAAACAGTAGGTAACTTTATTGCCATTTACTGATGCTGAAATTGAGGATCAAGGACATCTGGCAACTTTCACACAGGAAGTAACAAGCCATAATCAATCCAATACCATCTCCATGGGGGGAAAGGTTAAAAGGCAGGGGAGGCACCCCAAAGGGAAAGGGTGTGAGGGATGGAGAGATGGCTGAATTCCTCAGCCTTGGTGACGATGGGCCAGGAGTTACAGGTGCTTGAAGAATGACCTCAAGTACGATTGGCAGATTCTCTTTCTCCTGAAACCCACAGCCCACAGTGGTGAGCCAGGAACCAGAAGCTCCCAACTGACCTCACCTATGGGAGGGTGTTTGTTTTTGTTTTAACTCAAAGAACAATTTTAACAATGGAACTACGCAGAAACAGCAGGAGAATGCTGGGCGTGAACCACTGTCCCCAACAGCTTGTCTCTAGTGGTTCATGATCTGCATGGCCGTACTCAACGTTTAAGGTTTCGCTAATGAGACACTGGCAGTGTTTATTGCTCCCTCTTATAAATTTTGAAGTATTTCAAACACACTGAAAAGTATGTAGAACAATATAAATACCCACGGACCACCCCTGAGCTTCAACAACTTTTAACATTTGGCACACTTATTTCTGCTTCTCAATTTTAATTTTAACCCATGTTCTCTCTTCTGATGAATATAAAAAATTTCACTTTGTCTCTCCCTCCCCTTTGAGGTTTTGACCTACCCACTCCATGGAGGTATATAGACTCCTGAGTGACAACTGTTGGAACAGACATAACGACAAAAGTCCCCCATGATGTCTTGATGATGTAGATAAGATGACCACAGCTAAGGCAGGTTGGATGAAGGTACACACGGATGTCAATCTGGAAATGGCTCTGTATTGGCATGTGAAGGGCCCTTTGCTTGTTCCTGTCCTAACATTTTAACCCACAACTTGCATGGAGACTTAGAAGTATGTGAGTTAAACTTCTACTCAACATATTTCATTCTGCCTTGTATTGTGTTGTTTATATTCCTCCTGTTCACTATATTGTAAGCTTTGTAGCTGTACCCTCCTGGAACCTGGACCAAGAGCATATAGCTGAGGGTTCAATAAAGTCTTTTGAATTCAACTCTATCATATAAGGACATGTTGCAGAAACTGGGAATGTGCAGCTTGGAAATCAGAAGGTGTCAGGGAGAAATGATGGCTGTCTTCACATATTTGAAGGATGAGGAGATTTGAGCTTTGTAGCTCTGGAGGGGTAAAAATGCAACAAGTGGTGAAAGGAATAGTGAATCGATTTCTGTCCAGTGTAAGAAAGCTCTTTCTAATAATTGCATTTGATGGCAAAGGGAATGGGCTGAGTTTCGAGTCCTCCCACTGAGGACACTTGGGAAAGGATTCTTGCTCTAAGTAAAAGAATAAATCGGATTCTCTCTTCCAAGTCTAAGACTCTATGACATTCTAGGCTTCTTAGTTTTCAGTCCTTTTTCTTAAATTACCAATTTTCAGATGTTGATACATGAAGTTAATGATATTTCACATATAATAGGAAGATACCTACAAAAGAAAAATTACTTTGTTTTTGAACTGGGGTATAATTGAACTACAGTTGCTACTTGTAAATTGGTTGGAGTCAATATAAAATTTCCCTGATGGCCAATTCAGCATTTGACACTCAGTTCACTAATATCTGAGTGGCTGAGTTCTTAATCCTATTGATTTGCAAAATGACACCCACCAAGAGCCAGTAATCTAGCATCCCTCTGGGGTGTAATTATGTCACATGTTTGAGAGCCCTGTGCCAGGTGTCTTCCATTTAGCCCTCCTCTTGGCCAAGGCAGGCAGCCCGACTGAACCACATCAGCCGGATCCTGTGTCCCCTGGCTTCCAGTAGGATTTGGCCAAAAGTGAGGGCTGGCAAAAGATTAGAGGAAGAGCAGTGAGTGAGGTTATTTACTCTCCTGCCTCCCTCTCTGCTGAATACCAAAGGTCTGGCCACATCCTTTATCTTAAGGTCATAGCCCATTAAGGCGACCCCCTCGACAGGCTGGCTCTGCCTCAGATTACTATAACTGCTCCTTCTCCTGACTCTTCAGATGCAGGATTAATGTTGACTTTGCTGTAACTAGCCCTGGGGTACTCCATCTCCTATGGTTTCCTTATACAATGCTCTGCTCTCAACTTTGAAAGAATCCATCCTCAAATTACTTAATTTAGGTGTGTTGTCTGTTTTCTGCTAGAGTCCTGATTAACACAGCCAGACTCCAGTCAAGATCAATTCACTGAAGCTTGGGTCCCATGGCAGAGCAAGTGTGCCCCTCCTCCCCAGGCACACGGGAGGGAGCGCGGCCACCCCGCGCCACGCAGCAGCCCGTTCGAGCCTCTCCGGCAGTGCTAGTCTAACCATGGAATGAGCAGCAGCGGCCACCAGACAGTTACATTGGAGATCAGAGTCAATCCATTAGAAAACGTGAGTTTTATAAAAAATGAACTGAAAGACAAAAATTAGTCTTTTTTCCAAATTCAGAGTAGAGTAATCTTCATTCCCTCTGATGAGATTTGGACAAGAAGCCATGTGGCGTGAAAAGAAGGATGCACTTACTTTCTGATTGATATCACAAATGCCTCCATCTTTTCAAACTTCAAAATTGACTACTTGAGCTTTAAGTTATAGATACCTGCCTCCTACTTTGATGTGCCCAATATCCAATATGCCATTTCTTCTTTCTCACTATTTGGACTAAAATTTTTTTGTAATGAGCATCTAAGGTTGGTGTGGTCTCCAGAAGCCACTATTGCAATATTATAATGCTGAAAGGAAACAAAGAAGTGAAAGGTACCAAAGAGGACAGAGTGGAGAGCAAATCTCTTTCTCACATTCTTTCTCTTGCTCTGCTCTGATTCTCCTTGTCTCATTATCTCCCTCTTAGAACACCAGGCAGCCTCAAGCTCACATCCTAGTTCTAGCACTTAATGACCTTGGAGACATTATTTAGCCTCTCCAGACTCAGTTTCCTCATTTGTAAAGCAGAGTTCATTATTCCCACCATGAGAGGTTGTTGCAAAGGTTAAAGGAGACAGAACGCTTAGTACAGGGTCTGGCACATGATTCATGTTTAAAGAATGCTAAGTATTATCACAGATTAATGTATTGGCTTAGTTTTCCCCTTGAAGGTTCTAAGAACTTTAATTTGTGGAAATGTGGTACCTGAGTAGTAAATCTGTCCATGTGAGGGATGTCACAGGAGAGAGGAGAAATGATGTGATACTAAGGAGGGCAGAAAATAAGAGTCCAAGAGCAGAACAATATAGAGAGAACTGCTTACCACCAAGAGTGCAAACACCAGAAACAGAATATATGTAGAGCACTTCATCCAATGGCAGACACACAATAGGAGCTTAACTAGTGGGAGCCAGGAGTATTAGTATTAAA
Organism: Tadarida brasiliensis; assembly: GCA_030848825.1. NCBI lineage: Eukaryota > Metazoa > Chordata > Mammalia > Chiroptera > Molossidae > Tadarida > Tadarida brasiliensis. Next base: position 55,028,765 of record CM061257.1, on the reverse strand, counting down.
AGAGCCCAAAGGGAGATCCTACCCTCCCCCACAAAAAGTGGCCCCCAGACAATGGGAAAGGGGCCAGGAGTCTGCTGGGCAGCGAGTGTCAGCATGGGGCCAGCAGAAAGGTGGCCTCCATTTCAGGAAGTAAGAAGATTTTGCCTACTTTGTCTTTCTGCCTAGAACCAAGCCTGCTGAGACCCAATAATGAAAATCTTCGCAGCACATTACTGAATACAGTAATGCTTTTCTGCCTCAATAACACCGCAGCCTGGGCATGAATGTAATGCATTATTCGTGTGCGGCGAGGAAAAAATTCACTGATTTACATTTAGGGTTTATGTTTTGTTTCCAAATGAAAACATCCATCCTGACAACAATGCCTACACAGGTAATCCCACTTCAAGCAAAGAGTTCAAGAGTTAAACCGGGTTCTCTTGCCTGAGACTTCTGACCTAGCTCAGCCTTCCATTTTACCAGTTTGGAAAGAGCCTGGTTAAAGATTTACAACCCTGTCATTTTATCCCCAAGACAAATTACGTTGCAGGCCGCTTTAATGCCTGAGGACGACCAGTACTAGTCAGCCAAATGTTTGGCTCATCTTAATCGCTGGACAACTTGCGTGCTCAGAGTTTTTGAGAGCTGAGTGAACACACCCTCTCTCCTCTCCTTCCCTTCCGTATTGGTTATATCCAAAATAGATAACCGCTCCTGGCTACAGGAAAACAAAGGTCTCGTGGGTGGGGTAAAGTGGGCACGGGGCCTGTCACTGGGTTGCATCCCTGGTAAAAAGCATTACTACCCATCAAGCTGTCTCTTCACTACCTTCTCTTTAGACAATAAGCCTCCTGCATAGTCAAATGATATTCGAGGCTTTGTTAAGCAGGCCCCACGGTCATCCCAAATACGGAAGAGAGGCACTGACTAGGTGTATTTGCCAGGCGCTAAATTAACACTCGGGTATTCTATGTGACCTAAGTGGACCATGATTTCTTGTCGTCGAGAACATGAGCCAACAAGTTTCCAAGCGGAAGCAGCGAGCGCAGCAACATTCAATTTACAGTTCACTCCTGGGACACATGAGGCTCGTTCAGAGAGGCAAGTGTCAGAGATTCGACCTAAAAATAAAAGAGGCTGCTATTCTGATCTCACAGAAGCAGTTGTGTGTGGAGCTGAAACACGGGACACACAGTAGACACCAAGGGACACGGTAATCAAGAGGTGGTCACGTAGCACCCAGTGATGCCATCTGTACGATGGAGCTGAGTGTACACAGGAACTGGTGATGAGCCCGAGTAAAAATTACTAAGCATGTTGACAATAACAGCCTAATGCAAATGGAAATGTTTTTTATGACTTCAACCAGCCTGTCATTTTTATCCATGATGGTTCTCCAAAGCAACACTTTAAGTGTGGAACACTTTCTCCATAGCTTCCCAATAAGAAATGAAAATGGTCTTGAAAAAAATGAATAGTTTCCCCAATTAGAATTTTTTTTTTTAATCCTCACCTGAGGACATTTTTCTGTTTATCTTCGGATAGTGTGGGAGGGAGAGAGAGGGAGAGAGAGAGAAACATTGACGTGAGAGGGACACATCGACTGGTTGCCTCCCACACAACCCTGACCAGGGCCAGGGATGAACCGCAACCGAGGTACGTGCCCTTGACCGGAATCAAACCTGCGACTCATTGGTCCGTGGGCCAATGCTCTAACTGCTGAGCCAAACCGGCCAGAGCCCCCAATTAGAATTTATTGCTTCTCATCACTGATCAGTAAACACAGTACCAACTTTCTGCACTTTACATAGACACAGGTTGAGGAAGAATGAATAGTAACGAAGCATTCAACTAGAGCACAATACCCCTACTAAAGGCATAATGCAAGAGCTATGTCACTTTCCATTTCATTTCTGAGATGCCTCCATAGTCAAATGACACAATAGCTCTTGGGGATGGGAGTGTGGGAGTCTCCTGGTGATTACAAACATGGGCAGGTATCAAGGGTGAGGAGACTGAAAGAGAGGGAGGAGTCCTGGGAATAAAGAGCGTCTGGATTCTGCTTGCCCCCAGCACCTTTGAGGTAATGAGAGTCGTCCAGACAGGAATGGCTTTGTGTTCATGGTGCCCCAGGCACAAGGGACCATGGACCATCCCAGGAGAGGTGCCCATGCTTCACGGATAGAGCAAAAGCAGCAGGGGCTCCTAAACCCAAAGAGGTTGCGGAGCAGTGAGAATGGGTTGGAGACATCTCCTGGTAACTAGTTTGGACTCAAGACAGAGCTGAACCGCCTCCTTGAAAACTGGCAGTGTGTCAGACCTCGGACTCTGACAAAGGGACACAGCAGAAAGAGTTAGGGCATTGTTCTGCCCATCTGACAGCATAGAAACTCAGCATCAGAAATTGATTCGAGTTACATAACACAAAGTCAGTGTTTCTAGCACTCCTGAGTTGTGGACCAAGATTTGCACCCATCTCCTAAATTAATCTTTCCCAACGCAATTCTCTTTGTTGGGTGTCATGAATAAAATACTACGGGCAACACAGAGACCACAAAGGCAGTATTTTTTATCATATAGTCACCTCTAAATTCAGTCCAAAATGATGACACTCTGAGGAAAAGTACAGCTTTAAAATATAAAGGGGCCCCAAAGAGTTTTTCAATCAAGAACTTCCAAAAAGATTCTCAATAGACTAATGTTCTTCTGACTAATGAAATGAATGAAAACAGGAGATTTTTTTAATGGGGGGTGTTAAATATAACTTAACTTTTCTGGGATGATTCTATTCAATGAAAACAAATAACTACATGTGGAACTCTTACACTGTTAATGAACTGAGCCAGGAGTTGACAAGCAATGTGCAGATTGAATGGGCCTAATGAAATCAAGCAGATAAAGCTAGGGGGGAAAGAACCAGTCTGGTGTGGACTGCAATGGGAGGATGAGGTGGAGGGGAGAAGGAGAAGAAGGAAGGGCACAAGTGAGCATCTGAATAAAGAATCCTTAAGTCAAGGCCCATCTTAAATGCTGGAGGAACAGTATGTAAGATGCGCCTTGAAGGGTGAGGAAGGTTTTAACAGGTAAAGGTGGAAGGAGCTAGGCTTGTCTCAGGAGATGATGTGAAAAAGGAATGGCCATGGGAAAGCACAGAGAGTTTTTCAGGTTGAGTACAGACGCAACTAGAAAGACAGGTGGGGCCAGCATTATGGAGGTCTTCAAGGGCCAGGTCAAGGAGCAGCATTTACTTTGGTAGGAAACAGCCATGGAAGTACGCGAGGAGGGAAGAAGCGAGATGCAAGTGAGATCCTGGGAAAACGTAACAGGCTATGCTGATGTGCTGGAGAGAGCAACCAGAGTGCCTGGGCTCAAATCCCAGCTCTGACAACTGCCAGCTCTGTGGTCCTGGGCCAGTCCCTTAAGGTCCCTGGGAAGAGTGAGGCAGGAGAGCTTATGGAAAGCAGAGATGTGTAGTTATAGTTGTGTAGGGATTTTAAAAAAATTAACAACATATTGTTTGCCAACAGTGAGGGTCCAGCTGAAGTTAGATTTCACGGTTTTCAAGGTACCAAAGTCAGGGCAGCAAGAGGGCCAAGTAGGTTTGAGCGGGTGGTAGGCAATAAAGGCCCACAGGAAGATTCCTAATCCCTCAAGTGGTGCTGGTTCACTCTGAACTTGAATGTGACTAAGGCAGGAAAGTAAAGACAGATGTTAAAAATAAAAAAGAACTGAGAGAAAGAGAGTAGACTGGAGAACTGGAAGCCAAAAGGAAGGCAAAGAGCAGCTAAACAGGAGGGAGGGAGGGAGATGACCTGAGAGAGGAATTCAAAAGCAGAGTGATTTCCACTGATGGTGCAGTGTGGGGCAGGACCACCAGGGGAATGAGGAATGAGACGAGCACACAAAGGAGGGTTAAGACAGTGTCAGAGAGCTGAGCATATGCCTTTTCTTCTCATCTCTAAACATCAATTATCACAATTCCAATACAATACATAGGTGCACTAGAGAAAAAGGCTGAATACAAATTGACCTCATGACATTTCCCAGAATTTTAATCTCTGGTGAAATACGCAGAATGAGTTTTTTCTTTCCTTTTCTGCTGCATCTATCCAACAAATAATTACTGTGCAAAGCACTGTACTATCTTTGGGGGATGCAGACCTAATCTAAGCCTCCAGCCCTTAAGGGGTTTACAAGCTATCAGAGAATATAAGAAAATAATTAGCAATTTTACAAGAGCTAATTAACAAGACAACAGGTGATGTGACAAGGCAATATGAAATGAAGTGGCAAATAACTGATATCTGCTTACGAAGAAGAAACATCTCTGTTAGTTGTTGGGTACCCTTTCATCCAGCCATTTAACAAAGATTTATTGAGCACCAGCTCTCTGCCAGGCACTCTAGCTACGTAACGGTGAACATACAAACACACACCCAGTCCGCAGCCTAGGAAAAGAATAGATAGTAAACAAACATATGAATAAGTGGAGAAATATACATTATGCTTAAGTACTATGAAGGAAAAGAACGAGATGCTTTAAAACAGGAAAACAGACAAGGCAATCGATGATCTCAGAAGCTTCTGATGGCATTACAAAACACACCTTAACAGGGCACAAGGCTGTCTGGCCAGTGTGGCTCAGTGGTTGAGCATCAACCCACCAAGAGGTCGCCAGTTCGATTCCTGGTCAGAACACATGCCCAGGTTGTGGGCCCGATCCCCAGTGGGGGGCATGCAGGAGGCGGCCAATTGATGTTCTCTCTCATTGATGTTTCTATCTCTCTCTCCTCACTTTCTCTCTCTCTAAAATCAATAAAGGAAAAAAAATTTTTTTTTTAAAAAGAGCACATGGCAACATTTTTTTCTTCTATTAATTAATCACATGGCAATGTGCAAGACTTTACTAACTCTGTGTTAATGATCTCCAATCCTCAAAATGAATCTTGTTTAAATCAACATTATCATCTCATCTCCATTCTGTGAACAAGTCAACCTAGGCTTAGAGAAGTTAACTTTCACAAGGTCACAGGTAGTCAGTGGCAGTGATGGAACTCAAGGTGAAACCTGTGTTACTCCTGAACCTCTTCCCACTAGGCACAGCTCCCACGATCTCCGAACTTACTCTTTCATCTGTGAAAACAAGTCTCCGGAGAAAAACTCTTTAATATCAATGTAATAATTACGATTTCACTGAAAAATAGTGCCTGTATGTAACAATAGGCATGATCTTTTAATAAAAGAACATTCTTTGTACCTCTGTTGATATTTTTCCAGCATCTCATCCAGTTTGAGAACTTGATAATAGCTAATGATAATAATAATTAAGTATAACAACTAGTATGTAATGGGCACCTACTATGTGCTAGACATTGTGCTTGGTGATATCCAGGCATAGCCTAATTTCATCCTTGTAATAACCCTGTGAGGTGGACATTACTTTCCCCATTTGAGAGATGGCACCTAAAGTTGAGAGATTAGCCCTGGCCAGGTAGCTCAGTTGGTTAGAGCATCATCCTGAAACACCAAGGTTGTGGGTTTGATCCCTGGTAAGGGCACATACAGGAAACAACCAATGAATGAATAAATGGATGAACAGCAGGTTGATGTTTCTCTTTCTCAAAAAAAATCAATACATAAATTTTTTAAATTTAAAGTTGAGAGATTAAGCAATGTGACCAATGTTGCACTAAGTGAGCAGCAGAGGAGAGATTCGAACTCCAATACAGGACACTAGCAATGTTATCCCCTTCACCAGCTCATGAATTCCACGAGCCACAGCTAGCTTTGCTGCAGGGAGAAGGAACAGAGGTAAAACAATTTGCCAAAGACAACTTGGCTAGTGAAAAGTAGATCCTGTCAGGAAAATAGGAATTTCTGGCTTCCCATTCACTTCCTGACCTCAGCAACATGGTTTGGGTAAAGATGATAAATGCATGATTACTGATAAAAATTACTTAATTCGTTCCTGAATGGCTCAAGTCAATTGTACTCAAGGAATAAAAGGGCAGCCTGTAATTTACAAGTCCCTTGTTAAACCTGTTGGACTTTCAAACCCTTTTTGTAGTACATGCAGCAGTCCCAATCTGGATCATAATTTACATCTCAATTTCCCAGTGGAGAGCTGCCAACTTTGGTAAATGGACACTGCCAGTTCCTTCTTTTATTCTGTCTTGCAGACATCTTGCACATAAAACACCCTCCCAAAATCCAGCAAGGTTCAGAATTAGCTAGATGCAGTGGTCCCAGAAAAAATAAGCATCTCTAAGAATCTTTTAGCACCTGCCTAGCCTCTTTATCAAGAGCTGGCTCAATCACCAGAGGACTTCCGCATGTAACAGATGGGATGCTCAGAAAACACTCCTATCCAGCATCCCTACAAGAGAAAATGATCACAGGTGAACGAAAAAAGTAGGACAGCAGTCACAATAGTTTAAGGAAAACTAAAAGTATCCCCACTAGAGAGCTGATATGGTATAAATCTCAGAAAAAGTCCAACATTCTCATAAAATGAAAAAAAAAAAAATGTAGTGGACAGTCATATAAATGGCACTTTGCACATTTTGACGGTGCCTACGCAAGGAAAAGAGAATTTAGGTTTCAGATTAGGTTTATATTTGCCAAATCCTCTTGTGTTAATATGGCAACGGGGAAAAGCAAAAATGCTTTGTAAAAACGATTTGCACCCTCTCTAGTAAACCCAGCCTTCCTTGAGAGTGGGTTCAGGAAAGGACCAGACACTGTCCTCTGTCTGAGTGAGCGCGACAGGGCAAATGCAGAGGACAGGAGAAGACCTGTATGGTATGCGTCTGATGGGAGTTGGAGAGATAAATCTACGCAGTGTATTATTCTATATTTGCTCAGCAAGAAGCCACTGATCAGGTACTCAGTGTGGGCGAAGTCAGTATTATATAGTCTAAATAAGCTTGGGAAGATAACACTTGCAGACAGTCATCACTAACTTCTTTGAACTGGTGCCACCTTAATTGGCTACACAAGAAAACAGAAACCCACAAAGATTAGAAGAATTGCCTCAAAGAATCATGATATATCTAGAACACAAAACATAAAAATATGTAACGTGGCATAACCATAAACACCACGTACACCGTTACAACCTGAGTTTATGAGTGCTAAAAGAACATAGTTCGAAGCTATCAGTCAAATGTCCACCCAGATCAGTGGATGTCCCCATACTTCAACGACTACCCATTGCATCAGTTTGCTCATCTAAGCACAGCATGGTGGTTAACAGCACAGGCTCAGATTGCCTGGTTCAAAGCCCAGCTAAGTCACTTCCTAGCTACATGACTTTGGGTAAATTACTTAAGCAATTTATGCATTGGTTTCCTTATCTGTAAAATGTGGAAATAAACAGTACCTGATGTGTGTGGGTTTTGTAACAACTAAAGTACTTATTAATTACACCTAAGGACTTGAAAAAGATCTTAAAGCATAGTATGTGCCAGGTAATGCTAGTTATAATAATAATGATAATCATTATTATGACAAATAGTAATCATTCTGATCAGTATTGTTATAATAACTCTTTAGAGTAGAGATGCCACCATCCTGGAATGCCCACCTTACTCTGAAGTACTACAGAAACAAAGAATTTTCTCTCTTGTTCAAGTCACTGAATAGTGGGATTTCTATGATACGTTAATTCAGCCTGTACCACAAAATAGGTTTACTACATGGTTAATAATTGCTCTATCCTATGAGACTGTGAATTCCCTGAAGCTGTAATAGTCTCATTCGGTTTTTAGTTCAGCAATGAGCTCAGCCTTTTATAGATGGAAGAGAGTCAATAAGTATTTCTCGAACCCAACTTTGTATCAAGATTTAGGTCTGTGGACAGAGAAAATAAGCTAGAAAGTCCTTTAATTACGCTTTAGTTACCTTGATTTTACAAGTAAAAGGTGTTATTTGCTGTATTAGTTGGAGTAGATCCACTGTGTATTGTATTGAATACCATAGAATTTCATGTTGTGCTCAGTTTGAAAGAGGGGCTCTGGCCCAGCTGGTGTGGCTCAGTGGTTGAGCGTCAACCCATGCACCAAGAGGTCACCGGTTCGATTCCCAGTCAGGGCACATGCCCAGGTTGTGGGCCAAATCCCCAGTGGGGGCCATGCAGGAGGCGGCCAATCAATGTTCACTCTCATCGATGTTTCTATCTCTCTCTCCCTCTCCCTTTCTCTCACTTTCAAATCAAAAAAGAAAAAAAAAAATTTTTTTTAAAGAGGGGCGCTGCTCCAGGCAATCATTTAGGAAACAGGTGACAGCAGCTCTTCCAACATCAATCTATGGCTTCCAAAGTCACCCTGGGTGTGGCCACCCAGACAGCAGAAAAGGGAGACAGTATGGAGAAGCACCTGTTGGAGGTTTTATGGAAAAGGCAGGAACTGGCACATGTTTTTCCATTCACATACCGGAAGGTAGAACTTAGTCAAATGATACACCCAATTGCAAGAGAGGCTGGGAGATGTAGAAAGCGGAAATGAGTTTTAGTGAACTCTGAGCAACTTCTGCCAGTGGTTAGAATTAATTCCATTTGCTTTATTCAAAGGAACCACCACCTAAAAATATTTGGTGAATACTGAGAAAATCAAACATTCTTGTGAAAATAGCTTTTATTTACGAAAAATCTATAATCAAGATGTAACTTCTTCCTTAAATGAGTAAGAAATAGATTTTGAGCTTAATTATCCACCAGCAAAGTGTTTGTTTACCTTGCTTAAGTAAAATACATTTTGCTCTCTTTGTGTGTATAAATATAAGGGGTGATCAAAAGGAAAGAAAGTCTAATTAGTCTGGATCTAACCAATGACACTTCATCCTTCGAGGCTTAGTAGACAATTCCAGCTCATATTTGCTTCTTGCTTTTCTGTGTCCTGTAGCCCGTACAAGTCTCCAACCAAAAAAGACGGTCTTGAAATGTTTTATGTTTTAATATATGAGCCTTATTTGCTTAACCACATTGCCAGCTCCTCAAGGGTATCTTTTATTTTATGTTTCTCTGGAAAGTGAAAATGGTTCTATAAAATGCCTTCAGTATAGTCAAGTGTTATTCTTTTTCTTTTGTATTTCTTTCAGAGCCTAAGCACAGTGGTAGGTAATTAAATAACCAATTAGATCACTTACAGGTTTAACAAAAAGTTAAGGCTCAAAGGGGCTGCTAGTCAGTTAATTGCAAGATGGGCTATAATTCTTCGCCGCTCCCCATTTCCATGCCCTTTCAATGAGATTTTGGAGTCTATTTCCCCATGTCTAGGATCCGAACTGGCCTTGACATATGCTTCAGCCAACAGAACATGGTGGAATTAACAATCTTCAAGAGGCCTTATATATGTCTGCTCACATTCCTGTATACACGCTGTGGCCGAGAGAATAAGCCCAGGCTAGCCTGCTGGATGAGGAGAAATAGATGGCACTCTCACCCTGTTGCCCAGTCAACAGCCAGCCATGGGCAAGAGGCCATTCCAGAGGACTCAGCCCCTGGCCAACCCTCTAGCAGACTGCAGAACCATGAGCAAGCCTAATCAAAATCAAGCACACCCAGCCCAGGTTAGCAGAACTGCCCAGATGACCACAGATGCCTCCAGAGTAAAAATACATATCTATTGTTTTAAGACACAGATGTTTGGGGGCAGTGTATTACACAACAATAACTACCTAATACAGACCTTCTGTTTTTACCTAATTCAGCCCTTCATTTTACTGATGAGTAAACAGAAGACTTGAGAAGGAAAGTGATGAAAAACAAAACAAAACAAAAAAACCATACACTCGTAATGCGAGGGTTAGAACTCAGGTCTTCTAATTTAGCAGTTTGATGTGCTTTCCATTAAATCATCTTGTTTTACTTCTAAGATCTTTGAAGTTTCTCAAGTCAACATAAATGTTAGAGCTGGAGAGAAGAATGCCACGTGTAGGAATGTTGAACCTTTTCATGAGAGGAAGTCGTGTGAAACACACTGCAAACTGTAAAGTACTATAAAAGGCATAATATCCTACTATATGCCAGAGACATGGATGAAAGTATTTTATAAGCCTTTACTTTGTCAAAAGAAAGGTCACCGGGTCAGCTTTACCATATCTTTAGCTCAGAAAGCTCTGAGTTTTACCTCGACATTAACCATTTTTCAAAAACATGGGGGGAAAGAATTCCAGCATAATAAGTGCTCATTAGTTTTTAGAGCATCAAGAGAATTACTCCAGAATTTGCCTTTTTAACTTGTATTCTGACTTAAGGGACTAAAGGCTAGAAGGGCAGAAACCTTGACTTTTTAAATTATGATATTACCATGGCCTAGCACTGGACCTGAATATATGAATAAATAAATGGATTCCAAGCAGTCTGATCTTCAGGAAAGTTTTAGATGTAGATTCAAGAAGACAGGAGTTTTGAGAAAGAACTTGAGACTGGCGTTAGGCTGATGAAACAAGAAAAGAACATGTTACTTTTTAAAATACCTACATGAAAAAAAGGACAAAAAAGAATGAGGAAAATATTAGAATGCTTTTTAAAAAGAATAAGACATTAACTGTGTTGTGCCCATGTTTAAATACAACTTCATTAAAATACTCGACTCTCCCATAATAAAAATTGAGATTCTAAATAGCCTTTAGATTCCTTCTGCAGAAAAGATGCTATATAGTAATAATTTACACTTATATAAGGTATTATCTCAGATAAGATTCTTTTTCCCTTTAGAACAATTTTAGTGCTTTAAGTAAGACTAAATTTACATTAGCATTTTAATAAAATCAAAACCTTTCTAAATATCTTCTTACATCTTTCTTAACATTTTATAGAATTTTAAAAGGATTAATTTTATTAATTGGTTATAAATATGGTTTCCATTCCTTGTATTTCTTAATCTGTACTGATTCAAAAATTATATTGCTCTAAAGCATTATGAGTGGCTCTGGAGTTACAAACACACCACTTTAAAAATATCCCTTTTTTTTTTTGCCCAGCCAGTGTGGCTCAGTGGTTGAGCATCGACCCATGCACCAAGAGGTCACCAGTTTGATTCCCGGTCAGGGCACATGCCCAGGTTGTGGGCCAAATCCCCGGGGGGTGGGGGAGCATGCAGGAGGCGGCCAATCAGTGTTCTCACTCATCAATGTTTCTATCTCTTTCTCCCTCTCTCTTCTCCTCTCTCTAAAATTAATAAAGAAAAAAAAACTTTTTTATTTCCCTTTCTTAAATTTTTTAAATTAATTTATTTATTTTACTGTTGACAGTATTACAGATGTCCCCCATGTCCCCTTTCTTTGTCCCCCTCCACCCAGCCCCTGCCCTACCCCAGGCCTTCCCCACACTATTGTCTGTGTCCATGGGCTATGCATATATGCATATATGTTCTCTGGTTAATCTTTTGCTGTCCCACCCACCTCCCTCCCATGAGATCTGCCGGGTCTGTTCCTTGCTGCAAGCATCACATACTGCCCCACTCTCTCCAGTGGGAAAAGCTGAGCATACCATACAAAGGTATGCCTGCCCACCCTTGGACCCCATTTCTGCCTAAAACCATTCTGTCTGCTCTGCAACATCCTATCACACACCACTGGCTTAATGTCTGTCCTCAGAGACTCTGACTTGAATTGTCCCCCTTGCCCCTTTGCTTTCTACACCCAGTGCCTCTTGGAACCCAACCCTTGTTCCAGCCAGTTGGCCAATGCAATCCCCACCACCCAGATGGGGAGCATGAAAGGTTGGACAAGCAGAGGAAACACCTCTTCCTGCTGTCTTCTTTATCAGATGCAACCACACACAACCCCTTTCACATCCCTGCACCGAAAGGAGGAAAATGCATGGAACTCTTCACACTGCCCAGGTTAGAGCGGACGGAGAGAAAAAACCTCTAACAGGCCAAGTGTAAAGAGAAAGGCAAAATATGATTTTTGTCAATATTGGAATTATGGAAGTCATATGTAACATTGTGACTTGGGACTAATTTTTCCAAAGAAGCAACAGAAACTGTAGCTCTGGAGATCAGCCCCAGAGTGGAGTACATAGATTTGTGGGTTACAATGGAAATCTAATCTTCATTTATTACAACTTAGAATATTGTTCCCTTAGCAGGGGCGGGAGGAAAGGGGAGGATGGTTTGAAATCTGAACGCCCAACAACTTTTAGAAAGTGCCTACAACTGAGAAACCAGGTCTAAATTATGATCTCTGCTAATAAAACCATTATAAATATATCTCACTCTTAGAATAATTAGATAACTCAATTAACTGGTCTCGGGAATGTGAAAAAATCTTTGACCATAAAATTTAATTAAAATTTTTTTTAATAGTGAGAAATACTATATAGATTTTATAATAGGGAGAAAAAGACCAACTTTTCAAAGAGTGAGAAATAAATTATGTCATTTATGTACAATAAATTATGCATATAAGGTGTACAGCTATATAAACAAGGGTCTATGCACTTAAATTGACTCATAAAAAGATAAATAAAAACAGAATGGAAAAATGTGAGTAAAATGCTTCTTATAATAGCTGGGCAATGTTCCAAGAGTCTCCAGTAGAAGAGTGGTGTCTGGACCATCTTTTCTATCGTCTGAGCCTTGGGTGTGTTCTTCTAGAGACAGGCAGGAAGTGGAATGGTGACGATTGTGTGTCATCTGCCTGTTGCTTCTGGTTTCACTCCAGTTCAAGTACAGGGCCTCAGAGTTCACATGCTCAGTGCTAGAAAAAGTTGGAGAGGAGGAGAAGGACTCATCCCACAAATTGTTTTCTAGCAGTTAGCTAGAAAAACAACTGGACTACTTCTTGGATTTTCCTTTCTTAGGTAATTCCATTTTATTGTTTTTCCCAATTCAGAATAGTTTACACTGACACAGCAAGGAACTGAAATCAGGTCTAATAATACACCTTCCCTTCAGGAAAAGTAGCTTCATACTTTAGAATCAGCCAGCTCCTAAGAGACTCTTCTGCCTGATAGCCTCAGGAGAAATAACTTGGGTTTCCAAAGTTATCAGATAAAAGCAAAACATTCACCTAACAGACAGTGACAGAAATGGAATAAATGTAACAACAATGACAAGGGCAACCAGATGAAATTTACAAGGTCCTCTGCACTGAAAACCCTACAGCTGAGATAGATTTGTGTTTTTGCAATCATTTAACAGGACATTTTCCTCCAATGTAACCCATCACACTCAATCTTCATTTACAACCGTGAAATACTGCTTTCTGTTTCCTCAGAAAGGACCGTGGTACTCAACAATATAGGCTTCCTATGGTGCCAGAAAACAGCAATTTTGAATCCAATAAATAGTTTTTGTGGTACCATTTCTACCTCTTCCCACTTAAAACCAAATTTTTTCTGGGTCAGCTGAATGACAAGATGGAAGGACCTGATCACACATTTCTCATACTGCAGATCATCCTCCCACGTTAGTGCTATATCCCATGGATGCTGATTAAAAAACATGCTTCTTATAGATCCCTTTAAGCATAGGAGTAAAACCTGCTTTTCTTCCTTCTAGCACAAAGTCAAAGTCAACATCAAGAAATAAAATTACAAGACCAGAGACGTATTAAGACAAAGTTTATTTCCATATCAATAAATTAGTGGTTTACATATCTATTGGCCACAACTTGATACTTATGCTTGTCTATATTTGATTACAAAGGCTTGGAAAATGTGTGGAATTGGGAGTTGGAATACAAATGACTAAATTCATCTTCATCAAATTAATTTATAGCAGACAAAGTCTTTTCAGCATCTTTGTACCAATAGCCTCAATTATCAGTACAAATTTTCTACATTGTTTTACCTTACATTGTAGATGACAAAGAGAAGTCTCCTCATTTTACAGATGAAGATCTATGGTACCAGATGAAATTGTGAAAGTTGAGATTTAATATCAGAGCATTTTCAAGGGCAGGATTTTGCAACCTTACTCCTGATAGATGATATTGATATGTCCAACATACTCCCAATATTGACACCAAGATTCTCTTAGGCAAAAAATAATTTGTAATAAAGTAAATAAAATAACACTGAAAAATCTTATCTAGAAATAATAATAGGTAATATTTATTGAGTTCTTATTCTGAGTCAACTGCCCTGTCTACATTATTTCACTTAATCATCCAAACAATAATCTGAGGTTAGTGCTATAATGATTCCCATATCACAGGTGAGAAGAACAAGGCATAGAGAAGCTTTGGCTCATTCAGATTATACAGTTATATGTGACAGAGTTAGAATTCAAACCCAGACCACCATAATCTAGAGCTCACAATGTGTAGAGTCATGTAAAATAATATAGTAGAGCTTATTTATGTATACTGGTTCACTTACTAATATAATCTATGGGTTAGAGAGCTGGAAAAGATAAATTCTCATTTAAAACTATGATTAGTTCTTCAAATTAGAATAATCATATTTCTTTGCTTATAAAACATCTTTTTTTAGATCTGTAAATGGCTTATGCTTGCATCTGGGTAATAAAATAAGCCATTGAAAGATATTAGAAATGGTGGTGCCGCATAAAAAATAAAATATTCTTTATTAAAAGAAATAAACCCGACTTTATAGTTTTATATTATAATACACAGGTATTTAACATTATTAATATTCTTAGAATTATTACAAACTTTTAAAACTTTTTCATTTTGCCTACCTTTGAGTTAGGGATCGGCGAGGAATCGTACACTCCAATGCCTGCATGAGCCAAGGAAGCAGCCAGAGCCTCGGGACGCAGCACTGTGGGGGCAACAGCAAACCGAAGTGCACGTGCCCCACCTAATGAGCAAGACTTCTTAACACATCCAGATAGTTATTGCCAGCGGAACGTGGGCCCAATGTTCCCAACCTTTCAATTGTTCAAGAAAAGCTAGAAAGTCAGATTTTCCTATGATATCTCCATATGTGATATCTTGGCAATAGATTCAACTTTTTTAAAACACCAGAGAAACAAATAAAACACGTATGTAGGCTATATTTGATGTATTTGACCTACAGTCCTTTAACTTATGACCCATGGAACTGTTGAGTTCTTACTAAGGGAAACGTTTAAAACGTATTTCTTTTTCGTGTTCAGCAGAGATACAGACACATTACTCAGGCTTTCTTCATCTATCCTTGCCTTCTTCCTTATTAAAAATTTATACATGGGTAAATTAAAAACTATAAAATTACAAATCACAAGCACTATAAATAAATGGTAATCACCACCCTAATTAATAGTAATAGATACCTGCTCAGAGCTGTGGAGTAGATAAGATAGGTTGGAGATTATGCATAATCCCTTGAGCATCCTTCCTTTCCCATGGGGGGAAACACAATTAAATCATTATGAGAGTAAGGATATAGAAATAATCATGACTTCGTTCCAAATTATTTTTAAAGGTAAATCATACCAAAAATTCAGAATAGTAATCATTACTGCAAACATAAAGCCATGATCCACTCAGTCCAGAACAATGTCACAATCAAAACTTGTAGATCAAACAAGAATTTCCTTTTCCTCTTGCAGCTCTCACAATCATTTAAAGAAGTTCCAGAATAAAGTCCAGAGCAACATGAAAGCCCTGTCTTATATTATTCTCAAACAACACACAACTCACAGGAGCTACTCCCTGGCCCACCCCACAGAACTCTCTCCTAGCCACCCCGTCACACCTTCTCCACACGCTCTTCTAGGTCACTTCTCTCTGAACATGTCTGGCCCAGCCTTCATGCTCCCACTATATCAGGTTCCCCTCCAATGAAGCCTGCAAGGACTTAGTTTGTATTCCAATTTGATTGTTTTTCTCTCAAAAATTCATTCATTGAGTTTTGTGCTTTCTTTCTCAGAAAGCAGGCACCCTGAGAGTCTGTGATCATCCACATACTGGTAAGTGTTGCCCCATCACACTAGCATCAAATGCGTGTGACATGCTGTGCTGCCGACCAAATGCTGTGACGTGTGGAAGCGCTGCCCTAGCTGTAAAAGGGCTCCTGCTGCTGCTGGTTCAAGGCTTGTAGTTAAACTACCCCAGGCACGGTTTACAGATTCAATCACCGTTTGCGGTTACTCTTCATCACTACTGGATGCCCAAGGCCAAAACACAGCGATCCTAACTTGAACCCCATATCAACACAACAGCCATTCTTCAGTAAGAGATTTCAAACAACGGAACAGTAATGGCATAGCTAAATGAGCAAGAGAGTCCAGCAACCAGCCTCATTTGGGAAATGAGGTCATGTAGGGTACGATAAACAAAAATGTAGTTTTGCTACAAAGAACCAAGACCAAAAAACCCAAGTGCCATTTGCCTTGAGCATATTACATATCGCAGCAAACCTAAAAACAAGGTGAAATAGGAGTATTTTGGTTGCTGACTACAATGGACAAGTGGGAATTTAATTCATCGCATGTGGCTGGAGCACCAAAGCTGGTGATCACTCTTTTCACCCAGCAGAGCTTAAAGGAGCAGAGAGCTGTCAGAGAGGCCCATGTAGACGGGGCTCCTGGGACCCAGAGGACAGAAGAGAGGGTGTGCGTGTCCTGAACTTGCGGCAGCAGCAGAATGGAGAAGGCACTAGAAGGACACGAACACTGTGTTGCAGGAAACTGGCCATAGGTATTCCACACCATCCTGCAGGAACCGAAACAGTGGGAAAGAGTCGCCACAGTGCTACCCTGTGGGAACACAGTGGAGCTAAAACCATTTCGTCCTGAGCTGCAAAAGTGGTTGTTAGACATTTCTCACTAATGGCGCAACATTTAGAATTAGTCGATTGAATTCAATCATCTGAAAGGCCTCCTTGAAACAGAGGTCATTTTTCAGACTGCCGAAGCTACCTGGGGACAGTGTCTTGTTTAGGTAATGGAAAAACAACTGCTTCTTTACAGAATGTTCCACATTAGCCAGATTCAAGTACTCACAATAAAAAAAATCACACATACACCCCCAGCTGGGTGGGCAGCACAGTTTCCTCTGGTCAGGGGAGCTTGGCTGTGACCACCAGAGGCATTCACAGGACGAAGCAGATGGGAGTAAATGGAGTGAACTGGCTTTTTCCATGCTAGCCCTGCTGAAGATTCAGAAAGAAAAGAAAATATATTTCAGTTGTAAGTCACCACTATAGGATCTGTCAAAAAGATGAACAGTGATACCAAAAATGATGAAGACTCTGGGTTCAAAGATCACACAAGGTCAGTCACGGACATAAGAGCTTTGTAAATGTTTTATACCTGCTAAGTGCACAAACGTGAACCTGAGTAATGGTTCACAAACTTCTATTGTTTTCCCAATTAAGTGCCAATCCACAAAAAGAGAGTCTTCCGCTTCCACCCTTTGAATGCTGTCAGTAAAAAGTGATTTGGAATCAAGCTTGAACTAAGATTCCAAGAGCCCAGAAACAGCTGCGGGCAAAGGAACCAGGGACTGGATTTTAGAACTGGTCAGCCAGCCACAGCATCTTGAACACAAAGGGAGAGATTGCCACGTGAAAGGATTACGTTGTTTGCTGTTTTGTATGTATTTTTTTTTTTTTTTTAACTCTAGCTGTTTGGCAGCGCTCCTAAATCACAGCTTTGGGAAAGAAATGTATCTCCCTGATGAAAAATGAGCTAACAGAGATCCCATTGATGGGCCACTCACCAGCTCTGTACCAGCCCATGGGTTTCACCCTACACAAGAAACTCAACCAAACTGATTTCCTGAACAGAGAAATAAAAGAGAGGAGGAAGCTGGGGAAAGTAAGCCAGGTACGTTTGCTCAGATATAAAAGATACCACAGTACAAGCAGAATAACATTTCATCCTGACCACACGAAGCATGGTGTTTAAAATGTGTAATTGAGCTTTCTTCTTTACTGTTTGCTCTTCACAGTGGGTTATAAATAAGCTCCTAGAATGCCATGTGTTTCTCTATTAGAAAAAGCAAGCGACTGTATCATCAGTTAACTTGAAGAAGAGGTCACAGCAGAAATAATGGTTTTGACAAATAACTTTGATTTCTAACTATAAGCTCTGCCTCAGATGCTGTTTTCTTTCCATTTCAGCGCAATCGGCACTATGTATTTTACTCTTGGTCACATGCTCAGAGTAAAATTAGATCAGTTTAATTTTCTCATTTTTCAGTTTATTTTCAACAACACAATCCTTTTCTTATATTAAACTCATGCCAAATGTGTTTGCTCAGAGTCTATCAATCCAGTTTGAAAATAAAGCAATCCACAGGTAGGTTCTTAAGCAAAGGCATATGATCTCGGAGCGGTTCCACTCCAGCCTAGAAACGTGCACCAAGAACCTACCAGAAGTCAGACCCCGTCCTAGGTGATATGGATATAAGATGAACGGGCCATGGCCTCAAGTTTTTGTAGTTTAATGCAGCTACCTGAATCAATGTTTTATTAACTGTGTGAAGATCCTAGAGAAGTGATATGAACAATCCAAACAATCCAATGCCTCATTCAAAAACAATGCAAATCATTAAAGGCCACTATTACACAGGGCACCTTTGCTACTCTCCTTTCTCTGTGCCTCACTGGCCAGGAGGATGGTGGGAGGGAGCCCATCAGACCACAGCATGGAGAAGACCCAAAGACAAAGTCAGCGATCTGCTGCTAGATAGCCAAAGACTGAGTACATTTAATCTCCCAGATAAAGCACACATTCTTAGTATGTGGCACTATGAAAAAACTCTCAGGATAATTCTGCTTTGTTTGCTTTTAATTACCCATCTGCTAAGATTTCCACTTTGCTTACTTTGGCATTTTTTCCCTCCAGGGATTAAAAATGGATTTTCTTAGTTTTGTGTGTTTTTAAAATATTAACAATGAGAATGATTTAAAATGGTGATGAGAGTAATTACATAAATGCAATTAAAATAGGCCTAACAAGAAATGTAATACTTTCTGATCCTCCCAATGTGGACTGAATTTCTTTAACCCTATGTTAGGGGTGGAGCAAGCCCAGAGGTCTGAAGACTCGGCCCCCAAACTGGCAGATGTTGCCAGCTTTTAAAGTTGAGTGATGGGTACAGGAGAGTTCCTTATAATGTTCTTTTTCCTTTTAAGAATTTTTATAAAATCCCAAGATAAAAAATATTTTAAGTGGGTTTTAGGCAAACAAACCAGGGTTATGTCGAGCAAGTTACTTAACTCTACTAAGTCTGAATTTCCTCTTCTTTACACAGAGATCATAAAATTCCCTCTAAAGTGTACACTTCATTCCAAGAGAATGAGATCAAGAGAAATTGTGGGTGAAGTTATTGTTCATATGTTCCCATGAAGTACAACTCAAGATTCCAACCTTGATGGTAAATGGCTTCAGAATATAAAGGGCATGCCACATATTAACTATACATATGCATATAGATGAGTCTCTTAGCCTCATGAAATAGGAATAAGAAAAATCCCATTAATTAAAAGTGGCTGTGATGAAGGCAAATCATAGTGAATAATCTGCAATTCAAACGTGTAAGGATAGATACGTTTCTACTGAACAAAAGACTAAAGAATTTGAGAAGATTTCTTAAGTAAATAATTTGAACTTGTTGGGCCAGAGAGATCTTGAAATAACACTGTATCCATAAACCTTGGTCGAACATCGCTGCGTAAATGTAGAATCAATGTTATAAAGAAAATTGGTTTACAGAACATGAAAAGGGAAAAATGATGAAATGTAAAGCAGATTAAAAAATATTGAGAAATCTATTAAATTATTGCATATTCTCTTCTCAAGATGACCAAAAAGCAAAAGATACTCTGAAGATCACAGTGTGATCTTGCACTGCTTTACTCTTCCTTTTCTATTATTTTAGAAATTAATACCACCTCCTCACATCAGATGAGGAGGACAACTGGATGAAATACACAGTCTTTAGCACTTGACAAGTGCTAAATGCTCTAAATATATCTGAGTTCTGTTGAGCAGTGAGAGGAAAGAGCCGTCTATTTTTTCATTTCACAAAGTGCTTTGACAGAAAATGCTAAATTCGTCCAATAAAGAATGTAAGGGATTAGACAGAAGGCAATGTAATCTGGTTTGCTAACAAGCTGAAGCCTTGCTAGTTTCAGAGAGTACATGATTCAGTTCAACTTTACAAAAACTTATAGAACTCCACTCTATTCTGGGCACCATTCTGGATCCCAGAGATTCAGAGAGGAACATGCAGATATGGACACAATCTTCACAGACTTCTCCATCTAGGAGATATTGACACTGGACAGAATACAGAGTGTGGACAGAGAGGCACAGGTGGAATTGAGGCTGGAAGGCTAGCAGAGATCTGGTGTGCCACTGACTAAGCCTCTAGGGATACGACTGGTCTCCAGGTTAGAAAGATCACTGTAGCATCAGTGTGGAAGAACTTAGAAGATGTATATGAGGGAGGCAAGAACACCAATGAAACAGGGAGAACTGACTGTTAAGCTATAACAACAATCCAGGTGAGCAATAATGAAGGTTCAAATTCATGCTGGGTCACTGACAACAGAAAGAGAGGAGTGCTCTGTGCTATATTTAGGCAAAAAAGTGAGTAGGATTAGTAGGCTGATGGAACATGACTACAAGTACTGAGACCAATTTCCCTAGAAAATGTCTCATCAATTTATAATCATGTCAAATACAATTCATTACCACTGAGAACCAGATTCACATCCAACCAAAGAGTATATTATTTATTCCCACTGGTTCTTTAGCACACAGTAAGAACTCAACAATTATCTGTTGAATGAATAAATGAATTCTCCAAATCTGAATCAGTCATTATCTGTGAGATATTGACTCTGGGTCACTCTTGATTAATCAGCAAACATTCACAAAATGTGTATATGCTACGAACAAGTCTGCGTGACAAGGGGCAGGCAAAAAGAAGTACAAGAGAAGAGTCTTAAATTCAAAATGCTTGCCACCAGTTGGGAAGAAAATACATGTATACAACTTCATATAATAATTATGCCTGAGTTAAAGCATATACTCAATTTCAAATCAGCAAGTTCTTTACTATCCCTTGGAGCCTGGAATAAGCAACCCAGAGCCCTAAACAAAGGCATGCAGGTAAGAAGCTCAACCTGGCCCCCTTGTGTTCAGCTACCTTAAGCCATTCAGTCTCCTTCCTGCCCCTCAATCTTCCCTGTAAAGGGAGCGGGGGAGATGCCTTGAACAGCACCTTGCCTCTCCAGAAGCCACACAAAGGATAGCACTCCAAACACACACAGATTCATAAGGAAAGATGCCAATTCATATGTGTAAACAGATTTCAACTTTTCTTAATGGCAACACCAACATTCATTTCTCTAAAATATAGCATAATAGTACAATGAATTATAATGTGATGTGAGCAAGGCAAATATTGAATTCGTTTCTGGGCTGTCACTTAGAATCAGTCTTTTTCAGAACAGTAGTTCACCAAGTATGATTTCTTCCATGTCCAGATGAAGATTTTTTTTCAAAAACAAAAAAGTTAAGGCACTATCTTAAAAATTAATATATTTTCCCAACAAAGAGTAAGAATTTTTTAAAGTTCTGCTCAGCTGTTTGGCCTTAGCACTCTCCTGGTTATTTATTTATTTATTTTATTTTTTTAAAGATAAGGAGCTTGAAGGCTTTAGAAGTCCCTAGCTCCAGGGAGCCAAAGAAAAGCATCTCTCTATTAGCTCTTCTCCAGCTTTCTTGATGCTCCCTATTAGAAGAGAATTGCAACTGAATGCTTTTTCTTTTAAGTCTGCATTACACCTTGAGGAATGTGTATCTAAGAAAATGTCTCACTCTTCCACAAGCAGGTAGGTAACGGCACATTTTGAGAAACTGTGTGTTACTTTTCTTCTGTACTCAGGACAAGCCTGTGACTGTCTTCCATTAGCCCTACCTTGAGCGCACAGAAAGTTCCCTGACAAAATAACAGGTTTCACTACCCTGAAGCACACTGTCTTCCTCAAATAACACCTTCTGCAGAAGGTGGGGCAAGTGACTTTTCAGATTTTTTAATGACTAGCTAGGAGAACAAAAGTGAGAATCCACTAAAGGGTGGGATTTTGTCTGTTCTATTTACTGTTGTATCGCAATGACCTAGAGCCCTGACTGGCACATAGTAGGTGCTCAATAAATATTTTTGAATGCAGTATGCTTTTTCTTTTTCTCTTCAATAATTTTTTTTATCCTCACTCGAGAACATTTTTGCATTTATCTTGAGATTGAGTGGGAAGGAGAGAGGGAGGAAGAGAGAGAGAGAAACATCGATGTGAGAGAGACACATCGAGTGGCTGCCACCCACACGACCCCAACCAGAGCGGGGACAAACTGCAACCGAGGTACGTGCCCTTAGCGAGAACCGAACCCGGGACTCTCCGGTCCGCAGGCCAACACTCTAACTGCTGAGCCAAACCGGCCAGGGCGCAGTATGCTTTTTTATTGTGAGGAAATAGAAGTGTTTGATTCATAATAAAGCTTCAAAGTATAAGAGAGGGGTATTAAAAAGAAGGTTCCATAAAAGTTGGCTCTGGCCTGAGCATACATCTCATCTTTGAAATCCCAAATAATTATAGTACGATTCAATGTTCATGGGCACTGGGTTTCTTTAGTCTCAAAAAACCTTGTTTGGAAAAATTTCAGAGCACTACACACTTTATAGGCAAATTCAAGCATGCTTTTCTCTCACACACTCAATGTCCCCCTAGAAAGCCCTGAACAACCAAACTCAGTAAATACTACAAGGCTGGCCTTGGCCTTTGGCATAAGACAATAAAATACAAAAGGAAATAAAAATGCTCTAAGCAGTGGGTGTCCCCAAGATAAACAATGTTTAAAAGGCTTCAACCAGATACCCTATGGTCATATGCAAACATCCTTTCTGCATTCACAGCATAAATCACTTCTCAGGAGGGCTTGCTTTCAGAGTTCCAGTTAATCATTTGGCTGCAGTAAACACTGAAAGCAATCAATCTCACAGGCTTTGGAATTTGTATAAAGACTTACTGCCCTTACAAGCTAGTTTCTCCAGTCTGGATACTTTAAACTTTTCCTTTAGTAGCTAAAAGTTAACTGAAGTGATATATCAACTAGCAGGCTGCCCTTC
Organism: Tadarida brasiliensis; assembly: GCA_030848825.1. Lineage (NCBI taxonomy): Eukaryota > Metazoa > Chordata > Mammalia > Chiroptera > Molossidae > Tadarida > Tadarida brasiliensis. The sequence continues at coordinate 55,005,746 of CM061257.1, read as the reverse complement.
GATCCAGCAAAGTAAAAACAGGCCCTTTAGAAAAGGACAAAGAGAAGATGTTTCCTCTTCGAAATTATACACAAGGCAGAAAATTACGTCTAAATACTATTAAAAATCCTTTTTAAATACTATTTTAAAACAAAGAAAGATAAAATCGTAGCATCTTGGTTGACATGAAATGCTATCTAGTTCATTGCTTTTCAGTCTGTGTTCTGCAAAACTGCCAGGCAACGGAAATTGTTAGGGAAAACCAACAAGTCCCCAACCCAACCCAAAACACTGCAGCTACACTTTTATCTCTTTTATATACTGGGAATTGTAAAAGAGATTTCATTTCAAAAATTGGTTCCTCTTCTAAAAGAAGTTTGAAAACTACTTATCTTGTCCGAAGTTTAGCGCTCTTGCTCGAAGGCAGGCTAAAACTGATATTTCAGTTTCCTTCGGGAATCTGCAGGCTCTTCCCGAGATGGGCTTTGCAAGCGCGGAGGCTTTCCTCTCGCATGGGAAAGCACAAAAGCCACTGGACTTGAAGAGAGTGAGCAGCATTATTGACCTTGAAAATTCTGACAGCACAGTACCTTAATTTTCTGCTTCATTATGTCCAATCTAAGGATTTGCCACTGATGTTCCCAACTTCCCACTCACTCCTCCACACTCCACTGCTCCTTGGAGCCACCATGGCAGCTCTGACTTTGGCAAACACAGAAACACACACCACTCCTCATACACCCAGAGGTAACAGGGAGGTGCCTGTGTTGACAGTAAATGGTAGTCCCCGGCTGCCACCAGCTCGCTTTCTCGAGGTTGGAAATCGAGCCCCCTCCAGGCGACACATGCCTTAAGTGTGAGACTGACTCTAGGCCTGTGTTGGTATGTATTATATGAGGAGGAGAGAAAAGGATATGAGAAACATCTAATAAATAGCCCTAGCTGGTTTGGTTCAGTGGTTAAAGCATTGGCCTGTGAACCAAAGGATTATGGGTTCAATTCAGGTCCAGGGCATACACCTGGGTTGCCGGTTCAATCCTGGCCCCAGTCAGTGTTGTGTGGGAGGCAAGCAATCGATGTGTCTCTTTCACATTGATGTTTCTGTTCCTCTCTCTCTCTCTCTCTCTCTCTCTCTCTCTCTCTCTCTCTCTCTCCCTCTCCCTCTCTCTCCTCTCTCCCTTCCTCCTTCCTTCCCTCCTTCCCTCCCACTCTATCTGAAGATAAATGGAAAAATATCTTTGGGTGAGGATTAAAAAAAAAAATCAACGTAAAAATACCATCAGGTGAGGATTAACAAAACAAAACAAAACAAAAAAATGAGTTTGCCCTGTGTTGGTGATGCAAAAAGATCTCCAAAATATATCATTAAGTGAAAAGGCAAGGTAGAGAATTGTATGTATACTATACTTCTATTCAAAAAATAGATATATGTATATGTATATGTATATGTATGCAGGTATGTTCGCATGGAAAATGTCTAGAAGAAAACCCAAAAATCAACAGACAGTGTTTCCTGTAAAGAGTGAGACTGGAGTGGGGTGGTCTACAGTGCATTGTATTATCTTTTGGTTCTGTTTCAATTTTTTACTATGAGTATGTATTGGCCTCATAATTTTTTAATATATCTGAAAGATATAGAAGATTGAGAAAAACTGACTCCTCAGAAACAAAATTTAAGAAGGAGAAGGAAGCAGTAACACAAATCCAAAGCCAGATATTCAAAAGCCAACTGCATATTTATTTGCTGCCAAGGATGCTCAGGCCCTTAGGTCAATTAACCAAAACAAGGCACTTGCTGTGGGCCTTCCATTCCACCAGCACTGCCCCAACTCTGCCATTTCCAGGATCATGCTGTTCCCAGTCACTGCGTCTTCAAAGGATTTCAGGGGAAGGAAAATACAAAAGGACAATAAATTCCAAATCTGGAGCTTTATTCAGCACGTAAAGAAACAGCAACATCGGAATGGCTCTCCCCAAAGAAAGTGTGATTTACATTCTTTGAGAGTTTTAAAAGAAGACTATTTCTGCAGCCTATATTTCAAACTAAGACAGTATTATTCACAGGGGAGTTGGGCCACTTCTGCTGTCAATCATGAAAAAGCCTCATTTTCACTTCATGAAACACAAATCACATGGATTTTGCTGGTGCATGTCTTCCTATAATTTCAAGGTTCTTCCAAAAACATTGTGTATTCATGGTCACTATAACTTGCAATAATAAATACTACTGAGAACAAAAGGATGGATCCTGTTAAAGATGAAATCAAAAGAGGTTGAGTTTCTAGTCAAATTACTGAGTATCAGTGACTAAAATCCACAGATAAGCAGTGATGATCATCAGAATTCTTAACAAAGAAAAGCCTCATGCTTTAGAAAAATTTTGAAATAAATAATTAAGAACACAAATATGCAATTAATAGCTGTGTAGCCTATGAAAGTCAGAATGTTAATTTAGAAACTCAAAAATGCAAAATAGAGACAGACTCAGACAGCAGGCTGACAGCTCCGGTGGGGGTGGGAGGGTGGGGGTGGGGGAATTGAGCAAAAAACGAAAGAGAAAACTCATGGACAACAGTGTGGTGATTGTGGGGGAGGTGGGGAGGGTGGAGGTGGAAGAGGGCATAGAGGGGATAAAGGTGATGGAAAAAATAAAATAAAAATGAAATTTAAAAATGCTTAATAAATCTCATTTAACATATGAATTTTTAAAAAATTTCTTACACAATTTCAACAAACTTGTTTTGAAAACCCTTTGGGAGTCTGTCCATCTTTTGTATTCTAGGCTGAGACTGAGAGAAAGCATAAAGCATTCAATTATAATATTACATGGCGTTGTTTTATTACATAATGTTGTTTTAGCTGAAATTTAAGCAGAGATCTATTTTCTTGAGCTTCACTAGTTAATAGCTTTGCGGTCTTGTACAAGTAACAGGCTTTCTAAAGCTTAATTTCTTCATTAATAAAAAAAATTAAAATTTTAATCAGGTGGTCACTACCCTACTTTTCATCTCTGAAAGTCATTCTATGAGTCTCCATTAGCATACTACTCACCATTGAAAAATGAAGTCATTTCTCTACTCTTTTAAAGAAACAAACCAAAAATCCCAAACAACTTAATTTCTAGAAGCGGTTCACATGTGTTGCAGAAGAGAAGGTCTTCAGATTTAGAGTGAAGCAATGACATTTTCATTATACACACACAATGTAGCTCCTTTTAATTTTTTATTATTTCCCAGGTCACCCAGATTGAACTATCTCCACAGAACATGTCAAGAAAATTCTCACTATGAACAATTCTATTTAAATTTATTTTCTTTATTGAGATTTAGAGAGAGGGAGAGAGAGATAGAAACATCAATGAGAGAGAACATTGACTGGCTGCCTCCTACATGCCCCCCACTGGGGATCGGGCCCACAACCTGGGCATGTGCCCTGAGTGGGAATCGAAACTCTTGGTGCATGGGTCGATGCTCAACCACTGAGCCACACCGGCCGGGCATGAACAACTCTATTTAAATTAAGTTTTCAGGATAGTACCACAAAGATCAGGTTACCAAACAGTGTAGCAGGCAAATTCTCAAATGCTTGGCCTTCCTCTGACACAGTCTCCCAGTGCCATCTAGTACCCCAGGATCTCTAACATTTCAATAGTAAAACTTAGACTAAACACATATATGGCCAAGAGTGACTTGTATTATCCCTTTTAACACTGTGCACATAGCAACTCTGTAAGCCAGACATCATATCCCAATTTTAAACATAAGGAAACTGAAGCCAAGAGACATTATTTATCAAATATCACATAGTTATAAAGGGCAAAACTGGAACATGAGCCCAAAATCCTTGTGTGACATTCTCCACTGTCCTTCCAAAGCTCCTGCCTGCCATTGATAGACTCCTTCCTCAGAGCCAGGTCTAAAGCCTTTACCTGTGGTATTGCATTTAAACCCACGTGTGATGAGTGGTATTATTCTCTCCATTTTGTAGATGGGGAAACTGAGACTCAGAGAGGAGACCTGACATAATGGCAGAGCTGGAATGAAAGCTGAGTCTAACTGATCCAAGCCTATGTGATTTACCAGTGTGGAATATGGCCTCCCTTCTCAAACTTGGCTCCAAAACTGTCATTCATTGTACGTGCAAAATTACTTGGTCAACTCACAATGTGTTTCTTTCTTAAGAATGCGGATCAGATTTTCACAAGGCTGTAATCTCTGCAAGCTAACAAAAATCATACTTTATTCACTTTTTGGTCCAAAGGATCCAAAACAATGCCACATAATAGTGGTAAATTAATCTGCGTTGAAATATTTAACAATGAATACAGACCTACAAAACCTTAAACCTTAAGTTACAATTGTTTATTTTTAAAAGTATCCTGCTCTGGGCATTAAAAGAAAGAAAGAATGAACCATTTTGTGGGACCCAAATTTCAGCTAGTGGTTGAACAGAAACTTATATGAAGAACAGAAAAAAACCATCATGGAAATGGAAATACTTTCATTCCCCTCTCCTATTTGATAAGATAGAAGGAGAAGATGAAACTAATTCTGACTAAATGGTGAAAAATGACTTTGGGGATTCATTTTGTAATAAATAACTGCTGTATTGAACCAAAGGTCACCAATGTCTTTTTTTTTTTTGCAAATATCAATGTTATTCTCCAGATGAAGCCCCACCTGTGACCCCACATCACCAGAGGGCCTAGGAATCAAACTCAAGCCCTGACCCAGTGCTGGATTCATTACCTATGGAAGATCTATGGCACTCCTTCCACATGTCCACACCCTCTCCTCCCTCCCTTCTCTTCCTTTTCTTCCTTTCTGCCCCTTTCTTATTTTGCCTCCTTTGTATCAAGTACATTAGAAAGGTGACCTGCAGAAATAAAAATCATTGTGCTAAAAACACTTTCACTGAAACAGTGGATGGGACAGGTGTCCATCTCCACTTTTCCCTAAAGCCCCACTAAAATGAAAGAAAGGGGATAAAGGTACACAAATGCACATCAAAGAGAAGAGGAGCCAATGACAGTGAATGATAGAGAGCACGAATTTGAAAGACAGAAAGCAGAGAGACAAACAGTGACTGGCATTTCAGGTTTCTCAGCTTTAAGTGCCTTTAAGTGGAGAAAGGCTGAAAATGAGAGCTACGAAGATACCTCTGACCCCCTCCCACAACCCTGGTGGAGGACTGAAGATTTACCCTGTGAAGAGGCTGAACCAGAATTGCTCTGAACCAAGGACTACCAAGAACAGCTGAATGAAGCATCTTACTGAAACGGGGAGAGATAACTGAAAGTCTGTATAATGAGGAGACCACCAGCCCCCAGCCCCACTTGTCTCCCAGAAATGCTGACTTCTAGGCTCGCTTTTAGAAAGATCCAAAATCAAATGACAGAGAGAGGGAAAAAGAAGGTGAAGAAAGGGGAGGGGAGGTGGGAGGAGGGGAGAAGAGGGGAGGGGAGGGAGGAGAGGAGGAGAGGGGGATGGGCAAAAGAACAGAGGAAGTAAATGTGTTCTGAAAGAGGCACAACAGAAAAGGGAGGGGAGAAGTTATCAATGCAATAGTTTACAAATATTTTTCAGAACTGAAGGGTATGAGACCCCATAGTAAAGCAAGTACCGTGTGTGCTTAGCACAAAAGATGTTTTTAAAAATACACCATAGTACATCATCATGAAATTTCAGAACAGGAGAGACAAAAAGAAGATCCTAAAATATTCTAGCAGAGAGTAAAAAACCAGTCACAAACAAATGATTTGGAATCACAATGGCTTAAGTCTCCCCAATAATACTAGAAGACAGAAGAAAATGGAATAATACCTTCAAAATTCTGAGGGAAATCATTTACAATCTAAAATTCTATAGCCAACCTTATTATTGCTAATGAAGGTAGGATCAAGACATTTTCAGATACACGAATTCTAAAAAGCTTTGTAAACTTTAAAGTACTTTATAAACGGAGGTTTCTGAGCTCATTGAGAAGGCTGACTTATAAATCAGACCTGCATGTAGCCATGATGTGACTTCAGGGCTTCAGATAGCTCAATGAGGATCTCTAACCCTCTCTTCACCCCAAGGCACCTGCCTCGAGTGAGTGACTTTTTGGTACCTATGTGAACATAATTTTAAAAAATAAAATAATAGTATTATTAACAATGGAAATAAAGGTAGAGAATAAAAAAACAGCCATGCTTTTACCTCTCTTGGCTTGTATATGGCTCCTGGCCTCGGGAGGCCTCTTAGAAATTATCTGTGGAAATCACTGAGTGGGAACACCCTGCCTCCAATCACCGCCCCTTCCTCGAGCCATCCACACTGAGTGAGACATATTGCAAAGTTCTCCCACCTTGATGCCCACAACTGTTATCCTTTCGGAAACTCTGACTCGGCACTTTCAGAATAGGTTAAGATAATTAGGTGAAGCTCATTTTATTTTATTTTATTTATTGATTTTAGAGAGAGAGGAAGGGAGAGGGAAAGAGAGATAGAAACACTGATGAGAGAGAACATCGATTGGCCGCCTCCTGCACGCCCCCCACTGGGGATTTGGCCCACAACCTGGGCATGTGCCCTGACCAGGAATTGAACTGGCGACCTCTTGGTGCATGGGTCGATGCTCAACCACTGAACCACACTGGCCGGGCTGGTGAACCTCATTTTAAAAGATAATACTTAATGTTGGAGACAGTATTGGAAATGGATACTCTCATACACTGTTGATGTCAGTGGGATTATAACTTGGCACAATCTTTCTGGAAGGAAACTGAACAATAAATATAGAAAGCCTTAAAAATGAATGTTTTTCCTCTCATCAATTTCACTTTCAGGTGAAAATAATCAGTGATTTGCACAAAAATTTAGTTACCAATATGTTTATCATAGCACTCTTTATAATAGCAAAATTATTGCAAAGAACTTACATGTCCCTTGAATAAATTAGGTCATGTGGTCATTAAAATAATTCAATTGAAAGATATTTAATGACATGGAAAACAGTCATTATACAGTATTGAGTGGGAAAAAGGTATAGAACAGAACACACTCTGATCACATTTTTTAAAATAGATGTGAATCTGTAAGCAAAGAAATGAGTTTCAAAGAATATATATCAAAAGCAATATTGTGAGATTTAAAATTTCCCAGTAAATCTCCTTTTTGCATATTTGTATTTTGTTCAGTAAAAATATATTACTTTATAATAAAAAATAAAAATAAAAAAAACAAATTAAAAAGTTGCCCTGGCCAGTGCAGCTCATTTGGTTGAGTGTCATCCCATGCACCAAAAGGTTACTGGTGGATTCCTGGTCAGGGCGCATGCTCAGGTTGCAGGCTCAATCCCCAGTAGGGGGCATTCAGGAGGCAGCTGATTGATGTCTCTCTTTCCTTCCTCTGTCTCTAAAAAAATCAATAAAAACATTTTTTAAAAATAGTAAAAAGTTGTTTCTAAAGCTGATTAAGCAAAGAACATACAGGTGGCTACAAAGGTACTGGTATTTTTTAACATTACATATATGTTAATATTTTAAAATAAGAAAGAGGAGTAGGAGGAAAAAGAAAAGATGATGGTTGAGTAGCATTGTTGATTTTGAAATATATTTGTTGGCCCAAACAATAATCCTGCAAAGTCTGGGAATACAGTATCATCAGAGGCTTATCAATTTTTCTAGTCTTTTCAGAAACCAATTTTGACATTGTTCATTCTCTTTATTGTATGTTTGCTTCTCTTTCAATAATATCTGCTCCTATATTCATTATTGTCTTCCTTCTATTATTTTTTTTACATTTCATTTATTATTCTCTTCTCCAACTTCTTTAAGTTTTTCAGCCTTTCTTTTTAAATGTTTATTTATATATTTTGAAGGTTATAAATTTCTTACTATTCAAAGCTTAGCTGTAATTTATAGTATCTTTATCATTCCGTTCAAATGCTATCTAGCCCTGGCCGGTTTGGCTCAGCAGTTAGAACATTGGCCCACAGACCAAGAGTCGTGGGTTCGATTCTGGTCAAGGGCACGTACCTCTGTTGTAGTTCTTCCCTGGTCCAGGTCAGGGTCGTGCGGGAGGCAATCAGTCAATGTGTCCCTCTCACATCGATGTTTCTCTCTCATTCTCTCTCTCTCTCCCTCTCCCTTCTTCCCTCCCTCCCACTCTATCTGAAGATAAATGGGAAAATATCCTTGGGTGAGGATTTAAAAAAAATGCTATCTAATTTCTCTTGCAATTTATTTTTTGACTTATTATTTAGAGAAATAGTGACTTTTTCCAAAATATTCTGGAATTTTCTAAGTAGTTCTGTTAGTAATTTCTAGCTTAATTTCTCAGGGCTCAGGAGTACATTTTAGATTTTAATTTTTTGGAAAATAAGACTTGCTTTATGCCTGGCATATGTTCATTTTTGGAAAGTGTACAGTGTGCACTTGAAGGAAATGTTATTTTGCAGTTGTTGTGAGCACTATTCTATTAACTATATATTAGGTCAGGTTGATTAATTTGTTCAAATAGTCTATATCCTCTGATTTTTTTGTCCACTGACCTATCAATTATTGGGGAAAGTATGTTAAAATCTCTCACTGTGATTATGGGTTTGCCTGCTTCTCCTTGCCATTCTGTCCTTTTTTGCTTTAGATATTTTGAAACCACATTATTAGGTAGATACACGTTAAAAAGTAGTATGTATTCCGGGTGGATTGACCTGTTTAAATGCCACTCAATAGTAATTCTTACCTTAAAATACTATAGCTATACTGCTTTCTTTTATTTTAGTGTTTTCATGTTCCAAACTTTTAATGTTTCTGAATTTAAGATTTGTTTCTTGTAAGCATCATATAGTTCACTTTTATTTGTTTGTTTTTCTAGTCTATTAATCTTTATTCTTTGATGGTGGACTTTAATATTTTATATTTAATGGAATTGTTTAAATCTTTCATCTTACTATTTGCTTTATATTTGTTCCTTTTTCTCTTTTTGCCTTATTTTGGATTTACCAAGAATTTTTATTATTCTATTTTCTCCCTTTATTTGCTTGTTAGTTATGCATTCCTTAACTATGCTTTTAATTGATACTCCAAAGATTACAACGTGCATCCTTGACCTATTAAAGCCCAAACTAAATTAGTATTTTTACAACTTCCTAGCTCATGCAAGGACCTTAGCACTTTTTCTACATTTATCCCCTCTCAAACTATGTACTATTTCAGTTGCATATTTTAATTTTGTATTTTTGAATTATTTTTTGAATAGTCAAAAATCATTTAGATTTACCCGACCAGGGATCGAACTTAATCAGGGCTCAGCTTCAGTTCTTGTGAAATCTGCCTATTTCCTGCTCACCCTTACTTCTAGGGTGCAGCCCTTCAAGTACTTAAGTGAAAGTCTGAAGTATTTAGCAGCCCTGCTCCCAGGTAGGCTCCAGTCCCATTTTGATCCTCCATCAGCCCCGTAATAGTATTAAAAGCTGTGCTCAGTTTCTTAGCCTCTTCAGCACTGCTTTCAGATACTTCCTCTCCTGTATCTTGGTCCTATAACTTCTTATTATCTTAATAGCTCTCCTCTTCCTTTAAGCATAGGTTTTTCACATTTTGTACATATTTTTCAGTCTTTAAGTGGGAGAGTTGGTTTAAAATAACACAGTCGCCACTGCCAAAAGAAAATTCCCCCACCCAACAAGTTTTTAAAATTAAATCCCAAATAAATTTTTTTTCATAACCCATTTCAGTTCAGCCTTGGACCATGCTCAGTTAAATAAGGGTGAAAGGGATAGTTTGTGTACTCTAGAGGTAAAAAGCCAAATATCAATTACTATGAGAATATTATCTATTTCAAAAAACTCAAAAAGAATCTCCCAGCCCAACACCTAACATTTTTTCTGTGGCTCTGACTTATGACCTTTCTAAAAGCCATTTCCCCTCACTAAAGAAAAAAGAAAGTTCAACTATCCCTCTTTTTTGCTATTGGTTTATGTCATTACAAAATGTGAGAACCGTAGATGACTTTAAAGGTCTTCTAGCTCAACACTATAATTTTATAAATTATGAAACTAAGGCTCTAAGACAGTGGTTCTCAACCTTCCTAATGCTGCGGCCCTTTAATACAGTTCCTCTTGTTGTGGTGACCCCCAACCATAAAATTATTTTCGTTGCTACTTCATAACTGTAATTTTGCTACTGTTATGAATCGCCATCAGAAATATGTGTTTTCCGATGGTCTTAGGCGACTCCTGTGAAAGGGTCGTTTGAGCCCCAAAGGGGTTGCGACCCACAGGTTGAGAACCGCTGCTCTAAGAGGTGAAGTAATTTTCTCATGATCATACAAGTTCCTGAAAGAACTAGGAAACAAATCCAGTTCACATTGAGGGCAGTCTACACTAGATATTTAAAATAAAAATTAAAAAAGCGCAGCTTCAAAATAATATTTATTAAATAAATAAAATAAAACATAATCAATCATGAAATCTGAACTTAATTTGGATCCTTACAAACAAACCAAGGAAAAACCAGAGTTAATTATATATTTAAACATGACTAAATATCTGAGGTTATGAAGAAACAATTATTTTGTTAGGTGTGATGATGTTATTTTAGTTATATTTTTAAAAGAGTCACTATCATTTACCCATACATATTAAATATTTGTTGGTGAAATATAATTAGGATTCACCTCAAAATAAGATATGAAGAAGTAAGAGAGTGTATAAATTAAACAAAATTATCCAGAAATTGGGAGATGGTGATAATATACAGTTGTTCATTACACTGTTCTTTTATAGTTATGTGAAATATTCCATCGTAAACAGTAAAAATAAAATAAAATGAAGTAAAAACGTATCTATTTTTTTCTCATCAAAAATAAAGTTGCCAAATGAATTAACTAAAGAGGACTGAAAGCCAAATCCAATTATAACAATACAGTCCAACAAATATCTGTAGATATATAATCTTAGCCAATGACACCAACATTTTAAATAACTTCTATAAACTAGGTAAGCTAAGCAAGAGCCAAGAGAATGCGTTATTTAGTATAATTCAACCACCTCTTTTTATATTTCATCATATAAACACTAATAATATTGTTCCCCAAATATTTTTTTTAATTTCAGTTTTATTGAGGATTAATTAATTGGCGAGTGAAGTAGTAAAATATTTAAAGTATACATCATGGTGATTTATATACATGGTGATTTATAAAAAGGATTCCTCCCATCTAGTTAATTAACACATCCATCACCTCACATATTTATCTTTGTGCGTGAAAACATTTAAGTTCTACTCTCCTAGTAAATTTCAATTATAAAATGCAGTTATCAACTATAATCTTTTAAAATCTAAAAGAAATTATTTTATTTATGCTAATACAACATTCAGTGTTTAGCATATTCTTAATATTTTATAACCCAGATTCTTCCCCACTAACAAAGCACCCTGCTGTGGAATGTTAGCTATATTTAAGGTATTTCAGAATCCAAGTAAGACTTATTAGAGAGAAAAGGATAAATTGGTGGAAGTAGGAGTCAGAAGGAGAAAAGGAATACCAAAGATAAAAACCAATTAATGTTCTAGGTCTCCTGAAAATTGCTTTTTTGTACCTAAATATATGTAAAAAGTCATAACTTGAGGAATGGGGTAGTCCAAATGAAAAATAGAAAATACTTTGGAAAATGAATTTATCATACACTCCAATAAATGTTCCACTCAATCCATAGTCTGCTATGTGTTTGTTTCGGTTATGCCCAAATTTCTTTCTTTATTCCCATGTATCCTTGCTGTCACATCCTAAGGCCCCGCTCTTCAGCTGCTGGGGTCAATACCTGCCTGTCTCTCTGCTTTGACCAAGACTGGTACTCTGGCACAGTGCTGCCCCCTCACCAGTGACTGCCTGCAGAAGGCAGCATATTATGGTGAGGCGTGGGGAGGGGTCCTAATTCTCCTCCAAAACACTATAGAACTTTCCCAAACTAGGCAAGTCTATTAGCCCCAAGATGTGAACTCTCAGTGAGCTAGTTCATTCTAATTTAAATACCCAGATATGCAAACCTACACATGTACACACACACACACACACACACACACACACACACACACACACACTAGGCAGTAGTTGCTTATAAATCCCAGGTACCAGAAACTAGAAAAATCCTCAGTATTAGATCAGTATTTTCTTACTTAAGACTAAGGAAGATCAAACTTATTTTTCCCAATTATTAACTACAGTTCAACAGCAACTTAAATAATAGCTGCTGACATTTATTAAATGCTTACTCTGATATAAGGCAGCCACTGTGCTAAGTTCATGATCCCACACTATCTCATACACATTCATTTGCTCATGTACCTATTTATCTCATTTGTAGGAGATGGGTACTAAAAATGTTCCCCCATCATATAGCAAGGGAGACTGAAGCTCAGAGAGATTAAGTCACTTGTCCAGGGACACACAGTGCTAGGTGACAGGGAATTATTATACAATAGTTGTGATCTTTTTACCAAGGCTGAAAAACCAATCTAATTATGAAAGCAGGCATTTAAGAGCATACAGTTAAAAGAAATTGCATAACCCTTCAGATAAATTCCTCTGCACACATCCGGGATGACCATCTGGGCTTATCTGTAATCCTGCTGATCCCTGGCTTAATTTTCCCTGAATTTCTGACCACATCCTCACCACATATTATTAGCCTAGGGTGCTCCAGAAACAAAACAACTCAGTTCTTGGCCCTGGAGCCAATCTGTTCTCTATGGACATCCTTACTTTTCTTAGCTAAACTGTACATTTAGATAAAATAAAAATATGAACCAGAGTGGTATTTATTCATTGCAGTGATCACTCTTTTACTCAAAATGAGAACAGCAGCAGGGCCTGAGCAATGGGCAGGTTCACGCCAGACCCTCCAAGGAAACCGGAAGTGAGGCTCTCTGCAGGCAAGACCCTGAGACCAACTGCAGAAGGAAGACAAGTGCCTTGTGGGGGAGTCCAGGGTTGGAAGCTCCCATCTTAGAATGAGCCAGTGTACACTGAGTGCACTTGGCCACTAATACCAACCAGAACCCATTGGCCACTTACTATTAGCAAAAAATACCATTTATCCAGCCTTCTCTATATGGCATTTCACTAAGCATTTATGCAATTACCTATATTAATTCTTAAAACAATCCAGTGAGGTTCATGTTATTATCTCCATTTAACAGAAAAGAATCTGGAAGTACTGTAAGTCTTCGTAATGTGTCCAAGGTGACAGGGAGGCAAGATGAGAATCCAGTTCAGCCTAACTCCAAAGCACTTGCCATTAACCACCACTCACACTGCCACCCACCTCCAGATCGGAAGTTCATCTCTCCTTCAGAGAGTGCGTGGAGATGCACCTGCCAATGCCAAAATGGTATACACCACACGTGGGGCACCTTCTCTGGGGGCTCCATCCCACCTCCCCAGATGGTACTTGTCAATCATCTCCATTTCTAAGAGAGGATACTGTTATCACTCATAGTTGAATAATGAATAAAAGAGAACATTATCTTATTAAATATTGAGTAAAATAACTTTTTTAATTATCTGTGTGTATACACAGATACAAATTTACACTTAGTAAGTACAAATTACTATTTCAAATAATCCCCTAGAACCAACAGGGCCTATAAGGGCCTTTGGACAATCTGCTGTGGCCATGTAAGGCGGAGGCATCAGACTTCACATCTTTCCTTAAGCTGAGAAAAAACAAAAAAAGAAATAATCCAAAGGACTATAAAAGCAACTTCAGTATGCAGCTGACCCTTGGATAATGTAAGGGGTGGGGGCTAGGGGCACCTATTCCCCACACAGTCGAAAATCCACATACAACTTTTGATTCCCCAAAAACGTAACTACTAATAGCCTACTGTTGACCAGAAGCCTTACCACCGTATTCTTGCAATAAAGAGAAAAAAAAATTTTTTATTAAGAAAACCACAAGGAAGAGAAAATACATTTACAGTATTTATTGAAAAAAATCCATGTAGACCGGCTGGTGTGGCTCACTGGTTGAGCGTCGACCCATGCACCAAGAGGTCACCGGTTCGATTCCCAGTCAGGACACATGCCCAGGTTGTATGCCCAATCCCCAGTGGGGGGCATGCAGGAGGTGGCCAGTCGATGTTCTCTCTCATCGATGTTTCTCTCTCTCTCTCCCTCTCCCTTCCTTTCTCTCTAAAATCAATAAAGAAAAAGTAATAAAAGAAAAAAATCCATGTAAAGTAGACCCTCACAGTTCAAACCCATGTTGTTCAAGGGTCAACTGTAGTCTGGCCCTGTCTCGGTTCAGAAAAACCATAGCCAAGTGGGTGACAAGAGAGGCTTCTTAGGCATTAGCTTTAGTTCCTTCGGAGAGTTTTTCTTGCCAGGAAAAGAATGTTTCTCCCGATGTCTCAGCGTCAGCAGCCTCGAGCCTCTGCGTGCTGGGGCCCACTCCGCCAGTGAAGGCTTTACAAGGGCTGTTAGCTTCTGGTGAGGTCCCCTTCACTCCCAGTACCCCAGCACCTAGCATTGTGCTGGCACACAGTAACTACACACAAAACAGTTCTTGAATGAAGAATTAAACAAACGGGGTGGGAAACTGCTACAGACTGAATGTTTCTGTCCCACACAAAATGTATATGTTGAAATCTAATTCCCAATGTGATGGTATCCCTGGTCCCTTTGCAATATGCGGTTAGAGCAAGAGTAATGCCATCTAGGAACTAGGGAGTGGACATTCCCCAGACACCGTGTCTGCTGGTGACTTGATCTGGAACTTCCCAGCCTTTGGAACTGTAAGAATAAATTTCTGTTGTTTGTAAACCACCTGTCTACAGCATTCTGTTAGAGCAGCCTAACTAGACAGAGACAGAGACACACTTGTAAGAGCTATTGAGTGACATCACCCCCTTGCCCTTTCCTTTCAACATAGAGCTCTGGGAAGTCCCATCTGGTCTTTTACCCTGGCACTCATAGAGGGGTGGGACATCAATGGGGTCATGTCAGGACTTGGGTTCCCCCGAACTACTACTCCGGCCCAAATGTTGGCTGCCTGGCCTTCAGCAAGTCACATAACATCTTTGAGCCTCTTCCTCATCCAAGAACCGAAGAGATGAGGCTGAGTGCTATTTTTTTTTTTTTTTTATCCTCACCCGAGGACATTTTTCCATTTTTGTTCAGATAGAGTGGGAGGGAGTGAGAGAGAGAGAGAGAAACATCAACATGAAAGGGACACATCCAGCGGCTGCCTCCCACACGACCCCAACCAGGGCCGGGGAAGAATCGCACCGAGGTATGTACCCTTGGCCAGAATCGAACCCACAACTCATTGGTCCACAGGCCGACGCTCTAACCACTGAGAAAAACTGGCCAGGGCAAAATCCTACTTCTCTTAAAGTCATTCTCAGTCCAAAATCTCCCTTGGGTTAAAAGAACATACAGTTGATCCTCATTGTTCAAGGAGTCCATAGTGAGCTCACTTACTGGCTCAAATTTATTTGTAACCCCCAAATCACTACTGACAGCACTTTCATGGTCATCTGAGAATATGCACAGAGCAACAAAATATTTAACTAAACTGACGTACACATTCCCAGCTGACGTAAAATAAGGTGACCCTCTGCCTTCTTGTTTCAGCTCCCATAGTGTCCTTTTTGCATTCTATTCAGTGCTGGTTTCCAAATGTTCACGCTTTGTTGTTGGTGATTTTGCTGTTGAAAATGGTCCTAAGTATAGTGCTAAGTGCTGTCTAGTGTTCCTAAGCTCAAGAAGGTTGTGATGATTCTTGCAGGGAAACTATGTGTGTTAGATGAGCTTCATTAAGGCATGAGTTACAGTGCTGTTGCCCATGATTTCAGTGTTAATAAATCAAAAATATATATTAAATAAGGTGTCTTTAAACAGAAACACACATAAAACAAGGTTACGTATTGATCAGTTGATGAAAATGTTGTGAAATACAGAATCTGTATTTCCCCTAGGAGCAATGGTTCAGTATTTGCTAATTCAGTGTTTGTGGTGACTTTATAGGATATAACTATTGTGAATAATGAAAAATGACTATATACTCGCAGTCTGGGCTTCCTCTACACCTATGTAAATGGCATCCCCTAGAGTTGCACAGTGTACAACCTGCCCAACCTCATGTAGCAGCACCGCCCTTGAGATAGGATCTAGTTAGAATGAACATGACTGAGAAAACAAAAATGGAAACTTCTATCCTTAACATACCCCAAATAAAAAAATCTTCTCTAGAACCTTTAGTCTGTGCTCATGATGAAATTACTGCACATGACCTGGGCTCCTGATATGTGTATGCCTACCTGGGAACCTGGGTATCTCCTGAAATGCCTTTCCACCACCCTGCTTATGCTAATATAGGTATTCTAAATTTGGCAAGAAAAAACTGGTGTTTCAGTTTGTAACTGTTATTAATAATTGCAGATAGTGCCCCCATGAGAAGGTTCTCCACAAATCCAATGCAGCAACACAGGACAGTAACAATGAATAATTCATGGACACACGGAGAAATCCAACTAGGAAGATACACTGGGAGATTTCTTTGTGAAAGGAGAGGAAACACAAGAGCAGAAAAAAAAGACAAGAAAGAGACAGGAAGAAAGGGAAGGAAAGTTTTAGAAATAAATGCTACTTGAGAAAGGCTGATTATCACCAAGGTGGATCAAAATGTGTTTCCTTTTGCAAGTTGGGGTAAGTTTTTGTTTTTTCTTTTATAATATTATTTGTAATGATATGTCTCAAATATATAGTCAGCCCAACCACATCGCTTATGGTATAACAATTTCATACAATTAAACCCTGCCAGCATGAATTGTCCTCTGAGGCTGTCAAAATAAGGATAAAATAAAAGAACATTCTCCTTAGACTCTGAACTCAGATGTGAAGGCTTACATCTCACCAATACCACTTTGCTAAATGGCTGTCCGTAAGTGGTTTATCTTTTGAACTTCAGATTCCTCATTGGTAAAAGTAGGAGTAATAACAGCACCTACTGCATAAAGCTGTTTTGAGAATTAAATGAAATATTGCATATAAAGCACCTAATACCATACTAGAATATGAAAAATGTCTTTAATTAATATATTATAATCGGTCAATTGCATACAGATCTAAGTCATGTGGGGGCTTTAAATTAGCAGGAAAAACCCCAGAATGGAACACACTCCATAGGAACACCTCCGGAGTCACCCACCATTAAAGGACCAGTGCTGGCAGGAGAAAGAAGCGAGAACAGCAATTTTCTTTTGAGTTTCCCAGGCTTTCCGCTTCTCTTCTCTCATTGCTAAGTAATGGTTAATGACTTCCCAGACACCAAAACGAATCCTACACGTAAAAACGACGTGATCACAGGCCCGGCGCTCGGAAGCCACAATGATACCCACTGACGTGAAGAGGGACAAGTGACATGAAAATCAACGTGAGAAGATGAGTGGCAGACAAAGGAAAACACCTCCAAAGCCAAAGTCTCCACCATGAGCAGCTAAGAGGAGGAGAATTACAGGATTCTGAGGCTCCAGGAAAGGGATGCTACGTCTAATGCATCTAGCAGCTCTCCTGCCTACCATAATAAACACATCGTCTTGGTTATGTTCTGTAGGAAGCTGTCCAATAGTCCTCACTGCAGGAATACTTATAATGGAACCTTAACTTTAAAACCACTACTTCTGAGGAGAGGAATCATAAAATACATCATTAAAAAAAGAAAAAAAAAAAAAACCTAAATACTGGCACCAGCATATCAGAGAACACTGTGCCCTCCTAGAGGCAAGTTCAGGAATCCTCCAGGTCAAATATTAAAAATTCATGTGCAAGCCCTGGCCGGTTTGGCTCAGCGGTTAGAGCGTCAGCCCGCAGACTGGAGAGTCCCGGGTTCAGTTCCCGCTAAGGGCATGTACCTCGGTTGCAGTTTGTCCCCGGCTGGGGTCGTGTGGGTGGCAGCCATTCAATGTGTCTCTGTCACATCGATGTTTCTCTTTCCCTCTTCCTCCTTCTCTCCCTCCCGCTCTATCTGAAGATAAACGGAAAAAAAAAAAAATGTCCTCGGGTGAGGATAAAAATTCATGTGCAAAACGAACAAGGCTGAAAAAAGAAAAGAGGCCAACATAGGGCTAAAGACACATTGTGTTTCTGTCATCATCACTGATCATTGATCAAGTGAGGCATTTAATTGTGCTCTTTCTTTCTCCATCTAGAACATAACGGAATCATGGGCTTTGGAAAGATCTTTTGGTTCATGTAATACCACCTTCTAACATAACTGTGAGTTCTCAATATATACCTACGATTTCAAGAAAGGTGAGAGAGTTGAGATGGGACATAAGGGTAGTCTACAAAAAACACAAAATGGATGTGAGAATCCAAGTCCACTCCTTCCCACCGTCTTGGGCCCTACCAGGATTGGTCATGATACCCTCTTTGCTCTCAGTCTATCAGCCTATCTGTTGCTGGCATCTCTTCAACCCCACTACCGACCCCATGGAGTGTGAGTTCAGTGACATTCCTGCCAACACCCTTACTTTCTCACCCATGTACCTTGTTACATAGCTCCCCACAAGCCAGAAACTCTGAATCAAACCTAAAATCTGATCTCTTGGGGCTGCTGCATACAACTAGACAAACCTTGCATACCCCTACATTGGACTTCACTTCAGATTTGTGATTTCACTTTGCAGCTGGACCCTTGACAGGGTCACTAATCCTTTTACTTATCCTTGGTCCACTTCCTCTTTCTGAGCCCAACCCACAAGCTAGAACAGTGAGGGCTTCCTGTTTAAACCTGGGGAAGAGGAAAAGGTTTTGAGGGCTGGGTCTTGCCATGGATGTCTTATCCAGAAATCCATTTGCAAAACTGCTGAGCTGTGGAAAGACAAGAACTAAAGTTAGGAAGTACAACTGAATTTAAAGAGGCAGAGAAGCTGACTGTATGCCTAACTGGAGGTGTTTAGGTTGACTTACAAATAGAGAGAGGGCTGAGAAATCAAAAATCGAGGCACTAGAGAACAAAGCCAGGTGTAAAGCCAGCAGACAGCTCCAAATCTAAACTTGTAAACATGTGACCATCTAGCAGGCCCATTCCTTCTGTGCCTTGTGTAGGCCAAACCAAGATAGGATCCCTCCCATTCCACTCAGTGGTTCTTCCAACTTGAACCACTTTTTACAAACCCTTCGTCATCTCATGCAAACCACCCCAATTACCCCAAACCACTCTCCAACCTGCCCACCACAAACTCATCTGAACCTTCTGAACTTGTCCATCCCTTCTTTTTCACTCCTCAGTAGGAGAGATATTCCTCCTTTTGTCCCAGGCAAATCTCTCTTTGTCTACTCTCTACCTATCCCCTTCTGACGCATGAATTACCTAAGTGAATCTATAAATGCTCCTCTCTCCTACATCTCCAGACACTCCTGTTCCTCTAGATGTCTCCTTATCTTACCCCAAAAAGGTGCCACAATTCTGCAACATTTAAATTGAGATCGTCATTCGTGCATTCCTTCCACAAGACCAAGAGAGCTGCACTGCTGGACTGAGAGCTCTGAATGCCCCCGTGCAGATCACAGCTGGTGCTACTGCGTATATTGCCAGAGATACTTTTTTTTTTGTTTCCCCTTTGTTTTGTTTTAAGAAAGGGCACAATATGGACCACTGAACAAAGACCTGATTTCCTACATAAACACTGAACTAATTCTCCAAGGAAATAGGAATGAGGTTGTTTTCCCAGCCAAACCTCAAGTAAAAGTCAAGAGCTACTGGCTGCCCTTCTGCCTCTCAACATCCTATTCAGGGGGTCCCTGGTCTGCACAAGGTAGACCAGAGGGAAAACCACCAAGAAACACAAGTTAGCATTGATGAGGCACCAACCTTATAGACCTAAACCACCCACAGTAGACAAAGCAAAGGGATTTTACAGGTGAAGTCTTGAACCACACTTAAATAATACAGAGCTTTAATAGCCTGTTTAGTGTGTTCATTTAATAAAACAAGCTACCCCCCTTCCCTGGAGATGGTCCCAGGTACCTATTTATCAGCAACTACTTAAATCTATGCTGAAGTTATTGCATAGTGCTTGATTTAAAACTCTAGCTAATGCTGATAAAATAATTTCAGATTTTCCCATTCTTTTAGGCTACATGCCTGAATAAGTCATTAGTAACTAACCTTTTTTCTTCCCACTCGAATCTATGCTACCAGTCAATGCCACTGGGCTCCCTGGCATGATGCTCCAACGCTCCCATGCTCCAATGTTGTTTGTACCGCAGCAGATTTCTGCCCTGGAAAGCAAGTCAGAGGGAAACATGTCTTCCTAACACCAACATATCATCTTCTCTGAGTGGCACAAATTTGGCTTCTGCCTATGCTGCTTTTGTTTCAAAGACAGCACAGGCATTTTTAACACAATAGTCATTCCTCTCACCAGACTACATAATTCCTCTATAATCATAAAGATACAAACATGTTCCTCATTTTATACCAAAAAAAAAAGTACAATAACTCTATAGGTATGCGCGAGAATGGTAGGGGGAAGGAATAAAGAAAAATAGTCTGGAATAAAGAAATATAGTCTGGGAGACGTCCGGTCAAGATGGCGGCGTAGGTAAACGGGTATCGCGTCCTCCCACAACCACATCAAAGTTACAACTAAACTACAGAACAACCATCATTCAAAACCGCCTGAAATCAAGCTGAATGGAAGTCCTACAACTACGAAATTAAAAGAAGCCACATCGAGACTGGTAGGAGGGGAGGAGGCGTGATGGGCTGGTCCCACACCCACGAGTGGCGGATAAAAATTAGAACACCTCGACTGGGAAGGTCCTCCCTGAGGACTGAGGGGTCCCCGTCCCACACCAGGCACCCAGCTCAGGGTTCCAGTGCCAGGAAGAGAAGTCCCCATCACTTCTGGCTGGAAAAACCAGCGGGAACTGAGGCTGAGGCGGCTGGAGCCCCCGGCAGCTCCTCTTAAAGGGCCCACGCATGGACTTACTCGGACTCGCACCCTCCAGGCTCCAGCGTGGGGGAGGCAACTTGAAAGGCACCAGAGTCATATGGGGAAGAACTGAGTTGTTTGGCATTGGAGCAAGGGCTGGAGAGGCAGCTTTCTCCTGGACAGACGTGCTGTCAGAGGCCTTTGTTCCTTTGGTGAGCCCTTCCCTGGGTCGGCAGATGCTGCCATATCTGGGACTCCAGCAACCTGGCTCACACTGTTGGCCCCGCCCTCAGGTGATTCCCTGAGGCCCTGCCCCACCCAACTTTCAGGCCCACCCAAGCTGTTGCCAGTTGCTTTACCATAGGATCAGCCTGTCTTGGAGCCTGCTTCAGCTTTTCCTAAATTCTTTCAAACAAGCAGCATCTGGTCTCAGTTAGCCCCATACCTCTCACTAAGTAATACATAGAAACAAACACAGGGAGGCAGCCAAAATGAGGAGACAAAGAAACAGGTCCCAAATGAAAGAACAGAACAAAACTCCAGGAAAAGAACTAAACAAAATGGAGATAAGCAACCTAATAGATGCTGAGTTCAAAACACTGCTTATAAGGATGTTCAATGGACTTAGTGAGAACCTCAGTGAACTTAGAGAGGGCCTCAAGAGCATAAAAAAGGAGCAGTCAGAAATGAAGGAGGCACTAACTGAAAGAATAATTCACACAGAATCAATAGTAGAGTAGGTAAAGCCAAGAAGCAAATCATCGATTTGGAATATAAGGAAGCAAAAAACACCCAATCAGAACAGCAAAAAGAAAAAAGAATCCAAAAAATGAACATAGCGTAAGGAGCCTCTGAGACAACTTCAAGCGTGCCAACATTCGCATCTTGGGGGTGCCAGAAGGAGAAGAGAGAGAACAAGAAATCGAAAACCTATTTGAAACAATAATGGCAGAAAACTTCCCGAACTTGGTGAAGGAAACAGACATACAAGTCCAAGAAGCACAGAGAGTCCCAAACAAGATGAACCCCAAGAGGCCCACACCAAGACACATCATCATCAAAATGCAAAAGGTTCAAGACAAAGACAGAATCTTAAAAGCAGCAAGAGAAAAGCAGTTAGTTACCTACAAGGGAGTTCCCATCAGACTGTCAGCTGATTTCTCAAAAGAAACTTTGCAGGCCAGAAGGGAGTGGCAAGAAATATTCAGAGTGATGAAAAGCAAGAACCTACAACCAAGATTACTCTGTCCTGCAAAGCTGTCATTTAGAATCGATGGCCGTATAAAGAGTTTCCCAGACAAGGAAAAGCTAAAGGAGTTCATCACCACCAAACCATTATTATATGAAATGTTGAAGGGTCTTCTTGAAGAAAAAGATAAAAAAAATATGAACAAACAAAATGGCAATAAGTACATATCTATCAACAATTGAATCTACAAACAAAATGAACAAGCAGAACAGAAACATTCTCATAGATACAGAGAACTTTTGTTGGTTACCAGATGGGAGGAGGGTTGGGGGAATGGGTGAAAAAGGTGAAGGGATCAAGAAGTGCAAATTGGTTGTCAGACTGACAAACCTCAAAGGGAAGGGGGGGGTGAGGGGTGGGAAGAAATAAACCAAAGAACTTATATGTATATATGCATAACCAATGGACACAGACAACAGTGTGGGGAAAGGCAGGAGGGGGGCGGGATTGGGGAGGAGGGGGGCAATGGGGAAAAATAAGGAACATCTGTAATACATTCAACAATAAAGATAAGTTAACAAAACAAAAAAAGAAATATAGTCTGGACAGGATGGAAGAGTGTCAAGAAAAGCTGAGCTGAAAGGAGAAGTCTAATATAGCTGTGCCTGGCTTGATCAACTAGATCTAGTCGAGGAATTGTCTATAAATTTAAACCTATACAGCAAATCCTATGTGATTATATATCAGTATCAGAATTTTAATTCCGGAAAGAATTATTCCTCTGAAAAAAATTTTTACCCAAGGCACAATGAAAGCACATGAGAATGTAGCGAATCTTCAAAAATTGTATATCATAAAAAAATAACTTCTAGTTCATGTGTTAATAATATCTGAAAGAAGTCAAGAAATATCAGAATCAAAAACTTGGTTTTCTTGGAACTATACCTCAATGACTAGCAGAAATAATGGCTACGAACATGCAAGCTGCTAGCACACTCTACCCTGAAGCTATAAGCTGCCTGAGGACACAGCCATGTCTGCCTCCATGTGATCAGTGCCTAGACCCAGGGCAGACACTCAGTAATTGTCTACGAATGAATGGGGTTAATGAATGACTGACTATTAAGTTGAATAAACTTTAGGGGTTGGTTATAACTTTCACAGTTTTAATTTTTTGACATAGAAGAATGGAAGTAAAACTAAAGTTTGAACCAAAATGATTCTGAAGACAATGGAACCCAAAAAGTGTACAAGGGTTGACTTGGCTGGACTTGATCAATACCATTATCACGAGCAGTAAGTATGCAGCACTGAGTTTGTGATCCAAGCTATGAAAACTATTCAATGCAAAAATATCTGGTCTATAGATTCCCCTGTATAGGTCCTATATTCCTGTTATCTACCTTATACTTTTATACCTGAAGCTTAATGTGATCATTCCAGTTCAGAATTTATTGAGCATCTTGTATATGCCAAACGCCATGCTAAATAGTAGTGGGTACAAAATGAGCAAAAAAAAAGTTGATCACTGTCAATAAGGAGCTTAAAAGTTTGAATGGGTGATGGAAATGTAAACAAAAACAAGCCCCCAAAAAGGAGAGAAGTATGTAAGAAGGGATCAATGCTACATTTCGGGGTGAGGGAAAGCATTATAAGGAGAATAACCCAGGCAGAGTTCTGCTTGAAAGATCGATTCAAATTGTCAGTAAGACGAGGCAGAGATGAGCAGGCCAGGAATCCAGGAAGAGACGAGCGGACACAGAAGTGAGAAGCAGCTTCATGATCGGGAAAATCAATAAGTCGGTGCCAAGGTGGAGAATGAGAGAGAGAAAAAGAATGGAAGATGAAGAGTTAAGAGTTGGGGAGAAACTAGATTAGGATAGGCCTTGGCAACCTAGCTAAGAAATTTGGATCTCATCCTAAAATCAATGAGGGACCACTGATGGTTTTAGGCAGGAGGAGGTGAGGGGTGAATTTTAGAAAGATTGCACTGGCCTCGAAACAGCCTTGATTACCCCAGGCTACGGAACCTTCCTTCTCCAGACTCGGAGAGTATTTACTGCATCACCCAGGTTACCACTAGAGCCATCTAGTTCTGGTCATCTCATTCTGTGTATGCAAGTCTCCATTCCCCAATTGAACTTCACATACCAGGAGGCCATGGGCCATTAGTCAGATTGTATCTTCATTACCCAGGGACTACCATAATATTCTCAATTCAGTATCCACATCCAAGACCTCTCTCCTCAACCCCAGACCCTATATGCAACTGCCTAATCAGCATCTCCCCTTGGCTTTTTCACAGATGTTGCAAAGTGAGTTTGCCCAAAACATACTTCATCATCCCTCCTCTAAACCCGCTCGTCCTCCTCTGTTCCTTCTCCCAGTGAATAGTATCACTGTTCACCAGGTTGGCCTGAGCCCTGAAACCTGGAAATCACCCTTGATCCTCTTCAATTACCAAGTCTTACTGACCTTGATTCCTAAGTATCTCTTAAAACCCTACTCCCCTCCACCCCAGAGCTATGACCTTGGTCAGCACCACCATCATTCATTCTCACCTCATTCAATCTGTTCTCCAGACCATATCCAGGGCACTGCAAATCTGATCACATCTCTCTATAAGCCCTATCTTAATTCCTGTTGCCTTAAGATGAAGTCCAAACCCCTTAAAAGTGCTTACAACCCTTCATTAGGGAGCTCAGTTTTATCTCTTTAACTTCATCTCTCACCACTCTCCTCCTCTCACTCCACATTGAGGCCATTCTGAATCCTTTTAGTTCCTCCAATATGCTGTTCTCCTCTAGTCCCCTCCTCTCTCCTTCCCAACCCTCCCTCTCTCTCCTCTCTCTCTGCCTTCAAATATATTGTTTCCCATGGCCCATCCTTTACCCATTCTCTTTAATAATTGCCTATGTTATCATATCTCCATTAAGACTCTCATTCCATGAATACAGGATCGCATCTGTCTGATTCATTATATCCTAGTGCCTAGTACAATGCTGGGCACATACTGGAAGATTAATAAACATTTTCTGAATTAAGGAATGAATAAATATTGAGGTTGAGTTTGAGTCACTTTTAATTATTCTCAGGCTACAATTTCTTTTTTTTTTTTATCCTCACCGAGGACATTTTTGCATTCATCTTCAGATAGAGCAGGAGGGAGAGAGGGAGGAAGAGAGAGAAAGAAACATCAATGTGAGAGAGACACATCGAGTGGTTGCCACTTACATGACCCCAACCGGGGCTGGGAACAAACTGCAACCGAGGTACGTACCCTTAGCGGGAACCGAACCCGGGACTCTCTGGTCTGCGGGCCGACGCTCTAACTGCTGAGCCAAACTGGCCAGGGCTCAGGCTACAATTTCAAGGTGCCACTAATTTGCTTGTAAATGAAACAAAAGCTTTGACTAATACAAAATAAATATATTTTAGAAGTCTCCATGATGCACAGGAAGTTGCTGAATGGAACACTATGTCAATACACTTTCCTCCTTGACCTTTTTACTTAGTCACTGTTCCATGATGTATGCCTAGACATGTGATATGATTAAAAATATGGATTAATACTCAAATTGTACAATGTGCTGGATTCAAAAATAGTAAAGAACAGAATGAGATTTGAGGACAAGAAGGTGGGCTAGTGTAGCACAGTGCAGATAGATAAAACCAGAATTGTCAATACGAAGAGTATCAAGGATTTTCTGTATCATACACCTGTTATACTCCTGAGGCAGGTGCTACAAGTAGATATGGTTCTTGTCCTTTAGGGATATAGACTCTAGATTCTAGAGCCTAAGATAAACAACACATGTCCAGGCCACATCAACATCTTTAACTTTTAGCATCCCAAGGCGTATCATCCAAGAGTTACTCATATTCCAACTGTCATCAGTGGCTTTTCTGAATGAAATCTGCCACACATGCTGTGATGCAAAAGGAAACAACCAAGTCTACTGTGCTGCTTTAAAGAAGCACAATATAGCTGTTTCGCTGCAAAACATATGCAGTCAAATCTCAAACTGAGCTCAAGCATAGCCAGAGAAGTCTTTGTTTATACAATAAATCTAAGGAGTGGCAGAGAGTCTGATAAAACACCCCTTGCCTACTACGCAGCAAGGGAATAAATCTCCCGGGCAGGGCTGGCTAATTCCTGCACTATATTAAGTGCTTTCACATTGTATGCCAAGAGTATGTTTGATTACATTACTTGTTGACTAGGGCCCTGTGGACTCATGAAAGGAAGAAAAGCAGGCCAGCACGGTGCCAAAACCCCTCACCCTAACCAGGGCTCCCACTCTGTTACAGAGGCCCCCAGAACACTCCTAAGATGTGGGGGGCTTGCTTTAAGGAATTTAAACCTCAGCATGGATTAAGCATCTACACTGGACCAAAATGTTCAAAGGAACTCGTTTTACTTTAGCCCACCCTACTGAGCAGGAATCCTAACCAGACCTCTTCTCACTCTTGTTACATGCAAATGTGTACGTGTTGCTATTGCTCCAAGGAGAAAGGTCATACTGGGCTGCACCACTGATCGCTCAGGTTCCAGAGAAGGCAAATTTGGTGTCAAGACTGGCTGAGAGGTTTCAGAACTTTCACTGCATTCCCCCCAAAACCTGGTGGCCCAGAAAAGTAAAATACCAAAGCAACCAAGGACTATACTATTTAAGGATCCCTGACTGTCTTCTTGGATGTTTCCTTGATTTGTGTTGGGTTTAAGAAGCCACATTTCAATTTCCCACAAAGTAGCAAAGGCCATCGAGCCAACACCAGAACCACCATCACTTCATCCATCTCATCTGTATAGTTTGAGATTTGGTCCAAACCTAGGTTCTGACCCCACCTTTAGCAAGATTTTAATTTAACTGAGACTATATCAGAGAACGTCTAGAAACTAAGCCTAAATGTCCTAAGATTCAAAGACTTGGGGGCCATAAATAGACCCCTAAAGTCGGCAGCCACAGAGTATGCTCAATTCTGCACCAAATACCCCTGACTTCAACTTTGAGGTCAGACATGTACAGAACGGCCTCCTCTGAACAAGACCGACCCAGGCTGCAGCTCCGCACACAGGCCCTCTCCCCCGGAAACAGTTGCCATGGATCCCAATGGAGAACAAGTCAGAGCTGACGGGGGTTCCTCCCTCTTACACCGTCTCCCCACAGGAGAAGTGACAGGAATGAGAAAACGTGAAAGGTATTTTGATAATCTCAAAAATAAGTCTTAATGAAAATACATAACACTTTCTGAAAAAGTCTAAATTAAACCTTAGAGATAAACCCACATAGAGAGCAGTGCCCTGCTGCCACCAGACCGGAGGACAGTTATTTTATCCCAAATCACATATAGTTTATAGTTGTTGTTGTCTCATTATTTATGAGGAAAACTATTTATTCAGGTTTAAGATATTTGGCATAAACGTTGGTTATAAGAAATTGGTGAGCATTTTAAAGAAACCAAATATGATGTCAACTCCAAAATGAGAAGGATGTAAGAAATTCATCAATATACTTACACTATGTTCTAATATATCCTGGGCAATAAATAGTTAAGAGTCTGAGATACATCCACTTGTAACTTTAAAAAAGTATCCCCATTGACCTGATTAACGCAAAAGGATAAGGAGTAAACAGAAAAAAGAAAAAAAGAAAAAAGACATCTTTTCCAATTCTGTTTCACATCAGTAGACAAACAAGGAAAAGAGAAGAAAGCAGCACTTCCTCTCTCGTCCATATAACGGTACGAGCTGGAGGGCTTGTTTGTTACCTGACAGCAAGGTTCTCGAAAGCAGAGTTTCCCATACACTGGTCCATGGACCAGTCATTAAATCACATGGGAAACTTGTGAAAAGTCAACATTCAGGACCCCACTCTTGTCCCACTGAATTAGCGTCCTCAGAACTCAGGTGTCTGTGTTTTTACTGACTGACTCTAATACAAAGTCAGGTTTGGGAACTACTGTGCTAAAAAATCTGAGCTAACCTTGCTGACATAGCTTTTGGGGAACTACTAGAAATATAATAAAAGTATCAAAAGAAAAAAATATGGAGTATAGCCATTTGATCGTTCTGGTTTGACCATGTCATAACTGCACTAACAAATGAGTAGCCATGCACAGATCTATTTGGGTAGGACATTGCATATTACTACTCTTGTAGTATTCCACAAGCTTGTCTGGAGGACAAGCTATTAATGATTTGAATCTTAATTCTCTATATTGTACACAAATGTTTTCAAAGCCCATTCATAAGCCAGAGGCCTCAAAAAATAGCTATCAGAACAGAGAGTCACCTAAAACTCAGACTGCTAAGCTATAAAATTTAATAAAAGAAATTGTAGACCCATGATCTCCAGATCTGTGGATTCCAGAGTATAAGTTAGTGTGTAAATATGTATACGAAGTGATTGTGTGATTCCCTTAAAAGCAATAGTAAAAACCAGATTCTTAATATGTATTTGTTGATTGATTATTCATTAGCTTCATTTATTCAGTCCATTTTCTATATGGCTTCTTGACATATAATAAGATAATATTACTACAGTTTTTAATCAAGTATCAGAAATATGCTGACCACATAAAATTAGATATTTCTCTTCCTACTTTGAAGAATGCTTAATTCAACTAAAATTCAGATTCTTTATGTGAAAAACATAGAGAAAAGGGCAATATACTCACTAAAGTGAAGGAGATTATCAAAGAAATTCTCAATATAGTGTAAAATCTGGATGTCAAGAATTCCAAAAAATGCTTTTTTATTGTTTTTAAAAACCTACATTCTTGATTTTTTTTTTCTGATTCACAATCCTTTCCTCTCACCCAAGAAAATTTCGTATGGGGATGTAAATGGGATAGCAGTAGGCCTCCCCGCCGCATGTTACTGTTTTTCAGTGTGTCCGGTTTCTACCTTAACGAATTAAGACTTTTACATCACTGCAAAACAGAACCTCATCTCACATTTCACGCTTTATGCACTGACTTCATGTATTGTTGTGTTTCAAATTTTATCCTATCTCCAACACTTGCATTTTTCTCTCTGTGCTGTTAGCCCAGTATGTTTGAAAACAATGGTGAGGACCATACATCCTCTCCTGCACCATCTGTAGTCAAAAGAAAGGAAAAGTAAATGCATGTGGGGTTTTGTAAGTACCAAGCGCTCTCCCTCCCCATCCCCTCTCCTCACTTCCTCCCACGCCCTCTGAGAGGAGCAATTAGAGGGCTTTCCTGTCACTGAGCCTTCCATTATATTGAAAGAGAGAACAAAAAAGCACATTTAGGGTGCTTTGAATAACCAAATTTCTAGAACTTCATGATGCCTGTCAACCACCCCATCCCTCTCCCCTCTTCCAAAATACGGATTATGAGTGAATGTTATATAATCGAATAAAAGCATACCAGGCAAGTAAAACCAACAGTCTAGAGCAAATGTGGAGGGCAACTATTCCCATCAAACATTTACTCTCCCGAGGATCAAGCCAAGCCAAGCCTGAATTCTGGCTTCCTAACAAGATTAAGACTCTTTCAGACTGATGGGAGCTATCCACACGGAGCCACTTGATGCCAAGAGAAGAAACTGGAGAACAGCAGGTTTTCTAAAGAATCTGGACCTAAAGTAAAGAAAACCTGGAAGGGAAACCAACCCACAGCTGAGAAAACAAATAAATTGGATCAATCTAAATGAGAAGAACAATCGATGAAAGCAGGCAAGATGCAGCAAGGTTAGACTGAACACTTTTCTGATAGTCAGGATTAGTTCAATTCTATGACAAAATATGACAATATAAAACATTCTATAATATTAGCAGGAAAATGTGGTAGGATGTGAAACATGGGATAAAAGGTATGATTTCAAAATAAGGCTTACTTTCTTTAATATATTATTTAAGGATGTATTAAGTATTTGCTTTCTCCCCTTTTGGTTAAAATGTCCTGTGATATGACTGTAAGTTCCTGGAAGACAAGGATTTGGCCTTTCGTTTCTACACCACCAGCACCTAGCATAGTAGACATACTAGCTGTGCAATGAATTTCTGTTGAATGGGTCAGTCAGTTTCTATCTCATCTTTTTATGAAAGGATATACAGTAGAATAAATTAACAAACAACAAGAAAGTAAGCAAAAATGCACATGGTGAATCACTTAATCTTCCTTGAAAGACCAGACATATTCATTCAAATAAAAGACAATGGTCTGCATCAAGCACAGACAAAATCTGGTGGTAGCACCGAATCTCTCTCTTCCCTTTGTGTTTGCCAAGATTGTGTTTCCAGACTTCTCACTATCTCCTAAAATTATTTTGCACATTATGGAGCAAACATATTAAAATTAGAGTGACCAAGAAAACTGTGGTGAGCCTGATGTTAGCTTGGCTTATGTGCAATGCGGCAGCCTCTTGAGGGGCTTCTGTTCAGATTTATTCCTAAACACCTTATTTTCTCCTTGTGTCTAATGTCAAAGTTGCTACAACCACTCCTGGAAGAAGCAGGAGTAAAATATTGAATACAAACACTGTCACAATTCCATAGCAATACAGGAGGTTCTAGCTGAGAGAACTAAGCTAAATGAGCGTTAAGCATGGGGGAGGCTACTTTCTACAAGTGGGCATTCCAGCCAGCTGATCCCATTACATGCTGGGTACAGGAAGGTGCTGTTAGCTGGCTGGTTGGACATAATCTTAGCTCCTCCCAGCAGTATTACTGATCTGCAACACTAAGGTGAAGAATAATAACACACTACTCTTCATTAATGTATATCCCTCACTAGTCCCATCTCTCTGTTCCACCTCCACGACATCCCCTTATTCTAGGGGCTAAAATAAACTATGAGAAACAATTGCCTACACACAAAGACCTACAAAGTCAGGTGCCAAACATAACCTCTCAGAAGGCAAGAGAGGATTGCAAAAGGCAGTTTTTGAGACTCTAGGTACATTAAAATGCTTTTTAAATGTACTAAGAATGTTTTATTTAACAATTAAAATCATTTGATGAATGTCTTCTTCCAATATTATCCGTGTATCCAATAGTTAGTGGCTACTGGAGATAACATAAAAAGTTTAAATACTGGTCACACTTCATGGTTTCAAGACTGGCTTTGCTCAGAGTTCCCATAAAGCCACTTCCATAGGCCCTGACCCCAAGATACTATATTTGCCTTACTGTCTGAAAGGAAGAGGCAGAGAAAGCATTTCATTGGAAGCAGATTGCTGGTTCCTCCA
The DNA here is from genome assembly GCA_030848825.1 of Tadarida brasiliensis. Taxonomy (NCBI): domain Eukaryota; kingdom Metazoa; phylum Chordata; class Mammalia; order Chiroptera; family Molossidae; genus Tadarida; species Tadarida brasiliensis. The sequence continues at coordinate 54,974,429 of CM061257.1, read as the reverse complement.
CCTCTCTTTGAGCTCCAGCATGAGCACGAGTGGGTACTGGTATATTCCAGATGTAGAAGATAAAGCCACATACACTACACCATTTCCAAAAGCATTTTTTTGTTATTCAACAAATAGGATGCAAGTCTAGATTATGTTTTCACTTGGTTTAAAGAATAAGAGAGTTGCTCAACCAACGTGCAACTTTTGCACTTATTTCTACCCTAGATGAAGCTATTTTACTCTTCTGACCCTTCCCCCAGATCTTAAAATGGGGTGAGTGCACTCACTATATGGCAATAAATTTAGATATGGCTGACTGAGAGGAATCTATAGTAATGTGGGAACTTCAATCTTGAGGTCATAAAATCTTTATTGTAGTCTTCAGTACTTGATGTATTGGGTTTATACAGCTTATTTCTTTAAGTTTTTTTTTTTTAACCTTTTTCTCATCTCATTCTTTGAGCCTTTTCTCCAACTTTCAGCTTTTACTTTAACTACACTGTTTAGCTAGAAGTTAAAATAACTTTATGAAGGTGATACCCAATGCCACCCTAACTTGGAGAATTCAGAGGAATTTGTAGAGTCATTCAGTAAAGTTCATGCTCAGTGCGATAATGACCACAGCCAACATGTGTGGAATAAATCCAATTAGAATATGGGTACTTAGAGTTCATTCATTTAATATGAAGTGACATTTTGATAACTAAAGAATTAAGCCATTAGCACTCTCTGGTTACAACCTGTCTGACAGATTCTGGGCATGAACTCCACTAATTGAGTTTTCAAGGACTTAGGAGAAGATTAGTAATGGGGATACACCCTGCACTATTTCTTCTGTAGAAGTGTGTCTGGTGGTCCCTTGGAAATGGCTTCTTTTCTGAGAAGTCTGTAAGGAAGTATTTTCAATAGTTTAGATAATGAAGAAAATTGTTCCAATTTTTGGTTCTTATTTTTCCTTTTGAAAATCACCATATTCGACCTTGATCAAAGTTCAATTGGTTTGAACACTTTGGAAGTGTGCCATTCAAATTAAAAGATGGTATTGATATGAAGCTGCAATTTTAGGTCTTGATGGGCCACTGCAGTCTAATTTGGTAGATTAAAGGGTATTAAGAGTTTGGTATTTTGAAAGATCCAATGAATAATTGCTGAATGACTAAAGCAGACCAATGGACACTAGCAGAATATTAGAACGAAAACTTCTTAGTTCTTTAAAAACTTTCTCCAGATAGGAAAATTCCTATTTCTACCTAGGCAACTGTTAAAAAACTCACTAACAACTTGGATGGAAAAAATGTTAAAAATTATACTCTCACTTTGAAATTATAGGGGTGCAGGGGAAACAAAAAATCAAGTTTTAGGTTCTTACAGATGTGATCACAGGAATACCAAGTAATTGTACCTTCTACTCCTACAATATTCATCACCTCCTAAAAAACCCCAAAACCACCACGCTGTCTTATGACTAATGTAAAAAAATAAAGAAAAATACGAAATGAATGTTGAAGCAAAAGCAAGCACAATGCAGTCTAATCCTAAATTTGCCTCCAAGTCACAGCTTGAATGAAAACATCTTCTTGTATAAATGTTTCTCAGCTTCTCCTGTGCAAAGAAAACAAAATCACAATCATGCTTGTTGGGTCAGCTACCAGATCTGTGTAGTAAAGGTCCTATATGTAAATTAGTCTTTTTTATTGTTGTTGTTAATCCTCATCAGAGGATATTTTTCCATTGATTTTTAGATAGAGTGGAAGGGAGGGAAGGAGAGAGAGAAAGGGAGAAACATCAATGGGAAAGAGGCACATTGATTGGTTGCCTCCTGCACAACCCCTCAGGGTTGGGGATCGAACCTGCAACCCAGGTACATGCCTTTGACTGGAATCGAACCCATGATCCTTTGGGCTATGGGCCAAAGCTCTAACCACTGAGCCAAACTGGCCAAGACTGTAAATTAGTCTTATACCAAACTATCTTTTTTTTAAAAATTGAGTAATTCAGCTTTAAAATTTTACATACATTAAATAGCCCCCAGGTTAAGCATTTCAGCAGTTCTTACATTGCCTATGCAGCCCCCTTGTCCCCCAAAACAAAGATTTACCATTAGCTTCTTTTCCCTTCTCTAGCACACTGTTACTTTAGACTCACACTGGCCTAAGGTGGAAAGACAGTGAGCTTTTAGGCCAACATTTCTTGACTACATGTAATCTTCAATCTTAGCCTCAATGACTTTGATTGTACAATAGAGATAATAATACTCACACCTTGTGGATAATTGTGAGTTTTAAATTAGACAAGATATATAAACACCAGGAGCCAGAATTATAGTTTGTCATGTCCAATGCAAAAGGAAAACACAGGCACCTTATTCAAAAACTACTAAGAATGTCAACAGGGCAACAACAGAGCATGGAACCAAGAGCAGGGCCCTTCTGAGGGTGAGAACTGTGCAAATACACGGGTCACACACTTGTGAAGCTGTCTCTGTCCAAGAGGGTTGGAAGTATTCAATAAATGGTAGGTATTATTAAAGCCAAGATGCTTCCTTTGAACTGAACTTTCAACTTTTCAGAGTGTTTTCATAAAGAGATGGTTTTCCCAGTAGAGACAAGACCCTCAGAGAGTGGATATATTGAACAACTGCAGGAAAGCCATTGAATGTTTTTGGCCTACATTTCATCATATTCAGAACAGCAGTTGACTCAGAGAAGTGGTTTTCAAACTATGCTTTGAAACTATGCTCTGAAGAATCCTTGGAGGGCCCTCAAGGACAAAAAGGGCAGGTGAAGAGGAGCAAGCTGAGTAGGTCACTCTTAATTGAAACAGTGACTCTGTTTGATGTTCTTACCTTCATTTGAAAAAAATGAGTTACATGAAAGTAAGTGAAAAGGATTGGATTTGTTGAGATTGCAGTCTTTCCAATTTTAAGTTCTATGCCCTATTTGTTATTATAGCTTCACAATAACCTTGTAAGTACAGTTATATGTTGCTTAACGACTGGGAAACATTCTGAGAAATGTGTCATTAGGCAATTTTGTCATTGTGCAAACATCATAGAGTGTATTTAACAAAGGTAGATGGTTTAGTTTACTACACACACATGTCTGGCATAGGCTATTGCTCCTGGGCTACAAGTCTGTACAGGGTGTGACTGCTGTGTGCTATAGGTGACTATAATGTGCTGTGCTATGATACAATGGCTACAACATCACTAGTTGATAGGAATTTTTCAGCTCCATTATATTATGGGACCACTGTCATATATGCAGTCTGCCATTGCCCGAAATGTTGTTATTGCAGCACATTCCTGTATAAGGATAGAAATGATCATTTCCAGTGTAAAAAATAAAGAGGGTTAACATCCTACCTAAGGATGTATCACTAACAAACTCTACCCTCCCCATCCCAACAGCAGTTTCTGCGTGTCTCCTCCAGTCTCCAGGAAGTATTTCCTCTAAGGTGACTACAGTGTCAGTGTGACCACAGTAGAAGAGGGCTATGAAACAGGATGAATTAGAGAGGGGTCAATTCAATATGATAACAAGCCATTTCCCCCATTTGTACCCAAATTGGACCTCATGTATATCCAATATCACACTCCCAACTCTGGAATTCTCGTTCCTAAATCCCACTCCACAAAGTTCCTGACTTGTTACCTGTTCCTTCACGTGGGGGCTCCCACTCTGGAATCACTCCCTGGCCTGCACGCCCACTCTACCACCTTCTCACCATGTAACCTGCAGCAAGAACCTATCTGGCCAGAGTTTTCTCACAGGGTTATTATAAAGATTAAATGAATGAATATGTATAAGACACTTGGAACAGTGCCCAGAACATAGTAAGTGCCATATAAGTGTTTACTGAATGAATAAATTAAACAAACACATTTTTATTTACCTCCTATCTCATGTGCCCCTTCACCTCCATCTTTTAAAAGGTTGTTTGAATGGATTCCCCAAGTGCAGGGCAGAGCTGAAATAGGGGCCAGGAGAGAGCAGTGCCCAGAGCCTGCTGTCATCCTCTAATAACACACCTCCCATCACAGCCATTATTTCTGTCTGGAAGGGCCAGTTATAGAAGCATTCCAAATTTACTTGTTCCTACACCCACATGTCACACCCTGTTCAAGTACTGCATACACATGTGATCATGTAAAAATAAGTTACTGAGGCCGCCATCAACTTACAAATGATCATAATGCACAAAGGCCACCCCTCTCCTCCCGAAACCCCTCATCTCTCCCTCTTCCCAAAAGCAGAGACCTGGTTTGCAATGCCAGGAGAGCCCTTATGAATGAAAGCAATGAGGAGATTTTTTGAAATATGTGGGTACAGAATTGGAAAGATAAAGGAAATTATACAAAGGAGAGCAGGCTGATCCTCAGAGCAGGCTCTCAGTTAGGGCTCTGTTACTGCTCACCCCCCAACCACCACCACAAGAAATGGAGTGCATTTCCCAGTGCTGGAAATGTTTTGCTCTGCTTGCTCAGACTGCCTACAATTCTGACTGTAAGAGATTCACTTGAGTTCAACTCTGGCTTTTAAAACAAAACATTCACTCAAGGATATCAGTTTAAGTCATGACCACATGTCAGACTCCATTCTTGGCTCTGGGAATATGTTGGCCAGCAAACAAAACCCATGCCCCAATGGAACTCATATTTAAGGCATTAAGGGGCCACGGGGCACTCATACTCTGGTATGTATGGTCAAAGCCATGCACATTACATATTTCCTAACTTGATCTGGAGCAGGAGCAGGGAGCACTTTGGAGAGAATCCAGACCCATCCTAAGCCAACACATTAAAGAAGAGGGTTATAGTGGAACTCAGAGTGGCAAGAAGATGATGGGAAAAGGAGAGGTAGCACAGAGTAAAAAAGGACTAAAGACAAACTTCTCTTTTTGCATTTTAATCTATAGCAAGGCCTGCTCTTCCAACACCACATGGTCCTTGTGTTAGTTTACTAGGGCTGCCATCACAGACCACAGACTCCATGGCTTAAATGGCAGAAATTTACTTCCACACAATTATGAAGGTTAGAAGTCAGACGTCAGTGTGTTAGTAGGGTAGGGGTCTTCTAAGGCCTCTCTCCTTGACTTGTAGATGGTTGTCTTCTCTCCAGAGTCTTCTCATGGGCTTCCCCTTGTGTGCATCTGTGTCCAATTTCCTCTTGTTGTAAGACACCAGTCATTGTGGATTAGGGCCCAACCTAATGATCTCATTTTAACTTAATTACTTCTTTAAAGCCCTATCTCCAAATACAGTCACATTCTAAGGTACTGGGAGTTAAAACTTCAAGGTACAATTTAGGGAGGACACAATTCAGACCATAACATTCCTCTATTCTCAAGATCAAAACCAAGATAATATAACAGGGAAATTTCACCAAGCATTAAATAGATCCAACCAGCTTTTAGGAGCTATTTTGTAAGGAAAATGTGTTCCAAATTCCAAATAAACAAATTAAAAATAAACTCTTAGAGCTATCAATTTAATAGACCATCTGGAAATAGCCTTTTCCCCCTCCTACAAAGAGGCTTTCACTGTTTGAATGAAACCTAACCAAGCAGGATCTAACTACTTGACGATAGAATTTCTTCTCTTGGAAAAGTTTTGACATTTTTACATTTAAAATAAAGATCTTTCTGGTCAATTAGATGGGTTTTTAGCATTTCTTTATTTACATATATTACAGTGCTTTTATGATTGTGATTTTTAAAAATGGTTCCTGGTTAAGGGGTGGGTCACATTGCTCTCGCTGAATACAGGCTGAATGTTAACTTCATTTTTTCTGGCTTCCCAGACTAAGTTGGTAAATGGTTAACTAAAGCCAAAATCAAGCAAAATTCCTAAATCTAGAACATAACTTTAGTACAAATTGTTTCATATGACTATTGGAAAATTCTGGCAAGTCTTCACGGACAATGGCATTAATAGGACAGCAAGTATTATCCTGAAGTTAAGATTCTATTATAGATAAAAGTCAGAAAAGATCCAATTTGAGAACTTTTTTAAAAAAACTTTTTCTTTATTGATTTTAGAGAGAGAGGAAAGGAAAGGGGGGGAGAGAGAGAGAGAAACATCAATGAGAGAGAACATCAATTGGCCACCTCCCGCATGCCTTCACTGGGGCCCTGTGGCTTTAACTCCATTTGCCTCCAGAGAAAGTTATGTTACCTCAACCAAAATAAGAACATTTGCTATCATTCTTTTATGCTTTCCCTTTTATTGAATTTATTGAGGTGACAATGGTTAATAAAATTACATAGGTTTCAGGTGTACAATTCTGAAATACATCATCTGTATATTGTATGTGTTCACCACTCCAATTCAAGTCACCTTCCATCACCATTTATCCTCCCTATACCCTCTTCTACCTCCCCCCCATCCCCCTTCCCCTCTGGTAATCACCATACTGTTGTCTGTGTCTGTGAGGGGCTTTTTATGTTTTTTTTTTTCTTACTACCTTCACCTTTGTAACCAGCCCCCTAACCCCCCTCCCCTCTGACAGCCCTTAGTCTGTTCTCTGTATCAATGAGTGTTCAATTTTGTTTGCTAGTTTATTTTGTTCATTAGATTCCACATATAAATGAAATCATGTGATACTTGTCTTTCTCTGACTGGCTTGTTTCACTTAGCATAATAATCTCCAGGTCCATCCATGTTGTTGCAAAAGGTAAGATTTCCTTCTTGTTTATGGGGAGTAGTATTCCATTGTGTAAATGTACCACAGCTTTTTTATCCATTCATCTACTGAGGGACACTTGAGCTGCTTCCAAATCTTGGTTATTGTAAATAACGCTGTAATGAACCTATAGGGGTGCACACATATATCTTTCCAATTAGTGTTTCGGGTTTCTTTGGCTATATTCTCAGAGGTAGAATTCCTGGGTCAAAAGGCAGTTCCATTTTTAATTCTTTTTAAATTATCTAAAATCCACTGACCTCACTTTTTATCTTTTCCCTAATATGAGAGATGCTGAGTGATCCAAAGTTCTTGGAGAATATATAGCTAATATAACAATAAAACACGACATGCTTTCCTAATTTCACTTTTACAGTTGCAAAAAACTACTTGCTTATCCATAACTAATTTTACCTATTCCTTCCACCCTGATGTTATGTTCCTAACTGCACAGTGACTTCCAGGTAGCCTGTTGTGATACTCCAGACTGGTCATCAAGACTTGGGGTGGGGGGTGAGGACAGGGAGTGAGCTCCACAAACAGATGAGTTGTGATGCAGAGTTCATTCTCATTAAATGCAACATAATACAGTATCTATTAAAACAAACTTCTGAAATTGCTGCAAGTAGTAACCTTAACAGAAATAACTGAAAATATATGCTTTGCAAACAGAACTTCTCTAAATAGAACACTTTTTAATTGGTCCTTGGGGTGCCAGAGGATTTTTTAATTTTGTCTTCATAACTGTGTTCTTTCACAATTCACTGGCTGTGTCTTCAGAAGCTAATTTCTTTTTCTACTAGAAAAGTTAATAGGCACCTCCACTTACAGCAGATGGTTCCTTATAAAAAAAAAAAAAAAAAGTAAATATAAAAAGTTGGAGAGCATCTGGCCAGATATATCAGATCTGGTAGTTCCCATTTTAAATACCTGTTATTCCTGTTCAGATAAAAATAATTTTAATCCTGGTAACTTAATCTTCTGCTCTTCTGAAATCCTAATAAGGTTTTTACGGGAGTAGATATTAAATATAATCAGTTGTCATAGTGGTATGAACACTGTTTTTCTTTTTTGATATAAGCAACGTGCCCTAGTCATAACAGCTGCAAAAATAGAGATTCAGTTCGATTTATACTTAGCACTTTCTATCTTAGCTACTAGAAACCCTGGTTAACTCCCTTTCATTACTGCAATGTTTATTTTTTCATGGCTCCTGCACAGGCATTTGAGTTTTAGGCTGGTACTTGTGGTATTTTTCCATTTTGGAATAATTTTATTATATCTTGAATGCTTCTCAATGCATATCTAATTATTCAGGTTTGAGGGTGGCTCCTTCCTTTTGGCTGCTCCTGACTTAAGACAGGAATGTGAACACAGACTCGGGTTCCAAATGTTTATGAGTGAACCAGTGTTGTCAAACAAAAGGTGACTTTGAATCAAAATTACACGTACCTCATTGTGATCTTTGGTGGACGCCTGGCTACACAAAAAGCAAAGGTTAGAGCTGACCAAGTTTTTCTCAAACCGTTATTCATAATAAACTACCCTTCGTGATTTGTAGCTTCTATTCTGTGCAGACAGACCACTAGGTTGTATGTGTATCAGAGAAAGAGCGTTTGCTAGCTTTGTGTAGACCTGCAGGAGTTACTCTGGAGTCTTCTGTTACACTTTTGTTGTAGTTATTGTTGTTTAATTGAACTTTATTTTCTTTTACTGTTTCTATCACTATTTATGCCCTCTATGCCCTCTTCCACCTCCACCCCCAACCCTGCCCCCTCAATCACCACGCTGTTGTCCATGAGTTCTCTCTCTCTCTTTTTTTTTTTTTTTTGCTCAATCCCTCCACCTGCCCCAACACACCCCCCACCCCCCCCCACCACCACAGCTGTCTGCTTGCTCTCTATCTGTGAATCTGTCTCTGTTTTGCTTGGTAGTTCCCTTTGTTCCTCATTAAATTCCACATATGAGTGAAATCATATGGTATTTTTTAACCCATGATCTACATATGCATCTAAGGGTGACAACGTGCCACGCTTCACTTCAAGGAGGAACACAATTCTGCTGTGAGGTCCTTGACACTCACCTCCCCCCGGACTGCAGTGACCCTCAAGGCCACTGCCACTGCCCAAGTGCCTACCACGTGCCAGTCCTCATAATAATCCGCCCTGCAGAACAGGGGCCGGAGATTAGCACAGGATAAATAATACATGTAAAATCACTCCATAAGACAGCAGAGCAGAATTTGAACTCAGGTCTACCCAAAGCCCCTTTTTCTACCACTCTATGCTTCTTCTCACCAGCAAAACACCAAAGGAACAAGAAAAACCTAAAGCCCCAGAAACACCAACCAAGGAAATTCTTACCTCTGAGCCATTCAAACTTCAGAATCCCAAAATTGAAGTATTGTGGTTTTAAAAAATGTATTTGTTGAAAAAGAAATGCCCCTTTGAAAATCAGCAACGATCAAGACCCACTGAGAAACTTCGGCACTACTCAGAAGGACACATATTCTGGCCCATTCACTCCTCCTAGAGCAACCAGGGCTTCGAAGCACAGCACATTCCATTCCTGTAGATACTGAGGTGCCATCAAGAAGTTCCTAGCAAAGGGATGATGTAAGATCGACGTATGAGCTCGATTTCTCTTGGTGCTACATAATACGGACTTGAGGGACACAAGACTGGAGGGTGGGTGGGGGGCATGTTGAAGGCCCCTGCAGAAATCAAGATAGTGGCAGTAGAAACAGCAGGAAAGGGGCGATACACAAGTATATGCAAAGTTAAATAATCAAGCATTTGTGACAGATTAGAGGCGAGAGAGACAGATAGTAGAAATGAGAAAACCAATCTAAGCGAGTTTAAATGTATGCCACTGTTCTGAAAAGCAACGGAAAAAGCTCCACCACATGCAAATTGAAACCCCAAATGGCCAAAAGCCCTCCCCACAAAAATAATCTTTAACTGCTAAAATTTCCTCTAAAACTGAAATTCAATTATTTTTAACAATGCAGTTATTTCAGGTTTTACTGTGAATTAGGCTCCTGCTGAATATTAATATCCATGATTTAGAAACTACAAATTTATCCTTTCTACTGCACATAATTATAATCTTGCCATTTCCAGAATTATGCTCCTCTTCGAAGTTCTGCATTTGAAAATTAAGCTCAGTTAATGCACAAAAGGATAAGACAGGCAGGCCATTCTATGCGATGACAACTTTTATATCTACTAGAGGAAAAATGCCTTTCTTCAGTTGTCGACTTACAGGAAAAAAAAAATGTCCCATGGCATTTGTTCTCTTAATGACGATGGGAAAATCATTTTTTGCAACACACAGCTGCACTTTAGGAATATCGTAGATTTATAGCCTTAATGATCCTGCGCATAGATGAATGAATGGTTTGAGGGCATGGGAACAGCATTCGCCAAACTCAAAGATGAAGAAAGCAGCACAGTTCAGAAAGGCCTCCTTTGGCCCTCAGGGCCCCAGTTTGCACTTAACCAGACCTGACTATCTACCATGGTAGTTTGTAAACCAAGTTCGGAAAACAAGGAGAATATTCTTTCAAGAGAAAAATGGTGTCAAATAGCTTCAAATTCAGTATAATTTTGAGACCATGATTTTACCCTCCTTGTAGTCTTGATCGATCAGTTTGCTCAGAGATTCCAGAGGTGGTCAAAACTTCCTGCACTAGTTTATAGTCCAGTATCAGAAACTGTTTAGTGCCTTTAAAACTGTCTCTATGCCAAGTGAGTTCGCTTTCTTCCAATTTGGAACTTAAGGCTAATGCCTTTTGCCGGTCGTAACGCACTATGTTTTGCTAGAGAGTGATGTTCTCATGTCCAGTCTGTTTACACTCACAATTATTCGATCCGTGTGGAAGCACAGCTCTAGGGTCAGCTGGTTCTGAGTCACAAGTCTGCAATGCACTGATCACTGACACGTGTCACACATTGTCAGCATGGCAGGTTTCAAATACATTTTGCAAACGTGAAGCTTGAGATCTAGATCCTATTTATATTTCCTCCTATTTATTCCTATTACTTTATAAGGAGCCCAGAAAACAGGCTAATTTCTTATTATGTGTTCTCCAGGCAGACAAAACAAGGAGTCAAATGACCTGAAGTTTATATCACAGAGTCAGAGAAAAAAAAACAAACTTGGAATTCACAAAAAAAGAACACAATTAATAGTCAAAACAGGGGATTGCCATATAATTCAGGTGTGATACAAAGGCAAAGCCCCTTGGGCTCCACCAACGTGGGAGTTTTGTTACTATATTGTTACTAAGCCCACTGAATCAACTATTAGAACCTGGCTCACTCCAGGTGAGTCCCATTCCCCCTTCTCAGGTCTAAGCATCCCCAGGTCAGGGGTAGGGGACACAGAGGTTCCAAATATCCAACCCTGCTGCCTGAAGCACTGTCTGGTCATCACTCTCACTGCTGCTATCTGACCTTTAGGCTACTACTGATTCCTTAGTCCTGCAAGTTGGTGGTTTTGATTTATTTATCAGGATGTCTTTAGGTGTAAGTCACAAAAGACCAAGTAAAAGTAGTTGGAATTTTTCTAAAATACAAAATTAAAAGACCAACAATGATGGGCAGGAGGTGTGAACAGAAAGTGCATAAAAGAAACATAAACATCCCATAAGTATATAAAAACAGAAATGCAATTAGAACTGCTGAGATACCATTTCTACCAAATCCAAGAGTCTGACAACATACTCAATCATGCAGAGAAGAATCATTCCAAGTGACCTTAAAACACAGAAATTTGACTATCCTCACTAGAATACATTCTAAAGACCAAAGACAACTTAAACAATTTTCAGTAATCATACTGACAAATTCAATATTTATTTTGCTCATCTGAAATGATCACAGATAGATAGCAACACAGTGTACAGTGTATACATGTAATTATATTAGTGTCATTGGGAAACAAGCTTTTCAAAATAAGAGATACAGTGAGAACAAAAATATTGATAGATTTGAAATGGAATAAGTATAAACTCATGCTTTATTTTCTCTTTAAAAGGAAACACGTATTTCCTAGCTCTATGCTCTGAAAGGGCCAGAAAACAATGATCAATTAGTAACAATAAGCAGCTTTAAGCACCTAGATTTTGGCCCCAGAATACCCAAATCTGGCTGACTCTGGGACTGAGGCAGGAAATCAAGGACTTTGTCAGTGTACTGGGGTCATATCTAAAGGACCCAGTAGCAAACATAGAGGTTCTCACTATGCAAAGATGGGGCAAACTGAGCAGCCGATGGAATATTAACTGCAACGAATCAATACACTTCAAACATATTAAACATCCATGAATCCACAATAACGCAGTTTTAAAAAATAAAAATAGAGAAAACCTCATTGACTCCCTTTGGTAGATGCCAGTTAACCAAATCATTACTCTGAAAACTGGTAAGTAAAAAGGAAAAAGCCAACCAAGAATTTACCCTGCTTTTCTTCTCTGAACTGTGCCTTAGGCTAACCAAGAACATGATACGGGCAAGTTTTATCAGATGGATTAGAGCTCACAAGGGAAGGAATGATAGAAGTGAAATGTCAGCATTTTGCTAAAATCTAATGAAATTAGGGATCCAAGTTATGCTGATTGATGACTGTTAACACTATTAGGTGAAAAGCTGATGGGTAACTTTATAATGTATAGTCAGACTGATAACATCTGAACCTACTTACCACTCTTAACATCACAAGAAATAACCATGTACCTCTTTCGAAGTAGTTTTGCGGTCTATGTTGAATTCTTGCCAAACAAATGAAACCTGAATGAGTCAATGGTCTAACTACCAATATACAGAAAATATGGAGGACAAAAAAAACATGTTAAATGACACCACAGGAATGCATTCAGAAAAATGTGCCATGTGGGAAACCCAACAGAACAAATGAACAAGTATTTTCAACAAATAAATTGCAAAAAAAAAAAAATGAAGAAACTTAAAAATTAAGAGATGTGTAGACTATATTTGTATCATAATTTAAACAATCAAAATGTAAACATAATCCATGAGAAAATTTGATGGCATTAAGAAATATGGTCAAATTTTAAGCCATAATAATAGTGTTATGATTATGTTTCTTTTTTTTTTCTTTTTTAAAAATTGAATATTTAAAAAAAAATTTTCTTTATTGATTTTAGAGAGAGACGAAGGGAGAGGGAGAGAGAGAGAGAAACATCGATGAGAAAGTACATCGAGTGGCCACCTCCTGCATACCCCCCACTGGGGACTGGGCCCACAACCTGGGCATGTATCCTGACCTGACCGGAAATCGAACCGACGACCTCTTGGTGCATGGGTCAACACTCAACCACTGAGCCACACCGGCCAATCATGTTTCTTAAACCATTGTCATATATACTTTAAATATATATATCATTAGTAATATAAACTAACAATTTCTGAATGAAATGATCTAGAGTGAGTGAACAGAAGAAGGGAAAGTAAATAAGACAAGTTTGGTCATAAATACATCATTATTAATGATGGGTGATGGGTACATGGGCATTTATAATACTAGTCTTTCTTCCTTTTGTGTGTATTTGAAATTTTCTAAAGTTAAAAAAATTTATAATAATGCAGTATGCAAGAAGATATATAAATGGCCAGTTAAGCACATAAAACGATGCTTAATATCGTTAGCTGTCAGGAAAATGCAAATCAAAACCACAATGAAAATCGAATTTATACCCTTTAACATGGCTACAAAAAATAGCAAGTGTTCCCCAGGAGGTGGACAAAGTCGAACCCTCATACAGTGCAGTTGGTGCTATAAATGGCGTAACCAGTGCAAGAGACTGATTCTTCCCTGGATCTCTTTTTAAGAACAAGGAAGCATTTCCCTGAGTCCTGCAACATATTTCCCTTCACCTCTCAGTGTCCAGAATTGCATCCCATGCCATGTCTTGACCAATCACAGGCCAGGGAAAGGGAACCATGGAAACACCTAGATCTTCAGCTTTCAAACTAAGGGTATGAGTACTGTACCCTTGGGCTTCATGAAGTCTCTTCAAGGGTACAGTGAGCATAGATAATTTTTTAAAATATATTTTATTGATTTTTAGAGAGAGAGGAAGGGAGAAGGAGGTAGAAACATCGATGTGAGAGAGAACCATCAATAGGCTGCCTCCTGCACGCCCCCTGCTGGGGATCAAGCCCGCAACCTGGGCATATACCCTGACTGGGAATTGAATGGCGACCTCTTGGTGCAGGGGTCTATGCTCAACCACTGAGCCACACCAGCCAGGCGAGAATAGATAATTTAAAGTAATTTCCAGATCCCCAGATCTATTTGTTTTCTTTCCTAAGAATAGGCTAAGCCTTTTGCTATCTTCCTTCTCATGCTATAAAAGAAAGGTGTACCTCTCACCTATCCTGCATTTTTATACAGTGTGATGCTCTGGTATGTTAAAATATCAGGGTCACCAAGCACAGGGCATTTTAAAATATCAGTGTGGATGTTAAGAAAGTAAATTATTCTAATAACTCACAACTGATCCTTTTGCAAATCATGCAGTTACCAATCCTTTTAACAAAATTGAGGAGGAACCTAATGAAGATGTCAGTTGATCATTAAAAGTAATTTTTATGATCAATAAAAATGATTTTTAATGATAGATCACAATTGATTTTTTGGCCTATAACTCAGAAGGAATTCAGAGAGTATATAAAACAAACTCCTTTCTTTCTATCTACTTATTACATGAACAAGATTTCACAGAGTTTACATCCAGACACGTGAAATATATGAATAGAATTGATGCTGAACCCTGTTATCATCCAGCAATAAATAATATGCATCCTGGATAAACTAACTGAAGGGAAAAAGCCCCATCCATCTCATTAAGAGATGCATTTTCAATGAAACTGTACATTCTAATATTCAGCAAGTATTTATCAAAATTTGCAATGTATTTATGTTGTTTTGCTCAACTATGATAACTCAATCCAAAAGAAACTACTTACACTTAAAAGCCTTATGTTCACACAAAAATATTACAAATGTTTTCAAATAAAATTTATATACACATTTTGTTGCAGAGAAGTATAATAGGGTGATCGATAAAAGACTTTCAAGCATGAAAATAAATTACATGAGGATAAACTCTGTGGGAAAATTGGATCAGAAATGAAAGTTTAAGGAGAAAAATACAATGTACATTTCCTATAAAGATGAGTTTGTATATTTTTTATGGGTGACAGTGGGAATTAAATTGCTATAGCATTCAGATTCTGTTGGATACACTGACATTTTAGGACAGAGCTGTAAGTTCTAAAACGTCACTGTTTTCCATATGCAAACAACTGCATACAATGCATCTCATGCATCTTATGATAAAAATTTTAGATATAAAACTGTAAATGTGTAAGGAGGTACATCGTTTTCAAAACTATTTTGAGAGGACATGAGTAAAAATGAGAAGAGGGGGGAAAAAGGCAGAAGAAGAAGGGCACTGACTTAGGCCAAAGAAAACACATCATTAACCCTGAGGAGGAGGCCTACCTCCTCTAAAGGATATGGCCATGAGAAAGAAAAATGCCTGAAAATAGTCAGGGTTGTTTGAGGAAGGAAGGGGAACAGTGGCTTCTTACATAACTAGAGTTTCTGTTCATCTATCATTGACCTACAACACCCTCAGTCAGCTGGAGCTCCCTGTCCTCTACCTCCTGACTCGGGGTGCCCATCTGTCTCTAGTTGACATGAGCAGGTGAGTGGGAGTCCAAACCACAGTGGGACTGGAAAAGCAAGTGACAGGTTCTTGCTAATGTATCTGCCAGGTATCTAAGAGGGTCTGAATACCAAGTAAAATGATTCTTTCTGTTTTACCCCACCCCAGCCCACACCATCTTCTTTCCAGGTGCAACATTCTCCGAGAGGCTGGGTGGGATGAGTCTGTGTGTTTCCCAAAGCTATACCTGGAATCATTGCTTTCTTTGGTCATCACTTTTGCTATAGAGTCTATACCCATGCTGTCCAACATAGTAGCTACTAGCCACATGGGGCTACTTAAATGTAGTTAAAAATAAGATTTATAATCCACTTCCTCCTCTTTCACACGAGCCACATGTCAAATGTTCCGTGGCCACCAGCACAGCTATAAAACATTTTCATTGTTGAGACAGTTCTCTTGGAAGGTTCCACCGTGCCAAACACTGTGCTCACTGGTGGGGATTCTCCTCTCAGAAACCAGTTGTCCATCTTTACGGCCTAGTTTTCTTATCCTTAGCCTCACACCATCTCATCCTGAGTCTTTTTTTCACAAGAAAAAAAAGCACCCAACAAATGTGTACCGGTGGGCTTCCACGTGGTGATTCGGGCATCCCAGCGCCTTTCATTTTTGTCTCTTCTGTCTTCTACAACTTTGCACAAGTACCTTCTTCCTTCTCTACATTCAGTGTCAATGTGGCTTCTTCTGTAAATCCCTGGTCATAAGATTCTGTTCGGCTAGTCTTCGGTTGGGTATTCAGGTGGATTGCTCTGTATTCTAGCTGCAATTCCAGTTTGGTCCTGGGAGGCGTGAGTGTACCTTCCACCTGCTCTGCTGCCATCTTGGACCCCATCCTCAGAGCCTTTAAGCCATGATATCAGGTGTCTGAATTTCAACTGTTTCCATGTTTGAAACTCTTTCCCATGAGGATCCCAGGCCCCAAACAAACCAGGGACTAGAACTAAACACATTTAATATCCCCACACTTTCCGTGTTACTTAGGGAGGTTTTATTTTTCCAGCACAGGAAAGGAGGACAGATTTCAGGGAGGCATAACCCAACCCCATCCACCTGTATTTCCCAGTTTCCGATCTGATCCAGCAAGGCATCCTAAGGCAGATTGAAAAGGTAATGTAACTATGAAGAATATAAAAAATAAATAAAATAAAAAAAAAAAAGCATAGCCTTGACACACAAATGGAAGACTAGAAGCGAACTGAAAACTAATATTCCATAACTACAAAGGAATTTCAGGCAGAAAAGTGTTTGTGAGACCAAAATGAATGCATCCCAATACGCATCTCATGGAATGCTGACATGTATGTGCTTGTACAATGAATTTGTGGAGTTTAAACGATGCATCCACGGCAAGAGCAGAACTGCGCATAGGAAACATTATTTCACACATTTCCCAAAGCACATCTATCACCAGCTGTTCACATGCACAAACTCTGGACAAGCGAATGTATCTTATTAAGATAAAACCTATTCTACTGAGAAAAGATTTGAATTTTTTATTGACATCCTAACAATAAAAGAAAAATAAAAGAAAAAAAGATTTTAAATATATATAATGACAAAGAAACAATAATCTTTGCCCATTGCACTGACATATGCATTCCACTCCTTCTAACCGCCTGAGTGCACCAGCCTCTTCTCGAAGCAACATTGCGGAACACTGCAATTCCTCCTCTAATCCGAGGTTGCTGGAATGCTCTTGGAAGCCCCGAGGGAATAAATCAATCAGCCCTTCTGGGCATACACATCGTGGTATCTATCCTGACTCTTCACAGACCTTTGTTGTTATGTTAGTTCCTGTTTCTTAGCTTTGTTCCAAATAGATGAGTTTGCCAAAGAGCTGAGTTACCAAAGGAGAGATGTCATTCCATTTGTGTGGTGTAAGTTGTACATAATATCACACCTGTGAATGCTTGGGCCCACTCAGGGATCCAGAAGACGGCAGTTTTCAAGACAGAACTAATGGCAGAATAGTTTTCATAGCTCCACACACATGCACACACAAAACCATCAAATACAATAAGGAGATGATTGTAAATATTGAAAACAAAAGCTCTTAGTTTGGGCTCCTGGTTTGTTTCCATGTTTTATTACATCATCAGTCTGGGGCAGAAACTGAGATGTTAGTAGAGGGATATAGAGGAGAGAAGCTGGGGAATATACAAAAATGAAGAAGATGAAGAAGAAGAGAAGGAGGGAGAAGGGGAAGGAAAGAGGAAGAGCAAGGGGAGGGGGTGGGAAGGGGAGGAGAAGGAAGAGAAGGAGAAATAATACAGAATTTAGAGAACATGCCAAAAGACAGAACAATCTCTATATTAACACTCAAGCTATTTCTGGCATCCTTATACAAATCTTTACAATGAGATAAAACAATAATAAGATCTAAAACAATGCACTAAGCCATGTTTTCTAAGAACAGTTCTAGCTATTGAAAACCATGCTATGGCAGTGGCACCCTAAGTTCTTTTCAAAAAGACCCTTTTAACTCACATTTCTGTTTCTTTGTTCTTTTTCTACAGCATATCCCCAAAGTTTTTGAACAATGTTCTTACATAAATACTCATAAATAGTTCTGATTCACACCAACAGAAAATTGAATGGGGCCTTCTACCCAGGACACTGCCAAGACCCTATTCTTTCCTGCCCAATCCCTACCTATGCTCTTTGCCTAAACTACCCAAACTCACCCAGTTTCTCTTGGCTTTGAATCAGAGGCATCTATAACCCTTGAGCATAAGGACTCTCTTCAACTCTACAAAACCCATGTTGAGAAATATTAGCACCAGCATGAAATGCTACTTACCTCACATGTAAACATTGAGTCACTAATCTTCTATCTTTAATCAAAGACAAATTGGCCATCTTGATTTCCTTTCCCTAAAGCAGTTTTTGAGGGTCTCAGTGAATAGAAGCAAGTAAGTTAAATATACCAAAGAAAGCTTCCTTACACAAAAAAGGAAACCTTAATTTACAGATACTATAAGGCATTAAATTAAGTAAAGGGAAATGATCAAATCTCTGACCTTCCAATATCACAAAACTCCTATTATTCTTCCACACTTATGAGTCAAGGGAGGAGAAAAGGACATTGTAAGTCCAAAAGGCTAGAAATAACTCTTTCAGATAATAGTCTAAAGTTCCAAAACACGTGAAGCACCATGGTTTAGCATATTCTGCTCTCACTCCTCATGGTAGGACAATGATTTTGCCATGGAAGTTGTACATCAAATCATTGACTCATTTCAGAGGTTTGGCCCCATACACTCTGGGCTCCATCCTTCTAGTCAATAAATTGTCAGTCTCCATTTCAGACTAGTTTCTCTTTCTACAAGTCATTTACCAAAGGGAAATAAATGAAACAAAGAACTAAGTACCCCAAAAATGTTCCAAGCAAGCATTTCAAAAAAACAATAAAACATTCCATTTCAAAAAGCACTAACACCTAACCTACCACCCATTTACTTCACCACCACCCCCTCTAATTTACCAAAAAGGACATCAACATGGCCCTAATTCATCTAATATGTCCATGTTTTTGCTAAGTATTCTTTTCAAACAAGTAGAAGTTTATTATAGAGTGAAAGAGGCCTGACAAATGTTCTCAACTTCAGATAAAAGGAAATATGGATGTTAGTCTAGGGCTGACCACAATGGGGTAAGCAAGAGATAGGAGACCTGGTTTCAATGATGCTTTTTCCAGCCTCGTTGATTAGGCTAATCAAGCAGATGGTAGCTCACACTTAAGACTTATTGAATGAGCCACTCTGCCTCCAAATGTCTGTCTATCCTTGTAGAGAACATCTGCTCCT
The DNA here is from genome assembly GCA_030848825.1 of Tadarida brasiliensis. Lineage (NCBI taxonomy): Eukaryota > Metazoa > Chordata > Mammalia > Chiroptera > Molossidae > Tadarida > Tadarida brasiliensis. The sequence goes on along the minus strand of CM061257.1, from coordinate 54,955,200 downwards.
GTCTCTTTGGCCAGCATGCTTTCATTGTCAATGCTGCCCTCCTCTACTTGGTAGTCTGGTAAATCGTAAGGTCTCTTCTTCCCCAGTAAGGGTATGACTATATCTGGGGGTATGATGCTTGGCTTAAGCCAGGCAGATCAGAAATTTTCCTACAACTTTGGAGCTATCGCCCCCAAAAAAGGATTTCTGTGAATATGAGCTATTTGAATTATGTAAACCAACATGGCCACCACAAAAAGGCTGCCTAAGAATGATGTCAACCCAGAGCAAAGCACAGCCAAGAAAGATGTCATGTGAACACATGGATGCAGCTGCATCTGAAGCTACACCTTTGGATTCAGGTTAAAGGAGCAATAAATTACAGGCTTTGCTTAAGCCAGTTTGGGTTGAGTCTCCATCACTCACACTAAGAATCCTAAATGATATAATTTTCATATATCTTCTGCTGCTTTGCTTCTATCTTTGAAAAAGAGCCTTGTTTAGGTTTTCCCTGCCATTTATGGTTTGATCCACTTCTGTCCATCTTGTCTCCTCTTGATTTTCTCCATCCACTGTCTTTTCATTCTCACAACTTCTATCTTCTCTCCCCTCTGGTTCCATATCCTCTACTTATAAGCGTTCACCCTCCTTTTGACACAAAATGAGATTTCCCCCCTTATCAGACTCCAATCACAGAAAGACACATTTTTAAAACAGTTTTAATCATGGAGTTTGAAGTGAGTGTACTGCCTTTCACTTAACATTACCTCAAATTGTGTCTATACAGCTAGATGTTCTTCACATCTATTATTTTAATGGCTATCTGATGCCCTGTGTCAACATAGTCCATGATGATTTACTTAACCACTCCTCTAATACGGACATTAAGATAATGTTTAATTTATATTGTAAATAACGCTGGAAAGAACACTAGGTATAATTTTTCTTTCTTCTAAATTAATTCCTGTGGGAAAATTCCCAGATGTTTCATCAAAACTGAATTTGATCATTTAAAATTTTTTTCCAATAGGTACAAGGTGATATCCCTTCATTGGTTTAGTTTTTACCTGGATACTAACAATAGTTTATACACACACACACACACACACATATATATATATATATTTATACTCTCACCCTAGGATATGTTTATTGATTTTAGAGAGAGAGGAAGGGGGGGAGAGAGAGAGAGAGAGAGAGAGAGAGAGAGAGAGAAACATCAATGTAAGAGAGACACATCAATTGGTTGTCTCCCACATGCGCTCCAACTGGGGATTGAACCCGAAACCTGGGTATGTGCCCCAACTAAGAATGGCACCTGCAACCTTTTGGTGTATGGGCCGATGTTCCAACCAACTGAGACACCAGTCAGGGCTTAATATATTTTGCTACTTGTATTTTATCTTATGTGAGCTTTCTATTCCTATTTTTAGCCAGTTTGATGGTATTCTTAAATATTTGCATGAATTCTTTATGAATATTAAGTAATTTTTATAACACTAATTCTTTGAAATTGCATACTTTGGGATTTTTAGTTTTAGATTGTCATAAAGGTTTAGAAGTTTATCAAATTTGTCAATGCTGTCTTCTATTCCATCAACCTTTAAAAATCAATCATTCAAAAATCAAGTGTTGGTTTTATCCTTACATCAGAATTCTCTACAAATACCAGTTAATAGCAGTGAAAATTGGTATGACTTCCCTGAAGGGCAATTTGATAATATGCATTAAATCTGTGCACAAATATGCTTTTAAATTTTATATATAATGTGATTCAAAACTGTGTATCTAAGGAATTTACCTACAGGAAATAATTGAAATTTACCCTCAGGAAATAATTGAAAAGTGTACAAGAATGTTCATCACAGTGTTGTTTATAATACCCAAATACTGGAATATGAATACCAGTCCACAGGGTTGGATTAAGTAACTTACAGTTTATCCATGATCAATATGTGTTGATCAATTTATGTTGACATAGAAAAATATTCATTATGCAGTATTAAATAAAAAATGCAAGTGACCAAGCTATGCATATTGTGATGCCTGTTTTTGTTAAGTGCACACACACACATTTATAGAAAAAGTTCTGCAATAAATGTATCTAATATTTAGTAGTAATTATTTTTGTTTGTGGAATTACTGGCATTAACAGAGACTTTTCCCTTATTTTTACATTTTATGGTTGGTTTCTTTTCTTTTAGAACAAATGTGTATTATTTTTAATATAATAAATAAAACAATGTGGTCATTTTCATTTAGGAAAAAAACAAAAATGAAAACTATCATTCTCAAAAGTTGGAATGATCTGAGTTTTGTGGTTTGGTTTTTAAAACACACTACTGTTTACCCTATTTAATTTTTTTCTTCTTAACTCAAAAATTTATTTATAGTACATAAAAATTGAATTCTTGGTTTTAAAAATACACTCTCCCTTCCTAAGTATCATTGACCTTAATTTTCATAAAAACATCTCACAGAAATACACGTCTGGATGCTCACAGATTTTTTGTTATTATGCTTTATAGTCACCTCCTGACTGCTATTCTTGAGGTTTGTTTCCTCTAAGTCAGCAGTGAAACAGTAAGAAATATACAGAGACTTTTTTTTTTTTATCCTCACCAGAGGACATTTTTGCATTTATCTTCAGATAGAGTGGGAGGGAGAGAGGGGGGAAGAGAGAGAGAGAGAAACATCGATGTGAGAGAGACACATCGAGTGGCTGCCACCCACATGACCCCAATCAGGGCAGGGGACAAACTGCAACCGAGGCACGTGCCCTTAGCGGGAACTGAACCCAGGACTCTGGTCCACAGGCTGACGCTCTAACTGCTGAGCCAAACCAGCGAAGGCTAAAAAGACTTTTTTTTAACAGTTTAATTTATTCTACTAAAGTGGTAATCAACACAGCTGTTTAATAGTTCTGTCCTTTTCATATGCACATGAGTTATCTTATTCCCATAAAATCTTCCTCTCCTCTCCTAAATTCTCAAATTAAGAATATTTTCTAGCAGTTCATGTTTTTCAGGAGGTCTGAGTATTCCTTAAAGTATTCTACTACACTTGATCTTTCTTTTAAAAAACATTTAAACCCTGGCCGGTTTTGCTCAGCAGTTAGAGCGTCGGCCTGCGGTCCAGAGAGACCCAGGTTGAGTTCCCGCTAAGGGCACGTACTTCGGTTGCAGTTTGTCCCCGGCCCGGGTGGCAGCCACTCAATGTGTCCCTTTCACATCGATGTTTCTCTCTCTCTCTCTCTTCCTCTCTCTCCCTCCCACTCTATCTGAACAAAAAATGAAAAAATGTCCTCGGGTGAGGATAAAAAAAATAATAATAATTAAAAAATAAAAAAAATAAAAAACATTTAAAATTTTTTCTGACAAAACTTATTATGTTCTAAATAGTTTATCTTTTTGCTTCTAATCTCCCATCCATACCAAAAAAAATAAGTTGAACTGAAAATTACATTAAAATTGTTCAGTTTTTAATGTTTATCAAATTGCAATAATATTAAATGATTTTGATGAAAGTAAAAAATAAAATAAAATCAACTTAGGCCCTGGCCAGTGTGGCACTGTTGGTCGGGCATCGTCCAGTACACCAAAAAGGTGCTGGTTTGATTCCACATCAAAGGCACACGCATGCCTTGTTCGGGCTTGATTCCCAGTGTGAGGCGTGCAGGAGGCAGCTGGGAGGTGTTTAGCTCTCACATGGATGTTTCTCTCTCTCCCTCTTCCTTCCTCTCTCTCTCAAAATCAATAAAAATCTTTTTTTTTTTTTAAATCAACTTAGTATACATTTTGTAATAGTCATGGGAATGTAAAGTATAGCATAGGAAATATAGTCAATAATATTTAAATAATTACATATAGTGTCAGTTGGGTACTAGACTTACCGGGGTGATCACTTCATAAGTTATATAAATGTCTAATCACTATATTGTACACCTGAAACTAATATAATATTGTATGTTAACTGTAATTGAAAAACTAATTTTTTAATCATTTTTAAAAGTTAGAAAATATTTTAAATGTAGGAATTGATAACTCAGATAAAACTCTAAGGCAAACAAAGAGATAGCAAGCTGTCCTGCCTGGGAGAAAAACCATACTCCTCAAAATCTGGGGTAGTATATGTCAAATAACTAGGTTTCCATGAAAAAAAAATATTTTTAACACAATAAAATGTATTTTATCCTAATACTATCCAAAACATAATTTAACCTTTGTAAATTTCGAAAGAGAAATAAGAAACGCCAACCACATTAAAGAAGAAGGAAAAGGATTATACCATCACCTCGATGGCATCATTATGAACATCAATATTAAAGGGCTGGATTAATGCCTATATAATAGGGAGTTTCAGTTGACATAATGCCAGTTGAACCCATTTTTTGCTGACCTAATAATGAACATAACCGAACTGACTCACTGTAGGAATATGTCTGCACACTGATCTTTTTTTCCAGCAATGATGATCAGTTACATGGAGCCACCCACACCCTCACCAAAGCTTAACAGAGTGACTACATCTGGACCCTGGTGAAAATGAGAAGAGGGAGGAACGTGGCAGAGGAGGGTGCCATGATATTTCACTTCCAACAACTCTGACACAGTTAGAATTCAAGTGCAAATGATTTCCATTTCAAAGGGTCCCCACTGCCTACAGAATGTAATTCAAATGCCTTATTTCAGGCCCTGTGTGATCTGGACTTTAAAAACCCCTTCTCAGTGTTTCATCACATCATTTCTCACACTTCAATCAAACTGGACTACCTTCGCCGCGTACGCTTTTAGTCATACAGATCCTCGATCTTAAAATTCTTTCCCTCATCTCTTCCAATTCTAAACTAACCTAATTTCAAGGCCAATATCAAAAGTGGTTTCCTTTGTGAATAAGAATATTCTCAATAGCTAGCATATACTTACTACTTACTATATCCCAGGTACTTCCATGTATTACTTCATTTATCTTTGTAACAGCTCTGTAATATAGGCACAACTACTATCTCCATTGTAAAGATGAGGTAAGTAACTTGCCCAAGGTCAAACAATCGTGAAGAACTCAGGCTCAGATTCATGAAGTCTGAACCTAGAGCTTGCACCTGACCGGCTGCTGTACCCCTATACTGACACATACCAAAATGCTTTGAACTGACTTCATTACCTGATTGTAGGATGCTAACCAGAATGCTTTTGGCTATTGTAACATGACATTCTACTTAAATTGGTTTAATCAATGAAGGAATTTTTTAGCTCATATATCAATTCCCCAGAAAGGCCAGTTTCTGTGCTGGCTGTTAAGTAAGCAGAACCACCAAACTCCTCAAGGAACGAAATTTGTTCCATCTTTCCCCTTTATCAACCTCTGTGTGTTGGCTAGGTATTATAATGGTTGCAAAATGGTTGCAGTAGCTCCAGGGATCACATATGCACACACCAATGTTCAAAGGATGTTTTATAATTTCCCATTAACAGAGAATTCTTCTTTCTCTTGAAGTTCCTTCTTGCGAAGAGATAATGCATCAACCAGACCTTTCTTATCCCTGGGAAGGTGGCTTCATTTATCTAACTAGTAAATTTAACAGAGTAACTAGCAATGCCTAACTCAGTTTTGTCTTCCTACCTCTTCTAGGGAGCAAACCTATCGACCAAGAGCCTAAGTTGTCCTCTGCTTCACGAAACAGTTTCCTCAGCAAAGCTCTGCTGATGAATGCACGAGTCTGCCCAAGTCTGGAGGTCCAAAGTCAGTAAGCCTCTTTAGCTAAGAAAAGTAAAGCTATATCCTCCACCTTCGCTTCACTGATTAAAAAACTAAAAGTGGCCCTGCCCGGTGTTTCTCAGTGGTTAGAGCGCCAGCCCACACACAGAAGGGTTTTGGGTTTGATTCCCAGTCAAGGGCATGTACCTGGGTTGCAGGTTCGATCCCCGGCCCTGGTCGGGGTGCATGTGGGAGGCAACCAATCGATGTGTCTCTCTCACATGGATGTTTCCCCCCCTCTCTTTCTCTTTTTCTCTCTCTCTCTCTCTCCCCCTCTCTCCCTTCCCCTCTTCCTGCCACTCTCTTTAAAAGAAAAAGAAAAATCAATGGAAAAAAGTATCTTCGGGTAAGGATTAACAACAACAAAAAAGTGGTATTTTGCTTCTATATTTATTCTTTATTTCTCAATTTGTTCAGAATTAGGAGGAGAGAGGTGTTATTTATGGGGGTCCTTTCAAGCACCCCAAAACTTAGCAGACATCCATGCATATCTCATTGGCCATATAGGTCATATACTCACTTCTGAACCAATCCTGGAAGAGAATATAAACTTCCTAATTAGCTTACAACTATGATGAACACAAGTCATGTGGAAAAGGTATAGGGACTGGGAAAAAATGAGGAATTTGCCAGTAGAGAAAAGGAGAAAAGGGGCTGTTGGGTAGGCAACCTAGGGTCTGCTATTACATGACCTGGGGATATAACTGCTATCTTCCAGCACATGGAAGTTGATCAGTAACTATCTGGAATCCGTGGATCTCTACTACCACCATACACCAATGGCAAATATGAGAGAGAGCGGTTTCTTCTTACCACTAGTTTCAGGTTAGACTTCCTTCTGTTCCTGTTCTCTCATCTCTTAGGCCAAGTTCCTCCTGGATTGTAGAGAAACTCAGCACAGTAAGAGCACCAAAGAATAAGTATCCACTTCTGTTAATAATTCTCTCCTGCTCACTATTACAAAACTATTTCAAGAATGTAAGGTAGAGGAATTATGAAATCTGCTCTCCAAGGCAGACACCCTTCTCTACTCAGCGCCTCCTCCACACATTCAATTTCCCTTTGGAAGAAAGAAATGACAGAAATTTAATAAATAACCAATCTTGGAAGCTATCAGGAAAGAACTCATAGGTCATGGTCCAAACTCAAGGGCTTCCTGGGCACTAACAATAAACTGTTTCTTACTATGACTGCTTTTCCTTTTCCTCCTTCCTTTCATTTAGCTTAAAAACTCCAGGAGCCTAAGAAATCATTGCTGAAAGGAACTTAGCTGGGATACCAGAGGCTATGCACTTATTTTACATAAAACTGCTCAGATTTTTAAAAAATATATTTTTGTGCCAATTTTACATTTAAGTGTCCCTTCACAACACAGAAGCAAAATGTCATCCGTATGAAATTTTCAAAGTCAACTTTTTAAAAGATATTTGTCATTCAATTTCCAAGAAAACATAAGCTTAACTCATAATTGTCATTTGATATTTATATATTATCTTTTCCCGTAGTAAGCACAAAGCTTTAAAAAGTAAGTAAACTATGACAAGATTATGCCATAAATTGTCATAAATGAGTGACAGGTCTTTTCTAGGAGATATATACACATGCATATATAATTATACTATGTATAAAATAAACATATGTAGTTATAAACAGACAAATGGTAAACACAAATGAGGTACTAGGATGTAAGGCAATTTGGAGCAAAAATGACTCAAACTTTTTTTTTTAATGGTGCAGGGAATGTATGATTGGTATAAAAAAAATTGAAATATATGATCACGCCTACCATAGTTTGAACAAATTAATATGGCTGCCAAGCCCAGTTGCATCTTCTAAATTCAAAGCAAAGCATAAGATATGTGTTTGTTAACTTAAACATCTGTTCCTACCACAAGAATATGAATAAGAATGAAAGTACATAAGGATTATTCATCAATAAAAGCACAAAATCTCTTACATTATTCCTCTCACACAAGAATTCTAAGATATAAATTTCCAAAAAGGAAGCTAGCACATCTGATTATGATTAAAAAAAAAAATTAAAAAACCCAGCAAGGAAAAAAAAGAATCATCTGAATCACCTAGAGCCCAATTCTCACCACCCGAGCCCCATGGGTACAAAATTGCTGCCTTTGAAAACAAGCAGGGGAGAAACCAGTCACTGTACCCTGGAGACTTCCTCTACCTCTATTCGGCTTCCTTCCGCAGAAACACAGGAACCCAAATTAGAAGGCCCTTGGAAGCCACCTAGACCAAGCCACCACTATCTCATTTCTGATACTGCCTGTCCACTCTCCACTTTCATACCTCTGGTTACAGGTCGCTTATAATTTCCCAAAATCTATTCTAGCACCTAGCGCAGTGATGATGTGCTACTGGTTTTCTGCAAATAAATAAATAAATGTTTTACTCTAAAATAAGTACATTTAAATAAAGAGTAGTTTTCCCCTTAAAAGCATATTACTTAGTATTTAAAAATAAATGAAGGACCAGAAGTATTAAAAAAATGATGAATTCTTGTTAAGCTATAGCAAAAAACAGCAATATCCTACAATACCCAATAGTACTCTTAAGGGAAGTTAAGGAATGGCTGATTTTATTGCTTTGCCTCTGAATATATCCACAGGATGCCAAGTAGTCCCCCACTGCTGAGAACTTTAGGGTGTTTAATAGAAGCCACTGATGGAGATTCGCTAGGTGTTTAGGGGATCCTTGAGCACTTCATAGAGAAAGCGTCCAAACTTTCGTCATTTATCTTCTTCACAAAACCTCTTGAGCATGTTGGTGAACACCAACATAAATGCAAGTCTGAGACATTTTCACTTCTGTGGGCTATCTCTTGTGTTAGTTTCAAAAAAAGAAAGTAATGCTATAGCATACCTTTTCTTTCCTTTTTTTTTTTTAAGAACACTAGCACTAAAGAGCTCTAATTGTCTTCCTTAATCTTCCTTAAACCTAATAAACAGGCTTACAGATTAGACCAGAGATTCTCAACATTTTTCTGTAACAACTTAAGCAGTGGATAACACTCCCACAAATATATCAGACTTTGACAAAATACCAAATATATATATATATATTTATTGTTGTTGTTGTTAATCCTCACCCAAGGATTAAATAGTATGGAACGGAGAGAGGGGGAGAAAGAAACATCAATGTGAGAGAGACACATCGATTGGTTGCCTCTCACAAAACTCCGACTGGGGCTAGGGTTCAAAATTGCAACCCAGGTAAGTGTCCTTTGGTCCATGGGCCAATGCTTTATCCACTGAGCAAAACCAGCCAGGGCAAAACACCAAAAATACTGTATAAAAATTTTAATGGACACAAATCAAAGCCATAATGAGATATTGCCTCATATTTGTTAAGGTGGCTATTATCAAAGACAAAAGATAACAAGTGTTGTTGAGAATATGGAGAAAAGTGAACACTTCTATACTCTTGTTAAGAATGGAAATTAGGCCCTGGCCGGTTTGGCTCAGCGGTTAGAGCGTCGGCCTGCGGTCCAGAGAGGCCCGGGTTCGGTTCCTGCTGGGGGCACGTACCTCGGTTGCAGTTTGTCCCCGGCCCTGGTTGGGTTGTGCGGGAGGCGGCCACTCGGTGTGTCCCTTTCACGTCGATGTTTCTCTCTCTCTTCCTCTCTCTCCCTCCCACTCTGTCTGAACAAAAATGGAAAAATGTCCTCGGGTGAGGATTTAAAAAAAAAAAAAAAAAAAAAGAATGGAAATTAGTAAAACCATATTGGAAAACAGTATGGAAGTTCCTTTAAAAATCAAAAATAGAACTACCACATGATCCAGCAATCCCACTTCTGTGTATATATTCAAAGGAAAGATCTTGAAGAGATATCTGCACTCCCCTGGTAATTTCAGCATTATTCACAATAGCCAACATACAGAAACAACCTTAATATCCATTAACAGATGAATGGATAAAGAAAATGTGATATATATATATATATATATATATATATATATATATGAATATTTCTCAGCCTTAAAAAAAAAGGAAGGAAATCCTGCCATTTGCAACAACATGGACAGACCTGGAGAACACTGTGCTAAGTGAAATAAGCCAGATGCAAAGATAAATACTGCATGATCTCACTTACATGTGGACCCTAAAATAGTAATACTAATAGGGCAGAGAGTAGAATGGTGGTTTTCAGGGGTTAGGGGAAAGACAAGAGGGAGATGTTAGTCAAGGAGCACAAAGTTTCACTTATGCAAGATGAACAAGTGCTGGAGACCTAATGTACCACAATATCAGTATAGTTAATAATGCTGTATTGTATACTTGAATGTGCTAAGAGGGTAGATCTTCAGTGTTCTCACCACTAAAAAAAATAAAAAGGAAGGAAATGGTAACTTAGTGAGATGGTGGAAATGTTTATTAGCTTGATTGTGGTGATTATTTCAAAATGTATACATATCCCAAAACATCAAGTTGTACATCTTAAATATATGTAACTTTTGTCAATGATACATCAATAAACCTGGAAACAATTCAATGGCATATGTAAGATTGACTGCTGGTGAGGGCTCAGGTATAATTCCACCCCTTTTCCTGTATTCAAGGAAACACATTGAGCAGGCTGGGGAGAGCAGTGTTGTAACAGAGACTTCAAATTATTCACACTAACAATCAAATAGCACACTCAAGTACTTTAACACATTTCTTGTGACCCTCCTCACAACTGCTAACAACACTACAGTGAGCCTTCACTGGGGGTGAGAACCATCCATGAGACTATAATTTAAGTTTAAATACTCAAGTATGTTAAGAATTTTAAAGCTCTAATGCTGCATGACCCAATATAGTAGTCATGAGGCATCTATGGCTATTTAAATATCTATTTTTATTCATTAATTTTAAGCAGAATCTAAAATTCCGCTTCTCAGTGTCACTAGCCACATTTCAAGTACCCACTAACCACACATGGGCCGTGGACATCGTACTGGAAAGCCTCTATGGAGCATTTCTATCAGCAGAGACAGTTCTACTGGATAGCTCTGCGCCGAGGAATCTTGGAGAGGATCTAATCTAACTCTCATTTTATAAATTTAGAAACTGAGACCTCATTTCATTCAAGCAATTTACTCAGTGCTACACAGCTCCTAATTACAGAGCCGGGACCCAAACCAAGACACCCTGGCCTGTATCACTCAGTCATTTCCACTCTGACACTGTGTTGCCACCTAGATGATATGAGCGCCGGTTCCTTGCCAAGCGCAGTTCTGAGTTCTTTCACATGTATGCTCTCAGTTTATCTTCACATCAACCGTATGAGGAATCGAGTCCTCTGCATTAAACATCATATCTGAGGACACACAGCAAGTGTGTAGCATTACCGAGATTCAAACTCCAAAGCCTGGGTCTTTCCACTGTTATACCATATATAGTAAACACTCCACACTTGTAATTATCCTTGAAATTTTTTTTCTTCAAGTGTGCTAAAAGTTAGTGCCTCATGATTCATTTTGTCAGCATGTGTGAGCAAAAGTAGCCTAAGTAGGAAAATCCAAACACTTAACACTTCTGGTCCAAATTTTCTAATCTTAACCACTTTATAGCAACAATAACAGCACCCAACCTTTACTGAGCGTTGCAGGTCACTTAGCACTGGGCTAAGAGCTTCGTGTTGATCTCCTTTAACCTTCACAACAGCTCTGTGAAGCCAACAGTTCACCTCTACTCTACAGATGTAAAAACGGAGTGGAGAGTCCATCCACCCCCAGGAAGAACCTAATAAAGGATTGTTTGCTTATGGTGATGCCAAAATAAAGTGAAATTCTTTTACTCAGAGGTTTGGAAAGAACACCACCAACAAAAATTAATTAATTAAAAAAACTTATGGATTATTTCTGGGGGAAAAAGAAAAAAAAAACAGAAGATAGGTGAAAACTTTAATATACACGTATTTTCCTCCTCACATTCAATGCCCAGCCACAGTTAAACATATTAAGTACGTAGTTTTCCTCTGACGGATTGATTTAACACAGTCACACTCTCTCTTCCACAAGGGCTGACTTTAGAGAAAGTCCTGAGAGCCCAGAGGTGCCAGGATAGGGTAGGAAAGACACCCCAAAGTAGAGTAGCCAGTGTTTCTCAAGGTATAGGACTTTCTTGGGTATTCTGAGTCCCTTCGGGTAATTTCTGACCTGAGGCATGGAAAGAAGGGTAGTGAATTGAAGGCAGTGTTGAAGAAGGGAGAAGAGGGTCAGCTGAAGACAGTACAGAAGTGACAGCTAGCTTCATGTGGCTTAGAACCAAATCACCCAGAATGTCACTGCTGGTCCATTGAGCTGTCAAAAGTTGGGAAACACAATAAATTGTTGGGAATGTGTGAGTGAGTGTGAGTGAGTGTGAGTGTGTGTATGTGTGTGTGTGTGAGATCACATATTTTTTAAGGCCGAATAACCCCCTAAATGTTTCCAACATGGTGTGTGAATTTAGCGCACACTAGTGCTGGCGAGCCTCAGCGAAATAGGAAGGGGTTAGCCAGGGACAGCTGGCTTTTGCAGGTCGGGACAGAGATTGGCAGAGACAACTGCATAGCAGGTGCAGAGGGGAGGGGGTGGGCACACAGGACTGAAGGTGAAATAAGCTAGTTGTGCTCAGAGACGACGAGCAGGCTGGCTTGGCGGTGAGAAACAGTGCGCTCGGTGAAATGGCTTTAGAGTCAGAACTGAGTCTGAACCCTCTCTTCCTCCAGCACTGACTAGCTTTGTAACTTTGGGCAAGTTATTTAGACTTCCTGAGCCTCAGTTTCCTAACCTGTAAGGTAAAGACAAAGTCTATTTCCTGAAATGTGGTAAGTATGAAATGCACAGTAGATGCTTAATAACTACCCCTCCCTCTTCTTCGTGATTGGTGAAGAGGAATGTGTTAGAGTGGAAAAGCACATGCTAGGCGCTGCATCTGGGTGTTTTCCCCGCAAAACAAAAACCCTCCAGCAGAGGCTTTATCTATCTTCATTTCAGAGAGGAGGTGAAAGAGATTTGGGAAGGTTATGTAACTTGCTCAAGGTCACTGAGCTGGTTTTTAGCAGAGGAGGAAGAATCGAAACAGCCATGAATGTTCTACTGCATGTGGCAGCTTCCTAGGCAATTGAAAAGGTATCGGTGGAAGGAAGCTTCACAAGACAGGTTGACAGTTAGCAACTAGCAGCCAGTGCCTAGACCAGTGTACTCATTTGCTTGATATGTTTTATGGAATTCTTCTGGGTAAAGCTGATGTTTTGCCATTTTCAACCAGACCTATTCTCCACTTCTGTTTACTCACCTAAGAAATGAATGAAGTTTAAGAACTTCACATTCTTGCCCCCTTTTCCTCACCTATAAAATGGAGAGTTTGGACTACATGATCTCTGAAGTCATTTCTAGCTCTAAAATGCAGGTGGCTAGAATTTACAGGGTTTGGGACAGCAACACCACACCACCATCCTCACAGCCAGCTCCCATCTATGAAGCCTTTTACAGTAGAAACCCTCTCACCCAATTAGTTGTTTAACCAGAGAATCCTAGAATGGTATATAAATGCTCTTAAATTCTTTATTTTAATTTGAAATGATAAATGTACATGCATTGAATTTCATTGACATATGCCTTTCTTGAAGACCAGGTCATGTGGAAAGAGAGCAGCAATGAATTATGTAGACAATAAACTATCCCCAAAATGCACCATTTCCATTTCCAGTATGAAGTTTCTTATCATGGAAAAAAGAAAACGTGGTTGCAAATAAATCCAAATGCAGAATCTCTCTGGAATTTTGTGGTTTTCCCCAATCTTTTATAGTTGTTTCTGTCACACTTAATTTGACAGCAAATTTTTAGTAACCCACCTCTATGGAGTCTTTTTAAAGGATTCAACATAGTTTCCCTAGAAACAAGAATGCTATCTCTTTTCACATTCACATTTCAGCAGTTTAATTAAACTGAAAGTCATATTTTCTCATACTCCTCTACCTCCTCCAATGGCTTACCCAACTTACTGAGAGGACAAGGCCCCACACGCTCTGTCCCCTGCCCACCTCTCTGACTTCATCTCCTGCCATCCTCCCCCTTGGTCACATACTCCAGTCACTCTGACCTCCACACAATTCTTCAAATGGCCAAATAAGCTCATGCTTCAGACTTCACACTTGCTGTTCCCCCTTCTCTGGAATTCTCTTCCCCTGGATATCTAGGGAGCTAGCTCTTATAATCAGATCTTTGTTCAAATGTCACCTACTCAGTGAGGCCTTCCCTATCACCCTATTTCAAGTAGCCATCCTGGCCCCCATGCAGCCTTTTCTACCCTTTTTTGTTTCTCTCCATAGCACTTATCTGGCACACTATATATTTTACTCATCAGAATTCGAGCCTCATGAGGGCGAGGATTTTGTTTGTTTGCTCACTGATACATTCCTAATGCCTAGAATAGCAGGTCCAGTTGTCACTCAATAAATGTTTAGTAATAATCTTTGATACACTAACTGAAATGAAGATTAATTTACAGGGAATCAACAATAGAGTAGATAAAGCCAAGAATCAGTGATTTGGAATATAAGAAAGCAAAAAACACCCAATCAGAACAGGAAAAAAATACAAAAATATGAAGACAGTGTAAGGAGCCTCTGGAACAACTTCAAGCGCACCAACATTCACGTCATGGGGGTGCCGGAAGAAGAAGAGAGAGAGCAAGAAATTGAAAACCTATTTGTAAAAATAATGACAAAAACTTCCCTAACTGTTGAAGGAAACAGACATACAAGTCCAGGAAGTGCAGAGAGTCCCAAACAAGATAAACCCAAAGAGGCCATCACCAAGACACATCATAATTTAAATGGCAAAGGTTAAACACAAAGAGAAAATCTTAAAATTAGCAAGAGAAACAGTTCATTAACTACAAGGGAGCTCCCTTAAGACTGTCAGCTGATTTCTCAACAGAAACTTTGCAGGCCAGAAGGGATTAGCAACAAATATTCAAAGTGATGAAAAGCAAGGACCTACAACCAAAATTACTTTACCCAGCAAAGCTATCATTTAGAATCAAAGGACAGATAAAGAGCTTCCCAGACAAGAAAAAGCTAAAGGAGTTTGTCACTGCCAAACCAGTATTATATGAAATATTAAAGGGCCTTCTTGAAGAAGAAGAAGAAAAAGAGAAAAGAAATATGAACAATAAAATGGCATTAAATATGCATCTATCAACAATTGAATCTAAAAAATAAAGTAAATGAACAAGTAGAACAGAAAGACTCATGGATAGAGAGAATATTTTGATGTTACCAGATGGAAGGGGGGTTAGGGAATGGGTGAAAAGGGTGAAGGGATTAAGTAGTACAAATGAGTTGTTACAGAATAGTCATGGGGATGTAAAGGACAGCATAGGAAATATTGTCAATAATAGTCTAGTAACTATGTATGGTGTCAGATGGGTGCAAGATTTATCAGGGTGATCACTTAGTAAGTTATGTAATGTCCAATCACTGGAGTGTACACCTGAAACTAATATAATAATGTATGCAACTGTACTTGAAAATAAAAGTGATAAAATAATAATCTTCATTATTGCAGTACATGTATTGCCTTTCTAATTGAATTGCATAACTACAATAATAAGTACACCAGGCTTGAGGAGGTTTAGGAACAAATGTAGCAGAGTCTAGGTAAGCCAAGAAGCCAGCTGGAGGGGACAGGATTGGGCTGGTGTACTAGAGCACAGCCTACTACTAGTCCTGGGCAGCCATGAGCCTTGGGATCAGCCAGGGGATGAAACAGAGGGAAGCAAGAGCACCTGTTAAATGCAAATGGACTAGACAGTCTCCCCTTTAACTTGATCAAATTGACCTCTCCAAGTACTTGATACTTTCATATTCAAATGTACAGTTACACACAACAGAGTCAAATACAGAAGATAGTCAAGCCACTTTTCTTCAGATAAAGGCAGAACAACAGAAAAAAAATGGGTTGTTTTTAATAGTCAATTACCTTTAGCAAATCTCTTAATCTTTCCCTCATCCTTGGTTCTTATTAAAAAGGGGGAAGGTGTAAATTAGTACATGGCCTGCTTATTTCATTGGTCTATTGTAAGTATCAGATGGATCAATAGCTATGAAAAATACTGAAAAATTATGAAGTGCTCTATACAATAAGCAATTCTCTTTGTATTAACATGGATAACTAACTTGTCTATAATAGCTACTACAGCCCCTCAAAACTGATGATATACTTTACAGCACATTGATCTTAAAATGAGTCCTAAAATGTATTAAAGAATAAACAGAAGGAAAAGTAGGTGTTTAAGGGCACGAAATGAGAAAGACAGGGAAAATGGCTTTCTCTTGATTCTTTAATAGAAAAATATGAGGAAGAAAAACATCCCACAAATCTCCCGTTACTATATTACCTAAAGTTCAGATTCAGAAATATTACTGTAAACATCCACAATTATCTAGGCTCTTGGATAGTCCAGATATTTCTCATCTATTTCAATACCACGCGCATAATCCAAGATGACTTATTAATATCACACATGTCAATAGCAAGTTGTGGTGGAAATGAGCAAACCTGTTCCAACCATTTCAGTTCTGTTTTTATTACAGCATTTATTAAACCAGAATAAAAAAGTGGTGAAGAATGACTTGTCACACCATTTATTAGAGTTGATGGAGCATAGACAGTTTTTTTTTTTCAATAAGGCTTTACCACACTGTTATGCACCACAGTACATTATTAATGAAAAGAAATGCTTGAGACTTGCCTCAGCTTTTCCCCCAAGTCATCCTGACTTTAAATTCAAAATCAATTCTACTCTATATGGCAAAGTTTCAGCAATAAAATGTTAATTTGTTTGTTGTTTACCAAATCTTAAATTTATAATTCAAAGCAATAGTCAAGAATTCTCCACATTGTACTCAATTTAATAATCATACCTTTTCTGGAGAGGGTTCAAAGAAAGAGGCAAATAGGAAGATAAACAGGAAGATAAACAGATTGTGCCCTAGTGCATATCTGACAAGAGAATGGGATCTAATTTTCTCTCTGATTGAAAAAACACAAAGGACAGCCATGGAATGCAAATTGTGCAGTGGGTGTTTGAACTTCTCTTCCAATACCTGAGTATCCGAATGGAACTAATTCACTCTGAAAAAGGTATTAAGTAATTGAGTATGATTGTGCCAGAATGAGGGATAATCCTCAAACTGTGAAGGAAAATAAATATATTTTAGAATGACAGGGTCATCTCACTCACTCAGTAAATTCAGTCAAGCATTTTACATTCAAAAGAAATAAACCAAAAATATTAAGAAGACCTACCGCCAACAAGGAACCCTGATAGACACAAGCACCTGTGGAGAAAAACAAAGCAAGAATTAAAAGGGATGCATAGTAAACCAACTTGGCACTGCCCTGGCAGACTTACAGGAATACTGCGTCTACATGCATCATAATCAGCAAACTGCACTTTTCAAAATCTTTAAAACTTGAGCATTCTGCCCCTGGGGAAATAACCTCATAGACCAAAACAAGATTTCCTGGACACACATGAGGGGAAAGCATCATTAAAACTTAGTACTTGAGCTTTAAAATAGATGCATTTTTAATGGCATGCTATAAATACAGTGTCTGTTTTCATTTGTGATAAATCAGCAAAGCTTCCATAATCCAGTCCCAATTTACTTATCCAGGCTTGTCTGGCACTCTGTGCTTACACAGGTTCTCCATTCCAACCCAAGAGGCCAAGTTAGGATCCTGTGATAATGCTTTCATACCTCTATACCTTTACTCATCTGTGTTACCAGCAGGAGATGCATTTGGTCTATTCAAGTTCATGGAACGTGATCCCATCTCCTTCCCAAAGCTTTCCAGGCCATAGGTGTATGCCCTTTCTCCTTGGAGCTCATAGCACTTTGTGCCTGCATCATCAGTTTGTGAATTTATTCTGTGTACTTCCTTGTGCTGGCCTTGCTAAGAATACGGAACTGTTGCACCAACTCCACTACCTGTGTATATTCTCTTAGGACAGGGACTCCTTCTACTGTTTTTCCTAACTCTTACATCGTAGGCATCCATGTAGGTATCTGGTTGCTTATCTGCTTCATGCCTTTAACACAGTATGTTCCTCTTTCTGGATATTAAAACATTTTATAGGAGAGTGGTGTAGACTGTAGTAATTTGAAAAGGACTCTTCTATTGAGCTCCTGACCTCCAAGACTCTTTTCACCCTCTTTGCATTCAATTTCTTTTTCTTATGGGCTGGTTATGAACTGATACATCTTTATATTTTCCACTCATTGAGCACCAAGTTAAAAAACAACAGATGATTTGCTTCTAAATGGAAAAGAAGGCTGAATTTGGATGGGACAGCCTATATATTCTGAATAATTAGCACATCATAAAATAAATATTTTCTAAGTTTTATATTTGAAAACAATATGGAATTACAATGCTAATTTTAGAAAACATACACACATTCCCAACCAACTTTTGAACAGCACAACAGGTGTTTATTTAATCTAGAAACATGTGGGTAGTGTGCTAACAGCTACTTTCTCGGGAACTGAGGCTGCAGAGAGACTGGAACAGCAGAAGAACACCCTGACAGTGTGCCACACTTGGTGTCCAAAAAGGAAAGGACACCTTTCACTATAGCACTTGGCCTCTAATAGACCATTCATGAAGTCTCAGAAGTATTCACTTCCCAAGAAAGGACTGGTCTATCTTATCCACCAATAATGGACTTAAGAACAATCTTCAAAGAAATTGAGATGGCTATTTACACTTGGTGTTTGAATCAAAGATCTCTGTGAGCAAATTTATTGAAATAACTTTTGTGCCCTTGACATTCAAATAAGAATAACTTGAGATAAAAACCTTGAGTCCAATTGACTTATTTTTCTTTAAGAAATCCTGTTCCCAAGACTTAGTATTTCAGTCTACAGTATGTCATAAAAAAGGATATATATTCATATATGCTATGTATGCATATACAGAGTGGGGCCAAAGTAGGTTTACAGTTGTTCGTATGGAAAATAATACAATAATTTATAAGTAACAATACAAGAATAAATTTTATAAACCTACTTTTGTCCCACCCTATATATAATATAATCGTACATTGCTGAAACAAATATATATCCAAACAATTCAATTTCTAAATTAAGTGAACATATTTAATTACTTCTGATGTTTAAAAAAAATAAACGTAAAGATCATCACTGAGGTGCAATTTGACAAAATTTAACCTTGAGAATAAACAATTTATTTAACTGTTAGAATAAGACCATCCTCAAATAATTTCATTGCCCTCCTCCATAGCATTACTGTACAAAAGCCAAAACCTTTTCAAAGCTCCAAAAGAAATCAAGTATCTTCAGAAATATCCAACTACCCACATCAAAACCCATTTCTGGCAGTTTTAGATGGACATTATAAACTCACTGTAACATAAAAAAATAAAACAGCACTGAGTGTATGGTAACACATACATACTTGGTTAAACCAAACATCTGCTAGAGACTCAAGTAAAAAACGGTGTGTAACTACTGGTAAATTCTAGCATTAGGAAAGGGAAATAACTCAATTTGGGTCACTCCATGATGTACAACTCCAAAAGAAATAAGCTTTGCCCTCTGAGGGCTTTCCTAAAACAGACCAGCTCTACCCAGAAGGCAGCTGCACAAATGACTCTCCATTAACACAGCTTCCAAAATCTAATTTCTATTCTCTAGAGAAAATAAAGCATCCCAGTGATGCCCAGTCCTAACCAGCATTTATCACCACCCATGGCCAGATGCAGTCCTCCAAGCAAGCATATTTCTCCCACACTAGCACACACTTCACACCCAGCAGCACATGAGGTCGGGAGGTTTGCTGGCGCTGGCTGCTGGGGGCAGCTTCGGGTTCTAACCTAGAGCAGAGGCCTTTTCAATCATTCATCAACTCATATAATATGGAAAACAAAACTACTCACTCCACTCATCACTTTTTTTCTTAAGGAGTGTACTGGAATTATTGCAGCTCTATCAGAGGTTTAAATTGATGACTTTATTTGAACTTTAAAGGAAACTCCTCAAGGTAAATTCTGATAGGTGGTTAGCATCTAGGAGGAGAAACAGACCTTCTTCAAGGGAAAGCAGGAAAAACCAGACAACAGGAGCTGGAGTTCTCTGACCAAGAACTTTGCCAGTTTCAGGGCACCAAATACAGTGAAGATGCTAGCTAATTTCACTTCTAACAGCCTGTGAGAAAGTACATGAAGTTTTACAGAGTGAAGTGATCATATGCACCAAGAGGGAAGCTGAACTCCTGAGACCTTCCTCCCAGGTGGTTGACTCCTTTCTTGCAGGTTACAGTCCAAATGTTACTTCATATTCATTTAAGTAAGTAAATGTCTGCTTTTAAGCCCTTTTGCTCATTATAATGTACTCCTAGATAGAATCTAAAGTGTACCTGGTAAACTAAGTAAATTAGAGAGGCTAAAACCAAGGGCTGCAAATGTCAGCCCCATTAGTTCAAAGGAATCGTGACAGATAGGACCAGGAGATATGAAGAGATTTGGAGAGCACAGTATCTCAAAAACATGACTCATTAGGAACAAGCAGCCGCAAGTTGCCATTTAAATGTTCGAGCTTTATGTTGTGCTATAATTCAGCATATGGCTTGTACACTGTGGAACAGTTAAAGCAGAACCACTTTCTGGACTGACAGGACAGCTCACATCCTGATTATTGTCAATCAGGACAGACCAACTAATAAAGTAGTTAAAATGAAAATGGGCCAACTGCTTTTTAACTACTCTAAGATTTGGCACATGGCTCTAACTTTGCCATGTGGAAGTCCCTCCCCTCTCCTGAACCATGTGGTGGAGAGCTTTACGACTACTTGTGCCTAAGTAAAATTGAGTGATACCGCCACTCAAGTCCATAACAGTGAATAAAGATAGCTGTGCCCTCACTAAATAATGTATATGCAGTGGGTAACACCCAAAATCCAATCCCCAGAGAAGAAATGTCATATGATAGAATTAAGACCCTATGACAATACACTTCTTTATTTCCACTAGCAGGTAGCTACCAAAGCCAAAAAAATGCAAAGTTGCAATGATTCAATATTGGGAAACCCACCAAGGACCAATATTCATGTAACTCTACTGCTACTTTATGGTATTAACGATTTCTGGATATTTAAACTCCTAAGGGCAGGTATTATTATTTTATGTCTGTATCACCCTAACAGAATAACCTGACACATAAGCTCTCAACAAAGATTTGTGGAATAAAAGAATGAAGAGATAGACTATTGAGATAGACTACTTTTCCCAGCCAAAGTCTTCTATTCCTTAATATTAAGTTTTAAGCATTGAGTCTTACAGAGAAGGAACTCTGCAGCCAAGAGTGGAACCAAATATGCTGACACATCGTTAAATAAAACACACTATCAACTGATCCTCTTCAGTGTATTCTGTTAATGACATTTAAAGCAAATGCCTGGAAGGCTGTGGGATTGAAGAAAGTCACATGGAGAGTGATGGGACATAGGCTAGAACTCAGTTCTCTTAACCTCTAATTCAACAGTCTTTTCCTATTCCCAAGTCAACATGTTCCATCTGGTGTAAGTTCACAGGACTTTCACGTCAATATAACTCAAGATGGGCTTCTCCAGGAAATGCCATGGCAGAACTTGTCTGATTCAGAAAGCAGCCATGTTTGCTAGAAGTTTCTCTGTAACGTCTTAATTTTATAAAGTTCTCAAATCATAGTAGTTTGTCAGTGTGGCAATATAAGACAATGTAAATTTTCACTGCCAATAATCCATCTTTCTTTTGATAATTAAAATAAAATTCAGAATGAGAAAGTTGCAACTAACCACAAAATAAGACAGCAAATACTGATTCCTTCTCCCCTATGCTGGATGATTAGCAAAAGTATTTTAGAGCTATCACTTGTCCAACTTCTGCATTTGGTAAATAATCCAAAGAAGTTAGGTGATTCATTAACGGTCATAGAGCAGCTCATCGTGGAAGCCAGTCCATCTTAATTCAAAAGAATGTGATTTGGCAATACTCATTTATCTGACCGATATTTTTTAGCACCTATTGTATAGTAGGAGCTGAGCTGGAGATATAAGAATAACTAGGACCCATCGTAAGCCCTCACTGAGTGCATAGCTAAGTGAGGAAGACAGAAACCAGACCTTTATCAATAATAATTGTAAAATGATTAACTGGTTTACTAGAGGCATGTATGACATGCTCTCTGTGCACTGAGAAGAAAACAATTAAGTTCTGCCATGTCCTGGTCAGCAAAAGTGTCACAGAGTAGGTCACACCAAGAGAAGCACACATGTGAATGCTTCTTTTCCATTTTTAAAAATCATTGCCAAGGATAATAAGAAAAACTTGAGGAAATATCTAAGACACTTAAGCTTTCCACCCTTGCTCTCAATGCTCTTATTTTTTAGAGAAAAGAAAAAAAAAAAACACCCTGAAACACCCAAATCAAAGGTCTCATCTGATGCCACCTGATTTTTTTGCCTGTAGAACCAATGTCACTTAAATTAATTAAATGAGATAAAGTATGTAAAGTGCTTACTTAGCATAGTGTCAGGCAAATAATAGGTGCTCAATAAATGTCCATATTCATTCATTATTCGATAAGCATCATTATGACCTGGATGGAAACTCTCAGACATCTAAATCCAATTTGTAAAATGATTCTAGAATGCTCTGAAGGTGGGGTGAAACACTAAGCAGCAGTTTCCATACACGCAATGTTTGGAGGAATAGCGCCCCTTGCGCTCTGCACTCCTCCTCCCCCATCAAAAGACTGGAGTTTCTTAAAGTTTGCCCAATATATCAACCAGTCTTCCAAAGAGTGAACCCTGCAGGCTCTTAATAATAATGGCTTTTGTAATTCAAGAGATTTGGTTTTGTAAAACTGCTTCATTCCAACTGCCCCCTGGTGAGCTATCTGGGAAATATAGCACGTTTTCCGCGCTGCTGGGATATGACACTGAATAAGAAACCCACAACCAAGTGAAAACGTAATTTTTTCTAAGTCTCAACTTCAGATTTGGGTGGCCTGGATGGAATCTTCCATCTGGTTTATTATCATAATTAAGCCTATAAGTTTTATTTTTTTAAGTATGCACACACACGCACATATACACTAAAGACATGTTTCTACAGGTTATGCCCTGTTTGAAGGAAGGCTGCACAGGCCCCAGACATGCTTTGCGCGGGGAGAGAACACATTTGACATACTTCCCGGGAGGGTGCGGGCAGGCAGCGCCTTTACCCATGGGCAAGTCCCCTCTGCCGTGCGGTGGATTTCCACGGCTGTAACACTTTCTCCCGGGAAACTAGCAAAGAAAAGGCAGCTGCCCTGGTGGCTGCAGGTCGTGGACCCAAGGCAGGGCTTTGTCTTCCCGGGGTCCTGCCGCCGTCCTCAGTCCCGCGCCGGGCTCTGCACTGGAGAGCCGCCCTCACCCCGCACCAGGGCGAAGGAGGCGCCGCGCCCCGCCCCGCCCGGCTCCGCGCCCGCTGCCGCCGCGGAGGCTGCGGCTCTGATTCGCGGCGGAGCAGGTGAACTCTTCTTCCCGCAGCTGGATGAATAATGAATGGAGTCGAGAAGGGAAGCCGGGTGCTGTGGATTAAGCCGTCTTCCTCCCAGCCCGCCGGCTCCCTTCCCCCTCCCTAAGCGCTAGCTTGGCGACTTTCCCGGCTCCTCGGAGCAGGTGGGAGCTCGAGGCGCCTCGCGTCTCCGGGCCCGCCATCCCATGACCCCCCAAATCTTGATTTACTTATTGATTCATTTATTTCCCTGCACCCAGATTGCTTTTGCTATCATGGCGACAATTCCCACAGTCTCCTTCTTTCTCTCCCCCAGCTCCGAGGTTTTCCACGTAGGTTTGAGCTGGGAGGAAAACTGGGAGGCAGAGGGCGAAGTAAGAGAATGAAGCTAAAGTTATTAACCACTTGTTTTCCTGGCAGGCAGGCTCCTGCCTCTCTGCACTGGGGAGGTTTCTTTCAGTGCCATTGAATTGCCTACGTCCAGAACACGCTCTAACCAGCTAGTTATCAAATCTTCACTGGGACGAGGAGGGCGGGAGAGCGACAGGAGCTTTAAGTTGCCGATTGTATGTTTCATAGAAGCAGAAAGACGTATTTTTACACAGGTAAGAGCAATTGCTCGCTCCGCACCTACGCTCCATGTAGTTGCTTTCCACTGGGGGCAACGGGGAAGTGGGGGGGGGGGGGAATCCAGTTTCAGAGATTTCACCTCAACTGAGCACCACCCACCTAAATGCACTTAGGGCAGAGAGGGAGGCAGGAGACCCGCTTGTGATCCAAATGCAAAACAACCAAGAGAAGTCTCAGAAAAAGCCCACTCCAGTTCCACTCCCACCCACTCATCCCAAAAAACTTCCATCCGACCCACAATGCCATAAACCCGCTAGGTTTTTTTAAACAGTACGGACACACACACACACACACACACACACACACACACACAGCACCGCTCTCTCACCTTCAGAATGATGAGGCAATACTGCAAATTCCGCCAATGCCAGGACCACCCCGAGCCACACTTTGAAGACACCCATCGCCGCCTCGGCACCCACGATGGAGAAGCCCAGCCTTCAGCATCCAAGAACCTGCTCTCAGCCAAAACGCTGGCTTCGGCGCCCCGAACCCGGGCGCACCGAGAGCGGGAGGCGGCGGGGGTTACCTCCTGGAAAATGAGGCGATGCACTGGCCGGGAGCTACACTCACATCAGCCCGGGAGAAGCCGGGGTGAGCGGGGAATTCAATTCACTCACTGCCCAGCTCTCCAGCAAAGCAAGACGCCAACGTGGGCTGTGCTTGGAGGAGGCAGAGCGCAGTTCTCCGTGGCGTTTCGCCGGAAAGTTGCGGGTCACCGGCTGATCGGATCTTCCAGCATTTCCCTCAGGCCAGACCCTTCCACTCCGGGATCCCGCACTGTGGAGATCCCCGCGCCGGTTTGTCTGTAGCAGCTTTTGAAAGTTCGCTTGACACTCTACGCCGGCGCTGCGTCGGCAGAGGGGGTCGCCAGAAGCCGGAAAGACCCACCCACCCCTCCGCGTGCCACTGGGCTCCACGGACCTCGGCCGCCGGGGGCCGCTCGCAGGAAACTTTCTGCTGCGCTTCGAGCTGCTCCCGGGACTCGTCCGCGCTGCAGCCGCACGGCACCGCCTCGGGCTGCGCTCCCTGCAGCAGAAGGTTCTAAAGCTTCCGAGCAAAGACCCGGGCGGCGGCGCGGGGGGCGCTGCTGCTACTTTGCTCGCGCCGACCCCCCCGCCGGGTTGAGGAGGGCTGCGGCGGCGCGGCTTGCTCCACGCCAGCAGCCACCTCCGCACTGAACGCCGCGGAGCTGGGCTGCGGGGTCGAGTTGTGATTACGGGAGTGGAGGAGGAGCCATCATTTTAAATGCACGGAGAAAAGAGCTACAGGGGCTGGAAAGAAGACCCGAACTCAATGCCACTCGTACCAGAGAGCCCGGAAACGCACAAAATAAGGCCCCCTCTGGCTCCCCGCGTTTAAAATACACGCTCCGCCTTCCCCCGCCCCCCTCCCCGCTTTCCTTTCTGCCTTGCTCGGTGTGAAAATGGACCCAGGGAGTCGGAGCTTTGGCAAAGATTCCAGAGAGTCACGTGGGGAAGGGGAAAAGCTGGGAGGGGGATGGTGAGGGGAGGCCGAGAGAGCAACCTGATCCCCGTATTCGTTCTGCTGGAGTTCAGATTGCCTTTGTCTGGAGCGGGATCAAAAGTGGTCACACCAGGAAGGGGTGGGGGGGAAGATGGCGTGGTCTTTGCTCAGGCACAGCTGATGGCCTGCAAACCAGGTCCACACCCCTCACTTAGGGAGAGACCCATTCCAGAGTGGGGTGTGCCCACATTCAAAGACCCTGGCGCTGCCCTCATCCCACACCCGCCACTCCTGCTGCACTAAATGCGAGAGACGGACCTGATCCCTCTTCCTCGCTCTGGGACCCTCGGGTCTTCGAATCGTGGGTTTATCCAGCAGCCTGGGAGGATCTAGGTGTGTGTGTCCTAGTGGGGCTTCCCACCACGAATGCACCTTTACCCCTCCTGGACACCGTCTCGGCGCAGGGGCTCCAGCCACGCCCCGAAATGCCAATGACTGGGAAGTAAATGTCAGGGGACTTAGTGCGCACTTACAGAGCAGAAGCCTTGATTCCCAGTCAGGACTGAGTAATGGCAGCTGTGGGTGTTTGTTTGTTTGTTTGTTTGTTTGTTTGTTTGTTTGTTTGTTGGACCAAATAAAAATAGCTGGTCTAAGGTTGAATAAGCATTCTATAAGATGAGAATAGTTGCATCTGAGAGATGCTGGCTGGCTTCTGAATGGCACATCCTGTGTCCCTCAGTTGACCTGAGATGGCAAGTTTGTCCAAGGAGTAGAGTTTGTCCAAGCATTGAAAGACAAGAGGTGAAACAAGGCGGGATCCCACTGTTTAACTCATTAAGTTATAACTGACAGCACTGATTTTTGAGTACTGAGAGGACCCAGGGGTTGTGCAATGGCTCTCAGTTTCTCCTGGGCTGTGGCGGTCTCAGGGACAGGGGCTGTTTATCAGCTTTGTATGTCTAAAGCACATAGTAGATGCTCATTAAAAGTCTGTTGAAAGAATGGACTGAGCAAAATAGTAAGTCCCTTAGAGCAGTGGCCATGTCAAGTGGGGTTGGATGTCTTAAACCCCCCAAAAAGGATCCCCCCTCTTTTACTTAGAAAGTTGACATTTTCTCAATTCCTTGTAAAGTGCAGTAAAAACAGCTTCAGCTTCAACACACTCTGTCAACCACGTCACCACCTCTATTCTCTCCTTATAGAAATTTTGTAGTCACCACTGACTTGGGAGTAACTTAGACAATTTGTTCTGTGAAGAATCAATTTGATTTTATTCTTTTAAAATTCTACAATCATGGCACTCGAATTACTCTCAATAAGACATCTGTTATTTTTATGCTAAATGCAAATATGTTACTTTTGAAAAAGGAAAGGAAATGAAAGGAGGGAAAGGAGGGGGAGAGAATCACACTATCAAGTTTCCCTGAATGTATCATATGCTATATTTATGTATAACATCCCCCCTCTACCACCAGCCTAGCACAGGGACATGCACTGGCTCACTCGAATCATCCTCCCTTTACCCTAATTATGTAGAGAGCTAGCTGGTACCCCAGAGTCCCTGTGCCGAGATCCTTAGATGGCCAAATGGTTGAAAGGATTGACCAATAATTCAGTAATATTAGGCATATCTAGTGCTCTTTTGGCCATTTAAATTGAGATATTAGAAAAAGAATTATATTTGCATAACCTATTTCAATATGATGGAAGTTTAGTAAGCATTTTATAGGTATGCAACTACTCATAACTAGCTTATCTCTCTATAAGCTAACCTCTGCCTATGAGTACATTGTTTCTACAACCAATGCTTCCAGTGACAGGGAGCTGGCAGTTCACTAGCCAGAGATTTTTTGGGTCTATGTCATCAGTACTCTTCATTCAGATGTCTGGATTCCACAACTTCTCTTAATATGTCCCACAATATCTCCTTGGCTTAGCCCTGCTGTCATTTATTGACATTTCCCTGACCCTTTGCTGTCTGTCTTGAGGGACTGATTTATCAATTCCTGCTGTAAATGATAGTGATAACAGCTAACACATATTGGATACTTTGTTCCTGACACTGTATGCTTTCCAATTGAATCCTCCAGTAGTCTTGAGGTAGGTACTATTATTATTTCCATTTATAGGAGAAATAATTGATGTCCAGAGAGTTAAGTAATCTGTCCAAAATCAGACAGCTAATAAATGACAAAGCGTATTAATTACAGCAAGCAATTCTAGCTGCAATAATAGGTAAACCCCCCAAAATGCAGTGTCTTAAAACAACAAAAGTTTATTTCTCACTTACATCCTGGCCCCTGGCCATAGGTGGCCCATGACACTGATGACTTCTTGTTGCTAGGCTCTCGTGGAACACTTGCACTTGCTTCTGCATCAGGCAAGAGAGCAATAAAGGTATTGCAGTCCCTAAGGGCCTCAGCCTTTCTCTCAGAGAATGTGGCAAGAATAAGTCACATCACCCCAAGCTGACAGCAAGAAGGGCGGGGCCCACAAGGGAACACGTGGATATTTAGTGAGCACTAACTGGACTGCTCCACTCCAGAGCCCATGCTCTCAACTCTCTTAACTCTCCTTAGCTACACTAGCTTGCTTTCAGCAAAGCCCCAGGTGGAACCTTCCCTACAAACACTTAGGCTTTGCTAATCTTTGTTGCAGATGCTCTACTGTTTCTCCGGCCTGTCTTTACTCCTCTTTCCTGTTCTTCTGCTTTGCTCTCCTTTCCCCTGCTCCCTCCTGACCCCTCTCCTGGCTTCTCACTGTCTTCTTTCTGCACAACCCACTCTAAGTATTGAGTCTTACATCTTTCTTCTTGTATGTGCCTTCTCTGATCTCCTTTCACCTGCTCTGGCAGTGTTCCTGCAATATTAGTACATTTTTTCTGGTTTGTCACTTTCAGCATGTGACAATATTTGTTGCTTTCTTTTCTGCTTCAAGTATTATATCAAAGAGAATAGTCAAATAAAGCAGAGTATAAACTTATGGGCTCTGCTATAATCTAACCCCTCCACAAGGATATCCATAGCAAATACATTCTGACATTTTTCTGTGCTTAACAAATATAACTATTTTTATAAAAATAGAGTCAGAGTTTACATGCTACTTTGTAACCTGCCTTTTTTCTCCCACTGAACAAAATAGCTTAGGCCACAAGTTTCTAAGCCAAATCACATTGATCTACCTCATTCTTAAGTGCTGCTTGGGTTTACAGTGTATGGATATGTCTTTACATATTTAGCCAACACTCTTTTGAAGAACATTTAGGTTGTTTTCGATTTATTGCTGTTATAAATAATACAGCACTAAAACGTCTTTATAAAGGTTCTTTGTGCACTTACCTAATTATTTCCCTGGGATAAACTTTTGTAGGTAAAATTGTTGGGTCAAAGGCATGCATATTTTTCATTTTCATACCATCATTTAATCTTTTAAAATTCAAAAGGTAAAATAGTATTTTGCTTAACACCATTTATTCACTTTGTTACCTCAGGCATATTAACCTCCCTGAACCCCCGATTCCCTGTCTATGAAATGGACATTATATTAGTGCCGACCTTACAGGACGTTAGTTTGCATTAAATAAGATAAAAGTGTTTAGTACCATACCTGACACAAGTTAGCCACTTCACAGATGTTAGACAAGTGAAATACAGATATTTTTTAAATCTGCATTCCTTCGCTCCTTAGTAAGGTAAAACTTTTTCTTATACTTATTGTATTTCTGTGTGTGTGTGTGTGTGTGTGTGTGTGTGTGTGTGTAAATAGGGTTTTTTATATTATGTAGAATTATAAGGTGTCTATATATATTAATCCTTTTCTATGAATGTGGACATTGCTTTACATAAAGGGGGTGGCCATCGACCATTTGTTTTTGTGGGAAATGATAGTTCCCCCAGTAGTGTCACTGGAAGAACATGCAAGAACAAAATCAAGAAAAAAAAGGCTTTTTATCTAAAACTCTTTTCCTGGGATAAAATAAAGAAAAAAACCCCCAAGTTTTTGTTTGTTTATTTGTTTCCTTGTTTTATCTTCCCCACTGGGGGCATCCACCCAACTCTTGCACACTGGTTCAGTCATCGCAGTTGTGGCAAGCTGGGGTCTTTTCTCACCGGTAGTGCCCCTGCTAACCAGTTGTTAGGATTGTTACTGCTACCCCTGTTCCTACCATAACAACACAGCAGAAAACCAAACATCAGAGGCCACTGAAAATGCCAAATGGTCACAGCAGCCAATAAAGGAAAGCAGCCAGGTCATCTCAGCACAGTTAATCAATTTCTCTTCTGCACAGATCACACTGGCTTTTGTTTTGCAAATAAAAGTCCTATAGTACTGGACCTGATTGATCCTGCACTTTACTAGTACATACTTCTAGATGTTTTTACAAAAACTTTATTTGCTGTTCGCTCTGTATCACCAATTACCTTCTAGTTACACCTCGACCACCTTGAATAACCTAATTAGGTAATCAGTACTGGTCATAAATACAACGCAGTCATAGCAATTAGAAAAAAATATGGAAAACTTTATAGGAAACTTTCTTTTACTTTTACTAATCACTCAAATCCTCGTGCTGAGCTGTATATTACCATTTGTGTTATTTCTACTGAAAGAACTGAGAGGAGACCATGTATAAAGAGAAGAGGTGAGAGAAAGGCAACAGGAATTCCAACTATTTTTGCTTTTGCTTCAGAAAAGAAGGTATTCTAAAACAGACACCATCTCTGCCCCTACTCCAATTTAAACAAAGAAATATTTTGAACAACTTGCAACACAGAATATGTTGAGCAAATTGTGATTTCCCCATAAAATGAAATATTATAGAGAGATAAAAATGATACTTTAACATATATTTATTGACATGGAAAGATGTTTGTAAGATATTATTGGGTGAAAAGCATAGGTTATAAGATAATATAATGTTCCCAAGATTTTGCTTAGACATATGTACCTTCATACATTTATACACATATCCATACATACATATCTCAAAGGATATACACCAAATATCATCTCTGAGATTCCAGGTGATTTTAATTTCTCTTTTTAGCTCATCTATATTTTCTCATTCTTCTACATAGAATACATATTTAATTGCACACTGTGAAATTATATTGGAGGCATTTTCAAATAACGGAATCAGCAAATTCAAACTGGCTTAAACTGTACATGGCATTTATTGTCCATCATAACTAGAATCTAAGGCTAACCTTAGAAGACCTTCAGATTGAGTTTAATTTAGTACTTTAATGATGTCATAAAGGACCTGAATTTGTTCTTTCTCTCCGATCTGCCTTTGTTATAGACATTACTAGTACTCACCAGCATTTCCAGGATACATGGGATATCACATTTTCCCAGTCCTCTCACAGCTGGATGAGGCCGTGTAATTAGATCTTGACCTGCACCGTCCAATACAGTAGCCACTGTCCACATGTGGCTATTGAACTCTGGAAAGGTGGCTAGTCCAAACTGAGATGTATTGCAAGTGTAAAATGGACATCAGATTTCAAAGACTTAGTACACATAAAAAGAGAATGTAAACTATATAGTTAATTTTTTATATTAATTACCTGTTAAATGATATTATTTTGAATATATTGTGTTAAATAAAATATGTTAGTAAAACTAACTCTGCCTGTTTCTTTTTGCTTTTTAAAATGTGGATACTAGAAAATTAGGTTTGCATATGTCCACGACACATCTATGAGAATGACTTAAAAAAAAGATAGCATCAAACACTGTCAAGCAGAACAACTGAAACTCTCATGTGTTTTGTTGGTGTTAATGCCAAATGGTGCAGACACTCCAGAAAACAGTTTGGCAGTTTCTTATAAAGTTAAACATGAAGTTACCATATGGCATAGCCATCCCACTCCTAAATATTTACCCAAGGGAAATGAAGACTTATGTTCACATAAAAACCTGTACATGAATGTTTACATTGGCTTTGTTAGTCACCAAAACCCAGGAACAACCCAAATGTCCTTCATCTGGGAAATGAATAAACAAACTGCTGTATACTCATGCAATGGAATACTACTCAGCAACAAAAACGAACAGACTACTGATACACACCACAGCACACACGAATCTCAGATGCATTATGATAAGGGAAAAAAGCCAGACTCAAAAAACTACATGCTCTTATTCCATTTATGTGACATCCTTGAATGGCAAAACTGTAAGCTCAGAAAACAGATCAGAGGTTGTCAGAGGCAGAGGGTAGGAGGGGGTTGACTACAAAGGGCACAGGGTCATTTTGGAGAAGATGGAACTGTTCTAAAACTTGCTTGAAATGGTAATTACATGACTGTGTGTTTGTGGAAACTCGCAGAACTGTACACTAAAATGGGTAAACCTTACTGTATATAAATTATACTCTAATTTAAGGCATGGAAAACAGCCCTGGCCAGTTTGGCTCAGCGGTTAGAGCGTTGGCCTGTGGTCCAGGGAGACCCGGGTTCGGTTCCCGCTAAGGGCACGTACCTCGGTTGCAGTTTGTCCCGGCCCTGGTTGTTGGGTTGTGAGGGAGGCAGCCACTCGATGTGTCCCTTTCACGTTGATGTTTCGCTCTCTCTCTCTCTTCCTCTCTCTCCCTCCCACTCTATCTGAACAAAAAATGGAAAAATGTCCTCGGGTGAGGATAAAATAAATAAATAAAGCATGGAAAACAAACAAATCTTAGCAAACAAGCATTACCTCCAAATCTGGTAATAACAACAATAATACAGTTAGTGGAAAATTTACACATAACATTATATTCCTGTCGGAGAGCACTGTTTTAGACAATGGGCTATGATACTTTGAGGCCAAAATAACTACAGCAACGCTCCCTTCCCCTGCTTCCATGAGTCTAAAGCTTCTGGTGGCAGCATAATGAGATGGTGAACCCTCAACAAGCCCAAGTCCCTGAGTGACTATTTAGAACAGAGGCCTCTGCCAACATTCATTGGACAGATGATGTGAGACGTAAACTTTATTTTGTTAAGCAACAGAGATTTGGGGATTGTTTGTTACTTCAGCATAAGCTAGCCTATCCTGAAGAATATTGCCAATCACTATGTCAGCTTCACCTTCCACTGAGATCATACTTTTAGATACAAAATAACTGCCAGCAATTCTCAGAGCCACATGCGTTTATTAGTCCAATCTACAGAGGGTTAATGCAAAGCTAACTTAAAAAAGGAAGGAATCTACTGTCTTGTGCACCCCCAGCAAACATTTCCTTGTGTTTCATTGGCCCACATTCTCTCCCATGCTCAGCCCTGGATCAACACATTTGACAGAGTATGAGATTTCATGAACCACCTAAGACCTGAGTCATCAAAAATGCCCCACCCCTACAGTCAGGAGTATAGTTAACTTCCCCCCAAATTAGGGTGACTAATTGGTTGTCCAAACCAAGATGCTTTAGAGAGTAACAGAGAATGTATTAATAATCGTGCCAGGATAGCAGACACAAACCTGAGCTCCCAAAGTACACGGCTTCCTAGGGAACCTGAATGGAAAGTTAGTAGCTAGTAAGAGAAAGTGGAGTGGATATTGGGGAGATAAACACGATGACCATTTTAAAAAATATTTTAAACTACCTACATACCTACTTGTCTTAGTCCATTCAGGCTGCTATAATGAAATACCATAGACTGGGCAGCTTATAAACAACAGAAATTTATTGTTCTCATTTCTGGAGGCTGAAAGTCCAAGATGAAGACACAGGCAGATTCAGGGTCTGGTGACAGCCTGCTTTCTGGTTGATAGATGGCTGCCTTTTTGCTGTGTCTTCACATGGCAGAAGGGGTGAGGGAGCTCTCTGGGGTCTTTTTGATAAAAGCACTAAACCTACTCACGAGGGCTTCAACCTCATGATCTAATCACCTCACAAAGGCCCCACCTCCAAATGCCATCACACTGGGAATTAGGTTTAAACACATGAATTTAGGGGGATACTAGCATTCAGTCCATAGCACCTACAAAGAAAACAAAGAGTCCCTGAGGTAGTACTCTCCATGAGGGAAAACTCGGCGGACTGCAAAACTTGCTTCTGAATCCAGCCTGTTGTCAAGATATTCTTTCCCAGGTAACACAAGACAATCAACATGAGAGAGCTCAAGCCTGCTGACGTGCCCTGGGCTGCACCCTATCCCAAGGCTTTTTAAAGACCTCAGAGCAGAAATGACAAACAACACCTTCTCGGTAGTAAAATCATGACTTTGAGATTATTTTCAGTGCAATCCAAAGATACTGGCCTCTACAAACCAGGGAATGCAAAACTGGATTATCTCACTGAGCCCAGTAAGTAACACTTATGATGCAGTCTAAGTTCTAAGACTAACTGGTTGACTGCCTTTAGACAAGTCATTAATAGATGAGATGTTCTTCCAAGTCCTCATCTATAGGAGGGAGATAATTTTTGGGATCCACTTATTAAACTGGGTTGTTTTGAGGCTCAGATTAAGAAAATGGATATGAAAATCTTTTGAAATAGAGCACTATACAAGTGCAAAGTATTATTATTAAGAACTTTCAGCTAGGTCAGGTATTTTTATGTGCAAGGCAGTTTTAAGGCTATGAATAATCATTCCGTAGTAATTGGATATGTAAATGCTCTCAGAGGTCTATTTCAGCAGGCTATTCAGATAAATCAAAACTGATGATGATGATGTTGATGATGACATGATGATATTTCTCTAATCGTGAATGAGAAGCAGAGAGCAAAGATAATGATCTCACACCTTGATCCATGGAAAAAGACTAAGTACCTTTTAGCATCTTCATTTGTTAAAGATTCCCAGTAATGATATAATCAGAGCTGCAACTTTTACTATCAATGGGAGTCTGGTATGTTTGCTCATACTAATCCATTAGCATTTAATTTTGCTGTTTTTCTCTTGTATCCTGTGACTACCTAGTAACAGCTGAGCTGCAGTATGTCTGGCTTTGATGCCTCTAGAGCGATTCAATCTTAAAATGAGTGTGGACTTTGAAAAGACAGGGAAGAACTGGCCGTGGTTCTCAGGGGAGTCCCTTGGCAGACAGGCAGTCCTGACCTGCTGTCATTTTTAGGAGGTTATAGAGTTGAGAAATATTTCCCTTGTGGGTACAGGACAAAAAGAAGGTGGGGAAGCAAACAGTGAAGAGCCATGACCCTGTGTCCCTTCACATCTTGTTTAGAACCAAAAAATATAAAGCATTTGAAAGTGCCTCAGAGATGGGAGAAATGTCCGTATCTCCTTGAGATGACTCCTTCTTGTCAGCTTCATCCTCCTCCTTCAGAATCCACTGTTATGCTGCTTCTCACCAAATCGTATCAACGTAGATCTGAATCAATGACGCATCAAATGTAGTATCAGTATAGAAAATTTAACTTGCAATGAATACAGCCAAAGCTTTTTATAAAAATGTAAAGATATGTACTGTCTTAATTTACATATGATGCTACAAAGAAGAGAGCTCACTCTAATAAGTAAGGGGAAAGAGTTGCGTAAAATGCAATTAATTTCATGGATATCCGAGAACAGAATGTGACTTAGTATGGCCAGAACATCATGATATTTTTGTATTCTCCCGTTCATAGAAAAAAAAATTACAAATAAAAGCTTTCTACTCTGATTTTCTCAAATGTTTTTGAAAAAGAGGGCAATTGTTTTCATCCACAATTGTCCTTAGACGTCTTCTTTTAATCTGAATGTATTAAAGGACTTACAATAAGCTTTGAATGGAAAGTTGTTTACATGATGCTATTTTACATACACCATTGAAAATAACCTCAGTCATTTTAATTTTCATTATAAATGTGGTGATTTCATAGTGGCTACCTATGTCAGTTAAAGATAAAATAATACTCTGATGAATAGACACATCAATTAGTATTATTTATGGCATAAAGTCTACCCAGAGTAATGCTTCTAACTGGAACAGCTACAGAGGTCCCCAGCTAGCCTGCCTGCCTAGTGGCCGTGTGATTAGAAGGAATCTCACCTATGGGCATTTATCCACAGAGCTCAATAGTTAACTTACCTTCTGGCATCCCCAAACACACATACTCATCCAGGAAAGAAGCAACTAAAGTTTGCTGAAGAAATACATATCATCTACCTGTACTAGACAACCTGGTCCTGGCATAAATAGGAATGAACAACCAAAATCAAAACACATTTGAGAAAAGAGCCACAGCTTGAAGTAGAAATATAAAAATGAACAAACAAAACAACTAATCCCTGAGTAAAAAGACATCATGCAAGAAACAAGAAAACTTAAAAAAAAGAATAAAAAAAGAATTTATATCCTCAGAGTTATTTGAAAGGACAGTATTTCTGAAAAACAAGCACTGGACACTATGAAAAAGAGCAATTAAAAACATAGAAGAGCCCTGGCCGGTTTGGCTCAGCGGTTAGAGCTCCAGCCTGCAGTCCAAAGAGACCCGGGTTCCGTTCCCGCTAAGGGCACGTATCTCGGTTGCAGTTTGTCCCCGGCCCTGGTTGGGTTGTGCGGGTGGCAGCCACTCGATGTGTCCCTTTCACGTCGATGTTTCTCTCTCTCTCTCTCTTCCTCTCTCTCCCTCCCACTCTATCTGAACAAAAAATGGAAAAATGTCCTCAGGTGAGGATAAAAAAAAAAAAAACATAGAAGAGTTTTTGGAAAACAAAGATATGATTTCCAAAATAAGAACAACTTCATAGAAGTTCTGAATAATAAAACATACATAGCTGCAAACTTGAATCAGTAGCCTGAAGGAACAAACAGGATATTTTCAAAACTTAGAGCGATAAAATATAATATAGCTCCAGGAGACCCAGTATCTGTCTAATAAGAGTTCTCAATGGAGGAAACAGAAAAACATAAGGAAAATAGTAGTAAAAGAAACAATAGTTACTCGTGCTGAGACTTGGAAGCCTGAGCACATATCCTACTCTCCCCTGACTAATAGTGAGATAAACAGCTGATGCAGA
Organism: Tadarida brasiliensis; assembly: GCA_030848825.1. Taxonomy (NCBI): domain Eukaryota; kingdom Metazoa; phylum Chordata; class Mammalia; order Chiroptera; family Molossidae; genus Tadarida; species Tadarida brasiliensis. The sequence continues at coordinate 54,918,859 of CM061257.1, read as the reverse complement.
GAGGGCCTTGGGCCTTGGAAGATAGTGTGGCCCACTTAGGATTTCATGTCTCTACCAGAGTCCGGTGGTTCAGCAGGAGCTGTTTTTTCAAAACAAACAAACAAACAAAAATGGCAGTCATCTGCCCTGAGGGCAGAGTCTAGCTGTAGAATGCCGAAGGCCTGCGTTTTGGTTCCACTGCGGTCGTTTGTCATGAACACCACAGAGCATCATTCCCACCACTTACCTCAATATAATGGTCTGCTGGGCCCTTTGGGCCAAGCAGCTGGCCTGCTTACTTTGCCACAGGGTCCTGCTGTAGAACTCTTTCTTGCTGGGCATCCTACTTTATGATGGCAGTCTTCTGTGTTGCCCAGTACAGGGGTTGGAGCAGTATTCCCAGATGCAGAGTCTGCTGCCTCCAAACCCCAAAGAGGCCTAGCAGGCATTGTATTTCCTTTTTCATGGAGGAAGTAGCAAGATGCAATCATTTGTCTTTCATCTTGAAGGGATATCCTCACACACCCATGACTACCGAACTGCTGAAGTTTTTGCCAAGGTGATAGACTCTTGAATCTTCGTAGGGTTTATCTTCCACCATCAGGCACAGAGGTGTCTTTCCAAGGCCTCCAGTGTGCTAGTTACTTTTTGCTCCTCTGACCCTATTAGAATAATATCTTTGATGTAGCGAATCAGTTTTGGGGGAAGTGCACATAGTACATCTCTTCAGACTATATTATGATATTAATAGAAGGTGGTAAATTTAACAGCCCTGGGAAAAACTGCAAATATGTGCTGTTGCCCATTCCATGTGAATGTATTTTTTCTGATCAGAATGGAAAGGGATGCTTTTGCCAACTCAGGGGCCGCATTCCATGTACCTGAGGCCACTTTAATCTACTAGCAAATTTACATTTGACACAGCAGCAGCAACTGGGGCTACTACTTGGTTTCGTTTGTGGTTGTCTGTGGTGATTTTCTGTGATTCATCAGGCTCCTTTTGTGGCCAGACTTTAAATAAAATGGATGAGTATTAGTGTAGGTATTCCATCACTTGTAAATTTCCTATCACCTCTGTAACAAATTGCTACAAACACATTGGCTTAAACAACAAAAATGTATTATCATACAGTTCTGGAAGTTGAAGTCTAAAATGAGTCTCACTGGACTAAGATCAAGGTTAGCATTCCTTCTGAAGTCCATTTCCTTGCCTTTTCCAGCTGTTAAAGGCTGCCCATACTCTCCTGGCACGTGGACTCCTCCAAGCTAGCAAGAGCTGGTTAAGTCTTTTCTCACATTGCATCACCCACCCTGACACCTTGTCTCTTCTCACTCTTCCACACCTGAAGTGAACTGATTAGCAACCTTCATTCCATCTGCAACCTTAATTCTCCCTGACGTGTTACATAACACAGCCACAGGTTCCAGGAATTAGGACCTGGACATCCTTGGGGACACTATTATTATGCCCACAAGAAGCCCTCTTTCCCGAGAGTGCAGTTTCTTGAATAAATGGCCACATCCTTTGGAGAAGGACTGGGAGAATCATTACTGTGATAACTGTCATGGTGTTGCAAGGTCTTCTTCCTATGGATGCAGCCTCCTCTTCAGTCAACGTGCTCCAGGTTTAAAATCTGGTCCAGATCTGGATTCAGGCAAAATATTGTGGCTTTTTATTGTACCAGTTGTTCTCAGCCTTCTGGTCATTTGTCCTCAGTTTTTTATGATGATACACACTGAGAAGTACCTATGTTGGCTCTCATCTATTTCGCCCCTAAGGTCACTTGCTTGATTAATCATCCATGCAACTCTCTTCAGGTCAGATCCCCTTGGCTATCATTCCAATCCTGGGGATCATTACAAGAATTGCATCCACCTGACCTCTATTGTTTGGCTTCCTATCAGCCTAGTTGGTTTTTTTTTTTTATCCTCACCCGAGGACATTTTTTCACTTTTTGTTCAGATAGAGTGGGAGGGAGAGAGAGGAGGAGAGAGAGAGAGCGAAACATCGACGTGAAAGGTACACATTGAGTGGCTGCCACCCGCAGGACCCAGGGCCGGGGACAAACTGCAACCGAGGCACATGCCCTTAGCGGGAACCAAACCCAGGTCTCTCTGGACCGCAGGCCGACGCTCTAACCGCTGAGCCAAACCGGCCAGGGCCCTATCAGCCTACTTTTATAACAGTCTCCTCCCATCAGTCCTGGCTTACAGAGAGACAGCACAAATATTCTCAGTGACACTGGTACCCTGTCACGGTTCTCTGTGGCCTTGGTAGGTGGTATGTGCCCTGCGTGCACCTGCGGAAGATGATGCTCCAGTGGGTCTCATGGCCACACGTGGTACACCCACTGCAGCATGCCCACTTCCTTGGTCCTTTGATCCCTTCCTCCATTGTTTCCCACAGAAATTCTGGCACTTCAAGTTCATATATATATGAGCCATCACTTTTTCTATGCTTCTAGAAGCATCCTCGTAACAAGTCCATACCATCTCCTGGGGACTTTGCCAGAGCATTAAACCCTGTATCGCAGGTGCGTACTTTCAAATCAATAAACTCTCCACTATTTAATCTTATGTCCCTGTCCTCTAATCAAGCCCCCTCAACTCAGATCCAGTCTCAGAGTAGCAGCTCCTGGCTGAATTTACAGCTCCTCTAGGACATAGGCCCTTTCCTCCCTTGTCAGGCCCAGCTGTGGATGATGTATGCAACTCAGGATGCAGACCTAGTGTCCAGGAGAGGATGTGGAATTAGATTCTGAAGGGGCCACATGTTGTCTTGCCTGGAAAGGTCTCTGGGTTTTCTTCAGGCAAGGGAGAAATGCTAACTTTTAATATAGTGGGGTAATCTACTGCTGCAAAATCAGAGGATTCTGGGGGCTCAAAATCTGTTCAGATGTCCCTATCCCAAGGTCCTGACCTTGGCAAATTAAACCAGTCTTAGTTGGAAGTTAAACATTCTCTGGAGTTCAGCCACTTATCTCTTGGAGTCTGGTCCACAGCTTTCTCTGCAAGAGACAGGAGCCTCTTTGTAAGCTTAGAGAAAGACCCTCTGGCATACACACTTGGCTTCCAACTGCCTGTTAGTGCCTGCAGCTTGTCCTTATCTTTTTTTATGAGAGTGGTTATAAAACTTTAACATGGTAGGCTTGTTAATTCAGATGGCTGGACCCTATCTCCAGAGTTTCTGATCCTGTAGGTCTGTGATGGGGTCCCACAATTTGTATTTTACTCAAGTTTTCAGTAGATGCTGTGCTTTGAGAAGCATTCATCTAAGGTATCAAGGGCTTTTAGCATCCAATCTCATCGCTTTTAGAGTTACTATTTCTCTTATACTACTCAAATGCCTGATAAATTACACTATCTAGTATATTCCCTTTCACCAATATACCATTGCAATTCACCATCAATGAGAGTTCTACAATTGCATCTTGTGCCAGAGGCTATCTGCACTCTACCCACCACCAGCGATGGGGTCTTCATTGCCAGGTGGCCAACAAATCATCCATCTCCAAAACCCCAACGTAGCACCTGCTTTCTCTCAAAACTCCTGCCACCAACTCTTCTAAGTTAGGTTCTCTTCAAGTAGATTTTAAACCCAAGCTTAGTAGACAGGCTATACTTTAGGAATCATCTCAGAGAGAGCAAACAGGACTGGGCAGAACAAGTTAAACTGTGCTGAGGGCCAGACAAAGCCTTGGCCAATGCTACTGGAACTTCTGCAGCGTATTGACTTCCAGACATGACAAATCACACTGGGCAGATATTGCTGGGCCCTTATACCCTCAATGCAACAAGTCATTGAATGTGAGTCATCTTAGGAAGCCATGCTTTTGAGTGAGGCTGCTCTCTGCCACTTAGCCAAACCCCGAAGCTAGAGGCTGCTTGTTGACTACTTGGGCAAGAAACTCTTCCTTGAAGGGGGATAAGGGTGGCACCTCTCCTCATGACCACAGGGAAATGATAGGGATTATGGAGAGACTCTAAGTGTTCACTCTGTGTACTACTATAACTGAACACCTTAAGTATGTATTCAAATATAACTTGAATTATTTTTAAATAGTTTCTAAAATAATAAAATTTTCTTTGAGCCATGGAAAAACAGAATCTTTAGATTTAGTCTCAAGCAGAAATAATGAAAAAGGAAACACTTAACATCATTCAAGTAAGATTTCTCAGCTCTGGGAATAAACTTACTTTTTAAAAATAGTGCTAAATGATCAGGACTCAGATGGGTTTATGCTTTCATCTTCTTCATGGAATGCAAAAAGACAATGGAATAATTTCTGTAGAGTTCTAAAAAAGGGATTTTGATCCTAAAATTTTGTACAAAATTTCATATAAAAGCAACTACCTCATTATTGAAATGTGAAAACAAATGAGAAATTTTTATTCAATTGCTAAGTATTTCCTGCTCACTCAATCTCTCTAAAAAACTTCAAGACCTATTTCTACAAATAAATTATCTAAAAAATAGGATGGCATGAGATACAAGAAATAGCATTGAGCAAAGAAACTAATAAACTTATAGATAAGTATGAAGAAATATTACTATGGACATAAAACTTGATAAAGAATTATTTAAATACCATGAAAATAAAACAACTATAATAAGAATACCTCAAAAATATAATTAAAATTAAAAATTATTTCAACAAAACAGGTCACTTTAGTGGAAGGGGAAGGGAGTAGAAACATACCAAAGACTGGGTCTTGTTGTGGAAAAGGTTACAGTTATTTTGATTCCAGGATAGATGTGATCAGGGATGGGTTCCTTCTTGATTCAATTTTTATTGCCAAACAAGTGAGTTGCTCCTACTAGCCAGCTGAAGTCACCTGCTCGTTTCTGTGATGATGGAGGTGTGGGCATCATGACTGAGAGCCTCACATGGAGTGAAGGAAGAAGTTTCCTAATGATCCAAAAGAAGGGAAATTAGAAAGCCAAACTTTATAAATACCCCAGACCACAACAAAAGACACTTTCCAAGTCACAAAAGGCAAAATAAAGACAAAAAAATCTGCCCTGGCCAGTTTGGCTCAGCAGTTAGAGCGTCGGCCTGCGGACCGGAGAGTCCTGGGTTCGGTTCCCACTAAGGGCAAGTACCTCGGTTGCAGTTTTTCCCCGGCCCAAGTTGGGGTCGTGTGGGTGGCAACCAGTCGATGTGTCTCTCTCACATCGATGTTTCTCCCTCTCTCTCTTCTCCCCTCACTCCTTCCCTGGTGTGGCTCAGTGGTTGAACTTCGACCCATGCACCAAGAGATCGCCGATTCGATTCCCAGTCAGGGCACATTACTAGGTTGTGGGCCAAATCCCCAGTGGGGGGCATGCAGGAGGCAGCTGATCGATATTCTCTCTCATCGATGTTTTTATCTCTCTCTCCCTCTCCTTTCCTCTCTCTAAAATCAATAAAAAAAAAAATTTTAAAGAAAAGAATCAAATCAACAAATACTAGGAAATGTGATTTTTAAAAATCCAGTGAACATAGTAAACCAAAAGCATGAAAGATGATGGCTAAGAATAAAATTAAAATATTAGTAATCATAATAAATATGAATGGATAAGGATTCCTTTTAAGGGATGGAACTTATCTATATCCTATTTATAAGAGATACATCTAGTACAAATGACATCAAAAGTTCGAAAATAAAGAAATGGCTATATCAAAGGGATTCTAACAAGAAAATAAATATTGAGTGGTAGAACTAAATATAAAAACAACAGGGAATTCAAAGAGATAAAGTATTAACTGAACAAAAGGAATATTTTATGTTGATAAAAAGTTACAAACCACAAGAAGATATTATATCCATGCAACTTAGTGGATCAAATTACATCAAAATGTGTAAGGTGGAAAGTGTAATAAAAAGAGTAACTGACACAAACTACATCATAATGAATGACTTCAACAAACCTCTTTTAGTATGACTAGATCAAGTAAAGAAAAAAATATGGAATATATTTATTAATAAAGATATGAGCACTTAATATGTGTGCTATTACAGAATCTCTGATGTGAAATTCAAAACAAATATAAACTCATGCAGTTAAAAAAAATAAGGGTCTCAACCAAAAAGCTATTTGAGTTGTATAAATGTATAATTATCCTTGAAAACAGAAGTATAAGTAGAAAAAGAATCCATGAGGTTTTAATTATTCTTCCTTGATCTTCTTTGTTACTGATTTAAGCTAATGGTATAAGAAGTACTCATATATTTATGCATGGGGATGGATGATAGATGACAGATAGATAGATAGATAGATAGATAGATAGATAGATAGATAGATAGATAGATAGATAGAAGAGCTTTGAGAATCAATCCTCCAACAATTGTTTTATTCTATACACCTATTCCATCTAAGACTATATACACCTATTCCATCTAAGACTATCTCAGAATTTATGAACCAATACAAACCAATATAAAAATTGTATACATATGTATGGACTAGAAACATATCTTTTAAAATTATTTTTTAATTTTGAATCTCTGAATAAAAGTAATATTTTAAGTAAAGAAATATGAGCCAAGACTGATTTTCTTCGACTAAAGGACTTAGTTTTGGGGTCACACAAATCAGCAAATACAGAGATAATGCAGGTGACTTCTTGATCATACAAGCTGTGATGCTCTCACCATGGAGAGTATCAATACCATCAACATTCATACTGTTCTGCTAGATCACAGGACCTAAGACATAGCTCACAATGGCAATATAGAATCCTCGTAAGTGACATAACTGGAGGTTATTTTTTATTTATTTATTTATTTTTTTAATCCTCACTTGAGGACACTTTTTTCCATGTTTTTATCTTCAGATAGAGTGGGAGAGGGAGAGAGAGAGAGAAAGAGAGAGAGAGAGAGAAACATCAACATGGGAGAGACACATCGACTGGCTGCCTCGCACACGACCCAGACCAGGGCCAGGGACTGAACCGCAACAGAGGTACGTGCCCTTGGCTAGAATCGAACCCACAACTCATTGGTCTGAGGGCCAAAGCTCCATTGCTGAGCCAAACCAGCCAGGGCTGGAAGCTATTTTAAAACCATGAAACACATTAGCAGAAAGGAATAAAAATATATTTTATGTCTCAAATAGTATTAACATCATGAGCATTATGAATTCGCAGACTAAATGACGATGAATTGAATTAGGCCTGGATATTTTCTGGTGGCAGTCTGATCAAGTTTACCTTAACAAAGACTTCAACAGTTTACTCTTCCCTCTCAGCAGTGGGTTTGAATCTGAACCCCTCCCACATCAGCGTCCCCTTTCACAGACTTCACAGTCAGCATCCTGCCGCTTAGCCGCAAACACTAAATGATACAGGAGCAGTAGTTCCTCCTCAGAAAGTCACCTTACAAACATAATACCAAGCTTTGTTCCTATTTCACAGATGAGGAGTTTGATACAATGAGGGATAACTGATTTTCCCTGACTGGACTAGGCAGTGGATAAGTAAAAACGAGATTTTGTCAGAAGCAATTCACAGAGCACAGAAACCAAGCGTGGCAGGAAGAAGGGAACTAGACAGTGTCTCAAATAGATAAGAATGTAATGATGAAAGTATGCATGGAAATTCCAGTGATGCCCATTGCACACATACAAAAATATATTTGAATGAACATTTAAGAAACCCTTTCTTAAACCAGCAATATAACTTTTCTTTATTTGCAGAAACAAAACAAAACTTTAAAGAGGTCTGCACTCTGCTTCTGTTTTTATGTTTGATAAACAACAAACTTTAAAAAGATTACCAGTGTTTCAAACACAGTTAAACAGAACAGTGATTTCCTATACTAACACATGCATACACAGTCCTGGTTAATTAATGAAGGAAGTCAAATAGAGGTTAGAAATCTTGAAAAGAATAAGAAATGTATGTACTACAATATAGCTCAAAGTGGTGGAGACAAAACATTCTAAATTTTATAAATCTTTTCTTTATTTACTTAGAACCTTAAACTTTGTACACCAACTGTTTCATAAATCTTACCAAAACAGGAATAATAGATTTGATTCTGATGTTCTAGGTATGGAGATGGGGAGAAAAAGCAGAATGTGGGAAGTAACACAAAAATCAGCAGTGAAGACCATCTGGTTATTAACATAATGCTTTGTTATCTGATGTTTTCTTCTTTAAAGTGAGCAAAACAAACCAAAAAGTCCAAAAGAAAAAGTTAAGTATCTTATATTGGACACTAGTTAAATTATTGAGAGAATGAAATGGAATATAGGAGAATTTTGTTTCACTATCAATTTCCCTATTCCATCCTGAACTTTCCCAGTGTTTTTAAGCCAAAAATGCCCTGGGTTTCTCTGGATATCACTTCCTTTCCACATACACGGAGCTGCCGTCTTTCTAACAGAGCAATACCAAGTGACAGCCCCATTTAGACATTAGAAAAGTTATTAGAAAAAAGCAATAAGCAAAGTTAAAAGTAACTTTACATATCTATGCATCACTCAGCTCTTCAGAAATTTCAGGAAAACTTATTGAAAGCAAATTGAAAAGGAGCATCTCCATCTAGCATCTTGGTTCTGATCAAGGAAAGATAATGTTTACACGCGGGATGAACTGTAGTATGCATCTGCTTTAGAGCTCCCAAATTTCTTTGATCATAGGATATTCTTTACAAGTGTAACATGATGAATGAACGTGTGTAGCATTGTGCATGCTCGGTTTAAAATAAAGACAATAACATAATCTCAGAATAATTGCTGTTAGAAGTGCTCAAAAATGAATTCTAAAACAGAACCTAAAAACAACAAATTAAATAATTTTATTTGCTAAAGGCCAAAATAACAAAAGTATGTTTTGAAATTATCAAAGCTGATAGATATAATGCATATAAGCAGTCACTAATAAATGGCATGCATCAACATGATGGGTATTGGGTAAATGCTACTTTTGCATAAATGTGCAAAGTCAACAACATGTCAGTCCTCTGGTAAGCTTTTGAGGGTCCTCCCCCCCCACCCCGTCCCCTCCCGCCTTTAGAAAGATTTTAAATTGTGAATTCAACTGCTTTAACAGATATAGGACTACCCGGATTTTCTATTTCTTCTCATGCCAGTACTGGTGATTTGTATCTTCCAGGGATTGACTATGCCATCTAAACTTTACTGCATAAATTTTGATGTGTTATTTCAAACTATTTTTTATTTCTAATGCAATTTCCTCTTTGACTCATGGATTATTTGGAAATGTGTTATTCAATTTACCAGCATTTGGTAATATCTAAGATAACTTTTGTTGTTCATTTCTAGTGTAATTCTATTGTGGTAAGAAAAAAATACTGTGTATAATTTCAATCCTTTGAAACTCACTGAAGCCTCTTTCATGGCTCAACACATTGTCTATGTTGATCAATGTTCCAAATGCACTTGAAAAATGAATATTCCACAGTTATTGAGTGTAATATTCTATAAATGTTAATAAGGTCAAGTCGGTTGTCAACATTTCTTATATTCTTACTGGTTTTTTTGTACATCATATCAATTACCAAGAATGAGGTATTAAAATCTCCAAATATTGTGGATTAAATATGATTGATTTGTCTATTTCTCCTTTTAGTTCTTATAGTCTTTGCATCATGAATTTAGAAGCTATATTGATAGCTGCATATATATTTAAATTTTTTATTATTTCCTAATGAATTGACCCTTTTATCATTACAAAATGCCCTCTTCCAGTCACACTCCTTGTTTTAAAATCTAGTTTTCTGATATTAATAGTTATACCAATTTTCTAATATGAGGGCTTACGTAATAGGTTTTTCCATCCTTTTTCTTGCAACCAATCTCTGTTCTTGTATTTAAAGTGTGTTTCTTGTACATATAACGCAAATAATTGTGCATTGTCAATATCTGCCTTTTAATTGTTATGCTTGGTTCATTTATATTTATAGTAATTACTGATATGGCTGGATTTAGGTCTACCATCTTATTTGTTTTTTATTTTTCCCATTTTTTGTTTCTATATTCTTCCTTTCCTGCCTATTTTTGGATTAAAAAGTTTTTATTCTACCAGTTTATCTACTCTTCTGTTTTGGGGGGGGGTACTTTTTTTGCTTTAGTTTTTTTTTTTTTTTTTTTTTGTACATGTTTTTAGTGTTACTTTATAGAATTCAATGAGTCATTAACATCAGTCTTCCTTAAATTATTATTTTCCACTTTATAAATATAAATTTTATTTGAGCAATTGTCATTTTAAATCTATTTCTCATATTATAAAGCCTACATTTATTATATTTATACTTGCTTTGTACAGTTAATAGTCTTTTAAAGATACTTTTAAAAATAGTTTTTAAGTATATATTTACCCATACATCTATCCTGTCTAGTGCTCTTCATTTCTTCCTGCATACCTGACCTTTCCTCTAGGATCATTTCCCCTCAGACTAAAGAATCTCCTTCAGAAAGTATTATAGTGTTATTCTGCTTTTAAATCCTTAGTTCTGTTTTTGGAAATGTCTATTTTGCTTTTGTTTTTCTAAAGAGTATTTTCACTGAGCGTAGAATTCTAGGTTGGCAGTTTTTCTTTTAACACTTTAAAAATATCATCTAATTGTTTTCAGTTTTTCATTGTTCTTGATGGGAAATCTGATGGACTGATGTTTCTATGTATGTAGTATGTTTTCCCTTCTAACTGCTAAGATTTTCTCTTCATCATTGGCTTCTAGCAGTTAGACTATAGTATGTCTTTTCTTTTTATGTACATTTTTCCTATTTGGGTTTCACTGAGTTTCTTGAATCTTTGGGTTGATGTCATTTAGCAGTTTTTGAAAATTCTTGGCTTACATTGTCTCTGATGAGACCTCTATATGGCTATCTTATTTTTCCCCTTGTATGTAATGTGTCTTTTTTGCTCTGGCTGCTTTTAAGCTTTTATTGTATCTTTGGTTATTCAGCAACTTGATTATAATATCCCTTGGTGTTATCAACTTTTTTATTTTTGGGGGTGCTCCTTGTATTTACTAGATACGCAGACTTTTAGTTTACTTTAAATGTGGGAAATTTTTGGACATTATTTCTTGAAATAATTTTTTTCTACCCTCTCCTACTTCTGGGTATCAAATTAGATATTTGTTAGATTTATTGTTTTAGCCTTCTTTCAATGAGGCTCTGTTAATTTTTGCACTTTTTACCTCCAGATTTCCATTCGATCTTTATATAAATATATATATATATATATATATATATATATATATATATATATATATCTTTAACTTCCTTCCTCATTATTTATATTTTCTTTTAAATCCTTTAGTGTACTGATAATACTTGTGTTGAAGCTCTTGTCTGTGAATTCCATTATCTTTATCATTTCTTCTCCTGTTACTATTGATTGATTTTTTTTTCTGGTTATAAGTCATATTTCATTGTTTCTTTGTATATGCAATCACTGTGATTGGAGTTTGGACTCTGAATATTACATTATTATCTCAACTTTTTTGTCTAGTGTTGAAATTTGTTGTGTCATTTCGTTAAGTTACTGCAAATTAAGTTACTTGAAGATCAGCTAGATCATTTTGAGGCTTATCTTTAAACTCCATTAGGATAGGTCTAGAGTAACCATTACTCCAGGGCTGGTTTAGCCATACTACTAATGCATGATCCTCTGGATTCTCTATGACTGTCCCAGGAATTCAAAGTTTCCTCATTCTGGCTGATGAGAATTTAAATTTCTCCACCTAATGTTAATGCTGGAAATTGTTTTATTTATAGCACCCTTTTTGTTCTTTATTTGAACTCACGAGAGTTTCCCAAATGCATAATTTCATATTCAGCAACTAATTCAACGGGGCCCCTATTCATATTTGTTGGAGTTATTTTGTTAGATAACTCTCTTTTCTCCACTATTCTGTCCCACAAGTCCCAGCCACCTTAGTTTTCTCCAAACTCCAAACTCTAGCCCTTCATTTCAGTGAGAGCATCATGCATGCTCTACTTGGGTTCTCCCTCTCTACATCATGGTCTAGAAAATGCTTCCAAGTGAAACTCAGCGTGATTTGGGGGCTCAGTTTGTTTGTTTCCCTTCTCTCGGGGATCACATTCTTGCACTGCCCACTGCCCAATATCTAACAGCTATTCCACATATTTTGTTGAGATTTTTAGCTATTTGCAGTAGGAAGAAGAGTCTGATACCAGTTACTCCACCAAGTCTAGAAATGGAAGTCTATATTAACACTTTCAGTGTTAGAAGGTAATATAAACAAACTTTTCTGGAAGAATTAAAGTTTTGTTAATAATTGTGTGGGATTTGAATTTTGATTTTATTTATTTATTTATTTATTTATTTTTTTTGCTTGCTTTTCTTGCTAAGTTTCTCTAGTTACCTAGATTTTTATGATCACTGAGAATCCACTGTTTCCTATCTCTGGTCTGAAATACCTCTACTTATTTTACTTCTATTTATCTTAAAATCCCCTGGGTAGAATTAGACCATTTTAAAAACTATAATATTGATTTACAGTGATAGGTTCATGATTATGTCTTGGAAAATTGTCCACTGGAGATGTTGGATTTGTTTATCTTAGAACAGCAAATGATAGAGTCATAAGAGGCCTTTTAGAACATCTGTCCCAATATTCTAGTTTTACTCATAAGGAAATTGTGTTCTAGGAAAGTTCAGTTACTAACCCAAAATTTTCTAGCTTGTGGTTGGCAAGCTTAGGGCCAGAACTCAAATTTCCTGTCTAAATTCAGTTTTTGGCCCTGGCTGGTTTGGCTCAGCAGTTAGAGCATCAGCCTGCGGTCCAGAGAGACCCGGGTTCGGTTCCTGCTAAGGGCATGTGCCTCGGTTGTGGTTTGTCCCTGGCCCTGGTTGGTCGTGTGGGTGGCAGCCACTCAATGTGTCCCTTTCACGTCGATGTTTCTCTCTCTCTCTCTTCCTCTCTCTCCCTCCCACTCTATCTGAACAAAACAAACAAAAAATGAAAAAAATAAATTCAGTTTTTGTTTTGTGTGTGTGTTTCTGTTTCTTTTACTTCATCACACTGCCTTCCTCATCAGAAGTGGAATTTGTGTAATAAACTTTCCCATTCAATTCATTTGTTTAATAAGATTAATATCAATGAAAGCAAAATTTCTTTCTCCAATTTTTTTTTATCACTGATAACTTCTGACATCGTTTTATTGTTGTTTAAGTCCTTTTGTGTTTAATAAGTCAAAGAAGGAAGCCTGATGCCAGCTTAATCATCATACTCCTCCTGCTGGAAAGAATAACTAACTACAGGCAGTAAGAAGGCACTCAGTCAAGACATTGGCAGGAAAGGTTGTGCTAAATGCTCAAGTGGCAGACAGGTAGGTACAAAAGAGATCGGAAAGGTAAGACTGGATACAGAAACTCTACTCTTCATCTCTGAAGCCAAAAATCTTTGCTGCTGTCCTGTAGTATGTATAGAGTATGTGACTCTGGGTCAAAAAAACTATTGGAATATTATTGAAGATGAGAAATCTGTGTGGTACTTGTTGAAGATTAAGCTTACCTAGATATGCTAGCAATGTTTTACCATATTACAGAACAAGAAAATGAGAGTAGTCATGCTGACTGCCACATCACAGCAGGTGATATCCGATGATACCTTTGTGGAAGGTCTCCTCTGAATTCGGACCTTGCCCTAGTCCTGATGTTTCCTACTGTGCAGCCTACAGCCTACCCAGTCAGTCCCTTCTACTGGCTATTAACACCAAGTCAGTCTGCATCTATGTGGATTTTTTCTTAATTCTCTGTGCAGATAGTGTAAGCTATTTTCAAGTCTCTTATAAAGAGAAAAAAATTCCATAGAATTCAAAATGCACTAATTTTCATTATGTTAATAATTAATTTTTAAAAATCAGTAACTTGCAAGAAATGATTAAAGGCCTCCCCAGATACAAATTTATCATCTTGGGTGCAATGTTGCTATTAACAAGGCTTAAAAATTGTTGTTGTTTTTTTTTACTAGTTTACAAGGTTAGATGGTAAAGAGTAAATATTTTATTAAATTTCCCAGTTACTTATTGACTATCTTTTCCCCTGTTCCCTAATAATACTTGGCATTGCTTATGAAATAAACCAAATAATATATATTTATTTATAGTACTATGTCCCAGACTTCCTAAGCTCACCCCAAAGGCAAAAATATAGCCCCTTATTTTGTGTTATTACGATATAACTAGACTTCAAAAGTCAGAGGAAGAGGAACTCTTTTAGAATAATAGATAATATCTGCTAACATTGAGCATTTACTGTAAGCCAGATACTGTGCTAAACACTTCTATTTACATTATCTTATTTAATTCTCACAACAACCCCATGACTTAGGTACTACTATTACCCCATTTCTTTAATGAGGAAACCGAGGCTTGGGGAGGGTAACTAAGCCCGATGTCACAGAGGTAGTAAGTGCTGGAAGGCTAGCATCAGCCCTGCAATCTGTGCTAACTTACTCACATGCTTTTAGCAAGAACTTACTGTACTTGCTGTGTGTAATGACAGAACTTGTGTCAGGCCCTTTAGGTGGTGGAAAGTCTCTAGACAGCTTTCAAAGCACCAAGATAGGATGTAGACAATGCAGTACAATGGATAACAGACAGGGTTATGTTTAGTTTCCTGAGTGTTGGCTGCTATTACACATTCTGTCATACAAAAGGAAATATATTTGAATGCAAATAGTAGCAGATGATGGTATTTAAGAGAAATCCTTGAATGTTCTCTAGTTTACAAAGCAAAAGGTCAACCATTTGCAAATTCTAGTATTTTCTCTATTTTGATTATAAATGACTCAGGATGTTTGAGAATTACATAACATCACAGTGTCAAGACACTTGAGAACACTAAAGAACTATCAAATATCATGTAATAATTGCTGAATTTTGATGTCAGGAGTCATAGGTTCTAATCCCTGTTCAACCAATAAGTTATGAATGACCTTGACCTTATTTGTAATACGAGGAAGATAGTGACGATAGTAATAAACTCATAGATGTGTTGACTGATAAGATAATCTATGCAAAGTGCTTCAGACCTGGAAAGGACTCAGCCAGAGTTGTCGGTTGTTAACAGTTCTGCAGCCCACTAAGTAAAACAACTCAAATGGGACTTGTGCATGTAACTAATCCCACCAGAGTTCCAAGCACGAGGGTTAAAGGTCATGTGTGTGCTTGGTTTGACTTCTGTGATAGTGAAGATGTGCTGGAGTTCTCCACCCTGATTTGTCTCTTTCACTCCCACCAGCGAGACAGCATGGCGCTGAAGAACCTGATTCAGTCTGCTGCAAAGAAAGAACATTTGCTTCTGAGTAAGTGATTGTCAAGGAAAACCACTCCAACCATTAATTCTGAAGGAAGAGCAGTATAAAAATTGCAGATGGTGATTGTGATGGAATTTTGGAGTCAAAGAAGCTCCTGCTGGAATCTTGAAACCTACCAGGTAATCATCTGCAGTCCTTGGGCAAGTTACTTAAACTCTATTTCCTCAAGTATTAAATGAGACTAATAATAATTATTTATTTTGCAGAATTATTATAAGAAATAGAGATGATGTTTCAAATAGGCCCAAAACAGTGTCTCAGACATAATAGTAACTAAATAAATATAGGCAGAAACTCTATGTAATACGTAACTTTTACTATATGGCATGATTTTACCAATAATATTCCTGACAATATTTATAATGATCTGACTTAGAGTTTCTGAAACATAAAGTTTCTATAACCATGAAGTAATCCTGATGAGCATTTATGAAGATGTTTTATGTCAGACTTATACAGTATGAAAATTTCACTGACAGAGGGAGTATCCACCTGGTATTATAATAAGCTATCTTCTATATTCTTGGTGATAAACCTTAAGAATATATCCATGACTGGGAGAATTGGCTACAAACAAGAAAAGTTTTTAGTTAAATATGCCCATCCCCAAGTTGTAGTGGTTCTGCCTTATTTGGTTCACCTGGGTGCACAGGAGTCTCATCTTTGCTGTCTGACTTCCTGTTGCATCATTGTTCTTTCTTTAGCTAAGAAAGATGGTCTGTCTCCAAGTTTAATATAACTGAATGAACCTGTGGCTATCAAGGAAGCACATTAAAAATATAGCCAATGCCTTTTGGGAATATCTGAGTCTGGTCATTAAATAACCATCCTGCAGCTCACAGTACCCAGAAATAGCACGTTGTATCCTATTACCTGAAAGGATTAAAAGAAAATCATATATCAGACCACAGTTACAAGTTACAAAGACAGAAGGTTTCTGCAGTTTTAAATGACCTAAAACTCCCTCAAACCAAACTGAAGGAGATCAAAGTTTTGGCCCAGCAACTTTGAATATCAGATGAAATGCCCCAGTTGAGTTAGTTTGATTATTCTTCTTTAGCCTAATTGTTTCTCTCTATCACCTTGTGCCATTAATGGAGAAAATTAATCTTTGAAGTTCTAATGGCTCAGCATTTTCAATTATTCATTCCAGCTAAGGAATTTTTTTAAGAAAAGCTCAGTGTTCTCAGTCACGATAAGCCTACCAACAGACATTGATATCCAACCTGAACTGCTACCCCCAAAACAGCGTCTCTTCCATAGAAATTTTTCTGAGGATTTAAAAAATCCACTCTGCTTATTTCCTTTCTTAAAGTCCAAACTCATAATCAGCTTAAAGCATAAAAATTGTTTAATAAGCATTTTAACAAATTTTTTCCTAAAGAGTATTTTTTAGAAAGGAAAGGGGTAGAAAGAGGGGAGGAATGTGGAAGAACAAATACTACAGTCTTTTTAGGACTAGTTCTATTATGAGCACTATTATCTAAAGTATACTGTTGACACTCTGGTCTAACCTATTACCAGGCTGGACCTTAGAAATATACCAAACTTTTCTAATCTCAAAACAAAAACACTCTTGTTCCCAGCATTTCCTTCCCTGCTCCAGTGTGGCCCTTCTTTGTTTAATATTGAATAATTCTGCTAGTTGTCATCTACCTAGATGAGGCAGCAGGGAAGTGCTGGGAAGCCATTGTCACTCTTTACAAAACAGGCTCTCGATGTTTAAGAAGAGGTTTGGTGAAGATATTACTTCTGATGACTCCAGAAAAGCTCTGCTGACTTTGTTTTGTTTTTCTCCCTGTAAAATGCATGCTCAGTCTTCCTTTAAGGGGGTATACATTTGCTAAATGAAGAAAGGGAGATTGCAGCTTCCTTTATGCTATTCTTTACTCATTTGAGATTTGTAATGCCTCTAAGCAGTATCATGCTAAAATGAGATCATTCAAACACAGCAAAGGTCTAATTTTTCAAAACCCCTATTTTGGTGAATAATTATAGATTCAAGGTGTTTTATTACTGCTTCAAAATATATTTAGGAAAAAGTCTCTGAAAACTGATGTTTCATCAATTTTCCCCTTAAAAATCTCCATTTTTGCAAACTCATCCAGTTTCTTCCAGACTCCAAAAATGTGAACATGCTCTAAGTTATCATTCATGTGAGTTGAGAGCCTGGTGCTAAGGAATTCTATCCCCAGAGATGGAGTGTCTTTTTTTTTTTAATTAATTAATTAATTTGTTTGTTTGTTTTGTTACAGATGTCCCCTCCTTTTTCCCCTGAGATGGAGTGTCTTAATCCCAGGTCTGGGAAGAAATACATTGCTAAAAATGTTTTCTTTCCTCCAGGGTTCAGTTTTACACTTGAATTAATAATGTTTATAACGCCACTTTTCATTCAGTCCCAAATCAAATGTCACTGATCCTTAGAGGCCTTCCCTAACCCTCCTCTCTAGAGTATCCCCATCCCATCACCCTCTGTTACGGTCACCCTGGCTCCTCCTCGCACAGCATTCATCACAACGTGTAAGTATCGTCGTCGTCGTCCGCTGAAGGCGAGCTTACTAGAGTATAAATTCCTGAGAGTAAGTGACTTGTCACTATCTTCATTCCTATCTCCCCGGGGCCTAGCATTAGGCCGAATGAATGGAAAATGAACTGATATTTCCTGCTACTTTTTCAATTCTTTTGATCTGGGTCATTTTAGTGGACATTTCTCCTCCATTCCTGATCTCTCCTCAACCAAAATATAGCCCACATGCTTCCTCTCCTCCCAATAATGTATTTATTTTTCCTGATTACCCAGTTAATAGATGTTCATTTTAGAGAATTTGGGTGGAAAAACTAAGTTATACAAAAAGATAATTAAAATCACTAAGATTGACCAATCATTCCAGTTTGTCTAAGTATTGAGGAAATTCCCAGGACATGGGAAAAACCAGGAAAGTCCAGGGCAAGCCAGGATGAGTTGTTACCCACACCTCACCTCTGACTCAGTAGTTACTGTTAATAATTTATTCTATTTTCACCCAGTACTTTATGAATATTATAATTAGCTGTGATATCATTATATAATTTTGAATTTTACTCTTTCCAATTAATTTTATATCATATGCATTTTCCCACATGATTAAAATTCTTTCTTAATATTATTTTTAAAACTGCTTAATATTGCACACTATTCTTAAGAGGCAGTAAAATAAGGCTGTAGAGCCAGATTTCCTGGGTTCAAGTTCTAGATCTGCACTGGGCATCTCACTTTCCTCTCTGTGCATTTGTTTCTTCATCTCTAATATAGGGATTCAAAAACTGTGTGCCTTGTAGAGCTTTTGTGAGGATTAAATGGATTTATATTTAAGCATTATTAGCACTAATTGCCTCTATTTTTCTTGATAGATCATTGTGTAATATGATAGAATATTTATACTACGGGAATGTCAGACCCTGCTTCCTCCCTCCTTTGTCTTTCTGAGGATGACTCTCAAGCAAGCCTTTGCATTCTTAACCCCACCTCACATCTGTCTCCCAGAGGATCCAGCCAATATAGACACTTTGCTGATTTGATAAGAGAAATAAAGAAGACATTTCATTATTTTAGTTGCATTTCTTTGATTACAGATTAGAGTAAATATTTATTTATCTTTATTAGGTTCTGAAATTTCCTCTTTTGTGAACTGACTATTCATATTTTTTGCTCATTTTTCCTCCTGGGGGTCTAAGTGTTTTGTTTTGTTTTTTGTCTGTTTGTATAAGTTCTCTATAGAGAACAGATATTAGCTCTTTATATCATAATTGGTTTTTGATGGACAGAAGTTCTACATTGTCATCTAGTTAAGTGGTTACAAATTACTCTATAATTTTAATCTTTGCTCTAATGCCAAGAGAATACATTCCCTTCCAGAGATCAGTCACTTATAGTTTCTCTCTCGTCATTAATAATTTATATTTAGTCCATCTGGAATAAATTTTCACATATAGTATAAAGTGAATATCTAAATTGATTTTTTTTTCTGACTATCAAACCGTGTTTCTCCAGATCATTTAATGGACAATCTTACCCTTTCTGATTGATTTGTCATGCCTTCCAATATCATTTATAAAAATTTTTATACATGCTGGTTCTTTTCCTATTACATTTATTTGTCTCTTTTGTATAGACCATGCTTGCTAAATTACTGCGGTTTTACAGTGTTTTGATCTGCTATGTTGAGTCTGAATGAATAAACTTTCTAAGCTTCTTGTTATGGTACTTTAATTTTTTAAATATGTTTTTATTGATTTCAGAAAGAGAAGAAGGGAGAAGGAGAGAGAAACATCAATCAGCTGCCTCCTGCACACCTCCTGCTGGGTATCAAGCCCGAAAGCCAGGCATGTGCCCTGACTGGGAATCAAACCGACGGCCTCTCCGTGCATGGTATGAAGGTCATCCAACTGAGCCACACAGGCCGGGCCAATTATGGTACTTTAGATTGTGGCTAGACCAGGTCACTTTCTCTTTCTCCTACTGGCCCAACATTGGAAAACGTGTCATTGCTGAGGCTAGTGGAAATGATGGCAATACTGTAGAGAATTCTCAGAATGCCTCTACATAAAGGAGAAAACCACTGATTTGTGAAGCAGCATGTTTAAAACACAATACAGATGGGATGAGAATCCCCTCTTGAGCTTGTGTAGAAGACTGTCAGCTTCATCCTGTTTTCTGGTGCAGAGCAACCTAAGAGCCTGAAGTCCAGAATGTGACAGTGACTTCACAGGCCCTATCAGAGGTGTGTTCTTTATGGTGACATGAAGCCAAGTTAGGAGAAACGTGTTTACCCAGCTACTGTGTGACCAGCAGCATCACCTATCCTTGGATGCAGGAGGTGGCCAGTAACTACAGACAGAAAGCAGATGGAAAGGGGGGATCACAGACAAGACTGTGCAGTCATTTGTTGCCTCTACCACCATCTGTTCAGCAATCCTGTCAAAATAGCTCAGAGGAGGAAGGGAGAGATGATACGGGAGCAGTGGGCGGTGGGATGTCAGCCAGCCAGGGGCAGCTAGAAGATTCCTAGGAGGTCACCCCCAGGATAAATACTACTAAGGGAAAAAAAGAAAGAAAGAAACCAAAACAGGTATAAGAGCCTGAAAGGACTGCAGAATTCCTTTGTCACGACAGTCACCTGCCTGCTAACTGCAATGCTGTGAATATGTTTTAATTGTCATGATCACACTTAGGATGTAATTGTGCCTTTGTGTTACAGTAGGGCTCTGCTGCGGCCGATATCTCTTTACCTCCGTGGCCAGGAGAAACGACTCCCTCCCTCCCTTCCTTTCTCCCTTCCTTCCTTCCTTCCTTCCATCCTTCCTTCCTTCCTTCCTTCCTTCCTTCCTTCCTTCCTTCCTTCCTTCCTTCCTTTCTCTTTCTCACTTCCTTACTTCCTCCCTTCCTTCCTCCCTCCATTCCCCCCTTCCTTCCTTCCTTCCTTCCTTCCTTCCTTCCTTCCTTCCTTCCTTCCTTCCTTCCTTCCTTTCTCTCCTTCTTTCTTTCTCTTTCTCACTTCCTCCCTCCCTCCCTCCCTCCCTCCCTCCCTCCCTCCCTCCCTCCCTCCCTCCCTCCCTCCCTCCCTTCCTTCCTTCCTTCCTTCCTTCCTTCCTTCCTTCCTTCCTTCCTTCCTTCCTCTTCCTAGTGCTCTTCTTCCTTTTAAGCAGGTTTAAACAAGTATGTACCTTTCAGTTCACTGAGATGTATAAATAGGAGAAGGACAAACAACTCTTTAATGAACAATAAAGCCAACAAGAGCGAGAATAAACATGCAGCTGAGGCTTGTAAAGTAAAATAGAATCCGTCTAAAGAGTCTGTGGAACGAAGGTTTTTCTTTAACCAGCAATTTTTTACTCTCCTCGAAGCAGACACACTTTAAAAGACGAATGGGAAGAGTGTCCTTAGGAGGAAGAAATGCTCACCTGTTCTGGCTGGAAACCCGCCAGCACCCCACAAGACTGAGGAGTTGGCAGGCTGCCGTGGGGCTGGGGAGGACGCCGGTTCCTGAACCAGTCCATTCAGGGCAGTCGCTGTGCTCTGAAGGAGGAGTTTTGCTCATCTTCTGTGTAGGTAGTGAAAAGTAATCTGACTTTGAAAGGCAGCTTGAGGTGGCACATTTTTATAACACTGGAAAACTAGTTCAAGTCCTAGAAATAAAGAGGCATCACCTCACTCTGACTGGATGATAAAATGCAGAACAAAAAACAAATCATCTAAAAACTACTACAATTACAAATATCACTTAGAACAGTGAAGGTATAGTGGGTGGTCCTCGGTAAAGGCATTGTTTTTGAACATGTAAATAACAGTATCCTAGAAGAGAGAAATGAGTGTGGCAATTCAAAGCATGGATCTTGTGGTCAAACAGACCCAGATCTGAATCTGTGTTACTTTTGGGATCTGGGACAATGGGATTCTTCATCTGTGAAGTGGAAATGTTACTATTTCCTACCTCACAGGCTTCTTGTGGAAATTAAATGAGATTGGCATGTAAAGCACTTAGCCCAGAAGCTGGCACATTGTAAGCATTTAATAAATGATAGCTATTATCATTTTCATTGTTATTTCTCAGCATCATCCTAGCAGGAGAAGGAACTAGATAAGTCTTCTAGTCTATCCTTCTGCTTCTAATTTGGATCACATTTAAATATTTACAGAAAACAAAATGAGTCCCTCTCCTATTTTTAAGGGTACTTAAGAAAAGGAAAGTACATGGTTTCCCTACAGGAATTCTTGCTCACTCAGAAATGTTTTCTAGTTTTCCTAAAAATCTCTTATGTTGCAACTCCAGCCTGTTTCTTCTGGCTACCTTTACTGTGGGTGAAGAACAGTTTGTCACCAAATTTAGTGACCTAGTAGATCAGCAGTTCTCAACCTGTGGGTCATTCGACCCCCACAGGGGTCGCCTAAGACCATCAGAAAACACATATTTCTGATGGCGATTCATAACAGTAGCAAAATTACAGTTATGAAGTAGCAACGAAAATAATTTTATGGTTGGGGGTCACCACAACATGAGGAACTGTATTAAAGGGTCACGGCATTAGGAAGGTTGAGAACCACTGTAGTAGATGCTATGCTTGAAGAAAATTACAATCTGGTCTACCTCTTCCTTCCTCACTCCCCTGGGCCCCACCCAAACACACAGCGATTCACTCCAAACCTTTGACGCCTCTGAAAGGAAATAAAGGAGATAATAATCTTACTATACTTGGGTTATAATTCACAGTATGAAAATCAGTAGTCCTAAACACTAGACAGTGATTTTCAGATCTGTTTTGTAATATGTCAAGGAATTTCTCTGTACCAAGAAGAAAAATGGCAAACCTGAGAGATTAAGTCAAGACAATGGATCATGTAGAGCTAAATCATGTGATCTGAAGGAAGATGAGATAATGATGAGAAGTGATAAGGATCTGGGCAGAGCAAATGCAGACAGTGTCTGATGAAGAGCTTGATTTGTTAGAGGGTCAGTATGGTGAAATGATCACATACATTTATCTCCTCTTCCTCTTGAGATGCTATTAAAATGATAGAAACAGACCATAAAAGAATAATTTTAATGCCCCTCAAAACACAGAGGAAGGGCTCCATTGGTGAACAAGAGATTAGACCAACTTCTGGAGGAATAAGTGCTGATAGAGAAGGGTTTACTGGTGTAGCGAGAAGGAAGAAGCCTCAGTCTAAAGAGAGAGGAGTGTGTGTGTGCATGCAAGTATCGGGGATAGGGCAGGGAACACAAATAAGGAGAAAAACGATCTGAAGGATACAAGAGAGGCACAGGACACAGATTACCAGGTACAACAAGTGGTGGCATTGAGCCATAGGGGCGTAAAAAGAGGGATTAATTAAAGTGTGTTTTCAGAAAAGTTCACCTCTCCAACTCTCAAATTCTTTTGTAGTGTTTATCTTAGACAAAATATAGAGGGTCCTTTTCTAAAGAAATTGAATAAGATCAACACAAGAGATCCAAGATCAATTAATAGGAGTTCCAGGAAGGAAGAACAGAAAAATACAGAAATAAAGGCATTTTCAAATAAATAAGAAAATTTTCTAGAGAAAAAGAATGTAAGTCTTCGTATTAAGGAAGCCCCCGCATAGCTGGTGTGGCTCAGTGGATCGAGCATCGTCCCATGGACTGGGAGGTCCCAGTTGGATTCCTGGTCAGGGCACATGCCCAGGTTATGGGTTGGATCCCCAGTGGGAGGCATGCAGGAGGCAGCCGATGGATGTTTCTCTCTCACATTGATGTTTCTATCTCTCTCTGGAAAATCAATAAAAACATAAAAAAGGAAGCCCCCAACTGCCCAGCACAATGAATGAAAAAAGACCCATATCCATATAGATAATTGTGAACATGAAGAATAAAGACAAGATCATAAAATATTCCCTAAAAACAAAACTGCTTATCTACAAAGCAATGTTACTCAGAATAGCATTCAGCTTCCCAATGCCAATATGGGTTGCATGAAAACAGTGGAATAATATTTTTGTAATTCTAATGGAAAAGGATTTTAAACCTGGAATTCTATACCCACACAAACTGTCAATCAAGTGTGATGTAGATTAAACCCATTTTCAAATGTGCAACAGCTGAGAAAATTTACATTCCACACACCATTTCTTAGAAAATTTCTTGAGGATGTGTTCCAGTAGAACATGAGAATAATCAATAAGTGAAAGGAAGCCTGATGATGACTCAAAAGCAGTTCAAATGGGATATAATGATGATAAGTCTTAGTGAGGGGAGGGGGGAGACTCCAAGGTGCACTCAATAGTATAGTTGATGTTATATTGAGTATGGAGATAACAAAGGAAAAGTGAAAGAAAAGGGGGACTTTTAGAAACATCATGGGGAAAAAGCTACACAAGAAAAAAATTTTAATCATAGTATAATGTAGCAATTCATAATTGTTATAAAGTCAAAATAATAGCATGTTGTTGCTTTTCAACTTTTAGACTCAACCTATAGGCAACATACAGAAGACTAAATTTTGGTTACAGAATAGACCATAAATGTTACAACTTTGACAATGCAAATTAAAAAGTATAGATGTTAGAAGTTAGGGAGAGGAAGAAGTGGAGAAAAACTAAAAGGAAGGATGGAGGCACTAGTGTCCTCATCTGACAAGATGGGTGATCAACAGTAATGCCTATAGTTGATAAAATAAAAAATTAAGGTGTGGTAATATCTCTTAATGTTACTAGGGAAGTAGTGGATAGTATCACTGAATAAATATCTCATTTCTTATTTATTACACTGGAAGCAAATTTAGATAATGTCTAAAATTGATAAATCAAGCATGATAAAATGTGATCAGAATGTTCTGGAATTAGTACATAACTCTGAATATATTAAAAATACTGAATTGTACACTTTAAAAGGGTGCATTGTGTGATATATGAATTGTATCTCAATAAAGCTGTTATAAATTGCACCAACTTTATTTTTTTTTTATTAATTTATTTTTGTTACAGATGTTTCTCCTTTTTTCCCCATTGACACCCTCCTCCCCATCCCCCCACCCTGTCCCCAGCTTTGTTGTCCATGTCCATCACTTATGCATACATGCGCATAAGTTCTGTGGTTTATCTCTTCCCCCCCCACCCCCTCTTCTGAGGGGTGTCAGTTTATACCCTACTTCCACATCTCTGGGTCTACCCTGTTCCTCAGACTGTTATGTTCATTATATTCCACAAATAAGTGAGATCATGTGATATTTGTCTTTCTCTGCTTGGCTTGTTTCGCTTAGGATAATACTCTCGAGGTCCCTCCACGTCGTCTCAAAGGATAAGAGATCTTTCTTTCTTACAGCTGCATAGTACTCCATTGTGTATATGTACCACAGCTTTTTTATCCATTCATCAACTGATGGACACTTGGGCTGTTTCCAGATCTTAGCTATTGTAAATAGTGCTGCTATGAACATGGGGGTACATGTATTTTTTCTGATTGGTGTTTCAGGCTTCTTAAGGTATATTCCTAGAAGTGGGATCACTGGGTCAAATGGCAATTCAATTTTTAATTTTTTGAGGTAACACCATATTGTTTTCCACAGTGGCTGCACCAGTCTGCATTCCTACCAGCAGTGTACTAGAGTCCCCTTTTCTCCACACCCTCGCCAACACTTGTTGTTTGATGATTTGTTGATGGCAGCCATTCTGACAGGTGTGAGGTGATACCTCATTGTTGTTTTAATTTGCATCTCTCTGATAATAATCATAAAAATCCTAGAAGAAAATGTAGGCAACAAAATTTCGGACATCATACGCAGTAGAATCTTCACTGATACATCACCTAAGGCAACAGAAACAAAGGGAAAAATGAACCCATGGGACTACATCAAACTCAAAAGCTTCTGCACAGCAAAAGAAACAACCATCAAAACAGATAGGGAACCCACTCTATGGGAGAGCATAATTGCCAATGATACATCAGATAAGGGGTTAATTTCCAAAATATACAGAGTGCTCATACAACTCAACAAAAGGAAGACAAAGAACCCAATTAAAAAATGGGCAGAGGAACTAAATAGACACCTCTCCAAAAAGGACATACAAATGGCCAAGAGACATATGAAGAAATGCTCAAATTGCACCAACTTTAAAAGTGAAATTAGTTATATAATATAGTATGTATGTAATGTGTGATTTTTTTTAAAGTATAGAATAAGGCAAGAAATAAGGAAGAAGAAATAATTGCAAAATTAACCATAATTGGTTGTAGTTCATATAGTTATGTGAAAAGAGCAAATGCAACCGTGTTCGCTTTAATGTGGGAATAGATAAGTGATTAAATGGTATAATTGGACTGCTGGATAGGAACAGATATGAGACTTTCTCTTGAGTGATTTATTTTGGTCTTTTATTTAAAACAGTCCTTATTTTTAGATTGAGTAAACAACCAAATTGGAACCTCAGCAAATTTCTCAGTGGGCAATTTTAACTTTCCAGGCTTGGAAACGCCCTTTCATTTCCACTACCTTTTTTGAAATGAAAACAGCCCGTCTTCAGGAACTGGTCCCAAGACAGATCATCCAGAAGCAGCCCCAGACCTCTAAATCTGTCAGAACCAATTTGACCATAAAAGGGGGTGAGGGGTGTTGGGGGGGACAAGCCTGTGCATCATATTGGATAGCTACAATGTACTCTCCCTGCTCTCTGAGGTTAGTTATTTTCTATTTATTAAAATTAGCCAGCTGCCTCAAAACCTATCGAGCAGAATATTTCTCCTCTACCTAGCCACTATTAGTATTCATACATCATACCGTGAGGCTAATGCAAATGACTTTAAAGAAAAAGAGCAGAACTATCACCTATTCCCCTCAAACTATTCCAAAAAAATTCAAGAGGAAAGAAGACTTCCAAGATCTATGTATGAGGCCAGCATAATCCTAATCCCAAAACCAGATAAACACACTACAAAAAAAGAAAATTACAGGCCAATATCCCTGATAAACATAGATGTCAAAATCTTCAACAAAATCTTAGCAAATCGAATCCAGCAACATATTAAAAAAATTATACACCAAGACCAAGTAGGATTTATCCCAGGGATGCAAGGCTGGTACAATATCCATAAATCAATAAATGTGATATACCACATAAACAAAATGAAAGTTAACAATCATGTGATCGTATCCATACACACTGAAAAAGCATTCGACAAAATCCAGCATCCATTTTTTATAAAAACTCTCAGCAAAGTAGGAATAGAAGGATCATACCTCAACATAATAAAGGCCATTTATGACAAACCTATAGCCAACATCATACTCAATGGGCAAAAACTAAAAGCATTTCCCTTAAGAACAGGAAAAAAATAGGGATGTCCACTTTTACCACTCTTATTTAACATAGTACTGGAGGTCTTGGCCACAGCTATCAGACAAGAAGATAAAATAAAAGGGATCCAAATTGGAAAGGAAGAAGTGAAACTGTCATTATTTGCAGATGACATGATATTGTACATAGAAAACTAAAGACTCCATCAAAAAACTACTAGATGTAATAAATGAATTTGGCAAAGTAGCAGGATACAAAATCAACATCCAGAAATCATTGGCATTTTTATATACCAATAATGAACACACAGAAAGAGAAACTAAAAAACCAATCCCATTTACCATTGCAACAAAAAAATTAGGATATCTAGGAATAAACTTAACCAAAGAAGTAAAGGACCTATTCACAGAAAACTACAGGACATTGAAGAAAGACGTAGAGGAAGATATTTTAAAAATGGGAGCATATACCTTCTTCATGAATTGGAATAATTAACACCATTAAAATGTCCATACTACCCAAATCAATCTATAGATTCAATGCAATCCTCATTAAAATACTAACGACATATTTCACAGAACTAGAACAAATACTCCAAAAGTTTATATGGAACCAAAAAAGACCCCTAATAGCCACAGCAATCTTGAAAAAGAAGAGCAAAGTAGAAGGGATCACAATACCAGATATCAGGTTATACTACAAAGCCATTGTAATCAAAACAGCCCAGTACTGGCACAAGAACAGGCATATAGATCAATGGAACAGAACAAGGAACCCGGAAATTGACCCAAGACATTATGCTCAATTAATGTTTGACAAAGGTGGCAAGAGCAAACAATAGAGTAAAGACAGCCTCTTTAACAAATGGTGCTGGGAAACTTGGACAGCTACATGCAAAAAAATGAAACTAGACCACCAACTTACACCACACACAAAAATAAACTCAAAATGCATAAAAGACTTAAATGTGACTCGTGACTCCACAAAAATCCTAGAAGAAAATGTAGGCAACAAAATTTCAGACATCACAAGCAGCAGAATTTTCACTGATACAATGCCTAAGGCAAGAGAAACAAAGGAAAAAGTGAATACATGGAACTACATCAAACTAAAAAGCTTCTGCACAGCAAAAGAAACAAACATCAAAATGGAAAGGGAACCCACTATATGGGAGACCATAATTGCCAACAATGTATCAGATAAGGGGTTAATTTCAAAATATATAGAGTGTTCATACAACTCAACAAAAGGAAGACAAAGAATCCAATTAAAAATTGGCAGAGGACCTAAATAGACACCTCTCCAAATAGGACATACAAATGGCCAAGAGACATATGAAAAAATGCTCAACGTCACTAATCATCAGAGAGATGCAAATTAAAGCAACTATGAGGTATCACCTCACACCTGTCAGAATGGCTGCCATCAACAAATCATCAAACAACAAGTGCTGGTGAGGGTGTGGAGAAAAGGGGACTCTAGTACACTGCTGGTGGGAATACAGACTGGTGCAAGCACTATGGAAAACAATATGGTGTTTCCTCAAAAAATTAAAAATGGACCTGCCATATGACCCAGTGATCCCACTTCTTGGAATATATCCTAAGAAGCCTGAAATACCAATCAGAAAGAATATATGTATCCCTATGTTCATAGCAGCACTGTTTACAATTGCTAAGATCGGGAAACAGCCCAAGTGTCCATCAATAGATGAGTGGATACACCATGGAATACTATGCAGCTATAAGAAAGAAAGATCTTTTATTCTTTGAGACAGCATGGAGGGACCTAGAGAGTATTATGCTAAGTGAAATAAGCCAATCAGAGAAAGATAAATACCCACATAATCTCACTTATTTGTGGAATATAATGAACAAAATAAGCTGATGAACAAAATAGACCCAGAAACACAGAAAGGAGTACAGTTCAGACTGACAAACCTCAGAGGAGGGGACCAGGGAGGAGGGAAGAGATAAACCAAAGAACTTATGCATATAAGTATAACCAATGGACATAGATAAAAATGCTGGTGGGCGGGGCGGGAATGGGAGGAGGGTGTCAATGCGGGGGGAAAGGAGAAACATCTGTAACAAAAATAAATTAATTAAAAAAATAAAAATAAATTAGAAAAGCAAACAGCCAATGGATTTAACAGTTCCTTTATAACCATGAACTTTGTGTGATAAAGTAAGAATTGAGCTCACCCAGAAATCAGTGCTCAGATGGGACCCATACTGGGCCAGAAGAAAGGCAAAGAAGATCCACCGAAAGGCAATATGGTTCCTTCCTAGGAACGTGGGGCGTAGTAATAAGTGGTCAAGGCCTCAGCTAGACCACCATAATCCCTGGAGTCCAAGACAAGAGTGGGATATGGCCTCATTTTGTGATGGCTCATAGTCATTTCACTTCCCACCCTCTTTTGAGATAAGAATATACAGTACATACATACTTAGGATTCTCATTACTTTCAGTAGGTTTGAATGTGGTTTAAGTGAACTATCTCTTCCACTGAATGCAGAGGTTGAGAATGTGTTCTATCTCTTGAGCACTGTAATTGGTTCAGGCCAATCAGTACTTACAACCTTAAATTCTGGGACCTCTCTGAGTTTTGAGGGGAAGATATTATCACTTCTGTTGTGCTAAGAGATGTGAGGGAACCTGGAGCCGTTGGAGAACATGGAGTGGAGCCTGAGGATAGAGCCAATGCAGTTGAGAGTAGAGCTCGGACAGAGATGGAGACAGAGAGAAACTGAGTCCTGGGAGCACCGTTTGAACGACAAACCCTGCCCTACCTCAAGTCCCTGGGCCCACAAATCCTCCTTCTCATTAAACAAACTTAAGTTGGGTCCTCAATCACTGGCAACAGAAAGAGTCCAAACTGATGTACGTACATTACATTTACACAAATGTCTTTATGTAAACTATAAAAATGCATTTATATTTTCAGCCATTTCTATTGGGAGATAATTTGCAGAATCTGTTGAAATAAACATTGTTAGCTGTATAACTAGGACAAATGGAAGCAATTATGTACTTTGTAAAATATGAAACTATGCAATATTACTTTGTTACAGCGGAGCGTTATTACAACCGGAACTCCTACACAGCACATCATTGGTCACCATGGGAACCACCAGCAAAGTCGACCAATCTGAGGTCAGCAATGCCCAGATTGTCACATGCAGAGAACTGTTTATTTATGTAAGCAATCAGAATTCAATAATTAAACTGAGTAGTAGATGATGTTTCACTTTATAAGCAATGTAAATCAATTTAGAAGTGAATTGCCAGCAATTAGGGACTAATAGTAAAATAATAAGGTTATACCAAAAATAAAAAACTTTGAGTGGAAAAAGACCAGGACATTTGATCTGGGTTATGAAAAAAAACACAGTCTTCTAGGGGCTTCATGTATAACATTCTGTTTTTCAGTCCTGATTGCTCTGAAGACACCGCTGATGGAAGGGAATGGAAAGGAACATTTATTTCTAAGCGTCTGTTATCAGTTAGGAAGCTTCTGTAGCTCAAACACAATTTAAACTGACTTAGAGAATAAGGGGATCTATTGACTCATAACCAGAGAGACTAGAGAGCAAACTTCAGGGTCAGTTTGCACCAAAGGTTTGTAATATCATCAGGGCCAGTGCTTCCCATTTTTATTCAATTCCCCTGGCTATGCCCACCTTCTTGTATTGGCTTTTTAGTTAGACTGGCTTTCCTTAGGTAGCAAGCCAATTGCCAGCAGCTCCCAGGACTAAATGCTTTCTCATTTACATGGGGGCAGTAGGAGCTACCTTTCCCTCCCATCATAAAACCAAATTCTTAGGCTTTGTACTGCCTGGACTTTCCCTCTGAAAAAATGACTGTGGCCAGGGAAGTCATGCACCACAGTAATTTCAGACCTGGGAAATAATCCCGTGGCTGAAGCAGTAACATAGCCAGAGGTAGACTAATGAGAACCCACCTCTAGAGCTAGGGAAAGAGTTGATTCCACCCAGACCCATGGTTTCTACCCCAGGCAAGAGTGTGAAATGGATATTATGGAGTCAACCAATGTTTTTTTTTATCGCCATGTTTCACCACCATCCTGAAGCTGACCAACAGGACGAGCTAGCTGGGCAGTTGCTGAGGGTGCCAATCTATCAGGAGCCTTCACTGGAAATGCATCTAGATGGAGAAAGTTGTTCAGGGTTATTCTATGTGAGGGCCATCATGTTCCTTAAGACTGGTATACATAATTCAGACTAATTTTTCCAAAGGGAAAGAATGGAAACTAGGAAGAGATGAAATCTCACAACATATGCATCTATCATTGTTGCTTATTTTTGCCTTAAGTTTTCCCAAGATTACCCTAATATATCATAACAGGCTTTCTCCAAAAGTAATAGCCTGGTGTGTTAGGGTGTTTAGTCTTATTTTAGCACATCTAACTTCCATTCCAAAGATACTGATTTTCAGGCCCATTTTTTCAGCACCATCATTTGGACCTCATTCAAATGAATGCCTAGATGGCATTTCTATTGGGTACTAAAAACATTTTAAATTATAATAACAGAAAATGATAAAATGAAGGCAAAATAGTTACTCACAGTCACAAAGTGTTTGTAGCAGATACTTTTGATGCCTTGTGTCACATCCTCTAAGTCCACTTCTGATCTCCAGTGACAATTGACAGTCTCACCTCAAACACCACCAGCAGTCTTTCCATTTTCTATCTCAGGACCTTCACTGAGATCTGAAGCCACAGGTACCTGTCTGGCCCAGAGGCAAGCAAAGCCAGGAAATGTAACAGGTGCCCAATAAATATTTGTTGAATGAGTGAATGTTTGAGTATAATAGATTGCCATTAAACTGCTTTGTCAATAAACAAACTGTGGGGCTCTTGCTATGCTGTGAGGGGCATACATGTTTGGAATCTAAATAACTTGGACATGACAATGCTGTCCAGAGAAATTTCTGCAGTGATGGAAAGATTCTGAATCAGTGCTATCTAATACAATGGCCACTATCCACATGTTAGTGTGAACGTGGTTAGTGTGAATAAATAACTAAAGTTTTAATTTAATTAATTTGAATTTAAATTAAAATAGCCACATGTGTCTAATAGCCACCATACTGG
The DNA here is from genome assembly GCA_030848825.1 of Tadarida brasiliensis. Lineage (NCBI taxonomy): Eukaryota > Metazoa > Chordata > Mammalia > Chiroptera > Molossidae > Tadarida > Tadarida brasiliensis. The sequence goes on along the minus strand of CM061257.1, from coordinate 54,886,658 downwards.
CCAGCACAGGATAGAAAATGTCAGGTACTGCCACAAAAGTTCTCTTCTTCCTTGCCACACTCAGTTGAAGAAGTATTTATTTAGTAACAGTTGGCAGATACACTAAATTATTAGCCCAGCTGGGGATCCCACATGGCTTGGGTCTGCCCCATGCCAGGCACTGGTACAACAAGGCTTTTCGTTTATTTGACTCAAAGCCAAGACCTAGCAAAAACAGACAGGTAGAACCAAAAACATTGTGTAGTCACCTTGATTTGATGAGCTTTTTAAATGGTTGATGATGAGCTTTGATCACACGTTCTCATTGTTGGTTTTCTCTGGGTTGGCTTTGGTGGAAAACAATGTGATTTAGAAATGTGTATGTCAGTTTAAATCCAACCCCTTCATTTACATTTATTTTTTTAAATAAATGTGCTGCTCTAAAGCCATTCATGTTTCAGAAAACATCTTTGAATCCTTTAATTTATGATTTGAAAAACCCATTTTCCTAAGAAGAAAAAGGAATATATGTTTTGGGTAGGTGTCAGTGTTCAGATTGTAAAGACTGGACCTCTGGTTTCAAAGAAGTTTCTAAACTTGGCAAGCCCTGTTTCCCATCACTAATAATAAAAAATGCTTTGTGTGCATACACCTTGCTCTGTGTGGTTTAACAGATAGGTCACAGGCGGGCGTCCGGTGCTCGGGGGTTCTATTCTTAGCTGTCTCACTGACTCAGTCTTTGACCTCAGAAAAGTTGGGGTAGATTTAGACCAAGGGCTCCTGGGTGTACAATCAGAAAGTTCACTCAAAACTCTAATAGCAGCACTTTTCACTCTGCTCTGGTGGAACAGGTCACAGTACAGCCACGTACTATCTTAACCAGTCGCCTTCCCCTCTTTTCTTCTCCTCCGCATCCCTTCCCCTCCCTGCATTTCCACAACGGTTGCTTACAAATCCACTTGGCCAACCAGTAATACCAGGAATGACTATGGTATAATTTCAGATCTTGGGGATACAAATTAATAGAATACAGGCAGCTATGTGTTAAATACACTATCTCATTACTTCACACTGCTAGAAGCACAGGAGCACATCTGTGACATTCTTTGAACCAGAGAATTCCACCTCTGCACAAAAGCAATTACCTCATGGGTGATGCTTTATGCTCCAGACCCAAATCATCAGTTTCACTGTATTTCCTGCGGCCCCATCCACCCCCAGCCCTAGATTCCAATTTGCATCTATCAATCAAGGTTTCCCCTTCTGGATTGTCTTCTGAATGAGATGTGCTCTAGGCTCTAAGGTTCCAGGCTTAGTAGTTGTGGCTCTTTGAGGGATCGGGGGTAGGTCATCTTCATGCAGTCCAAGAACCATGGGGAAGGTAATGTGATACCTCAAGCCGATTTCTTTTAAGGACACACTTTTAAAAATTTAGATTCGATAACTATGACTTCTACTCTGAGTGAACTGAGTTGCTACTGAAGGGTTTGAGCAGAGGAGTGACAAAGGACACTGAACTTACCAAGGTTCCTTCTGCTGCATGTGGGCCTCCAAATACTGCTCCGTCCTGTATTTCCCATTGTCGTGCTGTACCACTCTGCCAAGACAGCTTCGTCTGCTCTGCCTGCTGGGCTCACTTCCTCTCCCTCTCCACTTCCAACAACCCCGTCCCTCCATCTCTGCTTCCAAACTCTTCCTCGGCCAAGGTGAGCTGCTCTCCCTGCTCACTCAAGCTTCTTCCTTCTTGCACCCTCCACTGCAGCCAACGGAGCGGACCTGGCTGTCTCCCTGTTAACATCAACAGTATGTTAATGGTTCATCTATAAGCAGTAGCAATCTCTGTATGAGTTTGACTTAGCATGGAATTTTCACCTTTTTCTCAGAGATCCCCGGGCCAGAGTGACCCAAATCTGTGAGCGACCCTCTCCCACACTGGTACCGTGTCCCAACTGAGCTTGTCACCCCAGCTTCTCACCTCTACAGTCTGTTTCAAAGACGGTTCCCACAATTGCTGTATGTGACTCACTGCCTTTTGGTTATCACTTCAGGGAAAAAAAAATAGCTGAACTAATTTATTATTAAAAAATTAACTCTTTTTGATAAGAATATAGAAAACTAGGAAAATACAGATAGGCTTAAATGGAAAAAAAATATTTGCAGACATATATAATCTCACCAACCAAATATAAATACATTTTTCAAAATTATATATACGTATAGCTTTGGTCTACAGAATTATGGCTATGTGCACCTATATTTGTATTCTGCTTTTTTTTCACTTCATATTATATAATAAGCATTTCCCCATCTTGTTAAGTAAATGATTATTAGTAGCTCCGTAGAATTCTACTGTGTGATTATATTATTTAACCAGTCTTCTACTTAAGCATTTTTATTATTTCCAGATTTTTGATATTATAAACATGTTTAAACAAATGGTCTATACATAGATCTCTAACAATTTTGTTCTGTTAAATTCCCAGAAAGGGAATTACTGGATCAAAGGGTAAGAGCATACTTAAGGCAGGCTGAAACTCTTTGAATAACGACTCCCAATCCCAAAGGACGTGAAAAGAGTCAGAGGATCGTTCAGTCCCCTCAAGATCCCCTGACCATGGGTAGAAAGTGAAGTGGGGACATACATTCTAGGAACCCCTGGTAAATAAAGTGTGTAATCATTTAAACCAATTTCCAGAGACCTGCACCTGCCAGAGCATATTAATCAACGTTGATGAAGCAGCTTCAGTGATCAGGGACAGAATATGGGGAACACACCTGGCCTCACACCACTGCTAACTTCAACTTCTCTTTAAAATGAGCAATGGGCACCAGGCAAAAATGTAGTAATCTTCAAACCGCCGCCACCACCCCCCAGCCCACACAGTACAACACCAATTGACCTTTGCTCTGATTCCTAATTAAATTCTGAGATTATACTAAATCTGAAGAGCTGCTATTCAATGGAAATGAGAAAACTGTAAAGCATTAAAACTATCTGGGTCCAGGAATAGGTGGGAACAGCAAATCGCTCAGGTACTTGCAACATCAGCAGAACAAGGAGAGTAGGATTTTATATAGACATCTTATAGCAGAGAACCAGGGGAAGATTTTTCCCTTGAATTTTGTATGACAACCGTCTTCTGAGCAATTGCTCTTACCACTATATATGGATCCTTGAAATACATATACTTGTGATGTAAATCAAACTGTTTGCCTCTTTTTCAGATATAGCAATGCAGACAAACAGATTATTTTATTTGTCCAAAATTATCCATTTGAGCTCAATTCATTTCCTTTAACTTTTATTTGAATGCCTCCTATGAGCCAGGTGGTGTGCTTCGTAGGGATACTTGCAAAGCTGATTAAGATGGGATCTCTGACTTTGAGGAAGGCAATGTCTAGTCACGGAAGCAAAAATTCTGATGTGTCCAAGCATACTTAGGGAGCAATATATTAAAAAGGAAGTAAGCTGCCTGGCCGGTATGGCTCAGTGGTTGAGCATCTTGGGAATCGACCAAGGGGTCGATTCCCAAGCATGGCACATGCCCAGGTTGTGGGCCAAAACCCCAGTGGGGGGCATGCAGGAGGCAGCCAATCAATGTTCTCTCTCATCAATGTTTCTATCTCTTTCTCCTTCTCCCTTCCTCTCTCTCTAAAAAAAAATAAAGGAAAAAGAATTTTTTAAAGGAAGTAAGCTAAACAAAGCCTTGATGTCAACAGTTATGAATAGGTAAAAACTACAAGTGCACCAGAAATCTGACAACTAAAAAAAATATATATATAAATGTGGATATAATGAACAAATTCATTCTCACTATTAAACCTTAGAGATCAGACACATTTACACGCAAATCAAAGACTATAAAGATGAATAACTTCTCTTTGGATCATTTTCCAATGCAATAATTACTCTTCATAAAAGTTCACAGTAGCCCTGGCTGGTTTGGCCCACAGACCAAAGAGTCAAGGTTCGATTCCGGTCAAGGGCATGTACCTCGGTTGCAGTTTGGTCCCAGCTCTGGTCAGGGTCATACTAGAGGCAACCAGTCGATGTGTCCCTCTCACGTTGATGTTTCTCTCTCTCTCTCTTCCTCTCTTTCCCTCCCTCCCTCCCACTCTACCTGAAGATAAATAGAAAAATATCCTCAGGTGAGGATTAAAAAATAAATAAAATAAATTTTTTAAAAAGCTCACAGTAAACATCAATTTCCATGTGATTAAAATCAGTGTCTTTGTTCACATAACAGGATAAAACCACATCATACAAGATGCTGGTTCAGGAAAGACAGATTGAAATGGGCAGATTGGACCCCCCCACCACGGGGGAACCCAGGCGGGGCGGGGGAGCTGGGCGACCCCCACACCAATGGAGGAAGCCGACAACACACAGGAGAACTGAGTAAACTGAACAACGAAATTGACCCAGAGACATGGAGGTGGAGTACGGGATGACGGGCCTCAGAGGAGAGGGGGAGGCGGGGGAAAGAGATAAATCACAGAGCCTATGTGCATGGGTGCATAACCAATGGACAAGGACAACAGGGATGGGGAGGAGGAGAAGGGGAGGGGGAGGAGGGTGTCAATGGGGGAAAAAAAGGAAAAACATCTGTAACAAAAACAAATTAATAATAAAATAAATTATTAAAAAAAAAAAAAAGAAATGGGCAGATTGGTTCACAATCACAGATGCCTTAAGGAAATAATCAGTGCTCGTTAATTCAGTGGTAGACTCCAGAGACTGCAGTTGATCTAGAAACTTTTTGTTTCCTCCCCCCTTTTCCTCGTGCAGCTGGGGCCTTCCCCACCTGCTATGTCCTCCTTTCCCCCGGGGCCTGTAGAGAGGCAGAAAAGTGGAGTCAAACACCGTGTTGCTTCTCCACAGAAGCTCTAACAAAAGGGTTTGATAGAAGATAATACTGAGGTACACACAACAGTAAAAATAATGTTTGGAAATGTTCAGGGACCTTTCATTGTCTTTGATATTTCTAGGCCTTTTTACCTGAAGAATGGAAAATTGACCATTGCTGTTACTAAATCTGAATAAGCTTGAGTTTTCCAAATTTTAAAAGTGTCCAATCACTATTCAGATGTAAGCTGCTTGTCTTATATTTTTAGAGGGATCCAGAGTCCGTGCTTAGCTTTAGGAAATTGAGTAAATGTCACTGTCACAGAACATTTTCATGCAATAATGGTCTCCCTGCTGCTGGATAACTGCTGGCGCAAATCCACCGATGAGAAATAAATGGGGACGGAAAGCAGTGTGTATTGCCAGAGCTAGAAACACTGACCCTTTCAAGGCATTCAGTCATTCTGACTTTGTTTCTATTTGCCAGGAAGTGAGTGATGAAGAATGAATCATGTTAGGTCAATAGATGCTGGTGGGATCCATGGACGCTTCTGCATCATTCACTTACTTGATGGCTGCTGTCAAGGAGGCTGCCTTGTAAAGCAGAGCCACAGCCAGAGCAGGAGTCCTGCCAGTGGGAAGGCAGTCTGCTGTGGCTGGTTCATCTGTTTTACATTATAGATCAATTTTTATTCATCTTCGTTTCTGATGCTATCTCTGGTTGAAGAAACAAGGCGCAGCAATTTGGGATCACATAGCCATCTGAACCAGCTGTTGCAATACTGGTATGAGAATTTCATATATAACCTGACGCTTTGCTTCTTCAAGAGAATGGTTCATATTGTGCTGGGTCAAAGAGTGAGCTGCTGTTTGTCATGCATTGATTGCTGGGACTTAATGCTCTATGACGCAAGTGTTCATCTCTATCCCATGGGGCCATTCACTTCATGCCAGCGCGAGGTTCATCCAAGAAAACTGAATTCCTGCCTCAGCATTATCTTGTAAAGTAAAATCTGGAGTGTGCACTTCCAGTTTCCACTTCCACACTGTAATCTTAGTAAAAAAGGAAGGGAATGCACTTCCTTTCCCCTACACGGTTGAACTCAGACTTCATAATAAACCGACAGCATTGTCATATAATTCCAATATCTCAAACACACCAAGAAGAAAACACTCCCCAAATCTTGGGGGTTGAGGAGAAAAAAACTTCAAAAGAAGTACTTACAGCAAACTGTTATGTTTAGCTCACTCACCAGCTGTTCCCATTTTCTCTCTCCCTTGTTGTCTTCTACTACATAACTAGTGCTTACTCTTTTCAAGCTCCCTTGAAGCTGGGTGTGACACAGTGTGGTGAATGAAATTGAAAAGAAAGTATAAGCCTATAAATATGGTTTATTACACATTGGAAGGAAGGAAGGAAGGAAGGAAGGAAGGAAGGAAGGAAGGAAGGAAGGAAGGAAGGAAGGAAGGAAACATTTAAATCCTTCCCTTCACCCTACAATTCTCTACATATTCTTCTTTCTCTCACCATCAACATTCTGGGAAGAGTACATACCCCACAGTAATCCTCCTTGAGTAGACTCACCCAGCATTTATCTTCTCCTCACTAACCTTTCAGTTTGAGATCCATCCCATTCCTGAGAGTACTGTGCTTGTGGGAAGTTGACCCTATTCCCAGATCTGGGCTCATCCTCCTTGTTAAAGTGATTGGTTCAGATAAGCCAGTTTAGGCAAATTTGAAATTCTCCTGGTCACAGGGATTAGATCAGGAATGGGCCAAGATAACTTTTGGTCTTCTCTGTCTTTCAAGAAAGCCTCCAAAAGGCTACCTCATACTTTCTCTCACTTTGTGGATCTTGTGTTATTCTGAGTTGAGGCCTGAAATTGCTGCAGTCATTTTTTCACCAGGAAGGAAACCAGGCTTGAAATAATCTGATGCTGTGGAAGGCGGAATTGCAAGATGAAAACTTTTTAAATGACACTGTTGAGCCTAACAGCTGAATTTTCCTCTAAAATTTCCAGGTACATTACCCAATAAACTCCTTTATTTAAACTCAGTTTTCTATTACCAGACAACAACAAAAAAATTAAAAAGAAAACTCCACATCCTAAGATCTTGCCTTGTACCTCCTACATGTGTTCTTTATTTACCTCCTCCCCCTTTCATAATTGTCATTACTTATGTGTAAGCTTTATCCTTTTTCTCCCTAATTTTACCATACAGTTCTTAGCAAGTTTCTTTGACCTTAATTTCTCTTTCATTCAATGTCTTGATTATACAGCCATCACATGCTCTTTTTAATATGGAAATCTGATCATTGCAGTTCCTTGCTTGGGACTCTCCCATGAATTCCCATCGTACACAAGATGAAATTTAAAGCTCTGATCCTGGTATGCAAAGCCCTTCACCATCTGGCTCCTGCTTGCCTGTCCAGTCTCATCACCAATCATTCTCTCTGCCCCATCTCTCTCGATCCACACATACAGGAACACAGTACATTCTTGAAACTCTAAATTACATGTAGTTCTTAAACATACATCTCTCTCTTCTGTTTTGGTAACTGCTCACCTCCCATCCTCTCTGTTGGGTGTTCTAGAACTCTTTCCCACTTCATGTCCAATGGGTAAGTTAATGTTCATCCTAGCCCAACCTCTTCTGTGAAACTTACTCCAATTTCTCCCTATTATCCATCCGTGACTATTGTTATACAAGACCAAGTTCTTTGAAGGCAGGGACTACATTAAATTAATCTTTATTACCCTATTGCTTAGTAGTACCTGGCATGACAGGTACTCTATGTTTGAATAAGTGAATTAATGCAAATCATAAATTAATGTATCAGATACAAAGATTGAAATCTTACTTGGATTATTGGATCTTCCACATGATAAATAACTAATTAAAATAATAATCATTAAGAAGTTGACAAAGTCCCTCAAATGCCTTCTCCATGAACCTTTGTCCCTGAGAGATACTTTCACAACTCTAACAGATACTGTTTTTGTCTTCCTGGAGTACATTCCTACTATCCCAACTTCTTCCAGGATTATTTCCTGATCTTGACCACAGAGGCAGATATTTGATCCTGGGCCAGTTTTCATTTCCTTCTCTTTCTTTTTTTTCTTTCTCCCAAGAATTTAACTCTTGAGCAGATACACCTAGGACCTACCTGAGTAATCTCATGGAAACATGCCTGATAACCATATCTGTGAGCTCCCAAGGTTGAGAGATCTGGCACTGTCTTGGTAACTGTCCTTCCCAAAGTGTCCTAAAGTTTGGTTATTCAGTTTTTCCTTCTATTCTGCGGCCTACCTGCAGTATCCTTTCAATAAATCTCCCTTAATTGTTAGGTTACTCAGAAATACGTCTGTTTCTTAAAATCACAGAATTTTAATTTATGGTACTTATTTGATTCATGCTAATTCAGGTCTATCATATTATAAGATAACATAAAAATATGTATTATTGTTGATCAGTAAGGCAGGCTATTTCCCACGATGCCAGGAAATATCTAACTCAGTGCCTGACATACAACAGATTAAGGAATACGATCTGAATGAATATGCTCCCAGGTGTGGGGAATTAGGGACTGATGATGTTATCATGGGGGTTGGGGCAGAGGTCTTTTGGCTGTTACATTACTCTATGTCTCTCATTCTTTCATTTAAAAATTATTTAGTGAACATGAACCATGTGCTTGGTCTTCAAGGAACTTCCAGTCTATTTAGTTAAATCATAGAATTAAGAACAGACATAATCCCTACTTTCATGATCTCATAGTCTAGCTCTTAGAGGTAAGTTATTACAGTATGATAAAAATATACCATAATAACTACTAATATTAGATAAGTATATGGTACAATGAGAGTTAATAGGAAGGTAGCTCCTAATTCAGACTTTTGCATTTAGGGAAGATATCCTGGAAGAAGTGAAATGTAGGCTGAGACCTGAACAGGAGTTTACCTGGAAACATGGTTGGGAAAGATTATTCCAAGCAGAAGCCACAACATGTACATAGGCTAGAGAAAGCATGATATCTTTGGAAAACAACCACAAATAATTCAGTATGTGTGGAATTTAGAGTGGGCTTGAGTGAGATGAGGCTGGAGAGGTACATACAGCTTACTATCATGGGTCTTGAAGTCTGAAGCAATGTGGAATCAAGCAAGGATCTTTAAGAAGAAGTGATACTATCAGATATGACACATTGGTGGCAGTGGAGAGAATGATTAAGAAGGGGAAAATCTGGAAGCAGGAAAATAACTTAGATCTATGCTGTCTGATATTATAACCATCAGCCACATGTGGCTATTAAGCTCGTCAAATATGGCTAGTACAAACTGAGATGGCTGAAAGAGTAAAACACGCACTGGGTTTCAAAGACCTAGTGCAAAAATAACAATGTAAAATATATCAAAAATTTTATCTATTTCAATAATTTCATAGTAATTATATGTTAAAATTATAATATTTTGGATCTATTGGGCTAAATAAAACATATTATGAAATTTAATTTCACCTGTTTTGTCTTACTTTTTTAAATTGAATTTATTGGGGTGACTGGTTAATAAAATTATATAGGCTTCAGGTATACAATTCTATAATACATCATCTGTACATATATTGTATTATATATTTACCATCCCTAGTCAAGTTTCCTTCCATCACCATTTAGCCCTCCCTTTACCTTCTTCTACCTCCACTGAAACCCCCTTCCCTCTGGCAATCACCATAGTATTGTCTGTGTCCCCGTGTCTTTTTTTTTTTTCATTGCTTAATCCCTTCACTCTTCTTACCCAGCCCCCAAACCCCTCCCCTTTGACAGCTATCAGTCTGTTCTCTGTATCCATGAGTCTGTCTCCACTTTGTCCATTTATTTTGTTTATTAGATTCCACATATAAGTGAAATCATATGGTTACTTATCTTTCTCTGACTGGCTTATTTAATGTGACTATTAGAAATTTTAAAATTACATATATAACTTGGGTTTGTGGTTTCCATTATATTTCTATTGAATGGTGCTGAGTTAAAAGATTACTTTAACAATCTGTTTAAGATGATGAAGACTTAAACTAAGTTAGATACAATTTGAATGAAGTGAACTTACTTAAGAAATATAAAGAATTAGGATAATCAGGTCATGTTGATGGTTGGATGAGAAAGACAAATTAGTGGCAAGAGTTGAGGATGACTTCCAGGTATCAGGCTTGGATAACTGAGTGGATACTCGTAATCTTGAATGAGCTAGGAAACAAGCAAAAGAAGCAGATTTAAGAGGAAAATATTGAGTTCAATTTTGGATATCTGAAATTGAGGGCCTCAGTATCCAGTTGGAAAAGTTGGGTAGGCAGATGTATATACAGACGTGGAGCTCAGGAGACAGAGCTGGTGACTTCACATATTTGGGCATTGTCAGACTACAAGCCTTGAGTACAATTGAGAGTGACCAGGGGAAGAAGAGGACTGAGGAGCAACCTGTAGCAAATACAGACTTCCTGGGCTACTATGCAAATGCTAACATATTAGCTAAGGTAGTGTTTCCCAAATTACATTGTGCAGAACATTAGTCCCACAAGATACTCCTTTTAAAAAAAAATCGTTCTTTGACAAAATGTTGGGGGAAATATTGCTCACTGGAGATTATAATACACACTAACATATCAACATATTAAATGCTCTGAGAAGTCCGAGAGTGAAGAAACCTCTTTGGCATTTTCATCATATTTTTCTATAGACATCTTCCTTCTCCCTCAATAATAGTTATTAATATCTTAAGAAACACACTCAAGGCACACATTTTGAGAAGTATTTTTCTATGTTAATCTAATCTTTTTTTTTTTTATCCTCACCTGAGGACATTTTTGCATTTATCTTCAGATAGAGCAGGAAGAAGAAAGGGAGGAAGAGAGAGAGAAACACCAACGTGAGAGACACACATCGACTGGCTGCCATCCACACAACCCCAACCAGGGCCAGGGAAAAACTGCAACCAAGGTACGTGCCCTTAGGGGGAACTGAACCTGGGTCTCTCTGGTCCCTGGGCTGACGCTCTAACCGCTGAGCCAAACTGGCCAGGGCTAATCTAATCTTTTTTTTTTTTTTTTATTTTTATTAATTTGTTTTTGTCACAGACGTTTCTCCTTTTTCCCCCATTGACCCCCTCCTCCCCATCTCTCCCCCTTCCCCAGCTTTGTTGTCTATGTCCATTGGTTATGGATATATGCATATAAGTTCTGTGGTTTATCTCTTCCCCCCAACACCCCGACTTCTGAGGTTTGTCAGTCTGTACCCTACCTCTATGTCTCTGGGTCAATTTTGTTCATCAGTTTGTTTAGTTCATTATATTCCACAAATAAGTGAGATCATGTGATATTTGTTTTTCTCTGCTTGGCTTGTTTCGCTTAGCATAATACCCTCCAGGTCCTTCCATGTCATCCCAAATGATAAGAGATCTTTCTTTCTTACAGCTGCATAGTATTCCATTGTGTATATGTACCACAGTTTTTTTATCCACTCATCTACTGATGGACACTTGGGTTGTTTCCAGATCTTAGCTATTGTAAATAGTGCTGCTATGAACATAGGGGTACATATATTCTTTCTGATTGGTGTTTCAGGCTTCTTAGGGTATATTCCTAGAAGTGGGATCACTGGGTCAAATGGCAGTTCAATTTTTAACTTTTTTTTTTTTTTTATCCTCACTCGAGGACATTTTTGCATTTATCTTCAGACAGAGCGGGAGGGAGAGAGGGAGGAAGAGAGAGAGAGAAACATTGATGTGAGAGAGACACATCGACTGGCTGCCACCCACACAACCCCAACCAGGGCTGCGGACAAACTGCAACCGAGGTACATGCCCTTAGTGGGAACTGAACCCGGGTCGCTCTGGACCGCGGGCTGATGCTCTAACTGCTGAGCCAAACTGGCCAGGGCTAATTTTTAACTTTTTGAGGTAACACCATAGTGTTTTCCATAGTGGCTGTACCAGTCTGCATTGCCACCAGCTGTGTACTAGGGTCCCCTTTTCTCCACACCCTCGCCAGCACTTGTTGTTTGATGATTTGTTGATGGCGGCCATTCTGACAGGTGTGAAGTGATACCTCATAGTTGTTTTAATTTGCATCTCTCTGATGATTAGTGACGTTGAGCATTTTTTCATATGTCTCTTCACCATTTGTATGTTCTGTTTGGTGAGGTGTCTATTTAGGTCCTCTGCCCATTTTTTAATTGGGTTCTTTGTCTTCCTTTTGTTGAGTTGTATAAACACTCTATATATTTTGGAAATTAATCCCTTATCTGATGCATCATTGGCAATTATGCTTTCCCATATAGTGGGTTCCCTTTCCATTTTGATGCTTGTTTCTTTTGCTGTGCAGAAGCTTTTTAGTTCGATGTAGTCCCATGTGTTCATTTTTTCCTTTGTTTCTCTTGCCTTAGGTGTTAATCTAATCTTTTAATAGAATAAAAGGTCAAATAGAATGATATCAAATCTATGGTTTTTAGGGTAGATTTATAAAGAAATTACTTTGTCATTTCTGTCAAATAGATATATTTTCCATATTTAGTTTCCTCTATGCAAGCTTACACATATGTTGGGGCATTTCAATGCTTATAGAATTTGAAGTGCTCAAATTAAAATAAATACCAAATTTTCCATGAGTAGCTTACTCTCAAAGAACTGTTGTAAGTTCATAACAAAGAAACATTCTTGTTTAAGTTTGAGTATGGGATCTCTGATGGTCTAGTAAAAGTTATAAAAACAAAGTTTGAAAGACAAAAATGATTTTTCAGGGATTTTTCTCAATTAAAATTGAGAAGAGGCACAAAATTGATGTGTGTTTTTCCTTGTAAACTGTTTATTTAGTTGAGAAATGTGCAAGCTACTATAATTTACATTACTTATGGTACTTTTGGTATCTTGATTCAGAAAATGAGTTGGGTAATAACACACCTTATAAGAGGCAGCAGATGGCATAATAATTTCCCTTGCTTAGCAACTAATATGTTATCCACTATAAACACTGTGTAGATTTCCATACTGATGCACAGTTTTAGAACATTTAACAATAGGAAGTCCCAACTCCTGTGGTCAAGGGTCTAGGTATGAGTCAGGTGTTACATAAATAACAGCAGGCCATATCTAAACAAAGGGGTTCAGACTTAAATTTTACATTTTCTGTGGATTTAAGTGGAAATCCCATAGTTTTTAAAACCTGAATTATGAGTGGATGTTAACTAGACTTGTGGTGCTCATTTCACAATATATACAAATATAAAATCATTACGTTGTATACCTGAAAATAATATCATGCTGTATGTCAATTATACTTCAATTTTTAAAAAACCTGAATCATGCCATTACTTTGTATTTATGTAGTATATTTTACAGATGATATTGAGTAAATTGGACATTACTTTTCCCCCAAGAAACTCCTACATGATAGATGAGGAGTTAGGGAAAGGAATGGAAATAAAATAGCTGGTTCTTAGACTCACTAGCTGATTGATCTTGAGTAAATACTTAACTTCACCAAGTCTCTATTTCCACATTAGTAATTTATTAATAGCATCAGTCCTGCCCACTTCACAGGACTGTTGTGAAGACCAAAAACAGACAACAGATTTCACTAGAATGTAAGCTCCAGAAAGGCACAAATTTTTGTCTTTTTGGCTCACTTTTTGGCTTAATACCTACAGTGTACCTGGCACATAGCAATAATTCCGTGAATGCTATGAAAATGTTTTGAATATTAAAGAGATGTACTATATTATATGTAAGGTATCATTATTATGCTAAACTAGTCAGTTTAGCATAAACTGTAGACTACTAAATTTAGAATACTAAATTACAGAAGGCAGAAAAAGCAAAAAGAAGGTAAGTGACCAGCTTAAGTTATTTCTTAAGACAGAATGGAGTTAAGACTAGAATTTGAGGTATAGACATTTTATCTATTTGGTCATTCAGTATATTTTTTATTAGAGTACATACTATATGCCAGGCATAGTGCTAGGTACTAGATATAGAGTGGTAAAAATATATATGTACATTTAAGAGTCGGATATGGGACGTAGCTGTACATTAAATAAATGAACATAAAAATAAATTTTAATAAGTGCTATAAAGGAAGAACAACATCCGATGAGAGAAAAACAAGAAATGAGGGTGCCCTAATTTACATCTAGGCTAAACATTTAACTAAAATTTATCAACAAAAACAGTTCACTCTTTTGACAAGACATGTATTTTTAGAGAATGTTCATTCATTTTTATACATATTACTATTTCTAGCCATCACCCAATCAGGAGAAACTTATCAATATCATTTAGAATTAACCATCCAAGACAGATCTATTAAAATAAAAAATTGGAAAAACAATGACAGCATTATCCACTCACCCCCACATTTTAGTTCTCACAACTGCAAGCTCAATGATGTTTGTTGACCTTGATATTAAAACTTGGCTATAAATCTTAAAACTTGCTTTCAAAATTACATACTATCATTAAACCAAACTCACACCATGCCTTACTTTTAGTAGGCACTCAAAGGATTTTGTTGTGTTGAATTTTATTCTTTTAGAATGTTAAGAGTTATGATTGGTATAGCCAAACTTCAGTTTCCCATGGGAATACATATTTGTTAAATGATTAGCTTTCTCATTGAAAAAAGATTTTTTCCAAACTAAAGACATGTAATGAAGGCTCTCATTTATTATTCCTTTGAATTCTCAATGAAGTCATTGAGATCACTTGACAAGTCCACCTGCTTTTAATGGTTAATTTAGGCTTTGAATCTGGGTAAAATTGCTGTCTAACTTTCAGGCAATGCTGGGAGAAGAGCAACAGTTGAAATCAACTCTTTCTTTTTAAATGAACATAAAGAGAACATTGTATTTTGGATTAAAGAGCAACTTTTGGTAAATATGCTGTCTTAGCCTGATATGGTTGACAGAGTTTTAAGGTCAGATACTGCCAATTATCAGGAGCTTTTAGAAACTTTTATAAATAATAAACATGGAAGCATTTCACTAAACAATTTTAGAGGAAAAATAATCAAGTCTTTGTGAAAAAAAATATGGATTTTTATAACAAGACTAGTGGAAGTAGAAAAATGGATTTAAATACCCATTAGAAAAAGCATGATAGATTTTTTTTTTAAATCTCTTTTAAGGGATAAATTTTCAAAATTGTTCTGTTCAATACAATAATTTGTTACTCTAAGAAACTTTAATTTACAGTCTTAAATAACTCTTTCCAGGAATTAGTTTCTTTTAAAATCAACTCTTTTGAGGTATAATGTATATAACGTATAATTTATATAAAATAAAATACACCCATTTTAAGCATATGGTCATTTCTTCTATAACTCAGCAAAAGTACTCCTTAAAATCATAGTGCTATACAAATTCTCACAATAAGAAAAAAAACAAAGTGCCCAGGGGAAAAATGGGGTTAGTGGAATAACAGTCATCATTGATACACACACACACACACACAGACACCTAATAAACAAATAACACACTTGAACAAATTTAAACCAACTAGAACTAATAAACATTAAAAAATAGCATAATATACATTTTTCTCAAGTGCACATAGAACGTTCTCTAGGATAGATTATGTCCCAGGCCATAAAACAAAATTCAATACATTTAAAAGGGTTGAAATCATGCAAAGGATGTTCTCCAATTACCACACTGAGTAAAATTATAAATTAATAACTAGTAAATTTGGAAAATTAACAAAGATGTAGAAATTAAATAACACACTACCAACTAACCAATGGGTAAAAGAAGAAATCACAAGGAAAATTGGAAAATAATTTGAGATGAATGAAAATAAAAATACAACACACCAAAATTTATGGGATTCAACAAAAGCAGTGCTTAAAGGAAAATTTATAGTTTTAAATGCCTACATTAAAAAAGAAAAATGATATCAAAATAATAATCTAAATTTCCACCTGAAGATACTAGAAAAAGAGGAATAAATTAAATGTAAAGCAAGAGGAAAGCCCTGGCCGGTTTGGCTCAGCGGTTAGAGCATCGGCCCACGGACCAGAGAGTCCCGGGTTTGGTTCCCTCTTAGGGCAGGTACCTCGGTTGCAGTTTGTCCCCAGCCCTGGTTGGGGTCGTGTGGGTGGCAACCTGTCGATGTGTCTCACATCGATGTTTCTCTCTCTCTCTCTTCCTCCCTCTCTCCTTCTCGCTCTATCTGAAGAGAAATGCAAAAATGTCCTCAGGTGAGGATAAAAAAATAAAATAAAATTTAAAAAAGCAAGGGGAAGAATGGGCATAATAGAATAGGGTGGTAATAAATCAAATAAGAAACAGAAAAATAATAGAGACCATTAATAAAACCAAAATTTATTTCTTTGTAAAGATCAATAAAGTTGACAATCTTTAGACTATCCAAGCAAAGAAAATATTCAAATTACTAAAACTAGGAATGAAAATGGAGATATTCCTATCAACCACACAGAAAAGCGTAGTAAGAACAGTTTAATGGTTGCCAGAGGTAGGGGTCAGGAGTGGGTGAAATGGGTGAAGGCGGTCAAAAGGTAAAAATTCCAGTTATAAAATGAATAAGCCCTGGAGATATAATGCACAGCCTGGTGACTATAGTTAACAATACAAAATTGTATATTTGAAAGTTGCTAAGAGAGCAGATCTTAAAAGTTCTCATCATAAGAAAAAAATTATAACTATGTATGGTTATGGATGTTAACTAAACTTTTTTTTTTTATCCTCACCCGAGAACATTTTTGCATTTATCTTTAGATAGAGAGAAAGGGAGAGAGGGAGGAAGAGAGAGAGAGAAACATCCATGTGAGAGAGACACACTGAGTGGCTGCCTCCCGCACGACCCAACCGGGGACAAACTGCAACTGAGGTACGTGCCCTTAGCGGGAACTGAACCCGGGCCTCTCTGGTTCATGGGCTGTCTCTCTAACTGCTGAGCCAAATCGGCCAGGGCAGATGTTAACTAAACTTATATGATCATCATTTCACAATACATATATGTATTAAATCATCATATTGTGCACCTAAAACTAATATAATGTTATATGTCAATTATATCTCATTATTTTAAATCCCCCACCCCTACCCACCCCCCCACACAAAATAACTCCAGCTGGTTCTTTGCAGAAATTGACAAGCAGATCCTACAATTTGTATGGAAATTTAAAGGACCCAAAATAGACAAAACAATCTTAAGAAAGAAGAACAAAATTGTAGGATTCACACTTTCTGATTTTAAAACTTACTATTAAGCTATAGTAATCAGAACAGAGCAGTACTGGTAAAAAGATATACATATAAATCAATGGAATAGAATTAAGTCCAGAAATAAACTTTCACACTTACAGTCACTTGATTTTCAGCGAGGGTGCCAAGACAATTCAATGACGAAAGAACAGTCTTTTCAATGAATGATGCTGGACCAACAAAATATTAATATAGAAAGGAATAAAGTTAGACCTCCTACTTCACATCATATAAATAATAAAACAAACTGGATCAAAGATCTAAATGTAAGAGCTACAACTATTAATGATCTTAGAAGAAAACATAACTGTTAATTTTTATGGCCTTGAAATAAGCAAGGATTTCTTGGATAAGATACCAAAAATTCAAACAAAAGAAAAAAATAGATAAATAAGACATGATCAAAAGTAAAACCTTTTGTGTTTCAAAGGACACCACCAAGACAGTGAAAAGCCAACCAATAAAATAGGAGAAAAATTTTTTCAAATCATATATTGATAAGGAACTCTTATCTATAATATATAGAGACAAGCAACCCAATTAAAAATGGACAAAGAATTTGAATACATTTGTCTTCAAAGAATACAAATGTCCAATGAGCACATCTTCAGCCATCAAGAAAATGCAAATAAAAATCACAATAAGACTTCCAGTCAAGATGTTGTCATAGTTAAATCTTCCCACAACCACATCAAAATTACAACTAAACTACACAACAACCATAGTTCAAAACCACCTGAAATCAAGCTGAATGGAAGTCTTACAACGAAATTAAGGAAGGAGCCAAGTCAAGACTGGTAGGAGGGGTGGAGGCGCAGATGGGCTGGTCCCACACCCACGTGTGGTGGATAAAATAAGGAGGGATTCCTCAGCTGGGAAGGTCCTCCCTGAGGAGTGAGGGGTCCTTGTCCCACACCAGGCCCCCCAGCTCAGGGTTCCAGTGCCAGGAAGAGAAGTCCCATAGCTTCTGGCTGGAAAAACCAGTGGGGATTGAGACTGAGGGAGGCTAAGGCTGCTGGAGCCCCAGGCAGCTCCTCCTAAAGGGTCTGCACAAGAACTTACTTGGACTCACACCCTCCAGGCTCCAGCGTGGGAGAGGCAGCTTGAAAGGCACCAGAAACAGACAGGGAAGAACTGAATTGTTTGGCATTGAGGCAAGAGATACAGGGCAGATTTCTCACAGACAGACATGCCGGCTGAGGCCGTTGTTCCTTTGGTGAGCCCTTCCCCCAAGGGGCCACCAGACAGCTGCCATATCTGGGACTCCAGCAACCTGGCTCATACTGTTTGCTCCACCCTGGTGATTCCCTGAGGCCCTGCCCAACCCAACTTTCTGACCCACCCAAGCTGTTTCCAGTGGCTTTACCATAGGAATGGCCTGTTTTGGTTCCTGTTTCAGATTTTCCTGAATTCTCTCAAAAAGGCAGCATCTGGCCTCAGCTAGACCCAGACCTCTCACTAAGTGGCCCCAAGCCCAGCACTAGGAGCAGCCAGCCTTGGCTCACAATTTGTCTTTGACTGGGCACCTCCAAGACCAGTACAAGAAGCAGTCATCTGCAGATTGCTTTGTAGCTTATGCTTGGTGGTCCCAGGTAGAACACAGGCAGTGGCTGACCTTACCCCAGAGCCAGCACACCCAGTGGACAGCTTCAGACCACAGCGAAGCACCACCACCTAACCACCTCCACCAGCAACACACTCAATGAGTGGACTCAGTAGGCACCAGAGCCCTGCTGAAATAAATCTTACTCTGTGTGGTGGGCCCCTGCACAGCTGGCCCTCCAAGGTAGTCAGAGGTCAGTGGGCAGTGGGTAGAACCAGCCCTTGCAGCTGATCAGCCTGAGTATATCCCTCCCATTGATGTGCCAACAGCAATCAAGATTCAATTACAACAGAAGGGTGTACAGTCCACACAAGGGATATACCTTGAGGGTGCACCTGGGGTGATCAGGGAGGCTGTGCCACTGGGTCCTATAAGACACCTACTATAATAAGCCACCCTAGGAAGTCTAGGAGACATAGCAAGTCTACCTAATACATAGAAACAAACACAGGGAGGCAGCCAAAATGAGGAGACAAAGAAAAATGTCTCAAGTGAAAGAACAAAACAAAACTCGAGGAAAAGAACTAAGCAAAATGAAGATAAGCAACCTAACAGATGCAGAGTTCAAAACACTGCTTATAAGGATGCTCAAGGAACGTAGTGAGGGCCTCAAGAGGATAAAATAGGACGAGTTAGAAATGAAGGATGCACAGTCAGAAATGAAGGAGGTACTAACTGAAATAAAGAAAAATAACAGGGATTCAATAGTAGAGTAGGTAAAGCCAAGAAGCAAACCATCAATTTGGAATATAAGGAAGCAAAAAACACCCAATCAGAACAGCAAAAAGAAAAAAGAATCCAAAAAAATGAGGAGAGTGTAAGGAGCCTCTGGGACAACTTCAAGCTACCAACATTCGTATCATGGGGGTGGCAGAAGGAGAAAAGAGCACGCAAGAAATTGAAAACCTATTTGAAAAAATAATGACAGAAAACTTCCCTAACTTGGTGCAGGAAACAGACATACAAGTCCAAGAAGCACAGAGAGTGCCAAACAAGATGAACCCAAAGAGGCCCACACCAAGACACATCATAATCAAAATGCAAAAGGTTCAAGAAAAAGAGAGAATCTTAAAAGCAGCAAGAGAAAAACAGTTCATTTCCTACAAGGTAGCTCCCATAAGACTGTCAGCTGATTTCTCAAAAGAAACTTTGCAGGCCAGAAGGGAGTAGCAAGAAATAGTCAAAGTGATGAAAAGCAAGAACCTACAACCAAGATTACTCTATTCTGCAAAGCTATCATTTAGAATCGATGGATATATAGAGTTTCCCAGACAAGGAAAAGCTAAAGGAGTTCATCACCACCAAACCAGTATTATATGAAATGTTGAAGGGTCTTCTTGAAGAAAAAGAAGATAAAAAATATGAACAATAAAATGGCAATATCTATCAACAACTGAATCTACAAACCAAATGAACAAGCAGAACACAAACAGACTCATAGATACAAAGAACATTTGTTGGTTGCCAGATAGGAAGGGAGTTGGGGGAATGGGTGAAAAAGATGAAGGGATTAAGAATTACAAATTGGTTGTTAGACTGAGAAACCTCAAAGGGAGAGAGAGAGGGGAGGAAGAGATAAACCAAAGAACTTATATGCATATATGCATAACTAATGGACCAAGACAATAATGCTGTGGGGGGTGGGATGGGAACAAGGGTGTCAATGGGGGAAAAAGGAGAAACATTTGTAATAAAAATAAATTAATTTAAATAAAGAAAGAAAGAAAAGAAAACCACAATGAGACACCAATTCATACCTACTAGGTTGGCTATAATAAAAAAGACAGATACTCAGTGTTGGCAAGGATGTGAAGAAATTGAAACCCTTACACACTGCTGCTTGAAATAAATTATGATGCAGCCACTTAGGAAAACAGCCTGATATGTCCTCCAAAGATTAAACATAGAGTTACTATTTGGACCAGCAATTTCACTGCCAGGTATATAACTAGAAGAAATGAAAACATATATCCACACAAAAACTTGTGCATAAGTGTCCACAGCACCATTGTTCATTACAGTTAAACAATGGAAACAATCCAAATGCCCATCAATTGATGAAGAGATAAACAAAATGTGATGTAGCCATACAATGGAATTTTAGTTTAACAGTAAAAATAAATGAAGTACTGACACTTGCTACTGCATGGATGAACCTTGAAAACCATATGCTATGTGAAAGAGTCCAGTCACAAAAGACCACATATTATATGATTCTATTTATATAAAATATACAATAGGCCAATTTATAGAGATAGAAAGTAGTGCAGTGTTAGCCTAAGGTTGGGGTAGGATATGCTGGGAAAATGAAGAGTGACTGAATAGATTTTGGGGGGAGATTATAAAAATTTTCTCAAATTCATTATGGTGATGCTTGCATAACTTTAAATATGCTAAAAAAATTAGTGTATATTTTAAGTGGATGAGTTGAATGGTATGTTCATTATATCTTATTGCTACTATAAAATTTTCAGTTAAAAATAAAATGCACAAACAACAGAGAAAAATCAATGAATCCAAAGCTGCTTTAAAAATAAATCAATAGGGTCCAGCCGGTGTGGCTCAGTGGTTGAGCGTCAACCCATGCACCAAGAGGTTGCCAGTTTGATTCCTGGTCAGGACACATGCCCAGGTTGTGGGCCTGATCCCCAGTGGGGGGCATGCAGGAGGCGGTCAATCAATGTTCTCTCTCATTGATGTTTCTATCTCTCTCTCCCTCTCACTTCCTCTCTCTCTAAAATTAATACAGGGAAAATAAATAAATAAAATAAATAGGATTGGAAAATGGTGGCAGAGTGAATGGAAGCTACACAGACTGTCACCCAGGACCAAACTAGAACTGCAACTAAAAAAAGACAAATCATCCAGAAAAACCAACTGAAAAGCAGCTGGAGAGAACCCATACAACCAGAGACAGAAGGAAAATGCAAAATTGAGCCTGGTAGGAACTGCAGAAGCGAGTGAGGGCAAGTTAGGAGCCCACAGACAGCAGTGGAGAGCTGTATTAGCTGAGTGCACTTCCTGCTGAGAAACCAAGGGTTTTAAAAAGCACCAAATCAGCTACAGCCACTCACCTTGGGCTCTGGCAGAGGGAGAGCAGACTGAACTGGAAGTGTGTGGAGAGAGTCTGGGGGTCCTGGCTCAGGAGAGAGCTGGACAGAAGAATACCAGGAGTTTTGTGCTGAATCACTTCCTCACAGGACAGTAGCCATCTTACTCAAAAAGCCCCTTCCCAGAGCCCTGGGGAGAAGCAAGGGCCCCTCCCTCAGGAATTCAACACCAGCAGGCAAGACCAGAGAAATGCAAATTGAGGATAATTAAAATCAAGTGTGATAGCAAGCAAGTGTCCCACCCACTGGAAATCCTCTTACACCTGAGGGATTTTTCATTCAGCTGAGGGCAACAAATCAAGGCTTATCAAGTAACTGAAACTAATAGCCTCCAGGCAAAAAGCTAGAGGATAACTGAACCTTTCCTGAGCTTGCAAATCTACCCAGGAAAGTAAGACTTGGCAGTGGTGTTTAATGTGGGTCCTCCCACACTCATCCAAACCCAGTAGAGGGAGCCACAACCAGTGGAACACCAACACACACAGGGAAAATTTGGCATGCTCCAAAATCCACTGAGACAGCCAAAATGGTGAAACAAAGAAACAAATACCAAATGAAAGAACAAGATAATTCTGCAGGAGAAGAAATAAATGACATAGAATTAAGCAAGATATCAGGGAAATTTTAGAGAAATAATCATGAGGAAACTCAATAGCCTGAGTAAAGATGTAGAAATATTGAAAACCAACCAATTGGAAATGACAAATGACAAAGCAGAAATAAAGAACACATTGGAAGGAATAACCAGCAGAGTATAGGAAGCTGAGGACCGGATCAGTGAATTAGAAGACAGGGTAGAAAAAAATCACCCAATCAGAGAACCAAAAAGAAAAAACAATTTAAAAACAGGAAGACAGTTTAAGAGAACTGTTGGACAACTGGAAACGTAACAACATTCGAATCATAGGAGTTCCAGAAGAAGAAGAAAATGAGCAAGGGTTAGAGAATATATTTGAAGAAATAGTGACAGAAAACGTCTCTTACTTGGTGAAGGAAAAAGGCATTTGAGTTCAAGAAGCACAGAGAGCTCCAAGTGAGAAGAACCCAAAGAGGCCCACACCAAGACACATAATAATTAAAATGCCAAAAATTAAAGACAAAGGGAGAATCCTAAAGGCAGCAAGAAAAAAGCAACAAGTTACCTACAAAGGAACCCCCATAAGGCTATCATCTGATTTCTCAACAGAAACACTACAGGCCAGAAGGGAATGGCATGAAGTAATCAAGGTCATGAAAAACAAGGATCTGAATCCAAGACTACTCTATCACGCAAGGCTATCATTCAAAATAGAAGGTGAAATAAAGAGCTTCCCAGACAAAAAAAAAGGCTAAGGGAATATATTAGCACCAAATCATCACTCCAAGAAATGTTAAAAGCACTGCTGTAATAAGAAGAAAAAATAGGAAGAGAAACATAACCATAATAAACAAAAATGGCAATAAATAAGTACATATCAATAATATCCTTAAATGTAAACGGATTGAATGCTCCAATCAAAAGACACAGAGTGGCTGATTGGATAAGAAAGCGAGACTCATGTATATGTTGTTTACAAGAAACCCACCTCACAACAAAAGACTCATATAGATTGAAAGTGAAGGGATGGAAAAAAATCTTCCAAGCAAATGGAAAGGGAAAAAAAAGCTGGGGTAGAATACTCACATCTGATAAACTAGATTTAAAAATGAAGGCCATACTAGAGAAAAAGAAGGCCACTACGTAATATTGAATGGATCTATCAAACAGGAAGACATAACCTTGATAAGCATATATGCACCCAATATAGGAGCACCAAAATATATTAAAAAATCTTCTGGAGGAATTCAAAGGAGAAATCGAGAGCAATACAATTATTGCAGGGGACTTCGACACCCCACTGAAATCACTGGATAAATCCTCTAGACAAAAAATTAACAAGGAAACAGAGACTCTAAATGATGCACTAGATCAAATGGATTTAATAGATATCTACAGAGAATTACACCCCAAAACTGCAGAATTCTCATTCTTCTCAAGTGCACATGGGACATTCTCAAAGAAAAATGTTAGGACACAAACTAAATCTCTACAAGTTCAAGAAGACTGAAATCATATCAAGCATCTTCTCAGATCACAATGGCATGAAACTAGAAATCAATTATAACAAAAACACGCAAAGACATTTGAACACATGGAGGCTAAATAACATGTTATTAAACAATGAATGGGTTACTAAGGAGATTAAGGAAGAAATTAAAAACTTCCTGGAAACAATGAAAATGAACACACAACAACAACACAAAATCTATGGGACACAACGAAAGCAGTCTTCAGAGGGAAGTTCATAGCACTGGAGGCCTACCACAAGAAACAAGGAAAATTTCTAATTGTCTTTCTAACCTTACAACTTAAAGAACTAGAAAGTAAACAAAAAGAAAAACCCAGAGAAAGTAGAAGGAAAGAAATAGTAAAGGTCAGAGCAGAAATATTAATAAATGACATAGAAACTAAAAAAACAATTCAAAAGATCAATGAAACAAAGAGCTGATTCTTTGAAAAGATAAACAAGACTGATGAACCCTTTGCCAGACTCACCAAGAAACAAAAAGAGAGGACCCAAATAAAATCGGAAACTAAAGAGGATAAGTAACAACTGACACCACAGAAATACAAAGGATCATTAAAAAATACTATGAACAACTATACCCAATAAATTGGACAATCTAGGTGAAATGGACACATTTCTAGAAACACACAGTATCCCAAAACTGAACCAGGAAGAGATAAAAAATGAACAATCCAATAACAGCTAAGGAAATTGAAGATGTAATCAAGAAACTCCCAGCAAACAATAGCCCAGGCCCAGCCGGCTTCATGGGGGAGTTTTACTAAACATTCAAAGAATATCTAACACCCACTCTCCTCAAACTATTCCCAAAAATCAAAGAAGATGGAAGACTTCCAAACTCATTTTATGAGGTCAGCATAATTCTAATTCCATAACCAGATAAAGAAACTACAAAGAAAGAAAACTACAAGCTAATATCCTTCATGAACATAGATGCTAAAATCCTTAACAGTTTATTAGCAAGTCAGATCCAGCAATACATTAAAAAAATATATTCACCATGACCAAGGGGGATTCATCCCAGGGATGCAAGGCTGGTACAATATCCATAAATCAATAAATGTGATATACCACATAAACAAAATGAAAGATAAAAACCATATAATCATATCAATAGACGCTGAAAAAGCATTTGACAAAATCCAGCACACATTTCTGATAAAAACGCTTAGCAATGTGGGAATAGAGGGATCATATCTCGACATAATAAAGGCCATATATGAAAAACCTACAGCCAACATCATACTCAATGGGCAAAAACTAAAAGCATTTCCTTTAAGAACTGGAACAAGACAGGGATGCCCATTTTCACCACTCTTATTTAACATAGTACTGGAAGTCTTAGCCACAGCAATTAGACAAGAAGGAAAAACAAAAGGGATCCAAATTGGAAAGGAGGAAGTGAAATTGTCATTATTTGCAGATGACATGATATTGTACATAGAAAACTCTAAAGACTCCATCAAAAAACTACTAGATTTAATAAATGAATTCAGCAAAGTAGCAGGATACAAAATTAACATCAAGAAATTGACAGCATTCTTATAGACCAATAATGAACTAACAGAAAGAGAACCTAAAAAAAAGATCCCATTTACCATTCCAGAAAAAAAAAAAAAAAAATTAAGATACCTAGGAATAAATTTAACCAAAGAAGTAAAGGACTTGTTCACAGAAAACTACAGGACATTGAAAAAAGACATAGAGGAAGATATTAAAAAGTGGAAGCATATACCTTGTTCATGGATTGGAATAATCAACATCATTAAAATGTCCATACCACTGAAAGCCATCTATAGATTCAATTCAATACCCATTAAAATACCAAAGACATATTTCACGGAACTAGAACAAATACTCCAAAAGTTTATATGGAACAAAAAAAGACCCTGAATAGCCACAGCAATCTTGAAAAAGAAGAACAAAGTAGGAGGGATCACAATACTGGATATTAGGTTATACTACAAAGCCACTGTAATCAAAACAGCCTGGTACTGACACCAGAACAGGCATATAAATGAATGAAACAGAACAGAGAACCCGGAAATTGACCCAAGACATTGTGCTCAATTAATATTTGACAAAGGTGGCAAGAGCATACAGTGGAATAAAGACACCCCCTTTAATACATGGTGTTGGGAAACTTGGATAGCTACATGCAAAAAAATGAAACTAGACCACCAGCTTACACCATACACAAGAATAAACTCAAAATGGATAAAAGACTTAAATGTGACTTGTGAATCCATAAAAATTCTAGAAGAAAATGCAGGCAACAAAATTTCAGACATCACCTCAAAAAATTAAAAATGGAACTGCCATTTGACCCAGTGATCCCACTTCTTGGAATATATCCTAAGAAGCCTGAAACACCAATCAGAAAGAATATATGTACCCCTATGTTTACAGCAGCACTGTTTACGATTGCTAAGACCTGGAAACAGCCCAAGTGTCCATCAATAGATGAGTGGATAAAAAAGCTGTGGTACATATACACCATGGAATACTATGCAGCTGTAAGAAGGAAAGATCTCTTACCCTTTGAAATGACATGGAGGGACCTGTAGTATTATGCTAAGCAAAATAAGCAATCAGAGAAAGACAAATACCACATGATCTCACTTATTTGGGAATATAATGAACAAAATAAGCTGATGAACAAAGTAGACCCAGAGACATAGAAGTAAGGGTCAGACTGACAAACCTCAGAAGAGGAGGGTGGGGGGATGAAAGAGATAAACCTAAGAACTTATAAGCATATATGTATTACTAATGGACATTAATGGACATAGACAACAATGGCAGGGGGCTGGGGGAAGAATCGAGAGGAGGGTGTCAATGGGGGAAAAAGGAGAAACATCTGTAACAAAAATAAACTAATTAAAAAAATATATTAAAAAACCTGAATGAAAAAAAGAGATAATAAATAACCAATAAAATGATAACCTTCTAGAAGAATCAAGAAAACACACAGAGAAGATACAAATTACCAGTGTAGAAATGAAAAAGAGGCATCACCATAGATACTATAGATATTAAGAAGATAAAAATGATTTTTAAAACATATTTATTGCAATAAATTTGATAACTTAGAAAATATAAACCCATTTCTTGACAGCCAAATTTTACAAAACCAAAATTGGCACAAACCAAAATATTTTTCTAAAATACTGGAATAGCCCTATATCATTTGAGAAAATGAATTAGTGACATAAAATCTTCCCACAAAAAAAATACCCTAGTTTTAGATGGATTCACTGCTGAATTTTATCCAATATCTGAGGATGACCAAATAGTTATCTTAAAGAAAGTTTCAGAAAATAGAGGGAGTAGTTCCCAACTCATTTTGAGTCCAGCATTACCCTGATGCCAAAAGTAAAAGCTATTACAAGAAAATTAAAGACCAGTATCTCTCCTGAACCTAGTTAGAAAAGTTCCTAATAAAATACTATCAAATCTAAATTGGCAATATATAAAAAGGAAAATGCATCATGAGCAAGTAGGATTTATCCCAGGAATAGAAGGTTAGTCGAACTTTTGAAAAACAATCAATGTAACTCACCATGTAAACAAACTAAAACAGAAAATCCATATGGTTCTCCAAATAGATGTGAAAAAAGCACTTGATAAAATTTAATACCTATTCATGAACAACAACAACAACAAAAAACCTCTCTGAAAATTAGGAATAGAAAGAAACGTTCTCAACCTAGAAGAATCAATATTGTTAAGGTACCCGTTCTCTCTAAATTAAAATATAGCATAGGGAAGACAGTCAATAATATTGCAATAACTATGTATGGTGTCAACTAGGTACTGGAAATATCAGGAGGACACTTTGTCATATATAATTTTCTAACCATTATGCTGTACATCTGAAACCAGTGCAAAATAATATTGAAAGTAATTTGTAATTGAAAAATAAAACAAAATTTTAAAAATAAATAAAATATAGAGTCACTAAAAATACTAATCAAAATCTCATTAGTCTTATGTAGAAGTTAACAAGCTAATTCAAAATTTTATATAGGAATACAAATGACCTAATACAGCCAGAACAACAACAACAACAAAACATTAAAAAAAATAATAATAAAGCTGAAGTGCTTACATTATCTGATTTCAAGACTTATCATAAATTACAGTCATTAGGACAGTTTGTTATTTCTATAAGGATAGACAAATAGACCAGTGGAACAAAACAGAGAATTTAAAAACAGACCCACACATATACAGTTAACTAGTTTTTGACCAAGTTGTCAAACATGGGCATATAGACAGTGTTTTCAACAATTGAGGCTGAGACAATTTGATATCTGTATACAAAAAAAATATACTTCGATCATTACACCATGCAAAAGCTTTAATTGAAATTGATCAGCCCTGGCTGGTTTGGCTCAGCGGTTAGAGCGTCGGCCTGCGGTCCAGAGAGACCTGGGTTCGGTTCCCGCTAAGGGCATGTACTTCGGTTGCAGTTTGTCCCCGGCTCTGGTTGGTCGTGCGGGTGGCAGCCACTCGATGTGTCCCTTTCACATCGATGTTTCTCTCTCTCTCTCTCTCTTCCTCTCTCTCCCTCCCACTCTATCTGAACAAAAAATGAAAAAATGTCCTCAGGTGAGGATAAAAAAAAAAAATTAATCATAAACCTAATAGTAAATATTAAAATTTATAAACCTTATAGGAGAAATGTAACATGAGAAAATATAGAAAAATTTTCAACTTTGGGAAAGGAAAAGATATCTTAGGACACAGAAAGCACTAACTATACAAGAAATATAAATATAATGGACTTTACAAAATTTACAAAAATCTGCTCTTTGAAAGACAAAACTAAGAAAATGAAAAGTCAGTCCACAACTGGAAGAAAATATTTGCAACACATATATTTGACAAAGGGCTTGAGACCAGATTTATATACTCTTACAACTCAATAATAAAAAGACAAACAACTCAATATTTTTAAAGGGCAAAAGAATTGAATAGACACTTTGTTCTAATTACCAAAGGAGCTATAAGAATGGATAATTAGCACATGAAAAGAAGCTCAATATCATGAGTCACCAGAGAAATGCAAATTAAAAGCACAATGAGAAACCACTACATACCCACTAGAAAAGCTAAAATTAAACATTAAAAATTCGGCTGTTCCTGAAGATACAAAGCAATTGCAACTTTCAGACATTGCTATGGGAGTGCAAAATGGTACTACCACTTTGGAGACCTATTGGTTTTTTCTTATGAAAGTTATCACTTACCATATGACCTAACAGTTCCATTATTTATCAAAGGGAAATGAAAGCAAATGTCCACCAAAAAAAGCTTGTATATGAATTGAAGTTTTATTCATCCTAGCCCCCAAACTGGAAACAGAAAGAGCCGTGAGTAGGTGAGTAGATACACATTTGGTGTATCCATAAATGAAGTGTATTTCAGCAAAAAAAAAAAAAAAAAAAAAAAAAATGACCTATTGATACATGCAGTAGCATGGCTGAATTTCAAAGACATTATTCTAAGCAAAGAAGCTAGACATAAAACACATGCATCACACTATGTAATCCATTCATATGAAATTCTACAGCAAGCAAAACTATAGTGACAGAATGCAAATCTATTGCTGCTTGGGGCTGAAGGTAGAAATTAGTACAAAATGCACAAGTAACCTTTTTGGGATGATAGAAATATTCTGTATTTTAATTTCATCATGGTCACGTGGTTGTAAACTTTTGTCAAGCTCAATGAACTATACAGTCAGTTCTAGTATAATGCATGTTTTGGAAAATGCAAATTTGTTCTAATAGAATAGCAAAAATGTTTAATATAACTTTATTTTTGATTTTGTGTGATTTTGTCCACTGAAAACACTAGATGAACACAGAAAACTACACCCAGATGAAGTGAGCCATGTATAAATATATACTCTGCCAGCCTTTATGCTATTTTCATATATTTTACCTCAAACTGTTATAAACCCCACTATAGTGTTATTACTCTTGCTTTTAAAAGGTACTTTTTGAATAGAAATGATAAAATGAGAAAAACATCTTTTGTATTTTCCACATATTTCCAGCATTCTTCATCATTTGTACAGAACTGTTTTAGTATCTGGTATTATTTTTCTTTCTCTAGCACTTCCTTTAACATTTCTTGTAATTCAAATCTGCTGGAAATAAATTCTCTGTGCTTTTGTAATAAAAGTCTTTATGATACTCTCATTATTGAAGGATATTGTCAGAGTCCCAAGTTAACTTTTTTTTTTTTACATGTTAAAGTTATCATTCCATTCCTTTTTGGCTTGCATAATTTCTCACAAGAAATCAGTAGTAATTGTTACCCCTGGTGTTTCTTTTTTCTCTGGCTGCTTTTAAGAGTTTCATTTTATCACTGGTTCTCAACTATTTCAATATGATATTCCTGTCAATAAGGAACTGGTAACATATATCTGCTAATATACACCATGGTTATGTTCATATTATGGAGAACTATAAAGCATTCTTTAAAATACAGTAGTTGTGGAATAATGACCTAGATAACGTTGAGTAAAAAACTTAAATTACAAAATGATGTATATGGTATAATACTATTTTTTAATGTTCTTTTAATCTTTATTGTTGAAATTATTACAGATATCCCTCCTTTTTTCCCCCATTGACCCCCCCACCTTCACTGCACTGTTGTCTGTGTCCATTGGTTATGCATATATGTGTATAAGTTGTTTGGTTTATCTCTTCCTGGCCCCCCACCCCCTTCCCTCCGAGGTTTTTCAGTCTGTTCCTTACTTCCATGTCTCTGAATCTATTTTGTTTGACAACTTATTTTGTTCATTATATTCCACAAATAAGTGAAATTATGTGATACTTGCCTTTTCTGACTGGCTTAGTTTGCTTAGCATATTACTATTTTTAAATATCAAAACCTCCATATGCCAACATGCAAAAACTGTGTAGATCTAGGAACATAATTTGTACGAGTACAGGAGATCCACATAAAGCTACAGGGAGGCTGGTGGTGGGGGGCGGGGGGGAGGAATCACACAAATTTTGCTCTAATTGATCATGTTTTTTTTAAATCCTTGCCCAAGGATATTTTCCATTGATTTTTTAAAAATTTTTTTCTTTATTGATTTTATTTAAAAAATTTTTTTTCTTTATTGATTTTTAGGGGGAGAGAGAGAGAGAGAAACATTGATGAGAGAGAACATTGATTGGCCGCCTCCTGCATGTCCCCCACAGGGGATCGGACCCACAACCTGGGCACGTGCCCCAACTAGAATTGAACCAGCGACCTCCTGGTGCATGGGCCGAAGCTCAACCACAGAGCCACACTTGCCCGGCTGATTTTTTTTTTTAATAGACTGGGAAGGAAAGAGGGAGGAAGAGAGAGAGAGAGAGAGAGAGAGAGAGAGAGAGAGAGAGAGATATCGATATGAGACACATCAATTGGTTGCCTCCTGCACGACCCCGACCAAGCCAGGGATCAAACCTACAACCCAAGTACCTGCCCTTGACCAGGAATCTTCGGTCTGCAGGCCGACATCTAACCACTGAGCCAAACTGGCCAGGGTTTTAATTGATCTTTTACCATGGGAATGAATCTGTCCATAGGTATATGTTTAATAAAATGAAATTGACATTTCTCCCCTCCAAAAAATAGGCAACGTTTCTTTTACATTTGAAGAATATGTGCTATGCAAAAATACTTTGAATACCAAAGTAAATTTTTTTTTTTTTTTATCCTCACTCAAGGACATTTTTTCATTTTTTGTCCAGATAGAGTGGGAGGGAGAGAGAGGAAGAGAGAGAGAAACATCGACGTGAAAGGGACACATCGAGTGGCTGCCACCCGCACGACCAACCAGGTCCAGGGACAAACTGCAACCGAAGTACATGCCCTCAGTGGGAACCGAACCCAGGTCTCTCTGGACCGCAGGCCGACGCTCTAACCGCTGAGCCAAACCGGCCAGGGCAGTAAATATTTTTAGTTCAAAAAAGTACAGTTATTGATTTCATAAGCATCCTAGGAGACATTGAATAAATATTTAAAGAATGAATGGGCCTTAGAGATTTGTGGAACCTCCTATTATTGTTACTAATTCTTCCTAAATAATCATCAGAGGAAGTGACCTGGTGCAGCGGGCATTTATTGGTTTTGCAGGCCCAGCACCCAGTAGCCCCTTCTTTTGGTAAAGATACTTCAATATTCCCCTGAAATTTCTTCTACCCAACTGCATGTACTTTTAATGAGATTATCAGTTCTGCCTTCTCCTGACCAAGGAGTGAGCATGTAAACTGAACTAGGCCAAACAGACTCTCTCCCCTTGGAATCTTGAGTGGAGTGACACAAGGTCAGAAAACAGAGCTGATTTGCCATGACAGTAGCTCTCTGGGGACACTGTCCATTGGTTCCTGCTATTCAGATTCCTTGAGCTGAGCTGTTTCCTATTTTGTGAATCACCCCATATCTTTACAATACATTCCTTCTCTAGTTTAGTCAGTCAGTCATTTCCGTTGACTGTAACTGAAGAACACTAACTGACAAGAGTTGCATGTAAATACACAGTAAAACGGTCACTACTACTTTGCAAGAGTCCACAGCATTGTGTTCAACTTTGCACCAGAATTTGCTTCTCTATCACCTATATTTGGTCCCAGCTCTACATCTGGAGTTCCATAGTATAAATGTACTCCACCTTCCAAATGGTACATATTTAAAAACTACTGTCATTTATCCCTAAGTACTTTCTCAGCAAAATAACTCATGTTCTCAAAGAAAACATGTATGACTACCACACACTCACTAGAATGCCTGTAATAAAGGACAGGCAATTCCAAGTGTTGATAAGGATGTGGAGAAACTGGAACCTTAGGCATTGCTGGGAAGAATGTAAAATGATGCAGCCACTTCTGAAAGCAGCTTATATAATTTATGAATTTATATAATTTACTCAATATTTTTAACTGGCTACAAAGAATCACCTATTGTAATGTTATCCCAGGCAATAATGCCCATGAAATCATGGTCTTTATGTGTTAAGTTATATTTTCCTATACACATTAAAGACATACTTAACTATTAATTTAAAATGTGGTTCACTTACTATTAAAATTAATTTCTTGTGCCACTAATGGTATACATATTGCCCTTTGGGAAACACTAGGTTATTCTATTTAACTTAAACATTTGTATAAAGTAATTTTCATTAAAGCAGTTACCAACTTAGAAAACAATAATATAAAGTTTATGTAGCACATATTGAAATACAGAAAGAATTGGACCTTTCATTTAGCAAATACTTGGAAAGCCTTTGGGTTGGCTTTTTTTCAGTTGAAAGTGACTAAAGAGCTGGACATGTGGGAAACCTCCAGGGCCAAGGTGCCTGCTTTCCTACTGTACACGCAACATGATCCAACCCTGTATTTTGGGGAAACAGAAGACCTCCATGTATGGAAAAGAAAAAAATGGAAGCATAAAAAGGTGTTGCTAATTGTGGGTCATTGTTTTCCTCCTTTGTTTTCTTCCTTTCTCTACTTGCCAAACTTATTTTATAGGCTTCTATTTTTTTAAAAAAAATAAAGTACAGTAAAACTTTCATTTTTTTGATACCTTCAGATGAAAATTTAGTATTTAATCTATTATAATCATAGTTAAATTTCTAATTTTATTTCCAATTTTATATTTTGATTCAAAAATAAAAATTTAAGTGAAAATACCAATTTTTCTTTTTTAAAGTACTGATATTTCATACCTTTTGTGGCTAATTGTATTACTATGTTCTTTAAGTTCCAAAAACACTAAAAATATTTTTCCCATTATTACATAACAAATATAATTTAAAAAAAAAACACTAAATGTCCTCAATGGCCAGAGTAGAATACAAAAACAATAGTTCTGAAAAATGGACCTAAAATCTTCTTGTAATTATAGTTTATTCTTAAAACTCTATAGGTTAAGTAATATGATATAGGGGATTTCCTTTTAATTATTCCAGCAGGACTGAGGACAAGCTGGGGCTGGTGGGTAGATGAAAGGGATAGATGTAACTAGAACAGCATAATGTTGATAACTGCTAAATCTTGGTGGTAACTAAACAGGTGTTACTGTATTTTTAAAATTTTTTGAATATTCGATTCTATAATACAAATTACAACAGAGATAAAACAATCCTTAATAAGTATTATTAATGATACATAAAGCAACCACTGTAATGTACCCCAAACAGAACAAAATAAACAAGAACGATTCATTCTAAAACAAAGTGCTAAGTGGTCTATAAGTATTTTTGCTATTTGGTTTGTATAGTCGAATGAAAAAACAATTATTTACCAGTGAGTGGACTATTTTAGTTGTATGGAAGGTTATTATCGCCACCTACTGGACTCTGTGATTAACTACTTGCTATAAAAAATCACTGTTGAATACATTCTCCTGTGCCTTTGGTCTTTAACAAAATAATGCTAATACCATTAAATTTATGCTTATGTGTGTGTTTATATTAGTAATGTTAATTAATAATGTTATATTACATCACTTCTAACAGCATGAAATGCCATCTGCAAAAGGTGAATCAAAACTTTTGTTGGAAAGTTCATCGGTGATCATCTTATGATATCCTTGTTTTATAGAAGATCCCAGATTTTAAATTGTTTTCCCACAGGGTTAGAACACAGAATTTAAATTATTTACACATAGGGATAAACCAGAAAGCTAGAAATTAGTCCTGGCTCTTAAATATAGTGCATTATCTTTTTTTCACCTCATTCTTTAAAAATCTTTTTTCTATCACAACTTTTACACCTTTCATAAGTTGGCTACTTGCATATACCAGTGATTATCAACCCTGGTGTATCAGAATTACCTGTGGAATTCTTTAATAAGCTGATGCTTGTACCAAAGCTAGAAATCTTTTTATCCAGCCACAGTTAGAAGAGCCATTAGTAGATACCAGTGGTTCTCAAAGTATGGTCCCTGGATCAGCAGCAGCATCACCTGGGAACTCCTGAATGGTGAGTGGAGCCCAGCAATTTGTGCTGGCAAGCCTCCATGTGATTTGGATGTGGGCTTAAGTTTGAGAATCACTAGTATTTACTATCAGATTGGAAAGTTTTTACTTTTTAAATATGATTTAATTTACTGCTAAGAAGATAATATAATAGTAATAAAACCAAAAAATGAGTAATCTAGCACAATTCTACTATTTCTCCAGAAGCATATCATTATAAACACTCAACATTAGTTCTAGTTAGCCAGTAGAAAAAAATGCTCTAATGGAAGGGTAGGTAATTATTTATTCATAGGCAAGTTAATAAGACCCTGGAATGTTCTTGCCTAGAGCAAGTTTTCCAACCATATTTCCTTGTTCGGATCAAAAGGCACTTTTCTAACACATACAACCTTTAGCCATATCATACCTTTTAGCCCAGGAATGTTACTTCTAGAAATAGAGGAAAATAAATTATGGCCAAAGAATTTCTCTAAAGCATTAAAAATAATAGAAGGGGAGGGGGCACCCAAGCAAGGTAAATGCTCCCAAATTGGGACATGACTCCATAAATTAAAGCATCAACAGGATGGAATATTGTTCAACCATTAAAATGATGCTTTTCACATGAAATTTTAAATAATATGGGGAAATGCTTACTTGATAACATGTATGCATGTTCTCTGTCTCTGTCGATCGAAAGAGACAATGGAAAGCATCAAAATATTAATGCTAGTTATCTATGAGTGGTAGGATTATGTGATTTTTAAAATATTTATGAATGGTTCTAAAATTATCAAGATTTTCTTGTCATTAACAGAGCAAATATACTGTTAATCACAAGAAAATCTACAAATATTGAGCTTCTACTGTGAATTAGACTCTTCAAATAATAATTAGTAAGCTTTCAAAGGATGGTAGCCTGATTCTTCATCCATAAAGTAATTCTATCCAACTCATCAGATGTTCATTCAACAAACACTAATCAAACTTATTACTTCCTATTAAGCAGAGGAATTCAGGATCAAACGAGGTTAAGTATATGAAAATACTACACACAGTGATTTGTACATCGCAAAGTACCATAAAAAGACACAGTATTATTATAAAAACATAAATATTATAAATTGATTCCTAAGAGGGGAAAAAAAGATTTCCCACCTACATTTCAATGGCTTAGTCATTTTCTATATTCATATTATCACAAATGACATGCAGAATTTTTTAGAATGAACATTTTCCAACATTTCCATATTTTTTTCTTTAGAAAATAGTCATATTTGTGATGTAGCTTATGATCCTGCCACTCTCTCTCATGGGAACTGAGGATGTTCCTTTTCCCTCAGATGGTATCATTCTCAAGGGAAAGTTATTAAGCTAAAAATTGCTGCTATAATTACCAGCATGTAAAATCTGAATTCTAAGGAAGCAGATTTAATGGGATCTAAAAGGTAGGTTATGACACAGAAATTTTATTTTCTTATTTTTGAAAGTGTTGTAAGATTTTCCAGTGTTAAAATCCACTTCCAAGAATGATGATCAAGAAATAACAAGACACCAAACGTAGAAATTATAGAGTTTTATATTTTCTCTGTTGCTTCTTCATCCACTAAAAATAACTTCACAGTACAGCACATTCAGACAGCTTCTCTGTTACTTTCTTTGGTTTCCACTTCTTTAGGCAACAACGGCTCCATCTTAAGTAACAAACCCTCGCTTGTCGAACTACGAAGGAAAGCTCGTACCACAAAGGGTCCTGGAAACAAAGACAAGAATTACCTTTCAGTTTATTCCATAGAATAAGCAAATACAAACATACACCAAGAAACCCTATAGAACTCATGGTATATGTTGTAAGTACTGACATTACTGAATTATATTCTGAAGTATAAGAAAGGAAAGATCGTTTCACTTCTAGAGCAAAGACAAGCTAGCTACACTGTCTAGAATATGAGATTTATCCTTTAAACTCCACATACTCACGAATAATTCATTTCTCTCTGCCAGAACACGGCCACTTAGAATTTATTTTATTGCAAAGTCAGCAGTGAAGGAGCAGGTAGTAATACGTACATTTATGGAAATAGTCTAAATATTTATTAAAAACAGTCAAAACAGACGCTACCTTTGGGTTTACAAACATTTAATAAAACTCCTTAAAAATTAAAAAGCTTTGTCCTAGTCGGTTTGGCTCAGCGGTTACAACGTCGCCCGAGGACCAGAGTCACGGGTTCGATTCTGATCAAGGGCACACCTCGGTTGCGGTTTGTCCCCGGCCCTGGTTGGGGTCATGCAGGAGGCAACCAGTCAATGTGTCTCTCTCACTTTGATGTTTCTCTCTCTTCCCTCTCTCTTTCTCTCCCTCCCTCCCTCCCACTCTATCCAAAGATAAATAGGAAAATATCCTCAGGTGAGGATTAAAAAGAAAAAAAATTAAAAAGCTTTTCCTATGACTAATGTTAAGGGACTTTGTTTAAACTGGCAAAAACCAGATAACCATATTGTTTTTAGAGATTTACTAACCATCATTCTACTCCGGCTATAGTCTCAGAGGAGTCTATACTCTAAGTTCTCCATGGAATATAAGAATCCATACACATATCATTACTAAGTTACTATGGCCAAATCTAGGACAACAGAACTAGCAAATGAGGCCGTTATCACCAGTGTATTTAACTCTCAAAGAAGGTGAAAAATTATGTAAGATTGTGCTTTAGTTAGACACTTGGCTATACAACTCAAAGTGACCGACTCCTATCATGATAAAATTATAAGGTAGTCTACTGAGCATAACGACACTTGCTTGGCTTCAGACAGCTGTGAGTGACATTTGCCTCGGGAAGGAATGCGAGCAGCACGAATGCAGTGAGAAGGGCACTGGACGGATGCCTGGCCCACTACACAGCTTCCTCATCTCAATTAAGTTTCACCGTTCTCCACGAATCACCCCGTTTATAAGACATGACTCTCGTGATGTGATTAGAACCTTGTTTCTTTTCTAAAATAAGTAAGATCTAGAAAGCTAGTGCCAGTGACAAAGTGAATGGTGTGGCTTCACATCATTTCATAAGTGATTTTAGTTTCTATTTAATGCCATTGTAAGTTTAAGGCAATCAGTTTTCCTTCAAACTTTATTTATTACATTTAATGGTAGAAATCATGTGGGAATTTACAAAGGTTTCAAGGTGTAGAGTATTCCCACTAATGTTGAAGAAGTCTCCTCTCTAAATAACTACAGTTGTTAATAAGGCAATTAGGAATCCTTTGGAGAATTAAATTTTATATATTTAATCCCTGGAAATACTGTTGCTATGGTAGCTGCATATGAACTTGGTGGTTTTCTAAATATTTTACATTTTTAAAGTATCACAGGGCTAAAGGGAAGTCTACCCCAGCTCCCCACTCACCCAAATTCAGCGGTCTGTGCCTACAAACTTCACTGACAACAGTTTGCAGATTGGCAGCTATCTGGTCAGTTGACATATCCAGCTGAAAAAAGAAGGAAAAAAAAGGATATATAACATTAATGATGTGAAAGTGAGAAAATAAAACAAATGTTGGTAGCTGTATCAGTATTTATCCTAGACAGTGTTTTTCAAATATTCAACTAATGCAAATTATCTAATAAGAGACCCTACTGTAAAAGAAAATCCTTCTATAACTCTTCTTTTAGAATGAAGACTTAATTACCTTACAGAGCATATTACAGCAAAGTGTTTTGAAGTTGTTCCACTCAAGATTCCTTGATTTCCAAGTGATTTCCCCAAAATTAATCCTGAGGCAGAATATACCACACCCTTTACCCCTCAAGGAATTAGTGATATTTTCCCTTGAAGTTATTTGTTGATTTACTTTTAAAGGAAACTAAGAAATGTTTAGAAATTAAAGCTTTCACACATTCAAAACAAAACTACTTGACTACACACATTCAGACAACATATGTCACACAGAGACATTTTCAGGATGCTAGCTAACACTAACTAGGCAATAATAATTATCTTGCTATTTAGCAATAATACAGCAAGTAAATACATGCAGGAACAAGACCTATTTATAAAACTCCTAAACCCTGGAAAACTCACACCTTTGGAAAGTCCTTGTGTTTATCATTCAAATTCAATGCATGTTATTCTTAAATATCCCAGTTAAAACCAGTTATATTACATTTCAATATGTAGAGGATTTTGCAATTTACAAAATGAATCCATTTTTTAAAATTCATATAAAACTTATAATAGCGTAGCCAGCAAAAATTCACACAGTAAGAGTTCAAGTTCAAACAAGATTTCTACTTTCCAATGACTCTGAGAAATGTGCCATATGACCATAAAAAGAATTCCCCCTGAAAAACATGATTCACATCCTTTTCAGACAACATCTACCTGACACTCTCTTGGGCATGATGCAGTACCAAACCCTAAATGAGAAGGTACAGACATTACTGGTGGATTTTCACCTTATGCCAATGCACAAGTGGGATTCTGGGAAGAAAAATATCAATCAATACTTGGTTCACTTCACTAAGTCCACAGACCTTACAGACTTAAATCTGCACTGTGGCAAGTAGTACACTGGCAGACAAGTCACCTTACATTTGCTGTTAAAGAAGAAAAAGAAAAATGCCAGGGGTATCAACTCATGTTCCTGTCTTCTTTCATTCCCCCTTTAATTTTCCACTTTACCTCAAACTGTCTTTCCTTCTATATCAACTGAAGTAACCACCACAGATATAATAAGTTCCTTTACCCTTTGGTAAAGACTTAAACCTACCTTAAATTTGAGACAGCAACAGATACAAGAAAAAGCAAGATGTCCATCATAACTTTAAATAGTTTGTTGTGCTATGTAGACTAAACTTACCAGATTTTTGTAACTACTATATAATTTCTGCTGACCTATACTGCCATTCCTACAGTAAGCTAATAATGCCATGGCTTTAGAAAGGAAAAACAATGACTTCCCCTGTAACTTTCATTAGTAGGATGACTTCAGTGATTTCATTAAGTTTTACAATAGTTTACACTTTTATCCAAATTTTATCACCTCTATCTTTACTTAGTATTACATCTCTACTGAATTAAAAAATATATTTGTAGCCATAATACTTCATTTTACTTATTCTTTTAGATATTGTGAAAAATTATGAAAAAGTTACATATATTACAGGCATAACTATGATTATTTAATTGGCTACTGATGATAAAATAGCTACATACAATTACAAAATGCATGCATGCCTGAGAAATTTATTTGGGCTGATAACAATCTAGAGATAACTCATGAAAGCAACATTTGCAAGTTTCTCTACCTATGTCTCAGTTACTCTGCACTTCCAATGATGCTTTCCCATGCAATTACACTTTGTGGTCTTACAAAGGAAGTCAAGGATGACCATTATGAGGAGACAGTACCTGTTCTATTCTCAACAGCCAAGCATGAGACTTGGTACAGCAGGTTAAAACAAACAAACAAAAAAACACAACAAAACAGGAATGGGTTGACCTTGAAGGGAAATTGAACTATGTTAAGCACCATATCTGTGTGTGTGTGCATAATGTATGTACTTAAATATATAATAGTCACAATACTATCTATCTTTAGCTAAAATAATTATCCACTACACAAAATAGTTATTCCTCATTCTGTAGTGTAGATGTTTTCAAGAAAAGACTGCTTCACTGAACCCTACCTTCTGCTTGACATTCTTTATTGTGTCAGAAATAATTCCCTAAGCAGACTAGATGGAGGACTTACCAAAGATATCAGGGTGTTGATTCAGAGGATACAAGTGAACTCTACCTCTTTGCTTTAACTCTCAGATTTTCCTCTTTCCGTGAAATTCCTAACCTTTGTCTTCAATGACTTGCTAACCACTGTGAAAAAATGAAAACACAGTGGTTCTTCACCATTTTCTGTCCCTTTGGGATACAGATGTAAGCAAGGCAAACTGTAGTTGTGAGCGTGTCTAAGGCAGTGATTCTTAAATGTTTTTCAGGTTATCAAACCTCACTCCAGAAAAATGTACACAGGCGCACACAAAAAATGTTAGCATACATCTTCCTGGTTTGATCCCTGTCAGGGCACATGCCCGAGTTGTGGGCTCGATCCCCAGTAGAGGGCGTGCAGGAGGCAGCCAATCCACGTGTCTCTCTCACATGGATGTTTCTATCTCTCTCTCCCTTCTTCTCTCTAAAAAAAAAAAAAAAAAAAAAAAAAAAAGACTCAATAAAAATATACTTAAAAAAAAAAGAAGGGGGAAGAGAGAAGAAAGGGTGCTGAGAAAACTGTGTCAGTTAAACGCGATCCCTGGGCCATATTTTGAGAATTGCCAGTATAGAATTAAGTCTGTTCAAACAGTCTGGATGACTAAGGACTACAGTGTAAAAAAAAGGATTCAACTTAACTTTTTTTACATTTCACAGAGGATAGAACTAAAAAAAATTGCGAAGTATGTATAGATGATTGCTAAACAATCGTATTAACCTCCTAAAGTTGCCAGCTTCTGTCACTGCAAATGTACTGACAGCCTCCAGATGACTGATCATCTCTAAATGGAAACTGCAGAGAGGACTGCTGCTTTGAAGAAGCACTTGTTAGAGCATCTGACCTCCAAAATCCCTTCCAAGTGCAATGTTCTAAGATTATATAAATGTGGCCTGGCATATGGCTGCTCCAGATGGGCCAGTACTCTTAATCCCCATGACTCCTAACAGTCTAAACCAAGAAAAGAAAGATAACCTGTGTGTTTCCTATACAACTTTAAGGAAAATAATAATTGATTTATTAAGTATCTGTTTATTGGGTCTTACTCTTAGTCGAACTTCGTTCTAAGCATTACAGAGATATTATCATTCATGTCTCCCAAGACATAAATAATTTTATGGGTCCCTTTCCCAAGTTTTCCCCTTCTCCTTGATCTCCCTAGTACTTTCTGATTCCCTGAGGCTCTCCCTGTTGGCACTCTGCCCAGAAAGCTGGGGCTTTATTTACCCCTATTTTGCCACTTACTTTTTGTAACTCTTCCTGCAGTGGGAGCCAACTGGCAGGCAGACAAGGAGAGGGGGAAAAAAGCAAAGCAGTGTGCCCCATCCTCTTGTGACTACAGATCCTCTAGTCAGAAAGGAAGGCTCCCCTACCTGAAAATATTAGATACCTGTGTCCTCCTCTGCACCCTGCTACTCATGATCTACTTCCCAAGTCTGAATACAGGGCTTGTCCTGGAGCTCTCCATACCCACACTGATGTCTGCTTCCTGGTTTCAGGCTATGTTGAGACCAGGCCATGTGACAACAAGGGAAAAATGGTAAACTCACTGCCAATTTGGTGGTACTTCAAATTCTGCTCTTCCCTAATTCACCTGATACTTTTCAGAATCTCAAATAGCTGCTCCATGAATTCTGTGCAGGTTTTTTTAAAATCTTCACCCAAGAATATTTTTCCATTTATCTTCAGATAGAGTGGGAGGGAGGGAGAGAGAGAGAAACATCGACTTGAGAGGGACACGTTGACTGGTTGCCTCCCGCAAGACCTTGACCAGGGCTGGGAACGAGCCGCAACCAAGGTACGTGCCCTTGACCGGAATCGAACCCGAGACTCATTGGTCCGTGGGCTGACGCTCTAACTGCTGAGCCAAACCAGCCAGGGCAGAATTCTGTGCAGGTTTTATAATAGCTGCATTCGTGGGAGAGACAGGGTCATGTGATTATACTTTCTCACCTGGAACTGGAACTTTCCAAGCTTAAGTGTTAGGTATATTTTAGGGTTGGCAAATTTTTTCTGTAAAGGATCATTTAATAAATATTTTAGGCTTTGAGGGCCAATTATGATTTCTGCTGCATATTCTTAATTTTTTTTTTACCACACCCTTTAAAAGGCCACTCTAAGTTCACATATGATTTAAAACCAAACCACAGAGCCATGATTTGCTTTCCTGTATTAGTACACATTATATGTCTACAAGTAGATAAAAATGCATACAAAGATAAGTTGTGGTATGAGTTACGCTTTACGTCACTTTAACAAATAAATTATCTACCAAACTCTAAAGGAATAAGAAGCTTTCATCATTGCTTATAATAAAGCTGTTTAAAAAACGTTTAATTTTGGTTTTTATATTTTAAGATATTTAATAATTCACAATAAGGTTTAATAGATGTCTTATCATTTATTATAAATACTATATTAGTGAATGTTATTATTTGTTCAAAAGTAATGCTAATGAAAGTACAAAGAATTATCTTTCAGATCCATTCAATTTCCTCTCACAGCATTTGGATATAGACAAAATTGTATAAAAGCTATCATATTTATTACTGGTTTTTGAAATAAAGCTAACAAAAGAAAGCTGTATGTGCAGTGTACTGACAACTAACAAATGGACTGGCAAACAAAGGAAAGCACGTGAGTTCACTTTCCTGGAACACATTATGCAACGTTTGTATTTTTCATGTTAGTTTATTGATCAAGGATTACTACGTTGTTGAGTTAATGAAATGAATGAATGAGAAAAGTCAGCTGTTCTCTCAAATAGTATGGATTTTCTTATGCTATTATTTATATCTAAAGAAGGGGAAAGTCACACTTTGAATTTCCCCAAATTCTGGGAAATTATCATCTGATTTCAAAATAGTATAGATAAGAAAACTGGAAATGATAACAAACTATTTTTCATTCTAATATTCCTACTGGTAAGAATGCTGATAAAAATCTATCCGGCCCTGGTCAGTGGATAGAGCATCCGCCCGCAGACCAGAGTTCTGAGTTCAATTGCCTCTAAGGGCACATACCTCAGTTGCTGTTTGTCCCCGGACCCGGTTGGGGTCGTGTGGGTGGCAACCAGTTGATGTATCTCTCTCACATCAATGTTTCTCTCTCTCTCTCTTCCTCCCTCTCTCGCTTCCACTCTAATAAATGCAAAAATGTCCTCGAGTGAGGATAAAAAAGTAAAAAAATCTATCCAAAGAATGTAACCTAAAATACTACAAGGATTATTCATCCCAGTTAAATATACATCTTTCACAATGAAGCATCAAGTAAAATGCTAGCACATATTGAGTTCTGGATAATTATTCCT
This sequence comes from Tadarida brasiliensis, assembly GCA_030848825.1. NCBI lineage: Eukaryota > Metazoa > Chordata > Mammalia > Chiroptera > Molossidae > Tadarida > Tadarida brasiliensis. Next base: position 54,842,692 of record CM061257.1, on the reverse strand, counting down.
TTCCCCTCCTTCTTAGCCCCATATTATTGGAAATCTAAGACCTATTGCCAATATACTTTCTTTAGTTTTAATGAAAACTAACAAGTACAGAATTTGACTTTTACATTCTACAGTTTACTTTCCTCTCTTTATAATTTTCCCTTATCTATGACACAGCACACTATAGGATACCAAAAATAATGCAACAAAAGAAAAGTTTATTATTGACTGGAAGGAACGGAGGAAAAGGAGGAGGAAATGGCAGTGAGCCCTGAGCCAATGAGCTGCCACCTTTTAGCCAACTATTGTTTCTAATTGATCTAAGAAATATTCCTTGTTTGCCATTTTTTCAACTTATGGACCTTCCTAGTTGCTTCAAAATAAGCAAGCCTTCAATTTCCATGTACTATACTATCCACGTCTTGTTTAACTGAACTCCAACACACTCACTTTTCCTGTTCTAACATGTTTGCTAAAACTAAAGAGTTTAATTTCAACACAAGATTTATGATGCTCATTCCCTTGCCCTGAACATGTTTATTTTTGTTATAATATCCTTCATCTTTTATCAGCTTCCAGGTTGAAAATATTCTTGCCACAAAATAATTCACTATTACACAAGCATAGTGATACATACCTATGAATGGCCCATGTCTAAACTTTAAAAAGAATGGAGAGAAAAGCACATCAAAGACATTCCCATTATACTAAGTATGTCAAAGATCCAAGAATATTTGAAACCCAGACTAGAAACACTAGTTAAATCAGGTCTTGGCATAATTTGATATAAACATAAATATGAGCTGTCCTACCCTCTGCTTTTTTTTTAGAAAATGAGCTTAGGTTTGATTTGCAAATACTACTATTACTTATACGTCCTCAAAATCTGGATATTTACAGGATTTTTTTTTTTTTTTATCCTCACCCGAGGACATTTTTTCATTTTTTGTTCAGATAGAGTGGGAGGGAGAGAGAGGAAGAGAGAGAGAGAGAGAAACATCGATGTGAAAGGGACACATCGAGTGGCCGCCACCCGCACGACCAACCAGGGCCAGGGACAAACTGCAACCGAGGTACATGCCCTTAGCGGGAACCGAACCCAGGTCTCTCTGGACCGCAGTCAGACGCTCTAACCGCTGAGCCAAACCGGCCAGGGCTGGATATTTACATGATTTTAAAGGGGCTACAGTTGTTTTTCCTTTAATGTTATGATAATTTCATGTCTAAGCTAGGCTATTATGTAATAAATTTTTAAAAGATGTTCTTCAAAATTTCAATCATATTTAGTCAAGTTTTTAGAAGTCCTCCCTATTCCATATTATTCAAGATTTTATGTTCTTATAACATATGAATAAAAGTATAGAAATCGTCAGTTTCTAAACTAAAACAGAACAAATGGCATACATGGGTATTTTAAAAGTACAGACTTTCTACAGAATACTCTATTCTCTTTTATTTACTTGACTTTATAGAATATTAGTGGGGACCTGTCCTGTAATACAGGAAAATAAACAGGAAGAGTAGGACTCCCCTCATTCAATGAAAAAAATCAATGTTATATAATAAACTTATTGGTAAGTTGTAAGTTATAAGTTATTAAACATAAAATGATTAAAATCAGTAATAATTCAGAGACTGTCAAGTATGTTTAAAAAGATTTATGATGTAATTAGTAATATGAATATAATTATTAGAAAACATTTAGAGAACTTTTATGTTAAAAACATTTTTTAGTATAAACAACAGATTAACTTAGGCAGCATCTATCAAGCAAAATTTTTTATTAGATATTCTATGTAATTTAAATTAATTAAGTTGCGTATCATTGATAAACTATTGTGCAGTATTTACTTCCTACTAATTCATACTAATTTTCCCATAAATTTAATTATATTTTTCATGTCTTTCCAAAGTGTAAGCACACATATAAGGATGAAGGAAAGAGAAAAAAAGGGAAAAAAAGTAAGAGAAGAGGTAAAAGAAAATAGAAAACTTTAAAGAGCTATTAAAATAAAAAAATTTTTTTAAAAAGGAAAGGAAAAAAGAGAGGAATGAAAAAAGAAGGAAAAGGGGAACCTGAAAACAAGTATCAGAAACAAACTATCTGTGCTTATGGATAGGAAGAATTACCATCATTAAAATGTCCAAACTACACCCGGTCCATGTGGATCAGTGGTTGAGCGCTGACCCATGCACCAAGAGGTAGCTGGTTCGATTCCCGGTCAGGGCACATGCCCAGGTTGTGGGCCAAAACCCCAGTGGGGGCATGCAGGAGGCAGCCAATCGATGTTCTCTCTCATCGATGTTTCTATCTCTCTCTCCCTCTCCCTTCCTTTCTCTAAAATCAATAAAGAAAAAAAAAATTTTTTTTTAATGTCCAAACTACAAAAAGCAATCTATTCAACGTAATTCCTATCAAAATACCAATGGTGTATTTCACAGAACTACAACAAATAATCCAAAAATTTATACAGAACCACAAAGGACCCCAAACAGCCACAGCAATCTTGAGAAAGAAGAAAATTAGAGGTATCACACTACCTGATATAAAACTATATTATCAGGCCACAGTAATCAAACAGCATGGTACTGGCTTTAAAACAGACATATAGGTCAATGGAACAGACTATAGAGCCCAGAAATAAACCTATGCCTATATGGGCAATTAATATTTGACAAAGGAGGCAAGAACATACAATGGGGTATGAACAGTCTAGACAAAAATGGTGTTGTTAAAATTGAATAGATACATGCAAAAAAATGAAACTACATGACCTTCTTACACAATACACAAGAATAAACAAATGGATTAAAGACTTGAATGTAAGTCACAAAACCATAAAAATCCTAGAAGAAAACATTGGCAGTAAATACTCAGACATTTCTCTTAACAATATCTTCTGATATATCTTCTTGGGCAAGGGAAACAAAAGAAAAAATAAACAAATGGGACTACAACAAAACATTTTTTGTTGTTGTTTTTTTAAATCCTCACCCCATGATATTTTTCCATTTATCTTCAGTCAGAGTGGGAGGGAGGGAAAGAGAGAGAAACATCGATGTGAGAGAGAAACACCATTTGGTTGCCTTCTGCACAACCCAGAAGGGCCGGGGACCCAATCGTAACCAAGGTATGTGCTATTGACCAGAATCAAACCCGCAACTCTTTGGCCCAAGGGCCAATGCTCTAACTGCTGAGCCAAACCAGCCAGGGCCAAACTAAAACATTTTTTGCACAGCAAAGGAAACCATCAACAAAATGAAAAGACAATCCACTGTATGGGAGAATATATTCACCAATGATACATCTGATAAGGGGTTAATGTCCAAAATTTATAAAGAACTCATACAACTCAACACCAAAAAACAAACAATCCAATTAAAAAATGAGCAAAGGACCTGAATAGACACTTCTCCAAAGAGGACATACAGATGGCCAACAGACAGATGAAAAGATGTTCAATGTTACTAAACTTCAGAGAAATACAAATTAAAAACACAATGAGATATCACCTCACACCTGTCAGAATGGCTATCATCAATATATCAACAAACAAGTGTTGACAAGAATGTAGAGAAAAGGGAACCCACGTGCATTGCTTGTGGAAATGCAAATTGGTGCAGCCCCTATGGAAAACAGTATGAAGAGTCCTCAAAAAATTAAAAATGGAACTGCCTTATGACCCAGTGATTATACTCCTGGGTATGTATATGAAGAAACCCAAATCACTAATTTGAAAGATCATAGGCACACCTATGTCTATTGCAGTGCTATTTACAATAGCCAAGATATGGAAGCAACCCAAGTGCCCATCAAGCAGTGGTACATATATGCAATGGAGTATTACTGGGCCATAAAAAAGAATGCAATTTTACTATTTGAGATAGAATGAATGGACCTAAAGAGTATTATGCTCGCCCTGGCCGGTTTGGCTCAGCGGTTAGAGCGTCGGCCTGCAGTCCAGAGAGACCCGGGTTCGGTTCCCGCTAAGGGCATGTGCTTCGGTTGCAGTTTGTCCCCGGCCCGGGTTGGTCGTGCGGGTGGCAGCCACTCGATGTGTCCCTTTCACGTCGATGTTTCTCTCTCTCTGTCTTCCTCTCTCTCCCTCCCACTCTATCTGAACAAAAAGTGAAAAAATGTCCTCGGGTGAGGATTAAAAAAAAAAAAAAAAAAAAGAGTATTATGCTCAGTGAAATAGTCAGAGAAAAAAAAATACCATATGATTTCACTTATATGTGGAATTGGAAGAAAAAAATAAACAAAATCTAAACATACTCATAGATACAGAGATCGGACTAATGGTTGCCAAAGGGAGGAGGGTTGGTGGACTGGGTGAAAGAGGTGAAAGGATTAAGAAGTATAATTTGGCAGTTAAAGAATAGTCATGGGGATATATAGTACAGCATGGGGAATATAATCAATAATATTAAGATATTTATGTATGGAGCCAGGTGGGTACTGAAAATATTGGGGAGGACCACTTTGTAAAGTACATGATTGTCTAATCACTATGTTGTACACTTGAAATCAATACAAAAATAATATTGAAAGTAAACTGTAACTGAAAAATTAAAAATCCATTTTAAAAAACTATAATTTATAACAATTATTTTAAAATTATATCAAATAATTCTCATCTAAATACCAGAAATAAACAACTATGTCTTCACCTAGAGATTGAAAGAGAGTAAAACCACTATGAATGTTCAAATGGGAAGGAAAACATTGTTAAGCTGCTCAAAGGCCTTATTATTATTATATTCTTATTATTGTTGCTTTTATTCCTGAACTAAGCCCCATCTAGTCTTCTCCTGACTAGAGGGTGAGGCCTGGCTGCCAGAATGCTGAGATCCAAGTCAGGGAAGAAGGATGGGATGGGGTTGGGGGTAGATTTTCTCAGCATTTAGTATATATTATTCACTTACTCTCCCTGTTTTGAATTTTCTCAACTCCTGATCTCCCTCAGTTTAGAGACCCTCTGTTTTAATCTTTCCAGCCATCTGCTGACATGGGAAAGGTTAGATAACCAGTGCCATGAAGTATGTAAGAATCTTCAATAGTTTTCAACTAATCCTCCCTATTTGAGAGGGCTCTTGCCTGATCCCCACGCATACCACTAACAGTCCAGAGGTTTCTAAAGCCAGACCTTGAAGCTTTTTAAAGATCCTGAAATTCAGATTCCATTTATTTTTTGGCTTTCTCCATTGCTGATTTAGAACTTGGCAATTTCTAATCAGTTATCACTGTGGTGTTCAATCCACTATCTTTACCTGGAAGCCTCAGAACACACATTATTTTCAAATGTTCATGGAATACTTTGAAAAAGAGTATTAATCTTACACTATAAGCCACAATGAAGTCTCAAGAAATTTTTTAAAAGTAGAAATTACAAAGGATGCATTCTTCAACCATAGGCAGTCAAACTAGATTATAATAAAATTTTAAAAAGCCAAAAAGGTTCCAAATTTTAAAATACTTTCCCAAATAAGAATAAAAAGTACCATGACAGAGTATTTAGAAAATATTAACAAGAAAGCCAAATATCAAAACATGTAGAGATAAATTCACAGATTTAAATTCATTATTAAAATAATAATAATGAAAACTCAGAAATCTCATATAAAACTTAGAAGACTAGAAAATCAAAAACCAAATAAATCTCAGGGTAATAGGATAAATAAGAAGAAAAAATCAATAAACTATAAATAGAAGAGAGTAGCAATAAATAAATTCTAAAAGCAATATTAAAAAATAAAAGTACTTTAAAAGGCATGTATAGGAGAATGACCTATCTAGTCTTAGGTTATGCATGAGAAAATATATAGGGTGAAATGCTATGTCTCCAACTTAATTTTAAGTGATTCAGAAAAAAAAAAGCATATCTATTTTCTCAACAAACTACTTTTACTAGTTTTTCTAAACAAATATGACAAAACTGGTGACTCTAGGTGTGATGAGTATATAGGTGTTCACTGTACTATTCTTTCAACTTTTCCATTCACTTAAAATTTTTCAAAATAGCCCAGCCGGTGTGGCTCAGTAGTTGAGAGTCAACTCACGGACCAAAAGGTTGCCAGTTCAATTCCTGGTCAGGGTGTATTCCCAGGTTGTGAGTCAAATACCCAGTGGGGGCATGCAGGAGGCAGCCAACTGATGTTTCTCTCTCATCGATGTTTCCATCTCTCTCGCCCTCTCCCTTCCTATCTCTCTAAAAATTGATAAAAATATATTTAAAAATTTTTTCAAAATAAAAAACTGAGGAAAAAGATATGCAGACATTGAAGATATTTATAAATACCAGCTTAACTAGAGGTAAGGCTTTATGAAGCAATAAATTCCAAGAAAATGTATGATATTTCATTACTTTCTTATCTGATATGTTATGAATATGATTTAATTTCTCTTTAGATTTTCTTTTCTAAAGTGCTATGAACATTGGGCAACCCCAATATTCTAAAATAAAATGAAGATAAAACATCAAGATTCCTGATTTTATGGTTTTCAGAAAATTTTTATAGTGAAAAGTCTTTTTTAAAAGCCTCACTTGTGAAACCAAGCAGCAGTGATTGGGTCCGGGTTTGTTGTCTCAAAAAATTAAAGAATGAGTTTATGGACAAAGGGGTAAGTGAAAGGAAAGTTTTATTTGAAAGACAGACTCCCTGCAGCAGGGAGGGGACCCAAGTGAGTTGCTGGTGAGGCTCTGTTGTCTACAGGTATATGCCTTGCTAGCTTCCAATTGGTCCTTTCAAGGAATTCTGCCTTAGCAACATCCATACATTTTATTTTTATTTATTTATTTATTTTTTACTTTTAGTTTTATTTATTAATTTACTTTTGTTACAGATGTTCCCCTTTTTTCCCCCATTGACACCCTCCTCCCCCTCCCTCCCTGCCCCGTCCCCAGTTTTGTTGTCCATGTCCATTGGTTATGAGTACATGCATACAAGTTCTGTGTTCATTGCTCCCCTCCCCCACCCCCTCTTCTGGCAAATGTCAGTCTGTACCCTACTTCCACGTCTCTGGGACTACCCTGTTCCTCAGACTGTTATGTTCATTATATTCCAGAAATAAGTGAGATCATATGATATTTGTCTTTCTCTGCTTGGCTTGTTTCACTTAGGATAATAGTTTCCAGGCCCTCCCATGTCGTCGCAAAGGATAAGAGATCTTTCTTTCTCACAGCTGCATAGTACTCCATTGTGTATATGTACCACAGCTTTTTTATCCATTCGTCTACTGATGGACACTTGGGCTGTTTCCAGAACATCCATACATTTTAAAGCTTGTGTTTCCACCTGACTGGGTTCAGCCCTAGGTCATCTATAGGGACCTTAGTGGCTTCCCTTTTTTGATAATTTCATCTTCTCCCAGACTATTAGTGAGTAGGAGGGGAAACATCCTTGGAGCAACCTTATGCTTGCTTTTTGGTTTCTCCCCCAAATCTAACCTTGGGTTCCTATAATCTTTTCTAAGGTAACTTGGCTTTCTGCAATAGAAACACACTACATAGTTTGGCAGCAGAACTCATTCAGGAATCCTATTGCCTTGCCTGAAACCAGCGTCTCTGGGGTTTTTTTGTTATGTAATTGACCTGTGCTCCCTCCCAGAGCTTCTAATTTGCATTTCTATAAATGTGGGCTGGAAGTTGCTGGCCTTGGAGACAATTTTCCATGTTAATTTTAGTTTTATTTTGAGATCTGTAGAGTCTGAATAAACCTCCAGATATACTGTGTACTGGGTTGCCTGCCTGTGTGCTGAGCTCCAAGTCATCTCAAACTTCCCAAGTGTCTCAGCCTTCCCTTCCCATGGTGCCGTCCCTCACTGCCTAGACTGCCTCTATCTCCTCACTTGTATGTACATGTATTCTTGAAAAGAATTACTTTGAAGTGAAAAATTAAAATAGAAAGTTGATTGGACTATATAGCAGGTCCTCACCTAAACATTCTTTTAAAGGCCAAATACTTGTTATAAAGTATGAAAAATTCTACCAAGTTACTGTACTGATAGCAAAGCACTTAAAAAGGGGCCAAAACTATAAAATATAATCTGAAACTAAGAAGATTTCATAGTACACTGTACTCTTTACAAGGTCCAGTGTGTATTATAATGCAAACCTATGTTTTTATCCTCTAACTTTATTAAGCCCAAAAGATTTTTCAGTTAGAATTGATTTGAAAATCAGTCATTTCCCATGAAAACTATAATAAGTACTTCTACACATGTGAGATACCATTTAACTAGATTCACATATAAAAGTTAGCTAGCTGAAGCTTGAAAACATATACAGAACATGGGTCTGATTTTATAGGCTCTTTCAGGAGTATATATAATAGGCCATGAGAGTCATATAATTTATTCTGGTATTAAATACTATGATATGTTAAATATACCAAATAAGCACACTCCAAATTTTCCTTTAAACTACAGTTCATGTCCTCTCTTCTGAATAAATGCTTCCTATTACACATCTTAATGTGCCGTATTTTACTACAGTGTTATCACATCTGTTTGTTTTTGAAATATGTGAGGCAGTTAACACTAACCAAAGTGAAAGGAGAGAAGAACATTCTAGTTTTTGACAAATATAAAAGTATTATATGTGCTTCTTGTAAAATGGTAAAGTCAACACTAACATAAAATTAAAAAGAACTTTTACCTTATGATAAAGGACAAGTTAAGACAGCCAATCAACAATGCAAATGGCTTAAAATTACACTTACAAGTGTTCTAGAAAAGTAGGCTGGAGGCCAAGTATCTTAAATCACACAAGGAATCCATCAGTGAGAAAAAACAAAGCAGGTTCTGAGAGCCTCAAAGCTAACATAAAATGGACTTGTGGTATGTTATAAAATACTAAACAGGCACCCTTTGAAAATTACTTCAAAGTCTTTATTCTGGCAGGTGTATGCTCTAATATCTAGACAATGCTTAATTTTCTTGTGTAATGTCAAAATATACACCTGGCTAAGTATTCCCATAATTAATAGAGGACAGGATAATTCTGACTCTCATTTTGTAAAATTCCAAAAATTAAAATGTTCACTTTCTATATTACTCCATAAGGATTGCTTGAAAAGTTTAGTGTAAATCAGTCAAATTTTTATAAAACAAAACACTGATTCACTATATATTATGTATAACAGTATCTTTTAATAATTTCTAACTGATCTTCAATTGGCAGTAGCTTTTGTTTATTTGTACATTCATTCATTCAACAATTACTTATTGAGCACCTACTATTTGCGAGACACTATTGTAGGAACTGGGGATACAACAATAAACAAATCACAAAAATTCCTACCTTTTATTTTCTTATTCTTATAGGTTTCTTGGCTCCTCCTCAGCTGTGGCAAAACCTTAATTGTCTCCCAAATCCATTCCCTCTTCTTTTATTTGTATTTATTTATTTTTAGAGAGGGAGTGTGTGTGTGTGTGTGTGTGTGTGTGTGTGTGTGTATGTGAGAAAGAGAGCGAAAGAGAGAGCGAGAGAGAGATTGATTTATTGTTCCACTTATTTATGCATTCACTGGTTGCTTCTTATATGTGCCCTGACCAGAGATCAAACCCACAACCTTGGCATATCAGGACGGATGATGCTCTAACCAACTGAGCTACCTGGCCAGGGCTTCCCCTCTTCTTTTAAATGAAGTTTTAGCTGGGCACGTGGCCATGCAGCTAGATATTATAAAGCACAAACCTTCAGCTAAGCCACGTGACTGACTTGGGACCATGGGATGGGGGCAGAAGTGATGAGGCCAATGGTTTACATGCTTGAAAGAAAGCTGTTTGCTGTCTACTGCCTGTTGTCTTCTTCACACTGGTAATAGGTCAGACTTGGTATCATCTACAGAGAATATTCATCTACAGAGAATAAAATACCCTAGGAGATGGTAAATACATACATACATACATACATACATACATACATACATACATAACGGAGATAAGGAACCCTAATCCCTGATTAACTCTGTGGAACAGAATAGCTCTGAGCTGTCCACCAGCTCAAACTTGGGAGAAAAATAACTTTCTATCATGATTAAGTCACTGTTATTTGGTCCCTTTAAAACACCTGAACTAATATACATGTATAGTAGTCCATTCACCATGTTACATATTATTTTAAAATGTGAATAATGACCCTTATTTACCTGGTGTATGTTTTCAAATTCCTACTAGAAACAGTCTCTGATCTACTCCATGCCATAATTACACATCAATCATTGCTTCTTTTCTGCAACTTCCTTCTATTTTCTATCTGTCTATCTTTATTATCACACTTTTCTATAACTTATTTCCATACGTAGCTCCTCTAGCACATATGTTTTTCTTAAGAAAAAAAGGTCTTATTCTATTTTGCTGCCTAGATAACATTGTGCCTGGCACAGAGTCAGTATTACTTAATAAACATTTATTAAAGAGAACTTGCACATTACTTTGGTTGCTTTTTGTTTGTTTCTTCTTGTTTTGACTAGATTATAAATGAGCTAATAATAATTTTTCCGATTCAGAGAATAAAGTTTAAGAAAAATCAATAAATAAGGATAATTTTAAAAATATATAGGATATAGTAAAAATCTCTAATACATCATGGGTCAAAAAATATATATATCAGTCCCAAACACTGGGTAGGAAAAGGCTTTATTTTCCATAGTTAACAGATGCCATATAATCTGTGTTTGTGAACACTTCAATTTTATAAGCAGTCCACCTTCTATGAACATGGCTCTTGTCAATTCCATTTAGTAGTCACTAGTAAGCAGAGCAAGTCATGGAAGGGGTAAGTCAGACAGGGTCCACAGTAAAGGGAGTCACAGGACCCCACATAGAAAAAGAGAGAGAGGCAGAGTATCAGGTCAGGCATAGGAATATTTGAGAAGAAAGGATTAAGAATGGGGGACAGATGAGGAAACTTAAAATCTTAAGAAGTAGAACAGAAGAAGATTTTATCCTAAGGAGAAATGTTCACCTTAGAATTTTTAAGTTACTAAAAGTACACATGTACTCACACATACACATACCATCCAACAAACTGACAAAATGATTATGTTTGATAATATCAAACGCTGGTGATTGTGTGAGGCATGTTAACACATTATTGGATAAATTATAAATTGGAGCAAACATTTTAGAGAGTAATTTAGTAATATTTATGATAAAATTTTCAACATATATTCTATTTTTAGGAAAGAAAAACGAAACCAATTTACCTGCAAGTACTGCTCACAAATGTTAGCCCAGTTTTGATGGACAAAGGCATCATAAGTGGCTGAGTTCTCATACCCAAGATGCTAATCTTCAAGTCAGATAACCATAAAAGATCATTCAACTGACTGTATGTATCACTTTGATACATAAGGAAAACGAGCTTAAACCACTCAAGATAAATTTCACATTCCATCAATAGTTGAACTGGATTATGAGGCAATGTGTCAGTGCAGACTCTTTGCAGAACCATAACAAGGGACATCAAGACAATCTAACTAGTTAAGATAGTCTCTCTTGCACAGGCAAATAAAAACACAAAACTAATATATTTCTCTCTCCCAAAAACCATCTTTCTAGATTAGGGGCCAGCCAACCTTTTTCCTTAAAGAGTCAGATATTAAATACTTCAGGCTTTGTGGGCCTCATATGGTCTCTGTAGCAAGTTTTGTTTTGCTTTTTATAACCATTTAAAACTGTAAAGACCACTTTTAGCTCACAGACTACATAAAAACAGGCCACAGTTGTTTGGCCCATGGGCTATAGTTTCCTAACCCTGATCTTGATACCCTCCTTGTATCCAAAATGAGGGTGACCCCTCCCCAAATGAGGACCATGATGCTGTCAGCGCCCTTTCCTCTGCATATTCATCCCCAAATCTAATTCTAATATCATACAGGTAGCAACAAAAAACATCTTCAGTATTTCCAACTATAAATAAGAATACCATCACTCATGGAAATCACAAGCTTTTAAGGAAGCTATGTTACTTTGCTTTGAAAACTTAAAAAAAAAAAATCTGTTATCTCACATAATTACAACCAATATATTTCTATAGAGTAATTATACAGTATTATATACAATGGTAAACAGATTTTTATTCCTTTTAAAACAACTTTATTGAGGTACTCCTGACTCACTGCATATTTTTAAAAATTTTATTGAGGCATATTTTGCATTTCATATTATTCACCGTTTTCTAATTTATAATTCAATCATTTTTAATAAGTTTACCAAGTTGGGCAACCATCACCAACCAGCAGCCATTTTAAAACATTGTCATTAACCCAATATGATTTCTTATGTACATTTACTGTTATGCCTGTTTCTTCCTGCCCCCACCCCAGGTAATCACTAATCTACTTTTGTCTTTAAAAAGAAATGTATTTTTCGGATATTTCATATAAAATGGTAGCATGCAGTAAGTGATTTCTGTGTCTGGCTTCTTTCACTGAGCATAATGTTTTTGAGATTCATCCAAAACATAGCATGTATCCATAGTTTGTTCCTTTTTGTGGCTAAATAGTATTCCATGGGATCTGCTGCACATCCTTGAAGTGTCAATTTATTAACTTTTGAAATATGTATACACTCATGAAACCATCACAAGTCAGGATAACAAACATGTCAACCATCATCAAAATTCCTTATGCTCCTTTGTAATCCCTCCTTCCCACTTTTGTCCCCAAGGCAACTATTGATCTGCTTTCTGTCGCTATACCTTATTTCACATTTGCCAGAATTTTATATAAATAGAATCATACAGTATGTACTCCTTTCTGTCTCAGCATAATTATTTTAAAATTCATCCATGTTAAACCATGTATCAGTAGTTTCTTCCTATTATTGAAGAATATTCTATTATAGAGATATAACGAAGTTTGTTTAAACATTCATCTGTCACTGGATATACAGAATGTTTCCATTTTTAGCTATTATAAATAAATCTGATATAAGCATTTGTTTACAAGTCTGTATGGAGATATGTTTTCATCTCTCCTGAGTAACTATCTAAAAGTAGAATGGTGGGATCATATAAAAAAGAGGTGGATGTTAAGCTTCTTAAACTGCCAAACTGTTTACCAAAGAGGTGGCAGCATCATTTTACATTCCCACAGCAGTGTATGCACCTTCCAGTCCCTCCACATCTTCACCAACACTTGGTACAGTCGGTCTTTTTAATTTTAGTTATTCCAGTGGATATGTAGTGATATGTCATTGTGGTTTTAATTAGTATTTCCTTAACAACTAATAATGTTGAGCATCTTCCAACATATTTGTCATGTGTTTGTCACACCTTGATGAGGTGTGTTTGAATCTTTTGCTGATTTTTAAAAGGGGGTTGTTTTACTATTGAGCTTATAATTTTAACATCTATGTTCATGAATGATATTGGACTATGTATTTTTTTAAATCTGGTTTTGGTATCATGGTAATGTTAATTGCTTTAGTAGGAGGGTAAATCAGGTCCATTACTCCATTTCAACCTAGAAGTCTTTAATAGTTATTACGGTATTATATCTACTCCTTCCTAGCCTAGAAAGTATGTATCATTATTAACCTCATTTTACATATAGGGGACATGGGGAGAAACTGAAGCTCAGAGAACAAGGTGGCATAGTTCTAATCTGAACTAGGATTTGAATCAGACAGTATGAATCTAAAACCCATTATTATACCATAATATTTAAGTAGTATTCAAAGAGATTATCTTTAAACACACAGAATAATTTCTTTTTCATTATGAAAAAGCATTATATCTCTAAAAGATCCAGGTAGTCTGATCTGCAGCCCATGTCTTAATTATTATGATATGTGTTGAAAAGAATGAATAAGATGCCATGGTTTTGTATACTCTGAGTCAGGATCTATATAAACTACTAACTATTGAATATACTGAAAATATTAGTTAAGAAAAAGAAAAAAATCTAGCTATAAAGAATCTTATAAAGATATTCTATGGTCCCAAAAAGTCCAATCAAAAGAGTAATGACAACAGTTGCTACCATTTAAAATTTTTATTTAATCTTTAAAACCACATTGTGTAAAATTATCATATAAATTTTATAGATGAGGAAATCTGAAACACAACAATATTAAGAAACTTGTTTAAAGTCTGCCATTCCTTAAGTGGCAGAACTGATATTCAAACTCATGTCTCTATAGCTCCAGAATATTCTCTTAAAAATTGTATTTTTTTAATGTTTTTTCACATTATAATGTTGTCATCCCTAAGAAACAAGAAGCACTGCCAAGCTCTGCCCTTTTGGAAACAAGTAAATTCCTACATCATATTCTGGCAGAGCTCAGAGTCAAATGAACTGGAGCTGAGCTTCTACAGTAATGATGGCAATGAGCAGTTTCCCAATCCCTGACTGGATTAAACCTGCTTTGCCCCTTTCTAAAAAAGCAGGTTTTCCTTCCATAAAACTAGCTGAGCACCTTTTCTATGTTTCTAATGATCTACAGTCGGCACAGTTCAATGAGCTTGGACTACTACCTGTTGGCAGAATTCCTCTTAGGAGCAGGATGGGAGGAGAAATAATAGCTATTCAAATAAGTCCAGCCATGAGGCTGGGTGGTATAGGGGTAAAGACCCCAGTCACTGGGGAGACTGCCAAGTTTCAAATACCTGTTCTGCCTCATACTAGCTACAAGACCTTGGAAAAAGTATTTAACCTCTCCGGGCTTCCATGCCTTCATGTATAAAATGGGGATAATTTACCTCTCATAGGTTTGACAATTAAGACAGAACACATAAAAAGTGTTTAGAATAGTGCCTGGTACTTGGTAGGCAATTTAAATTTTGCTATCAATATTGCTATTATCCCTATAGCTATTGCCCAGGAATAAAATTACATACATTAAATGGTATTTTAGAGATTCGTTAGTATAAAAAAGGTATCAGCAAATAGCTATGTATTTAAAAAAACAATCCCATAAAAATTTGACAGATCTATATTAGTGTCCTAAAAGTAGCTTTGGAAATTGATTTCTATCTTCTGTAAACAGGCAAAACGTTTTTAAAACCCATACAAAGATAATCAGAAATAATTCATAAAAATAAAGCAAATTACTCAATCCCATTAAATACCTACTATGGGCTCAGCATTATGCAAAGTTCTATAGGGCATACATAAGAACTACACCCTACTTTCAATAAGCTTAAAATATTAGGAAACAAAAATAACATATATAGATAGATAATCAAATAAGGCAAAGTACAAGTAAATGTCAGTGGGTGGCACATAACTCAGAAGGAAGAAATTCTACAGTACCATAAAAATTTATGAATTCAATCAATAAAAAAATTATCTATGTGTATATTTAGTGCCACTCCTAATGCCAGTGACAAGAACAAGTTCAAAGGACTGGTATATTATATATTATTAATGAATCACTTAAGCAAAAAAATAAAAAAGGTATTAAATAATTTGCACTGTAACTTACTGTTGCTATTTTGGTCTTGAGAAAGTTCTCCCTTTCTTCATCTACCTTAATTTCATGTCCAGTTTTAAATAATTCAAGCATTTTGGGGATGTCACGACCAATGGAATCTGGTTAGAAAAATAAAAAATCCCAAATTATCACTCCATCTAAACAAGTAGCAAAAATTACTGAGTAAGAAAGCATTAATCTCATGTTAAGATATGGTAAATAAGTTGTGGCCGAGATACTTTAGGGTGGCCCCATTTCCTGGTGTTCATGTCCTTGTGTAATCCCCTCTCCTTGAGTGTGGCTGGGACCTGCAACTTGCTCTAACCAATAGGGTGACATGTATTCATGATGATATTACATAACTGCAATGCCTATCTCAGAGGAGACTCTCCTCCTACTGGCTGTGAAGAAGCAAGCTGCAATGTTATGACTTGCATATGAAGACGGCCACAGGGGAAGAAACTGAGGCCCTCAGTCCAGCAGCTAGCAAGGAACTAAATTCTGCCAAAAAGCCACATGAATGTGGAAATGAATCCTTCCCAGGTAAGTCTTAGATAAGACCAAAGCCCCAGTCTCCACCTTGACTGGAGCTTTACGAGACCCTGAAGCTGAAATAGTAAATGTGTGTTGTTTTAAGCCATTAAATTTGTGGTAATATTGCTGCACAGTGATAGATAACTAATAAATAAGTATATGCAATGATGCTGCTTATCTATTTTAGAAATACTGATGACAAATTAAAATAAAACCTGTAAAATAATCCATGATAAAAGGTAACAGTGGAGTCTTGAGATCTTTTAATAACATTTTACATACCTTTGTGTAAAATTCACCTGATCTGCCTCACCATAAAAAAGGGAAGGAACTAGGAGAAGTAGCAAAATTTAGCAGTGAAAATAACATCACAGTGAATGACACAGCTCATTACTGTACAGAAGCTGGCATGAAAAAAAGAGTTAAGAATTAAAACTTAATTTATTGGATTCTAAGGACACTTTGTCATCCATTAAGGTGGAAAAAAAAAAGGATGCAATTGAATATAGAAAGGAGAAAAATGAAATCAAGGTAAAAGCTAAGAATTATCAAAGGATCACATAGGAGACTCCAAACATAAGCTAATCTTACTAATCTCAGTCATTAAAATTTTAACTCAAATTTAATACACAAAAATACACATTTTTACATTCCAGAATACCATAATTAATTTGAAAAATGTTTTATTTTGTACACAGAAAATGTGAATTATTTGAAGGGTAAAAAAATAAGTAATGTGCTACTAAAGACACACAACTCCCACTGTGTCTCCAGCAATTCTTCCCATGATAAATCAACATCCAAAATTTATAAAGAACTTATACAACTCAACACCAAGAAAACAAACACTCCAATTAAAAACTAGGCAAAGGACAAGAATAGACACATCTCCAAAGAGGACATACAGATCACCAATTAGACATACAAAAAGATGCTCAATGTCACTAATCATGAGAGAAACGGAAATTAAAATCATGACAAGATATCACCTCATGCCTGTCAGAATAGCAATCAACAATAAATCAACAATAAGTATTAGCAAGAATGCAGAGAAGAGGGAACCCTATGCACTGTTGGTGGGAATGCAGATGGTGTAGCCACTGTGGAAAACAGTATAGAGTTTACTAAAAAAATTGAAAAACAGAACTGCTTTATGACCCCATAATTCCACTTCTGGGTATATATCTGAAGAAACCTGAAACATTCATTTGAAAGAATACATGCACTCCTGTGTTCACTGCAGTGTTATTTACAATAGCCAAGATTTGGAAGCAGCTCAAGTGTCCATCAGTAGATGAGTAGATAAAAAAGCTGTGGTACATTTACACAATGGAATACCACTTGGCCGTAAAAAAAGAAAGAAATCTTGCCTTTTGCAACAGCATGGATGGACCTGAAGAGTACTATGCTAAGTGAAATAAGCCAGTCAGAGAAAGACAAATACCATATGATCTCACTTAGATGTGGAATCTAATGAACAAAATAAACAAAATAGAAACAGACCCACAGATACAGAAAATAGACTGACAGCTGTCAGAGGGAAGGCAGGTTGTGGGGCTGGGTAATAAAAGTGAAGGGATTAAGAAAAAAAAAAAACCTCATAGACACAGACAACAGTATAGTAATTACCAGAGGAAAGGGGGTGGGAGGAGGTAAAAGAAGGTAAAGGGGGGGTAAATGATGATGGAAGGAGACTTGACTTGGGGTGGTGAACACACAGTATAATATACAGATGATGTATTACAGAATTGTACACCTGAAACCTATATAATTCTATTAACTAATGTCACCCCAATAAATTCAATTAAAATTTTTTTAAATCTCAGTATATAGCCCTGGCTGGTTTGGCTCAGTGGTTAGGGCATCGACCCGTGGACCAAAGAGTCTTGGGTTCGATTTCGGTCAAGGGCATGTACTTCGGTTACAGTTCAGTTCCCAGCCCTGGTTGGGGTCATGCGAGAGGCAGACAATGTGTCTCTCTCTCCCTCCCTCCCACCCTCCCTCCCACTCTATCTGAGGATAAATGGAAAGGTATCCTCGAGTGAGGATTAAAAAAATCTCATTATACAGAATGCACAGTATACTCTCAGCATATACTACTTCTACGAGTCATCTGAGTTGTTCGGTATGGCTCATGAACACTTTACCCACAAGGAGTTTTAAATCTATTTGGGAGAAGAGGGATGTGCAGAGGCAACAATTACAAAAAATACATTTTTTAGGATCACATTCTGATGTAATTGAGTACTAAACAGTATGAGAAATAGTATAATAATAAACAGTAAGATGCTAATACAGTAGTCCTCCCTTATCTGCCATTAGCTTTCCATGGTTTCAGTTACCCATGGTTAACTGTAGGTCAAAAATATTAAATGGAAAATTCTAGAAATTAACTATTCATAAGTTTTCTATTGCACACTGTCCTAAGTAGCATAATAAAATCTCACGCCACCCACTCCATCCCTCTGGGGACATGAATCACCCTTTTTTTCCAGTGCATCCATGCTGTATATGCTCCCTACCATTAGGCACTTAGTAACTGTCTCTATTATCAGTTACATTCACATAACTTTTACTATAGTATATTGTTATAATTGTTCTATTTTATTAGTAGTTAGTTATTAATATCTTACTGCGCCAAATATGTAAGTTAAATTTTATCATAGGTACGTTTGTATAGGAAAAAACAGTATATATAGGATTCAGTACTAACCACAGTTTCAGGCATCCACTGGGGGTCTTGGATATGGTCCAAGGATAAGGGAGGACTATTATAGTGGTGTACAAAAAGCAGGCACCTGGTTAAACCATCTATATCTCTATTTAAACTTCCTTAACATACATACATCATATATATTTTAAGTTACGTTTTCTAAAAAATAGTACCTTGTACATAGTGAGAACTGAAAAATCATCTGCTGACTGACCTGAATCTAGACCTACAACACTGCCTTCCTTCGTGACTATGGATGAACTATTTATGCTCTTACCAAAGGCCATCCCTCTTCATTTGTGTACTGGATCCCACTCCTGCCATATAGGGACTCCACATCTCCCTTCTCTCCTCTACATTGTCCATTTTCCCTGTTTGGCTAGATCATCATCATCACCTTACAAACTTGCTATAAAATCTCCCATCTTAAAATAAACAAGTCTACAACATACTCCTTTTAAGAGCATCAGTTCTCAAAAGATTCTGTCTATCCTGTCTGTCTCTGATTCCTCTCCTTCCATTTTCTCTTAGACCAACTTTAATTAGGTATTATCCCCAATACTCTACTAAAAAGAATCTTTTCAAGGTCACCAATGATCTTCACATTGGCAAATCCAAAAGTCATTTCTCAGTGTTCCTCTGACTTGACCTAGCAATAGTAGTTCTGGCTACAGCTCTCCTCTTTCTAAAACATCTGACTTTTCCTCTGAAACACTCTCTCACTGGCTATTTCATCCCATTCTTGTTGGCTGAAGCCACCTTCATTTAGGTGACTTCCTAATGCTGAACTACTGCAGGGTTCAATAATTTGACTTCTCTTTTTCTATCAATACAACCTCTCTAAGTGATCTCATCCTGACACATGGCTTTAAAAACCATTTAGCCACTGAAAACTGCCAGATTTACATCTCTAGCCACAAGTTCCCTTATGATCTCCAACCACCTACTTGATATCTCCACCTAGATACAGATAGGTAATTAGTAAGGAGTACAACATGACAAATGTTCCCTGAAAGAAGGAACAAATAAATTACTTCATAATTTGAGTCGGATATCATAGTGATGCAATGATAACGCAGTGGGAAAGAATAGGGCTTAAGAAGGAAAGGGAAATAGCTCTGTATTAAAACATAATGAAGTGAAGGTGCTGATGGAATACTATATACAGTATACTGAATACTGTATACAGTTAGAAATAGAACTGGAAAAAAGTGAGAGATTGGGGATAATGACGTATATTTGAGTTGTTAAGCCAGTTCAATCCTAAAACAAACAAATAAAACAACCTTCTTTTGACCTTATATATTCCTTTTTCTATCTCTCTCTTTTCCTTCTAACCAAAGCATGTTGGTGTGAATTTACATTTCCCTAATGACCAAGATGTTGAGCATCATTTGATGTGCTTAATGGCCAATTGCATATCTTCTTTTGTACAGTGCCTGTTCAATTTTTAGCCTCCTCTTTTTTTTTTTTAGAGAGAGAGGAAGGGAGGGAGAGAGATAAACATCGATTGACTGCCTCCTGCAAGTTCCTTACTGGGAATTGAGCCCACAACCCAGGCATGTGCCCTGACCGGGAATCAAACCGGGACCTCTCAGTCCACTGAGCCACACCGGCTGGGCTAGCCTCCTCTTTTTAAAATGAGGTTAGACAGACTTCTTATGAGTTATGAGTTCTTTATGTATTCTGGATACAAGTCTTTTGTTAGATCTATGTGTGCCAAGCATTTTCTCCCCAATCTGTGGCTTATCTTTCCATTTTTAGTGGTGTCTTTCCGTGAGCAAAGATTTTAAGTTTGATAAAGTCCAATTCAGCAATGTTTTCTTTTGTGGCTTATGCTTTTTGTGTCCTAAGAAATCCTTACCTAATACAAAGGCATAAAGATTTTCTCCTAGAAATTTTTCTTCTAAAATTTCATGGCGTTAGCCCTTACAATTAGGACTATGACTCCTTTTGAATTAATTTTTGTTTGATGTGAAGAAAGGGATACCCAGTTATTTCAGCACCATTCATTGATAAAACTATTTTTTCTCGATATAACCTTGGTACCTCTGTCAAAAGCAGCTGACCTTGCCCTAGCTGGTATGGCTCACTTGGTTGGAGCATTGTCCAGTGCACTGAAGGGTCTCGGGTTTGATTCCCGGTCAGGACACATACCCAGGGTTCGGGTTTGATCCCTGGTCAGGGCAGGTGAAGGAGGCAACTGATCGATGTTTGATGTTTCTCTCACATAGATGTTTCTCTCTCTCCCTTCCTCTTTCTCTAGAATCAATGGAAACAAGTCCTTGGGTGAGGACAAAAAGAAACAAACAAAACTCAGCTGACCCTTAGGTTTGGGTCCATTTCTCAACTCTCAATACTTGATTTATATATATTTATCCTTATGCCATACCACACTTTCTTGATTATTATAACTCTATAGTGAAGTCTTAAATCAAAAAATGAAACTTTGAAGAACTTCGTTCTTCCATTTTAAAATCATTTTTCTATTCCAGGTCCTTTGTCTTTTCATTTAAATATCAGAAAGAGGGTTGCAGGTTCAATCCTGGCCCCAGTTGGGGTCATGCAGGAGGCAGGCAGCCAATCAATGTCTCTCTCTCTCTCTCTCTCTCTCTCTCTCTCTCTCCTCTACCCTTCCACTCTATCTAAAAATCAATGGAAAAATATCCTTGGGTGAGGATTAACAACAACAACAAAAAATAAATAAATAAATATCAGAATGAGCTTATAATTTCTTTAAAACCTTTTTAAGCCTTCTGGGAGTTTTATTTATGTATTCCTTAAACTTTCAGCAACATTTAGTAGTTTTCTCTAAAAAGGTCTTACACATCTTTTGTTAAATTTATTCGTAAGTATTTTATTTTTATGCCCTTATGAATGGAGCTGCTTTATAAATTTCATTTTGATTGTCTATTGTTAGTACTAGACATTCAGTTGATTTTGTATGTTGATCTTATATTTGTATCCCTACTAAATTCACTTATTAGAATTCACTTACTAAGAACATCTTATGATCACATCCCCTAGGAATAAAAACAGTTTTATTTCTTCCTTTCCCATATATATGCCTTTTATTCCTCTGACTTGTTACAATCTTGAACATAAGTGGTGAGAGCAGAGATCTTTGCCTTGTTCCTGACCTTAGGTAGAAAGCATTCAGTCTTAATGGTCTCATCACTAAGAATAATATTAGCTGCTGATTTTTTCTAGATGTATTTTGTCAACTTGAGGAAGTTCACTTCTATTCCTAGTATTCTGAGAGTTCTACTTATCATGAATGGGCATTTGATTTTGTAAAATTTTTTCTCTATCTCTACTGAGATTATCTTAAGGTCTTTGTCCTTTATTCTGTTAACCTATTATATTGATGTCCAATAAATGTTAAATCAACTTTGTATTCCTGGATTAAGGTTTACTATTATACATATACATACATACTGCAGGATTCAATTTTGTTAAGGATTTTTGCTTTTATGCTCATGAAGGACATTGATCTGTAGTTTTTTTTTCTTGTGATGTCCTTGTCTAACTTTGATACCAGGGTAACGCTGAGCTTGTAAATGAGTAAGTGTTCGTTCCCCACTATTTTTAAAAAGAGGTTGTGAAGAATTGGTATTATTTCTGTCATAAGTGTTGGACAGAACTCACCAGTGAGAAGTCATGTGGGCCCGAACTCTTCATTGTAGGAAGTTGTAATTTACTAATTCAATGTCTTTACTTGACACAGATCTATTTAGATTTTTTATTTCTTCTGGATACTTTTGGTAATTCGTAAGTTTCAAGAAATTTGCCCATTTAATGTAAGTTGTCATATTTATTAGATAAAGTTGTTCATAATATCATCTTATCTTTTAATGTCTATGGGTTAGGTATTAAGGTCCCCCTTTCATTCCTGATCTTGACAATCTATGTTCTCTCTTTTTAAAAAATCCGTCCAGCTAAAGTTTTATCAATTTTTTTATCTTTTCAGTGAATCGGTTTTCCTTTCATTGCTTTTCTCTGTTTATCTTTTTGCTATATCATTGATTTCCATTCTATTTATTATTTTCTTTTTATTAATTTGCTTCTTTTTTCCTAGGATCTTAAGGTTAAAGCTTAGAACAATGATTTCAGACCTTTCTTTTCTAAGTTAGGCTTTAAAAGTATGAATTTCCCTCTTCAGATTCCAAAATGCACATTACATTATTGCTTTAGCTACACTGCACAGGTTCTGATATGCTGTGTTTTCATTGTCATTCAGATCAGGCATTTTCTAATTTACCTTGGGATTTCTTTTTTGATCTATTGGTTATCCAGAAATAGGTTTTTTAATTTTAATGTATTTGGCGATTTCTCACATTTCTTTTGGTTACTAATTTGATTTAACTATTAAGATTAGAAAAAATACTCTATATGATTTCAATACTTTTAAATTTATTAAGACTTACTGGGTAGTCAATGGTCTGATCTGGTGAAAGCTCCATGTACACTTGAAAAGTATAGACCAAAAAATACTTCTTATTGGTGAAGTGTTCTATAAATATTAATTAGGCCAAGTTTGTTGATAGTATTATTCAAGTCTTCTAAGTCTTTACAACTTTTCTACCTATATATTCTATCAATTACTGATATTAAAATTTATAACTGTACTTGATAATTTAGTCTATTTCTCCTTCAATTCTGTCAGTTTTTCTTCATGTATTTTGTGGCTCTGTTTTAGATGAGCATGTCCTTTAATTATTATAAGATATCCATCTTTTCCTGTAGTAAATTCCTTGTCTTAAAAGTCTATTTTGTCTGGTATTAATATAACCAACCCAACTCTCTAACGCTTACTGTTTTCATGGTATGTCTCATCTCATTTGCTCCTCTGTTCTTCCTTTACTGCCTTCTTTTGTTTTAAACAAAAAGTTTTTGGTATATCCTTTTTATTCCATTGTTTAGTTTGAAGATATATCTCTTTTTATGTACGTGTTTTTACTTATCCTAGAGATTACAATGTGTACATTTATTTATTACAACCTACTTCATCTTAATACTGACTTACTCCCAGGAAAACAGTAAGTTTGTGCCAGCCTATCTCCATCCTCCCTAACTCACCTTACCTTGTGACATTATCATGCCCAAACCTGCTTCACCTCCTGTATATCCATCTTTAAAATAGTATTCACTGGGCTACTCAAGACAGAAATTAGGGAATCATTCTAGATTCTTCCCTTTCCCTTACCAGGCCCCCCCCCCCCCCCCGCAGTTAATAACTCCTGTTAATTCTAACTGCTCCATATCCCACAAGAGCCATCCTCTTCTCCGTCACCACTGCCGCTGTTCAGATTCTGTCCTTCTTTCACCTGGCTTCTGCACTAGCCTCCTCACTGGTCTCTGTTCTTAAGGTTTCATTGTCCTCAAATCACTACTTTATCACTTAGCTCCCACACACAGTCATTCTAATAAGCAAATTTTTCTTCTGAGCAGTATTTTTCAATGGCTCCTATCTGCACAGAGGATAAAATCTAATCTCCATGGCATGGCACACAAAGCCCTCCATGATCTGGCCCACTGCCTATCACTGTCTAACCTCACTGAACACAACTATCTGATAACACTTTATGTACCAAACGACAGAAAGCTACTTATAATTTCTTGAACATAACTGGCTCACTCATACTTTTGTGTATTAGTACAGGCCATTTCCTCTGCCTGCAATGTTC
Organism: Tadarida brasiliensis; assembly: GCA_030848825.1. NCBI lineage: Eukaryota > Metazoa > Chordata > Mammalia > Chiroptera > Molossidae > Tadarida > Tadarida brasiliensis. The sequence continues at coordinate 54,818,355 of CM061257.1, read as the reverse complement.
TCCCCATGCACATCAGGAAAGAAAATGCCTATTCATGCTTAAGTGCTCAACACAGCTGGTACCTTCTTTATATAATCTGATTCTACAAAGTACTCCCTCATTCCTCATAGCACTTTGTACCTTTTCCACTGGTACACTGTCTGCATCTTAGTGCAGCACTTTGTTCTCATTTCTCTTACTGTTCAATCTGTATCTCCTTAAAGATGGGAACTATCTTTTCATCTTTCAATCCTCAGTACTAAGTGTACTGCCTGGCACACAGTAGGCACTGAATATGTTAGTTCAATAAACTAGTTATGAAGGTAAAAATGGTATTTGAAGACATGAAAAAGAATGAGTTCTAAAGTAATTACGGAGCCTGAATAGCTAGTTCAGGATTTGTAGGGTGTCAATAATAATAGAGGTGCATATATATTATAAACTTGCTATATACCCAGCTTGTGCAAAGCTCTTTCATACATTATATAACAAAAACACGATAGGGAGCATAAAACCCATTTTGTAGATGAATAAACAGAGGCCCAAAACCGTTGTAAAAAATTTGTTCAAGGTCACAGTAAGTGACAAAGCCAAGTCTGAGAGAGGTCTATGTTAACCACTATTCTCTTCTGTTTTTCAGTATAACCTGATGTTAAATATTCACTGTTATTTCCAGGGCTTTGCTATCCCTTATTGCTATGTAATAGCTGTCCTCTGTTCTCTGTACTTTTATGTTCTTCTGCTTTTTCCTTGTTCTTATTTCCTTCCCTTTCTTGTCCTCTAATTTGATTTCTATAATGGACGTAATATGTAAGAAATTATATTATCAGGTATTTCACCCTGATGTACTTTCTCTTTTCTTCTTTACCAGGGAATATTACAGGGAAGAAGCAAGTAGAATAATAGAAGCTAGGGAAGACAAAGAAGGAACAGCTACTGAGAAATGAGGTAAGTTAAGTTTACATAGTGTAATTTTCAAGAAAGAAAACAAACTAAGAACAGATCTTTAAATGCAGCAAAAAAAAAAAAAAAAAAAAAAAGATCCGTGATTATTACTGAGAGCAACATTTTAGCTGAATATGGGAGAGAAGAATAAAAGGAAGAGTAATACTTGTTAAGGAAATGGAGATAGCCAACCACTAAAGACCACTTATTTGAAAAACTTGTATGATACAACAGAAAGGACTAAGATCGTAGCCAGAAAGGATGGCTGAATCATGATTAAATGATCACTTAAGTCAGTTTATCTATTGCAGCAAACAAAACTCTTAGCTCCAAGACAGCAAGTACCTTATCTATCATTTTCACAGCCATCACATTCCAGGCTTGGCACATAGCAGATAGTCAGTAACTATAAATACAATTATTTTAATCTAAAAAAAAACTATAAATGATAGATAATCTACTCTTTAGTTGCAGTATTTAATCTATATCTTCTATCAACTGAATGTTGCACTAAATGTTCATGTACTGTATAAATATTTGTTGAGCACCTACTAGGTGCCAGGTACTATTCTAGGCCATAGAAATACAGTAGTGGACAAAACCAAAAAAAAATTCCCTTACTGTAATGGGAGGAAGCAAACACACACCCATAAAAAAAAAAAAAAAAAAAATGTAAAAGGCCAGAAGTGTAAGTCCTAAAAACAATATAAAAACACAAAATGAGAAATTCAGTGTTAATAGGAAATGATGGGTAATATTTTATATAAGATGGTCATGGCCCAGTCGGCGTGGCTCAGTTGGTTGAGCATCATCCTCTTCACCAAAAGGATGTTGGTTTGATTCCTGGTCAGGGCACATACCTGGGCTGCAGGTTCAATCCTCAGTTGGAGTATGTACAAAAGGCAACCAGTTGATGTTTCTCTCTCTCTCCCTTCTTCTCTCTAAGCATGTCCTCAGGTGAAGATTTAAAAAAAAAAAAAAAAAAAAGGATGGTAATGGAAGGTCTTTTTGGTTTAGGTGATAATGAGAAAGTGAGCCAGGAAACTAAGTAAAGAGCATTACACACAGATGGGACAATAAGTCCAAAGACCTGAGAAGGGAGAACATTTAGCGTGTATGAAGAAGGGCAAGGGGGACACTACAGTTGTAGTAAGGGAAATGAAGGAAAGAATAACAAAACCAGCTATAATACACCAATAATTCATCTATAATAATTATAACTGTACTTAATCATCACTGGAATCTTTCATACATAAATATTTTTTAAACTAATACACTGGGGGGGGGAATTTAGAAAAAATTCAAATTGATTACTCTGCAAAAATTCGTTTTTCGGTATTTTTCCTCATATAACCAAAGAGTTCTAATTGTTTAAATAATGCAAACAATACCATGTCAGTCGATATGCTAAAAATCTTCACATTAGATTTCAATAATTCGATATCCATTACTCTCAAATATGATACAACATTAACTTCCTTACAAAAGGCAGTCCCCTACTCAGTAGATGTAAATACTCTTTGGACAAGTTTTCTGGAATATCCTTTTGACAAGACTCCAACTGGAGCACTGACATTCAATTCTAAGAGCTATATATTAAGAGAAATACACATTAGTGGGTCCAATTTTTTAATCACGTCCCTTTCCTACCTATCTACCAATAACTTTGTATGCTTTTAAAAGAATTCAGCTATTTCCATATATGCTGTAGTACCTACCATAGTTTAATATGCATAATAGAAAACTGATTCCATTAAGTCAAGATATTTTTCATACCCCAGTGTTTTTTAAGTAAATTCTAAATAATATATAAAGTTAGGAATAAAAATATCAACAAAACACATCTGTATTAGAGATGGAAGAATTTCAGAGGACACTTATATTGTAGGGGTGGGGGGAAGCTAGTTTACAAGCAAAATGAAGCCCATTTTCTTCCAAGAAATCTTAAAAAGCAAGTTTTAAGTGTCTTTTTTTACTGACATAAAAAAGAAATGATAACAAGCCAAATGTGCATTTAAAAATAGAGAACTTGCCTACAGTTATGTAAGCAATTAAAATAAAAAATAAAACAAATAAAGCTACAGCATTAAACATGCTGCAATATGTGACCATTCAATCCAGCCAAGATGGTTACACCCACTCCCATTAGTAAAACAAAATGTAGGACAAAATGGAAAACTAATGAGCTTAGCTGTAGGGTCTTGTTTGTTTTTTAATTTCATCCATTTGCTCAAAATGTAATTTCTATTTTACCCTAAAGTCTTTGTTGAATATAAGGGGAATCAAATGTTCCTACTAAACAAGAATCTGAACAAACTCTGAGAATACATAATGCAACCTTCATTTGTTCTAATGCATATCTGTTGTATTTTGTTTTAACATTTTTGACAGGTTAATCATTTGTCTTCATGTTTAAAGAACACAAATGCTTGCCAGCACTGTTAACACAGATCATGTTGGGGGGTGAAAAGAAAAAGTTAGAGTAGAAAGGTCTGATTTTTCAAAATGCTTTGTTAAAAAAATGGTGAGGGCAGGGGAAGAATGTACCTAGGTAACTTGACTCTGGTGTACAGAAACTATGACTCATTATGAAAGTAAAAATAAAGCCTATTAACAAAAATAAGCATTTTGAAGGGAAACTTTTCTTATTTGAAATGAAGCTACTTGAAAACCTTTCTTTCAGACTAAAAACAACAGTGCCAAATTTTGTGATGAAAATTATAATTTAAAAGAAACCCTCAAGGCTAAAAAACATAAAAACCTAAAGGGTTATTCAGAGAATAGATAAAGTAGCAAAGATGACAGAATTAACTTCTATGAAAAACCAGTTCACTGTGCAAAGAAAGGAGCTAGTTGAATAAAGACATATTTAGTATTTAGTTTGTTTTAACTGACTATATTTAGTATTGTTTTGTTTTGTTGGGCTTGAATTGAATTAGAATAAACTATGAGAAATATTTTCATCAAATTGAACTGTAATTCACATTTTATTTTTAAAATAATATTCAATTTCAGGTATTACTCAGGAAAGATTAAGTCTGATTCCATGATAACAAACACTATTATAATGGAAATCCCTAATAAAAAGTGCCAAACCTCAGTCCAATATCTAATAAGGATCTGTTATTCAATGCAGGCTATCAAAAATAAACAAATAAAACTCTAGTACAGCAAAAGAATTGGAGAGTACATATGACATTGCTTAAAGTACAGAACATAATCTATAATTCAGGTTAGGGTTAGTGGCTACTATATATGAAGAATTTTAGCAGGATTTTTTTTAGCTCAAGTACAGTTGAAATGTGAAGCTCAATCTACTAAAACAATTTTAAAATACTTGTTCTGTTTACACTATGAAATTTTATTTGAAATAACACCAGCTATCCAGTACCACCTAAAAAATCTCAGCATCATTTGAGTCTCCCCTTTCTATCTTTCAACCTGTCCAGTCTTAACTACTTAGTGCAGTCCTAATATATGTGACATCTGTCCTCTTCCTTCCAGTCTCATTATGAACACTTTAGTTTAAACATTACCTTTATTAGTCTCTGGCAGTTGCACCCGAAATGGTCTCCCTGCCTCTAGTTTTCATTGATGCCAATACATCTTATGAACTCTTGCTAGAGTAAACTAAAGAATTCCCCACCTTAAAAACTTCTAAGGGATTCCTGCTGAATACAGAAAAAAGAAAAAAAAAGAAAAAAAGTCCAAGCTTACTAGGATCTTATTGCATAGCCTTCTCAACATGACATCAATAGACCTTTCCAATACAATTTCCCATTATTCTCTTTCATATTGATGTAGGGGTACCAGTCAATACAGCTAAAGAGAACTAACTGATATTTCTTGTATGTGGACTATAATTTCTGACTTACTTCAATGTCTATGATTAATAGATTCTTTCTACTTGCTAATTCCAAGCTAACCTTGAAATCCTAGCAAAAGTTAACTAACAATAAAGTAGAAATTTATATGCTTGTGAAATCACATATTTTTGCTTAAGTATCTTAGCAGAGCACACACTGTTCCTGTTTCTAGTCACCACCAGATGTGCAGACTCACCAACTGACCACAACAGAGCAAAATTAGTATCAGGAACATAATGAACAGCTGAGTCAAAATGCACATCTTCCACAGAAAAATCCCCTGCTACTACCCTCAACTCAACTCCCACTCTGCTTTGACTCTATATAACTAGCTGGCTTGACAAGAGCTGTTAAGATGAGGTTTGGGACAAGAGTTATCCATCTTCTCAAGTCGCTGGCACTTGAATAAACCACTTTCGTTCTCACCAGCACCTGTCTCATGAGTTTGGCTTCTGTAGCAGCAGGCAGTAGATCTTGTGTTTGGTTTCATACTTAAAATATTATTCCCCTTAATCTACTTATCCAATTATTCAAGCTCAGTTTAAATGTCACCCCCTTCAGGATGCCTCCTCTAATTTCCTCATCTATGTGTAAATTCCTCTTCTACTGAACACCTGCAGCACCTTGTGAATATATCATTTAATACTTTATAACATAGCTGTTTATGTAGCAACCTTACCTCTTACTAGATTTCATAAGGGAGAAATATTCATAAGGGAAATTTTCTTAAGGGAAAAATCTGCAGAGCCATGAACAATGTAATCATTCATATACATGTTGAATGCTGACATAAATTAGCATACATATTATATTGATAAAGAGGTATAGAACAGTATGATGATAACAGATCTGGTGAGTAATACATTCAATTAATTTCAAGATAGAATATGGCCTAAATTTCAAGTATTATACAGTAATTAGGTTTTCAAATTAAAATAGAATTCCAACATTAATGTCAAAGGGAAAAAAAAAAATCAAATCTGCATGCTCTTATATAACACAAAACTCAAATACCAGGACATATCATTTATTCTACATATACATTAGCAATTTTGTTTTCTAACACAACATATATACTAGAAAGTTGTTGATAATATATTAAAATAATAAAAAAGAATTCTCCCTTACTTCGAGTAAGCTTTGGAAATCTTTTTTTCAGTTTCTTCTTTAAGGGATTAAGCTCGGGCATTATTTCTGGAACAGCTACATAAAAGTCTGGTTTAATTTCATCATCCAAAATCTAAAAATCAAGAAAAAAGATTATCTTAGATTATATGAAAAGCTTTATCAATAATTTCTCTTGCCCTGGCCGGTTTGGCTCAGCGGTTAGAGCGTCGGACTGTGGTCCAGAGAGACCTGGGTTCGGTTCCCGCTAAGGGTAGGTACCTCGGTTGCAGTTTGTCCCCGGCCCTGGTTGGTCGTGCGGGTGGCAGCCACTCGATGTGTCCCTTTCACATCGATGTTTCTCTCTCTCTCTCTCTCCCTCCCACTCTATCTGAACAGAAAATGAAAAAATGTCCCCGGGTGAGGATAAAAAAAATAAAAAAAAAAAAAATAATTTCTCTTCCCTGGCCGGTTTGGCTCAGCAGTTACAGCATCGGCCCACAGACCAGAGAGTCCCAGGTTCAGTTCCCACTAAGGGCACGTACCTCGGTTGCAGCTTCTCCCTGGCCCTGGTTGGGGTCATGTGGGTGACAAGCAGTCAATGTGTCTCTCTCACATTGATGTTTCTCTCTCTCTCTTCCTCCCTCTCTCCCTCCCGCTCTCTCTGAAGATAAATGCAAAAATGTCCTCAGGTGAGGATAAAAAATACTAATACTAATAATAATTTCCCCTATAATTTACAAAACAGACATTAAGCACAATTTTTTCTTCAAACACAAGGATCATATTACCACATTTACTAATTATGAAAACCATTAGAAGGAAAACATTTTCTGATATTTTTCTCTTGAAAACAGTTACATACATTTAAAATATATATATACTTAATGGGTTTAATTCTTCCATGGGGTTATGTTAGGTAAAAGTGTTAGAAGCTAGCACATAGCATTAATGTGTATATGGCTCATAAAAATCCCAAAGTTGAATTCATATGTTGATTAAAACTGAAGAAACATGCTAAAAATTGTTCAATAGACACATGTAACATTAATAACCACTAGCTGACAAATCACTAGCACCTACACTCCCTTCCTAAAGTTAGAGCATCAGAAGAACTGAATTTGTAATTACTTTCACAAGAATTAAAATTAGAAAGATTCTAAAATGGCGGCACAGTGAATGGAAGCTGCACAAACCATCTCCCAGTTACAAACTGGAATTACAACTAAAATAAAGACAAATCATTGGGAAAAACCAACAGAAAAGCAGCTGGAGACAACCCGTATAACCAGGACCAGAAAGAGGACACTAAATCAAGCCTGGTAGGAACTGCAGAGGCAGGAGAAGGTGGGCTTGGGGGCCACGGACAGCAGCTGTTTTAGCTGTGAGTAGCTCCCTCGGGGTGAAAATCACAAGCCAGCTCCACAGCACAGAGTGCCAGGACAGAACACTAAATTAGATACAGCCACTCACCTTGGGCTCTGGCAGAGGGAGGAGAGACTGGACTGGAACTGGGTGGAGAGACTCAGAAGTTTAGAGAGCTGGGAGGCACTGGGTTTTGTGCTGGATCACTCCCTCATAGGACAGTAGCCATCTTACTCAAATAGCCCTTTTCCAGAGCCCTGGGGAGAAGCAACAGCCCCTCCCTCAGAAATTTAACACCACCTGGCCAGGCCAGAGAAATGTAAATTGAGGCTGATTAACAGCTAGAGACTGCCAGTAAGCATCTGCTAGACCTACTGGAAATCCTCTTACCCTGAACACCTGAGGGATTTTTTCATTCAGCTGAGAGCTACATCACAAGGCTCATCAAGTAAATGAGACTAAAAGTGAGCAGGCAAAACTAGAGGATAACTGAACCTTTGATTGCCTGAAAATCTACCCAGGAAAGTAAGACTTGACAGTGGTGTTTAATGTGGGTCCCCCAACACTGATACAAACCCAGTAGAGGGAGCCATGATCAGCGGAACACCAACACCCACAAGCAAAATTTTGCAGGCTCCAAAACCCACTGAAACGGCCAAAACAGTGAAACAAAAAACAAGGCCCAAATGAAAGCACAAGAGAATTTTACAGAAGACGAGATAAATGAAATGCAATTAAGCCAGTTATCAGAGGTAGAGTTCGGAGTAATGATAATGAGGAAGCTCATCAGCATAAGTAGAGATATAGAAACATTGAAAATCAACCAATTGGAAATGAAGAAACATCAAGTGGAAATGAAGAAAGAGACATAGCAGAAATAAAGAACACATTGGAAGGAATACCCAGCAGAGTAGAGGAAGCCAAGGATTGGATCAGTGAATTAGAAGACAAGGTAGAAAAAAATCACCCAATCAGAAAACCAAAAAGAAAAAAAACAATTAAAAAACAGGAAGACAGCTTAAGAGAACTGTGGGACAACATCCACATCATAGGAGTCCCAGAAGAAGAAAATGAGCAAGGGATAGAGAATATATTTGAAGAAATAGTGACAGAAAACTTCCATAACTTGGTAAAGGAAAAAGGCATACAAGTTCAAGAAACACAGAGAGCCCCAAGTAAGAAGAACCCAAAGAGGCTCACACCAAGACACATAATAATTAAAATGCCAAAAATTAAAGACAAAGAGAGAATCCTAAAGGCAGCAAGAGATAAGCAACAGGTTACCTACCAGGGAACCCCCATATGGCTATCAGCTGACTTCTCAACAGAACACTACAGGCCAGAAGGGAAGGACATGAAGTAATGAAGGTCATGAAAAACAAGGATCTGAATCCAAGACTGCTCTATACAGCAAAGTTGTCATTCAAAATAGAAGGTGAAATAATGAGCTTCCCACACAAAAAAAGGCTAAGAGAATATATTGGCACCAAACAAGCACTGAAAGAAATGTTAAAAGAACTGCTATAATTAGCAGAAGAAATAGAAAGAAAAATATAACCACAATAAACAAAAATGGCAATAAATAAGTACATATCAATATTAACTTTAAATGTAAATGGTTTAAACACTCAGATCAAAAGACAGAGTAGCTGATTGGATAAGAAAGCATGACACATATATATGTTGTTTACAAGAGACCCAACTCACAACAAAACAGTCACACAGGTTGAAAGTAAAGGGATGGAAAAAAAAATCGTCCAAGCAAATGGAAAAGAAAAAAGAGCTCGGATAGCAGTACTCATATCCAATAAAATAGATTTCAAAATCAAGGCCCTAACTAGAGACAAAGAAGGCCTCTACATAATATTGAAAGGATCTATCCAACAGGAAGACATAACCTTGGTAAACATATAGGCACCCAACATAGGAGCACGAAAATACATTAAAAAACTTATGAAGGACTTCAAGGGAGAAATCGACAGCAATACAATCATAGCAGAGGACTTCAATACCCCGCTGATATCACTAAAGAGATCCTCTAGACAAAAAATGAGGAAGGAAACGGAGACTCTAAATGATGCACTAGATCAAATGGATTTAATAGATATCTACAGAGAATTACACCCCCAAACTGCAGAATTCTCATTCTTCTCAAGTGCACATGGGACATTCTCAAAGATAGACCACATGTTAGGACACAAACGAAGTCTCTACAAATTCAAGAAGATTGAAATCATATCAAGCATCTTCTCAGATCACAATGGCATGAAACTAGAAATCAATTATAGCAAAAACATTGAAACTCTTGGAGGCTAAATAGTATGTTATTAAACAATGAATTGGTCACCAAGGAGATCAAGAAAGAAATTAAAAACTTCATGGAAACCAATGAAAATGAACACACAACATAAAATCTATGGGATGCAGCGAAAGCAGTCCTGAGAGGGAAGTTCACAGCACTACAGGCCTACCTCAAGAAACAAGAAAAATTTCTAATTGACTGTCTAACCTCACAACTTAAAGAACTAGAAAGTAAACAAAAAGAAAAACCTAGAGCAACTAGAAGGAAAGAAATAGTACAGGTCAGAGCAGAAATAGATGACATAGAGACTAAAAAAAATGCAACAGATCAACGAAACAGCTGCTTTTCTTTGAAAAGATAAACAAGATTAATGGACCCTAGCCAGACTCACCAAGAAACAAAAAGAGAGGACCCAAATAAACAAAATCAGAAACGAAAGAGGAGCAATAACAACTGACACCACAGATACAAAGGATCATTAACAAATACTACAAACAATTATACGCCAACAAATTGGACAATCCAGGCAAAATGGATAAATTTCTATAATCACACAGTCTCCCAACACTGAATTGGGGAGATACAGTAAACTTGAACAGACCAAAAACAACTAAGGAAATTAAAAATGTAATCAAGAAACTCCCAGCAAATAAAAGCCTGGGCCTGGACAATTCACGGGGGAATTTTACCAAACATTCAAAGATGTAACACTCATACTCCTCAAACTATTCCAAAACATCTAAGAAGATGGAAGACTTCCAAACTCATTATATGAGGCCAGCATAATCCTAATTCCAAAACTGGATAAAGACACTACAAAGAAATAAAACTACAGGCCAATATCACTGATGAACACAGATGCCAAAATCCTTGACAAAATATTAGCAAATCGGATACAGCAATATATCAAAACAATTATTCACCATGAGCAAGTGGGATTCATCCCAGGGATGCAGGGCTGATACAATATTCGCAAATCAATAAATGTGATATACCACATAAACAAAATGAAAGATAAAAACCATATGATCTTATCAATACATGCTGAAAAAGCATTCAACAAAATCCAGCACCCATTTCTGATAAACACACTCAGCAATGTGGAAATAGAGGGACCATATCTTGACATAATAAAGGCCATATATGAAAACCTACAGCCAACATCATATTCAATGGGCAAAAACTAAAAGCATTTCCCTTAAGAACAGGAACAAGACAGGGATGCCCACTTTCGCCACTCTTATTTAACATAGTACTAGAAGTCTTAGCCACAGAAATTAGACATGAAGAAAAAAGAAAAGGGATCCAAATTGGAAAGGAGGAAGTGAAACTGTCATTATTTGCAGATGACATGATATTGTACATAGAAAATCCTAAAGACTCATTCAAATCTATTAGATTTAATAAATGAATTTGGCAAAGTAGCAGGATACAAAATTAACATCAAGAAATCGACGGCATTCTTATACACCAACAATCAACTCACAAAAAGAGAAACTAAAAAAACAATCCATTTACCATTGAGGCAAAAAAATTTAAGATATCCAGGAATAAACTTAACCAAAGAAGTAAAGGACCTATTCACAGAAAACTACAGGACATTGAAAAAAGAAATAGAGGAAGATATAAAAAAAAGTGGAAGCATATACCTTGTTCATGGATTGGAAGAATTAACATCATTAAAATGTCCAAGCCCTGGCCAGTTTGGCTCAGTGGTTAGAGCTTCACCCTGCGGTCCAGAGAGACCCGGGTTCGTTCCCGCTAAGGGCACGTACCTTGGTTGCAATTTGTCCCCGGCCCTGGTTGGTCGTGCGGGAGGCAGCCACTCGATGTGTCCCTTTCACATCGATGTCTCTCTCTCTCTCTCTCTCTCTCTCTCTCTCTCTCTCTCTCTTCCTCTCTCTCCCTCCCATTCTATCTGAACAACAAATTGAAATATGTCCTCAGGTGAGGATAAAATAAATAAAATAAAATAAAATGTCCATAGTACCCAAAGCAATCTGTAGATTCAATGCAATCCCCATCAAAATACCAACAACATATTTCACAGAACTAAAACAAACACTCCAAAAGTTTATATGGAACCAAAAAAGACCCAGAATACCACAGCAATCTTGAAAAAGAAGAACAAAGTAGGAGGGATCACAATACTGGATATCCAGTTATACTACAAAGCTACTGTAATCAAAACAGCCTGGTACTGGCACCAGAACAGGAATATAGATGAATACAACAGAACAGAGACCCAGAAATTGACCCAAGTCATTATGCTCAATTAATATTTGACAAAGGTGGCAAAAGCATACAGTGGAATAAAGACAGCCTCTTCAATAAATGGTGTTGGGAAAATTGGACAGCTACATGCAAAAAAATGATGCTAGACCACCAACTTACACCATACACAAGAATAAACTCAAAATGGATAAAAGACTTAGATGTGACTCGTGAATCCATAAAAATCCTAGAAGAAAATGTAGGCAACAAAATTTCAGATATCACACACAGCAGAATTTTCATTGATACAATGTTAAGGCAAGAGAAACAAAGGAAAAAATGAACACATGGGACTACATCAAACTCAAAAGCTTCTGCATAGCAAAAGAAACAAACATCAAAATGGAAAAAGAAACCACTGTATGGGAGAGCATAATTGCCAATGATACATTAGATAAGGGGTTAATTTCCAAAATATATAGAGTACTCATACAATTCAACAAAAGGAAGACAAAGAATCCAATTAAAAAATGCGCAGAGGATCTAAAGAGACACCTCTCCAAATAGGACACACAAATGACCAAGAGACATATGAAAAAATGTTCAACGTCACTAATCATCAGAGAGATGCAAATTAAAACAACAATGAGGTATCACCTTATACCTTTTAGAATGGCTGCCATCAACAAATCATCAAACAACAAGTGCTGGGGAGGGTGTGGAGAAAGGGGGACTCTAGTACACTGCTGGTGGTATTGCAGACTGGTGCAGCCACTATGGAAAACAATATGGTGTTACCTCAAAAAGTCAAAAATTGAACTGCCATTTGACCCAGTGATCCCGCTTCTAGGAATATATCCTAAGAAGCCTGAAAAACCAATCAGAAAGAATATATGTACCCCTATGTTCATAGCAGCACTATTTACAATCGCTAAGACCTAGAAACAGCCCAAGTGTCCATCAATAGATGAGTGGATAAAAAAGCTGTGGTACATATACACAATGGAATACTATGCAGCTATAAGAAAGATCTCTTATCCTTTGAGACAACATGGAGGGACCAGGAGAGCATTATCCTAAGCAAAATAAACCAATCAGAGAAAGACATATATCACATGATCTTACTTATTTGTGGAATATAATGAACAAAACAAGCTGATGAACAAAATAGACCCAGAGACACAGAAGTAGAGTACAGACTGACAAATCTCAGAAGAGGGGGTCAGAGAGGAGGGAAGAGATAAACCACAGAACTTATATGCATGTATGTGTAACCATGGACATAGACAACAATGATGGGGGGGGGAGAATCAGGAGGAGGGTGTCACTGGGGGGAAAAGGAGAAACATCTATAACAAAAATAAATTAATAAAAAAATTAAAAATTAAAAAAAAAAGCAGGGACACATATACACAATGGAATACTATGCAGCCATAAGAAAGATCTCTTATCCTTTGAGATGACATGGAAGGACCTGGAGAGTATTATGCTTAGCAAAATAAGCCAATCAGAGAAAGATAAATACCACATGATCTACTTATTTGTGGAATTTAATGAACAAAATAAGCTGATGAACAAAATAGACCCAGAGACATAGAAAGGAGTACGGTTCAGACTGACAAACCTCAGAGAAGGGGGTGGGGGGGGGGAGGGATAAGATAAACCAAAGAACTTATATGCATATATGCATAACCAATGGACATAGACAACAATGCTGGGGGTGGGGGGAGGGGATTGGGAGGACTGTTTCCCAGGAGGGGGTGGGGGGAGGGAGAAACATCTGGAACAAAAATTAATTAATTAAAAATAATAATAATAATTAAAACTAAACTTCTCTTTTCCTACAAGAACTAAAAATAAGAGTGGAACTGTCAAAGACAAGTTCATTTACAGTTTCTTTTCCATACTCTAATTACATTCTAAGAGCAAACAATATCTACTTTTAAAGGCATTTTAAATCAATTCAGGCAGACACCCATAATAATTATTACACTACTACTATATACTCCACTTAAAAATCAAGTCGATTATAAAATAAGGCAAATTTTTAGAACAATACTACCTAGGCAACAAATATTTTACCAATGATTCTTTTTTGCTTGAATCTTACCACAATATGTCATTCAGAGCTGTTGTTTGGGATTATAGTGAACCCTAAAGACTTGAACTCTGGCAAAATTAAGCTATGACTCTGAAATTTTATCATCCTGTTACTATTCTTTATTTTTATAAATTTTTTATTCCCTAAATAACATACTGTGTTCCTCTTAACAATAATAACTTATATTAAACACGCCCTTCAATCACATGCCAAGCATTCGGCTAAATATTTAACATGGTTTAATTCATCCAGTCTTTACAACAACCCTATGAGGCAAGTACTAATATTGACCACACATTCCAGATGAGGAAACTGAAGATTAGGGAGAATGAGTCATTCTGTGCACTTTTAAGGGGCAGACCAGAACTGAAACAAAGTCAGTGTAGATCCAACAACCAGGGCTCTCTTCACTAGAAATATTAAAGCAGAGGCAATTTTTAAATGTCAAAGAACAATATGTGAAATTTCTACTCCAAGACTTTCTAATACTAATTCTAAAACATGTTTCTTTGAATTAAAGGAAATTTAAAATTACATTTGAAAGTTATTCTATAGTTAACTTTAACATTACATCATGGAATAAAAAGTTAAATGAAATGAAATTATGCTTTAGAGACAAATAAAAACAAAATTAATTTAAAAATCATTCAGAACCAAGCATTACTTATGATGTTTCAAAATAAAGAAAAATAAACGGAGTAAATAAAAAATGGTCTTACCGCCCTGGCTGGTTTGGCTCAGCGGTTAGAGCATCAGCCTGTGGTCCAAAGAGACCTGGGTTCGGATCTCGCTAAGGGCATGTACCTCAGTTGCAGTTTGTCCCCGGCCCCGGTTGGGGTTGTGTGGGTGGCAGCCAGTCGATGTCTCTCTTTCACATGGATGTTTCTCTCTCTCTCTTCCTCCCTTTCTCCCTCCTGCTCTATCTGAAGATAAATGAAAAAAAAAAAAAAATGTCATCGGTTGAGGATAAAAAAAAAAAGGTCTTACCTAAGAAATAACTAAAAGTTCAGTAAATTTATTCTACATTCACCTACTACAAGTGCTAATAATAATAGTATTTAAATTAGTTTTAAAAATACACTAATGTGTAAACAAAAATTGTAATCAAGATACTATTTATAAAACTACTCAATTTACTTCATTACCTGAATACCTTCTAAAAATAACATGGTTGAATTTTAAAAGATATCAGAGGGTAACTTGCAAAACTATACTGGTTATGATGCCTCATATAGATGGCATTTTCCCCTCTAATAATAGATAATTACTGGGGCACTAAAAGAGAAATTCTGTACCTATTTATCAAACCATTTCAAAGTGTACTTGGTTTTCCTTATTTGAGTTACTTTTTCAAATATATTTTATTTAATGAACTTAATGCTGCGGAACACTTTCTGCTCTCTTACAATTACTTTCTTGAAAAGTAACTTCTTAACATTTAAAGAGTGGAGGTAATCTATTTAAACTCCATTTATGCTATGACAATTTTACAAGATACTCTTATGCTTGCAGGAAGAAAACAAATGGAAGGCAGTACACAAGTCTGATAAGAACAGTTCTTTGACTCCAGACACCAAGCTCTACTCACAAACTCTGAAGACTCTGTGGTATTATTTTTAATAATTAAAATAATTTTAATAATTTTATTAAATTAAATTTCATGATACATCAGTAAGAATTGGGTACCACTCTCTGACTTTGACCTAGATTCTGTATGAAAGCATAATCTTGTCATATTTCCCATTAGTTCTACTCCCAATCATTCTGGAGACTTTCTTTAAAAATCCAGAGTCCACACCAAATTTATAGTATTACTGGGATAGAAAAAAACAAACTACAAGCACTGTTTTACATCCTGGAGGAAGGGCCCAGTTAAAACTTCCCCCAAATCAAAATCTGAAAATGTGACAAAAGATAAATTTTCAAATTACCTTTTCCTGTTCTAACACCAACAAAGAATGTATTCCATAACCTAAACAATTAAATTTGGAAAGTAAGACTTCAGAGAATGTTAAGGAAAATTATTAGTATTTTCAGAAATAATTAAAAATTCAACAGCCCTGGCCGGTTTGGCTCAGCAGTTAGAGCGTCGGCCTGCGGTCCAGAGAGACCTGGGTTCGGTTCCCGCTAGGGGCATGTACTTCGGTTGCAGCTTGTCCCCGGCCCTGGTTGGTCGTGCGGGTGGCAGCCACTCAATGTGTCACTTTCACGTCGATGTTTCTCTCTCTCTCTCTTCCTCTCTCTCCCTCCCACTCTGTCTGAACAAAAAATGAAAAAATGTCCTCAGGTGAGGATAAAAAAATAAAAAAAAATTCAACAGACATGCCTCTACTTCCCACTTATTTAAAAAAAAAAAAAGTCCTGTTTGAAACAGGCCTCCACAAATTCTTTGTTATTTTCTCAAGGCAGGCTACATAATCATTTGTTGCTGCCATGCTAAACCTATGCCACTCTGAACTGAGGTGGGGAGGATGAAGGGTAGGGTGTTAAATGTTAAGAGTAACCCAAATTATCATATTATAGAGGTCAGATACTATCTTTTGTGATCTAGTAAAGTTCATCACACTTTTCACTCCAAAAAAGCAAAACAAATATTTGATCTTCAAAACATGAATAGAGAGATCCATGTGTGCTACTTTTAGGATTTCATTTAAACCTCATATTCAAAACCATGAAGAGTCATATTGCCCTTTCCAGTCTACCTGCGAAACTCTAAAAAACATATAGGAAGCAAGAAAAAAAAAATCACAATATGAATCAAGCATAATTAATATCACACTGTCTGGACAGTGTTTTCTTAGCTTGATTTTGAAACTCAAAAGAATAGAAAAATGTTTCTCCGTTCTATAAAGCTCTACTAACCATTTATCAAAAAATATGAGTTTAGTGGCTATGTTGCACATGTAATAAATAAATGGATGCAAAGATAACAAGAACAATTTCTATAACTAATGAACGTGACAACAACACTGTACCTTCTGAATCAGATCAGCTCCTCCTGCAAACGCAGCTCCATTTTCTTCTGCTATTTTAATCTCTGATGCATTCTACCAAAATACAATAGTTTAAACATCAATCTTTAAACAAATTTACTCTGCTTTCAAGTATTTTATCAGAAACAATATCACAGTTCAAAATAAAAATTGTGGCTTTTACTTTTAATTGAAAATGCATCAATATTCAATGCAATGCATCAGAAATATTACATCCAGAACAAGTTTAGTTTGTAGGTGATTGAGGTATTTCTTGTAATATGAGCAAATACATAAAAAATGCACGAGGAACCTACCAAGTAGTACAATCTAAGTCTTTAATACCACAAATACATCATCTTCCAAAAGTAAAAGATTAAAATATATTTAGTTTTGCTAACTTAAATGGAGATATTTTATCAAACCAATATAGAAAAGGAAAATTTATGTATTTATTTTTAAAGATTTTTTAAAATTGATTTTTAGAGAAAAGAGAAAGGGAGAGGGAGAGAGAAACATTGATGTGAGAGCAAAACATCCATTGGCTGCCTCCTGCACCCCAACTACCAACGACAGAGCCTGTAACCTGGGCATGTGCCCTGACCGGGAATCAAACTGGCAACCCTTTGATGCATGGGACGATGCCCAACCAACTGAGCCACATCGGCCAGGGCGAGAAACATTTTTTTAATTTAATAAATGATAGAACCAAAAGTAGCCTGTTGTCTGAATATTCAAAGAAAAATACAAAGCATTAGTTATTTTCTTTCTCTATGTTCCATTTATACTATTTGGTTTTACTGTGAAAATGTATCACTCCCTTAGTTACTCAAGTTTTGTAGCATTCCAACAGCTACATGCTTCACTTTTCTGGAAAAAAGATAAAGAATTTCTTCCTTGAAAGTGAGACAGACAAGAATCAAGACACCTTACAAAACAAATTCATAAACACATTATAAACAAACGTTTATAATACTAAAAGAATGACAAAGAGCTATTATTACTGTATTTGTTATAGCCTTGAATTTCTTCACTTTCCACAACAGATATTTTTAAAAGCATAGTTTCTATGTCTTCACAGCACTACATGGGCCCGTTGCTTTAAAATAATTTTATTGTTGTTTGAGGGGTTTGAGTAGGAAGCAGCACCTAGTAGGATAAATTCTATACTTCTCTTCAGTTTTTTGTGAGAAATGTAATGTGGTAGACTAATAACGATGAAGTTAAAGTTCTAGTTTAGCTTATTCTCACACTAATGACATAACCTCAAATGAGTCATCTTACTGCTTTAAGCTTCAAATGGGGAAAATAAGACTAGGTGAATGCTAGAATTTTCTCTAACTACTCATTCAGTTATTCTAATCACTTATTACTGTGTTATATTAAACAAATTAAATGATTTAAAAAGTTGATAAAAGTTACTCACCCATGTAAATACAGCAACTTTATTGATTTCTGACACAAATGGGTATGGCAAACTAAGAACACTGGCAAATGGCTCCAGTTTTTTCTAAATACACAACAATGGAAAAATGATTATGAAAAATTAATTCATCTTTTCTGTATCTCTCATATCTATAAAAATCAGAACTGACATTTTATTTTTAATATTTTAATTCTACTACATATCCTCTCATTAATCCAGAACTACTCACTGATTACAATTTAAGGCATAAGAAATTATATTTCTTTTGTAAGAAACCATAATGAAAATCTAAATCTCTCTTCCCAACTCCATACTCCATGGTACTTAGCTTCTATCTCTACATCATTCATCAGTCTCTCACATATTAAGAGATGTATTTGCATATCCATATCTTCCCCAGCACCTAGTACAACGCTTTCCACATGGATGCCAATAAATGTTTGCCACCTTGAATTAAATGTAAAAGAACATGTAATCTTTTGACACTACCAAGTAGGACAAGAATGCAATTAAACAATAGACAATATCCAGCTGATATGCTCAGTAGGTCACCTCTCATCTCCATAATTGGCTCTAAACAATCTGATGATATTAACTCTAAATCCAAGACAGAATGCCAAGCCTGAAAGGCTCTTCTGAGTGGGTCTATTTTGAAACCACCTAAATCACCTACCAGTTTCAAATATTTGTGGGAAGAAAATTGGAAAACCTAAAACAGTGGCATGCACTTGAGGTACCCTAATATGGGTGGAGATTCTACAAGGCCTCAGAACTAATTTGTTTAGTCATTTGGTCATGGTTCTGTCTAGACTTGTGGCTTGGATCTCTTATGCAAACTTCACATTAAAACAAGTTCTAGGTCCAAAGTTTTGGTGCAGTCCTAAGGTCTGAAAAAAAGAGAAAAGGGGTTATTCCCTAATTAAAACGGAAAGATTTTATTTTTAGTTTGAGAATAGATAACCTCCTGAGGATTTTTTTTCAGACAAGAAGGCACAAATTCCTAAGTACACATTCTATCAGATGCAACTCAGTTTTATCCACTGGCATTCTTTTGCCATTAACATGTCACAACTAGTTTCAGTAAATTTTTCAATGGCAAGTAATCATAATAATAGCATCCCCTGGGGAATACTAGCTTGTACAAGCAGTCTATCAAGATTAAGAAAATGTCTTAGGCCCTAGCTGGTTTGGCTCAGCAGTTAGAGCGCCAGCCCACGGACCAAAGTGTCTCGGGTTTGATTCCGGTCAAGGGCACGTACCTTGGTTGCAGTTCGGTCCCCGGCCCTGGTCAGTGTCATGCAGGAGGCGACCAATCAATGTCTCTCTCACATCGATGTTTCTCTCTCTCTCCCCCTCTCTCCCTTCCTCCCTCCCTCCTACTCTATCTGAAGATAAATGGAAAAAATATCCTCGAGGGAGGATTTAAAAAAAAAAAGATAATGTCTTAAGAAGACAACAGTATCCTTTCATTGTGTCTAATTTATATGAAGCTTGTAGTCCTACAAGACATCTTTATGAAATATATTAACAGTAGACTGAGAAAGTGATCATCTTGGCCACCACAACATTTTTTAAATAAATGAACTAACAGTAACATCATGGTATAAATAAAATTATAACATGGCTAGTATAAACTGTTTCTAATAAATAAAAACTAAGAAATGAGACTTTGGTTAAAATCCTAACCCTAACCCTTACTCTGTGACCTTGAGCAAGTTACTTCACTTTTTGCATCTCAGTTTCTTCTTCTGAGATTATTAAAGGATTAAATGAGAATATGCATGCAAAGCATTAGCATTGTGGCTGGCTGATACATAAAATGTTTCCAGTAAATGTTTATTGTTATTATTAAACACCTACCAAGTCTTACATGCATTATCTCAGTCAATCTTTCTATAACCATATGAACTAAGCATTTTCTCTCCCTTTTTAAAGAGATGAGAAAACTGAGATTTGAAGAGGTTAAACCAGAAGCCCAAGCTCAAAGAGTTAATAAGTGGTGACATTAAGATGCTGGCTTGTATTGTAATCTGACTCCAGAGCCCATGCTCTTAAGCACTACTAACCTGCCTCCTCCTACATGTTCAATTGTTTTTGTTATTGTATTAAAAAAACTTATACCTTCTGGCTTGACCAAAAAATGACACCTTGAGAATAAAAATTTAAATATCATTTCCAAGAAAATTAGATTTCTTAAGTGAGAAGCTTACAAAATCGAGAGCTATAATGGACATCAAATCTAATCTGGTACATTTCCTACTTTTAGAGTTTTGTAAACAAAAGTCTTCCATGGAACTACAATGTATAAACAGATAAAGCAGAGAGGTTCTGATTGAAGCAAGTGAGGGAGTTGGCACCCCATCCATGCAAACTTAGTCTCAATCCAGGACTCTAAAGAAATATCTGAAGGCCACTGAGCGAATCCAAAACCCTCATTTACAGAGAAGGAACATGACACCCAGACAACTTAAGTAATTTTTCAAAGTTACAGTAATACCTCAATTAATTTTAATACTATTTTTGTTGAAATTTATACCAATGATTTTCAGCTGAACAGGATACCTCTATCAACTACGCAGAGTATGCTTAACATTCTATTTTATATTTGGAAGTTAAAAAACAAACATACGCATTTTTCATGCTAAAGTACAAAAAGAGCATAAGTTTTTCTTTTTTTTTAAAATATTTTTATTGACTTTTTTAGAGAAAGAGATTGAAACATCGATGTGAGAGAGAAACATCAATCGGCTGCCTCCTGCACGCCCCCTACTGGGGATCGAGCCTGAAACCAGGGCAAGTGCTCCAAATGGGAATAGAACCAGGATCTCTCAGTCAATGGGACAACGCTCAATCCACTGAGCCACACCAGTCAGGCAAAGAGCGTAAGTTTTTCTAAAAATTATTACAAAAAGCAAGAATTTTAAAAAATTAAGAAATGTCAATTCATACAGCCACTGTCCACAAATAAATTTATTTTAATGGAGTCTATATACCTTCTTCCCCAGTGCCATATCCAGTGTCAAATCAAGGTAAACACCTTGCTTTGGATTCGTATAGTCCAGAATTTGAAATTTCTTAAGTAAATGAATAGCTTTCTCCACATCGTATATCTGCCTGGGATATAAGCGTTTTAAGTAGACATCATCCTCAGGTTCGCCTTCCATAAAGGGGTATGACTTTATTTTTTCTATCTCATCTTGCTTTTCATTTGATGCTTTTTCTTTGACACCTTTTTTTGTTTTCTTGTCAGGCCTTGAAAAAAGATAAATTCAAGATCAGTTATCTCAATTCATATTCCAAGAGACTTAAAAAAAATGCCCATGTACATAAGACAGAAAAAAATAACAAAAGATAACATTTACTTTAATTCAAAAGCATAGACTGCTTTACAGTTTTTCTAGTTCCACAACTATTAAGTGAACTTTTGTACTGTTTGCAGTTGATACAAAGTTGAATAAGTTGATGCTGCTCTCCAGAAATTTAGAGGAACAGAGGAATAAACATAAAAACAGATAATGTCAATATAATTTGTTGAGTACTACAAGTGTTATTTGAGCCATAGGAAATGAACATTTAATACAGCCTAGGAGGCTAGGAAAGGGATATGGAAGAGATAACCCCAAAGTCAATTCTTGAACGATAAAGAAGAATTAGCGCAGGTATATAACCAAGAGAAATGAAAATGCATGACCACACAAAAACTTGTACACATATGTTCATAACAGCATTGCTCACTATCGTCAAAAAGTAAAACAAACCAGATGTCCATCATCTCACAAATGCATACATATGTTACATCCACACAAGGGTATATTAATCAGCAATAAAAAGGAATAAAATACTGATACCTACTACATTATGTATAAACCTTAAAAACATTATGCTAAGTGAAAGATGCCAGTCACAAAACACCACATATTGTATGATTCCACTTATATGAAATATCAAGAATGGGCAAATCTATATAGATGAAAGTAGACTTAGTAGTTGTCCAGGGCTAGGGGGAGGGGATTAGGGAAATGAGGAGTGACTGCTAATGAACATGGGGTTTGGGGGAAGGCAATGAAAATGTTCTAAAATTGACTGTGATGATGGTTGCACAACTCTGTTAATATACTACAAACCACTGAATTGTACACTTTAAATGGGTGAATTGTATAATATGTAAATTATATCTCAATAAAGCTATTATTTAAAAAAATAGAGTTAGCCAGGCAAAGAAACAACATAATAAAAGTATTGAGGCATGAAATAGAATGGTATACAAAGGGAGCAATTATAAGTTCTACCTGACTAGAGCAAGGGTTGGCAAGGCTTTTCTGTAAAGGACCAGATCAAGTATTTTATGGTCTCTTGTCTCAATGACTCAACTTTGCCACTATAATATGAAAACAGCCATATACAAAAATGAATGAGTATAGTTGTGTTCCAATAAAACTTTATTTATGAACACTGGTTTAAATTTCAAAAGTTTCACATGTCACAAAACACTGTTCTTTTTATTTTTTCCAGTCATTGAAAAATGTGAAACCAGCCCTGGACAGTCTGGCTCAGTGGTTGGAGTGTTGGCCTGTGGACTGAAGAGTCTTGGGTCCAATTACAGTCAGGGGCATGCGCCTCGGCTGTGGTTTGATCCCTGGCCCTGCTCGGGGTCATGCGGGAGGCAACAAATCGATGTGTCTCTCTCACATCGATGTTTCTCTCTCTCTCCCCCACCTCCCTCCCACTCTATCTGAAGATAAATGGAAAAATATCTTCAGGTGAGGATTAAAAAATTAAAAAAAATGTGAAACCATTCTTAGCTCATGAACCATACAAAAATAGATAACAGACCAGATTTTTTGACCCACTGGTCATATTTTACTGACTCTTAAACTAAAGAGTAAAGCAGAAGACAGGACACAGCAGAAGATGAAGTTGGTAAATCTTGATCACTTGGGCATCCTCAAAGGCAATGAGTATTTCAGCTGCAATACAAAGAATGGACTTGAAGGAAGCTAGATTAGAGACAAGTAAGAGACTATTTCCTCCCTTTCTTCTCAAGGAGATATGACAGCCTGAACCAGAGCAGTGAAGGTAATAGGCTAGAGAAGATGAGAGATTAGAGAAATATTTACGAGGTAGATAATGAATACAGGAAAAGGAGATAGAGAAGATTCTAAAATACTTCTTAGGTTTCTGACTTGGGTGACTAGACATAGAGTAGTATCATTAACTAAGACCAGAAATAAAGTAAAACAGGAAGGTAGTCACAGAGGTGAATTCAGTTTGGGGCAATACAGAGTTGAGTGTGGGGTTAGTTACATCATTGGCCCCAATTCTTTATCCCCTGTTAACCTAAAAATCAAAGGCCAAAGTGAAAAAGAAGCAGCAAGCATTTATTTGACATCCAAACTAATAGCGATTCTGGAAAAACTGACCCAGGCAGAAACCCCAATAGTCATAGCTATATTACCTGCTTTCTTGGTATCTTTACAAACATTGTTTGGGATACAAGGATGCTTTAGGCCCAGGCTAAAGGTTACCTTGCCCAGTTTTAACATGCCAAAGTTCTGAGGAGTGGACCTTTAAGTCAAGTTCCTCTGGATGGCAGCTCCAACTCCATTTTAAAGTGGCTCCATTTATATTATTCTTTATACTCTTTTCTCCACTCAAGTCCCTTTGCTAAATTCCTCCCATGATAAAAGGTAAAGTATATTTCCCATCACCTTGATTTGGCTATGTGACTAGTTTGGCCAATAGAATAAGCAAAAGTGACAGTTTCTCTGCTCTAAGCTTAGGTTATAAGAGGCTTCATGTGTTTCCACTTATATGTTTGTATTTCTGCCATTTTCATAAGAACATGCCTGGGCTAACCCAAACGTGGGAAGATGAGACATGTGAAACAGAGCTGCCCCGACAGAGCCCCAGGCTAGATTAGACAATCCTCACCTGACACGCCTACTCACTGATGCACCACTTGCCCAACCAAGGTTATCAGAGACACCCATCCAAACCTAGCTTAGTTCAGCTGACCCATAGATACGTGGGCAATGACAAATAATTGTGAGGTGGTTTGTTATATAGCAAAGCTAATGAGGTGCTTACAAAATATCTAAGAAAATAAGTTCAACAGGTAATCTCAGTTAAGAGTTTGAAGCAAAGAAGAAAAGATATATTTTCTCACATTAATTCAAATCACATCTTTTAAGCATGAAAGTTTTAAATTAGTGAAATAATATTCTATAAAGATGTTTGGGTTCTGTGGTAGACAAAATAATGGCTTCCCAAAGACATCCACATCTACATGGCAAAAAGAACTCTGCAGATGTGATTAAGGTTAAAGACCTCAAAATGGTGAAGAGTATCCTGAATTATCCAGGTGGGCCCAATCTAATCACACCGAATCCTTGAAAGCAGAGAAACTTGCCTCTTTCCCACCTGCATTTGACCAGGATGGGAAGAGACAAGAGAAATTCAAGCATGAAAAGAGACACAATTTACTGTTCCTGGCTTTGAAGATGGAGAAAGGAAGGCCATAAGCCAAGGAATGTAGGTGGCTGGCCTCTCAAAGCTGGGAATGTCAAGGAAATAGATTCTTCCCTAGGGCCTCTAGAAAGGAATGAAGTCCTGCTGACACCCTGATTTTAGCCCAGTGAAATCCATGTTAGACTTCTGACCTACAAAACTGCAATATAGCCCTGGCCAGTTTGGCTCAGCAATTAGAGCGTTGGCCTGCGGACCAAACAGTCAAGGGTTTGATTCTGGCACATTCCTCAGTTGTGGTTCAGCCCCCAGCCCTGGTCAGGGTCGTGCAGGAGGCAGCCAATTGATGTGTCTCTCACATCGATGATTCTCCACACCCCCCCCTCTCCCTCCCTCCCTCCCTCCCTCCCTTCCTCTCTATCTAAAGATAAATGGAAAAATATCCTCAGGTGAGGATTAAAAAAAAAAACTGCAATATAATAAACTTGTGTTGTTTTCAGCCACAACATTTGTGGTAATTTGTTATGGCAGCAACAAGAAATTAGCATAAGTTTCTATAAAATGTATGTGAAAGAAATGAATGACAGATAATTTTTTTTAAAAGGACCTCAAAAGCCATTACAAAATATAATTCCATTTTCACTTTTAGCACTCAACAAAACCTTATTACCACAACTAATAATATCCTCTCAGCTAATGAGCAATTTAACAGAATAGCAGATAATGCCAATGCTCATTTTTAATGGGACACAGGTATCCTTCTAGACTGACCACTAGTCCAAGCAGGAGCCCAAGTGGATGGACACATCATGCCTCAGCTACCTGGGAAGTAATCCACAAAATTCTAAAACCTTCCAAACTGGAGAAATCACATTTTTATTTTATATTTAGTAAAAGAGCAGTGAGGCCAATAGAAGAAGCCTAGAGAACCTATTTAGTAATAAACTCTCGGACCTAAAATAAACAAAATGCATTAAGAGTCCTAGTGGGTAACCTACAAATTTACTTTATATAAATGCTGATTCCACTACTAAATTTTTAATCATGGCTGAACCTATTTAATTTGCAATTAATATGAAATTCCCAGGGGCTGAAATATGATTTTTAAATTAATAAATATTTGCTAAACCCAATAAAAGTCTGATACATAAAGAGACTGAGTTGGGTATACAACAATTTACTTATTTATACTTTGGACCTTGTTTCACAAAATACATATCTGAGGTGATTCGGTGAAAATATTTTTAAGTTACAAATGGAACCCTGCTTTAGTAAAAAAAAATATATAAATCATTATAACACAGATCAAATAGGACTCTAAGGAAAACACTTTCTTCCAAAATTTAAAAAAAACACTGCAATTGAACAAAATCTATCAATAATAATTTCATAGATCCACTGCCTATTTTCCATGACCCTCCAAAAAACGTCTATCTTTATTCAGAAGAATCAGGTCCAGAAAAACTTTGTTGTTCATGTAATTACGTAAGGCCCTATCAGGAGAGCTTAAGTACTATAATTCTCAGAGCCTAAAATAAATCATACTAGAAAGGTTTTTTTGGAAAATGAGGGAGAAACACCTGGCAGTCTGAATCAAAGAGAACAGAATTTAGCTGCAGTTGCCTAGGTAACTAAACCACATAGATTAAATGAGTAAAAGAGACTGTACTCAGGTAATAACTTTCTCCCTGCCTCATCTGTCTCCTAACTCCAAAAGCATGAAAGGAAAAATAATTCCATGGTTACACCCAAATAAAACTATATAAGCAAAAAGCAGTATTATAATAAAGCTCACTTCAAGACCTCTGAAGATCTGTGACCCCAGAGATTCAAGTCCTTTGAAGAAAAGAAACTTTTTACATTGAAGAATTGGGGTGGTGGGGGGAAGCATTCAACCTCTGTCAAACTACACTGAATTAAATAGAACTAAAGAAAAAATGTCTAGGGCATGTAACTATTAATGGTATGCAAATGTCTAGAATTCGTATTTCTCAGTGTAAATCACACAAATAAATTCACTAACATTTCTGATGCTGGTTTATTCATTAAACTAAATGCAGAAGTTCTGCTTCCACTTACCATGTAAAAGCTGACAGAAAAAAATCCACTTTTAATAATACAAATAAATGAAAAATTTTTAAAAAGCTGGAAAGAGCTTTAACAATAAGAAGGATTTGAATAAAAATCACAATTTTTCTTGAATCCATCACAGAGCTATGATCGCAGGGCATCTGAATAGCCTGAAATCCAAGGAGTCAACCCACACTCCCCACCCCCGCCCCACATGGATACCACCAAGGAAAGTCTCACCTGTAGCAGAGTATGAGAGAAAGGCAACCAGGTAAGGAAAAAAAAAAATCAGCTATAATTTTAGGGCTAGTATGATAGTATAAATTCCCTGGGGGATCCAAACACAAGGGGAGTTCACACTTAATTCATAGGGCCTTTCCATAGACCTCCACCAGATACTCCTGGGAAATACTGGAGAAGGCCAGGAGACTAGAAATCCTCCCTTGAGGGTACAGCAAGGAGGAGATCAGCCACTGCTGCCAGAAGAGCATGTAACCCTGAAACCTTCTAGGGCACAGGTAAACAACCATTCTGTGTAGGGGAAAGAAAGAAGAAAAAAACACTAAAACTTCTTACACTTGGGGGTAAGGAAGGAAACAGTCCTGCATGCAGTATCCTCTGCCAATAAAGTTGGGGAAGGGCCCGGACATTCCCACACAGGATGTGCAATAGATACATACATGGGACAAGGGACAGAAATATTGAGAAGACCCCATCCCCAAGGTCTAGCCACACTGGGCCTACTTAAGATGAAGGCTGGATTTGAAAAACAGAAAATCCCTCACACACCCATCCCCACCCTAACAAGTACTGAGTAATAAGCAACAGCAGTCTACTACTAAGGGAGGGGCAAGAGTATGGACATCCCCCCACCCCACCCCATGCACTCCTTACTGCCACCTCCACAGCTACACAGGCATGACAGAAAACTGAACATGGACCAGGAACACTGAGAGAAACCTTCCACAGCCCAGCCCCACCCAAAGCACAAAGTGACACTACAGAAATTTGAAGCTGATGGTAACCATAGCAACAATAAAACCAAAACCTAGATCAACTGACTGGATTGATTCAAGACTATGACAGAAGAGGCCTGTGCATTTCCAGGCATAAATACTAAGTACTTCAGTCTCCCCTGTTCTATACAAAATGTCTGGCAGTCCACAAAAAATATGAAATACTAGAATAAGCAAGAAAAATAACCTATTGTCAAGAAAGGAAAAGAACCAGAGTAAGAGATGACACAGTGGCCTTTTTTAACAGGATCTGCCATTGGCAAACCATGGAGATACACGTGTGTGTGTGTGTGGAAATTCAATGACAAGAGATAAAAGATAAAAGCAAACACAAGCCCCTCTGTCTCAGATCCTGATTAAAAAAATTAGCCATGAAAAAACTATTTTTAAGCCTGGCGGGTGTGGCTCACTGGTTGAGCATCAACCCATGCACCAAGAGGTCACCAGTTTGATTCCCATTCAAGGCACATGCCCAGGTTGTGGGCCCAATCCACAGTGGGGGGCATGCAGGAGGCAGCCAATCAATGTTCTCTCATTGATGTTTCTCTCTCTTTCTCCCTCTCCCTTCCTCTCTCTAAAATCAATAAAGAAAAAATATTTTTTTAAAAAACTATTTTTTAGTATATTATAAAGTCAGTAGATTCAAGAATTAAAACCACAACTAGAATTATGAATACTGTAAGTCTCTTCAAGCAACTGAATAATTCACTGTCAGGCATTAAAAAATTGCTAATAGCTCTGGGCACTGTTGCTAAGTGGTTAGAGTGTCAGCCTGCACACTCAAGGGTCACAGGTTCGATTCCCGGTCAAAGGCATGTACCTGGGTTGCAGGTTCCATCCCTGGCCCTGGTTGGGGTGCATGTGGGAGGCAACCAATTGATGTGTCTCTCTCACATCGATGTCTCTCTCTCTTTCTCCCTTCCCCTCCCTCGCTTCCACGCTCTCTAAAAATCGATGGGAAAATATCCTCAGGTGAGGATTAACAACAACAAAAACATTGAAGTTATAGTGCAGATATGCTAATTTATTATATATAGAGAGCTCCTGCTAAACAACAACAAAAAAATGGGAATAGGACTTGAGCAGAAAATTCACAGTAAAGAAAAATATAAATTGACTACACTGTATATGGGAAAATAGGCATTCTAATAATTAATACTTGCTGGTAAGGCCATAAACTGGCAAGATCTCTACAAAGGCAATTTGGTATTACCTATCAAAATTATAAATGCCCACATCTTTTAACTTAATTCTATTTCTCAAAATTTATACTGCAAATATGCATAATATTTGACAAGATCTATATACATGACTACTCACTCACTGCAGGATCATATGTATTAGCAAAAGACTGAAATGATAAATGTGTATCAATAGGAAAATGATTAAATTATGGTAAATTCACACAATGAAATATACCATGTTCACTGCAGCATTATTTCCAATAGCCAAGACATGGAAGCAACCTAAGTATCAATTGATGGATGGATGGACAAAGAAAATGTGGTATATACAGGGTGGGGCAAAAGTAGGTTTACAGTTGTTCATATGGAAAATAATACAATAATTAATAATAATACAAGAATAAACTTTGTGTTTCATGTACTCACAACTGTGAAATATTATTAAGCCATAAAAAGAAGGAAACGCACCAAATGCACGGGTTTTTTCCCCACACCATCCAACATTCTGACATCAGCTAGGTATCCTACAATTCAATACAATTCTAACACTATCTACCTGGTTTAACATTAGATCCCACAAGTTACAGGCTCAGTCCCACAAGTCTGCCCCCACTGAAGATGCCAATCACTATATGGGCCTCCAGTACTTCTACAAATCAGGGTGTAGCACAACCCCTTCCTTAGGCCTCATAATTTGCTAGAATGGCTCACAGAACACAGAGAAACACTTATTTAACATTTACCAGTTTCTTATAAAATAAAGGATATGATAAAAGATATAGATGAACAGCTATATAAATAGGTACATAGGACCTGATCCAGAAGAATCTGGAACACAAGAGCTTCTGTCCCCATTGGGTTTGGGAGTGCCACCCTCTGACACATGGATTGTGTTCACCAACCCAGAACCTCTCTGAACCCCATAGTTCAGAGATTTTTATGGAGACTTCATTATGTAGGCATGATCAATTATGAACTCAATCTCTAGGCCTTCTCCCCACCGTGGAGGATGGAGAGTGGGGATGAAAATTCCAAGCTTCTTCTGGTGACCAGCCCCAATCCAGAAGCCCATCAAGAGTTGCTTCATTAGTAAAGAGGTGCTCCTATCACCCAGGGAATTAGAAGGGTTTTAGGAGCCCTGTATCAAGAAGGGTCAAAGAACCAACATTAGAACAAAAGATGCTCCTAGCATCCCTATCACTCAGGAGATTTACAAGAGTTTTAGGAGCTCTGTGTCAGGACCTAGGCAGAGATCAATATAAATACGTATTATGTCACAAAATCCTGGCCACAACACTTATTAGCTCTGTGGCCTTGGGAAAATTACATAATCTATCAGTGCCTTGCTTTCTGTCTCTAAAAGAGAGTATAATAGCAATAGCTTCCACACAAGGTTGCTGTAGGGATTAAATTCGTAATTAAATATCAGTGTTCAATAAATATTAAGTATTATTATAAGTCATTTCTTTCATTCAAGACTATAAAGTCAAAGTAGCAGAGATGATAGACTTCTACAACTATATGTCCTATATGTGTTTATGGAACCTAGCATAATATTTTTTAAGCAAAATTTTAAATGATAGCAAATGAAAACACTAAAAAACAAAACAAAAAACAACTTACTTCCTAGCAGCAGCAGCAGCAGCAGCAAAATGTCTGTTGGGCACCTGAACGCATGCAGAACAAGGATAAAGAGGTGTCTGATAAGCCATCTTGGAAAGACTATGCCTTTGATGTATCAAGACTTGAAAGAAAAAAACATGTAAAATATTAATATTAAATAATAATTACATTCATATTTTTATATACTTAATCAGTGTTTTCCAAAACAAAAACATACAATATTTTGCAATTCTTAACCATTCTTTAAAAAGTATAATAATGGGCACTCCACTTCTTGAAACTAAAGCCAAGTAAACACAGCTAATTGAACAATTTTGTCTTCACTTATTTTTAACTTAATCTAGTTCAGGCTCAGAGTATGTTACCTCTATTATTACAGAATATGTATATGTATCCTGAATATTTAAAATAATTTAAATTTTATTCGTTTTTAAAAATAAATAATAGATTCATACAGTTGCTCAAGGTACTTCTGAAAGATAAGAACAAAGGGAAGGAATCTGCCTTACCAGAGATCAAGACTTCTTATAAAGCTATAGTAATTGAGACACTGTGGTATGGGCACAAGTATAGGAATTCAAACTAATAAAACAATAAACAGCCCAACAGATCCGTGCACATATGAATATTCAAAATATGTAAAATGAGGGTGATGCTGGATGTTGCCTCCACCTAAGACCTATTTAAATTAAATAACCATACATATCACTGTGCTTCAAAAACACAAAACAAAACTTAAAAAGCACTGTACCCAAAAAGGGCTGTCATTCTGGCCCTTAATTGGATCTTACTAAATGCTGAGAAGTGTTGCTACCAAGAAGTACGCCTGAATCAGCCTCCAAATGACAAATGTTGATCCAAATTAGACAACGTCTTTGGAAGTTACAGAATTGAAATCGCCTGCAACTATGTAGTACTCTGAAAGCACCAAAAAGTATTTTGTAAACGTTCAAGTGTGCAGTTGCGAGTCACACATATACACCACCTTTACCTTATCAGAACTCACTTCACGTACCTAACTCCTTCCCCGCCCCGCCCTTGCCTCTGTCCCTGCGGGTGGCTGGAGGGATGTCGATGTACACCCCCCGCCCATTCCACTCCTAGGGCGGACGGCTCCAGAGCGAGTAAAACCGCTGATAAGGTCGCTTTTCAGTAGTAGTAACCTTGTGGAGAACGTGGAGCCCCAAAAGACCACGACGCTTTCCCAGCCCCCAGTGCAGACGCGTGGGGAGGAGAGTATGGCTTGCACTCTGCTGCAACAGGAGACTGGGCACTAGAGGTCTTTTCCCCCAGGATCACACAACCCTTGCTTTACCTCTACCGAGGGATCTGACGGCCGCCGCCATGTTGACCATTCCGGATTGTGTTGATTAAACTGGTCCTACGCTTCAATTTGGAAGAAATTTTTAAGTTTCCCTTCCGGAATTGTCGGAGGGGGAAGAAATTAGAAGGAGCAAGAAAGGGGCGGGAACCAAAATAGGCAGTCAGGCCGAGCCGGGAGGGCGGGAGCCGGTGCCCCGTGGCGGTGTTACCGTCAGCCCTCCGTGCTGCCCAGCACCCTGTGTTTCACGGTTCCGGCAGGACAGCCACCCCGTCTTCGGGGAAACCTGCAGATGCAGAATACGGTCCTGTTGGCGATGCCCTAACCATTTTTTGATTCTGCTAGTGTACTCAGGACGATCGTTTTAATAGATTGTGAGAGGACCCAGGAAAGCATGAAAAATAAATATGAAGAATCTTACCAGCTTCCACCGCCACATTTCGAGCCTAGTAAAAACTTTTAAAAATTAGCTAGGTTTTCCACTACCACCCAAGGTGGGTGTCCCAATCACTAACGAACTTCTCTTTTAACTCAGCGCAAGATCAGCGGGGTTCTAAGCGCATCTTAACTTTAATCACCACATTTTGCCCCTGCCGGCTAACTGGGGCATTAGGATCCACTGAAGAACAACAATACTTAAACAAATTTATATAACACTTCTGGTTTTAATATGGCAGATCTGAGACGTACACACAGGTTATTCCGACTGGAAAAAAAAAAAAAAAAAAAGGAATCATTATCCTTTCCACGTTACAGCTGTCGGTATGGTTTAAATAAAACAAATCTGGTCACAGATTATAGCACTTCCCATTTTAAACAAAACCCTCCAGTGACTACCTCTGGAGCTGCTTCTGGCCTCAACCTACCTCCCCAACCTCAATCCTCCTGCCAACATCCTCCTCACCCCCAGGGTTTCTCACCTTGCTGTTCATTCTATCCCCTCTGTTTGGAATATCTTGTACCATATCACCTAGGTAACTTTTTTTTAAAAGATTTCAGCTCAGACTTGACTCACTAATGAAGCCTTCCTCCTCTCTTCCCAGGCTGTTATGGCCATCTTTTCATGATTTTGTACAGTACCCAGGGCATACATCTAGTTTTGTTTATTTTTGAAGAGTTTTATTGAGATTTAACTTACCACGCAATTTACCACTCTAAAGTGTACAATTCAAACATTCCCAAAGTTGTGCAACCATCACCACAATATATCTGTTTTCCCCACCAGTCTGAGCATAGTGTGGGCAGAAATCACATCTTGTTCATTTTTTTAACCTCTGCACCTTCTACAGTACCTGGCACATAGGAGGTTCTCAATAAATGTTTGTTGAATAAATAAATGTATGCATGCATGAATTAGTGACTTATTAATACTTAGAATAGCAAGCCTGCAAAGTTAACTTGCTTCCATGAAGCTGCCTACAGAAAACTGAACTGGACCAAAGTTAGAAATTTCACAAATGTTTTATTTCATATTTATATATTGACTTATCTACATGAAGAATAAGATTTCTAATTTATTGTCCTGTCTTGTTAACACCTAAGCAGTTACTACAAATGTTCCACACCCATTTATGGCTGTTATACAAAAAAATTCAAACAACTTGAATCTACTTTTATAATTTCCCTTTCTCTTTTCCTTCTTTCTTTTCACAAATATGTGAGTACTTTCCATGTGCTTGACTATGCATAGATCTGGTGAATAAAACCATTGCTGTCATGATACTTAAAAATAAATTTCATTTGGGGATAAATGCCAGAATTGGTGCAAGTTGACCAAATCCTTTCAGACAAAAACAAACACCCACATTAGAGGTGCTGCTGATCCTTAGACTCTATATCCCTCCCTTTTCATAGATGGAGTCAGTTGGCCCACATCTGTGTACTTCTATTAAAACAAGAAATTTCAATAGTCAATATTGGAACTCATGTAGTATGCTTGTAGTAGTAGCCTTATTAAAGCAATGTCCTATAGAGATGCAGCTCACCTAATTGCCCACTTAGAGCACCAAAACTTGATGACTTTAGTTAAGTGAAGTCCAGAGTCCAGTTATCTATATATAACAATATATAAAGAGTTCATTTAGTTTGACACTTATAAAAACTACAGAAATACACACTCTGAAATGGGAACGCCAAGCCTCTAAATATTTAATGCATAATGAGATTCTCATTGAAGAAAGGCAGTAGAACATTCTGGTTAAGCAGTGGTGTTCTGAAGCTAAGCTTCCTGGGTTTGAATCCCAGTATCATCACTTATTAGCTATGTCACCTGGGGCAAGTATACCTCTCTGAGCCTCAGATTCCTCATCTGTAATATGGGGCTAATAATTTACTAAGGTACTTACTACAGTACCTGGCACAAAATAAACATTCATTTAATGTTAAGTGTTGTCATTTGTAAGGAACCAATAAGAGTTCTTAACCAAGGAGGCAAAATGAATAAGCTGTCTAGTATCCCTTCTTCCAATATCTGCTTATTTCTTTTATTTTATTTCTTATCTTTATTGATGTTAGAGAGAGAGGAAGGGAGAGGGAGAGAAACATCGATGAGAAAGAACATCGATTGGCTGCCTCCTGCATGCCTCCCACTGGGGATCGGGCCCACAACCTGGGCATGTGCCCTGACTGGGAACTGAACCAACGATCTCTTCTTGGTACATGAGTCGAGGCTCAACCACTGAGTCACACCGGCCAGGTGGATGTCACTTTCTTTATAAGTCAGATCTTTTATCAGTATTTGAAGAAAATCTTTAGACTGTGTTTATGCATTTCCTCAAAGTTCACTTAAAACAATTTTTCCTAGTTGATTTCTAGGGAGGCTTATACTCTCTAGGAGTCTTGGCAACATGCCAGCTGCCTGCCTGCTTGGCTAAGAAAAGCTTCTAAATATTTGCCTAGACTTGTGGTTCTCTTGATCTGTGTTTCCTGCCTTCCTCAACCATCTTCCAGTTGAGCTGAAAAGTTCATTACAAGAAGAATCACTTCTCATTTGGGGTTCAAGTTGAAAATGGGTTTTCTTATTGGACAAAAATAAGGAACTCCGTGACACTTCCTACTTCAGTAGTGTGCATCAGAATCACCCATATTTGTTAAAACTCAGATTGCCAGTCTTCACCCCACAGAGGTTCTGATCCAGTAGGCCTAGGGCAAACCTGTGAATTTGCATTTATACATTTTCAGGTGATGCTAATGTACTAGTCCAGGGACCACACTTTAAATACCACTCCCTCTGTAATACTATAAAACATTTGCATCCATACCTATTATTAATTGGGGGAGGAGTTGTTGTTTGTTTAACAATGTAATGCTCCATATAATACAGGCAATAAAAACACGAATTTCCCCACATGGTGTCTTTAGGACCTTAATCTATCCACTCTTATCTTCTTCTCCTCTATACAGAAACTGCTACTCCACACCTGGATTTCAGCTCCAAAACTATCCAGCTGTCAGCTGGGCAAATTTCCAGTGGTTCCCTGTCTGCCTACATGGATTTTAAGCATCACCAACTCCTCAAATCTCTTCCTTCCTTGGGCTTACTTCAGACTCAGATTATTTTTTCATAAAGAAATGACTATCTAGAATAATGATTTCTTAGTCATAAGGTTGAAAGTTTGGAAGGAACTGGAACTCACTTTGTCTGTCCTCCCTCCCCCATATATAGGAGCTTCTCTGTCCAAAAATCTCTAGGAGACTATTTTAATTCCAAATTGAATTGAGAGATTTAGAACTGTCCAGTGGAATTGCTGGTTAATGTTTAACAACTGGCTCCCAGTACAAAAGAAATGAATTTGCCCATTTCCATGGTGTAAATATTCACATAATAGCTGATTTCAAGCTACCAAACATGAAATCAACTATCTCACAAAATTTCTGACAACACTATGTATAGCACACTACTGGAAGTTTGCTGGTAAAAGCCTTTGGTAACTTTCAGAAGAACTAAACCAAATCAATTCATCCTAGAGCTACACTTCTCAAACTTCACTATGAATGCAAATCACCTGGGACTCTTATTAAAATGTAGATTCTAATTTAGTAGGTCTGGGTGGAGCCTTAGATTCTGATTTCTAACAGGCTCCTAAGTGATGGTGATGCTGCTGGTCCATGGCTACACTATGAGTAGCAGGTTCCTAGAACACATCCTATAGCAAAATTTGTACTTTTATCATTAGTCCCAAAACAGAACCTTTTGAATAGGCTCTGTCTTCCTCATACAGAGAATAACTTAAGTAGATCCTCAAATTTCTAGGTATAACCTCCATGACGTCCAACTTTCAGTGGAGATACTAGAAATAATAATTTTCTGCCCTGCCCACATCTGGTAGAAACTTCCTTCTCCTACACAAGTAAAATTCCCCAGCCCCAGCTATTTGGATCAGTGGAAGCCATCTGATCCATTCTGTAGCCAGTGATCTGGGCTTGAAAAGAAAAGCTGAGCCAGTTGTTCTTCTCGTGAAACTGAAATTTGGAAAATTGGAAACTGAAATTGGAAAAAGAAAAAAGAAAGACAACATTTTCTTTGTTGTGGGAGGACTCATGCTGTAAGGTCATGGAGTAGATTCAAGGCTAGAGAAGCCTTGAAAGGCAAGCTGAAATTAATTAGCAAGCAGAAATGATGCATGAGAAGAGTTACATGAAGCCAGTCAGTATCAAGAATAGAATGGAGCAAGAATGCCGAGAACAGCAGATATCATGAAGAAGAAAGAGATCAACCAGCCTCTGAGAGGAAGATAGCAGATGCTGCTTCAGTTCCTGTTACAGTTTCCGCCAAGGCTGCTGTATCACTGTCCCTCTCCCTGGGTCTGTGAGATCCCTATCTACCATATATTTTCCTATAATAACCCCTGTTTTCTTGAGCTTACACAAGTGAATTATTATATCTTTTAAACAAACAAACAAAACACTAATTAAAAACATAGAACTCTAGTTATTCTGGTCATCATGCATGAATTGGCAGCTCTCTGCCAGAATTAGTTGTAAATAAAGCCTTAATCATGGAATTTCAGAGTTTGAAAAGCTTGTAAAGGTCTTCTATCTACCTGATTATAACCCTCTTTATAATTCCCTGTTTAAATGGTTGGTACAAACTCTTGAATATTCTATAAGTTAGTTCCTTCCCTTTTTGGACAACTCTAATTGTTAAAACTGTTCCATATAGTATTAAGGCTGGAATAATCTTCTCTAACTTTGACCTAATTGAACCTTTTGGGTCAATTCCATTTTCACATGGCAAACTTCCTGGTAATGACAACAGCTATCACACCTCTTAAGTCTTCTCACTTGGCTGAGTTTGTTCATGTCCTTACCCACCCACAGTTACTCCCTTCTGTGGCATGGTGATGAGAACTTCTCATCTTTGTAGGAGCCTTACCAAGGATACACTCTAGATTGCTTATATATCTCTCATAAAATGTAATCCTAAAACACACACACACACAAACAAAAATACTCCAGAGGAGAAAGAAAATGTTAATTTTTCCTGGGAAAATCAATGCAACCTAAAATTGCACTAACTTCTTTGGCAATTTTATGGCTTTGCTTAGTACTTTGTGATTCCCTTACTTTTCTGCAATATTTATTTATGATGAAAAGCATACCAAAAGTATTCCAGAGTTTTAACTAGACTAAAAGGTAAGGTTCTTCTTGATTAATTTCTTGCTTTAAGATTTCTGTATTCTAGAATAGTTCTGTCCAATACAAATACAATGCAAGTCACATATGTACTTTAAGATTTTTTAATTTTATTTTTTATTGTCGACACTATTACAGATGTCCCCCATTTCTCCCCTCTTTGCCCACCTACATTGAGCCCCCACTCTCCCTCCCAGGGCCTTCACCACACTGTTGTCTGTGTCCATGGGCTATGCATATCATACATATACTTTTAAGTTTTCTAGTAGCTACATTAAAAAAGCGAAAATAAATAAGTAAAATTAATTTTAATAACCTATTTAACTCAGTATATTCACAAAATTTTTATTTAACATGTAATATAAAAATAATTGAGATATTTTACATTGTTTTTTTAAATAGTAAGTTTTGAAATTTGATATGTATTTTATACTTACAGCATGTCACAATTAGGACTAACTATATTTCAAATGCTCACTATCCATATTTAGCTACCATATTGGACAGGACAACTTCAGAATAACAATAGCTAATGCTTATTGAACACATACTGTATGCTAGGTGCTTTTTAAGGTGTTTAAATATTTAAAATTTTTAAATATTCACAATAACCCTATGAGCTAAGCACTATAATCATTCTCATTTTACAGATGAAGGAACAGATGTACTAAGAAGTTAAATAACTTGCCTAATTAATAAGTAGTTGAGTTGGGATTTGAACCAGGATGCCTAACTACAGAGACTACGTTCTTTTTTTTTTTTTTTTTTTTAATAATGTCTTTTTTAAAGTGATTTTTAGAGAGAAAGGAAGGTAGCGGGAGAGAGAAAATATTGATGTGAAAAGGAAACATCCCGGGATCAAGCCCGCAGCCTAGGCATGTACCCTGACTGAAATCGAACCCGAAACCTTTCAGTGCCTGGGATGATGGCCAACTAACTGAGGAGCCACACCAGCCGGGACCAGAGACCATATTCTTAATCAGTGTTATATGTGTATCACACACATATTTCATGTTGCATGCTGTGAAAGCACTGTACATATAATATCTTGCTTAATTCCCATTATATAGATGAAGAAACTGAGGATCCAAAAAGTTAGTGACTTGCCCAAGGCCACACAACTAGTGTTAGAGCCTAACAGCAGAGTCAGTGCATGTCATCACTGCACCTCCTCCTGCTTTACTGCCACCCTGAAACTCTGCTGTTTACATACATGCACCTGTGACTCAATATTTTTGATGCCAGTGTTTTAAATTAGAAAATGGCCAGATAATATCAGAGTGTGTGGGAGAAAGTAAATAGCATGGAAGCATATGCACATTATTTTTGATCTTCAAAGCCAAGCATGTAAGTCACAAGCACCAACAAAACACTAATTAGAGTTAACTTTTTAAATTCTCTAATGCAGGCAGGAGTAAAACTTGCTTAAATGTTTACCTAAAGTATGGAAATGCAATTTTTAAAAATTTCATAGATCTCAGAAGAGTAAAAATATCAACAAAGCAGTTCCCAGGAAGATGTTTTATTTTTATAGAAGAGTGTGCACAACTCACAAGAGGAGGCTGTTAGTAACTGAAAGGATGTGACTCTTTTCCTCCCTTTTGTACTGTGTGGCTTGCTTGTTTTGGAGACTTAGAAGTGAAATTGACATTTTGTTGTTGTACTCCTTTCAGGTCCTGTCTTTCTTTTAGATTAGCTCAAAATGAGACTGAGTCCCTCACCAAGCTCCAGGAACCTTAAGGGTTAATAAGCTCTTTCTCTGGCTCCAGATGGCTCCTTTTTACTGCTTCAGGAAATGAGACTAAGGTTTTTAGAGAATATTGGAAACTGTTTCTTAGTCACTTTTATCTGAAAAATATTGAGTCCAAATACTCTAATATTCACCCATGTATAGGAGGAGCATCTCATCTTTGTCTAGATTATTTTATCGCATTTAACAATTTTCCTATTGTTGCTACTGGGTTAGCATTTTTCTTCTTCCCATAGTTATCAAGTGGTAAAGGTAGAATAGTTGTCATGTTGGAGGGAATGAGGGAAGAGATGGGGAGAAAAGAGACTCAGAGTGGAGGGGCCTTTAATAATCAAGAAGCCAGAGGTTCATGTCAGGCTTTCCACATGGCTAACCCCAGCTGAGCTACGTCCTCACTTGGTGCCTCAGTTTTTCCACCTGAAAACAGGAATGACAACATTTTTGTGGCACATGATTCTCTACTGCACTTCCTCAGCTTCAGTGACATCTTATTAAGTTATGCTAAACAACTATGGATAATTGTTAAGGGTTAATTTATAATAGATAAATAAAAGGTTTTTTTTGTTTGTTTTGTTTTTTTTTCCTGTGGGACAGATGACAGAGCCCTTACCCAAGCAAAGAAAGAAAAAAAAAGTTCAAAAGGATACACAGGCACCCAAGGAAAGGGAGTAACTAGTGTTCTGATCCATCAGAAAAAATAGATTGTATTTAGGATAATTAATGGATTTCTCCATAGGCCGAAGGAAAATAATAATGGCTGGGCATAGAGATAAGGATAGAAGTGTTACTAACTAAAATTTCTATTCAGCTATAATAATCTAGGTTCTAAAAAAAAGTACTGTAATTGCTTATCTTTCCTTTGTAGTATCATAAAAGGTATTCTTGAATGATGAAAGAAGAAAATTGAGGTGATACAAACAAAAACTTTAACACCACATGAATTGGAGAGTCTCTTGTGGAGAACTGTAAAATGGGACAGAAGTCAGG
Source organism: Tadarida brasiliensis (assembly GCA_030848825.1). NCBI lineage: Eukaryota > Metazoa > Chordata > Mammalia > Chiroptera > Molossidae > Tadarida > Tadarida brasiliensis. Next base: position 54,778,031 of record CM061257.1, on the reverse strand, counting down.
AAGCTGTTATAGGATAAAGAACAAGGAAGGGAAAAACAGAAAATATCTAATTGAGTGGGGCCACATAGTCAACTTTATTTGGGGTGAGAAGGCCCAGACTTGGCTCAGAGTTTGGGGATATACATACTGGATATACATACTGTGTTTCTGGTCAAGCTGAGCATTTACTGGGACAGGAAAGTTATCTAAGTTTCAGTTTGCTGACATGGCACCCCAGGCTGAAGCAGCTCCATCTTGGGTCTAGAAATTTATTTCAACCATAAAAACATGTAATTCTTCAAGAAAACACAAGAATGCATTGCTCTCCTGAACCCTCTCCAGAAGAAAGGCTAGGGAGAGTAAGATGCCCCGGTTTTTAAGGCTCTGCTCTAGAAAGAGGCCTGATGCCTTCTGTGTGGTTGACAGTGAGGGTGGGGACCTTTGCAGTGTTACCACAACTCACCATTTAAACAGCTCACAGACCAGTTTCAGGAAGTAGCAGCTATGTAATAGGAAGGCTCTACTTAACCCAATCTGTGTGCACCCTGAGACTCAGATACGTATTAGACATACAGAGGACCTGCCCATTGTCTTTGTATGGCTCTGAGGAGCAGTTTATCCTAAGGTAGGTGAGAGCATTTGAAGGGCACAGGATTAATGTGAAAGGTAAGGCACTTCTGAGTGTGTTCCTCAGGGCCCTGCTTCTGCCCAGTGCCTTCCAAGAATAAGTGTTAGCACCTGGGCAGCAAGGCAAACGAGAACTATGAAAAAGAGACATTTCACTGAAACCTTCTGTGAGCACAGAACTTCTTGTTTATGGGAACCAGGTAACAAAGAGCACAGGAGAGAAATTCTTGAATGCAGCATGCTGTAGCCTGTGACACATTTAGTGCCTTTTTTACACATAGAAAAGAATCAAAAATAGACAACTAGTCAATATATTGCTAAATCAGACTTTAACTGAAAGGGTGAGATAAACAAAGAGAATTAGATATATTGGTGAAAACATTTTAATACTATGCTAACAATAACAATTTCCATAGTTCAAAAGAAACATAGGCAAGAAGTCAAACCATTCACAGCAGGTCCCATTATGGCTGGCTTTAGTTTTGTTTTGTTTTTTTATCCTCACCCGAGGATATTTTTCTATTTATCATCAGATAGAGTGGGAGGGAGGAAGGGAGAGAGAGAGAGAGAGAGAGAGAGAGAGAGAGAGAGAGAGAGAGACATTGATGTGAGAGACACACATCAACTGGTCGCCTCCCGTAAGATCCAGCCAGGGCCAGGGATGAACCGCAACCAAGGTACATGCCCTCGACCAGAATCGAACCCAAGACTCATCAGTCTGTGGTCCGACGCTCTAACCACTGAGCCAAACCAGCCAGGGCTTTAATTCTTAACCCTGTCCTGGGATCTGTCTTCCTGTAAGAACATCACCTTCATTGTACCTCCAACTGTAAAATGCTACACTTTGAGCCTTTGCTGAAACCCCCTCTATTCATAAAATGGATGGCCATACTCCATGATTTACAACCTTTCCAACACAATATGTATCCAGTATTTGGAATTGTTTAGTCAAGAATAAGAGAATCCCATGTCCATTTGCACTCTGCAAGGACTATAGAATGGTCCCAGAGTACATTGGCACTGCAGTCAGATACTCTTCAGCGTTTCCCTCAAGTGTGAGTTGTAGAAACACCTCTTTATTCTTTCAATTGTCTACCAGATAACTATTAGATCACACACACACACACACACACACACACACACACACACACACACAAAACACCTTCTAAGGAGAAATATGAATTCTCAAAGACAATATACTTTGTTAATTCAGTATTGGTCCACAAATATTTTTTTAATTAAGCTGACAACTAATTAAGCTTATAATCTAGATTTCTTTCTTCTTTTGTAAGTAATCAGCAGGCCAAGCCATACTGGGCCCATATTTCTACATGGCCAGGACCCACTTTTCAGATGGGGCATCTAAATACTCCCAGGTACCGCTATCATCATCATTCTGTATTTCCTCTCTAGGCATGTCACTCATGTACAGTGTCTGCCTAGGCCCTGCAGACACTTCAATTTGCAAACACTGCCCCCACTCCTTTTAAAATTATGTCGTCTGGAGTGTGTCAGAATGAGAAATAGGCCTACCGCTAAAGAATAAACCTCTTAATGATGGTTTCATTAGTAAAAACACGAGGCTAAAGCTTTGAAATTGCCACTTTTAAGTGTCCAACTGAAATCTTAGATAAGGGCCATTTACCTTTCATATTTTAGGCAATTCACCAAAGGTCTTTCCGTCTCAACCTTGATGTTAAAGAATTATTTATATAATTTGCTAGTTTTTGTAAGTGGGTGGATATTTTGCATCCTGATGCTGTCTTTTCCATTTTATATACTGGAACACATTAGAAACTTTAGTCAAATTGGTTGAAGTAAACTAGCTTTTAGTAAATTAGTCTAAACTCACTCAAATAATTGACTGCAAAGTCTTGCTAATGATGATCATAACATTTACTTGGTTATAAACCAAGATGTTAACTGTACCTGTGGAAAGCACACATGTCTTATCTGGCTTAGTCTTGCATCATTTCCTTTTTTAAATTAATGAATTACTGAAAGATTTTTTTTTTCATCTGAATCCTGTGTTTTGTCCAGTTTGAATTATATGCTGCAGAATAAAATATAGTGCTAGCTGAGACATTTGTTTATCCCCAATCCAGAATTCTGACTTTAAGCCTGTCCACTACCATACCAACTGATTGTTTAAACTTGATCTCCTGCATTACATATGAAAATGTAATGGAGCATTTTACTTAATTTATTAAATAGGTATTGTACTAAGATTGTAATGTGTTAAATGGAATCTCCATTGCCAAGGAAAACTATATTCATATTTTGAAAGTACTAAAACTTTTAAGACTAGTTCGTGCACTGGGGCATCTCACAGTGCCCATTTAAACTTTGCCATGATCTAGTCACTGCTGGCTTAAAAATAATGGTAAAGAAAAGATGGTCTTGATGCATTTGTAGTACACATCTTATTGACCAAATTACATGGAATCAATCAAGTAAATTAACTGAACTTTTTCAGTCCTCTGGTAAAAACATCGACTGATTCCCATAGCACTTTGAAATCTTGGCTAGTATACTATTTTGTAGTCTGCCCACCAATTCTCCCACGACTAAAGTTTTATACTCTAGAGTTCATTGTTTCCCCAAACCTGTTGATGAACTATATGTACAAAAAAGAAAAAAAGTTTTTTTAATACGAAAATTAATTTGAGTGTTTTAGAAAGACATGATAAAGGCATGCTGCTAAAAACCATTGCTGCCAAATTTGGAATAATAAGCCAACTATAAAAATATGGAAAAAAATAAAAATCAAGACGATTCTTCCTTCAGCTTGCTCTTCCTCAAGTTCTTGTTCCACTTTAATGCAAATGCCTATATTATACTTACTATGTACCAAACGTTCTAAATGATTAACACGTTAATTCATTTTATTCTCTTATAGGTAGGTACTATTATTATTCTCATTTTATAAATGAGGAAATTAAAGTTCAGAGAGGTTAAGATGATCCAAATAATTACATGGTGGAGCCTAGTTTTAACCTAAGAAGTCTGACTTCTAGCTGAAAACACTGGATAATATAGGCATTGCTTTATGTATGTGTTTTATTTTTAAAAAGACAATTCAAAACAACAATCATCAGATCCATACTCAAAGAAGAGTTTAGCAAATCAATGATTTATATATATTTTAAATGAAAAAAATAATTTAAGGTATATAGTTATCATTTTATATGATTAACTAACCAACCACTGATTCCAATTTAGTTACAAAAGAAGCTTTTCTCTATCAAAAGAAGTAAAACATTAAATCAATCTCTCTCTCTCTCTCTCCCTCTCTCTCCCCTTGCCCAGGCATATAACAAAGGGAAATTATCTTTTGGCATTGCACAAGAAATGTCAGTTTCACATTTAAAGACTGTAAAGTCTTGCTAATGATGATCATAACATTTACTTGGTTATAAACCAAGATGCTAAACTGTACCTATAGAAAGCAGACATGTCTTATCTGGCTTAGTCTTGAATCATTTCCTGTCAAGCGTTTACTATAACAAATGACCCACTTATTTACTGCCACAGAATAAAAGCATTGCAGAACTTCTTTGTTCTGGGGAGACAATAGGGCTCAGGAGATAGTAGTTTGGGGTGACAGAGTCAGTGAACACTAACCTGTCTTTGCCATTCCTTGCCTTTGGGATCTTTGTGGGTTTTTTTTTCTTTTTTTTTCTTTACTGATTTTTAGAGAGAGAGGAGGGGAGAGGGAAAGACAAATAGAAACATTGATGAGAGAGAACATCAATTGGTCACCTCCCGCATGCCCCCCAATGGGGATTGGGCCCACAACCTGGGCATGTGCCCTGACCAGGAATCGAACTGGCAACCTCTTGGTGTATGGGTCGACGCTCAACCACTGAGCCACACCGTTGGATGCCTTTGTGATCTTAAGCAAAGTATTTATTTATGTATCTATTCATTCATTTAATTACTCCCTTTGCATGCATAGGGGGCACCAAAGTAATTTTAAGGAAAAGCTAACTAAATCATATGAAAAAGATTTGCCAACAAAAAATGCTTTATTTAATAATTCCTTTAGACATTGAAATATCATATACAACTTACTTGTTAAATCATATTTTTTATTATATAAACTATTCCCTGAAAACGATTAGGGATTTTTTATAAGCAAAGTTTTTTTGTTTTGTTTTTAATCCTCACCCATGATTTTATTGATTTTAGAGAGAGAGGAAGGAAGAGGGAGAGAAAGAAACATTGATGTGAGAGTGAAACATCGATCGGTTGCCTCTTGTACCCCAACTGGGGATCAAACCCACAACCTGGGTGTGTGCCCTGACCAGGAATGGAACCCTCGACCTTCAGGTGCACAGGACAATGCTCCAACCAACTGAGTAACACCAGCCAGGGCAACAAGGAAATAAAAAAAAAAGAAAAACTTTTAGAGATATTGTAAAATCTTTTAGGTTACTAGGTGGGAAAAACTATTTCAGAGCCCAAACTGGTATCCTATTTTAAAAGTTATTCTGATCTCGCCCAGCCAGTGTGACTCAGTGGTTGAACAATGACCCATGGGCCAAGAGGTCGCTGGTTCAATTCCCGGTCAGGGCACAAGCTCAGATTGCGGGCTTGATCCCCAGTAGGGGTTGTGCAGGAGGTAGCCAATCAGTGTGTCTCTCATTGATGTTTCTATCTGTCTCTCCCTCTCCCTTCCTCTCTCTAAAAATCAATAAAACATATTTTAAAAAGTTATTCTGATCTCAAAATAGAATAGGACTAAGGTTTACTTAATGTATTCATTCAGCAAATATTTAATAATCACCTATTATGCACCAACAACATAGTCTACCCATTGAAAAATTAGGCACATATAATGCTCTGGATACAATAAAATAATGAAATGCTGGTGAAGGGAGAGAAGTGAATGAATATAATTTTCTGCCAAACACCCATAAATGTAAGCCATATTGGTAAAATTTACTCTAGAAAGTAAAGAATAATTTTTTTTGAGCCTGAGAATCACATCCATTTACTGAAATGTCTGGATAACAGGCCTATTTTCAGTTTTGGATTGTTAATATAATACATTAAAGTTTTTTTAATAACAAGAGTAATACAAGTAATTCCAAAGAATATAAGTAAAAATGGAAGTCTCTCTCCAGTAATCTCTTTCCTTTGGAGTAACCACTATTAACATGTTTATTCATCCAGAATTTTTTATACAGTAAATTATAATAGGTGACCCAAGAAAATAGAAATTTCCAAAATACTGGAAAATTTGACAAACCTCTTCTGTAATTGATGAGAAACCAGAAGAATCTTCAGTTACCCAAAGATTGCCAACAGTGTAGGGCCAACATGGTGTGTCTCTCTCAGGTATCAGTGGTCTGTTGTGCTTCTTTGCCACAGTATTGTAAGAGTAGCTGGGTACAGAGAACATATCTATTCAATCCCTTCCTAGTCCTGTTGATGTCCATAACAGTAAGAGTTGAAAATGTCAAAACAATCATAGTATCAAAATTTGCTCATTACTCTTCACAAGGCTTTAGCATATCCTGTTAATGATTCCTAGACTTGAACTTCATGACATCACATATTGAGTATTAACAGCCAGGAGGCCTTTAACATGCCCCATTTCCCAGTAGTCTCATTCTATTGATTTCTAAGAGGCCCTCATAATTCTGATCAAACAAGCATGTAAAAAAAAATTAGGCTAATACTTATTTCTTCAGTGAGTATTTTTGACACCTTTAGGTCAATGAACATTTAAGAAGGACTATTCTGAGAGGACATCAAGGCCAAAATTCTCATTTTATAGATAAGAAAATTGAGGTCCAAGAGGTGAAGAGATTTTTCCAAAATTACATAGCTGGCTGGTTAAGAAGAGTCAACTCAGGACCTGGGTCTGTATTCAGGTTAGGGAACTACAGCAGGGAAGGAAGCATCTAAGAAATGTAAGCTCCCAAGAAAACAGAACAATATTTTTTTTAAAAGACAACATTTTAAGATAAATACACGAAATGTAGCATGACTAGGCACTTGCAGGGGTGAGGAACCTTTTTTCTTCCACGGGCCATCTGGATATTTACAACATCGTTCATGGGCCATACAAAATTATCAACTTAAAAATTAATCTGTTATATTTAGGCAGGCTAATTTGGTGAAGTGTGTGATGTTAGCTGGTATTGATTTTGAGGGCCTTATAAGGCCCAAGGACCAAGCATTCCCCATCTCTGCATGACTTCTAAGAAATTACTACTGAGAGCAAAAAATAGAGCAACATACAAGAAACATCAAAAGCAAGATTAACAATTTAGTCTCCTTTCTGAGTATAACATTCTATATGCCCATGTAAAGTGTTCATGTTTTAGATCAAAAGACTTTCCAACAAGCAGAACAAAACCCAGAGCAAAATTCTAGGAGTATATGAAGGACTTACTACATTTATTAAGTGTCTTGGATAAGGCTTTCTTCTCAGTTATATAAAGGATTAAATTGATGCTGATATTTCAATTCTAATGCTCTCTTTATGGCACATCTTAGTCTGCAAATGCATAATCTTAGGGATAAAAATATGATAGAATAGCCCAGCCGGTGTGGCTCAGTGGTTGAGCGTCGACTCATGCACCAAGAGGTCGCTGTTCGATTCCCAGTCAGGGCACATGCCCAGGTTGTGGGCCCCCGATCCCCAGTGGGGGGCATGCAGGAGGTGGCCAATCGATGTTCTCTCTCATCGATGTTTCTATCTCTCTCTCCCTCTCCTTTCCTCTCTCTCTAAAAATCAATAAAGAAAACAATATTAAAAAAATAAAAATAAATAAAGCTAATTTATAAAAAAAATATATATGTGATAGAATAAGATAAAGATTTTAATTTATATCTTTTTTTTTTTTTTTATCCTCACCTGAGGACATTTTTTCATTTTTTGTTCAGATAGAGTGGGAGGGAAAGAGAGGAAGAGAGAAAGAGAGAGAAACATCAACGTGAAAGGGACACATCGAGTGGCTGCCACCCGCACGATCAACTAGGGCCGGGGACAAACTGCAACCAAGGTACATGCCCTTAGCGGGAACCGAACCCGGGTCTCTCTGTACCGCAGGTCGATGCTCTAACCGCTGAGCCAAACCGGCCAGGGCTTTAATTTATATCTTAAATGATCTTACTGAAATTTCTTACCTGATGTTAACATTGTCATACTCCCCGAGTGACAAATATCCCATTAACAAATACCCAGGACATAAAAACAGACTGTTAGAGAACTATTTTAAAAAATAAACTTTTGGAAAGAATTTTTTTGGAGTTAGTTAGGGTCTGGTCTTATGCGAAAGGCATAAAACAGTTTTTAAACATTTTCTGATTTTCAGTTTGCCTTTCAATGTGGCAGGCTTAGGAGACTTATGCACTTATGAGATTTATGAGACTTAGTCTTATGTGACTTAGAAATACGTGAGACTGGTGAAGACTTTTGGAGGAAATACATTATAAAGTATTTATTTTTTTTCTTTATTTTTAGTCATTTCCATCTAATCTTTCTATTAGGAAACTTTCTGATAAGGGGTTAATACCCAAAATATATAAAGAACACATACAACTCAAAAGAAAAAACAACAACAACAAACTGATTTAAAAGTGGGCACAGGATCCAAACAGACATTTTTTTCCCCCAAAGAAAACATAACAGATGGCCAACAGGTACATAACAAGGGGCTCAACATCACCACTCATCAGGGAAATGCAAATTCAATACACAAAGAGATATCACCCCACATCTGTTAGAATGACAATTACCAAAAAAGATGAGAAGTAACAAGTGCTGTGGAGGATGTGGAGAAAAGAAAACCCTTGTGCACTGTAGGTGGGGATGTAAATTGGTGTAGCCACTGTGGAAAGCAATATGGAGGTTCCTCAAAACATTAAAAATAGAACTACCACATGATCCAGCAAAACCACTTCTGGGTATTTATGTGAAGAAAACAAAACACTAGCTTGAAAAAATATCTGTACACCCTTGTTGTTGCAGCATTATTTACAGTATCAAAGATATATAGAAAACCTACATGTCCATCAATGGATAAATGGGTAAGGAAGTGGTGGTACATATATACAATGAGATATTACTCAGCCATAAAAAAAGAGGAAACCTTACCATGTATGACAACATGGATGGACCTTGAAGGCATTATATTAAGTGAAATTAAGTCAGACAGAGAAAGACAAAAAACATGTGATCTCACTTATATGTGGAATCTAAGGAAACAAAAAAACGAAGCTCACAGATACAGAGAACAGATTGGTGGTTGCCAGAGGCAGGGGGCTGGGGAGAGTGAAATGGGTAAAGGTGGTTAAATGTACAAACTTCCTGGGGATGTGATGTACAGTATGGTGATTATAGGTAATAACACTGTATCGTATATTTAAAAGTTTCTAAGAAAATAGATTTTAAAAGTTCTTATGACAAGAAAAAGAGACTTCCGGTCAAGATGGCGGCGTAGGTAAACGCGGTATCGCGTCCTCCCACAACCACATCAAAGTTACAACTAAACTACAGAACAACCATCATTCAAAACCGCCTGAAATCAAGCTGAATGGAAGTCCTACAACTACAAAATTAAAGAAGAAGCCTCATCGAGACTGGTAGGAGGGGCGGAGGCGCGACCGGCTGGTCCCACAACCACGTGTGGCAGATAAAAATTGGGATACCTCGGCTGGGAAGGTCCTCCCAGAGGGCTGAGTGGTCCCCGTCCCACACCAGGTGCCCAGCTCAGGGTCCCAGTGCCAGGAAGAGAAGTCCCCATCACTTCTGGCTGGAAAAACCAGCAGGAACTGAGGCTGAGGCGGCTGGAGCCCCCGCAGCTCCTCTTAAAGGGCCCGCGCACGGACTTACTCGGACTCCCACCCTCCGGGCTCCAGCGTGCGGGAGGGAGCCTGAAAGGCACCAGAGTCATATGGGGAAGAACTGAGCTGTTTGGCATTGGAGTGAGGCTGGAGAGGCAGCTTTCTCCTGGACAGACGTGCTATCAGAGGCTTTTGTTCCTTTGGTGAGCCCTTCCTGAGCCGGCAGACGCCGCCATATCTGGGACTCCAGCTACCTGGCTCACACTGTTGGCCCCGCCCTGGTGATTCCCTGAGGCCCCGCCCCACCCAACTTTCAGGCCCACCCAAGCTGTTGCCAGTTGCTTCACCATAGGATTGGCCTGTCTTGGAGCCTGCTTCAGCTTTTCCTGAAATCATTCAAACAAGCAGCATCTGGTCTCAGCTAGCACCACACCTCTCGCTAAGTAATACATTGGAACAAACAGAGGGAGGTAGCCAAAATGAGGAGACAAAGAAACAGGTCCCAAATGAAAGAACAGAACAAAACTCCAGGAAAAGAACTAAGTGAAATGGAGTTAAGCAACCTAACAGATGCTGAGTTCAAAATACTGCTTATAAGGATGCTCAATGGACTTAGTGAGAACCTCAGTGAACTTAGAGAGGGCCTCAAGAGCATAAAAAAGGACCAGTCAGAAATGAAGGAGGCACTAACTGAAATAAAGAATAATTTACAGGGAATCAGTAGTAGAGTAGATAAAGCCAAGAAGCAAACCATGGATTTGGAATATAAGGAAGCAAAAAACACCCAATCAGAACAGCAAAAAGAAAAAAGAATCCAAAGAAATGAGGATAGTGTAAGGAGCCTCTGGGACAACTTCAAGCGTGCCAACATTCGCATCTTGGGGGTGCCAGAAGGAGAAGAGAGAGAACAAGAAATCGAAAACCTATTTGAAACGATAATGGCAGAAAACTTCCCTAACTTGGTGAAGGAAACAGACATACAAGTCCAGGAAGCACAGAGAGTCCCAAACAAGATGAACCCCAAGAGGCCCACACCAAGACACATCATCATCAAAATGCAAAAGGTTCAAGACAAAGAGAGAATCTTAAAAGCAGCAAGAGAAAAGCAGTTTGTTACCTACAAGGGAGTTCCCATAAGACTGTCAGCAGATTTCTCAAAAGAAACTTTGCAGGCCAGAAGGGAGTGGCAAGAAATATTTAGAGTGTTGAAAAGCAAAAACCTACAACCAAGATTACTCTATCCTGCAAAGCTGTCATTTAGAATCGATGGCCATATAAAGAGTTTCCCAGACAAGGAAAAGCTAAAGGAGTTCATCACCACCAAACCATTATTATATGAAATGTTGAAGGGTCTTCTTGAAGAAAAAGATAAAAAAATATGAACAAACAAAATGGCAATAAATACATATCTATCAACAATTGAATCTACAAACAAAATGAACAAGAAGAACAGAAACATTCTCATAGATACAGAGAACTTTTGTTGGTTACCAGATGGGTAGGGGCTGGGGGGAGTGGTGAAAAAGGTGAAGGGATTAAGAAGTATAAATTCGTTGTTAGACTGACAAACCTCAAAGGGAAGGGGGGTTGGGGGGTGGGAAGAAATAAACCAAAGAACTTATATGTATATATGCATAACTAATGGACACAGACAACAGTGTGGGGAAAAGCAGGAGGGGGGCGGAAATGGGGAGGAGGGGGGCAATGGGAGAAAAATGAGGAACATCTGTAATACATTCAACAATAAAATTAAAAAAATAAAAATAAAAAATGAAAAAAATAAATAAATAAAACATAACTAATAAAAGATATGTATCTACATAGCATGACCCAAAAAAAAAAAAAAAAATAAAGTAATTTGCCTTTGACTTTGTGGTGACCCTCAGTGGTCACCAGCCAGGCTGGAAAAAATAAAAATAAAAATAAAAATAAAAATGTGTAACTATGTGCAGTAATGGATATTAACTAGACTTACTGTAGTGATCATATTCCAAAATATATTATACATATATTGACTCATTATGTTATACACCTAAAACTAATAAAATGTTATGTCAGTTATATCACAATAAAAAACTAATGATTTCTATTTGTTTACCTTGACTTCAAGAAAGTGTAGCTGCCTCATATTGTTTTAATGAGACAAATGTTACAAAATTTCATTTGAATAAAGAGATCATTGTTGCCTGGCTGGTGTGGCTCAGTGGTTGAACGTCGACCCATACACAAAGAGGTCGCTGGTTCGATTCCTGGTCAGGGCACATGCCCAGGTTGTGGGCCCAGTCCCCAGTGGAGTCATGCAGGAGGCGGCCAATCAATGTTCTCTCTCATTGATGTTTCTCTCTCTCTCTCTCTCCTTCTCCCTTCCTCTCTCTCTAAAATCAACAAAAAAATTTAAAAACAGAGATCATTGTTATATTCACTTAACAATATAACAGCCCCTTAACTCTCCGATATTTTGATAACTGATGTTAATTCATTGACATAGACAATTGGGTTAAGTTTTCTCACTCTAATGCAGTCTCTGAAATAGAACTCACTAGAGAGCTGTCTTTGGATTCAGTAAAATTATTCGGATCTATAGAGTCCATCTCCTGGGTTTTTCCAGTTTCTTCAAGCAGCACCATCTGCATTAGATTTCGCTAAGTCTACATTCTATATGGTGAAAAGTTTAGTGCTACTAGATAACCACATAGATAATCTATACTAATTTTCTACACAAGGTTTTAGTGAATAATATTTCTACAATATTATTCTAAAATATTATTTATTTTACTGAATCTTTGCTACACAACTCAGATTTCAGATAACTATATTGTCTCATCTGGTTTTAATAAGGCAATATTGTTTATAGGACAGCATGCATATGTCCACCCCAATAAGGATTTTAACCAGCCTCGTATATGTGTTAAGGGGTGAGGGGTAGGGAGAAACACACTAGGTACAGATTTTTCACTTTATTAATAAAACATTTACTAAATACCTTCTGGGTAAAATATAGAGAGGGCTATTCTACCAAAATTTAGGATGGCGATATTGAAGTACAGAAAAAATTTTAAATAATTGAAAAGAAACCAAACTTGAAAGATAATCAAATAATAAGCCTCCAGGAAAGCTTTTTCTCCATTCAGTCAGGAAGGACATACTCAGAGCTTGCTTAAGAGAGAAGAAGGAGCTATTAGAACAGTAAGAATTGTTGATATGAAAGATTATAAGAATGGTGTTAAGGGAGTAAATCAGGCAAGGAAGATAAAGCACAAGTGTTCTTAAGGGAGAGAGAAATTGAAAATGCTTGCAAAAAGAGAGAAAGGTAATGAGCTAGGGAACTTCAGACATCCCCGAGGTTACACATTAAAGAAAAAGATATTTATGTCCAGGTCTATCTCTGCCACTAGATTTTTAGCTCCTTAAAGCAAGATGTCATACCTTATTCATACTTGTGTCCCCCAGAGCAACTAGCTAAGTTCCTTGTTCATAGAAGGTACTCAATGAGTATTGAGTTGAACCTCAATCAAGGCTACGTGTACTATACCAGCAGGCTATGAAACACAGTGATAGGAACAAAACAAGACAAATCTCAGTAAGTATATACTGGCTAATTTATTCATTCTACAAATTCTTAGTGAGCACTGTGTGCTAGGAAGGCTCTGAGGAGACAGCAATGAATCATGTGTGGTAGGATTCTGTTTTTCTTTACAAAAAGATAATGCAGTTCTTCCAAGTTTGGCATTAGGGAAATTTCTTGATAATCAGAAGATAGTTGAACCACATGGCCCTGCCTTTCCTCCATGGCTTTCCCTAGCCATTGGGATCTTTACATTTAAACTGACTGACATTGAAACAAACATACTGGGGTGGGGGTGGGGGGTGCAGTTGGAGGAGGTACAGATCCTCCTTTTGGCACTGCCCTTGCTTCCTGTAATACAGCTAAAATAGTTTATTTAATATTGGGGGATAACTAAAGGTAAATAAACCTAAATAATAGCATGCATTTGGATAATCTGGGTTGAAGTTATACTTTGTCTCCAAAGCTCATGTGCTGGAGGGGAAAAAAACAAAAACCAAAGAGATCTTGTCTATGTCCTTCCTTCCTGGCTCCCCATTTGCTACCATATGGTGGATCATGGGAGTCATCTAGTCATCTTTAATAGTCATTATTCAAGAGTACATTTTCAAACATTCTGACTTGATCTTTGAAGATCAAATCTCATTTTATATGTATCTTGAATCCACCCACTCAGTAAAACTTTCTTGTCTGAGGGCTAGCCTCTTTCCTTGGCAATTATCAACAACAAAGACCTAGTCCTTTAGACTGCATAAGCTGAATGTTCTTTGAAGACATACACACATATAGTAACAGAATAGGTGAGAAAGTTAGTCTATACCATGACGGTACTATACTCCCTAGTTTCTTTTCATTCCTCATAAGGGAAATGGGCTCTGTATCTATTACAATAATCAGAATAACATAAGACAAAGTTTGTTAATTTGTATCCAGCTATCCCACCAAACTCCATATACATGTCATAAAGGGGGGGAAAAACCCCCTATATATACACAAGTTCAAAATTTGAATCTTCAACACTTTGGCTCAAAGCTCTCTGTGAAGGAAATGGGGTCGTGGGGAAAACAGAGTAGGAAGAGAAGCTACTCTCTTCAAATGTCTCCTATGTGCTAGTTCTAGCAACACTCACAAATATCTCATTGGGTCTTAACAACCCTTTGAATTCAGCTCATTTTATAGATGTGGAAACAAAACACAAAAGATCAAGTGGGGAAATCTGTTCATGTTTAGCTTATAATTATTGTACTGAATTAGATTGAACTCAGCTTAATGCAGTCACTCAATAGATATTTACTGTGAATTTATTATGTAAAAGCATTACAATATATCATAGAGGAAACAAATTACTTCCACTCTAGTAATGAAGAAAAAACATATTCCAATAATGAGGAGGTCTTTCATATCTACTAAAATAATATTTTCAGATGACAAGAGTAGGGGTGAAGGCAACCACCCAGTGGTTTAAAAAGTGAATGTCTGGTGAGGAAGAAGAGGTAATAAACATGTAATAGTATACTCCCTGAACATGTTAGTTCAGGTTAAAAATTCTCAAGCTCCTTTAAAAATTGAATTTGCTCAGTTATATTGAGTCATTCATTCAGAAATAGCCTGAGGGCTGGGACATTAATTAGAACCAACTGCAGCAGATCCAAACCTAACACAGATCTCCACTTTAAAAAGCAGGGGGAGGAGGGTGTGGGTAACAGCCTCCTGTTTCTAGAAAAGAATTGTTTCAGAAAGATCAAAAGAAAAGGCAACGATGAATGGAAGCAGCATCAGAAGGTAGGAAAAGAATCAAACAGAAAGAGAATAACTACTCTAAGAAGTAATAAAAACTTTATCTGTCAATATTGTTCTGGCTAAGCACATGGACTTAAACATCAATAAGACCTGGCTTTGGATCCTGATTCCCTTGAAGAAAACCATTTGACATCTTTGAACCTCAGGTTTCTCATCTGTAAAATGGGGGAAAATAATAATAATAATACTTACCTTTGGATGGTTATTGTAAAGGTTAAATAAGAAAATACAATAAAATGTCATTGGGACATTGAGAGCTCTTAGTAAAGTGGTTCCTATTATGATTATTAAGTGATTTAAGGAGACTGTATCCTTGAATTTAGTGAATAGTTTAGTGAACCCACTAGTGCCATATTAATTCAATGAAATGCTAAGCAATCTTTAAAATGTATTTTACAACAGTAGTTCTTAACTGTTCCCTGCTCATGGATGGGGGTGCATTTTGAAAGTTTGTAGGGAAGGTTTTTGGACATCACAGTCATTCAAAGAGTGGGAAGTGATACTTGAGATTAGTGGACAGAGGTTGGGGATGCTAGATATTATAGAATGCTCAGGAAAGTTCTGAACATAAAAGAATGCATACCCATGCTTTCTACATGATTTTCAAGTGTCCCTCTACACATTCATATAGTTTTACCTACATGAATGTCTAGAAAACCTGTGTAAAATGATCTGAACCTAGACTTCAACTCCATTTTACTTAAAACACAATTTTTTTCATGGTTTTAATACGAATTTCCTAGGAATACAGCTATTACATAAATAGAGAAAAAAAAATTTTTGTTTTGCTTGGAATTTTACTAAAAGTAGTTCACCATTTTGGTAAAATCATGTGACTCATGACAATGTCACTTCTATGACAAAGCAACACATCTGTAAATAGGTCTGCTTTTGTAGACATGGCATTTGCATTAAAGTTACAAGCACCTAACTTCTTCATCCTATCCTCTAGTAAAGTCATGCCTGAGCATATCATATATTATTTCATTATAAATTGTTTTGCTTTTAATGATTCTATATACTATAGCTAAGGCATTATATTGCTTTTTAATAAGTGTTTATATACATACAATATATTATCTATGCATTTCATGTCAGGATAATAAAGAAGGCATTACAAAATATTTGCTATAAAGGGGAGTGTTGGGTCTGATGGGCTTGAAAACATGCTCTAGAATTATATATAATATCATGAAAATATATTAACAATATAAGGTCAAGTGGAAAAAGTAAATTTCAAGAATTATCTATTGATCTCATTTTTATAAATATAAAGAAAAACCTCAAGAACTCACACTCTTTCCCCTGTAATATCTTATGGGATTGCAGTAACCCAACTTAAGAAGCCTCTTCTTATGTGCTCTATAGTTCTATGGCTTTTTGTTCAAAGAATTTGTGTGTTTTATTTCAGTTGGAGAATTATAGAAGTGTATTGTTTGAATTCCCAGGAATCAGATGAGAAATGAAATATGGATTCTCCTCTTGGCTTTATTATTTAAGCCAAGTCATTTTATTTATTTTAAGGGTCTATTTCTTTATCCAAAAAACCTGAAGCTTAACACACATTTTCATTAACTCAAGATTTACAGCTTTCTGGTTCTCTGATTCTAAAGCGAGACTTTGCTGATTATAGGTTCAGGTGATGCTTCCCCAAGCATGCTTCATAGAGCACTGATATGATAGGACATTTATGGGTGTAAGGAAAATAGGGTTTTGTGGTCAATGTATCTGAGAAAAGACTGGGTTAAGTTAAACATGTTTCTTTAGGTAAGACATTTCAATTTCCTTGCTAAGCTTAAGAATATTGTGAGTTTTCAAGAGAAGTACAGTGGATAGCATTTCCTGTATGTATTTGATCACAGAATCTTCCCTCTCCCTATAACTGAAAACTTCACGGAAATAGCTGTCTGCATGGCAGGTGTTGGGACACACTAATTTAAGATGATATACATTTACTACACTGTTTTAGAACAGCTTTTTTTTTTCAAAGGATTGAATCCCCAGGCTTAGTTTTCAGACATTATAACAAGCAATGGGGACAACAGTTCTGTGTAGTGATTCTCTTGAATTACCTTATGCAATGGAATCCTAACTTTTAAGTTCAGATTGACAGAAAGAAGGAACTGAAAGGTTAACAAAAGAACACACATTAACATGTGTAATGAACATGGGTCATTTTAGAACTAAAGAATGAAAGAGAGGTTCTCTTCACAACAAAAGATTGCTCTGTTTTAAAAATTCTGTCCAAAAACACCATGTTTGGTTGGTCTATTCAATTAAAATAGTTAAATCTGAAATGTGTTTTTATTTTTGCCTGCCTGTGTTTTTTACAATACAAATTCATTAGTAATGGGCTATTCAGAATAAAAACAACAAAATATATAACCTTCAAGGAAATGACAATTTCCCTGTGATTTACCAGGCTGTATATTAGGAAGGGTATGTGACAAAAGCCAAGTTTTGCCAGGTCTTAATTCTATGAGTGAGTGCTGAACCTCCAGTGTCCTGCAAAATGCTTCCACCCCACACCACTCCTATTTCCTTAGAAAACCAGCACAGTATAGATACAGAAGGAATGAATGTAATATTACATATGGAAAATAAATAGGAAGAAATTAGATGACTCGAAATATTAGAAATATTGTGTTTTCTTGATTATTTTGTGGGCTTATGCCACCAATGTAGATACACTAAATAAAAATAAAGTACAGTATAATTCTAGAAAGAACAAAAATAACATTATTCCTGTTGTAGAAAAGAGCATAATTTCTTTAACTACTGATTATTTTAAAGGTCAGCTGATAGAAGTTCACCAAATTTGTTTTGTGTGGGTGTATCAGCAGTTGGTATTAGGTTTTTTTTTTTTTAAGTGAATATTTGACATTTAAAGAGTTATTTTAGATTATATAAGTCCCACATTTCAAAATGTAAATTATTTAATGAGTGGAATATCTGTAGAAAAAATCTTAATATCTAGTTTATTTGCCTTGCCATACAGTGTGTATATGGGCCAGTTTCCTACACAAAATGGTTTATGAAAACTAATTTTAATAGCAAAATAGGTAAAAGTTAATCTACCATCGAAATAAAAACGAAACAGTCAAATAATGGGTTCCAAAACAAAGTTAAGGCTTAACAACCATATAAAGTCTTTAAGGGCATAAACAATACTGAAGTCTATATTTTACCAAATAGTTATTGTCTTTTTTTTTTTTTTTTATCTTCACCCGAGGACATTTTCCCATTTTTGTTCAGATAGAGTGGGAGGTGGAGAGAGAGAGAGAGAGAGAGAGAGAGAGAGAGAGAGAGAGAGAGAGAGAGAAACATCGACGTGAAAGGGACACATCGAGTGGCTGCCTCCCACACGACCAATGTGGGCCGGGGACAAACTGCAACCGAGATACGTGCTCTTAGCGGGAACCGAACCTGGGTCTCTCTGGACCGCAGGCCCACGCTCTAACCACTGACCCAAACTGGCCAGAGCTAGTTATTAAGTCTTTACATGCACAAGTCATTGAGCTAGATTTCTGGAGAGAAAACTGTTATCATTCTAATCCAGGGTCCAAATTCAGTATCATTTATTGTGAGTCAACCCAATATTATGTGTCTTCTAATGGGAGGCAACATGACATGTAGAAGGTACCTATGATGTATTCTAGCCAAAAATGCTTAATTCGAATCCAACAAACCTTTGGATATAACATCTGGTTTACAGACTACACAGGGGATTGTGGAACAAACCAAGTGATAACACAAGGAAGCAATTAAACAAACCAGAAAATGTGACATTCTCTAGAAAAATTGTTCTGGTTTCTTCAGCAAGTCAGGGTCATAAAATGTATAGTGCTAGATGAAGAGAGACTTAACCATGTTAACTGGATGCAATATTTGGTCCTGAATGGGAAACTGGCTCAGACAAACCAGCTTTAAAGGACATTTTTGTGTCACTAAGGAATTTTTAAAACTATATTCTGCACTAAGTAAAACAAACATTTACTAAAATAGATAGATGGACATCACTGGCTGATAAAAGCAAGTTACAAAATGGCATATACAATATGAGTTCATTTAGTTTAACAAATACACAGAGAGAGAACCAGAAAGATTACACCACTAGGTGTTAAATACAATAGATACATAATGTTTTTATTTTTGCTTGCTTGTAGTTTCTACAGTGTAAATTCATAAATAAAGGGCTATTAAGAACAACAACAAAATATAAGGCCTTCAAGGAAATGACAGTTTCTCTGTGACTTACCAGGCTGTATATTAGCAAGGGTATATGACAAAACCCAAGTTTTGCCAGGTCTTGATTCTACGAGTGAATGCTGAACCTCCAGTCTCTTGCAAATGCTTCCACTCCTATCTCCCTCTTCCTCCATCAGTTACATATTTCTGGGAGTCTTTCACAAGAGTAAACTCTTCTCCTTGTCTCCAAAAGACAGAGAAAAAGACTTCAGCTTCTCTCCATAGGCTAGGAAGTGTTGGATGTAACTCTTTCTCTTTTGGGCCCCTTACTCACTAGCGCCGCAGGAAGGAGGAGTGGCTAACCAGATGGGCTAGAGTTTAACATTTACTACAGCACAATTTACCCATGGGTAGGTTGCTCGGTCTCAAATGCAACTCTGCATGCACTTTATTTTTTCACCCCAGATCAGGTAGACTGTGTATGTAGCTTCAATATGTTAGCTAGATATCGAATATGTTAGCAGAACCTCCTTAGTGCCTCCCACAATGAGGACATGGACTACCATCCTCTCTGTTTGACCTATATAGCTGCCTGTCCACCATTCTCTCTCTTGCTGTTCAAGCTCCTCACATGTGAGGGGATAAGCCAGCCAAAAGCCACCTTCATTTCTGTGGGGAAAAATCCCTCACTTTGACCTCAGTTCAACAGTGTAGCTAGTTTAACAGTCTCTTCAGCATAGCATAGGACATATTTTTAGGGCCTATATACTAAATATCCTTTGTTGACAGGGAAAATTCCATAAAGATGTACTTGGTTTCTGAAAGAAACATAAAAATGCTTCAAATAGAAAATTTAGAGTACATGAAATAACAATTTCTCACAAACTTGACGAAAATTATGGTATAATGCCTGCTTTCAAAATAACATACCAGGTAGTGAAATCTTGATCAAATGTACTATGTCTTTCCACCTCTTTGCTTCTTTAGGCACTCCTATTTCTCTATTGAATGTGCTGATATTTTAATTTAAAAGCATATAATAAAAATAAAAAAAAGAAATCCAAAGGTTGAACATCTATATTTTTTGCAAATTTGGAATTTCATGGAAATTTCTTATCTGAAAAATCATCCCCAGAGCAACTAATTATAAGTTTACCAACAGATTCACATATTAGTGTGAGGCCTGGGATAATGTCATATAATCTTTCTACAATTTCAATCTCTAGCTCATTCTTGCTACATAGAATTTCAGGTTGCCCTGAAAAACAAGAACCAGAAAAACAAAAGCATATCCTTCTTCAGTGCTCGTAGTATGAAAACACGGTGACATTTGTTATTTTTGGTAAAGCAGTGATGTGGGTCAATCCGTGCATTAACATATAATCTTCTCGTATCCACCAAAAGGATTGGTCAGGTAAAAATATTAATTTAATTGATCAATTATAAATCCTGCATATAAAGGAAGGAAGAAAAAAGTAAGGTAGGTGGATAGGTTGTTTCTGGGGAATGGATTAGGTTGTGCCATCAGAAAACAAGGCATTGTAGCTGATAATGAAGAAATTCATTAGAGGAAGAAAGCCAAAAGAGATATACTTCTTTTGACCATTTATGTGTCTTATTGTGATAACATAATTACAAAACTTAGAGTAATATATAACATTTTTGGTTATTTATTATTTCTCATAATATTTTCACTTGAAAACGTTCATCTCCAAGTTGTTTAGGGTATGTAATATCCTGTTTTTGATAGATCAGGAAGCTGAGAAATGAAAATCCTGGCAAATTGTCAAAGGTAGCTAAACTATTTAATGACAGAATTGATCATAGAAAACATAATTTCTGCCTCCTTATCCAGTACAAACAGATCTGTGTATTTCCATAGTTTTTTAGGCTATCGTGACCTGGAGATTATTTGTAAAGAGATTACTTGAATTAAACACATGCTTTGAGTATTTTCTACTTGTGGTGATGTCTTTTCCTCATGTCATTGTATTTTGTTTTTATGATTTTTTTGCTTCTGATAAAATCTTACAGAAAAAAGCACAATAGCTGCTCTTTGAAGGTAGCTTTGAAAAAATTGTAATATTAATATAAATCAGCATAAACCTGTATACTATATTTATTAATTTAGACAAGAAACATTATCTACTATCTACATTGTCAGACTTAACATTTAGTATTTCATTTTTTTTCATGCCAACCCTGCAAGTACATATTATACTTATGTTTCAGATGAAGTGAAGCCATTTGCCTGGAGTCATGTAGTAAGTGGGTGGTAAGTGGCAGAGCCAGAATTTGTATCCAGATGTCTTACTTGAAAAGCCATAGGATTTCTACTACACCAAGTTTGCATGTCAGAGTCCTTTCTCTCAAAGTGCTGTGGGTGCTCAGATGGCCAAGAAGATATATCTGATGGGGAAGGGGATCAAGCCTTCATGGAAGAATGAACATTGGAGCTAGTGCTTGAATGTGCTTGTTTTGATCATGTGGGAATGGAAGGTTAAGTGGAAACCAAAAACAATGTGAACAAAGGTATGGAGAGGGAAAGTCAGTACATGTAGGTAACAAGTTTGGATGAAACCTAGGGTGAAAGAAAAAGAAATGTGCTAAGTTTAGCAAGCTGTTTGAGGTTATAGAGATCCTTGAACAAAAGGCAGTAAGAGCCTTTACTAACTACCATTGGCCTATAAGAGGTATGACTATAACATACACACTCCTAAAATTTCACTGGTATCTGGGTTAGGAGAATAACTCTCTTCTTAAGAGGACGTGTTTTTTTTTCCTTCAATTTATAAAGAGTAAGGAAACTGTTCTACTCAACAACTCAGATTTTAAACGTAGATGGTGTTTGGGATATCTAAAACAAACTCTACTGACCATTCATTAAGATAGATATAAAAATACAGTAGATAGAGACATTAAATATTGGTTTCTAAAAACAGACCATGAAAGTTTTATTGAAAGTGTCTTGCTTTAATTTAGATAAACATAATTATAAGTTTGCTTTGCTGGAGTAAAACTTTTTTTAAAATTTATTTTATTGTTGAGAGTATTACAGATATCCTCCACTTTCCACCCTTTGCCCCCCTCCACCCATCTCCCACTCCACCCCAGGTCTTCACCTCACTATTATCTGTCCATGGACTATGCATATATTCATATAAGCTCTTTGGTTAATCTCTTCGCCCCCTTCCTCCCTTCCCTCTGAGATCTGTCAGTCTGTTTCATGCTTCCATGCCTCTGGACCTGTTTTGTTCATGAGTTAATTTTGTATACTAGATTCCACATATAAGTGAGATCATATGATATTTGTTGTTCTCTGACTGGCTTATTTTGCTTAGCATAATGATCTCCAGGTCCATCCATGCTATATCAAAGGGTAAGAAATCCTTCTTTTTTACAGCCACATCGTGTTCCATTGTGTAAATGTACCACACCTTTTTTATCCACTCAACTACTGATGGGCATTTGCTAGGGTATAACTTTTAGTTAGGAAACTCAATCCAATGGCTTCACTCTATTTCTTTAAACTCATCAGCCATCTGATGTTGAAGTACTGGATCATATCTATGCTGCACCTATACTGAGGCTGCCCAATAGTTTATTTGTGGTGGCAGTGTGTTTAACTAAAACACTATTTTCAGCTTCCCTTTCAGCTGGTTGTGTCCTGTCATTAAGTATTGGCCAGTGAAATCTAAGCAAGTATTTTTTTGTGTGGGCCTTCCAGTTAAGTGCTTAGTGGTAGTGGTCATTTTTCTTCTATCAGGAAAATGGATATGATAGCTGGAATCCATTGGCCATAATATCTCTGTTAACCTCTTTGGTGCATTTGAACAGAATAGAAAGAGCACTCATCCTTGCAGATGGATTAAAAAAAGTTCCTCCTCTGGGCAGATGCAATATATCACACTATGCAGACCCCATTCACTTCTTGATCTGGTGCCTTTGCAGTAAACAAACTGCACAACCATATGAGGTGGCCTGACAGCCATATTGGACTATGAGGCAGGAAAGGAAGCCATGTTCTAAAGATAGCAAAACTAAAGAGAGAGGAGACAGGTCCCTGCTGACCATGAATGTGCCATATCAGCCCTGAATGGACTATTTCCAGACTTCTTTTGTGTGAAGGAGAAAAAAAAGAAATATTTTGTCTGTCACTGTTATTTCTGATTTCTTTTACTAGCAGCTAATTGCTAGTAAATTAAGAACATATGGCATGTTTTGAAAAGTGCTACTATTAATTACTCAATTAAACAAATATTCATTGAGCATTATGTATCAGATACTCTGAGATACGCCAGGGATAAAGATACAGCTTACAATCTAGGATGTGAAAGACAGATGTTTACTTACATAGATAATTATAGTATACTGTTATATGGTTGTTCAGTTTGCATATTGCACAAAGACATGTGGCCAAGAGCTGAGTGGGGGTTGTGCTTTGACAGACTGCATTCATCCAGAGGGGGGCACTTTTCTAGTACATCACCATAAATGGGATGCCCTTTTTCAAAGACTATGATTTGCCCTGGCCGGTTTGGCTCAGTGGTTAGAGCGTTGGCCCACAGACCAGAGTGACCCGGGTTCGGTTCCTGCTAAGGGCATGTACCTCAGTTGCAGTTTGTCCCCGGCCCCAGTTGGGGTTGTGTGGCAACCAGTCAATGTGTCTCTCTCACATCAATGTTTCTCTCTCTCTCTTTCTCCTTCTCTCCCTCCTGCTCTATCTGAAGTAAATGCAAAAGAAAAATAAAATAAAGACTATGATTCAACCAATAATAATGACTTACTGATGTTTATTTAGTTCAGTAATTTCCAAACTTATTTTATAACAGTTAGCCTTCTTTGAAAGAACTCTCCTGTGGAAATCATTCACCTGAATGCTTTGGTTTTAGCGGTCGAATTCAAATTAATTTAGATGTAGAAGAGAATTTACTAGTTAATTTATTTATACTTATTGTAATAGAGGTGGGCACAGTGTGCTAAGGAAATACACAGTAGGTCTTTTAGGGAAGGCTCCACAAAGGAAGTGATGCTTGAGCTAAATCTTGAAGGATGATTTCAAGAAGAGGACAAAATGGGAAAGAGCATACCATGCTGAGGAAAGAGCATGTACAAAGATATCTAAGAGAGCATGTTATGTTTCAGAAATGAGGAGTAGAGAGAAAGGCTGTTAAGTGGCTGCAGGTGGTGATGGTAAGAAAGGCAAATTATTAAAGGACATATATGCTTGTGAAATTAGGTTTTAGTTTATAAATTATGGGAACTCACTGAACGATTTTAAAGAGTAGAGTAATATACATAGAATATGTTTTAGAAGGATGTTGGGATTACACTTTGTAGGAATACATTGATAGACAAAATGCAAGAGTTCAGGCAAGAGGTGACAGGCTAACTTAAGACAGCACTACATTGAAATGGAGAGAATCAATTAATGAAAATATTTAGTAGGTCAAATCGGTAGATTGTGGTGAGGATGGGAGAGAAAATTCTACATTGGGTGATCAGTCAGATGACTGCATGACCATTAGCATGGTCATGAGAGAGAGTTACACAAGGTCAGGAATAGATTGTGGAGGAAAGACAATCAGCTCCGTTTTAGATATACTGATATTGAAATATGTGCAGAATGTCTAGGTGGAGATACCTAGGAGGAAATTGACAATATAGATCTGAATGTGTGGCAAGCGCTCTGAATTGGGAGGGGTAGATTTGGGAGTTATAAGCATAAAGATAGTACAAGTATACCTTGGAGATACTGCGAATTCAGTTCCAGACCACTTCAATAAAGTGAGTATCGCAATAAAGCAAGTTGTAATCTTTTTGTTGGTGGAGGGTCTTTCCTTCAATTTGTATCTGTGAAGTGCAATAAAATGGAGCACAATCAAGTGAGGTATGCCTATAGTTGAAATTTGTATATCTGACCATCTAAGACTCAAAGAGTGTGCTAGGGATCAATATGAAAAACAATGACAGGCTCAAAAAGGAAAAGAGATCTACTATGGCCTCCATGCCGCCAAATATCTTCCCACTAAGCAGCCAATGTCTGAAATTGTCATTGTTGTGATTTATTCCTTTAGGTTAAGGTTGTATCTCTAAGTAATTGCCTCTTAAAAATACCTTTGGGAGAAATTAAATAGACTACATGGTAGTTTAATGAAAAGAACTGAGCTAGGTACCCAGAGATCAATTTCTGACACTGACTTAGCCATTCACTGCCTGGATGATGTCCGGCAAGTCACTTTGCCTTTGGTTCCTCATGTGGAAAATGAGGAAGTAAGACCAGGTGACCTTCAATGTTTGGTAGACTGTGATTCAACCAATATTATGTCTTACTGGAGTTTAGTTCAGTGATTTTTAAACTTATTTAGCAGCAGTTAGCCTTCTTTGAAAGAAGTTTCATGCAGATACACAATGTATTAGGATGTTTGGTTGCAGGGGTCTAACTCAAGTTAGTTTAAATGTAGAAGAGAATTTACTAGTTAATTTACACTGTGTGAAAAGGTGCAGCTAGATCCCATGATGACTGGAACCTGAGACTGGTGCATCACCAGGACTTGCTGTCTACACTTCTCACCTCTGTGTGATGGCTTCATTCTACACAAGGCAGTATGTGGCCACCGACCACTCTCAAGACTTTCTTTTTCCTTCCTTCTTGTCTCAGACCGCCACTATGATGGAATAGCCCTTTTCCCCTTTCTTCCCTGAAATCATTCTGGGGAAGAACTCTTCTTGCTTTGGCTGTGTCATACTACCCACCCTGCAGCCAAGAAGTTGGGGGACTCTCTTGAATTGTAGCAGGCACTAGAATCGTATGTTTATAGTACAGGCAGAAATAGTTTCCCCAAAGAAAAGGAGCATTGTTCACAGAAAAATGAAAGTTACCAGGCAGACAAACAGATGGTCAATATGTGAAACATGAGGTCCCACTTATATGGTCCCCTCTGTGTACCCTAGGTGGCTTCTGAAGCATACCTTTGAAGGCCCCATGAGGATCCTTGGAATATAGTATTAAAATAATTGATTTTACTGATTGGATAGCATGCCAAGTGCCTGCAAGTCCTTGACAAATGGAAGCACTAGATATTTATTCATGATGGTGGTGCATTAACCTAGTAGAAAATTTCTGGAATACAGGGAAGTGCTAGAAAGAGTGGTGCTGATGTTGCTGGAGTTGGGGTGGAGATTCTGAATATTCAGGGATCAATAGACTTGAGACAGAGAGTGTAGAAAGAGTAAGGCACCAAGATGAACTTTGACTACTTTGCCATTTTATCTAGGACAAACATATCATATGGCACACTATTAATAATGGTGGAAAATGTTTAGTGAGATGACCCTTGGTGTCACTCAGTCATTCTAGAGAATGGAACAAAGGGGAGGTTGATGGAAAGAGAGTTGATGGACCTGGAAAGGCACAGAGGCGATAAGCAAAGCCACCTTTCTTGGACAAATATACCCATGGTAGGTGGTACCTCAAAAAATATTAGAGCCCAGCTGGTGTGGCTCAGTGGATTGAGCCATCGTCCCTTGGACTGAGAGGTCCCAGTTTGATTCCCAGTCAGGGCACATACCCAGGTTTTGGGCTCGATCCCCAGTAGTGGGCGTGCAGGAGGTAGCCCATCTATGGTTCTCTCTCACATTGATGTTTCTATCTCTCTCCTTTCCTCTCTCCCTAAAAAAACAATAAAAACATATTTTAAAAATATTAGAAATAAAAATAATAGGGATATAGGGAGAGAGAGAGGAAGAGGAGTAAGATGAGTAAAAAGTGAGAAGATGGAGAGAAGTGTAGTTCAGTAAAAGGTAGAATATAATTTGGAAGCCTTGTCGGGAAGTCTGGGATATAAAAATTCAAGATCATTTTGATTAATACTTATTCAAAAGTTGTACTAATGAATATCACATAAATTAAATTTAATTATTTTACTAATTATGCCTTACTGAGTAATTTAAATGTGACACTTTTCTTGAAAAGTTATGTGGCTACTAATATAAAAGTATATATCAAAATCAGTAAAATAAAATTTTATTTATTTCTTATCAAATAGTAATAATGTTCTTAAATTTTTTTAAATCTTTGCTTTTTGAGCAAGTTTTTCAAAGGAATTTCAGAAAACAGATAAAGGAAGATAATTATAAGGGATCTTATAGATCCAGCTACCTGTGCTACCAACAGAAAAAACATGGGGAGATCAGATTTACAAAGATCAAATATTAATTCCTAATCTGGAAAAGACACAGGTTGCTAGAACATGAAGTACTTTTTTTTTCTAATTCATAAGGAATCAACCAATTCTGTAATAATACAAATAAACATAAGCGTTGTTTCAGAACAAGTTGTACCTACGCAGTCGTGCTATTAAACCAATTTGGTCAAAAAGGCCTTACTTAAGCCAGAAGTCTTCACTTGGATAAACCACTTCTTTAAAGAGATATTTTCTTACTGTGTCCTCATTTTTAATCTTAATTAAAAATTGCAATATCTGCCCTGGCCGGTTTGGCTCAGCGGTAGAGTGTTGGCCTGTGGACCAATGAGTCACGGGTTCGATTCTGACCAAGGGCACATACCTCGGTTGTGGTTGGTCCCTGGCCCTGGTCGGGGTCTGGAGGGAGGCAATCAGTCGATGTGTCCCTCTCACGTCGATGTTTCTTTCTCTCCCTCCCACTCTATCTGAAGATAAATAGAAAAATATCCTCCAGTGAGGATTAAAAAAAAAATTAAAAAACAATTGCAATACCTGACAAACATGAAAAAGTCCTATGAAATATGAAAAGCAGGTTAAAATTTTTTTGCAAATATTGATCTACTATAAAACTGCTTTTAAGAAATGGCTTAAGTGTTACTTTTTTGTTGAATGTCTTTTGAATTGAGTCTTAGGAGAGAGGTTTTGTTTTTACATCAGTGAAGATTTATTTTTTCAGCATTTGTACAGCGCCAAAAACTATTTGAAAATTATTATTTCTCTAATCTCAATCTCACTGCAAATGTGATGTAGTTATAATATGTAAAAGTAGTGCTTTCCTTTTGTTTTTAGTGAGAGTCAATTCATTTGCTATGTATTGCATAGAGAACATCCTTGAGAGTAGAGATTATTTAAATTTAACATGTATTTGGCCTGGCTGGTGTGGCTCGGTGGTTGAGCACTGACCCATACACCAAGAGGTTGCCAGTTCGATTCCCAGTCAGGGCACATGCCCAGGTTGTGGGTCCAATCCCCAGTGGGGTGCATTGATGTTTCTATCTCTCCCTTCCTCTCTCTAAAATCAATAAAGAAAAAAATTTTAAAAACCAATAAATAAATTTAACCTGTATTTGATTGACCTTTTTATAATAAAATCCTTTATTCTTAACTCTGAATGTCACAATTTCAATTATTCAACGGATGGTGACTCATTTAGTATTTAAAACTTAAAGGTCAGCAATGAATATCCCCTATATAAACCTGAGCTTCAGGACCAGCAAATCTCACCATTTGTTAGTACTTAACATCCCACAAAGGCTCTCCCTTCTTTCCTCACCACAGTCACTACTGCTGTAAAACTGGTAGGTATCATACTGTTCAAGTGAAAATGCCACTGCCATCAGCTTTATCCTCCTGGGCATTGTTGTGACTATTAATTTTGTGCTACTTTTCATACTTTCATCTCTGGTTTGTCCTGTGAGAATTTCCTGTTTATGTGTCTGCTTCCCCTATGACTATGAGTTACTTAAGAATAGGGACTACATATGCTTATCTTTGTATCTCTGAGGCTAAATACAATGTCTGGAACATAATATACCATCCATAGATGTTTGTTTATTGTATATGAATGGATAGGAATCTATATAGCTTATAGGTATTTGAAGAAACTTAAATCTGTGAGGATAGTCCATCATCTGACTCATATTTTCCAGCTGTTTATTTCCCTCTTTTCTTCAACATTTGGTAGTATTTCTCCTTGGGAAAGAGTGTTTGTGTGCCAAGGAGAAATGCTGTGGCAAGATGCCGTTGAGGCAGGTTTACTATTCTGGGCTCCTGAAGTGACTTGTTTGGCTTTGTTGCTTACAAAGCCAAAGATAATTATTCATTATATGTCAGCCTAGACTCAAGATAGTTGGGAACGGGTGGGACTTCTTCCAGGATTAAGGCCATTTTGCCGCCTATTACGTATGGGGGTGGTGTTGCTGGGGAGAGAAATGGAAATTTAACACAGGTGAAAAACAAAGCAGCCTGAGGTCTTTTATGCCCTTAAGGGGCTTCTTCAGCTCCTTCACTCACACTTCCTGGTAGCAAAGATGAAAGTGGTGCAATTGTTCTTCTGCAGTGGTGAACTCTTTTAACAACTGATCAGTTCTGTCTAAATGATGATTTGCATTTTTACCGCACCACTTTCCCCAGAAGATGAAGACCTTTTGCATTCAATAATAGGGCCTAAGATTAATTGCAACCCTACTCAACGTGCTTAGTGTGCTAAACAACACCCCTGTAGGGAAAAAAAAAAAAAAAACCCAAACTGAACACTGCTAATATACCCGTGAGCAACACTGGTAAGTACAGAAGCCTGGAGCATGCATTGAGAAATAGATTGTGCAAAATTGCAACAGCAGTATTTTGCCTCTAGAGCTGGTATGATTTGCTTTTGGATTGCTGGTGGTAACAGCTGAATGAAGCTGACCCACAAAAAACAAAATTGAACACTAGAAACTTAAAATGTCAAGATCATATTCATCAAGTAAACATTAATATGTCTAGTTTACAGTTTGATGTTTTCATTCCGCAACCAAAGAAACGAGAATCTAACGCGAGAAGGGAGAAATTAGAACACAAATAGGACGTGATTATCGCAGTCACAGGTTCTTTTATTTACCTTTCTCTGTGCCACCTACAAATATTACACGTAAAAAACAAAACAACACAAAACAAAAACCACTGAAGATGTCAGGAAACATTTCCTTCGGTCCCTTCACCTCACCTGGCTTCTCAGCCACCCAGACCAGCGTTCAGCTTTGCTGTCAGCCTCTGGCGAACGTGCAGCAACAGTGCCGAGCACACGCACGAACACAGGGTGAGGCGATTCGCCAGTCTCTTCCTCCCCCCCGCCCCACCACGCATTTGTAGATGTGGGTTTTTGATACCCTACCAGTCTTTCCAGCTCTGCTCGACACTCAAGCCAAGAAAAGAGAATAAGAAAACGGCAAGAGTAAAGGAGAAAATGGACAAGACCCCTGGCCGCCACCCGCGCACGCGCACAGGACCAAATACGGCGCCCAGGAGGCGGGGCCCAGGCGCGGGCAAGCGAGCTCCGCCTCCTTCCCCTCACCCCACCCCTCCGCTCAGGGGAGTGACTGACTACCGCCAGCCCCTCCACGTCAATCAACCCTTCTTCTCGCACTCTCTGCACCTTGTTATTAATCTCAATACCGATATCGCCCCGACGCCTCTCCCCCGGCCCTCGGGGGTGTGAACGTGTGTGACCCAGAGCGAAGGCACCGAAAGCTGGCGTTTCTGTGTGGCAGCCTCGGCCCCGGCAGCAGCAAGCGCAGCGGCAACCCCCGCAGCGGCGGCAGCCCCAGCGCCAGAAGGCCAAGGCCAAGGCCAGGCTTTGCGCGGCTCTCGCAGTAGTAGCCGCGGCTCGGGCGGCTGCGGGGGCGCAGCTTCCTCCGGCGGGGGCCTTCTCGTCGGCGGCCGCGGGACCTCTCCTGAGCGCCCAGGGTCACCGTCCCCGGAGCCCGGCAGCGCGGCCCTCGTCCCCCTCCCCCCGTCCGTCTCCTCGCTCCCTTCAGCCGCCCTCCTCACCGCCGCCTCTGCCGTTCCTCAGGCGGCCCGGCCCGGCCCGCCCGCCCCGCGTCCCCTCCGGCCGGTGCCTCTCCCCCCCGGCGGGCTGCCTGCATGTCTTTGCTGCCCTCAGCCCCGCCGCCACCGCCGCCACCGCCTCCCCCGCCGCCGCAGCACCAGCACCAGTCTCCCCGCCGCCGCCGCCGCCGCCGCCGCCCGGACCCCGGCGCGCTGAATGCAGGTGAGGAGGGGGCGCAGGCCCTCCGCGAGCCCGGCCCCCGCCCTCTGCGCGCCCGCGAGCCCGGGCCGGGCCCTGCGGCCGCGCAGCTTCCCTTCGGGGCGGGCGGGAGCGAGGCCCGCCCGTGGGTGTTTGTGTTTGCGTCTGCGGCCGTGGCTGTGGAGGGGAAGCATCTGTGGGGGCCTGGTGCGCGCGCGCGCGCGTGTTTGTGTGTGTTTCCTCTGCCGCGGGGAAATGGCTGCTGTGGCTCCTGGGCCAGAGGAAGAGAATGAGGTAGAGTGTTTCGGTGCCTCCGAGTAGGATCGAGAGTGTTGGGAAGAGGAGCGCGTCCCCGGGGAAATGAGGTGGGAGAAAGACCAGTGTGTGTGTGGGTTGCGAGTTGGGACTTTGGCGGGCGGGGAGGCGGCCCCGAGGAGCCACCGCGAGTGGGTGTGTGTGGGGTGTGGGGCTGACCGGGTCTCTGTCAAAGGTTCCGGGTGTGTGGGGGGTGGGGTGGGGGGCGGTGGTCTTCGCTCAGGGCCCAGGACTCTGGGGATCCGTGTGTCCGGGACCCTCAAGTGGCGTGTCCCTCCCCCTTTGTGGCCGAGGCTCGGGAGCCTCGCAGGTGAGAGCTGCCCCCGGGGGGCCGGGCCGGGCCGGGCGAGTGTGTGCGGCTCCCGTCCAGCCGCCGGGCCCGGAGGGCTGCGGGTCGGGGCCGCGCCTCTGTTCTCGCGGCCGCGGCAGGAAGCGCGCCGGCCTGCAGCGCGGCCTAACCGCCTCGGCGCCCGCCCGCTCGCCCGCCTCCCGCGGGCCTCCCGGGACGGCCGGCCGCGCGGGCCCGGAGCGCCGGCTCGGGCCTGGGCAGGTGAGGGTCGGAGGCGGGACGTACTGATTGATGTCGCCTCCGCCGCCTCCGCGTCTCCGGGGGAGAGGCGAAGGCATATTTTCGCGTCGGAACTGCAAGCTCTCCCCATAGCCGGCGGTGGGACCCCAGGGAAAGTGAATCAAAGCAGCAAATCTCGGGAATACGCGGTGTCGAGATCCCTTATTTTCATTCTTTTCTTAAGGCTGTGTGAAGGGACTAAGGATATATTTTCATTTTTCGTATGCATTTTTTTTTTAAGATAAATATTTTCTTGGAGGGGCGGGGGAAGAAATGGAAGGCGGCCTCCCCGTCCTGTGTGGTTGGTGAGCTTGGATCGATTTTGTGCATTTGAAATTGTTTCATCCTGCCTCCTAGGGGGAAAGGCGTGTACGCGCCGCGCTGAGGTCTGTGAGGAAGAGGAAGTTACTGGAGCTGTCATCCTCAACTCCGCCGGCTCTTTAGCTTGGGCTCTTTAGATGGATTTGTGTTCTGGCAGTTTAGCTGAGCCTTTTGTACACATTGGAAGCACAGTACTGCTTTTTAGGAGATACTACCTCATTACCTCTAGTTGTCTTAATTGTCAATCAAGATAGTTGTGCACAAACACACTTTCCCTCACAGTTTCCAGAACCTAGATCCAGCAGCCTCTATTGTCTACTCAGAGTGTCCTCCTGAAAAGCTATTTTGAGAGTAGTCTAAGTAAAACGCATCTCTAAAGAGAAATCTGCCAATAGGTGTACAGTGTATTTCAGAATTAAATGTGAATGATATTTGGATAATTATTTGCTTATTTACTTTATCTACTCCACCCTCTTTCCATCAATATCTAGTTAGCCCGACTAGCTAAAATCCTCAGGGTAAAATCATGATATAGATTCAGCCCTTGCAGGCCATGCTCTTATAATGGCCAGAGATTGGTCCTTTCTGAGCCTGGTCTCACAAAGAAATGTTCCATGATGTTCACTGGGAAATTGGGGTAAGAATGTGTGTGTGTGTGGAGGGGGAGGGGGATATAGAGAGTTGTTTTCTGTAACCACTACTGGAAAAACAACACACACAGTTTAATGGAACAAGTATTTGTTTTACAGACCTCAGAACTCCACCTGTGCCATTTTTCTTAGCTATTTGATCTTAGGCAAGGGAATTAATGTCTATAAACCTCTGTTTTCTCATCTGCAAGAAAGAGAGAATACATTTATAATAAGGTTGTCTGAGGATAGAAGGAAACATATATTTGACACACAGTAGATGCTTAGTTAAATATTAGTTCCTCCCCTTGCAGTCCTGACTGGGCATTGAAAAACCTAAGTACAAATACACATTTAATTACTGAGAGCAATATTATGTAACTAAATTAAAAATCAAGGCAATAGAACATCTCAGAGTCCTTTGATATACATAAGGTATATGTAAACAACTTTTAAAAATGTATTTACAATTATTTTATTTCTAGAAATAAGACTGTCCCTAAAATACTGAGTATACTAGTTTATAGAGACTATATAGTCATACTTAATATTTTTTCATATTTTCAAATGGGCCATTTCTCAGTTTCATTACTCTTTTTCTGAGTTCTTGTTATGTAGCCTTGGGGAAAAAAAATAAGCTGTTTGTAACACATACATGTTCCAGTACAGCCAAGCATTAAAAAGATCAAAGAACTAGATTTTACTTTATCTATATAGGTCCACAAAGTATAAGTGCCACAAAAATTGCTATGTAATTCTTTTAGTTTATGTTGACTGAATCTAGTAAACAAAACCTCTTGGAATATATTCCTGAATGGAAGCAAAAATCCTCTATCAACTTTCAATTGTGTGGAGTAGTAAATGTGCTGTCCATTTAGTTTTAATTGTATTGTGGAAAAAATAATGACATGGAGTTTAAGGCAAAGTCAACAGAGATTAAATATGTGATTTTTTCTTTCTTTATGGTTTTCTTCCTTTTTTGGTGAAGGCAGAGTGAAGAGAATATGGGAGAAGTTTCATTGGTTTAAGTTTGTAATGTCTTTATTTACTAATACCAAGTTAACCAGTTAGGCTTTTAAAAAAAACTAGTAGCACTAAAATTTCAATAAATTTGTGAAGGGTAGTAGGGACAACTTTATTAGAATGCATAATGTCATGGTTTTGTTAAAGTGAGTATATTATGGGTATGTGTACATTTACAACAAATATAATTATCTGCCATATGGTTCTATTTAAAGGAAGAAGTCTTACCTTAAAAATTATAAATGGTAATTTTTAATATTTTAAAAACAATAAAATATAATTTTGCTGCCAACTAGGTATTTGGTAGTTTTCACTAGATAGTATGAATTATAGTATTTTAAAACATTTTATACTTTTTTAATTTGGGAGAATTGAGGAAAAATTTATCTGTATATGGAAATAGATGACACTGAACTGATATATTAAGATATGTGGATAGTGAAATTTATTATTAACTGGAACTGCTTATGGTATTGTTTAAACTAAAGGAATTACATTGCATCAAAATCAAAGTGGCCAATTGTTTAGATTTTAAAATGTAATGTTACTTAAATGGGCTTTTAAACAGTCTTTCCAAAATATCCCTTATAAATATCTTTAATTAGAGGGAATTGAAATACTTAAAAATTTGTGCATGTATTACTTTGGGTAATGCTAATTTAGGTAATAAATACACTCCAGAATTTCAGTGGCTTAATACATCTAAGTTTATATTTTACATAACACTATAGTGCAGGTGCTCCTACTTAGCAGGCTTGCAGCTTTCCTTCATATAGTAATTGAGGGACCCAGACTCCTTATATCTTATAGCTCCACCATTCCCTAAGGCTTCCAAACCCTGCCTGTTACCTACAGACCATTTCTTAAGAATCCCCAGACTTAAAGTGACAAACATCTGCCCACATTTCATTGGTGAGAATTTGTCACAGAGTCTTATTTGAATGCTAGGGGGATGGGAATGTGGTCTCTGGATAGTGGACAGCTTGGGGCTTCTCATAATGTTACTTTAGATGGTAGCATATATTTATGAAATTATGTCTAAAAATGAATTATAATACTTAAAAATTCCTTTCCATCTTCAGAGTAAAATTGGGGTAGGGGGAAGAAAATGGAAGAAATAGAGCCACAGGAGGAGGAGGAGGGAATAGGAGCTTTCTTCTTTGAGGAGTTTGAATGACAAGTGAATTTCAGCTATTTACATGTACAAATAGCTGAGAGAACATTACAATTATATTTAATAATCTTTAGTGGGTTTCTTCTTTACTACCCAGTTATTGATTGCCACTGTGTACTGGGTTTTGGCTGTTTGAGTTGTTTCTCTTTGTGCTTTGAAATCAGTTGACTTTGAATTTTAATTTCTTTAATTTCTGGAGTATAGTTTCATGGGAAACACATTTTTGAATTTTCTTTTTCTGTTGAGATAGAGCATTATAATTATTATTACTTTATATTTTAAAGACATATCATTTAGGTTGACCTTACTATGTTTTATTGTTTGCTGCTGCTGTTTTTGTAATTCTAAAGTCATTGTAGTTGTAAGATATATCAACCCTAACCCCTAAAGAACAATTAAATCATCAAGTAAACAACAAAGGCTTAATTATTAGCGTGTGTTTGTGTTTCATGATGAAAATTCTACAACTTTCTTTAACTGGACTAACATTGAACCTTTAAAACATTAAATGCATTTTTATTTCTGCACAAATTTAATTTTAATTGAATCACAACTTGTTCT
The DNA here is from genome assembly GCA_030848825.1 of Tadarida brasiliensis. NCBI lineage: Eukaryota > Metazoa > Chordata > Mammalia > Chiroptera > Molossidae > Tadarida > Tadarida brasiliensis. The sequence goes on along the minus strand of CM061257.1, from coordinate 54,742,506 downwards.
TTTACTGCCTAGGATACTTATAAAGTGAAACCTCAGCTCTGTAGTACACCTATAGTTTGGTTAGGGATCTGGGGAAATGTATATATATTTCACCAAAGAAAAAGTTTTGAGTAGTCTGGTTAACTTCTCCATGGTGAATATTTCTAATATTTTGTATTTTGAGAATTAAAAACCTTATTCGAGGGCCCATTCTACACTATTAGTATATTCAATTCTAAAGAGAAGTATGAAGGAAGTAGAAGAAACCCTTGTGAAGCTTACACCTTGTGAGTAAGGGAGATAAAACAACTTAGTTATTTCAAAACAAAACAACAAGTGCAAATCACTATAGTATAAGCTGTTTACAGATATTCTAAGAGGGAGTAACAAAATGGAATGATGGATAGGTCAGGGACTACTTAAGAAAAAGTTTTTTGGTAAGAGCTTTTTTGAGATATAATTCACTTACCACAGAAGTAGTGCATTTAAAATATGTAACTCAGTAGTGTTTAAGATCCTCATATTTGTGCAGCCATCACCACATCTTAGAACATTTTTTAATCACCTGAAATATAAATCCTGTATTCTTTAAGAGTTACCCCTCATTCTCCAAAGCCCTTATTTCTGAGCAATCAATGATTTATTTTCTGACTGTATATTTACGTCTTCTGGAGATTTCATACAAATGGAATCTTAATGTAATATGTAGTCTTTTATCACAGGCTTCTTTTACTTATTCTTTTTTCAAGGTTCATTTGTGTTAATGTAGTTCATTCTTTTTATGCCTATATAATATGCCATTGTATGGATATACCACATTTTATCAGCTGATGGACATTTGAGTTGTTTCTACTTATTGAACATTCATGTGTAAGTTTCTGACTGTGTAATTTTCAGTTCTCTTGGGGATATGTTGGATCATATGGTGCCTTGATGTTTAAACTCTTGACAAACTTCCAGACTGTTTTCCAAAGCAGTCTCACCATTTCACAACTCCGCCAACAGTGTGTATAAGGGCTCCAGTTTCTCTGCATCCTTGCCAACATTTGTTATCTGTCTTTTTGGTCATAGCTCTCCTAGTGGGTCTTAAGTAGTATCTCATTGTGATTTGATTTGCATTTCCCTAATGATGCAGAGTGTCTTTTCATTTCCTTATTGGCCATTTGTGTATCTTTTTTGAGAGATGTGTATTCAGATCTTTTGACCATTTTAAAATTGTTTTTTAACTTTTTATGATTGAGTTGTAAGAGTCCTTTGTATATTAATAGATAGAAATCTCTTATCACATATGATTGGCAAATATTTCCCTCAGTTCAGTGAGTTGTCTTTTGACTTTCCTAATAGTGTCCTTTGAAGAACAAAAGTTTTTAATTTTAATGAAGTCTAATTTATTTGTTCTTTTGTTGTTTGTGCTTTTGGTGTCATATTTAAGAAACCCTTTACTAATGATTTACCCTTCTGTTTTGTTCTAAGTGTTTTATAGTTTTAGCTCTTACATTTAGAACTTGAATCTATTTTAAATTAATTTCTATATGTGACCTGACATAGGGAGTCTAATATTATTCCTTTGCATGTGGATATTCATTTTTCCCAGTACCATTTGTTGAAAAGACTGTTCTTTCCCTATAGCATTGTCTTGTCACTCTTGTTGGAAATCAATTAACCATAAATGTGAGGGTTTATTTCTGGACTTTCAATTTTATTTCATTGAACTATATGATTTTCCTTATGCTAGCACTGTCTTGACTACTGTAGTTTTGTAATTGAGAAGTGTGAGTCCTCCAACATTGTTCTTTTTCAAGATTCCATATGAATTTTAGAATTAGTTTGTCAATTTCTGCAAAGAAGTCAGCTGGGATTTTGATAGGAATTATGCTAATCTGTAGATCAATTTAAGGAGCATTGCCATCTTAATATTACATCTTCCTATTCACAAATATGGGATCTTTCCATTTATTTTTACCATTATTTCAACAATATTTTGTAGTTTTCAGAGTATGTTTTACAATTCTTTTGTTGTATTTATTCTTAAATATTTTTATTGTTTTTGATGCTATTATAATTGTTTTCTTAATTTTATTTTTGGGTTCATTGCAAGTGTATAAAAATACAATTGAATTTTGTGTATTGATTTTTTATTTTGCAGGCTTGTTGAACTTGTTCATTAGTTCTAGTGGATTTTTAGTAGATTCTGTATGATTTGCTGTATACCAAGGATCATGTCACCTGTAAATAAATATAGTTTTACTTTTCCAATCTGGATGCATTTTATTTAGTATTCTTGCCTAATTGCCCTGGCTAAAACCTCTAGTACATTGTTGGAAGAAGTGTCCAGAGCAGATAATCTTTGTCTTGTGTTTCTGACCTTGGGGGTGGGGTGGGGAAGAGTCTTCAGTATTCAACTGTTAAGTATGTTAGCTGTGGCGTTTTCATGATGCCTCTTATGTTGAGGAAATTCCCTTCTATTTCTAGTTTGTTGAGTGTTTTATCATGAAGGGGTGTTAGAGTTGAGTTTTGATGAAAGTATGAAATCTGGATTAGAAAAGTGAAGATGCTATGTTCAGTAATGAGTAGCAATAATAATACTTAATTTGTTTGGAAAAGAGGAACTAGCCCCCCTCCCCCCTTTTACCCTTTCTTGGTTCTTCCTCCCCTCCTTCCTCTAATGCTTTTTAATTGTCTTCTCATTGATCTCTACACACATATGGCGGACCCTTAATCCTTTACTGAAGATTTTCTGAATACTTCAGATTTCTTGATCAGTGGAGGAGATTGTTTATTTTGAAAAACCTTAAAAAAAAAAAAAAAACTGTGTGGAGAATTTTGTTCTGATTAGTTTGATAGCTAGGTTGGAAGGGGGAACACACGAACCAGAGAGAATACTAAATAAAAAAAAAATGAAGTGCTAATTTAAAAGAAGGGAACAAATCTTTGTGATATTGAGGGTATGGTTAATGAAGAATTCCATGTTTACTTTGAACCTGCCTGAATTCTGACTTTTTCCCCCAAACATTTCAGCATCAGTGTTTTTGTTTTCGTAAGTTTTCTGAAAAATTCAACAGCTTTCTTCTTAGGAAATTTAGCTTGTACAAGGTAAGGTTTTGTTTCATTTGATGTGGCTATTACCCTTTGTTTAATTTTTGAAACTTTGTGTTTCCATGTAGCTACATTCTGATTAGATATATACTTTTTAAAAATTTTATTTCTGTCTTTCACATTATAAGTCTCAGAAGTGAAATAACTTTGGGTTTAGTTATGAATCTTCCTAGTAAGGCAGAGGTGGAAAGTGGTAATAGAATTTTGTTTTGTATTCTCTTGTGTAGTAGGATTTTTACTCTTCAATAGTTTTTTATTTTTTGGTCATTTTAAAAGTCTCATTACAGATAAAAATTTCTTTCTTTTTTTTTTTTTTCCCAAAGAAATAAGTAGTTTGCTTTGCTGTGTGAGAGACTCGTTCATATTGAATAGACACCTGGTAATTTTAGATTTTCATTTATTAACAATAGAAATCGGTGACACAAAAAAGAAGTCATAACACTTTACCTTTTTTATATTCATCTTTTGCAGAGAACCTCTCTCTCTGTAATGTTACAGTTTAGAATCTTATTTTTCTCTTCTCAAGATACTTAAATTTCCTAAATGAGTAACACAGATCAGAGTTATATAATACCAGCTACAAATACTACTAAGAGAGTAAGACTAAACTTAGTATATACCAACTTTAATGTCTATACAAAGACTTTGTTGGGATCTTTACATATATATTCATTGCTATCTAATTTTAATGTTTATATTTAAACAAAACAAAACCAAAAACCTGACAGGATATGTTCTGTTGTAGGATCATATTTAGTGCACTCTTCAGCATCTATATGTAAATTTATGAAATAATATATTGTGAATTATGTAGAATGATAACCTTGAAACACTAAGAATTTTAATCATCAAAAGCATATCTATCATATTAACAAATATTTATTAAGTGTTTATTAGCTTATAAGCTATTGTATTCAGGATTCTGGGGACTAAAAAGAAGTTCAGAATATGGTCTTTTTTACTAACATTAATTGGACTACTGAGTACTAAGGACTGTGAAAAGCCATGCCCTTTGCTTTAACTATGTAATGTAAATTTGCCTTCCAAGCAAATGGAAAAGACTTAAGAAGTGAGAGAGAGTATGATATCTATGAAGAACTAAAAATTACAGTAATGGCTAGAGAAGAGTGGTGTGAGATGTGGCTGCAGAGGAAGCAAAGGAGAGCTGACCAGCTACACCTACAAGTCATGTAAATGCCTTTGTGTGGGTGTCTGTAGTCACAACTGTTTCCTGTTTGTGTTCAGTAAGAGTTATTAATAACAAAGTCTATGAATACTGCTGAGGGTAGGGTTCTAAGCCCCCAAGACCCACCATTGTGGAGTCTCCTCTAACTCAGTGGGTGCAATCTTATGGACCTACTAATGTCTGGGTCCAAAAAGAGACAGCTGGAAGACTTCATCTACCTACATCATTTATGAGTGCATCTTTATGTGATAAGGAAGTTCTGTATATTTTTGAAAAATTAACTTTTCATTGTAGAGGAATTTTAGACTTAAAAACAGTTGAAAATACAGAGTAAGAGTTTCCACATACCTCCCATACACTTTCCCCTTTTGTTAACATCTTACCTTAGTATGGTACATTTGTCAACATTGATACATAATTTAAAAAATAAATTTTTCTTTATGAAAATCCTGTAGTTTAGACAGTATGATTCTCATTCTGTATCTGAATAAGAATGTGAGCTTTGGATGCTTTACTCTCTAGCTCTTGGGAAACTCATATAACTTCTCTATGCCTCAGTGTCTTCATTTGTAATAGAGATAATAGTCCTTATCTTACAGGATTGTTATGAGGATTAAATGAAACAATACCTATAAAGTGCTTAGAACAGTATGTGGAACATTGTAGTAAAAAATTAAACTAAAACACTATATATGTTAGCTATTACTGTTTCTTATTAGGAGACATACAAGTTAAGTAAACAATTCTTAAATGTTGGTAAAGCAAATATTTAAAACAGGATGTTTGACTCCAAAATACTCTTATACTACTTACACTTAGAGGGTATTTAACCCTGGGCACATAGGAAACAAGTGAAGGCAGAATATGGTAAGCCACAAAGAACATTAAATGCTGTAATATACAGAGTACATATGGGTTTGTAAACTTACAAGGATGAGTAAAGAGAGGAGGTGTAGAAGTTGATCTCACCTTGATTGTTAGAAGGAAGAAAAGGATCAGTTAGTGGATTATTGCAACGTCCTCCTTGCTTATATCCCAGAATCCATTATTGCTCCTTTTAACTTCTTTTCCTTTGTGTGCATTGTCACCAGAGAATCCATAAAAGTCGTTGGACATTGCTTAAATTCCCTACGTAAAACCCTTCAATGATAAGTTACTATTTTTTAGTTGCCTAAAAGCAGGGGTTGGTAAGTTTTGTTTTTTTTTATATAAATATTTCGACTTTTTGATTATATAAGATCTCTGTCCTATATTCTTTTATGTTTTTCTTGTAGTATTTTTCTTTCTTATTTACAATTTTTAAAAAATTTATTGATTGATTTTAGAAAGAGAGAGAGAAAACATTGATTTGTTGTTCCACTCATTTATGCATTCATTGGTTGATTCTTGAATGTGCCCTGACCAAGAATCCAACCCCCAAACTTGGCATATAGGGTTGACTTTCTAACCAACGGAGCTACCCAGTCAGGGCCTTTGTTTTTTTTGTTTGTATTTTTTTTTTTATTTTTTTATTTTATTAACCTGTTAAGGATGTAAAACCATTAATTGCTGGCAAACCACGCTGTAGTTTGCTGACCTCTGTGCTAGGAGATTTACATGAATTAACTTATTAGAATTTTGGCAATATTGATATTAATTCCTATTTTATAGTTGAGGAAACTGAAGTTTAGAGAGGCAGATTTGTTGAAAGTCATATAGCAAGTAAATGTCAGATCTCGAATTCAGATTTAGGATATTGGAATTCCTAAACCTGTGTACTTTCCAAGATATCCTGCTGCTGCTTATTGCTTTTAGAATAAAATGGAGATTTCATAGCATTATATGTAAAGCTCCTCATGATCATGTCCCTGTGTACCTCTCCAGTTTTATCATTTATTACTCCTCTCTCTTGAACATATTCCCTAGTATAGCTACACTGAGTGACTTATAGCCTGGTCTGTGCTTTATATGTGACTACAATACCTTATATTTTATGACCTCACTGACTTTAATAATTCACCTCTGGTGCTCCCTACTCCGGGAAACCTTGCTGACACTTCCAGTGTTTGCTTTATGCTCTTTCTTTGTACTCCCCTAGCATCCTGTGCATTCCTCTTTCATAACATTTACCACGTTGTCTTGTGTTTACCTGATTTATGTCTCCGCTTTTCCATTAGACTTTGAGTTTTTAAGGGCAGAGATACCTCACCTTTATAACCCAAGTGTTTGATACATAATAGGGGCTTAACCCCTACTATGTACTAAGTGTTTGGTATGTATTATGGGCTTAATAACTGTTTATTAAATGAATGAATGGTCAAATGGCATTGCAAGCAGTAAAAATTACATTAACAAATATGTAGTAGCAGAAAGGCAACAGTCTAGGTTCAAGGATGAGAGGGAAATTGAGTGAATTTCTGGTTAACTTCCAGAGCTTCAGTGGGAACAAGGCTGACAAGGCACATTGGAACATGATTAATATGGAGGGGTTTGAATGCCTGGGTAAGGAATTAAAATTTCTTACTAGGTTCAGCTAGGTTTAACTCTAGAGCAGTGTTTTTTTTTTTTACATAAGTTGAAGTTCTCTTAATACCTGAGTTTTATATTATAATATTGTTTTAGATGATATTTTGTAGGGCTTACCTATATGATAGTTTTAATAGTTACTGTAAACATGTCTCTGCAATCTCATAATTATTGATATTATTTTTGAAGACATTGGGAACATTGAGTGATTTTGAGCATGTTGGTAGTTTGAAAGCAATTATTTAAGATTAATCTGGTTGAGCCCTGGCCGGTTTGGCTCAGCGGTTAGAGCATTGGCCTGTGGTCCAGAGAGACCTGGGTTCGGTTCCCACTAAGGGCACATACCTTGGTTGCAGTTTGTCCCTGGCCCTGGTTGGGGTCGTGTGGCTGGCAACCAGTCGATGTGCTCCTCTCACATCGATGTTTCTCCCTCTCTATTCCTCCCTCTCTCCCTCCCGCTCTAGCTGAAGATAAATGCAAAAATGTCCTCGGGTGAGGATTAAAAAAAAAAAAAGATTAATCTGGTTGAGGTATGTAGAATGAGTTGAAGAGACCAGAATGGAAGGAGGGAGGTTCTTTTTTTTTTAAAGAGGTAGATGAAAACATGAAGTGATAAGTCAAGATACAGAATTGTGTCAATTGAGATAGAAAAGAAAGCTTTTAACTGACATTGCTGATTGAATGTGAAGGAAGAAATCAGAGATGACTGAGAAATCAGAAGGAGACAATTTAGGAAAGAAAATTAGAAATTTTGTATTAGATAAATTGATTAAAATTGGAATGATTTCTATTTTTGCTTGAATTCAGCCTCTAATTACTTATTGCCTGAATAATTAGAATATCCTCATGATTTGATTTCCCTTCCTGCCTTTAATGAATGGGTAGATGTATATGTATGGATTGTCTGGCAGTCTGGAGAAGGCTGTAGAGCCTTTTTAGAATAATGAATTTAAGTTAATGAAGGAAAATAGATGTTACATTGAAATACCAGAATATATAAAAACAAGTTTGTGATATATGTGCCTCTATCAATATATTTAAATAAGATCTAACAGTGAGTCTTAATAACTACTATGATTTTGAAGTAGTGATGCATGTAGATAATATATAGTGAGATATATATATATATGAAGTAGTGATATAGATATTTTGAGATATCTATAACAACTATAATATGATATGAAGATATAATTTGTGTTAGTGACAGAAATCACAGTTACTGTTAATATTATTATGGTAGGTTGTCTACGTCTATTTGAAAGAAGTACTAAATTTTAATTAGAGGTTAGTGAAAATAGTGATGTAATTTTTTTTATACAAATTTATAGATTTTTCTGAGGTTTATGGACCCTAGGTTAAAAAATCTTTGCTTGTATTGTCTCCTGGTTTCAGTCTATTCTGTGTATTTTTGTTATAGTACTCTACTTTTCTTTGCAGATGGTAATTTTTTCATGTTTGTTTTTGGAAATAATATGTGTTCTGTGTAAGAAAACTAAAATGATACTGAAGAGCGTAATTTTCTGGTTGTCATCAAGACTGGTAGTAGTATAATATATATAGTACCATTATCTGTTTCTGGGCGATATGTACTTATTTAACTATATAAACATACATAAATAGAATCACACTGTTTGCTGTTTTTAAACTTGCTTTAAAAAAAAATCCTCACTTGAGGATGTTTAGAGAGAGGAAGGGAGGGAGGGAGGGAGAGAGAAAGAAGAGAGAAGAGAGAAACATTGATGTGAGAGAGAAACATCGATCAGTTGCCTCCTGTTCATGCCCCTACCTGGGATTGAACCCACAACCTAGGTATGTGCCCTGACCAGGAATCTAACCCTAGCCTTTTGGTGTACAGGATGATGCTCCAATCAACTGAGCCACCTGGCTAGGGCTAAACTTGATTTTTTTTTTTTTTTTTATCCTCACCCGAGGACATTTTTCCATTTTTTGTTCAGATAGAGTGGGAGGGAGAGAGAAGGAGAGAGAGAGAGAAACATCGACATGAAAGGGACACATCGAGTGGCTGCCTCCCACACAACCCAACTGGGGCCGGGGTCAAACTGCAACCGAGGTACGTGCTCTTAGCGAGAACTGAACCCAGGTCTCTCCGGACCGCAGGCCAACGCTCTAGCCGCTGAGCCAAACCGGCCAGGGCTAAACTTGATTTTTAAAAATATGTTTTTATTGATTTTTTTAGAGAGGAAGGGAGAGAGAGAGATAGAAACATCGATGTGAGAGAGAGACATCTATCAGTTGCCTCCTGCACGCCCTAACACAAAATTCATCTTTTGAATGTATTTTCTGTATTGTAAATACCACTACTATTCAATTACAGAATATTTCCTCACCCTCAAAAAATACTTCATACCTATTAGCGATTCCTGTTTGCCCAATTTGGCATCTGTTGGCAACCATCATTTTACTTTCTGTTACTGTGGATTTTCTTATTCTAGGCATTCATATAAATGGAATCATACAATATGTGCCCTTTTGTGTCTGGCTTCTTTCACTTAGCACAGTGTTTTGAAGATTATTCCATGTTGTAGTATGTAACACTATTTCATTCCTTTTTGTGGTTGAATGATATGCCATTGTGTGAATATTTCATACTTTGTTCACTTGCTCATCAGCTGATGGATATTTGGGTTGTTTGGCTGCTATAAATAATTTTGCTGTGAACATTCATGTACAAGTTTTTGTGTAGACGTATGTTTTCACTTCTCTGGGGTATATAATTAGGAGTAGAATTACTAAATTATATGGTAATTCTGTGTTTAACTTTGAAAAATTGACAGACTTTTCCACAGTAGCTGCATCATTTTGCATTTTCACACAATATGCTTTTTAATGGCTAAATTGTCATCCATTTTATTGATGTGCTATAATTCAGTGCTCTATTGATTAACAGTTGATTTCCTTAGTTTCAGCAATTGTCAACACTAATGCAATTGAAAAGTATATACACCATTGTACACTTGCTTAGAAATTTTTCTGCACTCCATCATTATGAGATGATTATTTTGCATTATCTTCTAGCAATGTCTGAAATTAAATATGTCATAGTTTAGTAAAAGAGGCTTCAGTTTTTAGTTGGACTTACCCATGTTAAAATTCCATTCCAGTCACTTACTGGCTATGAGGTGTTGGATGTTTCATAACTTCTCTGTACTTGAACTTTCTCATCAGTAAAATGGCAATTACTAATTAGTAGTTTATAATTTTAGAGAAATTAAATGTGATACTGCATGCAAATCATCTAGTACTTTATCTGGTTTCTTCTCTTCCAGTCATAAACTCTCTCTTCCTTCAGCTGACTTAAATCTGATTGAGAAGATGACAGAGGGGAAAGTTTTAAGAAATAGAGGGTGATACTAGTTTTCAAAACCAGAGAATACTGACTGAAAAGGGGTTTGAAAATCAATTTAGCAAGTCAAAGTCATTTATTTTTAATGAGAGCATTTTTTATTAGAGTGATAAAAGGAAGCACATTTTAATAGGATAAGGACTAAATAAAGCCATATAACATGCAGGAAGGATAATATGTGCATATATAACATCATTATTTATAGTATATTTATATATCCATCATTATTTATAGTATATTTGAGAAATAGTTGTAATTCTTTTACTTTTTCTCTCATTGTTAGAAAGTAAGAGGATAGGGATAGCAAAAGTAACACACATATAGAATATTTATATTTTGTGTATAAATTGTACACAAACTTAGGTCATTTTTACTATTATTAATAATGAATTACAGTACTTATAGCACATTTTACAATTCATCATCAACCTAGTCAAGAACTGCTCCAATTGAATTTTATTTTTCCCAGTAGTTCTTTATGGAATTTACACACATTTTTAAAAAATTAAATTACTATTATTTGTAATCAGTGTTATATATCCTTTGTGGAAAACAACTTTAAATACATTTTAGAAAGAGATGGGAGATACATAAATGTTTACAATATAGTCTTTGTTTACATTTTTCTCATCTTTCATATACTATAAAGTTTTTAGGTCAGGGAATGCAGTTCCAACAATGAAAAATAATGGATTTTTGATAAATGCTTACAAATAATTACATTTTCTTTTTCTCTTTTTCTTAAATAACCTCAAAATTAAGTTTTTAAAAATTGTTAATTACAAATGTTTATTTAGCTCTTAAATGAAGAAATAATAAACATGGATTATGTGCAACTTGGTTTTAGGAAATCATGTCAAATTCTATTCCTTGATTCTGGTTATAGTCCTAGTATGTTGTAAGTATACTGTCCTCATTTTGTCAGCCTCAAAACAAGAAGGAAATTCTGTATTGGTTAGCTAAGGAGGAAGGTAAAGAGTTTAAGTAACAAAAAAGGACATTTGTTCCTCTGTGACCTTTGATGAGTTTGGCATTTTGACTGTAGGATTGAAATTCAGAAGAGTTTTATATTTAGTTTGCTTTATTGCTTTTGCAGAGTATCTACCTGCCAGGAAAAAGTAGAAATCCAAGTTAAAGCCTCTGCTACCTTTGTGGGAAATGATGAACAATACTCTTCCTTCTGCTGACAAAATCTGGGTATCTGTATTTTACAATGGTTCGTTTTTGCTTTCACATGGAGCCAGAGTATCCTTTTCCTGGAACCAAGCTTGATTCAAAGCCTTTGTAAGTTCTCTTATTCTTTATCCTTGTAAGCAACTATTTTAGGAACTATTTTAAAGCTGACACCCCTTCCCTTCAAACCTTTTCTGCTCAGTACAAAGTACCACCTTCTTGGCAGTCATTTGTATGAGTAGTGTGGGTACTCTCAGGCATTTATTCATGCCAAAAATTTAAGGATTAGCTCTGTTGTTTAATGCTATCTGCTTTGGATCACTGTGAGTTAGCATTGGCCCTGCCTTTTAAATTCTTTCATAATTAAGTTGCTGGCACCTTAGAACCTTTTCCTGGATGGTGGTTTTCTTTGTGCCTTATCAAGTTTTACCCCAGAGAGGGTTTGGTTACTAAGGTTTTTTTGTTTTACGCCACTGTTTTTAACAGAGCCTTACAGATTTAGATACAGCTTTTCCAAATTCTAAACCTCGGTTCTCAGATAAAGTAAAGCTAGTTTTAACACCTTTTTGTGTATATTTTGCTGTGTACATCTAACACTGAAGCATTGTATTATTTGGTTGTATTATTTGTCCCAAAAATATGGGACAGCTATGGTTACTCAGACTCACAATCAGTCAACTTTTTATTAAAGATTTAACACAGTTACTTTCCAAAAAAATAGAAAAGCTAAAATAATTAGAAAAGCTATTCATTATGAAAATGATTCATTAATTAAGTCCTTAGTTTTTGATATTATCAAGTTCATTTTTCTAGTAATAAAAACCAAACGATTTCTTGAATTAGTGTTTATATTTTCTTGATGCAATACAAGATTTTTAGTTTATACACAGGTGATATTTTGCTTATATAAACAAACTTAAGACATTATATTTGTGAAATATTACTCAATTCTTTGATTGTTATATACCACTTGAGAGGCAGAGCCTGAAATTGGAAGGTAGGAGAAAGAAAGAGATTGAAGTATTTTATTTTGTATGAAGTATTAGAATATAACTTCAGTTTTTTCACATTTAAACATGTTGGACTGAATCCAGTTTTTCTAGTGGATTTGTTACTTTGAGTAATAGAAATTCTCATACTCTTGATATGCTTACTTTTTAACAATGTGGTTTATCTAGATAATCTGTGACCCTTTTACACCTGCCCCTTGCAACTTGTCTCATTTTGTGTCTGAACATATTTACTCTTGAATTTATAGCAGCAGAGGTGTTTTCATTTCTGGTGGGTTTGAGGAAAGACTGTGTTGTGTATTCTTGTTTACTCATCTTTCAGATGGCACAGCCAATTGATCTAGGAGAATGCTTTTCTTTGAGCAGTACTTGTTATTGGTTAGTAATTTTAGGAGAATACTTACAGTAAACTTTCTGATCTCAAATTGTTGACATCCTTGCTTTTATCTTTTCCCTTCTCACTTAACTTTAGTAGGCTGTTTGTAGTGGAAAAGAGGAATTCAAAGGAGAATTTGCAGCAGTTAGATACAGTGACTTTGACGGTCTGTATGTTAGGGAGAATGCTGGAGAATAGACAAATGACTGCATGTTCATCCTTGATCACGCACATGCCAGATGTATTGGATACATCCTTCTTCACTGCATAATAGCATCTTGGGTACATAACAGGGTGGAAACTTTGTTCTCATTCTGTGGCTTTTTTTCTTGCTTACCTGGATATCTTACAGCGGTCCTTTTCAGAGGGATGTGAACTCTGTTGGAGTTAGGCTGACAGAGATTTTGAAAGACAAGAGTACAAATGAAAAAATTCAACAATTTTTCTTATTTTGTTAATGTCTATATTCATGACTGAAGTAGGAAATGAAGAGAGTAACTGCTAGGTGAGAATTCATTAGAGAAATGGGAACATGATTTTCCCTGTGTTATCTCTGAGTTTGTTGAATAGTAAGCTGCACTGTAATGGAGGTTACATTTGTTGTTCCTGTGTCAGAAAAATGAACTGTCTCTGAGTCACTATGTACCCATTCAGGTTACTTGGATTCAGGGTATTAGGGGTATAATATTAGGATTTGGGTATTCTTGGGTCTGTAGACAAACTATCCATATATCCTGCTAGTTTGGGTTGTACTTGCCTTCTTGGGCTTTCTAAGGGGACTACACATATGAAGAAAAATGAGAATTGTGTTATCAACTTATTAATATATAGGACTTGTATTAATCAAGTGTGAACCTTTTACTCCTCATCCCTTACTTCTAGGTAATTTTCTTGAAAGTCAATTTGCCTATGAATCAGTTTGCTGAAATTATCAAAATGGTTTTCTTATACTCAGCACAATTATTTTGAATTTTTTATGTTGTCATGTGTATTGATAGGTCATTCCTTTTTATTGCCGAGTAATGTTTTATTGTTTGTATTTACTACATCTTATTTACCTATTAATCTGTTGTTAAGCATTTGGGCTGTTTCTAGTTTTTGGCTATTACAGATAAAACTAAGAACATTTGGGGTCAATTGAATCTTTGAGGGGTATGTTTTCATTTTTCTCGGGTAAATGTCTAGGAGTAGAATATCTGGGTCATATCATAGTTATGTATTTAACGTTTTAAGAAACTGTGAAACTGTTTTTCAAAGTTTTACTATTTTTCATTCTTATCTGCAGTGTATGAAGGTTCCAGTTATTCCACATTCTTACCTGATCAGTCTTTAAAATTTCTGCAATTGTAGTATGTGTGTAGTGTTATCTTACTGTAGTTTAATTTTCATTTCCTTAATGACTAATGACATTGAGAATCTTATCGTGCTTATTTGCATATATCATTTTTGGTGAAGTATAAAAATGTTTTATTCATTAAAAATTCTTTTTATTGAGTTTTGAGAGTTCTTTGTTTATGCTGCATACACATTCTTGTATGATTTGCAAATATTTTTTTTAGTCTGTGAATTTTTTTTTCTTAATGTCTTTAAAAGAACGAAGTTCTTAATTTTGATGAAGTTAAACTTAGCAATTTTTTTTTTTGTTTAATGCATCATGCTTTTGTTCTGTTATTTTAGATCTTTGTCAAACTCATGATCACTAAGATTTTCTTCTATGTATTCTTCTAGATGTTTTATAATTTTAGCTTTTACATTTGCAGTTTCCTGTGTCTCTAAAATAGAGATAATGGAAACACCTACAACTTAGAGTAGTTGTGATTAATAACTGAATTAATAATACATGTAAATTAATACATGTTACTGATTTTGAGTTAATTTTATATATGGTGTGAGGTAAAGGTTGAGGTTCATTTGTTTGAATATGGCAATCTAATCACTATAGCACTATTTGTTAAAGATTATCCTTAAGCTATTGAATTACCTTGGCATCTCTGTTGAAAATTAATTGATCATATACATATATGTGTGAATTTACTTCTAGACTCTTTGTTCTATTCTCTTGATCTGTTTGTTTATCTTTATGCTAATATCTCATTGCCATGATTAGTGTAGCTTAATAACTCTTGAAATCAGGCTATATAAGTTCTCTAAAAGTTTATATGCAATCATAAAAGACTCCGAATAGCCACAGCAATCTTGAAAAAGAAGAACAAAGTGGGAGAGGTCACAAACCAGATACCAAGTTATACTGCAAAGCAATCGTAATCAAAACATCCTGGTACTGGCACAAGAACAGGCATATAGATCAATGGAACAGAACAGAGAACCCAGAAATCGACCCAACACAGTATGCACAATTACTATTCAACAAAGAAGACAAGAGCATACAATGCAGAAAAGACAGTCTCTTCAATAAATTGTATTGGAAAAATTAGACAGCTACATGTAAAAAAAAATTAAACTGGACCGCCAACTTACACCATACACAAGAATAAACTCAAAATGGATAAAAGACTTAAATGTAACTCGTGAAACTAAAAATCCTAGAAGAAAATGTAGGCAGAAAAATCTCACACATCCTACATAGCAGAATTTTCACTGATACATCGCCTAGGGCAAGAGAAATAAAGGAAAAAAATTAATAATGGGACTGCACCCAACTAAAAAGCTTCTGCACAGTAAAAGAAACTAGCATCAAAATGAAAACGGAACCCACTCTCTGGGAGAACATATTTACCAATAATACATCAGATAAGGGATTAATATCCAAAATATATAGAGTATTCATACAAGTCAACAAAAGGAAGACAATTCAATTAAAAATTGGGCAGAGGACCCGAATAGACACTTCTCCAAAAAGGACATACAGATGGCCAGGAGACATATGAAAAAATGCTCAACATCTCTAATCATCAGAGAGATACAAATTAAAACGACTGTGAGATATCACCTCACACCTACCAGAATGGCAGCCATCAACAAATCCTCAAACAACAAGTGCTGGCAAGGATGTGGAGAAAAGGGTACTCTAGCATACTGTTGGTGAGAATGCAGACTGGTGCAGCCACTATGAAAACAATATGGTATTTCCTCAAAAAATTAAAAATGGAACTGCCATTTGACCCGGTGATTTCACTTCTTTGAATATATCCTAAGAAGCCCAAAACACCAATCAGGAAGAATATATGCACCTCAATGTTCATAAAAGGACTATTTACAATAGCTAAGATCTGGAAACAGCTCAAGTGCCCATCAGTAGATAAGTGGATAAAAAAGCTGTGGTACATTTACACCATGGAATACTATGCAGCTGTAAGAAAGAGAGATGTCTTACCCTTTGGGATGACATGGAGGGACCTGGAGAGTATTATGCTAAGCGAAATAAGCCAGTCAGAGAAAGACAAATACCACATGATCTAACTTATTTATGGAACATCATGAACAAAATAAGCTGTAGACCAAAAGAGATCCAGAGTCATGGAGATAGGGAACAGACTAACAAACCTTAGAGGAATGGGGGATGGGAGGGGTGGGAAGAGATAAATCAAAGAAAGTATATGAATATATGCACAAACAATGGACAGAGACATTAGTTTGGGGAAAGCAGGAGTGGGGAGGAAGCGGGGAGGAGGGGTCAATGGGGGAAAAAGGGGGACATCTGTAATACTTTCAACAACAAAAAGTAATCTAATTTTATTTTTTCCTTTTCAAAGTTGTTTTGTCTATTCTAGGTCCTTTGTATTTTCATATAAATTTTAGAATAAGCTTGTCAATTTCTGTGGAAACTACCTTCTGGGATTTGATTGGGATTACATTGAATCTATAACTCATTTGGGGGAGAATTAACATCTTAACAATGTTGATTCTTCTGTTCTGTGACTATGATATATGTCTCTATTTATTTAGCTCTTTAATTTTGATCATCATTGTGTTATAGTTTTCAGTGTACAGGTCTTGCACATCTTTTTTCATATTAATTCCTAAGAATTGTGTAGTTTTTGATGCCATTATAAATGGTATTTTAAAATTTTTCATTTCTGATTGCTTATTACTTGTATATAGAAATACATTAGATTTTGGGGGTATATTTATCTTGTATTTTGCAACCTTGCTATACTTATTTATTAGATCTACTAGCTTTTGTAGATTCTGTAGGATTTTCTACATATTAATATATACAGTCTTGTGATCTGAGAATAAAGATGGGTTTAGTTCTTCCTTCCAATCTTAATACCTTTTATATATATTTTCTTGTTGGATTGCATGGGCTAGAACCATCAGTGCCTTGCTTTGTTCCTGATCTCAGCAGGAAAGCATTCAGAATTTAACTATTAAATATCATTAGCTATAGATTTTTCATAGATACCGTTTTTTAAGCTGACTGTATTCCCTTTTATTTATTTATTATCATTTCATTTATTAAATTTATTTTTTATTTAAATATAGTTTCTATACAATCTTATACTGGTTATATTAGTTTCAAGTGTACAATATAGTGATTTAACATTTTTATGCCTTACAATGTCATCACCCCACTAATTTTAGTAATCATCTGTCACTGTGTAATCTTATCGACTATATTTTTCCCCCTTTTTACCCAACTCCCAAACCCCTCCCTTCTTGTAACCATCCCTTTGGTCTCTGTTCTGTGAACTTGTTTTTATTTTTTATTTATTTATTTATTGTTTTTACTTAATGACTTTGCGGGGGCGGGCGTTAGAGAGAGAGAGAAAAACATTGATCTGTTGTTCCACTTACTGATACATTCATTGGTTGATTCTTGTATGTACCTTGACCAGGGATTGAACCCACAACTTTGGGGTGTTGGGGTGGCACTGTAACAACTGAGCTGCCTGGCCAGAGTGAGTGAGCTTGTTTTTGTTTTGTGTGTTTTGTTTTTAATTTATTTTTCTGTTTATTTTTTGATTCCACATTTAAGTGAAACTATACAGTATTTGTCTTTCTCTTCCTAACTTATTTCTCTTAGCATGACACCCTCTAGATCAGTGATTCTCAACCTTCCTAATGCCGCGACCCTTTAATACAGTTCCTCATGTTGTTGTGACCCCCAACCATAAAATTATTTTTGTTGTTACTTCATAACTGTAATTTTGCTACTGTTATGAACCGCCATCAGAAATAATGTGTTTTCTGATGGTCTTAGGCGACCCCTGTGAAAGGGTCGTTCGACCCCCAAATGGGTCGCGACCCACAGGTTGAGAACCGCTGCTCTAGATCCATCCATGTTGTTGCAAATGGCAAGATTTCATTATTTTTATTGCTCCATAATATTCCTGTGTGTGTGTGTGTGTGTGTGTGTGTGTGTGTACACATACATACCACATCTTCTTTATTCCTTCATGTATCAGTGAACACCTAGGTTGCTTCCATGGGTGTCCATAGGTTCCATCTTAGCTATTGCAAATAATTCTGCTGTAATGAACATAGGGGTGCATATATCTTTTCAAATTGGTGTTCTTGTTTTCTTTGGATAAATCCTTAGAAGTGGAATTGCTGGGTGGTATGTTTTTTTGTTGTTGTTGTTGTTGTTTTGAGGAATCTCCATATTGTTTTACATATGGGTTGCAGCAGTTTGCAGTCCCACCAACAGTGCACAAGTGTTCCCTTTTCTTCACATCCTTCCCAATGCATGTTATTTGTTGACTTTTTGATAATAGCCATTCTGATTGATGTGAGGTGTTATCTCATTGTGGTATTGATTTGAGTTGAATGGGTTTTATTCTTTTTAAATAGGAATGGCTGTTGGGGTTTTTTCAGATACTTTTTATGCATCTAGTGAGATGATCATGTATATATTTTTAGTTGGATATAGATGGATTACATTGATTGTTTTGAATATTAAGCAACTATGCATTCCTGTGATCACCACTTGATATGATGTATCATCTTTTTTATATATCACCAGATTCGATTTGCTAAAATTTACAAAACATTTCATGGGCTGTCTTTGGTTTTGATATTAGGATCAAGTTTACCTCAACTTTGTGGAAGAGTTTGTATAGGTAAAGGCTAATCAAGGTTGAGAATGAATGGACCATAAACGATCTTTGTTTCCTTCTGTTTCTAAAATTTTATTTCTGTTCTCATATAATAGGATGTGTACATTCTTATAAATGAAGAACAGCTCATTTGTCTTTATTACTTAATAAAGTAGGTGCAGTGGGTAAAGTAAGTTTTGCTAGGTACAGCCCAGAGCAAGTCGATGTTTGATTTGAATTTTTCAGTGAAGCAGAATTGACTTCATGAAGCTGAGAGTCTATAGTAGAGGGGACGGCAAGGTTTTATATACTTACAGTGGTATGCTAGAGTTGACTTAAGCTGGTTTGAAAGTGTCAGGTGTTAATTTTTCAGGAGTTTTGCAAGCCAGTTATTAAATACAACCTATTAAAATTAAATGATCAAAAAAACACATCACTTCCTAATCATTTTATTGTTACCTGAACTGAAATACAGTATAATATAATATTATATTGTGTTACTGGGCATCCTGTTGATAGCTTGAAATCTGCCATTCGTATGGGAGATTTTGTACCACATATGCAGGTAGGAGTATTTGTACCACAGAAATAGGCAAATGCTACAAGTAGAGCTTAATTTGTTGATTGTCTAGTCTTAAGAAAGTGATGGAGGGAATAGTAATGATCTAGATTAAATTTTAGTATGTTCTAAGTCTGTTGTGAATAGCACACACACACACACAAAATTAAGGAAACATTCTTTCGGTATTAGCCATTATCAGCAAAGAAATTGCTGAAGTCATTGACAAACAAGTGAAGTTCTGACATAAGGCTTTGTTGTTCCACTTTTATCTTTTTAATGTAAATGAAATAAATTCCATCATGCATGTTGATACTGCACTCATTTGTTGGTTGCAACCATAAGTTGGCTACAGAAACAAGAGTTCAGCAACAAATCAACTAAAACATTCTGTGAGAGTCAGTTGGCTATATGGAATTTACCATGATAGGTAATGTATCTTTTATTATTATTTGTTAATTTTGTGGCACACACTTTATTTTAGTGAAATTCATAACAAATCGTACATACACAGACTCCCCACACACACTTCTCCACCAGAGAGTTTATGTGTCTTCTGATACAGAGCAATTTCTATAGTTAGTTATATTGGCTGTGTCTTAGTTCTGCCATCCAACACCTAGCAATTGATTGCTGCTGCTTAGCACTCAGGAAAAGGCCCAGAGTTTCTATGAAGTGTCTCTTTGTTCTCCTGTTCTGTCCTCAGACTTTTCCAGGTCCAGCATGTGTGGCAGTATGGTGTATTGGATAAGACTAGAACTGTAAAATCATACTGTCTGGGTTAAATCCCAGCTCTGCCAGCCTCTAGTCGTATAACCAGAGATAAGTTGCCTGTACTTCTCTAAAATAGATAATTAAAGTATCTACAACTTACAATAGTTGTGATTACTAAGTGAATTAATACATATAAAACACTATGGATAATGTTTTCATATGGTTGGTGCTAATCCAATCATAGTTATAACCTGGTATTTGTCTCCACTTGGAAATTGCTGAGATGCTCAGCCTTTGGTGGAATAGCTATCTGCTTCTCTTAGCATTTAGATAGTTGGCCAGGATGTCTTTGGTCAAGAACTTGTGGATATAAAGAACACATAACTTTGACTTACCTCTTTCCCTCTATCATATGATTCTTATCCCAGTAGTACTTGACTTTCTCAGCACTTGTTTAACATATATTAAACTCTGGACTCATGCTTAGGTCATTTTTGTGCAGGAATCCTCAACCTTGGTACCATTGACATTTTGAGCAAGAAATTTTTGTGAGGGTCTGTCTGGAGCATTGTAGGATGTTTAGCAGCATCCATAACCTCTGCTTACTAGATGCAGTTAACACCTTTCCCTCAAGTTGTGACAACTAAAAATCATACCTGGTGGAGAACTACTTTTTTAAAGGGGACTTCAGTGTGTTGTAATGGAAGACTGTGATTTGTTATTTTAGTATTTCTTTGAATAAGCCATGACAGTTTTATTAATCAGTACTTACATTTTAGACTGCTGTTAGTTTTATTTAGTTTATCTTTCTTTTATGTTCACTTTAGTATAGCTACTTGATTTAGTTGTTGCTGCTGGGATTGGTCAATAGAGCATCTTTTATTGGTGACTTCTCAAACTGATGGCTTAAAAAAAATTCTTTCTTGCCCATATAGATGCAATGGATTTAGGCATCTAGGGAACTTTTCAATGGATAACACCCAAACCTAAACTTTTTTTTTTTTCATGTCATTGTACTTTGGTTTCAAAGAAGAGCCAGAGAATCACATATTTCACTGGTGATTTCACTTATGTTCAGAGGTGGTTGGGAAAACAAATATTTTCTACCCCAAGAAAGGAAATTATCGCTTGGAGGTAGTCTCTTGTCCTTAGGCAGTCATAAGTGACCTGTAGGCTCTTCAGGAAAAAAGAAATGGTAACCCATGATACTTTATTTGAATTAAAATTATTGAAAAACTAGAGAACAAATACATTGTAAAGTGTTACCGATAGTAATTTCTTAAAACATGCTTTTGAATATAATCTTTATACTTCAGATATATGTATGTATATTTTCTGGGAAGAATATGGTTTTTAATCCATAAATTAAAAACATCTCTTAGACACGGTTTGCCTTATCAGAATATTTTTATAGTACCAGTTGATTTTTAAAATACTGTTATGTGTACATGAGTGATGTATAGAAGAAAAATATACTATATTTATAGTTTAAATTAATACCCAAGCAAAATCAGTTTACTTTCCTTAATCAAAATATGGAAAATCTTCAGAAAAATATTATGGGTGCAACAGATGAATAAACCTTAGATATATTATATGCCATAGTATACTTCTGTGGTCTTAAACTTATAATAACTAAACATTTCACAAAAATGCTTAAATATATTGCTTTTGATCAAAGAAAATATGAAAGTTTAAATGGACACTAAACTCTTTATATAACTCATTAATTTTGTGACTCTAAGTATTTTTAAATTGCCTTTCTTGGCAGAATTTAATTTATCATTTTCTTAATCTTTTTTGTATTTTATAGTACATGATTGTTATTTATATTGATAATTTTCAGGTATCTGTAAGTAACACATAACTTTCTCAGTATTGATAATGTGCTAGGTTATTATCAGAATATGTCAAATACCTTTAAAATGTTTAATTTAAAATTAAATTTTTAAGTGTAAAATACTACATATCTATTAGAATGGCCAAAAATTCAAAATATCAGCAATACCAAATGCTGGCAAGGATGTAGAGCAGCCGGACTCCTTCATTGCTGGTGGGAATGCAAAATGGTACAGCCACTTTGGAAGACTCTGTCAATTTTTTATAAAACTAAACATATTCTTACCATATGATCCAACCATTAACATTCTCCTTGGTATTTACTCAAATTAATTGAAAACTTATGTCATACAAAAACTTGTACATGGATGCTTATAGCAGTTTTATTCATAATTGCCAAAACTTGGAAGCAACCAAGATGAACTTTGATTTAGCTTAATGCATTTGACATTTATCCATGTTGTACGTATCAGTAGTTCAGTCTTTTTTATTGCTGTATAGTATTTCATTGTATGGCTGTACCATAGTTTATCTAGTCATCAGTCGGAGAACATTTGAATTGTTTCCAGTTTTGGGTGATTATGAATAAAGTTGCTATAAACATTTATGTACAGGTTTGTGTGTGAACCTAAGTTATTATTTTGCTAGGGTAAAGATCTAGAAATAGGATTGTTAGCTTGTATGCATGTATGTTTGACTTTATGAGAAACTACCAAACTGTTTTCCAAAGTGGTGGTACCATTTTGCTTTACCACCAGAAAAATAGGAGGATGTGTGTGTAAACATACACACAAGGATGTTGGGGGGTTGTATGCAATATCCTTGTCAGTCCTAGGTATTATAAGATCACTAGGTGTAAGTTACACAAGGGCAAAGGTGTTGTTCACATTGTTCACTGTTGAAGTCTTAGTGTTTGATATAATATCCGATAGTGTGCCTGCAGTAGATATTTGTTGAATAAATATTAAACTGATCAGAAACATGAAATTCCAAAAGTCTGAATATTATTTTTTTCATAATGATCTGTAACTTTATCATCATAAAACATAGGTTTTGTTTAGAGTGGTGACAAAGCAGGAGATAACATAAAAACTTTGGGGTTCCTTTTGAATGTTTGCATTATTTTAATTTATGGACTTTAGTTGAATATGCCATTGTAGACAAATGCCATCCAGAGGCTCTTGGTATAGAAGTAGAGTGGGAATACTAATGAAATTGTTATTTATCTCAGCATGTTTTCTAAGCTTTTTTGATTGCCATTAATCTTTATTTTTATCAGTGTGATCTTACTATATGCAGTGTGATTTGCTAGGTGCTGGTTTCTTTTTGTTTTTTGTTAATCTTCACCTAAAGATATTTTTTCCATTGATTTTTTTTAGAGTGGAAGGGAGGTGGGGAGAGAGAGAGAGAGGGAGAGAGAAACATTGATGCGAGAGAGAGACATTGATTGGTTGCCTCCTGAACATGCCCTGCAACCAGGAATTGAACCCAAGACCCTTTGGTGCATGGGCTGATGCTCTAAACTACTGAACCACATCAGTCAGGGGAAAGGTGCTGTTTTTCTGTTTTGTTTTGTTTTTTATTTAAATCCTCACCCGAGGATATTTTTACATTTATCTTCAGACAGGTTGAGGGTGGGTAGAGAGAGAGAGACAGACAGACAGACAGACAGACACACACACACATTGACTAGTTGCCACCTGCAAGACCCAAACTGGGACCAGGGACGAACCGCAACCGAGGTACGTGCCCTTGGCCAGAATAGAACCCTGGACTCTTTGGTCCACAGGCCTATGCTCTAACCGCTGAGCCACACCGGCCAGAGCTGGTGCTGTTTTTTTTTAGTTATCAACTGATAAGCTCATTCAGGGAAGGTACGACATTTTATGTGACATTTGTGATGATTGATAGTTGTATATAGTTAAAACTACATATTGATGAGGAAATAGAAACTTCAGCAATCTGCAGTGCAAGCTTATTTTGCTTTATTATAGGAGGTAAACTTAGACATATTTTCTCATAAAGGAAAATGGTTTTAATGGTTAAGACCAAATGGGAAGGATGGATGTTAGTCAAGGTGGGCATAACAAATAATGGGTTCCATAAACTTTGGGAATAAATGTCAATAGAAGACAGATTTATCTGAGAATGTATAAATATATAATGTCATTGACCTCTTGCTCTAAAATGTTAGCAGAAATATCTAATTAAGGCTTAATTTTGTCTTCTGATTTTGAGAACTCTGGCAGCATTTGCATCTCTGCTTAAGATTGCTTTGCTAACTAATGTTGAGATGATCAGTTAATATTTCTATGGAAATAAATCCATGTCTAATAATTTGTATTTTTGGTTTGGATTCATTGAGTTAGAAGTCTGTGATTATGAAACACTCTTTGATGGTTGTAGCGTTCTCTCTTTCTTAGTCTGAATTCAAAATGAAGTAATATGCACTCCTATGTTCATTGTAGCACTATTTGCAATAGCCAAAATATGGAAGCAACCTAAGTGCCCATCAATAGATGAAAAAGTTGTGGTACATATATACAATGGAATATTACTTGACCGTAAAAAAGAATGAAATCTTACCATTTGCAACAATATGGACAGCCTAGAGGGTATTTTGCTAAATGAAATAAGTTAGGGAAGGACAAATACCAAATGATTTCACTTATTGTATAATCTAAAGAACAACATAAACAAACGAACAAAATTGAACAGACTCATAGATATAGAGAACAGACTGCTGGTTGCCAGTAGGGAGGGTGTTGGGGGACTGGATGAAAAAGGTGAAGGGATTAAGAAGTACAAATTGGTAGTTACAAAATAGTCATGGCGATATAAAGTACAGCACAGTGAATATAGTCAATAATACTGTAATAACTATGTATAGTGGGTACTGAAATATTGGGGGAAATACTTTGTCAAGTATATGATTACCTAACCACTGTGGTGTATACTTGAAACTAATAACAAAATAATATTGAATGTAAACTGTAATTAAAAAATAAAAATAGATCCAGCCAGTATGGCTCAGTGGTTGAACGTCGACCCATGCACCAAGAGGTCGCCAGTTCGATTCCCAGTCAGGGCACATGCCCAAGTTGTGGGCCAAATCCCCAGCAGGGGGCATGCAATAAGTGGCCAATAGATGTTCTCTCTCATCGATGTTTCTGTCTCTCTCTACCTCTCCCTTCCTCTCTCTCTAAAATCAATAAAGAAAAAAATACTTAAAAACAATAAAAATAGTAAAATGATGAAATAATATTAATTATGCTGAACTATAGACCGAGATAAAATGACCTTAAATTTAGACAGGGTGCTAAGAGGGAAACTGGTTTAACATTATAAGGACTTCTATCTTTATATTAGCCCCTGCTGTTTTTTTCAGTAAGCTGCTTCAGATAACCAATATTAAAAGTTTAGTTCTAGCCTTTAACTGTTTGCTCTCATTTGGTCCAGATTATTATATTTTTTGGCGGGGGAGGGGGGTAGTTATGTTGCATTATTTTCCTAGCCTCAGATATAAAACCTGAGATTTGAGATTTCTTAACAATAGTATACTTGGGTGTATTTCATATATATTTTGTAATATGATATTCATTGAAATAGCATATTAGGTAGTTATGTTGTATTTTATTTGGGTTTAGAAAACTCCCAATTTAAAATTTTCAGGGCTCCTTCAGTGATGGAAATTAAAACTTATTTAATTTCAGGATAGTTTATGTAGGAACTAAGAAGTAGGAGGTAATCAGGTATTTTGTCCAAGGCTGATGGTTACTCTCAGAAATTTTGCACTAGAATCTACGAGGGCTGTGCAAGTGATAGGTTAAGGTCCAGGAAATGAAGGAGAGTAGATTCAAAGAAGCTTATGTGTTTAGTATTTAGAGAGCTTTGTGGAGTAATTTTCAGGGTGTTGAAATGAGGTCAAAGACTGGGAAGTTTAAAAGGTTGTGTTGACACTATCATATGATCTCACTTTATATGGGGAATCTAATGAAAAAAATCAACTGACGAACAAAATAGAAATAGAGACATGGATACATGGAACAGACTCATAGCTGTCAGAGGGGAGGGGTGCTAGGGGGCTGGATGAAAGAAAGTGAAGGGATTAAGCAAAAAAAAATAAACCAACTCAACATACATATATATAATACATAGACAGTCAATAGCATGGTGATAGCCAGATGGAAAGAAGAGGAGGATGGAGAGTAGATGGAGTTGGGCAAAGTGGGGGAAAATGGGGACGGAAAGAGACTTTGTTTTGCTTGGGGCGATGGGTGCATGATGCAGTGTGCAGATGAAGTTTTGTTGAGTTGTATACTTGAAACCTGTATGGTTTTATGAATCGATGTCACCCCAATAAATTCAGTTTAAAAAACTACAAAAAAGTAAATGGTTGTGTTGAGAAAGGGCTTTTAGTTTATTTTGTTACATGATCAGGATCCCCAGTATAAATTTGGTTAATGTAATGGAAGGATCCTTTGGGAACTGATGTAAGATGTTGTAGAAATTAGAAACTCTTGGGAAAACTAATTAAAAAACTGCCTCTTTCAAATAAACAAACAAAATAGAAACAGACTCATAGATAGAGATCAGACTGGTCGTTCCTCATAGAGGAGATGGGTTGGGGGGATGGGTATAAAAGGTGAAGGGAGTGTAAATTGGTAGTCACAGAATAGTCACGGGGATGTAAAGTACAGCATAGGGAATATAGTCAATAATATTGTAATAACTATGTACCATGCCAGGTGGGTACTTGAAATATTAAGGACCACTTTATAAAGTATACAGTTGTCTAACCCTGTGCTGTATACCTGAAACTAATACAAATAATATTGAATGTAAACTGTAATTCAAAAGTAAAAGAAATTGCCCTGGCCAGTTTGGCTCAGTGGTTAGAGCATTGGCCCATGGACCAAAGAGTTGTGGGTTCGATCTCTGGCCCCAGTTGGGGTCGTGCAGGAGGCAACCGATGGATGTGTCTCTCACATCGATGTTTCTCTCTCTCTCTCTCTCTCTCTCTCTCTCTCTCTCTTTCTCTCTTTCTCTCTTTCTCTCTCTCGACCTCCCTCCCACTCTATCTGAAAAAAATCAATGGAAAAATATCCTCAGGTGAGGATTTTTAAAAAAGTAAAAGAAATAATAATAAAAAAAGAATAATATTTCTCATCCTGGAAAGCATAGGGGAAAGGAAATACTTTGAAGCCCTCCTAGTTATTTAATTATTTTTTTAAAGGTAAGGTAGTATATTTTTATCCAGTAATACTATATATTTTTTTAAATGGTAAAGAAACAAAACCTGCCTTTGTCATCAATTTTAAAAAGAAGATAGGAAACGAAGTAGCTGTTATGCTTTCCAAAATAAAAATTTTCTATTTCTTGGATAAAAAGTGTCTATCACTCGGCATTTAAGCATTGGAATGACCTATATATGAGAAACCACATCATCAGTGTCACATTTAGAGATTTAAATTAGCTTGAATTATTATTTTATATTTTAAGTTATTTTAAAATAGGTTTTTGTGGTATGTCTCCAAGATGGTTGATGCTGAGGAACTGAGAGGGAAAACAAAGCTGAATAGGATTCAATAATACCAATTTTCTAAACTTGAGTTCTCCAGGTTTTTATTAGCACATTTGAAAACCTGTGTTTGGGACAGTAGTGATTGCTGTAACTATAGATTCTACTAAGTTACTTAGTTAATCCAAATGAAAAATGTTTTAGCTTCAATCAGACTATCCAAATCTAGAATCACTTTGAAGAATTAAATAACTTGTATTTAAAAATATTTTCCTTTATTGATTTTTAGAGAGAGAGGAAGGGAGAGAGAGATAGAAACATCGATGAGAGAGAACATCTATTGGCTGCCTTCTGGGGATTGGGCCCACAATCTAGGTATGTGCCCTGACTGGGAATTGAACTGGTGACCTCTTGGTACATGGCTTCACGCTCAACCACTGAGCCATACTGGCTGGGTGTAACTTGTATTTTTATTGGTTCCTAATTAAATCCAAAAGAGACCTCTGACCAGCCCTTATATGACAGTATTAATATTACTTTGGTTTTTACATATTATAGACATTGGTACACATTTAATGGATCTGTTTTTGCAGAAACAGATTTTGTAAATTTTAATGGACTTACAAAGTTGGAAACTTGTGAAATATTTATATAGTAACTATTTTAAGATGAGAATTAGAGGGCTAGAAGAGATTTCGTTAAATATTCAGAGAAATGGAACGTGGATTTATTACCATTTCTTGAGATAAATTTTTAGAAGAGCATTGACTGTTAATTGGCTGTGAGGTGAGAAGGGTGGGTGGAAGGTGGTAGATTTTCAGATTATATTCCATAAATACATATTAAATGCCTGCTATGTGGTAGGAACTGTATATAGATATAAAAAGGATATGCCTTCATACAGAAATAACTCACAGTCCCCTTAAGAAACATACCATCTAGATCATTCAGAACTGCCTGACATCCAGCTGAATGGAAGTCCTACAACTATGAAATTAAAGAAGAAGCCACAAGGAGAGTGGTAGGAGGGGCGGAGGCAGACAGGCTGGTCCCACACCCACATGTGGCAGATAAAAATCAGGAGAGACACCTCGGCTGTGAAGGTCCTCCCTGAGGAGCAAGGGTTCCCTGTCCCACACCAGGCCGCCAGCTCAGGGTTCCAGGCCAGGAAGAGAATCCCCATCATTTTTGGCTGTAAAACCAGTGGGAACTGCGGCTGAGGGAGGCTGAGGCTTCTGGAGCCCCAGGCAGCTCCTTTTAAATGGCCTGCCCACAGACTTACACAAACTTGCTCATTCTGGGTTCCAGCTTGGGGGAGGAAGCTCGAAAGGCACCAGAGACATATGGGGAAGAACTGAGTTGTTTGGCACTGGGATGAGGGCTGGAGAGGCAGCTTTCTCCTGGACAAACGTGTTATTGGAGGCTTTTGTTCCTTTGGTGAGCCCTTCCCCCACGAGGCCTACAGACAGCCACCATATCTGGGACTCCAGCAACCTGGCTCACACTGATTGCCCCACCCTGGTGATACCCTGAGGCCCTGCCCCATCCAACTTTCAGGCCCACCCAAGCTGTTCCCAGTGGCTTTACCAAAGGAATGGCCTGTCTTGGATCCTGCTTCAGATTTCCCTAAATTCTCTCAAACAAGCAGCATCTGGTCTCAGTGAGCCCCATACCTCTCGTTAAGTGGCCCCAGGCCTAGTGCTAGAAGCAGCCAGCCTTGGTTCACAATTTGGATTTGCCTGGGCACCTCCAAGCCCAGCACAAGTAGCAGTCATTTGCAGACTGCTTTGTAGCTTAAGCCTGGTGGCCCCGGGTAGAACACAGGCAGTGGCTGCCCTTGCCCCAGAACCAGCTCACCCAGTGGACAGCTTCAGAACACTGTGAAGCACCACCACCCACTCACCTCCACAAGTGACACACTCAAGGAATGGACTCAGTGGGTACAAGAGCCTTGCTGAAGTAAGTCTTGCTTTGTGTGGTGGGCTCCTGCACAGCTGATCATCCTAACTAGTCAGAGGTTGGTGGATAGTGGGCACAGCCAGTCCTTGCAGCTGATCAGCCTAAGTAAAACCCTCTCATTGATGTGCCAACAGCAGTCAAAACTCAGTTACAACAGAAGGGTGTAAAGTCCACATGAGGGGTGCACTTCGAGGGCCCAGCTGGGAGACCAGGGAGGCTGTGCCACTGGACCCTACAGGACACCTACTACGATAGACCACCCTAGGAAACCCAGGAGACATAGCAGCTCTACCTAATATGTAGAAACAAACACAGGGAGGCAGCCAAAATGAAGAGACAAAGAAACATATCCAAAATGAAAGAACAGAACAAAACTCCAGGAAAAGAAATAAATGAACTTGAGATAAGCAATCTAACAGATGCAGAGTTCAAAACAGTGCTTATAAGAATGCTCAGTGAACTTAGTGAGAACTTCAGTGAACTTAGTGAGGACCTCAAGAGCATAAAAAAGGACCAGTCAGAAATGAAGGAGGCACTAACTGAAATAAAGAATAATTTACAGAGATTCAGTAGTAGAGTAGGTAAAGCCAAGAAGCAAACTATCGATTTGGAATATAAGGAAGCAAAGAACACCTAATCAGAACAGCAAAAAGAAAAAAGAATAAAAAAAAATGAGGATAGTGTAAGGAGCCTCTGAGACAACTTCAGGTGCACCAACATTCACATCATGGGGGTGCCAGAAGGAGAAGAGAGAGAACAAGAAATTGAAAACCTATTTGAAACAATAATGACAGAAAACTTCCCTAACTTGGTGAAGGAAACAGACATACAAGTCCAGGAAGCACAAAGAGTTCCAAACAAGATGAACCCAAAGAGGCCCACACCAAGACACATCATCATCAAAATGCAAAAGGTTCAAAACAAAGAGAGAATCTTAAAAGCAGCAAGAGAAAAGCAGTTAGTTACCTACAAGGGAGCTCCCATAAGACTGTCAGCTGATTTCTCAAAAGAAACTTTGCAGGCCTGAAGAGAGTGGCAAGAAATATTCAGAGTGATGAAAAGCAAGAACCTACAACCAAGATTACTCTATTCTGCAAAGCTATCATTTAGAATTAATGGACATATAGTTTCTCAGACAAGAAAAAGCTAAAGGAGTTCATTACCACCAAACCAGTATTATATGAAATGTTGAAGGGTCTTTTTGAAGAAAAAGATCAAACATATAAACAATAAAATGGCAATAAATACATATCTATTGACAATTGAATCTACAAACAAAATGAACAAGCAGAACAGAAACATTCTCATAGATACAGAGAACATTTTGTTGGTTGCCAGACAGGAGGAGGGTTAGGGGAAAGGGTGAAAAAGGGTGAAGGGATTAAGCAGTACAAATTGGTGGTTAGGCTGACAAACCTCAAAGGGAAGGAGGGTGGGGGTGGGTGGGAAGAAATAAAACAAAGAACTTATATGCATATATGCATAACCAGTGGACACAGACAACAGTCTGGGGAAAAGCAAGAGGGGGGCGGGAACAGGGAGGAGGGGGTTAATAGGGGAAAAAGGAGGAACATCTGTAATATATTCAACAATAAAGATAAGTTTAAAAATTTTAAAAAAAAGAAAGAAAGAAAGAAACATACCATCTGGCCCAGCCGGTGTGAGTCAGTGGTTGGTGTCGAGCCATGCACCAAGAAGTCACTGGTTTGATTCTCAGTAAGGGCACATGCCCAGGTTGTGGGCCAAATCCCCAGTTTGTCATCTGTTTCATACATGCATACTAGAGGAGTTTTATGTCTAGTTAATCATCACTTTTCATTGTTCAGTGATTATTGTGTTAATTACATGAAGACTGTATGATACTCGTTTCAATTAGTGTGGTGATATAACTCATTGTTCAAATTGAGAGTGAAAAGGACTGATATTAATAATTATCTAAGAACAACAGATATAAACCAGGACTGGCCCATGTAAACCAAGATATATGATTATCCTAATTAATAAGCTTTTGATTGCAAGTAACAGAAAACACAACTCAAACTAGTTCAAACAATAAGTGAAATCTGTTGGCTTGCGTATCCAAAAAAACCAGTGTTTGGAAATGATACAGGTATGGATTGCTGAGGAAGTTGGCTTTTCTCTATTTTCTAGACTCCAACTTTTATGGCTGGCTTCCCTTATAGTTGTTGAATGGCTGCCAACAGCAGTTTGGGCTATGTTTTCCTTCATTTATGATCAGGAGAGGGACCTGCTTCTCCCATAAACATATGAGTTTTAAGCCTCATGATTGTTTGATACTTCTGAATTAATCTATGTGACCAGGGGAATGTCATGTGCTGATTATCTTAGATATGGGATATCTGAATATCCCTGAGGCAAGAATGATAGGATTACCCTGATTCTCTTAGACTAGTAAGACTCCATTCAGAAAACTGGTGTAGGATTCAGTCTTTCTTGGAAAGCAGGGCATCTAAATGAAGGGGAATGGGTGGAATGAATGTTTGGGGAGGAAACATAATGTTCACTCTGAAGTCCAGTGTTATTTCTTGTTTGAATTTTTTCCCTCCGTACCTTTTACTGAGTTCCTACCAGAGCCTAGCATACTGCAGCGATATTTTTCTTCTGGTGAGAATTTGTAGTATAAAACGACTTAACCTGGCAAGGACTTTATTTCTGTAAGACTTAGCCTGTCAAGGGCTTTTTTTCCTGTAAGACTAATGATTTTTATTTTTATTTTTTATACAGACTAATAGGGATGCCAAAGGAAAAATATGATCCTCCAGATCCTCGCAAAATTTATACCATCATGTCAGCAGAGGAGGTAGCCAATGGGAAAAAATCTCACTGGGCAGAATTAGAAATCTCGGGTGAGTGGAATCTGAAGCATTTCATTCAGGGTATAATAGCAATAATGAACAAGAGTTGAGTATTCTTATATTTATTTATTTGTTGTACATTTTGAATTAGATGAACTAATCAAGAAAATATAATACACTGAGATACTAATGTTTAATTTATCTGTTTTATCTATAACTAAGTATATTTGTTCATATCCCTTCTTTTGAGATTAGTACCTTGAGCCAGAGTTGGCATCTGGAATTGAAGACATTGGGAGTTCAGTTTCTAAGTAAAATGAGGTTTTTTGATATAATAGATTTTCTTTTCACTGTTATAGAGCAATTATTTTTACAAATTGAAATCTTTGCCATCTCCCAGTCTTGGCAGAGTAGGAAATCTAGAAGCTATCTGTTTATTCCAACAAATGTGATAACTGTTAAATGTCTTTACATAGTTAAAATTTGGTAAAATTGAATATAATTTCCAGAAACTCATACCCCAGTCTAATAGTGAGAAACATGAGACAAACTCAACTGAAGGACTTCTACAAAATACCTAATTAGTAGTCCTCAAAATTGTCAAGGTCAGAAAAACAGGGAAAGACTGAGAAACTGTCATAGACCAGAAGAGACTAAGGAGACAGAATGACTAAATGCAAAATGGTATCTTGAATTGAATCTTGGAACACAAAAGTGTAAAAATGGGTGAAATCAAATTAAATTAGTTAATAATGTATCAATATTAGTTCCTAGTTTTGACAATGTACCATGGTAATATAAGATGCTAATATTAGGGGAAATTGGATGAGGGGGTATACAGGAACTCTGTTACCTTGTTATCTTTTCTGTATATCTAAAATTATTACAAAGTTAAAATTTTATTAAAACTAGAATATGAGTTCTATTTTCTTTAATGCAGTGATTATATATATATATATATATATATATATATATATATATATATATAAAATGTAGTTTTCCCCAGTAGGCTTGGAAGAGTTAAACCCATATCATAGTGTCAATAGAAGAATTACCTGTACATGTAGCTGAAAAGGTAACTGGATGGATAGGTGATAGGTGAACGAATGAGCAAATCCTATTAGTTTAACCTAGGGTTTCTCAAGTTGGCACTGCTTACACTTATGGCCAGATAATCCTTTGTGATTGGGGGCTGTTGTTGTACACTGTAGGATGTTTAGCAGCATTCCTGGCTTCTACCCACTAGATACCAGTAGCATTTCTCTAGTTTTGACAACCAACAATGTCTCCAGATTGCCAAAGTCCCTTGAGGAGCAAAATTGCAACTGATTGAGAACCACTCCATTAAACCCTGGGTAAAACTGAAATATGTCTCTCTTGAAAACTTTGTTTTCCTATGAAAATTCAAAATCCTAGTTGGCATTTTAAGCCTGAGTATAGAGATAGCATGAAAGAACCTGTGGTAGAAAGAACTCTGGACAGAAAATCTAAGTTTGAATTTACTGCTCATTAGCTATATGAAAAGTAACATTTCCCTTTTGAGATTTTGTGCCCTCTACCTTCCACTGCTTTTTAAATCAAAATCAATTGTTTGAAAAATGATATATAATTAAAATACCGTTTTACTTTTGTAGAATTTATAAAATAATCTTCATATAAATTATTAAGATAATACTACATTTTATAGAAGCTGAGGCTAGGTGATTTGCCCAGGCTTATGTGGCTAATAAATGGCAAAAATCAGGAATCTGGACCATGTCTTCTGACTTTCTAGTATGTGTTCCACCATAGCTATAAGATACAGACTGATTTGTAAAACTTAATGTGTGACTATTTCCTTGCGTATGTTTACTTAATGAAAAATATTAAACCAGAGTTAATGTATAATTAACAGAAAGCTAGGGAAGATGTCTCTTTTGGGAGTAAAATGGTTTTCCTGGTGGCTAATCTAAGGTTGGTTTTATATCATAGTAATTACTTTTGTCTATTTAAGTTTGTAGACTAATCCAGACTCTAGATATGGAGAAACCATGCACTGTTAATTTTTATGGAGTATATGAGAAATACTTTTGTTAGGACTGTGACTCAAAAAAAAAAAATTGTGATTGTTCTACCACAAAAGCTCAATTAAGCCCAGGCTTTCTCCTTGAAGACCATATGATCACCCAGATTCCAAGTGTCTTCTCATTATTCCACATCTCATTTAATATATGGAAGGTCTGTGAGAAAGAATGGTTGTCATGTGAAAATGGCCTGAAATTAAAGAAGGGCCAAGTGTGTTTGGAAGCAGTCAAATGGAATTAAATACAAAATTAAAATGTCAAAGATAAAATATCTGTATATATTTTCAGGCTCTTCTACCACTTTTTAGTTCTTGTAGTTTAGTCTTTGTCTTGGGCCTAGAGTTGAATGCTTCAATATTTTGTCTTTTAGGTAGAGTGCGGAGCTTAAGTACATCACTTTGGTCATTGACACACTTGACAGCACTGCATCTAAATGACAATTACCTTAGTCGCATTCCACCTGATATTGCCAAGCTTCATAATCTGGTTTACCTGGATCTGTCATCCAATAAACTCAGAAGTTTACCAGCAGAACTAGGAAACATGGTGTCTCTCAGGTGAGTGAATATTATAGATATGACTCACTCTATGGAAGTCTAAATGTACCAAACAAGAAAATTATGGGATGTTACTTATCTTACAATAGGATTTTCATATATGTTTCCAAGATCAAATGATATAAATTGTCTAAGCACAGTGCTTGAGTTGACCTCCTTGAACGTTTCTTTTCTTTCCTTTACATTTGGAGGTTTCTGGCTAGAAGTGTGCTTGTATTGCCAAGTTCTTTTGACGGACTTGAGGTAGAGTTGGACTGCAACACTAAGTCTGTCTTTAGGCTCAAGTGTATGATCATAAGACTAATCAGAAATAATTGGGAAAATATGTTCTTATTAGTAAAACTTTTAGGAACATATCTCTGTTTTATATCATACTCATATATTACGAGTGATACCTTAAGGAAATCTTAAAACATTATAAATGGATTTATTTCTAGTCCTTCAGGGTTCTTTAAGAATTTCTTAATAGGAGAAAATTTTGTAGAAATCTTAAGACCTTGTATAAATAGTCCCCATACAAACAAAGATTGGTTTTCTGTATTGTTTATATGCTGAGTAGTAATTTAAAAAAAATTTTGTCATATATTTAAAATTAAATATAATTGTTTTAAACTCTTATTTCTTGCCATCCTCTTACTATATGTTTTTGTTTTCTATTTTTAAAAAATAAGTTTTAGTAAAAAATAAGAGAGCTGTTTATTTTTCTATAGTCTGTGCAAAATTTTACAATCATAAACTCAGATGTTATCTATGCTATCATTTATACTATCCTAATGTTTTATTTTTTGATTTTTACTTTAAAATTTCATTTATTGTTTTTTTTAGCGTGAGAGAGAGAGAAAGAAATATTGATTTGTTGTTCCACTTATTTATACATTCATTGGTTGATTCTTATATGTGCCCTGACTGGGGATTGAACCTGCAGCCTTGGCATATTGGGACAACACTCTAACCAACTGAACTACTGGCCAGGGCTTCTATGTTTTATTTTTAATATTTATGTTCTGTGTCAGTGATCGTTCATCATAGTATCTTGATGTGATTGTAGTTGTAATCAGTTATAAAAATTGAGGCAGGTGAGCCCTGGCTAGTGTGGCTCAGTGGCTAGAGCATCCGCCCACACACTTTAGAATCTCAGATTCGATTCCTGGTCAAGGGCACATACCTGGGTTGCAGGTTCAGTCCCCAGCCCCAGTCAGGGGGTGTGTGGGAGGCAATCAATGTGTCTCACATCGATGTTTCTCTCTCTTCCTCTCTCCCTCCCTCCCTCCCTGCCTCCATGGAAAAAATATCCTGGGGTGAAGATTAACCTCCATCCCCCAATTGATACAGGTGATTGGCTATTAACTATAGTTAAATCCTGGACTTTGTAAAAAATTTACTTTTTTCTATGAATTAGACTAGGTTCAAGGATATCTACAGTCTTTGGATACTAAGAATATCTATCACTCTGAGAGAAAAAAGGGGGTTGATTTAGCCTGAAAATGATATACAATTCCTACATCTTTAATAATCTGTTCTAGAGAATGAGTAAGTTACAGAAACACTGTTAACAGTTTATGGCAGTTACACATTTTGTAGTACTTTAATATTACACAACAGTTTTAGATAAGCATATAAAAATATGTCTTGAATGTATACATCACTCATAGTATGTTAGAGGGAAGGATAAGGAAATAATTGTAGATATTAATAAAACTTGATAAATTTAACTAAAACAATATATATCTTTTTTAAAACAGGGAATTGCTTTTAAATAACAATCTGTTACGGGTTTTGCCTTATGAACTTGGTCGGCTCTTCCAGCTACAAACTCTAGGTTTGAAAGGTGAGTGATTTTTTTTTTTTTTTTTTAATGTAGCATTAACATTCAGTATTGAGGTATTCTGAGCCTTTTAAAGGCCATTTAAGTTACAATATAGGTCAGGTTTTAGTGTAATTATGAAAATGTGACTATACTTTCTCTTGAACGAAAACTGGTTCTTTGGTATTGAATTGAGCTTCAGGATTTTAACATGCTGCAATCACTTTAACAGACTTTTGTGGGGGAATGTTTTGTTTTGTTTTTATATTTTACCTTTAATTTTCTCTGAAACTAAAATTTCTTAGAAGAGGCTTTTCAAATTAACAGTAGTATTTTTCTGTTGTCTTTTTTTTTTTTTTTTAAAGAATGACTTAATAGAGTAAACCTTAACCTTAGCTGAAATATCCCATGCCAGGTATTGATAGAGTAGATAAAATAGCATTGACATATTGTGTGATTATAAGAGGGAAAACATTGTAACAGTAAAAATGAACTATACCTAGTAAGTACAATTATTCTAAATAAAATATATTAAACCAAAATGCATGCTCCACTGATAATCTTACCTCAATTAATTTGGGGTGAAAGTCATACTCAATTTATATAAATACTGAAATTTGTATAATTTTCTCTTATGTCATAGCATAAGAGGGGTTTATTTTGAATTCAGAGGACTAAATACAGATGTAGTGTATACATTAAACATTTGATTCTATGCTCTTGAGGAATGAACATTAATCAAAGCCATATAAAGTATAAACTTTTCATGTATTTTGTTTTCCTTCAAAGATTATTTGAGTGTCCATGAACATGTTTTGTTTGCATTCGCTTATGTTATATAATGGAGCATTAAAAATGAAACTTGAGTAAGAGTGAAAAGGAATGCTGACAT
Source organism: Tadarida brasiliensis (assembly GCA_030848825.1). Classification (NCBI taxonomy): domain Eukaryota; kingdom Metazoa; phylum Chordata; class Mammalia; order Chiroptera; family Molossidae; genus Tadarida; species Tadarida brasiliensis. The sequence goes on along the minus strand of CM061257.1, from coordinate 54,705,094 downwards.
TATTGGTTGAAATGACAGAAATGGTAGTAGGCTTCCTTATACAGTTAACCCTTTGTAAATTAGATAATTATATGAATGGTTAAGTCTTAGTTTTTAGTTTCTCTGTAGCATTTTTTAAAAAATTTTTAAAATTAGGTATGAAGTGGAAAAATATTTTCTTGAGAATTAACCTAAGTCATATGAAATTGAACTGTTTCGGGATATTTTACCTAATTCTAAAATATGCTATATTTTACTTTTATAAATATAGTTGAAACAATCATCCATTTAGAGTTGCAGTGGAGGCAGGTCTGTTCCTTACTAAAAATAATTATGGAATGGTTGTCATTTTTATAATCTTAGATTCATGAAATATGAAATTCACACTTTTATACTGATTATAATCAATTATTTTTGTCTCTGAAATAATCATTGTTTCTTTTAACATCAATCAGAACAGCCGTTTTCCTCCTCCTAATATCAATAGAGAACACATCAGTGATAAATGAATAATTTACTGTTGAACCCACTGTACTTACCATTTCTACTGCATTTAACATTCTTGAAAAGGCACATATTACATATCTTACTGTTTCATAACTCTATTCCATGCTATCTCGTATATAGACATATTCCCAGAAAATTTATATTAAGTATCAACTGAATGAATCATTCTGAATATCTGTTATTTTCTTAGTCCTTCATTCTATTTTACTGGTTAAAATGTTTGTCTTCTAAACTACAGTAGCCCTTATTCATGGGGGATACGTTCCAAGACCCCCTCAATGGATGCCTGAAACCAATGATAATACCAAACCCTATATTTTACTGTTTTTTCCTATACATGCATACCTGTGATAAAGTTTAATTTATAAATTGGACAGTAAGAAGTTAACAACTAATAGTAAAATAGAACAACTGTACTGCAATAAAAGTTATGGAATGAAGCACTTTATGGCTTCTCTTGGGTACATCTGAATTGCAAAGAGCACAACTCTTGTGCATTGGGACCATTTTTAAGTAAAATAAGGGTTACTTGAACACAAGCACTATGATACATCTACAGTTGCTACTAACAGGCAAGTAGTGTATACACCTACCTTGGATACACTGGACAAAGGGATGATTCATGATCTGGACAGGATGGCACGAGATTGCATCACACTACTTAGAGAACGGCGTCCAATTTAAAACTTAGGAATTGTTTATTTCTACAATTTTCCATTTCATAATTTTGGACCTTGGTTGACCAGCATGTCACTGAAACTGAAATAAGGGGGGACTACTATACTCTCTTTGTCTGTCCTTTGATCCTAGTGCCTTTAGTCTACTGATTCACAGTTAATAAAATCTCTTCTTAGACCTCTAGTCTTTTAGATGAGGCACCAGCCTGCCTTGCCAACTTTAACTCAGGTTTGTTCATGCCTATAGATAAATTCCTTTTCATTAAAGTTTAGTTTGTTCTATGGTAAATACCTGTATGCAGCCCTTTTCTCTTCTATGAGAGTCTGTTTTTCTGGCAGTGCCACTTTTTGTTCAGGTGATTCAGTATAGAAGAGCAAGGACCTTTTAGAAGTGAAAGAAAACCAGAGCCCTTTCTGCCCCTTTTCAAAAGTTAAAGAAGATAAAAATAGGATTGGTGGTGGTTTTTTTCTTTATTGATTTTAGAGAGAGAGGAAGGGAGAGGGAGAGGAGAGAGAGATAGAAACATCATGAGAGAGAACATCGATTGGCCGCCTCCTGCATGCCCCCCTCTGGGGATTTGGCCCACAACCTGGGCATGTGCCCTTGACCTGGAATCGAACCGACAACCTCCTGGTGCACTGGACAATGCCCAAGCAACTGAGCCACACCAGCCAGGGCTGTTGTGTTGTATTCTGATATATAAATATGCTGTAATGTATTCATTCTGTATACTTAGTTCCCTCTACCCCCCCATTTTTTTTTGCTACTATAAACAATGCAGCCATGAACATTCTTGTGCATGTCTCCTTTTGCGTTCCTAATGATATTATTGGGTTGTAGAGGGCTGTAAATCCATTGCTTTATTAAGTAATGCCATAGTATTTTACAAAGTAGTTGTACTAAAATAAACTCCCAAAAGTAATATAGTTTCCATTTTTCTTTTCAACACTTAATTGTTGTCAGATATAATATTATGCCCATGAAATAGTATCTAGGTATACTTTTAATTTGCATTTTCATATTTGCTAATAATATTGAACATCTTTTCATATATTTATTGGCCATGTTTTTTTTCTGTGACACTGCTATTGATGTATTTTGCTCATTTTCACTTGGAATATTTGTTTTTTTATTGATTTGTAGGAGTTCTTAACTTTTGTCTATTTTTTGTATTATGAATGTCTTCTCCCAGTCTGTAGCTTTTCTTTTTGTTTTCTTTATTGGTATCTTTTAATGGATAAAGTAGATATTTTTATTATAGTTAAATTTTAAAACCTTTCATAGTTAGTGCACATTATGTCTTGTTAAATAAATCCTGCCCTACCCCAGGTCAGAAATACATTTTCCTATATTATCTCATAAAAGTTTTGTAAAGGTTTGTTCTTCATAGTTAATTTTTTCATTCATTTGGAATTGATTTTTAATATGGTATGAATGTTCTAATTTGGGGAGGGATCTAATGTTGTTGTTGTTTTTTTTTCCTCCTTGTGAATAGCTAATTGTCTCAACACTATTTAGTGAAGAATTTTCCCTTTCTCACAAATCAGTAAAGAAACCTCTCATATATCAGCTATGTCGAGGTCTGTTTCTAGGATTCTCTGTATCGCCAGTAGTCAATATATCTAACCCTATACTAATTACTACATCATCATAATTATTATCATGGCTTTATATTAAGACTTGATATCTGGCTTGGGAATTCCCCTTACATGTTTCTTTTGCATTGTCTTGGCACTTTGGGTGTCTTAGATCTTCCTCATACATATGAAACAGCTTGTTACCTTTCATAAAAGCTGTTGTGACTTCAGAATTGCATTGAATGTCTGAATTAATTTAGGAAGAATTTACATCTTAATTATATTGAGTCTTCCTATCTGAATTTGTGCATTCTCTCCATTTATTTAGATCTTATTTAATGTTTTTGAATAAAATTTTATAACTTCCTGCACACTGGTTGAGCATAACTTTTGTTGGCTCTGTTTCTAGGTACTTTGTAAGTTTTTTTCCAATTATAAACTATGTCTTTTTTATTTTAAAAGTTGCCTCTTCTGCTTATTTGCTCTTGTGGTATACAAATAGAATTTTTTGAAAAACTGGTTTTATAGTAAGCCTGTTTGGCTAAATTTTCATTCTTTCTAAAAATTTGTCTGCAAGTTCTTTTAGGTTTTGTATGCAGGTAATAATTTCATCTGCTAATAGTGACAGTTTTGTTTTTTCCTTTCAAATTATTATATATTTCATTTCTTATTTTAATGAATTGACAGAGGTGTTTAGTACAGTGTTGAACAGAAGCATTAATACTGGACATGTTTCTGTTCCCAATTTTAAAAGGAATGCTTTTAATATTTTTCCATTAAGAATGACATTAGCTCTGTATTTTTTATTTAAAAATTTTTTTCGTTTTGGAAGTTTTTTCCTACTTTGTTAATCCTTATTCAGATGCTGACTTTTATTAAATGCTTGCTTTATCTATTGAGATGATTATATTATTATTCTTATTTAATAGGATTTATATTTATAAGAACTATTAAGGCTTTCTAATTGTTAATGAGTCCATTTTGTTGGACTGTATCTGTACTATTGGAATTTGTCAGCTTTTTAACTTTTCAAACTTATTTGTATGAAAATGTTCATAGTATTTTCTTGATACAGTTCTAGACTCTGTTCTGTATATAGCTATATTACCTCCTTTTTATTTTATTTTTTTACTTTTTATTTTTTTATCCTCACCAGAGGACATTTTTGCATTTATCTTCAGATAGAGTGGGAGGGAGGGGGGGGAAGAGAGAGAGAGAGAAACATCGATGTGAGAGAGACACATCGAGTGGTTGCCACCCACACGACCCCAACTGGGGCCGGGGACAAACTGCAACCGAGGTACGTGCCCTTAGCGGGAACTGAACCCAGGACTCTCCGGTCTGCAGGCCGACGCTCTAACCACTGAGCAAAACCGGCCAGGGCCTTCCTTTTTATTTTTAAGATTAGTTATTTGTACCTTTTATTTTTCTTTCTGACAGTCTTCTCAGGGACTTGCCAATTATGTTTTTTTCAGTGACTTAATGTTGGCTTTTATTTAAAAAAAAACTGGTTTGTTTCTGCTTTCCTTTATTTTGTTTTATTTGAATTTATTATGTATTTTTCCTTTTCTCTCTTTTAAGGTGTATATATGGTTTATTGAGATTTATATTTACTACTGTTTTGGCCTAAGTATTTTTAATATAGGTTAACATATCTTCTTTGACTCATCCATTATTTAAAATATTCATACATGTGTGATTTTAAATTTAGCCTTTTTATTGTTAGCTTTAAACTTAATTGCATTACAGGCAGTTAAGGTAGCCTGTATGAACTATTTCTTTGACATGTGTTGATTGTTGCTTTATGGCCTAGTATGTGATCAATTCTTGTAAATATTTTAGTGTATCTAAAAAAATATTGTTTCTCTCACTGTTGGGCACAGGTCTATATATTTTTCCATTAGATCAAATTTGTCGTATGATCCAATTTTCTGTATCTTTAGAAATTTTTGACACTTTTTCTTTGTAATAATTAAGATATTTATGCCAAAGCTTTCAATAAAATAGTGGATTTGTTCATTTCCCTATGTAATTCAGTCAGCTTTTGCTTAGTGTCCTTTGAGATTATTAAGTGTACTAACTATATGTATATATTACTGTATATTGTTTATCTTGCTATACCTGCTGATGAATTAAACCTGATATTAGGTAGTGAGCCTCTTTTTCCCTTGTTGGGCTTTTCGTCTTATAGTCTATATAAATATAATCGCTATACAAGTTTCTTTTGGTTAATATTTGTCTAATATATCTTTTCTTATCTGTTTACTTTCAACCTTTCTGTGTACTTATGCTTAGGTGTATCTTTTACAAAGAACATATATAGCTAGACTTTGTTTTTAATCCAGTCTGACTTTATTTTGTTTTTAATATGTTGGTTCAGACCCAGTCGCCTTCCCTATATTGTAATGATTGATATTTTTTCTCCTATTTTCCCTTTCTAAAAATGGGGTTATTGTCTTTCGTTTATTTCTCAATCTGTATACTTTCTTTTATTAGTTTGGAATTTGTACTTTTTATTTCTAGACTCTTACGTGATGATATTGAAATTTTACCTTGAATATATTTTTGAAAGAAATAAAATTTTTGCAATCTTTTTACTGAGCTGTAATTTACATATAGTGAAATTACCCCTTTGGTGAATATTGACAGATGTATGCAATTGCATAACTACTACCACAATTGAGAAGTAGAACTGTTCTATCACCCCTCAAAATTCTTGTGTTCGTTGAAGTTAGCACCTTTTCCTAATCTCAGCCCTTGACAACTACTTTTCCAGAATGTCATATATATGCTATGTGTAGTCTTTTGAGTCTGGATTCTTTCATTTAGCATAATGCATTGGAAGTTCATTCATGTTTTTGTATATATTGTAGTTAATTTATATTGCCGAGAAGTATTTTATTGTGTGGATGTACCACAGATGTTCACATATCAAAGGGAATTTGGGCTGTTTCCAGTTACAGATGATTAGGAATAAAAGCACTATAAACATTTGAACACACATTTCTGTGTGAAATAATTTTTAGTTTTAAAAAATATTTTTATTGAATTTTAGAGAGAGAAGAAGGTAGAGGGAGATAGAGAGAAACATCAATGTGAAAGCAGAACATTGATTGGCTGCCTCCTGCACACCCCCTACTGGGGATCCAGCCTGCAACCCAGACATGTGCCCTGACCGGGAATCGAACCAGCAACCTTTTGGTGCCCAGGCCAATGCCCAACCAACTGAGCCACAAGAACCAGGGTAGTTTTTATTTTTCTTAAATCAGCTTATGATTTCTGCAAAATATCCTGGTGGAATTTTTATTGATATTGTGTTGAATATGTAGATAATTTGGGGGAGAGTCAGTATGTTAATCTTGAGACTTAATATTGCATCTTCCAATCTATGAGTACAGTATATCACTCCACTTATGCAGGTCTTCTTTATTTCTTTAATATTTTGTAGTTTTCAGCATGTAGGTCTTCAAATATTTTGCTAGATTTATACTTATTTGATATTTTTGATGCTATTGTAAGTGATACTGGTTTTTAAATTCCAATTATTCATTGATAATTGTATAGAATTAAAATGCCATTGATTTTTAAATGAATTGACCTTGTGTCTTGCAACATTAAGTTTATTACTTCTGGGAACTTCAGTTTTAATCTGTGAATGGAAATTATTTCATTTTTTCCTTTCTGATATGTATTCTTTTAATTCCTTATCTCACTGGCTAGGGCAATATTAAACAGAAGTGATGACAGTGCACATACTTGCTTTGTTCTTGATTTTAGAAGGAAGGCACTCAGTCTTTCACCATTAATTTTATCAGTTGCAGTTTTTTTGGTAGATGCTCTTTCAGGTTAAATAAGTTCCTGCTTCACACTTGCTGAATGTTTTTGTCATTTATGCAAGTTGAATTTAGTCAAATTACCTTCTCTTTAAGTGTTGAGATGACCTTTCTTTTATAGTTTGTTTATATGCTGAATTACATTGATGGATTTTCAAATATTAAACCAACCTTCTACTCCTATTTTAAATACTACTTGGTCATTATATAGTCTCTCTTTAATTTACTGTTGGATTTGATTTGCTGATATTTTCTTGAGGATTTATACATTTATGATCATAAGACATATTTTTCTGTAACGTTTCGCTTACAATGTCTTTGGTTTGAGTTCAGGATACTGCTGACCTCATAAAATGAGTTGGATAGTGTTACTAACACTTCTATTTTCTGGAAGAGTTTGCATAACATTTGTATTATTGTGTTTTAAAATGATCTTGGTGGATAGTTTTCTTTTTCTTTCAGCACTTTGAATATGTCATTCTACTGTCTTTTGGCCTCTATGGTTTTCATCTTATTGAGGATTTATACATGATGAGTCACCACTTTCCCATTGCTTTCAAGATTCTCTTTTTGTCTGACTTTCCACAGTTTTATTACAGTTCGTCTAGGTGTGGATCTCTTTCACTTTAACCTACTTGGAATTTGTTCAGCTTTCAGGATGTGTATATTGTTTTTATCAAATTTGGGATGTTTTTGGTTGCTATTTCCTCAAAAAATTTTTTCTGTACTTTTCTTTCTTCCTCTTCTAGGACTCCCATTAGGTTTATGTTGGTACATTTGATATTGTCTGATAGATCTCTGAGCTCTGTTCATTTTTCTTCATTCTTTTTTCTTTCTGTTCCTCAGACTGTATAATCTCACCTGACCCATCTTAAGGTTCACAGATTCTTTTGTTCACCAAATTCTACTCTTTAGCCCTTTTATTGTACTTTTTAATGTCATAATGTTTATTTTGTTCTTTTTTATAATTTATATTTTTAATATTCTCTATTTGGTGAGCCATTATTCTCATACTTTTAATTCTTTAGACATGATTTTCTCTAGCTCTTTGAACATATTAAAATAGTGGATTTTTAAAGTGTTTTCTAGTAAGTTCTTTTTATGGTTTTTATTGTCCTTGGGGACAATTTATATTGATTGTGTTTTTCCCTCTGTGTATGGGACATAGTTTCTTGTTTCTTTGCATGCTTCATAATTTTTTTGTTAAGAACTGGACATTTTAAGTAATCAGAATCTCTCCCCTTCCCAGGGTTGTTTGTTGTTGCTACTTTGTTGTTTGTCACTTTAAGTGACCTTATAACTAATTCTTTGAAGTCCATATTCTTTACCATGTATGGCCATTTAAGCCTTTATTCAATTTGGTGTTCAAAGATTTCCTTAAATGCCTGAAACCAGTAAATCTTCCACTCTTGGCCAAGTGGCTCTATATGTGTTTTGGGGCATACTTTCAGTACTCAGCCAGGAAGTTTATAATTCTGCCTTAGCCATCACTTTATACTTGTGCAAAGCTGGAAGGTCAGACAGAGGTGAGAACTTAGGCTGTTTTGAGATTTTTCCTAAACATGTGCATAGTGCTTTATAAATATGTGACTTTGTAGGTTCCCCGGAATATGTCAGGGCTTTTCAAAAACCCTATTGACATCTTATTCCTAAGCTCCTTTTAAGTTTTTTTGGGAAGCTTACTGTTTGCTTCAGTTGTTTCCATGACCTAAGGCAGCCACAAAGTTAAAAAAAATTTCTAGTAATGAACATGCTCCCAAAACCTTTCCCTCCTCCATGTAAAAGTCTTTTTTTTTTTTTTTTTTAATCTTCACCCGAGGACATTTTTCCATTTATCTTCAGATAGTGTGGAAGGGAAGAAGGGAGGGAGAGAGGGAGGGAGAGAGAGAGAGAGAGAGAGAGACAGAGAGAGAGAGACAGAGACAGAGAGACATTGATGTGAGAGAGACACATCGACTGGTTGCCTCCCGCACAACCCCAACCAGGGCTGGGGATTGCACCGCAACCGAGGTACGTGCCCTTGACTGGAATCGAACCCACGGTTCTTTGGTCTGTGGACCGACACTTTAACCACTGAGCCAAACTGGCCAGGGCCATGTAGAAGTCTTTTTTAGCACTAGCAAGAGTTAAGGAACCACCACCCAGGTCAGATAATGGCTGGTCTTTGGGAATGAGGCTTTGAAAGACTCCAGCTCAGTTTTGGTCGCTCCAGTGGTTGCCAAGCTGCCTTGGCAATGAAGGGACCAAGAGAAGTTAAAACTCCACAAATCACTGTTCTTACCCTACATTGTGTCTTTTTTCCTGAGTAAATACTTCCTGGGTTGTTACAGTCATTTGGTTAATTTCCAGAGTTCTCAAGTAGTTGACTCTAACAATTTTCACTAGTATTATTTTTTTATGGTCAGGTAGTATGCTTTATTATTTCATTTCTTTTAAATATGTTACAGTTTATTTTATGGCCTAGAATATGGTCTCTCTTGGCGAATGTTCATGTGCACCTGAAAAGAATGTATGTTTTTGAGTAGATATTGGACGAAGCGGGGGGTGGGGGGTGGGGATCTGCCCCTTCACTCGGTACTGCTGGGGTTGGAGTTTTTATGATATCCTGAGAAAAATAATTTTCTGGGACTCCCACAGGAGAATGAGTGATTTTTATTTGTGTAGAATTAAATTCCTGCGTTTGCAAAGTTCCATTTTTCTTAGTCCAGTTATAGAAAAAGTATAGCCGGGATTTCAGTAAGGCTAGAAGCAAAGCCAGTGTCCAGAGTTTCCTTTCCATGTTGGAGCCATGTCCAGTTCAGCATCAGCCTAGCTATAGTCCATTAGTTCATTGCATGTGGGCAAATGCAAATGAGCAGAGCCCCACAAACCAGGAGTCAAGAGCAACATGTCAAAAGCACAAGAGAATGAGTTTCTTTGTTCAGGGAATAAGTGTCCCAAATCTTCACAGGCTTGGAGTGGCCATGCCCATTCTGGCCAACCACCTCTGTCTCCAGGTGTGATTGACAGGCAAGTATCTTTCCTGTCACCCCAGCTTTACTGGGCATGCGGCTATCTTCCCTTTTTCCAGCCCCCTTCCCCCAGAGTTTTGCAGGAAACATGTCTATAATGTCTGACCTTCCCTTTGATCCTTTCCTATTATTAATAATTAGCTCATTACAATAGTATCCAGATCAAGTTGGTTGACAGTGTTGTTCTGGTCTTCTCTATCTTTACTGATTTTCTGTTTACTTTTTCTGTCAGTAGCTGATAGAGGAATGTTAAAGTCTCAAATACCATCATGCAACCTTTGGAGATATTCTCTATATTCTAGCTTCTGTTGTTGCTAATGAATTTTGTTGTTCTTCTGTTTTTCCTTTTGAGGTAATTGGTCCTTTTTCTCTGTCTGGTGTTAAAGTCTTCTGCTTGCTATTGGCATTCTCTTGTTTGTAATACGATGTAAAATGAAATCCTTTTTTAAACTTATTTTTATACTCTGTACTTCATGATCAGTTCATTCTTTTTTTCTTTTTTCTTTTTAGTGAGCTTTTGAAAATTTGCAGCTGACCTCCCCCCCCCCCCCCCAATTATTGCCTTTTTTTACTTCTCCTCTCTCTAAACTCTCTGCCTAGGAGTTAGGCTGTTTACTATTTACTGTAGTAGCTATATGTTAGAATCTAAAATTTCCTCTAGTGTCCTTGTTTTTATCTCCTCTGTTTTTGGGTTTACCCAGAGACTCTTTAAATAGGGTCCAAAGCTTGAATTATTTGAGATAGAGTCCTGTAGTCCTATGATTAGGTCTGTCTTTTTTTTTTTTTTTTTTTTTTTTAACTTATCTTTATTGTTGAATGTATTACAGATGTTTCTCATTTTTCCCCCCATTGCCCCCCTCCTCCCCAATCCCGCCCCCTTCCTGCCTTTACCCACTCTGTTTCTGTGTCCATTGGTTATGCATATATACATATAAGTTCTTTGGTTTATTTCTTCCCACCCACCCCCACCCTCCTTCCCTTTGAGGTTTGTCAGTCTAATAACCAATTTGTACTTCTTAATAATCCCTTCACCTTTTTCACCCATTCCCCCAACCCTCCTCCCATCTGGTAACCAACAAAGGTTCTCTGTATCTATGAGAATGTTTCTGTTCTGCTTGTTCTTTTTGTTTGTAGATTCAACTGTTGATAGATATGTACTTATTGCCATTTTGTTTGTTCATATTTTTTTATCTTTTCTTCCAGAAGACCCTTCAACATTTCATATAATACTGGTTTGGTGGTGATGAACTCCTTTAGCTTTTCCTTGTCTGGGAAACTCTTTGTATGGCCATGGATTCTAAATGACAACTTTGCAGGATAGAGTGATCTTGGTTGTAGGTTCGTTCTTTTCATCACTCTGACTATTTCTTGCCACTCCCTTCTGGCCTGCAAAGTTTCTTTTGAGAAATCAGCTGACAGTCTTATGGGAACTCCCTTGTAGGTAACTAACTGCTTTTCTCTTGCTGCTTTTAAGATTCTCTCTTTGTCTTGAACCTTTTGCGTTTTGATGATGATGTGTCTTGGTGTGGGCCTCTTGGGTTCATCCTGTTTGGGACTCTCTGTGCTTCCTGGACTTGTATATCTGTTTCCTTCACCAAGTTAGGGAAGTTTTGTGCCATTATTGTTTCAAATTGGTTTTCAATTTCTTGTTCTCTCTCTTCTCCTTCTGGCACCCCCAAGACGCGAATGTTGGCACGCTTGAAGTTGTCCCAGAGGCTCCTTACACTATGTTCATTTTTTTGGATTCTTTTTTCTTTTTGCTGTTCTGATTGGGTGTTTTTTGCTTCCTTATATTCCAAATCGATGGTTTGCTTCTTGGCTTTGCCTACTCTACTATTGATTCTGTGTAAATTATTCTTTATTTCAGTTAGTGCCTCCTTCATTTCTGACTGGTCCTTTTTTATGCTCTTGAGGCCCTCACTAAGTTCACTGAGGTTCTCACTAAGTCCCCTGAGGTTCTCACTAAGTCCATTGAGCATCCTTATAAACAGTGTTTTGAACTCGGCATCTGTTAGGTTGCTTAACTCCATTTCACTTAGTTCTTTTCCTGGAGTTTTGTTCTGTTCTTTCATTTGGGACCTGTTTCTTTGTCTCCTCATTTTGCCTGCCTCCCTGTGCTTGTTTCTATTTATTACTTAGAAAGAGGTATGGGGCTAGCTGAGACCAGATGCTGCTTGTTTGAAAGAATTTAGGAAAAGCTGAAGCAGGATCCAAGACAGGCCAATCCTATGGTAAAGCAACTGGCAACAGCTTGGGTGGGCCTGAAAGTTGGATGGGGCAGGGCCTCAGGGAATCACCAGGGCGGGGCAAACAGTGTGAGCCAGGTTGCTGGAGTCCCAGATATGGCGGCTGTCTGCTGGCCCAGGGAAGGGCTCACCAAAGGAACAAAGGCCTCTGATAGCACATCTGCCCAGGAGAAAGCTGCCTTTCTAGCCCTCGCTCCATTGCCAAACAACTCAGTTCTTCCCCATGTGACTCTGGTGCCTTTCAGGCTGCCTCCCCCATGCTGGAGCCTGGAGGGTGGGAGTCCGAGTAAGTCTGTGCGCGGGCCCTTTAAGAGGAGTTGCTGGGGGCTCCAGCCACGTCAACCTCAGTTCCCGCTGGTTTTTCCAGCCAGAAGTTATGGGGATTCTCTTCCTGGCACTGGAACCCTGAGCTGGGCATCTGGTGTGGGACGGGGACCCCTCAGTCCTCAGGGAGGAATTTCCCAGCCGAGGTGTCCTCCTAATTTTTATCCGCCACACGTGGGTGTGGGACCAGCCCGTGGCGCCTCCACCCCTCCTACCAGTCTCCATGCGGCTTCTTCTTTTAACTTCCTAGTTGTAGGACTTCCATTCAGCTTGATTTCAGGCGGTTTTGAGTGATGATTGTTCTGTAGTTTAGTTGTAACTTTGATGTGGTTGTGGGAGGACGCGATACTGCGTTTATTACCTACGCTGCCATCTTGACCGGAAGTCCTAGGTCTCAGTCTTTTAGTGAGCCTTAGTTGGTTTCAACCTCACCCCCATTAGGTTATAGGGTCCTGGAGTCTGGGGTATTCCTCTTACCCCAGGTTGGTTAGATTTTGGTAAAACCCTACTTTATCATATTCTGGTAAAATATTTAAGTTGTAGGTTGGACTTGTTAAAGAGAGCATTACATTCCCCCTCCCGCTGCAAGAAGAGGCAACTTTTCTCCACTCTTTATAGTGAGAACCTAGTGGGGCTCCTGGAGAGTAGGACTGAGGAAAGTGTAGATCCCCTCAGACTGGTTCCCCTCCAGTTTTTAATTCTCAAGCTAATCTTCTCTGAGCCTATAGCAGTTTGTCAATTATTATATATAATGTTCAAACTCATACCAGTTTCAGTTCTCGGCTTTTATATCTAGGCTTCTGTTCCCACTAGGCTATGATCTCTGTATCTGCCTGTTTGTGTTCAGGGCAGCAGTTTGCCCTCTGACCTCATTTGTTAGGATGGGAGCTACGTCCTCTAAGCTCTTTAGATGTTGGACCAGAAATCAAAGTCCTGTTGTTTCTTTCTAAAGCTCTAATTAGTATCTATTAAGATTTCTTATTCTGATTCTCATCATTTACTATCTCATGTTTTACATCTTTTTGACTCTTAGCGATGCCTTTTGGGTAATTTCTTTGCTATTTTTTCTGTTGATTAATTTTGTTTTCAGCTGTATATAATCTGTTGCCTAACTCATTCATCATGTTTTTTCCCTAATACTTTATTGAGTTATATTATATTTAAGCATGAAGCTTGACTAATTTTGATAAAAGTATACACACATGTAACTACTGCCTAGCTCAAGATACAGAGCATTTTTGTCATCCCAGAACAGTTCCTATTTTCAAGGCTGTTGGAAACTGCCAACCAGATTTTCACCATAGTTGTACCATTTTAAACTCCCACCAGCAGTTCATGAGAGTTCCAAGTTCTCCACATTTCATTTGGTGGTTAATATATTTTAATTTTAGCCATTTTGGTGAGTGAGTGTTGCATTGAATATTTTGTTTGTTTAATAGTTAAAACCTTCATTTCTGGAATTTCCATGGTTTTTGTTTTTTCAAATCTGTGCCAGACTGTTGCTTGCTTGTCTTAACAAATACCTCCTTTATTTCCTAAGGGAATATAGAGACTGTAAACAATAGCTTGCTTTTTGGTATTTGATAAGTCTGTACTCTTAGTACTCAGATATTCCTGATCAGTTATCATAAAAAAATTACTTTCCTGTCACATTTTACTAACTCATCTTGGTAACAAGTTTTCTTTTTCACTTGAGATAGCTTTTTTTTCTCATATGTAATATAAATATTCCAACTAGGATGACCATCCCTCTTTTTTATATCACTTATTCTTTCTCATACAGAGCTTTTTGTCTTTCAGTTAAAATATTGTCTTCAAAGATAAATGTAGAACCTATAAGGGTTACTTCAAGTACCAAGTTGTGATATTACTTCAGAATTGACCAAGATTAATATTTATGTGCTTATGTATATATGTATACATGTGATTTTTGACAAACATATATTATAGGGATATAGTATAAATAGTGAAATGTGGAAAGAAATAACTCTTGAAGTTTTTCTTTATGAATATATTAACAGAGTATTTCTTTAAATTCACATTTCTTTAAATTTATGTTTAGATTAAATATCATAAAATTCACTATAGAAAACTATTATTTTTCATTGTGTGCATTTGGTCTTATTATAAGTCTTACAGATTGTATTTTTGTCTTCTGTTTTAGGCAATCCTTTATCACAGGATATTCTCAGTTTATACCAGGACCCAGATGGAACCCGAAAGCTACTGAACTTCATGCTTGACAATCTTGCAGGTAACTATTAATGACAAAGCAGTAAACTCTACAGATATTACTGTTAACTAATATGTCACATGTTGCTTAAGAGCATCTGGTCATTTTTAAGGTTTTTTAAATCCTCACTCAGGGATATGTTCTTAATGATTTTTAGAGAGAGAGAGAGAGAGAGAGAGAGAGAGAGAGAGAGAGAGAGAGAGAAAAGCATTGATGTGAGAGAGAAACATTGATTGGTTGCTTTCATACGTGCTCCAACTGGGGATCAGACTCACATCCTGGGTATGTGCCCTGACCAGGAATCTAACCTGTGGCCCTTTGATGCACATGTTGATGCTCCAACCAACTGAGCCACACTGGCCAGGGCACATCTGACCATTTATTATATAAGTGCTATGGGTTTGGAATTCCCGCCATTAGTATATCCCAGGGTAGTGGACATTCTTCTTTTATTATACTGAGTGCTGTTTTCCAAGTAACATGTAAGGAGCTGTAGTTACATTATCTCGTTTAATCTTTCTAAGAACCTAGGAGGTAGGAATTTTTACTGGAATTGTACAGGCAAATTCTGAGATTCAAAGAATAAAGCAATTTACCCAAGTAAGTACAGTGAATTAATGACAGCTGTGAACCCAAGATTGTCTTGCTTTTAATCACAAAGATACATAGTTTGAATTTGATGCAGATTCTGTAGAACCAACACATTGCGCACATATTTGATGAATGAGATATGACAGGATTTTAATTAAGAACACTAGATTTATTTGACTAACATTGTTGTATTCCAAATGGAATTTTTTTATATCAGAAGGCTATTAAGTATCTGACTTAATTGCTTAAGAACTCAAAATATGGGTAAAAGTACAGAAATGCTACTAAATTCAGATTTTCAAAAAATAATGCCTTTCTAAAATATAGAATCCTGAAACATAGCTAGAGAAATCTAGATTTCAGCATAGAGGCCATCATCACAATATTTTAGCTATACATTTGAAAGTTCTCTCCATGATAGAGGACATTTACATACAAAATGTTTTAAAATAAGAGCAATAAGGTAAAAAAAAATTAATATCTAAAAAATTTTTGGCCATGAACACTAAAACTTGATTGATGTTCAACTGTGATGTTTACTGTAGTTTTTAAAAATAAACTCATTAGAGAGGTCCTTTTAGTAAAAAATTAAGAATATTTGGCAGTTTAATTAAGCTGTATACACATTATGGGTATGCTACTTTTTTCTTGCTTTAAAATGAAGTATCTTTCATGCCTGTGTATGTGGCCAATTGATCCATCCATATGGGATGTGTGTGGTGTATCTGTGTGTGTAATTTTCAAGTTTTTCATGTTTTAGATATAAACCATTTGTTGTTCTATATATTGCAAATACCTTCTCCCATGATGTTGTTTGCTTTTTCACTCTCTTAATTTGTCTTTTTATGAACAGAAAAAAATTATAATATACTTAAATTTGTTGATCTTTTCTATTAAGAATTTTCCCCTACCTCATGAATGTATTCTCCTATGTTATTATCTAAAAACTCTATTTTTTACCTGTAACATTTGAAGCTATAATCTTCCTGGCGTTGAAGTTGGTATAATACAAGAGCAATTTTATAACTTTTTCATGTGTAAATTAAATTGACCCTGAGCTACTTATTGAAAAAACTGTCCTTTCATTACTGTTTTTTAGTGCCATTTTTGTCATATATTGTTTATGTATGTACGGATCTGTTTCTAGATTCTGTATTCTCTTCCACTAGTTCTTATGATAGTGTAACAGTGTCTTATATGGTAGCTATATAAAATCTTAAGATCCGGTAGAGTAAGTCTTCCCCCTTGATTTGATTCTAGTCTTGTCTAGTTTTAGCCCCATGCTTCTTTTACCTTAAATTTTCATTAAAATTGTTAGAATCAGCTTTTCAAATTACTCCTCTCCCAAAAATGTAAGGATTTTTATTAGGAATGTGTTGAATTTATAGATTGCTTTGGAAAGAATTGGCATGTTTACCACACTGGGTCTTATAATCTAACAATCTAGAATATTCTTTCAATTATTATGCCTTCTCTAATTTGTCATAATATTGAGTTTTAGGTTTCTGTATGGTGGTCTTTTGCATTTTTTATTACATTTATTCTAGGTATTGACTTTTTTGATGCTCTTATAAATAGTCTTTTTGAAAATAAATCTTATTGGTTATTGCTGATTTATGGAATACAATTGAGTTTTGTATATTTATTGGTATTCAGCCACCTTGCTGAGCACTTGCTAAATGCCTTTGGTAAGTACAAATTCAGCACTTTGCTAAACCTTTTTTAATCCTAATGTATTTTTATTTTAATTTATACAGTAGTATATAATTTGCAAGTAATGACACTTTTATTACTTTCTTTCTAATTCTTGTCTTTTATTTCTTCTTCTTGCTTCATTGCACTTGCTACCACCACCAGTAAAATGCTAACTAAAAGTGGTGATAATGAGCATCCATGTCTAATTTCATTATATATTAACTTTTAATAATTTATGATTAACTGTGATGTTTATTGTAGTTTTTATATAGATAACTTATCAGAGTAAGGAAGTTTTCTTCTATTTCTAGTTTTCTAGGAGAGTATTTTATTTTTAATATGAATAAATGTTGGATTTTATGAAATGCTTTTTCTCTGTTGAGCTGAGTATATAGCTTTTGTTTTTTATTTCATTAATTTGGCAAATGCATTGATTGTTTTTTATGTCCTACCCCCTTGTATTCTTGGAATAAACACAAGTAGTTTATAATATATTATTATCATTTTTATAGATCCCTGTATTCAGTTTGTTAATATTTTACTTAGGATTTTTTGCATGTGGGTTTGAGTGAAATTGGCCAATAATTTTCCTTTTTTCAGTATCCTTGCCAAGTTTTGTTATAAAGGTTAACTGGCCTCATAAATTTATTGGGAGGGATTGTCTCATTTTCTGTTATTTGGAAGAATTTATGTAAGGTAGATGTTCTTTCTTAAATGTATTGTAGAATACATCTGAGCCAGGGGTTTCCTTGTAGGAAGTTTTGAATTACTGATTACATTCTTTAATAACTATAGTATTATTCTGATTCTTCATTTCTCTTTTTACCAATTTCTGAAAGTTGTGTTTTTGGTGATTTTTTTCATGTTATCTAAATCTTCCAATTTATTGACATAAAGTTGTTCAGAATATCTTTTTATAATGTTTTAATGTCTATTTGATGTACAGTGATATTTCTTTTCCATTCCAGATATTAGTTATTTGTTTTGCTTCTATTTTTTTTTTTTTTTATTCTCACTCGAGGACATTTTTCCATTTTTTTGTTCAGATAGAGTGGGAAGGAGAGAGAGGGAGAGAGAGAGAGAGAGAAACATCGACGCGAAAGGGACACATCGAGTGGCCGCCTCCCGCACGACCAACCAGGGCCGGGGACAAATTGTGACCGAGGTACATGCCCCTATTGAGAACCGAACCTGGGTCTCTCTGGACCGCAGGCCGACGCTCCAACTGCTGAGCCAAACCGGCCAGGGCTGTTTTGCTTCTATTTACTTCATGCATAGTCTTGCCCAGGGATTTATCAATACTTTCTTTGAAAAAAGAACCAATTTTGGGCTTTGTTAGTTCTGTTATGTTTTTTTTTACTATCAGTAATTTTTTTTGTCTTTATTTCTTCCTTTTACTTGCGTTGGGTTTCATTTGCTGTTTCTTTTTAAACTTTCTAATATCTAAATCATTAACTTTTAGACTTATTTATAAATCTCTTAGATTTATTTATAAATCTCCCTCTAAACATAGCTTTTAGCTGCATCCCACAAATTTTAATTTGTATTATTTTCATTATCATTCAGTTCAGCATATTTCCTAATAGCTCTCATCATTTCTTTTTTGACTGGTGAGTCATTTAGAAGTTTATTTATTTCCAGGAGAGTTGTTCTAGTTTTCTTTGTCATTGATTTCTAGCTTAATTCCATTGTGGTCAGAGAACACAGGCTGAGTGATTATGATTTAAAATTTTAAAACATATTACTTATTACCCAGCACATGCTTAATTTTTATAAATGTCAAGTATGCACTTAAAAAGAATGAGCATTCTGTAGTTGTTTGATGCTGCATTCTGTACATATTAGTTTGTTAATTGTTTGAATGCATTATGAATACTTAATAATTACTTTGTTTTTGTTCATTATTGATAGAACTATGTTAAAATCTCTCCTTTTGATTGTAGATTTGTTTATTTCTTATTGTAGCTTTTACAACCTTTTAATTACATATATTGAGGGTATATTTTCATGTGTTTCATCTTTCTGGTTATTTGAAGCTTTTACCATTATGGTCTTATTACTTTGATATTAATATAGCTACATTAAAACATACAGTTACAAGAGTTCTCTTTTGGTTAGAATGTTTTTTTAAAGGCATGATTTCTTTTATTGCTAATCAGAAAAAAATGTTGCCAATTAAATTATGATATAAATGCTAAGATATCATACATTATAAAACATTTTCAGACTTAGCAATGTTTAAAATATTTACATTCAAATTGCAAAAATTAATTTTTTATAACTTCTGTGTAATATTTATAATGACCATTTCCTTTTCTTATTTTATGACTTTTCAAGATCAAACAATATTGAAAAACAAGGAGACTAGCCATTTATTTTTGAGTGTTGATTATTATTTATAATCTATTGGTATTTTATTTTTTTATACCTAGTTTATTTAATTTTTACCATATTCCCATTTTCCTTGAAATTTTTCATGACTATTAAATTTTATTTAAACCATTTAAGCATCTATTTATCTAATAATATCCACTCTAAAAAAATGGATTGATGTGATAAGTATGTGGATAGATTTTACTTTTCTTTTTATTAACTTATAGATTTTCTTTTATTACCAGATTAAACTCACCTTTGTCATAATCTAAATTCATTTTAATATGTTCCTAAAGTGTACTTATATTTTATACAGAACATTTCCACTTATATACTTAAATGAAATTATGATTTTTCTCTGTGGTTTGAAATGGTTTAATTTAGGATGAAATTATTTATAGTTTTAAATTTTTTTTAATTAAATGTATTGGGGTGACATTGGTTAATAAGATTATATAGGTTTCAAGTGTAGATTTCTATGATACATGATCTGTATATTGCATTGTGTGCCTACCACCCAAAGTCAAACCATCTTCCATCACCATATATTTGGCCCTCTTTACCCTTTAGTACCCCCCACCCCTCTTCCCTCTGGTAACCACCATACTGTTGTCTGTGTCTATGAGTTTCAGTTTTATGTCCCACATGTGAGTGAAATCGTATGGTTCTTAGCTTTTTCTGTCTGACTTATTTTGCGTAGCATAATATTCTCAAGGTCCACCTATGTTGTCTCAAATGGCAGTATTTCATCTTTTCTTAAGGCTGAGTATTATTCCATAGTATATATATATCACATCTCTATCCAGTCATCTATTGAAGGACACTTTGGTTCTTTCCATGTCTTGGCCACCATGAATAGTGCTGCCTTGAGAACTTTCTTTGTCATTAATTTTTTTGTTTTCTGGAAATTTTTCATTTTCTTTCTGAGCTGCCTCGCTACCTTGGTTATTCATGGTATTTGATGGATTCCTTCTTTGTCTAGGCATCTATGAATGAGTGACAGTTTTCTAGTAGATTGATAAAGAAGTCTTTCTATTGTTTTCCATTAGGCTGCGCTAAATCACAAGGTTTTATTTAGCTCTCTTGCACTTTTCTGGCTTTTTAGGTTTCTGCAGGGTGGTGGAAAATGGCCTGTGCTCGCTGAGAAGGTGGGTGCCTACCCTGTGAACTGGTTGCCTTGGTCCCAGGGGACCAACCACCACAGGGGAATGTGGTGGGCATTGTGGCTCCAAATCCTTGAAATCCCAATTCTGTTCCCTGCAGCCAGATGCTGCTGTCAGTGTAGCAGTGATGCATGGGGCTGGGGTGGGGTGGGGGAACCTGGCCCCCATTTTTGTTGCTTTGCCCTCCTGACAATGGCAAACAGTGGACCTGTGGACCTCTGGCATCCCTTCTGTGCCTCCACCCTAACATGGGATTAGTCACAGAGTACACCTGTTACTCAGGGAAAGAGTGATTCTGTAGTGCCAGTTCTCAGGTTTGCAGATAATGTTCTCTGCCATCCGACAGGAAGGTTGAAGGCAGGAGAACTCTGGGAGGTTAAGGGACGACCAGACTCTAGCTTTTTTTCTCTGTCTGGAATGCTGATTGCCAGACAGTTGAGGCTGCACCTCTGTGCTTTGTCCCTGCCCAGGTCAGTGGCCTCAGGCACAGCTTGTAATGCCCACTCCTGCAGGAATGTTCACTTCTGTAGGAATGCTCACTAAATCTCTTTGCTCCTCCCAGTTGAAGGGAGTGCCGCAACCTGATTCCTCACCTCTCCTGGCTGAGCCCCTCTGTGAGCTCCCTCCAGCCTCTCCAGTTCGCTCCCTGCTTGCCCACCTTTAGATGTTTCAATGTGCACATCCCTCAGACGTGTTTGTTCGTGTTCATACGTAGAGCAGGGAATCCTTTGTTGAATTATAGCTGTTCAAATAGTTGAAACTTCAAAAGAGAAACCACAGGGATCTCTCATGCCTGTTGCTCCTCTGACATCACTCATCTTTTGGTTAGAATTTGCACTGTATTTTTTCTGTTCTTTTACGTTTAACCTTCTGTTTCCCTATGTCTTAGTATTTCCTTCTGCCTGCTTGCTTTGAGTTTTTTTGCTCTCTTTCTCATTCAAAGTAAAAACTTAGATTGTTGATTTCAGACGTTTTTTAATGTAAGCATGTAGCATTATAAATTTACCTTGAACATCTATTTTAATTGCATCCCACAAATTTTGATATGTTGTATTTTTTATTTCCATTCTGTTTAATATATTTTTAAATTTTTTCTTTGAGACTTTCTCTTTGACTCATTGATTATTTACAAATGTGTTGTTTAATTTCCCATTGTCTTTCTTTTATTATTGTTTGATTCTAGTTTGGGACCAGTTGGAAAACATATTCTGTATTATTTCAGTATTTTTAAAATTGGCTAAGGTTTGTATTTTGAAGCTGTGTTATTTTGGTAGATGCATATTTAGGATTGCTATATCTTTTTGGTGGCTTGATCCTTCTGTCATTATGTAATGACTTTATTTGTTCCTAATATTTTCTTTGCTCTTAAGTATACTTTATCTGATATTAATATAACCACTCTGATATTTTGTTTAATGTGTGTGTGGACTCTCTTTTTCCATCCTTTTACTCTCAGCTTTACTATGTTGTTGTATTTGAAATGAGTTTCTTGTTGACAGTGTTTAGTTGAGTCATGTATTTTTGTTTTTTTTATTTATTCCACCAAGATTCCACTCTGATAATTTGTGTTTTGAAACCATTTACACTTAATTATAAATATGTAGAACTTAAGTCCACCATTTTATTACTTGTTTTCTGATTTTTTCCCCTCTTTCTCCTTTTGTTTATCTTTTCTTGGTTTCCTATGGGTAACTTAAACATATTTCAGGATTCTATCTTGTTTTATTTTTGCTGTTTTTGAGTATATTGTCTTTATAGCTTTCTTAGTGGTTGCTCTAGATATCACAATATCCATACTTAGTACAGTCTACTTATAATGGTGTTTTATCACTTAAATGAATTATTATTAATATTGTTATTTTTAATCCTCATCTGAGGATATTTTTCCATTGATTTTTAGATAGAGTGTAAGGGAGGGAGGGAGAGAGTTTGAGAGAGAATCATCGATGTGAGAGAGACACATCGATTGGTTGCCTCCCACACAACCCCAACAGGGACCAGGAATTGAACTCACAACCCAGGTACATGCTCTTGACCAGCAATTGAACTGACAACCTTTTGGTCTGTGGGCCGATGCTCTAACTGCTGAGCCAAACTAGCTAAGCCTTAATTGAAATTTTTTTTTTTAATCCTCACCCGAGGACATTTTTGCATTTTTATCTTCAGTTAGAGAGGGAGGAAGAGAGAGAGAGAAACATTGATGTGAGAGAGACACATTGAGTGGTTGCCACCCACACGACCCCAACCGGGGCTGGGGACAAACTGCAACCGAGGTACGTGACCTTAGCGGGAACCGAACTCAGGACTCTCTAGTCCACGGGCCAATGCTCTAACCACTGAGCCAAACCGGCCAGGGCCTTAATTGAATTTTTGATGCCTTACTTCCATTTATGTTTCTTCAACCTCCCCATTTTTAAATATAATGGTCTTTAGTGTTTTCTCTACCTATACTGAGAACCACACAGATGATGTTTTTGCTTCAACCATCAGATATGATTTAAGAAATTCATGTGTGGAAGGATAATCTATTATATTTACCCCTAATTTTTTACTCATTCTTGTTTTTTTTCCTTTTGACATTCTAGTTCTTCTGTTATTATTTTCTTTCTTTTAGAGAGCTTCCTTTAAGCCATTCTTCAAGGGCGGCAGGTATGCTAGCAACAAAATCTCTCAGTTTTCCTTTGATAACAGCTTTATTTCATCTTAATTTCTGAAGGATACTTTTATTGAATACAGAATTTGTGGTTGACACTTCTTTTCTTTCAGCACTTGAAAAATGTTGTGCCAATTTCTCTGGCCTCCATGTTTTCAGAAAAGAAACCATTTGTTCCTTTATAAGTAATGTGTCATTTCTCTCTGAGTTTTTGAGAGTCTTCATCTTTAGTTTTCAGCAGTTTAATTATAATGTTTCTTGGTGTGGATTTGTTTGGGTTTGTTCTGCTTAAAGTTTGCTTACCTTCTTGAATTTGTAGTTATATGTTATTTACTAAATTGGGGAATTTTTAGTCATTATCTCTTAAGAATACTATTTAAATCTATATCCTTTCTCTCCTTCTGTACTCTGATGATATGAATCTTAGAGCTTTTGTGATAGTCCCACAGGTCCCTCAAGCTCCATTCACTTCCCCCCCCCCCAGTTTATTTTCTTTTTATTCATATTGAATAAATTCTGTTGGGTCTTAAAGTCAGTCATTTTATCTTTTTAAAGCTATATTATTGTGTCCTTCCTGTAAATTTTTATTTTGTTTATTGTATTTTTTTTTCAGTTCAATAATTTGTTTGGTCTTTTTTATTTTTTATTTATTTATTTTTCACTTTGAAAGACATTTTAATTTTTAAGTGAACAGAAGTAGAGCAAGACATATTAGGATATCTAGGACCTTGGAAGGGTCATGAATTAGAGGCATAGCATTTGGGGTGCATCCTTTCTTGTTCTGGGCACTGATGTGGCCTTTGTCCTTGGCCACGGAGAAAACACCTCTGCCCATCCAGGTGGCTGCTCTGGCTGCCTGAGACACAGTCATCTGAAAACACTCTGATTTTAGTGAGGCAGATGTCCCAGATGACCAGGCTTATGGCCAAAGCACTGTTTCCTTTATAAATAATACTGAAAATTCTTACAGTTCTGGGGACCTGATGTCCAAGACCAAGGTATCAACAGCCTTAGTTCCCTCCAGGAGGCTCAGGAAAGAATCTGTTGCAGACTTTGTTCTGAGCTTTTCAGAATTCCTCAAATATTGCCGTTTGTTGGTTTGTAACTGCATTGCCTCAATCTCTGCCCCTTTTGTCACATGGCTTCTTGAGTGCCCAATTTGTTCTTTTTAAAAATATATCATTTATGCGTCTTTGCTGAGGTTTTCTATTTTTTCATTTGTTTCAAGATAATTTATCAGTTTTCTGAAGCAGCTTTATAATGGCTGCTCGAAAGTCTCTGTCAGATAATTTCAACATCTGTATTATCTCTGTTGACGTTTGTAGGAGTCTTTTCTTATGTAATTTGTGATTTTCCTGGTCTTTGTAATGACTAGTGATTTTCAATTGTGCCCTAGATATTTGGAATATTATGTTAGGAGACTCTTGATTTTTATTTTTATTTTTAATGTCAAGTTTAGCAGGCAGTTGCCCAGATTAGTTTTAGCATATAGGTTCTCTCAGCCCTTCCAGACTCAGGTAGGCAAACCATGTCCAACGTTGCTGACCACTGTGAGGTGTGGGATGGGTTAGCTCTCTTGGGCTCTGCTAGAGTGAGTGGTTGCCATCAGCAACATTGAATCACCCACATTGCCAAAGGAGAAAGGAATAGAGAGGAATACAAAAATAGCTGGTAAACAAATGGCAATAAGTACATATCTAACAATAATTACATTAAAGGATCATAAGAAACTACTTGAACAACAAATTGGACAACCTAGAAGAGATAGATAAATTCCCAGAAACATACAACCTCTAAGGCTGAATTATGATGAAATAGAAAATCTCAGCAGACTGATTACTAGTAATCAAAAACCTCCCAACAAATAAAAGTACAGGACCAGAGCATGTCACTGTTGAATTCCACCAAATATTCAAAGGAGGGTTAACACCAGTCTTTCTCAAACTCTTCCAAATAATAGAAGAGGAGGGAACTCTTCCAAACTTATTTTATGATGTCAGCATTCCCCTAATATCAAAACCAGACAGGGATGCCACAAGAAGAGAAAATTACAGGCCCATGTCCTTGATGAACAGAGATGCAAAAATCCTCAACTAAATATTAGCAAATGGAATTCAACAATACATTCATGTATCATACATCATGATTAAGTGGGATTTATCCCAGGCATGTAAGGCTGATTCACCATCCACATTAACACAATGAAAGATAAAAATCAAACAATCATCTCCATAGATACAGAAAAGCATTTGACAAAATTCAACATGTGTTTTATGATAAAAACTCTTAACAAAGTGGGTATAGAGGGAATGTATCTAAACATAATAAAGGTCATAAATGACAAGCTACAGCTAACATTATACTCAATGGTAAAAGTCTGAAAGCATTTCCTCTAAGTGCAGCAACAAGTCAAGGATACCCACTCTCACCACTTCCATGTAACATAGTATTGGAAGTCTGAGCCAGAACAGTTAGACAAGATAAAGAAATAAAAGGCACCCAAATTGGAAAGGAAGAAGAAAAACTGTCATTATTTACAGATGACATGATATTATATCTAGAAAACCCTAAAGACTTTGTAAAAATACAAACAAAAAACTATTAGAATAAGTGAATTCTATAAAGTTGAAGGATACAAAATCAATACATAAACTCTGTAGCTTTTCTATACACCAATAATGAAGTATCAGAAAGAGAAATAAAGAAAAAAATCCCATTTACAGTTGCCTCAAAAAGAATAAAATACATAGGAATAAATTTAACCAAGAAGACGAAAGACCTGTATATTGAAAACTAGAAGACATTAATGAAAGAAATTGAAGAAGATACAAGTAAATGAAAAGATATTTCGTATTCATGGATTAGAAGAATCAATATTGTTAAAATGTCCATACTAAAAGCATTTATAGATTCCGTGCAAACCGTATCAAAATTACAATGGCATTTTTCAAAGAACTAGAACAAATAATCATATTATTGTATGGAACCACACAAAAAACCTAAATAGCTAAAGCAGTCTTGAGAAAGAAGAATAAAACTGGGGGGTATCACGCCCTCTGACTTTAAACTTATATTGCAAAGCTCTAGCAATTGAAATAGTATGGTACTGTCATAAAAACAGACACACAGATCAATGGAACAGAATAGAGAGCCCAGAAATCAATTCATACACATGTGGTCAATTAATTTACAATAAAGGAGCTAAGAATATACCATGGAAAAGGACAGTCTCTTCAATAAATGGTGTTGGGAAAACTGTGAAGCCACATGTAAAAGAATGAAACTCGACCACTATCTTAAACCATACACAGAAATTAACTCTAAATTGATTAAAGACTTGAACGTAAGACCTGAAACCATAAAACTAAAAGAAAACATAGGCAGAAAGCTCCTTGACATAGGTCTTGCTGATGATTTTTTAATCTGACACCAAAAACAATTAAGTACTGCATCACTTTTAAAAAGCTTCTACACAGCAAAAGAAAATATCAAGAAAATGAAAAGGTAACCTACTGAATGGGAGAAAATATTTGCAAATTATATATATGATAAGGGATTAATATCCAAAAATATGTAAGAAACTCATACAGTAACAACACAAAAAAACCCCCAAGCAATCCAATTTAAAAATGACAGATCTGAATGGACATTTTCCCAAAGAAGACATTTAGGTGGCTGTACATAAAAAGATGATCAATACCATTAATTATTAGGGAAATGTACATCAAAACCACAGTGAGATATTACCTCACACCTGTTAAAATTGCTGTTATAAAAAAAGACGAGAAGTAACAAGGGCTGTGAGGGTGTGTAGAAAAGGCAACCCTTGTGCATTGTGGTGGGACTGTATAGGTGCAGCCACTGTGGGAAAAAAGTATGACAGTTCCTCAAAAATAAATAAATAAAAGTAGAACTACCATATGTTCCAACAATTCCACTTTTGAGTATTTATCCAATGAAAATGAAAACAGTAACTCTAAAAAATATCTGCTCTTTTATGTTCATTGGAGCATTTACAACAGCCAAGATATGGAAACAACCTAAGTGTCTATCAATGGATGCATAGAAAAATTATGATATACATGTATATATTATATATGTATATTCATAAAAAGAATGAAATCTTGTCAATTTGCAATAATGTGATAGAACTTGAGGACATTATAGTCTGTGAAATAAGTCAGAGATAGATAAATACCATATAATCTCTCATGTGGAATCTAAAAAGGAAAAAATAACATGTTCATAGATACAGGAAACGGATTGCTGGTTGCCAGAGGTGGGAGTGGGTTGGGGAGAAGATATGGGTGAAGGGGGGGCAGAGGTAAAAAGGAAAAAAAAAATATGGTGCATTATTGAGCAAAAACAGCAACAACATAAAGAAACAGAGTGGGGAATAGATAAAATATTCAATTAAAAAACAAATTTTAATAGAAATTGCAATATATTTAGAATTAAACAACAGTGAGCTACATAAAGGAATATTATTATATGGGTAGCAAGGTGAGAATTGGAAAGAAAATGTATACCGTGGAACTCCTCTTCTCTTGATTTAGGAACAAATGTAATATTTTAGTGATTTAAAAAAAATTCAGACAGTAGAGAAAGTTTGAGTACTGCCTGGAGATCTGATGATATTCATTTATTTATATATTTATTTTTAATCCTCACCTGAGGATATTTTCCCATTCATTTTTTAGATAGAGTGGGAGGGAGGGAGAGAGGGAGAGAGAGAAACATCGATGTGAGAGAGAGACATTGACTGGTTTCCTCCTGCACGACTTGACCGGGGCCGGCCGGGGATCGAACCTGCAACCCAGGTACATGCCCTGGACTGAGAATCGAATCTGAGAACCTTCGATCCATGGGCTGACAATCTAACCGTTGAGCCAAACTGGCGAGGGTGAGATCTGATGATATTTAGAAGTCACTTTAATTTTTTTTTAGACATGATAATGTCATCAGTAACTTTTAGAGGTACATACTGAAACATTTATCAAAGACATGAATGTCTGGGATCGGCTTCAAATAATCTAGGTATAGGGAATAGGGAGTGTGGAATAGGTGGAAGTATAGTTGAATCAAGATTGTCCAAGGATTTATAATTATTGAAGCTGGGTAATGGATATTAGATATTCAGTACATGATGCTCTCTACACCTTTGTATATGTTAGAAATTTTCCATACTAAAATGTGGAATATACAAACAAGACCAAAGGCTTCCTAATTACAAAACAAAACAAATTGTTTTTAAGTATATGCCACCCTTGAATATATTATTGTCATGATAAAAAAAAATGTTAAAATTCCTGTTAAGACTAGAATTTCCTTTGACCACTGTCTTTAATTCCAGCTTTATCCCTGTAAATAAACATACTTCTAGGTTGGGTATGTATCCTTGTAGACATTTTTATGGACATTTACATTAAAAAATTATACCAGTAGAAATTTTATGGTATGTTTTTAAAATTTTTTCTAATAAATAACATTTTATCATTATTTATTTTCTCTTTTCTTTGTCCTCAACAGTATTTTTATATATCTTTCCACTTTAGTATACATGTATCTATTCTTTTTTTGCTTTTAATATCTAACACAGACTTTTGTAAAATGGGTATTACCATTTACCATTGTTTTTGCTATTATAAACAATGTTGTAATGAATATCTATTTGAATACTGCTTTAAGCAGATAGGGCTGATGCCAGGAAATAGAATTTTTGGTCACAGGGACATGTTTTAAATTTTAAAAGATGATTCACTTAGTCTTCCCAGATAGCTCTACCAGTTTAAGTATGCGTTTCTTGTCACCATCACCACTCATGGATATTTGTAAAATTAAAATTTTTTGTTAACATTGATAAAAACATGCTATCTCATCTTTTTATGCTTTCTGGTTACTGCTGAAGTAGAATGTTTCTTCCTATGTTTTTGGCTCTTGGGATATTGTTGGTGAATACTATGCATTTCACTTACAATGATGTATCAGTTAAAGTGTATTATTTTAAGACTTGGGAAGCACCAAAATGTTGACTTTACCTTGTTTAATTTTGAGAATTTTCTTGATATATGAATTTTTAACCATTTGCTAATAAGGATCCCAATAGCTAGAAAGTGCCATGTTTACCCTTCAGTGTATTTGTATATTGGGCTTTCCACTTTTGAAATAATTGCCATGATTTTGACATGGCACTCCTAGCAGGCATGGTTATGTTTCACATTTCAGTGTGTTGAACTGGTGGTTTGTTTGTCATCTTATAAAAACCTTCATTCCTTTCCTGGCGATATATAGAATATATAAAGTAATGTTCATTCCATTTTTCTGAAATGTGTAGATGCCAAAACAGGCATCCTTTAGGGTAAACTTTTGACATAAGAATGGTTAGTAAACTAATACTTTTTTTTAAAGTTCTTGTATACTTGCATGAAAATGTCTGTGGCTGGATGAAGATGGCATGTTTTTGTTTTAAAGGAATATGTTTCTTAGCCACTAAATACCCTGGATAAATAACTTGCATCAAATTGTTCTGTAGTTGAAAATGTTTTTAAAGGGAAGAAGAAAGGGACATAGTTAAATCTTAACTTGGTGAATTTTCTTTCATCTGATGGTTAGGTAGTATTTAGTTCCATGGTATTGATAACCATATCTGAGCAATTAATGTTTAACCAGTGCTTTTCTTTTTTCTGTACAATCTAGTTCTAATCTCTTGCTTGCATGGACATTATGAAAGAGAGAAATATTTTAATTAGGAAATGGAAGCCCCATTAGAAAATTTATTAATTTTTATTATACATTCATATGTGTTGTTTCCTGTTTTAAAGGTATTTGAGTATTTTAGTTCATCAATATGTTGGATTTCCCAGCAGGGAACAAGGCTGAGTCAATGGGTAATTAAGACATAAGAACCTGCTTAAAGCTTTACATAGGCTGTTTTCATAAATACTATGTAAGTGGAAGTGACATTGAGTTTCCTAATATTCTTTTTTGTATATTAGTTACATGTTTTCTGCATAGCTCTTCTTAAACTTCCTTCGACTTCTAAATTTTTATTATATTTCAGTATATTTTTAAGTCAGTTTGTGGGTCATTACAGCTGAAGAGAAAACAAGTTGATTTGACATTATAAAGTAAATGATACTGATTTTAGAAACACATGAGGTTAACTTATGTTAAATTTTTTTTTATTTTAGTTCATCCAGAGCAGCTTCCTCCGAGGCCATGGATTACATTAAAAGAACGAGACCAAATTCTGCCATCAGGTACATAGTTTTTATTCTTCCTTTACTTTTTTCAGAAATACTTGAAATGCCATTTTTGCATTGTGATATAATGAACCAGGTCTTCATTTTACCTCCCCTGGGTAGGTGAGTATAAAAATACTGATGGATAGACTTTTAAAATCCACGTTAAGGCTTATGTATAAAAATCTCCTACCTTTCACAATGATGCAGCTGTTAGTTTTAAAATGATGACTTCCAATTGGCATCTTCACAGAGTATTGGTAGATGTAAGAAAAATGAGTAATAATGAATTTTCTTCTGAAAAATTTTAACCTACTTAGGTATTTAATCTTTCTTGAACAAACAGAATAATAACACTTGTGAAAGAATAATTTAGACTGAGTCTATATTTGCTATATTGGAAACAAAATATGATACCGTGCTTGCAATATAGAAATGGTACAGGGTAAGCATTTGGGCAATTTTAAGGATATGGTTTAGCACTGCTAATACTGCAGTAATGTAGAAAATAAAAACCTTTGTCTCTTTGTGGAGACCAATAATGATTTGACATCATTTATAGGGTTTTTTACTGCTTATTAGATATTTTATGATTGGGAATTCTACTTAAAATAAGTTGTTATGAATTAGTATTTCTCCAAATGCCTTTTTAAAAAAAATTTTTTTTTTTAACCCTCACCTGAGGATATTTTTCCATTGATTTTTAGATAGAGTGGAAAGGAGGGAGGGAGAGAAAGAGAGAGAGAGAAACATCCATGTGAGAGAGACACATCAATTGGTTACCTCCCGCACGAACCCTAATGGGGTGGGGATCGAACTGGGAAACCAACCCTACCCTTCAGTCCATGAGTCAACACTCTAACCACTGAGCAAGACTAGCCAGGGTCAAATGCCTTCTTTTTAATCACAAGAGTAGTAGTTTTCATGGTATCTAATTTCATTATAAAATTAACAAAAATTTTGCTGTTTTAATATGAAGATTAAACCAATCACTGAATACTGATACTTTAATCATTTTTAATGGGTAAATTAGTTTACCTTGGTGCATGAGATGATGCTCAATCCACTGAGCCACACTGGCTGGGCTGTTGTATACTTTTTAAGCCCATCTGGTTTTGATTTTTTTTTTTTTTAAGTTATGAAATAAGAGAATTGAGAAAAAATCATTTGCTTTGGTATTGGGAAATGTGGTTAGTATAACATCTTCATGGTGCTATTTGCATTTTAATAATGCTGAGAAATATAATCATACACAATACATTTATTTCTTACAGAAGTGATAATTTTAAAAACACCATAGTCTAGAGCAGTAGTTCTCAACCTGTGAGTCACGACCCCTTTGGGGGTCGAACGACCCTTTCTTTCACAGGGGTCGCATAAGACATAACAGTAGCAAAATTACAGTTATGAAGTAGCAACGAAAATAATTTTATGGTTGGGGGTCACCACAACATGAGGAACTGTATTAAAGGGTCGTGGCATTAGGAAGGTTGAGAACCACTGGTCTAGAGCCACAGTATCAACCTGTCCTAAGAGGCACTGTGTCAGTGTTATCACAAATAACATTTCTGTTATCAGGATAGACATTGATGAAAAAAAGAATACCTAAGGTTTTCTACAAACCTTAAGTTACGCAGATTTATTTTATGTTTAGCCTTCCCTAATGTGCAATTAGTTTGTTGTTCTTTTCCAGTATTAAAAACACCATTTTCTGATTATTCAAAGCAATTCCTTTTCGAAAACGAGTGAACATAATCTTGAAAAAAGGCTTTCCTAATATTGCATACGTACATTTCCATTAAGAAAAGGAACAACAGAAACAAGTTTTCATTAGTTGTTCAACTCTCAGAGTAATGTGTTCTTGGGTTTTCCTTATTGAAAAACTAGTATGGTGTGTTCCCGAGTGCTAAAAAAAGATGTTAAAAATGCCTTTTATTTCTGGTGCATAAGGAGATATATATAACTATTGACAATTAAGAGTGATTTATAGCCACAAAATTTTAATTATTAAGCAATGTAAGAATAAATGCCAAATAGTGAAAAAGGTACAAGTATACAAAATTGCCACCAGTCAAACTCCCCAGGGGACTATTAAACAAAGTTTCTCTTCATTCTTTTACCATTATCTGAATCTAAACCAATTTCAATTAAGTGTTACTTTATTACTTGGATTTCTCACCTTTTATTTAAAGATGTAATTCTCAATCATGTCTGCCCATTCTAATCACCTGGGGTACTTTTGATAAATATAAATACCCAGACCCCAATATATAGACTTAATTGGTCTGGTGTACGGCCCTGGGTATCAGCTTTTCTTGTTTGTTTTTAAAGCTCTATAGACTGATTCTAATGGGCAGCTAGAATAGAGAATTACTGGTAAAAATCAGGGCTTTTCAAACTAATGTGCATATCATATAAATCACCTGAGCATTTTGCTAAATTGCAGGTTCTGATTCAATAGGTTTTTGTGGAACTAAAGATTCTTTATTTCTACAATAGCTGATACCTAGTCCTTAGAGCACACTTTTGAGTAGCAAGAACACAAACGATGTTCTCCCAGCTATTAGTTTGCTTACAGTCCTTTTATAGTTCAAGGGCATTTAAACATGACAATTTAATTTCAGCAGTGAACATTTTACTTAGCAAAAAGGATTCTCTTAGAATTAAACTTTGTTATCCATATTCTTCTGTCAGTGAGAGCAGTAAGACGTCTACAGAATTATTAAGTATGGATATTTTATTAATAAAAATTAATGAAATTAGAGCCTTTTAATGAGAATGAAACTAATTTAGTATTGCCTTATTTATATAGAAAGGATTTACTCAACAAATTATGTGCAAAAAATTAGCATTCTTATTTATAATTTGAATATTTACTAAAATAAGTTTCCTAAAAATCTCAAATATAAATTCTTAGTCTAATTCTAGTAAAATTGCTTTGGTGTGATGGACTCCAGTGAAGCTTTAGTGGATACCATTTTATACATTCTTGCCCAAAGCATTTCACAATGATGGTATTATGAGTATGTTTGTGTGCCTTGCTTGTGCACATGATAATTGCTTTAGAAAAAGTTGCCTAATTTTCTCCCTTTTGTCTGTTGTTTTTTTCTCCCGCTTCTTAGCATCATTCACGGTTATGTGTTACAATGTGTTATGTGATAAATACGCCACCCGGCAGCTATATGGCTATTGCCCATCCTGGGCATTAAACTGGGAATACAGGAAAAAGGGAATTATGGAAGAAATTGTTAACTGTGACGCAGATATCATTAGTCTTCAGGTAACACAATAGAAATTGAATTGTCTTTTAAGTTAAAGGTGAAATAAAAATAAAAGATCTTACTGCTGGGAGAGATCCTGTGTTCAAAGCAAAACTCAAAGGGAATTGTTTTCTCTCCTCATAAAAAATGGACAATTTTAATAAGCACATAAGAAATTTCCATAGTGAAACTATTTTGCTAAGTACAACCATCCATGTACACTCATTTACTATTTTCTTAAGTAAAAATTAACTTACGTATTATTCATGTTAACAATTCATCTCATCCATAAATTAGTGGTATTGCGAAAAGAGAAAACTGCAGAAGATTGTGTCTTTTGGGAATATAAATTTAACTTTCAATTTTTTTAAAAATTGCTTGCCCACTGTTCTTTAATAATATTTTAAACATTTAAAAATATTGTACTATAAATCATGCAGTTTTGCCTTATTTTAAAAACCATCTCTGATATTTAGGTTCTTCTGTTTTATAACACTTTAATATAAGAAATTTTAACTGAAAAAGTACCTTTTCATTGAAATATATGTTTTATAACTTCTTTTCAACACTCAGCTAATGAATAGCTAAGAAAGTTTTTGGGTAATTTCAGTAATTTTTTCTTAGCAGCTTTCAAAGAATATTAAATACTTTAAAGGTGTTTTAAATTTTTAAGTGTATAATTGCACACCTTCTTTTCAGCATAGTTTTAGAAGAAATTGTTACTTAAAAATTTTTTTTTTCTTTATTGATTTTTAGGGAGAGAGAGAGAGAGAGAGAGAAACATCGATAAGAGAGAGCATCGATTGGCCATCTCCTGCATGTCCCCCACTGGGGATCGGGCCCACAACCTGGGCATGTGCCCTGACCGGGAATCAAACCGGCGATCTCTGGGTACGTGGGTTGACACTCAACCACTGAGCCACACCGGCTGGGCGGAAATTATTACTTTAAAAATTTTTTTGTAGTACAGCTTGATAATTGACTTTTATGTTGACCATGGCTTATATGGCTTCCTGGGAAACAATAAGAAATAAAAATCTTCAAAAATTAAATTTTCTTCTCAACACTAAGAACTGACACAGAATTGGAGGGAGGAGGAGACAAAATCAGGCTTATTATTATTATTACTTAATTGTCTCCATTTTAATTTAGTATTTGTAGTAATAACAGCCTCACACTCTTCTATGTAAAGTGTAGTTTGAAGGATAAAAATACTGTAATAAAATTTTTTCTTACCAATGTCACCCTAATAAATTTAATTAAAAAGGTTTTTTTTTAAAGCAAAAATATTATATTATCAGAAAAAGTAATTTAAAAAATTAAAATCATTATTCTGAAATCTGCTCTGGGGAGTAGACATGGCTGAATATGTTAATAAGAATTAATTTTTCAAATGTAGGTCATATACAACTATATACCAAAAATTACTTCTTATTATAAAAGTAATACTGCCTTATAAAGTGTTAATTCTAGAGAAGTTGAACACTTTTTAAAAATATAAGTAATGATGGAAGAAAACACCCAATCTCATATCCCAAAAGGTAGTTGCTGTGTTAAAACTTCTGAAGTGTTTCTTGTACACGTTTTAATGTGCTTATTTATTTATTTGCAGATATATATATATTTTTTTAAATATGTTTTTATTGATTTTTTAGAGAGAGAGATAGAAACATAGAAACATTGATGTGAGAGAGAAACATCGATCGGCTGCCTCCTGCATGCCTCCTACTGGGGATTGATCCAGAAACTTGGGCATGTGCCCTGACCAGAAATTGAGCCGGGACCTCTTAGTCCATGGGGTGATGCTCAATCCACTGAGCCACACTGGCCAGCCTGCAGATATATTTAAAAAATAAAGTTGATACCACACTATTGACATATTTTGTTTCTTATTTATTGCACTTAATGTACTTTCTATATTACTAAAATTCTTCAAAGCTATTTAATGAATATATATTAATTGATTTATCATTTTCCCTACTTTTGGATGTTTAGGCATGTTATAAAATTATGTTGTTATGAGCATTATCATACATAAATTATTATCTTCACACTTGATTTTTTCCTTTGGAAGGAGTTGTTGAAAACATTTTGTGGGTCAAAAATAAAATAGTCTAACCTAATAATTACTAAATTAACAGAGACCATTGGATTCGGGTACCCCAAAATTCCTTAAAGTAGAATTTTTTGTTGACCTTAAGCTTCTCACTCTTGGTTATTGTTCCTTTCCACCACAGTTGAGGAAGATTAAAAATTTTTAATTACCTTTTTATATATAAAATATACTATTCCCCACCCCTTAATCTATAATATGACCACCTTTCTTTAATTACCAGTTGTGAGGAAGTGAAGTATAGTGAAATGAACTCTATATTGGGAGTCAAGAGACTTGGGACCCACTAGCTGTGTGAACATGAGAAAATCCTATAACATCTGGTTCTTTCAGGTATAAAAAGCTGCCATTGTCAAATGGCAGCTGTTAGCAGTAAGGTAAGATAGATAATATTTGTTATATGAATTATTTTGACCTAGTCATATCTTACTCATAATGCTGAACATTTTTATATCTTTAAAAGAGTTTTCCTGTCATGTCAATAACTTTTCTTTCATCTCAGGAAGTGGAAACAGAGCAATACTTCACTCTCTTTCTGCCAGCATTGAAGGATCGTGGATATGATGGCTTTTTTTCTCCAAAGTCACGTGCCAAAATCATGTCTGAGCAGGAGAGAAAGCATGTGGACGGTTGTGCAGTATTCTTCAAAATAGAAAAGTGAGTTAAGGAAACAAAGCATAATAGTGTAATCTTACTTCTTTAATTACTGCACATTTGAAATTTTCTTTGGTTTGACCCTATAAAATAAACTAAGAGCTAGAAAGCAAGTGATATAAAAATTAAATTTTAAGTAAATTCATATACTTGAATATAGTGTCATAATCATATTTCCTTATATATTTTCATAAAGTAAAATATTAGTTTTGGTGTAAAAAAAAGTACTTAGTATCTTTTAAGGTTAGAAATAAGTTTTGAGTTTTCTTCTGTGATTAAAAAAAAATATTTGGCCTTTTGCAGAATCAATTTTATGAACCTTTTCATCTTAACATTTTATTTATTTATTTATTAATTCATTCATTCATTCATTCATTCATTCATTTATTTATTTATTTACTAAATGATTACTGAACATTTGTTTTGTGAAAAGTACTGTGCTAGTCACAATTAATTCAGAGATAGATGAGACAGTTACTAATCCCACTTAGAGTCTAGTCTAGTAGGAAAAGGTAAGCATATAAAATCACAATATAATATGATATTATAAGATAGAAATATACATTAAGTTAGATAAGGCAAGACAAAAGAGAGGCGCAGAGGTTATTGAGGTGGGGAGTTAAAGGATTGATTGAGACAAAATAGTAGAAAGCAGTCATCAGACATAAGGAAAACATGACCTGTGGGTTTTTTCTTTTGGGCCTGTTAATATAGTTGGTTACAGTATAGCCAAAATGAGAATATTATGAATCTGCTTATTAAAATACATAAATGATCTTGTAGAGGCCTCTGTGCTTTAATATTCTTGGGTTTAAACTGGAAAACAGTATTCAGCCTGTATACTTCAGCAGTAGTTACAAGAATTAAATGAGATAATGAATGGGTAGGTACTTTGTAAACTATTAAGTGTCCTGGACATATTTTTATTATCATGTTTTCTTGTTTCTGTAGTCCTTTGTAATATTAGTATTTCTCTCGTATTGGGTTTATTATGTTGTATGCATTGGGTTTAGAACTGCGTTTCCTACTTGAGGGTGCAGAGCCGTAACACCCTCAAAAGGTATCTCTTGAGTGTTGGCTGAGTGACTAGATGTTTACAGGCTGATTCTTTTGGTTATCATCATGAAGAAAAGAGAGGAGAATATTTTTGCCTCATAAAGGCTGCCAATTTTACAGTGGAAAATTAGAAAGGACCTTCAGTAGAAGACTGAAATATGTGAAGTCTGATAGAGGTTGTTATCTCATGAATAATAATTTGGGTTTGATATATTAGATAGAGGATCTACTTAAAGGATAAGTATATACATGCTTATGACTATTTTCCTGTTTAATACTTATTATAACAAAGCTAGTTAAATGTTTTTATTGCTATAGGCATATTAACAGTATGTTATTTTAAGTAAATGAATTAAGGGAATTTGAAAGATATTTGGCCTACTTTCATTAATTTGAACCTACTTTCCTGTGACTTTTTAATAGAGATATTCTCATTTTAATTAATAATTAGTACACAGCCCTATAATATTTGAGG
Source organism: Tadarida brasiliensis (assembly GCA_030848825.1). Lineage (NCBI taxonomy): Eukaryota > Metazoa > Chordata > Mammalia > Chiroptera > Molossidae > Tadarida > Tadarida brasiliensis. The sequence goes on along the minus strand of CM061257.1, from coordinate 54,667,432 downwards.
TCAGAATATACTAAATTCTTCTAGGTGATTTTTTTTTTTTTTTTTACAAATTTTAGAATAACAATAGCAATTATTTTCGTAGTATTTATATATCAGGCCTTTTATTTATATGATTATGTTATTTAATTTTTAATTAACCCTCAGAGGTAGGAATAGAGGTATTTCCTCATTTTTATAGATAAGGAAAACAAGGCACTGAAAGTAGTCTGGCTTCATAGTCAATGCTTTTAACCACCGTACTAAACTGAATCTTTAGGCTTCTTATTTGAGCTTCTGATATTACTTGTACCTCTTATTAGCTTACTTCATTTGGAAAACTTGCCTTGAATTTGGTATTTGTTACTTATACACAAATTTACTTGAAAAACCATAATATATAAGGAAAAGTACTGATAACATTGAGATATCTAATATCAAGCTCTTTTTTCATTTGCCATGGTTTCTTTCTGAAGGAAGATAGACAGAAAATTTTTGTCATTCCCTTAATGGTTTTGAGAGAAAAAATCTAAAATGCCTTGATAATTTACTACAGGTAGTTAAGATTTTGAACTAACAATTATACCTGCTATCTAGGAAACTTTAAACAACTGAATATTTGAAAATTGATGCTTGAAATTTTAAAAGAACTGTGAATTAGTTGAGAGATGAATTATATAGGAAACACTAAGATGCATCATTTGGATATCTTTCCTTCCTCAAATCTTTTTGCCTATATAGGTACATGGATCCAGCAGTAGATAAAGACTTTGGGTATGATACATTATTACATTCTACCTCTTTTGAACAGTACCAGATATTTGTTGATGTCAGTTTGGCTACAACTATACAATGCTATACGATTTGGAATTCAACACAAAGTGTACTGCCTTGCTTTTATTCTATTCTTTAAATTGGAGAGAGAACACTGTGCAAAGAAAAGACAGTTTTGAAGCCAGACTCTCTTAACTTATGTAGGTGCATGATCTTAAATGATTCCTGTACCCTTTCTGGGCTTATTTCCTAATTTGAATATATTTGTATGTTACCTTGTAAGAATTACTTTATATAGTTAACAAATCCAACAAAGTCAGAAGTTAGCTGTAGAAGGGATTTACTCTCTGTATTTATTCTCCAAGTCCCATTCTTTTTTTTTTTTTTTATCCTCACCTGAGGACGTTTTTCCATTTTTTGTTCAGGTAGAGTGGGAAAGAGAGAGGAAGAGAGAGAGAAACATCGACGTGAAAGGGACACATCAAGTGGCTGCCTCCCGCACGACCTAACCAGGGCCGGGGACAAACTGCAACCGAGGTACATGCCCTTAGCGGGAACCGAACCCGGGCCTCTCTGGACCGCAGGCCAGTGCTCTAACCGCTGAGCCAAACTGGCCAGGGCTCAAAGTCCCATTCTTATAAAACCAAAGTACCTGATAATTTCTAATTTTCACTGCTGACAGTTTTTTCCCCTCCACTGAAGACAATAGTACAAAGTAGGTAACAATAAATGGAAACTATAATAATTACTATTTTGGCAAAGTGCTATAAGAAAAATCACATCCATTGTGATGAAAGGGTAGGATAGGGCCTAGTGAAGTCTAGGGCACAGATGAACAATATTCAGGGAATTAGAATACAATAAAATTTTCCTTGAATTATATTTATTCTAGTTTAATTTAGTTTTTGGGATTCAGAAGTCAAAGATATGACAGTACCTTTTGGTCATCGTTATAAACATCTTTTTTTTTGGTATATGCATAGAGAAACCAGAAAATAAGTTTGGATTGATAAAATGCTTTTGCTTTATCCTTTACCTCAACTAGTATTATCTTCAGTCTAAAGTGTTTTATAAAATATATATATACATATATATGTATACATACATATATATGTGTGTGTATTGAGAGACTGTTTTTATAGATAAGTTGTTTAGACGCAGAAATTTACATTTCTTTTTGCATGTTTTATCCTGTACACTTAACAGTTAGTAGAAATGGGGTCTTGCATCCAGATATACACTTTTCAGAAATCCTAAATGGAGATGAAACCATACCTATACTAGACTTACTTGCTGTTAGCAGTCTGATCTGATCCTGCTTTGTTTCAAATCAGTGAGAGAGGGAAAGATGAGAACAGCAGTTTTAGAACACTGAAAAGGCAGTCTCTTCCAATAGGAATGGGAAGTACTCCATCATGGTGCTTAGTCCTTGCTGTATTGCCTCTGCTTTCTAACTTGCTTCCAGTCTCAGAGGTACCAGGTAAAGCTAAGTCTTTGCTTTTCCTTACTACATTATTTTGTGCTTGAGAAGAAAGCATTCAGAATTTGTAGTATTATCCCAAAATGATCTGTTGTGATAATCCTGTCTCACTGGTTTCTCAGTTATTAATTTCTTCTGCTTTATATGGTGGTTACATTTAGAATTTGTCTACATGATTTTTTTTTTAAAAAAGATTGTGATTTCTGGTTTCTAATGTTAACTTTACCATTAATTTAATCTTGAACCTAAAATTATTGCTTTGTACCACAGTTTCCTTACCCCTCTTCCTATTAGGGATAATAAGTAATGGTTCCACCTAATTTCAAAGGTTTCTTATGGGGCTAAAATGATCAAGAAAGTGGAAGTGCTTTCAGTAGTTAAAAGAGTTGTACAAATACAGGTAGTATGGTGTATATCCACTTTTCTTCCCTATTTATCCAGTCTCTAAGCTTATCTTTCTTAGTAAGTTATTGTCTGGCACTCCCATGATTACTTAAAGGGACCCAAGAACACATTTTATAGCATCTTATAGTACTGAATATACAATAAACACTTCTATTTGATTTAGGTTTAAGAGTGCTGGGATATGATCCAGAAAGGGTCATAGTTAACTTTTGTTTAGTTATGCTGTTCTTGACTAAGTGCTACATTGGTCCTTTTGGCTCATGAATGAATTCAGGGAGGAAATATTACTTGTCTTTTCTTATTAATTATAGTTGATATACAATATTATATTAGTTTTAAGTGTATAACGTAGTGATCCGACATTTGTCTACCTTACAAAATGATCACCACAATAAGTCTAGTTAACCACCTGTCACCGTACATAGTTATTACAATATTATTGCCTATGTTGTGCATTACATTCCTGTGACTTATAACTGGAAGTTTATACTTATTTCCCTTCCCCGCCCAGTCCCACCTCCCTCCTCTCTGGAAACCATGTTTGTTCTCTGTATCTGTGAGTTTGTTGGTTTTGTTTGTTGGTTGGTTTTGTTGTTTGGATTCCACATATAAGTGAAATCATACAGTATTATTTTGCTTGTTCATAATTGGCATTCACTGTCTTCTCTCCAGCATTAATTTTTTTAAATATATTTTTTATTGATTTTTTTTTTGAGAGAGAGAGAGGGAGAGGGAGAGAGAAACATCTATGAGAGAGACACATCAATTGACTGCCTTTTGCACGGCCCCTACTGGGGATCAAGCCCGAATCCCAGGCATGTGCTCTGACCAGGAATTGAACCAGGGACCTCTTAATGCATGGGACAGTGCTCAACCTACTGAGCCCCACCAGCCAGCGCCAGCATTAAATTAATCACATCACAGCTCATAAAATAACTTCTACATCTCAAGATAGTAAGAAATTGAGTTATTTCTTTGTTCGACTTAAAGGGCTGTTTTTGACATGTTCCTCCTGTATTTGAAACATTCAACCTAATAATCTTTCCCAAATCATATAAGAAGGATGGGGTCCTTTTTGTGTTTTTTGATCATATCAATGTGTATTATATATGATCTCTCTTATATCCATCTGACCATCTGTGAAATAAGATTTTTAAAAAGGTGAATGTACAGAAGAATTCTTAGATTAAAATAAAATAGCATCATGCCCGGCCGGTGTGGCTTAGGGGATTGAGCGTCGTCCTGTGGACTGAGAGGTCCTGGTTCCATTCCTGGTCAGGACACATGTCCGGGTTGCAGGTTCAATGCCCAGTAGGGGGCAAACAGGACGCAGCTGATCAGTGTATCTCTCTCACATCGATGTTTCTCTCTCTCTCTCCCTTCCTCTGCCTCTAAAAAAATCAATACAAAAAATATATATATAATAAAATAACATCTGGAATAATACTTTATAGTGTCTGTGTACTTGCTACAGAGTAGGAATAATAAAATGAATTAAAATAGAGAGGCAAGTTTAGGATTTTACATATTATCAAGGCTTGATGAGTAGAAAGTAACTATAAACTAGTATATCTTATTTAAAAGAAACATCTAATAGAAGGAATTAAGGAAGACCTCTGTATGTCAAAATATCACTTCTATGGAAATTGTTAGAAAGTAGAAGCAGAGTGGACTACATTTGCTTGTGTGTACAAGGGGAAAGTAAGAAGTAGTATTGTTCAGGTAGTATAGATAGAATATGGATAATTGTAAAATAAACACAGAAACAAGATAAGTTGTAGGAGATTACAGTTACCTGTACTAGTGCTGGAACTCTTCATTTTCTAAAAGCAGAGTAGCTTAAAACTTCTTAAGGTTTAAGAAGTATAACTGTGTTCTTATTTAATTCTCCCTGGAAAGAAGGAACTTTCTTTGGTTCTTTAGTTCTCAACTATCTCTTTGGCTCTTCAACTGAAGTCATGAGCCACATACAATGTTCCTGTCAGTGATGGACTGCATATACAACAGTTATTCCATAAGATTATAAGGAAGCTGAAAAGTTTCTATGATCACACAACGATGAAGGTGCCTAACTATGAATTTCTTAGAATGTATCCCCATCTCTAAGCACTGCATGACTGTATTGGTGAAGCTGAAATAATAAAACTCGAGAGTGTGACTCTTAAATGTTTAGTGTTTCTAAGTGCCAAAGAAAGGAGTGTTAGTTATAATGACATATGTACTTTGTTTAGGAAAACTATTTTATTTTTCTGAACTTTTGAAATCAAAGACATTAACAAACGAACACCTCAAGAAGATTGGGACGTTTTAAAAGTCAAAAGTTGTGCCCTGGCCAGTTTGGCTCAGCAGTTAGAGCATAGACCCATGGACCAGAGAGAACCGGGTTCGGTTCCCACTAAGGGCATGTACCTCGGTTGCAGTTTGTCCCCGGCCCTGGTTGGGGTTGTGTGGGTGGCAGCCAGTCGATGTGTCTCTCTCACATCAATGTTTCTTTCTCTTCCTCTCTCTCTCCATCCCACTCTATCTGAAGATAAATGCAAAAAAAAAAAAAAGAAAAAAAAAGTCCTTGGGTGAGGATAAAAAATAAATAAATAAAATAAAAGTCAAAAGTTGGAAATACAATAATAAATTATCCTAATAAAGAAGAAGGTTGGAGGGGTAGTTGGAGGCATCTAATAATCCGAATAATTGTTCTGGATTCATTTTAAATGGATATATCTATCTATCTATCTATCTATCTATCTATCTATCTATCTATCTATCTATATATATATATAAAATGAAGAAAAGTCAGTAACCAACCATGTATTTTTAAAAAGTTTCTGAACCTATGATTTTTGCCAAGAAAATTAAGAAAAAGCAAAGGTTTGGTGAAAGAGGTAAGATAACAAGGAGGGTATTTTAAATAACATTATGCACTGTAAAGAAGAAGGGACAGATATACTCCTTATGGGTTGTGTAACCATTAATTGGAGATTAGAGCTATACAACTTCTATTTTATATTCATAGTCTCTATTGAGAATTATCTTCAGAGTGGAAAGGCTGAGGCCAGGTGAAAAGAAGACTGGCAAACCAAGAACTTGAGATTGTAAGCCAAAGAGAGTCACTAAACTGTCTTAACTAGTTAGGTTTCCAAGTCAAGATAATTATATCCCATGGTACTAAAAGATGTTGCAAAAGTATAATTAGTGTACTGGCATGGGTAATCTCTATGAATATTGGAGTATAAGAGAAGTTCTAGAATATTGAAGATGAGGGAACTACCTCACTTTTCAGAAAGAATTTCCAAGCCTCAGTTTTCCTCATCTTTGTAATGAGAATATATAGTAATACTGCCTCTTGTTATTTGGGTCCTTTAGAAAGAAGACTGTGGTAGTTTGGTGTTCAGGAGTTTATTAGGGGTCAACACTTACAGAATGGAATGGTGGGGAACAAGCAGTATTAGGCATGGAGAGTAAAGCTATGCTTCAGGCCTGACAACCTCAACTGACCCTATAGCTTTGGAGCTGAAATGACCTGTGAGAATTAACCCAGGCAGGACCCAAATCCACAGACCTTTATCTTTTGCTTATGATAAATAATTGGATGTAGGCCACTCCCAGAAATACTTGCCCTTGGATGAGGCAACACTTTGCAACTGGAGCAGTTCCTGAAGGATTGATGAGGGATCTGGGCAGTAAACCTCCATGTCCACCTTTTGCAGTTTTTGCACATTTTAAGACATTTATGAAGTACCTATCACAGGTATTGATACAAAATAGACCCTCAATAATGGGCAGCTTTTATTATTTTATTATTTGTTCTGTCCTATTGAGAATTTTGATTATTTCAGAGAAGACAGGTTTATACATATAAGATTTATAAAAACCAAAAAGCTGGCAGGTATGTTTAATCTTTTGGATAAATGGAATGAAGTTTACAGTGCCCTTATATCTGAAGGTATGAACTAATGAGCAGAAGCTCATGAAGAGACACTTAACAGAAATAAGTGAAGTCTGCTGCTCTTAGATTATAAAAGGAAGAGAAAGAGGGAGGGATAAAATCATTTGAGAGTACAGAAAGATTTATATGTGAAAATGTTCATAATAACATTAATTATAATAGCTCAAATCAGAAGTAACTTAAATGCCTAACAGAATAGTTAAATAAATTATGATGAATCTGTATAGCAAACTATAATACAATCATAAAAATAGATTTTGAAGAATTTTTACTTTCATAAGGAAATGTCCCTGGTAGAATGTTCATTAATAAGGCAAAATATAAACTTACAGAGTATTATCTTCATTGTAATAAAATAGTCACATTTGCATGCAGAAAAGTCTGGGGGAATAAAATTATTTACTTGTTAATTGGGATGTTGGATTACAGATGACTTCACTGTCCCCAAAGTCTTTATTAATAAAAGTACAGTCCAAAGTGAAGAAAGTAGTAGTTCATTTATGTCCAGTTCTGGGTAGTGCACCTTTGGGTAAACTTGACTTGTTCAAATGAACAACTGTCTTTATACCATATATCATATAAGGAATTGATCATTTATTTTCTAGAAAAGACTTGGCGGCATATATTTAAAATTCACTTGACCCTTGGACAACAGGGGTTTGAATCACGCAGACATAATTATACATAGATTTTTTTCAATAAATATGCAAAATGTGTATCCTCGGATTTTGCATCCATAAATTTAATCGGTGTTTTCAAACAATACTACCAGTATTTTTGATCCACGGTTGGAGTAATCTGCAGATGCAGAAGGCTGATTGTGTTCTACACCCTTTTAATAAGGGACTTGAGCACCCATGGATTTTGGTATTAATGGTGGTCCTGGAACCAATTCCCTGCAGATACTGAGAGACAACTAAAGTTTTTGGGGAATCAAAAGTTATACATGGATTTTCAGTGGTGCTGGGGGTTGGTGCCCCCTAACCTCCATGTTGTTCTGTAGTGTCAAGTGAAAGGGAAATTAGATTTATTTTATATTCCCTTAAAGAAGAGATCTAGATTTTTGGGTATAATGGAAGAAAGATACAGGAAAATAATTTTAGTTGAGAGATATTTCTAATAATTAGATAACACCTACCCCTGACCTAATAATGGCCTGATTTTGGTAGAAGTACAGTATTCCAGTATAAAAATATTACTATTAAGGATATCTAGACTTTCCCACAGAACCCTGGGTTTCTATAAATAAGCCTGAAAAGTTTTGTAGCCCTGGCTGGTGTGACTCAGTTGGTTGGACGTCATCCTGTGCACCACAAGGTTGCCAGTTCGATTCCTGGTCAGGGCACATGCCCGAGTTACGGGTTCGATCCCTGGTAGCAGCCTATCCATGTTTCGTTCTCACACCCATGTTTCTCTCTCTCTCCCTCTCCCTTCCTCTCTCTCTCAAAATCAACAAAAATATTTTTTAAAGAGTTTTGTAAATGTAAGATATTTCAAAAATTAAATACAAATAATTGAACTGTAATTTAAAAATAACAGGTTCACGCAAATGTTTTAAATACCAAATTTTAACACTTTGGAAATCAGTAACATATTCCCGTTGTACTACTTAGTTGACTTGTTTTGGTGCAGACCTCTGAATCGAGTTTTTGCCTGCTTGCTTATTTTTTCTCAGTTCAAGGCCAGTTTTTTACCACTGTATCTGTGTGACTATGTGAATCAGGATTTTTATTAATACCATGTAACAAAATGCATAAATAAATTGGATACTGAGACTGACTGATGTAAGACTAATTATCATCATACACTCTGATTTCAAATTTTTATGTTAATCAAAACAAATTCATTGTTTTTAGTGATTTAAAATTATTTGAAAAAGGTATTCCACTGCTTAAAGACATTTTAAGAAGTCTAATATGGAGGATGGTTGGTTTTACCTATAGAATATATGAATCAGCCCACTTCTCTTTATTTATCTTGCCTTAGTTGAAGCCACCATCAACTGTCTTCCAAACAACCTCAGAAACTTTCTAATTGATTTCATAATTACCACTCTGGCTCCTGTAATCCATTCTCCATGGAGCAGCTGGAATGATCTTAAAAATATATAAATTCAGTATCACATCCTTGCTTAGAACCTTGTTGTTCCTCTTTTTTTTTTTTTTTTTTTTTTAAATCCTCACTTGAGGATATGTTCATTGATGAGAGAGAAAGAGAGGCAGAGAGAGAGAGAGATGTGAGAGAGAAACATTGATCTGTTGCCTGCTGTATGTACTCCTCCCCGACCAGGGATTGAACCTGTAACCTTTTTGCTCCAACCAACTGAGCCACCTGGCTGGGGCTTGTTCCTCTTCCTCTCATCTCCAACATCATTTTATACCCTTCCATTCTTTTCCAACCTGTAAACATACAAAGTACTTTGCTGGCTCAGGGCCTTTCACTACTTCTTCTGTATATTAATAGAATGCTTTTAATCCCATTCTTCACCCAAATAATTTCAAATCCTCATGTTTCTTTTTAAAGGTCACCTCTTTAGAGTAGAGGGCAGAAAATATGTTCCCTTTAATCACTCTAGGTTAGAATCAGGTACATGACCCAACCTTCTGTTCTTCTGAGGGCATCTGAGACATTCAGAATTGGAGCAGGGAGAACAAACAGTATTGTTTCATCTAGCAGTCTCCTGCAGCATAGTAAGATTTTAGTCAGTATTTGTAGGTATGATTCCATTTCAAAGCTAGAAAGAATATAGGGTGGGAGCCTATTATAAGAACAAAGAGCCCTGGCCGGTTTGGCTCAGCAGTTAGAGCGTTGGCCTGCCGACCAATGAGTCGCGGGTTCGATTCCAGTCAAGGGAATGGGTCTCGGTTGCGGTTCATCCCCAGCCCTGATTGGGTCGTGTGGGAGGCAACCAGTCAGTGTGTCTCTCTCACATTGATGTTTCTCTCTCTCCCTCCCTCCCACTCCATCTGGACAAAAATGGAAAAAGGTCCTTGGGTGAGAATTAAAAAAAAAAAAGAACAAAGAGATCTTTCCACTTAACACATAGTGAAAAATAGTATATTTAGTAGGTTTTGGTCATTTATAAATATTTCACAAACTTAATAAAAGTAGGTTAAACAAAGTTAAATAGCTTGACCAAGTTCATACTGCTGTTAAATGCAGTACAAGACTGAGTTCTGTTAAGCGCTATAGCTCTACAATACTTAATTTGGCACTAAGGAAAGAAAATACTATTAGTGCAGCTTTCCAGATGGAAAAATTGGCTTCTCCTTAGCTGACATAAGTGTGTGTCCCGTCATCTTCTTGACAGATTTCTTGAAGTGGTGAGAATAAAACTGCAAAAAGGTTAGGTAGATTTTATTCTGTTCTTTTTCATCAATTTGCTGACTCAGTTAAAGTTCTGTTCACCTTTAAATACCAGAAAATTCCAACAGTAGCTTAAAGAAATGGGGGAAGGGTAATTTTCTCACACAAGAATTCCAGAAATGGCAGTCCAGATCTGGTTCAGCTGCTTCCCCATCTATAGTGGTTTAGCTTTTGTGCTTCTGCTTCTTACTACACGGACAAAGGTATAAAAGGGCAAAGGGATCATTACTAGGTGGTGCTTCCAAGAAAGTTTTTACGGTAGGTAATCAGACTTCTTACATCTCGTTTGCCAGACTTGTATTACATGGCCCCTTGCTACTAGAAAATGATTAGGGAGACAGTGGCTAGTGTCTGTATCTTGTGCTCCTTTCATTTAATATCTTTTACCATGGTAGTCCAAGTACCTGATATCATAATAATAATGAATTGTACCTTGTAGATTTACATTGGTGCAGAAGCATACAGTGGAATTTAACCAAGTGGCAATGGCTAATTCAGATGGATCCGAAGCTATGCTGAACAGAGTGATGACAAAGGATAATATTGGTGTTGCTGTGGTATTAGAGGTCCACAAAGAACTATTTGGAGCAGGTGAGTGCAGTTTAAAATATTCTTATTAAAATAAACACCATCCTTAGTTTTCCCATCTCAAGTGCAGAGAATCTTGCTATTATTTATTGCACAGTTATTTTCTTGTCTTCTGTGGAAAATTGAGGGAGATTGGCAGGAAAATAGCACTAATTGTATAAAGCATCATATATTTCTTGGGATATTACCAGGTAATCTGTAAAAAGGAAAGTCTTTGATATGCCATTAATTCCAAAGCTTATTTGAAATATGAAATGTTTTAGTTAGGCTGAATTTGGAAATTATGATGAGTTGGTTCTCTTAGTCATATTTTTAGCTTCTTGAGAATAAAAGCTTTTATCTTTTAGGTTAAGTACTTGGCAACATTTTCTCTACTTTCTTTGTTATATCTCAGTCATTGTCAGGGTAAGAGCTGGGTCTTTTATCTACCTGCTACTTTTCCTTTGTACTTTAGATTTTTTTATAGCTTCCATCAAAGTCGGAAACTCATTATGTACTTTGCATATCCAGACCCCTTCCTCCTCATCCCCTTTCTGCTGACTACCTTTGAGTATTTTGTTGTTTATGTAACTTTACTTTAGGCAAGAGTATGGAGAAGCTATAAGAACATATCAGGGCTTTTATGTATAATTTTTTTTTATACTTGCTAGCTATAGAAGAAAATATTTTTGCCTTGAGTATTTATTTGAATTATTCAGACCATGAATATCTGTCAAACTTCCTTTTTTTGCCATTATTCAGTTTATTCATCATCAAAGGCAGTCTTTGATAGAATATTTTATTTTATTTATTTATTTTTAAAAATAATTTTTTTCTTTATCGATTTTTAGAGAGAGAGAAAGAGAGAGGGAGAGAGAGATAGAAACATTGATGAGAGAAAACATCAGTTGGCTACCTACTGCATGCCCCCCTCTGGAGATCGGACCCACAACCTGGGCATGTGCCCTGACTGGGCGACTTCTTGGTGCATGGGTCGACGCTCAACCACTGAGCCACACCGGCCGGGCTATTTTATTATTTTTTAATTAATTTATTTTTGTTACAGATGTTTCTCCTTTTTCCCCCATTGACACTCTTCCCCCCCGCCCCCCCCCCCCACACACAGCATTGTTGTCTATGTCCATTGGTTAGGTTTATATGCATAAGTTCTTCAGTTAAATTTTCTTCTTTATTAGCCTCTCCATTTTTACCTACTTTTATATTCTTTTCAGTCTCATTTTTCTCACAAGTTTGGTACTTTTTTTTGTAATGTGAAAATTGAATTTCTTTTGGCATTCTACTCTTCTTTTAATTTGCAGAAGAATAACTATAAATTATACATTGGACATTTGCACATTCTGATCTATGTCACTCGTGTACTCCTAGAAAAGAGTTTAATATTACAGAAATTGCTTATGACCCATTTGAAGGGTCAAGTTTTTAATATTTAATACAATGAATATTTATTTAATCTACAGCCAAAAGTAACCGTATAAAATTTCTAGGAAAAGAAGAGAGTTTAGAGAATTTCAGCTACAGGTTTTATGCTATGATCAAATTGCTTTTAAAATGACTACAGTCAAACCCGGTTCTTGAATGTCTCCCATCTCGAACAATTCAGTTCTCAACCAAGTTGTTCACAGAAAAAATGTTTTGTTTTGGGTTGTCGAACAAAACTTTGGTTCTCCATGGGAAAACCTATATGATCAGGCAACAAAGGAGAGAATACGTGAGTATGAGTCCGTTTACCACTAAATCTCGAGTTAACATCTCAGGAAATTGTACTGTGAATATTTTCATGGTTTTTTTGCTTTTGTTGCTGCTTATTATTATTAAATACATGCAGTAAGTCACTATGGGTCCTCAGAAGATTAGTGATAGCAGCAAAGTGAAAAGGAAAGTTGTGAGAACAATGATAGAGCTTAAAAAATACATAATTGCAAAGTATGATAAAGATGGTCACGTGTCTCTGATATGGCTACCGAGTATGGCATGGCGAAATTGATGATTAGCACATTTTTAAAACAAAGAGACCATCAAGAGTGCTGATGTTGCTAAGGGTGTGAAAATGCTCACGAAACAACAATCATAGGCAATTGAGAAAGATTAAAACAGGGAATCATTTGGGGATCTGGAACGGATTAATTAAATTTACATTATTTCTAATAGGAAAAAATGATTCAGTTTTTGGGCAAATTGCTTCTCAAACAGCCTTCCTGAATGAATTAAGTTTGAGAACCAGGTCCACTGTATTTCTGTCACATATAACAGATACTTCAGTTATTTGTTTACGCAACATCAAAGATAATTATACCTTAGTAAAACGGAAGGGAACTTGACAAAAATAGTAGAAGTACAAAATTAGGTCTTTTCCTGCAGAGATTATTATAGAAATTTCAATAGAAAAATTAATTTTGTATGTTCACTTATTTTCCAACAGTACAAAAATATATAAAAGGGAAGGCGTCCCTTATTCGTACTCTGTAGGAGTAGCTCTTGTTAATTTCTTTACACATTACTAACATAAAAGATACATATATATATATATAGTTTTATTTAAATTGCATCATACCATGCATATTGAGCTTTATGCCTTACATATTAACTAAGTGTAATTTTCACAATTTTTAACGTATTGTTCTGTCCAACATCTTGAAAGTGCTATGTTAATATTTATTTTGACAAAATTAAAGAACAGAATTTTAAGGCTAAAAACAACCTTGGAGATTTTCTCGTTGAATATCTTCATTGTCCAAATGAATCTAAACACCAAACAGTAACTGGCCCAAGACCACACAAAATAGTTAATAATAAAGCCAGGTAGAAAACCCAACTGTCCAGACTTTAAGAGCACACTATTCCCTAATTTTCATTTTTAAAATTACCTTATTTGGGTGTATGGTATGAACTTTTTTTGGTAGGAAATTCACTTCCTCATTTTATTTTGCATTGTTTAATGTAATGTTATTGCTTTTCTACTACTGACCTACCACTGATGTGCTCAGGAAATGCACAGTGAGTAAGTATTGAGCAACAGGAAGAATTTAAATTAAGGTTTAGGTAACTCAAATAACTGAAAACCTACCTCACTAGGTTATATTGATACTTAAATGACAGATATTTAAAGTGCTTCCTTACACCAAGAAGTCAGCAAATCAAGGTATTATAATCAAATATTGGTTACATCATGGGCATATAGAGCAGGAGTCAGCCAACTTTCTCTAAAGGTCCACATAGTATTTTATATGGTCTGTAGCTCAGTCTCTACAACATTTTTTGTGTGTGTGTGAACTCTTTTAAAATGTAAAAGCAGCCTTTGCGTGTACAGGCTGTACAAAAACAGGTGGTGGGTCAGATTTAGCCTATGGGCTGCAGTTTGTCGACCCTGATCTAGAGGAGTAACACCTATGTCAGGATTACCAGAATCTCAGCACTTTAACTTCTGAGAACTCCTTTATGAGATAAAGGGGAAGATGTGAATTAATGGACAAGAGTAAAGAAGTGGCTGTGGATCTGGAGAGAAAACCGTAGATACTGCTTTTTTGATACATAAAGCATAACTTTATCTTCCTTTTTCTAATGTTTAAATTTAGGTATGAAGCCTATTCATGCTGCAGACAAACAGCTGCTTATAGTGGCAAATGCCCATATGCATTGGGACCCAGAGTATTCTGATGTGAAACTCATCCAGACCATGATGTTTGTCTCAGAGGTTAAAAACATTCTGGAGAAAGCCTCTAGCAGGCCTGGCAGCCCAACCGCAGATCCTAATTCCATCCCGCTGGTGCTATGTGCAGATCTTAACTCATTGCCAGATTCAGGTATTTATTACATCATTTCCTTATTGCTTTCAGTTTTGCTTTTACTTCTACTTGAAGGGCCAGTTAGCTCTTAACTTTTGAGTAGAGAATTTCTCTTTTAAATTAGGGAGTGCCTCAGCAGGAGTCCTATGGGTGGAACATGAGGTAACTGAGGAGAGTTAATAAAGAAACTATTTCCAAAGGTGTGTGCAGGGTTAAGGGAAACAAAACAATGAATGATGCAGTACTCTGCCACTAGGGGACTTAGGGACCCTTTACCATCCCTCTCCCTGAGGGGAAAGTGGTAGAAACTGTTATCAGAAATTGGAAAAAGAGTTATGAAAAGAGGGCCACATAATAGGGTGATTGCTTAATTAAGTGATGTGGTCAATTCCTGGCAAACCAACCAAAAGGGAGCCATTGGACTATATATTCGTACCTCACTCTGTTCCTGTCTTCTGCTCTCCTGCCAGTGTCACCCATTGACTGTATCTACTAGAAACTTGGGGATTGGGGGGTGGGGTTTGCAGTCGACACAAGTAAAGGTCAGCCTCTTGAGGCACAGAGTGTAGTGGAGACAGATGATTTGAAGAGGCAACCAGAAAATATTCAGCACAGATAGCTATCTAGCTTAATAACACTGGCAACTTTTAAGTGATTTTACTAAATGATACTTGAATACTGTTTAATAGGTACAGAAGCATGATCAGAGTTCTTCTGGGCTATCACTCAACAATAAATACAAAATAACCCAAATGCCTACACTTGAACTATTTATAGTCACAAATCTAGAAAACATCTTTACTTTTTCTCCTTAGCAAATAAATGCTGAAATCATCCTTTCACAGATGTTTGTTCTTACCCACTAGCCCCATTGGCACCTTAACCATGTCCTCCTTTACTAATCCCCTTTTTTTTTTTCCAGTTCAGTTGCTCTCAAGTACAAATATCCCCCATCTCATTTGATTTGTTTAAGCCAGTGAACTGTTATTTGGCAGCATGACATAGCTGATTCTGGAGCCAGACTGTCAGGATTGGATCCTGGTTCTACCACTTATGAGCTGTGTAGTCTATGACTAAGTTCCTCATTTTATAATAAGGGGATACTTATTTTATCTACCTCATAGAGTTGTTTGTGAGGTTTAAGTGTGAAAGCTCTTAGAACAGTGCCTGGCATGTAGTAAATGGTAGATAAATGGTAAGCTCTTTTCAGCTATTCACAATATGGATAATGTGCTCATCACTTACTCATTATATTATATGTTATCATTTCTGATCACAAATAGAAAGAGATGGCTAACAGTGTTCACTAATCATCATCATGAGAAGAAGGGTTATGATATTTTTTTCATGTTTACTTATTCACTGGAGCAGTGTACTTTTTTTTAATGCTTCTCCTCTCTTTGCTCTTTGATTGTTTAGATACATCTAATATACATATACTTTTTTAAATGTGTTTTTATTGATTTTTTTAGAGAGAGAGAAAGGGAGAGAGAGATAGAAACATCGACATGAGAGAGAGAAACGTTGATCAGCTGCCTCCTGCACGCCCCCTACTGGGGATCAAGCCCGCAACCCGGACATGTGCCCTGACTGGGAATTGAATTGGGACCTCTCAGTCCATGGGACAATGCTCAATCCACACTGAGCCACACCGACTGGGCTCTAATATTCTTGACCAAGTATTATATCCTTAGCATATAATATCAGACTGAAAAAAATCACTGTAGCTCAAAATAAAGAATGATGTTGTTGCCTAGCTGAAACTAGACATTGTAATGTTGAAAATGCAAAATCTATTTTTGTTATAAATGATTTTTTATTTTTTTATTATCTGTGTTATATTTTACATATTTCCAAAGTTGTTGATTGACTACATAGGAGGTGAAATACTAATGAGATGGTGGTTTGGGATAATATTTTAAAAACATTTAGGGTCCAGACCTTCCTGGTGAATGCTATCCTAGGCCCTGGGAATCATCTTTAACTTAAAAAAAAACATTAAAACTCAGAATATTTCTGGGTGAACCTGATACTTTGTGCTGAAATAGTCAAATACCCTTCAGTTTGATTGAACCATATGAGACTGATGAAACTGGATTTTTTATTTTTTTAAACAACCACAGCAACAAAAAGGCAATTTCATATTGCTTTAACCTAACAAAGAACACTCGGAACCAGGTGCATCCCACTTGGCAATGGATTTTGGCCATGAAATCTTGTGTACGGTCTGCATGCTAAATGGTATTGTTTCTTCCTTTATTCTGCTAGGTGTTGTGGAATACTTAAGCAATGGAGGAGTAGCTGACAACCATAAAGACTTCAAGGAACTAAGGTACAATGAGTGTCTTATGAACTTCAGCTGCAATGGAAAGAATGGAAGCTCAGAAGGGAGAATCACACATGGCTTCCAACTGAAGAGCGCCTATGAAAATAACTTGATGCCTTACACCAATTACACCTTTGATTTCAAAGTGAGTGGTTGCTCTGGGCTGCTGTAGAAGTTATTTTAAATATAAATGTGACAAGAAAGTTTATATTATGCTTAATTGCATAATCTTCAGGAATTTTTAGATTCTCAGAATGTGTTTACTAACTATGAACCTAAATGTAAAGAGGTTTGTTAGGTTTTGTGATTGTTATTGTTGACTTAAGAATTCTTTTTAAACCCTTATTTGTTCAAATTTCAAATAATATTTGATAATAGCAAAAACTCCCAAAATGCTTACTATGTGCCAGGCACTGGAAGCACTTATATTTATTAATATAGTTAAATTTCATCTGTTCCTACCATCCCTAACTTTCAGTAAGGATCCAAATAGTAAGCAACCTGATATAGCTAAATTCACCTTGAATGAATTTATATAGTATTCTCTCAAAATTTTCTTAGTACTTTCCATTGATGTCTTCATTTATCTTTAAGTTTTTTAGGTTTCTTTGGGGGACGGTTGTACTTAGGGTCTGTTTTATATCCATAAAGCCATACTAAAGTATTCCCAGGCAGTGGAACACTTCAGCTTAATAAAAGGAAAGATATTTCTGTCGAGGACCAATTGTGCAAGACCAGTTGTTCTTTAGAAAGATTCGCTGTAGTGGTTTTCTATAATTAATTCTTTCCCCTTTGCTAATTTTCTGATCACTCTGTCTGCCTACAGCTCTTTTATTATACCTCTCTTTGATTTTCTGACATTTCAGGCATCTATCCTAAAATCTTATACTGAAAAAAAATGCAAATGTTAGAAAGTGATTTGATGTAAGAAGCCTAGAGGGAGTTTAATAAAATACCAAAGGAAATTTATTAAATGGGCTCTTACACATCTCCAATAACCTTTTTCCGTTTTCAGTGCTTGTTAGCCCCTTTCCAAGAAACAAATAGTAGGAAAACACGGAAACTTATGTACTAATATTATTAGTCTGCTTTTGTAATCATGAAGTGGAAAAAAATTGCTTACAAGTTGAATCTAATTTTTAGTATTTTTGCTGTTAGAGTAGATAATACTGTCCAGTGATAGTTGGTTTTGTTCAAATCACTCATATTCAGTGATGTGCTAGTAAATATTTAATAGCTAGCTTTCTGGGACAATGAAGCCCTAATTTGTAGTGTATGCTGATTTTTGTGGTGTAAGTACTCCCACTATAGTAGATTTCAAGCTCCCAACTTAATATCATTGAACACAGAGTTGGGATGAAGTGCTAAGGTAGCTAGTACTAGCACACTCCAGCACACTGTTATTCTTGTGTAAGCTTAAAGGGAAACCTTCAGGTTTAATGATACATAATTTACTATAGGTTACTTCCTGTTTTTGTGACTATAGTCACCTACACTAAAAGCACATACACAGACACAGAGTGTAATACATCTCTGCCAGTACAGTCCCAGTAAACCTAAAATAAAGTTCCCGAAAGTAAGTGTTAGTAATTCTACAACTTGTATTGTTGCTTTGGTATTTGTGTAGGTAAAAAGACCATTTCTACCTCATCTAGGCTTACATAAAGGTTACTTTTGCCTTGCTTATAGAGTTAAAATTAGAGAAACAAACTTTGGGATATTACTCTAAGTCATCTTCCTCAGTCATCTGAATTGTTTTAAAATCCTTTGTTGATTTATGGTTAAAAAAAATAATAATAAAAAAAATAAAATCCTTTGTTGATGTTTTTCAAAAAATCGTACATGTGTTCTTAAATCAAAAACCTTATTGAACCATTTACATTGCCCAAATAAGTGTAGTTAAAGAACCAAAAGTACATGGATCAGAGAGTGTTTGCTGTTTGGATATGTAGGATAGGATAAGAAAGAAGGACAGAGCTATAAATATCTGTGGGAAAGAGGCATGTGTGGGAAATAATTAGTGCTATACCAGTATTGAAAGCAATCAGTAAAAAAGGATAGGTAAGGTCAAATATAAAAATGTCCTGTGATTAGTATTAAATACAGATCCAAATGCGGTATCCTGCCATTGCATCAGTGGAGTGTTGTTAAATTTTATTTACTTGACTGAGCATTTGTTTACTTTCTCAGTCCTTGAATAAGTTAGAATGTAGAAAAGTGGTACTTACAACTCAGATTCATTTAATCTATAGAACTGATTTGGAGGGAACCAAAGGGTAAGCAGGAGAATTACTTGCAGACCAGGCATCTTAGTGAGTTTGTGCTGCTATAACAGAATACCATAGACTCTATGGCTTATACAACAACAGAAATTTATTTCTCACAGTTTTGGAGGCTGGAGTGTAAGATCAGGGCGCCAGCATGGTTAGGTTCTAATAAAGGCCCTCTTCTGGTTTGCAGACAGCTTTATCTTGTATCCTCACATGGCAGAGAGGGCGAGAGTGTTCTCTGGGATCTCTTTTACAGAACACTAATCCCATTCATGAGGATTCCACCTTCATGACCTATTCACCTCCCAAAGCCCCACCTCCTAAAACTGTCACATTACTAGTTAGGATTTCAACATAACGGATTTTGGGGGTACACACACATTCAGTCCATAAGTTGAATAAACAGCTTAATTCAAAATTTGTGCTGCTGTTCTCCCCACTCTGCTCTGCCTGAATCTAAGGGCGTGCCTGAACCATTTAATGAAAAGAGGAAGGACAGTTTTCCTATGTCAAGTAGTAAATCTTCCTCTGTTAAATTATGAAATACATGGTATATAATTTTCTCACATTTTTTTTTTTTTTACAAAACAAAGCTTAGCATAATGCTAGCTCATAAACTATTTTTATTGTTTTTACTTTTTTCTCAAATATAGTTCTGCAGACTTAATATAGTCTTTACTAATATAAAGGCTACTTTTCCGTAGTATATATAGTCTTTTAAAAAAAAGAAACAGTTTGAATCAGAAAAGGTTAAGAATCATTAGTCTTATAAACCTCCTTTACAAATATGATAGAGTGGACAGATGTACATGCCTATGTACAAATATTTGGGTAGGTTCATAGACATGACCTTGCTAAGTGTTTTATTATTATTTTTTTTTTATCCTCACCCGAGGACATTTTTTGTTCAGGTAGAGTGGGAGGGAGAGAGAGGAAGAGACAGAGAGAGAAACATCGACGTGAAAGGGACACATCGAGTGGCTGCCACCCGCGCGACCAACCAGGGTTGGGGACAAACTGCAACCGAAGTACATGCCCTTAGCGGGAACCGAACCCGGGTCTCTCTGGACCGCAGGCCGACACTCTAACCGCCAAGCTAAACCGGCCAGGGCTAAGTGTTTTGATTAGAGCTTTTCTGATGTTTCAAACCAAGAGAATAGTTGCAAGTGATGCCTCCAATTAAATACATCTTACTTTCTGGAGTGTCTGACATTTTTCTCGAAGCCTATATTTGCAAAGGATTCTAACTAGCAGCTGATGTGCATAATGACAGTCTAATAAAGTGATAGAATGTAGGTTTTATTCAACATAAGTAATTGAGAATATTTTGTTTTGTTTACTTTATAGCTGAAGAAAAGTGTAGTCTCACAAAGAAAAGTAAGACCACTCTGACCCTTGTTAACCTTGTTTCTAAAATGTCACTGCAAAAGTAGGCATTAACCAAATGAAGGGAGAATACCTTGTACTAATATCATTTCTTGACTGTTTGGACTTGGAGTATTAGTGGACGAAAGTCCCTTCCTGGATTCAAGTATGTTTCTTGATTTTTGGTAAAGTAAGGTTAAGGAACTGTTATGTTATTTTGGTCTTGGTCATGTCAGAATCCAAAAACTAAGGTAATTGTTTCCAGAATTTTATGATACAATTTTTTAAATTAAATTAAAAGTTCTTTTTCTTTCTTTTTTTTTTTTTTTGGAAAGTATGCCATTTCACTGTGATACCATATAAAATATTAGCCAGAACTCATTATTTATAGTATTTGTAAATAGGTATTTCCAGATCTGAAAATATTTCTCCATGCTTGGGCTCAAGCTTTTTTGATGTGGGTAGGAAGAAAATTTGACTTTACTCTTGCATATACAACCTGGGGCAGTAAAATCATATTATTTTGAAACTTACTGATCAGACAAACTCTGAGAGACACATATATATATGGTCCCTGTTGAATATTTTTTGCTAAGGTATTGTTAAGCAGGAAGGAATCTAGCATTTAGAGTATACCAGGATTTGTGAAAATAAGTATTCGAAATTAAAGAATAGATCAGAACAATGAACTGTATGCAGTTTTCTGTATGTATGTAACAAATGGGGGAAGCTGAACTGAAATTAGCAAATCTGAAACTGTGCTTTACCATGGCTTCCTTCAGAAGTGTTTAGATGTCTTGCTCTGGCCAGTTTGGCTAAGTGGATAGAGTGTCCTCCCACAGACTGAAGAGTCTTGGGTTCGATTCCCAGTCAAGGGCACGTACCTGGGTTGCAGGTTCAGTCCCCAGCCGTGGTCAGAGTCATGTGGGAGGCAACCAATCAATATCTCTCTCTCACATCGATGTTTCTATATATCTCTCTCTACCTCCCTTCCTTCCACTCTATCTAAAATATCAATGGAAAAATATCCTCAGGTTAGGATTAACGAAAAAGAAAAAGAAAAAAAAAAGCGTTTGGGTATCTTGATGTGCAAATAATTGAAAATAATTCCAATTATCTATAAAAGAATTAATTTGAGTGACACCTTTTCATTAATTTTGTATGTATTTATATAAATATCCTTATTTTCTACTTATTGTAACTGTTAAAATTATTGTAATTTCCATAAGGCTTATACTGATATATTAGATTTTACTAATCCAAGCAAGCAAATTCTAAAGATGCCTAGACATAATTTGGTGTGCTTAGCTTCTCAGTTTGCTTATCATTTATACACAAGTATAAGACTTTGTGATTTCAGTAGGGCACTGTGTTTCCCTATTGAGCCACCTTTATTTCATGTAATACCTGTTGAAGACTTGAGCCTTATTTTCTTACCCATTGTCAAGAAATACAGGTCACTCAGGTATTTGGCTTTTGCAAATTATGGATTGTTCTTTGTATATCTTAAGTTTTTCTTTTTTCTAAGCATGTATTTTTCTTTTTTCCCCCCTCAACCCCCAATCTCTTTTCAGGGCGTGATTGACTACATTTTCTATTCCAAGACTCATATGAACGTGCTTGGTGTCCTGGGGCCTTTAGATCCTCAATGGCTGGTTGAGAACAACATCACTGGGTGTCCACACCCACACATCCCTTCAGACCACTTCTCACTGTTAACACAACTTGAACTCCACCCTCCACTCCTGCCTCTTGTCAATGGTGTTCACTTGCCTAATCGGAGGTAGTGGAGTACTGCCCCGCAAAGACGGGGATCTGTTGCTATGGACCTGTACAGTTGTAAATCAAAGTATGTAGGAGTGAAGTATGGCCATCTTAAGCTGCTTCTTCAGGTTCCTTTCATTATGTGTTTGCTATAAGATTTTGTACATTTTTGTGCATATTGGTATCATTTGGCACTAGGGCTGGAACCAAAGTATTACTCTTTCCAAATTTTTAATTTATAACATGTTTTTAAATTGGACCTTCTTCATATTAGGAGTCAGCATTTATAATTGATAAACCACCACTTTGAGGCCCAACAACAGTGTATTTGTTTCTCCAAAACAAATATTTTCCTTTAAATGGTTTCAAATAAGCCAACCATTTTTGTAAAAGGCAATTTTTAAAAACTATGTAAGATTTTAAACTTGATAGTATGCCTTGTAGGGAAAACTTTCTTGAATTTCTGTTTTCCATTATAACAAACTGATTTTTGGCTCCCAAAGTCATTTGCACATTAACAAAGCACTTAAATTTATTAGATCTATACATAAACTATGATATAGCCTCTAGCCATAAGAAAAATTGAGAAATTAAAAATGGTTGCACAAAATGCTTTGAAAATCAAGCAATTAATGGCACATGACAGTTTGTTGGGCAAACACTTGTTGGTTTTTTGTTTTTTTTGTTTTTTTGAGGAATCACTCTGAATTTTGTTCCCCTTTTAGTTATAGCCTTATTAGAAGTATTAATTCTAAGCCTGTCTCTCCAGTTTATTTATAGGGAAACAGCAGGTAATTTTTACTGCAACACATTTTGAAAATAGAATTTTTGGTATATTTAGGAGACCCACAAAATTAGTGTCTAGTATTTTTCATTCCCATCTACCCTTTTCTGCCTGGTTGTGCTGGGAAAACGTATTATATGATCTATGCCATTTTTGCTGTTATAGTCAAATGTTAAAAAAATAACTACTGAATGAAAAGGCCCTGATCAAAGTTTTAGAAGGGGAAAGCTATCCAAATACTTCATGTGTTTCCCAAAGTAGGTCAAGTGGCTGTTGGTTTTGGCTTTTTGAGGTGACAATAGAAAAGATTAGGGGGGGAAGAGAGAGGCAGGGAGTAGTTGAAAACCTTGGATCATTTTTCCTGACTCTAGTTGCCAAATGGCCATTATATGCTTTAAGTCTTTGTTTCTGTTGTCTGTCAGGGTTGAATTAAGAAGCTACTGGTTTATTCCCAACTGTTGATGCTCTTTAGATATGTTGGAATCCTTTTTTTGCCCATGAGGGGCCAGTTGAAAATCTGTGACACAAGAGGCAGTGAAGATAATATCGTTTTCTGGGGGGGAAATTGGTTGGCTACTTGATGTTAATTATGGCACAGTAACAGGAAAAGGTTGTGTCTGTGTTTTTAAGTTTTTCTTTATTCTGCTTTTTTGCTGCTATAAGAGTTTTCTGAATTTATATTTTAAACTTTTCATGCACTTTACTGTTTCTAGTCTCAAAATGTGATATTTTTAATAAACAAGAAATTTTCCATTATGTGAATGAAATTTTAAAAGAAAATAGCCTATATTTGTGTCTCACTAATATATAAAGTACAAGTCAAATTTAAATTATTTAATTAGTTTTAAATATATACAATTAGTCTCCTCTTTCAAACCTGACATCTTAGGCTGTTTTATTAGTCTTAAATGATGCTTTTCCTTTGGTTATTTTATACTAATTTCTTCCATGGTAAATTAATCAGGCTATATAATATAATATTTCCCTAAAGGGTAATTTTAGTGGGATGAGGGTGGTGGGATGGTGTACTATCATATATGGGATTGCATCAGAAGGTTTCTGTAAAGCCTAAACTCCCCTTTAAAAGTGCCTAGTGATGAGGCATTGTTTGTCATCTATTAAAATTGGAATGTCATTGTAATTGAGTAAAATTTGATGTAAATAAAATATTCTTTTAAAAATATTAAAGTACCAGAATAAACAAACACACAAAGAGACAACCAACCCTTAAGATGACAGATTTTCCTCAATGTGCAGGTATCCCTTCTTATATACCTCAAGCATTTAACATCTAGCCATGCAAATTGATTACCTGAAGCATAGTACTGGAAAGTAGAATAGCATGAAAAACTTAATTTTGTGGACATTACCTTTTTTTGTAATCAGCTACTGTATGTTTTATTTTAAATCTTTTGTTGTGGGTAGGTTTTCTGCTCTGGAGGTATATGCACTAACAAAACATTTTCCTCCTTTCATATACGCATGTTAATTAGCAATGTGAGCAATATTTCCTACCATACTTCACTCCCAATATTTTTTGAGATGTTTGTATAAAATGGAATTTAAAGTTCACTTATGATTGTATATGAACCACAGAGGAGCCCATTTATTAATAAAAAACTTTTTTAATAGTTAAATGTAGAGGGAAAAATAAAAAAATTTGGGAAACATTGTAAACAGCTTAAGTTTATTTTGTGTATGATCGAGGCACTCTGTTGCAGGAAGGTGTGTAATTGGGTTCTCTCTGCTTCCAAATGCACTCTTTCAGACCATTCATTATCCTGTGTATTTTTAATGTGGTTTTAGTAAATGTTGGTAGTAGCTTTGTTGAAGTAGGTAATTGTGTTATGTTTTGGGTGGCACACTTACTTGGGGCATGGTGACCCAAATTTCATGTGCACGGTTTCCCCTTAGCCCACTGCCCAACTTTCACACACTCTTCACCCTTTGTTCCCTTTGTAAAAGGAGTGGTATCTGTTTTGAGCTGCCAATTCAGATGATCAGAAATGCTGCTCTCCTCAGTATTGTCTTGTTAAAACCCATGCCATTTGGAACTTTGGCAGTGACAAGCCAAAAGGAAGAGGTGAATGACATATGGTATATATTCAGTGCGAATGGAATATTTATGCTCATATACTTTCTAGTTGTCAGAATAAGTTAATAAGCTTTATGCCATTGGGCTGCTGCATATTTTATCTGAAGATAAAAGAAAATTTGGGCATTTTTAGATTGTACTAATGTGTTTTTTAACTTAAATATGATTTCTGGTATTTATCTAAGAACTGGAGTGTTCTTTAAATTTATTAAAACAGTGTTGTTTGAGGAAGGGAAAACTGCACTGTTTGCCATTACAACAGTCATGCAAGTGCATGTCAAGTCACCCACTCTCTCAGGCATCAGTATCCGCCTCATAGCTTTACACATTGTGATGAGGAAAACGCAGCATCCTCAGGACTGACATCTGGGAAAGGCTCAAATCCACTTACTGCTCCTTGCTTGTTGACTTTGTTTTAAAATATTGTGCCTGGTGTCAACTTTTAAGCAACAGCACTGCCTAAAAGCAAGCAGAGAACAGAATCCCAGCACCATTCTATAGGCAACTTTTTAGAATTCAGATATAGTAAATCTGTTCAAGATTTATGATGTTTTATGTAAAAAAAATTTTGTACAATGTAGCTGAATATTTTTGTTTCATTTCTTTGATGTAAGGCGTGTGAACGATTGTTTGAATATCACATGTTAAAGTCAGGTATGGCACAATGGGTTCTGAGACCAGCTTTCCCCCTCCCATTTGCCTTGTTCCAAGCTCTTTGTTTTCAAATTACTTTTCTGATATTCATAGGCAAATATTTAATTTTACTAATAAGCATCCTGTGTGAATGTATTAAAGAAGCCACTGTGTTTTAGTGTTGTAGTTTGCAGAAATATAAAGCTTCATTTCTAATTTGTCCCTTTTCTTTGGTGTCTTGAAGTTATATATTAAATCACAGAGAAGCAAGGGAGAAAGTTGAAAGACATCTAAGGCTCATATCACTTGATTCTATGGTGGGTTACACTGAGGATATGGTACATTAAAACTGGAACATGGGCAAATGTATTGTGCTCCAATTTGAAATTGTATCTCCTAAGTCTAGTTAAATGGGTGAAAAATTAAGTTTGTATTTGAATTCCCAAGAGTTTCTAAAAATCACTAATGCCATCTATACTTTCAAATCAAATAGCAAGACGTAGAGAAAGCACAAGAAAAAATAGGTTAAATGTGTTTGATAAAACCGGAGACATATGGTTCATGATTTCTAATTCAAGGCTAGATTTTCCAGCAATAAAAATTGACTTTGTCCCAATACTTACTTGTTCCTAAGGTCTTATATTCTGAGATTCTGAGGGATTTTAATAGCTTTGTAAAACACATTGACTGATCAGTAGCTTCAGTCCCAGAAAACATCATCAGTGTCTGGTACTTTTTGGCAGGCCATAAGAATAATGGCTTATAGCAAGCAAGGATTTTATGGCACGTTTTCAAAATAGCATTCAGCCATGATTATATTTTGACTGAAATGTGAATTTTCACATTTGTAAGGTAGTCTCTTTCTCTCCCACCTATCCTCTTTAAAAATAAAATCACCTGTTTGAATGTGTGTAGAAGATTTAACCTTTCCCTTCTGAATTGTATCATTTTTGTAGAATTCTGAATTATAGGTAGACAAATTAACTAGGGAAATTAGAATATTTTTCTAAGCCAGGAACTAAAGTTTTGAAATTGTACACAGATGAGAAATTTTATACTACGGTTGCTTTGGGTGATTTAGAATTTTTAATAGCATCATGATCACCAAATTTGAATTCAAGCATAAGTAAATTAGTACATCTATAACCTGGCTTATTTACCAAAGTCGTACTGTGTTTAAGGACAGGATGCCAAGAGCATCTTTCATTTACAGAATGATATGTAAATCTTTATTCTGTGTCAGCTTAAAGCTTAAGAGTAAAAAAGAAAAATCTTATACCTATACTGCAGGGTATTCTGAACAAGATCCACAGAAAGAAAGGAAAAAAACGAAACATTTCTTTTTAAGAAGGTGTTAAGGGGGAGCATGCATGTTTCTTGTTTTAATCAAATACCTTCTTTATGTAAGTTTTTCTGTTAAATCATAGGTCCTACAGCAAGAAACAGGGAGACACCAGGAAAAGCAAGCTTTATTAACCTAGTTAGTAATTTATTTTGGCATAAGTTTGTTTGGTTAGACTTGGGTTATTCTTGGAACCAAAGGAAAACAAGCATGTTGAGGTTTTATTCAACAAACATTATGCCATTGAAGCAATGGCAGTTTTTACTTTGAAAGCATATGAAATAACATTTCTGCCTATTAAATGTTAATTTTTTATGGCACATAGTATAAACAGCATTGTATTGAAATTAGAAGTGTCATCAGAAATAAATCACATTATGAAAAGGGTATGCAAATGCCACATGGTATGATTCTTTTGGCATTGGTACATTTGGCTTGCAGAAACTTTCAAAAGGCATAGTTTGGCGCCTATTAGTAGTTATTTTTGTTATAACAGTCTCCCCGAATTTAGATAATTTCCCTGTTGGTATGTATGTCTGTTACTTTTAACTCTGATGCATAAGAAGTGGTCCTTTCTTGTTCATTTCAGTTTTGTGTTAATTTCTGATTACTGATATATGTGTTTTCTTTCAAGCTATCAATGGTTATATGTATCACATTTGTTTAATTAGTTATCTTAACTCACACAATTGGCTCAGCGTTGATGTGTCAAATAATGGCTTTGCTTCTTACTGAATAGGCTTAGTTTCCCGCTACTTGTTTCAGTCTTGATGCAGTAAGCGATACAATAGTCTGGGTGTGTATGCAGAAACTACTGTCCTTCCTCTGCTTTACTTGCTAAAAATATATTCCCTTACCTGTGAAATTCCTGAGCGGTGCTCTGCTAACTTTGCAGGGGAGGGTTTGGATGGCTGTGTTACTGCACAATGGGTCTGGGATTGTTCAGTGTCATGAGTGGCAAATTTCTTAAACACCAGCAGCACTGAGAAGTGCACTATGGGCATTCGTACAGTTGTCCAAATACAAGCAATCCTTTCATCTAGGAGAAGCTGAGGATAGAGTTTATTGAAGTACTTGGAATATTTTGAGGAGGATGAACATTTAAACTCTGCTTTTTGTTATCTCGAGTGGAATGGTATGAACAGAGTTTTTTTGTTTGTTTGTTTGTTTTTTTGAGAAAGAGTGTGTTGTACCTTTTCTCTGAAAGGTCCAGGTGTTGATCAAATTTACCACGGATTAATTTGTATTTTCTGTTGTCATTTCTTTCAACTATAAAACAAGTGCCAACTCATTGTCCATGAGATGACCTACTCTTCTACTCAGTTTACCATTTGAATTGGGAAGGGTTCATTTATTTTCGGTACTTGGCATTAAATTGATTATTTTGCATACATTTGAGTCATTCTGTGGCCTATAAAGTGTTTTTGTAACTAATTTAATGGTTGAAAGCAAAGCACATGAGTTTAAAATTGATTAAGTTGCTTTGGTAATTTTCCCCTGAATACTTGGTAGTTTCTATTGATATTATTCCAAAAACAAATCTGTTTTACGTTGTGTATTTATTTTGCTTTTGTCCTAAAAAAAAAAAAAAAAAAAGTCTAGCACTAAATCAATTTGTTATTGTATTCTATAATCAGTTTAAAATTTAAGATTTTCTTTTTTTTGATTAGATAATTTAATGAAGTGCCATGTAATTGTAGCTTACTAGTATTTAATGTTTAATAGATTGGTTCTGTAGTGTTCTAATCATTTAACACTCTGTCATCCCTGGAGAAAGTGGCTCTACTCGTATTAAACACATTCTCTCTGACAAAATCACCAGCTGATTTATTTTTCTATTTATTACAGTTAAACAGTTGATGAGGTCTGTATCTTGACCAAGCTGCTCAGCTGAGATGTTTTTCACAATAGACACTGTACAAAATGTGTGTGCAAAAGGACACAGTTGGGTGGTAGTATTTTTTCATTAATGTGAACATTGACTAAACAAAGCAGTCCTGCCTTTTAAATCTGTGGCAGCTTAGAAGGGAGGTGCTTAAGAACCTTAACTATTATGTCAGATGACAAAATACTTTTTTCCATTTTGGAGATTGGGTACTGCTCACACATGATGTATAGGGCTAAATATATGCTTGTTTCCTTGCACCTGTGTACTTCCCCTTCTCTCCCTCACTTTTCTTTCCCTGTAGGCAATAAATGGCCATTTTGCAACTGCATAACTTTGTGTTGTTTTTTTACTCTTTGTGTGCAGTATAAGTGTCTGCGTTTAGGTTAGTACATCTCTTACAAAGTGAAGTAGGGAGAGCCAAGGTAATTCAGGCAAAATATTACAAATTCATGCTACTTTTTTTTTTTTCTGGTGAAAACTACATTGCTACTCAAACAATACCTTGTTTAGAATAGATTCAGAAGTCATAGTTACGAGTTTTTTGTTATTTCACTGTTGAAATAACAAAAATATTTGGCTGAAGAAATCTGAGTAGAAGGACATGTGTCACTTCTGAGTGGGGCTTTAAGAGCCAGTGTGCAGTTTGCCATATTCCCTTTCCTTGCCTTGGTGATCGTAAAAACATATGTTGAGATCAGATTTCTCATCCTAGATCCTTGAGTGACTCTGATGAGCAGAGCTCCCCTTCTGACCTACATAGGATGTGTAGTGTGAGTGAGAAACAACTGTTAAATCACAGTGTCTTAATACAATAAAGGTTTGTTATTAAGGCTTAATCTAGCCCATCCTCAGATCTGCTGAGTTACCAATATTGACAGACCTGCCAAGACCTAGAGTAAGTTCATTCAACTTATTGTGAACAAGGTGTTCTGGGGATATAAGATGGACAGGCTCCCTATCCTCCAAGAATTCACATTCCAAACCTCCTTCTATTTTTGACACAGGAGTAAATATTGAAGTGTTTTAGTCAAAGTAAAGGTCACTTAAATCTTAGAATGTTAGACGAGGGAAGGAAGGTTGCAGTAAAATAGGAATTCTGAAAACTATGTTTAAGGATATCCAGTTGAAAAATGATTTTAAGATAGGGTATGATAGAGACCAAATTAATCTTGGAGAGAGTGAAATAACAAAAAACAGCTGTCAAGCTAAGTAAATACTGAGACAAGATAATGGCAGCTTCTTTTGGAACAGATTGCTACCATTGACAGATCTCTAGGCTGAAAGCTCAGTGCCTACAGATTTGTTTTTTTCTACCAAGGAGTCTGTGTGAGCCTGTCATTGGCCCCAAGGACCCTCTCTTTACAGAGACCTTGATGTCTAGCCTTTAGGAAGTGCTCCAAAAGTAGAATCACTCACCCCTTAAGTGGACCTTGAAGGAACCAAGTTTTAGGATACTGCCTTATAAAGAAGAGACTCCTAAGATAGGGGAGTTACGACATTCACCAAGGGTCCTTGCATTTCACCATGTGACCTTGGACAAAATGCAACCTCATTGGTAAAATGGATATAAGAAACTAAATCTCATGAAATGGTTCTCACAAAACAGACTCCAAGACAAGGGCTTTAATGCAGCTAGTTTATTTGGAGAAATGATCCTGTGAAAGCAGAGTAGGGGACTAGGAAGAATAAAATTGGGGAGGAGAGAAGACCAAGTCAAGGCTGCATTATTGAGCTGGTCACCTCCGTAGACAACTGGGCCATAAGCTGCCACAGACCCTTTGAGGAACAGATACAATGTTTTCATGAAGAATGGGAAAGGAGAGAATTTATTTACAGAAATTACCTCATGTGTGTTAATTTCTTTTCCTATCCATGTTTGTACATCAGTCAGATTCACTAAGCAGGTTCCTGTAGGTATCTCATACAATAATAGAGGAGAAATGGGGTGGTGGGGTACAGGAAACAAACATCCGGTGCCACTGAGGCAAAGTGCTAATAAGTTACACTTGTGTGCAACTGTTTGCCAAGGCAGTGGTGAGAGTAAGGAAATGCGTTGAGAATTCTTGTGAGGCAGCACAGGGGACTTACACACAGTGTACCCCCATGTATCACTGAGATCTGTTTGGACCCACTGTTAGGTCCATTTCATCACAGCCTTCTAGGTCATGACAGGCTATAATCTCAACAAATTATAGAGGAGTGGTGGAACAAGGATCAGTCCTCTGTTGCAGCTGGTTCTGTGGCTAGGATTAATGTTTGTCATCTTTCCTTTTCCATTACGCATTTCAAATTTTACTCAGCTTTGCACCAGCACATCAGTGCATATAGGTTGCTTCCTAAAGAAAGGGTGACCCAACCCTTCACCCCAACAAAATTGTTACGCTTGTTGGGCCATGGTTACTGAAGTTGCCCACTCATCCCTGGGCATGGAAGAGCAAAGAGATGCCCAGTGAATTCTTTGAGTTCCAGTTATGCTTCCTGCCTCCTATTATGCAGCTACAACCCTCCCTTCTCAGGCCAATGTGATGAACTTTTACTTGTACAGCAGCATTGTGAGCCCCAAATGACCCCTTGCAGTGGGGCGGCCTACATCCAATGCCTGGGCAATGCGTGGGTATGAAGGATCGGTTTTAGTCCACCTCAGTAACTCTGAAGGGCCATCCCATCTTCAGAGTTCCTCAAGGTGCCTTTGTTGAGTCTGCATTGTAGCCCACCTACCTCCTTGGTTCAGTTCTGATTCCTTTTACAGGGTTTGATTCTGAGAGCACTCACTAATACGTTTCCTGCATACTAATCTCCATCTAGAGCATGCTTCCCGAGGAACACCGCTTGCCACACCAAGTTTAAGGAGGGTATCAGGACTGCCTCCAGGACTCCTTGCTAAGACTTGAAATCTTGAATCACTAGAGAGTGCCACTGTGTCAATAAATTGTTCTTTATGCAGGTTTATTCAGGTCTCGCTAGTCCAGTACTTTCGAGATCCACTTCCACTTGTTTTTTCAGTTCCTGGTCATAATGTTAGCCCAGGGTCTTAGAATTCTTTGGATGTGAGAGCCATTTTCTCCTGGTGTAGGTGCTGTATTTCTCTGCTCAGACTGTGCTGTGCTGTACCCTAGTTATTGATCCGGTGTCCTGAGTTTAAAGAGAGGAAGCATGGGTGGCTCCTGAGGACAAGCATCGTCTTTTGAGGCACCTGGTACAAGTGAGAACTTTGCAAGTTACTCTAAGGGAGGTTTCTTTCCTTTAGCAAGGGAGAAGTCTCTGAGGGGTCCAGCTTCTCTGACTTTTCTACCAAATGTCCTCGTCCCAGGTTTTAGAGTCTCACTTTGAATTCACTACCTTAAAGACAGCCTGTATTTGTTGTGGCTCTGCCACTGTTACACAAATACTGGGTCTGATCTTTAGCACCGTTTGTCCCATAGCTGCTGAAGTAATGGTCATGACACAGTTACCCTGGATATTTCTGACTTTCACATCATGTTTTGAATTGTCGTTGGCTAATCTGAGGCTGTCATTTTCTTTTTTCAAGGTGTCTAAAGTCAGTTTTGAGAACCAGACTACCGACAACCCTTATAATTAACCAATGTGCCATACTGTTTTAAGTGCTGCTGCTTCCCACATATGCTGAAGCTTACCTTCCACCTGCACTTCATAGCCACCACCAGTAAAAGCACGGGGTCATCAACTAGCAATGGGGAGACCTGGGTCCAGAATCCTATCTAGAGCATTTGCTTTCTTGGGCTACTTCAGGTCATGATTGTCAGCCTACGTATCCCCAAAGAGCAGAGCCTCAGAGATCTTCCTTGCAAGTAGTTGATTTTGGGATGTGATTTCAAGAAATAAAAGTAGGGACTGGAAAGAGTCACACAGGAAAAGAGGACAAGCCAATTCAGTGGTGAATTGTTGAGCTCTGTGGGCAACAGAGGCTGGATCCTACCAGGAACCCTCTGAGGAACCATGTAAAACACCTGAGCATATCCACCTGAGATGTAGGAGAAAAGGTCTAGCCAATGGCTCTTAGACCCTCTTGGTCAACCTTTCCTGAATGTTAACTCTCTCATACATACGGGCTTAGCTTTTATCTTCAAATATAACATGATAAGGGATCTTGAACTATTTAATCAAATCAAGGCAATATACTTAAAATTACAACAGCAAACAAAGTTCTTATTAAAATAAATGTAAGCATAGTCCTGTGTTTTCTAAGTATGTTATATATGCTTGTATTTCTTCCTTATTTGTGGATCATGGAAAATATGTAGCTTAATACAAAAACTAGAATTTACTGTTACAGGGTTTATTATGTGCCAGGCACTATTTATACAGGGTGGGGCAAAAGTAGG
This sequence comes from Tadarida brasiliensis, assembly GCA_030848825.1. Taxonomy (NCBI): domain Eukaryota; kingdom Metazoa; phylum Chordata; class Mammalia; order Chiroptera; family Molossidae; genus Tadarida; species Tadarida brasiliensis. The sequence goes on along the minus strand of CM061257.1, from coordinate 54,634,308 downwards.
GTTACAGTTGTTCATAGGGAAATAATTCAATAATAATACAAGAATAAACTGTTTCACATAAAACTGCAAACCTACTTTTGCCCCACTCTGTATGCTTTATATACATTAACTCATTTAATAGTAACAGCAATCCAATAAAATATGTACCGTAATTCTCTTAATTCTCCAGGTGAGGAAACTGAGGCCCAGAAATGTTAGTAACCCATAGCTGTGGGCATGAGTTGGTGCAGGAACCAGGAAAGGGCTCTGCAGCAGGCTAGAGCACAAGTGGCCTTTCCCATTGGGTCATGGGACCCAGCAGACTAATGGTGTTAGAGGTCTAATTGCTGTTATACATGGGAACAGGGAAGCATGTATTTGGCACCCAGGAGTATATTTGGATGACTTTTGGTATTCTCTTGCCCCATTTTACTACTACATTGACAAATGCAAGGATCATGGCCTGAAAAGGGCATTATAACTAGGTTCTAGGTTAACCCACTAGATCAGCCATCAAGACCAACAGAGGCACTAGTTGAGGATGAGAGAAAGCTGAGGGTGAGTGGATAGTGGAGGAGGGAGGTGATGACTATCAATTGTAGCCCCAGAACAGATTCAACAGAAAAGGCTTTAATTCATCTCACTCACTTTTTCCTTTCAGTTTGGGGTGTAGTGGTGATGGAGATGATTTCAGAATGTATTATACAAAGCAAGTGACTAAGTGACTCTGGTGGTATTGTGGTGTACTACTCTGATGACCCCCTTCAGGACTGAAACACTCATTCTCTCCTCTACCAGGAGTGGGATCTCCACTAAAACCCTTCCCAGGCTGAGGAGGGACAGCTGCCTTGCTCAAGGCCATGCCCTGTTCTGGAGAGGACTCTGTCTGCAACCAATTACTGGTGAATGTGGGGTTAGCTCCCACACATCAATGTGTGACAGTTCTGAAGGGACATGCCAGCTCCAGAGCCCCCATGGGAATGGCTGAGGCCTTTGTTGTGACCCCATTGCTTTCTTCACTTTCCAAGTTTGATCCTGAGCACTCCAAAAAACTTCCCAGAGACCAATCTTCATCTCAAAATGTGTTTCCTGGGTATCTGCATGGTAGGTAATTATATTAGTACTCCCTATATAATTTCTAATTATATTAGAAATCTTGCTACAGAAAACTGTAGTACTTGGCATTTAAGATAAATTCCTATCTTATGATAAATTCTTTGTATGTATGAATATATATGTATATATTTCATAAGTATATATACCAAACACTTAAAGCTGTGCAAAGCATAGAAATAAACATGTAGGCCTTAGTTAAAAGGTCAGTGTATATCGAGTGGTGCAATTTGTGGGGATGTGTGATCTTTTCATGGGGATTTAGCTGAGACCTGTCTATAATAAAGGATTGCATTAGTTAGGATTCAGTTGGAAAAAAAACCAAAAAACAGAATCTACTCTATTTCAGTCCGGATGACTATAAGATGTGGAATGCATTAAACAAAGTCAAACAGTGGATGGTGAGGCAAACCAGAGATCAGCAACATCCATCAGTCACAACAACCTTTAAAGCCACTGGAAATCAGGAGGAAATGCGGTTGCCAGATCAAAGAAAGTGGGTTTACCTATGAGGAGCTAGAACCCTGGCAGGGGCTGTCTTTTGGGAGCTAGGATCACAGAGAAGACCCAGAGTCTGTTGGAAATACTACCTGTAGCCTTAAGAAAAAAGAATACCATGGCTCTCTCCCCGTCAGAAGTGATTGACAAAGAAGACTAGAGAATGTTGCTTCCTATGGTACATTCAGAATAAAGGAATGGTGGGGATTGCATGTGGGAGCAAGCACACAAATCATTAACACACGCTGCTATTTTACTACTTAGCATCTGTTCACACGCTTCTAAACACTTTCTTTTTAAGCACTTAAATAGCATCTTTTTTTTTTTAATCCTCACCCGACGATATTCTTCCATTTATCTTCAGATAGAGTGGGAGGGAGGAAGGGAGAGAGAGACATCGACGTGAGAGAGACACATCAATTGGTTGCCTCCTGCACGACCCAGACCAGGACCAGGGACCGAACCGCAACCGAGGCATGTGCCCTTGACCGGAATCGAACACACGATTCTTTGGTCCACGGGCCGACACTCTAACTGCTGAGCCAAATTGGTAAAAAAAAAAAATCATAAAAATTACTGTCTTAATGATTTTTAAGTGTTCTGTTCTGTTTTTAAAAGTATATTCATATTGTTGTGCAACAGAGTTCTACAACTTTGTCATTGCAAAACTGCAACTCTATACCCATTGAACATTCCCCTTCCCACCAAAGCCTCTGGCCTCCACCATTCTACTTTCTGTTCCTATGAATTTTACTACTTTAGATACCTTATATGAGTGGAATATAGTATTTGTGTTTTTGGGACTGGTTTATTTCACTTCATATAACATCATTAAGTTTCGCATATGTAGTAGCATGTGTCAGAATTTTTTTCCTTTAAGGCTGAATAATATTTCATATATATATATATATATATACCATATTTTGCTTATCCATTCTTCCATTGATGGACACGTGGGTTGCTCCAACATTTTAGCTATTGTCAGTAATGCTGCTATGAACATGGGTGTACATATATCTCTTTAAGACCGTGATTTCAATTCTTTTGGGTCTATACCCAGGAGTGGAATTTCTGAATCATATGATAATTCTACTTTTTAAAAATATGTTTTAATTGATTTTTTAGAGAGAGAGGAAGGGAACGATAGATAGAAACATTGATATGAGAGAGAAACATTGATCGGCTGCCTCCTGCATGCCTCCTACTGGGAATAGAGCCCACAACCTGAGCATGTGCCCTGACTGGGAATCTAACTGGGACCTCTAAGTCCATGGGACAACGCTCAATCCACTGAGCCACACTGGCCAGGGCGATAATTCTACTTTTAATTTTTTGAGGAACTGCCATACTGTTTTCCACAATAGCAGTACCATTTTACATTCCTACCAGCAAGCACAAGGGTTTCAATTTCAACACATCCTCACTAACACTTGTTATTTTCTGTGGGGTTTTTAAAATTTTATTTTATTGTTGAGAGTATTACAGATGTCCCCCATTTTCCTCCCCCTTTGTTACTTTTTTTTTTTATAGTAGCCATCCTAATGTGTGGTGGTAGTATCTCATTACAATTTTGATTTTCATTTTCCTAGTTATTGGTGATCTTGAGCATCTTTTCATCAGCTTATTAACCATTTATATATCTTTGGGAAAATGTCTGTTCAAGTCCTTTGCCCATTTTAGATTGGATTATTTGGTTTTTGTTATTGAGTTTTAGGAGTTCTCTATAATATCCTGGATATGATCCCTTATCAGATACGTGATTTTGGAAATATTCTCTCCCATTCTATGAATTATTTTTCATTCTGTTTATAGCGTCCTCTGATGCATACAAGTTTTTCATTTTGATGAAGTTTACTTTATTTTTGCTTTTGTTGCCTGTGCCTTTGGTGTCATATTTAAGAAATCATTGCCAAATTTAGTGTCATGAAGTTTTTGCCCTATATTTTCTTCTAAAGGTTTTATAGTTTTAGGTCTTACATTTAGGTATGTGATCCTTTTTGAGCTGATTTTTGTATATGATGTTAGGTAAAGGTCCAACTTAATTCTTTGCATTGGATGTGCAGTCTTCCCAGCATTATTTGTTGAAAAGTCTGTTCTTTACCCATTGAATGGTCTTGGTACCCTTATCATAACCATGACCATATATGTGAGGGTTTATTTGTAGGGTCTTTATTCTGTTCCATTGGTCTATATATTTATTTTTATGCTGGAACCATAGTGTTATGATTCCTGAAGCTCTGTAGTAAGTTTTGAAATCAGGATGTGTAAGTCCTCCTGCTTTTTTTTTCTTTCCCCCAAAATGGTTTTGGCTATTTGGAGTACCTTCAAATTCCATACAAAATTTAGAATGGGTTTTCTATTCTGCAAAAAAAATGTCATTGATATTTTTATAGGAATTGCATTGAATCTGTAGATCACTTCAGGTAGTGTGGACATCTTAAGAATATTCAGTTGTCCAAACCATGAACATAGGATAACTTTTCATTTATTTATATCTGCTTTAATTTCTTTCAGCAATATTTTGTAGTTTTCATTGTATGAGTTTTTCACCTCCTTTTTTTTCTTTTATTTCCTCACCCAAGGATATTTTCCTATTTATCATTAGATAGAGTGGGAGGTAGGGAGAAAGAGACAGAGAGATACATTGATGTGATAGAGCCACATCGACTGGTTGCCTCCCTCATGACCCAACCAGGGCCAGGGACGAACCACAACGGAGGTACGTGCCCTTGACTGGAATCAAACCCTCGACTGATTGGTCTGCGGGCCGAAACTCTAACTACTGAGCCAAACCAGCCAGGGCCTCTTTTTTCCTTTTATTAATGTATTGTTGTTATAGATATTTCTCCTTTTTCCCCCATTGACACCCTCATCCCTATCCTGCCTCAAACCCTCCCCTACTCAGCATTGTTGTTTATGTCCATTGGTTATGTATATATGCATATAAGTTCTTTTGTTTATCTCTTCCCTTCCCCCACTCCCCTATTCTGAGGTTTTTCCGTCTGTACCCTACTCATATGTATCTGGGTCTATTTTGTTCATCACCTTATTTTGTTCATTATATTCCACCAATAAGTGAGATCATGTGATATTTGTCTTTCTCTGATTGGCTTATTTCGCTTAGCATAATACTCTCCAGGTCCCTCCATGTCGTCTCAAAGGATAAGAGATCTCTCTTCCTTACAGCTGCATAGTGTTCCATTCTGTATATGTACCACAGCTTTTTTTTATCCACTCATCTATTGATGGACACTTGGGCTGTTTCCAGATCTTAGCAAGTGTAGATAGTGCTGCCATGAACATAGGGGTACATATATTCTTTCAGATTGGTGTTTCAGGCTTCTTAGGATATATTCCTAGAAGTGGGATCACCGGGTCAAATGGCAAACCAATTTTTTTTTCTTTTTTTTTTTTAATCCTCACCTGAGGACATTTTTCCATTTTTTGTTCAGATAGAGTGGGAGGGAGAGAGAGGAAGAGAGAGAGAAACATCGACGTGAAAGGGACACATCGAGTGGCTGCCACCCGCACGAACCAACCAGGGCCGGGTACAAACTGCAACCAAGGTACATGCCCTTAGCGGGAACCGAACCCGGGTCTCTCTGGACCACAGGCCGATGCTCTAACCGCTGAGCAAAACTGGCCAGGGCAGCAAACCAATTTTTAATTTTTTCAGAAAACACCATATTGTTTTCCATAATGGCTGCACCAGTCTGCATTCCAACCAGCAGTGTACTATAGTCCCCTTTTCTCCACACGCTCACCAGCACTTGTTTGATGATTTGTTCATGGCAGCCATTCTGATAGGTGTGAGGTGATACCTCATGGTTGTTTTAATTTGCATCTCTGATGGTTAGTGACATTGAGCGTTTTTTAAATATGTCTATTAGCCATTTGTATGTCCTATTTGGAAAGGTGTCTATTTAGATCCATTTTAATTGGATTGGATTATTTGTCTTCCTTTTGTTGAGTTGTATGAATACTCTATATATTTTGGAGATTAACCCCTTATCTGATGTATCGTTGGCAGTTATGCTCTCCCATATAGTAGGTTCCCTTTCCATTTTGATGCTTGTTTCTTTTGATGTGCAGAAGCTTTTGAGTTTGATGTAGTCCCATTTTTATTTTTTCCTTTGTTTCTCTTGCCTTAGGCGTTGTATCAGTGAAAATTCTGCTGCTGTGATGTCTGAAATTTTGTTGCCTACATTTTCTTCTAGGATTTTTATGGATTCACGAGTCACATTTAAGTCTTTTATCCATTTTGAGTTTATTCTTGTGTATGGTGTAAGTTGGTGGTCTAGCTTCATTTTTTTGCATGTAGCTGTCCAATTTCCCCAACACTTTTTATTAAAGAGGCTGTCTTTACTCCATTGTATGCTCTTGCCACCTTTGTCAAATATTAATTGAGCATAATGTCTTGGGTCAATTTCCGGGTTCTCTGTTCTGCTTCATTGATCTATATGCCTGTTCTTGTGCCAGTACCAGGCTGTTTTGATTACAATGGCTTTGTAGTATTAATATAACCTGATATCTAGTATTATGATCCCTTCTACTTTGTTCTTCTTTTTCAAGATTGGTGTGGCTATTTGGGGTCTTTTTTGGTTCCATATAAACTTTTGGAGTATGTGTTCTAGTTCTGTGAAATATATCGTTGGTATTTTAATGCAGGTTACATTGAATCTATAGATTGCTTTGGGTAGTATGGACATTTTAATGATGTTAATTCTTCCAATCCATGAACAAGGTATTTGCTTCCACTTTTTTATATCTTCCTCTATTTCTTTTTTCAATGTCCTGTAGTTTTCTGTGAACAGGTCCTTTACTTCTTTGGTTAAGTTTATTCTTAGGTATCTTACTTGTTTTGCTGCAGTGGTAAATGGGATTGTTTTTTAAGTTTCTCTTTCTGTGAGTTCATTATTGGTGTATAAGAATGCCATTGATTTCTTGTTGTTAATTTTGTATCCTGCTACTTTGCCAAATTCATTTATTAAATCTAGTAGATTTTTGATGGAGTCTTTAGGGTTTTCTATGTGCAATATCATGTCATCTACAAATAATGACAGTTTCACTTCCTCCTTTCCAATTTGGATCCCTTCTATTTTTTCTTCATGTCTAATTGCTGTGGCTAAGACTTCCAGTACTATGTTAAATAAGAGTGGTGAAAGTGGGCATCCCTGTCTTGTTCCTGTTCGTAAGGGAAATGCTTTTAGTTTTTGCCCATTGAGTATGATGTTGGTTGTAGGTTTTTCATATATGGCCTTTATTATGTTGAGATATGGTCCCTCTATTCCCACATAGCTGAGCGTGTTTATCAGAAACGTGTGCTGGATTTTGTCAAATAATTTTTCAACATCTATTGATATGATCATATGGTTTTTATCTTCCATCTTGTTTATGTGGTGTATCACATTTATTGATTTGCGAATATTGTACCAGCCTTGCATTCCTGGGATGAATCCCCCTTGGTCATGGTGAATAATTTTTTTAATGTATTGCTCGATCCGATTTGCTAATTTTTTTGTTAAGGATTTTGACATCTATGTTCATTAGGGATATCGCCCTATAGTTTTCTTTCTTTGTAGTGTCTTTATCTGGTTTTGGAATTAGAATTACTCTGGCCTCATAAAATGAATTTGGAAGTCTTCCTTCTTCTTGAATTTTTTGGAGTAGTTTGAGGAGCATGAGTGTTAGTTCTTCTTTGAATGTTTGGTAAAACTCCCCTGTGAAGCCATCCGGGCCTGGGCTTTTGTTTGCTGGGAGAGTCTTGATTACATCTTCAATTTCCTTAGTTGTTATTGGTCTGCTAAAGTTTTCTATCTGTTCCCGGTTCAGTTTTAGGAAACTGTGTGATTCTACAAATTTGTCCATTACGCCTAGATTGTCCAATTTGTTGGCTTGTTTTGTTTATGATTTTGTTTATTTGGGTCCTCTCTTTTTATATCTTGGTGAGTCTGGCTAAGGGCCCATCAATCTTGTTTATCTTTTCAAAGAATCAGCTCTTTGTTTCATTGATCTTTTGAATTTTTTTTTTTAGTTTCTATGTCGTTTTTGTTGTTTTTTTACTTATCTTTATTGTTGAATGTATTACAGATGTCCCTCCTTTTTTCCCCCTTTGACCACCTCCTCCTAACTCGCACCCCCCTCCTGTATTCCCCACACTATTGTCTGCGTCTTATTAGTTATGCATATATGCATATAAGTTCTTTGATTTCTCTCTTCCCACCCCACCTCCCCCCTTCCCTTTGAGGTTCTTCAATCTAACAACCAATTTGTACTTCTTAATCCCTTCATCTTTTTCACCCAACCCTTCTCCCATCTGGCAAGCAAAAAAAAATTCTCTGTATCTATGAGTCTGTTTCTGTTCTGCTTGCTCATTTTGTTTGTAGATTCCATTGTTGATAGATATATATTTATTGCCATTTTATTGTTCATATTTTTTTATCTTCTTCTTCAAGAAGACCCGTCAACATTTCATATAATACTGGTTTGGTGGTGATGAACTCCTTTAGCTTTTTCTTGTCTGGGAAACCATTTGTATGGCCATCGATTCTAAATGATAGATTTGCAGGATAGAGTAATCTTGGTTGTAGGTCCTTGCTTTTCATCACTTTGAATATCTCTTGCCACTCCCTTCTGGCCTGCAAAGTTTCTTTTGAGAAAGTGGCTGACAGTCTTATGGGAGCTCCTTTGTAGGTAACTAACTGCTTTTCTCTTGCTGCTTTTAAGATTCTCTCTTTGTCTTGAACCTTTTGCATTTTGATGATGATGTGTCTTGGTGTGGACCTCTTTGGATTCATCTTGTTTGGAACTTTCTGTGCTTCCTGGACATGTATATCTGTTTCCTTCACCAAGTTAGGGAAGTTGTCTGTCATTATTGTTTCAAATAGGTTTTCAATTTCTTGTTCTCCCTCTTCTCCTTCTGGCACCCCCAAGATGCGAATGTTGGCACACTTGAAATTGTCCCACAGTCTCCGTATTTTATCCTCATTTTATTGTATTCTTTTTTCTTTTTGCTGTTCTGATTGGGTGTTTTTGCTTCCTTATATTCCAACTGATGGTTTGCTTTTGGCTTCACCCACTCTACTACTGATTCCCTTATATTATTCTTTATTTCAGTTAGTGCATCCTTCATTTCTGACTGGTCCTTTTTTATGCCCTTAGGCCTTCACTAAGTTCATTGAGCATCCTTATACCTAGTGTTTTGAACTCTGCATCTGTTAGATTGCTTATGTCCATTTTGTTTAGTTCTTTTCCTGGAGTTTTGTTGTGTTCTTTCATTTGGGACATGTTTCTTTGTCTCCTCATCTTGGCTGCCTCCCTGTTTTTGTTTCTATGTATTAGGTAGAGTTGCTATGTCTCCTAGGCTTCCTAGAGTGGCCTATTGTAGGTGTTCTGTAGGGTTCAGTGGCATAGACTCTGGTCACCTAGCTGGACCCTCAAGGTACACCCCTCATGTGGACTTTATACCCTTCTGTTGTAATTGAGTCTTGATTGTCTTGGCAAGTCAATGCGAGGGTTTTACTCAGGCTGATCAGCTGCAAGGACTGGCTGTGCCCACTATCCACCAACCTCTGACTTGAATGATCAGCTGTGCAGGGGCCCACCACACAGAGCAAGACTTACTTCAGCAAGGCTCTGGTACCCACTGAGTCCATTCCTTGAGTGTGTCACTTGTGGAGGTGGTTGGGTAGTGGTGCTTCGCAGTGTTCTGAAGCTGTCCATTGGGTGTGCTGGTTCTGAAGCAAGGTCAGCCACTGCCTGTGTTCTACCCAGGGCCAGCAGGCATAAGCTACAATGTGGAGGTGCCCAGGCAAAGCCAAGCTGTGAACCAAGGCTGACTGTTTCTAGTGCCAGGCCTGAGACCACTTTGTGAGAGGTATGGGACTCACTGTGGTCAGATGCTACTTGTTTGAGAGAATTTAGGAACATGTGAAGCAGGAGCTAAAACAAGCCAATCCTATGGTAAAGCCACTCTAAACAGCTTGGGTGGGCCCAAAAGTTGGGTGGATCAGGACCTCAGGGAATCACCAGGGCGGGGCAAATAGTGTCAGCCAGGTTGCTGGAGTCCCAGATATGGCGGACCTCTGCTGGCCTCGTTGGGGAAGGACTCACGAAAGGAACAATGGCCTTTGTTCTCTTCGCCAGCAGGTCTGTCCAGGAGAAAACTGCCTCTCCTGCCCTTGCCCTGATGCCAAACAACTCAGTTCTTCCTCTTATGTCTCTGGTTCCTGTCAAGTTGACTCCCCTCCGAGCTGGAGCTCAGAGGGAGCAGGTCCGAGTAAGTCCATGTACGAGCCCTTGAAGAGGAGCTGCCTGGGGCTCCAGCAGCCTCAGCCTCAATTCCCGCTGCTTCTTACAGCCAGATGTTTTGCGGACTTCTCTTCCTGGCACTGGAACCCTGAGCTGGGGGCCTGGTGTGCGACAGGGACCCTTCACTTCTCAGGGAGGCCCTTCACAGCCAAAGGTATCCCTCCTAATTTTCATCCGCCACACATGTGTGTGGGACCAGCACGTCATGCCTCTGCCCCTCCTACCAGTCTCAATGTGGCTTCTTTAATTTTGTAGTTGTAGGACTTCCATTCAGCTCTAATTCAGGCTGTTCTGAAGGATGTTTGTTCTGTAGGTTAGTTGTAATTTTGATCTGGTTGTGGGAGGAGGTGAGTACCGCGTTTACCTACCCACCATCTTGACCAGAAGTCCTCAGTTTCTATGTCATTTATTTCTTCCCTGACCTTTACTATTTCTTTCCTTCTACTTGCTTTGTGCTTTTCTTTTTGTTTACTTTCTAGTTCTTTGAGTTGTATGGTTAGACAGTGAAGTAGAAAATTTTCTTGTTTCTTGAGGTAGACCTGTAGTGCTATGAACTTCCCTCTCAGGACTGCTTTTGCTGTGTCCCATAGATTTTGTGTTGTGTGTTCATTTTCACTGGTTTCCAGGAAATTTTTAATTTCTTCCTTAATCTCTTTGGTAACCCATTCATTGTTTAATAACATGCTATTTAGCCTCCATGTGTTTGAACGTTTTTGTTGTAATTGATTTCTAGTTTCATGCCATTGTGATCTGAGAATATGCTTGATATGATTTCAATCTTCTTGAACTTGTAGAGACTTAGTTTGTGTCCTAACATGTGGTTTGTCTTTGAGAATGTCCCATGTGCACTTGAGAAGAATGAGAATTCTGCAGTTTTGGGGTGTAATTCTCTGTAGATATCTATTAAATCCATTTTGTCTAGTGCATCATTTAGAGTCTCTATTTCCTTGTTAATTTTTTGTCTAGAGGATCTATCCAGTGATGTCATCAGGCTGTTGAAGTCCCCTGCTATGATTGTATTGCTGTTGATTTCTCCTTTGAAGTCCTCCTGAAGTTTTTAAATGTATTTTGGTGCTCTTATGTTGGGTGCATATATGTTTACCAAGGTTATATCCTCCTGTTGGATAAATCCTTTCAATATTATTATGTAGTGACCTTCTTTGTCTCTCGTTATGGCCTTCATTTTGAAGTGTATTTTTATCAGATATGAGTATTACTACCTCAGCTTTTTTTTCCTTTCCGTTTGCTTGGAAAAACTTTTTCCATCCCTTCACTTTTAACCTATGTGAGTCTTTTGTTGTGAGGTGGGTCTCTTGTAAGCAACATATATATGAGTCATGCTTTCTTATTCATTCAGCTATTCTGTGCCTTTGATCAGGGTGTTTAATTCATTTACATTTAAGGATATTATTGATATGTACTTATTTATTGCCATTTTTGTTTATTATGGTTATGTTTCTCTTCCTATCTTTTCTGCTTTTTACAGCAGTGCTTTTGACATTTCTTGGAGTGATGATTTGGTGCTAATATATTCCCTTAGCCTTTTTTTTTTTTTTTTTGTCTGGGAAGCTCTTTATTTCACCTTCTATTTTGAATATTAGCCTTGCAGGATAGAGTAGTCTTGGATTCAGATCCTTGTTTTTCATGACCTTGATTACTTCATGCCATTCCCTTCTGGCCTGTAGTGTTTCTGTTGAGAAATCAGATGATAGCCTTATGGGGGTTCCTTTGTAGGTAACCTGTTGCTTTTCTCTTGCTGCCTTTAGGATTCTCCCTTTGTCTTTAATTTTTGGCATTTTAATTATTATGTGTCTTGGTGTGGGCCTCTTTGGGTTCTTCTTTGTATGCCTTTTTCCGTCACCACATTAGGGAAGTTTTCTGTCACTATTTATTTAAATATATTTAACCCTTGCTCATCTTCTTTTTCTTCTGGCATTCCTATGATGCAGATGTTGTTATGTTTCATATTGTCCCACAATTCTCTTAGGCTGTCTTCCTGTTTTTTGTTTTTTTTTTTAAATCCTCGCCCAAGGATATATATTTTTTTTCTATTTATCATCAGATAGAGTGGGAGGGAGAGAAAGGGAGAGATAGAGAGAAACATTGACGTGAGAGGGACACATCAACTGGTTGCCTCCAGTAGGACCCCGACTAGGGCCAGGGACATACCGCAACCGATGTACATGCCCTTGGCCATAATCAAACCTGTGACTCATTGGTCAGCGGGCTGATGCTGTACTGCTGAGCCAAACCAGCCAGGCTGTCTTTCTGTTTTTAAATTATTTTTTTCTTTTTGATTCTCTGATTGGTGATTTTTCCTACCCTGTCTTTTAATTCACTGATCTGATCTTTGGCTTCCTCCATTCTGCTGGTTATGCCTTCCAATGTGTTCTTTATTTCTGCTATGCCATCCTTCATTTCCACTTGGTTGATTTTCAATGTTTTTATATCTTTACTCATTCTATTGAGCTTCCTCATAATTACTACTCTGAATTCTACTTCTGATATCTTGCTTAATTCCATTTCATTTATCTCTTCTCCTATATAATTCTCTTGTTCTTTCATTTGGTATTTGTTTCTTTGTTTTACCATTTTGGCTATCTCAGTGGGTTTTGGAGACTGCTAACTTTTCCCTGTGGGTGTTGGTGTTCCACTGGTTGTGGCTCCCTCAACTGGGTTTGGATGAGTGTGGGAGGACCCACATTAAACACCACTGTCCTGTCTTACTTTCCTGGATAGAGTTGCAGGCCTAGGAAAGGTTCAGTTATCCTTTAGCTTTTGCCTGGAGGCTATTAGTTTCAATTACTTGATAAGCCTCAATTTGTAGCCCTCAGGTGAATGAAAAATCTCTCAAGTGTAAGAGGATTTCCAGCCAATGTGGCACTTGCTGTCAGACTCTATATGTTAATGAGCCTTGGTTTGCATTTCTCTGGCCTGGCCTGGCCTGGTGGTGTTGAATTCCTGAGGGAGAGGCCATTGTTTCTCCCTGGGGCTCTGGGAAGGGGCTCTTTAAGTAAGATGGCTACTGTCCTATAAGAGTGATTCAGTACAAAACTCCCACTGTCCTCCCCTCCAGCTCTCTCCTGAGCCAGGAGCCCTGGACTCTCTCCACATAGTTCCTGACCAGTCCACCCTCCCTCTGCTGGAGCCCAAGGTGAGTGGCTGTAGCTGATTTGGCGCTTTTTAAAACCCTTGCTTTCTCAGTGGGAACTACTCACAGCTAAAACAGTCCCCAGCTGCTGATTGTGGGCTCCCAGCCTGCCCTCTTGCACCTCCATGGGTCCTACCAGGCTTGATTTTGCATTCTCTTTCTGTCCCTGGTTATACGGGTTCTCTTTTTTCAGTTGTTTTTTTCCTGATGATTTGTCTTTATTTTAGTTGTAATTCCAGTTTGGCCCTGGGAGATGGTCTGTGTAGCTTCCATTCACTCCGCTGCCATTCCACTAAGTCTCAGCTCCTTAATTAAGTAAATTCCTAAGTATTTTATTCTTTTCTAAAACTATTATAAATGGAATTGTTTCCATAATTTACTTTTCAGATTGTTCCTTGTGAGAGTATAGAGATACAGCTTATTTTGTGTGTTGATTTTGTATTCTGTTAATTTAATGTTTATTTATTAGTTCTAACAGGTTTTTTTGCAGCCTCTTTAGAGTTTTCTATGTATAAGATTATCATGTGCAAATAGAGATGATTTTATTTTCTCTTTTCCAATTTAGATGGCTTTTGTTTCTGTTTATTTATTGTTTGCTTAATTTCTCTGGCCAGAACTTCTATTACTATGTTGAATAGAAGAGGTGAAAGTGGGCATGCTCCCCTGTTCTTGATGTTAAAGGAAAAGTTTTAAGTCTTTTACGATTGAATATGATAGTTAATGTGGGTTTTTCATATATGGATTTTATTATGTTGAGGCAGTTTCCTTCTACTCCTAGTTTTCTTAGTGTTTTTGTTTTTATTATGAAAAAGTATTCAATTTTGTCAAAAGCTTTTTCTGCATCAATTGAGATGATTATATGAGTTTTTAATTTTATTCTATTAATGTGGGTATGACCTTGACAGATTTTATTTGTTGAATTATCCTTATGTTTTAGGAATAAATATGACTTGTTCATGGTGTATGTTTTTATATGCTTTTGAATTTTGTTTGCTAGTATTTTGTTGAGTATTTTTGTACCAATGTTCATAAGGGATATTGATCTGTACTTTTCTTGTAGTGTCCTTGTCTGGCTTTGGTATTAGGGTAATGCTGGCCTCATAAAATGAGTTTGGAAGTGTCCTCTCCCCTTTCAGTTTTTCGAAGACTTTGGAAGACTTGGTTTAATTCTTTAATTGTTTGGTAGAATTCACCAGTGAAGCCACCAAGTCCAGGGTCTTTCTCTGTTGGGAGATTTTTGATTACAAATTTAATCTTCATACTAGTTATAGGTCCATTTACATTTTTTATTTCTTTATTTTTTAGTCTTGATAAGTTTTGTGTTTCTAGGAATTTGCCCATTTCATCTAGGTTATGCAATTCATTGGCATATAGTTGTTCATTGTACTCTCTTATAATCCTTTTATTTCTGTAGAATCAGTAGTAATGCCTCCACTTCCTTTTCTGATCATAGTAATTTGAGTTTTCTTCTTCTTTTTTTTTTTTCTTAGTCCAGCTAGCTAAAAATTTGTTGATTTTTTTTTATGTTTTCAAAGAATTAACTTTTGGTTTCATTGATTGTTTTTTCTGTGTGCCTTTGTGTTCTATATTTCATTGATCTCTGCTCTAATCTTAATTTTCTTCCTTCTGCTATCTTTGCGCTAAGTTTGTTCTTTTTCTAGTTCCTTAAGTTATAAACATCTTTATTGACCCACTGCTTTCTGGCTTCCACAGTTTATGATTACATGTTGATAATCTTATTGAGGATTCCTTGCATATGATGAGTTGTTTCTCTGTTACTGCTTTCAAGATTTTTTTCTTTGCCTTTTGAAAGTGTGATTATAATGTATTTCAGTTTGGGTCTTTCTTGAAGTTCATTAAGCTTCTTGGGTGTTTATATCTTTCATCAAATTTGGGAAGCTCTCTCTTCCCCTTTCTCTCTTCTCTTTTTGGGACTTGCACAGTGCATATGTGAATTCACAGGTTACTGTTTCTTTAGTCTTTTTTCTTTCTGTTCCTCAATCTTAATAATTTACACTGTCCTCTCTTTAAATTTACTGATTTTTTTCTTCTGCCTGCTCAAATCTGCCTTTGAATTCCTCTAATTTTTTATTTCAATTATTGAGCTTTTCAGCTCCAGAATTTTTTTTGGTTTTCTATTTATTGAAATTTCTATGGTGCTCATACATAATTTTCTTTACTTTTCCACATGTTCTTTGAGGTTTTTTTATTTTTTTATTTTTTTATCAGCTTTATGACAGTTGTTTTAAAATCCTTGTCTAGTTGATCTGTCCTCAAGTCTTTTTCAAAGATAGCTTCTGTTTATTTATTTATTTTATTTTATGTGCCATGCTTTTGTATTTCTTAGTATGGCTTGTGACATTTTGTTGAAGGGGTATATTTTAAAATAATAATATAAAAAAATAATAATGTGGTAACTCTGAACATCAGATTCTCCCTCTTTCGCAGGGTTTGCTGGGCTTTTGTTTGTTTGTTTTGTTTTTAATGTTATAGGCTATCTCTGTGCCAAGAAGCATCCTGAAGTGTACACCTTTCCCTGGGCACGCATGGTCACTTTCTAATTTTACCTATAAAGGCAGTTGCTTTTCAATGTTCTATTCTTTAATGTCTGGCTCCCAGAAAGGGAAAACAAGAAAAATGAAGCAAGGGATGGGGGTAGCTGATCCTTTAAATTACCTGGAAGTCACTTTAGCCAGAGGGGTAGGAGCTTGCAACAATGAGGGGAGGTACAGCAGCATTGACTGCCTATTTCTTTGTCCACATCTTTGTGATCAGAAGCAGAAATCATCAATTGAAGCACTACTCCACAATGATTTGGAAGAGGGGATCCTTTTTGCTCACCCTGGCTCCTGCAAGCTGTATGCAGGCTACTCCAGGAACAGGTGCACAGCTGCCTGCCATGTGGCTGGGAGTGGAGTAGGTTCTACTATGCTAAGAGCTGACATTGACCAAAATTAATCACAATTCACCTTCTAATCCTTCCCCTGGAAGTTACAAGTCTTTAATAGACTCCAGAGTTCTAAAATAGTTACATTAAACAGATCTTGCCAGTGCAATTGTTGTCTAGGTGGGGAGACAGATTCCTGGTGCTTGCTACTCTGGTATCTTCCCAGAGTCCTCCTCTACTTCAAACCATTTTAAACTTCAATACAACCACAACTTAATGCTGCTATATAACAGGATGTATCGTATCCTTTATATAAATATGCTTCTGTCACCAATGAGAAAGGAATGTTTTCTGGGTCCTTCAAGGTAAGGGTATGGTTGGGAGTAGCTAAGCAGTTTGCAAATTATGTATCCACTCCATATTCCCATCTCTAGAATTCTCCATATATATATATATGCAGAATTATGCATCTCCTTTGGTGTATTTTATCTATTATTGGAGCAAGTCCTACACTTTTTCATCTGGGCTATGTTGAGATATAACTCTTGTTATAAGATCAGAGATAGTGGTGGGTGATTAGAATGGATTCTGTAGAGAATAATCATCCTCTTCTCAGGCAACTGCCGTAAGTGAAGTCATGTAAAGGTTTTTATGCCAGTAAAGGTTAGTTGCCTCAGTTGGGATGTTAAATTGATAAGAGAACTGCTTCTGCTAGCTAGGAAGGTACAGGGAGTTGTCAAGTTCCAAGCTCATAGCCTCATCTCTGTCTGCCCAAATGTCACCATCCAAAGTCTCAGTTAAAGGCTCCTTTCCATTCAGGTCCTTATATTAGCATAAAATACCTGATTGGACCACACATTTAATTAATGTTGCAACTTTGAAACTTATATTATTAAGCCTTTGGCCTGATTCTCAGCCATGTCTGCTCTGTGGCTACAGTACAGAATGTGGCTACATAGCTGAAGGTTTCATGTTAGAACTTCAAGTCCTTAGGTGTATCTTTGTCTTTGTGTACACTCTTCAGGGCAGCTACACGCATCCATACCATGTAATAATTCTTGTTAATCATAATTGTTATCATAATGGTCAAGTGCATCAGTTATCTGACCAAAGCCTTTGTCATCACTCTGTACTATAATCTAAAGAAACCATAGCTTATGGTTTAAGTATTTATGATGGCACTGCATGCCACAACTTACTAGTGTTCATTTATTTCCTGTAAGGAAGTCTTCACTGCATTCACGATCAAACAGGTAACAACCCAATCCCAGAGTTCCATGTTGAATATCAGTTTTCTGTGACCATTTCTGGTACCAAGAGCAGTATCAATAAGGAGTCATTCAGAAAAACAGAAACCATTCTGGGTATTGGAAACAAAAGAATTTAGTGCAGGGGATTGGTTATACAGGTAATGGAAGAACTAAAAAGCCAAATAAGAAGGTATCAAGGCAATCCTGAAATTAGGAAAAGCAGCAGGAAACTGCTACCACAATTCGGGTGGATGAAATGTGGAGAGGACATAGTGTTACCAGTGCTCAGAAGTTAAGCTATCTAGTAGGAGCTGGAACCTCTGAGTGGCTATGTTGTGAGATCTGAAACACACAGGAATGAGTATGCCATGGGAACTGGTGCTATAGAAGAAACAGTCACTGCCAGAGATACCTCCAAAGCAGAGAAAGGGCAAAATACCCTGGCTTCTTCTCTTCTCCCACTTCCAAGTAATCCATCAACACTTCCCATTTACCAAAACTAATCAGAAGCCACATCAAGGGACCCTGGGAAATGCAGACCCTGTGATACAGGCAGAACTAAGGAAGGATGGCAGTGAATCTGAGAGCGAGTAGGCAAAGGAACAGCACAAGAAGCATATCCCTTCTTGTAATTGTGTATGCCCTTGGTGCTGTGGGTGGCTTCATAGAGATGATACGTTGCTTCAGAAAAAAACTTGCAAATATATGACTGTATTTATATGTCACTAGTAGTAACAGCATGAAAGTCAGACAAATCTTACATAATATCCTAGCATTGTTTCCTGTAGGGCTACCTACATAATTTTTAGAAAGAAATCATAATAGATATCATCGTATGAGAAGTATGAAATTACTTAAAGTAGTGCGCTTTTAAATGAGAGTCTACCTACTTTCCTTATTCAGTCTACTTTATTCAAAACTTACCTGTTAATTGAGAAAATAAGAAAATCCAAAGAACATCAGATACCTTCCCTCCTATGAACTTGGTCTTCTTTGGTGATTTGCAGCTACGTAGCCAAGATGATTTGTCTAAATTTGGTAGACCACAAATGATGTGTGGAATTTATGTACTAAACATATGGGAGAAATACTATGGAGAATCCTGCTTTGAGATAATTCATTTCTGTGGAAACTTTAATCTTCATTTTTAGTATTTCCACATCTACAAAATTATCTATGGGGAGGAATGGGAATCCTCCCTCTTTCTGTGTAAGAGTCTTATTCTAAGCGGCAAATATTCTTGCCCAAATTTTTGCTCATGCCCTTAATACTTTTTGAACTGTACCTACCAAAAATCAGATGAATTTGGAAAGTTTATATTCTATGCCAAGCTGTCAGGGGGAAATAAAAAAGGACTTTATGTTTTGAATATGTGACTTGTCTCTACCCTGTGATCAGGAAGTTAGATTCAGGCACCGACCCAATGATCCATGGATATCTTCTATTTTTTTCTCCAGTGGAAGGAGAAGAGATTTGCTCAAGAGGCCGAGAGCACGAGAATGTGCTACTTCTTTTAACCCTGCAGATTGGGTTTCTCCTCAACACAACTGGCCTAGCAGTTGTTTCCAAAGTGTCTTGGATGCTATCCACATGACCAGGTTCTCAGTTTTACATGGCAATGCCTTCCATTAGAACTAAGGGGATATCTTTGGTAATTACCTTGAACATCTGACTTTACAAACCATGTGACATTGAATACTGGTTTCAATGTGAAAAAGCAAAATGTGAATATTTCTTCTATCCTGATGCAGGCCAGCTCACAGACATACTTTGGGGTGTGGGGGAAGGGCATAGAGGCATTAGGAAATACATAGGGTAAGTTAGGGAGATGAGAGGATACCGAAAACTGGGTTCTTTTTGCAATTTTTTTTTATTTTTGGAGGGTGGAGCAGTTTTTTCATCTTTGCACAGTGCCTTCAATAAGTGTTTATTAAATGAATTCATTAAAGAAGACAGAATATGACAGCTCTTCTAATGTTTAACATTGTTATCATATGGGAGAGGAATTAATTACTAAGCCTTTCTTTAACCCTTTGTTCTTAGCTTTCCTCCCCCAAAGACACACAGAGCAATAAGTTAATCAAGTGTAGGAGTTCCTAACAATGGAAAACATATCAAGGAATTCATTGAAACTTGCACCTCTCCTCTCCATACGTCCTCCTCAAATACCAAGCCACAATGGACTGGTTTTTTATTGGCTTATACTGACCCTCTCTTTTTCTCCGATGTTACGTAGGTGTATCCTTCTGACCTGATTACATTCCGAGTACAAATAGAACTACTGGGAATGGCTCTTTGTCAGAGCTGAGCTGTGTTTTAACCACCTGCCGTCTAAATGCACATTAAAGTGCCTCCTCCAAGTAAATGCCGTTGTCTATCTGTGGAAATGCTCAGCTGTCTGGAGGGACAAGTGTTAGGTCATGTGGGCTCTAGTGTCTCTTGTCCCATCCTGAAAACCAACACCAGAAAGAGAAAAAAGAGATCCTTTCAGGATATATGCCAAAGGCCTGAGAGTGCCTTATATGATGGTTTTTTTAAAAAGCAAGCATATTTGTTTGTCCATTTGCCAGAATTAGGCAATTTCTATACACAATTCTGATCTTGCCGGTCTGAAACGACAGCAATGGGACTGTGATCTAATGAACTGTACACTCTTGTGCAGACAGTTTTTCTCTAGCGACCGTGCCCTGTCTTTTCACAGATGCAAGGAGGAGAGTTTCGGTGAAAAGATGAAATGGGAAAAGTGTTTGTTCTGCCTTTCTGCTTCCCATATTTGTGACTCTGAGGTGCCAAGGAGAGGGCCTGGGATGACGTTGGGAAGAGAGAGAAGAAAGGAGAGAAATGAAAGGGTTAAGATTTGATGGTGGTGGTGTTGGAGAATTGGTAGTGGAAGAAAGAGCTCCAGGAACTGGTGGAAGCAATAGAAGTGGTTGATCCCTCCTGTCAGCGGTGGGTGTATGTTGGTTAACGTGCTGTACCTAGAGCACATATACAGTATTTACATCGACTTATTATTACTCTGAATATGTAAAAGTATTTTTAAACTAATAGCAGTTTTCTTTTCATGTTTTTAAGAATATATGTGTAAGCCAAAATGATTGGATGAAAATACAGCAAAATGAATACTACTTTTAAATGTATTTTCATATCCTACTTTTTTTTCACTTAACATTGTTACTTAAGCATTTATTCCAGTTAATAAATATACTTCAGAACCACAGAATATTGCAAAGCTATTCAAAATGTTTTGGTTTTGCTTTCATAGGGCTGAATTTTGTATTTAATGAGTATATAAGTTGCTTCTAATATTTTGCTATTATATATCACTGAAACAAACATAAATGTGCTAAACTTCTTTCCTTTTCAAAACTCACTTTGCTGACACTCAGCACGAGTGCAGCTGCAGAGCAGCATGAAGATACTGTGTGGCAGACCTAGGAGGTAACCCACCTCCACTGTGACACCCAGGACCCGGGGTTGCACTCCTAGCAGACGGCGCTGCCGCTCACGATGCTGCTGACTGAGCAGCCCAGGGATTTAAAGACTTGTTTAAACAGGGTTAATACAAGGCCTTTGGAAAGACAGCTGGTCTGTAGTACCATCAGAGGTCAGAAGGTTAGTACATTTCCCTGAAAACAGAGGACACACCAGAGTTAGGATCCGTGAAAGCCATTTAGGGAAAGGAGAAAGCAGAAAGGTTTTATTTAAGGGAGCCATTGAATGAGAGGGTAGATTGTACTAAGGTAAAATATAGTAACTACCAAATATGGAGGAGGGGGATGGGGAAATGAAGGAAGAGAGACAAGGATGGCAAGACACTGCCACCCCCCCACCCCCCAGCTTCCACTCTTGAGATGTGGAGAGAGACCATGCCTCCAGCCCATTTCCCAGCTCGAAGGTTCATTGTCCTATGTTTTGCCAGTATGTGGATGTAAGTTAGGAGAGCTTCAATCTTTCCAGGCTAGTAGACACTTAACATAGCTAATTCACACTGTAAGAGGATACAGTGGGGTGTTGCTGAGTTGGAAGAAGATACTAATGTCTGGAAGTTAAAATCTCCAGGACAGTGGCTGACATCTGTTGCAGTCCAATTCTGAAAATGTGTTGACGATTTCTTCTTCGTGGAGCAGTGATAGATGCTGTAGGAGTTTGAAATGAAAAAAAAATTAGACAGCCTTAGTTTATTATGTAATGTAAAGTATAAGTATGGTGGAGAGGAATTAGATGCACCAGTGGCAGTGATACAAGGTAACTGAGAAAACTGATGCAGGGAAAATGGTGGGAGGTTCAGAAGTAAGAGAGAGACAACGATCAGTGAGGAAGGCTGGATTTTTGTAAAAGATGTGGTAAAACATTAACAAAGATGTTGGAGTGCATTGCAAACGGAGTAAGTCAACCTATCCTTAACTTCAGTTTCTGGCATAAAATAGTGTCCCATAAAAATATTTTGACTAGCCCAGCCAGTGTGGCTCAGTGGATTGAGCATCGTCCCATGGACTGAGAGGTCCTGGTTTTATTTCTGGTCAGGGCACATGCCCAGGTTGCGGGCTTGATCCCCAGTGTGGGGCGTGCAGGAGGCAGCCAATCGATGTTTCTCTATCATCGATGTTTCTCTCTCTCCCCTTCTCCCTTCCTCTCTATCTAAAATATCAATAAAAATATATTTAAAAAAAAATATATATATATTGACTGTTTGAGGACCCAGTCTTTATATGGCCTATAGAATGATAGCTCATGGGCTTTAATGCTACTCAGACTTGGGTTCAAATGTCAACCTAATTCCTAGCTGTGCGGCCTTGAATAAATTACTCAATCTCTCTGATGACTTTCCTTATCTATAAAAATGGAAACAAAGTTGTTGTAAGAATTAACTAGGAAAATGTGTTAATACACTTGCTAGACAAGGGCTAGTGTTCTGCTTTCCTTGCTTTCACCTCCATAAGGCACCCTGGTCCTGACTAAGTCTATGCAGCCTCTCACTGGCTCCTTGGTAACACCAGAGGGCGACATCATCCCATTCTTGCATCAAGGGCTTCCAGGAGTGAGAGCCTTTTTGCAGACTTTTTCTAAATGCTTTAGTAAGGAAGGAAGCAGAAACTCTGTGTTCCAGAACATGAAAAGGGCAGTAAGAGATGGACCATGGAAAGGCTTTGGAGCAGCTGCTGTGTCCCTCTATGGGCAACAGCTGTGTATGAAGACGCCATTGGAAGGCACCATTCCAGCCATCTGTTTCTGCCAGTTGGTTGGGAGGACTTCAGGTACTAATATAGCAACAAAACCTTAGATTGGGCATCTAAATGACCTGCTTGGTTACTACTAGGAAACTACTGTGTTTATATGATGTCTCTAAAAAGGCTGCTGGAGTGTGTTTGTTAGAGAGTCAGAGCTATGGTGACCATGTGTTCTAGTTTGCCTGGGACAGCCCGGGTTTATGCCTACCATAATTACTAATAGTGCCCCTTTTACTCTCAAAGTATCTGGGTTTGGAGGATAAGTGACATGCCACCTTATTCAGAACATTAGAGGGATCCTCACTGAAAGAATGAATCTGACCTAGCAAGAGTCCTTGGGTCTGGTTGGGACAATACATGGGCTTTGGAGTCAGAAAGTGACAGGTGTGTCAAGGTTACTATCCCTGCTTTGTCTGTGTGTCATTGACAAGTCATTTAACCTTTATAAGCCTCATTTTCCTGATGTATACATTAAGGATAATAACAGGACATGATTACCAGAATCTCTGGCACATAGCAATGTATGATAGCTAACCTTGATATTATTTTTTTAATTTACTGTAAGATTCAGGCTGTCCCTTTAGTTGTATTTGTTGAAGAAGAGGTGAAGAAATTGAGGACCAAAGTAGAATGAATTGCTCGAGGTCGTAAGACAGTTGTCTAGTTGCCCAATATCAGAGCCAAAATTAGCACCAGTTTCTCAGAACTCCCTGTCCAGTGCACCAAGGTTGTAGCTGTTTCTGTGGATATCATTCATGGTTAAAGATGTGAACCCATTTCTGTCCTAAAGGCTTTAGCAAATACTGGACACAATATTATTCTAGAGCTTAGAGGATAATAAGTATTTGACCTCTCTATTACATTTTTCTTTCCATTTTATTGCAAAATGTTTCAAACATAAGAGTAGAGAATCTTGTAATGAACACCAGTGTATGAACCTTGATCAAATCCTAACATTAGGCTATACTTGTTTAAGTCCTTTTTTCAGTGAAATTACATGTCATAAATTAAGACCTCCTGTGCACCCCTACTTTATAAAAACGTTTTCTTATTTATTACATAGTATTATGTAACAGGTTTTAAACCCTTATTTAAATAGTATCATACATATCCCTCTGCAATTTTTTTATTTTGCTTACTGTTTTGAAATGTATCCATGCTGATAATTACTGTATGATATGCCATTATATGAATATTCCACAATTCATTTCTCCATTTTCCTTATAATAGACATTTAGGTTGGTTCCAGTTTTCATATGTGTGAGTTTCTCTAGGGGTAATAGCCAGAACCGGACTTTCAAGGTCTTAGGGTATGAGTATCTTCAACTTTACTCAATATTGGCAAATTTACCAAAAGTTTTCCAAAGTGGTTATTTCAATTTCCATTGTATCTAAAAATTTTCCCAGATGAAAATACACTATTTATTTTTAAGAAGTCATATGTATTTGAGCAACCAAGTAACAGAAAAATCACTCTAGTTGTAAAACATACACACATTTAGGAGATGGGGAACTGGGTATTTACTGGATGCCTACTATGTGCTAGGCCCTATGCTAGGTGAATTACATTTGTTCTTTCATTTGCTTTTCAATTAATCCATGACCTATCAGTCACCAAATCCTCTTAATTTTACCTCAGAAACACCTCTTATTCATCCCTTCCACAATTTCTTTAAGAAGTTTTTATAACTACAGATGACACCGCTGACCTATACAACTGTTCGCCAATCCATTCTTCACAGTTATCAGAATTATTTTTCCAGCAACACAAATGGAATCTTGTCACTCACTTCTGTGGAAACTTTTTAGAATTTTTTATTGACTAGAAGATAAACTTCCAACTTTTGGGATGGGGTCAGATTTTGAAAGCCCTTGCATAACATTGGACCTTCCTAGCCTCACCTCCTTTCTACCCCTTCACCCTTTATTCTCCTGCCACACCAGATAGACTAGTTCCCCAAATAAATCATGTACTTTTCAAACTTGGGAAATGCATATGCAAAGCCATGGATGTTTGAGTGTTCTTCCCACCACCCTCCCCTCAGGCAGATCAACCATAACACACAGCACTGAGTGATTTGTTTTCTGGAGTAGTTTGGGAAGGAATATTGGATATGACTTGCTTCAGAATGATTCAGCTATGTGCCTTGGGTAGAAAGGCCATATAATATAATTTAACCTATATATAACATATAACTTAACTGGGGAACATTTTTATTTTGGTAAAAAAACACTAACAAAATTTACTCTCAATCATTGTATTTTATTTTTAAAAAGATTTTTGTTTCAAAAATTTTTTTCTTTATTGATTTTAGGAAGAGAGAGAGATAGAAACATCAATGAGAGAGAACATCGATTGGCCACCTCCTGCATGCCCCCCACTGGGAGTTTGGCTCACAACTGGGCATGTGCCCTGACCAGGAATCGAACCAGCAACCTCTTGGTGCATGGGTCAACACTCAACCACTGAGCCACATTGGCCGGGCTACTCTCAACCACTTAAAATGTTCACTCTGTGTTGTTGTGCAACAGACTTAGAACTTTTCGTCTTGCAAAACTACACCCACTGAATAGCAACCCCCTTTCCTCCTCCTGCTAGCCCCTGGAAACCACAATTCTGTTTTTGTTTCTAAAAGTTTGACTACTTTACATACATCATAGAAAATTATGATGTAACATTTGTCTTTTTGTGACTGGCTTATTTCACTTATCATAGTGCCCTCAAGGGTCATCCAATGGCAGGATTTTCTTCTTTTTTTAAAAAAAATTTTGTTGTTGCAATTTTTGTTATTTTATTTTTGTTACAGATGTTTTTCCTTCCCCACCCTCCAGACACCCTCCTCCCAATCCAGACCCGCTCCCCTCCTCTGAGGCTTGTCAGTCTGATCCGTACTCTTTTCTATGTCTCTGGGTATATTTTGTTCTTCAGCTTATTTTATTCACTATATTCCACAAATACGTGAGATCATGTGGTATTTGTCTTTCTCTGATTAGCTTATTTTGCTTAGCATGATACTCTCCAGGTCCCTCCATGTTGTCTCAAAGGATAAGAGATCTTTCTTTCTTACAGCTGCATAGTATTCCATTGTGTATATGTTCCACAGCTTTTTTTATAAATTAATTTATTTTTGTTACAGATGTTTCTCCTTTTTTCCCCATTGACACCCTCCTCCCTAACCCACCACCCCTTCCCCATCTTTGTTGTCCATGTCCATCAGTTATGCATACATGCGCATAAGTTCTGTGGTTTATCTCTTCCCTCCCTCCCTCCCAACCCCTCTTCTGAGGGTTGTCAGTCTGTACCCTACTTTCACATCTCTGGGTCTACCCTGTTCCCCAGACTGTTATGTTTATTATATTCCACAAATGAGTGAGATCATGTGATATTTGTCTTTCTCTGCTTGGCTTGTTTCGCTTAAGATAATACTCTTGAGGTCCCTCCATGTCGTCTCAAAGGATAAGAGATCTTTCTTTCTTACAGCTGCATAGTACTCCATTGTGTATATGTACCACAGCTTTTTTATCCATTCATCCACAGATGGACACTTGGGCTGTTTCCAGATCTTAGCGATTGTAAATAGTGCTGCCATGAACATAGGAGTACATATATTCTTTCAGATTGGTATTTCAGGCTTCTTAGGATATATTCCTAGAAGTGGGATCACTGGGTCAAATGGCAGACCAATTTTTAATTTTTTGAGGAAACACCATATTGTTTTCCATAGTGGCTGCACCAGTCTGCATTCCCACCAGCAGTGTACTAGAGTCCCCTTTCCACCACACCCTCGCCAGCACTTGTTGTTTGATGATTTCTTGATGGCAGCCATTCTGACAGGTGTGAGGTGATACCTCATTGTTGTTTTAATTTGCATCTCTCTGATGATTAGTGACACTGAGCATTTTTTTCATATGTCTCTTGGCCATTTGTATGTCCTTTTTGGAGAGGTGTCTATTTAGGTCCTCTGCCCATTTTTTAATTGGGTTCTTGGTCTTCCTTTTGTTGAGTTGTATGAGTACTCTATATATTTCGGAAATTAACCCCTTATCTGATGTATTGTTGGCACTTATGGTCTCCCATATAGTGAGTTCCCTTTCCATTTTGATGGTTGTTTCTTTTGCTGCGCAGAAGATTTTTAGTTTGATGTAGTCCCATGTATTATTTTTTTCCTTTGTTTCTCTTGCCTTAGGCATTGTATCAGTGAATTTTATGCTGTGTGTGATGTCTGAAATTTTGTTGCCTACATTTTCTTCTAGGATTTTTATGGATTCACGAGTCATATTTAAGTCTTTTATCCATTTTGAGTTGGAATTAGAATTATGCTGGCCTCATAAAACAAGTTTGGAAGTCTTCCTTCTTCTTGGATTTTTTGGAATAGTTTGAGGAGGATGGATATTAGTACTTCTTTGAGTGTTCAGCATAACTCCCCTGTGAAGCCATCCAGATCTGGGCTTTTCTTTGCTGGGAGATTCTTGATTATGTCTTCAATTTCCTTAGTTGTTATTGGTCTGTTCAAGTTTTCTATCTCTTCCCGGTTAAGTTTTGGGAGACTATGTGTTTCTAGAAATTTGTGCATTTTGCCTAGATTGTCCAATTTGTTGGTGTATAATTGTTCCTAGTATTTGTTAATGATCCTTTGTATTTCTGTGGTGTCAGTTGTTACTTCTCCTCTTTTGTTTCTGATTTTGTTTATTTGGGTCCACTCTCT
This sequence comes from Tadarida brasiliensis, assembly GCA_030848825.1. Classification (NCBI taxonomy): domain Eukaryota; kingdom Metazoa; phylum Chordata; class Mammalia; order Chiroptera; family Molossidae; genus Tadarida; species Tadarida brasiliensis. Next base: position 54,607,183 of record CM061257.1, on the reverse strand, counting down.
CTGTTTCTTGGTGAGTCTATCTAAGGGTCCATCGATCTTGTTTATCTTTTCAAAGAACCAGCTCTTTGTTTCATTGATGTTTTGAATTGTTTTTTCAGTGTCTATGTCATTTATTTCTGCTCTGACTTTTACTATTTCTTTCCTTGTACTTGCTTTCAGTTTTTCTTTTTGTTTGCTTTCTAGGTCTTTAAGTTGTAAGGTTAGATAGTCAATTAGAAACTTTTCTTGTTTCTTGAGGTAGGCCTGTAGTGCTATGAACTTCCCTCTCAGGACTGCTTTCGCTGCATCTCATAGATTTTGTGTTGTTCTGTGTTCATTTTCATTGATTTCCAGGAAGTTTTTAATTTCTTTCTTGATCTCCTTGTAACCCATTCATTGTTTAAGAACATGCTATTTAGCCTCCATGTGTTTGAATGATTCTGCAGGGTTTTTTTTTGTAATTTATTTCTAATTTCATGCAATTGTGATCTGAGAAGATGTGCTTGATATGATTTCAATCTTCTTGGACTTGTAGAGACTTCGTTTGTGTCCTAACATGTGGTCTGTCTTTGAGAATGTCCCATGTGCACTTGAGAAGAATGAGAATTCTGTAGTTTTGGGGTGTAATTCTCTGTAGATATCTATTCAATCCATTTTGTCTAGTGCATCATTTAGAGTCTCTGTTTCCTTGTTAATTTTTAGTCTAGAGGATCTATCCAATGATGTCAGCGGGGTGTTAAAATCCCCTGCTATGATTGTGTTGCTGTTTATTTCTCCTTTGAAGTCCTCCAGAAGATTTTAAATATATTTTGGTGCTCCTATATTGGGTGCATATATGTTTACCAAGGTTATATCCTCCTGTTGGATAGATCCTTTCAATATTACGTAGTGGCCTTCTTTGTGTTGAGTTATGGCCTTCATTTTGAAGTCTATTTTATTGGATATGAGTGTTGCTACCCCAGTTCTTTTTTCCTTTCCGTTTGCTTGGAAGATTTTTTTCCATCCCTTCACTTTCAACCTATGTGAGTCTTTTGTTGTGAGGTGGGTCTCTTGAAAACACATATATGTGAGTCATGCTTTCTTATCCACTCAGCTACTGTGTGTTTTTTGATCGGCATGTTCAATCCATTTACATTTAAGGTGATTATTGATATGTACTTATTTATTGCCATTTTTGTTTATTGTGGTTATATTTTTCTTCCTATTTCTTCTACTAATTACAGTAGTCCTTTTAGCATTTCTTGCAGTGCTGGTTTGGTGCTAATATATTCTCTTAGCCTTTTTTTTTTTTTTTTTTTGTCTGGGAAGCTCTTTATTTCACCTTCTATTTTGGATGATAGCCTTGCTGGATAGAGTAGTCTTGGATTCAAATCCTTGTTTTTCATTATCTTGATTACTTTATGCCATTCCCTTCTGGCCTGTAGTATTTCTGTTGAGAAGTCAGCTGATAGCCTTCTGGGAGTATGGAAGTTCCTTTGTAGTTAACGTGTTGCCTATCTCTTGTTGCCTTTAGGATTCTCTCTTTGACTTTAATTTTTGGTATTTTAATTATTATGTGTCTTGGTGTGGGTCTGTTTGGGTTCTTCTTACTTGGAGCTCTCTGTGCTTCTTCTTCTTCTTTTTTTTAATCCTCACCCGAGGATATTTTTCTATTTATCTTTAGGTAGAGAGAGAGAGAGACAGGGAGAGAGAGAGAAACATCAATGTGAGAGGGACACATCGATTGGTTGCCTCCTGCATGACCCTGACCAGGGCCGGGATGAACCACAACCAAGGTACGTGCCCTTGGCTGGAATCAAACCCGGGACTCATTGGCCCGCTGGCCAATGCTCTACTACTGAGCCAAACCAGCCAGGGCTCTTTGTGCTCTTGAGCTTGAATGCCTTTTTCCTTCACCAAGTTAGGGAAGTTTTCTGTCACTATTTCTTCAAATATATTATTTAACCCTTGCTCATTTTCTTCTTCTTCTGGAACTCCTATTATGTGGATGTTGTTACGTTTCATGTTGCCCCACAGTTCTCTTAAGCTGTCTCTCTGTTTTTAAATTGTTTTTTCGTTTTGGTTTTCTGATTGGGTCATTTTTTTCTACTCTGTCTTCTAATTCACTGATCCAGTCCTCGGCTTCCTTTATCTGCTGGTTATTTCTTCCAATGTGTTCTTTATTTCTGCTATCTCATTCTTCATTTCTATTTGGTTGGTTTTCAATGTTTCTATATCTTTACTCATGCTGTTGAGCTTCTCATTATCATCACTCTGAAATCTTCTGATAACTTCCTTAACTGCATTTCATTTATATGTTCTTCGGTAGAGTTCTCTTGTTCTGTCATTTGGGATCTGTTTCTTTGTTTCACCATTTTGGCTGGGTTTTGGAGACTGCCAAATTTTCCTTGTGGGTGTTAGTGTTCCACTGGTTGTGGCTCCCTCTACTGGGTTGGATGAGTGTGGGAGGACCCACATTAAACACCACTGTCAAGTCTTACTTTCCTGGATAGATTTGCAAGCCCAGGAAATGTTCAGTTATCCTCAGGCTTTTTACCTGGAGGCTATTAGTCGCAGTTACTTGATGAGCCTTGGGTTATAGTCCACAACTGAATCGATTTTCTTCTTTTTTAAGACTAAATAATATTTATTATATGTATATACCACACTTAATTTAAACATTCATCCTTTAATAAACATTTAAGGTACTTCCATCTCTTGATTTTATGAATAATGCTACAATGAATATGTGCGTGCAAATATCTCTTTGAAATCCCATTTTCAGTTATTTTGGATGTATACTCAGAAATAGGATGGGTGGATCATATGGTAATTCTATATTTAATTTTGAGGAACCTCCATTGTGTTTTTCACTATGGGTGTACCAATTTACATTCCCACCAACAATGCACGAGGGTTGCAATTTCTCCTCATCTTTACCGACACTTGTTATTTTCTATGTTTTTGATAGTTGCCATTCTAATGGGTATGAAGTGATATCTCATTGTGGTTTTGATTTGTATTTCTCTTATGATTTCTGATATTGAACATCTTTTTACATGCTTGTTGGCTATTTGTATATCTTCTTTGGAGAAATGTTTATTCAAATATTTATTCTTTGCACATTTAAAAATCAGATTATTTGTTGTGGTTCTTAAGTTACAGGAATTCTTTATATATTCTGCGTATTAACCCCTTATTAGATACATGGTTTGGAAATACTTTTTCCATTCCATAGCGTATCTTTTCACTCTGTTAATTTTTTTCCTTTGCTGCACAGTTTTAAAGTATGATATAATTTATATGTCTACTTTTGCTTTTGTTGCTTGCTCCTTTGGTGTCATTCAAAGAAATTATTACCAAATCCAATGTCATAAAGCTTTGATTTCTTCTAGGAGTTTTATAGCTTCAGGTCTTATGTGTAGGTCTTTAATCCATTTTGAGTTAATTTTTGTATATTATATAAGGTGTATGGTAAAGATCCAACTTCATTCTTTTGTTTGTGAATATCCACTTTTCCTAACACCATTTGTTGAAGATACCATTTTTTCTGCATTGTAGTCTTGGTACCCATGTGGAAAATGATTGGACCATATATGTGATGGTTTATTTCTGAGTTCTCTATTCTGTATCATGCTATTTTGACTCCTGTAGCTTTGTAATACATTTTGAAATCAGAAAGTGTAAAGTTTTCAGCTTTGTTTTTCTTTTTCAAGATTATTTTGGCTATGGGGTGGCAGGTCCTTTGAGATTCCATGTGAATTTTATTATGATTTTTTTTTCTATTTCTGAAAAAAAATGCTGTTGGGATTTTGATGGAGATTGCATTGAATCTGTAGATTGCTTTGTGTACTAAGGACATTTTAGAAATTTTAAGTCTTCCAATTCATGAACATAAGATGTCTTTATATTTATTTCTGTCTTCTTTAACATCTTAAAATAATCTTTTATAGTTCATTGTACATATCTTTCACCTCCTTGGTTAAAGAAGTTAACTTAATTCCTAAATATTTTATTATTTCTGATGTTATTGTAAGTTGGATTTTCTTAATTTCCTTTTCAGATTATTTATTGTTAGTATATATAAATGCAATTGATTTTTTTGTGTTAATATTTGTATTCTGCAACTCTGCTGAACTTATTTATTAGTGCTAACAGTTGTTTTGTGTGTGGAATCTTTAGGATTTTCTACAGAAAGATCAGGTCATCTCTGTTAGGGTTTGGCCGGTGATGTGGGCTTGTGAAAGAATTCACAACAGAGAGAAGAGAGAGAAAGGGAGGAAGTTTATTACTCTCCCCGTAGTCAGGGAAAGGGCTGAGTACCAGGTGACATGGGGCAACAAAAGATAGGCGAGTTGCTCTTTATTGGGGGTTTTTAGGGAGGGCGATTGTGTTGAAGTTGAACAGGGGGCTTTGCCTTGAGAAGCGCAGTTTGTTTTCTAGGAGTCTGTCCAGCTGTTCTTATCATATCTTCTTTAGCCTGTAAAATATGCTTTGGAGTAAAGAGAGTTACTGAGAGTGTAAAAAAGGGAGTTTCATCTGAAGGGGTTACAAAGAGTCCAGAAGAGGGAGATTTGTTTGAAGGATAGGGGGAATGGAAGTTTCTATTCATCAGAGGCTCTTTGGTGTGAATTACTTTTCAGTAGCTAAAAACAGCTGGGAAGGGGGAGTGTAGGGATCCCAGCCCTTATCTATTTTACTGTCTGAATAGAAAGGTGGTTTGAAGTTGCAGACACCAGCAATCTCTGTGTTTAATTACCAGATGCTTCTCATAAATTATGGGAAATATCATAACAAAAAGAAAGGCCTGTTTTCTGTCCTTACAATCTCAAATTGAGATAATTTTACTTCTTCCTTTCCAATCTGTATGCCTTTTATCCCATTTTCTTCCCTAATTTCTCTGACTAGAACTTCCATTACCATGTTTAATAGGAGTGGTAAGAATAGGCATTGCTTCTGATGTTAGAGGAAAAATTTTCTTTCCCCATTTAGTATTATGTTTGTTGTGGGTCTTTTACATGTGGCTTTAATTATGTGGAGGTAGTTTTCTTCGAGTTCTAGTTTGTTGAGTGTTTTTATCATGAAAGGGTGTTGAATTTTGTCAAATGGTTTTTCTGCATCAATTGAGATGATCATGTGGGTTTTTTTTCCTTCAGTCTCTTAATATGATATATTACATTGTTTAATTGTTGTATATTGAAGCATTCATGAATTCCAGAAATAAATCTCACTTGGTCATGGTTTCTAATTCTTTAATTTGCTGTTGAATTCAGTTTGCTAGTATTATGTTTTGAATTTTTGTATCAATATTCATCAGGGATATTGGTCTGTATTTTTCTTTTCTTTTCATTAATCCTCACCCCAGGATATATTTGCTGATTTTAGAGAGAGGAAGGGAGAAAGAGAGAGAGAGAGAAAGATGAGAGAAACATTGATTGGCTGTCCCAACCGGAACCAAACCCGTAACCTAGGCATGTGCACTGACCAGGAATTGAACTGGTGACCTTTCAGTGCACGGGATGACACTCCAACCAACTGAGTCAACCATCCAGGGCCTGTATTTTTCTTTTCTTATAGTATCTTTGTCTAGACTTGGTATCCGGGCAATGTTGGCCTCATAAAATGTATTTAGAAGTGCTCCCTCCTTTTCAACTTTTGGATGAGTTTGAAAAGGATTGGTTTACTATTTCTTTGAATGTTTGGAAGAATTCTGCTATTGTTGGGTGGAGTGTTTTGTATATGTCTGTTAGGTTCAATGATTTATAGTGTTCAAGTCCTCTTTTACCCTTACTGGTCTTCTGTCTGTTTCATCTATCCATTATTGAAAATAAGGTATGAAAATCTCCTATAATCATTGTATTACTATCTATTTTTTCCTTCAATTTTGTCAATATTTACTTTATATATTTGAGCACTCTGATGTTAGGTGCATATATATTTATAATTATTATACCTTCCTGGTGAATTGACCCTGTTATCATTATACAATGTCCTTCTTTGTCTATTGTGAGTTTTTTACTTAAAGTCTATTCTGTCTGACGTAACTATGCCACCACTGCTCTCTTTCAGTTACCATTTGCATGGACTCTCTTTTCCATCTTTTTACTTTTAGTGTGTGTGTGTATCCTTGCATTTAAAGTGAGTCTCTTATAGACAGCATATAGTAGATTCTTTTTTAAAAATCTATTTAGCCACTATATGTCTTTTGATGTGGGAAATTTAATCCATTTATATTTAAAGTAATTACTGAAAGGGAAGGACTTACTATTGCCATTTTAATTTTTTTTTTCATGTCTTGTAACTAGTTTGTTCCTCTCACTGCATGTTGTAATATCATTCTCATTCTCTAGGTATTTTCTTTGTGGGTACCATGGGAATTATCTAAAACATTTTACAGTTGTAACAATCTATTTTAAACTGATAACATTTATCTTAAATTGCATACAAAAACTATACTCTTTTACAGCTCCCACTTTATATTAACCATGCCACAATTTATATCTTTTTATATGTATATCATTAATATAATCTTATAGTTATTTTTATGCTTATATGTTTTAAATTCTATACCAGAATTAAAAGTGATTTATGTGCCACTATAGAAGTATTATTGGACTCTATATTTATCTATATATTTAGCTTTACTAGAGAGCTATATATTTTTATATGCTTTATTTTGCTGCTGTCTAGTATCCTCTTATTTCAAATTGAAGGACTCCCTTTAGCATTTCTTGTAAGGCAGGTCTAGTAGTGAAGAACAACCTCATTATGCTGAGTGAAATAAGTCAGTCAGAGAAAGACAAGTATCACATGATCTCACTTATTTATGGAATATAATGAACAAAATAATCTGGTGATCAAAATAGATCCAGAGACATGGAAGTAGGGAACAGACTGACAAATCTCAGAGGGAAGGGGGGAGGGTAGGGCGGCAAGAGATAAACCAAAGAACTTATATGCATATATGCATAACCAATGGGCACAGACAACAGTATGGTGATGGCAGGGTAGGGAGGGAGCAGGGAGGAGGGTGTCAATGGAGGAAAAAAGGAGGGGCATCTGTAATACTTTCAACAATAAAGATAAATTAAATTTGAAGAAAAAAATGACCTCAGGTTTTGTTTATTGGGGAAAATATCTATTTCTCCTTCATTTTTCAGGGACAGTTTTGCTGGATATAGGATTCTTATTTGGCAGATTTTTTTTCTTTCAGAGCTTTGAATATAGTATTCCACTGTCTTCTGGCTTGCAGGTTTCTGCTGAGAAACTCACTGATAATCTTATGGGAATTTCTTTATACATACCAAGTTACTTTTCTCTTATTGCTTTCAAGATTTTATCTTTTACTTTTTTTTTTTTTTTAATCCTCACCCAAGGACATTTTTCCATTTTTTGTTAAGATAGAGTGGGAGGGAGAGAGGGGAAGAGTGAGAGAGAGAGAGAAACATCGACGTGAAAGGGACACATCGAGTGGCTGCCTCCCGCACGACCAACCAGGGCCGGGGACAAATTGCAACTGAGGTACGTGCCCGTAGCGGGAACCGAACCCGGGTCTCTCTGCACTGCAGGCCGACGCTCTAACCGCTGAGCCAAACTGGCCAGGGCTCTCTTTTACTTTTGACAATTTGATTATAATGTGTTTTGGTGTGGGATTCTTTGGATTCATTTTTCTTAAATTTGGATGTCCATTTCCTTCCTCAGATTTGGGAAGTTTTTGGCCATTATGTCTTCATGTAAGCTCTCTGCCCACTTTTCTCTCTCTGTACCTTCTAGGATTCCTATAGTGTTCCACAAATACTCTCATAAGTAGTCTGCTCTGGGGTATCTCCTAAATTCCTTAGGTTGTCTTCACATTTCTTCTTCATTTTTTTATTTTCTTTTTTTTCTCCTCTAACTCAACAATTGTCTTTGAATTCACTGATTCTTTCTTGGGCTTGATAAAGTCTTTTTAAACCCTCTAGTGAATTTTCCAATTAAGTTGTTGTATTTTCAACTCCAGCCTTTGTTTCTTTTTTATAGTTTCTATCTCTTTGTTGATTTTCTCATTTTTGTTCATGCATCATTTCCAGATTTTTTATTTTTTATTTTTATTTTTAGTTATCTGTGTTTTCTTATAGCTCATTGAAGCTTCTCTGAGCTGGTTATTTTAAATTCTTTGTCAGGTAATTCATAGATTTATGTTTCTTTACAGTTAGTTTCTGGAGATGTATTTTGTTCCTTTGATTGTGCCATGTTTCCCTGTTTCTTCGTATGCCTTGTTATATTTGTCTGGGATTTGGGTATTAGGAAGAATAGCCACCTCTCCCATTCCTTACAGACTGGCTTGTACAAGGGAAGACCATCACCAATCAACAAACTGGCTAGAGATTCTGGCAGCCTCTCAAACCTTTTCTGGAAATGTGTCTTATCTAGGCTTATACATGTAGTTTTCCCGTTAGAGAGGTTTGCCTGTTTCTTTTTCTGGAGCTTTTAGTCTCTTGCTCTCTTAGGTTTCTGTCTTAACTTTAGGTTTCCTGGTGCTGCAATATGTCACTGAGGTACCCTTTGTTCTTAGTGGCCCTAGGCATCCAAAGTATGTCAGTTTCCCAACAGTGTTCCAAGTAGGGCTACATGAAACTACTGTTGGTAGTCCCTGAAAAGCTGGAAAATTGGACACATTTTCTACTCTTTATCTCCTGAGGGAAAAACCACGAGTTGGGTGTTTTCTCTTGATTGGGCTGAGCTGTGCCAGCTTCGGGTAAGGGTTATCTCGGGTGAAAGGCAATAGTTTTCTTACTCATTTCAATACAGTTGTTCTTGCCTCTGCACTTGCCTGGGATACTGTGACTTCTTAGCTGTTTTCTGGAGTTTTCAAAAAAGGCTTTCTGTATCATATATTGTTGTTAAATTGGTGTCTTTGTTGGGGAATGAGGTGTCAGGCTCTCTATCATGTTCTTGATATCACTCCTTAACTGGGACACTATTGACAGTGAACTTTATATATATTTGTTATATTGATATACCTATAAAATAGTTCTATTTTAAAATACTTGCCATAAAAATATCATATACTTATGTACAGTAAACCAAAATATTGTAACTACAAAAAGCAAGTAAATTTATCTTCAATGTTGAAATTTAAACTAAACTTACAGTAACATTCACAATAATAAAAGCTATTTTATTTTCATCATAATGAACTTCTGACCTTGATTTCCTGCAATGGGAGAAAACAATGAGCTATTGTTGATCTTAACCTAACTGTCTTTCCCTCTGAAGCGTCTGAAGACTTTGATGTAAAACTGACATAATTTAGCACTTTGAGAAGTTCTTTTACTGCTATTTGAGCCAACACATTGACAGTTCTCACTTTACTTTCGTACATGCAAAGAACACTTAAAATTGAAAATGAGTAAAATAATTTATAAGTTTGCTCTAAATGAAAAGTCATGTTTCCCCTGGGGATATGTCTAACTTCTGAGGCACACGTATTAAACCAGCTTCTTTGGACACAGTTTTTATATAACTACTGACTTTCTTAGAGAAGGAATTGCATTGTCTTTTTTTAAAAAAGTAATTATTGCCCTGGCTGTTTTTGCTCAGTGGTTAGAGCATCAGCCTGTAGACCAAAGAGTCACTAGTTCTATTCCAGTCAAGGGCACATGCCTTGGTTGCGGTTCAGTCTCTGGCCCTGGTCAGGGTTGTACAGGAGGCAGCCAATTGATATATGTCTCTCACATCGATGTTTCTCTCTCTCTCCCTTCCTCCCCCCTTCCTACTCTATCTGAAGATAAATGGGAAAATATCTTCGAGTAAGGATTTTTAAAAAAAGTCATTATTTTGTTGAAGTGTAGTTCGCGGACTTCACAGAAAACTGCATAGGTTATAAAGGTAGAGCTCAGTGAACACATTTGGATCAAGAAATAGAATATTAACTTTACCCCATTCTCCCACCATTACACACCATTCCTCCCAAAGAGTTATCATTACCCTGATACCTAGCACCATCATTTATGTTCCCTACATTTGAATTTCACATAATGGCATTATGCATTAAGTATGTTATTTTGCTTCTGGCTCCTTTTCCTCCATATCATATTTGTGGAATTCATCAATGTTGCGTATAACAGGAGTTTATCGCTTTTACTTGCTGCAAAGTATTCCTTTTTGTGAATGCCACAATTAATTCATTCTACTAAATTTATACTATTTCTTTTCAGTTTTAGCTATTATGAAAATGCTATTATGAACCCTATTGTGCCTTTTGCGGTGCATATGTACTTTTTTTTTAGTGTATATCTAGAAGTATAATTGCTGTGTCATAGAGTATGCATATGTTCAGCTTTAATAGATACTATAAAACAGAGAGAGGGCTCAAATAAATAAAATCAGAAGTGAAAGGAGAAGTTACATCTGATACCACAAAGATACAAAGGATCATAGAGACTGCTATAAACAATTATACACCAACAAATTGGATAATCTAGAATAAATGGATGCATTCCTAGAAATATGTAACTTCCAAAATTGACTCAGAAAGAAATTTAAAATCTGGCCAGACCAATTACTAGTAAGGAAATTGAATCAGTAATCAGAAATCTCCCAACAAACCAGAAATCCAGATGGCTTCACAGATGAATGTCATCAAACATTCCAAGAAGATTTAATACCTAATTTTCTCAAATGCTTCCAAAAAACTGAAGAGGAATAAATGCTTCCAAACTCATTTTACAAGACCAGCATTACTCTGGTAACAAAACCAGACAAGGACACCACAAGAAAAGAAAACAACAGGCCAATATCTTGGATGGACAAAGATGCAAAAGTTCTCAACTAAATATTAGCAAACCAATTTCAACAATACATAAAGGATCATACACCATAATCAATTGGGATTTAACCCAGGGATGCAAGGATGGTTCAACATCCACAAATCAATCAATCAATTTGATATACCACATTAACAAAATAAAGGATAAAAATTATGATAACCTCAATACATACAGAAAAAGCATTTGACAAAATTCAATATCCACTTATGATTTTAAAAAAACTCTCAGTAAAGTTGGTATAGAGAGAACATACCTTAAGATAATAAAGGCTATATATGATAAACCCACAGCTAACATCATACTCAATGGTAAAAAGCTAAAAGCTTTTCCTATAAGCTCAGGAACAAGACAAAGATGGCTACTCTTGCCACTTTTTTCAACATAGTATTGAAAGTCCTAGCTAGAGCAATTAGGCAAGAAAAAGAAATAAAAGACATACAAATTTGAAAGAAATAAGTAAAACTGTCACTATTTGCAGATGACATGGTTTTATACATAGAAAACCCTAAAGACTATACTGAAAAAACTGTTAGAACTAATAAATGAATTCAGTAAAGTTGCAGTACACAAAGTCAATATGCAAAAGTTGGTTGCCTTTCTACACACTAAGAATGAATTATCAGAAACAATTAAGAAGACAATTTCATTTACAGCTGCATCAGAAAGGATAAAATACCTATCAGTAAATTCCAGGAGATGAAAGAGCTGTACACTTAAAATCATGAGACACTGATGAAAGAAACAGAAGATGCAAATAAATAGAAAGATATTCTGTGCTCATGGATTGGAAGAATGAATATCTTAAAATGTCTATACTACCCCCCCAAATAATATTGTATTGCATATTTGAAAGCTGCTGAGACAGTAGTCTTAGAAGTTTTCATCATAAGAAAAAAATGTGTAGTTTTGTATGGTGACTGATGTAACTAGACTTGTGGTGATCAAATTATAGTATATATAAATATTAAATCATTAATTAGTACACCTGAAACTAATATGTTATATTTTAATTATACTACAATAAAAAATAAAATAACAGAATCGAGTCTTAACCAAAAACATTCTGTTTTAATAACTGAAAGGGACAGAAAATGATGGACTAGGACTGAGATGATATTAGGGATTTGAGTACTCAGTAAGAAGGAGGATTAACAGAGCAGAATTGAAAACACTTACTGGAAAAATAAAATAGTTTTGTTTCTACCCATGTTGTTGAGATTGCTCAATCAAGTTGGTTGCATAATCTCATATAAATTACTTGGCTAACGTCATACTGCCTCGAAAGGACAGGGCCTGCATCTGTTTTGGCCACCACTATATTCCTATGCTCAGTACAGGGCCTGGCACATAGCAGATGCTGTTTCATTATTTGCTGAATGGATAGCATGAAAGATCTGTTTTTCTCGCTATTACATTTTTGTTTTCTAAGAAATTGCATACACTCCTAATGATAATTAAATTCTCTCTGAAGGCAATAATCTGTGAAAGTATAATACCATATTACTCAATGTGCAGCATTTTTTGAAAAAATCCAGTTTTGCATTCTGGAATCTAGTAACTAAAGTAAAAGGTGCAGGGATTCTGATTTTTAATTGGAGACTAGTATTAGTCAGTCTATAACTTTAACTTATTACCTGAATTGAGGGGAAAATGGAACAGAAAAATGTGGTTAGCATATTAAACAAATACTTTATTTTATGTGTACAACCTTCTTATCTATTTAGTTCACCTTGCAATGGGGAGCATCTTAGATTACTGAGTTGCCTATTGCTATTTAGTTTGAACTTTGCGGTATTTTTATTACATTGAGAAAGACTTTGTTCCCAAGAAAATCCAATGATTAATAGCAAAAATATCAGTGGGTTTCAGCCAGTACCAGAATGGGCAATACAATGGACCATAATGAAGCTGTTATCTGTTCAAATTTAGTGTGACCCAGGGATCCACTCATTCTTTTGGCGAGGGGATGGATACAATTTTGAACATTTAATTACTAAGGCAGTAACAGAAACTTATTCTACCCTGGGGCTCCCAGAGGCCTTTTGGTTTATATCTGTCACATTCAAAATTGACCTGGGGACTAAATTTTAGGATGTTGTGCAACCAAGTTACATTTCCTCTTCCACCCACCTTGAAGACTGGTGAGATCTCTGTGGCTATGAATGCACAAGGTCCACATAGAGTGTGGAATGAACATTAAAGGAAAGTCTGCCTGATAGGTTGGTGATTGCCAGGGGCAGAGAGACAAGGAGTTGAAGATGCAGATGAGGCCACATTTGTCTGTCTTGTCTACAAGGATTCATAGACAAATTCTGGCTGAACCTTGTGCTACCTGGATCCTTGATGCCTGAATCATGGTCCATAGACCACCATCATCATCATCATTACCTGGGAGCTTGTTAAAAATGTAGAATCTCAGGTTCCTCCTAGAATGACTGAATCAGAATGTGCATCTTAGTATGATTCCCAGGAGATGCATATGCACATTAAAGCTCAAGAAGCATTGGTTCAGAGCGGGGTGGGCAAACTTTTCCTGGAATTAAAGTTTTATTGGAACACAGTGTGCCTGTTCATTTATGTTTTGTCTATGGCTGCTTTCACACTACAATGGCAGTTTGAAGAATTACAACAGAGACTATGGATACCATAAAGTCTAAAATCTTTATTGCCTGCTTCTTTATACAAGTTAGCTTACCCCTGATTTAGCCACACACTACACTGTCTATGATGGACTTGCAAAGAAGGAGGTTCCAATTCCATTCTCACACCACTAGCCCATTACCAGAGTTTTTAAAAAATATTTTTATTGATTTTTAGAGAGAGAGGAGGGAGAGGGAGAGAGATAAATATCAATATGAGAGCAGAATATCAAGTGGCTGCCTCCTGCATACCCTCTGCCAGGGATGGAGTTGTTAACCCGGGCATGTTCCCTGACCAGGTATCCAACAGGTAACCACCTTTCAGTGCATAGGATGATACCCAATCAACTGAGCCACATCAGCCAGGGGAATTACCAGCTTTTTAAGAAGAGGTTAAGAATTCATGATATCTCAGACACTGCATTGGTTTTAGGAGAATTAGTGTGCTACATCTCCATGATGGAAAGTAAGGAGATGCTTTCCCCATCCCCATTTCCAAACTGAAGCCAAGAGAGGGAGATATCAAAAGAATCACTTTGAGACCTATACTTCCTGAAATTTGGATAACACAGTGGCTGATTCCTATGTTGTTTCTGAAAGAACATCTAAAAGAGAAAGCCTTGTTAGAGGGTGAATGGTTAGAATAAGGAGAAAGGACCACAGTGGCAGTGAAATGAACCTATTCTCGCCTCCTTCTCCCTTTCCTCTTCCTCATCCTTCTTCATAGCTTTATTTTACCATAAAATTCACCATTTTAAAGTGTATAACTCAATATATTACTATATTCACCATGATCTGATTGTGGAATATTTCATCTCCCCTAAAAGAGACCCTGTACCCATTAGTAGTCACTCCTTATTCCTCCTACCCCCAGCCTTAGTCAACCACAAGTCTATTTTCTGTCTTCATAGATTTGCCTGTTTAGGGCATCTCATATAACTGGAATTATATGACATATTGCCTTTTTTTTTTTTTTTTTTAGTCTGGCTTCTTTCATTTGGCATAATGTTTTCAAGGTTCATCTAGGTTATAGCATGAACAAGTATTTCATTACTTTTTATGGCTGAATACTATTCTATTATATGGATATAGTATATTTTGTTTATTTGGTCATTAATTGAGAGATCTGGATTGTTTCTACTTTTCTGATATTATAAATAATGCTGGTATGAACATTTGTGTTACAAATTTTTGTTTGAATGTCTAATTTCAACTTCTTGGGTATATACCCTGGAGTGGAATTGTTGAATCCTATGTAAGTCTATGTTCATCCTTTTGAGGAACTTCCAGACTTTCCAAAGGTGCTATCCCATTATACCCTCCTACCAACAATGGGAATGCAGTATATGAGAGTTCCAATCTCTCCACATTGTCTCCAACACTTGTTATTGCCCATCTTTTTTTTATTATCTCCATCCTAGTGGGTAGAAAGTGATATAGGATTGTGGTTTTCACTTTCGTTACACTAATGATATTGAGCATCTTTTCATGTGTTTATTGGCCATTTATATATTTTCTTTGAAGAAATTTATTCAAATCCTTTTGTCCATATTTTACAGTAAATCATATGTCTTTTTATTATCGAGTTATGGGTAGCTGATTTCGACTTGTCTTAAAAGGTGTTTACCATACAGGCCTCTGGGAAGAGTGAGAAGATCAAACCATCAGAGACCACTAGAAGGCAGGGACTGAGAACTATGTCATATATGATTATCAGGAGGAGACATCACCCTTATTAAAGGACTGTTGATGGGTCTTCTAAAAACTAATAAAAGTACTAAAGAGAAAAAGAGCCAGAATACGGGCTTACAACCCAGATATTTCAGTGGTATTAATGTCAGGAGATTTCTTCCTTTCCCCTGAACAGTACCTCCCACCCCCCTCACCTTCCCTTGGGGCCAGAATGAGTGGGTAACTAACCAATAACAGGGGTAAGAGATAGAGAGAGGTAGCTCAAAGTGTAGAGGAGAAGAAACACTTGAATGGACTGAGAGAGTGAAATTTTGACTTAGATTTAATTGAAAAGTTTTATTAAATCAAAGATGATGCTATTAACACCAAAGAGTAGCCAAAAAAAAAAAAGGATGGGCCCAAAATTTCATTCAGAGATGAGACTGACTGAGCTCAATGGAGTCAAAGGCAGTTGTGTAAAATAAATATTAAGCTTGTTTATTGCCCCTATTGATTCCAGCTTGTTTGATAGGCCATTTATAAGAGTAACACCCAATATAAAAACCTCTAAACAATGACTGTGTGTGTGTGGTGGGACTAAATTAGAAAGTCAGAGAAGAAGAAGGGTCTGAGAAGCTGGGAGGCCAGGATGTTGGCTGGACAGTCAACTCTGATAGTGTACTCCATCTACAGGGTGGCAGGGAATGTGATAGGAATGCAAATAGTGAGCTTGACATCAAGGAAACTGAGGGATAACCCTTGAGACTAACAGATGACAGCCATAGGGATATTGGGAGAACCCTATATAAGCAGAAGAAGTCGGATTATTGATTAAATATTTTGGAGAGATGGTCTGGACACTTCAGTGAGGAGTACGCCAACCACATCTCTTGTCTTGGTTTTGGGTTGGGGTGGGAGAAAGGAAGGCCACTAATTGAGAGACTTGAGAAGAAAGAGGAAGTATGTGGACACTTAATGGAGTTTGGAGAGAAACAATGAAAGAAGCCAGCAAGGGTCATTAATGGGAAGAAGAAGGATAAGGGACAAGTTCAGGAGCAGAGATAAGGCTGAGAGGATAACAAGGGCAAGGTCTGGAGAGGTTCCTGCAGAGGTGCCAATGATTTTATGGACAAAGGAAATGGGGGAGGGAGCTGGCAGCCAAGGGAAGTGGGAACAATGAAACTATTGACAGAGCTACTTGGTCCAAAATTTTTCATTCTATATTTGATGCATTGGTGTCACCTAACTTGTCATATGAATAATGACCCCATCAAGTTGCAAAACCCAAGTACCAATGCTAAGAAGAACTTGGGGTTTCTCTGACCAGTGCTTCTTTTTATATTGTGAAAGTCTTCTATTTGAAAAGGGGAATTTCCAGTGGAAATAATAGACTGTAAATTGTTTACTTGGCAAAACACCATTAGACTAAGCTAAGGACCTTGATACACAAGGATATGATAACAGTTTACCTGCCAAGTACTTTTATAATGAAATGGTAGGGAAATTTTTCCTGACTTGCAGAGCAAAGGAACTGTTATGAAAGATACTGTATTATATTTAAGGAATGAAAAAGTAAGAACAATGAAAAAAATCAATTAATGAATAAACTGGGTAGGAATCAAGCAAAAGACTAGTTGAAATAGTTTTAAGTTGTTAGCCAAACATTTATCCTTAGTATTGGAACAAATAGAAAAAAACAAAACAAAACTTTTCAGGGCTGCTTTGCTTAGATGTATTGTCCTCATTTTCCTTCCACGGTGTATTTAATGCTGAAAAGGGATGCAGAAAAAAGGAGTGACGAGTGATCATTAAAGCACAAAAACATGTAGATGGCATGTTGTCAAATATATAGGAAGTTTACAAAAGTTTGCTTCTGTTGTATTTTTAAGCTTTATTTTTTTCCAGTCAAGGTGCACTTATTGAATGTTGATCTTGCATCTAGCAGTGCACCAAGTGCTATGTATGATTCAGTAAAGATGAAGGCATGATTCTTACTTTTATGGAGCTTACACTCAGGAAAACAAGACTAACCACACAAGGTGCCACAAAGAGAGAAGAATATAAGATGCTTTGAAATAATTGAATTGAATATGATCATGCATATTGACAGAAATGAAAGATAATACTTTCATGGTTAAATAACTTACTAGATCATGTAATATGATGATGACTGCATCTTGCAAGATGCTAGTACATAAGAACTGCAAAAAATTTGCCCTTGACCATATCGGCTAAGTTCACACTCTAACTCAAACAAAGGTGGTCAATGCATTAGAATGTTTCCTAGAGTTTGCTCCATGGAACACTATTTTCTTGAAATGCCTTTGAGAGGATTCTGTGGTCAAACTTAAGAAATATGGCATATTGTGTCTTCTTCTTGGGGAATTATAGTAACATTTGTATATTAAAGACTCTGAGAAATCCTGCAGCAAAGAACTCATGTTAAAACTATATAATCCTACAAATCCCAAACTTAAAAAAAAAATCCTCACCTGAGGATATTTTTCTATTTATCTTCCAATAGAGTGGGAGGGAGAGAGCGAGAAAGAGGGAAACATCGATGTGAGAGAGACACATCGAGTGGTTGCCTCCTGCACGACCCAACCGAGGTACGTACCCTTGACCAGAATCGAACCTGCGACTCTTTGGTCCACGGGCTGACACTCCAATTGCTGAGCCAAATAGGCCAGGGCCAAATCCCAAACTTTTTTTGACTATAGTATCGTCATTACTTGTAATCACTGAACCTATTTTGGCAAATGCTGTGTTAAAGGATACACATGAGATACTCAGGATTTGATGACTTGGAAAAGCAAACAAAGTAAAACTAATTTGCACCTGGACAAGGGTTTACTTACCAATATTCTGAGTAAAAGCCAAGGCCCTAGTGTCTGAGCCTCAGCACAGGGTCATGGGAAATGAAAACACAAATATGACTCCAGGTGCCTTGAGGAATAATGTGAACCTTTAATGTTGGGGGTTTATACAGTACCCCACACAGAAGTCTTCCCAGTGATTTTCTCTAAATATTGTTTTCATTCCCTAAATGTCCACATTAATCCAGCCATTAAAATATTTATCCTGCTCTATTCATAAACATGTTTCTTCTCCCATCTTGCTGCTCAACCCGGTCTGCTCCCTTCTTTACCCCCATTCTTTTTACTATTGCCTGTAACAAGAAAAACATAAAGTATCAAGGAATTAACCTGACAAAAATGCATAAGACCTTTTAAGATAACTTAAAATCATGATAGATAAGCCAGAATACAGCCATAAATGGAGAAGTATCCTATATTCCTGGATAGGACAAGGTATTATTAAAAAGATTTTAATTCTCTCTAAGGTACATCTAGTGCAATTCTACCAAGCTTATTTGAGAAACTTAACACATTTATCCTGAAATTTGGAAAAATAAAGATCCATAAAAGTTGCTAAGCCAACACTGGAAAATATGACAGATAATAGGAATACTTAAAAGCTATTTATATTCATGAAAACAGTGAGAGACAGAGTACAATGGAACAAAATATAGATAAAAAGTAATAGAATAGAATAAAGTCTAGAAATATATGTATGAGTATTTGTTATGCAATAAGGGTAACTTCACAATCAATGGAGCAATTATAGAATATTTCCAAATGAACTTGGGGAAAGTAGCTCACTATCCAGAGAAAAAGTTGGATACCTGTCTCACACCATATAAAGGTGAACCCCAGATGGAATAAAGATATAATATAAAACAAAACCATAGAGCTAATAGTTAAAAGCATAGGAGAACATTTTTGCAATTTTTGGAACAAAAATGTTATTTTAAAATAAGAGCTTAAAAGTATAAACTGCAGGGTAAAATGCTGATGGAATTGACCATATTAACTCTTCTGCAAAGGACACTACAAAGTTCATCGACAACAGATTGGATTGATATAGTCAGGGGGAAGTCAACCACCAGACTGGGGAAGGGTGGAGATATTTTCTGAAGGAACAAAATATATTCAGCACACTTCTTTTCCTCATTTTCCTTTGTTTTCCTGCTATGTGTACATGCATATGTTGATTGAAGTTTTATTATGGAAATTTTAATAACTGGGTGATAGTTTGACAATTTTGCCTATTTTTTTTTACAATTTTTGTTGCAGCTGGAGAGTGTGCCAGTGATATTAGCAATTCGGTCAGCACCTGTGATCAGATCTCTCACAATGCCATTACTTTGGAGTCACACACCTTAGCTTTGTAGGGTCAATAATGATCTCATCGGAGTAACACAAGAGCATTTGGTCTTTTGAGAACAGGTTATTTCTAACCAAGAGACTGACCTAATAACCAGGATGCCTCTTTATTTTTTAATGATTATGAAATGGGTTAATGTGCTTTGTGTTATCATTAGTCATTCACTCCCTATACCAGTGGATTTGTTTACAATAATTAAAATGTTTACATTTACTCTCCAGAGCAGCATCTTTCAAGTATGTCAAAATGACACCGAGGATGTCAAAATGGGTATTAGTAGAGGGAAATTTCATGTCAGCCTGATAAACCCTTCTCTAACGAGCTACAGCCTTTTCTCCCCCAGACTCAGTTTCTCTTCTGTCGATAGTGCTAGAAAGATAAACTCTAGGAAATGCGACCTCCCTGACTGTCATTTATCTGTTTCCACTTGATCCCTTTTCTTCTGTTAAGTCGTCTATCATTTTGGAAAGATGCATGTCCTAAACTGTGCAGTCCAGGCAGAAAAAGGGGGTCTCCACAGTAATAAACAATGCTTCCTTGGCCTAGTTCTCCCCACTTGTTATGGTATCTCTTGCCGTCTTCTGCAGGCTCTCTGACTTATTGCAAATCTCCCGCCTTCTCTTCTGAGACTTCCAGGATAGCACTTATTTATGCTCCTGAATAAATTCTCACAACTTCCACTGACTCTGAGGTTGCTACTGCCCCAAATTAAGGGCTGCCATCCACAGCACTGACTTCTGTACTAAGAGTGCTGCCCCTTGCTCATAAGCTGCCTCCCACAGGCACCTCTGAGCCACAGGCACCCTTAGGATCATGCTGAGCCTATCATGTAAAACCCTGCTGCTTGCCCCCTTCCCTAGAAGTTGACTTGCTGATGTGATTGCTGTGCCTTTGACATTGGCCATTTTTTATTACACCCTGGCTCCATGCTGTTCTGGGTCACTGTTGCCCTTCATTGAATCCAGGTCAATCACTGACTCCTACATCTGTGTCACACTCCTGCCCTTTTCCCCAAGCAGCATGGCCTTATGCCCCTAACATTGCACACAAGACTTATGTGCCAAACAGCTCTCAAGTGTTGACATGAGTCCAAGGGGTCTGGGTCAGAGAACAAATTCAAGTGCTCAAACATGAGTTCCCTTTCACGCCAAAGAAGGATATATTGTTACTGAGCAAACTTGTGTCTTTATTCTCTTTTTCCTTAAAACGAGTTCTTTCCTAGAAGCTCCTTATTTAGCAGATAGTCAACATATGTCTGAACAGGCCTGAATACTGGTCTAGGCTTGGCTGGGACCACCCCATTCTCCATCTCCACCCCACCCAATAAATACACAAATTCTGGTATGTTGACACATTTCTGGAAACATCTTCTAAATCACAATTTTATTCATTCTGTCAGTTTTACTGGAAAAGCCCTGCATTTTATTTCCATGTACCTTTCTAATCATATTTTTGTTTTCTGCTTTTTTCAATTAATATTATATCATAATTATTATGTTGTTACATATTTTTTATAATAATGTTACATAATACTTTATCAAATAATTGTAGTATACCAAACCTATCATTCTCCTATTATGGGCCATTTGTATTGCTCTGTTGGTTGTGTGCTAGTCAGGATAAGCTAGGTTATGCTATTGCAACAAACAACTGCAAAATATAAACTGTTTAAGAGACAAAGGTTTATTTATTACTAATGTAAAGTCATCTCTAGATCTAGATAGCTTTTCAGGGCATCTGTCCTCCATGAAATGGCTCAGATTTCTAGGCTGGTTTGATCCTGTGGTTTTCTTCTCTCAATAAAAAACTTCCTCTGCAATCACAGAGGTAGGGGAAGGAGGCTGGAGAGTTCACGTGGGCTTTCATTCCAGAGCCTACAAGTAACACACATTCACTTCCTTCACATTCCATTGGTCAGAACTAGTCACTTGGTCCTCTCTGAATACAAGGGGACTGAGCACACAGGGAGCCAATAGACGAGGGGCCAAGCATGGAGTGAACCAATGGACTAGGAGGCTGAGCATGGTGGGTGCTAATGGACTATTGATAAGTATTACTGTCTCTGCCATGGGTTGTTTATATATATATAAGGACCTCTGCCCTTGTTTAGACTTTCATATTTGCATTTATTTTTTCCAACTTTATTGAGATATAATTAGCATAAAACATTGTATAAGTTTGTTTTTCTTTGTTAGACGTATTTCACTTAATATAATGCCCTCAAGTTTCATTCGTGTTGTCAAAAATAGAAGAATTTCCTTATTTTCATGGCCGAATAATATTCCATCATAGATAGATAGATAGATAGATAGATAGATAGATAGATCTCTCTCTATATAAATATAACACTTCACATCTTCTTTATCCAATCATCTGTTGACGGACACTTTGTAGTTTCCATTTCTTGGCTATTGTGAATAATGTTACAGTGAACCTGGTAGTACAGATATCTCTTCAAGATTCTGTTTCCATTTTCTTCAGATATATACCCAGAAGTGGGATTGCTAAATAGTATGATACTTCTATTTTTTGAGTTTTTGAGAAACCTCCATATTGTTTTCCATAGCAGTGGTACCAGTTTACATTCCCACCAACAGAGCACAAGGGCTCTCTTTTCTCCACGTCTCACCCACACTGGTTATCTATTGTCCTTTTTTTAAATCCTTACCCCCCCCCCTGCCTTTTTTTTTTTAATCTTTACATTGATTTTTTTTAGATAGAATAGAAGGAAGAGAGGGAAGGAGGGAGAAAGAAACATCGATGCAAAAGAGACACATTGATTAGTTGCCTCCCAAACGACCCTGACTAGGGCTGGGGATCAGACTTGCAACCCAGGCACATGCCCTTGACCAAGAATCAAACCTGCAACCCTTTGGTCTAGGGCTGACGCTCTAACCACTGAGCAAAATTGGCCAGGGCTCTTTTGTCTTTTTGATAATAGCCATTCTAACAAGTGTAAGGCAGTATTTTATTGTGGTTTTGATTTGCATTTCCCTGAAAATTAATGTTGAGCACCTTTTCATATACCTGTGGGCCATTTGTATATATTCTTGGAAAAAAATGTTTATTCAATTCTCCTGACCACTTTTCAATCAAATTTCTGTTTTTGTATTTTATGAGTTCTTCATCTATTTTGGATATTAACCCCTTATCAGATATCATTTGCAAATATTTTCTTCCATTCTGTAGGTTGCCTTTTCATTTTGTTGTTTGTTTTGCTATGCAGAAGCTTTTTAGTTTCATATAGCTCCACTTATTTAGTTTTGCCTTTGTTGCTTGTACTTTGGGTTTATATGAATGACTATTTTTGACAAAAATTTTAAGCAGCAGTTGAGATTCTAAAATAGTTTTTCAGGATCCAAGGAGAAAAGAAAACAACAACATAAAAAAGCAGGTGGAATGAGGAGTATATATGTGCAGTGAAGTTCTATAGAGTACTTAATTCTAGGGTGTTAATCCCTCAGATTTTATGAAACCTGATTTTAGGGAAAATTGAGATTAGGAATGATCTCAAATGCCTTATTTCCTTAGATTAAATTCAAATTTTACAATTATTTCCTTGTATGTATTAAATGAATAGCCTCTTTCCACATAGTGGTGTCTAGTTATTGTACTTTTTCTAAAGCTTCTTCTGCCAGGCCAAGGAAGGATAAAAGTGATACCAAAGCAAGGAAAATGACCTAGGTTATAACTGGTATTACATGATGAAAAACACTAATCGAAGATTAAGGAAAAACAAATATGAATTTTTCCCCAAAAAAGTGAAGCTTATGGGCTGTTTCGTTTTGTTTAAACTTGAACAGTTAGCTCGGCTGGTGTGGCTCAGTGGCTCGTTGACCCATGCACCAAGAGGTCGCCAGTTCGATTCCTGGTCAGGGCACATGCCTAGGTTGTGGGCCCAATACCCAGTGGGGGGCCATGCAGGAGGTGGCCACTCGATGTTCTCTCTCATTGATGTTTCCATCTCTCCCTCTCCCTTCCTCCCTCTCTAAAAAATAAAATAAAATAAAATAAAAAATATATATATATATAAACTTGAACAGTTAAGACACTTTGTTCTAAAGTGTCACAGTGTTGTATACCATTGAGAAGAGTAGTAGGTACTTCTTATATTCATTCTCCCCCTCCTCTCAATAGAACCCCAACTTTTAGTTGATCTCCTAGCCACTTAGGTGAAATACGCATTTGTAGCTATACAATCATATGATTAAAATGTGGCTCAGTGGTTGAGCATCGACCCATGCACCAAGAGGTCGCCGGTTTGATTCCTGGTCAGGTTGTGGGCCCGATCCCCAGTGGGGGGCATGTAGGAGGCGGCCAATAGATGTTAGATGTTTCTCTCTCTCTCTCTCTCTCTCTCTCTCTCTCTCTCTCTCTCAAATCAATAAAGGAAAAAAAAAATTTTTTTTAATTTTAAATCTGGCCTATGATATCTAAGTGGGGTTTCTGGTAAGTCACCTGAAAGGTGCTCAAATACATTGCTTTCCTTTCTCCACCCTGTTGCTAGAAGCATGGACATATTGGCTAGATACCCATCCCCACAATGGATTATGAGCAGGAAGGCGGCAGCTTAGGGATTGCAGGTAAGAAGTTAGAAGGAGCTTGAGTCTCTGGTGACCATTAAGGAGCTCAACATGCTTGGTACTGTTTACTTCTGGACTTCTTTTATATGAGAGGAAAGAAATATCTAGTTCTCTTGAGCCCGTTTGTCAATCTCTATTACCCACAGGCAAACTCAATCATAACTGATAGAAATATGGATAAAATGTACAAAATAATTGATAAAATTATTTTCTGTGTTTAACACACACAAAAATGAGAATTGCCTTACAGTTTTGTTTAAATGAGAGAATGCATGGCAGAAAGATATCTTCAGTTTCTAAAAAAGTAAGTTCATTAAATCCATATAAAAATATGAATCTTGACTTTACCTAATATTTGACACAAAATTCAATTTGAGGTGAATCAAAGGTCTACATACAAAAAGTATCAAATTTGAGGAGAAAACGCAGGAGAATATCTTTGAGACTTGAGAGTAGGCAAAGATGTCATAGATAGGACAAAGAAAGCAGTAACTATAATAAGAAAAGTTGATTTAAATTATATGTCACCAAAAATTTTAAATAGGCTCATCAATAGTTATCATTATAAAATGAAAACAGACAAGATACAGAATTAAAAAAATATTTGCAAAACATATATCTGACAAAACACTTGTGTCTAGAATACAGAACTCTCACCATTCTATAATTTAAAAAAATTAAGAACATGAGCAAAAGATTTGAGCAGATACTTCACAAAGAAAAATAATAGCCATTAAGCACATAATGATGTTTAATATCATTAATCATCACAGAAGTAAGAAAGAAAATTATAATATGATAACACTACCCAAACACTAGAACAGCTAAAATTAACAACACTGACAATACCAAGATTTGGGAAGATTTGGAACAACCAGAACTCTTGTACATTTTTTGGTATGAGTGTAAAAAGATACAAAAGTTTCTGTAAGCCAAAGAGAGGGGCCTCAGGAGAAACCAACCTGCCAACACATTCATCTTGGACTTCCAGCCTCCAGAAATATGGAAAATAAATTTTTGCTGTGTAAGCCACCCAGTCTGTGGTGTTTTGATGTGGCAGCCCCAGCCAACTAATATAGACAGCATACAGTTTAGTCTTATTTTAAAATCTAATCTGTTAATCTCTGCCTCTTACTTGGAATGTTGACATCATTTAAATTTAATATAATTATTGGTTTCGTTTGCTTTATGTCTATATCTTGCTTTTATTTTTTATTTTTTCTCCTGATTTTTAAAAAAATCCTCACCCTAGGATACTGATTTTTAGATACAGTGGGAGGGAGGGGGGAGGGAGAGAGAGAGAGAGAGAGAGAGAGAGAGAGAGAGAGAGACATCAGTGTGAGAGAGACACATCAATCAGTTGCCTTCTACATGACCCCAACCATGGCCAGGGATCAAATGGGCAGCTGAGGTACGTGCCCCCTTGACCAGAATTGAACCTGAGATTCTTTGGTCCATGGGCCAATGCTCTAATCAAGAGGCCAAGCCAGCCAGGGCTTTCTTCTGATTTTTATAGTTATTAATTTAATTGCTAAGTAGTATTCCATTGTATTCAGCATATAATAAATGTCACCATACATGAAAAATAAATAGGAAAATGTGAGCCATAGTAAAGAAAAATTATGTTATGATTTTAAAATGTATATATTATTTTCAAATTATTATTTTTCATAAATATAGAAAATTATAGAGGTGTTACATTTTGCAATATCTCCTAGAAGCACTCAAGATTTCCTGACTCTAAGATCATGCAACAGGTTAGTGCCAAAACATGGATGAATCTTAGAAATATTGTGCTAGTAATGTTAAATTTTAGATACTTGGTTTTTTTCTTAACACTTCAATGGTATTGTATAATAACTTAAAAAGAAAATCAGTGCTATAAAAATCCATTTTTATCCCACTGTATCTAACGGAAATTCCTCAAAGAATCTTCTGTATATATGGCAACAAATTCGACAATCTAAGCGAAATGGACACATTTCTAGAAACACATAGTCTCCCAAAACTGAATCGGGAAGAGATAGAAAACTTGAACAGGCCAATAACAACGAAGGAAATTGAAGATGTAATCAAGACCCTCCCAGCAAACAAAAGCCCAGGCCCTGACGGCTTCACGGGCGAGTTTTACCGAACATTCAAAGAAGAACTAACACCCATTCTCCTCAAACTATTCCAAAAAATTCAAGAAGAAGGAAGACTTCCAAACTCGTTTTATGAAGCCAGCATAATTCTAATTCCAAAACCAGAAAAAGACACTACAAAGAAAGAAAACTACAGGCCAATATCCCTGATGAACATAGATGCCAAAATCCTTAACAAAATACTAGCAAATCGGATCCAGCAATACATCAAAAAAATTATTCACCATGACCAAGTAGGATTCATCCCAGGGATTCAAGGCTGGTACAATATATGCAAATCAATAAATGTGATACATCACATAAACAAAATGAAAGATAAAAACCACATGATCATATCAATAGATGCTGAAAAAGCATTTGACAAAATCCAGCACCCATTTCTGATAAAAACGCTCAGCAATTTGGGAATAGAGGGATCATACCTCAACATTATAAAGGCCATATATGAAAGACCTACAGCCAACATCATACTCAGTGGACAAAAACTAAAAGCATTTCCCTTAAGAACAGGAACAAGACAAGGATGCCCACTTTCACCACTCTTATTTAACATAGTACTGGAAGTCTTAGCCACAGCAATCAGACATGAAGAAAAAATAGAAGGGATCCAAATTGGAAAGGAGGAAGTGAAACTGTCATTATTCGCAGATGACATGATATTATACATAGAAAACCCTAAAGACTCCATCAAAAATCTACTAGACTTAATTAATGAATTTGGCAAAGTAGCAGGATACAAAATTAACGTCAAGAAATCGATGGCATTCTTATACACCAATGATGAACTCACAGAAAGAGAAACTTAAAAAACAATCCCATTTACCATCGCAGCAAAAAAATTAAGATACCTAGGAATAAACTTAACCAAAGAAGTAAAGGACCTATTTGCAGAAAACTACAGGACATTGAAAAAAGAAATAGAGGAAGATATAAAAATGTGGAAGCACATACCTTGTTCATGGATTGGAAGAATTAACATCATTAAAATGTCCATACTACCCAAAGCAATCTATAGATTTAACGCAATCCCCATCAAGATACCAACGACATATTTCATAGAACTAGAACAAATGCTTCAGAAGTTCATATGGAACCAAAAAAGACCCAGAATAGCTACAGCAATCTTGAAAAAGAAGGACAAAGTAGGAGGGATCACAATACCGGACATCAGGTTATACTACAAAGCTACTGTAATCAAAACAGCCTGGTACTGGCACAAGAACAGGCACATAGATCAATGGAATAGAACAGAGAGCCCAGAAATTGACCCAAAACATTATGCTCAATTAATATTCGACAAAGGTGGCAAGAGCATACAATGGAGTAAAGACAGCCTCTTTAATAAATGGTGTTGGGAAAATAGGACAGCTACATGCAAAAAAATGAAACTAGATCACCAGCTTACACCATACACAAGAATAAACTCAAAATGGATAAAAGACTTAAATGTGACTCATGAATCCATAAAAATCCTAGAAGAAAATGTAGGCAACAAAATTTCAGACATCATACGCAGCAAAATTTTCACTGATATATCACCTAAGGCAACAGAAACAAAGGAAAAAATGAACAGATGGGACTACATCAAACTCAAAAGCTTCTGCACAGCAAAAGAAACAACCATCAAAGTGGAAAGGCAAACCACTGTATGGGAGAGCATAATTGCCTATGATATATCAGATAAGGGACTAATTTCCAAAATATATAGAGTGCTCATACATCTCAACAAAAAGAAGACAAAGAACCCAATTAAAAAATGGGCAGAGGAACTACATTCTTTTTTTTTTTTTATCCTCACCCGAGGACATTTTTCATTTTTTGTTCAGATAGAGTGGGAGGGAGAGAGAGGAAGAGAGAGAGAGAGAAACATCGATGTGAAAGGGACACATCAAGTGGCTGCCACCCGCACGACCAACCAGGGCCGGGGACAAACTGCAACCGAGGTACGTGCCCTTAGCGGGAACCGAACCCGGGTCTCTCCAGACCGCAGGCTGACGCTCTAACCGCTGAGCCAAACTGGCCAGGGCTGGGCAGAGGAACTAAATAGACACCTCTCCAAACAGGACATACAAACGGCCAAGAGACATATGAAGAAATGCTCAACTTCACTAATCATCAGAGAGATGCAAATTAAAACAACAATGAGGTATCACCTCACACCTGTCAGAATAGCCGCCATCAACAAAGCATCAAACAAGTGTTGGCGAGGGTGTGGAGAAAAGGGGACTCTAGTACACTGCTGGTGGGAGTGCAGACTGGTGCAGCCACTATGGGAAACACTATGGTGTTACCTCAAAAAATTAAAAATTGAATTACCATTTGACCCAGTGATCCCACTCCTAGGAATATACCCGAAGAAGCCTGAAACACCAATCAGAAAGAATACATGTACCCCCATGTTCATAGCAGCGCTATTTACAATAGCTAAGATTTGGAAACAGCCCAAGTGTCCATCAGTAGACGAATGGATAAAAAAGCTGTGGTACATATACACAATGGAGTACTAAGCAGCTGTAAGAAAGAACGATCTCTTATCCTTTGCGACGACATGGGAGGACCTGGAAACTATTATCCTAAGTGAAACAAGCCAAGAAGAGAAAGACAAATATCATATGATCTCACTTATTTCTGGAATATAATGAACATAACAGTGTGAGGAACAGGATAGTCCCAGAGACGTGAAAGTAGGGTACAGACTGACATTTGCCAGAAGAGGGGGTGGGGGAGGGGAGCGATGAACACAGAACTTGTACGCATGTACTCATAACCAATGGACATGGACAACAAAAACTGGGGATGGGGCAGGGAGGGAGGGGGAGGAGGGTGTCAATGGGGGAAAAAAGGAGAAACATCTGTAACAAAAGTAAATTAATAAAAAAATAAAAAATAAAAAAAGAATCTTCTGTATGGACAGTGGTTCCAGACTTGTTGCTATGTTCCCCTGATTGTATAATGGGTGTTCCAGTTCAGTGGGAAGTCCAAAGGGTGTGGGAGAGAGGACTCTAGCTTACATATTTCCTGACACTCTCTATTGTGCTTTAAACATTATTTTCCCCCAGAATTCTTAATTCCACATAGCAATACACTGTAACTTTAAAGGTTTTGATTCAGATGTTTCAAGCACTCTCAGAATGGCTCTGTGGCCTTCTTATCTCAAAAAAATAAAGAAGCTTTTAAAGTACCATATTCAATAAAGCAATATGTTATAAATATTGGATTAAAACTCAAGAAGTACAGACATTATTTGTCATATTTTTAAGAATGATTAATGATATGGGAAAATATTTATTATTTAATATGAAAAAGACAGCATACAGTTTAGTGTCTTAGGACAAGTCACTCAAATCTCTCAGTCATAATCTTTCCCTTGAAAAGAAAGTTTATGAAAATATAAAATTAATATAGAAATATTTATCATTCTGTCTGTTTTATAACACCATCATGAAAAGTTGAGAAGAAAGAAAATTGCTGTAAATGTTTTTACTCAGTGGGCCCTCCATAATGTCTGGATCCAGCTACAAACACGTTCCTCCCTGGTGTCCCGAGGTTTTTGTAAGATGCTGTAGGTTGTGGCCGTGAAGAGGCTCTGCAGCCATCCTGCCTGGGTTTAAGTACTGGCTTAACTGTTTACTTGCTGGAAATCCTTGGCAAATTATTTAAATTATTAAATTTAAATTACTTAAGTTTAAATTCTGAGATTATTATATGTAAAATAGGGGTGATAATAATACTTTCCTCCCAGGGTTGTTATGACAATCAAATAAGTGTATGCAAACACTTAGACCAGTGGGTGGATCATAATAAGCTTTGAATAAATATCAACTTTTAAAATAACAATGTCTAATTATGCATCTTTATGAAGTTCTAGTTCAGCAGCCTCTAAAATGGGTCCCAATGATTCCTGTGTTTTTTAATTCATGCCTTTGGGTAATACTCTTCCCTTTAGTTGGGCTTGTTTATATATATATTTTTTTATTCCTTACCCTGAGGATATTTTTCTATTTATTATCAGATAGAGTGGGAGGAAGGGAGAGAGAGAGAGAGACAGAGAGAAACATCGACGTGATAGAGCCACACCGACTGGTTGCCTCCCGCACGACCAGACCAGGGCCTGGGAGGAACCGCAACCGAGGTACGTGCCCTTGACCGGAATGGAACCCGTGACTCATTGGTCTGCGGGCTGACGCTCTAACTGCTGAGCCAAACCAGGGCTTGTTTATAATTTTTAATAAAATGTGGAAAAAGTGATGGGATGTCACTCCGAGAGCAGGTCATAGAAGATGATGACTTTTGTCTGGCTTACATTTTCTCCCACCTTTTTTCCCTTGATCATTCTGATAAAGCAAACTGCCATATTGTGGCAAGAAACTAGGTGTCATCTGCCCAACAGTTCGTGAGGAGCTGCGGTCCTCAGTCCAACAGTCTGTCAGGAACTGGATCCTGCCAACAACCGGGTAAGCAAGCTGGGAAGCGGTCTCCTTCCTATTCAAGTCTTGAGACAATTGCAGTCCCTCTGACACCTTGATTGGAACCTTGTTGGAGACACTGAGTCAAGGATTCCTGACCCACAGAAACTGTGACACAATATATACTATTTTACTCCACTGAGTTTGGGATAATTTGTTGTGCAGTAATATATAACTCATAATAATTTGGTATTAGATGTGGGGTGCCTTCATAACAAACACTTAAAAATTTCAGAGGTGCTTTGGGACCAGACAATGGGAGGAGGCTGGAAAGATGTTGAAGAGCAGGATAAACAGAGCCCGACTTGCTCTGAGTAAACTGGTGATAGAAATCTGGACCTCGTGGATGCTGCCTGTGAGGGCTCAAAAGGAAGTGAGGATCATTTTATTGGAAACTGGAGGAAAAGGAATTCTTGTTATGTATTGGCAGACATCATAGCAACACTGTCATCTTCACTTATGTGGAAAGCAGAAAAAGTGCCCAAATAACTTGATAATCTAGCTAAGGTGATTTCCAAGAAGAGTGGTGAAAGTGCTGCCTCGTTTTTTCTTGCTGCTTACAATAAAATGCAAGAGTAAAGAGAGAACTTGGGGGAAAGTCTATTAAGCATAAAGGAGCCAGACCTTGAGGGTCTTTGACAATTCTTTCTAGAGACCTAAAAAAAAAAAGCTAAAATTAAGAAATGACTTCTGAGTACTATCAGGAAAATGTGGTCTAGAGATAAAGCCCAAAATAGTGACTATATAATATTTTGTTCAGACCTTGGAAAAATTAAAGGACCAGGTTATCATTCAATTCATAAAGGGCTCTTTAAAGAGATTAAGGATGTAGCTCGCAAATCTTCTCAAACAATGGGGCCTGTGAGAAGATTAGAATGTGGTCTCAGCCTTCTCAGCGGGAGCCCAGAGTAGAGAAGGGCTGATCTAGAAGACATTTAAGGATGTGGCATTTGTGTCATGGTGTGGACCCCAGTGAGTTTCACAGAAGACCCACAAGGTTTTTGAGAAAACTATATCAACAGAAATACTGCTGGTGTGGACAGAGACAAAACAAAATGGAAAGAGGCACTGGGCCTTCAAAATTCTATTGGCAAAAAGTAGACTGATAAAATTATTCAGCTACAAACAAGTGCCACCTTGCATGAAAAAGGAAGGATCACTCAGAGGGTGGAACAAGAGCTCAGAAAGTAGAGCAAGAGCCATGGAGACTTATTCCCAGGCCTTGAAAACAAATGAAGAAACTTTCAATATTCTCCCTGTTGGATTTCAGAATGGCAATGTGCAGTGATTTCTTTGTTTATCCCACTATCCCCTTTTTTGAGCAGAAGTATCTGTACCAGTTGCCCTATGCCTGCACGACCATTGTTTTTTGGATGTATGTGAAGTAGATAACTCTTTCTTTCACAGACTGACAGATTGAGAAGAACTGTACTCAAAGTAGCTGTACTTAAGGAAGTGTACCCAAGGAGACTCATCTACACTGGGACTTTATTTAGAAGACAAGATTATGGATTTTGACACTTATACTCACTGTCCAGCTAGCTTTTCTCTTTTATATTCTCATTTACTTAAGCACTTGAGTGCCTACTGTTTACTAGTCACTGAGTTACACACAGGACATTCAAAGTTAAATTAGACAGATATTTACCTTAAGTCTGTTGGAAAAACATAGAATTAAACTCAAGATACCATCATGGGGAAAAGGGTACAACATAGATATACCCAGAATTCAGTGGAACAGAATGGTGGCATCTACATCAGAGAAGGAATCCTGATAAGGTGATACTTGAACCAAGTCCTGAAGTCAGGCAAAAGTTCAACTGTATGACATTACCATTCTTATATTTCAGAAATGGTTGATTATTAGTAATTTAATATGGTCCAACTTAATAGGTAGATGAGGAATATTCTACACAGAGACCTTTCAGTTGAATATGATAAATTGAAAACACATAGATTTATCAGCAACAGGGCTTTTTCTCCTAGGACAAATTAGTTGTTCCTGCTTTTGTCCACTGTATAAGTTACTGACTCGGTGGCTTAAGATGTTTCCTCCCCAGACTTTGGAGAAGACGGTGAATGAAATGGCCGAGAGCCCTATGTGGGAGTGAGTCAGGGTGAGTTGTCCATCTTTACTATCACCACTTTGATGTTGATAGGAGACAGCTGGGCACTTTCTATACACAGGCAGCACATTTCTCCTGGGAGGGAGAATAGTTCCAAGGAAAACTGGCCATCATGGGGAAGCTGATGAAAGTGCCATTACAAAAAATTCACTGTATTATCACATGCCATGGTCATTAGCCAGCTCACAATAATTCCTTCCTTGGTATGATTGTGGGGAAGCTGAAGGTGGATGAATTGCTGGTCATTAAGTTTCACCAGTTCTCAAGAATATGAATCACAAATGGATTTGTACTAATAACAGTTTTGGAGTGGCTTTATAATTTTTATTAACTATTTTGTATATTGATTCTTCACTCTTGCTGAGTTAAAAGTTCGGTTTGCCACTGACCAAGGGGAGAAAAAGCTATAGCTACTTTGGTTCTCTGGGGAGGAGGGTTTCCCAGTGCCTTAGGGGCTGCACCCATAGATTTAAAGGTTGAATGAAGTCTCTCTTTTTCTCATTCAACTCCTTTTTAAAATTTTTAACTTTATTTGGCCACTGTGCTCAATTCCAATGTTGTGATAGAAATGCCTAAAGAACTATCAGTGTTTGATTTGGCTCAAGCATTCTTGGTTATCTTCCAGCCTGGAAATGGAGAGTCCTGGTTCTGCCTGGTGCTGGCCTCAGGCCACGCTGGAAGTCCCAGAGTAAGAAGAGCCTGGTTCAGGGAGGGGAGCGGAGCTGCCCAGGCCTGTTCTGGGCCCCTGCTGCCCCTGCTGCCCCTCCTCCAGTCATGGTGGGGCCCACCCTCCAGCAGAGATGGAAAATCTTCAAATTCCACTGAAATAACATTAAAGAAATTATTTAAAAGACAAAAACCTAAGAGGCAAAGTAAGCCATTGTTAAATGGACAAGCAGTAACTGACTTAATGGACCAGAGAAAGTAGAATCCTCTTTGAAAATCAAGGAAATCTTGAAGAGGGATTGTTCATACTATAAAACCCCACACAATAGATGTAACCCCCAACCCCCCAAAAAACCTACATCAAAGCATATCATTATGATATTTCTGAACCCTGAGTCAAATAGGAGACCTTTAAACTTTTCAGAGAGAAAACAAATGGGTCGTTTCTAAAACTAGGGAGCTGGGACTATAATTAGCAAGATAGTTTAGTATCGAGTTGGCTGGGCTCCATACCTACTAACCAAAACCCTTGGCTAACTCTTGACTCCTGGTAACCCAAACCTCTGTCTGGGTTTACATGTCTTTGTTCTGAGTTTCCTGGTCTCAGGCCCACCTCAGGTGACTGTCCTGACTTGCTTCCTTGTCTTTCTACATTCTGCTTCAGCTCATTTCTCTGGATGTGGCTTCTCATCCTCTTGGCTAAAGGTGTCCACTGCCTGGGTTATACATCTTCATTCCTTTAGACTGTCTAGGCTGTATGCTGCTCAAACTAGGAATATCAGACTCTCTTGTTAATACTGAGTATTCAGTCTCACTTAACATTGTAGAAACATTTCTCCATGGGACACCGTAATTGTTCCTTCTCTCTCTCTCTCTTTTAAAAGTAGACACTTTCAGATCTTGAATAAGTATACCCAACTTCAAAATGCCACAAAGACATAAATATAGTCAGTAGTTTTATAAAGAGCTTTACTCCTAACTGAATATTTAAGAGCAATACACAATATTTAAAATGTGTTACATAATTAATCATGTATTTATGCAATGTGCATATGTTATTCAGTGACGATATGGTTTGATTTTCAAATGACAAAATGTTGTGAATAATTTCAGGACAGATGGACAATGAGTATCTGAGCTAATAATTTTACCTTTTTTTTTGGTAAATTGTCTCATAATTTTCTACTTTACTGTGCTTAGTGTATTTCTTCAATTCAGGTGAAAGAGCACAAAATGCTTTACCTGTGCCACTCTTTCAGCCAAGTCATTAAACCATTCTTCCAAGAAATCAGCATTATAGATCCCATTGACAGATAGAGAGTCATGGACAAAGGCTCCAATTTTGGAGGTCACCAAATCAGAGTCATACAATCTCTGAAAATAACTGAAGAAATTCTCTTGAAATTTTAAGCAGAAGAACCAGGGGGTGGGGATGGGGGTGGGGGGCAATCTTTTCTTCAGCTAAATTTGTGAATCTCTTATATGGTCCTGGATTGAATCATGCCTGCTCTGCCTCTTCTAAGGAAGGCACATAAAAACACCACTTCCCTTTGTCTCTTGTGAACCAGGGTAAGAGTGGACTTACTGCCAGCCCTGCACAAGGAAAACCAGTGCCAGGAGATTCTGCTCACTGGCTGCAAAGCCCTGGAACAGGTAGGATGTCCCAATGGGAGCCAGAGGGGAGAGATTCATCAGGAACAGTGGTATTCTCAAGACAATAGCCCCAAATATTAAAATGGAATCATTGGTAAGAGAGATATGCAACTGATAGTTTAGTAATGACAATGAAAATAGTTGTCTCCTCTAATTCTAAACATAAGAACCAGAAATGAAAAGTGATGTGAGTGGCAGATGGCTGGTGTGGTGACAGCACACATTGTATACGGGGGTGGGCAAAAGTAGGTTTACAGTTGTTCATGTGGAAATAATATAAATAAATAATACAATGATTAATAAATGATATAAGAATAAACTCTTTTGTATGGTCACAACTGTAAAC
This sequence comes from Tadarida brasiliensis, assembly GCA_030848825.1. Classification (NCBI taxonomy): domain Eukaryota; kingdom Metazoa; phylum Chordata; class Mammalia; order Chiroptera; family Molossidae; genus Tadarida; species Tadarida brasiliensis. The sequence continues at coordinate 54,571,893 of CM061257.1, read as the reverse complement.
CTACTTTTGCCCACCCTGTGTGTGTGTGTGTATGCTTAAATTAGTTACAAATCCATAAACCTATAAAGAAATTAGAAAATATAAACACATAAATAAATACGTACTTACAAATTATAATAGGTGCTACGAAGGAAATGAACAGGGACAGGCCCATGTTGTGGCTCTACAATGCCTGGGTTACACTTGCCATTCCTTTCCAAGCACTTCTACTCACATACACTTTCACATCTTCATGCTTTTGCTCAAGCTCTTTCCTCTACCTGAGAAGATAGTTGCCCTTATATTTGCAAGTATAAACACTTAATCTCCAAAGCCCAGTGCATGTTACCTTGTTGATCCAGTAAGGGTCAATAAGACTCCTCTCTCGGTCCTGCTGTCACAGCTCTTGTTACATTTTGCCTGGTATTACAGATACTTCCCAGTGAGATGATGAGCAATTTAGGAGTAGAGACTGTGTTTTACTGCTTTATGTTTTCCTGTATTTTCAAAAGTAAGAGCTCAGTAATGCTTGGCTGGGATCTCCAAGACCATCAAATTCAGATGATGCAACTATGAGTTATAACCAAGTATAATTTGACCCGTCTCTCAATTCCCCATGGACATGCCCTCAGCTGCTTCAAATAGATGAGTCAGATTTGCTGTTGATTCTTCAAGTCAAAGCCTAGGATGATAACATTGATGTAGTGTAGTAGAATATTAGAAATATATGTTATGAGAGCTGGGATTAATTTGGATACTGCACACCTGGCCTCAGACATACGTGCATTAACGACAAGCTGCCTGTGATGCAAATCAGATCCTAGTGCTCACAGTGCCTAAGGGGGGGAGAGCAGCCACGATTTGTTTGCACACCTCTCTCTTTTAACCACCACTTTAGATCCTCTTACTCTCAGCTGTCTCTGGTTCTAGTTGTGCACGGGCTCCAGCTGGCTTCACCTGGGAACGACCTGAGGGCGCCTCACTTCCTGCTTGACCACGCAGATCTTTCTTGCCTTCCACCCTTGAGTTACGTGGCACAAATAAACTTCTTTCACGACCAAGCTAAACATGTTTTATCACTTATAACTGAGTACTGGCTAACACGAGGGAGGAAATATAGAGTGTCAGGTCTATGAAAAATATGTGATCTTAATTCTCACCGAAATCCGAGAAGTGGAAATTATTCATTCCATTTTCTAGATGAAGAAACTGAGAATTGGCAAAGGTGAGTACCTGGGCCAAGTTCACATGGCTCTCAAATAACAGAACTAGAATTTAATCTAGGTCTGTCTGTTAACACATTATTACTTCCATATAGCCGGTTGCCTCTCAAATATTGATGAGATAAATGATTCAAGTTGAATGCATGGCTTTTTAAAATTAGGATAAAGCAATTATCCAATTTAATTAAATTCTAATTTAAAAAGAGCAAAAATATAGATATGTGTGTGTGCAAGTGTGCTTGCATGCGTGTGTCTGTGTGTTTGTGTGTTCCCTAGCTCTGGTCACTGAGAAAATTCAGGAGCTGCAACCCTCAAATAGAAATTCATACACCTGGTGCCCATATACCGCTTTAAACATATCATTCTTCACTATAAGAAGCCAAACCTCTTTGGAAGAATAGCTGATTCCAAAGCTGGAGCCAAGAAAATACAAGATGAACCTAGAACATGTTATTGTGCCAAAAAGTAAGTTAGTTCTTTAAAAGTGATGACATTTCACTGTGACACAGAAGCCAGCTTGAAGGCACATCACACTGGCCAAATCGGGCACAATGTTAGCAACAAAATAAATAACAGTAATAATTTACAACTCATTGAATAAAACAGATTCATGAGTCCATAGTTATATAATATATAAATGAAAATATTTTTAATTTGACAAGGAACAGAATATTTACATGATCTCAAAATGACTCATAAAAAAATACTTATTAATTACAGACTGTAAAGACGTGACTTTATGGTAAAGAATCCTGATAGGCACCACCCTAATCAGGTGATCAAAGTTAACCTCACCAATAATGTCATAAATCAAAATTGTGTACCACTTGATAGGATGCAACGAGAAGAACACAGCACCTCTTCTGTGATATTCCTACAGAAGACGCATTATCTGAATCTAATCACAGGAAACATCAGACACAGATGAAGGAACAGTCTATTAGCTATTTGGCTTGTAACCTTCACAAAATATCATGGTCATGAAAATGAAGGAAAGACTAGGGAACTACTCCAAACTGAAAGGATAAAGAGACATGGCACCTAACTGCAACAGAAGAGCCATTTGCTGAGAGAGTAAATCTTAAGTATTCTCACCACATAAAAGAAAAGAAAATGGTCAGAAGGTGATAAACATGTGCATTAACTTGATTGTGCTGATTAGTTTACAGTGTATACCTACATCAAAACATCAAGTTGTATACCTTACATATATACAACTTTTATTTGTCAATTATTTCTCAATAGAGCTGGGAAAAAATAAAAACCGCAAAAAAGTGACTCAGTAGAAACAAAAAAATAATTGTGTAATAGGAACAAGAATGGAGAAAAGAAAATGAAGTGAGAGTCAGGAAACGTGAGTTTCAGCCCTGGTTCTGCCAATAACTACCTACCTTTGCAGCCTCAGGTAAGTCCCTTCAAGTCACAGAATTCAAACCAGAAAGAGACCTCGGACTGCATTTTGTTCAACATGCTTGCTTGCCACTTAGGAAACTGGCACCCCAAGAGTTTCAGTTAAAGTTTGGCCAGCATTTGTGGCAAACGGTGGTAGTGTCACTTTAAAATATGAGTGCCTAAGGTGATTAATCTTAGGAGACAAAGTTTGTCTCCTCAAACCTCTGCAACCACACTCAGATTTTTCCCCCTTGACCTCCTACTCTCAGACTTACTCAATTGTGCAATTCTGTACCATGGGGGAAATTTTTTCCTAATTTCATCTGGAATTATTTTCCTAATTCAGACTTCTCTTTCATGCTTTTGTTCCCCAAAGTGAGTCATGTTGAATTCAAGACCCTTTCAGATACAATAACAAGAAGAGAATAGCAAACACCTATGGAGTGGCCACACAGTTGGTACATAGACCATTGGTAAATGTTGTTGGTATTTTTATATATAATATGGCATATTGTATAAAATAATTATAATACATTATATATTGTGTATAATTATTATCTATATTCATGCTTTTGGTCCTCATAACATCTTTGTGAGGATAGTGCTGTTATTATACCCATTTTATAGATTAGGGAACTGAGGTAGAGAGAGGTTAAAGGACTTGCCTAAGATGGTGCAGCTGGTAAGTAGTCAGAGGTCTGGGGTCTTTCTTTTGGCTGTACCAAGAATATTATGTGGAACTTGTGTTTTTTTTTAGGCCTACTTCTAATCTATGCAATGGGATGCAGACTAAATTTTATGATTTCTTAGCCTCATAGCAATGGGTGCATTCACTGTGGTGTCTGAAATATGTAATTCGTTCAGTATTGTGTCAATTTTTTTATTATTGAAACACAGTTGATTTAGCACTTATATATCTTATTAAATGATCACCATGCTAAGTCTAATAACCATTCATCATCATACAAAATTATTACAATGTTATTGACTGTATTCCCTATGCTGTACATTACATCTCTGTGACTTATTTATTTTATAATTGCAAGTTTGTATCTCTTAATCTCCTTTTCCTATTTTGCCCAGCCTCCACGTGGATCCCTCCCCTCTGGCAGTCATCGGTTTGTTCTTTGTATCTATGAGTCTGTTTTGTTTTTCAGATTCTACATATAAGTGAAATCATATGGTATTTGTCTTCCCCTGTCTGAGTTATTTTACTTAGCATAATAACCTCTAGGTCCATCCATGTTGTTGCAAATGGCAAGATTTTATTTTTTAATGGCTGAGTAATATTTCAGTGTATGTATGTGTGTGTGTGTGTGTGTGTGTGTGTGTGCGCGTGCATATGTGTATTACATTTCCTTATTCATTCACATATCAATGGACACTAGGTTGCTTTCATATGTTACATATTGTAAATATTGCTGCAATTAATATAGGAGTGCATATCTTTTCAAATTAGTGTTTTTATTTTCTTTAGATAAATACCCATAAGAGGAATTACTGGACTGTATATATAGTAGTGCTATTTTTAATTTTTGAGGTCACCTTCATATTATTTTCCAGAGTGGCTGCAACAATTTACATGTCCACCAACTGTGCATGAGGGTCGTCTTTTCTACACATCTTCACCAACACTTTTAGTTGTCTTTTTGATAAGTCAGTTTTACAGGTATGAGGTGATATCTCATTGTGGTTTTGATTTGCATGTCCCTATGATTAGTGATATTGAGCATCTTTTCATGTACCTGTTGGCCATCTGTATGTCTTTTTTAGAAAAATGTCTATTCAGGTCCTCTTCCAATTTTACAATCAAATTGTTTGATTATTTTTGCTATTGAGTTGTCTTGAGTTCTTTATATATTTTGGTTAATAACCCCTTATCAAATACACGATGTGCAAATATCTTATGCCATTTGGTAGGTTATCTTTTTGTTTAGTTAATGGTTTCTTTCACTATGCAGTATCTTTTTACTTTGATGTAGTCCCATTTGTGTATTTTAGATTTTGTTGCCCTTACTGAGGAGGCAGATCCAAAAAAATATTGCTAAGACCGATGTCAAAGAATTTACTGCCTACGTTGTCTTCTAGGAATTTATGGTTTCAGCTCTTACATTTAAGTCTTTAATCCATTTTGAGTTTATTTTTGTATATGGTGTAAGAAAGTGGTCTAGTTTCATTCTTTTGCATATAGCTGTTCAGTTTTTCCAACACCATTTATTGAAGAGACTGTTTTTTTCTCCCATTGTATATTTTTGCCTCCTTTTTCATAGATTAATTGACCATATAAACATGGGTTTATTTCTGGGTTCTCTATTCTTTTCCATTGATCTATGTGTCTGCTTTTGTGCCAGTACCTAACTGTTTTGATTATTATGGCTTTGTAATATAGTTTGAAATCAGGAAGCATGATCAATCCAGCTTTGTTCTTCTTCCTCAAGATTGCTTTGACTATTTGTGGTCTTCTGTGGTTCCATACAAACTTTAGGATAAATTTTTTCTAGTTCTATGAAAAATGCCATTGGTATTTTGATAGGGATTGCATTGGATCTGTAGATTGCTTTGGGTAGTATAGACATTTTAACAATATTAATTCTTCCAATCCATGAGCATGGTATATCTTTTCATTTATTTGTGCCATATTCAATTTCTTCATTAATGTCTTATAGTTTTCAACTACAATTGTTTTACCTCTGTGGTTAAATTTATTTCTAAGTATTTTATTCTTTCTGATGCAAATGTAGATGGGATTGGTTTCTTTATTTCTCTTTCTGCTAGTTTGTTCTTGGCATATAGAAATGCGAAAGATTTCTGTATATTAGTTTTGTATTCTGCAATTTTACTGAATTCATTTACTTTAATAGTATCTTGTGAAGTTTTCAGGATTTTATATTTGTATAGTATCATGTCATCTGAAAATAGTGACAGTTTTAATTCTTCCTTTCCAAAGTGTATGCCTATTTTTTTTTTTTTTTGTCTGATTATTATGGCTAGGACTTCCAATACTATGTTAAACAAAAGTTGTGAGAGTGGCAGCCTTTCCCCTTTCTGATCTTGTAAGAACTTTCAGATTTTCACCATTGGATGTGATATTAGCTATGGGTTTGTCATATATGTCCTTTGTTATATTGAGGGTACATTCCCTCTAGAGTCAGTTTGTTGATAATTTTTATCATAAATGGATGTTTCATTTTGTCAAATGCTTTTAGTGCATCTATTAATTTTATCATATGATTTTATCTTTTGTATTGTTAATGTAGTGTATCACATTAATTGATTTGTGGATATCGAACCATTCTTGGATCCCTGGAATAAAGCCTACTTGATCATGGTGTATGATCCTTTTAATGTATTATTGAATTTGATTTCCTAATAATATTTTGTTGAGGATTTTTGCACCAGGGGTATTGACCTATAATTTTCTGTCTCTCTCTTTTTAAGTGTTTTTGTCTTGTTTTTGGTATCAGAATATAATGCTGGCCTCATAAAATGAGTTAGGAAACATATATTCCTTTTCAATTTTTTTTTGAAAAGTGAAAGGGATAAGTATTAACTCTTCTAAATATTTTGTAGAATTCACCTGTGAAGCCATCTGGCCTTGGACTATTGCTTATTGGGAGGGTTTTTATTATTGTTACTGATTCGATATTGTTGCTAGTAATTCTGTTCAGATTTTCTACTTCTTCCTGATTCAGTCTTGGAAGATTGTGTGTTTCTAGGAATTTACCCATTTTTTTCTAGATTGTCCAATTTTTTGGTGTATAATTGTTCATAGTAATCTCTTTTGATTCTTTGTATTTCTGTAATGTCAGTGTAGTTTCTTTTCTTTCTATTTTATTTATTTGGGCTTTGTCTCTTGTTTTCTTGATAAGTCTGGCTAACAGCTTTTCAATATTGTTTATCTTTTTAAAGAACCAGCTCTTAGTTTCATTGAACTTTTGTTTTCTTAGTTTCTATTTTATTTATTTCTGCTCTGATCTTTATTGTTTCCTTCCTTCTACTCACTTTGGGCTTTGTTTGTTCTTCTGTTTCTACCTCCTTTTGATGTAAAGTTATATTATTTATTTGAGATGTTTCTTGTTTCTTGAGGTAAGCCTGTATTGCTATAAATTTCCCTCTTAAAATTGCTTTTGCTATGTCCCATAGATTTTAAAATGTTATGTCTCCATATTCATTCATCTTGAAGTATTTTTAAAAATTTTCCTCTTTGTTTTTTCATTGACTCTTGGTTTAGTAGTGTATTGTTTAGCTTCCTTATGTTAGTGTTTTTTCCAGTCTTCTTATAAGTGAGTCCTAGTTTCATCAGAAAAGATGCTTGATGTGAATCTTCTTAAATAAACTGAGGCTTGTTCTATGATCTAAGATGTGATTTATCCTGAAGAATGTCCCCACTTGAAAAGAATGTGTATTTTGCTGTTTGGGGATGGAAAGTCTGTATATATCTGTTAAGTCAATCTAATCTAATGTGTCATTTAAGGCAAATATTTCTTTATTGATTTTCTGTCTGAATGATCTATCCATTGATATAAGTGGGGTTTTAAAGTCTCCTACTATTATTGTATACTATCAATTTTTGTCTGTTAATATTTGCTTTATGTATTTAGGTACTCCTATGGTGGGTGCATAGATGTTTACAAGTGTTATGTCTTCTCTTGTTGGATTGATTCCTTTATCATTATGTAATGCCCTTTTTGGTCTTTTGTTACAGGTTTTGTTCTAAATTCTATTTTGCCTGATATAAGTATTGCTACCCCAGTTTTCTTTTCATTTCCATTTGCATGAAATATCCCTAATTTTAGTTTGTGTGTGTTTTTAGCTCTGAAACGAGTCTCTTGTAGGCAGCATGTAGATGGGCTTATTTTTTAAAATTCATTCAGCCACCCTATGTCTTTTGATTAGATAATTTAATCCATTTACATTTAAAGTAATTTTGTTTTTTATCCTCACCCGAGGACATTTTTTTTTGCATTTATCTTGAGATAGAGTGGAGAGAGGGAGGAAAAGAAACATCGATGTGAGAGAGACACATCGAGTGGTCGCCACCCACACAACCCCAACCAGGGCCAGGGACAAACTGCAACTGACAAACTGCAACTGAGGCATGTGCCCTTAGCAGGAACCGAACCTGGGCCTCTCTGGTCCATAGGCCGACGCTCTAACCACTGAGCCAAACTGGCCAGGGCCATTTAAAGTAATTTTTTGATACTTATGTAGTTATTGCCATTTTGTTAATTGTTTACTGGTTATTTTTGCCATTTTTCTGTTTCTTTCTTCTTCACGTGTCCTCTTCCCTTGTAATTTGATGACTTTCTTTATTGTTATGTTTGGATTCTTTTTCTTTTGTGTGTGTGTGTGTGTGTGTGTGTGTGTATGAAACAATTTTTGGGTTTTGGTTAACATGACGTTCATATATCATGACCTATGTATATAAGAGACTATTTCAATTTGGTGATAGTTTAAGTACAAGTACATTTTTAAAGTACTACATTTTTACACCCCCTTCCCCATTTTATGCTTTTATGTGATATTTTACATCTTTGTATTTTGTGTGCCCCTTAACTAATTATTGTATATATAAATGATTTTACCAGTTTTGCATTTTAACCTTTATACTGGATTTATAAGTGGTTGAGCCACTATCTTTACTATATGTTTGCTTTTATCAGTGAATTTTTTCTTTTATATATTTTCTTATTTATAATTATGGCCTTTTCATTTAAGCTTAACAAAGTCCCTTTAGCATTTCTTTTAAAGCCAGTTTAGTGGTGATAAGCTCTTTTAACTTTTGCTTGTCCGGGAAATTCTTTCACCCTCCTTAATTCTGAATGATAACATTGCTAGAAGTATTCTTGATTGGAGGTTTTTTATTTCCGTTCAGCACTTTGAATATATTGTGCGACTCACTTCTTGCCTGCAAATTTTTTGCTGAAAAATCAACTGATTGAACCCAAGAGCCTTTGGTCTGTGGGCCAATGCTCTAACCACTGAGCAAAACCAGCCAGGAACATTTTGTTTAGTTTATTTCCTGAGGTTTTGTCTTATTGTTTCACTTGGAACATATCTCTCTGTGTCCTCATTTTGCTTACTTCTCTGTGTTTGTTTCTATATATTAGGTAGATCATCTACATCTCCCATTCTTGAAGAAGTGGCCTTATGTAGGAGACATCCTGTGGGCCCAGTGCAATCCCCTCTGGCCACCAGAGCCATGTTCTCCAAGTGCGTGTCCTTTGCGGGTGGCATGCATCCTTCGGTTGTGGTGGGACTATAGCTGCTTTGGGGCTGGCCCCTAACCCAATTAACTGTGAAGCCCAGATGTGACTGCTGCAGAAGCACTGGTGGGTGGGGTGGGCCTTACTCATCCAGCTATGAGGCCTCGATAAGAGGTCAGCAGGTGGGCTGGTGGGTGGGGCAGGCAGAATGGCATGTGAGTTTATCATCTAGCTGGGTGCAAGTTATGGCTGAAATGTAGGGGTAGGTGGGGCTCTCAGTGGAGCTAGCAGGCTAGAGGAAGGATTCCAAAATGGCACCCACTAGTGCTGACATCAGCTCAGCAGAACAAGATCACAAAAATGGCTGCTGCCATTGTATCAGTTTCCAGGGAGAGTTCCAGCTGTCTCTGTTTCTACAGCAGATGCTTCAAGATGAGTAAGTAGGTCTCATTCACCTATGGTCCATGTGCTTTTCCATATGGTGTTTTTGTGCTGGTTTCTGGGTGGATTAAGTCTGTGTGTGAGCCTTTTAAAATTGGATTTTCCTTTTCCTGAAGTTCTATAGTTTTCCTGGATTTATTCCCCTTTGGTTTTCTTTCTTTCTTTCTTTCTTTTTTTTATCCTCACCCAAGGACATTTTTGCATTTGTCTTCAGATAGAGCAGGAGGGAGAGAGGGAGGAAGAGAGAGAGAGAGAAACATCGATGTGAGAGAGACACATCGAGTGGTTTCCACCCACACGACCCCAACCAGGGCCGGGGACAAACTGCAACCAAGGTACCGTAGCGGGAACTGAACCCGGGACTCTCTGGTCCGCGGGCCGACGCTCTAACCGCTGAACCAAACCTGCCAGGGCTCCCCTTTGGCTTTCAAAGCCAGGTGTTTTGGGGGCTCATCTTTCTTGTGTAGGATCTAAGGGCTGGAGTGTCTGATATGAAGCTCATATCCCTCACTCCTCAGGGAAAAGTTCTGTACCTTTGAGACCCCTTCTGACCATGAAACACTGCAACTGAGGTGTGATTTTTTTTTCATAACGGGACTATCTCTCTCTCTCTCCTACTCTACACAGTTGTATCCCTTATTGTAGATGCTCTGTTCATTCAGTTTCCAGGTCCCCTTCAGAGGGACTTATTCCATATGTAGGCATAGATTTGTTGTGTTTGTGAGAGGAGGTGATTTCAGGATCTATGCTACCATTTTGAACTCCCTCCTCAATATTTTTTTTTTAACTAAGCTTTCTTAGAACTTCTCTCTTGCTGACTCTTTTGTAAAAAGTGGGCAACCAGTGGGCAAAGAAATTATGAAGACACTTCAAATACTAGATTCTCAAACAAACTGACTAACTACATTAATTAATTATACTGTGTGTCTTTGTCTTTGTTTTCTCCTCCAAAATTAGGACCAGGTGGCAGAAAGAACATTTTATGAGGAAGCATGAGCCATTTTTGGCTCTGGCTTCATTCTTACATCTACTAGTTATATGACCTTGGTGAGGCTATTAATCAGATTGGATTACTCTTTCCTCATCTGGAAAGTGAGATAATTTGGTTAGATGACTTCTGTTATCTGTTCTGACTTTGAGAGTCTGCAATTCCATCATGTTTTCTCCAACTCACTTAAAATTAGATATATTTCAGTTTCTAATGAGAAAGGTTAATAATGGGAAGGAAACACATCTCATGATAGGGTGAGCCCAAGATAAAAAACACTACCTTGTTTGAAGTCACACATTCCCCTGAGCACACTATGGTTCCAGTAAAAGATCCTTATCGTGGCTCTGGCTCAGTTGTTAGAGCATCAGCCCATGCACAAGGGCATCAGAGGTTTGATTTCCAGTCAAGGGCAAGTACCTGGGTTGCAGGTTCAATATCCTACCTCAGTTGGGGTACATGCAGGAGGCAACCAGTTGATGGGTCTCTTTTACACTGATATTTCTCTCTCTCTCTCTCTCTCTCTCTCTCTCTCTCTCTCTCTCTCTCTCATCCTCCTCCTCTTCCCTCCCTTCTACTCTCCCTAAAAATCAATGGGAAAGAAATATCCTCAAGTAAGGATTAACAACAACAACAAGATCCATATGTTAAACAAACAATGCTAGCTGCTCATTTAGCTCATGTTGAAACTTAAAGAAAAAAGTCCCAATTAGAGACCTATTTTATCATCCTCTCAATAATAGAGAACAGTACTATATTGTCATGCAAATTCCTTCATGGCAAAGAGAGGGGTTGTGTTTTTTTGTTTTTTTCTCCATAGGGAAACTAGAATCAATACTCATTAGCAGAGAGGAGTGGACTGTTAATAATTACTGCTGAACACTAACCAAATATGTGGTGGTCAAATCATAAGATTCAGAGTAGCTTATTTTGTTTTGTTTCTCAAACAATAAACAGATTGGAAATATATTTTTCCAGCCAACTCTCATCCAAGATCATTTTGTTCTTGTTTTAATCATTTTGTTCTCAGGGAACAGACACCACCTTTACCTAAAGGCATAAACACAAAAGCTGTATAGTTGCATTGAATGTTAATTTAAATATCTCTTAGCCCTTCAAGTAATAATGTTAACTATGCTCATGAAAAATCAGTTCTGCCACCTTTCTTCAAAGATAGAAAGGGTGCAATGATGCAATGAGAAGCTCCTGACTGTGGTCATTTGTAGTGGGGATAATGCCAGCCAAATTGCCCTTCAAGAATAAAGGCAAAATTTTGGACATATAAGAACTCATGAATTAATGTTCCCAAGGGCCTTTCTTAAGATATCTACTGGAAGGTAAACTTTAGCCGAACAAAAGATAGCTAGAGAAAGGACTGGCAAACAATTTTTTTTATTGTTTCTGCTGCAAAAACAAAGTTTGTAAGGAAGTTTGTACTGTGCTGAGTTGCATTTAAACATAAGTATAAGAAGTCTGTCTGCTATCACACTGACAAAGACAGTGACAGTATCCATGCTGCCCTAATATTCCTGGTAGTTCATACTTGTCAGAGTAAAGTCTATTTTGGCATAGATCAAGAAAATAATACTGTGCACAAAAATTACAGAGGATGGAATTTGTACAGTGTTCCATATGAACCCCTAATCTGGATGCATGTTTGAATGAAATAATTGAAAAATCCTTCTCAGTGGTGATATTTGATGATTTTATGGCTTCTTGACATTGTGTAAAATGCTCAAGGCTTTGGACTGATTGTCACCGCTTGCTTCTCCAAAGAGAATATTTCCATGAACAATGACATTAATGATGGCAAAGTGACATTTTTTCAAAAGAAGATGCACACTGAAAATTTTCAACCAGACAAGCCTACCAGTACATGAAATAGAATCACATTATAAAGGTTGACTGAGCCTTGAAGTATTCCTAATCTGAGAATTCTGGGAGAAGTCGTGGAAGCCTTTCCAATGGTTTGGGTGAATCGGGGGGTAGGCCTTATGATTCACGGCCTGGGAAAACCTTAGAAACTATTTATCTCACTTCTACATTTTATAGAAGAAATTCAGATTGGATTAAAGTCCCAGAGAAAGCACTTTGCTGAACCATATCAGGTCCCATTTTGCTTCCTGTACCAAAAATTGTTTCAAATCTCCATTTTCCCCAAGCTCCGGAGCACACAAACTTCCCCTTCACTCTCAACAAGTGAATAGGCTTAAACAGGCTTCGTTCATATAGGGAAAAAAAAGAAATCATAAGACAAAAAATATTTTGATGTCAGCAAATGAACTGACAGCCATCATTTGCTCCTTTCCTCCTGCTAAAGCCAAGAGGAGCCCCCTACTGTCCTGGGCTAATACCTTCACCTGTGTTATGTCACCACTTTCTCCTCAAAACTGCCATGAACCCCTAGTTGCCTTCTAGGGACGTTGGTCAACTAATAATCCTTTTGTTCTGCTGCATCTCCAGTCTGTCTCTCTGTCAGCTTTTCCACACTCAAGGAAACTTCAGCTTTATCAGTTATGTTTTGTGCCTTTTAGTAAAAATAAAAAATAAGATTTGAAGTACATATGATTAAATATTCAGATTTGTTGATTCTGGCCGTGGCTACATGGGGGTTTATTTACTCTCCGTACTTTTTGTATCAACATTTTTTTTCTTCAAAAAAACAAAAAAATGGTGAACATTATGTGCTCAGTAAGGATCAGAGACAGTAAATGCAAACTAGCATCTGTCCACAGGACTCCAAATAGCCACTGTTTCCCTCCGATTTTCATACTCCAAGTGAACGAAGTTTTGGGCCCTGCTGACTGAGGTTAAAAAAGAAAGAAAAAAAAAGTGAATTGGAGAGAGTGTCCTGTTTACATTTGAATAGGGAACTTCCAAACTGTGAAATGACTTATTTATAGGTGGTACAAAAAGCTAGCTGGAAGCGATCATTTGGAATTTTCAAAACCTTTAGCAATGTTACTTAAAACATCAATCATTCTAAAAACACAAAAGATGTCAAAATTTATCCATTTATTGGATTCTCAAATATCTGCTGGCCATTAGTATGCAGGACAGAACCAGTGAAGAAATTGGGCAATTTTTTTTATTTTCCGCTGTTATATTATTTCTAATTTCATAAGGAAAATTGCAACTATTCTAGAAAAAAATATCTTACTTTTGCATTTCTAGATTCACACAACCCCCTCCTATTTTTACCCATTCTTCCCTCCTTCCTTTCTATTGAATGGTGCCCTCCTTCCCCAACCAAGTTCAATCTCTTCCTCTGTGCCTGGCACCTCCCCTCTTCCCTCCTATTTGGGATGCCATGCCATGTCTTGTCTCTTCTATCTTCTGTCTTCAACCTTTGCCTCTCCATTAGGTCATCCCCATAGTATTATATTAAACATGTTTCCATTATTCTGTCTTTAAAAGAAGAAACTCCTCCATTGATCTCACATCTATCTCCAGCTGATCCCTTCTCTTATTTTACCTTAACAACCAAACTTCTCAAAAGATAATTTCTTTAAAAAAAAAAAAATACATTTCTACGCTCACAATCTTCATTTCCTCAGTCCCTCTCATTCCTCAAGCCAGTCCATCTGGCCGTGCCACCTAACTACCCACCCCCTTCGCGTCATCAGACCTCAGTGTCTACTTGATGGAATGAGCATAACTTTTTAGGGGTGTGTAGAAGGTAACTTTCTTCTTTGTTACTGTTTGTGCTTCCCAAGACTTGGACAAAATCTTGGGCAAATACCATAGTTTTTCTAGTTATTCTCAAGGATTAATAAAGAATTTAATTTTGTTAGAAGATTGAAATGTTTGTATTAGGACTGGGATTTCTTAAAATCTCTAATCCAAAATAAAGCTTCTCTCTAGCTCAGGCCTGTTTTAAACTGGGATATCTGTAATGAGAAAGGTGGCATGGGTGGTTTTTGCAGCATTTCTCATCTAAAACTTGTCATCTACTCATATTGCTTTCTCTGCCTCCACCAGGGTTGGTGCACAAAAAATTCTTGCCTGACTGGTGTAGCACTATAAACACACACACACACACACAAACACACACACACACACACAAACACACACACACACATTTATGAGTCCCTAAGATTATATATAAAATAAATTATATATAAAGAGGTTTTATATAGAGATATAGATAGATTTCTTTCAATGAAAGTGATTTTATAGGTCTCACCCCATCTTTACCACTTAAGAGTTGCCTATAAATGGGGCTCACAATATCTGCCTTACCCACTTCAAACATTGGCTTTAAAAGTTCCTTGAGTTAATGCATTTAAATATAAATTAATAAGCTAAAAATGTTACATGAGTCTTTGCATAGTTGAAATGCAGTGCTATTATTATCATCAAAATACACTTTCCAAGTATATTTGCCCCTTTGCCAATCACATTGTCCCCCTCCCGTAGGTATCTCTGTTGAGTGAGCAAGAAAGGATCAAAGTTTAGACTAGGATGGTGGTGAAACTAATGCAACAACTTTGTCTTATTTACTGAAATTGAAGTATCCCTTCCTTGAAAGAAAATAGGGAGGTAATTTTGTTTTATGTAGATGGTTTCTTTAACCCCTAAGATCATAACCTACAAAGAAGTCCAGTCCTGCTCATTACCACTAAGAGAACTCTGGGATTCAGCTAGCTCACCCACCTCTGGTCTCCACTTTCTTCAGGCTCAGTAGGATGAACAGAGAACTTGTCACAGGTAGATTATGGATGGGTAAGATACTCTATTTCATTTATAGGACCTGTGTTATGAACAATAATGAAGCAGTTTTCTTGGACCTGTGATATGCCACATAGCATGAGTTTTCAAATCATTCTCACTAAGTGACCATGAGCAAGTCATGTAACAGAGATTATTTCCCATTTGCCCTTCCATCCATTCTCCTCCCTCCACCCTGCTCTGTGCCCTGGGAGGCTGACCTCCACTAAAGGCAGCAACTGGACTACCTTTCCCTCTGGAATCTGGATGGTTGAGCCAATGGGAGGAACTGGCAGGAGATGTGAGGTCAGGGAGTTGGTCCCCATTCCTTCACTATAGGGCCATGATTTTGGCAGTGGACCCTCTTCCACGTTGGTCCCTTGTTAGTTCCTTTTAGCTCTGCCCACAATTTTATAAAGGAGGTCAAAAGGGATTCTTCATTAAACATTTTATTTAAATACTTTAAAGAGGTCATTTTCCCCTCTGCTAGAACCCTGATTAATATGACATCTGCTAGCCTCATTTTCCTCATTTGTTGTAAAATGGGTATAATAAAAGAGCCTACTTCATTGGGCAAGAGTGAGGATTAACTGAGAAAATGCTTGTGAAGTACATAATACATAGTGGGCACTGAACTCTGTACTTAATACTTAGATAGTATTAATACACAATACAAAGTGCTTTACTGAGTACTAAGACAAATGTATTAATATTACAAAGCATTAATACTGAGTATTAATACAAAGTGCCTTACTGAGCATTATCTTGGGAAATATTACCTATTATATTGTTTTTATTATTATTACTGCTTGCAATTGCAAATAAACTGAGATGGCTTTGGGTCACTTCTGACTGAGAATTAATTTGAAATAGCAATTAGCAGACAACAAAGCCCAAGTCCCACCTCCTGTACTTACCACAAGTAGACTTCACTTGCCTTATCCTGCTCTGCTTCCTCAGCAGCCCTCCAGGGACTGACTCTCTCTGTTTCTTTTGGTGTGTATGTGACTTTCTCAAGGCTTCCCTCGGAACTATTTTTTCTTCAATCTTCAAAGTGTAAGGCCATTCTGCAATTTCTTTAAAAAAAAATATGGTGATGACAAATTCAGGAATTTGGGTCATAGCTGACAACTGCGAGAGTTTGAAGTTTCAGGAAGATGGATGAAAATCTTGAAAACTGATCCTGGAACTCGTTTGCCCAGTAGTCTTGAGTAAGTTATTTTATTCTTTCCAAAACTTCATTTCAGTGAGTGGGTAAATTGAATGGGGGAAGGACGGGAAGATGGATTATACTCAACAGAAGAGAACTTAGTGGGAATAAAGATTGTGTTTTTTTATTCTCCCACTCAGAATATAATACATTAAAAAATAGTTCAGAAACAGCTCTGGAGAACTGGAACATGCTCTTAAATTCCAAAGTCATAAAAAGATTAAGTAGAGTGGTTTTGACTCAAAAAGGCATTTTAAAGACACTAATAATAAACAGATTTCAAGTGACCTAATCAATTACCACTGTGGCTGTCTCTTTGTTACCATTTAGATCTACTGTAGTTTGACACTAAATTAAAATACTGTTCATACTGGAGCCTTTTGGAAGCTTTCTCTGATGATTTCATTGAAATCAGAATTTGAAAAAATAATTTGGCTCCTAACAATATAATCCTTCATGACAACTGAAGAATTGTCATGTCCTTCATGACAATAACAGTAATTCATGACAATATAATCCTTTATTAATTCCTTCATGACAACTTTGTACATATGTGATGCTACTGAATTGTTCAGGCAAGTTTAGATCCACATTGATTCATTCACTGTAAAATATTTTTTAGGAAAGAGCAATGAACATTTTAAAGTACCCCTATCTGCCAAGTTATGTTAGCTATTTTGCATTCCTTGATTCCTCTCAACAACCCCGTGAAATAGGTATTGTTATCTTCATTTTATAAGTGAGAAAATAGCAATTTAGAGAGTACCATAGCTCAGATCATGGAGCTGTTGAGTGGCAGAGCTGATATCTGAGGCCCAGTTTTTCTCTATATCCCATCAATCACAGTGCCTGGCAGTGGGAGATGCAATGGCCTCCAAACCTACGACATCCCACCACATCAAAGATGAGCAAGACAGTTCCTTCTCTCGAGATCTTCATCTGCTTTTTAAGACAGGAGCCATGAAATACTTGTAGGTTTGTAAGATATGGTCATGATGTGCCTCTCCTCCAAGGCAGCCCTATCACACCCACCCATACTCTCCCCGTGGTGTCTCAGGGACTCCATACTGAAAATATTTGATAAAAAGAATCATTAGATGTTTTCCCTCCTCATGGCCTCAACATATGCTCCTTTATTCCAGCAATCATTTTGGGTTAATTTATATTATTATTCACAAATATAATTTAGTTTTTTTCCTCAATGGAAATACATTACGTGGCTCCACATGACCTCTGCTACAGATGATGTCAATATTCCTCTTGTAACCCCTATATCTACCCTGAGGACAGTCCCCCTTATAGGGTAATGGCATCCTGATGATATTCTCAATTTGCAGGAACTTTCTCAGCCCACACACAGAGCAGGAAGAAACTACCAGAGTGTTAAAACACTCAGAGCGACCCCTTGGCCAATAAAAGGGTAGGAATTGGTGTATAAATACTCTGACACCGTCATTCCTCAATGGCAAAATTCTGAGACAGGTTCAGCATAGTTTTTGAGAGGGACCCTAGGGAAGCTTCACCTCAATTGTCCACAGTAGTAATGTGCTTGTCAATGTAAATTTCTTCTCTATTGGTTGCAGATGGGGATTCCCAGGAAGCTGACCCTAAGGAGATTAGTGTTCAGGAAATTTACTGGAAAGGGCTCTCAGGATTAATCACTGTAAAGGGAAGGGAAGGAAGGAGGGAAGATTGGGCTGAGGGAGAAGTTGAATAGTAATGTAATTATTTAAAAAACATCAGCTGACCCCATAGGGAGATCTGAAGCCTGGATGGCTCTTCAAAGTTGTCTGAGTTGGGACAAAGAGGCCAGGACACAATACTGCAGCAATGACAAGTTATTATCAAATTCAGTCTGTCCCCAGGAAAGACTTAGAGAGGTAAGTCTCTTTAGTAGAGGACAATATTTGGAGAGGGCTGACAGCTAAGTGGGCAGGGGGTGCCTGTTACCCAGCAGCACATCTAGCAGCTTGAGAGTAAGACCTTCTACCATGGAGGGGGATGTAGGCAATGCATCACAACATTCACTACAGTCCACCCCTTGCTCAAATTCACTAGGATTCTGATGGACCTTTTTCCTGGGGTAAACTTATAAGAGGAAAGTTAGGAGGATGAGCTATAGCCCCTACAGCTAATGCTAATCTGAAGGCCATGACTGATACCCATTATCTCCCTCCTCTACTATCCATCGTGGATTTCCCTCACCCTCACTTAGCACTTCTGCTGGTCTTGGTGGCTTATCTCATTCTTGAGGGCTCTGAGCCTGGTCATCATTTCCTTCTCAAACTGTGGCTGCTGCACTTATTCATTTACAGGCAAACTTGTACAGGGAAATAATAAAAGATGCCTAAGTGAATTGCTTGGGTGCCAAACATATTCCTATATGCCTCTTTGCATGTGTAAAGGAAGCCTGACTTTCCCCTGATAATCTTCCAAAATAGTAACAGTCCTTTATTGCTTGTCCTTTGGGATGAGTAGTCCAGTGTTCCCAGAGGTTTCCATAACTTAAAGTTTAATGTGATTCCTGCTTTATCCCCAAGTAGAAATATTTTTCTTTTTAGGAACCAGTGTACTTAAAGATGCAAGGATGGGAAGCAAAAAATCCTAAAGAGGGTCAGTGGTAATAATGCTTAATAGCACCCCACCTACCCCTACCCCTTGGTTTCTGGAACTAGATTAGCAGCATCTGAGTGGTATAATATGGGACAGTACCAGTAGAGCCTTTTCTATAAAGGGGGCCCCTTGATCTGATGTGATGTTTTGTGGATCAAACACTTTGTAAGCCCTTGTTAGTGGTGCTGGCTAAGGCCCTACTAGCATGAAACAAGAATCCTCACCAGAAATTCATGTTGATTGTAGTCAAAATGAATTTCTGTTCCTTCTAGGATGAAAGGGGTCAAATGTAGTTACCTTGGCACCATGTGGCTTTTCAAGGGATGGTGCTGAATCAGAAGTTCAGCATTGGTTTCTGTTGTTCTCAGGATGTTAATTTGACAGTAGCAATAATTAGATCAGCATTGTTGAATGGAAGGCTTTGTTGTTGATCCCATGCATAATTTCCTCCCTATACCATGGCTGGGTCATTCCATGTACTCATTGTGCCAGCACTCAGGTGGCCAATGACAGAAGATAGATGTTGTCATCTGACTAAATCACTCTATTTCCTTTGTTATTTAGTCCCTCTTCTATAGTAGATGCTCTTTGATAGTTGATGACATATGATATAGAGATCTTTGCTCTCTGTGCCCACAGATCCACATGCTGCTAACCTAGACCTCCATGTTTCCTTCCTTCTATTTTCTCCTTCCAGGCCTCTGAACAACAGGTTAAGCCAGTTGCCATGAGTTCATGTCTTAGTTCAGGCTGTTATAACAAAATACTCCAGATTGGGTGGCTTAAAAAACAAATATTTATTTCTCACAGTTCTGGAGGCTGGAAGTCCAAGATCAAGGTACTAACAGATTTCGTGCTGGTGAAGCCCTCTGCCTGATTTGTAGATGTCTGTCTTTACATGGCCTTTCTTGGTGTGCCCATGTGGGTTTGGTGGGATGGGGATGGGTTGGGCAGAGATCAATCTTGTAACTCTTCCTCTTTTTTATAAGGGTATTAAATTAATTTAATCAAGAGAGCCCCACCCTCATGGCTGTTGTGTATAGGTCTCAGCCTACTGATAACCAATGTTGTGGCTAGACCAGGCCTTGGCCCTGGTGGTTCTTATGATTACAAGGTGCCCTTCGGTAATAAGCATCAGGAAACTGTGGGAAAAAAATAAAGGTTTATTACTTACAGGATTTGGAAATTACACAGCACACCTGGGGCCACACAGTGAGGCTGCAGGTAGAGAGAGAGAGCGTGCACGTGGGCCTAGGCTTTTGCTATTATTGGAGTTGAGGGTCCAGACCTAGGATTTGGGGGGCTCACTTTTTATTGGTGAATTTAAAAAATAAGAGCAAGAATTTAAAGCTCAGCGTAGAGAAAAAAAATGAACTAGCTGAAATGGTCAACCAAGATCTCTAAACAAAGGAGCCTCAGTAGGGGTTGGGACTGTAGGGGAAAGTGGTGGGGGTGGGGGAGATCATGTGTTTGCCTGATCTTGGCTGGTGATGTGTTTATTTGAGACAGTCATCCTTAAAGTGGATGCCTCAGCAATCAAAACTTAAGTCAGGCACTTGCATTACAAAAAGAAAAAATACAACTGTCAGGGCAAACATTACAATTGCCAAATCTAGTTCTGATTACCCCCTAAAGGTCCATCTTCAAATACAGTTGACTCTTGAACAATGCAGGTTGGAAATTTATACATGGACTTAAATTTTTTTTTAATTTTAAAATTTAAAAAATATTTAAATTTGGCCCTGGCCAGTTTGGCTCAGCGGTTAGAGCGTCGGCCCTTGGACCAATGGGTTCGATTCTGGTCAAGGGCACGTACCTCAGTTGCGGTTCGTCTCCAGCCCTGGTCGGGTCGTGCAGGAAGCAACCAGTCGATGTGGCTCCATCACATCGATGTTTCTCTCTGTCTCTCTCTCTCCCTCCCTCCCACTCTATCTGATAATAACTAGAAAAATATCCTCAGGTGAGGAATAAAAAATATATATATATATTTAAGTGGACTCACGTACTTCAAACTCACATTGTTCAAGGATCAACTGTATTTTCAATCCAATAGATGTTGGGAATCTGCGTGTAAGGGCTGACTTTAGTTTTGTGGCTTCTCCACTACCAGCTAATTGGTGCCCCCTAATTCCTGCATTGTTCAAGGGTCAACTGTACCATCACTTCGGGGATTAGGACCTCAACATGATAACATTGGGGGGACACATTTAGTCCACAGCAGGCCATATGTAGTCTAACTTTGGGCCACTTGCTCTTCCACACAAAGTGAATGACCAAGTGCACCATTCAAAGCTCTGTTCACTGGGTCATTGGAGGAATTTCCCCTTTACTCCTGTTTCTCAAGGCTACTCTTGAGTGGAGCTTCAGGGCAGCTGCTGTCAATTTTGGCTTATTGAATTGACATGTGTGAACCACCTTCAGCTTTTAGCCTTCTCCATAAGCTATTTATAAAGGATCACCCCTTCACCTCTCCCCCAAATGTGGCCATAGGTGTGAGCGGAGAGAGAGGTACTGGTGCAATAGCAGTGGAAGCCAAGAGGGCCTGGGACACCTGATCACGCAGCTTCCCCCCAGCTCTGCCCATGCCTGACCTTGGATGTGTCACTTCCATCTTACAATGGATGGCTGCTGGGCCCTTGACCTTATAACCTATGTCTGACCAACCCTAACTAATGACGGCAACTCTGGACACATGGTAACTTATTGCTCCATTGCTTACAGGGCCCAGTAGCATTCCAGAAACTGCTTTCCCAAAAAGTGTATAATTTTCCACTGCCAGTGGCATGGCCTTGATCCTGGATTATAAATGTCTACATTATGATGATCTCCTCTTAAAGCTTTCTATAAACTCCACCTGGTGTCTTTTTCCATCACAGATACCATAAGATCTGCTGGATCATGTGGGCAAGAAACAGGGCATTTTGCACTTTAGCGGGGACCTTTTGTTGAACATATTCATGCTCAGCTGGTCCATTTATTCACCCAATATATTTGTTGGAATAGTATTCCCAGATGTGGAATATTCTTCCTTCAGAAACCTTAGAAGCCCACTGGGCATTGGACTTTCTTCTTTTGTTTACAATCCTCACCTGAGGATATTTTTCTATTTACCTTCAGATAGAGTGAGAGGGAGTGGGGGAGGAGAGGGGAGAGAGAGAGAGAGAGCCAGAGGGAGAGAGAGAGAAACATCGACATGAGAGAGACACATTGATTGATTCATTGCTTCCCGCATGACCCTGACAAGGGCCGGGGACCAAACTACAACCCAGGTATGTGCCCTTGATCAGAATCGAACCCGTGATTCTTTGGTCCATGGGCTGACGCTCTAAATGCTGAGACAAATTAGCCGGAGCTGGGCTTTCTTCTTTATGGTGGGAAGCATATGATACAATTATTTTTTTTTTACTTTGGAGGGGAAGTCTGACGTGTCCCAGACCAATGTATCCCTAAACATTTAATTGATAGGGCTGACTCCTAAATCTCAGTTAGATGTTGTCTCATCCTCTCTAAAGCACATGTGTTTTGCTAAGGTCTTTAGCATACCTACCACTTGCTCATCTAGTCAGATAGTGAGCCAGGGTGAAGTTCTAGAGGAATATCAGATTATATTGTGACAGAGGACAAGAAAGTAAACCTAGTTCTGGGGCAAGACTAGATATATAGTATTTATGGGATATTATAGTCTGTCCCAAGTGAATACAAGCTGTTTCTGATCTTCCTTTCTGATGGGAATGGAAAAGAAAATATTTACCAGATTAATGACTGTATACCATGTGGCTGAGGATTTATTAATCTGCCGTATCAGAGATACCACAGCTGGCCCAGTGTACAATTAGTGTAAATATTTGGTTAAGCTTGTAATAGACTATTTTCAGGATCCATCTGGCTTTGGTATAGGCCAGACTGGTGAATTAAATGAAGATATGATGGGACCACCACTCCCACATCCTTTAAGTCTTTAAAAGTGGTGCTAATCTTGCCATTTTCCCCATGATACAAAACGCTTTTTGATTTCTTACACTGCCTGATTGTAGCAGGAAGCGGGGGGGGGGGTCCCCTTGATCTTTCATGCTGTGGAAGCTCTTATCCCACAGGCCAAGGAACCAATGTGGGGACTCTGCCAACTACCAAGTGTGTCCATTTTAATTATGCATTTGGTGATTGGAAAAATATTTACTAGGTAGGTGTGTGAAACCACTTGGGAACCAGACCTCGGCCATGCTGATGTTTCACATACCTGGGTGTCAGTCCCAGCTTACTCCCTGTGTGTCTAAGAGTTCCTAAAATCTGTGGGGATTGTTCTTTCCCCAGTATATAGTTTCCATAGTAAATGGCCAGAGTTCTGTTTAGAGTTGTTTGGGGAGAATCATTTCTTTCTTTCTTTTTTTTATCCTCACCCGAGGACATTTTTGCACTTTATCTTGAGATATAGAGTGGGAGTGAGAGAAGGAGGAAGAGAGAGAGAGAAACATCGATGTGAGAGAGACACATTGAAGGGTTGCCACCCACACAACCCCAACTGGGGCCGGGGACAAACTGCAACCGAGGTACGTGCCCTTAGCAGGAACTGAACCCGGGACTCTCTGGTCCGCGGGCCAACGCTCTAACCGCTGAGCCAAACCGGCCAGGGCGGGAGAATCATTTCTTATATGCACTTCTCATGATGTTGCAGAGTCTTTTCTCCAGGGGAGATGGCTTTTCTCAGCCAACGATTTATGGGGCCAAAAATACACTGAAGTTCAAAAACTGGGCAAGAGATCATAACTCTTTACTTTGATGTCTGACCTTAGCCTCCTGTCTGTCCATCTGGATTTTGTGTGTTGGTCATATGGATTGATTAATACCTTTGCTGACATTAACATCTCCTTAGCTCCTGTGATTCAGCCTCCTGGGTGCCATGTTGTCCTTGCTACTCATTATTATGACTGTGCCGTCCTTGCTTCTGCTGGTTAAGTGCTGCCACCTCTAGAACCTACACCCTCATTTTCATCAAGGAGCCCCGTGCTGTAATGGCTTCTCCTGCAAGTGCCCTGACCCACAGGGGAGGAGAGCATCTCAGGATGGCTGAGGCTGTCTCAGCACATTCTTACTGTTTTTGTGAACTGCATATGCTCCAGACCCTCCCACCACCACGCCATGTGACAGGTTTCCTGTATTATAGTATATCCACTCTGCCCACTGTGATCCCTTCCTTCACTTTCCCGTCGCAGCACATTTGGCAGTTCTTCTTCAGTTAGGAGCTTGATAAAGTGATGATCCAGACTGAGAACCATCCCAAGAACGTGTCTGCCTTGGGGTCTTTGCCATAGTGTTAAATCCTTCATCC
Source organism: Tadarida brasiliensis (assembly GCA_030848825.1). Taxonomy (NCBI): domain Eukaryota; kingdom Metazoa; phylum Chordata; class Mammalia; order Chiroptera; family Molossidae; genus Tadarida; species Tadarida brasiliensis. The sequence continues at coordinate 54,547,805 of CM061257.1, read as the reverse complement.
CAAGAAAGCGTTCCCATCTTGGCAAACTCTGTCCTTAACCCACTTTACGTCCTCCCAGCCCTTGATTTACCTTCACACGTGCTCTCTCAGATCTTGCTGGCACATGTTAACTAGGTCCTGCAGGTCCTTCAGGGTGTAGACCCTTTCCTCCCTTGGCAGGCCCAGCATTGGTGTTGTGAGCTCACTCCGCTTACTGGTCTGGTGGCAGGAGCAGGGGTGGGCAGAGACCAAAGGAGGCGCGTCTTATCTTCCAAGGCCAGTGGGAATATGCTCCTCTAACAGCGTTGTCCGCTTCTGCAGGTTCAGGGCCCCAGGGGATTTTGAGAATTTAATATTTTCAAGTGCATCAACCCAGAAGTCCCCATCTCAGACTTGAGGTTCCCATGATTGCAGACCTGGCTAGGTTGAGAGTTCAACCTTCCCTGGAGCTCTGCTGCTGTGAGGATGACGTCCCGCACCGGGTCTTCAGATTTCTCTGCTCTTGGCCAGCAGGAGAGGAGAATCCCTTAATGTGCTCCAAAGAGGCCTTTTGGTGTTCATATCTCACCTTTAATTGCTGATTAATTTTTCTGTGCCTTCTATTATCTTTTAGTAAGTCATCTAATGCCTCCAGCAATAGCCATCCAATTCCATTTTCTTAGAATTACTAATTTCCTCATCTTTCTCAAATGCCTGATACATTGCTCTTCCAAGTGCATCTCCTTTTACCAGTTTGCCATCTACTTCAGCTCACAGCAGGTAAAAGTATTCACGATGGCACTGCTTCCTGGTGCAGGGGCTGTGTGGGCTCCTGTGGCCCTCCTTGTCAGCTGGCTGGTGTGGGGTTCAGCTCCAGAAACCCTTATTAGCCTCTGCTTTCTTGAACCCATCTTTGCAGACCGGGCGCCCTGATTGTGTGGATAGGAAGAGAAGCAAGCAGCACATTTGTCTGGGAGTCAGATTAACGTGCAGGGGAAGAGAAGCAAGCAGGGTTAGGCAGAAGGAGAGGCTGAACATAAGGCAGTCACAGCAAAGGTGTCAGTGACCCCACAGGAGGCTCTGAAGCTGGGATGACCATTCAGATGGGAGTTAGGGAGGTGGTGGTAGGACTTATACACCCTTGCATCAACCAGTCCTTGGATACAAGCTGCTCCTAGGAAGGGAGCATGACATTGGGTGAAGGCAATTCCCAGAGACAGTCAGCTGCTGCCAGGCATACACCCAGCATCTGGGGAAATAAGAGCTTCGGTCCTGAAGGTTGACCTGGTGGCCCAGCATGGCCTCCACACTGTATCACTTTCCTAACCCTCACTGCGCTGCCTGGATCACCTCTAAAGTACTTCCACCCAGATCTGTGGATCACGGTCAGCTTCTGGTGAACCCCTGAACTCAAACAACCTCCCATGAGGCTAAGCAATTTTAAGACAGATATTGTAGTAGTAAATATAATAATTACTAATTATCACAGCAATAACTCACATTTGGAGTATATTTTACAGGTAACAATTCACAATTTCACTTTCTTCATCTCTAAAGTGAGGGTGTTTGACTAGATGACTACTAAGATAGCTTCCGACTCCAATGTTGTAGCATCTCCTTTTCTTCTCAAGCTTCTATCACAACATAGGCTCCTGCCTCTCATTGCTCTGGGGTAGGAAATGTCTGCACAGATTAGCTTCACTCTTTCGTTTGTTCACAAGGCCACCTGTCTGTGAAAGCAGAGCACAGCAAAGAGTGGGGCCCCCACGCAGAGTTCAAGAGGTGAAAATCAGTGGTGCCGCGTCCTCTCTGTTCCAGTGGCTCTTGGGGAGGGGGAGAGTTGCCCTTATGTGTAGGATGAGGGTGACAAACAAAGTGCTCCCACAAATCCCCAGTAACTGGTGGTATTTAGTGGCTAGGGGAAAGGTGAGAAGCACCTCTCGGTGTACAGGAGGCGCTCACCGCAGGAATGAAGATGCCAACAGCTCCCGTAAAGGAAGAGCGTAAAGTCAGCTGTTGAGGGAGGTCGTGTGAGAAGGGGAAGTGGCGAGAGACGGTCCCATCATGGATTTCTACCCATGTGGACTCAGGCTTGGTCTGTTCACATTCAGTTCAGCACAAGTTAGAGGACGCGGTGAAGACTCGGCCCTGGAATTCGCCCCACAAACTTCCCCCACTCCATAATGTGCACAGCTGTGAGTCAGTGTAGCAAGCTGTATTATTTCTTCTAATATTTCTTAAGGCAAAGGAAGAGGTCATCTGTAACGCGGAAGAAGACTTCATTCACTTCTCACTGCTTATTTGTTTTGAGTTTAAAATAACAAAGTACATTAACTGGGTAGAATAGTAAGCGTTGATGGCAAGGGGCAGATATCAGCAAAGTGAATACAGAGAAGCCTCTTTATGCTGCCAGAGACCCGGAGAACCCTTCTCACAGGTTAGCTTAGTGTATGTTTACAGATTTTATCAATCTGTGACAGCTGTTTTAGGGAATATCACCCCTCTAACAACAAATCCCAGCCAGATAAAAGCAGGGGCCGAGATGCAGCTCTAATTATGTACAGAAAGGACAGATTTTTAAGAAAGCCTGAATATAGTTTGGAGAAAGTCAAGTTGCTGAGACAACATTCGCAGTTCCATGATAAAAGGGAAATCTTTTTATTGTCAGTGAAGTTCATGTCTGGAGGGGAATTTTGAGGACCATTAATAGTTACTTGGGTTTAAAATTAATGTACATTTAAAGTGAAGTTTTCAATGTACATTTAGCCAATACATTTTATTCTAATATTTATATAAATATTAATAATCACTTTTATTTGATATTTAAGTTTAACTCCAATTCAACAACTGAAACTCACCTTAAACAATTAGGCTCATTTATGCACTAGATTCAATAAATGTCCTAAAAAATTTTTAGAATAAATATCTTACTGTAATACTTTCCATCTTTTTCTAGGTATTTCAAATGCTTGGCAAGACAAAAGTCACAACTTTAACAAGTCTTCCCGACTACTGAAGAAAAATATTATTGATAATCAAATACATAAAATTATGAATTTTTTCATATTGTTTTCTTACTCTAACTTGCTTTAAATTGATATTCGATAAACTTTTTAGCTTAAAATCACAGATTTGAAATAGTTATACAATTCAAATTGAAGTCATAATTTTCTGAGAGGCCAGATTCTTTTTTACTTCATATATCCATGAGTTTGATTTATTCCATCATCTATAAATGTAATTCTAAACCCTCCTGGCTTTTCAAGTTACTTCCCCAAATAAGGAAAGCTCTTTCACATGGCCAGACACAGTGGTGGAAATAAAGTGGATGGATCCCAGAGACCTTAAGGAGCTGGGGACAGTCGCTCCTGATGAATGATTTAAAGAGGAAAGTGATGGAGGGAGAGGGTCAAAGATGACACTCAAGATAAATTTTGACGGATAATGGTGCCAAAATTTACTGAGAAAGGAAGTATCGGGGCTGGGGGACATGATGTGGGAAGGGTAATAGTATAAATTTTAGGGCTGAAAGATGTCTTAGCAGTTGTCTCAATAACTTCTCTTTTATAGGTGAAGAAACTGAGACTCAAAAATCAAGTGATTTCTTTTTCAGTAAGAAACTTTAAAAAAAAAAAAACACACCTTTTTCAATGTACATAGGTAGAGAGAGCCACACTCTTTTCTCCTAGATTCACTTCCTTTTAGTATTTCTGTCTCACCAATGGACAGGGTGAAGTAGGATTCTGCTAGAAATCGCTCTTGCCTTGCCAGTACTGGGACACTAAAAAACAAAGCAAGTAGAAGAATTGTGCCCAAGATTCGACGCACACCCTGAGATGATCCAAGATGAGGCCTTTCTTTTTAAATTGTGACCATAAGTCAAGCAGCTACGGAGCATGCACAGCTACCAACTGTCACTTGGCCTCTGGGCAGATGCCACACTCCCCCACCAGTTTCCTGGGTTAGCTGTGGGGGTGAGTGCTAGATGTCGAGATCAGATTACGGCTTGTCCCAGGTGACAGAACACAAAGCAGCATTTTTGCTGCTAATGTATGTTGGCTTTAGCACTGCCAAAAGCCAGCCTCAGATTTTGGCCAAGGTTTTCCCAAAGTTACATAAACTTTTCACTTTAAATTGGCTGGATGATGGTAATAGTCGTAGGCTAACCTCGATGTTCCAAATCTGTTCTGGGAAACCCAGGAGTGCAAAGCTGGAGCACATGGACAGTTGAGGAGGTGACACAAGAGTAGGAGACTTCCTCAATTTTAATATTCTTAGGAATTTTAGCTTTTTCTAGGGAAAAAAAAACAAAAACGCCCAGTTCTTATTGTGACAAAAGAGACATAGAGGGACCTTCAAGGTCTCTTTTAGTCGGTAGGGTTTAGAACTGGCCAGGGTGTGTCCAGGAATCACAGGCAGTCATGAAACGTGGGGCCACCCCACCTGTCTGTCACACAGCAGTGCCACAACTAGGGGTGGGCACATCTGCTCGCCTGACCACACCACCAGGTGCCTCCTTCAGTGAAGCAATACACACACATTCAAGAGCCTCTCTAGGTCCTTAGGGGAAAAAACCTCTTCCACTAATCCTATAAGAGTAGTGGGATAATAAAAAGGGGACATGAATAAGAAAGCTTTTTAAAATTATACTTTACCAAGTTGGGAGAAAAACTCCTAAGACTTGAATCCAGGTTAAGATCATGGCGGCACAGTGAATTCTGTTAGCCTGTTTACACCCTCCATCCAACTGAGATGTTCAGATTCCCCCTGGCTTTAGCAACAAGTGTGCCTGCATATGAGGTTACCTTAAGTGGGAGAATGTGGGGAGGTGCTTTCATTTTAGAAAATGATGTGCTGGATATTTCCAAAATGGAATTTTTTAGAATATGTTCCTAGGCAGAGAGTCTATTAAGTTGTAATTAATGACAGAGAACACAACAGTTTACAAAACTAGATGTCAGGCAAAATTTTAAAATGTCCCCTATCATTGTGGACACCATGACTGTCTATCAGGAAAATCAACATGATAAAAATAGAATATGTATGGAATGCTTTCCATAGATATTAGATACCTAGTAAATGGAATACATCCTCTACTGAAAGCGAGAATCATTGTGCCATGCTTTGCTTATCCTCATGTTTCTTTTCAGGCGGTAGGAGGCACAAAGGACAGAACATACAAATAAGGCAAATGAAAAGGCACAATCAGGGGCCGTGATTCAGGCAGGGAGCTGAGTGCACTAACCTGTCATTGGTGCTAAAGTCGTTTAGAAATGTTAATTTGGTTACTGAATAATGGATCTCAGCTTGACGGAACTCTCAGCACTTACTTCACATCTAATTTGAGATAATGCATGAAAGAACATTGAGCAAACACTTCTTTAGCTTGGCACCTGGGAGCTGAGAATGAATTGGTATGTACTGTTGCGCTCAGAACGTTACGTTTGAATCTGTGTCAGGTCTAAGCTGCCATTGGCTTGTAACCACTTTTCTTCCATCTCTCTCTTTGGTCTCTGTGGGAATCCACCTGACGGGTCACATGCTGGCTTTCAGCTCCATCTTCAGTTCTAGGTTTTACTGGATTATGATGTTTGGTGTTTGTTGTTGCCACATTCTACCACTCACCACTGGATGCCAGTAGAGGACTGTAGCTTAAACTCAAAGGGTTGAGTGTGACCACTTCTAGGCAGTGAAATAACATTAGAAATAGAAATGGAATCCTAACTCCCTGAAATTTATAAAATCCCATTTTATTCTTAGTTCCCTAAGAAGAGGGGTAGATATTATTTTCATCTGAAAATTTGGCATCATGAGACTCAGAGAACTTAATTATATTACAGTTAATCACAAACAGAACCAAATTTTGATTCAAGGTCTTCTGACTTCCACATCTTTTTATTCTTCTTAGCCTGATTGCAGACCTAGTTTGGGAGAATTGTGGTGTACCCCTTGGATTTGATGCATATTGTCTTCTTGCAGTGAGGAGGCAGAGAGAAATATAAAAGAAAGAGCTTCTCAGTGTTAGTTGCATATAAATCACCTGGGAGTTTTGTTGAAATGCAGGTTCTGATTTAGATTCTGCAATTCTAACCTGCTCTCAAATGATGCTGATTTTTTTGCTGGTTGAGGGACCATACTTCGAGAGGCAAGACCCCGGGGTCCAGAGTTTGGGCACTGACGGAAAGGAGTCATGGGATCTACCTGTCCACAGTCCCTAGGAGACACTCCTAGGGGTCTCACTCTGAATGGAGAAGGAAGCAGGGAGTTTGTGTCCAGAGTTAATGTCACTTTCCTCACTCCCTGTCTTCAATTTGAACATATTCTTGGACTAGCCACCAGGAGGTGCTGATGAACCTCTTTAAATGAAGCAGAGCCCTGTGAGGTTACTAGAGTATTCCCGAGGTTCTCAGTCTGGCCTCTGTATGGGGGGAGGGGCGGGGGCAGTTGTTCACTAGTGCATGGGAAACAAGAAGGGCCTCTAGACCAGAGGATGTATCTGTGATGGAGCTGGAGCCTCTGCTGAGAGCCCTGCCCAGAAATCAGCAGAAAGAATCAGGTCAAGGAGGCACTGAGAGAAGTGGGCCTCTTCATTGCCTACCTTCGGGGGAGAAAAATGTTAGTCCCATTGTCTACTTAATAGGAAGAGAGGGATAGATCAGGAATTTTTCCTGATGCTCCTAGCTCCATTAAATTTAAGACTATAATAAAATATTTATTTATTTGATCTTCAGATTTCAAATGAAGAGACTGCCATCCAGATCAGAAAAAAAAAAAAAAAATACTTGCAAGTTGATAGAATTAATTGTCTACCATAGGAGTGAGCAATTTTTTCAATAGTGGACCATATGACAAAAATACAGGTGTATAGGCTTCATTAACTTTTATTATAATGAATTGCATTTGGGACAGTCCTCTATTAGACCTGTAAAATAATGAATAAGATTATAATATTTGGAGTCTGCCTACTGGGATTCAAATACCAGAACTGACATTCATTAGCTGTGTGACTCTGGGCTATTTCCTTAACCTCTCTGAACCTTGGTTTTTTCATCTGACCCCTTCTGGATGAGTTTGGTTAATGAGGGGGTAGGGTATAGATAGGAGACTGGAGGGTGAAAGGAAATGGAGGTAGAAGAATTATTTCCTCCGCTCCTTGGCTCACACTCAGTTCTGGTTGTGGCTGATCCCTCAATGGCTATGGTTCCTGTCAGGCAATCTGGCTTCTAAGCTGCAGCTCTCCGAACAACACCATGTTCATATCATCACTTCCTTCCCTCTCTCCTTCAGGCATAGGAGTAGACACCAGTCCCTGGGTGCCTCAACATTTCTTGTTGTTTCCCTTAACCCTGTCCACACCTCTGAAGTAGTTCCCGTACTGCATTCTCTTTAAAATTGCGGCTGAGTGTTCTGTTTCCTAACGGGACCCTAAATTATAAAGCATGTGAGAATTTAATAAATGTTAGTCATCTTAAATTTATGGTGAGAATGGATTCACTATTGATTTGACTTTTTCCAGTAATATAAGCTAGTACCTTAATATCATGACATAATTTAATGGAATTTACCTTGAAGATCTTAATATTATACAATTATATTAAATTTTAATGACAATTGTCAATTGATTCAAATTTGCCAGCATGTTCAGGTGCACAATTGTACAAACATGTGGTTAGGTTCTACTCTCTCGTGGTCAGATGTTCTAAGTAATGTGGTTAAAAAAATGTTGTTTTGTAAATATTACAAACAAATTATATATACACTGTACAAGATGTTCTTCATTTTGCATAAGAGTTGCTTACTACATATCTGGGATGCTATGTGGGAGACAAAGAAATAAAAGTCTGACTCACTCTCTCCAAGAAGTTTGCAATCTAGTTAGAGAAGTAGGACAAACATGCGAAAAGTTTTTTCTTGTAGTGTCTTAAATGATAATTCATGAGACAGTTACAAGGCATTCATTCATTCATTCATACATACATTTATTCAACAAATATTTGTTGAATGCCTGCTATGTGCCAGGCCATAACTGATGCTAAGGATACAAAGATAAACAAAACCACAGTTCTTAATCTCATGGAATTTATAGCCTAATGGGGACACATATATTTGTCACATGGTCACACTAACAAGTATATTATTAGTAACTAAGATAATTGTTCTCAAGGAACAGAGACAGTTACATGAGAGGATACCGCAAAAAGATCTGGCGTAGGCTAGACAAATGTGGAAGGCTTTCCTGAGGAAGTGACCCTTGAGCTTGGAAATGAGGCAGGAGTGACATCATTTGATTTACACTTTGTAAGGGTCACCTTAGTTAGCTGCATTATGGAGGGATATCAGAGAGAATGAGGGAGACAGACAACTTTAAGCTATTTAATTAGGCCAGTAAGAATTGATGGCATCTTGGTGTAGGGTGGCAGTGAAGACGGAGTGTGGATGGATTAGGGGGATATTTAGGGAAGTGGGTCAGTATTTTGCTATGGAAAGAATACAGAGCTGGCAGTGATAGAAAAACTGTTTTGAAATGAGTCCTGGTCTCCCATCTTGCACAATTAGTCAAGTTGTGGAGCTTGCACTGAGGTAGGTAATGCTGGAACTGGACCAGGTGGGAACTGGATCATAAATTTTGGTCCTTGATATTGAGTTTGAAGCACCTTTGCCAAATCCAAAGTGGAGAAATAGCAGAGTCATTTGGGTGGAATGGAATGGAGTTCAGAGAACTGGGGATGAAAAGGTGGGAGTCATCATTGTCTACATAGTAATGAAAGCTGTGGTCTGGAATGATATTTTTTGGGAAGAAAGTATATCATGATAAAAGAAATGCCAAATCGCCTTCTATCACACAAGTAGAGAGGGAAAGGTGAGCCTGAAAGTTAAGCTGAGAAGGAGTGGCCAGAAAGGTAAAAGGAAACCCAGGAGAAGTGTGTTATTCTGAGTGCCAAGGGGTGAGACTAACTGTGCAGTAGTCCTCCTTTCCTGCAAAATACTATTGAGTGCCATAGGATGAGCATGAAACACTGATCATTATACTTGGCAACTGTGGCAGGTTTATTATTGTTCCCAATACTTTATTTCTCTCTGTACTCATGCCCTTTGCCATGTAGTTATGCAGTTCCACTAGGGGTGAAATAAACTTCCTGCCCCATTGATATTGGGCATGGCTGTATGACTTGCTTTGGCCAATGAAATGTGAGGGGAAGTAGTAGGTTGAAAATTCCAAGCCTAGACCATAACAGGCATAGCATGTTTCTGCCCCCCTCTCTTCTGGATCTGCCATCACCGTGAGAAGAATATGCCCTTTAATAATATCTGATCCCTGCTCCCAAGTGAGAGATACATGGAGTAAACCTGACAAAAACAAATGACATGAATTAATCCCAAACTCACCCTTGTCAGTTTGCAGACACATTATGAAGAAATAAATGCTTTTGTTGTAAGCCACTGAGTTACATAGCACTGTTGTGGAAATAGCTGACTGATATTGCTGTGGTCATTTGGTGGCCTTATTGACAGTTGTTTGGGAACAGTAATATAGTAGAATCCTTATTTATTTGGAAGGTGCTGCAGAGTGAGAGAGCCCTGGGGAAATAACATTAAGCATAGACAACTCAAGAGGTTTGGCTGTGATGGAGGGGAAAAAAAGGGAGACAATAGCCACCAGAAGGGGACAAGGAAGAGGCTGCTTTTCTTTTCTTTTCTTTTCTTTCTTTTTTTTTTTTTTTTTTTTTGAGATGGGAGAAAGTAGAATATGTTTAAATGGTAGGAAAATAAAACTAATTGAGAGGAAGTGGTTGATTACAGAGAACAAAAGAAGAGTTGACAGTGTGTCTTGTGAGATAGTAAGAGGGGATGAGATTTAAGGCCAGGTAGAGGGATTGGTCTTAGAGGAATGAGGAGAAGGCGTACCAAGTTTAATGTAGCCAAAGAGAATTGTTAAGAATGGGAGGAGATTTGGGTAGACTTATACATTTGGTGGGGAGAATTTGAGGGTGTCCTATCTAATTGCTTTAAGTGATTCACTGCTTTTCTTTGAAGGACGAAGCAATGTTGTCCAATCAAAGTTAGGCTAGAAGCCACATCTGACCACTTCCTAAATGATATGAATGATAAATAAAGAACATATGTGCTTGTATTGCTCCTGCAGATGAATGTTCTTCAAAGGCTATAGCTCATGGTTTGGCTTTGGGGAACTGCAAGATCTGAATGTGGACAACTACAAACATTGCTGAGAGAAATTAGAGAAGTCTTGTATAAATGGACAGATATATTGTATTCATGACTGGAAGACTCAGTATTATTAAGATGTCAATTCTTCTCAAATAGATCCATACATTCAACACAATCCCAATCAAAATCATTTTTGAGAGAGTAGAAATTGATACAGTGATTCAAAAATTCATATGGAAAAGCAAAGGACTTAGGTACAAAACAATTTTGAGAAAGAACAAAGTTAGAGGACCCCTGCTAAATTTTAAGACTTACTGTTAAGCTACACTAATCAAAGTGGTGTGGTATTGGCATGAGGATAGACATATAGAAGATCAATGAAATAGAATAGGAGTCCAGAAGTCTACCCATACATATATGGTCAATTTCTTTTGATAAGTTTGCCAATGTAACTCAATGGAGAAAGGCTTTCATGTAACATAAGCTTTTAACGTAGATGTATGGATCTCAAATAAGCCCATTAAAAACTGCTCAACATCATTAGCCATTTTAGTTAATATAAATTTAAGATAAGAGATTAAATACCTACTTAAATGTCTAAAGTTTAAAAGATTGACATTACCAAGTGCTAGTAAAGACATGAAGCAACTGGAATTCTCATATATTGCTGGTGGGAATGCAAAATAGTATAGCTACTTGGAAGGCAGTTTAGCAGTGTCTTATAAAGTTAAATATACAACTTCTGTATGACCGAGTAATCTCATTTCTAGGTATTTACTCGAGAGAAATAAAAATCATATGTCCCCCAAACATATGTGTGTGAATATTAACCACAGTTTTATTCATAATAGCCCAAAACTGTAAACAGCTCAAATGTCCATCAACTGGTGAATGAATAAACAAATTACGGTGTATCCATAAAATGGAATAGTAGTCAACAACAACAAAAAATAAGTCACTGACACATTCAACAACATGATGAATCTCAAAAACATTACGCAAAGTAGCCAGACAAAAGGCTGCACATTGTACGATTCTATTTATATGACATTCTGGAAAAAGCAAAATTTTAAGGACAAAACCAAGGTTGGGCTATAATGGATTGAATATTTTGTCTCTCCCCCAAATTCATATGTTGAAACTCTACTCTCCAATGCCTGATAGTGTTAGGAGGTAGGGCCTTTGGGAGGTAATTAGCATTCGATGAGGTCATAAAGGTGGAGCCCTCAGGAACAGATTAGTGCTTTTATAGGCGTCACCAGAGCCCTGGCCATTGCGACTTGGGTTGTGGGCTCAATTCCTGGTTGAGGGCATACAGGAGGCACCAGATCAATGTCTTGGTGTCTCCCTCTCACATTAATGTTTCTCTCTCCCTAGCCCTCTCTCTAAAAATCAATAAACTATTCTTAAAAACAAACAAAAGAGTCACCAGAGACAGAGCTTACTTCCCTTCTCTGCTCTCTTCTGTGAGAAGACACAGTGAGGAGTCAGCAGTCTGCAACCCAGTAAAAGGCTCTCACCAGAACCCAATCATGATGGCACCCCAATCTTAGACTTCTAGCCCCCAGACTGTGAGAAATAGATTTGTTATTTATAAGTCACCCAGTCTATGGTATTTTGTTATAGAAGCCCAAACTGACTGAGATGGGACCTGTGCAAACTAACTCCTTGAACTGAACACTCAAAGAGGGTGAGTTTTACTGTGTATAAATGATAATGTAATTAACCCAATATTTTAAAAAAGAAAGTTTCCTAGATGACTCTAATGTACTGTGAGGGTTGGAGCCCTTGTCCTAGAACAATGCTTTTCAAACATTAGTGGCATCATAATCACCTGGAGGGTTTGTGAAAGTCTTTTTTTCTCAAGTGTTTACTGACACCAACCAATTCTTCAGTCCCCTGATACTAACTGGGTGTCCAACAGTTCTGATACTAGTTAGCCCACAGGTTAAGGTCTCAGTCCCACAAGACTGCCCCCACTTCAGAGCAACAAATGGGATGCTCAGACTATCCACTATATCCAACTGACTATAAATTTGGAGGTTCCCATGACCACCACCCCCCGCCCAGGGTTGATAATTCACTGGAATAACTCACAGAGCTCAGGAAAGTTCTTTACTTATTATTACTGGTTTATTATAAAGAATACAACTCAGGAACAGCCAAATGCAAGAGATGTATAGGGCAAGGTGTGGGGGAGGGGAGCACACTGTTTCCATGCCCTCTTCGGGTGCACCCTCCCAGCACCTCAATGTGTTCACCAACCCAGAAGCTCTCCAAACACTGTTGTATAGGAATTTTTAAAGGAGAACCCATGATGTGGGCATGATTGACTAAATCATTGGACATTTGTGACTGAACTGCAGCCCCTCTCCCCTCTGTGGAGGTTCAGGGGTGGGGCTGAAAATGGCTGGTTCCTCTGGAAACCAGCCCCCATCCTGAAGCTGTCTAGGGGTATGCCAACAGTCACCTCACTGGCATAAACTCAGGAATGGTTGAAAGGGGCTCATTGAGAATAGCAAAAAACACCCCTACTAGTTAGGAAATTCAAGAGTTTTTGGAGCTCTATGCCTCGAACCAGGGACAAAGATAAAATATATTTTTTTTATTATACCATACTTTGTTAAACACAGATTGCTGGGCCCAACCCCCGAGTTTCTGACTCAGTAGGTCTGGGGAGGGGCTTGAGAACATGTACTTTAACAAGTTTCCAGATGCTGCTGGTGGCACTCATGAAGAATGCCCCTCTGTCCTTGAGGGTCACAAAATGGTGTAATTTACCTTTCAATTGTTACCCTTCTGACTCATAGACTTCCTTTCTTTCTCAATTTCACCAAGTTTTCTGTAGACTAGCACATTTATTCAGTTCAAAAGTACTACCAAACTTTACTTCAGAGCAAGAAAGCCCTGGGATATATACCAGTCCTTACACAGCACATCTCCCTGAGAGGCAAGGATTGTAGAAAGGAAGGCGATGGGGAAGAAAACCACATCCTGTTTTGGTTTTCCCTTTGATTCTATTTCACTTGGGATTTTAATTCACTTGCATATGTATGAATGTATGTAGCCACGCACTTTCTAAATCTGCCTTACTGTTTCACCGTTCTCCCTGTCTAGACCCCACCCGCTCAGAACACCTAAGATCATTTTCCCTCAGACACTCCATTAACTGGCTCAATAAGTTATCCTGCATCTAATTGTGGATTAAGATCCCTGTTCTAAATCAAGCTGAATGCCCCCAAATCTACTGTGACTTTTGAGGAATGGGTGCTGTGTGGCAGCAAAGCCAGTGAAGGGGTCCTGGCTGGCCGTGTTTCTCCCTCCACGCCGCCCTCTCGGTGGTCCGGCGCCCTGGGGATTGGCCTGCGCTCCGTGGATGTCTCCACTCAGGGGAAACGGAGTGTTCTGGAGCCCCCACTCCTCTCCCGGCTTTGATGGGCCATGAAAAGGAGGGTGGGCCAAGGGGCAGAGGTAAGAAACATTTTTAGGGATGAGAAAAATGTAGGCAGAGTAGTATTATGATTAAGAGCATTCGCTTAGGAGTCGGGTGACCCTGGGTTTGAATTTTGGTTTAGCTGTGTGATTTGGAGCCAGTGAAGGTCTGTTTGCCTCCATTTCTGCATCTGTGAAATGGAGCTGATGACAGCTATCCCATTCAGAATGTAGTGGTTACAAAGCTAGATTCTGATGCCAGACTGCTTGGGTTCAGATTTTTGCTTGCTGTTGAGTAGCTAGCTGTAAGGCCTTGAGTAAGTTACTTAATCTCTCTGTTTCAGCTTCTACATCGTAAAACCATGGTGATAACAGTACTTCATACGAAACGGTAACATTTCTTATTTGAGGCTCCTGAATATTTGTCTAGCTACATTTCTCCAAGAAGGCAAAAATCAAACTAAAGAATGAAATGATTCATGATCCCTAAATATTGAAGTTGGAAGAATGCTAGAATGCAGGGTTTTGGTGACATTTTACAACCCCTTTATGTGTATGCATGTCTGTAATAAACGTTGAATTGTAGACAACAGAAAATGTAGTACAGGGTGGGCAAAAGTAGGTTTACAGTTGTGAGAACGCGAAACACAAGAGTTTATTCTTGTATTATTATTTATTGTAATATTCTCCATACACACAACTGTAAACACCTTTCTGCTCCATCCTGTAGTTACAGGTGCTTTTTACTCTCTTCCTCCAAAATTATTTAAATAAAAAGAGAAAAATGAAAGAGGGAGCCAGATATAACTTGGAACCTGGGTGTGCTGCAAGAGAATCCCCCACCCCAAAAACAGTGGGGACAGGCAGGGGGACAAGCCGGGCAGAACTCAGCACAGTGGTGTGAGAGCTGGGCTGGAACCAAGAGAGGAAGGGGGCGGAAGTTTAAGAATCAGCCACTTCTGTTTGTTAAACCTAGTGCAAAACTTTTCCAAATGAAACAATGGAGACTCTAAGGATCAATATCATGAGATAGTGAAAATGGGTGTTAGTAGGAGACTGGAAATTTCTGGAGGAAATCACTTTGAGTATACCAAGAAAAAGAGGCTCTTGTAGTCAAGCATTGCCCCACTGTGTTAATATCAGGAATAACTTCACTCACCCTTTACCTTGGAATTTAGATGATCTCTAAGAGGTAAGAGGCATGTAAATAAAAAGAAACATGATGAAATTCTACTTTTCATGATGATGACTCAGAGACTGTCTAAATTTGAGGAAATGTTCCATTAAGAATGAATTGCTTATAATTAAGTAAAATATTTGCACAAGTTTATTGAATAGCATTAGACTAATAAGAAGCATTATAGAATTGGATACCAGAAACCAACACCAACAAGTCTGTGCAAGAGATGTGAATAAAAGTTTGTCAAAGCAAACATAGAAAAGAATACATCTGAACATCACCCTTTAAATGCCTTTCCTGAATATTCTATGAGTTTAAGTCTGGGGATCTTTGAATGTTATTAGTTTTTATCTGTGACAATAATCCTTATAAGGGAATTCTTTAAAAGGAGAAAAAAGACCCTATTCCTCTTCATAGTGAATTTTGAATGGAAGATGTCTACTATGTGGACCATCTGGCTGTCAGGCTGAAGCTTCGTGGGTTTCCCAGGCAGCTTTTTCACTCTGTTATGGAAGCCTGTTTCTCTTCAGGTGTAAAATGATGGAAATGCTCTCCATCATTTTCTTCTTAATTCAAGCCAGATGTTCAGATTTGAGGTTTAAATTCTCATTCCTTTATTTGTCTAGGAAAATTTAGCATTAAACAATAGGTATATTATCAAAAGAAACTTACATGGAACTTTCCTCCCTGATGAATAAGAATGCAAACTCCAAGTATGTAGGGTACTTTATTTGAAAAAAGTCCAAGTCTGCCCTATCAGCCTCTGAAGGGTGGTTTTTACTTGTATTTTCATGCTTGCTTGTATGGAGAAGCTCTTTTTTATATTTTTTAAAAACGATTCATCTGACCATAAAACTAAACCCAGAGCAGGAATTAAGAAATGCAGGTGTCCATGCTGGGGTATTGGCATCAGACCTTCTGTATCCTAATTCGAACCGGTGAATCTAAAGGTTTAATATTTCTGTGAAACAAAAACATAAACAAGACAGTCATGTTTAGAGAAAGACCTGAAACCATGGCTTTCCCCTGGAGAGATCAAGCAAGGAGTATTGTGGATACTGGCTTCCAGTGTAGTTTACTGCGCTGCCAGAACGAATCCCCCAACCCTATCTGATAAGTAAGAATAATGAAGAATTGACTCTTGTCTCAGGAACATCTCATAAGTTGAAAATGGCACCCATTTTGACTGTGCAGGAAAGGGAAACCCTTCAGTGCAAATTAGAATCTGAAAACCCTTTGTACGCCTGACTTACTTCATTAAACCTTTCAACAGCTGTTGTGTCCGCTTGGAGTCGGGATTCAAGCATAGAACTGACTTAGTCTTCAACTGGACTCTGGGAGAAAATAAACAGAAATAGCAATAAAACAGTGTTACATTTTAGTCAATCCTGCACTCAAGGATATAAAAATAATTATTCCCAGAGGAAGCAAAGTTGGAGGTAGGCAGTTTGGGATCTGGAGTAGGTGTCTTGTAACCTGAGGTCTGAGGAATAAGAACACCATTTGAGGACACGTATGTGTGAGTTGGTGAAACTGACGACAAAGGTGACAGAATCTCACAAGTCAGAGGTTCAAGTTTTGTTGAGAACTTTTATATGAGTTGGAGACAGACCAAATAGCCGACTGCACAGTTGGGTCCCTTCTAAAGCCGTATCACAATATCTTTTCAATGTTTTTGACCATTGAGCTTGGGAGAACAAAACCATACAACACACTCCCTTGAGGATTTTTTATTAAAAAAAAATAATTCAATGAAGTCAGTGTGGGAGAAGTTACAGTGCTGAGGGCTCTGAGTGACATCTGCAATTTTTGGTTGAACTACCAGCTAGTGAGGCTTTCAGCGCTCTAAGAAATTACCCAATAACAAAAGCGGTGACAATAACGAATAGCTGATATTGAGCAAGCACTGACAATGTGCCGGGCTTTATGCTCAGCAGGTAACATGAAGTATCTCAATTAATCTAACAAAAATCCTCTGCTAGAGGAACAATTATTTTCTCACCTTCAGATGAGGAACTTGAAGCTTAGTGAGTTTATTATATAACTTTTCCAAGACTGCACCATAAATACATGATTCAAATGAAGGTTATCTGACTCCGAACCCACAGTTGTCGCCACAGCTTTCTATGGGCAAAATCTGAATAGCCACCAAGTGGCAGACATGGTGTTGCATGTTTTACCCGCAGTGGAAGAAGTGAGGTCTTCCAGGTGACAGCAAATTGGGGAAATCTACTCTGCATTGGTGTGACCTCAAACAAAACACAGTTTCTTGATGTGTTATTTATCTTAGCTCTAAAGCGACGAATAGCAAGGATCCATCCGTGTAGCTTTGAACTCTAACCTTGTTAAGTGAATCATGAGGTCAGAGTTCATAGAATGGTTAATTCTTAGGTAGAGGCTTCCAGTTTGCTTTCTAAGTTCCTGATGGAAAAACAGATTTCTGATCATCTGGGCTCACAATATTTTGACCCCTGACTGGTATGAGTTTCTCATAATAATTTGTATCTTTTGTTTCTATGCCTGGTTATAATTTAGTAATGCAGAATTTGGTGAGAAGATACAAACTTAAATTTTTGTCACTTCAGAACAATTGACGTTAAGGCGGAGAACATCATGGTGCATTACTTTCCCTGGTTGAGAGGTGAGAGCCTTGACTATGGCGGAGGAAATGCAATGAGAAGAAAGAGGTCTCAGTGTTCTACACAACCAGAGGAGCTTCTTCCAAACGGGTCCTGGCTAGACTTCTCAGCTCTGAGTCTAGGACAATAGTTGTGGTTTAGTTAAAACTTTCACTGGCAAAGACCTTAGTGAAAGTATAATGCCTTTTTAATGAAAGTTTTCATACACACTTTTGATATTATGCATTTCTTTTTTATAAATTGAATACATTAGCCTGAGGCCCAAAGCATTGATATCAAAATGAGACAAACAAATTTGGTGGATTTGAGAAGGAGCTTGGGAACGGGAAAATGTGATTAGGGTCCCGGCTCTGTCCCTTTGGAATGATGTGCCTAGGGCAGTCAGTTAACCTCCCTAACACTCAATTTCTGCATCTGCAAAGGAATGATAACAGACATACCTTAATAGGGCTAAGGAATAAAATGAGTGAATATATGTCAAGTACTTAGTTCAGGGCCACTGCATGATAAGCACTGAGAACAAATATTACTGTTCTCATTATTAGTTTGAGAGCTATTAGTGACCCTCAAAGTTAATCACTTTGAGATTCTTGAGTGAGAAAACTATATGGCCTGCCATTTACGACAGCATGGATAGATCCATAGTGTGTTATGCTAAGTAAAATAAGTCAGAGAAAGGTGAATACCATATGATTTCACTTATATGTGAAATCTGAAAAACAAATGAACAAAAAAAAAAACCCTGAACAAACAAAACAGAAACACACTCATAGATACAGAGAACAAACTGATGGTTGCCAGAAGGGAGGGAGGTTGGGGGTGGGGGATTAAGTGAAAAAGGTGAAGGGATTAAGAAGTACACATTGGCAGTTACAAAATAGTCATGGGAATGTAGTCAATAATATTGTAATAACTATACTTGGTCTCAGATGGGTAACTAGACTTATCAGGGGGATCAGCTCGTAAATTATATAAGTGTCTAACCATTATGCTGTACACCTGAAAGTAATATAATATCGAATGACAACTGTAATTGAAGAATAAAAAATATTTTTAAATACTATGTAGCAAGATATGATCTGATTTTCACTGGGAGAGAGGAAACACATATAATTTTTCTTGCAACTTACATGATTTCCATGTTTGGGCAGCCGTTCCCAGGGGGAAAGAGGTCAATGGATAAAACCGCATTGCGTTTGCCCCAGGATGAAACTGTTTTGGTGCATTGACACTTCAAGTTTGTGTTATAAGCCTCCAGAACACCTGTAACACAGAAGCAATTACTTTAATACCTTTGATATATAATTCATAACTAGCACTTAACTACTCATGGTTCATACAGTGCGCTTGAGGACTTAAAAATGTTGGTGCTTCCACCCATGTTCCTTTAGTGTGTGTATTTCTGCTTGTCTTGACTTATTTGCAAACATGTCCTACCAAAATCTAAAAAACAAAATTAGCTTTTTAAAAACACAACATCTATTGAAGTTTGTGATAGAATTATATTGGCACTCGAGTCATTGTCCAAATAATAAAATTTGAGAAGCACCAGAATAGGGACTTACAGCTCAGTTATAATTAATGCAGTAGAATATCAACTGATCTTCACTCCTAACACAGAAGTTGAGGACAAGAACTCATCACAGAGTCCCTGAAGTAATAACAAGCTGTAACAGTTCTCCCTCTTATCACACCAAACGCCACCCCCCACTTGTCAATCTCTGTGGAAATATTACAGAAGATATTTTTTGTTTCTGTTTAATACGTTGGTCCTCCGTCTCAGTTGCAAATCATTACCAAATAAAAGCCATTAATAAAAATTCAAGACTGTTTTTATCCAACAACCAGTTATTAGTACTAGACAAGTACTATGGGTGGCCCACCTCTGGTATTTTAATGAACTCTTCCTTCTTCCATCCCAGTGCCCACCACCGTGCTTGGCATGTATTTGCAAATATAGGAGACCAAGCTCTCAAAGTGTTCACAGTTTAGTGGAAGAAACAAATGAGCAAAAACTAAAATACCACAGAATGCTGTATTTCACCCATGGTCCAAACTGCATAATGGGAACGGAGGGCGTTGCCAGGAGCAATGGGAAAGCCTCATGGAGGAGGAAAGAGATGAAAGCTTTGAAGAATGAAAATAACTTATGAAGCAACTAACTGGAAAAAATTTTTCCTGCATTTTAAGAACAAAAATTTGTCCTCTAAACCTGAGCCAAGTGTATCATTCTGCACATGCATCTAATTCCTTCAGTGTATGAAAACTTACCACTTCAGCTAGTTATTTATCTATTTACACAAAGACCGCCTTCCCATTTAGACTTGGAAATCTGCTTCTTTGCAGAAAGCTGGTACTTAATTACTCCTGTTGCACTTTTAGTGGTTCATGTCAGTGCTAACCATACAAAATTGCTTCAGACGTTCCCTGCAGGAGACCAACCCACTAAGGTCAATAATCTTTAAATCCTGTAAAGGGTTTGGTCAGAAGGGGTAGCACTGACAGGCCGACCAAAGAAGAGATACATGGGAAGAGTTAGTGATAGCAGAGCTGAACCTGAAAAAGGCTAGGAATAGACAAACCAAGTATAAGCCACATGGACATTGGACATCCCATATCCCTCCCTCTATAGCTAATAATCGTAACAACATAAATGCTTCCAAGAGTTGAATTCTTAAGCACCTTGCTTTTAGAAACCTAGGAGCAGTGAGCAGCTTTTTCCTCCTGAAGTCATATTTCCCCCCATTTCTAATTGAAAAAAAAAATTGAAATAGCTGAAGACCATTTCTGTTCAAAAGACAATGACAATATAAGTGAAAAGTTCTCACCATGGACTGGAGAGAGGCTGCTGACCAGCAGCACGAGAAGCAGACACCCGGGGAAGAACCTCATTCTGCCTGAAGGTGGAGTTCAGACTTCAGCTCTGAGTCTAAACTGTGGGTTCTCAGCACAGACTCCTATTTATTTACACCAGAGAGGGCCCTCCCCCTGCCTTTGTCTCCAGTAGGTCAGCTGCATCATCAGTTTTAAAAACCCCCAAATATTGCTGAGATTGCTTTTTGTAACTTCTCTTGCAAATTGTATGAACTTGCTTCAAAGCACTATTAGTATAATAAAATGTCTCTTGAAAATGTAGACGGTAGGTGGCAAGGATGCTGCAGGAATCTGGGGTGGGGAGAGGGAAAGGACCGCAGTGGGCAGGCTCCACGGCACTCTCTCTAGGGTCGCTGTCAGCGACTGCGCCGAGGGCTGCTCTCAGTGAAGGTCTGCAGACTTTCTCAAAAGCATTTGAATATATGCTCCATGAAATTAGGGACTCTGTCAGGCACATCATTGTGTCCCCAGCACCTGCAAGAGAGTCTAGGCTTTGGGAGGTAGCCTGTGAATGTTTGCAGATCTAATGAATGTCTCCTAATGTGCAGATCCCTATGCTGACTAGGTTACTGTTTTTCTACCAGACTTTCCTACCTCTTATTTTACTATCTGCAATATAGGATTACTAATACCATCTAACTGCCATGGAAATTCTAGGGGCAAGTATGTGTCCCTTCACTGGTGTGCTGGTGTCTTGATGAAGGGAAGGAGGCAATGGCTTTGAGGAATTAAATCTTTCTGGCTCTGGGATACATTTATTGAGCTTAAGAACCTGGAAGGTGTCATTAGAATTTCATCAGATGCTGAACCCATATTGCAGTTTGTTTAACAAAGCATATGTGCAATTTGGTTTTTATCTGGCCAAACAACCCACTGCCTTAACTCATTTGTTAGGAGCTCTCTGATTTAAAAAAAAGAAAAGAAAAGTATGTGGACAATGGCTGGTGTGCCCTAGAGTACCGCTGGGCTGCCCTGGGAGCATACAAGTGTGCATGTATGAAACCAGACCTACTGAGCCACTGAAAAATCAGAGGCTTGGTCTTCCTGATGTGGCTTTCTCAACAATTTGACTTTTGCTACTCAATTAGCATTGTGGATGTTTGGCGTCCTAGGTGTTCCAGTTGTTACACAGGGGTTGTGGTAATATCATACAACCTTCTTACAGCAAACCATTCTCAGGTTGGCCTGAATGACTCCAGGGACAGGGAACTCATCAGTGTTCAGGCAGCCCATTCTAGTGTGTGTGTGTGTGTGTGTGTGTGTGTGTGTGTGTGTGTGTGTGTGTGTATGCAAGCTGCTTTCCTAATAGTTCAGTCACTTTGTCCTAATTAACCCCTTATCACCGTATGAAAACAACTCTAAATGTTCTTTCATGTGATAGCACTCCAAATATTTGAAGACATGGTATGTCAGTTGGGTCCCACAGGAAGCAGATGCTGAGACTGGATGGTGGAGTAATGAAAGTTTTTGTTTTGTTTCATTTTTCAGATTAACTTTTGTAATACATAAAAGAGAGGAGGAGGCAGGAGTGGGCAAGAAGAGCCTCAGATTGCAATGCTGATCTGATAAAGTTTCTGAGAACTCAGTGAGGAACTCCTGAGCAGCCTGGGTGTTAGGGGAGCCCCACAATGGGTAGAGGTTTCCAGTTTCTACTACCTCTGCCATGCTCAGCCACTGGCGGGGGCCTCTCAGAAACGTCATGGTCTCTGTAGAACTGCAAAGCAGATTCTGAGGGTGTTAACAGCTGGAGGCTGTCAGCTAACTGTACAGCTGGCCAGCAAGCTATTTCTTTAAGGGAGAACTGAGCAGTGAACCTCTGTGGTTGTCACGCAGGGTTATAAACTAGAGGTTAAGAGCACAAACCATGAGGTCACCCGGTCAATGACTTTGGACAGGTCACTTAATTTATCTGTGCCTAATATTTACCAGTTTTCACATGGGAATAATACTAATTTTAGAGGACTGTTAAGAGAAGAACATTATTTAGTATATGTACAGTTCTCAGCAGAGTGCCTAGCATACAGAATGAATTAAATAGATGCTTGTATGTCCGTCTATCCATCCATCCACCCATCCATCCATCCATCCATCCATCCATCCATCCATCCATCCATCCATCCATCCATTATCGATGTCTTACTAACTTCCACTCTAAAACCCACAAGTACATACTTCAAACGTAAATATCTCTGTCTTTTAACTTATAAAACAATGTGAAGCTCTCTCGCCATCTTTTTTTCATCACTTATCTTCAAAAAGATAAACTACCATTTGATTTATCTTTTTGAAACCTGTTTATCTTTGTCATTGTTTCTCCTAGGTCACAAATGCCATTTCTTCTGCCCTCCCATAACTTCTCTGACTCATAGACACACACACACACACACACACACACACACACACACACACTGGCATGGACATACATCTGAGTACCATATTATCCCCAGAATGGCTTTGCCAATACGAAGTAGAGTAAGCCATTACCTTTTTTGCCTTAGGCACTACTGTTCTATTAATGCTTTCCCAGACTGAATAACAGTATTCTGATCACTTATACTGAATTGGCAGGCAGCAAAAATTTTGTTTCTTTTGAAAATGATTGATTTCTAACTATGTCTCTTGCATTTTGCTCTTTTGCAATTTGATCTTGGGATCCAAGTGTAGGAGTTTTACATTTACCTCTATTATACATACTATATATCTTCTTGGTAGAGCAAAAATGAATGATGCTGACAATAACAGGAAGAGCATAGGGACAAAGTTACCTGAAAAATCTACCAAATTCCACAATGACTCTTGTTGATATAGGACTGCTGGGTTAAGGAGCAAATTTCAGAGCAATCTAAAATCGATTTTTGTCCTTTTAATGCCCAGAGCTCTGGATTGAGCTTGTACTGACCAAAGAACATTTATACCTACCTGCTCCAAGATGGGATTGGAGGTTGCACAGCTCTCTGGTAGCCAGATGATTCTAGAAATTTCAAGTATGACTCCACAATTTCATTTACATCAGGGGTATAAATTTCAAAAGTTTGGGAGGCAAGAAGAAAAATATTTTGTACCAATAGATTTAGGGCCCAAATGGAAAAATTTTATTTTATTTTTAAAATATGTTTTCATTGATTTTTTTAGAGAGAGAGGAAGGGAGAGAGAGATAGAAAAATCAATGTGAGAGAGATACATCGATCTGCTGCCTTCTGCACGCCCCCCACTGGGGATCAAGCCTGCAACCTGGGCATGTGCCCTGACCGGGAATTTTCTGGGAACTTTCCGTCCATGGGACAGCACTCAATCCACTGAGCCACAATGGCCAGGTCCAAATGGAAACATTTTATTTCTGAAAGAGCTTTTATAGATACTTTTGTTTGCAAACATATAAATATATAAATTGATTTTGTCAAACCTGATTTTTATGACCAGATATATAAACTTAGGGAAAATGAGAAAATTATAGGGAGGGCTTTTCTCCTGATTTTGGGATCAAACCAGACTTTCTTTTCAGACCCAAGAAAAACTGAGCAGTTTTGAGGACCTTAGTACTCAAAATGTGGTCCATGCAGTAGTACAACCTGCTTTCCCTGAGAGCTTGTTAAAAATGCAGTATCTTAGGTCCTGCATTTTAATAGAATTCCAAGGTAATTTGAATGCACCTTAAAGTCTGGGAAGCCCTACCCTAGCATAGCTTGAGCCACATGTATATTCAAACTGAATTCAGAGAAATGTTTGCACAAGTCATCTCAGAGTATGACGCAGATTCCTTAGTGAAAGCGGACAGGACGAATGAGCTCACTGACAGCTAAATGCAGTAACAACAACAAGGGAAATTCTCTCTCAA
The DNA here is from genome assembly GCA_030848825.1 of Tadarida brasiliensis. Lineage (NCBI taxonomy): Eukaryota > Metazoa > Chordata > Mammalia > Chiroptera > Molossidae > Tadarida > Tadarida brasiliensis. Next base: position 54,523,720 of record CM061257.1, on the reverse strand, counting down.
GATGTCCAAGAGTGAAATGTCACTATAATAGAGGGGAGGTATAACTGCTCAAAGCATCTACCAATCTAGCTAGCCAATAGACATTGAACAGAGGGCCCACTGTAGAGTTTAAAATGACTAACAGACTGATGAACCTCAGAGGGAAGGGGAGAGAGGGGGCGGGAAGAGATAAATTGAAGAAGTTATATGCATATATGCATAACCCATGGACACAGACAATAGTGCGATGAAGGCAGGGGGGCTCAATGAGGGGGATAAGGGGGGAGCATCTATAATACTTTCAATAGTAAAGATAAATTTTAAAAATATAATAAAATGACTAAAGGGATAAAATTCTTATAATTTTAAGTAGTCTGTAATAAAATAAGACACATAACAAATGCCACTGACCAAATTGAGAACATTTTTTGTTGTTGTTGTTCAGATAGAGTGGGAGGGAGAGAGAGGAAGAGAGAGAGAAACATTGATGTGAAAGTGACACATCAAGTGGCTGCCACCCGCACGACCAACCAGGGCTGGGGACAAACTGCAACCAAAGTACATGCCCTTAGCGGGAACCGAACCCGGGTCTCTCTGGACCGTAGGCCGATGCTCTAACCGCTGAGCCAAACCAGCCAGGGCAAATTGAGAACATTTTTAAAATTTCATTTGCAAAGCAACTCAACTAGAAAACAGAAACTTATTCTATTCTGTTAACAAATGTTTTCACTTGCTGAAAATCTGACATCTATTTGCTTCCACATACCTTTTAGCACGACAGGAGAGTACTGTAACCTGGCAGGTAAGAGTTCAGGTTCGGAAATCAGACTATCTGGGGTTTATTCCCACTCCAACACTCACTTGCCTTGTTATGTCCCCACGGCTCAGTTCCTCCTGCACCAGCAGGACTTCTACTGGTAATGGATCCTTAGAGAGTTGTGCAGGGAACGTAACAGTGCCAGGAGAGGGTTCTGCTCAGTGTTTGGGAAGATGGAAAATACTCAATAAATGTTAGATTTTTTTACTTTTGTAACAACACAATAACTTATTATTTTTATTGTTTTTTTATTTTATTGTGTTAAGAACACTTAACATGAGACCTACCCTCTTAAATTTTTAAGTGTACACTACAGTATTGTTGATGATAGGTACAGTGTTGTACAGCAGAGCGCTAGAACTTATTTATCTTTCTTAAGAAGCAACTTTGGCTTAGTTTGTGATTGAAGCTCCTGACATGAATTAAAATGTCACTTGGGCCCAGCTGGTGTGGCTCAGTGGATTGTGTGTTGTCCTGGTTCAATTCCTGGTCAGGGCACATCTTCTGGCTGCGGCTCGAGCCCCAGTGGGGCTGTGCAGGAGGCAGCTGATCGAGGTTTCTATCTCTCTCTTAAAAAAAAAAAAAATCAATAAAAACATTTTTTTTTTTTTAAATGTCACTTGGGTTTCCATTGGACATAGACGATTCCTTGAGTTTAAAGGTCCTTTGGTAAAAAATCTGTTCCTCTGAAACTGATCACCCACACTCTGTTCTTACCCACTTTCAGCAAAAATATTGATCTGCTTTTCCTAAGAAGATATCTATGTAGGTTTGTATCAGTTATCAATGTGCTGACGTTTTACAAAGGGGGTGTTTTACCTTCGCCATCATTTTCATCTCCACTGAACTGCTTACAACAGCCTGTTGTTTGCCAGACAAGGGTTTCAAGACCCATCCCTGTGGGAAAGGTGTTTTTCAAAGGTAGTTAAATTTATATTTCAAGTTTGACTCAAATACATTTTACAAATGTAAAATGTAGCTATCTAAAATTGCTTCTTTCTGTGTTAGGATGGTGCCTGCCACACGACTGCTAGGTGGCGGTGTTACTTACAAAAACAGCTTGCAGAAAGGGGAAGTCCTGTCCTCAGGTAAAGTTCCCGCAGAGTTGACAAGAGAGCTGAGTTGTATATTATTTCAACATATTCAGATCATTTCTCTGATTTGGTTTATTGCTTTTTAAAAAAGATTGTGAGGTTTGAGATTTTTTTATTAGGCTGAAATGTTAATGAAAGAGGGGAGAAAAACCCCTAAAAATCTGAAGTAATCCCACAAATTCTGGTCCAACTCCAACTTCTTGGCCCTGAGGTTGCAAAATCAGATTGTGTATCAGCTCTCTGGCAGGCAGTCACACTAGGCCTCAGCAACAGCTGAGTGTGTGAACCTTCTGAGACGAGAACGTTTTCTGAGAACAGTAAGGCCACCACATACCAGTGTTAAAGTGCTGGTCAAGTCTTCTAGCCTTTCAAAGCACAGCACAGTGAGCGTTAACAAAATAGTCCCCTTGTTTCTCCTGTTCGATTCCACCATGTACAGGTAATTTCATCATCTGTTCTTTTCACTTAGCATATCTTCATGTTATAACCATGTATGGAGTCCTGGATGTTATAAATAAAAGTCAATGGTTTCATTTTCCAGCAAGAGAAGTTCTATGTAATTTTGAAAGTTTTTGGCATATCTCTCTGTTCTTTTAATACCTGCTGATCCCTAGACCTCAGGTGCCCCCAGGTATTCCTCTTGGTCTCATTTTCCTTTGCCGGTGCCTCCTCTTTTTCTAACCCGACATTAAGCTCCTCTTCTCAATGTGCACGCTCCTTAGGCAAGCGTGTCTGTTCCCTGCTTTAAATTTAGATGTACATTTACTCAAGTTGGTATCTATCCAACAGCCTACTGGTCATTTCTTCAGACAGACCTCTTAGGTCCCTCCAACCCATTAAACTTAAAAATGAACTTAGTTTCTCCAAAATCTGCTCTTCCTCAAGTATTCCCAGTCTTAGTAAAGGGTATCGTCATTCACCAAGTTGCTCAGAAACTTGATGACTTTCTTTAGTGTTATGTTTAGATTCCTTTCTCATTTCTTCTATTATTTACTATAAGTTTGGCATCACAGTTACCATGTGATTTACATACATCATCCTATGTTTATAACAGTCTATTTTAAGTTAATAGCAATTTATTTATTATTTATTTATTTATTTTCAATATTTTTTCTTTATTGATTTTAGAGAGAGAGGAAGATAGAGGGAGATAGAGATAGAAACATCGATGAAAGAGAACATTGACTGGCCACTGCCTGCACTGGGGGTCGGGCCCACCACCTGGGCATGTGCCCTGACCAGGAATTGAACCTACGACCTCTTGGTGCATGGGTTGACGCTCAACCACTGAGCCACACTGAACAGGCAGTTGTTAGCAATTTAAATTTGAACATATTTCAAAACTTTACATTTTTACTCCCCTCTCCATGTTTCATGTTTTTGAGATCACTTTTTACATCTTTTTACTTTATATATATCCCTTAACTAATTTTTGTATTTTTAATTAATTTTACTGTTTTTGTCTTTTAACCTTCCTAATAGATTTATGAGTGATTGAGCCACTATCTTTACTATGTATTTACCTTTTCCAGTGAGATTTTTACTTTTAGTGCCCTTTATTTTCAGCTAAAAGAAGTCCCTTTAATATTTCTTATAAGGCTGATTTAGTAGTGATTAACTCCTTTAACCTAGGCTTGTCTGGAAAATTCATTTCTCTCTCTCTTTTTTTTTTCTTTAGATAATTTTATTTTATTTTTTAATTATTATTATTTTTAATTTTATTTTTTATATTAATTTATTTTTGTTACAGATGTTTCTCCTTTTTCCCCCATTGACTGCCTCCTCCCCCTCCCTCCCTGCCCCATCCCCAGTTTTGTTGTTCATGTCTATCAGTTATGCGTACATGCGTATAAGTTCTGTGGTTTATTGCTCCCCTCCCGCACCCCCTCTTCTGGGAATTCTCAGTCTGTACCCTACTTCCACGTCTCTGGGACTACCCTGTTCCTCAGACTGTTATGTTCATTATATTCCAGAAATAAGTGAAATCATATGATATTTGTCTTTCTCTGCTTGGCTTGTTTCACTTAGGATAATAGTTTCCAGGTCCTCCCATGTCATCTCAAAGGATAAGAGATCTTTCTTTCTTACAGCTGCATAGTACTCCATTGTATATATGTACCACAGCTTTTTTATCCATTCGTCTACTGATGGACACTTGGGCTGTTTCTAGATCTTAGCTATTATAAATAGCGCTGCTATGAACATGGGGGTACATATATTCTTTCTGATTGGTGTTTCAGGCTTCTTAGGGTGTATTTCTAGGAATGGGATCACTGGGTCAAATGGCAATTCAATTTTTAATTTTTTGAAGTAACACCATAGTGTTTTCCATAGTGGCTGCACCAGTCTGCATTCCCACCAGCAGTGTACTAGAGCCCCCTTTTCTCCACACCCTCGCCAACACTTGTTGTTTGATGATTTGTTGATGGCAGCCATTCTGACAGGTGTGAGGTGATACGGTGTAGCTCAGTGATTGAGCATCGACCCATGCACCAAGAGGTCGCCGGTTCGATTCCTGATCAGGACACATGCCCAGGTTGTGGGCCCAATCCCCAGTGGGGGGCATGCAGGAGGCAGCCAATTGATGTTCTCTCTCATTGATGTTTCTATCCCTCTCTCCTTCTCACTTCCTCTCTTTCTAAAATGAATAAAACGGGAAAAATTTTTTTTTAAAAAAGAGGCTGTAATCTTTAAAAAAAAAAAAAAAAAAAAAAAAAAGCCATTTCTCTCTCTTTCAAATCTGAATGATAACCTTTCCAGGTACAGTATTCTTGGTGGGAAGTTTTTTTGCCCATCACTTTGAATATTTCATGCCATTTCCTTCTGACCTGCAGAATTTCTGCTGAGAAATCTGTTCATAGCCTTATAGGGTTTCACTTGTATATAACCATTTGTTTTTCTCTTGCTACTTTCAAGATTCTCTCTTTAACTTTTGACATTTTAATTATAATGTATCTTGGTGTAGCTTTCTTTGGATTCATCTTTTTTGCAATTATCTAGGATTTCTGGACCTGGATATGTGTTTCCTTTTTCAGGTCAGGGAAATTTTCAGCTATTATTTCTTCAAATAAGTTTTCTTTCCTTTTTCTCTCTTTATTTTCCTGCTGGGATCCCTGTAATGCAAATGTTATTCCACTTGATGTTGTCCCAGAGATCTCTTAAGTTTTCTTCACTAACATATTTTTCTACTCTGTCTGGGTGTTTTATTGCTTTATCTTCTAGTTTGTCAATTCATTCTTCTACATCATCCAGTCTGCTGTTGAAACCCTCTAGTATATTTTTCAGTTCAGTTACTGTAGACTTCAACTTTGTTATTTCTGTTTCATACTTTCTTAAGTTTTCCATTTCTTTGTCAAAGTTTTCACTATGTTCATCTCTTCTTCTCCTAAGTTTGGTCATTATCTTTATGATTATTACTTTGAATTCTTTATCAAGTAGATTACTTATCTTTGTGTCATTAAGGGTTTTTTTCTGAGTTTTTGTCTTGTTATTTCATTTGGAACATGTTTCTGTATTTTCTCATTTTGCTTGATTCTCTGTGTTTGTTTCTGTGTATTAGGAGAGCCAGCCACCTCTCTCAGTCTTGAAGGAGTTGCCTTGTGAGGTAATGATCCTTCTTGTTCAATCTTGCTTAGCTCTTGGCTGTCTCTTAAAACTTTGTGATTGTCTCAGTAGCCTAATTTATTCTTATATGCCCCCATTGTTGAGGGTGTGCCAAGACTTGTCACTGTTTCAAGGGGAGGAATCCCATTTAATACAGTTTCAGCCAGACCCTCAGACAGCAGCTTTTAGAGTATGCAAATATATATAGTTCTGTAAGACTGCAACTGTAATACCTGCTGGCCTCCAGACCAGGAGATCAGGAGGTGTCCTCTGGGTAACAGTTGCAAAAATTGGGGCTCCAGTTGAGTGTATTAGCTCCTTTCTGGGTGTGCAAGGATGGTGTCTCCCTGCTTACATACCCTGGGAGTGCCTCCTTAGTCTATAGATATGAGTAAAAAGTAAAGCCTGTCCTTCAGACTAACACTCCAGGCTAAATAATTAGGCCTTTTTCACAGAAAGATCGGGGTTGTGTTTCAGTCTACTGTCTGTTTAGTACCCTGGATGTGGCCTTCCAAGAACTTTCTTTTGGATTGTTAGGTCCTGTGAAGCCCAAGAGTGCCAGCCCCCTTGGCCACCAGGGCCAGGTGAGCAAGAGGCATCCCCTGTGTGGATTATACCTGCCTGCTGGCTTTGGCAAGGCAGCTGCACAGTGTGGTGGGCAGGGCACTCTTATCTGCCCCAGAAAGGCAACTGGAATATGTCTTTACTGCTGTGACTACAGGCTTCAGTAACACAGCAGGAGAGTGTCTTGTTTACGTGTGCGCACTGGCTTTAGGTTGAGAGTGGAGGATGTTGTGCCTGCTCACACTCACCAGCCCCAGCCTGGAGTTGGAGGAGTGTTCCAACTGTCAATACTTGCAGACTTTAGCCAGGGAGCAGGAGAATGCCACAATAGTTGCTGCTCACCTGCCCTCGCCAGGGAGCAGGGTAATGCTGCAACTGCCCATGCTCTCCAGCTTCAGCAAGGCAGTGGGATAGTGCCACAACTGCTTACCCTTGCCTGTCCTAGCAAGGTGGTGGGAGGGTACTGCATCAGGGCTTGTCCACCTGTGCTATCAGGTTGGGTACAGAGTGCAATAATGGTGTCCACCTGTACCTTCATGTTCAGGGAGCATTTCAACTGCCCCCCCCCCTCCAGGGGCATCTAATAATCTGATGCTTTTAGATTAGCAAGTGAATCTCTTTCACATGTAGTCCAGGCACCTTCAAACTACTGTTGTTTTCATTGGATCTCAGCATGAATGACTGCACATGAGCTCTTTAAGAAGGGAATCTTAGTTTCCTAGAGCACTTTGGGACTTCTGGACAGAAGTCCTGTTGGTTTCCTAAGACATTTAGGGGGGGGAGTCATCTCTCTGGTGCAGATCCCTGGAATCGGGCTGCCTGATTGGGGTACCAACCCCTCTCTCCTCAGGAACAAGCACTTTTCTGGTGAGATCCTTCCTTATTGTGTGTTGTCTCATCAGAGATGGTTTGTTTGTTTGTTTGTTTTATGAGAATATGTCTCTGTATCTCTTACCTGTCTTGACGTAGTCCTTTTATCCTTTGTTGTGGGAGCAGTTTATCCAATTTTCAGAGGGAATTGCTCCATATGTAGCTGTAAATGTGATGTGTCCATGGAAGGAGGTGAGTTCAGAGTCTTCCTGCACTGCTGTCTTGTCCCTGAGCCTTCTACCGTTGTCTTTTGTTGGAACTACTGTGACAGCCCATTAACTGCTCTCTTCCCAGCCCTCCTCCAATCCATTTTCCACACTGCAGCCAGTCATTTTTGCAAAACACAAAGCTGATCATGTCCTTGCTCTGCTTCAAAAACTTCTCATTGATCTTATGTGGATAAGTCCTTATGTGGATCCTGGCCTCCTCTTCAATTTTATCTGTCTCACTCCCTTGTTCTCTGTTCCACTTTTCAAATGGGTTTGAGGACACTTTGCAATCACCGTGCCCTCCACAAGGGGTCTGAAATTCACAGGTTGAGCGTTTCCTGCAAGAACTCCAATTTTGTATTCCAAATAAATGCCTTCTTCCTCATTGGCAGTACCTGGATATTTTAAATGTTTTCCCCCCTCTAGTGCTATTTTTGCGGCTTCATTTCTAGGGTGCTGTAGCTGGGCTATCAATGGAATGCAGATATTTTTTAAGCTTAGCATTGGGCAATACTCTACCTTCCTCCTGAATAAAATGTGTTTACTGTGGAGTCTCAATTTGTTGGTGTATAATGAGGAAAATTTCCCTCCATGACCCCAACTGCACTATATTGATACTCTCTTTCTTGCTGTGTAAGCCATCTTCTCCAGATTCCATAATATCATTTTGCCACTTTTTGTTATTTGAATAATCTTACATCTGTTTATTGAAAAAAAATTCAATATTTCCATAATCCAAAGCTCTTTTCTCTTCCAGCCAATATAGATAAAAATTCTGGCCAAAGTGGCTTGGAGTGGGTGGGAGAAGCATAGTCTGGATGTCCTATACCTCCCCATCCCTCTCCCAGGTTTGTGCTACTGACAGGGAAGAGAAACAGGGTCGGAGTTGAATGTTTATCTTTCATGGCATGGTGGCAGCCCCCACCCTGCTCATTGCTCATCCCTGCTTTTCTGTTAGCATTGTGGATACAGCAGTGTGGCAGGGCTGCATCTCCCAGAGAAAGCCTGAGGATCCTCCCTACGGAACAGCTCCCTAACATGCAGGAGCTGACTCTGGACCAACTCCTTCAACAACTCTTCAGCCCCTACTACAGGGGCACACTCCATAACCACTTGCTGCTGGGATCACCTCACCCCATGCCAGCCCTTTGGAGGTGGAGTAGTGGTGAGACAACTAAGCCTGGTCATCTCCTGCAGTATCCACTAGACTCACAGAAGATGAAGAGGTTGTGCCATGCCAGATGGTGGGAAAGCGGGCTGCCTCACTGGTACTTCCTCTCCCAGCATCCTGTCTCCCTGTTTCCTCTTTCTCCAAGCTCCAATCACATCAAGCACTCTATCACTTTAATGGTTTGCCAAATTTCAGAAGACAAAGAGAGTCTCCCTCTTTCATTGATTGGGGTGGGGGGAGAAGGAGGGTTCTTTGGGTGCCTTCTATGGGAAGGTGGTTGGCCTTGGTGCTGTTGGTGCTCTGGACATAGAATGTGACCACACAGCAGATCCTGCAGGTTGCCTATCCAATCTCCATTCCTGCACTTCCACCTTTTGAACAGAACCCTATTTAATTTGAATGTTCAAGCCCTTCTACACAGCTGTGTGCTTCAGATGAGGCTATTCCAAGACTCTAAGGGAGAAATGTCATTATCTTAAGCCAATTATGATAATTCCATATTTAAGTTTGGGGTCTGGGGAAGACATTTTAAACTGTTAAAATAGTGATAACATAAGAAGCACCTTCCTCCTTGACTTCTGACATTGTCCCCAGGCCAGATCCTCTCATGCACAAGATGGCTACAGCAACTCTAGGTGGTATATCCAGAACTAACAAGTGCAACACATAGAAGAATTCCTTGCCCAAAGAATGGAGATGGCCTAATTGTTGAGACAATTTTTTTTTTTATTAAGTCATTTTAGATGCATTTTTGGTTACTTGAAAAAACATCTAATTGTTACCAAACAGATGAGGGTCTGCCCACTTGCACAGCAGAGCCAAACACTGAATACCAAGTTTTGCAGTGGAGAAATTAAAGCAATTTATTATCAGGGCACCAAGCTAGGGGACCAGTGAGCTAGCACTCGAACTCTGAACTCCCTAGTAGTTTAATCAAGGGTTCTTAAAGGCAAAGATTGAGAGTTAAGGGACAGGCGTCATGGATGAAGTTGATTGATTAGTTCTTATGTAAGTTTCCAAGGTTTTTCTTAGTCTGATAATTTAGTTCCTGACATCTTGTCTGATGTCACTGTAGTCAGCTGATCTAACCAGGTTGAGGAACCAAGATTCTGCAAGACATCTCATGATTGTATGTCAGTGACATTATCTTTTTTTTTCTTTTCTTTTTTTTGGTGACATTCAAACTTTATTTAAACATTTAGAGATAATTTTTAGGTTTCTTTTATAATTAAAAAAAATTTTTCAGTTACAGTTGACATTCAATATTATGTGTTTCAGGTGTACAGCATAGTGGTTAGGCATTTCTATAACTTAGGAAGTGATCCCACCAATAAGTCTAGTACCCTCAACACCATACAAAGTTATCACAATGTTATTGACTATATTCCCTATGCTGTACTTTACATCCCTGAAACTATTTTGTAACTGCCCATTAGTACTTCTTAATCCCTTCACCTTTATCATCCAGCCTCCCAACCCCCTTCCCACCTGGCAACCATCAGTTTGTTCTCTGTATATATGAGTGTATTTCTGTTCTGTTTGTTTATTTATTTTGTTTTGTAGATTCCACATATAAGTGGAATCATATGGTTTACTGTAAAGCAAAAGGCAGAAACTGAACATCTTGTGATCATTGTTATTTAAGCTATCACTGTTTTGTTTTCCACTGGGTACATATTTCTATTATCTCAAGCAGAGTGTACTTTTAAACATGTTTCCTGGAACTAGCTTTACAGGCAGACCTCTAGGACATGACCAACATACTTTCTTAACCTTTGACTATAAGCTATGTGACAATCAAAGCAATTGAAACATTTAGCTAAACCTATGCCTATATCTCTAGACTCTATGATCTAATACCTAAATATGTTTACTGTTAACTGCTGATTTCATAATGGACACATGTTCTGAGTGCTTTTTCTTGTCAGCTTTAGCTCTTAACACACACCAGGAAAAATAACACTGTATTTCCTGTTACACTACCTTCTATCTGCTTCAGTGATAGACAAAGAAATTTTGCTTTGTTTGCAGAATGTAGGCCACATTTTTTTAGTATGACAAGGTCAATAAAGGAGTAGCATGGAGGCAGTCAATTCTCCATCCCTACCAAATTGACAGACTATTTGGGACCATTAAGAGAGGATTGAAATGTCAAGTTGAGGAGTCTCTATGTGATAACATCTCTGGATAGAAGCATGCTTTTTTTTTTTTTTAAGGCCAGGGAACCTTGTCTTAGGAAGTAAGACAGAGAACTGGGGAGAAGGCCATTTCCTTGAACTGCTCTGCAAATAATAGTAAAACTCCAAGACTGTGAAGGCTCCAGATGACAAAGCAGCATCCTCACAGAAGGCTCTTGCAGGCCAGCTTTGATGTATCTTAACAAGGAGACCAGAACAAAAGTTGCTAATAGCCCTGTTCCTCGCTTCCCAGAAACCAGTAAGGTGCTCTTTGTGGATGTGAGATAAAGATCCTGTGGACAAGCAGGACACAGTTATAGAAGTGCAATTTCGATACGATACACATGGCTGCCATTATATCTGAAGACTGTGATTTCACACCTTTCTGCTGCACTCTTCTGTGGGTCATTAACATCAATCTCACCCCATGATTCAATTCTATTTAGGGTCCATGAGTGAACTAAATCACTTATTGCTGTGTTCTTGTCTTCAAATAAGCAAACATTGGAGTGTCTGCTATCTGCCAAGCATTATGCAATATTCACAAAAAGACGTGCTCCATACCCTGTGAAAGTCGCCCAAGACTTGAGCACTTATATTGCATGCACTCGGGTTTCTAAGCAAACACATCCTGGCCCAGAGTTTCAAAGCACAAAGTAGGATTACTTTTACTCAGAGTGTCTTGGAGTGGTTGAAATATTCTAACACAACGTGCTTTCTCAATAAAACATAAGAAATTTTAGTTGGAAACTCAAAATTAGCAGTTGCCTGTACTAAATTAAGTGAACAGAAGTTAGGGAAGCATGTCCACAGACCTTCTATATGCCTCAGTGATATGCAAAAAAAAGGCTTTGTTTTGTTGGCAGAAAATAAACAAACAAAAAGAAGAATGTTGCTGGTCAATTTTTTAAAATATGTTTTTATTGATTTTAGAGAGAGAGGAAGAGAGAGGGAGAGATAGAAGCATCCATGAGAGAGAAACGTTGATTGGCTGCCTCCTCTATGCCCCCTACTGGGGATTGAGCCCACAACCCTGGTATGTATATTGACCGGGAATTGAACCAGTGACCTCTTGGTGCATGGGAGGACCCTCAACCAACTGAGCCAAACTGGCCAGGCTGGTAAATGTTTTAAAACCAGCTTTCTGGAGAATAATAAGTTCTGGCATGTAGCATTTGCCAGTTTTCATGATGTAAATATTCCCACCATGGCCATTTTCAAACTTCCCACGTGAAGTCATCGAACATGGAGCTGGGGATTGATGAGCACCATTGGAGCTCGCCAGCACACCACAGGACTGCCCAGCTGCCTGCCAGCAGAGCCACAGCACTGTCCCTGGGATTTGTGGCATGAAGTGTTTATTCTCTGCCTTGATATTCATCTTAGCAGAGGCCTGGTTGGGCTGGGCCGTCTTTTATAAGTGAATGGCCAGAGGGAAGCTTTTGAGCTATGCTGCCGAGAGCGCTAATGATAAAGCTGACAAAATGGATGATTTTGTTTCAAGTATCAGTGATGTTGACCAACCCACTGTGTCCACATTTTTACAGCTGTCTCTGTGAAGGAGACAAATTGGCTCCACTGATATTGTCCTCCAGAGAAGTAGTGCTGTGAGGGTCTATGCCCTGGACTCAAGGCACATGAGATTGCTCTGGGGACCCAGGTTTCCAGAGCTAAGGGAGAATCTGGGCCTCTGTGGACCTGAAGCTAGTTGTATAAGAGCTCACCCCTCTCCTCCTCTTTATAACTCAGCTCCAGATACTTACCCAGACCTAGCCCTCCTGGCTCAAAATCCAATGCTCTTACCATTAAGTTGAGCCCACCTGCACTGCAGCTGGTATTGCCAGGAGGCAGATGTCACTTCTTAAGGAACAGCAGTCTTGCCTGCTATGACATGGCTTTCAGTATGACTTACGTGTTTCCTAAGAGCAATGCTGACTTTGGCTGGTGCTCAGAGAGTGGCGCAGCCCTACTTTATCCTCTCACCCAACCCATTCTCTGGGTTCAGTCCCTGATAACTGTTGGAGAGACCTCTGTCCTCCCACTTCCAAGCAGCTCTCTGTGTGTTCCCACCTCCAGGGTAGCGGTGGTCTTCCCTCCCTTCTACTGGTTGAAGACAGATTTTTTTTTTGCTCAGTTGGTAATGCCTCTGTGGCATGTGTTCCTTTGCACAAGAATGTCCTTTGTCTTCAAATATGCCAAGGTTTTCCCTGGAATCTGGGGATCTGGATATGAAAGCTCATTGTTCTTGAACTGACTACTTAAACTCTGAGCTCCAAATTTTAGTGAAAGGGAATAAAACGTGTCTACACAGGGATGATATAAGATATTAATATGCGTAAACATGCTTCATAAAATAGAAAGTGATTTTGAAATTTAAGGTATTTTACTACCTCTTCATTGCTCATTTGTGCAATTCTATTAATGTAATTCCTAAGGCCAACTTCCTCGAAGCCACAGGGACTTCTCAGCTTTGTTTTTGATGGCAAGGTCTCAAGGGAATGTCCACTTATTCATCATGACAGCAGCAGTGGCAAATCTCTGACTCTGGTCTGACTCCCAGCAGAGGGCACATATGGAGATGATGTGAGGAAATGGTGTTGCTCCTTCTTACTGTAAACTGAAGGTGATTCTCGCTGCTCTTCCAAGCCTAGTTGGCTCTTAGAATGTTTAGTTTGCGTGAAGAAATATTTTTTTTTTATCAACAAGTGATTCATAACAGCACACAATCGGGGAGATGGTGCAAGCTTTCAGTTTCTAATAATCTCTTCTGGTCAAGAATTTTTTATCTTTTTGGTTTGGAAGAACGGATGCCTGAGTCCACCAAAATCCAAGGGAATGATGAAAAGACAGAGCCTAAAATGAGTAGTGTAGAGAGACAGGAAAGAAATATTTAAGTTAAAATCACAACCCTGCCCACTTGTATGTAAATTATTAACTTCTCTGCATTGCTCCATCTTTAAAGTAGAGCTAACCATACTGTAATGTACCTTTAGCTGCCCAGCATGGAAAATGTCTTGTTTTGGAGAAACCTCCTATTGTGCGAGTCTTGGGGAATAGTAAGGTCTCATTTCCACTATAGCATCTGAAAGGCCTCTGGCAGTCAGGGCATAAGACCCAGAATGGCAACGGTAGTGTTCTCACCAACACTTTAAATCTTGCATGACACAAAGTCTGTGTTTTAACTGGACTGACCCTGTGGCATGATCTGGTCATTGCTCGTGCTACCCTGTTCTCCATGGCTTCCCCTTGGGTTTGCAGCCTTCCATTGGATTTCCAATGTCCTTCCAAGTATTTTTTTTAACTAGTCAGAATTGTTTTTGTTGCTGTTGTTTGTTTGTTTGTCACTGACTACCCAGAACCCTGTGTAGAGAGATACTATACCCTTTTTATAGATAAGAAAATTAGGAGCTCAGAGTTTACGTGATCAGTTAAAGAGAATAAACTCTCAAATCTAGGTGTCCTGATTCCAAAGTCCATCATCCAGCAGATATTTGTTGCATACTGACTCTGTGCCAGGTGCTTGCACACGTGAGGGTCACCAGGGTGATGACATGGACGGGAAGTCAATGCAGGGCTGTGCTAAGTGTGGCCTGGACCCTGTAGACATCAGGCCACTTGGAGTACTTACACACATGTAGATTCCAACTTGCTGCATCTGAATTTCTGAGGGTCAGACTAGGAAAGCTGCATAGTTAATAAGCCCCTCGGGCTCTGGGGTGGGGTCTACTGCGTAGTGTAGTGATTATACTCAACAGTACTGTATCATGCACTTGAAAGTTGCTGAGACTAGATCTTAAGTGTTGTCACCACAAAAATAAGAAGTGATACTTATGTAATGTGATGGAATGTTAGCTAATACTATGGTAGTAATCATTCTGCAATACCTAGGTGTATCAAATCAATACATTGTACACTTTAAACTTACACGATGTTATATGCTAATTACATCTCAATTTTAAGAAGCTCCACAGGTGATACTGATTCTTTCTAAAGTTTGAGAACCATTCCTAGTATGGTGACACAAGCATAACTAGTAGGATATACATAGTACATAGCATGAGATAGGTAGCGTTTCTTATGGATAAACTTTACATGGCATGAAGAGTTTTTAACATGCCCTTTCTAGTCACAAAATAAAAACATTGGCCCTGTGCTGAGGCTTGGAGAATAGAACTCCACTCATGCTTAACCCCTTGATAGAATTAGTGAGTGGCATCTCTGCAGGAGAGGGGATAATTCACGGGCTACTGGAATGCCAATAGAACTTACCTTGGCTGTTTGATTTTAAACCCAGGAGCAAAAAAAGGAAGGAATTGCAATGTGTCTTGTGTCCATGGAGAATGAATTCCTTAGGCTTTTTAGAGTTAAGTTTATCATCAACATTTTGATGCTGTGCTTTGCTTTATTAAATTATTATGCCATGTGCAATTTTATTTCAATAATTTACTTTTTAAAAAAGAAATAATACTTGTATTGGCTGAAATTAGTGAAAAGTTCAAACTTCCCATAAATTGCCTCTGTGAATCCCCCACAGCCATCAGCTTCTTTGAAGTAGGATGGTGACTTGAATAAGCACTTTTGACCTTGGCCCACACATTGTTCTACTGCAAGAGAAAGACTCCACTTTGTCTTTGACTGTTTCTTCCTCCTATGGAAACTGGCTTCTAAAGACAAAGAAGAGATATTCTCTGAAAGGACATTTCTGACATATGTGGTAAGTAGTTGGCAATTTATATGTAAATTTGGGAAGTCATTCTCTTCTTAATTAAAAATATATCTTACCATCTCGGGAAGCCACTGAATGCAAAGGTCTCTGACTTGGAACTTCCCAACAAACCCTGAGGGTTTGTGATCACACTTTAATAAAAACCGTCTTCCATGTACTTCAATCATCAACAAATTTCACAGAGCTTTTCCATGTGCCATGACCTTTTGGTTTATGGAAGATGAGCGTGGAGAATATAGATATAGGTATTTAGGGGATGAAGAAGAGCAGTGTTCTCTTCTGATGGAAACACAGGCAGTGTGTCTGTGTGTTGTCTATTAAACTGAATGAACCTCTTCCTATTTCTAATTGATTTTAAAAAAAGAAGAAACATTAGACAGCTTGAGCCAATTGAAAGCATGAACATCTTTCAAAGTCTCTCCATGACTCTAGAAAAGCAACCAACCTCTCTCGAACATTTTCCAAATGCCAGATTTATACCGAGCCCTTGGTGCTTGGCCCTGGAGTCAGGAAGCAGAACTTTGATATATTAATAACTTTCAACAATTTCCTCCACCCCGCCTCTGATCAAAACAAGACCCTTGCAAGAACTTCTGTAAATGACCAAATGTATATAGGCTATAGTAATCTGTAGTCTATGTGGCCACATGAGCCTGAAATAGAAACTTAGACAGACTGAAAATAGAAATGGCTCAGAGGAAATTGCTTCAACCAGGAGGGGTAATTTTCATTTCTGGTAGTTATAAAAGGGAACCTTCTAGCCTAGCCTTCCTCAGTTCGATTTACCTTTATGACTCCACTGGGTGGTTTTAAGGGTCATGTGCAGTGAGTGCTATGGGGGTGTTCAGTTTTGCTCTTGTTTATCTATGTTTGAGATGAGGGTGGGGGGCAGTGAGCAGAGCCTATGAGGTTAACCCACGAAAGAACTGGAGAAAGAGGATCCATGAGAGTAGACTAAAAGAATGAAGATAGAGTCAGATCCATATTCAGGCTAGAGATAACTCAGAGCTTATGAGACAGAACAGCCAGGTAGATAGTTTGGGGGAGAAACTTCACTGATGATATATGCACATGACAAGGACAAATAAAAAGAGATTATGGATTTTAAAATAACTCTTCTGGTATATTCTCTCAGCTGGCACCACCACTGTCAGTGATATATAAGGCTAGACATCTATAATGCTGAACTGAGCTGGCTGGAGTATGAAGGCATGAATGACCCTTTCCCACCAGAGCAGTGATTCTCGGAGGCGGGCAGTATGTGTGGTACTAGGATCCCTGAGGGTCAGGACCAAACCACTTCTTCACCCACACAATCCTAGTGACCCATTCTTCCTAATTATAGTTTGTCTTATACCTCAAGGGTGGGGTAGTGGTAAGGAAGAGTAGAATAAAGAATGTACCCAAATTCATAGTAACATTTTAATGTTCATTAGAACTTTTTCTATGAAGACTATAATGGTGGAAATAGAGGGAACTGGCCTCTTGGAAAATTAATGTAAGAGTCAGAACATTTAACTGAGGAGAAATTTTTCTCTTTCCTGAATCTACCAAGGGTAAAAAGAGGATGTCAAGATCATGCAAAGGAAGCAAGACAAAAATCCCCTTGGCCACCAATGCTTGTGCCCTATGTTGTTCCAAAGGCCTTTAAGGAGTGGAGATGGGGCTAAGAAGGTGGATACACACATCTCTTAAAAGCAGCAGAAACACATGGGGAGGTGACAAATGCTAGTCAGAGTTCATGCCAGTGCTAAGTGAGGACTGCCTCCTCCATCCAATTCTGTCACAACCAGATCATCCCTTTACATGACCCTACTGTCCAGGCCAAAGGTACTGGGCAGTTTCAGACTCCATTATTGCATTCAACCCTAAGGAACACAACCACTTATTTTTATATATTATCCTTAGCCAGACTGTAAGTTCCTTCAAGAAGAGGTCAAACCTCCCAGCTTTAAATTGCTCACACTGTAACTGGTACAGGCTCAATGAAAGTCTTTTGGAGCAGAAGTTGTCCTTGGCTCATGCCTGTCCACACACTGCTGCCATCCCTTCACATGACCCTACTCCCCAGGCCAAATGTACCAGAGAGTTTCAGGCTCATTGTCCTTGCAATCAGTCACTTGGTGAGGAGTAGCAGAGAACTAAAAAGACAGACCTAGACTTGAATCCTGGCTCTACCTCTTACTAGTTTCATGGCCTTGGGTGTGTCATTTGCTTTATTTGAGCCTTGGTTTTCTCATCTTTACAATAATAGTTACTGGAGAATTAAATGAGCTGAAGGACGTGACATATTTGACACAGTGCCTGGCACACAGGTGTCAGCTTTTGTGAAGATTCCAATTAAGCAGATTACTTGTCTCCCTCCTTTGAGCCACTGTCCTACCAAGTAACCACTTCCATTATTGCATTCAACTCTAAGGAACACAACCACTTATTTTTATATATTATCCTTAACTAGACTTCGAGTTCCTGCAAGAAGAGGTCAAACCTCCCAGCTTTGTATTCCTCACACTGTAACTTGTACATGCTCAATGAAAGTCTGTTGGATTCCTGAGGTTCTTCTGCTGATTGAAGGCATAAGTGAGTGAATGAAGGGGGGATGGTGGTGGGGAGAAATGAAACTAGAGATCTTCCTTCATCCAGGGGAACGTTCCAACATAGCATCCTTTTCTTGTTTTGACTAATTTAGCAAGTAAGACATCAGACTTACCGGATTTTATTCTGAGTACTGTTGACCATCTTGTGAACAAAGGAAGTCTAGGCTGTATTTACTTTTAAAGAGCCAGGCAGGGAAGCCTTGACGGAGTTTCAATATGAGGCTGCTGAGTTAGGAGTGACTAAGAAGAAGAAGCCCCACGCTGCCAAGACACAGTGTGGTTTTACCTTGTCTGTCACTTGCTGACGAGGATGGAGCCCTCCACCTCTCACATTTCAGCATCACCTACTGCAACTGGGTTTGCAGTTTGTATACAGGAGCTGTGGGGTCCAACTAGCCGTCATTTTCACCCAGCTTTTAATTGCTGTCTAGATCTCGTCTTTCCTGGACTTTAATCTCTGCCATAAAATTTCCCATATTGCAAAATTATCCCCCAAAGTGGCCCTGACCAACAGCAGGCCTACATGAAGCTAATGTCTCAGTCCTCTATTTACAGATGGAAAAGTGAGTTATTCTGCTGAAGCCAGGGAAACATGGCTGCTCAGTAATCTGTACAAAAGCCCTTCTTTCCTCACTGTCAGAGAGCCTGACCTGACGATGCAGGTCTGTGAGCCACCTCATGTAGGTAGTTGCCCGCATCTCTTGCCCAGGGCTTTTTCTCTTGCTTTCCCTTGTGGACATATGAAATTTTATTTTCTTTCTTAATTTAAATTTTATTTTTCAGTTACAGTTGACATTCAATATTATAATTGTTCCAGTTGTACATCATAGTGGTTAGACACTTACATAACTCACAAAGTAATCCTCCCAGTAAGTCTAGTACCCACCTCACACCGTGCGTAGTTATTGCAATATCATTGACTATATTTCCTATGCTGTACTTTATATCCCAGGACTATTGTGTAACTACCAGTTTGTACTTCTTAATCCCTTCACCTTTTTTACCCAGTTCCCCAAATCCCCCTCCCTTCTGGCAACCGTCAGTCTGTTCTCTGTATCTATGTGCCTGTTTCTGTTTTGTTTGTTCATTTATATTGTTCTTTAGATTCCACATATAAGTGAAGTCATATGGTATTTGTCTTTTTCTCACTGACTTGACACAAGGGAATTTTAATTCACTAATACATATTACCTGTTTGTTGAATTCTGTTAAGCTCATATTCAGCTGACTCGACATGAAATACACAGTAAGTCATGCATAAATACCGTGAAATTCCATGATATTGAATGATTGGAGATATTGCAACCTTAGCAAAGATGAAGAAAAAAATTCTGCCAACATCTTGGTTTTAAGACGAGCCTGCTCTCACCAAATTTAAAGATCTTGTTCCTTTAAAAAAAAAAAAATTAAAACACGATTCCATTGTGCCCCTTTGGGAGCAGAAGCCTAGCCCAGGATGACTCACCAGCGAGGCCATTGGTGTTGCCTAGGCCTCATGTCATCATATTAGACTTTCACTCTAACTGAAAACGAGATTATATTTATTGTCACAGAGATCCAGGACAGGAGTGAAAAGGACATTTTTTTCATGCAACTATACAATTGTCATTATCAGACTAGATAGCCTGAATGAATTTTTATAACTTACTTTGTGAACAGCACAATTACATTGTATTAAGTTTATATGTTTTACAAGTGTTAATTTAGTAAATATAAACACAAAATACAATCCATTTTTGTAACCACGTTTTAATAGTTTCTCTTTAAATATACTGGGGCTCAGCTTCTGGGAAGTGCTGGGTGTGCAGCATCTAAGGGCTCAGGGGATCCACCAGGTGTAGATTTCGTCTCTCATGATGCTTGCTGCATGCCCTGAGGAGGTGGAAAGGTTGTCAGTCAACTGTCTGGGGGCTTATTAGAGCTTCTCAAATGTTTTGAAGCCTCCAAAACACACATGGCCAGCTACTTTACCACAATTGTCCATTCTAAGGAAATAGTCAAGTGGCTATGGTAACCTACCAATTAGTGACCATTAGCCATGATGAGGCACAGCTCCTCTTTCCCTGACCCCATGCATTTGAATGGAAAGGAGACGGAGTGTCAGAGGCTCTGCTGACTAGACTGCCTAGTTATCATTTCTGTATATATTACGGGAAAAGCTCATATCATGTGGCTGAGGAAGTTTAGGAATCGGTAGTGCAGCTTCCTGGACAATAAGTAGCACCCAGTGGCACCAGCACCAAACTGCTCTGCAGACCTTGAGATTTACCACAATTTATAGTAAATATTTTATGAAACTTAATTTTGCCTTAAATTAAACATTCCTAACCCAATCAACTGAGTCCCCCTGCCCTTGAGCATCTGCACTTGGAGAGAGATTTTAAATAACCAGAATATTAAACTAGAGACTTTTATTAAATGAAGAAGCCAATAACTTTGGCAAAGTCTCTGCTTTCAATGACCTGATGGAATTCTGGGATACGGCGTTGCTGCTGGATGGTAGGTCCTTGTGCACAATTCAGGGCACTCCTTTAGAAAAGCTTGCAGAAGTCATGGTCGGTGCTCGGCCAGCTATGTGTCTTTTCACTTTGCAGCGTTTGAAGAAGAAGGAATCTTTACTGCATATAATAGATTCTGGACAGGTGTATGTTGTAGCTGTCATCAAAGCAGCTTGAGGATGGAGTGTAATTGAATTTGAGCTTCTTGGATTGCAATGCCTGGTGTAGCTCCTTACTTTTGCTATTAAGGAAAACCCAGAGGAATGAAAGCAGATCAGAGCATCCTACTTGTCTCTAACCACCTGCCTACAGGGCAGAAGTCCTTGACTGGGTTTTCCATCTCCTTTCAGGCAATTCCTTCTTGCTCACAACTTCCCCAGACAGTCAGCGCACTGGGTATTCTGGGATAATAATAATGCTCCTTCTCTCTCTCAGCAGATTTCCTTGGCATTCCTGTAACCTAGGAAGTCAAATTCAGCCATGGCTTCTATTCAGTGAATTTCTCCATAATGTTTAAAATGTATCTTCTAAAGAGAATTCAGATTATTAGAAGCCTTTGGAGCAATCTAGGATAACTTTTTCTTTTCTGTCAAACTGTGATATCATTTTGATTTCAGGTAACAACTAAGGAAAGAGTATTTATTTCTCTATTCTCTGCATATTGGAACACTATCGACATGAAATAATAGAAAGCCTGGAATGGCCATCTTCCCACATAATTTTCATCAGTAGCATGGGATGGACGTCAAAAATGAAGACTCCTCATGCCCCTCCATTTCAGGACCTAAATTAGAACAATCTCAGTGGCATCCTTGGCCCATTTCCCGGGTTCTGCTTTGGCTATCACTTACTGAGTCTGAAAGGGGGAAAGTGGGAATCAGAGGGTGTGCCATGTAGTTCCTTAGGTGGGCTCACTAACATCCTAAACAATAGCAGCAACAAAAAACAGAAACTAACAAGCAAGATGAATCAAATCAATAACAACAACAAACACCAAAGAAACCCGCCTAGCCTTTGAAGAGTACATTTCAGAGAGACAGTTATCCTCAGTGCCTTCATTACTTCCACCAGGTGCTTTTTCATAGTGGCCTAAAAAGGGCCTTGATGGGGCTGAGCATCCACTGTTTTCTCTGTTAGCTGGAGAGCCCAGTTGAAGCTATATCATGTTTGTGTGCTGTTTAATCTGGTGAAATAACAACAAAGCCCTAGAGCCTTTTGTATCCTTACGGCAACTGCATCTGGAATCCAGGGAAAAGACTACTCCATACCACCAGGTGCGTAAGAAGTGCTGTACAAAAGAGCCCTAATTGAAGTGCAAAAAGAAATAAAGGGAAAGGAGTAGTTTATTCTGAAAAGGCTGAGGGGTGCATCCAGGAAAATTATGTCTCCATCCCTTATTCTCCTATCTTTTCTTCACCATTTAAGACAGTGGCTGGAACATTGGTCATGCTTGAGTAAGACTTGTCAGACCATGAAGATGGCAGGAACAAGGGAGCAAGGAAGAAAGTGTTGGCAGAAAATGCATGGAAAGGCATCTCTGAGGGATTCAATATCCCTACCAAGCTGCACTGATTTCTGATCAATTCCCAAAGGGCTGAGGTTTTGGCCTAAACCTAGTCAGATGATCTAAATGGACCAAAAGTAAGCCACAAGAGCAACTTTGGTTTTTCTAGCTCAAGGCCTAAGCTACAAGCTCTTCCAATGGCCTCCTCAATCTAACTCTGGTTCTTCCTTGGTTTTGTGACCTGAGGGAGAGGTGAGAAGGGAACCTGTCACAGTCTGATTACTAAGTTTATCTGGAAGAAAGTGCTTTAAGTCTTTGTTTTTTTACATCAAAACTTCAACCCTGACAACACCATGACTAACAGTATCCTCAGCTATGATCTAGATACGAGTATTTTATTCTTCAGTTTGGAGGGAATGGGGAGAAAGCCTTAAGGTTTTTCTGATTTTTGGATGGTGTCCCCAAATCCACATGCCTTCTACTTATTTTACTGTCTAAATCTCTGTGGAATCTGGCAACCATTAACTCTCACCTACCCTATACACTAATAGCTTCTATTTCTTCTCTGACTCTTGTGCTGATTCTCCACAAAATGCTGCAGAAGCATTTAAAAATAATATGTTGGTGTGATGATGTTCTCTCCCTTGCTTATAATTTTAAATGTCTTTCTATGTTTTTAGGATAAATAACAAAACTCTGATCATGGCTTGGAAGACCTTGTCTAATCTATCTAGCCTCATCTTGTAATCTCTTAGTCCTTATAACATACTGTATTTTTCTTTTTCTGCCAGGAATGCATTCTCATTCCTTCTCTCTCTCTCTCTCTTTCTCTCTCTCCCTCTTCTTCCACCCCCCCCACCCTCTCTCTCTCTCACTTCCTGTGAGATGAGAGGCAAAGGATAAGTAGAAGTTAACTGGGCAAACCCACCATCTATCTCATCTAGGTCACTTTCCTTTGTCATATATGGTCTCTAAGAACCATGCTCTTTCTTTTGGCATTCTTCTCAGTTGGAAATTATACATTCATGTAATACTTTCCCAGACTCTAAACTCCTTGAGGATAGAGGCGTGTTTGTCCTCAGGGCCTAGCTTAGTTAATTATTTGTTGAATGAGTGGGTCTCATTGACTACTCCCAGTATACACAGGGAGGGGTGTAGTCCTTGAGGGAGATCCACAAAACATCAGAAGAGTTCTATCTGGGGAAAAAAGTAAAACCCACTTTCCATGGAGTTTTTAAATAGTCATGTTAGGGGACTATATGATGATAATTTTCCCTTTTCTATTTTTATATATTTCCCAGACAGAAATAGGCCAAAGCATTGAGGAAAGTGAGAACTGAGGAAAGGGCATTAAATTTGATGAGTTACTACTATTTTCTAGTGACCTTTAATAGGAGAGTTTCAGTAGAGTAGTAAAAGCCAAAACTGTGAGATATTAAAGGAGCAGGAAGTAAAGAAATGACAGTGAATATGGGTTATTCCTGACAAGTTTGTAGGTAAAAAATGAAGAGGAAAGATAAAACAGCTGACTTGAGAAAGTAGCAGAATCAATGGAAGATTGTTTAGTTGCATGTTTTTTGTTTGTTTGTTTTTTAACAATAGAGACTGGAGAAGGTCTATAGGCTAAAGGGGAAGAAAGTAGTGGAAAGAGATTATAGAGGTTTGTGAGTTTTTGAGAGGTTTTATCTCAGATAGAAGGACAGAGAGAAGGTACATGGTACCTAATATATAAATAACATATAAATACTATGATAAATAATAATGTAATAAACAAGTCAAGTCAGCATGACAAGGTGCCCAGGAAAACTCAAATCTCATTGAAAGGGGCCCTAAGCAACTACAAGCCAGGCACTTGCTCTATGCAGGAATATGGGGCCATTGATACTGGAGATTGTGACGTCAAGAAACTGGGTTTTCCAAAAGAGGATAAAACTCTAGTAAACAAATATACACCCAATATAGGAGCACCAAAATATATTTAAAAGCTTCTAGAGGACTTCAAGGGAGAAATCAACAGCAATACAATCATAGTAGGAGACTTTAACACCCCACTGACATCACTGGATAGATCTTCTAGACAAAAAATTAACAAGGAAGCAGAGACCCTAAATGACACACAAGATCAGCTGGATTTAATTAAGATTTAAAGAACATTTCACCCCAAAGCAGCAGAATGCACATTCTTCCAAGCGCACATGGGACATTCACAAAGATAGACCACATGTTAGACACAAATTAAGCCTCTACACATTCAAGAAGATTGAAATCATATTAAGCATCTTCTCAGAACACAATGGCATGAAACTAGAAATCAATTACAACAAAAACATTCAAACACATGGAGGCTAAATAGCATGTTATTAAACAATGAATAGGTTACCAATGAGATCAAGAAAAAAATTAAAAACTTCCTAGAAACTAATGAAAATGAACACGCAACAACACAAAACCTATGGGACACAGCAAAAGCAGTCCTGTGAGGGAAGTTCAAAGCAAAACAGACCTACCTCACAAAACAAGAAAAATGTCTAATAAACTTCACAAAACAAGAAAAATGTCCAATAATCTATCTAACCCTAAAACTTAAAGAATTAGAAAGAGAACAAAAAGAAAAACTGAGAGCTACTAGAAGGAAGGAAATTTTAAAAAATCAGAGCAGAAATAAATGACATCAAGACTAAAAACAATACAATGAAAAAAAAGAACAAAGTAGGAGGGATCACATTACCAGATATCAGGTTATACTACAAAACCACTGTAATCAAAACAGCCTGGTACTGGCACAAGAACAGACAGATAGATCAATGGAATAGAACAGAGAACCCAGAAATTGACCCAAGACAATATGCTCAATTAATATTTGACAAAGGTGGCAAGAGCATACAGTGGAGTCAAGACAGTCTCTTCAATAAATGGTGTTGGGAAAATTGGACAGCTACTTGCAAAAAAATGAAGCTAGACCACCAACTTACACCATACACAAGAATAAACTCAAAATGGATAAAAGACTTAAATGTAACTCATGAATCCATAAAAATTCTAGAAGAAAATGTAGGCAACAAAATTTCAGACATCATACGCAGCAGAATTTTCACTGATACAACACCTAAGGCAAGAGAAACAAACAAACAAAAAGAACACAGGGACTACATCAAACTAAAAAGCTTCTGCACATCAAAAGAAACAATAATCAAAATGGAAAGGAAACCCACTATATGGGAGACTGTAATTGCCAATGATACATCAGATAAGAGATTAATTTCCAAAATATATAGAGTACTCATACAACTCAACAAAAGAAACCAATTAAAAAATGGGCAGAGGACCTAAATAGACACCTCTCCAAAAAGACATACAAATGACCAAGAGACATATGAAAAAATGCTCAACATCACTAATCATCAGAGATTCAAATTAAAACAACTATGAGGTATCACTTCACACCTGTCAGAATGGCTGCCATCAACAAATCATCAAACAACAAGTTTGGCGAGGGTGTGGAGAAAAGGGGGTTCTAGTACACTGCTGGTGGGAATGCAGACTGGTGCAGCCACTATGGAAAACACTTTTAACTTTCCTCAAAAAGTTAAAAATTGAACTGCCATTTGACCCAGTGATCTCACTTCTAGGACTACACCCTAAGAAGCCTGAAACACCAGTCAGAAAGATTATATGTTCCCTATGTTCATAGCAGCACTATTTACAATAGCTAAGATCTAGAAACAACCCAAATGTCCATCAGTAGATGAGTGGATAACAAAGCTGTGGTACATGTACACAATGGAATACTATGTAGCTGTAAGAAAGAAAGATCTCTTATCATTTGAGATGACATGGAGGGACCTGGAGAGTATTATGCTAAGCGAAACAAGCCAAGCAGAGAAAGACAAATATCACATGATCTCACTTATTTGTGGAATATAATGAACTAAACAAACTGATGAACAAAATTGACCCAGAGACATTGAGGTAGGGTACAGACTGACAAACCTCAGAAGAGCCCCCTCTTCTGTTGGGGGGAAAGAGATAAACCACAGAACTTATATGCATGTATGCATAACCAATGGACATAGACAACAAAGCTGGGGATGGGGTGGGGGGATGGGGAGGAGGGTGTCAATGGGGGGAAAAGGAGAAACATCTGTAACAAAAACAAATTAATAAAAAATAATTAAAAAACAAAAAAAACAATGCAAAAGCTCAATGAAACCAAAAGCTGGTTCTTTGAAAAGATAAACAAGATTGATGAACCTTTAGAAAGACTCACCAAGAAACAAAGAGAGAAGACCCAAATTAATAAAATCAGAAACGAAAGAGTTTAAGTAACAACTGACACCACAGAAATACTAAGGCTTGTAAGAAAATACTATGAACAATTGTATTCCAACAAATTCAACAACGTAGGCAAAATGGACTAATTTCTAGAATCATAGTCTTCCAAAACTCAACAGGGAAGAGTCAGAAAACCTGAACACACAAATAACAACTGAGGAAATAAAAGCAGTAATCAATAAGCTCCCAGCAAACAAAAACCCTGGTCTGGATGGCTTCACAGGGGAGTTTTACCAAACATTAAAAGAAGAACTAACACCTATTCTCAAACTATTCCAAAAAATTCAAGAGGAAGGCTTTCAAGCTCTTTTTATGAGGCCAGCATAATCCTAATTCCAAAAACCAAATGAAGACACTACAAAGAAAGAAAATTGAAGGCCAATGTTCCTGTTGAACATAGATGCCAAAATCCTCAACAAAATATTATCAAATTGGATCCAGCAATATATTTTAAAAATTATACACCATGACCAAGTGGCATTTATTCCAGGGATGCAAGGCTGGTAAAATATTACAAATCAATAAATGTGATACACCACATAAACAAAATGAAATATAAAAATCATGTGATCATATCGATAGATGCTGAAAAATCACTTGTCAAAATCCAGCACCCATTTTTGATAAAAACTCTCAGCAAAGTGAGAATAGACAGATCATACCTCAAAAGAATAGACAGATCATACCATATATGACAAGCCTACAGCCAACAGGATACTTAATGGGTAAAACCTAAAAGCATTTCCCTTAAGAGCAGGAACAAGACAGAGATGTCCATTTTCACCACTTGTATTCAACATAGTACTGGAAGTCTTAGCCACAGCAATCAGAGAAGAAGAAAAAATAAAAGGCATCTAAATTGGAAAGGAAGAAGTGAAACTGTCATTATTCACAGGTGACATGATATTATACATAGAAAACCCTAGACACTGCACCCAAAAAACTACTAGATTTAATCAATGAATTCGACAAAGTAGCAGGATACAAAATTAACATGCAGAAATTGTTGGCATTTTTATACACCAATAAAGAACACACAGAAAGAGAAACTAAAAAACAATCCCATTTACCATTGCAACAAAAAAATTAAGATACTTAGGAATAAACTTAACCAAGGAGGTAAAATACCTGTTATCAGAAAACTACAGGACATTGAAAAAAGAATTAGAGGAAGATATAAAAAAGTGGAGGCATATACCATGTTCATGGATTAGAAGAATCAATACCATTAAAGTGTCCATACTACCCAAAACAATCTATAGATTCAATGCAATCCCTATTAAAATACCAATGGCATATTTCACAGATCTAGAACAAATACTCCAAAGTTTTATGGAACCAGATAAGACCCCGAATAGCCACAAAAATCTTGAAAAAGAAGAACAAAGTTGGAGGGATCACAATTCCAGATATCAGTTTATACTACGAAGCCATCATACTCAAAACAGCCTGGCACTGGTACAAGAACAAACATATAGATCAGTGGAACAGAACAGAGAACCCAAAAATTGATCTAAGACATTATGCTCAATTAATATTTAACAAAGGAGGCAAAAGCATACAATGGAGTAAAGACAGTCTTCAGTAAATGGTGTTGGGAAAATTGTACAGGTACATGCAAAAAAATGAAATTAGACCACCAACTTACACCATACACAAGAATAAACTCAAAATGGATAAAAGGCTTAAATGTCACTCAAAAAAACCATAAAAATTTTAGAAGAAAAGGTAGGCAGCAAAATCTCAGACATCACATGTAGCAGAATTTTCACAGATACATCACGTAGGGCAAGAAAAACAAAAGAAAAAATTAATAAATGGGACTACATCTAACTTCAAAACTTCTGTACAGCAAAAGAAACCAGTATCAAAATGGAAAGGGAACCCACTGTATGGGAGAACATATTTACCAATGATACATCAGATAAAAGGTTAATATCCGAAATATATAGAGTACTCAGGTAACTCAACAAAAGGAAGACAAACAATCCAATTAGAAATTGGGCAGAGGGCCCAGCTGGTGCAGCTCAGTGGATGAGCGTCGATCCATGCACTAAGAGGTTGCTGGTTTGATTCTCGGTCAGGGCACATGCCCAGGTTGTGGGCCAAATCCCCAGTAGGGGACATGCAGGAGGTGGCCAATCGATGTTCTCTCTCATCAGTGTTTCTATCTCTCTCTCTCTCTCCCTTTTTCTCTCTCTAAAATCAATAAAGAAAAAAAAATTTTTTTTTAATTGGGCAGAGGACCTGAATAGACACTTCTCCAAACAGGATATACAAATGGCCAAGAGACATTTGAAAAAATGCTCAACATCACTAATCATCCGAGAGATGCAAATTAAAACAACTATGAGGTATCACCTCACACCTGTCAGAATGGCTGCCATCAACAAATCATCAAGCAAGTGCTGGTGAGGATGTGGAGAAAAGGGGACTTTAATACACTGCTGGTGGGAATGCAGACTGGTGCAGCCACTATGGAAAACAATATGGTGTTTCCTCAAAAAATTCAAAATTGATCTGCCATTTGACCCAGTGATTCCACTTCTTGGAATATACCCTAAGAAGCCTGAAACACCAATCTGAAAGAATATATGCACACCTATCTTTATAGCAGCACTATTTACAATTGCTAAGATCTGGAAACAACCCAAGTGTCCATCAGTACATGAGTGGATAAAAAACTTTGGTACATTTACACAATGGAATACTAGACAGCCATAAGAGAGAAAGATCTCTTACCCTTTGAGACAACATGGAGGGACCTAGAGAGTATTATGCTAAGTGAAATAAGCCAGTCAGAGAAAGACAAATATCATATAATATCACTAATTTGTGGAATATAATGAACAAAATAGATCCAGAGACATGGAAGTATGGAACAGACTGACAAACCTCAGAGGGAAGGGTGCAGGGGGGACGAGAAGAGAAAAACCAAAGAACTTATATGCATATATGCATAACCAATGGACACGGACAACAGTGCAGTGAAGGTGGGAACAGGGGAGGATGGGAGCTGGGAGGAGGGTAACAATGGGGGCGGCGGGAAGAAAAGACATCTGTAATAAATTAATTTTAAAAAGAAACTGGATTTTTATGTGAGATTCATTTATTTTTAAAATTTCACAACTGATTTAAACAAAATTTAAAGAAAAATAGTCAATAGTCAGTCAATTGGCAACCACTTGGGAACCTATATTTTAGCCTCTGTTTCCTCAGACCAGAGTTGCTGGTATAATATTTAACAGTTTGTTGAGATATAATTTAAAAATCCACCCATTTCAAGTGATTTTAATTCAATTTCATTGTTTTTAGTAAATTCACAGAGATGTACAACCATTATCACAGACAATTCCAAAACATTTCATCAACTCAAAAAGACCCCTGGATTCTTTAGCTATCATACCCACCCCCCACTACCCACACCTAGCAACCACTAATCTATTTTCTGTCTCTAGAGATTTGCCTACTCTGAACATTTCATTTAAGTGAAATCATATATTATGTGGTCTCTTGTGACTGGCTCTTTCACTTAGGGGATGGTACTTTTAAAGTGAAGAAATAGGACGACGAAGAATCTGGGAGGCCTTCAATCTCAGTGAAAGGAAAAGCCAGCTTTTCCCAACACAGAGGCAAATAGAAAGAGAAAAGTATGTCAAGGCTTGAAAACCATCCTTCAAAACTGAGGGAAAGGCCAATCTAGAAACAAGCCCCGAAGGCGCTCTGAAGCCACGCGTGTAGGTCGTCTCAAGGACTGATCTGTGTGAAAACCTCCATGTGATCAACATTCTGACGAGACGCCACTGGTGTCTACAAGTCTGGCTGTATCAACAGTTTACACAGCTGAAGTCTGATCCGATGCTGAAAATGATAAATATCACCCTGGTCGGCATAGCTGTTTTTCAGGATGTTATCCTTGAATAAGTCCTTGGTTCTAGTCACCAGCATTGTTCAGAGCAGGTAAAAAAAGGAGAATAATCTAAAGATCCAGCTGCCTGGCCCCAACACATTGAGGGGTATCTCCCTATAATAAACACAATCATTCAAAAACATCCTCTGCAAAGAAGCAGAGCATTTTCAGGCAACTGAGCTCATAATTCCTCAAGGGGCTGGAGGTCTGATTTCAAGGGCTTAGCACTCATCAGAATTGAAAAGTAAAAAGTCTTCCATAACAGCATACCTGGGGACATAACTCTGGGATTTGCAGTAAAACCACGAGAGCAGAGAAGCACCTTTAAAATACAGGGTCTGAGTTGGACACATAGCTAACAAGGATTGCAAGACTGATGAGAAAACAACTTTCCAGATAGAATGTAGTGAGGTCTGACGATGGTCACTTCACTAGTGTTGGGGCTGCAATCAGACCAAGTGACAACCTTTGATGGGCAGAGGAATACTTCCTTGATGGGGTAAACAACAGCAATGTCCACCTCATCAGAAAAGTGGTCCCCGCCCTAACTTTCCAAAATTCCGCCCAGAGAATGATTCCTTATGAGCCTTCTGGAAAAAAGAAAAGTATTTTGTTTGGGTAAAACTCTACCATTTAGGATAAGATGAATATGTCTACAATGAGACAGTAATGCATTTTCCTGCAGGTGTCAGTTTGGAGGAAGGTAGTCCAGGCCATGTGGCGGGTTTTCTTCAGTCTGGACATTCCAGGCCCTTTCACCTCGCTGCTCTGCCGTCCCCAGAGAGTGGCCCTTGCAGAGCCTTGAGTTTCAGTCTCAAAATCTTTTTTCAGGCAGCAGATGGAAGAACAGATGATGAAGAAGTTCAAAATCACCTTCCCACTATTCATACAGAAAGTCCAGAGACTGCCATCTAGCTCTTCTGCATGGATTTTATTGGCCAAACATAGTTATCTGGCCAGGTTCAGCTGCAAGAGAGATTAGGAACTGCACCTTTGTTCTATGTGATTATGTGAAATAGGAGCGTGATTACACCGGGGAAACTAGAGAATGGGAATGTTAATCCTTAGTTACTGCGGCACAGACTGTTGATTACTCCTCAACATCCAGATTAAAAATGTGAAGGCATATAGGATTATTTTGCCACTTATTAGTGATCAGGAACTTAAAGAAATAGCATATTAAACAAGTTTTGTTGCCCAGGGAGAAAGGGAAGGAGGCAAGGAATGATCACATAACAGTGATAGAGGGCATCTCGCCTGGTTTCCTGGGTTTTTATTGGAGAAGAACGAGGCCCAGGAAGGCTATGTGACTTTTCAAAGGTCATGGAGCCTTCTGGTAACTACAACCCAAGACTGATTGCCAACCAGGGTCTTCATGTGCTTCATGGATACCCAGGCCCTACAAATGAGGAGCCTGAGCACCTACAAGATTGCTCCCCCTCTAGGTGGCAGATTCAGATAGAATGGCCTGGAGGCAGAGAGAGAGAGAGAAATTCCTATTTATTACTATTGTGTCCCTTGCCAGCACTGGTCATCTAAGTCAAGTCCCCACTATAAATCCTGACACTCTTCTGCCTCTGGACTTTGCTTCTGCTTGAAACTCTTCCATGATGGGGGAGCTCCTTTGAGACAGCCTACTCTAACCATATGCTGCTTTAGTTGTTACCCAGTTCCTGATGGGAGGAGAAAATAACTTCCTTCCGTTTTGTGAAAAGGCTCTGAATGGATTATAAACCATGCTAAGAAGTACTTGTGGGAAGAGGAGTTACTATTCTTAATTTAATATCAAGGTTGCCTTATGTTTGTCCCAACTATGAACTGCAGAACCAGTTGTGAGATCACACCCTGAACTTTGCTTAGGCCTCACTGTGACAACCAGACCATTTGCACTCTACATCTTGAAAGGAGGCAGTCCAGCTCACCATTTGCATAGAGGACCTAAACGAAGTTTGAGCTCTTGAACTTTTGTGCTTGCACAGAAAGACATCTTTGAACTTGTTTACCTTGGAGTCTCACTGATTCTTTTTTTTTTTTAACCCTCACCCAAGGATCTGTTTTAATTGATCTGAGAGAGAGAGAGAAAGAAACATCGATGTGAGAGAGACACATCTATCAGTTGCCTCCTATACTCGCCCTGACCGGGGATCAAACCCGAAATCTTGGTGTATGGGATGCTGCTCCAACCTACTGAGCAACCTGGCCAGGGCCTGACCAATCCTTTTTGAACTGGTCATTATAAAATATTAAACAGCTAACAGGAAAAGTTTATTTTGTTACAAACTATGTGGGTTTTACCTTTCTAAATCCTGCCTTTCTTTATTTTCTCCAGAGCACAGTTTGGGTTGTTACCTAAATCTGTGCCTCTTGGATTCAAATCCTTTAAGACCCCAAAGGAACTTTTCATTTGTTTTACAGTCTCAAATCTTTTTTTTTTTTGTAATTTTTTTTCTTTATTAATTTTTAGAGAGAGAGTAAGGGAGAGAGAGAGTGAGATAGAAACATCGATGAGAGAGAACATCGATTGGCTGCCTCCTGCATGCCCCACACTGGGGATCAGGCCCACAACCTGGACATGTGCCCTGGCCGGGAATTGAACTGGCGACCCCTAAGTGCATGGATCGACACTCAACCACTGAGCCACACCGGCCAGGCTACAGTCACAAATCTTTATTGGTTGACAGGACATATCCTGGAATTCTGAAATTTCCCTTAATAATGTAATTTGTAACCTTACTTAAGAGGTACAACTAGTTGAATATCTAAAATTGTTCTTACGGTTGTGTTTGTGAGTTCATAGGTGATTGGTTGATAAGTTTTACTCGTTTCTATTTAAGAGGCTAATTTAGGATAAAAGGAGACAAGAAAACACTCTAAAATTGGGAGAGGATGGAGGGACGAGAGGCTCTGATATATTTTGGCATTTTATATGCCCCCCCCAAAAAAGTGGGAAAAACAAAAGCTACACTTTTTTTTTTAACTTTCAAAAGTCTTGATTTTCACATTTCACATGCCATGTCCTTACTTCTATAATTTAAAACAAGGTATGAGGGTAAGTTTTGTTATATTTTCCCACAATAATTACTTTAATGGGGTGGGTATTGTGCAGGAAATAAAAACATAGCCAGCGTTTTAGAGCTCCACATCTTAAACTGTGCTTGGTCTCTTCTCTAGTCTGTATTACCGAAAGGAGCAATGTCAGTCAGTGAGTCAAAGTTCTGTGCAATGGTTTGCTTTTGTGACAGGTGTACTTTTTAAAATCCCTAAATGGACTCGGAAACAAGAGATAGGGATACGGATTTCTAGCCCTGTTTTAGAAAATCTTAAATATACATTTTCTAGTAAATAAGTATATTATCCCAGATGGCTGTATACATTTGATCCTTCACAAACACTGCTTGCTGACACATGTTTTTTATTAGAATTCTATCAGTAAGGAAGGTGAGCATTCATGATTAAACTTGAGAGGACCTCTACGGAAGCCCATCTGAACCATAAATAAAGGTCTATAAATCGGACACCTGGACCCAGATGCTGAAGCGTGCATAGAAAAGAGGCTCCTCCCGGAGAACACAGAAAGGCCAAGTGCCCTCAAAGAAGGCTCTTCCAGCTTGTGCCTTTTGTTCACGTTACTTGAACCTTTATGTAGCAGTTACTTCATCTTCTCTTGGGAAACTGACTATATACCCACCGAGTGGTCAGTAATTTCTCTATGTCCAAACCTGGCTGTCAGTCCTTCATCAACTTTCCCACGTCATTGTGTGGCCACCAGCACTCATTCCTGCCTCTACAAAGTGAGGTAGAAAATGACGATTACCATGACAGGCACAGATGATTACTTAGGTCCTTTTACATGCTGGACTGTGAGTCCTTTCAAGGCAGGCTCCATTGTGTTTCACAGGTGTTAGTCCATGGTCTAATAATTGTTGGATGCTGTAGGAAAACAGAGGAATGAGCAATTAATGTCAGTGCCTGCATGAAATTTCAGCTTTTTCATTGCAAGGGCTTCTGAGATGGCCCTGTAAGGATTTTCTTTTCTTCTGGAAGGACCTGGTGCAAACACTTTGTTAAAAGAAACTTTTCTTAAACTAGAAACAAACTCACAGTTAGTGAGCAAACCTTTGGCATTGAGAAGCTTCAAATATGTCTTGCCGAGGGTTCCACAAACACCAAATACCAATGTCATCTTTTCTTTATTGACCCAGGTTGAACTTGAGTTGTGTTTGGGGGAGGGGAGAGAGGGACAGGTGACCCACCAATAACCAATTCATTTTCTCTCAGTTGTTTTGAAGTGACAGCCAGAGTGCAATCAATGGCTTTTAAGCTTTTGTTTTTACCTGCAGAAATTCGTCTTCTTTTTGCAAACAAATTCTTACTCCAAATCCCCAGGTTAAAGCAGGTGAAAGTGCAGCTGCTCAGGTGGAAGCAACAGGAGCTGAGGCTCCTCCATGGAGCCTCCTCTCCCCAGAAGGCCTTTGAGCCACGTCAGCTGAATCAAAGACTCGGCAGGACATTTGAAGACCACTGACAACCTGACACAGCCTGATGAAAATCCACGAAAAATGTGCTTGTGAAGAGAAATGGGTCCAGGAAAACCCCACAAGGCTCCGCAAGGTCTGCGACGATTTATTTTCTGCTGCCCCCCCCACCCCCCTCCGCCTCGGGGAATGGGGAACTGCACTGCACTGAGGATTGCACCACTGGGGACAGCCTTTCCTCTTTCAGTTCTCCACCGGGGTCCTTTCAGCACAGAATTTGCTTCATCACCCTTGTGCCTTAACAATCAAAGCAGTGACTGCAGACCTTAGACCAGTGCAAATGAAAAGCTGTTTCCCTGGGGAGAGGAATTATATGCTGTAATTAAGAATTTGGGCTCTAGAATATGACTGCCAGGGTTCAAATCCAGGCTCTGGGACTTGCCAGGTGTAGGAGCTTAAGCAATTACTGTCATTTAGTCCCAGATTTCCTCCCTGTTGGTGTAGGGACAGTAATAGAACCTCCTCACAGAGTCATTGTAAGGATGAAATGAGATGACTGTGAGCCCCTTGGAACAGTGCCAGGCACAGAGAAAGGGTTAGGTAAATATTAGCTATCAATAGGAACACAGACTGTTTGCTTGCCAGGTGCATGACAACTAGCTCCAGTGGCTCACTTCTCTTGCTTCAATTTTCTTTGTCACCTGAACTTTCCTTGCTGGTTCTAAATCAAACATGTGGTCTCATGTATGTGCTATGCATGTTCCTATGCATATGAAAGTTTGAGAAGTACTGCAAGTGTCCAGGTGCCACGGGTTTCCTCCTGCTCTCTATGCAGCAAACTTTTAATGACAATTCCCAGAAGTTTCTAGAAAGTGTAACATTGGTTGGTTCTAACTTTCCCCCAAAGAAAACGTACAGTCCTTTTTGCTTGACTTCTTCTTGTATCATGAAAATCCACATTTTATTTTACTTTATTATTATTTTTTTATCCTCACCCTTTTTTTCTCCAATTTTTATTAATTTATTTTTGTCATAGATGTTTCTCTATCCTTACCTTTTTTGCATTTAGCTTCAGATAGAGCAGGAGGGAGAGAGGGAGGAAGAGAGGGAGAGCAACATCGATGTGAGAGAGACACATTGACTGGTTGCCACACACATGACCCCAGCCGGGGCCGAGGACAAACTGCAACCGAGGTACGTGCCCTTAGCGGGAACCGAACCCGGGACTCTCTGGTCCGCAGGCCGACACTCTAACCATTGAGCCAAACCGACCAGGGCGAAAATCCACATTTTAAACAATTTTAAATTAGTACACATAGGACTGGCTACAAAATTTTCAGGACCAAATGCAAAATTAAAGCGCGAGGTGCCTTGTTCACGATTATTAGGAATTTCAAGGCAGGGACAGCAGAACCTAAACCAAGTGCATGGCCCTCAGTCACACGTTCATGAAGCCGGCCCTGAGTACAAACCTCAGCATCTATAAAGCCTTTATTTTGTTTATTTATGCCACAGTCTGGATGTGATGTTCAAACTACACAATGACATTTCCCTTACTTTTATGTATGAAGGTTTGAGGGACATAAAAGATGTATGTCCCGAAGACACTTGTCTATTCCTCTCACAGAAATAGTTGTAAACAAAAGACAAGAGATTCTGTCTAAAGACCCACAATGACAGATTCCTACAGAAGTAAGAAAATCACCTCATCTCTCTCTCTCTTTACTGGGAAAGGAGTTACCTCACTTTTTATTTTCCTTGAATTCCCCTATGACACTTCATTTTAATAAACATCCCAGAATTTCATCTCTCAATTGTCACCAGACTCAAAAACAAATCTCAGTATCTTACAGTTGTTACACTCATCGGGTAGGAGGAAGTGCTTCTATCGGTTTTGCGGGAGAATCTCTCAGTCTCTCATAGGAACCAAGCCTACCTTTCTGCTGTTTTAATGCTGATTTCCCCCAGAAGCAGAGCCTGAGATAAGCACTTAAGTATCAATTGTTTATTGGGAGAGGCAGAAAAGTAGGAAAGGAGAGGCAGCCAACAAAAAGGTAAATGATTAAGCCAGCTACCACAGTGGTGCGTTGAAAATTAATCCTGCAGAGAAACCCTGAGATACGGTGTAAAACACATGCCACAGAATTGTCTCACTTGCGAGCTCAGGGGCCTGGGGTCTTCAGGCACCAGTTCCCATCAGTCACTGATTGAGAACTGCTGAGGGGCAGGGGCGCGGGGCGGGGCTCACTGCAGCCAGCGCACTCTGGGATGGGGAGGTCTCCAGGAAGGCAGAAGCTGGTAGCGTCTGCTACATCTGCAGTAGAAAATCAGAAAGGGGGTCCTCAAAGCAGACGGTTCTGGGTTCCAAGATCAGTGCTACCGACTTGAAGCAGAATGATTTGGGGTAAGTTAACATCAGCACCTCAGTTTCTTGTGTATAAAATAGAAATACCACCACTTACCTACCTTCAGTGTTGTCAGGATGGTTAGAACCGTTAAAAGCATCAGGCATAGCCCATTTATATACAGAGCTGCCATTAAATTGGTTTTTAAAACCAGTATTTTTCAAACCTAAATATCCTAGCAGTCACTTGAAGATCTTATTAGAATGTAGATTCTGATTCAGTGTGCCTGGGCGGGGCATGCGGTTCTGTATTTCTTTTTTATTATTATTGTTATTAAATTTATTGGGGTTACAAGCTCCCAGGTGATGCTGCTGGTTCACAGACTAAATTTTACAGAGCAAGATTTTAAACCATTCTAAAATTTCTCTTTAACCACTATATACCATACATCACAAAATATTTTCCCTGGATATGTTGAGTTTAATCATAGCAAAAAAAAAAAAAAAAAAGAAGTTTGAGCATGAGAGCTGTTATATGGGACATAACAACGAGCTGTGTTAATCACTACTAATAAACTTAACTGCCTGGAGTTCCCAGGGCAGAGTTACACAAGAGAGGGAAGTGCAGAATGAAAAATATATAGGGTAGATAAGGATTCCAGTATCATGGGAAACCTAAGAAAAGATAAAAGTTGCATCATTATTAGAGAATGAGGAAAAGAAGAGAGCCCAAAGGCATATTTCTAAGCAATTCATGACACTAATACAAAATTGATGTGATGTGTTTTGAGATGTCTCCTACGTACAATTCATTATGTAGGGTAGTGATGTAAAAAAATGCATATGATGTTTGTAATCTGTTGAAGGGAGTACACACATATATGAAGATACTAAGCAGTAAAAATGGGAAGAAGTAGTTTTCCTTAGTGGCAGAGCTTTGTTAGGCACAGATTATTTTGGTCTGGAATACCTAGGAAAAGTACAATTAGAAGGGGAGTTTCAGCTGAGCCTTCAGAGGACAGCTGAGTCTCCATTTTGAATATAGTAGTAGGAATGTATCAGGAAATGGTCACAACTTTAATAATATGTTTCTATAACATGTACCGCAAAATGGGCATTGTTTAGGAGGATATGCTGGTTCCAAGCAGTGGCCCCTAGTGTACTTATTGGCCTTGGCTGAGGGAGGTGGAGTTCAAGAAGCAGGTGGCCAATGGGAGTCTCGTCGCTAAGAATATGGAATTTGGAGTCAGATCTGGGTTTACAAACAAATTTCAACAAGAACTAGCTGTGTGACATGGAACAGTATTCACTCTGAATTTCTATGTTCTTATCCACAAAATGATGATTTCATGCTTTCTAAATAGGATTAAAGTAATGATTAAATAATTCATGAAGGGCAATCCATGTATATACCTTAGCACAGAGCCTGGTTCATGTAAGTGTTGAATAAACAATAATTATTAACATTGTTGACATAAGAAATGTCTAAATCTGTAGAGAATTTTTATGAGTTTATTTGAGCAAAGCTGACGACAATTACTAGGAAGCAAAATCTCAACAGATTGAGAAAATGTTTCAGAGAACAGCAGTTTGGCAGTTTATTTTATACATTACAATCAAAAGAGGAGGCATAGGAGGGTTACAGAAAGTTTACTAATGGTAGATTAGGGAGGTGGGAGAAAGCAAAGTGGGTAAATCTCTGAGATTGGATAAAGAGTAAAATGTCGAGACAAATACTTCTTTTACATTGGTGAGGCCAGGAGAGCTCACATTTACAGCACATAGAGATGGTATGTGGGGAATAAGGTAACAATGAGGGGTTCTATGGTCTCCTGCTCTGATGGAAGATTATGCCCTGAGAAGTCTGTAAAAAAAAAAAAAAAAAGATTACTCTGACATTCCAAAGGTAAGTTACTGTAGACGCACAAAGACAACAGACAGGCTCAATTAAGGTAAAAACTGACCATCGAGGAAGATCCCAGCCTAGGACATGACTACCTGCCATAACTCACTTTTAGTTAGAAGGTTTCCATGTTAGACCATCCTATATGGTTATTTTAGATCTCATCCTATGTGCTACTTTAGCTTGTCAGGTTTAGTACATGGCCCCTTATTTGTCCACAACATATTCAAAACAGAAAGGAGAAAAGCCAGCTAAATTTTTTTAAAAGAAGAAAGAAACCCCATTGTGGCCACAGCAGTGCTTAAAACCAGGAAGTTCTAGGAGGTGATGGGGTCACAAAGACTGGAGCGCCAAGATACCAGGAAGCACATAGCTTCAGTTTGTACTGTCAGGACACACACACAGCAAATTATAGTCCTTCCATAGAAGAAAAGGGTGATTGCTATGATATGCCGCCCAAATCCCCCCTCGGGAATAAAGAAGCCATTGCTCCAAAATTGGGAGTGCCTCTGGCTGAATAGAGCCACTTTGCCCACCCCTTCTCTGGGTGGCCATTTCCAGTGACTCTTTAACACCGGGATATAAAGTTTCAGCCTTCTCACCCCAATTAGGAACAGCTCTGAAAGATCTTCTCATCTTCAGAAATCTCCGCGGGGTTGACTGAAGCTTCATTTTAGACTGCATCCTATGTCAGTTTCTCCCTCTGTCCAATCCTATTTCCTTCTCTTCCCTTCCCTTCCCACAGGTCTTGAAGTCAAAGGCACTCCCTAATAAACCCCCTGCATGATAATCTTCACCTTAGAGTCTGCTTCCTGGAGAATCCAACCTATGATAGGTGGTACTGCTGGTGGTAGGGGGAGGACAGATAGCTCCTGGCACAAGGTGGTAGTGCAGGTGTTGAATGACCACAGGTAATGAAGCTGGATGGCATACTGGTGGGAGAAAGTACATTGGCTCATGCTGATTTCTGCCATTGAAGAAATGTGGGGGAAAATACTAACCATAAGGGCAATGGACTTGGTGGCTTCTCTAACTCAGTTGAGGCTTTGGAAGAAGGTAAGCTAGGGGTGAAAGGCAGACGTTCTCCTTAGTAGTTATAAAGAAGCTCTCATTTCTCTCAGCAGAAGCACTGATAAAACTTCTCTTAACTTTGACATGTCTGCTGTGCTAAGGTCATGGCTCTAATTGAGTGAAAATCAGACCCTGGCATGTGGGCGACACCTGGGTTGATACCCCAACTCAAATTTTGAATCTCCAGATTCCCAAGAGCCCTACAAAAGCAGTACACCCCTCCCTACTGATGACTAGCACTCTTCTCTTGCTTGAAGACTGCAGAAGTATTTTTCTTGCAAGATGGCATGTACCAGTCTCAGGATTTGGCCCTACCTACCCACCTGGCCACTAGGCCTATAACTATAAGTTGTAGCAAACACACCCATGCTAGGTATGATAGGGGAGAAAAAGGACTATACCCCAAAGGAGCTACAGGACCTAGCCATCTTTTATAAACACAAACTAGAAGATTATAGATGGAATTGGTTTCTAAAGGTGCTAGAGTAAGGGGGGGGGGGGGCAGAGAATATTGTTTTTAAAGAGAGTTTATCAATTTGAGAGAATCTTCAATGATACATGATTTATAATTCTACCAAGGACACCAATATGCAAACACACTCCTAGAATGGCTCCTAGAAGCAATAGCTTACACTAAGTGGAAATGGCAATACCAGAGTTGCCATGGCAAACAGTAGAAGAAGAGAGTAAAAGGCTCAGGGAAGCACACATGCTAGAGTGGGTACATTATGCATGGTGGAAAACCCATCAGACGTCAATGTTCCAAAGGATACACTATTTTCTGAAGCAATGAGAATCACCCTGATAAGAGGGCTACCAACATCAGTAAGAAGTTCAGTGTTAGCATTTTTTAGCAGACCAGGGCTGACAGTAGAAAATTTCATTACAGAACTGGGCTCACTGATAATAGGACATTCCCCCTAACTCCCATACACAAGTGCACAATAGAGGACAGGTGGTGGTACTTAATCATCTGAAGCCAGATAGATGCAATTTTCCTAATGTATGGCAAGGCCAAAAGGGTAATGGATAGATCTGACTTGCAGATAATTGTGGAGCTGATTAATAAAAAACTGTCCCCAGGGGAAAAATAGAAGGGCAACCAACAAGGGTACTAGATCTATATACAATATGGCACTTCATAACAATGTTTCCATCAACAGTGGACTGCACATATAATGGTGGTTCCAAAAGATTACAATGGAGCTGAAAAATTCCTATCACTTAGTGACATTCTAGTCATTGTAAGGTTATAGTGTAATGCATTACTCTTTTGTGACAGTGCCAGTTTATCAATAGTAATGCTATTAGCTAGAAATGCCTGCAGCACTCATCTGGTACTGGTGAGCTTTCCATAAACATCTCCCCTTTCTAAACCAATGTTACAATTAGACCAACCCTTGTGGTTCTTATTACATTGCAAGATGCCCTTCAGTAATAACCTTTCGGAATCTTTGAAGAAAAAAGTTTACTACTTATAGGCCCTGGAGATTACAAAGCATGTCAGGGGCACACAGGGATGTGGTGGGGAGGGGGGTGAGAGAGAGCATGAGCATGAGTAGAGAGCACGGGGCCTCAGATTTCGTGGGTTCACTCTTTATTGGTGAATTTAAAACATAAGAACATGAATTTAAAGGGCAGAAGAGCAAAAAACAAGTAGCCAAATGGTCAATTATAGAAATCAACCAAGATCTAAAACAAAGGAGCTTCAGTGAGGGGAGGTAGCCTGGCTTGTTAGTATGTGGTTGGCAGTGTGTTTATTGGAGATAGCCTTTGTCAAAGGGGATACTCTTTGAAGTGAATGCCACAGCAATCAAAACTTAAGCCAGGCACTTGCATTACAAAACAAAAAGCCAACTGTCAGGGGTTACACTACTATTACTCATGCCTTTGTGGTGATGCTGGTGTAAACAAACCCATTGCACTGCCAGTTCTATAAAAGTATAGCATGTCCAATTACAGTAGTAGGTTATGCCATCTAGGTTTGTGTAAGTGCACTCTGTGATGTTTGTGCAATGATGAAATCCTCTGATGATTCATTTCTCAGAACATATCCCAGTTGTTAAGGAGCACATGACCGCAAGTCCTTAATCAAAAGACATCAAGGATGGATGATTGAGTGGATGACAGCAGTTGCTCCAGTATGTAGTAATGATCCATTGTCCAGTTTCCAGATCTGAACTATTTTCAGTCCCTGAACCCAAAGACTGAAGAGGCCAGGTACAAAGGACTGCAACACCACGGCTAGTGTGCACAAAGATGATTCCCCCAGTCCTTCTCCAGAGCCATTTATGTAGATTAATGTACACTATGGAAAGGAAACTACTGGACAGGGTCTGAGTTAACATTGGTACCCAGAGACCTGAAGCATTATCTTGGCCCCATTAGAATGGAGGCATTATGGGGCCAAGCCATAAATGCATTCAATGGATAAACCAAGAACATTTCAAACTGAAGATTTGTGTCTTCCTTATAGTCAAGAAATTTCTTTTTTCTTTTTTCCATTTCTCATTTTCTGGATGATGGACCTAACCTGGACTCATCTTTGAATTGTTCTCATATTTTATGTCTTTATAATATGGAAGCATTCTTCAACTTTATATTTTAGTATTTTATCAGCTTATTTTTACAATAATTTTAAAATCAACTTCATTGAGGTTTAATATACATAAAACAAAATGAATCAATTTTAAATGTTCCATTTGACAAGTTTTGACACATAAATGCATCTATGCACTTACCACCCCAATCAAGGTATAGGACATTTTCATTACTTCCACAAGTTCCCTCATGCCTCTTCATTGTCAGTATCTTCTCCCACCCCAACAAAATGCAAGTAACTACTGATCTCTTTTCTGTCACTGTACTTTTCCTCTTCAAAAAATGTCGCATAAAAGGAACCATACAAACTGATTGTATAAGAAAGCATGACATATATATGTTGTTTACCTCACAACAAAAGACTCACATAGGTTGAAAGTGAAGGGATGGAAAAAAATCTTCCAAGCAAACAGAAAGGAAAAAAGAGCTGGGGTAGCAATACTCATATTCGATAAAATAGATTTCAAAATGAAGGCCATAACTATAAAAGTATAGCATAACTAGAGACAAAGAAGGCCACTACATAATATTGAAAAGATATATCCAACAGGAGAATATAACCTTAGTAAACATATATGCACCCAATATAGGAGCACCAAAATATATTTAAAAACTTCTGGAGGACTTCAAAGGAGAAATTGACAGCAATTCAATCATAGCAGGGGACTTCAACACCCCGCTGACATCACTAAATAGATTCTCTAGACAAAAAATTAACAAGGAAATAGAGACTCTAAATGATGTACTAGATCAAATGGATTTAATAGATATCTAAATAGAATTACATCCCAAAACTGTAGAATTCATACTTCTCAAGTGAACTTGGGGCATTCTCAAATATAGACCACATGTTAGGACATGAACTAAGTCTCTACAAGTTCAAGAAGATTGAAATCATAACAAGCATCTTCTCAGATCACAATGGCATGAAACTAGAAATCAATTACAACAAAAACATTCAAACACTTGGAGGCTAAATAGCATGTTATTAAACAGTGAATGGGTTACCAAGGAGATCAAGGAAAACATTTTAAAATTCCTGGAAACAAATGAAAATGAACACACAACAACACAAAATCTATGGGACGCAGCGAAAGCAGTCCTGAGAGGGACTACCTCAAGAAACAAGAAAAATTTCTAATTGACTATCTAAACTTACAACTTAAAGAACTAGAAAGCAAACAAAAAGAAAACCCCAGAGCAAGTAAAAGGAAAGAAATAGTAAAGATAAGAGGAGAAATAAATGACATAGACTAAAAAAAATAATAATAATTCAAAAGATCAATGAAACAAAGAGTTGGCTCTTTGAAAAGATAAACAAGGCTGACGGACCCTTAGCTAGACTCACCAAGAAACAAAGAGAGAGG
The DNA here is from genome assembly GCA_030848825.1 of Tadarida brasiliensis. NCBI lineage: Eukaryota > Metazoa > Chordata > Mammalia > Chiroptera > Molossidae > Tadarida > Tadarida brasiliensis. The sequence continues at coordinate 54,479,908 of CM061257.1, read as the reverse complement.
ACCCAAATAAAATCAGAAACGAAAGAGAAGTAACAACTGGCACCACAGAAATACAAAGGATTGTTAACAAATACTAGGAACAATTATATGCCAACATATTGGACAATCTAGTCAAAATGGACAAATTTCTAGAAACACATAGTCTCCCAAAACTGACTGGGAAGAGATAGAAAACTTGAACAGACCAATAACACCTAAGGAAATTGAAAATGTACAGTAGTCAAGAATCTCCCAGCAAACAAAAGCCCGGGCCCGGACAGCTTCACAGGGGAGTTTTACCAAACATTCACAGAAGAACTAACACCCATTCTCCTCAAACTATTCCAAAAAATTCAAGAAGGAAGACTTCCAAACTTGTTTCACGAGGCCAGTATAATTATAATTCCAAAACCAGATAAAGACACTACAAAAAAATAAAACTACAGGCCAATATCCCTGATGAACATAGATGCCAAAATCCTTAACAAAATATTAGCAAATTTAATCCAGCAATACATTAAAAAAATTATTCACCATGACCAAGTGGGATTCATCCCAGGCATGCAAGGATGGTACAATATTCGCAAATCAATAAATGTGATACACCACATAAACAAAATGAAAGATAAAAGTCATATAATCATATCAATAGATGCTGAAAAAGCATTAGACAAAATCCAGCACCCGTTTCTGATAAAAACGCTCAGCAATGTGGGAACAGAGGGATCATATCTCGACATAATAAAGGCCATATATGAAAAACCTAAAGCCAACATCATACTCAATGGGCAAAAACTAAAAGCATTTCCATTAAGAACAGGAACAAGACAAGGATGCCCACTTTCACCATTCTTATTTAACATAATACTGAAAGTCTTAGCCACAGTGATTAGACATGAAGAAAAAATAAATGAGATCCAAATTGGAAAAGAAGAAGTGAAACTGTCATTATTTGCAGATGACATGCTATTGTACATAGAAAACCCTAAAGACTCCATCAAAAATCTACTAGATTTAAAGAATGAATTTGGCAAAGTAGCAGGATATAAAATTAACATCAAGAAATTGACGGCATTCTTATACACCAAAAATAAACTCACAGACAGAGAAATTTTTTCAAAAATCCCATTTACCATATCGGCAAAAAAATTAAGATACCTAGGAATAAACAACCAAAGAAATAAAGGACCTGTTCTCAAAAACTACAGGACATTGAAAAAAAGAAATAGAGGAAGATATAAAAAAGTGAATGCATATACCTTGTTCATGGATTGGAAGAATTAACATCATTAAAATGCCCATACTACCCAAAGCAATCTATAGATTCAATGCAATCCCCATTAGAATACCAAGGAACTAGAACAAATACTCCAAAAGTTTATATGGAACAAAAAAGACCCCAAATAGCCACAGCAATTTTGAAATAGAACATAGCAGGAGGGATCACAATATCGGATATCAGGTTACACTACAAAGCCACTGTAATAAAAACAGCCTGGTAATGGCACAAGAACAGGCATACAGATCAATGGAACAGAACACAGAACCTGGAAATTGACCCAAGACATTTTGCTCAATTAATATTTGACAAAAGTGGCAAGAGCATACAATGGAGTAAAGACAGCCTCTTTAATAAATGGTGTTGGGAAAGTTGGACAGCTACATGCAAAAAAAAAAAAAAAATTAAACTAGACCACGAACTTACACCATACACAAGAATAAACTCAAAATGGATAAAAGACTTAAATGTGACTCGTGAATCCATAAAAATCCTAGAAGAAAATGTAGGCAACAAAATTTCAGACATCACATGCAGCTCAAATTTTTTTTAATTTTTTTTATTAATTTATTTTTGTTACAGATGTTTCTCCTTTTTTCCCCATTGACATCCTCCTCCCCATCCCCTCCCCCCGTACCTAGTTTTGTTGTCCATGTCCATCAGTTATGCATACATGCATATAAATTCTGTGGTTTATCTCTTCCCTCTCCCCACCCCCTCTTCTGAGGGTTGTCAATCTGTACCCTACTTCCACATCTCTGGGTCTACCCTGTTCCTCAGACTGTTATGTTCATTATATTCCACAAATAAGTGAGATTATGTGATATTTGTCTTTCTCTGCTTGGCTTGTTTCACTTAGGATAATACTCTCCAGGTCTCCATGTCGTCTCAAAGGATAAGAGATCTTTCTTTCTTACAGCTGCATAGTACTCCATGGTATATATGTACCACAGCCTTTTTATCCATTCATCTACTGATGGACACTTGGGCTGTTTCCAGATCTTAGCATTTGTAAATAGTGCTGCTATGAACATGAGGGTACATGTATTCTTTCTGATTGGTGTTTCAGGTTTCTTAGAATATATTCCAGGAAGTGGGATCACTGGGTCAAATAGCAATTCAATTTTTAATTTTTTGAGGTAACACCATAGTGTTTTCCACAATGGCTGCACCAGTCTGCATTCCCACCAGCAGTGTACTAGAGTCCCCTTTTCTCCACACCCTTGCCAACACTTATTGTTTGATGATTTGTTGATGGCGGCCATTCTGACAGGTGTGAGGTGATACCTCATTGTTGTTTTAATTTGCATCTCTGATGATTAGTGATGTTGAGCATTTCTTCATATGTCTCAGCCATTTGTATGTCATGTTTGGAGAGGTGTCTATTTAGTTCCTCTGCCCATTTTTTAATTGGGTTCTTTGTCTTCCTTTTGTTGAGTTGTATGAGCACTCTATATATTTTGGAGATTAACCCCTTATCTGATGTATCATTGGCAATTATGCTCTCCCATATAGTGGGTTCCCTTTCCAATTTGATGGTTGTTTCTTTTGCTGTGCAGAAGCTTTTGAGTTTGATGTAGTCCCATGTGTTCATTTTTTCCTTTGTTTCTGTTGCCTTAGGTGATGTATCAGTGAAGATTCACACGCAGCAGAATTTTCACTGATACAACGCCTAAGAGAAACAAAGGAAAAAATTAATACATGGGACTACATCAAACTAAAATGCTTCTGCACAGCAAAAGAAACAAGCATCAAAATGGAAAGGGAACCCACTATGTGGGAGACCATAATTGCCAACAATACATCAGATAAGGGGTTAATCTCCAAAATATATAGAGTGCTCATACAACTCAACAAAAGGAAGACAAAGAACCCAATTAAAAAATGGGCAGAGGACCTAAATAGACACCTCTCCAAAAAGGCCATACAAATGGCTAAGAGACATATGAAAAAATGTTCAACATCACTAATCATCAGAGATGCAAATTAAAACAACTATGAAGTATCACCTCACACCTGTCAGAATGGCCGCCATCAACAAATCATCAAACAACAAGTGCTGGTGAGGGTGTGAAGAAAAGGGGATTCTAGTACACTGCTGGTGGGAATGCAGACTGGTGCAGCCACTGTGGAAAACAATATGGTGTTTCCTCAAAAAATTAAAAATTAAACTCCCATTTGACCCAGTGATCCCACTTCCTGGAATATATTCTAAGAAGCCTGAAACACCAATCACAAAGAATATATGTACCCCCATGTTCATAGCAGCACTATTTACAAATGCTAAGATCTGGAAATAGCCAAAGTGTCCATCAGTCGATGAGTGGATAAAAAAAGCTGTGGTACATATACACAATGGAACACTATGCAGCTGTAAGAAAGAAAGATCTCTTATCCTTTGAGAGGACATGGAGGGACCTAGAGAGCAGTATGTTAAGTGAAATAAGCCAATCAGAGGAAGACAAATACCACATGATCTCACTTATTTGTGGAATATAATGAATAAAATAAGCTGATGAACAAAATATACCCAGAGACATAGAAAGGAATACGGTTCAGACTGACAAACCTCAGAGGAGGGGAGCGGGGAGGAGGGGGGGGGGGGATGAGATAAACCAAAGAATTTATATGCATGTATGCGTAACCAATGGACATAGACAACAAGGCTTGGGTGGGAAGGGAGGGAGCGGGTTCGGGGGGAGGGTGTCTGGGGGGAAAAAGAAGAAACATGTGTAGCAAAAATTAATTAATTAATAAAAAATACTAATAAATGTTTAAAAAGAATGAGAATTTAACTTGGAAACCAAACCCTACAACAAGACGGACAGATAACACTGAAAAACAAGGGGAATTGTGGGAAACAGGACGACTGCTCTCCACAAGTCCAGGTTGTGACTGATCAATAAAGTCTCATGAATGCGAAAGAATCTAACAGTAAAAATGTGTTACAGCCGAGTGTCTTGTAATGCAAGCTAGTGGAATTAAGTGTTAAACACTTAAAATAAATATATAAAACTATTTGTATCTGCTGTAACTCACACCACTGCAAGAGCTATTGCGAGTTGCTAATGAAATAGTAATGCATTAAAAAAAAGGACACATACAGTATATATTCTTTGGTGTCTGAATTGTTTTGCTCACCATGTTTTCGGGATTCATAGTGTGTGTATCAATAGTGTGTTATAACCATGTTTTTGAGATCCAGTGTGTATCGGTAGTCTCCTAATTTTTATTATTGAGCTGTCTTTTTTTTTAATCCTCACCGGAGGATATTTTTTGCATTTATCTTGAGATAGAGCAGGAGGGAGAGAGAGAGGAAGAGAGAGTAAGAGAAGAAGACATCCATGCAAGAGAGACACACATCGACTGGTTGCCACCCACACGACCCCAACTGGGACCAGGGACAAACTGCAACCGAGGTACGAGGTACGTGCTCTTAGCGGAAACCGAACCCCGGGTCTCTCTGGACTACGGGCCGACCCTCTAACTGCAAGCTGTCTTTTATTGTATGAATATACCACCATTTGTTTTACCATTCATTTGTTAATGGACATTTGGGTTGTAGACAGTTTTAGGTTAATAAGAACAAAGGTGCTATGAACATTCACATACAAATGTCTTTGTGTGGACATATAGTTTCTCTTCTGTATATATTTAGGAGTGGAATTGATGGGTCATATGGCAAGTGTAAGTTTAACTTTATTAGGAATTGCCAAACTGTTTTCCAGAGTGATTGTACCATTTTATATTTGCCCTAGAAATATGTGACAGTTTTCATTGCTCTGTATCCTCCCTATTGGGTATTGTTTGTTTGTTTCGGTGGTGTATTTTTAGACTTTCTGTGGGTATATGATAACATGCCAGTGTGGTTTAACTTGTAGTTAGTTCCCTGATGACTGAAAATGTTGGGCACCTTTTCATGTATGTACAGCCATTCTCATATTTTATTTTATTGGTAAGGTTCAAAATATTTGCCCAATTTTAAAACTGGGTTGTTAGTCTTGTGATGATCAAGTTATAAAAGTTCTTTATGTACATTCTGGATGCAAGTCCTTTATCATAAATATGTAATGCAAATATTTTCTGTCTGTCTGTTGGCTTGTCTTTTTTATTTTCTTAAAGGTGACATTTGAAATACCAAAGTGTTTAATATTTCTGGAGTCCATTTATTAATCTTTTCTTTCATATTTTGTGCTTTTACATCTGAGAGATCTTTGTCTATCCCCAGCTTGTGAAGATATCTTCCTATGTTTTGCTGTAGAAATTTTATAATTTCTATTTATTCATTTATTTTTAAATAATAGTTTATTGATTTTTAGAGAGAGAGAGTAAGAGATAAGAGAGAAATATCAATGTGAGAGCATAACATCGATCAGCTGCCTCCTACAAGCCCCTCACCAGGAATGAAACCAGCAACCTTTCATGAACAGGATAGTACCCAACCAACTGAGTCACACCAGCCAGGGCTATAATTTTAATTTTACATTTCAGTTCGTACTCCATTTAGAATTATCTTTTGCATTTGGTGTGAGATAAAAGTTGACGTTCATATTTTTTTCATATAATAATTTAGTTGTCCAAGCACTATTTATTGAAAAGACAATCTTTTCACCATTGAATTACTTTGGCACATTTAACTTCTTTGATAAATATGGGGCTATTAAAATTTTTCTATTTGTTTTAATGCTAGTTTTTGTAGCTGTGTCTTTCAAGGTATTTTTCCACTGCATATAAGTTGTCCAATTTATTGCACAAATTTGTTTATCATAGTCTTTTTTATTCTTTTAGTGTCTTACAGTGATGTCTCTTTTTTCAATCCTAATTTTAATCATTTGTATCTTCTCTCTCTCTTTTTTTTCTTCCTTGACTGGTCTGAGTAGAGGCTTAATGATTTTTCAGAAACCCAGCTTTCGGTTCATTGATTCTTTTTCTTATAATTTATCTGTTTTCCATCCCATTTATTTAACTCAATTCATATTTTTACTATTTCCCACATTCTACTTATTTTGTGTTCCATTTACTCTTCTATTTTCTAACTTCTTTAATATTAAAAAAAATGTTTTCTTTATTGATTCTAGAGAGAGAGGAAGGGAGAGAAAGAGAGAGATAGAAACATCAATGAGAGAGAACATCGATTGGCCACCTCCTGCATGCTGCCCACTGGGGATCAGGCCTACAACCTGGGCATGTGCCCTGACCGGGTATTGAACCAGTGACCTCTTGGTGCATGGGTCAACGCTCAACCACTGAGCCACACCAACTGGGCTATGCTATTTTCTAGCTTCTTGATGTGGGATTTTGTATCATTGATTTTAGACTTTTATTCCTTCATAATATAGCATTTAAAACTCAAAATTTGCCCTGGCCAGTTTGGCTCAGCGGTTAGAGCGTCGGCCCATGGTCCAGAGAGTCCCGGGTTCGGTTCTCGCTAAGGGCATGTACCTCGGTTGCAGTTTGTCCCCGGCCCTGGTTGGTCGTGTGGGAGGCAGCCACTCAATGTGTCCCTTTCACGTCGGTGTTTCTCTCTCTCTCTCTTCCTCTCTCCCCCTCCCACTCTATCTGAACAAAAAATGAAAAAATACCCTCAGGTGAGGATAAAAATATATATGTAATAATAATAATAAAGCTCAAAATTTTCCTCTAATTAGTGCTTTACCTGCATCCTACAAATTATGATTTTTTTCATTGTTATTCAGGTAAAAATATATCCTAATATTTCTTGTGATATATTCCATAATACATGGATTATTTAGAAGTGTATTGTTTAATTTCCAAGTATTTGTGGATTTTTCAATACCACTTTTTTTTTAATTTTTTTCAATTACAGTTTACATTCAATATTATTTTGTACCAGTTTCTGTGTACAGCTTAGTGTTCTCTGTTATCCCAGTACCCGCCTGGCACCATACATAGTCACCACAATATCATTGACTATATTCTCCGTGCCGTACTTTACATCCCCGTGTCTATTATGTAAGTACCCATTTTTACTTCTTAATCCCTTTGCCTTTTTCACCCAGTTCCCCAACCCCTCTCCCTCTGGCTACCATCAGTCTATTCTCTGTGTCTGTGAGTCTGTTTCAGTTTTGTTTCTTTATTCTGTTCTTCAGATTCCACATATAAGTGAAATCATATGATATTTGTCTTTCTCTGACTGATATTTCACTTAGCATAACACTCTCTGGGTCCATCCATGCAAATGGTAAGATTTCATTCTTTTTGATAGTCAAGTAATATTCCATTGTGTGTATGTACCACAGCTTTTTTATCCATTGGTCTATGAATGGGCACTTGGATTGCTTTCATATCTTGGCTATTGCAAATAACACTGCAATGAACATAGGGGTGTATATATTCTTTTGAATTGTTTTGGGTTTCTTTGGATAAATACACAGAAGAATACCACTTTATTATTAATTTATTCTGTGTGGTCAGAGAACACATGCTATATGATTTCAATGCTTTAAATTTATTTAGACTCTTTATGGTCCAGCACATAGTCTGTCTTGATGATTAATCCATGTACATCTGAAAATAATATGTGTTCTATTGTTGTTGGGGGGAGTGTTCTATAAACATTCTTCTATAATGGTCTAGATCAAGTTGATTGATACTGCTGCTCTATTCTTATATATTAAAGGATTTTCTCTCTATTTGTTTTACCAATTACTAAGAGAAGAGAGTTGAAATTTCCATGTATTATTGTGAGTTTATTTCTGCTTTCAGTTCTGTCAGTTTTTGCTTTATGTTCTTTTATCTCTAGCAGTATTGTCCTGAAGTGTCACTCTCATTTTCTTAAGATAAATGTTTACAAGGTATACATTTTGTACCCTTTTTCTTTACCTTATCTGCATTTTAAAATTTTATTTATTGTGGGTTTCTTTACAAACTGCATATAGTTGGATTTTGCTGAACTTTGATTCACTCTATTGAGTGGTTTTTATATCTTATTCTATTATTAGATACATTAGGATCTGTCATAAATGACACAAAGCCCAGATAAAGATTGCTCTATAACACTGAATGCAAGAAATATCATGAGTCTATTTTTCAAAACAAAAGAAAGTTATATTAAGTTAGTTTCTTCTCTCATGAAGTTTCTTCTCTCATGACAATATCTGTCTGTTTTTTTATGACCCTTCTGACCTAATGGTATTTAGTCACTTTGGGATGCCATTGCCATTGGTCCTAGCCCAGACCCTCATGCTTCATTGGAAGTTTTCCAGCTTTGGTGAGACTTTGTTATCCTCTCCCCCTGTGCTGACCTCAGACAGAGATCCACAGGATCTCACAAGGATGAGGTGATTAATGCTTTTCTTGGGTATCCAAACAGCCATCTCTACCAGAAATTTCACCATGTCCAGGAATCACCATCAGAGTAATCCAGACCATTTCCCTCTTCTACTTCTGAAGTACAGAGCCTTCATCATCTTTTTTCTTCAAAGCCAGACTAATGAATTTTGCCTTCTACGGTGCAGGAGTAGAAGTTAGGGTTGAGTGCAGAGAAAAGGAGATGTTTTCTGATTTCTTTCTTCTGGGAAGAGCCCACATCTGCTCAAAAAAGAAAAGGGGAAAAAAAAACACACCAAATAAATCTCTCAACAATTCCCTGTTACTCCCTCAAGTTAAGCAAAGTCATGAGACATCCTTTGCTGATTTAAAAAAAAAATAAAAAGTTTCATAAGACTGAGCAGGGACAGAACTCCTTTTATGAAAGCTTGCCAAGCAGCCTAAGTCAGCCATAAAATGAGCCACAGGTGTCCTGGCCAAGAACTGCAGAAATGACTGTGTTTCTGACCAGGGGATGGGTGGTGTAGTCCTGAGATCTGGAGAAATTCTGCCCATTACCACACAGGAAAAGGCTACATAAGTAATTCTCCTGCTCTGCCTACTTCCCTGTCTAGTGACTAAATTGTGGGTTCAGTGTTATTCAGCTTTATTGAGATCCTGTGTTTAAGATGGAAACATAGAAGAAAACATGAAGAAAAAGGAAGAACATTCCAGTGTTCATAGAGGATGGAGAGAAACAGCTGCAAAATAAAAGTCCTAGTCAGCTTTCTCTCTGCAGGAGGAGATCAAATGAGCCAGAGAAGATGACCATTTATGCTTGTCAATTCTCATTAAAGAAATGTTTCACATCTATGTGCAAAGAACTACACTACAGATCTGTGTATATAAAGTACTTAGAACAGGATCTGGCTCAATAAATGCTAGCTGTTATTACCATTATTATCGACTGCAGAATCTGATTTGCACTAACTGCTGGTCTTCCCTATTAGGCTATAAGCCCTGTAGCTTAGTGGTTATCTTTAGAAGGAGAGTGATGTTAGAAAGAGAAAAAGAATGAGAGGGAGGGAGGGAGGGGGAGAGAGAGAGAGAGAGAGAGAGAGAGAGAGAGAGAGAGCAAATAGAAGAAAATAAGAAAAAAAAATTCCTTTTCCAGATGCTTATTTATTCTCTTTTTGAAATTGGAGCAGGAAACACAGAGCTAAGTATCATTAGAACTGTGCTCATTCCCTAAGAATGAATATAAAATATTGTTTGAGCACTCTGTTTAACAATGGACTGTTTTAGTATATTCCTGGCAATACATTTTTAAAAGATAAATTGAGAACTGCTTCATAGTTAAAACTGAAAAATATCCATCATTCTCTTTATTTTTAATTTTTCTCTTTTTTTTAACTTATCTTTATTGTTGAAAGTATTACAGTTGTTCCTCATTTTTCCCCCATTGACCCCCTCCTCCCCATTCCCGCCCTCCTCCTGCCTTTCCCCACACTGTTGTCTGTGTCCATTGGTTATGCATGTATACATATAAGTTCTTTGGTTTATTTCTTCCTACCTCCCAACCCCCCTTCCCTTTGAGGTTTGACAGTCTAACAACCAATTTGTACTTCTTAATCCCTTCACCTTTTTCACCCATTCCCCCAACCCCCTCCCATCTGGCAACCAACAATATTTTTTCTGTTTATCTATGAGAATGTTTCTGTTCTGCTTGTTCATTTTGTTTGTAGATTCAATTGTCGATAGATATGTATTCATTGCCATTTTGTTTATTCATATTTTTTTATCTTTTTCTTCAAGAATACCCTTCAACATTTCATATAATAATGGTTTGGTGGTGATGAACTCCTTTAGCTTTTTCTTGTCTGGGAAACTCTTTATATGGCCATCGATTCTAAATGACAGCTTTGCAGGATAGAGTAGTCTTGGTTGTAGGTTCTTGCTTTTCATCCCTCTGAATATTTCTTGCCACTCCCTTCGGGCCTGCAAAGTTTCTTTTGAGAAATAGCTGACAGTCTTATGGGAACTCCCTTGTAGGTAACTAACTGCTTTTCTCTTGCTGCTTTTAAGATTCTCTCTTTGTCTTGAACCTTTTGCATTTTGATGATGATGTGTCTTGGTGTGGGCCTCTTGGGGTTCATCCTGTTTGGGACTCTCTGTGCTTCCTGGACTTGTATGTCTGTTTCCTTCACCAAGTTAGGGAAGTTTTCTGCCATTATTGTTTCAAATAGGTTTTCGATTTCTTGTTTTCTCCCTTCTCCTTCTGGCACCCCTAAGATGCGATGTTGGCACGCTTGAAATTGTCTCAGAGGCTCCTTACACTGTCATCATTTTTTTGGATTCCTTCTTTTTTTTTTTTTTTTTGCTGTTCTGATTGGGTGTTTTTTGCTTCCTTATATTCCAGATCGATGGTTTGCTTCTTGGCTTTACCTACTCTCCTATTGAATCTGTGTAGATTATTCTTTATTTCAGTTAGTGCCTCCTTCATTTCTGACTGTGCATCCATCATTTCTGAGTGGTCCTTTTTTATGCTCTTGAGGCCCTCTCTAAGTTCACTGAGGTTCTCACTAAGTCCATTGAGCATCCTTATAAGCAGTATTTTGAACTCAGTATCTGTTAGGTTGCTTATCTCCATTTCGCTTAGTTCTTTTCCTGGAGTTTTGTTCTGTTCTTTCATTTGGGACTTGTTTCTTTGTCTCCTCATTTTGGCTGCCTCCCTGTGTTTGTTTCTATGTATTACTTAGCGAGAGGTATGGGACTAGCTGAGACCAGATGCTGCTTGTTTGAAAGAATTTAGGAAAAGCTGAAGCAGGCTCCAAGACAGGCCGATCCTATGGTAAAGCAACTGGCAACAGCTTGGGTGGGCCTGAACGTTGGGTGGGGCATGGCCTCAGGGAATCACCAGGGTGGGGCAAACAGTGTGAACCAAGTTGCTGGAGTCCCAGATATGGCGGCATCTGCCAGCCCAGGGAAGGGCTCACCAAAGGAACAAAAGCCTCTGATAGCACATCTGTCTAGGTGAAAGCTGCCTCTCCAGCCCTCACTCCAATGCCAAAAAACTCAGGTCTTCTCCATATGATTCTGGTGCCTTTCAAGCTGCCTCCCCCACGCTGGAGCCTGGAGGGTATGAGTCCGAGTAAGTCCCTGCTCGGGCCCTTTAAGAGGAGCTGCTGGGGGCTCCAGCCGCCTCAGCCTCAGTTCCCGCTGGTTTTCCAGCCAGAAGTTATGGGGACTTCTCTTCCTGGCACTGGAACCCTGAGCTGGACGTCTGGTGTGGGACAGGGACCCCTCAGTCCTCAGGGAGGACCTTCCCAGCCGAGGTATCCTCCTAATTTTTATCCGCCACACGTGGGTGTGGGACCAGCCCCTCACGCCTCCGCCCCTCCTACCAGTCTCGATGGGGCTTCTTCTTTAATTTCGTAGTTGTAGGACTTCCATTCAGCTTGATTTCAGGCGGTTTTGAATGATGGTTGTTCTCTAGTTTAGTTGTAACTTTGACGTGGCTGTGGGAGGACACGATACCGCGGTTACCTACGCCGCCATCTTGACCGGAAGTCCCCAATTTTTTTCTAAATTAAATTTATTGGGATAACATTGGTTAACATTACTTAAGTTTCCGGTGTACAATTTTTTACATCATCCTTATACTGCATTATGTGCTCGCCACCCAGAGTCTATCTCCTTTTTTCACCATGTATCTGACCCCATTTACCCTCTCTATCCCCCCCCTTCCACCACTTCCCTTACCTTCAGGTAACCACTATATTGTTGTCTTTGAGTTTGTTTGTTTTGTTTGTTCATTTGTTGCTTTCAGGTTTATAACACACATCAGTAAAATCACATGGTTCTTGTTCTTTTGCATTGACTTATTTCACTTAGCATGATATTCTCAAGCTCCATCCATGTTGTTGCAAATCGCAATGTTTCATTATTATTATGGCTGAGTAGTATTCCATTGTATATATGTACCATATCTTATTTATCCAATCATTTTAAAAAAACACTTAGGATAGTTCCATATTTTGGCTACTGTGAATAATTCTGTAATTAACATAGGGGTACATATATCTTTACAAAAAAGTGTTTTCAAGTTTTTTTTACTAGATACCCAGTAGAGGTATTGCTGGGTCATATGGCAGCTCTATTCTTAATTTTTTGAGAAACCTGCATACTCTTTTCCATAGTGGTTCTATCAATTTACATTCTCACCTATAGTGTATGAGGGTTCCCTTTTCTCCATATCTTCTCCAACACTTGTTCTTTTTTGTCTTATTGATAATAGCCATTTTAACAATTACGAGGTGGTATCTCATTGTGGTTTTCCTTTGAATGTCCCTTATAGCTAGTGAGGTTGAGCATCTTTTCATACATCTGTTGACTATCTGACACTATATACAAAAACTAAAAATGAATTAAAGACTTGAATATAAGACATAAAATTATAAAATACATAGAAGAAAATATAGGTACTAAACTTATGGATCTTGATCTCAGAGGGGTTTTTGTGAATTTGTCCCCAAAGGCAAGGGAAGTAAGAGCAAAAATAAATGTATGGGACTATATCAAACTAAAAAGTTTCTGTACAGCAAAAGAAACCACCAACAATGCAAAAAACCAACCAACCAAATAGGAGAAGATATTTGCAAACCATACTTCCAATAAGTGCTAATATCAGAAATATATAAAGAACTGCCCTGGCCAGTTTGGCTCAGCGGTTAGAGCATCAGGCCTGTGGACCAGAGAGCCCCGGGTTCGGTTCCTGCTAAGGGCACGTACCTCGGTTGCAGTTTGTCCCCAGCCCCAGTTGGGTTCGTGTGGGTGGCAACCACTTGATGTGTCTCTCTCACGTCGATGTTTCTCTCTCTCTCTCTTCCTCTCTCTCTCCCTCCCACTCTATCTGAAGATAAATGCAAAAAAAAAAAAAAAAGTCCTCAGGTGAGGATAAAAAAATATATATATATATGTGTGTGTGTGTGTGTGTGTATGAAGAACTAATACAATTCAACAAAAACAAACAATCCAATTGAAAAATGGACAGAAGACCTGAACAGACACTTTTTCCAAGAAGACATATAGATGGCCCACTGTTCTCTTTAAATAGAAACCTTGAATGATGCTAAAAACCACTTTCTAGAAGTGAAGAAATACTTTGCATAGCTAGCATCCCCTATAGGACTAGGTTAGATATTTGCCTCTTAAGACCATAGGGCTATTTTTTCCTAACATGCTGGGTAGTCAGTACAGCTAGATGCCACTCTAGGACTTCTTTCAACCTATGACCCCTATTACCCTAGATAGCTTCCTTCTGCCAATCTTATTGCAACCAAAAGACTTCTAATTGGTGAATTAGAAACAAAATGGAAGTGATCAACTCATATAATTAAAATATCCAGAAGTATCCTGGCTGTATGCACAGTCCATTCCATTGTGACTCAGTTTCTTCATCACTACTCTGCTTTCTTCTCTGTTTGTGTTCTTAGATTTTCACTGTGTGAAGGCAGACATGACCTAATCATCTAAGCTTTGGGCATAGATTCCATGACCTTAGAAATTTCAACAAAATGTGAGACACTTTCCTAACAGTTACAGCGAAACTTCAGGACTGAAGCTCGTTGACTGGTTTAAATGAAGAGCCAGTCCCTATACACAGAAGAAAATGCTTACAAGGACATGAGACATAAAAATAAAAACAATCAAGTAGCTATCCATTACACATTACTTAACAGGAAATATTTTAGAGTTTAGTCCAATACATGTACTCTTCTATGCTGGAGCAAGGGGATGGACAACTCCTACCCACCACACTACTGAAGCACGCTCTCTGCTCTGTCTTCTGTTGCCCCTCTAGACCCATTCTCCAACTTTACTCTCTGACCTAGGAGGCTGATTTATAGGATTACACCAACTCTCTTTTCCTCTGGCTTCTATTTGGGTTTCAACCAACAAGCAACACTGACAATAGATTGGACACTTGAAAGAGAGTGAGGTTGAGGTATTTATTCCTTCTGGCTCCCTATTGCAGAGTTTCATGAATCAGCTATATCCCTTGATGTAGCTCCTCTCTGCAGTCCTCTCCATACAGCCTTCTCTGCAGGTCCCACTGTCAACTCTCTACTCATGTATCCTCAGGTCTAGGGATGGTAATAGTACCCACATGGTTAATAGTCCCAGGGAAATGCTCATCCTTTGTAATTTCTTGATGCTTTGCCTATGTCTTTATAAATATTCCCTTTAGTAAACCTTTTCATGATGCAGTAATGCAATTTAGTATGCCAGTTATTTCTTGCAGAAATCTGGTTGATAATAGTGGTATTTATCTAGGGATTATTTATTTATAGAACTATTGCTTCAGATTTTATCCTTTTTTAAAATGGAAGTTAGGAAGAGGTTACCAATGTAGCAGACCTACCTGAAAGCTAGTGTACCCTAATAATGAGAACTCAATAGACCACACACACCTCTAGCTCATAAAAATTGTATAAGGTAGTTTTTATTCCTTCTTATCCACTGTAGTCACTCTTTAACCTCTTTTATCCTGATAAAGTCAACTTTGTAAAGAAACCTAAGGATAAGAGACAAGGCAGCAGCTATTGCTCTTCACAGAAGAAAATAAAAAAGGAAAGACATTTTGCTGCTTTTCCATCTCCTGCTTCCCCCTCCCAGTTTACACCCTGCAGTCTTCTCCTCCTGTTACAATAATGGATAACACTTAGAGTGTTACTGTCCCCCAGCACCATGCTAAGTGCTTTACATTGATTAGCTCATTTAATCTTCACAACAAACTTATAAGGTTGGCAATATTTTTACAGATGAAGAAACTAAATCACAGAGAAGCTAAGAGAGTTGCCCAAAGTTACACAACTGGTTAACAGCAGAGCCAGGTCTTGAACCCAGGCAGATTGGCTCCTGAGTCTGTGTTCCTTCCCTGCACCCCTTGCCTCCCACCAAGCTTTACTGAGAAACAATGGACATACACATTGGGTACATTTAAGGTGTGCTATGTGATGATTTGTTATGTTTATATACTGCATAATGATCACCACCATAGTGTTAGCTAACACCTCCACCCTGTCGCATAATTACCAGTTCTTTTTTGTGGTGAGAATATTTAAGATTTACTCTCAGGAACTTTCGAATATATAATACAGAAGTATTAACTAGTATCACCATGCTGTACATTATATTCCCAGAACTTATTCATCTTATAACTGAAAAATTGTAACCTTTAACCAACATTCTCCAGTTCCTCCACCCCAGCCCCTAACAACCACCATTCTACTTTGAGTTTGGTTTTTTTAGATCCACATGTAAATGATATCATACAGTATTTGTCTTTCTCTGTTTGAATTTATTTCACTTAGCACAATGCCCTCAAGTTTAATCCAAATTGTTGCAAATGGCAGGATTTCCTTCTTTATTATGGCTGAATAATATGTGTGTGTGTGTGTGTGTGTGTGTGTGTGTGTGTGTGTGTATAAAACATTTTTAATCCATTCTTTTAGTGATGGACACTGAATCATTTCCATATCTTGACTATTGTGAATAATGCTTCAATAAATATAGGAGTGCAGATATGTCTTCAAGATCCTGTTTTCAATTTTCTTGGGTATGTTCCAGAAGTGGGATTTCTGTATCATATAATGGTTCTATTTTTAATTTTTTATGGAAACTCCATACTGTTTACCATAGAGGCTGTACCAATTGACATTCCCACCAACAGCACACAAGGGTTCCCTTTTCCCCACATCCTTGCCAACACTTGTTATTTCTTTGACTTTTAGATGACGGCTATTGTAACAGGTGTGAAGTGATATCTTATTGTGGATTTGATTTGCATTTGCCTAATGATTAGTAATGTTGAGCACCTTCTCATATACCTATTAGCCAATTGTATGTCTTCTTTGGGAAAATGTCTTTTCGGGTCCTTTGCCCATTATAATCAGATTATTTGTTTTTGTTTTTTGCCACTTAGCTGTATAAGTTTTATATATGTTGGATATTAACCTCATATAAGATATATGATTTGTAAATATTATTCTACCATTCTATAGGTTCCCTTTTCATTTTGTTGATTGTTTCTTTTGCTGTGCAGCAACTTGTTAGTTTGATGTAATTCACTTATTAATTTTTTATTTTGTTGCCTGTGTGTTTGGTATCATATCCAAAAAATTGATGCCAAGACCAATGTCAAGAAGCTTTTTCCCTATGTCATTTTCTGTTTTATGGATTTAGGTCTTACATTCAAGTCTTTAGTCCACTTCATGTTCATTTTTATGAGTGGTATAAGATAGGGGTCCAGTTTTATTTTCCATATGTGGCTATCCAGTTTTCCCAACATAATTTATTGAAGAAACTATTCTTTCCCCATTGAGTAGTCTTGGTGTCTTTGCCAAGTATTAGTTTACCATATATGTGAAGGTTTATTTCTGGATTCTAAATTCTGTTCCATTGATCTATGGGTCAGTACCATACTCTTTTGATTATTGTAGATTTTTGGTATAGTTTGACATCAGGCAGTGTGATGCCTCGGGCTTTAAGTTCTTTCTCAGAATTGCTTTGGCTACTTGGGGTCTTTTGTGGTTCCATATAAATTTTAGAATTATTTTTTCTATTTCTGTGAAAACTGCTATTGGAATTTTAATAAGGATTGCATTGAATCTATAGATGGCTTTTGTAGTATGGAACCAGAGAATGTGCTCTTAATGATTCAGCTGTACTATTTCTTCACGAAAAATCCAGAGCTGAAAGGAAACTTAGGAACTAACTACTTCAAACATCTCATTTTACATATTCAACTAAAGGATGATTAAATTATTGCTGTCTACTATTTATCCTATTGTGGACCAAATTTAGGGATCCTAATGTTCATCCCATCTATTTCATATTATTGTTGAAATAAGACAGAGTATAAATGAGGCTCCAAAGTTCACTGGATATCTGCCAGTCTCTCCAAATCCACACTCCACCCTGCTTCCTGACCCAGGAAGCAGATTTATGTGGGTTACATCAATGGGCTCCCTTCTGTATGGATTTTAGTCGGGTTTGGCCAGTGGGGTGCACTAGCAAATAGGGAGAAGAGTAAAGCTTGAGTATTTATTTTAACCTGCTATATAGTTACTGCTGCTCAAATGACCCCCATTTCAAGGCCTAAAATAACCATTTATTATGGTCACAAATGTTGTGGGTTAGGAATTCAGACAGAGCAGAGTAGGAATGACTCATCTCTACCACACTGTGTTTAGGGTCTTATCTAAGACTCTAAGGCTAAAGGTGGTTTCACAGATGGTAGCTAGAATTATCTAAATACATGTTCACTAACCTGTTTAGCAGCTGATATTAGTTATTGACTGGGACCTCAGCTGAATGTTTGGCCAAAATATCTACATGTAGCCTCTCCATTACCCTCTTCACCTGAGAGAATTTGGGTTTCAATGCAGTATGGCAGCTGGATTCCAATACTGGGTGTCCCCAAGAAAGAAGGTAGTAGTGCATGGCATGCTTATATTCTCACCTTGGAAACTGCATAGTGTTTGTTTTATCATATGCTTTTGGTTAAGACAGTCACAAGGTTCTGCCCAGATTCGGGGAGGGGGGGACATAGGCCCCAACACTTGATGGGAGAAATGTCAAGGTCACATTTTAAGAAGAGCATGTGGAGCGGGAGAGGTTTTTGTGGTCAGCTTTGGAAAAATACAGTGGGTCACAAGATTAAGGTTTGAGGACGAAGTTTATAAACATGAATATGGCTCAACTGGGAAGACATGCCTTGAGGGGAAGAAATATATTGTAGAAAACATGAAAATGTCAGAATAGGAGTATGTTATATACAATTTATTCAGGGTACCTCCAGGGTTTTTTTGTTTGTTTGTTTGTTTATCCTCACCTGAGGATATTTTTTTTGCATTTATCTTCAGATAGAGCAGGAGGGAGAGAGGGGGAAGAGAGAAAGAAACATGGACGTGAGAAAGACACATCGACTGATTGCCACCCACACGACCCCAACCGGGGCCGGGGACAAACTGCGCCCTTAGCGGGAACTGAACCCAGGACTCTCCGGTCCGCAGGCAGACACTCTAACCGCTGAGCCAAACCGGCCAGGGCCCAGGGTTGTTTTTTTTATTTTTTATTTATTTATTTATTTATTTATTTATTTATTTATTTATTTATCCTCACCCGAGGACATTTTTTCATTTTTTGTTCAGATAGAATGGGAGGGAGAGAGAGGAAGAGAGAGAGAGAGAAACATCGACGTGAAAGGAACACATCGAGTGGCTGCCTCCCGCACGACCCAACCAGGGCCAGGGACAAACTGCAACCGAGGTACATGCCCCTAGCGGGAACCGAACCCGGGTCTCTCTGGACCACAGGCCGACGCTCTAACTGCTGAGCCAAACTGGCCAGGGCCCAGGGTTGTTTTTTTTAAAAAGACAGATATAGAACAGGGTTCCTAAAAAATTCCCCAGTACTTCCTATGAAAATGTATGTTCTTGACCACACTGTGTGTGTCTTCTGAAAGAACTTCTGTCTTCCCTGGTCTGCACTCTCTCTGAAGAAGGGTATCATGAGAACAATATGAGTGGGGAGATCTTTTAGCCAGGAAAGAAAATGCTCAGCATTTCCCCTTTTTTAAGTAATCTTGCTGTATTATGCAAAGCAGTTTTCAGGAGGATAGGAAGGCAGGATCTATTTCTTCTGGAGTAATGCTAGAAAGGCAGTTAGTGTTGTTTCCATAAGATTTTCAGAAGATCTCTAATAAATATGACAAGGCTGAAAATAAGGTTCCAAAAATGTGTATAGCTCACTCTAGTAATGAAATCGTAAAAGCAAAAAGAGACCTTAGAACCTGTTTATTATGACTCAAACTGATTATTTTGCAGGCATGGAAACTAGGAATGAGAGATTAAGTGGCACACTAAAGGTCTATACTACTTGGACCTTTGTCATTTATGACAAATTTGACTCCCTTAAGCCCCCAACTTAAACCTCCTGCAGTTCTCAGAGGTAAATATTTTAAATTAAACTTTTTATTTTAAGATAATAGTAGATTCACATGCAACTATAAGAATAATAGCGATCCTATGTTTTCCAGCTTCCCCCAATGACAACATCTTGCAAAACAATAGTGCAATATCATAACCAGAGTAGTGACATTGATACAGTGAAGATACAGAACATTTCCATCACCACAAAATCCCTTATGTTACCCTTTTATAGCCACTCACACTTCCTACTGTCCCACCCCCTCCTTAACCCCGGGGAAACACTAATTTGTTTCCCATTCTATAATTTTGTCATTTTGAGAATATTACATAAGTAGAATCATACAGCATGGAAGCTCTTGGGATTTTTTCACTCAGCATAATTCTCTGGAGATTCATCCAGGTTGTTGAATGTATCAATAATTTGTTCTGTTTATCACTGGGTAGTATTCCATGGTATGGATATACCACTGTTTAACCATTCACCTGTTGAAAAACATCTGGGTTGTTTCCAGGTTTATGCTATTCTAAACATTATATTCAGGGGTTTTGTATAAACACCGTCTTCATTTG
Source organism: Tadarida brasiliensis (assembly GCA_030848825.1). Lineage (NCBI taxonomy): Eukaryota > Metazoa > Chordata > Mammalia > Chiroptera > Molossidae > Tadarida > Tadarida brasiliensis. The sequence goes on along the minus strand of CM061257.1, from coordinate 54,459,814 downwards.
TCTAGGATAAATGCCCTGGAATGCAGTTGCTGGGTCATATGGTAGTTGCAAATTTAGGTGGTTTTTTGTTGTTGTTGTTTGTTTTAAGAAACATCCAAACTATTTTCCAGAGTGGTTGTATCGTTTTACATTCCCACCAGCAATGTATGAGTTATCCAGTCTCCATATTCCCCCCAGCATTTGACATCATCACTATTTGTTGTTGTTGTTGTTGTTAATCCTCATTCAAGGATATTTGTCTATTGATATTTAGATAGAGTGGAAGGGAGGGAGGGAAAGAGAGAGAGAGAAACATCGATGTGAAAGAGACATATGGACTGGTTGGCTCCCCCACGACCCAACCAGGGCCGGAGACCGAACCACAACTGAGGTACAGGCCCTTGACAGAAATCAAACCCACAACTCTTTGGTCCGTTGGCCGACACTCTAACCACTGAGCCAAAGCAGCCAGGGCCATCACTTTTTTTTTCTTTATTAATTTCAGAGAGAGAGCAAGAGAGGGAGAGAGAGATAGAAACATCAATGAGAGAGAATATCGATTGGCTGCCTCCTGCATGCCCCACACTGGAGATTTGGCCCACAACCTGGGCATGTGCCTTGACCGGGAATTGAACTAGAGATCTCTTGGTGCATGCATGGGTCAGTGCTCAGCCACTGAGCCACACTGGCTGGGCGCCATCAATATTTTTATTTTAACTATTCTAATAGGTGTGTCGTGCTTTCGCTTTGTGATTTTATTTTTTTCCTTTTTATTGAATTTATTGGGGTAAAACTGGTTAACAAAATTATACAGTTTTCAGGTGCACAATTCTACAACACATCACCTGCACACTGCATTGTGTGTTCACCACCTTTGTGGTTTTAATTTGAATTTCCCTAACGATTAATGATGTCAGGCATCTTTTCATATGCTATGTGCCATCTGAATATCTTCTTTGGTAAAATGTGTCACAGGTGTATTTTTAAGTGTTTAATATGAACAAAGTCTATCTACCCACTCTTCCACTCACCTTGATGGGTCTTGTTTGCTGAAGTTCCAGTCCCTGATATTCACAAAATACAACTACCTTACCCACCATGCTCCAGCCCCCCTGGCGTCTGCAAGCACCTGGAGCATATCAAACTGTTGCTGGACCAGCAAACACAACAGCTCTGAGACCAATCTGCTTGGTTCTTGTGGCTGGCCCTTCTCAGCTTTGAGTCTTGGCTTCAAGGCCACTCCTTCAGAACGGTCTCCTCTGACTTCCTTAGGCTGGTCTGTCTTGTAGCTCTGGTTTCCCTCCTCTTGTGTTTACCCCAGTCTTCAGTTTTACTCATCTGTTTGCTCGTCACTCTGTTCACTGACATCAAGTTGTGTCAAGTCCGTTAGGCCAGGGACCTTGTGTTTTTGCTCACTTGAAGCTCTGGCACCTGGGCTAAGTGCCAAGTATGTAAGAAATCCTCAGATTTGGTCAGTGAGTGGGTACATTTCAGTGTCATTTTATCCAGGTTTCAAGTTACCACAGACTTTTTCCCCCTTGAATGTATTTTGTATCCTTTTCCCTTTTTAAAAATTTATCATTATCATCACAATCCTCAGGATAAAGCTAAGATATACATCATATTTTACCATGTGTAGATCTCAGTGGTATAAAGGTCTATTTTAGATTCAGTTAGAGTTCAGCCACTAAGCATATTAGATGAATATTTAACATAGAAGAATTTTTATTTAGTGTATTTGTGTTATCTGGTGCATAATCTAATTCCATAAAGTAAAAATGTTTATGATTAAGGTATATAGGAATACACACTAAAGTAGTGTTATGAACTGAACTGTGTTCCCTCCAAAATATTATATGTTAAATTCCCAACCCCCAAGTACCTCGGAATGTGACTGTATTTGGAGATAGAGTCTTTAAAGAGGTATTCAAGGCTAAATAAGATCATTAGGGTGGGTTCCAATATGACCAGTGTTCTTATAAAAGAGAAAATATGGACATAGATATACACAGGAAAGACCATGTGAAGTCCTTGGGATACAGCGATTTACAAATCAAGGAGAGAGGCCTCAGAAGAAACCAACCCTGCTGACACCTTGATCTTGGACTTCTAGCCTTCAGGTGTGTTAGAAGATAAATTTCCGCTATGTAAGCCACCCGGTCTTTGTAATGGCAGCCCTAGCCAATGAATACAAGGAACCTGCAGCAATATGTGGCAGAATTATGGGAATTTTCTGTCTGATTCTTTGAAGTTTCTAATTTTCATAAAATTATCTATACATTTTATTACTAAAACTATTATAATACTACCCTGCCCTGAGCCGATAGATGAAATTGGGTTGAGATGAAACTAATGAGAAAAGAATAAATAAATAAGGAACATATTGACTAATTAACCCTCCTTTTGTCATTGAAGAATCTGAAAATAAAAATCAAATTCACAGTTGAAGTTGATGGAGCTTTTTAAAGTTTTGGTCAAAGGAAAGTCTGGTGAACAGTTGGTCCTCTAAACAGACTGATCACCCAGACAGAAAGGCCAGTCTCTCTTCCCTGGAAGTGGATCTTCCATGGGCTCCATGGCACAATGCCCCAGGTACTCTGCGTGGGGCCTCCGAACTCTCGATTTGAAACTCACAGAACAAACAAACTGCATACATTCCTTAGTAGTTACTTGGAAACAAACTACAAACCAGGGCTGCCCCATGCCAAGAGGAATGATGGACACTGGCTCTGGAAGCTAGCCAGGCAGTAGAGTTTCTAGGGCTGACACATTCAACCTCTCACCTCATCAGCAAGGTCAGTTTGTTCATATATCATCTTCTTTCACTCCCTTGCATAAATGTAACAGGCCAAGAGTAGCCAGAGATGATTAGATAAAATCTGTTGGACCTGAGGACCTTCATCAACTGGGCCAATCCTCATTTCACAAGGGAGACAAATAGGACCCCAAAATGCTCAGAGTAGTGTGTGTGCACAAATGTACATGCGGAATATTTATTGCAGTCCACCTCAATCTGAAGTTAGAGATAAAGAATCCTCGGAGATGTACAAAGCCTAAAATTTCTCATGCTGTGAACAGCACTTTGGATTCCCTCGGTAGGCCTCATCTAATATCTCAGAGGGAAATACATTTAAGGGATGTTCCAAAATTAATTGCTGATAATACAATGTTGGGCCAGAAGTTAAAATCCTATCAGTACTACATCTGGAAAATATAAAGAGATTAATACTTGATTAATAGTTGGAGAAAGCTATATTCTACATGAAAGGTAACTCAATCTCACCACTGAATATTATTCAATAATTATTCTTTTGATAAATTATTTCCTCTCTTTGGCATGCATAGATACAGGTACTTGTTTTATAGCTTTGGAATGGATAAAGTAGGAAACAGATTAATTTGAGATCTAGACCTAAAGGATTAAATATGTACTAAACTATATTTCTACCACATATACTCTAATTCTCAGAACTTAACAAAATGCCTATGCACTAAAACTTTTTTAAAAATGAAATTGGATAGGATGGTCTTTGCCCTTAAGGGAAGCTCAGTCTGGTGGAAGAATCAGACACATGAGACACTGAGTTGAAGAGTGGGTCTCAAGGCTGTGATCAGAAATGTTATTCTGCTCCCCAACTAGCTGTTCTGACTTGTTCTGGAGAACAAGTTCTTCCTTGCCCCTTGGAAGAAATCTAGGACAATCTCAGGACTTTTTTTTGGTACATCCCAAATAATGAAGTCCTGTGGTCAATTCTAGAGGGGGGAAAAAGGCTTGTTTCAGTAATTTCTACCCTGTCAAAACTCCAAATTCCATTTAAAATTTAAAATTCTCCTTCCTCCAGTGTGAGCCTACTCCAGAGGCCTGGGCAGCTTCTCCGTCTCCCTCCCAGAAGCTCAGTCCCTCCTTCCCCACTCACTTAGCTGCCTCTGGCTGGAGCCTAAGGAAGGTGGAGACTGGGGCTTGCTCAGAGGCAGGAATGGGATTGGCAGGCACTCAGGTTTCCTCAGGCCAGGGCAGATGTTTGGTGACAGAGTCTCCTGTGGGGTGTCTGGAGGCCCCACACTGAGAACTTCAATGGAACCTCTTCTGACATGAGTGAAGAATTTTTATTTATTTATTTATTTATTTTTGATGGCTGCTTATATCTCTTCCTTCAAACCCTGGCAATTGAATGGGCCATCTCTCAGTTGGAGTAACCACTCCACCCCCAGGGGAGTCCTTTTGGGCAGAATTTGAAAGAGCTCTAAGCTGGCTCTCTCCTTCATGCGCCCAGCAGGAACACTGATCTGGCAAGGGAGGTGTAGCTGGTTCCCAATGCAGCTGGTTCCCAATTCAGCTGGTTCCCAATGCAGCCTGGCCAAGCTCTCTTTGTTCCGCTGCATCTGGCTAATTACCACAGCTTCTTGCCTTTAGAATAGATCCTTTATACTCACCTAGTTCATGGAAGCCTTGATCATTAAGCTTGAGGAAAGAGATAGAACCCTCCACTCCTCTTCCATGATGTAGTGAAGGCCTTACAGCACACTAATAACCCTCTCTAAAGAAATCCTCTTTCCTAAATTCCAATTTCTTGACTGAATTCCTAATTCTCAAGTATATGACCTAGATATGGCCAGGGGATAAAACTTGTTTTTTATTTTTATTTATTTATTTTCAATGATAGTTGACATACAATATTATATTAGTTTCAGGTATACATCATAGTGATCAGACATTTATATAATTTAGGAAGTGATCAGCCCTGTAAGTCTAGTACTCATCTGGCATCACACAGTTATTACAATATTACTGACTATATTACCTATGCTGTACTCTACATCCCCATGACTGTTGTTATAACTGGCAATTTGCACATCTTAATTCCTTCACCTTTTTCACCCAGCCTCCCAAACTCCCTTCCAACTAGCAACGATCAATTTGTTCTCTGTATCTATCAGTTTGTTTCTGGGGGGGGGGGGTTGTTGTTGTTGTTGTTGTTGTTTATTTTGTTTTTAGATTCCACATATAAGTGAAATCATGTAGTATTTGTCTTTCTCTGTCTGACTTATTTCACTCAGTACAATACCCTTCAAGTCCATCCATGTTGTACAAATGGCAAGATTTCATTCTTTTTTCTGGCTGAGTAATATTCTATTGTACCTGTGTACCACATCTGATTTATTCATTTGTCTACTGATGGACACTTAGGTGGCTTCCATATCTTGGGTATTGTAAATAATGCTACAATAACCATAGGGCTGCATATGTGATTTTTTAAATTAGTGTTTTGAATTTCTTTGGATAAATACTCAAAAGTAGGATTGCTGAGTCATATGGTAGTTCTATTTTTTAATGTTTCAGGAACCTGCATATTGTTTTCCATAGTGACTGCACCAATTTACAATCCCACAAAAAGTGCACAAGGATTCCCTTTTCTATACATCCTTGTCAACATTTATTGTTTATTGATTTATTTATGATAGCCATTCTGACAGGTGTGGCTAATATCTCTTTGTGTTTTTAATTTACATTTCCTTACTGATTAGTGATGCTGAGCATCTTTTCATATACCTATTGACCATCTGTATGTCCTCTTTGGAGAGATGTCTAGTCAGGACTTCTGACATTTTAATTGGATTATTTTTTTTTTGGTGTTACATTGTATGTTTCTTATGTACAGGGGTTGACAAAAGTAGGTTTACAGTTGTAACACAAATAAATAATACAATAATTAATAAATAGTAATACAAGAATAAACTGCCCAACCAGTGTGGTTCAGTTGGTTGAGCGTCGTCTCATGCACCAAGAGGTTGCCAGTTCAATTCCTGGTCAAGGTACATGCCTGGGTTGCAGGCTCAATCCCCAGTAGGGGGCATGCAAAAGGCAGCCAATTGATGATTCTCTCTCATTGATGTTTCTGTCTCTGTCCCTCTTCCTTCCTCTCTCTATAAAATCAACTTTTTAAAAAAGAATAAATTGTGTTTCACATACTCATAACTGTAAACCTAATTTTGCCAACCCTTGTATTTTGAGTATTAACCCTTTATTGGATATATCGTTGGCAAATGTCTTCTTCCATTCAGTAGTTTGTGTTTTCATTTTGTTGATGGTTTCCTTTGCTGTACAAAAACTCTTTAGTTTGATATATTCTCATTTGTTTATTTCTTCTTCTGTTTTCCTTGCCCAAGGAGACATATCCCAAAAATATATAATTAAGAGCAATGTCAAAGAGTTTACTGCCTATATTTTCTTCTAGGAGTTTTATGGTTTGGAGTCTTATATTTAAGTCTTTAATCCATTTATTCTTGTATATGGTGTAAGAAATTAGTCTGGTTTCATTCTTATGCATTTAGCTGTTCAGTTTTCCCAACACCATTTATTGAAGAGACTGTGTTTACTCTATTGTACATTCTTACTTTCTTTTGTTGTTGTTGTTGTTAATCCTCACCCAGGGATATATTTCCATTCATTTTTAGATAGAGTGGAAGGGAGGGGCCAGGAATCAAACCTGCAACCCAGGTACATGCCCTTGACCAGGAATTAAACCCACAACCCTCCAACCCCTGAGCCAAACCAGCCAGGGCTCCATTGTACATTCTTGCCTCCTTTGTCATAGATTAATTGAACATATAGGTGTGTGTTTCTAACCAACTCCTTTGCAAGTTCTGCATAGGCATACAGCACCTCACTTTGCATACAGGATTGGTTGGTTTTTGCCCCTCAGCAAAAACTGAGACAGAGTCCCATCTTATAATACTAGCATATATATCATTTAACATGATAAGTGCTACTATAGAGACATACAAATCTTTTGCAGCAAATAATACTAGTCCATACTAAGGAAGGGAGATGTTAGTAAGCTTCTCATCAAGTCCAGGAACTCTCCTGAGCTGAGTTCCAAGAGAGAAGACAATCCAGCAAAGAGGATAGAGGACATTCCAGGTTAGTTTGTTTTCAAATGCAGGATCTGTTTGGAATACTTGGGGCTCTTTGCTACAATAGCTAGTATTTCTCTAATATTCTGCATTTTTACAAAACAAAACACCAACATTTAATACTATAAAGTATTCTGATAGGAGAAGTTCAACTTGAATCTAGAGTCTCTAGTGCAAGCTTTTACAGGAATTACAGGGATAGAGGAACAAGTTACGAGACAACAACACAAGGAAGCAAACTGATGAATCCAGAGTGGGGAACATTTTGCAGAACTGACTCACTTTCTGCAACAAGACAATGGTGTTGGGAAAGGGGACAACTCTATAAGCAAGATATACAACAATCAAATGTAATGCATGGATTTTATAGATGATACCAAAGAACTGTTAATAATTTTTTTAGGTATCATCTGGTATTGTGGTTAAGTAAGAGCACATTCTTTTTAAGAGCTGCATAGTGAAGTGTGCAAGGGTGAAATAACACAATTTCTGATATTTACTTTGAAATATTTTAGCAAAGAAAAAGACAAAGGGGATGGTCAAGCTAATATGGAAAGTCTTGATAATTGTTGAATCTGGGTGATGGGTAAATGTGATTCATAATTCTCTCTAATTTTGTTAATGTTTTAAATGTTTTATAACTTTTTTCAAAGTTTATTTCTTGTGATTCCCTAGTTGGTGGGATGCTTTCCTCCTCATGACGAAGGGCCCCAACTCCTTTCACCTTGTGGTTCTACTATGCTGTAGGGCCTCTGAGTTCTCTGTGTTCAGATAGACAGGGGAAAGAGAGAATACTGAAATTCACATACTCACTTCCACTGATGTCCATTAGTAAAACCTTGTCATATGGCTTCACCTAAATATAAATTAGTCCCTGATTGCACAGCCACTTCCAGCCTGTACTTGACACTGAAAGTGGAGCTAAGCTCTTCAGTGGGCGGCTCATGTTTCTGCTCCACGCAGATGCCTGGGCTCCAACAACAGGGATTCTGATTTAGCAGGCAGGACGGGCTTCAACAGTCTGCTTCTTCAACAAGTCCTGAGGTGAATCAACTACAGGGCACGCAAGATATCTTTTTTAAAATCTTTATTGTTGAGAGTATTACAGATGTCCCCTCCTTTTGTCCCCCCATTGCCCCCCTCCACCCGTTTTCTGCCCCACCCCAGGTCTTCACTACCCTGTTGTCTGTGTCCATGGGCAATGCATATATGCATATAAATTATTTGGTTAATCTCTTCCTGCCCCCCACCCTCATCCCCCTTTGCTCTGAGATCTGTCAGTCTGTTTCATGTTTCCATGCCTCTGGTTCTATTTTATTCTGTTCATTAGATTCCACATATAAGTGAAATCATGTGATATTTGTCTTTCTCTGACTGGCTTCTTTTCTTTTTTATTTTTTATTTTTAGGGGAGAGTGCGAATGCAGTCCCCAACTACCACAAAGTATGCAGTCGAGTTTCCCACATTTGGGGAAATTGCAGGGGTCAGCACATCTGGAGTGCAATGGATAAGCCTCGCCCTGGGAAAACTACCTTTATGATCATGGTATCTCCCCTGCCAGGTAAGTATGACTGGCTTATTTTGCTTAGCATAATAATTTTCAGGTCCCTTCATGCTGTCTCAAAGGGTAATAGATCCTTCTTTTCTACAGCTGCATAGTATTCCATTGTGTAAATGTACCATAGCTTTTTATCCACTCATTTACTGATGGGCACTTGTGCTGTTTCCAGATCTTAGCTATTGTAAATTATGCTGCTGTGAACATGGGGGTGCATATATTCTTTCTGGTTGGTGTTTCTGGGTTCTTATGATATATTCCTAGAAGTGGGATCACTGAGTCAAATGGCAGTTCCATTTTTAATTTTTTGAGGAAACTCCATACTGTTTTCCATAGTGGCCACACCAGTCTGCTTTCCCACCAGCAGTTTGCTAGGGTTCCCTTTTCTCCACATCCTCACCAGCACTTATTGTTTATTGACTTACTGACAGCAGCCATCTGGCAGGTGTGAAGTGGTACTTCATTTACTCTCCCAAGCCACACTTCCCCTTCCCCACTCTGTGCCCTAGGGGCTGACCACCATGGATTACATCAAGGAGCTCCCTTGCCTTGTGGCTTCCAGTGGGGTTCAGCCAAAGGTGAGCACTTGCAGAGATGGAAGAAAGGGGATTGAAGAGAGGAGACTTTGTTTCCAACTCCCCCTGAGGAATTGCCATCCTGAGGTTTTGTTTCTGTACTCAAAGTGTCACCACTCATTCAGCTGACTGTCTTCACAGCTCTTTCTGCTTCCAGGTTCTGATAAGGGTTCCTTTCCCTCACTCCTTCCAGCCTAGGGTCAGAACCAATGCCCCACCAGAATATTACTTGATCCATGTGGGTGCTCTACACCTCCCACATCCTAATAAGTAGTGCTTTTATTCAGTTCTCCTCAAATTCCCATCTGTTTGCTGGGACCTTGGCTGATTCTCAGTGGGTACATGGACAACACTGAACAACACCAGGTCAAGGCAGGATATGCCACACCCCTGCGGAACCTGAATGACACATCTGAACCACAAGCTGTTTACTGCAGCTGGAGGAAATATGAGGAGTGAGAGGTGAGAATGATGAAGTGGAGAGGGTCCACACCCTGAAGGGCCTCTCTCCCATGCTGGGTAATTCTGACAGCAGCAGTAAGAGTTATCAGGAGGGTTTGCAGTGACCAAGGTAAGAAATGAGTTTCAATGAAAAGACAGTAAATAGTGAGACAAAGAAAAAGAAAATAAGGTCCTGTCGTTGGAATGTACCAAGAAGTTACCAGAGCTGCACTTATGGACCAATGGATCCACAAGCATAGAAAAAAATGCTTCTGGAGAGAAAATAAAAAAAGAGGTAGCTAAAGGATGATCCTGGTGTTAGGAAAAGTACAGGAAGAAAAGCACTATCAGGACCATATTGTCCCTAATGCCATGTAGCTAATCTCTACATTAATTCATTTGTCACCAAAATGTTTTGCTCAAACTCTGGAGGTTCTTTTCCTCCCTCATGGGAAGAAGATTGCTCATCATAGGATCATTTGTTATAGCAAAGAAAATGAAATTTTTTTTTTGTATAGACAGCTTTGATAGTCTACATTTTTATGTGAAATGAGAAATATCCCAAACTAGCAAGACTAAAAACTGATGAGGAAGATTTTTTTTTGCTAAACAGCATTAATGATTTAATGTTACAGAGGCCTGGTGCTATAGAGATCTCTCATCTCTCATAAAGTACTCCTAAAGACACCTAATATGTATGCATAATTGGAAAGAATTCAAGACAGAAATTTTATGTCTTCCTTTCTCTCATCTCTGCCTAGGAATTGACATTATTACTTCAAGGTAAAAGAACCTTGTACTGTTATAGATTTGTGTAGTTATTTTTAACTAGTTGCTTAAGGATGTTTTTTGGTCTTTCCTACTTTCTGCTTAGAGTATCATGATTTTTAAAAATAGAATTCAAGGAGCTGATATGTGAATTTTTGGTAACATTTTATTATCAATTTTTCCCCTAATCATAGGGCACAAGAAAAATATTCTGGCTTCATTCATGAATGTGGTGTTGGTTGTTTGTGACAGGGGAAGCAAAAACCTGTTTGCCTACCTCCCTTTGTGTTGTGGGTGTCACAAAATTTTCTCATTTTTTATGAATCCAAACACTAAAGTTCTTGTCTCCTTCCCCTTTCTAAGTTATTTTGGCACTGACCTGTGGAGAGGGGTCATGGTAGCAGTATCATCTTTCATTGAAATAATGCTGGATATATTTCAACACATGCTATACTTCTCATTTGAAGGTACCTTGCTAATCTTCAATCTGGCCATGGTTTGTAGCCAAATGGAATATGCTTTTAAAATTCAGGCATGTTCCAAATTGGAACTTAATTAGGATTAGAATAAAAATTCAAATCATGTACCAGGTTCACCCACTGCTACTGGACATGTCAGTCAGTACCTGCTCTACTTACAGCCCACAGTGAATGGGCAGCTCTAGATGATCGTGCTTGATATCACATGACCAGCAGACGAGACAAAGATGGACACCCAATGAAAGGGCCACCAATCCAAGGCATGGATGTTGATACAACTCATCTTTTCCTCCTGGGCCATGTTATAGGTCAGGTTCTCTCAGGAATTTGAACTAGGAATTACTACTAAGAAGGGGAATAACTAGAGGTGTCAGCAGCTGTAAGACCATGAGGTGAGGTGTACTTTATCAATACTACAGATCTATCCCCTGAGATCATTGTAGCAGTCAGAAGAGCCAAAGGAAAACACCATCTTAAAAAGCAAAAGGCTTTAGCAGATGGCTTCTGCAAACTACTCCAACCACCCCCACTCCCAACAAAAATCACAAAGTAAAATTAGCTTGAGTCAGTCACATTATGTCACCTTGGTCTTACCAACTGCCACCCAAAAGTGCCCTATAATTCAAGGACTCCTTGTATTATATATTCATCCTACCTTTGGAGTACAGATTTTTAAATATGTGTATAAAGCCACATTTAAACCTTTAAATGAAAATTAATGTGAAAATATATAATTACTAATCATGGTTTCTGGTCAACTCAAGAGATTCACTGTTTTCAAAGAATTCCCATAATTCCAGACAAAAGAATTTGAGGGTATTTACAAAAAAATACAAATGTTAATAAACTCATATACTCTTCTATTGGAAGCCTAGATCATGGACCAATGTACTTCTTAGGTTCCCTCAAAAGCAGACTTCAAGATTTAGTATCCAGGACATTTATTAAGAAGCACCCTTGGGATCCAAAAGCATGAAAGGGAGGGGGAGGTCTAACTGTGATACAGGGTCAGTGACAGCCTCAGCTGGCCCCGCAGGGAAGCTCTATAGCTAGATGGACCCAGATGGCCAGGCCTGTTATACTCCCTCACAGATCTGCCATTGGATGTGAGCCATGCTGAGAAGGGACATGACCTTACACTGGATAGCTCTCTGCAGCTGAGATAATTGCTGAAGATCCTGATAGCTAAAGACTATCTCATAGGTGACCAACCATTCCATATTCGCAGGACTATGCTGATTTTAGCACTGGAAAATACCAGGTAAACAAGAAGGGTTGGTCACCCTACCGTCTGCCAACAGCACTTCAGCAGCTGAGGCAACACATCTTTCACTGAACGATATGTGTCCATCACAACACCTTTGCTGATTTCCTAGGATTCCAGGGATCTCATGCTGGAGTATATCCAGTTTTGCTAAAGCTGGACAGATGTTAAAATCTCCTGGTGTTAAAGGTAATCGCTGTATTTGGATGATAATACCAATAGGACTTGCTTAGAACCAAAAAAATGATCATACTATCTTCTCTCCTACCTCCTAAAGAATGGTGGTCACACAAATTCAGATCATTTTGGAAAGGACTCACTGAACCAAGGAAATAACAACACCAAAGTCTGGAACTCTATCAAGTTACTCCACATATTCCTTTCCCCACAAAGTCTTCTCTACAGTATATTTTCTGTTTTCTGCTGGGCACAAGACATAACTCTAAGACTAGGCAGCCTGACAAATAACAAATATGCCTGGAGACAATTATTCTATGTCAAAATCTAGAAGAAACAGCTTGTCTCAATGTCAAGAGAGGACAATACTTTCTAGTTAAAGTTTGCCACATATCACAGGAGTGTTACTTCATTAACTAATGGTGTTCCTCACCAAAATTTAGTTTGCACTATTTATGTTGAAGTTATACACAACATAGTGACCAGATATACAGTTTGACATAAGAACACGAAACAAAATGATTAGTTGAAATGGAGACATAATAGCTTTGGCTATGGAGGTGAGAGTGTAGGACAGAGCTTGACCCCCCTTCCCACACAAGCATCCTGGCCTGACCCCTTCCTCTCCAGCCTTCACCCTCCTCGTCGTACCTCAGCCCAAGAAAACTCTGTTTTGATCAATGTCTCTTCCTGGCTGTCTATAAGAGCCAGATATTAGAAACTCAAGGAGGCAATACTCATTTAATAGTAAATAGTTGAGTGGCATTGTTGACAGAATTTAAAATAAAAGTAATATGCCATCAGGTAAACTAGCAAACCCACATGCTCAATACAAACACTTTGTTGATAGCACCTTAGACTCAAGCTTAATAGGCTATCAATAAGTGAAACATTTGTATAGCTTTGAGAAGAATACATTTCAACATGCCTGTAAATGTGCTTTTGGGAAATGGAAACGTAAGTAACCTTCATGTGGTCAGTCTTGGTAACTGTGCAGAGTGGCCATCTTTGCCCCATGTGTTTCTCACTCTTAAGATAATAGATGTCCAAGTAATTTCCTGTTGATCTTGTGTGAATGCAACTCAAAACCAGACACACACCTGCAAGGATGGCTCTACAGCTTGCAGTGGGTTGATGGGTAGTTGTTGTTCGGTTTTGGCCAGAGCCCTGATTTTTCAAACCTGTGGCTTAAATATCAACTTTAATGCAAGGACATAAATCCTTTTTAACAAAGTTACCCTACTGCTCATTCTAACTGTATAAATAATTCATTATAATCTCATCAGTGAAAAATGAGCCTTCCCATAAGTTGGATCATTTTTTAGAGATAAGAAAACAAGTTGTAATTTAGTGAATTTGGGGAGCAATCATTGCTTTTAAAAGGAAAATTAAGCTCTAATATTATAATTATACACAAAGGAAAAATATAGAATTGAAAATATTATACATTTTCATTTTGGTCAGATTATGTGAAAACTAGAGAGAATATTGAAAACCTATTTCTAACAGGGAAAGTGGAGAACAATCGTTTCTGATGTCAACCCTTTCATTCATTGACTTTTAAAAGCTGGTAAAAATTGAATTTTCTAAAATGTTAATTTTACTGATTGGTATCAAATAATTATACATTGGGAAAAGTTTTTTTCCCCCCTTTTATTAATGTGGCAAATCACATAGTGTGGTCCCCCTGCCACCCGCCCACTTATCGGTGGTTTTGCTTTCTGAGATTTCAGTTACCTGTGGTCAGCTTCAGTTCAAAAATATTGAATGAAAAATTCCAGAAATAAACTCTTTATAAGTTTTAAACTGCACACTGTTTTTTAATGTAAGTATTTATAGCTATAAATGTCCCCCTTAGCACTACTTTCACTGTGTCCCATGAGTTTTGGTATGTTGTATTTTCCTTTTATATTTGTCTCTAAGTATTTTCTAGTTTCTCTTGCAATTTCTCCTTTGATCCATTGGTTGTTTAAAAGTGTGTGTTATTTAATTAAGTTGCACAATTTTGTAAATTTTTTCGTTTCCTTCATGTTACTGGTATCTAACGTCATCCCATTGTAGTCCGAGAAGATCATCTATCCTTTTAAATCTATGGAGACTTAATCTGCAGCCTAACAAATGGTCTATCATGGAAAAATTTCCCATGTGTACTTAGAGGAATGCTGTTGTCCGATGGCATGTCTGTGTAGGTCTGTTAGATATAGTTGGTGTATTATGTTGTCTATTTCCTCACTTATCTTCTGTCTGGTTGTTCTATCCCTTGTTGTGAGAGGGGTATTGACATCTCCAACTGTTTTTGTAGAACGCTATTTCTCCCTTCAATTCTGCCAGTTTTTGCTTCATCTATTCTGACAGTCTGTCATGTAAATGTTTATAATTGTTATATCTTCCTGCTCCATTAAATCTTTTACTAATACATAATGTCCTTCTTTGTCTCTTGTAAACATTTCTTATTTTAAAGTCTATTTTATCTAATAATAGCATAGCCACACCTGCTCTCCTTTGGTTACTATTTGTCTGGAATACCTTTTTCCATACTTTCACTTTTAACCTGTTTGTGTTTTGTATCACAGTTGAGTCTCTCATAGACAGCATATAGTTGAGTCACATGATGTTATCCAGTCTGCCACTCTCTCTCTGATTGGAGAGGTTAATCTATTTATATTTAAAGTAATTACTTGTAAGGAGGGACTCTGCATCTTTCTGATCAGAAGTAGCAATTTGGTCCAGCCAGTGTGGCTCAGTGGTTGAATATTGACCCATGCACCAAGAGGTCGCCAGTTCGATTCCCCATCAGGGCACATGCCCAGGTTGTGGGCCCGATCCTCAGTGGGGGGCATGCAGGAGGTGGCCAATTGATGTTCTCTCTCACCAATGTTTCTATCTCTCTCTCCCTCTCACTTCCTCTCTCTCTAAAATCAATAAAGGGAAAAAAAATTTTTTTAAAAAAAAGAAGAAGAAGCAATCCGAGCACACGCAGATCCCCAGGACCTGGAGGACAAGGTTCTTTTTGCTCACTGCTGCTCCTACAAGCCGTGTGCAGGCTGCTCCAGGAACCCAAGCACAGCTGCCTGGGACTGGGGGAAGAGCAGCTGCTACTGTGCTAAGAGCTGAAATTGCCCAAAATTAATCTCAATTTATCTTCCAAGTCTTCTCCTAGAAGTTGTAAGCCTTCAACAGACTCCAGAGTTCCAAAATAGTTACATCACACAGATCCTGCCAGCGCAATAGTCATCTAGGTGAGGAGACAGATTCCTGGTGCTTCTTGCTCTGCCATCTTCCCAGAACCCTTTCTCCTGGTAAAATTATTTTTAATAAAGTATTTTCCCTTTCCACTCAAACAGAAATAATTCTTCACTTGGCACTAAGCAAAAATAAAGAAAAACTTGTTAGTCGTGCAACAGAGTCCAAGCAAGTTGAGCAGTCTTATGTATACACACAAAATAGACACAGCTCACTGTGATCATATCAAATCGCAGCCCATTGCTCATTACCAATGAGATTGGTGTTAAATTACAAAGCACAGGGAAAGCCAAGTGGAACTTCTGATCTGAAGCAATGTGGATGTCCAAACAACTCACTGTGCTGGAATCAAGCACTGAGTTTCTCATTCCAGGAAAAGACAGTAGAGAATATAAAACTGGGAACAGTCCAACTATGCAATTGTTTGCACTTTGCCATTTAAAAATTGTGGCTTAGTAACTATTTGATGGTGGAAGCTGAACAACTTATAGAAACAAATGTTTAGGTGGCATAAGTTGTCTAATTCTCTTTAATCAGCAAATAAGAGCATCTACTATGTGGTAGACCCTGGAATACAGAAAAAATAAGACCGTTTCTGACCTCAAGGAACTAATAGGAGAGGTAAACATGGGCACAAAACCCAGAAGAAGGGGCCTCTATGAGTGAGGGTGGAGTTATAGGGGAGAGCTTGTCAGGAAAGTCTTACTTTCTAAGAATGGTAACACTTGATCAGAGTTTAATTAAGTTAAATATTTCAAAATTAAGGAATTGGAAAAGGGTAGTGTTTTAGGCAGAGGAAATGCATATTTGGGGAAATTACAAGCCCTTTGGTATGGCACGAGCAAATGGGACAAGTAGAAGTGTGACAAGAAGTGATACTGAAGAGGCTCCTGTAACTCAGACCCTCAAAGGCCTTGTAGGGCATGCGGTAGAGCTTGGGCACAATCCTGCAGACATGGGTGAGACAGGCTGTGGTGTATGTGCACCTCGAGGTATGCTAGCTATTCTTCACCCTTTCTCCTCTATCCAAGAATGTGTCTAAAACAGGGGAGGGCATGATCCCATTCAAAGTCCTTGTTAAATTCTGGGGGCAGGGGTGGGGCGGGATCGGGAGGAGGGTATCAATGGGAGGGAAAGGAGAAACATCTATAACAAAAAGAAATTAATAAAAAATAATAATAATCATGAACAAAGTCTTTGTTAAAGTTACTAACAAGGAAAGAATAAGTGGCTTAAAAAATAATGGGATGAAGGTTTTAATTATTTATCTTAATAATAAATTACTTACAACACTACATAGTGACCCACAACATAGGCTGTGAGTGTGTATTTGAGGTGAGACTGTTGCAGTTGGTGGAAAAGCATAAAAGGGATTTCACGAGGGATGAAGTGATAGATTTGAGTGGTTCTGGACTACCTACCATGCTCAGTCTCCTAAATTGTGTTTCCCAGGGCAACCCTGAGCAAGGTGCAGAAGGTGAAACTGATCTTGTGTCTCTTCTCTTAATGCCAAACAGGGGTGACTCTGAGGAGGGATCTCACCCCACTTCCCAGCCCACCAGGACTGACTTTCTCTGCTCTCCCTCCCTGACGCACCCAGGAACACACAGATGTTTTCCATCTATTTGCACTTTGATGAGAGAATGAAAACATTCAATCCCAATAAACCCACTAGGCAATAGCAGTAGCCTCCACCCTGCAGAAGACCTTCACATTGAAAAGGATCTACTGTCAAAGAAGACATCAGTCACCAAAGCTGCCTAGACAGGGAATATTATGTTGTAGGAGTGAGATTAGGTACCTTGGGGGCACTGTTTCTCTGGGTCCTCACAAATAACCAGAGATAATCATCACTAGCACAAGCCTCCAGCCTTGGAGCTGTTGAGTGTTTGGGTACTCAGATAGTTTCTCCTCCTTCCGCAGCACAGCCTCTGGGCCTGCTGGCCATCCTCTGTGTGTGAGCAGTAGGCTCTGAGCCAATGAAGCACTATTTAGAGGATGTGCTTTTACACATGGTGAGCAATCAATCTGGTGGAGTGTCCTCCTGAAGCATCCAGAAGGGGCCAGGGTTGGATCAAGAAGTGGGCGGACAGGAAATGTGGAGGCGGTGTCTGTGTAGAATGAGATAAATGACATACACTAAAAGCTCTGATAAAAATATCCTCATGGGAATGGGCATTTGACCATCTACTTCTCTTCTTTGCTCTTCAAGAATGTGAGGTAGCAGATGGTGGGGCTCAACTATATTCAGAGTCCAGGTCTTCAGAGATGGTATGCACTAAAGCAAAATGGAACAGTGGATGATTTGCATTCTTGAAAGAGTTCTAGCTCGCATGTCATTGTATTTTATAGAATCTACTTGTTTTTCTTTTAAGTTGTATCTGTTTAAGGTGAGGACAACAGACAGCTACTTGGAATCCCAGATCCATAAAAAGCTCACTGCTTTATGTAGATGCCATATTCTGGACTCTAGATGGGAAAAGCCTTGAAACGCTGATGTATTGTGACATTTGGGGATTTTTGAACTCTGTTTCTAAGTTACACAATATAGCACTATTAAGGATCATCTATCAAACTGAAGATGCCCCAGGGACCACCAACTAAGCAGTGAACCATCTCTTGACCATTAATTGTGATTGCTAGTGTTTCATTTTTAAATGTTTTTTTTTAACCCAACAATGTTTCAAAAAGTACCAATTTTCCAGAACTCAAAAAATAAAAAAAAAGAAACTAAAAGAAAATACTTTTTCTCTTGCTACAAATAAGCTTCAAACAACATAAAAACAAGGTTGTTGTTGTTTTGTGGGGTTTTTAAAATATGTTTTATTGAATTTTTAGAGAGAGAGGGAGAGAGAAAGAGAGAAACATCTTTTGGCTGCCTCCTGCATGCCCCCTCCTGGGGATCGAGCCCAAAACCAGGGCATGTGCCCTGACCAGGAATCAAACCAGTGACCCCTTGGTCTATGGGTTAACACTCAACCACTGAGCCACACCTGCTGGGCCCAAGGGTGTTTTTTAATGCATTAAGTAAAACAGGGTGGCTTTGGAAGGGGGGATGCAAACATGACTCTGTTCATTGGATTATTGGTTCATCCTAGGCTTCCTGGCCCTGCGTGTTTCTAATAACTAGGAAATGCCTGGATATAAAATGTTGTACAAATTGTGGTCACTGCATTCTTCAAATTCCAGATGTATATATGAAATTTTTTAGTCAAGTGACATTTATACCAGATTCAGTTTATGCATCATCCCAGATTTCCTCACCTCCACTCCCAACCTTGCTCAGTGGCCACCACTGCTGTAGAGTAAACTCCAAATACCCCTAGTTGTCTCATTCTCCTCTGGGGCACAGCTTCCATGTGCTACCATAGCAACGCCTACAGCAGCCAAGGTGTGACTTCACCAGACCCATGTAGTCTCCAGCTTGCCCAGCAGGTGCTCAGAGTGGCCAAGTAATGTAATGCAGAAGTATGGGTGAATTACAGTTCCCTGAGAAAATGTTGACCACTGATAGACAGAAGGGAGGTGACAAATTCTCTATCCTTCCTCTTGATCCTCCACCAGAGGTGTCTAAGACCCAGTGACACCTTTCATATGGTCTTTTCTGAGACGTCTCCTGTGTCCAAAAACACAGATAACACTGTGTTTTTATGAAGTTATAACTTGCTTAGTAATGTATTAATTTGTATTTCTTTACCTATTTTCCTGCTTCACTTCTCTTTCTCTTATTCTTGCTGCCCTGGGATTGCAGCCACTAATGACATGTTTGCATGTAAACTTTGCCTCGGACTCTGTTTTCTAGGGCTAAGACAGTAATACTTTCTGTGTTCACCTGAAGTTTGAACTAAGTACAATTCATTTATGTATTTATGTTATCAACTTATTACCTCTGGATTTCTCCAAGATGAGAATCCAGAGGGCTCCCAGTCCACAGTATTATGGAAGGAATAATTTAGGTCCATTGATGTTTAGATCTTCGTTGAAGCCACTGCACCACCAAAAGCACTGATTCTCAAATCCTGAAGCTGATGTGGTTGCTGGAGGGGAAACAAGCTTGATGTTCCCCTCCAGCATGCATAGGGTCCTTCCCTTTGAGAACCAGTCGGTATTGGTTTTCCTGCATCCCAAGAGCAGAAGCCCCCAGTTAGGGATGCCCAGTAAGAGGCTGATGAATTTGGATAAAAGAAAGTATAACTTTGTCTGCCTTTCTTCCTTAGATGCTTGTGCTTTATCAAGAAGTACAATTTCAATATAGGAAATATTAATAGATACAACCTACATAAACAAAGTTCTTGAGAGTCCTCAATAATTTTTAAAACTGTAAAGGAATCCTGAGACCAACAATTTAATAGCTATCTCCAGGGCCGAGCATAATACCTGGAACAAAGAAAAATCCTGTAGCAGAGATTTCTAGTGCCAGTGTCACCACCCCTTAGACTACTCTGGTTATCCACTGTTTTGTGGTGCTTTGCAATTTGCAAATAGCTGGTAAGGAGGCAGTTATGTTGAGTTACCATGAATTGCTATACTCATATATCTTCTTGCTAATAAAATTAGGAAAATTTTACTTTGAGAGCTTAGCACTTCAGCATGTGTATTTCTAACCCCTCCACCATAGGACTTCAGTGTTCTTGATGCTATTCTTTTCTTCCTAAAGGGCTGCCAACAGAAATGTGCCACACTCGGGCTCACAGCACACTGAGCTGAAAGACCATGTTTTGCATCTACAGTGAGAAATGTGGTCTTTAGGGAGCAATGTAGAGAACTACTACGCTGAGTGGAATTTGAGGCTCTACTTCCATTTAGGGATATGATATAATTTTTAAACTTAGATATCTGCCCTATAGGATTTTTTTTTCTTCCTAAGATTAGGTAGAAAGAGCAGTTCAGTGTTTGGTATGAATAATACTTAATTCTTATTTTCTCCTTTTAAAAAGATTTACCTAACACATTAGTATAAGTGAAGTGAAATAGCAATAAAAGTCTAAAACATAAAGTGTGCTAAATGCTAAAATCATTGGTATTTAAATCTGGCTAAGATGTGTCACTCCAAGAATATATAGTATTAATTTGATTCAGTTTGATGTTTTATAAAAATTTTCACTACAATATGGTATTTTCATTTAATTCAAAGTTTTATGCTGGAAATACTAATGTCATCAACACATAAGCTTGCAAGATGAGCTTATAACATGGTCTGACTACCAGTTTAGGAAATTACATCACATCTAGAAAACCACAGTTCAAGTCCGTGGAATTGGTCACTGGTCGCTCTCGCTCTCATTCAGTCACTTACTCAATGCGCACACCTTCCTTAAAGCAACCTAAAAACCAGAAGTCTAATCTAGAACACTGATTCTTCCTACTTCAACACAAGTGTACACCTTCCACCTCAAAAAAATAAGTCATGATCCTTCTAACATTCTTGCTTGCTCACACACAGGCACACATGAGTTGAGTTTTCATTTCCTGCCGCCCTTTCCTCAGTTTTTTTGAGCATCTATATTCTTTGTACCATGGTAAGCTTTAGGTATACAATAAACAAAACAGACACCAACCTTTTTATGTTAGAACATAACAGTCTAGGACTTCCGGTCAAGATGGCGGCGTAGGTAAACGCGGTATCGCGTCCTCCCACAACCACATCAAAGTTACAACTAAACTACAGAACAACCATCATTCAAAACCGCCTGAAATTGAGCTGAATGGAAGTCCTACAACTACGAAATTAAAGAAGAAGCCCCATCGAGACTGGTAGGAGGGGCGGAGGCGCAACAGGCTGGTCCCATAACCACCTGTGGCGGATAAAAATTAGGAGGGACACCTCGGCTGGGAAGGTCCTCCCTGAGGACTGAGGGGTCCCTGTCCCACACCAGGTGCCCAGCTCAGGGTTCCAGTGCCAGGAAGAGGAGTCCCCACAACTTCTGGCTGGAAAACTAGCGGGAACTGAGGCTGAGGCGGCTGGAGCCCCCAGCAGCTCCTCTTAAAGGGCCCGCGCACAGATTTACTCGGACTCACACCCTCCAGGCTCCAGCGTGGGGGAGGCAGCCTGAAAGGCACCAGAATCATATGGGGAAGAACTGAGTTGTTTGGCATTGGAGCGAGGGCTAGAGAGGCAGCTTTCTCCTGGACAGACGTGCTATCAGAAGTTTTTGTTCCTTTGGTGAGCCCTTCCCAGGGCCGGCAGACACAGCCATATCTGGGACTCCAGCTACCTGGCTCACATTGTTTACCCCGCCCTGGTGATTCCCTGAGGCCATGCCCCACCCAACTTTCAGGCCCACTCAGCTGTTGCCAGTTGCTTTACCATAGGATTGGCCTGTCTTGGAGCCTGCTTCAGCTTTTCCTAAATTCTTTCAAACAAGCAGCATCTGGTCTCAGCTAGTCCCATACCTCTCACTAAGTAATACATAGAAACAAGCACAGGGAGGCAGCCAAAATGAAGAGACAAAGAAACAGGTCCCAAATGAAAGAACAGAACAAAACTCCAGGAAAAGAACTAAGTGAAATGGAGTTAAGCAACCTAACAGATGCAGAGTTCAAAACACTGCTTATAAGGATGCTCGATGGACTTAGTGAGAACCTCAGTGAACTTAGCAAGGGCCTCAAGAGCATAAAAAAGGACCAGTCAGAAATGAAGGATGCACTAACTGAAATAAAGAATAGTTTACACAGATGCAATAGTAGAGTAGGTAAAGCCAAGAAGCAAACCATCGATTTGGAATATAAGGAAGCAAAAAACACCCAATTAGAACAGCAAAAAGAAAAAAGAATCCAAAAAAATGAGGATAGTGTAAGGAGCCTCTGGGACAACTTCAAGTGTGCCAACATTCGCATCTTGGGGGTGCCAGAAGAAGAGAGAGAACAAGAAATCGAAAACCTATTTGAAGCAATAATGGCAGAAAACTTTCCTAATTTGGTGAAGGAAACAGACATACAAGTCCAGGAAGCACAGAGTCCCAAACAAGATGAACCCCAAGAGGCCCACACCAAGACACATCATCATCAAAATGCAAAAGGTTCAAGACAAAGAGAGAATCTTAAAAGCAGCAAGAGAAAAGCAGTTAGTTACCTACAAGGGAGTTCCCATAAGACTGTCAGCTGATTTCTCAAAAGAAACTTTGCAGGCCAGAAGGGAGTGGCAAGAAATATTCAGAGTAATGAAAAGCAAGTCCCTACAACCAAGATTACTCTATCCTGCAAAGCTGTCATTTAGAATCGATGGCCATATAAAGAGTTTCCCAGACAAGGAAAAGCTAAAGGAGTTCATCACCACCAAACCATTATTATATGAAATGTTGAAGGGTCTTCTTGAAGAAAAAGATAAAAAAATATGAACAAACAAAATGGCAATAAATACATATCTATCAACAATTGAATCTACAAACAAAATGAACAAGCAGAACAGAAACATTCTCATAGATACAGAGAACTTTTGTTGGTTACCAGATGGGTGGGGACTAGGGGGATGGGTGAAAAAGGTGAAGGGATTAAGAACTACAAATTGCTTGTTAGACTGACAAACCTCAAAGGGAAGGGGGGTTGGGGGGTGGGAAGAAATAAACCAAAGAACTTATATGTATATATGCATAACCAATGGACACAGACAACAGTGTGGGGAAAGGCAGGAGGGAGGCAGGAATGGGGAGGAGGGGGGCAATGAGGGAAAAATGAGGAACATCTGTAATACATTCAACAATAAAGTTAAGTTAAAAAATAAAAATAAAATAATAATAAAAAAATAACATAACAGTCTAGTTCACCACTAGCCCAGCAAATACAACCTAGCACTCATACTTTTCTTTTCTTTCCCAATAAGCTTCTTGGTGTACTACAGTGTACATATCTGCCAAGTTGCTTTCAGCTACAAGTATCAGAGGTACTGTTCTAAAAGTGGCAAACGTTTGGAGTGTGCTTTTCTCAAGTGACAAGAAATCCAGAAGTAGCTGGTGTGTCTGGAAGCTCGACAATATCATTGAGAAATATAGTGTTTTCTGTCTGTCTTTTCTACCATCCTTAGGTGTCCATCAGAGTGACCAGTCAGAGCTACCACATGACGGCAGAAGCTCCAAGCATCGTATGCTCACGTGACAGAGTCCAAAAGCAGAAAGGGAATTCCAGGGTCTCTTCACTGGCCTCCCTCCTTTTATCAGTTAAGGAAACATTTTCCAAAATTTTGCCTTATCTCCTTGGTCATAACTGGGTCACTTAGCTACAAATACAGCTAGGTGCTGGCGACTGGGTAACTGAATATTTGCTATATTCAGCCTCAACTGAGAAAGAAACAATGGGGGATGGGTGTGCACACTAGGCAGGCAACCAACAGTGTTTGCCACAAAGGTATTCATATTTGTTAAATGAAGGTCATGGGAATAGATGGTCAAAAAATAGACTAGAACAGTGACATGGATGAAGGATATGCTTAGGATGACAGGCATCAAGTCAGAAAGGATGACCTTCTCCAGGTTCCCAAGGCTTCAATAAATATGTGTGCCTTTGCAAATTTTGGGGGTTTCATAAGATGATAGCAACAATGACAGGGATTACGAGCTCCTGAGGAAGGTTTCCAGAATGGTTGAAGATCTATGACCTGGCTATGGACAGGGTTCTAGGCCAAGTTTTAAGGTCCTCTGGGAGAAAGGGTAGATTCTCAAGCGAGTCCAAGAAATTGTCATCTCCGGGTTTCAATGAGAGGAAGAAAGTATAGAGGTTGTCTATTTTGCTGTGAACTATATAGGAAAGTTTATTTACAGAAAAAATGGAAGTTACAGTTGGCAGTGGAAATGGTTGAAAGAACGTAATCAAAAAGAAGATGTGGCTTAAAGGGCGGAGAGATGAGAAGGAAGGAAGGAAACTCGGATATGCACATGAGCAAAAATCAATTTCCTGCAAGATTTCTACTCCAGGTCTTGGCAAGAATTCAAGAGAATGAGAAATCAAGATAAAGGGGAAGCTTATGATTAAATTTAAGCAGCCCTATAAGTTATGACTCTAGTGTCAAGTAGACCAACTTTAACTATTTTTTTTAAAGAGGGGGGATGTTGAATGGACTCTAAGGTTAAGAAGTCAGCTGGGCCTCTGAAAGTGACAAGAATCTAAGCCTGGTAACCTGCCAGAACTTTCCCATCTCTGTTTCTACATATTCAGATAATTTTCTCTGCTCTCCTAGGCTATTGATAGAATACAGCCACCCCACACTTCTTAAGTTCACATATTTTCAACCACCCACTAACATGCTGACTTGATACCATATCCTTGGAGAGGATCTAATTGATCCTCTTTGGGTTCGACAGGGTCTACCAGCCTCAACTAATGCCAGGGAGACAAAATGTAATAATAAGTATGACTTCACTCACCCCTAAAATTGGAAGGACTGTTTTAAGAGAAAAGAGGATTATTATGTGCTGTTGTGCTGTGTAGACATCCCAGGTATTTATTATTGTGTTGAAACCAGAGATACTCGGTGTGGTATGATTTGGGACAGCTCAGGACTCTAGGAGTCTCTGGTGATCACTGGGGTCAGCAGTGAGATTGAATCTATCCTATCCTCACTTTGGATTTCATATTTCATTCGGTTGTACAAGTGAGTGGCCTGGCAGGAGAAGTAGAACACGGAAAGGTAAATTTAACTCCCAAGAATGTGTCACCTATGTTATGTAAGAGAAGTGTTTGGGTGAGAGAGGTAGGGAAGAGGTTGGAAGAGAAGGGAGAACCACACAAATATCAATAGCAGAGATGATACTAATTCGTTCACCAACAAAGATCTCTGACTGGACAGTCCTGCTACTGCAGAAAAGAAATGTGTGTCTCTCATCCTAAGATCACAAATTATGCTAGTGGCAGAAAATGGTGGTTGGAAGTGACCAATAGCTGACTCCATAATTTTTTTTTTTTCAGGAAATTGTCTGAATTTTACCACTTCCATTATTACTCTAGCATTTTTTGTGTCTTTCAGAAAACACTGTAGGAAAGAATGTCTTTTAACTTTCAATGTATTTAATTTTTTTTTTTTTAAGCAGACTAGATCCTTTAATAATAGGAATTGATACATTGGATGAGTGCTGTGGTCCATCAAAATCAGAATTTTTACTAATTGTTTTTAAATTTAAAGAAGTCATCTAGATCTGGAAAGATAGCATGAAAAAGTGGAAAGAACCCTGGATTTGAAGTAAAAAATCCAGATTTGGAATTCACTGCACACCCTGAGTAAGCATTTTTTTTTAAATAAATAAGGAAAGTAATAACAGAGAGATTAAGATCTTTATGACCTATGACCTCACATGGCTGTGAGAATAGACTGAATTGGCATAATACCCTGAATTCAATGCAAATGTTAGTAATGACCCCAAATTGGAGGAGATCCACATAATAGATGTCACTTTAGTTAATAGTCACTCCTATGGAAACCGAATGCCTTGGGGGTTGGGGGGATGCACACTGAATACTGACAGTGCAGAGCCACTCTTGTTCAGGGCAGGATCAGCTTTAAAACTTTCCTTTACAAGAAGTGTATTTCTTCAGCATTGAGCAAACCTCTTTGCAGCATTTTTGAAGGCACAAAACCAGGTGGAAAAACTTGCAAACTTGAATGGTATAAATGGGACCCACTTGGTCAAAAGTATAAGGGCCTCACAGAACAGTCTGTTGATTTGGGTATAGAGAATTCTGTCCCAAAGACTGGACTTGGTCGTGGGGGCGGGGGGGCGGTGGAGAGGGCTGGAGGGGAGGGGGTAGAAAAGTCTTTACTCAATGTCCCTGGACCCGTTGTGCTCGGAAGCCTGTGGGTGGGAGAGATGTCCTAGAAATAAGTGCTTGGGGATTTTTTTGTTTGGGCATACATCTGTTTGATCTAGAGGTCAGCAGGGCCACAACAGGAACATCCAAACACAGACAAACTTGCAGTCTGCTGATTGAATCTTGCATAGGGAAATCTGTTTGCTAGCTTCAGCTCTGCCAGGAGCTAGGTGGGTTTTTTCAGGCAAGCTTCTTAAACCCTTTCAGGATCGAACCATCCACATTTATTAAGTTTTCATGTTATATTTGTAGTCAAGAATCTCAGGATCCTCACTTAAAAGTTGGGGCAGATAGATCTTGAACCAGCACAACAGAGCATTCTGTGATTCTCTGACTGGTCTGCTAGCCAGAAATATGGTCCTCTCAGAGTCTTCATCTCAAGCATGTACTAAAGGGCCATGGAACTCTGCTAGCAAGACTGCTCAGGATCCCCACCCCCCATAGCTTAGCGCCCTTCTAACGCCCTAAGCAGTGAGGACGTGAGCGGTAGCTACCATACACATCAAGATGGTTGGTAGATGATCTAATCACTGGACAGGGATGGGCCCATAAGTATAACCTTGCCTTGCTTATTTGAAGATGAAAGAGACAGGAAGGATTAAAGCAGAAGGATAATGGGGGAAGAAAAAAAACCTTATGTTCAGAACAAAGGTTTAAAAGTCCACCATAAGCCAAAAGGGGAATCCCACTCTTTTGCATAAACCTAGTTCCTCTTTTACATATTTGGGAGGATGGTATAATTAGCTTAGGACACCGAACAACCTCAAGGCATTTGGAAGTCCCCTCTGGCCCCCATTTCAAAAGGAGGCTCTTAATTTGGTTCAGAGTCCTGAATATAAATGTGCTGAATCAGGCACTGGATGCCTTCTGTCTGCCAGCAGGAATGGGACTCTTGGAGGTACCCATTAGCAGGAAGCCTAATTCACTTTCTGGTAAGAAAAATATAGGGAATGACCCTAAATTTTGGATTGCACAGGCATGCTCAGATGATGACCTGTCAGCTGCTGGCTGTACAGTGGAACTTTGGCCTCAATTATTGCCACCTCTTTGCCCATCAAGGGTATGCATCCTCATTTTTTAAAAATGTGTTAAAACACTAAAAAGGAGAGTCAGTGCAAATACTCATTAAATAAACCTTGCTTGAATCACTATCTAAACATTCAAAGTTACACTGACATAACATAACCTAAGTTCCTACCCCATATCATCACTCCAGATAGTGTGTACATGCCCAAAGGCTATGTAGAACAGCAAAGAAGTAAATGT
Organism: Tadarida brasiliensis; assembly: GCA_030848825.1. Lineage (NCBI taxonomy): Eukaryota > Metazoa > Chordata > Mammalia > Chiroptera > Molossidae > Tadarida > Tadarida brasiliensis. The sequence continues at coordinate 54,432,355 of CM061257.1, read as the reverse complement.
GCTTTCAGTCTATTGAGAAATTAGAATTTGTTTCACAAACTAGGAAAATCTGTGAAGAGAAATTGATTGGTGGCCCCAAGGCAACTTGGAAAGGACCCCAGTGGACCCCTATTAACATGGTGGTAGGCACATGGACCCATCCAAACATCAAAGGGCTCAGTTGGGAGCAAATGTATATCCCAGGTATAAGAGCAGAAGCCACTGTCCTACCTAAAAGAAAAAAATAGTATCATTTGAAGTAACAAACCCAACTCCTAAATTAGCTAGGGTATAAATGACCCTGGAATATTAAATTAAGGAAAGGGTAGCAAGAGATCATGATTTTCCACTGGGGCAACTAACATCACACTTTTGCTCATGTATTCCTGATTGTTTTTTATTATGTATATTAAGGAGTATCCTTGTGGGCTGTTCTAGGAATGCCATTCTGTATGAGCCATCCCCTTAGATGACTGTGGTTTGGGTCTCCCTAGTGATCATCCAACCATCTTGCTTATTATGATCATATGCTCACCTTGTTCAGAGCATTAAGTATGGCCACTCGGCTTCTGCTCTTCTGGGACCCTATCATCTCCATGCTTCCAGTGAGCCCAGTTCCATAAGAGCATTACTTACTGTCAGTTCTAGTTCATAGAGGGTAGCTTTTCATCAGTGCTGGTACCATCTTACCAATGCATTCATTATCATCTCATTAAACAGTGTCCTTTAGACCCTGCTGAGGAACATTATTAGCTCTTATAGAGTAGAGCATGGTTGTCTTACGCAGGAGATCCATTTTAGCATGATCCCTTCCTCGGCAGTCTTGGCAGTTCTGGCATCTCTACTTCATTCAATGTGGACCATCACTTTTTCCAAGCTTCCAAAAGCAATCTCAGCTGTCACGCAGGGTCCTTTCCAGGGAATTAAGTCCTGTGCCAAGGGTGAGTGTCCTCATTTTAACAAACTCCCCCTTATCCAGATTTACATTCCTCCTCCAGTGAACTCAGCAACCTCAGGATCCATTCCCATGTATGCTCTCCTGGTTCCTGCCTGCATATTAGCCAGGGCCTTAGGCTCCTTGACATCACTGACCCACCTTTATAGGCCCAGCACATTTTCAGAAAGTTTCTGCTGAGATTTGACCCTTATTATAGGTCTGGTGGACAGGGGAGTAGGTGGGGACAGGTGCTGAGGAGGGCAAATATTTTATCAGGCATGTGTCTAATTTGAGGTTTCTGTATAGTTTTCAAGGAAGGGAGTGAGCTCTACCTTCCAACAAGGGATATAAACTACTTCTGCAAGCCCAGAGGACTCAGAGGATTATGAGATTCAAGTTTCTCAAGTACATCTCCCCAGATATCCTGATTCCAAATCTCAAGGTCTTATTCCTTCCCTATTAGAGCCAGAACTTCGGCATAGAATTCTTGACCAGACTGGGAATCTAGCTTTCTCTGAAGTTCTGCTTCGTTAACATTAACTCATGTTCCTGCTCTTCAGATGTGAGAATGGGATGAGGCAATTGAAGCACCTAGAGTACAAAATGTAAGGAGGAACTCATCCTCAAGGTCATGCAAGTACTGACCTTGCACTAATACAACCCTGAGTGTAAGTACCTCCTAAAATTTTGCTCCCTAGGTACTCTACCCCTAACCCTGTTCATCTCTCTTCCCTTCAGCTGAAGAAGATACAGGCCTTTTAAAATGTCAAGAAAGCCATTTGACTCTTACCTTGCTTTAAATCATTGATTAATATATCTGAGTCTGTCATTTTCTCTCTTTAATAAGTCAATGGCACTTAGAAACTATAAGGATTGCAGAATGGGTGTTTGTTGCTCTCTCCACCATACCTTTCAAATGTCTAAGGTTCTGCACCAACTAGAGCTTCCTCTTCCACCTGTACCTCATTTCAATTAGCTTTAGCAATCACCTAGTTCCCAGCATGCCAGGGACTATCACTACTTCACATACTCATTGCCACACAGCTAGTGAGCAATCCAACTTCAGAATTCCATCCTTTGAATCTGCTTCCTTTACCAACTGCCCTAATTTGGGTTCCCTAGAAGCAGATTAAAATGAGGGTTCTTAAGCGATTAATTGGGTGAATGTTTTCAGGAAAAAGGCAATGAGAGAAGCAGGATAGAGCAGATGAAGAAGCTAAGCAAGAATGTGATCCCACTGGAGTCTCACTTCAGTCTGATCCCTCTAGAATTCTGAAGCATAAATTGCATCATAAAACTAGTTGTACCTCAAAGAAAAGGGGTTGGCCTCTTATGTCCTGAGTTAGTCATTGGCCAAGATCTGACCCAGGTGAGAAGGTGGGTGGAGGGAGGAGGGAGTGTACTGCAGCCTCCCACAGGCTTCTGTTTGCCCAGAACTTTTCTCTGAAAAATGAACAGCTACAGGCTGTTGTTGGCCAACATTCGGAGAATCGGGGGCATGGGTATACCAGCTGGTAAAGGGGACATGAGTAGAGTGTCAAGAGCATAAAGAACACCACTATACACCTTAAAGACATGATCTGTTTGACCAAAATGGAAGGTTCCTATCATACCTAGACAGCCAGCTGGTGAGTCAAGGAACTTATTTGAGGCTAAGCTCTGCCATTAACTAGCTCTGCCACTTTAGCCACTTTGTGCCTCAGTTTCTAAATCTGTAAAATTAAAAAGAAAGTACGGTAGACATGGATAGTTTTGCCTATGATTTCTAACCTCATGCTGTGGTAAGTGGGATAGATGTGCTGTAGCATCACAACTGCTAAAACTGCCATCTGTGGTGAGTTGGGCTGATACAGGTGGAAGAGAATGCACTGGCTTATGCAATTTATAGAGATATCAGAACAATGATAGGTTTAGACACCATGATGCTGGTTTATTTTAAGTGCCACTGGTACCCTCAAGGAAGAAAATGACAGATTCAGGTCAGCTAATGACCAACTCAGTCACAATCTGAAAGCTAGAGGGTATCCCCAACAGCACTTAAAGAGGCTGTTTCCACTCACAATCCCAGCAAATCTCCTGTGCTAAAGTCTGACCCTATCAGAAAGGAGTACAGACCTGTGATGGGAACATTTGGAGGGATGCACTTAAGGACTTTAAATGCTCACATTCCCCTCAACATCCTAGGGAGGGCAGAAATGCCCCCATGGTCCCTTTCACAACAGCCTTCCACTACCTGGAAATATGAAAGTTCTCACCTGAAGCAGACGTCTTGTAAGATGATATTTGCCCTTCTAAATTGTTTATCCAATCTCCTCTAGACCAATAATGAGGACCAAGAGCCAGCATGGCCTACTTAAGAAAGTACCACCCATGCTTTAGGAGGAAAAAGAAGTTACTCACCAAAAACGGTTTCAGAGCCTGGTTAATATGTACTGGCAGGAATGGAGAGAAAATACTTGGAAATAAATCTGAAGGGTGCTGGAATGGGACCCTCCAGGGAAGGGGGAGAAGAAATGAAGTATAAGACTGAATAAGGGAAAGTTGTTGATGAGAATATGTGGAGGGTAATCTCCAAAGACTCAGGACCAGCTCTACAAGTCCTAGTTCACTGATTGGATGACTTGTGAAAGCTTGAAAATAGTGATGGCCAAATAGAGGTAGGGATGCCAGACTATCTCGGCAGAGTATTAATGAGGGGACCAAAGTTTGTAGAGAGGTGGGCATGCTCATATGGACTTATTAAAATACATGATGGTAGACTAATGTGAACCTAACCAAGCTCTTGTGCCAGATGTAGTGTCTTTGCTAGAATAGATCAACTGTTCTGGTTGGTATATGGCACTTAGCATGTGGCTATTGGTCATGGGCTGTTGCACGCTTTTTTCCTTTCTAGCAGGAAAAAGTATCAGAGCAGTTTGAATTCACTTGGAATAGACAGAATTATGCATTCATGGTCTTTCCCCAGGCTCCCTATCACAATACAGTTTGAAGGGTCTTGGTTGTCTGGTCATTCCATAGAACATCATACTGATCCACTTAACTGATGACATCATGTCAGTTAGACTTGAAGAGCAGGAATTGGTAAATACTCAGAATAGCCTGAGACACAAGCACACCAATGGTGAGCGAGAAACTCTATAAGGAATCAGGTGCATACCACATTGATGATGTGTTTAGGGATCCAGTGGTCAGAGGTGTGCTGAAACATCCTCTCCTCCTACCACCACAAAAGATGCTTAGCACTTGGTAGGCCTCTTTGGATTCCCAAGAAGCCACACTGACCCATTTGTTGTGTGGTAAAGAATGCTGTTTCATAAAAGGAATGAGAGCAAGAAAAGTCTCTGAAGCAAATTCAGGCTATGGCCCTTCATTCTATAGCCATGGAAGCAAGGTTAGGTGTAATGAGGAGAATGCTAAAAGTACCAGGGAGCCAACCTACCCAGTAGTAACCCTCAACCCATGAGGAATGGGCGTAGATGGATAAATACCCCAGTTTCCTTGCCCCTTGATAGACAATGCAAAGTGTATTCCACACAGCTCTTTGAGGGTCTCCAGTAGCATGAGTCCCAGTTGCCCACAGTAGTAACCCAATTGTTAAAGTACACTTTTTTTGTTTTACTCTCTTTCCTGTATCATCTCCTCTCTCTTCACTTTGCTTCCTGGGATCTCCTTCAAAATGATTAGAGGATATAAATCCTAATCTCAAGGTCTGCTTTCAGGAGAACCCAATCTAAGACAAAGCTCATTTGTCTGGAATTCAATGGGGGAGGGGAAATGGAATGAAGGGGGATGGAGAAGCAAACAGGAGCTGGATCATGCTGGGGTTTGTTGTACCTAAAAAGTTTAGATTTAATTCTAAGGGTAATGGGAAGTCAAGACATGTTTTAAATAGGGAAACTGCATTAATACATTTAAGTCTCTAAAAAAAGATTATGCTGTTTGCTTTGAAGAGAATTATCTGAAAGGAACACTAATGGATGCAGGTAGGCCCCTTGTGGAGAGGTGCTCAGGTGGGAAAGGCAGCAGTGAAGAGGAAGGAATGGGCTGATACCAGGTATTTTAGAGTTAAATTCTACAGGACTGGCTGATGGACTGGTTATGAGGGCCAAGGGAAGATGATTGTGTCATTCACTGAAATGGAGAGGATGGGATGAGGCATGCTTCAAATTTCAGAATAAATATTCCATCTGCTTTATTCTTGAACCTTTTTGCCTAATGAGGTCCAGGATCCAGGTATTTTTGGACAGGTTGAGGTAGGTGAGTTGTAAGAGATCAGAGGACACTGACAGAATTTTTTTTCACAAGCTGGGGAGGTAAATAGGTGAGAGATACATGTATTAATATTTTTGTTTCTGTCATACTCATTTTCTGTTTTCCTCCCCAGGATTATTTCATTATATAATTACAGTTTCTTAAGGACAAAAACAGTCAGTTACAAATTGTAAGTATCTTGACTCTTGGCCAAGTTCCACCACACAGACTATGAGAAGTGCATATTCTAAGAAGGGAAAAGTAACTCCAAGTTGAGGCATGTTCTCTTTATGCAGGAAGAGGACCAGTCAGCTTCCTGGACAGCGCAGGCTATCTGCGGGAGAGAACAGATGGCTTGTGCATTATTAGTCCTGCAGGGCAGAGGAACACTGGAGAATGCTCCAGAAGTCATTGCTTTCTAGACAAAACAAAGAAGTACTTCAACAGTCTGCCTCCCCCAGCCAGCTCTTTAAGACTTCCTTTCCACTGAACCCATGGTGTCCTAATTTCATCCAAGAGAGGAATAGCAGGGAGAAAAACAAACTGTCCTCTGCATCAGCTGTAGGCCAGCAGTCACTGAAGGCAGGTTTACACTTAGGAGTGGTGGACTATACAAGAAGCTCCGCTTCTAGAAATCTGTATGTAGGCATTCACATGCCTAACTTTCATGTCTGTAGGTCGCACCAGATGTGCGGAGGTTGGGGGAGGGATGTGCTCCTGCAGGACAACCCCCAGTGTGCTAGGGCACTTCAAGTCCCATCCCTCTCAAGATTTCTCCACTGCGTGTGGTACAGAATGGTTGGTTTTGAACTACTGGATGACTAGGAAGAGGCTCGAACACCTCCCAGAGCAAAACATTTCAATAGGGACTCCATAACCCTATTGAAATTCAAAGGTTGTTCTAAATGTACCCTCAATTGCACACTCCTGCCTGCAATGGGATTAATGTCTCACATTGCTCACAGCCCTATCAGCCAGAGTTCACACTCCATTCATTCTCTGCTACTGGAATGAATATTGGCATTCTCGCTTGCTAGAACTAGACCAATCACAGGCTAATATACCCATTGATGAGAACCCAAAAATGCAACAAAACTCAGAATTCTACTTAACTTTATCTTAAACAGATGATATTGCTAGGCATATTCAGGGGTATGGAGATGCTGTTGATCCCACTTTACATGCCCCTGGTCACTTCCAAACTGATCTGCAGCTACAGTGGACAGCCTCCCATCTCAAGCATCTATCTGAGCTTTTCTGTCTGAGGGTTTTCTCTGGTGCTTAATGCCCCTAGGGGTTATCCCTCAAATAATGATGGATGCAAATCAGTGAAGAAAGCTGCATCCTCTGGTAGGACAATCCTGAGGCATATTGTGAGTAAATGCTCAGATTCCCAGAGGAACTGAATCTTAGTTGTCCATAGTGGTATTCTGCTCAAGTGCATTGACTTTCTTCCTGTAGGTAGACAAAGAAATATATCATCCTGATCCAGAGTATGACCAGCAGCTCCAAATATCACCTTCTTCGGGATCTATCCTAGTTCCAGAATTGTCTCACCTGAGGTCATGTCCTTCCTGGGCATCTCACATGTGATGACTAAGTGAGATGAAGGTACAAAGGTGTGGCCTTTTGCTCCAGAGCCCCTTGCCAGGCTGGCCAGGCTTTGTCAGGCCTACATCATGGTGTGACTGCCCATCCTGCTTCCTCTTCCCTCCTTTCACAGATGTCAATCCCTAAGAAACATTTTGTACCCCAAACCCTGCTTAGAACCTGCTTCGAGAAAAAACAATCTACAACACATTCTTTCCCATCTCCCCACTCCACTTTACCTCCAGAGACCACAAATAAACCTCCTGCTCTCAGGTGTCTGACTGTTTGGAGGAGACTCAAACTAGAACCAGAAAGAAAGAGGAGAAGGGTCCTTCCTTGTTCCAATTTTTCCTTCCATGTAGAGGTAACGCAATTGTTAAAGCGCTCTTGGCTTTTCTCTCGCCAGTCCTTTTCTCCTCTCTGAAGGGGGAATCTAGGTATATATAGCCCAGACTGTTCCTCTTGGTTTTGAGGGTAGTAAGGCTGCTCACAGAAAACATGTGTTCTCCTCCATTCCTTCCTGCTCTCAGTTTTCCAGAGACAGCTTGTGACTTAGAGTTCTGTAGTGGTTACTGTTGCTGGACTGTCTAAATGTCCAATTCTCGGCTTAGTTTTGAGAAGCCCACTGGCTTATAGATATAAATCACATTCTTCAATATCTGGTTTATCAGCAGAACAGACAGTATTCTGGCTACCATCTGCTGACTTTTGTCCTGTGTCTATATTGTTTAAGAATCCAGGCAAGGAAAAAATGATAATCTGTTACATTCTACCAAACCCCTTCACTCACCTAGAGTGCAAACTCCAGCTCTGCTGCGAGTTACCTGGGTTGTATCCAGGCAAAGAGACTGTGGGGGCCATGGAGGAGCCCCATTCAGATGTTCCATCAAGAAACCAGCTGCAGAGAACATAGGTGACTGGCAACCTCAGCAGCTGCCTTTGGACCCACCGTGGCATTTACTCAGAGGTCAATGGGGCTGGAGCTCACCCAGCCAATGACTGGGCACATCAGGAGTTCTAAAGCCAGCCATTTCTCCTGGGTGCTGGTTTCATCTCACAGGCAACTTTGGCTCAAAGATACCCATCAGCCTGGTCACAGATTTCTCAGAACTGCACCTGAGGTTGAGGCTCTTCCCAACCAACCCTTTCTTCCCTCTCTCCTTTCACAGGTGTCAGACCTTCGTGGTGGTCTGAAGTCTCTCTCTCTGCCTACTCCCACTCCTTTCTACTTTATACTTCATGGGCATATCCCTGTATCTTTCATGTCTAATCCATCCTGGTTCTGACTCTTGGAGGGACTGAACTGACACAGAGAGCATCTGCCCAAAGCAGAGACAGAGGATCGTCGGGGTGGTGCTTCCTCCTTCGTGTTAGAATCCTGTTTTGCGTGGCCCTTTTGTAAAGTGGTACCAGAATCTAGGCACCCATGTCTTAACTGCAGGACTTTTCCATTTCACTGTTGTACATTTAGTATGATGTTAACTATGGGCTTGTCATATATAATCTTTATTATGTTGACATACATTTCCTCTCTACCAAGTTGAGAGTTTTTATTATAAATGAATGTTAAATTTTGGCAAATGATTTTTCATTTTGTTAAAGTGGTATATCACATTGATTAATTTGTGGGTGCTGAACCATCCTTGTATCCCTAGAATAAATCCCACAAGATCATGGTGCATGACCCTTTAAATGTGTTATTGAATTCAGTTTTCTAACATTTCTTGGTGATTTTTGCATCTATGTTCATCAGGGATATTGGCCTAAAATTTTTCTTTTTTAGTAGTGCCCTTGTCTAGTTTGAAGGACAGGAGTGAACTGGAGAAAACATACCCTGTATAAGGGGCAGCTGCTATTCCCTGCCATTGGAGTGTTGCCACGTGGGATTTTTCAAAAGAAGGCAGAAAGCCAGATTTTCTGTTAAAATTTATGATTTAAAAAATCTGGTGTGGGACAAACCCAACATATCTGTAGACCAAACCTGTCTCACTGACCATCATTGCACAATCTCTGTCCTACAATTTATATAGTATGTTCATATTCTTCTCTGACTTTCACAAAAAGCCCCAGGAGGTCTTTTCGCTTTTCAGATGAGGAAATTAAGGCTCTGAACAGTGGTCTCCTCATCATCACCCAGTTGTGAATGAGACAGCTAGAGTGCAAGCTCTTCTTTCCTGTAGGTTCTTTGAAGATTCAACCACACAACGTCCTCCTTTCCTTCTAATGGGAGTATGGACAACTTAAGCCAAAAATAATATGCTGAAAGTTTAGCACTACTTTCAGAAAAAGCATGGGGTTTTTTTTTGTTTGTTTGTTTTGTTTTGTTTTTGTTTTTATGACCAGTTAGTACTACTCCAGTTAGAAATAACTGAAAGAGGTCCTACAGAAGAGAAGCTATAAGGCTTCTATGTGGGGTAGAATCTTAAGGAAAAGAAAGTTCAGACCCCCGTTAACTAGGCCTATAAATAGCTCAACATGGTAATTAGCTTTTTCGAGGCCTGTTCAAGATGTCTCTAGAGGTCCTCAGGAAGTGGGGGATTTAGGCCTTTAATTAAAATAATTTCTCTGGGCCCTGGCCAGGTAGCTCAGCCAGTTAGAGTGTCATCCCAATATGCCAAGGTTGCAGATTTGATCCTCGGTCAGGGAACATACAAGAATCAATCAATCAATGCATAAAAATAAGTGGAACAAGAAAAATCAAAGCTTCTCTCTCCACCCCCGCCTTTCAAAAAAAATTTTTTTTAAATATTTTATTACAGTTTTTGTTATGAAGTCTATTTCATTTGATATAATTATAGCTACCCCTGATTTCCTTGGTTTCTATTCTTATGGAATATCTTTTTCCATCCCTTCACTTTTAGTCCTTACATCTGAAGTGAGTCTCTTGTACACATCATAGTTGGATCTTGTTTTTGCATCCATTCAGCCACTCTGTCTTTTTGTTTTGTTTTGTTTTGTTTTGTTTTAATTACAATGTTTCTTGGTGTGGGTCTCTTTCAGTTTATCTTATTTGCAACTCTCTGTGATTTCTGGATTTGAATGTTTGTTTCCTTCCCTATGTTATGAAAATTTTCAGCCATGATTTCTTCAAATAAATTTTCTGCTCCTTTCTCTCCTCCTGTGGAACTGACTATAATGTGAATGTTGGTCAGCTGGATGTTGTTTCATAAGTCCCTAAAGCTATCTTTATTCTTTTGCATTCTTTTTCTTTTTTGCTTTTTGATTGGATAGATTTCTCTACACTGTATTTGAGTTTGCTGATCCTTTCTTCTGGTTCATCTAGTCTGCTCTTGAATTCCTCTATTGGATGTTTTTGTTTTTGTTTTTTTTACAATTCCATTATTATATTCTTCAGCTCTGTGGTTTCTGTTTGGTACTTTTTAAATATTTTCCATCTCTTTGGTGAAATTCACACTTTGTTTCCACATTGTTCTCCTGGCCTTAGTGAATATCTTTATAACCATTACTTTGAACTCTTTATTAGGTAAATCACTTATCACTTTATCAGGTAAATCACTTTTATTAAGGTCTGTTTCTGGAGTTTTATCTTATTCTTTTGTTTGAAACATATTCCTTTGTTTCTTCATTTTCTTTGAGTCTCTGTGTTTGTTTATACACATTAAGTAAAACAACCACTCTCCCAGTCTTGAAAACGTGGCCTCTTGTGGAGATAAATCTTATTGGCTCTAGTTCTTGATTGTCTCTCAAAATTTTGTGATTGTCCAAGCTTCCTTCTTTGTCTTATTAGCTCCCACTAGTTGAAGGTGTTCCAAAACCTATTAGTGTCCAAAAGGGGAGGATCTCAGTCAAAACCTAGATGAAAATCCTTAGGCAGCAGCACTTCAAGTATCAGGTAGACCTTTTTCAGAGAAAGAAAGGGAGTTGGGTATTTTTGTTTGCTCCCTCTTCACTGAGCTCTAGGGGATAGCTGGTTAACAACTGATGACTCTTTGCTGCAGTCCTGTGGGATTGGAGAACACAAGCCACACTTGACCACCAGAGCTAAGTGATCAAGAGGTGCATCCTCTGGCCAGCATCCACAAAAGCCAGGGCTCCAGATGTATGTACAGGCTCCTTTCAGGGAGGTACTAATGACCTGTATCAGGGCAGAGGGAGAATGTGAATATGGCTCTGGATGTTCTCTCTGGTCTCAGGGGTGGATAGCAGTTGCCCCTATATATTTGTTAAATTAGGAACCTGACCCTCAGGCTTCAGCTTTTAAGATATGCAAATAAGCCTCTTTCAGTAAAAAATTATGAGAAGAGCATTTCTGACGGGTCCCTCTGTGCAGAGCCCTGTGGGGATGGCTAGGGGGATTTGTCAGAAGCCTGTTAAGAACTATTTCTTTGTTTGCTATAGTCTGGTGGGTCTCATGGATACAAGCTCTATTAGCATTTAGGGCTGGGTGTTTTGGGGGCCCATACCTGAGGTGGAAGTTTTAAAAGTTAGAGAACTGCCCAGCTGGTGTGGCTCAGTGGTTGAGTGTCGATCCATGCACCAAGAAGTTGCTGGTTCAATTCCCAGTCAGGGCACATGCCCAGGTTGTGGGCCAAATCCCCAGTGGGAGGCATGCAGGAGGCAGCCAATCAATGTTCTCTCTCATCGATGTTTCTATCACTCTCTCCCTCTCCCTTCCTCTCGCTCTCTAAAATCAATAAAGAAAAAAAATTTTTTTAAGTTAGGGTGCTAAATGTTGGGTCCAAACCCTTCAATTCTCAGGGAGAAGCTGGAAGTTTGGAATACCCTTTCAATTTTATGGCATTATGCCAGGGTTGGGGTTTATGGCAAGAGTGTGTCACAGTCTGTCCTACACCCATTTGGATGTGGGTTTTTTCTCATTCACTCCATGTGTAAGTTATTCAGCTTGTTTCTGGATTTCTTTCATGTGTAACTGCTGATTCGGTGTGTCTGTGGGAGGAATTAGATTCAGGAGCCACTGTGTTGCCATCTCAGATTGGAACCCTCTGCCCAGAGTGCTAGTTTCTTAAGGCAGTCTCCCTCAGCCTCTCAATCAGAATCACCAGATGAGCTGAGACCTCCCCTACATCTGAGACAAAAGCCACCCTTTTAAATAATGAGAAAACAGCAGTTATAGAGGGCAGCAAAGACGGGATCCACACCAGGATTTATTGGCTACTACAAGACTGAAAAGAACATTTAGGGGAAGAAAAAAAAGACCAGCCAGGGAATCATGGCAAGGCTCAAACAAGAGAAAGTATACAAAGCATGTTAGAAAACAGCTTCCTATTTCTTCACTCACAGAGGAAACTTAAAACACTAAATGAAATTTCCCTGAGGTCAAGAATCATCTTCACCTCTGGTCTCTCTTTTTTTTTTTTTTTTTTTATTACTGAATGGTGCCTTACTGTGGTTTTATAGTTCATGATGTGTTTTTCCCTCACTCACTTTTTTAAATTATAGGGTTTTGTGTGTTTTTTGTAAGTGACCTATACCCTAATTCTAGAGCCTATTGTCTTAGTTTGAGTTTCCCTAAAAGCAGAGCCTGGGATAAAGGACTTGAGATGACCTCCTAATAAACTCTCTACACCGTGAAAAAGGAGAAGTGTGAGATAGGAAAAGCCAACGTAAGGTACAGTGTTAAACTCCATCATTTCACCTTTGCAGAGGATCTGTATGCTTCTCAGAAACAACACCTCAGCTCTTCCAGGCTGCACATTGAAAAGGGCCTGCATTGGCAAAAGCCAAGTACACCGTAAAAGGTCCAGTGTGAGCACACTGCCAGCATGAATGACACTGAAAATATCCTACAGATGTAAATGAAGTCATAGGTGGCTAAGGCGATGTCCCATGAGCATCTGGAAACTGCTTTGGCCCATTTCACCCAAACTTAGTATTTAAAATAGGTCATTCCTTTTATTAAAGCCATTTTCTTTCAACAGAACATGGTGCACACAAGAGAAACGTTGATCTGGATGTGAGCGCCTCCAATGACTTCAGGAATCAGAGGGAGTTCAACAGGTTAGCAAGTTAGGGGATAGGGTATTATGAAGATAAACACTAAATTAGAGGCACTAGATGACATGTTTTACCCAGATCTGGTCCCACCATAGGGCTTTCCAAGGTTACCACCAGGATATGTCCCTCACAGACCCCTCTAGTCACTAATTCCATGACTACTGAAAAGTTCCTGCCCGGCCGGTGTGGCTCAGTGGATTGAGCATCATCCCATGGACTGAGAGGTCCCGGTTCGATTCCTGGTCAGGGCACATGCCCGGGTTGTGGGCTTCATCCCCAGTAGGGGGTGTGCAGGAGGCAGCCAATCCATGTGTCTCTCTCACATTGATGTTTCAATCTCTCTCTCCCTTCCTCTCTCTCTAAAAAAATTTAAAAAATCAATAAAAACATATTTTTTTTTTTTAAAGAAAAGAAAGGTTTCTTATGGCCTTGGAGGCCAATTATTTTGTTCCATGGTCTGGCTCCCTGCCTACTGATGGCTCCTTTTCCAGGGGTTTTTCTATGTGTCTGTCATTCATCTGGCTCTGAAACACAAAAATCCAAGGAAGTCAACAGTGGTTTTGCATCATGAAACTAGGAGAAAACGGAGCCCACAATAGGCACTGCAGTATTTTGGATAGACTTCAAGAATGATTTATGTTCTACAATTGGGTGTTTGGAGGGATTTTTAATGCAGAACCACTAAGCTTGTAGAGGGAGACGGAGCACCACTCTCTTCAGTCCCAATACCCGGAGCAAGGTTCTGTATGGGTGGAACAGAGCAGGTCTGTTCACCTCGGTTCCCTGATCACCATCAGTTACCTTCTCACAAAGGAGTGCTCCAGAGGTTTTACTAACATTCAAAATTTCTATAGCTTAATGTATAAACCAATGAGACCTGAAAGAGTACATAGATATAATTCCTGCTTACATAACCTAGAATGTATCATGGTGTATGGACAAAGTTCACTGGACTAAATCAGGAGTCCTGGGATCCAGAGCTGGTCCAACTCTCAGAGTTGAGGTACCCTGGGCAATAATTGACTCATACACTCCAGATGAGGTTTCCAACAATAGAATGTGCCCCAGTGAGTCACTGATTACCAAATGGAATTACATAAAAACCTTTATATAAGTATATACCAGTATTTTAATGTTTTAATATCATGTTTGATGACCATGGAACAAAATAAGTGAAACTTAAGGCCATAAAGTATGTGTTTTTAATAAGTAAAATGATAATCAATAAGTATTTAAAACCACTGTTTTATAAGTATAAACCACTATCCTAGTAAGTGATTTTCGTAGATATTTTATCTTGTAAGCTAATTACCAAGAGGTTTATAGCTTAGAATCAAGGTTGCTATGGTGATACTGATTTAGGTTATTTTCTTTCTGTGATACATAATATCTCTCATCTCATAAAACCCCCCAGTCCCCCCGACTTATACCATTTCCATTAGAGTAGAACCCAGATCAGGACATATAAGCCAGGTAACTATCATGCTTTGGGCAAGATATACAGGTTGGATTGCTGAACCACTGTCAGGAGCATCCCTCCCAAGGCAGCTAAGAGAGATCAGGTGCCTTAACCAGAAAACAGAGATCCATGACAGTGAGGACCATCTGTGTCTTGCTCACCTGCTGCCACTATGCTAGCTCAGTATATATTTGGAGCATATTCTGTTTGTTTAGTGAGGGAGGTATGGTCAACAAAGCCATAAGCACTGGTGCTTTGAAAAATGTGATCCCACAATTTCCCCACTAACAGAACCAGTCTTTTCTCTGGCTTCCCTGGTGTTGGTTCTCTTCTGAGACCTATACCTGCTGATCCAACTCTTGCTTCTTTTCTGGCTTGTCTTTGCTCTGCTTTAGCCTTTCAGGATTCTCTTCCTTTTCTTGGGGTCCTTTCTGCTAATTAGCCTCTGATTGGGTCACTTAACTTAGCCTGGCCATTCTCCTCTCAAGAACTATCTTTACCCACTGTTGTAGAACTCAGGTGTCCTTCTAAGACTACTTGAGACAGTCACTGCTGATAGTTTCTTCCCAGAAAGCCCTCTCAGAAGCTACCCAGTTTTGGCTTCATCCAGCCAAGGTGCCTCAGGGCTCAGTGAACACTGCTGTTCAATTAGACACTGCCATCTCCTGGTCAAAGCACTGCACTTTGTCCCAGCTGGTCTGCCCCAGGACTTGTGTGCACTACCCATCCACACTGCCCGTCAAAACTAGAGAGAGGCTTCTGACACCCTGCCCTCTTCTTATCAGGCTTAGGACACAGAGTGTTAACTGCTAGGGCTGTCCTGTGGACCCACCTAAAGTCCACACCTCCCTCAGAGTCCAAATGCATCTTGTCCTTTGAGGAACATCAACTCTGGACCCTGGTCCTCATTATTTTGTCTTCAACCTTAGCTGGTCAAATGAGTCATCTGAAAGGGATTTTAAAAAGTACTGTCTTAATTTTGAATACATAACTTCCTTTCACATGGACTTCTGAGCAGTCTCTCCTACTAACCAAGGTTAGGTTGGGTTTCTATACAGTAGCTTCTGGAGTTATATTTCCGAAGGATGATTCCACATAAACATAAAACAGTTTCTTGTGAGTTTCTAGCCTGTTTGGTAGATGAACTGCAGCAGGCATAAAGAGCCTACTTTCCCAAAAGAGAAACTGGCCACATGACATATTCAGCATTTGTATCAAAGCTAAGGAGCTGAGACCAAACGTGCTAACTACCCATTCCAGTCTAAGTCTAAGCCAGCTGACCCTATAGATATAATCCCCTCCCGTTCCTCACCCCCAGACTCTAATGGCACACAGGATCCCACTGGGTGGAGCTAGATCTTCCTGCACCGTTTGCCAGGACTTAAGGAATCACCGGCTCTGCTTTAGGAATTTCCTCAGGATCTCAAAGGATCTCTGTTCCTCTGGCCAAAGATATCTGGACACTAGAGGGCAAATCTAGTCCCTGAAACCAAGTAGGCCTTCAGGAATTTAAAGTAACTGCCAGAGGTGGGTTTCTAGAAGTGAGTAAAAATAACCTGTAGCCTAAAAGTCTAAATGTATAGGAGCTGCTCCATCCTATAGTTGAGTATTCAGTAAAGTTGGGACATTAATAACTTCTAGCTTTGCCTATTGAACCTCCAAGGCTATGGCATACAAAAGAGAGATGGAAATTCATCTGGATCAGAGGCCAGGGTTAATCTGCTGAATTATCGTAATGTTAAGTATTAACTTTACTCCATATTCATTTGATTTTTTAAGTATTGGATAAACTTTGAACAAGCAAAACGATTCTTCTCTACACCCGTACCAGAGGTTAATTTCAAATGTCTGCTGCCTCTTTCCAAAAGACTAACGGAAAGAAATTATGTCTATGAAAAATTGGTTGGGGGTCATATAGCACTTCCAGTTCTTGTTATTCCACATTCCATTCTCAGATTGAACAGGAACCCCATGTGCTGGGGCATTATTTTCTTGGCTTCACACACAATCACGTTTGCTGTGTTATGTTTTGGTGTTGCGCCTTCCACTTTCATCAAGGGATACTAGAGAGATGCTGGCTAATGAAAGTCATCACTCTCTTTGTTCCAGGAACATGGAAGACACTGCCCACTCCATCTCTCAGCTCTTGCTGTAGAAAGTCCCTCATGAAAGTTTTGTGACCAAGTTTCCTGCTAGGAAAGGCCATGTGTCCTTTGAATAACAGGCATAATTTTTCCTCTGCTGATAAGAGCCTAGTAACTCTCTCTTCTGGTACTTTGCCTATCAGGAACTGAGAGCCTTATTTAAATAAAGGTCAGAGATTCGGACTCCGATGGGAAGGCATGGTTTATCTAGCACTGACAGAGTTGTTTCCTAGATGGGGGAGGAGACCCTAGACCCAGGAGGCTAAAATATCCTGCTCTGGGCTGTCCAGAATGAGATCTCAGATCACGTGGCATCTGAATTTTATTTTATTTTTATTTGAATCTTTTTTTCCTCTATTGATTTTAGACAGGGAGACAGAAACATCGATGAGAGAGAACATCAATTGGCCGCCTCCTGCATGCCCCCCACTGGGGATTGGGCTCACAACCTGGGCATGTGCCCTGACCAGGAATCACACTGGCAACCTCTTGGTGCATGAGTCGACACTGAACCACTGAGCCACACCTGTGGGTTTAATTTTATTTTTTGATGAAGCTTTCTTTGCCAGCCCTGAAATTACTGAACTTGGAGCTGATATAGGGTCATCCATTGAGGTTCCTCACTTATAGCTATTGGTACAGCTCCTTTAAAGGCCAAGTTATTGACCTAGTTCCCATAGGCATTTTTGTCAAAGGGGGAGGGGAGGGGACACTGACTTTTAGCTATTTGTGAAGGTACCACCCACCTGTACCCTGGAATGACTCAGATTTCGACCCCAACCTCTTCACCTGGCCACTGCACACTGCGTCCTTCTGTTACTGACCCTGATGAGCTTATCACTTGTCACTGCTAAGCAGAGCCCTCTCTTATGGTGACCCCCATTGTGTCCCCATCTCAAATTCAGGGAGGCAAGAGTAACAACTGCATGTCCAAAATGTCAGTCCTGCACCCTGGAGTATGGGGCCCATCCTACAGGATCCTGGCTGCTCTGGATGGGGTGGTTCTACAATGCACCTGGAGCCACCGAAAGGAGACTGGGTGTTCCCTCTTATTCCTGCCTTTCTCCACAGAAAACTCACACTACCAGCAAAACTACTCCAACCTCTTCACCCTCCCTGGTCCAAAAACACATCTCATTTCTTACTCCAGAGTTAATGTGGAAATGTCTTTCCCCTATCCCCAGGACCCATGGTGTGGTCTCATAGGATTACTATGGTGTGGTTTTGTGGTGTTAGCGGTATGTTGGTATATTTCCTTAAACCTAAGTCGTTCCACATCAGCTCTGGTCAGCTTGCTATCCTAAAAAGGATCTTCTAGAGATGGGGTCAGGATTTCAACAAAACAGAACCTGTAATATGTAAATAATGTTCATATGTAAACCCTAATTAATACTTCCTACAGTAAGTATGTCATAGTATCAAAATAGTATGTGATTTTAAAGTGATGAGTGTACCAACTATGATTTATAGCTTTGGTTTTGACCATAATCTTTAAATTAGTATATTGACATAGTAAACAATTCTAATGCAAGAATGAACTGTATCAATCTTCTTCATGGTCTTGATGCCATGATCTCACTCCCCCAACCCTACCAGAGGGTAGTCTTTCATAGCTGTCCCATGTCTATACAATTTGATTACTGATATTAAAATTCTATATATTTATAATGAAATTTATGGATTTTCTGCATTAAGGTCTAACTTTAATATCTTGGAATGAGATATTTTCTTAGCAGTAATAACTGACATAATTATTGGCAGCCAGCCTGTAAAATCATACAAAGATTATTTATGAGTTAGTCAGCTGTGGTAGCACCATCATTTTAGATATCCTTTGCCTTTTATAGCAATCTTCCTGATTTCATGTTTTGGCATACATTTCCCAGAAAATTAAAATATTCTTTAACTTACCCTCAGGGCTTGATGATTGAGTAAACAATGATTATAAAATACGTTTGATTAATAGAGTTTATCCAAAGGAGAATGCTGTTCAACTTTAATTTATCTGGAATTACTTTAATATCTCAAGTTATGTAATATAAAACAATAACCTGGGATGTTATTTTTACCAACATTTTGTCACTGCCTGATTAAATTCCAAACAAGACATTAGATTTCAAGAGATGCCAGATGATGATTAAACGCAGCCCCCAATGTCTGATGAATTTCACAGCCAGGTTAATTTGCTCTCAAAATATATGGGCAAGAATTGTGATCCCCCAAAGCCACATCATCGTGGAGCTATCATCTTGTCCCTTGGTCTTCCTCACACTGGGCCCTCAGGCAGGACAAGCAGGGAAGTAAAATGGCTCAAAGATTCTGTGTTGGCCTTGCCAAACTTTTCTTAGAACTGCACTCAGTCTAAGAAGATTCCAGGCAACCTTACTTCTTCCCACAGAAGGTTGGACAGGCACTTCAGCCTGATGGCTCTGTCAGCCTCACCTGGCTCCCTCTCCATGTTCTGATTGGCATTTTCTCTAATAAATTTCTTTCAGGTTTAATCCTGTCTATCTTAGCACCTGCTTCTCATGTGATACCAGAAGTGGTCTGAGAAAAACTACAATAGAGGGAACTTAGAATGGGCTCACCCACTGCCCACTCTAAATCCAGTGGGCAAAGAAAACCCCTTCCTAGTAGATGGGACACAAATAGAATCTGTCACAAGATGCTGGCTTAATTGGTAAAGATTTCACCAAAAGAAGCCTGAGAATGCCCTGGTGGAGGGGAATGCTACAAGTGCAATGATGCAGGCTTTTGAAAAATACAGAGGGAGAGGAGAGGCTGAGGACTGCTAATAAGCAGTCTGTGGGTAAACGTGCGTCGTATGGCCTCTGTGTTGGCTCACAAAGAGGCCTGGATCTCCTGCAGTGGAAGGGCAGACGCTGTAGCTTAGCAACAGTCTACAGACTTGAGTTGTTGGGGTCACAGAGCTCCAGAGATGTCGGAGTGCTCAGACAAGGTATTTTTGTTATGCTAAAGTCAAGGCCCTAGTGGGGAAAACCTGGGACCTTAAAACATGGGATCTGGACACCTTGATGGATGCCCATGAAGGTGTTAACTCTACAAGACCTTCTGGGATAATAGAGGTCATCCACCCTGCCTAGGAAGAGCTAGCAGTTTTCCTATGGTGAAGATGCTGCAGAGGTCTCTCATCACAAGACAACAGCTGCCCCCAACCCCACCCTGGCTCTACCTTCCACTTCCATTCCCGGTTTCTAGGCTGGTAACCAGAGTTAAACCTCAGTAATCTAGTGGATGTGCTGGGCCTGGTAAGGCAGGGAAAAACTATACACCTATTGCAAGAATTAGCTAGCACGTACTACCAGAAGTTAGGGGAATACACTTGGGTTTGGATTTTGAGGGCACCTAATGAAGCAGAGCTAAAATATAAGCCTGGAAAACTAAGAATTCATTGATTTCAGGGCACTTTTTTGAGACACTGAGTTTAATACACTAGCAAGGACTCCAGGGGGCGGAGCAAACTTGCTGCTGAGATGGCAATTAGAATCCTATAAAAGGTGGTGCCAGAGGGGAGAGGGTTGGGGGCTGGGTGAAAAAGGTGAAGGGATTAAGAAGTACAAATTGTTAGTTGCAAAATAGTCATGGGGATGTAAAGTACAGCATAGGGAATATAGTCAACAATATTGTAATAACTACGTATACCAGGTTGGTACTGGATATATTGAGGGGACCACTTTATAAAGTATGTGATTGTCTCTCCACTGTGCTGTGCACCTGAAACTAATACAAAATAATATTAAATGTAAACTGTAATTGAAAAATTAAAAAAAAAATTTTAAGTGATGGGCAATACTAAAAAAAAAAGCCTGAGTTACCCAACCAGAGAGTAGAGGAAGGAATATAGAAGCTAAGGGAAGTGGGCATGCTGGGATACCCAATACCACTGAAGCCCTAAGAATTTTACTGATGCAGTAGAACACAAATCTTCAGAGTTTATCTCTCTCCCTCACCCCTATGCATGTGCCTTACCGAGGCCTCCAAAGTATTAGCCACTTTTTTTCATCTAGCCAGATTGCCATGATGTTATGTATAGAGTGAACCCATGTTACGTCCCACAGGATGTCCTCCTGGTTGAGATCTCTTTGGGCCAGACTACAACCCTCTGGCTGCCAGTCTGGCCATGCTGCTGACTGTAACGATTGTGCCCACTTGGCTTCTGATGATTATGCCCTATCACCTGCTTCTACTGTTTCAGGTTCTGATCATCCCCCTTGCTCTTAGTGGTCTCAGGCCTGTAACGACATCTACTGTCAGCTCCAGCCTACAGAGCAGCCCCCACTGGACTTCTTAGTGGTGCTGATGCTCCCCTTTCACCAGCACTTTACTCGTTGCTTTGGTAGACAGTGCCTCCTTCCTGCCATCATGTGAGCAGTTCAGGCCAGCTGGAACTCTTCCAAGGATTGACATCCTTTTCTCCCAGCCCATCCTATGGTCAGAAGGAGCCCTGACATTGCCTTAGGTGTGACACGAGAATGAGAGTGACAGTGACAGTGACCTGGAGGTCTGGGCTGTGCTTTGCTGTCCCGTCCTCCAGCCCTGCTCCTGCTTGATCCTGGAGCTACCATTCCACCTGACAGTGGATTATTGCTGAGCCCACCCAATCCAACAATTTTGGGGTTCTGCTCTAAGCCAATTTCGGAAGGATAGTGTTGGCCACGTAGTCCTTTGGTATACTGTGCTCACATGCTCCAGGTTCAGGGGCTGGGCCTTGTTGGAAAGAACTGCCAGCGTCTCCAGCTCTGCCTGTGATGAGTGGGTAAATCCGATGTTAGGTGAAGTGTTTACAAGTCTTTTTGACCAAAATCTAAATTACATTTCTCCCAACAGCTTTATTAGCTTTTTTTAAAAAAAAAGGGGGGGGGAGGGGTATAGTCTTTGATCTCCACGTCACCAGCTCTTGCCTCTATGACCCAATCTGTTCTGAACCAGGTAAAGAAGAGTGGTTAGTATTCATAGGGCCCTCCCTCAAACTCCAACATAGCCAGCAGTATTAGTGAAGTTAAATGCTTTCACTATAGCAACATTCTGTGGTTTGGGATGTGAAAATTTAAAGGAAGTGGCATCTCGTCCAGCAATAACATTGCTCATCCATTCAGAGTTCAAGCCAGACAACTGAGCCTATTTCTTCTCATCAGAGTAGAAAGGAACTGACAGTGGTGTCAAATGCTTTCTAGAATTGATGGAAGAACAGCCACAACACAGATTTTTTAAATTGAGATATAATTGGCATCTAACACGTAACATTATATTAGTTTCAGGTGTCTAACAATGATTTGATATTTGTATATATGGCAAAATGATCACCAAAATAGTCTAGTTAACATCTGTGATCATACATAGTTTTAATTTTTTTTCCATTACTGAGAACCTTAAAGATCAGAATACTGTATATTACATCCTCATGACTCATTCATTTTATAGCTAAACATGTGTACCTTTCACCCCCTTCACCCATTTCTTCCCCACTCCCCACAGCCCACATCAGGCAACCACCAATCTGTTCTTTTATTCATGAGCTCAGGTTTTTGTGTTTGTTTGGGGGGCAGAGTTGTTTGTTTTCATTAGTTTTTTGTTTTTTATTTTTATTTTTTATTGACTGGTTGCCTCCCGTGTGACCCCAACCAGGGCCAGGGACCAAACCGCAATCATGGTACATGCCCTTGAAGGAATTGAACCCACAACTCTGGTCCGAGGGCCAACACTCTAACCGCTGAGCCAAACCAGTCAGGGCTATTTGTTTGTTTTTAGATTCCACATACAAGAAAGATCATATGGTATTTTTCTTTTTCTTTCTAACTTATTTCATTTAACATAATTCCTTCAAGGTCCATCCATGTTGCAAGTAGCAAAATGTCATTGTTCTTTTATGGCTGAATAATATTCCATTGTGTGTTTTCTTTATCCTCTCATCCACTGATGGACATTTAGGTTGTTTCCATATCTTATTTATGGCGAATAATGCTGAAGTAAACATTGGTGTGCATATATCTTTTCATATTAGTGTTTTTGTTTTCTGTGGATAAGTTCTCAGAAGTGGAATTGCTGGATCATATGGTAGTTCCATTTTTAATTTTTTGAGGACCCTCCATACTGTTTTCCACCATGTCTGTACTAATTTATATTTCCATAAACAGTGTGTGAGGATTCTCTTTTCTCCACATCCTTGCCAACATTTATTTCTTGTCTTTTTTTGTGATAGCCATCCTAACAGGTGTGGGTGATACCTCACTGTGGTTTTGATTTGCATTTCCCTGATGATTCGTGATGTTTAACATCTCTTTGTGGACCTGTTGGCCATCTGTATGTCTTTCTTGGAAAAAATTTTATTCAGATCATCTACCCATTTTTTAATCAGATTGGTTTTTTTTTTCTTTTGAGTTGTATGAGTTCCTTATATAGGTTGGCTATTAGGCCCTTATCAGATACATGATTTGTAAACCTAGTCTCCCACTTAATAAGTTGCCATTTCATTTTGCTGATGATTTCCTTTGCTGTGCAGAAAGTTTGATGTAGTTCTACTTGTTTATTTTTGCTTTTGTTGCTTTTGCTTGTCAGATTCAAAAAATCATCACCAAGGCTTATATCAAGAAGCTTACAGCCCATGCTTTTCTCAGGGGTTTTTGCAGTTTCAGGACATTGTTGGCTAATTTGTGAAGTGGTCACTACAGCTGCTAGCTACAGAGCCAAGCTGTTTTTGTAAAACTGTTTTTCATGAGCATTGGGAGTATATTGGCACCTAACATTTCCACAGCTGGCAAAGGGGGCAAATTCAGCTACAGCTTTAAATTTGATTATATGAAAATACATTTCGGAGGGCCTAATTTCCCTGTATAAGTAGCTGACACATTAACTTTACTTTCTCCAATCTCTAAAGATCTTTCTGTTACCCACTGGTACATTTGAGTTTTGTCATCAGAAGAAATCTCATTACAAGGTAAAGAATTTCAATGAGCTTTGGAATTTGATCATTATTATATTAAATGCCATTTTCAGTGCAGTTAATGACTAGATATTAGTTTATAATTTCTACTTTTCTTTATGAGTTTTTCTCAGTTTTTGTTTCCTATATGCTGGTTCTGTCTCTATTTTAAGGAATTAAATATATATCTCTCAGAATTTATTTTTAAGAGATCTCTCATTGAGTAATAAGAAAAAGACCAGGAAAAAATTAGTAAATGGGACTACATCAAACTATAAAGCTTCTGCACATCAAAAGAAATAAGCATCAAAATGGAAAGGTACCCCACTACATGGGAGAGCATAATTGCCAACAATACATCAGATAAGGGGTTAATCTCCAAAATATATAGAGTGCTCATACATCTCAACAAATGGAAGACAAAGAACCCAATTAAAAAATGAGTAGAGTACCTAAATAGACACCTCTCCAAAAAGGACATACAAATGGCCAAGAGACATATGAAAAAATGCTCAACGTCACTAATCATCAGAGAGATGCAAATTAAAATGACTCTGAGGTATCACCTCACACCTGCCAGAATAGCTGCCATCAACAAATCATCAAACAACAAGTGCTGGCGAGGGTGTGGAGAAAAGAGGACTCTAGTGCACTGCTGGTGGGAATGCAGACTAGTGCAAGCACTATGGAAAACAATATGGTGTTTCCTCAAAAAATTCAAAATTGATCTGCCATTTGACCCAGTAATCTCATTTCCTGGAATATATCCTAAGAAGCCTGAAACACCAAGCAGAAAGAATATATGTACCCCCATGTTCATAGCAGCACTATTTACAGTCGCTAAGATCTAGAAACAGCCCAAGTGTCCATCAGTAGATGAATGGATAAAAAAGCTGTGGTACATATACACAAAGGAATACTATGCAGCTATAAGAAAGAAAGATCTCTTATCCTTTGAGACAACATGGAAGGACCTGGAGAGTATTATGCTAAGCAAAATAAGCCACTGGAGAGTATTATGCTATGTGAAATAAGCCAATCAGAGAAAGACAAATATCACATGATCTCACTTATTTATGGAATATAATGAACAAAATAAGCTGATGAACAAAATAGACCCAGAGACATAGTAGTAGGGTATAGACTGACAAACCTCAGAAGAGGGCAATAGTGGGAGGGAAGAGATAAACCAAATAACTTATATGCATGTATGTGTAACCATTGGACACAGACAACAATGCGGGGGCAGGGGGTCGGTGAGGAGGGTGTCACTGGGGAAAAAAGAAAAAACATCTGTAACAAAAATAAATTAATATTTATATATATATATTTGTTTATATATTCATATATATTGATATATTTTTATTTTTCTATTTTTATATATTTTTATATAATTTTACATATATTTTATATATATTTTTATATGTATTTTTATTTTTTGTCAATTTTTTTTTTTTTATCTTCACCCGAGGACATTTTTTCATTTTTTTTGTTCAGATAGAGTGGAAGGGAGAGAGAGGAAGAGAGAGAGAGAGAAACATCGACATGAAAGGGACACATCGAGTGGCTGCCACCCGCATGACCAACCAAGGCTGGGGACAAACTGCAAACAAGGTATATGCCCTTAGCGGGAACCGAACCCGGGTCTCTCTGGACCGCAGGCCGATGCTCTAACTGCTGAGCCAAACTGGCCAGGGCTATTTTTTCTATAATTTATATTATATATATTTATTTATATTTATATATGTATATATGTGTATATGTATATATATTTATACATATTTATTTTCATTTATACATTTTTAATTTTTACATGTTTTAATTTTAATTTCTATATTTTTATATTTTTGTTTTTGTATTTTAATATTTTTATTTCTATATTTTTATATTTTTATTTTCATATTTATATTTTATATTTATATTTTATATACATTTTTATATTTATTTTTATATTTTTATATATTTTAATATATTTTATATTTTTATATTGTATATTTTTTATATTTTTTTACTTTTTATATTGTTTTTGTTTTTTATTTTTGTTGTTTTTAATAATTGTTTTTCATTGTTTTTAATAATTGTTTTTCATTGTTTTCAATTGCTGTTAATTGTTTTGTTTATTGTTTTTATTTATTTTTTATATATTTTTTATTTGTTATTGTTTTTGTTTTTTATTGTTTTTTATTTTTATCATATTTTATTTTTTATCATTTTTTTTTCACCTGAGGACCTGAGGACATTTTTTCATTTTTTGTCCAGACAGAGAGGGAGGGAGAGAGAGGAAGAGAGAGAGAGAGAGAGAGAGAGAGAGAGAGAGAGAGAGAGAAACATCGACGTGAAAGGGACACATCGAGTGGTTGCCACCCGCACGACCAACCAGGGCCGGGGACAAACCGCAACCGAAGTACATGCCCTTAGCAGGAACCGAACCTGGGTCTCTCTGGACCGCAGGCTGACGCTCTAACTGCTGAGCCAAACTGGCCAGGGCTCATTTTTTATTTTTTATCGTGTTTTTATTTTTATTGTTTTTATTTTTGTTGTTTTTTATTTTTATCGTTTTTTATTGTTTTGTTATTTTTATTTTTATTTTTTAATATTTCTATTTCTATTTTTATTTTCTATTTCTATTTTTTATATTTCTATTTCTATTTTTATATTTCTATTTCTATATTTTTATTTCTATATTTCTATTTCAATATTTCTATTTTTTATTTTTAGTTTTTTATAGTTTTTTATAGTTTTTTTATAGTTTTATTGTGTTTTTTTGGTGTGTGTTTTTATTGGTGTGTGTTTTTATTGGTGTGTTTTTATATTTATGTATTTATTTATTTATTTATTCATTCATTCATTCATATAACAACCAATGACTTAATAGAAAAATCAGCGAAGAGTATATCTCAGCTTTAAAAATTTAAACAAATACCATCCTTCACTAAAAAGAGAGGTCAGCAAATGATGGCCGGGAGGCCCAGTCTGGCCCCTACCTGAGGACTGCATTGGGACACACTCACGCCCATTCCTTATGTACTGGCTACGGCTGCTTTTGCACCACTACAGCAGAGTTCAGCAGACATGGCAGAGCCCCGTGGTCTGCAAGCCTAAAATATTTACTGTTGAGACCTCTCCAGAAAATGTTTGCTGATTCTCTGACTTACACCAGGGCTCCTTGGAGAAATGGATGATTCCAGGGCTAGGTCAGGAAAGTACAACATGAGCCTGGTATATCTCGTGCCAGAAAGGAAAAAAATGCTCATAGGACATGGGATCCAGCTTTAAGGGGCTCCCACTAGCCCAATCTGGGACAATTTGAGAATCCACTGAATAAAATTGTAAACGTACATACTGATATAAACATATGAGAGAGAAGGAAATGCTTTCCCTTACAATTGAATGTCAACTAATAAGTGGAGAAGGAATGATGGGGAATATGCCTCACCATTTGACAACCATTGCAATCATGATTGGTTCAGTGGGAGTCATCAATGGATGCTAAGTCTGGTGGGTGGAAGTTTAAGACTAGGCCAGTATCCCAGTTTTCATCAGAGATCTTCCCACAAAATACTCCTCAATTACAAAGGGGAAAATGGCAGGCTTCTTTACCTGTAAATTTATCAGACACCAACTTGAACAGGTGATCAAGGTTAACATCAGCAGTGGTGAAGTGGGCCAGTGTCTCTTGCCCCCCGACCCCTGTCCGCCATGCGATGCACTGCCCAACATCGTTTCTGGACGGTAGTGTTCTATCAGTGCTGATATCCTGATTTGGATGGTTGCACTATGGTTTTATAAATAAGAGAGGGTTGTTGTGTTCCAGAAATACATACTGGAGTATTTAGGGGTGAAAGGGGCATCATGTTAGCAACCTGCTTTCAAGTGGTTTAGAAAACAAACAATGACAATGGGATATTTATATACAGAGAGGGTTACAGAGTAAAATTAAATAAATAATTATTAATAATTAGGGAATCTTGGTGAGGGGGATATGGTAGTACATTACTGTTCTTGCAACTCTCCTATAAATTTGAAATTTTAAAATACATTTTAATAATTCAGATACCTTTTTAAAAGCCATGTGTTTATAATATGAAGTGGTTTGATGATTGCCATTTTGGCTAGGGGTTGGAAGAACAAGTAATTATATAGATTTCTGGATGGGAAGGTATATTATAATAGTACTATTTGTTATGGAGGGCTGTTTGTCACCATCAAATTTTAAAATGCATACATCCTTTGATACAGTAACTCTGCTTTAAGGAATTGATACTACAGATATTTATACCAATGAATGTGGGATAATCTTCAGGTCACGTGAACTGCAAATAATCAAGTGCAGGATTGTGTGACACCTGCAACCATTTGTGTACAAAGGAACCGGGCATACATATTTACCTACAAGTACTGATGATATCGAAGATAATAGAAGAAGCTGGCAGGCTAGGTGAAAGGGTGAACGAGATTTTGTCCATCATTCTAAGAGTAAAAAGAGTGTAGATACAGAAGAGGTGGAGAATTGAGGCTGTTTTTGGAATCAGTGGTAGATGGCACCTCTTGGTGAGGACACAATTTCCCCATCCCTTGACTCTGGACTTCGGCCAGTTGAATGTGGTAGAACTGACAGTGTGTCAGTTGCAAGCCTAGGTATTAGACCCCTGCAACTGCCATCAGAACATGCCCAGGGAATTGGGTTAGAAGATAATATACATGGAACAGAGCCAGTAATCCCAGCTGAGACCATTCTAGACTAGCCAACAGCCAGCCAACACCAAATAAACTGTCCTACAAAACCAGCAGAACCATCTAATAGATCCACAGTCTTGCGAGCACAATAAATGGTTGTCTTAAGCCACTAAGTTTGGGGTCATTTTTAATGCAGCATTGTTGTGGCAATACATAATGTTTGCCCAGCATGAACCCCCTCTCATTGGGTCCTATGAGAGTCTCAGAGTGCAACAGCACTTAGCTCCTGCTACTAACCCAGAAGTCCAAAAGTATATTCAACTTTCCCTTGCATTCTTGGCAACTGGGCTCAGTTAATCGCGTGTTTGCATATGGGACTTGAGTGTAGTTGCATGCGCTAATAAAAGTGCCACAGTTCTCAAGTGTCTGTTTCTTGGTGTTGCTTATTCCAGGTTCACTGATGGTGGCACTACCAGCAGCACAGGGCCCTGCATGGAAGCCTGCTTCTTCAGTTGATTCTGGTGGTGAGTTTTCTTAACTTAAATTTTAGTTTTTAATTACAGTTTACATCCAGTATTATTTTGTATTCATTTCAGGAGTACAGTATAGTGATTACACAATCATATACTTTACAAGGTGTTCACCCGATATTTCCAGCACCCACCTGGCACCATACATAGTTATAGCAATATCATTGACTGTATTCCCTATGCGGTACTTTACATCCCCGTGACTGTTTTAAAACTGCCCATTTGTACTTCTCAATCCCTTCACCTTTTCACCCAGTTCCCCAGCCCCCTCCCCTGTCAACCATCAGTTTGTTCTCTGTATCTATGAATCTGTTTGTTTTATTAATTTATTTTGTTGTTTAGAGTTCATGTACAGTATAGGTGACGTTATATGGTAATTTTCTTTCTCTGTCCGACTTATTTCACGTAGCACACTATGTGGTGAGTTTGTAAAGCTCTGCTTCTATTTACACATTTCTCTGAGCCCAATTCTCCTACTCCTGATAATTCCATGAACTGCCCAATATCCTCCATTAAGTTTATTTTCTGTTTACAGGGCCCAGTGGGCAATTTTGTTTTTAAGTGGAATGTCATTTATTGAGACAACCTTTGAAATTGATTAGCCATGGATCTACTGGTATGAACAGTTCAAACTGTCACATTGGTGAAGTTACAATGAAAAAAGGTAGGGGGGAATTTTAGGAGTGAGGATGGTATTAATGTGCCTCTACACCATTTGCCTTTGAAACATAAGCAAAAAGATTAGCACAATATATCTCAATTACTATGCTACGGTACAGTCAAACTAGAGATCATTTATTGTGTGTCTTTGCGTTGGAAATGAATTGTTCCAAGACTCAAGTGCTAGGAACCTTTTACATTAGTAATGACCAGGGTTCATACTTTGAACTCTGTTCTTAACCCATTGCTTACTTAGGTTTAAGGTTTATAAGTTTTGACTGCTCTCACACTGTGCTGAAAAGAAATTCAGAATCACAAGTATTAGAAGTCAGCCTAGATGCCTTTCATTGTCCTTGAAAAAGTGCCTTAGATATGGATCTCAAATAAATCAGGGAATCTTGAACCAGACAAGAAATTGGATAACTACCAATTTTCCCATCTCTTGGCTGCCAGTTGTCTCCCAATTAGTTTGAGTCTCCACAGAACTGGGACCCTGGAAAATGTTCAGCTGGCATCTGTTCAAACTGTAAATCTCTCAAATCTATCATGTCTCATTCCATAGTTTAGGCCCTCATCACTCATCTAGACAATTACAGCAACTTGAGAACAAGATGGGAGGCAGAGAGACCGAGCTTATAACAGGGAATAGACCTTCTATGATTTGGTTCCTGCTTACTTTCCACTCAACTCCTGCCAATCCCAGGACAAAAACTAGACATTTGCCTGGTCATACCAATTATTTTCAAAATACTGAGCGCTTGTACACACTGTTCCCGAGAATGCCCTCCCCACTTGATAAACGTCTGCTGTCTACTCATCCTTCAACTCCCAACTCAAGTATCACCCCCGATGTAAATCTCCAAGTCGAGTTGACCGTTCACCTCCTCTTGCAGCCCTGCTGTCCACCTACCCCTACCTCTGCTATACCGGTGATTTCCTTGTCTCTCCGATTCTCAGAGTGCTTTCATATCCCCATGTCATAGGCTATTATACCAGAGTACTCAAATTACATCTATGACAGCAGCCTTGGAGGAATAGAAAATTTTTAAAAAGGAATCTGAACTTCTAGGAGCTCAATTCTCTATTCTAGAAAAAAAACGTGTAAATGTTCAGCCTGCCAACAAAAATGTCCCTGACATTTAAGTACCATACTTAGAAAAAGAGTGACAAGATGAAAATGCATGACAGTCACCGCCTAGGCTTTCAAACATTATTCTCAAGAAATCATCAGTCACAGTAATAAAGGAAGAGCCCTTTCTTTCTTGATAAGGATATAAACTGAAAGACTGGCAAACTGACAAGGCATCATGAAAATTTTATGACCACTGGCATCAGCAATGGTTTGAATCTGGCCTTAGATAAATGTCTTGCCCTCTGGATCTCAGATCCTTGAATTAAAAGTATTGCTTTGCACTGCTAGTAATCTTCCTTTTGTTAAACTATTTTTTATTGAGGTGGTATTAGTTAATAATATATGAATTTCATATGTACAACATTGTAATTTGATATCTGTATATTATGTTGCATGCTCACCACCAAAAGTCTAATTTCCATCTGTTACCATATAGTTGACTTCCTTTACCCATTTTTGCCCTCTCCCTATCTTTCTCCTCCCTTCTGATAACCATCATTCTGTTGTCTGTATCTATGAGATTTGTTAGTTCATTTGTTACTTTTTTAAAATATTCCACATGAGTGAAATCATACAGTTTTTGTCCTTTTCCATTTGACTTATTTCACTTAATACCCTCAAGATCCATCCACGTTGTAGCAAATAGAAATATTTCCTACGTTTTATGGCTTGGGATTAATTAATTCCACTGTGTTTGTGTGTGTATACTATATCTTTTTTAAAATATGTTTTTATTGATTCTTTTAGAGAGAAAGGAAAGAGGGGGCGGAGATCAACATCGATCGGCTGCCTCCTGCACACCCCCTGCTGGAGACTGAGCCCGAAACCTGGACATGTGCCCTGACCTGGAATTGAACCAGTACCTCAGTCCATGGGATGATGCTCAAACCATTGAGCCACACCGGCTGGGCTACATCTTCATATTTTCATCTGTCAATGGTCACAGGTTGTTTCCATATCTTGGCTATTGTAAATATATTCACTGTTCACAGTACATTGAGGGAACATATATATTTTGGAATTAGTGTTTTCATATTCTTTGGATAAATACCTAGAAGTGGAATTGCTTGATCATATTGTATCTCTGTTTTTAATTTTTTGAAGAATCTCCACACTGTTTTCCTTAGTGGCTGCACCAGTTTACAATCCCACCAATAGTTAATGAAGGTTTCCTTTCCTCCGCATCCTCTCCAACATTTAATTATTTCTTGTCTTTTTTATAACAACCATTCTGAGAGGTGTGATATTTTATTGTGGTTTTTATTTGCATTTTCCTAATCATTAGTGCTGTTGAACATCTTTTCATGTGCCATTCTGTGTCTTCCTTGAAAAATGTCTGTTCAGATCCTCTGCCCATTTTTTAATTGTTTTTTGGTGGGTTTTTTTTACCCTCACCCAAGGACATTTTTTTTGCATGTATCTTCAGATACAGCGGGAAGTAGAGAAGGAGGAAGAGAGAGAGAAACATCGATGTGAGAGAGACACATCGAGTGGCCGCCACCCACACGACCCCAACCGGGCCGGGGACAAACTGCAACCGAGGTACGTGCCCTTAGCAGAACCCGAACCCGGGACTCTCTGGTCCACGGGCCAACTCTCTAACCGCTGAACCAAACTGGTCAGGGCAATTGGTTTGTTTTTTAAGTATTGAGTTGTATGAGTTGCTTATATATTTTGGATAGTATCTCTTTATGGGAAGTATCATTTGCAAATATCTCCTCCCATTTGGTTGTTTGTCTTTTTGTTTTGTTGGTTTCCTTTGCTGTGCCTTTTGGTTTGATGTAGTCCCATTTGTTTATTTTTGTTTTTGTTTCCCTTGCCTTTGGGGTCAAATTCACAAAAATACCTCTGATACTGATGTCCAGAAGCTTAGTAAAATACATAGACAAAAACATAGGCACTATTTCAGGACTTACATTCAAGTCTTTGATCTATTTTGAATTAATTTTTGTGTATGGTGTAAGATAGTGGTCTGGTTGCATTATTTTACATATGGCTGTCCAGTGTTTTCAATTTACTGAAGAGATATTCCTTTCTCCATTGTATATTCTTGGCTCCTTTGTCATAAATTAGTTGCCCACTTTTGTGAAAAACAGTATTGGGATTTTGACAGAGATTGCATTGAATCTGTAGATTGCTTTAGGTAACATGGACATTTTAATAATGTGAATTCTTCAATCCATGAACACAAAATATCTTTCCATTTTCTTGTGTCTTCTTAAATTTCTTTCAACAATGTTTTGTAGTTTTCAGTATATAACTTTTCACATTCTTTGTTAAGTTTAATCCTATGTATTTCATTATTTTTGTTGCTATTGTAAATTGGATTATCTTCTTCATTTCTCTTTCTGATAGTTTGTTGTTAGTATATAGAAATGGAACAGATTGTTGTATACTGATTTTTGTATCCTGCAACTTCACTGTATTTATTATCTCTAATAGTTTTTGGTGGAGTCTTTAGGGTTTTCTATATGTAAAATCACATCATCTGCAAATAGTGAGAGTTTACTTCTTTCCTTCCAATTTGGTGCCTTTTATTTCTCTTTTTAATTTTCATTCTGGAAAGTGAAGCTCTTTTTAATTAATATAATATTGTATGTCAACTACACTATAATTTCAGGTGACATTTATATACTTTACAAACTAATCACCATGAGAAGTCTAGTAATCGTCTATCACCATAAAAAGTCATTACGATATTATTGACTATATTCCCTCTGCTGTACATTATATCCCTATGACTCATTTATAAGTTTGTACCTCTTAATCCCCTTCAATGTTTTGCACATCCTGCCATCACCCAACCCTTTGGCAACTATCAGTTTGTTTTGTTTGTTCATTTTTTTAGTTTTTTATATTGCACATATAAGTGAAGTGATATAGTATTTGTCTTTCTCTGACTTACTTCACTTAGCATAATACCCTCTAGGTCCATTCATGTTGTTGCAAATGGCAAGATTTCATTCTTTTCTATGGCTGAGTAATACTAATTACATTTTATATATATCACATCTTCTTAATCCATTCATTTATGAATGGACACATAGGTTACCTCCATATCATGGCTATTGTAAATAATGCTGCAGTGAGCATGTTGCCAAAGAAATTAAAACTATAAAAAAGAACCAAACATATTTTAGAGCTGAAAAACTCAGTGAGATGAAGGATGCATTGGAAACAGAGCAAACTATACGGAAGACAGAATTAGTAAAATCTAAGATTTTTTTAGCTCTAACCGGTTTGGCTCAGCAGATGGAGCGTCAGCCCATGGACCAATAAGTTGCAGGTTCGATTCTGGTCAAGGGCAAGTACCTCAGTTGCGGTTCGTGCCTGGCCATGGTCGGGGTTGTGTGGGAGACAACCAGTCAATGTGTCTCTCTCACACTGATGTTTCTCTCTGTCTCCCTCCCACTCTGTCTGAAGAAAAATGAAAAAATATCCTCAGGTGAAGATTAAACCAAAAAAAAAAGACTTCTTTGGATATGAGACCAAAAGTACAAGGAACAAAAGCAAAAATCAACAATTCATTTATCACATACTTGACAATATAATTTATCAAATAATATCCTAAATATATAAAGAACACACACAATAACAAAAATATATAGGTAAGTTGGCAGAGATTGTGGAAAAAAAGGAAGCCTTGTGCATTGCTGGTGGGAATGCAAATTGGTTCAGCCACTATGTAAAACAGTATAGAGGTGTCTTAAAAATAGCCCTGGCTGGTTTTGCTCAGTGGTTAGAGCGTCGGCCCTCAGACCCAAGAGTCGTGGGTTTGATTCTGGTCAAGGGCACGTACCTCGGTTGCAGTTTGGTGTCCAGTCGATGTGTCTCTCTCACATCAATGTTTCTCTCTCTCTCTCCCTCCCTCCCACTCTGTCTGAAGATAAAAAGATGCTCAGGTGAAGATTAAAAATAAAAATAAAATAAAAAATTATAAACAGCATTTTATCATGTGATCCACCAATCTCACTTCTGGTTATATATCCAAGGAAAATTAAAACAGGATATCAAAAAGATATCTGCATTTCCATATTTGTTGCAGCATTATTTACAATAGCCAAGATATGGAAACAACCTAAGTATCTGTCAACAGATGAATGGATAAAGAATACACACACAATGGAATATTGGTCAGCTCTGAGAAAGAAAGAAATCCAGCCGTTTGTGACTACAAAGATAAACCTTGAGGACATTATGCTAAGGGGGATAAATCAGATAGAAAAGTCAAATGCTGTGTGATATCACTATATGTGGAATCTAAAATAGCTGAACTATAAAAACAAAGTAGAATGGTGGGTACCAGGTGCTGGGGGTGGAGAAACTGGGGAGATGGTGTTTAAGGGTACAAACTTACAACTAGAAGTTGAATAAGTTCTGTAGATCTAATGCACAGCATAGTGATAATAGTCTATATTGTATTATGGACTTCAAAGTTGCTAAAAGATTAGATTTTAATTATTCTCACCACAAAAAAAATTATTATTATGCGGCGTGATCATGTTCGCTAATGCTATGGTAGTAATCATATTGCAATTATAAATGTATCAAATCAGCATTGTACACCTTAAAACTTATTCAAAGCTATGTGTTAATCACGTTAAAAAACAAAAACAAAAAACTGCCCAAGCAATTAAAGATTAAATATGAGATCAAAGGGCCTCTTTATAGATTTTGACCTCTTTATAACCAACAGTGAGAGAACAGACATGACAGAACAACACATGGAAGTTGGAGAAGCAGAACTCCAGTGACATTTTAATTTCCTGCCAAGGCAGGTCTGCTACACTCAAGTCAGGGCTCTGGTTGGGGAAACTCAAGAAGACAACATTTGGATAGAGTCCCCTGAGAGTGGCTCTGTAGAAGCCCAAACCCTCAGAATTTGCAGAGATGATCCAGTAAGAATTAGTATTTTCCATTAACGAATTGAGTCGCCGAGGCCATCAGGAGTGTGCTGCATGGTATACCAGCACCACTGAGAAGTTCCATCTGTTGCAGTGAGTGGCATTGATTTAAATGTCCCTCCTACAAGACAGAATTCCTTGAGCTGAAAACTGCTTAATTTAGGGTAGTAAACTAGTGTGCTGAAATGAAGGATGTTAATATTACCAGCACTGTTGAAGAAATGTGGTTCAAACAGCCACAGGGACCTCCAATGAGCAAGCTTTGTCCTCCCAGTTGAATTCTCTACCTTAGAAGCTGCTAGATGTGTTGATTCTGACTATCAAGATGACCCTAAGGAGTTGGTGGCCATTTGTCTTTGTCCTGTACCTCTCCCCCAAGATTTTCCCTTTTACCTCTTAATGTATTTCTTAAACTTCTGATCCATGGTGATTATTGCCCAGGCTTCATGAGTTTTGCTGCAGGAAGATGTTGGTCAAAGTTGATACCATTAAGCCCTTCTGAGTTAGTTGAGACCTCTGGGAAGCAAACGCCAAGATGGAGTTTGGAGTGTAAGAGTCTCTTGAGGGTAATGCCTATGAAAGACAGAGGACACAAGGTTGAGCAGGAGTATTAATTTCCTATTGCTGCTATAATAAATTAGCACAAATTTAATTGCTTAAGATATAACCTTCAGAACTGTAAGATAGTGAATTTAAGTCTAAAGTGAGTTTCACTGGGCTAAAAGTCCAAATGCCAGCAGGCTACGTTCCTTCTGGAAGTTCTAGGGGAATGTCCTTTTCCTTACTTTATCCAGCTTCTAAGAGGCAGCCCACATTCCTGGGCTTGTGACCTCACATCATTCTGGCCTCTACTTCTCCTTCTTACTGATTCCCCTCTTTCCCTTATAAGGACCCACGTGATGACATTGGGTTGACCCACATAATCCAAGATAACGTCCCCATCTCAAGATCCTCAATTTAATCACATCTGCAAATCCCCTTTGCTGTGGATGGTAATATTCATAGGTTCATGGGATTAGGATGTGGACATCTTTAGGGGGCATGCTCTTTCTGCCACAGCAGGGAAAGACTTCAGGGGGCTATGCAGATCTGGCATGTCCGAAAGGGAGGCAGGGAGAGCCTCCACTGCTATGCAGATCTTACCACGTTTTAGCCAACCCAATAGGAAGCTACAGATTAAACACTGTTGTTAGCAGGATCACACATCTGGGTAGAAATAGGTCTTAGTTATAACCTCCATGCTCAGTCATTGGCTGGAGGCTACCCGGAAAGACCATGCCTTTGCTCAAAAGCTGAGGTGGATCCTGAAAGACCAACCTCTGGAGGCTGTCTACCATCTGTACCCCCAACAGCTGAATGGGAAGTTCTTTCTTGAAGGAAGATCTATGCAGAATACTTTCATGGCCATACTGTCTTCGATGACTGTCAAGCTGAAGGGTAGACAGGGATATAAGAGAAAATGGTCAGAAGGACCATCCTGGGCTAGATTTGTTACTTCTGGCATTGGACAAGTGACTCAGCGTCAGTATCAAAAAGAGGTTGTTGCTATTCTTATCACCTACCCTACAGAAATACTGGCACAGAAAGCAAGGCTAGAGTTTGTTCACTGCATTATTTTTCATTGCCAAGATGCTGGACAAGACTATATGTTTATCAATAAGAAGATTAAATAAATTATGGTTCATTTATACTGTAGAATACTGGGCATACATTAAGGAGTGAACAGATCTTTCTTGAAGAATAACCATAGTATATTGAGTATAAAGGAAAATTGGAAAAAACAAAAACATGTACATTGTGATCAAATTTTTGTAAAATAATTCTTATGCTTCTCTAATCCTTTATGTTCATTTGTATTTGCTCAGCCTTCTGAAGCATGACTTTAGGTGACTTTCACAGTTAACACCTGTTAAGTGGGATAGGGAGGTGGGTAGTGAGAAAGGAGGGACTTTGACTTTAAACCCCAAGAGAGAAATATACAAGTCTTTCCTACAGAGGAGATATTGCTATTCTTATTCTGAACTTTTAATATAAAGAAATAAACACTTATTCTAACTTGTCACAGATATTCACATTCTAAAGTATGTTTTCAGCTAGGAAGGTAACATATTACTTGTTTAACTACTCAATTCCAATTATTAGAGAAATGTGATTCACTTGGTTGTAATCTTGGCATAATTCCCCTATTTTCTTATGAGATGGTGACTCGGCAGAATTGCTTAAGAATTTTGAGGTGCATTCCTTGAGTAGTCATCACTGTAAACTTCCAACTATTACCACAAGATGGCAGAAGAGGACAAATCATAGGGCAGCAGACAATGAGGGAACAGACCTGTAAGATTGGGTTAAGTCACTCTCTCTCCTGGAGTGGTTGAAACTACTGTTGTTAGGGAAACGGTTTTTTAGTATTGGTAGTTATATCAGATACTTAGCGATATGTGTCAGCCAGGGTTCAACCAGTGAAACAGAATCAGTAGGAGATACATATTAAGATATTGATTGTGAGCAATTGGGTTGTACAATTGTGGGGGCTGGTAAGGCAGATCCACAGTCTGTAGGGTGGGCTGTTAGGAAGGCTAGCTGGAACTGTTAAGCATGGCTAAGACTTGTGCTCAGGCAGATTTCTTCTTCAGAGAAACCTCAGCTCTGCTCCTAAATCTTTTAAACTGGATCAGGCCCCTAAAATTATCTAAAATAATCTCCCTTACTTAAAAACAACTGATTATGGACTTTCATTACATTGACAAAACACCTTCACAGAAACACCTAGGTTAATGTTTGATTGATAAACTGGGGACTGTAGCCTGGCCACGTTGACATATCAAAAGACAACCACAGTCTGCCCCTTGTCAACCTGGCAGTCCATACAACACTTTAAACCATACTTAATCTCAAGTGACATCACCAAATTACAAGATAGGAAACTCCAGTCTCTGTCCCCTAACAAAAATAAACAATTATTCAGTTATCCATGAACAGAAACAGGTCTGGGAAACTTCTGGAGTCCACTCAAGAAACTAGCAATACAGCCCAGCTGGTGTGGCTCAGTGGTTGAGCATCGGTTGAGCATCGACCCATGCACCAAGAGGTCATAGGTTAGATTCCCAGTCAGGGCAGCCAATTAATGTTCTCTGTCGTCGATGTTTCTTTTTTTTTTTTTTATCCTCACCCAAGGACATTTTTTTTTTTTTTTTGCATTCATCTTCAGATAGAGTGGGAGGGAGAGAGGGAGAAAGAGAGAGAGCGAAACATTGATGTGAGAGAGACACATCGACTGGTTGCCACCCACACAACCCCAACTGCAGCTGGGGACAAACTGCAACCAAGGTATGTGCCCTTAGTAGGAACTGAACCCGGGTCTCTCTGGTCCGCGGGCCGACGCTCTAACCGCTGAACCAAACCAGCCAGGGCTCTCATCGATGTTTCTATCTCTCTCTCCCTCTCCCTTCCTCTCTCTCTAAAATCAATAAAGAAAAAAAATTTCTTAAAAAGAAACTAGCAATACAGTAGAACAAAAATCCTGAGAATAACCACACAAAAAGAGGATGACCATCATCCCATCCCCCAAGCAGGCATTGCAGTGCTAACAGGAAACTCATCTAGAAAGAGCTCCCCATGCCAGGAAAGGAAAGCAGGGTGAGCAACCAGCTTCTCCAGCCTTTAGGGCACTGCATGAAAGTCCAGCTTCAGTTCCACCCACTCACAGACCAACTGTAGAAATGGCTAGGGAAGTAGGGGTGCCAATAGCAGCCATGCACCCAGTCTCCAGTGACCTGCTCTGCCAACAAACCCAACTGACTTCACCGCTGAGGAAACTAGGGGCCAGCATCTACTGCAGACCCCTGTAGAGTCCACCCTCTTTAGCCCCACAGGTATTCTCATTTGCTGACACTAGCCATCTGAGTCCCTCCCTGCTCCTCCTGCTCCCCAGCCAGGACACACAAAACGGGGTGTAATTCACCATGAAAAAGGAAATTCGGTCATTTTTAACAACATGGGCATTATGTTAACTACTTAACTCTAGTATAGAGGTTAAAGAACAAAAGTATTAAAGATGGCAATAGTTTCAACAATTTGTTAATGGATACACTCTACAAAAAGATGTAAATGGTGACATCAACAACATAAGGGGGAGTAAAAACTTTTTGTGTGTGATCAAAGTTGTTATCAGAATAAAATAGACGTGTGTGTGTGTGTGTGTGGTTTTCTGTAAGCCTTGGGGAACCACAAAGCAAAAATCTACAATAGTTTCACAATAGATAAAGAGAAGGGAATCAAAATATTCCACTATCAAAAAATCATCAATTCACAAAGGAAGGCAGCATGAAAGGGGGGAAAAAAAGAAAAACGAAACTGTGATACAACCAGAAAACAATGAGATTGCATTAGTAATTTCTTACCTATCAATAATTACTCTAAATGTTAATGGGTTAAATTCTCCAATCAAAGGCAGAGTGACTAGATGGATTAAAAAACAAGACCCCACTGGATGCTGCCTACAAGAGACTTCAGCTTTAAGGACACACAGAGGTCCAGAGTGAAGGGATAGCCAAATAGTCCATGCAAGTAGAAACCAAAGGAGAGCAGGGGAAGCTGTAGTCATCAGACAAAATAGACTTTAAGATAAAAACAGTAACAAAATTACCTCTTTTTGTAAAATGTTGCCATCTTTTTTTTTTCTTTATTGACTCTAGAGAGAAAGGAAGGGAGAGAGAGAGAGATAGAAACATCGATGAGAGAGAACATTGATTGGCTGCCTCCTGCATGCCTCCCACTGGGGATTTGGCCCACAACCTGGGCATGTGCCCTGAACAGGAATTGAACCAGTGACCTCTCGGTGCATGGGTCGACGCTCAACCACTGAGCCACACCAGCCAGGCAAATGTTGCCATCTTTTAATGTTGGAAAGAGAATAGTTAAGTTGAAGTTAATGGAAGTACCAGAAGTACCAAATTATTTTGGTTCTATCATGTTTTTCTATACTCAAATAGGTTATTGTAAGATAATGCATTAAATGTAGACTTGTATTAACTTATAAATGGGCAGAAGAATTAAATAGACAATTCTTTTTTCCAAAAAGACATCCAAATGGCCAACTGGTCTATGGAAAGATGCTAAACATGACTAATCATATAAATGCAAATCAGAACCACAGTAAGGGATCACCTCATACCTGTTAACATGGCTGTCATTAAAAAAGACCAAAAAATGCATTGGCAAGAACTTGAGAATAGGAAACACTCACACACTGTTGGTGGGAATATAAATTGGTACATCACTCTGGAAAACGTCATGGAGATGCCTCAAAAAATTAAAAATAGAATAATCTATGATCTAGCAATCCCATTTTTGAAGTTGAAAACAGGATCTCAAAGAGGTATCTGCCACCACTCCCATGTGCATTGCAGCATTATTCAGAATAGCCAAGACATGGAAACAGCCTACATGTCCATCAATAAATGAATGGACAAAGAATACAAACAGGGTATTATTCACCATGAAAAAGGAAATTCTGTCATTTTCAACAACATGGATAAAACTTGAGGGTGTTATGCTAAGTGAAATAAGAGAAAGAAAAATACTGTATGATATCACTTAAATGTGGAATCTTAAAAAGCCAAACTCATAGAAACAGAAAGTGGAGTGGTGGTTACCAGGGGGTGAGGGAAATGGGAAGATGTTGGTCAAAGGGTACAAACTTCTGGTTATAAGATGAATAAGTTCGGAGGCTATAATGCACACATGGTGATTCTAGCTAATATGTGTAGTCAGCCAGTATCAATAGATTCAGTCTGATCCAACTCTATATTCTTTCCAGCATACTCCCACACCCTTAGGATCCACTCCTACATACTCCCCAGAGTAGCAGTTGGAAAAATTATGCAGTTATGTTTGTGTGTGGTATACCTCTTCATGGGTCACCCGTTGTATCTCACACCCTTTGGGAGCACCTGGGTCTTGAGTAGTTTGTCTGTACATTTAGTACAGAGAAGTAGCAGGGCTAGAGTCAGCAGTGCCTAGATAGGTGACTACCTCAAGCAAAGGAGCACCCACCTCCTTAGGCAGGGCTGTGGAAGGACTACTACCAGCAAAGAAAATGCGGCAGAATTTAGGGGTTTGATGTCCCCAGGTGGTTGGGATCTGCCCAAATGTCCCCATGCCAATGTCTAGGATTCCATTCCTTATCAATGCACTCACTCTAACAGAAGACATACCATGAGGCTGGAAATTCTGTTTGCACCAGGATTCAACTCCTCAGACCAGGAGACTCTGGGTTGGGTGTTCAGGAGTCTGGGCCTTGCAGCTACAGCAGATGAAGGTTTCTTTTAGGACATATGAAAGTTTTCAGGTTTTTTTATACAAAGTGTTGGTTGGGAATTTGAATTCCTGACCTCATTGTTTTCTTTTTCCTTTCTCCAGAGCAGTCAGAAGTATCTAGCCAACCCTGTTATACTCTCAATTTGACAAAAATGTGTTACAGTAGTAAATACATGTTCCTCCAGAACCTCACCCTATGTGTGTAGTTGACAAGGATATTCAGAGGCACTAGTTAGTCATTGTTGGGGCTGGTTAGGCATGTTCAACATCCATAGGGAAGGCTGTCAGGAAGGGCAGGCTGAAACTCAGGTACAACTGAAACTCTGCCCACAGATAGAATCTCTTCGCCAGAGAAGCCTCAGTTCTGCTCGTAAGGCCTTTCAGTTAATTGAATTAGGCTCATGAGATTGTCCAAAATAATGTCCCTTACTTAAAAATCAACCTATTGTAGATTTAATCACATCTGTAAGTTACCTTTACAACACCTAGGTAAGTGTTGTATTGAATAACTTAGGATTGTTGTCTAGCCAGGTGAGCACATAAAAAATTACCATCATAGAGGAATAATCAGGGAGAAGTCACTTTTTTTTTCTAGTACTACAAAAATAAAATGCATCCATTCATGATTGGGCAAGTGGAAGGCTAGTAATTCCTTGTGTGGTGCTGAGCCAGGTTGTAAAGGATACGAAATAGGAAGGAAATAGAAAAATAGGTACAAAATTTTGGGGTTTGGGTCAGAAAGGACAATGGCTAGATGGCAGGATAGTACTTTAAGATGGGAAAGAAACAGTTTTATTTGTGGACTGAGAAAGAGCCACTAGGGGCAAGGGGAAGCTTGAAGACCTAATGAGAATGCATAATTGATGGAGTCAGGAGTTAGGCAGGAGGTGTTGATTAAGAACTCTAGAAAAGTTGGCCTTGAACCCAAGATATCCTCTGAGATTAGAAGAAAGAAGAGGAGAAAGGAAATAAGTGTAGGTAAATTTATACAGGGATGGGATGGGGGAGAAGAGACATGGAAATTAAGCAGGAGACATGGCAAGTGGAGCTTTGGAGCTGTGGCTGAGGAAGAAGGTCAAAGAAATACACTGTAGTCATTCACAGTCAGTTTACTGAACTAGTCTAAACTCTAAAGATATTGTTGCTTTCTTTTATTCTCTGACCCCAGTCATGCTATGTCCAATCATTACTTTCCTAGATGATACCATAAATTTTTGTAATAACTGAAAGTAACCTGCCTGAGTCCAATCCAGTTTAAAACTCATACCACCAGGTCAGGTTTGAGATGAGAATAGGGAAGGAGGTGAGATGTAGGGTCTAGCCTCTGGCAGTGGGGTGTTAAGCATGTTCTCTCTTTTTTCCCTCCTCTGATCCAAGGTCCTCTAGTGGAAACTCAAAAGAAGGAGTTAAAGGTGAAGAACAGAAGTCTTTCTGCTCAGTTGGATCCACGGTTGCAATCCTTGGCAAGTATTTCTGCTGCCTTTCCTTGGAGCCACACTACTGAGCTCACTGGAGTGACTTATGGTACAGTCACCTGTCACAGGTCATCTGACTCCAGAGACACCTCCACCGAATTCCCAGCCACATTTTTGTTCCCAGTCATATTCTACCCTGTTCTTTCTCTGGAGTCAACCTATCCCACCCTGCAGGAACTATGTGGTTCTGCAGGGGCCAGCCTAGTGAATTAAATAGAGCCATGATGGGGACTACCAACCCTGCATCACTTAGATCCTTAAGTGTGGCACTTATTTTCACCATTGGAAGGGTTTCCAGCATCTTCTATTTGGCATATACGTAAGAGATATCATAGTAAAGAAGGCCAAGAACTTGATGTGGGGGTTGCTCCATATGCCAAGTATCAATTCCAGTATATTCAGGGACTAGGGACATGACCACTGGGCTGATCCAGGAACAAAGTGGACCCCTAATAAGCTGAGCTTTG
Organism: Tadarida brasiliensis; assembly: GCA_030848825.1. Lineage (NCBI taxonomy): Eukaryota > Metazoa > Chordata > Mammalia > Chiroptera > Molossidae > Tadarida > Tadarida brasiliensis. Next base: position 54,388,916 of record CM061257.1, on the reverse strand, counting down.
GCCAAGACTGTATATATATGGTCCTAATATGTCCCCACTCTATCAGGGAGCCATGATGACACTCTGGATCTCCAATGTCAATGGAGCTTAGCCAAAATAAGAATAAGGACTATTTCTCTGATACTTGTCAAACATGCTATGTATTATATCAGCTAATGCATTGTTCTCTACAAGTATACACTCACCAGAGAGACCATTTAATAATTGGAGCACTATCTTATGGCCGGGCTGTCTAGGCTCCATCCACCACCAATGATAAGGTCCTCATGGCTAGCTGGACAGTGAATAATCTAGCCTAAACTGAACACCATATTATCACCTGCTTTCTTGGACCACTCCTGACGCCAACCATCTCAGGTGAGGTTCTCCAGACAGATGCTCAGAAAGAATTGGTGTGCGGGGTATTTATTAGGGATGGACACTTATGGAAGGGTGGGGTAAGTACAGGAGTTAGCCAGAGGGAAAAGTCAAACTGCAGTGGAGACCTGAAAAAACCTCAGCCAGTCCCACAGAGTTCTGGAGGATATACTACTCAGTTGTCCCACAGTGGGCCCAAATGGCCGGGCCTTTATGCTTCCAATACAATCGATTATTAGATGTAGATTCCTCAAAGTGGTGTGTCTCTGCAGCCAGGGAAAACTTTGAAAGAGCAGACAGCTGGAGACTATGCACTGACAATGCCTCCAGGAGCTGGGACAAGTCATTCCTTAAAAGAGAATCTTAACATCCTGTTAAAGATAAAGGAGCCAGCCCAGCCAGTGCGGCTCAGTGGTTGAGCTTTGACCCATGCACCATAAGGTCGCCGATTCAATTCCCAGTCTGGGAGGGGGGGGGAACGGAGGAGGCAGCCAATCGATGATCTCTCTCCTCGATGTTTCTATCTCTCTCTCCCTCTCCTTTCCTCTCTCTCTCTCAAACCAATAAAGAAAAAAAGATAAAGTAGCCATCCTAACAGGGTACCATATAAGCACAAAAAAGGATTGCCAAAGTATTTCTGGTATTTCCACCTTATTTACAGTAGGCTGGGTACTGAGGAAATAGTCAAAGTTTCAGATTTGAGTAAGCTACCATGGAGCTATCATATAAGACCAGGGAATCAAAACTGCAATTATTTTCCCCAGGATGGCCTGGAAGATGCTCCCTTCACTGAAGAAATAGGAATTGTGCTAGCAAGGGGAGCTTTGAAATCTTAATAAATTCATCGTTGGCTGTCCTGTGTAGGCCAAGGTGATGACAAAGGGAGCACTGCTATGAACTGGGCTCTCTGTCATCACTGGGTGGCAGGGCTCTCGACTAGCAGCAGCAATAGGTCAGCATTTGACTGGCAGAAGCAAGGTGGACGGAATTACTCTGTGAGGCAGCACAGCCGCAATGGCTGACTGGCCCTGACCCACGGGACCCCTGGCGATGGCTAATAAACCACTGGGATTCTAAAGGTGAAATAGACAGACAATAAAAGCACTGCTGGAACTTGTAATCAAAAGATATATCCAGCCCTGGCCGGTTTGGCTCAGCGGTTAGAGTGTCAGCCTGCGGTCCAGAGAGACCCGGGTTCGGTTCCTGCTAAGGGCGCGTACCTCGGTTGCAGTTTGTCCCTGGCCCCTGGTTGGGTCGTGCGGGAGGCAGCCTCTCAATGTGTCCCTTTCACGTCGATGTTTCTCTCTCTCTCTCTCTTCCTCTCTCTCCCTCCCACTCTATCTGAACAAAAAATGGAAAAATGTCCTCGGGTGAGGATAAAAAATAAAAGATATATCCAGAGGCCTACCCGAGAGGCAAAAGCTACTTCCCGCAGTTACTGTATATATGTTAATTCTATGTTTTTATTTTGTCTTTTAAGTCTGCCAGTATCTGTTAAACCAATTCCTGTAATTAAATTCTGTTCAAATAACTGGTATGGTTTTTTGTTTTCTTGACTGGGCCCTACAAATATGGGATACAATACAATATTGCATTATAATTTTTAAATGAGTTCCTTTGCCACATGCCCTAATATTCCTGATTATGAAGGGAAAACAGGGCTCTTATTACACAATGAGAATTTATATCTCCCTTTTTGGGAAAGAGGGAATACTTTAGGGTTTCCATTTTGTTAGATAGAAACAAGTTATCACTGCTATTGGGAACGTGATAGGTCTATGGCCTGTGAGTAGATGTTAAGAAACTAGAGGGGGAGATTATGGCAGATACTCGAGGCTGTGGTAGCTGACACAGCACAGGCTTCCAGCCTCTGGATCACTGCTATGGTGGTGCAGCTTTGAGCAGAGTTCAGTGCTAGCCCCCTGATTTTAAGCTCCTTAGGGCCCTTCTAAGCACTTTGTAAAGACCTAATTCCTTGTATTATATTCCTGCTTGAATGACCTGGAGCTTTTGGTGTTGACTGCATTAAATCTTATCTGAAACTAAACCTAGGGTGATTAATTTACAGGATGGCTAGTAAACTGATACATCCTGGCACAGAAAGCTAAGTTTGATCAAACCTCTTATATACTCATCCTGAGAAATACCAAGAGGAGGAGGCAGTTAAAGATCTGAAAGATCATGAGGGAGAGCTGTCTATAGCAGGGGTTGGTAAATTAACACCCCTGGACCAAACCCAGCCCACTCCCAGTTTGAGTTTCATTGGAATCCAGCCCCACCCATTTGCTTGTGTGTTGTCTATGGCAACTTTCACACCACGGGAGTTGAGTAGTTGAGACAAAGATTGCAAGGCCTGCAAAGCCTGAAGTGTGTGCCCTGCCCCTTTCAGAATGAGGCTCACAACCCCCAGGCCAGAGAGTTGTGATAGGCCCCCGGTTTCTCCTCACAGTTCTTATGGCTATGCCCCTACTCACACACCAAGCCCATAATTTGAAGTTACTTGACTAAGGTTTTGAAACCATAAAAAAAAACAAAACATGAAACCGTGAATCATGAAAGCAAGAGGTTACTCTTATTAGACAGACAAACAGCACTGATGACTCACCTAGCTGCACCAGCCTTCCCCACAAGACAGGGTGGAATCAAGCTTGGATCAGCCATGTCACATCACACTGTCAGACCAATCCCAAAGCTTGCAAAGAGTTCCCCACAATTTAGGGACCCCGCTATTTAGTCACTATCCTTTTAGACACCAAGTTTTATATATCTGCCACCAACATTTAAACATTAAGTTAGGAAAAGATAGAAATGTTTTTACTGCCAAGTAGAACTTCCAATCAACACTAGAGAATCAGTGTTCTCACATCTATTCAATAAAAAGCAGAGAAACTTGGTTTTTCAATTTATATGTCAAAATGCTATGCAGGAAAATGAATACAGTTAGCCATTTTGAAATGTGAAAAGCATGGTTCACAAGCTCCCATTACTACCTTTTCCAATCCCCAAAAGTTCTAAAACCCTAAGTTAGGAACCAGTGTCCATAGTTCAAGGATTTCTGTTAAAAAAAAAAAAAATTAAGTATGGCAGGAGTTTTGCTTTCACTTATGATGTAGAAAGTGATAAGACAGTTTCCCCCATTGCAACAACGAGAAAAAGCCAAATATTCTACAAGATCAAAACTATCCTGGAACCCCAAGAGCTGAAATAACAAAACATAAGGAATTCCAAAGAATGACAGGCCCTTCCCTACATCCACTCTCCTTGGATGGTTTCACCTTTGTCAGAGCACAGAACGAAAAGGGGCCCACAGGCCATAGGTTGCCAACCCCTCTTCCAGACAGACAGATGAGGAAAAGTGAGAGAACACAGGTCACTAATATCGAGAATGAGAGGTGACGTCACTCCAGATTCCACAGAAGGAAAGAGGAAATACGGGAGATTTTATGCCAATAATTTAACAACTAACATGAAATAGACAAATTCCTGGATAGATGGACAAACTGGCAAAGCTCACTCAAGAAACACGTAACCTGAATGACCCTTTCCCTATTGAGGAAACAGAGTGTAGTTACACTCTGCCCAGGGAAACTCTAGGCCCAGAAGAATTCACTGAGAAATTCTAACAGGTCAGAAAGAAGTGAAACCAATTCTCCACCAAGACTCCCAGAACACTGAGGAGGAAGGGATACTTCACAACTTATTCCATGAAGACAGCATCACTCTCATACCAGAAGCGGTCAACGATATCACAAAATGCAACAAGCCAGTCTCCTTTATGACCAAAGATGCAAAAATTCTAAACAAAACCAAATCCAACTCAAAAGTAAATCAAATTCAGGAGCATTCAAAATTGTACTGTAGGTCCTTGCCAGTTTGTAAAGAAGTAAAACTATCATTATGCATAGGCAACATAATCACTGCACAATCCCAGAAAATCCAGAAAATATACTAGACCCAGTAAATAAGTTTTCAGGATACAAGGTCAATATACAAAAATGTTATTTTTATATTCCTATAGTGAATTATTCTATATTCCAATGAGGAACAGGTAAAAATTGACATTTACGAAAGCAGAAGATAACATGAAATACTTAGAAATCTTGTTAGACTTGTTTCTATGTTAAACTATAAAACATTGTCAAAGAATACCTAAATAAATGAAACACTATACCTTACTCATGGGCCAGAAAACTCAATATTGTTAAGATATCAGAAAGTTCCCCAAATTGATCAATAGATTCAAGCAATCCCAGTCAAAATCCCAGAAGGATTTTTAAAATAAAATTGATAAGCTGGGTCTTAAGTACTGAAAGATGATATATCCATTCAAAATAAAACAGATCCCTGTTTTTCTGTACTCCCCTCCATAAGCATTTTCCATCCTTCTTTGCTCTGCTCCAGGCCCAGTTGGGCTGGTTCTCTACCAGCTGCATTACACGTGGTCCCTTGCCCATTGCTCGCTCTTGGGTTTGACAATAGGAGGCACCTGAGGAGATCAGTGGATGATTAATTCCCACATTCCCTCTCTGCCTCAGCACTTCAGTATTTCTAGCAGCTCCATCCCCCCTTTATGACCAGGACTCCTAGTGAGCAGCTACCTTCCATAAACCCCCTTTACCTGACTCCGTTTACACCTTTCCTCCCCACTGCACTAGCATTTCCCAGTGGTAATGGCTTCCACCTGCCCTAGCTCCTGGATGCTGTCACATCCTTATTAAGGTAACCCTTCTCCCATCTCTGCAGACATTCACCACCAAGTCTAAGTCTTTGCAGAATGTTCTTGTGTCCTTCTGGGACCCTGATCATCCTCGTGAAGTCTTTATGAACAGGGTTTGTGAGTATTTTCAATTGCTATATCAGATTATATTCAAGGTTATAATCAATATGTATATTGACCGATTAAAAGTATACCTGAACAGCTAGAAGAGAAAGATGAGTACATACAACGCATGAAAAAATCTCTCTTTGGGGAGAAAAAATTCCCTTCCTTCCCTCACGTTTTCTGCCATAGTAAATAATCAATACCAAATGAAGATATAGATTAATTTCTGCAGCCAGTTTTCAGTGTCACCATGTGTCAAGGAAGTTCTAGGGGAAAAAATAAAATTATTTTCCAAGTAATCTTTCCTTATTTGTGACTTTGAAAAGCTAACATTAGTCCTCAGAAATCCTCATTCTTATACTGCTTTATTTTTCTCACTGCTTTTCTAATTAAGTAACTAATTAGGCTTTACTGCAAATCAATGTCTTTTATCATACTGCCATTTTTAGAGATGAAAAATAAACAGTGATTTGCCTTGCTGTGGTTGTAGTTACTCTTAAATATTAATCTAATATTATTATTATGCCTACATATAATATTTAACATGAAAGTAAATATATGAATTTTCTTTGTTAGAATATGCTAATGTTGAAAAGACGGTCCAAGATTTTGTTTTGTTACTGAGAAGTGGCTTTGAATAACATCAATTGTAGCCCTTATTGTGTGTATTCTTAAAATTGTCCTGTGAGCTTTAAGAGCCAGTAAATGTTTCACAAGTACATCAGACCAAATTGATCCTGTTGTTAAATTTGCTCAGCCCTACCTTGGACCTTGGCTGCATGCTCAGTGGAGAGCCCTAACTTCCATCATCATTTCCTCTCTGGCTTTATCAGCCCACTGTGTTTCCCCCAGGAAGAAGGCAGGACTCTGACACTGTGCATAGCACCTGCCATGGGGACCAAGGCCAGCCTGACGGGACTCAGGCTACAGCTCTCTTTACCACTTGTGAACTCAGGCAGAACAGCATGAGCCCTGGGGAATGAGACCTGGCTTTTCCAGCAGCTGCCTGGAGGGGCCAAGTGACAACCTGGAGGTGCAGAGGATTTGATGCCAATAGGAAATGAGAGATAAGTGGAAGCTGGTAGTTAGATAATTCACCTGCCATCCTTCCAGACTAGCCACTAGGGACTATCATCCTTTGGAAAAAAAACAGACATTGTTGAGGACATGGAGATTCTTCATCCAGATTCTCTTTCAAGGAAAGACTTGCTTCTAAGCTGGGGAAGTACTATTAGCAGACAGCCCCTAAATGGTCCCTGCAGAGAATTCATTCACCAAAGGTCACACCCTTCCAGGGCAGCCTGAACCTGGCATCTGACCATTGTGTCCTGATGTACGACACCGATGAGCAATAGTAGCTCCAGAGTTCTCCACCTGGTTGGGCCAGCCTGCATCACATTTCAGTTCTCTCTGCCAAGTTCTGCCTCCTTTCCTGTCCAGGTGGAGATTCCTTATACACACTTTGTACCCCAGACTCCATCTGAGCAGTGACTTCAAGAGAACCCAAGCTGTGACCAACATGATCAACAAAAACATGACCAGTTTGGTAACAGCACATAGCACGTTTTTGCTTTTCCTCTTTCTGAAACTCAGGAGAAGCAGAGTTAAAGCAGAAAAGCAGGACAGAAAGCAAAAATACAAAGTTAGAAATTGACATGTGATTTCTAGTTAGAGAACAAGATTGTCAGGCCTGGATTTTTTAAACGCTTGCATATGATGTTTAAGTATCTGATCCCTTAAGTTTTAAGTGTATCACCTTTTTTTCAATTTTTATTAATTTATTTTTGTTACAGATGTTTCTCCTTCCCCCCCCAGACCCCCACCTCCCCATCCTACCCCTGTCCACCCCCCTATTCTGAGGTTTGTCAGTCTGAACCATACTCCTTTCTATGTCTCTGGGTCTATTTTGTTCATCAGCCCACCTTGTTCATTATATTCCACAAATAAGTGAGATAAAGTGGTATTTGTCTTTCTCTGCTTGGCTTATTTTACTTAGCATAATACTCTCGAGGTCTCTCCATGTTGTCTCAAAGGATAAGAGATCTTTCTTTCTTATAGCTGCATAGTATTCCATTGTATATATGTACCATGGCTTTTTTATCCACTCATCTATTGATGGACACTTGGGCTGTTTCCAGATCTTGGCGACTGTAAATAGTGCTGCTATGAACATAGGGGTACATATATTCTTTCTGATTGGTGTTTCAGGCTTCTTAGGATGTATTGCTAGAAGTGGGATCACTGGGTCAAATGGCAGATCAATTTTTAATTTTTTGAAGAAACACCATAGTGTTTTCCATAGTGGCTGCACCAGTCTGCATTCCCACCAGCAGTGTACTAGAGTACACTTTTCTCCACACCCTTGCCAGCACTTACTGTTTGATGATTTGTTGATGGCAGCCATTCTGGCTGGTGTGAGGTGATACCTCATCGTTGTTTTAATTTGCATCTCTCTGATGATTAGTGATGTTCAGCATTTCTTCATGTGTCCCTTAGCCCTTTGTATGTCCTATTTGGAGAGGTGTCTATTTAGCTCCTCTGCCCATTTTTTAATTGGGTTCTTTGTCTTCCTTTTGTTGAGTTGCATGAGCACTCTATATATTTTGGAAATTAATCCCTTATCTGATGTACCATTGGCAGTTATGCTCTCCCATACAGTGGGTTTTCTTTCCATTTTGAAGGTTGTTTCTTTTGCTGTGTAGAAGCTTTTGAGTTTGATGTAGTCCCATCTGTTCATTTTTTCCTTTGTTTCTATTGCCTTAGGTGATGTATCAGTGAAGATTCTGCTGCGTATGATGTCTGAAATTTTGTTGCTTACATTTTCTTCTAGGATTTTTTGGATTCATGAGTCACATTTAAGTCTTTTATCCATTTTGAGTTTATTCTTGTGTATGGTGTAAGTTGATGGTCTAGTTTCATTTTTTTGCATATAGCTGTCCAATTTTCCCAACACCATTTATTAAAGAGGCTGTCTTTACTCCACTATATGCTCTTGCCACCTTTGTCGAATATTAATTGAGCGTAGTGTTTTGGGTCAATTTCTGGGTTCTCTGTTCTATTCCATTGATCTATATGCCTGTTCTTGTGCCAGTACCAGGCTGTTTTGATCACAGTAGCTTTGTAGTATAACCTGATATCCAGTATTGTGATCCTACCTACTTTGCAGATGACATGATATTATACATAGAAAACCCTATAGACTCCATCAAAAATCTACTAGACTTAATAAATGAATTTGGCCAAGTAGCAGGATACAAAATTAATGTCAAAAATTGATGGCATTCTTATACACCAATGATGAACTCACAGAAAGAGAAACTAAAAAAAAAATCCCATTTACCATTGTAGCAAAAAAATTAAGATACCTAGGAATAAACTTAACCAAAGAAGTAAGGGACCTATTTGAAATGACCTGTAGAAAACTACAGGACATTGAAAAAAGAAATAGAGGAAGATATAAAAAAGTGGAAGCACATACCTTGTTCATGGATTGGAAGAATTAACATAATTAAAATGTCCATACTACCCAAAGCAATCTATAGATTCAATGCAATCCCCATCAAAATACCAATGACATATTTCACAGAACTAGAACAAATACTTCAAAAGTTCATATGGAACCAAAAATGACCCCGAATAGCCACAACAATCTTGAAAAAGAAGGACAAAGTAGGTGGGATCACAATACCAGATATCAGGTTATACTACAAAGCTACTGTAATCAAAACAGCCTGGTACTGGCACAAGAACAGGCATATAGACCAGTGGAACAGAACAGAGAATCCAGAAATTGACCCAAGACATTATGCTCAATTAATATTTGACAAAGGCGGCAAGAGTATACAATGGAGTAAAGACAGCCTCTTTAATAAATGGTGTTGGGAAAATTGGACAGCTACATGCAAAAAAAATGAAACTAGACCATCAACTTACACCATACACAAGAATAAACTCAAAATGGATAAAAGACTTAAATGTGACTCATGAATCCAAAAAATCCTAGAAGAAAATGTAAGCAACAAAATTTCAGACATCATACGCAGCAGAATCTTCACTGATACATCACCTAAGGCAATAGAAACAAAGGAAAAAATGAACAGATGGGACTACATCAAACTCAAAAGCTTCTGCACAGCAAAAGAAACAATCATCAAATTGGAAAGGGAACCCACTGTATGGGAGAGCGTAATTGCCTGTGATACATCAGATAAGGGGTTAATCTCCAAAATATATAGAGTTCTCATGCAACTTAACAAAAGGAAGACAAAGAACCCAATTAAAAAATGGGCAGAGGAACTAAATAGACACCTCTCCAAACATGACATACAAAGGGCTAAGAGACATATGAAGAAATGCTGAACATCACTAATCATCAGAGAGATGCAAAGTAAAACAACAATGAGGTATCACCTCACACCTGTCAGAATGGCCGCCATCAACAAATCATCAAACAACAAGTCTTGGTGAGGGTGTGGAGAAAAGTGTACTCTAGTACACTGCTGGTGGGAATGCAGACTGGTGCAGCCATTATGGAAAACACTATGGTGTTACCTCAAAAAAAATTAAAAATTGAATTGCCATTTGACCCAGTGATCCCACTTCTAGGAATATACCCTAAGAAGCCTGAAACACCAATCAGAAAGAATATATGTACCCCCATGTTCATAGCAGCACTATTTACAATAGCTAAGATCTGGAAACAACCCAAGTGTCCATCAGTGGAAGAATGGATAAAAAAGCTGTGGTACATATACACAATGGAGTACTTTGCAGCTGTAAGAAAGAAAGATCTCTTATCCTTTGAGACGACATGGAGGGACCTGGAGAGTATTATCATAAGCGAAACAAGCCAAGCAGAGAAAGACAAATATCACATGATCTCACTTATTTGTGGAATATAATGTACATAACTGTCTGAGGAACAGGGTAGACCCAGAGATGTGGAAGTAGGGTACAGATTGACAACCCTCAGAAGAGGGGGTGGGGGAAGGGAAGAGATAAACTACAGAACTTATATGCATGTACGCATAACTGATGGACATGGACAACAAAGCTGGGGATGGGGAGGAGGGTGTCAATGGGGAAAAAAGGAGAAACATCTGTAACAAAAATAAATTAATAAAAGAAAAAAAGAAGATGCTTTATAAAAGGAAAAAAAAAAAAAAGGTGCGATAAGATTACTGAATTTGCTTTAAGCGTAGAAGCTCCAAACCTATGTATTTCTTTTCAAGGGGGTTATCATACTGCAGTGAGTTCGCTGAAAGAGTGATTTTGCTGAAGTATCTTTTATGCTAGAGGTTGAACAAAAGACAATAAAAAGCAGGTGACTTCTCAGAAAGATTTGATCATGAGAGAAGAAATCTCAAAATTCAAGATTCAATCTTAAACTTTAAGAACTGAATCCCTTTTAGAAACTCCAATGGTTAGAGAAGTTTCTTCTCTGTCTGTATTTCGAGGAAGAGAAGACATGCCTGATAAAATGACTTCAGGCAGATACAGTGACCACCTATTTTCTGTCTGCACACAACAGTGGTTTCCCTTCTTCCCAGTTCCTCAATCTGTTTGCTTAGATTCGCTTTGCCTTTTTCTTCCTTCACCCTTCACTTCTAAAGTAAGCTAACCAGCATTTCCCTTGAGACCTGTGAAAAGTTTGGTTCATGTCCACCCACCCCTCCTAGCCATCAGAGAAGTTTTTAAGCACCAACATGTCTGTAGAACTTTGTACTACATCACCCACTGCCCCAAACCACACCCAGCAACACCAGAGCAAGCAATGCACCCTCCTGACAGCCAACTTCTTTTTTTTATACTCAAAGCTCCGCCTTCTTCTTGGGTGCTGACCAAAGAGAATGCCAAGGGGCTACTTCAGCTCTACAATTGGTCCCTCCCTTCTGGCAGGTGAAAACCAGTCTCTGGATGTTTGGCTGCCTAAGGGCCTTCTCTTTAAGCTTCCTAATTTCAAGAGACTCTGCTTCCCCTGCGTGCTTTTTTACTACATTGTAAAAGTTTCTGAGTTGTTAAAGACATAGTCTGAGGAGAAGTAATGTGTGTGTGCTCTCGCATGGTCATGGAGGCACCGGGGCCTCTGCCAGCTGCGACGACTCCAGCCCCCAGCCGGAGCTTAAGACTGCTGCTGCCCCCACTGCTGTTCCTGCTGCTGGCCCAGGCTCTGCAGGGCTGGGGGGCAGAGGAGAGGCCCGAGCTGGTGCAGAGGAGTGCCACTTCTACGCAGGGGGCCAAGTGTACCCAGAGGAGGCGTCCTGAGTTTCGGTCTCCGACCACTCCCCGCACCTCAGCAAAGCCAAGATTTCTAAGACAGCACCTTATTGGGAAGGAACCCCTGTGATAAATGGAGAATTTAAGGAGCTCAAGTTAACTGTTTATAATGGAAAATGCCTGGTTTTCTTCTTCTATCCACTTGATTTCACTTTTGTGTGTCCAACTGAAATTATCGCCTTCAGTGATAGAATTGAAGAATTCAGATCTATAAACACTGAAGTGGTGGCATGCTCTGTCGATTCACAGTTTACCCATTTGGCCTGGATTAACACCCCTCGAAGACAAGGAGGACTTGGGCCAATAAAGATTCCACTTCTTTCAGATCTGACTCATCAGATCTCTAAGGACTATGGCGTATATCTGGAAGACTCTGGCCACACTCTTAGATGTCTCTTCATTATTGATGACAAAGGGATCCGAAGACAGATTACTCTGAATGACCTTCCTGTGGGTAGATCAGTGGATGAGACCCTGCGTTTGGTTCAAGCATTCCAGTACACGATAAACATGGCGAAGTGTACCCTGCTGGCTGGAAACCTGGTAGTGAAACAATAATCCCAGATCCAACTGGAAAACTGAAGTATTTCGACAGACTGAACTGAAGAATACTTCCTTAGGTTATGATGCTTGAATGCTGTCAATAAAGGGACACCGTGTTGTTACCACACACACACACACAAAAGACATAGTCTGAGGGAATAGTTTAGAGTCATCTGCCAAACCTAGCTGAATCAACTGCCTCTCTAGCACTTCATCTTTTTTTTAATATATTTTTATTGATTTTTTTAGACAGAGGAAGGGAGGGGGAGAGAGAGAAATGCTGATGTAAGAGCAGAATATTGATTGGCTGCCTCCTCCCCTACCAGGGATCGAGCGGCAACCCTGGGCATATAATAGATCCCGCAACCTCCTGGTGCGTGGGATGATGCCCAGCCAACAGAGCCACACTAGCCAGGGCTAGCACTTCATCTCAATATGGAAGATGTTTAGTATGCCCTAAGGAATTTCAAAATGAGGAATATGAGTACCTACCGGCACACCTCGTTTTATTGCATTTCACTTCATTGTGCTTCATAGGTGTAGCTTTTCTTACAAGCTGAAGGCAAGGCCTCCACCAGCAAAGGTTATGACTCACTCTGCTGCAACACTCATTTTATTATGTTGGTCTGGAATCAAAGCCACGTTTTCACCCAGGTGCCCGTATCTGGCCAGACACGAGTGTTAGAGTCAACCATCTTTACCCTCAGACAACACTACTTTATCGCTCACTTTATCCTGTTATTCTTTAATTCACAAGCATTAAAGCCCATGACTCAGAGAAAGCAAGGAAGTGACCCAGGGCAGCTTTGGGTTTTGTCTCCGCTTCTCAAACTGCACGCTAGGCGCACAAGACTTTTCAGGACACACATGTTTCTGTAAAGTCAATTCCAGTTGTGGATGTGGGGGTAAAAGGCATTGTTTCATTTTAATACCATAGCGATCCAAACTGATATAAGTAAATGATTTATTTAATAAATAAAGGAGAAGAGACAAATCTTCACAAAAGAATTTAAAATGGTATATGTCCATATTTCCCCCATCCAGGAAGTATAGTTTAATTCACCTTCCCTTGAGTGCGGTCTGGACTTAGTGACTCACACTGCTAAAGAACTGAGTGGGGAAAATGATAATTGACAGTGAAGAAACCTGGCAAACACTGCCCTAACCCGTGGTCCAGGATAACATCCCCAGTAGTCATTCATTTTGCTAGTGTGACCCCCTGATACAATGTGATGAGAAAAGCACTTCACCCCATGGTCTTCTTCCTCAAAAACCATGATCCCAATCTAACCATGGGAAAAACATTAGACAAAAGCAAATTGAGGGGTGTTCTACAAAATCCTGAGAAGTTAATCAAGTTCATGAAAAATAAGGAGACTGAGAAACTGTCATAGACCACAAGACATGAGAGAGATATAAAAACAGGCACCTCAGTGGAATCCTGGAACTGAAAAAGACATTATTGGGAAATTGGTGAAACTCAGATAAATTTTGGAATTTAGTTCATAGTAACATATAAATATTGATATTTTAGTGTTGGCAAATGTACCATAGGCATATAAGATGTTAACATAACAGGGAACTGGGTAAAGGGAACAGGGAACTCTCTTTACTTTTCGGTAAATCTAAAATCATTCCTAAATAAAACATTTATTTAAAAGAAAAAATTGCATAAATCAAAATGTGAGCCTTTCAAGAAAGCTTATAGCACACTTCTTTAAACTAGGCCCTTCCCCGCCCCACTTGCTGGAAATGCTTTTACATCGTTAGGGGAAATTTAGACCAAAAGGTTGAGAAGTAGTATATTCAGCTAAATAATTCCATAGTTGCTTGGAGGATGGATGTGAGAAGGCTGAGAAGCTAGCTGAAATTGAGCTGGGAGGGAACCAAGTCTTAAGGAAGTAAGTCAATATATAACTAGTAACAATACTTTCTGGGAATTCCCAGTGCTTTCTGGGAATTTACTAATTCAAGCCATTCACTTTTATCCTGTAGTCAGGAGAGAGGAGATCCTCTCCAGATAGCATCAACAAAAACGCCAGATATGCTTGAGCACAAGGAGTTTAAACACACACACACACACACACACACACACACACACACCAATTACTGTGGGAGACAGGATAAGTAGAAATTAAGAACATGGATTTTGGAGGTAGACAGAAAAACCTGGGTTTAATCCTCAACTCTACTGCTTACTACCTAGGTAACCTCACACTAGTTAACCTCTCTAAGTTTACTTTCCTCCTCTGTGAAATGAGGAAAAAAAGAGTGCTTACTCCTGATTGTTGTGAGGGTTGATTGATAATATCTATGAAAAGCATCTAGAATAGTTCGTACAGCACTTATTACTGCTCATATCTGTTCTACATGCTATACCTATTGACTCATTTTATCCTCACAGCAATCCTATTATTAGTCTTTATGTTCCACATAAAGAACCTAAGCCATAGGAGGATGAATAATTGGCCCAAGCTAATACAGCCATAAAGTATTAGAGCTTAATTGAAACCCCAGCAGTCTGGCTCTAGAATCCTTGCCTTTAGCCAGCAGACAACATTGCATCTTCTGTTATCTGAAAAGAAGGAGGAAGAAAGAAGAAACGGTATATGTCATCCTGGGAGATTAAAAAAGGGGGGGGGCTTATAAAAAGGAAATGGTCGGCATTACTGTGGCATTGTAAATGCATAAATAATGCTGGGATCAGTTGGAAACAATACCAAATTCATGCCCCGCAGAAGTTGGCATGGTAGCACTTGCTTCTGAAGGCCCAAGTCAATGAGAATATTCCTCTAGAAGTCATGTAATCATGTAAAAGAGAAGCTTATCAAATTAGAGAAGCTCCCTCCCCACACGCTTATCGAAATGTTTTCTCAGTTGCTTTCCTGGAGAGAAAGTTCAAATGCCAGATAGTCCAGGTCAAAATTAGACACAGGACAACCCTCACTGTACAGAGCCAGCCAACATTCCACAATTCATCATTCTTCAAAGCCAAAGCCAATCCCAACCTGAAGCAGTGTTCTTGAAGACATCCACTGCCCCCAGCCTAAGTAGTTGGCAACCACAGGAGTTGAGGCCTGGCTTGGGCTCCTGATTTGACTCCCCGTCCTTCATTTACTGTTCATATAGTCAAAGTTACCACCCTTTGAGTTGCTACTCTGAGCCCCGTAATCTACATACTTTGGCTCACTTAATCCCCCCTTAACCTTCAGGATATCAATATTCATATTCCCATTTATGAATGAAAAAACTGAGGTTCAAAGGGATTAAGCAACTTTTACCAAATCACATATCAATTAAGAGCCAGAGCGAGGATTTATACCCAGGTTGTTCAACTTTTAAACCCCTGTTCCTAATCACTAAGGGCTACAATTGTAGTTATCAAGAAAGTGAGTTTGAAGGTCCATATTGGGCTGTCAGAGCAGCAGCAACTTCTCATGGCCCTATTATCCTTTTTTCCAATAAAAGATCCCTGAAACCCACAAAAAATAAAAGGCAAAAATACTCTTCCTGCATTAAGAGGTATCACTGGGGAGGGAGGCACAGAGAGAAGAGATGTGAGGAGAGAACTCAATTTCTATTTCAACAGCTTTGTTTCCGTTTTCTCACTTTTGAGCCAAGGTAAACTGCTGCAGAATTTTTTAATTCTACCCATCACTTTTCTTTTGTGTATCATCTCCCCTCTCCCCAAGAAACCTGAGTCCTTGGCAGAGGAAACAGATGAGGAAATAGAGTTTGTATAAAGACCAATTCCAGTTTTAGTTTTTTATTTTTCATATGATGTTATTGATTTTTGGAGAAAGAGGAAGGGAGGGGGAGAGAGAGATAAAAATATCCATGAGAAAGAAACATCAATAGACTCTCCAAGACACCAGATCAAGCCCCCAACTCGGGCATGTGACCTGACCCAGAACCAAAACAGCAACCTCTGGGTGCACGGGACGATTCTCATCCAACTGAGCCACGACCCACACAGCCAGTTTCAGTTTGTTTTTAAACTCATTCTGACTGGGACCAATTCACCAGACTGACTGCCCTTCACACTATATTCTGATGCCTGCCTGGACCCTGGCCTGGTCTTTGAACAACAAAGGCAGTCAGGAGAACACCATCCACACCAGTACAGCAGGAGGAACTCTCTGTGTTGGCGGTCTACCATTTGGAAGCTTGGATTGGTCACAGTATAACTCAGTACTTGGATGAAGCTGATAGGATTACTTATACCGATATACCATAGTATTTATTGCATATTTTACATTAACATGATTATATGCTTCAGAAAGTACTCGTGTAATTTAGAAAATAAATAGACCTAGAACTTTTCTATTCCTAGCTTTGCCTAATTTTTCTACATCCCTGTTAAAAAGCGAGAAAGCACCTGCAGGCACTCTAGTGAAAAGCCAACCCAAGTAGACTTCTCTTGAGTCCACCTGCCTCACCATCGACTCTGGAACTACTCTAGTTTAAGTCCTTACTTCTTACCTGTCTTTGCTACCTTCAGGGTCCAACACTCTGGTCATTCTCCACACTGCACCCAGAGAGATTTTTCTAAAACACAAAACACTTCCCTGGCCTTTCACCATGTTCAGAATAAAGACAAAATCTCTGCAAGGCAGACAGACAGAGACAGAGAAAGGTCCGGTCACTTACGGACTAATCTAGTCTTTCATCAATCGATCAAGTGCCCTCTGTACTCTGACCCCCTTCAGTTGATAACATTTTCTAATATTTTTCCAATACAGTCCCCTCCTCTCTTTTTCACCCTCCTCGTCCACCCAGGTGATTCCCACTCATCCTTCAAGGATCAACACAAGCTTTGTCTTCCTCAGCAAACACTTCTCTGAGAGACTCCCCAAAGTGAGTTAAAAACCTCACCCGTGCCCTCTCAGAGCAAAAATGCTAACACAAACAACTCTTATCACAACTCCACCGTCACCACCTGTTCACTGGTCTGTTCCTTTCACCGGAGCTGAGCTCACAGAAAGTGCACTGTCTTCTTATTCACCGTTGTGTCCCAGTCCCTGGAATAGTTCCTGGCCTGAAGTGGGTTACTCGCCCTGATTTGTGAGGGAATGAAAGAATGAAGGGATGAATCAATGGCTAGGTTGCTGTCTCTAGAAACCAGAGGTACACTGAAGTGCTGTCATTGAGGAGAGTTTAATAAAGGGACTACTTATAAAGGTGTAGACAAGGTCAGAGAAATGCATAAAAAAATGAAGCGGTCCTGCCCAACCCTGTCAGCCCAGTTCTGCTTCCGGCTGGCAGGGTGCAGGGTACCAGAAAGCATTCTTATGGCTGCGGTGGTGGCGGTGGGCAGGTCAGATTTTCTGACCCCTGAAGCCATCGCCAGCAGGATGAGATCCAAGGGGCTGCAGAAGCAGCATTGCTATTGCCAGAAGTGCCCGAAGCAGTGCCAGGACCAGAAGGGCTTTGAGTGGCACTGTACCTACCCATCTGCCCAGAGACAGCTATTGCTGGCTACAGAAAACCCTCAGCACTTTATGGATTATTTTTTAGAGGAATTCCGAAAAGACTTTCTAGAACTGCTCAGGAGACGCTTTGGCATGAGAGAGTTCACAGCAACGTTGTTTACAAGGAGTATGTCAGCCTCCGAGAGCACATCCACGTGAATGCCACTCGGTGGGAGACGCTGACGGATTTTACCAAGTGGCTGGGCAGAGAAGGCTTGTGCAAAGTGGATGAGATCCCAAAAGCCTGCTATGTTCAGTATAGAGACAGGACACAGGAACTATCCGCCGGCAACTGGAACTAGAGAAAAAGAGGAAGCAGGACCTTGACGATGAAGAGAAAACTGCCAAATTTATTGAAGAACAAGTGAGAAGAAGTCTGGAAGGGAAAGGAGAGGAGGCACCTGTTTTGTAAGAATTAAGTAGAGAAAACGATGAAGAGAAAGTGACATTCCATTTGAATAGAGGAGCATGTAGTTCAAAGGCAACACCTTCCAAGTCCAGTTCTTTGGGCCCCAGTGCATTGAAGGTGATACAGACCACAGCGGCAGGGAAACGGAAGGAATCTCCCCAGACCTCAGCTCCACCAAGAGAAAAGAAGAGAAAGAAATCCGCACTGGATGAAAGCATGCAGATGGAAGAGGGAAAGAAAAGAGCTGCCCAAACAGACTGCTGGCTGCAGCCTCAAATCATCGTGAAAATTCTAACCAAAAAACTTGGAGAGAAATAGCATAACAAAAAGGGCATTGTGAAGGAAGAAACTGACAAATATACAGTTATTGTAATGATTGACTCTGGAGATGAGCTGAAACTTGACCAGACTCATTGAGAAACAGTAATTCCAGCAGCAGGAAGAAGGATTCTCTTTCTAAACAGAGGCTACAGACCAGCTGGTGTAGCTCAGTGAATTGAGCATCGTCCCATGGACTGAGAGGTCCCTGTTCAATTCCCAGTCAGGGCACATGACAGGGTTGTGGGCTCCATCCCCAGTGGGGGATGTGCAGGAGGCAGCTTATCAATATTTCTCCCTCACATCGATGGTTCTATCTGTCTCTTCCTTGATCTCGCTCTAAAAAAAAAAAAAAAAAAAAAAAAAAAAATCAATAAAAATATATTTAAACAGAGGCTACAGAGGATAGGAAGGTACCTTAGAATCTGTCAGTGAGACCTTTTCAGCTACTATAGTCCTTGAAACTGGCCCTTCAAAATGACAGTGTTGAAGGAATTCTATATGAAGACATTTCTAAACTTGCTTGACTTTAAAATGCGTTTGCACATTAAACCCCTAAAGCATCAAATCGGTGTTCCACAGGTACTACCCAACTTGACCACATGAGAGTGTGTCTTTTGTAGAACACAGATGGGTTTATTTACATAGGATAGTACAGTGGTTTAGCTAAACTTACAGAAATGTGTAATTTCTCTCATGAAGCATCAAAACTATATAAATTTGTTTTTCTCATTTTTGTTTTCCTTATATTTCCTTCATTTTTAAAATCTTCATTAAAAGAATGTTATTGTAAAGTGGTTTATATAAGACCATTTAGAATCATACCAAAAAAATGAAGCATCCCTGAGGCCAGGCACTGCAGGAGCCTGGAGGTGCAAGGAGAGAGTGTGGCTCCCAGAGGGAGTCACAGCCCCACAGGACCAATTGCCAGGAGGTGTGGCCTCCAGTAGACAGGTGTCCAACCTGCAGTGACTGGCATGATGGGAGCTGAGGGAATAAAAGATAAAATCACTCTCCTCCCATTCTTCAGTCTCCTCAAACTGCCTCTCACTAGCCAAACCAACCAGAAGCCAGAGGGCAAGAGAGCCAGTGATGCAATCAACAACATGGGTCAGCCCTCCCGGGGACAGAGCAGGGTGGTCAGAGGTTGGGAGGAGATCTGCAAGAGCAAATGGAAAAGAGTCAATAGTTTCTCTTTAAGACAGAATCGTTGACTGTATTATAGAAGTTAAGAAGTACAAGAATAATGATCAGAAAAAATATGAGGCAGGATCATAAGGACCTAGGAAAATTCCTTGGCAAGTAGAATGGAGAAACTGAAACAGATGTCTGAACAAACTGGCCCAGCAATTCACCGCCCCATCCAGAGGTCACCACGGTGGAAAGCCCTGAATTTCTAGCAAGTAGCCAAAGTGGCACTGGCCTTGCCCCCCTGGCATGTCGCTCGCTGGGCACATGCTTTAGAGCCTCTGAGCTTTCATAGCACTGGTCATGCGGTTCAGACCCTCTCCCTAGAGGTAACGTCTAGGCCTCAGTTGTATTTCAACTCCAGGCCCAGAAGAGCAGCAAAGCCAGGCCAGTAGCTCCAGGACCAGCTCTGATGACTCAGGACATCCACACCCCCACCCCCCACCGCCCTGATGCCAATCAATCAGTGGAGGCCAAGACCCTGCAAAGATACACCTGGAAAAGCTGATGACTAGTCTGTTGAGATCCTCCCTGAAAGCTGCCCCACAGTACCCACCTTTGAAAGCAGATAAAACCCCTCATGACAGAGAAGCTTCCGTGGGGCACTCCCATCCAAATCTCCTTTCCCAGTGAATTTTTTATCTCCTGAACTCCTAGGGTCCCCACAACACTAGCAACTACACAACTACACAGATTTAGTCTTTAGCTTTTCAGACCTTAACACTATTTTCTTAGTGTACTTCGTGGATACTGACTTCACCAGGATGGGCTCTTTGTAACCAAATAAAAAACTGATGCACAGTGTGAAGCAGAATGCCAACTCACTTATTTATATTAAGATTTCTTAGATGGGAACTGTTACCTATATGCTGGAAGTTATGGGAACCAGGCATAACAGCTTCAAGTAGCAGGAAAACAAACCAATGGATTAAACCCTAAGAACACTATTCAGGTTTTATTCAACAAGAGGAGAAAGCAGTCTTATCATTGTTCTCAAGGAACTATATCCTTTAGCATGCTGGCTTATGGCCTCCTGGGAACAAGACATCTGCCACCCCAGACATCAATGCTGCATTCAAAATCAGAACACAGGATGGCGGCGGGCAGGACCGGAGCAAGGGTGAGAGTGAGAGAGAGTGGGAGCGGACATGAGCGTGGTCGAGCAACCTCGAGCAGCGCAGAAACGTGGGGCAGAGGGTTCCTGTGCTGAGGATGGGGGGTAGCCGGCTACCGCAGTAAGCGGCTCATCAGGGCGCTTCTCCCTGCGCGGGGAAGATCCCTCGTCTTCTCTGGGAGGAGGCAGCACGAGGGGCTGGGGCCGAGCAACCTGAGCCCACCAGTGCACCTCGCACCATCGGACCAGTGGACCTCGCTGTGTCCACACAGATCAGCGCGCAGGAGCAGCCCTGTCAAGGTGTCTGCTGCGGAAGCCGCAAGCGGCTGGGAGCCGAGCACCATCCCCCACCGCAGCGGCCTGATCGAGCCCAGGGGGCTGCCCTTCTCATCTCTCTTCTTGCTGGCTCTAAGGTGAACACGATGGGGGAGCGCACTCAGCCATCTTGGACTTTGAATGGGAAGTCTCATGTTGAAGGTGGTGGACAGAGGAGAGGAGGCATCTGGAGTCCCTGATGATTGTTGGGTTCTTTCTTACACTGGGTGCCCTGGACTGCTCACCCCCACACTTCGTTTACATGAAAGAAACATAAACTTCTATCTTATTTAAGCTACTGTTATTTTGGAGTTTCTGCCTTTTGCAGCTAAAACTAGCTAGTTGACCAATTTGAGTTCTCAGTGATTGACTCTATAAAGGATTAGTAATATAATATTTTTATAATTTATTGAATGAGTCCAAGGAAAACACTACTTGTAACTTCCACTCAGGTCAAGAAATGGAATTTTTTATTTTACTGATTTGAGAGAGAAAAAGGAATGAGGAGAGAAACATCTATTCGTTGTTCCACTAATTTATGTATTCATTGGTTAATTCTTGTTTGTGCCCTGACCGGGGATCAAACCTGCAACCTTGGCATATCTGGACAACTCTCCGATCAACTGAGCTACCCAGCCAGAGCAAGAAATACAATTTTACAGCCACCCCGGGAGCCCTGTGTGTGCCCTGCCCCAATCACAACTCCCTTCTTGCTCCTGAAAGCACCTCCATCCTGATTTTTATAGTAAGCACTGCCATGTTAGAATAATGTAATATTACCTTAAAAACATTTTGGTTAAAGCCCTGACCGGTTTGGCTCAGTGGTTAGAGCGTTGGCCTGCGGTCCAGAGAGACCCGGGTTTGGTTCCCGCTAAGGGCATATACCTAGGTTGCAATCAGTCCCCGGCCCTGGCCCTGGTTGGTTGTGCGGGAGGCAGCCACTTGATGTTTCTTTCACATCAATGTTTCTCTCTCTCTCTCTCTTCCTCTCTCTCCCTCCCACTCTATCTGAACAATGGAAAAATGTCCTCGGGTGAGGATAAAAAAAAACAAAAACATCTTGGTTAAAGACCAATTTTATTTGTTGTATATGAAATGATGTTTAAGACTTTAACAGAAGACTTCCTCTGATCAAAAAGGAAATAGCGTGGCCAGTGTGGCTCAGTGGGTGAGCATCGACCGCACCAAGAGGTAGCCGGTTCGATTCCCAGTCAGGGCACATGCCCAGGTTGTGGGCCTGATCCTCAGTGGGGGGCATGCAGGACATGGCCAATCAATGTTCTCTCTCGTTGATGTTTCTAACTCTCTCTCCCTGTCCCTTCCTCTCTCTCTAAAAATCAATAAAGAAAAAAAAAAACCTTTTAAAAAAGTCAGGAAATAACTGAAGTATCTGACCACATCACTTTATAGAGGAAGAATGTGAGGCTCAAAGAGGAGAAACGACTTTCTAATATCAAACAGCAAACTAGTGGCAGAGTGAACTAAGACTCAGGTTCTCTCCGACTCTAGCATTTCATTTTCTAGTTTCTTCTGTGGAAAAGGATTCTAGATAAAAGGTACCAGCCTTACCCAGTGACTAAAGGATAGTAAAGACTTGCAAATAAAGCCTCATGGACAGGGCATTTCCTCCTTCACCAACACCAGTGTGGCTCTTTCCATGTTGGTCTCCTTTTTGAAAATTCATGAAGTACAGTATTAGCATATTGAAGACTGAGAATAAAAAATAAAAGTCCCGGCACAGTAACTGGAGGAAGCTGCGTGGGGCAAGCTGACGCTGCACTTCATCAGGTCTGGATGGGACACACACAGACCCAAACCCACTGTTTGTGCTCAGTCCATTCCAGGCAGGGACTCTGGTTATGATTAGCAGGAAAGGTATGACGTAAGCATTTTGATAGCAGACATTAACATCCTAGATCCGAAGAAGGAAAATTCTCCCATATAAATTAATTAGGGGGTACCGCCACTCCTTCCACTATTTAAAGACTGCTTTTACCCCAGACCCAAAGGTGAAATGAATTAGATAAATAAAAGAATTGACAGAAGAATTCAATATCTTTGGACAATTATTGCTTTGCCTTTATTGGACTATGCCTAATATAAACATCCTCTAAAACTCTGGCAAACTGCTTCAGAAACCTCACCTGCAGTAACACAGACAAAAACCATTCTGGACTTTTCCAAGCTTCCTCTTCTTATCAAAATTTAGCCTTGGTTTTCACGAAGACTTCACATTAGGGAAGTGAGACCACAGTTTGTGGTCATCGGTAGGGCTCTCCTACTACTGAAGAGAAGCTTCAATTCTCCTCACTCCGCATTTAGGTTCTTCAACCACCTTCGATCATCCACTTGAATAAAACTGTGCCAGAAGAGATACCAAATTTAGACCCACGGGGCATTACAATGAAGAGTTTAGGCCAAAGAGGAAGTCCACTCTAGCATCGATTTCAAAGTTACTTCAAAGAAAAAAAGCCAGATGTAAAAGTCCATTTAAATTCCGAGGCAGCTGTCCCTCACCCTTGTCTGTGTGGAGTTGTGCATTGCCGTGGATTAAGCACCCTGAGTCACAGCTGGTGTCTGCGTTCCTTCTTAAGCTAGGCTGCCGGCTCCTACAGGGACAAGGCCTCCCTTCCACAGTGTGCTCAGCACAGGGTGTTGACGATAGTCATCCTCAGACTGTATCATAAAACAAGCTTCAGAGGAGAGTTGTTTGCTACCAGCTGGTCACTTACTCTAGTCACCAGACTCATGACCACAGCTCCAGTTTGGGAGGTGGGGCAAAGGAAAACTGCTTGACCTGGGTAAACTCTGGCTACCACAGCTCTTACCTACAGGCTCCTGAAGCATTGGTTCCTCAGAGGGAAAAATACCAGCCATTGGAGGTACACAGAATCAGATGACTGAAAGGACTTTCTGTAAACTAATTGCTTTAGGGATCAAAGAATCAAACTACAGTGAAGGCCACCTCCCTAGTGAGAGCATTTTCTCCAACTTCTCCTCCATCCTACTGATGGTCTCAGATTTGAAAGTACTGAAACAGACATCATAGAAGCCATAAGACCCAGAGTGATCAATTCTACTTATGTTTAAATTGGCCATAAGAAGAAATGAGATTAGGCCTACATAAGGGGTTTCCCTGGAGGCAGCCTGAGAATTTGGAGACAATAAGTCTATAACCACAACTGCAAGCTAGAGGTATCTTTCTTAATAGGTTCTGGTTTTTGGTTTTTAATAAATAATGGGTGAGGATCTTTCATAAGGTGAAGTATTATACTGAAACACTTTCAAATTGTGTTCCTCAGTACCTTGTATATTCTCTGGACCTGTTGGGGCAGTAGTCTAGAGAATGGGTTCTGTATACATTAACAAAATCTGCAATACATTTATAAGGCAAAACAGTGAAGGCATTAAATTTCCAGTAAGTTTCTCAAATACACATCAATCCAGTTGACCAGTTTTATAAAAGATGTACTGACATGAAACAATAATACATGGAACTCAAGCATATAGGTAACAGGTAAAATTTCTGAATCCCAAGTGCAGCTGGGATCAGGAAGCATTAAACCAGCTGATAATTTCTGATTTCGTGGGGTAGAGGTAAACAACTTGAATATTCAAACCCTGCCTCGGTGGGGGACTCAGTGATCTGTAACACAATTTTAGGTTTATTCTTTCATCTCATGCCCTATTTCAATACCTGTAAGTCTATGCCCACACTGAAAGAGCCCCAGTAGCAGAAATAAGAGCCAGGACTACACACAAAGGCTGGCAAGCAGCAAGACAGATGTAGCTCATAGCCAGGACTCTTTCTCCATTCTCCTACCCCCTCGCTGATACAAAGAAATCTCCTCTGAATCCTCTAAAGGCAGGGCCTAGAGTTGCACTGCGGCCTCAGACTGTTGTACACCAGGACCAGAAAGAAGAAACTCCCCATGACCAAGAGGCAGAGTCGCATCCCACACAGGCCCATCACGTGGTGATGCCTGAGATCTCTAACCTGCTTCAGAGAGCTACCTCATTTCATGTGACACCGTGACAAATTTTACACACAACATGGACGTGCCTTCAAAGCAGAGGTCCTTTATTGTCCCACATTATCTGGTCTCGCTAATGTTGAAAGTTTCTACAGTGTCTTCTGGCTTAGTGTTGCTTGGTCTTGTTGCCGAAATACCCACAGGATTTTATTCTTCTACTTTGAAGTCAGATGTGCCCATGCATTGGCCATGATGGGTAGATTTTTCTCTGGAGATTCTGGTGCTGATTGAGGAACCGGTGTCATCTTGGTTCTGCCCAGTGTAGAAACATAGCAAGTAGGGGATTGATAGAAGAAACAAAGTGGGTGTAATGGAGATAATATAAACAGGACGATGGTTTTTTCCTGCAGTTTTGCCTCTTGGAATGCCTCGTAATATTTTCATGATAGCCAGTCTTGATGTACCAGGTAAAAGAAAGTGTTGTAAATAGGACTTGGTAATGTGGTGAGGTGTGAGAGGAGTGTTCCTGGCTGCGTGATTGGATCGCAGGCTATGTGTGAGCCCAAGCCTTGGGGCTGTGAACTTCACACATGTGTATCAGTTGCTTTTCTGCTCCTGTGGGTGGGAGAAGTGGCTGGAGTGAATGGGAGCTGGGTATTTCCCTCCCAGGTCAGTTAAACTCTGATAATACACCAGCAGGTTAGGCTCTGCTGTACTAGTTCCCTCTGTAGGCAGCCTTGTTAATGGCAGAGTCTTCCTACATTTCAAATGGTTCCTCTCCCCTTTTCTCTGCCAGACAAAAGAGCATATTTTTCTCAAATTCTATGGTGGGAACCTAGTCAAATTTCTACAGGTAAGTCTCATAATATTGTGGGGACTCCTTATGGCTGAGGCCCCCTGGAGTTAGTATGTCTCAAACTGGTGTGCACAAAATCTCTCGAAATTTGTCAGGTACAATACAGTTTTTCAAAGGTTTTACAAAAAAAGAGAGAATGAACTGACTTTTAAGAATAAGTCTACAAACTGTTGTTAACATGTAAGACTCAGAATACCACTCAGACAAACCTTTCCTTTGGAATCCACTAGAGAATAAGCTGCAGGACCACCAAAATGACAGAGGTGCCAGTGTTGAGATGCTTGGCTAGGAGGCGGTGCTAAGAAAGAAGAGCATCTGTCAAGAAGCAGGGAAGTGTTTCTATACTAATCTATGGCTACATCTCCCCCGTGATGACCCAGCTGAGACTCTAAGCAACATCCCTGACACTGGCTGATCCAGTCATGGGGCCCCCTCGGAATAATTAACAGCCTCTGTCTTGTCAAAACAAAAACATGTAGGCTGAGCTGCAGTGGCCAAGTTTACAATCAGAGCCGGGACAGCGAGTGTATCTCACAGTCAGCAGTGAAAAAGTTTGAACAACATGCTATCAGAGATAAACAGACACTAGATACTGTGAAAAATGGAATGGACTCAATAATCATGGCAGCAGCAGAGAAAATACAAAATAATTCAAAGCTTTTAAGAAATAAAGCTGTTCAGCTTGGAAATGAACTGGAAAATTTTACTAAGCAGTTTCTACGTTCAAGCAATGCAGAAGAATCTTTTTTTTTTAACCTTGATCAAACATTTCTATTTTTTTTCTTTTTAAACTTATCTCTATTGTTGAATGAATCACAGATGTCCCTCCTTTTTCCCCCACTTGACACCCTCCTCCCCACTCCCGCCCCCCTCCTACCTTCCCCACACTATTGTCTGTGTCTATTGGTTATGCATATAAGTGCTTTGGTTTCTCTCTTCCCACCCCCCCTTCCCTTTGAGGTTCCTCAGTCTAATAACCAATTTGTACTTCTTAATCCCTTCATCTTTTTCATCCATCCCCCCAACCCCCCTTCCATCTGGCAACCAACAAAAAGTTCTCTGTGTCTATGAGTCTGTTTCTCTTCTGCTTTCTCATTTTGTTTGTAGATTCAATTGTTGATGCATATGTATTTATTGCCATTTTATTGTTCATATTTTTTTATCTTCTTCTTCTTCAAGAAGACCCATCAACATTTCATATAATATTGGTTTGGTGGTGATGAACTCCTTTAGCTTTTTCTTGTCTTGGAAACTCTTTATATGGCCATTGATTCTAAATGATAGCTTTGCAGGATAGAGTAATCTTGGATGTAGATCCTTGCTTTTCATCACTTTGGATATTTCTTGCCAATCCCTTCTGGCCTGCAAAGTTTCTTTTGAGAAATCAGCTGACAATCTTATGGGAGCTCCCTTGTAGGTAACTAACTCCTTTTCTCTTGCTGCTTTTAAGATTCTCTCTTTGTCCTTAACTTTTTGCTGAGAGGTCTGGGCTTTTATTCTCCCAGGTTGTTAAGTCATTGGATACCAGCCAGCCAGTGGGGCAGTTTCTGTATCTGTAAGCAGGAAAGTGGTACCTGGGCCAGAAGATTCTAAATGAGGATCACAATTACAACTGGCAAGATGGAGTAGTTGAAACTATAATGCAAGTTTAATTAATCCCAAGAATTTCTAAATTTCAACCAATTATTTGTTTTTATTGTAGCTACTAGACTTTTTAAAAAAATATATAGCTTGAACTATCTCTCTGTTGAACAGCACTGTCCCCAGAGCTAATAGGAGGTGGCTCCTTGTGCAAAGAGAACAATGCCCAAGTACCAGGAGGATAATCACTATGGTGGTACAGAGGGTGGCCATCTCAAGCTGTGGAAACTCTAGCAAGGCCCTGGCATGCCTGCTACTTTCCCATTCTGGTTGGTCTACTCCTTGAGAGGCTCTCTTAGTATCCTTACTTCTCCCTGCTTCTCAATTCCATTTTCAAAAGACAATGCCAAGGGGCGGGGAAGAATACAATGACAGTGGGGGTGAGGGAATGGCACTTCCACAAGAGACCAGAGTCTTGGCTGTGTAAGTTTTAGACTCTGACTCCTGTAGTTGTCCAGTATCCCACCTGTGAACCTTCATGCCACAGCTACCACCTTCCTGCCCGGAGAGTGTGTGTGCCAGTGTCTGGAAACACATAGAAAAGGATCTGGAAGGATATGTGGATATACACCAATGTTCACATATATCTGGGTTGCAGGAATGTGGTATTTTATTTTATTTATTTTGTTGGTTACCTATCATTTCTTTTTCTTTTTGTACCTATCATTTCTTTAAACTGGATTTATGATTCTGTAACTAATCATGTGGTATTAGACCATTCAGCATGTACTACTGGGAATACTGATGCCAGTAATAACTACCAGGAAGTCTTACATCTCATAAACTCTAAGACTGGGATATTTTTAAAACCAAGAATGGGTACAAAATAAAGACTACTCAAAAAATAATGTTAAGACAACAACAACAACAAAAGACAATGACATATTAAGGCACCCATTCTATCTAGGTCCAAATAGGCTTTATCTTGTTGATGGACTATAAGGAGAGTTAAGTAACCCAATGTCAAGGAGAATAGTGGAAAATATGTGGGTGGGCACTACTCAGGATGTGCCACAAGTTGATTTATTCACATCGAGTTATCACACAGCATACCAGCCCCAGCATGTCATTATGAAGTATGAGCAGATTTTCGTGTCCATGAGGCTGTTACTATAGCGCACCAATGACTTTGCCTATGAGATCCACCCTATAGCTATACTTGGGTTGTTGCAGGTAACAGGGGCCTTGTAGGGTCTTCCTCTTCCCTTCTGCTGAAAGTTCAGGCTCAAACTCAAGACTTATGTTATCATGAGGCAGGCAAAGGGTTAAAGCCCTGGACCTATATGTGTACAGCCACATTGGATTCACCCCCTTGTGCCTTTAAGACCAGCACAAAACTGTAATGATGGTACTCCCACCTGAGGACCTGCACAAGGGGCCTGAATAAGTCCTCTCCATGCATTGGGAGGAATTCTGGCTGCTTTTCTTCACTGGACTGCAAAGCAGCAAACACGGGGGATAACCACTGCAGAGTGCCTTCTCCTGAAGGTCGTAGGACCTCGAACCATTTGACTAGGGCAGAGAAGACAAGTCATGCACGAGGTTCAAGCCATCTGAGATGTGGAAAATAGCATGTTGAACTATTTTAGTCAATTTGGTCAATTTACAGAGGTCAAATTTAAGTTTCTAGATAGGATGAAAGAAGGAAATTGAAAGAATAGTTGTCCCTCTGTAAACATTAACATTCTATTTAGAACAGAACTCTAGCTCCCCATGGCTTCTGACTCAGTTGCCAAGCATTCAGTAAGGAAAACTCAGATTACATTTGGGGGCTCTGTAGGAAAGGCACTGGCCCTCAAGAGGCACGATGTGCCTTGCATATCCATGCGTAAAAGAAGGCCAGACACGAGAAAGTATATTCAAGTTCACCAGGCCACTGCATGTAGAGAACCTAGAAAGACACCACCCATTCCCACTTCAAGAAAGGGCTTTTTGGCCCTGGCCAGGAGGCTCAGGTCATTGCCGCACTGTCCTGTACACTAAAAAGTTGTGGGTTCGATTTCCAATCAGGTCACATGCCTAGGTTGTGGGTTTGATCCCCGGTATGGGAGGCAATCAATCAATGTTTCTCTCTCACATCGATGTCTCTCTCTCTCTCCCCCGCCCCTTCTTCTCTCTATAAAATCAATTTTTAAAACATATGCTCAGGTGAGGATTAAAAAAAAAAAAGAAAGGGCTTTTTACTCCTTCTGTCATGTCCTCTAGGGTTTCTAGGGTTCGCCTCTGCTGCAAGGGCCTGTCCTTTCTTTGGAAGCTAACAACCACTCTCCGACTGCAGGGGTGCACAAACGTCAGCCATTTCAGGCCGCCATGGACCAACTCTGGCGGACCATACACTTGTCAAAGCTCCCGCATTCTGACCATAAAATGGTGTGCTACACAGCAATTAACTGCACCCCATCCCAATCCTGTTTTCTTTGCCACGCCCTTTATGAAATTTGATCTCTAATAACAGCTCTTCATGCTAAACTTCACCTCAATATCTAATTTCAAAATCCCAACGTGCAACACCAGGCAAAGGGGCCTGGAGGAGCATGCTTCCACTCTTCCTTGCCAGGTTGCCTGCCTGTCATCATGACCAAGTCCTTCTCAACTCCACACCCTCAAATGAAAACACTGGCACATTTCTGGCATCTCTAGGACACGCTGTGGTTTACAGACTCTTCCGGTTGCTAATTACATGCCAAAACTTACAGCTCTTTATGGACCAGGATCCCAGTCATTTTATCCTCTGGCATGGTTTCCTGACTACTGTTAGTACCTCCCCTGGGGATTCTGTGTTTCCATCTTTGCAGCCTAAACACACAAATGCCTGAAAAGCTAAATGGGTTCTTTCTCCTAGAGCATAGCCCACTAAGGGCTAATAGTCTGAATAGAGTTCAAGAACTAGCTTCACATGTTCTGTAATTCCAGGGAGGGTCCCAACACAGAGCCCCCATGAGCAAAGGGAAGCAAGCTGCCAGATAGCTATGTCCCCACCAGTTCATATTCGGAGACCAATCGAAACTGTGATGCTACATGTTCCATGAGACCTGATAAAACATAGATGCATTCTCTGCGCAGACAACTTAATGTTGTCTAAAATCCGCTAGACCAAGTCAGAACTTGGATTTACACCTAGTCCAAACCTAAGCTGAATTACCTTAACATGTTAACCTGTAACTTCTAGATGTGGTAACATTCAGACAATAGCTCTGAAGTGGTATGTACATGGGGTATATAAAACTTCCTTGACTAATACCAAGCATGGCGGTATTTTATTTTATAATTTTCCAGAATCTCTGGAAGAGCCAAAAATTCAAAACTTTTTCAACCATCAGTCAGAAGCATTCCTTGCTATCTGCACTCACCATTTATAATTTGTTACAATGATTGGCAACATGTTTCTATCCGAGTCACTATGCAAACTGAAGACTCACTAAAAACCACCTGTGGGTGCACGCCAGCAAACTGACCTGAACACAAGTGCAGGGGTGGATGGAGATGAGCAGAGGTTTTCTCTGCTGTTTCCCAGAAAGTCATCTCTTGTTCACATTGTTTAATTTACTGTGCTCTATCCCTTCTCTTCCCCACATGAGAAAAAGGAGATGAACCCAGAGGCCTAGAAAGCTCCCATGTCCGAGAAAGAATCATATGCAATGAAACATCCTGGGAGGTGATGAACCCCCAGAAGACACGCTTCACCATACACAACTCCTTCTGGTGACGCATCTTCTCTATGCACAGAGGAAGATGTAAACTGTGTTTGCAGACTGGGACCGTGCTGCTCGAGCACAGGTAATTCTGAAAACCTGACATCCCTGCTCCTGCCACACTCAGTGCACTCGCTGGGTGTGAGCCGCTGATACATGACAAGAGCTAACTGTGCTTCTCTGAGGCACCGGGCTCTGCTTTAACCTTCAGAGTTAGTTTCCCCCAGAGGTCCTCTTTCTTCTTTCCCTGAAAACCTTATGTTTTGCACCATCTGCAGAAATCCATTTTCATGTTTCACTTAACCCATTCTATTTTCCCAAAACTCTCTCCCCTCCAGGATATCCCTTAGAAGCAACAAGTCCATCACTACTGGTTCCTTGTACCCAGAAAGCCCTCTCAAACACAGCCCAGCTGAGGCTCCAACTCACCTGAGGTGTCTCAGGGAACACGGAACTCCCCTGTATGATCCAGTGCTGCCATCTCCTGGTCCAAACACTGAACTCAGTCCCAGCATGTCTGCCCAGCAGGTCACCCTTGGCCTGTATTTGATTCCCCCACCTGTACTTCCAGCCAGGATGGGAGAGGTATTCAGAACACCCATATCTTTTTTTTTTTTAATTTTTTTTTTATCCTCACCTGAGGACACTTTTCCATGTTTTTTGTTCAGATAGAGTGGGAGGGAGAGAGAGAGAGAGAGAAACATCGACGTGAAAGGGGCACATCGAGTGGCCGCCTCCTGCACGACCCAACCAGGGCCAGGGACAAACTGCAACCGAGGTACGTGCCCCTAGCGGGAACCGAACCCAGGTCTCTCTGGACCGCAGGCCGACGCTCTAACCGCTGAGCCAAACCGGCCAGGGCCAGAACACCCATATCTTATAAAGCATAGATTTTAGAGAATTAGTTAATAGCAATGTCTTAGGGAGTCAGAAACCTCATCATCTCTGGACTCCACAAGCATTTTGCTCACAGAGGAAGACCTGCTCAAATGGTCTACTCTGTTATTTGACCCTTCTAGTCAAATAAGCTATGGTCTACGGAGGAGCCACAGAGCTATTAAATGCAGACTTGCCTTGTTTGACTGTTTCTGCCAGTTGAAGTAAGGTTAATTCCTGAGTGACAGTATTTGGAAGGCAGACCTTCTCATAGAACACTCCATATAAATGCAGAGTGCATCCTTTCTGATCGGCATGGGGAGACAAACTCTTCCTTCCCCCAAAGACGGTTGACAAACAAAAGGCAATATTTCTACCAAGGATCTTCTCCCAAGGACCTGTAACCAAGGCTAAGACTCAGCCTGACCCACAAAACACTTGACCAGTTTGAAGTGTAGCTTAAAATATGGCATTACCAGAAGCCTGAAACACCAATCAGAAAGAATATGTGTACCCCTGTGTTCACAGCAACACTATTTATAATTGCTAAGATCTGGAAACAGCCCAAGTGTCCATCAATAGATGAGTGGATAAAAAAGCTGTGGTACATATACACAATGGAACACTATGCAGCTATAAGAAAGAAAGATCTCTTAGCCCTGGCCGGTTTGGCTCAGTGGTTAGAACATCGGCCTGCGGAGCAAATAGTCCCGGGTTCGATTCTAGCCAAGGGCACATACCTCGGTTGTGGTTCGTCCCTGGCCCCGGTTGGGGTCGTGCGGGTGGCATCAATCGATGTGTCTCTCTCACATCGATATCTCTCTCCTCTCTCTCTCCCTCCTACTCTGTCTGAAGATAAATGTAAAAATATCCTCAGGTGAGGATTTAAAAAAAAAGAAAGATCTCTTATCCTTTGAGACAACATGGAGGGACCTGGAGAGTATTATGCTAAGCGAAACAAGCCAATCAGAGAAAGACAAATATCACATGATCTCACTTATTGTGGAATATAATGAACAAAACAAGCTGATGAACAAAATAGACCCAAAGATATAGAAGTAGGGTACAGACTGACAACCCTCAGAAGGGGGGACAGGGGAGAAGGGAAGAGATAAACCAAAGAATTTATATGCATGTAAGCGTAACCAATGGACATAGACAACAATGCTGGGAGTGGGGCAGGATTGGGAGAAGGGTGTCAATGGGGGGAAAAGGAGAAACACCTGTAACAAAAATAAATTAATAAAATAAGTAAATAAATATGGCATTACCACAGCAGGAACATCAATAATACATCATTCCACATCCTGTAACACCAGAAATGGCTTGATAGTAGCTCCCCTGTGGATGTCCAGGTGCCACTGCAGTTGAGTGGGCCCAGGCCCCTCCATCACTCAAGATCATAGGCCTGCCTGTGGCCTAGGACTCCCCCTGACATAGACATTCACAACTATGGATACAGTTTGACACAGTGACCCAAAAGGCTAGAGGGGACACATATGTGTTCTCCAAGCCCAGACATGTTTGTAACAGACATCTCATAGAATTCTTCTTAGCCCTAGAGTTTTTGCCTATTAGGAAATGAGGAAAGATAAGCCTATACACTTAGCTAAATATACACAGAATCCTAGAATAGGACATTAGACCTTTGATATAATATGTCACTACTGATTTCCATCCCATTATGAAGGACAGAAACAATGATAGATGACTCATGACATTTGTTCAGATAAGAAACAGAGCTTGAAGTCAGGGTCTACCAACTGGATAAGAAAGCCATCTCTTCCATCACCCCGTCTGCCCAAAGCTGGCAGATGTCACTCAGTCCTCATTTCTTGACCTGCATGGATTCCACCATTAGGCCCAGCTAGTACTGGCAAGAACCTGCAATACCCCAGGGCCAGCTTTTCTTCCCCCAAAAGTTGCTAGTAATGAGAATCACAATTTTACATCAAACATTCCTCATTATCAAATAAAAGATCTCCTTCACAACCGTTGTCATAAAAACCCAGGCACCAAAAGCAGATATATTCCTGAGCCACATGCCTAGATTCTTCAGGCATTTAAGAACCCCTGTTAGCATCTCTAACACTGTTTTGGGATTAGGATGCAGAGTTATGTTCAAAATGCTATCTAAATAAGAATCCCAACTTCAGAGCATCTCAGCTATACTCCAGGATTATGGAAGCCTTGAAAATGTGTTTCTCTGACCTTCTACTTAGGGGAGACTAGTTAAATGACAGCTCCTTGCTGTACTACAAACCAACTACAAATGGAGGGACAAGTGGCCCAAGAAGAAAATGTATACTGATCGCTGGGCACTGGCATGGATGGAAAAGGACTAGAAAATTGGACAAAGCAGTCTAGGAAAGGATATATGGATATACCAATATGCAGATTTTCTTGCTGCATGTTAACAAGCCACTGTAAACCCCGACCATGGAAGAGGCACTGAACAATGGAACAGACAAAATGGCTCTGCCAGCTGACATCAGCCAGCCTTCATCAACCAAAGGGCAAATAGATGCAGTGGCCATCATTGCAGAGGTGGAGGCTACAAGTACCCAATTACATGGAATGCCATTTTCCAAAGACAATCTACTGTTGCCTCTGGAAGCCCAAACTCAACAACAGAATGTTACATCTCAATTAGAGCACTATTTGTTAAGGAAACCAACTTGCCACTCAGTAGCAAGTTGACTGCCTTGACTATATTAAGGTCTTTCTTTTTTTCTCTCTCTCTCTTTATAAACTTTTTTTTTTTTTTTTTTTTTAGAGAGAGAGAGAAGAAGGGAGAGAGAGACAGAAACATCGATGAGAGAGAACATCGATTGGCCACCTCCTGCATGCCCCCTACTAGGGATTGGGCCCACAACCTGGGCATGTTCCCTGACCAGGAATCAAACCGGCGACCTCTTGGTGCATGGGTCGACACTCAACCAGTGAGCCACACCGACTGGGCTATTAAGGTCTTTCTCTAAGAGAAAAGTCAAGAGTTCATCTTCACATGATAGATTCCTAATCTTGTTATGAGTTTATCTCTCCTCTCCTGCTTGCAGAACCCCAACTGGAACCACTATCTGGAGCTTTTACAATAGAGAATAGGCGTGAATAACCAAGAGCAAAGCAACAATGTGACCAATGGACTCACTTCATGAAAAAGCGTAGATTGATTGGGGGTGGGGGAGGGGGCACTGGTCAAATCACATAACATCATTCTGAAGCAACTAGCCTCATAGAAAGTTGAAAAAAGCCTTCAGAAAGCATAGCAGATACACTAACTCAGTTAATATGCTATAAGTTTGGAGTACCTTCCATCAAAATGTAGTCTGTACATTAAAGAAACATCTATATGGTATTATACGCCTAGTAGGAAAAAAAACCTGGATCCAGGAATCTGGAGGTAAAGTCAAAAACAGTCTGATGTCATTCCACATGACATTCTGAGTCATTTTGTCAGTAATCATTGTTGCAGGGATCACTGACTGATCAGCGGAAGGAGGCTGGGCTACTTTTAAATGATGAGAACAGGTAAGAGGGTGTGGAATCCAGATGATCCACTTGATTACCTCCTACTTCCTTCCCCCATTATTCAGACATATTTAGCAGCTCTGGCTAGAAAACTTATGAATAGTAAGAGTTCAGACCATTTAGGAGAACGGTTGAAGTTTTAACACCAAGTGAGCCACCATTCCTCAGCTGGGATGTTAGCGAAGGGTGAAGGAGGGAGAAAGGGTATCAGTCATGATCCAAAATCAACTTCCACCCTGGCTGGTTTTTCTCAGTGGTTAGAGCATTGGCACTTGGACCAAAGGGTCCCGGGTTTGATTCCGGTCAAGGGCATGTACCTGGGTTGCAGGTTTGATCCCCAGCCCCGGTCGGGGTTGTGCAGAAGGCAACCAATCGATGTGTCTCTGTTTCTCTGTCTCTCTCCCTCTCTCCCTCCCTTCCACTCTCTCTAAAAAATCATTGGAAAAATATCCTCAGGTGATAATTAAAAATAAATAAATAAATAAATAAATAAATAAATAAATAAATAAATAAATAAAATACAATACAGGGTTCCTTGATTTATTTTGGCTACGTTAAGTTTCCGCAGAGCCTGCTGTGATGGCTTTAAAGCCTTCTTCCATTCTGATCAACATACTCATATTAACCTAGTCTCCCTGCTAGGACAATTATTAAACAAATCATGGTACTTTAGTTACATTATCCCTTGTGAGTGGCACTGCTGTCAATCCAACCTAGATTCAATAAGTTAAGAAGCAAATTTGTCACATTAAAAACTAAGCACTTGAAGTACTAATGCACAGTGTTCATTCTGCATAAGAACATTTAGTGCAATA
Source organism: Tadarida brasiliensis (assembly GCA_030848825.1). Classification (NCBI taxonomy): domain Eukaryota; kingdom Metazoa; phylum Chordata; class Mammalia; order Chiroptera; family Molossidae; genus Tadarida; species Tadarida brasiliensis. The sequence continues at coordinate 54,352,718 of CM061257.1, read as the reverse complement.
ACTATACAGTAATTTTTGATAACTAACCTATCATTCTGCAATTGTAATTCTTTTATTAGTCACCTATTATTTTAATAAATATAAATTTATAGTTCTTCCCCTTTTGTTCTGATTAAGTTTATCAAAATGTAGTTTTATGTCTATGTCTAATATAATTTGGCTTTTATTTTTCTGATAATTCATTTCACTATATTTTATAAGATGTTGGCCCATGACAGCTTAGAAAAAAATTGGTCCTATACCAGATAGTCTGAGATATACCAGTCTGGGCCACCCCAGCCTTATAAACTCATTTGATGAAAATGATTACTGCCTAGAAAGTTAACCATTTTACTCCTGTCATCTCATTAGCCCCAGGTCCAAAAACTTCCACCTAAAAATAGGAAAATATTATTGAGCAGGGGGGTTGAAGACCAATCAGAAGCTAGTGTTCAGGGCCCCAACCAGCTCAAAATTTCCAGTTCTACCCATTCTCAAATATCTTGAGCAAAGGAAAACAAAGCAACTAGCCTTTGGTGGGAGGAATGGAGGGATAGTAATGATAAAGATCAACCCCAAAAGCATCAACCTGGGACAAAAGACCCAGACAGGGAAAGGCTCCAACAATGAAGATTGTGGCAAATACTTATCAAAGCAAAGGCCACAAGGAGATGACCTAGGGGTTCTAATGTCACAGCCCCATGTTTTCGAAGCCTTGGTCTCTGTTCAGGGATTTGAACACACAGGGTCTTGCTATTTGAGCATTTTAGGGCGCAACCACCAACTAGAGCTTTAAACACATCTTCCAACAGGGGGCACTTAGTAACCGTAGAAAAAGAGGAACTCTTTAAGTTAAAAAAAATATGGCTGCTTTTGTTGATTTGCCTGAAGTTTGGGGCTAAAAGTGTGGATACAGCCACTTTTAAGAGTGATTTGCTTTACCACAGTGAGATAGAATGAGGGAACTATTTTTAGTTGGAGTCCACTAGAAGATACTTGTTCTCTGCTTCATACAATCTTCCAGAGGAGAGCTGAGGCATGGTTAGAAATACAGTCACCCAAGCCCTCCTTCTTAGGACAATTCATTCAACATAGCTGTGGAACTTTGTCATATTCAGAGGCCTGACGTCTCAAACCACCTTGTAGAGTTTCATATTATTTGAATTTCATCACCCCCTGTGTTCCTGCTGCTAGAGACACAGTCCCGGGACTTAGCCTCTAACAGTCAGATACCAGAGGCTGATTCAGAAAGAAGGAAGTCAGTGGGTGGGACCCATCTTAGAATATGGTTAACTATTTAAATTGGTGAGTTTAATATGGCAGAATTGGTGAGAATAAGGTCAAAACACAAATGTCAACTCATGCTACATCAATTTGTGGTTATTAATGCATGTTTTACCAACTTATTTATAATCTCTGAAGGCAAGGGGGAGTTTTTGTTATGAGAAAAAAACAAAAGTTGGGTTTTTGTTTGTTTGTTTGTTTGTTTGTTTGTTTGTTTGTTTGTTTAGAGAGAAGTCTAAGCTTAAGATTGCCCTAAAACTCTGTTTTTCTGATTTCTCCCCTTCCTCCCATCTGCTAATGTTTGGCAGTTAGGAGAATCCAAAGTAAGTGATGAGTTTAAAGCATGAATCCACCTTATTATTTAATAATTACCTAATTAATATTACCGAATTCTTTATTACATCATTATTAATTTACCTAAGCTCTACCTTTCCAATATTAGCACAGAGTAGATACTTTGGTTCATGCTGGGTTAAGGTTTATTAGAAAGGTATAACAAATAGAGCTATAAGATTGTTACTTGGGGAAAAAAGACAAGGAAATTCAGCCAGCAACTGGAATACTAAGATAAATTAAAGAAGGCAACAGACTGGAAGTTCATATGAAGACACAGAACAATCTTAACAGGACTGAAGTAGGAAGAGTTGGAAAAGCAAGCTAGGAAGGAAGACAAGGTCATTGGGTGAAACAACTGGGTTAGTTATTTGGGAAAACAAAGTGTAAGGTGTTAACCACCCTTTCATAAGGAAATAGAATAAAAGCAATGAACAGTAAAGTGAGTCAGAGGATGAGGGAGGTATTTCCATAACCATCCCATCACATCTGCATGCAGTAGAACTAGTATCTGGCTTTGGAAGGAGACCTGGGGTTCAAAATCCCAGTACCTCTTATAAGGGAGATTTATAATAGACTCAGCTTCTTCCCCTGGCCAGTTTGGCTCAGCAGTTAGAGTGTCGGCCCTCGGACCAGAGACGCAGGTTCGATTCCGGTCAAGGGCACATACCTTGGTTGCGGTTTGGTTCCTGGCCCTGGTAGGGGTCGTGCAGAAGGCAACCAATCAATGTGTCTCTCTCATATCAATGTTTCTCTCTCTCTCTCTCTCTCTCTCTCTCTCCCACCCTCCCTCCCTCCCACTCTATCTAAAGATAAATGGAAAAATATCCTCAGGTGAGGATTAAAAAAACAATAGACTTAGCTTCTATGCATCACCTATAAAAGTTGATAACTACCTAGGACAGATTAGTTGGACCAGTACTCCAATGCTTTCTTAGTTAAATCATTGGAAGTAGAAACTGGCTGCTCTAATACCTCAGAGTAAGATTTCCACATCAATTCTAGTTTATCAAGTGACAGGTGCTGATTGTTTCATTGAATCAGATAGGTATTCTGTTAAGTGAATCTAGATTTTACTATTAAATAGAAGAATTAGCCCAGCTGATGTGGCTCAGTGGTTGAGTGTTGACCCATGCACCAAGAGGTGGCCGGTTTGATTCCCGGTCAGGGCACATGCCCAGGTTGTGGGCCCAGTCCCCAGTGGGGGGCATGCAGGAGGCAGTCAATCAATGTTCTCTCTCATCGATGTTTCTATCTCTCCCTCTCCCTTCCTCTCTCTCTAAAATCAATGAAGAAAAAAAATTTTTTTAAGAAAAAATATTTAAAAATAAATAAATAGGAGAATTAAGTACAGGCATGCGTTAATCGTGTACAAAAAGCAGCAGTCCTTAACTGGTTTTTATTCAAACATTCCAGAGATCTATTACATGGAGTTAAGCCACAAAAATAGGAAACAAGAGCAAGATATGGGTGCCCCAGGAGCATGCCCACGCCTTTCCCTCCCCCCTCTTTTTGTACCACCAGCATGCATCTCCTAAACTCTGAGGGACCCCACAAGGCTGGCAAGCAGGGGAGCAATGGGCAGCGGCAGCTCATCCTAGGCTAACTCCCCGAACTTGTCCCCCTTTTCTCTGACTTCTCAGAGCTGACAGCAGCCCCGCCTTGGCTCACTTCTTTCCCATAATGTTTCTAGACAGCCAAAGTAGCCCCACCTAGTCTCTCTTCTGTTGCTTCTTCTCTAAGCCCTTCCTTGTTTCACTGACCCCAGCTTTAATAAACATACTCTTAAAAAAAAAAAAAAAAGAGCAAAATATATTCCAAGTGAGTATGACATTTATTCCACCTTTTTATTTCTATTTGGTCATTTAGTCTGATGCAAACATTTACATGACTAAGCTTATGACACTTAACCACTCATCTTGCCACACCAAAAGCTTCCGTTCACACATTGGTAGGAGCTCCATGTTCCCCACAGTTGACATTTGAGTCAGTGTACAAGAGCCAAGTAAACACCCAGGACTTTGTGATACAGGAAGTGACTGTTGTTCCCCTCAGACATTCAGTTTCCTGCTGAGCACGGTAGGAATGACATCTACCTCACTGTGTGTGGTTTGGGTTTATTTTAGAGATTCGGTTTGATACCTAACCCTTAACTACAATATTAAGCATTATGTAAAACATTTGTTCTATACTCACGTTATAGAAAGTCACTGCAGTTTAATTGTACACAAAGATACTTAGGAAAGTATTCATTTTAGGTTAAATTGAGAGATTCAGAAAGTGACTTAACCTCTTGGCCTCAGGATAATTTCCTCTACGAAGTGATGAAACCACTTCATAAGGTAATTACTACTAAGGAATAAATCAACCACTACATGTAAAGCATTCAGAACAATGGTATAAAGGCTTAGCTACTGTTGCTACTACTCCTCATCCATATCCACACATTTTATAGAGTTAGTCCTGACCCAAATCTACTGTTCACATAACCATCACCACGGTCCTACATATCTGAGCAATGAACATGTATATAGACTATAAAAGTGCTTATGACATGAGGGAAGGGAAAACCACAATATTCATTATCCACTAGAGATTAGAGCAAAGTGGTAAGAATGGATTAAGGATGGGGAATAGAACACAAACATAAGTGGTCAAGAGAGGTGGGGGAAAGTGATATAAACTTAGGCAAGAAAGTAGCTAGTATGAACACAAAAATGGAACTAGGAGAATACTGAAGAGAACCCAAGCGTAAGGGATGCCGGGTGTTTTCAGGAGGCTCTCTGGAGCCAGGTCTCCTTGGCAGCCGCCAGCCACCGCGCCCCCAGCCAGCGCCCCAGCGGTGCGGCCAGGCCGGTGAGCAGGGCGGGCGCACAGCGCGCCTGCGCCCCAGGGCCGGTGCGTGTCGCTGCAGAGGACTCTTTCATTAATACTGGAGCCCAGAGCTTGTCATGTATTAAATGTGGCATCGTAGGGCACAGGAACGTGCACACAGTAGGCGATCAATAAATACTTGTCAAATGCCCACAGGAAGGAACGTATAGCTGGCAAGAATGAGTCCACCGCCCGTCCCCCCCCACCCCCTGGAGATGTTCCTCTCCCTGCGTGCCCCGCTGCACGCGCGCTGTGAAGTGGAAGAGCGACAGTTACTTCCCAGGGCCCGAGCCGCCTCCGCCCGTCGATGCCGCAGTGCTTTATGGGAAAGTAGTCCTAGCGCGGGTCGTCCGCCGGGGCAAACCGGAAGCCCACTAAACTGCCCCCGAGCTGCGCACCGCGGAGACGGCACGGTGGCGGGACGGGGAGGGTCTTGCGCCGCCTGCGGGACCTCCGCAGCCCTGATTTCCTCCGGCTTTAGTGCGGGGCCTGCGGTAGGCAGCTGGCAGGCCAGGGAGACAGCCTGGGTGTGGACCCACAGAGAAGGATTTTTTGAAGAAATCCCAGCCAGCGATGGACCCTTTAACTAAAGTGAAGCTGATCGATGCGCTGAATGAGCGTGAGGTCCAGCTCGAGGTGGCGGAGGAGGTGTCCTGGCACTCCCAGTACAATGACAGCGCCTGGATCTTCCTGGGAGGACTTCCGTATGAACTGACTGAAGGGGACATCATCTGTGTGTTCTCACAATATGGGGAGATTGTTAACATTCATCTGGTGCGGGACAAGGGGACTGGGAAATCCAAAGGATTCTGTTTCCTCCGCTATGAAGACCAGAGGAGCACAATTCTGGCCGTTGACAATTTTAACGGGATCAAGATCAAAGGAAGAACAATCCGAGTGGATCACGTATCTAACTATCGGGCTCCTAAGGACCCAGAAGAGCTCCAGGACAAAGGCTGTAGGGCTCAGAGCCCTCATTGAATTCATCTGAGGGCTCTGAAGATGCCAAACACACACACACACACACACACACACACACACACACACACACACCAAAAAGGAAATAAAATTAAAGACAAGAGGACTGATGGGAGGTACTGGTAGAGCAGCCAGCCTCCTCTTCAACTCCCAGAAGCAAGACGAGAAAGGAAAAGGATGACCCTGGCTCTAAAAAGCACAGCAGCAAAATCTCAGGAGGCAGAGTCTAGGGAGTTGGGGAAGCACCACCGCACCTCCCCTGAGGTCAGAACAACCTTCTGGCAGGGGAGCAGAGGACTGGGAGAAGGAGCTGAAAAAGAAGCTCAGGAAGATCACAAGTCCTCAAGCAGGAGGGAAGATAAAGAAGAAAACAGGGATGGGGACAGAGGTCAAAGCTGAGACACATATTCTGGCTGGCACGACGGGCGTTCTCAGGGACATAGCCATAGAGGTAGACGTCGAGATAAATCCCACAGACCTAAAAGAACCCGGCATTCCCCAAACCTTGGACCCCTCGAATCCCAGTGTCTGCTAGCACTACCGAAGCTGCTCAGTAAATTGGAAATGAACTACATGTTTTATTTTTTTTTATTTTTTTTTTTATCCTTACCCGAGGACACTTTTTCATTTTTTGTTCAGATAGAGTAGGAGGGAGAGAGAGGAAGAGAGAGAGAGAGAAACATCGATGTGAAAGGGCCACATCGAGTGGCTGCCACCCGCACAACCAACCAGGGCCAGGGACAAACTGCAACCGAAGTACATGCCCTTAGCGGAACCGAACCCGGGTCTCTCTGGACCGCAGGCCAACGCTCCAACCGCTGAGCCAAACCGGCCAGGGCTGAACTACATGTTTTAAATGCAGTCAAATTCAGTTGTGTTTTTACTGTTTCTGTATGTAAAATCGCCGAGGCTGCATTCTTTAATCCCTTGAGTATTGGAGTCATTGAGATAGCTGTAGTTTCAACAGCCAAATGTCCTGGAGTTTTCAGCAAAATCTATTATCCCTGGGAATATGCTTGATATTTATCAGGGTATGTATTCCTAAAATTGGGTTCATAAATATGAGCCTTGAATTTATGACCTCAACTAATGATGAAATGTCCAGGAAAGGGGAAATACCAGGTAATTCTAGAATTCTAGTTTTTATGCTATATGTTTAGAGCCTTTGCAGTGACCTTTCCAATTGGTTGGCAGGTAGACCCACAGTGTAGAGAAGTGTGGCTTAACTAGGTTTAGACAGCTTGATGTGAATGTGATAATGATTCATAACAATAGCTCGCTCCCTCCCCACCCCTTTCTGGTTTTGAAAATTCAAACATCTTTTGGGGTTTTTTTGTTGTGGGGTTTTTTGTTGTTGTGGGGGTTTTTTGTTGTTGTTGTTTTTGGTTGATATATGCCTCTGCATTTTTTCCTTGCAATCTATTTATTTATTTATATTGAGTTGAAATTCACATAACATGAAAGTATTTTAAAGGGAACAATTCAGTAGTATATGGAACATTCACAATGTTGTAAAGCCACTACTTCTATCTAGTTTCAAAATGTTTTCATCACCTGCCCTGGCCGGTTTGACTCAGCGTTTAAAGCATCCACCTGAGGACCAAAGAGTTGTAGGTTCAATTCTGGCACATACCTTGGTTGCGGTTCATCCTGGCCCTGGTCAGGGTCGTGCAGGAAGCAACCAATCGATGTGTCTCTCTCACATTGGTGTTTCTCTCTCTCTCTCTCTCTCTCTCTCTCTCTCTCTCTCTCTCTCTCTCTCTCTCTTTCTCTCTCTCCCTTCCTCCCTCCCTCCCACTCTACCTGAACATAAATGGAAAAATATCCTCAGGTGAGGATGAAAAAAAAATGTTTTAATCACCCCTAATGAAATCCTATACCCATTAAGCAGTTATTCGCAATTTCCTCCTCCTCCTCCTTGTCCATGGCAACCGTCAATGTGCTTTCCATTTCTATGGATTTACCTATTCTGGACATTTCATATAAATAGAATCATACAATTAAAAAGAAACACAAAGGCAGTCATTCTGACTAAGTCCAGGTATATTTGCTTAAGTAGTTTCAGTGTTCTCATTCCTGAGAATTTACCTCTCAAAAGGTTTCCGCTCACCTGACCGAAATAATGACACTGTGTATTGCTATGGATTAAGCACCTCCAGTCACAGCTGGGTGTCTCTGTTCCTTAAGCTATGCTGCAGGCTCCTACAGGAGGACAAGGCCTCCCAGAGTGTGTTCAGCACAGGAGTGTTGACAATAGTCATCCTCAGACCAGTCTCACATAAAACAAGCTTCAGAGGAGAGTTGGTTACTACTAGCTAGTCACTTACTCCAGTCACTGGTCTCATGACCATGGCTCTAGTCGGGGATAGGGCAGTGGGAAACTGCTTGACCTGGGTAACCTCTGGCTACACAGCTCTCACCCTCAGGCTTCTAAAGGATTGGTTCCCCAGAGGGAAAAATACCAGCCATTAGAGTTAAAAAGAATCAGGTGCCTGAAAGGAAAACTATTGCTGCCTTCAGAAAACCCTCAGCATTTTATGAATTATTTTTCAGAGGAATTCCAAAAGGACTTTCTAGAACTTCTCAGGAGACACTTTGGCACGAAGAGAGTTCACAGCAATGTTGTTTACAAGGAGTATGTCAGCCTCCGAGAGCACATCCACATGAATGCCACTCGGTGGGAGACTCTGACGGATTTTGCCAAGTGGCTGGGCAGAGAAGGCTTGTGCAAAGTGGATGAGACACCACGTGGCTGGTATATTCAGTATAGAGACAGGACCCAGGAACTATCCTCCAGCAATGGGAACTAGAGAAAAAGAGGAAGCAGGACCTTGACGATGAAGAGAAAACTGCCAAATTTATTGAAGAACAAGTGAGAAGAGGTCTGGAAGGAAAAGGACATGGGGCACCTGTTTTGACAGAATTAATCACAGAAAATGATGAAGAGAAATGACATTTCATTTGAATAGAGGAGCATGTAGTTCAACAGCAACACCTTCCAAGTCCAGTTCTTTAGGACTCAGTGCATTGAAGGTGATACAGACCGCAATGGCAGTGAAACGGAAGGAATCTCCCCAGATCTCAGCTCCACCAAAGAAAAGAAAAGAAAGAAATCCGCACTGGATGAAATCATGAAGATGAAAGAGGGAAAGAAAAGAGCTGCCCAAACAGACTGCTGGCTGCAGCCTCAAATCATCGTGAAAATTCTAACCAAAAAACTTGGAGAGAAATATCATGACAAAAAGGGCATTGTGAAGGAAGAAACTGACAAATATAGAGCTGTTGTAATGATGATTGATTCTGGAGATGAGCTGAAACTTGACCAGACTCATTTAGAAACAGTGATTCCAGCACCAGGAAGAAGGATTCTCATTTTAAACAGAGGCTACAGAGGACAGGAAGGTACTTTAGAATCGTCAGTGAGAAGACCTTTTCAGCTACTATAGTCCTTGAAACTGGCACTTCAAAATGATGCAGATTTGAAGGAACTCAATATGAGGACATTTCTAAACTTGATTGACTTTGAAAATTTGTTACCATATTAAAATCCTAAAGCATTAAATTGGTGTTTGCCAAGGCATTACAAGACTCTACTGTGTTAGGGTGTTTCTTTTGTATAAAACAAATGGACTTATTTAAATATGACAGTACCATTGTTTAGCTAAACTTATAGAAATATCTCTTTTCTCTCATGAAGCATCAAAACTATGTAAATTCGTTTTTCTCATTTTTGTTTTCTTTATAATATTTCCTTGATTTTTTAAATCTTCACTAAAAGAATGTTATTGTAGAGTGTTTTACATAAGACCATTTAGAATCATATAAAAAAAATGAAGCATCCCTGAGGCCAGGCACTGCAGGAGCCTGAAGGTGAAAGGAGAGAGTGTGGCTCCCAGAGAGAATCACAGCCCCAAAGGACCAACTGCCAGGAGGTGTGGCCTTCAATACACAGGTATCCAACCTGCAATGACCTGGCATGATGGGAGCTGAGGGAATAAAAAATCACTCTCCTCCCATTCTTCAGTTTCTTCAAACTGCCTCTCACTAGCCAAACCAACCAGAAGCCAGAGGGCAGGGGAGCCAATGATGCAATCAACAACATGGGTCAATCCTCCTGAGTGCAAAGCAGGGTGGGAAAGGGTTGTGAAGAGATCTGGAAGAGCAAATGGAAAACATTCAGTAGTTTCTCTTAAAGGGAAGAATCCTTGACTGCATTCTAAAGGTTAATAAGTTTAAGAATAATGATCAGAGAAAAATATACCTTCTCCAGAGCTGGTAGGAGAAGTAGTTCTAAGGAGAACTACTTTGATTAACCAGTTGTGATAAAGAAGAGAGCTCTAGGCTGGCACCCAGGTTTCTTGTAAAAGAAGCACCTTCCTCTGGATAATAAAGGAGGAAAGGGAAGGAGAAGGGGGTTGAATGCATTCTTGGGGTAAGTTTAAGAGGAAGAGGAAGACAATGACTGAGGACCAGAAAGAATTGGAGGAAGAAATCAACCTAATGGAAGTTTTTCAAGTAAAATTATGAGCACTCTGTGTGATAAGATATCTTCCTATGAATTGCAAACCCACAGTAAGAATGATAAAATAAATCATGATGAGCTCGGTGTGAATGGATTTCTTGTGAAAATTAATAAAGGGGTTTACTTTACATCAAGATTGGTACTGGGCTGCCAAACACAAGGGTCCAAGAAGAAACACATTTTTTTAGTTAGAGAAGAAACTAGGGTTCAGAGAGGTAACATGGCTGAATGAAGGGCACAGTGTTATAAAAAACTGAGCAGGACTCAAAATCTGGTCAAGCTGCCTCCTTTCATTATGCCTCCAACATGGAAGAGGATAGGCGGACAAGTAAGAAGACTTATGCCTCCCTGAATATCAAAACTGTGGCTACATAATTTTTATAGTTTATAAATACGTATTAATATAAGAGCTAGAATTTATGGAGTATATACTAGTAGTGTGCCAACAGGTTTACGCAGGTTATCATTTCTAACTAAAGTAACCGAAGAAAGCTTCTATTACTATCCCATTTTACAAATGAGGAAATAGATTAGAAAGATGAAGTAACTTTCCCAAACTGCATGGTTAGAATTCAGAAATCAAGCTCAGGCAACCTATATTTCTGGCTCATCTCAACAGCTAGCCTGAATACATTTATTCATTTTAAGCATTGAACAAGGGAGCATTTATATCTTTTTAAAATGAAAACCTACAAATTGAGGCATTTTTTGAAACTGGGTTGCTACCAGCAACAAAATACTGCGGCTCTGTGATCACAAGTCTCCTTGATTTTTAGCCCCAATTCCCACTGTCTTGCATAACACAATAGCTGCTGCCAGTTGTATTTTTCACATTTTCTCTTTAAAATGAGACTTACAGTGGCAGCTTTGGAATCCCACAGAGTTTCCTCAGAACACCATATGTTAGAAGAGATCTCCTGCAATGATTTTGGCAGCAGCTCATCTCCACACTTGATCCTCTCTGTAGGCTTACTTCAGGTCCAGGAGCTCAGAAAAGGCAGAGGATTCTTTCAAAAAAGAGGAAGAGGGAGCACTGTTATTCTCTCATGTTCCTAACAGTAATATCTCTGGGCACTTGAGAATTTGGTAGTATTTAAGCCCACTGTTACTTCATTCAATAACAGTGATATTCTGCCCTTATCTAGAATGTTCTTGATGAACACCATGGTCAAAAATGGTGTTTTGAAACTACAGGCCAATATCCCTGATGAACGTAGATGCCAAAATCCTGAACAAAATACTAGCAAATCGGATCCAGCAATACATCAAAAAAATTATTCACCATGACCAAGTGGGATTCATCCCAGGGATGCCAGGCTGGTTCAATATTCGCAAATCAATAAATGTGATACACCACATAAACAAAATGAAGGATAAAAACCACATGATCATATCAATAGACGCTGAAAAAACATTCGACAAAGTCCAGCACCCATTTCTGATAAAAACGCTCAGCAATTTGGGAATAGAGGGATCATATCTTGATATAATAAAAGCCATATATGAAAGACCTAGAGCCAACATCATACTCAGTGGGCAAAAACTAAAAACATTTCCCTTAAGAACAGGAACAAGACAGGGATGCCCACTTTCTCCACTCTTATTTAACATAGTACTGGAAGTCTTAGCCACAGCAATCAGACGTGAAGAAAAAATAAAAGGAATCCAAATTGGGAAGAAGGAAGTGAAACTGTCATTATTCGCAGATGACATGGTATTATATATAGAAAACCCTAAAGACTCCATCAAAAATCTACTAGATGTAATAAATGAATTTGGCAAAGTAGCAGGATACAAAATTAACGTCAAGAAATCAACGGCATTCTTATACACCAATGAACTCACAGAAAGAGAAACTAAAAAAACAATCCCATTTACCATCGCGGCAAAAAAATTAAGATACCTAGGAATAAACTTAACCAAAGAAGTAAAGGACCTATTTACAGAAAACTACAGGACATTGAAAAAAGAAATAGAGGAAGATATAAAAAAGTGGAAGCACATACCTTGTTCATGGATTGGAATAATTAACATCATTAAAATGTCCATACTACCCAAAGCAATCTATAGATTCAATGCAATCCCCATCAAAATACCAGTGACATATTTCACAGAACTAGAACAAATATTTCAAAAGTTCATATGGAACCAAAAAAGACCCCGAATAGCCACAGCAATCTTGAAAAAGAAGGACAAAGTAGGTGGGATCACAATACCGGATATCAGGTTATACTACAAAGCTACTGTAATCAAAACAGCCTGGTACTGGCACAAGAACAGGCATATAGACCAGTGGAACAGAACAGGGAATCCGGAAGTTGACCCAAGACATTATGCTCAATTAATATTTGACAAAGGTGGCAAGAGCATACAATGGAGTAAAGACAGCCTCTTTAATAAATGGTGTTGGGAAAATTGGACAGCTACATGCAAAAAAATGAAACTTACACCATACACAAGAATAAACACAAAATGGATAAAAGACTTAAATGTGACTCGTGAATCGGTAAAAAATCCTAGAATAAAATGTAGACAACAAAATTTCGGACATCATACACAGCAGAATCTTCACTGATACATCACCTAAGGCAACAGAAACAAAGGGAAAAATGAACACATGGGACTACATCAAACTCAAAAGCTTCTGCACAGCAAAAGAAACAACCATCAAAACAGATAGGGAACCCACTGTATGGGAGAGCATAATTGCCAATGATACATCAGATAAGGGGTTAATCTCCAAAATATATGGAGTGCTCATACATCTCAACAAAAGGAAGACAAAGAACCCAATTAAAAAATGGGCAGAGGAACTAAATAGACACCTCTCCAAAAAGGACATACAAATGGCTAAGAGACATATGAAGAAATGCTCAACATCACTAATCATCAGAGAGATGCAAAGTAAAACAACGAGGTATCACCTCACACCTGTCAGAATGGCCGCCATCAACAAATCATCAAACAACAAGTGTTGGTGAGGGTGTGGAGAAAAGGGGACTCTAGTACACTGCTGGCGGGAATGCAGACTGGTGCAGCCACTGTGGAAAACACTATGGTATTACCTCAAAAAATTAAAAATTTAATTGCCATTTGACCCAGTGATCCCACTTCTAGGAATATACCCTAAGAAGCCTGAAACACCAACCAGAAAGAATACATGTACCCCCATGTTCATAGCAGCACTATTTACAATAGCTAAGATCTGGAAACAGCCCAAGTGTCCATCAGTGGCTGAATGGATAAAAAAGCTGTGGTACATATACACAATGGAGTACTATGCAGCTATAAGAAAGAAAGATCTCTTATCCTTTGAGACGACATGGAGGGACCTGGAGAGTATTATCCTAAGTGAAACAAGCCAAGCAGAGAAAGACAAATATCACATGATCTCACTTATTTGTGGAATATAATGAACATAACAGTCTGAGGAACAGGGCAGACCCAGAGATGTGCAAGTAGGGTATAGACTGACACCCCTCAGAAGAGGGGGTGGGGGGAAGGGAAGAGATAAACCACAGAACTTATGCGCATGTATGCATCACTGATGGACATGGACAACAAAGCTGGGGACGGGGTGGGGGGATGGGGAGGAGGGTGTCAATGGGGAAAAAAGGAGAAACATCTGTAACAAAAATAAATTAATAAAAAAAAATGGTGTTTTGCCCTGGCTGGTGTGTTCAATGGTTAGAGTGTCAGCCTATGCACAGAAGGGTCTTGGGTTTGATTCCTGGTCAAGGGCACGTACCTGGGTTGCAGGTTTGATCCCTGGCTCTGGTCGAGGTGCATGTGGGAGGCAACCAAGCAATGTGTCTCTCTCACATCAATGTCTCTCACTCTCTCAACAACAATAAAATGCTGGTTTGACATTTCTTGGATTTGTCCTTAAAATACTTTATCTATAGATATTAAAGCACTTGCTAACATTTTACATCATCTGTGAGTTTTGAGAAAGTATTTCCATTTTATAGAGAGTAAAAAAATGTCATATAGATAAGTAAGTGACTTATCTAAGTCTATCCAGTGTTCCTGAATCCAGATGAGATTAATTCATCTCCTAAAAACATGCTGTTTTTCCTTCTCCATATGCCCAAAGTCACCACTATGTACAGAATAAATACCAATCCTTTAGTAAGTACCAGTATCTAATAAATAATAAATATCCAATGACTACCAGTTCTCTCATGCTGTCCATTAAGAGGCCAGAACCAAACTTTCATTACAACTCTATAGTCCAGTAGACAAAATATTTGCTTTGAAGTCAAAAAAAGAATTTGAATTCCAGCCCCATCACTTAATAACTATGAATTGGGAAGTATATTCCTTCACATCCCTGAATCTTAGCTTTCTTAGTAGATACTGCTAATTGCTGGCCCAATATTTACTCCCCTTTCTTTCTTCTACCAGAAACCTGACTTGGTTCAGAGCATCAACATGCCAGGTAGAAACTCTTGCTTCCCTAGGATCCCACACAGCAAGGGGTGCCCACCACCCATGTGACAAAGCTCTGGGCAATGAGTCATAAGCTGAGGGTTTCTGCCAAGCTTTGCTTCCCTCAATAAGTGCCCCACCACCACGACCTCTTCTTCCTACTTGGCTCCACTTTCCTTTTTCTTCAATGCTTAAATACTCATTTCCACCTATATTTCTTGGATGAAATGATTACTTAACTAGAGAAATGAATATTCTTCTTCCTTCAATACGAGCCAAAGGTAGAATTCCAAACACTCCTCAGCACCTCCTGACACAGGCTGCTGAATTCAAGTCCTTCTTGAAAACCTGCATGTTTTATTGTGTTTTTCAGAATCTCTAAAATTTTGAGGAACAAGTTACACCATCTTCAGATGATCCAGACCCTGTCTCCTTAGCTCTCTCTTCTTTGTCTTAGTCCTAGAGATGTTTGGCACCATCTCTCTACAAAGGTATAAACAAAGGAAATGACAGAGTATCTTCCCTTTGTCCTTCAGATCCACTCTTGGCTTTTCTCATTGTGTTTTCTACCCAGAATACAGAATTGATGGACCACATCAACAAAGCTCTCTGCCCTCTGGCTTGTGATTGGGCCAATGGGGTGTCCTTCAAGAGATCTCAGACGGAGGGAGGGGTGTGACATTGGGATATTTATTCCCCTGGCTCCCACACTCAGGTGAGCTATGCCTCCTCAACCAAAGTCACAGATCCTCTCTCAAGTTTTCTGCACAGCTCTCCTCTTTTGGGTCCCAGAGAACATAGTCTTCTTTTATCTCTTTGGGCCTAATTTGGTTACAGCTTTCCTGTTTCTAGCTCTGACTCACTATACTATCCCTTGTGCTTTTTCTTTGAAAATAGTCCTTCACCTTCTAAAATAGTCCTTTTATTGAGTCCTCTTTAAATTATCCTAATTTCATGCCCAGCCGGTGTGGCTCAGTGGTTGAGCGTTGACCCACGCACTAAGATGTCGCAGGTTTGATTCCCAGTCAGGGCACATGCCCAGGTTGTGAGCCAAATCCCCAGTGAGGGGCATGCAGGAGGTGGCCAACCAATGTTCTCACTCACTGATGTTTCTATCTCTCTCTCCCTCTCTCTAAAATCAATAAAGAAAAAATTTTTAATTATCCTAATTTCAGTGTCATCTGTTTCCCTGATGATGACTGATACACATGAGAAAATCAAAACAGTCCACTTTCACTTCTAAATATTGCTCCTCAGATTTCTTAGGGGTTCAGGGCTTGCATACTGAGGGGACAGATACCCAGAATTCCCTCTACTGCAACCCAGCAATACATTATTCTCCACGTAGTCTCCATTCTCACTCCATATTTTCTTCAACCAGGTTTAAAATTTAACTATTCTGGTCCTGGCTGGTGTGGCTCAATTGGTTGAGTGTCCTCAAGTGCACCAAAAAGTCGCCAGTTGAATTCCCGGTTGGGGTGCCTCCAGGAGGCAACCAATTAATGTTTCTCTGTCTCTCTCTCTCTCTCTCTGTCTCTTTCTGTCTCTCTCTGTCTCTCTCTCTCTCTCTGTCTCTCTCTCTCTGTCTCTCTCTCTCTCTCTGTGTCTCTCTCTCTCTCTCTCTCTCTCTCTCTCTCTCTCTCTCTCTCTCTCTCTCTCTCTCTCTCTCTCAACTATTCTGTATCCTTTTTCCATGATTCTGTCTCCCAGTGTGACAATGAACAAATTTGCTCATAGGTGCTAGTACATCAACAAAAGAAGGCTGATACAATGTTTAATAATCTCCCTAGACAGTGCCCATTGGCTTTCATAGTCTATAGAATCCATTGATGTCCCACAGACTATAATTAATCAAACCTGAAGATTTACCTAAGAAGTACAGGCTCTGTTTCATTGCAGAAAAACCAATCAAATAGGTTACAGACTTCAGACTTTTAATGTTTTAAATATTGTTGCTAACTGGGACATATAACCTTAGTTTACCCTGGGATTTGAATAAATGCAAAACCTCTTGCTAAGATTGGAAACCACAAGCTCAGGAAGGACACTAAGTGAATACACAATGTCACCCTTTCTCAGATTTAGTCTTTTGCTTTTCAGACCTTGATACTATTTTCTCAGTGTACTCAGTGAATACTGATTTCACAAGGATGGGTACATTCTAACCAAAGTAATATGAAATTGATATATAAAACCAAATGACAACTTCCTAATTTATATTAAGATCGATTACATGGGAATTTTTATATATATGCTGTAAGTTATAGGAACCAGACAATGGGTGTATCAGTTGGCTTCAAGTAATAGGAAAATAAACCAATGGATTAAACCATAAGAACATTATTTATGTTTTATTCAACAAGAAGAGAAAGCAGTCTTATCATTGTTCTCAAGGAACTATATCCTTTAGCATGTTTGTTTATGGCCTCCTGGGAACAAGACATCTGCCACCCCAAACATCAATGCTGCATTCAAAATCAGAACACAAATAGCTGGTTGGGAAAGGGACAATACTTTCCTCTTCTAAAGCCTTGTATTTTACCCAGTTAGCTTCCCAGAAGCCCCCTTGGCCAGAACCGTGTCATGTGGGTCACGTGGTCATTCCAATTGTCAGGGAGGCTGGGAAAGCAAGCCTCTAACTCTCCAGCCACATTCTATAGTGAGAGTCAGCATGAAAAAGAGATTCAGAAATGGCTTTGAATAGTGTGGCAGCTTGTTCCGCTTCAAGGAGGGCAGTTGGCTGACAGCTTCTCCCAGCAGGGCCTTCAGGATAAACCACATGTTCAAGCTGAGACCACATTCTTCCTAGGTAGCCCCCAGCCAGTACTGTACAAGCTGGGAGTACTAGGGTCTGGCCGTGTCTGCCCAATGTGGGACTTCTCATCTCTGTTCCAGAGCTTCCTATCGGTCGGTAGAGACTTGCTCAGATCCACAGCACAGCCTGAAGCTCTCCCTGCCCAATTCTGCCTCCTTCCCATTTCTTTTCACAGATATCAAGTCTGCATTGTGGTCTGAAGACTTTTCCTGCCCAACCCTGTTTTCCTCCCCCTTTATCTTACAACACGGACATTACCCACCCCCACCCCACAATAAACCTCTGTACTCCAAACTCCATCTCAGCATCTGCTTCCTAGAGGAGCTGAATTTACAGCAAAGGGCTACATCTGCATAGTAGTTCCCTATAAGGAAGTCTCCATGGAAATTAAATATTTGTGCTAAAAGAATACAGGATCAGAATAAGCTAGGCTACTCTAACTAATCCATTTTCACTGTGAGGATGTTCCTTACGTGGGTGCTTGTCTCTCTTAATTCAGAAAGGACATCCATGCCCTCAGCCTACACCCGGTAAACACTGGCAAAGTTGATCTCAAATTCTCTGACACCTGTTTTTCTCTTTCGATTCAAACCATTCCTGTTCTGTTGGTTTATGCTTTCTTAGGCATGTTGATTCTCACATGGAGTGCTACAGCCCAGCCCTGTTTTCCCCACCTTGGGACCCAGAAGACAGTCTGCTTTCCTTTTATTTCATTTGTTCATTTGTTTGCTTGCTTTGTTTTTACTTTAAGGAAATTCTCCAAATACCTGCTCTTTTCCATTATGTGTTGTCTTTACAATTTCAATTCTCAGAGTTCTGAGGAAGCCTCACTGCCTCTCCCTTTTACTTCTCATCCGGTCCTGCAGTAGGTCTTTAAAATAGCATCACTTCTAGAGCATAACTTCCTCTAAGGAACCCTCAAGTAGCTTCATTTGTGTATGTTCATTCAACCTTCATTTACTAAGCAGCTGTATGTCACAAGGCTCTAGGAGATACTGGGCATACAACAATGAACACGACACAGGCACTCTCCCAGGAAGCTCAAGGAAGCTGTTTTTAAGTTAAGCAAAGATAGAAAAAAAAAAAAAAAGAGTCAGAAGAGGTGAGATGTAAACCAAGACAAGAGTGAATCACTCATCAGAGCTACTTTTACCACCTAAATATTCTGAGCTTTCCATCCTCCCTGAGATACAACTTCAGAGATTTTTCAGACCAGCATAGCCTCTCTACATGCACTGAATATTAAACATGGACGTGGCTTAGTTTCTGCTAATCTATGCTGCCTGGCACTGTCTGGTGCCACCCTCAGATCCCATCTGCTGATGGAACTGCCTGCCTGAGGTGGCTCCTCTCTCACCAGGACTTGAAAAATAATGGAGTTGCCCAAATGTGACTATTTATGCACCAGGCACACTTGCAGCATTCCCAATATGTGTGTATTGAGGTTGTCATCCTTGTCTTGGTTTCTGATTGCATTCATGCTGAATGTGCTCATTCCCACTCATTAATGCTCATTATTCTATTTTCCCACCATACATATGCACAGAATCATTGATCAGTTCTATCTTTTTAAGTAAAAATTAACAAAGCTCAGGACAGAATTGACTACACATAATCCAAAGTTTAAGACAGGCTTGATTGGATCATGGATTGGATGTAATCTTAAAAAAAGATTACAACTAGAAATAATGACAGTCCCCTCATCTGGGATTTAAGAAACATTTCCCCAGAAGACACGAGTCTTGAGTTGCTTTAGCACTTCCTTCTAAGTTTTGGAATGAGAATGGCAAAACTACAATGGACCTCAGAAAGTCACCTAGCTTGCCCTGGCCGGTTTGGCTCAGCGGTTAGAGCGTCGGCCTGCGGTCCAGAGAGACCCGGGTTCGGTTCCCGCTAAGGGCATGTACTTCGGTTGCGGTTTGTCCCCGGCCCTGGTTGGTCGTGCGGGTGGCAGCCACTCGATGTGTCCCTTTCACGTCGATGTTTCTCTCTCTCCTCTCTCTCCCTCCCACTCTATCTGAACAAAAAATGAAAAAATGTCCTCAGGTGAGGATAAAAAAAAAAAAGTCACCTAGCTCAAACCCCCTCATTATACAAAGAGGAAAGTTAGCTCCAGAGCAGTAAGGCAACTTGTTTAGGTTGACAGCTTTGACAGATATAAGACTAAAACTCAAGATTCCTTATCCCCAGTCCAAGCTTTTTCTGACAGCTGTCCCACACTAAATTTGCCTGGCCTCACTGGCTACCACAGCTCATTCTTCTCCTTTCCATATTTTAATTCCCGCCATACCCCCCTTTTTTTTTTATCATCTGTTGTCCTCTGCAGCTTCCTTTCCGTCTCTCTTGCTTCTCCTTTCACAGAATGTTTTACATTCTGTCAGTATTGTGCGTGCCCTCTTCCTGAATCCTTTGTTTTTTCTGTCTTCGCTATCAATAAGAGAAGAGAACCAGTATGCATGTCTGTCTTTGTATCTTCTACATTTAGCACATTTTTTTTTTCCCAAATGAGTTAGTTTAATTCCAGGTGGTACAGAATTCCAAATAGAACAAAGACTGAAAAACACACTTGGGCAGGATTCTGGGCTGGGTTTACTCTGACCTCACAGCTAAGGTTGAAATGGCAGAGCGAGAAGGACTGAAGAGATGAGCCATGCATGATTATTATTATTACTATTATTAGTAGTAGTATTATTATTATTTACAAAAGTTTATTCTTAAATGTACAACAGGCTCCAAGACAACACTTCATTCTAGCTATAGATGGCAAGAGATGTTGTGGCAGGGAATCCAGATGTTAGAAAAAGGAATGGAATTAAGGATCACCACTGCCCCAGGCACAAGGAACAGCTCACTTTTTGCCAGATTTCTTAATTCCACCTGTGGCCAGGGGGCCCTTCCCCACGGCCTTCGCTTTTAGCTCCTCAAGTTTCTTCTTCTCCTCTTTCTGCTTCTGCTTGAATGCCTCATCTTCCTCGTCCATCTCCTTGGCCTGCTTCTTGGGCTGCTTCAGGGGCTTCTTCTTGCCACCTTCGCAGCCGGACATGGTGCCTCTAGCACATTTTTTTAAAGCTGATGTATATAAACATTTTGAACTATCTTTAAAATTACAATTCTATAAATATACTATAAAGCCTACTGGAAAAATAATACTACCAAATTCCCAAGACTTAATAAGAAAGCACTTCTGGAATGTAGAATGGCAGAGTAGCTTTTGAAATGATTGCTTAGGGGCCCTCAGGACTTTAAGAAAAGATATAAAGTTTCTAAAGAGGAATTACAGCCTTCTGTAATATAATCAGATCAAAATGTAATGGATGATATTAACTCTCTGTAGTAGCAATGGAAATGAATGACTGCAGAGAGCAAAAACCAAACAGCAAAAAAACAAACCATCACAGTAACTGGAGGAAGCTGCGTGGGGCAAGCTGACGCTGCACTTCATCAGGTCTGGATGGGACACGCACAGACCCAAACCCACTGTTTGTGCTCAGTCCTTTCCAGGCAGGGACTCTCTGATTACAATTAGTTCCCCATTTATTCTGCTTGTAGGAAGGGCATACATTAGCACTTTTTATGGTAGACATTAACATTCTAGATCCAAGAAAGGGAAATCCTCTCGTATAAACTAATTCATTGGCACCCCCAATTCCTTCCAGTAAAAAAACTGTTGTAGCCCTGGCCGGTTTGGCTCAGTGGTAGAGCGTGGGCCCGCGGACCAATGAGTCACAGGTTTGATTCCTGGTCAAGGGCACATACCTCGGTTGCGGTTCATCCCTGGCCCTGGTTGGGGTCATGCAGGAGGCAACCAGTCGATGTGTCCCTCTCACATCGATGTTTCTCTTTCTCTCCCTCTCTCTCCCTCCCACTCTGTCTGAAGATAAATAGAACAATATCCTCAGGTGAGGATTAAAAATTAATTAATTAATTAATTAATTTTAAAAACTATTCTAATCCATGTGTTACACTGTAGCTCTCAGCCTGCAGAACTAAGGTCCTGACCTTAAATTCTGGTGACACCATGAAAATGTTGTCACCATGAGCTCTGACCTAATGTCCAGCCAGCTTCCCTCTTTAGCATTTCAGAGCCCTCTAGCTTCTGCAAGTTGACAAAATAACAAATATCTATTGAACACAATTGCATGGCTTTGACTATAGTAGGTTATTTGCCCTTCAAGAGTGGACAATCTCGTTGATTTAAACAAACCAGGAGTAGTGGGTACTAATGAGTTGAGGAAATGTATACTTAGGTCTGCTTCTCTCTGCACCATCTTTTTTTCATGTTCTTCTAATAGCATCGAGAAAGGAAGGGAAAGCAGTCCTGAGAACCTACTGGGACTAACCCTGAAAAAGCAAAAGCACAGTTCTCGCCACTTTCCAGACAAAGGAGAAGTGCCTCTTGTGGGACCACTTTACTTCTTGCTTGGGCAGCCCTGTCTATTCTGGAACTCAGAGTCCTGGAAACTACATGAAGGAGCTATGTCACAGAGCCTCAGACAGGGCTCCTGCCCTAAGTCCAGGCAACAGCTGTTCAGCAGCTGCGCTATTGTGCCATAAAGCTGCTTAGCGTAAGATGCAAAGGAAAAAGGAACTAGCTCTCTGAAGCTATGTGAAAAATAGAAACCCCTATGACAACAGCTGGCAGGTAATGTATATCATGAAGACATTTGTGGCATTAGCCTGCATACACAATGAGTGAGCTTTCAAGTAGGATTTTAAATTTAGGATAAAAGTTATATATTCAAATCTTTTCAATTTAAGAAAAATTAATAAGGAAAAAAAAAAAAAGAGGGAAAGGGAAGAGCCCTGGCAGCTAGTACAACACAGGAACAGACGCAGGTAAAACGTGGTTCCCTGTTATCCTCCTCCCCAGTGTCCCACCCAAAAATAACATGAAAGGCTTCCCTAGAGCAACCAAGATAGATGTCCGCTCCTGGAGCCAGGTCCCAAGTTCAGGCATAGCACCACTTCTGAGAGTTGGCAGCTTGTCTAGCCTTTGAACGCTTTTCCTTCATGCACACGTCAACTTTGCTCCTCTTTAAAGTGCAAGATGGGACAAGACCTTGGGCCAGGCAGGTATGGCTGCAGGCAGGGCTTTCTCCAAGACTGTGCAGAAAGGCTTTTTGCCTGCCCAGGCCAAGGGATGCTGTTGCAGCTGCTTGCCTGCCACATCCTATGAAAAGGAGTCCCAGCATTCTCGTGGCTTAGGAGGTGTGCAAGCTGGGACCTGGAACCAAACGGAAGGCAGACAGCAGGTTACTTTCTGAGCCCAGCTTTTGGGGTCTATGCTTCCTCCATCCCCTTTAATGACATCTTTCTCTGAGCCCTTTAGGAATCTAATGATCTCATTCACTTTTTCTGAGCCCTTCTCCCCATCAAAATCCTCTGGTGTAGAAATAAGAACTCACTGACATGCATTACTGACGGGAGTGCAAATCCATGTAACCTTTCAGGAGAACAGGTCAACAAATATAAATTTTAAATATGTATCCCCTTAGAGTAGACCCAGGAATTTCACTTCTAGAAATGTACCCTAAAGAAATTATTACATGGGTAAGCAGAAGTGTATGTATAAGAATGTTTATTGCTGCTTTGATTAGAAATACTGAACAGTTGGAAGCAATGTAAGTATCCATTACAAGGGGATCTTAAATAAATTATCACATAAGCATACAATGAAACAATCTGCAGCCATTAAAATAATATCGATCGACACCAACATATGCCCCATATATTGTTAAATGAGAAAAGTGGATTATAGAAGAGTAGTATATAGAGTAGGATTGCACTTAATGTAAAAAAAAAAAAAATGTGTTTATACTTGCATAAAAAGGGTGAAATGATAAATATCTTTTTGTTGACAGTAGTATCTCTGAGGGGTAGCATTGTAGGCCTTATACACCTTCTCTATACTGTTTGTATTTTTGGAGAAGAGACATATTAACAGAAAACATTTTTCAAAGCATTCTTTCAAGAAAATATATGCAATGCCTTCACTCAGACAACCACTTATATTTGTAAAAAGTTTTGCAGTTTACAAAGTATTTTTATTTTCTCCATTAATTTGTTTAGTCCTCATAGCCCTGGGAGGTAGGAAAGGCAGAATTTAGAATTGTCAAAGACCAAAGGAAAGAGCTGAGCTCCTTTCAGATTTTGGGCAGAGATGACTGGGCGTTTCAAAGGGAGAATGAGGGTTAAGGGAGGGGAAGCAAGTGAAGGCTCAATGAAAAAGTACAGAGAGTTGGTGAGTGTCAAGGTGCTAGGCCAGCTGTGTCTACAAGCTGGCAATTATGGAAGCTGGGATTCTATCTTCCCGTGGAGACTGGTAGACAGGCCCTATCCTTCCTGATGATTATATTTCAGAGGAATGGCCTTCAGATCCTCCAGAAAGATACCCCAGAGTTATAAGAAATACATATATATCTCTAAGGGACATAAAAAGCTTTCAGTATTGTAAGCCCCCTTTTAAAAAAAAAATATATTTTTTCTTTATTGATTTTAGAGAGAGAGGAAGGGAAAGAGAGATAGAAACATTCATGTGAGAAAACATCAATTGGCCGCCTCCTGCATGCCTCCCACTGGGGATCGGGCCCACAACCTGGGCATGTGCTCTGCCCAGGAATCAAACCAGCAATCTCTTGGTACATGGGTCGACGCTCAACCAGTGAGCCATACCGGCCAGGCATGAGCCCTTTTTAGTAAATGCCCTAGGAAAGGGCTGTCAGGTGTTGGCTAGAACAAATAGTAAATTCTGTTGACAGCCTGAGCTTTTCCAGACATGAACTCAGAAGCAGGCTGGGTCATCCCAGGGATAACACCTTAGACTGCTAGAAGCAGTGGAAAAGTTTGGTCAAGTCTCTTAGGGCAAGGGGTTAAATGGAGTGTTCTTGCCAAGAGTTTTTGCAATTCTCAGTATCTCCCCTTTTCAGATTAAAAAACTCGTTCTTGTCCAGCCAGTGTGGCTCAGTGGTTGAGCGTCGACCCATGCACTAGGAGGTCGCCGGTTCAATTCCCGGTCAGGACACATGCCCAGGTTGTGCGCCTGATCCCCAGTGGGGGGCATGCAGGAGGCAGCCAATTGATGTTCTCTCTCATCGATGTTTCTATCTCTACCTCTCACTTCCTTTCTCTCTAAAGTCAATAAAGGCAAAAATAAAATAAAATGAATTAAAAAACAAAAACAAAACAAAAAACTCATCCTCAGAGAGGTTATGTGGGTTGGCACCTTGGAGATGCATCACATGGATCTCCCTCCAGAGAGAACCTGCCATTCCCCCGTAAGGAGGACAGTAGCTGTCAGCCTCCAGCTGCAGCCCCTTCATGAGCCACCTCAGCATTCCAGCTGCAGCCATGTTCATCCTGAGTAATCATCAGGCAATGACTGAGCACTAGGGGTGCTAGGCCTGGCCATTTCCACCCAACATGGGATTCTTCTAATGGGCAACTTGTGCTCACACATCCCAGAGTGGCTGAGTCTCGTCAGATCTGCATCACAGCCCCAGGCTCTCCCTTGCCCAACCCTCCTTCCTCCCCCTTTCTCATTCACAGGCACCACCCACCATAAATCTAATGCACTCTGACTCCATCTGCTTTCTAGAGTACCCAAAATAACACATGTGCCTTGTCCAAAACTATACTCACAGCAAATAGGTGCTCAAGCCCTGACCCAAAACAGTTTCTGATTCCCACTGAAGGTGTAAACCCTGTTGGAGATATTTGCACTTTATCCAGATTCAAAATCTTTAGCTAAAGGAAAGTCTTTCTAGAAATAGGAATGACAGAATGAACTAGAGGGAAACAGGGATGTGAGGGGCACTGTGGAGAGGATGGACCATCAGGACCTCCCTGGAATGACTGAAATCACACCAAATGTTTTTCTAGTTCCTTCTGGAAGATTAGAGAATCCATGAAGGGGCAAGGCCAGGACACTAGCACAGGACCTTGGACATATTTCTACTATCGTGCTTCTTCCATTGCATAGTAATTGATATGTCTGCCTTTCCCTTTAGAGTATGAACTCCTCAGTGTAAAACCTGTGCTTTGATCCTTTTTTGCATCCTCAATGCCTAGAACAAAACTCAGTACATCACAGTAGCTCAAAATAATAGAATAAACCATTGAGTCTTATCTCAGCAGGGAAGTGAGAGGGTAGGGACAAAAATGAGATCATAATTATTATAGCCAATATTTATTGGGTGCATACCAGGCACTGTTCCAAACTCATTATCATGTATTTTCCTGTCATTCAATACATGCAGTAACCCCACGAGGCAGTGTTGCAGTTGGCATTTTGCAGGTAGCAGATTCTGAGACAAAGGCTAGGGTGCAGGGTGTTCATTATGAAATGCCTTTGAGATCAACAACCATGGCAGGGAGGGGAAGGAAGCAAGGTTGGGTGGAGGAAATTGAGCCACAAAGCAGCCTCAGCCAACCCCATAGGGAGCTCTGGGACCAAAATGATCCATCTAGGTGGTCCTGTGTTAGATCAAAGTGAGCAAGCCTTTATATCTCCTTCTACCTTAATTGATCATTAGATGTGGGCCCTCCTGGATAGGGCATGACATTGGGTCAGGCTGCTCTCTAGGTGGGCATCCCTAAAAGGGCTGTCTGCTGAAGGCTGCGTGCCAACAACAGTCCCAGTAACTGGGCACTTAGGTGGCACATTTCTGTATCCATCACAGTTAGCTAATGTTATTGATCCTTTTATACAGATGAAGAAACCGAGGCAGAAACACTTTAGTTAACAGCCAGTCAAGTCAGATAGTGAGTGGCCAAACCAGGATCAGATCCTGACAGTCTAGTTAGAGAGCCTGTGTTCCTGATCACTACATTTGACTCTTGAATAAGGTACACATAGTAGTAGCAGTGCACTATGGCCCCCTGTACACCCTAGTAATGATTTGCAATCCTAACATTGGAGAGGGTGAATTCATCCTTGCATGCATGGAAGTTCACCTTTACCAGCTATGAATTGTTGTGATCAGGAATGGAAAAGACAGTCAGGTGTGACATGAGTAAAAAAAATGTTGACACATGTCCCAGCACTATGCTAGGCATGTTAAAGGATATAAAGGAAAGAGAAGACATGGTCTCTTCTCATGAGAATCTCAGAGTTTAGGCAAGGGGATAACACAAACACATGAAAAAATTATTGGAAAAATCCCAGAATAGTCAAGCAGTAAGTGGTGGATGATTACTATGTTGGATAACAGTAAAACAGGCAAAGGGCAAGCAAACCTTTAACAAAACAGTCCTCTTGTAACCAAGTTCCACCCCCATTAACACCAAATGACTAAGGGCCTTGGAACCCAAAAAACAAATAAAATATGAACTATAACTGAAGTGTAAAAGGAACTAGACATACAGCGGTTGGGAAGGGCCCACAAGCCTGAGTATGAAGAAGTCCCCAGGGCAAATTAAAATCCCCAGCTTTTGATGAGGCTTCATCTTTTCTACCATTATACTGCTGGAATTTATACATTACCATTTTTGACCCCTGGGTAATTAAAGATATTTAACTCTAAATTTTAGCCACTTTTTCTTTCTATGAGTGAGAGCACTTAAAAATTGAACAACAGCCCTGGCCAGTTTGGCTCAGCGGTAGAGCATCGGCCCTCGGACCAATGAGTCATAGGTTCAAGTCCAGCCAAGGGCATGTACCTCGGTTGCGGTTCATCCCCAGCCCTGGTCGAGGTCATGCGGGAGGTAACCAGTCAATGTGTCCCTCTTACGTCAATGTTTCTCTCTCTCTCCCTGTCTCTCCCTCTCTCTCTACCTGAAGATAAATAGAAAAATATCCTCGGGTGAGGATTTAAAAACAAAAAAAATTTTTTTTTAATTGAACAATAGGAACATACTGTGGTTTAGTTTACTGGTATTATGAGCAGGGTATTCTTTATAAAAACTTCTATGGTGCCATGCATTCTACAACTGTTTAATGAGTGCCATCAAGGTGTGGGTAGTAGTTTAGCATTGTGGTTAAGTGCAGGGTTTGGCAGACAGGCTTGATTTGAATTACAACCAGGCTACCTACCAGATCTGTGTCCAAGTAGTTCTCTAATCCTTAGTTTCTTCATGTGTAAATGGAACTAATGGCAGTACTTGTCTTGTGGTGAGAATTAAACACTTCATGTAAGGTGCCTGGAACATATTAAGTAGTCAGTGAAGTTACCTGTACCAGTAAGAGTGGGAGAAGGAGTAGTTTGGGCCAGATAATATGCTGGGTGCTGGGAATTCAACAATGAACAAGAAAGACAAAACAGCCCCTGCCTTCCCAGAGCAGACAGGGAAGGTAAGCAGACATGGGAGACAGACAGACAGAGTATTAACTGCTAGGATAGGAAAAATAGTTATATGGAAACATGCAGCACTGGCAAGAAGAGGAAAGTTGGGGATTTCCAGATTTCTCGGCAGAAAACATCATCACAACCTTAACAATTATATTATTTCCACCGTGGCCGGATGGCTCAGTTGGTTGGAGCCTCATCCTGCACACCAAAAGGCTGTGGGTTCGATCCCCATGGGAGGCAACCAATCAATGTTTCTCTCTCTCTAAAATCAATAAAAACATATCCTCAGGTGAGGATTAAAAATATATATTATTTCCTGTGAATTTAATTATTTGGTTCCACCACTAGAATGCAAGTTGCATGAGGGCAGGGACATTGTGCATTGTGTTTGGTTTTATGTGTCAAGCACTTAGTGTGGTGCCTGGCACAGAAGAGGCACTCACATAGCTGGTGGGTGAATGAAGAGTGAATGAAGTGAATCCTAAGGTGATAAGTAGGAGTTTGCCTAATGAGGATGACAGGAAAAATGTTCCAGGCAGGTGAAATAGTGTGCATGAAGTCACAAAGTGAGCAAAAACATGGAGAGTGGGAGGAACTGAAATGCAATCAGGCTGGAAAGTGTGTGTATTTGGATGCCATGAAGGTGAGGCTGTGAAGGGAGCAGGGACCAAACCAAACAGGGTCTTGTAGCTATGGTAAGAGGTTTGAACTCGAGGCTCAGGAGCACTGGGAAGCCATTAAGGATTTTAATCAAAGAAAATATGTAATCAGAGTTTTTAATTTTGTTAATACACTAATAATTCAAATCCATTTTAGGGGAGAAAATGGAAACTAAATAAGCATCATCAGAAAACAAAATTACCTGTAATCTTGCCACTCAGATATGACTATCATTTGCCTGTAAATAACAAGCTACCTGTCTCAGTTATCTGTTGCTGTGTAACAAACCACCCCAAAACCTCGTAGCCTAAAACAACGATTTATTATTTTTCATGAGTCTCTCGGTTGATTGGGATCAGCTGGGTGGTTCCTCTTCTCTGTGTTATGTAGCTAAGGATACTCTGCAAGCTATACTTAGCTGAGGCTGGAATATCCAAGATGGCCTCTCATTCTCAGGAGCCTCTCTCCACATGGCTCTCGTCTTTTCAGTGATCCAGCCTGAGCTTCTCTGCGGTATGGTGGCTGGCTTCCAAGAGGGATAAAAGGGAGCTGCCAGTCCTCTTCAAGCCTAAGCTTGGACATGCACTGAACTTCTTCCACTGCACTTTAGTAGGCAGAGCCAGGCACAAGGCCAACTGAAATGCAAGGGGAACAGACTCCTGTTCTTGATGGGAAGAGCGGCCTGCGTGAACCAGAATGGGAAGGCTCATTAACTATTGGGAAACTATCTACCACACAATCTGATTTGCTAAATACAAAGAGAGTATGTTGTTGACCATTTCTGGTATAAATAATTAGAAAAACTGAGTTCAAAAGTGACAAATGAAAAAGACCTAATCTTTGTCCATATAAGAATCTGTTAAGTAGGTTATCTAAATAAGCTGACAATTTGCATATGTACAGGGGAAGGTGGAAGGCAGAGGGGACCATCCTATTTTAAATTTAATATTGAAATGAAAGGAATTGAAGGGAAAATTCAGATCCTAGACAAAGCAGATGGTTTGAATGTTGTTGAGGAGTACTCTGCAACCAACGCCTCTATATTTCACCTGAGTGTTAACTTGAGTGTGACAGGTGATTAAAAACGTTATTTGTCCAATCTCACTTTCTGAGGGTCAACTGATTGGAGACCAGGGACTAGGCAGAGTGGTAGTTCAGCATGCATACCACATCCCAGGAAATGACAAAATCAAAACCTGAAAAGCCAAATCTCCTGCCAAGTCAAGGAGCAAATATGAGACCAAAATGGTAGCCTTCTCTCACTCTCTGCTCTGAATGAGACAGGAAGCTGAAATCTCTATTTCATTCATCACAGTCATGGGAAAGCCACCTGGTTGAACGGCTCAAGGAGGGCATTACCAGGCTCCTGGACATGTCTGAGTCTCCTAATAATGCCTCAAGAGAACAGATAGTGCCTCTCCATTCCTCCCTCTGCCTCTTCTCCATTGCCACTGCCTTAGCTCAGTCCTTTGTCACCTCTTGGATTTTTGTACAACTCCTGACCAGCATCCCTCCTGCTCATCTCTACCTGCTTCAGTCCATCTTTCACACAGTTTCCAGAGTTACCTTGCTTAACATTTTCTAGCTCTAGGAAATGGGAAGGAAAAAAAGGCCAGAGAGAGGTGTAGTGTTCTGGTTTGGAAAAGACTTGTATGTCATGATACAGACTTTATCCTGATTGAGGTACATATTCAGCAATCTTTCAGAAGAGATATTTATTTGCATATTTTTAATGATATTCAGGCAGCAAGGGGATCAGGAGCAAGCCTGGAGGCTGAGAGATCACTAAGATTGTAGTAACCCTGCTGATAGAGTGCAGGTCTGGATCAAAAGTGGCAGAAAAGAGAAGACAGAGTAGAGCTGTAAAGCATAAATGAAATCTTACCAATGATAAATGGTGACCTCCAGTGAACAGGTGGCAGAAGACTAGGATATCACCTAAATTTCCTACTTGAGTAGATGGAATACATTTCTACCAAGATAGATTATACAGGAAGAGCAGGTTTGGGAGTAATCAGAAACCTCCAAGTAGGATGGCCAGTTGTGAAGGAACAGGTTGAGAGTAAAGAGCTCTAGACAAAATGTACTGAAAACCAGAAAGGGGAACAGATGAAGCCATGTGTGGTTATATTCGCGCCGAAAGAGAATCTAGTAAGAAAAGCAATAAAACCCTGGAGGAACTAAAGGTTTCAAAATTTGGAAAGCCACAGATAATATTTGTATCTCAGCAAGTCAGAATCTGAAAGTAGACCATATTGTCTACTATGTACCAAAATATGTAAGCAGAGACATGCCACTAGCAGTAGGAAAACTATCTCCAAGTGAGAAGAGGTATTACATGAAAACCACATTCAATGTATCTGATTCTCTAATCAACTAGAGAAAACAAAGGTCTATAAAATCAAACTAGATGGGAAACCTATGCCCAAAAAAACCCCACCACCACTGGCAAAACAAACCCAAGACTTGGAAAAAGAGGTCTAAAGAGCCAGAGGCTGGCAGGGTCCAGTCACAGCCACACCCCCCCCCCAAACCCCCTAAGTGCTTATTCACCAAGAAACCTGATTAGAATTTGGCTTGCCTTCAGAGATTGTACTAATCTGCCAACCTGAATATTCTGGTCTACTTGATACCTGCTGTCTTTCACTATAAATTAATAGACATTTTGTTTAATATGAGTCCATCTTAGAGAGAGGTCAATTCCCAAATGACAGATTCCCTTTCAGTATCTCCAAGGCTATGGGCCAAACTGTGATAGGAAATATTACCTAGAGGACTTCTGGTAACCAGATAGAGGGTTTATCCTGGAGGCAATCCAGCCTCACTTCAAGCCTTCCCATTGAAATAAAGCAAGCACTTTTTCTTTTACCAAAAAATTAAGATGTGATTGCAAACAAGGAGTACAATTCATTAATATTTTTTATTTTGAGTCGTAATCCATTATCACTTCAAAAAGATCCACTTCAGAAAACATCCAATGGATGTTGACTTACCACTAAAAAGTAAGTCATCAATGTTTGATTTATAATACAGAATACACAATAAATTATATTTACATGCAATTACTAAACTATCACACACAAGGTAAAAAAATACAGTATTGTTATGTACATTTTTTAAGATTTACATTTTCATGTACAGTTTAAAAAGTTTTAAAAATTCTCTGTACAAAATTTCATGTGTACAGAGTTTATAAGTCCCCTATTCTTATGGCTGTACCACCACAAAGATATGCTTAAAACTGTAACACTACACATAGTTTTTTGTTTTTTTTTCACTTCATATTCAATCTTGGCACCCATACACTAATACCATTATTTTTGAAATGTGAATTACAAAGGAAGTAAAATGTAATCATGCAGACTTTTTTAAATATATGACAATGAGATAAAATGTGCTACTAGATCAACATTTATCAATTCCATAGTTACCTAGTTCTGTTCAACTTCCTGTACTGCTTTCATACAGGTGCATGCAAAACTAGCAGATTATGGATTGTTTTAATAACATTGAAATAATACTTCAGTCTGACAATACGTAGGCATTAGGAATGCAATTACCTAACAACCATAGCCTGTTGATTATTTCTGCTCTGGCAGAAACATTACATACTAAAATTCACAGAAATGGCAACGTTATAATTCCCAAGTTTATAGAGTCTGCATCAGATAGTAAGTGATTATTTTAAAACAACAACAACAAAGAAGGTGTTTGACATTTAAGAGTATATTCTCTGTTCTGAGAATGGGGGGAGGGGGGTGGATTTAGGATAAACCACTAAAGGGTTATCCATTTTCCCTGCTAAGGAAGCACTGGCCCACTCCCAATCTGTTTAAATAAAGACACCTGAAGGCTTTATAAAAAGTTTTAAGACTAGCTATACTACTCATCTTTAAAAATTCTTGAAAAGTAACAAATTGAAGGTATCAACACCTTCCCTCCTCCTCCAAGTAGCTAAAAAACGAGAAAAATAAAGTGCCAATGTCTAAAGTATTGTTATTGTTCAAGAGGCACTAAACCCATTTGATGGCTTAGGATTAAATATGAAAATAGGCCAGATCTGATCTGAATAATAAATAGAAGGTAGGTATATTCCAGTCTATGCGATTCCTGCCTGGATGGGGGTTGGACCAGAAAACTACCTACTCCCCCATTTATTGCTTGAAACCTGTACACACACTTTAAATTCTGACACAGAACAATTATATTTCTAAGATGGAAAGCACAGTGTCTGTGCCACTTTGAAGTTGAAAAAGAAAGTGCACTCTTGATCACTTGAAGGAGAGCTACTGAGACTCTCTTCTCCACAACTCATATCTTCACAAGAGTCCTCACTAAAGGGGAAAAAAAGAGACAAAGAAGAGGATTCCATTATTTTAAATATACTTAAGTTTTACAGACAAAATAAAACTGCTAAACGAGTATCTCTAGTCTCAAGATTTTTATATTCAAAATTTAAGTTTTACAGAGAGAAAGTTTAACTTATAAGGACTTCCTAAAGTGAAGTCTAATGTAATCCCCTTAGAAAATACAGATTTTCTGAAGAGGTTTAAACAAATTACTATTTGCCAAACTATTATTCTTGTACCAACTAATAACTCCATCATCAATTAATTGTACAATTCTAAGTATTTTAAATCTAATAAATGAAGGCTAAGGACAACATATCTCCTATCGCATGGGTTTGATGTCTCTCTTGAATCAATAATTGCATCACTAACACTTTCAAATATCAAACCAAAAAACCAATAAGCTATGAAATGGAACTTCTGGTCCTTTATCCCTACATTATAAAACAATCTAATTTAACAAAATTAAATAATTCATTTTATAAACAAAAATTAACTCTGAAAAAAGACAATGGCACTTGACAAAACTGTAAAAATACCTACAGAATTCTGCTACATTTGTGGTGATAGTTCTTTTTTTTCCCCCCACTCATTTAACCCTCAGACTCTTCCCACGTACCATATTAGGAATTCCTACTAACACTGAAAAGCCCAGAATGCTGTTTCACTTTTTTTAAAAAACTAAATATTTCAAAGAACAAAGGAGATGGAAAACAACCAGTTTTTTAAAGGGGAAGAGTGAAACATCAGAGGAAAGACTAAATGCTATTTAATCTCACTAATAACGTGGAATCTAAAAATGAGAAAAACAGAACTCTTAGATTCACAGATGTAGAGAACAGATTGGTGGTTGCCAGAAAGAGGGGCGGGGTTGGTGAAAATTGTCAAAAGGTGCAAACTTCCAGTTATACACCTTGGGGATATAATGTAGAACATGGTGTTTTGGTTTTTTTTTTTTTTTTTCTTAGTAAGAAAAAGGGGAGCCCTGGCAGGTGTGCTCAGTTGGTTGGGCATTATCCCATGCACTGAAAGGTTGCTGGTTCGATTCCCAGTCAGGGCACATGCCTGAGTTGTGGGTTTGATCCCTGGTAGGGGACATGCAGGAGGTAGCCAACTGATGTTCCAATCTCTTCTCCCTTTCTCTCTCTAAAAATAAACTATTAAAAAAAAAAAAAGAAAAGGGGGGAGGGAGGCACACTTTTAAAGTATTACCTATTTTAATAATTAACTACTTCTGGCTAATTTTCTCACCTGAAGAAATGATGCTATTAGAGTAGAGACTTTCCCTGGTGCCTTATAACATTCCCAGGTCTCATTCTGAGGATACAGTCAGGAAGTCTAATTAGTTGAGGAATCTGCTTACCTTTCACTTTCATCAAAACAACCTCCCTCTGGTATTGTTGGCAGCTCAGGGACACTATAGTAGCTATTGTGGAGGTTCTGGGCTGTGCGCCTTGAAACAATCCAAACCAATTTCTTTAGATCTGGTTTGCAACATTCAGGAGAAGAATACTCAGCTAGGCATTTAGAAACTAACTCTCTCCAGTAAATGAATTCAGTGTCATTAACCTGAAAAAAAAATTTTTTTTTAATCAAGAAGTTAAAATAGTAGTTCCCAAACCTTGCTGCACCTTGGAATCACCCAGCACTCCTTTAAAAAATACTGATGCCTGGCTCCCACCCCAGATATTCTTATTTAATCAGTATAGGATATGATCTAGGAATAAAGACTTTTTTAAAGCTCCCCAGCTGATACTAGTGTGCAGTCAAAATTTGGTAACCACTGGTTTAAGAGAGGAGCACCATAGGTACAGATAATTTACATAGGATTCAATACATAGAAAGTTTTGCCTATTAAGAAAACACTGACCTAAAAACACTGGTCTGTTAATAAATCTATTATCAAGTATATTCTTTAAGAGTCCCAATGCAAAGGAATTTAGTAATTTAGGTTTCTGTAACAAAGCATTGTTTGATTGCTAAAAATAAGCATTTACATTAAGATACCAGATATATGCTAATTGAGAAGTTAGTAGTATGACAGAAGAGGAATTTCCCCAAAAGCTCGTCATTCCTCCACCACCAGGGAGTGCCCCAGTTTATTTCAAGAAATCAAT
Organism: Tadarida brasiliensis; assembly: GCA_030848825.1. Lineage (NCBI taxonomy): Eukaryota > Metazoa > Chordata > Mammalia > Chiroptera > Molossidae > Tadarida > Tadarida brasiliensis. The sequence continues at coordinate 54,318,090 of CM061257.1, read as the reverse complement.
TTTCACTGGAGATGTTTCCAGATCATTATAAAGAGGTTTACATTAACACTATATTTATTTTTTTTATCCTCACCCGAGGACATTTTTTTCCACTTTTTGTCCAGATAGAGTGGGAGGGAGAGAGAGGAAGAGAGAGAGAGAGAGAGAGAAACATTGACGTGAAAGGGACACATCGAGTGGCTGCCTCCCGCACGACCCACCAGGGGCCGGGGATAAACTGCAACCGAAGTACATGCCCTTAGGGGGAACCGAACCCGTGTCTCTCTGGACCGCAGGCTGACGCTCTGACCGCTGAGCCAAACCGGCCAGGGCTACATTAACACTAATACACTCATGACTAAAACACAAGCTAAAAGTTACCTGTTAAAAACAAAATACTTCAGAAATACTTTTAGCACAAACAGAAGACAATTCTAAATCATCTTGGCCTCCATTTCTACCTAATCCAACTACATCTTTAACCCCCTTACATTCTGGCTTCTACCACTCCCTGCTCATTCTACTGACGTCACCTCCTAAGTATCCAATGACCTCCTTCAATTCCCATTATACTGGGCCTCTCATCAAAATTCAATACTCTTGACTATCTTCTTCTTGAAAACCACTTCCCAACCTGATAGTGCTCTTACTTGTCTAATGTACCTTCCTTTACTTGGCTCCTAATGGTGAAACTGCCAACACTGAAAACCTAGAATTTCAACCAACCTCTAAGCAAAAGACTCCAAGTTTCTTATGGTTTCAACTACTATTTCTTCCCCATGAGGAATTTCAAATCTTGATCTCCACTATGATTTATCTTGAGTTTTTATTCCAGACTGCTAAATATCTACTAGGTATCCACCACCTGGAAGGTAAAAATCATACTTCTTTGATTACAAATTAACTTCTTTCAAACTTCCTTCAGTGGCATCAACATTCTCTCCATCATTAGGTCCAAATCTTGATCATTTGTGGCTCCTTGCCTCATTTCCATGCTTGGCTTCCAAACCCATTATTTGAGTTAGATATTCATATATTCTCACATCTGCTTGTGACTATCACCTAGACATTCTATCTACAGGCCTACCCTAAAATAACTCCCTCTTCTAGTCCAACAGCTCCCTGGCCCTAAGCCTTTGCTGCCCAAACTTTCACTGTCTAAGATTCTTTTGGTCCACAGCTTCCCAGTCATAGTGCCTCTCATGGTCTCCCTTGCTCCTCTGCTAACAAAACCCCAAAGTACTCCCTACACTCAGTATTATCTGGCACTGAGACAAATAATAATAAGTGACAGAACATACCACTACATGTTACATTCCATACATCTCCAACTAGTCTATTAGTTTAAGAAAAAGGACTGTGCCTTTAGCTGTTTTACACCTCTTTATGACTGCCAAAAACTTATGGGGCTGGCCTAAGAGGTTTATAAAGAAAAACATAGCTGATGTTATTTTGGTAATGTTATTAATGGGATGATTCAGCCATAAAGATGTAATAGGATGCCATTAGTATATTTAGTAAGTCTACTTCATATACATATTTTAGACAGACCACTGTATTACCAATTTGCAAGAATACTACAGAAGGGACATCTGAAAACAGAAAGAAGCTAGGGTAAGGAATGGGTTCCCTTCCAGCTTAATAATGTCTACGTCAAAGCTGCATTTTGAGAACTTCAACAATTGAGATATTAAAATAATGAGTATAAAAGTTAAGAGCCCCCAAAGCATTACTTAATGTTTAAGTCATCACAGGCAAAAAAAATAAAATAAAATATTAGGAAGAAAACTTGCTTTAAAGAATAAGAACTGAAAATATTTACCTTGGAATGTTTTTTAACAAGCAGAAGAATTTCCAATAATTCAATGGATTTCAAAGTTTCTATTTCCAAATTGAGAAGGCACAAAGCTAATACAGATGGCTACAAGAAAAAAAAAAAGTGTTAAGAAAAATAAATTATTTTTTTAATTCAAAATAGAAACTGTGAATCATATGTAAGCAAGAAACTGACTTACTTTTGCTTTTGAAAAGGTAAGTCGGCAGTTGCAAGCTTTCAGCTGAGCTTCTAATTTATCAAGGCTCAGTATTTCTTTCCTAAGCAATGAAAAGAAAGAACAAAATATTTATTTAGTAAACTTCCAGAGATTTAAACAATTTTTAGGACTTGCCATTACAAGTTGAAAGTTTGGAGAAGGTAAAAATATAAATTTCATTGACATTCTAATTCTTTACTGGTTGGCTATAACAATGCTAAAGTACAAAATTTTTATTTTTAATTCCACTGACCTTTCTGAAGTATGACAAAGTACAATAGTATGGTATAAGTGCAAAAAGTTTAAGGCAGTAGTAGCTTCCAATTCATAGTGCAATTTTTCTGAAATTATTTTTTCCATCCGTTTTATGTCAGAGGCAGTACATTTGCATTGACTAATCCGGATTACATCATGAGTGGATGGAATATTGCATTCTTCTTCAGCTATTCTAGCAGCCAGCAAAAAACAACAGACTCCAATGCAAGATAAATGTTTAGGTTTCACCTGGAAAAAAACAAAACAAAAGCCTTCTAACAATTGTTACTTGATTTAGCAAAGCAGACACTTAAAAGAATATTGTAATAATGCCCCTATTTTTAAGAAAGAACACAAACAAGCTGCTTCCCTGAACTTACCCTTACCCACAATTATATTTAATCATTTTCACAATTTAAACTATCTTAACCTTTCTTTAAAAAAAAGCGTTTTGAGCCCTGGCCCGTTTGGCTCAGCGGTTAGAGCATCGGCCTGCGGACCAATGAGTCTGGGGTCGATTCCAGTCAAGGGCATGTACCTCGGTTGCAGTTGATCCCTGACCAGGGGGTCATGCGGGAGGCAACCAGTTGATGTGTCCCTCTCACATCGATGTTTCTCTCTCTCTCCCTATTTCTCTCTCTCCCTTCCTTCCACTCTGTCTGAAGATAAATGGAAAATGTCCTCAGGTGAGAATTTTAAAAAACTGAAATTAAAAAAAAAAAAAAAAAAAAGCATTTTGAGCATTTAAATTACTTAATTTAAATGCAGGTAAAAATTTAAATACAAGTTCAAAAGCCAGGTTTCTAACACTTTATCCTTTGTATTTTAAACTCATGAAATTCATAATAGTACAAAATCTCCCCCAAAATAACCAAGTTTTCAACTCCTAGAAAATATACTACTTCTTTGGATATAAAAGAAATACATCTACTTACCTTTTAATCTTATCTATTTATATCTAAGAATCATCCCATATTTCAGTGCAACTTTGCCTGAGAGAAATATTGCATCAGTTGTGCAGAGTGAAGCATATGTAAAAGCTGCCACGGGCAGATGGCTGCCCTTTTCTTTTCAGTGCCCTGAAAATTGACCCAGCAGCTGACAGCACTCCTATTAGCAGAAGATTCACCACATTTTTCTAACAGTTGCTGGTAATTGTTAATAAGACTGTGGCTCCTGCTTTGAAACGATTTATAAGCTAGGCAGTTGGTCACCTTTAACAGACTGCTATAATTCCAATTGTGTTTCAGTATTAAAAACATCTAGGCTCCAACAAAAACATTTTGGGAGATGAAAACTTTACATTAAAGACTGTATACATATATAGAGAATATCTAAAACACAGTAGTCTTCATTTTATGATATCTTTAAAGGGAAGATATATAGAGGTACAGCAAAACCTAATTTAAAATAAAATACACTTAATTTTGTAGTCTCTTAATCTGACACTAAAGATCATAGTTCCAATTATTAAAAGTGTTTATGTACAGTGACATAACCACATTCATTTGCCAAATATTTACCGAACCCTTCTATAATAGCTATTTGTATTAGGCACTGGGTATAGAAAAATAAAGATGTATTTATAAAAAGTGATTAAATACCTTCATAAGAGCCAAAAATCTGTCCAGAATATTGACAGCCAGGACAAAAGTTTCAGTGCAAGACCCAAAAAAGTTGGTTAAACTCCTTAAGTCTTCTACTTTGGCATTTCTCAACCTTGGACACAAAGTATTATCATTCTGCAACAAAAAACAAGAGCCAAAGTTATGATTTTCTTAGAACTAAATGGATAATACACACAGATTCAAATAAGGTAATTTTTTCCCATAACCTTTGAGAATATGGGGGAAAGAGTAATATCATTTAGATAAAGTGCTACATGCCCGGATGGTGTGGCTCAGTGGTTGATCATCGACCCATGCACCAATAGGTCACCGGTTTGATTCCTGGTCAGGGCACATGCCCAAGTTGTTGGCCAAATCCCCAGTGGGGAGCATGCAGGAGGTGGCTACTCAATGTTCTCTCTCATCGATGTCTCTCTCTTTCCCTCTCCCTTCCTCTCTAAAATCAATAAAGAAAAAATAAAATTTTGTAAATAAATAAACTGCTACACTTCAGACAAAAAATGGAAATATCATTGCTTTTTAAAAATGTACATCATAAAAGAGCTTCAGCAATTCAATATAAAAGTGAACTGTTATAGCAAATACAACTCAATTCCCTAAAACGGACATAGAGGATTACTTGCTTGTTTTACAGGGGATTTTTTGTTTACTAATCATTTAAGAACCTACAATAAACAAGTATTTCATAGGCAAAGGGTATTTCCACAATGAACTGTTCAATTCCCAGGAAGTCCCCCACCCAGAAGCTGCAGGCTGGAGTGCCACATTTGAAGAAACACTTCTCTAGACTTAGGATCACTTCCATTCTTGTTAAGAAACAAAAGTTTGACCCAGTATAAGATTTATCTTAGTACTCCAGGAAACCCAATATTGGTCTTAAGAAACTTAGCAGCCTTTAGTCTTGATTCAACTCCAAAAAAAAAAAAAAAGTTATCCTCTCCACGCCCTATCAGCTGTTTGAGCAAGTTAACTTCTCTGTGGACTTACCTCCGAGGTAGCCTCGATCAAGCTCAGCCCTTTTTCTCGAGGTTGGAATCTCTGTTCCTGTTCTAGGTAGAGGTTCAACAATCCGAAGAGCTGGACCCCTTCACGACCTGCCAAGTACTCTGCCCCCAAATCCTTCATCTGCAGCAAAGACACCACACAGTTACCGTGTATCCTTGGGAAGGTGAGAATAGGGGGGAGGGGGAAAGGGCAGAAAATACCTCCAGCGTGGGGCGCCCCAGCAAACCGGCGAAGAGCAGATGAGGGGCTCAGTCACGTCCCCAGTGCGATCCTACAACCCCACCAGGGAGGTGTGGCACGGGGGAGGAGCCGTGGTTACGTCCGCAGGCCAGCTCTGGGTCAGACTGGCCAGCACCGGCTACCCGGCCGTTTCACTAACAAGAAAATTGTCCCAGGACGACGGTGTCCGCCCCACCTGAAGCCGTGAGGAGAGGGGCTTCTGCCTCGTGGAACGCACGGGGGGCAGCTACTGCAGCGGGTTCTGGGGCCAGCTTTGTACAATGGGGGGAAGGGAGAGAAAGTCTCGCGACTGAACAAAGAAGCGAAGGGAGGAGACTCCGCAGCCCCGCCCTCCCGGGAGCCCAGCTGCAGAAGCCCCTCTCGTGGCGTCCAGCCCCGAGCCTTCCCCATCCGCTTCGGCAGCGCCTACTCCGGATGTACCCGAGCGGCAAAGACCCAGGTCCGAGAGAGCGGCGGGGTGGCGAGGCCCACCCAGTGGGAGAAAGAAGTCCAGCCTGCCCCGTGTCCCGACAACACCCGTCCAACCACTGATGCCCCGGTTCCGCAACACTGCGGAGCCCCGGGCTGTCAACTCAAGAAGCACCACTCCATCGAACCCCGGTGACAAAATGGGGGAAGGGGACACCCAGAATTGTCTAGAGCCTCCTCGACTCTCCATCCATCCCACCAGCATCTCCCCAAATCCGGCGCACACTGCCCCGAAGCTGGAGCTGAGGGCTGGCACTCCGATGCACCCCGCCCCCGCCCCCGCCCCGACCGCGAACAAAGAAAGCGGGTAGGACCACTCACCGTGCCGGAGACGCGCCTGCACCCGGCCGTGGGGTCGCGGTCCGGAGGGAAGCAGGTGCGGCGGGGGCGTCCGGGCCAGTCTCCCAGGACCCGCCGCCTTAGCGATGCCCCCGGACCGGCATCCGACCCGTTCCTCACCCAATGCCACCGCCGCCACGGCCTTACAGCCCCGGCTTCATTCCGCTCCCCGTGCGCCCACCTTCCTGGGGCGCAGCACCGGCCCCCCCAGCCCCTCCAGCCCGGCCCCTCTACGGGCACTGCCGCCGCGGCCAAAGCCGAGGCCCAACCAAGCCCCTTGTTTTTGTTTTGAGCTTTCGACACCCCCAAGTGGGCGGGGCACGTGACTCCCCGCGGAGGGATTCTTGGCTGCTCAACACACTGAAAAAGAGTCCCGTCCTCAGCCGCTGTCCCCAGCCGCTCTGGGGGCCTCTGGGGGCCTCTGGGGCTCGCCTTTGCTTTAACGAGCCACTCCCTCTTGGTCCCTAGGCGGAGGGTGGAATCTAGGCGGCGCCTTTATTCTGCGGTAGATCCGGAGGGGGAAGAAAGGGAGAGATAGGGTTGAGGAGCGGAAGGAGATAGTTCCTGTTCGCTTTGCACCTTTTAAAGGTCCCTGATTTGTTTTGTTTCCTCTGTTTTGAAAAATCCGCCCAAAGTAGCCGGGTCTGTGATTGGATACGGGCAGAACGCTGAGGGCCTGGTTCACTCTCGAATCTAGATTGGCTGACTGATTAGTCTTCGAGCCCTCTGATTGGCTCTCGCCGTATTCTGCGCCTCTATCTTCCTTGGGGCCCTAGCAACTCTGGAGTCAGAAATGCGCATGCCCGGCGGAGGTGGGGGCTGCTTTGGAGGAATTCATGGACCGGTGCCGGGTCTGTTCCTTCCACCCGCCACCTCCTCCCGTCCCCGGGGAATGCCACGCTGGGCTCACCAGAGCAGCTAGATAACCGAGGGAGAGCTCTCCGTGGCTCTTCTTTATTTTGTCGTGCGGGTTCATTTTGCGACAGCCAATCAAGTTGTTATAAAATTTTCAGGATGCTCACTGAAATATTTACAAGTAAAATACTATCCCTTTGGTATTTGCTTTAACGTTTTTCCGCCCAAGGGAAAAAATGGAGAGGATAGATGAAACAAGATTACACCAAGTTAAGAGTTGTTAAAGGTGGGTGATAGGTACAAGAGGGTTTCTACTTGTGTGTACTTTGATTTTTTCGTAATAAATGTCCAGTGAAGGGGCTTTAAAAAAAAATTATCGGTGCACATTGACGAGGGCACATCATAATTAAATAGTGTACCCCCAGAGGGTGTAATTGTGCTGCTGTTTTAATTAAGACTCCGGGAGGTTCTTGGTCACCCATAAATTATCACTTATTGTCCTTTATAATTAGTGCTATTATTAAAAGGTGACACCTCTCTTGAGGTGGGGCAGAAAGCAAAGCAAAGGATGCCTTAGGCCGGAGAAATTTTCACACGAAATATTTTGGGGGATGTGAGAGACTCCCCTTCAACATTTATAGTTAACTTTCTTTACTTTCTCCCTCTTCAGTTCCCCACCGCCTCGGCCAAATGCACAAAGCAGTAGATAGCACATTCTGAGTTCTAATCTAAATACTCAGAAAGCCCCTAGGAACAGGTTTCTCTTTTCTGCTCTTCTGCATGTTTTCTGTGAATTGTTTTATCACTTCTAAAATATGAGAAGCCACATACCTTAGTTTTAGCAGCAGCTTTTGCTTCTTTCCAAAGCAGCAAAGGAATTTTAGAACTAGATACTTTGCCTATTAGCTGGAACTAGACACAGGCATCTGGAGCTCAGAGCAACTGGGGGAAGGGGAGCTTAAAGAGCTAATCCTCTTCAGAGAGGTGTGGCCTTGTTCAGGGTTTGGGAAAATAAAATTACATTAACAGACTACTTTTAAGTGATTTACAGCTTGCTTAATTTTGTTCAATGCTTGTTTGGCCATTTAAACATTATTAAAACTCTTATTTGACATAAACCTCTCGCTGGAAATCTAAGCTGAAAAACATAAATGAGGGCCTGCAACTAACATCGAAAATAGAGCTATGATTAGAATTACATAGACGATGGCTCATTGTGCAGTGCATAAAGAGGCTCAGTGGACAGAGTCCAAACAGGGACGAAAGCAGCTGAATGGAAAACATGCACCTTGAGAGAAAGTGTGTGTGACCAAAACATGAAGGAGGTTGGGGACTTTTTTTCAAGTAGGAGGGCAAAGATAGAAAAGGAACATGAGGTGTAAAATAAGTGATGTGAAAGAAGAAACGTAAAATTACGTGGTAGAAAATTTCTAAAATAATAGAGAACATATAAGGCAAAAGAAAGAGATGAAGAAATTGTCCTTTGCTTGGTTCACTAACTTACAAAATTATACAAAATGTATTCATATATTTCATAGCTACTATTTTATATATCTTATAACAGGCAGCTTCTGGAATGATGAGCAGTTTTGCAAATGGTGTTGAATTTCCTACTCCTGGCAGACCCTGTTCAGTATAGAAAAGACTAATCAAATTGACCAACATGGAGCCTTTTATCCACTTTTGTCCGTTTATCTTTTTAAGATAAAGAAAAGCAATCATTAAAAAAATATTGGTCCAGTAGTTGCATCACCCTTTTTTATTTTTCAAAATAGCTTTTTTTTTAAAAAAAAAAACAAAAACTGATCATATTCTGGGGTAGAAAATGATGCCAGTTTTCTCATTTTACTCTGCTGATTTTTTAGTTGTTAAAAATAAATACCTTTTATTTTTAACTTTTAGAATTTTTAAATTTTTTATGACAGTCTTTCTCCAGGCTCTATTTGTCTGTCCTTATCACTTTTGCTTACTTTGCTTAAGCTCTAGGTATTATTTATTAAATAAACATTCTCCCTTAGGCTAATCAGCCTTTACCTGTGAGCTACCTGTCTCCCCTAAGCTTTCTTGAGGGCAGCTTGCCTGCATCATGCACACTCACAAAATAGGGGATCAGAAACTTGGCAGTCCCCAGAAAGGACTCTGAGGGGGTTTGTTTCATTATAAGATATTTGGTCTTCTACAGCACAGCGGTAGGGGTGCAGCAGTATTGGGTGATACTCTGCCCCCAAGAACTCCATGAAGGCCTGACCTGTTGTCCTCAGTGACATCTGAGACTATGAAACTAGAAGGTGGAGGCACAGAGCAGGAAACAAGCAGCAGCACACCCACAGAGAAAACAAGGCCTTCTTTCAGTGAATTCTTGACTCTGAGGAGTGTCCTTCAAATCTACTTACACTCCTGCTTCTACCCTGAAAAGAAAATAAGGCATTCCCAAGAGGCTGCTACAGTACTTCCCTAAATGCTTTACTATACTCGAGCTTAAACTTTATAAGGCATCAAAACTCCCTCACAACTTTCCAGAGATCATCTTTCTCCTCACAGGTAATAGTTTTAGACAATAAATCCTAGCTTTTCATTCAACAGATATTTAATGAATACATATTTAATGTGTTTAAAATATTTAATGTTGGGCATGGTACTAAGCCTCAGGGATACAAAATTAGATAAATAAAACACAGTTTCACAATATACCCTGGTACATCTGAGGTGCAGGGCAGAAGCTCTAGCCTAGGGATCAGAATGCCTGAAGTTGAGTTCCAGCTTTCCAACTCACTGGAGATAGTACCTTGAATACCTTGAATCATTTTAATTGCCTTGAGTCTCAGCTTTCTAATCTGAAAAAGCAAGCAAACAAACAAAGTGGGAGGGGATTCCAGGAGGTAGTTGTTTCTACTTCACATGTAAAGATTAAAGTCAAACATTTGTGAAAGCACTTTCTCTTATATACACCTAGACTCTTAGGACTTTCACAGAGCTGTGACTTCAAGAAGGGAAATAAGGGATCATCCCTGACCTCTCAAAGGAATCTAGTACAAAGCAGCCCACAAAGGAAAGAACCTCTGGATCAAGACTGGTAAAGCTGACCCGAGCCACCCCCTCCCCCTTCCCTTCTACTATTTCTGGCTCCCTGCCTAGGTTGTTTTGTGTCTGTAAGGGTGGTTTGCCGCTCCAAACTTCCTGCTTAGATTGACATTGGTAACAGAACCTGCACAGGAGACAAAAATATGCTTGTCAGAGGGAGAGGAGCAGGAAAGGCATAACCTAACCCAGGGTGCCATCTTGAAGTGATTCAGATTTTTCAACCAAAAACTCATTTTTTAAATCTGAACTTGAAAGAATGAGACAATTTACATGCAAAATTAATCCCTTTCTTCAAAAACCAGTGAACATCTAATATATTCTCCTGACTTTCTCCTGGACAAGACCTCAAATCTGAAATTAGCAAATCCAACATTTTACAATCTATTTACCATATATATATGTATATATAATTATATATATACATATATACACATATACATATATATATATATATATATATTTGCTGTTGTTGTTAATGATGGAACATCCTGTATCTTTCCCAGGAGTGCTTATTTATCTATGCAAGGGTTTGTGATATTCACAAGACAGTTAATTCCCACATATGGATGTGCTTGGCTTTGGAATTGTGGGAATTATCCACACAGTAGAGCCAAAAGAATGACCACAGCAAAAGTTTTTCCAGACAGCAAGGTTAGCCCCTCCCAGTTCTACTAGCCTTGCAAGTAAGTTAGATTTATGCAGACTTTCTCTGAAACCTGAGAACACAAAGCTCATTGGACCCTGTGGCCCAATTCATTACTTCAATATCCAGAACTCTTTCTGTTACGCTAAAAGCCAACTGAAATAATAGAATAGCTCTGAAATGGTGTGGAAAGGCTGGCAAAGGAGAGTGCAACTGGGATCATGGCGATTTCTGAAAACAGCTGATTATCTCAAAATGGTGGGTCTGTGCCAACGCAAATATATTTTAAGTGTCCCAGACTGTGACATTTTACATTATTATTTACATAACACATTCTTCTTTTATGATGTGTTCCAAGAACCATAACCTAAGTCTGATATTTCCTGTCTTTTGTTGACATCGCAGTGGTATGGGAAGTTGACACTGTCAGCAGAGTCACTTAGGACACATCTGTTACATATATCATCTTATTCCTAAAGGAAGTTTTTATTTTCTGTGAAAGTAATTATCTCTTATTTTGATCTTAAGTGAAAAGGCAATTGACATTTAAAGTGATATGAATAAGTAATATAAGCTTAAATTTTGCTTTTGTTAACATTTTTATTTTGACTTGGGGTTGTGAACACACAATGCAGTGTACAGATGATGTGTTGTGGAATTATGTACCTGAAACCTGCATAATTTTGTTAACAAGTGTCACCCCAATAAATTCCATAAAAAGAAAAAAGAAACATTTTTAAGTGTCTTCAAAATGAAGTGTTTTTTAACTTCTGAAAAGAAAGATTGCTTTATTTCAAAGATCCTCAGGTCTCTTTTATTATATATATTATTATGTTTTTCAATCACATTCTGAATAAGAAATTGTGGCTACATGAAGGAGCAAAACCAGATTTGGGGGAGGGGGATGAGGGTAATTGAAGTTTTAATTTTGGAGCGGTTCTGGTTCTATCTTGGAAAAAGAGTAGAATTTACAAATACAAAATTAGATATGAAAGTGAATATTTATTTTAAATGAGACAAATCCAGAAAAATTGTAATTCTTAACAGTTGACTTATACTCAATGTTCCAGTTATCTATTGTTGTGCAATGAATCACCCAAAACCTAGTGGCTTAAAACAACAATAATTTATTATCATCACTCACAGTTCTGGGGTTGACTGAGCTCAGCTAGGCAATCCTTGCTCAGGGACTTTCATGAAGTTACATTCAGGGTGGCCGGGGCTGCAGTCATCTTGTGGCCAACTTACGTGTCTGGAGTTGATGCTGACCGTGGGCTGGGACCTCTGCTGAGGCTGATGGCCAGAACGCCTACATATGTGGTCTGTCCATGTGATCTTTCCACTTCCTCATGGCATGGTGACAAGGCTCAAAGAAAACCAGGTGACCACTGTATCTCCTTTCATGAACCAGCTTTGGCAGTCACATAGCTTCTATACTAATTTCATATTGTTATTATAACATGACACATTTAATGGCTTAAAACAAAACAGATTTACTATCTTATAGTTCTAAGGGACAGAAGTTTGAAATGGGTCTCACTGCGCTAAAAGCAAGGTGTCAGCCCTGGCCGGTTTGGCTCAGCGGTTAGAGCATCGGCCTGCGGTCCAGAGAGACCCGGGTTCGGTTCCCGCTAAGGGCATGTACCTCGGTTGCAGTTTGTCCCCGGCCCTGGTTGGGTTGTGCAGGAGGCAGCCACTCGATGTGTCCCTTTCACGTCGATGTTTCTCTCTCTCTCTGTCTTCCTCTCTCTCCCTCCTACTCTATCTGAACAAAAAAATGAAAAAATGTCCTCAGGTGAGGATAAAAAAAAAAAAATAAAAAAAAAATAAATAAATAAAAGCAAGGTGTCAGCAGGGCTGCATTCCATTTTGAAGTTCTATGGAAGGTACATTTGCTTGCCTTTCCAGTTTCTAGAGTCCACCACATTCCTTGGTTCATGGCTCCTTCCTTCATCTTCAAATCCAGCATCATAGCATTTTCAAACCTTTCTCAATTAGGACTCTTCTGCCTTCCTTTCCCACTTATAAAGATACTTGTGATTGCCCTGGCTGGTGTGTCTCAGTGGATAGAGCATCTGCCTTTGCACTCAAGGGCCGAGGGTTTGATTCCCAGTCAAAGGCATGTACCTGATTTGCAGGTTTGATCCCCCACCCCAACCAGTGCAGGAGGCAACCAATGGATACGTCTCTCTCACATCGATGTCTCTCTCACATCGATGTTTCTCTCTCTCTCCCCGCCCACACACCCTACCTCCCTTACACTCTCTAAAAAATCAATGGAAAAAAATACCTTTGGGTGAGGATTAACAAAACATTTATAACTCTTTATTAATATGTTTTAGGATTGATGTCTGATTTGAAAAAACCCTTTATCAAGTTTTCTTTTCTTGTATTAGCTGTAAAAATTCAGGGCATCAGTGAAAACTGGCTGTACTCAGTAGGTAACTAGTTGTCTGTTTCTTTTATTGCAGAAGCATATTTTGAGTTCTATGTTATCTTTGTCAATGTCAGTATTTTGTAAGAAATATCTACTTTTCCCCAAATAATATGATTCCCTTCTCTTCACTAACTAGAGTATCAAACAATCTAAGAGCCTATCTATTAGTTCTACTAGAAATTTCTCTCTTCTTTTAAGGAAATTCTGCTTTTGGAATGATCCTGGGGGGAAAAATCTGTTACAATCTGTTTCTTGATGTCCAAACACATTCCATTGATTTCATCATGTATTTTTTTAAAAAAATTTTTTCTTTATTGATTTTAGAGAGAGAAGAAGGGAGAGGGAGAGATAGAAACATCGATGAAGAGAACATCAATCGCCCACCTCCTGCATGCCCCCCACTGGGGATTTGGCCCACAACCTAGGCATGTGCCCTGACCAGGAATCAAACCAGCGACCTCTTGGTGCATGGGTTGATGCTCAGCCACTGAGCCACACCAGCCGGGCTTCATCATGTATTTTTATCAGAATTGTCTTAGTTCTTTAATAAAAGTACATATAAATGACCAAAAAATGCACCTTTCTATTACATCCAAATTAGGAATCTCTAATTTCTCAATTGTTTTATTAAAACATCCCAAAATGTGTTTCCACATTTCAGTTAAAATTGTATGTCCCCAACTCAGCTTCCTCTTGGCCAGATCCCCAAAATACTGGCTGACACTCAAGCAACTCCAAACACAAAGGAAGATGGTACAGTGGAATTTGACATGGAGAGAGATTGCAGCCTCAACTTTTGCAAAACTCAAAAACAAACAAACAAACAAAAAAAACGTATATGTGAACACTGCCAGGTCTCATCCTGAGAATTTGGAAAGAGCCTATGCAAGTGAGGGGCCCTGAAACAGAATTTTATTAGCTTCACAATAAATCCATACTTATCAAGCAATAATTAACTGTCAAGTACTGTGCTAAGTGATTTATATATATTGACATAATCTTAATGCCCATAACACACACAAGTGGTAAGTACTATTGCACTGATGCAGAGAGTTTAAGTAACTTGATCTTCTACAGGCAGATAATGGTGGAATCAGCATTCAATCTCAGACAGTCTGATTCTAGGACCCACACTCTCAACCAGTGTGATGATTCTAGTATTCAGGAAGAAGAAAAATAAAACTCCAAAGTGGACATAAGCTTGATCCATTTGGTTATACCTTCTATTAAATTCACACAGAAAGGTGTATCAGTAGTTTAGGTTAGCCTAAACCATGGCAATTCAGATTTGTATTTTTATTAGGAAATTTCATCCATAAATTATTCACCTGCATTACTCTGTGTGTTTTGTTTTTCTTCAATAGCAAGTGACTATACTTTTCAAGAAATTGGATTTTTCTCTATCAAACTAATCTAAAAAGAAATTGCCCAGCCGTGGCCAGCTTGGCTCAGCGGTTAGAGCCCCGAGGACCAATGGGTCATGGGTTCGATTCCGGTCAAGGGCACGTACCTCGGTTGTGGTTCATCCCCGGCCCTGGTCAGGGTCATGCGGGAGGCGACCAGTTGATGTGTCTCTTTCACATCGATGTTTCTCTCTCCTCTCCCTCCTTCCCACTCTATCTGAAGATAAATGGGGGGTGGGGGGGGAATATACTTGGGTGAGGATTAAAAAAGAAAGAAAGAAATTGCCTAGCTAGAGACCAGGTCTACCAGGATTAACTGCCTTTGCCCTGAAGTTTTGGATTAACATGTTTCTAACAAAGCAGGCCAATTATTTCAGCACAGTCCCACCACTCAAATCTTAGGAAGGCAGTAGCGGAAAAAAAGAGAGGTTCTTTCTTTCCTGTCTTTCTTTAGATATCTCAGAGAGAGCTCTTGAAGACTTTTGAAACATCATGTGAGTATACCATACCAGTATTTTGCAGATATTTAGGGTGTCTGAGGGACATTGCTGCTGTGTTCCTATTGGCCTTGATAAGGGCTATTTTGCAGACATTTGAGCTGTTTTCCATGTTATTACACAGAAACATTTCTTGTCTTTATTACAGAAGATTGTAATCAGCGAATACTCTGATTGCCCCACTATGACTTGTTCTGCCCTCCTTTTTGCAGAACCTGCATACAGTCATGCGAAGTGGAAGCCAAGGCCCTCCAATCACTCACTGCTAAAAATAGCAGGTTTGTGCTTCATAGCCTGGGCCTGAAAAAGGAGGGTAGAGATGGGGAGGAGTAAAACAAATGGGATATGTGGAAGATACTTCTCTTGGCATGTACCTGGAAGTTACCAATTTATTGTGCTTATTGTGGTGTGCAATGTTTTTCAGTTTTTATGATAGACAGGATATCATCTCTAGATCTTATATTTAAACATTGTAGAAAAATATTGAATCACTCTGCATGAAGATTAGCTTCCAAGAATAATCAGGTTTCCATAGCCTGATTTTATAAACACAGCCCTTATTGCATTTTGAAATCTTTGCTGCTTCTTTTATTCCATTTAATAAACATAGACTCGGCAGCTACTTGAGGCACAGTGGTGGAAATAGGAGATACATGGTAACTATGGTAAGACCCTGCCCACAGGGAGCTCAGAGCCTAGTAGGGAAGAGATGAGTCAACAAATAGTAACACTACTATGTGGTCTGTGCAACCCTAGGAGTGTGTACAAAGTCAACAGCAAGATAGGGAGAGAAACATTATCTCAGGAGGAGGGGAAGAGAGATTAGGGAAGTCTGTATAGAGGCAATTCTTGATTGCTTCTAAAAAAGTTGCTTCTGCTATGTCTTTTCCCTTCAATTCAGAATGTTATATTCATTTTTTTTTTTTATCCTTACCCGAGGACATGTTTGCATTTATCTTCAGATAGAGCGGGAGGGAGAGAGGGAAGAAGAGAGAGAGAGAAACATTGATGTGAGAGGGACACATCGACTGGTTGCCCCCGACACAACCCCAATCGGGGCCGGGGACAAACTGCAACTGAGGTATGTGCCCTTAGCGGGAACTGAACCTGGGACTCTCTGGTCCGTGGCCAATGCTCTAACTGCTGAGCCAAACCGGCCAGGGCGTTATATTCATTTTTTAAACTGAGCAGCTTTTGTCCTAAGAACAAATTAACAGCATCTGAGCTACTTTGGAGTGAGTATATGTCAGTAGAACTTCCACCATCAGGATGTTCTTTTAACACCTATGTTTCTTAGATATTTGTGAAATTCATTTCCTAACTAAAACTACTTCAAATTATATTTTGTGATTTATATAGGCTAAGTCAGAATATTGCCATTTCCCTTTAATCTATTTTAATTATGAAAATAATAAAAACACATTCCAGAAAATGTGGAAAAACCACATTTCTATAACCAAACAATATAACACAACTAATGTTATTGTGGTGATGCAAAAATCTTCTGGTCTCTTTTCATATATATATATTATTGTACTGTGAAATATACATAAAAGCGAGTATATATAGTATATGTATAATTTAAAGATTATTTATAAGCCCTGGCGGGTTTGGCTCAGTGGTTAGAGCGTCGGCCCATGGACCAGAGAGTCCTGGGTTCGGCTCCTGCTAAAGGCACGTACCTCGGTTGCAGTTTGTCCCCAGCCCCGGTTGGGGTCGTGTGGGTGGCGGCCACTCAATGTGTCCCTTTCACGTCGATGTTTCTCTCTCTCTCTTCCTCCCTCTCTCTCCCTCCCGCTCTATCTGAAGATAAATGCAGAAAAATGTCCTCCGGTGAGGATAAAAAAAGATTATTCATAAAACAAGTAACTGTATATCCACACCCAAGTTAATAAACAGTATATAATATGTACCTTTGAAATCTCTGAATGCCTTCCTCAGATCACACCCCCCCCACTCTCTCTCCCTACAAGTAGCCCTAGTACCAAACTTTCAGGTAATTATTCCCTTCCTTTTATTTTTTATTTTACTTACTTATTTATTTATTTATTTTTTATCCTCACCCAAGGAAACTTTTGCATTTATCTTCAGACAGAGCAGGAGAGAGAGAGGAAGAGAGAGAGAGAAACATTGACATAAGAGAGACACATCGAGTGGTCGCCACCCACACACAACCCCAACCAGGCCGTGAACAAACAGCAACTGAGGTACGTGCCCTTAGCAGGAATCGAACCTGAGACTCTCTGGTCCATGGGCCGATGCTCTAACCACTGCGCCAAACCAGCCAGGGCTATTCCCTTCCTTTTAAAAATAGATTACTTTATATGTATACCTAAATAATATATTGTTTAGTGTTTGAATTTTATATAGGTAGAATCACATTGAATGACTTCTTTTTTCAACATTATAGTTTATTTGTTTGTGCCTTTTGGGAGAGGACCCGAATGGAACTCTCCTGAGAACACTGGGTGCTGTCAGCTTTTGCTGCCCTCCCCCTACTCAGCATCATATTTTGGAGCTCTGTTCATGTTTGCCTATAGCCATAACAACTTTTATTGCTATGTAATGTTCCATTGTATACCAATACCACACTCTATCTGTTCATTCTACTGTGGATGGACTTTGAGAATCTTTCCAGTTTATCGCTATTACAAAAACTGCAGCAATTCATGCTTTCCCCATCTCTTTGTGCACACATCCAAGAGTTTATCTCTAGTAGAAGCCTAGAAATGGAACTTGTGGGTCTCAGAGCATGAGCACCTTCAAATGGACTCAGTAGCATTAACCGATTTCCAGAGTACTTGAACCAATTTCCACTCCTATCGACTCTCGGTAAGAGTTCCTGCTATATATAACACACCTTCACCAACACGTTACCTATTTTCATAATACTTCAAAACAAAGACCAGAATGACATATGTCTGTATCCTCCTTTTTATATAAAGCTAAACACAGAACAGATGCTCAGTAAAAATCTTTAGGTTGCTTGATTTTGGAGAATATATTCTATGAAGTTAAAGACTGTACTGTACTTAAACATAGAATTATTATTTCCATATACAGGAGAAAGCTTTGCTTTAAAAAATTAATACATACATACATAAACATATATTCAGACACATGCATGCACACGGAAACACATAAATACATAATGCTTGTTTATTAACACAAAAAGTGGGAACAAAGGAATAGTATTTCTTCAGTTACAAAGAAATATTTTGAATTTTTTTCTTGAAGCACACATATGCATGTAGTGTGTGGATGTGTGTATGAGTGTGTGTACCTCCTTAGATATTTGCATCTGAGAATAAAATGGATTTTAAAACACTGTCATTTCAACATAATTTTTCACTTCAGAAGCCTATCATTTGGAACCACTGACTACAGGTTCTCAATTGTCAGTTTGTGCAGAAATCAAATTAAAAACACATAGTTTAAAGTAAGCTTAAATATGCACGTAAGCAGAAATAAGTATTCAGTAATTACTCTTGAAATTCTAAATTTACCTTTTCCCTATCTGTAACAGATTCTCATCCTTCTACCATGCCTGCCAATTTAAAACAGCTTTGTTTTAAAATATGACACTTTTATTCATCTGTCAAGGCAATCTCAAGACAAACTTTGAGACTTTTCTCTCTCTCTCTTTTTTTTTTTTTTTTGTACGTGCCCCTAGCGGGAACCGAACCTGGGACTCTCTGGTCCGCAGGCCAATGCTCCAACCACTGAGCCAAACTGGCCAGGGCAACTTTGAGACTTTTAAAGCTAAAAATAGTATTTGTACAATTTAAACACAGTTCAAAATCAGCAAAATTTTAAATTACAGTTCTAAAAAAAGAATGAAGTCATTTCTTACAAGACAAATACATAATTTTTATCTAAAATTTAAATGGTTACTAAATAATAATACATTAAAAAGAGTAAGACAAATGCGTTTATCTAATAATTTTGAGAATTATCAGGAAAAAAATACTTTGAGATACTTCAATTGCAGAGAGTTATGTTCTACCAGTTAGGAAACAATGAAATAAGTAGCAGAGAATATAAGCTTTCTAGTATCACACCTCAGGTATTGTATTGGGTCTCATATTTAAAATATTCTATATTTTTTTATTGATAATACTTATTCCTGGGCTTAATTTCATTAAGCATAAATGAAGTGGCTGAGCCCTGAAGGGCCTAAGTAATCTGGATATTTATGAAATCTACATTTTATTTGTACCATGCAGACTTTAACCACAATAAATTTGCATATTCCTGACCTCAGCTGTCTAATTGTTGAAAGATCCTAAAACCTGGAACCAGCACACTTAGCTTTGAATACTGCCCCTGATACCTACCAGCTAAGTGCCTCTCAAAGACTCCATTTCCACATTTGTAAAAATAGAATAATAACTCCTATCTCACAAGACTGCTTGGGAAGATTAAGCAAAAGAATGTATGTAAATGCCATTAATAAACCATAAAATGTTAAACAGATGTACATTATTATTATTATTGGTTCAAATTCCAGCTTTATTATTTAATATCTATATGGCTTATATGGCAAGCTAGTTAACTTTTGAAAGCCTATTTCCTTACCTGAAAATGACAGTTTATGAAAATTAAATGAGACAATACATATAGAGAGCTCAAGCACAGAGTAGATGGTAAGGCTTTATTAAGGGTAACTATTATTTCTTATTGTTACTCATTACCCATATAAGGAGAAAAATTGCTTTAAATACTTCTTTCAGTAATGATAATAGAGTATACCAAACTTGAGAGAGACTTGAATTGGGTAACACACAGCTATAGCAAAGGAACAAGTATTTTCTCTGTATAGAGCTAGCTGACTAACAGTGAAAACTGACCCTTGTCCCTGTTAGGTATCTGGGTGAACCAACCTGGACACAAACTACATAAACAAATTTCACACGCAAAATATTGTTGCAAAGCCCAGGTATCAGCATGAGTATAATATGATGAATATTATACTATTCATCAGATGAATATTACATTATAAAATGTTTGGATAAGAATTCACTTGCTGGTTTATTTCTTACAAGGCACTTCAATCATATGACCTAGTTCTTTCTCTTTCCTTTGGTTTTTATATCTCTTGGTCCTTGAAAGTCTGTACTCTGTACTTCCTTATCACCCATTTCTACAACCATATGCCTTTGGCTGTCTCCACCCCAGCTGTCTTTTTTCCATGTTTTTCTGAGAGGTGGACAGTGGGTCACCATAGCAAAAAGCCATGTGCTACCTCTTGCAGGCTTAATTCACTTTCCCCTTCAGCCCTTGAGGTCAGACATCTCCAAAATGTTTATGACCCAAATTCAGATCAGCAACATGTTAGGGAAAACAGCTAAATGGGACAAGTCTGGCTCCAAATGATGCTGACCCTTTATATGATTCTGTTAAAAAAAAAAAAAAAAAAAGTGACACACAGTTGAAAAGTACAAAATTTTTGGTGCATTGTAGTGTGTGGCACATAGAACAATAGTAATGTATGTAAACCAAGTAATATTGTTTTATTTGTCCATTAAGTACATAGCACTGTGTGTTCCCAGAAGCTACTGAATCATGATAACTTCTGATCTTATCCCAACCAGTTGTACAAGTACTGGGAATCAAACACCTGTTTATTTGTTAATGCAACTGAGGAAACTTGATCATTGGGTTTCAATGACTCTAAAATATGCGCTCACATTCTATTTTAGACGAAACAATGTATTTCCTTTCATATTTGGGTTTGTTGTGATAATCAACTTCCTATTTGCTTTAATGACATCATATCAATTGGATCTGATCAGGACCTGAACAGAAAGTAGTATTTCTATGATTTACTAGTAAGACATATGTGAACCAGAGAATAGGAGATAAACCCCATGAGAATTCAGGGTTTCATTACCCACATGAAGTTCCTGGGAATCAAATGGTATGGAACATCTCAAGATATCTCCTCCTAAGTGAAAAATAAATTGCTGCTCTTTGCACAGTCTACTGCTAAAGAAGAGGCACTAGGTGGGTCTTTTTTGGTTTTTAGAGGAAATATATACCACAATTGAGTGTCCACCAACCTGATGCAATTGAACACAGAGCTGGAAAGAGATCTACACAATTGCTCTCACGAGCCAGTGCCAGCCAGGTCTAACACACGATTGCCTTATTAAACATTATTAAGGACCTGAAAGAACTTTAGTTTATGGGGGTTATATCTATAAATATTTATAGCATTAGAAATTAGAATGGAGAAATTCTTAAAATTTTAATTAGTTCTATTAAAAAGAACAATAATAATCCCACTACTTGTTAACATAAATAACTTTTTTTTAATCCTCATTCGAGGATATTTTTTCCATTTATCTTTTAGATAGAGTGGAAGGGAGGGAGATGGTGGGGGAGAGAGAGAGAGAAACATCGATGTGAGAGAGACACATTGATTGGTTGCCTCCCGCACAACCCCGACCAGGGCAACCAAGGTACGTGCCCTTGGCCAGAATCGAACCCGCGACTCTTTGGTCCTCAGGCTGACACTCTAACTGCTGAGCCAAACCGGTCAGGGCAACATAAATAACATTTTAATAAAACATAACTATATTTTTCTGAACAAAAAACAATTACTGTAGTGAGAAGAGGAGCATTATTTTACATTTTGGCAAATCTTTTGATGTCTGGATTACTAGAAGACAACTGGATTTTCATATCTTCTACATTCATTCTGTTGTGATATGTTGTTCTGATTTAAGGATAGTTTACAAAGAAAATCTGATAAAACAGATATGTTATTAGACAAGGAAGGAATGTATATTATAATAGCCATTTCAGATAATTGTGGATATTTTCTTTGATACTACACTAAAACTCAAAGAGTGGCAGTTTCTTAAAGGTTAGTTATAATGTGGAATCTGAAACCATATAATGAACTTTTTAAGTCTCTCACAAAAGCCCATTGGCCTGTCTTGCATTTGGGATAGAACTTATACCCAGCATGATTTTGTGACATAAAACACTGGTCATTTGGAAATTATTGCTTTACTGAGTTATATAGATTTTCCAAAGGTTGACATACTTCATTATATAATATCAAAAATTACATTCGCTAATATTACCACCAATCTCATCAGTAAAGTCTTTAAGTATTGGGAAACTATCAAGCTCACAGTGGTGCATACAAGTTTCCCAAAACTTGTATTTCATTTCAATTTTTCTCATTGGCAATAAACACCATCAGTTGTTTTCCTTGTAGTGACAGTTTCACTTCATGCATTTTTAAATGAAATGTCTGTCTTTCAAATGCCCAAGTCTGAATAACCATAGTTTTTCATGTAAAAATGATGTTCCATTAGAAAAGCAGCTAGTTTAGCTTATATCTTAATCACACAAGTCCTTTTACTCAAGACAACTGTTGTACTTTTCAATATGCAGCCAAGTGCTTATGCATGTTTACCATTTTTACATAGGATATTAAAAATATACAATCAAGTGTTAAGATTTAATAAAATTAATAATTTTACTGCTCCATCAAGGACATTCTCAGGGCAAACTTGCTTTGTTTCCTCCCTGTGGTTTGGTTTTTACTGTGAGGGCATGACAGTGAAAAAATACAATGACTCCTAATATAATTTGGTGCCACTGTCTTCAGTCATACTGAGATGCCAGCAATTTTAACCACCGTGGCTTTACACCATTAGTACAAATGTCAACACAGAGAAACAGTATTATAAGTATTAGTACTATAATAAAAATAATTTGACCTCACAAACTCCAGAGAGGACCTTCCCAGGAGTCCACTGACTACACTTTGAGAAATGCTGCACAAGACAACTGAAAAAATATCTAGCTGCAAGTCCTCTTCTGGGAAGTTCACATGTACCAAATGTGAAAGATGGTACATTTCCGGAAAGATGTTTCTGCAGGTCACTATGCTGTAAAGGAAGAAGGAAAAGAAGAAAGACAAGAAAGATTTATTGATAGTTATATTAAACAAGTGAATCATGTCCATATTCCCTCCTGAGGAGGCAGCTCTATTCTGTCATGATTTATCATGAGACCATATGGCTCTTTCATAACACCCATCATCCTTATTACCATCCAGCTATGACTTTGGACTAAGGACATGCAATATAGAGGTTCATAGAAACCAGGATTTTATGAGGACATTAATGCAAGAGCTCTTCTGAAACAAAGATCAACTAGAGAAATTAGACTCCTTCTCTCCAAATTTTAAAAGGAGAAATTAAACAAATCAAAGAAAAATAATCTGTCAAGTGTAGGTGGTATAGAAGCTTGGAGAGAGAATGACACCCAGAGAGGAAATGGGATAGGCGGGGTTATAACAGATCACAAGCATACCAAAGCTATAGTAAACCGAAGCTACAAGAAAGGAGACACAATGAGGTAAGAAAAACAGTAGGGTAGGGAAAGGGGGCTGAAGAGAAGGTGAGCAAGTTGATCAGTATAGGCAGAAGCAGTAAAACAGAGACAAAGAGGAACCAAGTCACCATGACAGTGGAGGGTCAACAAAATTCTGGTACTGAAAGGCTAATTAGAAAATCCAGTTCTTAGAGTTGCCCTGCCAGGCCTCAGCTCCTAGCTGAGATTTCTTTTGTCTATGTATACCTTTCCAAAAACCCACTTCTTCTTCTTCTTTTTTTTTTTTAAGTAATGAGCGACTCTCTGCACCTTGTCTCCAGTGGAGCCTAATTAACTCTTAACTACTGGGGAAGCCATGCTAGGTGCTTTCACATCATTGTCTCAGTTTCAGCTGTCCTTCTTAATTTAAGTATATGCACCAACTATGCTCCCATACATCAGGAGCAATAAGAAATGATAAAGTTGACATGATTTTCATATAGAGGCCACAATCCAGAGGGAATTGTATAGTGGAAGAATGTGTTACTTTGTATTCTTGGTTCAAAAAGAGAAAAACAATTGAACTACATATCATTAGGGTGAAAAGAGAAAGGGGTGTGTCCAGTTGGTTACAAAAACTAATCCAGTTGAATTAAATTAAGCAAACAAGGAGAATTTATTCTAAGACTACAGGGGTATCTCATGGAAGCATTAAGAAATGCTCAGCCTCAGAAAGAGACACATCTGGGTTTCCTGTGTGTCACTGTTTCTCTGAGCAACCTCTGCATTCTTCTGTCCATGCTCCCTAGCTTCCTCTGTTTTCCTGTCTGGCAGAAGGCTCCCTGCAATTCCTGAGTTTGCAGGTCACTGGGTTACCTCACTCAGAAATGGAACCAATCTTCTCTTCCCTTTCTTCTTTCTTCTTTCTTCCCTCTATTCCTCATCCACCTCTATTCCAAATTCATAGGGAAAGTGCTCTGATTGGTCCAGCTTGGGTTAAATATTCATCATTGGTACAGTGAACTGCAGCTGAGAGGCAGAGTCAAGGAACCACCTTATATAAAAAGGAAATGATGGTGGAATAATAATGTGGAGGCTGGTCTTATCACCTTGGATCACCAGATTTGGGCCGTTATGAGGAGGCAGGGTGGGTGCTGTTTATTCATAGTTGGCTGATTCCAGAAGATATCCATTAAAAGGATGAACCATATACTTCCACCACATTAAGCAGAACAACTCTTAAGTGATCCCAAATGGATGAGGCTACATTGCATGACCTTGAAAAAGGACATTCCAGATTCAGCAGATCCAGATCCAGGTCTGATACTGTAAACCATTCCAAATAAGAGAAATGTTTATTAGATATAATTTTGTATTTTAGAGGAGGGGTTCTGATGAGCTGATTCAGAAGAAAAGAAAAGGTATGTTAAGAAAGGAGGTCATGAATAAGCTGACATAGAGGGACCTGGAGAGTATTATGCTAAGCAAAATAACCAGTCAGAGAAAGACAAGTATCACATGATTTCACTTATTTGTGGAATATAACAAACACAATACGCTGTCAAACAAAATAGATCCAGAGACATGGAAGTAGGGAACAGACTGACAAACCTCAGAGGGAAGGGGAAGGGGGTGGGAAGAGAAAAACCAAAGAACTTATATACATATAGTCATAACCAATGGACACAAACAACAATGCGGTGAAGGCAGAGGGGTGGCGGGAGCGGGGAGGGGGATGTCAGTGGGGGGGAAAAAGGGAGGGATATCTGTAATACTTTAAACAATAAAGATACATTTAAAAAAAGAAAGATCTAGCTTTAAAAAAGAAAGGTCTACCACTGTAGCCCTTGCCATGCAACCCATTTCTCCTAAAATGTGGGACTTGACCTTCCCTCTGTGTCCATTCCACACTGGCAGTCTTGTTTTCCAGGTCTACTTTGTAACTGTTGTCTCTGGGTTTTCACATTATACTCTGTTCTTTGCATAATAGATAACATTAAAACAGAGGTATTAAATGCAAAATCTTAAGGAGTCTGCATTTGTGCAATGCCTTCTAATACTCTAAAGAATAAACAAGTTGTTTTTTAATGAGCCCTAAGAGAGTTTTCAAAGATGAAAGTTTTCTAAAATTTGCAGTTTCTGTTCTCTTAAAATGCACATTTACAAACGTCCAATAAATACTTTTGTTGTGTTGTTTTTTTGTTTCTCACCCGAGGATATTTTTGCATTTATCTTCAGATAGAGTGGGAGGGAGAGAGGGAGGAACATTGATGTGAGAGAGACACATCAACTGGTTGCCACCCGCACGACCCCAACCGGGGCCCAGGGATGAACTGCAACCGAGGTACGTGCCCTTAGCAGGAACCGAACCTGGTACTCCCTGGTCCGCAGGCTGACGCTCTAACCGCTGAGCCAAACCGGCCAGGGCGTTTACATGCACTTTAATAAATATTAGTTGTACTTTCAGCTCCCTTTCACTCAAGGGGCTGCAAATCATTTTAGAAACTGACCTACTTAATTTAAAATTCTATCTGTAACTATGGTACAGTAACTAGTGAGATGAGATTATAAATTATTCTGTGAGACCTTCCAGCTCACTCTCTCAGCTATAAAACCCATACCCCGATCTTAGACTTTAATTCTCCTTATCTCTCACACAAAAAGGCAGTATGGCTTACTGATTAGACAAATGGATTCAGTAACAAGACCTCCTAGGTTTAAGTCCTTCAGTCAATAGTTGGAAGACTCTGGAAGAGTTGTTTAAGCTATCTGTGCCTCAGTTTCCTCACCTGTAAAATGGGGATAATACTATTATCTACTCATGTGATTACTGTGATGATTAAACAAATTAACATTGCAAAGCTCTTAGAACAGCAGCTGGCCATACTAAGGGTTAGTTATTTACTGCACTAACTTTATAACCTTCATAGAATCTGGTTACTGCTGACAAAGGCTCTCTCTTCTTGACCTGATTTTAAGCAGATTCTTGTGAGCTCTCTGCTGGACTAGGTCAGACCTTGGGCTTCCCTCTTTGTCCTTGTAGAATACATTTAAGCAAAAATCCTGTTAAAGCAGTTTAGCAAAAAAACCCCACCCTTGATATCTTATCACCCTGGCCTGCCTTCAGCATGAATTCTGTGAGTTTTCTAGCAAGAATCTTCCTTTTCCCTGATGTTTTCTCCTAGTAATTTTTTATCTACTGACCCCTACCCTCTCCCTTGGCTATAAATCCCCACTTGTCCTTATTGGAGTAGGAGTTGATTCAGATCTCTCTCCTAATACAAAACCCCACTGACAAAGCCCCCTTGAATAAAATCTGCCTGTCTCTAACACGTCATGACTTTTCTCTTTAACACTGCCTTGTCTTTGTCTTTAAATAATCATTCATCTCTTCTTGTGCAGAGTTGGGGGAGAGGCATATTTTGGAGATGGAGCTAATATTTTAATCTTGTCTCTAATAATTTAACCCAATTTATTAATATTTAAGATGTTGGTAGTGGAATATTTATGCCCTAACTACATAGGAGAGTAAAAAAGGAAAATATGATTACTTAGAGAGACCAGCCTGTGAGACTTAGCAAAATGAACAGCAGGAGTTGTCCACCATAAAAACTGGTATTATAATAGAATAAATTTAATTTTAATAAGGTTTGCATCGATATTGGTCTTTATTATGTAGTCACAAGCTCATTTGTTGGGATGTATGAATAAGGAACACAATAGCTGAATCTCCCAACACCTTGTTAGAGCTTTATTAAGGATGATTGCCTCTATGGTAAGGCTGCCCATTTCCCCCTAGATAATTTTTACTCTATTATTCTGTAAGAATCATGAAAATACATTTTTTTTTTTTTTACTAAAGTGGCTTTTAATGGCCACATAATTGTGGGGAAGTGCTAAAACAGATATAATTCATGTAGATACATATATGTTTATTGTCCTATTATATTAGTTCATTGCCCCCAAAATATCTCTTAAGTGCCAAAAAATATTAACTAAAAGATCACAATGAAAAACTAGATTGTTTAGTTTTTAGAAGAAAAATTTAGGGAATGTGGGGTAGATGTCAAATGTCCAATAGATGGTAGAAAATGTTGGGGTCTATTAAAAGTTTCATAGACCTACATAATGTTACTAATCCTACCCTAGACAATGTATCTAGGAAAATGCTCAGTAACCTAAAGCAACACCAGTTGCCTTAGGTTGCATTTTGAATTAGGGCCTAAGAAAGGGATTCCAGTGTATGTACTTTGAGTAAATGCTCTTTAGGAAAAACATGTAAGGAGGAGAAGAAGCAGAGTGAGGATATGATCCCAGGTAAAAGTTTGGGGAAGCATATGGAAGAGTGAAAATGAATCAGCCCTTGCTTACTCTTGGATAGGGGAGGAATGTAACCTCTGAGGAGTCTCCAGTAAAGGGCTCCACTTAGCCAAGGTCAAGTCTCTGGAAAAAGTCACAGGTACAAGATCTTAGCCGAGGCACTGACAGCAGCTAAAGAATGGCTGACCCAGCTGATAAAGGGGATCTGGGCTGGGCAACAATGTCTACCACACCACTTTTCATTGTTCTTTTTTCATGTTAACACATGACAGTGGAAACTTCATTCTGTGCATTCTTTGTGTTCGTGGCACTTATCACAGTGCCTACCTGATGGTATGTTTTTAATAAATTGTTTCATTCATTTAAATTATACATCGAGAGCCTCCTATTGAATTTACAAAACAATTTCTTAAAAGAGCCATCTAAATTCAGATTTCATTTTGTACTCTTGCTAAGTAACATTGTGGTGTTTTCTTCATGACTTTGTCACCACCCCACCTGCTGATGTTTTACATTTTTCTCTGCATATCAATAGGAGAGGAAGGACGTATGGTCTTATGATTAGAAGAACAGCTTGAGGACCCAGAGATCCTAGCCTTATTGCTCTCCTATCTGATGCTCAAGTGAAGTCACTAAACCTCTCAAAGCCTTCAGTTCTGGGAAAGGACTGTAGGAAATCTTTAAAATGGTCTGTTTTACTTCACATTAGCTACATCTTTCATACTTTCCTTTTTATGTTAAGCTTGTTTATGTTATACACTGTGAGTGAGAACTATCTAAAGCACCTTCCTGCTGTAGATAGGAGTCCGGAACTTCTGATGTTTGGAGAAGAGAACACATTCCTGGAATCTTAGAATCCTGAGATGCAGGGCTTGCACACTCTGCTGTGGATAGAGAAGAGCTCAGATAAGCCTGTCTTTGCTCATCCATCTTAATGCATGTGGGTAAAGTAATCTCATTCTGTACGTGTTTATCAGAGGATAGGTAAGAGGGACCTAGGGGTGGAATCTGATGAGGTTATTAGCAAAGGGACATTGCTCCCTCAACAGAGAGGGCCCTGAGCCTCTCAAAAGGCCTCTTTAATTCTCATTTGGATTCCCTGATGGTACACACACAAAAAAAGCCTCTTCATTTCTCTTTTAGGTTTCATCCAACTTTTATTCCTGTCTACAATCATCTAACCATTCATGCCCACAGAGTAGAGGGCTGGATCAAGTCCAAGAAAGCCCTAACTTTTTGAAAGGTTAGAGATAAATTGCCCCAAATGTCTGGGTGTTGAAACTATGTAACTGAAGGTATTAAATCATAGAAAACTGGGAAATAAGAACCAATGAGGAAAGTACAAAGATCTTATTATGAATGATATATAAATCCAAACACTGTAATGGAATTAATAGCCTAATTAAAATGTTTGCTCATAAATTACATCTAGATTAAATTATGCATTAATAAAATATTTTTATAACCACAAATTATACCAAGTATTTACCTCATGAATAATCATCTGGCTCCACCAGAGCTGAGAAAGGTTGGACTTGAAAAAAGAAAAGAGGAGCTTTGGAAACTGACCCAGGGAGAGAATTTCTGAGGTCTACTCTGCATGTGTTCATGTTTTTACTATTCGTGTGGATAACTAAATGTGTGAAGTGGGAGGGAAAGCTGGGGTTAGGGGATAGGAATAAAAGGCAAGTAAACAGGAAGTTTGCAGACCTCTAAAGATAAATCTTAAGTATTTCAAAGAATTTCCTACATTGTTGTCTGCTCTCTCAAGGACTAGATAGAACTCAGATTCTCCATTCTAGAAATTGATGCTCATGGGAGAAAATTACACCACCCCTATCATTGTACAGTGACAGGACCAGACGGAGAACTCTACTACACCATCTATCATACCACGGTAGGGCTATATGGTGAATAGAAAGAAAAGCTGGTTTCTGCTGGCTTGTCCCTTCTCAAGCATAGGAATCTTACCCATTGAAAGATTTAGTTCCTTTCCATATATCACACCCACTATCCCAAACCTCTCCTTTCCTAGCCTCTAACCTGCCTCAGAGAGGATTCAATTAATTTGCTAGAGCAGTTCACAGAACTCAGAGAAACACTTTACTTACTGGATCACCAATTTATTATAAAAAGGATATAACTCAGGAACAGCCAAATGGAAGAGATGCATAGGGTGAGGTGTGGAGAAAGGGTGTGGAGCTCTCATGCACTATTGTAGTGAGTGCCCCACTCTTCCCAAATCTTGTGTTCAACAACCAGAAGCAATCTAAACTCTGTCCTTTTGGGTTTTTAATGGAGGCTTCATTGCACGGGTTTGATTGATTAAAACATTGGCCACTGGTGATTGGTTCAAAGTCCAGCCCTCTTCCCAACCCAAGGTGGGAGTAGGAGACAGCTGAAATTTCCAACCCTTTAATCACAAAGCTGGCTCCATTGGCAACCAGCACCCATCCTAAGGTGCTTTCTAAAGTTACCTCATTAACATAACAAAAGACACCTTGGTCACTCTCAGCACTTAGGAAACTCCAAGGGTTTGGGGAGCTGTTAGCCTGGAACTGTAGATGAAGTCCAAATATATATATGAGAAATACATTTTGGTCATCTGAATGACCAAATATATATTTCTTATAAGTCACAGTGTTACACGCATATTGTGAGGACTTTTTCATTCAGCCTGAGTAATTATAAATTAAGTTAAATTTGTCTGAAAGAACAGAAACTCTGACTTACTCAATTTAAACTTGCTTTGATAAAACAAGTATTTGTTTTTTATTCTCCAGCTGTTCCTGTAGTACATCTTATTATCCCTCCAAATAATCTGAAATATTTAGAAAAGCCTCCACAAGATTTCCATTGAGGAAAATCAGTTCATTGTCTATATTAAAATTTTTGAACTAATTTGAGTAACATAATGAATGATTCTTTCAAGTTTTCTAAGTATTTATTTCTGGAACTAAAATTCTAAAAATTAGATAGACTAATCATGGCCTTTTAATTTTAAATATCCTAATATATAATTATTGAATGTAACCACTCTGATGGTTTCCCTGTTGCGATTTTAAGTTACTATGTTATTTGAGTAGCTTAAACCCTTCAGGAATCTTGTGTAACATGCAATATACTGTAGATGTTAAAAGCAGGCTCAAAATGATCCAACAAATCATCAAACAACAAGTGCTGGTGAGGGTGTGGAGAAAAGGGGACACTAGTACACGGCTGGTGGGAATGCAGACTGGTGCAACCACTACGGAAAACAATATGGTGTTTCCTCAAAAAATTAAAAATTGAGCTGCCATTTGACCCAGTGATTCCACTTCTAGGAATATATCCTAAGGAGCCTGAAACACCAATCAGAAAGAATATATGTACCCCTATGTTCATAGCAGCACTATTCACAATTGCTAAGATCTGGAAACAGCTCAAGTGTCCATCAATAGATGAGTGGATAAAAAAGCTGTGGTACATATACGCAATGGAATACTATGCAGCTGTAAGAAAGAACGATCTCGTATCCTTTGAGACAACATGGAGGGACCTGGAGAGTATTACGCTAAGCAAAATAAGCCAGTCAGAGAAAGACAAGTATCACATGATCTCACTTATTTGTGGAATATAATGAACAAAATAAGGTGATGAATAAAGTAGACCTAGAGACACAGAAGTAGGGTTCAGACTGACAGACTTCAGAGGAGGGGGCGGGAGGGAAGAGATAAACCAAAGAAATTATGCATATAAGCATAACCAATGGACATAGACAACAATGCTGGGAGGGGGAGACAGGAAAAGGGTGTCAATGGGGAAAAAGGAGAAACATCTGTAACAAAAATAAATTAAATTAAAAAAGAAAAAAACACAGGCTCAAAATGGAGTCACTTATGCTAAGCTCCAAGTCACCAAACCAAGACTTAATTATAATTTCAGCTCTCCCAGAAATGGACTCTTAAACCAGTTTAATCAATAATCATCTAATTATCACTAGTTAGGTAATTTGCCTGATAGACTCCTGCTATCCCCTAAAAGAATGTGACTTTGCCATAACCGATCTACTTTTTTGTCTAGTATAACTTTCTTGTTTCCCTCCCTTCTACCTATAAAAGTCTCTCATTTTATATAGTTCCTCAGAGTTCTTTCCTTTTTGCTGGTTTGGATGCTGCCTGATTCATGAATCATGGAAAAAAACCAATACGATCTTTAAAATGTACTCAAACTTTTTAAAACACAGATTATACATTGATCTATGTGGTATTATTTATAACCAATACAACAAGAGGCTGTATTATTAAAATATTTAGGTTCACGTGAAATAATACATCGAGTTATGCAAAAACTTGACTTAGACTAAAGTTTTCTTTCCTTCAACATCACCCTAATAACCTGAGATGTTAACTAGGAGGTACAACAAAAGAGTTGGGGTTTTATTTCCTCTATTTTCCTTCTTCATGTTGTTTTTGAGTGTTGAAGTACAATGAAATGGTCAAAAGGGAGGCAGCAAGAGAGAAGTCAGAGTAGCCAGTCCCTTAGCAAATCGGTATTAATGGTGTAATGGGACAGAGTCTGGGCACAGAGTGGGTCTGCCTTGGGCCCGCTGGTAATATGTGGTTTCTTGACTTCGTGTAGGAAATAATTCACAACATGAGTCCAGGTGATTTTGAGAGTACATTTATTAAAGAGGAGGACGGTGAAACAAGAAAGGGCTTAAGGTAGAAGAAGCAACAGGAGAGAGAAAGTCAGAGAAAAAGGAGTCTTTGAAGACAGGTTCAGGGGGTAAGCCTGGGACAAGCTGCCACTGCCCGCTACTTCCCTGGATGCATTTTGCATGGGGACCCTTAGAGTTTAGAAGAAAAACAGTAGAGATACAAGGCATGGGCATGTTCTAGCAAGAAGAGCGTGCAGTGGATTCTTTGTCTTAAGACTTTTTTTTATCTTTCTTTGGCCAGCCAGAATCCTAGGGAAGGTCTTAGGGGAGGGTCTTAACAGAATATTCATCACTTTACAGGTGTGCTCTTCAGTATATTGCTTCATAAAAATGTGTGCATGGAGGAGCCAGGGTTATTTTATGGTTAGTTTTATTTTTAAAGAATGTTATTGAGGAGGGACTGGGACTGAGGCTGGTCTGCCCCACAATCTGGAATATGTAAACCTTTGCTCGTAAATGTCTTTGGTTAGGGAAGATAAAACCTTGTGATTCATTAGCTGGCTGTAAATTGCTCAAATTGTTTGGCCTTGTTTAATTACTTTGTCTCAGTTTCCCTTATTCCACTTGTCAAGGAATTTCCCTAGCTTCTTACTATGCTGCCACAATGGTACTGTCAAATACTAATTAACTAAACAAATGAAGGGGGAATTCCTGTATTAGTTTGCTAGGGCTGTCATAGCAAAGGACCATAGACTGTGTGGCTTAAATAGCAAAAATTTATTTTCTCACAGCTCTGGAGGCTAGAAGTTAAAAATCAAGGAGTTGGTAGGGTTGGTTTGCCCTGAGGCCTCTCTCCTTATCATGTAGATGGCTGTCTCTTCTCTGTATTTTCACATCATCTTCTCCTGAACATGTCTGTATCCTAATTTCTCCTTCTTAAAAAAAAAACAGTAGTCATATTGGATAAGAGCCCACTCTAATGACTCATTTAACTTAGTCATATATTTAAAGACTTAATCTTCAGCCCAGCTGGTGTGGCTCAGTGGTTGAGTGTTGACCCATGCACCAAGAGGTCACCAGTTTTATTCCCAGTCAAGGCACATGCCCAAGTTGTAGGCCCGATCCCCAGTGTGGGGCATGTAGGAGGCGACCAATTGATGTTCTCTCTCATTGATGTCTCTATCTCTCTCCCTCTCCCTTCCTTTCTCTCTAAAATCAATAAAGAAAAATTATTTTAAAATAAATAAATAGCCCTGGCCAGTTTGGCTCAGCGGTTAGAGCGTTGGCCTGCGGTCCAGAAAGACCCGGGTTTGGATCCCGCTAAGGGCACGTATCTCAGTTGCAGTTTGTCCCTGGCCCTGGTTGGGTCATGCGGGAGGCAGCCACCTGATGTGTCCCTTTCACATCAATGTTTCTCTCTCTCTCTCTCTCTCTCTCTCCCTCTCTCTCCCTCCCTCCCACTCTATCTGAACAAAAAATGGAAAAATGTCCTCGGGTGAGGATAAAAAAAATAAATAAATAAATAATAAAATAAAATAAATAAATAAGTAGAGTCTCAAATACAGTCACATTGTGAGGTACTGAGGGTTAGAACTTCAACATATAAATTTTAGGGGGAACACCATTCAGTCCATAACAGGGTCCTGACCAAGCCACCTGCTGAACACCACCAAAATTTCCATTTATAACATGTGAAGGATCTTTTAAAATGCATCAAAGAGTGGAGAGAGAGAAAAAAAGATAAACACACAGGCCAGAAACTAAGTTAAAGTGGGAACCTAGGTAAACAAAGGGCAGTAAAACTGGTTTCACTTTGAGGGCACCGTTAAAACCTGATGAACTTAAGCATCACTTTTGTTTGTTTGTTTGTTGTTTAATTTACAGGGAGCAGAAAACAGGAGATGAAACCCAAGACCTACCTGAAGGGAGGAATCTAAAACAGTGCCCACAAGCTGAAGGGATAAACACTCAGTGTAAGTGTGAGCTAGAAATAAACATATCCGCTACTCACACCGCCAAACCATGGGACCACAAGGAACAGTGCCACTCATGAACCATGGTATTGGGTAGAGGGAAAAAATCTCTTTTAATAATTCATAGCTACAAACCAGCCTCAAGTAGGTTTGTAGCCTGAATTTATGCTACTTTTGTTGCCCCCAAAACCCTAAAGCCTAGAATTTAATTTCAAGTAGTCTTAGGTTGGTCTTATCCCTAGTTATCTGGAAGAAGTGTTCTGTTTCATTGCAAAATAAGAACCTATGCTCCTCCAAACTGAGTATTATGGAACAACAGGAATATGTTATATTTAATGGACTGATGGACTGTGTGGGTCAAGAATTTGGAAAGTGTACTGCAAGGAGAACTTGTCTTTGCTGCACAGTATCTGGTGTTTATCTGAGAAGACTTGAAGACTAGGAGGTGATTCTGGGGCTGGAAGCAGAAATTATTTGTAAATTAGCTTCACTGCATATCTAGTAGTTAATGCAGGCTGTTGGCTAGGACTTCATTTGAGGCTATTGGTGAGAATACCAACATATGGCCTTTCTACATGGATGCATGAGTTTCTCACCACGTAGTGGCTGGTTCCAAGTGCAAAGCATCCCAAGAGAACTGTATTACCTTTTATCTTCCAGCCTTGGAAGTCATATTAGTCATAAGTCATCCCAGATTCAAGGAACACAAACACAGACCCACTCCTCAGTGGAAGGAGTGTAAAAGTCACATTGTAGAAAAGAGCATGTGGGATGGGAGGTATTATCACCATCTTTATTATTATTTATTTATTTTTATTTATTTATTTTTTTTATCACCATCTTTAGAACATACAATTCGCCATCCAAAAGCACAGGCAAATTCTAGATTAGCATTTTTTTCAACTCAGGCCTCAAAATATTTCCCCAGATAAAGTTCCAAAGCATATCAACACAAGAATCACAAAATACATAACACTCATTAAGAAAGAAGGCATTTTATGCAAGAACCAGCAGAAAAAACCAACAAAGGAATCAGACCCACAAACCTTCAGATATTGGAATTATTAGACACAGAAAATAAAATAAATATGCTTAATATGCCCAAAGGAATAAGAGAAAGTTTTAAAAATATAAATATGCAAAAAAACCTATAAAATGACCAAGAAGATTTAGAAAACAACAACCAGGGTTTCTAAAAATGAAAAATATAAAATTAAAATTAAAACACAATGAACATGCTAAACAGCAAATGAGCCACAGTAAGAGAAAAAAGTCATGAGCTGGAAGATAGATCTGAGGAAATTATACAGAATGCAACTCTAAGAGTCAAGGAATGGAAAATATGACAGATTAAACAACATGGAGGGTAAAGGGAAAGGCCTAAAATATACATACATACTCAGAGTTCAGAAAAGAAAGGAGAGAATGAGGTAAAAGCAATATTTGAAGCGATAAAATCTGATAATTTTTATGAACAATGAAAGACACCAGTTGACAGTTTTAGAATTATCCATGAATCCCAAGCAGGATATATAAGAGGAAAACAGCACCTAGACATATCACAGTGACAGTGCAGCAATTCAGAAACAAATAAAATATTTTAACATCTATCCTTCCAAGGAGCAAACAAGTATGCTGACATCAGACTTCTCAACAAATATATGAAAAGCACTAATGCAGTACAATAATATCTCCAAAGATGTCGATCTAAAATTATGTACTTAGCAAAAATATCATTCAATAATGAGGGTGAAATAAAAGCATTTCAGAAAGAAGAAAATACAGAAAGGGTTTATCACCAATAGATCTTTTTAATTTTTACTTTTCAATTACAGTTTACATTCAATATTATTTTGTATTAGTTTCAGGTGTACAGCATAGTGGTTAGACAATCATATACTTTACAAAGTGGTCCCCCCAATATTTCAAGTACCCATCTGGCAACATCATAGTTATAACAATATTATTGGCTATATTCCTTATGCTTTATGTTACATCCCCATGACTATTTTGTATTTACCAATTAGTACTTAATTCCTTTACCTTTTTCACTCAGTCCCCCAACTACTCTCCACTCTGGCAATCATCAGTGTATTCTCTGTATCTATGAATCTATTTCTATTTATTTTGTTCTTTAAAAAAAACTTTTTTTCTTTATTGATTTTAGAGAGAGAGGAAGGAAGAGGGAGAGAGAGATAGAAACATTGATGCGAGAGAACATCGACTGGCCGCCTCCTGCATGCCCCCGACTGGGGATTTGACCCACAACCTGGGCATGTGCCCTGACCAGGAATCAAACCAGCAACCTCTTGGTGCAAGGGTCAATGCTCAACCACTGAGCCACACTGGCCAGGCTATTTTGTTCTTTAAAGTCTACATATAAGTGAAATTATATGGTATTTGTCTTTCTCTGACTGATTTAATTTACTTAGTGTAATAGCCGTTAGGTCCGTCCATGCTGACACAAATGGTAAGATTTCATTCTTTTTCGTGGCTGAGTAATATTCCATTGTACATATGTACTACAACTTTTTTTATCTACTCATCTATTGATGGACACTTGGTTGCTTCCATATCTTGGAACAGGGGATGTTCCAAAAGATTAAAAGAAGGAAAGTGATTCTAGATGGAATGTCTAAGATGCTAGGTTGAATGGTGAGGGAAGAAAGCAGGTAAATCTAAATAAATATTGACTACATATTATAAATATATATTTATGTTATTGCTAATTATTTATATTTAGATATTAAAAGAAACAATAGTATCTTATTGGGTTAAAAATACCCAACAACAATTGCATAAAAGTCAGGGGAGAAGTAATCATAGCAAAAGTGTTCCAAGATCCTCCTACTGTTTAGGAGAAAATTAAAGATACTACATGATAAATTTCTAAAGTCACCACTAAAACAATAGAAATGCAATGAATGAAATGAGAAAAAAATGCTCAAAAATAAAAAAGCAATCATGACAAAAGAAAGCAGCATAGATAATGCGGGAAGTAAAATAATATCTTAGAAATAAATTATACTAGCCCTGGCCGGTTTGGCTCAGCAGTTAGAGCGTCGGCCCGCGGACCAGAGAGTCCTGGGTTTGGTTCCCGCTAAGGGCATGTACCTTCATTGCAGTTTGTCCCTGGCCCCCGGTTGGGGTCGTGTGGGTGGCAACCACTCAGTGTGTCTCTCTCACATCAATGTTTCTTCCTCTCTTTTCCTCCCTCTCTCCCTCCTGCTCTATCTGAAGATAAATGCAAAAATGTCCTCGGGTGAGGATAAATAAATAAATAAAAATAAAACAACCAATTAAAAAAAAGAAATAAATTATACTAGTAATCTCAATAAATGTAAGTAAATGGGCTAAATGTTCCATTAAAAAGGAAGAAGAAAACAAATAACAACAACAAAATCCAGCTATGAGCTCTTTACATGTGTGATGGTTCTTCTCCACTCTTCTCTGGGTTCATCTCTATCCTCTGCAACCTCTGATATACTTTGCCTTCTAACTTCTGGTTGGATTTGGCTAATAGCAGATAGTGGCAAGTGATCACAATGTGGAGAAGAGAGAAGTAGGGGTATTAATTCCTCCAGTTTTCCTGCTGGGCCAGAGTTTTTCACCGTTTGTATTATCCCTACTTAAGATCACAGATATTGCAGGTGCCCCCTCTTCCAGCAACAGCTTATACTGGGTTCCAGCAACACCACTCTTTCTCTTTGACCTTTTAGGGCTAAGGTATAAATGCTTTTTCCTGTTTCTAGTGCCTGAGTACTTCATCATCTTTTATTGGTTCCCTTAATGCTGCCCATACTTCTCTGAAGAATTTCTTCTGTTAACATTTTGAGGGCACTGCTGTTTATTTCCTGCTAGGATCCTGACTCACAACAGGAGACATACCTAAAATATAAGAATACTGAAATGTTGAAAATAAAAGGTTGGAAAATGTTATAGCATGCAAACACCAACCTTCCCCAAAACTGATGTCACTATACTAAAGTAGACCTTAAGAACAGAAATAATATTAGAGATAAAAGAGATGCATGAGGAAATATTCACTTTACCAGTAATATAACATTACTACCATAGCTTCAAATTATGTAAAGTGAAAAAC
Source organism: Tadarida brasiliensis (assembly GCA_030848825.1). Lineage (NCBI taxonomy): Eukaryota > Metazoa > Chordata > Mammalia > Chiroptera > Molossidae > Tadarida > Tadarida brasiliensis. The sequence goes on along the minus strand of CM061257.1, from coordinate 54,279,856 downwards.
TTGATAGAATTAGAAAAATCTATCAAACTAATGGAGAATAAAAAAGACAACGTACAGATAGAGGTAACTCCATCTTGAAAAGCTGACTCATTTAAAACCAATCCTCCAGAACCCTTGACCTCCTCCCCTTTCCCTGGGTGGACTCTGGAATGTGCACAGAGGCTCCAGGTTAATCACAAACTGCCATTAACCTTCCTCCACCATTTAGCCCTTCTCTGGGGGTAGGTGCCCTCAATGTTATCTATCTTTTAACTCACCCTGGCACTAGAGTGCCTGGTATCTGGTCCCTTTGTTCTCTTGGATTCTCCCTACATTCCTTTTGGAGTAGTTGGTCCATTTCTTAGGGGGAATAAAACAGGTGGTCTGAGGTGGGAGTGGGGGTGGTGGTAATGAACGGTTCGGGGATCCATTTGGTCCTGCCGCTCCCAGGTCTGCTTTTCCATAAGTTCCTTATCAAAACGCTTTAAACTGACAAGCTGGACTTGGCTTCTTTCTCTGGCCTCTGGCCTCCTTTGGTATTTGGGGGCCACTTTGCATATACAGCCTTTTCACAGAACAGATAAGAATGATCTACAAATAACAGTTTGTTTTTCAAAAGTACACCATATATTTCAATGGCTTGATAACAGGCCATTCAGTTGCCTAATTTTATTTTTCTTAGAGTAATATTACCCTTAGTTTGCATTTACTTAAAAGATATTGATTGGCAGCAAAGAAAGACAAGTATAAATATAGAGGGGTGGCCAGAGGAAGCTAGTTATGGTTTTAAAACTAATGTCTTAACAATAAATATGGCTAAATGTTAATATCCTTAATTTATCGATCTAAGAAAAATTCTAGAATTCCAAAATGAGAAGAAAGTAATTTATGAAAGAGAAAATGGCTAAATAAACAAATAGAAAATGTTCAACCTCACTAGCAATCAAAAGAAATAGAGAATAAAACAATATAATATTTTCATCTATAAAATTAACAGAATAATTAAATATGATACCCAAAGCTGTTGGGGATAACATAGACACTGTCATGCACTGCTGGCAGGTATAAAAATTAAGACAAGTTATTTAGTTTATAACATTTGACCAAGTAATTCCATTTCTGGGAATCTATCTCCGAAAATAACCTGAATTAATGAATGGTGAAGATTCAAGTACAAAAAGGGAATGTTATTAATATATATTTTTTATATGTTAGAAATGCTCTTCTTTTTTTCTCTTCTCTTGCTCCATTCCATTCAATTGTTTACTTCCTGAGCAATTCAATCCAAAACCCATTAGATTGGGGCTCAGCAAGATAGATGTCCCCATGGGTGAGTAGGGGAAGAGCCAGAAGCCCACATAGGATGGCAGAGTGCCCTGGTACGGGAAAGGCATTTCAGCAGGGAACTGAGGCAGCTCAGGATGCAGGAGCCCCAGCAGTGAGAGGAGAGCATCTCTGGGAAGGTAGAGGGTAGCCCAGAGCAGCATGTCATAGCCCAGTCAGGGTGAGGAGGGCATCTGCAGAGATGAGAGGATGGTGGCAGTTTGAACTGGTTACACACAGGGAAGTGATCAAATAAGTAAATATATTGAAGATAAGGGAGCCAGGTTTCTCATCGCCAAAGAAACAAGTTATAATTATAGAAAGGGAGAAAATAAGAATGAGGTGTTGGCTTAGAATTTGGAATACTCGTGTGATCTCATGGCTTTCAATCCAAAGAAATAGATATAGAAAATAAGAATAAGTATAGATATAGATGCTTATGAATATATGTTCCTAAGTATGTATATGAATATATGTTCCTTCTGAGGGTCTGGGAGCAGTGTCACCCAATAGCAATGAGCCACTAGTGCGCCTAGATGTTGGTTTCTAAATATTCTTCTCCACTAAAAGAAAACCAGGGCTCTTTGGAGAAATAGCTGATTCCAGTGCTGGGTCTGGAAATGTACAATGAGGCTAGAGCATCTTGTGCCAGAAAGTAAAGGATGAGTTCAGAAAATAATGGGAACATCTCAAAAGGACACATAAGTCATTGACTAAAATAGAATAACATTAGCCCATACTCACACACGTGACCATTTGAAAAGGAATGAATATTTATGTAATCTCCAAGTGTTTCCTCCACAAAATATTTATTAATTATAAGAGGAGAAAAGAGTAACTGTGCAGTGAAAAAGCCTGACAGATACCACCTTAATAAAGTGATCAAGTTAACATCACCAATGATGGGACAAAAAGAAATCATTTATTACCTGATAGGATACAATGAGATGAACACAGCATTGCTTCTGTAATATAGCTACCAAAGATGCATGACTTGAATCCAATCATGAGGAAACAGCCAACAAACCTATAGTGTGGAGCATTTTACAAAATAACTAACTTGGCCCTTGCCAGTTTGGCTCAACGGTTAGAGTGTCTGCCTGCAGACCTAAGGGTCTTGGGTTTGATTCCGGTCAGGGTCACGTACATGGGTTGCAAGTTTGATCCCCAGCCCTGGTCTGGATCGTGCAGGAGGCAACCAGTTGATGTGTCTCTCTCACATCGATCTCTCTCTCCTCCCCACCCCCCTTCCACTCTCTCTTAAAAAAAAATCAATGGAAAAATATCCTCAGGTGAAGATTAACAAAAAAGCTAACTTGTAACCTTCTAAAGGATCACAGAAATGAAAGTCAAGGGAAGGATGAGGAGCCCTTCCAAATTAAAGGAGACCAAAGAGACATGACAACTACAATGAGAATGAGTAGAAGAGGATGGGGTTGATGCTTAGTCGGGACCTTGGAAGAAAAGATAAGGAACGCTTGCACTGGATAATGTGAGAAGAGTTTACACAGTTGTGAGCAAGGATTAGGAAGAACAAGAGATGGTACATTACACCAGGGTCAGTAATAGGGGAAACTATTACCATCCCTGAGCCTGAAGAAGCAAGAGGAAAAGAGCACATTTTGGGACCCAGAGAAAGCTGTTTGGAGAGGACCACCAGACAGGAACTGTGGCCTTTAGGTAAAGGGACATAGCCAACCTGCAGGGAACTGGTAAGGAGGGAGCTGGAGCGGGGGGGCGGGGATAAGTATAATTTGACCTCACTCTCTTCTCTCCCTCTAGATTTCAGCTAAAGCCATTAGCTGAACCCAACTGGAAGCTAGAGGGCAAGGGAACCAGGTTGTTGCAATCTCATGGGTCAGCATCCTAGGGCACAAAACAGGATAGAGAAGGTGGGGAGTGGATCCAGCACAAGTGCTTAAGAAGAGTGGAAAAGGTTTGGCAAGGCCACTGTGAGGAAAGGGAAGGGGAGCCAAGAGGTGGAAAAGAATTGCTGAGCTTCTCTAGAAGACACTTGCACCATCTAAGGTTCTTTGGATATAAGCAACAGAAACCAAATCAGATTGGCTTAAATCTTAATTAATTAATTTAATACTTATTGACTACCTACAGTGTACAAGGAATTTCATGGCATTAAAAACACACACTAAGTTTGTGATTTCTTGGAATTTACATTCTAGTGGAGAGAGACAGACAATAAGCAAGTAAGTAAATCATTTAATATTTTAGGGGGTCATTAAGTGCTGTAAACAATAAAGCTGGGTAGAGGGATAGAGGTGGGAGGCTAATGCAGTTGTCCAGATTTGTTAATGCAGGTGCACAGGGATTCTCTGCCTCTTCACATCCACTCCTACTTCTTCCCATGGCTGGAAGTGTGACTTCCACAGACCACAGACAGGATTCTCCTGTCTTCTGGTTGGGGGCAGACAATGAATTGAACTAGTAGGAGACTGGAGAGCAAGAGGAGAACAAAACTGGCATGTATATTCTCCCGGCTCCTTCCCTGCTAGGCTATAGTTTGGCAATGGCTGCTCTTCTCTGCTATAGCTACAGCTCTTACTGATTCTAGTCAACCTTTCCTACCCCGGCTGCTTCTGGCTTATAGGTAGTAATGGCTTCCCACTGTGACTACCTCTTGGGTGCTTCACCATTTCTTATTAGTTTCCCTTAACCCGACCACACATTTATAAATAAGACACTGAATTTTCCTCAGATACCCCTTTGGTGTGCTATCTGTATCCTGTTGGGACCCTGAGTCACACAGGATGTGAGAAAAACGAGGAATCAAGGATGACTCCAAAGTGTCTGGTCTGAGCAACTGGAAGAATGGAGTTGCTATTTACTGAACTGGGGGTAAAAATCAATAGCGTAAACTGAATTCATTAGAAGGCTATGAGGTAGCTCACAGAATAGAATAAAAGGCAGAAATGTAAAGGATTGGGTTGAAGCTCCTGGCCTGCTGAGAGCTCAGGTTCAGAAATTGTCAGTGATTAGATTAGAGCCCCTAAAGGGAAAATGGGCTCAAATAATTCCATTTAAGGGAAAGGGCCAGAGACAAGCTCTTACTGCTTGAAAGTGGATATAAAACAACACTATTGTTAACTGCTGCCTGGGCTATAGCATTTAGCAAGCTTCAGACATAGAGGAAATCAGAGATGCTGCTAAACATCCTCCAATACACAAGACAACCATTTCAAAAGAATTACTCTGCTCAAAACATCAGTAGTGCCGAGATTGAGAAAGCCTGCTATCTGTGAAGGCTACCATGTGCTTCTGTGTCTATGCCTTAGAAATAAATCCGATTACTCTAGATCCAGAGCCTCAAACTCTATTGGAAACTTGAAAATGACAGTGGCAAGTAAAGGAGTACTATCTAAAAGAAACCCTGCAGGAATAGGCACCACATTGGGAAATGTTTATTTAAGAGGGTAGAATTTCACTTTACCACACCATGGAAAAGTACAACTGCACAAATGAACACAACCCCGCTCAGTGTAGCATAGGTTTATTAGTGGGTTAAATAGAGCATTCTGTAGGTGCTTGAATTTGCAACTAAAATTAATAAGGTTGTAAATCATGTTATAGCTTTAAAACTCATGCAGGAACCTTTTCCAGAAAGCAGAGACCTATGGTATTGTCTAATGACAGGTTCTGAAGCAGGCCTACAACAAGGCTGCATTCATCAGGGACAATATGCTTTCTGTGGTAGAACTGGGAACCTGGGCCTGGCCCAGGGCCAGGGAGGCACTGATAGCTGATGAAGCAGGGAAATTGTGCAAATGAGCCACTGAGCCTCGGGGCTTGGACAACAAAGTTGTTTCCTAACTTTCTGGCAGAGAGATATTTTTTTATAAAGTAAGAACAATTTTTTTTTTCTTTCCATTTGGGGCTAGAAAGTTTTGTGTCTAAAATAAACATGATTCATGTCCCAAGAAAGTTCCATTCTAGAGAACACTGTATCCTTGGCTGACTTATGCCTCCCAACCCCCTGAGAATCTGATTTCTAATTCCCAACTCTGAGGTGATACCTTTGCCCTGTATTTTCAAGGTCCAGGAGGACCTGGTCACTCTGGAGGAAAGAGTCTCAGTGTGGCTGTGTTCCAAGAGTTTGAGCTCCAGTTAGAAAAGTGTGATCGTTCTGTGGTTTTCTCCACCTGGTTTTGCTACCTCTGGAAGTCCCCTAAATTTACTTAACAGTATTTCCCGGAAGCTATAAAGTCAGGCTGGTTTTTCTTAACTCAGGAATGCTTTAATTGTAAATACGAATTCTAAAAGATTTTGTTTGAGTACCACAATTTAGGTTGTCAAATTAGTTTTGTAACTTAATTAACTCCATTAACTGATTTTTTTTCTATCACAAATAAATATGTAGGTAAACTCTTCAGATATGTAGTTTTGAACTTTATGCATATTAGCAATAAGTTAATGTGACCATTATTATATCACTCAAAAAATACTCTTAACTCATAAGACTGACAAAAGTTTATTTACACTATTTTTAAATCTGTGTGTATATGCATTATATATGTATCATAAGCATGTATAATGAAACAAGTATGAAATATGTTATAAAATATAATCATTGTGGTATTTGGAGTAATTTAAAAAAATAAATCTCATTTTTTAAAAAAGTTACATTTAGTATTCATGTGCTTATTTCTTATTTTATGCTATGGAAAAATGACATCCATGGGGCATTTCTCTCCCCCACAATAACATAAATATCCTGTGAAATATGATATTCATTATTATCCTTTAAAGCTTTGGTTTTTCCTCTTTGTTAGCTTATTCTTTCTGGTTGTAACACAGCTAAATAAAAATGTAAGTTGATGACAAATTCCCCTTAAAGCTTATATACAAAATTTGTATTGTTTCTTTCATACAGTGATAATAATTAGAATTCTTAGTAAATGTACAAAAAAGATATCATTAAACTCTTATTAATCCACTACAATGGTCACCTAGTTTATTTCAAAATATGGTCTTCAGACTACCTGAGGATGCAGGTTCTAAAATGCAGATTCAGGACCTTACCTCAGAAATTCTGATTTAGTAGGTTGGGCGTGAACCTAGGAATCTGGTTGGTTTTTTTTTAATCCTCACCCGAGGACATTTTTGCATTTATCTTCAGATAGAGCGGGAGGGAAAGAGGGGGGAAGAGAGAGAGAGAGAGAGAGAGAGAGAGAGAGAGAGAGAGAGACCGCGACATCCAGACATCGATGTGAGACAAACTGCAACAGAGTTACGTGCCCTTAGCGGGAACTGAACCTGGGTCTCTCTGGTCCACAGGCAGCCGCTCTAACCGCTGCACCAAACTGGCCAGGGCTTTTTTTTTTTTTTTTTTTTTTTTTTAATGTAGCAAGCAAGTAGCACTTTTACAAACTTTTTTTTTACATGTGTGGTTTTTTTTGTTCAGCTTTATTGCAGTATAATTGACAAGTAAAATTGTAATATATTTAAAGTGATTTAATATAATTGCACATTGTGAAAGATTCCCATACTGCAGTTAATTTACTGCAGTTAATTAACACACCCATCACCTCAGATACTTACTTTTTCTTTTTTCTTTTTTTGGTGAGAACACAAGTTTTACTTTTTCATCAAATTTCAGTTGTATAAAACCATATTATCAACTAGTGACTATGTTATACATTAATATCCTCAGACCCTAATCATGTTATAACTGAAAGCTTATATCCTTTTTTTATTGTTGAAAATATTACAGATGTCCCCCCTTTTCTCCCCCACTGACCTCCTCCATAAAAATCCTAGAAGAAAATGTAGGCAGAAAAATATCTCAGACATCATGCATAGCGGAATTTTCACTGATACATTGCCTAGGGCAAGAGAAACAAGGGAAAAAATTAGCAAGGGGGGCTACATCAAACTAAAAAGCTTCTGCAAGGCAAAAGAAACCAGCATCAAAATGAAAAGGGAACTCACTCCCTGGCAGAACATATTAGCCAATAATACATCGGACAAGGGGTTAATATTCAAAATATATAGAGTAGTCATACAACTCAACAAAAGGAAGACAAACACTCCAATTAAAAAATGGGCACAGGGCCCTGGCCACTTTGACTCAGAGGTTAGAGTCAGCCTGCGGACCAAAGAGTCTTGGGTTCAATTCCTGTCAAGGGCACGTACCTGGGTCAGTCCCCGGCTCTGGTCCAGGACCTGCGGAGGACAACCAATTGATGTGTGTGTGTCTCTCTCCCTCCCTCCCTCCCACTCTATCTGACGATAAATGGAAAAATATCCTCTGGTAAGGATTAAAAATAAACAAAAAATGGGCAGGGGACCTGAAGTTTATACCCTCTTATACCTCTCTCCACTTCTCCCACTCCCCAGCCCCTGGCAACCACCATTTTACTCTGTTTCTATGAGTTTGACAATTTTTTTTTTTTTTTTAGAATCCACATATAAGTGATACTATGCAGTCTTTGTCTTTCTCTGACTTATTTCACTTTGCATAATGGCCTCCAAGTTCATCCATGTTGTTGCAAATGGCAGGATTTCCTTCTTTTTTAAGGCTGAAAAATATTCCATTGTATATGTAGACCACATTTTCTGTATCCATCATATATTAACGGACACTATGTTGTTTCCATACCTTAGCTATTGTAAATAATGCTGCAATGAACATGGGAGTACACATATCTTTTTGAGATGATTACATTTCCTTTGGATATATGCCCAGAAGTGGGATTGCTGGATCACATGGTATTTCTACTTTTAAATTCCTGAGGCATCTCCATTCTACTTTTCATAGTGGCTGTACCTATTTACATTCCCATCAAGCATGGACAAAGGTTCTCTTTCCTCTATATCTTACCAGCATATGTTATCTTGTCTTTTTGACAATAGATAGTGTAACAGCTGTAAGATGATATCTCATTGTGGTTTTGATTTGCATTTCCCTGATGATTAGTGATGTTGAGCACCTTTTCATGTATCTGTTGGCCATTTGATGTCTTCTTGGGAAAAATGTGTTTCTGAGTTCTTTGCCTGTTTTTTAATTGGTTGTTTTTTCACTATTGAGTTGAATTCTTTGTGTATTTTGGATATCAACCACTTAATGAATATGTGCGTTGCAAGTATTTTCTCCCATTTTATAAGTTGCCTTTTCATTTAGCTGATCTTTTTTCCTGTACAGAAGCTTTTTTGTTTAATGTAGTCTCACCTGTCTATGTTGGCTTTTGTCGCTTTTACTTTTGGTGTCTATCCAAAAACAATCATTGCCAAAACCAATCTCAAAGAACTTTCTCCTATGTTTTCTTCTAGGAGTTTTACAGTTTTAAGTCTTATGTTCAAGTTTTTAATCCATTTTAAGTTGATTTTTGTGTATGGTGTAAGACAGGGGTTCAGTTTTATTCTTGTGCATATGAATATACAATTTTCCCGACACCACTTATTGAAGAGACTATCCGTCCCCCACTTATTATTCTTGGTGCTTTTTAAAAAAAATTAATTAACCATACATGCATAGGTTTATTTCTGGGCTTTCTATTCTGTTCCACTGATCTACGTGTCTGTTTTTATTCCAGTTCCATACTGTTTTGATTATAACTTTGCAATATAGTTTGAAATTAGGAAATGACGCTTCCAGCTTTGTTCTTTCTCAAAATTACTTTGGCTATATGGGGTCACTTGTGGTTCCACACAAATTTTAGGATTGTTTGTTCTATTTCTGTAAAAACTGCCATAGGAATTGTGACAGGGATTTCATTTCACTTGTAGATCGCTTTGGGTAGTATGGGCATTGTAACAATATTAATTCTTCCAATTTATGAATATAGAATATTTTTCCATTTGTTTGTGTATTCTTCAATTTCTTTCATCACTGCTTTATAGTTTTCAGTGTATACATCTTTTACTTCTTAAATTTATTTTATTTTTAAAAAATTTATTCTTAAGTATTTTATTCTTTTTGATACTGTTATAAAATTGAATTATTTTCTTAATTTATCTTTTCAATAGTTCATTGTTAGTTTATAGAAATGCCCCAAATGACTTTTGTACATTGATTTTGTATCCTGCAACTTTACTGGTTTTTTAGATTAGCAGTTTTGGGTGGAGTCTTTAGGGTTTTCTATATATAATATCATGACATCTGCAAATAGAGACCATTTTACTTCTTCTTTTTTGATTTGGATATTTCTTTTTCTTACCTAATTGCTCTGGTTAGAACTTCTATACTATGTAGGAAAAAAAGTGGTGAAAGTGAGCATCCTTGTGTAGGAATCTGTATTTTAATTAGATTGCCATGTTATTTTTATGCCCAGTGAAATTTAAGAACCATTTACTAAAAAGATACCTGTTGTGTTTCTTTTCTCATTTGAAATAGAGAATCAATTTCATACCTAATTTAGTCTTGATAACTTTATTTTTTCTTTAAAAATGTCTCTAAAACTGTATGAGCTTCAAGCCCCACAGAAACCTTCTTTTACTCCTGCTATAGGGAAATTTGTAATGTATATTTTTGTGTTTCTAAGTAATACCCACAGATTACGTAATTCAAAGGAACATGATAAAAAAACATGCAAGATTGCAAAAGAAGATATGTTCAAAATAAAAAGGAATCCAGGGGTATAGATGCACCACATTTCCAGAAGCTGAAACCACTGTAGAAGAGTCTGCAGATGCTAATTCTTGAGCGTGAGTGGATGAAGGCAAGAGGCAATAAGTTACCTGATCATGGGAGTGGCTGACGTGTAGTGCCCTTTGGGGAATCACTCCTGGTACCAGTTAAGGTATTTAGTTAGATGGTATTTTGTAACTAACCAAATGTTTAACTCTCACATTATTTCAGGACTAACTCTGCTCAGCCTAAGTTTGGACTGAGGTTAAAAATATAAAAAAGATTGTGTGTACTAGATGTATCAGTCATCTTCCCATTCACAACCCATTCTACGAGAATCTGCCTTCTACCCTTGGTTATACGCACCTCAGGTGACTCCACTTTCCTGGCTATAACAGGTTGAACTAGGGACAGACATCTGATTCAGGCTGAGCCAATTAGATGTTTTCATTTCAGAAGATGAATCAAAATACAGAGATCCACGATGTTCACATTGTGCAGAGGAGCTCTCAGCTATGGGAGCACTGAGGCAAACACAACACCATGGCAAATCAGAGCCCCAGGTGAGAATTCAGTGAACCTCAAAAGCCTTGGAAAGATCAGAAATGGATGGGCTAGAGAAGAAACAAATGGACATACCAGAAAAACAGAGATGAGAGATCATCTGACTGATCCCAGAAAAAGTAGCTATTGAATGACTTCCCATTTCCTATGAAATAGGACTCTATATTCTGAGATTAGATTCCCTAATATCCCTGGAATCCCTTCAATAAAAATCCTTCCACCTACACCCATAGAGCTGAGTTGAGGCAGTTTCTGTTTCTATCAGCAGAGATCCCTAATCAAGACAATAGTGTACTATACTTGTCAGCCACAGTGTTCATAGTAGTTAAGGAAGGAAGCATATCCAGTGGAATGTGCTAAAGACTACAGGGCTTCCTGTGGGATGCAAGTAGAGTGTTGAAGCTCAGTCTGGTGGGCATCACAGAAGCAGGAGGTTGAGGGTCAACAGGGCATGAAACTTGGGTGATGAGGACCCCTAACAAGAAGACTCCCTAACTACAAAGTAAAAAGTGAAGGGCATTCTAATTATTGTGATTTTAGCCACATGGGAAAAAGGTACACTCAGCTTTATAGTCCTACTTGTATACGTTATATCATTAACATGTTATAGTGTTAATATACATTCAAGGCATGGTGATGAAAGAGTAATCACCTGGCTCTTTGTGATACTCTGAGCAGAGGTTCCACTTTTTTCTGTGACACTAAGTACGGGTATACCACTGACAGTGGACAGAGACCAGATTTCAAAGGCTTTCTTTACTTTTCCCCACCCACTGCTCCAAATACTAAGAATCTTAAGGGAACTAGGATGGAAGAGATACATCAGCCAAAGCAGCAATTATTACTCGTTGCTTTTTAAAACCATTTTTAAAGAGATCTGGATCATACCAGTGTATGGCAGAGTTAACTGTCTAACTGTCCTCTCAATATCTTCCATACAAATAATAGATTAAGCTGGATCCAAGTATAGCATAGTAAGTGGAATGTACGCAGAAGTGATGTATGCAACTTGTGGGTCAGGTGCTTCCTTCCCTCTTTTCCCTTCAAGTGGGCTGGAATCAGGATGTGAGCCATTTTCAGGCATAAAAAATGAAGCCTACTCCCTAAAGACAGGAAAGCAGCAAGACAGAGCTGCATAGTTGTTCCCAACTTTTTCTTTAAATTATGATCACTGCATATTTCCCAATAGACATACTTGTATTTGTAACATTATCTCCTGGTTTTGTTGTCAGCTTGATATTTTAATTCAGCCCAAGGCCTTCTGTACAGTTGATGTTCAATAAATATTTGGATATTTGTTAGTTGAGTCAGAAAGAGTCTAACTCCAGCTTTTACTAGTGGCTTGCAAAGCCCCCTCAAGCTGCTGTGGAAGATGAGGATATGTAGTAAGGCAAACTTTACTAAATATTTAAATGTAAAATGGTTAACTAACTACAAAGAAGGCTCTCTACTAAAAAATTTCTTTTGAAAAATCTTTCCTAATATTGGCTTCTATTCTAATTTAACTTCTAACATTAGTAATAATTTTAGTATTATGATAAAGGATCCTAGCTTTGGTAGCATAGGAAATTACACTTTGTCTTGGTTCTGTTTAATGTATATCAAACTTATAAAATTCAATATATACTACTTGACATTATCATTTTTATAAACTCAATTTTAATTTAGTGACTAATGAGAACAGTGAACTACTTGGCTTTTGAACGGTTTTAGAAACTAAAGCAGTAATACATTTTAAAGGCAAAGGCCTTAACCGTAACTTTCTACAGTAAGGAATATGGTACATACAAGGTGGGGCAAAAGTTGGCTTACAGTTGTTTGTATGGAAAATAATACAATAATAAATAAATAATAATACAAGAATAAACTCTGTGTTTTGCGTACTCACAACTATAAACCTACTTTTGCCCCACCCTGTATATTTTAATGTATGTGGGAGTAGCTAAAAAAGGGAGACTGTTTTATTCAACAATCCTCTAACTTAGCCTTTTTTTTTTTTTTTAATCCTCATCCAAGGACATTTTTGCATTTATCTTATAGAGTGGGAGGGAGAGAGGAAGGAAGAGAGAGAGAGAAACATGGATGTGAGAGAGACACATCGAGTGGTTGCCACCCACACAACCCCAACAGGGGCCAGGGACAAACTGCAACCGAGGTACGTGACCTTAGCAGGAACCAAACCCGGGACTCTCTGGTCCGCAGGCCGACGCTCTAACCGCTGAGCCAAACTGGCCAGGACTCTGACTTAGCCTTAAAAATAGTCTTTTAATATTCATTACCTATTTAAATGTACATTATAAGTTCCTGATAGTGGTCAGGAAGGCAAGTTTCAGTGGCCAATAAAAACTGATCAGTGACCCTCTCTGAGAGCTACGACAGAGAATATCAGATACTGTGGGAGGAAGGGAAGGTCCCACAGAACACTGCAATTTCTTTAGCATGAAGGTTTCCTTTCACCTTATTTCTCCAGCATTATTTTCCCTCTTTACCCAACCATATCCTCAAAGCATTCATAAGACATTTTGGATTCTGGAATGTAAATTATCTTGTGCTTTTTTTTTTTTTTTTTGCTTTAAAATGCAAGTGGTTATAAGTATAAATAAGGTTTAAGTCAAAATTAGCTGACCATTTTCTACATGGGTTGATCCAAAGAGTATTTTGTATGGTTAGATCTTTGGGTCTTAGTTTTTGCTATCACACAGTTCAAATGAGTAACATATTAAGAAAAGCTTCCTGAAATATGCAAAGAAACACAATTAAAAAGAGGAAATGATTCTTTTGGAATGACTTATTTAGAGAATTTATAAGAATACCTCTACTGGAACTTTTTCAAGGTAAAATAGAAAAACTATCTAAGGTAGTTTAGGTTTAATTTTTTTTTTCTTTATTATTTTTAGAGAGAGAGGAAGGGAGAGGGAGAGAGAGATAGAAACATCGATGAGAGAGAACACTGACTGGCTGCCTCCTGCACGCCTCCCACTGGTGATTTGGCCTACAGCCTGGGCCTGTGCCCTGACTGGGAATTGAACCGGTGACCTCTTGGTGCATGGGTTGACGCTCACCCACTGAGCCACACCGGCCAGGCTAGGTTTAATTTTATTAAAGACAGAAAGATAAATAAACTGTCAAAACCTCTATATCATTGACATAATGTTAGTGTTGATGTTAGAAAATAAAATTAACTGATTTTGGCAAAACCTTTATTTATTCCTTCACGCTATTAATAAAGCCCTTTTCCTATAGCACTAAAGATGAAAACCATACATAAATGAGCTAGTAGGATGATCAGTACAGCAACAGGGGAAGGGGAACAGAGAGAGAAAGGAACACAGAGTAGCATGATGTATTAAATGCTCCTTTTTTTAGAAAACTGCATTTCCTTTGGTGTTGGATGTCTTCTTCCCTCACCCACAAAACCTGCTCATCTAACAGACCTCACCAAACCACCTAGTGGTGTTATGCACTCTATTGGTGCTTTGAAACTCACAAATTAGATCTTGCTGTTCTTAAGAGAGAAAGCTGAAAATGAGCTATATCCATAGAACTAGCTCCCAAATTCTCTTACCTGCTTTTATGATTTACCACCAAGTCTCAGCCCCCATTTTATGCTGCAAGTCTAGTTCTCCTTTCCTTTGCAGCTTGCTGCGCCTTTTGCTCTATTGGTTTTCTAGATTTTGCTTCCTGCTTTCTCCTGGTAGGGTGTATCCATAGACTTATTATCCAGATCACTTTTGAAGGGTCTCACAAAACACTTCAGCCCAACCTTTATTTGTATCTTGTCTTCAATGGGGTCCCAGACTGAGGAGAGCAAAAAGAAGAGGCTGGAACCATTGCAACTTGAAATTCTGAGGCTCTAAGAAAAATGTTGTTTGCTGTTCTGTGTTAGCCACAAAGAGAAACATTTCCACCAGCAAGGTTGAAACAGCTTTTTAAAATGTACTGTTTGCAAAGAAATGAGGTTTAAACAATATTTATATCTTTGACATCACCAAGTCCAGCTGTTCTACAAACTGGGTTCTTTTTCCCACCTATATATGTTGTCTTCCTTCCTAATTTCACATTTCACTCTAGTAGGAGGCATGGCTAAAAGGAAACCTTGAAGTACTGCATCAAAGAGAAAGAAGAAGAGAAAAAGGTGCAAATATAAGAGGATAATAGTAGAGAGAGAAATTTTTTTGTTAATCCTCAGCCAACTATATTTTTTCCATTGATTTTTAGAGAGAGTGGAAGAAAGGGAGGGAGGAGGAGAGAAAGAGAAAAATCGATGTGAGAGAGGCACATCAATTCGTTGCCTCTTGCACTTGCCCTGGGGCCAGGGATCAAACCTGCAATCCAGGTATGTGCCCTTGACCTGAAATTGAACCCATGACCCTCTAGTGTGCAGGCTGACGCTCTAACCACTGAGCCACATCGGCCAGGGCAAGACAAATATTTTTGAAATGAAACATCATTTTGAATCACATGAAAGGATCATTACTAAAAATATGCGGACTAAAAAGGAAAATATTGAAAGTATAAAATATGTTAATAAAAACCAGATTTATCATTTGTCAAAACAGGATTGAAGATCAAGCACAATACTGTAGATAAATATTCTAAGATACTTTCTCTAAATGAATTACAATACTCTATGAATAACTGCCAATATCAGATATTCAAGGTAATGCCTCTCAGAGCCACTGGTTAATTTTCACGTAAGTCCAAGAAACTGCTCAGTATGGCATTCAGGACCCTTTGCAATCCGAACCCCAAAATGTCCCTATTGTGTAGGGTAATATGATGGTTAATATCATCTGTTATCTTGGCTAGGCCATGGTGCTCAGATATTTGGTCAATAATTATTTTGGATGTTTCTGTGAAGGTGGTTTTTTCTTTTTTTAAAATGAGATTTAACATTTAAATTGGTGGTCATTGAGTAAAGTCCATTACCCTTCATAATGTGGGTGGGCCTCATTCAATCAGTTGAAGACCTTAATATACCAAAGACTGACTTCCCTTGAGCAAGAAGTTCTGCCAGCAGAGTGCATTTGGACTCAAACTGCAACTCTTTCCTGTGTCTCCAGTCTGTTATCCTGCTCTGGAGACTTTGGACTTTCCAAGCCTCCATAATCATATGAGCCAATTCCTTTTAAATCTCCTCTCCCCACATAGATGTAGATATGGATATACATATAGATACATCCTGTTAGTTCTATTTCTCTGGACAACCCTGCCTAATACAGGTAGTGATAATATCATGGATTCTATAATCAGAAATATGGGCTCAGGACCTGCATCTGCCATTTACTAACTATATATGTTGGAAACGTTACGTCAGTCTCTCTAAGCCTTGGTTTAACAATAACCCCCTCAATTCTCTAGCCATGCTAGATAACATGCCATCTGATCTAGTATTTCTATGTCTTTGTTTGTTATTCCCTTGCCGGTCATAAATTTGTTCCTTTCTAGTTAAATTTTACTTTTCATACCTGTGGTGGTTTTTTTTGTTTTTTTAATCCTCACCTGAGGACACTTTTGCATTTATCTTCAGATAGAGTGGGAGGGAGAGAGGGGGGAAGAGAGAGAGAGAGACATCAGTGTGAGAGCGACACATCGAGTGGTTGCCACCCACACAACCCCAACCCAGGCTGGGGACAAACTGCAACTGAGGCACGTGCCCTTACGGGAACCGAACCCGGGACTCTCTGGTCCGCGAGCCAAACCAGCCAGGGCCCTGTGGTGGTTTTAAAAATATGTTCACAAGTTCTTTGATAGTCGTCCTTTCAAGTTTAATTGCCCTCCCTTCATTATAGGCTGGACTTAGTGAATTGCTTCTAATAAAAAGAATATGGCAGACGTGAGAGTACATCATTTCTCATTCTCTTTTTCATCACTTGATATGGGGGAGCCAGCTGCCTGGTCATGAGCAAGCTCTATGGAGAGTCCCAGCAGCAAGGAACTGAAGCCTCCTGCCTGCAGCCACATAACTGAACCTGGAAGCAGGTTCTCCAGTACCTTCATGACTTCAGCTCCAGTCAACACTTTCCTTGTAATCTCATGAGAGATCCTGAACCAGAACCACCCAGTTGAGGTGCAGTTCCTGAGCCTCAGAAACTGAGATACTAAATATTTGTTCTCTTTCACAGTTTAAGTTTTGCGGCAATTTGTTGCACAGCAAATAATGCCACAGTCAATTCAAGTTTATAAAAGACTTCCCTCACCAACACATAGAATGTCTCCTTTTTCAGTTTCCCCATAGGATTCTGCATATAACTATTATAAAACTTTTCATGTTATATTAACAGTGTTTTTATTATGTGTTTGTCTCCCTTGCAAGGCTGAGAGCTGCTTGAGGGTGGGCCATCTTTAACTGTATTAAGTGAAAAAAAAAAAAAAAATCAAACTCAAGCCTGGCACATAAAGAACTCTTAGAATAGTTCAGGTAACAATTAGTGTTTCCTATATGTTATATGTTGTTCTAAGCCTTTTGTAAATATTATCCTATTTAATCATCATAAAAACCTGGGAGATATATTATTACCCCTATTTTACAGATGATGAAACCGGTCAAGTTATAGAGAAGCTGATTAATTTTATTATGGTCACACACCTAGTAAATGTTGCTGAATTAAAGAATGAGTGAATGAACAAGTTTCCTATAAACAGGACCATATATGACTCACTTTACAATCCCTTATGGTACCTAGCCCAGGATGCAGTCAGGACTCAAATATTTACTAAATCATTGACTGGTGATAAAAGCAGCTTAGTTATATGAGAAAGAAGTTTGGAAACCTTGATTGTAGATCATTTAAATTGATGACCAAAACATAATTATTTTCCTTTACTGAGAAAAAATAGGGGTTATAGTAAACGTATGTTGTGAAGAGACTAAAAATACACTTCGGAAGATGTTTACCTTTCTCTCCACTCCTTCTCTATAAATACTTGACAAGAAATAGTGTTGGTAGTTTAATTACATACGATATATAAAAAAATATTTTTTTCTGAACTTACTAAATTTGGTGGCTCAAGATTCAAAATAGTTTGTGAAAGAGTAAATGGTGTATTTTTCTTCCAACAGCACCAAAAAAAGAAATATTTCTACTGAAGCCTTTAGATTTAAAAATTTCAAATAGGTGGCTGCTATTTGACTTCTGGGGCTCCTCTTAATAACGTATGTGAACAATGATCCCTCCAAGTAAGGTCTTTCTAAATAAGTACCTAAATATGAGAAGTTTAAAGCCAGTTTACATTTGGAGTTGGCCAAAGTCTGGAAAGCAGCTTGAGACTTCCTATTTTAGAAAATTTTGACATTTTTTGGTTTGTTTGTTTGAAAACTTCCTCACTTAATAGTAAGTAGGAGGTCTTTATATTATTTGATGAATGACTCCTTTTCTCTTGATATCTATTTGGGAGATTTATTCCTCCCACATTCTGTCTCTGTAGAGATTAATAAAAACAAATATTTTGAAAGCTGTAAGAAGGATCCTTAAGCGTTGGCAGATGCTAAAGATAAGTGATTATAATGATAATACATCACTTCCTTTGTTCCTGTAGGTCTCAGTATTTCTCCTACAAGATAGTACCTTCATATATTGTCTCCTGGGAACATTACCCTAAAAATTTCATTGAAGACTAATGAGACTAGAAATTTTTGTTATTAAAGATTAAATAGCCTGGTCTTCTATATTCATAAAAATGTAAGCAGTGCATTTCTAATCATTTTTCTTGACAGATTAAGGCTAGCAAACCACTTTGTGCTCATCAACTTGGTTCCCTTGAGTTGTCCTAGACTTCTGAAGGGGTCTCACTTTACAACGTTTTGCATTTCACAACAGAGCTTTTATTATAACAGCACAGAGCTTTTATTATAACAGCACACTGTTTCTCAGGTGCTTCCTTCCTCTACCACTCTGCAGTTGAAGCAAGGCATGTTTATACTTCAAGATTCAATATTCCAGTCATGAAATAAAACATGTCTAAGAAAATTTTAATAATCCCTTCCCAAGCAAAAATCAACTCTCTAGCAACACAAATATAAATTGCTTGCGCCCGGCCAGTGTGGCTTAGTGGATTGAGCATCGTCCCATGGACTGAGAGGTCCCACTTAGATTCCCCATCAGGGCACATGCCTGGGTTGCAGGCTCAATACCCAGTAGGGGGAATGTAGGAGGCAGCCTATCGATGTTTCTCTCTCATATTGATGTTTCTATCTCTCTCTCCCTTCCTCTCTCTCTAAAAAAATCAATAAAACATTTAAAAAAAAAAAGCAAAAGAAACCCAACATCCTTTAGCTTTCATCCCCCATCCCATTTCTGCCCCAGTCTTAAGCACTTATTTACTTTCTGTCTCTACAGATTTGGCTATTCTGGACATTTCATAGAAATGGTATCACTATATTAAGTGAAAGAAGCCAGTCACAAAAGACTGCATATTATATGTTTTCAAGGGTCATCCATGTTTCACCAAGTATCAGTACCTCTTTTTACAGTCAAATAATATTCCATTATATAGATATACCACATTTAACTTATACATTCATCAGGTGGTGGACATCTGTGTTGTTTCACCTTTTGACTATTATAAATAGTGCTGTTGTGAACATTCACGTACAAGTTTTTACGTGGACATGTTTTCATTTCTCTTGGCTACATACCTAGGAGTGTAATTTATATTATTCTTTTGGGAGTTAAAATCATGGTCCAACAATGTAATTATGCTACAGTCTCAGAGGTGGTATGCAGAAAAGCTACATTCTCAAGAGTATTATGCAGAAAAATGTTGGCTTTGTAGAAGGAAGAACACATAGTAATACAGAAAAAGACTACACAAAGTGAGAAAAGCAGGATACAACCTGATTAAAATCCTTGCTGGGCTTCCCATTCCCTGCTCTGCGCTATTGCCTTATGCACCTCACCTCTCTCCCCTCAATTTCAGGAGGGCCAGTTGTACTACCTATCAGAGATTTTTAGACTGCCTCAGCTTCAGAGCCTTTACTCTTTCTCCACTTCTTTGCCCAGTGGTTTCAAGTCTCATCTTAAATGTCACTTCCTCAAAGAAACACTCTCTTATATCCCTAACTAGGCTAGGGTTAAGTGTTTCCATAACAGCCTGCATTTTCCATCTTAATATTTTTGATACTTGTAATTGCTTATTCAATCAGTAATCAAATACTGAGAGCCTTTTACATGCAGGGATAGAGAGTGAAAAACATGGAGGATCCCTGCCATCTAAGACGTTGTATTCTAGGGAGGGAATACAACGTACAAGTAAACAAATCGATGTGCTAGGTTATTTTAGATGATAATTAACTCGTTTATCCTCAAGATTGTAAACACCATGAAGGGCAGGTGCTATTTCTGTTTTGGTTACTTCCAGTTTGGTAGAGCTTAGCACTGAGTCTGGCCCACTGAATAAGCTCAACACAAATTTTTTCAATGACTTAAAATGGGCATATAAAGAACAAATGAAAAACACAACGGAGACTACTTCTGTAAATACTTGTTTTTTCCCTTTCCTTTTTCAAAGCTTTCTGTAATTCTACATATTTTTATAATTAAGACAATTAAATGATGAGCAAATATTATTATAGGTGAGTAAGAGAGCCCCAAATAAAACACATTTATATGTCACCACACACTCGTTAAACACCTGGCAATAAACTCTAGTCTGAAATACTCAGATGGGTTGGTTGGTTAAGTGGATAGAATTTCCTTGGCGCATTACCCAGCAGGTTCGCGGCCTTCAGCAGTATAATTTACCGTTTTAAAAGAGACCTTAAGCAAAAAGATGCTTAAGGATACGATGCCCCAAATTTCCTGATTTCTAAAGCGCTACACGGCAATCCTATTTACATGACAATGACAAGAGAACACAATTATTTGCGAGGTCAACAAAGAATATAATATCCTGACACAACAGATTACCAGAACCTTCCCAATATATAGTCTCCTACCAGCCCCAGAGGCAAGCTAGCTTGGATAAACGCAGGTAGCTCTAGCTGCGGCCGGAGGAGCATCCCGAGAGAACCCCCCCCCCCCCCCCGGAGCGCTCGGCCGCTTCTTTCTTCCCCGGCACGCATGCGCAGCGCGCTCTCCGGCCGCCGCACGCCTCTTCCAGCGGACTGAAAGGGGCGCTTACGTCATCGTGCGGTCGACAAGGAACCCTTCCGCTCCTCCAAGGAAACGAGTCCACGCACCTTGGCTTTTCTTAGTCCACAAAAAGTGTTCTCCCTCCTTTCACCCCGGTGCCAAAGCTTTCCCCAGCTTCTCTCCAACAGCCTAGCTTTCCCCCTCATTTCTCTGTGCGTTCGTCGGCCCGGGAAGGCGGCGGGGAGGAAAAGGGGGGAGAGCAGGGCACCCACACAGTGTTGTTTACAAGGCGTGAGCTCGTTCAGGAATCGGTCCGCGAGGGCGGAGCCGAGGGCGCCGGCACTTCTTCTTCCCCTCCCCTCCCTCCCTAGCCTTCCCCGCGAGCGGACGCGGCAGCGCCTCTGCTTCGCTTTTTCTTATTTTCCCCCTTCCCCTTCTTTTTTTTTTTTTTTTCTTTTTTTCCCCCTTCCTCCCTTTCACCATTTCCCCTTGGAGGCGCTTCCCCCGGGCAGGGGCAGAGCCGGTCTCACTCCCCGCCTCTCCCCGGCCCCCGCCGCCCTATGGAGAGAGGGAGCCCCCTCCCCACCCGGGCACAAGCGGCGGCGGTTGGAGGAGCGAGACCGGCAGTGGCGGCCTCAGGTCCAGGGTCGTCATGGAACTAACTCGCTGACCGACCCACCGGCCGCAGCCGTGCGTCCTGCTCGAGTGCCAGTGCCCGCGCCCCCAGCCCGGCTCCCCCTCTTCTCCCTCCTCAGTCGGCCTCGGCCCGGCCCTCGTCCCGCGCGCCCTGCCGCCGCGCGCTGAGGAAAATGAGGTGGTAGCGGGCCCGCGGATGACCCCGTGTCACCACTGTGAGGTCCACAGCTCTGCCAGGGAGGAGGAAGAGGAGGAGAAGGTGAGCGGGAGGGGGCGGGGGCTGGACGAGTCCCCGCGACCCGCGCCCGCGCGCGCGCCTCCTACGGGGAAGCGCTGCGGCCGCGCGCCCCGAGCCCTCACCCCCGCCACATCCTCCCCCTGCCTTCGCCTGTCCTCCCCCGCCACTTCCCCCCACCCTCGCCACATCCCCCCTGCGCCGCCGCCTCCACGGGGACCTTCCGGACGCTCCCTCACCTCCTCCACGCAAGAACAGCTCGGCACCTGCCCGTTTGCCAGCAGCTCTGCTCCCTTTCAGGCCATTTTTTTTCTGTCACCGAGTAACTTTTTTGTAGGACCTGCAGATTGCCGACCCTGTAGTGCATTTTCTAGGCTCTGCGAGCCTGTGCTATGTACAAAGAAGGGGACACACGCCCACCCTTAAGCCTCCTCGCTCCTGCGGGAGCCCAAGGGATGGTTTGCTTGCCAAGCGGTGTGCATGCCAAATGAGTGGGGTGAGCCGCCGGTGCTGCGGGAACGTTACCCAGGGTGTGGGTGGGGGAAATTGAAGAGGAGGTGAGATCTGAGTTGCACCCTAAAGGGCAGATAAAAATAGGGAAATTTTTTAAAAAGGGAAGAAGGGCCTCTGCTGAGTTCTAGGTTCCACCGCTGATCGTACTGGCAGGAGTTGGGAACTGGGTAGCAAAATAGTGGAAGGTATCTCTCGGAAGGCAGGATGGAGTCAGACTGAAAATCTCTGGGTGCGGAATTCAGGTATTTAGCCTTTGTTCTGTCATTGGGGAGTCACTCAGCATTTGAGCAGCAGTGTTATGTTGTGATGTTAACAACAGCAACACTTGTTGAGGCTTCTTATTTGACAGTTATTGTTCCAAATGGTTTGCAACTCATTGAGTCCTCAAGGACTCACTGAGGCAGGTTTCATTGAGTCTCATTTCACAGATGAGGGAAACTGAGGGTCCACAACATGAAGTAATTTCCTTCTTAGATGACACAGCTAGAACCCGTTGGCCAGAGTTTAAACCCAGGCAGTCTGCATATGCTACATAGTCTCTGTTTAAAAAATGAATTTGTTGAAAACATTAACAGTAGTGTTATCTGTTTCTAGCTTTTCAGGTCATTTGTGGCAAACAAAAGAGAAGGGAATGGATAAATAGATTAAGAAAGAATGGACAGGGTTTAGATTCGATAATCTGGAACCAGCCAGATGAGTGCGTCTGCGTTTCTGGACCAGAAAAATCTTAATGCTGATGAAGAGCAGACAAGTAGAATTAGCTTGTGTTCGGAAGGTGCAGTAGAGATGATTTGCAGTTACAGATAATTGAGTGTATGTGGCAGTGTGACATCCTAGTAGGTTAGAATGGAACCCTACAAAACGTTTTTTGGTCAAGATTGGTAGCTCAGAGCGTGTGTACATGTTTTACTCTGAGTAATACTTTAAAAATGAAAAGTATTCACCTTTCTTTGCATGTAACTTCATCTTTAAAATGGGCTTAATAATACTAGCTTCATAAGGTTGTGTGAGGATTAAATCCGTTCATATGACAGTACTTAGAATAATACTTGACCAAATAGCACTCACTGTTTTTACTTGTTAATCGCTTAACAAGTGTAAGCTATTATTTATTAGGTATAGTGCTAACCTCTGGAGAGTGTTGCCATCAAGGAGCTCATGGTTAGTAGGACAGACAGGGCTACAAATATCACAGAACAATTAAATGCAAAAGTAGAATTATGTCCAAGTATGGATGTAGGAAGGCAGTGTTCCAGTCACAGATTGATGTAAATGAAAACTCTGTAGAAAGGGGAGTGTGAGCTACAAAAGGACATTTCAAGTTGAAAGAACAGTGTGTGGAAAGGCATGGAGATTGGGAAAGACAGCAGCCTGTTTTGGAATTATAGGTAACTGTAGGTTCATTATTAAGTTAAGGGCATCAAGTCAAGGAGGTAATATTAGAACATGAGGTTCTTGTATGGTCACATTAATAAATTCATCTTATTTAGAAGAGGAACTTAAGATCCAGAAGTCACCACCAGTACAGAATTATTAATAGAGTTGGTGTTATGATGACAATAAATATAATAATTCCATCTTAATGAAGTTGTTTCTGTTGTATACCACTGTGCAATATTGTATAGCATTGTGCAATAGTTTCCCTCAGATGAGCAGAAGTCTCTATATATAGATTTGTAATATAGTTTATGCTGTAAAATGAGGATTTTATAAACTTAGCTGTTAAGCTATTTGATAAACATGGAGAAAGAAGCAGAAATAGCATTTGAAAGAATGGGAAGGAAAATGTGAAAGAAACTATCAAAGTTAGAAGTGTGTGTAATATGCCAACCAAAATACAGTGTTTTTGTTTTTTTAGTTCCTAGAGACTTTTCTATCTGAGCATTAAAAAATTCTGGCTGTAATCTACAATGGACATGCAATAACACGCTAACTATAACGTTCTATTATTTAAAACTAAATTTATATTTTAAATGTTTGTATTTTATTCCTTAGGATTCATTATTTATCTAGCTCAAATCTGTTTTACATATTAGAAAATAGGCTGTGTTTTGCCAGTAAAAGAAGTAAAACTCAAGTCAATGCTTTCGCCAGTGTATCATTATCTTACTAGAGACTTAAAAATGGAATGTAGGCCCTTGTCTGGTTGCCCAGTTGTTTGGAGCATTGTCCTATACACCAAAAGGTTTTGAGTTTGATTCCTAGTGAGAGCACATACCTAGGTTTTGGGTTCCATCCCCGGTTGGGGAGAGTACAGGAAGCAACTGATTGATGTTACTCTCTCACATCCATGTGTCTGTCTGTCTGTCTGTCTGTCTCTCCCCCTCCCACTCCTCCTCCCCCTTCTCTCTCTCAAACCAGTAACACCATATCCTCGGGTGAGGATTTAAAAAAAGGAATGTAAATAATAGCCTGCTATAAGCACTTTCATAAATTATAAATTCTTCTTTTTTTTTTTGCTTTTCTACATTCTTAACTTTAAGGTAATTTCAAAAAGAAACCCTTTACCTGAATTTACCTATTAACATTTTACCTTATTTGTTTTATAATTTGTCCCTCCCCATATATGTGTGTATAAGTTGCATATGTGATGGCCTGATGTATAATCTTTTTTTTATATTGGGAGATTCAGTTTGCTAGTATTTTGTTGGAGTTCTGTATCTGTATTTAGAAGAGAGATTAATCTATAGTTTTCTAGTGCTATTGTCTTTAGTTTTGGTAGCAGGGTAATTAACTGGCCTCATAAAATGAGTTGAGAAGTGCTTCTCTTTACTGTTTGGGAGAGTTTGTGGAGAGTTTGTATTAATTTTTCTGTAAATGTTTGGTAGAATTTACCGGTGAAGCCATTTGGACATAGGCTTTTTTTTCTTTGACAATAGTTTGTTTACTAATTTAGTTTCTTTACTTGTTATATGGCTATTCCGCTTTTCTGTTTCATAAGTCAATTTTGATAGTTTGTGGTTCTGGGTATCTATTTAATAATCTAAATTGCTCGATTTATTTGTATACAGTTTATAAAATTCCTTTATAGTCTTTTTTATTTCTGTAGGTAGTAATATATCCCTGCTTTATTCCTGCTTTTAGTACTTTATCCTTAGTTTTTTCCTGGTCAGTGTAGCTAAAGGTTTGCCAATTTTGATGATCTTTTCAAAGAATCAACTTTTGGTTTCATTGATTTTTCTGTTCTCTACTTTATTAATTTCCACTTTGATATTTGTTCTTCTGACTTGCTTTATGTACAGTTTATTTTTTCCAGTGTCTTAAGATGAAAGGTAAGGATATTGATTTGAGATCTTTTTAAATATAGGTATTTACAGGTATTACTTTCCCTCGAAGCACTGCATTCATTGCATCCCATAAGTTTTGGTGTGTTAGGTAGTCTTTTTCATTCATCTCAAAGTATTTTCTAATTTCCCTTGTGATTCTTTGGCCCAGATTTCGTTGTTTTAAAAAGTTGTTAAAAGTATCAAAATGTTTTCAAGTCTTACTGAGGACCTTAAGTGTAGGAGATTGAAGAACAGAAATTTCTTGAACCTGACCTTATTCTTCTTGACATGATTCTCTCCTTTTCTGTCTGCCTTACACCCCCCCCCCCCCCCGAAAATAATCTTCAAAGGAAGCATTGTAGGGGAAGAGTAATCACCAGGGGCAGCCAGCCACTGGAGTGTGTTGAGAAGATTGTTGGATCCTGGTGAGCCACCTTGTTTGGTGTAACTAATGCAGTGAGATAGATAATTAGTTAAGTAAGCTTAAAGTTTTGACAAAAGTTAATAAATTACAAACTAAAATTAGGTTTAGAAGAATTTATAATCTATGAAGTTTAGTCTCCATCCATTATAGGTGTTTTTTCTAAATATCTTTTGACAGATGGTCATCTAGTTTACACTTCATTTCTAAAGTTAGTATTTATGTCTGTTTTTAGAGTGCCAGTTACCTTACTGTTTTTTAAATTTTTTTCCTTTCTTTATTGATTTTTAGAGAGAGAGGAAGGGAGAGGGAGAGAGAGAGAGAAACATCCATGAAAGAGAACATCAATTGGCCGCCTCCTGCATGCCCCCCACTGGGGATTTGGCCCACAACCTGCGCATGTGCCTTGACTGGGAATTGAACCGGCGACCTCTTGGTGCATGAGTCCATGCTCAACCACCGAGCCACCGGCTGGGCCACCTTACTGTTCAGTTTTCTGATCAGCGTGGTCCAATAGTACTAACTGCACTGATACAAATGTTCCTTTTCTGTATTATCCAGTGCAGTATCTGCTAGTCACTTGTAGCTATTGAGCACTTGAAATGGGTCTAGTGTGACTGAGGAGTTATATTTTAACTTTTTTAGATTCTAATTTAAATATCCACATGTGAGGCTGGCAGACACTCTATTGGAAGCTCAATTCAAGATGATTTCATACTGCCTTTTTACTCTATGCTATTTGTATGCATTTTTGAACCATGAGAATGAATGAATGAATGATTAAAAATTAAATAAAACTGTTTTAAAATGAAAAAAAGATGGTTTCATACCGATTAAGTGGAAATAGGTGGGGTTTAATATCATTGATGTAACTTTTTTAATGAAGAAAAAGGTTAGCAGTCCTTATTTGTTTAGATTTTTAAGAGGAATATTTGGGACAACTACTTCTAAGAATTCCTAGTATAAAAAGCTCATGACTTAAAAATTTTTGACACAGTGTGATACAGTAATAATATATTTTGATTAGAGTCCAGTGGTTCTGTCAATTTTAAGGCCCTGTTTTCTCTTTATAACTGAGTTTCTAATTTAAAGTAGGAATATGTTAGGTAACTATTATTGTAACATTTTAATATATGAAATTTTAAAGAGCTATAAAATCCTATACTGCCTCATAATATTCTTTTGTTTTATGAATTGCTTAATAAGAATCAACATATTTATACAATGCTATACTTATTCTATAATTACATAAAAAGCATTGTTTTATATTTGATTTTATAGGTAGCTACATCAAGTTGGGAGGCAGGCAGATCCAAAGGATATCATGAAGTTTCCAGGGCCTTTGGAAAACCAGAGATTGTCTTTCCTTTTGGAAAAGGCAATCTCTAGGGAAGCCCAGATGTGGAAGGTAAATGTGCCGAAAATCCCTACAAACCAGGTAACGAATTTTCTCTTTACTCTAGATGACTTTTATTAGAAATACATGTACTACTGTGCTATATAGTATCTTGACATACGTTGGAGAAATATGTACCACTAAAGGATATGCTCTATTCTTTATATTAGAAACATCTCCTAGTTTTATTCTGAAACAAAACAAGAATGAACTGTTTTTGTTTGCTTGTTTTTGTCTTGAGTTATAGCTTTAGGAAGATAGGTATGTCTCTT
This sequence comes from Tadarida brasiliensis, assembly GCA_030848825.1. NCBI lineage: Eukaryota > Metazoa > Chordata > Mammalia > Chiroptera > Molossidae > Tadarida > Tadarida brasiliensis. The sequence continues at coordinate 54,252,597 of CM061257.1, read as the reverse complement.
TTCTTTCCTAATAGTCAATACTAACAGTAGTAAGCTGCCTTTATTTCTAGATACATCGTTAGCCATGGAAGCTGAGTATGCATCATATGCATAGGGAACAAAAATTGCACTATATTTCTTGAATATTTATAAGGAGTTCAAGTCAATTACTAAGATAATAGAATGATGGAAGCTTCTAGGGAGTAGCCAGCTGACCTCTCAATTACTCTTGGTTATATGTCCTTTCTTTTTAAAAATTCTGTACTTCTATAATTATATCAGAGTTCTTTTTTACAAATAACTGTGAAGTTTATAAACTCCAAAGTTTACTGTATCTATAAGATGTCTTACACATCTTTTTAACCCTGGTAACTAGTATTATGCTTGGGATAGGGAATAATGGCCAAGAAAATTTTGATATGTGTAGGTGAATGAATAGCAAATATCTAAGGTCCTCCTGTGTTAGTTTAGGTGAGCAATTTTCATCTGGTGTGCCATGGCATACCGGTTGAAATTCTCTGGTTTAGGTTAACCTTTGTTCATAGGTTATTAAAATCTATATGCCTTTTTAATTCTAATCTACTTCTATTATTCTTTCTCACAAGCTGAAGAAATATGTTTTGCATTTACTGTTAATTATTTATCATTTAGCAAATTGAAGATTAGTTAACTTGAATGAATAGCTTTTATGCTAGGAGCATTTACATGTGCTATCACATTTAATATCTCATTTAATCTTTTGAAATAGGCAGTAGTACTAATTTGTTCAAGACTTTAGCTAGTAAGTAGTAGAGTTATACTTTGGATCTAAGGCAGTTTTCTTTTTTTTTTCATTTTCAATTTTTGTGTGCTTGTGTTATTTTTAGTTTACCTTGAGGTTCAGTTTATTATATATCTGCTACATATTGAACACTATTCCAGGTATTTGGGATACAATAATGAGATAAATAGAAATTACTGCCCATTCTAATAAACCTCAAAGCTTTATTACAACTGCCTTTAAGAACCATTCTTTTCTTCCTTCTGTTGCAATCTTCTTTTTTTTTTTTATCCTCACCCGAGGACATTTTTTCATTTTTTGTTCAGATAGAGTGGAAGGGAGAGAGAAGAAGAGAGAGAGAGAGAGAGAGAGAAACATCGACGTGAAAGGGACACATCGAGTGGCTGCCACCCGCACGACCAACCAGGGCAGGGGACAAACTGCAACCAAAGTACATGCCCTTAGCGGAAACCGAACCCGGGTCTCTCTGGACCGCAGGCCGACGCTCTAACCGCTGAGCCAAACCGGCCAGGGCGTGTTGCTATCTTCTTGAGTCAGCATGTAACCAACAATGACATACTTTTACAACATGATCTTTGAAGGTGATATTCTACAAAGATTATAGTATATTGTTATATTGTCACTTAATCTGACCTATTTCTATAGGTAATTTAACAAATATTACTGAGGTGACACCAGGAAACAATAGTATCAGAACTTCTAAGAGGGATCTACTTAATTTGCCTTTAGTAATGACAAATCTCAGTCATACTTAATTCTTGTAAAATGTGAGTGGGCTTGGTCTGGTGGGAATAGAAAATATAATAGGGAGGCGAGTAAAGAGCTATAGGGGCTTGAGTTGATTGCTAGAGTAACCCCCAAGGTTACTTCTCTGTTCTAGTTCTAATTCCTTTTTCTTCTGCCATTCTTAGGGACTGGCTTTCCTACCTCTGTTTACACTATCGCTTCTAACCATGATTTCCCTTCTTGATTCCTTGCAGGAGAAAAACACAGTCTCATCTCTAAACTGTACTTGTATCTTTTCTAACTTTTTAAAGTGCTGGTAAAAATGGAAAAATAAAATATCTTTAAGTTTCCTTTTATGCTTCTTTTCTCTAATTCCCTTCTTTTGTCTTACTCTTCCTCCACTTAAATCCTACTTCAAGGTTCTTTCATAATTCTCTTAATTTGCATCCCCCCAGTTTAGGACAGAGTGGTCACACAAGAATGTTATAGACTTATTACTCCCTTTCTGTGTGCACCCAGAGCACTGTGTTTTCCTTATGAGACAGTATTATAGTTTCCTTGTGATTTGACTGAGTTCTCTTGGAGTAGGGTTTTATCATTTTTGTTTACTGGCATATAATAGACTTACAGTAAACATTAAATGAACATTGATGATTTCTTTATAATTTATCCAAGTTAGAGACATTCTTTTATATAATAATTGCATTTTCAAGTATATGATAATTTTGTCACATACTTTTTGGGGAGGGGGATTGAAGATTGGTCAAAGATTGATATTCTTAATTTATTTTTTGAAAGTGCTTGCATATACAAAGATAAAACTGCTTCAAGCTGTTTATATAAAGATGATTTTCATTAGAATTTTGGAATTCTAAGGAATCTTAAAGGCCATCTAATTATGTGGTTTTCAAATACAGGATTTCAAACCACTGGGCTACTAGGCAAATCAGAATCATTTGGGAGGCTTCTTACAGTTTCTTCCAGGCCCCACCCACACCCACTGGGTTTGTGGTGGCAACTGTGGAAATTTGTATTCTTAAAAGCTTCATAGTTTTATTAATATGCATTCAGTTTGGGAAACACGGATTCAATCTAACCACAAAATTTAAGTTCTGACATCTCTGATAAGTGATCCTCTGCTTTGGATACTTGTTCATTCAGCTGTGGAAAACTATCTAAATGACTGGAAAGTTTTTATTAACCATATTTACAATGTTATCTTATGTTAAATCTTAAAACTGCTTCTTTCTAGTGGCCACTTGAATTTGTTCTAATTCTGGCCACTGGAGCGAGCAATACAGAATAGAGCTATTTCTTATTTTAAACTGGTAGTCTTTTAGTTAAAGACAAGTATTAAACCCATGAAGTCATCTCTTTTCCTGATTGAACATTCCTTGCTCTTTTAACCACTTTTTGTCTGACAAGATTTCCCTCTTACCTTTCCAGTTTTTCTTTTTCTAGTGTGTTACAGTCTTTTTAGTGTGTTTCTTAAATTGAGACGTTTCATTTGTTGTCACTAATGAGCAGTAAAGTAAAACTATCACCTCACTTTGTCTTGGATTGATTATATTTCATTAATCTAACCCTAAAAAATTTTTTTTTGTTTTGTTTTGGCAGCAGTGTCATGTTGTTGGCTTATATTGAACTTGTTTTTAAAACCTTGTTGTTTTTGTCTCAACTTTTAAGCAAAGCTTCCCTTATGCTAGATGTACCTTTTTCATTTTTAATGTAGGTGCAGCATTTCTTATTTATTCTTATTAAATTTAAAATTGTTTATTTTGGCTCTAGCTGGTGTGGCTCAGTTGGTTGAGCATCATCCCATGCACCAGGATGTCACTGGTTCAATTCCTGGTCAGGGCATGTGCCTGGGTTGGGGGCTCGATCCTTAGTAGGGGGCATGCAGGAGGCAGCTCATTGATGTTTCTCTTTCTCCCTCTCCCTTACTCTCTCTTTAAAATAAAAAAATATATTTAAAATAAAATTATTCTGGCCTATTTTTTTTTTTTGGCTTTAAAATAATGATTGTTATCTAATATATTGACTGTTAATTTTGTACCATTTGTGGATTTGGTAATTAAGACTAAATACCACATGGGTTGGTGTCTTTTTAGCCATTAGATATCCTTTCTGTGTGTGAAATGTCTGTTCAGATCTTTTACCTGGGTTTCTATTGAATTATCTTTATTTGTTAATTATTTTGTATGAGCTCTTTCTTTTGCAGGCTCTGTGTATTAACAGATATCGTCAATTCTATTTGGGTTGAAGAATAGAAGTTCTTAATTTTAAATGATCAAATTATAAAATTTTTTTTCCGTTTTGCCTAGTCCTTTTAAATAAATGTTTGCCTAACCCAAGGTAATAAAGATACTCTCCTGCATTTTCTTCTGGAAACTTGATTTTTTTAATCTTTCACATTTAGATCTAAATTCCAGTTGGAATTTTGTTATTGTTTTGGTGTGATGTGAAATAGGAGTCAAGGATCATTTTTCTCCATATGGATAATAGCACCATTTATTAAAAAGACATTTTCCCCCACTGCCATGCAATGTATTTTTGTTATAAATCAAGTTACTACTGTATATGTGTAGATATATTTGTGGGTCTGTTTCTTGCCTCATTTCTCAGCATTGGTCTGTCTGTTGCCTCTCTTTAATACCACACTGCCTTAATTATGATAGCATTATAACAAGTCTTTGGTGGCATAAACTTTGTTCTGGTTTACAAAATTGTCTTGGCTATTCTTCACCCTTTGCTTTTTCATATATATTTTAATATATACTTGTCACTTTTCAAAAAAATACAAAAACAGTTGAGAGGGTTTTGTTTTGATCGCATCTGTAGATTGAGTTGGGGGAGAGTTGACATGTTTATAATGAGTCTTCCAATCAGTTAACAGAATATTTTTCTATTTTCTTTAAAGGTGGTCTTCAGTTACTATTAATAATGTTTTTGGTGATTTAGTTTTATTCTTGGGTACTTGAGTCTTGTTGAGGCTATTAAAAATGGCATCATGTAAATATTTTTATTTTTTTAAATGTTTTATATGCTGCTATATAGAAATAAAATAGATTTTTATATATTGACTATACTAAATTAGCTTACTAATAGTTTGTAGAGTATTTTGGATTTTCTGTATGTTCTACACAGTCATGTTAACTTAATCATGGTTTTATTTCTTCCTTTCCATTCCTTCTACTTGAATTATTTTTCTTGTTTTATACAATTAGTTTGGTCCTCCAGAACACTGTTGAATATAAATGATGGTAGCAGGCATCCTTGTCTCAGCCTCATTTGGAGGGGAAAGCTTTCAGTATTTCACCATTAAGTATAATATTTGCTGTATATTTCTTAGACTTTATAAGATTAAGAAATTCCTTTCTCTACCTTAGTTTGCTAAAAGATTTTTCATAAATAGGTGTTGAAGTTTTTTATACCTCATTGGATTTTGTTAACATTTTGCTTAGAATTTTTTGTGTATATGTTCATGAGTGAGATTGGCCTGTAACAAACGCCTTTGTCAGGTTTTCATGATGCATTTAGGCTGGCTTTGTAAAATGATTAGGAAGTGTTCCTGTTTTTTCTTTTTAAAATATTCTCAGGCTCTTTAGATTGATATTATATCTTTCTTAAATATTGGAAGATTTCACAGGGAAAGCCACTGGGGTCTAGAGATATATTTTTATGGGAAAGTATTTAATAATATTTCTTTGGTATATACAATACTAATTAGGTCTTTATGAAATATGTTTTGGCTTTGATAAATTGTGTTTTTTAAGAATTTATTCATTTCATCTAAAATTTTTAATTGTGTAAATTTATTCATAAAATCATCTTTTTTAACATATAAGGGTCCATAGCGATGTTCTCTTTTTTGTTTCTTAGTTGATTTGTGCTTTTCCTTTTTTATCAGTCTGTCTGAAGATGTGTCCATTAGTCTTTTAGTTCTATTGATTTTCCCTATTGTACATTTCTTTCTTGGTTTTTTTTTTTTTTTTTTTTTTTATCCTCCAAGAATATGTTTTATTTTTTAGAGAGAGAAAGGGTGGGAGAGGGGAAAACATTGATATGAGAGAAAACATCGATTGATTGCTTCCCATATGCTCTCCGACCAAGAATTAAACCTACAACCTAGGTATGTGCTTTAACAGGGAATTGAACCCATAACCATTTTGGTGTACCAGATGACACTCCAACCAATTGAGCCACCTGTCCAGGGCCATTTGTTTTCTTTTTTTAAGTTTTGCTATTATTTAGTTTCATTATTTGCTTCTGTCTACTTTCTTTGTGGACTTGACTGTTTTTGCCTTGACCTAGATGCTTAAATAATTGATTTTCAGCTTTTCTTTTTAATATATACATTTAGAACTATAAAATTTCCTTAGTGCACAGCTGTGCAGCCATATCTAATTTGTTGTTAGCTGCACATATTGGATTCTTAATTTCAGTTATTCTATTTTTCAGTTCTAGAATTTTCCTTTGGACTTTTTATAGGGTAAATTTCTCTAGTGAAATTCTTCATGTTTTAAAAAAATCTGTTTTCCTTCTTTTCCTCTACTTTCTTGTATAGTAAGTCCTTTTCTGATAATTCAAAGATCTCTATTTTTTTGTTGCCTCCCCACCCCTTCCTTTTCTCTTGGTTTTGATCACTTGTGTTTTTTGTTGTTGTTTGTTTGTTTTTTCTCTTGTTATGTCTGGGGGCTGCCTGGTAATTTTTTATTGGATGCTGAAAAATTGTAGAGGTTCTAAATGTTATATTTCTGCAGGAAGATTCGGTCTTTCCTGTAGTGGGCAAACTGAGTAGGAAATTAATCTTTTTAATCCAGTGAAGATTGCTGATTGGACGCTGGGTTGCAGTTGGTATGGCTTCATCTACCTTTGTTTTGCCCCAACTCCTAGAGTGTAGCCAAGGATTCCAGAAAGAGCTTGCAGTGTTTGCTAGGACCCCTTATTCCTGAAGGGTGCTAAAGTCTTCCCCTAAACTCGTTCTTGCTTTTCAGAAGTTTTCTGCTTAGCTTCATAGATCCCTGTCCTTCCCAACTGCAAAATTTCATTCAGAAAATGTATTAAGATCTCTGGCCCTCCCCCTCCCCACTAGGTTCTTGGCTCCTCAAGTCTCCATATTTTGTCTCTAGCCTTGTAAGACTCCCAGAAGCCCTATTGGTTTCTTTGCCTATACTCAGCCTCTTGCCATACTCAAAGGATGGGCAAATAAATGCCCTGAAGGAAAAGCTACTGCGGAATGTTCAATCATTTCTTTTTACCTTCTCTCCAGAATCTAGGCTCCTTAAAGCCTGGTTGTCCTAGCAGTTCTCGTGCCTTGTTTTTGTTGTTGTTAGTAGTTTTTCTAGTTGTTCTCAGCTGGAGTGTACATTTTCTGCTATCTACTACATCATAGCTAAAAGCAGAAATGTGATTTAAGGAAAAATAATGTTGAACTTCAACAGGAATAACAAGAGATCTTTGGGAGCACAAGGAGGTACTAATCCCAACTTGAGTTATCAGGAAAAGTATCTGATGGGGAGTGACCATAGAAATAGTTCTTGAAGGATAGATAATAAGATAGGTAAAAGAGAAAGGAGCGTGTGTTCCAACATAAGGAGCAGTATGAGCAAAAGAACAGTGATATAAAACAGCATGGCAGGAGCAAGGAAGAACCATACTTACAATTACTATTAAAAAAATTTTTTTTTAATTGATTTTAGAGAGATAGGAAGGGAGAGGGAGAGAAGGATAGAAACATCGATGAGAGAGAACATCGATTGGCCGCCTCCTGCATGTCCCACACTGGGGATTTGGCCCACAACCTGGGCATGTGCCCTGACTGGGAATTGAACCAGCGACCTCTTGGTGCATGGGTCAACGCTCAACCAGTGAGCCACACTGGCTGGGCCAATTACTACTCTTACAGTTTGAGTTTTAAGGCAGAAAGTGATGGAAGGTGAGTGTGACTAGAAAGTTAGGTCTTAGAGGGTCCGACCGGTGTGGCTCACTGGTTGAGCATCGACCCATGCACCAAGGGGATTCCCGGTCAGGACACATGCCCAGGTTGTGGGCCTGATCCCCAGTAGGGGGCATGCAGGAGGCAGCCAGTTGATGTTCTCTCTCATCGATGTTTCTATCTCTCTCTCCCTCTCCCTTCCTCTCTCTCTAAAATCAATAAAGGGAAAAAAGTTAGGTCATAGAGGGATTTGTATGCCTCCCGTGCCTGGGGTATTGTACTTTAATCTTTCAAGTAATGGTGAACATTTTAGAGTTTAAAACTGGAGAGGATTTGTCTTTTCATGATCAGATTAGCAACATATAGACTATAAAGCCCTACGTTTTACCATGTTGAATTACTTCTGTTTGGGAATAGTTGTTCAGCCAACTTAATGAACCCTCTTAACCCTATTTGAGCAATTCATATAAGAGAAAACAGATCCCTTGCTTAGGAAGTACTATCTGGTGTGAGCAGGTGGATGTGTAGGCCTCCCTCTTTTCCTTCTGTGGGATTACTTAGGCACAGAATTTAAGTTTTGTAAATGTATTCTGATAATATTACTGCTTATTTAGTACATATTTGAATTGATTTGAAAAAGTGACCTTAGAATCATTATCACTTGACTGTATAAAATACACAGAAAATCCAAAATACTCTGCAAACTATTAGTAAGCTAATTTAATATCAGTATATAAAAATTATTTTATTTCTACATACCAGCATATAGAAACAAGGATATTAAAAAATGAACAATTTTAATTGATACCATTTGTAATAGCCCCAACAAGAGGGAGTCTTCTCAAACTATTAGCTTTTGTATGTGTTTTGTTGTTAGTTTTGGCTAGTGGTGATGATAATAGCCATGCAGGAATGCTTTCTTGGCCCTTTTCTCAAATTTTAATATAAGATATATTAAAGTTGAAAGATATTGTCATGATTTCTTTCATAAATGTATTATAATCCATTTAAAAGAATTATTTATATGTAATATTTTATAAAGTTGTTTTTTCTGGCATCATTAAAGCATCAGGTATATTTAGAGGTGGGAAAGGACAGAACTAATATTTGAGTGAGTTTTGTATTCTATGTACTTTAAATTCAGTTGTAACTATTATATGGAAATCTATATAGCTGTGTTCCCTTGTATTATACACTAATAGGACATTATGTCCATCTTTTGTGGCACTTCTTAAAATTATATGTTTGTGTTATTTGTTTAATGTCAGACACCAGATAGTCACATTATGTAATGTAATCTGTCATTTACGGATTTGTTCTCCTTTACCCCCATTGTATCCTGACCTGAAGGTGGAATTAATGGAGTTCTTGTTCCTCATTGCTACTCTAGATGATTGTTCTTTCACCTCCCTAAAAGTCTCTCCACTTTCACTAGATTATATCACCATCTACCTCTCCTTATGTGACTTTATTTCCTTGTCATTGTTGTTTGAATGGCTTAGTTAACATTACTTTTCTTACTGGTTTTGGCATTTTAGATAAAGACTCATCTTGGTAGGAATTTAATTTCTTTTGAAAGCTAGACTCTCTCCATCTAGAAGTTTTGTGACTGCCTTCACTATGTTCCAGGGACCTTTAGGGCTCCCTACTCCAGAGCTAGATCTTAAAGTAGCACCTCAGGGCTCTATGGAAAATGGGATATTGTAGAACCAGTGACCATGCTTAACAGCTGCTTGACCCAGGGCTTACCTGTTGGGCTCTGTCAGTTTTCTCCCACCTTCCTAGAGAAGCCATAGCATCTAACAGTAGTGTTTTGCTGCCTTTTTCAGGCTCTCTTCGTTGAGAGAGAATCCAACTCCTGGCCGGAACAGCCTAACTTCTGTTTTCTCTGTTATGTTGGACAATAGTCTCTCTAGGACATAAGTTCCCCTGCTACTCTGCACCCAGAACCTATTAAGCCCACAGCTTCAGTCCCATGAACCTCTTTGTTTCTTTTTGATTCATAGAATTGTTATCGCTGAATATCAGAGTATAGTTTCTAGCAGTCTTCCCTAACATCTTGATTTTATTTGTAAGTGGAGGAAGGAGTTTAACAATAGCTTATTACCTCCAGGTTGACATTTCTGTTCTCCAGTCAAATTCATGTGGCTCTTTTCCTTGCCTTGCAAACTGATCATTCCCTCTCCTCACTTTTTTACTTTTTTTTTTTTTTTATTCTCACCCAAGGACATTTTTGCATTTATCTTCAGATAGAGCGGGAGGGAGAGAGGGGGGAAGAGAGAGAAACATTGATGTGAGAGAGACACATCGAGTGGTTGCCACCCACACGACTCCACCCGGGGCGGGGACAAACTGCAACCGAGGTATGTGTCCCTAGTGGCAACCGAACCCAGGACTCTCTGGTCCGCAGGCCAACGCTTTAACCGCTGAGCCAAACCGGCCAGGACTTTTACTTTTAATATACCACTTAGTTGCTGTCTCTAAGAAGCTTTCACTCTGTTCCCATAATGGGCCAGGTTTACTTCCAGTCTGTACCCCTAGCACCCTGTACATACCTCTTATAATGTTTACCATAGTTTTTTCCCCCACATTTTCTGACTGTTTGCCTTACCATGAGGCTTTAAGTTTTGAAGTTTAAACAAGGAGTTTTCATTCATCATTGTATTGCTAGGACTTATAATATGATAGACACTTAATGTTTATTAATATGAACTGAATTAAATGTTGATTGTCATATATTTTCATATTGTTGTTCATAGTTTTAAAACCAGCTTGATGTTGAGATGTTAATGTAAGAGGTTTTAAACTATGTTTATCTCATATTCTTGTCAGTATTAATTGTGCAGTATTCTAAGATCAGTATTTGTTCATTTTTATTGATTTTGGGGGGAAGGGGAGACATCACTTTGCTGTTGCACTTATTCATGCATTCATCGATTGCTTCTTGTATGTGCCCTGACTGGGGATCAAACCCGCAATCCTGGCGTATTGGGACGATGCTCTAACCAACTGAGCTACCCAGCCAGGGCTCTAAGATCAGTCTTTATTTGACAAAAGAAATTGACCAGAAGGTGGATATGTAGTGATTAACCTTCTATAAAATACCAGTTATAAGTGAGTTTAGAGCTAGATGTAAAAATTATGTGATTAGTTTTGGCTTGGCCAATACAAAGAAACACTTTACTTTGTAATGCCAAAGCTAAAAGTGACAGAAAAAGGAGTTGGAATAAAATAAGAGAAGTTAGCCAATGGAATGGCAGAGATTATAATAAGCATCGAGTCATGTACTCCTCATAACACTAAAGAAATCCAAAAGGAAAGAGAGAAGAAATTCCAACTGAAATACCTGTTTGAGGAGATACAGTGTCAAGATACACAGCCCTTCATGCTTTAATAACTCTCAATGCCCCTCTATCTATATAAGAACTAATTTCATAAAGTTGGCCCTGAGTGATCAGGAAAAAGGTTTAAGCTGTGGTCTCTATACTTTTCTATGGAATTAGATAAATAATACATTTTTAAAGAATTTTCCATAAAATATGGTTATGAGTACAGAGCTTGGATTAAGCCTTTGCTTATTTGGAACCTTCACTTACTGAAAATCCTCTTTTCTACTAATCACATTGTCATTTATGTCCTTTGTTGTGTTTACCTGGCAGAAGTAGTACTCATATGGATCTGTTTTATTTATTATTAGTAGATTAAGTATTACTAGGTTTGCTTTATTTTTATGGTACTGTACCTGCAAAACTCAAGAGTAAAGGTATTTAAATCATTACTGCTTTAAAGTGTGTACCTTCTAAAAATTAAGCCTATATTCAGCAGTTAAAAATGATATGTAGGAGGATCAAAACAGTATGTTTTGTGTTTGTGTAATCATCTTTCCAGTGGTAAGTTAGTTCAGGTGAATTTCTCCTTTAGTATTCTTTTATCATTTTTAAATGTGTGATTTGTCTGTTGTCTGTCATGTTTTATTTATTCCTGTTGCCTTTAGTTTTTTTGTTTGTTTTTTTAAATCCTCACCCGAGGATATGTTTATATTGATTTTAGAGAGAAAGGAAGAGAAAGAAAGAGAGAAACATTGAAATGAGAGAAACATGGATTGGTTGCCACCTGTATGCACCCTGACCTGGGATCAAACCTGCAACCTAGGTACTGTGTGCCCTGACCAGGAATCGAACCCACCATTGATGTATGGGACAATGCTTCAACTAACTGAGTCACTGGCCAGGAAGGACCAGCTTTGTTTTTAAAGGGCTATCATTCTGTTATTGTAGTCTATTTACATTTTCTAAGATAGTTTAATGCCTATTTGCTGTTTTAGAAATTCACTAGATTTTCTAATTCTCAAGAATTAGAAAAACTTAATTCCAAAATTACTATCAATTGATAACATTGTTACCTAAACTTTAAAATGTTATATTATCTCGCCCAGCTGGTGTGGCTCAGTGGTTGAGCATCAGCCCATGCACCAAGAGGTTGCTGGTTTGATTCCCGGTCAGGGCACATGCCCAGGTTATGGACCAAATCCCTGGTGGGGGGGCATGTAGGAGGCGGCCAGTCAATGTTCTCTCTCATCGATGTTTCTCTCTCTCTCTCCCTCTCCCTACCCCCTCTTGAAAATCAGTAAAGAAAAATATTAATAGATAATAATAATAAATAAAATGTTATATTACTTTGCCCAGCCGGTGTGGCTCAGTGGATTGAGCATCAGCCCGTGGACTGAGGAGGTCCCGGTTTGATTCCCGGTCAGGGCACATGCCTGGGTTGCGGGCTCAATCCCCAGTCTGGGGCGTGCATTAGGCAGCCCATCAATGTTTCTATCTCTTTCCCTTCCTCTCTCTCTCTCAAAAAAAAATCAATAAACATATTTTTAAAATGTTATATTTCCCGAATACCTCAATATAATTAAAGTATAGCTAGATGGTGAGATGACATATAGTGAAGATTTTGTTTAATAAAGAATGAGAATATTAGGTATTGATATTAAATGCTATAACCAGTACATAAAATTTTATCTTCATTTATCTCATTTGCTAGATTTTGAATAAATTTAAAACATTTTTTAAAATATAAAAAGACACTATTCCATAGAATTTGCTAACCTTTTAAAAAAATCTTTATTGTTGAAAGTATTACAGATGTCTCCTTTTTTCCCCCCATTGACCCCTTCCTCCCTGCTTCTGCCCCCCCCCGACCTTCACCCCACTATTGTCTGTGTCCATTGGTTATGCATATATGTTCTTTGATTTATCTCTTTCCACCCCCTTGCTAACCTTTTATAAGAGAGAATTCTAAGCATATTCTTGATGATAACTTGGGACTTAACTTGTTTTCTTTTAATTTCATGTTTTAATTGTTCTCTTATAGAATGTTTCTCCATCCCAGAGAGATGAGGTGATTCAGTGGCTGGCCAAACTCAAGTATCAATTCAACCTTTACCCAGAAACATTTGCTCTGGCTAGCAGTCTTTTGGACAGGTTTTTAGCTACTGTAAAGGTAATTAATTATTTTAGGATACACTTAAACACGACCTCTTGTTTGAGGGTTTAATGCTAAACTCGGGGCAATTAGTAAACATTCTATAAGATGGAAAGCAATGGGAAAACCTTCGTTGATATGTGTACCTCTAAGACATGGTGTCTTCTAATGCTTTACATTTTAAGAAATGTAATTTTTTTTTCTACAAGTATTCCTAACTTATACTTAACCTATGAAATTTTTGATCTCCTGATTTTAATACAAACCATATATAGCATTGGCAGAATGTTTAGTCATCTTTTAACACGTTGATGTACTAATGTGACAGTTAATCAAACTAGAAAAGTGTAAGCCTGTTGCACATTTTTCTATCACTTCTTGTTTATTGAATGTTGTGTGATTTTCTGAACAGTATATACTTCCTTGAAGTATACATTTGGAGCATAACAAGATGAACTGAACTGTCATAAAATAACTTGTATTTTTGTTGAATGGCAGCATACCTATATATGAATAAGTTTCATATTGTCCTTGTTATTATATCTTTGGTTATATTATGCAAAATCAGTCATAGTGGGCCCTCAACAGATTTAAAGCAGAAAGTTGGTATTTATTTAATGACAAGGCATAAAAAGTAAAAAAGCAACTCAGTTGTTGTTATTTGTATGCCTAGAAATATGTAAGCAGGGGAAACTATGAATTCAGTACTGAGAGTACTACACTCTTTAATATTAGGAATAAAAAGTAGAAGCCATAGAATTTGGATGGCAATTCAGTTACCTTTTATGTTTCAAACTTCTACTCTTAAGAGACTTAAAAAACCCTAATTATAATGATACTAATTGCCTGAAATCTGGGTTATCTGAGATGCCTACTTTATCTCAGTATCAAGTCCCCCATCCCTCCACCATAGCTCCTTACAACAACCTCCCTTTCACAGAGAAAGATGTGTTTAAGGTCAGTGTCCTTTCTTGGGTTGTGTATTCTTTAAAAATTATTAATGAACTAGTTTCTGTTATAGAAAAGATTATTACTGACCTTATTAAACTTTTTTCTTTATTGATTTTAGAGGAGAGAGGAAGGGAGAGGGAGAAAGAGGTAGAAACATCTCTGAGAGAGAACATCGATTGGCTGCCTCTTGCATGCCCCCCCCACTGGGTATTTGGCCCACAACCTGGGCATGTGCCCTGACTGGAAATCAAACCAGCGACCTCTTGGTGCATGGGTCGATGCTCAACCTCTGAGCCACACCAGCCAGGCTTATTAAACATTTTAAAGTGATTTGGGCAAGGTCCTAAAACAATTAGAGAATTTTGCCAAGTGTAATCTCATTTTTTCATATTTCTTATTTAATGGGTCCTATCATGTTACTAGCATCAGATACTACTGTTATTTACAGATGGTTAGTCTATATTGAAACAATCTAAAAATGTATTCATAGTTTAAGTAAAGGCACTTAATCTATACCATAAAGGGACTACAACAATGAATGGAGCCTTAATCCTAGCTGTGCAGAATAAAGTGCTATGAAGCTCTAAAAGTATGGCTCCTGAGCCCTGTCCCAGACTTACTGATTTCTGAATCTTTAGTAGGTGAGATCTGTCTGTTTGTATTTAAAGAATACATCTTGATATACATCCAGGACGGAGAACTACAGTTTGTTTAAAAATAAAAGCACACATTTGCTGCTAGGATTCTTTTTATTACTAAGTTTATCATTGGTGCCCTTGATTTAGGGGGTGCATTGCCTACCCAAAGTTACTAACTGTTGGGCTCTTTTCCTTGTAATGAACTTTGATTACCTCAAGGATGTGGGTTTGATATGTTGTATACATGGGGAAATAAGGGAGCCTGGAAAACTCATAGCAACAAGATCTGACTCACTTCCTAGATCACTTGTATGGTGTCCCTTAACTTCTGAAACTGTTTTCTCATCTATAAAAAGATGTAATAGACATGACAATACTTATGGAAGTACTTTCTGAACTGTATTAACTGATTAGTGTTAATGATTATTTAAAAATACTGATGGTATTGAACCAGTTTTTGTTGTCTCACGCAGGCATAGGATTCTAAGATTCCTAGACAGTAAGCCACTTATACTAAGGCGCAGTGGTCATTGGCATGTTTGTTAAATAAGTTAATTAATCAGGGTCGTACTCTGGTCATCAGAAGGCTTCCCCGATATCATGGGAATGAATGTAATATTTAAATATAAAATACACATTGACACAGGTTTTCTTTGTTGTATAACTTACCTCTGTGTCATTCAATATTATTGGACTAAATTGTTTTGGTTATTTAAAACTAGATTTTGATGCTGAGTTGGTAAACCCTTATTCTATCAGTAAGGTAGAAACTGGGCCAACTTGATTATGGATATGGAAAACAGGCAAATTCAAGCCCTACTATGGGTGTCAAACCTAAGAACTTTTTTTTTAACCCACTAATTGATTCAGTATATATTTAAGATCCTTTCAGTTCTTATCATGGAACTCGAATATATAGTTTTTTGCATATGAACATTCATAATTAGAAAATATCTACTCATCTGTTATAATTTTTTTAAAGCATTTGAAATATATTAATAGCCTTTTTATATTCTCTTCTGTTTAATTCCCCTAGCACTTAGTGTGTTAATTTTCTGATGTGATAGGTAAAGAGAATAAAACTAGCTTAAAAAATACACATACACATACACACAAATACTTTTAATTTGGATAATTGTATTTATTAAATTAAAAATTGTCTTCTAAAATCAAGCTTTTCTCTGCTGGATAGAAATGAACTTTGGCTAACTAGCATTGGTTGAACTTCCAGCAATGGAATGACCCTAATGTTTCGATAGAATATCATATGGCTAGGGTTGTGATCTTAGAAAGATATCAGATTAAGGAATCAGATTAATTGCTTTCCTTCTACTGTATGCATACTTGTCTGAATATTTAGTTTTTGAAAATAAAAACTTTTGAGGAATCACTAAGTTGTTTTTTTCCCTCTTCAAAATTTTAGGCCCATCCAAAATACTTGAGTTGTATTGCAATCAGCTGTTTTTTCCTAGCTGCCAAGACTGTAGAGGAAGATGAGGTAAATATTTTCCTTTAAAGATTAATTATGTTTCTTTTTTTTAATATTTCTTTCCATTTATTCACTTGCTTTTGTTTACTAAAACAAAAATTGAAAATAAAAATTTTCTTTCTTCTCCTCCCTGTCCTGTTCTCTTTGCTTTGGATAGAGAATTCCAGTACTGAAGGTATTGGCAAGAGATAGTTTCTGTGGATGTTCTTCTTCTGAAATTCTGAGGATGGAGAGAATTATTCTGGATAAGTTGAATTGGGACCTTCACACAGCCACGCCATTGGATTTTCTTCACATTGTAAATATACCTGAAGTCTTTTAGTTTCTTATTTTAATATATAGTCCTATTTCAGTAACTTGAAAAGTAGAGTGCCTGCTTGTTTTGTTCTGATTTTTAGGAAGAGGGAATTTACTGCAATTAGCTAAGGAAAAATTATAAATTAGGATGTATATCAAATCACTGAAGCTGAAATTTCAAACTTAAAAATTGAAAATTGAGTAATACTCAGGGTTTCATCAATTTCTGTACATAATTTACCTAGACAGTTAAGTAAAACTAGAATGATTTTATGATATTTTTTTCCAGTTCCATGCCATTGCAGTGTCAACTAGGCCTCAGTTACTTTTCAGTTTGCCCAAACTGAGCCCATCTCAACATTTGGCAATCCTAACCAAGCAACTACTCCACTGTATGGCCTGCAACCAACTTCTGCAATTCAAAGGGTCCATGCTTGCTCTGGCCATGGTTAGTTTGGAAATGGAGAAACTCATTCCTGATTGGCTTCCCCTTACAATTGAACTGCTTCAAAAAGCACAGGTGGGTGTCAGTCTAATTAAATAGTGTTCATTTTAAGTATATCTCTTGCTTGGGTAAATAGGGTTACCACATGGTTATAAAACTAAGAGACATTTCTAATCTTGTAATGGCAAACCATTTTTAAGAGTAGACAAGGGTGAAGTAATTTATGCTTTAAATTTATGGGCTAGTCTCCCCCCCCCCCCCCAAAGCTTATATAGTATATTCTTGATTCTTTTTAACCCTTCTTCTAGATTACTTAAAATCTTTAAGAATCTGGAAAAATTTAATATGATTTTCAATAATATATTCTCCTTTAGTTTTGTCTGAAGAACCTTCCTAACTGCATTTGTAGGTTTCATTATAGTACTTCTAAACTTCACTCATTTTATAAAAGATAAGTCAAAAATATAAATTGTAAGAAGTTGCTTTTTAGACAAGCACATAATTTAGTGTTATAATTTAGCAAGTGAAGTGTTTGCCTCAGAGTTTGGCAAGTAGAAGCTATCTTTCTGAAAGAGGTTTTGTCTTGGTAGTTCCTGTTATTGGCTGAGATTAGTCCGTAACTTGTATCTGCAAATTGGTGTAAAATGTTATGGGTCAATTAAATTTTTATCAACAGTCTGTATAAAATGTAAGGGTTTAATGGAGAAAATTCTCATTCCAATGGAAAGTTAGTAATGGTACTATATATTAGCAATTACTTTGAGAGAATTCATATCATCAAGTAGAACTTACAAGTTTATATCTGAAAACCTTACTCCTCTGCCAACTGAATCCATAAAACACTTATGAATTTACGTTCCCTTTAAATGTCTCTATTCTCATTTGGCAATAGTTATTCTGATTTGTTTTACTGGATTTTATTTAGAGAAAGGGCTTAAATTCTGAGCTTAAAAGCTTTTTTTAATATAGAAGAACTAATTTTAGCAAAGAGCTGCAGTTATTAAATTAATAAAGTTTATAAAAGAATACTATAAAATAAAAACAAGAGAATAATACTTGAATTTGATGTTTAATATAAGATAGTTATAACTGATGATCTTATAGATGTGAGCTGTAAAGGTTAGCAGACATATAAGTAGTACCTTAGGGCTACCTCTCAGCTTTGAGAATTTCAGGTCCTAGTTTATGAGCAGAGAAAGGCTGAGAATCTTCTCATAAAGACAACAACCAGAGCAATGTATTAGCCAGAGCACCATCCCTCTTCTGTGTGTTTTGTTCCACTGTTTTTTTTTATCATGGTTCAGCTTGTTCTTCATTCCTGGGACATGTGATATTAATGTAACACAGGCTATTTCTTCTTTACAAGCGAGATATGTTCTTTTAATAGCATTTGTTAAATTGAAATAATTGAGAAGTGTTTATTTCCATTGAAATCATGTTGTAATGAAAGTAAATCCTAGGAGATAGTTTCTAAAAATTCTCATGAAATAGCAACTATCATAAACCACCATACCATATACATTAATAGCGTGGCCCAGAAAATTTATTTTGCCTATCTAGAGTGTTGGGAAAATGAAATTGAATATTAATCATTACATTATGTTAGACTATGGAAGTAGGGAAGGGACATTAATAGAAAACCTATATTATATTTTTAATTTTTTTATTGGAACAAATGACAGATTTCTAAATGCCACCTGACTTGGTCTGTGTGCCTGTACCCAAACTAGTACACAGAAAATTTGCTCTATGAAGTGTTGCTGTCACAGAGAAAGGACAGACTTTGAAGCATAAATAATAAGAATGTTGTAAATAGCACGTGTATTCTGTAGCTTTGAGGGCTTGTTCTCTACTGAAGAATACTGGAGAATCTGCTGCTTCTCTTTCATAAGTTTTCTGGTGCTAGAAGAACGTGTTCACTGAAACATGTTTCCTCCTTTACTGAAGGAGTATTATAAACTCGGAATTGAAGGAATCTTCTTAGAAGTCATTTTGTTCAGCTCCTTTATTTTATACCTGTAGTCCAGGGAACATGGGGCTTTCTCAGAGACATACAGGACTACTTAGTAGTAGACAAAAAACAAAACAAAAAACCACAGTGCTTTTTCAATACCACACAAACCTTAGAGATTTTAGTCCAGTGGTTTTTAGAGTTTCTTTCAGAACTGGAACCCTTCCCTCACCCCCGACAAAATCTGTACACATACAATCCCAGAATACAAAATAGAAAAGTGTTACTTTGAAGTATGTGTTTGGGTCAGAGACCTGTTTGAGTCCAGAGTCCTATGTGACATGGCCTCTTCCCTTCTATAAGCTGTTTGGATATAGTTTGAAAACCACTGTTCCATTCTTTTATATAATATATAGATAGTTTATAGTCCACAAACATTTATTGGGAACTCTATGATCTAGGCACTGGGGATACAGTGATTCTAAAAAGAAAGTCTCTGCCCCATGTAGTATTCAAGTTACAATGGGGGAGATAATTAACAACGAGTAAGATCAGAAAACTTGAGAGACTTTGGGACTTGATCTTAGCAGTTCTCTAAAACCATCTTGAACTGGTGGCCAACCCTTATGGTCCAAACCTGATGGCTCTTGATTCTTTAAGACTCAGTTCTGTCTTTGCTAAGTTCACTCATGTTTAGGTAGGAACACAATATCTAGAATTTTTGTGATTAGACCCATGACAAAGCCATAGTAATATCAGATATTACTCCTGGATTTCTGATGCTAGTATAGGAAATTCTTGCATCAGATTTGTGGTATCATGCCAGAATCATTTCTGACATGTTTCCCATTGCTCTGGTTTGAGAGGACTGCCAGGGTCCATCACAGATATCTCATGCCACAATCACTAGCTCTGCCTGTGTTCCCTCTGGACTTCAAAGTACAGTCAGTGTCCCCTGGTTTGAAAGGTAAGCTTCCTCCTAGTTCCCCTCCCCCGTTAACTCTTATGCTGCCTGTTGGTCACTATTCTGAGATGGCTAAACCCTTTTCTCTTTTTACCCTTTCATTGTTCTAATTCTGTGGCTAAGCTTAATGTCCTTTTTCTGATGGATGTGGCCCACCTTTAATATAGGCTGTTAAATTCTACCCAAATCAGTGTGGTGGTCTCCCTACACTAGCCAGGCAGCAGTCAAAGTAGATGTTCCCTGCGTGGTGTAGTTAAAAATTAGAGTAGTGAGTTAAAGCAGCAGACCCTTCTTATCAGGGGTTCCCAGTTCTTCTTGAAGGTGCCTAATGCCAGACTATTGCAGTAGGATTTTTCATTGCTTCATGCTGCCCAATGAACCTGGGTCCTTCTGAACCTATCGCTTATGTCATGCTGTTCTGTTCCCCCTTTCCAGCAGTAACCTATTTGGTTGTCTGCTCTGTAAACTTTCAGTGTATAATTTCTAATATCTCTTTAGTTGTATTATTTTCTGCTAGTCCTCACCTCTAAAATATAGCTACCTATTTACTTACTTTTTTCACAGAGAAAGATTATAATGACAGTCTTCCTTTTACTTGAAATTCATCTTTTCAGAATTCTGCTGTGGTATTATGCCTGATGACCAAGGCAGTAGAATATTTATGGTACTTTTACTTTTCTAGGCCACTAAATATCATTCATTTGCTAAAACACAGTTTATTAAATTAAGTACTTACTCTTTAGAAATAATTTTTATACTATAGCCTTTTTTCATTTCCCAATTTCTGTCTTTTATTTCTATTACCTCTCTTTTGTAGGCTTCTTGAAGTACAGGCTAGGGTATTAATCGCCTTAAGGAACTTTGAAATCCCATCCCTCTCCTGAGTGCTTTGTTCCACTGTTTTCCTGGGTAACAAGTAATGGATATATTTAGAGATTAAAAATAATTTGTGACCAAATGTGTTCTTGCAAAGTATATTCTTTTCCTTTACTTTATCTGTGGTATTGCAAATAGTCATGCTTGTGTGCTACAGGTTATGTAGGTATGAATGAGACTTGGTTAAGAAATGTCAAAAAATGCTTATAAATACACAAGACTGGAAAGTGAGCCCTTGATAGTTAGTCAAGATAGGCTTCCAGGAGGGTGATCGTAATTAGCCAGACCTGGAAGGTAATAGGTAGGTAATACAATTTCAACAAGTAGAAACGGGATGCGCAAGGGTAAAGTACGAAAGGGTAAGATTTTTCCAGAATAGAGAGCAGGCCTGTTTGCCAGGAATGTAGAGCACAGATTGGGATATGCTAGGAAATAAGGCTGGAAAAGGTTGGGGTCAGATCTGTATTAATAGCAAGCTAAAGAGATTAGGTTATTGCTGATAGGTATTGGGGTGCCACTAAAGAAATATGAATAGGGGAGAGAAATGTATGTTGTTAGAGGAAGATTATTTTGACTACAGTTAAAATTTTTATATCAGCAAAGATGATAGAGCAGCCTATATTAATTAAATTATCAAACTTTTTTTTTTTTTAATCCCTGTCCCAGATGGATAGCTCCCAGTTGATCCACTGTCGGGAGCTTGTGGCACATCACCTTTCTACTCTGCAGTCTTCCCTGCCTCTAAATTCCGTTTATGTCTACCGTCCCCTCAAGCACACCCTGGTGACCTGTGACAGAGGAGTGTTCAGATTACATCCCTCCTCTGTCCCAGGCCCAGATTTCTCCAAGGACAACAGCAAACCAGAAGTGCCAGTCAGAGGTACAGCAGCCTTCTATCATCATCTCTCAGCTGCCAGTGGGTACAAGCATACCTCTGCTAAACGCAAAGTAGAGGAAATGGAAGTGGATGACTTCTATGATGGAATCAAACGGCTCTATAATGAAGATAATGCTTCAGAAAATGTGGGTTCTGTGTGTGGCACTGATTTATCAAGGCAGGAGGGACATGCTTCCCCTTGTCCTCCTTTGCAGCCTGTGTCTGTCATGTAGGTTCAGGTGTTACCTTTAAGTGCAAACTGAAGTCTACTACTCTGGGAACAGAAACATGGAAAACCAGGGGAGGTATATACCTAATCAGGCTGATTTGAAGTGAGCCAGAAAAAAACAAAACCATTTATTAGTGTGGCTAATTATAGGTCAACATTATTTAAGCACTTAAAGACCAAAAAAAGTATAAAATTCAAAAGATCCAACAGTTTAAGTAAAAAAATTTGTCAGTTCTACCTTTACTCTGCTAAAATGTAATGTAGGTTGCCCCTATGTCAAAAATTCACATTCATATTTTTTTTTTCCTAAGTTCCAAATTTCATAGCTAGCAAACTATCCCCCATGTCCTAATTTTCCTCTTGCTTTTGCTTGCTTTTTTATTGAATACTTAATGAATTTTATGCATGTTGATCTATAGCTTGACTTCCTTCCACTGATTAGGAAACCCTCAAAATTATTTTTTAGCAATTTAGTGAAAAAAAATTATTTCAGTTTGACAACCATGTTTAATCCATGACTCAAATTCAAATTAATCTGAAAGGGTACTTCAGAATTGCCCCATATAAATCAGAGATGGTAATAGAAAAAGGACTTATATTACCACGTTGATTTTTGTGTTTGTCTTGTTTCAATTTCTAGGATTTGGAAACAAAATTATTTTTATTTTTGATGATCTTAAACTGAAACTTAAGAGTGACATGTAATTACAACACTCTTAGATTTCTTGAAAGCATTTTTGACATTTGGATAAGAAATTTGGGATAAATTATGTCCAGGTACTTATCAAAGAAACATGTAACAACTAAAATTTAGATTTTATTTTATTTTGGTAACTGATCAGTCCTTTTCACTCTATAATTAGGAGAGACTGTCTTGATGTTGGGGCAGCTCTGTGATTGGGTAACATGTAATAACTGAATTCAGTGCCCTACTTTTATGTTAAGCTATTAGGATTTTCTCGATAAAAGTTATTCTCTCTGCCTCCCAAGCCTCCTCCCTATGTTTCTCTTAATGACTTCTGGAATCTGAGCTCCCTGTGCAGTCTGAAGAAGGTATTGCAGCCAGAACCAACCATGTACTGATGATGATAAAAGCCTCTGGTAGCAATAAACGTTGTCCTTAACCCCGTTGTATCTCTTTTTCCTGCTTGTGAAAGTGCGAGTTTCTGATTGCGTAGCCACTGCTGTTTAAACTGGAAAAAGACAAAAGTCCTAAGAGTGTGCTTTACAGAAAATAAAACATGAAGGAAAGAGGATTTAAATGTGATGGATGTAGGGTTTTGATAAATAAATTTTTTTTATGCTCTTTTCTCACTGGTGGACAGGACCTTCCAAACGGTAAATTCTCATCTTAATGGAACTGTGTGTGAAGGCAGGCACAGACCCACATATAGATAATATGGCATTTTAACCTATTGATTTTGTTCCAGTTTAGCGGAGGAAGATTACTCTCAGGTCAACATTTGACTTTCTTGAAATTCTTGTGGTAGGGTTGGCTACCTACCTACATATGACTTGACAACCCATTCAAAGTGAAAATTTGCACTTACATGTAATAAGGGAGGAGGGAAGATAAAAGAATGAACTGTTTGGGTGAAGATAGCATGAGATTAACTTTGCACATGCACATTAAAATATCTGACTTTTCCTAATCTCCTCTGGTTCTGTTTCTTGATTCTCCTTAATTGTGGGAGCTTCAAGAAGTTTACAAGTACATGTGTTCATTTCTGCAAAGTAAATGGCACTTAAATTTCCAATCTTATAAAAAATTTCTGGTAAATCAGTTTGGAACATAGTATTGTTATCATGGGTAACTGAATTGGGATGGTTCGGCTGCTAGCTGTTATGCCTCAAAGCTTATTTAACCTATAGTTCAATTAAATGATAGTACTTTGGGGTCCAGACCTTCCTGAGCACTATCCCATAAACCTAGGCTTTTGGAGAATTTTGGGTCTGAGGGGTCTGAACTCATGGGTTGAGACAGAAAAAGCACAATATTCTTGAACAGCGTGGACCTTTTCATTAAGAACATCCCTGCTGTTAAATTAGATCCTGTTTTACCTAAAACTGTTTTCATCAGCCTATTCCAGGTTACTAGACTGAATCTTGGCATCATGTCATAAACTATTCTAAGATTTGGAAACTTGACCTTTAATGGATCATAATTGTCTAGTGCCTCCTGGTGGTGAGAAAACCTGTCATTCCATGAAGCCTGCACAAAGGCAAGGAATAAACTTGATGGGCATAAATTATTCTCTAATCCTCCATTCAACAGGAAGAATGAAAGTACAGGCTCTAGCTCTTGAAGATCAGACTAGGAGAAGCTAAATGAATACTTCATTCTCTGCAAAACTGGTATGAAGTTGTTTATCTGTGGAGAATTGAATGTTTTATCTACAGATGTCTTAGTGTGGAGGGGAAGAGGGAGTGCCCCCAAATGTCAGAAACTGATTTTTTAGAAATGTTCCTGAAACTATGCATCTGGCTCTGAAGGAAGCTAGAGTGTAGCTCTTCACTCAGCCAAGCTGATAATGAGAATCTGAGCCTACATTCCCACTGTTGAGGGAAGAAATGAAGACATTGCTATCTGTCCCCCACCCCAAGAAGTATTATTTCTTTTCTCCTGTGTTGTTAGAACCAACATGGGTGGGTGTCCTCCATATCCCTTACATGCCTGGATTTTCAAGCTATCTAATTTACTCAGTCTGGAGTTCCTGAAACAACAAAGCTGTACTTTAGCATCACTGCCCAGAGCAGCACAGTGGCCTTTCCCTAAAGTGACTAAATCACTGATGCTGAGGGGGAGCTCGTTAGCTTCATCCTTAAGGTAGTTTGTAGATTTTCAACTGGGAAGATACTGTGCCAAATGTTCTCACAACCGTCCTGGGAGGCAGCATGCCTGGTGTACATTAGCAAGTTGAGGGTTAGAGAATTGTCCAATGCCATACAGCTAAGACTTTTTAACAAGGTTCAAATTCTAATTCATCTCACCCCAGAATTCTTGAAATTAGCCTTTAAACTGTGTTAACAGAATGTCTCCTACTCCTGTTATTATTTTGAGATTTGGCCACTAGATGGTGCTTGTAGGAAAAAAAACATCTTTCAAGTTTCCAGGAGAAATGGGGTTGTTTGGGCTTACTGAGGGGGATGAGTAGTTGAATACTCATCTCTTGTTGCCCGTCAGTATTCAACATCACTTGCAGTTACACATTCACATCACTTAAGGCACAGGAGGCCTGTACATGTGGGACTGAGGGAAAAGGAGCAAGATCTGTTCTGGTCTGAGGCGATGGTGGCTAGATATGTGTCATACCAAAACAAACCAGCTTTACACGTTAACACCTTGATGCTTTCAGTTTGAGTTGGCTTTGGCCAAGCATTCGGTCGGAGAAGAGGACATGCAGGCTTTTGCAGCACAGCCTGTGTCAAGCACTTAAAGTGAAAGCTTCCTCACCATACTGAGTTTAGGTTTTTATGACATACTAACATGTGAGACCCATCTGTAGCATAGAGACAGCTTCCTTAGACATTTCTTATTATTGAAAAGCTGTAATAAGAGGTAACCAAGAATGACTTTGTCAGACAGAGAAAGTTGAGAAAAGCTCAAAGTTCTAGTTTTTTAGTTCCCAGGAACTTCTGAGTTAAGGATGAAATGAGAGGAACATCTCCCTTTCTCCTGACTCAAGTACAACCTTCAGAGCAGATAAAATGCCAGAATTGTTGACCTTGTTGTGTTACGCAACAGTGGGGCAGTAGAAAAGAATAGGCCTATGAACTGGCTTCTCATTTCTCAGAAACAGCTTAATTTGTTGGGTAAGAGGACGCTGCAGCATGAAGGGCAACCTTCAACAAGCAACCACCGAAAAGCAGTTGGCGGGGCAGGGGGTTCTTTTACTTTTCAAACTACAATCTATTCAGCAATTTAACATAGAAAGGACTTACCTTTTTATTCCAGAAGTTTGCTTATGAGGTATATAGAGAGAAAAGTGCATTTCATAGTTCCTGTCTATATCTCCAGCACCTAATGTAGGCCTGGTGCAGTATATAGAACAAAAAAGTATTTGGAAAGAGGGAAGGTGGGTGGATGGATATGAATAAAGGGCAAAGAGCCTGGCTGGTGTGGCTCACTGGTGAGCATCGACCCATGCACCAAGAGGTCGCCGGTTCGATTCCTGGTCAGGGCATATGCCCAGGTTGCGGGCCAAATCCCCAGTGGGGGGCATGCAGCAGGTGGCCAATTGATGTTCTCTCTCATCCATGTTTCCGTCTCTCTCCCTCCCTTCCTCTCTAAAATCAATAAAGAAAAAAATTTTAAAAAAGGGCAAAGAGAGCTAGAACTACATACAATTCCAGAGGTCTAAAAGCACTGTGCAGAGACTGCGTGGCTGAGCCAAGCTCTTTTATAGAGTGTTATTCTGCACTCTTCCCCCATACACACTTGTCTTGTGGGACAGGGACCTTGTTATATAATTGCCTCTGTCACCTCTGATCTATCAAGGGGCCATAATTTTGAAAGAAAGTTTCCATAGTGAACTGAAATGCCATTCAGCTCAGCACTGTGAGTACATAACTGTTCTCGAGCCAGATGTGAAATCATTTGTACCTCACCTGGATGTTCCACTGACATCCAAAAGATCTTACTTGTATACAGCTACTTGCCAGAATAGTGATGTTGGAGAGGGAGGTGAGTGGACACCTAGACTCACAAGTAGTCTTCAAGTGAACACATTCTGTCCTCTCACCAGCCTTGAGGGTGCCGGTTGCCTGCTGGAGATTGTTCTGAAAGCCAGATGGTATCAATCACAAGGACTAAATACCATCATCGTCTTAAGAATTCAGGTATAAGACTATTCAAAGTGAGCCACATTGCCATCACTGCTAGTCTCCAGGGGAAAGAATGACAAGTCATCTGCAAAGCAAAAGGTTTTGTGTAGAAACGTCATTTGAATACAGTGAAAATTACGTACTTCGTTCTTCAGATATTGGAACTGTTTACCCATAAGCTGAGCCAATTATAGGCAAAAAAACAAAAACAAAACATAACTAAAATAACTAGTTTCATTTGATTGCTACAACTGATGGGAAAAATTTGGCCAAGTATATTAGGTAGATGGCCTATTTTTATGTGCCCCACCTCAGCACATTCTGACCCAGGAAATCAGATCTCCTTTCTACCCGTGCTGTGGCAGTCACAGGCAGACCATCTAGACTACACCTGTAGCAGTAAGGCACAGTCTGTATCTGAGATCAAGTAATATTTTTAAAGATTGAATGGAAAGTAAAAAGCCTGTTGCCTTTTTGCTTTTTGGTATAGGTTTTGGGGATCAATTCTTCTTGCTTTACTTTTCCAGTCTACCATGGGATAAGTGAATTTTTATTATTGATAATTAGCCCTGGAATGGTTCCACAGTCAGCCAGACCTTGAGAACCTTACCAGTATTATCAGCACTTGAGAAAACGAACCCCTTGAAGTAAAAGGCCAAATAAATGGAGAGATGGCAGTGCATTTGACCAGTGGTGTGTGTCCATGATCAGCTTTCCCTAGGTAACTGAACAGAGGCCAGCCTGCTTATAATAGCTTTCCCCCACTCCCTCCCATTAAGGTGATTACTGTTGTACTTCCTTTCACCTGAGGACTAAAGGAAAAAAGGAATAGCAACAACAGACTACATATTTCTCTATTTAAAATAATCTTGCCTAATTTGATTTTTAAATATTGTTCAGTAAATGTCTACAACTTGATGCAGAATTTGTTTTTAAAATGAGTGCTAGGGTAAAGTTGATATTAAAATATTAAAAATAAGGAGTTTAAAAATAAATAATTTTTGTACTTAGTGACTACAGTGGTTTACTATATAATTGGTATGTTACTATACCACAATAGTTTACTATATAATTGGTATGCTAATTTGTCATGTTGTGGCATTAAATTAGGAGTGGGTACCCACCCATCTATCTCCCTCCCTCCCCCAAACTACTGGTCAGTAGCAGATTTCTATCCTTACAGATTATACTGGAGGGGATGTCTCTTGACTCCTAATTTGATTATTTAATGGCTCAGGCAAATCTGCTCATTGCATTTAATCACAGTGTCGAAGTAAGAAAAGGTCAGCATGCTCATCCAATTGCTCTAAACTTCTGTCCAAGAATTAAATGATTCAAGAGGCAGGCACTGTTCCTTCATTTCACCTTCCAACAGAAGCCGATGTTACCATTCTTAAATAGAGGGGACACTCCAAAGGATCTTCATCACTTGCAACTCATGCCACCAATGTTTTTGTGATCTATGTACTGTGGAGCTGAAAAATGATGGAAATAAGCAAAGACTATAGACATGTCATGAAATTAAAAGGTAACTTAAAGTGTATGTTCATGCTTTAAAATAGAAATAAATTTGAAAATTGTCCCTTGACTATGAAAACTGCCCCCTAAGAGGTGACTGCTAATAAAGTAATCTAGCCTGTCACGAACCGGTTAGCATTAGAAATCACAGACTTGCCCGGCTGGTGTGGCTCAGTGGCTGAGCATCAACCCACGCACCAAGAGGTCGCCAGTTCAATTCCCGGTCGGGACACATGCCCAGGTTGTGGGCCAGTCCCCAGTGGGGGGCATGTAGGAGGCAGCCAATCGATGTTCTCTGTCATCGATGTTTCTATCTCTCCCTTTCCTTTCCTCTCACTCTAGAATCAATAAAGAAAAAAGAAAAAAAGAAATCACAGACTCAACTGGTGGAAGTGTGTGTGTTTCTATGTGGGTATACTTAAAGTGCTCCCCTGCAGATTTATTTATTTATTTATTTTGGCAGACATAGTGGAGAAAGCCACTTGGGTAATTCTGAGAAGACAGTGTAGATCAGAACCATTGCTAAGACGCTGTTGTCTGGGACAGGGTATGTGCGTGTTCAGGGTTCATTTCCCATGGTCCAAAACACAACTCTGGACACAGGGTAAAGCAGAGCTTCACAGAAATAAAAAGGCAGGGACGGACCAGAAAGTTATTTCAAGGTACCTTTAAATATAAATTGAGTCCCAGAGGCAGAAAAGTCATCTACCCAGCACTGGCACATTTTAAACATGATTAAGATTTGCTGGTCAAAACCACAGTGACAGCAAAGGGTTTTTTTTGTTGTTGTTGTTGTTATTGTGTCTGAGATGAGAACATTTTAAAGAGAATTCTGTGACTTCACTTAAATTTCCCCTTGAGCTTAAAACTAGCTTAATTTTGATACCCAAACTGAGTTGAATAACCAATATATAAAGCAGAACTGGCTAACTGGCATTTTTTTCCAAAACATAATCCCAAACCCCAAACAACTTATATAAGGGATGCAGGCAACAGAAAAAGTCAAATAAAACAACAGTGGTTCCTAAATTTAAAGGAAGGATGCCCACTTCTCTCTCTCAAGAGGCAGGTGGTCAGCTGAAAAATAAAAACATTGTATCAATAGAACACGCCAAATAAAAAGGATGCAGCCATCTCTGTTCATGCAATACCAAACGTTTAAGAAAAAAACCAAAACTCCAAAACCCATAAAACTAACAGGGAAGGGATATGTTGCCCAGATCTGATGGTTGAGGGTCCTGAGGGGGTTGTTCAGAATGTCATGCATGGGACAGAGAGGTCTGGAGTTAACATGAGATCACGTTTGGGAACCCTGGAGGTGGCGGCCACCTCAGATCAGGTGCATGCTGTCCTCAGTCCATGAGTTCTTGGATAGCAGCTTTAAGAACATGACAGCTAAGCAACAGGATCCCGACACATGACTACCTTGGGTCTCCGCCCCAGTTCTCTGGTTCACTCAATTTCCTTTTGAGTAGTATATAACTTTTTGGTAGTGATAAGTCACTTTAGTAACCACTATGGGTAGTGGTTTGTAAACAGACATTGACAAATACAAACAGCAGTGAAATATTTGACCCAGACTTTGAAAGAAAAGGAGGCGATGGTGGAAATGAGGTAACTCTTCCCCAACACGTGTGAACAGACAGCTCCTGCTCTTCTAATGCTCTCTGTCCACTAGGAGAGAGTAGGGCTTGTCAACAGCATGGTTACATAAAGAAGAAGCTACAGAAGAGAAAAAAGAAAGGTTCAGATTCAAATTTGATTCTTAAAGGCTTAAAAAAAAAAGAGCTTCTCTCTAATGAACTGTGGAAGCACAGCAGTGTGCCAGTTAAAGGGATGACTTCCTCTGGGCATGGGCTTGAGCAGCAGCAGTGTCGGCAGCAAAGGCCAGGGAAGAGGATGCCTCAGCTGGGCCCAGGGCAGTGGGGCACCAGGGGACACTAATCAGGACAGAGGGGATGGGGATGGGGGAGAAAGGTGGTAGAGACTCTATGTGACGCACAGGACGCCAGATGGTAGCATCTGAATCCACCAGGCAAGGCAGGGAAGCATGAGACTCTTCCCTGTTTCTTTTATCCAATAGAACCAGATGGGCACATAGCATATCAAACAGTGACTAAAAGAATTCACAAAAGGGCACGCAATGTTTGGGTAAAAATATATTTTCCCCCAGTTTATGTCTTGGCACTAGTGATATATGCATAGATTACCTGTCCACCACTCTCCTACCTTAACTGACACCACATTACTGAGCATGTTTGCTAAGTGATTCCTTTCATACTTGAAAAAATGATGCACTTCACATCAATACAATTATTTTAGTTTTTCAAAAAAAAAAAAAAGACAGGTCTAACATGCAGCTTACATATATGACAATT
This sequence comes from Tadarida brasiliensis, assembly GCA_030848825.1. Classification (NCBI taxonomy): domain Eukaryota; kingdom Metazoa; phylum Chordata; class Mammalia; order Chiroptera; family Molossidae; genus Tadarida; species Tadarida brasiliensis. The sequence continues at coordinate 54,222,255 of CM061257.1, read as the reverse complement.
TTGCATTAACACTGAAAGTAGATTACACAACAGTTTTAGAAACACATTGGTTATTTTCAAACAGCAAAATGACAATGATCTACAACTACAGTTTAAGGCATATCAGCATATTTTAAAATGAAGAAATAGACAAAGTTCTAATGCTGTTCACAGCTTAATTTTCAATTTATTAAAAAAATTCCCTTCATACCTACATACCATCTAGACTTTGTAGGTCGTAATTTCCACTAAAGTCATACATACGTATTGTGTCAATGGAACCAAACTTCTGGGAGCTGAGACTTGACAATTTCAAACACTTGTGAATGGAAAAGCAGAGGGGTCTGAACGGACAGTTTTGGTAGGACCACACAGAGACAGGTGACATGGGTTGGTAGCTGAAAAACCTGATTAAACTGTATGTGAAACACATAATGTCAAGAAAGTGAGGAAACCAATCTATTTGTTTGAGGTGCACAAGGTATGAAGAACAAGTTATTTTTATTGCTGGTGAGATTACAAAGCAGAGAAGGAAGATAAGTAACCTGTGCCCAGCTTTCTGTTACATGTCTTCCTGCTTCCTGTTTGAGATGCCCTTTCTGAACAAAACCTTGACCGATTAATAAAGAATCTAAGCTGGCAAACATAGTCTCTGAACTTCCAATGAATTCTCATAAGTGTTTTCCCATCACATCCTACTGCATGTACATTTATTACGGGTATCTAAAGTCTAGAAGACTTTAGAGCAAAAAGTTGGCCATATGGTTGAACAAAAGATGTGGGCAGAGGCCAGTTAGAGCTGTCTGACTTAAAAAAAAGAGGTGATCGCCGCCAGCAGTGAGCACACAGGCAAGGCCATTGAAGCAAGATCAAGGGAAGCCGAGCAGTCACAGAGGCAGCCTAGCATAAAAAACTTTCCCTCCTGATTTTCTCCAGGGGAAGGTTTCTCATTCTAACTTTATTTACACAGAACCAAGGACCCTCTGTAACGTCCACTGACGCCCACGATGCACAGGACACGGACAGGGACTAGTAATTTCTGACTTCCATATTGATGTCAAAGAAAAACTGAATTTATGTTTCTTGTGAAAAAGATATAAAAGTGGCCATTTTAAATATATTTAGTTTGTATTTTTTAAACCAAAAGCTACTCAAACCATTACCTCCCTACCCCCCTCCAAAAAGAAAAAAAAATCCATCTATCCCATATGTTTCTCTAGTTTTAAAGTCAGAAAAATCTGAAAGGTTTCTTACTACCGTACTTACATGCAAAGGCGAAAGCACATCCAATTAGATTGGAGGGTATCATTTACTCCGTGCAGAGCCAAGGACTACTGTGGAAAAAGGCACAGATACAGAAAGGAGAGAAGGACAGCAATAACAAACCAAACAGGGCCAGGGAGCAGGGGAGAAAAAAGTTCAGAAGCAACGCATTTTTAGAAAAGCTTCTACAGTCTACATATTTATTTTGACTTTTTATTCTCTGACTCTCCATGTGATTTATTTTACTGTGAAAAATCTAATGGAAAAAAAAAAATCAATCCTCTGGGAATCAAAGTCAGCTGGATGCCTTTCACAGCTAGGCTCGCTTTAAAGAGGCTTTAGTGATGCTTTAAAAGTGATTTTAAAGTGATGCCTTTTTAGAATTTAGAAGTGTATTTTCTGGTACAAAGCACAGAAATGCTCACACAAGCAGTGGTGGGAACAAGCACACGACACAAGTATGCAAGCTTTTGTCTGGTGCCAGCACGTGAGCAAATGCAGCCCGTGGTTAGGATCAACATGCCACCTGAGGTCTGGCTGCTCCACAGCTAGCATCACACTAGAATCGTTAACAAAAAACAAAAGACAGAAGCAAAAACAAAACCCTTGGCCCAGTGCCTCTCCTGTCTCTACACCAGGACTGCTGCTGCCACTCTGCAGTCTGTCCCAGCTTCGTTTGGCCTTCCGTGAAACGGATTTCTCACTTTGCTAACTAAGCCAGATCCGTTCATGGAAGACCACTCCTCCTTCCCCAGAGAGTATGGTGGAGGAATCAGGTTCATGAGAAATGTTCTTCTTGAGAATAGAATAAACAGGAGACTACAGAGTTAGCGGGAGAGCTGGGAGGATCTTGTTATTAGAGGGGAAGATCAAGATGAAGGAACAGCCTTATAAAGGAACAGTATGGAAAAGAGATGACAGGTGTCCTTTTCCATACAAATTTGGGGTACTCTATGTCATGGTGTGTGGGTTAGTCCTAATCTTCATTGACGGGGGAAGGGCCATGGACATAAAGCGGTGAACTATAGTTGTGAGGGGAAAGGTGAGGAAATTCCTTCAAGACAACTGGATTTGAAAGACCAGCTGCTCTATTGTTCTTCCCTTTATTGCCAAGTGTTGAAAGGACACTAAGCAAGAAGTCTGGGTGTGAGGGTGAATTTCTACTTGCTTTGACTCATGGGTTTGTGTTATATTCCTTCCCATTGCTACCTGAAATTGACATGACACTCTCAGGTCTGTAAGATACACGACTTACAACACATTTTTTTATTTGAAGTATTTCTGAAAATTTTCTTCTCATGATTATCGAAAAATGTTATTGGAGGTACCAATATCCTGGCATCAGCCATTAGATCCTCCTCCTCAGCCCACTGTATGAAAGATTGCTAATTCTAAATAGTAAGTAGGTTGTGGAAAGCCCATCATCCTTAGACTCTCCAACTCAGAATGCTGCATTATCTAACTTTTGAGACTGCTGATTATGAAATTATGATTATGTTCACTTTTATCAGTGCGACCTCGATTCTCTCACAGGTATCAGAGTTTTATTACAGTTCAACTTGGCCAGCATTTGAAAGAGAGGGGTTCAGACATGTTTAAAGCCCGAAGCAGACAGTCTGAACAGACCCACAACCCAGACCAAATCATGTTATAATAATGAGCAATCCATGCAAGTTTAAAAGTCATATAAAGCTTACCCACTGGTCTGCCTACGTGCAAAGCTATCTTGGGTTTGGGGTAGGTGTGGAGAAGAGACAGAGAGTGAGTTCAGGGCTCTTGCATCATGGAGATGAATAATTAAGAAAAGTGAGTTGTCATGGATATTCAGGTTTATGGTTCAGCTGCTGAGGCGGTGAGTTTTCCTGTCAGACGAACATGGAGCAATTTACCCTCCTTCCCTCTGTCCAAAGCAACATACAAGTAACAGGCATGCTTCCTGCTGCCACTCAGAGCAGGCATGAAAGGCAAATCATTTCCTTCCCAGAGACAAAGTCCAGCTGCATGTAGCTTTGGCTGTTATTCCCTCGTTCTATCACTTTCCAGCACCCAACAACATTCAGCAAAATGAGTTAATAGTTATTGGTGTCTGGGGAAAGGTAAAAAAAAAAATAAAAAAAATAAGAGGACACAGATGGCAGAGATACAATATTACTGCAAAAGCAGGTGAATGCGGGACCATCCTTGGCTTGCCAGGCTTTATGTGAAGCTTGCACTGCAAGTTAAAAAACAAAACAAAAAAGTTAGAAATAATAATAAATAAAAGGAAAAGAAAATTAGGAGCGCCAGCACCAGCATTCAGTGACGGTGAATGCTCATGCAATGATTATGGAATTGACAGAAATTGAAACCAAAAATTTGAGTAAGCTACTCTACATGACAAGCAAAAGCAACATTTCAATACTGAATTAAAGAACACATGGTTAGTTTCCATATGCACGTAATTGAGAATTCACAGGTGACTTCTTGAAACCACTACATGTTCTAGTGGAAGATTTACTGTTTGATTTTCAGTAACAAAACCATCAGCTACTATGTTAGATTTGGGCATCACATCTGTACTGAGTAGGAGTTGCATCTTCTATTTCTGAGCTGCTGGAGTAAGAGAATAAATACGCTGTAAATGACTGAACAATTAACTTGGGGGTTGGAATACAGTGGAGGACATGCTATTAATCCACTTGGGAAGGGAAAAAAGGGACAGTCATTATGTGGTCACAGCTACAGCAATGCCAGGAGGCTTCTCCCTCTCTTAGGTTCAAGGCAGTGCCGAATCCCAGACCCACATGTCTAACTGTAGGCAAGTCCAAAACATGCAACTTCATTCCTTAGCAAGAATCAATTAAAAAATGAGAGGATGATTATGTAAACTATAGTTATAAGATGCCAGGTACAATTTTAAAATGATGGACTTTAAAACTTTCTTTTGGAATGGATGTATCTTAGCCAGCAATGCCTGCGGGCGGCTGTGCAAAGCTTTCAGAAAAGATGAACACTGTCCACCGAACAACTTACCGTCGGGCAGTCCCACCACTGCGGTGTAGCCGCAAACAAGGAAAGTGACTTGGTGGCCAGAGATGGCAGGAGGTGGGGTCCAGCTAATGGCAGTGCCAGGGTTAGTTCTACTTTGTCTGTAATCTTAGGAAATGTTATATGATCTCATGCCACTACAGGTCAAGAAGTATAAAGCCTTACCTATGTTAAAAAGGGAGCATGTCATTAAAATAGAAAACACAGAATTTAGAACTATTAGAAAAACTAAGTGAGGCTCTGAGCTGGAAATACAGCAGGTGAGTAAATAAGCATCTCTTTTTTTGTTTTCTCCCTAAACACAGCGAGCTCCTAAGTGGCCTGCGTGGTGCCCCCAGCATCTCCTCGGCTACACGAGGGGAGTCTTCCACTCATTTTCAGAGTGTTGCTCTGGTTACCCTGGTTACTGTCTGTTTGTGGTCCTCTCTAACCAAAACTCTCCACAGGCAGTAAGAGGAGCAGGGCTTTTTTTCTGTTTGTTTTTTTACTTTTACACTTCAGGGTTCCAACTGGCGCTGGTTCCACTGTTCAGACGGTAAAGTGTGGAAAGGGGTCGGAACCTAGAAGCTACCCCAAAATACGTGCCATTGTCAGACACAAAACCTAGTGACTACTATGCACCAAATTAAGTTTAATTCCATGAACAATAAATGAGGATATATAAATAAGGCTAAAATAGAACTCACACATACTTCACATAATGTGAAAAGCATTATACATCGCTAAGGTCCAAGGTTGGGAAGAAAAGAACCTGAAATGTTCGACAGGGCAAGGAAAAACCTCCCTACACTGGGAAGTCTGTTACTAAATACATTTTTTTTTTTAAATGGAGGCACAATACTGATCAGCTCTTGGAATTTTTATTGCTTAAAGGCACATCCAGTATACATGAAATACCCTTAGAACATTGCTGGTCTCTTATAAACATTTTTAGTTCTAAAAAATATACCTTTGCGTACATTAGTGCTTCAGGATAAGAAAAACTTAACTTTGGGTTTCCTAAGCTGTGAATCAGCAGCTTTTTCTGTTTCATTCATGCCCATAGATACAGATACAGATACACACACACACACACACACACACACACACACACACACACACACCTATACCTATTTTTATCTTGGGTTAGTTTGGATCAACGAGGGCATGATGCCAAACGGCTTTCCGTTTGTCTTCACTGCAAGAGTCACTGAACTCTGGCTCTGCGTGGGGAATATCACCATCAGTGACCGGTGCCCAGCCAATGTGTGTAGCTGGCAAAGTGCTTTCTTGACCTGGATTATAATCGAGACAGCTGTTACTGCCAGAACTCACCTAGCATAACTAAGTGGTTGGCCCTTGCAGCCCTTTCATCACTTGGGTCTGTACCAACCCCATTAAAATCACACCTCACCTACACCAGCTACTTTCTATTGCTTAGAAAATGTGCCTACCCCTTTGCTCTCCTGACACATTTTCTGCTGTCTCTGAGTTTGCAACGTATAAATTAAAACTCTCCGTGCATCGCTGCAGCAGTGCGTTTTGATTTCTAGCACAGGCAAAGTAACAGGATTCCTCAAGGGTGAGTCTGTTCAGCAGGACTCAGTGAGCCGTCCCTATGGCGGTCCTCAGTCACTGCAGACTGAATCCTGTCTCCTATATTTAAGAAAGTGTCTCTGCCTGCTTGAGTGCCACCATTTCTATCATTACTTAGTTGTCAGCTTTTCCCCACAGTGTTAGCATCTCAGGATAGAGAGCAAGAATCCTAAGCACATGCTGACTTGTCTCACTGCTGCCCTCAGGGCACTGCCTGCACCAAGGACAGTGTCCCCGGGCGCACCATCCAGCCACCACACAGCTACTCCTCAGGGCATCTCCCTGACCACTGTGCTTCCTGTCAACCCAACAGCACAGGTCATAAAAAGGGATCTGACATACAGCTTCAAACACCGGAGAATGACAAGGAAGGCCCGAAGCTCCCGCTGGATTCAGGCGGTTGCCATTGGAGCATCACAGGAAGTGACCGACACGAGAGCAGAGTCTGACCCTTGGTTACACTAAACCAGAGCCACCTTTAAACATGTTTTTTGTGTGTGCATACAGGTGTGTCTTGAGGGTTGCTGGGGGTGTCTCTTAACTGGATGGGATTGTGACCCCATTTTCTCAATAAAACAATTCATCATCTTGTCGAATTTAGAGGAAAACTAGTGGTCACTAGCAGGTCCTCCGAATCTTTCATCTGGGGAACAGTGACTGGCTTGTCAAGCCTTACAATGCAGAATAGAAAAATAACTGTAACAATCATAATTTTAGGATGCTCTTTATCAAGAGTCATGAGGACTGTCTCCAAAGAGGAGTGAGGAGAAACAAACCGTCTTCCCGAAAGTCCTAGTGTTGGTGCAGAAGACGCTACTGGAGACGAAAGGGCACTCCAGTCCTGATTGCTTGATCATGTGGTCAAGTTTCATAAATTAATGTTTGTGTACCCTTTAGAAATACCTTAAAAACCTTTATCATCTTCCCTGCACTGTTGAGAAAATACTTGCTTTGATCTTTCTGGTGCCAGACCAGTTTGCAGTCTGGAAATGGGAAAAGCAGAGACATGCAAGAGGAATGAACTGTTAGAGGCCCCGACACGTGGGTGACACCTGCTTACTTTTTCTTATCCTTGTCTTTCTTGGTTTGCTGGGCCCCAGACTGCTGGGCCTGGGTCTGTAGTAACTGAGCTGCTGCTTTCTTCTTCTGGAAGTTGTTCACCTCCTCCTCCAGCTCCTTCTTCTTGTCTTCCACTTTCTTCTTCTCTTCTTGGTGTGTCCGCTTTAGGAGGTCGAACTTCTCGTGGAGCTGGAGAGAAGAGGAGGAGGACCAGCTTGGTGAAGCGAGTGAGGAGCTGGCTGGTGAAAGGTTATTTGATCTGTTCAAAACCACACCTGCGCCGTGCGCTCTAATTACAGAAGTGGGGTGGCTGGTGCTCCGGGAAAAGCCAAGCGGGGACAGGAAAAGCACCCCTTGGAGCCCTATTCTCCTGTGACGCTGAGACCCTGTGGAGCTAAAGGAATCCTTGCACACTCTTTCTGATAACAAAATGCATATTCATTGTAAAAGGCATAAGGAAGAAAAGAAAGCCCAGCTGGTGTGGCTCAGTGGTTGAGCGTCGACCCATGCACCAAGAGGTCACCAGTTTGATTCCCGGTCAGGGCACACGCCCAGGTTGTGGGCTGGATCCCCAGTGGGGGGCATGCAGGAGGTAGCCAATCGATGTTCTTTCTCATTGATGTTTCTATTTCTCTCTCCCTCTCCCTTCCTCTCTCTCTAAAACCAATAAAGAAAAAAAAAGAAAAGAAAAATTATCCATGTTCCTAATAAGACAGTCTCTCTCGTGGTAAGAGTAGTTCTTCATATAATGTATAATACATATTTACTTAAAGACATACACAGTGACTACAGATGACTGTGTTGAGAAATTTCTGGCCCTTGACAAATAGAATTTTGAAAAGTATCACAATGCAGAGACAAAAACTGGAAGGAAGGGAGAAAAGAAAATATTCTTACTAGGTAATTCTAGATTTTTACCCAGCACCCACTTGGTACTGAAAGCCAACAGTAATTAAGGCTCAATTTTCCTTTCTCTGCAACAAAACTGTGTTGAGCGCTTAGCTATTTAAATCATCTCTAAGTTTCAGTCATCTTTATCAAGATAAATTAAAAGGGGATGATGAGAAAATTATTTAGCTTCATTTATAAATGTATTGCACTCTAGGTCAAGCACTTAAGATACGATCTATCATCGGAGGGAAATGTATTACACACACTCTCTCTCTCTCTCTCAGTGGGATGAGTGTTCTAGCAGAAATCCACGGGAACTTCTAGGAGCAGTCAGCCTGGCCTGGGGATGGGGAAGGAGACGAGTCAGAGGGATGTGGGAGCAGACTGCATGCCCACAAGGGGGAAGCGTGAGCACAGGCGCGGAGCACAGGCACCAGCACCTCTCCGTGCTGAAGGGCCATCGTTCGGCTCACTGAGTTGGCTGATAGACTAAGACAATAATAATAGTCCCAGAATCTCAAATCTCATATTTCAAGACTTATATACTGAGAAAATACAGAGGTACAAAGAAAATGGGACCAGGTCTGGAGACCCAAGATTGAGTTTTAGCTTCAGCTTTCCTACTAACTAGGTATATGACTGCATCAATTGCTTAACCTTAATAACTCTCATTTTATCATCTGTAAAATGGGGATGAGAATATCTGAACTACTTTTCTTGTTAGGTTAATATGCCATGCATGTGATGAAATGTATGGAGAAGGTACTTAGAACAGCATGAAGTCCCATAAAATGTGAAGTATTAATAAAACACCTTGCGTATTCCCCTTGAAAAAGGACCGACAGATGGCTTACCTCTTTCTCTGCCTCTTTAAGTTCAGCTTCTTTTTCCTTCACTCTCATAACAAACATTTGTCTCATTTCTTCTTCTTTCTTCTGAAGTTCTCCCAGAAATTCATTCCTCTTTGCTTCATATGTCTCCTGAAGACTATTCAAAAGTCACAAACAAGGACAGTGTCAGAAAACTGCGTAAGAACTTTCAGTTCATAGAATTTCTACCCATCCTCTTCCAGAAAACAGGTAAGGCTGCCACTTACCATGGCAAAGATACGTCAGTGGCACTGTTTTCTTTTCAGTTGTGTGGTGATCAGAAAGTCAAGTGTACCAAGAACAGAGATGAGTCAGTAAGCACAGGGCAGCACTAACGGGCTGCCTCTTACCGGCCAAGCTTTATCCCACACATTCATACAGGGGCGGCTGGGCTGGGCTGGGTGGTATCTCCCGGATCAGCACACCAGGTAGACACCAAAGATAGATGGAGACTTTTAGAAGATGGATGTGGCATGGTGTCGGGAGAGAAATGCAGGGGGAGTACAGACAGCCTGATCACAGCTTGGATTCTGGCCATTGCGACTTACTGACTGATCTTGGCAAGGACACGGCCCCTAAGCCTTGATGCTCCCCGTGTAAGATGTGGATACAGTAGCACTTACCTTCCAGGGATATGATTATGGGAATAAATGGGGGCACAGTGAGTAAAGCAGTCGGTGCTTAACAAATATTACCCTCCCCCGACTCACCTCCCTCTGGTCCCCAGTTTAGAAAACAGACTCAGGGAACCATCTAAAGAGATGATAGCATATCTAAAGGTATTACACAAAATTGCCACTTTTTTTTTTATCCTTACCCGAGGACATTTTTGCATTTGTCTTCAGATAGAGCAGGAGGGAGAGAGGGAGGAAGAGAGAGAGAGAAACATCGATGTGAGAGAGACACATCGACTGGTTACCACCCACACGACCCCAACCGGGGCCGGGGACAAACTGCAACCGAGGTACGTGCCCTTAGCGGGAACCGAACCCGGGACTCTCTGGTCCGCGGGCCAATGCTCTAACTGCTGAGCCAAACCGGCCAGGGCAAAATTGCTACTTTTAAAATTGTATTACCAATTATAATAGAGCAGGGAGGAGTTTTATTTTTATTTTAAACTCCACCCTCTTCTTGACTGTCTACAGAACTCAGAGCCCAATATTTTCAGTCAAATGCCACAACTCAGCTTGATCTCTAAGTCAGAACAAAGATATTTGTTGAAATATCACCTTTGATAACACAACTTAAGAAAACACCCACCCACCCCCATACAAACAGAGAAGCATTTGCTGATGTTTTATAAGGTGCTACTGCTATTTGTCTCTCGCAGTTTCCTAGAACAAGGGTTGTCACAGTAACACGAGCCTGCAGGATTATCCACCTTTACCCAGGGGCCAAATTGACTCTCGATGCTGACGCCAAACTGGCTGGCCCTGTGTCTGACCCCAGGAACCACTCAGAACCAGCCCCAGCATGCACACTTATCCTATAGAACTAAACAATCAGAAAATGTCTTAATTAGGATGGTTTCTACTTCTACAACCAACACTTTTATGGCTTGATTAGAACTAAGTTCTCCTGCCCTCAAGAGCATCAGAGAGTATCAGCCCTACCTGTTCATGAACAGTCCTGTGTTTTGAGTCTCCAGAGGTATATTTAACTTTCACATTATCTTATGAGACTAAAACAAGTTTGGCCAATGTTAATGTTGACTAATATCAATAGCGATATTTGGACTTGAAAATTTAAGACGTATAGCCACAGAGAGATAGAAAATGTGCTGATAATAGAATGACAAAGTAATTCATGAATTTGACTTTGTTGGCTTCCAATAAACTCTTCATCACCATCATTTGGGTCAGAACTGCCGAAGGCAAAAGATGGCTTGTCCCTGCTATGAAGTTTTGGGGGAAACTTGGTGTTTGATGATTTTAGGATAGTAAATACATCTCCCTCTTCTTTCTCACAAGCAGTTGGACACCTGTTATAGAAACACTACCGCCCTGGCCGGTTTGGCTCAGCGGTTAGAGCGTCGGCCCGCGGACCAGAGAGTCCCGGGTTCGGTTTCCGCTAGGGGCATGTACCTTGGTTGCAGTTTGTCCCCGGCCCTGCTGTGGGTGGCAACCAGTCGATGTGTCTCTCTCACATCGATGTTTCTCTCTCTCTCTTCCCCCCTCTCTCCATCCTTAAAAATAAAACAACAACAACAAAAAAACCGCTACCAAGAAGCGCTACCCAAAACGTGTTCCAGAGATCACTAGTTCGAGAGCTCCTGTACAGAGGGGTTCCCAAGTCAAAACAGTAAAGGGAAAATGCCACACGCGATCTCCCTTCAGGAGAGTCACCGTGCACAGCGGCCCCGGCCCCACGGCACATCAGGACCACCGGCCTTTCCTGAACAGTCTCCTGACTCCACCCTGGGGAAGCTGACTCAGGATGCCAGGCTAAGGCAACATAACCTAAAGTGTTTAAATGCTCCCCAAGTAATTTGATGTAACCAGCTTCCATCCACTGGTTATCTTAAAGGCTCTGAAAAGTCCTTCAGAAAATAACCTGTTTCAGTTGATTGACTTGGAGCTCTCCAAAGCTGTTTAATCATGGAAACTTTGGCAATGCCACCCAGAATGCTGAGAGCTCTCAAGATGACTCTGCCTTACCTAATCCTGGCCACAACCTGCCTTAAGCTCCAGTTTCTGGAGATGCATTTTCAAACCACGGGTCATGACCCAATCGAGGGTATTAACCAATACGCTCAAAGAAAAAGTTGAAGAGAATAGGACAGAAAATACCAGCGTGCAGTACAAACAATAAGAGCAAGTGCTGCTCCATGAAGTGCTGGGTCATAGCGTAGAACATGCTTTACAGTAAAGCTGGCAGCCCACAGGTGGAAAGCCCGTGCCTAGAGAGACCAAGGGCAGCTGCTGGCCGGTGGCCTCAGCCAAGCGCCTGGCAGCAGGTTTGGCATTCTGGGCTGGAACAGGAAAATGGGCTCAATTAATGCTACTTATTACATCACAGTATCCTAGGATATGAACCAGCTTTTGAAGTCTGACATTGAAAATGTCATATAAGAAATAATAAACCCTTATTCCAAGAAATTACAACTACAGTAACTGATTAAGAAATGACTCAGAACCACAGCACTCACAGAATGACATTGCCCAGGAACCTCTGTCCAGATGTAAACGAGGCACCAAAACCCTCACCCACGCTTCCAGTGCAAAGTCCAGAAGGAACTGGTTCTAACTATCCACTCAGACCCCTCAAGTGACGATATCTTTTGTCATTTTTAGCTCCTCCAACTTAATTTTTAATTGCAGTTATTACTACCACCATTTCTAAGTAAGAAATGTACAATTTTTCATAAGCTTTTAGGCTGGTATGAAACTAAGGATTTTATCTTCTTGTTCTTCTCCTAAGAGCCCTTGGAAGAGGCAGGTTTTGTTCCTGGAAGTCAAGGGAAGGGAGCATGAATAGACATTTCAGTTCACCCTTCAGTCTAACAGTTTACACAGCATAACCGTCCCCCAACGTGTCAGTCCCCTGGAACCCCCAGGCTAACACAGCACCGTATGTGCACGCGGGGATCCATCAATCCTACATCCACCCAGTAAGGTGGGTGTTATTATCACCTCCCACTTTGCAGGTGGAGAAAGCTGTTGAGTAACCTGTTCAGTTCACACAATGAGGAAGTGATGGGCTGGGATTCGCACCCAGGCCACCTGGCTCGGGGAGCGCTGCCCGCTGCGCGGCACTGCTCAGCTGGGGGACCGCGGCCTGCACATTCTTCAAAAAATGTGTCTCTCGGGCCTGAACACTTTGCGATCTCTTGAAAGAGTGCTGGTAGCACTTTCTGTGACCTGTCAGGTACAGCCAAGGAGAAGGTGGTATTCTGAGATGAGGAAGGAGCAGTTTGGACAGGGGCTGTTGGGCCAAGGGCAATGGTGTCTCAGGAGAAAAGCGGACAAGACCAGTCCCCCCCTGTGAACTATATCCCTTCCTTCCACCCCAAACGCCAGCCCGGAGGGGAAGTGGGACCATGGGTCCAGGGCAGGCATGAAGCTCTGCTTGGGTTACTACCTGGCCCAGTACACAAAAAGTCCTTTCACTAAATCTGTCTCCTGATCTAGCCCCCCTCCTTGTTTTACAGATGAGGAAACTGAGGCCCAGACAGGCTGAGGAGCTGAGTAGTAGCAGGGCCAAGACTTGAACCCGGAGTGCCGACGCTCCGCCCAAGCCCTTCAGTGCTGCTGGGATCTGGATGGAGAAGCGGCCAAAGGAGTTCGATTTCCTTGCAGGTTTTTTGTCCCCTCTCCATGCATGAAAGAAAAAACCCGCCATGAAAAACAAACACAGCCTCTCCCACACAAAAACCATTTTCATCAGGTTTAAAACCCAGAGCAGGCCTGGTTTTGTCGGAACTATTTCTTGGTCAATGCATTTCAAGATTCAGTTAGCTAAACTTGTTTACACAAAAAGGCATTCTCTACTTTGACTCAGAAAGTGACGTTTCATGCGGTCGAATGCCAGTTTTACAAGCCCCCAGGGTGGCACTAAATGACGCAAGCTTGGCAGGGGTTAACTTCTTGGTTCGCAGTCTTCTGTGGGGGTCTCCATGCGTTCTCACCAGTGTCCCCACACCTGCTCACGGCACTCCACAGCAGCACTGCACAGGGCAGCCCGAAGTTTACCAAACTACTTCTAAAGCAAGTCCAAGGAAACAAACCCCTGCCACCCCAATGGCAGCTCAGATCCAGGGGGTGGAGTCCACCACACCGCACCCGGGCCGCCTCGGGCACTACGGCCAGCCAGCTCCATGCATCCCAGGGCGAGTTATCGGGCTAGCCACACAAGAGAACAGTCTTCCGAGGACCCGTGGCCCCCAGTCGGCAGAGACACTGAGCCCAGACACACCTCACCTCTGTATTAAGAAACTGTGAGGGCTCAGTTTGGACAAAGCAATCTTCTCCTGTGAGCCTGGCCTGACAGCCCCACCTTCCCCTGAGATTTCACCAGCCGGGTACCCTCCCGGCAGACCCCTCCCCACCACTGGGCTGGCGGCTTGGGCCTTTGCTAAGCCACTAATTCTACATTAATCTCAGTATTTTCCCCTTCACAGTTCGCCTCCATCCATCAATGATATGGGAAGGTCTGTGAGTAATTTCTATAAGTTACCCCCTTTCCTACTCATTCGTCGTTAGAATTGTATCAAACCACTCAAAGCTAGTAAAAGCACTTCAAAAGAGCGAGTCTTGGAGGGGCAAACCTATTTGGCAAAAATGCATGAGGCAAGCTGTAAGGAGCAGCCACACCTTTGTAAATGCCTGGGCCAGGCTCTGTGCTTCTGCGACTATATAATTAAGAGCACGGGTTCAAAACTCACCCCCACCCCGCCTGTCACTTCCTGCTTGTAGGACCCTGGGCAGGTTGTTTACACTTTCAGGGCCTTAATTTCCTCATCTGTAAAATGAGGATGATAATAATGGTATCAACTATATCGATGGTTGAGAACATGGAAATAAAGTGGTTATCACAACGCCTGGCAGTATATGAGATTAATCTGCACCCCCCTCCCCCTTCCCTGCCCCGCCCAGGCCCAGGTGCTTCCCTCCTGAGAGTTCAATCCAACAAGCATTTCTGTGATGCACCAACACACCTCCTTCGCCACTGTCCTGGAAACACCTCATGGCTAGGTGGCCTCATACCTGAAGGGCTTGCTGTCGGGGTCAGTGTCCTTGAACCCCATCTCCTCGAGCTTACAGCGCCGATACAACTCATAGTGGCGGGTGTGAGTCTGCTCCCGCAAATCTTCCATGTTCACGCGGATCAGCATCTCCCGAAGTTTCACAAAGTCACAGTGGTTTTCATTCTCAACTGCAAGAGACGGGGGAGAGAACGCAGGGTGCGGGGGCTGCTATCAGTAAGAACGTCACTGAAAATCTTAAGTGATGTTTCCAAGATGTTACCATCGGTGCTGAAATCTCTGAGGTCTCAAAGCCACCTGGAGCTCCTTTACTGGATTCACCTCACTTTCCCAGTGAAAACGAGATTTCTGACACTGACCGTAACATGGACGACAGGAGGGACTCCCGAGTGCCTGCTCAGTGCAGGGCAGGGAGACACACAAATGCTGTCTTTACTCTTCATAATAATTCTCCCAAGTAGGCGTGTGACTCGCTCGGCAGACACAGAAGCATGGCTTCGCTCACACAGAGGGGACAGGGTCCACATCCCAACACCAGGACGCCTGGCTTCAGGACAGGCCCACTGCTGCCATTCCCGCTGGCTGCAGCTGTGCTGGGCCATTTTTTAGACACCACCTCCTTTAATGGATCAACAACACTGTGAAGGACATGTTCTTGTTGCAGAGAAACTGGTAAGATTCATAACAATTGTAATTTTCCTAGGACCCCAGAGGTATTGTTTCTTCTCCTTACAGATTTATTGCTTTTATTCAGAACAAAGGACAGAGAGGACTCACATTATCTCCAACCAGTCAAGGGACTTTCTGGAGACACTCTGCCTCAGAGCACCAGCGAGGGCAGGGGCAGAGTCCTCGCCCAACGCACTGGCGTAGGGGAAGCTTCTTCAGGTTGGAGACTGTGAGCGTGTCTCCCAGTGTCAAATATAGGCCAGACATTCTCTTCATTCTCAGATATCTACTGAGATAACATGTAATGGGAGGACAACGTTCCCAGAGATAAACACGTATAGAGAAACAGGTATTCTCTTGTTCGAAAGACACTCTGCGGCTTTCTCAGACTTCGCTGATGAAACTGGTTCGTACTCCTAGGGAAGAAGCCCTCTGCCAGGGAGCTACACTGCTCCCCCACGAGCCATCTCTCCAGGGCCTGCCTCGCGGCACTAGGCTTCGCAGCCACGTCTCCATTGTCACCACTGTCCTACCGTTTTTCTCACCTCCACGACTACCCTGCTACAACCCTGCTGCTCCCTTCCACCTGCCCACGATGAAGGACCTCCCCAAACACAGTAGGGAGCCCAGAATGTGGACAGTCACCACAGGGACTAAACGTGAGAAGGCCCCTCCCTGGGACGCACGTACCCTGCACCACACCCCATGGGTACTGCCGGGCCTTGGCCATCTTGTTGCCGATCTTCACCTCTTCGGTGCTGCCGACCACTGCAAAGGGCAGGTGGACCTGCCAAGCGACACAAGGACAGAGAGTACCGTCAGTCCTCACTCACCGTCGTCAACAGGTTCTTGGAAATGGCAACTTAAAAGGAAAAGACTGTAAAGCAAAATTATTTTACTATGGTCTAATTGATATCAACCAGAGTTAAGTTCCTACGGTATATTTCTGGTCACAAAAACATCACCGAACTTCTGAAGACCCCAAACACTTCTAAACAGGGAAATACATGCGAGCTGTACATACAGTTAAGAAAGATGAATAGAAACAAGTAAGCTCATTCTTTTCTAACCCGCTGATTCCAGCTGATGGTCGAGGGTGGCCAGAGCCCCTCCCGGCAGCTCAGAGCGGCAGGAGGGACCCCACCCTGGACAGGACGCCCGTCCTTCCATCACAGGGCACTCTCACACACACCCCCACACTTGGACTCACACACACACCCACTTGGACTGGGACAATTTAGATACATGCAGGTTCACCTAACATGCACATCTTTGGGATGTGGGGGGAACCGGAGTCCCTGGAGAAAACCCACACAGACATGGAGAGAACTCCACACAGACAGTGGCCCTGGCCGGGAATCAATTTCTTTTGCACTCATTAAAGTTATAACGAAATGACATTGAACAAAAGGACGGTATTCAAAGACCTGCTGTAGCTCTCCTCCCAGCTCTGGCAAAGACTGGTTTTCCACCCGCCTCTATGCTCTCCCGCTTGCACAGGCCTCTCCTTATGGCAAGGGAAACTGGGGAGGGTGGAAGAGGGAGAGACGCTGCAGTCCAGTTGGTGGGGGGGGGGGGCTCGTGTATCATACCCCTCCCTCGCCCGTTCTGAACATTTGATAGGAGCTAGATCCAAGGGGAAACTGTGTGGGACTTTGCAACTGTACAGTAAGCTTTAGATACAAGCTGTCCAATACAGTAGCGGCTTTCTCAGACTTCGATACAGTAGCCACTCATAGCTGTGGCTCTTGAGCATCAGACGTGGGGCTTGTGGGATCAAGACACTGAATTTCACTTGGCTTCAAACTAAAGTCTCCTAAAAATAGAAGAACCAGTTTGTCAATGTGGATGCAAATACGAAAGGAAAATTCAAAAACTTTCAAGTATGTTACGAGTAACTAGGTGCGCATCCAAGTTGGAATGTGCTATAGTTGTACAATATACGCTAAATTTCAAAGACTTACTATGAAAACACCTCATTAATAATTTCTATATTTAGTACGTGTTATAATGATAATATGTTGGGTATATTGGGTTAAATAAGTTCTTAAAATTAATTTCATGTTTCTTTTCATTTTTTGTAATGTTGCTTCTAGAAAATTTTAAATTACTTTTATGGCTCACATATTTCTGTTCAACATCACTGCTTTAGTTAGTTGACTACTGCATAAAATTCAAGCTAGAAATATACTATAGCCCAAATTACTGGCCCACGCCTTGCACCCAGACTCATCTCAAGCAGAGATGGTGTTCAAGACAACTGAATGCTCCACGCTGGTTCATCTGGAAGCTATGGGTACATTCCGGAGGGGAGCAGTGAGTCTATCTTTCTTCTATTAGCATATAAGAATAAGAACATTTGGCCCTGGCCAGTTTGGCTCAGCAGTTAGAGCGTCAGCCTGTGGACCAGAGACGGCCGTGTTCAGTTCCCGCTAAGGGCACGTACCTCAGTTGCAGTTTGTCCCCGGCCCCGGTTGGGGTCGTGTGGATGGTAACCAGTCGATGTGTCTCTCTCACATCGATGTTTCTCTCTCTCTCTCTTCCTCCTTCTCTCCCTCCCACTCTATCTGAAGATAAATGCAAAAAAGTCCTCGGATGAGGATAAAAAACAAAACAAAAAAAAACATTTGAAATGGCTGCCCTGAGAATTACTATTTAGGGTTCCCGGATCCTGCGTTCCTTCACTGCAGGTAAGTTGAGAAAGGCAAGAATGTTTTAAAGCCAAATCCTCTTCCACAGGGAGCTTGGCACAACCCTCCAACCAGGCTGCTCAAGATATTTATATTTTCTAGTTCGTCTCACACTGCATAGGAAGGAGAGACACTCCTAGTTTCTTCCTCAAACTCCTAGTCTGGACCTGAAACCTGTTCCCCAAAGCGGAGGAGCAACAGGACCCTCCCTTCCAGCCAACATTTTGGTGACCAAGGAAAGTGCTTCCTCCACTCAAACTGAGTGACAAAGCAACTGCCAGGGAGGTCTTGTCCACACCTCACATGGGATTTTATCACCAAGAACTGCTTGGCAATGAAGACTTAAAAGAAAATTTCTCGACAAAGAGCAAGATTAATTTGGGAATGTCAAAGATCTTCAGGTCTATTAATCTGAGAAAGTAAGAAAGAGAGCAAAAGATTCATGGGTATTTTCTTTCCAAGAGAGTTAACACAAATTTAGTTTCATGACCGTGCAAAATGATTTAAAAGCATGGGAAGGGATATAGAGAAAATCAGATGACATTCATTCATGTTCCTCCCTGCATCCCACACGGACACCCAAACTGCAGGCCACAGCAGAGTAAACGAGGGCATCGTGGCCTGAGTCCCAGACTATGTACAGACAAGCACACTGCTCTGCCTGGGCGGCGGTTAGCATAGAGGATGAGAGTGTCAGTTCCAGAGCAAAGCCCCCTGGTTCAAATCCTACCCCCGCTACCGACAGCCACGCAACCTTTGGTACACAGCTACCATTTCCCCAGGTGTGAGGTAGAAATAATATGTCTCCCGGGGGCTATTGTAAAGATTAAATATAAAGCCTCAGACAGTGCCTGGTACATAATTAATGCTCTAAAAATGTCAAAAATGCCAGGTGCTACTATTATCATGAAGCTCTCGATACCCAGAACCAGAGAATTTTAGAGGCAGAAGAGACCTTACATATTATTCAGTTTGATTTGGCCTAGGAAGCCCTCCAAGTTACCTTTTCTAAGTGAGCTGAAGCAGAATTTGTTGCTCTCCCACCACCTGTGACGGGAACGCCCTGCTCGGTCAGGTGTTTGTTGTAGTGCGGTGGTGCCAGTCAAGCTTCGTAGGGGCCCAAACTCCTCACTGCTCTTTGGCCCCTTAGTTTTGGTTCTGTCTTTTGAATACATCCAGTCGCTCTCCCTTATGGCAACCTTCCTCTCACACCCCCGTGCCTATCTCCCAGGAAGAGTCAGCTCTCCGTCTTCCAGAGCCTCTACTATCCCAGCCACGGGACGGTGGCAGCCAGAACGGGTCACACAGCTCAGTGTGAGCAGGATAGGGCCAGGTGGGGCTGGACTATCTCTGCATTAATGAGATTCCTACTTTTTTTTTTTTTTCTTTATTGATTTTTGAGAGAGAGGAATGGAAAAGGGAGAGAGAGATAGAAACATCGCTGAGAGAGAACATTGATTGGCTGCCTCCTGCATGCCCCTCACTGGGGATCAAGGCCCACAATCTGGGCATGTGTCCTGACCAGGAATCAAACCGGTGGCCTCTTGGTACATGGGTTGATGCTCAACCACTGAGCCACACCAGCCGAGTGAGATCCCTACATTTTATTTTTTCAATCCTCGTTTTTGCATTTATCTTCAGATAGAGCAGGAGGGAGAAAGGGAAGAAGAGAGAAAGAGAAACATTGATGTGAGAGAGACACATTGAGTGGCCGCCACCCACACGACCCCAACCGGGGCCGGGGACAAACTGCAACCGAGGTACGTGCCCTTAGCAGGAACCAAACCCGGGCCTCTCTGGTCCACAGGTGGACGCTCTAACCGCTGAGCCAAACCGGCCAGGGCGAGAGCCCTACATTTTAAATTCACACAATAACAGCCCCAGAGAGGAAGAAAGATATATTTGCTTTCAAAGTCCTAGTCATTCTAGGATTCATTTAAGAAAGAAATCTTCCCTAAATGAAAATAGCCCTATACAGAAAAGTCCATATGCCAAACTGAAGTAACAAGAAGCAGTTATGTGGAGTAACTTTGATCTTCTAGAGCAGCGGTTCTCAGCCTGTGGGTCGTGACCCCTTTGGGGGTCAGACGACCCTTTCACAGGGGTCGCCTAAGACCATCAGAAAACACATATTTCCGATGGTCTTAGGAACCGAGACACTGCTCCTCTCTCCATCTCCAGGCAGGTCCGCCCACATGCAGATATGCCCACATACAACGTGAGGAACTGTATTAAAGGGTCGCGGCATTAGGAAGGCTGAGAACCACTGTTCTAGAGTATGACGACAAACAAAATACAGCACTGGGGACCAGCTGGGCTGAGCTGAAATCTCAATGCTGCTATTAACTAGATGGCTTTAACCAAGTCAGTTAATTCTCTAGATGAAACTCAGCATGACTCCCGTTATATAAAATGTCTAGAATGGGCAAATCTAGAGGCAAGAAAGTGGATTAGTGGTTGCCTATGGCTGGGATGAGAATTAACAGCTAAAAGGTACATGGTTTCACCCTGGCCGGTTTGGCTCAGCAGTTAGTGCATCGGCCTGTGGTCCAGAGAGACCCAGGTTCGGTTCCTGCTAAGGGCACGTACCTCGGTTGCAGTTTGTCCCCGGCCCCGGTTGGGTCGTGTGGGAGGCAACCGCTTGATGTGTCCCTTTCATGTCTATGTTTTTCTCTCTCTTTCCCCCTCTCACTCCATCTGAACATCTCCCTCCCACTCTATCTGAACAAAAAATGGAAAAAATGTCCTTGGGTGAGGATAAAAAAAAAAAAGGTACATGGTTTAATTTTAGGGTAAAGAAAATGTCCTAAAATTATTTGTGACATTGGTTGTACAAGTCTGTGAATATACTAGAAAACTAAATTGTACAGTATAGCAATTATATCTCAATAAAGCTATTAATTTTTTAAAAATGTCATTAGTACATTTAACAATGAGGTGATTAGACACAATTTTTCATGATCAGATCTCCTAATGAAAGTAGAACATACTTCCACCTTCCAGAAATCAAAAACTGTAGACTGACTTCCACTGCCCCAAGCACACATCTGAATCGATTTTTAGCATGCATTCAGGTAAGGTCAAGCTACTTGGTACCTTCTAATTACATTTCACGGGAGGTAACCTCAGTCTGAAGAATTCCAAAGACCATTACTGGGCATCACAATGTACAAAGAATGCTGCTTTCACAGAGGTCACCATTCCCAAAGGACAAAAGATACACAGTCATTGTGGCTCAGAGGTGAGCCAGGGCTCAGACGCACAGAACAGTGGGACGATGTGGCGATCGAATGGCCGGATGGGGGCTCACCAGGAGAGATAATATGACAGGAACACTTAGATTGCTGAAGCTTTAATCATCAATCTCCTGACCAGTTTCTCCCTGTGATGTGGAAATTACACCCTCAACTGCCAGTTTACCTAATGATTCAGGAAAGGGTGGAGAAAATTTAAAAAAGGGGGGAAAGGCAGGAACCAATCTCAGAAGCAAAAGTGAGGCAGGTTTCTGCCAACCCTGGCACAAACAAGCAGAGATCTACTTCCTTTACGCCGATGTGTGAAATGATGCTGGGCTGGCACTTCCTTCCCACAAGATTTGCTATAGAAATCATGACTGTTGAAGTCAGGAGGGAATTTGAGATCACCTCGTTTAACTCTCCCATTTGATAGATGGGAAAACTGAGTAGCACAGTGGCAGAGCTGGGCCACACGGGCGACATCAGATTCCCAGTCCAGTGTTGTAGCCACTCTATAATGCTGATAGCAAAAAACGCCTTCAGAAAAACCACTGGTCGGTCCTTTCTCACTTGAGGACTTACACTCATTGTTGCATTAATCTCTGCCACTGTCTCTTCATCTGTGGGGAACTGATATATCTGGACTCCATTGCTGACCAGTTCGCTCATGATCTTACTCTTGAATTTGTGCAATTCGTTCTTGGCAATGGTGTCAGCTTTTGCAATTATTGGAATGATGTTCACCTATAAAACAGACACATCCATTTTTGCACAGCTCCAATGTAAGAAAAGTGATTAGACAAATGAATAAAACATAGCAAACAGATAAACAAAAACTGAAACTTCTCTTAAGAAATAGAGATGATATTGAAAATAGGACTTTCCACCCAGGTGCAAAATTAAGAAGACACGGAATAATCTTTTAGTTCCATCTGCAGACACTTTTACTTCCTCCCATTGGCCCTGAAAGCACACTAGTCATTTCCTCTCCTGGGCTACCTCATTCTTCTTTACAGAGTAAAAGGAAGTGCTACTCTATGACAAATAGTGTTAACAAAGAAGCCTATTCTTTGAATAACCAACCACTCCTTTTAGGCCCCTCCCAGCTCCTTAGGAACTTGATTTTTGCATGTTCCTAGCAGTGTAACGATCAAGTTTTTGCTAGCCAGAACAGTGGGACATTTAGCTCCAGGCAGGATGACATGGTTTCTGATAACCTGAAAAGAGCACCTGAAGTATTAACCAAAACAAACATGGTTTTGCCTACTTTTCAATTTTTCAAAACCACACCAATAGTTCTTTTGAAAGTCAGCTTCTACTGTCATTACTCTTTCCTGCCAGAAGGAGACTTAGTACCCGAGGCCGGCTCGCTTTCAGAGCATCCGTTACAAAGATCAGGGAGTGCGCAGAGTTCGACGACAATAGCAGAAAGCCCAGAACGTGAGCCCCAGACCCAAAGGTGGGACATTTGTCTCCCAGCTTCCTCTGGCACTGTACACAGTGTACACTCTTTAAATTCATTTTTAAGATGAACTTTCTTCCACTCCCTGATAGGTACAGATGTTTTAGGAAGCTGCTACTGTCATCCAATACCTGGGACCGTGCTTCTCCACGCAGCCCAGGTGAAAAGGGACTGACTCCTAGCCAGAGAAGAGTCTTTCGGGAGGTTTTCCAGGTTATGTCTGAATTCCTTGGCTTCTCCTTTTATCCCAAGAACCAAATCAAACATCCCTGATAAACCAGAATGAGATGACATGCTGATAGAAAAATCTATTCCTCAACCAACTCACGCTTGGGCTTCCTCCAGCAAGTGGCAGACTGAAAACACATCGCTGATGGGGCGGGGGTGGGGTGTCGGATCAGGACCTGAGGAACTTCCTGGTGGCTCATACGGGCTAGCTTTGCACACATTGACTATTCTGTTAATATCCACACAGACAAATGGCAGAGGGTCACTGCTTCTTGACCAGTTTGATCAGAGTGGACTGACAAACCAGGCAAGCTAGACTTAAGTTCTCTTTTTTCCTCATTCGCAGGTACCTGCAAATCTTTTCTGACATTAGCATATATCTGCCTTAACTCTTCACTTTACTTATATAAACAAACCTTTGAAAATACTGCTTTCAGATGTTCCCTAGCACTAACATCCAACTACATCAGTTGTTTGAAAGCAGTTTTAACTTGCTTTGTGGTGGCTTTTTCTTTTTAAGCGATGTGTGTTTTGCCTTGTTTTCTTTTCCTTTTGAAATCAACTCTAGTAAACATAACCCTCTGCTGCATATTAGCCTTGCTTGGTCTATACATGGGGCCTCAGTGCCGAAGGTCCTCTCCGCCCTTCCCCACCTGCTTTCAGGGACAACCACACAGGGGACAGGGAACGGGCCTCACTGCCCAGGATCCCCCACCACTGACGGCTAACTGCAGCTGAATCAAACAAGAAGAAGAAGGGTTTCTATCTATCCTCCCAGCAGTACTCTAGCTGCAACAATCCCTTCAGGCTGTTAATATTTTTCCGTAAACCTGTGCTGGAAGCCCACAGAGGCTGGCACTGCTTCAAGCCACTGCAGGCCCTTCACGGGCCAGTGAAGACAGGGGCCTTGGGGACAGGCTGATCTCAGCGTTCTCACCAGTATGTCCCTCTGAAGGGAAAGCATCTTTTAAACAGAGCTATTTGCACACACACACAAACACAAGGCCCTCTAAGGATGATAAGACTTTTTACTGAACTCAAAAGGAGGTTAGAATCTAGGAGAAAACAGCATAGCTTTGTTTTGTGGTTGTTCTCATTTGCTGATTTATTTCAGAAATATATAATCTTTCATTTACCTCAAAATGAAAAATCAAATTAATTGAAAAGGAGATCAGTCCCTTCCTTCAAATGTGAAGGAGAGAGGTTATTGATGTGGTCAAACTGAAAAAGACTTGACTTCTTTCAAACTCATGGGTGCGGTTCACTTTCAAAATCTTAGAGGCTGAACTGTTATCACATAGATAAAAAAAAAAAATTTTTCTGTTTTACAATCTAAACTTCAAATTAAAGCCAAAACTTTTAAGAGATTTAGCAAAGGTTTTTTTAAGGAAATAAACAAATCATAAGTTTGTTTCAATCTCCCTAAAGTTAACCCCTCCTCTGACCATTTCTGAGTCTCCACTAAGTAATTCCCTGACCCTCACCAGAGCATACACTGATGCTAATTTAAGAACTAAAATACTTTGTAGCAAAGCTACACAGCTTTGTTTGTTTGTCTTTCTCCTAACATCCAGCAAGGTTTTGAAGCATTTTTCTTACATTGCTCAATCCTATGGTTCTGTAAACCAGAAAACACAAATTATGGGTTTGGGGGGAGGGGTAGACGGATGAATAGGCGGAGCATAGGGGACTTTTAGGGCAGTGAAACTACTGTGTATGATGCTATAATAATGGATACATGTCATTACACATTTGGTCAAACCCACAGCACTGTACACCAAGAGTGAGTCTTAATGTAAACTATGGACTTGGGGGATTGTGATGTATCATTGTAGTTCATCTATTGTAACAAATGTACCACTCTGGTGGGGGATGCTGGTAGTGGGGGGGGGGTGCGTGTGGAGGGGCAAGGGTAAATGGGAGATCTGTGTACCTCCCTCTCAATTTTACTGTGAACCTAGAACTGTTCTAAAAATATATATATCTTTACAACAAAAACCAAACTGCACTGAAAGCAGAGAGTAAATTGGGGCCTTGGAATAAAGGTGATCTGACTGGAGCATGGAGGGTAACAGACTGGCAGTGAGTACCTTACTGTCCAGCTTTTTCATGGTGACCAGGTCCAGGGACTTCAGTGAATGTCCAGTAGGGGCAATGAAGTAGAGGCAAGCATGGATCCTGGTGTCATGGTAGTTGAAGAGAGAACGCTTGATCTTCAATTCCTCTTGCAAGTAGGCCTCAAACTGGGCATCGATATATTCCACTATTGGCTTGTAGCTGGAACGCAGGAGAACATTTCTGAAACATTTGCAATCAGCGTGTTCCTAGTCACGAGCCCCTCTCGAGTTCAGCGTGGTATGGTGCTCCCGGAGTGTCTTCGACGGCTCCCCCTCCCTGAGAGCTAACGCCCCAGTTCCTCACAGCCCAGGCCTTCCATCCTCTCCTCCTCTGTCCCACGCCTCCCCGGCTCAGTGTTTCTGTCCCAGCACGCACAGCAAGCTCTGCCTCCATGCCTCTGCTCACGCTGCACTGGCCCGTCTGCTGGGGGCAGTCTTCCTCCTGTTGTTTTCCTGGCTAACACCTATCCTCTAAATGGAGATTATAAACATGTGGAGCATGCGGGTATTTTCCCCATGGGACCCGTGAAGCTACTGCTAAGAGGTTGTGGCATTCTTTCCTATTGGGGCAAAAATAAGTCTCCAAATCTGTTCCAATACAGTGATTTTGACAATCTGCATCAACTGATTGGCACTGGTGCACAGAATACAACTGGTTTGTGATTTCAGAACAGGGTACCGCCTCCCACTGGGAGCTTGTCCCTGGTCCTCGGCCACTCCCCCAGAGATGAGGGGTCTGTGCTCTCAGACAGCCCTGCGCACATTCCGTAGTGTCAGCTATAAACTGAAGTGCCTGGACCAGTACGATCGTCTACATTCTTTCCAACTCAAAATTTTTTTATTTGAAGATAAATTTTATAACCTTCTGTTCTCACTAAATCATAATTCAAAAAACATCTTAGATGATTATGTATGATTCCATTAACTGACCATAAACACAATCATTAAGAGCATATTGGGAATACATCTTCAATAAACCATATGTGCTCTGGAGATTGAGAGATACATTAGGTCACTGTGGGTAAGCCATGAACTCTCTCAGGTCTCCCAGGGGACAGACTGCTCAGGAGAAGTTAGTCAGCAGCAATGAGATCAGTCTATTAGGAATACAATAGGTTAATTCTCCCCAAACTTTCTACAATGCTGAGGAATGATTTAAGCTTTAAGAAATATAAAAACTTTCCAACACTGAATCCCAGGACTATAAATTAACTGAAATCCTTGAAAGGAAACTACAAATCTTTTATAATGAAGATGACAGCAGACACCTTAAGAGAAAAAACAAACAAACAAACAAAATAAAAACAAAACAGAAAACCAAACAAATTTATGGCTTGAACCAAAGCTGTCAGATAAAAGCTTTTTGATGACATTTTTCTTTGGGAACTTATCACAAACCCTTGGTTCATTTTAAGCAGACAAATCTCTAGAGGTTTTTTTTTTTTTAAAAAAAGTAGAATGTGCCTCAGAAATGAGAATAAAGTTCTAAATCATGACAAGCAAAATTCCAGTGAAAAGGATGTGCAAGCAATAAGAGTCTTCTTTTTTCCAATTGTAAAATATAGGCAGGTAGCCCTGGCCGGTGTGGCCAGTGGTTAGGGCGTCCGTCCATGAACCGAAGGGTCACAGGTTTGATTCTCGCCCCTGCTGGGGTCCTGCAGGAGGCAACCAATCGATGTCTCTCTCACATCGATGTTTCCCTCTCCCCTTCCCTCCCTTCCACTCTCTAAAAATCAATGGAAAAAATACCCTCAGATGAGGATTAACAACAACTATCTATCTATCTATCTATCTATCTATCTATCTATCTATCTATCTATATTATATAACAAGTAATTAATCATCATTATTATAGGGTAGTTATATAGGATGGTGGTTAGAAGCATAGACTCAAGCCAGACCACCTAAGACCAAAATCTAGCTCTACAGATTACTAGCTGTGTGACTGGCCAAGTTATTAAATCTCTGTGTCTCAGGTTCCTCATAGATAAATCAAGGACAAAAATAATATCTATATCAGAGAGCTACTGTGACAAGTGAGCTAATATTTGTAAAGGACTAGCACATAAAAGTAAGATAGAACTATTTAACAGTAATAGAAAGAAAAAAAACAACAAAACAATAAATAAGAGAAAAGCAAGCCTGACTTTTTAAGGGGGGCGGAGAACTTTTCCCTTACCCGGTTCCATGGCAACTGCTCTGCTACTGAGCTCATGCCCGGTCCGGAAGTGGACCAGGCCCCGCCACTGAGGGCCACCGTGCCCTGTTGGTCCAGGGTCTGGTCTTTCAGTCTCCTGACACTGACACACGTGTCTGGGGAATCGGGGTGCTCCCCCGGCATCTTCTCAGCCCCAAGGAGAGGAAAAGCAGCTCACAGCAGTGGCTCCTTTCTGGCTCCCCAGTTCCTGATTTGCTTCTCAGCACCTCCTCCCCAACAGCTGTCCAAGTGTGTTCTGCTTTCTATTAATTTCCCTTTTAGCCTCTGGTTTTGATCCTGATCCTCCAAGATTACAGAAGGCAGAACATCTCCTTTTCAAGTGAGGAATGCCTTCTGCCCTGGATTCAATATAACCAAGGAAATCTATTGTTCTCTTACATCTCAGGCCTTCTCTGACTTCCTGGTATGGGAGTTCTGACCAAACTTTCCATCTCCTTTTATCCTCTTTACGTGGTCTCCCTGGAAAAGCAGTTACCTGTGTTTCCCTTGCCACCCACCTGATGATGAGGATTCGAAAATCTCTGCTTCCAGCCCTGATCCTTCCCCTGAGCTTGAGACAATCCAGCCAACTGCTTGCCAGATATTTCCACTTGCTCTTCTAACCAAATGACTCAAAAATCAAACTCTTCACCTTGCCCCCAAACCCACACTTCCCCGTATTGCTCAGCACTGTGAATGGCACCTCCATCCACACCACTGGTCGAGTCAGAAACCTGGTATTCCACCAGAGATCCCCCTCCCACCTCCCACATGAAATCCCATCCATTCTGTGTATCATCATAAACTAATAAAAAAGGGATTCCAGAACTCTTTACCAAAATCACTACTCCTTATGTCGAAGACTTACTTATGTTGATGAAACTATTTCCCTCTGAAGCATAACGAGCCAGCCAATTGGCTGTATACTTTGTTCACAATCCCTCCCACAGGCCCTCTGTCTTTCTCTCCCAGTCCTTTCCACATCCGATCAGCATTCAGTCACAAAGATTAGGACGCTTAATCCCTATTCTGTCTTTTGTTGGTTTCCATTATTATAGAAAGGACACCTATTTATATTCTGTTTGGCCAATTCTAACTTCTCTGGATTGTAGCCATATCGATCAGAGGAAATGGGGAGATGGGAAGGCAAATCATATCTAGCCCTTCCATTTTCACATAATTTCCTTTTATGGCATGGGGATGTTCCCTTCTACCCACCACTCATTTTTTCATACACCTGCAGCCATTAAAAACCCAATAAAATGACACGTTTGACTCAAACTGATGGAAAAAATACTTATACAATGTTTTCTATCTACCCAAGTGACACACTGATCATTCTTGCAAAATAGTCAATGCCACCATTCAGGGACTGACTCTCCATTTTACATATGACCAGTCACCTACCGTGCATTTCCCTCTATCTTGCCCTTTGTCATCCAACGTCAATGTTCCTTATCCCTCAACTACCTCCACCAGAAAGTATGTGTGGGAGGGTGGGGGAGAATTAGAATTCAAAGACCAAACAGTCTATTTCAATTCCATTTTTATAACTGTGATGAACATGTGAGTTTGAGGATTCTAAGTGAATTTCAATCATCCATGCTTTGCAGGGCTGATTATCATTATAGTTAATGATGAGCCATTGACAGTCTATCTCCCATCTCCCAAATGGAGGGCTCATTATTCATTTTCCAGCTCTATAGCAAAACTTGGTTTCCCTTCTCCAGACCCCTTTCCTTCTTCACTGAAGAGTACAGATGGCAAAACAAGGAAGCCCTTAAACCACGAAGAATTAATCATGCTATTAAACATAACAGGAAACCTTACCAGATCTGTCTTCCTGCCTCCTTCTAGCTAGCCTGGTCCCAGACAGATAATGATGCAAGAATGCTGACATGTCCGAAGCCTATATAAACAAACTAGGACATTCTTGAAGTCTTGCATCAATGGCAGAAAAGCTTGCCTAATCCCCAAACTAGTAAAATAATCATGGGTTTAGAGAAACAGCACCTCCCTTACCATATGGTTACATACCAATGCAAAAATGCACATCCCACTTCCAATTTTTTGATGGATGCAGGGCCTGTCTGAATAACCATTTTAAACAACAGTCATTTGGGTTTATAGTCAATAGTGTCAACAAAGCCTTCTGGGGCACAGAGTTCTAAATGCCATTTAAAGAGGTTATGCAACAGCTGTCAAGAAATTTCAGAAGAAAAAAAATATTTGGTATCTAGGTTAGGTTAATATCACACTTCCTCTCTTCTAAATCTCCTTGGAAACTATTATTTGACCCAAATGAGTCAGATCATTTCTTAAAGAGGCCTCCAGCTGCAATTATGAGGCTCAGCATTGTACTAGCCTCTTGCTGGTCAGGGCTGGTGAGTGCAAGCCCAGCAGCCTGAGGGGAAGTCCCTGTTTAGGGGGAGGCAACAATTTAGTGGCAGCTCGGAGGCCTCAGCTCTGAGCTGGAATAGCGTGTGGAGTCTCAGCAGCAAGATGCTGGAGGGTGTTTCTCTTTCCCAGAGAAAGGGATCCTAAAAAGGTCCAACTGCTGCCTTCCAAATGGAGTGCACACACGTGACATTCTCTAACCCCAGGGAGAAGCCGTGTGGGTCGGAGATGGAGACACGTGTGGCTCTGAGTGTGCACTGTGATTGCACAGGGACAGGAGCCCCAGCTCTCTCCCAGGCTCCCACAATGCACCTCTGCTCTTCATCTTGTCGCCAGGGTTTTCTCTTCATCCATTCCACCTGGCATTGCAAACAGCCTCCAGGCAGTAACCTCTCCATCATTCCTTGGCACTGAGGTCATAAATTAAGAGCAACTGCTCAGCTGCAGGGTCTGCGCTCAGCTGTCTCCCACCCCAACCCAAAGTACAGATAGTCCATTTTGACCAGATGCAAAAGAAAATCTCTCACTATATCTAACAATTTCTCCTGTTATTACAGGACAATGTTTATTAAAGAGCATTTAAATTGCTCTATAGATAAAATAGAGCTCAGTGCTCAGCTGCATAATGAATTAAGTATTTCTCTGTCATTAGCATGGTGCTCACATATATCTAGGCAACACGCATTTCTAGACAAAAACAGTTCAAGTTCCTTTTTACAAAACGTGTATATAATATACACAGCTTTGAATAAAATAAAAATACAAATAAACAGAAAAAACCCAGGTGCTAATGAAGTTTCTGAGCCCTAAGCAAATATACCATAATCTACTGACTTGCCGTTTTATTCCCATAACGCTGCCACTGCTCAAAAATGTCTCGGAAGTCCCCCTTCTGGAATCATCTTTGGGCCTGGGGCAATTTTATTTTAACTTTCTCAAACTTATTTTATGATAAAATGTAATATTTTCCCCACAGATCTTTCATGAAAGTGTTTTCTTCACTTTGGGTTTTAGGAGCAACCCAAGGCAGAAGCCACACAGAAAAAAAGTGATGGTGGAGGCATTTGGTTGTCTGGGACCGATCAGAAGAAGGTTCTAGAGACCTGGCCCCAGGGTCATGAGGTGGTTGGTGGCAAGGGTTTCTGCTAACTGTTCTGTGGGGGTGTTTGTATGTTTCTGTTTCTCTAGATTGATTTTCCTGATGGGAAATCCCCCAAACCTGGTTCCATGGCCCTCCTGGAAAAGTGTCATAAATTAGCTTATTCCTTCGAACAAATCCCTTTTCTGCTTATACTAGCTGGAATCAACTGCACTAGCTGATTCTCACCTCAAGAAAATTTTATTCTAAGAAAATTTCTCAGGACAAGAATGTCTTATCTTTCAGGTGATAGAGTTGGACCCACTCTCGTAATCAGTGAACATTTAGTCTTTGAATTTACCAGAGATGGGTCCTGTTTTTGCTTCATCCATTTATATCCCCAGAAAACTCGAAGATATACCTGTCATCTTTATTTATCTGGTCTCCAAATCCCACGGTGTCCACGATGGTTAATTTCAGCCGGACATTGCTTTCCTGAAGCTCATAACTTCTGGCTTTTAACCGGACACCTGGTTCATTGTGAGTAGCTGGGTCACTTTCAAATTTGGTGTTGAATAAAGTGTCCATTAGCGTGGACTTGCCGATGCCCGTCTCACCTACAGGACCACAAGAGAAGAATCAGTGTGTCAGTGCCTCTCAGATATCAGTTCACTTCAGCAGGAGTTTTTCATAACCGCGTTTGTAAAACTTCTAAAAAAGTCAATATTACCAGAAATCCCTCCACGAAAAGATAGTTCTTTCTATTTGTGATCTATCAAATAACTCCCTGGAAATGTCTTAGTAAATTTTAGAAACTATTTAGCAAAAAAGATCTTGAACTTACAGATCAAGATACTTTTCTTTAGCTCTAGATAGAGAAACAGAACCTGTAAGCTTGTCTGTGGCAAGTTTGTATATTACAAAGACATAAAGTGTATCTCTTCCCCTTCTAATTGTTAGTGTATAAAACTGTTACTTAAAAAAATTATATTGCTGAATTTCTAGTACTAGAAACAAAAAGACATATTCCATTTATCCTGAATTATCAGATACCATATACTGTTGTCAAAAAGAATTACATTTTTCAAAAGAACACTCTTGACAATAACAGCAATAATCACAAACCCAGCTAAGTTACTGAGTGCTGACTTTGTGCCAGCTTCCATTGCATGATCTCAGTTAAAGCCCATTACAACCCTCCATGAAACCAACAGGGGCTCCTGTTCCCTCCGCTTTAAAGATGGGGCACGAAGGCTTAGTGAAGGTTTAGGTCACTTGCCTGAAGTCACATTGTTAAGTGGCAGAGCCAGGGTTCTAACCCAAGTCTGTATGACTCTCATACCTACGGTGAACCAGCAAAGCACCCTGACTTTACTATTACAGAAAAAACTGACTGTCTAATATTTTCCAGTTATAGTTATGAATTTGTGTGAATCCTCTATATTATATTTTCTTTCCCTATTCAGCTGGAGTCAAGATGGCAAACATTTATTAGATAGTTCTCCCAGATGTCTGTGACAATGAAAACATGTTAAATAACCTGCAACATTGGCCTTATTAATTCACATTGATAATTCAAGTCATTAGGTATTTACTAAGACCCTAACACGTGCAGAGCAGAGTGGCAGGTACCTAGTGCCACTCTACTAATCCAATGGTGAGGCCCAAACATGGAGCCACAAAGAACTTGAGCCTGACCTTCATAATAAAACCGAGCAAAATTCTACTTAACTCTAATCCCTCTGTTGAGTTGAAAATAGCTGGCAGTGAGAAAGAACCCACCCCACCCTTGTCACCGGGGGTGGTGCTAGTAACTGAATATGTGATGGTGGAAAAAGGGAAGTAGAAATCAGAAAACATTATCCAGAGGAAAGTCTTTTCATTTTTAATCTGGAAAATCTCCCAATTAGATTTCCAGCTCAATTTCAACATGCTAATATGTTGCAGCCCTTCCAACAAATCCCAGAAACAGCTCCTCTTTAAAGGATTTCTATAATGCCTTTCAGGATGGTGACAATTCCATGGAGGAAAAAAGGATGCTGGGATGTATAGCCTTGGGGCAAGTCTCCCACTGTAATGGCAAAATCCCTTAACAATTAGAAGTTCCATATCACTCATATGCAAAAGTGAAGTAGGATAATGTTTTTCTGGAATTGTGCTTTCTATAATTAGCAGCTTTACGTGGTTTGCCACTGGACTACAATGATTCACTTAGAAGATGAGTGAGTGGTTCAAGTATGTTTGCCTTACTTTTTAACCTTTCCCACTGGGCTCCAGATACATATAAGATCCAAGTATTTCCTCTTCTTTCAGCCTTCGTTCAGCCAGTATTTTTCCATAGCTTACTATGTACCAAGTTCTGCATGAAGTTCTGGGAACATGACAATGAACTAGCCTGCTGTGTATTCTCCCATACCTTAGAATCTGACCCGGGAAATGACTGAATGAATACCAATCAGACTCTAATTTATTATTATGAGAATAATAGTCTAAGTGTCTTCCATAACCATATTCCTCCATAACCATTTACCTAGTGACCACAGGTAAATAAACCAGGGCTAGCGCCCTGAACAAGGCACCCGTGGAAGCCTGACTGTGATGCTCTGAGACAGTGCTCCACACTGGGCAGTGACCTGTCTATCCAATCAGAACTCCTCTCTTTGGCAGTCTGAGTGAGAGATACACAATCTGCACACATGGCAATGGCATAAGAAAAGATATATAGAGAGAAGTAAATAAGCAGAGGCCATGAGGCAGCAAAGGCTTTAGGTAAATTGAAGACACGATGTTGCCAGACCATTAGCTTGGGCATATAGGAGAAAGAGCAGACAGATACTGTAGAGCTTAGTGTCTGGAATTCATTCATTAATAATACTTGAGCATTTACTATGTGACAAGCATAGGTACTGGGGATAAAACGGTGAATAAAAACAGACAACAGACACTGCTTGAACATCTATAATATTCTGAGTGTCATTCCAGATCTCCATGAAGTCTGGCTGTATAGCAGTTAAGACGGTTCCTGTCTTCCTTACCTTCTGAATATTCTGACCAAAAAGGCCCATTAATAAGAGTAATCTAAACTAGTCTGTGCTTCCTAACATGATAGGCTCAACAAGCTCATATCCCTGATTCATGGCTTAACAAAATAACTTTGAGCAAAACAAAGTTACTATGTAATGGATACAGAAACAGAACAGGGTTCTCACTCTGAAGGTACTTAGAATCTGGTAGGCAATTCAATACTTTACCTACCTGCTACATGTGTAACTTTCTCAAGAGCAGCAAACTTCTTTTCATGATTTACCTATTTTCAGACCATGGACAAAGGGACAACAGCAGAACTACCTTATAAAGGTCTCTGAATAAGGTCAAGATTCTGTCTGTAGAAAGTGACCCATTCAACTTTCACCTCTTTTCCTAAGGGCAGCAACAAAGCCTTCAATTCCCATGGCAAGCACTCTAGGTTACCTTGATAGGGCTGAAATCACCTCCTTTCTTTGGGCCGAGAATTAGTTAAGCACATGTCAATCAGGAACACCATGCCTTTTTTTTGTTGTTGTTAAGGCAAAGTAATTTTAATTATCATTTACATTAGGGAGGAAATTATGAACAATTAGCATCCTAAGCCATACTTATAGCACAGGGTTAACCAGTGGGTTGGAAAAACCACTGTTCCTTTAAATTTCAGAGTGCTTTACTTTCCCTTCTATGTTCTGCGCTTTTAACAGCTGTAATTAGACACAGTTACTCTAGCAGCAGTGTGATTCACCAAAAGCAGTTCTGTAAGAAATGACAGCTTTGGGAATAAAAGTAATTATAGAACTAGGAGAGTTTTCAATGCATTAGTTTCTGAGGCCTCTTCTAGCCTCAGAAAGTAGACTTTCCATCCTTTTGAGGACCCACAAGAACATTTTTCTTTTCTTTCTGAGTAACTGAAAGCCTACTAGGTTCCAATTCAAACTGAACAACTATAACAGTATTTTGAGAAAATTAATAACTACCATCACCTTTGAAGTATTTCCTAACTCCCTAGCAGAGTACCTGGCACAGAGTAGGCATTTATTAAAAGTTAATTGGAAAGAAAAATGATCCTGACGGTCATTTATACTGAGATTTGCCACTTCAGTAGATTTTTCAGAGTTTGCTGTTGTTTTCTCTGTCATAAATTCATCTACCTAAATGCTTAGTTGTTAGAAAAGTTAGAGATTTGCTCTTGAAGTGCTATCGTGGCTTCTGTTTTCCTGCTCCTGCCAATGCTGGTGAACCTACACCCACATCACAGTGGAGAGCAGCCCTGCCTCTCCCATTCTATTCCCAGGCTTGTTTAATCTACAAGCTCTAATTGGACATTAAAAACAAAAACAAAAAAACCAGAAAGATTGTATTATTAATTAGAAGGGAACTGTAGATTGATCAAATAGTTGATCTTTGATGCAGCATCTTTTACTCCGATTGCCAAGGCTGGCTACTTGAATGATTATCCAAGTAACTGTGCGGGAAGGCCCTAAATATTCTCAATCTTATTCTTGGTTGGAGCCAGATAATCAGAGAGCTATGTATCTAAACTGTGTTGTTTTACCTCCTCAGAGAACCGCCTTTGGTGAAATGCGCTCTGGCTCATCCCACCAGCCTGCATGAGGGACTTGAAAGAACTGCTGTGACACTTGGCACTACATGGATCGTAGCCCTGATTGGGGGACACTCAGGAACCTAGACCTAGATGTGGGGACATTTACCGTATCTCTTGTTTGGAAATCCATAGGAGAAATTTTTCCAGGTGAAACTGTGTTTCATCTCGAGCAACTACTATTGTGTTCTAACTTTATAGATACTATAAGCCTGTCATTGTTAAACTTTTAACTTATATTTGGCACATATCTGCTCAATAAATATCTGTCGAATGAATGGATTTCCTCCATGCTCTAACCACTGGCTGAAAGGCAAACGTATTCCTGATAGGCAGACCTGATGGCTTTGAGTTTTGACTCTATCCCTGACTTCACTTTATTTGGGGGGGAGGTGGGGGTTAATTGTATCTTTTTTCATTTACTCATTCATTTCACCCTTTAAACACTTTCTATCCTGTCCTGGAAAGCAAGATGGGATTTTTAAAAAGCTCACAAATTTGATTGTAAAATCCTGGTTTATGTTGACACTACAGCCTTGGCTAAAATGATCTCAAACTGATCTGTTCCCTCTCTTTTTTTATTTTTTTTTAAAGAAAAGCAGTTTTAAAAATGCTTTCATTGAATTTTTAGAAAGAGAGGAAGGGAGAGAGTGATAGAAACATGGATGTAAGAAAGAAACATCTATCAGCTACCTCTTGCATGCCCCCTACTGGGGACTGAGCCCACAACCCAAGAATCGAACCAGGACCTCTCAGTCCATGGGACTATGCTCAATCCACTGAGCCACACTAGTCAGGCTAAACTAACCTGTTTTCTTTTCTTTCTTTCTTTTTTTTTAAATATGTTTTTATTGACTTTTTAGAGGAAGAGGGAGAGATAGAAACATCCATGTGAGAAACATCGATTGGCTGCCTCCTGTACGCCCCCTACTGGGGATTGAGTCCACAACCCAGGCATGTGCCTTGACCAGAAATCAAGGCACCTTGACCGGGACCTCTCAGTATATGGGATGATGCTCAATCCACTGAGCCACACTGGCCGCGCCTGACCTGTTTTCTATTCCTCTTCTGTCATTCCTCAAAACAATTATGGTTATTTTAAAAATTTTCTATTTTCAAATGTATTATTAATTTATTTTGACCCTACTATTGAGCTGGTTCCTCTTCCAAAGCAGGGATGGTGCAGCGTTTTATCCGGCTCTGTATGTGCTCAGAGAACCAACACAACTGCATCAATGCTCAAGCTCCTCGAAGAGCTAGTGTCGTTTTGGAAAATGAATGAGAAAAATATTTAAATTTAAAATTGTGAAGAAAGGCTGAATACTAATTTAGACTCTCTGGAGGAATGCAGCATGGGTAAGAGAAAAAAGGCTTTATTTAAACGAAAGTGCAGCTTTGGGGTGATTCAGTGTGCTGTAAGCAAGATGGAGAGTGAGGGTGCTCTGGTACCCAAATTAGCATCAAGAATTCTCTTCCCGGTGAAGTGAGCACTATTCTCTCACTCTTACATTCCTTTCCAGAGCTCCACAGAGATGGGTGCTAATAACAGACATTTAATTCAGTGTCTCTAAAACTGGACTAAGCTCATGCCAGGATTAGTTTCTGCCCTGGTTTGTGTCCTCTGTTTGCAACCCACAGTATCTTGCCACAAGACAACATTACAATTCGTTTCCTTACTAGGCTCATAACCTTTTTTAAAATCCTCAATTCCCTTCCATATTTATCACATGAAAATAATTGAATGATGTTATACACACCAAACACTCACACACTGCATAAAGAATTACAAATGGACAGCAGGATGACAAGGAGAAAGGAAAGAACCAGCGATACTCTTAAGCTAAATATGACACCTATTCCTCTGAGTAGCTGTCAAAATGTTTTGATCAGCTGGAACGATTTTTCAGACTCTTACTTTAAAAATAGATGGACCACTGATTGACAGTGAGAGCTGTTTTCTTATACAGATACTTTGCCGTAAAATATTTATGGTGAAAAGATTTGATGCGTTTTACTCTCTGAGGATAAGTATGTTTAATATTAATGCTGACACCCCTGTGACCCAAAGAGCTAACACTGGCTCCAACCACAGGCTCCAGAAAGTTATGGAAAAGAACCTGTGAGCTTGATATCCTGGCGTGGAAGTACAGTCAGGACTTACTGTGCAGCAAGACAAAGAAAACTCAGAAGAATATAAGCAGCATGATCTCTAAAACCACAATCAAAAAGTACTTGTGTAATTGTGAGAGCTGCTGTGTGTGCCTACTGTGTGCCTCTCTCATGTCCATCTGCCTTCTGATCAAGCCTCCTTTCCCATAAGGAAACTCTTATGCTTCGGGGCTGGACTCACCTCGTCCCCCACCCTGAGGGGGCACATGACTTAGGCCTGGTCCATCAGGGACACCCGGTGACCACGTGGTGAGAATTGTCAGGAATGGCTTCTTTCCTCTGGGTTGCTAAGCTGCCAACCCTGCTGGAAGCCATACTACTTCCGAGAAGAAAAAGCTTGAACACGAAGCTGAGCAGAAGCAAGAACCAGAGACACAGCCCTGAAGACACTCTGAATCCCTAGAGCCAACTGCACTTAATCAATGGCCTTTTCAGTGTTTGGGGGTCGAGGAAGAGTCTTAACTGAGTTTAAACTGGACTTTAGCAATTCTCCGTGGAAAATTTCCTAATACAAGAACAGTAAGAGAGAGAGATGCAGCGTTGCTGGCTTTGAAGATGGAGGGTCCGAGAACAGGCAGCCTCTAGAAGCTGGAAAAGGTGAGGACACCTGTTCTCCCCTAGAGGTTCTGGGAAGGACTGTGGCTCTGCCAATGCCTTGAACTGAGCCGGGTGAGACACATGTTGGACATCTAGAGAACTTCAAGATGATAATAATATTATGAATAATAAAAATTGGTGTTGTTTTAAGCCTCCAAACTAATTTCCAAGTATGGAAAGATGTAGAAAGCTCTAGAAGGGTTTCACAGTGTTATTTCTGTGGAATGGAAATGAGGGTGAAAGAAGAAAAGGAGGGGATTATTTTTTTAAACAAAAAAATTTATGTAATTTTTGTTAGTTTGAAAAACTAATTTTAAATAAGTCTAAGAAAGGAACCAGAATAAAAATCTAAGAGTCGTAGGTATTATCACCCACCCATTGAGTCAAAATAGCAGCTGCTCCCCAAATCCAACAGGGTAGCACAGACGTGGCGTGAGGAATTCTGACCAGCATCATCATTGTGCTATTTAACACAAGGGATCAGCGAGTGAGCCAACACACCCACTGCACACCACACATCCCGTCAAGACAGGTCCGTCCAGCAAGCCCAGTCCCCCTGGAAGGCCCCTACTTGCAGGGGCTGGGACATAACTCTCACATGTATTTGTGAAGCTGATTTTGAAGACAAGGCTGGGGGAGGCAGGGAAGAGAAGCCAGAACAGTAATTGGCCTACAATTTAGCCCACTTTGCAATAGTAAAATCAACAAATTGCCAACAAATTGCTATGCTAATGAAGAACTGCAGGCTCTGCAAGGAGCATTTACCGTAAGAAAAAAAGCAATTCGTTTATGCGGCTCTGTAGAACTAGCTGCCATTCAGGAGGTCCCCTGCTGAATGTTAAATGGCTTCATGTAGGGAAAAGGGGAAGGCAGGCTGGCTGCCGGGTCCTGTGTCCTCCAGTCTCGCTGACAGGGTGCTGAAGACATCATGCCACAGGGCGGGCTGGTGCGTGTGCAAATCAGCTGTGGCTTTCTACTAACCAATGTCCAGTGCAGCGGCTGCATCAATATGTCCAAATACTTTCAGACAGGAAAATGTCTGCCCCTCCCCCCGATGAATATCATATTAAAAAATGGTGGTTCTTACATCGAGCACACACCTTTTCTAAATTCATTTCCTTTGACCTGGACAAGAGAAGTGAGCCTGGTACATTCTGCCAAGCCTGGTGAAGGGCAGTCCAGGCACTGGGCTACCTACTGTAACATGGCATTCCTTTTGTTCTGCCTCAGTGAGGCCTCAGGAGTACATGCGCAGAGGACAATGGCCACAAAACGATGCAGCCCAAACCACTTCACTGTGGTCCAGCCTGGTCATTCATCAGCAGCGACAGAGGTTGAAGGAGAGGCCATCACCTGTCAGGGATGTTTCTGCTTCAAACCGACAGGAAATTGTATTTCTATTTTCTGCTTTTTCCACCTTCTTTTCTACTTTCCTCCTCTTAGTTTAAAAGGGATATGGCTAGAGAGAAGACGGAAAATACCACGCCAGAGGCCTAGGCTAACGGTACCGTGTGAAGGGTATGAATAAAATGCACCGAGGATGCAAACGAGTCAGGTCTCTGTGGCCTTTGCCATCTGTCTACCAGGAATAAACGAGGGTTGACTTTATATTCCAACTTAAGGACAAAAAGCTTGCTTTGACAATTCAGGCAGAAAATTAATTTCAAATATAAAACAGAATTCAAAATTGTCTTTTGCTCTAAAAGCAAAAATTTCAAACATTGTAAGTTTATTAAAGTAGTTAGATTAGTTTCAGTTTTTACTCCCTGGAGGTAGAACACGTTTTAAAAGACTCCAGTGGAGGTTACTAGTGCGCTGCAGTCAGAGACCCAAGACACATTCTGAAAAGGCTTCTTTTGACTTCTAGTGTCCAGGTAAGGTCTAAGCCCCTCCCCCCATCAAAAATGAAAGTAAATGGTTTAATGACAACATTACACTGACCACTAACTTGACTGTGTGACACAAATAAAAATGATTTGAGTAACACCTTAAAACTTACAAAGCATGTACCCCAATACAAGTCTCAATCTTTGTAACTGTGGGACATATACAGAGTGGGTATTATTGGCATACTTTACTAATGGGAAAAAAAAAAAGAGTAAAAATATCATCCTGCTATTTCCCTGAAACGTGTCCCTCTGACAGTCACCTGCCAGCTGAAGGTCAGACTGCGTGTGATGAGTCACTTACCAACACACAGGATATTGAAACAGAACCCTTGAGACGTAGACTTGTTGACCAGCTGGTCAGGAAGACTGTCAAATCCCACATGGCCAGAAAGGGACAGGTTTCGAAGCTCTTCATTCTGGAATTTCAGAGGGGAAATGTTTGAGAATCCATGAACTGTGCCACGTTGAGGACATTACCTCTCCCTCTTTCTTTTGGACATGCACGGAAAAGGAGCTTCCCTCTCTACCCACACCCGCCTCGGCTTCTACACAGCTGCAGGTACTAACAACTCCAAAGCCACGTCCTTCCCACAAAACCACGCAGACTCCCAAAGTGGCCTGTCTCCCAGCGTGCTTCATTCTGTTACACGTGTACTGGTCCAGGGAACCTTGAGCTGCTAGAGGCGACTAGTTCAGATATGTAATGTATTACGAGACATAAAAAATTCCAACCATCTTTTTTTTTTAATCCTCACCCAAGGACATTTTTCCATTTTTGTTCAGATAAGAGTGGGAGGGGGAGAGAGGAAGAGAGAGAGAGAGAGAGAGAGAAACATTGACGTGTAAGGGACACATCGAGTGGCTGCCTCCCACACGACCCAACCAGGGCCGGGGACAAACCACAACCAAGGTATATGCCCTTAGCAGGAACTGAACCCGGGTCTCTCTGGACCGCAGGCTGACGCTCTAACCGCTGAGCCAAACCGGCCAGGGCGTGATAGCTT
Source organism: Tadarida brasiliensis (assembly GCA_030848825.1). NCBI lineage: Eukaryota > Metazoa > Chordata > Mammalia > Chiroptera > Molossidae > Tadarida > Tadarida brasiliensis. The sequence continues at coordinate 54,181,525 of CM061257.1, read as the reverse complement.
CGAACACTCAAGAAAAACTTTCAAATTACTTTCAACTCAGAGTAAGAAATAATAAATAACACTCTTCTAGATGCATTGAAGGAGCTTTGAGAAGTTCGCAGTGGAGGATAAATACTTGTTACAATTACAGGAACTCTGTAACTACCATAATGCAACATTTAAAACTACTCAGCCCATGAATTGGTCCCACGTCCCCCTTTAGCTGGACAGGCTTCTTCGGGCTTCTTTGCTCTCCCCTACACAGATCCGAGCATGGGCTCTTCATCCCACCTCTCAGAGTTCACTGAAGGGGGCTGGATTAGGTGGTTACACATTTCAAAAGTTGGGTGATTTTATGCTGTTTTCTAAGTGGTGCCGGCTGCCTCCACTTTGAAGGCATCCACGGGTGTTGGAGATAACCTGTGAAACCTTTCTTTCCCAGGAAAGCAGAGGTCAGCGACGGTCCTTCAATGACAGTACCACGGTTAAGGTTTGGGATTCCAGAAACTAGATACTGAAAGCCTTATTGAAAACAAGACTCCTGGTGTTCTGGCTATGTGGCCAATGAACTTTATATTCAAAATACTGAAGTTTGGATAAGAAAAAGAGCCTCGAATTTACCTAGTTGAATAAAAAGGAAAGTGCTTTACCCAGGGTCACTTAGTTAACATATTTAAAAAATAAAATACTGGTTTTCATTATGCGTATTTTGTGTTAGATAATGATGAGAGTGACTGCTTTTAATAATCAAGGACCGAGACTCCACTTCCACATCGCTGTGGTGTCCCTACACAGACAGAGAGATGTGACTCTCTGAATGTAATGATTTTAAAGGGCTGTTTTATGAACAATATAATTCTCAGGACCTTGCCAGCTCTAAAATCCTGATTCTGTGAAAAAGACTAAAAGCCATCAGGCCGCCTGAATACCATGGTGGCAGCTGCAGGTCTGAGGTCAATGGGACAGAGAACAGATGCTCGGTCTATGAATAGTTTCCTTGAAACCTGCCAACAGTGAATATGAGCCTCAAGAGTGGGCACTTATCCTTGAACAGGATGGCACGGTGGGCAGCTCCCAACAGCTTCCGGAGCAGGCCCCAGTGGGCAGCAGTCCTGGGAGCTGGCCCGGCCTCCCCAACACACCACGCGGCCCTAATTCTACTCTGTCACCGGTCCCTTCCTCTTCAGATACCTCAAAGGTTCAGACAGCAGGTATTTTTAGGGCGTTCACCACATTCGCCAAGACTTGGGGGAGGAGGATCTGAAATGAGTCTGGGTTATATTTAGAACTCTTTCCATCACAGCTGTGCAGTGGCTGCTGTGTATCAGGCCGGGAGAGGCCACACCAGCCTTCATTTCAGTCACATCCCTGACTAGAACAGTCAGCAGATGGCATAAAAGGAGACACGGCTAGGAAGAACCATCACCCTACATTCCCTCTCCTCTCTGCCACAATTTTAATTTTCAGGGATCGGCAGGGGGCATGGTTCATTGCTCTGGATTGTGGCATGTTGGGTTTTCAGACTCATATCCACCCACGAGGCAATCCCGGTAAAGAACCAGGGTTAGTCATTATAGCTCTCATCCCAGAACCCAATGCTCAGCATCTCATATTCTCACCATTTCCAAAACATGAGAAACCACCCACACATCCACTGAGTATTTTTATACCCACTGAAAAACCACACACAAAATGAAGGGTTATAAAACAGTTTGGTCCTAAAATTTTTTGAATCTGAAGTTGTGTCTTCAGAGTCTTTGTCTTCTAACTTGGTAACATAAAATGTGTAAATGTTATCATGCCATTTTTAAATTCCAGAATCTGAGCCTAATTCTCTGCCCACTATTCAAGGAATCCTGGGAGTCACTGCCCATCAGCTTGTGACGGGGAAAAGGGAAACAGGCGTTTCTCCTTTGGTCCATGAACAGAAGGCCCGTGGGAAACGCGAGGAGAAGTTTAACTCACACAGGGCAGCGGAATCAAATCCTTGCTCCAGCGTTTATGGTACCGTGTCTGCTGCTTCTGTCCAAAGAATGTGGGGTCTCTTCTGAGTCTATAGGCGGGAGCTCAGGGAATCTCATCTCTTGTCTTTACCACTCTCAGAATTGAGGAACTTTATCTCTGAAACCAATCTCTTTGCCTGCGTTTCAGTTCTGAATTTCTATCAAAGGGGTAATTCTCTAGGGTTATCCTGTCTGTACTTCAAATGGACATTCACCAAACTGAAATCATATTCCTCTATCCTAAATCCACCCGTCAGTGGCATTTATCTATGCTTGAGACCCACCTACCCCCTGTATCAATTCCAAGGTGCTATCAATGTCTCAACCTCTCCTATTCTTACTGATTCAACAGCCTTCTAACTGGTCTCCTTGCCTAGATCCTATTCCCTCTAATCCTCTCTGTGCCCTGCTGCCAAAGGGATCTTAGTACTCAAAGGCCCACCACCCAAATCCCTGGCCTGCCATCTCAAGACCTCCATGGGCTAAACCCAAATTGTGATTTCTACTGGATCTCCCACTTCTCCCCATGGAGCACCTTATACTGCGGTTCAAGGGAACTTACTCACCTTGCCTGGGACAATCCCAGGTTTCTCCCCATCAGAGCTGATTCACAGTTTCCTCCATGTGGAAGGGCCTACGTTTACATATGCAAACCTTCCAGATCTCACTGAGGTTTTATCTCCATCACTCTTTGTTATGAAATTTCAGTGAACATACCCCTTACCAATAAAGGAAGACCCTGATTGGATAAAGGTGGCTCAAGCTATTTGGTGTTTCAGGATCATCATCATAACAGCTAACATTCATTGACCATTTCCAGCGTTCCAGAAAAGCCCTAAACATGAATGAACTAGTTAGTGTACCTTAAAACGTCTATGAAGTAGTTACTATCATCACTCAGCCTCAGCTTACAGATGAGAGAAAACAGAGCACAGAAGTTTAGTAACTTGCCCAAGGTCACACAGCTAGTAAGCTGAGGAGCTGAAATGTGACATTAGTCACTGCTATCTCATGATGATCTGAGTCAGGACTTTCAACTTTTTTCATCTCATGGCACACATAAACTAATTACTAAAATTCTGTAGCACACCAAAAATGATATATTTTGCCAATATGACAAAAAAAATAGGTATGATTTTGATTCATTTGCACTGAACAGCTATTGTTGTCCTTTTTTACATTTGACAATCTAAGGGAAAAGAGGTCAGTGCCCTGACTAATTAGTCAGGTAGTGCACATTTTAAAATTTCTTGCAGCATACCAGTTGAACATTGCTGATCTAAGTTCCCAGTTGCTCCAGACAATACAATGATTTGAGTGTCATAAAATCCAATATGTTAAAATAGAAAGAAAAAAAATTCTCTCAAGTTGTCATTCGTTGGCAACCAGAAGAGGTGGAAGTCAAGAATTAATACTGGTAAAGTAGCTCCAAGTATATCTTCACTGGTCCCGGCAAGGCTGGGACTAGATGCTGATTTCTGAAACTGTGGCCCAGGACGCCAATAATATAAGGCTCAGTTTTGACCAACAGGAAGCCACTAAGTAAGTAAACCTTAATTGATTTAGTCCTCTACTTGTTAATCTATCTGGGTCTGTACTTAGATGATGTGTATGCCCCCTCTACCTTGAAGTGGGTTGTGATTAAATTCTGTGGTATAAAATAAAATAGCCAGTCTTTAACTTGAAAATCTCATTTTTCTCTTTTCAGATAATGGACAAATAATGGACACAATTATTTGTTCATTCAAAAATACTGCTCAAAGCACTAAGGGAGCAAAATATGCTATTTTTGTTATTCACTGAGAAACACTCTTCCTGCCTTTAAGAGCGGTACAATGTAGCAATAGGGACAGGACATAAGTAAAGGTAATGCTACTAAGGACAACAGTGATAAACACCAGGACTTTAACTATAGGATGATATTGGGGTGGGGGTGGGGGTCAGCTTTTAGCTAAGGAATATCAGAAGGTACCATTTAGGAAGGCCAGAGCTCCCAAATCTACCAGGGTAACAAGAGTCCAGTTTGCAGAAGAGTTCCAGATAAATGTTATCTATGCCCAAAGGGTCACTTTATTATGAATGTATACTCTGAAGTTTATAGTTGACAAGTATTTCAGATGACGCCAGGTTGACTCATTATTAAAATAGTTATAGAACAAATTATATAAGAATGTGTGCAGCACATTCTAAGTGCTGCTTTAAAATATGTTCCACAGTTCCAAACCTTGCTTAACTAGCAGCAGGATGGCAAAGGCCTGGACTCGGACAGCCATGCGTTTGAATCCCAGCTTTGCTTCCTACTTGCTTTCGTAGGTGTTTCTCCATCAGCAAAAATGGAGCACTTGGCAGGGTGGTTGGGAGGAGCTAAGGAAATGGCATGTATGAGAGTGCCTAGCCTTTAACAGATCCTCAGAAAATCTGGGTTTCCTTTCCCTAAATTAGGTGGGAGGAAGAGACAACCGTAATTTCGAAGTCTGGATGAATCAGGAGCTCTCCCGGGGCTGCTGGGCATGCCAGGAGACTGCTGATCGGCGAAGCCCTCAGACTAACCATGAAAGAGAACCACAAAGGGAAGAAGAGAGCGAACAAAAAGGAAATGGAAGAGAGAATGAGGACTGTAGCAGGAAGAAAATCCACCTTAAATGGGAAAATCATTTACAGAGCTGGAAGGAAAGCCACAGAACCACATTCTTGTTTGCGGGGTCAGCACCCTGCACGGCTGGAAACCATTCTGGATCCCCATCTTCACGTTTGCTTCTATTTTAATCCAACCCAGAGCCTCTCGAAATTAAACCCCTAAATGTGTCCAGATGGGTTCTTTCACCATAACTCAAAAGCAAAGTGCTAGCTGCTTCTTTACTCTTACAACGGAAGGCCTCAGCAGACGTGGTTTGGTCATCTACAGCAGCTGATCTTTATCAGCCGGTGGAAGCCAGAGCATGTTCCGAGGTGATGTGTGTTTTAATGTATGCTGAAAACAACAGACTTCATTTTTACTTTTAAAGATAGATATTACAATTTAGAAAAATCTTTGCCCCTTTAAATTTAAATTGTTTTTTCATTTAAGAGATAACTTACACATTCATTTAGAGAGCTGGAGGTATTTGTTGACAAGAAGTGCTGATTACATTCTTCTCAGCTCCTCATTTTATGATAATTATATTGATCCAAGTCACTTAATCCCTGGTCTTATGTTTTCTTATCTGTTAAATGAAGAAATTTAACCAAATGACCTCTAAGCAAAGCCTTTGGTTCTAATGCTAACTCTAAGGTTTTTTGAGTCTGGAAGTCAGAGATGCATAAATCTAAGTCTGTCCTTTTGCCTGAGGAAAGCCAACACAGGATGAAAAACTCCTGGTCGTGTATTTTCTCCTGCCAGATCAAGATGGCTCAGTTTTCCAATGACTCTTGAAAGAGAGTTTCTATCAGTTATCCTGGGAAACTCCAACCTCAACAGACCTCTGTGTGCATACCTCTGTGTTTTCCACCTGACCTTTTCATTTTTGCTTGTTTAACTATAATAATTATGACGTGGTTTCAAAAAGTTATAAACCTACCCTCTGTACGGGCCCAGCTTAAAAACATTTTCTTTTTCCCCCTTCAGCTACATCTGCAGCCTTCCACAAGATTTTTGAAAAGTGGACTTATAACCTCAAAACAAAACAGGAAATAGCTCTTCTGTGTAAGTTAATCATCTGTCTTCAAGAAAAAAAGTAAATCTTTACTCATACTTCCATTCATTCAGCAAATATTTACTGAGCGCCAACGTGCGGGATGACTGCTAAATGCTGAGGAGGTGACGGTGAGAAAGCCGCACTCCTGACTCACGGAGCCTACCGTCCAGTGGGGCACGCAGAACTGGCACAGGTACAGACCCGTAAGCTACCCAGAGTACGGGGTGCTATGCAACCTTATAACTTACGTAATTAACTGGTCATTCTTCCAGTGAATCCACCAGTCTATGTAGTATATAAAAACATGCATTAGTCTGTAGCATTGTTAATATTATTAATTTCGTAGACAGCTGTTATGTACAGGTGATATGTGGGGTTTACATATTCAGATGAAAATACAGAGTCCTTCTGACCAGCACTGCCTGATGGGAGGAGATAGAGATGATTAAGACTCAAGTCCAATTTTAACTGGAGCTGAGATGGAACCATAGAGCATCCTCCCTTTGCTCTCTGTCTTCTCTCCATGAAGAAGATGCCACTTGGAGAAAAGAAGAGGTACATATCCCTTCATCTCAGGGGGTGTCTTTTTTGAGGTCCCATTGAAGAGAGGCAAAGAGAAGAACATGCTGCTTCTCACAGGAAATCCTTGACTGGCCACTGGCCACTTCCCAGGATTTGGAAAAATTTGAGTCTCACAAACAGTCCAGTCCAAGAAGTAAGTTTTACCCAAGTGTCTGATTAATCATTTTTGTAAATACACACTCTTACATCTAACTACATCTTAGAGAGTATTGAACTGGTTTCATGTTCTCCTTCCTTTAAGGAAGGGAAAGTTGGTAGGAAGATGGGAAACGCCCTTAGTTCCCATGCAAAAGGGAAAACACTGGAATGCAAAGTATCAACCCAAACCACAACTATGAAGCCTGCATCAGGATGTTTTCAAGGCTAGGCATTGCTGGGGTAACTTGCATAATACAAATGTCTGAAGCATCTCATTACCAATGAGGATCATGTTCTTTAAGGATGACTTGAACAACATTTGCTACTCTGCTTGTCATCTATACCATGAAATCCCAAGGTTGGAGCCAAGAAAACCCCCAAGGAAATTGTCTCACACAAGCAGCAGAATAGAGAGAGCCAGGAAGACGAGGGGAACATTTAGGAGGAAAACCATATGAGGAAAGAACTTGAGTGCAGCCCAGCTGGAAGCTGGGACTGAGAAGAAGGGGCATCCAGGGGCCAGCCCTCAAGTCACAAAGCCAGGGATATCAGCTCTGCCAGACCGAGAGAGCCACCCTGGAAAACACCACAAAATAACCAGAAAAGATCCTGATTAATATTGAGTAGCTGCCCCAATTTCAAGTGCCATCTCCAAGTAACTCTCTCCAACGATTGCCAACAGAGGGAAAAATTCTGCTTTTCCAGATCCTTGCAAAAATAATGTGGTGCAGGGATATTCTTAGGGGGTGGTAGGATTATAGGAAAATTTTACTTTCTAATTGTTATGTTTCTGTAATGTTATTAGTTACCCCCTCCCCCCACAATAAAACACCACCTCACACTTTAATAGAAAATGAGATTTTAGCCCTGGCGGGTTTGGCTCAGAGATCAGAGTGTTGGCCCAAGGACCAAACAGTTGAGGGTTCGATTCCAGTCAAGGGTATGTATCTTGGTTGTGGTTCGATCCCCAGCTCTGGTCGGGGTTGTGCGGGAGGCAACCAGTGGATGTGTCTCTCTCACATCGATGTTTCTCTCTCTCCCTCCCTCCCTTCCACTCTGTCTGAAAATAAATGAAAAAAATATCCTCAGATGAGGATTAAAAAAAATAAATAAATAGAAAATGAGATTTTTTAAATCAGGGAAAGCTATTTTCAACAATAATATACAGCCCTGGCCAGTTTGGCTTATCGGTTAGAGCATCGGCCCGTGGAAGAGAGTCCCAGGTTCGATTCCAGCCAAGGGCACATACCTCGGTTGCGGTTCATCCCCAGCCATGGCCGGGGTCATGCGGAGGACAACCAATAGATGTGTCTCTCTCACGTCGATGTTTCTCTCTCTCCCCACTTCCCACTCTATCTGAAGATAAATGGAAAAATATCCTCAGGAGAGGATTAAAAAACAAAACAAAACAAAAACCCCAATGATAAATAGTAAAAAATTCTTTTTAAGAGGTAAGCCTGCAAAATTTTATTGCGGCTAATAGGTGGGTATAGAATATATGAGGAAAATATGAGTTTTTCTAATAACAGAACCAAGTCACATTGAAAGTGACATGAGTAAGCAGAAAAGCAGGATAGTACAGTGGAAAGTGCTTCATGAAGCCAGAGGACTCAATGGCAACACTGTTTAGCTGTGTGACTTAGGGTAGGTCATTTAACTTTTCAGCACTATCTCACAGGGCTGTTGCAAGAATTAACGTCTGACACACTTTACTTAGATGGCCTCTTCCTTGCCCGTGACTTTAGTGACCAACCCACAGACTAACAGCTCCCCAGTCATAACCCCGCCTCCCTCCTGTACCTCCACAGCCCAGGCATCTCTCGGCCAGCATCTCCTAATGAGACTCATCCTATCCCATTCTCAATTCATGTCTGTCCTGTCTCCCATTTTCTTACATCAACTGGCAACATCTACGTCAACATGTTTGAGAGGCCCTAGAATAATATCAATTGGCATGACTATTGCTAGAAGTCTGAATAAATGTACAGGCCTCTGCCCTCTTGCAGAAGGAAAAAGCTCCCTGCTGTAATCACACCCTCCACTATCTCTGAGTTGGACAGTGAAGGCTTCCTGTAAACACCGTCCCAGGTCAGCTGCTCTCCTCTGCACCCAGGTGCAGTAACCACTCATCACACCTTTTTAGTGGTCGACCTTTCCCACCCAGCCCTTTTGTGTTTTGTTTTTTTTGGTATGTGCCCCTAGTGGGAACCGAACCCGGGACTCTCTGATTCGCAGGCCGACGCTCCAATCGCTGAGCCAAACTGGCCAGGGCCCACCCAGCCCTTTTAACGGACATAACTGCATCCAGTCTACCAGCTAATTTCTATTTCTGAGCCCAGAAACCCATAACTTAGGTCTTCCTAACACTACCCCCCGCCCCCACAATTAGACCTCATCCAAGTTTGCATGCAGTGTGACGTTTCCCAGAAACCGTATTTTCCAACCTCCTCATCCTCAGACAAGGAGGCAGGTGCAGGGACCGATGGGTCTTCCCTATGCACAGGGCCAGGTGGGGCGAGAACCACGGCCGACACCCAGCGCCCTGGCGCCTGGACCATCGTCTCTCCATTACGCTTGGGCCGGCTTCAAAGACAAGAGTTCACATTGGCTGCGGAGTGAAGCCTGATACGAATGGCCTGAAACAGTGTTGCTTCAGTTCTCCTCACTCCCCCTGCCTCCAGGCTGTCTTTTGTGTCTTCTCTACGTCCCACCTTCACATAAAACAGTAAGTGTCACACTTCCTCCAAAAACTTGCTGGTCTGTCTCTGATCAGCTCTGTCCCATCGGATATCCAATTTCTCACATAATAATCAGGAAAAATACTGTTTCAAATGAGTACCCAGACACGGGTATCTGAAGTGAACAGAGCCCGAGCTCTGCTCACAGCCCTGCACCCTGGGAGGCTGGGGGAGGGAGTGGGGGAGGTTGGGGTTATTAGTAAAACAGCCTTTCAGCAAATAACCACACCACGAGTGAGGATCCCAACACTGTAAAACGTGGGAGCACTTTTTTCTTACAGACAGGAAGTTTTTCCAAAAGTCAGTGTGAACACTGGGCGGTTAAATCTCACTGGATGCTGAGAATGAACAACACAACACAAAAGACACGTTCTTAAGTTTCCAAAGACCAGTCTTGCTGTCGAGTCCAAGCGAAGAAGAAGGCTGTGACTGCCTAACGTTACAAAGTGCGGATCAGCAGAACGTCCCCTGCTTGGGCATGACAGGGCCCACGTGTGCATTCCAGGGACTCGTACACATTCCGCAGCACTCAGAAGGCAGGGGTGGGCGGGAAGCAATGTGACAAGCAGGCAAGAAGTATGTATAAAGGCACGATCCGATTAGAAACAGATGCTACAGCTGCTCTCTCACATCCCTCCATCACAGAGATGCCGAGAAGCCCTTCCCGGGGCTAGCCACTTAGGAGAGCTAATGAGACAGCCATGGAGGATCACTAGTCAGTTCAAAGTTCTCTGGCTTTCCAGTGGATCCCAATAACCCGAGTCCATTTCAAACACAGCACCTATCATCTTGCAGAGGAGAAAAACCACCCAAAGTCTCACAGTTTGCTCACTTGGGCCCTTTCTGTCCCGTCTGCCCTGCCTTTACGATGTGGTATATCTTTCAGCAAACATGTTCAAACAGTGATGAATAGGAGGTCAAAGATAATTAAGGGTCCCATCTCAGTTGGAAGTGTTTCCCTCAACTTTTTATGTACAGTTTGACTCTCATATTGACCCATCAATTCCTCAGTGCTTCCTATCTGAGAAATATTGTGGCTTAGTTCATGCATTTCTAGGCACTGAATGCATTCATCATCGAGGAGTGAAACATGGATAGGACATTTCCTTCCCTGTGCCACCATTTCCTTCAACAGATATAAATTAGCCACTTCCTTTGGGAAAGATATTGTTTATTTCTGTCCCTTTCTGAAAATGGAAGGGGCTTTTAGCGACTGCAATGACCTTGTAATGATAGTCTCCTAGAAAGAAGAAAAAAATCCAAATCAGCTCTCAGGCAGCCATAAAAAAGCACCAGAGATGTTGCTGTCAGTCACAACCTGGCCACTTTCTCCTCCCATGGCATCTTAGTTCCTCAGCCAGGCTGATCTGGAACATCTTTGAGTGCAGAGGTACATGCCTTGGTAACTTGAAAACCGAGGGACCACACCAAAAAATGACCGAAGCCATGGTAAATACATTCTTAGGAAAAAAACATACAAAATAACATTTGATATCACTCTGTCAATATTACTAAACAATCCTGGTGAAAATACTCTAGCCTTCCTAAAACAAGAGTTGCACTACATCCTAACCTCAGCCCTAGATGAAACACTAAGGGGTGGAACAGAGGTTGTTGACGTAAATGTGGGGCATGTCTTAGTTTCCTATTGCCACGTAACAGATTACCGCAAACCTGGTGGCTGGAACAATGTCTGTTCATTAGCTCGTTCTACAGCTCAGAGGTGTAGGGATGGCATGGCTGGTTCTCCGCTCAGGTGATCACAAGGCTGAAAGCAAGGTGCTGGCCAGGCTGAGTTCTTAGCTGAAAGCTCTGGGGGAATTCCACGCCCAAGCCCATTCAGGTTGTTGGCTGAATTCAATTCCTTGCAGCTGTAGGACTGAGGGCTGCCTCTCCTCACTGGCTGTCAGCCACAGGCTGCACTCAGCTCCCAGAGGTCACCCACAGTTACCAGCCACATGTCCACCTCATCTTCACTGGCAGCAACAGAGAATCCCTCGTGCCCCTCTCACATTTCAAATCTCCTTCTTCAGGAAGAGCCTTGTTCCTTTGAAGGGACTGCTTATGTCAGGTCCAGCCAGGATAATCATATCTTAAAGTCAACCGTGCCAGAACAGAACCCCGTCAAACCCCTCGGAATTCCGGGAGTTAGGGCGTGCTCACCCGGGGGCTGGGGTCTTGGGCCATCTAGGATCCTGCCTACCACAGTTTGCATTATAATATTCCTATGTACTCTGTGTCACCTAAGTATAGAATATAATAATGAGTATTAGCATTTCCCTAACAAAACAAAACACGACTAAGTCTCCAGGTGGAAAAAAGACAGAAAGTAGTAAAAGCATAGTAAGCAAAATCTCTTAAGTTACCAAGGCATTTCCACACATTTATACCAAACTTAATGAGGCAGCTAACAACTAAGTAGCTAGAGAATCACCTTGCCTTTGGACAAAGTCTTCCAATAATGAAAGTAAACTGCAAATATTTAGGTGAGTCCTGAGGAACAAGAATTCTAGGAAATGTAAAAGCTTCTAAAGGAACTTAAGCCTTCTTAGGGAGAAATGTCATTGAGATAAAGCAGAAGACAAATGCAAGATGTTTGACGATGAAACACAGCACAGAGGTTATCAGGGTGAAACAATGGAGAACAACAGGGACCAGAGCAGAAGAGGGAGGCTTTCTGGGAGGGAGTCAGATCTGACCAAGGCCCATGATCAGGTAAAACAAGATTTGTATAGCTGCAGAGAGGGAATGGAGATGGGAGGACAGGAAGGAGGAGAGCCTGTCAGGGAGGCAACCAGAAGAGAAAGAGGTCGAAAGGGAATGGACATCACTGAACTGGAAACACTGAAGAAAAATTAAGAAGAGGGGACATAAGATTTTAAAACTGGTTCACATTTCAGTTTACTGGAAACATTCCTTAAAGTGAAGCAAGCTGGCGACACACATGGAAGTAATACATAACTGAACACTGGCATGCCCGGATCTGTCGCTGGGGGTCCCAGTGCCGAGCGACAGAAGAGATCTAGGAGCAGTCCCTGAGCAGGCACACCACGAAAGAGTTTTCTGTTTCCTACCACCCAGTGCACTTACTTATGAACCTATCTTCCCACCAGAGCAGCAGCCCAAAGGATCTTGAGTATAGAATTGCCTTTTAGCCAAGGTTTTTTAACCCAGATCACCAGCCTGGGGAACGATCCAAATGGCCAAGCTATTTGATGCAAACTTCCTTCACAGCATAAGAAACAAAAAGCGTTCTCTTGCAGAGAACCTAACAGACTGACTCCATTAGTTATGGCTACAATTTCTGCCATTCTAATCAGGCTAAAGCTTTCTTAGCTCTTCCTTACTTTATTCTTCAAAAAAAAAAAAATACAACCAATCAACTTCTAAACAAATAAATGCTCCCATTAGAACAGACAGCTTTCTGCTTAGGAAGACTGCGCATTGCCAAAGCATCCCTCCAGCTGTACGAGAAAATGGAGTTAGGGGTTTTCTCACACATATTGATGTGCTTAGGAAAGCAGACCCAAGAGGCCATATTACAATTTTCCTCTATCCTCAAATGTTTCCTATTGATGGATGATTTTAGATGCTGGCTTTCTTGTCCAGATCAGCTAATGCAAAACAAACCGTCTTTTCACATGCTGTCACAAGAATGTTCCCACAGTCCCCTCCACCCCTCCACCTCCCTTAAAGAGGCATTTCATTGTCATTATTATCATAGTATTTCTGAATAATCAAGTAGGGACTAAGTAGGGCACTGGGAAAACTCTACTATATACAACAATCTGTTATAAAATCCCAGCAGCTCTCAAAAGTAGATAATAAAATCTGTGCAACAAACAGCAGAGGTTACATTTTCATGCATGCTGTTCCCACAAAGCACAGACTTCTCACTGGGGGGGGGGGGGGTCCAGTTCCACCTCAGTGCTCCTAGATTAATAGATTAAGAGTTATGGGATATGTGAATGGGAATATGTTTCTGACAGCCTTTGACAGCATGATTACAGGGAAGCATTAAGCTGAAATCGAAACTTGAAAGATTATAGCTTGGCAAGAGATCCTTGCTGTAATTCATACATTCTGTAAGGAGGAGAAACTGAGAAAGCCAAATGAGACCCAGGGCGAATGAAAGAACAGAATTAGCAAAAGTCTAAGGCACCGATCCAAGTAGCTGTCATTAAACTCTTCCAAAGCCCAATGGTCCATTAGAATAATTATTATTCAAATAGGAAAAGTGAAGGGCAGGTGGGAGGAAATAAATGATAATTACATGGGCAAGAACAGGAAGAACAACTTTGGCCACTTGGATTTGAGAAAAATCCAGGCCTCAAATCCCTCCCACATAGAGAGGGTCAGGCCATATGTCTTACTGAAATCATGGCTACACAGAGTTAAACCTCCTTGGCCACAACTGCACCAACTGCACATACTTAGGCTGGTTATTACCAGGAGCAGGTTTTGTGCAATGTGGCAACTGCAACCACCAATGTAAGGAACCAAGGCTTGGCAGCTCTCCCCCAGGATGCTCAGTCCAACTTCCTACACACTCTTTAGCCCAGATATTAGTAATTCGGAAGACAGTGTGACAGCCACAAGTATCTGGCTGCTCGCCTACACAAACACTCAAGGAACAATCACTGTGAAACCAGGTGTACACGGACAGAGAAATCCGTGCATCTCTCCTCGCGGAGAGCGGGATACTAACAAATGTTCCTCTCACATTTCACCTCATATTCTGGGACCAAGGTGGAAAGTAAATTGGTATCTTTTAAAAGTATCAATTCAAAGTTGCCTGGAGTACCTGAATAACAAAGGTTAAAATACTCAGAGCAGGGACAAGGAGGAACAAGCTCTATCACTTCGTTAGCCAGAGAAGTAAAAAGACGGGGGTCGAACATTTCCCTTGACCAATCAATGAAAAAGCAATCACTGAACATCTATGTAAAAACCACAATGCTAAGTGCAGTTTAGCAAAAAAGGACAAGATGCTCCAAGACTGCCACGCTCAGTCTGCCCTTCAAACGTTTCCATGCTTTCCTCCTTCCACCACGACCACATAGACAATAGTTTACTGGGCATTTCTGCACCAAGTGCCATACCTGGACCTTTAAAAAAAATCTTCCCATTTAACCCTCATAACCCTGTGAGGCAGATATTATTGGCTCCATTTTACAGGTGAAGAAACCAACGCTTACGTAAATGGCAGCGCCAGCATTCAGACCAGTTTTGCCAGATTCCAAGTCTATCACCACCCATACCTTAAGCTGGACAATTGATTCTCTTCAAAGCACACTCACCTCTGCACAGAGAAGGCCTCCATCCTCAACTCTCCCTGCCAAATCCTACTCATTCTTCAAATTCCAGGCAAAATGCCGTCTTCTTCATTAAGCCTTCCCTGTTTCCCAAAATTAAACACCATTGCTCTGTATTTTACAAATATTTGGTGTATTTGGGCCACTTGTCATATCCTGTACCTAGCAGTACACTTAGGCCCCCAGAACAATGTAAATTTCTTGAGGACAAGAAACTATCGAATAAACTCAAAAGACTCTGGAAGTGTTGGCTAGACATAAATGAGAAAGATTTATTCAAGGGTCTTAGAGTTTGCAGGTGAGAATCACAACTAGACAAAAGCCCAGAACTTTCACAAAGAAGAAAGAAAAGTTACAAGTTCTTAGAGTAAAAAGCGCCTTCTTGAGAAGAATCAGTTCTGCATTCTTAGCTCTAGGATTGGTCCAGGATGGTTATCAGTCAGAATGTCAGGAAGTCTGGATGATGGATGCCAGGTGATCTGAACATGTGAGTCCTTCTGGAGGTGAATCAGAGGGTTATCTGGAGGTCTGATATATACACAGGCATTGACCCAGGTCTGGAAAGTTCAAAAATCGACATTCTCAGCCCTGGCTGGTTTGGCTGAACAGTTAGAGCATCAGCCCTCAGACAGAAGAGTCTCGGGTTCGGTTCCCAGTCAAGGGCACATACCTGGGTTGCAGGTTCGATCCCTGGCCCCAGGTGGGGTCACGCAGGAGACAGCCAATCAATGTATCTCTCTCACATGTTTCTCTCTCTCTCCCTTCTACTCTATCTAAAAATCAATGAAAAATATCCTCAGGTGAGGATTAACAACAACAAAGTAATCTACATTCCCAGGCTAGTTAAAACAAGAATACAATAGTTTCCCCATAACTCAACCTACTTGATTTTAGTAATTTAGCAGCTTGACTGCAGTGACTCCAGGTTGTTCCTTCACTCTATTCCTCAAAACCTATCTTACTCATCTTACTTTGAATTTGACTTAGCACAAGGTCACATGCAGCCACTGCTGTATGTGCAGGATGAATGAATACAGAGACTCAGTTCTCACAGTGATTAGTCTGCCCCTCCCTCCTCCAATGAAAACTGCCATACAGAAGGGAGAATTCATTATGAGCTAAAATGCCCATGGTGTGTTTGATGGGAGGATATGAGGTCTAAGAGGCCCTGTAGAATGGAGAAGACAGTGCTTAGCAGTATGCTTCGGTATGATCCCTTCCCAGTACTTAGCGGCAACGAACTTGGCCTAGTTAGAGGTCAAACATAGCAGCACTTGCTCTCAGGAAAATTATTCTGCTAAAGTTATTATGTATGCATGTATTTATGTATTAATGAATATAGAGTCATGCACCACATAATGACATTTCAGTCAATGACGGATGGCATATCTGATGATGGTCCCATAGATTATAATGGAACCAAAAAATTCCTATCACCACCCTGGCCGGTTTGGCTCAGGGGTAGAGCATCAGCCCATGGACCAAAGAATCGTGGGTTCGATTCTGGTCATGGGCATGTACCTCAGTTGCGGTTTGTCCCTGGACCTGGTCGGGGGATAGCGCAGGAAGCAACCAATTGATGTGTCTCTCTCACAACCATGTTTCTCTCTCTCTCTCTCTCTCTCTCTCTCTCTCTCTCTCTCTCTCTGAAGATAAAATGGAAAAAAGTATCCTTGGGTAAGAATTTAAAAAAAGAAATTCCTATCATCCAGTGAAGTCATAGACATTGACTGTCTTAGAGCAACGCATTACACAAAGAGTGGGCATTGTGTTACAGCTGCCTCCAGGATTCAGTACAGTAACATACTGTACAGGTTTGTAGCCTAGGAACTATAGGGGAACAAAGTTGGTCACCCAAAAATATGTCTCTTTGGCATAAGGATTATTTTAGGCTGGTCAATTTTTTTAAAAAAACAACAGCATACCTGGGAGAAGCTGTGAAAACCAAGTGGAAGTTACCCATTGTAACTTGGCCATTTGTAAGAGAAATCTCCATCTGTGAGGTGTATCCCTCCCTGTACGAGGTAGAAGGGGATGATCTTATCTCTAGAAACTCTTACCAATGCAAAAGACAACTATTTGTATCTGCGTAACGATCTTACCCTATTTACTGCGCTTTTCAGGGTAACCTCTCATAACTGACCCCTTCCACCCCCATCCTTTCAGCTGAAGATGGTATTTAAGGCAATGGCTTCAGACATTTAAAAAAATTCCTCAGTTTTCCTGGATCTCTCCTTTGTATGCATGTTATTAAACTTTGTTTTTCTCCTGCTAATCTTTTATTACAGGGATATCTCAGCAAGAACCCAGAAAGATAGAGGGGAAAGTATTTTTCCTCCCCTACAGAGCAATAGGCTATATAGCCTAGGTGTGTAGTGGGCTATACCATCTAAATTTGTGAATGTGAACTCTATGATAGTCACACAACAATGAAATCACCTAGCAATGCATTTCTCAGAACACATCCCTGTCATTAAGCTGTACAAGATTCTGTGTGTGTGTGTGTGTGTGTGTGTGTGTGTGTGTGTGTGTATGCGCGCGCGTGTGCACGCGCGAACTATTTCATTCCAGGCACCATCCTGGGTATTTCACATTGAACTCAGGTATCTCTCACCATCACCTCTGAGGTATGTACTATTATTATTCTCATTTTATAGTTCAAGGCAACTGAAGCTCAGAAATTGAGCTGCTCAGGGTCATGCAGCAAGTAAGTGGTGGTTCAAAGTGAGGCAGGCTGCCTTCAAAGCCCTTGCCACTATACTAGTAAGGCCTGAGAGCCTAGAAAAGCTACTTCGAGTCAATCTTTCATGAACCACCAAGTGATATATGTGTGTTGGTCATCAAGGGACACCACACACGAGTGAATTACACTGCAGGGGTCACCATCTCCCAAGGTGGGAAACAGTTGGAGAGGTAGCTGTGCCATGCACACAGGCCCTAAGCCACCATGCAGGAACACCTAAGGAAAGGAAAGTGGAGCAAGAGGGAGAAGTGATGCATTTCCACCACCACCTGTCGGAGTGGATTTCTTCTATTTCTCACACAGAGGAAAGGAGTCTAACCTACAGATTACAGATTCAAGTTGAGCAGCCTACAGCCATCACTTACTCTCACTCATGTAAAACACAAAGATTATCAAGGCTCCTTTCTTATTAACTCTGCCAAAGCCATAAAAACCAGTTGCAGAGAAAAATCAACCAAGGCTCACACAGAAGGTGTGAGGAACATGCAGCAGAGAGAAAGACAGGAGGCAGTTAGCGGTCCTGACTGCTTAAAACCACACGACTAACCAACAGAAACTCCTATTCCGCCTCCTCTGCTTCTCACAGACCACTGAGGAACAAACCCACATATGGTTGCATCCCCCCCAAAAAAAACCCCAAAACTCAGAAGGGCTAGAGAAGAAGTATTTTCTGTACCCCTACCTACTACTATGTGCAAAGAACTAGAAAGTCACTTTTATCAACTTAATTATTCTAAAAAACCCTTTGGGATGTGAAAACATCTCCAGATTCATTCCCCCATTCTATTTAGAGGAGAACACTAAAGAAATTTATCACCCAGATATTTGAGTTTACACTAAACAGAAAATAAAGATCTGCCTCACTGATGGGACACTAGGATCCACTTTTTCTGAGCCGATATTAAAAAATAAACCTTTTAAAGTTAGTAATATTTTTATCTGCAGGGAAACTAACATTCACAATTCTAGAGCCTACCCTGAGCCAGGCAGTAGCTGGCAACATCACCTCTGTTTCACTCAGTGGAACTTACTGAGACGCCCATCTCGGGAGGCATTTCAATTGCGCTCACATTCCTTACATGCATTTCTCTACAGCCTTGAAACTTGGGACCAATGTTTAAAACATTAGCCGTTGTGGCACCAACACAAAATACGTTTTTCTTATTCCTAACAGTTCATAAGGAAATTACAAATAGTTTACTCAGTCACATGAAAACATATCGGGGAGGTCATCCTTTTAGGCAATAATATTTCTGTAAGTGTGACAAGTGGCAAAGCATTCTAAAATCAAACTTTAATAAATTTAAAGGCACATATTATTTAATACCATTTTCTCCTCCTCTAATAAAAATTGAAATTGCTTCCTCTGGAGCTTTCTTCCTATGGTCCAAATTTCTTTCCCACCAAATGTTGTTGTTGTTTTGTTTGTTTTTAGAATACTGTGCTCTTCTCTCTACCTCATTCCATAGTCCATTGTGTAGCTGCAATAATCCACCTTAAAACAAATCAGCACAAACACATACACAGAGCTCCTTCAGCCATTACATTCCACAGCTAAAACTCCTCCAGGGCTTCCAACCTTGTTTCTGCTTTAAATGACAGGCACTGCCCTTTCTCCGGGCTTCAGCTTCACCATCTGCAACACAGATGGGGAGAGGGGTTCTGGAGAAAGGGCACATGAACAATCTCTAGTCCTTAAATTATGGGAGTCAATCATTCACAATGGATAAGAGAAGAAAAGTTGCCAGAGCCTATGTCAGAGTGGAAGTGAAACCTTACTAGAAGTATTCAGTCATCAAAACAGAAGTATAAAATACTCGAGCCAAATGAGAAGGCCCAACAGACAGGGGAATGGATCCAAATGCAAGTCAAATAGTGGGTGACTCTGTCCAAGAAGCACTACTTCGTATAGTTTTAAGACCACAAAACCAGCCTGTTATCTAACAGAAAGCAAAATAACCGACCAGCCCTTATGGGCCTGGATCATTGTAACACAGAGGGCTTAGGGGTGGGAGGTCACTGTCACTAGACCATTCCCACCCCAAGAGAACTCATGATTCTAGCCCCATATTTGAGCTTGAGTCTCCAATTTTGTTTATTCACTCAACAACAAGAGAATCACAAGCCTCAGATTCTACTTTAACATAAGTACAGGAAGTGAAAAACAACTGTGACTGATACAGTCAAAAATCACATATCCAAACAGGTGTTTTTTAGACCTGGAAAGATTCAAAAGCTCCAAGCCAAAAAAGCAGACAAGATTGGATGAGAAAAAAGAAAAAAAACAAACAAAACAGACTCATTACTTCCGTCAGTACGAGGTACCGGAGCTCCCTTTACAAGTGTCTGTAGCATATCCTTACCATGTAAAGGAAATAGAACATCCATATACCCAACACCCAGCCCAGAAACAGAATATTATCAAAAGCTCTGAAGATCCAGAGTACCCAACCTGATGGCACCCCTTTCCCTCATGCCCACCACCAGAGCAAACACTATCCTGAATTTGCAGTAAATCACTTTTTTGTTTTTCTTTATAGTGTTACCTCACATTCCACACTCAGTACACAGAGTCCTAATGTCAAAATAATAGAAGTGCCCAATTCCTTCTCCACACCATCTATCCGGAAACTCAATGCTCGTCCCTAGAGGGAAATGAATGGGGATGCAGAGGCGGGGAGAGTTGCTTTAAAGGAGTAAAGTGTGGTCAGAGGTTCCCTAGGACCTCCTCAGGAAGCTCTTCAACCACGTATCTGTGAGGCTGGATCTGTTTCATGTACTTCAACCAAAACCATACATTGCATCAGAGTGAAGGAGCAGCGGCTCTGAAGACCCAGCTGTCTTCTATTAAGTCAGACATTGAAGAGATTCACAACAATGTAAAACGATGCATATCTCAATAATGTTTGGAAACATTATTTTATATTTCATAAAACGGTTATTTATGCTAACATGTAATGAGATTATTATTCTTAATGAATTAACAAGGAAATATTTTTTAAACTTAAAACAATAATAATAATAAAAGAAGTGGACTGAAGTTACAACAAAACCCCACAGGAATGGCTAAGTACTTTGCTTTGGTATAAAGTATACCAACGAACCAAAAATGTCCCAAACTGGCACTGTAACAGTAAGCACTCGGGGGTGGTAGAGAGGCTTCCAGAAGGTGCTCTGAGTTGTCTGTAAGGCACGGGCTATTCTTTGGTCCACAGGCCGGAGGTGCGCACACAGGCGGCACCAACAGTCACCTGGGCTGTGCTCCGTGGGCTCTTACAAGGGCTCACGTTTTTTACAAAGGGGGCTCACCTTAAAGATCCATCTGCATTGAGGACCTACGTTAAGCTTGATTCACTCCATCTGCAGCCCAGCTCCAAAACTGTTAAGGTTTTTATCACCACAAGCTAGGCAGTGCCAGGGTCCTAAATATGATAGGGACTGGACGCGGAGTCGGGGTTTCCCCGCCGGGCAACCGGGAAACCTCCAAGAATCTGCCGACAAACCACCTATCTAGAACGCCTCAGTAGTACTGTCCTTGGATCTGCAGCAACAGCAAAACTCAGGGGATCTGGCTCCAGTTCTGAGTCTGTGGTCTGTAAGCAGGTCACTTACTCTCCTGGGTCTCAGCTTCCTTTTCTGTAAAATGCAAGAGCTGGATGAGATGATGTCTTTAAAAGTCCTTCCTTCTTGACAATCTATGAAAACCCCAAGCGACAACCACCTCAGCGGTGTTCAGGGTAGCCCCGCAGCATCTAGTGCACAGTGTAGTGCTCACCATGGGCTGCTCAGCTGCAAACAGTCAACAAGTGGCTAAGGGGTCACTGTAAGGAGGAAGAGGAAGTAGGAAGAGTCAACACAGGACATCCAGGATGTTTCAGTCCAGATTTCAATTGCTAAGGGCAGAACTTACGAACAGCGGCGATACTAAAAGAGAAAGAACCCAACTCTTTAGGTTTAAATGAGGGGACTAGACTACACCTGAGTGAGGAGGCAGCCTGGTGGAAGAAGACAGACCAGAGCAGTATTCCTGGGGCTCAAAGAAACCCTACTTCTCCACAGACCAGAAATGCCTTCATCTACAAGGGCAGGTAAAAGTGATATCAATTCACCAAACTGTCAGAGATAAGGAGATAAAGATGTCCGTGAAGCACACTGAAATAGTACCAGGGCCACCAGTCTGGAAACAGCAGTGTATTGCTTTAAATCTCTACCACTAGCTAACATTTATAGTTCTTATATGCCAGCCACTATTCTAAGTGTTTACGTGCATTAAAGTTTATGTCCTCGCAACCTGGTAAGATTGGTATTATCCTCATTTTACAGATGTTAAGTCACAGAGTTATAAACTTCCCCAAGGTCTCAGAGACACTAAGTAACAACACCTAGATTTTTAACCCACTGTGAAACTGTATCAGTGATTCACCTCAGCATTTCTTCCATATAAACAAATTTTAGTTTCTGTCCTGTTGGCTTGATACGTGTCACATGTTCACTAAATCGGCAGGTCATGTTTGGGATGGTCTGGTAACATCCACGCTGAGCAAGGGAGTCGCACTGTTGATGCCGAAGCCCTAGGGAGGTGGTCATGCTCTGAGCATCAGCAAGCAGGCTGCTTCCCTCATGTATGCTCTGTGTGGCCGCCTAGCATGCATGTGTGTCTCATGTACACATGCTGACAAGGTCCACCCTGTGACCTGTAGGCTTACCTGTGACCTGACTGTGGGAAGCGCTGCTAGAGAGCAAGGCCAGAGCTCGGAAGGAGAGACTGACCCATTCTTCACCCTGGTAGAAGGAAGCAAAGCCAAAGCAGAGAAGCAAGGACCCCAAGAGGGAAAGGGTTTGATTTTTCTTTTTAAGGGTTTCAAGTGTAAAGTCTTGCAAAAATGTCTTTCTTCCATTAAGAGCAACGAACTCGGGGCTTGCCCTCAGTTGGATGAAAGAGCTTGATTTTAAAGCAGAACAGGCACGATCACTGACTTCAAGGACTCATCACTCAGTACTGTCAAATATACTTTTTTATTTTAAAAAATTTGAAACAATCACATTTGGGTGGCTCTGAGGTTAGAAAGAATTGAATTCAAATCCTGGTCCCATTTACTTACTAGCTGTGTGACTTTGAGCAAATTATTTAACCTTCTTGGACCTATTTTCTTATCTGTAAAATGACATAATAACAGCACCTACTCATAAATTTATTGACAAAATAATGCATAGAGAGTACTTAGGCACAGTACCTGCTGTAGAGTGAGTGTTCAATGTTACTTACTATTATCAATAAGAGAATATTACTTTGATCTATGGACCTCGAAATAACCCAATTGAAATGAGTTAAAATGGGATCTCTCACCCAAAACAATAAACTAACTCAGTTAAAGACCCTATTGCTAATTCAAGGGCTCCCTTGTTTTTCTTCCATCCAGCACAGCTTGTACTCAAATGCTAATTACAAGTTAGGTGTTAATTATCTCACAAAAGTTTCTTCAGATCACAGCAATAAATGCCTGTGTCTCTCTAAAGGACTGGACTTTAGAGCTCTGTTCCTTTCATGTTCCAAGCTCTTCCCTTTCTGTTTCCACTTTGAGTTGTTTCAAAATTTATTAGTCAGGACACCTCCCACAGGAGAAACGGACTCTGCTACATTCTTGTCTCCACTAAATTACTGAGCAAAAGACAAACAGTCGTAAAACATAATTAATGAACTTCAGTGAAGAGTGAACTCGTTGTTGCTGTTTTTCAAAAAAGACACCAAAAAACACAAACCGAAAAGAAGATGGCACATTTAAAACTTCTCTATAACAAGACACCAAAAACAAAAGATACATGGCAGACCGGGTGAAAATTATTTGCCCACAAAATAGAAAGAAATAGTCTGATTGAGGGTAGAGGGAGAGAAAGCAGGGATGTGAATAAGTTATTCACAGAGAAATAAATACAAATGGCAATAGCTCTATGAAAAGATGCCCAACCTCACTGTAATCGTAGTCAGCTGGATAGCTCAACCATGTCGAGGTTGTTGTATCTTGTGGAGCCATCGGCCATCTTTACCTCAGAATTACTTTAGAGGAGTAATTTTACTTCCCCATAATTTAAAAGGCCTCTTTTTTAAAGGACCAGGTGAGGCTGGACAGAAAGGAGTCACTGTGACAACCATTTGACATTTTTTACCCAGACCCGCACTGGCTCATTCTGATCTTTTCAGTGAGCAGTGAGCCCCAGCCAGTGTGGCTCAGTTGGCTGAGTGTTGTCTATGCACCAAGAGGTCGCCGGTTCGATTCCCAGTCAGGGCAAAGGCCCGGGTGCCAGCTTGATCCCCAGTGGGGGATGTGCAGGAGGCAGCAGATGGATGATTCTCTCTCACATTAATGTTTCTCTCTCTCTCCCTTCATCTCTTGCTAAAATCAATTTCCGGTGGTGATGACCTCCCCCATGACAACATGCCTCTCTCTCACTAAGGATCACCTTCATCCCTCCTCCAAAGAGGAAGCACAAGAAGAAGTGCCTGGTGCGGAGCCCCAGTTCCTCGTCATGGATATGAAATGCCCGGGATGCTGTAAAATCACCACCATCTTTGGCCATGCACAATGGTAAAGTATAAACACTGGCTACAAGTCAGTCAGGAGTAAAAACTCAGCTCTGCCACTTTTGAGCCGCAGGTTTCTTCTAAGTCTCTTTTTCTTTCATTATAAAGTAAGGAGAGTATCTATTATCATAGGTTTGTTACAATTTCAGCTGAGATTATAGAAAGCACCTGGGATAGTCTTGCCTATATTAAGCAATTTCATAATAGATAATATTTAAAATGTTTTCTCTATCAATTCCATGTCAATTCTGCTAGTCACTTAAGTATGTTTATATAAGATATACATATAGATATCACATATAAACTTCTAAAATGTAAATACTTAGTCTTCCCCTGAATCATATATCCTCACTTCCACAAACCACAGACATCTTTGAATAACCACTTCTCACACTATTATTTCTAGAACTTTCGGCAAGCATGCTGGCAGCTCTCTGGAAGGTAATAAAAGTAATGAAAACACTAAAAGCAGCCTACTAATTTCCACACAGAATAGTTTCAAGAGTCATTGCTATACATATAACCTCAATAATTAGGAAGAATAAGCAGGAGAGGCCCTGCACACAGCATCAAAGAGAACTACCTATCTGTACCATTTACTGAGGCTGCCTACCCAGTCACTGCCATATATCTGAGGGACAGAAGTAAATTATATTATGCTCTGTCGACTCCAACTGGTATGGTCTGAACAACCCAGGGCTGAGACAAGAAACAGGTGAAATGAAAACGGAACTCTTCAGCTCATTGCATTTGTGGTCACTTCTCAGCCCTCCAGTTCCTCTGTCACATGTCCAACCGTTAACTAATAACTGAGAATTCCTTCTAGGATGTTATGCCACAGTAATTGTTACTGGTTAAGTCTTTCTCATGGGCAGAAACCTGGGCCTCTTACTGCATGGTTATTTTTTTTTAAGTATGTTTTATTAATTTTAGAAAGAGAGGAAGGGAGAGGGAGAGAGAGAGAAACATTGATGTGAGGCAGAAACGTGAATCGGCTGCCTCCTGCATGTCCTCCCGATTGTGGTTGGAACCCACAGCCCAACCGGGAATCGGACTGGTGACCCTTTGGTGCACGGGGATGCCGATGCTCAACCACCTGAGCCACACTGGCTAGCGCCTGCATGGTTATTTTTGAAGCACTTATTGAGGAGCTGTTTTGGGCCAGGAACTGTTCTTCGCTGGATTTAAGATACAAAAATGAACAAAGCATGAAAACTACTATGGTACAACAAGATATCTGCTTATTACAGGAGCCTAAGATAAATGGGAATTCAGAAAACTAGTCTTCCTACCTGCCTTGGTGAGGGGCAAGCCTGGAGAGTCCTGAAGGATGCGTAAGCAGGTGTAGGGAGTGAGAAGAGGCCAGGAGAAAAGCATCTACTCAGTGCAAAGGCAGGAGTGGGAAAGAAGAGGATGCTCACGGGGCCCCACAAGCAGCAAAAAGGGTGTTGTGGGAGAGGCAGCAATCACGGAAGGGCATGCATGCAGTCCTGGGGAGGGGAGCTTTTATCCTGAAGACAATAAGGTATGGAAGGGCTTTTTTTGCAGAAATAAAATGAAGGGGAAACAGATTCAGCCTCTCTAATATCTTTTCCTTTGGAAAATCTTTTATCCCAATAAAGGGCCCCTTTAGTTCTAAGTCTGTAAACAAATATTAGGAAATGCTTTTTAAGAACTAGAGTAAGCACTCAAATTTTATACTAATAGGCAAAAGGGGTCTGAAATGTCAGGAGTGAATTTCCAACTAATCCTCTGGTACAAAGTAGTACAGAAAAACCCCATGGCCAAGTCGCTGTTTGTGATGGCTCTTTAGTTGTGTTTATTCAGCTGTGGTGCACTCTGATCTTTATGAACCATGCAGTTGGTAGAGTTTGGCTTTTATTTATGGATTGGATTTTGGGTGGATTTTTAAAAATAATTTCTTAAGAAAAATGAGCATGCATACTTTTATTATGAATTCCCTTGATGCCTAAAGCCAAAAGATTTCTTTTATTTGGTCAGGGGTCTTAAATATGATTCAGAGGTCATAAGATCTCTCAAATAAATTTTCCCCTATCAGAGTTGAGCTCAAATGTCTTCTATTTTATATTTGTATTTGTAATCTCCAAAATATGAAAATGGCACTTCTACAGAGGTTGGCTTGACAAGGCCAATATTCAGTGGATTCAATTTGGAAAATTAGCAGAAGAAAAGGTCTAAAATTTACAACTATGCTTTCTGTGGGCCAATTAAGCCCCAGCCAAGTCAGAATTAGGATTCAATTACAATAACAGGGCAATGTTTTCAGGAGTCTCAGATACTCAATAAGAGGTGTAATGTTAATGTAACTGCATATCAAAGTACTGTGCTTTGACCAAGACTTCCATTGTAACTTGCTTCTGTTGGCCTGAAAAATTAGAAACAAATCCAGCATCAGACTTTAGCTGGGTCATCTTTTCTTCAAGGCAAGGGAGGCTTTACCAGCCAAATATAACATGTGGAAGGAAGCCTGTTCCACATGTGCACACGGGCCTTTCAACGCCACCTTTCTCAGTAAAAATGCTCCAACATAACAGGGTTGGAGCAGGATAAATCGAGAAGGGCTGGATGAGCAAGACCATGTAAAACGTCGATGTCTTTAAAAGAATAGGAGGATACCCCAATACTCCTCTCTACCCTTTTGCTCAGTTACTACCCTGAATCATAAGAAACTCCCAGTTTTGTAGTTCAGAAACAGCTAAAATCAACTACTTCATGTGATTCAGCCTACCACTAGGAAATCCTGCAGAATTAAAGGTAACCTTGCCACATTTTTCTGATGATCTAAATGGTTTATTTGCTTCTTTAAAACATCATGAAGCGTAGGCTTTTGGAAAGAAGGGTATCAAAACTCATACAAAAACAAAAACAAGTTTTATCAATAAAAATGTTCTAACAATGAGAAAAAAAAGCTAAACCAACCTCCTAGGAAGATGTTTTCTAAATTTTCTGTTTAGTAAATGCCTGCTGTTTTTGTGTTTTCAAGGCTCTCTAACTGTCACAATTTCCCCGGAAAATACATTTTTCTCTAGGTAGGAAGGAGAAAGGGGGGAAAGGGGGCGTGCCGGGCTCCTGCTGCTCGGGGAAAGGGTAATGAGAAATTTAAGCCTCAGCTGAACTCCCCAGGCCTCAGTTTCCTCATCTCAAAGGAAGGCCCTGGATCAGTGACCTCTGAAGTCCCTCCTGGCTCTAGCACTGACAACTTACTGGAATTTGGGATAACAGACCATATTCTAACCTGTATCCTCCTGCATTTTACATCATCCTACTGCCAGCTCATAAATAATTTCACAGCCTGTAAGGAACAGCCATTAACTGTCATTGGATCACAACCAAAAAGAAAAAAAAATCCACCCCCTTCACTATATATAGCACATATTTTTGCAGAGGGACATTTGCATGGGCCAGCACACACTCAACAATCCCTCTGTTCTCTCTGCTTTGGGTCCTCTATAACTATATAACCCTCATCCCTGGTTTTACTCGTCCCAGTCTGAGCTCCTACAACTCACACCTGTTTGGAGATAGGCTGTAAAGGAAACAACTGAAAAGTTTTGATGCTGCCCTCAAACAAAAACCTATACACTCTCATCTCAAAGCAATTGCTTCACTTCTGTTGTAAAAACAAGCACATTTTCCACAAAAAGCGCTTTAAGTGTGCAAATGTTAAAACAGTCTAAAAGGCATACCCCTCCAAAAAAAACCCCACCCTTTAATGGTTTCTTTACTCAAATACAAGAAAAATAAATGAATTATTGCCAGTGGAAATCGGATTGCAAATTGGCAGCCTCAGCCCACAAACATGTTTATGTGGCCCACAGAGTATTTTAAAAATATTTGATCTTGCCGACATTTTCAGATGGGAAAATATCACTTCAAACTCTAAATGTCCATCGTCTCTTGAAAAACTGAAAACTAGGGCACCACTAAGGTCCTCATTTCACCAGCCAGAGCCAAGCGGTGGCCTGTGCTTGCCTGTTTACAGCAGTTGGAAGACCTGAGCGTTGTCCCTTTTGGTATTTTTCTCCCTCAAATAAATGAGCCAAATGAAGTTCCCCCTGGTCAAAGATGGTTTTGCATTTCTCTCCCTTACCATCCTTACCATGACATAAATATTTCAATCCAGAACCAAACTGAGGCCTTCCAAAGCTGCGTGATAAACCACTGATGGAGATTACATAAGGTAAACTTCTATTTCTTATTAATGTTATGGTTATATCAAGTTAAGCATTTTTCTAATTGTAAAAAAGTGTAAGCATTAATTGAGATCTAGATGACATGAATTTTTAATTTTTTTCCAAGATGTGGTATTGCTAGAATTAAATTTGATCTATTATAAAAGCTTTTCAAAATCTATGAGCTTAATACATTTAAAAAACACACTGCTGCTCATACTAATCTTCTGCCCTCTTTGCTGAAAATAGTTGCCATCTTTTCCTAATCAGGTCATAGTCATTTCAAAAGCCTTAATAGTTTCTTGTCTCTACCCTGCAAGAAAAAGGACAGAACAACTGATTTGACAAAACATCTTCCTAAATCTTATTCTTGGCCTTACCATGTATCCAAATATCTCTTGTCAAGAGGAGATAAGAAGGCTCATTTCATCAGAGTATTATTAGCAAAAATGGCACAAATCTTGAGTCATGGTAACATTAATATGCAGGGTGTTAACCTACTATTCACCATCTCCATGAACTGTGGAATAAAAGCAAATTGAAGGTAAGCTGCAATGTAGATACGATCAGACATAGCTGTTTCCTTGCTCCCAAGACCGTGGTTAAAAGACGAAGGGAACACAAAGAGTAGACGCTACCAGAGACTTGACCACAGAAAAGAAATAGCATCCAGCTGCAATTGTAGGCTTGCCATTGTTCAGAATGTTGCTGAAATTTTTAATAGCTCTTCTTCTAAAGCGTATTATCTTTTCCATCAGTAGGACAGCTGAGCCAAGGCCTAGGAGCATTTCTGATGATACACGATCCTTTGACCATCACAAATTCATTCCCCTTAATACCTGAGATCCTAAGTACAGGGTTCCAGATTTAGAATATACATATTGTGCACCTCTATCATAAGGAGGAAATCATTATTAGCGCCTAAATTCAACTACAAAAGCACAGCAACAATTTTGCTTTATGTTGTGAAGGAAAAATGCACTTTTAAATATCATTTGTGCAAGCATTATGCCCTTCAATGTATCCACATGACCAAAATGTGCTTGCTACAAGAGTTTCTTTTATAAACAGAAATACAGAAAACAAACATGCATTTTCTATAATAATCTGTCAGTAATAGGCATAAATCCTCAGCCCAAAAGATAACATTTCATAAATGACTTCTTTATACTGGTCAATTACAAAACAATTCTCTCCAACAAGAATAATCTACAATACCGCAAGTAGCCTTAGAAATCACATCTGTGCTCTAAAAGTGGTCAGAAGAATCTGCCCTTTTAAAAACCCTATAGGTAGGAGTGACTTAGTGCTGCAGGTTTTAGCTCAGCCAATCAGTCAGTCTGGCAGGTGTGGTATAACAGAGCGCACTGGGCCACGGGATGGGACGCATGCTCAAATCCAGCTATCACTCTCTGGAAATAAGTGTTCCAAGGAGATTGGGGTCAAAATGGTCCTCACCTTGCTTTCCACCTTCTAAACTCCCTATGACTCCACAGCACTGCTGGCATTCAATAAAGCTCAATGATAAACACTACACATGGACAATGTTTAGATGTTTAAATTCTGCCTGAACCCAAAGTTCAATATAAGCACAGGTAGGCAAGGCCTGGCACAGTGACTGGTCTATCTCTGGGCTCAAGCTTAGCTTTTTATTATGAGGATGATGGTGATGAACTATTTCAAGCATACAGACTAACACTCACCTCTACACTCATTATCTATTGGCAAACCACAACTTTCACCAACCATATACTGTTCTTCAAGTCTCTTCTTTTTTGTCACAAATTCATCTTTGGATCTCTGAGCACCTCTTCCTGGTGCCATTCCCTTCCTTCCCCCAGTTCACCAGCTTAGCTCTTAAAACAAAATGAGAATGTGCCTGGGATTTACTTCAAAATCACTTGGGGGACAGAGGTAGGGAGGAGTGACAGGAGATTGGAGAGAAGGGGAAATAGATGACATAACATTGGGTTGGGTGGGGATATAGGAAATATAGTCAGTAATATTGTAATAACTATGTATGGTGTCCAATAGGTACTAGATTTACTGGGGTGATCACTTCACAAGGCATATAAATGTCTCATCCCTATGTTTTACCTGAAACTGATGTAATATTATATATCAACTGTAATTTAAAAATAAACATTTTTTTAATTAAAAAAAAGATTGGGCTGGATGATATGATGGAAAGTTTCATTATACCATTCTCTCTACTCATGTATGCTAGGAATTTTCCTTAATAAAGTTTTTCTAAAATACTAAGACAGAGAGAGGTGGGGGGTGGGGGGAGAGATCAGATTACCAATACTCCTAAAACTTCACTATCCATAATGGTAGCCACGAGCTACACGTGGCTATTTAAATTTAAATGCAAATTAGTTTAAATTAAGGTAAAAAATTAATTATTTAATTGCATCAGCCACATTTCAAGTATTCAATAGCCACATATGGCCAGTGGCTACCATATTGGACAATGCAGTAGGAAAACATTCCCATCGCCACAGAAAGTCCCACCTGACAGCGCTGTTCTGCAGGCTAGGGTGGTAGCTCTATCTGCTAAGCAGAGGATATAACCAATAGTTAGAAGACTTGGCCTTAAGATCATCACTTTTTTTTTTTTTTTCATCCTCACCCAAGGTCATTTTTGCATTTATTTTCATACAGAGCAGGAGAGAGAGAGGGAGGAAGAGATAGAGAGAAACATCAATGTGAGAGAGACACATCGACCGGCTGCCACCCACACAACCCCAACCAGGGCCGAGGACAAACTGCAACCGAGGTACGTGCCCTTAGCGGGAACCGAACCCAGGACTCTAACCGCTGAGCCAAACCAGCCAGGGCAAGATCGTCACTTTTTATATTGGGTAAGTTTGAATCCAGATCCATCAAATAGGAACTAAAGGGGTTGGGTCAAAAATGTAATCAAACCACCTCAGGGTTATTGTGAAGACCAACTTTTACCCACGGAAATCCAATCACAGGAAAAATGTGTGAAATTGCACAGCTTCAAGCAGGACATCACTGCAGTGTGTGCAGTGAGTTCAGTGGCAAAGCCAACGTGCAAATTAGCAGCAACATTCCAAATGCATATTTAAAGACAAAAAAAAAATCCTGAAAAATGATTCCAGTTTTAGTTTCAGAAATGGAGAAGTCACACATTTCAGCTTCCAATTTGTTGAGTTTTCTCCTCCTACTTCTTTTATTTTGGAATAGAAAAGCAACTATCTACTTGTTTTTTTAACACAATTTTCTCATGGTTAGGATTAAAAATTAAATCAAATTGCTGATGGGAGATTATCCAAGGATAGCTGGAATGAACCATTTGGGCCAAAAAAGTCAAGACACAAAAACAAAAATCCAGGAAGGCTGACTATGGTCCAAGGAAGACTGTGGTCCAAGCTTTCATCAACATCTACTGAGAGTGTCTGTTTCCCAGACAGATAATCTGTATCTCGCGTGTGTGTCTTCCTGTGTATCTGAGAGAGAATGTAAAAGATCACAAAATAACCCTGACTTTCCAAAATGAGATTATTTTTCTGTCTAAAATCATAATCTGGACTAAGAAAAACAGATGAAACAGCAATGTTTTAGTGTCCTTTCATCTCTCTGGAATCAGAAACAAACAAACAAAAACAAAGGAAAAAACCTAATAACCATTTACACATCAAGTGGAAAAGAAGTTAAATATGTCCAGTGAGTTAACTCTCCTAGAGATATCTGTATCTCAATTCAGGAGAAACAGTAATTCTCTCCCTTTCCCCCGCTCTGCTCCTGCAGGAATAGGTGTGCACAGGGCTTGTCAAGCAGAGGCCTACATGTTGGAATATGGAGCTGGGACAGCGGAAATTGGGAGGAGTGGTTGTTCTGTCACCTACACGTCCCTTTATCCAAGGCGATTAGGAACAGAGGTTAAATGATTTATCTAAAAAGACATTTAAAGACTGGGATTTTAAGAGGGGCATGTACCCCCTCCCCAAATAATAAATAAATAAATAAATAAATATAAATAAAAACAATAGCTATAGCCTATATATTTTATTTCACCTTAAAACATATAAACACATCCATTCACCAATTTTTTTTAAAAAAAACCAAGGTTGTTTTCATCGAAATGAAATGGAGGAACTCCAATTAGAGATGTCTTTCCAGCACAAACCCACAGGCATCAAACATGATTTCCAGTTAGTTTCTTTCAAGTGGACCCAGAATGGAAAAGCATTTCAATGTAAACTAAATGCAGACTCTTTCCATTTTTTACTTTTTTCTCCCAGTTTTCACAATTATTTTAACTATATTACATTCATAGCAGTTTTATGTAGCAAAAAATTCTCATCTTCACTAAATCTTTCCAAAGCATCTAATTTAGAAGCAACTCTATTCTACACTTATATTTCATAGATTATTAAATTGTGCCATTATGATGACTACTACAACTGGCATAACAGGTTTAGAAACAAACCACCGACCCAGTAAGCATGGGTACTTGCTTACCGATCCAGTTAGTATGGTGGATACAGAAATGCATGTGCGTCCTAAAATAAAATACTAGTCTGCAAGCCAGAAGCATGTGGAATGCTGTGGGCAGTCCGTATGCTCTGAAGAAGGCATGGAGTGCACATACTCATCTGGCAGAGATTTTGAAAACATTCCCTCCCGACTCTGATACAATTTTTCAATATCCTTTGGTGTGCCCTTTTTATCCCTGCCTTAAACCAAAATAATAAATTGTTAACGGTAGCCTAGGAGGAAAGAAAGTTGGGGTTATCTTTGTAGCACTACTCAATTTACATTATAAAAAGGGAAGAGAAGCCCCTGGCCAGTGAGTGTGGTTCAGTGGCTGAGCGTGGACCCATGGTTCAGTGGCTGAGCGTGGACCCATGCACCAAGAGGTTGCCTGTTCGATTCCCGGTCAGGGCACATGCCCAGGTTGTGGGCCCGATCCCCAGTAGGGGGCATGCAGGAGGCGGCCAATCAATGTTTTCTCTCATTGACGTCTCCATCTCTCTTTCCCTCTCCTTTCCTCTCTAAAATCAATAAAGAAAAAAAAAATTTTTTTAAGGGAAGGGAAATAAAATGGGCCATAGTCCTTCTGAATTCTGAACCACATCCAGATGTTTACTATCTTGAGAGACTGGGGAGGGCTGGATAGTGGTTAGAAGAGCCTGACAAGACCCTCCCAATCATGGAAGTTGAGCATTATCCGAGTCTCAGACTTTTCTACTCAACCACACTGTAAGCTTCTCAGCAGCATCAGCTACATCTTATGTGTTTCTAACAACATAAGGCACCGGGCTAGAAACACTGAAAGGTCCTAAAATACTTGGCTGGTTGATGATGCATCATCACGAATGAAGCTGCTAATGGTTGAGACTCAGGTGGGAAGGACAAACACAACTTGGTAACTCACTCCTACGTCAAGACTTATTCAAGATTTTGAACCTTAATGAGAGAGAGAGCCACATACCCAAAAACAGACTAGTGTTTTGGTTTGGTTTGGTGGGAGAATGAGAAGGAATATGGGTTAGACCTCTTCACTCATGCATGGTGCTGGCTAGGGCTCAATGTCTGTTGACTTAATGAATGGGAAATAGGAAAACCCGTTGAGGAATAAAAATACAAGTTCTTCAAGAAAGAAGACTTAGTAATATTAAGTAGTATCCCTAACTCCACAATATGCCTGTATAAATGTCTATTACATAAAGTCTCTGAGAGCCCTCATCACTTATGAAATCCAATTCAGACTCAGGCTTTCTTCCACACACCTGAAAAGCCAGCTTTGGAATAGCGGCTAGTGGCAGCAAATTAATTATTAGTCATTTCAATGGCTGAAACCATATCTTAATTTAATTTTCAGCCGTAAGGTCATAAAATACCTTGAAATTCTGGTTTCTGAATGGGGCAAATTTGATTACCAACAACTAAAAGATTTCTTTAGAGGGCTCAGAAATAAAATTGTTCAACTGTGGACCATCCAACATTCCCCAGGGGAGAACTGATTAAGAGGTTGACTAAGGACTGAAAAGGCTTTGAAAACAAAGAGGTATGTAATAGATAAACAATTAAGTCATTCCATCAGGCAGAGAGAGATACAGTCTTAAATTACACACACACACACACACACACAAAATCAAATCAAATCTCAAAATGTGGAGCAAAGATGACAAATTTGAGGAACACTGCAGAATGAATCAGTTTGGTTCATAACATTTCTGAAATGTTATTTGCTATTCGAAACCTCCTCTGGGCTAGGCTCATACAAAGTGAAGGGATCACATAAACAATTTCCCTAAGAACTCTCAAGCAGATACTTTACTTAATCTGGGCCCTTAAAATTGCTCAATATTAGTTAATTACTGTTGTTTCAAGAATCATTACCTCATTTTTTTTTCTAATCTATGCAGACAGTGTAAGGCCAAACTTTCTCTGATTTTTTTTTTTTTTAGAGAGAGGAAGAGAGGAGAGAGGGAGGGAAGGAGGAAGGGAGGGAGAGAAAGAGAAAGAGAGAGACAGAGAGACAGAGAGAGAGACTGATGAGAGATTGGCCACCTCCTGCATGCGTCCTACCAGGGATGGAGCTCACAACCTGGGCATGTACTCTGACAGGAACTGAATCAGCAACCTTTCTGCGCACGGGACGACGCCCAACCAACTGAGCCCCACTGGCCAGGGCTCTGATTTTTTCAAAACAGTTTTAAGCTTTGGCATAAGTTCATAGCTCATGTATCAAAAACATGTTTCCCCCATATACTATCTAGTTTCTAAAATATATAATATGTAACTGACTTGAAATGGGTAAGTTAAATAAGTTACAAAACAAACTATAGACACTAGGCACTCAGAAACAAGCACTTCCTTCCTGAGAAGAATATGAGAGTTCCATTCCAAGGAACTAGAAAGGAAAATTATAGAGAAGTTTAGGTGATATGTCCAGCTTTTTACTTTTCTGAATCTAGTTTTTACAACAATTTAAAGTCTCCCCATTGATAAATAGTAAAAACCTGATAAAAGATTAGTTCACGCTGAGCATGTATTTTTAAAGTCCAGAGTAATGAGGTATGTTACAAAAGTAACATTCATGCTCTCTCATTTGCATAAGGTAAAAGAAGAGCCCCAAACCAGGAAACAGGTGGTTTTACCCAGGTTTCCCCAAAATGCAGAGGCCTGAGAAAAGGACATACATGTAATGTAACTGTTTTGGGAAGTGACCCAGAGAAACAGGAGTGGAGACTGGGAACAGTATAACAGGAAAGGACAGGCAGCCATCCTAGGGGCATACATATGGAGCTAATCACCCCTGGGGGCTGGGGCCCATGTGGGACCCCCAGATTGTGCCTCAGAATTGTCCAACTTAGTGACAAAAGAGAGAAGTATTTATTCACTAGCTTCCATCCCCCATCTACGGTTGGCCCATGGGATGGTAACCCCCTGGGACATCCAGATATGTACATAGGTCAGAAGAGCTAAGCAGAACCTACATGACCACAGCAGAGAAGCCTGGGCCACAAAGCTGTTGATCGGAAGATACCTGCCTGAAATCTGCACAGTAACAGCTGGAATAAAAAAAGTAGACTGAGAGGATGTGGGCTGGCACAAGTCTCACCCATCCAGTCAAATGTTTCTTAGTGAGGGGTGCACAACACAGTCCTTTCCCTTAAGTCCTTGTCAACCCTTAAGTCTGGCAACACAGTCTAAGAACACATGAATGTGCTCAAAGTTAGCAGGGCATATTGCTTATGGTAATGAGACACTTCAACATTCATAAATATATTTGATAATTCCTCTTTACTTGAAAAAAGTAACTTAAAGAAAGTGGGGGGAGCTCCAGAATACTATGTGGGTGACACATAAGTGTTGTAGGCATCGCTGCTGCAGAAAAGCCACCAAACCCTGAGCTGGAGAGTGGAGGCCTCGAGAAGAGAGTATGTTTGAGCTGAGCCTCAAAGGTTGGCTGTGACTAAAATTAGGGAACACTGTGCATTTCAGGTACAGGAGAGAGGGGGCAAATGCTCACTTCCTACTAGGTGGGGGGGTGGGGGGGGTGGGGGGTGGCAGTTCTGGTTTGAGCCCAGTCTTCAGTTAAAAGCCCTTATTATTTCAGTATTTGTATTCTTTTCATTGAGGACGAATATTTCTTGCATCACTGCAAGCATTTTGTACACTAACTCACTTAATCCGGTGCATCTTTGAGGAAGGTACTGTTATTATTTTACAGATGGGGAATGTGAGGTACACAAGGTAAGTCACTTTCCTAAGGCCACAGAGGTGGTTAAATGGCAGAGCTGATTCCCTAGAACCCCAGCAGTCTGGCTCTGGAGCCCACATTCTCAACCGAAATGCTATGTACTACAGTAGAGAGAAAACAAAGCAAGAAAAGAAGGGTGTCATCTGATGCATCTGCACTTAAGAACAGACGGCTGAGCCCTGGCTGGTTTGGCTCAGCGGTTGGAGCGTCAGCTTGCTAAGCAAGGGGTTGCAGGTTCGATTCCAGTCAGGGGCATGTACCTGGGTTGTGGGTTTGATCCCCAGTCCCAGTGGGGGTCGTGTGGGAGGCAACCAATCGATGTGTCTCTCTCACATCCATCTCTCTCTCTCTCCCTTCCACCCTGTCTAAAAATCAATGGAAAATAACCTCGGGTGAGAATTAAAAAAAAAAGAACAGACAGCTGAAAAAGGACTGATTTGGAAGAATTCCAAGGGAAATAATTCTGTAATGCAGCTGGAAATCCTGATGGCCTCAAAACCATTTCCAGTGAGTACAGTTTCAGAATTGGGGCCACAGTGAGCAGCACAGAAGGTCTTTCTGAAGGTCACCACCCATCCCTTACTTGGTGATGATGTTACTGGACACTCGCTGTGATTGAACAATAGGGAAAATCATACTCTCTGCCTTCAATTCATTCAGGCTCCTTAATGCACACACTTTCTCTCCCTCTCTAACATGCCCAGCTGGAATTAAAGTAGGGCAAACAGAGTGAGAAAAATCATTATCCAGGGAGACAATTTTTTAGAAAATAATAAAGACCCTTGGCTCTGTTGTAAATTCCCTGACTAGGAAGGTATGGCAAACTCTTACTAGTCAACATATTCCTGCCCCTCCACAAGGAGAGGATTTACCTACCCAATCCCACGGCCCTCAAGCGTGGCCCAGTGACTGAGAGCCACTCTTTGCAGAAGTATTGTTATCCATCCCCAACCTGTTAAATTTAGGTGAGACCACTCACTTTGGCAAGTGAAATCTGTGTGGAAGTGACCCAGCTAAAAGCTGGGAAAGTCAGCTCAGGGTTCAGCATGTCTCTTTCTTCTCTGCTACCATACTGGCAACGGCCAAAGAGAGAATCCTCCCTCAGCCTGGGTCCTGGGGTCAATATAGTATGGAACAGACAAGGACTCTGAGTGAGAAATAAACTTTTGCTGTGGAAACCACAAAATTGGGGCCAATGTGTCACTTCAGCATAATTTAACCGAACTGACTGATGTAGACAGTAGGTCTGTATGCATTTGGGTCTGAGAGTCATTGCTTCCGTATCTCTCCCACTCACCGGCTGTCCCAGAGTAGGTAAGTAACAACTTCTTTGTGCCTCGGTGTCCTTGTCTATATTACTTACTTCTCAGGAATTTTGTGAGGATAAATGGAGATCATTGTCATGACAGTAATTTAAACAGAAAAAAATTAAAAATCAAGATGTTGAGCAGTCTTCCTGTGCACAGAGGTTTTTGTCAAGACTTTCCCTTTCAACAGCAGGTCTGAATAAATTTAATGGGCACCCTCATGAGACTGCTGGGGTTTATACTGGCCTGAAAACAGTACACAAAGGGATGAGGTAAATGAAAAAGGTGTTAGGTCTTAAGTGAACCCTGGTTTGGAAGAGACATTTCTCCTTTCACAGAATCCAATGGATTTTGAATTTTCTTTATGGACAACAATGATTGATATTTGTAGTCCAAGATGGGAGGAATCCTGCCATTCTCCCTCTGCCTGCCCCCCCTTCAGGACTCAGTTGCTTCCATGTCTAAGAAAATAAGTAAGAGTTTCTAGTTCTCCATCTTGAGGAAGGGCTCGATACGGAAGACCAGCAAAGGGAAACCCGATGCTGGGGACGTTGTCACCAGACCCTCCTCCTCTCTTTGTGCAGTTCCTCTGTCTTCACTTCCTCTATTGTTTAAGGGCTCAATTTGGCCATGAAAGGAATCAATGCCCCTGATCCTTTGCCATCTCCCCTCTACTGTACTGAATCCTGAAGAATTACTACTCTGCAGATTTTCAATATCTTCCATCGACCAATTCCAGGAATCTGAGATAGCCTACATTGAAGGACAAGGGTGGATATAAAATATTTCAAGAGCTATGTAGCAAATATGCATATGTCTTGAAGAATGCACTGCATGATCTGGGCTCTTCCCACAGCCCAGCCTCACTTCTGTCCACTCTCTGAACACTGATGTCGCAGCTACTTGGGATTTCCTTAAGAGGCTCTGCCTCACTTCCAGAGCTGGGCGCATGCTGTCCCCCTGGCTTGGCACACTTTTCCACCTCACTTTCCTCGCTAAGTTCTGTTGCTTACTCATCCTTCAGAGAAACTGGATGAGATCATCTCAAATACTCAACATCATAACCTCAGCACCTGCACAGAGAAAGTGCATAAGAAATATCTGATAAAGCAGATGGACTAGGAAGCCAAGAACAATTACTGATGTGTTCAGCTACTGAGGGTTGTTTTGTTCTGCGATTTCTAACCTACCTATATTACTGTGATTATACTTCTATAAGAAACAAAATTGGTAAGAAAATCATGAATTCTTCCCTAAGGAATGTTCCTTAATTATCAAAAACAAGCAGATATATTTTATGTTACATATATTTTTTTTTCCATGATTTTAAAAATGCAGAACAAACAAACAAACAAAACCGGAAGGAGTAAAACTCCCAATTGGATACCAAAGACCTTCTCTTTGCAGCAGGAAGCCTCCACCCCAGCCCACTCCCTCCATCAACACGTCACACACTGTTCCGTGGGTCAGAGTTCAGCAGATGGACAGAATGCGTCCACGTGATTCTACTTCCTGCGTCCTTTGACTTGAGCAAGGAACTCACACTCATTGGCGCAGATCCTAAAAAAAGGTGGCTCTAATGCTTTGGTTCTCGTCATATCAGGGAACGGACTCCCAATTTCCACCACAGGCCAAATCTGAGATGATGCAAATTTGACTTTAGATCACCCAGCAAATTCTTTTCAGAAGTCTGTCTGCATCACCTTAGCCCAAGTATTGTTTTTATGTTCAACAGCGGCTTCATTGATGGGCTGCCAGCAGGCCTGAATGGGTCAAGAGAGGTATTGTTTAGTTGGAAGGGAGTTTTCTGTCAATCTGGATTTTAAAAGGAGGTGGGGGTATCAATTATATGGTAAAGTAGGTCTCCTTGGGAAAAATGACAGAAGCTGTAAATCTGGGTCTTTGTTTAAAGAATGGTTCAGATTCGCTTACCCCAATTGAAACAGGTCAAGCTAAGGCTACGAGAAAAAGTTCCCAATAAATGATAAAAATCCAAGAGTAGCCCCTACCCCCCCACCCCTACCCCAGTCCCAACCAAGTTTAAGGTCCTCTAAAGAGAAACACAGGCACAGAAAACTGATTGTAGCTTGCTCCACAGGGAGTCTAAACCCTAAGATCATTATCGGCAGTGGCATCACCAGTGGGTATAAACACTGGGTCTTTTGGCAATCAATCAAAGTAGGCCATCCAAATCATTCATTCCTTTGTCTGCACACAGACACAGGGTGGCTCTTCGAAAGCACTAAGCATCTGTTTCCTTCGTTATATGAGTGTCCAAGTAGTCAGACAGGGTCCACGGGCACACCGTGTGGTTTCTAAGTAGCAGTTTATTCAAGATGGGTTATGCTTGCTGGTGCAAACTTCAAGAAGTTAATAAAAATACCCTAACAATCTAAGAGCTTTTATATCAGGCTGGTGGGATATGTGTAGTTTTGTTATTTTAATTAATACCTAGGATCTAGTTTTCATTGTGATGTAGACAAGTCATTTAAAAAAAAAAAGATATTTTAAAAGATTTTTTAAAAATCTACAGTTTTCAAAAGATTTTAAAAGGAGAGATTACTGCACCTCAAACATTTATTGGATTTCTTAATAATTGTTTATAGAGCCTCAATGAGTATAATTTATATCAATGATTAAAGAGTTTTACTTTTTAAAAACCTCCCCCTGGATGACAAGCCCTTTATAATTTGGATGGCCATTCCCTGGACTTTTTTCAGCTCCATTAATTTTTCTCCAAGTACAACAGCCACAGCGCTCCATGTGGGCCACATCCTCAAGTCTAGAAATGGCACTTTTACAACACAGGAAAATGACATTTAATCGTCAGTCCCCACCTTCCTCCTGCTGAAGACAGACCATATCTTCAGGGACTGTATGTAATGATCCTCAGACAGATAAGATCCTTTACCTACATCATCATCGTTGACTCAGCAATGGGCAAATAGTTCCCTTCTCCATAAATGGCTTGTACACTCCACTGAAGTTTGTCACTTGAATACACACGGACACTAAATCTCTCAGAAAATAATAGCTCCAGGGAAGAAGGGAATTTCTCTCATCCACTGATGTATCCTCAGCACCTAGCACATGGGAGCTGCTCAATAAATAGTGTTAAATGAGCAAATGAATGAACTCGGTTCTCCATTTCTTTTTGCTCAACAGAAAAACAAACATGCTTCTTGAAGGATATCATAGGGGAATGTTCACCACTAGAAACATTTAAACACATACCTTCTGCTAGGAATAAATATTTCTAGACTGGGGAGGAAGCTGAACCAAATGACCTCTAAAGTTCCTATCAACTCCTAGACTCTGTAACTAAATGAACACCACCCCTTAAGAGCAAGTGGATCAGCTACATAAAGCCTGATACCCATGCTCTGTATAAAATAAAAATAATAGCTTCCCTGGGACTTGGATGCAAAAATACGAACTCATCCAAAATGTGGACACAGCCCTAGCGGAGAAATGCTCTTGCTAATCGTCAGCCACACTCTGGAAACTACAGATGTGCTTCAGGTCTTCTCAGAGCCAAATCCCAAAACCATCCACAAGAAAATGGGGAAGCTAGAGGATAAGAGTAAAATGAAAATAAAGAGGGGGCGGGATGGGGAGGAGGGTGTCTAGGGGGGGGGGAAGGAGAAACATCTGTAACAAAAATAAATTAATAAAAATTGGAAAAAAAAAGAAAATAAAGAGTATCACACTAAACTGGAGTTTTGTTTTCTAGCCAACAACAAATCCACTTGGGAAACATCTGAATTTAGCTTTGAGGTCTAAATGGTTGTAACTGAATATAAAGTAATCCCCCTTATCTGGTGGGGTACACTCCAAGACCCCCAGTGGCTGCCTGAAACTGCAAATAGTACATACATACCTATGATAAAGTTTAACTTACAAATTAGGCACAGTAAGAAATTAACAATAACTAATAATAAAATAGAACAATCATATAAATATACTGTAATAAAAGTTATATGTGATTTCTCAGCATGAATTTTTTTCCTCTTTCATAATTTCATAGGTAGAAGATTCGTTCTTACAGATCTCAGCAACCTCAGCATACGATTTTTTTTTCCCTATTGAAAACTTTAATCCTTTCACTTAAAGGAAGCACTTTACAGCTTCTCTTTGGCATATCTGAATTGCCAGCATCACTACCTTATGCTTTGGGGCCATAATTAAGTAAAATAAGGGTTACTTGAACACCAGCACGGTGACACAACAGTAGTCTGATAGCTCTGATTGCTACTAAGTGACTAAGGGGAGGAAACACATACATCATGGATAAGCTGGACAAAGGGGGACAAAGGGACGATTCACGTCCCTGCGCAGGACTGAGCAAATGGCCCATCATCATGATATTCAGAATGGCGGCGAATTTGAAACTTAGGAATTGCTTATTTCTGGAATTTTCCACATAATATTTTTAGACCGAGGTTGACCATGGGTAACAAACCTCAAAAAGCGAAACTGTGGATAAGGGGGGGACTACTGTAGCCACTTCATAAGATAGAAATTATTGCATTTGACATATAAGGATTTTTGTTCAGTAAAAGGTTATATTTACCTGGGATATCACACTAAGATGTTCAAATTCAAGAATGTCTAAAATTAAGGGCAAATTATTCTGATTGAACTTTCCTTCAATATGGATGAGGGAGGCAGTTTTCAGGAAAAGGAGATACACTCATGTATTTCTAAACAACTTTAAAAAAAAAAATCTAATTCTAAAAATGTAACTAGAGAAACTCCATTCACTCACAGCTCAACTTCGGAGTGATTCTTTTCTCTCCACACTTTCCTTTGTTCTAATCCTAGAATAGGAAAGGGAACAGAAGGGGCAGAGAATTCTAACAAGAAGGATGCAGTGTAGATCCCCTGGATCTGTGTTTGGAGAATGTGCATGGACTGGGGTTGTTTTGACGACAAACTGTGGACACTACACTGAAGACATTTATGGAGTGAACAACAGTTCAACAGTTCAACAATTCCTTGGAAATATATGAAAAGACTCCAACTTCGCAGTCACCTCCGGATCACCCATACCACAATCCAGTCAAAGAAAGAAGTCTTCTGTTTTTATTTTTATTATTTTTTTAATCCTCACCCGAGGATATTTTTCCACTGATTTTCAGATAGAGTGCGGGGAGTCGGAGGGGGGGGGGGCGTGGATGTGAGAGAGCCACACCGATTGGGTGCCTCCCGCAGGACCCCAACCAGGGCTGGGGATCTAAACACAATAGAGGTAGGTGCCCTGACTGGAATGGAAACCGGGACTCTTTGGTCCACTAGCCTATGCTCTAACCCGCCCATGCTCTAACCGCTGAGCCAAACTAGGCCAGGGCAGAAGTCTTCCGTTTTTAAACTGTAAGTAATTTAATCTTAATTCCAGTGACAACAGGGAATGTGCCGAGAAAGCAGTTACTTCCTCTGTGCACACACTTTTAAAATTCTCTACTATTTGGATGAGCGAGTTCTTACACAAGAATTCTGTGGGATTAAGCTCACATCTGGTTGACAGACCTGGTGTTGGATATGATTATGACCACACAACTACATCTCAAATACGGTTCCTATTTAACTGACATATATGAACTAACTAATTTATAGAAAATGTGCAGCAAATTATTTCTTTCACCTCCCCATGCCTCAAGAATGCATCAGCAATCGGTATTACTTAAAAGACACCCCCCACCACACACACACACACACACACACACACACACACACACACACATAATATTTGCATTCCCGGATGCTCTCCAATTATCTAACATAGATTTTGTTATTTTAGTTACTAGGAATCTGTGCCTTGGAAATGAGTCTAGTGGAGCAGGGAGTAATTTCACCAGACAAACTTGACTTCTCTGGACCCCAATTTTCTCACCAGAAAAAAAAAAGATTAGCTAGAGACTACAAATTCCCTCAATAACAGCAATCTTTGACCACTAATTATCAAGAGTACAATTTGTGTGCAAGAGGAGAGCTGAAATCTTAAGAGTATGTCATTAACCATTAGAGTTTAAAACGTCTGAAAGACCCACAGTTACACTTCCATATGACCACTGAACATTTTCTGACCACGGAGAATGTCTCTAAAAACACCTCGGCAGCGGAATCACCAAA
Source organism: Tadarida brasiliensis (assembly GCA_030848825.1). Lineage (NCBI taxonomy): Eukaryota > Metazoa > Chordata > Mammalia > Chiroptera > Molossidae > Tadarida > Tadarida brasiliensis. The sequence goes on along the minus strand of CM061257.1, from coordinate 54,137,899 downwards.
CTGAGTTAGAACACGCTGAGGAATCCAGCGAACTTCCTGGGGTGGGGGTGCGGCGGGGGGGGTGGGGCATGTGTATCTGGGCAAGAGTTAGGAGAATAAGCGCGGGGTCTGAGAACACAGCCTGCATTTCTGGGGTTTCAGAGCTTCCAGTATCTCCGAAGGACTTCTGTCTATATCTACAAACTCTCTTAAGCCACCACCTGCAGCTACACAGTTACGAGTAGGAGAAGAAAAGGAAAAGGAAAGGGAGGGGGTAAAGCAGGAAAAACCTCGAGCGAAGCGCCCCCAAAGCCGATGGGGTGAAAGTGGACTTTGAACATCGACAAAGAAATGGGGAAAGAGAAAGAAAGAGGACTCCGCCTTTCCCACCCCGCTCTGCTCCTTTCATTAAAAAGGAAAGGCCGCCGCCCCTTCCCTCTGCCTTTCACCCAGGGATGTGCAGCACAGACTGAAACCGCACCCTCCAAGCCGGGTCGGTCAGAGTAGCGCACCCCAGGAGGCGCGGCCCTTGCCCCGCCCGCAAACCGGAGGCTGGAGCATCCCCCTCCCTCCCTCCCTCGCTCCGGGCCGAGGGGCAGCCGATTCTCCAGGCACCGGCACTCGCCCTCCCTTCCTCTTCCTCGCGTCCCCACCTCCTCGGCTCGCCACCCCCAGCCTTCCATCCGCAGAGTATTTTAATACCTCCATCCACCCGGACAAGGGGACCTTTTGAAAACTTTGTGTGTGTATGTAGGGCTTTTGTCCACATCCTGGGCAGGGCTCGGTCACCCTGGTGGATGCCTGGGGGTGTCCGGGATCGCACAATGCACTGGGGAAACCACCACGGAAATCCCACCCTTCTATTTTTGACCCGCTTCTACAACCGTCTGACACACAGCGCTTCGGCTAACGATTCCCATGCCCCGGTCGCCCCTCCGCGCAGGGGAGCCGGGAGGAAACCCCCGCACCCGGCGCCTTTCTCGACTGTCACGAGGGAAAAGGTGTGCGCGCAGAGAGGGAGGCAGCTGAGAAACACCGTTGACCAAAAGAATCTTTCTAAAGGGAATATAGGAGAGAGGTCCTTTTCCTCCCACATCCTGGGAATCCGGGAGCAACGAGGCGATATACTGTTGCATCACGCAACAGCCAAGCCTCGGGGCTCTTCGCCCTCCCCTCAGCCCCAGACGCGCGCCCAAATTCATGCACACACCCACAGCCACCACCGCCACGGTCCCGACCCCCCTCCCGGGTCCCCCGTATTCCCGCCGGCACCCGCCCCAAAGCGGGGACCACCCAGCACCAGAGGAGTAGCAGGCTAGGGAAACGAGGCCCCGGCACTCACAGACGGTCTCCCCACGGCCACGGCCATCGCGGCTGCGGCTCCGGCTCTGGCTGCGCCCGGGTGCTCTTTGCCAACACTGGCTGCTGCTGGGGCTCCGGCTCCCGCTCGCCTCCCCCGCGCCTCCCTCGCGGCTGCGCTCTGCTCGCGCCCGGCTCCCGCGCGCGGCCAGCGGCATCTGCTCCCCCCACGCTACTGCCCCTCCTGCTTTATTAGAGCAACATGGCCACCCGCCTGGAAGGGACCATTTGCTTCCCCAGAAAGGGGTGTAAGCCTGCTCGCCGGGGCTGAGGCAGTGGTGGGGAGGATGGTGGGCGGGCCCCCAGGCTTAGACGGCAGGGCTTGCCCTCCCACAATGTAACTGAGGACCTCGAAGCGACCCTCTCCGGTGCCACTGAGATGCCCCCAGCCGGTGCGCTGGCAGCCACCCCCCGTTCCATCACGTGCTGGAGTCCAAGTAAAAGCCTAGGCGCGGAGATCCCTGCCCCAGGTCCCGCCACGCGCTACGCAAAGCGGGCAGCTGGAGCCGCTGCGGAGAGGGGGAAGGGATGCCGGGGCAAGATAGATTTGCGGGGACCTCATGTCGCGGAAAGTTAGCCCCTGGCAAGCACGCCCCACCCGGAGGAACTCGCTTGGAAAGGGTATGGGCGACCAGGGAGATACGTGGGCGACCGAGGTGGGGCTGAGCAGACCCCCACAAAGGAAGAGTTGCTCCTACAAGTCTGTTCTTAAGGGAGAGACTAAAAAGCAGATAGCTGGAAGCTGTCACTGAAGCATGCGGCCGGGTAGGGGACCACAGTGGAGAGGAAGAGGCCACAGTAGTTGCTGATGTGGACTACCAACCACGCCGGCTTGAGAGGAACAAGAGGACTTCTCCGCTGGAGAATTGGCGCAGCTGTGGGCTGCCCCAGAGCGCAGGGGCCGAGGCCTCCCCGGGTGTAACGAGAGCCCGCCGGTCACACTGGGGGCTCGGCCGACCTTACTGGATCGCTGGAGACAGACTGGGAGGCGCGCGCGGGGGCTTGCGGCTGGGGGGCGCGGCAGCGGCGCCAGGCGGGTGACTGTAAAGTCTGTGCGACTCCGGGCGCGTGGGACTGGGAAGCTTCTCCGCTGTAGGGAAGGATTTTAACAACAGATGTTGGGGCGTTACTGCGCGACAGTGTGCCGGGCGGAATAGCAGAGTCCTGTTGCGTTTCGGGTGGTGCGGCACCGGGACCAAAGCCCGACAGCGGTGTGAGACAGAGGTGCTGTAGATTCCCGCAGCTCCTCGTCGGGCGGGAGAGGGGGGCCACGACAACAAGGTGATTGAGGATAGCAACCGGACGGGGAAGGGGAACCAGTTGGATTGAAGCGCAGGGGGTGTGGGGAGGCGGTGAAGGGTTGTGATAAACCCACGGGATTGCACCCTCAGGGAAAACCAAAACCTATTGAATTAGGTCAAAGACAAACCACCTCTTTAGACTGGGTGCCTCAGAGTCTGACCTGAGACTTCCAGCAACCAGGTTTCTCGTGGGCCCTGCGTCTGCCCCTCGGGCCGGCTCTGGCCGGGTGAACACAGGATTCTAACGCGCCGCCCCGCCTTGGGCTGAGGGTGAGTGGCGTCCGGGCCGGGGTCCAGCTGCTGCGAGGCAGACGCTGGATTACCCCAGGAGGGGTCTAAGGGCTCCGGGCCACCCAGGCTGAATTCCACCTGCAGGATGCGGGTGAAACCCTCAGGGATGAGAGTATGATGAAAGCACTCTCAGTGAAAGAAACATCAGAGGCTCCGAATACGGATCTCTTCATTCCGTGGGCGGACCCAGACTTGCAGACACTAACCTCTTCAGTTTTTAGCAATTTCTGCCCCCTAGTTTTCAAATCTTTTGAAGACATGGTCCACCATTTTATATCAAGCATACAGTAAGCGCTCAGTAAATGTTGAATTAAGATTACCACGTGGATGGGTACAGTGGAAAGGGAGGGGGAAGAGAAATACTTCCATCTGCTGCTTTCTGTATATATAGACATTTTGTTCCTTCTCCCATAGGGAGGATTAGACAGGCACTGCTCATGGACCTGAGGTCTCAGGTAAACCCTATGAAAAGACTTCCCCACAGGCTGTCAGCTGGATGTAAGGGCAATCGCAAACCAACACTCCACTTTGCATTACGTTGGCCAGACCAGACTGCAGGACTTAATCAATTAATTGTTTCATTTTTATTTACTTGGTAAATGCTTATGTTGAAAAAAGCCGGTTCTATTCTGAGAGTATGAATTTCCTGCCTTTGTGGGTAGGTTATTCTCATCACAAAAACTAAAAGCCACTTATTCCAAGATCTCAACTGTTTGAAGAAACCCTTTTAGGACAGAATCATTACAGTTTACCCAGCTTCTGCCTGAATTTTTTATTGACTAGAAGCAATGCTTTAAATTCCCACCTCCCTGACTTTTGGGGGCAGATAGGCATAAATATATTTACTAAAAATACAATTTAATTACTGTTGGCCAAGAAAGGCTATTTCAGAATATCATTTAAACATTCTACAATAATACTACCTAGGTTCAAAAGCAGTTCATAGCTATGTGACCTTGGGCAAATTACTTAACCTTTCTGTGCTTCAATTTCCTCATCTTAAAAGTCTGTTTAATAATAGTTCCTCCCTAACAGGGTTGTTAAGGGATTAGATTACCTTTTTAACTCTGTGCCCAGCACTGTGCTAAGAACTAAAAATGTTTAAATGAGGATGCCTCTTCGACTCTTAATCAGTGCACATTCTGCTGAGAGACAGATCTTTAAACAACGCTGATACAGCAGGTGGCACTAGACTTGGCATACCCTGAGACATTTGCTGAGTGGCCTCAAAAAACAAACAAACAAAAATAACAACACTGATAAATATTCCAAATCCTAAAAAAGATATATGAATTAAGGGATTGTAAAGCACAGTAAAAGGAACTATTCACTCTCCCTGTCCAAACAGAAAAGGCTTCACCAAGGAAGTGGAACAGGGAAGAGCAAGGAGGACATTCCAAACAAGGGAATAGAATGAACGAAGATTCCGTGGTTTCAAGGGTGATGCCGGAAGGATAGGTGCTCTGGCACTGCTACAGTAGGGGCCTTAGAGGGAGCTTGGTAGAGTGAGGAAAACACTCCAGATTATTACTTATTAGCTATGTGACATTGAGCAAGTTAGCCTTTCTTCATCTCATCTTTTTCTATTGTATAATTGGGTCGTAACAGTGAGTCCTGAACTCAAAGGGCTTTCTTTCCCTTAGCTTCCATTTGAGTTCAGGCAACTGCAGTACAACAAAGAAAGAAGTGTTGGTATTTATTCCTGTAGGCTCCCTTGCTATGGCACCATTGAAGGCTGGCTGCATTCCTCAACCAAAGGTCACAGTTACTTCCCTAGGATAATCCAGGGTAAACTTGTGGTTTCTCTCCATTTATCCCACACCCTTGCAAATAGGCTTTTTATTAAATTCTACTCTAATTACCCATTAAGAATGTACTATCTCATTCCTTCTAGGACCTTAACAAATTCAGTCCTTCACAGAATTGTTTTGCTCAGAGTTAACTGAAAAAAACATAGGTATGCTATTAGTAGCGTGACCTATAATTTATTGTCCAAACTTAGAAACTTTTGAGATTGAAAAAAGAGGGTCGGTGCACTAAGACAACAGGCAAAGACCAGGATTTATGGTCACCGTAGCTACTATTACAAGACAAGTTAGGCAGTTGAGAAGTGATCATACTAATATACATTTTATTAGGCTTTGAGTGCCTCAAGGCAAGAGTGCTCATTTGTGTTTCAGCTTATAGCACAAAGTCTGAACTATTCAAAAATGTTGAGCTGCAACAGAATACAAATGAGGCTAGGGGCTAAGCTAGAAAAACCTTTATTGTCATGCTAAGGATTTAGAACTTGATCTTGTGGGAAAAGAGTCAAGGAGCTTAAGCATAGAAGTGACATCATATTTACATTTTAGAAAAGATCTCTAGGGAATATTTGACATTGTTAGTAATGCAGGATCTATTTCCTTTTTAATGGGACCCCAATCTATCTGGGGAGATTTTCCAATGAATGTGTCCACGTTGGTGGAAAGTAAATGCCTCTACAAAAGAGGTTCCTAAAGTTACTTTCATCAGATCCTTCCTTTTACTACCAAAATATATCCAAGAGAGCATGTGATCTAAGCTTGCTCAGACACTGTTAAGTCTGAATCTTGAGTCAAGTGACACAAAAACAATACAAATAGTTTATGCATTCCATAATTTATTTTTATCTTTTAGCTTAAATTATCTAGGGTTTGTTTCCGTGGCTTGTAGTCAAAGAACACTACCTAACACAAGATCACATTGACTTCAGTAAAATGAAATTGGAAAGGAACACGATAAGAGACAGGGAAGAAGTTAGAAGCTATTGCCACTTTCATTTCAGGCAATATAACTGCAACAGATGCTGAACCCCTCCTGCAACACTCTATGTAAGAATGGTCCAATATTTTAAAGCATCTAAATTGGAGAGGAGAAAGTAAAACTGTCTTTATTCGCAGATGACATGAACTTGTATATAGAAAATCCCAAAGAATCCATTGAAGAATTAGCACTAGTGAAGGAGCACAACAAGGTTGTATCAGTACAAAATCAATATACAAAAATCAATTGTATTTCTATACAATTGCAATGAACAATCCAAAAATGACATTAAGAAAACAACTTCAGCCCTGGCTGGTTTGGCTCAGTGGTTAGAAAGTTGGCCCACAGACCAAAGGATTGCAGGTTTGATTCCTGGCCCCCTTTGGGTTCATGTAGGCTCTCACTCTCTCGCTCTCTCTTTCTCTCTCTCTCTCCCCCTCCCTCACTTCCACTCTATCTAAAAGGCAATGAAAAAATATACTCAGGTGAGGATTAACAAAAAGAGAAAGAAAAAGAAAACAACTTCATTTATAATAGCATAAAAAAGAATAAAATACTATGGAGTAACTGTAACAAAGGAAGTGTAAAACATATACCCAAAAATGTTATTGAAAGAAAGTTTACAAAATCTAAGTAAATGGTGAAACATCTCATGTTCATAGATTCGAAAATTTAATATTGTTAAGATGGCAATACTCCCCAAATTGATGTAAAGATTCATTGCAATCCCTATTAGAGTCTTAGCTGGCTTATTTATAGAAATTGACAATCTGATTCTAAAATTCATATAGAAATTCAGGGGCCCAGAATAGCCAACACTTGAAGGACTCCCACTTCCAGATTTCAAATTTTACTACAAAGTTATAGTAATCAAGATGGTGTGGTACTGGCATAAGGACAGACATAAAGATCAATGGAATAGACTTGACAGACCAGAAATAAACTCAAGTGTCTATGGTCAACTAATTTTGACAAGGCCATTCAATGGAGGAAGGATAATCTTTGCAACAAATGGTGCTAGGACAGCTGTACAGACAGATGCAATAGAATAAATTCAGACCCTTATGTCATACTATGTATAAAAATTATTTCAAAACATATCAAAGACCTAAATATAATAGCTAAAACTATAAAACTCTTAGAAGAAAACATACAGGTAAATTTTCATGATCTTGGATTTGGCAATAAGATTCTTAGATATGATACCAAAAGCACACGTAACAAAAGAAAAAATAGATAAATTAGACTTTATCAAAATTAAAAACTCTTGTGCTTCAAAGGACACTATCAATAAAATGAAATGACAACCTACACAATAGGAAATATTTGCAAATCCTATATCTGATAAAGGACTTGTATCTAGAATATATAAAGAACTCTTACAATTCATAATACAAGACATCCTAATATTAAAATGGTTAAAGAATTTTAAGAAACATTTCCCCAAAGAAGATATACAAATGGCAATAAGCACATGAAAAGATTATTGACATCATTAGAAGGAGATACCCCTTCATACCCACTAGAATGACTGTAATTAAAAAAAAAAAGAAGAATAACAAATGTCATTGAAGATGTGGAGAAATTAGATCCCTCACACACTGTTGGTGAGTGTCAAATAGTAGAGCCACTTTGGAAAACAGTTTTGCAGTTCCTCAAATGGTTAAACATAGAGTTACCATATGACTCCACAATGTCACTTCTAGTTATAATATATACCCAAGAGAAATGAAAACGTATGACCATACAAAAACGTATACAGGAATGTTCATTATTCACAGTAGCCAAAAGGTGGAAACAATCCCAATGTCCATCAACTGATGAATAGATAAACAAAACATGGCATATCCATTTAATGGAGTATTATTTGACAATAAAAAGGGTTTAAGTAATAATAAATGGTACAGTACTGATAAATCTTTTAAACATTATGAGATGTGAAAGAAGCCAGTCGTAAAAAATCACTTAAACCATTCCATTTACATTATATGTCTAGAATAGGCAAATCTTTAGAGACGGAAAGTTCATTAGCAGTTGCTCAGTACTCAAGGGGATGAGGTAATAGAGGGTGAGAGCTAAGGGATATAGGATTTCTTTTCAGATAATGAAAATGTTCTAAAATTTATTGTGATGATATGTAGGGATCCAGTTGTTCTGCTCTCCACTAGAAGTACATATATTCAGTTTTTAAATTTTTAGTCATTCTCGTAGTTTTGCAGTAGCACCTCAATGTGATTTTTAACTTGCATTTCTCCAATAACTAATGGTGTTGAACATCTTTTCATTTGCATATTTGCCAACCATATACCTTCTTTGGTTATGTGTCTTTTCCTGTTTTTTAATTGGGTTGTTTTCTCATTATTTATTCTTGTAGATGCTAGATATAAAAGTTTATCAAATACATGTTTTAAAAATATTGTCTAAGGCCTGCCATTTTATTTCCTTAATAGAATCTTTTATTTTATTTTTAATTGTTTTTCTTTTTATTGATTTTAGAGAGAGAGGAAGGGAGAGGGAGAGAGATAGAAACATCGATGAGAGAGAACATCGATTGGCCGCCTCCTGCATGGCCCCCACTGGGGATCAAGCCCACAACCTGGGCATGTGTCCTGACCAGGAATCGAACTGGCGACCTCTTGGTACATGGGTCGATGCTCAACCACTGAGCTACACCGGCCGGACTTAATAGAATCTTTTAAAAGAGCAGAAATTTTAATTTGATGGAGTATAATTTATTGATTAACCCCCCACAATTTATGAATTGTGCTTCTAATGTCTATTTAAAAAATCTGTGCCAAATCTTTATTTTCTTCTAGAAGTTTATAGTTTGGGTTTTTACATTTAGGTGTATAATATATTTTGGGTTAGTTTTTGTATATGGTCTGAGATAAAGATTGATGTTTTCTCAGATATACAATTTTTCCAGCATCACCTGTTGAAAAGACTATCCTTTCTCTACTGAATTGCCTTTGCACATTACTCAAAATCAATTGAACTGCATGTGCTTTTCAATTTCCGAACTCTCTTTTCTGTTTTATTGACTAATGTGTCTCTTCTTTTGCCGATACCACACTACTTTACTTTCTGTAGCTTTATAATAAGTCTTGAAATTACTTGAAATCAACTCTCTGGCTTTGTTCTCTTTCAAAATTATATTGGCTAATCTAGTCCCTTTGCTTTTCCATGTACATTTTATAATAAGTTGTGAAAGTCTACAAAAATTATAGTGGAATCTAATTGGGATTGCATTAAATCTATAGAATCACTGGGGAGAGTTAACAATTTAACAATACTGAATCCAATCTATGAGCATGGTATATTACTCCATTTATTTGTCACTGCTTTCTTTGTTCAATATTTTGGAGATTTCAGCATACAGATTTTGCATGCATTTTTTTGTGTTTTTTCCTTCTTTCTTAATTGTTTTATTGAGATATAATTCACATACCATATAATTCACCCATTTAAAGTATACAAGTCAATGATTTTTAATATATTCACTGGTTTCATTCTCATAATTTCGTCCCTTTGTTCCTTCAGCCCTAGGAGCGGTAATGACTTCTTGATGTCATTAGTCTTTGGGTGCCTTGCCATCTCATGTGTTCTAACTTTGCCTACTTCAGTCCTTCCCAAATTTTAGATATTTGAATCAGTTGGGAATTCTGTTAAAAAGGCAGATTCTAAATCAGTAGTTCTGGGGTCTGAGATTCTCCATTTCCCTCAAACTCCCAGGTGATACTGATACTGCTGGTCTGGTGATCATACTAGACTAGCAAGGGTTTACAGTCATAAAGACTTCCTTTCCTTAGGTTTCTTCATTTGAAACATATGCAATAAATTATTTTATCCACTGAGACCCTGATAAATATAGATGGAAACAAAAAGAACTGATTGAAATTGTCATCATGAGTTCAATCTCTTTCTTTCTGTATTGTTAAAACATTTGCTTAAAATTTTATTCTAGAAATTGTTAAATTTACCAATAACTCTCAAACTCTCCTTTGTTCCCACTACTTTTTAATCTCTTTGAAAAGCAGGACAATACTGCTCAGCTGGTGTGGCTCAGTGGCTTGAGTGTCGTCCCATGAACTCAGAGGTCCCGGTTCAATTCCTGGCCAGGGCACATGCCTGGGTTGTGGGCTCGATCCCCATTAGGGGGTGTGCAGGAGGCAGCCGATCACATTGATGTTTCTATCTCTCTCTCTCTTCCTCTCTCTCTAAAAATAATAATAATAATAATAATAATAATTTAAAAAATAAAGAAAATCAGGACAATATTTGCCCCCTTCAAATTTTTTGGCATTTCTTATTTTTCTCTAGCTTCCCAAAACCAACTAATATTCATTCTACAATCACTTATGCAAATTACCTTCTATAGATAATTCATTTAGGTGTGTAAAGTTTAATTCAAAACAATTGGTTGCTCATTTACTACAATGGATTTCAGTGGCTTTTTTGTTGTTCACATTTTTTTAATGTAGTTGATATGTAAATAATTACTTCCATTACTTTGGTGGTGGCCTTTGAATCATGTTTATTATATCTTTTTTGATTTAAAAAATTGTCTTTCAAAAAATGGGCAGAGGACCTAAACAGACACCTCTCCAAATAGGACATACAAATGAACAAGAAACATATAAAAAAAAAATGCTCAACATCACTAATCATCAGAGAGATGCAAATTAAAACGACTATGTGGTATCACCTCACACCCGCCAGAATGGCTGCCATCAGCAAATCATCAAACAGCAAGTGCTGGCGAGGGTGTGGAGAAAAGGGGACTCTAGTACACTGCTGGTGGGAATGCAGACTGGTGCAGCCAGTATGGAAAACACTATGGTGTTTCCTCAAAAAATTAAAAATTGAACTTCTATTTGATCCAGTGATCCCACTCCTAGGAATATATCCTAAGAAGCCTCAAACACCAATCAGAAATAATATATGTATCCCTATGTTCATAGCAGTACTATTTACAATAGCTAAGATCTGGAAACAGCCCAAGTGTCCATCAGTAGATAAGTGGATAAAAAAGCTATGGTACATATACACAATGGAGTACTATGCAGCTGTAAGAAAGAAAGATCTCTTATCCTTTGAGACGACATGGAGGGACCTGGAGAGTATTATCCTAAGCGGAACAAGCCAAGCAGAGAAAGACAAATATCACATGATCTCACTTATTTGTGGAATATAATGAACATAACAGTCTGAGGAACAGGGTAGACCCAGAGATGTGGAAGTAGGGTACAGATTGACAACCCTCAGAAGAGGGGGTGGGGGAGGGAAGAGATAAACCACAGAACTTATATGCATGTATGCATAACTGATGGACATGGACAACAAAGCTGGGGATGGGGAGGAGGGTGTCAATGGGGAAAAAAGGAGAAACATCTGTAACAAAAATAAATTAAAAATTGTCTTTCAGAGAGGAGACAAAAATTGAGTTTTCCTTTTTTTCTTATCTTAAAGCATGATATCGTCAGCGCCAAGCAGTGGCTTTCATCCTTTTTTTGTTCACCCTCTTGTTTTTGAAAAACAAAAACCGAATTTTGAAATTTTCTTGGTATTCTTTTCAAAAGCAAGAATTATCTAAGCCTACAAGAAAGTATCAACCCTTACGGGCTTGTGCTACTCTTTAATACATGCTCTTTTAAAATCTAATCTCATTAACTAGCATCCTGTGAAGACATGCTCCCTGGAGTATGATGACTTGGTCTGCTGGTCACTCTCCGTGGCAGCCAGGCCTGGAGCTGGGTCAGTTACCTTGGTTCTGGCATCTGTAATTCTCAGATAATTCCTTTTTCCCTGTGGCCAGTCATTGTGGTGCCCATATTATTCCTGTTTGTGAGCCTAGAACATTGATGTAGTTTAAATCTGCTGATTCCATTTATGTAGTTGAAGTCCCCCTAGATATTGCCACTGACTTAGAAGAGAATTATACACACATACTTGTATATTCTGACAGCAATATGACTTGTATATTCTCACCTTAGTCTCAACCTATTCGCTATCCACCATCGTCAATTTCCACCAGCTGAATAACTCTCTAGTACATGGGGTTACTCTGCACCTCATCTTCTATCTTGTAGCCTTGTTCCTTTTGAATGAGGCAAAACATCCTTTATTTATTTCAATCATAAGTTCCTTGTTCCCTCATCTCCTAATAGCTATTGGACTGTGTTCATCTCCTTTTGTTAATTTTTCCAAGTTCAATTTGCTTTGCCATTAATCCCCCTTTCCCATCCTAAGATTTCAAAAGTCACTAGCACTATATCTCAAGTTTCTTCTCTTTCATTTAGCCCCACCTGGATCAACAGTAGTGGATATTGGTTGGTCGGCACGATACACTTCGGCAGATTGTGCTTCCTGCCGCATCTTTAGGAGGAATGCGGAAGCGGCCCTTGCAGGGCTGCTGCCTTGATCATTTGCAGTGAAGAACATGGGCTTGGGGGTCAGGACAACTACGTGCACTTTCCTGCACTGCCAAGTATCACAAGCTTTGCAGTTTTTGAAACTGATATATTAGTTTGTATATAGGCTAAGTTGCTGTAATAGAGACGCCCCAAAACTCAGTGGCCCAAAAAAGATAGATGTCTATTTCTCTCTCGTGAAATAGTCCAGGAGGTGGTGAGCAGCAGAAAGGCCTGGCAGCTACGCTTCTTATACAGGAGTTCACATTCCTTATTGCTGTCTTGTTGCTCCATCATCTTCTGAGTCTTCCCTCATCCACTCTGACCAGAGGTGGTTCACCAACACCATGTCCATAGTCTAGCCCCTGGGAAGGGGGAAGAGGAAGTGGAAAAGTAATTTCCTTTTAAGGACGTGCCATGAGCACAGCACATGTCACCTTTGCTCACAATCCATTGCAAAAACTCAGTCACATGAACATAGCCTCAGGGGAGGCTAGGATATGTAATCTCTTATATGGTACGAATATGCCCCACTAAAATGTGGGGGTGGATCCTATTTGTGAAAGGAAGAAATAAAAAATGGATACTGGGGGGAAATCAGCAGTCTCAGAAGTAATATATTTATATGGTTAAAAGATAAAATAATATAAAATGGTATAGAATGAAGTCTCCCACCCCATTCACCATCTGTACAGTTCCCACCTCTTTCCTCAAGAGAAATACTTTATTAGTGTCTTGTGTATCCAGAGTTTTCTTAAGCAACTTTGAGCAGATCTATTTATTTCCTACCTTACCCCATGTTTTACATAAAAGAAAAACATACTTGCTTTGTTAACACCCTTACAAAGGTTTGACATGGCGACTGTGCATGCCTGATTAATATTCTAGTTTCAATGAGATCAAATTGTATTAATAATAGTTAAGGGAGCTGAGTGATTGGACATGAATCAGGTTGGCCTTAGCAGAAAGGATTGGGGAGAAAAAAAGAGCACAAATTTATCAATTCCTTTTAGGGTTAACCCCAAATCGGATCTGATCACCTCTGCCTGCCTCTCTCTCTCTCTCTCTCTCTCTCTCTCTCTCTCTCTCTCTCTCTGGTTCCTCTTATCATCATCCTCCCAGTCATATGAAACCAACTAATCAGAGAGGGATTGAATTTAAATGTGTAATCAATTCTTTCCCTTGTCCTATGCAATAACAGGGTTTATATTTGTGTCTGGATTGAAAATGTTTTTTAAACTTTTGTTTTTGTTTAGATACATTATGTATGTGTGTGCTCAATACACACACACTCACACACACATTTATTTATTATGTATTTATATATAAAAATCTTAAAATCTTTAATAATCTAAACTCTCAGAGAAAAGCATATAATATGCTTGAGTATTTTCTTCTAAAACAGTGAATACTTTTTATAATTAAGGTTATGCTAAAAATACTACTTTATTCTTTTCTTATACTTAATATTATTTTTATATTGTTGACTATCCTTTAAGAACATTAGTCTTTAAGAATCAATTGAGCCCTGGCCGGTTTGGCTCAGCGGTTAGAGCGTCGGCCTGTGGCCCAGAGAGACCCGGGTTCGGTTCCCACTAAGGGCACGTACCTTGGTTGCAGTTTGTCCCCTGCCCTGGTTGGGTCGTGCGGGAGGCAGCCACTCGATGTGTCCCTTTCACGTCGATGTTTCTCTCTCTCTCTCTCTCTCTCTCTCTCTCTCTCTCTCTCTCTCTCAATCTCTCTCTTCCTCTCTCTCCCTCTCTCTCTATCTGAACAAAAAATGAAAAAATGTCCTCGGGTGAGGATAAAAAAAGAAGAATCAATTGATTATTTCTGAACACAGGTATACTATGACCTCTTTGCAAAAAGTTTGGAAATTTCTGAAAAATATAAAAATAAGGATCACTTATAATTCTATAATTCAGATAGTCATGTCAGTGTTTCTGTATATTCACTTCTAGATAATTTCTCTGCATATTTACATACATAGATATAGTTATATTTTTAAAGTGGTATTTCATTTTATAATCACCTTTTTCACTTAAAAGTTTATCAGAACATCTTTCCATATTAATACAAGCAAGCCTTCATTACATTTTTAATGATCAGAACTACCCATTGGTATCTAAATTATTTCTATATTTCAATTTTTATAAATAACTCTGTGGTCAGCAGCCTAGCATATATATCTTTCGCTGATTATTTAGATAGTTCCTTAGAATAAATTCCTGGAAGTGAGATTGGTAGATATGGTAGGCACTTGAGAAAAATCCTCAAGTGCCTACAATAGTCTTTATTTGTATGGATTGCTATGTGTAAAGGTCATAAAGTAAAATACATCCATTAGGGTTTTATTTTTGTTGTTATTGTTTTGGTTTTGCTTTAGGCAACAGAGAAAGGCACTGGCTAAAGTTCTCAAGACAGACATGTGTTATAAGAGTCTACGTAGCTCATAAGGAGTGAATAATCAGCCTCACATAGGAGAGAGATCATCCCTTTAACTTCATTTTCCAATTTTCTGTCATTTTTCTTAAGACTCAAATGCCTGGGTAAAAGTCTCATTGGCCTGGCTTGGATTATGTGCCCACCCGTGGCCAGTGAGTGTGCCTGTATGCACACACACCTTCATGGATCCCACCGAAATCCCAAGGCACAGACATATTAGTCCCCCACCAAAACCAAAAATGCTTCTTTCAAAGGAAGGGATAAGAGCTGCCGGACAGGCAAAAGCAGCAGTGAGTACTACCAAGATGCTATTTGTATTTCAATATGTGTATGAAATCAGGATATAAGTTCATGTCTGTAAACTTTTTAAAATGAGAACAGAGAAGGCATTAAGTAAATATGCTTCAATATTTAAGCATAAGTTGGGGATTCAGGCAAGACTCAGAGGGAAATTATCTTTAATACTAAGCAAAGCTCTTCTATTAAAGGAGGAAGCCCATGATCAGCAGATAGTAACCTGGTAGCAGATGCTAAAATGGAGTTTCATGTGCAAGATGTTTATTGGAGTTAAAACCTGGGAAAGAAGTGGGATGAAGCAGGATTGGACACAGGGAAAATCTGAATCATAATGTAGACCCAATAAAACCTCAGCCAACTGGTGGGAGTCCTGGAGCAAATGTTGCCAATCACAGTTGTGTGTCTTCGGGCAGAGATGCCCAGGCTCTTACACCCACGTTGCTCAGTCACTAGATGGGCTGCTCTGCGAGTGGTGATCTTAAAATGGGCATCTCTCTGCAGTCGAGGCAGACCCTGAAGGAGCTGATAGCTGTGACTGTTTGCTAAATGCACTCCCAGTGGCTTCCCAGCAAATCCCTTGAAAGAGATCTGTGTTGTGTATTTGTTTATCACAAGCCATAGATCCTTTTAATTTATTTCCAGTTTCAAAGTTTTTTATTTTAATTTTTTTCTTTATTGATTTTTAGAGAGAGAGGAAGGGAGAAGGAGAGAGAGATAGAAATATCGATGAGAGAGAACATTGATTGGCTGCCTCCTGCATGGCCCCCACTGGGGATCAGGCCCACAACCTGGGCATGTGCCCTGACTGGGAATCGAACCCAAGACCTCTTGGTGCATGGGTCGACACTCAACCACTGAGCCACACTGGCCAGGCTCAAAGTTATTTTTATTGGCTATTATTTTGAAATAAACTTTCTATTTAAAAATGTTTTTACATTTGCAGAAAAATTGTGAAGATGGTATACATAGTTCTCATATAACCCATACCCAGTCTCCCCTATTATTAACATTTTATATTAGTATGTTACATTTGTTACAATTAATGAACCAATCGTGATACATTATTATTGGCTTAAATCCATAATTTATTCAAATTTCCTTAGTTTTCCTAATGTCCTTTTCCTGTTCCAGGATCCCATATGGGATACTCCATTACATTTATCTTTCATGTCTCCTTGGGCTCCTCTTGGCTGTGATAGTTTCTCAGATATTCCTTGCTTTTGATGATCTTGACGTTTTTGAGGAGTGCTGGTCAGGTATTTTGTAGAATGTACTTCAATTTGGATTTGCCTGATACTTTCCTCATGATTAGACTCAGGTTATGAATCTGTGGTAGGAAGATCAAAGAGGTAAAATGCAATTCTCATTACATCATACAGTGGGAGAAAGTTGATAAACAGTTACCTCAGCCAGATGATTGAGGTCATTGTCAATAATGATGAGTCATGTTGATAGTGTAGTACCCTTGATATGATGTAATGAGAATAGCATTGGGAGCTCTTTCAGTTGGTTACTATGTTCCTTTAATATGCACTCATCATTGGTTTTGTTTCTTTGTTTCTTTGCACACTTCCTTACTTTCTAGCATCACAAAATGCTCCAGGCTTGTCTTGTATGTTCCCTGCCCCAGCCCTAGAATCTGCTATTTTTTCCGAAAGGGCTCTGGTTACTTTCATTGGAGAATGGCATTAGAAATCAAAACCTGGGCTCTAGTTTTGCTCATTGCTCATCAGAGTGTGGTTGCTTCCAGACCCTCTCAGGGGTCAGAGTAAGGAAATGATGTGTGTATACTAACCTGTGTATATGCACATATCTATAAATATTTCTGTGTGTAGCCATTTGTATCTGTATTAAGATAAACATGAGACCATCCTGATGACTCAAATCCATTACCACACAGATCTTTCTAGCCTTCTTCTTTGTTAATCTGTAACCTCCCACTCTAACAGTGAGAAGCCTGGCTCTCACAAGCCACCATCCATTTACCTAATTGTTCAATATTAGTGTACATGTGTAGTAGTTTCAGAATTATTAACATATACCCCATGAGCAACAACTGTATCATCAGAGCACAGTGTTTATATGCTCTACATTATATACAGTTTCTTTTGCCTTTGATCTATAGATGCCACTCATTTCCAATATCACTTAGGTCAGCACCTTTCCCCTCCCACTCCTTCAGTGAGGTTGTTTCATACATTTGTAATACAGTTAGATTCTTACTTCACACTCTGGATTCCCCAACCTCCTACTTGATTTTTTAAATTTGCATACATTAAGGTTCACTCTTTATGCTGTAAAGTTATGGGTTTTGATAAATGCATAGTATCATGTATCCATTACATATATAATCCATACAGTATCATATAGAGCAGTTTCACCACCCTAAAACATCCTCTATATTGTATCTATTCAACCCTTTCCAAACCTCTCACAACCACTGATCTAGTTACAGATTTTATAGTTTTTCCTTTTTCAGAATGTCACAGAAATAGAAGCACACATTATGTAGCTTTCTTAGACTGGCTTCTTTCAGATAGCAATATACACCATACTTTCTTTTTACCTTTCATTCAATATCTAACTAACTTAGAGTAGAAACAAGTTCTTACAGAAAGATTGCAAGAAATCTTAATTAGGCTATGGATATTTTTTTCATATTTTGAAGCTTTTGATACCAATTGCTATTGTACAGAAAAGCCCTCTGCCCTCTTGGAAGCACTGGGTTTCATATTTTAAAATCTTTGCCATTTTCATAATAAAGAATGATAGCTTATAGATTTTAAAATTTAAATTTATATGACAATTAGTGATTGAATCTTTAAAATATTTTTACTAGCCTTTTCTTCTTTGTAAATTTCCTACTTATATCATTTGCCTATTATTTCCATAAGGAGTGTTTAACTTTTTTTTTCTTGAGCTATAGAAGTTTTTATGCATGAGATATCAACCATTGTTATAGATAAATAAAATTGTCTGGTTGCAAAAGAGTCCATCATATGAGTACATCAAAATTTATGTAGTTATTCCCTGGTTATTGAAAATTGGTTGTTTCCAATTTATTTTCTCCTTAATCTTTCTCTTCTCCCCTTTTTTTCTTAATTCTTTTCTTCCTTCTTTTCTTTCATTCTTCCTTCCTACTATTATAAAAAGCAGCATAAACATCTTTGCACACGTGTCTAAATTTCTAATTATTTCCTTAAGAAATATTCCTGGAAGTGAAATTACTGGATCTAAGAGTATGACTATTTTAAAACTCTTGATGCATAGAGTTGAGTTATTTTTTCAGAGAGAACAGGGGCAGTGAAGGAGACAAAGGCAGGCCAGAGGTGAGCAGCTGAAACCCAAGGGAGCTGTCCCCCGCAGCAGCAGCAGCAGTGGGCTGAGGGGCGATGGGACAGGGTGTCAACACTGTCTACTATAGTACTATTAAGCTGGTTTTAAAGTTGAGTAACCTGGAAATTAGAAAGGTTACCTGCCTGAGGTAGTATTGCTAGCATGCGGCAGACTGGGGATCCATTTAGTGTGACTGCAATCCTATGCTCATTACTACTCCTAAAACGTGTTAATATTGTAGGCACACCCAGAAGATTATGGAATTAATCATGGAAATGTGGAGCTAGGAAATACATGAGAGATTCTTGAGTCTGTTCCCTGGAGTAAGGATTAGGAGTCAGGAATGTTACATAAACTTGCAAGCCTGAGACACAGAGCTGGTTGGGTTCAGACAGGACCTAGAAACACCACCGCAGACTTCCACACACAGCACCCTTTCCACAACAACGCACAGCTCTTTCGGTAAATACACTTACCTCATTTTAAAAATTAAAAGATGCATATTTATTTTTATTGCAAATGTAATATACATTAGATTTGAAAGTCAAAATTACAGAATGACTTCATTTCTTCTAAATAGTATCATGAGCCCTGTGCCTGGTGGAATCTTAAGGATGATTACATATCTGATTATTTCTCTGCTTGCTGCCTAACACTTTCTCCTATGAAGTCATTTCCTAAATAAAAGTGTTACAGCTGAAATTAAATTAGCAATAAAAAAATAAATGAACTGCTTGTTATAGTTCCTAGGAATGACTTTGGATGAACTAAAGTGTTTTTCAATTAGCAAACTAACAATTGTCTGCATATTCATGTTCGCCATTTCTTCAAGGTGCTATTAATAGACTCCTGTAGTTTAAAAATAGTAGAAAACTAATATAAGGTGTTTTTTCTAGCACAAAAGGCAATCTATAAAGACCCATTATAAGATTGTAACTGCAATCTTTTAAAATGAGAAAAAAAGGTCATTATGCCATTTTTGTCACTATGTGATGAACTAATTCAATGACGCACAGTAAATATTCTCATTTGAAATAACAGTAAAACCACTGCTTGTGTTTAGTGGGGGAAACAAATCTTTTAATTAATGTATTTATTTATTTTAATTTTTTTTCTTTATTGATTTTTAGAGAGAGAGGAAGGGAGAGGGAGAGAGAGAGATAGAAACATCGATGAGAGAGAACATCGAATGGCCGCCTCCTGCATGCCCCCCACTTGGGATCGGGCCCACAACCTGGGCACGTGCCCTGACTAGGAATCAAACTGGCGACCTCTTGGTGCATGGGTCGACGCTCAATCACTAAGCCATACCAGCTGGGCAAATCAAATCTTTTAAAATTTTTGACTCGTGAGTTAATGTCATATGTGGGGATTCTGATTTAATAAGAGCGGTCACACATATGATAATGATATGATTCTTCATAAGGAAGAGTCTATATCCACATACATTGACCATTTTCTTTATTATTTTTGCAGTTGCTTTAAAAATTCTCTCATTATTTATGTTCATTTTACAAATATGTATTTATATTCAGCCACATGAATTGCTCTGAAGCTTTGTTCTTGTCCAAATCTGAAAATATGGTCCTTCTTTTCCCTATTCATTGCCTTACAGATCGGGATGTAACATCCTTTATTCCCATCTTCTTAGAGTGATGTAATTTTGTCTAGTGGACTCTTTCTTGTCCCTTTAAAGTCTTGAGTATTTCTGTTCCTGGCCAACATTGCTCAGTGGTTAGAGCATCAGCCCACACACAGAAGGGTCACTGGTTCGATTTCCAGTCAAGGGCACGTGCCTGGGTTGCAGGTTTGATCCCCAGCCCCAGTCAGGGCACATGTGGAAGGCAGCCAATCGATGTGTTTCTCTCTCCCCGCCCCCACCTTCTCCCTCTCTCCCTCCCTCCTCCCTCCCTTCCACTCTCTCTAAAAATCAATGGAAAAAAATATCCTCAGGTGAGTATTAAAAATAAAAAAATAAAGTCTTGAGTATTTCTGTCATTGTAAATGTAAATTTCCAAGAAGGTCCTTCTTCCTGCCTGGGTGTGGAGGGTACAAAAGGAGGAGACCAAAGAGAGGAAGGTGCAGAGCAAGTATTGAAACAATCAACTTTCCCAAAATAATCAATGTAATAAAAATATGTATTCAAAGAAGTACAATGTGTTACATTCATACCACCATTCATACATATTTGGATAGCAGCAGCTATTTTGTTTCAAGATCTGGGGAAATGTTTTCCTAATGGAAACATATGTAGTCATATGGTTAAAAGAGAGCCTCTCACTTCATCCTTTCCTCTTCAGGTATATTTACCCCTGAATAATTGTGGGTAAACAGGACTCACTATCTTTGAAAAGGCTGATACGAAAAGAAAGTGTCTTTTGAAAAGTACCCTTAGTAAACATTCGTATTATAAAGTACAATTCAACTCTAAAAATGTCAATACTTTATCTCTCACTTTAAGAAGTATCTCCAAGTAGCACTGTTGCTACCTTCTATCTACATTCAAGATTGGGTGCTTTTGTACTAAGTTCTTTCCTGTACTATAGTGTTCTCAAACATTGTAGGTAATGGCCCACTTAGCAAATGCTACCTTCCCAGTGCACTCGAACAACTCTCCAATGCCAAATGGGTGTCTAACAATTCTGTTCAAATCTGACGCTATGTAGATGCCACAGGTTAACGGCTTAGCCCCAAAAGACTGCCCCCACTTCAGACACCAGCCACAAGTCCAGGGGGCCATATGCACTTCTGATGGACCAGCTTGACTACAAATTTGGGGTTCCTCTTTCAGATTCGATAATTTGCTAGAATGACTCATATAACTCAGAAAGCACTATATTTTAATTACTATTTTATTATAAAGGGTACAACTCAGGATCAGCCAAATGGGAGAGACACATAAGTGAGGTCTGGAATGCGGGAGGCCTGGGAGTGTGTGCCCCTATCCCAGCACATTGACGTATTCACCAACCAGGAAGCGCTCTGAACCTCCTCAGAGCTTTAGAGGCATGATTGATTAAATCACTGGCCATCTGATTGGACTCAAGCATCCCACATCATTAGCAGTCATTCCCCATTCCCATCCCCCCAGCCACCAGTAATCTACTTCCCGTCTCTATGGATTTGCCGATACTGCACACTTCATATAAATGTCATCACATAATATATGGTCATTTTTGACTGGCTTCTTTCACCTAGCATAGTATTTTCAAGGTTCATCTGTGTTGTAGCATTTACCAGTACTCTATTCCTTTTTATTGCCAAACAATATTCCGTTATATAGATATACCGCATTTTGTTCATCCATTTATCAGTTGGTGGACACTGGAATGTTTCCACTTTTTAGCTATTATGAATAATGCTGCTATGAGTATTCATGTACAAGTTTTCAATGTAAATATGTTTTTATTGCTCTTGGATATATGAGTAGGAGTAGAGTTGTTTTGTCATATGGTCACTCTATTTTTAACCTTTTAAAGAGTGGCCAGACTGCTTCCCAAAGCAGCACCGTTTTACATTCTTACCAGTAGTGTATGAAGAGTACTAGATCTTATATCTTCCCCCATAACGAAAATAAAATTTTCCTGGATGGTGTAGCTCAGTGGATTGAGCATCATCCCATGCACTGAGAGGTCCCGGTTCGACTCCTGGTCAGGGCACATGCCCAGGTTTCAGGATCAATCCCCAGTAGGGGGTGTGCAGGAGGCAGCCGATTGATGTTTCTCTCTCACACTGATGTTTCTATCTCTCCCTTCCTCTCTCTAAAAAAAAAAAGAATCAATAAAAACATATTTAAAAAAAAAGAAAAAAGAATTTCCCCTAGGTCCAATTTTTTAAAAACCTGGAAAAAAATTTATTTGGCCTGGCCTGAGTCAGGGGCTGACCTATTTTCTCATCTCTGTTATTAGAGAAAGAGTCACACAAGAAGACGGCTATCCAGAGCACGGCTACGGGAAAGCACATAGTACTGCCCGGGGCAGACACGACTCCTGTCACAGGAACCTAGAGTTTGAGGCTAGTGCTACCTCCTAAGTGTAACTGTGAATGAGTGGGAGAATTGGGTTGATTGGGAGGGTGCTACTGGCATTAACGTAGTGTCTGGGGCCTGGAGGTGTAAATGTCTTGAACTGTCCAGTCCCATTCCATAAAGATGTGTCCTACACAAAAGGCCAATATTGTTCCAGCTGATAAACCCAGTTCTTTAATAATAAACTCCCCCAGTTTTTAGTTGGGGACATAAAGTTTTTCCCCAGCTGCCTTTACAGCGAGGTGTAGCCGTGTGATCCAGTTCTGGTCAATGGAATGTGAGTGGAAGTGTTGGACAGTATGTAACTTCTAAGAAGTGTCCTTGGAGAGAGTTTGTGCTCTTCTCTTTGTCACTCTTCCTTCCTGCTAGCTGGAATGCAGATACTGATGGCTGGTGTGGGAACAGCCATCTAGACCATAAAAGGTCAATCCCACTTTGAGAACTCGTGGAACAACAAAATGGGAGGAATATGATGATTGCAGAGTGTTAGACCAGCTCTGGGCTGCCCATGGTTATGTGTGTAAAAATAAACTTCTATCTTAATAAGACTGTAATTTCAGTCTTCTGTCACTCTTAGCTGAACCGAGTCCTAATACAACCGTGTACTATGTGCCAGCACCTTCTCTAAGTACCATCTGTGGAAACACTTTACATGCATTAACTCAGTGATTGCCCACATCAAACCAACGAGATGAGCACTTCTACCACCCATGCCCATTTTGGGATGGGAAAACTGAGGCTCAGAATAACTAAATGCCTTCCTCAAGTTCATACCGATTTTACACGGAAGACGCTATGTCCACAGAGCCCATGTCTAAAACTATCTTGCTGAGACACCAACAAATTAATGAAACCCAGAACAAACTGATAATGATAGAAACTAAACTAACAGTAATACACAATAAGTGAAAAAGAATTGTAATCAGAACCTCAGACACCTCAATATAATAGTGATGACACATGATAAGAAATTGGCCTTTGGCCCTGGTCAGTTTGACTCAGCAGTTAGAGCGTTGGCCTGTGGACCAAACATGTGCAGGTCTGATTCTGGTCAAGGGCACGATACCTGGCCCTGGTTGGGGTCGTGCAGGAGGCAACCAACCGATGCGTTTTTCTCACATCAATGTTTCTCTCTCTCTCCCTCTCTCCTTCCCTTCCTCCCTCCCACTCTATCTGAAAAAACAAAAATCAATGGAAAAATATCCTCAGGTGAGGATTAAAAAGAAAAAAAGAGAAAGAAATTGGCCTTTTGAAATTGGGAGAAATCCAACTCTCTGCATATGTATACTTGCCAAGCGTTCTTGTGGCTGCCAGACTTTTTAGTAGAGTGCT
The DNA here is from genome assembly GCA_030848825.1 of Tadarida brasiliensis. Classification (NCBI taxonomy): domain Eukaryota; kingdom Metazoa; phylum Chordata; class Mammalia; order Chiroptera; family Molossidae; genus Tadarida; species Tadarida brasiliensis. The sequence continues at coordinate 54,114,338 of CM061257.1, read as the reverse complement.
AAATTAGAATCCTTAGCACTCTTTAGATGTGTGACAATTGCAGTTTATAAATATTAAATTTTAATAACACATTTAGGAGATGACTAAGTGTCCCCTAGCTGCATGCAAAACTGAACATCTGTGGAATTACACATCCTTCATATGTAATGAAGGAAGTCTGCATTTGTTCAGTTCAGGAGGACCTGCAGGGCATACCTTGAGAATCATCTTATAAAATGCTGTATGTGAAATTAAGCTTCTGGTTTTAAATCCATAGCCCTCTGTTTCTTGTTCCTTTCTATCTCACATTGTCTCATATGTTTCTGTATGTCTCATGTTGGTTTGAAATGTAGGACATTGAATGTTGTGAGATGATTAAATTCATTTAACCCTTGTAACACCCACTCCTTGCAACTTGCATGGCATTGGGGACAAATGATGATGAAGAATGACCCTTACCCTCTGGAAACACACTGCCAGTCCACTCGGGGAGGCACGACCAAGGCAAGTGCAACCCAAGGTGAGGTGTACCTTAATAAGGTATGTTCTAAAGGAAGAGAAAGAAAGTGATTATTTGTGACTCTGAATGGTAGAGAAGGCTTGAACAATCACTGGGATTCTGCCAAATGGAGAAAAGAGAAACTAGGCTGAGAAAAAGAGGAACAAAAGCACAAAGCTATTGCAAAAAATGGAAGAGGTTTAGGGACTGACAAGTAGCCCAGGGCATTTATTTATTTAAAATTATATTCATGACCCTGGCTGGTTTGGCTCAGTGGCAGAGTGTCGGCCCACGGACCAATGAGTCAAGGGTTCGATTTTGGCCAGGGGCATGTGCCTCGGTTGCAGTTCAGTCCCCGGCCCTGATCCAGTTCATGCAGGAGGCAACCAGTCGATGTGTCCCTCTCACGTCGATGTTTCTCTGTCTTTCCCTTTCTCTCCCTCTCTCTGCCTCCCACTCTATCTGAAGATAAATGGAAAAAATATCCTTGGGTAAGGATAAAAAAATAAAAATAAAATTATATTCACAGACTACTATACTAATGTACATTGTGAAAACAAACATAAATAGAAATTATAGGGTAAAATTTGCCATTCTAAAGGTACTGCTAATCATGAACATGGAAAAATTGAGAAGGAAAAAATCAGTGAGAATGGAAAACTTTTTTGATTTTGTTTTCTAACTTTATAATGTCTAACAATATGGAACTGAGCAATTTATTGATGCTTGTCTGGGTGCTTTATTTTTTTCCAGGAAAGACAGATTAGAAAAGGTTGTGAGAGCAAAAACAAAACAAAACATGATACTCGCCCTGGCTGGCGTGGCTCAGCTGGTTGGGCGTCATCCAGTGTACCGAGGGGTTGCCAGTTTGATTCCTGGTGGGGCACATGCCCAGGTTGCAGGCTTGATCTTCAGTAGGGGGCATATAAAAGGCAACCAACTGATGTTTCCACTCTCACTTTGATGTTTCTCTTTCTCTCTCCCTCTCCCTTCCTCTTTCTCTAAAAATCAATAAAGAAAAATCTTAAAAAAAAAAAAAGCATGATATTCTACTTGGGAATGTATATGAACCATCCCTCTATAAACACAAAAATTATAATCGCAACAGACTTTACTTGTATATTGCACACACACACACACACACACACACACAAAGATATTGCTAATCATGATGGTTTTTACATTATTATCAGCTAATACCTCAAGCCCCAATATACACTTAAGGAGGAGCTCATCATTAAAGATGAAGAGTGTAAATCTCTATTTCAAGTATTCTTTTCCATAATTTTACATTTGGGGGCCAAATTCTTGTGAGGAGTGGTTAAATGGTTACTGTTACAAGTAATTGCTGATCTTATGATCAGATAATCCCAATTATCTGAGTGGCCAGATGTCCTTGTAAGAGACAGAAGAGGAGAGGCATACAAAGGGAGAGAAGGCTCTGTGGAGACGAGCCGGGATGGGAGCAATGTGGTCACAGCCAAGGAAGCCAAGGAATGCAGATAGTTATCAGGAGCTGGAAGAAGAAAAGAAGGATTCTCGCCTAGAGTCTCCAGAGGTAGTGTGATCCCGCCAACACCTTGATTTCCAACGTCTAGCCTCCTGAACTGTGAGAGGATAAACTTCTGTTCTTGTAAGCAACCCAGGTTGAGGTAATGCATCACAGCAGCCCGAGGACACTAATACACTGTTATTCCGAGCCCTCTCCACAACTAACACTTTCCTGGTGGTGAACAGACACAGTCCTGGCCCTCATGGAGTCTGTGTTCTGGTTGAAGGGGTGGTTACACAAAAATAAACAAACACAGAAGTTAAAGTTAACAGTGGAGTTAACGTGCTGTGAAAGTTAAGCTCCAGAATTGTGTATCCTATTGCCCACTTGCCATTTCTACTTAAATGTATAATGGGCATCTCACACTTAACTTCCCCAAACAGAAGTGCCCGGAGGTGGGAGGGCCCCTGGGCAGAGGCGGCAATGCAGGGATGATGAGGGTGAGCTCAGGCAGTGAATGAACGGGGAGGTTCAAAGCTAGGTCCTTTTTGTTTGTTTTGTTTTAGGCAAATAAAACAGCTCTTGAGGGTGAAGAGAAAAAGGTGGTGAAGATTCAAGGGAGAGAGGTAACAGGAGTAAAGCCAGAGGAGGCAGAACTGACCTGGGCCAAGGTGAGAAAGCAGCACAGGGATCAGGGTCTTCGAAGGGAAACTGTAGAAGAGTAGGGGCTAAATGATGCTGACCCCAGCCGAAAACTGGGTTTGAATCCTGGTTCTGCCACTTCGGGTTATAAAATAGCAGGAAATTACATAATTAGGATCTTGATTTCCTCAACTATAAAGTAAACATAATAAACAAATAGGAAGTTGTTAGGAGAATTAAATATATTAATGTGTGTACAGTACTTGGCTCAATGTCTGGCACAGAGTATGCAATGTGTCATTATTTCTATTAAGATTATTAAAAGTAGCATCAGGTCTAGAATCAGAATGTGAACACTGGAAGGAACTTCGGAATCCTCTAGTCTAATTCCTTCATTGAACAAATGAAGAAACTGAGGCCCAGAGAGTTTGTAAACTGTTCACGTTTGAAGAGCTAGTTAGGGGCAGAGCCAAAAGTAGAATGTTTGAAACTTGTGCGTTTTCTGGTGGGCTTCACGTAGGGTCAGGCATCGTGATAATACAGGTGGTAACTGGATCTGGGAAAACAGACAATGTTACTCACGTAGAATCCAGAAAATGAGCAAAGAATGTGGAAAGAAGAGTTAGCAAGGGAGACTCCGAGTTGGGTCTGGGAGGTAGAAGAAGTAGAAAGGACGGATGGTTGTAGCAGCCAAGACAGACTTCAAGGGGAGAAAATGGTCATCTGGATCAAATACTCCAGAGTTAAGGAGAGATTATGACTCTGGTGCAAAATGCTAGATTTAAGTCAACTTAATTCGAGCCTGAGTTCCACAAGACACTAAAACTGGGTTTTCCTATTTGTAAAATCAGGATATACATGGAAAATCTGCTGACTCGTTTAACAAATTTAAATCTATATCTTGTAAAGTTGGCAATGGAGGGAGACTTTCTACTTGGGAAGGACCTTAATCCAGACCCTGAAATTGACCTTGGGTGTCTCTCACACCAGTGTCTGCTGCAGCCACAATCAGCAGACTGATCGTAGGGGGACAAAACATGGATTTTACAGTTCTTCTCATTACCATAGTACAACTGAGACAAGTTATATTATTTAAGCAAGATACTACTAAAGGTTGGAGCCCTAATGAGACTCTTTTCTTTTCTTTCTACATTCCCTTCATAGGTAAAGTCATCTAATCCCATAGCTTTAAAATACCATCTCAATGCTCAAAACCCTCAAATGTATATCTCCAGCCCTGACTTCACCCCTGAACAATTGCCTACTCTAGATCATTACTTAGCTGTCTAGTGGTCATCCTCAAATTAACCTTTCCAAGAGCGAACACGACTTCCTGACCACAAACCAGGTCTTACCTTCATATCCCCCATCTTGGTAAATCTATACCCAACCCACAAGCACATTCTCTAGGTTCTATCTCCAGGATATTTTCCAAATCTCAGTCCTTCTCTACACCTGATACCTTGTTATTCCAAGCTGCCATCTCCTCTCACCTGGCCCTCTGTAGTAGTCTCCCAACTGGATTTTCTGCTTCTACTTTATTTATTTATTTTTTTAATTTTTTTTCTTTATTGATTTTTAGAGAGAGAGGGAGAGAGAGATAGAAACATCAATGAGAGAGAATATTGATTGGCCACCTCCTGCACGCCTCCCACTGGGGATCAGGCCCACAACCTGGGCATGTGCCCTGACTGGGAATCGAACCGGTGACCTCTTGGTGCATGGGTCAACGCGCAACCACTGAGCCACACCAGCTGGGCATCTGCTTCTACTTTAGAGCATCCCCTTAATCTGTTCACACAACAGCCATAGATATCACGGTACTCTCTTGATTGTAAACCTCCAATGGCTTCTGATCACACTTAGACTAAAATTCAAGCTCCATTAGACCTTATAAGATCCACACCTTTCTCAGTGGTTTGCCTTCTCACACCAGCTTCCCTCTCTCACTAGGCTCCAGTTTAGCCCTGGTATTCTTTCTGTTCTTCAAACACGTCATGCTCATTGCTGATGTAACATTACCTAGTCTCTCTATCTGGAATGGCTTTCCCCATCCTGCTGCCCTCTTCTCCATCTCCACATGGCTGTCTCTTCCTTACCACCGAGGTCTCTGCTTATTGCTGTCTTCTCAGAGAGGCCTTTGCTGTCCATGCTTGCTAGAGTAGCTCTCTAGTCAGTCTCTACCAAATCCATTGACTTTTGTGTGTGATCACTTATCTAGTAATATTTTCTTGTTTGCTTTTATGTTTATTATCTGTTTCTTCCCCCACTGGAATGTAAGTTTCCTGAAAGCAAAATATTTTGTCTGTTTGGTTTAACCACTTTGTATTCAGCCCCAGAAAACTGAATACACATGGTAGGCACTTAATAAATACTGACAGGGAGGGAAGGAAGGAAGGAAGGAAGGAAGGAAGGAAGGAAGGAAGGAAGGAAGGAAGGAAGGAAGGGAGGGAGGAAGGGAGGGAGGAAGGGAGGAAGGGAAGGAAGGGGCTTAGAACAGGACAAGGGAATTATAGGCAGAGAGCCGTCTATCATTAGATTATCTGGTTTAAAAATCAGAACCCTTAACTTTACTGGAAAATGACTTCCCCTTGTTACTTCAGAGTGCCCTGGGGAGTGTCCAGACTTGAGAGGAGAGGAGGGGGGGGGGGAGGAAAGGAGAGAGAGAAAGAAAGGAGAAGTAAGAGGAATAGGGGGAGATAAAGAGAGAGAGAAAGAAAGACGAAGGGTGGGCAAGTGCCCAGGTTTTCCCTCCTGCCTTTCTATAGTCCACCTTAGCACCAGTTTCACCTGGGGATCTGCCCACCTACCTGGATGATTGACACTGGGCAGGTCCACCTTCTTGGATGGAGATGTCACTCTACATTCACGGTAGAAGTTTGAACTGAAGTCAAAGAATAAGAACATCAAAATACATCTTACAAGAAATACAAACATATTAATAGCAAGGACAGCTACTTTCTGCAAGGCAATGGTGTCTGTTCTACACATTTCTCATACCTGATCTGAGGATCAGATAAAGGAGAGTGATCTGGAATTTGACACACGTGTATAAGTCATTATATCACACTGTTTGCTGAATGTATCTGTTGATGAGGAGAAGAGCAAGTATAATACTACTGGTTAAATGCCACCTGTTACTCATGTCAAAATACTAAGGATTTACACAGATGACTCTTGGTGTCCTCTCCATCCTAGATGACTTCAATATCCCTGTGTGAGAGTCACTCAGCACCCCTCTCACAGTTTCATGATGTTATCACCTCCAATGCCTCTCACTTCCACTATGCTTCATCCACGTGGTCACTTTCTGAATCTTGTCTGCATCTCTAAACTATTCGACTTTGAGAACCGTAAGCCCCAAGACTTAAGAATATTTGATGTTCTGCTTATAATATTCTAACCTTATAGTTTTATTTCCCCTTACTCCCATTTACCTGCTTTTCAACCCCCGAGAGACTTCCTCAAACCTTGTCTCTGATCTCTTAGCCCAGAATTAATGCAATAGCCATTTCTCTTCTTTCCATTCTCAATGGGGAAAATGGCTCTGTCCTGCCCCAGAGAATCGCTCAACCTGAACTCTGGACTTCAGCCCCACCCCCAAGCCCTGTTTCATTAATTATTTACTCTCTTCTCTAGGTCTCCAACTTATCTTTTCCTGGCTTTCTTCCCTCAGCACATAGACATGATCATATCTCTTCTAACAACTATCAAAAAAATAAATAAATATTAGATTACATGATCTGATTATCTAGAATCATCTTTTCTCTTTTCTTTTGTGGTCAAGTCTTTCTCACCCTACTCTAATCCCACTTACTCCTCACCCCTCTGTAGCCTGACTTCTGTCCTCACCACTCTTCTGAAACTGTTCAGTGACCTAACAGGCTATGGTCACATTTCACTTCTTATCTAACTTGGCATCCTCTCTAGAAAGCTGTTTCTCCTTCTGCCTCTGTACTTCTGTGATACCCTGCTCAGTGGGCTTCCTCTTCCCCTCCAGCTGCTCCTAAGTCTCCCTAACAGGTTTCTTTTCCTCTTTCTCTTTGGTAAATATGGATTTCCCCTACACCCCTTCCCTTCCCACTGCCTGTATATCTCTTTCTAAGCAATTTTATCATTGCCTGTGGCTTAAATAACCATTTATATATGCTAATGTCATACATTCTTGGAGCCTCAAACCTATATTGCCTTCTAGACATTACTGTTTTATTTTTAAAAGTCTTTATTGATTTTTAGAGAGAGAGGAGGGGAGAGGGAGAGAGAGAGGGAAACATCGATGGGCTGCCTCCAGCAACCAGGGCATATGTCCCAACCACACTCCAACAGGTGACCTCTTGGTACATGGGATGACACCCAACCAACTGAGCCACAGGGGCCGGGCAGACATTTCTGTTTTTATGGCTTATAGGTGCCTCAAATTTAATACGCCCCAAACTGAATTTATCATCTTTCTCATTTCTAAAACTGACTCTTTGGTTTATATTTTCTATACACGTAGATGGTAACAGTCAGCCATCCAGCAGCTCAGGCCAGACACATGAGAAAAACCAAGCTTGCTCCTCACCGCGAGGCTCCTCTGGCTGCAAATCCCACGGACTTCGCCCACTAAGTATCTCTTCAATCCACCTGTTCGTCTCCCATTCTGCTGAACTCAGCCCTTTGCAGCCCTTTTCTGAATCTTCACAGTAATTTCTGACTGTTCTCCCTGCTGGCAGCTTCATCTCCCTCTTCCAGCCTAAAGATTTGATCCTTTTTTGTTTTTTGTTTTTTTGTCATTGTTATTCATTTATATCTTTTATTTTCTTTAGTGTTTTTTCAAGCTAAAAAAGTAATATGCTCTCATTACAAAACAGCCAAATAGCTTATAAGACTATTTTTTAAAAAGGTTAAAGTCACTCCTCATCCATTCCTCAAATCTTACTCCCACATACACACATACTTTTCTTCCTAAAAATAGGATCTTAGTAAACATGCTGTATAAACATGCTTTATTTCTTCTACTTTAAGAGGCTTTTTTTTTTTTTTTTTTTTTTTTTTGCCCGGCTGGTGTGGCTCAGTGGTTGAGCATCGATCCATGCACCAAGAGGTCGCCGGTTCAATTCCTGGTCAGGGCACATGCCCAGGTTGTGGGCCCGATCCCCAGTGGGGGACATGCAGGAGGCGGCCAATCAATGTTCTCTCTCATGATGTTTCTCTCTCTCTCTCCCTCTCACTTCCTCTCTCTCTAAAATCAATAAAGAAAAAAAAAATTTTTTTTTAAAGAGGCTTTTTTTTTTTTTTTTTTTACATTTTATCATTTCTGAAACCAATATGTACCATACAATGAATGGTGTCTTAGATTTGACTAAATACACTATTGTTCTGCAATGTGCTTTTTTACTCATTAATATGGGTCATGATTCCAAACCAGCACTTACTTCCAGGATGATTTTTCTAAAGTACAAATCTGGTCAGGTCACTACCCTCCCAAAAATTCTTCAAAGGCTCCCCTCCCCACACCCCCTTCATCTTCTGACTCCCTCCTACTTTGCAGTCTCCTTCCCGGCACATCCACAAACACCCTCTTCCTTAAAGCCACGTGGATCTATTGCAGTCAGTTCCCCAAACACACTATGCTGAGCCAGATCTTCGTGCTTCTGCACCAGTTTCCTCTGCCTCTTCCTCACCTCTTCTACCCAGAGTTGCCTTTTGTTGGAAAATTGTTCTGATCCCCAAGCTGAACCAGGATTCTTCCTTTATGCACTACCCCTCAACCTCTCCAGCATCTGGTGCACATCTTTGTTAAGTCACTTAACACACAGGTTTGGGCCATTTCTCTTGTCAATTGCACCCAATAAATAGTGAGTTCTTGAGTATGTTTTCTTCTTTATTCCCATTTCCAGCAGTGCCAGGATGACATGGACACTCCATAACTATTTTTGGAAATAGTGAACAGCACTTGAAGGGGGAGCATTTGCTCCCTAAAATAAGGTGGAAAGCATTCTAAATAACCATCCCCTTAACCAAGAGAGAAAAAGGAGGAGAGAAGGTCTGAAGGCTAAACCACTGGGGCACCCAGAAATCTAAAGCAATTGCAATTTTTCTTTGTTCCCCTCCTTTCTGCTCCTCCAGACCTACTAATTTCACCTCAACTAAAGATAATCTCATCTCAACAATCATGCTCCCTAATCCTAAGTGCTCCAAGTCCTCTTGCCACAAAACCCTATTTTTAAACCAGAAGTTTTGAAAATTACTAAAGGGGGGTTCTTTCCACTTGCCACTATAAATCATCTACCTGAATTTTCCATTTGAACCCCTTCCTGCCCTAGGTGTGGACACACCTCTCCGTCCCACCAAGACAAGATGAAACACCAGGAAATAAACACAAAAGGAAGCTGAAGTTTAATACAAAAACCTTTATTTTAACAACCCTCCTAGAAGCTCGAAGCTAATGTTCCACATCGGTGGAAACCATTATCCCCCTCTCAACCCAGTACTGGGCTTAGATCTAGAAAATGCCAAAAATAGACAAAAATGTTTCCCAGTTCTTCTTTCTGACCTAGATAACAAAGTCAAAGATTCCAATTCATTCACAGAGAAGTACCAGTTAAACTTAATTTCAGCTAATGTGGCCTACGTGGCCATCACTAAGACTGATTTATGCTAAAATAGGTTGACAGTGGTGGGGCCAACATACTTTCAATACCTTCCCTTGGCAGAAAGGACAGGGACTCATGACACAATCATAAATGGTAGACAAAAGAAGGAGAGTGGAAAGATGAGGGTTAGTATAGGCAAGAAGAGTGACAAATGACAGGGCAGGAGAAAACAAAGACTTTATACTTGGGAATACATAGAACTGACAGAGGATTTCAAGAAATAGACTTGCAGGTCACATCTGAGGCTGAGGGTAACAAGGACATAATGACTGAAAGGAATGGGAAGACAGCTAAAAAAATAATGGGGGAGGGCATGGGGCTAGATAGGTGAGTAGATAAAACAATGAAAGTATCTCTGGAATATAAACAGGACTGGTAAAGAAGCAGGACCTCTACTCAAGGATCTCAATAAAAGAAAGATCAGGACCAACATATGGACAAATACAATGAAGGGGGAATGCAGCTGTTAGGAAAAGTTTAATTCTACTGTCTTGAAGAGGCCAATGGAAAAGCTATCTCTAGTTACAAATGGACTCGAATTAGGAAGTTCACAGCCTCTGGATGGAGAATTACAATCTAGGGACATTCTAATGTTTGGAGCAGTGGGGTCAAACAGGCCAGTCTGTAACATGCTTAACATTTTGGATGTGTGGGGGAGACCTTACATTCAGGGGGGAAAGACAACTTTACTTAAGTCAACACAAAAGAGATGTACAAAAATCCCTTTGGTTCACAAATTTTAGAGTAAATAAAAGCAAAGTAACACCTGGCATCAAATACCTTAACTGTGAAGACATAATTCCTGGTCACTTAACTGCTGGGGCAATCAACCAGCAAACCGATTTCCCCTGCATCTTAACATGAAACAATCACAAAGGAAAAGGAAAGGCCGAAACCAACCTGTAACCTTCAGAGTGATTTTTCTTTTCAGTACAGACTTGGGTGTATTTGGACCCCTTGGAGTCGATACCTAGGCTGTATCTCCAGATCAAGAGAGGCTTGTTTGGGATGCAAGGTGAATTTCCCCTGACCTCAGGAATCTGAAATTACTACCCCACAGCACTGATAAAGAAAGGCACCTTTTAGAGAGACCGCAGAATGCTGGTTAATATGCACCTTTTCCCCACCCATCGCCTTCAGCCATTACTTATGCAGCTCTAGGAGAGAGCAGGAACGGATCTTCCATCGCTTTCGTTTCCTACGTGGCCTAGATCCAAAGGAGCGGCCGGTCGCTTACCTGCCTTCCATTTCCCCGGCCGCGAGTGGCTGCGCGGCTGCGCGTCTGCAGAGCGGTTCGCGGCCGGCTCCCGCTTCCTCGCGCCCTCACCCACGGGCGCTCCCCCTGGCTCGGACCAGCCTGACTCATCTGGGATGGGTGGCACAGGTGGGGGAGACCTCAGAGGGCGGAGGGGCAGGGACCGGAGGAGGCGGGTCGGGCCCTTCCCCCAGAGCCAGGCAGGAGGCGTTGCCAGGGCGCAGGTGAAACTGACTCCGACCTATCCCGGGAACTTTCGCTGCCGCGACTCACCGGGAGAGGCCCGTGTCGCGCAGGGGCGGCCTGGGAGGCGGCCTGAGAGACGCCCTCTCCCACCCGGGCTGCGTGCAGGGACTCAGCCGGGGGGCTTCTCCCCCAGGGACCTGCGGCCCTCTTGGCGCGTTCGGGGGCTGCAAGTCGCGCCAGCCTCCGCGGCTGATGGAGGCGGGTGGCGCCGCCCCGGGTGCAGGTGACACTCGGCAAGCCAAGGTTTCGGCTGGCGGGGCAGAGCGCAGGGAGGGAGAGACACAGACACCCCGGGGCCAGGGGACGACAAGGCAGCGATGGCCCGGGAGTTGAGTCAGGAGGCACTGCTGGACTTTCTGTGCCAGGCCGGGGGCCAAGTGACCAACGCCGCCTTGCTGAGCCACTTCAAGAGCTTTCTCAGAGACCCGGACGCGTCCCCCAGCCAGCACCAGCGCCGCCGCGAGCTCTTCAAGGGCTTTGTCAACTCGGTCGCCGCAGTGCGCCAGGACCCCGACGGCACCAAGTACGTAGTACTTAAGAAGAGGTACAGGGAACTTTTGGGGGAGGAGGGGCTGCAGCGACCTTGCGACCCGCCCTCGGCCGCCGCCCCTGCAGGGGGAGCTGCGCCCAGCTCCCCGCGAAACGCGCGCCCAGGGGGGACGCCGCAGCAGCAGTCCAGGCGGCGGCGGCAGCACGGGAAGGAGCCGGAGGAGGAGCCAGCAGGTGCCGCAGCCCCAGCCGCTGATCCAGGTTGCAATGGACTCCCCGCCAGCGGCGCCCGGGAGGCGGCCCGGGGAGGAGGCGGGCGAAGACGCGGCTCCGGCCACAGGGCGCCGGTGTCCGCGGCTGTGGCGGCAGCTGCCCAGGTCGGAGCAAAGTGCGCGGCGGCGGAGACCCAGGGCCGCTGCTGCTGGGAATGTCTCCAGAACGGCCTAGGGGGACTCCCGGGCGAGCCGCTGCCAGGCGCACTCCCCGACCCCGCCACCGCTGGGGAGGAGCCGGCGCGGGCCCCGGCTGCGCAAGATGACCGCGGGGCTCCTTGCCAGGAGCGGGAAGGCGCCCCCGCTGAGCCCGCGCAGCTGCCCGCAGCGCCCCTCTCGCCTCCTCCCACCGTCGAGGCTCCTGGGAGCGGAGCTTCCCCGCCTGCCCTCCTGTCCCGCCCTCCTCCTCCCGGAGACCCGCCTGAATTGTTGAGCCCGGGCGATCTGCATTATTCCACGCTTCAGCAGCAGCAGCAGCGCACTCGAGATTGGGTAGCCAGACATCCCCACGTACCCGAGGCCCGGGACCAGGGCCCCATCAGAGCCTGGTCAGTGCTGCCAGATAACTTCCCCTTGGATCTGGACTTCTGGGTCTCAGAACCTAAATCTGCGCCTTTAGACCCCTCTCTTTCCCTTCATTCTCTCTTTCCTGTTCCCGAATCCTGTCCCGAAAACCCTCCAGTGACAGTCTTTCGTAGCATTCGTTGTCAGCTGTCCCTTCAAGAACTGGATGACTTTGTGGACCAGGAAAGCCACAGCAGTGAAGAGAGCAGCAGTGGACCCAAAGAGTCCCCTGGGGGTTCTGAAGAGGGGCAGCACGGTGCCCTGGGAACCCCAGATTGGAGAAAACTCAGGAATTCAGCCGTTGGCCTTTCTCTGAAGGAGGGCAGCTCCAGCAAGAGCTCTCAAGGTCTCAGGAACAGAGGGCAAGGTCATACCTCTCAGCAGGTCCCAAATGGGGCTAATGGTCCTGTAGGCCACCCCCAGGAGCCTTTGCCGTGGCCAGCTCCCAAGTTAAGGAGATCCCTCAGATTGAGTTCTCGGGCAGGGAGAGCCAAATTGTCCTCCTCCGATGAGGAGTGTCTTGAGGAGGACTTGCTGAAAAGGATCCGGCGCCCACCACGGTCCAGGAAACCCTCCAAGGCAGGAGCAGTGTCCAACCCCAGGGTGGATGCTGCTTTGACACCAAAACCTACTGACATTAAGGCTGCTGTTGCTGAGAGGGGTCGGCTACACAGTTTGTGGGCCCCAGGTAGGCAGGAGCCTGCAGCCTTGGTCCTGCACAGACCTTCTGAGCACAAGTCCTCTCTGGTCCCCCTAGATGCCAGGGAGCATGAATGGATTGTGAAGCTTGCCACTGGTTCTTGGATTCATGTGTTGACTTTGTTTTGGGAGGATCCCCAGCTGGCTTTGCACAAGGACTTCTTAACTGGGTACACTGCTTTGCACTGGATAGCCAAACATGGTGACCTCAAGGCCCTTCAGGACTTCATCTCGAGTGCCCAGAAAGCAGGGATTGCTCTTGATGTAAATGTGAAGTCCAGTGGTGGGTACACCCCTCTGCACCTTGCAGCCATTCATGGCCACCAGGGGGTCATGAAGTTGCTAGTGCAAAGGTTGGCTTCTCGAGTGAATGTCCGGGACAGCAGTGGGAAGAAGCCATGGCAGTATCTGACCAGTAATACCTCTGGGGAAATATGGCAGCTCCTGGGAGCCCCTAGGGGCAAGCCTATTTTTCCTGTCTATCCCTTAGTCCGAAGCTGTTCCCCCACCAGGAAGTCCCAGAGCCGGGAAATATCTAGAAATATCACCCGAAAGACTTCCTTTGCTGCACTACTCAAAAGTCAGCACAACAAATGGAAACTGTCCAACCAATATGAGAAATTCCCCACTCCAAAGGAAAGAGAAGAGTACAGTGATTAAGGTGGGCCCCTCTCTCCTCACTGAACCCCCATCCTTGAGCTACTCAGTGAGAGAACTTAGGGGGGAAGAAAAATTGCTGAGGAATTGGTAAAGAGGGAGATCAAGTGAGATGGCCTGCCTAGTGTTGGCCTGCCTGGATTTTTTTGGCTGTACATTGTGGATATCAGGGATCATTCAAGCTTTCTGACAGCTCCTCCTTGGGCCATTGAAACCTCTACAAGGGGCAGAGCCAGGTGCTTAAAACCCAGCAGGTGTTCTTCCTCTTCCCTCGCCACCTTGGATCTGGGCACAGTAAGCCACATTGTTTTCTGAAGCAGCAATACCAGGCTTGGCTAGAGAGGGGACAGCTGCCTAACCAGAGGGAGGCACTTCCAGGAATTGATGAAGCTCCAACAAAATGCTCTCTGGCTGGTAGCTCTCTGGCTTCTATTCATTTGGAGAATAATTTGGCTGAGAGTGGAAAGCACCAGATTTGAAATTAGATGGCTCCTCTTTTCTTTTTTCATTTTTTTTATCTTTTTCTTCTTTCATTCTTTTTATTCTTCCCCTTTCTTCCTTTCCTTATTCTTTCCTCCCTCCCTCCTACCCTAACTCCCTCCCTCCTACCCTAACTCCCTCCCTCCCCCCATTCCTTTCCCATTCAAATCAGTGAAATAAACTTATTACCAAAGAATAGAATTTGATTTAAGAGATTCCTCATTTGTGTCCTGGTCTTTCTCTAGATGCAACCCGTGGAGGCTAATGCATGAAATGATTAGTGCCTCCTTTGGGTTTCTTCTCCATGATCAGAGAATCTGTTGGGTAAGATCCAGTTATGACTGATGTTCAGGTCCTGTTTTTTGTTTTTTTAAATCAACCTAAGGGAAACTTTCCTAATGTAAACACTGTTGGCTCATTTGCCTAGTGACTGAAACCAGCTTTCATGGAAACTCCCAATGTCACAAACAGCAGAATTAGCATTAGTAGTTTTCAGTAGGTTTGAATGGCCAGTGTTCACACTCATGAAAGGAGAGAAATGATTTCACTTTGGGGAAGCAATAAGGGTTAAGAGGTGGCTGCCTCCCCACCAGGAATTTTCTAAGTTGATAAATACAATTTCATTTGCACTAAACTTGTTGCCAATTAAGATTAAAGCCTGAAGTTCTGTATCTCTAACAGGAAGTGCTCCTCTTAATTGCTTGTGACAGGACAACATGAAGATTTCAGAGTGTAAATTCAAAGAGGGTTGAAAAATGAAATGTCCAAGTGGAAATCATTAATTTTTTATGGAAATGTTTTCATGTGCTGTGGCAATGATGCTATATTTTTAAAGTATTTTTGTATTTCTTCTGGTTATCCACCCCCCCATTAAAATATCAACAAATCTCTATAACTTATTATATTTATGCTGATTACTGTTAAATTTCTTTACAAAATTGTCTCAGTGAATGTCAAATATTTTTGGTTTGTAGTTTTACTTCATAATTTTGCTGAAATAAACATATCTCTGTTCTGTTAAAAACATTAAAAAATAGGAATAGTAAAGAAATATAAGGGTTGTTTTTTCAAAGAGATCTATTCAAGGGGTGAAACTATGGCAAATCATATCAAGAAAAAATAGGGACAGCCCTGACTGGCTGGCTCAGTTGGTTGGAGCATTGTCCTGTACACCAAAAGGTTGTAGGTTCAAGTCCTGGTCAGGGCACATACCAAGGTTGCAGTTTCGATCCCCAGTCAGGGTACGTACAAGAGGCAACCAATCAGTGTTTCTCACATTGATGTTTCTCTCTCTCTCTCTCTCTCTCAAATCAATAAAAACATATTCTCGGGTGAAGATTAAAAAAGAAAGAAAGAAAGAAAAAATAGGGACAACCCCAGACAGTGGAGCCATGTTAGGAGAGATGAAAATTAAAAAAAAAAAAAAAAAAAAAAAAAATCTATGCAATTCCTTTAGTAAATAGGCATTTTTCAAGGAAAAAAATTACAAAAATATCAACTTCTTTTAAAAGTCGTTGAATGTTTTTACTTTACCATATTTTTATCACTACTTCAATTTATTCAACAAATATGTTTTGCTTAGTGCTGTGGGATTTATATAGGTGAGTGGGACTGACCTCTTCCTTCTTGAAACTTAAAACCTAACAAGATTTGTTGTTGAGTGATTTATACCCTATCTTGCTCCCAGGGTGTCTTCTAAAGTTGTATTATATTAGATGTAAGGTTTTAAAATGAGGCAAAGAGAAAAAAGGTGGTACTAGGAATGAGCACAAAACAATCATAGTGCAAGAGGAAAAATTTAAAGTGTTGTAAGTACAAAATTAAGTGCTCCAGAGTATTTCAGAGGAGAGATTCCTTTGGGCTGGGAAATCGGAAAGGGCTTCACTGAGGCCAGGAATCTTTTAGTGAATGATGCTGGCTTTCCAAAGAAACCAGCTTTGTTGGTTCTGCCACATTCTTAACTTCTGCTTCAGTGTGTGATTTGCATAGCACTGGTGTTGGCTGATTGCTCAATGGTTAGAACACAGTCCCAGGTCTCAGGTTGATTCTCATGAGGATTCAGGCAGCTGGGGCCTTTGTCCACATGTCGTACTTATGACTCCGGTCAACTCTTTTACATGGTCAACGTGTGTTGGGAGGGGGCAGGGCAGAAGAGGGTGTTGAGCACAGATTTGAAACACAGATCTGGTCAAATCACTTTCTTGCTCGTGTTGTGAAGTTCAGGCTCAGGGAGCTGCCAGGCCCAGCACTTTTTTCCAGCCTCCTGCCAACCCTCCACGGAAGCCATACCAGTGCACTGGGGGTACTAACCACCTTCCCCTCTCAGTTTCTGTCTTGGTGATGAATTCCTTCAGCTTAGAACCCCTTTTATTGTTTTCCTGGTGGGCTTGCTGTTATTTTCCCAGGGACAGTTCAGATGTCACAGTCTCTATGAAGAGTCCAGGGTAAAGACCTACAAGCCAAAAGAGGCGGAGCTCCTTCATCAGAATTCTCCTAATACTGTGTGCACATCTCACAGTTTTTGCCACATATTATTTTTGTCGATTGTTTGAATGTTTTCCCTTAAGACTTTGAACATCTGAAGATTAGAGAATGTATTTTCAATTCATCTAAATGTACTAGGTATTTATGGAGCATCTGTTACGTGATAAAGACAAGGAGAGTGTGAGGGCAGGGTCACTGGAAAAGAATTCCAGAACAGTGAGGTAAGTGAATAGGCGTGTGCATCGAGACTATGAGAATACAAAGAAGGGGATATTTGTGGAGCGTTTTCTCTGTATCAGGATCTGTGGTTTTGCCAGAATACAACATTCAGTAAGATATACATGTTTTCTGCCCTCATGGCACTTTTCTGGACAGGGGAAGTCAAGAAGGTAAGATGGAAGTTAGATGAGCTTTGACGGGCCAAATGGAGAAAGGAAGAAAGAATATTCTGGAAGGAGGAAGAAGCAGGAGCAAAGCTGCAGGATGTGTTTGGGGAACACTTAGTCACTTGTGAGGGATGTACGGCCGCTGCAGCATGGCACAGTGAGGTGGTGTGGAAAGAGAGAAGATAGAAAAGTCATTGAAGGCCAGGTTGAAAAAAAAGACATGTTATATGATATGTCAATTTTGATATGCCATTTTCTAGGATGTCAGGGGTTGTCAAAGCTCCTCCAGAAAACCTTAGTGTTATTCCAAATATAGATGTTTTGCTAAAGTCTCAATGTGAAAACAAAAAGATACATCAAAGTATTATATAGGATGTACTTAAGTTTAAAGCTTCCCTTTCAGCCCTGGCCCGTGTGGCTCAGTTGGCTGAGCTTTGTCCCATGCACCACGGGGTTGCCGACTTGATTCCTGGTCAGGGCACATGCCCAGGTTTCGGGCTTGATTCCTGAGTGAAGGGGGAAGCTGATCAATGTTTCTCTCTCTCTCTCTCTCTCTCTCTCTCTCTCTCTCTCCCCCTAAAATCAATAAAAACATATTTCTAAAAGGTTTTCCTTAAAATTTTTTCTTTTCTTTGACGTTACTGCTTATTTCCTAGTAGATAGTAGTAGGCAATAAAATAATGTAACAAATAGCAATTTAATATTAAAGGCATACATAAGAAACTGCTGATAATCTTAGCTCAACCACTTGTTTTTTTTACAGTTGTAAAGTAGTGAATTTTATCCTCACCTGAGGACATTTTTTTCATTTTTTGTTCAGATAGAGTGGGAGGGAGAGAGAGGAAGAGAGAGAGAGAGAGAAACATCGATGTGAAAGGGACACATCGAGTGGCTGTCACCCGCACGACCAACCAGGGCCGGGGACAAACTGCAACCGAGGTACATGCCCCTAGCGGGAACCAAACCCGGGTCTCTCCGGACCGCAGGCCGATGCTCTAACCGCTGAGCCAAACCGGCCAGGGCAAAGTAGTGAATTTTAACGTTGTAAATATATATGGTATAGACCATAATCTCTGCTAGTAAAATTGCTTTTGGTTCAACATTTCAGGATATTACACATGACATGCCATGACTTCCAGATGATTTGATTCCTCTATAAATTTTTCTAAATAGCAACTTTATTGAGATATTTATATACCATACAATTAACCTGTTTAAAGTGTACAGTTCAGTGGTTTTTAGTATATTCACAGAGTTGTGCAATCATCACCACAATAAATTCCTGTCTAGTCTGAGAACCACTGACCCAGGCAGTAGGGAGCCATTGACAGTGACATAAGTATGATGAGGTGAAATGAAGATTTCTCTTTCTACACTAATGAAGACAAGTTAGAAGTAGAAGTCAGTTGTGTTTTTGTTTTGTTTTAATCCTCACTCAAGGATATTTTTCGATTGATTTTTCATTAGAGTGGGAAGGAGGAAGTGAGAGAGAGAAACATCAATGTGAGAGAGACACATGGATTGGTTGCCCCTCTAATGACCCCAACCAGGGCAGGGATTGAACCAGCAACCGAGGTACTTGCCCTTGACTGGGAATTGAACCTGAGATTCTTCGTCCAAGGGCAGATGCTCCAACCACTGAGCCAAATCGGCCAGGGCTAGTTAAGTGTTTATAGTGTCTTAGTTTCATATTGGAAATATGGACATTATTAATCAACATTAGGAATGTTGATTCAATCAGCCGAATACAGTGAATAAGATTGGATGTATACAATGTGGAAAGAAAATTGTAGTTGCAGTGGCTGCTTTGGTTGATAAGAATTAGAAAGAATATGGTAAGATCCAAAAAGAGCTCTCTATTTCCCCTCATTTCACAAATGCCCTGGTTTAGTGACGAAATAATTTCATTGTTGTGATGACAGTCTAGGTTCATGGTGGCACTGATCTAAGAGTGTAAACGCGATCGCAGGCTGTTTAGCACAGCAGTACTGTTGTGTGTGCTTATGTGTGCCGATATCAAACAAATGATTGAAGAGGTGTCATGAAAGGGTAGAATGGTGCAGTACTTAAGCTCACGACAATGAAGGGAGGCTGCTTGCTTTCCTGTCCTAGCTTGGAGAAGATCTTCAACTTCTCAGTTTTCTTATTTTTAAGATGGATTTTTTGAGAGGATCAAATGAATTAATATAGTGTCCTTAGAAAATGCCCAGCACATTGTAAATCCTCAATAAATGTTAGCTATTAATTATTTTTAAAACAACATTCAAAATATACAGACCACTTTATAGTTTCATCTATGGTGAAGAAAAAGAAATTCTCAGTTGACTGAGAAGGTGCTATAAGAATAAGATTTACTAATAAAGTCAAGCATTTTTCCTTATACTTCTATATAAAAAGATGCTTGTGTTTCTCATTTCAAATGAAAAAAGGCTGTTCAACTATCTCTTGTGTGTAACAATCATTATCTATTATGATATGTCATTAAACAGAACTATGTCTAATTGAAGTCACATAAACTAACACTCAACAAATAAATAAACAACTTTGGTGAGGCCTGGAACAGAAACCCAGGCAGAGCTCTGAAGGGGTGAGGCTGATGGGGAGGTGTGTGTGTGTGTGTGTGTGTAGCCATTATCACTTAAGAAATTGAAATATCTAAATTCAACCATACAGTAAACTTTATCAAAATTCCACTCACTTGGTCAAGATAAGGTCTCATCTTGGATTAAAAACTATTGATCTATTGAACTATTGCTTTCCTTGGTATGGAAATGGTACTTCTTCATTTCTCGTTCCCAAGTTTGACTTCTCTTCTACTTTAAGACTTAGGTTTTTTAAAAAAAGAGCATAGTTGTATGTAAATTATATCCCAATTAAACAAGAAAGTGACAAGACAAATAGAAAGATATTTATCAAATTGCCTGTTGTGACCAAAGCCAGGAATCTGTTTGGAGAGGGTCTAATTCTTCCATGCGTTTGATTTCTCTTTTTTTTAAATCCTCACCCGAGGACATTTTTGCATTTATCTTCAGATAGAGTGGGAGGGAGAGAGGGAGGAAGAGAGAGAGAGACAGAAACACCCATGTGAGAGAGACACATCGACTGGTTGCACGACCAACCAGGGCTGGGGACAAACTGCAACCGAGGTACGTGCCCTTAGCGGGAACTGAACCCAGAACTCTCTGGTCCTCAGGCCGATGCTCTAACTGCGGAGCCAAACTGGTCAGGGCTCGATTTCTCTTTTTGAGAAGAGTGAACACTCCCAAATCCAGCAGCTATTAACAGGTATTTCTGTACCATCATTTTTCTGAAACCATAATTGTTAACTTTATAGGACTTGGAACTTTTTGTTATTATATTTATGTCCCCAAATACAATTAGCTTTCTAGTGAACTGCTATCCTTTGGTGTCAATCAGGGAAGAGCTTCAGGAACATGAAAATGGTGAATGAAATGACTTGCCACAATCCCACAATGGATCTCATTGCCTCAGAGACTGAACTGGCCGAGGTAGGTTTGAGGCAAGGAGGCACTGGACCAGAAATAGTCTCATTTCCCTAGTGGCTTGAGGAAGTAAGCTTGCCAAATCACATAAGTGTTTCCAGATCAGAGCAATTGGAGTTTCTAATTAAAACAAACTTTTTAGCCCTGGCTGGTTTGGCTCAGCAGTTAGAGCATTGGCCCGCGAACCAGAGAGACCCGGGTTCGGTTCCCGCTAAGGGCATGTACTTCAGTTGTAGTTTGTCCCCGGTCCGTTTGGGGTCATGTGGGTGGTAACCAGTCGATGTGTCTCTCTCACATCGATGTTTCTCTCTCTCTTTCCCCTCTCCCCCTCCCGCTCTATCCGAAGATACATGCAAAAATGTCCTCGGGTGAGGATAAAAGAAATAAAACTTTTTAAAGTGAGCAAAAAGAATGTTCATTCAGCAGATGACAATAGCTTTGCCTGAACTGATGGCCAGGAAGAGTCACCTTGACTTTTCTTTCTGGGAAGAGCTGCAATATATCCCTGCATGGGAATAGCCATGCGCTTTCAGTGTTTGGATGTTAACTGAGGGTTCTCGTCAGTTTCCCACCCGGTTATATGCCAACATGAAATCTCTGTGAGCCTTGATTTTGTGATACCTGTCATGAAGTCTTGGGAAAATTGGGTCCTAGAGCCACTTTTCAAATCTGGGTTACACGGCATATACTTCTCTCAGGAGCGGTGTGAGTGATCTTTTACAGGCTTTTTTTCTTCTGAGCTTTGTGTTTGGCCAACTGTGGCAGTCCACTGAGAACTGACAGGGGCTGGAATTTAAGACTACTGCTACTTGTTTAGATTTTTTAGTTACTTGAAATTTTCAATTATTAGTGTTATCGATATTCTATGCCACGTCACCCTCCCCTCCCATACAGTCCTAGCATGGATAATGGGGAATTGAGTTGGTTGTATCTATATTTATACACCACAAGATACATTGTATTTATTTAATGTGCCCCAGATTCTTAGTGAAGGGAGGCATCTGTATAAGGAAGCTGACCCAGTGACTACTAAAATTCCTAATTCTGTGTACAGCCTGGGATTCTTTGAGAAAAGAATTAGTTCTAAGGCAAAGATAAACATCTGTAGGCAGGAGTTGCAGTAGGTCACCTGGCCATAACCCTATGTCTCTTATATGTATGTCACCTTACACCTTCTTGTGGTCTCTTCGATCCAGGTGTTTTCCTGCTAAAAGCTTTACAAAGGCCACCTGGAGACGCAGAGTGGCGGCACAGGTGGACAGGTATCGCCTGAAATTCTTGCATTGTAGGCATAGGATGGCTCTGTTCTGCCATAGTTTGTTTTCTCTTTGTTGTGGTATACGGCTGACTCAAATTTCGTTTTAGAGGTCTTTGGTGTTTTCTCAGGTTCAAAACTCCTTATGTCTTTATTCATTTTCTCTGAGAAAAGAAAATCATTATCCTTATAAACTTGAAGCCACAGCATCTAGATACTGGCTTATGATGGAAAATGCTTTTGAAGTAACTAATAGCTGGTGTTCCTATAAGGAAATAAAACATTTATATGAGCAGGGATGAAGCAGTATTTTGTGATGTGGGAAGTTACCACAACAAATACTTCCATTATCTGGCATATTTGGGAAATGAATTGCTTTGATTAATAAATTATTCTACTGAGTAGGGATTTCTCACATTTACTTTACATGATTAACAGTTTAAGAAAATTGAACTATAATTTACTATACTAAGCACTAAAACTAAACACAAAGTAATTTATATGTTTCAAAAAACCATACAAAACTCTGACATGTTTTTTGTGCTTATCATTGTGAATATCAATTATCTTTGCATTTTAGATGTACAGAACTAAAGTCAGTTGAAAGCTTGGGTTTTGTAAATTTTATATCTATTTTTTTGTTGTTGTTGTTGTTGTTTTTTTTTTGTATGTGCCCCTAGCGGGAACCGAACCCGGGACTCTGGTCCGCAGGCTGAAGCTCCAACCGCTGAGCCAAACCGGCCGGGGCTATTTTTGTATTTTAAAGAATTGAAAAATATACAAATAATACATACTTATTGTAAAAAATCAGATAATAGATGAAGAAAAACAAGAAAAGCCCTACTTTCTCAACCTTAAGGTAATGACAGATAGTATTTTGGCATGTGTACTTCCAAACTTTATAACAAAAATGAAACCATAGTACATAGTAATTTTCAACTTATTTTATTGTTTAATATTTTCATATTTCCATTTTAATTGAGTATTATATATTGAGTTCAAGATCAATAAAAGTTTAGGTCTGCCCAGCCGGTGTGGCTCAGTGGTTGAGTGTTGACCCATGGACCAGGAGGTTGCCTGTTCGATTCCCAGTCAGGGCAAGTGCCTGGGTTGCAGGCTCAATCCCCATTGCGGGTGGGCAGGAGGCAGCCAATAGATGTGTCTCTCTCATCGATGTTTCTATCTCTCTCTCCCTCTCCCTTCCTCTCTCTCTCTAAAAATCAACAAAAACATATTGTAAAAAAAAAAAAAAAGCCCTGGTCGGTTTGGCTCAGCGGTTAGAGCGTCGGCCCGTGGACCAGAGAGTCTCGGGTTCGGTTCCTGCTAAGGGCAGGTACCTCGGTTGCAGTTTGTCCCTGGCCCCGGTTGGGGTCGTGTGGGTGGCAGCCACTCGATGTGTCTCTCTCACGTCGATGTTTCTCTCTCTCTCCCTCCCTCTCTCCCTCCCACTCTGTCTGAAGATAAATGCAAAAAAGAAAAAAAAAAAAAAAGAAAAGTTTAGGTCTTCTGACAGCCATAGATAGAGCGCAGGCAGACAGCTCTTGTGGTGGGTGTGTTGGGGGGTGAGGGTGGAAGGATTGAGCAAAAAAAGAAAGAAAAGAGAGAGAACTGGTGCACATGGACAACAGTGTGATTTCGGGGCAGTGGGAGGAGGGTGGGAGAGGTGGAGGAGGGCATACAGGGGATAAATAGTGATGGAAAAAATGAAATGAAATGAAATGAAATGAAAAGTTTAGGTCTTCAGATGGCTGAAAGTGGGGCAGTTCAGAATCTATTTGTAGACCAGATCTTTGCTCCAATCACCTTCATGCTCTGCAGTCTAAAGGCTATATCTTAAATGTATTATTTTCACTTATTTTTAAAATCATTCTTTGAATTTCTTTGACTTGAAGCAATCGTGTTCTTTTGTTTTTCACCAGCTTCTTTGCCCGTGTTCTGGGTGCCTGCCTTTTCATGTAGGAGGCCTCTCTCTCCTCCAGGATACTGAGTGCTTGCACCCATTCAGAGTGGAAAAAGCAAGAGGGAACACCTAACTGCGAACAACTATCTCACACCTGCAGCTTTTCTGCTTGTTTGTGGGCAGTGGAGACATGAGACAGGTGTGAGCATACATGATTGAAGAACATTTACTATGCTCGATTACAACTTAAAATGGGCTAGATCTACCAGTGTCACTGGCCTTATCTTTATTTCTCCTGGTAGCTAGGTAGAGTATTTTAGAACTACTTTATCATTCAACATAAGGATGGGGAAGGGGATACAGGAACCTAAAATATTTTTTTTCTGATGATATAAATCTTTTATTTAAAGCATTTCCTGAAGATGAAAGTTGCTGCTAGTTTTATTTTAAAAATTTTTTTTTAGCAATACAAACATATGGAAGATGAAACCTAAGGATTAATACATTCTAATTATTTTCATTCCATAAATTCCCTTTTAACTTCTGATTGTCTAACTGTAATCAGCATGCATATTTTATCTTACTGTTCACTATTTTCATTAACAGCATATTCCATACATTAAAGCAGTTTACATTTTAATAGAAGGTTAGTGTGAGATAGTTTGCTTAGCTATTTTCCTACTCTTTTACATTTGGGTCATTTCTCACTATACAACTAGTACTAATATAAATACCTTTGTAATAAGAATCACAAAGTTCGCCCTGGCCGGTTTGGCTCAGCAGCTGGAGCATCGACCTGCGGTCCAGAGAGACCCGGGTTCGGTTCCTGCTAGGGGTACATACCTCGGTTGCAGTTTGTCCCCGGTCCTGGTTGGGTCGTGCAGGAGGCAGACACTCGATGTGTCCCTTTCGCGTCGATGTTTCTCTCTCTCTCTCTCTTCCTCTCTCTCCCTCCCACTCTATCTGAACAAAAAATGGGAAAATGTCCTCAATTGAGGATAAAAAAAAAAAAATCACAAGGTTCTTCTATTGCTTGGCTATTTCCCCAGGTGTGGTTTATACCTTTTATTACATTCACCAGCTTGTACTTCCAAAAGATGAAGTCAAGTTAAAGTGACACTAGCAAGGAGGTAAAAACTAAGAAATCTGAATAAGCTATAGACTTTAGTTAATAATAATGTATCAATGTTGATTCATTAATTGTAACAAATGTACTATACCTATGTAAGATGTTTCTAATAGGGGCATCTCTGTGTGTGGGGGGGTGGATATCTGAACTCTATGTATTATCTGCTCAATTTTTTTTGTAAATCTAAAGCTGTTCTTAAAAAGTCTATTAATAAAAAAGAAGTAGGAAGGGCAAAGATGGTAAATGTTAACATTTGAGGAATGTAAAGGGTATATAGGAGTTCTTTGCACAATTCTTGCAACTTTTTAACAAGTTTGAAAGTATTTCAAACTAGAAAGTTAAATAATATAATGCATTATCCCTTTATTGAACTACATCTAATCTAAATGCCCACCAATATTTAATCTTTTAATGTAATAAAGGGCTATTATTGTCATTATTGAAGAAAAGTTCGTCTCAGCCAAAGGGAACCTCAAATGGCCTGTTACTAGGCAGAATTCGGGCTCCTGGCAACAGGGTAGAGGACAGGGCTATTAAGAATAGCCTTGGGCTGGCTGGTTCCTGGCCATGTAAATAAAGGTGCAAGTGCCATCCCCTCCAAAAGGTATACCCCAGAAGCCACTTGAGTTTTAAAGGTTATCGTTAGCCCTCTCACCTCTGCTGGCGGTTTTCCAAGGACCTCACCTTCCCTATAGCTTGCCCACGGCCTTCTGCCCTAACCCCTCCTCACCCCACTAATTTCGTAGAGAAGCCGTCCAAGGTGAGGACGATGTGGACCTGCACACAGGCACTAGCTCCTTAGCCGGAATAAGAAAACAGAAGGAGAATAAAAGAAGGAAGGAAGGAAGATGTTACACAGTGTAGAACGACGACAACGCAGCAATTGACAGGTTTGTTGAAGCCATTCTTTTTCCTTGCAGCTTTACTTTGTGGCTCTGACTCTTGAGGAATCATTATCTCTTCATTACAAACCTGATGGAGAAGAACTCAGGGCTGGCTACAAATGAAATAAAATTCCCTTTAGAATTAGGAGAAAGCGTCCAGCATAGATTCCCTTTTCCTTCCAGCACAGACTCCAAGTAGTTGGACATGTATTTGGCAAGCACTGAGATTGTGATCACATGGAATGTGTCTCTGGGAGAGGAATCCCTGCCAGACAGGAGACTCACTGCACTCTCCAAGTTTTAAGATGATAGAATTATGTTGCTGTGCCCATGAGATGTTATCATCGTTCATCCAAAGACCACGTCTAAACAGTGACTGAATAGCAGAGGTTCTCGGAATTAGGAAAGGAAGTTTAAAGTAGTGTTTTAGCCCGGCTGGTGTGGCTCAGTGGTTGAGCGTCAACCCATGCACCAAGAGATTGCTGGTTGGATTCTCGATCAGGACACATGCGCTGGTTGTGGGCCAACCCCCAGTGGGGGGCATGCAGGAGGCGGCCAATTGATGTTTCTCTCTCTCTCTCCCCCTCTCCCTACCTCTCTCTAAAATCAATAAAGAAAAAAAAAACACCAAAGTAGTGTTTTAGCTTATATTCTATATTAACAGACCCATCAAAGGAACCCGTTTACAAATGATAAAGTATCTGTTGTCCCAAGGTGGCAAGATAGTCCTTCGAATTTAAAGCCTAGGTATTTTCTCTCTCTGTTTTTCCCTAAGGGCAAGTAAACTAATGTGAGATGCTCTGAAAACTTCCAACGTGGGGTTGCTGGGGTCAGCTGTGCTCTGGGTTGGTGTATTTTGTAGAATTCATTTTCCATAGCAGAGCTCATTACATTTAGCCACTTCTTAATTAGAAGTAGGTCAAGTCCTTAGAAGATGATGGAAAGCATGTTTTCTCGCGTGTGGTCTATGACTCATCTATATCATTACTTTGCTTGTTAGATAAAAATGGCAGATGCCTGAACTCCATCCCAGATTTAGTGAATCTGAACATCTGGGGCCAGAAATGGGGAATCTTATTTAATCCAGAGGCTTTTGTCATTTTTCTGCTCACTGAAGTTTGAGGACAGATTTCTGCTCTACCTTCTCCAGGCATTGTATAATACTAAGAAATGAGGAAGTTTTTACATAAGAGTGCCAATATTTTTGTGAGTCTTAGAGGGAGTTAATTTTCTCAGTTTATAAGTATTTTCTGAATTCCCAGGTGCCCTACAGCATTTCATAAAGCAGTTACAAATCTTTGTCCCTACACTCTCAAAGTGGAAGTCTAAACTAAAACTCCATCAGAAACATCCATTTCAGTCATATGGGCTTAAAAAAAATGTTTTCATGTTATTTGCTTCTATGTTGACTGTATTATAAAAATTAGAATAGTAATAAAATTACGTTTAAAATTTAGAAAATGAAGTAAGAGAGAAAACCCATACATTGTCCTACCACACAAACCATACCTTGTTAGCATTTTGATATATTTCTTGTCATAGTTTGGGTTTTTCCCCCTTTTTAGTTGTAGTCATAGTATAATATGATTTATACCACATTATTCAGACTCTTCTTGAACATAACTCTAACCCTAACCCTTCAGTGTGCAGGCTGACGCTCTAACCATTGAACCACACCGGCCATGACTACTTATCATTCTTCAATCACATGGCCTTTTGTTAGTGGAAGAATCATTCCCAGATTGAAATTGCATTAATATGTACAAGTGTTTCAAAGCTATTGCTTCTTTGAATAGAATCTATTCCGTGACTACTGAATGTAACAGATTTTTGTTTTTGTTTTATCCTCACTGGAGGACATTTTCCTGCATTTATCTTGAGATAGAGCGGGAGGGAGAGAGGGAGGAAGAAAGAGAGAGAAACATCGACATGAGAGAAACATCAAGTGGTTGCCACTCACACAACCCCAACTGGGGCCGGGGACAAACTGCAACCGAGGTACGTGCCCTTAGCAGGAACCGAACCTGGGGCTCTGTGGTCCGCGGCCGACGCTCTAACCGCTGAGCCAAACTGGCCAGGGCGGTAACAGTTTCTTATTACATGTCTCCCAGATGCCAGGCACTGTGCTAGAGAATAAGATATATATATATTCCCTCTTCACAGAACTCACAGACTAGGGGTGTGCTGGTGGAAAGAGAGAAACAAACAGTACGAAAGAATATGGTGAGTGCTGGGATGGTATTTTCTGCCTCAAATTTTAGGGACATCTAATTTCAAGTTAAATTGTTAGGGAAGGCTTCTTAGAGGAAGTAATGCCTGAGCTGGGACTTGAAATGATGAATGCATCAGGCTAAGGAATGGCACATTCAAAATATCCCAGGGCCCTGGCCGGTTTGGCTCAGCGGTTGGAGCATCGGCCTGCAGTCCACAGAGACCCGGGTTCAGCCCCCGCTAGGGGCACGTACTTCGGTTGCAGTTTGTCCCTGGCCCTGGTTGGTCGTGCGGGAGGCAGCCACTCGATGTGTCCCTTTCACATCGATGTTTCTCTCTCTCTTCCTCTCTCTCCCTCCCACTCTATCTGAACAAAAAATGGAGAAATGTCCTCGGGTGAGGATAAAAAAAAAAAATATCCCAGAGACCAAAAATATATCTTGGAGAGAAAATAGTTGGACAGTTTCTTAAAAAGTTAAATACAAAGTTACCATATGACTTAGCATTCCACTCCTAGGTATATTTTCAAAAGAATTGAAAACATGTGTTCACACAAAAGCCTATACACAAATATTCACAGCAGCATTATATCTATCTATCTATCTATCTATCTATCTATCTATCTATCTATCTATCTAATCTCAACCACCATTCTAGACATTGGAGGTAAAATGGTGAACAAGTCACACAAAAATGCCTGTCCTCATGGAGCTTATATTCTGTTGGTGGGGGAGGCAATAAACAAAAAAGATGAATAGATAAAATACACAGTATGTTGGATTTTTTCCAAGAAGAAAAGTAAAGCATGGAAGAGGGTAGAGAGTGTCAGAACAGTGCAGTGGTTTACATTTTTCAATGGGATGGTCAGGGAAGGCCTCACCAAGAAGACAATAATGTCCTTGATGCTAGGGTCATATATATATACATATATATGTATGTATATATGCATATGTATATATACATACATATACATATATACCCATACATATATCATCTATATATAAAATCTTCATACTTAGCACAGTGCTTTGAATATAGAAGGCATTCAACACATATATATATTTTTTTCAATTTTTATTACTTTATTTTTGTTACAGATGTTTCTCCTTTTTCCCCCCTAGACACTCTCCTCCCCATCCTGCCCCCCCCCACATTGTTGTCTATGTCCATTGGTTATACATACATGCATATAAGTTCTTTGGTTCATCGCCTCCATCCCCTCCACCCCCCTACCCTGAGGTGTGTCAGTCTGAACCATACTCCTTTCTATGTCTCTGGGTCTATTTCATTCATCAGCCCACCTTGTTCATTATATTCCACAAATAAGTGAGACCATGTGGTATTTCTCTTTCTCTGATTGGCTTATTTCACTTAGCATAATACTCTCGAGGTCCCTCCATGTCGTCTCAAAGGATAATAGATCTTTCTTTCTTACAGCTGCATAGTACTCCATTGTATATATGTACCACAGCTTTTTTGTCCACTCATCTATTGATGGACACTTGGGCTGTTTCCAGATCTTAGCAATTGTAAATAGTGCTGCTATGAACATAGGGATACATATATTCTTTCTGATTGGTGTTTCAGGCTTCTTAGGATATAGTCTTAGAAATGGGATCACTGGGTCAAATGGCAATTCAATTTTTAATTTTCTGAGGAAACACCATACTGTTTTCCATAGTGGCTGCACCAGTCTGCATTCCCACCAGCAGTGTACTACAGTCCCATTTTTTCAACACCCTCGCCAGCACTTGTTGTTTGATGATTTTTTTAAATTTTTTTATTTTTTTAACTTATCTTTATTGTTGAATGTATTACAGATGTTCCTCATTTTCCCCCCATTGCCCCCCTCCTCCCCATTCCTGCCCCCCTCCTGCTTTTCCCCACGCTGTTATCAGTGTCCATTGGTTATGCATATATACATATAAGTTCTTTGGTTTATTTCTTCCCACCCCCCAACCCCCCTTCCCTTTGAGATTTGTCATTCTAACAACCAATTTGTACTTCTTAATCCCTTCACCTTTTTCACCCCTCCCCCCAGCCCCCACCCATCTGGTACCCAACAAAAGTTCTCTGTATCTATGAGAATGTTTCTGTTCTGCTTGTTCATTTTGTTTGTAGATTCAATTGTTGATAGATATGTATTTATTGCCATTTTGTTTGTTCATATTTTTTTATCTTTTTCTTCAAGAAGACCCTTCAACATTTCATATAATAATGGTTTGGTGGTGATGAACTCCTTTAGCTTTTCCTTGTCTGGGAAACTCTTTATATGGCCATCGATTCTAAATGACAGCTTTGCAGGATAGAGTAATCTTGGTTGTAGGTTCTTGCTTTTCATCACTCTGAATATTTCTTGCCACTCCCTTCTGGCCTGCAAAGTTTCTTTTGAGAAATCAGCTGACAGTCTTATGGGAACTCCCTTGTAGGTAACTAACTGCTTTTCTCTTGCTGCTTTTAAGATTCTCTCTTTGTCTTGAACCTTTTGCATTTTGATGATGATGTGTCTTGGTGTGGGCCTCTTCGGGTTCATCTTGTTTGGCACTCTCTGTGCTTCCTGGACTTGTATGTTTGTTTCCTTCCCCAAGTTAGGGAAGTTTTCTGCCATTATTGTTTCAAATAGGTTTTCGATTTCTTGTTCTCTCTCTTCTCCTTCTGGCACCCCCAAGATACGAATGTTGGCACGCTTGAAGTTGTCCCAGAGGCTCCTTACACTATCCTCATTTTTTTGGATTCTTTGTTTGTTTTGCTGTTCTGATTGGGTATTTTTTGCTTCCTTATATTCCAAATCGATGGTTTGCTTCTTGGCTTTGCCTACTCTACTATTGAATCTGTGTAAACTATTCTTTATTTCAGTTAGTGCCTCCTTCATTTCTGACTGTGATTCCATCATTTCTGACTGGTCCTTTTATATGCCCTTGATTCCCTCTCTAAGTTCACTGATGTTCTCACTGAGTTCACTGAGGTTCTCACTAAGTCCATTGAGCAACCTTATAAGCAGTGTTTTGACCTCAGCATCTGTTAGGTTGCTTAACTCCATTTCACTTAGTTCTTTTCCTGGAGTTTTGTTCTGTTCTTTCATTTGGGACCTGTTTCTTTGTCTCCTCATTTTGGCTGCCTCCCTGTGTTTGTTTCTATGTATTACTTAGCGAGAGGTTTGGGGCTAGCTGAGACCAGATGCTGCTTGTTTGAAAGAATTTAGGAAAAGCTGAAGCAGGATCCAAGGCAGGCCAATCCTATGGTAAAGCAACTGGCAACAGCTTGGGTGGGCCTGAAAGTTGGGTGGGGCGGGGCCTCAGGGAATCACCAGGGCAGGGCCAACAGTGTGAGCCAGGTTGCTGGAGTCCCAGATATGGCGGCATCTGCCAGCCCAGGGAAGGGCTCACCAAAGGAACAATGGCCTCTGATAGCACGTCTGTCCAGGAGAAAGCTGCCTCTCCAGCCCTCGCTCCAATGCCAAACAGCTCAGTTCTTCCCCATATGACTCTGGTGCCTTTCAGGCTGCCTCCCGCACGCTGGAGCCTGGAGGGTGCGAGTCCGAGTAAGTCCCTATGCGGGCCCTTTAAGAGGAGCTGCCGGGGGCTCCAGCCGCCTGAGCCTCAGTTCCCGCTGGTTTTTCCAGCCAGAAGTGATGGGGACTTCTCTTCCTGGTACTGGAACCCTGAGCTGGGCGCCTGGTGTGGGACGGGGACCCCTCAGTCCTCAGGGAGGACCTTCCCAGCCGAGGTATCCTCCTGATTTTTATCTGCCACACGCGGGTGTGGGACCAGCCCGTCGCGCCTCCGCCCCTCCTACCAGTCTCCATGCGGCTTCTTTAATCTAGTAGTTGTCGGACTTCCATTCAGCTTGATTTCAGGTGGTTTTGAATGATGGTTGTTCTGTAGTTTAGTTGTAACTTTGATGTGGTTGTGGGAGGACGCGATACCGCGTTTACCTACGCCGCCATCTTGACCGGAAGTCCCCTTGATGATTTGTTGATGGCGGCCATTCTGACAGGTGTGAGGTGATACCTCATTGTTTTAATTTGCATCTCTCTGATGATTAGTGACGCTGAGCATTTCTTCATATGTCTCTTGGCCGTTTGTGTGTCCTTTATGGAGAGGTGTCTATTTAGGTCCTCTGCCCATTTTTTAATTGGGTTTTTTGTCTTCCTTTTGTTGAGTTGTATGAACACTCTATATATTTTGGAAATTAACCCCTTATCTGAAGTATCATTGGCAATTATGCTCTCCCATACAGTGGGTGCCCTTTCCATTTTGATGGTTGTTTCTTTTGCTGTGCAGAAGCTTTTGAGTTTGATGTAGTCCTGTGTGTTCATTTTGTCCTTTGTTTCTGTTGCCTTAGGTGATGTATCAGTGAAAATTCTGCTGCGTATGATGTATGAAAATTTTCAACACATATTTTGAATTTAATAAAAAACAAGCTAAGAAACCACTTTTCTTCCCACCAGAATGAAAAGAATCATAGACTTTCCGTAAAGGTAGAGAGGTCCTTAATTGTGGAACAAACTTTAATCATTAGTGATTGTTTTCCTTATTTTTATCTTCTAGGAGTTTTATTTGAACAAATGTGCTATATTTGATGTATATATTATTTGCCCAAAAATAACATTAAAAAGAAGCATATTTTAATGATTGGTACAGTATCTGCACACACAGAGCTCCTGTTGAGTTTCTCTTCTGAGACTCCATAGGACAATCGATGTGTCATGCCTGGAAAGAGGGAAAACCTTTTCTCAGAGATTAGTTTAGAATAAACCAGATAAGCCACATCATGGGAAGATTTCCAATTCAATTTCTTTCTAGTACAAGACCCCCTAATATACTTTAATTTCTTGATGCTGCTCTTATTTTTACCTAAGCATTCCAAGGAGGAAGGATGACAATTACTCCAAAAAAGTTTGTAAGCTATATCTTGCCAACAAGAATTTTTATTTTACAGAACTAAAGATCCAGTTCACTTACACAATTAGCAGATATTTATGAAGAGCTTACTATGTGCAGGTCCCAGTGGGGGCTATGAGAGTATGAGGACTGTACAAGAACTAATAACTGTCTCGCAAATACTCATGGCTATCATCCAGGAAAAAAGAGCAATCCCCTTTCTCTTTATGGATCTTCACAAACAGTACTTTGTGATAGCTAATGCATTTCATTTGGTGTCCCAGTTGGAATAGCTGCTTCTTTGGCTTCATCTCTCTCTTTTTTTAATTAAAAAAAATTGTTGAGATATAATTCACATATCATAAAATTCTTCATTCTAAAGTGTACATTTCAGTGGTTTTTAAATATTCACAGTGGTGTAGCCATCACCACTCTCTAATTCAGAACTCTGTCGTCATTCCAAAAGAATCCCCTCCCCATTGGCAGTCACTCTCATCGGACATCAACCTCCCCTAACCCAAGGCAGTCACTAATCTACTTTCAGTCTGTATGGATTTTCCTGTTCTGGAAATTTAATATAAATGAAATCATGCATTATGTGGCCTTTTGTATCTGGATTCTTTCACTTAGCATAGTGTTTTCAAAGTTTATCCATGTTGTAGCATGGATATCAGTACTTCATACCTTTTTATGGCTGAATAATATTCCATTGTATGGGTGTATCACAATTTACCCATTCATTAGTTGATGGACATTTGGGCTGTTTTCACTTTTAGCTATTATGAGAGCTGCTATGAACATCTGTGTACAAGTTTTTGTGTGAATATATGTTTTCATTCTCTTTAGAAATACCTAGGAGCCTGGCCGGTGTGGCTCAGTGGTTGAGCATCAACCCATGCACCAAGAGATCGCCAGTTCGATTCCCGGTCAGGGCACATGCCCAAGTTGTGGGCCCGATCCCCAGTGGGGGGCATGTAGGAGGCGGCCAATCGATGTCTCTCTCATTGATGTTTCTCTCTCTCTCTCTCCCTCCCCCTTCCTCTCTCTCTAAAATCAATAAAGAAAAAATATTTTAAAAAAAGAAATACCTAGGAGTAGAATGCTGAGTTATATACTAACTCTATGTTTAACATTTTTAGAACTCCAAATTGTTTTCCAAAGTAACTGAACCATTCTATATTCCCACCAGCAGTGGAGGAGGGTTTCAATTTTTCCATTCTGTCTCACCCACACGTGTTACTATCAATCTTTTTGACTATAGCTATCCTATTGAGTATGAAGTGGTATCTCATTATGGTTTTAATTTGCATTTACCTAATGATTAATGATGTTGAACAATTTTTTGATGTGCTTACTGGTAATTTGCATATACTTTTTGAAAAATATGTTTTCAATACTTTGCCCATCTTAGAAGTGGGTTATTGGTCTTTTTATTATTGTGTTGTATAAGTTTTTTATATATTGTAGATACTAGTCTCCTATCGGATACATCATTTGCAAATATTTTCTCCCATCGGTGGGTTTTTTTCACTTTCTTTATAGTGTCATTTGAAGCATAAAAGTTATAAATTTTAATAAAATACAATTTATTTTATCTTTTGTTGCTACGCTTTTGTTGTTATATTTAAGAAACCATTGCTCATGAAGTTTTCCTCCTATATTTTCTTCTAAAAGTTTTGTAGTTTTACATCTTGCATTTCAGTCTTTGATCAGTTTTGAGTTCGTTTTTGCATATGATGTAATGGTTTATTGTATGTGTCAACTTGACTTCATTCTTTTGTAAGTGGATATCCATTTGTCCTATCACAGAACCATTTGTTGAAAAGATGATTCCTTCCTCCATTGAATTGTCTTGGCACCGTTGAAGAAATTAATTGACCATAAATGTAGTAATTTATTTCTCAACTTTTAGTTCATTTCTATTGATTTTTCTATCCTTATGCTAATCCTTCACTGAATGGATTACTATAGCTTTGTAGTAACTTTTGAAATTGAGAATTGTGATTCTAATTTTGCTCCCCCACCCGCCCAATATTTTGGTTGTTCTGGGTCCCTTGCATTTCCACATGAATTTTAGAATTAACTTGTCAATTTCTGCAAAAAAGGCAAATACAGTTTGCATTGAATCTATTATTGATTTGGAGAGTATTACCAAATATTAAATCTTGTCTTAATATTTAACAATCTTAAATATTAACAAATATTAAATCTTTATCCATGAGCAAAAGGTGTCTTTCCATTTATTAGGTCTTTCCTGGGCATGTGCACTGCCCTACCATTTTGTGTACTTCTAGATGGCTAGGAATACATGGGACCTTTTCAAAATGCCCCAGAATATCTCATCCCCCAGCTTTTCTTTTTAAGTCTTTTGGTCAGCTTCTTGTTTGTCTCCATTGTTATCATGGCCTCAGGTAGTCGTGATGTTAAACAATTGCTTTTGATTGTTTTGACAAATGTCCCTGGGGTAAAGGCTGAGTCAGGTCAAATAAAGACAAGGCTTGAGAACAGGGTTTTCCAGGGAACTGCCAGACACATCAAACAATGGCAGTTCTCTGAGAGTGGTCTTTTGGGGAGTTCCAAACCCATTCTGCCCCCTCCAGCGGCTGCTGGGCTGCTGGTTGTCACTGGGAGTGCTGCTTGTTTTCCAGGCTGCTGTGTTGCTGAGGAAGAGGGGTAGGAATAGGGCAAGTCAAAGCACCAGAAAGCTCACTGTGCTGAGATTTAGCCTCTTTTTTCGGTAAATAAAGGCTCCCGTTTGTTTGAGTTTCTGAGTTCTGAAAAAGTTGTTTTGAGAATTTTTGTCAGTGTTCTCCTTGTGTTTGTGGAAGAGCCGCTTTTCAGAGGTCCTTGCTTCGCGGTTCCATCGGCACTGCCTCTCCACCTCTGTCTTGCCATTCATCTTTGAGCAAATCACTGAATTTCTCTGAGCCTCTGTTTCTCCATTGGAAGAAAAAAAAAATGAAGATAATAACTCATTCCCTAGAGAACTGTAAAGATCAAATTACACACACACATGTGGCTCCCTACAAAAGTTATACAAATATGAGTGCAATTGCTATGCCCACTTTTAGGGAAAATATAAATTCTCTGCATTCTATATCATACCAATCTTAGTTCTTAAATCTTTCTGGGCATGTGAATTCATCTTACTGTTTTTTTTTTAGGACAAAAAAAATTTTTTTTAAGTGATCTTAGAGAGAGGAAGGGAGGGAGAGAGAGAGAGAAACATCAATGTGAGAGAGAAATATCCATCGGTTACCTCCCACAAGTGCTCTGACCAGGGATCGAACCTGCAATCTGAGTATTGCCCTGACTGGGAATTGAACCTGCCACCTTTTGGTGTACAGCACGATGCTCCAACCTACTGAGCCACACTGGCCAGGGCCATCTTACTATTTTTGATTGCTGAAACAATTTATCACTTTAAATAGTATTGATTACCGTTAATTTCTCTTTCACCCTAGAGTCCAGACTAGAGAGAGTTAGGAAAGCTCCTTTGTCTACCTTTTCTGTAGAAAGAGGGATAAACCAAGAATCTGAGGCAAAGAGCAGTGAAGTGATTTGTCTAAGGATATACAGCTTATAATTTGTAGACTCAGTATTGATTCCCTGGCCTGACTGAATTGCTATTTCTGTTATTATGTCACTTGGTCTCCCAAAAGGCTAGGAAAGAGGAATAACAGAGTTCTTTGGTTACAACTTGTTGTTCACCACATACATTATTTTTAGAAACAGTAGGGAAAGATGGATAATCTGACTTAAAGCAAATAAATAGATAAATTTTTATTTTATTTAGAATTGAAGGATTATTAGCACCAGCTTAGTACATGTAAGTAAAGAACTTATTTGACTTTTTAAAAATCTGGTTTAGTTTATTGTAGGCAGCACATGAGATTGAATCACCTTTATAAAGTGGACTAGGAAATTTTCCTAGCCATCTGTAGCTACTAAGCTAAGTCTCCAAGGATCACTATTCTTGTTTCCTTTCCACCTATAAAGTGTAAATCCTTGCACAAAAGCCCAGATAATTAACGCACAGTTATCTTCTGAGCTAGTGACACTTGTTCGACCTAATTCACTAGTCTCATTGTTCATCACTAGTGTTTTTTATGCCACAACTTTTCCATGATTAAGTTTACCTTATTTCCAGTCTGCTGAGTGTACCTTGGAATAATTTTTTCAGAAATGCCCTGCAGGTGGGCCCTTGAATAACTGAGAATGCATTTCTGTTGCCTTCATGCATGAACAACACCTCAGCTGCGCATAGACACTTGGACCACAAATGTTTCCCCTTTCAAGACACAGACTTCCCACTTATTAATATAGAGTTCCAAAATTTCATGAGTTCTAGAGAAAGGATCTGTATAGATTACAGAAGGGACTACGCAGAAAGCCTCAGGCCCTGGTTTAGGTGTTCAGATGTGTCCAAGGGTATCCACTGGTGTCTTTTAAAAGTCTACTGAGAAGCCCTAGCCAGTTTGGCTCAGTGTTGGAGCATGGCCTGCGGACTGAAGAGTCACGGGTTTGATTCCCAGTCAAGGGCACTACCTCGTTTGCAGATCCTGGTCTCAGTCGGGGTTGTGTGGGAGGCAACCAATCGATATTTCTCTCTCTCTCTCTCTCTCTCTCTCTCTCTCTCTCTCTCTCTCTCTCTCTCTCCCCCTCTCCCCCTCTCTCTCCCTCACACTCTATCTAAAAAAATTAATGGAAAAAATATCCTCAGGTGAGGATTAAAAAAAAAGAAAAGTAAAAAAGTCTACTGAGGAGTAGTGACCCTGCACTGGAGAGTTCAGACAGACAGTTGGAAAAGAGATCAGTTTCCATAGCAACATGAGTAAAGCCTAACCGAATAAACTGACCTCCATTTGTTGCAATTCCAGGTTCAAAGTTTCCCAAAGTACAAAGATCTGAGGTCCAGCCTCCTGCCAGCAATGGAAAGGCATGGAGCCCGGGACCCAGTCAGACCCACTGGAAGATAGAGCACAACATTTTTAACTCCTGCAGTGGACACGCCAAGGTCAATAAATGCCCGGATAGTTTAATAATCCACTTTCATTTCTATGACATAACCAATGCATATGGCTTAGCATATCACACTGTAATAATAATGAGTTAACACGGTATAATAATAATAGTTAACATATTATAAACGTTTATACATATAAATTCATTTAATTCTCACAACAACCTTAAGAGGTACTATTAGTTTCCCATTTTATAGATGAAGAAACTAAGGCAAAGAAAGGACAAATCCTTTGCCCAAGATTACAGCCTTAGCAAGTGATGGAGCCACAATAAAACTGATTGAGGCAAACATAAAAAAAAGTACTTCTCTTAAAAAAAAAAAGGATGTGCTTCTCCCACCACACTACATTGATATAATGACAGAGTAAAATTTTATCCATATAAATTTCTTTCTCTCTCTCTCTCTCTCTCTTTTTCTTTCTTTCTCCTCACTGGAGGACATTTTTGCATTTATCTACAGATAGAGCGGGAGGGAGAGAGGGAGGAAGAGAGAGAGAGAAACATCGATGTGAGAGACACATTGAGTGGCTGCCACCCACAGAACCCCAACCGGGGCTGGGGACAAACTGCAACTGGGGTACGTGCCCTTAGTGGGAACCGAACCCAGGTCTCTCTGGTCTGTGGGCCGATGTTCTAACCGCTGAGCCAAACCAGCTAGGGCAATATATAAATTTCTTTAAAGTTTTACTATTGTATTATCTGTAAAAAAAAAAAAAAGATAGTTTACTAATTTTCTGATTTTGACTATAACGAATATTGTAAGAAATGTTTCATGAATACACAAATGAGTAGAGAGAGATGTTGACTTTTGCTTTGAGCTAAATGAAATACCTTTACCTGGGTTTAACGGCTTCTGCTACCTGTGGTTACATCACTCTTTCCCCTTTTGGAACTACTTCTATTACTTTCAAACACATTTCTTAAAATTACATGTACTGTGAAGGGGTTTAGATGAGATAATCACTCAGGTTCCTCTAACTCTCATTCTGAGATTCTGTGAGAATTGTTGTTAAGGAAAGGTGTTATGCCTATTAAACTCGTCAAAATAAACTGAAGTGATAAAAATGTACTGACGCTCTGAGGGGAAACAGGTGCAGTCACATATTACACAGTTCGTGCGTTAGTTTTTTCTTGAGGGCAGTTTGGAGGTGTGTGCACATGCACACGTGATAGGCATAAAAACCTGGTGTTGCCATTTTTAGAGGATTGTTAGTTGGGAGTGCTTTGGGGCATAAACAACAACAACAAGAATATTGATTTCCAGTGGCTTAAACACATAGGGATCTATATTTCTGGCCTAGCAAGAGGTCTAGAGGTAGGCAGTTGTTGGCATGGGTCGACAGTCCAACTCTAATCAGGATGGACCTCTGGGATGCTCTTAGCTTTTCTTGTTTGGTTACAAAAAGACTGCCTGTGGCAGCCATGGAAATTCACCACCCAGATCTCTCACTGCCGGAGGATCCACTGACAGCCCCAGCCTTCTGGATGTACCATGGCCCCCACGCAGAGCTGCTCCCAGCCAGCAGGTGACCGGGCTGGGGCTACAGTGCAGGCTCATTCCTGCAAGATGCTGTAAAGGACATTGATAGGACAATTGGCAACATTTGAATAAGGTCTGTAGATTAGAGTATCGTAGTAAATCAATGTTAATTTCTTGATTTTGATTATTGTACTGTAGTTATGTCAAAAAAAAAGTCTGTTTTTAGGAAGTACACAAAGAAATGTTTAGGGACAGAGGATTAATATATTTACAACTTATACTCAAATGGTTCAGACAAAAGCATATACAGAGAGACAATGGCAAGACAAACGTGGTAAAAATTGGGGACTCTGGAATACAGAAATTCTTTTTTTTTTTAATCCTCACCCAAGGATATGTCCACTGATATTCAGAGAGAGAGAGGGAGAGAGAGAGAAACGTCTATGGGAGAGAGAAACATTGATCAGCTGCCCTGCCCCTCATCCTCCCATGCACATGCTCTGACAGGGATCAACCCGAAAGCCAGACATGTGCCCTGACTGGGAATCAAACCCACAACCTTTTGGTGAGTGGGATGACTCTCCAACCAACTGAGCCACCGGTCTGCGGCTCTTTTTTGCAACTTTTCTGTAAATCTGAAATTGTTTCAAAGTAAAAAGTGAAACATATATAAAAAATACTCTGAGATTCAAAGTAGGTCTCACAATGGTTACTAATTTATTGGATTTTTATAGTGTAATAAACGGGGAAATGGTATGTTGTTACCAGTTTACCCCATCTTGTATTGCATTTCTTTATTGCTTAGAAGTTTCCTTGCTCATTTATCTAAAACAATGATAACTTGCTACTTTCAACATGAATTAAAAACAAAAAGCAGCTTTTGAAGCCCTGCTTTTACAAGGGGAAACCAGTGGGAAGCAGGTCCTTCAGGTGTAACCCTGCTGGGTGTGGGGCTCCAGGGCCTGTGCGCCTCGTCCTTCTCCCGCTGCTCGCCCTCTGCCCTCAGGTCCAATCTGTGTTTCAGCCTTAGTGCTTGTCCCCCACCCCCACCCCGCTTTAGTCGTAGTGCTACGTGTGTGCCCCAGGATCAGGGCCCTGAAGCTTCTCTACATTAGACTTTGGCTCAGATGGTCTCTTATTTCCTTAAGTAACGGTTGTCTAACCCTGGATCTTGGGACCCACCACTCTCTCCTGTTCCTTTGCTCAGCAAACTCCAAACCATTCTACCCTCCCCTCTCCTCCCCTGATTAGCCAGAGATAAAAACAAAACCCACTTATTCATCCCTTCAGCAAATATTTACTCGGAACCTACCAAGAACCAGGCCCAGTTTTAGGCCCAGGGAATAAAACTATGCTAAAACTACATGGAACCGACATTCTAGCAGAGGGAGGCAGACAACAAAATGAACAGGCGGATACATAGTTTGGTAGATGGGGACAGCTTGTCATAGAGAAAAATAAAACTTGTTATGGTGTCTGTGGGTCCAGACCCACGACACAGTGGCTGGGAATAAATCAGGAGATAGAGGCTCACTGTGAATCCTGGGGGGTGACCAAAGAATGCTTTTCTAGTGGGAGAAACACACACCTATTACACCAAATCCAGCTGGCACAAGTGATTAAGGTCTTTCCAGGAAGGAGAATAAGCAACATGTAATTGGACTTTCTTGGAAAAATAGGTGATATGATCTTCTGATGGTAAAGATAAGTACCTCGCTGAGAACGGGTGTCCGCATTTCCAACCTGGGTGGTCTGGGCATCGATATGGCATAAATAAGGATATTCCAGGAACTGGGAAGCTCCCGGGCATAATTTGTTGTCTTCACCAAGACTGAGTCCAGCTGCAGTTAACAAAGGTATTTACAATGTCCCGTGGCTGCTCCAACCAGTTCTAATCAGTTAGGTCCACACTGGGTGTTAGAGGTGGGCTGGTAGGATTTGGCGGCATTTGGACCGAAGAGCTGCCGTGAAGGAGGGCAAGAACGGAGCTCTCGGTCTGTGCCCTCCTGCCTCAGCCTTCCCCCAGCCCCAGTCCCTGAATGTCCCAGAGCTGTCCTTAAGTTCCCCACGGCCCCTCGTGGGGCTCCACCTTCCCTGTAGCAAGGATAGCAGAGTCCTCACTCCATTACTCACCTCTTATTTAAAAAAAGAATTCATTCTCTCATGGCAGGGAATCTCAGAAGCAGAACTCTCTGGAAACCATCTCACTGTTGGCTGTTCTCAGAGTTGAGTGACACATCAGTCATCTGGGAGAGTAAAACGGTGGTGATTCTTGGGCACCAGGCCAGGTCTACTCAGTCAGCATGTACCAGTAGAACCAGGTAGCTGGTATGGTCACTGACATTTGAAAATCCATGACCTTTTCCATACCTGGGACTTCCCGGTGCCTTTATAAAACAAGCACCTGTGTTCCGAACTTCCCCATGATAGACACACCTGGGGTCTTGTGAAGCCCTTCCACAGGCCCCGTCCAAACCCCTGAATAAGAGTCTCTAAGACAGAGGCCTGAGAATCTGTCCTTTTAATCAGTGCCTTGTGTGTGTTTTTAAATCAGCAGAGAATTCTGAGCATGATGCTCTGGAGGCCTACCTAAAATAGGTGATTTCTATAAACAGGCCAGGGAGGCCACCTCAGACTAGCAGAGAACATGTCAGAGATCAGCTGTGGACAGGCTATCCTTGGCTTAAGTATCCAGTTCCAGTCAGTCTGCCCTGGCCAGTTAAGATGGGGTCACAGGGTATAAAATATGACCATTTATACCACGAAAAAAATGTCAGAAGTCTGGAATCATAACAACGACAACAAAAAGCAAAGAAATGATCTAACTTCTGATTAAAGGCTTGAGTGGTTTACAGTGTATTGCGAATGAAATTGGCAATTCCAATATGAATGAAGCAAGAAAGGATGTGAACTAAGGGGAGTGTAAGCTGAAAACTTAGAGCCCAGATAATACATGTCACAGTCTGCGTTTTCAGTGGTAGCCTGCCTGTTCCTCTTTGCTTGAATTATCGTGGGTGGATCACTGATCTTTGCAGCCAGTGGAGCTCTGCCCCTGCGGGAACAGATGCCCAGAAGAAAAGGAAGTAGATGTCTTATTGGAACTTTGATTCCATATTGCTTTTCCCATGAAGTTCCTAAAAGTCATTCTGATGAGATATTAACCTCACTTCTATCCAGTGATCGCCTGCTATGTTGCAAAGCTGTTTGGTCCCGTGGCATGTCATGTGCTCCTCTAAACCACAGAGTCTCCAACTTTTGGTTTCAGGACCCTTTTATGCTATTAAAAAATTATTGAGCATTCCAAAGAGCTTTTGCTTATGTGGGTTATATGTATTGATATTTACTATATCTGAAATTAAAACAGAAATCTTTAACATTTTAATTTCTTTATTCATTTTAAAATAACAATAATTGCATATGTTAACATAAATAGTTTTCAAAAATATTTAGTAATAGAAGTGTCAGTTTTATATTTTTGGAATTATCTTTAATGTCTGGCTTAATAAGAGAGCTGGATTCTCACATCAGCGTCTGCGTTCAATCAGGTGTGACATCACATGTCATGGTGCCTCTGGAAAACTCCACAGCATCCTCCTGAGAAAGTGAGACTGGAAAAGGCCTCACAGACTTCCTCAAAGGGTTTTGGGGGTTCCCAGATGTCCCCAAACCACACTTTGAGAACCAACGCTTTAGATATTGCAGTTAGTAGAAATATAGCCTGGTCCTTGGAAACCATAAATTATTTTTTCTTCTTGAATGTAAACAATCTCTTGCTTGGCTCTTATCCTATCCTGTTAGTCTCTCATCTCATAATCCACTCCGTCCCCTCATCAAATTCATCTCCACTGCCATGAGCATCTGGAACTAACGGGGGCACGTTTGCTGAGCAGTTTCTCCACGCCAGGTCCCGGAGTGAGCACTCACACACAGGAGCTCCCTTCGTCTTCATACCGACCGTGAGATAATAGAAAAAAATCTATTTTAGTCTCCGCCCCTGTCCCTGGCACAGAGCTCCTCAAACCTTTGTAATTTTCTAAGTGTTGAGAACACTAGCAGCATCTTCTGTTCTAATATTGGTCTTGGACCCCGGTTTCTAAGTCCCTTGGAATTTCCTGGGTGATAGGAGTGTCTTTCTTTCTAGAGATGACACTTGGTGGGCTCCTGGGTGGGGCTGGTCACCAGAAAGACAAAGCCATGTTTAGAAGCTTAGAATTTTCAGCCCCACCCTTCATTCTCCAGAGAGGGATTAATAACTGGCCATGCCTACATGAGGAAGCCTATGTACAAATCCTGAAGGTACGGGGTGTTGAGGGAAGTTTCAGGCTGGTGAACACATGGAGATGCTGGGAGAGTGGTGTGTCCAAACAGGGCATGGAGCTCCGTGCCTCTTCCCACATGCCTTGCTCGATGCATCTCTTCCATTTGGACGTCTGTCTGTGTCCTTTATTATATCCTTTTATGATAAACTGGTAAACAGTAGGTAAACTGTTTTCCTGAGTTCTGTGAGCTGCTCTAGCATAAATTAATTGAACCCAAGCAGGGGGTCATGGGAACTTCCCATGGATAGCTAACTTGTCAGAAGCACAAGTTGGACTTGTGATTGGCACTGAAGTCGGAGGGGGCGGGGCAGACTTGTGGAACAGAACCTTTAACCTGTGGGATCTGATGCTATCTCCAGGTAGATAATGTCAGAACTGAGTTAAATTGCCATCCAGCTGGTGTCACGGAGAATTGTTTATTGTGGGGGAACTCCTCCCCGTCCACATCTGGCGTCAGAAGTGTTGTGAGTATGGTAGTGGTGCAAGAGTCTAGGAAAAACACAGGAAGAGGACTGAGGTTTTGTTTACACAGCTTCAGGACACAGGAGTTTTATTATCCCTATTTCACTGATAAGGAAAAGGAGGCATGGAGAAGAACAAATATGCCTCAAAGCACAGAGCAAGTAAGTAAGAAACCAAGAATCTAATCCAGACTTTGTGCTTTTAATTATTTGATCTTTCTAAATAGTACGTAGCCCATTCCAAACTCAAATATAATTTTGAAGCAAAATTTCTCATTTTATGCATTCCGTGTGGGTTTTACATTGTTTTCAGTTTTTGGAAATTCAGTTTAGAAGATTACATGTCTGTTGGGAACGCTACAGTGTGAAGTTTTCTATACTCCTGTGCAGGCATCAGGGGTTGTTCTGTAGTTTGGCTTCAGAAAGCTTTGAGCCTTTGGTTGACCACTGGTTTGGGGGAATCCTGATAAATAAATACCCTTTGAAGTTGTTTCTTTTTTTCATCCCTGGTGTTCTGCCTATTTGTCGTAAGTTGAATAGTGTCACCCCAAAATTCATGTCATGGAACCTCAGGATGTGACCTTATTTGGAAATAGAGTCTTTGCAAATACAATTAAGATAAGGCTCAAAATGAGATCATATTGATTTAGGGTAGGCCCTAAGACCAATGAGAGTGTCCCTATAAACTCTGTCTTTATTTTCTTTCTGTCCCTATAAAGAGAGAGAAAGACACAGGGTGACACTGGAAGAAGGCCACGTGGAGGCAGAGATTGGCGTTGTGTTGGTACAAGACAAGGGGCACCGGGAGCCACCAGAAGCTGGAAGAGGCAAGGAAGGGTTCTTTCCTAGAGACTCTGGAGGGAGCACAGCCCTGCTGGCACCTTGATTTCAGACTTCCGGACTCCAGAACTGTGTGAGAAATAACTTTCTGTTGTTTCAAGCCATGTAGTTTATGGTAATTTGCTATAGCAGCCCTAGGAAATGAACCTGCCATCCTTCAACCCAAGGCCTGAAATCTACCTCCTTTCTATGGCCTTCCTTCATCAGCTAAGATACAGTGTTTC
The DNA here is from genome assembly GCA_030848825.1 of Tadarida brasiliensis. NCBI lineage: Eukaryota > Metazoa > Chordata > Mammalia > Chiroptera > Molossidae > Tadarida > Tadarida brasiliensis. The sequence continues at coordinate 54,069,442 of CM061257.1, read as the reverse complement.
TCCCTCCTCTGACCTCCAAGGGTACTTGTGTCTGCACCATTGCTGAGGACTCAGGATTTCAGTGTGTGTATGTCAGCTTCTCCAGGATGAAGGTTTGTGTTTGAATCCGTCCTTGAGTCTTGCTCAGCTCCCTCGTCATTGGTATACATATAGTAAGTGTTTAATACATAATTGCTGAATGTACGGTTTTTCCAATTCTGTCCTTCCATTTAATTAATTCATTCAGCAAATATTTATTGAGTGCCAATGATATGTCAGACATTTTTTTCTTACCCTTGGGATAAATCCATGAACAATAAAAGGTAAACTTCTGTCATTGTGAACCTTACTTTCTGGTGAGAATGGAGGTTTGTGTATTGACATTCAGGTGCCCCAGCCTTATGTTTTAGATTCTTTCTGTAGCTTTCCCTGTCCCTTTACTGTCCAGAGCCCAGATTCCAGTGCTCTGTTCAGATCATCGTCTTGACTGCCAAGGCCCGGGTGTGTGTGTGTGTGTGTGTGTGTGTGTGAAGTGATTTGAGGGGCATCTCAGTTCTCTCAGAATGTTCTCTCTCATATGCCATCTGTGTCCTGAACTTCCCTCTGCCCATTTAAACATGTCTGCAAGCTGTGTTGGAGCTGACTTCTGGAGATAATATTTTATGTCTAGACACAGGCCAAGGAAACAGGAAGGTACATGCAAATCCGGGCACAGTGTTAGCTAGGACTCATGCCTTGGTCTGGTCCCAGACAGGTGGCTGGTGCCACATCTGCCAGGATCTGTGGCTCATCAGCTGCGAAGATAAAGGATTCTTGCTCTTCTAGGTGGGGGCCAAAGCCAGGTGCCAAGATTCCATGTGTGGGATAAGTATGATGTGTTATGGGCAGGGAAATGTGTAGAACAAAGAATGGTGTTTTCTAGTCTCATTTTGATTTTGACTGTCTCTGTAGCTAATTTGAGGGGTGGGGGTAGGTGGGGTGGAGAGAGAGTACCAGTGTGTCAATCAACCTATCCAACAGACAAATGCGTGGTTGAAGAATAATAGTCATTTTAGAGAGCAGTAAAAGGGCACTCTCATAAACTGTTAGCAGGAGAAAAGAAGGTAAATTAACACAAACTCTCTAGTGAGCATTTTGGCAACATGTTTCAAAAGCCTTAAAATATTCGTCCTCTTTAATCAAGTAATATTATTTCCAGGATTTTTCTCTTGAGGAAATAACCTTATATTTGCACAAAAACATATTCAGAAAGATCTTTTAAGTGCTATTTACAATAATGAAAAACAACACAAAATATTCAACAGATCAGTATTGGTTAAATTAACAATGCTATATCTATGCCTTATAATATGTGGTGGCCATTAAAGATTCTATTCAAAGATTAGAAAATGTTAATAATTTTAAAGTTAAGTGAGGTATACATTATGGTATTAGGGTTAATTATGGTATCCTCTATACCTTGGGGAAGGGTTGAAATTTGTGATAATAACTAAAAACTCTTGTTCTCAAAGAATGTTTACAACTAATGGAAAATGCTTAAAAGGCTTTATCAGCTGGCAGACTGTCAAACTGTATGTGTAGCCCTGGCCGGTTTGGCTCAGCGGTTAGAGCGTCAGCCTGCGGTCCAGAGAAACCCGGGTTCGGTTCCCACTAAGGGCATGTACCTCGGTTGCAGTTTGTCCCCGGCCTTGATTGGTCGTGCGGGTGGCAGCCACTCGATGTGTCCCTTTCACGTCGATGTTTCTCTCTCTCTCTCTCTTCCTCTCTTTCCCTCCCACTCTATCTGAACAAAAAATGAAAAAATGTCCTCAGGTGAGGATAAAAAAACAAAAAAACAAAAAACTGTATGTGTAGCTGGATGGTAGGATTCCATCGGATTCCAGTTTTGTAAGACAATCAAACCTTTCTGTTCATTTTATATATTGAAAATATGCTAAGCGAAATAACCCAATCAGAGAAAGACAAATACCACATGATCTCACTTATTTGTGGAATATAATGAACAAAATAAGCCAATGAATAAAATAGACCCAGAGACATAGAAAGGAGTATGGTTCAGACTGACAAACCTCAGAGGAGGGAGGTGGGGGGTGGTGGTAGATGAGATAAACCAGAGAACTTACATGCATGTATGCGTAACCAATGGACATAGACAACAATGCTGGGGCGGGGGGAGCAGGATGGGGAGAAGGGTCTCTAGGGGGAAAAAAGGAGAAACATCTGTAACAAAAATAAATTAATAAAAATTGAAAAAAAAATATATACATGTATACAAAATAACATTAACAGTGGCTGTCCCAGGATGGTGTAAATATAGGAACTATAAATTTTTCTTTTTATACTTCATATTTTCAAACATTTATTTAATAAACATGCATTACTTTTATAATCAGAAAAAATAATAATTCATTATTAAAAGGGAGGAGAGTCTTTTAAAAGAAGGAGGGAGAGTCAGACAGGTCTGTGCCCTGGCATATGATTTACTGGCTGCATGACCTGGGGCAAGTTCCCTAACCTTCCTAAGCCTCAGTTTTGTGTCTGTAATAAGAAAAAAATTTGACTACTTTATGGGGTTTATATGGACATTAAACAGAAACAATTAGGAGAATGTTTTTGTTTTGTTTTTTAAATCCTCACCCGAGGATATTGTTCCATTTATCTTCAGACAGAGCGGGAGGGAGAGAGAGAGACATCAACTCGAGAGAGACACATCGATTGGCCACCCCTCCTAGGGCTGGGGACCAGACCACAACCAAGGCTCGTGCCCCAGAATCGAATCTACGACTCTTTAGTCCACGGGCTGAGGCTCTAACCACTGAACCAAACCCGCCAGGGCAGGAGAAAGGTTTTAAAATGATACCTAATAGAGAGTAAGGGCTTAGTAAATGTTATTTTAATAAAAGCCAAGTCTAACTTCTGCTGAGGTCACCATAGCACAACTGACAGTTGATTAGCCTTCCTGCAATAAATAACTAGAGAACTGGACAGACTGGACGAAACAAGTCTTCAGACACTGAACAACAGGAATGCAGAACTTCAATTCCCGAGATGAAAAATGCATTTGGTGAGCTGATTTTTCTGGCTGTTTGCAAGGAGAGCGTGGCAAGCTCATTGAAATGAGGAGAGAGACACAGATCAAAGTTTGAGGAAGTTGAGGCAATTGAAATTTGTGGTGCAAGTTATCCAAGAGAAAGGAAGTATGTAGAAAGGGACTGTATAGGTATTCACAGGGTCCCCTTGAGTCTTTGGCCAAATACTCGACTGTACATGTGTAAGGTGAGACTCCACAGGCTGGGCACATAAAGCAACTTACCAGAGAAAGAAAAACTATAAGAACCTGCAAACTGAACAATAACTGGAGCTTACAGAGCGTTGAGAGACATTCTAATTCCAACCAGCTAGACATTCAGTACATTCCAGAAAGGCCACACCTTAGGAGTAAGGCAAAAGTAGTCCTGAAATAAAGGGTACTTTAGACCTTCCCAAGAAAAGCTTAAAAATAAGCCTCAAAAAGGCCATCCTGATCCCAGACTAAATTAACTGCCTACAAGAATAAAGTTCAACACTTTTAAAAGGAAAAACAACAACAATCTGGACACTCAACAACACAATACTCACAATGCCCAGAATCCATTTAAAAGATTACCAGACATGTGAAAAACATGAAAATAAGATTCTTAACCAGGAGAAAAACCAGCCAATAGAAACAAATCCAGAAATGATGACAGAAGTGATGAAACCAGCAGACAAGGACCCCAGAGAGCTATTGTGAATATGTTTAAGGATTTAGAGAAAAACTCAGTGAACACAATGGGAAACATGAAATATTATAATAAAAGAACCAAATAAAATGTCTAGACCTAAGAATCTGAAATGCATAATTCACTGGATGGGCTTAGCAGCACACTGTGAAAGACAAGATTAGTGAACATGAAAATGTAGCCATAAAAAAAGAAAGAAAGAAAAAGGAAAAGATCCAGATTGAAGCTCAGAAAGAAAAAGAAAAAAGCTGAAATAAATAAATAAATAAATAGAGCCCCAGTGACCCAAAGGACAATATCAAGCAATCTAACACATGTAATTTGAGTCCCAAAAGGAGGGAGTGTACAAGAGATATTTGAAGACATATGGCTGACATTTCAAATTTGATTTAAAAAATATATATTTACCAAAAGATGCAGTAAGCTTAACAAACCCCAAATAAAATAAACACAAAGAACCACATCAAGATGTACCTTTTTTTTTTCTTTATTGATTTTTAGAGAGAGAGGAAGGGAGAGGGAGAGAAAGATGGAAACATCGATGAGAGAGAGCATCGATTGGCCACCTCCTGCATACCTCTCAATAGGAATCAGGCCCAGACCTGGGCATGTGCCCTGACTGGGAATCAAACCAGCAACCTCTTGGTGCATGGGTCAATACTCAACCACTGAGCCACACCGGCTGGGGCTTGCTGCCTTTATTTTATTTATTATTATTATTTTTTAATCCTCACCCGAGGACATTTTTTCATTTTTTGTTCAGATAGAGTGGGAGGGAGAGAGAGGAAGAGAGAGAGAAACATCGATGTGGAAGTGACACATCGAGTGGCTGCCACCCGCACGACCAACCAGGGCTGGGGACAAACTGCAACCGAAGTACATGCCCTTAGCGGGAACTGAACCCGGGTCTCTCTGGACTGCAGGCCGACGCTCTAACCGCTGAGCCAAACCGGCCAGGGCTGGGCTTACTGCTTTTAATATATTCACTTTATCATTGGTTTTCAACAATTTGTTTAAGATACGTCTTCATACCCAGCCGGTGTGGCTCAGTGGTTGAGTGTCGACCCATGCACCAAGAGGTCGCTGGTTTGATCCCCAGTCAGGGCACATGCCCAGGTTTTGGGCCCGATCCCCAGTGGAGGCGTGCAGGAGGTGGCTAGTCGATGTTCTCTCTCATCGATGTTTCCATCTTTCTCTCCCTCTCCCTTCCTCTCTCTAAAATCAATAAAGAAAAGAAAATTTTTTAAAAAGCAGCCAGAAAAATAAAGACACATTACTTTCAAGGGAACAAAGATAAGAATGTCTGCTGACTTTACATCAGAAATAATGTAAACCAGAAGACACACAGTAACATAGAAAAAAAGAAAGTGTTATCTTAGAAGTCTATGTGCTATAAACAGAATCTTTAAAAATACAGATGAAATATATTTTTAGATAAACAAAAGCTAATTATGCCTGGCCGAAATGGCTCAGTGGCTGAGCATCGTCCCATGCACCAAGAGGTCACTGGTTCAATTCCTGGTCAGGGCACATGCCTGGGTTTTGGGCTCAATTCCTAGTGTGAGGTGTGCAGGAGGCAGCTGATTGATATTTCTCTCTCATCGTTGTTTCTTTCTTTCTCTCCCTCTCCCTTTCTCTTCCTCTAAATCAACAAAAACATATTTTTAAAAAGCTAATTACTAAAATGTAATTATTGCCTGCATTATAATAACTAATGATTAAAGTAAATAATAGTTAATTATTAGAAAAGTAATTTTGCCTATATTACAAGAAATAGAAAAGGAAGTTTTTTGGTCTATAAGGAAAAAAATACTAGCTCTACACAAAGAAATGAAGAGCGTTCAAAACAGTAAATATGTGGGTAAAAGTGTTCTCATTATTTATTAAAGTTTTCTTCAAAGATCATTGAGTATTTAAAATAAAAATAATATCAATATATTTGGGGTCAGTGACATGTATATGTAAAAGGCATGACAATGGGAGGGGGAATGGAAACAGACTTTTATAAGGTCTAACATGATCTATGTAGCAGTACGATTTTATTTGAAAGTAAATTGTGATAAGATAAAGATGTATATTGTAAACCTTTATAAAGCAACCATTATAAAATTAAAATTAAGATATATAAATTAATAGAGATTAAATGACATGTTAAAAATAATCTAAAAGAAAGCAGGAAACATGAAAAAAAAAGAACAAAGAAGTGCCCTGGCTGGTTTGGCTCAGCGGTTAGAGCGTCGGCCTGCGGTCTAGGAGAGACCCGGGTTCAGTTCCCGCTAAGGGCACGTACCTCGGTTGCAGTTTGTCCCCGACTCGTGTGGGTGACAACCACTCAATGTGTCTCTCTCACATTGATGTTTCTCTCTCTCTCTTCCTTCCTCTCTCCCTCCCGCTCTATCTGAATGCAGAAATGTCCTCGAGTGAGAATAAAAAAAAAAAAATTAAAAAGCAAAACAAAACCCAACAATATCAACAATTACATTAAATACAAATGGACTAAACACATCAGTTAAAAGCAGAGGTTGTCTGACTGGAAGAAGACAAGATCCATATAGGTTGTCTGAAAGAAACATACTCTAAATATAAAGGTAGATTTTAAAAATAAAAATACCATGCCAGTTTTAATCAAAATAAAGCTATATTAAAGTGGACTTCAGGACAAGGGATATTACCAATGACAGAGAGACATTTCATAATAATAAAATAGCCAATTCATTATGGAGATATAACAATCCTAAAAGTGTATGCACTTAGTAACAGAGCTTCAAAATACACGAGAAACAGACAGAATTAAAAGGAGAAACAGACAAATCTAGAATTATAGTTAGAGATTTTGGTACTCCTTTCTCAATAATTGATAAAATAAGTAGATAAACATCCAGTAAGGACATAGATTTGAAAAGTATCAACATGACCTAATTGGCATAGATAAAATACTACACCCAGCAGTGGCAGAACACATGTTCTTTTCAAATACACATAGAATAATCATCAAGAGAGACCATATGCTAGGTTATAAAATAAGCCTCAATAAATTTTAAATGAGTGTTTTTTTATTATAAAGTAATTAAATGAAAAAAATATATTTGTAAAATCTCCAAATATTCGGTAATTAAATATGACATTTCTAAGTAATCCATGGGTCAAAGAAGAAATTATGAGAAAAGTTATAAAATATCTCAAATGAATAATGATATATAAAATATTTTATATTTATCAAAAATGTTAAATATCAGAATTTGTGAGATTTAGTTAAAGCAGTGCTTAGAGGAAATTTTATAACATTAAATGCTTATATTAGACACAGAAAAGATCTAAAATCAACATCTAAAAAAAAAAACCAACATCTAAGAATTGTACTTTAAGAAGATAAAAAAAGGACAAAAATAAGCTCAAAATAAGGAGAAACAAGAAATAATAAAGATAACAGTAGAAATCAATAAAATTAAGAATGGGCAAAAATAGAAAAATAGAGTGAATATCATTACAAACTTAGAGCATTTATAAGAACACATTTGACAACTTAGATGAAATTGAGAAATTCTTTAAAAATACAAATAATCTGAAACATAGGAAGAAACGGAGTATAATATTTCCGAGCCTGGGATTCTGGAGCTTGGATGCTAGAGCTTGAATTTGTGCTCTTTCACTTACTAGTTGTGTAAATTTGGGCAAATTCCTTAGCTGCTCTGTGCCTCAGTTTCTCCTTCTGTAAAATCAGGATAATAGGATTTTTGTGAAGATTGAGTATTTTGTAATCATTTCTGCATTTGTCTTCAGACAGAGGAGGAGGGAGAGAGCAAGGGAGAGAGAGAGACATGGACTGGTTGCCACCCACACGACCCCAACCACCCACACGACCCCAACCACCCACACGACCCCATCCTGGGCCAGGGACAAACTGCAACCGAGGTACATGCCGTTATCAGGAACCGGGGAACCAAACCCGGGATTCTCCAGTCCGCGGGCTGACGCTCTAACCACTGAGCCAAACCGGCCAGTGTGCTTTTATCGTTTCTTAAAACGTATATGATTTTTCTGGATTGAGACTAATTGCTTCTGATGGCTCAAATGAGTTGGGGATTTTTGGGTAGTGCTAGAGGTACTCTTGGTCAATAAGAGGGACTGTTAATGGATATATCTAGAAAGTTCACAGATACAGTTCAGAAGTCTATTGGCAGTTTGTTCAAATTCAACATAGGAAATCTATCACACCCGCTTCCAAGAAAGAAACAAACCCCGATACAACATATTCCCCTCTGCCATGACCCTCCTCGCCTCTGGCATTATTCACTTCCCCACATAACTCTGAGAGAGTTGAAAGGTTGACCTCCTGGTTGGTTGGGAGCGTTCTGCGTGTTCAGCCGTCCAAGTGCAGCTAAAAGAGGCTGCTGGAAACGGGAGGGCTTCTTGGGTCAGCGGGCAGATGGGCGGAAATGCGGCTTATCTTCTAGTTTCCAATCAATTAGGAACAGAGTTTGTAAGCCTAGTTCTGAAACACTGGAAGTTTCTTGCCCTTCCGATTTCCTTCTTTCCGTGGGCGCCTAGAGCCTGAGCCATGCCTTGCGCGCTCTCAGGTCACTGCTGTGCAGAGGACTGGCCAGCCTGCCAGCCTGCCATTCAGGAGGCTCAAAGCCCTGGTGTGAGGCGCAGGGCTCTGGGCCGGCAGGACTGACAGGCAACAGCCCCGCCCCCCATGGCCGAGGCCGGCTGCTCCCGAGGGCCTCTATCCGCTGCCTGCTGAAGCCAGAGGTGATCCCCTCACGCTGCCCTGCTCAGAAGGCTGTTGTCCTCAGTTACTTTTTTGGGACTCAGGCCCCACCAAACATCCGTTGGGTGGCAGTGCCTCAGGCGGAGAGGTGAGCCAAGAAATTAGCCACCACAAAAGAACATGAACCCAAGCTGAATTTGAACATCTGTTTCCTATGTAACGCCCTTCAGAAAGCATGGCATTGTTTGCTTTCCAAATCAGTTCCCAGCAATTCAGGAACAACAACAAAAAAAGCCATCAGTGCCTGAGGTAAGACTGAGGGCGATAGTCCTTCCCTCTGAACCTCAAGGTCCTGAGGGATCCCCAAATTGTCAGCATTTAAAGATCATGCAGACAGGTGTCCTGGCAGAGTCTATGACTGCTCTTCATGAGAAATCTGAAGCTCTCCAAGGAAGGGAGAGAAGCAGGTATGTGCATGAAGTCCTGGAATAATTTGGGAAGGAATTGCTAACTCCTTAAGACAGAGGACAGCAGTTGATCTGGAGTCAGACCTGCTGTTCTGGTGAACATCCTATAGCCGGAGATTCCACAGCTATAATGACCAGGGCATGGGCTTGGGGTTACACAGACCCTGGAATTTATGAGCCATGTGACCTTGGGCAACTGATGTAACTAACTTCTTGGAATTTTCAATGATCACATGGAAATAATAATGCTTCCTTTATGGGATATTGTGTGGATTCAATGACCTAGCACTTATGAAGCACTTGAATAGTGTCTGGCATTGAGCAGATTTTTTTTTAGATATGTTTTTATTGATTTTTTAGAGAGAGAGGAAGGGAGAGAGAGATAGAAACATTGATGTGAGAGAGAAACATCAATCGGCTGCCTTCTGTATGCCCCACACTGGGGACCGAGCCTGAAACCCGGGCATGTGCCCTGACTGGGGATTGAACTGGGACCTCTCAGTCCATGGGACAATGCTCAATCCACTGAGCACGACTGCCGGGCCAGCAGATATTTTAATATTTAAAAAACAAATTTCCCCTTTATTGATTTTTAGAGAGAGAGGAAGGGAGAGAGAGAGAGATAGAAACATTGATGAGAGAGAACATCAATTGGTCGCCTCCTGCATGCCCCCTACTGGGGATTTGGCCCACAATCTGGGCATGTGCCCTGACTGGGAATTGAACCAGTGACCTCTTGGTGCATGGGTTGATGCTCAACCACTGAGCCACACCAGCCAGACTGTTTTAATATTATTATCATTAGGCTCAAGTCATCACTATTAGTCAGTTCTCATGAAACATTCTATTTGGCATATTAGATTTCTTTTTAACAGAATATAGACATTCTGTAATATATTATGTTGCAGAACTATTTTAAACTATTCTGTAATATTCAGAATATAAAAATGGTACATTGGGTTTTGACAGAATATAGAAATATATAATTTCTGCCTGTGAAGAATTTATATCATAAGAGATTGAATATGACTGAACCCAAAGGGTAATGTTACTACTCTATAATGGTGAGTAGCAGATTAGGAAGGGAACGCTTCATGGAGGAAGTGGGAGAGTAGGGCCTAAGTAACTACAATGATCCCTCTCTACTTTGCATTTCGATCCATTCATTCACTTAAATCATTTATTTTTTATTTACTCTCCAAATTTATTAACCAATATTTGCTAAGGGACTTTTTATGTATTTACTATGAACTTTCAATATGAAAACCCTAAGGTATTGTGGTCATGGTATGGAGTGGTAACGATAGCCTGGTGTGAGATCTGAAATAAGACACTTTGATCAAATAAACTTTTAGGTTCTTGTTGGTAGATTATGGTAGTCCCCAGAGAAGTTTTGAGGAAGGTAGGGATTGCCTGCTTCCTCACACCTCACTACCAAGTTGTAATGAAAGCAAGTGTCACACCTGCCACATCCATGATGTGATTAGGTAAATATTCACCAGCCAGCAGGCACAACACAGTTCATATAACTGTTTTGGGAGCTTAAGTTCTAGATTTCAGCCCTTGTAGATGTTTCCACTTACTCCACATGGAAGGTTCTTTCAAGGTAAGTTCCTATGACTTATAGTGGGCATCAGACAATCAGAAATCAATGGCTTGTCATAGAACTGGTTTGCAATCAAGCCTTAGGCACCTGGATTTTTACTTCTTGTTCGTGGAAGGAGGGGCATTATCTCTACAGCATTTTCTAACCACTCTACTTACCAGATTCCTTTAATTTTACCACGGAAAGCTCATTTTTAATAGCAGTCATGTGCATTTCAACATCAGTAGCTTCCCAGTCAAAACTCATCTCTGACATTGAGTATACTTGTTGGAAACCTATTGGTTGTTGGTTGAGGTGTGATAATGCAAAGACTGGCTGTAAAGCAAGGAACTCGCTGATGTAATGCTAGCTGCCAGCACCTTGACTGTGCTTTCTTGGTTAGTCTCAGGGTTTTGGCTTAACTTGAGAAACACACATGTAATGTCACATTGTAAATGCTGAAATGTTTTAAAATAAATTACAGATACTAGGACAAAGAGGACTTGCGGGATGAACTCATCTGGGATATGGCCATCAGTTTCCTGGGCCAGAAATTTGATTCTGTTCTCACATCACAAGAGGAAAGCTCTTATTTATCAAGTTTATGGAGCTTGGCGTATAAAACCAGAAAGTCAAATTATTTGTGTACAATGAGATCTCAAACTATGCAGCTTGGATGTTGATGGAATAAACATATTTTCTCCCTGGACACTGTGGTAAGGGGAAGTTAGTCATCACCAAGTTGCTTGTATTGAACATTGAAATCTGAACAAGAGGATGTGGTGGACTGATCCGAAACAGGCCTAGACCTGCCAGAGTCCTTGAGTCCATAAGCCAAGACACCTTTTCTTCTTGTCTGAGCCTAAATGGGAGTTGGCTGATTTCTGACTTTTGGAGTTTCATGTTCCATCTTTCTTCTGTTCACACAATAGGTCATAATTCAGGCCACTGTATAATCCATTATGCTTCTACTTACTAAGTTATGATATTCTAGTCCAAACTACCTAGAAATATTCTTTTCTTTTTCCTTTATTGAAGTTTGGACTATGGTCAAATTCTCCTATCACACTTTGACAGGAAGATGGCTAATCACCTTCACCTTGAGTGTATAGATTATACTGATTGAAATTTCAGAGCATTCATTGGACAGTGTTTTGTTTTTAATTATAAAGGATGGAAGACCCAACTCAGAATCCATTGATTTATGTAATTTCAAAGTTTCTGGCACAGCTGTGCCCAAGGGTTCAAACAGTGTCATCTATCCAGTCCTTTGGACCAGCTGTACTTCATGTTTGTGCCATCTTCAAGTAGGCTCTTGCCAGGTGGTAGCCTCTAACAGCTCCAGGCACATTCTCCCAGTTTCAAGTCTGGTTGAAAAAAAGCTTCTCTTTTTCTCAGTAGTTCAATTAAAACTGCTACCATGAACTGTGGGACAACTGGAAACGTAATAATATTCGCATCATAGGAGTCCCTGAAGAAGAAGAAAATGAGAAAGGGTTAGAGAATATATTTGAAGAAATAGTGACAGAAAATTTCCCTAATTTGGTGAAGGAAGCAGGCATTCAAGTTCAAGAAGCACAGAGAGTCCCAAGTAAGAAGAACCCAAACAGGCCCACACCAAGACACATAGTAATTAAAATGCCAAAAATTAAAGACAAAGAGAGAATCCTAAAGGCAGCAAGAGCTAAGCAACAGGTTACCTACAAAGGAATCCCCATAAGGCTATCAACTGACTTCTCAATAGAAACACTACAGGCCAGAAGGGAATGGCATGAAATAATCAAGGTCAGGAAAACAAGGATCTGAACCCAAGACTACTCTACCCAGCAAGGCTACCATTCAAAATAGAAGGTCAAATAAAGAGCCTCCCAGACAAAAAAGGCTAAGGGAATACATTAGCACCAAACCAGCACTGCAAGAAATATTAAAAGGACTGCTGTAATTAGTAGAAGAAATAGAAAGGAAAATAGAACCACACTAAACAAAAATGGCAATGAATACGTACATATCAATAATCACCTTAAATGTAAATGGATTGAACGCCCCGATCAAAAGACACAGAGTAGCGGATTGGATAAGAAAGCATGACCCATATCTATGTTGTTTACAAGAGACCCACCTCACAACAAAAGACTCACATAGGCTGAAAGTGAAGGGATGGAAAAAAATCTTCCAAGCAAACAGAAAGGGAAAAAAAGCTGGGGTAGCAATACTCATATCTGATAAAATAGATTTCAAAATGAAGGCCATAACTAGAGACAAAGAAGGTCACTACATAATATTGAAAGGATCTATCCAACAGGAAGATATAACCTTGGTAAACATATATGCACCCAATATAGGAGCACCAAAATACATTAAAAATCTTCTGGAGGACTTCAAAGGAGAAATCGACAGCAATACAATCATAGCAGGGGACTTCAACACCCTGCTGACATCACTGGATAGATCCTCTAGACAAAAAATTAACAAGGAAACAGAGACTCTAAATGAAGCACTAGACCAAATGGATTTAATAGATATTTACAGAGAATTACACCCCAAAACTACAGAATTCACATTCTTCTCAAGTGCACATGGGACATTCTCAAAGATAGACCACATGTTAGGACACAAACGAAGTCTCTACAAGTTCAAGAAGATTGAAATCATATCAAGCATCTTCTCAGATCACAATGGCATGAAACTAGAAATCAACTGCAACAAGAACATGCAAAGACATTTGAATACATGGAGGCTAAATAGCATGTTATTAAACAATGAATGGGTTACCAAGGAGATCAAGGAAGAAATTAAAAACTTCCTGGAAACCAATGAAAATGAACACACAACAACACAAAATCTATGGGATGCAGCGAAAGCAGTTCTGAGAGGGAAGTTCATAGCACTACAGGCCTACCTCAAGAAACAAGAAAAATTTATAATAGACTTTCTAACCTCACAACTTAAAGAACTAGAAAGCAAACAAAAAGAAAACCCCAGAGCAAGTAGAAGGAAGGAAATAGTAAAGATCAGAGCAGAAATAAATGACATAGAGACCAGAAAAACAATTCAAAGGATCAATGAAACAAAGAGCTGTTTTTTTGAAAAGATAAACAAGATTGATGGACCTTTAGCTAGACTCACCAAGAAACAAAGAGAGAGAACCCAGATACACAAAATCAGAAATGAAAGAGGAGAAGTAACAACTGACACCACAGAAATACAAAGGATTGTTAACAAATACTATGAACATTTATATGGCAACAAATTCGACAATCTAAGTGAAATGGACAAATTTCTAGAAACACATAGTCTCCCAAAACTGGACCGGGAAGAGATAGAAAATTTGAACAGACCAATAACAACGAAGGAAATTGAAGATGTAATCAAGACTCTCCCAGCAAACAAAGGCCAAGGCCCAGATGGCTTCACGGGGGAGTTTTACCGAACATTCAAAGAAGAACTAACACTCATTCTTCTCAAACTATTTCTAAAAATTCAAGAAGAAGGAAGACTTCCAAACTCATTTTATGAGGCCAGCATAATTCTAATTCCAAAACCAGAAAAAGACACTACAAAGAAGGAAAACTACAGGCCAATATCCCTGATGAACATAGATGCCAAAATCCTAAACAAAATGCTAGCAAATCGGATCCAGCAATACATCAAAAAAATTATTCACCATGACCAAGTGGGATTCATCCTAGGGATGCAAGGCTGGTTCAATATTTGCAAATCAATAAATCTGATACACCACATAAACAAAATGAAAGATAAAAACCACATGATCATATCAATAGACGCTGAAAAAGCATTCAACAAAATCCAGCAGCCATTTCTGATAAAAAACACTCAGCAATTTGGGAATAGAGGGATCATATCTTGATATAATAAAGGCCATATATGAAAGACCTACAGCCAACATCATACTCAATGGGCAAAAAATAAAAACATTTCCCTTAAGAACAGGAACAAGACAGGGATGCCCACTTTTGCCACTCTTATTTAACATAGTACTGGAAGTCTTAGCCACAGCAATCAGACGTGAAGAAAAAATAAAAGTAATCCAAATTGGAAAGGAGGAAGTGAAACTGTCATTATTCGCAGATGACATGATATTATACATAGAAAACCCTAAAGACTCCATCAAAAATCTACTAGACCTAATAAATGAATTTGGCAAAATAGCAGGATACAAAATTAACGTCAAGAAATTGACGGCATTCTTATACACCAATGATGAACTCACAGAAAGAGAAACTAAAAAATCAATCCCATTTACCATCGCGGCAAAAAAATTAAGATATCTAGGAATAAACTTAACCAAAGAAGTAAAGGATCTATTTGCAGAAAACTACAGGACATTGAAAAAGGAAATAGAGGAAGATATAAAAAAGTGGAAGCACATACCTTGTTCATGGATTGGAATAATTAACATCATTAAAATGTCCATATTACCCAAAGCAATCTATAGATTCAATGCAATCCCCATCAAAATACCAGTGACATATTTCACAGAACTAGAACAAATACTCCAAAAGTTTATATGGAACCAAAAAAGACCCCGAATTGCCACAGCAATCTTGAAAAAGAAGGACAAAGTAGGTGGGATCACAATACCGGATATCAGGTTATACTACAAAGCTACTATAATCAAAACAGCCTGGTACTGGCACAAGAATAGGCATATAGACCAGTGGAACAGAACAGAGATTCCGGAAATTGACCCAAGACATTATGCTCAATTAATATTTGACAAAGGTGGCAAAAGCATACAATGGAGTAAAGACAGCCTCTTTAATAAATGGTGTTGGGAAAATTGGACATCTACATGCAAAAAAGTGAAACTAGACCATCAACTTACAGCATACACAAGAATAAACTCAAAATGGATAAAAGACTTAAATGTGACTGGTGAATCCATAAAAATCCTAGAAGAAAATGTAGGCAACAAAATTTCGGACATCATACGTAGCAGAATCTTCACTGATACATCACCTAAGGCAACAGAAACAAAGGAAAAAATGAACACATGGGACTACATCAAACTCAAAAGCTTCTGCACAGCAAAAGAAACAACCATCAAAACGGAAAGGGAACCCACTGTATGGGAGAGCATAATTGCCAATGATACATCAGATAAGGGGTTAATCTCCAAAATATATAGAGTGCTCATACAACTCAACAAAAGGAAGACAAAGAACCCAATTAAAAAATGGGCAGAAGAACTAAATAGACACCTCTCCAAACAGGACATACAAATGGCTAAGAGACATATGAAGAAATGCTCAACATCACTAATCATCAGAGAGATGCAAATTAAAACAACAATGAGGTATCACCTCACACCTGTCAGAATGGCCGCCATCAACAAATCATCAAACAACAAGTGTTGGCAAGGGTGTGGAGAAAAGGGGACTCTAGTACACTGCTGGTGGGAATGCAGACTGGTGCAGCCACTGTGGAAAACACTATGGTGTTACCTCAAAAAATTAAAAATTGAATTGCCATTTGACCCAGTGATCCCACTTCTAGGAATATACCCTAAGAAACCTGAAACACCAATCAGAAAGAATACATGTACCCCCATGTTCATAGCAGCACTATTTACAATAGCTAAGATCTGGAAACAGCCCAAGTGTCCATCAGTGGATGAATGGATAAAAAAGCTGTGGCACATATACACAATGGAGTACTATGCAGCTGTAAGAAAGAAAGATCTCTTATCCTTTGAGACGACATGGAGGGACCTGGAGAGTATTATCCTAAGCAAAACAAGCCAAGCAGAGAAAGACAAATATCACATGATCTCACTCATTTGTGAAATATAATAAACATAACAGTCTGGGGAACAGGGTAGACCCAGAGATGTGAAAGTAGGGTACAGACTGACAACCCTCAGAAGAGGGGGTGGGGGGGAGGGAAGAGATAAACCACAGAACTTATACGCATGTATGCATAACTGATGGACATGGACAACAAAGCTGGGGAAGGGGTGGAGGGTCAGGAAGGAGGGTGTCAATGGGGAAAAAAGGAGAAACATCTGTAACAAAAATAAATTAATAAATAAAAAAAGGGGGGGTGGTAAAATAAATTATGGTATAAGTCTTAAAAAAAAAAAAAAAAACAAAAAACTGCTACCATGACATCTCATTGGCCTGGCTTGAGTTATATGCCCATCGCTGCACTGATCGTAGTGTCCAGGGAGATAGAATGCATGGATTGTGGGGAACCTTTTTTTTTTTTTTTTTTTATCCTCACCCAAGGACATTTTCCAATTTTTTGTTCTGATAGAGTGGGAGGGAGGGAGAGGAAGAGAGAGAGAAACATAGACGTGAAAGGGACACATCACGTGGCTGCCTCCCGCACGACCAACCAGGGCCGGGGACAAATTGCAACCGAGGTACGTGCCATTAGTGGGAACCGAACCCGGGTCTCTCTGGACCGCAGGCTGACGCTCTAACCGCTGAGCTAAACCGGCCAGGGCTGTGGGGAACCTTTTTTTATACCAAGGGCCATTTGGATATTTATAAAATCATTCTTGGGCCATACAAAATTATCACCTTAAAAATTAGCCTGCTGTATTTGGTCAGGCTAATTTTATGAGGTGTGTGATGTTAGCTGGTATTGTTTTTGCGGGCCTTATATGGCCTATGGGCCAGCTGTTCCCCAACCCTGGTAGACCTTGGTTATATGGCCACTCCTGAGATCTGTTTTTTGGGCATGGATTGAGAATGAGTATAAAATAATGATGCTGTTACCAGAAGAAGATGGATGGATTCCAGATAGGAAAAAAAATCAACAGATATCCACTGAAGAGGCAACCTGATTTGTCCTAGCTCCAAGTTCTAGGAGGGGCTAGGAGGGGGGGGGGTGTATTTTTCTTTGTGCCATGTATATATAAAAAAAAAAATAGGTAGTAAGGATGACATAACATATGACCTTTGTCATCCAGGAACTCAGTCCAGCAGGGAGAATAGATATGTGCACAAATGACCACAAAGAATACACAAACAAACAAACAAACAAACAAGTATCGTATGAATAATTTAGAGAGAAAAGGGGAATTCTGTAAGTTTGGAGGAAAAGGAATTATATGGTTTGAGAAGATAAAGGAAGCCTTCATAGAAGAGGGGACATTTGAGCCTTGAGGGTAGGTAGGGCTTTGACAGGTGAAGACAGAGGGGCTGACACTCTAGGGGGAGGAAACTGCACATTGGGAAGGAGACAGTAGGTACATCTTCTGTTGTCTACCAGAATTATTTCAGATTGTGTGTGAACCTGAAGTAAAGGTTCGTGCAATGTCAGATTGAACGAGGGTACACGGTAGGTTTGGGCAGCTTTTCCAGGAGCAGTTCCCCCTGCAGAGGATAAAGGGGTAAGTCTCAGGAGTTGTGAAGGCCTTCTACAGCTTCTGTTTTAGTATTTCTAACAGTATGGTCTGAGATGCTTTTTATTTTATTTTTTTCTTTATTGATTTTTAGAGAGAGAGGAAGGAAGAGGGAGAGAGAGATAGAAACATTGATGAGAGAGAACATCGATTGGCCACCTCCAGCATGTCCCCCACTGGGGATTGGGCCCACAACCTGGGCATGTGCCCTGACCGGGAATCGAACCGGTGACCCCTTGGTGCATGGGGTTGACACTCAACCACTGAGCCACATCGGCTGAGTCTGAGATGCTTTTTAAAATGCAGATTTCTGCACTGATCCCAGACCTGACAGAATCAGAAGTTCAGAGGGAGTAGATCCTTATGCTTTTTGTCTGAGACTGAGCCCAAGTAGATTTCAGGACATCCTCCAAGCCCACTATTATTTTGACAGGAACACCCACCTCCAGTCACATTACAGTAAAAACCCTATAGCCCTTCCAGTGTAAGATTCCTCGGCCCTGTCCTGCCTTGCCTTATGGCTTCAGAGCCAAGGTGTCACAACTTCTGGGCTGAGAAGAGGAGCTGGGATCCAGAAAGGGGGCAGGGTACAGGCCTCTCTTGACCTTAGGTAGAAAGAGAGAGCCTTATCAGATCTACAGGCGTGGCCAAGCGGTTCTTCCTGTTACTGCTCTTGTTGGGTACATGGGTACAGATCAAGAAGAGAGGGTTTCAGATTTTGTTTGGAAAAACCCAGACTGCATGACGTCTGTCAGCACTTAATCTCCAAGGGCAATGAGTACTAACAGGCACAGGCTGCAATTCAGTGGCCTCCAGCCCTTTGTAGTGGTGGGTGGGTTTACCCTGCAGGTAAATAAACACTTCCATGTAGCACACATTGCCAGTTGCTTACATTTTCTGCCTGCCCCTGCGCTTTGCACCAATGGCCTGATCCCTGGGATTCTAAACGCAGGCGAGCGCGCTGTTGAGATCCTGGCCCTTTGTACGTCTTAGGAACTGTGTCAGCATTTGGGGGCAGGATGAGAGTGGACTGTGCTGTTTATATTATTTAAACTGAGTAATTGGCTCACTTAAAACTTACAAAGGCTCTACTAGAAATGGAAGAAATAAGCGAAAGGGCAGACAGACCCAGGTGGGCCTCGTCATTTTCTTCCGTTCATTAATGCAGCTGTCCCTTGCCTAAAGGCCTGGCACACCAACCTGGGGATTCCTGGCTGCCGTGCATTCTGCAGTCCTCCTTCCTCTCCACACTCCTCCTGGAGTCTCCTTCCTCAGCAGGGTCAGGAAGAGGGGCGCAGGCTGCTCCCCACCCGCAGGGTTCGGGGGAATGGCCGTGAGTGTGCCTTCCAAACCCAGGTCTGTGCCCCCTGTGAACCCTGGTGTCCTTTACCGCCCCAGGCTCATGCCACTTCTTAGCTCAGGCAGCCAAATTCAGGCGTCGGCTCACAAATGACAGTATTGGAGTCCAGGAGCTCCTTCTTGAATTCGTTGGCCCCCCTCAGCCTGGGAGGCCAACTGTTTTCCTTCCTGTAACTGCAGCTTCCTCCTCCCCACTTCATCGTGTTCTCAATTTTCATTCCCTTTGGAGGAGAAATGCGATTCCAGCTCCTCCGGTGTGACTCGGAGCACAGTGACGACTTCTTGCTTTCAGCTTCCTGGCTCTGCTGATGTGACCTCTGGAATTCCTCGGCTCCCCGCCAGGAGACCCCGTCCTTCCCAGCATCTGTTTAAACACCGCGCTTCCGCACTTCCGCTGGCAGTGCCCTTTGCCTTTCTAGTCTTTTTGTCATTTGGCTCCAAGTTCCAAAGAGGATTTTACTGCCTGCCAGGTCAGTAACAGTGCCCTGTGACGAGAAGGAAAGCCTTACTAATACATTCTCTTGGTGTACGGAGTTGCCAGTTTTAAAGATTGGCACTCGGGAAAATTTTCAAGGCTTCTCCTTACATGTTGAAAAAGGCACAGCCTGTAGCCTGGCATTTGATGCTCTCCCTGGTGTGTGCCAGGCTGCCCTAGAGCCGTTCCTCCGACCACTGCTTCTTTCTTTAAGCTGTTATTGTACTTTACCTAGCTCCCTGGCCTCCCAGACTTTGCCTAAGCTGTTACTTCTGCCTGGATCACCTTCCCCAACCCCAGTTTTTCTTTCTGCATGGCACAATTTCTACCCAGTCTAGTGTCAATGCCCACCCCAAAAAGCTTTCCCAGATCCCTCCCCATCTGATTTAATCTCTCCCCCAGCCCTTGCCCTCCCATTGAGCTATTTTTTTTTTTTTCAATTCTAAAAGACACATTTTAAAAAACGTTTTTATTGATTTTTTTACAGAGAGGGGAAGGGAGAGGGAGAGGGAGAAAGGGAGAGAAACATCGATTGGCTGCCTCCTGCATGCCCCCTACTGGGGATGTGCCCTGACTGGAGATCAAACCCGGGACCTCTTGGTGCAAGGGACAACGCTCCACCACTGAGCCACACCAGACAGACAGGCAAAGACACGCTTTTTTTTTGATAATAGCTATACTGAAATATAGTTCATCTACCATACAATTCACCCATTTAAAGTGTACGTCAATGGCTTTTAGCATAGTCAGAGTTTCGTAAGCATCCCCACAGTCAATTCTAGAATATTTTCATCACCTCCCTCCCCAAATCCCATACTCTTTAGCCATCACCCACCAGTTTGGTGCACTATCCCCAATCTTCTCCAGCTCTAGGCAGCCACTAATCTACTTTCTAAAGATTTGCCTATTCAGGATATTTCATATAAGCGGAGTCATACTATATGTGGTCTTTTCTGACTGGCTGCTTTCACTTAGCTTAATGTTTTCAAGGTTCATCCATGTTATAGTATGATTCAGAATTTCATTCAAGAGGCACATTTTAACTCTGAAATAAGGATGCATCTTCAAATCAATGGTGTGCATAGTTTAATTACAGCAATTTTTCTTTCTTAATAATACTTAACATAATGATGCATTTTCCAATCAATGGCATTAAATTCAATGAAATGTTATATTTATGTCTCCTCTTTACCTCCTATAGCAACTGGCTTTGCAGCCAACTCATTTGTTTATGTGTCTATCTTGTCTCATAAACTGTAGCCTCCAGAGGATAGCAGCTATGTCTTCAATGTTTTTGTATCCTTTAAAGGGTCTTAATTGTCTTTAAATTGTTTTTGTATGCTTTATAGAACGTAGCATAGTACTTGGCTTTTAGGAAGTCCTCAGTAAATGGGAAGAAGGAACTATTCTGTATTCAAAGGCATATTCTCCAATAATAACATGGCAGAGCTGGAGAAAGGTACAAAATCTTCATGCACACTTAGTGAGTATGCAGTGTGCTCATCATTGTTTTTGGTGACTGATATAGTTAATTAACTAAACATTTGAGCATCTACTATGTGCCAGGGTGTGTGTTCTAAGCAGAGAGTGTTACAAAGTTGGTCAAAATATTGTCTCTCTCCAAAGGAACTCATATTTTGCAAAGACACTTATGTAAATGGTTATACAACAAGGAGAATGGGTTAGGGTGGCACTTGTACTTAACACAGAGGCATTGAGAACACAGGCTTTACAGTCTGGCAGTCCTGGGTCTTGCCACTTTTCTGTGAACTTGAGCATGACATTGAATTCTCCACATCTTTGTTTTCTTATCTGTAAAATGGACACAATAAGAGTATGCATCTCTCAAAGTTGTTATTAGAATCAAATGAGACAATGAGTTGAAAATTTCTGGCACATTATTAAGTGCTCACATAAATGATGTTATTCTTGTGAATTTTAGATCATTAAATCTTTGGGGATTTTAGAAATTATTTGGTCAACCCTCCCCACACACACCTAATTTTATGCTTTAGGATCTGAAGCACTAAGTGGCTTACCCTCTAGCTAGAGGGGAAGGAGCCGGCTTCCCGAAGAGAAGATGTTTGAGGGATGAGAGGCATTAAAATGGCCCGGAACTTTCAACAAGATGGGCACTTTGGAGGTGAGTTTGAGGAGGGCTGATTCTCTAGCCCAGCCCACTGACCCTTTTCTCCCCTCCCCTGGGCAGCCACTTTGTGTATCTTAATAGATCCTTCATATTTACATATGTAAAATGTACCCTATGTTTGAACAGCTTTTAGCAGGAAAGTCTCCACCCAGTCTGGGTCATAAGCTCTAGTTCCTTCCTGGGTATTATTTTCTCATGGACTGTCAGAGGCTGAGGTGTCTGCATTTTTATTCCTCAAATGTCTAAAATGATGGGCAAAGCATTCCACTTAAGTGTTGTTGTTTTTTAAGCTGTTTGCTTTGTTATTCTTTCCAATAGCAATTCTCTGGTTAATGTGGAACCATCTCAGAATAATTACAAATTGTTAGATGGGTTAATAATGTCTTCTAAATCGTGTAATCTAAAAATATTTTGAGTCAGATGCTAACAAGAAACTGCAGGAATAACTGCCGTTTTTCTGCTGACTGATTGTGAAACCTGAAACCCTGCATACCTCTTCTTATAGAGATGAGTATGCAAAATTTGGAGATACTCTATTTTTTTTTACATAGGTAGATAGGATTGCTATTTAATTCTTGTTTAGCTATATCAACATTCATCCATGTGGAAATATGCAGGTCAATAGCTTATTATAATTTGATTATTTACATTACTTTTGACTTAATGGGGCATAAATAAAACTTTCATAGTACATACGAGGTGGCTGTTTGATACACAGAACATTGAGACCTGGGCTGGGCTTTCTGTGGGTTAGGTGTAGAGCCCACGTGTGTAATATTCACTGCTCTCAATGGCCATCGCTAGCATGAGGGGAATGAGGTGCCAGTGCTT
Source organism: Tadarida brasiliensis (assembly GCA_030848825.1). Taxonomy (NCBI): domain Eukaryota; kingdom Metazoa; phylum Chordata; class Mammalia; order Chiroptera; family Molossidae; genus Tadarida; species Tadarida brasiliensis. The sequence continues at coordinate 54,046,753 of CM061257.1, read as the reverse complement.
GGTCTAGTTTTAACCTAGTGTAATAACCCGTCATACTGTTCAACGTGTTTGCTTTGTAAAATAAGTAACCACAATTAAGTTGTCCGAGCCCTTGCACTTCTAGTCTTTCCTTTCAGTTGTCTGTTAGGTCAGTTCTGTTTACTACTAAGATGGATGTCAGAAACTTTATGAGCCTGAAAGAATTCTCAACCAGATTTAGTCTTGTCTCTCGTCTTGATTAGATTAATTCCAAGATGATTCAGTGCACAGTAGCTGGAGGGGGTGAGGAATTGCCTTAAATAACTCTGTTGTTCACACAACTCTTAGACTGTGAGCTGTCAGCCCCAGACTGTAAGCTCCCAGGGGGCCAGACCACATTTTCTCCACGTCATGTCACTTCTGAGGTGCTTGGCGGCTCTGTACCCCGCGGGGCACTCAGTACCTTTTGTTTGATGTCGCTGACAAGACCTAAAAACTTACCCCTCAAAAAACCTACTATTAAAATGTAGCAAAACTGAAAAAAACAAAAACCAAAACCTTTTTACTTCAAAATACTAACAGGTGTTGTTGAATGAAAACGTGAATGATAGTCTTTTGAATGAATAATGACTAAATGAACAAACAAATGATAATAGGCTTGGCTATAACAGTTGGTTCCTCAAACAAATCACATTTGTTTTCCAAGGGAAAAATAAGGTTCAGATCAAAGCTACAAAAAAAAAGTGTCCTCATTTATTAACACTGTTTTAGTTTTATTTTATTTAAAAAATTTTTTTTCTTTATTGATTTGAGAGAGAGAGGAAGGGAGAGGGAGAGAGAGATAGAAACATTGATGAGAGAGAACATTGATTGGCTGCTTCCTGCATGCCCCTTACTGGGGATTTGGCCTGAAACCTGGGCATGTGCCCTGACCAGGAATCGAACCAGCAACCTCTTGGTACGTGGGTCAATGCTCGACCACTGAGCCACACCGTTAGGGCTGTTTTAGTTTTATGAATAACATTTTACTCATGGCACTCTTCAGTCAACAGAGCTAGAATGATTGTGTTCTTTTCTAATAGTCAATGCACCAGGAAAAGAATGTTTTGTTTTTCTGCTAAATAGACACACTAATGAAGTTGTTGGTCCCATGGCTAGCAACCTTGGGTCTAAAAGAAGATGCTGAAAGATACCCAAGGCTAAGAAGCATTTTTGGAAACTAAGTCTATGTTCTTCTCCCCTTCTGGATGGTAGAGCAAGGGGTGGGACTCCAGTGTCAGGACAGTGATCCTCAAACCTGGGTCCGAGCATAGGAGGACCCAATTGTGCACATACCAGAAGTGGGTTCTATTAAATAGAGAGCATGTAGAGACTCAGTTAATAAGCTAAATTAATAGTGGCTCAAGTAAGATAAAGTTTATTTTTCTCCCACAAAAAAGAGCTCCAAATGAAGATGCTCCAGGCAAGAATAGCTCAGCTCTCTGTACCACCATTCCTAGGGTGTGGTCCTCCACTTGCCAAGACAGCAGTGGGAACCCCAGCCACATATCTGGAGAGGACAAAGAAGGAGGCAAAAAGCTCACACCACTTCCTTTTAAGTAGGTTTCCAGATGTTGGCAAACGACTCTTTAACTAAATGCCCCATTGACCAGAATATAATCATGGCAACACCAGGCTCCAAAGGAGGCTGGGAAATGTAGTCTTTATTCTAGGTGATTATGTGCCCAGATAAAAATCCCAGTTCAGTTATTAGGAGAAATGGAAGAATGGATAGAGGGGGAGCCAAGTACCATCTCTGCCACAAGGGCGTATGGTCCCAGTTCCTGTCCCTGTGTGTTACAGTAGGTGTGGGTGGGGGTGGGGTGTCAGTGTCCCCCTGGAAAGCTCTGCTGGGCAAGAGGCCCACGTAAAGTGCTGTCCTGGGAGTTGGCAGCTCCCCTTCTCCTATAAGAATGGTTCCGAAGGCTTTGCCTCTCCTCCTGAAAGCACCCACACTGACCCTGGCATCTCTTCTGAACGCAACTGGGACGTTTTATGCCTCTATTTCACTCCTTGAACATTTTCCTTGAGATTAGATTTGAAAACTAGTCTCAGGTACTTGGTAAACATGTAATCTTGGGGAAGTTATTAAACCTCTCCTCACTTTGTTTACTTCCCTCTGAAATGTGAATCATCTATTAGAATAATAATGCCTAATAATAATAATGATCAGGCCTGACAAAAAATAGCTTCTAAAAAGTGCTGGTTACCAAATGGGTGTGTGAAAGTGGATCCCCTGACGCAACTGGCACTTTCTTGAGATAGTCCAAACCTCACCCATACTCTCAGTCTGATCTTTATCCAATTCTGGTTTTGTTAATAATGCTAGGATTTGTTCCAGGCATACTATGTGCCAGGCACTATTGCACGTGTTTTGTATGTGGTAACTCCTTCAAGCCTCACAGTAACCCTCCTAACTCATCATTACTGTCCCCATTTTACAGAGAAAGCGTAAATACTGTGCTGAAGGTCCCCAGACTAGGAAGTGGCAGAGCTAGGCTATACATCCAGGTGGTCTAGCTCCAGAGCCTGTGAACTTAACACCGTGATAAAGCCTCCACGGGAGCCCTCGACCTGCCTTCTCACCTGTTGAAGATCCTAATCAAAGCTTTGTGAACTGAACCAGGATCTGAACCTTTTGAAGGCCTCAAACCCACCTGCCCTCCTCATCCTTTATCTTCTTATTTTCGGTCTCTTACAAAATCCTTTCTACTAGGGTTAATGATCAGTCATTCAAATATTTGTGTCAAGAGTCAATCTTTGTCTCTCAAGAGTTCAGTCTGGCTGGTGAGATAAGAAGTTATAAGACAATTACATTGTATGATTCAGCAATTGTACTTCCGCGTACAGGGAGGGGCAAAAGTAGGTTTACAGTTGTTCATACAGAAAATAATACAATAATCAGTAAATAATGATACAAGAATAAACTGTTTTGAGCTCTCACACTGTAAACCTATTTTGCCCCACCCTGTAAATACCCCAAAGAATTGAAAGCAGGGTCTTGATCCGATGTTTGCACGGCCATATTCATAGCAGTGTTATTCACAACAGCCCCAAAGTGGAAACAACCCAGACGTCCATCAGTGGGTGAATGGATAAGCAAAATGTAGTCTACATATACAATGGAATATTATTCAGCCTTAAAAAAAGAACGAGCCCGGCCAGTGTGGCTCAGTGGTTGAGCGTCGACCCAGGCACCAAGAGGTCACCGGTTCGAGTCCTGGTCAGGACACCTGCCCAGGTTGTGGGCCTGATCCCCAGTGGGGGGCATGCAGGAGGCGGCCAATCAATGTTCTCTCTCATTGATGTTTCTCTCTTTCTCTCCCTCTCCCTTCCTCTCTCTCTAAAAACTAATAAAGGAAAAAATTTTTTTTAAAAAGGATGAAATTCTTACACACACTGTAACGTGGATGAACCTTGAAGACATTATGCTACGTGAAATACACCAAACACGAAAGAACAATACTGTATGATTCTACCTATGAGGTCCCTAGAGGAGTCAAATTCATAAGCGACAGAGAGAATGGCGGCTTTCAGAGGCTAGGGGGAGGGGAGAATGGGGAGTTAGTGTTTAATGGACACAGAGTTTCGGTTTGGGAAGATGGAAAGTTCTGGAGATGAATGGCCATGATGGCTGCACAAGTATGTGAATGCATTCAAGTCATCAACAATGGCTGCCATTGCGAAGAGGCTGCAGAACCGAGGCACATGACCGTGGCAGTGTTGCCCACTTATCTGCTGAGTCACTGACGGGACCTTTGCTTGGCCTCAGCGCTGGGCTGGGAGCAGCTGGGGTAGAGCAGGTTGTTGCCGCTGGGTGCTGTAGGAATCCTAGGCACAGCTGAGGTTGACGCCTTTATGGCCATCAGTTAGCAATCCAGGTGAGCAAACAGGGGGCCTGCACCAGATAGGGGCAAGAAGAAGGGGAGAGAAGTGTAGGGATTTGAGAAAGGTTAGTAGTGCTTAGTGGCCTATAGAAAGAGCAGCACAAGGAAGAAGAGCACCCAGGAGGATACCCAGGTTTCTGGTTTGGGTGACTGGGAGTGCTATTCCTGAGATATGGAGGAAGAACACGTTTTGGGGGGGAAACAGTGAGTTCTATTTTCTATTTTTGGACATGCTGAGCATAAGGTGATCACAATATATGCAAACGGCCAGTTACCCTACACAAAATATCAGTTTTAATTTTATACAAAAAAGACTCTGAAAGATCCACTAGGAGAGCAGACTGATATTTTTTTAAAAAAGAAACAGAAAGGAGGGAGGATGCTCAGAAACCTTCCAAAGAGAATATAAGACCAGCTGTGCAGCTTGCTTAATTCTGACATCTTGTGCAAGTCTGACTACTGATTTATGTTTATTTTCAGCAAGTAACCCACACTCGGTTTGCTTCTCTTGGTGCTTATTAGCAGTCACTGATTGGGATCCAGGACCAGTTATGCGGTCTTCCTGGTTGAAATCCAAGCCATTTCCAGTGCTTGAAAGAAAGGGATAAGACCCTTTAGTTTGGGGGGATTATAAAATGCAACCCCCTAATTTGATGTCATTGGGAATGATTTCTTTGTTTCTAAGCTTGATTTGGCTTCAAAAGGATTCCCATTTGGGGAGACATTTCCATGATTTAATTTGCTTTGTTGTTAGATTGTTCGTGTTTACCTCTCATTTTACATCTATTTTCATTATGGCTACAATAATCAGATATTACTTTGGGGAACACTGGATCGGTCTTTCCAGCATGTCCCCTGCTTCTCACGGCCCTCTGGTGCTTGAGGGTACAACCACACAAATCATCAGGCTCGTACCTGAGGCCTTCTTCCATCTGCCAAAACTTGGGACAGTCTCTCTTCACAGGTTAGTCTAGGCTCCTTCCTGTTTGGAGATCCAGTGCAGAAAACACTGAAGAAAGACTCAAGACACTTGGGTTTTTGGCACTGTCCCATTGCTTGTCAGTTTGTTTGACAACAAAACCCAGAAACAATCTGTTTTTCGTGTACTATGTTGCAATATACCAAGTAATTTTACATTCATTATCTTATTACTACCTGTGGGCCTCGCTTTCTTCATCTGTGAAATGGGATAAACATACCTCTTTCATACTTCATACACTTGTAAAAATCATGATTAATAAGAGAGAGCGAGCCCCTGGGAACTACCAAATCTGACGGTAAAAAATATGTACAGTGTTAACCTCACAGCTCGTGTTTCTGAAGTTCCTCAACAGCTGCTCTTCTGTTTTTCTTTCTTTCAAAAGCCCCGCCGGCTCCTATTCCAATGCTCCTTTGACATGAATAGTATTAATCTATTATAATTAATATTTTTTATCAAGAATTTCCTAGAGTAGATAATAATTGTATTAAGAATCCCATTAGTTCTCAGCCTTGAAAGCAGCTACAAATATGCCCATTTTATGGGTAAGGAAACAGAGGCTCAGCAAAGTTAACCCGAATTCACACAATGAGCGAGTGGCAGAGACAGGATTGGAAGCCAGGCCTGCTGGGAATCTGGAGCCCCTGCCCTTGACCACTACAATTTACTGACTTCCCAGCTCTCCACTTTTCCAAGTTGCTTTTCCTTTCCTTCTCCCCCCCTCCCTCCTCTTTCCCTTTCCTAAAAGCATCTTTGCCCCCAAGCCTTGAAAATGTCTATATGGAAAATCACAAGTAAATAAAAGAAATCTGGTCCTGGCCAGTGTGGCTCAGTTGGTTGAGTATCATCTGTGCACCGAAAGGTCATAGGTTCAATTTCCGGTCAGAGCGCATGCCCTGGTTTCGGGTTCGGTCCCTAGGGTCGGGGTGCCTATGGGAGGCAACTGATTAATGTTTTTTACATCCATGTTCCTCTCTCCTGCTCCCTTTCTCTCTCTCTAAAATCAATAAAAAAAATATTTAAAAAAAGAAGAAGAAAGAAATCTGGTTGGATATTCTCCACAGGTGTGGGGCAAGGGAGGTAAGGGGGTTCACTGGCTGAAGGAAGCGCATTTGACCGATTGCTGCACCCCATCGCCTTTCCCCAGACAAGAACTGACAGATTCAGGGAACAGGCCTGGAGGCGCAAAGAGGTTCCCCTCTGCTTTTCAGCTTCTCAGTCCCTGGACTCCTCCCTTTTCACAGTGATGTTTTCCACCCGAAATCTTGTATGGCTTGGGGGCAGGCCAGAGGAGGGAGGGATTGGGGGCCCAACTAGAGAGTGGGGTGGGAGAGGAGGAAGAGTAAAAAAAGAAACACAGCTGGAATTCATCTCCTGGGGACTGGCCAAGAAGGAGGCCCAGGCCCTGGGAACTCTGCTTGTCTCCGGTTACCCACCCCCCTCCAGGCTTCCTTTCCGTCTATGTGACTCAGGGACTGAGACCACGGGGGCTCCCAACAGCAGGCACTGCAGATGTCTCAGCAGACAGGGAGATCCCACTGGGAGAGGAGATGTGCTTTCAAGTTGTGAGGAGCCAGTTGCCAAAACTTAGAGATGTCCTTCCAAGTGTCCACGTTGCAAATCAGGAAAAAAAAGCTCTGGGTGTGCATGACTGCAGTCAGCAGGGCAGTGCGGCCAGCAAATATAGCTTATCTGTGGGTAGTTAGTGACAGAAGGACCCGATAGGAGGACAATTTCAAACCTCAGTCTTTCTGCAAGACTGTGTCCTCCAGATGAGCTCAGCAGAGGGTAGGAGCCCACATGGCGGGAAAGGAACCAGGAAATGAGTTTGATTGAATGAATGTGGGGGACAGTGAGAGAATTGCTATGGTGGGTCTTAAAGTCACTGCAGACTTGTTTTAAATTGAGAGAAAATCAGGTTATTCTGGAATCATCTTTGGGCTGTGCATGAGGTCAGGAAAAACTATGTTAACAAATAGATCATATCATGTCACTCTCCTGCTTGAACCAGAGGGAGCTGCCGTTAGAGTAAAAATAAATTCCAGCCCTGGCCAGTGTGGCTCAGCGGTTAGAGTGTCGGCCTGCAGTCCAGAGAGACCCGGGTTCGGTTCCCTCTAAGGGCACGTACCTCGGTTGCAGTTTGGCCCCGGCCCTGGTTGGGTCAGAGGCAGCCACTCGATGTGTCCCTTTCACATCGATGTTTCTCTTTCTTTCTCTCTCTCTCCCTCCCACTCTATGTGAACAAAAAAGTGGAAAAAATGTCCTCGGGTGAGGATAAAAAAAAAAAAAGAGAGAATAAAAATAAATTCCGAACTTCCTGCTGCAGCCTGCAGGCCTCATGACAGGCCTCTGCTTACACTTTCCCACCTCATTTCCCACCCAATAGGCTCCAGTCCCGCCAGCCTTCTTTGGGTGCCGGGGGCTCCAAACTCAGAGACTTTGCATCTGTTCTTCTCTTTGCCTGGAAAAATGTTGTTCCTGGCCTCAGCTTATGATAGTGCTTTTTAAACTACAGGTCATGACCCATTAGTGGATGGTGAAATTAATTTAGTGGGTCATAATTAAATTAAAAATGGATTTAAATATAAAGGACAATATTAGAATGTATCATATAATAAGAATAGGTATTATTTTATGAAACATGTTCGTATGTGTGTGTATTCTAGATTATGATATAACATAAAAGTCTTACTAATTGGTCTCAGTCCATAAACTTTGACAGTCACTGGCTTAGGAGTTGATGATGGATAATTCAGGCTCCCCCCTCCCCCAACATGGAGCTGTTTTTGATTTATAAAAAGCTTTCTGATCTCTTTGTAGTGGCACTATTATGAATGCGCAATAGAAATGAATTGAGCCTGGCTTCAAATATCATTAACCAGCTCTAAGAAGTTTTCACATATCATGAAAACTGGTTAGAAACTTAGAGTCTCCATGTTGTATGACTTCGTGGTATTAATAGGAGAATGGCTGCATATGAAATCCATGATTAAAAGCTCTATAGCAGATGTTGCTATTTAGCCAACCCAACAGCCTTTCCCAAACTCCTAATTCCTCACCATGTTTTACTGCAGAGGCTGGGAAAGCGAAATTGTTCTTCTTCCAGACTTCCTTGCAGCTAACAATGGCCATGTGATACAGGTCTGTTTAGTGAGATACAAATGAAAGTCTGTTTGAAAGTTGCTGGAAAATTTTTTCTTTTCCAATAAAAGAAGCTCTGGTTGGCATTGCCTATACCTCTCCTTTTCCTTGTGCTTTGAATGCAAATGTGATGCCTATAACTCTTTTGGATCAGCAGCAGCCATATTCTGATGATAAGGGGAAATCCCAGAAAATCACAGAGATGCTGGTGCTGATAACTGAGAGTTCTGCAGACTCTGCTGGTGTCACATTTGCTGATGTTCCGATGGATAGAGCCAAGCAGAGTCAGTATGGCAGAGGGCTACACAAGGGTGTGGATATCAGGAAACATGATTCATTGGAGCCATTAATATAGCAATCTATCATTCCCTTCCTCAAGACAGTTTATTTCCACCTGTTAGAAAATTGTTGTAGTATACTCATTTTATTAGAACAAGACACTTGACTGTCCCCCCCCAATATTGTAATAAGTATGCAAATCCATCATGTCTAAACTGTGAATGATGCCCTCTCAGAGGCGGCATCGCGGTGCCGTGCACAACCAGCACAACCATACCTGGTGGCTTTAATTAGTCTTATCAACCTGGTGTGATTATGTGTAAGGGTTAGGTCCAAGCTTTATGTGTCTTTGGTGCTTCATACCTCATACCATGGCTGACATTTTATAACTAGGTGTCTTCTGTCACTATCCCCAAATTCCATTTACCTACCAGCAAGCTGCCAAGATTAATTTTGTAAAGCAAAATAGCAATAGCAACTAATATATTTTAAGCCCTTCTAATATTCCAGGTACTGTGCTAAGTATCTCATTTAATCCTCACCGCAACCTTAGGAAGCAAGTATCTTTATTATTCCCATGTTATAGGTAAGGAAATTGAGGCTTAGATGTATTATGTTGCCTTCCCCAAATCACACAGTTAGTTCAAGGCAGAATGAGACTGGAACTCAGGTCTGTTTGCCTCCAAAGTACATGGTGGGCATCCTCTGAGTAGTATTTCTTACAGGGAGATCTCTGGACCACCTCCCTCAAAGTCACCTAAAGTACTAGTTAAAATGCAGAGTCCTTGACCCCCTCCCAGACTTACTGGCCCAAAGGATAAATCTTGAACTTCTTAACAGAGTTCCTCATCATTTGGCTTTTGCCTTCCTACCTAGCTTCAAGTTAGCTTGGTCCTCCCCACTCCTGCCCTTGTCCCTACAAAAATGCACTCACTGCAGATACACACAGAAGTGCTCTGCATGCTCAGCTACGCTGGGCTCTTACCTTGGATTGCACAATTCCTTCTTGGGGAATAACTCCCTTTCCACTTCTTCCTATTTGCCTAATCCTTTGATTGTTCAAGGCCCAGCTTAAAAGCCAGCTTCTCTGAGGACCTCCTTGTTGCTGCTTCCACCAGTTTGCTGCCGCCACCGAGCTGGACTTGGAACCCCGCAGTTAGCGCCGCTCCACATTCCTCTGTCCATCTCACTGGCTGCAACCTCAGGGGTGTTTAGTAAGTCTTATTAAATGTTTTTCGATAAACTCAAATGCTTTGAAACAATATTTCTAATGTAAAAACCATAATTTAACAATAAACTAGGTCTTATATCTCAGATTAGACTGAAGAAACAAAACATACAGAACCACAAAGCAAGACAAAAAATATTTTTTAATGAAACAGGAAATAGGATGGGGTAAAAGGTTGTTTTCCTCACTTATAAAGGAAATTTCAGAATGTTTTGTTCTAAGTGCTAGTATTTAGAGTACATATAGATTCAGGAATATTTACTTGTTTTTATTCTTATTATAGAAAATTCAAATATGCACAAAAGTAGAAGGACCTGCACACTGACTCCTTGAATACTCATCACCCAGCTCCAACAGTTAACAACATTCTTCTGTTCTTTCAAATGATGCAATTCTAAAACACTTATTAATTCAAAAGTAGAGAGTTAAAAGCAATTAAGTTGATTTAACAATACCCTGTGTGTGATGTTGCAAAACCAGCTATGGTTTAAAGAGAATAACATTAACAGCTACCATCTAGTCATTGGTATTGAGCATCTAATTGGGGAAAGTGGGGTATGTGTGTGTGTGTGGGGGGGGCTATCTCAGACTGCCCAGACCTAGGGGTGTGGCTGACAGCCCTTGGGAATCAAATATGTTTTGTCTTCCCTGCTCAGATTAATCAGTAGCTTGTTGAGAGCTAGATAAGAAGAGTGATAACTGGGCCAGAAGGTTCTTCAAGGGGAAATGGATATCCAAGTTTTCAACTGGGCCCCAAATGCACAATGAGTCTTCTATCCTTTAGACCTTAGATGATGTCTTTCAGAAACAGTGCAATTGTATTGCTTTGTGAGTATGTGTTAAGGAATAATTTGTTTAATGTAAACATTAGAAATATTCTACAACTTTTGTAACTTTTAGCATTTATTCGTTTTTTTAATAGTTTTATTAATTTATTTTTGTTACAGATGTTTCTCCTTTTTTCCCCATTGACACCCTCCTCCCCATCCCCCCACCCCGTCCCCAGCTTTGTTGTCCATGTCCATCAGTTATGCGTACATGCATATAAGTTCTGTGGTTTATCTCTTCCCTTCCCCCCCACCCCCTCTTCTGAGGGTTGTTTTTGTTTTTAAGTATCCTGGGAGCTTCAGCCAATGGAAATGGCCTGGGGATGCTGTTGACCTCTGAAAGACTCTAGTGGAGGGTCCTCTCTTCAGGGTTGTCCCATGTTTTCTTCACTAGCAGCCCCTGTCTGACGCTAATGGAAATAGTGCCAAGGTTAGAAGTAGGTCCAGGAGTGATTTAAAAAAAAGAGGAAGAAAAGAAAAAGAAAAAGGAAAAATGACCGAGAAGCCATTGAGTAAGGCAACAGGAGGTGTTTTGTTGGAGAGGCAGCAAGAAGGAAAAAAAGAAGAGAGATGGGGTGGACATACTGTGATTAGACCTGCGAGAAGGTGGTGCATCATGGTCTCAGGGTTCTCAAAAGGAAATCTGGATTTAGCTTTTATTTAATCCAAATGTTTTTGCCTTTCTTAGGCGAAACCAAGGCACCAAAGCCAGGATCCTAATTTCTTTTTTTTTTTTTTTTAAATCCTCACCCGAGGATACCTTTACATTCAAAAGAGTGGAAGGGGGAGAGGGGGAGAGAGAGAGACAGAGACAGAGACAGACATTGACTGGCTGCCACCCGCTCAACCCCAGGTGCGTGCAGGTACGTGCCCTGGGCCGGAATCGAACCCGGGCTCTTTGGTTCGCAGGCCAAGGCTCTAACCGCTGAGTCAGACCGGCCAGGGCCAGGATCCTAATTTTTAGGAATGTGAAAGCAAATCCTAGGATGCCTGCCTGCCCTAGAGCCTTTAAGACAGACACTCATCACATGAACATATGGACAAGGAGAGCCTGAACTCCCGTGTCTTAAAGGAAAACGAAACCTCTGGGCTCTTCGTCTCCCCCACCCTGGGCAGGCAGCTCCGACACAGCCCTCTCAGATCCCTAGGAGCGGCCCCGCCGTCTGCGGGCGCTCAGCTTCAGGGCGACGCGGAGCAGGGAGAGGAATGCGGGGTTTCCTGCTAGGCGTGCGCTGCCTCACCGCGGGAAAGCAGCCCTCAGCAAAGCAAGGAGTAAGAATTGCCGACTAGGGCCGCCCTCCCTCCCTAGGAGCCCAGGGGAGGGCTTTGCAGAGTTGGTGGTGTCCTGGGAAAAGGATGGCTTTTGTGAAAAGTGCAGGATCAACTGGATACTTGGAATGACAGCTCCCGACCTTTTTAAATTCTCCTCCAGGGAGGGGACTGGCGCACCGCGAGAGGGTGTGAGGGAGGACTCGCTTCCCTAGACGGGGCAGGCCTTTGACCAGTGACGGCATTGGGCGGAGAAAGGTCTGGGAGAACAGCCAATAGAGAAGGTCCCTGGGGCGGCTCCTTAATGAGCTCATCCACCAGGCAGGTTAAATGACAAGCAACTGTGTTGCCCAAGAAGCCCTTCACACAGCTCAAGGTTAGAGAGCTAAACAATACGCAATCATGCCGGTTTCCTCTGGGTGTGATTCACGTGGAGAGTGTGCTGCTGAAGGCGGGGAGATAGACCAAGAGAATGCCCCTTTCCTTTCTTTTTATTCTAGTAGCAAGTGTGGCGACAATGAGCAATGACAATAAATCAGAAATATATTTCTCAGAAATCTGAAAATAAAGTGATTTTGTTACAGATGTAATTAACATTTCAAAACTATTTTTTTTTTTACTTGTACTGCCTAATTCGTTTGATTTTTAAACTGTGCAGGGCTCTTTGTAATGAATAAACACGTTAGACTTTTGCAGTTTATGTAACAAGCTGCGTCCTTTTTGATGTTTATACTTTCAGAGAAGCCACGTAGAAATGTGGATGAGATTTGGAATCTCAAGATTTTAATAAATCCCAAAGACGGAAAAAATCTCAAGTCCTTGTTTGGGATGAATAACGTTCTTTGCCAACTGCCTGTTAAAGCATTTTGATTCCAACTCAGGAGAGAAGGAGTCAAGGGAGACAGGGAAGGAGGAAGGAAAAATTTTTAGGGCGCAGTTAGTAATGCATTCCTGCTTCCAGCCCAGGGGGTCTTCTTAGATCTATTTTTATCTTTGCTTTCCTTATAGCTTCTTTCAACATTCTTCAGCTCACAGATGGGCAGTGAGGCATGAAGAAGGTGAAGTATCCAAACTCGGACCCAATATGAACTCGGTTCTCAAGTAGACTTCCCTTTACACCTCACTGCCTCTGGTACAGGCTAAACTCCCCTCCCGCCCCCCCCCCCCCCCCGGCTACTTTCTCTCCTATTCCTGCGCATTTGTGGGCACAGAGCTGATCTCACGGGTGGCGGAGGAGCAGAAGAGCCATTTGCTTTTGGCCACAAGTTCATCAAAGGCCTCACACGTGGCCTTTTGGCATTATCTCCAGATGAGCTTATGGACAGTCATTAGCGCATGCACGGCAAGAGCACCGATTGATAAAGGGATCTTTAAAATATATCACAATTAAAATATTTGTAACTTTTGGCATGCCTTCCTTTTAAAAATATGTTCAGGGCTTCAAAATGAAGTGGCCCAGGGCTCTTTCGCCTTCTGAGAAGACTGGCGTGGGCTGTTCTCAATCGCACACAAAGAGGAATCGACTTTCTTTTACACAGCGCCATCCTTGATGAATTGAGGGGAGTTCTCTGCGTGAAGTGGTCTCCCTCGGGAAGAAGCCAAGAAGAGGACAGGATCTAGCTTGTAGTGGCACCCCTGGTCTCCAGGAAGATTTTTTTTTTTCCTGGTTTCACAGCTACCTCCTGAACAGTCAGCGGGGTCCGTGCTGGGTGGGAGGGGAGCAGATCCAGAAATCCGCGAGTCCCTTTCGCCCTTGGTCGCAGCAATGCTCAGTCCTCACTGCGCCCAGACAGGTGCCCAGGTTTCCTCACTCTGTTCCTCCTGCTTAAAAAAGTGTCAGACGCTTATTGTTAAGAGGAAACTTAATTAACCACGAGCTTTCCCCCCTTTGCGGTAATTCGGACGCAATGGGGAGTTGGCAAATCTGGTGAGGGGAGCCGAGCTGGCGCTGCGGGAAGCCGGCGTGAGCAGCCCGACCACGCAGGTTAAGTAAATGTAGCGAGGGGAGGAAATCAAGGCAAGTGAAGAGAAAAGCAGTTTGAGACCTTGATTCGTCGCTTTTTCATCTTTCGGATTCCTGAGAGGAAGCCGAGAGGAGAGAGGAAGGGGTCAAGGCGGGAGCCCACCATTGGCTGCTAGCTGTGGAGGGGCACGTGGGGGAAACTGAGGCCCCGCGGAGGGGAGGGAGTCAGACAGTCCGAAGCGGCACTCTGACAGACGACACCTTTCACTTGGCAGCGCCAACCAGCACAGAGCTCCCTCCTGTGGTCCATGAGGACAGTCACCGGGGCTGGGGCAGGAACCCCAAGGTAAGGAACTCACAGTTGGTCTCCGTGCCAGGGGCCCGCCGGCCTGGGGGAGATGGGCTTTGGGGGAGAGAATGACCAAATGGAGTGGTGGTGCTAATGTCGACATTCCAGACATAGTCACAAAGGGCTGTCAGCGCAGGGGACTTGAAGTCAGCGTGGTTACACCTATTTCGCGTTCATTACAGTTGGGGTGGTGGTGTGAGGGAGGCGGTAAGCACCTGGAGGGCGGGGGCCAACCGCCTCCTTGTTCACTGCTCTCTCCCTCCCACTGAGGACAACTCATGGGAAATATATGTAATGAGCCCAGCGTCCACTGACCACATGCTTGTGAAATGTGTATTATGTGAATATATGTATGATATATATGTGAAGTGTGCACGTGTGTGTATGTGCCCATTTTACAAATGATGAAACTCAGGATGGGATAATCACATGGCTTGTGCAAGGTGACATAACGAATCTGGGTCTGAATAGAGGCTGTCTGGCTACAAACTCTGTTTTTAATCATAGTTCTGTAAATAGATAAGGGAGAGATTTTTGACATGAGAAGTTGATTTATTGGTAGAGTCTAAAGCCTTCAGAGATTGGGAAGCAGTTGATTCCGGACTTGAAGAATGACTAGGAGCCCCAGGGCTTTTGGGGGAATGGGGGAAACTTTGCTTTTATTTTCAGGGCTGTGCTCTTCAGGAGGTTGAGAGTGGGGACCTGGAAGTCTTGTGCTTGTTTTATATTCACGGCAATTCAACAGGGGTTGGGCCATTGCCTGACTGAATTCTGGGGCGCGTGGCACAGGCACTGTTGCTTGTGGTGCAGAGAGGTCGTGCGTGAAAGAAAAGGGGAAAGCTAAGTTCTGGTATCTTTGTACAGAACTATATTCCATGGGAAAGAGAAGAGGTGGGGCCATTTTCAGTTGGATGAATGTGAAGGAAGTGAAGTTTATTTTTGCCAATCCGAGGTGTCTACATTTTCCACCTAGATCTTTCTAATCTCCTGGATACCTGACTGCTTTCTTCCTCTCTGTCTAGGTCTGTACTTGGAAAAAGAGCTGTAACTCATTCACACTCAGGTGCAAATGGATAATGACAGTTTACATCTACAACAGGCATTTAACGAGCCTCCCCTGCAGGACAGGTAGATAAATAGAATGGGTAGATTAGTGATTAAAACAAGAGTAGTAAAACGTTGGTAGTAGAATCTAGGTAGTGAGTATATGTCCAATTCACTGTAAACTTTTTATTTTTGCTGTATATTTGTAAATTTTAAAGGCCTTGATTCCTATATGAAAAAGCGAAGGAAGAAGTATGGGTAAAAAAAAGAAATAAGAGAAATCTTTGTCTTTAAAGAGCTTTTAGTCATCAGAAGAGATAATGCACATATACAAATAACTGGGTTCAAAATCTGGGATACGATTCTGAGATCATAAGTTAGGTCCTTTTCCTTTTCTGTTCTTTTCCTTCCCCCATCGAAGGCAAGGGATATGGCCAGCTGGGGAAACTGGAAAGAGGCTGCAAACTTTTTGGCTTTTATGTCCAAAAGTCCAAACTCAGTGGGAAAAGGAAATGCCCTAGGACAAACAACCCCTCTTAGCAGAGCAGAGGACACATGCTGATTGCTGACCTCCCAGATCAGAGAGAGATTCTGGAAACAGACGGACCCTGCTGGCTCGTGCTAAGAAGTACAGACACACCTCAGATATTGCGGTTTTGGTTCCAGACCACTGTAATAAAGCTGATATCGCAATAAAGTGCGTCATAATCTTTTGCTGGTGGAGGGTCTTGCCTTCTCTTTGTTAAAAACTCAACACCTGCAAAGCACAGTTAAGCGAGGTGTGCCTGTAGATTAGAAACAGCTGTGTGTGATTTAGGAGAGGGTAACCACCCTCTTCTAATTTATTGACCAAACCAGGACACATTTGATGGTGAAAGGGTGCACTATTGATAATTACAATAGGGCAATAAGCATAATAAACCAAGACTGTCTCAGGTAAAATGGGATGTACAAACTGGGCTCAGAGGCTGCCTCAGAAAAGACTTGAATGCCCTGCAGGACATAGAAGCATCAAGACACCGGGCCTGCAGGGACCACGCATGTAGAAGTGATGGCTGTGTATGTCCTACTGGTAACCTGGGTGGCAATTAATTGATGGTGCCTCCCACCCCTACCCCATGCTCCAGGCCCTGGAACCCTGGCACAGCTCAGGGTGGTGCTGCAGGAGGGGAGGGGGCCTGGAAGCAATCAAGATGAAATGAGTATTACTCATCTATTCATTAAACCTGGAAAGGGAAAAGGAGAGAAGGAACAACTAGATGGTAATAAACCTATAAGCCTCACAAGAACAAGCCTCACAAAAACAGGAATCATGTCTTGTTCAACACCTTCCAGCAGAAGCATTTCAAAGTCAAACTTAATAACTATTTTTTGAATGAATGAATGAATGAATGAATGAATGAATGAATTAAATTGCTGTCCTAGGGAGAAATGGTAGCTATCACAGAAATAGAGACAGGAAGTGAAATAGGTTTAGGTGGGAAGATAATTTTGGTTTTGAAAATAGGAGCTTTGAGGTGGCAGTGGTACAGTTCCGAGGACCTATGTTCAAAGCAGTGGCTGTATGTGAATGGAGCTTTTAGACAGGTCAGTGCCTGGTTTGGGAGCCAGGTGCATGTCATAGTGAGTATTGTGGAATGAATATGATCACCTAGGGAGAAAACAAAGTAACTAACACCCATAGCTGGGGCTCTACGAAAAGAAGCCAAAGGAGGCAATAAAGAATGATCAAGCTATTTGAATTACAACGAGGATCAAAAGTTTATGTTAAAGAAATGACTTTCTAAGGATGGAATTTCACTCACAGGGAAGGTGGAATGAATGGGAAAGAATGGACCACCTCAGTCAGCAAGTAAACATCCACTGAGGCAGGCTATGAATTGTCACCAATATTTATTTTTCTTTTTAGTTTTGTCCTGACTGAGTTTTTCCCAACAATTTATTTTGAAAAATTTCAATCATACAACAAAAATAATTTTACAGCAAAAACACATGAACCTGCTATGTAGATTCTACTGCTAACATTTTACTATTCCTGTCTTATCATTAATTTATTCTATCTATTCCTCTACCCATCCATCAATCCATTTTAATTTTTGACACATTTCAAAGAAAATTGCATATACCTTAAATTTTTCAGTATGCTTGTTATTACCCAGAGTTCAATATTTGTTTAGCTTTTTTCTTTTGATGTAACATTTAAATACAATAAAATATACAAATTAAAAATTATGCACTGTGTCCCTCAAACATTATATTATAAAAGTTTTCCAAATATGTAACAAAGTTGAAAGAATTTTATAATGATCCCTGTATACTCACCACCTAGATTTCACCATTAGCATTTTCTTGATTTGCTTTATCACAATCTATCCATTCATGTGTTTCTCTATTCCTTAAGCCACCTGATTTTTGAGGCATTTCAAATACTTTCCTTCTCCCCAATACTTTAGCAAGCATATCATAAATCAGAGATAGGCGTGTATTTACAGTTTTCTTTCTTTTGATGTAAAATTTACATTTAGTAAAATGCACACATCTTACGTGTACAGTGGTTGACATTTAACAAATGCACATCTGGTGTGACTCAAACCCCTATCAGGACAGAGACCATTATTATCACTCCAGAAAGTTCCCTCACACTTCTTCCCACTCAATCCCTGTCCTTACCTGCTCCAGAGACCATCACAGTTTTAATTTTTTCCACTGTAGATTTGATTTGCAAATAGAGTTGTATAGTATGTACTCTTTTGTGAGGCTTCTATCACACAGCACGGTACTTTTGAGATCCATTTATGTTGTTGCTTGTTTCAATAGTTCATGTCTCTTTATGACTTAGTAGCATTCCCTTGTTAGACTATGCCAGATCATTCTCCTGTTGGTGGGTACCTGGACTGTTTCCAGTTTGGGGAAATAATGAGTAAAGCTGCTATGAACATTCTCATACAAGTCTTTTTCGTGGGCATATTTTTCATTTCCCACGGGTAAATACCTAGGATTGGAATTGCTGGGTCATAAGGGCAGGAATATGTATTGTTTTATAAGAACTGCCAGATATTTTTCCTAAAGTGATTGTACTGGTTCATACTTCCATCAAGAGTGTATTAGAGGTCTGGGTGCACCACAAACTCACCAACATTTGAAATTGTTAGTCTTTCTAATTTTAGCCGTTCTGGTGGGTTTGTGGTGATAATTTGTGGTGTTTTAAATGTGCATTTCCCTGATGACTAATGATGGTGAGCACTTGTTCATTTGATGGTTGGCCATTTGTATATCTTCTTTTGTGAAGTATTTGCTCAAACCTTTGCCCATTTAAAAAATTGGTGGTTTGTCTTTTTCTTACATTGTAGAAGTTCTTTAGATATTCTGGACACCAGTCCTTGGTGAGATATATGGTTTGTGAATATTTTCTTCCAATCTGTGGTGTGCGTATTCAATATCTGAATGATAGCTTGTGATGAACAGAAGTTTTAAATTTTGATGAAGTTTAATTTATGTTTATTGCTTTTTGTGACCAATTTCACAAAACTTTGCCTGCCCTCAAGTCACAAAGATATTCATTAATGTTTTTCTCTAAAAACTTTGATTTTATCTTTTTATGTTTATATCCACAATTAATTTAAAATTAACTTTTGTGTATGGTAAAGAAGGACCAGATTTATATTTCTTCCATATGGACATCCAGTTATCACAACATTATTTGTTGAAAGGCCTTTCCCCCTATTTAGTTGTTTTGTTGCCTTTTTTTCTTTTCTTCAAATGACCGTGTATGTGTCAGCCTGTTTCTGGGCTCCATTCTGTTCCATAGGTCTATTTGTTGATCCTTAATCCAGGACCACACTTTCTTGATTAATTGAGTTTTATATTAAATCTTGAAGTCAGGTAATGTTAGTACTCCAAATTTGTTATTATTTTCCAAAATGTTTTCGGTATCTGAGGTTCTTGGAATTTCTAACAGAAATTTTGGAATGAGTCTGTCAAATAAAAAAAAAAAAAAAGAAGTATCCTGGGACTATGATTGGATTACATTGGATCTGTGATCATTTGGGGAAAAGTTTATTTAAACTTCCTCAATTTCTTTCAACAATTTTTGTAGTTATAAGTATAGAAGTCTTGCATGTCTTTGGCTAAATTTATTCCTAAATATTTCATTTTTACACAATTATAAATGATAATTGCAAAGTAAATTTCTAGTCAAATTTTTAAATTAAGTTTGTATACATGTTGATTTGATACATTTATGTATTACTGTATGATTGTCATGGTAGTGTTAGCTAATACCTGTTACCTCACATAGTTATCATTTCTTTTTGTGATGGGAATAACTAAGATCTAGTCTTTTAGCAAGTTTGATGATTATAATACAGTACTGTCTAGAATCACTATGCTTTGTATTAGATGTTTAAGCCTTATTTATATACTACTTCTAGCTCAATTTTCAATTGTTTGCTGCTAGTATATAAGAATACAATTATTTTGGATGTTTACCATGTCCTGAAACCTTGTTAAATTCACTTGTAAGTTCTAACAGTTTTTGTAGATTATTTAGGATTTTTAAAAACACAATTTTTTCTTTTTTTTTTTTTCTCATATAGAGTGGGAGGGAGAAAGAGGAATAGAGAGAGAGGGGGAGAAAGAAACATCGACGTGAAAGGGACACATCGAGTGGCTGCCTCCCGCATAGCCCTGACCCAACCAGGGCGGGGGACAAATTGCAACTGAGGTACGTGCTCTTAGCAGGAACCACACCCGGGTCTCTCTGGACCACAGGCCGATGCTCTAATCGCTGAGCCAAACCGGCCAGGGCCCCTATTTCTTTTTTGACCTACATATAATATAGGAGAGACTTGTTTAATTTCCAAATATTTGGGGTTTTTCTAAGGATCTTATTATTATTAATTTCTAATTTAACTCCATTGTAAAGAACATAATCTGTATGGTTTTAATCCTTTTAACTTTATTGAGATTTGTTTTATGGACATTCATATAGTCTATCTTGGTGTATATACTATGTGTAATTGAATTGTATTCTTCTACTGTTAGATATAATGTAAAAATATCATTTAGATCAAAGTGGTTGATAGTCTTCAAATTATCTGTGTCCTTACTGAGAATTTTTGGTCTAGGTTTTCTGTCAGTTGTTGAGGGAGAGATATTACAATCAAGGGTTTGTATTGTTCTTTCTCTAATGTTGTCCATTTTTGCTTTGTGGATTTTGAAGTTCTTTGAATAGGTGCATAGATATTTATGATTGTTATATCTTTCTGATGAATTGACACTTTTGTGGTAGGTAATGCTTTAAAAAAAAATCCTGAAGTCTATGGTATTTACTATTAATACAGCACTCCAGTTTTATGATTAGTGTTTGCGTGGTTTATCATTTTTTGTCTATTAATTTCAATTTATTTGTTTCATTATATATTTAACTGTCTTGTAGAAAACATATAGTTGGATCTTGCTTTTTATAACTTATTTGGACAATTTCTGCCTTTCAATTGAGTGTGTAGGCCATTAAAATGTAATCCAGTTATTTAGATGATGACTTATAGGGCTCCTTGTTACTTGTTTTCTCTTTGTCTCCTCTGTTGTTTCTCTGTTCTTCCTTTCCTGCCTCCTTTGGATTGAGTATTGTTAAATATTCCACTTTAATTTATGGACTGGCTGTGTGGTTATAGCTTTTTACATTTTTAAATCAACAGTTTAGGGTTTACAATTACAGATACTGATGCTTTGCAATTTATTAAAATCCTTTTTTTTCCCGTTCTTCAAATTAGATAACTTCTATTGATCTGTTTTCATGTTTACTGACATTTTTCTTTATCATCGCTATTTTGCTTTTAAATCCATACTGTGTATTTTTCACTTCAGATGTTGTGTTTTTTAGTTTTATTATTTTCATTTATTTCTTTTTTTTATCATTTGCATTTATCTACTGAGATTTTCTATCTCATTGTTCATTATGAGTCTTCATTAATGAACATTTTTCTTTACTTCACTGAGTATAGTTATAGCAGCTGGTTTAGTATCTTTCTTTGTGATAATTTCAACCTCTGGATCACCTCAGGGTTGGTCTTTACTGATTGTCTTTTCTCTTGAGATTGGGTCACAAATTCCTGCTTCTCCCAGGTCAAGTAAATTTAGCTTGTAACTTGAATGATGGGAATAGTATAGTCTGGAAACTCTTATTCTGTTATATGTTTCTCAAAAGATTGTTGGGCCCTGGCCGGTTTGGCTCAGCGGTTAGAGCGTTGGCCTGCGGTCCAGAGAGACCCAGGTTCGGTTCCCGCTAAGGGCATGTACTTCGGTTGCAGTTTGTCCCCGGCCCTGGTTGGTCGTGCGGGTGGCAGCCATTCGATGTGTCCCTTTCACGTCGATGTTTCTCTCTCTCTTCCTCTCTCTCCCTCCCACTCTATCTGGACAAAAAATGAAAAAAATGTCCTCAGGTGAGGATTAAAAATAAAAAAAGATTGTTGGTATTTTTGTTTGACAGACATTTAGTATGGTCGGAATCACATTTTAAACTTCATCTTTTAGGCAATAGTTCAGTTATTATATTTTTATTTATTTTTAACAGGAACCATGAATTATTTTAATACATGAAAAAACCATGGCATTTTATCTCAGTAGTACAAGGAGTAAATTATTCAAATAATACAGACTACCAGGCTAATCATTTAAAAGCAAACAAAAGTAGATTCTTAGCTCTCTCTATGAACTAACAGAGCGAACTAACATGGTAGTGGTGATTCATGAATAACATCAATTAAATGAACCCAACAAAATTTATGTCATGCATTATAAAAAGTGAGGTATACGGACATTATGTCAGTTCAAAGGTTAGTTTCTTAGGTCAATGGTATAACAATTGGAGGAAGCATACCATTTGTTTTAAGTTGACTTCTAATGCTCAAATTATTTACATCACAATTTATAGAAAATAAGATATAGTCGTCCCTCGCCACTTCACGCTTCAACTTTCACGGCTTCACTCTATCGCGGTTTTTTCAAAATTATTCATTAAAAAGTTGATCGAGACAGTGAAAATGATACAGTGCATGCTCGATTGTCTGAGTCAATTATACACCCCTGTATTACAATTAAAATTAAAATTACTGTACGTATGGACTGTGGACCTATGTATTTGAGCACCCCCTCAAATCCTTCAATGCAACCGCTTGACCACTCCTTGTGTGTGGGCAATAATTTTTTTCCAAAAAATTGGGTGTGGTGAAACCAAGCCAATCAGAGTGTGCTGGTCACTGATTGGCTATCCTGTCCTCTTCCTATCCTGGCCACTGATTGGCTCAGCCTCGTGCAAGTTCATTTCTCTCATACACACTTCTACATCGCTACCCATCGGAAGCATCTTTGCTCTTGTGTTTGCAATTTCTGAGAACTTTTATCTACGCCCCACGATGGCTCCTAAACGTGCTGCTTCTTCTAAGCCTTCTGACGATGAAACTAAGCGCCGAAGGAAGATGCTTACCACCCAGGAGAAGGTGAAACTCTTGGACACGATCAATCGTGGAGGTTGCTCGCCATTAGAACTTGAATGAGTCTACCGTTCGCTCCATCCGTAAAGATGAAAAGAACATCTGTGCAACGGCTACTGTCTCTGTCAACAAGGAAGCAAAGTGCGTTGTGACAAGTTGTAATAAGTTCATAGTGAACTTAACTGATGAGGATCTGGTGGAGATGACTAAGTCTGCGAGTGAGGAGGAGGAAGAGCAGCCAGAGGTTCCAGGGGGTCAGGAGGAGGAAGTTGGCCTTACACTTGAGCATCTCTCACAAGTTGTGAGAACTATTAAGGTAGTACAGGACATGATAGGTGAATGGGACCCACAAATGATGCGTGCATTGCGGTTCTGGAATGCACTTGATGGAGCGATAGAACCCTACAAAAGCCTCCTCACGCATATGAAAACACAGCGCCAGCAACTGCCTATCACGATGTTCTTCAGCCGCACCCAGACACCCACTGCCTACTCCTAGTACTCCTTCAGCGGAAGACGACGACGCACCTGCTAAAGACACCGCACCACCTGAAGACTCTCCTACTGAGGTCGTGCCTTCAGAGGAGCAGTAACCTTGCTCTTCTTTGCTGTGCAGTACATCTCTTCATCTTCATCGCTTCATCATCGAACAAGTTGCACTATTTTCATAAGTTAGTGGTTGTGTGCAAGAACTGTGTGTGTGTGTAATTAAATGTACAATAATAATATGATATCTGTGACGTCTAATATGTCTTATTTTCTCTTATTTTGTCTAATATATTGGGTAATACGAGTGTAATGGTGACTAAAGGGTGTTATTTTATGTCTAGAGGCCTTTAATGTTAAAAAACGTATTTAGAAGGTCATAAACAGGTTTTCTATGCTCTAACTGCGAAAATATTCAATTTATAAATAAAGAATCCTACTTTGCGGAAATTCATTTATCGCGGTAGAGTCTGGAAATGATTAATAGCGATAAACGAAGACCAACTGTAAATCATTTATTGATATAGAGATTTACCTAAAGTCTATGTTTGAATTGTATAACTCCTACAAGACTTGGTATCTTCAGTTATTAACAGAGCATCCTCAACCAATTGGCTTAAAAATAAATTTAGTCTTTTACAGAAGAAATAGTCCAAGGCTAGTTGGTTCAGTGGCTCACCGACACCATTCCAGTACCAGGTTCTTCCAGTCTTTCTGCTCTGCCAAGCTTAAATTATAATTTATTTTTGAAAGATATAAACAGGCATCACCTCCAGATAAGGAAATGTTCAACAAAAGGTAAGATTTCACTTCACCTTGCATGATGCCTTGAATCTTTGAGGAAACCTTTTCCAGAAATAACCTGTCAGATATCTTTGTTTATCTATCTAGAATAGGTCCTTTGACCACTCTAAACCAATTGGTGGCAATAAGAAAAGGATTATCATTAATGATCCAAAATAATTAGGATTTATACCTTGTCCTGGAGGAGGAGTTGGCACCCAAACTCTACCAGAAAACAGAAAGGAGGGAGTGACTAGGGTAGTTACTCAATAATTTCTGTCACAACCCATATTAATGTGTTCTTAATTCATTCAGTAATAGGCAGGAGTAGAACACAATGTTTAAAAACACTATCATATTAAACAAAATTACAGATAGTTGCTGTTACGTAGTTGTTTTTTTTTATCCTCACCTGAGGACATTTTTTTTTTTTTTTTGCATTTATCTTCAGATAGAGCGGGAGGGAGAGAGGGAGGAAGAGAGACGAAGAGAGAAACATCGATGTGAGAGAGACACATCAACCCACACGACCCCAACTGGGGCCAGGGACAAACTGCAACCGAGGTACGTGCCCTTAGCGGGAACCGAACCCTGGTCTCTCTGGTCCATGGGTCGACGCTCTAACTGTTGAGCCAAACCGGCCAGGGCCTAAGTTACGTAGTTGTACTCTGCACACTTACACTTATGTAGGCATCCAAATTAAATAGTAGATGAAAAAAATTAGATAAGAATGGGAATATTCTAAGTACATTTTTAAAACTATGTAGAATGCAATGAGTACTATAGGTATTTCTCACTACTGAAGATTTCTGTGATTAACAATTTAAAATGAACTACAGTATATTGATTTAGTATCCTGCAATTTTACTGAATTTTTTTTTATTCTAACTTTTTTTTGTGTGTGAAGTCTTTAGGGTTTTCTATATATAATATGTTATCTGCAAACAGAGAGCATTTTACTTCTTTTCCAATTTGGGTTGGGTGTCTTTTATCTATCTATCTATCTATCTATCTATCTATCTATCTATCTATCTATTTATTTGAGAGAGGAAGGGAGAGAGAGAGAGAGAAATATCCATGTGAAAAAGATACATTGATCAGCTGCCTCCTGCACGCCCCCCTACTGGGAATCGAGCCCGAAACCTGGGCATGTGCCCTGACTGGGGTTTGAACCTGGACCTCTCAGTCCATGGGACCATGCTCAATCCACTGAGCCACACCAGCCAGGCTTCTTTCTTTCTTTTCTTTTTTCTTTTTCTTTTTCCTAATTGCTCTGGCTGGGACTTCCAATATTATGTCAAATAAAAGCTGTGAGAACAGGAATCCTTGTCTTGTTTCTGATCTTAGAGGAAAAGCTTTCAGCTTTTTACCATTGAGTATAATGTTGGCTGTGGGCTTGTCATCTATGACCTTTATTATGTTGAGGTATGTTTCTTCTATATCTACTTAGTTGAGAGTTTTTATTGTAAATGGATGTTGAATTTTATCAAATGCTTTTTCTAGATCCATTGAGATCATATAATTTTTATCCTTTATATTGATTGATTTGTGGATATTAAACCATCTTTGCATCCCTGCAATAAATATCACTTGATCATGGTGTATGATCCTTTTAATGTATTGTTAAATTTGGTTTGCTGATATTTCATTGAGATTTTTGCATCTATGTTCATTAGGGTTGTTGACCTGTAATTTTCTTTTTCTGTAGTATTCTTGTCTGGTTTTGGTATCAGAGTAATGCTGGTCTCATAAAATGGAAGTGTTTCTTCCTCTTCTGTTTTTTGGGAGAGTTTGAGAAGGATTGATATTCTTTAAAATGTTTGTCAGCATTTACCTGTGAAACCATCTGGTCCTGGACTTTTGTTTGGGAGATTTTTCATTACTGATTCAATCTTCTTACTAGTAATTGAGTTGTTCAGGATTTTCTACTTCTTTATGATTTAATATTGATAGGTTATATGTTTTAGGAAGGTATTTCTTCTAGGTTATCCAATTTGCTGGCATATAATTGTTTATTGTAGTTTCTTATTCTTTATATTTGTCATGTCAGTTGTGATGTCTCTTCTTTCATTATTTTTTAATCCTCACCCAAGGATACTTTCCTCCATTTTTATCTTCAGATACAGAGGGAGGAAGGGAGGGAGAGAGAGAGAGAAAGAGAGAGACAAACATTGACATGAGACACATTGATTGGTTGCCTCCCTCAAGACCCCGACCAGGGTCAGGGATGAACCGCAACAGAGGTATGTGCCCTTGACCGGAATTGAACCCACAACTCTTTAGTCGATGGGCTGATGCTCTTCCGCTGAGCCAAACCGGCCAAGGCTCTTCTTTCATTTTTAATTTTACTTATTTGAGTCCTCTCTCTTTTTTCTTGGTGAGCCTAGCTGAGAATTTGTCTATTTTATGTTTTTTTTTAAATAAAGCTCTCAGTTTCATCGATCTTTTCTATTGTCCTTTTAGTTTCTGTTTATTTTCATTCTAATCTTTATTTCCTTCAACTAACTTTGGGCTTAGTTTGTTCTTTTTTTTCTAGTTTCTTGAGGTGTAAAGTTAGGTTGCTTATTTGATATCTTTCTTGTTTTCTTAATGTGGGTGTTTATCACTATGAACTTCCCTCTGAGGAAAGGGAAGTTATAATCATTAAGTTTGGGTATGTTGTATTTCCATTTTCATTTGCCTCAAGGTATTTTTATTTCTCATTTGATTTCTTCTTTGACCCATTGGTGGTTCAGTAGCATGTTAGTTAATCTCCATATCTGTGAATTTTCCAGTTTTTTTTCTTGTAATTGATTTCTAGTTTCAGATCATTGTGGTCAGAAAAGATGCTTAATATGATTTCAGTCTTAAATTTACTAAGACTTTTTGTGGGCTAACATATGATCTATCCTGGAGAATGTTCCATGTGCACTTTAGAAGAATTTGTATTCTGTTACTTTTACATAGAATAATCTGTGTATTTCTGTTAAGTCCAGCTGGTCTAATGTGTCATTTAAGACCAGTGTTTCCTTATTGATTTTCTGTCTGGATGATCAATCTATTGATGAAAGTGGGGTATTGGAGTCCCTTACTATTATGGTATTGCTGTCTATATCTCCCTTTAGATCTCTTAATATTTGCTTTATATGTTTAGGTCTCCTATGTTGGGTGCATAAATATTTACAAATGTTATGTCCTGTTGTTGTCTTGATTCCTTTATCACTATATAATGACCTTCTTTGTCTCTTATGACAGTCTTTGTCTTAAAGTCTGTTTTGTTTGATATAAGTATAGCTACACCAGCTTTCCTTTTGGCTTCTATTTGCATGGGAGATCTTTTTTCATCTATTCACTTTCAGTCTGTGTGTGTCCTTAAAGCTGAAGCATGTCTCTCATAGGCAGCATATAGTTGGGTCTTGTTTTTGTAATCCATTCAGTAACTCTGTATCTTTGATTGGAGAATTTAGTCCATTTACATTTGAAGTAATTATTGATAAATATGGACTTACTGGCATTTTGTTAATTGTTTTCTGACTATTTTGTAATTCTCCTTTCTTCTCTTCTTTTGTGATTTGATGCTTTTCTACAGTGGCATACTTAGATTCCTTTCTCTTTATTCATGCATTGTTCTCCTGACGTCAGGAGCATATTTGTGACCATTATTTTTAACTCTTTTTATCAGGTAAATCACTTCTCTCCATTTCAATAAGGTCTTTTTTCTGGGGTTTTACTTTTCTTTTTCTTTTCTTTGGAATATACAGGGTGGGGCAAATGTAGGTTTACAATTGTGAGTATATGAAACACAGAGTTTGTTCTTGTATTATTATTTATTAATTATTGTATTATTTTCCATACAAACAACTGTAAACCTATGTTTGCCCCACCCTGTACTCCTTTGTTTCTTCATTTCCCTAACTCTCTGTGTTGCTTTCTGTACATTAACTAAAACAGGCACTTTTCCAGTCTTGAAGGAGGGGTGGCCTCATGTTTCAACCCTGAAGATGAGTTTCATCTCATCTTTCAACCCTGCCCTAGCTCTTGGTGTCTCTCAAACCTTTGTGATTGTCCAAGTAGCTGTCTTTGTTCTTAGTGGCTCCCGGTAGCTGAGGGAGTGCCAAGACCTGTCAGTGTCCCAAAGGCGAAGATCTCGGGCAGCACCTAGATGCAGGTTGATTGGAATCTGGACCCCCAAGGCAGCAGCTCTTAAAATAAGTAAAAATACCTCTTTCAGGGGAACACGGGGAGATGGGCATTTCTGTCTGGTCCTTCTGCACTGATCCTGGGGGTGATAGTTAGGTAAGAACTGTTTCTTGTTTGCTACCATCCCGTTGAACCTGTGAACACAAGCCTTGCTGCTAAGCAGAGCCAGGCTATCAAGGGATGTGCCTTTGGGCAGCAGCCACAAAAGCTGGAGGGCCAGCTGTGTGCACAGGCTCCTTTCATGGAGACATTGGTGACCTGTGGTGGGGCAGAGGGAGACTGCAAGGATGGCGCCTGTCGGCCTCCCCATCTTCTGGAGAGAGTGCAGTTGGCTCCTACAGGTGTGGTAAATTAGAAGCCTGATCCTCAGGCCACAGCTTTGAGATCTTCAAATAGGCCTCTTTCACAGCCAGACTGGCTTTTCGGTCTGCTGCCTCTGCCCAGTGCCCTGTGCCCACAATGAATCTGTCAACATAAGAAACATTCAAACCTGTGAAGAATTTTTGTGAGTTTGTTTGAACCAAACTGTCAACAATTGTCGAGAAGCGAAATCTCAACAAATTGAGATAATGCTCTGGAGAATGGCAGTTTTGCAACTTATTTTATACATTATAATGAAAGGAGGAGATGTAAGTGGGTTACATGAAATCCACTGGTGAGAGATTAGGGAGGTGGGAGAAAGCAAAGTGGGGGGACCTCTGGGATTGGATAAAATAAAATGATAGACACGTGTGTGTGTGTGTGTGTGTGTGTGTGTGTGTGTGTTTTACGTAGGTGGGTATAGGATAGTTGACAGTCAACAATGAACCCAGTAACAGTGAGGGGATGTGTGGTCTCCACAGAGCGGTGCCTGTGCTTTGAAGGGTCCCTCAAAGGAACATTACTTTGACATCCCAAAGATATGTTATCATAGATGCAAAAAGACAATAGATAGGTTCAGTTAAGGTAAAGATTGAACTTTGTCAGGGAAGATACCAGCCTAGGACATGACTACCCACCATAAACTTCTTTTAGTTAAAAAGTTTTCATTTGAGACCACCCTCTGTGGTTATTTTAGGTCTCTGAGTTTGTACGGCCGCACACAGGCCTCCCTGAGCTTGTCAGGTTTAGTACGTGGCCCCATCTTGTCCACAAGTCTTCTCAAGCCCATTAAGGACTGGGTTTTAGTTTGCTATGGTCTTGTGCGTCTTGTGGATGAAACCCCATCGACTTTCAGAGCTAGATGTTTTTGGGGGGCCATCTCTCGGGTGGAAGTCTTAAAAGTTGGGGCATCAGATGTGTGTTTCAAACCCTTTTCTTTCTCCGGGAGAAGCTGGGAGCTGTAAATTCCCTCCCACTGTGTCGCTACGCCCGGGTGGAGTTTGCTGAGATTGTGCCTTGGCCTCCCCCACCCATTCTGATGTGGTTTTTTCTTTCACCTGATAATATAGGAGTAGCTCAGCGAGTTTCTCGATATTTTTCAGAGGGAATTGTTCCATGTGTAGCTGTAGGTTGTGTGTCTATGTGAGGAGGTAAGTTCAGAAGCCTTCTGCTTCACCATCTTCACCTGGACTCTGTATTTTTTTTAAAAATTCTCACCTGAGGATACTTTTTTTCCATTTATCTTCAGATAGAGTGGGAGGGAGTAAGGAAGGGAGAGGGGGAGAGAGAGAGAGAAACATTGATGTGAGAGGGACACATCGACTGATTGCCTCCCGCACGACCCCAACTAGGGCTGGGGACTGAACCACAACCTAGG
Organism: Tadarida brasiliensis; assembly: GCA_030848825.1. Taxonomy (NCBI): domain Eukaryota; kingdom Metazoa; phylum Chordata; class Mammalia; order Chiroptera; family Molossidae; genus Tadarida; species Tadarida brasiliensis. The sequence continues at coordinate 54,017,111 of CM061257.1, read as the reverse complement.
TATGTGCCCTTAGCCGGAATCGAACCCACAACTCTTTGGTCCGCGGGCTGACACTTTAACCACTGAGCCAAACCGGCCAGGGTTTAAAATATATATATATAGGCTACACCATAGCTATGATAAAAATCCCTGGGCGTTTCTGTTCTTCAGGATCGAGAATAATTGGATGAAGGATAAACACTAGTGACATATTTCATCAATATGAAATAACTAGTTTGGCCTTGTTTTTTACTTTTCCTTCCCACAATTTTTTAAAAATTGAGGTATAATTAATGATCAGTATAGTGCACAGATCTTAAATGTTCATATTGATGAATTGTGACAATTTCATATATCCACGTAACCCCCCCCCCCCCATTCAAAGCAATATACAGAGTATTTCCATCATCCCAGAAACATCAATGTGAGAGAGACATCGACTGGTTGCCTCCCGAACGACCCCGACCAGGGCCGGGGACCAAACCACAACCGCGGCATGTGCCCTTGACCAGATCGAACCTGTGACACTGGTCCACGCGCTGACTTTCTAACTGCTGAACCAAACCGGCCAGGGCTATTCCTTAGCTTTTAACTGACATTTGCAAGAAGTCCTTACAATTTGTTGTTAAACCCTGTTCTGTCATCTTAGAAATTTATTGTTCAAAAACAAGTCTTCAGGGAGATTTGTAGAAAAGATTAGGGAATACATTTTTCTGTTTGTTTGTTTGTTTTTTAAGAAGAGAAAAAAGTGGAGGAAGAAAAGGATTTGCATTCTCAATGTGAAAATATGTCTAGTCAGGGTTTAAAATTAGATCATAGCAATTATTCCTTGATTTGCAGAAAGTTTCCGCAGAGTTTTAAATAATAACATCAAAACATATCCAGTGATGCATTATTAAACTGAGTTTATTATTAAACCTTTCGAATAAACTAGGAAAATGTGTATTTATATCGCAAGCGAAAGTTCATTTTCTGCTTCTCTACTCGAACAGAACCGTAGTCCTGGAAGGGATATCTATCTTCCTGCCTTTTAACAAATCTATTTCATACCAGGTGAATGTGTATTCTATTTTTTCTTTTAATTATCAGAAGGAAGATCAGTACTTAAGTTTTTATTCCAATGTCTGTGAGCCCTTCGTTGGGTTATTTCTTATCAGCTCAATTCCCCTTCCTCCAAAACAGTCCTGTATTCTGTTCTGATCGGAGAAGGGAAATACATAGCTCTGGGGTATTCTTATGCATAGTTAGACATATTGCAAAGTCTTCCTTTAGCAGATATCCCCCTTTTTTAAGCTTGAATGAGGTAAAATTTTTAATCCCCCCCCAATTAAAACAACAACAATATATTCTGGATTTTACTCACAGATCTTCCCTTCTAGTTCTTCATTCAATCCCACTTTATCCTCTGTAAGTCCCGCCCCCCAAGACTATAAAGAATAGAATTGGAGTCATTTGGGTAACGAGAGAAGAGGAAGATGTCAGCTGTAAATGTCGAGAAAGAGAAAAATGGAGACAGGTGGTTACCCGTGGAGACACAGCAAGAGACACAGGTCTCCAGAGGCAGAGCTAGGCAGAGATGGGAGACAGAAAACGTATACATGTTCTTACATAGGCCTCAATCTAAATCTCGTGCTTTAGGTACGTTGAGGAATACAGGTGTAGGAAGCACAGTTAAGAAATCGCTTTCCTTCCAACACTTTCTTCAAGAGATGTAAGTTGTGCGTTTGACACTGGTTTTTCCTTCATTGTCAGAGAAAGTGGTTCTTAGGAATCAACAACTACAATATTCTTTATGATACCAGACGATAATGCTAGGGTAATAACCTAGTAGAATAAATCTGTGCCAGTTAACAATCTATTTTCTGAGCCCCACATGTGCCCTTCACTTTCTCCATTATGGTGAGCATGTTAGGTGTTCTCAGTAGAGGGCGCTGGAGGCACAGGAGGGAGGAAAGGACTTGCTGTTTTGGCTGCTGCCTGGTGCCTGAAGGGTGTGGGTGTGAGGAGTCTGAGGGAGTTCTGCCCCAAGCACAGGTTTCCGAGGTGACCTTACAGCCTCAGCAGGAGATAACCGTCTCCCAGCCCTGCGGACTAGAAACCCACACTCTGCTGGATTCCAGCAAGCGTCAGTGCCCCACAGGCATCCTGCCAACCCCTGTGCAGATCACCTGCAACTCGGAGGGTTTCCACTGAGCAGCCACCCCTTCTGCAGCTCACTGCCTGTGCAGGTCCTGGCGGCTGGTTGCTGACTCAGTGCACTGGATTGCACCCTAGGGGGTTGCTCTCTGCTTGCCCAGGGACTGCCGACCAGCTCTGGCTTGGGCAAACCAAGAAACTTCTCTGTTGTCAGTGGGCTGAGTTCTCCCAGATCTGAACTCCAGCCTTGGGAGGGGGGCCCTTTCCAAGTTGGTCTTTCCTTGAGTACTCTCCTTGGGCTCCAGGGTATCATGTCAAATTCTTTATGTCCCATAGTCACCCATTTATCAGAATTTAATCATTCTTTATATTAAACTTTCCCTGTTCAACCCACTGTGTAAAGCAATGGCAAAATCGACATTTTAGCAAAAAATGCAGCTGTTTTTCCCCTTTTAGAAGATTAGAGAGGAATTTATAGAATGAAGTAGGACTAAATGAGCCAGTTTCCTCATTCGCAACTTTTCCCTTGCCTAACTTTGATTTCAGGGTTTTGAAATTGGACCATAGCTCCTTTCACTTCTCAAAGGAAATTAACACATTTTTTGTTTCATCAGCTCGGCTGTCAAATCCATGCCAAGAGAAATTCGAACTCATATGTAGCATTAGCCTCATGAGGAAGCAACAAGAATCTGAGTAGGTCCCCACTGACAAATCGTGATTTCACGTCAGTGCAGAACTTCAGATTATGGACATTGTGTTCATTCCTTTTGAGGAAAAATAATTAGTGCAGTTGAGCTTGAATAAGTGCTTAGCTTGTTTAAATTTACAACAGCTCTAGGAGAGAGTGAGCAGGGAAAAAACCCATCTCACAAGCTTGGGGATTTTATAAAAGTACAGGACCGTATTAACTCACAATAATGTAGTTAATGAGAATCAACACGATGGGGCTTTGATCATCTGGATTATTACATAAATTCATGATAGTCTTATTGTGATCCTAACAATAGAAACTGTACGAACGATTGGTGTCAGTGGCTCTCAAATGTTAAGATACAGATTCCCAGCCTACTTAGCTGTGTCCCAGCAACTGGTATTTTTTTTTTTTTATTCTCACCCGAGGACATTTTTGCATTTATCTTGAGATAGAGCAGGAGGGGGAGAGGGAGGAAGAGAGAGAAACATTGATATGAGAGAGACACATTGAGTGGTCGCCACCCACACGATCCCAACCGGGGCAGGTGACAAACCGCAACCGAGGTACATGCCCTTAGCGGGAACCGAACCCGGGACTCTCTGGTCCATGGGCCGACGCTCTAACCGCTGAGCCAAACCGGCCAGGGCGCAACTGGCATTTTTAACAAGCATTCTGTGATTTTGAGACAAAATATCTTGCCTGCACTTTGAGAAACCAAGATTAAGTGTCTGAATGAGCTCCCACAAAAGTGGGGTTTATTTAGAAATAATAGATAAGACAACTTCCTATGTCCCTTTCTGATACTAAAATGGTCTTTATCCTTTTATCCCATGCTTCATCTCAGAGTTAAGACAGCAATAAGTACCTTGTATCCAATAAACTGTTTCTATATAGAATGGCCCCTTCCCATCCTCCTGACCTCTTTATACATTGATGGATGAAGTTATTTTTGGCTGAAGTTTTTACTTTTCTTTGCCCACAGTAAGGTGACTAAAACGCATGCTGTTCTAACAAAGAAAGAAAATAATTCCAACCTAACAGAATAAAGCCAGTAATATTATGGAAAATTAAACTAAAGAGAAATAAATCTGGAATCGTATAAGAATAAAAAGCCAATATTTTTCTTGGTATCCAGGGGTAAAAAATCCAACATCTTAGTAAAAGATGTTTGAATAAAATACAAGCTTAACGGTAGAGTTTGTATTAGGAATAAATGTGATCTAACTTTGAAAATCAGAAGTGATTTTAGATCAGACATTAACAATGGAATACTAGGAAAAGTGGGATGTCCCAGGCTGCTTTCTCCTGGTTTATGCCCCACAGGCCCTCAGGAAGCCCTCACTTCTAACATCAACAGAAAGCCACTGATTCTTAGGGGTTGACCCAAACTTGCCAATCTTCAAGTTTGGCAATAGTCGTGCAAAATGAAACCTAAAATGTTCCCCTGGAGCAAAGGAAAAACTGTTTGGTTTTGACAGCGTCTCTTCGAGGGACTCAGACACTTACACTTTGGATCCTCCCTGCATTCTTTGGGGTTAAGCGGCCACAAGGAACAAAGCAGCCCGAGAAAATGCTGAGTCAACCAACTTGTAGCATTGTGTCCAGGAACTTCCCAAGTGGCCCAGGAGGTAGGAGGCCTCCCAATTTTGTCGCAGGACATTGTCCTTTCTTGGGACTTCAACAGGTTTCTTAGTCTCGCATTTAGATTATTTGCAAGGCCATCCACTCCCACCTGACTTCTGATGGGACATGGCATTTCTGAAATGACCACATTCATGAGGACAGTTATTGACTGTGAACAAACATCCTTGATATCATATATGTCCTGAACTCTTGCCCAATAACCTGCTCATGGTTGCTCTGTTCATGATCTCGGTTGAGAGGATATTGTTGGGAGGAAAAAGGATAGTTTCCACTGTAGATGCTAATTTTTTAAATAGTGGGAAATGAATTCAAAATAGAAAAGGGAAAAAGAATAGGTTTATTTTCTTTTTTCTTTATTGATTTTAGAGAGAGAAGAAGGGAGAGAGATAGAAACATCGATGACAGGGAACATCGATCAGCTGCCTCCTGCATGCCCCCCACTGGGGATTTGGGGGCATGTGCCCTGACTGGAAATCAATCTGGTGACCTCCTGGTACATGGGTCAACGCTCAACCACTGAGCCACACCGGCCGGGAAAATGGGCTTATTTTCTAGCTGAAGGCATTTAAAAGTTAGCAATGAAAATTAGGTTAGTGGTTTCTTTTCATCAGAGCACAGAGGTCAAGTCCTGTTACAATAAATATCACACCCACTGAAGAATTCGACTTCAGAGTTGCACTTGGTACCTTACTCATTTCATGTAACAACATCTCCGCAGAACAAAAGGAGAGGCTATCCCAGGAGGGTCATCATCTTTCAGGTGCTTGTCGAGTGCCAAGCGGCATCACCTGCTACTCTACTAAGGGGGTCACTAAGTTTGATACGTACAAATTAGAAAAGTGATTGGAAAAGATTGATTGTAACATGTCCCCAGTCAAATCCTTAAGAATAGTTTTGAAGAGTGCTGGGAATTAGGAGCCCTAGATCCCTTGAGCAATTACACTAAGAACAGCTGAAGACATTTACTGGCTGGCTTCAACCTGGTCTGACTGATGCAAGGAGCCACTGAGTATCAGCAAGACGCAGTTAATTACCGAGTGCAGCTGATTTCAGCCTCCGGTGTTGGCTTAAGTCTGATGAAAGTCAGTTAGATGGACTGTTTTTCTCTACTTCAAAATGACCATGTGGAGTGGCTGTTGGAGGCTGCCATGGGTCCCACTGATTTCCTGGAAATGGGACCTCTGGATGTAAGAGCAGCTCTCACAAACATTCCTGGGAAACTAAGGTGCTGTCTTACTGGATGAGTGGAGTCAGACGGTGTATGACCTCCACAGAGCAGAGCAACGGCTTTGGTTAATTGCTCCTGAGAAACTTCTGGGTGGTCTGTTGCTTCTAAGTTTGTCAAAAGACATCTGTATTGGGGACCAAAACTACAGTTTTGAAACTTTTAACTAGAAGGTACATTTCATTCAGTAATTAAACATACTAAGGACAATTTTACTCTTGTACAGATTTTACTCTCCAGTTCTCTAGGACTGGTTGCTATAGTTCTCGAAGCCCAAATTAGCAGAAGCAGCCACCAGCCACCAGCCACGGTTCAAGTACATGTGAAAACAACAAAAACCCCGAAAGCACAGCCTAGGATGCATCACCTGCAGAGTATTAGCACAGCCTGGCCTCTGTCATCCCCCCGCCCGTGGTTCCAGTCTGTTTTAACAGACTTGGCGTGGGTTCTTGAGTGTCCTCGAAGACGTTATTGAAACAGGAGAGTGCACAATCAATCTTCAGACGTTGAGGGAATTGTTAATGGTGGTTGATAGGGCTGACATTAAAAAACACACAAAAAACTTTTAAAAACAGCATCATTAAAACAACCTGATAATCTGTCTCACTAAATAGGCTGTACTTGGCCCAAATCCTGTACAGGACAGCATGGATTCAGTTTTGAATGGTCTTGGTTTCTGACCTTCCTCTTGTCACACAGGCTGGTGAGTTGCTGTCCTTGTTAAGCAAATAGGGCTCTGTCTCCCACCACAGTGAGGACACAAAGCCCCAGGAAGTGATGCAGCGACCCTAATGCCTAAGGCCTTCTTCTGGGGGGGGATGAGGAGCTCCTTTCTGTTGGCCGCAGTGGAGTGGTGCAGACTGGCTGCAGTGGGAAGTGGGGTTCCCCCAGGACTCAGATAAACACAAGTGTCGGAGGTCTACTCGTATTTGTAAAAATAAGGCAGACAAGTCAAGAGTTTAAGGAAAAACAAATCTCCACACTCATTGTGACTATCTTTGGAATTCTTCATTTCATTAAGGTTTTCACAAAATACAAAGCTCCAACATAATTGTCTACGTCCACCACAAAACAGAATCAAATAAGTGGTTAGCACACAAACATAATGATCTTTTTCATTTTTAAAAATATAAATAACAACATTGTTTAAGGTTTTACAATTTTCTTTTGTGTGTGTGTTTCTCTTTAAGGCTTTATGTTGCAGACCCTTCATTACTGAGTACTGGAGTCTGTTGTCAGGACACACTGCCCACAAGTCGAGAAGGCCACTGTGGATACATTCCTGAGAGTGACACACACTGATCTCTGATGCTTAAGCCTGTTGAAAACTAAATAATCAAACAACCTCCAATCAGTTCTCACAGTTATTATTAATTTCCTTTCTATTACAAAGTAATAATAGAAAGGGCTAAGTTCCCAGGAGCATTCAAGCTCTCAGATCAATCATGAAGGGTGAGAAGGAAAAAAGTGTTGTTGTTTTTTTTCCTGGATACAATCTTTTTCATTTATCCAGAAAGCCCGGCTCCCCCAACCCCACAGAGTTTAAACAGTGGTTTGTACTGAAACATTTTTCAGATTAAATAGTGTTGAAAGAAAGTGTGATCTTTTGGTTGGGTGTTTTACAAGAGGTTAAAGTGGAGAGGTTAACGCTGGGAAAATACCACTGAAAGAACATCCCCCAACAGGAGTCATTTCGCTCGTGAGTTCTGGGGGCAGAGCCATGGCCCCCACCTTGGGGGTGAAATCCGAGGGGAGACTCTCCAGCAGGCACTTGACTTGCTCCTGGCCCAGTTTGATCTTGTCGTCCAGCTTTCGCTGCTCAATGAGGAGTGTTGACTTCATTTTCACAAAATGCTGGTAATCCTGGAGCTGTTCCTCTGAAAGGTAATTGGCCAGGATGTCCAACACCACGCGTTCCCTTCGGTCCAGGTTCTCCTTGAGCTCCCGGGCATCCTCATGCTGGCCCGCCAGGACCTTCCTCTTCTCGTTGAGGGAGTTCTGCCGGGGCAAAGGGGGCAGATGAGCAAAGGGCACGGGGTGCAAGGCAGGGCCAGCTGCCTGCACAGACACCTGTCACAACCAGGTTTCTCTTCCAATTGTCCCTCTAAGTTAAGGAGATTTAATGTTTTTGAAAATCAGTTTTTTACCTTTCGGTTGCATGCTTACGGTTCTCTAACATGTGAAGTCATGTGGCAGCTTTAATTTGAGAGCGAGTACCTTAAATTGGCTGGGGTAATGACTTGACTTTTGGCTTCTATACTTAAAAGCATAATCAATGATTTCATTTATGTGAGGTTCTTAGAATAGTCACAATTATGGAGACAGAAAGGAAAGTGGTGGTTGCCAGGGACCAGGAGGTGGGGAAATGAGGAGTTATTGTTTAATGAGTATAGAGTTTCAGCTTTGCAAGATGAAAGAGTTCTGGAAATGGACGCACAACAATATGAATGTATTAAATATTACTGAGGCAGGTACTTTCAAATGGTTAAGATGGCAAATTTTATGCTATGTGTAGTTTACAACAATAAAAACATTGAAGGGGAATAAAAGGCCAATCATCAAGTATTTCTATTTACAGTGCCTTTCCAAGAGTGGACCCAGCAGCTAACCTGGGAATTTGTTAGGAATGCAAATTTTCAGGCCCTATTTCAATTTCACTTACTGAATCAAAAGCTCTGGGGTGGGGCCCAGAAATCCATGGTTTAACAAGCCTTCCAGGTGATTCTTTTGCAGCTAAAGTTTGAGATCCTCTGTCCTAATCCACAGTCAGTAATGGGAAAATCATATTTACCATCGTTAATGAAATCAGTTTCCATTTTCCAGATCTCTTTCACTCCTCTGAATCTAACAGGACAAATTCTATTTAACAATGATGGCAATTTCATGTTCTGAGAGTTGCCTGTACAAACCCAATGGTAAGGTAGCATGTTATTTAGGCCTAATGCATTTTATAAAATTTTTACTCAACATGCTGACATATAATAAACATTATTTTAAAAATTTTATATTTAACCATTCAGACTTTACAGGCCAAAGTGATTGAGAACATTAAAATGGGAATTAACCAAGAAATAGATTTAAATATATACCTCAATACAAATTAGCTTATGTAGGGTTATGAAAGGCTCGTGTGTCTCTGCCCTAACTTTCCTTCAAGTAACCTATCTTAACATAATGTCTAGGGGAAAAGTGCAAAGTTATAGGCTTATCTTACAAATATCTCCACTCTCATAGGCCTTCTCTCCCTAATCAGAAACACACACCTAAAAAAACCCCGATTTTGAATGAAGACACCTTTCAAAATACTGTAGAGATATGTTAAAAAGTGAGAACCTCTTCCTTGCCTTTAAAAAATTAGGAAATATTTTAAACACCAGAAATGTATAGAGACTGATGTAATACCTGTGTACCCATCAATAACAGTGCCAAATCTCAATATGAACATTTTTCATATTTGCTTCAGATTAAAAATAAAAAAATTAGATTCAGTTGAAACCTTACATATACTTATCCCAGTCCCCATCTCCCCCCTCCCTCCCCTCTGGTAACTATTATTCTGAATTTGGCATTTATTGAACTACATATTCTCCTTTTCTCATTCTTATTGGTATTTTTAGTTTCTTAAAGATTAATCATTACAAAAACGAATATTGATGTGGTATTTTGCAGGTGAGCAACCACTTATTTGTATTTGCATTAAGTGTTGAGTTGAACTCGATTGTAGAACAACTTTTCCCAAGAACTGCTCCAGTATTCCTATCTCCGATACCTGCAGCACCACCCAAGAGGCCAAACAGGAAACTCAGAATTACCTTCTGTTCTACCCTTCCTCTTTTGTAACATACCTGCTAATTCAGACTCATTCTCTATCCCCATGACAACTGCCCAAATGAACAGCCTGAAGCCTTTTGCTAGACCATTACAGTAATTCTCCCAACTGTAAGCATCGTTCTCACCCATCCCAGGCTGATTACGTCATGACATTAGTTTATGGCTCTTCCTGGTCAATAGGCTAAAGAGTCCAAACCCACACTCCTCAGTGCTACTTTGTGCCTAGGAAAGCTGGACTCTGTGGCTGCATCAATGGGGCTCCCTTGCCCTCTGGGTTTGGCCAATAGAAGTCATGGGCATGAGAGTGGAGGGTGGGAGGAGAAAGAAACGGGGGTATTATCCCTGGCTCTCTCCTTGCCAGGCTGCATTCTTTCCCCACGGCCTCTGTGCTGTAGGACAGCCGCAGCTGCAGTTCTGATAAGGACCCCTTCCTGTTGCTCCTCCAGGCCTAGAGGTAGGAAGGGCCTCCCCGCTGATGCCAGCTCTGGGGACAGGGGGGCTTTGTCTCTTCTTGGTTGCCATTAATTCTTCCCATACCTTCAATGATACCTCTTTTTTGTTATTTATTTATGTATTTTTAGATTCCACATATAAGTAAAATCATGTGGTATTTTTCTGACTGACTTATTTCACTTAACATAATACCCTCCAGGTCCATCCACATTGTCACAGATGGCAAGATTTCATTCCTTTTAATGGACAAGTAATATTTTATTGTGTGTGTGTGTATGTATACACACACACCACATCTGCTTTTCCAGTCGTCTTTTTATGGACTCTTAAGGTTGCTTCCATATCTTGGCTATTGCAATGAAGATAGGTGTGCATATATCTTTTGAATTGTAGATTTCTTCGGATAAATACACAGAAATAGAGTGGCTGGGTCATATCTAGTTCTATTTTTAATTTTTTGAGGAACCTATGTATTGTTTACTATAGCGGCTGCACCAATTTATAATCCTACAAAAATGCAAAGTTTCCCCTTTCTACACACCCTCGCTATCACTTGTTTGTTGAAATATTGATGATAGTCATTCTGACAGGTGTGAAGTGATATCTCACAGTGGTTTTAACTTGCATTTCTCTGATGACTAGTGACATTGAACATCTTTTCATATGTCCTCTTTGGAGAAATGTCTATTCAGGTACTCTGCTCAATTTTTAAATCGAATTGTTTAATTTCTTTGGTGTTTTAAATACCCCTTTTGATTGAGTTATCAAATAAAAAAGTTAGGGATCTACCTCCTGTCCATTACCTGACTACATACTTTTCTAATATTTTCTATCATTTACAGTCTTTTTTTTTTTTTAATTTACAATCTTTTAAAACAAACCAAGTAATCACTCTATGTTCTAAACATAACCATATGAAAATTAGTTTTTGAAAAAGCCATGGTCTTCCTTTACTTTGTCCATGATATTCCTTCTAAATTGTGAAGCCCTTCCACTCTCAGTCCAGCTACAACTATGAAGTTCTTCTAGACTCTATTAAGCACCACTTATATGCAGTCTCATCTCACAGCCTCACCCCACCACCTGAGCAGTGTCTTGGCTCTGGCGTGATCGCCGTATTGCAGCATCCTGGGTACACGTGATGCTTCCAGGCTGGTTTTCCTCACTACAGGGCGAGTTCCTGGAGGGCGCGGCCTGCGTTTTGCCCTGTTCATCCCTGGCAGACACAGCACCTAATACATTACAGGTTGTCGTTCGCTGTTTGCTAAGTGGAAGGAAGGAGGAAAGTACGACTCTTCTGAGGCGGGTACTACTGGACAATTTCCAGAAGAGGGCGCTGAGGCTCAGCAGGTTTCCACGAGGAGGGCACTCACTGGGAGTAGGGCGGCAGAGAGCTTCTGGATACGTGGTCACATCCCCAAATATTACCACCTGGACCTTTTCTAATCCTTTTAAAATCAATTTGAAAAAAAGACATCTTTCCTTTTAATGAAATATATATTTTAGAAGAAATAATTAGGAAATCCCTGATGGCATTGAAAGAGAGACAGCTGTAGATAGGAGGGGGAGCCAGAGAGCGTCTTGCTGGCCGGAGCACTCGTCACCTTCTGGCGCGTATACTTAGGTTGTGTGTGTGTGTGACAGCTACATTTATCGTCTGACTTCCCTTGGTTCTATGAGAGTAGGGATCTGTCTGTTTTGTTTACAGATATATTCTAAGTGCCCAGACAAGTCAGTGGCACAAAACAGACACCCAAACATGTGTTGCACAGATGAGTAGAGGAAGAATGCTCGGTAGCGATGGAATTAAGTTCAATGAGGTGAATGATACTTGGGGTCTGCAGCGGGACTCCGCATTTCCGGGCTCTGTCACTCACGGGCCTGTCGTGAGGGCTCCATGAGGCCGCACATGAAGTGTGTGAGCCCACAGTGCTGGCACGGGAAGCACTTGCCTTGTATCTGGTGTTTCCACCTGTCAGTGCCTGTCCTCTTCCTTCAGTAAGGGTGGTGGAGACACGCCCCCAGGTGAACTGCAGATTCCCTAGGACCTGAGCTCATGTTCCTGCATCTTCTTCTCATCCCCCAGCGTTCTCTTGTCCCTCTCTCTTCTTTTAAGGTCAACCCCCATTAGAAAGGAAGGAAAGAAACTCTGGCACCTGTGTTTTCACTTTCCTACGTGTTTCCTGAGCCTGCAGCGTCAGCATTACATCTTGGCATGGAACGTGCCCTCTTCTGTTTCCTGGTTATCTATATTTGGACTCTCTCCCTGCCCCAAAAAGATAGTAATCTTCCCGAGCAAAGGGGCCATGTCTAATTGTACTTCTCTGTGTACATGGGCTCAGAGGGAAACTTTGAATTGAATCGCTAGGTCACTTACCCTTTCTTCCTTACTGGCATCTTCACCAAGGCCACTGAGGACGTTCTCCACGCGGGCCAGGCGCCCCGAGAGGGACAGCAGCAGGTTTACCACCTTGTCCAAGTCCCCGATGAACATCTTGTACTTGTCAAACTCATTGGGCTTGCAGAGCTCACTGATCAAAGCCTCCACCTCTTCTCCCAAGGCGTTATTGAGCTTGATGTCCATTAGCAGACTCCCCTTCGCTTCCTGGAGAGTCTCAAGCTTGTGGGTGAGGCTTCCAATCAGCTCGGCCTGTAACGACAGAGGAGACCCACAGCAAAGGTTAGCCACCGGAGTGGTCAACGGAAGGAGGATGCTGTTCTCCCAACCACGTCTTCTCTTCGAGGCTCAGCTGAAGGCCCCCCACTCTACATGGACTGCCCCCCACATCAGGCCACAATACTGCTTTCTTTCCTTGAATGTCCACAGCTGTCTTTCTCTGACCCTATTCAATCCTCACAGGCCAACACTTGATTATACATTGCCTCTTAATGCTTTCCAACTGCGTTGTGCTGTGTCCAGCTGACTTCCCAAATGGTTTCTTAAATATGTACTTTTAAAAGTCTTTTTAAAGCTACATTCTCACTTGATCCTCACAACAATACCATAGGCAGGTAGGGTAAATAGACTTGTTTTACAACGAGTAAAGCCAAGAATCAAAGAATTACGGGACTTGCCCAAGACCGCAGAGTTGAATGTTAGTCACAGATACCATTTATAGGGCAATTACTATGTGCTAGACACTGTAAGAGAAACTGTACAGGGATCATCTCAGTCTTCCCAACAGTTTTGTGGTAGACAGTTTTATCCACACACCGTGGGTGAGGACACTGACCCAGTGAGGTGAAGTGAGGTCTAAGACACGTGTACTGTCAGGTGGGGCTGCTCTGAACACAAACCAGCCTGACTTCAGGGGTTCCCTTGAACAATCATTATAAATATTCAAGACCTTTTTCAGAATTCAGCTCTTTGTTCTTTCCACGTCACCCCACTGTCCCCATTTACTTGAGCTATGTAATGTGCCACCTTAATTTCTATACACACAAAACAGTTACACAAATAGTCAATGTATTTAGTTGAAGGAATAACGTAAAGGTCTTAGTGGTTTCAAGCTTGAATTCATTTATATGAACTGTCCACTACTTCTATGCTGCAAGAGAAGTTAAACTCCATGGCTTTTGAGGCTTTCATTTTTTGTCTCTCAGCCTGAGGTAGCCAGATAGGTTTTAATCCCAAAAGATTGTCATCTTTCTATTTCTTTCCCACTAAAAAGATTCCAGCTCAAATGTGTGTGTTTATGAGAGAGAGACCGAGCTGTGTGGCTCCACTTGGAAACTTGGTACAAAAGGGTCACAATTTCTATGTCAGAGTAAGTCTTCATTTTAAAGGAAAGGAAAAAATAGAAATAGCTTTGACTAACAGAACTGCAGGGTACTGATGACTTGCATTATTTTTTTCAACGTCAGAATCAGAATATACAGTAATCACAATGATAAAGGGAAACAATTATTTCTCCACAATCTGCCCATCTTGGAACTGGACCACCAGACATACTTCAGTCTAAGTCAGTTCATGATGTTCTTGAAATGTCCAAGTTCTGGGTGATACCATATTGTCTTCTCAACATTGCCTCAATCCAACAGGCTGAAGGGTGATTAAAAAGTTTTTATCTGACCCCAGGCGGGTGGCTTGGTTGGCTGGAGCATCATCCTGTACACCAAAAAGCTTTTGGGTTTGATTCTCGGTTGGGGCTTGTATGGGAGGCAATCAGTTGATGTTTCTCTCTCTCCCCCTTCCTCTCTTTCTAAAATCAATAAACATACCCTCGGGTGAGGATTAAAAAAATATTACTATCTGCTGTACCCTCACATCACGGGTTATACTCAGATTTTCTCAAGCTGTTTTGTTAAGACAAAGTCAATGCAAAAGATAATTTTAATAGTGGGACAGTGTGTGTATATATGCATGTTATATTACTCAACTAAATAGTCTGAGCCCAGAAAAATGCAGAGAATATTGCTTAGTGTTAATTGTTTTTATAGTGTCCTAGAAAACTCATTGTTTTCCAAAAAACAATTCTGGCTGGCAGCTATGGTATTTGACTGCAAGATAACCTGCTAGGTACCTCCAGCAGAACTCCTAGCAGGCTGTGGTGATCTTGCTTTGTGGTACAGGTCCTGGGGTGGGAACAGCAAGGACCCGGAGGGGAAAGCAGTGCGGAAAGGAAGCACGGCCGCCGCCGCATCTGCCCACATCCCTGCCGGACACGGCTGACGAGTCAGATGTCGTTGTCGCTGTGTTTCAGATAGGTGGCTGAGACACTAACGCCTATATGAAGTCAGGCCAGGATTTTTCAACCTCTTAGCTGGCATTTCCTAGGCCTGCCACTCTTAATGTCACTTTCCTATAGAAAACACGTTCTGACAAAATCCCGAGAGGTAGTTAACTGAGCAGGACGTTCCTCTCACTCCAGCCAAAGGAGAGGCCTTCTGCTTACTCAGGTGTTTGCGATTCATTTCAACCTCACGTTTTGAAGTATAGTTTCAAAAAAAGGCTTTTAAAAAACTAAACAGTAGAAAGAAAAGGTATCAGCCTTGTGTTTTCCTTTATGACTTCTTTTGAAACTAATATTGTGTGTCATTTCTGGAAGGAACTCAGAGCACTTTTATTAATAATTTAATTAATATTAACAAATTCTGATTACTCTCAGTCGCTGGCATTTTAAGGGATAGTATGATAACTTTTTAATTTGCAGATGAGCAGAAACCAGTAAGAATAAGTCTGTCTGTCTTCACATGTGGGGGTAAGGAGTGAAGAGAGGAAGAACTCTTGCTCTGAGTTTCTGCTAAACTTGGCTCCCCAACTTTCTCAGGCTCTTTCAATCCAAGTAAGGTTAAAATGTCCTCGTTCTGGCTTTAATGATGACAGGTCAGCAGTGTGGAAAGGGCAGCCACCAAGTAAGCACAGTTCAGTGGGCAAGGACGGGCCAAAGAAGTTGACACAGCTGAACGGCCACCCATGATCAGGCTCAGCAGTCCAGTCCACTCAGTCTTTCCTGTTGTGGTTTTCAAAGACATCACCCTGGCTGGTTTGGCTCAGCGGTTAGAGCGTTGGCCTGTGGACCAGAGAGACCCGGGTTTGGTTCCCGCTAAGGGCGCGTACCTCAGTTGCGGTTTGTCCTTGGCCCCGGATGGTGTTGTGCGGGTGGCAACCAGTCAATGTCTCTCTCTCTCTGCCTCCCACTCTATCTGAAGATAAATGCAAAAATGTCCTCGAGTGAGGATGAAAAAAAAAAAAGACATCAATGCTGGGCAGAACCCTAAGCCATCAGTATAGTAGCTGATGCATACTCCAGGCTCATGGAACGAGGAAGAACAGAATGAGCTGAAAATGCCTTCGAGTGATCCAGGCAGTCTTTTTTGGGAAGGACCAATACACACTTTGTGGCACCGTGATTTCTGAGAGCTGTTTGCTGGGATGGAATGGGACAGATCAACAGCTTGGCGTATACGCTAATACAAGTATACTAAGCAGTCAATTCAGTCACTTCTGGCCCAGATGTTGCATACTTGGATGGTATTTGAAGTTTTTTCATTTTACCAAGCCCTTCAAATATGGAAATTTGGATTTTAAAATACAGTTAAAAGGGATTTGAGTAAATGAAGGATAAAGGGAAAGTTGGCTGTACTAAATAGCCATTTCTTTGCCAGGCAGATCTCCCCAAAAAACCTACCAACTTCTATCTGCAGAATTCACTGGAGAGAGAGAAGAGGTATTTTGGGTGTTTATTTTTTTTTTATTTTTATTTTTTTTAACAACATACTATTCTCTCAGGAGCTACTGATTTGCAAAATCATTGACATTTATCCACTTAACTGCTCATCTGGGATACACTTAACTCCACCTGTGTGAGATGCTATTTATAAGGGTTCTTTCTGTAGAAAAGTTTAGCAGACCTCCCTCCCCCTTCATGGTCTGCAGCAGCAGCAGCAGCACTGCTGGGCGTGTCCCATCCCCTTACTGCTCCAGGGCGACACAGACCAGGAGACAGGCTCTGATGGGAAAGTCACCATCAGGCTCATCACTTGGCCTTTTGGGTCTCCGCTTTCTCACCACAGCAAGGGGATAATAATACCCGCCTAAAACAAGTAATAACGTTTCAATACGGAACTCCTTCTCTGTGCCAGGCACTAGTTAAGTGTTTTGCTATTCAATTACCACTCCCTACAACCCAGTGTGATACTGTTATTATCCTGGTTTTATTGATGAGGAAACGGATGTTATTTAACTTGTCCAAGCTCATGTGGCTAGAAAGTGCCAGAGTCAGGCCTTTAATCACTATTAACATAGCTGATAGAAATATTATGAAGCCCAAATAAAATAAAGCGTGTACAAGCACTATGGAAAATATAAAACACACACTCCAGTTATTATTTATGTGTGTGCATCATTAGTATTAGGAAACACTCTGAAGAGCACACTACTCATTTCAGGGAGCTGCTTCTAGGGGAATACTCACCCACCCCCCCTTCGCCTTCTGTTCTGAGAACTTACGCTACACTGTTGCCAATAATGTCATTACGAAGCTGGCCTCTGCTGATTGACTGTCTTCATCTCAAATAAGAGGAATTCAGGACTCCTAGCCACGTGGCTGGGGTTTAGGGACAGAGAATTCAGGCCCCTGGAGTAAAAAGTAGGGAGAATCCAGGCAGCAACCCATGGCAATTTCCTTGGCTGAATTCACCCAGAGAAGTCAGGGGCTGTTTCTGCTCTGATGACAGAAACGGAATCAAACCTCTGTCTCTCCGGTGTGACCTGATCAAAGCAGAAAGATCCTGGGGACCCGACTGCCATTTCAAATGGCCTCTGTCCACAGTGGTTCTTTACCATTTCCTCTTGGGAAGGCTGGTGACCAGGAGGTTGTCATATCTATTTAGTATGGTCTCTTGGCCATACAAAAATCAGGAATTTTTTTATACACAAGAAATAATATTTCTTTAAATTCAACTAAGCTCATTTCCCTCCCTCCCTAAATGACCTTCCTGTTTTTCCTATTTCAGTCACGACAGTCACCTTGACCCTCTCCTCTCGTCCACGCTCTCCATCTAATCTGTTACCATTCTGTCCATTTTACTTTTGTTTTTTTAATCTGTCTGTTCCTCACTGCTCCTACTGCGTTGTCCTTAGACCTGGTGTGGTCACTCCCTGGACGGCTGTAACACCCTCCCAACTACCCTCTCTTCCTCCACACACAGCTGCTGGAGAGCCTTTTCTACAATGCAGGTCTCCCTGCTGATAAACCCACCACAGCCCCTCTCCCCACTTACCAGAGCCAACATCCCTAGATTCTGAGGGCTCTGTAAACAGCTATGGCAGTGCCCCCTGGGAGGGCAGCCGGACTTGAAGTGCAAGCCAGAGTGGGGGTGAGTTTCCCATCACCCCCCCCCCCCCCCCCCCCCCCGCTTTTATGTTCTACCTCTGACCTGAGAATAGCCCAAGGCAGAACTACACAGACAGTGTGGCGGCAAAAACTCCGAGAAAAGCCCTGCCTTTGAAACCAGAGGAGGAGGAAAAGGGGCCTCTGAGCGCAGGAGTGTGGGGAAATCCGGTCTGGAACCCTTTCTTCTCTCTTTTCTCCTCGCCCTGCCCCCACCATCCGAGACTCCACTTAAAACAGAGTTGCACTGTTGGGATTATTACCAAAGCCTTTAAAATCGTTTTTATAACTACGCTCCATGATAAAAGTAAACACTCTTGAAAAGATGGAATTTGCAGGGAAGAAATGGACACTGCAAAAAAGGAACTGAATAAATAGAAATTTTAGTATTGAAAACTATATTTGAAATAAATAAAAAAATCACTCGCAGAATGGAGACAGGCAAGTCAGTGAGCTTGAAGACAGACCAACAGAAATTATCCAATCAGAAGAACTGACAGAAAACAAATTGGAAAAAAAAAAAAAGAGCTCCAGGGACTTGTGGGACAATATCAAAAGCTCTGACATTCGTGTCAATGGCTGAAAACTTCCTAAATTTGGTAAAATACATACATTTATATATTTAAGAAGCTCAGCAAACCCAAACAGGATAAACCAAAGAAAAGCAGGCCCATCCACGTCATAATCAAACTGCTTAACATAAAGATAGAGAAAAACACCACATTGCATATAGGAGGCACTCGTATTTAAATGACTGCATTTCCCATCAGAGACCATGGAAGGCCACAGAGACCATGGAAGGCAGCCCGGAGCTCCAGGGAACACATCCTTCAGGAACAACAGCGGAATTCTTAGATGAAGAAAAAGGAAAAGAATTTGTCACCAGCAGACCTATTCTAAAAGAAATGCTAGAGGAAGTTTTTCGGGCTGACAGGAAGACAGACCAGAGGGGAACTTGGGACTTCAAGAATGAAGAGGAACAGAAATGGGCATCTGAGACCCATCTGGGTCACTCATGATCTCCTGGGGAAAGCCAGTTCTGAGGAACAACAGATTCTTTTTGCCTTTTGAAATTTTCCACTATGTCTCTAAGCCAAAACCTTTTGCCCTCAGGATTGAGAATCTCGGGCTCTGTTCAAGCAGATTTCGGCAGATACGGCAGGGTTTCGCCAAGGAGCTGCAAGTTCTGATAGCAAACTGTCTTTACTTTTTATGTATGTCAGAAGTTCAGATAATGAAAGTGTTTCATATTTTAAGTAACACTTATACTTACTTGAATTATAATATTGCATCATCTAGGATATAGAAATATAAAGTAGAATAGACTTAAAATGCTAATTTCAATTTAACAAACATTAAATATAAATCAGGACTCTAGTCCATTGACTCTTGCTGAGTTTCATGCCTAGATATGCACCTTAGAGTATTAATAACTTTAAATATTAGGCTACACTCTGCCTCAGAACAATCTTGGGGAATGATTGACAGAGGTGCTTCCGAATCCCCAAGACTTCCTGCTCCCAGGGTCTATATCCTGTGGTCTCATTCCAATACATAAACAAGAGGGCTCCGGACACACACTCTAGAATATATGAAATAGAATCACATGAGAAAGTTTCTCCTAGAATTGGTATCACTGAGAACGACTTGCATTCCAGACGCAGCAAGAGGCAGCCTCAACAAAGAGTCCTTTTCCGCATGCAGGCCTGAGCCTGAGCCGTGGGGGCTGAGAGCACAGTGGCAGCCCCTCTGGGATGGAGGGAAAATGGAATGGCAAGAACTTTCTCCCCTGTAGGCACAGGCGAGCTTAGCTCTCCATGGTGCATGGTAAGACAACAGCAGCAACACGGTCACTCTAAAAACGCTTAGCGATGAAAATTTCTGCAAGAGTATCATATGCTAACAGCTAAATTCCAACACTGCGCTTTCAAGCTATTCACTGGGGTATTGCAAAGAGAGCTGGGGAATTTAAAGATTTAACTTTTACCAAATGTCTTTTGACAATTGGTCTCCCTTTCCTTAAAGTTTCGAGATTTTCTAGTTTTCCTTTTGAGCATGAAACATGAATGAAAATTACACAGGCCACTGGCTGGTCAGCTCTGAGAACAGTGATGGGCTCCCTGTGTTGGACTAGCAGACAGAGGACCTGGGTTCTAGTCCTAGCTATGAGACTTTTGGGAAATAACTTATTCCCACCAACCTTCACTTTGTCATTTATAGAAAAGAAAATGACAGGTGAGCTGTGAGGAAATTGCTCAAGGTGCCATGCAAGTCCAGATCCAATGATGGTTCGGGCGAGGTTGGTGATGCGACAGGCCCCCTCCCCTCCTGCCACCAGGGACCAGTAACCCTGCTGGGACCTTGACTATCTTTCCGAGGAGAGCAGAATACAGGTCCCAGTTCTTTACCTTCTTTTCGTTGACATCCACCTGCTCCTCTTCCTCATTCATCTCCTCTGGCATGTCTTTGATTTTGTTCAGAAGTTCAGCCTTGGGAGCCGACACACTGTAGTAGGCAGGGCAGTTGACCAGCACGCCCACTGCCTCCTTATCTTCACTCCTGGGTCGCAAAGAGCAAGAAGTAGAGCCACACACAGCACATAGCAAAGCTTCATTGCACCAAGTCTCTCCATTCAGACATGTGTAAAAAATCCTATTCGATTACTTCCCAGAAATTAGGATGAACTAACTCATCAACACTAACTAATTGGTGATAACCACGTGCAGGGCTCCTAAATCCAGGCCCACTGGGATGAAAACCGCCAAAGGCAGCATCGGGAAGGGGAGGAGTGGAAATCAGGACCGCGGACTTGCCAGATGACTCAGGGCAAGTCATTTAGCCTCTCTGCATGTTTTTCCTTTTGTGATAAATAGAAGAATGATACTGACTCCCCTATTTCACAGCACGACAGTGGGGAGCCAGGACTCTATCAGTGTGAAAGTATTTTAAAGCTGTTGCACAAATGTCAGATTTTAGATTATTTCCTACTCTGCCAGGGTTACCCATTATCTTTCTGATGTATATTATACTTGTTATTTGGACAATTTGTCAATTTTCCTTCTCACTGAGCCTGACATCCTATATAAGCCTGGGAAATCTGGAGCTTGCTGGTCAGTGAATACAAGAGGTGAAATCTACTCATTGCTTACACAGCAGGGGTTTTCAAGGCTGGGGAACAAATTAGGAGTTGAGAAACCTGATACCTAGTGTTCTGGGTTTTAGTATAATTAAGTTGCCTTAAGACTCCCCACTGAATAAGTGATTCTGTGGAAGTAGGTTAGATTCTCCTGGAGAGGTATTTCAATTATTCAATCATGTGACATTATGTAACATCTAGGCCATCATTTTACTGTGGAATAAAAAACCCCCACAAAAGTCTTTTTTACTAGTTTCCTGCTTGACGGGACTATTCCTCTAAGCAATATAATTACATTTAATCCATTTCATTGAAAAATAGGAAAAAGGTTTTTTGATATGTTACCCTGCCTAGCTTTATTCATTCCATTACAAATGGGCTTTTCATGCATTTGTTTGATAACCAAACCTCACACTAGAACCAGTGGTTCTCAACCTTCCTAATGCCGTGACCCTTTAATACAGTTCCTCATGTTGTGGTGACCCCCAACCATAAAATTATTTTCGTTGCTACTTCATAACTGTAATTTTGCTACTGTTATGTCTTAGGTGACCCCTGTGAAAAGGTCGTTCAACCCCCAAAGGGGTCGCGACCCACAGTTTAAGAACCGCTGCTAGATATTTGCAGTCTCAAGCACAACAGAACAATGCTCATTTCCACCAGAAGATGGCGCATGCCATCCTTTGAAATTGCACCTGCAAAAACTACAGGACCATTTCACTTCTAAATTGACTGAGAACATATGTTCTCAATGATAATGCTAAGGATGTACTTATAAATTACCTTGGTCTACCTGCAGCAAGTGATCAGAGAACAGAATCAAGTGAGCAGAAGCCCCTCACTTTGACCTACCACAACCATTCAAGCTGGACTAACTGGCACACCCCCAGAAGCTCTGGGCCCCTCCTGGTACCCAGTGATTGCCTTGCACATTGCAGGTGATCAGTAAATGTTTGCTAAACAGACAACCCTGGATAAATTAACTTCACCTCAATTAGTTTCTGCCAAATCTGAAAAGTAAGGGGATGGACAAAGGCACTGGCCAGGCCTTGTATTGGGAAAGCCTCTGATAACATATCAAAGCGCTTGTAAGTACTACATCGCTCTTTACTTTCTCCCCCTTCCAATCAAAACATGGTGTTCTTGTCGATAATTCAGTTAGGATCATCTGGCAATTTCTAAAACGCAAGTCCAACTTTAGATGAAACACTCTGTTGTTATTTAGTTTGGAAGCACTGACTGCGGAGTTCCAACCTGTCGATTCAGTTTCATTGGAAATTAAAAAGAAAATAAAACCATGCTAACTCTTTCCCATAGTAGTACTTTATGGAAATCAAACACGCAAGAAGGTATCGCAGTAACTCAGGAGAAATCAAAAGAATGAAAAATAGACTGCTCATGGTCCCCTTTCACCCGTGGCTGAGACACGTACAGGGCCATACACACGGGGGCTCAGAGAGCCTCAGGGCGGGGGCTCAGAGGCTGAACAAAACCATACGAGTGTGCCCCCATTCAGACCTTTCTCCATTTTCAGAACATGAGCAAACATTCACCCTAACTCTTCAAAGGCGAACGTGAGTGTAGTAAATACATCTGTCTCTAGGCTCTCATCCTTGTTACAAACACCTTGCTCAGCCCCACCTTGGGGAGGCCCTGTCGTGCTCAGCACTGACCCCAACGGGCTCTCTGGGAGGCTGCAGGTTTGCAGAGTTAATCCTTAAGAGAGCAGGCAGTCACAGGGCTGAGGTCAAACACAGACGTCCGCACTCACGCGCTCCATGACCAGCTGGGCACAGTCTTAATTTCTTTGTGCTTTAGTTCCTCACTTGTAAAATGGAGATAAAGCTGGTAGCTATCTCAGAAGGTTCTTGTGAAGATTAAACAAGATAATGTTTATATAAAGGAATGAATACGTTGGACACAAAAGGACATGAAAATAGGTCTTGACAGCGATTGTTGTTATTACTATTATTATTTTTGTTGTTGGGCAAGTGCCTGGTAACTCAAGGTCAGTCTGTCCCACTTCCCACTCCAGAGCCACTCCCCCAAGGCTGACAGAGAATGCCATCTTGGGTCAGGGTCTTTGGAAGCAGGAAAAGATCAGGTGAGGAGTCCCAGATGTATCACCCCTTGGATGGAGTTCATCTGTAAGTCTGTTTGGGGACATTGTCAGGGACTTACCTCTTGCCCTCGTATCCTGCGCAGCTGACAGTTCTCTGCGTGGCCTTCCTCTTTTTGCTGTTTTCCTGCAGCAAGTTAACATCACGAGGAAACAGACCTTCCATCAGGTCCATAGTTGTCTTCATTCTGAAGTCTGGGTCCAAAATGTCTGCCAGAGATTTGTCTTGATGGACAATTTCCTTGGCCAGAGCCTCCGTTCTGATGTCTTCTGACGTCTTCTGAGGACCAGAACTGACATTCTTTTCTACACCCCGAGTCCCATTGAGTGGGTCATGGGTGAGGCCGTGGGTCAGAACGGGAGGTGGCTTTCCTGGGCTTGGCTGCCAGCCAAGCGACCCGGCACGCTGGGGCACGGCACCCGTGGTGGAGGGCAGGCTGGTCTCGCTGGCCTGTGACCCTTTGACAGGAGTTTGGGATCTGGAAGCTAGTATCTGATGACCAACCAAGTGGGCTGCCCCAGGCATGGGCCTTTGCTTGGCAACTGTCCTGTTGGCAGGTTTGCTGGAGCTACTGGGGATATTAAACAGAGAGTGGTAAGAATAGAGTCACTAGAGGGGGAAGATGAGAGAGTGAAGGACGACGAGGGAGAGGTTTTCATCTCCAGGGCTGTAGCTTCCCACGTCAGGAGTGGGGCGAGGGAGTCACACTTCTGAGGTGGTTATTCCTCCAAAGCTGCACATCCTCCAGGCCTGAGCCCACCAGTTAGCGGGTCACAGGGAGGCTGTGCGACTGTGAGGGGGTACATCGAGTAGGAATTCCGTGTTGGTGAATGTTGCTCTCCCATTGCAGAGCTTTCTGAAGGCCCAGGTGAACAGAGCGCAGTGATACATCGCCCTGGCATTTAGAGGGCGTTCCCGCAAAGGCGACAGCAAGCAATGGGGGCGTGTGTTTTTGGTGTTGTGAAAGATCACTTGTCCTAGGGAGTATGTGTTGGGAAATGCTCCTTCCCCATTCTTCTGGTTTCCAAGAACAGGTTTTCCCTAAACATTCCTGACCTTTAGCCCTACTCCTTATTCCTTCCTGTGGACGTGACAGCCCTTGGAAAGAGAAGCTAACCATAGCCCATTCCTAGTCCAGCTCTTCTCTTCTAAGAGGACGGCTGCCTCTAGGCACGCTCTTGTGTTCTCTCTCTTTCCGTATGTGTATAAAATACACACACATGTTGTGTGGATGCGTGGCATGGCCTGTGAATAGGCAGGTAAGCCTATCTAATTTGGGGGCGCATCCCCTAACACTCAGATGGAAGCCATCTTCTCCAGCATCAGCTTGTTCAGTCACACAAGTGGTACTTTTGTCTTCTGTATGCTGTCCTCTTTTCTCTCATTCCTTAACGGATTCAGAACTTGGGCAGGAAAGAGGGGTGCTATTTATGTGGACCCTTGGAACTTACCATGTCCACAGAAGGGACTGTGCCTCCTGGGTGCTGGCTCATTTCCACTGCTCTCACTCCCTGCTGCCCAGTGACTATGAGTGTCCCGACCACCCGCGGGACACAAAGGAGTCTACCTGCCAGTGTCGTGAGCTGAGCTTGTGTAAACACCCTCCATACCAGGGCTGTCCTGTGGCCAAGCAAAGGAGGGTCTGGGAAGCCTGGAGTGTGAACCTCTCGTTAGTGAGGGAAACCCTTTCCTTCTCAGCTAAGGGCCTGCCCTGCCAATCTGCTCACTCACCTCGTAGGGAGCTCCTTGTAATCCTCGCTGTCCAGCTGTGCCTCGTACAGAGCTTGGGGAGGAGGTGGAGGAAAGTCGTCCCAGCTGTTCACTAGGGTTTCCTGGCTCGGGGGAGGGGGAGGGGGTGGGGGTGGGGGTGGGGGAAGAGCTTCCAAGGTGGGGCTGGACGTGGCATTGGGGTGCAAGTCCTTCACAAACACTTCATCATCATAGTCCTCCCGAGGCAGTGGGGAGGCCTGCAGGACTGACTCCGATATTCGGAGGGAGATCCTCCCCGGAGTGTTTGGGACCCCAAGAGGCGTGTCTGGGTCCGAAGTGCTGCTTGAACTTGGAAGATTCTGCTGTTTCTTATAGTGCTTCAGGTTTGCAAACTCGGGCAAGGAAGATTCCTCGGGGAGGCTGTTCTCTCTGACGGAGTGGGCCCACTTCACCCGAGGCGGGGGAGGCTGCTTCCTCATCCCCTCCTCTACCCTGTGCTCTGGGCTGTGGGGCTCATGGCCTCTAGGGCTGGGAGGCTGGCCCAGGCCGTGACCGTTGCTTCTATGAGTCACTGCTGGGGTGTAGGGCGGAAGAGGCTGCTGCCCGGTCTGACTGTCCCTTCTGGTCGGCTGATCACCGGCAGCCTGTGAACAGTAGCTGGAGGGGACGGGGGAAGGCAAAGCTGAGCTGAGTGGGGCCAGAGGTACAGCCCTGGTGTCTGTGAGATGCCCTTGCATTCCTGTGGGCAGTGGCCTGGGGCAAGGCATTCGGCTGGCCTGCTTCTGATGGTCCAGCTGTCCAGGACATTCGCTGGGAACTGAGGCACCAACTGCTTTGCAGCCTTGACCACCCCACTGAGGGCTGGGGTGGTGTTTGAGCAATAGCATCTCTTCTCCGCCTCTTTCTGAACAACTGAGTGACCTGGAGCGGATATAAACACAAACATGTCAGCGCTAAGAAAGGGACAAACACTTTCATGTCGATGTTTCTCTCTCTCTCTCTCTTCCTCTCTCTCCCTCCCACTCTATCTGAACAAAAAATGAAAAAATGTCCTCGGGTGAGGATAAAAAAAAAAGAAAGGGACAAACACAGCCCAAGGTTCATCGCACAGATGGACAAGCATTTGCTAGGGAAGCTGCACTCTCTCTCCCTCCCCCATCAGCTCATGCAAAGAACCAAGTTTAAATAAAATACCAGACAGGCATGACCTCCTACAGGAAAATGTCACATGGCATTTTCTTTTCTTAGCTTTCTCTCACTGCCCCCACCACCACATAAGGTGGCTTTTGAGGACAAGCTTTGGGTTATAAAAGGAAAGAAACAAGTCGGTACATCTCTTGGGCTTCCTTGAGGACTGCTCTGGAACCAGCCCTGACTCTGGGGAAAGAGAACCGGCCTCATTCTCTCCCAGTGCGATCCCGTGGGGCAGGTCTGTTTGGAAAGCATCTGCTCGGGCTGCTGAATTTGAAGGTTTTATTTACATCTCTGTCTTAGTCTCCTAATGTTTTCATTTCTTCAAATGGAATATAATGAGGGGGAGAGTCTCACCTAAGGAGCTAATGAGCAGTTACCTCTGGAGAAAGAGATGGATAATAATGAACAAATAGGGTACATGGTGATTCCAGCGAATGTCCCCTATCTAGGCTCCAAGGAAAACCCCAACAATTTCCAATACTTCTGTTATTGTTCTAAAGGGAAAAGGGGAGTCTGCAGCATTGCCTGCCTGCCAGCCATGCAAGAGTTGATGCGGGGAGAAAAGAGATCTCCGGCAAACCACCGTAATTTATAAATTCCTGCCTAGTACGCCAGTGAGTCTGGAGAGCAGATGGCACTTTTCATTTTGCAGCTCTGAGTCCTCGGGGGGCATGGCTCAGTCCCAAGTCAGAGGCCTGACGAAACTGTCTGCGTGCCTGCCGGCAGGAAGGATGCAGCTCACTGAAGGAAAGATGGCAAAGACCAAACTAGCCCTTCTCCTGCTACTTTCTCTTTGTTATAAATGCAGAGAGTTGAATAAGGGGCCCGTCTCTCTCTCTCTCTGATGCAAACCCTCCCCTTCCATCATAGATCCTTTTCATTCACAGTCGTCTTGTGTTTGTTTTTACCAGGACCTTCTCCATATCCAGGATGGGCAATCTGTACTTCTTCCTGGGTTCCCAAATGGATATACGAGAAGTGTAGAGGCAGGCGATTCGCTAGGGATGCTCTGTAGTGCCATGTCTCATTCGTTTTGCCATTCCTGGCACAAAGCACCCTCTTAGTAAATGTGTTGAACGATGTCTCTTCTACCCAACTGCTCTTTAAACTGTCCCATACAAACTGGTTTTAAACTCAGCATCCTGTAATAGGACACGGAGTAAACTGATGTTCTCATGACTAACTTGGGTACCTTCCTTTTCCTTACTCTATATCTTGAGGCTTTTTAGGGAAGACATCACTAAAGCTTACAGTAAAAGAGTATAGCACTCATCCTTTAAGAGCCAGCCCAGTAAACCCTGACACGATGTTCTTAGTTTATTTCATCTTCTTAGTTTACGGGAATCATACTCAATCATCACCTTCAAACAGACAATTTGAGTTAAATGCTTGCTTAGCTTGGTTGAGAATGCTTCTCCTTGGTGATTGTTTTGCATTTTTCAAGAACAAAGAATAGGATAAAAAAAAGATTTTGTTTGAATCTCTTTTATGATAGTGTGAGAGGCAAGCATCGGCTGAGAGGTACCAGGAACCCTAATCGTCAAGAATGGAGTTTGAGGGCAATTAGTCTCATTTTTTTTTCCTCTTTATAGCATTCTTTTTATGTGGTAAAAAACACTTAACTTTAACCATTTTAAAGTGTTCAGTTCAGGCCCTGCCCGGTTTAGCTTAGAGGTTAGAGCATTGGCCAGTGGACCAGAGAGTTCCAGGTTCAGTTCCCACTAAGGGCACGTACCTCGGTTGCAGTTTGTCCCCAGCCCCGGTTGGGGTCGTGTGGGTGGCAGCCACTCGATGTGTCTCTCTTACGTTGATGTGTCTCTCTCTCTTCCTCCCTCTCTCCCTCCTGCTCTATCTGAAGATAAATGCAAAAATGTCCTCAGGTGAGGATTAAAAAAATAAATAAAGTGTTCAGTTCAGTAGTGTTAAGTATATTCACGTCACTGCGAAACAGATCTCCAGAACTCTACCTCTTTTTAAAAAAAAAAATTTTTTTTTTTCTTTATTGATTTTAGACAGAGAGGAAGGGAGAGGGAGAGAGATAGAAACATCGATGAGAGAGAACATCAACTGGCCGCCTCCTGCATGCCCCCCACTGGGGATCGGGCCCACAACCTGGGCATGTGCCCTGACCGGGAATCAAACCAGTGACCTCTTGGTGCATGGGTTGTCACTCAACCACTGAGCCACACCAGCTGGGCTGGAACTCTACCTCTTAACAACTCCTCTTTCCCCCCCTCTCCCAGCCACCACTGTACTTTCTGTTCTATAAATCTGATCTCTTCGTGAAGGGCTTATTTCATTTAGTGTAACGTCCTCAACGTTCATCCACGTGTCAGCAGTGCCTTCCTTTTCAAGGCTGAGTGATACTCCACTGCACATACAGAGCACCTTCTGTTCATTCTTCCACTGACGGACACCGGGCTGCTTCCACGTCTTTGCTGTTGTGAGTAACGCCGCTATGCACACGGGTGTGAAAACATCTCTCCAAGACTCTGCTGTCAATGCTTTTGGATAAATACTCAGAGGTGGGATTGCTGGGTCATATGGTGGATCTAATCTCAGTTTTTTGAGGCATCTTCATACTGTTTTTCATGGCAGTTGCAGCATTTTGCAATCCCGACAGTGCACAAGTGTTCCAATGTCTCCACATCCTCACCGACACTGCTTTTCATGTACTTATTTTAAATAGTAGTCATATTAATGATCCTCATGGGCGTGAGGTGGCATCCCGTGGTGGTGTTGATTTGTACTTCTTTCATGATCAGTGAAGTGGAGCACCTTTTCATATGCTTGTGGGCCATCTATCGTCTTGGGAGACACGTCTCTTCAAGTCCTTTTTGCGATCCAGCTATTTGATTTTTCGTGGTTGAGTTTGGTTTCACCTTCGACGTCAGACCAAGTTCTCTTTCGGCAGTGTTCTAGTTCACTGTTAGTTTCCCTCTGTCTCTAGCTTTTCTTCACGTGCTCAAGCCAACCAGAGTCCCCAGCCTCGCCCCGACCCCAGCTCCCGGAGCAAGAGCACAAGCCGGCGGAAGGCCGCTCCCGCAGTGAGGGAAGCTCAGACCAGCTGGCCGAGCGGGTGGCCCTGAGTGACAGTACTGAGTTGAATTATTGAGAAGGTGAACAAAGAAGAGGAGGGAAACAATGATTGAATGAAATATAAGAAAAATTAGGGAACTGGCTTGAAAAACATGGAAGGTAGTGGGGAGGGTTTAGATGTATTCTCGTCAGTAAATACACGACAGCAGCCAGCCCTACGATGCTGCACTAAAACGACACAGGCGTGTGGTTCTGGGAAACTCACTTCGGAATTTTCTACTCATTTAGCTCCATGTGAGTCGTTCAAAAATTCAAATGCTAAAAAATTGTCCATTCTCTTTTTCTACCTAGGAGAAATGATTTTGATGATAATAATAATAATAAAAAAGACTTTCCTGTTATTTTCTCTTCCTTATTGCCTAAAAGTTATGATTCTGGTGCTTTTCACGTCAGGTGCTTCCTGTGCATTTGCCTCTCCGTGGGAAGCTGTCCCTGGAACGCTCACGCCTCTCCGAGCGCTTGTCGCCAGGCCTGGCCCTGTGCGCACGGCACTGGAAGGGACCAGCCACGAGAGGCCCTGTGTGTGAGGGCACAGGATGAGCTGGAGAAGAGCATGTCCGTGAGCTGTTCTGATGCTAAACTTCTTAGAAGTCACACATTCAAAACCTATTTTGAATAAGTGTCATTCTTAGAGAAAGTCATCTACAAATAAAAAAGTTCCCCACAGCCCAGACAAATGGAGAAGGCAGCACATGACCCAAGGAAACACTGTACTATCACAGTTCAGTTTCTTGTTCAGAGGTACAGAAACACTGTACCCCAGTGTACCCATAGGCAGAGGGCACTGGACAGACACAAACATACCTGGATCCAGGGCCTGCCAAGTGACATGGGTCCTTCACAAGACCAGAGCCATTGTTTTCCCCCAAAAGCACATCCTGAAACACGAGAAGGGCACAGCGTTATGACCAACACATTCACCAAGGGAGTGGAGGCAGGGAGGAGCAAGCACAGTTTTGGAGGCCTACTATTCATCGTCAGGCACCCTGGTGGCACTCCTCCCTACTACCCCATTTCATCCCCCAGGCCCCAGGAAGGGTTGTCGATCCCACTGCACTGATGAGGAAGAAGCCCAAGGAAGTTCACGTTCCCAGGTCACAGCGGCAGAGCTAGGATTTCAACCGCAGTCCGTCTCACCAAGGTGCCTCTCCTAACAAGGGCATTTCCTAAGCAAAAGAAGGCTGATGATTATCTCCAGGGTTCAAAACAACCGCTGTCCTTGAAATATAATAATGAAAATTAATTCAAAGGGCTCACCTTTTGAAACAGCAATAGGGAAATTTGGGAGATGACAGGATAGTGTATGGAATTTAGCAAAAATCTCAAATGTTCTGAGTTGTAATTCCAGAAGATAGGAATCTGGTGTGTAATCAGGTTGGACTATGTTCTCTCCGGGGAAAATGTTTCTCCCACACGTAACATCAGTATCTCTCGGCCTTTTCAGGTAGTCATTACTTGTCTTTGTTTTTTTGTTTTTATTCTCACCAGAGACATTTTTCCATTTTTGTTCAGATAGAGTGGGAGGGAGAGAGAGAAACATTGACGTGAAAGGGACACACTGAGTGGCTGCCTCCCGCATGACCCCAACCAGGGCTGGGGACGAATCGCAACCGAGGTACATGCCCTTGACCGGAATCAAACCCGCGATTCATTGGTCTGCGGGCCGACGCTCTAACTGCTGAGCCAAACCGGCCAGGGCTGTCTTTGTTTTTAATAAGGGTATTAATTGGTTTCCTGAAAGGGTCCTCGGTCAGTTTTTGACAGTGTAAGGTTTAGGCCCATGTGAATAAGTCCCTGATGAAGACAATGTTGCTACTGATGATAAAACATTTAACTTTCAATTATGTATGATACTAGGGGATAGGTAGAAAACAAATGAAATCCATACATTATCTCTATATTTAATTTCAGCAATTATTTCATCACTTAATCTGTCCAGAGAGCTAATTCCTTTCCACCCCCTTCTCCCTGACCCCAGTCAGTGGTACAGGTACTAATAAGCAATAAAAGAACCAAAGGAAGTAGGCACAAAGGAAAAACAAGCATCTGAAGATTGTTAGTGATTGCAGCTGTTCCTGATTGGGTATTTACTGTGTGCCTGACACTCTCAAATTCCTTACAGTCCTCATATTATGATCCTGGAGTTGTGTTAGGCACGTGACATTTCTTTTGTAATTTAATATATAACAGTGGGGAGAGGAGAGGTATTGCAGCTCAGAAAGGTTAAGTATTCTACCCAGCCACACAGTTAAGTAGGTAGAGGAGCCCGGATTTAAACCTCGATAACTGCAAAACACAGGATCTTTCTTTGAATTTTTGCAAGCTGAGAGGTAGCTGAGGTAGATGCGGTCAGATGTCAATGCTTTGAGAAAAAGGAATTCCATATGTCTCTGATTTGCTCAATTACCACTTTAGGGAACGAGAATTCCTGCTCTCCAGGAAACCTTATGATCCTTTAGGGTTCTGCCCCACCACACCCCTCTGTTGACATGAATGTGCAGCTTTGCCAATAATTAACTGGGAAAGCCTCTAGGTCCCCTATAAGCTCCTAACCCAGTATAACTTTTAAATATATTTCCCATTCTGTTATTTCCTTTGAATTACAGTATGAGCTTAAGTTGATATTTATGTGAGTATGCATAGAATAAAGGAAGTAATGGGCTATTCAGAGAACTCTCTAAATCTCCTGTCAATCAAAATACCATTTGGACAGAAGGAAAATGCCTTCCCAACCTAGTAAAAGCCAGAGGAGGAAACACTTCTGCTGCATTTACTTGCTTTAATTAGGCATATGCTCACTGTCCAAGAAGACTTGATTTTTTGTAAACTGGTAAGAAGTATACATTACTTACAGGGCAATTTACAGAAAAGCAGTGACTGGGGAAGAAATACCAGGTAGAGTTATACCAACAGATACTTGTTAAATGTTGGTTTGTTTTTGTTAATTATCTCCGGCTTCTGATGACTGGCTTACCGGTTTTTATTCTTCATGAGGCATAGCCTACTTAAAACTATAGACCGAAAGCCTGTGAAATCCCAATCTCACTCTTGCTTTGGGTTCTGAGCTAGAAATCCTAATATCTCTGTGACCAGTGAAATACGAAGACAACAATATTCATCTACTTTGGAATATCAGTTTCAAGTATCTGCTAAAATGAATTAGAAATCCATTTGAAAAAAAAAATCTTAAAACGTTATTTAAAAAGTAAATAACACTAATGAATAAGTGTTACAATGAAATCAATTCATTGACTGAAGTTTTACATCTAAGATGTTTAACTCGCACCTCCCTCCCTGTCCCTCAGCCTTTTTTAATTCAAGAAGGCAGCATGGTATAGTGACTTGAACACTCTGGAGTCAGACAGTATGGGCTCCAAACCTTGCTCCCACTACCTTGGGCAAATTTCTTACCCTTTCTGTGCCTCAGTTCCCTCATCTGTAATATAGAGATGATAACTGTATCTACCTCTTTGCATAGATGTAACAGTTATTTTATGCTTATAAAAAACACTTAGAACAATGACTGGCACAGAGTACACATTTGATTATTAGTAGCTATTTGTAATTTTACATTTTGTGGAAAGTTGCTTCTGTTATTTATCCCCAAGCTTGAAAGGGTGCTTGTTGAGAGGTGCTAAAACTGATTTACAAGCTGCAGTCTCCAGAATCCAACACTGAGGTTCCATACATTGAGCATTTTCCTCAGCAATTAAATGTTTGGTATGCCAACACATGGTTACATATCAGAAACAAAGGTCTCTGAAAATACAGTGGGAACCGGAGAAGCCTCTAACTCAGCATCTGGGAAAAAAATTCCCCACCAGGAATCTTACTTCTTCATAGGTTTACTTTTATAGCCTCTTCTATGTTTTAGATCTATGCAATGAAGAGGTGTGAATTTCCGTCTCAAAGGCAGAAATGTTTGAATGTTTTTCTGCAGGGCCCAGCTACTTTAAAAAGGTTAAGTTTTACCCTTGCTGGTTTCGCTCAGCAGTTAGCGCGTCGGCCCTCAGACCCAAGGGTTGCAGGTTTGATCCCCAGCCCTGGTCAGGGTCGTGTGGGAGGCAACCAATTGATGTGTCTCTCTCACATTGATGTTTCTCTCTCTCCCTCCCTCCCTTCCACTCTAAAAATCAATGGAAAAATAACCTTTTTTTTTTAACCCTCACCTGAGGATGTTTTCTAGTCTTTAAAAAGTAGGAAATAGGCAAGAATTTGTTGTGCCCTTCAGCTCCATCACGAATATCAATTTGTTCTGCAGTTACAGGGTTGGAATGAACCGGAATTAAAGGAGAGGTAAAGGGAGGCTGCGTGTTTCAGAGTGGACCAGGCCTGCTGAGTATCTGAGTAGGCCTGAAAGTGGTGGCAGTCTTCTGCAATCCTTATCTCAGGCCCAAGAATAATCAATTTCATAAGCAGAGGAATTTATTTCCATGCTGACCTTGTTTTGAAGGCAGAAACTGTCCTCACTTATGAACTTTTGAAAAGAAGCTGAATCCTTGTCCAAAGCTTGTAAAATCCTGCTCTGTTAGCGTCTGGCTGGCAGGAGCAAGTAGCATCTGTTCAGGATGCCGTGGACTAAGCCAGCACCAGAAATAGACTCCACATTTTGGGTTTAACTCAGGCAGATGGTCTCTACAGGGTCACTTAATTTCACAGAGTTCTCTAAAGCTGAGATGAGACAAATACTTGTATTGAATACCTTCACCAAACCCTAATGATAAAAGTTCCTAGATGTTTTTAAAATGAAAGGATGTAATAGTTTGAAATAACCACAATAATTATGTGGTGAGACTAGTTTTGTTTTGCTTTTAACTAGTTCTACAAATAAGGTAGATGATAGTTGTATGAAGACAGGGGGTCGGACACTGCCATGGACCCGGTCCCAGAGCAGCCAAGGTTTGGTTGCTAGGCGCTGGGGGAGATGAAGAAGGAAGCTCAAGAACACAGTCTTGGCACAATTACAATCTGGGGAATGGTAACTTTGTGGGAGCAAAGCAGCACAGTTAGAGCATTTCATTTGAAACAGTTTTCTCTTCTGGTGTCATATTCCCCAAATTAAAGACCATCTAACTCCATGGTAATCTCTCTATTTATTTATTTTTAATCCTCACCTGAGGATATTTTTTCCATTTATCTTTAGATAGAGTGGGAGGTGGGGAGTGGGGGTGGTGGAGAAACATTGTGAGAGGGACACATCGACTAGTTGCCTCCTGAACGACCCTGACCAGGCCGGGGACGAACCTCAATCAAGGTACGTGCCCTTGGCCAGAATCGAACCCGCGACTCTTTGGTCTGCAGGCCGATGCTCTAACAACTGAGCCAAACCGGCCAGGGGGGTAATCTCTTTATTAATGAGGGTGCCTAAATAATATTCTGTATTGAGTTATCTTTCTAAAAAGCTTTTCAAATAACATAAAGTGTGTCATTGGATTTGGAGGAATCTACACCACCTATGTTTTAGCTATTTCCCAGTTTACCAGGTTTGAGAAATAGTTTGTGGAGGGAAGGCGAAATAACATTAGTATCCAACTGATTCCCCAAGAGAGAATAATGACATCTAGTGGTGGATAGAAAAAAAAAAAACAGAAGAGGATCCCATTTTTGCCTGAACATTCATTTTCTTTAGAACATGGGGAGCAAAATGAAGAAAATGTTTGTTCTGCTATGTACTAATGAAGCCCAACAAACTAGCTGCAATGACATGTTACAAACATGGATTTAAAAGTGTTTTAGTGCCCTGGCAGGTAGCTCAGTTGGTTAGAGTGTGGTCCCAATACACCAAGACTGCGGGTTTGATCCCTGGTCAGGGCACATATAAGCAACAACCAATGAATGCATAAATAAGCGAAACAACAAACTGATATTTCTCTCTCTCTCAAATAAATAAAAATAAAATACAAGTGTTTTAGTGGTAGGATAAGGAGTGGAAATTAGCTCTGTTCATTCTGAGGGGGGAAGAAAATGGCTACTGAAGTCTTATAGAGGATTGCCTCCATAGATGTGTGTGCGTGTGTGTGTGTGTGTGTGAGAGAGAGAGAGAGAGAGAGAGAGGGAGTTTATAGTGGGGAGAAAGTATTTCTGAAGATTCTTGAACAGGAAATACCTGGGATGGCACAGTATTTTTTCTCAGAAGGCTGTGTGTGTATGTGTTTCAGAAGCAGTGCTATAAACAAACTTCCCAGGCAATAATGACTGAACTTTCTTAGTCTGAAGCTGTTTCCTCTGAATACTGCCTCCCACACACAACCCCCAATCCTTTGTCAACAACCTGCCCATCCTTTACAGCCTGGTTCAAACCCCATTTCCCTCCAGAGACGCTCTCTGGGATCCCCTCAGTTTGAATTCACTTTCCCTCCCACGGCACATTATTTATCACTGCTTCCAAAGCGTTCACCAGTTGTGTTAGACATTCCTTGCTCAACTGTGAACCCCAGAAAGGCATGAGACTTATTTTCCTTAAAGCCTGTAATACAGTGCTTTTCATACTAATATGCTCTACAAATGCTTGCTGAATGATGACTTCTCTGCCAAGAAAAACAGAATCGGAGAAGAGGGACGGAGGGTGGCTGCTCCTGTGCTAACATATATGTGAATTCCTACTATCTCCCTAGGTGGGAAGGGAGCCACGTGGGAGGCCACTGATCTGCCTCGGAATGTGGAGCTGGAGGACGGGCTAAGATTTAGGGAAATTAATAGACTCCTAGGAGTCAGAGTGCTCAGCTTCTATTCTGAGCTCTTCCTGAAATTTCCACTGGAAAACACTTCACAATCTTTGCATAGTTTGGAGCCTTTATTAGAAAACCCTTTCATGTGAGACTTGAAATGTCTGTGATTCTCCCTTCTCACCAGGATAGTGCACAGAGAGACATGGGTTTGATATGGATAATATACTCTACTGCATAGGATTATTGTGAAGATTAATGAGATAATAAATGTAAAGCATACTTAGCTGAGGGCCTGGGACTCAATAACCTTTCAAAGTTAGTAATTCTATTTTGTAAATGCAAAAGTCCAACAGAAACACACAGGGTGCAAAGCTAAAATATTTAAAACTCTGAGACAGCTTCTCTGTTTCTTGAAGAAAAAAAAAAAGCAAAGAACAAACAAAAAAGATAATCCCTAACTTTTCCTAACCATGCACTCTTGCACTGAGAGGTGAGTGACTTCCTAAAATGAAGTAATTATATAGAATATGTATATATTACCCATACAAACATATACAGATACCTATATTTTTATCTCTAAGGATATCAAATAGGGGCACTGAAAAAGAAATCATCTCTTGAAAACAAATGCTACTCTTCTGCATGTAAAAGGAACACTGAAGGGGGAGGAGGGGTTAGGGGAGCAGCAATACAGCTTCCAGGGCCCAAAGGGCAGGCCTAGGATCTGCTGGCTGCACCTACCTGGTGCTTCTTGTGGGTGGTCGGAGATGACCTTGACCTCACGTGGACAGGGACCACCAGGAAATCCGAGCGCTCCAGCAGGTCCTCAGCCGACATGGACTTCCCGGCCCTCCCGGACGCAGCCACCCACGAGGAGGGCTCCCCAGGGGTCCTGTCCACCTTCTGGGTGCCCTTTGGTCCACCGCTGTTAGCTCCACCGAGCAGCTCCCTCGGGGCTTGGTCCCCACGTCGCCTTTCTCCCAGGAGTCGGCCACTCGCGAAGGAGCTGCTGCGATCTCGGGCCCCACGTGGGGGCTCCCCATTGCCCCCTGCCGCCAGTAGGAGGGCCTCCCTGCGGGGCTGCAGGCTGGGCTCCTGCAACGAGCAGAGGCTGGAGGCCGAGGTGAGTCCAGGGCCGTCGGGCGCGGGGCCGGGCTGGAGGTGGGTGCTGTGGGCGCGCTCCCGAAGCGGCCCGGGCTCCTGCAGGCCGCCCCCCACGGCCGAGGCCGGCCGCTTGCCCGTCTTGCGCTGGATGTAGTCGGCCAGGGCGCTCTGCTGGAACTGCTTCAGCTCGGGCCCCGACAGGCCGAGCGACAGGCTGAGCGTGGAGCAGGCCTTGCCGTCCCGCTCGAAGATGCGGCGCCGGTCAGCCACCGTGCTCTCGGGGAATCGCAGCCCCTTCCTCTGCGGGCCCACGGGCGCCGGCTCGGCCTCCTCCGAGACCCCCACCTCGTTCATCTTCTCAGGCTCCGAGTAGGAGCGCTTCTTCTGCTCCGGGGTCAGGCGGCGGCGAGGTCCCCTCCGGGCGGCAGGGGGCGCGGGCCGGGCCTGGTCACCCTTGGCGGGGGTCACGCTGTGCCGCTCCCGTGGGGTGTGCGGGGAGGCGGATGCTGGGGCCTCTGGGCTCCGCAGTCCCACGTGGGCCGAGGCTGGTCGTGGGCGCCAGGGCCTGGAAGCCCCAGCCACCCCGGGCTCGAGGTCTCGGCGGCGGAAGGAGGTGGCCCCCAGGACCCGGGACTGTGCGTCCTTGATGCTGTTCCTGTAGGCGCGGCTGAAGGGGGCATCCAGTACTGGCGACTCGGGTGTGCCCGGCCTGTTGTCCCGCCACTTGGCATCCTCCTCGGCCTCGTTGAAGAGCTGAAAGGTGCTCTGGCTGCGGAGCAGGCGAGCGTCCCGCCTGGGGGGCTCACTGCCTCGGAGTGGGGAGCCTTGGCTGCCCTCCGCACCCCTCTTCAGCTGCTGACCACTTGGCTGCCAGGAAACCTCTTCCACCTTCGGTTCCCCGTTTTTGAAGTGGTGCTCCCCATTGCCTAGGGGTTCCGTGGCTTCGGAAAAACGGATATTGGCTTTTGTCTCCTGGAAGTCATTCCTGGAAGTATTGGAAGTTGGGGCCATCTTGGCAGGCCTGTAGTTATAGCCATTAATGGAGCTGCCCACACTGGGGGGTCTCTGCCGCCCTTGCTCCCTCTGCTCAATCTTGGAAACCTTCTCCAGCACGGAGCAGTGCGGCTTCCCGTGCTGACAGCCCTGCAGAGCGGAGGCGCTGCTGGAGCTCAGCCTCCTCCGGCCCAGGCTGGAGGTCAGCTGGTGGGGCGCGGAGGGCAGCTCTGCATACCTTGGGTCTGAAAGGTGAAAGGAGGACAAAGCACTGGTTTTCCCCTCAGGCCTTGGGTAGGAAACCGGCCTGTCCAGATGGCTCCTGTGATCTGGAACAACTTTCCTTCCAGGGTCCTCTGCCTTGGTGTTGCCTCCCAGCTCCAGGCTGCTTTGCCTTCTCAGGCTCTCGGGAATGTTCTGAAGAGAGGAGAAAGCTGACTTGGTCTTGACAAAGTTGCTCGACGGGCTCTGGCTTAGGCCTTCTCTTTCCAGCCCTTGCTGGAGGTTGGCATTGTGGTCTTCTTGGAAATCACCCTCCCAAGGCTCTGAGGGCCTGGAAGATCTCTTGTCTTCGCCCACCTGCCAGGCCTGAGCCTGAGGGCATTGGACACGGTGGTAATTAGATGGTTTGTTGCCGTGGGGGCTCTTTCTCTCACTGGGATGTGGGCTGTTGCCTTGGAGAGGTGTGAGATGCGTCTTCAGGGAGGCATCCTCCTCATTCTCAGGCACTGAAGGGAAATGGACTTTGTAGGAGACACATTTGGCTGACGTTTCAGGTGTTCTGTCTCCTGGGGACAAAGACTCGTGTTCTAGGGGTTGGTAGAAGGCAAACCCAGGTCTGCCAGACCCATTTTGGTTTCCATTCTCATCAAGGGTTGCCCTCTTGTCACAGGCTCCCTGCGGAGCCGTATATCCACTCTCCTTGGCCAGTGCAGGGTACAGCGTGCCGTTACTAGTTGCAGAGGGCTGAGGCACCTGGGCAAAGTGTGGCTCCAGGGAAGGTACCGGGTAGATGCCAGTCGGCAGCAGAGGTTGGCCAGGCTGGGCCTTCTGGGTGTAATTATGCTTGGGCTTCACTGGGGGGCTGCTCTCTGGGCTCTTCTCTAGCACGGTATGCAGCTGTTCCTCTATGAAGGGAGGTTTCAGGGACCCAGAAGAGTTTGCCTGAGGCCGGCAGAACCGTTTCTGGTCAAGGCTAGACCAAGAGCTGGGCCGCTCCCTGTGCCGAAAGGCGGCATAACTGTCACTCCGAGCCGGAGGCAGTGGTGCGCCCACTTTAGGAGGCACGTTGTCAATGGCCGTCTCCAAGGAACTGGGACACTGCTGGCTCCAGGATGGGGGTGGCGCTCCCCTGCCCCGAGGAACATTATGCCCTTTATCATAGCCCTGACTGTCTGCTGAGGCATGGGCCTCCCTACCTTGGAGAAGCAGGGCTGAAGAATTCACCTCATACTCTGCTGAGACTCCCCTCTGGGGATCATAGACTGTCTTGACGTAGCGAATGTCTGCCTGCCTCATCCCTTCCAGGAGGCCACCTCGAGCAGAAGTGGTGTCCATGGAGCCTGACCGCTCCCGGCCCGAGATGCCAGGGGGTGGGTACTCTAGGATGCTAGAACTGGTGGAGAAGGAGCTGTAAGCCGAGTCTCTCTTGTTATGGAGGTGGCCGAGCTGGTCAATGCTGCTGGTGGACTTGGCGGGGGAAAGAAGATGGCAGGGTTGGTATCCCCCACTGGGCCCCAGGCTCTCCATGCTCCCCTGGGAGCTGCACTGGTCAGGGCTCCGCCTCAGATAAGCATGGTCATAGTTGGAGAGGTCGCTTGTAGAGGAGCTGGAAGAAAGGAAGGCAGAGCAGTCAGCACCACTGAGCTGTTATCACTTGGGGCTCAGGCATGGACTCAGCTTATAAATGTACTCTGGTGCAAGATGTTTGGTTTTTGGAAGGTGGGTGAAAGAGCCATATTTGGGCTCGCTCTGCCTCCCTGTGCGCCGTCACTAGGAGTAATTGCCCAACACTGTAACCTATGTGTGCCTCTAATTAATCACCCAGGCTTGCAAGGGGAGGGGCGGGGAGCACAAAAGAAGCCACGTAGCCCTCAGGCACAGGCAGCACACTCATGTGATCTGCTGAGTGCTGGAAATGATGACATGTGCCAAGAAATGAGCGAGGTCGGGAGGAAAGAGGAAAAGAGGAGGAGGAAGAGTGATTGACACTGAAACCTTGTGTCTCTTGGGGTTGGTTGTGGGAAGAAGGGGAAAGCTTAGTGACTAGGCACCTGAATGGGTGAGGGAGACTGTGTGAGCACATGTATATGTTTTTAGTTAATATCTTTCCTTTTTATGGAACTGAAGGCCTTCCACCCTGGCAATCTTCCTGGAATCTCAGCGTACTGGAGACAGTTGGTGGTGAGAAACTAAACACAAAGCTGAATGAGAGAAATTAGAGTCAGAAAAAGCTGATGGGAGAGGGAAGTTTTATCAGAAGTCTTAATCACAGAAGTCCATCACCTGACCTCCTGAAGCCCAGCCTCTCACACACGTAGGAGGTGAGACCTCATTTCCGAGCTCCTCCAGGTGGTTTTCAGAGCCTCGCTGGGGGAGGGGAATGACTCTCAATCCTGGCATTGCACACCTTAGAAAGTTGCCTCAAATCAAAATTACTTACAATTAGCTTTAATTATAAACTGAATATATACTTCACCCAGCATGTTGGGAGAGGGAGGGCATATAGGAAGGAGTAAGTGGTTCAAAATTCAAACAGCAGTCTCCATAGTTCAAGTATCTGTGACTCACTGTTCTCTAAAGAAGGGTAAGTCATTCAGAGCTCTTCCTAAGAGTTCTCATTTTTACACGAATATGCACTTACTCACTACTGAAATTCATGGGGCTATTATTATATTTCTAGATTTCCTGTAAGTAAATATAGTGTCTTGGTGGCTGAATTGTGATGATGCTTTATGGCTGGACTGAGTATATGGCCGGAGACTAGAAGGACCATATTCTGAGTCAAAACTGCTGCTGGAATTCAAGAGAAAGAAGACTACATTTTTAGCAACTAACCTCAAGAATGTAACTTTTCTGTATCAACAAAAATCAGCATCCTGCTTTGAGAGAGACAGGTATGAAGTCAAGGGAGAAAGGAAGGGAATAGCTACTGCGCCCGCCAGATTAGTGAAATCAACCCTGGCACTCACTGCATGGTATATGTCAATGTCAGATTTTACCACCCCCCACTCTCTTCTAAATGAAGAAGCTGTATTAAAAATGCACATGGCAGCCCTGGCCGGTTTGGCTCAGCAGTTAGAGCATTGGCCTGCAGACCAAAGAGTCGAGGGTTCGATTCCAGTCAAGGGCATGTACCTCGGTTTTAGTTCGGTCCCCGGCACTAGTCAGGGTTGTGCGAGAGGCAACCAGTCGATGTGTCTCTCTCACATCCATGTTATTCTCTCTCTCTCCCTCCCTCCCACTCTATCTGAAGATAAATGGAGAAATATCCTTAGATGATGATTAAAAAAAAAAAAAAAAGCACATGTGGAAGATAATCCCATCTGAACCACGATGCTTCCCTCGATCTCCTCTACCCGAAGGCCCAGAGTGAATACACTGGGAGGAAGTGGGAGCAGTAGATCCCATGAGGGCTGTTTCTCTCACCACTTCCATGTAGGTGGTAGACACTATTTAATCCTCCCCACCGCCGAGAATGTTAGCAGTCTTTCACCGAGAAAATAATTCACATCTAACTTAGGAACACACTTTAAATGGATGGGTTAACTGAAACACTCACTGTTGAGTGGAAAGAAGTGTGATCACTAGCGTATCTGGTGCCTAGAAACATGAAATCACTGGTGTACATATCTCTAGCCAGGCAAAGCAAGGTTAGAGTGGGTTCCATCTTGTAGCTAAAGGAACTTCACCCACCAAATATCAGGTGGAAAGCATCACATGAGGACTGTGACGTGCTCTTCCCTGCTACTCAGGGAGGGCTCTGTCCCTTCAGAATTCCCATTCCCACGCTGACTGGGAAACATGACCAGTGACATAGGCCATTGATTGTCCTGACATCACCTTCTAGGAACAGGTTCTCCAACCCATTTCTGGAAGTAGTCATTTGGATTACCTTTGCCATTCCTGTTTCCAAAGTTGCACTTTTTTTTTTTTTTTTTTTTATCGTCACCCGAGGACATTTTTCCATTTTTTTTTGTTCAGATAGAGTGGGAGGGAGAGAGAGGAAGAGAGAGAGATAGAGAAACATCGACGTGAAAGGGACACATCGAGTGGCTGCCTCCTGCACGACCAACCAGTGCCGGGGACAAATTGCAACCAAGGTACGTGCCCTTAGTGGGAACCGAACCCGGGTCTCTCTGGACCGCAGGCCGACGCTCTAACTGCTGAGCCAGACTGGCCAGGGCCAAAGTTGCACTCTTAAAGATGGGTAAGAAAAACCTGGAATGGAGATCTTTAGTCCTTTACAGAGACAGCCTTACCCTCAAGATGAACGTGTCAAAGTTCTTACTGTGGTCTGGCTACTTTTCCAACCTCATTTTCTTTTCTTTTTTTTAAATCCTCACCCTAGGATACTTTTTTCCATTTTTCATCTGATAGAGTGGGAGAGAGAGAAGCATCGATCTGAGAGACACACATTGATTGGTTGCCTCCTGCATGACCCCAACCAGGGACCGAATCACAACTGAGGCATGTGCCCTTGACTGGCATTGAACCTACGACTCTTTGGTCCACGGGCTGACACTCTACCACTGAGCCAAACTGGCCAGGGCCAACCTCATTTTCTATTGCTTTCCTTCTTGCTCACGGCACTCCAGCATGGTGGCTCCTTACAAACTCAAACCCGTGAAATATAGGCCATGGCAAGGTCTCAGGGCCTTTGCACTCACTGTTCCCACCGCACAGAATGCTCTTCACCTGGCTCACTCCTTCCTTCCTTTACGTCTCTGCATCAGAAAACACCTGGGACTGGCTGTCTAAGGAGCACACCTTCTCTCCTTACTTCCTGTCACTCTGCTTTATTTTCTTCATAGCACTTACCATACTTGACATTACATCATATCCCTTTGATTATGAAGAGACTTCACTCGAAGCAAAAATGACAAAATGGGAATTCTGTGGTAGATTCATGCATTCTTTGTTGTTGTTTTAAATCCTTACCTGAGGATATTTTTCCATTTATCATCAGATAGAGTGGGAGGGAGGGAGAGAGAGAAACATCGATGTGAGAGACACACATCGACTGGTTGCCTCCGGCACGACCTGACCAGGGCCGGGGATGAACCGCAACCGAGGTACGTGACCTTGACTGGAATCGAACCCACGCCTCATTGGTCTGTGGGCCGACGCTCTAACCGCGGAGCCAAACCGGCCAGGGCAGATTCATGCATTCTTATAATGTTACTCTATTTTGTGTGCTTAAAACTATTTTCTAAATACTGAAAACATAGCAAAGAGCACAAAACAAGTGCATGAAAACATCTCCTAAAGGGTGCTTA
Organism: Tadarida brasiliensis; assembly: GCA_030848825.1. NCBI lineage: Eukaryota > Metazoa > Chordata > Mammalia > Chiroptera > Molossidae > Tadarida > Tadarida brasiliensis. Next base: position 53,973,792 of record CM061257.1, on the reverse strand, counting down.
CAGAAGATTCATTCCTTAGATGATCAAATATGCTTTGAAAACACTGGGCTAATGAGTTAAAGTTTTATTTGCTGCAAGACTTCTGAGTCTCCAATACACTGGTGTTCATGGGGTATTCTGAGGAGAAAATACACTAAGTGGTATTCTCTAAATTTGACCCTAGAAACTTTTTCCAAGGGGCATCTAGTGGATTATTATTCCATGGAACACACCTTGGGGAACACATATTACAGGGTAGGGGCTTTCTGTGTCTTGTTGACCTGAAACATAGTGGGTACTCAGTACGTATTTGTTTGAATGAATAAATCAGTGAACAAGTATAGGTACTTGAGTATTTTGATACTGTTATTTCATCCTCTTATGAGGGCACTGGACTACAAGACTTTCCAAGGTCTCGTCTAAAGTACTTTAATACTTCAGGACCACTGTGTGGGATTTCTTTAGGACAGCGAAAAGACAGGGACAAGCGTCTGACAGAGCAGCGGAAAGACCACTTCAGTGAAATCCCAGATCCGAGCCAGCTTGCAGACGGTTAAGTCTTCAGTCTCTTTGCATTTCTCTCTCCTGCTCCCCGCCCCCCTTCAGCTCCCTCATGCTCCTGCTTCTTAATGAGAAACAGTGTATAAACTGAGGGCTGAGGCTGGGTCTCTGGAACTAAAGGCTGTCAGAGGGGTGCCAACAGATGGATGCCGCACACGAGACCACTAGATGCCACTGTGCTCCACAGAAACACACCTGGAGTGCTGCTCCACCCACAGCTGCCAACGTCAGACCCACTGAGCAGAACAGAGTTGGGGGTCCAACGTCAGACCCACTGAGCAGAACAGAGTTGGGGGTGAAGCCTCTGCCAGAGCTGCAAACCTGAGGCATGGAATGAACACAAATCACTGATTTGTGCTGGGGTAGAATAGAATTTGTCCCATTCTGGGTAATCTGAGCCTTCCTTTCTCCCTTTGTACCCCACACAGTGCCTTTGGGCCGGCAGTCATTGTGTCAGGAGGAACTGTCCAGAAGCCTGAATTAGAGGGGAGACTGGTGGATACAGTAAGGGCACATCCACCTGCCTAAACGCCTTTGGAGGCTGGGATAGGGAGGAGGAAACAGGGGGTGGAGAAGCAGCCTTCAGAATGCTGCACTTCTGATGCCCACGCCACCCCTCTCCTGGGGCTGCATGGGGCTCCCCACAGTCACTGTGAGCACTCTCTCTAGCACTGAGTGCAGTGATCTTGTTTCTGCCTTTGGCCCAGCATGATTTTCAGGTTGCAGTGTGACTTCGGATTTAGGGCCTCCTAAGGGTAGGGGTTAGGAGGCTCCAAAGCGCCCCACTGTTGAGGGCACTCTGTTAATACACACTTGCATTTCATAAGTTTGTGCTGGTTTATGCAATTAACCTTGAAGTTCATTACCAGGTTTCACTGTGCCTCTGATAAGTCTTCAGCCTAATTATTATAACTAATTTTTATAATTATTGAGTGCTTACTATGTTCCAGGAACTACACTAAATGTTTTACATTATTTTGTTTAATCTTTTCAGTGCTCCATTGAGATATATAGTACTAATTTCATTTTACAGACGAGGAAACCAAGATCAAAGAGGCTAAACAGTTTGCTTAGGCTCATGCAGTAGGAGGGGAAGTTAGGATTTAAACCCACGTCTGACTTAAAAACCCAAGCACCTTACTTACCATTATGCTGTCCTTCCTTCACACTGAGCCCCCCACACCTCCCCTAAAGGCCTTCAACACCTGCCTGACAGCAAAACCACCGTGCCTGCGGGGGGGGCGGGGGCGGGGCCCTGTTCTCTGAGCACAGACAGCTCAGACAGGGAGAAGGAATTCTTTTTTCTTATTTTTTTATTCCTCACCTGAGGATATTTTTCTACTTATTATCAGATAGAGGGGGAGGGAGGGAGAGAGAGAGAAACATTGATGTGATAGAGCCACATCAACTGGTTGCCTCCCGCACGACCCCGCTAGGGTCAGGGATGAACCGCAACCGAAGTACGTGCCCTTGACCGAAATCGAACCCGTGACTCTTTGGCCCGCGGGCCAATGCTCTAACTGCTGAGCCAAACTGGCCAGGGCAAGAGAATGAATTCTTTCAGGGTTATTGGGAGGGACATGAGCAAGGGAGAGGAGTGTCTGGAACAAGGAGGGTAACCAGGAAATTCTCTCTTCCCGTGGCTTGAAGCCTACCCTACTATGTGGGGAGGCATGTCCACCAGTGAGAGGGCTGAGATTCGGCTCTTCATTGGACCAGACCTGAGTGTTCAGGGTTCTGAGTTCCGGCCTTGCCCAATGCACAGCCATCATCTGTTAGCTAAGCAGCCCTTCCAGAAGCACCCTCGACTTCCCCACATCAGCACTTGCATCTCATTTATGGAGGAGCCATACTCTCCTGACCCTTCCATCTCCCCACCATTACCTTTATCATGCCCTTCCAGAAAGGGATCAAGCAACAGAGCCCGCATCTCTGGGCCCAGACGATAAACTCCAATCTGTGTGGGTTCAAGTCTCTAATAAGTGTAGGGCAATCCTGACTCAGTTTTTGCCTTACAGTGTCTGGGTGCTCAGGTGTGGCTCTCTGCTCCCCAGTCCCTGTCATATCCGACTAAAGCAGAAAGGACATTGAGTGTTGAGGGAAGAAGTTGGTCAGCTTTCCTATACAGTGCTATAATGTGTAATTGAGAAATGTCTGAGAATCAGCAGACCCAGTAAATATCTCAAAGAGCTAGCCACCGCTCAGAACAAGGCTGTCCTTGTTTTACACCAGTGTCGCAGGGGACATGAGGGTGAGCCAACATGTTAGGAGTTGTAAGAGGATGAAGACGGTAGTGGGTAGAGAGGTTTAATACTCAGGGTGAATGGAAGAAAATATTCTGAGACAGAAGAAAATGTTCTTTTGGGGAACAGGACATTTGAAGAAAAGAACCCCCTGGGTTTCAGCTTTGGCCACTTACCTGGAATGGTAGCTTTGGGGCCAAGGAGTGCCAATCGTGCCCTGAGATATTTGCATCATGCTGGCATTGGGTTGGTGCTCCCCAATTTTGGTTGAATGCCAAGAGTGCGGCCGGCCTGCAGGTTCGCTGCGCCTGGGGAGACACAGGAGGGGGATCCCCACCATCAGCGGCATTCTCAGCTGAGTCTTCACCAATGTGATTTGTGCATTTGGAAAAAGGCTGCTATATCCTTTTCCTTAGAGATTTTTTAAAAATCAAGTAAACAGTGGAAAGTAGGTTTTACTGCTTATGTATCTTAGTAAGCATTATTATTCTCTGCTTTATTAATATTTTAATTTTCATTTAACTTAAAACTAATATAAAAATGCAGCAAACTTAGTATGAAGAATTCCTACATAAACCCTAGTGACACTGTTAGTAAGAATGCAAATTGGTACAGCACTAGGGAAAACAGTATGGAGGTTCTTTAAAAAATTGAAATTAGAACTACCATTTGATCCAGCAACCCACTTCTGGGTATATATCCAAAGAAAATGAAATCAGGATCTTGTAGAGATGTCTGCACTCCCATGTTCATTGCAGCATTACTCACGATAACCAAGACATGGGAACAACCTAAGTGTCCATCAACAGATGAATGGGTAAAAAAATATATATAGGGTACCATATATATTCAATGGATTACTATTCAGCCATGAGAAAGAAAAAAATCCTGCCATTTGCAACAAACTGAATGGACCTCGAGGGCATTATCCTAAGTGAAATCAAACAGAGAAAGACAAATAGTATATGATCCCACTTACATGTGAAAAAAAGACAAACTCAGAAAATTGAGTGGTGGTTTCCAGGTTTTGGGGGGTTAGGGGGACGGGGAAATTTTGGTCAAAGGGAATATATTTCAAGTTAAAAAATTAACAAGTTCTGGGGATCTAATGTACAGCATGGGATTATAGCTAGTAATACTATATTATAGTTTGGAAAGTTGCTAAGAGAATATGTGTTCTCACCACAAAAAAGAAATGGTAACTATGTGAGGGGATGGAGGCGGTAGCTAACCCTATGGTGGCTATCATTTTGCAGTTTATAAATATATCAAATTAACACTCTGTACACCTTAAACTTACACAAGGTATTAACTGTATCTCAATAAAGCTGGGGGAAGAGAATTCCCACGTAACCTTTGTCTATATTTCTTACATGTTAACGTTACATGCTTGATTAACTTAAAGCACACACCATTTGGTCTTTCTTGGCCTCGGCTTATCAATACAAAAAGACAGGAGCAACAATACTTTCCCACCTCCCAAAGAAAAAAGCTTCCTTTTTCCTGGGGACTTTGAAGTCCTTTGTCATACAGCCTGATGCTGGATAAATGCTGTTATTTTAATTTCTTGGAAAGAACTACATAAAAACCAGCAGCTACCTCGGTGGCAACACTGTTCCAAGCTACATAAGCAGTATAAACAACAAGATGCTCTCCAAAATAGTTTCTCATTTTGCAAGTCAATGACTTCAGCTTTTAAACATCCTGCCCTTATAACACAAAGAATGGACAAAGCCAACGGGAAAACGTGGGTGCCCCTCAGACTGCAAGACTGAAGCATGGATTTGGGAAGGAGGGTTACACTACTAAAGAAGGTCAGAGTCCGGAGAGTAGCTGGGTTTTATTTTTGGCAAAAAAGTGAGGTGAGCTATCAGGCATTTCATACTGAAAACTTTTGAACTCTAAGATGACAGGGGAATTTCTCTGCAGTTTAGAAACACTTAGGAGATCCACGAATTCACTTTGATCTGCTGAAGATAAAGCTGTATGTCCATCTATTACTTTTCTATAAAAAAATAAATTGGCTTTTATAATATGAGAAATCATTCTCCTGATGCCAATAAAATTTTCAAATGTCAAGTACATCAGAATAATACTAGCCCGGTGGCAGGAGACCTGGTGCTCACCCTGAATGTGTTACTAGCCTGCTACATGGCCCTATGTAAGTCACTTCTCCACCAGAAGCCTTCATTTACCTCAAAATGAAGACATTAATCAAAGAGGCTGGGTTAACCTCATTTTAGACAATGAAGGACTTACCAAGAGAGATGATTAAAAAAAAAAAAGCATGTATTTCAACTCTCTGAAGAGGTTATGGTGATAGGAAAATGGTTTTGTGTGACACAGGGATATAGACACATAAGATTTTCAGCAGTCAGTCAATAAATATTTATTGAATCACAGGGGCCTACACTCTTAACTACTCTGAGTTTCCTCACCAGTAAAAGGCAGAGTGTTTTTTGGAGATTAAAAATGAGATAATATACTTGTCCCATAGTAAGAGCTCAATAAATGTTGAGTATAATTATCCTCAGTCATTCATCATTAATAAGCTGATAAAGACAAGAGAGGCTAAGGAAACGAGCCCATGGGAGATCTCAAATGCAGGACAGAAAGGGGAGAAAGAAGCTGGGTGAGCGCTGGAAGAGAGGGGAATGGGCGGGGACTACTGGTGGCAATGAGTCGCCCAGCTCTGAGCTCCCCAGGAAGATGCTGAGAGCACATAACTGGCAGAGGCTGGTCTAAGACTGACTGTGGTCACAGCCTGAAGGACCCTGGCCATGCTTGTGAAGCAGGCAGCTGCTGGGCAGTGGCCGTGACATCCGGTCAGGGAGGTAAACACAGCCAAGAGGGGGTAGACCTTGCTCACCTGGGAACTAGCAAGGAACTGAAGGAAATCATCCCACAGCCGAGCTAAAGAGAGGATGTAAGATGCAAAACCAAGAGACCAACAACGAAAGCCAATATGTTACAATCTGTCTGTCTCCTTGCCCCCATAACTGTCCCATCCTCACACCAGGTCCCAGGTAACCCACACCGCAGGTTCCGCACTGTCCCAACACTGAATCAGTCCTGTTCTCAGAGGGAGAAGCAGGAGCTCTAGTTAATGGCTCAGGGTCTTAGTAGCTTGGCATCCTTGCTTCAAGTCCTACTGTGACCTTGGACACCCAGCTCCCCAGAAACTAGGTTCTTCAACCAGTTCCTCACTGACTCAGATTCCTGCTTTATCTTTCAGTGCCATCCTGTGATTTGAAATCCTTCCTGGTGCCCCAGGCCCCTCTGGCGCAGAGCCCCGAGTCTCAGAGTCAGGGTTCAAACCCCATTACAAATGACTTCAGGCACTCAATTAGTGTTCCTATTAATTATACAGGAAAGACCCAGAACTTAATGAAAAAATAATGTCTCTTTTTCATGAGGCACCTGGCGACATTTCATATGGGTCCAAATGATCCAAATGGGTCTAAAAGACACAGAAGAAAGGGCGAACTGCCCTCGTCCTGCCCCGTGTTTGGCTGGACCCCTCTGTAGCAGGAGGCTAATTCTGTGACTGGGGCCTGGCCTCGAGAAGCTGATGGACCAGGTGAAGCGTGAACTCAGCCTCGCCCCTGAGCGTGCTGACCCCGAGGACAGCCTTCAGCAGCTTCAGCCCCCAGCGGTATCTAGCCATGCCTAGCTAAAAAGACGGAAGCCAAGAAGATTTTCCCACCCAAGGAAAATGGACAGGCCCTGACAGACTCCACAGGCTCTACAGAATGAAGATCCTTCTTCCAGTCATGGAGATAAAGTGTGAGATGATGTTTACTGAACTCCAGCAGTTCCAGAGAATCCCTCTCATCTGAAATCTCAAAGGAGAGAAGAGATGCCCGGAGGTACAATGTAGCGACCCAGACTTCCCATCCGTCGGTGCACCTCCTTCATGAAGGGTCAGACACTTTGCTCAAAGTTCTAAATCAGCCATGGAAGTGTCAAGAGAGACCATGTCTAGCACAATGAAGGCGAATGGAGCTATTTCACCTAGGTTAGTGAAGAACATTCCTCTTTGTGCTTTGAAGACAATAGCAAGGCTTTCTTTTACATGTAAGCAATCCAGACCTTTCCTCAGTTTCCTTCCCATTCATCCAGGGGACATCCAGAGACTTTCTTTATGTCAGCCACTATGCTGGTGCTGGGGCTACAAAGAATAATAAAGTATCATCAGCCCCAAACAAGTCACAGGATAGTAGAAGTGACAGCCAAGTAAACTGCTAAATACAGTGTGGTTGGTTCTGCACAGAGACCTGAGCAAGTTGCGCAGAGCGGGGAGTACCAACACTGTGTGCTTGGGTCAGGAAGCCTTCACTTTTAACTAAATCACATAGGGTTTATCTCCGTGGAAGTGGGTGAGAAAATAAAGGGAAGGACATCCAGGTAGAAGAAACGGCATGACACATGCCTAGAAATGTGCAAGCACACGGTACACCCAACTCAGAGTGCCTGGAGAAGAGATGATGAGTAAGGGGAAGAGCAGCAGGTGCAGGAGAAGAGGTAGGAGGGGCCAGATCTCAGCATGCCTCTAGGGTTTGGACAGTATCCCGTGGAACTGGAAGTCACCAATAACACTAGCCAGGGAGGGCATGTTCAAATTTGAGTTTCAGGAAGATATTGCCAATAACAAGGAGTATAAACTTGAGAGAGACAAGATTGGCAGCTAGTAGACTGGCCAGGGTCATTTAATGAGTGATGAGCACTAAGGCAGTGGCAGTGAACTTGAAGAGATGACAGATCTCAAAGCCACTGAGGAGGCAAAATGCCCACCCAGCCTAGTGATTGCAGCAATGTAGGTGGTGCAGAGGAGAGTCTAGTCAAGGAGGAAGGATGGCCTTTACGTTTCTAGAATGGTAGTATTATTAACCTAGATAAAGAACTATTAAGGGGGGGAGGGTTGAGAGAGAGAGGGAGGAGGAGACCAGAGTGGGGATATTGACCAGCTCACTCAGGAGCATGCAGATGTCAGCTGCCTGTGCAGTGTTCAGTGGAGGTGTACAGTATAATATATACACAGTAGGGTCTTGAGGACTGCAGTCTGGGCTGCATACAGAAATGTAGGAGTCACAGAGCACAAGGCCTTTGAGAAAAGACATGTTGCTTGGGGAGAATGCATAGGGAGACAAAGGAAGTAGATTAAGGATGAGTCTCTGAGAACTATCACAATTTAGGGGAAAGGGAGCTGGAAAAAAGCCCAAAAAGGAGAAGTAGGAGGTCAACTAGAAGAATATGAGAGTGTCACAGACTCCTAGCGGGAAGAACGAGGAGGAGGAACTGTCAACTACTCCAGCTGCTACGGAGAGGTGAGTCTGATGAGGGTACCCGCATGTCCACAGGATGTGACAACTAGAGAGCCCTTGCAGACGCCTGATTATGTGGGCTAAGAAGTGCATGAAAGAGAAAATGGTGACAGCAGGGCCATTTAAAAAAACACACAAAACCTGGCTCTGAAGGAAACAGGGGGTAGCGAGAAGACTAGAGGGGCCAGGGAGTGAAAAGGTTCTGTTCTAGCTGTTTTGTTTTAGACAATGAGAAGTATGAGCAGGTTGACGAGACAGAGTGAACACAGGCACAGCTGAAGGTACAGGACAGAGAGGATGACCCTCCTTACGACTCATGAGGAAGTAGGAGGGGATGGCACTCTGGAGCACACACGGAGGTAGAGGGTATAGCCTTGCGCGGGAGGAGAGCCAGTTCCACTGAGATGAGCAGAAAGGAGCAGGTAAGATACTGATGCTCATAGTGTGAAAGGGAAGACAGTCAAAGGGACTTCACACCCGCTGCCCTCTATTTTCATGATGAAGCCTAGAAAGGAAAAAAGTGGAGGGGATGACATGGTGGGTTGGGGCTCAAGGGACAAAGTAAACGAGGACTAGAAGAGTTGAAACTGATCTGAGATATTAAAGAATAGCCACTAAGATATGGTCTCTGCCCTTAAGGAGCTTACATTCTGGTAGGGAGACCAAATGAAGTAATTCCTATAAAAAATAATAAATCAGCCCTGGCCGGTTTGGCTCAGTGGTTAGAGCGTTGGCCTGTGGACCATTGAGTCATGGGTTCGATTCTGGTCAAGGGCACAAACCTCAGTTGTGGTTCGTCCCCAGCCCTGGTCCGGGTCATGCGGGGGGCAGCCAGTCAATGTGTCCCTCTCACATCAATGATTCTCTCTCTCCCTCCCTCCTTTCTCTCCTTCCCACTCTATCTGAAGATAAGTGGAAAAATATTCTCGGGTGAAGATAAAAAATGATAATAAAAAAATAATAAATCATAAAGAAAAAGTTCCTACTAAAGATCAAACAAGTGCTCAAGACGTGCAATGGCAAGACAGGAAGCCAACTGGGAAGCTGGTAAGTTTGCCCTGGGGAGGGGTGGGGTTTATCAGGTTTCATCACAGATCTACTATTAAGAACAGTGATTTTGAAACAACACCCTTTCTTTTGGCCACAGAACATATGTTGAGAAAAGGCTTCAGAGATTAATCTTTGTTTTATAAGACTCCTCCAAATGTGTAGTTAAGTGATGAAATGAAAAAACAATGGAAAAGACCTGAATATAGCCCAGCTCTCCTGTCTTGCTGGGGTGGGGGTATACATGGGTACAACCTGAATAAAGAGCAGTGTGGCAGCACCTAACCACAGCACATGTGTAGGAACACATCTATCAAATGAAAAACAGCCTAAATGCTCATCAGTTGCAGATAGGTCAGTGTGGTACACCCAAATAATGGAATATTTATGTGTCTATTTAAAAAAATGGAATAGCTCTATACATGTCGATATGGAAACATCTACAAAATGTATAGTTAAATGTCAATAGTAAGGTACAGAACTGTGTGTACAGTACCCTGAAGTATATGGGGGAAAACATACATAATCACCTATATGTTTATTAATGTAAAGAATGTTTCTGGTCCGGCTGGTGTGGCTCAGTGGTTGAGCATCGACCCATGCACTAAGAGGTCGCCAGTTCGATTCCCAGTCAGGACACGTGCCCAGGTTGTGGGCCAAATCCCCAGTGTGGGGCATGCAGGAGGCGGCCAATCGATGTTCTCTCTCATCGATGTTTCTATCTCTCTTTCCCTCTCACTTTCTCTCTCTCTAAAATCAATAAAAGAAAAAAAAATTAGAAAAAAAGAATATTTCTGGACCCTGGCTGGGTAGCTCAGTTGGTTAGAGTGTCTTCCCAATATGCCAAGGTTGTGAGTTCAATCCCCGCTCAGGGCACATACAAGAATCAGCCAATGAATGTACAAATAAGTGGAACAACAAATCCATGTCTCTCTCTCTCTCTCTCTCTCAAATAAAAAAAAATTAAAAAAAAAAAAAGAATATTTCTGTAAGAATACTTGAGAAACTAGAAACAATGACTGCCTCTGGGGAAGAAAACTTTTTTTCACTATAGTTCCTTTTGTAGCTTTTGAATTGTGTACCATGTACATGTCTTACCCATTAAGAAGCAAAGTATTTTTAAAATGGCCTCTCATTTAAAAAATCTACTTCATGTATTTTGAGATACCCAAAAAAAGTCAAACAGCTGTTTATTGACTTTTTCAGGGATGCACATAATTTAATAAGCATTCCGAAAGAGCACAGCATGCTTTTTACATTTTGGGATCACTTTGATCTTTAAGAAGATAAAGAAGTATTTTCAAAAAGTACGTGACATCATGAACATATCAGTAAGAGTCAGAAGATGATTTAGTCAGAAGACAGTTTAATTTTTAGATTGAGCAAACTAAGTTTTGCGTGTGGGTGTAATTCAAACAAAACCCTTTTGTTGCATTCCTAACCACAGACAAGGAAGCTTTACTGCGTGGGTGAAACTGGAACTAGCCAGTGACATGATGTCCTTCTTCGATGATTATATTCTAACACAGAGAGATTCAGGAATGCAAGGCATATTTCTGAGAAATCTATAAAGCAGTTCAGGTATTTCAAGCAGTATTCATTGATCACCTACTATGTGCCTGCCACATACAGAATTATAGTTGGAGCTCTAGAAGGACATGGATGACCTTGAGGAGTGTTAGATGCAAGAAAAAGTACTAAACAGAATCACAGTATTATTCATTCAAAAATTATTTGAGTGCCTACTAAGTAATAAGCACCATGCTAGGCACTTGATCTTTATACAATCTATATGATACAGGACTATTAGTGAGAAAATGAGGAAAATAAGAAAGATTAAAGAACTTGTCCACAGTCACAAAAGTAGTGGGGACCAGAGCTGATATTTAAATGCAGGCATCTGTCCCCAGAGCCTGTGCTCTTAACTTCTAAGCAATGAGCAGTATGATGAGGTGGGGTGGGCAGAGTAGGAAGATGGGCAATAAACAAGAAAGCAAATAAACAGGATATTTTCAGGCAGTTATAAGGGCTCTGAAGGAACTAAAACTGGGCAATGTGAAAGTGTGATTGAGGGTATTGCTTTGGTTAGGGACAGCCTCTTTGAGAGAGTGCATTTGAACCCAAGGTCTAAAGGATAAGAAATGATCAACCATGAAAAGAACTGGGGACAGAGCATTTAACACAGAGGAAATGATGAATGCAAAAGCCTTCAGGTGAGAGTGAATTGGGGGTTTTCAAGAAGCAGGACATTAAAATTAAAAAAAAAAAAAAAAAAGGCAGGACAGTGTGGCCAACGCCTTGCGAGTGACGAGCAGATAGTAGGACAAGTCATCAGATCATATTGGGCCACGAAGGCTATGGAGGCATTCAGGATACAGCACCAAAAAAGCTTGTGCTGCTGGTGATCAAGAATGGGGTCTGAAGTTAGCCAAAAGGCTTGGTAGTAGAGTGGGATTTTAATGACCTCAAAGGATTAGTATGCTTTGGATACATGGAGAAAGTGACAACCACAACCTGGAAAATAATTCTAAGAGCCAGAGTTAATTATTTTGTTGATGCTGTTCTTTGATGAGCTGTTATGCCTGAGACTTTGGGCTTTTCTGGGAGCACTAATGTTATTAAACCACACTGGTTATCAACTGCGCATGAATCTAATGTGTAAGAATACAAAATATACTCAACTGTCAGCGCTACCAAATAAAACATCATATTTCCTAATGCATTTACTAACCCACACCTGCCTGCCCACCCATCAGTGGTTTGGTGCACAATACTGTAATAGAAGGCCACGTCCTCCCTAACAAGGTTCTAGTCTGACCCCACGCCCAAAACAAAGAAAACAAGAAAGAAAATACAATATATCAATATATTCTGTAAATTCTGTTTCTTCAGGATCTTTTTGAGTATTGCTACTATTTCCCCTTATTTTTCCTCATCCGTTTTCAAAATTATCAAATATTTCAAGCATATATAAATATATTCAGATTAATATAAAGATCATCTTTGTGCTGATCACCAAAATTTATCAAATCTTAGTATTTTCCCCATATTCTGGTATTTTTTTAAAATTGGTTTGATTCACCTACTTTAAAAAAAAAAAAAAAAGAGCAACACCATTGAGCATTTCCTAGCCCCTCTCTCAATTTCTCCTGTTCCCTACAGATAACCACTGTGGTTAATTTCCTATGTATCTTCTCCAATGTTTTCTCATGCAAATATAAGCAAATAAGAACATATAATCTCATTTCACCACCTTCACAAAGGGAACTACATGTGGTGTTCTACCCTTGTTTTTTTTTTTTTTTTTTTTTTTTTTTTTAACTTAAGTACATACTAGGGATAATTCCATGTCAGTACTTACAGAGCTTCCTCATACCTTGTTTTCCTTTCAGCTGCCTCCTGGTATTCTACTGTGTGCACATAACATGTTCATTTAACCAGACCCTTTTTGCAGATGCTTTTTGATGTCCAGTCTTTTGCTATTACAAACAATGCTTCAGAGAATAACCATGTCCATACACTATCCTCTATTTACGCTGACATATCTGCAGAAACTCCTAGAAGTGGAATTGCTGGCTCAAAGTAAAATGAACTTGCAATTTTGATAATTATTGCTAAATTGCCCCTTTCACACTTTAAAGAGGAAACAAACAATATCAACAATTAAATGTCACCGTACAGTTATTTGGATGGGATTATAATTACATCTGCGTTAGTAGAGAAGAATAGATATTTGGACAACGATGCCTTTTTGGCATTTCCTGTTTACAGGAAAATGACAGGCCCTAAATACTGATGATGATGACATACAGCAGTCAAAAACTGTAAGTCAAGGTACACTGAGCTGCGTTCCTAGCATTATTTCATTTACAGATCCAGAAGATCTCTGGAATAAAAACCACCCTATATGGAGATATGTTTTCTACAGGTTCAGGGGAAACAGAAAAGCTCTAAAGAATGCTGAAAGGGTTGAAAAAGCCTATCATCTTCCAAAATTAAAAAAAAAAAAAAAAAAGTGGTAATTTTCCCTTAACACACAGTTGGCAAAGACATTGTTTTGAGAAATCCTTTCACCCTTCAGCATCTCTCTAGTTTCTATGGCTTCTGAGGCTCTCCACCAGACTTTCTGGATTCACAGAAAAATCTAACAAGCAAACTTTTCCAAGGCTTTTATAATTACCTCAATAATATCTGTGTCTTTACAAAGTGGCTCCGTGGGTAGAAAAGTATTCATTAGGTAATATGACTGCATAGCAACACACAGTCCTTTCTGGAAGGAGTTCTTTTTAAATGTCACATCCTGATCATATGCCCTGGGGACTTTTGGCTTTGACAATGGAATCACAAGTAAGAGTGAAGTCTGCTAATAGCCTCAGACTCTAACATCTAAAATTTGCTTAAAATGTAAAAAACAACAACAACAACAAAAAAAACCCCAAAACTTTCCTATTAAGATACTTTGCCCCATTCCTCCATACCTGTCCCAACATTCTTTCATTCTTTCACTATTTATCTCCTTACCATCCTCCATTCTGAAAGATTTTTTAAAGATTAAATTTTATTGATAACCACACAAAACTATTACTCTAAAAGAGAAGGACCAGCAATGGGGGTGGGTGTCTTTCGCGTAGTCACCAGAGGTGGATGATGTTGACATGTTCTTTTTCTCAATATTCCCCTTTCAGCGCTCCTCCCAACTCTGACAAAGACAGAGAACAGTCAATTCTCCTTCCCACACTTCAGCGTTTGCATATAAGTCACAGCAGAAGTTAATACAAACACTGTAACGCCTGTGATCTAGAACAGCATTCATCTTTGTCTTTCGCTGTCTTTCAAACTCCATTACAACAGAGCAGCATAGCATAAATGAATAGCGTGACCGCCATCCATAAATAACACTCTTTCCAACTGTCAGTTCGGAATCAGGCATTTTATTTGTTGGAGAAAAGAGGGACTGGCTTTTGCTGATTTCTTCAGATAGCCGATATTATGATTTTACAATTTTCTCCACTACTTTTCTGTGCCATTGACTGTATTGCTAGGACTTGGGAGAAATCACTGCCATGCTGGCTTGTTATCTCCACACACAGACACATGCAGACACCCGTAAATCTCATGGATCTCAAAAAGGGTCAGTCAGACAGTTGCACAGAAACTAGAAATACTGTGTGTAGCCTTGAATTACTGGCCCCCTCCTTTAAAGTAAAGTTGTTCAGGGGCTCTACCAAAAGGACTCCTGTTGGACAAATTGGGAGCAGCTCAGAGGGCACAGTGAAAGGTGTGTGTGGCTCTGCCCTTCCCTCAGTGGGCTGCGGGGCTGAGGGCCAGGAGGGGAAGGGAACTCCAACACTCTAGCTGGAAACACACCTCCTTAGGTAACAAATCCACAGAATATTGTCCTTTGAGGGTTTAAAGAAGTCCAAATACCAACCAAGATATTTCAAAATCAAGCTAATTCATTTTTATACAATGCTAAAATATAAATTAAATTTTACTTGCCAAAACAAAAGGGTTTTCCTGTGAGGTAGAAGGCTAATCTTTATGTAGTGATCTCTCTTCCCCCCAAACATCGCTCCAGTTAAACAAGACAAATAAAATCCCCCCCCCCCCAAACCTCCGACACTAAAGAAACTCAATCTCTTTTGGAGTAGATTTGATGTATTATATTGTGTTTTTCTCTTCTCTGTTTCACTGTCTCTTCATTTAGAGGAAGAGACCACGAATAAAAAATTAAAGGCAACAACAAAGAAAAGGACAGAAGGCATTAATTTCAGATGAAACTCTTAAATAATGGTCTAAAGAAGAATCTATATTTTAAAATTCATGCTGGAAAAAAACGATGCATTAAAAATAAAGCTTTCAAGTAATATTGGAAACTGAATAAAAGAACAATGAAGGGTTTTAAGGCAGAGAAGCTGAAAACTTGAAGAACACTTGCTCCAACTCTTTAGTTCCTACCTACCAACATGTCCATATTAAATTTTACAACAAGAAGTTTAATCTCCACCAATACTCACACATAACCTGACACTGTTGGGGAGAAAATAAAATTCAGAAGAATGCTCTCTCTTGCTTTCAAATGAAAGAATGCCAAATAAAACTTGAAAAACCAGCCCTGTGATCCCGCTCTCTATATCTGTGTTTTATAATATAAGCAGTTCATATTTTTTTACCCTTTACAAGGTACAATAATAAAATGAATATTCAAGTCACCTTGAGATCTAGAACATCACCATGTCTGTCGTAGCTACCTGTTCTTTTCCATATTAAATTCTCTTTTCAGTAAAAGCATCCTTAGAAGCAAGCGTTGGCCGTAAGCATAACTCTGAACAAATATTTTGAATCGAGATTGTGTGGATAAAAGCTGAACTCAAATTATTGTGAATAAGGGAAAAGACTGTCTAGAATTTAAACTTTTAATTGTAACGGAGTTAAATAATGTAAAACTGGCGATCGCAATCAACACTTCCTTTCATATAAACTCAAAGTTGCAAGAGAAGACTGTACATTTTAAAACTGAGAATAAATTCACGGTTTCCATTTCTTTACACAAACGTTGGCAATGAGAATAGAGAACTTGGCTACTACTACCTAGGTAAGTAGCCTTTCCCTGTGAGAAACGGAATTGCTCTGAAATTCCCCAAGGAAATGGGGAAGTGAAACCGGGGAGTACACAACATAAAGCAATCGCTTATTTGAATGAGATAAAAAGCCATTCTAGCCCTGACCAGGAGGTAGCTCGATTGGTTAGAACCTCATCCTGACACGCCAAGGTTGTGGGTTCGATACCCAGTCAGGGCACATACAAGAATCAACCAATGAATTCATAAATAAGTGGAACAACAAATCAAGATTTCCCTCTTCCTCCCCCTTCCTCTTTGTAAAATCAATCAATAAAAAATAAAATGATAAAAAAAAAGCCACTCTAAATACACACATCATAAAAAAATACGGCGACAGTATATGTAGAAGAGAGAACGATTGAAAATTCCCCCACAGAAATATTAATAGTACACTGGCTTACATGAGATACTCAAATAACAAGTTTCATGACAACTTAGAGAAACAGGCTTAACCTTAACATGAGGTTGGTTATTTGTTTTTCTTTATAAACAGATATAGCACAACATGAACCAGACACCTGTGGAAGGCTTGTCAGTTGAGAACCCTGCAATGAAAGATGCTAAATTATCTCATTCTTATGTGGACTTACCTTGTGGCAAACAGAAACATCCTAGATAACAACCCTCTGGCCAACTGCACGTCATATTCAGGAGTGGGGTAGAAAGCCATTACACCCTGCCACTGCTCTTCCTGCTCCTCCCAGGGTGGCAACGCCTTCCAGGCAGCTGGAACCGCCCCGAACTCGCTAAGCTTTGTGCAAGTGGGAGGGATCTCACTGCCAGTCACCTCTGTAAACTGGCCAATTAAAGTTCAATTCCTGCTGTAGAAGAGGGAAGGAGAGAAGGTGACACCCAGTAATTCTTCCTGAGAAGAACCAGCATCTTAGAAAAGAGCATGCAGCTTAGAAATGCCAGAATTCCATTTTGTGGGCAGGAAGAGGAGGGAACAAGGAAAATTGTCTGCTGATAAAAATGCATCTAACTAAAATCAGGAAGTTTCCTTGAATGATCTTCCCTGCTAAACCCACACCCTCCTCCACATGCAAAAATGCCACTGTCTGCAAAAGTATGCTAATTGCTTTAAGCTTCCCACAGTTTGGGAGGCTAGTGAAGCAGGGGTTCTATATCAACATCCACCAAGGCCTCCTGAGCCATGCTGTCCGAGAACACTCAGTCAGTATCACAGAGACAGAACTCATTGCCAAGGGGAATGCAAGGTGCCAGCTGAACCAACCTTGCGGCTCACTGAGAATGAATTAGGAGTCAAGCCCTGAGTTTCTATTATCCACTCATCTTGACTTACTTTACAGAGCACAAAGTGTCACCATGTATGGGTAAACGCTTAATCATTAGGCGAGATCATTATCAGAATGAAGGTGGTGACTGGTGGTAGAGGTGAGGAAGGGATGAGAAGTTCATGGAGGAAAACACTGGCTCAGAAAATCTGGAGTTTTAAGCTAGAACATTCTGTCTCCTTTAGCAACTCATTGAACTACCCTAGCCTAAGGTTGACATATTTTTTTAGGGAGAAGTTTTGGCCAAGGTAAGTTAGATAACAGGAGTCCTACTAAATTAGATATGAGAAAATTCAGAGAAGGATGGAATTGGATCTGTGAGAATAAGTCCTGGGCCACTGAGATTCTTTTTTTTTTTTTTTTTTTTTTAACAACTTAAAGAATTATTGTTTTATTGCTGAGAGAGAGAGATCGATTTGTTGTTCCACTTGTTTATGCATTTATTAGTCATTTCTTGTACGTGCCCTGACCAGGGATTGAACCCACAGCCTTGGAGTATTGGGTCAATGCTCTAACCAACTGAGCTACCTGGCCAGGACCTAAGATTCTCTCTCTTGAACTTGGTTGTCTGGCTGGTTCCTATATACACCTGGGGAAAGAGAGGTTTTTCCTTTTGCTCTTATAAATAAATGAGAAATCCTTTCTGGCTTTTTTTTTTTTCTCATGAAAAGGGAGCTATATATACCTGTGGCCCGATGGACTTGGAATTGGCTCAGAAGGTGGCTCAAGCACGTTCCAATTCCAAGATCAGTGTATACGCTCCATGACCTGTCACAAATGAGACTTGCTCAATGCCCACTCCTAACCTCCCGCCTCAGCACTTGTAAGACTCCTAAGAAGATGGTAAGCCCATCATGCCTGCTCTCTGTACCTGGAAGAACAAGACAGCAGCACCTCACCCCGTTCCATACTTCAAACCAGGATTAGACCAAAGCCAGCTTGAAAGCACTCCGAATGACCAAATCTGGAACAATCTGAGCAATAAAGTAAGTAACAGTAGTACTGGATTATAATCCACAAAATATGACTGATACATGAAGGAATCCTTACTGATATAAATAGTTGAATAAGTAAATAAGAGGGGGAAAGAGACAGCTCTTCCTTACGGAAGAATTCCAACGAATAAATGTAGAAGGAAATACAGAATCATCTTTAGAGCATTACAGTAATAATTGTTGCAGACAGTATCTGCTGATGGACACTAAAATCAGTAAGAGAAAGATTGAGTAGAAGCAGGAAGTTTGCATAGCCTCAAAGTTATATCGCCCATGATATGTATTAATTACTAAGAGATAAATATTTACTTTAGAATGGGAAAACCTCGCAGACTTACCCTTAACCAAGTAATCAAGGTTAATACCACCAGTAATAAAACATATCAACACTAGGTAATCTCTGTGAGGTTGCATGAAGAAGGACATACCACTTCCATGGTATTCTTTTTTTTAATCCTCACCCGAGGATATTTTTCCATTGATTTTCAGATAGAGTGGGAGGGAGGAAGGGAGGAAAGGAGAGAGAGAGAGAGAGAGAGAGAGAGGGGGAGGGAGGGAGGGGGAGAGAGAGAAGCATCGACGTGAGACAGACACATCGATTCGTTGCCTCCCACACGACCCCGACCAGGGCCGGGGATCGAACCAAATCCGAAGTACGTGCCCTTGACCGGAATCGAACCCACAACTCTTTGGTCTGCCATCCGATGCTCTAACCGCTGAGCTAAACCGGCCAGGACTTCTGTGGTATTCTTGCCAAAAATGAATAACCTCAGTCTAATCATGGGACAATACCACACAAACCCAAATAAAAGGCACTCTACAAAATAACTGGCCCTCATTCTTCAAAAGTGTCAAGGTCATGAAAGGCAAGGAAAGACTGAGGAAATAACAAATTAGGCGACTAAGGAAACACGAGGCTCAAACATAACATTTACAGTGTTAACTTGCTTAAAATGCAAATTCACGTGTCTACATGAAAGATCCCCCCCCCAATTGGAATCAGGGTAACCGACATCAACAGTAACGTTTGTTGGGTGCTACAATGTGCTGGGCACCACTGTGAGTGCTTCACAGGGATTAGCACTTTCCATTCTTTCAGCAACCCTATGGTGAGTTATGAAACTCGTTTACAGACTGGAAACTGAGAGCTTAAAACAAGGTGCCTGCAGTTGCACAGAGAGTGGCAGAGTCACCATACGAATTCTAGGTAGTTTGATGCCACAGACCACATCTTACTCACCACATTATACTGCCTTTCATGCTGGCTCAGACTCCCATGATAATGAGAACGATAACCACATTATACCACCTAATATTTATTTTACCTAACATTTAGCTCTCATTTCCTATGAGTGGGCTCTGCTAAGTGCTCGTTGAATTCCCATGGTTGTCCTATGAAGTAGGTTCTGTTATATGGATTGTTGGGGCCACAGAGTGTAGATGCTAAGAGCTTGATCAAAGTGCCTGAATTTGAATCCGCCACCTCCTAGTAGCATCCTAGTGCAAACCTGCAGGACTGGTGTGAGAATTTGATGCGATATGCAAAGTCCTGGCTTACCACCTGGCACGTAGAAGCACAGATAAGGAGCTGCAAATTTGTATTCGAATTTAGTAATCTCAGGACATTCTTCAATTAGAGAGAAGAAAAGTTTTAAATGAATATCAGTTTAAGGATGAATTAATCTTGCTGCACAATTTGACATTTCCAAAGTACAAAATGTTGGTATATTACTTTGAGAGCTTTTAATTATAGTTTTAAAACAATTGTGAATATATTTTTTAAAAGATATTTGAGTTATACGATTTAAGGGACACTTTTGGGTTCTCCAGAACTTAATATGAAAACTGCCATTATGATGTTATCCTTCTGAACTCTGAGCTTTTGACCTTGTTTGGCCTCTCCTTACCCCTCTCCCCAGCCTTGCCCGCAACTCCCTCTTCCAACAGCAAAGTGCCTTTTTTGAACCACTTGCTACAGACCCCTGTGCCTCCTACCTGTGCTTCAGCCGAAGCTTAGCTCCTCCTGACCAGGCTGCTTTCCTGTGCTGGGGATCAGCGGTGGGGTGCTCTGGGCTGACGGGGTCAGAGGTGCCAGTATCCGCAAGGCCCGGGTCTGCACACGCATCTCTGGCGAAAAAACACAGGAAAACAGGAAGTTGAGCATGATGGTGTTTGTGGCAGGGGCACAGATGAACCTAACAAGGAGCATGTGTGGAAATTAATCCGGAGTTAGAGCAAAGCAACACAGCAAAGACCAGAGTTCCAAGCCTGCACCCACGCAAGCTCTCCGCCCCAAACCAGGCAAATCCGTCCTGAGGTCTCCATCCCTTCCTGTGTGTATTTTGTGAAGCCATGACCTGCGCTTACAATCTTAGAACACTAGATTTTCCAATGGGAGCAAAGAGTCACTGTTAGGAAGGTGAACTCCCCTGTAATTCAGCATCTGCTGGAAAGTGAAAAACCGGACTCACTGAAGCGAACTGTCCGGCGAGGTGGTTCCCTGAAAGCAAGTCCCTGCTGCCTCACTTCCCAGGAGAGCGACTGCCCGGAGCAGCCCTGCTCTGTCCAGCGGGTGGCAGCTCAGAGCGCAGGCCGGCTCCCGGGCCGCTGGTCCAGATTGCTGGGATTCCACCGCGCCGCAGGCAAGCCTGCGTGTCCGCCGAAATCCACCCCCACCCTGGTCCCTACGGGCTCCGTAACCCGTCTCCCCCACACTCCCAGGGAGTCAGAGAAAAATGTTAAGCCCCATGTGGCCGATGCCTTCTGCCATGGGAACGGGCATACTTCTCCTTAGGAGAGCCTTGGCTGTGGAATTCCCAAACGCCCTGACTGCAACCCTAAGGCCTCCTCCTGCTCAGACTGCCCCCTGCTCTGAGCTCTGACGCGGGTTTGCTGCACTCCACTTCGCTGGGCACCCGCGGTGGCCTTTCAGCGCCTGTCTTCGAAGTCTCCAAGCCTCTGAGGGCTGACTGGGTTGCCCCTCGAGGATCACGGAAGCAGGAATCTGAGAGGGGCAAACATGTGCTGTCTCTCCTCTGCACAGGCCCTGGCCGAGGGGGCTGGGCTCCCTGAGTGGTACCCATGTCTTGTCATTTCAGGATACGGAGACAGATGACGGGGAGTCAACGAGGGGTTTCCATTTCCATCTTTACCTTAATTATACCTAAACACCATCACCTCCTTCTGTACATTCCTTTTCTCGCCAAATTGAGGATTCCTGGCTTTGAATATTTTCAATATAAACCTAAACTTGAAGTCCGAAGACTTGGTTGAGGTTCTTTCACTTATAATCAAATGACCCTGGGCAGGTACACCCTGCGCCTCAGACTCCACGTGCACCACGGAGACAAGAGGAGGGCGCACTGCGGTGTCAGCCGGCCTCAGTCACAGTCCTGGCTCTACCCACCGGCCAGGTCTGTGACTCTCCTCTCTGTGCCTCGGTTGTCTCGTCTCTGAAGTGGGTGTAAAAGAACAACCACTTCCATAGGGCTGTTGAGAAAAGCAAACTGATGCAGGTACTAAGGCACTTCGAGTAGAGCCTGGCGCTTGTTCAGCACTCGGCAAATCCGCCACCATTACACCTGCCTCGCAGGGCTGCTATCAGGTTTCCAGACCATGTCTGTCAGCTGTCTAGCATGCAGCCTACACAGTGCTTGGGCACTGTCTTACTCCAGTGCCTTCATTTTAGAGCTCCTTTCAGCTAAGATGTTATGTAAAATAGACACACCTAAAAAGGCCTAATTTGTGCTGGAAATAATAGCAGAAGAGCCTTAGCTGAAGAATGAACATTGTTAAAGCCTTTTTGCAAACTTCATCGCGTGGTCTCCAATCAGGATTCCTCAGACAGCCCTCAGAAGCACCAACCCCAATGGCCATCTGTCTTAAGCGGGGACGCAAAGTAGATTCAGAAGTATCTCCCCACCAAATGCGTGAATGTCAAGATTCCACGGATGTAAACAGCCCACCAAGCCCTCCCGTTGGTATCATCCTTCCATCCTTTCCAACCCTCTAGACCAGCGGTTCTCAACCTTCCTAAGGCCGCGACCCTTTAACACAGCTCCTCATGTTGTGGTGACTCCCAACCATGAAATTATTTTCATTGCTACTTCATAACTGTAATTTTGCTACTGTTATGTCTTAGGCGACCCCTGTGAAAGGATCGTTTGACCCCCAAAGGGGTCGTGACTCACAGGTTGAGAACTGCTGGTCTAGACCCTCATGTCTGCCAGAGATCAACAAAGACCAGGCCTGAGCGCTCACAAAACCTTTGCTGCATTTAAATTTTTTTTTTTTATCCTCACCCGAGGACATTTTTGCATTTATCTTCAGATAGAGCAGGAGGGAGAGAGGGAGGAAGAGAGAGAGAGAAACATCAATGTGAGAGAGACACATCGAGTGGCTGCCACCCACACGACCCCAACCGGGGCTGGGGACAAACCTTTGCTGCATTTAATAACTTCCTCATTTTTGGCTTAGACCACGACTGTTGGCTCCGCCCTTTTTGCAGGACAGCTGAGCCCTCTCCTCTCCCTTGCCCACTCCTTGGCTGCACCAAGGGACAAGAGGTCCAGGGAGCACAGCCACAGTGAAGGGCTGGCAGGAACAGCAGGCGAATGGCAGAGGGATGGAAGCATGAGGAACATGAGATCATCTCATCTTTTTAAGGATTTTCAACGTATGATTAACCCTCGGGAAGTGGAGACCAGCACCCTGGCACTTCTCTCCAAGGCCACATGTTGTCCTGTCACCTGCCACCTCCAGGGGACCCGCTGAGGTTAGCAGAGGGTTCATGAAACCCACGATGCTGGCTGCCGACTGCAGTCCCAGGCTGGCCCTGGAGGCTCCCGAGGGGGCCATCTACATGCACCACACCAACCAGAAACAGGCCGGCAAGTGCGGGAACAATCACCAGCACCCAGAGGGCTCTTTTTCTGCCTTAAACTTTTTCTGGAATAATTTGGAAAATAAACATTTTTTTTTTTTTTATCCTCACCCGAGGACATTTTTTCATTTTTTGTTCAGATAGAGTGGGAGGGAGAGAGAGGAAGAGAGAGAGAGAGAGAGAAACATCGATGTGAAAGTGACACATCGAGTGGCTGCCACCCACACGACCAACCAGGGCTGGGGACAAACTGCAACCGAAGTACATGCCCTTAGCGGGAACTGAACCCGGGTCTCTCTGGACCACAGGCCGACGCTCTAACCGCTGAGCCAAACCGGCCAGGGCTAAACAAACATTTTAAAATCCATATGTTCTGATGAAAAGAAATTCCGTAGTGAATCCAGGTGGAAAACAGTCCTGGAATCAGTGGTGGAAGGCTATTGTCCCAGAGACCGCCAATTGCAACCTCCCTTTGCCCTTCTCTCCCCTTGCCAGTTATTGTATCTGTATATTGAATTCGGGCTGTCTCCCAAAATCACATTTTTTCTACCCACCTGAGGTTACTGTGCCACCTGCCTCATGAGACTGGACTTGACCAAGCTGCCGTGCTTTGATCTCATCAGGAAATGGTGCTACATGACGGGCAGGTTATTCAAGTCTTTCCTATGAAAGGATGTGTGCTTTCCCATATGCCAGGATTTATTCTCATACTCTCTAGAAGACCAGAACTAATGTTTCTAACCCCATTTTCCAGATGAACAAACTGAGACACTGAGAGGTTGTATACCCTGGCTCAAACCACACGTGGAATCATACTCACTTGAGATGAAAATCACTGACAGCCACTCACTCTTCTTCTTTCCAGTTTAGTAGTTTCACATTTTTTCAGTTTATGTCATAAATTCTACAAGCCTTGAAGTTACTAACCCAGATTTGGACAGAATGGTGATGATTGAGCATGGTGATGATTGAGCCATTAATTAAACATGTTACCAAATGAGCTTATTTTTACTTAAAGGGTACTCAAAGCTACATTCTTTCACTTCAAGATACCAAAAGATACATCGTAGAAGCCCTGGAATGAACGAAACAGTTTCAAAGTGAAAAGTACACAAATAAACCTCTACCTTATGGGGTTACTTCCAGATTTCTGAAAGGTACCACTCTCTCCTGGCTTATCCACACTTGTCCTGCAAGTTTGAGTTTGGCCATCATTTTCTCCAGGAGCAGGTCAGGGTGAGGTGACCCCTCCATGCTAGCAGAGCGGCACCCTGGCTGTAGATGTGCATTTCAAAATGCAATTCACACCTTCTTCTGACTCCCGTTCCCCTGTTTGTGGGTCCCTCTCTTCTACTGCAAGCTCAGAAAGATAAGCTGGCCAGCTTAGTGCCTGGCACAGAGAGTTGCTCAATAAATGACATGCTGGTAAGTGTTCAACAGACCTGTACCCTTTCTTCCCTCCTTTTAATTCATAAATTTAATTCATAACTTGCTAACAAAACTAATGAGACATTTTAGGGGGCTGTTTTTATATTGTTTCCTGATGTTCTCCAGTCTCAAGATCATGAACTATGAAGGATGAAATAGGAATCAAAGCTGACCTCAGAGGGGTTAGCAGGGGCTAAAAAAGTGTTGTGATCCACAATTCCAGTATCATCTTTCTACCCCCAAATAGTGGAGAAACAAGACATCCAGGTCAACCATCTACATGTTTCTGTTTCCTGTGATGAGTACATTCATATTTTCTCCTCTCCCTGACCCCAATAATCATAACTCCTGCTTTACTATGTGGTATTTTAATAGCACTGTTAACTGCTTTCTGAACCGAGTTTCAGCCAATACAAGAAGAAAAAGTTCCAGATCATTCTGTTCCAGTGGCTCTCTTGGATGCCACAAAACTTGGGGAAGGACCAGGGAAGCTGAGTGAAAGACTTAAGGAGCTGGGCTGGACCTATTAAAATGGTCTCTCCAGCTCCTTTAGTTCCTGATTTCTACTGAATTTAAATAGTTTTATTTTGTCCTAGGGGAGGGGTTAAAGGGGGCCAGGAATTATGCTTCCTTGGCATGGACAGTTACCACCTTAGCGAGGTTCTCGGTTTTAGAATCAGTGCTCTTTTCCTTTCTGTTGTGTTTTGTCCAGTAGGGAACAGCTTCCCAGGTGGCCACGTCCAGTCCTGTCCTCCAATTCAGCATATACCTAGGAGCCAGCATAAGCTTTAAAAAATGTAAACGGATGATGTCATTCTCTAATAAAGCTCTAGCATAGCTTCTGCCTGCACTTCGGATAAAATCCAAGTTCTCCAACTTGGCCTAGACACCTCGACTGACCCAGCTTCTGCCTACCTACCCGTGAATATCACTCCTGTCACTTCACCCTGAGCTCTCCAACCCCTCCAAGTTCTTCACTTTCACACATGCTGTTCCCTCTGCCTGGAACAGTCTTCCTCCCAATTCTTCACGTGGCTGGCTCCTCCTCAGCCTCTGGTCCCAGGTCAAACATCTTCTCAGAGACCACCCGCCTCATCTATTGCAAACAGTCCGTCTCCTGGCATCTGGTATTTTCCCTCATTGCGCTTTGGATACATGTCATTGTGCATGGCCCGTGGTCTTCTTCCTCTGCTGGACAGTGAGCTCAGCGAGGCCCAGGCCCACGGCTGGCTTTTCTTCAGTTTTTTTTTTTTTTTATGCCCTGGCTGGTTTGGCTCAGCAGTTAGAGCGTCGGCCCACAGACCAGAGTCAAGGGTTCAATTCCAGTCAAGGGCACGTGCCTAGGTTGCAGTTTGGTCCCCGGCCCTGGTCGGGGTCATGCGGGAGGCAACCTATTGATGTGTCTCTCTCACATCAATGTTTCTCTCTCTCTGTCTCTCTCCCCCTCCACTCTATCTGAAGATAAATGGAAAAATATCCTCAGGTGAGGATTAAAAAAAAAAAGTTGTTTTTTTTTAAACCGTTGATACACCCAGGATCCAGCACTGTGAGTGGCTTATGGTAGGCACACAACACAGATTTGTTGACTAAATCACAGGAGATTGTTGAGGGAATAATTATGTAATGTTCCAAAATGCAGCTCCATGCCTTTAAACTGTCAGCGCTAAACTGTTTACATACATGTTTTGGGGAAGGTAGGGATCGCTCTTCTTTTAGTCGCTTTCTGTATAGCTTGTGAGTCCATTTCTTTGTGAAAGTAGGTCCTAACTGTTGGTCCATCTCATCAGCAGCTGGCTTTCATGGGGTACAGAGGACCAGGGTTGGGGGACTTTGGTCACACCCATCGACCAACAGCTGGCACAGTTTTGCCGCCTTCTGTTTCGAAGCAGCCAGATGCTTTTTGAGATTAAGTAGACAGACGTGTGTATACGTGGGCTGAGTTTATCCTCAGAGCCTTTTGGAGAAATTCCTTTGGGGTTATGCTGGGTGTACGTGTGTACTTGTTTTCATAATTTGTCTTATTAAAAGCCGTGTTCTTGGTTTCCCGGGTTTCTTTTTCTTTTTATCCTGCTCCACACCCATCGTGCATGAAGCCGGACTTACTGTCATCTCTCTATCCTGTTGGCAGGCCTCTGGTGTCATCGCCATAAGCTCCCAGCACTTGTCCCCTTAGTCTCCTGGAATGCAGAAGGCCTGGCCTCCCGGCTCCTTGAGTGTCTGGAAGATTTTCAGAACCGATGCCGGTGGGTATAGATTTCTGTTCTTAGGCTAACACAGCTGTTCTTCATTTTCTGGTGGCTGAGCATTTATCAAGGGTTTCACATTCTCAATAAATTGCCCTTTCTTTAAAAAAACCCTTGTTCCTGTTCCTGACCTTTTGGTACCTATATATTTAGACTTAACCTCTGGGTCACTGTCCCTTCATTACTCTCCTTTTTTGCTTTTTAAATCATTATTGACCATCTAGGAAGCCTGTTCTGTATTCCCTCAGGCCTGTGTCCTATCTGGTGCTTTCCATCACAGGCATAACAAAACCTCTCCTGTCTCTCGGCCTGCTCCCCCGGTCTGGCCCTTGGTAACTGTAGGAGGGTTGTACTCAGCGCTTCAGCCACACGCAGCTGTACATCTGTCTTGGACCCACATCCACTTGTGCTCCTGCTCCTCTGCTGCTGCCTTTCTCACTCGAGGGCCCCTGAAGCCACCCAGGTGCATCCACCTGGACAGTGTACACCACCGGCATTCAGCATGCTTCTGCTTTGTTCGGAAACCAGAGCTTAACTATGCCCAGATCTTATCCAGTGACCTGTGTGTCAACCTTGAATGAAAACGGGAAAAGGGTGGGTAAGGGAAAAAGTCAAATCTTTTAACCAAATAAATATTTAATCTGCTTCGGATTTACTTTTCACTTCAGTCCCTCCACCCACTAAAGTCTGTATCAGCTAGCCCAAGGCAAGTGCACAAGAAAACCAAGGGCCTTCCTGCAAGGGCTTACAGTTAAACTGATCACTCCGCCACTGGAGGGGTCTGACACTCTCCTCAAACACTCAGAGCCTGACCGTAAACCAGCTCGGATTAGCGGCAGGCGTATGACGTGTGAACAATATGGATTCCGGACTCACCCACCCTGCTCAGGTTCCTGTTCGGGCTCTATCCCCCAGTGGGTGTTTGACCTTGGGCAGGTTGCTGAACCTCAGTTTCCTTCCATAGAATTAGATAACAGCACCTGCATCAAAGGGTAGTTGTGAGACTTAAATGAACTGATACATGTAAAGCTCTTAGAATAGTGCCTGGCAATAAATGGTACCCTCTTACCAATAGAACAGAAACTTACATTTATTGGGCACATGGTGTGTACTAGATACTGTGCTTTTACAAGTTATTCAGTTAATTTTCTTATCATCTGAGACAGTGATGATCCTCATTTTACACATAAAGTGAAATGAAATACAAGTCGAAAAGGTATGGCCAAAGGCCACACCCTCTTCACTCCACCCCCTGATTAAATGCCTCTGAAGAGAACTGGGCTTTGAATACCTTCTTCTTAGCCATCAGCCACAAGCCAAGCCATGCATGCCTGTCATTTCTTCACATCACCCTTTTGCTACTATTGAGACAAAAAGATATGCATGAAAACAGATGACCAGCAAATATACTAAAATATTACTACCGGGTCATAAGATTATGGGTGATAGTTTTCTTTTTCTATATCTTACAAATTGTTTACAATGAACATTTACCATTTGAACTACGAGAAAAAGTAAATGAGTTTATTTTTTTCCTAACTAGATGAGTCTAAGAGTCTAATTTCTCCACATTTTTAAGGCAAAATCTGGGATGGGAAATGGAAGTGGATGTACCTATCCTGGGAGCCAGTTCGAGCAGTGGAAAGACTTCACGCTGTGGCAGGATTTACTTTGGAGCTTCTGCAAACACTGAAAATACTCAATGGAGAAGAAGCAGGATTTCTGGGAAACCAGTATCAGCAGAGGAAGATGAAGCCTTCCTGAGAAAATTCAGCCTCCCCCTTTCTTCCCTCACCTATTCTCTCTCTCTCTCCAGTGTCCCTGGAGAACTATACAAACGTCCACAATGAACTATTACAATTCCTTACTTTAATATCATACATTGTAGCTTAAGAGCACCTTTCGTACATTGTTCCATTTGGCCCTCATAATAATCCTGAAGGGTAAGTAGAGCAGGCATTATTTATTCCCTTTTAGTGGATGTAGACAGCCTCAGATCGGGACAGTTAGTTGCTGGAGGTCAGGATATATAAGTTGCACAGCTGGTGCATGAAGCCAGGGTCCCTAACTCTAACTTCCACACTCTCTCTCTTATGTCATACAGCCTTTGGATTGTACAGTCCTGAAAGTCCATTGACATAGGTGGCAAACATTGAATACCAAAACTTCTTTACAGGGAAAGCTTCTTCCAGAGAAAGGGGAGTTACTGAAATTCAGAGGGGACCCTTCTCTGTCCCTAGCCCAACTGTCCCTAGATCTAGAGAAAGGGTGAGGCCAGTTTTCGAAGGCCTCCCCCACCCTTACTCTTGCCACCCAGATGGCTTTCCTACCTACCCTTGACTCAGAACTTCTTACTGCTGGTCACACTGCTGAAATGATACAAGAATGTTTCATGCTCAGACTCAGAGCTACACCCAGCCCAATCATCCATTCACTCAATCAACAGTCATTAAAGGTCAACCACGGACCACACAATGGATTAGGCATTGGGCCTGTAATAGTGGCAAAATAGACACAATCCCTCCCTCTATAACATTACAAATTAATGGGGAGCACAGGCAAAATAACGGTACACGTATATAATTACAAATCATAAGTGCTGGGGAGATAGAGTACACAAAACGAGAGTAGTCTACTCAGCACACCTCCCTCTCCTTGGCATCCACTTTCTTACATTGTGTATACGCTCATTTCCCTCCTATCAGGTGCCTCACAGGGAGCAGCATCAAAGCAGCAGTCCCAGAAGTTGTAATTACCTTACTGCGTGCTCTGAGCCAGGCCAGGTGCTAAATTATTACCTCCACAGTTCATTGTAATCTTCACAACCAGTCTCTAAGATAGGTACTCTTATGCTATTACATCTCAAATTTATAAATGAGGAAACTGAGACTCAGAAGCAGAGGAAATTGCTCAAACTCTAGTGGAACCAGACTTTGAATCCAGATCTGGCTGATGACAAAGCCTGTGCTCCTAAAGACCATACAATACAGTTGGCCCTTGAACAACACAGGTTTGAATTGTACTTATATGCAGACTTTTTCAATAAATGTATTTTCTCTTTCTTATGATTTTCTTAATTACATTTTCTCTTCTCTAGCTTACTTTATTGTAAGAATACAGTATATAGTACTACATATAACATATAAAATGTGTTTATCGACTGTTTATGTTATTGGTAAGGTTTCCAGCCAACAGTAGGCTATTGGTAGCTAAGTTTTGGGGAGTCAAAAATGAAATGTAGTGCCCCTAACCACCACTTTGTTCAAGGGTCAACTGTAGTCCTAATCTTACTGAGGTTCTCTTTCCTTCTTTGGCCAGATATGGTACCCACTTCTATATGGTGCCCTCTTCCAAGAGAAGATGCCCAATAAATATTTGTTTAATAAAAATATGCTCTGAATGGAGATTAGGCAGCTTCCTGGTAGGCTCCCCGCAGTTGTCTATCCTATCTCATCTGGATGGGGACTGATGTCTTCCTACAGTGAACTGCTGTTGCCGATGCTCTGCCTGGACCAGATCGGTGTAGTGTTGGTCAACGCAGGACAGGTGGGGAGGGGTGCACAAAATAATGCAACCAATGCCAGACCCTTAGCTGAGACAGCCAAGAGCATATGAAACAATCCTGACATCCTGAATCACGGGACCCTAATGGAAAGGTAAAGTTGGAGCCAAATAGAATCTGTCCCAGTCCAAACTCCTCGGCCATGCCTCTCTCAGACCACACTGCATGGTGTAGTGCCAGCAGTGACCCCTAGGAAAGCACACTGGAAAGGATCCACTTGCGAGAGGAGCAAGAGAGAGAAGAGAACAAGCAGCATCACGGTGGAAGTTACACAGGTAAATAGATATAGTAATACTCGCCCCCCCACCCAATTTCCACAAAACATTAGGAAAAAGGAGTCTGAATGGTTAAGGAGACACCAAAAATGGCCATATGTGCATGCACTGTTATAGAAGTCGACAGTACTGGGCCAGCAGCCAGGAGACCTGCACCAGGTTAGTATAGATGACCTTTGTTTTAACAGTCGATGGACCAAGGTGAAAAAGGGCATAAACGACAAACCCCAAGTGAGAAAACATCTGAGGGCCTCCTTCCACAAGGGATGAGCACTTTCTACACTACACGCAGGCTCCAAGCTGCAATCTGTGTGGAATAAAAGCCAACTTCTGACTTTCAGTCTCTCTGGAGACACACACAGGATTTGGAGTCAGAGCAACCTGGGGGCCAATCTGAGCTCTGCCGGTCCCTGGCTACTCACTAGTCTGAGCCTCAGGACATCATCTGTGAAAAGGGCACAGAGCGTCACCTGCCTGATGGCATTGCTATGGGATCCACTGAGCCTGGCCTGTGATAACCACCATCAGACAGCAGCTATTAACCATTCAATCCAACTGGCCTCTCTGAGAGAGATGACTAGGAAAGTCACCAAGGGGTGTGTCAGGATGGTGGTGTAATGACAGGCTCTTTTATTCCTTAAAAAGGGAAACTGCAAATGTCCAAAGCATTTGGGGGAAGGATATACCTATTTAACTCCAGAGTAGAGGTTTTTGGCATATAAGAACAGGAAATTTGGGGCATCACCCCTCGCCTCTTAGGAATAGACTAGCAGAGGACCCAGCAATTGGTGTGAAAGAAATGGTTGCTCACGTGTCAGGATGACAGGATTAGCCTGAGGGGATCTTCTACAGGCCGCCTCCACCCAGAGGCAGTGACTTAGACAGCAACTGTATCTGCAAGGCTGTTTTTTAAAACATGGAGGTCAAATATATGGTAACAGAAGGAAACTAGACTTGGGATGATGAGCACGTAGTAGAGTATATAGATTTTGAATTGTGTTGTACACCTGATATTTACATAATGATATTAACCAAGGTTACTTCAATAAATTTAATAATAAAAAACCCATAATGACTTTGGGCCCAGCTTTTTTGAGCCCCTGGAGTCCTCCCACCTTGGGCTCCGAGGTGAGAGACCCCACCCCTCCTGCAGGCAGGAGGAGGTAGGACTGGGGCTCTGAAAAGTCCCTGGGGGGCGCAATGTGGTCTGTGGGAGCCAGTCTTTCTCGATCCCATCTACTTGCAAATAAGTTGCTCCTGTCCTAGATTTGCCTATAGAAGAGGGATGGACATTAAAAATGTAAATGGAGACTCATTCATCGGGAGAAAGTAGGTCCCTTGCTAAATTTGGCATCAGCTAAGGAATCTTAGCAAAAATGAACTCACCCCCTTGTTGTGAGGGAGGCCTAATCCTTACTTTGCCCAAGAGGATTACTGGGTCTTAGAAAGAAGCTCACATGCATTTTTTTAAAAAAGCTCGTGCCAACTGCATTTATGTCCACAATATGCAAGATTCGTTCTGCTTTTTAGGGTAGATAATAGACATTCCAAGCTATTTAAATGCCTCCAAAGCTCATACCTAAATGTTTCCAACCTTTGCTATCACCCAAAGCAGGACTCTGTCTCCCAAGTTTTCCCCCAGCTATTGCTTTATATTCTTTGGAAGCACAGTTTAAATGGAGGGCAAGGCACCAAAATGCAGCCCAATTGTGAAAAAGTAATTGTTTGAGGTTTACAATCTATCTTTTCAAGGTACTTGTATAGTTATGGTTCCATGGACTGAATTTTTACTTATCCCCATCATTTTTCCTTTCCTTTTGTTACTATAAGATTAGTGTGATACAGTCTAGAGTGTTTTGTTTTAATCTTATTTGTCCTTACCCACCCCAACACTACCTTATCCTCTCCAGGGGAATTCTGCACCCACCGACAAATGTAATACAAAAGTGGGACTGACAAACCCGTGTCTAGGTGGCCTTCTCAAACAGCATTTACAATGACTACAAATTGGGCATCTCTGTTGAGCTTTACAATTTACAAAGTATTTTTACATCACAAATGTAATCCTCACAACAGCCTATGAAGTACTGTCTCCTCTTCACAGAAATGGAAACTGAGGCACAGGTAGCTTAAATAAGTTGTTCAAGATCACAAAGAAAGTGATAAAGCCAGGACCCAACACATTGTAAAGCTCCAAATGGTGTCCTTAACCACTGTCCAGAATAATTGCTTCACCTAAGGGCTCAGTGAGATATTTGTAGGGCTGAACCATCTTCAGAAAACAAGTTAGTTGCCTTATCCCAGGAAGAGCATAATAATTCTTTTATTGTCTTC
This sequence comes from Tadarida brasiliensis, assembly GCA_030848825.1. Lineage (NCBI taxonomy): Eukaryota > Metazoa > Chordata > Mammalia > Chiroptera > Molossidae > Tadarida > Tadarida brasiliensis. The sequence continues at coordinate 53,941,001 of CM061257.1, read as the reverse complement.
CTTAGGAGTGATCATTTTTGGTGGTTTCTATTGGTAACTACTACTACTTACCCTCACTACCTGGGCTGCTTAATTTCCACCTGTAGTTAGAATTCCTGTGTTAACTCTGGGGCCCATTGGACTGCACATGAGAAGGAATTCAAGCCTCTAAGCAGTATCTCGGGAGACAGCTTCAAGACAAACTCTTGGCTAGTTGTGTTCTCATCTTGAACCTCGAATCTCCATGCCATCCCCCAGTTCCCAGGGCCTGCCTGGTCTTCCAGGCTGGATGAAAACCCACCTCTGATACCAAACTCCAGACTGGAGTATGGCCTTGGTGATGTCCACGGACCCACAAACAGGTAGTATTGGGAACAAAAGCCAAAGGGGAGGCCGGTGGAGAAGTTTTGTCTGACGGTCCAGAACAGGTCCTCCCCCTGCACTGTTAGTGACATTCCTTCAACTACAGGGCTGCAAGAACACTTTGCAAAGGGGCTTCTCCCCAACTCCCCTGGTTTTCCCAGAAGGGGTGGGCATCAGGCAGGAGTTTGGCAGGTCCTGGGGCAGCAGGGCCAGGCCAGCCTCGGCAGGAAATACCCTGTGAGCTACACATCACCTCACTTGTCTCCCCTCCCACTGCAACCCCAACACACGGAGCCTGGGAAAGGCACAGAACCCATGACAAAGAGAAGGTAGTGGGCTGCGACCCCATGTCATGAATCCAGCTGCAGATCCAGCTGCAGATCGGTGGCCTCTGGCTCAGCCAGACCTGGCTCAGTAGGGGAGGCGGCCTCCTCTCACTGTGGCATTCCAGCTGCTAGTGGTGAGGAGGTAACCATGGGAACCATCACAAAGGGCTTAAAGTGGAGGGAAAGAGGCTGGAGGCGATGGTGAAGAGGCAGAGAGGAACTTCAAGTGACAGTCTACAATTCTCCTAACTTTCGCCAGGCACATGGAGTGAGTCAGACTGAGGCAAGTGGAACCTCGCACAGCAGACATCTGGAGAGGTCAGGGACAACCACAGAGCCGAGATCCTTGTAGGTGCTTCCTCTAGGTTCCTTCCGTCCCCTTCAGAAGCAGAGCCCTAAAAGAATTTTGTCTGCCAGTAACTTTGCCCTGAGATAATGGGGCTCACTTGGGTGGACAGAACTTCAAACACACACAGTGACATTCCTTCAAATACAGGGCTGCAAAAACACTTTGCAAAGGGGGTTCTCCCCAACTCCCCTAGTTTTGTTCAGCCCACTGCCTCCAGTGGCACCTCCTCTGCATGCTGGGGTGGGGGTGGGGGGCTTCTCAGATGGGTCTGTAAATAGACCTGCAGCACTTGGGTGGCTGAGGAAAGGGTCCTGAGATTCAAGCTGTCTAGCCACACTGCAAAGCAGAGGCTTGGATGTCCAGAACATTAGTTCGGAGCATCTTAATGGGATTGAGTGGAAAGGTTCAGATCTAAATAGGAAATCATGTCTGTATCTTTAACTACATTTCCCCTTGGGGCATCAACACATTTTAAAAATAAATTGGCCAATGTTGACATCAACCTACCCCCTGGGATTTATATTTTACTTAAAGTTTTCTAGCTCAGGAGTCTCCAGAATCTGGAAGTTGAAATGCCAGTGGAAATAGGGGATACAAAATATCCTGGGTCAGTAGTTTCCTTTGCCTCTGACTATGACAGAGACACATTTCTCACCTTGGCTTCCTTGTGGGCACCGAGATAATACTGCATCTATGTCAGTCCCTAGATAGGCTTCACCAAGTCCAGGCCAGTCATAAGAGGTGGCCTGGTGCTCCACATTTTTTGTTCAGAAATTGACCTCTTCATTGGAGTCCCTGGGGTGGGGGTGAAGGACAATGTCAGAGAGAGTCACTGACAGGCAGGCTTTTGAGGGCTGGAGAAAGAACTGGACAAGTTCATTAGCGCCTCTCCTGCAACCCCACCCCCAACCCCCTGTAATCAGGAGCAAGTGCACCTGGAACCATTTAAGAACACACCCAAGATTGACCAATTCTTCCACCACCAGTGCTCACTTATCGATGTTCCTTTCTCCTTGTAGTAATTAAATAAAAAATGATTTTACCTAACAGGGAAAACGAACTGACATCTATTATGAACATCATCAGTTGAAAGGCCAGATCTTGTTAGGTTCCAAATCCTGGCATCTCCACGCCTAACCTAATCTGTGTTGGTTTCCTCATCTTTAGAGAAGACGATAATAATCATGCCTACCTCACAGGACGGGGAGGAAGATACACCGAGTTTCAGATAGTTCTCAACTCTTAGCAAATACTTGATAAATATTAGAAGATAACACCCACCAGGTGCTAAACTAGTCATTTTTACATGTATTTGGTCACTTAATCATTATAACAGCCTTAATCTGATAAGTATTAATACCTCTTTTAAGGTGTTATTATCACCCTTCTGCAGATGAGAAAACTCAGGCTTAAAGAATTTAAGAACCTGACCTAAATTGCTAGTAGGTAGTGGAACTCAGATTCACACCCAAGACATGCTGGCTCCACAGTCTAAGACCTTTCCATGACACTAACCTGCCTTTATACATAAGATCTTTGCTGCTGTTATTTTTTTAGTAATAAATAACAAGAGAAAACATTAGCAAAAAACTCTGATACTTAAGAAAATAGTACCAATGAAAAAGAACCAGGATTTTAAACCTCCACCATAAGCAAGAGGTTAAAAAAAAAAAAAAAAGGCTAGCCTAAGACAGAGCCCTCTGCCCTGACAAATATTCTGAGAAATGGATACACATTTATACTGTCAGGGTGTCTGTGAATCCTTGAATGTGAAATATCTTATTATTCATCATTGAATTCCAGAGGCTAATAAAATGTTCTCTGTAAATGGTTGATGTTTACTGAATGAATTAAACCAACCCAACAACAAAATGCCTCTGCTGGAGCTGGTAAAGTAAGTAAAACATCTTTGCCAAACACTTTGGTAAAGTTAAAAATAATGGAAGCTTAATAGATTAAGTGAACTCCTGTATTTTATGTACCACTCTCTCCAAGGTAATTTGCTGAAAATTCAAGTTATATAATTTGTCCCTTTAAAAAAGCACAATATTAGCTTGATACAGAGACCAAGAGTTGTTTTCCACCTACAGCTTTGGAAAGAGGATATAATATGTAACCCCTTCACTTGGGTTCCCAGAGGATGCTGTGAGCCTCGTCTGGGAGTTCAGCTTCACCTAGTGTCATTAAACCAGTCAAAAACAGAGGGGTTTGCCTGGTGGGTATTTCCTCTCTTTGGGGTTTACTTGTGCTGAAAAACCAAAGCTCCAGTGGTATTTTGATAAGGTGGGCAAGAACTTTAAATTCCCCACAATCTCTTATATATTAAAAAGAAGACATATATAATACCAAGGGTATTGGTTGATATGCTACAAGGTTCTTGATAATATTACATAAGATGGCTTTTGCAAAAAGTGCAGTTAATTTTATCATCAGTACCAAAACCACATATTTATCACAGCGCATGGAATTATTAGCTGGCATTTACTGAGTTCTGACCAAGCTGAATACTTTCATTATCTAACTTAATCCTCACAATAACCCGATGAAGGAAATGTTTTACTACTGTCCGATATTTTCAGGTTCAGAGGCATTTAATAACTTGCCAAGGTAATACACACCTAGAGACAGAGATGGGATGTGTACCCTTGTCTATCTCTAGAACCTAAGTTGTTCTTCTATTTGAACCAATGCTTTGCATACAATAAAATGCACAGGTCTTAAGTGTTTGGGCCAATGGATTTTGATCATTGTGGATAGTCATGTAACCAACACTCAAAAAAAGACAGAACATTTCCATCGCTCCAGAAAATCTCTTCCCTCTTTCCAGTCAATCCTCCCACCCCAGAGGCTAGCACTAACTTCTGCTGTCACAGATTAGTCTTGCCCACTCTAGTACTTCATAAATAGAATTGCTTCTGTTTTCTTTTGTGTCCAGTTCCTTTCAGTTTAACATAATGGTTCTGAGATTCATCCAGGTGATGAATATCACAAGTTCATTCCTTTTGATTACTGAGTAGTATTCCATTGTATGGATATACCCCAGTTTATCCATTTTCCTGTTGAATTTAGGGTTGTTTCCAGTCATTGACAAGTCATTTTGTGGACTTTTTTTGTTTCCATCTATCTTGGGTAAATAGCTAGGTGTGGAAATGTTGGGTCTTGGGGTTGGTGTATGTTTAACTTACAACAAACCTAAGTTCTTAACTCTGTTCTGTGCTCCCTCAGAAATACCCTAGCTTATTAACATGTTTGATTTCTCCTCTTATATGACAAGTTCCCTGAGGGCAAAGAACCCATTTCCAGTTCCTGGGCTGCCTCCCACATAGTAAATGTTTGCTGAACAAATGAATGACCACTGTTCATACTGTATTCCTGCTCCTTCTTCAGGTATTACTATAGCATAAGAAAACATGCTTGGCATGCATGGAAAAATATGACAAGCTGGAGGGTGTGAGATGGAGGCACTGGTCATTCACTCAAGCAAGGTGAAAAATTACCCAGCCAGGAGATTCTTGACTTCCCATTTTCTTTTTGGCATGACCTTTCCTAGAAAGTGAACCCCTCCCAGTGATCCTGCAGGAAGAAAGAGGGGTGGCTGCTCCTGATCAAGTGACACTGTGGAAAGGGAGGAAGGTGTCACTGCAATTGAGGTCACACAGTGGTTAGAATTACAGGATACTTCTGTCAAATAGGAGGGCAGAGGAAGCAGCAAGCCATGAAATCCTGACCTTCTGAAAGAAGCCAGCAAACAGCAGCACTGCTGGAGCCCAGGGGGACAGCCTCCAACAAAAGTGACAGAGATACTTGGTTTTAGTAAAAATGCCACGTGGTTTCTACATTGAAAGTGAAAAGCCAAGAAAACATTCTGAGGAGAAAGTAAAATGTTAGTGTAAAAATGTAACCAGGTTTTAACACAAAATTAACAACAACAACAACAATAAAAGGGTCCAAAGTGGAGAAAGGTCTCAGGCATGCACCATCCTTAGCTCAGAGGTTTATCACAATACACCTCTTCCTGCCTTTGAGGCAGAACTTCTAATTCCCACAAATCAATTCATTCATTTCCTTTAAATCACAGAACATACACTGTTTTTAACCTATAACTTCTTAGACAGTAATAATTATTGATTTTCCATTCATAAGTAGAAAAGGATTGGTAAGTCCTAGGAATAATTTTAAATCTTCCTTACCAAAAACAAAAAAATTTTTGTTTTACATAAATCAAAGCAGGGCTTTGTCTCACACTGGACTCAGGTGCTTTGGGGCAACTGTTTTCTTTGGTCCCAGGTCACTGAGGACTGAAATAAGTTTAGAATTCCTCCATCTGGGTTCTGAGAGGTGACCCAGTCTTCCTTCATCCAGGCAGTACTGCACTGAAGCCATCCTAGGCAGATGGATGTTTATCCTATTCTTAAAATCTCCAGGGAAGTAAATTCTCTACAACATCCCTTGGTAACCTTCTCCAGGGTTTTATCGAGCATAGGGTGAGGAAGTTCTGATGTAGAAACCAATAAAAATATTAACTCTGAGAGCCTAGCTGCAAGCACTGGGAAGGGGTATGTATGTGCTTGGGCACTCTGCCTTCAGTGGTAGAGAGATGTATTTACAAAACAGGCTGTGCAAACAGAAACCATTTGTGAGGAACAGATGTGGGAAGTTGATTCAAGAGAAATTGCCACAATAAATTCTGTTCCATGTGAATAAGTTATAGTTGGTTATAACATTTTTTAAAGTACAAATTTATTTCCTTATCAATTACTAGTTTTAGTGTCTGACCAGGTTTGTTAGCAATTTAAAAAAATGTCCCTAGCTCAAAGTTTTCAAATGACTAGGCTTCTGTGAAAAAACTAGGCTTTGGCAAACAGAACTTAAATGTTATTTTTCAGGATAACTTGACTTCTTTCTCACTTCTGTATATTCCACCTTTTCTGCAATGGTCATGTAATACTTTTACAATCAGAAAAAGAAAAAAGATATTTCAAAAGACAAAAATAACCACCTGAATTAATTAAAATGCAAAACAACTGGTGAGATTATTTGGGGGAAAGATTTAGCTATATGTCTGACCACAGTGCTTTTAATTGGAAATATCATTTAACTAGCCTTTCAATATTAACAATTAGAAACAGAAAAGGCACAGCTGTCTTCAGAAGGCTCTGTGCTAAGATCTCCTGGTATCTCACAGCAGTCTCTCCATGGAGATTACATGCATGTGGGCGACCATTCCCTCCCAGTCCAAAAGCCTCCACCACCAGGACACTGGGATTTTAAAACGAACCCCCACCCCCAAACACAGTCATGCTAAAGTACATGAGAGGAGCCCGACACAACCCACCGCACCCCCACACAATGCTCCATGTACTGAAAAATTTTAAGCTCTCCCCCATCCTTCAGCAAAGCACTTTTATCCCTCTGACAACTCAGAGTACAGCATGTGCCAGGTATAATTTCATTTTCATGATTTAAATTTCCCTGCGTGATCGTGGAACACACCTTTAAAAATGTTGCCTTAAGATCTGGAACAAGTGGGGGGAAGGGGCAGACACGCCCTTCAGAGCACATTTGGGGCCTTTCCTACAGAAACGAATCCAGTGAAACCAAGAAAGTCAAGTCCTTCTAAACTCAGTAGGAGCCCTCGTGGGAAGCAATTTATCAAAATTAAAATATTTCACAGATCATTTCTTCTGAAAAGTTTTCATGCTGTCAATAATCTGCAATTATTTTCTTCTTGGAGTGGCAGTTTCTGCCTTAATTATAATAATAATAATAATAATAATAGCCGAGGCCCAAGTGTCAGGAGACCCCGGGAGCGCCCCCCCACCCCCAGGGGGCCGGCTGCAGGGAAAGCCAGCCCCGGGTCCCGTCCTGCAGGGAAAGCCAGCCCCCGGGTCCCGTCCTGCAAGGAAAGCCAGCCCCGGGTCCCGTCCTGCAGGGAAAGCCAGCCCTGGGTCCCGTCCTGCAGGGAAAGCCAGCCCCGGGTCCCGTCCTCACGGACCCGGCTCCAGAGTCGCCGCAGGGACCGACACAGACGCCTTTAGAAAGTAGGCGGCGGGACACCTCCCTCCTCCTTCAGAGGCGGCAGAGTGCCCGCGCGCCCGCCGCTGGCCCGGGGAGGGGACCCACGCCCCGCACTCACCATCGTCGCTCGCGGGGCCGCCGCCGCCCCCCGGGCCGCGCGGGGCTCCAGGCCGACGCCAAGTTCAAACCTCGCCGCCGCGGGGAGGAGGCGGCGCGGGGCATCGCCGGCGGGGCTCGGCCGGCTCAACAATGGGAGGCTCGGCCGCGCCCTGCGCCTCGGCGCCCGGGCTGCAGCGGCTGCGGCGGCTCCAGGGGCCTGAACCGGCGCCGGGCCGGAGGGTGCGGAGGCGCCGCCGACCACGCCTCCCCGCGGGCCGCACCGGAGGGGCCGTCCGCTCGCCACCAGGTAATCCCACAGGAAGCCTCCCGGATTGGCCCGGGCGCTCAGGCCGGGATTTGCATGTCAATGGCAGAGCAGGCTCCCTAAGGTTTGAAAACGGATTCTGGGCTGGAGGAGTCGGCGGGCTCCGCTGGGGTCCTGTTGGTAGTCGGGGTGCCAACGCGCACACCCCGGTCTCTCCTTGAGCAGTTCACAGCACAAAGGTGCCTAACGCTTCCCCCGCCCGTTTTGAAACGCAGCAAAATATCAACTTTAAGAAGCCCGCGCTCGCTTTTCAGGGGCTATACAGTTAGTAATTGATCAAATGAAGCATGAATGAAGCAAGGTAAAAAGTTCACAGCTTAAAAAAAAAGAAAAGAAAAAAGCTCACATTACAAGGAAAATAACCATCCTTTTTCTCTTTATGCCCTCCTTCCAGTAGAAGTCAACGGGAGAGACTCGGGTTGCTGCTGATCTGCTAAAGCTGTTGAAACCTTCCTTCCAGCCCCTTTTGTTTCCACGAGCATCATCTCTAGATGAGGGACAGGTGATTGTTTCAGTGGCTACGACTGTGATTTTTTGGGAGATACTAGATTCAGCTTTGGAAACTTTTGAGTCTTGGACAAGTTTTAGACGCATTTACATTTGTTTTGCATTTATGATCAGGGTGCCCAGTTATTCTTAAGGAAGGTATGGTGCTATTTTCATTTCATCTCTCTTCAAACGCTCTTCCAGCCTCTCTCAATGGAGGTAAGTTTTTCCCCCCCCTAATTGCTTTCACATGTCAGCTCTAAAAATTAAAATAAGGTTTGAAAGTGGCTTTATTTCTTCTTACTCATGTAGAAACTCTGTTGTTAAAAATCTCAGGTTCTATATTTAAGGTAATAACTATCCATATAGACACAAAAAGAGAGAATGCCTAATTAGGGAGAATTAGAAAACTCAGTTCCCCTACAGTGGATCCTCTTGTCTTTACTTGGCTGTGCTTTTGGTCATAACCTGGCCGAATGCAAGGGCAACCATGTAATAAACCTCTTTACTGATATCTTCGTGGACAGGTTCTCCCCCACCCCATACAGTACTATCCCCCTTAAAATTGTATTTAATTTTCAGTGGCATCACATGCATGTGCTAACACAGTCAGCTGGGTCTCCGCACACGGTGTTGCTAGGCATTGGAGCAGGGAGGCTAATGTTGACTATCCTGTGTCCTAGTGGGAATCTAATTTTGGGAGAAGGCAGATGACGTTCAGAACTTAAACCTTAAAGAAGTGGTCAGCCCTTACAGTTTAGAAAGCACATTGCACACCCTGCCATTGTGGAGGAAATAAGTATTAGCTGAGGACACAGGCAGGAACTCTGGAAGCGGAACAGGTAAGACTTCGATCCTGCTGCTTCTTCATCTTGTTTTCTAAGTGCTTAGGGTCAGATGAAATCTCATAAGGGTGGAACAGATCCCTCATTCCTGTGTGAAGCATCACTTTAAATTGGTGATCGAAAGCACACTCTGGGTTCAAATCTGTGCTCCCCCACAGCCTGTATTATACCAGTGAAATCTATCACGGAGCTTCCATTGTACCATAGATTCTGGAATTTACTTTTTACTTGTATCTGTAATTTAGAAGCATCATCTGATTTTTTAAAAATATGTTTTTATTGATTTTTTTAGGGAGAGAGAGATAGAAACATCGATGTGAGAAACACCAATCAGCTGCCTCCTACACACCCCACACTGGGGATCGAGCCCACAACTTGGCCCTGACTGGGAATGGAACCGGGACCACACTCAGTACACTATGCCACACCGGCCAGGCAGCATCATCTGATTTTTGTTGATGAAAGGAAAACAATCTCTCTCATGGGATCAAAGCTGAGACTGGAAATGAAGAAATCTCCACAGCAATACAAAATTACGCTACCATCTATCTCTCTCCATGAGCTAGGGGCAAGTCCCCTCACCTGGTGCCCCAGTTCTCCTTAAAAATGGTCCATCCCTTCCTCACACAGCATAACTGGTAAATGTCCATGAGATAGTTACACATATCAAGCATATGTATGGATAAACTCCAAGCCAATTACTAAAAACAGCCTCTGTCAAGCAATGCTGCCCTTTAGTTCCTGTACTAAGACTGCTCTCAGAAATGGTGCATCACACTAGAATCCAAAACGCTTTATGTTTTTAAAATGGAAACAGGGCCCTGGCCAGTGTGACTCAGTGGTTAGAGTGTTGGCCCATGCACTGAAGGGTCAAGGGTTCAATCTCAGTCAAGGGCACGTACCTGCGTTGCAGGTTTGATCCCTGGTCCTGGTCGGGCTTGTGTGGGAGGCAACCAATCGATGTGCCTCTCTGACATCAATGTTTCTTTCTCTCTCTTTCTCTTCCTATCCCCACCTCCCTTCCACTCTTTCTAAAAATCAATGGAAAAAATATCCTCGGGTGAGGATTAACAACAACAACAAATTAAAATGGAAACAGATATATTTATCAAGAAATAAAGCTTTAAAAAAGCTAAAATCATTTATTCATTTATGAGGAGGTAACGAATAGGAAAAAAGTGCACAACCTGCTCTTAGAGCAAGGGCCTGTGTGGCCAGTCTAGCACCTGCTATTTGCATACTTTCTCTTTTGTTTCAAGTCATGATTATTTTTAAAACATTGTCATTGAGATTTAATTCAAATACCATAAAATTTACACTTTGAAATGGCCATATTCTGCCCCCCCACCCCGCCTTCTCTAATGCTGGAGGGGGTGGTGGGAGAAAAAGGCCAGAGAGACTGGAGTAAGTGTCGGGCAGAGTGGGGGACCACAGCAGTGGCCTACACAGAGACCCAGGAGAGAGTGCGGAAGGTCCCCGGCGGTGGTGACGGTCAGGGGCCACAAGCAGGAGAGGTGCTGGGGGGCAGCAGAGACGGCCACTGCACGCACTTCACACTTTCATGTTTTTCTCTAATCTCTAACTATGTCAACCCACACACCCAAATTTCAGTTTGAGTAAATATGACAACCTAAATATATTTAAAATCACATCGAATTAGACTATGCTAACTGAGGATAAAAATGGTCTGATTCATACTATCTACATATTTAGAAGTTCATTTTTCCACTACAATTACCAGGTCTAACTAATAAGGAGACACCTATATGAATGAGTATATTTTTCAAACAAAAAACTCAAGAAATTTAAGATTCTTTCCATATATCTAAAAATTCCAGATTTCAGCAATTATTCTTTGAATTGTTTTATTTCAGTTAGTCTAAAACTTTTAAGTAGTTGTATCTTTAAAGAAACTACATACAGAAATCATATCATGATTTAGTTTCTGAATTTATATTCTAACAAATTTAGCTTCTTTTCAATGTTATGATAATATAGTTTTGTAATATATGTTATACTTTAAATTATTAAACTAAATTTCACTTAGAAATACTCTACAATTACTTCTTACCAATTCATGTTGGCATTCTTCTATTATTTTAAATGAAGTTTTAATATGAACATTATAACTATTTGAAACAAGGGTCTTTGCTAAATAATAATAAAACAATAATAATAGCAACTCACTCTTGCCACAGCTATATGATAAATTCCCTGGCTCATCTATACTCTTCTTTTGGATGTTGACACCTTAGAAAAACAATGTCAAGATCTGTTGAATATTGAAAATCAGTTCTAGGGAATGTTTAATGATCAATATAAACAATCACAACCGAGAAAGGATACACTTGATATATGGATTGTTGCTTCAGAGAGAAAATATTAGGAAGAACATATAGTGTGCTTCCTTTTTAAATGGGTGTTTGGGTTTAATGTGAACATTACACAATGTCTGACGTAATATTCACTTTAATAAGTATTTTAACTTCTTTTAAACAACTCACAGCAAAATGTAAAAAACAAGCGAGAAACCATTCTAGTAAGTAAAATGTTAAGATGAACATTTAAAGTAAGGAAATGCATTTAAGACCATGCCAAGCCTTACAAACAATTTAGTTCATGAAGTGGGAATTGTAACATGAAGGAGGGAAAACACTATAATTTCTTTCATCTCAGAGTTACAATAAGTCTTCACTTAATATCATTGATAAGTTCTGTGACTTTAAGCAAAACAACATATAACAAAACCAATTTGACCATAGGCTAATTGATACAAACAAGAGTTAAATTCCTACAGCATCTCATCAGCGTTATAACAAAATGACATCATTTGAGGACCTGCTGTATTTACTCTTTTCAACCACCTTTTATCCTCCATCACAGTCCTTTCCTGTAAATAGCCCAGCGAGGCCCCTGGTCCTCCAAGCTAACACCTTCCTCACTCTCCTTCCTTATTTAAGGCATTTTCTGCTGCTGGCAATGGACTCATATTGACAAGAGCACCTCCATGTTTTCTGTTGTGCTTTGTAGCCCCAGGACTAAGGTCCCCTGTAAAGGCCTTTAGGCAACCTGGCTATTATCCAGAAAGCTACTTAGAATCGTACAGAGGTCAGAACCCAAGGAAAAGAGAGGGCAGGACTAGGTTGGCGAAAGTTCACTCATTCGTGGTGCCTCTATAAACGTATGTTAGTACAGCTCTCCTTTGCCATGCAGAGACTTCGTGGGTCAGGTTTAGCATCCTGCGTCCAAACTTTATAGGACTAACAGAAGCAAAAAGGAAGAAGAAAACAACAACAACAAAATTAGCAGAAGAAAACTCGAAGGGATAGCTTCAGAGCATGAAGGCAGTCAGTGAGCCTTTGTCCTCATGGAAACATAGGAGACAAAGGACATTTTCAGTGTTATGGGGACCAATGATTAATTAACAGTCACTCAGGTCAGCAACCTCAGCCATTAAGAAGACAAGGATTGACAGCATTCTCTTGGAAAGTCCTGGCTGAGAGATTAGAAATACATCCTGGAAATTGGAAGCAATCTAAATGTTCATATAGAAAATAGTTAAATTAATTGTGAAGCAGAATTTAAAATATGTAGTGACCTGAAGAGATGTCCATATTGTTAAGTGAAAAAGCTACATATACATTATATACAATATTTATTATAGGTGTGATAAAAGCCCAGAAAAACATCTGGAAGGAGATACTAAACTATTTCTGGGGAGTAAGACTGTAGGGAGAGAAAATCTGGGGGATAAATATCAATCTAACCTTTCCTTTTAAACACTTCTGTAGCATCTGGGCATTTTTAAAAACAGTAAGTATGGTTTACTATAGATAACAGTGTGGGGAAGGCCTTGGGTGGGGCTGGGCTGAGTGGAGGGAGAGAGTTGGGGGGGGAGACTTGGGAGGGGGAGGACATCTGTAATAATGTCAAAAATAAAAAATAAACTTAAAAAAGAAATTATTTCAGTACCATGTGATAAGGAAAATAGTGTTGTTGGTGGTCTAGAGCATGGACTGGATTCAACACCTGTGTGCAATGTTAATTGATCTCAGTACGCCTCCGTTTTTCCTCTGTAAAATAAGAATGATTACACCTCCCATAGGTTTTTTGCAAAGATTATATGAGATATTCATTGCATTTGTCTGGGGGCAGGAGTAATAGTAATATTAACTGTTCTTATTCCTTCCATTGAATTTCCCCATGCTCCTGTTTGCCTCCCAGTCAGTAACATTCATTGACCAAGGAAGGGATGACTCAACAGAACTCACATAACAAAGGAATCCAGGCACAAGACTGAAGATCTAGAAGAAAACTCAATTAGTCAGAGCCAGTTTTTCTCCCCAGCAGACATAACAGCTTCCCAGGACCAACTGAGGGCAAGGAAAGTCGGAAGGAGGGGAGTGAGGGGAGTTAGAAGCTGGAGCCCATCTGAGTCCCACATGGGGTCCGATGGAAGCTCCAGATAGGCTTAGGGGTTTGAAAGCAGAAAGTATGTGAGCCCTGACCCCACACAAGAGTCCAGAGAGCTGGCTCAGTCCCAGAGCTGCTGGGAACCCAGCACGAAGTAGGCGTCAAAGAAATGTCTGTGGTGCACTTAGGCAGAGAGAGCCTCTTGCTTGCCACCAATCCTCCCAACCCAGAGTGTCCAGGAGAGACAGTGTGCCTGGTAAAGATGCCTGGTGGACCTGAGGAGGCTGCAGACACAACTGTCCCAGCTCGGATGGTGACCAGCCACCAGCATAGGGAGATGGTAACATGGAGACCAAAGGTGGCACCCAGCCTGCCTACAACACACACACACACACACACACACACACACACACACACACACACACACACACACACACCCAGACCCTACCTAAACAGCTCAGCTGCAACCCCAGGAGCTGGAGGACATGCTGAATTGGCTGATAATAAGTTTCTGTCTCCTGTTTGAATGAGGTCTTAAAACAGAAATTGTCAGTTTTTTTTAAAGAAAGTTACATTTCTTCCATAATTGTGCTTGTGGCTCAAGATTTGTACCTACCAAACAGGTAAAATGTTCGGTACTGTGCCGAGCACATGGAAGCTATTTTAATTTTATTTTTGTTCTATGTACTGGTAGCATACAGAAGAAAGGATGTTTATGTTCTCAGAGAAGGGTATAGAGAAGATGTTTGGGAGAGGTCTTGAAGGATGTACCTGAGCTTACTGGGATTAAGAGGAGGGGGAAAATAGGTCGATGCAGACAATTTGAAGGTTCCAACGCATCAAAAATCTTGTAGGCAATGGGAAATCATTAAATGTTTACACCAGTGTCATGATCAGATCTGCACCTTCAAGAAGTCATGCTGATGGCATGTGGAAGGTGGATTGAATGGGAGGTGCTGGGCTCACTGATTTTGACCACAAGGCCTAGTGTGGAATCCCACTCCTGTTAAGAGCGCAGTCTGTGGGTCTCTGGGAGTATAGTACTTAGATCCTGGCCACAGAACCTACTATGTGACCTTGGGCTTGTCCATCAGCTTACTCATCTGTAAAATAAGAGCTAAAAACGGACCTAAGTTTCAGATGTAATACTTCATATGAAGCACTTAGAATGGTACCTGGCATAAAGTAAGTGCTGGTTGAATTTCGGTTTATTAATTAGGCTGCACTTAAAGTCACGATTAACTCTGTATGGGAGAGAGTGAAGATTCTATTGGTAAATTCTGCAACTCATGGTATTTCTTTAATTTTTGGTCACTGAGCAAAATTTCAGGTAAGAAAATCCCCTTTGCATATTCACTTGTAAAAGGTACAGGTCAAGCTGCAATTCAAACTAAACCTCACCTGCTTAACAGTGACTGTAGCTGTCTGTGCTGGAGAAAGTGTTTTTCTTTTTTAACCCTGAAGCTCAGAACAGGTTTGGTGTGAACTACTACCAGCTGCCACCTGCCCTTAGTGGCATCAACCTTCTGGAAGAAGGTGACGTGCGCTTGGTATGTGAAGGTCATTTGACTCTTGGACAAAGACATGTGAGCTAGGTGACAATGAGTACTGACAGCCAGAATCCTGAAAGGTAAAACTCGACAAGTGACAGGTCCTTAAGAGCATGGGTTCAGCTGGAGTGCATTCAAATGGTGGTATGTCCTTGTCACTGGGGGGAAGGTGCACAGGGAAAGGGGAGACGGTGCAGACAAGGGCAGGCAGGGCTGAGCCAGCCAGCGTTCTCAGCCCAACCTGTGCCTGAGCGGAAGCGTGAACATTACTTTCTATTGATGGAAGTATTTTAATGAATGGTGTCCAAGAAGCGTAAGAACTGAGGATTGAAATATTTTCTGGGACATAATCCAGTATGTTCTGATGGAAGCTGTAACCCCCTTTTCTTCTTTCTAGAAGAATATTCATATATTTCTGAAGATACGGTGTGAGGAAGGGGAAGCATAGAGATGGAATTCAATGCAATTCCTGTCATTGATCTGCAACTTATATTTTAATAAAAACTGCTTCCCTGAAAGCCTGCGTGAGGATTGGGTAGGAAGAGAGAGCCACTGAGACAGTGCAGGAGATAAGACATTAAGAAAGACTAGGCAGAGTAGCCCTGGGGTGGACAACTCCTGTATGCAGAAGGGTTTGAAAACCAAGGTGAGGTGTGTGAATCTAATCACATGTGACACATATGGAGAGAGGACAACTGCAAATGGAGATGGGTTATAAATGGGCATACAAAGTGCACAAATGATTTACCCATAGAAATCGGTCTTAATGACTAGAAGCATCATGTTATTCCACTGCTTGCAAACCTGTGACCTGTGGATTGCAAAGAGCTTCTTCCCTTACCAAGGGGATTCATCAAAGACACCAATAATTTCTTCATAACAATACACAACATACACAAAAACAAAATTACTTCTTTTGTTAATGCTCATTGATTCGACACTTCTGGTCTTTGCATCGTATCAGAATCTTAGGCCTTTAAAAAAGGGCATCTTATTAATTTTATTCACAACATCAACACACCTATTCTACTGGCTAGGCTTCTTCCTAAGACTGTGTTATCTGAAGTATTGGCTCCATATAAATATTTAAAGTATTTCAATGTTGTTAACATTGTCCCACACTGCTTTAAGAACAGCCCAAGGTGCTACAAACGTATAACTTCAAGAGATAAAAACAAGAAAAGTTGCCAGGGTAAAACTAATTGGTATTTTTGAAATGTGGATGACTTACTTTGATGATTAACTGCTACTGAGGCTTAGACAATAGGGTATTTAATATCTACATATTTTTCAAAAAGAATTAAATCCTATTTGGTGTTTTAGGTTTAAAAAAACACACCTTATCTTCATTTGTACACTGAATTTTGAAAATAGAATTTCCACTAGCTAGTTGGCAGCTTCATCGTTCTTCAGTATTAGCTTCTCTGGCTCTCAGAAGAATAACAGAGAAATTAAACGTAGCTCCTGTTTACTCTTTTGGCAGTCTCACTTCAACTATTGACTCAAAGAAGCCAACTCATCTCCCCTTAGCCTTTAAAAACCACAAACAATTTGCTTTAAAAAAAGATTCTGGCCACCAAGTATCATGATCATAGTTCATTTTTTTAGGATCATTTTTATTTGCCTGAAGCTACATAGTTATATTTTATACTTTAATATGTAGATTCAAACACTGGTACATTTTTTTTCCCTTTACTTTTCAGTGTATTTGCTTTTAAGCACAGCTTTCACCCGGTAGGTGTTCAGGAGACTGTTCTACTCGGAGCCGGATGTCAGTGTTATTCCGCATACTTTAGCGCTCTTGCCTAGGAACCGCAGATAAGATGGGAGAGAGAATTTATTTTTAAAGTTCTTGTAACCAGCCCCTTTGGGAGATGTCCAAAGTACGCTTGTATTGGCCAAAGGCAAGAAGACAACAGGGTCCTGGGCAGAGTCTGCAGGCTGTTAGCTGCCATGTCTGAGTGGTAGACCAGACAGAGCTGCCACAGCCTATCAGTAATAATAACAGCCACTATTTAATGTGTGCCTAATATTAGTCCTACACCACGCCTCGGGCTTTATATACCTTATTTCTAATTTTTACAATGACACTTCAAGGTACCTCTTAGCAGTCCCGTTTTATTTGGAGAGAAAATGAAGCTCAGACTTTGAGGAACTTGCTCAGCTCCTAAAGAAGGAGCAGAATGAAGAATCAGAGAGGCCTGCCTGACTCCAAAGCCCGTCCAGGCCTTGTTCTTCTGCCGCCCCGGATGACCAAGACACACTACAGGTTACACTACTTGAGTAAGAAGACACGTTTTCGTTGTCTCCTAGAGCGGGAGGGAAGTGGGCACATCTACTCAGTAGGCAAAGACTTTCACTGCCATTCAGAGCACCAAGAAAGAGAAAGCTACTTGAAAACCCCTTTGCCTCATCAATCTAATGGAGGGTGAGCAAAACCCTAGATCTCCCCAGAATGATCTTTTTCCTCAGTAAATGGAAAATTACTATATTTTCTACTTTAAAAATTGTGCCTTTCCCCCCAAATGAAAGGTCCTTAACTTTACCTGATTCCATCCTTACTGAGTCAGCTATAAGGAAGAGTTTTTCTAGCTACCTTTAGTGAGTCCAGTAATTACCATTTTGCAAGCATGCCCTGGTTTCCCTCCTTACACTTGACTCACGTGTTCCTTTGTCGGGGTTGAGATTCCTTCCTCAACCCCAATCTCTACTAAGAAAATTGTAGCCCATCTCCTAGGACCTGAAAAATGTATTCCTTTCCTAGGACCTTTAAGATATATTCCATTCTCAAAGAAACTTCTCTGATCCTTAACCAAAACCAATTTCTCACTCCTCTGAATGCTTAAAAATACAATATCCAATCACTGCTATAGCCCTTATCAAATTTTACCTTCAATAGAGCTATTGGTGCCATTAAAACAAAAACCTCCCTCCTGGACTAAAAGTGCTGTAGGAACAGGACTATGCCTCCTTCATCCCTGATGCCCATGTGCACTGGTGACTCAATGTTCTCAGACCATTGTATACAAACCCATCATCTCATTGTTGGAGTCCAGGTTGTTCTTGTCTCACTTTGTTTATGTAAGTCTCAATCCTTCAAGACCTTTCCCCAATTGCATTAGCCATTACTTCCCCCAAATTTATGAACTAAATATTGGTGTTTATTGCATGTGGCTTGAACGCATTATTTGTTCTGTTATCTGTATGTCCTGTATTTCCAATTAGAGCTACTCCTGGGTGAGTGTCTGTCTGGAGGATGCTGTTATCATTTTTGCTATTCACAACAATTTTCATTTAGTGAATGCTGTGTCTCAGGCACTCTGCTGAGTGCTTCATTTACTTTATCCTATCACTTATGGAACTTTAAGATCCCTTGACTTTGATCCTCAGCCTGTATCAGCCCTCAGCCTTCTCTGCTGTAATATCCTCCAGGTTTTGGACACCTGGACAGTAAGATTCCTGAGGGCAGGGAACACACATCTTTAGTACTCATCTGGGAACCTACGGCGTCTAGTGCAATCATGGTAGAGAAGAGATCCCCAGTAAATGTTCCATCAGAGTTTGGGAACTGCCAAGTTCACGAAACAAAAATGCTTTAAAACCTGTTTTTAGAAATACTAGTGGTAATCACGTATTACTAATTATCAAGTAAAAAAACCTTCCCCAATCAGTATTGGAACTGCCAGATTAAGAATTCTGCTATTTTTCATTCGGATCCAGCAATACATCAAAAAAATTATTCACCATGACCAAGTGGGATTCATCCCAGGGATGCAAGCGATGGTACAATATTCTCAAATCAATAAATGTGATACACCACATAAACAAAATGAAAGATAAAAACCATATGATCATATCAATAGATGCTGAAAAAGCATTTGACAAAATCCAGCACCCATTTCTGATAAAAATGCTCAGCAATGTGGGAATAGAGGGATCATATCTCAACATAATAAAGGCCATATATGAAAAACCTACAGCCAACATCATACTCAATGGGCAAAAACTGAAAACATTTCCCTTAAGAACGGGTATAAGACAGGGATGTCCACTTTTACCACTCTTATTTATATAGTATTGGAAGTCTTAGCCACAGCAATTAGACATAAAGAAAAAATAAAAGGGATCCAAATTGGAAAGGAGGAAGTGAAATTGTCATTATTTGCAGATGACATGATATTGTACATAGAAAACCCTAAAGACTCCATCAAAAATCTACTAGACTGAAATAAATGAATTTGGCAAAGTAGCAGGATACAAAATTAACATCAAGAAATCAACGACATTCTTATACACCAATAATGAACTCACAGAAAGAGAAACTAAAAAAACAATCCCATTTACCATTGCGGCAAAAAAAATTAAGATACCTAGGAATAAACTTAACCAAAGAAGTAAAGGATCTCTTCACAGAAAACTACAGGTCATTGAACAAAGAAATAGAGGAAGATATAAAAAAGTGGAAGTATATACCTTGTTCATGGATTGGAAGAATTAACATCATTAAAATGTCCATACTACCCAAAGCTATATATAGATTCAATGCAATCCCCATCAAAATACCAACGATATACTTCACAGAACTAGAATAAATACTCTAAAAGTTTATATGGAACCAAAAAAGGCCCCGAATAGCCACAGCAATCTTGAAAAAGAAGAACAAAGTAGGAGGGATCACATTACCAGACATCAAGTTATACTACAAAGCCACTGTAATCAAAACAGCCTGGTACTGGCACAAGAACAGGCACATAGATCAATGGAACAGAATAGAGAACCCAGAAATTGACCCAAGATAATATACTCAATTAATATTTGACAAAGGTGGCAAGAGCATACAGTGGAGTCAAGACAGCCTCTTTAATAAATGGTGTTGGGAAAATTGGACAGCTACTTGCAAAAAAATGAAGCTAGACCACCAACTTACACCATACACATGAATAAACTCAAAATGGATAAAAGACTTAAATGTGATTCGTGATTCCATAAAAATCCTAGAAGAAAATGCAGGCAACAAAATTTCAGACATCATACACAGCAGAATTTTCACTGATACATCACCTAAGGCAACAGAAACAGGAAAAAATGAACACATGGGACTATATCAAACTAAAAAGCTTCTGCACAGCAAAAGAAACAACCATCAAAGTGGAAAGGGAAACCACTATATGGGAGAGCATAACTGCCAATGATACATCAGATAAGGAGTTAATTTCCAAAATATATAGAGTACTCACACAACTCAACAAAAGGAAGACAAAGAACCCAATTAAAAAATGGGCAGAGGACCTAAAGAGACACCTTTCCAAATAGGACATACAAATAGCCAAGAGACATATGAAAAAATACTCAACGTCACTAATCATCAGAGAGATGCAAATTAAAACAACGAGGTATCACTTCACACCTGTCAGAATGGCCGCCATCAACAAATCATCAAACAACAAGTGTTGGCGAGAGTGTGGAGAAAAGGGGACTCTAGTACACTGCTGGTGGGAATGCAGACTGGTGCTGCCACTATGGAAAACACTATGGTGTTACCTCAAAAAATTAAAAATTGAACATTTGACCCAGTGATCCCACTTCTAGGAATATACCCTAAGAAGCCTGAAACACCAATCAGAAAGAATATATGTATCCCTATGTTCATAGCAGCACTATTTACAATAACTAAGATCTGGAAACAGCCCAAGTGTCCATCAGTAGATGAGTGGATAAAAAAGCTGTGGTACATGTACACAGTGGAATACTATGTAGCTGTAAGAAAGAAAGATCTCTTATCCTTTGAGACCACATGGAGGGACCTGGAAAGTGTTATCCTAAGCAAAACAAGCCAAGCAGAGAAAGACAAATATCACATGATCTCACTTATTTCTGGAATATAATGAACTAAACAAACTGATGAACAAAATAGACCCAGAGTCATAGAAGTAGGGTACAGACTGACAATTCTCAGAAGGGGTGGGGGGAGGGGAAGGGAAGGGATAAACCACAGAACTTATATGCTTGTATGCATAACCGATGGACATAGACAACAAAGCTGGGGACAGGATGGAAGGGGATAGGGTGGAGGGAATCAATGGGGGGAAAAAGGAGAAAGATCTGTAAGAAAAATAAATTAATTTAAAAAAATGGATACCCCCCAAAAAAGAATTTTGCTATTTTTCTTTTAAATCTAGCACGAGATCCCCACTCTTCATTAAATGAATGTTTTAGGCAAAAGAATGAAAGCCTGTGCTAAGCATCTTTACTTTGAGCTTCCCTCCCACTCCTTGCCTGTACCCAACCCTGTTTATCTCTGGTCTGTATTCGTATCTGTGTCTGAAGGGAGCGTTGGTCTCCTCTTCATGCACTGGAATGAAAAGATCTGATGGGAACTTAAAAGCTCCCCCACAGGAAACTGTCTGAGCCCGTGATTTACATCCCTGGTTTTCTTATTAACTAACTGCCAGGCTTCAGAAAACTGGAGCCAACCCAAGTGGGGACCCTGGCAGCTGGTGTGAAATGTGAGACCAGAGACCAGTGTGTCACAGTTGCGGGAGTGGGGGGAAAGGGGAGGCTGGGTAGGTAGGAGGAAATGGCTTCTGGAAATTTGACTTGAAAAGAGGATAGTTCTATGTGGTTAGAGGACAGCTCACCTTTGATCCCCATGTTAGGGGGAGAGTCAGAGAAGCCAGTGTGCTAAAGGTTCAAGGACAGGATTTGTTTCCTCCTTCACTTATCTTTGAATGTGTAGGAGAGAGGAAAAGATAAGTAACCCAGAGAAACATGAACAGTGATCACTGCTTTCGGAAAACAGGTATCCTTGCCTTACTAAAAAAAAAAAAACACTCAACGTTTTTATTTCCTAACATCTGAGGTAATGAGGACATTATACAGAATCAGTAGAGTCCATCTTTTCCATTCTGATTTTAAAACAACAGTAAAGAGGGGAATGGGAAGCCGTTGGTCAATGGGTGTACAGTTTCAGTTTTGCAAGACGAAAAAATTCTGGGGATCTCTTGCACAGCAATGTGAATATACTTAACACTCCTGAACTGTACACTTTATAAAGGTTAAGACAGTAAATTTTATGTCGTTTTTTTAAACCACAGTTTAAAAAATTTTTTTTAACTTAAAACATTAAAAAACAAATAAGAAAATGGCCAAATACCTTCTGAAGAAGAAAATATAGTACTGTTCCTTGGGCTATTATTTCATCCCTTCTCCTCCCTTTCTTTCTCTTAGCAAGCTGCCTCTATTACACATATCTTTGCTCTTTATGTGGACAAAAGGGGGGAAAGAGAAAGATGTAAGAGTTTGCAGAAGTAGAGAGGAAAAGTGTGAATCTTCCTCTTTTTCCGAACCACTGGCCAATAAAATATTTAAAAAATTACATATATAATGGATAATGGCAAAAGATGCATCTGAAGTCCAGACAACAGACTACAGTAAGTCCTCACTACTTGATTCCGAATCAAAAGACTGACAGTCATAGAGCGATCAGTTGAGGAGTCATGCCAACAGGCAAAATAAGGGAACTTAGGAACCCCAACCCCATTTCCTTCCTAATTCTTCTATCCCCAGCCCCATCCCATTTTTTTCTTTCTCATCCAGTAGGGAGGCTAAGCTGTTTATATGGATTGATTGATTTTAGGGAAGGGACTGCTTTTCAATGTGGCCTAGTTTAGAGTGTTTTCTTTTGGGGATGGGTGTTTGTTGATCAAAGCGAGAAACAACAAGTGTCTTAATTTATGCTTCCTTGAGTTCTGCAAATTTAAGGGGAAGGCTTTTTTATTAGAGGTAATGAGGCAGAATCCTCTTAATGGCAAGGATATTTTCTCACCAAATTAAAACCCATGTATGCTTAAAAGAATAATGAAATAATAGTAGCTTTTCTTTGGGGAGTAAATAACTTTTAAAGCTGAAAACTTCCCACACAGTTTGTGCTCACTGCTCTGATCAATACAGGCTGGGAGGGAGGCAAACAGGGCATCTTCTTTTCTTCGCCCCTAACTTGAAGTAACAGAGTAATTTGTAGTAAGAAGAATTTGATCAAAACATTGAAGACATGTTACTGCTGAAACAATAATCTTAGAGATAGATTTTTTTCTGTTTTATTTCTCTCTGAAAAAAAGTTATAAAGTCTATTTTATAATATATAAACTAATATATTATTTTAGCCAAATGAGCTCAGTTTTGTATGAATATCACTTCATTAATATTAGCCCCATGTATGCAATTAGACCAGAGGGATACATCATCTTGACCTTTTCACTGTAGCCTTAATGGAAATAGTAATTAGAGCTCCTATTTCTCAGATCACAACTCTGAAAAACACTCTTTCTGTTAAATACGGAGGCTATGGCATCACATAAATAACAAGGTCAATGCCAACTAAACCTGTCTCTCTCTGGATGTTTTATTGAGCAACTACTATGCTTTGGGCGCAGTGTGATGGAATCTGTCTGGCAGGCTAGAGTAAGGCATCCTAAACCAGAACTGATAAATTATGAGAGGATTCTAAACTGAGGTCTAGAGGTTGAATGGGAGTTAGCTGGGTAAAGAGAATGGAGGAAAGAGAGCCCAGCAAGACCCAGGACTAAGAAGAAACCAATATGACTGAAAGGAGGAGGAAGAGGCTAAGGGAGCAGACACAGCCTGGACAAAAAGGCCTGGGCAGGCCCTGGACATGCAGATCTGGTCAGGTCCTGGTTAGGAGTTTAGAGCTTATCCAAAAGGCAACAGGAAGGCATTGGAAGATTTTAGGCAGAGGGACAGGATCAGAATTGTGTTCTAAAAGAATCACTTTGCCTACAGTGGCCACTGATGGGAAAGGAGCAAGGCTAGAGACCACTTAGGACCACAGGAGTCCAGCGTGGAGGCGGTATAGCTCTCCATCCCAGAGTGTAAGCTCCTTGAGGGCAGGGCTCTTTGCTTGGTTTGTTTACTATATCGCAAGCACCTAGAACAGAGTATGGCACATAATAGGTGCTCAAATATTTGTTGAATAAACAAATAAATAGGCTGAAGTAGAGTAATGCTGGAGGGGATTAAAGGATGGGGCAGATGGGAAGAAAAATTAGGAAGTAAAGTGGATTGGCCTTGTTAACCTTTCTTGAAACATTCTTTATAATCTATTGATTTAGCCCTTGGCCAGGTGGCTCAGTTGATTGGAGTGTCATCCCATACACCAAAGGGTTGCAGGTTTGATTCCCAGTCAGGCCACATACCTAGGTTGCAGGTTTGATCCCCTGTTGGGGAGCATATGGGAGGCAACCGATCAATGTTTCACTTTCACATCAAAGTTTCTCTCTCTCTCCCTTCCTCTCTCTAGACATATTCTTGGGTGAGGATTTTTTTAAAAAAGTCTATTGATTTAGTCACGCTCCTTTGCATCCTTTCCATGATAACTCTATGTGATTCAAAATAAAATATCTAAGTTATTTTTCATGTAAAATGTTAACTTTTTTAAAGTATACAAATGAATGATTTTTAGTAAATTTTTAGAGTTGTGCAACCATCACCAAATCCAGTTTTAGGACATTGCTATCACCTCAAAATGTTCCCTCATGCCTGATCCCTATTCCTACCCCTAAACCTAGGCAACTACTGCTCTGCGGCTTGTCTCTATAGATTTTCCTTTTCTAAATATTTAAAATAAACGGAAACACAATGTGTTATCTTCTGTGTCTGGCTTCTTTCACTTAGCGTAATGTTTCTGAGGTTCATCCATGTTGTAGCATGTTTCAATAGTTCGTTCCTTTTTATCATTGAATGGTATCCCATTTTATATGTACCATATTTTGTTTATCCATTTACCAGTTGATGGACATTTGGGCTGTCCCCACATTTTGTCTACTATCAATAATGCCTCTACAAACATTTGTATACAAGTCTTTGAGTGGACAAACAAAGGCCTTGTTAATTTTGATTAGATGTAGGAGGTAGTGAGAAAAAATAGAAGGTCAAGGAAGATGCCCATATTTCAGGCTTGGACAACTGGATGGATGATAACACAAGTCACTGAAATGGGGAAGACCAGATGAGGAGCAGCTTTGATGGGGAAGATGACCTCAGTTTGGGGCAAGTGCCTATGAGACAGGAGTGGGTATGCCCAGCCGGCAGGTGGACACATGGGTCTGGAAATTAGCTTCCTCAAAATGTCTATCAAAGGTCCCTTTTTTGAGCAGCGTGTTTCATGGCTGACTATTTCTCTGTAACTTTGGCTCCTCACTATATAAACCTGACCAAAGAAGAACTTCATAAAACATCACATCGTATACTCGCTTTGGTTTGCATAATAATTACAATAACATCCTCTCTTTGCTCAACTTTTCCTTTTTTAAAAGTGTGATAAAATACACAAAGTTTACCATCTTAATCATGTTTAAGTGTGTAGTTCAGTGGCATTAAGCACATTCACACTGTTGTGCGTTCAGCACCACCATCCCTCTCCAGAACTCTATCTTCCCAAACTGAAACTCCGTACTTACTAATCACTGACTCCCCATGTCTCTGTCCCCCCGGCCCCTGCCCGCCACCATTCTACCTTCTGTTTCTACGAATTTGGCTACTCTAGGTATGTCATGTAAGTGGAATCATCTAGTATTTGTTCTTTTGTGACTACCTTACTTCACTTAGCATAATGTCAAGGTTCATCCATATTGTAGCATGTGGCAGGATTTCCTTCTTTTTGAAGGCTGAACAATATTCCATTATGTGTATATACCACATTTGCTTATCTATTCTTCCGTTGATGGACGCTTGCTTGAATGCTTCTACCTTTTGGGTATTGTCTGCTATGAACATGGGTGGAGAAATATCTCTTCGTGTCCCTGCTTTCTCAGCATTTTCTTTCAAGAAATTAGAAGCTATAAGAGTTGAAAGATCTTTGTCATACTTTAACTCAGGCAAGCCGTACTACATAAACACTTGCAAAACAGGTGATCACATGACTAGTTCAAGATCATAATTACAAATATCCATCTGTACTGAGTGGCCAGAATTTTCTCCAGCTTTAGGAGACACTGGGTATTACTGGACTTTTCTTAAACTCCAAACATACAATGCAGCAAATTGCTCTTTTTTCTGTTTTAGGATTTTGTCAATACCACTTTTTATCAACCAACACTTAAGCCCCCAAATCCCTTATAGAATTCTTTTTTTTCCTGGTAATCTGTAGGGTCCTGAAAGTGACCCCATTCTGTTGGTTTTGTGATAAAAGTGTTCGGTGGGAACTTCCTCATGCATTGAAAGTTTTCTGTAGTATGTCAGGTCGGGCAGCTCTCTACTGATACAGCTGAATTTACCAGGACAGCACTTAGCAACGAAGTTATGACATGGGGCCAGGATGTCACACCTGATGGCCGAGAGAAAGATTAGATAGACACCAGCTAACATAAGAGAGAGGTTTTGAAGGAAGGGGTAAGCGCTTCCTAGCTCTGTTAACTTGCATCTGTCTCTCAAAAACATCACCGCTCCCCACACGTGAACAGAGCAGGCAGCCCATAGAAAACACCAAAACAGGGTAACATTTTCACTCTACCAGGCTCATGAGAGACTGATAAGAATTGCCAGGAATTAAGTTAATGAAATCAGCAAGCTTAAATAGTCATAAACATCAGAAAACACGATTTTTATCATCAAAGATGTTGCAAAAAGCAGCCAAATCCACAGCAGAGTCCAGCACTCCCGGCAAGGCCCTGGGTCTCAGCACTGTGGGGAGGGAAAGCCACACGGGTCTTAGCAGCACTCTCCCTCCTCTGAATGGCAATTCCTTCTGTTGGCTCCAAGCTCTAGGCCCAGGGTGCTGAGGGAATGCCCCAGCTTCCTGGAATGCCCTCCCAGGTGCCCCACCCTCAACTGGTATGGAAGGTGGGACAAGAAATTAAACACAGGGTATCAATGGCAGAAAGATAGGAGATCAATAAAAAAACACCATGGATCCCAGCCAGGCCACACTGCATGAGTAAGTCCCTCACAGGCAAGTTGCTGCCACTACCGACTTGAGGCGGCTCCACTGACCTGAGGCCCAAGGGCAGAGCCTCACTTTTACTCAAGGCCCTTGAGGTCCTGTTATATAGGCAATAAAGTTACCCCACCTGTTTCTGGGTGGCACTGGCAGCTGTGGAATCTCAGCTGTGAACTGTAGAAGGCTTGGTCCCTCTTCGAGGGGGGAGATCCTTCTAAGGCCATGATTCTCACTCTAGGCTGCACCTCTGAGCCACTTGGAAAGCTTTGAAAACCAGAGGCCCAGGACCAATCCCCCCCAAATTGAGTCAGAATATTGGGGAATGATCCCAGGCATTGTTATTTTTAAAGACTCTCATGTGCAGCTAAGGCTGAGAATCATAGCTGTCAGTCAACTAGGGATTCTAGCTGCATAATCTCAAGAAGAATGATTAATTAACAACTTACTGCATACATTTCATAAGGCTATACACAGGTTCCTCCAAAGAAATACAATTGAAGGAGCTGTATTTGTTAGCTACGGCTGCCACAACCAAATACCACAAACTGAGTGACTTAAACAACAGAAATTAATTTTCTCAAAGTTCTGGAAGCTGGAAGTTCAAGATCAAGATGTCAACAGTTTTGGTTTCTCCTGAGACCTCTTCTCCTTAGCTTGCAGATGGCCATCTTCTCACTGTGTCCTCCTGTGGGCTTTCCTCTCTGGGCATCCCTAGTGCCTATTTGTATGTCCACATTTTCTTCTTATAAGGACACTACTCGTATTGGACTAGGGCCCACCCTAAAGGCCTCATTTTAACTTTATCACCCTTTTAAAGGCCCTGTCTCCAAATACAGTCACATTCTGAGGTACTTGAGGTTAGGATTTTAACCTACGAGTTTTGGGGGAGACATAATGCAGCTCATAATTTCTTTAGATGAGAAGGTGGCTTTCCTAATAAACTCTTTGACTTCATAAATACCAAATGTTTTATTTACCTAAAGTCAGAAGTTCCTGATTAGTAAACTAGCCCATTAGAAAAAGAGTACTTTTTAAAATTACATGAATGCTGGGTACCTCACATGGTAACTGACTATGGGCCTAAAGAGAAATGTTCTTTTAAATGGCTGGAATTAATACCAGGAAGTAGCTCCCCTATTTTGAAAATCTGGTTCATTATCTCCAATTGCTAGGAAACGAGAGCCAAACATATTTGGTATGTATAGCCCAGATAAGAAAGTGTTTGTTTAGCTTGGCCGGTGTGGCTCAGTGGTTGAGCATCGACCCATGCACCAAGAGGTTGCCAGTTCGATTCCCAGTCAGGGCACATGCCCTGGCTGTGGGTTCAATTCCCAGTGGAGGGCATGCAGGAGGCGGCCAATCGATGTTCTCTCTCATTGATGTTTCTATCTCTCTCTCCCTCTCTCTCTAAAAATCAGTAAAGAAAAAAATTGTTTCATCTTTAAAAAAAAAAGGAAAGAGTTTGAACAGTCTGAAAAAGTGTCTCAAAATGGCAGCTTTGGTAAGGCAGGTGTTATGACTCAAATTCCTATAGAAACCAAGGAGGTAAATGGACGAAGTAAGCCAGGTATTGGGCACCTGGAGTCCTCATGCCCTGTCTAAACGGCTGTGGAAAGTGGGTACACTGTGACCTGAGCTCCCAATTTCTCAGAAAAAAGCTCAAAATATGGAATTTTATGTGACATTTTCCAGTTTTTAAATGTTTGGCAGTAATTCAAATAAAAAACAGCACCATTTTGTGGGCCAAATAAAATATAGCTTCAGGAGAGATCCGGCTGGTTTGCTGCTGGTTCTTGCCTCTGGTGTAAAACCACAGGGAGACCTGGGTTCTAGTCTTGACTTGCCAAGTCATGTGACTTCACAACCACCTTCTCGAAAATTCTTCTTGAAAAATAAGGGGGCTTTACAAGAGTTTCTTGAAAGTTAGGCATGTAACTCTTTTATTCTCTATTGGAGGAAATGCAGCATCCTCATGCCCATGAGGCTTTAAGCACAGAATCAAGGACTCCTAAGACTCTAGCAACTAAGCATGTCAACTCTACCAGCCCCTTCCCTCCCTTGGCTAGTTTCTAGCTAGTTTAAGAATTTTGATTTGGAAGTAAGGAAAACACTATAACCCATGCCTGATTTTCAACAGTGTTTTCTAGATTGCCAGAGATTTATGACTTAAAACAACAAATCTAAAAGTCCCCTTGCTTGATCAGACAACTCTCTAGAAGCAAGGAGGCACTGGAGTGTAGTGGAAAATTTGAGTGTATTCTAGCCCTGGAATCTAGAGACACAACTCTGGGCTCATCTCTGACTAACCAACTCTATGAATCAATTTCTCTGATCTTCAGTTGGATTATAAAGACCTTCAGACTTGTCAACCTTAAATTCTATTATTCTAGTTACCAAGTTAAAATATTGGTTTTCAATTCTGCAACCGCTTATGAGAGACACCAGGAAATGACAAAACTTAACTTAGTCAAATCACTTTAACCTGTGTCTAAGTTTTCTAGTCTTCACATTGCTAGCTAATTAACCTGTTCATGTTGGATGGGGCTGTCCAACTAAACGTTGGTGAAGTACTTGAATGTTCTCAAACACAAGGCATTTTATAAATGCACAGAACACAAGTGGTAAGGGATAATTACTGAAACCACCATTGGTATGCTTCTTCAGGAGGAAAACAGATTTGAAATGTCAAGCTTTGAAAGCAACTGAATAATAAAAAGTGACGCTGGTTTTAAGGCTTCACCATGGACTGCTGGGGCAGGCAGAGTTCTAAAGATGGCCCCAAGATTCATGTCCCCTGGTTATTCAGTCGAACATTAATTTAGGCACTACTGTGCAGGAAGTCTGCAGGTGCAATTTAAGTCCCAAGTCAATTGATTTTAAGATACAGAGATTATCCAGGTAAGTCTAACTTTTTGAAATAAGTTGTTTTTTTTTTCTTTTTCTTTTTTCTGGCTGATAGAACAAAAAGTCAGAGAGGTTCAAAGCACGAGGGGAATTCAATGTGTTCTGCTTGCTTGAAGATGCAGGGGCCACATGAGAAGGAATGCAGGCTGCCTCCAGGCGAGGAGAGCTGCCCCAGTGACAGCCACTAAGGAAATCGCAGAAATGAAATTCAACCAACTACCTGAGTAAGCTTGGAAGTGGAGTCTTCCCAGAGCCTCCACATGAGAACCCAGCCCAGCCAACACTCATGTCAGTCTTGCGAGACCTTAAGCAGAGAACTCAACTGAGTCATATGGGACTTCCGGCATGGAGAACTGTGAGCTAATACACTAGTGCTGCTTTAAGACACTGTTTGTGGTCATTTGTTACACAGCCATAGAAAACTAATACAACTGCCAACACCAAACATTGAGAATGTTGTTAAGCAACTGGAACTGGATTGTAAAATGGTACAACCACTTTGGAAAATGGTATGAAACTTTCTTACAAGGCAAACACACATATATCTACCCTATGATCCAGGAGTTCACTCCTAGGCCTATACCAAGAGAAATAAAAACATATGTCTACCAAAATACTTGTACACTAATATCCATAGTAGCTTTATTCATTATAGCCCCAAACTGGATACAGCCCAAATGTCCATCAACTTGAGAATGGATAAGAAATGAACTACTAATCTATGTAACAACAGGGATGACGTTCAAAATCATGTTGAGTAAAAAATACCAATAGAAAAGAGTGCATACTGTGTTATTTCATTTATGAGAAGTTCCAGAATAGGCAAAGCAAATCTGTGGTGAATTATATCAGAACAGTGGATGCTCAATCTCACATTCAGTCGCATAACCTTTCCTTCGATGTTCCATCTCCAGAACCTCTCTCCAGAGTTCTTACCTCTTCCCCAGAGTAGTGGCCTGGTTAATCCCACCTAAGGCACTGAATATAAGTCACCAAGGCTTGAGGTGTAGAAACCTAAAATTTGGTATTCAGCTTCCCATCCTCACAGTCTGCTGGAAGCTGGGCAGATGGAATTCGTGCTTTCCTAGTTTTCACCATTGTCGTGGAATTGTGGGGACTTATTATAAGCTGTATGGAAAAGCCCTTGGTAGCTGCAAAATAGGTATGGTTATCAGCCTTCCTTCATGGAAAAGGTACAGAGGGGAAGTGATGTGCCCTGGTGTATGTACTCAATCGCATATCTGAATCCAAAACCTATGGTTTCCCCACAACCCTATACATTTATTGTCCCCTATAAAGAGAGGACAATTCCAGGACTGCCCCACATGACCACAAGGGAAGACCCAGGTGGCATTGGTCTTAGAATGTGTGTCCTTGGGCAAAGTCCTGAAACCAGCCCAGTGTGCAGGGACCAGGTGCTCGCCACTAGCTTTGACTTATTTTTTGAGACCAGAGATAGTTTGTTCTGCATTTCTGTATCAGGAAACCCAACAGTCACAGAACTGGGAAGCAGATTTCCTCTATAATTAGCACAACAGGCCAATGGATGTCACTGTTGCACCATAGAAATAGAACCTCAACCCCTAGGGGACCCTGAACAGTAGCACACTCACTATTTGGTTACTTGAACAGAGCAGAGTGTACCTGGAACCAAAAGGAAACTATTTTAAGTGGGATGGTAATTAATATTCCATTTTAAATTTCTAGAGCTAGTAGTGAGTAGGCACGTTCGGGTTAAGTTAGGGCAAATCATTCAAGTTAAGGCAAATAGCTTTGAGCAGAGTGGGTAGCTACAAATGAATGTGTGTGTCACTTATCAAGGGAAAAGATGACCAAAAAAACTATATACATGCTGATACTTAGAGTGAGACCTCTCACCCTATTAAAGGCTCAGCATAAACATTTTGCAGTCAAATGCTGTACCCCGAACTATATCCCTGCCATTCAGCATAAATATTTTGGAAGGAACTTCTAATCCTCAACCTAATATAAAGATCAAAGGAATAAACACATTTATTAAGTACCCACTATGTGCCAGGAACTGTCTTAGACTTCCACAACTCTTTAAAGTAGATATTATTATTTCCATGTTTTGTATGGGGAAATTGGGGCTCGGCAACAATAAATGATGTTTCTAGTTATACAGCTGGTTAGTGACAACATGGACCCAAGTCCATGTCCCTGGCCTGCAAAGCAGCTACTGGTAACTGCAGTAACTGCTGTGAGTCTTCTTCCATCCAGGCCCACACCTTTCTCTCCGTAGCCATGAGAAAGAAGGTGATACCGAGAGACAAATACCAGTGGCATGCTGGGCCTTCAGAGCTGTCACAGGTCACAGCCTATAATCATTCTAGGCTTTTCTGACTATGAGAACTGTCACTGTTGTCTGGCAGGCTTAACTAGCCTTTTGGGACACTTTCTTAAAATATAAGTAAATTGGGCAACTAATCCTACACTTTGTATCTTGGTTTTTCTAGGAGCTTTGAAGTTTAGGTTTGGAGAAGGAAAGATTAAGGGAGCAATCCTAGAGAGAAGTAACAGGAATTTCGTTGTGTTTATCTTAATGACACCCATAAGACTCAACCTTTAGGCCAGTGACTGTCTTCCCCTTTTCCTGCCCAACAGTCATTCCTAGTCTTGGTCACATGAGTATTTTCAGGTAGACATGACCGTAGGACTGGAGGTCCTCTTATTTGCCCAGAACTTAATGGTGATGCTAAAAAAATAATATAAATTGCTGAAATATTTAACTATTTGTTATACCTATGTCCTGGGCTATGTGTCTGAAGAGACAAATTGAATGTTTAAACAAAGAGGCAGAACAATGGACTGTGGGGCCTTCAGATTTCAGTTGTAGGTCCAGGAACCTGAAAAGAGACTAAAACTGCAGCTCAGGTGGGTGATGTTTGCAGGTGATACTAGGTGTAAGCTATTATGTAAGCAACTTTTCCTCTCAATCATTTGGAATGTATGAAAATGATATGTAAATATTGGTGAAAGCCAATGGTGACAAAATCCACTTCTTTGAGTGAACTCATTTTCAACAGTCCAATTTACACTTAGCCAAAGCCATGCAGTAGGATAGGGTAGAAATTAGTCAAATAGAACCCAAATCCTGGCCTCTCTACTCACCTCGTGAGTTTGGGCTAACCATTATTTTTTGTAATCTTCACCAGAGGATATTTTTCCATTTATCTTCAGATAGAGTGGGAGGGTGTGTGTATGTGTGTGTGT
Organism: Tadarida brasiliensis; assembly: GCA_030848825.1. NCBI lineage: Eukaryota > Metazoa > Chordata > Mammalia > Chiroptera > Molossidae > Tadarida > Tadarida brasiliensis. The sequence continues at coordinate 53,908,157 of CM061257.1, read as the reverse complement.
GTGTGTGTGTGCGTGTGTGAGAGAGAGAGAGAGAGAGAGAGAGAGAGAGAGAGAGAGAGAGAGAAACATCGATGTGAGAGAGGCACATCGACTGGGTTGCCTCCCACACGACCCCGACCAGGGCTGGGGATGAACCACAGCCGAGGTACGTGCCCTTGACCAGAATTGAACCTGCCACTCTTTGGTCCGTGGGCCAACGCTCTTAACTGCTGAGCCAAACCGGCCAGGGCTTGGGCTAACCATTTTTTTCCCCTCTGAGCTTCAATCTTCTCACTTGCAAAATGGGGTAAAAAGAAGTTGACATGATAGTATAATATAATGGTTGTCCTCACTGAGAATTTCCTATGTGCTGGACACCAAGAGTGGCACCTTACAACAAGGGTGACAGGCGGTCATCCTGGAATGCTCCCTCTTCTTCATATCCTGTGTCCAAGAGTCACCAAGTCGACATTTTCTCTCTGAAGTATTTCTCAAATCTTTCCCCCTCTTTCCATTGTCCTAGGTCAGGCCCTCACTATCTTGGCCTCTTAAGTGGGTCTCCCTGCTTTCACTCTTATGTCCCTTAAATCCATTCTCTACATACTAACCAAAGCAATCGGTTTAACAGAAACATGTCGCTCCCTCACTTAAAACCCTTCAATGGCTCCCCACCTCCTAGAATAAAGTACCAGCCCTTAGAACAGCAAACAAGGTCATCCTGTCTACCTCTCCACTTTGACCATTTCCTGCCCAACACCTAATACACTCTAGGCTTGTTTTCACCTTTAAGTTGTGCCTCTGTTCAGTGTTCTCACCTCCACTTATCTTTTTTTTATTTTTTTATTTTTCTTTATTGATTTTAGAGAGAGAGGAAGGGAGAGAAAGAGAGAGAGATAGAAACATCGATGAGAGAGAACATTGACTGGCCGCCTCCTATATGCCCCCTACTGGGGATCTGGTCCACAACCTAGGCATGTGCCCTGACTGGGAATCGAACTGGTGACCTCTTAGTGCATGAGTTGACACTCAACCACTGAGCCACATGGGCCGGGCACCTCCACTTATCTTTTAAAACCCAGGTCAGCCTAGGCAAGTCAGGAAAGCCTTCCTTGATGACTCCATCTTCCACTTCCAAACTGGATCAGGAGCTCTCTATTCTTGACCATTATCATGCTCCCAGCTCCTGGGCATATCTATTTCACTGCATTTACCACATTGAATTCTCCCTTACTGGATTCTTCTCCTTGAGGCAAAAACCTTATCTATTCATCCTCATATCCCCATCACCTGGCACGGTTTCTGGCCCACAGCAAGGGCTCTGTAAATAAAGTGAGTGAAGGAATGAAGACAGCAATGTGACTCCCCGGCTCTTGCTCTTGGAATACACCACACCCCATCTCCCAAATGGCATGCGTCTGTCTATAACAGTGGTTCCCAACCAGGGGCAGTTTTGCTCCCAAGGACATTTCACAATGTCTGGAGACATTCGGGCTGTCACAACTGAGGGCGGAGGAAGTGTGCTTTTGGCATCTCGTGGGTAGAGGCCAGGGATGCTGCTAAGCATCCTCCAGTGCTCAGGACAGCCCCCCACAGCAAAGACTTACCCCGCCCCAAATGTTAATAAGAGCCAAAATAGAAAAATCCTGGTCTTGAACAGCGTCTGGCACACGGAAGACTCAAGATAGAATTCCTAACTCTGGCAGCTTAGTAGCTCTAGTGGCAGAAATGATCGTCATGCTTGATATAAACCATATCATTGTCCGGGATACTGTTTTAAATGTACTGAGCAGTTCTGCATGGCATTAACTCATTTTACAGCGTCAGACCTAAGGGAGTTCAGTTCTACTTTTATAGTTGTATTTTAAATAAAGCAAAAGTCCTACTCGTGATGCATGACCTTCTCCTCCCACTTCTCTCCTAACACATACACATGATATATCTGCTCGAGGCCTGTATCCCTGGACAACCAACTAGAATAACTGGACAATATGGGTAACCTATATTAGCTCACCAGCTATGATGTTGAAATGTGTGTGTATGTATTTCTTATCCTGCATGAATTCATAATCTGGACACCCTCTCCAGGAAGGCCTGGCCTCCCTGGAATCATAAGAGAAATAAAAAAGATGAAAACTTTTAAGCTGTCAGGTGAGTTTTTAATTAGCCATTTGACATAGCACAGCTGAGGCATTAACCTATGACATGACACACTGGCTGACCCACTTCTCAGGAACCACAGAGTACCATCAACTATGCATAACAAGTTCATAGTGGGCAATTATTTCCATCTATGCATATTCAACCACCTAATGTTTGGACTTGGGGTGCATGGTGAAGGAGCCTGCCCAAAGGTATCAAAACCAGGACATACGTTCTAAATTCACCACAGTGACCCTTGCCTATAATTCAGCTATGTGACCCCCTGTCTGAACCCTAAGGCAAATTTATGATCAGTTTCTCCTGGTTATCTTCAGCTCCTCTTTCAGTTGCCCTTTTTATCAGTCCAGATGTCTTTTGCTTTTGAGAAGAGTCATCTTTCTCGCCTAAGCAATTCCCCTTTCTCTTTACCTTGCTTGAATTATTAAACTCCTAACACTGACTGCCAGTATGGATACATTTGTCTCTGTTTAATACACACGGGCACAGAAGTGGCTATGTACTTCTTTTTGTAAATTTAACACTTAATTCATCGTAGAATTTCCGAGCTGAGGCACCCTCAGCCCTTTAAAGTAGCTTTGAGTCCCAGTATAAGTAGAAATGACCTGCTTATTACAGAAGACCTTTTCATTATTCTAAAATAATAGTTTCAGCCACCATTAAAATCACAGCCAGACTGAAGTTCAGAGGTAGTGAAATTGGACACTGTGAAGCTTCCTTTGCCAATGCCCTGATTTGCTAGATAGATAACCAAGGTTAATAAGTGATGGTGTATGATGGGGAATTTCCCATTGGCTACATTGCCATTAAACATATCTTAAGGGAGTTCAAGCAAATTTGTAATGAGGAGGCTTCTGCTGGTAGTGCCAAGGGTATAGTGCTCCTTGGTTTGGGCAGTTAGTTCATTTACAATTTAAACAGAAAAAAAAAAATAGTGCAGTACTAGCCTGTTCTTAGGTTTCCTAATGGCTTGCCAGCCACCGACCCAACTAGCCTCTAAATGACAAAGGCATTCCCCACTGATGTGCAGGTGGAGTGGCAAACATTACCCCTTTTCAAGCCCAGGCATTTCCTGACTTCTACCTTGGATAGTGTTATAGGCTGAACGTTTGCATTCCCCTAAAATATATATGTTGCAGCCCTAACTCCCAGTGTGGCTATATTTGGAGATGGGGGCCTCTAAGGAATTAATTAAGGTTAAAAGAAGTTATAAGGGTGAGAACCTGATCTAAAAGGATTTGTGTCCTTTTAAGAAACACTAGAAAGCTCATTCTCTCCCCCTACCTCTGTCTCTCTCTCAACACTTTTACATAGATCCACAAAAGGCCATGGAAGGACATAATGAGAAGATGGCCACTGTAAGCCAGGAAGAGAGTTCTTACCAGAAATTGAACCCTAATTGTCACTATGTGCATCACAGATCATTAAAATGCTAGATTTTAGAAATTAAGAAAACAGTCCCATTTACAATTGACCAAAAGAATAAAATACCTAAGATTAAATTTAGCCAAGGAGGTGAAAGACCTGTGCACCAAAAACTGTAAGACACTGAAGACAACACAAATAAATGACAGATATCGTGTGCTCATGGAATGGAAGGATTAATATTGTTAAAATGCCTGTACTACCCAAATATCAAAATTCCTTCTTTACAGAAATAGAGCAAACAATTCTAAAATTTGTACAGAACCACAAAAGACCCTGAATAGCCAAACAAATCTTGGAAAGAACAAAGCTTAAGGCATCACAAGTCCAGATTTCAAACTATATTATAAACCTATAGTAATAAAAACAGAATGGTATTAGCATAAAAACCAACACATAGATCAATGGAACAGAATAGACAGCCCAGAAATAAACTCACACATATATGATCAATTAATTTATGACAAAGGAACCAAAAATATACAATGAGAAAAGGATAGTCTCTTCAATAAATGGTGATGAGAAAACTGGGCAGCCACATGCAAAAGAATGACACTGAACCCCTATCTTACACCATACACAAAAATCAACTCAAATGGATTAAACACTTGAACATAGACCTGAAACCATAAAACTCCTAGAGGAAGACACAGAGGGTAAGTCTCTTGACATCAGTCTTTACAATGATTTTTTTTTTTATTTGACACCAAAAGTGAAGGAAACAAAGAAAAAATAAACAAGTGGGACTACATCAAACTAAAAAGCTTGTGTGCAGCAAAACAAACCATCATAAAAAAGAAAGAAAAGTAAACCTATGAATAAGAGAAAATATTTGCAAATCATATATCTGACAAGAGGTTTATATCCAAAATATATAAGGAACTCATATAACTCAATAGGAAGAAAAACAAGAACAAAATGATCAATCTGATTTAAAAAATGGGCAGAGGACCTGAATAGGCACTTCCCCCCCCCAAAGAAGACATACACATGGCCAAGAGGTACATGAAAAAGTACTCAACACCACTAATCATCAGGGAAATACAAATGAAACTGGAATTTTGCCCCACATCTGTTAGAATGGCTATTATAAAAAAGACAAGAAATAACAAGTGTTGGTGAGGATGTGGGGAAAAGGGAACCCTTGGGCACTGTTAGTGGGATTGTAAATTGGTGCAGTCACTATGGAAAACAGTATGGAAGTTCCTCAAAAAATTAAAAATAGAACAACCACATGATCCAACAATTCTACGTCTGGGTATTTATTTGAAGGAAACCAAATCACTGTTCACTGTCTTGAAAAGATATCTGCACCCCCATGTTCATTGCAGCATTACTTACAATAGCTAACACATGGAAATAACCTAAGTGTCTATCAATAGATGAATGGATAAGGAAGATGTCACACACACACACACACACACACACACACTGCAATACTACTTGGGCATAAAAAAAGAAGGAAAGCCGGCCATTTGTGGCAACATGGATGGACCTGAGGGCATCATGCTAATGAAATAAGCCAGACAGAGAATGACAAATACTGCATGATCTCACTTATATGTGGAATCTAAAAAAACAAAAAACAAACAACCCCACCCCTAAACCCCAAACCAAGCTCACAGATAAAGAGAACAGATTGGTAGTTGCCAGAGACTGAGGGTGGGCAAAGGGTGGTGGACAAAGGGGGGTGAAGGCGATAAAAGGTACAAACTTTCAGTTACGAGATAACCAAGTCCTGGGCTGTAATGCACCACACAGTGACTATAGTTAACAACACTGTGTAGTATATTTGAAAGTTGCCAATAGAGTAGATCTTAAAAGATCTCATCACAGTAAAAAAAATTTTAAGTATGTATGGTGATGGGTATTAACTAAATTTATTATGGTAATCATTTCATGATATAAACATGTATCAAATCACTATGTTGTACACCTAAAACTAATACAATGCTATATGTCAACTATATCTCAATTTTTTAAAATGTTAGATTTTAATCCACGGATTATTTTATGTCAGATGAGGAATTAATTATAAGTCAGTCCTACATATACACTATTTTTTTTTATTGTTATCCTTTCAATATATTTCTGGATTATTTTATCTAATTTGGGAGAAAAGCTAGGTTATCTTTTTTGATACAATCTCAGATTTATGTAACACATTTTTTCCCAAAAAATTCAAAGGATTTTGCTCAAAACTTCTCACTGGTTTTGATTGAAGCCCAGGATGTAGGCAAAAGGCTGATTCCATTGTCCCATTTTTCATTAAAAATCATTTTGCTTTCTCTTAGTATTTGGTGAGAGAAGTAGCTCTTTGATTTGGGGATCTTTTTAAAAATTGACTTTGTTCTTTTTTAATCCCAACTGCTCCAGGCATCATTAGCTCCTTTTAATAGAAGTTTCAATTTCCTTTTATCCCTTTGAGCATGGGTTCCAATATTCTCAAAGCAGCACCTTTTAATTGGCCTGGAAAAGGTCACCCTTCTGAGACTAGGAAACCATCTCACACATTTTACAAAGTCCACGTGGGTCTTTGAGATCAGACGGAGATGGTTGCAGGGGTGGATTCATCCCACAGCAAATGTTTAGGTGGCATGTGATTACATTTTGAACATAATTACTATATAATTACATGTACTCACTCTTATCCAGCACATTCTCTGCTATAATTAGCCTTTATTTAAAATTCATCTTTAAGATTTTGTCCTCCTTTTTTTAGTTAGCCAGTAGCTGAGGGGCAGTGTTATTTTTTACAGCAGTTTCCTTCCATGTTATAATTTTCAGTCTCTTATACAGACTCCCCAGTCACATGTATTTTAGGAAATGCTACAGGGGCATCTAATGCATTCTCCCACCTTCACATACCCCCTATCACACGCTGCCTTGCATACTCCAGCAGTAATTTCTCCAGAGAAGTCTAAGGTGTAATCAAATCTTACATGTACATGATCACAGTTTTTGATCAAATAAATCTTTTTGAGGGGAAACCTACTCTATACTTTCTTCTAGTGTTACAATAACTAATCTGGATCTGGAGTGGGTACCTAAATCCTTCGGTGGAGGAGGGAGGTAGTAAACCTTTCAAGGCAATCTGCAAGAATTCACAGAAACATGATTCCTCGTCAGCAGTAAGGAGGTGGGTGGGTGAGAGAGGCTGCTAAAAAACAAAACAAAGCAAAACAAAACCAATCCTACTCTTTCCAGACTAATTATCCACTTCAAAGAATCACTTGCAAAAAGAAATAATCTACAATATTTCATCTTTTATATTTAAGACACTTGAAAGAAGCCCCAATATTTGGTACCTCTGGAGTTGTTGCTTAGACACGTATGAAACGTTAAGCACTGCTATTCCCGCACAATTCCTGTCTCAGAGATAATGGATAAATATTATTTTTTAAAATGGCATATCAGAAAGATGCTACAATACACCAAATGAAAAATCCAGGTCCGTAGTTTTCTTTTTTCCTATAGCTCCTGCTTGAAGAAAAAATTAATTGATGAGCTGTTCTCTTTACAAACTTTCCAGAAGTTCCTTGGTTTCCCCTTCTTTTGAAGAATTGGGTAAAATCCTAAGTTTAGCACTCGTAATAGAAGTAGACCATCAAGAGCAAGGTAAGCGATTACCCTCATCTAGTCTTCACTGGAGCACTGTGTTCTGTGTCAGATGTCACCCATCTGAGAGCAATGTGGACAATTTAGAACACAGTCAAGGAAGAAGGACCTTGCCCTGACCGGTTTGGGCACCAGCCTTCAGACCAAAGGGTTGCAGGTTTAATTCTCGGTGAAGGGCATGTACCTGAGTTGCAGGTTTGATCCCTGGCCCTGCTTAGGGTCGTGCAGGAGGAACCAATCGATATGTCTCTCTCACATCGATGTTTCTCTCTCTCTCTCTCTCAAAAAAAAAAAAAAAAAAAATCAGTGGAAAAGTATCCACTTGGGTGAGGATTAATAACAACAACAAAAAGACGGACCTTAACAGCCCAGGACTCTAGATTGAGACATGGGAAGAACAGGTGAAGGAATTAGAGACTAATCTGGAAAGGGGACTATCTGGCAGGGCAATGCCAGCTGTCCTCGAAGGTTAGAAGGTAGTCAAGTGGGAAAATCATTCGATGTTTTCTGTTTGGTCCAAGGAAGACGCAAGGATGAAGTTATGAGACATCAGATGACAGAGTTAATACAAAGAAAAACAGTGCTGTAATTTGAAAAGATCTGAAAATAAAGTAGTCAGCTTTTGTACTAGGGAATTCGCTTTTCTTGATGGGGCTGGCATGGAGGCTGGCTGGCCACTTTCGAGGGACTGTGCTAACACATATAACACACGAACTAAAATTTTCATTTCCCTCTGACCCTGAAGTTTTATGAAAATGCCTACCTTGGAGAGAAATAATTTGAAGCAACAAAATTAGGTACAACCAAATAACTCAAATATGAATGGGTTGAAGGATCTAGGACTGTAGGATTTACCTTGTATGTCTTTGTGTAGGTTTTCCCAGCACAAAGCTAAGGAAAGAGTTACTTTATTCCATTAGAAGAGATTGTATGTTCAACTAGTCTAGCTCACTTAGACAAAACACAAAACAAAAAACCAAAGTCCTTTAAAGGATGCTCCACTAAGATTGTTTATCTATACTCATCTACTTAAATAGGCTCTTTGGAAATTTCTGTGTGGGTTGTACTGGGTGGAGAGATAAATACAGCCATCATGTTGCCCAGCTGGAATGTGGAGAACTCCACTTCACCCAGGGAACTTCTGGCTACTCTCTCCTTATGGCCTCCATCAGCAGTAGAGGCATCCTCTGGGGCAGTTGCGAGGCAGTGGGTCAAACTCCAGGCTAACTAGTGACCTGTGGGAGGGTGTGGAGAGAGACAGCAGAAAGGAAGGTGCTTCTCCAGACAAGCCCCCTATGTTGGCTGCTGAGATTTGTGAAGTATGCCATCAAGAGAAGTAGCAGAGCTTATCTTAATTGACTAAATTTTACTCTACAGTGGACCTCAACATGATGCTATGGAAACCACTTCACATTATCCAGTTTAGGTAGAAGATTTGTAAAAGAGAGAGATAATATGGTGCTAAATATACAGGCTTTGGAGTCAAAGAGCCAGGCTTCAAGTGCTGACTTTCTAATTTCTAACAGTATGAACTTGAACAGGTAAGTTTCTTAACCTCTCTAGGCCTCAGTTCTCTCAACTATAAAATGGGGCTAGGAATAGTTGCTGGTGAATACTAGATAAAAGCTAGCTTCTATTATTTTCTCAGAAACAGAAAACTGAGTCCCACTTGAGCTTGTGTCTCCTTGAGTCCTGTCCAAGACACAAAAGGAACAAAAGTGGCATTGAGGTAAGAATCTAGGTCACATCAAACCTGTTGCTCTGCTGATTGGAAAAGAACATGAACCAGACTGGGTCATGCTGAAAGTGAAAGTGAATCTATACAACTCTTAAAGGGATAATACGATATATCCTGGTATGGAAAGATATCCAAAATATATTAAATGAAAAAGCATGTTATGAGACAATATGATCACCTTAGGGGAAAAGGGTTGTTAATATAAATGATGACAATATGTCAGTATATATAAAAGAGCTGGAGTCTGGCTGGTGTGGCTCAGTGGTTGAGCATCGACCCATGCACCAAGAGGTCGCTGGTTCGATTCCCAGTCAGGACACATGCCCAGGTTGTGGGCCCGATCCCCAGTGAGGGGCATGTAGGAGGCGGCCAATCGATGTTCTCTCTCATCGATGTTTCTATCTCTCTCTCTCTCTCCTTTCTTCTCTCTAAAAAACCAATAAAGAAAAAAAATTTTTTTTTAATAAATAAATAAAATAAAAGAGCTGGAGAAATTTCCACCCAACAATGGCTAATGATTTGGGGGCAAGTGGGATTGCATGGGATAGTCACTCTATATCTGTTATTTCTTTTTCTTTCTTTAAAAATTGATTTTAGAGAGAAAGAGGAGGAGGGGGGGGGGAGAGAGAGAGAGAGAGAGAGAGAGAGAGACATTGATCTGTCATTCTACTTAGTTATACATTCATTGGTTGATTCTTGTATGTGTCCTGACCAGGGATGGAACCCACAACCTTGGCATATTGGGACGATGCTCTAACCAACTGAAGTACCCAGCCAGGGATACATCTGTGATTTCTTAATATGTGAATTTTATAATAAATATTATCAATTTTTAAATTAAGAAAATCAATGTTTTAAAAAAAAAGCATATCCTGTTACTGATTTTAAATTTTACTGATCACCTTGAACTGGAGTAGGGTATTAATCATGATGATAGCTAAGCTGATGCAGGAAATGCTGCCCTATTCTTCTTTGGAAATGATGTTAACACATATCACATTTTAGAGTCTCCTTCATTATACCATAAATCCTCCCATGAACCTGTTGACGTGTGTGTTTGTGGTTAAGACTTTGAGCTGTGCAGCTTTACATCCTGGTTTTTTAATCCTGGCTCCACATCTTACTAATAGCATGACCTTGGGCACGTTTTTTGATCTCTGTGCTTTAGTTAATTTATCTTTCAAAGGGGCCTAATATTAGTACTTCAAAGGGGTGCTATGAGGATGAATTGAGATACCTTTTGTGATACACTTAGAACAGTGACTGGCATATAGTAAGCACTAAATAAAAAGTTTAGCCACCATTATTTTAATCCTCATTTAGAGAAAACTATGAATACAAATGATGCTTTTATTGTAAAACAAAAGCCAGAATCCCGACATCCATTCCCACTACCACCTCTCTACGAGCAGAATTTTATCACTGAATTCATAGGTTGCTGCTGTACCTTTCTATGCAGGCTCTTTGCTTTGGCACCTCCTGCTCCAACCTATCTTGCCTGGTGCTGCGGGATTCGGCTCTTCTGAGCTTTTCCTTTCTCTCTTATACCTTGGCTTAAACAGCTTCAGTGGTTTCTCATCATCAAAAGTTTAAAGTTCAAACATTTTCATTTGTCCCTTCACACACTGGCCTCATCTTACCTTTCTTATACATGATACAGTATTTCAAACATGAACCCTCTGCTTCAGCCACACTGGTCCACTCACTGCTCCCAATTCTGAGCACCCCCCACCCCCCAGTTATGAGTGTTTGTCTCGAGTGGCTGCCCACTTCCCTCTTAATCCCATCATCTCAAGACCCCAGTGAGTAGTACTATATTTAAGAAAGCTGCCTGACCCCTCAAATCACATTACCTCTATTTTGAATTCCTAGAGCATCCAACATCCTCATCCAAACTCTCATTTGAGACTCAATTATAGTCAGTGAGGCAGGAATCATGTGTAAATTCAACAAGCATTTACTGAGCAGGCTTTGGAGATGAAGAAGACAAAGTCCTTGCCCTCATTGAGCTCATGTTCTAGTAGAAGAAACAGAAAGTAAACAAATGACCTCTCGGCCGTGGCTGGCCACGTGCTCTGTCAGAGGCACATGCAAGGCCCAGTGGTGGCCCAAAGACAGAAACAACCACAAAGAAACAAATCAATGTTCAGGGCTTATCTTTCCCTCACTCACCCAAATTTGCCTTTCCTCTGGCTGTTCAAAAACATAAAACTGCATCTGAAATATTTTAAGATCCTGTCCTACTTAAGCTCTCAAAATAACAGGCTCCAACCGGTTTCCCCTCTCTAGCACCAGCCTCTCCCTGGTGTATATTTCTTCTACTTAGTTCACCTCTATCTGCCTATTTATTTGTTTAAAATGTGAACCAACTGGTCAGGTACAGTAATCTAATTCTGCATTTGGTTTGAGGCCAATGCATTGAGGGCATTCAATAAATAATGGTGTCTGGTGTGCCTTTCCTAGATCCTGGCTGCATATGTCTGATGTGAAGCTGGGATCCTAGGAGGCAAGCTCAAGAGATAGTGGGTGAAGAGGGGTGGAGCTCTGGAGACCACGGAGGCAAATCTTCTCTGACTGCCTGTCCCAGAGAGCACACACCTGTGTTGGGCTTGCTGCAGTGAAGCCGACGACATGCAAATGTTACTCTCCTGAGTTGGTTTGGGTGTGACCTTCTTCCTGACATGGTTTCCCCAGATTCAATCTGGGTAAAAGTACATAAAAGCTTCCTCCCTGTGGGCATACAGGCCTGTGTTTACTTGCCTTCATTAAGGAAATTTTCCTTCCTGTGAGTGGGTGGCTCTGGGAGAAATGAGGCAGGAGTCGTCTGGGATTATATGAGCTTTCCCAAAGGAGGAAGAGCAGAGAGAAGATAGGGAGTCCTTAACATAAAATGTCCCGGGCAATGTGTGTCTACCTGTCCATCGATCCATCCTTTCATCTTCTCTACCTACCATGTGATAGGCAGTGAGGCTACAAAGGTGAATATTACAGGATCTGGCTTGGGAGACACTCAATAAATATTTACTGCAGTAATGATTGAAGTTAGTGCACTAGCTTTACTTTGATTATCATTACCTACTGGGGGACATCCTGCACTTTCCATATGACAGATATTATCTAGCATATTTCAGCCCACAGTTTACACAGGCATCACAGCCTCATAAAAACAATATTCCAGCATAGTTTCTACATTCTTGGACTAAGAGCCCAAATTTTCTTATTTTCAACCCTTTTCCCTTCTGTCTTCTCCCAGTCTACATTTATGTATCCACCCACTACATTGATGTCTGACCCACGACTGGTCTCTCCTGCCTGAATAATAACTCAAACACGGATAGCTTTCAGGCAACACTGGCAGTTTCAACTTAGCCTCTAGCTCTTTCTTCTAAGCTGCGTTGTCAGACAGCAAGGGGCTGGAGAGAAGTCAAGGGAACTGGCTCCCAGTTCTAGCTAGATCACCTGGCTTTGGGGCAATTTGGCCTGCCCAATTGCATCTCCCGTTCTCCATCTGTAGAATGGCAAGGATGCCAACTGGCCCAGACATACAGCAAGGGTTGGTGAGCTCATAGCTGGAAAGGATGATGTACCCAAGAACAAAGCAATATTATGAGGTGAAATTCTGATTTCATGGTCCATCAATGTCAAACTTCATACTGTTTCTGGCTTTTCTGCTTCTGTGATTTTGGCACATTACTTCCAAGGAAGAGGACTGAATAATTAGCATGACTCGTCTTCTCAAGCACAGACTCCCATACATAGAATGGATTTGGCACAAACAAGAATACCCGGTTGTAGCTGGCTGCTAATCAAACACAGCCAGCAGGTGAGCATGAAGAACACCTGGTTTGGAGAAGCACTTCTGAGGCAGGAGAGCATTTTTTAAAGTGTCACTCAAAGCTGGATTCAATTAAACTACAAGTTTGAAGAGAAATCATGTTACAAAAGTAGAAACCGATCTTTATGCTTGAGGATGCAGAAAGTACAGATTACAGCTACTAAAAAATACACACACACACACACCATTGAATTGTTTTTTCCCCCTATAGAGTATGCAAGACAAAGTCTTTGAGCATGAACTGTGGAGGTCTCTCTAGAAGAAAACTCCCCTTTATATCTGCTTGTAATAATCTGATAGCTGACAAATAGGTTAGTAATGTACATAAAACAGCAGTTAACATCCAAACCAAATACTACTCTCATAAGCAGAATAGAAAATGGCAAATCAATGTCCAGTAAAGTATGGATAACCACAATTGAACTTATATTGTAATTTTCAAACATAAGAATAAACAAACATATATTGTATATATTTAAAAACAAAGAAACTTGCCAGAAATAGGATTCGCTTAGAGAAAATGCTGTCTAACCTAAAAATCAGCCTCAAGGTTGCTAGAAGATGCATTCAGCAAGCACTTTCAATCTACCTAATGGAGGAAGTAAAAGAAATGACTGCTACGTTATTGCCTTCACATTTGCCACTTCTGCCCAGAAGCCCTCCTGCAGGAATACTGGCTAATAGGAAACACAGACCAATGCCGTCCCCACTTACAGACTTTGTTGTCTTCTTGAGCTTTGAATCCCAAGCCTGGGGAGAATCAAAGCCAGGCAGCCACTCTTGCTTAGCACCATTTCTGAGCCAGGCCAGCAACAAGACTGGTGAGAGAGAGGAGGGCAGCCCAGAGGGAAGAGGAAGAGGCTCTTACTCACCATCCACTCAGGGCTGGCACTGACTATAAAAACAACAGAACTCCTCCATGCAGGAGCACCTCCCAGCCACCTTGCCTCACCACCAATTTGCAGTAATAGGATCTGCTGTAGGCATGAAAGGGAAGGGAGCTGGACTTGAGGAAAAGGCCAACAGGCAGAGAAAAAACAAGAGCCCCTAATCACGCTTCAGAGAAGCATTCATTTCAAGGGAGCCTTGTGATACCAGGGGCTCCTCAACAAAATGCACATCCCTCAAGAGCAGGGGCCATGGAGTTAGTCATACATAGATTTCTTAGGCACTCAGAAAACGGTGATGGGCTTCTGTTGGAGTTGTTTAGAATGGCTCCTTAAACCCCCATACACAGTTGGTGGGAATGTAAATCGGTGCAGTCACAATGGAAAACAGTATGGATGTTCCTCACAAAATGAAGAATAGAGCTACCATATGACCCAGCAATCCCTCTTCTTGGTATCTACTTGAAAAATTTGAGAACGCTTATTTGTAAAAACATATGTACCCCTATGTTCATTGAGCATTATTTACAATAGCCAAAACATGAAAACAACCTAAGTGTCCTTTGATGGATGACTGGATAAAGATGTGATGTATACACACAATGGAATACTACTTAGCCATACAAAAGATAAAATATTGCAATTTGCAACAACGTGGATTGATCTGGAGAGTATTATGCTAAGTGAAATAAGTCAGGCAGAAAAGGAAAAAAAAAACATGTGATTTCACTCATGTGGGATATAAAACAAAAAGTAACAAACTAACAAAACAAACTCATAGATAACAGACAACAGAATGGTGGTTACCTGAGGAGAAGGGGGTGGTTGGAGGACCAAGAGGGTAAAGGGGGTCATGTATATGGTGATGAAAGATTAGACTTTGGGTGGTCAGCATATAATAGAATATATAGATTTAGTGTTATAGTGTTGTATATCTGACATTTATATGCTATTAACCAATGTTACCCCAATAAATTTAATTTAAAAAAGTCTTCCTATAACTAGAATCAGTCGCCTGCTTAGGATTGCCAACCAAGAGTGTCAACAATTCTTTAGGACCCAAGTTATGGTAGTTTCTGAGACCCCTTCAAAGTTCTGGCTTTTGGCTACTTCAAGGGTATTGCCTTACAAATATGTGTGTAGGTTGACAATTCTCTCTCTCTCCCCCTATCCCTCTCCCCCACTCCAAGCCCACGTCAGTTTCTACATAGGCAAGGCTATAGGTCATGGGAGTTCTGGGTTGGTTTGTGTTATTTATAACTAATACCCCTCCCTTGCCATGAGGTTAGATCACTTTTAGGGTTGGCAAAAGCTTCCGAGTCTTCAGAGTAGTAAACATACCATCTTTCTTGATCTTACCCATGGAGGACTGATTCCCTAGGGTCAGACTGCAGGGTAAGCACAGATTAGAAGGGATCCTTTCATTTGTCATTTTGAATTTGCTTTTTTAAAAAAATTAGCTATGTGGCCTTATTTCTGAAGGTAATTTTAATGCTTTGCAGATGAAGACTCAGAAGAAAATGAGAAGGGAAGGTCTTCATGGATGATTCATGCTATTTAAAGTGTTGAACCCACTTGGCCTGGTCCCATTGCATGCTAGACAATTAACCTTTAACTAGGTCCTTTGAAAGAAGGTTTTGGCAAAAAATATTTTTGATTTGTTTAATTTAGCATTTATATCCAGAGTATAAAGGCAACCCATGCATTGAAAACAACGAACAACCAATCAACCAACCATCTAACATCCCTTTTTAGTGGTAAATATACGTATGCAATATCAGATGATTATTTCTGAAGTTTCTGTGTATTCAGTGCTATTTAAAAACTTAGAATGACAAAAGTAGTGACTGCAGTCTCCTGTTGACTCACCTAACAGGCTGGGCAAAAGCTTTCTTTGACCTTCCCAAGAAGATAGCCTCTTAGAAGTCCAGCTCCCAGTCACTCCACCCAAATTCTAATCCCAGTGTGGGTTGGGTGGTGTTGCCTAGTTTCCCTGAGCTATCCAGATGCCATTCATTGCAGAGAATTAGTCATTAAATCCTGCCAGACCTGACCTGGAGACCTGGGAGGGGAAAGGCATTGTAGAAGAGGTGCTAATCCAGAACATGGCATACTCCCATTCAAGGCCCAACACATCCAGACTTAGCAAGACTCCAGTCCTTGGCTTCGACTCATGATCCTAGACCCAGTGATGAGGGTGTTTCCCCAATGCAAACAATTGAAAGAATTTTGTCTCCCTTCTCACTGAGGAAAGTCCCACAACTTCTAAAGCTTGGATTCATTCTTAGAACACACAGATTTGTCATTCAGGACAGCATTTTCTTTCCTAGTTAGTGTCTTCTTTAGCAAGTCTCACATTGCCCAGAGGAGCCAGTGACTGTGAGGTTGCCATCAGCTTCTAAAGCTTCTGTACACCTGAGCATAGCCTTCTTCTCAAAATAATATCCCATCTTTAGAGGCTAAGAGGAGAAAGGAAACATTGGATTGCACACAAGAAAAAGAGAAAAGGAGCCTGAGTTATTCAGAGTAGTCTCTCTTTGCTGAGGCCTTTCCTTCTCCTAAACATGATTCTTCTGTTGTCCTCAGTTTTTGTTACCAAGGTTCCATTCCTGATTATATCACCAGGGTGAGGCCAAGCCCTCAATCCTTATGTTTTCATTAAACCCACAAAAATCAAATGCAAAACAGACAGGCTTTGCCTATTGCATCTGCAAGTATTTTGGTTCAACCCCTCCAGGCCTATCTTTCCACGACAAAGTATGCCAGCTCAGCACTGTGATGTTTTCCCTTTTTTGAAAACTACTGGTTACTTAAATAAAAGTGTCTATTATAGAAGTATCTTTTCTCCCATCCAGGAATGAGTTCAAAGACAATCATTCTTGAGAAATTATAGGCAAATAGAATTGCTAGGCACATTAGGAAAAGTGACTTAAAATTAGTAGTGACTTCAGGGATGAAGAAAAAGCATGCGTTGAGTCCCTACCTATACTTTATATGACAGTAGCTACACAGGATGTCCATTAAATATTTACCAACTTGTTCTCCTTGGGTTCCTAATGGTTGGAGTATTTTTTAAATGGGTAGAAATGTGTTTATGTTTTTGCACTGTGAAGTCTGCCAAATTATCTTAAAATAGCTGGATGTTCCTTTAAATATTTATCACATGGAACTTAAAACAAAGTAATGAAGAATATTTTGAAATTTCAGAATTTCTAAAGAAGAAAACAAGCTTCTAACAAAATATATGGGGACATCAATTATATATTCTGCTCGTTTATGAAATATACTCAGGGCAAGAAGAGTTCCCAGAAATTCTTAGTTGTGAATAGTCTATAACCAACAGAATCGGTTGGGATACCAGAAAGATAACTTTCATGTACGGCATCAGGTCAATGCCTATAGATTCTACACAGGACATTGGTGGGATCACTGATGCTGAAACCCAGGTCTGATGTGATAGTTCAAACCAAATGTCAGAAGCCTCCCTGAGGTTCTGCTTTGCATTTTCCACAACCCTGAAGATTCAGAGGACCTCAGGTCTTTAGTTGCTCCTGTGGTGGAGGAGCCCTGGAGTTTCTTTGAGCACTCAAGTTTACTCTGCTCACAAAAACAAAACAACAACAACAACAAAAACCAGGAGTCTATGGAGGGGAAAGATTATTGAGGAATTCCTAGTAGTAACTCTGATGACAGTCTAAGGGTAGGTAGGTACCCTTAGAAAGATTATTCCATTTCTTCAGAGGTCTTTTATACCTGATCTAGCAGGATGTAAGTCTTTTGGAACAGTTCCTGGATTATAGGTCTGACTGTCCTTGCATCAAGCTGAGAAATGTTTTCATCAAGGAATTAGATGTCACACTTCCTTTGTGATTAGCTCATGTCAGGACCCATAAGGAAGAAGAGGAAAGCAGTAGGTTCCCTTGGAGAAGAGACTGTACTTTCTCTTATCAAAGGGAAGATTGTAATCTCAGAAATATGGGTGATTAGTGAGTGATCCTTGAGTTAGCAGAAGCTGGGGTGACTACACAATGACCATACTGATGTGAACATAGATAGTCAGAGGTAGGTTGACCAAGATGGCCTGGTGAAGACCCTCTTCCACCTTTAGCTAGGTCACTTCGAAGACATTTAATCTGTAGTCTTCCAGGCCTCCTGACAGGTAGTCTTGGAGACAGAAATTATTATGATCACCTATCAGCTCAGTAAGGACAGAGGTTTTTGTCTCCCCCATAATAACCCCCTCCCCTCACTGCATCCTCAACATTTAGAATAGTGCCTAACACATAGTAGGTGCTCAATCAGTGTTTGTGGAGTGAATATAAAGATGCTATTGCTGGAATGAATGGATAGTGAAGCTGTTGTCAGGAAAGGTGTGGAATTGTCACAAGAGTCTTAAAGGAAATGTGGTCTATCAGTTCTATTTTTGTTTTAGCACGTGCATGTGTTGACATAATTCAATACATCTCTATCAAAGTCACATAAACACTTTTCCTGATGATATAATACACAGTTTACTTTCTAAACGCTTGGAAAATAACAAAGTCAGCCTTTGAAGAACAAGTTAACACTCACACATACAAAATATGGTTGGAGATTGTCTTTAATCATTTTGGAGTTTGAGGATGGTCCCTCTTTTTGCAACATTGCAGATGAAGAGCTTAGAATTTGATAAATTATCAACCTAATGAGGCTTCTAACTCCTCTAGCCAGTCATTAGCTGTCAGGAAATGATCGTTGTTACTTAATTATAAGATGATACTAAACATTGAGAAATGTTGAAAGTGATCTGATTGGCCAATATTCCAAGGACTAATTCCACAGGCATGCCCTCTTACATACCAATTAAAGCTACATCACCCATAATAAAATGCTGCACACCCTTGGCTGTGTTCTATGTTGTCATTTTCAGATCAGAACAACAAAAACAATTGTAGTCTAAGGCACTTCCTGGGCCCCAATGAATGCTAAGCTTCTCTAGCTTATAGGATAAGGACTCCGCCTATGGGCCTATTAGTCCTCAGGAAATGCACTTATTTTCACCTTCACCACACCCAAAAAATAAGAGTCAGGTATTTTTTTCCTCCTTTTTTCAAAATTGAATTTATTGGGGTGACACTGGTTAATGAAACCATACAGATTTCAAGTGTACACTCTACAACACATCTGCATACTGCATGGTGTGCTCACCACCCAAATCAACTCACCATTTCTCTCCCCTTTGCCCTCTTCCACCTCCCCCATCTCCCTTTCCCTCTGGCAATCACCATACTGTTGTCTGTGTCAGGGTTTTTTGTGTGTTTTTTTTGCCTAATTCCTTCACCTTTTTCATCCTGCCTCCTGACCCCCCCTCCCTCTGACAACTGTCAGTTTGTTTTTTGTATCAATGAGTCTGTTTCTATTTTGTTAGTTTATTTTGCTCATTAGATTCCACATATAAGTGAAATCATATGGTATTTGTCTTTCTCTGACTGGCTCATTTTGCTTAGCATAATACTCTCCAGGTCCATCCATGCTGTCGTAAAGGATAAAGATAATAAAAGCAACCACCCATCTGTTTTACTAGCTGTCAGGGAGAAAAATACCAAAAAGCTTTCCAAAAGGAAAATACATATACATGGCATTTTATTTTGATTTTGAGGAACAATTCATTAGCAGGGTGAAAATGGGTATTTGGGGGAGAATGTTGAGTGACGCACAGGACTGGTATTCTCTCAGTGCAGGCACTATTGGTATACGGATTTTTAAAAACACCATTAAGAAGAGGTTTTCAGCCTGGCCGGCGTGGCTCAGTGGTTGAGCGTTGACCCATGCACCAAAAGGCCGCTGAGTTCGATTCCCAGTCAGGGCACATGCCCAGGTTGTGGGCCTGATCCCCAGTGGGGGGCATGCAGAAGGTGGCCAGTCGAATTTCTTTCTCATTGACATTTCTATCCTTTTCTCTCTCCCTTCCTCTCTTTCTAAAAACAATAATTTTTTTAAAAGAGGTTTTCAGAATAAAATTTTCATTTCTAGCTCAATGCATTATAACTTTATGTAATTTTGTATCAACACTGGTTTTATTAAATATCACCTGCTTTTCTTTTCTGGAGTCTCCTTTCTACGTGCCTTGAGATAAAGGATGTTGGTCAAGCAGCAGGAGCCTGGAACTCCCAGGTTGTCTGAGTTCCGACCCCAAACTGCCATGTAAGCATAGTTTTTGGTGTTTGGGTGAGAAGAAAAAGATAGAAATAAAATTTAAAATTTTGCTGAAATACAAGCATTTCCCACCTTAAGTATAAATTATGTTACAAGGTTTCAATTATAAATTACCTGGATTTTAGAGGAGGCTGTGTGACCTTATCGAAAAAGGGAGGATTAAATGAGCAAACCGCCTCTAAACAACACACTAAACGTCCCCATGAATGCTGGTTTTTATTATTTTTGCCTTTCGTCCTATTAGGGTATTGCTGCAGGAAACACATCCAAGAAACTAGTGTCAAAGAGTGACTAGGGCCCTGACCGGTATGGCTCAGTTGGTTGGGCATCTTCCCGTGTACCACAAGGTTGCCTGTTTGATTCCTGATCAAGGGCACATGCCGGGTTGTAGGCTTGACCCCAGTAGGGGGCATGCAGGAGGCAGCCAATAGATGTTTTACTCTCACATCAATGTTTCTCTCTCCCTCTCTCTTTAAAAAAAAAAAATCAATAAACTCTTCTTTAAAAAAATGATTAGGAGCAGCATGTATAAATGTCAAGGTGACTCCACGAAATTCTAATTCCACCAAGTAGACAGTAGATCAAATTCCCTAGAAACATTAATTGGTTTTAATTCACCATTCTCAAACCTAAGATTAGGAGTCTTTCTAGCACTACTGGTTATAGTTCTACCTTATTACTAAATCCCTGGCTAAAATAGTGACAGAACCACAAATAGGAATAAACTGTCTGCACCTGTCTTCATTTTATCAGCACTTGTTCTTTCTTCAACCCATTAGAGTCCAGCTTTCATCCCCATCATTCCTTTGCAATTGCTCTTATCAAAGTCACCGTGGTTCTCTAACTTGCTAAGGCCAATGGTGTGTGATCATCTCTTGGGCTCCCTCAACAGCAGCATTCACCACATCTGAATACTCTCTCCTTCAACAAGCTTTTTCTTTTGACTTCCACAACACCACACCCTCCTGGGTCTTGCCTCTCTTCCAACTCATTGACAGTTTTTTTCTTGGTTGCCTTTTCTGGATCTACCTCCTCTCAAGGTTGATGTGTGCCCAGCTCAATCTGCACATCTTTTCTCTTCTCTATCTATAATCTCTCTGCTGAGTGAATCAGGTCCTGTGACTTTAAATGTTATTTATATGTTGGTGACTCTCAACTTTCTCTAGCTCTGATCTTTCCTTTGGATTCCAAATTCTTATATACAACTACCCACCCAGATATCTGATTGGTATATCAAACATAATATGTTTGAAATAGAATTCTTGCTTCTGCTATTTCCTAGCACCCTCCACACCCACCCCTACCCTCCAAACTTTCTATTCTCCTGTTTTCCCCATCCTAACTAATGGCCCCATTATCATCCCAACCACACAGCTCAAAACTCAGCTATCACCTTTATTATTCTTTCCCTCAATTCTTTTATTCAATCCATCAGCAAGTCTTCATCTCAGTCATCTCCATGCTACCACCCCAGAGCAACCTACCTTCATCTCCTTGGATTAGTATAATAGTTTCCTAGCTGGTTTCGCTGCTTTTGCTCTTGGCCTTATACACTCTATTCCTCAAAAAGGAATCTTAGTCTTATTCAAAGAAATAAATTTGATAATATTGTTCCCTTGCTTAAAATCCTCCAATGGCCTCATGCTACACTTAGACTACAATCCAATTACTTACTATGGCCTGTGAGGCCCTATATGATGTGGCCCCAGCCTACCTTGTTGACTACGCTTCAGTCACACTGGCTTCCTTTCATTTGCATCAACATTCCAAAATTGTTCCCACCTCAGGGCCCTTGCTCTTGATTTTCCCCTCTTCCTAGAGTGCCCCATACCTCCATGTGGTAGACTTCTTATTATTTCAGTTTTCATTCAAAAGTCAACTGATCTTCTCTGACCTTTATACCTAAATAAAAAGAATAGTTTACTGTAAGTAAAGTGATGAAAGAAATTATTCCTTCTGTACCCCAGCATTCTATAATCCAAAAATCATGCCCTGATTCATTAAAACCCTGGCCTGAACAACTCAGAAGGTGTTTTACAACGCTCGCCTTGAGAGCAGGCCAGCTGAACTTCCCTCTGTGGCTTTTCAGTAAGGGAGGCAAGTGCTGCCAAAATTAACACACGAGAGCTCCACTAACTAGACTTCTGCTCTGAAGGAAACAGTTGGTGGCAGAAATGATCTTTGACTTTACCTCTTTGTTATCACCTTTCCTATTCCATCTAATGAAACTTCAGGTGCTCTAGATAGGGTAAAAAACAGTACTGAGCTAGGTTTACTCCTGGCTTTGCTCTAATCTAAATTTATTCCTAAATTTACTATAGTTTTTGGAAAATCATTTAATTTCCCTGAACCTCCCTTGTGTTTCTGTAAAATAAGAAACTTTTAGTAGATGACCTCTAGCCCTGTGAATGGTGTAGAAATATTCTGTATTTAGTAAATATGAAATAATTAAACTAATTGGTGGACTGGTTATGATGGGTGCTGTCCTGTTATAGTCAAAAGACAACAGAAGGCAGGGTCAGAGGACTGGAACGAGTCCTATGTCACTGGTTGCAGCTTCTAACTTCCAGAGATTAATAACTTCCCATAGGATATTTCATGGTTTAAGTACGATATACGTAACTAAAGACTTCAAAATTCCTATCTTCAGCCCAGTTCCCAATCCTATATGAGATTCATATACCCAACTGCCTAGTCAACATCTTTACCTGATGTCAATACCTATATCCAGTTTAATATTGTTTAAATCCTCTCTCCAAAGCCTCTTCACCTTGTCATCTTCTCCTTCTCAGTAGACAGCTATTCTATCCATCTATCTGAGTCCTTTCTTTCTCTCATTTCACATTTAATCTTCCAGCAGATCCTGTTGTTTCAACTGCAGAACAGATCCAAAATCCAACAGCATCTCACCAGCTCCTCTGTTATTATCCAAGTCCAATTATCACCCTCTCTCTCCTGGATTACTGCCATAGCCTTCTGACTCAAACTACTGCTTTCACCCTTCCCTCCCACTTCCAGTCTTTTCACAACCAGAGCGATTCTTTTTTAATCCTCACCCGAGGATATGATTTTAATGATTTGAGGGAGAGAAACATCACTGTGAGAGAGAAACATCCAGTATGTGCTCCAACCGGGAATCGAACTCACAACCTTTTGGTGTACGAGATGACGCTCCAACCAACTGAGCCACCTGGCCAGGGCACCAGAGTGATTCTTTTAAAACGCCAGTCAGATCACGTCAATCCTCTGCTCCAAACTCAGCAATGTGTCCTCATTTCACTCAGAGTAAAAGCTAACATCCTGACAATGGTCTGCAAGTCCTCCTATGATTTACTCCTCCCCTCCCACCTGCCATTTCTTTGCCTGCTCTGCTACTGTTCTCCCCTCTCACTCTACTCCAGCCGCAGTGGCCTCCTTGTTATTTCTCAAACACACCAAACGTACTCCTGCTTAGGGCCTTTGCACAAAAAATGTTCCTTGTTCAGGGTCCGCATAGCTACCACCCTCACCTACTTCAAATGTTGCTTTTGCACTGAGGCTTGCCCTGATCTCCTTATTTAAAATTACAACCGGTCCCCCTCCTTCCTAACCCAGCACTTCAGATCCCTTGTTCCATTTCTCCCCATGCACGAATCTTCTAATATTCTTTATACTATAGTTATGTGTTATGTTTAATGTTTATAGGTTGTACCCCCACCCTGAATATAATCTCAATAAAGGCAGAGATTCTGGTATGTTTTATGTTAGGCACAAATAGACACTCAATAAATATTTGTTGAATGAAAAATGAGTATCATTATGGGCCAGAAACATCCCAGTGTCTGTGAACCCACTGTATCCACTTCCTAGAAATGCTGGTCTAAGATTCACTGAGCATTGTCCAAATTCCCTTTTGGTTGATCCCATCTTACAATCAAGAATCTCACGAGATCTAACCTGTTCACGAACCAAAGTGGCACGTAATGACAATTATTGCTTTCTTTGATTTTAATACTGTTTCTCCATTGAACCATGAATTTCCAAAATAGGGGAAAACCCACTGATCCACAATCAATTAAATTGCTAATAATGAAAGAAGTTGATGAATAATATTCTAATGTAGGATCTAGGCTCCCTTCCTGGACTGCTTTCCTAACACCAATTTAAACTCTATAATTTTTTACATTTAATCTTCTATAAATTTCAAATGTCATTTCTACATTTCTTTGGGAAAATCATATCTATATTTTCAATGCCTCTTCACACAGACTTATTAGCCTGCCCAACTATCATAAAGCAGGATTTCTAATCCCAAATGGTGTGTCTGGTAACCCAATATAGAGAAAGGAAGTAGAACCATTTGAAAAGAGATTCCCATCAAAGGGAAGGCTGTCAGTGTCAAATTATAGTCATTTACTTGGTTCTAATATTGACAGCTTCTATAGGTTGGAGTCAACACCCCGTCTTCTGAATTACCTTTGTTCATGAAAAGCAGTAGTAAGACTTTTGCAAAACAGAGGAATGTATATGCTCTTACCCCTCTGATAATCACAGGCTTTGTGGATAATCTTAGAAAGACTGTTGATGGCAGCTCACATTCAGAGAGCTTAAAACAGGCATTTTCCCTAAACCCTTGTTGCCTCCATCACCACAAACAGAATACAAGCAATAGAAGAAAATATTAAAACAAAAAATAAAAACCGGTAGAGAATACACTAGATAGAATCTCTACACAGTGGGCATGTCACTGGCCTAATTTACATAACCGCACGGCCCGAAACAGGCTTCCTAAAGCCTTGGCTCTGTCAGCCAGATCCCCAAAGACGTGGCTGTTGGGTTGTATCTTATTTTGAGAAATAAAACTATAGCTTTGCACAAAGGGGTCTTTTCACTTCCAATAATAATGTAATATGTAATACTGTCACACTTAGGTTAAGGACGAACATTAGGTCATAAAGGTAAACAAATAGAAATGCTGTTATTCCTTGTAACTCAGAAAAAATATTAAAATCCATTAGACATTACCTCAAAAATTTTTGCCAATTTGGCAAGCCTCTTTTGGCTTGAATTCAAACAATCTTTCCAATGTTCGATATTATCATTAAATCCAAAAGAGATTTGAGGCAAGTCTGAAATATGCAAAATGCCTACTGTACCATATTAGTTCAGATGTGCTTTTAACAAGCTAATCCATTTCAAACATTTCATTCTAATTTCTATTTGGCTTCTGCAAGCAGGGCCCAACTTTAAAAACACCACAATAATCACTCTTTAAAAAAACAACAAGTGACAGAGGAGGGGTGAATGGCACCCACTTTTGACTCTTAGTGGTAATTCCCCCTGGCTGGGACTCTCATGCCTCCCCCCCCCCCTCGGAAACCTGAATAACAAAACGGGCCTCAGAAATTGCTTAGGCTGGAGCAAATGCTGCTCAAGCTTCATCTCCCGGGAAACTCAGAAACTTCCCAAGAATGAAATTCCAGCAGCAAAGCAGGCAGCTGCATGAACCCCGGAGCTCTAATATACTGTCTTCTGCAGACAACAGTGCTTCAGTGTCAAAGCCGCAAGACCAAGGGCAGGCACGGCATCCAGAAGAAAACCTCTATTGCAAGCACAAAACAGTGATCACAGAGAGGTGGCCCCGACCAGAGAAGGACAGAAGCATGGCGGCGGAAGTGTCTGGAGGCAGACGGTGCCTGGAACTGTTTTGCACTCTGGCATTTTAATGAGAAGTAAAGAGGACATGTGAAGGTTTTATGATAATTTTATTTATGTGTTAAAAATACCAGGTAACTCTTTTAGGATGTCCATGACTCACCAACATCAACAGATATTTTTTTAAATATTTGGTTAGAAAAATTGAAATAACCTAAATTTAAAATCCATGTACACAAATGACAAATACTAACATGCTGGGATTTAAACCAAAACTAAAACTAAACAAGAGTTTCAGAATTGGACTAAACTCTCCACAGAGTACTTTACAAAGAAAATACCGAGTTCTCAGTGACGGCACATCGGAGTGTGCAGGAAAGTTATTTGCTCTTTTTCCCCCTAAGGTCTCTTATTTCACATTCCAAGGGTGTTCTTTCAGTTCCACACTCTCCGCTCACACTACTGAAAAACACTTGGGTGTTTCCTGCAACTCTGAAGCTGAACAGGAAAGAGGCAGAAAAAGATTTTGAAGCATAATAATTAATCTCAAAAGAAAGTAGTTTTGCATCGTTTGTCAGATATCTGGGAAAAAAGGACTTCACTTAAAAAATATTTAGCTGAGCCCAGCCGGTGTGGCTCAGTGGTTGAGCATTGACCCATGCACCAAGAGGTCACCAGTTCAGTTCCTGGTCAGGGCACATGCCCAGGTTGTGAGCCAAATCCTCAGTGGGGGGCATGCAGGAGGCAACCAATCAATGTTCTCTCTCATCGATGTTTCTATCTCTTTCTCCCTCTCCCTTCCTCTCTCTCTCTAAAATCAATAAAGAAAAAACATTTTTTTTAAAAAAATTCAGCTGAATAATAATTTTGAAAATATCATCTTTCCTAAAAGAAATATTTGTATAAATTGGATAAGAAAAATACAGAATGCTCTTGCTTACTCATTGAGAAGGTCCAGGTTATGGTTTGAGTCACAGAGTAAATGAAGGCTTCTGAGCAGGAGCCCAGTGGCTCCCTGGGGCCCTTGGGCAATTAGCTTTCTAGCTGGGAGTCAAGTTTTATAAACTGCTAATTGACCAGGAAGACTTGGCTCTGCAAGGTAGTTTACAATTTGACTCATGCTTATGGTGTTTGTCCTTAACAGTCATTTGTGGTCCAAGTACCATCAGACATCCTGAGAGGTTGTATTCTGCATGATAAGCTTAGACATTCAAACTTCGGTGGACTTCTTGCCTTGCTGTCCACAGACTTGGGACAACAGGAGATACATATTTAGGAAGGAAGGAAGGAAGGAAGGAAGGAAGGAAGGAAGGAAGGAAGGAAGGAAGGAAGGAAGGAAGGAAGGAAGGAAGGAAGGAAGGGAAAAGAAAGGAAGGGAAGAGAAGGATGGAGGGAGGGGGGAGAAAAGAAGGAAGGAAAAAAGGGGAAAAGAAAGGAAAAGAAAAACATCACAATTCATTTAAGTGTGGCAAAATAGCCCACACTTAAAAGAAGAGTCATAAAAGAAGTCAAAAGCCCATCTTATATGTCTTATAAGATCTTTCCCCTAAAATAAACAAATACATCACTAAAAGAGTAAACAGAGGTGAGCTATAAATCAAAATCTTCTGCCTAATGCATTCCTCGACTTTCTTCCTGAGAGCAATGCCACTGAGAAATGAAGGTTCAAGAACCCAGACAACTCAGGTTAGAGAAAAGCTGACTCCAGTTATTTTCATTACCAAGATAAGATCACCTGGCCCTCTTCAGTAGCTTTAATAGCTAATGTCCCTCCGTCTGATGCTCAAAACCATAAACTGAGAACAAAGAACCCCTTTGCTTTTAGCCATCACCTCCCACAATTTTAACGAAGATGGCATAGGAAATGCTAAAAATATTCAGGACCAACAATAAGATTTACCAGCACACCCATTATTCTTTGCTGGCAGACTTAGTTCCCCATGGCCTCCTTGCCTCAATCAAGAGGAAAATATGCCTTCCACATCCCATTATTCTCCCATTATTTATTCCTCCTCAAATCAAACTCCCCAGAATATAGTCTATATTTGCTTAAAGAGGGTTCTGGAGAGCAAGAGATCCTTTCTGCCTGTGGGAAATGGAATTAGCTGAAAACCTAATGGAAACTTTGGTAGGAATACTATGATGAATAGTTAAATATTTACAGCATAAGAACCAGTCCATTTGAAAACTAATGTACAAGTGCCTGGCTTCGTTCCCTGTCTCGGGAACCAAGAATGTTCCCTTACTGAGAGCTGCCCATCTTACTGACATTCAGGTAAGAACTGACTCCAGGAAAAGGGTAGGAGCGAGTGCAGTAACTACCGTTCTGCAGACTGGCATTCTGTTAGATGAGTTCATTCTGACGTAGCCATCCTCTAACCGACAAGTGCACAAAGAAGAAATGTCTAGGAGGGAAAAAAGCATAAAATTTGACATCAAATGTAGGCATGCCCCTGTGAAAACTCATCAGTCTACTCATTCCACTGACCTAACTAAATAGGATATTAAAAAAACATAAGGACATCCAAATTATATCAAACAAATAAAACACTGGATTATATTGTTTAGGCAACTGAAACCTGCATCCCACCTAGAAGGAAAAAGAAAGAATGGAGGATAGAAAATAAAGCTTCACTCAGAGGGAGGAGGGGGTGGGGGGATGGGAAGAGATAAACCAAAGAGCTTATATGCATATACGCACAACCACTGGACAGACATTAGTTTGGGGAAAGCAGGAGGGGGGTGGGAGCAAGGAGGGGGGGGTCTATGTGGGGGGAAAAGGGTGGACATCTGTAATAGTTTCAACAGTGAAATAAAGAGAGAAGAAAATAAAGCTTCACTCAGACCATTGTATAAATAAATAACCCCCAAGGCACAATGTCCCAAGTTTGCTTTAATGCAAAGGTGGTGGCTTGGGGATTAAGTATGTGTACAAGATCATTCTTATTAGAAATGTTTCTTTGTACCATTTGTGTTTTGTTGTGTTTGGTGTGAACCCGTTCAACTTGTCTGAAGTGAGCCTTTGGGAGCGTCCTCCAGTAACTTTGCCTCTAACAGTCAGATCACCCGCGTGGTGCTGTGGCTCAGAACTTCCAATGACAGTGGTGGCCACGTGCTGGGCTCTCAGCAGGGCTGGGACTCTGCCCTTGATTGACAGGACGCTTAAAAAAGAATATTTGGCAATCAGAGGCTCTTGGAGATAGAAACAGAAAAACAAAGGAGAAAACCACAGAAATTCCAGTGAAGTCAGCTTCCCTTTCTGCCCTCTCCATCCGAGGTGCTGCTTTGTGTTTCTGCATTCCCTCGTGAGGGCTGAATGCTGGAGGGTTTTCATTTGAGTCACCAGAGTCCCTTCAGATCGCATAATGGTGCAGATAAGGTGGCTGTCTCTGGCAGGACCTGAGCCATGAGGCTAGAGGTCTGACCCGGGGAAAAGTGCCCCTTCATCCTTTCATCTGCTTCGGGGATGGAAGTGACTGCTGAGTGATTTAAAAGATTCATTAGAGAGTGGAGATGCCTCCACGCTAGGATGAAAGACCGAGAGTTATGCAGAAAGACAGTTGTGGGGCCCCTCCGCCTGGTGACCCTGCACCCCCATCTTCTCTCTGCCTCTACAGCTGGACATCTCCAGTGACCCCTCTGGCCTCGGCCTCTTCCTCCTTCTCCACTTCCAGGCCTTGGAGTTCATGGTTGTCCAAACTGCTCCCCCTCAACTGCCAAATCTGGCTGCCTCTTCTCAGGGTCTACCCCAGCCCTCTTCAACGCTGGCATTGTTAACCACTCCCTCCCCTCACCAACCTGTTATTATTCCTCCATAGGTTACTTTTGCTGTATTTTTTCTTCCTCTAAGCATCAAGCTGCAAGGCCCTCCTCCCGCTGCTGCCTCTGCTCTTCCTCGGGGATCTCGGCATTCCCACCCTTAACCAGCACCTCTGCATAGATAACCCCCAAATAAGTAACACTGCTTCAGGTACTTCCCAGGCTTTTCCTGCATTTCCAGTCGGCTGTTGGACACCTTCACCAGCAGAGCCTAAGACCAGCTTAAGACCCAAATCATCATCTTTTTCCAAATAAGAAGTCCCCGATCCCCCTCCTGAATGGCCGAGTTCTACTGCTGACCCCACAGTTCCACAAGTCAGTGTGTCTCAAACATCCCAAGCAGTGATCAAATCCTACAGCTTCTTCAAGTCCACTGGGCCCAGCCATCTTGTCTCTTTTATTCCTAGTATCACCAACCTAATTCAGGTCTTCATTCCTTTCCCTTAAACTACTACATGTCTGTCTCTCACAGTGAATGTATCAGCTCGCCTTCTTACTGCCATTCAGCAATACGAATTCCCATGTTTGCAATGAACCTTCTACACACTTCAACACCCGCTCTCACACTCTGTGAAAATAAATGAACAAGAGACCATTGAATTATTTCGTATTTTGGAAGTTTTAAAAACAGGTGAATGCTTGTATGTTTACAAGTTTCACTAAGATGTGAGGACATATGTTCAATGGCTTCGTTAACGCTCTTTAAAGGCGGGCTGCTCTCCCAGGCCTGGGATGGTCCCTATAGAACACGCATCTCCCAGCCCCCAGCACCACGACCTAGGGCTTCACCATGTGATTGCAGGGCTCAGCCTGGCAACTCCTCGGAGTAAATCACCCTTCTCTCACACATGAAGGTCAGAGGTCCTCAGTATTTCTATTGGAGGAAAAAAAGATTCTATTCTTCAAAAGTGACAATTTCATGAAAGACAAAGAAATACAGTTCACGTGTTCCGAATTAAAAGAGGCTAAAAAGACATAAGTAATTTCAATACCTAGCCCAAGACTGGATTCTGTACTTGAAGTAAATGATATGCTATAAAGGACATTATTGTGTCAGTTAATAAAACTGAAGTACAGACAGTAAAGTATTGTATCTATGTTCAAATTACTAGAGCTAATAATTGTACTATAGTTAGGAAACAGAATATCCCTATTCTTAGGAAATACACACCGAAGCGTTTAGAAGTAAAAGAACCATGTTGTCACTTACCCTCATGCAGTTCAAAAAATATTCTAGCCAGATAGCACAGATGATAAAGAAAGTGAGGCCAAAGGCATCTGGGTAAAGGACACACGAGTGTTCTGTGCACTATTCTTATTCTTACAACGTTCCTCTAATTTTGAAATTATTTTCAAATAAAAAGTTAAAAGATTTCAAAGAATCAGGTCCTCATATCTGTATTATTGCAGGGTAGCGCTGCACAAGGCAGAGAATCAAAGAATATTTGAGGAAGGACTATTATTGCATAAACCTTTTTTAACCTAGTAACTGTGTGTGTAACATTTATGTTCATGACATTTTAACTTTCTAAGCTTTCCAACATCTTGTTGCTAAATTTAGCTCAAGTTATATTAATGTGAAGATAAATTTGAAGATAGCATAATAAAATATATATGTATACAAATATATATACTATATTCAAAATACAATATAGGTGTTTAAACCCATGTGTTTATTAGTTTTCAAATTGTCATTCTAACAGCTTATGTTTTAGTACTAAAAATTTAGATGTCTTAAATTTAAATTATTTAAATTAGGATTCTATGGTTTAAAATAATAGAATGTGGGCCAATTCCCATAACTTAGAAATCACCATGAGGCTGAGACTACATCTTAGAGAACTAAATTATTTGATAATTAACAAAGAAAAGGTCCTTAAAAGGTTAAATTACATTTCTGTAATGCAGTAAAGTAGTGAAACATATTAGTACAGGTCTATAAGGTTGAAGTCTAAAAAATACTTGACTGCGGTCAAAGGTAAATTTCCTTAGAGAACAAAAATTTCCTTTAATCCTTTTATCAAAACTATCATTATGTCCTGACCAGTGTGGCTCAGTTGGTTGGAGTGTCATCCCATGCACTGAAGGGCCATGGGTTTCATTCCCAGTAAGGGCACATACTTAGGTTTAGGGTTCGATCACTGGTCAGGGTGGATTCGAGAGGCAACTGATCAGTGTTTCTCTCTCTCTCTCTCTCCCTTCTCTCTCTAAAAAGCAATGAAAACATATCTCTGGGTGAGGATTGAAAAACATACATTTTTTAAAAAAAGGATCATTAGCCCAGCCGATGTGGCTCAGTGGTTGAGCATCAACCCATGTACCAAGAGGTCACCGGTTCGATTCTCAGTCAGGGCACATGCCCAGGTTGTGGACCAGATCCCCAGTGGAAGGCATGCAGGAGGCAGCCAATTGATGTTTCTGTCTCTCTCCTCCTGTCCCTTCCTCTCTCTCTAAAATCAATAAAGAAAAATTAAAAATAAATAAATAAATAAATAAATAAATAAATAAGGATCATTATTATGACAAAGACTCTATAACGTCACCAGTGTGGACAGGAAAACATTCCGTTAAAATATTTATACCCATTTGAACATCAACATGAGCTAATATTTGACCTAAATAAATTCTCGAGGGGAGAAAAGTAAAACTGAGTTCCATCAGGTCAGCTCTGAGCACAGCTGATCCTTCTGCTATAAAACAAGGACATCAGCAGGGGCGGTGTCATTGGTCTCACAGTCTGCCATGCTCAGTTCTGAATGTTTCCTGTGCCCTCGACCCTCTTCCTCTTCCCACCAGTTCTGTGAGGTAGGTACTATCATTAACTCCATTGCACACATGAGGAGACTGAGGCACAGAAAGGTTAAGTGATTTGCTTGAGGTCTAGCCTAAGGCAAAGCTAGGACGTGAACAGCCAATCAGGCTCCAGCATTCGTGCTCTCAACCACTAGTTGAATTTACGTAGATAAAACACAAACCAGCCCGATTCAGCTTTCAACTCTGAAGCAACATGATTTTTAAATACACACACTTAACTTTGACTTCTGAGATTTCCCCACATTTCATATTGCTTATATTACCTATTTAACGCCACTCAGTTGTATGTTAATTTCTCCAGTAGGGAAACCCAACTGGCAAGCAAAGAAGCTGGACTATTGTTTTTAAAACATGATTTATGGTCCATAAAGTGCAGGAAGGTTGAACCTTTCAGGATTCCACGCCAGATTATTAGAACCATAGAATCTCAAGGTTAGATAAGCAGAGAGAGACATCATCTTACCTTGGCCCCACAGGGTGCCCGAATCTCTTTCAGAACATCGCTGCCACGCCGTTGTTTAACCCTGACTCAAGGCCTCTTCCATTTTCAAACAACTCTAATGGTTAGAAAATTCTTCCTAATGTCAAACCTGATCTCTACCTCCTTTTAGCATCCACCCATTGGTCCTCATTCTGCCCTCTGGAGTCTGCGTTAACACCATGATCTTTGGATTATTGAAAGGCAGACACAGCTGAGTCTTCTCTAAGACAAATGTGCCCAGATGTGATGACCTTGAACCTTCAGAGTTAGGTTAACACGAGGTTCCCTGAGGTGAAGGCCTCATCTTCCTCACTTCAGGCTCCACTCGTATTTTCATATGTATTTGAAACTGAGCGACCAGACTGTTCTTTAATCCTATCACCTGATCAAAATTCCAAATCCCAGTTAATTCTGGATTTTATGTCGCAATACCATTCAACTGGAACAATTATTGGAAGAAGTGCTTCCTCTCTGTCAGGAGCTGGCCAGGGGCACCTTTCCTAGGTTAAGTACCGTGCATGGCAGGGGTGCCTCCCTGCGCGCCCCTTTCCGTGCTCCCCTTCACATGACTCCATCAGTGGGCTCATGCTCTATCACCTCTAAAACTCGGAGCTGTTAAACAGCCATGAGCAGCAGGATGATAATTTACTTTCAACTTCAAACAGGATTTGTAAACACCGTGATGAATGAGGAGAGGCAGAAAGCTGCACTCCTCCAGCAGGGCCTCTTAAATGGAAACAGGCTGCATCTCGCCGTCAGTTGGCATCAATCATTCGTTCCCAATCAGGGCTAAACTCACCCAGTGTTCCCATCAGGCACTTTTCCCGTCTGGTTCCCTGAAAAGCACATGTCAGTCGAAATTACAGGTAACTAATCAGTCACGGTGTCGCAGAAAATAAGAGCACTGATTGCAAATTCATTAACTATGGTTGAAGGTGGTACTTGCAAGATGCGTTAAGTAAAGGGACAAAAAAAAAATTTAACACCAAAAATTTAGACATGTCTTCAAATGTGCTTGACCTTCTGTGGTCTCTTGTGTTCCTGCTTTTTTTC
Source organism: Tadarida brasiliensis (assembly GCA_030848825.1). Classification (NCBI taxonomy): domain Eukaryota; kingdom Metazoa; phylum Chordata; class Mammalia; order Chiroptera; family Molossidae; genus Tadarida; species Tadarida brasiliensis. Next base: position 53,874,522 of record CM061257.1, on the reverse strand, counting down.
TGCTTATTGTGTGTTTATTCTCCCATGCTCCCACTCTCAGCTGGCTTCCTCCTTTGACCCTGATGAGGTCAATTGGTCTCAGAGGACAACCAGGCATTTTTCTAGGGGTGACACAGAGCTTAACTCAATCTTTTCTGGAAAAGGGGGAGGGATGGGTAAAGTCAACTGCAGAAAACCATCTGGATCCACTCACGGTCCTGCTCTTTAATGCCCTTACTCAGGACACAACTCAGCCATGAGCTTCCCAAACCCTAGGTCAGCATCTGCAAACAGAATTTGGCTCACTGGCTGGTTTCGGTCAGCCTGCACTGGTGTTAGTCCACACAGTGCTTTCAGTTTGAACACTTAATCATTTAGGATCATTCACACAAAAATCCAGATTTCTGGCAACACTGGCTCTGCATTCCTTCATAATAATAACCCATTAGAGTTGAGAATCAGCTGTTCTCTTTAGATGGTGCACGAGTCCACCAGTTTTCCCCAGTCCTCACCACTCCCCATTGTGTTCTTGGAAAAAGGCTGTTTACATTTTGTCCCTTGCCCAATTCAGTCATTTGGGTTTCTTCCTTGCTCCTATAGCTATTTCAGTTTGCAAGCCTGGTAGATATTCTGTCAAAGACTATTAAATCTGTTTTCCTATCTGTAAAATACTGGGGTTGGTCTTCCAGCTCCATGATTATATGATTTAGTGGGTTGCTGAGCAAAAGTGGCATCATGCTACTCTTGATCCCATTTCCTCAGTGGTGGGGAGGACACAGCATGACCAGTGACCCAGGTGAATGAGTGACCAACTACTCCCCCAGCCCTCCCCTTAGATATGCCCTTACTTGAATCTAGGTATGGCCTTCCCTTTCTTGCCATCCACAAGAGGAGCCAAATGGAAGTTAAAGTGACGTTCAGGTTTGAATGGGTGACTGCCATTAAAATCCTATCTGACTTTTCTAACTTTCAGGCCAAGCTTCCCATCTGTAGTATGTTCCCAGGACCATATGAGGGCATTTTTATCGAAGCAAAGGAAGGAGATATTAATGAACTGGATAAGATATTTCTCATATAATGTTGCTACATGACACCTTGCTGTATCATAACTGCTAAAATACTAATAGTCTACGGTCAATGCTTTATGTGAGCTGTGTACACGCGTTCATAAATTTGACAGCATAAAATAATAGCTTGCCTTGGCAAGAAATGTGGTCAGTGGTTATGTAAGGCAGAGAGTTGAGGACTCATAGTTTCAACTTTCTAACAATTGGAGCCATGCAAACAAGGAATGAACTGACGTGTCAGTTACTGAGCTCCTTGACCCTGAAACTATGCAAGAGGCTGGATGAGTCTCTGTCCTAGATATTATGGAGGAGTTTCCTACATCGGACATGGTGGTGGGGTGGGGGCTAGGAAAGTGTGGGGGGAATGGTGGACTGTCTATCCTATAATACCCCCTCTGACTCCACACGCTGGGAATTCTTCCCTCTCCCTGTTACGGTTTTTATATAACTTAGAAGCCCACTGATTTACTGTTGACCGACACCACAAGATGCTGGAGGGACTGACAGTAGTACATGGATGAGGCTCTCACTTAGTTGATATTCAAGTGTTTGTTGTAAGAATCTAAATTTATAACTTTGTACTTTTCATAGTATATGTGACTGTGACTAAATCTTGCCTGAAATGGATGTTGCTTTTATACTAAATTATTTTTCAGTACAGAAAACTTAATAATAATAGCAACTGGTATAAAACCTGAAGGCCACTAAAGCCCTGGCAAAAAGCAAACACTTTTAAACCTGACTATCACCCCTCCAGAGGCTCGTTCGCATGTCACAAGTTGTGCCCTGAGATTCGTGAGCAATTATGCAGGAAAGTGAAACTCACGGCTAACACCCATTAGGTTTTCAGTTTGTCTCCACAGGGCTTTAAGTGTTCCTATACCATGAGCATTGCCTGCATTCATATTTTTCTTGTTTGGCTAAACAAACTAGCTCTATATCTAATAGTATTGTCTTAATTAGCCACAGATTTAACTAGAAGATCCTGCCTTAGGAGATATGAGATGTGTCAGTAGCTGCACATGCATTAAAAAAATGTTGCTGCTTGTTTCTGGTGTAATAGTCACAGACACTGCTATATCTGGAAGAAAAAAATGCCTCCAAAACAAAATGCAGAATTTCCCCAGAGAGGGTTTAGAGCAGAGGAATAAAAACAAGTGGGGTTTGGAACAAACAGGGGTGGGGTGGGGTAGGCAGAGGTGGGCAAGGTGTTTGGATCAAAAAGAAATGTGTCTGAGCAAGTTTCTCTTTGGGCAAAATGCAATTAAACTGTTCCAAGAATACTCCCAGAAGCAAAGTGTATCTTATTCAATGTGTGACCGATTCAGCCTGTCTTGTACAAGCACACCTCCATGACTGATCATGTAGACACTGGGTGAAGGTTATAACCCCTCCAGGTGTCCCCCAGGAACTCTGGGAGTTGGAATCAGGAGAGGATGAGCCTACAGGGAAGTCTGCCCAAGTCAGGCCCAGCTAGAGGCCAGGCACGCTCCATGTACCCGTTGTCAAGTTCCTGGTACGCTGTGCACACTAAGTAAATAATAAAGACTTCCCGTCACCTGGCTTAATGGGAACCCAAGGACACCATGACCTCAAGAAGTTCTTATCGATAGAGAGCAAATAAAAAAACACTGAGGATGTTGCCCTAAGGTGCAGCCAGGTTTACTAAGTAAAAACTGGGTGTCTCAGTTCTTTGAGGGGACCACACGCCCCTTTAGCATCCAGAACATATTTCCAGGAAAGATTCCATGTCACCTCACCATTTCCTCTCTTTCGCTGAATTGACTCACAAAAGAGGTATCTCCCTTTTGCCCCTTCACCTCTGCCACCACTGTAGGAAAAAAAAAATCAGCATTCCTGATAAGAAATAACCAAAACAAGATCGTTTGAATTCCACTGAAACCAATTCATCATGTAGTGTTAAAAAAAATCCTTCCCACCCTGGCTGGTTTGGCTCAGCAGTTGGAGCGTCGGCCCTCGGACCAAAGGGTCTCGGGTTTGATTCCGGTCAAGGGCACGTACCTGGGTTGTGGTTCGGTCCCTGCCCTGGTCGGGGTTGTGCAGGAGGCAGCCAATCGATGTGTCTCTTTCCCATCGATGTTTCTCTTTCTCTCTCCTCCTCCCTCCCCGTCTCCCTCCCTCCCTCTCCCTCCCATTCCACCTGAAGATAAATGGGAAAATGTCCTCAGGTGACAAAAAACAACAACAAAAAACAACCTTCCCACTCTCCAAGTTAAGTCATCAGGACAGGAACATGGACTTTGAGAGAAAGCGAGCGCAGAGTTAAAGGGAATTTCAGAGCTGAGGCAAGAAGTGGTTTTTAAAAGTGACTGGCGTTCTGGAGAGGCCAGGGTGGTGATGCACAACAGCGTCTGTGCACTCAATGACACTAAATTGTACACTTAAAAATGATGAAATGGTCAATTTTATGTTACGTATATATGTCAATCTGTTTGGGTTGCTATAACAACATACCATAGATAGGGTGGTTTGTAAACAGCAGAAATTTACTTCTCACAGTGCTTGAGGCTGGGAGTCCAAGATCAAGGCCCCGGCAGATGGGTGTCTGGTGAGAGCCCGCTTCCTGGCTCACAGTGGCTGTCTCCTGGCTGGGTCCTCACATGGGGAAGGGCGAGGGAGCTCTCTGGGGTCTTTTTATAAGGTGCTAATCCCATTCATGAGGGCTTCAACCTTATGACTTAATCACCCCACAAAGGTCCCAGCTCCAAATATGGGGATTAGATTTCAATATATGAATTTGGGGGGAAAAGGGCATATATTCAGTCTATGTCAGCATACTTTACCACATTTGTTTTTTAATGAGAGAGAAATTACCTTTAACTCCTCAAGCAATTCCCTCTCCTGTCCCCACCCACAGTGGAGGACAGACAGACAGGTGGCTAAGCCTCACATCCCCAGTCCCCAGAGTCCCAGCCCTGCCTTAGCTGGGTCGGGAGAGCTTGTTCCTCAGTGACAAGCTGCACAGAGTCCCTGACCCCTTTAACTCTGATCTCTCTGTCAACAAAGTGGGAGGTAATCTTGAGATTTGGCTTGGAGAGGAATAACACCAGGATCCTTCTGCTGAGATGCCAACAGCATTTTCAAACAAAATGCCAGATTATAGGGGAAAGATGGAAAAGCTAGGGATAATTCTGTGGGATGTGGGGTCATCTCACTGGAAAAAATGCACACACAAACAAGACTCACTACAAGAGTTGATCAAGATATGTGGCTATTTGAAAATATATATATAAAAGTTGATGGTATAAAACAAGGGGGTGCCGTTATTTCTGCGAAAGAGGAAGTTTCATTTCCAATTTTCACATTAATACATATAATGCTAACCACTCTACTCCTTTTTGGGTGCTTCAATGTCATCTTCAAAGCAGAAAAATCCTCAGAACCTACCGTCACCTTCTCAGAAAGCAAAAATGACCGAAAAGGAACACCTGTGGTCTTGCTAAACAAATACAACTTTTCCACAAAGTGCTGTGACCTAACTCATACCTTGCTGACACGTCACTCGATGAGAGCAAACGTGTAAACGTTTTCTGAAACGAAGGTGGTTTTCTTTGGCTAGACAGTCACCACACGGTGGTTGTTTTCTGTCCTTGTTTCACAGTAAAGAAAGCCTGGCACTGGCTTGTTGGCTTCGGTTTGGCAGCTGCTGGTCAAGCGCAGCGGTGAGATTACATCCTCACCACCTTTGTAAAGGAAAACAACGCGCCATCAATTTGCCTTGCAGAAAATGCTTCTCCATGCTTGCCTAGGGGATTCTTCAAAGCCCTTTACCCTTTGCCCTCCAAAAGAGAAATAAAAATAAAGCAAAGTGGGTGCCATGTGGCAAGAGCTGCCCGGAACAAGTTTGAGAATCTAAACTCAAGGCTAATACTGAAAAAGTAAATTAATGCTGTCCCTTCTGTTAACTTCCATCAGAATCTGGAAGGATGTGGGTATACGGTAATCCTACATTCCAGTTGGGTGTTAGAAAGTCATGGATGGGCGCAGAGACTTACTGCTAACAGTGCTCTTAACATCTATTCTGATTCTCAAGGAAAGGACGTTTACCACATTATTTGGCTTTTCATATATTAAAAGAAAATAAAGTAGGACTATGATCCTGAGGGCAATAATGTTCAGAAACAGGCTCTACAAATGTTCTGCGTGAACTGTGAGGTCTTGAGGGTCCAGAAAAGTCATGACTTGGCTTCCCAAGGCTGAATGTGTACTCTAGAAATGAAATGACCCCCCTTCTCCATTCAGCTATCAGGAAATTAGAAACATATGAATTTTCCTAAAAGTAAAATGGTTAGGGAAGAGGAGTGTTCTTATTAATTGTATATCCCAGTTCACGTAGTAGGATTTTCCAAATACAACTCACCAATTTTCAAAAATTAGAATATCAGGAAGTATACTTTAATCAAACTATACTGAACATCATTTATAGTTTACCAATGCATATATAATAATGATAATTATTATTATAATGGCCACAACTTGTTAAAAGCTTGTTCAATATCAGTGGCTCTCAAACTTCAGCAAGCATCAGAACTACCTGGAGGGCTTATTAAAACTCAAATTGCTGGTCTCCATCCTTAAATTTAAAAAAAAAAACTTGTGGTAAAATATACATAAGATTCACCATCTTTAACCATTGTAAATGTATAGTTCAGTAAAGTCATTTACATTGTTGTTAACCAATCTCTAGAACTATTTTCATCTTGCAAAACTAAAACTCCATACCATTAAACAACTCTGCATTTCCCCCTCTCCCAGCCCCTAGCAACCACCTACCTATTTTCTGTCTCTGTAAGTGAGACTACTAGGTACCTCATATAAGTGGAAGCATATAGTATTTGTCTTTTTGTGACTGGCTCATTTCACTTAGCACAATGTCCTCAAGGTTCAACCATTTTAGAACATGCATCAGAATTCCTTCCTTCTTAGGCTGAATAATATTCTATCATATATACAAGGTGGGCAAAAGTAGCTTTACAGTTGTTTGTATGGAAAATAATACAATAATTAATAAATAATAATACAAGAATAAACTCTGTGTTTCATGTACTCACAACTGTAAAGCTACTTTGCCCCACCTGCATACTATTTATATATACAAATAATCACATTTTCTTTATCCGTCATCTGTTGAAGGGCACTAGGTTGTTTCTGATACCTTGGCTATTGTGAATAATGCTGCTATGAACATGGGTGTACAAAGATCACATGGCAGTCTTGTGTTTAATTTCTTTGAGGAACCACCACTCAGTTTTCTATAGCAGCTGTGCCATTTTACACTCCCACCAGCAGTGCACAAGGGTTCCAACTCCTCCACATCTGCTCCAAGACCTATCTTCTGCCTTTGTTTTTTATAGTAGCCATCCCAAAGGTGCAACATGATATCACATTATGGTTCTGATTTGCATTTCCCTAATTATTAGTGATGTTGAGAATCTTTTCATGTGCGTATTGGACATCTGTGTATCATCTTTGGAGAAATGTCTATCCAAGTCACTTGCCCTTTTTAAAATCAGGTTGTTGTTGAGTCTATCTATTCTGGATATTAACCCCTTATCAGATACATATTTTGCAAATATTTTCTCCCATGTCCCTGAGGTTTTATTTGGGACCTGAGAATTTGCATTTCTAATAAGTTCCCAGGTTACTCTGATGGTTCCAGGCCCACACTTTGAGAAATTGCTCCACATGGCAATATTGTTAAGCATTTTACATATATTTTCTCACATAAACCTCACATTATCATTCTTGTTTTACAGAGGAAATGGAAGCTCAGCGAGTTAAAACTTGCACAAGGGCCCGGCCGGTGTGGCTCAGTGGTTAAGCGTCGACCCACGCACCAAGAGATCGCAGGTTTGATTCCCAGCCACAGCACATGCTCAGTTGTGGGCCAAATCCCCAGTGGGGGGCATGCAAGAGGCTGCCAATCAACGTTCTCTCTTATCGATGTTTCTATCTCTCTCTCCTTCTCCCTTCCTATCTCTCTAAAATAAAAATAAAATAAAATTAAAAAATCTTCCACAAGGTTATTCCACTGATAAGTGGTAAAGAGAGACTTTCACCCAGTTGTTCTGACCCCGTTCAACACCATCTCTGCCATGTTGAGTCAAATGAGGTCCACAGAGAACATACTCTAATGACCAAGTCAATGGACTTGAGAAATCAAGTGATGCTTTGTAAGCTCTGTCTCTCTTTCTTTAAATCAGGACTAAAATTCTGGACCCCTATCCTTGGATGTTATGTTCTGTCTTCATAAAGCAAAGGGATCTGCTTTAAGGCAATAGGGGAAATGGTGGTGGTGGGAGGCAGGGTTGGGACACTGCCAAGAACTGCTAGACCAGACCAACCCGATGAATGAATGAACTCAAGAGCAAAATGTTCAGCCTTGATAGATTAGGCAAGTGTTGTGCCTTTCTCCCAAGGCTGTCTGTGTTTAGACATTTCCCTGTTAGGACATTCAGTCAGGACCTCAGCTACTGTAGGGGCCTTCTTTGTGTGCGTGGGAAAAAGCACCCTCAGGACCTATGCAGCCAGTACCACAGTTCCTGGCCAGGTCCTCAAGGGTGGGTGGGTTCCAGCTCCTGTGTGCTCTTTAACTGGACCCTGTGCAGTGAACATCTAGAGACAGAGTATAATAAGGTGGAAAGTCATCACCACTGTTGCTATCCTTTAATAACCCTGATAAAAGTCAGTGTTACTAGTGGTTAAAAGGGTATATAGAGTCATAGATGATAGATAGATAGATAGATAGATAGATAGATAGATAGATAGATAGATAATGTGGCCTCCTGATTACTCATTTCCATAGATAACCAAAGGCTGGTGGTAACCTAATATCCATGATGGTTTTAAATACTGAGAATAAAAACAATTCATAGTTCAGTGAATTTATCAACTTCACTGTGTACCTCACATCGTTATGCCCAAATCAGTGACTTATTGTGATGTAAAGCTGGCTATATTAGGCTAGCCTATCTTGTTAGGCATAGGGAGAAAAATCCACCCCTCACAGAAACCAAGCCCAGCAGTATTCTTGCAGAGCCTGGTGCTTTGTGTTGGACTCCATAGCTGCAAAGCAAAAGCATGGTGGTTCACAGCCACTTGTAAATATAAAATGCAGAGGTCTCTGGATGAAGACGTGGGCTTTATTCATCTTCAGAGGTTGACATTCCCCAGAGCCACCACAACAAAACAGAATTAAAATGCAAAGGGAATTCAGAACCTTCCTTTGCTATCCCAAGCCTGGGAATCTTTTCAAATTTAAATGAATATTTGTCAAACTAATTAAGAGAAGATGCAATGCTCTCTTTCTGTGCTCATTAGAGAACTTACAGGTCATAAATTCCTCAGGGAGTGGGAGTGAATGGGTCTCTACACTCTTGCTTAAGATCCCTGGCTTTGTCTATTTCCAGCTGGGCCTGTTTATCTCCTAGACCCAGAAAGACCACAGACATGCTTTGAATCAAGTTTTAATTCCATAAAACAGAAATGGATAAGATTATTATGAGATGTTGCAACTGACGTCCTACAGTCAATAAAACTGGGGAAAATGACAAGTAATCATTTATACTTGAGTGGCACCTTTTATTCTCCACGATGTTTTATATTTATTAGCAGATTGCAAATCTCAAATGTTTCATACACATGCACACATAAAGATCACACATACATACACCTGACAGTTTCCCACCATTCCTGTAGAGTTTGAAACTGATGCCTAGTCAACTGATTGGGTAAAATTGTGTCAGAGTCTGGGTACAGTTTAACATACCCAGGCCACTACCGCCTGCCCTTACAACATGTATTGGTCTCCTGCCAGCTACCAGTACAATACTATGTATGTAATTTAGTGTATATGAATATAATTCATAATCTGGGTAATTCTGCAGGTAGAGATTTTTATCCTCATTTTACACAAAGGAAAACTGAGGTTTCAGAGCAGTTATCTTGCACCACACTGGTAAGCAGCAAAGTCAGTAGTAAGCACGATACTAAAAATATTTGCTTGTTTAAAATAGATGGTATTATTGCCGTTAACAAATTTTTGGTAAATCTGAAATAAAGGATAATTCTGTATCTAAAATTTTATTATTAGAAAGAAATTTAACAGTAGCTATTAGAATTTCCACAAAATGTCTAAAAAGATACATTTTTAAAAACAAGCCCTGGCCGGTTTGGCTCAGTGGTTGGAGTGTCGGCCTGTGAACCAGAGAGTCCCAGGTTCGGTTCCCACTAGGGGCACGTACCAAAAAAAAAACAACAACAAAAAACAAAAACAAGAATTTTCCCATCTATTTAAAAGCCTACATTCTTGCCCTGGCCGGTTTGGCTCAGCGGTTAGAGAGTGGGCCTGGGGACCAGAGTCTCGGGTTTGATTCCAGTCAAGGGCACATATCTCGGTTGCAGTTGGTTCCCCGGCCCTGATCTGGGTCTCAGGGTTATGTGGGAGGCAACCACTCGATGTGTCTCTCTCACGTCAATGTTTCTCTCTTTCTCTCTCTCTCCCACTCTATCTGAAGATAAATGGAAAGCTGTCCTCGGGTGAGGATTTAAAAAAATTAAAAATAATATTAAAAGCCTACATTCTTCCTTTATTTTATTCATTTTCCCCTTCTTCAGCAATCTCATTAGGTCGTTCCCTGCCCACAGTCCCCACTGGTGTCACATGGCTCAGCTGCACAGTTCTCTCGACCACTTGGACAGTTCTGTTTGACCATTTCTTTATTATTTCTTCCTTTTGCTAATTTTTATCTTAAATAGGATTATTATAATTTCTGCGTACTCAAGTTAGAGGGACGCGTGACACTTACTTTCTCCCTGGCAGCATATTTATGGTTTCAAGGGACACAGAACAGCTAAAGGGACACAGAATTTGAGGCTACAATGCCAGTCAAATTCAAATCTAATTTATGGTGTTCATCATTTTCCCAACTTTTCTTAAGTTTTCAACAATGAGAACTATTCTCTCCCCACTAACATGCAATCAAATGGTGTTTTAAAATCTCTCTCTGAGCTGAACGTCATTGACACATTATCGTTTCCTGGGTAAATCTCAGCTCTTGATCTCTCCACTCTTGTATTTAATTAAAGTTCACTCCGATGAAGCCATCAAGGCCATCATCTCCATGGCTGTGCCCACACCACTGCCGTCCGGTGAAACAGGGCCAACCTACCTTCCTGCGGCAGTCTTTCCACACGTACCCTCATACGGAGGCTCTTATCATCATGGGGACATTACTCTTACAGCCCACGTCTGAGTTGTAGAAGAGGGCTTTCAAACCCGAATCCGTCTAGTGTTTACTAGCAAGGCTTTGTTCAGCACTGAATCAAATGTGCGTCCACTTTCCACTTGAGGAACTCAATGCAAACGCCACATTAGATTGATTTTGACATGTGTTAAGAGGCAAAATGCACCTTAAACATCAACTAGTTTACATTTTTTGTTCTAGAGATGAGTAAATCCTTAGCTTTATATATTCAGGAAATTAATGGACTCTAACTGAATATATTCAGTTATTTATTTGAAATGCAGACTAGCCCTGGCTCAGTGGTTGGGTATCATCCTGTGCACGGAAAGGTTGCTGGTTTGATTCCCAGTCAGGGCACATGCCTGGCTTTCAGGCTCGCTCCCGGGTAGGGGGTGTGCAGGAAGCCGCCGAGTGATTGTTGTTCCACAGTCACATCGATGTTTCTTTTCCTCTCTCTCCCTCTCCCTTCCTCTCTCTCTAAAAGTCAATTTAAAAAATCTTTAGAAAGCCCTGGCCAGTTTGGCTGAGCGGTTGGAGCGTCAGCCTGCAGACCAGAGAGTCCCGGGTTCGGTTCCCACTAAGGGCACATACCAAAAAAAAAAAAAAAAAATCTTTAGAAAAACAAAAGAAATTCAATCTAGAATAAATAGAACATAATTCCCAGATCTCTTATTTTGAATGCAATATCATATTTGTCTTATAAAACTGTTTTAGTGTTTTTATATCCTTATTCTTTTCCCTCCCCGATACTGCTTTAGGCAGCTATGATTTCAAAAGTTTTCAGATATTATCAATTATTAATTAACATTGATCCTTGAAAAACAATGATTTCTAATATTTTCAAGGCATTCCTTAGATGGATGGTTCTCCTTTTAACAAGAAAATTTAGACTTTCAAGATACAATTTTTTTCAAACACCTTTGTTTACTGGAATAACACATGGGCACCTTAGACACCATGCTATGTACCTAAATGATGTAGTTAAGCTCAAAAGCAATCATGCGTCTTTACTTAGGAGAACAAGTGAGATATGTTTCCAGAAAATAAACTGAAAAATCCACAGCTATAAAATCATCTCCACCTATTTGTGCACAGCATTTTGATCTTATCCTGCTTCGGGGACAATAAATATGACAAGTCAGCAACTTGGCATAATTGCAGCCAGAATATACTTGACACAAACATTCTTTAGAGCACAGTCACCCAGCACCCTCCAGTATTCCAGAGGGTAGGAGTTGAAAGCTTCCCCTTGCAAGGCGACCAGCTCCTCACATTCTAGCATATGGCTCCTGTTGCCTGAAGACTAGAGTGCAGTTGAGGCTTGGGAATCCCAAGTGCTGATCCTAGTACATCATGTGGTCATACTGCACAGAAAGCCAGAGGATTTGGTTATAAATTAATAAACCTCTGTCCTGTTAGTTTCAAAGTATGTGTTTTAAAAAAGATAACTGTCTCAAAAAACATGAGGTGATCAAAATTAGGTGCGTTTGCACCACAAGAGATTGGGCAAGCTGCAGGGGCCTCATCCGCCAGTCTCCTGCTTAGTGCAAATACAGAATAATAACACACAATGCAATAATGAGAATGGTGACAATAAAATAACCAACACACACTGAGCACATGCGTTAGCTCATTTCATCCTCACCACCACCCTCTGAGGACAGCACTGTTGTTCTCATTTTGAAGATAAGGAAACCGAGGCACTGAAAGAGAAGTGATGTGTCCAAAGTTCCATAGTCACAGCGCGTCAGGGACAGCAGAACCATGATCTGAATCCAGGCAGTCTGGTTCCAGGCTCTCCTCGTAACTCCATGTCCTATTTGCACAGTGAGTTCCACAGAAGTACCTGAATATGCACTAACATTCATCATAATGAAAATTTGTTTTCTTACAGGCTGACCAGGAGAGATTCAACTGAAAAACCATTTCCTATCATGGATTATGTTTATTTATTGTGACTAAATTTACTTTTGTCTACTGTTTACCAATAATCCTCCACTAGTAAGTTCCAGACCTGGGCAGTCTTGCAAAGATAAAACAAAAGCTTTCCAAAGAGAACAAAATCAAGAAAATTGACATGTGGCTACAGTTGTCATTTATCATGTGATTATATAGGTTTCAATAAAGACACAATTAAATGCACAACAAATGAAGATTAATTTTATACCTTGTAAGATATAAATACATAAAACCTGGAGGGGAAGCCCTTTGTTTAACTTTTTCTTTTTGTGGGAACATAGTTACCTATAGGACTTTGTGATTTTCTTTTAGCTTATTCTTAAAATCATTTGAGCTTTGTGCAAAATGAGCAGTACTTATTATAGGAGTTGGAAAGTACTCAAGTAATAGTTTGTGAAATAAGATACTCCAGGAAAACAGAGAAGAAAGAACAAAAAGAAAGTTCTGTGGTTGCTTCTGGATGGCTTCGTACTGGGCAAGTATTTGTAAGGCCAACTTTCCCTTTCCTTGAAGGAGAGTGTTGACATGTGAAGGAATGTCCTCACCCAGCCTGTCTCCTACTCCTCCCTCTAATCACCACCAACAGCTGTGAGTCCACAGAGGGCTACACCAACCAGTTGAAAAGTGAACACTTGAGTCAATCTTCTTGTTGTCTTTTTTCCCACCCACAACCTCCCAAGTAAACGGCCTGATGATTTTTTTGGATAGAATCGTCTGATACTTTGAGAGCTATATAGAAAGAAGACAGCTCAGACGAAACCTATAAGAAGGTATACCAGCACTTTTTTTCCTATATGGAATTAGGAAAATAATTTCAATTCTCAGAAAGCAATAGGAAGGCTACTTTCTTGCTGAAAGAGACTGTCAGTATTGAATAATAACCACCTGTTGCTCTCAACAGCCATTATTTAGCTCAGGGTTCCTCAACCTTGACACCACTTGGGCCAAATAATTCTTTGTGGTGGGTACTATCTGTGCATGGAAGGATGTTTAGCAGGGCCCTTGACCTTTATCCACCAGATGCCAGTGGCACAACCCCCACCCCACCCCCTGTTGTGACAACCAACAGTGTCTCCAGACATTGTTAATGTCTCCTGGGAGCAAAGTCACCCCGGTTGAGAACTACTGATTTAAATTTTTAACTGTCACCAAATTTTCTTCTTTCTTCTTTATGGCAAAATATTATGAATGGCTAATTTTAAATATTTTGAAATCTTTTTTATTTCTTTCTCAAAGGCATAACAGATTTCAGAGTGGTATAAAAAACACACTTGGACTTTTCCTAATCTCTCACTGTTTGATTCTCATGTTGTGTCATGAGGATTTAATGACAGTCAAGGACAATAACACTTTATGCTCGAACTTGTATTTCTTATCCCAGGCACTTGAACAATATTAACTTCTGAATTCTCACCACTCCCCCTTTTACAGGTGAGACAGAGGCACACTAGTTGTTTGCTTTCCATTAAAAACAACATAAAAAACATTTTTAATTTGTGAAATCATAAAATGAGGACATTTACAAAATATTACACCTGCAGGCAATGAAACTGGCAGAACCATCAGGGACATTCCAGAGCAGTGACCAAAGTTACAGTCACCCAGTGTCTTATCAAGACCGTTTCTTGATAAGAAAGTTAAGCACATTTTCTTTGGGTGTGACTGGCCGCTGAAGCCTCACGCTGGTATTTAACCATAAATATCCCATGTTGAATTATTCAATGTAATCCCAAATGTTGCTTCAGTGGCCTGTTATATCCTAGGAAAACAGCTTGGTCATGTGAAAACCAAGAGTACCACAGATCTCTGCCTTCTTTCCAGTGGTTTCTTAGTCTAATGGTATGCTCTCTATCCCGAACATTATCAGCCCAATATCTCAGGGCACACCAGGGAGGAGCCGGGTGTATGCAACCTGCCCTCTGACTCACGGGGCATGTATCACTCTCCCGGGGCCAATCCATAAAGAAGTCAACATGATATGTGCTCACCATCTATTAGCAACAGGCCCGGGGGATAATAAAAGTGTGCAAAAGCAACTTGTATCCTTTATTCATGTCTGAAAATCAGCATTACTAACAAGAACAGCAGCAACAACAATGGCCCCCTCCACCTCCACTCGTGACCAGCGTGCTACCTGCCAGGTCCAATGCCAAGCACTTCAGTTTCCTTATCCCAACAGCTCTGTGAGGTAGGTCGTAGCCCCCGCATTTTACAGATGAGGGTCATGGAGATAGCATCCTTCCCTAAGTGCTAGAAGGTGATGAACTTGGAATTCAAACCCAGGACCATTCAACTCCAAAGCCTGAGCTGCTAGACCACTGTGACAAGCACAGAGAGACGGAAAGAATGCTGCTGGCTTGTCTACTATCAGAAACAGAACACACAAGAAACTGCTTTCTCCAAAAGATGGGAAACGGGTTTGGGATACTCTAGCTTTATATCATTCTACTCTTGACAGAAGGAATGAGGGTGACAAGCTAGCTGTCTGCAGCTGGGCATTACTTATCTTGAAAAGACCGATTATCTACTGCAGGAGGTTTTGCTGTTCTTGAAAGGGTAGTAACAGTTTCCTTTAATATCAATTGGTCATTCTCTGGAGGGCCGCAGCTCAAGATCAGGGTGTTTTTTCCTGTCTCAAAAGCGACCATTGAAGCCTTCCTTTTAATCTTTAACCACAATGCTTATATAAGAAACCCTTTCTGTTATTCAACAGTTAACATCTTCCCACACCATGTCAAAGTTCTTGGGTTTATCAGTCTTTGCTGGGAAGCTATAACCTTCCACTGCTGCTGACGTTAAAAACCCGGGAGCCATCGTAATCGCCACCGTCTCCCTCTCCCTCACACAGAGCTAGCCTTTCATCGAGTCTACCTAGTCTACCTTCTTGATATCAAATCTGCCACTTCCTCACCTGGACCAGCCCTCTCTCACTAGTTTCTTTTTCTCCAGACTTGCCATCCACCTTCTAAAATGCAGCCAGGATGGTCTTTCTCAAACATAGGTCTGATTTTGTCACTGCTCTGCCTTTTAAATTCTTCATTAACTCCCCACTACCTTCAGGGACTTGTTCAAACTCATGAGCGTCCTCACATACACTTTCCGGTCAAAAAATACCAAATACCAAATATATTCAGCCCACGTGACACTGTGCAAATTAGACAGAGGCACCTTCTTCTCCAGGTGGGTGCAGCTGCTCCAGGGAGCAGAGCCTGGGCTGATGTCAGCCCTGCCCACAACCCCCACCCCCAATCTCTGCAGGTCTTCTAGTAGGTCACCCACACGCAACCTGCCCTGCAGCCCTGACTTAAGGTTCTCATCAAATATTCCTTGGTATACCTTGTCTAGAATGCCTTTACCTACTAAATCTCTCTACCTAACTCCTAGTCATCCTTCTAAAAATCAAGACAATCCTCCTCCTACAAAAAGCTTTCAACTCTTCTATGCTGTCAGAAAAAAAGTCCATCAGAGCACGCCTGTTACAGATTTTCTTGTCTACTTCCCCCAGCAGATGCTGCACTCTGAGAAAGCAAAGGTCCTGTCTTTCAGATATGTGTGCCTGTAAAGCCTAGTACAGTGCCTGGCAGAGTGCAGACCAATAGTTGCTGAATGTCAAATGAATGGGAGGCTTGCTTAGTCTTGTCACCATGTAGGAGCCCCAGCAATTTGGAGATTAGGCCACGGGGGTCTGCTTCCTCAAATTACACAATCCCCACTCAGATACCAAGAAGCCAGATTGCAATTAGCAATTATTTCATTAATCTGTGACTAAGAAGAACAAGCATCTTGGATTTCAACTGCCTGTGCCCTCCTGACAAGTTCACTAATACATCTGTCACGAACTATTTTGTCCTTCATTGGGTCCTGCTCCTTCTTGCATCTCCTCCTCCTCCCAGACTTGTTCTACTTCACAAGAGCCATCTAGCTGGATGGGGAGCATGGGAGAATTTGTGGCACTTTCTACTTTCATAAATGGGTGGACATTTTCATAATACAAAAGTAAAAATAGATATTAAAGAATAAAGTTATTCATCCTACAGAACCACAGGCTCCACTTCTTATATGTCTGCCTTCCATGGGATTTTCCTCATTAGTCCCATTTGGCTCTCCCAGTTGGCCCGCCCCTGATGCCCACACCGATTTCATTGATGACTTCACTCAGCTCTTCTAGTTACTCTCTCCTCAAATCCCTCACTAATTCCCTGGTACAAATCCAGAATTCTCTTCTGTGTAAGTCAGGCCAAAGGGAGTAGAGCTGCCAGACTTGAATTCCCTGTCAAAGGCACTTGTCTATCTGAAATCTAGCCATTTTACTTATGAAAAATGTTCTTTTCAATTGTGTGCACAGCCATTTTAGGAAGGACTGGGCAGATATCAAACTTTTTTTTTTATTCCTCACCTGAGGATATTTTTCTATTTATCATCACATAGAGTGGGAGGGAGGGAAAGAGAGAGACAGAGAGAAACATCAACGTGATAGAGCCACATCGACTGGTTGCATCCCGCATGACCTGACCAGGGCCGGGGACAAATCATTACTGAGGTATGTGCCCTTGGCCAGAATCGAACCCGTGATTCATTGGTCCGCGGGCCAATGCTCTAACTGCTGAGCCAAACCAGCCAGGGCAGATATCACACATCTTTTATCAGAGTTAGATGTTATTGTCTCCCTGCTCACAATTATTCTAGGAGAACATGGCCCCCACCAAGCCCCTGCTGAAGGGTGAGAATGGTCTAGCTCTTCCTTAGCTACAAGCAGAGCCTTTCACATTGTTGCCTGTGGAGCTTGGAACTGGGGCCCAGAGCTGACTTAACTAGGTGATGGACGCTCCAGAGCTGTGAGAACACATGGAGTAGAGCCCAAAGATGGCTCCCTGGAGAGCCAGGGCCACACATAAGCAGATGTGGAAGGACAGAAACCCAGAAGTCTGGGGAAATCCATCAGACAGGATTTTGTTGTTGTTATTGCAAATGATACCGTGACACTGAATCCACAAAGAAATTTAAGCAAAAATGGGAATTTCTTGGAAAGGCCAAGGATGGAGATGGCCTCAGGAACTGAAAAATAGTGTCAGGTGATCCCTCACCCTATCAGGCACCATCTCTTCAGGTGTGTGTGTCCATCTGTCTCAGTCTCTATGTCTCTCTCTCTCTCTCTCCCCACCCTCGTTTTTTTCTATGGCAAATAGGATTCTCCTTCAGTGTGTGGGTAGAGGGGGAGTAATGCAGAAAACAGCCACAGACCAGAGAGCTTTAGGTTTACATCTTCTTATATCAGCCACTTCAAAAGAAAGAAAGCTCTGCCTTCTCTTAGTCTGTATATAAAATCTCAGAGGAGGACTTTGAGTTGCCTGGCTTGGACATGTGTTCATTTAAGACAGGCCCTTATGACTGTTTACTCAATGGTCACTTTCTCTTTCTTCCTCACAAACACAATTCTTATCCCGTTACAGTACCAGAAGACTATGTGCTCTGGAAGGTGGATTCTTTCATAGCCCCAAGAGATAAATCATTCTTGACTTATATCCATCATGGTATTCTGACTCCCCTGCCCGTTACTAGTCTAGGCATGGGTATAGGACACAACCCTCTCTAATGAGATCTGACCCGAAGGAAAGTTTGCAGGAGAGCTTTTGGAAAAGTACTCCTCATTCTTGATAAAATACACAAAAGTGGACTCCTCAAAATTGTGTGACAATGTGATGACTGGAACTGCAGCAGCCATTTTATAATCATGAGGGTCAAATCTGAGGATGAAAATCATCATGCTAAGAACAGTAGAATGGTGCAGCCGGTGTGGCTCAGTGGATTGAGCACTGTCCCATGGACTGAGAGGTCTCGGTTCAATTTCTGGTCAGGGCACATGCCCAGGTTGTGGGCTCAATCCCCAGTAGGGGGTGTGCAGGAGGTAGCCAATTGATGTTTCTCTCTCACATCAATGTTTCTCTCTCTCTCTCTCTCTAAAAAAAAAAAAAATCAATAAAAACATATTAAAAAAAGGAAAAGAATGGTAGAATGGAAATAGATAAACCTAGAGTCTTGATCACGTCACTATACTATTCAGTTAACCCTAGAACCATGTTTTCTGGAAAGCCAGTCTGCAGAGAAAGTAATGGAACTAACGTTCAAAGTCAACTGAAATGAGGAATTGTGTAGTCCAAAGAGAAAGTGAATAGCTGTCTACGTGCTAAATCATAATACAGGCTAATGGTTATTGACCTCCTATGTATCAGGCAGTGTTCCATGTGCTTTATGTGTATTACCTCATTTAATCTACACAACAACCAAACAAGGTAGACACTTTCATTATTCCCTACTTTTCAGATGGATAAACAAGGTCTGGAAACATTTATCCAATGCCAAGGTGGGAACTCACATTCAGGCTTCTGACTCCTTCTGACTTAATCAATAGGTTGAACTTTGAACTGTTCCGCAGTTGGATTTCTCAGCTTCCCTCATATCTTTTAAATAGCCCTCTTTTTATTTGAGCTGGTCTGAGTGTGTTTGTGTTCACTGCACCCAAATGTTTCCTCAGACTCAGGCTTTCTTTCTCCACCCCTTAACAAATCTGTGAGTCTCAGTGTCCATTTGTGAAATACGCAGAATCCAAACCCCACATTAAAATCTTGATTTAGTGGAGTTCGTGGTTTCCTGTTTGCTCCTTCCCTACTTGTCACATTGGCAGGTGTTAGTTTGGGGTCTTTTGGGGCACATTTCCAGTATGATATGACTTATTAAAATATCAATGAGCAGCAAAAAAGGGATGAAATTGTTAACACTGGTTCAAATAACTGCCCCCCCCAAATCCTCACCTTTAATTTTATCTGTTTCATAACTTTTTTAAGTTTTTGCACTAAGTGACACCCTGTAATCATATATATCTCTGTGGCTCTGTGAGGTCAGGAAGGCATTTCTATGGCCTTACTACTGTTTATTCATGTCACACCCTTACTCCCTCACTCATTCAACAAATATTTGAGTATCTGCCAGGCCCCAGGCACTATGCTAGGCACTAGGTATCAACAGGTTACATTCCCTGCCCTCATGGAGGGCAATAAAGTGTACCAAATGCCAGATGACTTTTTTCTCTAAATCAAAAGGAGTGCTAACTAAATGAAAAAGGTGTATGGGACTAGACAAAGCATTTTGTGGCAGTACAAACCCTGGAGGCCAGCTGCCTAGGCTTAAATCCCAGCTGTGACTGTGTAACCTTGCATTAGTTACTGAACTCATATCTCAATTGTTTAACCTGTTAAATGGGATTAAAAGTGTAGCTTTGTCACAGAATTGTATGAAAGCATTTTATAAATCATGTAGAACACTGTAAGTATAATACAAGTGTTTGTTCAAAAGGAAAAGGGAGTTATAGTCTACTCTACCCATGGACCATAACTAAGCGACTTTGCAGCAAGCCATGGCAATATGACAAGGTGCTCACTTGGGAACCTGCACACGGGAGCACAGAACTGTCGGTGTTGGGAGGACCTGGGCTCCAGGTGCCAGGACCAGGTGAATGACTCCCCCGGTTCCACAACCGCAAACGGTTTTTCTTGTTCTCAGAATCCTCATACCAAATGTCGATTACAGACAATTTCAGCTGATTTTTCCTGCAGAATTTAGTTTTCAATAAGCAGATCTCGGAAGAAAGCAGAAGCACAAATTTGGAAGACCTCTTAGAAGTTAAGCTGTTAAGTTAAACCGAAATGATTGGTAACCTCTCTGACCATTGGTTACCCAGTCTCTAGTGGACATTTCCAATGATGCGGGTGTACATTTTTAGAGAGTCTTCTCTTTTATTGATCATCCCTAGCTATCATGAGGTACTTCTTTTTTTTGTTCCCAAGCCACTTACACTGGTTCTGGAACAAGGATAACCCCAATTCTAAATGAGTCTTCAAATGCATGGAGAAAAGGATGCCCTCTCTTCTAGTTTCTGAGCTAGTCATCACTAGACATGAGTTATGACCAAAGCCCTTCAAGTAGAAAGGAGATCAATAGAATCTAGACACTCCAAGGAGTGTCCAGGAAGATCATTGTGACAGAGGGTTCTTGAAGTGCCCTGGGAAACCAATCTTGCTTCTGGGCTCTGGAGAGAAGGAAAAGACATTGATTCCTTGTTCTATCTTATCTTCAATAGTCTCCTCCCCACCTGGAATCCTGTGGCCTAGAGAAGGGTATCAATATCAAAACTCAAGCATGAGTACATTGCGATATCATGTGAATTCAGTGGAATTCAACAGAACTTTTGTAGCTGAAATTTAAACCAAATGTATCAAAATACATCTGTCCCTAGAGAATATGGACTTAGTACTTTCATAATAGAAACAATGGTTTAGTTTAAACAAGGCCAGTTTTTTAAAACTAAGTTTTCCTTCTCTATGTGTGAAGATATAGAAAGGGGACCTTCTTAGGTGATACGACTGAATACTTAAGAAGCCAAGATTGGGAGTTTAATTCTCATAAGGAGAATCAGCTTTTATCAGAACAAAACTCTCTTCTGTGTGCTCACATCATTCTATCATTAAATCCTAGGCGGTGGTAATGATAAACAAGTGGACAATAGTTAACACTATGGAAAATTTTCTATGTGGTAGTCACTGTGCTAAAGGCTTTATACAAATTATTTTATTTAAACTTTGCAAGAGCTCTGAGAAGTAAGTTCTCATTGTGGTCATTCAGAGAAAAAGCCAAATTCCTTCCAGTGTCACAGAAGTCTCTGAGATTTGCCCCTCCTGCACTACCTCTTGGTTCTTCCTCACCAGGCAGTGTCATCCACACTTTCCCCCCAGGGCCTTTGCACTTGCTGTTCTCCCTGCTTGGAGTGCTCTTCCCCACTTTATCTCAAGGCTCGGACTTTCACCCTCTTCAAGCCTTTCTTCAAATATCACCTTCTTAGTAGGGCCTGCTCCAGCCACCCTTTAGAAAATTGCAATGCCCCCTGTGCCACTATATACCGTACTTCCCAGCTTTATGTTTTTCCATAGCAGTTATCATTTTAGAACCTTCAACACAATTGACTTATTTGGGGGTTTGTTTTCTGTCTCCCTTGACCAGAATGTATGTAAGGATTTTTTTCTACTTTTGTTCATGACCTAGAAACACAGCTGGCACATGAGAGGCAGTCCATAAATATTTACTGGTTAAATTCTATACATGAGGCACAAGGCACAGAGAGGGTAAGTGGTCATGCTTTTCATAGAAAGAAAGACTCCATTAGGAACCGACATTCCAGAAACCAAACTCAGAGTACATATCCTCTTCCTGAGGGTTAGTGGCATCACCTTTGACCAGCAAGGGCAATACATTAGATCTGAATCAGACTTCATGAATAGAAATACACACTAAGAACCAATACTATAAAGAAGTATTCCACGTGTGTACTATATTCAATAATTATACATGCGTACGCAACATCACTTGGAGTATTTTGTGACTCTACTGGAAGATTTTATTTGATAAGACTTGAGGGAAACTAAAAAATGAAGAGAACAGAAAAGTTCTCATGAAAATATTTTCCCAGGGTTGGACAATGGCAAGAATGACAGCATACAACACTCCTTTATGGATGTCATTCAGACTCCAAGAGCATTTCCCAGAGTTCCTTTTATGTGATTATATTGAACCTTCTGAACAATGCAGAAATCCAATTTGCAGATGAGGAACTATGCTCTCAGAGGTTGTGTACCTTCCTAGAATAGCCCAGTAAGGGGTAGAATTTGGAATAGAATATACTTCTTTTGTCTCTGGCTAGCATGCCTGCCCTGTACACACAGCTGCCTGATAGCCTTCAGGTGTTGATGATTTTACAGGGTCCCATAGCCTGAGGAACTAATGCAATTTTTGTTTATGGCTAACTTAATGCCTCATCAATTAAAAAATGTAAAGCTATCAATATCACTTCCCCTCCCTCTTTTCTAAGGTCAATTATTACACAGATTCAAGAGATTCATATTGGAACACATATCATCACAGTGAAATTAATGTCTTTGTCTGAAGTTCATTTCACTAACTAAACAGCCAGGCTTAAAGCTCACACTAATACCGAGGAAAAAATGCAGCTGTTGACAGCATTGCTAAGAGCAACAAATACCAGGAAATCTCAAAACTCTGGCCGCTTTTTTCTTAACCATATTTTTACCAATTATTTCTCCACAGCTTTAGAAACTTGTTTTTATCTCCACCCTTTTCCAAAAAAGAATCCTGCCCCTGGGGGTGCAAAATTAAGACCTCAAAACCAAGTACAAATTGCTCATTTAAAGAATGGGAAAGAAAGATACAGGGGCTTTTCTTCCTTAAAAGCTCATCACTCTGTAGAAAGAATCCGAATGCTGTCCTGATTCTTCTTGAGCATTGGAGCAGTTTTTTGTGTGTGTGTTTTTTGTTAGTTAATTTTAATTAAAATTTTAAAAAGCACCATTCTTGAGAAGCTGTTGCTATGAGACTTCCTGGGCCTCAACAGATGGCCACAGAACAGTTCTCAGCCCCAGCTCAGGGCTCTGAAGCCCTCCACTCAGGCATACCATCAACATTCCTGAAATACCTTCGGGGCAATTCGGGCCTGCTGCCTTCGGACTAGCTCACCCGCAGCTTGGGGGCCGGCCTCCCTTGTCAAGGGGCCTGGGTTGAAATTTGTTATAAATGAATGATCAGGCCTCTCTAGGAAAAGGCCAGAGCAGAGAAGTTGCTGTCCTTCTCAGTTTAGGTTTCAGACAAACTTTACCCCCACACCACTGGGGTTTTGAGCTGTTCTGGAGAGCTGGCGGGCACACATACATGTGCACAAATACACACACATGTACACACACTCACAAATGCACACCACACCCCACACGCAATCCATTGCCTTGTTTGTAAGCCTCTGAGCCCCTCCCAGTCACAGAGCGGTCCTGTGGAGAGAGCAGCAACATTTTTGGATGGTAGCATTTTTAGTGCCCAGACAGAAATGCTGGGGAGAGGTTTAAAGGATTCTGATTTTTTCTTTTGAGAAAAAGACATAAAGGGAAAGAGAACTGCGTGGCATTCACATTTCTACTTTCTCACTAACTTCTTGGTGCTGCTGGACAAATCATTCCATTTCATCCCTTTCTCTGTCTTCCAAACTAGGATAACGACGGATCTCCATGCATCAGATAGAAGAATGAATGAGCCATGATTAATAAAGTGGGAAATTATTGCATAAATATCGGGTCAGTGAGACTGGCCTCTGCTGCTCTCAGGGAAAAGATAAGAGAGAAACTTGGAGACCCTAACCTCCAGGTCTGACTTCTGGGACCACCGCCCCTGGAGGGCTGGTCTGGAATGCTAACCACTGTTTTTGGTGGGAAGGGTCCACTAGTAGCTTTATTTGGTCACTAAGGAGCTTTGGTACTTGGAAAAAAACAAGTAATTCTAAACAGCCATAGCTTTTCAGGGTGGGGCTCATTTAAATTCCATTTACAGACTTGTGGCTTTTAAACCAGGCCTGGAGTATACAAGCAAAGTCCTACTTAAGTGTCTGACGCCAGTGCTCACTTGATCACTTGACAGGACGTCAGAGCAATCCTACCAGTTTCAGTTCGCGAAGTCCACTAAGAGCTTTTCTCCCAACGATATCAGATGATGTGCCCCAGTACCGCACTGCCGCCATCATCTCATTTTTTAATCTAATCTGTCCCACTAAGAAGCCAAATGAGTTGAGACTGCTTAGGTTCCTGTCTCAAAGTCATCCATTTGTCCTGAGATGTGAACATTAGAATTGCTGGAAGTTGTTTTTGTTTTCTTTTTAAAATGCCTTTGGGAGGTCTGACCTAACAAAGAGTGCCAACTTTTTTATATTAACCAGTGACATTTTAATGAAGCCATCTACAGAGGAGTGGAGATGAGGAAGCTTTCTTGTCCCATGTGTCTAGGGTGAAGGGACTCCAGTAGGTTGTCCAGTCCTTCCCTTTGCACATCGAGCAAAGGGAGGTTTTGCCTAGCTGTTCAGCCTCTGAGCTCACAGGCCTCTCAGCTCAGAAAAGTCAAAGCAAAGGCTGAGATCTGGGGCTGTTTTTGAAGGAGGGAAGCAGAGAGAGGGAGAGTTGCTGGGAGAGAGGTGTCTGACGTATGCAGCTTTCATTTGCATAACTGAACTTTTCAAGCACAGCCAATGGGACACAGTGTGTGGCTGGGAGGGGAGGACAAGGGTGCTCTATTGTGGGGGGACCCTCACCAAACAGCAGTCCAGGAGCCTGCAGACATTCCACAGCTCCAGAAAGGAGACTTTTAAAGACTGTCACTGGGTAAAAATGCATTTAAGATACTTAATTCCTTGCCCCAATCTAACTCTCTAATGACATTGTTCTGGGATGAAATATATGTGTGTATTTTAGTTACTAACAATTGTGTTAAATTACATATTTGGAGGTCCCTAGTACTCTGCAGATACGTACAAGGTCTTTCTACACTCTACTTAAAAAATGTGGAGTTTTTTGGTGACTTTATTTTCTTTTTAACTAGCTATATAGAGGTTTTTCAACTAGTTCTCTCTTTCTTTCTGAATCTCTTTAGGACACAGGGTTTTTTGTTCATTTGTTGTTTCTTTTTGTTTATGAATAGTGTGATTTTTTTTAAAGATAGTGATTAGGGCTAAGATGGTATTTATCCTTCTGCATACGAAAATGACTTATCCTTAATCCAGGAAATCATCTTTGATTTATACACTCTTTAGGTGTAATTTATAAGCGAAGGTAGAATTTTGAAATTAAAATCAATGCTAAATATACATTTATTTAGCTTTCCAAAGTCCATTTCTCCTTCAACACCCTCAACATTCATAAATTCACTTAGTATCTACCTACCAACCAATCTAGTATTTCAGTGATCACCAACCACATGTCCTATTTGCACACACATTATATTAAAAATGACTGCTGTAGACTTGTGTGATGATCACATTTCACCCCATGGGTAATGTCATTTCTGATGCTTTTATTCATAAAAGTAGTCATTTTTAGTACTTATATTTAGCATTACTAATGTGTTGATCTCATTATAGAAAACTCTTTTTATAAAGATGAGTTATTTAACAGCTGAGAAAGATGGAAATTTCCAACTGGCTATGAACATTGGAAGAAAAAGACACATTTCAGGATGATTAACATAGATTTCAAGTGAATGGTTTATGAATGCTTATCGCCTCTTTTCACCACCTGTACCTGGTCTCTCTATTACTATTTACTATTTGAACAGATCATTCAGAATTAGAGAACACTTTTGTTTCATGAAGGTGTTTATATCTTTGGAACTAATAAGATGGGAAAAGTAGTCTCAGAACCTCTTTGGATTTATAAGTAGATCTTTATTCATTTACAGAAAGTTATCATTAAAAAAAATTGAGCCCAGCCAGTGTGGCTCAGTGGATTGAGTGTCATCCCATGGACTGAGAGGTCCTGGTTCGATTCCTGGTCGGGGCCCATGCCGGGTTGTGGGCTCGATCCCTGGTGGAGTGTGTGCAGGAGGCAGTGGATCAATATTTCTATCTCTATCTCCCTTCCTCTCTCTCTAAAAAATAAATAAAATTGTATTTTTTAAAAATTGAAGGGAATATTACTTTTGTAATATTCAGGCAGGACTGTTAAGCACTAGTCCCAAACCACTAGTCTTTTTATCAACCTTGGATTACTAAATCCTAGCGTGACAAGTGTGCTGACAGTGATCCAAGGGGGAGACAGGATGGTCCTCGATGTATTTGTCCATCAACTTACAAGTACAATGAAACCAGAGCGGAGCTTAAGTTTAATCAGAATCATGGCTCACTATTCCTAAGCACCTGTCGCTCACATTTGGATGCTTGCATTGAGAATCTGACGTTGTCTCAAACATAAGGATGAGTGGAGGGAGCAAAGCAAGACAATCAAACCCCACATTGAAGTGAAATTCACAAATTCCCCAATGTTGACCAAACCTTAAAAAGAAAAACTGCTTTCCTATTATAAGAGGAAAAGTTAAAGATAGCTTTAAAAGTAAGTGGTAATTAGAATGAGACTAGAAATCCTGGGGTTCCATGATGGCAAGGAGCCTGCCCTTATGTTATTATACAACCTAGCATATCGTATATTTGTTGGCCCTAACTAAAAGTTACTTTATTCTAGCTTCCCTGAGCTCCTCATCAAACAGGAAGGAGCACACAATGAGGGGCCAGTTGCCTGCAAGGGTTACAGTAATTCGTCAAGTACCCCAGTCCAAATTCACATCTTTACTTACTGTGCCTTGCTATCATTTTGCAAGCACATCTGACAGCAAATAACTTAGTGATTTCATCATAAAGGCTTAAACTAAACTTCCCTGCCTCTCTTTAGTTTACCTTCTCAATTCTGCCCTTTCTGTCAAGATAAATGCAGAGCATACTGTTGAGAAATATCTGGTTTAAAATGGACTTACCTTAAGGAAGTCTAAGCCAGCATTTCCATTGTCCTCAGTTGTCTGTTGGACATCTCTGTCCAGGGCGACACTGGGCCAACCTGGCCCACGGAGGGGGCTCAGTGGCTTGGGAGAGGTTGCCCAGGGCACAATTCCAGCCCGGAAAGAATCCACAGGAGCCAGCGCCAGGGAGGCGAGAGCTAAGACACAGGTGTCTGACACCAGCGGGCACCTCTGCTCGGAACCTGCAATCCAACGGCTGCCCTGATTAGCCAAGTACAAAAGGCAGTTCGGATTACGGCCCTCCTCCCAGCCAATCGCCGCCGGCCTGCCTGACAGCAGCAGGCCCCTGGTGGAAGGGGAAGTACACGCGGCCAGAACCAAGAACCGGTTCCTACAGCGGCGCTGGCAGCCTGGTCCCTGTGCACTCCTGTCCCACGCCCTGGAGAAGCTGTGTGTCAGGCTGTCGCAAGGAGAGCCTGTGGTAACGGGTGAGCCATGTCCTGTCCTTTTCTAAAGCGTGTTGCTCTAGGTCCTTTGACTCATAAACAACACGGTGCCCTGTGATGACAATTAAGTGAAGGTAAGAAAGAACGACTCTCCTTGGCGGCTTTAACTGTTCAGTGCCCCTGTCTGCTCTTCCTCCTGCCCCCGCTAGTCTCCACTCGGACTTATTTGCAGCTGAATAATTCAATTTTTAATGAGCTATGACTTTTGCAAGCAATAGTTTCTCACAGAAACTAGGAGAAAGGGAGAGAGAATCAAAGAAAAATCTTTCTACAGAAATGAAATTCAAAATTGCAAAAATCACCACAGACACAAACATTTATAAAGCTCCTGCTTGTAAACAACAACGAGGACAAAACCCTACATTTAAAAATTCACTGCAGCGGAGTGCCTGGCAGCTCACGTTTGTGGGATCATAACGGGTTTCCTCAGCTGCCACCACTCACAGGGATGTTCCTCAGCTCTGTCACTGGGCCCCGGAAACTGCACCCTTTGTGGCTGTGTGGATAAGCAGTGCTTGATTCAAGTTTTGGTATTTACCCCAGACCAAATACATAGGGGGCTGCTGAACAGTCACCATAGAGAGCAAAGGAATCGTGCACACAGAGAGAAAGGGGACTCCCAGTGTGTCCGAGCTTGTGGGTATGTAAATATGTTTTCATTACGTTATAGCTGCCGTGGTGGGAAAAACAAGTCATAGGATCCACAGATCATTTATAAACTGCCTTGCTGAAGAATCTAAAAGACTTGCAGATTATTTCGTAGACAAGGAAAGCAAGAATGGGGAGAAGGAACACACACACACACACACACACACACACACACACACATACACACTCGGCAGAATTCTGAAATCACAGGGGGCAATCTACTCTAAATACAGTAGTCATTTCTAGGCCAGACACCAAGAAAATCTAAAGCATCCTGGAAGATGGCATTCCATTTCATCTTCATTTTGAAATGACTGTTTTATTTAAAGACTGTTCCTGTATTAACTAGAAAGGCTGTCTCTCCAGGATTTCCACTTGAATTCCAGAGCTATTTATACCCCTATAATGTGAAAGCTAAGGAAAGTGTGAGATGGGAACAGTGGTCGGGTGGGGCAGAGAATCGTCTTTCAGGAGAGAAGCCTCCCACTAGATCTTGCACCATAGATGCATTCTTTGAAAAGTAGCCTTCTTTCCTTTTGGGAGGGTAAAACTCTTATCCCAGTTTTATGTTCTTCCCTCCCCCGTCCCCTTGCCCCTCCCCAAGCACAGCTGAGTTGCATTTCCTTTCATCAGAGGCTACTCCCTCCAAGCCTGAGTTTGAGAGCAGCCAGACCACGGCATTAATTTTGACTGTGTCAAATTTAACCTCCTGCCGCCGACCAGGAGCTCATCTCCACAGTGCAGAATGACAGCTGGTGCTGTTTGACATGTTTAGCGTAATTAGCTGCCTAGCATGGCAATGCCATTCCCTCGTTTAAAGGTAAGCTCACTCAAATCTACTCTCTACCAAGTTCCCTGGGACAACAGCCTCAACCTATTGGTAGCTCTGGGAATTGTCCTCTTAGGCGCTATGTAACAATAGAAGGGAGGATATCTCTATGTGATTCTTTTTTTTTTTTTTTTTAATCCTCACCCGAGGACATTTTTCCATTATTTGTTTAGATAGAATGGGAAGGAGAGAAAGAGAGCAAAACATCGACGTGAAAGGGACACATCGAGTGGCTGCCCCCCACACGACCCAACCAGGGCCAGGGACAAACTGCAACCGAGGTACGTGCCCTTAGCAGGAACCGAACCCGGGTCTCTCTGGACCGCAGGCCGATGCTCTAACCGCTGAGCCAAACCGGCCAGGGCTCTATGTGATTCTTTAGAGAAGCTAAAGCAAGCAGGCAAGTAAAGAAAAAAAAATTATATTGAAGCAATTAAATCACTTATCTTTCACAAATGATGAGATGACTAAGGGAGCCATTGTTATATTTACAAAGAATGGACGTCTACGTAGTCTTAGATTGAGCCATATAAAACCATCTATATTTGACCACTCTTGGTCTACTATGACAGCAGTTCCATGGGATTAAACCTGTAGTTGAACTATAGTTAACTACCACACAACTAGTCATTAACTATGTGTCAGTAGTTACTATGTTATATTCTCTAATCATCACAATTCTATAAGGTAAATACTATAATTATTGTTACAATTTTACAGAGGAGGAAGGGGAGGCTGGGGAGGTTAAGTGATGTGCTGAACACTTCATAGCCAGCAAGCTGCAGAGCTAGGGGTCCGCACTCTAGCCATCTGACTCCAGAGCCCACACTCTGAACCATCACCCTTTGTGAAGGAGAATCTGAATTCTGACTTTGAACTCACTAGCTTTGTAATCCTGGGCCAATTACTAAACTTCTCTAAGCCTCCGTGTTCTCTCCTCCTGAAAAGGGACTGATGATAGGACCTGTCTGCTGTGAGGACGAATGTGATGATGTAAGTCAAGCACTTAGCCCAGCGCCAGGCCCACTGGGGAGCTCCACTGCTCCCTGACAGCAGTGGTGTGGGCAGGGTGATGACTCTCCCGCCTTCCCGGGATCTGAAGTGAGACAGCACTTCCCTTAGGTGGCCTGGCAGCCACTCATGGACAGAGGACAGTGGAGTCTGGGGTCCTCAAGTCTGGAAGTGACGCCCTTCACATCAGTGCACATGACTGTGGTACATGGGAAGTTCTAATTATGAACCCTCCTCCATGCCATGGTGCTCCCCTGTCCTGGTCAGCCCTGCCCTCAGCCCCATCATCTATTGCCTCCTTGCTCTACTTCGGATTTTTGTGAGAATCTGACACACTTTCACAAACATCTTAGACTTCTCATTTGTTACCTGCCTAGCTAGTTTCTTTGGCGATAGGCTAGGGAGGATTACACAATCCATGCTTAACGAGCATTGATGATCTAACCTGGAAGCAGTGGTGTGGAACCCACAGTGCACTGGGCCAGGACACAGGGGTGGGGGTGGACTTGGCTTTTAACTTCTGGCTCTGCCACTGACCTGCTCAGTGACCTTCAGCAAGTCACTTATCGTCTCTGGGCTCCTGTCCGAACTCTAACCCAGAATCTTACTAATTTCTCCCCAGTACTAATATCTGTGGTGAAGAGAAATACAAGAATATACTAGAAGAGTTTTTGGAGAAATATAGGTTTTATATATATTTTTCCTTTTCTCTAAAAGCTAGTTGCTTATCCATTCAGGCACATCCTGTTTTCTTCTGATTACTTTTTCTTTCTTTTTCTTTTTTTATCCTAAGGGCTCTACCTCTAAAATATATCCTGAAGCTGTCCACTTCTCTCTGTATTTATGCCACACACCCTAGTCCAGGCCATAACGTCCTCCTGGACACCTCCAACCGCTTTCTCACTTGTCTCCCTGCTTCAAGCTCTTCCCCCCATACAGTCCATTCTCCAAGCAGCAACTGGTGGGCCTTTTAAAATACAAAGTTGGTGGTCATGCACTTAAGACATAGTTCAAACACTGGCTTATGAGGCCTACATCATCTGGCCTGGGTGGCCTAACTTTATCTCCTGACATGCTCCATTTCATTAAACTCCAGCCTAGTTCATTCTTGACTCAGAGCCTTTGCTGTCGACATCCCTCCCTCCTGAAATGCTCTCCAGGCTGATCTGCATGCAACCCTCTCCTTGTTGAAACTCGGGTCAATTTTCACCTGTTCAGAGGACTTCTCTGACCATCCCATTGACCTTCCAAGTCACTGCCTGCCATATCCTGGTTTTCATTTTCTCCTCATAGCACTTACAAAGATCTGAAATTATCTTACTAGTTCATTCCGTTTCTTCCTCTAAAACATAAGCTACATGAGAGGCAGGAAGTTCTTTTCTGTCTGAGACGCTATGGAGGTGACTTTGGGCAGTTCGTTCAAGATTTCCTAAGTGCCTGACATCAAAATAGGTCACAGTCCAGCAGGCACTCACCGAATCTGTGTTCATTTCAGGAAAATCTCTTTTGATTACTTTTTAAAAAACAAACCCACTGGCAGGAGAAGTTTATGTTCCTCTGTTGACAAACTACAGACCAAGACAGATTGGCCTTGCCCGGCCAGTGTGGCTCAGTGGTTGAACATCGACCCATGCACCAAGAGGTCTCTGGTTCGATTTCCGGTCAGGGCACGTGCCCAGGTTGTGGGCCCAATCCTCTGTGGGGGGCATGCAGGAAGTGGCCAGTCGATGTTCTCTCTCATCAATGTTTCTATCTCTCTCTCCCTCTCCCTTCCTCTCTCTCTAAAAATCAATAAAGAAAAAAATTTGAAAAAAAAGACAGATTGGCCTTGATTTCAGAACACCAGATTTCCACTGGTATTTCCCCTTGATGTCTGCACATATCCTTGTGGGGTGCTGGTGGGTGACAAGAGATGAGGGTGTCCATGGAGAGAAAGCCTCATTAAAAAAATGAAGATAATTTTCTATTTCTTCGGGTTTGTCCCTGTGCATAACACCTACACTACTTTCTAGCCATTTAGGGTAGATTCATACACTATGGAAGGTAGATTTGAAGGCCTCTAGGATACTTACTTGCCAGGCCTTGTATTTCAATGTATGTTCCAGGAGCTCCAAGTACTTTCATAGAGAATATTTTTAAAAATTAAAAGTTTGTCCTCAATACTCCCAGGAGACATTGAATTTTATGAGTGGAGGAGATAAAAACAGCCTATTGGCCCTGGCTGGTTTGGCTCAGCAGTTAGAGCGTTGGTCTGGAGACCAATGAGCTGCGGGTTTGATTCTGGTCAAGGGCACGTACCTCAGATGTGGTTGGTCCTTGGCCCTGGTTGGGGTCATGCAGGAGGCAACCAGTCGATGTGTCCCTCTCATGTTAATATGCCCCTCTCATGTCGATATTTTTCTCTCTCTCTGTCTCCCTCCCTCCCACTCTATCTAAAGATAAATGGAAAAATATCCTTGGGTGAGAAGTAAAAAAAATGAAAACAAACAAAAAAACAGCCTGTTGGCCCCTGGTCTGCTTTGTAGTCATAGAGCGCTCACCACCTTCTAACATGCTGCGTAATTTACATACGCATCATGTTTCTTGTTCACTCCTCTGCCAGAAAAATGTCAGCTTCCTGAGGACAGATGTTTTCATCATGAAGGAGTCCCAGGCACCGAGAGCAATGACTGGCATATATCAGATTCTCAACAAGTAAACTAACCTTTATGAAGTCATGTTTATAAATAATTCAGGAAGAACTGGTACACATCTCACTTGTAGAAATCACACAACGTCTTTAGGAGGAAGAGATGATATAAAATAGATCATACTGGTGAAGACGGTGACAGTGACCAAGGTGACGATGATGTGTAAGGCAATAAAAGTAAATACATTTTTGTGGGGTTCAGAATTAGTTTGGCCCAACTCTGCAAATTTTCACATCGAAGTTCCACACTGGAAAAACAAACAAAATAAAACTGGATAGTGAACCTGGAGAGAAACTTAAACTCAGTTTCTCTTTTCAAGTCCCTGTTTGATTAATTTCATGGGAAGTTGTATTTGTTGGAGAACTCCGAGTGTTTCTAAAGAAGTCAGATCCTTGAGGACACGCCAAGAAAAGTGGACACACAGCAGCTGAGCTATGTTCACTTTGTACTCAGGTGAACATTTTTTATCCCAATCTGACCACATGCTGACGTCAAGATTGATGAGATCATGCCTATAGGCCTCTTAGCATTATAAAAGGTGTCAGTTAAGTCCAAAGTAATAAGTCCTGCATAATAAGTGTAGGACATAAACCACTTAGGATACAGAAATCAGAAGGCATGATTTTTTTTTTATTTTATTGCTGGTGCTACTGATGAAAGTCACACTTTTCAATATCAATTATTCTATTGTGCGTGTGAGACTAACAGGCCTAAAGTAATCATGTCACCCCTGTTTTTTTTTCTCTCTTCACATTCCCTAATTTTGGGGTGGGGAGACCAAGGTATTGCTTTGCAAGAATGTTAGTGGCCAGAAGGTAGCAAATGAAGGCATTGGGCTCAGTCATCCTTTCAAAGTCCCAACACCCCCAATGGGGAACCCCAACTTACTACTGAGTGCTAAGAAAACAGGTAGAGAGGAATTGCATTTGGGTTCACATTTTACCGTTGGGGGTGAAAGGAAAACTGGAGAAAGAACATTGAGGAACACAAAGCATATTAAAGACTCATTTCTATCTCTAGGAAAATTACATAGCTAATATAAAAAACGAATATGGAGTGAAGGTAACAGCAAATGTCTGTTACATTTACATACTTACGTACATGCTTATTACTTAGTAGGGTGTTCACTACCTATCAGACAGGATACTGAGTACTTTACATATTATGTTTTAACTTCCTACACCCTTGCTAGGAAGCAACTGTTATTATACCCCCTATACTGCTGAAGAATCTCAGGCAGGATCACAGAACTAGCAAGTGGCAGTAACAGGACCTGAACCCAGGCCATCTGATTTCAAAGTATAGGCTCTTAAACACTACTGTATATGTTAGATTTGTTGTGGCTCAGAAATGAGATGTGCATGGCATGTATAATATTTAGGAATTTGGGGATTTTTCTGGCTAGTAGATTTCTCCTTAGGGAGAATATGCCACACCACCCCCAGCCAGATATCAGCAGAATAGATCAGTTGAATGGCGCCAGCCAGCAGTAACGAGAGAGACTGTCAAGCAATTAGCCTGATGATAATTTGGTATGATAAAACCTGCTTCAAATCATAATTCAAATGGACAGTGTAAAGAACACTCTTCCTTTCGCTTTCCTGAGCCTCTACCTTGTACTATAGTACAAAAAGGCAGTTTGAATCACAGCAGGGCTAGCAACCTCAGGTGCCTTGAAAAGAAATGTGACAGGAGGTGTCACAAGTAGGCAGGCAGAACATTGTGTGGGGTTTTTTATTCATTCAGAAACAGTTCCTGAAGGCTTGCCAGGGTGGGCACTGGAGAGATCAAAGAGAAGACACACTGATCCCCAGCCCTGGCTTGGTATTAGAAACCGTCAACCATCCTTCTATTGGAAAAGACTCAGTCTGGGCAGTTGGCTAGAGATGAGAAAAGTGGCAGGTGTAAGATCATAGGAAGCAGTGGGACCCCAAAGCAAACTGGAGAGAGAATGTGGCACCTGACGTGGGTACGCACCGCTCCAAGCCATTGCTGCCGGATCGTCTGATTTTTCCAGAAGCCAGAAAGCCAGATTCTTATGTAAAACTTCCAGATTTTTAATGTGGATAAAACAAATGTTTACAGGCCAAATATTTCTAGATCAAACAAATGTCTGCAGGTCAAATACTTCTGTAAGACGTAGTTTTCAAATTCTGCCAATCAAAGAACTTGATTAAATTCATTGACTTGGCCTTTTAAAAAATAAAGTGGTCTAACTTTAATAGTGGATTCTCTTTAAAAATGTTTTTCAGCCCACCCAGCCAGTGTGGCTCGGTGGTTGAGCATCGACCCATGCACCAAGAGGTCACGGGTTCGATTCCAAGTCAGGGCACATGCCCAGGTTGTGGGCCTGATCCCCAGTGGGGGGCATGCAGGAGGCGGCCAATCAATGTTCTCTCTCATCGATATTTCTATCTCTCTCTCCCTCTCTCTCTCTTTAATATCAATAAAGAAAAATAAATTTAAAAAAAAAACAAACATTTTTCAGTCCTGGCCAGTTTGGCTCAGCGGTTAGAGCATCGGTCTGCAGACCAATGGGTCGTGGGTTTGATTCTGGTCAAGGGCATGTACCTCAGTTGCGGTTCGTCCCTGGCCTTGGTTGGGGTCGTGGGGGAAGCAGCCAGTCAATGTGCCTCTCTCACATCGATGTTTCTCTTTTTCTCTCTCTCTCCCTCCCTCCCTCCCACTCTATCTAAAGATAAATGGAAAAATATCCTCAGGTGAGGATAAAAATAAAAAGGTTTTTCAATTACAGTTGACATTAAATATTATTTTATATTAGTTTCAGGTATATAGCATAGTGATTAGACATTTGTGCAATTTACAAAGTGATCCCCTGATAATTCTAGTACCGACTTGGCACTGTACATAGTTATTACAATATTACTCTGACTATATACTCCACACTGTACTTTACATTCCCATGACTATATTGTAACTGCCAACTTGAACTTCTCAACCCCTTCACCTGATAGTGGATTTGATACGCGGAGACTTTCTGATCCTTATGTACACCTAGTTCAACTCATTTTTAACCCCCCCCCCCTTTTTAAGGTGAGCACACACAGCGTGTGCTAGGTGCACCAATCTTATGTAAACAGTAAAAATGATATAGACTAGTTTCAGCATCCGCATAAAGTTCCTTCCGATGTTTCCAGCCCATGCCACACTCCCCACCCCCACTTTTGGCCTCCACATCACCTAGCTTTGCCTGTTGTTACCTAGTTCAAATCTTTATCATCAGAAACTGATGACAGATTTAGTTGCTTCACATCTGAAGGAAATAAAACGGGGCTTAAATACATAAAGATACAACTGAAAAGAGTCATGGTAAACCCAGCAACATGATGGAGCCCACAAACTTAGCCAACTGCCTCTCCAAATTCTGTTACTTTTTGTTCTCACACCCCTATTCTTTCCGATAACCATCATTTCCTGTGTGAATACCATAGGCCAAGATGTACTTGGCACTCTGCACAGAGTATCTCATTTAAGCACAACCAACGGACACGGACAGTAGGCTGGGGAAGGCAGGAGGGGGTGGGAGCGGGAAGGAGGGGATCAATGGGAAAAAAAGGGGGACATCTGTAATACTTCAACAATAAAAAAAACCCTCTGAGATACAAATTAGGATAAAATTTATCCTAACCATACAGTTAAAGAAAACTGGGTCTGTGGGAGGTTTGCAGCTACTGTACATCCACAGCCAATACGTGAAAAGCTGAGGTTCAAAGGCAAGGCTATTATAAAGGGACTTTTCCACTGGACTACATGGCCTCCCTATAAAATTAGTAAATGGTATGTTTTCTTAACTCTTCCACAAGAATATAATAAACTTCATTTATTAACCAGGGACACAATGAACCTCATTCAATTTAGAATCTGACGAGGAGTTCACACTTCACATAATAAGGATTGGTGGTGGTGTTGAAAGGTATTGAAAGCTGATGTTTATTATCTAGGTACTTTTATTTTTAAAACAACTTAATGAACCCAGCTAAAAAAAAAAAATCTCACTATTTTTCCCTGGGGCTTGTAAGAACATGGTCTTGTATGAATAGAGTTTTGAGACAGGAGGCAGATTTGGGTGTCCCAAGATTTTTCTCCGGTGATGTAAAGTACAGCATAGGGAATATAGTCAATCATATTATAATAACTATGTATGGTGTCAGATGGGTATTAGATTTATCTGGGTGATCACTTCAAAAGTTATGTAAATGTCTAATCACTGTGTTATACACCTGAAACTAATATAATATTGTAAGTCAACTATAACTGAAAAATAAAAAGTTATTTAAAAAAAGAAAAGAAAACAAAGAAAATGCTTCTATTACCTAGTTCACAACATATGGCTTTGATAGAAAAGTTAGCACTTTATACATATAGTCCTCAACATTTTCCATGCTAATTGTATCATGATTACAGAGCTAAACATGTTGCAAATTAAAAGGTGTGTAATAAAAAAAAACATTTTCTCTCTCCCAGGAAATTTGTGCAGCATGGAAATGGGATTAGAACAGTGGTACAGAATTTCCTATCAGAGGGCTTCCTGGTGGCAAGTGCATTGTGAAGAGTTGCAGGAACTTGTTTTGAAGCTGTGTTCTGCATAGTAAGTTCACTGTTTTTGCTTAGACTGGAGAAGTTTTCTAAAGATGTTTCATTCATTTTCTAACAAGATTGAGAACACATGAATTGTTTATATTAAGAATATTATTTTATTGGGTGAACAATCAATGCATATTATTGGGAGGTAGAAGTGGGTCAAAAGCTGCCAATACCATCTGCCACCATCTGCCAATACCACCCTCTCATTGCTGCCTCTAGGGAGGATGGGCTCGCCACCCAGTGATTGGCAGAGAAGAGCAATAAAGGGACCTAGATCTATTCAAGCCAATGGACAGAGTACACTGCCAGACCATCCCCCACAGCTCATCCTTTCTATAGATGGGGAGAAGCTGATGGCTTGCCAATACTTTTTTTAAAAATCCTCACCAGAGGATATTTTTCTATTTATTTTCAGATAGAGTGGGAGGGAGGGAGAGAGAGAGAAACATCAACGTGAGAGGGACACATCGACAAGTTGCCTCCTGCACGACCCCGACCAGGGCCGGGGACAAACCGCAACTTTGGCCAGAATCGAACCCGAGACTCATTGGTCCACGGGCTGACGCTGTAACCACTGAGCCAAACCGGCCAGGGCACCAATACTTTTTATGTAGAAGGATATAGACCATTAAAAGCTCATTTATGCCCAAGGCCTTTAGCCTCAGATATGCAGACATTCCACATTGCCTTTTATCTTAATAGTCACACTGAGACCAACTATCCTATTTGAAGCTCAGAGGCAGATCTATTTGACCATCTTCTTCAGGTAGCTCAGAAACTCAACCAAGATCTAGTGAAATACCCAAACTACTAGAAGCATCTGTGTCAAAATTTAGATCTGAACTGTAACGTCCAGATTATGCTCCACAGATAACCAGCTGAGTTAGCCATGTGACCTTTCCTCACATCAAAACCTGTTGCTTAAGAACTTAAGCCATTTTTTAGAAAGTACGTTTTTATTGATTTTTTTAGAGAGAGGAAGGGAGAGAGAGATAGAAACATCTATATGAGACAGAAACATTGATCAGCTGCCTCCTGCACGCACCCTACTGGGGACTGAGCTCGAAACCCGGCATGTGCCCGGGCCAGGAATTGAACCAGGACCTCTCAGTCCATGGGAAGACACTCAATCCACTGAGCCACACCAGCTGGGCAGAACTTAAGCCATTTTAAACTCACAACTTTAACCTTTGCTTAGTTACCAAATTCCTTATTTTATTTTTAATTAAAAAAATTTTAATTGTGCTCTTACCAGTTTGGCTCAGTGGTTAGAGCATCGGCCCACAGACCAAAGGGTCTCGGGTTCAATTCCCAGTCAAGGGCATGTACCTGGGTTGCAGGTTTAATCCCCAGCATTAGTTGGGGTTATGTGGGAGGCAACAAGTCTATATGTCTCTCTCGCATCGATGTTTCTCTCTCTCTCTCTTCCCTCTCCCTTCCATTCTCTCTAAAAATCAATGGAAAAATATCCTCAGGTAAGGATTAACAACAACAACAACAAAACAACTTTAATTATGGTAAAATACACATAACATAAAACGTACCATCTTAACCATTTTAAATTGTGCGGTTCAGTGGCATCAAGCACATTCACATTGTTGTGGAAACATCAGCACCGTCCATCTCCAGAACTCTATCACCTTCCCAGACTGAAACTCCGTACCTATAAAACAATAACTCCTCAGTTGCCCGTTCCCCCAGGCACTGGCAACCGCCTTTCTACTTTCCACATCTATGGATCTGACTCCTCTAGGTACCTCACACATGTGGATTTATACGGTATTGTGTGTTTTTGAGACTGGCGTATTTCACTTAGCATAACATTCTCAATGTTCATTCATGTTGTAGCATGTGTCAGAATTTCCTTCCTTTTTTAAGGCTGCATGTTCCTTTTCATTTTTTAAACCAAAAAAAAATGTTTCAAGTGTATCTAGCAATGTTAATCAGCTGGAGTGATCGGGGAGTATTTGTACTATTTAATAAGACTTTAGGCTTGGAACCCATAAGAGGGAGTAAGAGAATTTGCTGAAATCTTTAAAGCGGGGTTCATTAGGGTGCATCAGAGACACCTGGAAAGCTCGGTAAACCACCGATTGCTAGTCCAAAACCCCAGAATGTCTGACTCAGTAGTTCTAGAGGAGGGCCCGAGAGTTTGCATTTCATACACACCCCTGGTCAGTGACCACACTTTTGAGAACCACTGCAACCTATCCAATGTTAAGCCTCTAGGATTCCTAACACCAAATGTTTCCCATGGGGCAAAGAAGATACCCCTCCCACCTAAGACAGGACGCTGGCAGTTGTAGGAGAAGGGACGCATAGAGCAGAGGAAGAAAAAGTCCAGCCCTTACCATTCCAGAGTATTGTGGGAATGAGGGAAAGAATGATGGCCAGTCACACTGTCAGAACCAAGTTCTGATTTCACCTCTCGGGCCTCAGGCAGAAGAGTCCAGCATGCGAGGTAAGTGAGGGGAATGTCCAGGGCAGGGGAATCTTGGCTCTGTTGCTCCACTGAGACTCTGGGAGAAGCGCACTGGGGGGAGGGCCTGGCCCAGATCAATTCACACAGATGTCAGATGCCAGCCAGAAGACTTGGAACGAGGCAGCTATGATGGGGTGAGATGATCCTGAGGTGAACCCCTGGGCCAGGGGTTGCTGGGATGGAGAACTTGGCAGACACTAAGGTGTCTGAAGCTAATGTGTGTGCCTGCCAGTGGAAGGTTGCCAGGGATCCCCAAGGGCATCACCCAGGCCAGAGCCGACCATGAATTTAACAGCTGCAGAATTCAGCAGTGGAGGTCAGCAGTGCAGGGAAGACCACAGGCAGAGCCTAGAGACCAGGGGACCCTGTGCCCTAAGACCTGCACTCACCCCTGCCCCAAACCCACAGACACTCTTTTGGCAAAGCAGCTGGGCAGCAGAGATGGAAGATGACACGGGAGAAGGGAATATTTTATGTCAGAGACTAAGCATCCCCTCCAGGGGCTGTTCAAACAACGAGATCAGGCTAGCTTTTAACTTGGCTACGACTAATCCTTTGTTACCTGGTTAACCAGCAAGTTTGGTTTATGTGGAAGACCAGATTAAGTTTAGGCAGGATAAAGAATTCACATCTTTTTCTGTGCATCTAAATTGTTGTGTGACTAGGATTGGTAGATAAAATCAAGGACACACTTTTACTAAAAATCAGTTGATTATCTGAAATCCAAATACAAACTGGGCATCCTGTGTATTTTGACTTGCTGAATCTGGCAAGCCTACAGGTGAACTACTGGGGCACATTTACATGTGGTGATAAGGTATCAGAGTGTCCCTTCATCACACTGCCTACTTCAGCCCACTAATCTCAGTCATTGCACAGTCTCATTGTTGTGCCAGTTGAGAGTAATTGACAGAGCTGGACTCCAATGTGTGCATACTGGGTTTCAAGCTTGTGTTAACCTCTCAGAAACAGTCGGGTGGCAGAGGAAAACTAGCCTGGGATAAAACCCTCCACGCCTGAAACATACCAGTCAGGTTCTTTTCACTATATTTAAGACATGGATGTTCACATTTCAATGATCACAATACACCTGTAAGATGATTTCCAAAAGTGTGAAATGAGCATTTTCACTTTACTTTCAGGACATTTTATGTATCATTGAAACCCATCTCCAGGCCTACCATCCCTGGCTGCTCCTTGCTGACTGAACTGGGGGAATCCTCATGGGATCTATGTCAGCCACGTGGACTGGCATGGCCAAGGTCAGCCTTATGAGGCTGAGGTCGCCTTCTGCCCATGACTTGAAGGCTTCTAATAATGCTATGACCCACTTATCTATCCACAGAGAGCTCCAACCAATTTGTCACAGAGAAAACACCATTTGGAAGACACTCCTTTATGGTAAGATGCTGCTAACCCACAAAGTGGCTTTTAAAAATGTGAATAATTGCTTTGTTACTGCCATTTTTAAAAATTAATGTAAGATTGTACTGTTCTCAAAGGATTTCAGCTATTCTTAGCCATGTCTTTGGAGCTTAGCAAGCTATCGCCCAACAAGGTTCAAAGGGAGCAAGACGTTGAAAGGCAATTGTGAACGAGGAACCAGCAGAGACAGGTGTGGAGGAACCATTCCCAGAAAAGGAGAGACTTAAGAAAGAACGGCGCGCTGTGCAGAGAGCAGGGGGCACTAAAATGGGACAAAGCAGGGGCTTCACTAGGGTGCTGGCAGGAACAGAGCACGAGGACACATCTCATCTCCTCCAGAAGTTGGATCAGACCTCAGCTGAGCCCTCCTGCAGTGGACAGAGTCTTCCAGGGCTGTGGGTCAGGACTTACAGGTCTAGCACTCATATTCAACATCATCATTCAGCATCTACTCTTTGGAGGAGAAGTGGTAACATCGCCAACGTTCTCTCTTCCAAAAACAATGAATGTTCCTACATTTCCGTATTAATCAGGTATATCGACCATTTAAAAATTATAGAACAAACTGTGATTAGAATCAAGCTGTGGGGCTTTTTTGTTTTGTTTCGTTTTGTTTTGGGAGAGAGTAGAAAAATGATGAGCTTGTGCTCACATCTTAATAACCGTACAGCCCTCTGTCACTTCTTCCTTCTTGCTGTGTTGTTTCTCCCGCTTCTGTTTTTATTGGCACGTGGACTTGCTCCCATCAAATGCATTAGACAAGATGGGAAGGTTAATTTATTTAAGGGAATGTGAATCAACCCTGCTGGGGAAACAAAGGCACCAGTATGTACTGTTTTGAAAGCAAAACAAACAAAAGCATTGATAGAACCCAAACCATGGTCGTCCAGAGGCTGAAGAACCCACACTGGTTCAGGGTTTGAGCAATCACAGAAAACCAGCTCGTCTGAACACTTACTGGCTGAAAAGCCTAGGCTTTTGTGTCAGATAGACGGGAGTTCAAATCCACATTTCTTAGAGGTGTCCCCTTGGCCAGGCTGCCCTCTTGCAAGGCTGTTTCCTCTTCTATAAAATACAGTAATACTTATTCCTATTTTATGGGGTTATTGTGAGAATGGAATGAGAGAAATGCTAACAGGTGAGAGCTTACTGGAATTATTTATTAAAGGTGATAGACTAACTCATAAATCAAAACTGGTTTCTAGGAATAATATTCTACATTTGATCCAGGATAATCCACTTCTTCAGAACCTACTATGAATGTTATGAATGTGAAAGCCTGGTGGTCCAGTTCAACCACCTCCTGCATTGTCAACGCCAAGTGCCCCCATTCTTTTATCCCATTTCCTTAATTTTAGAATGTCAATCCCAAGAAATTTTAGTTCTAATGCCACCCATGTTTCCTACATTTAGGGGTATCCATGAATTATTACACAAGAAGTAAAGAACTCTCACTATTGTTAGACTATTCCAAACATATCAAAGAGAAGGGAACCTTTTCCGGACATTTCATTAAAAGGTGTCGAAATTACGTTTGCAACTATAGCATGCCTTGTAAACTCGCAAATTTGCAGAAGGGGGAAAACGTAAGATGGTCTAAGCAAAACAAAGCACCGTGGGTCTTACATTCCTGAACATGAGCTTGTTTTTCTGTTCATTAGTATCTCACAGAGTGACTTGGAGTTTGTGACCTCTGCCCCTGACTTTGAGACAGTGATGGAAAGGGGACAAGGAGTCATGAAGCAAAGGTTGAAAGGGCCCTCAATCTAAACAGCTCAGGTCTCGGCCAGGACGCTGCCGAACGTTCACCTTCACGGGGCTGCAGCCAGGCTGCTCTTTCCCAGGAACCCCCACAGACCGGCGTCGGTCCCCACGCCTCACCCAGTCAGCATTGTTGTTAGAAGGTGTCAGATGGGAGACTGTGTAAACAGAGTGACACGGAGGCCATTCCTGCTTAGTGAACTGTACCAGAAAGGTCTATTTTTAGAAACGGCTGCGAGCTGCTGTGCCCTTGGAAAGCAGGCCGGCCACACACTATTGCTATTTTTGAACATTTCTGTGCGTTTGGGTTGCGTCCTAACATGTTTGTGAAGGAGTTCAGAGAGGAGAAGAACCATTCCTGATCTCAATTTTAATTTTTAATTTTTTTATTAATTTATTTTTGTTACAGATGTTTCTCCTTTCCCCCCATTGACACCCTCCTCCTGATTCCCTGCCCCATCCCCCTGCCCTGTCCCCAGCATTGCCCGATCTCAATTTAAAGTTAAAAATCTGAATTCTGAATTTTACTTCTACCTCATGGCCGAGAAGCATGAAGCTAGTCTTTCATTTCGAGGAATGACCATGGAGTTGCTAAACTGATGCGGACCCCATGCTTTAGGGTCTTATATGGGTCAGGAGACCAGGAAAGACCCACAGGAAGGACCTCACCCAGCCGAAGGAAGCTAGGACATTCAGTCCTCAGGCTGCCTGCCTCAGTGAGCGGCAGCCTCACTTGGCAAATGTGTTAAAAAGCATGTTCTCCCCCAGAGAGTCTGATTTAGATTTAGCAAAGATCACAGAGATTTGCATGTAAAACAGGCACCACAGCTGATTTTGGTGCAAGTTGTCTGAAGTTCACACTATGATGAAGAACTGTTATAGGAAAACATGAAAGATGCTGAAGAGTGAGAAGGGAGAATCATCAAATAAAACGCGGACACACCAAATTATCAGTTCTGCCAGCAACTAGATAGGCAAAGCCATAAGATTAAAGCAAAGAAGCGCTCTGGCCTTGGAGTCGTTCCAGACATACCGACTTGCTGTTAGAAAACCTGGCTCCCCTTCCTAAGTCTGTCTCTAGTCCTGTGACCTAAGGCTAAGTCCTTCCATTTCTGGGTGCTTTAACTTTTACAAAGCAGGCAGCAGTTCTCCAGAACGACCCCTCTGGGGGTCAAAAAAAGGTTTTGCCCGTGACATCTGACCCCCCGCCCCCATACAAAAGTTATTTTACATCTACAGGCATTAGCAAGTCACCTTTTCCCACTGCTTTTCCCCCTCTGACAGCTTTGATCTTTGTCCAGTCTGGGTATGACTTTCATTGGCAGGAAACATCAGCCCGTCCACCCTGAATCTTGCTCTCTCGCCCACCTCTCTTAGGCTTTGCTGCAGGAAAACTGGGCTCCAGGTAGGGAAGAACCCCCTTCTCTTAGTAAAGGGTGGGAATGCCTCCACTTACGTGTCTGAGGACTGGTCCCAGCAGCCGCTCAGTAACTATGCTCTGATT
Organism: Tadarida brasiliensis; assembly: GCA_030848825.1. Lineage (NCBI taxonomy): Eukaryota > Metazoa > Chordata > Mammalia > Chiroptera > Molossidae > Tadarida > Tadarida brasiliensis. The sequence goes on along the minus strand of CM061257.1, from coordinate 53,830,411 downwards.
GAATGAAAGCGCACCAAACCCACAGCCCAGGCTTTTTTCTTTACACCCTTTGTCTTTATTGTTACAACCTTCATACAAAGTAGGGATGATTGTCTTCACTTCCGAGAGGGAAAAAAAGAAATGTGAGAGATGAAGTCAGCTGGCTCAGACCTCACAGGAAGGGTCAGGGCTGCACACCGCTCTGTCTGATTCAAAGCCAGTGCCTAACCACTGCACAGCACTGCCCCGGAGGGGAGGGTGCCAGTGGAAATGAACCCAAACCCTCATGTGACAAGGACTGCAAAGGCCCTTATTCCAGTGAGGCTTGCAAAAGCTGGGGCACAGAGAAGGGTGGGCCCTGTCAAAGGCTGCATCTTGAAAGCCGGGTTCTAGGACCTAACTCCCAAGCAAGGGCCGGAGAGGGCCCCTTAGCAAGGGGAGGCCCAGGGCAGAAACGGTCGAGGAGATTAGGTCGATCTCACTCACAGGAGGGAGAAATGCCTTCAAATATGTTCTTCTGTTTGTTTGTCTGTTTGTTTGTTTGTTTGTCTGTTTGTTTGGTGAAGGATACAGGTAAAGAGTGTGGTCAGCTTAGTGATGAGACCCTTGACCGTAAGGGAAGAGAGGGGGCAGTGCGGATGAGCCAGCCTGCCCAGCCTGATGAAATCTTAATGCAGGAAAAAGGACTAACTCTGTCTAATGGCATAATTCATAACAGCCAACATTTCTACAGCAACTTCCTACCCCAGTGAGGGAGATATTGTTATCATACCCATTTTCCAGATGATGAAATACTGCAGACGTTAAGGCACTTGACTAGTAAATTATAAATATGGGATTCAAACTCAGGCCCCCTGGCTCAGAGCCGGTGCTCCTAACCACCCAGCCACACAGGGTGTGTTTCTGTTTTCCTTTCACAAACATTCACTGAGCACGTGCTAGGTGCTCATTCCATTCCAGGTACTGGGCCACCACACTGAGCAAAATCTAGGTGTGAATTTTCTAACAAGGAGACAATGAATAACTTTGTGAGTATATGTCTCATAGGTGAAAAATAAAAAAACAAGGAGTGTTGGGAATATGATAGGAAGGGGGTGCAGTTTTTAACTGACTGTACAGGGAAGGCTGACATGTGAGCAGATACCCAAAGGAAGTGAGGGAACAAGTCAAAAGGGTATAATTAATTTAAAAAATTGAATTTTTTTTTTTAAAGCTTAAGTAACGTGCAGCCACAAGTGAAAAAAACAATGATTCTCTTTCATCACCTGTTCCTTTAAGTTATAAGGGTGACGGATGAAAGGTTATAAAAATATCTCACTCCCATGACAATTCTTCGAGACTCTCTTAGGTGTCCAGGGCTTGCGGGCCCTGCTTATTTACAATCAGTAGATAACAATGACTGATTCCTAAGTGACACCTGTAAAGAAACATTCCAAAGAATCCTTTTAAAATGCTCCTTAGAAAGAATCACAGCCTTCATGAAAAACAACACAGCAACCTTTCTACACAAACAATAAACGCACTAACCAAGCAACCATCCGGGGAGGATAACTTTACACCTCCCACCCACTAAGCAAAGACAGCGCCAGACAGGAGTCTGACAGCAGAACAAGGTGGGGTGGAAAAATTGCCTTTTTCAAACGCCCTGACGAGCGTCCCAGCAGCTAGTGGACAGAGAAAGACATGGGCCTCTGGATCAGAGAGGCAGTTGAACAAACATTTCCATGGCAGAGGCAAAGTCACAAAGAGCTGGTCTTACAGGAATGATTTTACCAAGGACTAACTAGACTCTTCCAAACTGCCACGTGCTAGGGCACCAGAAGCAACAGAACCATGAGCAGACAGGTGGCAATGAATACATATTTGAGGCCAACACTGTAATTAGCAATGTTCAAGGGAAAAACCTTGGGTCGTCTGAAGTCAGAAGGACACAGGGGTTTCTCTGTCTTTTATTTTTTATTCTTCACCCGAGGATATTTTTCTTTTTATCATCAGATAGAGTGGGAGGGAGGGAGAAAGAGACACAGAGAGAAACATCAATGTGATAGAGCCATATTGACTGGTTGCCTCCCACACGACCCGGCCAGGGCTGGGGATGAACCACACAGAGGTACGTGCCCTTGACTGGAATCGAACCCAAGACTCATTGGTCTGTGGGCCGACGCTCTAACTGCTGAGCCAAACCGGCCAGGGCTCCTCTGTATTTTGAAGGCTAAGTGCCTGCATAGGGTCCTTAATGCTCCCAAACCTATACTTTAAGCCTCTTCCCCAGCACCTTATTAGGACACCTGTGATCTTGGAGCAGCCATAATTAAGACAGAAAAACATATAATCCAGAAGGAAAGTGAAACTGGAATTATCCAGAACAGGACAAAACTGCCAGTCCCTTCAAAGCTCTAATTTCCCATGAAGGATTCCGGACCCCATTTCTCTACCCCTCACTCCACTCGTGCTGAGGCTATCCACAGTGTGCTTTTTAAAATCGGGGCCTGACAAAGCGCATGAATATTCCAGAAGGCCACATAGACACTCACACGCCTGCCTATCCCACTCTAGTAACTCTTGACATTGTCTTCATGTCCTAGGTCCCGTCAGATCGAATAAGGTTGATGGCACTGAGCCATCTTTCTTTCATGGTGTATTTCATGGGGGCACCATCCAGAAATTACATGGAAAGTGAACATGGCAACTGCAGTGTGATGGGTATGGTTTCAGCCCCTCAAACAGCTGGACGACCCCCAAACCTGCTGGTAAAAGTGAACTGATAACGGCTCGGGTCACAGGCGGTGGTGCTGCCCACCGGCAACCTCTCCTCTGCCCATTTACCAGTGGTAACATCACTTAATGAGCTTAAAAAAAAATTACACCTCCATATAGCAGTAATGAGGAACAGAACTCAGAAAGGCAAGGACAGGGGCCACCCTCGGCCCGTCACGGGCAGCCCCCTCTGGATCCCAGACAGTCCTGAAGCTCAGCAGCAGGGGTCTCTGATTTTGCGCTTAGCTCCCCACTTTAAAAGTCTTTGCTGTCCTCCTCCCCTCTCGTCCGCTTTCTCTCGCTTCTCCTGCGACTTCCCTTAAATCCTTCATCTGTGTGCCTTTCTTCTTCCTCTTGGTCTCTCTACCTCCTCACCGCTTCTCTTCATCACTTCGACTTACAGCTTAAACCAGTGGATCTCAGACGTTACTGCACGTTAGAATCACCTGGGCAGCTTTCAAAATGTCCAATGCCAGGATACACTTTATACCAATTAAGTTAGAATTTCGGGGGGGTGGGGGGGCTGGAACCCAGGCATCTGTTTATTTTTTTTTAATTAACTCCCTATGTAACTGCAATGTGTAGCCAAGTTTGAGAAAGAGCAGCTTTAAACCATTTTGATTCAAGGATGCAGAATTACAAATCTTTGGTTCATATTCTAAATCAGAATCATCCAAACTTTCTTATTTTAGCGGATGCCCCACATTTAGAATGGGGGGAACGGATTACACCATAACTCTTACGTGATCTCAGAACTCAGACTTCAGCTCCTGAGGCTCAGACAGATATCTGAGTGCCATTCTTTCATGGTTGGGCATGCAGCGGTGACCCTGCCTGGAATACATTTGTCTGCAGTAAAACCATGTTATCCCAGGAATGAAACCAGGTCTTTTATCATCAAACCTCCTTCTCTGGGAAACAATACAGCATTCCTTTGTGTGTGGCTAGTGTTCAGGGCACAGCCAGTGAGCATGTGTAACCCAGTGAGTGAAAATAGCATTATCATTATATGCTACAGCAAAAAATGTCCCTTTTCTCATTACCGTGAAGGAGTCTTATTGCATACCTCTCAGGAAACCCAATAATGTGTTACATGAATTTTCCATGGGAAGGAACAACTGGTTAGGAAATCAAATACTATACTTCTAGACAGTGACATTCAAACCTAGGACTCCAGGGAAGCCAAACACTGCTCTGGTATGGTCCCAGCAGGATTGAAATACCTCCTCAAAGCATACTGAGCAAATTCCCATGATGCCAGGCCTCTTGGAACGGTTTCTGGGGGTCGAAGGCCACTGCAGCTGCCTCCTTCCCCTCCTCTCAACCACTTGCTCAAGTGGAAAAAAATGTTTGAAGGGTAAGTTACCACAGTTCTCAGTTATACCGATTTCCCCTCTGGGGAAGTCTGATCCTGGGTCCTAAGATGCAATGCAAACAGGACTGCAACTTGGGGTCTGTATTCGTGTCCCAGATGTTTGCTGGTCCTTTGCTCAAATTAAGAAATGCAAAGGGCAGAGCAAAAGGACACATGGAGTAATGGTGGGGGGCCACGGGCGGAGGAGAGGGTTATCCCCAGAGCTGGGGAGGCACACAGAGGTGGGAGGTATCATACGCAACGTGGAAAGCTCCCAACGGTCACAAGTTATACGGCCACCATACTGGCTGCCACGAGAGCCGCGCTGTCCTCAGAAGGTGCTCATATGACACACCCCTTCCGGCCCATCCGTAGAGGACGAGGCCACCCAGGACGGCACAGGGCCCTTTTGAATATCTTGACACGGGCAATTCTTGGGACTTACACTGGACACGAATCTTTCTCGTCTGGTGTCTGTGTCCAGGGAGGAGACGGAGGCCGCACGTGTTACAGACACAGGTGAGCACCTGGAGCTTCAAGAGCAGTTGTACATGTGTCTGTCTGTACATTGTGATTGCTCCTTTTCTGTTTGTCCTCAACTCTTACTGCCGGCCCACTTGAGAGTTATTCTTTGACATCATAATTTCCCCAAAGGCCGCATATTGTGTGGTCGAGAGAACAGTACCTTCTCCAATCGCTCAGCCTGTGCTGCGTGTGCCTGTACAACCCAACCCTCTAATCTACTGGAACAAAGACGCCCCAGAAAATGAAAGACAGTCGCCCAGAGAGCCCCCATCTGCAGCTGAAGGGTCCTTCACTGTCACCCAGCCTTCTACCAACGAGCTCCGACTTGTTTCCAGAATCAGAACTTTCTACTTAAGCTGTCCAAAGAACACGTCTTCTTTTAAAATCCAAATTCTGAACTTCGGTCTAGTTGGTACTGTCTTTTAAAACTACATTTCCTCTTAGCAAAACGTTTATAATCAGACATTGTACAACCTGTTCTCATTTGCACAAACCAGTCGAATCAGTGCCTTAAATAGAACAATCATGAGAGAATACAATCAGGTAAATTTGGAGTAATAACTTAATCTTTTATTACAATGAAGCATTTACATATACACTGCTTCATTTCATCCTTACAGCATCTCAGTAGAGAAGATATTATTACTGTTCTTCATTTTAAGAAGAAACTTAGTCTCAAGAGAGGCTGACTTGTGCCCAGACACCACGACCAGAACACAACAGAGCTGGGTCGGGGTCTAGACGATGTGGATGTCTCTCCTGCCTGCTGTTCACCATTTCACCTCTGAGAACGGCAGCTTGGAGCTGGCGCAATCTGGCGTAGAGACTGTCAATTTATAAGGAAAGACAGATGCTTTTTATGTTCTAGAAAATTTCAAGCCTCCCTTCAAACCTTGTTGCCTTAAAAATAGGGAGTTCTGTTCAATGCATTTTTTAAAGCTCTTAATGAATTATTTAAACTTCTTTAAAATCTTTAAAAGGAGACATGTGGTTAATCAGACTAAGTTGCTTTAGACTATATAGGTGCTTTTTAAGGGAATAGAGTCAAGCAGCTGGGGCTGGGGAGGAGAGGTGGCAAAATAGTGGGAAGGATGTGGGCAGGGGACAGTGATAATATTCCAAGAAATTCTTTTCTATAATAAACTGTAACCATGAGTTGGAAAAGGAAGCGATTTGCAGCCCCTCCCCCTTTATTTATTAGTAGTTGAGTTAATTTTGTATTATTTAAGAGGGCCTTAAAAAGCATTCCGTTCATTACCAGATACCAGATACTTCTTTCAAGATCACTGACTTGCAAATCCTGGGTGAGTTACAGTCTCATAACTCAATCTGGACGCAAAAAAAGTCACAGAAATCTGACACAGAGGTAGCAAGTGTGTGAGCCACCCGTCCCATTCCATTCCAATAATGTCATCTCACCCGTTTATAAAAGGGACTATTCTGCTAACCCTCAGAAATGCGGGATGGTTTTTTCGGGGGAGTGTGGGCCCAAGGGTTGTGGTGAACTTAATTTCATCACCATTTTTGTTAAGAGGGAGGCAGCAGCTATAAAGCAACAAATAGTTTTATCTCCAGAGGTTGACGGAGAACCTCGAGGCAGCCTGGTGCACAAAGCATTGAAGGGCATGGCCTCTGAACTCCTGCAGGAAGTTCAAGGTCAGGGGAATCACCTCTTCATTGAACAGTTTTTCCTAGATGAATTAAGTCAATTTAGTGGGGTTTTTGTTTTTGCCTTTTATCTATTTGTTGTTGTTTTTTAAGCATCACAAATATTTCTAGATGGAGAAGTCAATGGAGTGGGAAGTATCGATTAGTTCCCTGCTTGAGGTGCCCAGAGGCCCCATGACCTATGTTCTCAGAGACCAAGAGTCTCATTTCGGTGCTAGCATGTGGCCTTGGGCAAGTCACTAGTACACATCTTTGGATACAGTTCTCTCATTTTTTAACCTCTGGCAGAGCCATGGGCTGAAAGTGACAAGATCTAGATTCTCACTCTGGTCCCTCTACACAAGGCAAGTCACACAGCCTGGGAATGCACATATTTTAGGCAGATGCTTATTGTTTTTTACTAATTCATCCTTACTTCTTTTCAATTTCTTTTTTCCCAGTAAAATGTGATCTATTCCTATACCTACACACTCATATTCAGTCAATAAATAAATATTTCCTTTCAATACATAAATGAATGGGAAGGGGAAAAGCTATATCAAATTTGCAGAGATGGTAGGAAGGTGTAGGAGTAAGATTCCATTTTTCAAAGAAGCTCCCTTTTCCCCACCCTCTGCTCATAGTTCTGAATCAGGCACTATGCCTTCTGCACCCAGAAAACCCATTTCCCCACCATAGGCATCCCATTAACAGGGGCCCTCAATCATATGATCTGTTCCAGAGATTAGACCTCTCTAAAGGGGGTAATTTGCTTAACAAATATGCATTTTATTTCCAGGACAGTTCATGCTTTAATCACTATGCTATATACTGTACATGCATATTTCTCATTTAATCCTCACAATTCTGTGAGGTAAGACTCAGAAATGTTAAATGACTCGCTCAGGGTCATAGAGCTAGTGCCTGATGCCATCAGAGTTTAAATCCAGGCAGTGTCACACCTGCATCACCATCTCATGGGTCCTCTGACTTTCACATGGCTTCCATGAGCCTTCCAAAACAAGTCCAAAACAACTGCCATGAAATGTACCTCCAAATTTTTCTTTGCCACACAAACCAACAACTCACTGAGAAACAAAACAAAACAAAACAAAAAATCCACACAATTTAGGAGGATAGTATTTGGCAAAAATAACACCTTGATAGAGAAGGTTGGGAGGTTGGCTTTGCCAAGAAAAATGGGAGTTGCAAGGGTATCAGTATTGGGATTATAGATCCATTGGTTACAATACCATTCTGATTATTCAATTCAAGACAGGAATCTGAGTCCCAACTCTGGGTAAAAACATGAGTTTAGATGAATACCCAGCAATGAACCTTAATAGTCTGTTCGGAAGGGGAATTGTAGCCTCCTATTTTTTAAATTTAAATTTTGGGTTATCAGCAAACAGCAGTGAGTATTACCTATACCAAAAGCACCTTGTATCACCTTCAGGAATGTTAAATTAAACCTGAAGACCCCTTCCTTTGTTAGTTGCATTTAAAATGTCACCTGGTTCTAAGACATGTATTTTACACATAACTGCCAAGTAAAGTCTCTGCAGATTTTAGAGAGGGTTTGGATTATTGGCCTGATTTACGTGCATGTCTGTTTTCTTAATTTACATCCTTTGTGCTGTCCTTGCATTCCATGAAGGTTTTCCTTCTTCGATTTTCCTTCAATCAGAAATGTTTGTTTTCCTTTAGCAAGGTCTTTTCTTCAACCCACTTCTTATTTTCTCATTTCTTCTCCATTTATCCACCACTAGCTACAGACCTTCCCTCCCTGTGTACCCAGCAGCGGCAGACACATTGTTCTTGCAGCACCTACACCACCCTGTGCTCCCTCCTCCCAGAGGACTAGACTGCCTTCTTTATGGGTCAGCAGATCTTCTAAGGTCTTTGACCCACAACTCAACTTGAGACTTTGCGTTTCTCGTGTCATTGTAGCCTTTTAAGAAGGTGTTTCTACTTTTGATTGTTTTTGGTCACTGGGTAAAACACCCTCGAAACTTATATAAACACCACTACCCTGCCCTGCATTCTTGGCATTTTTATGATGGCTGTGGTAGCTGGCCCCAAACTAACGTTAAGAGAAAAAGCAACAGGTACAGATGAAGCTGCAGTTGTGTGATTTTCATCACAAACAACATTGCTCTAGGAAACAGAACCCCCAATATGTTTCCAGGAAGCCGCTTCAATCTTTTCTTTAAACTTTGGAGATCACTTTGACAAAAAGGAAAACTAATCAGTGAAATAACACAAGTCACCCTGTCATGAATAACTAGAAGGAAATGAAAATCTCAGGACATGACATGTGCCAATGTATAAAGGTAAGACTTCTCAGGAAAGTCACAGCTCTTCTAAATACAATGCCAGATTAACCCAGAGCTAAGGGGCTTCTCCCCAGTTCTCTGAAAGGTGGGGGAGGAATGTCCATCCATGTCTACCAAAGCACGTTCATAATCCCCATCTCTAAGTATGTGTGAGAAGTCAAGCCAGCCCCCTTTCCTAAACTCTGAGCATTCAGCTATAAAAATCAACGCATAATAGATGAGATAAGACATATTCAAAAGGCATCTTAAAGACAAAATGTTTCCCACCCTAGAAGCAGAGAACTGCAAGGACTCTTCAGTAACCTTATCGATCATATTAGCATATCTAAAGAAAGAATGTGTCAATCAGAAAGGGATTTGGTGTGGACAAGCAGAGAAGAAATGAGATTGGAGAGGAGCGTTTGGCAGCCTGATCCGGGCAGTGCAGAGGGGAAAGGGCCCTGAATCACCAGTGCGAGCATCTGGGCTGTCTGGCAGACATGTCCCTAATGGGAAGGTAGACCATCTGGCCGGCAAAGCAGATGCCAGCATGCTGGCGCCTCAGACGCCTCAGACCCACTTTCTTCAGTCTGAGTCTGAGACCACCACACACTTATGGTCGCACTTCCTAGTTAGCTTTCCTGTGGAGATAAAGTATACTGATACTTGTTCCACTTAGAGTTGTCTTTTTTCAAAACGAGGTAATGCATTGATATTCTGGAGTACATCCTTCAATTTCCTGTGAGTTTGGATAAAGTGAATTAACATTCCTAAATTTCACAAGCTCCTGGGCCCTGTCATGATTAGTTCTGCACATGTTAGGGTAGGAACAGCCCTTAATGGTGGTAAATTCACCAAGGGAATAAACATCGAGGGATGGGGGTGGCCTTCCTGAATAAATAATAATGATCAAATATTGCACACCTACTATGTACTTATACTGTATTCATTAAATCTCATAATGTCCTTTTGAGGCAGAAATTATTATTTCCATTTTATAAATTAGGAAATTGAGGCATACGGAGGCCCAAGGTCACATAATTTGTATATGACAAGGCCAGATTTCAACCCCAGGACTATCTCCAGTTCTGCTAAAAGAAGTGATACAAATCTCATGTCGCCATCCACTAGAAGGCATAACCAGAAGCCAACATGACTGCTTTTCACAGCAGGAGACAGGGTGGCCCTCTTCAGAGGTTAATCTACCACCAGAGTCCTTGTCAAAACGCATCGGGAGTCTGGGTTCCTCTGCCAATCCTTAACAGATAAATGCCAGTGTTCTCTTTTTTTTTTTTTTTAATTTTTTTTTTTATCATCCTCACCTGAGGACATTTTTCCATTTTTTGTTCAGATAGAGTGGGAGGGAGAGAGAAGAAGAGAGAGAGAGAGAGAGAGAAACATCGACGTGAAAGGTACACATTGAGTGGCTGCCTCCCACACAACTCAACCAGGGCCAGGGACAAACTATAACCGAGGCACGTGCCCTTAGTGGGAACCGAACCTGGGTCTCTCTGGACTGCAGGCCGACGCTCTAACCGCTGAACCAAACTGGCCAGGGCAAAATGCCAGTGTTCTAAAGTTGGGCTTTGAGTCCCAAGGCCAAAGTAAGTTCAACCTTCCACACTCTTCTGGACTCATGGAATGAGCCTAATGGTTCTGAGCCTTCCTGCCCATCTGTTTGAGAAGTCAACCACCCTGTATGAGATGACTACTTGCTTTACTCAAATCTCAGCCACAAGGAATGGGCATTTGCCTGGAGTCGTCCAATATAAACATAGTAAACAATATCAGTACCAGCTGTTACTACCATGTTAAAGATGAGAAAACTGAATCTTCACTGAGGTTAAGTAATTTGCCCAAGGTCACACAGCTTGAGTATGACAGCCCCGGAATGTGAACCCAGACTTGATCTGACTCTGGCATCCATCCTTTGAGCCACTTGGTATCATGGGCCACCAGAGAAGCAACTGGTTAGATGGCTCTGAAGAGAAGCCAGACTGACTGCCCAGTACACTGAGGACAGTGACTAGAACCTGGGACATAGTGGGACCACACCCACCGCTGTGTTTTTGTGGTTGGGAGGAGCTGTTCCCCTACCCAAGGGCTCACTCGGTCGATCTGAGGAAAGAACGAATGCAGGAGTGAAGGGTTCCATAAGAGACTATCTGTGGCATGATGAGAAGAACAGCTAACTTTTCACACTGGAAAATGGTGGCTTGATTTAATGATTCCTAAAGTTCCAGGCAACTTGACCATTCTCAAATAGTATAACATTTAGTTACCAAGTGAGGCAGCCCAAACCTGATTAATGAAAAAATATTTAAAAAAAATAAAATGTGCAGGCCTAGGGCTTAGTGGGTCAAGGTAATGATACTCAAGTGGTAAAGTGGATCCAGGGGCATCTAGACTCTTTTCTGACTCTTGCACTTACCAGCTCTGCTACTTTCAGTAGCCTATGTAAATGGGGATGGTACCGGGCCAGTGTGGCTCAGTGGACTGAGCGTCGTCCCATGGACTGAGATGTCCCGGTTTGATTCCTGGTCAGAGCACATGCCCGGGTTTCAGGCTCGATTCCCAGTAGGGGGTGTGCAGGAGGCAGCCGATTGATGTTTTTCTCTCACATTGATGTTTCTATTGCTCTCTCCCTTCTCCTCTCTAAAAAAATCAATAAAAACATATATATTTTTTAAAAAGCCTATCCAAACATTTAAAAATAAAATAAAATGGGGATGGTGGTTGCTCTCATTGGGTTCTTGTGCAGTTAAATGTGCTGATATATGTAAAATACCTCGAGCAGTACTTGGTTTGTAATAATGATTTTAAAAAATTCAACTCTCTTCCCCTTTCTAAACTAATTCCCTCCACCAAGAGCGAATTGGTTTTCTGGGAGTAGGGAACTTCTTACTTTAAGGCATTAAAACTAATCACAACCTAAACCTTTCCAACAAAGGAACCACCACTATCGCAACCAGAAAAACAAAACAAAAGAAGGAATTTGCTTGTTTTGATGACAGCTGTGGTGGAGGTGAGTCGAGTGGAATGTCACCTACAGCTCCAAGCCGATTGCTTTCTCTAGTCCCACAGTGAGACAAAGCTTCACAGACTTCTGACCACACCTGGGATCAGGTCACTTTGCATCAAGCCCAGAAATTCAGAAGCACAGTGAGGAAGAACTCGTCCAAGCCAATACCCGCTGGAGAAGCCAGTGTTTGGAAAGAGGAAGTGTCTAAAATGTCTTCACCCAACTTCCTTCTCACATGCCACAAAATGGGCAAGGGAAAGAGAAAAATGGGGCGGGGGTATAATGATCCCCATGGTGAGGTTTAAAGAGCCAGCCACACGCCAAGGAGCAGGATGGGGGGAGGTGTGGGAAGCACGGCGAGCACCAGCCCCCGCCTACCTGCGGACCACCAGCCGGAGGGTCTTGTAGGATCCTTTCACCAGGGAAACGGCCTCCCTTCTGGAGCTGCTCAGCACGACCTCATTGATGTGCACCACCTCGTCCCCGGCCCGCAGTTTGGAGCTCACCAAGTCTGCTTTGCCCCCTTCTTCAATCTGCTCAGAGAGTGGAACAAACCACAGGTTAGCTGCCCTGGGCACTGTCCAGGCTCCGCAGAGCCCCACAGACCTGCTGAGACCAGAACCCACCTGCAGGGTGAGCTTTGAGCAAGCAGGGCCTGGCCTCCTGTTTCCAACTCTCCACCCTGCCTGCCCACAGGGGACGCTCAGAAACATTAGCTGGAGGGATGAATGGACGTGGTTTCCATCCAAAAGCCACTATCCCATGGTGCTGACGACCCTCACCCCTTTACACCTTCAACTTCCAAAGTCCACTCAAAGCAACTGTTTTATTCCTTAGAAGTTGAGTTCTTCTTACCTCATTTTTTGGTCTAAAAAGTATAATTCATTAAATATATAAATTGTGGTACATTCAGACAATGGAATATTATTCAGCAGTAAACAGAAATTATCAGGCCACGAAAAGACGCGGGAGAACCTTAAAAGCACACTACTAAGTGAAAGAAGTCAGTCTGAAAAGGCAACATACTGTGTGATTCCAACTCTATGACATTCTGGGAAAGGCAGAATTACGGAAACGATAGAAGGATCAGTAGTTGCCAGGGTTGTGGGGAGAGAAGGTTGACTAGGCAGAACAAAGGATGCTCAGGGCAGTGAAAGTACTCTGTAGGACATTACAAGGGTGAATACATGACAATATGCCATAGACTGCACAACACCCAGAGTAAACCCTAGTGTCAACTATGGGCTTCGTGGTGATAATAATGTGAATGTAGGCTCATCGACTGTAACAAATGTACCACTCTGGTGGGGGATACTGATAGCAGAGGAAGGCTATACCAGGGAGGGGGGAGCAGGAGTTCTGTATATAGGAACTCTCTACTTTCTGCTCAATTTTGCTGTGAACCTAAACTGCATAAAAATAAAGTCGATTATAATTTATAATTCATTCAACAAAGTGAGCTGATACTTGCTTTATGCCAAAATTGTTTCGGGTGCTAAGGCTGTCACAGTGGACAGAACAGACAGAAACCGTTGCTCTTCTGGTGTTTGGGGCAGAGGCAGAGAAGCAAACACTGAACGTGGTAAGCAGTAACTGAAGTGAGGGGTTAGAAGTTGAGGAAGTGCTTTGGAAGCCAACAGAGCAAAATAACGCTCAGTCCAGAGGCACATGCCAATGGATGCTTGTGGGATGGCAATAACGGTAAAAGGGAATAAAAAGTGAAAAAATAAACAAAAACCGGGTAAATAAAACCTGATCCATATTTTCTCTGTTTTTAATAATTACTCTCTGGAATGGCCCACATGTTCACAAACCTTCAATAGATCTTAATATATGTAAAATGGACCAAAATTCCTATAATGAATTTGTCCGTTTGGCTCTTGGTAGCTTTTAATTATAAAAATAATATATGCTACAATCAACACTTTAATTATTTCATCCGTTCATGTTTATTAATTTGTTAATAAATCATTATATAGTTGTTAATTTATTATAAAGGATGAAAGTAACACAGAAAGTGAGCCTTGGCCCTGCTCCTTTCACGTTCCTCCGAAAGGTAACCACTGTTTACTTTCACTTATGACTTTCATGTACATGTTTCTTTCTTTTCACAAAAATGACATCACAATATGCAGACCTCCTCAACCATCTGCTGGCATTTAACAGAGAGGCATTAAAATGAGGTGGTTAAGAGCGTGAGGAATCAAACAGATAACCTAAGAGGAACTCACTTATTCTCTTTAAGCTGCAGACTCATCCATATAATGGGGCTGAAAATCACTCCCACCTCACAGAGGGGCAGTGAGGGGTAACGAGGCCGGTCATAGAAATAGGTAAATAATTCCTAGCTTATGGTAAGAGTTCAAAAGTGGTAGCTATTGTTTTCATTAATCATGTATCATGAAGATATTTCCATTCATAAAACATTCTCCTGTAACATCTTGGTATGAATATAACATGGTGTGTTTAGCCATCCTCTATTGCTGGTCATTTTCTCCTGCCTTGCTACACTTTTCGTCCCACTAAACTTCTCTGCCAACCCTCTGTGAATTCACTTTTTCTCACACACACTGGGCACACTCTAACCTCAAGGCTGCTCAGGTTTTCCTTCTACCTGGGCTGCTCCCCACCATGTGCAACACCTTCAAGCCACCTATAAAAACTGCAGTAAGAGCTGGTGCTCTGGAACCAGACTGCATGGCTCTGTTGCTTACTAGCTGGGTGACTTTGAGCAGGTTATTTAATTTTTTGTGCTTCAGATTCCTCTTCTATAAGATGATAGTACTTACTACAAGGTTGTTGAAAGGATTCAGTGAATTCATGCAAGTAAAGTATTTAAACAGTGTGTGGCACATAGTAAGCATTCAATAAAGTTTAGCTCTAAATACTACCCATCCTTTGAGGCCAAGTTCAAATCCCTTCTCCTCTAAGCCTTTGGAGGCCTCTCATTAATGCTCACCCAACCCCTCACCCAATTTGTCATTTAAGAAGTCTGGCCAGTGTGGCTCAGTGGTTGAGCATTGACCCATGCACCAAGAGGTCGCCGGTTTGATTCCCGGTCAGGACACATGCCCAGGTTGTGGGCCAAATCCCCAGTGCGGGGCATGCAGGAGGGGGCCAATCAATGTTCTCTCTCATCGATGTTTCTATCTCTTTCTTCCTCTCCCTTCCTCTCTCTAAAATAAATTCCTTCCTCTCCCTCAATAAAGGGAAAAAATAAAAATAAAAAAAAAGAAGTAACCTCTTTCCCATTTTCAGAGAATCAAATGAATAAAATAATATGTAAACTGGGAAGTGACATCTAAAGAGCTTATTATTTTCATACTACTTCAACATGCTGCTTGTGGTTAGTATTCCTTGTCCTTCCAGAGAGCTATTTATGCCTGTCCCTTGCCCACAGTCCAACCCCACTCCCAGCTTGGGCTGGAACTCTTTGAAGATAGGAACCAGGACTCCATCTTAACTTACCCCAGAATACCTCTCCAGAGCTTGCACAAAGAACCCCCTCAGAACATATTGGTTTATTCATTCAACAAATATTTATTGAGCATCTACTGTGTGCCAGTTATGAAGCTAAAAGATGGAGGGTACAACGATGAACACCACAGAGAAGGAAAGTCCTGCTCAAATGCAGTTTGTGGAATTGAATCCCCTCTGTATTATTTGCCAGGGTTTTCCATAAATATGAGAATAAAATGAGATCTAAGAAATAAACAAATTCTTATATTTAAGAAAAGGAATATATGCACCCCTATGTTCATTGCAGCATTATTTACAATAGCCAAAATTTGGAAGCAGCCCAAGTGTCCATCAGTAGATGAGTGGATAAAAAAGCTGTGGTACATTTACACAATAGAATACTACTCTGCTGTAAAAAGGAAGAAAATTTTACCTTTTGTGACAGCATGGATGGACCTGGAGAACATTATGCTAAGTGAAATAAGCCAGTCAGAGAAAGACAAGTACCATATAGTTTCACTCATATACGGAATTTAATGAAAAAACTGAACTACCAAGAAAAATAGAGACAGACACATAGATAGAGAGTAGGCAGACAGCTCATTGCAGGGCCAGGGGGGATGTTGGGGGGATTGAGGAAAAAAAGAGTGAGAATTCATGGACATGGACAACAGTGTGGTGATTGCAGGGGCAGGGGGAGGGGGGTGGGTGGAGGCGGAAGAGGGCATAGAGGGGATAAATGGAGATGGAAAAAATTAAATTAAATTAAATTTTAAATAAAGGAAGTCAAGAAAGCTCATTCATATATCTTATATTATGTCCTTCTCAAGACTGATTTACTGTGAAAGCAAACATCATGAGGAGATTATCATAAAGGATTCCATTGCTGTTCACTGTTCTCATAAACTATTTGTATATACTTTGTATTTACAGTGTCTCATAATCTCTTCACTTTGCACAGAACTTTGAGGTTTAAAACACTTACTTTTAAAGAGTCATTACTATAATTATTTATAAAATTGAAAAAATGGCAGCTGGGGTGATTTTTTTGAGGTGGTATTTATTTATCAAACATTGGGCACCTACTATATATTTTGATTCTCAATTCTCTCTCAGTGGTTCACGCTGTCTTGAGGTTTTAATTATTACCAGAGGTGACTGAGATCTCTTCTCTAACAGTGATATTTTGCAAAAGCCCCTATTCTATATTTTCAGCTTCTTTTTTCCTCTTCCTCCTTTTCTCCTCCAAATACCCTCCTTCATCATGAAACTTCTCCTTGTCAACCCAGACAAAATCACACTCTTTTTCCTCTAAATGATTTCTACCTGTCTTGAGACAAGCTACAATCACTATCTTTGTCATGAGTATTTAAAAATTTTAATTAAATTAAATTTTTTATTTTTCAATTACCGTTGACAAATAGTATTAGTTTCAGCTGTACAACATACTGATTAGACATTTATATAACTTATGGAGTGGTCACCCCGATAAGTCTAGCCTGTCGTGAATATTTCTGCCCTATCCTCATTTCTAAATTTTAAACTCCCTGAGGTCAGAAACTTGGTGAACACACTCATTCTTTCATTCATCCACAAATATTTTTTGAGCATCTACCATGTGTCAGGCACTGTTCTAGAACTGGGGAAATGTCAATGAAGGAAACAAACTATATTCCCTTTTTCTTGGAGTTTACATTCTAGTATATTTTTAATATATTCCATATCCTTATATTTAAAAACACACTCACGCCCTGACCGGTTTGGCTCAGCGACAGAGCATCAGCCCTCGGACCAAAGAGTCGCAGGTTGGATTCTGGTCAAGAGCGTGACACTGACCAGAATTGCAGTGTCTCGGTTGCAGTTGGGTCCTGGCTCTGGTCGGAGTCGTGCGGGAGGCAACCAGTCGATGTGTCTCTCTTATGCCAATGTTCTCTCTCTCTCTCTCTCTCTCTCTCTCTCTCTCTTCCTTCCTCCCACTGTATCTGAAGATAAAAATGGAAAAAAGTACCCTCGGGTGAGGATTTAAAAAATAAATAAAAACATAACAAAAAAGCACACCCATTCACTGAGGCAGGTCAGAGAGCGCACACTGATAAAAGCAGGGCTGTATTCTTTCTGTTCTTCAGGTGCTTAAATTTATCCATAGAAAGAATTTCCAGGGAATCACAGGAGCCCTGGGAGGTTTGCTCGGTGCTGGATTCTTCCAGGGGCTGTACTTCAGAAGGGAGAGTCCCAGTAGGCCTGGAATTGAGCCAGTTGAACCCGAAGCTCACCAGATGAAAGCCGCCGTGTCCGTTTGTGGATACGCAGGGCACCATGTTCCCCTCCTCCTCCCTTGCTGCCGGGCCTGTCACCGCCTCTCTGCTGGACAGCATCAGTGTCAGTGGAAAACTCTTTGTTGGCCACTCGGGTACGAAACTTGGTTGTCAAGAAAGCTGAAGCTGTGGCTAAAACAAGGCTGTGAATTACCTTGATCCCTGTTGGCTCCAATGACTAATTGAGATGTTGAGGTGCTTTTGCTGATGCACTGGCAACAAAATCAATTTCAGCATACCGAGGCTGACTAAATGCATACATCTTTAGCTGATGTCAAGTATTCACACAATCTACCTAAAATCATTATTATGACTTTAAAAATATTTACAAAAGGTTTAACAATCGTTTTCTCGAACTATTCATCAAAGAGGATTATACTTCTTCTAACCCCAAGCCCTGCTGATACTGTCTGTCAACAAGACTCAGTGAAAAATGAAGCTTATTATTTTAAACCTTTGGACCAATACTTCAGCAGCTAAAGAGGTCACTGGCATTGTTTGTCCAATTTCACCTGCGTAGAATTTACTTATTCCAAGAATGTGATTGTCAACGGGTTAAATGACTTCAGATAATACACCAGGTACAACTGGGTGGGAAATCTCTAAGCCAACAAACAAGGTGAGTATACACCTGGAAAATTAGCATGCTTTTCTCCTTCTCAAATCCTAAATGTATCCACACCTTTAGGATTAACTATATTTTGCTTTGATAACCGTGTGAGGGGTTAGTTTTTGAGTCCTTTATAGTCTTTTATATTGCTGTAAATTTAGCACCTAACATAGTGCCTGCACATAATAGATGATTAATAAACATTTGTTGAACAAATCTGGGGAAGCTGACTTTAAAGAAATAAATACAGTACTAGGTGATATATGCTATGATAGAAATACATTCAAAATAAATATAGACACAAAGGGGTGTGTGTGTGTGTGTGTGTGTGCATGTGGTATGTGGTGTGTGTGCATGCATGCACGTCCATGTCAGCAGCTGGATGTGGTGTGTGGAGGGGCAGGAAGCCAGGCCTGGTTCCTTTTCCTCTATCTTAATCCTTCTAGGCCAATCTAGCGGAGGAACAGTGAAGCTGCCATTTGGGGATTGGTCCTATGTTCTGCTTCTCCAGGGTTCGTGCCCTCCAAACTCAAATGCTTTGACTCACTGCCTCCCCAGCCCTGTTCTCCATCTTATGTCATCAGCTGCAGTATTACCATGATCATAAGCATGCCATTGGCAGCAACCTAGTGACCCTGTCGCAACTTCAATTAGAGCAGGTCACACTCTTCTGCATGAGCCTCCTCATCACACTCAGAGTAGAAACCAAAGTCCTTTCTCTGTGTGGGTATGCCAGGCCCACTCCCGGCTCCGTTCTCGTACCTACTGTTCCCTTGGGTCATCCTTTCTCCCTCACCTCCTCATCATCCTTGCTACCAGCTGTTGGGTGCCTTCTGTGCTCCAATAACTTTACTGCATTATCTTAAAAGTCACAAAGATGCTGTAAGATATTATAATCTCCTTTTTATATAAATGCAAACACCAAGGCTCAGAAGAGGCCAATGACTTGTTCAAGTTGGCAAAATCAGTAAAACCACAGAGCTGAGCCTGGAAGTCAAGACTCTGACTTCTAGCCCACACTTTCTAGCCTGCTGTCTCAAAGAATCCCCTGGAACTTTGTCCCCAAACTATCACTTCTTCACTTGTCTGCCTAATCCTTTGAGTGCCCAAGAAACCTGACACCCAATACTTTTGTGTTCTGACTCTCCTCTTTCAGAGATACTGAGAATTCTGGAGGTGTTACATGTGCCCCAGTTCAACAGCATTCACCGCTTACACATGAGAGAAAGAGTTGGCCCACACTGTCCGAGTCAGGGGATGGCCTTCGACAGAAACGTGAACACGCAATGACTCCCACTTCTGTGCAGTTCCATCTGGAATTTTTTTTTTTTTTTAATGAGAGAACTTACTTTTTAAAAAATTTTTTATATTTTCATTGATTTTAGAGAGAAGGGAAAGAGAGAGATAGAAACATCAATGAGAGAGAACATCGATTGGCCGCCTCCTGAATGCCCCCCACTGGGGATTGGACTCACAAGCTGGGCATGTGTGCTGACCGGGAATTGAACCAGTGACCTCTTGGTGCATGGGTCAACGCTCAACCACTGAGCCACACCGGCCGGGCTCCATCCGGAATTTTGACTCAAACTTACCTCGCCCTGCAGAAGTCCACCACAACTGAATTCCACCTGCATTCTAATGTCTAAATTCATGCATGATTTTTTTCCCCCTTTCCTGACTGCTTCCATTCCTGGGGAGGGAAGGATAATTCAATAACTCGCAGTCAATGCAACGTAATGTGCAATTTGTGCTGTTTTGTGCAGTTGGTGATTTGAGGAGAAATACATTCTCCCTGAGTGCAAAAACTGTTAAAGCAATAAGCAAAATAAGGAAAGATATATAAAAAAGTAGATAAAGGAACATATTTAGAATCAAACAGAGCATTTGAGAGTTGCTTTTTATTCACTGGGGGTTATCATTATGCACAACCTGGGTGTTCTTGTTTTAAACTGTATGTAAAGTGGGGACAACAAAATAGAGTAGAATAAATAAAAGCCCCTCCCAGGAACTTGAAGTGGCTCTCAAGTCCTGTGAAATTAATAAGCATTTGTGGAGCCCTGGACTAACATTCTCATGATTTGCACAGACTGATACGAGGGTACATGGACTGTCCCCATTCTCCTCACCTGCTTTTCATGTAACTGAGTTTATGCTGTTGAAAATTTCTTTTGGGGGTCAGAAAATGATGTGTATTGTAGCAGATGAAAGTACACTGGGTTAGGAGTTAGGAATCCTGGGCTCTAATCCCGATTCTGGCCCTTTTTATCTGCAGGGCCCCAGATGAGTCTCTTCTCTGTAAAATATGGGTAATATTGTTTGCTGTGCATTATGATGGGACAGGGCTTTAGAAATGGAAATGTGTTTCTCCCACTTAAAATAACCAGCAGGAAAATTCCTTAGTTGTATTTTAAATTGGAATACATATACAACAGTTACTATTAAAAATTATATAACCAGTTTCTCTTATTATTTTCTAAATAGGAGATATATTATTTTATTTTCAAGATTCGTAACCTAGATGGAAGGCACAGGAACAGGGGTGGAAGCAGTGTGGTGTGTGAAAACCGGGAGCTCTGGAGTCGGACCCACGTGGGTATGACCCTCACGGCCAAGGCCGGGATCCCAGGCAAAATGTGCATCTTCTGTGAACACCCATTTCTTTAGCCTAGATTTGGGAACAAGAAGGCTAACCACAGAGTTGGAGCAAAGACTATATGAACTAATACACAGAAGTTTTCTTACGCATAACACGGGCTCCATAGAGGTATGTTTCGTGAACTGTGGGGTTTTGTGGTTTTAGTAAATAAGTTTAATCCTTTTCTGTTTCCATCACAAGAATACATGTGTTAGCTACTGCAGAGACCAAGGGGAAGACGTTTGCTGGGAAGAGACGAGAGGTCATTTTCTTAGAGTCAAAACAGAAGTGAACTTGATTTATGTGTGAAATAGGAGACAGTTTCTCCTTCAGAGGGAAGTTTTTATTTCAGAGAGTGGTCTCAGGGCAGGAAGTTACCCAGCAACACCCTATGGACCATTCAAATGAGCTGCAGTCCTAGAAAACCGAGACATGGCCACAGTTCCTGATTTACGGCTCGTGGGGCGGGGGGAACTGATCTCAAACACAGGATAAAAGTCAAGCTTCACTGAGGTCTCCTCAGCCTCTCAACCTTCCTCACTGCTGGAAGGAAAGTCCACGGACCCCGGTGTCCTCAAGATGACTGAGCCCCCCAAAAAACAAGCTTGGGTGATTAAAAAGTTGATTAGTACATATTCATTTCCGTGTGTGTGTGTGTGTGTGTGTGTGTGTGTGTGTGTGTATGCCCTGTTTCATTTTACAAAAGATTTGAGGCAGCTCCTTGTCAGTAAAAAAGAATAAAGAGTTGAGGGAATCTGAACAAAAAGGGAAAAGTAATAAAATAAAAACCAAGGATAAGGTTAACTGCAAGAGATGCATTCCATACACAGGAATTTTTATTACCTGGGTATTCATTATCCAGGTCTCCACAGTTACAAGGTTTCATAGGGAAGCATAATCTTCATAATTAAAAAATATTCACTAGTGAGGAGATCAGCTTTAAATAAGGCCTCACTCAAACAGCCCTTGAGGTTTGGTACCAGCTCTATCTCCTGCTCTTGCCTCGAAGTCTTTGTCAGTGTGCTTGGATGTGAGGTGGCAAAGAACCATCACAGCAAGCAAATCCAATGCAAATCCACTACAGAGTTAACTTACCTATGTCTCAAAAGAGGCAGGATATAAAATAAAATGCAAATCAATTGTGTAGCTGACTTGAATATCTTTCAAAAGAGGCAGAATATAAAGGATTAAACACATTAAGCTATCTTAAAATTCTGAAAGACCAAAAAGTCAACATAATTAATTCTTCATTCTGAGGATTAGCACATGGTTGCAATGGCCACTTACATTTTTTAATAAAAGTAAGGTTGAATAAACTTATTTTCATAGCCATTTGTTTTGTCTTTCAACTACACGTAACCTAAAATCATATTTTGGTCCTTGTTTTAAAGTGGGTTCCGTCGG
Organism: Tadarida brasiliensis; assembly: GCA_030848825.1. Taxonomy (NCBI): domain Eukaryota; kingdom Metazoa; phylum Chordata; class Mammalia; order Chiroptera; family Molossidae; genus Tadarida; species Tadarida brasiliensis. The sequence goes on along the minus strand of CM061257.1, from coordinate 53,808,389 downwards.
GCTATTTTGTTCTAGTACAATTGTCTGCAGATGATAAGAGCTACCTGGAATGAAGCGGAGAGCAGTTTTGGATCTCAGCTTCCTGGTGGCAAAAGCAAAAAGGAAACATGTTTAGTTAGAAAAGTCACAGGGGCCTAAAATAAAAACAGGCAATCGTTGTGGAGCATTGGAATGATAGTAATGAAAGCTGTTATTGGAGAAGATTTAAGACCATTGGTGGCTAGTAAGAGATCTAAGAAGGTAAAGACCAGTCTTTCTAAATTGCTTTGTGTTTGGCTTAAGAGTGTCACATGCTAAATGCCTAATGAACATAGCAGCGGTCCTTAATGCTGTGTATGGGTATCCCTGCTTTCCACCGTGGCTGCAGAGGAGATGCTCCTTTTCTCTGACACCTAGGCTGGGATTTTGCAGCTGGATGGAGCCATATAACTATTTCTGATCACTGTGTTTTGAGCAAAGAAACATGTGTCACCTCCAAGCAGAGGCCCTCCAGAGTTTCCTTTCCCTTTGCATGGTGACTGCCAACGTTCGAGTCGGTGACTGCTCTGTCAGCTAGGGTTTCTGAGTAACTAAAATGAGCTGCCACCCTTAAGACACACCTTGAGCATGTAGAATGAGCCAGAAATAAACCTATGGTTTAAGCCACTGAGATTGGGGGGTGTTTGTTACTGCAGCATAACATAGTCACTTCTGACTGACACAAATATCGCCTTGCCAGTGATAGAATATGTAAAACAAATGAGTTGTGCAGAGACAAGTTGCACACGCTGCTCAGACCCCTAAATAAAGATCCCAGCTAACAACGATGACATTCTGGATGGTTTAGGCAAAGACAGGCCGAGAAACAAGCCTGGATCTCTGATGCTTTCTCCAGCCCTTTTTTTCTCCCTTCGTTTTGTGGCACAAAGTTATGCCCAAATATATGTGGGCCTGAAAGTCCCTACTTCTTGTGTATGCATATAGTGAAAATTTTAATGCAGAGTGGGCTTTAGAAACGGGAATGTTCCTATTGCACTGGGATGGACTGAAAGATTATCATCAACAAGTGGACAGACAAGTTTGAAAAAAGTTTATTAACCACGAAAGAGAATACAGAAGTAGAGGTAAAAGAAAGAGGGCCCGTTTTGGAGAAACTACAGCTAATAAAAGTAAGAATGGCTGCAAAGCATGGACACTAGAAAAAAAGTGAAGCAAGAGTGGGGAGCTACGGCATAAAGAAGAGAGTGTATGCTGACTACAAGAGACTGGACGGAGAAATTCTGAGGCCCGAATCCACGGGTGAACTTCATTTGAGGTCAGGGGCTGAAAAAGCAATGCGAGAGTTCACTCATTTTGTAATTGAGGGGTGAACCTGGGACCAAAACCCCACGCAGGAGGGTTTCCTAAGGGAGCGGAGGGGACCGAGTTCTGGCCAGGCCCAGGGGAGGCGCTATTATGCGGATTAGAGCTAGGATGGGAAGCCAACCCTGGAAAAATTCACAAGTTCCAAGGCTTTTAAAGTGTCTTATTATTTACACTTCTTTAAGTAAAGAGATTCTGGGTCAATTCAGTGAGGTTCCTTCACACACCTCAGTGAGGGAGATTTTGCAGTACACGCAGCAGCCTGATGGGGAACCAAAGAGAAGGGCCTGAGGCGACAATCTTCTGGCTGCTCTTCCTGACGGCTGTCTGGTCCCCGCCCCACCACTGGTCCCACTATTGGTCCTCCATGGGCCACCAGAGAGACCTAACCATAGCAAGTCTGACCACAGCACTTGCAGATGTAAAACCCTTCTACGGCTCTACATTTTTCATAGGATGGTCCAAATTCCTGAGCCTCGCGTCTGAGCTCTTCACCTTCTGGCCCCTGCCGGCCTCTTCTGCCTCATTTTGGCCCACTGTCCCCCCTTCAGCCACACTGAATCTGTGTGCAGTTTCAGGGTAAGCCATGTTTGCATATGCCTCCAGTACTTTCCACATGCAGCTTCCTTCTGTCTACCCTCAGCCCCCACAACCCTCAAACTCAGCTTTTAAGATTTAGTTCAGTGATCATCAGTCCCTGAACCCGAGATTTGTCCCATGCCTGTCCTGTGCTTTCCCATACACTACATCACAGCACTACCCACTGAAAGGTCATTGTTTACTTGACTGTGTCCCCACTAGACTGTTCCTTGAAGGACCCGACAAAACCTACTCGCTTTGATATCCTCTGCACCTGACACAGTGCCCGACTCACAGCTCGTGTTCTACATTGAAGAATAAATGTGATAATGAGGAAATGTCATGGTTCCAATGATTCGATTCAGTGCTTGGGGAACTTGCCCTGCCCCTGTCCCACTCCACTGTTTCCTTATTTGATGGGGACAGAAAGCCTGCCATTCCTGGGGTGTTTGTAGTCTGTTTGGTGTTTCCCTAGACTTTTTAGGCCCAGGCTGCTGGAGGAGCTGCTGAGAAGAGGGCTCTGTTCTCTCCTACCAATGCCTATGCTACTCTCTGTTCCTATGGCTCACTACAGCTTTGCACTAAGGGCTACAGCTCCAGAGCCAAACTTCAGACTCCAGCTTTATCACTGTATTAGTTGCCTGTTGCTGCTGTAACAAATTATTGCAAATGTAGTGGCTTAAAGCAACACAAATTATTTTACAGTGGCTTAAAGCAACACAAATTATTTTACAGACTCCAGCTTTATCACTGTATTAGTTGCCTGTTGCTGCTGTAATAAATTATTGCAAATGTAGTGGCTTAAAGCAACACAAATTATTTTACAGTTGATAATCTGATCTTGGAGGTCAGAAGTCTAAAATGGGTCTTGCTGGGCTAACGCCAAGGTGTTATCAGGGCTGTGTTCTTTCTGGAGGCTCTAGAGAAGAATCCATTTTTTCTGCCTTTTCTAGCTTCTAGAGGCCACCCACATTCCTTGGCTCATGCGTCTCTGCCATATTCAAAGCCAGCAATGGCCAGTGAAGTCTTTCTCACACTGCATCACTCTGACACTCCTGCCTCCTCTTGTCATTTATGAGGACCCTGTGATTACATTGGACCCATCAGATAATCTGGTCTCCCTAAACTCAAGGTTAGCTGATTACTAACCTTAATTCCATCTGCAATCTTAATTCCTTTTGCCATGCAATATATTCATAGGTTCTGGGGATTAGGATGGAGACATCTTTGGGGAAGGGGCATTATTCTAACTACTATAATTACTTACTAGCTGTGTGACTTTAGGCGAGTCATTCCTTTCCTCTAAGCCTCAGTTTACTTTCCTGAAGAACAGGAAAGGTGATAAAACAGCACCTACCCCTGGGAAGTATTGAAAGAGTGAAAGCAAATTATGATAATGAATGGAAAGCTTGGCACAACACCTGACACAGTAAGGAACCAATAAATGTTAACCTTTATCATACTCCTTACCATCATCATCATTGTAGAGAGAAGTAGGTACAGAGGTTATACACATTCAGTCTTCCACCCCTCCCTGCGTGCAGTAGAATGAGCATCATCATAGAGGCCTCCTGCCTTTCCCCATCCTTCCTTTGCCTGTCCCTTTTCGGGACATTGAAAGAGGAGAAAGTCCAGCAAACATGATTGACAGACAAGAGACCACTGTCCTCCAAGCTGAGTCCTTTGAGCTTCTGGTGTTTGAACTATCTAAATTGGCCACTGGGCAATCATGTCTTAGAAAGAAGCTTGTGAGGTAGTTCTAACCCCAAATCAGTTTCTCAGAGTCCCCAATACCTGGAGGAGCCCTGGGAACCCCTAGGCTGTGGCAAGGGAAAAACTGTCCAGTTCCTAGGGTGTGTGTCCACGTGTGTGCCCACATGTGCGAATCCTCAGAAAGTGCACCGGTATTCTTTTCCTTTTCAGTGAATTCCCTGAGAATTATGTGCCACACTCAGTGAACACTACTGAACTTCAAAGAGGGGAGGGGCTGGGCCAGTTCAGAGAACAAGAGGCCAAGGATAGATGGACCACAGGTAGGCCTCAATGCCTTCTTTCTACTCCATTCAGATCAGAGCAAGCACTTTCTTTACATTTAAAGGCATTTATTTATATTTTACTCTATTCCCCAAATGAAATTAGGTATCTTAGCACGGTTATTCCATGTTCCTAAGAAAGACCCTTTCATTTGCCCCATGAATTTGTATTCAAGTCATATGTTTTCATTCATTAGACTGATTCTGCTGTATTTATTCATGGAAAAATAGTATAGTATGTATAATATACACACATATATATAACATCGATTAAAATGTGCATATATAGCCTGGCCAGTGTGGCTCAGTGGTTGAGCGTCAACCCATGCACCAAGAGGTCACCGGTTCGATTCCCGGTCAGGGCACATGGCCAGGTTGTGGGCCCCAGTGGGAGGCATTCAGGAAGCGGCCAATCGATGTTCTCTCTCACCGATGTTTCTATCTCTCACTCTCTCTCCTTTCCTCTCTCTCTAAAATCAATAAAGAAAAAAATTTTTTTTTTTAATTTTTTAAATGTACATATATAGAGAATGAGAATGTATACATAAACCAATGAAAAATAGAACTTCTTTTCATTAAACACATTAGTGGGAAGCTTGATCTTTGAAAAATAAAAATCTACAAATTACATGTGTATTTCATAGGTATATAGAATAAGTCCACTTCTTATTACTAATCAATAGGAATAGGAATCATAGGAAAATAGTTAAATGTATACACATGTACACACATAAAACATACATACTTTATCTCATTTTAGATAACAACTTCCAATTCTTCCTTCATTAAATTTAAATCAGGCTTTAGTTTTATCTTCTCTTATTTTCCCTACTCCTGGTCTGGGAGAAAGTCTAGAGATCAATAACTAAAATCAGTGGCCGTAAAAAGAAAAATGACAAATCTCTAGATGTTTTGAATGTTTGATCATCCATTCCTAAGAAAAATGCCTCAGCTATCAGATTTCTAGCACTAAGCAAAGACACGCTAGTTCTGTTGTTCTAAGGTGAGTTTCATGAGTGCCCAGTGGTTCAGTCGTAGGCCAGATATTCTTCTGCCTCCTAAGGAAAAGTTCACTTGAGCCAGAGAATTATTATGAAATTCATTTGAACCTCATGAACTATAGCTGACCCTTGAACAATACAGATTTGAACTGTGCAGGTCCACTTATATCTAGATTTTTTCAGTAAATACCTGTGCTGGGTTTGATCTGCAGTTGGGAGTACAAGGATGCGAAGGGCCAACAGAATGCATTGATCTATGTCATTTTATATAGAGGATTTGAGAATCCACAGGTTTTGTTACCCACGGGGTCCTGAACCAATTACCTATGGGTACTGAGGGACAACTTGAAGTTTTGGGGGAGTCAGAAGTTATACACAGATTTTCCACTGTGCAGGGTCAGCATCCCTACCGCCCACATTGTTCAAGGCTCAACTGTATTTGTTTCCTGAAGTTTCCCCCAGGTTTTAGATTTATGATACTGAGAAAGCTTTGCCTTGCAGCAAGCAGAACTGTAATGTGACGAGGGTGGCTGTTCTCATTGCTATTGTCTTAGAGGGACTGCCTACTTAGTCTTTGCCAAAGAATCTCAGTGGTGGCTGAGCTAGGAGGAAACCGGGTAAGAAAACTCACACAGGCTCCCCTCCTGCATGAGATAACAACTGCATTCTGTTAGTCCTGTGTGAACCACCAACATTTCAAGCTGCATGACATTCCAGAGGCCAGAAATCTACCTGAGCAGTAACCCACAGAAGGATTTCTTCACTCAGGAGTTCTGAACAATGATTTGTTTACTTTCATTCTATCAGAGCCATATGGTGGTTAAGCTTTGGAATGAAACTGCCTGGATTCAAATCCTGCCCCCACGCTTAGAAGATATGTGACCTTCAACAAGTTATTTGACCTCGCTGTGCCTGTTTCCCTTTCCGTGAGATAAGGATAATAATATGCTACATAGGATTATTGTGAGGATTAAGTTAATGCCTGCAAAGTGTTTAGAAAAATGCCAGTTAGTAACTACTCAGTAAATCTTAGTTATTACTCTCAGTACCTTATATTCTCTTCCATAAATTAAGAATACTAATACCTCTTTTATATACCTTACAGGTTATTTTACAGGTTAAGATTAGAGAAATCTTATAAAACACTTTGAAAAGCATAATATACTACTGTAAAGTAAACTATTGAGTGATTCTATGACAGTCTGGAAGTCACCTTGATAATTTTAACCACCACTAAAGGAAGGCTTCTGATCAGAAGCCAGACGCCGGAACTGCTGAAAGCTAAAAGCAATCTCAGCATAAAAGCAAAGGAAGAAAAAATAGAGGGAGAGAAAAGAACATGTCTGGTGTGCCTACTATCTCTTCAAAGCTTGACGTGCAAAATGTCATTTACATAGGTATTTTGTCAACAACAAAACTCAGACTCAGAAGATTAAGTTGCTCAAAGTCACAAAATTATAAAGAGCAGAACCAAAATCCAAACCCAGATCTGTCCAGGTCAAAGCACACCAAACTAGAAAGCAGGCATCATCCCATCCCTTCACAAAAATAAAATCATTCACTGTGTTAGTACCAGCAGCCTAAACAACAGACATGGCCAACAGGAGAGCGATCAAGGAAAGGTTCGTCCGGACCGGTATAGCGCGCTGCTAGTGGGAAACTCATTGAAAGGAGATCACCAAACAGCAGCTGGGACACTCCAGCCATCCCAAGAGTCAGCTCTACCACATTTGGCTGCATCTGCAGAAATGGCCAAATGAGTAGATATGGTGCCAGAAAAAGAATAAATATGTGTTGCATGAAAGAGTAAATTAATGAAGGGAAAGTACAGTAGGCCCTTCATTCTTAAGGACATTTTAGGCCCTTCACAAACACCCAAATTCCAGAACAGTCTCTCTAACCCCACCCCAGCTCTGCACTGCCTGCTAACAGATTCCCCCCTGCTGTGATGTCTCCTTGCTGTAGTCATCTGCAAACGCTCAGGTCACCCCTCATTCCCTGAAGACTTTTGCCCCCGGCTCCCTGTCAGACCTCTCACCAACAGGACTGCTGCCAGCACACTTGATGCCCATAACCTTGCAGATGATCCTCCAGTATCCGGGCCTCAGTCTCCTTTGACTCCCTCCTCCAAGCCATCACAGGTACTTGCTTTCATGGTCAGACCCTAGCTCTTGACATTACCAATGTGCAAAGCTTCCACGTTCCCCATTTCAAGCATCCCATTCTCTGAGCACCATCTTGCTTTTTGGTTTTTTTTTAGTAACAGCTTTATTGAGATGCAATTCAAATGCCATAAAACTCACCTTGTTAAAGTGTACAATTAAATGGCTTTAGTGTATACACAGAGTTGTACAACCATTACCACAATTAACATTACAATATTTTAATCACCCCTCCCCCTCAAAACCATACAGATTAGCCTTCACCACCCCTCCCAATCCTCCCATTGCTCCCAGTCCTAGACAACCACCAATCTACTTTCTGTCTCTCTATATTGGTCTATTTTGATATTTCACATTATATAATAAATACATGGTCTTTTGTGACTGCTTTCTTTCACTTAGCACACTGTTTTCAAGGTTCATCTAAATTGCAGCATGGTATCAAAACTTCCCTTTTATTGCCAAATAATATTCTATTGTATGGATATATTTTATTTATCCATTCAGCAGTTGATGGACATTTGGGTTGTTTCCACTTTTTCAGTTTTTTGAATAATGCTGCAATAAACATTTGTGTACAACTTTTAAAAGTGATGTATGTTTTCATTTCTCTTGGGTTGATACCTAGGAGTGGAATTGCTGGGTCATATGTTTAACATTTGGAGGAATTGCCAATCTGTTTTCCAAAGTCACTACATCATTATAATTCCATCAGCTGTGAATGAGGGTTCCAATTTCTCTACATCCTCAACACTTGTTATTATCTGTCTCTTATTATAGTCATCCTGGTGGGATGAAGTGATATCTCATTGTGGTTTTGATTTGCATTTCTCTCTCCTCTCTTTTCAGTTCATTTTTTCTAATACTCTTAACTCCAACAATGTTTGGATCCCATAAAGACCTACCATTGATTGGTCCTGTGGCTCTTTCACTGCTTCTCACCCATTTCATGTGCACCTTTCTTCATTGCCCAACTTAATGTCCATGGACTATCATTAAATCAGTTATTTGCATAAACCCTACGTTCTTTTGCTCTTCTCTCTCTTTTTCATACTCAATTGGCAAAATCTCAGTCTTGGTTCCACTGAGCTCTCCATCTACTCCACACAGATGAAAGTGGCTGGTCTCAGTTTAAATCTATGACCTTCAACCTCAAATCAGACCTTCATGCTGCCTGGCAATTCTAAATTCATTCACTTGGCAATCCCAAATCCATTCCTTTTTTTTATATTTTTATTTCCCTGATCAATTTCATAGCTTTGTCACTCTCCTCAAACCTTCAAACCTTTATCACCATTCTCACATGGACTTTGCTTCCTATTTCACTAAGAACACAGATGCAATCAGAAGACAATTCCTCAAACTCATGCCACCATGAGGACCTCAATATCTACATACACTTTATCATCCTTTCTGTTACTAGGGATAAACCAACTGTAATGATAGTCCTATTTGTGCACAAGATCCCATCCTTTATCACCTACTCAAACATACTATTCTAGCAATTGTCTCCTCTCTAGAATTACTCCATTTTCCCATTCTATTAGATTATCACTAAAAAAAAAATCTATTATTTCTCCCATCTTAAAAAAAAAAACAAACTTCCAATCCTACATCTTCATCCAGCTACATTCCCTTTTCTCTCTGTGGCCTGTATTCCAGCTGAACTCCAGGCTCGTATATTCAACTGCCTGCTGTTGAATGTTTATTTGGCATCTCAAATTTTACAAGGCTAAAGTTAAATTCCTGGTGTTCCCCTGAACCATCTCTTTTATGTCAAACAGAATCACTTTCAATCTTCCAATATCTCAAACAAAAAACCTTAAAGAAGTCTTCCTCGCATTACACACTGAATCCATCAGCAAAGCCTAAATCGTTACCTTCAAAATATATTCTTGATCTGACTACTCACCACCTACACTGCTACTGACTGACCTGCTCTGACCTGCCACCATCTCCTGCCTGGACTTTCTACTGGGATCCTAACTGGTGTTCCCACTTCTGTCCGTGCGCCCCTTCAACTCACTCCACATGCCTACCCCATAATGTATTTTCTTTCCTTCTTTCTTCTTATTTTTTTCCTAGTTTTATTGAGATATTCACATGTAACATATGTCAGTTTAAGGTGTACAACATGAGGATTTAATTTATATCCCATAATGTATTTCAGCACAGCAGCTTTTAAAAACTAAAACTAAGTCAAATGCATCACTTCTCACCTTAGAACCATCAATGGCTTCCCAACCCACTCAGATAAAAGCTCAAGTCCTCTTAATGGCCTTCAAGCCGCTACACAATCACACAATCGCCCCTTTGGGTCTCCTTGACCTTTTCTGTCACTCTCCCTTGGGGTTACTCTACTTCAGCCGCCCTGGCTTCCCTGAGACTCCCTGAACTGTCCAGGTACACATCTACTGCATGGTCTTTGCACTTGATGGGTTTTTGTTTGGAACACCTTTGCCCAGGCAGACACATGGCTCTGCCTGCAGGTCTCCTGTATTATTCATAAGTTTAGCAAAGGCTGTTCCAAATAATAAAAATTGATGGGGCAGGATTGGAGGAAGGTTGGAATAAGAGAGAGAAAAGAAAAAGGATATATAAACTCTGAAGCTCTCCTAAGGCCAGGGCCTACTTGCTTTATTATTTGGTACAACCTGTAGGATGAGGATGGTTATATATCCATTTTACAAATGAGATAATCCAGGCATGGAGGGATTAAGTTATGATCTCTAATAAATGTCTAGTAAACAGTGGAGCTATGTGTACAATAAAAAATCTAACCTCAAGCCTGGCCAGTTTGGCTCAGTGGTTAGAGCGTTGGCCTGCAGACCAAAGAGTCGTGGGTTCTATTCCGGCCAAGGGCACGTACCTAGGTCCCCAGCCCTGGTCTGGGTCATGCGGGAGGCAACTAGTCGATGTGTCTCTGATGTCGATGTTTCTCTCTCTCTCTTTCTCTCTCTCCCCCTCCCCCTCTGTCTGAAAATAAATGGAAAAATATCCTCTGGTGAGGATTAAAAAAAAAAATCTAACCTCAAAACCTATCCTTGGCCCATGGCATCACCAATTTCCAGCTTCCTATTTAATTGAGAGAAAGCTGGGAATGGAGGCCTATTACAAAATTCAAATATTTACACATGTACAGAAATCAATTCAGTGTATTTTTATACGTTATTCACCTTGCCTCTACCCTAAAAGGAAACTTCTGTGTGTTCAACTGAGGGTTAATGAGATTCCAGAGATTCCTGGCAATCTTTCAACTAATCATCTGGGATCATTTTTGCATGATAAAAATTCCATCAAGTGGCCCACTGCACACAGATGCTTGTCAGCAAATTCACTCCTTCCAGTTGCTACTAAGGAGATATAAACAGAAGGTCCTGCCAGTGAAAGAAATGAAAGGAAAGCAATTTGTTAATGGCTTTACTCAACAGTACCATTTTCCAAAATTCCATGCTGGGTGGCCCAAATACTTAGAAACCCATGCTCCATAGACCTTTTAAGATGAGTTGTAACCCTGGGCCTTGAGCAAATGCCTGAGAAAGCTTGGGGTGTCTTGCTCCCCCGTTTTTATGCTGCTGAAACCCACCCCCACATCCATTATCTTTCAATTATCAGCTCAGCATTTCTTCCCCCACTCTGGTTTATTCTTCTCCCTTGACCTCTGACTTATGTATTTGCTTTTCCCTGTCTGGAATCCTTGCCCCATCTAACTTCAATCAGTCAAAAATTCTGTGCTGTAAGGAGGGAGATGGATGTCGGGGAGAAGCGATAACCAGGTGACTCATATGGAATTGTTTGCAGCCTGCCTCCTGGCCAGCCTCTCCCCACTTATTTTATGGTGATGGGTTATTCATTAAATGACCCTGAACCATCAGTGAGAGGCTGGTTTCTACTGAAAGTCGGTTTTCTATAAATATTAAATCAGCTCAATAAAATAGCTAATTTAAAATGTCTTACCAAATCTGGTTTCTACTTCCTACAGTTGAAGTTTAAAAATGAAATGGTGGTCAGGATATTATGGTGAAGTCCCCTAAGTCCTATTAATTGCCATGAGTATAACTATAACTTCCAGTTGGGAATGTTTCCCAGGTGCTAAGTAGTCTAAAGTTAATCAACTTAATCTCAATAACAATCCTGAGAGGTCAATTCATATTATACGTATTTTACAAATGAGGAATGTGAGGAAACTTGCCCCAAAGTCCAATACAAAATGTGGGGGAAGGAATTGCAATTCAGACTCAGTTTAATTACAAAGTCCATAGGCAACACATCTCCCGGTGGCTGGCAGCATCCAATGGAAATGTTCACTTTACTGGTTTATAAATAAACCTGTGTACTGAGCACCTGCTGTGTGCTGGGCTCAGAAGATACAAGAACATTTGGTTTTTACTCCCTTGCAATCTAGTTGGAAATGAAAGGGCTATAAAAAAGAAAGATAACTAGCCATTCAAGGTAGCATATCTAAGTATCAAACATCAATTAGAACCAGGAAATTCTGTCTGTATTCAGACTGTAGTGACCACTGCAGCCAGGCAGGACTAGGAGGGTCTTCCGGGGGGAAGGGGTATTGACCTGAACACACCTGGAAAGCTCTTAGGACAGTTGTTATGAGGGTTCTTGAATTTTGTAAAACTTGAGCCAGAGAGTAAATCTTTTCCATGGTCCCCAAGGAGGAAATTAAAACAAGGACAATGGAGCATGTGTCATATTAAGGGCCGATCTCTTCTTTTAGAAAAAGTGCTAATGGGTCATGAGCTGTGTGTGCATGGCACACACTTTAAACACTTGTCTTACTGTCTAGACATTATTTATTTATCTGAAATTCACATTTAATTCAAGATCTAGTGTTTTTATTTGCTAAATCTGATGATCCTACTCTCACCACCACATCCCATTCAGGACTGCCTACCTTGAATGTTTTTTATTAACTTTGAAAAGAAGAACCTTTGGAAAGGGGAAGGAGCTAGTTTGACTTTGTAGGCTGGAGGCCTGATTTGGTCACTGCAGCCAGAGGTGAGTTCACGGGGAACCTGCAGTGAATCACACTCATAAGAGACTAACACAGATATTCAAACCAATCAGACTTGTGGTGTTCCAACCACTGTGCTTTTGCCCAGGGCCTGGAATGCCCTTCTTTCCATCCCTCATCATTTGCTTGGTTAAACTCATTTATTTAGCTGATTATTCATTGAGTCGGCCAGTATCTGTTGAGCACCTACTGTGCCAGGTAATGTATTAGGAGCTAAACACCTATACCTTCCTCGCTGTTCAAGCAACAATCATCATGATAATAGCTAATAGTTTTCGGGGCTTGTCATGAGCTAGGCACTGTATTAAATGCTTTGTATCTATTAAGTCATTTCATCTTCACATTACATTATGATGTAGTTACTGTTATTATTCACATTTGACCAATGAGGACATTGAAGCCCAATGAGGTTATGAGAACAAACTCACAAACAAACAAACAAACAAATCCCCACTTGTTTCCCATCATACAGCTAATAAGTATTGGAGGCAGGATCTGAACGAAGCAGTTTTCAGAGCCTATACAGTGTCTTAACACTATATCAGCAACCTCCTCTTTAAAACCCTCCTCTCCTTTGCCTGGCTGGTGTGGCTCAGTGGCTGAACATTGACCCATGAACAAAGAGGTCGCTGGTTTGATTCCGGGTCAGGGCACATGCCCAAGTTTTGGGCCATATCCCCAGTGGGGGGCATGTAGGAGGCGGCCAATCGATGTTCTCTCTCATCGATGTATCTCTCTCTCTCTCCCTCTCCCTTCTCCTCTCTCTCTAATATCAATAAAGAAAAAAAAAATTTTAACCCTCCCCTCCTGACCTCCCTTTCCCCAAATTAGTCACTTCTTCCTCCAGGCTCATGTACCACAGTGAACTTAGTAAGCTTCCTTAATCTATTGCCTCACAGATTCTTTGCTTCCATTTCTGTCTCCTCAGTCAGACTGTAAGCTCCTCCAGGGCAGGGACACCACCTTATTTATTTTTGTATCCTCAGTGCCTAGCACAGTAGGTGGCATAAAAGAAATGTTCCATACATTTGCTTGATTAATTTCTTGCCAATTGTGGGAAGTTAGAATGGTGATGTGTGAGTCAGAGTTGATACAGGGACACAGAAATCACTCTAAGTATTTAAAGCAGAGGAAATGTGACACAGGGACTCAGTCATATAGGTAGAGGAGAACTCACAGGTCACAGCAAGAGCTACTCCCACCCTAGCACCCGGGGTCTGTCTACTGCAGCCATGGCAGGCAGGATCTAGTGCCACGGAGAAGACAACCATTGTCATGGACACTCTCCGAGATCAATAGATGAGAAATACCCTGGTTCTGCCTTCCTCCCACCCTGCAATCACCCATCTCATATTGGCCAACCCCACCAGAAGCCAGCTGACTAGGGAGACTGAGAAGGGTAGCCAGCAGGGGTTAGCCTCCTTGGGGAGAAGCCAAGACTGGCTTTAAGGCCATGAAGACCCAATACAACAGATAGAGCACCCATCAGAGATTGTGCTTCTCTTGTGACTGTTATGAGAAACTACAGACTAATGATGCTGATCACCCCGTGGTACCAGAAACAGTGACAAGTGCTTGGCCTTTGGTGTCCCATCAAGGTCTACTCTCCATGAGGATACCAAGGTCTAGCCTCCATGAGGATACCACTCTTCTGCTAACTTACTATTCTTCAATGAAGTCTAAATTCTATTGCATCGGGCTGCATCTTTTGTTTTTAATGTTTCAATTGACAATGACAACAATAAACACTTATTGAGCATCTGTTTTGCATCAGATGTTGTGCTAGGTCCCAGGGATATAGAGCTCAAAAAGGGCGAGGCCCTGGAGGTGAAGGAATTCTCAGCCAATGGGAAACAGACAACTAAACAAACAATTTATCTGCCTCATTGTAAGTGAGCACAGTAAGCACATATATTTGAACTTGGGAGTTCCAATAAGGGTCACACCCACCCCAATAGCCTGTAAATGCAGGAAATAAGGTTGTTTTATGAGAGTTTAATCTGTAAAATCAATGCACAGTAGATCACAGTGGAGACAAGCACAGACAAATAAAGGAGATAGAATAACCTCTAAGGCTCCACCTAGCTCTGAAGTCCTGGGACTCGGTGCTCTACACACACACACCGGAAGCCGCCTTGCAGTGCAGCTGTTGTATTCCACGAACTGGGCCACGTCTTTCCATGCAAAATCTCATTTATTGGACCTCTGGGTTTCTGAATTTCACTCTATGGAAAATTTGACTTTATAAGTAATACTTTTACAGGTGAAAAATGATGCAAGATTTTCTTTGTTCTACCCAGGGTCATAGAACTAAGTATCTGCTGAGCAGGCATAGAAACCTAGTCTCCAGATTCCCACCTCTGCTCTAAGACACTACCCCAGACACAGCAGTGATTCTGAAGTTACAAAAATAAAACTTAGCTAAAACAAGGATCCCTTAATTTCCACTTAGTTGACAGCTTCCCAGATTGTGTGAAAACTCCCTTTTTAAAAAAATTAAATGCATGTAATATGTGGTTATTTTTCACATTCAATCAGCTGATTGAGCGAAGAAGAGAGCGTGGTAGTTTTATGTTTATCACTTTGTTTTTTTGTTTTGTTTTATCCTCACCCAAGGACATTTTTTGCATCTATCTTCAGATAGAGGAGGGAGAGAGGGAGGAAGAGAGAGAAACATCGATGTGAGAGAGACACATCGACTGGTCGCCACCCACACGATCCCAACTGAGGCCAACTGAGGTACATGCCCTTAGCAGGCACTGAACCCAGGACTCTCTGGTCCACAGGCCAACGCTCTAACCGCTGAGCCAAACAGGTCAGGGCTATCACTTTGTTTTTTAAATGCAAAACCTTTGCAGGCTGTGTTGCTTTGAAATATTCTGCACCAGTTGTAAGCTCTTTCTTGGCTTTTCCACAACAGTGTTCTCTAAGACAATGCCCAGAGACTCTTCGCCTCTGTCTTCTACCCACAGTCATCTACCTCCTGAGCTACTGGAGCAGCCAGCCCCTTGGAGACAAATGGGAACAACCTGGAAACAGGCTTTGGAGTGATGAGAACAATGGTTTCTGACTCCAGTGACATCTGCCTTTGGGTTTCTCTGGGAAATCACTAAACCTCCCTTAGGTATTGTAAGTGTCCATTTCAATTTAACTATGACTTTGCTTTTATAGACACTCTTGCCACCTCTCTGATTGATATATATATATATATATATATATATGGTAAGCACAGTATAGTGAAGTAAATTATTACAAGGTGTCCATAAGTAAAATGAAACAAAAAGCTCATTAAGACCTGCTTTATGAGGAAAAATAAATCTTGGCCCTGACTCATCCTGTGTAATGGAAATGAACTGCAGTAGGCTCTCAAACTTAAGGAAATTATTTTATTCCCAGTGGGACAGGAGACTGAAGTGTTTACAATTTTCAGCTATTTATTGTAAAAGAAGGAAGCCTTCAAAAACTGAGCTGCCAGAGAAAACCGGGATTGGTTCCAATGGCCATCATCATTGGCCTCCCTGGAAAGGAATTATTTGTTTGATGGCCTTGCTCATGGCTTTCAGGATTTTCTTTGCAAAGGAGTGGGAGGTAATTATCTTCTAGACATTTTCCAAGTGCTGGCGAAATTGGGTGGCTGGCCAAGGACTGTGGACAGAACACACTCCCACCGGGTTTTTGCTCACTCAGAGCTATACTGAGCACTTTGAGGGATCTGCATTTAATCCCTAAAGCAGCTCCATGAGGAAAACATAATTATAGCTGATAGACACAGACGCTCAGGTTATGATGGTCTTTCGAGTCTTTCTTTCCATCATAGCACCTCCTTGAGGGCTGAGAGGACCAATCTCTTGGCACACGGACACCATTCACAGTCCACGGGAGAGAGCGCTTGAGTACGAACAGGGTTAAAAGTCTTGCTGGGATTAAGAGAGTGGTTGAGCTGAGACTGTAATCCAAGACTGTGATTTACAAAAACAGTGCTCTTAACCACTACTTTTTACTGCAGCGTACAAATTATTTGTGTGGCATTGTGAAATTCTCACAAACTTCTCCACAGGTTGAATTATATTCGTGTTTATTTGAAGCGTGAATATGGCCGAGTCTCTCCGTGATGCTGATGTTGGGACATAGGCCAAACAAACCCTCACTTTGTTGGGTTACAATATTGGATTGTATTTTCAATGTTCAGGGCTTTAAGGCCACCGTTTGACTAATATTTTCATAGAAATCCTGTCATCTCATTGTCTATATTGTACAAAGATTCTACTCTATGTACACTCTGAGTGGGAGGGTGTTGGAGGTCACAATGGCAAAACCAAGCAAACAGCACAACTATTACTGTACAGTTGACCCTTGAACAATGCGGGGGTTAGGGTCAGCAACTTCCACACAGTCAAAAATCCACATACAACTTTTGAATTCCCCAAAACTTAACCACAGATTTCTCTCAGTATCCACAGGAGATTGGTTTTAGGACCCCTTGGGATACCCAAATCCACAGATGCTCAAGTCCCTTATAGAAAATGGCAAGGAAAAATGCATACAGTCTGCCCTCTGCATCTGTGGACTCCTACCATGAACTGAAAATAGTACTAGAAAATTGGAAGTCACTATTTTAGGATAATTTAATGTACCCCAGGGCAATTTGGCAAAACAAGTATATTCCTTGGCAATTTTTCCTTTTTATGCATCTGAGTCTACTGAGAAATCAGGAGGATATTCCTCCAAAGACCAGCTAGTCAGTACCCAGCCTCCCATGTGTGACCATCCCTGTCTACAGGATGAATGCAGAAGATGAGACGGGCTTTTCATCTGAGTGTCACTGGTTAATCTGGTCCTCTCTGTTCCATGTTCTATTTATTTGAAGCTTGTATGGGTGTGAGAGTTAAAGATCTCATGTTCAATGTTTCTCTACCTGAAGACAAAACATTTCTCTGGGTTTTTCTCATCCAAGATATATTTTGATCTTGTGTTGATTGCTCACTCACTTAGAATGTTAGATTCAATGTCTACTGAGAAAAGAGAAAAAGCAACTAAAAATACTAAAGACACACAAGTTTTAATCCTAAGAAAGCCCCACTCCCCCATCACATTTGAGTAGTATTTACTTTCAGTTAAGCATTGAAGGAACCAAGAGGTGTGTCTCTCTTAACAAGACCTGGGAGAATGAAAAGTCAAGCTGTGGCTGTAAACTGGCCATCACAGCAGCTGATCTAAGCCTTGTTCTAGGAGAACCTAGACTTTATAGGTGCCTCTTCATGAAGGAGCTTCCCCACAGAAAAGGGAAATGAACATGAAGTTGCAATACCATCCACTAGAAGTATTCAACCAGACTTCACCCATGCTTGTCCATATTTTGTTAATCTGTGCCTTATGAAACTAGCCCACTACTGAAACAGCAGAAACAGTTGTCATTTCTTCCTAAATGCTTTCCCATTTGCCTTGCAAGCAATGACTTTTTCAGACAAGACCTTTATTTTTAATGTTAAAAAGGAGAATCTCTGAAGGAAAAAACTGCATATCAGATCTCTATATATCACTGCTCACCTCAAGAGAATTGGACCAGGAGCCTCAGCAAAGGGGAAATTGTGCCAAATGTATTTCCAGGAACAAAATCAATAAGAAACAAAGCTTGAGCATACCATACTACTTGATTTGTGAGAAAGTTCTATGGTATTGCTAAAGCTGAGAAAAATAGTTCCGAATCACGTGACTGAAGTCAATGTCCAGACCTAGAGCAAAACTACTAAGTTGTAGGGTTTATGCCATAACCAAGAGATTCAAAGGGATGAAAACCTCACCCTCCTCCCCTTCAGATGAGGCAGAGAAATTATTATTATTTTTTTTAAATCTTTGCTGAGCTGGGAAAAAAGCAAAAAAGAGAGCAAGAGAGCAAGTCATTGGTCAGGGTGGCTAATGGAAAGTCCAAATGCTGGGTGCCGGGGTAATATAAACCCTCAGAAGGGTTTGAGAGTCTTGGAGTAGGAGGACTGTGTCTCCACTCTCCCTCAAGAATCCTGCAAGGAGTCCAGCTGGTGTGGCTCAGTGGATTGAGTGTCCTCCCATGGACTGAGAGGTCCTGGTTCGATTCCTGGTCAGGGCACATGCCTGGGTTGTGGGCTTGATCCCCAGTAGGTGCAGGAGGCAGCCCATCAATGTTTCTTTCTCACATTGATGTTTCTATCTCTCTCTAAAAAATCAATAAAAACATATTTAAGAGAAAAAGAAAAAAGAATGCTGCAGGGAGAGTCTCACAGAGAGCCCTATGCCAACTGGAGGGGCAATGGCCACAGGGCAAGCCAAGCTGGAGAGACCATCTGAGCTAGACCCCCACCTCCGCCTCCATGTCAGCACCACAGCAGCACAGAAGAGCAGCAGACACTTTCCCATGGCTTCCTTCACACCCTTCCCCGGGAGGCCAGCCAAGAGTTTGGCTGAGACAAAGCCAATGGACTGGGAATGCCCTGTCCTGAAGGTGTGGGAACCTGGAAGCCAAAGGGCAGGGCTAGCCCATGGACATCAGCAATGAATGACAGTGAGGACAGATGTCAAAAGCCAAAGCCAGCTCAGAAGAGGCCTCCTCACAGTTGCCCACTCTTTAAACATCAAGATCCTACATGAGAATGCCAGGAACCGAGATCATCCCCACGGAGACGGTTTAAAAAAAAAAAAAAAAAAGAGTGGGAGGAGAAGAAGAATCTTAAATTGGCTAAGAACTTAAGAAGGACTAGGTTCCAAAGACTGCAGTCACATCCTGACGCAGCTCTTGTCCTGGTGTGCTAGAGTCCTCAGAGAGAATCTGCTGGTCTTGATTCACCGGCGAGGGTGATCAGAGCCTCCAGTAGTGCCCAGATCGGAAAATATGTCCTTGCTGGCTCCTAGACGGAGACGGTTAGCAGGCATCTTTCCTCATACCCACCAGGGAGGATGTACCTGCCACGGCATAGTATAAACCCTTTTCGTCTAGGACTACAACAGAGTTCTGGGGAAGGAAAAGTTCCCAAAGCAGACTGTCATGGTGAAGACCAAATTCTTTAGCAGAAGAGCTGAGAAGATTAAGGGTGTGTGGAGGGACTGGGGGGCTGTGACTTGGTGGCTTGAAGTCACATAGAAGAAGGTTCATTAAATAATAATAAATGCTTTTCAAAAAAAAAGACTGGGTTTTGAACCAGAAGTAATTGAATTTATGTCAAATTTAAAAGATTGAGTTTTCTATTACCAAGTAGAAATTGGGGGTCATGAGTTAATTTAATTCAATTATAGAGAAATAAAATTACTTCTTAGCTCACTTGACATTTATGTGATGGTAAAATGTTACTCCCTCAACACATTTTAGTGTAAATTCACTGTTACAATTTCAGTTCAAATTTCAGAACGAGAGGCTGAAAGCCCTCTTAACGGAATTTTAATCCGCAGTGCAGGAGTTTGAAGGCATTTGTTGGGAGGTGTAGCAGTGGGCATTGTGGTTTGCACCTTAGTATCCGCTCCACCCTTCCTCCATTGTGCACACAGCGACCACATCTCCAGGGTGAGCCCCCTCTGCTGCTGCAGGGACTGGTTCAGGAAAGTCAAGCCCCAGCCAATCCGGCAGGTGACATCTCCCAGAGTGGTTGGTCGTGGGTGATCCAGCCAGCACAAAGGACAGGCCTCCTCTCTCTGGAGATGAACACTGAGACATGGAGGCAGCCTTAGTTTGAAACCGACGCTGTAGAAAGTGAAGACATCTGGCAAGTTACTAAATCAAACAGACACTGAGACCAGTGCTTCTGAATGTCCCAGTGCTGAGTCCGTGGGTTCTTTGACTGTTTCATGCAACCAAAACACCCTGAAACGTTGCGGTGGCAGAAGGGGGCTTTCTCAGCTCCTAGTCTCACTGTATGGGTAAGGCAGGGCCTCACAGTAGTTACCTTATATTTTAGTACCATTTTTTTCCAGATGAATATTCAAAGACATAAAAACATATTCTATGAAGTGAAAAACCCAGAGTATCCTTATTTCCCATATTTCATATGTATCTTCCCTCTAACCTGCTGTGCCATTCTTCTGGTGACTTCTGCACAATGGATCTACCTTTCCTTCCCTCCCTCCCTGTTTTTTCCTTCCTTGAAGAGAGAAGGAGAGAACAAGGGAGAAAAGGAGGAGGAGGAGGAGAAAGAGAGAAGGCAGGCAAGTATCCACGCTGGCTCCCTGCTTCTTATCAGGTGGATGAAACAGTCCTCGTTAGCTCTCACAGAAAACTAAGAATGTGTGCTCGTGTTTTTCAGGGATAGCGGGTGACTCCGAGAGGACAGCCCGCTCCACACCTTCCACCGACACTCGTGACCAGGTGCTGTGCGCAGCGGAACACAATGCACATCGACTGCTTCATCTGCCCTGGGTGCTAGGCTGGCGGCTGCAGGGTTATTATTTCACTCACCCAGTGTCTTGCCCACAAGCCACTCCCAGGCTCCTCCAGTAACCTCCCAGGTTAGAGGTTAGAACAGCCATTGGACAGGACAATTATCAAAGTACAAACATTGACTTTACAAGGTGGCAGTTAAAAATAACCTGCCAGAGCCTGCGCGTGTGCCAGGGCAGGCCATCGTCCTGCATGGTGTAAAGTGTACCCTAGGCTTCCTCCCAGAGGCCTTCTCTCCCACACGCTTTCATTTCCTTCCTGTCGCTGCAGAGTGATGATGTTTGAAGGGGGCCACTGTCCTTAAGATGTCGATTTTCAAGATCCTGCCCTCTCTGTCCAGTTCTCCCTGGTCTCCTTTCCGGGCCTTCGCCTTTGCCCTGCTTCTCAGGATTTCATACCCAGCCTACTACTTACAACTACAATCTTCTTCTCTCTACACTCTGACTGGGAAATCTCAAAATCCATGATTTCACTCAACATCAATCTATGTAAGAGTCAGCAGGCCAGGTCTGCTTCCCGGGCCTCAGTCATCTCACTGAGGCCCTCCCCCTGGCCCTTCCAGGTCCGCACTTCCAAACTGAGCAGAGCCTGTATCCCCTCCACACCCCCCGCAGCCCTGCCTTCTCTCCTCCCGTGTCCCTGCAGGGAGGCCGTGCCAACCACCCAGGCACCCAAGCCAGCGTCTTGCTCCCTCTTGCACACCTCTCTGTCCATTCAGCAGCCAAGCCCTTCCGGTGTTAGCTAATTCACAGCTCTCACACCCCCTCCCCTCCTCTGATGCCCCTTATTTCTTATCTGGCTTGCCCCACCAGTCTCCCCACTGACTGTCTCCAGGCTTCTCCATTCTCCTAGCCCCCAAACAAAAATGTGCCTCCAGTCCTGCCTTGGCTCCCCCTGGCCTTCATGGCAAAAGCCAGTTCTCTCGATGCAGCGTCCTCGATGACACGCTTCCTGCCTCTCTCCAGGTTCCACTCCCACGTGTGTACACACATGGCCTCTGCACCAACCATGCCAGCCTGCCGGCAGCACCCCAGGTGCACTCCCACCCCGCAGCTGACTCCGACACTGCCCTCCAACCTCTGTTCAGCTGGGCGCACTGCTCATGGAGACCCTTCCCCACCTGCCACCCTGAGTGAGCACTGTTGTCTCAGTTCCTGTCACACGTGCACTGAGATCATCGCGATGCACGTCCCTCCACTGTGTCCTTCGTAACGAGGAGCTAGCCTTATGGGCAAGGGCAATATCCCCCTGCTCCCTTTTTATATAGCATTTCCCCCCCAATTTTATTTTACTTGGAAATATTTCAAACTTTTAGAAAATTTGAAAGAATGGTAAAATAAACACATACTTTTCACCAAAATTGACCATTTGTTAACATTTGGCCACATTATATACTGTTCTTTCCTCTCCCCCCCTCCCTTCCTCTGTGAAGCTTTATATGTTGCACCAGTTGAATGGTGACCCCCAGAACTCACGCCTGCCCAGTACCTGTGAATACGAACTTGTCAGAAATAGGGCCTTTGCAGATATAAGCAAGGTAAGATGAGGTCATGCTGGATTAGGATGGGCCCCAACCCAATAACTGGTGTCCTTATAAGAAGAGGGACATTTGGACAGAGACAGACAGAGAGAATATCATGTGAAGACAGAGGTAAAGATTGGAGTGACGTAGCTGCAGACTGGAGAACGCCGAAGATTGCTGGCCACCGCCAGGGGCTGGAAGAGGCGAGGAAGGAGCTTTTCCTACGGGCTTCAGAGATGCATGGCCCTGCCGCCACCCTGATTTCACACTTCTTTCTCCAAAAGGGTGAGAAAATAAATTTTTATTGTTTTCAGCCACCCAGTTTGTGGTAATCTGCTACAGCAGCCCTAGGAAACTAATAAAATAATCATATATATATATATATATATATACACACACACACACACACACACACACAGCATAGATATTAATATATCTATTAACATTAAATATTAAATCAATATAGTATAAAATAGATATTAATATATCTATTAATATAGATATAAAAAATATTTTACTGAACCATTTGAAAGTAAACTTTAGGCATCATGACATTTAATTCTTAATACTTTAGTATGTATCTCCCCAAAATAAAGACATTCTCTTATATAATTATGAGATCATTATCACACTCCAAAAATGTAACATTAATAATATGATATGAGCCCTGGCCAGTTTGGCCCTGCGGTCCAGAGAGACCCGGGTTCGGTTCCCGCTAAGGGCATGTACTTCGGTTGCAGTTTGTCCCCGGCCCTGGTTGGTCGTGCGGATGGCAGCCACTCGATGTGTCCCTTTCACGTCGATGTTTCTCTCTCTCTCTCTTCCTCTCTCTCCCTCCCACTCTATCTGGACAAAAAATGAAAAAATGTCCTCAGGTGAGGATTAAAAATAATAATAATAATAATATGATATGATATAATAGAGCCTATATGATATGATATATGATATGACATATAACAAAATATAGAGTAGATATTCAAACTTCCCACTGGTCCTAACAATGACCTTTTTAGCTTTTTTTAAAAATCCAGGATCCAATCAAGGTTCATTCATTGTATTTAATTGTCATGTTTTTATAATCTTCTTATCCTCCAATAGTTCCCTATCTTTTCTTCTTATATTTTCTTTTATTGACCTTGACATTTTTAGAGTCTAGGCCAGTTTTGAATATTGCCCCTAAATTTGGATTTGTCTGACTGTTTCCTCGTGATTCGATTCATGTTAAACTAGTTTGACGGGGACTACCAGGGTGACATTGAGTCCTCCTCGGTGCATCACATCAGGAGGCACATTATAACATCTGATTTGATCAATACTCACTGCTAATGGTAAGTCTGATCACATGAAAAAGGTAAAGGCTGTGTCTTACTGTATTTCCAATAGTTATCAATAGGCCTGTGAACCCCTAATTGTTTATTGAATGAATGAGAACTTAAGAAGTACAGTGGTCTGAAGTGAAACTAAAAAATTTAAAAATTGGGCAATACATGCAACTTCCTATTAATCGTGGACACCACTGGGCATAGTGTTAACGTTCTGCACTAAGATGGGAAAGCTACCGTGCAAACAGTGCTACTGGCTTACACAGAATGCAGCTGTGAGCTTAGAAGCTTTGGAATAAAGCTATCAGGATGGCTGTATATAACACTCAAAAATAAAGCAAATTGTGTCTTACTTTCTTCCATTGAATTTAGGCTCCAGCAATTCAGGCCAGTTTTCAGAGTTAGCGAATATGTTTGTAATAGCATTCGTATAAAATGTGAATTCTGAAAATTGTCTGTTTATCTTTCAACACACACACAGCCCTCAGATCATCTAAAAGCCCAGGGCTTATTGCCTATAAATCAGTTTCTGATCACCATACTTAATCATCATTTGTCAATACTTTTACAAAGATACTCAACTTTAATCAAATACTTAAAGGGAATGTTAGAGATTAGATCATAAGTGATACAAAAAAGTAAAAAGCTTTTGTTATAGAATCAAATACTAATGAAGCCATATGATTTAGCCAACTCTCCTAAGTGTAACAGAAGCTACAGAAAGCTACGCCAGATCCAAAGATGTAAATAATGGACCCTGATCGCTACATCAAAAGTTGCTTGTTGTCATACACAGTGGGAATTCTCTTCTATGATATGTGGTCCCTAGTTTTAGCTGCTCAAATACTGGGAAGAAACTGTGGTGATTGTTCTAACTGGGTTGGTCTGAGTTAGCATCACGCATTGAATGAGCACAGGCACAATGATATTGGTAAAAAAAAGTTGACGAGCCCTGGCCGGTTTGGCTCAGCAGTTAGAGCGTCAGCCTGCGGTCCAGAGAGACCTGGGTTCGGTTCCCGCTAAGGGCACGTACCTCAGTTGCAATTTGTCCCCGGCCCTGGTTGGTCGTGCAGGAGGCAGCCACTCTATGTGTCCCTTTCACGTCGATGTTTCTCTCTCTCTCTCTATTCTTCTCTCTCCCTCCCACTCTATCTGAACAAAAAATGGAAAAATGTCCTCCGGTGAGGATAAAAAGAAAAAAAGAAAGAAAGAAAGTTGATGAGCTCGCTTTGCTCCAGTGTTTACGAGGCACAGCATGCAGCTAATGGGAACTTGAGTGGTGGTAACAGAAATTCACTAAGTAGAAATGCAGTCCATTGACAGACAGCACCTACGGCACTGTATCTACTTCTGGATGTCACTCTAACAGAGATGGGGACAACCTGTATCACATTAGAGGAGTGTCATCTGGGAATGGTGCTAAGAGGGAAATCTTAGGAGCCAAACCACCTGGAGCCAAAAGTCAGAGTTAGGCTCTGTTACATACTAGTTGTATAACTTTGGGCACATTACTGGGCCTCCGTTTCCTCATCTATAAAATGGGATTGGTATGTGATTTATATGAATTAATATATATAAATTGCTTTAAAAAACACACACTATGTAACCAACGAATGTTGGTTATTCCTACTAGCATCACCATCACCATCATCATCAGGAACAACTGGTGAAAATAAAGCAGGGGAAGACAAGGAGGAGACTTGTAGGGACATAGGCGATCTCTTCAAAGGCTTGAAATGCTGCCAAGAGAAAGAGGCACTGGATGATTTCCATGTAACTTTGGGACCACATGGGTATCAAAGGGTATAAATTACAGGAATTCAGAATTGGGTTCACTAGATAGGACCCATTGTCTTAATGATCAGAGTTATATGAAGATCAAAGGCTTGTTCTAAATGAGAGGTGTCCTGGGTTACTGGGGTACTCAATCACACCCTGGACAATCCTTTGGGATTTAAGAATTAGATGGAAGACTGAATTAAATGATCCAAAAGAACCTAGCCTTGTGAGTCTATAATCACTTACACCCATTAAAGCATGAAGCAGAATTTTTTTTTTAATCCTCACCCGAGGATATGTTTTTATTGATTTTTACAGAGAGAAGAAGGGAAAGAGAGAGAGAGAAACATCAGTTGGTTGCCTCCAGTACATGCCACAACCAGAGATCAAACATGCAACCGAGGTATGTGCCCTTGACCAGGAATTAAACCTGCGACTCTGGTCCCAGGCCGATGCTCTGACCACTGAGCAACCCAGCTCAGGCAGCATGAAGCAGAGTTTTTAAGAATGATTAAAATGTAAGAAGCTCTACACAAATAAAAACTCCTCTGTTGCAATATTGTCACACTTCCCACCTCCTGAATCTACTCATTAGTCATCCTTCCCACTTCTACCTGATACCCACATAAAATGGAAAGAGGTAAAGAGATTACATCTGAATAATACACTCAGATGCACATACAAAAACATAAGCACCTTAGGAGTTTAATTTCTAAAATCAGTCTATTTATATAGTAAAAATTATATTGAGCCAAAATTGCCCTGAAAATTCTACGAAGACACCAACTTGGCACCTGCCTCTTTGCAAGCCCAGCAGTTTCCCTCCAGCGTTGGAACAAATGTCTGCTTTTTCTGATCCAGCACTAAATAAAGGAGTTGGCTTGAATTTAAGTGAGAAGTTCTATTAAAAGTACATATATTGAGACAGTACACTCAGTCACAGGAAGAGATATCTGTTCAGTGGCGAGAGGAGACCAAAGGAGAGCGATGAGATGCATGTCACCCACCCATTCTCATTTTAGGACATAGACTCAGTGAAGTGTTACGTCAGGCTGAATTGGTTGCACCATTTCATTTGCTTTTTTTCTATTTTGTCTATTTTATTCTTTCTCTTTATCCAAGTGCACGGAGTTGAAGTCGCTGACGTTAAATGCACCCCACTGAACATTTAGGAGCAAACCAGGGCATCTCCATCAGCAATCACTCTCAGCCCACGGTTTCCATGACTACTCCCTGGTCCCTGGAGATGCACTGGATTGTTTATCCAGCACCCCTTTTTTGGGGGAGCTGCCCCTTCCCCACTGCAGTCAGTGATTCTAGGGTGTCACCAACCATAGTGCCTCATTGGCCACATGGGCAGGCATGTGACCTAAGCAGGGCCAATCAGAAGCCTCCCCTGGGATTTCTGCACTTGCAGCCAGAGCATAGTTCTCAGCCTATGGATTGAAGGAAGACAACAATCAGAGAAAGGCAGTGTTGAGAGATGAAGAGAAGGTTCCTGGCTCCATTCTTGTTCCAGTTCTAATACTCTCTAGGGCCTGGCATGCCCCTGCCCTTCCTGTGGTGATCCAATAAATATCTTCTTTTGGCTTAATTGGGCTTTTGTCATTTTGAATGAAAGGAATTTTAACACAGCCCTCAAGAGTTTAATTCTCTGACCTATACCAATCTCAATATTCACTAGGCAAATGAAAGAGTACACAGAAATAGGCTTGGATGCCTGGCCCCACACTTGTTACAGCACAGATTTGGAATATATTCATTTTCAGGCAGGCTCCATAGAACCCTACCAACTATGAAGAGCAAATCCTTCAAACCAGATTATGTAACCAAGGAGGAAGGGAGGGAGAGGGAGGCAGGGAGGATATGAAATAAACCCCCGTGCCCTAATCAGAACTCACTCTGCATTCGTCTGTCTTTCAAGTCATAGGAAAAGGCTCTCCTTTAGCCACAACAAACATTTATTGAGTTCCTGTATGTGCCAGATGCTGGTGAGGATGGAGGGACCACACTTAAATACAGGTAGTCCCTGTCTTGAGGTTGGAGCCTCCCCAAAATACCTCTAAGAGGTTCATTGGTTCTTTTTTTAAAAATCTATTAATCAGAAATTGAGATCATTTGATATTTGACATTATTCTCAGAAGTCTAGTTCTTACTCTTTACTAGGAACACACACAAACACACAAAATCAAAATAATCATCTTGTAATTTCTGAAAAATTATTAGAATAGACATTTCCTTATAACAAATAAATCTCTCATTTTAATTTTTCTTTATTGATTTTAGAGAGAAGAAGGGAGAGGGAGAGAGAGACAGAAATATTGATGAGAGAGAACATCGATTGGCTGCCTCCTGCATGCCCCCCACTGGGGATCTGGCCCACAACCTGGGCATGTGCCCTGACTGGAAATCGAACCGGCGACCTCTTGGTGCATGGGTCAATGCTCAACCACTGAGCCACATCGGCCGGGCATAAATCTCTCATTTTAAAAGCTGCCCTTCTAGAGTATAGTTCAGACTGACAGACCTCAGAGGAGGGGGGCGGGGTGGTGGTGGTGGATGAGATAAACCAAAGAACTTATATGCATGTATTCAGTAACCAATGGACATAGACAACAATGCTGGGGGGTGGGGGGGCGGGATTGTGAGGAGGGTGTCTAGGGAGGAAAAAGGAGAAACATCTGTAACAAAAATTAATTCATAAAAATTGCAGAACAAATAAATAAATAAGTAAAATAAAAACAATGAAAATAAATAAATAAATAGATAAATAGATAAATAGATAAATAAATAAATAAATGCTAACCTTCTAGCCCTGGTCGATTGAGCTCAGCAGTTGGAGTGTCAGTCCACAGACCAGAGAGTTGTGGATTCAGTTCTGGTCAGGGGCATGTACCTCAGTTGTGGTTCAGTTCCCAGCCCTGGTTGGGTCGTATGGGAGGCAGCCAGTCGATGTCTCTCTCTCTCTCTTTCCCTCTCTCTCTCTCTCTCTCTCTCTCCATATCCCTCTCTTCCACTCTATCTAAAAATTAATGGGAAAATATCCTCGGATGAGGATTAACAAAAACAAAAAATCTGCCCTTCTGGATTTTAAAAAATTAACCAGATTAAGGAAATTCACCATGAGCGGTTTATAGCACTTACTTTGAAGGAAAATGTCTGTGTGTCCCACTCCTGAAACACTGTCCTGTTGTAGCCACAGTGTCCCCCAGTGAGGCTGCTAGCAGATCCCTCAACCCACATCCTTTCCCAGCTGGTACAGCTAGGAGGCCTTAGTTCAGCGAGTGACAAGTTCTGGCCCAGGTCCTACTCTGCAGACACCTGGTCTTTTCCTCTCTCTGCTAGCATACATAGGCCCTCATTGATCTGGGAATTAGCAAAACAGATCTCAGAAAGTTAAAAAAATTTCCAAGAGAACCTCAGCCACTGACTGAAACCTAATGTCACCCCATGACCCCCCCCCCAAACCTCAAGAATTCTCTATCTAGTAAGCCAGCAACTCAACCAAGAGAAATTCTCTAAATTTCCTTTGTATGGACAAGAATCCTAAATTTTATCTCTCTACATAAGATATCATCTGAAAAAATGACAAGTTAGCCAGACAGGAATTCTGAGAAGTCACCCAAGCAGAGCTTAGACTAGCAGAGCTGGGACAGTCCACGGGCCTGCAGGGTTAGGCACGTTCTGTACTTGGGATGCAGCTGTACTGCTGGGGAAGGGGAGGGGAGGGAGGGAGCCTCTCTGGACGTCCTGTCTTTAACAGTCCAGGTAATCTGCCTACACCCATTCAGTGCCCACTTCAAGTAAACTGGGGTGACTCGTCAGTTCCTGGACAACAAAAGGTGTGGTCCAGGATGGGCAAATACACAGACTCTTCCCCACCTGTGCCCAAGACAGGCATTTTCCACTTATCAGAGCTCAGACTCCTTTAATAACAGAGCAGACCAGGCAGTTGTCACTTAGAAGTTACCTTTATGCTACCCTTGGAATGGTCCTTTGGGCACTGTGTATCTAATCCCTTTGTAAGATTGGGGATGAGAAAGTCACCAAGCCTGTCATGTAGCACCAGGGAACCTTTGGGAAGAGTTTTAATGATAATGAAATGAACAGTCATTTCACAGGGTAGAAAAGGATTCCCTCAAGTGAGAACATAAAAAGCTCATCATGCCTGGCCAGTGTGGCTCAGTGGTTGAGCATCGACCCATGCACCAAGAGGTCGCCGGTTCGATTCCCAGTCAGGGCACATGCCCAGGTTGTGGGCCAAATCCCCAGTGGTGGGCATGCAGAAGGTGACCAATCGATGTTCTCTCTCATTGATGTTTCTATCTCTCCCTTCCTCTCTCTCTAAAAACTGATAAAGAAAAAAATTAAAAAGCTCATCATTGAATTCTGGGTATGGTGAAAGTTTGGCTGGAATCAGAACTCTCTGAATTGGCTAGCTCTGAGGAGATTCTCGAGCTATCCATAAAACTTTTCCCAGATCTCCCCTGAGTTCATGGAACTGGGGCTGGACCTGGAGTAGCAGCTGGAATTCATTAAAGAATCCAGGACCAGAACCTTAGAGAACCAGAACTGGAGACCAAAGTCAAGTGCACTTATCAACTAGACTTTCCCTAGGGACTGGCACTGGGGATATATACTGGGACTGTGTTTCTGTGATGTGTTTGTTGCAAAATATCTATTAGCTGATAATTTCTGTTTCCTTTTTAAAAAAAATTATATTCCTTTTTTTCTATATCATGACCAAAGTGTTGTTACTGGATAGTGTCAACTGACAGGCCATTCAATGCAGGGAGATCTCCAGATTCCCAGGTCAGGCTCAGTTAAGGCAAAGTCTGATGGCCTTGTAAGGGAACCCTAGTCCTTACACCATAAGCATCTCTACTTATAGCATATTCTGCTCTCAACACAGATAACTCATGGGGCAGAGACATGGTATGATTTGACTTTGAAAATACTGCTTTCATAATGTGAATGATGGATTTTAGGGGAAGGGGGCAAGATAAGAAATCAGAAAATTTGTCACAAAGCTATTGAAATGGACCAGGCTAGAGATGAAGAAGAGGAATGAAGAAAAGGAAATAAATTTGAGTAGCAGTAGGAGGTAAAATCAGCAGCCTTGGTGATTGACTGACCATAGAGCTTGAAGGAGAGGGTAGACTCTGTGGGGACTTCTAAGCCACATCGGAACACACATCCCCCCTTAGTCTACTGCTGGTTTCCATAATTTCCACTGGCCTCTTTCCCAACCTCTCCCATTGTCTCTCATTATGAAGTAACATTTCTGATTATCAGAAGTGACTTACACATAATCATGTTTCATGCCAGGCCCTACGTCAATAAGCTGAGCTTTCTATCCATTTGGTGTTTGAGAATAATCAAGACCAATTCATGTCCGAGACCTTAAATTATTCACCTCATAAAATTTTAACAGTTAGGGGAGACTGATAAGTCTATTGAAAGACCAACTATTGGGCATCTCAATATGACCATAAATAATGGAATTAAATGGGGCAATGGAGAACCTTCATCCAGACAAGTCTCAGCTTGAGTTTACATGATTTTTTAGATGTAATATCCAACTCTGGTCATTGACTGATATTGCAAACCAAGACAAAGGTCACATCCTCAGTTCATTAATTCCACTGGAATAAAAACCAAGCCACTAAGGAGTTTAAGGGCAAAGAGTAATCAGAAGACTGGGAAACAATGGTCATTTTGTGAATCAGAAGTTCAAAAGGCAATAATAAATAGGCAATAACAATCTGAAGACCACAGCCTAAAGGACCCTCAGAGAACAATGAAAGAAAATATTATGTCAAAAATAATGGAATCCGCCTCCCTTTTCCTTCTTTTGTTCTCATTTTCTTTCTTATGCCAAGTGTTTTCTCTTCCAACTTTCCACATTATCTTTTTCTCTTTCCCCATAATTCATTTTTAATTAAAATTGGGTTATATTTTAAATGTTTAATATATTTCTTGAATAAAGTTTCATGCTTCATATTTTATTGTAATATAATTCACATACCATAAAATTCATCTTTTAATTATACAATTCAGCGGTTTTTAGCATATTTACAGTTATGCAACCATTACCACTGTTATAATTTCAGAACATTTTTATCACCCCAAGGGAGACCCCTATAGCTAGTAACAGTCACCCCCTCTTCTCCCCTACACCAGCCCCTGGCAACCATTAATCCACAATACTTTTCATCTCTATGACATCTCTGGACATTTCATTTGAGTGGAAGCATATAATATATGGTTTTTGTGTCTGTTTTTTTGTTTTTGTTTTTGTTTGTTTTTTCATTTAGAATAACATTTTCGAGGTTTCTCTATGTTTAGCATGCATCATTCCATTTTATGGCTGAATAATATTCCATTGTATGGATATGCCACATTTAGTTTATCTATCATCAGTTAATAGGTATCTGGATTTCCTCAATTTATAATATGAATAATGCTGTGATCATTCATACAAGCATCTGTGTGGCTGCATGTCTTCATTTCCCCTGGGTATATGTCGAGGACAGAATCCCTGGAGGTATGGTAACTCTGTTTTACTTTTTGAAGAACTTCCAAACTGTTTTCCAAAGTGAATGCAAATGTCATTATAGTCCATGTTTGCACTTAAGTATTTAACCAGTGAATAGCTTTTAGAAAAAAATTTTAAAGTTAATTAAGTTGCCTCTTGCTCCCCATTAGTCTTTGATTGATTTTTAATGTGGGTCATTGGTCCTCAGTAAACACCAGAGTTCCACCCCTACTCCAGGAATTATAACAGCAGAACATTTAAAATAAGTTAATGACTATACAGTAGTGTATATATATATTTTTAAGATCAATGTCTGACCCAGATAAGAAAAAGCAAAGTCCCAAGTCTTCCAGATTTCCCCCTTACCCTCAGCATTTTCTTAGTGTCTATCAGGTTAAGGACAAAGATTTGTGTCTGTGGGTGTTTCCTAATGACAATGAAGTCATTTTCTTTTAAAGGCTTCACATCAGCAATTACCCAGCTCTCCTTTCTCCCCTTAAAGCAACTACCTGTAAATGTGATCAATGAGATACAAGCATTGTTCTTCCCCTTCTCCCACAGGCATTTGGACAGCTTTTCCTTGCGTTTACCAGGGTTCTCTTTCAGAGGCTAACACTTACGTGCAAGTGGCTACTAGGGAATCACCAAAGGCCCGACAGTACAACACTCCCACAGGAAGGTCCCCTGAAGTCAGGGGAAATCCAGGGTGAGTCTGACACAGAGTCAGCCTGCTTCAGCTCCCCACATGGGAGCTGGGAGCCCAGCATCGGCCAAGGCACCTGGGCACTGGGCTGGCCTGAGGTGAGGGGCACGCTGTCAGGCACTCAAGCATTTTATAGGACTTGTTCACACACATGTGGGTGTACTCAACAGCTTGGGATACTTTTATGAAATTGCCAAGGAAGTCAACTATGATCCAATCCACTTCTTCCCGAATTTTAGCAAAATAGTAACCATTTTCCACCTTGGTACTTCCATAAAGCTCTCCCCAGTTAGTAATAATGCAGGTCTTGATGAGGCCCTTATGGGATTTCCTGCTCATTTTCCCTCTCTGGGCACGCCTCATCCAGTTGTCAGAGCGATGTGTGATTCAGTGTTCATTGTGGTACTCCCCCCACCAAGCTCCTGAGGGCCACTGTAGGTTTGCCTTCCCCTCTCCCCGACTCAGTTGGCAATTTGGGTAGTGGCTTCCAAAATGGCCATCGAATTCACAAGTTAAGCATTTTCCCTCTTTGCTCCTCAGTCCCCAGGCCCCTTGCAAAGGGTATGGCCTCAAAGCAGGCATGTGAGGGGGAAAGCGAGGGAATTTTGAGAAAATGACCCACATTCCAAATGTACCAGTTTCCTGCTGCTGCTGCTGCTTTCCCTGATTATTCTGTTCTGACCACTTAGCAGGAAGAAAAGGGAAAAAGGAAGAGGGTTTTCTCTGAAAGCTGACATGGTGCACAACCTGCTCTCCTCTCTCTCCTCTGGAGGTGCCCCCCCCTTTCAGGTCTAGAGCATCTCAAACATCTGTGTAAGTTCACAACCAACCATTCCTTACCATCAGGAAATGAGCTGAATGCCATCGCAGGGGCTTATAAGCAGTCTTGGGGTGCTCGAGTCCCATGGCACACATTTAACCACGAAACAACTTCTTCCTGGTATGTATGTGTCAAGTTCCTCCCCGTCTACTAGAACCCTTTAACTGGACCCTTGACCTATCTGTTCAGCCCTTCCAATCTACTTCCACCTGCACGCTTAGGCCAACTTCTGTCTTGAAGTCCTCAGAGTCCCTGGCGAAAGGTGATCTTTCTGTTCTGGCTTCATGCCCACTCCTTGTGGCCTCAGGCCCCTGGCCTCTGCTCCTAGGAACCCTCAGACGCAGCTTCTCTAGATTCTGAAAACAGGCCTCTTAACTCTGTTTCTGCAACAGGGTTGCCCATCTTGCATGGTCTGCCTCCTGCCTTCTCCCCACCCACTCCCAGCCCTTCTGGCCAGGGGCCATCATCCAACCAAGGATCACAGTGTCCCAACCCACAGCTCTGCCTCTCCTGCCACCGTTGGTAACCGGGAGACATTTGAATAGAACATCAACACAAGGGTGCTTTATTTAAATTTATTTCCCTGGATGACAACGACCAGGCCACACCTCAAATCCTCCCAGATCCTGGAATAATGAAGTTGTTGTCACTGTGTAAAGCACACATCTGCCACCTACTATGCAGCTCCCAGCTTATCTCAGGTGAGAACTTGGCAGGCATTTCTCTGAGAAGCAGTAGCTGGGATACAAAAGGCCTTGAGGAAGGGTGGAGTGTGGGGGAGGTGGTGGTGCTGAGTGGCGACTCCACACCTTCTGTGGAAATATTGGAAGAGCTGGAAAATCCTGATTATAGTGATATAAGCATCATTCTAGGGACCTTAAACCACAGCCTCATAGAAACCACTAAGAGCAGGCGGTGATCCTAAGCTTTTTGCTTCCTTGATGTTATAACATGGTGTAAGTTGGAGAGTATCAGTGTTTCCTACAGGTTGTAGCAAATGGCAGCCAAGAGTCTTGTCTTCTGCTGCCACCTTGTGGTTAAGAGAAGATCTAAATTCATAGAGTGGCTCTGGTGATGAGAAACCAGCATTTTAGAACTGGAAGAGATCTTAGAAGTCCTCCAATCCAGCTCCCTTCAGTTCACAGATAAGGAAACCAAAGCCCAGACCGGAACCAAGAGCCCCACTTGCTCTGCCGTGCCACACCACTTCTTTGGAAAATTACACTCACAGAGTGTGCACTCAGATTGAGTCCTTATCTGGTGATAAAAGTATTCCATGTTAACAATCCTAAAACTTTAGAAAAATAAGAAAACCATAAAGAAAGTTAAAATTACCAGTTCTCCTATTCCAGCCCATGTTCATGGATTGGAACTTAATATTGTTAAGATGGCAAAATCCCCCAAATGGATCTAAAGGTTTAAAGCAATCCCTATCAAAATCCCATTTGGCTTCTTTACAAAAACTCACAAACTGATTCTAAAATTCAAATGTAAATCTAAGGAACTCAGAATATCCAAAACAATCTTTGAAAGATCAAAGTTGGAGGACTAACACTTTCTAATTAAAAACTTACCAAAAAGTCATTAAGACATTGTGGTACTAACAGAAAGACAGACATAAATTGAATGGAATAGAGTTGATAGTCCAGAAATAAATCCTCACATTTATGGTCAATTGATTTTGACAAGGGCATCAAGATCATTAAGCAGGGAAAAGAACAATCGTTTCGACAAAGAGTGATGGGACAACTGGATATCACAGGCAGAAGAACTTGGACGCTCACCTCATACCAGATCCAAATTTAACTCAAAGGATCAAAGACCTAAATAAATGCAAGAGTGAAAACTATAAAACTTTTTAGAAGAAAACATAGGCATGAATCTTCATGACCCCGAGTTAGACAATGGTTTCTTGGATATGATAAGAAAAGCTCAAGTAACAAAAGAAAAAAAAAAGATAAATTGGACATTGTCAAAATTTAAAACTTCTGAGTTTCAAATGTAACACCATTAACAAAGTACAAAGACACACTAAGAACAGGAGAACATTGTAAGTCATATATCTGAGTATAGGGTGGGGCAAAGTAGGTTTACAGTTGTTTGTATGGAAAATAATACAATAATTAATAAATAATAATATAAGAATAAACCGTTTTGGGTACTCACAACTGCAAACTTTTGCCCCACCCTGTATATAAGGAACTCTTAGAACTCAACAATGTAAAGACAAATAACTCAATTTTTTTAAATGGGCAAAGAACTTATATAAACATTTATCTCAAGAAGTTACACAAATGGCCAATAAGCACATGAAAAATGCATGACATCATTAACCATCAGGAAAATGCAAATGAAAACCACAAAGACTTATTTCATATCCACTAGGATCGCTATAATCAAAAGACAAGTGTGGCCCAGTGGTTGAGCGTCAACCCATGCACCAAGAGGTTGCCGGTTCAATTCCCAGTCAGGGCACATGCCCAGGTTGTGGGCCCGATCCCCAGTGGGGGGCAGGCAGGAGACGGCCAGTTGATGTTCTCTCTCATCGATCTTTCCCTCTCTCTCTCTCTCTCCCTTCCTCTCTCTCTAAAACCAATAAAGAAAAAAAATAATAAAATTCTTCTTAAAAAAAAAGACACACATTAGTGAGAATGTGAAGAAACTGGAGCCATCGTATCCTGCTGGTGGGAATGTGAAATGGTGAAACGTTTTAGAAAAGTCTTGGTAACCTATTATAAGGCCAATTTTTGCGTGTGTTACTCATACTTGGTCACATGAGTCTATCTGGAGGCACATTTGGATTTTTCTTCATGACACTATTCAGCTCTTTCTTACCCTTCTTGGTGTTGCCGTTGGATAAAAGATGGACTAAGAGAGGTAACTAAAATTGTCTCCTGTTATTCTTCCTGATCACTGCTGCGTAAAGTTATATGAAAACTACTGTCATTGGAAACTGTAACCCTTTTCCTTATAAATTGATCTCTTTGGCTCATTTAAGACTCAAGTTCAGTCTTGTCTAACATTAATAATGTGACTAGGTTTCTTTTGTTAGCATTCATCTTTTTATGCTTTTGCTCATCCTTTTAGTTATTGTGAAGGAAAAATATACAAACATAATTAAATTATTTTCACATAAATGGGATCGTAAATGGGGAAGAGTGGTGGGGGAGGGAGTATAGAAGGAATACTATAATAAAGCTAAATTTTCATCTTCCAAAATAGAAAATCAATAGATAGTACCTACATCAGAAAAAAAAAAAAAAATCAAGAGAAAGCCATATAGGCATGTTATTAAAAATTTGGTTGCAAATATAAAAAGAAAGAGTTAAGAGTTGAATGATTGCCTCGGGGGTTGGAAATGAGGTAGAATGGGACGCGGGAGGAGAAGGTACTATATGCCAAGCTGTTTTAGGAAACTGTACTCTTCCTGCCTTTCCCTGCCCCCTGGACTCACCATTAAGATTATTGGTAGTCGCCCGGCCAGTGTGGCTCAGTGGTTGAATGTCGACCCATGCACCAAGAGGTTGCCGGTTCAATTCCTGGTCAGGGCACATGCCCAGGTTGTGGGCCCAATCCCCAGTGTGGGGCATGCAGGAGGCGGCCAATCGATGTTCTCTCTCATCGATGTTTCCATCTCTCTCTCCCTCTCCCTTCCTCTCTCTCTAAAATCAATAAAGAAAAAAAATTTAAAAATAAAAGAGATTATTGGTTGTATTTACAGGTGCCATCAATTAAGAACTACTGCACGCAGGGCTAAATATTATATGTATCCCAAGTGGGGGTGAAGCCAGGACCTGGGAAAGGCCTGTGGTTTTAGGTCCCAGAGTCACAACAGCAGTGGACATCCTAAAAGATCCAGATAAAGCATTTGATAAAATTCAACATCCATTCATACTTTTAAACAAAATCTCAGAAAACTAAAAGTAAAAGAAAATTTCTTTAAATCTCCTTTAATATTTTTGAGAATCTTATTATGGTGGGAACTATTACTATTGCCATTTACCAGATAAGGAATCTTAAGTGTACAGGGCTGGTAAGTGACAACATTCTGTCAGCTCCGTGACTTGAGGTCTTTCTACTCTCAGGTTCACCTTAAATCAAAGGGACCCAGGTACACAAAGTAGTCCTTAGAATGAAAACTGTTTTACTCTTTGTCCACAAAAGTTATACTCATTGTCATTCTCTCATGTCCACAAGAGGGCATTGGGCTCATTTAAATTCAAGTCTAATGTTCAAAGATTGAAGTAATTGTGTAGCATCAAACTGTGTAAATATTAGTAAAATTGGAGCTCCCTAAGTGTGCATTCTACAGGGTCCATCTGCAACTTAGGTCAGAATGGACCAGCTCTGTCCCTCTCATAATAAAATCCCATTGCTGGTAGTCTTCATATACTTCCTACACCAACCATCCAGGGACACTCAGGCCATACTGAGGACAGGCTGCATAACCAGCCGGTTGACACCTCCCCATGCAGTGGTGTTTTATGGACGCGAGTTCACTGATTTCCAGTGAGGAGAGAGTGATGAGGAAGAGAGTCTTCTAGAGAGTACGTATTAGACTTAGGGGGTGGGGGAGTACTGAGTGTGAAATTTGAAAAGAAAAACCTGAATTGCTATTACATTTTATATTTGGAAATTGCTTATTGTTTCTACAATACAAATATTAAACAAAGGTATACAGTTTTTATAATGTTTTTCAAAAGGAAGCAGGCGTTTTAAAAATTGTGAAGTCTGGTTCTATCTCATTTAAGCCTGCTGTTGACTGTACAAAATACTTTGTGTTACAGGTCATCAAAATCTCTCACATTTATTTCCTCCTTTCCATGTTTACTGCCTGGTTCAAGTCCTTGTTTGTCTGGTTTCTTTCATGGAGTTTTGTAATAGTTGGGGTAGATCCAAGCCCAGGGAAAGTACTGGGTTCTAGTGCTGAGTCAAAACAGAAGTGGACATCTTAAGAGATGCAGAAAACCATTTGATAAAAGTCAGAATCCTCTTGGTTTTAGACAAAATCTTAGGAAACTAGAAATAGAAAAGTACTTCCTTAAACAAATAAAAGATATCTACAAAAAGATTTCTATAAATATTATACGTTATTGAATTTACAACATCACTAGATAGAGTCAATATACAAAAATCAGTTATATGTCTATACATTAGTAACAAACAAGTAAAAAACAAATTAAAAAATGATACTATTTACTATAGCAAATTAAATACCTAGGAATAAATCTAAAAAATTATGTATAAGACCTCTACATTGATTACTACAAAATATTACTGGGCAAAATTAAATAAGTCCTAACTAAATAAAAGATCTATCATGTTCATGGATTGAAAGACTCAAAAATATTAAGATGTTAATTTTTTCATGAATTGATGTATAGATTCATCATGATCTTAGTCAAAGTTTAAGCATATTTTTTGTGTAAATTGACAAGGTGATTCTAAAATCCATATGAAAATACAAAGGACCAAGAATAGCTGAGGCAATCTTGGAAAAGAACAAACTTGGAAGACTTTCACTTCCAGATGTCAAGACTCATTATAAAGTTATAACAATCAAGATTGTGCAATATTGGCACAAGGAGGCTGACCAATGGAATTAAATAGAGTCCAAAAATAAAACCACACATACACAGTCACCTAATTTATGAAAAGGGTAACATTGCAGTGAACTAAGGGAAAAGGTTCTGGGTCCACTCTTTAGTCACATGAGAAAGAAGTATCAGGATTCTGATCTCACATCACACACAAAAATCAATTCCAGCTAAATTGCAGATCCAAATGTAAAAGATAAAACCATAAAGCACTTAGAAGAAAGCATGGGGAAACATTCTATGATATTGGAGTAGCAAATATATCTTCAGAAAACTATAAAAAGTAGTAAGCATAAAGAATGAAAATTTATCAATTAGAATATATTAAAATTAAGAACATTTGCTTATTAAAAGATATTGTTAAGATAATGAAAAAGTAAGCCTCAGGGTGAGAGAAGATATTTGCAATACATATCTTTGACAAAAGACTTGTACCCATAATATATACATAATTTTCACAAATCAGTAAGAAAAAGACTGGGAGCCTGATTTTAATATGGTCAAAAGACTTGGATACTTCACCAAAGATATTCATAGGACCAATAAACACAAGAAAAGGTGTCCAACTTTCATAGTTATCAGAGAAATGCCAAATTCAAACCACAATGAGATACCACTATATACCCACTGGAATGGCTAAAATGAAAAGGGCAGAGAATACCAAGAGTTGACGAGGGTGGAAAGCAACTGGAAATCTCATACACTGCTACTGCGAATATAAATGGGTAATAACTACTTTGGAAAACTATTTGGCAGTATCTATTAAAGCTGAACATATGATTATCCTATGACCTCAAAATTCTGCTCTTCACAAAGATGGGGGCAGAGGTGAAGGAACCAGTAAGGGATAGTAAAGCACCCGGGGTCAGCAGTAGCGGGAGAGGGATGGTTCTGAAACAGCGAGGCCTGTAGCTGCAGCGGAGGCTGGCCTGTAGGACCTATGGCTTTCTGTAGGGGAATGCAGCCCAGGCAAACCTGAGGCCCACTCTCCAGTTTTCTTCTGTTATTTCAGCTGGAAACCAGAGGGCAAGGGAGCCTGCTGACAGAACCCCTGTGGCTCAGCCTCCTGGGCCCAGAGCAGCGTGAAGGGCAGGGCATGACCTGGAGGACAGAAGGAGAAAATCAAGCACACTAATGTCAGACCGGAGCATGGCCTCTCGAGTCAGATGACCTGGGTCCAAGTTCAGCTCTGCCACACACCAGCTGTGATGCCTTTAGGCAGTACATTTAACCTCTCTGTACCTGTTTTTTCATCTGTAAAATGGAGATGATGATAATCTCTTTCATAGAGTTGTATAATAAGCAAAAGAATGATACATGAGAAGTATTTATCATGTAACAAGGGTTCCATAAGTGGTAATTACTGGTATTATTTTAAGCATTCCCTTTTACATAATCTATGCTCATTTAATCTAAATATATCCTGTATTGTGCCTCTGCTTCAGACAGGAATGTTCCCTAATCTCTTTTCTAGAACCTTCCAAGAAGCCTCTCAACTGTGACTTTCTCCAAGGAGACTTCCCTGAGCCCCTCAGCCAGAAGGAGCTTCTGTTCGTCCACAGACCTGTGTCCGCCCCTCCCTAGCGGCACGCGCTCCAGTCCTCACGGAAACACAGCCGTGTGTCCACATGCCTGTTTTCACTGCTTCAAAGCAGGAACCACATCTCATTTGTATTTATTTTTGAACTAACTATAGTGCCTAACACTATACATCATATACAAATGTTTGTTTGCCTACCTTGGATTATATCGGAATGTTAGTGTATTGAGTATGGCCTGAAACAGGTTCGCCATTGGCTGACATTTTAAAATCCTGTCGTTATACCGAGCATTTGTTGAGGTGGTTTTTCTGTATCATCACTGGCAGCAAAAGGGAACTGATCGTAATGACTAGTTACAGAGCATCTACTCTGTGCCAGGACTTGACACCTTACAGCCAGCCCACAAGGCAGGGACAGAGAGGGAAGTAAGGCTCAAAGAGAAAGTGTAACCTGCAGCTGGTAAGTGGCAGAGCTGTGGCCCCACTCAGACCTCCACAAAGGAGGCTGTTTCTGTGATGCCACATGGCTTCCCACAATCAGTATAGATGATGTCAGGTGTGAACAGGTACTTCTGGACTTTACTTACTTTCTTCATTGTACAATGAGGGAGGACTGGATGTTTTCTTAGATTGCTTTCAGTTCTAAAATGTATGATTTTAGCCTGGCCGGTGTGGCTCAGTGGATTGAGTGTCATCCCATGGGCTGGGAGGTCCCTGTTTGCTTCCCAGTCAGGGCACATGCCCAGGTTTCAGGCTCGATCCCCAGTGGGGGATGTGCAGGAGGCAGCCTGTTGGTGTTTCTCTCTCACATTGGTGTTTCTCTCTCTCTCTCTCTCTCTAAAAAAAAATCAATAAAAACATATTTTTAAAAAATAATAAAATGTATGATTTTAAAGAAGTAGCTTTGTCTGTTCACGTCATGTGCCTGTGCTGATTACTGCTGGGGACACCTCCTTCATAAAGTGAGTTAGAAAATACAGGTGTTCTCTGTTTCTATCACACAAATGCAAGAGGCCGGGTTGGTGAAACTGCCCTCTATGGGACTCAAATTTCCCCTTCTTCAGTTTCATGGATTACAGTGAAGTCAACAAGAGTGTAATTTGTGTTTGCATAAAACCAGAACACAAAAGAAAATATCCAGGCATTATTGAGTATTCCCATACCGAAAGGGCAAAGTTCAATTCTGTTAGCTACTCTCATTATTCAGCAAATACGCCTCTCATTCAGTGGAAGATCCCAGCACCAAATCTCCAAAGCCTTCCCACCGCCTTTGGAAGATAAGCAGAAGCCCACTTACTATTTTGCTAAACTAGAATATATTTGATGATTAAGGGGCAGAATTAAGGTAACATTAATTCAAGCATGCAACTTATGAACTCTATATAATTAACAAAGAAAGTAAAAGTAAACCAGTCCTCCTTACATACTGCCTAAAAGAGGAAGGTCTCTCCATTCTCCTCTCCTTCTCTATTATCTATGTATGTATGTATGTATGTATGTATGTATGTGTGTATGTGTGTATGTATGTATGTATGTATCTATCTATCTATCTATCTATCTGAGCCTCGGTCTAGCTCAAGTAAGGTATGCATACAGCAGGAAGACAACAGGACAGGGTGGTCACCCCCGTGTGAGCTCCCTGGGAACCAAAAGTACAAACTCTCAATCTACAAACATGAGATAAAAACCTGCCCAAAGAAGCAGCCTGTCTCTGATCATATAAATTTAGATGGTTCTGTCTCAGGACACAGGAAAACACAAGCGTGCATGACTACAGTAAAAAAACAAACTAGAACGCACCCAAAAGGAAAGGACTGAAGACTTCAAATCACAACACTTAGCTAAATATATACATAAATCCTTTCATGGTTCTCCATCTCACTCAGAGGAAAAGGCGAAGTCCTTGAGCGGTCAAGGGTCCCAACACGATCTGTCTGCCCAGCACCACCCTCCTTACATGCCCTGCTCCTGCCGCTCAGGGCCTCTTTCCTGTCTTCTACCATGTCAGGCATGCCCTGCCGGAGGGCCCTTGGACTAGCAACACCCTCTGCCTCGAATATTCTTTCCTCAAATATCCCCATTGTCCACTGCCTTAGCTCCTTGTTTTTCTATTTCATTGGTTTGCAATCTTTATTGTACTTTCTTTCTGCTTACTTTGAGGTAATTATTTTTCAGTCGCTAAATGTAGGCATTATTTGTTATTAAGCAGTACATTACTAAAACAAAAAGGGAAACAGTTTCTCTGCAAATAAGGATGTTCCAGAAGTTTTAGCTAGCTCGGACATACTGCTGGGGTTAAGGGTTGCTGAGGTGTTTGGCTGCTATACTGTGAAATCAGAAATCATACAATGTTGACGTGAGTAAAAACGTATTTTGCTCACAGAGATGAAGTGACTTGTCCAAGATCACACAGCTAATTAGAAACAGATCTAGGAATAGAAATGGACCTTCCCTAACTCTCGGTTCACGATACACTCATTTATTTGTTCCACAAAGGTTTACTGAGCACTGTGTTTATGTAGGCACTGTGCCAGGAGCTAGGGAAACAGAGATGGTCCTTGACCTTAGAGAGCCCAATTCTATCAGGTGAGACAGACTTTAGTAATGAATTACTTATGTTTTGTTTGTATAATTACAACTGTGATAAGAGTCACATAAGGAAATTGGGGGCAGTGAGAGTATATAATAAGGGGAGGGGTTCTGAAATAGCCTGGGGAGAA
Source organism: Tadarida brasiliensis (assembly GCA_030848825.1). Taxonomy (NCBI): domain Eukaryota; kingdom Metazoa; phylum Chordata; class Mammalia; order Chiroptera; family Molossidae; genus Tadarida; species Tadarida brasiliensis. The sequence continues at coordinate 53,765,305 of CM061257.1, read as the reverse complement.
CAGAAAGAGACAGTTAAACTAAACCCAAATGACCAGTAAGAATGAACTGAATGAAGAAGAGAATAAGGAACACTCCAGGCAGAAGTAAAGGTTTGTATCCTTTCCACTGCCTCGACGGTCTCTCATACAATGTCATGGCGTTCCTCATTCTTCAACGCCTGGGGCAGCAAATAATCAGGAGATAAGAATAGTGAGTGGAAATACATAGAAGATAGAGAGAGAGATCCAATAAGAGTGGAGTTCTCCTGACTGAGAGATTTGATAGGAAGGTCAACTAGTCCAAGAGAACCTAGGTGACACCATGAAAACTGAAAGATGGGTGTTATTTAAGCTGTTAACAAATGGTTCGGGTTATACACCACCAAGAAAGAGGGTCTCACCAGGAAACCCAGTGCCCCCAATCATTTGTCTGTGCCCAGTGCCTTTAGGGACACAACCGCACAAAGTCTCAGATACAAGAAGTGACTGGCACCTGGGGCTTGGAGCAGGTAAGAGCTGCACGTTCCGTGTGAACTTCCTCCACTCCTCAGTGCTGACAATGTTGGTGAGGACGGCCCATCCGACTCCCTAACGCTGCAGTGCTTGGACCCAGAAACCTCCCCTCCACTCGATTCAGACACGGTGCTGATGCAGACACAGTGCCACGGCATGGCCTAGCCCTGTCATTAGGCAGAAATGCTCTCACCCTCAAATCTTAAATTCCTACATTCCAAACTCTGAACACACCCTTCCAACCTCCCAATGCTGCTAAGTGTTCTGTACTGTGCTCATCACACATATTCTTCAATCCTAACAATACCTTTGGTCCATTGACACCGTTATCTTCCAAACTATTTGTTCCTTCCTGTCTTCAAGTCCTTTCTTATGTACTTGGTCCCTTGTCTTCCTGTGGCATCCATCTGTCAACACTATAACCTTGTGCCATCTACTTGTTCTTATATCTAAGCTGAAGAAAATGATACCACAGTACAGACTGGTGCCACAAAAATACAGTCTCGCCTAAGTTGACAATCGTCAATCACTGCTCCTATTCCCCACGTCAGCCTCATACTCCCCACATCAGACGTTCACCAACCTTCTCAGCCACCTTGTCTACTGTCTTCCACATCAGAGAAATAAGAGCCCACAGCACCAGAACCACATCAACTTCCCGCTCCTCTGCCATCAGATGGGTTTCCTAGGAGTAGAGCAAGAGACAGGGATTCACGTGCCAGGGATTTACTGAGTGGTGTTCTACGGAGAAACCTGTAAGGAAGTCAGGGAGGAGGACGCACAGACGTTAGGATGCGGTTCCAGCTGAAGTCGGTTCTCAGTCTGATCCCACGGGATCTCTGGAGCGTGAATAGCACCACAGAGTCGTCCACTTTGAGGCAAGAAGGCCAGATTTTTGGACTCTCTTATCAGTCATTGGCTATAGGCCATCCCTAGGGAATGGTACATGACCTTTCAGCGGAGGGCAGTTGTCCATGGGAGAATGCAGCTGGGAGCCTTACAGCCAACACTCACCAGCAGCTCAGGGTTGGGGACACCAGTCCAATCCAGGGGACCTGAGCATGGCACCAACAGCAGCTCTTGCCACGCCCAAGCCCACAACCTTATCTACATCTATAGTCTTCCTCTCATTGCTGAACTTCTCAGTATCGTACCCCCACCCAACAGCCCCCTAACCTAGTGTGAACTGTTACCTCATCACTCATCACACTGTCGTTAAATCATCTGTTCAATTTTCTTTAGAAGCTCCCAGCTGATGAGGGCCATTCCTTCTTCACAGTATCCCTGGTGCCTACCACATAAAACAAAGCTTCTGAATGAAGGTTTTGGGCTCATTAGTGGCTTATTGGCAGGAATTTCAAGTCAGATAGGTAAGAGATTTTTTTAAAAAAAGAAGAGCCTTCCCCTTTGAATCAGATTGAATAGATGACAAACTTAGGTAGCACCTTCAGAACTGGCCACGACCAGTGATCTCCATTTGCCAGATTCTATGCCTGGCATGTTGGGCGCCAAAGGCCACAGCACAAGGACCACTAGAGCACCACCCAGAGGGCACCCCAGAGAGCCACTCACGCTACTCAGAAAAGTAACTAAACAGCCCATCTGTGGCTTGCTCTCGAGTCGCCAATATTTTGGTGGTGGGAGGTGGGGACATCCCCTTGTCATTAGACACCTACCTCAGTCATATCTTGTATCACATGTGTGTCAGTATCAGCATGTTCTGTCTTTTTCCAGTTCATTCTCTTGCTACTTTTAACATAAGGGCCTTGTGCCCTGAAATGCTTACCTTCTGGGAGAGGTCTCCTCCATGCCTCCAGCTCGGCAGTCTCTTCCTTAATGGGAGAGCTCGGTTGCCCAACCCAGAGGTGTTAAGTGATCGTGTTTGACGAACTGGAACAAGCCTAGTAGTACACGGTGTTGATTTGCCTCTGAAGCGCTACGGACAGTGAGCCACATGCCAGGCGAAAAGCTGCGTGCAATTTGGTCCCTGTCTTTGCTATAAAGACTCATGCTTTTTATTTCCTTAAAGACATGCTATATGGGTAAAGAATGTACAAATAACTGAATGGCGAGTGTAAATAAAACCTGAAAAGGGCTAGAAATTTAGAAAAGAGTTTGAGAAATTTGGCAATCATTTTTCTATTGAGAAATAGTTAATCCAGAGGGGGGAATCAATCTAGGGCACACACCAGCAGAAATCAATTGCATTTGGGAGGGGCAATGAGCATGGAGAGTGAGAAAGATAAACAACCCACTCATTTCAAAATTCAGAACAAGGGCCATAAAAAGGATGTCATAACTACAGCCTACAGTATTTTCATTTTATGTTCAAGCCAAGTAAGGGTGAAAAGGAAAAGGGGGTAGAAGAGATGGTCAGGGGTAAGTGAAGAAGAAAGAAAGGTGAGGGAGGCCTCTCTTCTCATCCAGTCTCTGATCTAGACTTCAGATTTTTCACTCCCCTCCCCTTTGGCTGAACCCACAAGCCTCAAGCTGGGACTCAGGTCGATCGAACGTAGAGAACCCTCCAGCAACTCTTCCTTCACCCTTTCTCCCACAACTTAGGCTGATGCCATTACTCTCAATTACTCCCCTAGAATCAGCATTGCCCGATTTAGCAAATACATATAAGGGACTCCCAGCTAAATTGGAGTTTCAAATAGATAATGAATAGTTTTTTAGTATAAGCATATCCTATGCAATATTTGGGACATACCTATATTAAAAAGTAAATTTCTTGTTTACCTGAAATTCAAATTTAGTGAAATGTCCTGTATTTTACCTGGCATCTCCACCCAGAATCCCATCAGAACCAGGTTTTGTTGAGATTGTACCTCTAGCAAGATTCTTATTTGTCTTCAGGTATATTCTCTCAGAGAAGAGTGTAGGAAAGGCCCATACCTGGCCCCACCCTTCATGTAGAAGGCAGGAACCTGCCCACCTGGGAGTGGATCAGTTGGTTGGGTGTTATATTGTGCACTAAAGATTGCCAGTTCAAGGGCGCATACAGAAGGCAACAGATTGGTCTCTCTCTCTCTCTCTCTCTCTCTCTCTCTCTCTCTCTCTTTTTCTCTCTCTCTCTCTACCTCCCCCCCCCACCCAAATCAATCAATAAAATAAATAAATAAATTTAAGCTTTATATATAACAGACCAAACTTCAGGAGCCAGATGGTGAAGTGGGTACTAAATTCTAAACTAATTTTGTAAACTTAGAAAGCATACAATGAAGAATTAGAAGTGAAAGCCAGTGTTGGCTTTTGTGAACTCTAACTTGTACCTTTCGAATCTCATTTTGAAATTCTGCAATAAATTACTTTTCAATCCATCAGTCATTCAGACCATCAGAATGCATACTTGCTGCAGTTCAAAGCTCCACAAAGCAGGCTAATTCTTGTTAGTGCACATCCATCACTGGGCTAAACGTGCCTCCCTGGCAGCAGACACCAGCAAATTCAAGGAAGGTGGAGGAGCAAATGAAAAGAGCAGCAGTTGTGAAAGAAGAAAATGCTTCCTGCGCCTCGTTTGAATCGAGGGGCTACAGGAATGCTGCAATTCACTAATGAGCCCTGTTGTCATTTGAGAAGCACATTGCAACACTGCGACCTACCAGGGCCTCTCACCTAGCAGCAAACTGGGTCTAAGATCTGGGCCAGGCTCTTTGACCTTTGGAGACTTTTGCTAAAGAGCGCTCATTCTCTAGAAATGGTATCCAAATTGTATTCGCCTGTTGTAGGAACTTCTGCTATTTTGGAGGCTTCAATGGACAATTTTGGTGTTTTTCCAAAATTAATGTCTAAGAGAGAAAATACAGCCAGGCTTGGATGCCAAGATAACCCAGAGCATGCATAAAGTCTGTATTGATTTGGATGTTCTGGCTATAAATAACAAAATATCCATCTAAAAATGGCTTGAATAATCAGAGTTGGTTTTTTGTTTGTTTGTTTGTTTGTTTGTTTTTTCAAGAGATGGATCATCGCCCTGGCCGGTTTGGCTCAGCAGTTAGAGCATCGACCTGCGGTCCAGAGAGACCCGGGTTCGGTTCCCACTAGGGCATGTACTTCGGTTGCAGTTTGTCCCCGGCCCTGGATGGTCGTGCGGGTGGCAGCCACTCGATGTGTCACCTTCACATCGATGTTTCTCTCTCCCTCTCTTCCTCTCTCTCCCTCCCACTCTATCTGAACAAAAAATGAAAAAGTGTCCTCGGGTGAGGATAAAAAAAAAAAAAAAGAGAGATGGATCATCCCAGTGTGGTTTCAGGAGCTCCCCAATGCCAGGGCTCTAAGTCAACTTCCCACCTGTTTTCTTGACATATGCCTCAAGACTACAAGATAGCTGCAGCAGCTCCTAGCATGATAAATTTGCACTTGAAACCAATGCAGAACGAATTTTTATTATTAGAGAAAAGAATCTTTCCTAGAGACCCCCAGCAGGTATCCACTTGTGTCTTATCACCAGGACACAAGGGGGACACATACAAAGGAATCTAAGAAAGTAAGAATCCAGCAGTTTTAGCTCCCATGTAGTGAGACAAAGCAAGGAAAGAACTGCCACACTTCCCAGTGAGTGGTAGACACCGTACATCAGTGCCCTGCCATCACCACGTGCCTAAAAGTCTTCCTAAACTAGCTTGATCTCCTGATTCCCCTATTTCTCTTCACGATGCCAGAAATCCTTCTGCCCCTTCTCTGGCCACCTCAGATTCCTCTCAGACTCCTTGCTTTCCCTAATCCCCATAACCAGTCAATACCCATGTCTCAGAATCATCCATCCCTTCTCAGGGAGTCGTGGATCCCTCCTCTCCTTTCAGTTCTACCTAGAATATTGATTCAGATCTTTATTACTTCACAGCCAGACTAAGGTGCAAAAGCCACCAAACCATTCTGCCCCATCGCAGATGCCACTTTTCCATGTTTGCAATTCAGAAAACTTTCAAGGATTCCCCCATTATCCACAGAAGATATTTTAAAACTTTACCCTAATCCTAAAGGTCAGCCACAATGGGCTGCAGTGGGTAAGAAAGCAGACTTGGTAGTTAAATGTCTTGTGTGATATTTGGCTACTAACCTAACTCTCTAAGACTCAGTTTATTCTTTCATGAAATGGAGGGGATAATAATACATAGCACACATGGTGTTAACAAATGGTCATTTTTTTTCCTGTTATTCCTGTTACTAAGCAGAGGCACTCCACTGTGTATTAGGATGTATGGGTGTGTAATACATGCATGGTGCCTGCCCTCAGTGAGCTGATTTCAGTTGGTGAATTCTATTCCACTGGCTGAATTGCCCTCTAATCCACTGCCCAATATCCATTTTACAAACGGAGTCTTTGTCTTTCTCTACTTGACGAAGGAGAGATGCAAGGGTAGCAACATTTTGGACTATGCTCATTCTTCAAGGAAGTGTTCTCCAAAATTCTAAAATCTCATTTTGTCTTCAGGACCACCGTCATTTGCTCTGAGGCCATAACCCCTGGCTCATGTCTTGACTCACCCTTTCAAAGCACACTATGCTTCCAGAAGCTGTTAACAGTATTTACATCTTCATCTGACATCTGCACAACTTCAAAGGGCAGAGATGGCAAGCCATGGTGGCCCTTGGTCTCCTTGTGCTACAGTGAGATGGTTTCTGTAAATGTTAAGTACTGGAGATTGAAGGTCACACCAGGGATTAAAGGGACGCAAAAATTACATTCTTCTCACTTCGCTATGGTCTTGTGATTTAGCTTTCTCATCTTCAAATGTTGATTCCTCTTAACTTGACTCTTTGCCAGTTTGCACAAACCAGCTATAATAAAAGACAATATTGCATCACAGAGCACTCACTCTCTGCTTAAAAAATAATAATGAAAGGCATATCTTAAAGATAAGCAAGACCGGTACCTGCTGATCCCTTCTAGCCACAGAAGAATTCCATATAACTAATGCTTCCTTTGCCCTCTGAGATTATCCAGGCAGCGAAAGGAAGAGACAATGCCTCAGTTCACCAGTTCATTCTGGCAAAGTGCTGGCAGGGAGCTGAGCCCTGCCCTCCCTCCTTCCTCCAGAGCCCTGGCCAGAGGCAGGCATGAGAGTCTCTCCACGTCTCCAGTCTGTGCAGGAACACTTCGTAATCAGACATAGTGACTCTAGAGCTAGACCACCTGGGTTCAAATCATGGCTGAGTGACATTTCTCAAGTCTCTTAACTTATTTGTGCCTGAGGTCCCTCAGCTAAAATAAGGATAAAAACTGAATGACCTCATAGGATTGCCACGAGAATCACACAAATTGATACATGTAACATGCTTATGGCACTGCCTGACATATGATTAAGAGCTATGTAAGTGTAAGCTGTTGTTATTACTAATAGTCTTTCCCTTGGCTTGGCTAACTGTCAACAGTCTTGATGGCTTGCTGGAACACATCCTAAACATTCTCCCTAAGCTCTCTATTCAGAGCCTTAGGCCAGCCTATGAATCAACCAATTCCATTCTGTGGAAAAGAGTCCAAGAAGAATAAATGGAGAATGCTGGATACGGTAGAGCTAATGCTTTATCAGGGTCTTGAGAAATCTGGCCAGGCTAATGCTTTATCAGGTTTTTAAGAAATCTGGACAATAGAAATGAAAATTGCTTTCCTTAAAGGGGAGTCCATACTTTATTCCTCTCCAATGAAACAGTGTTCTTAAAAGTCAAACAGCATCCCACTCACTGCCTACTCTTTATAACCTCCTACTCAAATATACATGCTGCTGAAAAAATTGTTAAAGTCTGCACAATCCAAATGGCTTTGGCTCATTAAAAATCAGACTTTTGACAAATCCATTAATCCTAGGATCTCAACTCTAAGGTAATGTTCACTTTGCAAAATCATAGCCAGAGCATCTATGTAGAAAGCTACTCTTATGATAAAAATATGGTCAATTTAAAAAAATCTTTCTGATGATCCTTATTCTCACTTAGTGACCTCCTTTTAAAAAGTGAAATAACAGCCCAGCTAGTGTGGCTCAGTAGATTGAGTGTCATCCCATGGACTGAGAGGTCCCGGTTCGATTCCCAGTCAGGACACATGCCTGGGTTGCGGGCTTGATCCTCAGTGGGGAGCATGCAGGAGGCAGCCGATCAGTGTTTCTATTTTTTTTTTTTTAATGTTTTATTGACTTTTTAGAGAGAGAGGGAGGGAGAAGGCGATAACAACATCATTAAGAAATTGATTGGCTGCTTCCTGCACATTCCCCACTGGGGATCGAGCCCACTACCTAGGCACGTGTAATAACGTCTTGATCCATGGGTCAGTGCTCAACCACTGAGCCACACCAGCTGGGCCGATGTTTCTCTCTCACATTGATGTTTCTATCTCTCTCTCCCTTCCTCTCTTTCTAAAAAATCAATAAAAATATATTTTTTAAAAGTTTTAAAAAATGAAATAATATAATGAATACACTTAAACAATGTGCCTCCAATACTGTAAGTTCTTTTTACCAGCTTTAATAATACTTCTAATAGCACAACACAGAAGCTAAGAAGGGGTTCAAAGAAGCATCCTGCAATTCCCTCATAGTTTCAGGATTATCAACACAATTTACAAGGCACATAAAAACCACGATGACACACATATTAAAAGTTCTTTTCACCTAAAGACTATAAAAATACTTTGGCTGAATTATCTGCATTTCAGATCTATTAGCTCACTAAGTGGCACTAATGAAAAGCAAAAGGGCCAAAAGAAAGAAGGATGGCAAGGAACTAAGAGAGCAAAGGCCTGAGAATAATCTGAAATTGGCTCCATCCATCCTTCGAGAGTTGACTAATGGAAACAGGGAACCTCTGTTTCCACTCCATAGTTCCAGTTCTTAGTGAATACTGTCTGTGTTCCTAATGCAGTAGCAAAATAATAAATCAGAGTGAATTCAATGTAAGTATGACCCCATTCGAAGAGACTAAACATTTAGTACAATTCAATTTTCTGTGGTTCACCTACTGATTCACAACATGGCTGGGAGCGGGGCTGGAAGGTTGGGGCAGGACCAAGAAGTACCAGCCAAGCCAGACACACACCATCAATAAGATGCCTTTTAACATAATAGTTACTAATGGAAATATTTCTAAATTAAAATTTTCCTTTCTCCCCAACAATTCTACTCCTAGGTATATAACCATGAGAACTGAAAATGTGTGTTCACACAAACAATTTGTACGTGAATGTTCATAATAGCATTATTCTAATAGCCCCAAAGTAGAAATAACCCAGATATCCACTAACAAATGAAAGGATACATAAAATGTGGCATATCCATAATGGAATATAATTTGGCAATAAAAAGAAATGAAGTATTGATCCATGCCAAACCATGGATGAAACTTGAAAACTTTAGGCTAATGTATAATTCTGTTTATACTAAACGTCCAGAGTAGGCAAACCTGTCGGGATGGAATGTGTATTACTGGTTGCCGGGAGCTGGGGGAAGGAGGGAACAGGGAGTGACTGCTAATAGGTATAAGGTTTTTCGGGGAGAGTGATGAAATATTTGTAAATTGATTGTGGTGATAGTTGCACTACTCCATAAATGTACTAAAAATCATTGAATTGTGCACTTTAAATGGGTGAATTTTATATGTGAACTATATTTCTATAAAGCTGGTTTTTTAAAAGTTGCTTTTCTCTCATTTCTTTACCAAATAGATATTTATTCAGTAGTTAGTACAAATTAGAGGGTTAACAGTGAAGTATATAAGATACACAGAAGACCTTTGTCCTTCACAAGGGATACTTCAGGAAGCATTTCCAAATCACCAAATAAATGATTACCACTGGAGCTGAGACATTGCACAACTGCGGGAGATGTCCCTCATTTTGGAATCGATGGGAGTGGTGTTCCCAGGAGTCATGCAGAGCGAGATCTCCTAGCCACAGAGGGTGGTCCTGGCTACCACCAAGACACTAGCATGTGTCTTTCTTCCCTGGAATCCCTCCACTGCTGAAGAGCCAGTTATTATTTTTTTTTTTTACAAGAATTATTGAATATGTGCCAGTGGTTTGGGATACGGACAGTGGTTGGTCAGCTACATGGTTCATCCCCAGTAGGCATGGCCAGCACCAATGAGGCTCTACAAGAAAAAGTTCCGTGATCTACCCTACTGCCTTTACCCCATCTCATTCAACTATTTAGGAAAGAAGTTCCAATCCATCATGTGGTTATAAATTGTCAATCTTATTTATAGGCAAGTAATCTTTTTCTGAATTTTTTGAATCCTCACCAGAGGACACGTTATTTTATTGATTTTTTTAGAGAGAGAGGAAGGAGAGAGAGGGAAAGAAACATTTATGTGAGAGAGAAGCATCAGTTGGTTGCCTCCCATATGTGCCTCAACCAGGGATTGAACCCATAACCTAGGTATGTGCCCTGACCTGGAATCGAATCTGCAACCTTTGTGGTGTATGGGACAATGCTCCAACCAAGTGAGCCACCTGACCAGGGCTTTCTTCATATTTTAAACATTCTTTTCAAAATAAACTAATTGCCATCTACTGTTTGCTCTGGATTTTTTGAACTGCCAATTAAATATACAACTTTCTGTGCTTCTGAAGTAAATATAGTTAGCAAGGCAAGTACTTATGTTTATTGATCAAACGTGTTTGTGTTCACTTCCATCCCAACCAGCAGAGATGGAAGTTGCTGATTTTTAAATAAGTGACAGTGCACATGTTTTCTTCTATATGTCAGAGAGAGTGGAAAACAACTAGTCACTCCTGAAAAATCCTAAATGTGTTTACTTAAGGGGTAGAAAAGCAGAAAAAAATGGAAATGACAAAACCGAGACCATGTTAGTACCTATGCAAGTGAATCTTAGGGCTATGTAGGACTAATTCCCTAAAACCATTTGTTTTATTTTAACAAACATTTAATTATTATGATTTTAGACACATAGGGCATAAAGAATAATAAAACATCCCCATATCTACTACCACCATACCTAAGCAATAAATACTATTGGAGCCTCTGGTCACATTATTCTATCTTCTCTATATTTTCAAATGACTTGGGAAAGGACAAAAGGTGACCACAAAGCCTTTTCAGGAACTGCAGGGCAAAACATGGGTCACAGCCAAGCCAACATTCTGTAAAGATACTGCTGCCTTTTATGGTCTGATCTAAAAGGATTGCCTGACCAAAGCTCACTGTACTCCCCCCAGTCCATTCCGCCAGATGTCTCCAATGCTCACTACTGGTTCCTCTTTCATGCTAAAGCATCAAAGCCTCTATACCGAGGTGAACAAACACACCTCGCCCATTTACAGCAGACTGATAGATTCATGAAAACGCCTTAAGTGGCTCTATCTCTGGGTATTTATTTCTGAAACAAAATGTTCCAAACAAACATGTAACTCTTCTCTCATAAATGTTCTATCAATTTTTCTATTTATATTAGGAAAAAAAGTACTCAATAGGAGTTTATCTACTTTCGGATCTTTCTTACTAACTCCAGGCAGAGAGAGCTTTGAATCCTTTCTCAGATGGAAAGGAAAAAAAAAAGGCCAGAGCCCAGGCTACACGCGGGTGGCTGGTGTCAGTGAGAGGCAGGAAGGTGAGGACATAAGGCAGGGGGAGCAAGAGACGACTGTGCTAACCTGACGAGTCAGCGGCCGAACCCAGAACACACACAGGACATTGAATGGATATGGAAAGCTAACTGCAGTGGGACTTCTGTGTGATCTGAGAAGGGAACGAGTTCTTTTATGATTTGATATTCACTGTGAACTTATTTTTTTCCCCAATCACATGGGGTTCCATCTCCTAACAGAGACCTGAAGGAACAGACACAGGAAGGTTATATTTTGGTGAGCGGAGGACAGAAGAAATCAAGCGTCAGTGCTTCCTTAATTTGACAAGTCTGACTGGCAGCATGAGAACTTGGGTCCCAGAGAAGGGTGTGGGGGAGGGGGAGGAGGAGGGGAAAGAGAGACAAGAAGGTTGGCCCTGTTTGCTTTCTCAAATGTCAGGCCCACCACCCAGGCTCTGAAACTTAGATTGTAATCACAGCCCTCTTACTTTCTGCTAACAGATGTTGGGTTTCCGAGTCACTACATCTCAACCACATTTTCGCAATCTGAGTAAAATCCCTGGTATTAAAAAGAAAGCTGAAAGGCTGCTCCTGCTGGACCATAATCAACTCTCTCAAGACCTATTTTTTATTTGCCTTTTGTGTCATCTTTCTATATTTCCTTTCATAATGAGCTTTAGTGTTCCCTTGAAATGAAAGAAAATGCTAATTAAAGGTTATAGACAGAAAAAGAACCATCCAGCACACCTCGTGTGTTCTTTACCATGTATTTATATCTCATTTCTTTCCAAAAACAATTATAGATGACTTTAGAAGAAATATATATATATACACATATACACACACACACACATACACACACCTATATATATCAATCATACAAATCATACATGCACATATATAATAAAGTAAAAGGAAAAAATTAGAACAATGATTTTAAATTTTTTTAAATTAATACAGTCGATATAACTTACTTAGCATTAAGAATGATTTTGAGCCTCTAGACAATTCAAAAACAGAACGAGGACCAGTTATGCACAGTCTTGCAGCAAGAGCAATGGTGTGAATTTCCCTAAGGGGAGGGGGTGTCCTTTTCTCTTGCCATACATCGAATTAAATCAAATCTTGTTTAGTTTAAGAAATGTTGCTTCCAGTTTGTCTTATTTTAGCAACATGAACTAGTGAAGATATATTTCAGGAACATTTTCTTCTATCTTTAATCCTTACTTATTTCTCCAAACTCATAGCCAAGCCCATCCCAGCTCACCGGCAGTCACACACTTGGTAAAAACCCCAGCACATTCTCAGAAGCATTATCTTAATGCAATAGGTTATACATGGGGGATTAAGAAATGAAAGGAGAGACTACATATCCTAATTCTTAATCATCTGCTGTTTCATTAAGGTTGTTATATGGTCAGATCTTTTGAAAGTAAAGTTGATAACCAAAGAGGCCATGGATTTATTTGCAGCTCTTCTTTAACCAAGAAACAAAAATAGAAGCGCTCAGCTTAAAAAAAACAACCAATATCTAGAGATGAATTGGATTTTGTTGCCACTAAGCCGGTCTACAAGGCATGCAGTAATCTGATGCTAGAGGCCAAGTCTCTTTAATAATGAATGGATCAGCATTTAGAAAACTATAGAAAACAGATCCTAGGCCAGACCTGCAGTCTTTAGTGGAGGTCAGATAATTGAAGCAAATGGCTTTGGGAGCCTAGGTAGAGTAAAAGATCATCTCTCCTTGTGTATGAAACACACAGGCTGCTCTAGCCTAATTGGTAACTGACTCCTTCAAAACAAAGTTTTCAAATTACTCTAAAAAACTGCTGCCTCCAGATTCAAATCCCAGAGTCCCCACCACAGTCTTATTTCCCCCCACATGCTAGTACTCAGCACACTGCCTGACGTACAGAAATATTCTGCTGGCACAGCTGCTCTCAGATCATTTCGTATGCCCACGCAGTTCGCAGGTTTACATAAAATAAATGCAATTGTCATACAGGCGAGATGGTGTCGTGTGATTTCTAGAATAAGGGAATTTCTTTAGAACGGTACTGTTTTGTGTTGATCAAACCACATGGACCCCAGGGAATATTGTAGAAAACACTAGGAGATTTCACTACTAAATGTGTTTTCGTTCACTGTAAATTGTTTCCCCACCATGGAACACTAGATTTAAGAAGGCTGGCGTAAACAATGAATTTGCAGTGAACACATTTTACTGAAGCTGTCCTGAAGAACTGCACTGAGAAAATCAAGTACTATATGTAAATTCAAGTAATTTGCTTTGGATTCCTTAACATTCTATTTTAGCTTGTAGTTTTCAATCCAAAAAGCCTTATAAACTTTCAAAATGTCCAGTAGCACATACTTAAAGGGCAAGGTGGGAAACATATTTTATACATCTTCTGCATTAATACCTTATTTTACAATATATTTATTAGAGTTTCCAAATATTAATTTGGTCATATTTCTTTTTTTTTTTTTTTAATCCTCACCCAAGGATATTTTTCCATTTATCTTCAGATAGAGTGGGAGGGAAGGAGGGAGGGAGAAAGAGAGAGAGGGGGAGAGAGAGGGAGAGAGAAACATTGATGTGAGAGAGACACATTGATGGGTTGCCTCCCGAACGACCCCGACCAGGGTGGGGGACAGAACTGCAACCAAGGTACGTGCCCTTGACCAGAATTGAACCCATGACTCTTTGCTCTGCGGGCCGATGCTCTAACTGCTGAGCCAAACCGTCCAGGGCCATGTTTCTTTTTTAAATATGTCCATTGGTTATGCATATATGCATATAAGTTCTTTGGTTTATCTCTTCACACCCCCTACCCCCATTCCCTCTGAGGTTTATCAGTCTGTTCTCTACTTCCATGTCTCTGGATCTATTTTGTTCATCAGTTTAATTTGTTCATTAGATTCCACAAATAAGTGAGATCATGTGATACTTGTCTTTCTCTGACTGGCTTATTTTGCCTAGCATACTCTCCAGGTCCCTCCATGTTGTCTCAAAGGATAAGAGATCTTTTTTTCTTACAGCTACCTAGTATTCCATTGTATAAATGTACCACAGCTTTTTTATACATTCATCTACTGATAGACACTTGGGCTATTTTCAGATCTTAGCTATTGTAAATTTAAATATATTTTTATTAATGTTTTTAGAGAGAGAGGAAGGGAGAGGGAAAGATAGAAACATGGATGAGAGAGAAACATTGATCAGCTGCCTCCTGCATGCCCCCTACTGGGGATCGAGCTCACAACCCGGGCATGTGTCCTGACCGGGAATCGAACCAGTGATCTCCTGGCGCATGGGACGATGCTCAATCCACTGAGCCACACTGGCCGGGCTGATCATATTTCTAATATTACTGTGAATGGTTAACTCTTTCTAAAGTAGAAATGGTCTATGGTAAACACAGACTGAAAAAGTCCCCTCTGTCTCTGACCCAGGAATTTTGTGTCTTCTACCAGCATCTGTGAAGCTGTGGCAGGCCAATTTCTTAGCTTGCTGGTAGGGTAAATTCTCTGATCCTTTACCATTCTTGAAAACTCTCATTAAATTATTGTACTATAAGTGTCCTGTTGAAACCTGGACTGATAACACTAATATATTTTCCCTTTCCTATTTTCTAAATCAAGGATGTGTATTAGTGAACATGACAAAAATCTTGCTTTCATCTTCTATTACTTCTTTCCTATATGAAAAAAAAGTTATGGCTATATCCATAACGTTTTATACTATTACGAACGTTTATATAATACAATTTACCAGGCTAATATGATCAAGTCCTTTGGTGGAAATTTTCTAAAATCATACATATTTCTTAACACAAAACTAAATTGCTAAATACACAACACTGTCTAGTACAAAGCCTGTGAAAGATGTAGAGAGGATGATGAAAATGATGCTGGACCAAATTTCCCAAACTACACTCTAGTCACATCACTTACTTTCTTTTTTTTTTTAATCCTCACCCGAGGACATTTTTGCACTTATCCTGAGATAGAATGGGAGGGAGAGAGGGAGGAAGAGAGAGAGAGAAACATTGATGTGAGAGAGACACATCGAGTGGTCGCCCACCCACGCGACCCCAACCAGGGCCGGGACAAACCGCAACCAAGGCACGTGCCCTTAGGGGGAACCGAACCGGGGACTCTCTGGTCCGTGGGCCGATGCTCCAATCGCTGAGCCAAACTGGCCAGGGCACATCACTTCCTTTCTTAATAATCTTTCACGGTTCTCCACTGCCAGCTCCCAGCAATCCCTTTATCATTCTATCCCAATTTATATTTCCAAATTTGATTCCTATTCTTTCTTCATACACTCTATAATTTAGTCCAATCTAACATTAAAATCATGAAACTGCCTCATATTTCATATTGCATTTATTTTACTGAGATGTAATTCAAATGACATGTTACTCTCCTTATTAGAGTATACAAATTGGTATTTTTTAATATATTCACTGGGTTTTGCCACTATCTAATTCCATGTACTCCATTCCTTTATATGATTGACTAATAATCAACTGTATGGATATACCATGTTTTAGTTATCCATCAGTTGATGAACCTTTAGATTTTTCTCCACTTTTTGACTATTCTGAATAGTGCAGCTATAAACATTCATGTATAAGATTTTGTGTGTGGACGTACGTTTTCATTTCTCTTGGGTATATACTCAGGAGTGAAATTTCGGGATCATGTAATTCTATGTTTAACTTATTGAGGAACTACCAATTGTTTTCCAAAGTGGCTTCATACCAGCAATGTATGACAGTCCCAGTTTCTCCACATCCTTGGCTTGTTGTTGTCTGTCTTTTTCATTATAGCCATCTGAGTGGGTGTGGGACCTCATTATGGTTTTGATTTGCATTTCTCTGATGACTAATGATGTTGAGCATTTTTTCATGTGCTTGTTGGCCACTTATATGTTTTTTGGAGAAATATCTATTCAAATCTTTTGCTCATTTTAATAAGATTATATGTCTCTTTTCATTGTTGAGTTTTAATAGTTCTTTCTTTCTTGTTTGATTTTTTTTTTCAGCTTTATTGAGGTATAATTGACTAACGTAATAGTTCTTTATATATTCTAGGTACGAGACCTTTGTCAGATATGTGACTTGAAAATATTTCTCCTATTCTATGGGTTGTCTTTTCACTTTCTTGATAGTGTCCTTTGAAGCAAAAGTTTTTCATTTTAATAAATCCAATTTATCTATTTTCTCCCTTTGGTTTTTTTGTGCTTTGGGTGCCCTATCTAAGAAACTATTCCCTATCCAAGATAATGAATATCCCATATTTTTAAAGCTATACTTCATATACCATTCTTAAAGACATCTTTTTGTAAATATAATACATATACCAAAAATGTATAACAATTATTACAGAACCATCACCCAGGTCAAGAAATAGAGTACTGCCGGATCAAGGCTCCCTCCAGAGCCCCACAGCTGCTTCCCACTTACAGCACCCTCTCTTCTCCATGCCAAGATTCTGGTTCTTGAAGGCAAGTCCCAAATTAGACCCATCTTTATGTTCAAATAGCATTTATTACAGTACTTGATAGCAAATAGTGAATGAATTAACAAAGAATGGAAAATCAGTTAATTTTATCATCTAATAGCATCTCCTGTAAATTTTCAAATGATGAAGAGGTTTATTTTTTTTATTTTTTACTTTTTTTTATTTTATTATTAATTTACTTTTGTTACAGATGTTTCTCCTTTTTTCCCCCATTGACACCCTCCTCCTCCTCCCTCCCTGCCCCGTCCCCATTTTTGTTGTCCATGTCCATTGGTTATGAGTACATGCGTACAAGTTCTGTGTTCATCGCTCCCCTCCCCCACCTCCTCTTCTGGCAAATGTCAGTCTGTACCCCACTTCCACGTCCCTGGGACTACCCTGCTCCTCACACTGTTATGTTCATTATATTCCAGAAATAAGTGAGATCATATGATATTTGTCTTTCTCTGCTTGGCTTGTTTCACTTAGGATAATAGTTTCCAGGTCCTCCCATGTCGATGCAAAGGATAAGAGATCGTTCTTTCTTACAGCTGCATAGTACTCCATTGTGTATATGTACCACAGCTTTTTTATCCATTCATCTACTGATGGACACTTGGGCTGTTTCCAGATCTTAGTTATTGTAAATAGCGCTGCTATGAACATGGGGGTACATGTATTCTTTCTGATTGGTGTTTCAGGCTTCTTAGGGTATATTCCTAGGAGTGGGATCACTGGGTCAAGAGGTTTAAATTATAGCACAAAGCTGTGTTTCTCAACCTGTTGTTTTTCATTTGTTTTGCCCCAATCCACCTTAGGTACATGACACATTTTGATCAATTAATGGCTCGTTCTAGGTGGGAAAAGGAAAATAATATTAATAATAAAAGAATTAATATTTATTGCATGCTAACCATTGCCTGAAACTGTGCCTAGCATATCAGTCAATCTTTACAACACCCTTAATGAGTTATCAATTTTTATTCCTCTTTTCCTCCTCTCCCCATAGCCCCTCCCTTTATTTTTACCAACACAAGCACTGAAGCTTACCAAGGATGAGTAATGTACCCCAGGCCACACAACTAATAAATAGCAGAGACAAGATTCAAAACCAGGCCACCTGACTCCAGAGCCTGCATGATACAACCCTCAACTCTTCCCAGGTAATTTTGATGCCCAAAGTATCTGAGAGCTGCCCTTAAATCTGTTAGGAAAAAAGATGATCACTGGATACCTTGTGTCTCTCACAGATGTTCTTTCAGATGTACAGAGCCTTGGAACTGGAAGTATTCTATAAATGGTGTTATTATAACACATTTTCTTACTGTTGGATGTTGGGCCCATTTTGGATGCATTCATGTGCCACTTTTTGACTGGGACAGCAGACTCTGAGGGTGTTAGGACTAAGACCCCTCCCACTTTGGGTTACATTCCAACCATCCCTGCTTCTGGATTTGCTACATAAGGGAAAGCATGTGGCCATAAAAAAAGAAGGAACTAATACATATAAGAGATAACTATCATCAGGTAACCTCAGAACTGTCCGATTCCATAAAAAGGTACCCATATCAGATTTAGTATCACTCAGAGGTCATTGCCTTGCTCAAGACATTTACTGTTTTGTTTTGTTTTTGTTACGAAGCAACGATTCATAACAAGAGTGGAATTGGGTATCATAAGTAACGTGTGTGCACGTGCGCGCACGCGCGCGCGCGCGCACACACACACACACACACACACACTCCTTTTACCTCTTCTTAAAAAGGCAAAGACACAGCATTAGATGGGAACTTGATATCCTCGGCAAATTTTTAGACCAGCTTTTAATGAGAGTATAACCAAGACTTGACTGACGAACTCGCCATTAACACCACTACTTTGTGTTTGTGGCATGACTGAAAGGCCATCACCTGATCACAGGGTATTCATCTCATTTGTGCACACAAAAGTGAATGTATTAGATGAATTAAATTCTGCTTGAAATGTGGCATGCTAAATTGCCCATGGTTGGCTTGGTGGCAGTACTCTTAACAAAATAATGAATTCAGTCTGAGCCTAGAGAATCCTTGGCAAAAGGCTTCTTGGCATTTTCAGCCTCATTCGTTAAGTGGGGATACATTTTCCAAGAGCTTCATTAGCAGTTGAAGGTGGGAACAATCTATTAGGCCATGCAATTATCCTTTCATAGCCAGGTCAGTCCTGTTCCAGAGACTGTTCTATACAAGGTGGCAATGCAATCCCAGTTTTCAGCTCCGTGGAAATCTCTCACCCCATCAAACAGGGCCTTTTTTATTACTACTTCTCTAGACTGTATGCCATGTTTTCTTTTTATCCTTGTGTTTTTCTTAATATTTACTTTGCTATCCAGAAGTGTTCCTCTAACCCATGGTTAATTTTATTTGAGCTCCGACAGTAACTTGTTTTCCAAGTTCTGTATTAAAAGGATTGTTCCACAGAGCAGAGTGAATAACATTCTCTATCCTTTGAGAACTGGCTTTCAAGTGTCTAGTGTTTTGTGTTTTTCACAGTACTTTTACACACAAAAACTCACTTGATTCTCACAGAAACCCTATGAGCTAAACAGAGGGACACAGGCAGTGAGTAGCTCCTAGTCTGGGGTCAATCCACTTAGTCCTTAAGTCTCTTTCCCCAACTGCAAGATGAGGTTTATAATAGGCGCTACTTCGTAGATGTGTTGTGAAAAGTAAGAGTTAATGCATATAGAGCACTATGTTTGGGCACATATTAAGCCCTAATTAAGAGTTGGCTATAATTTTTGTTTTTAAAAATGCTTTTAAATCTGTGTGTGTCAATGAAGAGTGAAGCTTTAAATAAGATCTCTTCCGAATTTTACCAGATAAAACTTAACTGACCCATTCTTCACATTTTTTATCTTAAATCTCAATCTTCCTTTCTATACAGCTTCATATCTTCAACTGTCCACTGTCTTTTCTCTTCAAATTAAACCTAGCCTCATTCTTTGACCTATTGCAATCTTTCCTGACTCCAACCCTCTCACCCACATAGAGCACTAAGTTAAGAGGTTAGAGAAAGAGGGAAAGGAGATGATTGCGATTTTAAATGGGACACCTAGGTGGCCTTGCCCCTAAAAGCTTATCATACACCCTCCAATCATCAGCATTTTACTCTCCCCTCACCTTCCAATGCCCACCTTACTCTATAGGGGTTGGCATGGTAAGTTCTGGAAAAAGTGGACCATGACCTACAGTCACAACCAAAATTTCTTTTATTAAATATTGAAATGCTTCTTATGATTATACCCTACCACTTTAAATTACAAATAGCTTTAGCAACATAATCTTGGTTAATATAACAAATTTTATACACACATACATATATATGTATATAGATCTGTGTGTGTGTGTGTGTGTGTGTACACATTATTTTGTTTTGGCTTTATCATAACAATTAAGAATTAATCTAGTAGATTTTAAATGAACTCAAGTTTGTTACAAATAAATAATAGCAAAGTGATAGCTACTAAAAGTCCTAAGAGGGAATTATTAAAAAAAAAAAAAAAAAAAAAAAACAACAACAACAACAAAAAAAAAAACTGTGCAAAAAAATCCTAGTCAAGAGACAAGAAATTCTACTATTTGTTTGGTCTTTCCAAGAATGGTATAGTGACTGTCCTTATACATGCACCACAGTGTACATGAGTGAGTATTTCTATCAGTCAAATCCTAGAAGTAGTATTGCCGGCTTAAAGAGAATATAGGTACCAAAATGTTCTCTGTGGATGTTGTATCAACTTACATTTCCACTAGCAATGTATAGGAATGTCCCCTATATGCAGAATGTATCACCCCACTCTTGCCAAATCTTGCAATAGGAGAGGTAAAAATTAATCCCAGCTCTTTTGATGGAGCTTTATTACTCTGCCTTGTAGTTGAGAGCACACTTTTCCAAGGGGCTGAATTTTGTCTTTTAAGATCTCAAAGGGTTCTCTTTGTGCTCCTTGATGTTAATTCAAATATTGTCTGTTGTCTGTATTTCCCCTTGTTCTACCTAGAAAAATTGAGTCAGACAAAATCAAGCCCAAACCCCTCATTTTCATTTTTAAAATTAGGTGTTGGAAAGTAGGGCACACTCCTTGGAAGTCAGCCTAACAACCAAGTCATTTCTCTAAGTCCTGGTTGTAACTTCCTCAGGCCAGTGCCAACAAGGGTTCAGCATTTCTCAAAGGTAATCCAAATAACTCAAACTATGACTAGGTTTATGAAAGTTGGGATGATGTATCTTCATTTCGAGTTTTCCTGTGCTTCCCCTTTCTCCTCTTGGTTCCTTGAAGATCAGCAATGTAGTTTCAGTGTCTTCATTGATAAGTCTCTGAGACCCTAGTTCGGATTCGCCAAGTACATGGGGACGATCACCAAGTGCCTTGGCCTTTGCTTGCTTTAGATTGAAACTCATTACTTAGCTGCCCCAGGGTGTTTATCCCTCTGATCAGTATTTGCTCCGTCCTTTATACGTTCATTATCATTACCTTACATCCAGAATTTAAAGTCAGACAGGCCTCGGTTTCAGTCCCAGAGGGATCATGAACAGGCCTTGTGAGCTTGGGTTAATTTAACTTCTCTAAGCTTTAGTTTATTCATCAGTAACATGGAGGTGACATGCTTTTCTTCCTGTTCTGGGGAGGACCAAGGTAATATATAAATCACCAAGCACAAGGGTTGGCACAAAGCACACAAGCAATAAATTATAATTTCCTTTTATTTCTCTCTTAGCAGAGAAGGAAAATAATATTTTAGCTTTATTTTACTTTCTCTTAAGCCTATATTGTCATTCCATCTTCAGCCCCAAGCCCAGGCATATTCCTTCCTTGTCTCTTATGATTGCTAAAATGTCAAATTAAGCAAACAAAAAGAGGTTCTTTTATTGTCCTTAGTACTTGATTTCTATTGCTATTAGTATTGTGTTTTGTTTTGTTTTGTTTTTTTTGCAAGGTTTCTGCTGATTCTGGACTTATTGTCACTATTACAAGGTGAATATTTAGACTCTCCCATGATTAAGTGCATTACTATTATTGACTGAAAGCCCAAAGTATCTAGGAAATAGCAGGGCCCCTATTGCATTAGGTAAAAAATACAGAGTTGGCTGTGCCTCAGTGCCCATGGCTTACAAACACTGCTCTCAGTTCCTGAGAAAGTCTGTCTACAAGGCAGAAGATACTTGATTCATACAACTGTTTCTACAGCCAAAATCTCTATCTCACTAATAACAATACATTGCACCATCTTAAAAATTCACAAGGCAAGTTAGAAGAGAACATAAAAGTAGAAGAACATGAAGGAGCAGACACCGTGGGAGAAGAGAAAAACAATTTTGCGTTTGGTTTATCTGATTAGGCTGTGATAATACTCTCTGCAGAACTGTCCATCACTGCCTCACTGAGGTCAGACAAGAGTCTGACCCGAACGCCTAGGCGACAAAGGGCAAACAATGCCAAATTCAATTTTAGCTGATCCTTGAAAGAAGGGGAAAATGTTCTTCAAGGAGCCTGGTGAGAGCACCACATGCACCCCACATTTTTCATTTCTGACATGTTAGAGCTTATATTAACACTTTATGATATAAAATAGAAAGCAAAATAAACAGTAAGATAAAGAATGCCCAGTTTCTACTCTCAATCCCCAGAATTTAATCTCTTCTCTAGATCCACTTTAAATTTTTATTTCCAGAAGTGACAATTTCCCACTTAGGACATAGGTATTTTTCTAGGGGAAAGAAACCAACTCTATTCAGGTCTTTTACATATGGCACACTTAATTAATTAAAAAAAAAAAACTTTCTGTTATCAGGAAAGTATAGGCCCAGCAATTTTATATTTGTCAACAATCTAATATTCAATAGACTTTGGGCTTTTTTCCATGATTAGTTGATTTCTGGGTCAGCTCAGGTCCTCCGAGAAACAAATGCCAAAGTGGGACTAGAGGTGCAAGACAGGTATTGGGGGGAAACACCTGTGCAAGATAAAGGGGTGAGGGGTCAGGAAAAGGAGGGGAGAGCCTTCTGGCCACGGTGCAGGTCTGACTCCAGTGAAAGGAGGGAGAGAAGGAAAGTGGACTGAATAGGCAGAGCTTCAGCCTGCAGTGCAATTCTGAGAAAGACTTGGCCAGGCTGATGCGGAGCCCCAGACCAAAGATTGCTTATCATAGCAGGCATCAGGCATCAGCTAGTATATACACATATAGTAGCTTACATAAACAAGTAATGTGGATCAACTTTGCTAATAAGATTCAAGTGAAGTCTTGGCCTTTGTTATTGAGGGAAATTAAAGAGCCTAGAGGTCTTTGAAAATTTCTAGATACTGGTCCTGAATGGATGCTAATTCCTAGGAACTCAAAACACCACTGGAGATCAGTAGTTGAAGAGAAGACTGATGATGCTCAGGTGATAAATGAGGTTTGGGCTGAAGTCTATCTTACAGGACTCACCTATGGTTATCTTCTTAGTTCTTGAGTGTATAATTGATGATGCTTAGAAACTGGTCTAATCTCCACACTGAAATGTGACAGAACAACTAATGCTGTAGGAGGGCCAAGTGGAAGCTCTTGGAGCTCCCTCCATCCAACTCAATCAGTAAACTAGGAGCAATACCACATCCCTAGGAGAACTGCCAAGATTTATAGAACCACCAAAGATTTAAAAGACACAGGTGTGGCAATTCCTAATATTCCCATTTAACTTAACTGTTTGGCCTGAGCAGAAGATGTATTCATCTTGGATAATGATTATGGATTATTGTAGACTTAATCAGGCAATGCCAATTGAAGCACTGTTCCAGATATGATGCCTTTATTTGAACAAATTAACACAAGTATCTCGCCTCTGGTACACAGCTATTGATCTAATTTTTTCCCCTTCAAACGATTCTCAAGGATCACAAGCCTTTTTGCTTTCTACTAACAGAGACAACAATACACCTTCACTCTCTTACCTCAGGGCTAAGTCAATTCTGCTCTCTTTCATAGTCTAGTCCCCAGAGATCTTGATCATCTTGACATCCCATGGAACATCACGTGTGTCTACCTCATTGATGATATCATGCTAAATTGTTCCTCATGAGGAGGTTGTAGTAAATACCTTTATGCATATTCCTATATTAAATTTCCTCTGCCAAAATAACTAGCATAGGTTCTATTTTCTTACCTGACCCAACTTCAAATCCTACTTTCCAAATCAAAAATTATGGACCAAGTGTCTAAACCAAACCAAAATTTATTGCTAAATGTCTATCATTTTTCCAGGAAAGTCTGAGTTTCTCCATGAAAGTCAGATTATCTTTCATATGATTGATGTAAGTACCACATGAGATATTCAAACAAATTTTACTACTGGACTCACAATTGCCTTTGATGACTTTATATGATACTGGAGCAAATGCTGATCCTCTGGCTAATTTCTCATTGTCTATGGAGCAGAAAGCCTGTTATGGGATGAATTGTATCCCTCACCAATTTTTATGTTGAAGCCCTAATCCCCAGTACCTCAGAGTATGACTTTATTTGGAAGCAGAGGCCTTAGGGAGGTGCCTGAGTTAAAATGGGGCTGTTAGAGTGGTGCTAATCCAAATAGACTGTTGTCTTATAAGAGGAAGACATATGAACGCACAGAGACATCACGGATGTGTGCACACAGAAGGAAGACCGTGTGAGAACACAATGAGAAGATGCCATCTGCAAACCAAGGAAAGAGGCCTCAGAAGAAACTAAATCTACCAAGATCTTGATCTTAGACTTCTAGCCTCTAGAACTATAAGAAAAAGTCCTATTGTTTAAGTCATCCAGCAAAATATCCAGTGGAAGTTTGTTATGGCAGCCCTAGCAAACTGATACATAGTCTATGGTGTAAAGATGCAATACAGCTTTTAAAACCTTCAGTTGTAAGAGACATAAAGGTCACAAGGGTGAAAGTGTCTTTGTCCTTGTGTCTGTTTGGGTGTGTTTGCGAATCTGTGTCTCTATCCGAATCCCTACTTTCCCCACTATCTTTTCCTCTCTGACAACTCTTTCCAGTTTTGTTTTGTTTGGGGAGAAGGGGTTATTTATTTGATCCCTTCTTTCTCTTTCTTTCCCCTAAACTCTCTTCCAATTAACTAGATAATACAAATAACACTGTGTGTTAACCACTGTTCTAAGAGCTTTACTTTTATTAACGCTTTAAAACCTCACAATGATCTTATGAAGTAATTACCACCTTTTATCCTAGTTTTATAAACGGGGAAGTAGAGGGACAGAGTGGCTAAATGAATTGTCCAAGGCACACTGTTAGCACGTGACAGAGCTCAGGTTTGAGTCCCAGAATTCTGGCCGTGCAGCTGGTGCTCTTAACCACTGTGCGATGTCAGATTTTACATAAAAGAGAAAGACGCCTGTGGATATGTCCAATCACAAATATGCTGTTTTTATTGAATTGAAGGCCAGTGAAGGGAGCCTTTTAATTCTTATACCTAAGTTAAAGTCATTTTTATATAGCTCTCAATATTTTTCCTTGGGTAAGTAGTATTAAAAAGTTGTCTCTTGGTAATGGGGAAGTGCATACACATATAATCCAGAAGAATCATATACATATAGCATCTAATTCAAATATAAAAATTCTAATGACAATGAATAAGAAGTATACCTTGATAGTGTAACAAACATGAATTAACCCTATTTGATTCTCTAAGAACCTGAGTCAGAAGGACCAGGTACATTATCCATACTTTACGGATGAGGAAATTGAGGCTAGGAGAGATTGATGACAAGCAAGACTGTGAGACCATCAGAAGGAACCTTTGGTATCGACTGCAGGGACCCCATTCCTTTTACACCATTCTTACTGCTTCTCACAGAAGAAGTCAAGTACGCTGCAACACTATGCTAGCATTTGCTCAATTGATGTGGCATTACTTTAGCCAAAGCACCAAGAATATGCAATGCATTTAGAACGAGGATTTTACAATTTTCTGTGCCTTGGCCTAGACTGCGTCATGACTCAGCATCAATGAAAGGAAAAAGTGGGTCCTTGGCACCATATCTGGCTGTGTCAGATTTTTCCTCCATTGATTTTTTTTCCCGCCATGTACTGCTCCAACTTGATCCTGTTTAGTGAATGAGGCCTGGTGGTAAACCAAAGCCTGAATAAAAAGCTCCCTGCTGAAATGCTGTCACAGCCGCTCAACCTAGGCTCCGGGGAACTTTGGCAAGCGGAAGAATCCTTTGTCTTCAGACTATGACAAGAGTGGAAAAAAATTTCAACTATTCGGCTGTGTAGCATCATTCAAGCATGCCTTAATGGGGAAGGTCTAATGAGGAATGTCGCCTTTGAAAAAATCTAGTTTTAAAAACTCCAAAAGCATTCTTACTGTACAATTCTACACAGTTATAATTAATAGGATTCAAACTACAAACCAGAGATTATGTTACTATTTTGCCCAGTTTGATGGCCACGGATGCTTTTATTCTTTATTAGTTATGTTCAAAGAGATCTTGGCCTGTTATTATAATCAAATGTGTAGGAGAAAACATCCCTATTCTTCCTGGATTCTATGGGGGTAGCAGGAATAAGAGAATAAAAGAAAAGCCAATTTTAAACTACCGAATGGACCACAGCTGCTCTAAGACCCCTTCCAAGCCCCAACCCCCACAGTCCCCTCCTCTCCTGCTGCTGACCTGTTAACAGATTCCTATTCTTGAGCTTAACACAATTTTTAGCCGGAAGCTGTACCTAACACTTCTGCTTAACATAATACTGCAAGTTCTAGCCAGAGCGATAGGCAAGAAAAAGAAATAAAAGGAATCCTTACTGAAAAGGAAAGAGTAAAATTATCTGTTTGCAGATGATTTGATCTCATATGCAGAAAACCCCAAGACCCTACGCCCCCCCCCAAAAAAAAACCTATTAGAACTAATACACAGATTCATCAAAACTGTGGCATACAAAATCAGCATATAAAAATTAAGTTGTGTTTCTATACACTAACCATGAACAATCTCAAAGGAAATTAAGAAAACAATTCACTTTGCAAAAACATCAACAAGAAAAAAATACTTAGGAATAAACTTATCCAGGGAGGTGAAGGACATGTGCACTGAAAACTATAAGACATTGCTGAAAGATTAAGGAACAGACAGATAAATGGACAGACATCCCATGTTCCTGGATTGGAAGGCAATATTGTTAAGATGTCAATTCTATCCAAAGCGATCTTCAGACTCAGTGCAATTTCTATCAAAATCCCAATGACATTTCTTACAGAAATAGAAAACCATCCTAAAATTCATATGGAATCTCAAGGGACCCCAAACAGTCAAAAAAAATATTTAAAAATAGGAACAAAAATATAGGTCTCACACTTCTTGATTTCAATACTTACTACAAAGCTATAGTATCAAAACAGTGCTGTACTGGCGTGCAAACATATAGACCAATGGAACAGAATAGAGAGCACAGAAATAAACCCTCACATATGGAGTCCAATGAATTTCTACAAGGGCGCCCCAACCACTCAATATTGAAAAGACAGTCTTCTCAATACAGGGGTGGGGAAAAGTAGGTTAATTATAATAAATGATGCAATAATTCATAAATAATAATACAAAAAGAAACTCTGATTTCGGTACTCACAACTGTAAACCTACTTTTGCCACCCCCCTGTATGTAGTGTTGGGAAAACTGGATATCACATGCAAAAGAATGAAGTTGGACTCTTACTTTACACCATATACAAAAATTAACTCAAAATGGAGGAAAGTCCTAAATGTAAGAGCTAAAACTATAAAACTTCTAAAGAAGATACAAAGGAAAGCTTTATTACATTAACTTTAGTAATAATTTTTTGGATATGACACCAAGCACAGGCAGCAAAGAAAAAAATAGTGTGCTTTACCAAAATTAAAAACTTAGTGTATCAAAGGATACTGTCAATAGAGTGAAAAGGCAACCCACAGAATGGAAAAAAATATTTCCAAATCATGTATCTGATCAGGGATTAATATCCACAATATATAAAGAACTGCAACACAAAAAACAAACAAACAAAAAAATCCAATTTAAAAATGACAATTCTCCAAAGAAGATATACAGATGGCCAATAAACACATGAAAAGATATTCAACATCACTAATTATTAGGGATATGAATGTTAAACCACAATGAGATACCACTTTATACCAGTTAGGAGGGCTATTATTTTATTTATTATTTTTTTATTAATTTATTTTTGTTACAGATGTTTCTCCTTTTTTTCCCCATTGACACCCTCCTCCCAGTCCCCCCGCCCCCATCCCCAGCTTTGTTGTCCATGCCCATCAGTTATGCGTACATGCATAAAAGTTCTGCGGTTTATCTCTTCCCTCCCGCCCCCTTCTGAGGGTTGTCAGTCTGTACCCTACTTTCACGTCTCTGGGTCTACCCTGTTCCTCAGACTGTTATGTTCATTATATTCCACAAATAAGTGAGATCATGTGATATTTGTCTTTCTCTGCATGGCTTGTTTCGCTTAGGATAATACTCTCCAGGTCCCTCCATGTCGTCTCAAAGGATAAGAGATCTTTCTTTCTTACAGCTGCATAGTACTCTATTGTGTATATGTACCACAGCTTTTTTATCCATTCGTCTGCTGAAGGACACTTAGGCTGTTCCCAGATCTCAGCCATTGTAAATAGTGCTGCTATGAACATGGGGGTACATATATTCTTTCTGATTGGTGTTTCAGGCTTCTTAGGGTATATTCCTAGAAGTGGGATCACTGGGTCAAATGGCAAATCAATTTTTAATTTTTTGAGGTAACACCATAGTGGCTGCACCAGTCTGCATTCTCACCAGCAGTGTACTAGAGTAGGAGGGCTATTATTTTAAAAGAAGGAGAAGGAAAAGGAGGAGGAGGAGGAGGAGGAAGAGGAGGAGGAAGAGGAGGAGGAGAAAGAGAAAGAACAAGTCTTGGCAAGGATGTGGAGAAACTGGAACCCTTTGTGTATTACTGGCGGGACTGTAAAATGGTGCAGCCACTGTGGAAAACAGTATGGCAGTTCCACAAAAATTAAACATAAAATTACCATGTGATCCAGCAACTCTACTTCTAGGTATATATAAAAAAAAAATTTGGAAGATGGTATAATGGACTGAACATTTGATTCTTCCCCAAATTTGCATGTATTGCTGTATTTTAAGTAAAGAAATAATTAAGGTTAAATGAGGTCCTACGAGTGGGGAACCAATCTGAATTAGGTCCTTGTAAGAAAAGACACCCAAGAGCACCGCAATCCCACCCCACCTCATCCCTGTCTGTAAGCTGGGAGCAGAGCTTTCACCAGAAACCAAATCAGCCCGAAACTTGATCTTGTTCTTCTAGGCTTCAAGAACCATGAGAAAATAAATTTCTGTTGTTTAAGCCACCCAGTATTTTGTTATGGCAGTCCAAGCAGACCAAAACAAAAGATACTTGAATACTATTTGTACACCTCTGTTCATAGAAGCAATACTCACACTAGCCATAAGGTGGAAACAAGCCACAAGTTCATGGATAAACAAAATGCAATGGAACATTATTCAGCCTTAAAAAAGGAAATTCTGACATGCTACAACATGGATAGACCTTGAGGACATTATGCTATGTGGAATAAGCCTGCCACAGGACAAATACTGTATGATTTAAATTATATGAAGTACCTCAAGTAGTCAGATTTATAGAGACAGAGAGTAGAACTAGGGGTAGAGGCTGCCAAGGATTGTGGGGAGAGGAATGGGGAGTTGTTTAATGGGTACAGAGTTTCAGTTTGAGAAGATAAATTCTGGAGATGGATGGTGATGGTGGCTGCAGGACAATATGAATGTACGAAATGCCACAAAAATTTATACTTAAAAATGGTTAGAATGGTACATTTTCTTATGTATTTACTACCATAGTCAAAAAAATTTGAAAAGTGTGCTTGCTAAAAGAATTCATACAATACAGAAATATAGGAAGTAAATTTATTTCACTTTTTATATGTAAATCTTTCATTTATCTGGCTTTATTTTGGTGTTAGGGATAAAGTGGATCCAGCTTTTATCTTTCTTGATCCCAATATTATTATTAAGTAATCCCCCTCAACTCCCTAATGTGAAATTCCTCTTTTAGCCCTGGCTGGGTGGCTCAGTTGGTTGGAGTGTCGTCCTGTACACCGAAAGGTTGCAGGTTCAATTCCTGGTCAAGGCACACACCTAGGTTGCAGGTTTGTTCCCCAATCGGGGTGTGTATGAAAGGCAACAATCAATGTTTCTCTCTCACATTGATGTTTCTCTCTCTCTCTCTCTCTCTTTCTCTTCCTCATTGTAAAAAGCTATAAAAACATATCCTCAGGAGAGGATTAAAAATAACTGAAAATTTCTCTTTTATCATATACTAAATTCTTATCTATACAGTGAATTCATTTCTACATTTTCCATTTTGTTTCATGATGCCATTGGCTAGTCAATTTGTTCCTGCCCCACACTCTAAGGTATCATACTTCAGTTAAGGTGTAATTTATATGAATTAAAATGCACAGATCATAAAGGTATCAGTTTGATGAATTCTGACAAATGCATACATTTAGATATTTCATAACACTATTAAGACATAAAACATTTCCATTGTCCAGAAAGATGCCTTGTGCCCCAGTCAGTCTCCAACCACCCCACCACAGAAGCAACAGTTGTCCCAGTTTCTTTCACTAATGATTAGTTTTGGTGTTCTAAAAATTTATAGAAATGGGATAATTCAGTATGTACTCTATTGTGTCTGCCTTCTTTTTTTTTTTAATTAAAAAAAATTTTTTTTATCCTTTATTGATTTTAGAGAGAGGAAGGGAGAGGGAGAGAGAGAGAGAAACATTGATGAGAGAGAAAGAACATCAATTGGCTGCATCCTGCATGCCCCCCACTGGGGATCAGGCCCACAACTTGGGCATGTGTCCTGACCAGGAATCAAACTGGCGACCTCTTGGTGCATGGGTCGACACTTAACCACTGAGCCATACCAGTCAGACTTGTCTGCCTTCTTTCACTTAGCACAGTGTTTTTGCACTTTTTCCATGTTGTTGCATGTAATGGTGCTTGCTTCCTTTTTATGGTTGAGCAGTATTCCATTGTGTGGATATTGCACAATTTCTCTACCCATTTCCTACTCTCAGACATTTAGATTGTTTCTAGTTTGGAGCTATTATTAATACAATTGCTACAAACATTCCAGTACAAGTCTTTTTGTGAACATGTATTTCCATTTCCCTTGGAGAACTTTTTAATTACTATAGCTTTATAATAAGTATTAATATTTACAAGAAAATTGTTCACTCATTATTTTTATATTTTCTCAAAACAATGACTATCTTTTACTTTATTCTGCCAAAACATTCCTTGGGAAATTTTGGAATTTGATAGATTAATTTGAAAACTAACATCTTGGTAATAGTTAGTCTTCCCATCCCGAAACATGTTATGCTTTTCCATTTGGTCAGGTCTTCTTTTACAACCCTCAATAAAGTTTTTTGTTTTTGTCAAGAAGTACTGCACATGTCTGTGTAAGTCTGGTGCATATGAAAGCTATAGATTATAACAGAAAGAAAATGGATTGTTATTGAATAGTTCATTGCACAACAGGTATCCATCACCTCTTTCCATTACACAGAGCAATCAAACTTGTGAACATTCACTGTAGATCCCTTGGAACTCAGAAAACTTGGATGGGTAGGTAGTAGAATGGAGGATAACAAGGAATTTTGTGGACAAAAATAGGCTCTTCTCCCACATGTCAAGGGTCTCCATTAGAAGTCTGAGTGAATAGCCAAGATAGATTCCACGAGGCAGGGGAGCAACAGGGCATCATTACTGGTCAAGAGGCTCCTGCACTCAGGTAACCCATGCTCCCTACATGGCTTCACAAAGTGTAAGATGAACCTTGTGAAATACTTGCTCACCTCTCACTCTGAAATGCTTGTCATCTTATTCACCTTGATAATCCCTAAAGTGATGAGACTCCATTGAATTTCCATAATTGCAATGAACAAAAGTTTCTCAAACTTCAATTGGCAGTACTCCTCCTCTTGTGCAGTGCCACCATTTTTTTTTCTGTAACAACGTTAAATGCCTTTGTGTCCTCAAACTCCACTACGAGTGAAATTCTATCCTCAGTAATTTAGCAAATCTTTCATATTTTACACTACTTTGCTTTCCCAGGACATTGCACCTTAATTCTCCAAAGACATATGGTACACAAAATATGAGCAGAATTAAACAGAGACTGAAGATCCTAATAATGAAACTGAAGATCAGAAATTGAGGAAGGCACTCCTTCCTTTAGAGAAAATCCTGGAATTCCGCTCCCTAGGTCTTCTGAATGTGGCAGATTCTGTCTCATTCCCTAAGTTGCTTTACAAACCACTTTGAGAGTGTCTTGATTCCCTAAATAATTAGGACTCTGCAATGTTTTTCAGAGCTTCATTTTGGCCATCTTCCTCTACTACTTTAAATTTCAGTTAACTAAATCAATACTGGATGCTTAACATGATGAGTAGTAATCTACTTTGTGATTCTTATTTATTGTCTTTCTCTTCTTTTGTTGTTGTTTCCTCTCATTTTTTATTTTTATTTTAACTTATCTTTATTGTTGAATGTATTACAGATGTTCCTCATTTTCCCCCCATTGACCCCCTCCTCCCCATTCCTACCCCTTTCCTGCCTTTCCCCACACTGTTGTCAGTGTCCATTGGTTATGCATATATACATAAAAGTTCTTTGGTTTATTTCTTCCCACCCCCCCACCCCCCCTTCCCTTTGAGGTTTGTCAGTCTAACAAGCAATTTGTACTTCTTAATCCCTTCACCTTTTTCACCCCTCCCCCCAGCCCCCACCCATCAGGTAACCAACAAAAGTTCTCTGTATCTATGAGAATGTTTCTGTTCTGCTTGTTCATTTGTTTGTAGATTCAGTTGTTGATAGATATGTACTTATTGCCATTTTGTTTGTTTATATTTTTTTATCTTTTTCTTCAAGAAGACCCTTCAACATTTCATATAATAATGGTTTGGTGGTGATGAACTCCTTTAGCTTTTCCTTGTCTGGGAAACTCTTTATATGGCCATCGATTCTAAATGACAGCTTTGCAGGATAGAGTAATCTTGGTTGTAGGTTCTTGCTTTTCATCACTCTGAATATTTCTTGCCACTCCCTTCTGGCCTGCAAAGTTTCTTTTGAGAAATCAGCTGACAGTCTGATGGGAACTCCCTTGTAGGTAACTAATTGCTTTTCTCTTGCTGCTTTTAAGATTCTCTCTTTGTCTTGAACCTTTTGCATTTTGATGATGATGTGTCTTGGTGTGGGCCTTTTGGGGTTCATCTTGTTTGGGACTCTCTGTGCTTCCTGGACTTGTATGTCTGTTTCCTTCACCAAGTTAGGGAAGTTTTCTGCCATTATTGTTTCAAATAGGTTTTCGATTTCTTGTTCTCTCTCTTCTCCTTCTGGCACCCCCAAGATTCGAATGTTGGCACGCTTGAAGTTGTCCCAGAGGCTCCTTACACTATCCTCATTTTTTTGGATTCTTTTTTCTTTTTGCTGTTCTGATTGGGTGTTTTTTGCTTCCTCATATTCCAAATTGATGGTTTGCTTCTTGGATTTACCTACTCTACTATTGCATCTGTGTAAACTATTCTTTATTTCAGTTAGTGCATCCTTCATTTCTGACTGGTCCTTTTTTATGCTCTTGAGGCCCTCACTAAGTTCTCTGAGGTTCTCACTAAGTCCATTGAGCATCCTTATAAGCAGTATTTTGAACTCTGCTTCTGTTAGGTTGCTTAACTCCATTTCACTTAGTTCTTTTCCTGGAGTTTTGTTCTGTTCTTTCATTTGGCACCTGTTTCTTTGTCTCCTTATTTTGGCTGCCTCCCTGTGTTTGTTTCTGTGTATTACTTAATGAGAGGTATGGGGCTAGCTGAGACCAGATGCTGCTTGTTTGAAAGAATTTAGGAAAACCTGAAGCAGGATCCAAGACAGGCCAATCCTATGGTAAAGCAACTGGAAACAGCTTGGGTGGGCCTGAAAGTTGGGTGGGGCGGGGCCCTCAGGGCATCACCAGGGCGGGGCAAACAGTGTGAGCCAGGTAGCTGGAGTCCCAGATATGGCGGTGTCTGCCGGCCCAGGGAAGGGCTCACCAAAGGAACAAAGGCCTCTGATAGCACATCTGTCCAGGAGAAAGTTGCCTCTCCAGCCTTCACACCAATGCCAAACAGCTCAGTTCTTCCCCAGATGACTCTGCTGTCTTTCAGGCTGGCTTCCCCACGCTGGAGCCAGTCTCGATGCGGCTTCTTTAATTTTGTAGTTGTAGGACTTCCTTTCAGCTTGATTTCAGGTGGTTTTGAATGATGGTGGTTCTGTAGTTTAGTTGTAACCTTGATGTCTTCCTCTCATTTTTATTACCAGAATAAAAGTGATCTTTTTCTTTACAATTCAATGCTTTTTAATATAGTTAAAGAGCTGTGCACCCATCACTGTGATCTACTTTCAGAACATTTCCATCACCTCAAAAAGAAACTTTGGACACACTTAGAGTCAGTCACCCTCCATTCCCAGACTTAGACAATGATTAATCTACTCTCTGTCTCTGTAAATTTGTCTTTTCTGGACAGCTCATGTAAATGGATTTACATGATATGTGGGGATCTTTTGTGTCTGACTTCTTTAAGTAAGCCTCATATTTTGAGGCTAATCCATGTTGTAACATATATCAGTATTCGGTTCCCTTTATTGTCCAATAGTATTCCATTATATGGCTATACCAGATTTTGTTTATCCATTTGATAGGCATTTGGATTTTTTCCAGTGTGCGGCTATTGTGAAGAATGCAGCTATGAACCTATGAGTTTGTCTTTGCATAGACATATGTTTTCTTTCTCCTGAACATACTTAGAATTATAGTTGTTGGGTGATGTGGTATCTCTATGTTTAACATTTTATGAAACTGTAACCTGTTTTTCCAAAGTAGCTGCACCATCTTACATCCCCACCAGCAATGTATAGAAAGGTTTATTTTTTATCTCCATGAAATGACAGCATAAATAGGACGAATCAAATTTTGACTTAGAAGAATGCATCTTTTCCCCTGCTGGAGAGATGGGAAAATGGGAGATGATTTTATTCTGTACTATTTTCTGAATCTATACTCTATGCCCCAGGCTCCCTGGAACTAGAGTGCACATAAATGTGTTCAGCAATCAATGCCCTGAGGTTAAAATGAACATTGACATGCCAAGACCTCCATCATTATGATGAAATGCCCCTCCCTGTGCTCACACACACAAACACAATTTCTCAAATGCTTGTTAATTCCCACTAATACAAAGAAGCAAATACGTATCTCCCTTGCCTTCTCTTTTTAAATAGAATATATGCTTATTGCTCCATTATTTGGAGTTCAGACCTCTATAAAAGTGCTTAAACTTCAAGAGGAACATTGCCTTTTACAATATTATGATCAAATATGAACTTAGAAAAGGGAGGGCTAGAAGCTTAGTTTCTCTTGAACTAACAAATTCATATAGCTGACAACATCAATTAAATGACATAAAATCTATTCACTATTCTATCCATTCAAGATCAAGTTGAAGTTTAAGGCAGACTAATGGCTGTCACATGAGGCTACTGTTTGTCAGTCTTCCGTGAACTCAAGCAAAAAAACAAGGAAATTGGAAAAGGACGGCATAGTGAGTCAAAGAATATTCACATTGTAGGGAAACAGCTCCAAAAGAAAGGAAGCTTCTTGTATTGAATTTGGCAGTGGTACAAGTTATACAAGGAGGCCACATTTCAGTGTTGAAAAGTTATTCCGCTACTTTGAAGCTGGGATGGGTTGGAAATCACGTTATATTTTATTGCTTGCTTAGGTGCCAAACATCATGCCACTGCCATGTTATCCTGTCAAATATCCTGGACTAAAAACACTATGTGGTTTACTTTTTTCTTGTGCTGTATTTAGAGTATGAATTGAGAAAGGGAAGAAACAACATAAATAAAATTCTAGAAAAGAAACTAGGCTCAGAGAGCCCCCCCAAAATCAGATATAATATTTTCTATTCTGCCCAGGGGGCCACATTTTCCTTAACCACTAACCTAAGGAGCCTATAGAATAAAAGAATCTATGGAGCAAAAGGGAGACTGGATCCTCCTCTCAGAGGAGAGGGGAAACTCGTGGTGTTTGATTGAGACAGAAAAAAAGAAATGATGATGAAAAGAGTGTGACATCAACCCATTTTGGGGGGAAAAGAGAAAGGCAAGCTCATCTCTGACAGAGTAGAAGATGAGAGAAAATTGCAAAACTTCATATCTAGGAATGGATTTCTCCTTTTCTTAGCATCCAAGAAGATGTTAGGTCTGAGCAGCTATGGGGTTCCTTCTGCTTGAATTCCACAGTAGAGTGGAACGACCATACACTTGGAACAGAGCTGCATCAGACTTTGGTTCTGGCTTTCACTTAGCAAGTATTCCCTAAATGGTGGTTATCTTGGTTTGGCTTTCAGAGACAAGAATTCAAACGCAAGTAGTTTATCTGGGAAGTAAAGAAAACTGAAAGGGAGGTAGGCAAAGGAGGCAGCGAAAGGAAGATAGTCCATACAGATGCAATTTTAAGCCAGCTACAACCGTGGGCAAGTGCAGCTTCATTCTGCCAGGGCACCTGTCCGCACCTCAGAGTTATCCCATCCCAGGGATGCGAGCGTGGGCTGTTTACCTGCCAACTCTACTCAGCGGTGGGTTGAGGGTTGCTCCCAGAGTCATTAACCAAGTGGCGAACAGGAGGCAAGGTCCTTAAGGAAAGAAATGCAGATGGTTCCACTGGAACTCAAGTCAATGTGCATAGAAGCAAAAGATGAGGCAATGTGGGTGCGGCAGCAACTGGGTCAGCTTCACGTGGTATAAAAAGAAACAATACAGGTGCCCTCCTTGGGTGCAGGGACCTTGTTTGCTCTTGCTTCCCCACTGCGGTCATAGTTTAGGCATTCAGTAAATAATGTGTTGGCTAAATGTGTTAGTGAATGCATGAAATAATTTAGCTTTAAATCCTGGCTCCATCATTTAAGGAAAACCTCTTTTCCCATATACAAAAACAAATCTCATTCTAGGAAATAAATAACAGAACCTAACATAGTGCCTGCCCCATAGCGGGAAATAAGAGAATGTAAATACTGTCATTATATATCCATTTCCTTCTTTCTACCACAGTCCTCCCTTCTTTATTTTGCCTTCCTTTACTAAGGGGAAAGGTGGTTGTAGTACTCTATAGTGCCTGAGTTCAGAAAGTTGCAGTACATCTCAGCCCATTGGAAGGGCCCACACCAGCAGTTTCTTCTGAAAGGTCAAATTCACTGGCTTATATATGCAGGGGAAACTGGGATAGTAACAACTTATTTCATTGTAAACACTGAGCCAAAAGCACTGCTATGCAACTGTGAATGCAATCCTGAAGAACAAGACTCATTCTTTTAACCTTCCTGCTGCTTATACTTAGGTCATTGACTGCGTTGTTTTTGACCTGCTGCTCCTTAGTAATTACTCAAAAGTGAGAATATGAAAAACAAACAAAAAATCAAGGAATAACAGGAAAGGGTCAGGTATTTTCCGCCTTATTTCCTAAAGTTTACTCATTCTCCTATTCTTTTAATGCTCTATCTCAACACCCAACATGTGTATTTATTTCTGAAGCCCAGCCAGATCCTGGGTCTGAATTCCAGCAGCTCATTTCCCAGTTTCCATGAGACAAGGCCTAAAAAATGTGAACTTCTCAGAGGACTACACACAAGATGGCAAAAGCTTAAATGATACACATACATCTTCCTCCATTAAAAATGTTAACTTTTCAAAGGAAAAGAGTAAGGCAATTAGTTCTAGAAGTCTAATCTTTCTTTCTACCTTCCAGCAAATGTGTGGCTTGGGATATAATTTAATACCCAAAGTGCTAGGCACTTTGTCTGACTAATCTGAAGAATGTTTATTCCACTTAAATTGCAGGTGTTTTGATTCCAAATTCATGTCATAGTTATTTTTTAATGTTGAGATCTTTAGAATTCTAGGATCTGTCTGAACCAGTTTCCCAGGAGCCAAGAATGGGTGAGGGATGTTACCAAGCAGCAATGGCTTTGAAGGTAACAACTCTGTGTGGATGTCCCAGGATTATGCCGAGTGTACTATTAGGAGAGCCGGAAAGTATACCTTTCAGGGGAGGTGAGTGCTAATGAGAGTCATGGAACGAGAGCGGACAGTTGAGTGTGGCGACAGTTAGCTAAGCAGTAGAAAACCTGGAAGAGCAGAAGAGAGGTGCTCTATTATGAACTAAGTGAGAGCTAGAAAAGGACAAACAAAA
Source organism: Tadarida brasiliensis (assembly GCA_030848825.1). Taxonomy (NCBI): domain Eukaryota; kingdom Metazoa; phylum Chordata; class Mammalia; order Chiroptera; family Molossidae; genus Tadarida; species Tadarida brasiliensis. Next base: position 53,727,390 of record CM061257.1, on the reverse strand, counting down.
TGACACAAAATTTGGTACAGTGGATACTCCTCTGTGAAAGAGCATCTGTTGTGGTGCTGATCTTATAACCAGGTCTCTCCACCAAGGTGGGGGCATGGACTTGTGGTAGCCCAGAAAATCAGTGCTCTAGCTGTTTGAAGCCTGAGTCTAATTTCCTGTATTAACTGGATCCAGCCCTTGTTAGCTTTAAACTGTTTAACGTTCATTTAGTGAGTTCGTGTTTCTCCTTGGTAACAGGCCCGATTTGAGGGTTAAGGTTCTATCATGGCTTCACCATGAGATGGAATGTATCCAGGTCAAGAGGTAAGCCATAGGTTTTAGGCTTGTGGGGAGGAGAGACTTTAAATCAATTGAGGAGACAAGGGCATGATAGAAAAAAAAAGGCAAAGATGATGACTGTGTATGAAGATGAAAACACAACCAGATCCCAGTCAACAAATAACAATCAGAGAGGTGACCCGAGACCAAGGTCAGAACCTTGGAGAAGTAAAAGGTAGCAGGAAGCAGGGCCTGGGAAAGTGTAGGGAGTCCAGTTTAACTCCCAAGGTTGATGTCTCACACACACTCCTCATTTCATGGTGAAAGCTAACTTCAAGCCATTGAACTGCCTGTTTTTGTTTTTGTTTTTGTTTTTGTTTTTGTTTTTAGAGAGGGAAGAAGAGGAAGAGAGAGGGAAGGAGGGAGGGAGAGGGAGAGGGAAGGAGAGGGAGAGGGAGAGGGAGAGGGAGGGAGAGGGAGAGGGAGGGAGAGGGAGAGGGAGAGAGGAAGAGAGAGGAAGAGAGAGATCAATCAAACCTGAGACCCAGGCACATGCCCTGACTGGCAATGGAACGTATGACCTTCCAGTGCACAGGAAGATGCTCCAACCAACTGAGCCCCACGGGCCAGGGCGAGCTGCCTGGCTTTTTGCATACAGTTCACACATCCCATTTTTTCACTAGTTTATCATGACACGGGACAAAACAGATGGAAGGAATCTTTGGAACTATAAAAATGACAATGCAGTTTTTATTTTAAAAGGCATTTTTTCAGGCTTCAAGTTTAAAAGGTCTTGGATCAGCTCCTATCTATTTTCATGACCTTAAGCAAACTTCCAGTTTCTTCATCTATAAAATGGAATTGAAATTGAACTTACAGCTCAAGAGTTTATGAAGCTTATGTGAGAGAGCATGCCGTTACGGAGCAGGACCTCAGTGGATTTAGTCATATAACAAAAGCAACCCCAGGAAATCTTGTTGGCTTGAAGTGAAAAAAGGGCCAAGAGATCAACAGTTATGGGGTAGAGCAGGAGAACTAATAAAAAAAAAAAAGTACTATTATTTACACATCACAGTTTTCTTTTGGAAGTCCCTGTCATGTTGTATGCCCAGGAAGTGCTTAGAAATGTACGAGGGAGAGAAGAGAAGGTGGCTTTAAGAGCCAGCACTGAAAAAAATTTCCCAGAGTTTAAATACATGCAATTGGTTCCCACTATTAGTAGAGAAAGACTCGTGGTGTGATATTCCCTCACACCCCACATTTAAATCTAGTTCAAGGTCCTTTCTACTAACTACATGGTCCCATATGCTCTGACCCTGCCAAACCTTCCATTTTCATATCATACCACTCTCTCTCTCTGCTGTATACTGAAAATGTGCTCCCCCCAAATTTATATGTTGAAACCTATTCCCCCAATGTGATGGTATTTGGAGGTGGGGCCTTTGGGAGGTGATGAGGTCATGAGGGTGGAGCCCTCATAAATGGGACTAATGACCTTTATAAAAGAGACTCGAGAGAGTTTCCTTGCCCTTTCTGCCATATGTGGACGCAATGAGAAGGCACCATCTCTGGACCAGGAAGCGAGCCCTCACCAGATGTTGAATGTGCCTGTGCCTTGATCTTGGACGTCCCAGCCTCCAGAACTATAAGAAATAACTGCCTGTTGTTGACAAGCCACCCAGTCTGTGGTATTCTGTTACAGCAGTCTGAGCAGACTGAGACACTTACTACAGCACAACAACACCGACCTTCTTCTTATCTCTGAAACATTTCAAGACTTTCCTGGCTCAGTCCAACTTACAGACCTCTTTGTAGGTCTGATTTCTTATTTCTCATCCATCAGGTCTTAGTACAGATGTCAGCTTATGAGAAAACTCTTCTTTAATCACCCCACTTAAAGTTAACCCTGTTCCCCATACCTCTGCTCCATAGACACTACCACTCTAGAACCCATCATTTTGGGGGGTTATTTCTTTCTTAAAAAAGACATTTTTCAAAATATGGTTTTATTGATTTCAGAGAGAGAGAGGAAGCGAGAGGGAGAGAAAGAGAAACATTGATGAGAGAGAGAAACATCGATATGCTGCCTCCTGCATGCCCCCTACTGGGGATCGAGCCTGCAACCCGGGCATGTGCCCTGACCAGGAACTGAACTGGTGACCTTTTTGGTGCATAGGATGACACCCAACCAACTGAGCTACACCAGCCAGGGCTGGGGTTTTTTTTCTTAATAACGCTTAACAAACCTTAAATTATTACGTACAAACATATTTATTGCCAGTCTCTTTCTACTGGAATATAAGCTCCATGAGGGCAGGGAATTATCTGTTCGGTGTTTCAGTGTGAGGTAGCAACCGTTGGCCGTGATACAGAAAAGCAGCCAAGTATTTGCTTGTTATGTGAGTTGTTAATTTCTGTTTGGTACCTACTATTCTTGCACCAGACCTTATCATCATATCATAACTAAACTCTGCATTCTGTTTTATCATTTCAAAGCACTGCTGTATAACTTAATCCACTGTATATTTACAACAACTTCATTAGATGAGAATGTTTCATTTTTAAAGATGAAGAAACTGAGGTCCAGGAAAGCTAAGTTACTTGTCCATGGTCACATAGCCCATAAAGACTACGGTTGACATGAAACCTGTTTATTTTCACTCCAAGCCCTATAGTGTCTGGGATGTGTATTTGGCTCCACTGGACAGCCTTACCTAAAATGAAAAAAAAAAACAAAAAAAGATAACATAGAAATTACAACTCTAAATCAACAGAACCATAGCAAAGAACATTTAAAAACAAGACTTTGGACAAATCTCATAAATCTCTAAGATAAAATGCTGTTCAAAACGGAAAAGGATATAATGACTAGATGCATGAATGGCTGAGGAATGAAAAATGGCAGTTGACGTAAGAGCAAGTTCAGGCTCAGATGCCCAGGACAGAGTGTTCTGCACATCGGTCTGCCAAGTTAGAAAAGCCTCCTGTGAAGGCAGGAAAGAATTGTTACTTCCATTTTACAGATCTAGATACACAAGTTCTCTTGTGTGGGAAAAGTCATTAGAAGAGGGGGAGAAACTGCTTAGATTTAACAGAGAGTCTGCCTTGATTTGTTTCGTTGAGAAGGGCCTGGGATGTCACCGTGTGAGAGATGGATGGACTCCTGGGATGGACCAAGCAGGAGAATACCGACTCTCCAGCTCTTTGAGTCAGGATGTTCGCTGGTTGGAAGTACATCAAAGGGAATGATGTAGAAAGAATCTGTCTGTGGGTTAGTTCAGATCCAGAAAGTCCTTTGGGGTTTTGTTTTTTCAAAGATTGATAGAAAGTCTCTCACTATGTGTCTCCACTCACATTGTGAGTTCACTAAAAGGAGACGAATATTTCTTAAATTGCATTGCCTACATGGGAGGCAGTGCCTTGGAAAAAATATTAGCTTTAAGAGAAAGCAGAGTTCTTGCCGATGCTAAGATCTCTCTAGCACTTGACCTCAGCACACTACTTGAATAAAAGCTATTTCCAATAGCACTGATAGGATCATAAGCTCAGTTTGTATCTAAAACACCTAACACTTTAAGCAGGAGTTTGAAAGGTAACTTCCAAAGGTTAAATTAAAACATGAATTTCCTTTTTCCCCAATCTAATTCAACAGACATTCACCAAACATTAAATGTGTGCAAGACGTCATTAAATTGAAAGTCAAGCTCAACCTACTGCCTTTTTCTTTTGTCCCTTGAGGCATTTTATTCGCATGTAAGTACGTATTAGATTCTGTGTATCTCATCTTCCTTCATCATGGTCTGTGATGCCCACTGAGTTTGTCAGTACAATGAAACCAAACTGATGGGATGGAAGCAGGTTGTTCTGCCATTTTCCTGTATCTTTGAGTTGCATGTCAAATCTTGGGCTGATTACCCTACACTTGTTTAACCTGCCTGTGGGGTTCACAACAATTTTTCCAGCTCTGTGGTTATCAATACTTGCAAATTTGCCATGTAACCATGCTTCATCGCCACAGTTAGAAACCGGACGATGACTTTGGAGTACGGCCTAATAAGAACCTGGCATTTGCCTCTCTTTTCGGCATTGTTGATACTCTTGAGAGCATCAGCCAGAGCATTCATGTGCACAATTATGGTGGCCTGGAAAGATGGAGGAAAGAGCTTGCCTTATTTGCCAAGTTTTACCAGTATCATGTTTGCACACTACCCTCAACATCTTTCTCACAAAGATTTTAAAGAAGATCTCTTATAGTATTCCTTTATCTTCTTCTTTGTTCATTAACACATTTTCATTTTCATCCATTGCTATGTATAGTTTTATCACTGTGGATTAACAGAAAGAAGAAAAAGAGAAGAAGAAGGAAGGGAGAAGGAATGAAAGGTCCTTAGCTTCTAGAAGTTAACATCCTAACAGAGGAGCTAGCATTCATACAAAACTATAAATGGTACAACTAGAAAGCAATTATTCCCTCATTAGCTCAGCTTTACACACACACACACAATTTGTTTGCTAAGGCAGAAACCATCTTGGCAAATAAATGAACTTTATTGGGTCTCAGTTTTCTCTCTGTGTAATGAGGAAGCTGGATTAGATGACTGCTGAGATTTTTTTCATTTTAAATTTGTTTATTTCTTACCATATTTGACATCTCATAGTATATACCAAAAGTGTCAGTACTAAAATGTCTTTCGTAACTCATGTCTCCTTTTCCAGTTAAGACATCTAAAGTATAAAACACTAATCTGGAATGGGTCAAGCCCTGACAATCTAAGGCTGAGATTCTTTATAGCTCTAAAACCCCATAAGGCATTTCACATTTACTGAGCATTTTTTGTGTGTGAAATGAGAAGTATTTTGCTAGGAGAAGCAGAATGTACAACTTGAGTAAAACTCATTTGGCTTTAAAGATATTAGTATCTATTGGCAGGGTGCCAAATGCAGACCACTGCTGTATTAGAAGAGGGCGTGGATAGTGGTGCTGGGCGATGAGAGGAGGAGCCAGGGCAAGTGCAGGACAGAGAGGGATGGAACCATGAAGGAACAAACACATTAGCTTAAGGACAGTAGAGAGATGAGTCTACCCAGGTATGAAGGGCACAGGATGTTAAAGGAAAGAGCAAGAAAGGTAAGGAGAGAACCTCAGAAAGGACTGGCTATTGTGAAAAACCAGTAATACACTGATCTAGCTTGGTACTTGCAAAAGATGACTTGGAGGGAACTAAATCAACCAGCCCAAGGTCTTGGGGAACTGCCTAAAAATCAATTTCACATCGAATTCAATGACCGTGGCTGAAGAGCTGGTAAAATAAGCATTTTAGTGCAGAAGAAATAGGCCGAGAGATTGTACGGCTGCTGCCTCTGTGCTGAAACGGAAGAGCACAAGGGAGTTAGAAGGCTGAAAGTGCTCAATCTGGACAGATGAATAAGAAAATTCAGAACTGAGGGAATCTCCACCAATTATCCAGACAGTTTAAGTATGTTCCAAATGAGTAATTTCCTAACCGATGGACTGCTTATATTTCTAAGGCTTCTCGCAGTGCAGTAAAGCAGTTCATTCACTTTAAAATGGCAGATTGTGGCCTGCGGACCAAAGAGTGTCGGGTTCGATTCCGGCCAAGGGCACATACCTTGGTTGCGGTTCGTCTCCGACCCTGGTTGGGGTCATGCGGGTGGCAACCAGTCGATGTGTCTCTCTCACATCAATGTTTCTCTCTCTCTCTCTCCCTCCCACTCTGTCTGAAGATAAATGTAAAAATATCCTCGGATGAAGATTTAAAAAAATAATAATAAAATAAAGTGGCAGATTGACTGGGAAGCTTTCAATGATTCTCTCCATAGAAGGAATTATGAAGAGGACTCAGGGATTAGATCATATCGCTAAGACTAGAAAAACCCAATGAAAGATCCCATTCTAAAGTCTGAGTGGTGTCAGCCAACAGGAAGCCGGGGGACATATGTTTGAGGGTGCCTCTGACTTCATACAGCAGACACGCCAGACACCCTGCTACAGATAAAACATGGAAAGATGGAGATGGGATGGGGCTGGTGAGCTGAGCCTCGGTAGACAAGGCCCATAGGAAGGCTGTGATTTGGATTGACAGGAAGAGGATGATGGTGTTATAGGTAGAAGAAGACATTTCCAAGAAGGAGGGGTGATGATGTGGAAGATGAAACCAACAGCTTTTAAACATGACATAGCACAGAAGAGTGTCCAGCCAGAGCAAGATACTTGCCGGGGGTAGGAATCAGGAATACGTGTTCTACATGTCGATAATGTAAGAGATCAGGACAATGGCTTATGCCAAAATAAGAAGCCTATATATATATATATATTTTTTTTTTTTTTTTTTATTTTTTTTGAGAGAGAGAGAGAGAGAGAGGAAGGGAGATAGAGAGAAATATGAATGGCTGACTGCCGCACACCCCTCAATGGGGATGGAGCCTGAAACTCGGGCACCTGCCCCAACCGGGAATTGAACTGGGACCTTTCAGTCCATGGGACAATACTCAATCCACTGAGCCACACTGGCTGGGCTCTCTTGTGTGTGACTCTCGTGTGTGTTTAAAAAAATGTTTCTAGCCAGGCCGGTGTGGCTCAGTGGACTGAGCATCGTCCCATGGACTGAAAGGTCCCAGTTCAATTCCCACTCAGGGTGGGGTTGCGGGGCTTGATCCCCAGTGGGGGGCGAGCAGGAGGTAGCCACTGATGTTCCTATTTCTCTCTCTCTTCCTCTCTCTCTCTAAAAAATCAATAATAAAAAAAATATTTTAAACACACACAAGAGAAAATATCTATACTTTTTTCTACAAATTACAGCAGGGGCTAAGAATACAAGACCCAGGGTCCAGGTGTGTAGCACCAACGCTCCTGTTGCAACAGGTACTTGTGAGATACCTGCCTTCCAACCCAGCCCTCTGACACATCCAATGTTTTTGTGTGTGTGTGTCTGTGTTGTTGTTGTTTTTTTTTTTTTTTTTTGACAAATGCAATTATTTCAACAACAGGGCCATTCAGAACCGCTTCATTTATGAAAAAACTGTTCCAGGGGATCTGGTTTGATTGTTTCAAGTATTTCTCTGCTGGTGATGTCTCTTTTGTGATTGTAGAACAGTCTAACTGCCTCCAGGTGACTGGTTCCAGTCACCAATCCTCCAGAGAGGCCAGTGTATCCAAGACCTGGGAGCATCCACAGAATCTGGGTGGGTTTGCTTAGGACTTCCCCCATGTAACTAAAATAGGCCTCCTTCTCCGCAAAGGCCGAGTCGGCCCACGCGGACCTCTTTTTGGCTGGGACACAAATTTTAGTCTTCTTCTAGAGGAATCTTAGGTCACGGAAGCCAGTGAAGCACATGTGGAAGCTTTAATCCTTTGAAGTGCACAAAAGATGTCTCTCCAGGTGAAGACTCCACGAAGGTACTTAAAATGTCAAGTGGCCCCTCCTTATGGGCCTTGAACCCCTCAAAGGGGTTACTTGAGCCGTAATCATACCTATTTTATGGGATCATATAGGACTAAGTTTTTGTTGTTTTCCTTTAAGAAATGTTAAAATATATATAACAAAAGACTAATCCCGCCCTGGCCAGTTTGGCTCAGCGGTTAGAGTATCGGCCTGCAGACTAGAGAGTCCCGGGTTCGGTTCCCGCTAAGGGCACGTACCTTGGTTGCAGTTTGTCCCTGGACCCGGTTGGGGTCATGTGGATGGCAACCACTCGATGTGTCTCTCTCGCATCGATGTTTCTCTCTCCTCTCTTCCTCCCTCTCCCCCTCCCACTCTATCTGAAGATAGATGCAAAAAAGACTAATCCCATATTTTACCCAGACAATAGTTCTAGAATCTAGTTAGAGCCAAATATTTGGTAGGCAATGCTGACTCAATGGCACAGTGTGTTAAGTGCACGGACTCTGGGGAATCAGAATGCCTAGGTTCAGATTTCAGCTCTATCACTTACTGCTTGTGAGAGCTTCAGAAAACTACTCAAATTCTGTGGCACATGTACAAAATTGGCATAGAATTATTATTTAATGTTACCTTCCTCAGAGACTTGTGGAATTAGAGGAGTTAACACATGTGGGTCATTTAGAATAGAGCTTGGCATATAGTAAGTCCTCAGTACGGGCTAGTAGTAGTCGTTGTTGTTGATTATTGTCATGCTGTTACTTGAGTTATGAACCCTGGGGGCAGGTGCATCCCCACTGCAGGTGGAACCGCTTTTCTCAGCCACAATGCAGAGTAAGTCATAATGAAATCATGCTGCCAACTTCCTGAACTATTAAATTACTTGAGCTTCCGCATACAATCACTATTTTTTTTTTTAAGTTACCCTTTCTTTTTGAAGTTTGCAGATTACACAGGCTCTTTCCTCACCCCCACTTTTCCTTTTCAAGGACATTAAATCTCAAAGAAAGTGATTTGGAAATGGTTTCTTTTATTGCCACCCTTTTGTAGTTCCATTTTCCCTATTCATTCCTGCCTCATTTGTACCAACAGAAAAATGATACTTCATTCATTATATTGTCATCCATACCTGGCAGCTTATAACTGCTTTGTATAAGTGTACGTGCCTTTCATATGCATGACTCAGTGTGTGCTGTCCCTTCCCTCCCCTTACAATGGCGGTCACCTGAGATTGGGAGAATAGCACACATTCGTCAGCAGTATATGAGCTCATGTGCAGTTTCTCATTGTCCTAGAAAGAAGATCTGGGATCTTCTTTCACTAAATTTTACGTTAGTCTCATCCCTGGTACTGTCTTAATTATATGGACTTTCGTCAGTGTTCAAGCACCCTGTTGGTAAGCAAAATAATGCTGTCTCCCCACAAAGATACCCACGTTTTCATTCCTGGGATCCGTGAGTATGTTAGGTTACATTGCAGATGGAATTGAAGTTGTCACTCAGCTGATCATAAAATAGACTATCCTGGTGGACCCAATCTCAAGGATCCTTAAAATCAAAGAGGGAGGCAGAAGTTAGAGACCAGAATGATGCAGTGTGAGAGGGACTCAACTCACTATTGCTGACTTGAAAAACAGAGAAAGGGGACCATGAGCCAGAGAATGTGAACAGCCTCTAGAAGCTGGAAAGGGCAAGGAAATGGATTCTCCCCTACAGCCTCCAGAAATGCATACAGCCTTGCTGACACCCTGGTCTTAGCCCAGGGAGACCCATATTAGACTCTGACCTACAGAACTGTACAACAAAAAAAGGGTGTTGTTTTAAGCCACTGCGTTTGTGGTAATTTTTATAGCAGCCATAGGAAACTAATACGCACTCCAACACTGGAGATCTGCCAGGCATTCTCATCTCTCAGGACCCCGCCTCCCTGCTTAAACTGTCCACTGCTCTTATTTGTCTTTGCTCATAAAATAGACTATCCTGGTGGACCCAATCTCAAGGATCCTTAAAATCAAAGAGGGAGGCAGAACCTACTCTGTTAGATCCTAGGAATGCTCCATAAGACACAGCCCTTTCATTTACTCAACTAACATTTGTGTACCTGGGCTCGGAGTTAGATGTGGTAGAGATGAAAAATTTTTTCTTAAATAGCCCCTGCCCTAAAGAGACTACCTATCTCAGCTTGATTCAATCAGGAAAACTTCAGAGAGAAGAAGAAATGGAGCTCGGATGAATATGAGTTTGCCAGACAGACAGGATGAGGAAAGATTTTTAGGAGTTTTGAAGCAATGGGACATTTGAATTCTGACTACTGCAGGAACAGACTTTTAAATTGTATTTCATTTCAGTTACTTTTAATTGAAATGGAAATAGCCACACGTGGCTGGTGGCTACACTATTGGGCAGAGTAAATTATACCCTCAAAAGGAAGGAGATTGCCTTCTTTTTCCCTGTTTTCCACTTTGTACTGAACGGAAAGCAAATGTCGTGTCAAGTCACCTTGGACCATGCAGACAAGGCATCACCCAAGGGAGTAGAAGGGATTTGGGTCCCTGACGCCATGCAGCCATCTTTCAGTTTGGCTTATGTCCAGATGGTTATGTGAGAGAGATATAATGCCTATATTGGTTAAGCTATTGCTATTTTGGATCTCTGCACAGCAGCCAAATCCGTACTAATACAAATGTCCCCTAGAACAATGAAAGCATTTGCTAAGATTTTTTTTAGTTCCTTTCTTTATGTGTGTACCAGACCCTATGCTAATTGCTCTAAATGCATGGTCTCATTTAATCCTCACACATTCTGATAAGGGAAATAATAATATACTCCCATTCTGCAGATAAAATGGAGTCTTCAAGGAGTGGCTTATTAGTGCTAGAATTAGGTCTGTCTGAGGGCAAACTGTGTTCTAGTATACAGACACATAATATCTTATCATTAAAGGCCAGGCAAATTGAGTGTATAACCAGAGTTTTTAAATGCAGAATGACACTTATGTTTGTGGCAGATATTCTCTGTTATCTACCCAGCACCCATTCCCTCCTTCTGCTTGAAAACAGAACCCCAATTTGTTCAAATAGTGGGCAGAGATTCCTTGACACCAGGAAGGATAAGTTCCTATTGCAGAATCCAGGAAAGAAATCCTGACTGGTGTAAACTAGTCCTGGGCATCTCATTGCCCCCGGCCAGTAAGTAAGTGGTCTGAGGGTAAGTATGTGGCACAGTCCTGGTCAATGAGATGTAATCAAAAGTCGATAGGAAGGGTGCCCCTTTCCACACAAAAAGCTAAAACCCTGCCCAGAATGAAGATGCAATGTCGGAGGTGTGGCATCCATCATGCAACCATAAAGACAAAAGAATGGCAGAGTGGGGAGATAAGTGAAGTCTTTGTTGACATTATTGAGCTGCTGTTCCTTGTAGGGACAACCTACCTCCACACTTCTTGTAATACAAGAAAAACAAATCCCAATTTATTCAGGCCACTACAAATCAGGATTTCAGTTATTTATAGCTGGAAGGCTTCCTGATATATATATATATACACACATATCTTTTGTTTCTTAGGAAAGAAAAGGAAAAGTCACACAGCTTACAGTGGTATCCTGCACACTCTTGGCTGACTGCTAGAAATCCATTTCCACTGTAAGAATCATTTCTGTTTCTCTCAAGACACACATTTTGGGGAATATCAAAACTAACCTTAAGTAGGTAACAGAGCTCAGGCAAAATGCATATTTATCCCTTTTTCACCCTCAAACTAAAAAAAAAAAAAGTTCCCTCAATTACAAATGTTTCTTAAATAATGCATACATGTGAAAAGCACTTATATTCTGCTGTTTTAGACTATTAATATTTTGAAATTTTAAAAGAAATCTCTGTAATCTCTCTTAATCACTGTAGTTTAAGTAAAAAGCAGAAATACTAAGCCTGATGTATAAAATGGATTCATTCAGTGGGCAAACCTACCAACACCAGAGATAAATAATTGAGGCATGTTGCAAGATGACTAAAGTTTAAAAATTGGTTTAAATACATAAATAAATAGAAGAGGAAAAATCGTGTTTTGCCCTTGAATTATACTGAAAGCTGATTTAATACTCCTATCTGAGGGTGCTGAAAAGCAGTAAATAATATTTATATATTCGATTATCCAGAATTACAAACAAATTCTAAAACATTTTGGGATGCTAAATAGTTTTCAATTGAAGGGAGAAAGAACATACTTTTCTGGCCGTATGTTAAATAGAGGCACACATAAAAAAACATAGGCTATGCCAACACCTTAACCATGTTAATCTTTAATCTGATTTATAACTAAAAAGATCATGTGGTAGCTTGTTTTATACTATTTCATTCACAGAAAAAAGGAGATTGTCCATCAAATGAGCACATTTTTCTCCAGGATTTCACAGAATAAATGAGCTAGACACATTTTTCTTTCAAACACCAAGTGATACAAGATATTTCCAGATATAACCAGCAAGGTTTGAAACTGCAAGTTGAGCAATAGTCAGGCAATCTTCAGCAATTTTTGTTTTCACTTTGACATTCTATAAAAGTTGAAAAAGCAATGTGAATAAAGACAATATTAGTAAAAACAACAACAACAACAACAACAAAAAACCTACCTTGGAGATGATTAACGGTTCTCCGTGCTCCAGGCCACCTTTCAGTGTAAAACCCCAGGGAGCTCCTCCCTGCAGGAATGCTTCCAGATAAATGTACCTTCCCGCGGGGGTCCTGGTGGGGCTTAGTGCTGCACGGAGCTGAGTCTCCTCGAAGTTCTCTGTGGTTCTCATCATGCCAAACACATGATCCCTCGAGTTAAATTGTAAATGCCTGAAGCAGATTCAAGAAAGTGGTGCTTCTCTTATAGCACATTATCCCACCCTTCTGGATATGCGCCGGCCAAGAGAGGTTTTGAAAAACAAATTCTTTCAGATGTAAAAGGTTCTTCTGAGTTGAACTCCAAGATGCTGACCCAGAAGGATGTCTCACTTCAGCATTCTGTAAAGTCTCCTCCTGGAATTCCCGGTCTCACTGAAGCCCAGAGTGGCACCTCTCTCCTCTCTCCACTGGAGAAAACTTCTTTCCACGGCACTCTCCAGACTGCTTTTATTCACACATATACACAATAAAACATTGTCTGTATACTTTACAGAGAAAATTAAAATAGTCTTACAATATAGTAAGCAAATTGCGAAACTTCAAATGAATACTTCATTTTTGATTGATTATCAACCCTTTCTTCCTCTCCGAGTGAAATTTACCATTACAATAGCCTCCCCTCTCCCCAGAGGTAGCTTTGAAAGAAAGAAAGCACTTACTATGCTTCTGCTCACTACAGAATTTTCAAACGTGTCCCAGAGACAGAGAAGCTGTGCTAAAACTTTTTGCTTATGTTTTTCAACAATAAGTTCAGAGTTTATTTCTTGCAAAAAAAAAAAAAGTTTTTGCAGGATGTAGAGAACAATAAAAAAAAAAAGTCTGGTAAATTAATCCTCAGTGGAAAAAATATCCAGGAGGCAGCCCAGCTCTTTCTTTGGTATTTTCAGTGATAATCAGCCCGGGCTGCTGCTGCTGAGGCAGCCACTTGCCTCCTCTGAGAGAAAGAGTGAGGGAGTAAGAGGGAAATGGATTAAGGCAAATAGCGGCACTGCAACCTTTCTGCACAGTAAGCACTGCTATGCAGAATTCAGTTCAGCACAAAGACCTGACCAATCAAAACAGCTCACAGTTGATAAAATACCATACAGATGGCTAATTGCCGGGAGTAGAAAGTAGTTGATAGAATAGCCCCACCTTGTACCAATTAAACCAGAATCCCTGGGGGCGAGACATAGGCCCAGGCATTTTTTAAACTCTGGGCATTTCTGCTGTGCAGCCCCGTCTGAGAAGCAGTGCCCTAAGCAGTAAGTCAAGGTGGTAGCACAAGGGCTTTATGTTTTTCATTAGAAGAAAATACCAAGTATAATATATGAGCAGCCTCTCATCTTGAAATAAGATTCTCCAAATTTCTGGTTGTTTGATTCATTACAAACAGGTGGCAGGTTTTCTTTGCTATTTTAATTATCTTAATTAAGACTGTTATCCATTCTTTAAATGAAAAGAAATAGGGGAGGAGGGAGGTGAGGATGGGAAGAGAGCAACCAAATATCTATATCTATATCTATATCTATATCTATATCTATATCTATATCTATATCTATATCTATATCTATATCTATATCTATATCTATATCTATATCTATATCTATCTATATATCTATCTATATATTGCATGGACACACATGAGGCAGGATGCAGGGAGGCAAAGAGGGGGAAATGGGGGACATCTGTAATAGAATCAACAATTTTTTTAAAAAGTAAGGTAGGAATTATGTCCCAAACAGCAAGAAGCATTCCCAAAGATAGTCTGACTAGTAGTGTGCTATACTTAGTCTCACATAGACAGCTGAATTTAGAGAAGTGTAAAAGAGAAATGATTTGTGTTGCCTTTCATTTCAGTTAATTTCTGTTACTTAATTTTACTGATGGTCGTAATAAGTATATTAGTTTGGTAGGGCTGTTATAATAAAAAAAAAAAGAAAATGAAAATAAATACTTAATGCCTGGCAAGTAATAGGCACTCAAGGCTGAATATTGTTTTGATTTCAGGTTATTGGTGCAATTTTATAATAATGTTATAAAAAATTTAACATTACTACTTTTTATTAAAAAATTGCACAGTACAAGATAACTACATCTTTTACCCAGAAGCCTCAGCTATTAAGTTACTGGAACAAATTAGAATTATTTCTAAAGAATATGTTTGTTAAAACTTTTTCTGTTTAAAAGTATGTGATAATGTAAATTATGTTGGAAACTGGGGTTAGAAACTACTGTGGGTTTTGCTACCAATTTAATTTTGGTGTTTGTACTTGTAACTAATGAAAAGTTAATATAGAGAAGCAGACATAATATGCAATGTCTAGACAGATTTAATGAACAACACATGACAAGTGTTAATGATTTTCAGTAGTAACTTCATCTGAGGGGCTCAAAGACAAAAAAAGTAATATCTCATTTTTATGGAATCATAGTATTTCAGTGGAAATGTGGCAGGGGCAGTTAGACAGACATGAGCAGAGCAAGGACGATGGGCCAGGTACAGAAGGTCACCAGGGTGGAAAGCCCCGGGAGCCCAGCAATGGACAAAACTGGGAAAGCAAGGACCTCACCGCCAGTGTAAACTTTCCTCCCCTAGCATCTCTGGTCATGCGGTTTAGGTCCTTGATCTTTCATAAAACTGGCCCTGCAGGTTTGGATCCTCCCCTGGCATGTTGCCAGCCATGCGTGTTAGACCCCCTTAGAGGGGGAACACACAAGGGGACTGGAGAATACCCCTTAAGCACTAAGCCCCAAGACAAGGAGGTTCTGACCCACATCAAATACATCTAGGCTTCAGTTGTGTTTCAACTCCAGGCATAGAAAAGCAGCAAAACCAGATGAGCAAAGCCAGGGCTGATCTCAGGACCAGCTGCATTGACTAATGACCCCCTGTCCTGGCACCGAACAATCAGTGGAGATCACAACCCTGAAAGGACACACCTGGGAAGCTGATGCATAGCCTATTGAGATCTTCCCCTGGGACTGCCCCTAAACTTCACCCTTAAAAGCCCTAAGATGGAGGATTCACTGCTCTCTCCCTTCCCAGAGCAGGCAGGTGCCTTTCCAGCTCCCTCTTCTTCCGCCCAGGTGGTTACCTTTACCCCTTTCTCTCCCAAGCTCCAAAGGCCCCTTCTTTTGCCTCTGTAACTTGTTTCCTGAGCCCATTTCTTCTACTGCTCACTTCTTCTACCTCTGTGACTTTCTAAATAATCGTTCTCTTATCATTTGAGTCTTGGCTCTGAATTCTTTCCTAGCCAGAACTCAAGTACCAAGGTTGCTGAACCAAGGTCCAGCCTGACTCCACTGGTCTAACACCTGGTGCCATCCTCACTGCCAGCAGAAACAAAGTATTGCAAATGAAAGTACATTATATTTTTAAATAAAGTCATAAGTAAATGAAAAATTTTTTTCTGAAAGTTGTTTTTTATGGCACTTATGATCTTGCTCCTGGTTCACTTTGTAAAAAATGGGATTTTACTTTTATTATTAAAAGTAATGAAGCCAAACCCAGCCGGTGTGGCTCAGTCGTTGAGCATTGGCCCATGCACCAAGAGGTTGCCGGTTCGATTCCTGGTCAGGGAACATGCCCAGGTTGTGAGCCAAATCCCCAGTGGTGGGCATGCAGGAGGCGGCCAATCGATGTTCTCTCTCATCGATGTTTCCATCTCTCTCTCCCTCTCCCTTCCTCTCTCTCTAAAATCAATAAAGGAAAAAAATTAAAAAAAAAAGTAATGAAGCCAAAAAAAAAAAAGGCAAAGGAAATTAGAAAGGTAAGCAGTGAAGAATCGGTGCTTGCAGACTGATGAAACCTCTATCTTATATTATCACCAAAAATATGTAACAAATATTTAATAAAAATTATATATAATCTAAAAAGAAATATGTAAAACTTTGTTTAGTGGATATTCAGAGTAGTAACTGAAAGATCGAGATTAGAATAATGTTTTTCCCCATCTTCCATTGCTCAGATTCAAAGAATGTTAAAGATGCAAGGGACAATCCCCGCCCCCCTCCAGAACCCTCCCCTCCATGTGATTTTAGAGGTTAGGACACAGAAGCCGGAAAAGGTTAAATGATCTGACTAGAGGCATCCTGCAAGCAGAGTAATGGGCATAAAATTGAAATCTTCTACACTTAGGAAAGGAATCTCAGCTTAAGATAGGTCTTTTGCATAATTTGTGGCACAAAGACAACTTTATATGTGGCCAGCATTTCTAATTCACAAGGGGAACTTCTGTTAGGGCATGTGATTTGGATCAATTAGAGAATGAAATTGGACTCTCTCTCCTCCTCAGGGAGAGAAAACCAACCCTGTTGTCTCAAGAGGCTGACGGTGGAGGGAACAAGGCTGTAACTGTGAACAGGGTAGTTGTCTTTCTGAATCCTTGCCGTGGGGTTCAGGCTTTCTGGTGGAGGACTTGTTTCCTCGGCCTGCTCAGTATGTCTCTGGAGAACCACTTCTTCACCTGTCCTGTGATGCTGGGGGGATGACCCTGCTCTGGCTCCAGGGTTGGATATATGAACTAGGTGTCAACCTTGGCTCAAATGATTAGTTTATGGATGGGCACGTGACTCAAGCTTGGCCAATGTAATAACTAGACATTTTACTGGAGCTAATAAAAAAGGGCATTTTCTCCTGCTGCTAAACTGGTAGGTACAATCCTGGAATTTACAAACCCAAGAAGGAGGCCAACCCCTAAGAAATCAATCCAAGATAAGGAGACAGTCTTCTAGTAATACCATTTGAGCCCTGGGCCCACTCTACCTTATTTAAACCAGCAATTCTCAAAATATTTGGTTTCAGTTTTCCTTTACACTCTTAAAAATTATTCAGGGCTCCATAGAAATGTTATTTATGTGTTATATCTATCATTGTTTACTGTATTAGAAATTAAAACAGAAAAGAACATTTAAAATATTTATTTTTAATTCATTTAAAAATAACAAATTGATTATAGTATGTTAAAATAACTAACATTTTTTAAAGTTTTTTTTTTCTTTATTGATTTTAGAGAGAGAGGAAGGGAGAGGGAGAGAGAGATAGAAACATTGATGAAGGAGAACATCGATTGGCTGCCTCCTGCATGCCCCTCACTGGGATTTGGCCCACAACCTGGGCATGTGCCCCAACAGGGAATCAAACCGGTGACCTCCTGGTGCATGGGTCAATGCTCAACCACTGAGCCGCACTGGCCGAGCAGTATAACTAACATATTTTTATGAAAAATCATTATATTTTCTCAAACAAAAAGATTACTGAGAAGCATGGCATTGTTTTACATTTCTTCAAATCTCCTTAATGGCCAGTTGAGTAGAACACAGTTGGGTCCCCCTATCTATTTCTGCATTCTATCTGTTTGTTATCACATATCACACAGCTCCTAGAAAACTCCACGATGATCCACCGTATGAGAACAAGTGAAAAAAAGGAAACTAGGTCTTATTATTATGAAAATGGTTTTAATCTTGCAGACCCAAAAAGGTGTCAGGGACTCCCCAAGATCCCTAGACCACACTTTAAGAATTGCTGCCTTAACCAGAGGCAGCCATACCTGAGGCTACTTCACTTTTACCAGTTTTGTGAGCCCATAAATACACAACTCCAACTGTTTATTTTTTCCTTAAACAGTTGGAGTTGTGTTTCTGCTACCTGCAACTGAACGAGTTCTGAGTAATACACAACGAAACCCTTCCTGGTTCCTCCTAGTTTGAGAGAAAGATTAGGGAAGCTTAGTGCTGTCTCACTGATACAGTTTTGAATTTTTTCTTTCTTTCTACTGCTTCCCTCTTTCCTTTTGCCTCTAACTTAGAATACTACCACTTTCTTAATCAAATTCTTCCTTTCCTGACAAATTGATCAAGCACAGCTCCCAACTTTACTTTTTGTTTCTATATGAAAAATGTCCACGGTTGGTGATTGAGTTCATTGTTGCTCTGTTTCTGTGAATATGGCTCCAAGGCAGAAAAATATTTCAATCCTATTGACTCTCCCATTAGTCTGGCATGCCTATACCACTCTTTTAAATGTCATTTGCCTAATTCTTGTTTGACATCTTAGAAATTACGCATTACTCTATTTGTTAACATCACTTAAGGAAAAGTTAATTTGTTCTATTCAAAATCCTCGCTTCTTGATTGGGAGAATTTTTTCATGGTAAGCCTTAACATTTTTCTCTTTATCTTTGCTATCACTTTAAATATGATTTTTAACTTACTGGATTTTTTAAATGCCTCTGAATTTAATATTTCAAAGATTGAAAAAGTCACTAGATTACAGCTAAAAATAAAGTCACAGTGACATCTAGTGGATCTTCTGACTAAATAATCATTAAAGTAACTGTAGACAAATTATTAAATTGTAGTTTTGGAAGGTTATTTAGTCTTTTTTAGAAAGAAGGTCTCAGAACCATCCTAAATAGACAAAAATCGACCTTATTTTAAAGTTTGCACAATCTCTCTAGGCAACCTTTCAGATGCAAGAAGAAGAATCTCTTCATATGTCTCCATCTTAAGACTGAGGAAAACTTTCCCAGCAGTCCTTTCCTCACCTCTAAGTGCCAAGAAATCTCCCTGAAAACAGCCCTTTGGAAGAGGGATGAAAGCATACAGATTAGTTTAAAATAATCAGCACCCACCAGCTAGAGCATCCCCTGACACAATGTATGGTTCTGTAGAATGCTGTTTTGAAAACTCAAACAAAATTGGGATTCTGTGGGAAAGCAAGAAGGGAAAATGGATACTGGGCATGCAATTTTACAGCATCCACTTCACCAACTACCATAAGGGCTGTCCCAAAACTATCAAAGCACAGTCCATTTAAATCTTTTGGGAATGATCAAAATGTTGTGTGTCTTGAAGTGGGTAGTTTCACAGGTACATATATCTGTCAAAACTCATCAAATGGTACACTTTAGTTCTTTATTGATTTTAGAGAAAGGAAGGGAGAGAGAGAGAGAGAGAGAGAGAGAGAGAGAGAGAGAGAGAAACATCAATGTGATAAGTTGCCTCCTGTATGTGCCCTGAGCAGGGATGGAACCTGAAGCTGGGTATGTGCTCTGGCTGGGAATCTAACTCATCACCTTTTGGTATATGGGACAACGATCCAACCAGCTGAGCCATACCAGCCAGGGCTCAAATGGTACATTTTAAATGATGCAGTTTAAGAATGGAAATTATATCTCAATAAACTTAGTTTTAAAAAAAAGCAAGGACTCCACTGATGGATGAATGGATAAACAAAATGAGGTCTACACATACAATAGGATGTTATTCAGCCTTAAAAGGAAGACAATTCTGACACATGCTGCAACGTGGATGAACCCTGAGGACAGTATGCTAAGTGAAACAAGCCAGTCACAGAAGGACAAATGATTCCACTTATATGAGGTACCTTGAGTAATCGCATTCATAGAAACAGAAAGTAGAATAGTGGTTGTCAGGGTTTAGGGAAAGGGGAATGGGGAATTAGTGTTTAATGGGTACAGAGTTTCAGTTTAAGAAAATGAAAAAGTTTGGGAGTTGGATTAAAAAAAACTTGATCAACTATAAAGAGAAAAACATTTCTGCACTTAGGATGGTATATGAAAATCGTCTTGTTTCAAGAGTAGCCCCAAATTAGAAATTGCTCGTTTTCTTAGTTCACCCTGCCAGGAAATATTCCTAGAAATCTAATCACAACTGCTCCTGCTTTGTTTACATTTCCATGCATCCCACACTCCTTCTTCTTCTCTGCTTCATTTGTCTTCACAACACTTACCACATTTCAATATGTTAATTAAGTCACAGTGATTATTTATGATCTGTCTCCCTGGGCATGTGCCCTGACCGGGAATTGAACCCGAACCTCTCAGTCCATGGGCTGAAGCTCAATCCACTGAGCCACACTGGTCAGGCAAAACAAAATTTTTTTTAAAACTAAGCAAATAATGAAATAAAGTTTATATATACCTTGTATATGATGTTTGAAGGGGTTTAATAAATTTTTTTGTACAAAAATTAAGTTCTTTCTTTGATTTTATAGAATCATAGTTTTTTTGGTTTCGTTTTGTTTTTTTCAGTTAGGAAAAAAAACCCTTGAGGTAATTTCTACATCTACCATTTTACAGATGAAAATGCTAATGCCCTAGGTCTTATAGATAGTAGCAAAGCTAAGACCAGATCTAGGTTCCTTATTTCAGAACCATCCATGAACCAACTATTCTTTTTAATTAAAATTTTTTTATTGATTTGAGAGAGGAAAGGAGAGGGAGAGAGAGATAGAAACATTGATGAGAGAGAACATCGATTGGCTGCCTCCTGCATGCCCCCCACTGGGGATCGGGCCCACAGCCTGGGCATGTACCCTGACTGGGAATCAAACCCGTGACCTCTTGGTGCATGAGTCGACGCTCAACCACTGAGCCACACCGGCTGGGCCATGAACCAACTATTCTTAACCGCATCCCTGTGAAGGCCAGCCATTTGGATTGACAACACTAAGGACACTGGTTCCTTGAGGGTAGAAATGAGCTTCTTTGTATCTCCCCCAGTGCCCAGCACAGGGCCTGGTCCAGAGCAGGAACTCCATGAAGGGAGGCAAATAACAACCCTGGATCCAGGCATGGACTCTCACTAAAGAGCTCTTGCTGACTTGGGCCCCCAACCTCCTCTTATTGTATTGGTCCACTCTGCTATGGCCTCACTGGCCAAGAGATTCCCACGTGCTTAATGAGCTCTACCCCACAATACCCTCATGGCTCCCTCCCTCCAGTCCTGCAGGTCTCAATGTCACTTTATCAATGAGGCAGGCCTTCTCAGAGCACACTATGGAACAGCACCCCACAATCCCTAAACTCCTTATACTATCCCCATAATATTTATAACCATCTGACATATTTGAACTTGTCTCTTTGTGCATTGCTCATCTCCCTCCACAAAAATATCAACTCCACAAGGGTAGGGACTTTATTTGGTTCATGCCTATATTTCAACACCTACGGGTGGCATGTGGCAGATGCTCTATGAATATTTGTGAAATGCGCAGCAGAATTTTCATTGATGCAATGCCTAACGCAAGAGAAACAAAGAAAAAAATTAATACATGGGATTACATCAAGCTAAAAAGCTTCTGTACAGCAAAAAAAACAAAAAACAAAAAAACAAGCATCAAAATGGAAAGGGAACCCACTATATGGGAGAGCATAATTGCCAATGATACACCAGATAAGGGGTTAATTTCCAAAAATATAGAGTACTCATACAACTCAACAAGAGGAAGACAAAGAATCCAATTAAAAAATGTGCAGAGGACCTAAATAGACACCTCTCCAAACTGGACATACAAATGGCCAAGGGACATATGAAAAAATGTTCAACGTCACTAATCATCAGAGAGATGCAAATTAAAAATGACTGTGGGGTATCACCTCACACCTGCCAGAATGGCTGCCATCAACAAATCATCAAAAAACAAGCACTAGGGAGCGTGTGGAGAAAAGGGGCCCCTAGTACACTGCTGGTGGGAATGCAGACTGGTCCAGCCACTATGGAAAACAATATGGTGTTTCTTCAAAAAATTAAAAATTGAACTGCCATTTGACCCAGTGGTCCCACTTCTAGGAATATATCCTAAGAAGCCTGAAACACCAATCAGAAAGAATATATGTACTCCTATGTTCATAGCAGCACTATTTACAATTGCTAAGATCTGAAAACAGCCCAAGTGTCCATCAGTAGATGAGTGGATAAAAAAGCTGTGGTACATTTACACAATGGAGTACTATGCAGCTGTAAGAAAGAAAGATCTCTTATCCTTTGAGACAACATGGAGGGACCTCGAGAGTATTATGCTAAGCAAAATAAGCCAGTCAGAGAAAGACAAGTATCACATGATCTCACTTATCTGTGGAATATAATGAAAAAAATAAGCTGATGAACAAAATAGACCCAGAGACATAGAAGTAGGGTTCAGACTGACAAACTTCAGAGGAGGGGGTGTGGGGGAGGGAAGAGATAAATCAAAGAACTTATGCATATAAGCATAACCAATGGACATAGACAGAATGCTGGGGGTGGGGGCAGGAACGGGAGGAGGGTGTCAATGGAGGGAAAAGGAGAAACATCTGTAACAAAAAGAAATTAATTAAATAAAAATAAATAAATAAAACAGTGTAACAACAACAACAAAAAACTGCCATACCCACCCCTCCTGTTCTTTCTCCCAAGACAACCATTATTTACAGTCTTTTATTTTCTGTAAAATAAAAAATTATAATATAAAAAATATATATATTTGTGAAATGACTAAATGAAGAATGGTAAAGAAACACTGGACCCCTTTCTTTTTCTCAACTCTGGACCCCTTCCTTTATCTCTAAATTCTTTATTTTAAAAGCTAAGATGCTCTTTTTAATTTAATACCAAAAAAAAAAAAATACCATGAAGTATAATGGCAAGACAACCAAAATGCAAAGAATTTTATAATAAAATTAGGCCACATAACTTGCATACATATGTGGGTTTATATAGTTGTATACTGTTCTAAGTAACGCAATATTTTAAAGACTTCAAAAAGAAAAGAAAAAGGAATTTTCTTAGTTCCTAGCATCCAAGTACAAATACTAACATGAAACACCAATGAAAAGCACATATTAGGTAACTAAAATATTTTCCTGCCAAAGGACCCGACACTCACGCTTTGAAAGAATAAAAGATTAAAACAAAATAATTAGAAATTGCTTTCTGTCTAGCCACAAAAGTTAAACAATTCACCTTTCCATTTAATACTTATAGTTTCATTCCCTGTTAAAATGCTTGAATCCATACGCAATCTTAAATCTCTCCAAGTCAGTAAGAGGAATAATTTAAATTATAGGTATGATAAAAAGTAATCTTTAGTGGCTTTTAATACTATTTTTATTAAAATTTACAACTACATTATATAATGTAGGATTTATTCGTATTCTAATCAATTTAATACATAAAAAATTATTCGCTGTAGGTTGTCTATTTAATGTGACTGCTAATAGTGCTAACGTCACAGGTGGCATCTATCACACTCAGGCCTTTCTGCATTCCTTCCATTTGAGCACTGCTGTGGACAGCACAGAGAGGTCTGAGTGTGTAATCACATAATCTGATAAATTCTGTGTCAGAGATGACGACAGAGAGCAACTGAAGCACAGCGGAGAAAACAGCTCTCTGGAGGCAAGAGTGTCAGCTGTTCTGAGAAGAGCACATTTGAACCTCGAGAAACCTTCCGGACAGAGGATCCGCATAATCGAAGGCAGACCTGCACAATGTGAATTCGGTTAACTTGAAGTGGCCAAAGGGGAATTTAAGGGGCGGGGGTGGAGGAAGGGTCAGCAGGTGCCGCAAGGTGAAGGCCTGACGGGCAACGCGAAGATCAGGTTAATTCTTAGGGGCAGAGAGGTAGGGTCGGTGCTGGTCGGTAAGAATCTGGGAAGACCATTTGGGGAACAGCCTCGAGAATGGCCGGGCGTTCGGGGGGGAGTAGGACGGGGAGGCTAAGAGGCTGCAGAAAAGGTTGAGAGGCCTTGAGTGGCACAGAGCACAAGTGGAAGGTGAATCCAGGGTCGTTTCGGGGGCCGAGCTGCCAGGACTGGAGGCCGGGCTGGGGGCAAGCAGCCCGCTGGGGGGCGGGGGGTGGGGAATGGCTCTCGGTTGCCCCGGCGACCGCGTCTGGAGGGCGGAGTCGGGGAGGAAGTGGCTCGGGCGGGGCAGACCCCGCCCCCAAGTCTCGCCCGCGTGCCCAACGGTCGCCCGCACGGCCGCGTGGAGCCGGCAGCTGCCCGAGCGCCGCGAGGGGCGGGCGCGGGGTGGGCGGGGCAGAGTCCCGCGCCGCCGCCGCCGAGGAGGAGCCGCCCCCGCCGCTGCCGCCGCCCGGTCGACGCAGGTGCGGCCGCCGCGCCCGCCGGCGCCCCGCGGGGATGCGGCCGGTGTCCTAGGAAGAGGTGTTGGTTGCAGGTACAGAGGCCGGGCTCGGCCCGGGGACAGGGTGAGGGGCGGGTCCCCCGGAGGACCCGGAGCAGCGCGTCTTCATCTCTGGAACCTAGACCTTTGTGTTTGTTTCTTTACCGGAATGGATTGCTGTTGTTTTCGGGGCTCGCACGGCCTCCGGGGACAGTGGCTGTAACTGTAACTCTGGGACCCCAGGGCCCGGTGCAAAGTACTCGATTGGGAGGGGGGGATAACCGCGGAACCTGTCACAGCATTGCTGCCAGCTCCTGTCCCTGCCCTGCTCCCGGCACACAGGGGGAAAGGGGTGGGGAAGACGTGGAGATCAACAGGAATTCTTGGGTGGAGGGGGGAAAGGGGGGACATCTGTAATACTTTCAACAATAAAGATAAATTTTTTTTTTTTTAAAAGAGGAATATGTAGCCTTGAACAGTCACCAACCTCTCATCCAAAATGGGATTGTATTAAATGCTGTACAAAGGCCCTGGAGGCTCCCTGTAAGTGACATGGGGAGTCTGGCCCTGCCCTGTTATCAGCATCAATCAGAAATGAGTCCATCCCTTTCAACAGAACTCTGCCCCACGTCCTCACCCAGGCTGTTCAGGGTTTTGCTGGTGTACCTCAAGGTCACAGGAAAGTAGAAGAGAAGTGAGCTGGGCTATTTCTGAGGGGTTTTTGACTAGCAGCTACTTCTTGCTTTGTCTCAGCAGCTGAGTCAGGAAAGGGCCAGCACCTTCCCTGTCCCAGAGACCAGTTAGGCAGGACTGTTTCTCTGTGTGTAAAGTCATGGAGTGGGGGTGGGGGTGGAGAGGTGGGAGAGATCTGGTCCTTCCACCTCTGTACCACTCTTACTGTTTTTAATCTTATACAATTATCTATCTGTGTTGTGGATAAAATGGTTTTTATGCCATAGTGATATTATTGTACTCCCCAAATAAAATGAGGACAGAAACTGACTATTCTGTATGTGTAAAGCCCTTACTATTTTACAAAGAGGTCTCAATGTTGTTAGGGTCACTCACTTTAAAACCACAATTTATTAAATGGGGCCTCTTGTGAACTAACCTGTTCCCAAACTAGATGGCCCCAAATTATATGGTATAGTAGGCTGAAAAAGGGCCCAAACACCAGGTCCTAAGCCCTGGAACCTGTCAATGTTATCAGGAAAAGAGGTCTTTGCATATATGATTAAGTCAAAGATCTTGAAACGGGGAGATTATCCTGGATTATCTGAGTGGGCTCGAAATGCAAACACAAGTGTTCTTATAAGCAAGGGGCAGAGGGAGATTTGATAGAAGAGGAGAATACATTGTGACCAGAGGCAGAGATTAGAGTGAGAAAGCCACAAGTCGAGTAATGCCAGCAGCCAGGAGAATCTGGAGGAGGCAAGAAGTGGATTTCCTGGAGCCTCTGGAGGGAGCGCAGCCCTGCCAACACCTTGATTTGAGCCCTATGACACTGATTTTGGACTTCTGGCCTTCAGAACTGTGAGAGAATAAATAGCTATTGTTTTAAGCCACCAAGCTTGTGGCAGTTTGTTACAGCAACTACAACATGACCAAATAATATAGTCATGCTTATAAATCACATAGACTCAATCCTATATCGATGATTATTTTAAAGCACTCCAGCTGGGGCAGTGGCAGGTTTGATAATGGAGAACACTAAATATTTTCTTAAACCCTGTAAATCCTAAGGAAAAAATTTGAACAAGGAATTTGGTTAAGAAGAGAAAATAAATTAGGTGCTTAGGAAAGAGGTAGTTTAGCACTTAAAGTAAAATTTTAAACTTTCAAATGCATTTCTATAAATATATCACTGTATTTGCTCTGGTTTAGAGAATAACAGTACCAAGTGACTTAGGCTTGTCCTTAGCTGAGACTTTATTGGAAGCCATCATATCAAGAGTTGCAGACCCCTGGGAACGGAGTCCAGGCCTGGGGAAAAGGGGCAAAGCTGAAGCATTTCCACATGGGGGGATGTTAAAATCTGGCTGAAAGCAACCTCTAGTCATCTTGAAATGAAAACACTTTGGAGTTTTCAGAGTGCCCCCCCCCCAAATACAGTGTTTAAGTTTAATTGATTGATTTCTGGGACTAAGGCAGCTAATTTGCACCCCTACTCTTGCCCCACAAAACATCACATAGAGTAGCCAATTCTCATCCTTTTTTTAAAATCCTCATCGAAGACTACTTTTTCCATTGATTTTTAGATAGAGTGGGAGGGAGGAAGGGAGAAAAAAAGAGAGAGAGAGAGAGAGAGAGAGAGAGAGAGAGAGAGAGATGGATGTGAAAGACACATCGATTGGTTGCCTCCCGCAGGACCCTGACCAGGGTTGGGGATCGAACCTGCAACCCAGGTACATGCCCTTGACCTGGAATCGAACTCTTGACTCTCTGGTCTGCAGGCCGACACTCTAACCACTGAGAAAACCGGGCAGAGTTCACTTCCTTTTTCAACTGCTTTTTTGAGGTATAATTTACGTACCATAAAATTCACCAATTGTAAGTATAAAATCAATGATTTCTAGTATATTTATTGAATTGTGCAGTCATCACCACAATTCAGTCTTAGACCATTTCCATCATCCAAAAAAAAATCACTCACACCCATTTGCAGTCAATCCCCATTCCCAACTCCAGCTCCAATATACCTTTGATCGCTGACCTACTTTAGAGTAAGGTTTTAGTCCCTCTGCTGGGCTACTCCAATGACTTCATAACTGGCTGCTTCTACTCAGTACATTGTCTACCCAGCTGCTGGAGGATTATATGCCCCTGACTGAAATCCTCCAATAGCTTTCCATTGCAATTAGAGTAAACCCCTGAAGTCCTTAATATGGCTCTTTTAAGGCCCCCGAGCTCTACCCGTTACCAAGCTCACCAACAACTTCTCAGGATAATTTAGGAAAGAAAGTGGTAATCAGCACAGCGTTACTTTGGGCATGGTACACAGTTGGCTGTCCATAAGCAAGCCTGTCATCCTCTCGACTACATGCAGCCTCATTAGCCTCCTTCCTCATCAGTCAGTAAACACTGAGCCCTTTCATCTCAGGGTCTTTGCATATGGTATTTTCTCTTAGGATCTTCCCCAGTCCTCTGTAGGGTTCACTCTGTTTAGTCAATCAGCTCAAATGTCACCTCTTCATAAAGTTCTTCCCTGACCTACCCTAACTAAGTAGCATCAACTTCATCTCTCTGTATACTGCCACTCTGCTAGTCTCATCGCTGCACATAACCATTCTCCGAAATTATATTTTGATTTGTTTCTTTAGTGTCTCTCCCCATTAGACTGTAAGATCATGAGGGTAGAAACTTGGTCTTGATCTTAGATAGCTCTATCTCTAGTATTTATAGAAGTAGTAATCATAGCAGTAAAGCCTTGTAAAGCATCAAAATGCCAATAATAATAATAATTGTAAATGCTTACTATGTGCCAGGCCCTGTGCCAAGTGGCTTATATAATGAATTGTTTAATTGAAGTTTACTGTTTTTGATGTGGGAAGAGTAAGGGGAGCATGTCCTCCAAGTATAGTTCTCTACATTAAATTATTTTTTCAGAGACATTGGGCAGTTTTCATTCTGTTATTATTAGAATGTTGATTTTAAAGACCAGATCAATGTACATTGACACCAATAATATAGTATTGAATCTCTTTTTCCACATCCCTAAAAACTAAACTGGAGAGGTTTTTGCTAGGAAGGAAAAGAAAGGAAGAACAAAAAAGAGAGAATAAATAATAGCAGAGTCTTTTTTTTTTTATGTTTTTATTGATTTTTTAGAGAGAGAGGAAGGGAGAGAGAAATAGAAGCATCGATGTGAGAAAGAAACATCAGTTGACTGCCTCCTGCACACCCCCTACTGGGGATCAAGCACACAACCCAGGCATGTGCTCTGACCAGGAATTGAACCAGGACCTCTCAGTTCATGGGACAATGCTCAATCCACTGAGCCACACTGGCTGGGCAAAAGCAGAGTCTTAAAAGAGCAGGACAGCCCTGGCTGGTTTGGCTCAGCGGTTAGAACGTCAGCCTGTGGACCAGAGAGTCCTGGGTTCGGTTCCCGCTAAGGGCACATACCTTGGTTGCAGTTTGTCCCCACCCCGGTTGGGGTCATGTGGGTTGCAGACAGTTGATGTGTCTCTCTCACATTGATGTTTCTCTCTCTTTCTTCCCCCCTCCTTCTTCCCACTCTATCTGAAGATAAATGCAAAAAGTGTCCTCGAGTGAGGACAAAAAAAAAAAAACGAGCAGGACACAGCAAGTAGACCTTGATTGGGTCACAGTATGTGTCGGAGTGGAGATGAAGTGGGGAGGTTGGTTAGGCCCAATCATAAGGAGTTTTAAGTGCTGGTCCTGGTTCAAAACTTAATCTTTGAGCAAGACATGATAAAATGGCTCTGATTTTTAAAGACAACTCTTAAAGATTGAGAAAAAGCGAAGCTAGAAAGATCATTTTTAGGTATTTTGTAGTAGGTCTGGCAAGAGTTGATTAAAGCATGAAAAACACAAAAGGACTAAAATTAACTAAATTGTATATTCAAGAATTCATTCCTTATGACTTACGAGCACACAAGTCTTCTTCACTGATTTAAAAGATATTACACAAATAGACTCAACAGAATGTGGCTACTAATTGGATGTGGAGTTTGAGTAGATGAAAAATGAAAAATAGATGAAGACACTGAAATGCCTAACTTGGGAAGTTGGGTTTATGGTGTCATTATATGAGAACACCCTAGAAAGCAGGGTAAATGTGAATGCAAAGAGACCAGGTTTGGTTTAAGGTGAATTTAAGATAACTGTAAACATATATACAGAGATATTAAAGGAACAAATATTCATTAAAATTTTTCTAGAGCCAAAAAAAATTTTTTTAACAAATAACATGAAACTTGATGGAAGTAGTGGAATTGTCTCTATTTGGCTTTGCTCTTGACTGAAATCACCTGTGAGAAGTCATCGTATTTTTTTGGTCATCTTTTTGCTAAGTGTTTTCCATAGTAAATTATGGAATGTCCAAGTTGGAGATTTTAGAGATCTTCTAGTCCAACACTCTGCCCAAGAGAGGACAGCCAGTGACAGTTGTCATCCCAAAAAATGATCATCTACCCTCAGCTTGAAACCCTACAAGGAACCCTACCATGTAGGTATTAAAAGTGCTCTAGTTTTTAGAAAATCCATCTCCATCCTGACCTAGAATCTACCTCCCTTTACTTCTAATCATTAGTCCTAACGTTGTCCCTCATTTTTCCAATGTGGCAGCTGTTCACTTAGATTCCACTGAGGTATTCCAAGAATCCTAGTTGTTTATCATCTCAACTCCACTGCTTAAAATTCATAGACCTATTTCTAACCCACTCACAGAAGTTCCTCTACCTAGTAACTTTTCTAACCAAGCACAAAGAGCTATTGCCTGATCAAAGCATCTCCAAGCAATGAAAAGCAGTTTAAATGTCAGAAGACATTCAGGTGGTCTATTTAAGTCCATTTGGACTGTACCTGGAGAAAGATCAGGTCTGGGAATGTATATATGGGAAAGGGGGCCATGTGCCTGTACATTTACATGTGTTATCTTGATAATGCCAATAAGATCTGTACCAACAAAATCAGCATTGGACCAACAAGGAGCATATAATGGAACATGTTCTGTTGTGCAGACATAGCCTAGATAAGTGCCATAAAAATATATTTTCACATACAGGATAAGCCCAAAGGAAAAAAATTTAAAGGTTTTTGTTGTTGTTATATATGTGTTTTAGGTGTTGTCAAGATCTTAAGGGATGAAAATGAACTTGTGAGTTGAAGTTTTTGAAAATAATACATTTTAGATAATGAAATATTATATAGTAATAAGCAGATTTTAAAATATTTTGTTTTTTTCAGGTGTTAATAGGATAAGTGAAAATAAGAATATCCAGATATTAAGGTATCTCTTGTTTTCTATTTACATTTAAGAACTGTGAACATATACAACTGATATACTAATTTATTATATCTATATCTAATCAATGTTAGAAACCAAAGCCTTGAACTTGGTGAATGCCTAGTTTGGAATATCTAAAATAAAGCTATGAGGTCTTTATCTGTAGTTTTCAAACTTTGCTCAGTGGTGTCTTCTGTATTCCATAATGGTGTCTCCTGGGCATAGAGGAGGGTGTGTAGTTGGAGCTCTGAAGAGTTAGACAAAGGCTTCCATTGCTTAAAAAAAGTTTGGGCCCTGGCCAGTTTGGCTCAGCGGTTAGAGCGTCGGCTCGTGGACCAGAGATTCCCGGGTTCGGTTCCCGCTAGGGGCATGTGCCTCAGTTGCGGTTTGTCCCTGGCCCTGGTTGAGGTCATGTGGGTGGCAACCAGTCAGTGTGTCTCTCTCACATCGATGTTTCTCTCTCTTTCTTCCCCCTCTCCCCCTCCCACTCTGTCTGAAGATAAATGCAAAAATGTCCTCGGGTGAGGATAAAAAATAAATAAAAAAAGATGCTCAAAGTTAACCATGGGGCTGACTGGTGTGTTACTGCAAGCCCAAGCTCCTGGACCTTTCTCCCACTGGTGGCTGTGACCATAAATAAATAAATAAATAAATAAATAAATAAATAAATAAATAAATAAATAAATAAATAAAAAGTTTGGAAAACACAACTGTAATGGAAATTGAGGCTCAGAGATATGAAAAGATGTGCCCATGCTCTCACAAATAACCAATGACAGGATTAAGTTTACTGATTCAAAGTTCTGTGCTCTTGCTTTCTGTCTCCCTACAAGATGGTATTATGTACTGGTGAAGTATGATCTTAAATAGCTTAATTCTGTATTATAATAGTCGCCGTGTTTACTCAATGCAGTCTAAATCTACTTTCTTTTCTGTTAGTAGACCTATATGAAATTTACATTTTCTTTCTAGATAAACAGAAAGATATAGATATTTATTATGGAAGTGAGTTAGTATACATGCTTAAATTATAAAGACAGTATTGCTATTCATGTTTTACTGTCCTATTATGTGGCACTATATACTTATAGATTGAAGCAAGGACCACATATTAAGGCTGCTCATGAATTATCTCAGTTAACTTTTATTCTTTTGAGTTATACACTCTTTATCTCCACCTTACTGCCTTATGGAAATTAAATATTGTTTTCAAGGTCACATAGCTAGTGGATCACAGAGCTAGGATGTGAACGCTAACAGTCAATGACAACATCTAGAGAGAAAGAATGTAATGTAAAAAGCAGACACTAAAAGCAATGTGAAGTTAATAAACAATTAACAGTAACTCAAGTGGTTCAGTAACTTGTTCTTGCATTTCTCAGACTGTATCAGCCAAAATATATTGTATTGGGATCAGTCTTGAGGAACCTTGGGATTTCCTAAGGAAAATAACACCTGCAGACTGATTCTATGAAAGTACAGGTCAATTTTATAAAATCCCCAGTCTCAAGTTTCTGGGGAAGGTAGAACGGTTTGGCATCCTAAGGGCTTGAGTCATTAGTTGATTAATATAACATGTATTATAAATAATCTGTACCCAATCAAAATAGAGCATAGATTCTAAATCAACTTACTGGAGACACAGTCACATCCTATGACAGTCATGGGAAGGTCCACTGTAAGTAGTCATAAGAAAAGAAATCTGGGTGAGGACTGTTCACATTAGGGAAGGGATAGTCACACAGCCACTTTGGTCTTTTGGAAGCTGAGGAGAAGGGGTAAGAACCCAGAAGATACTTTAAAGCCCTTTAAACTAAAGCTTACAAATGTTTTCCTCTGAAAGTCCTCTTTTTGTGGTCATTTCTGCAACATTCCAGTCAAATAACCAGGATAGAATCTTTACCTAGCTATTACTTGTCAGAAATGTAAGGCTCCTTTCAATGTGTATCTGTTCAAATCAGGCACAATTGTTCATCATAAATCTTGGGCATACCAGAAGAGGCCAAGATCTCATCTTTGTACTTTTACTCAGAGATTTAAATCAAACATATGTAAATTCATGTTAGAATCCCCATATCAATGAAGTACAGTGTTTTAACAATTTATGACTTATTGAGGCAAAAAACTTCCTTTTACCAGAAATCCTTAATAATTTAATAAGATTTATGCCTAAAAATAGGTACAGTGTTCCAATCCTTAAAGTGTAATGAAAATAGAGGAATGCTGAATTATTTGACCAAATTGAGGTATGGTAAATATAAAATAGTGAAAATCCAAATTCAAGTACTTTTTAAAAGACAGATTTCATTATTGTGAAGTTCATAAAATAACAAGCAGCATTGACAAATAGAATTACTAAGCATTTCCTTTAAAAATAAATGCTGTTTTAAAATTCTCATTTAAGTAACTAAACCTATGCTGTCCTCTTTAAACTATTAATTTTCTAAGAAAAAAAATGTTCCTCTGAAGGACTGCTACTCTTCAATGGCCTACCACCTATCAGTGGATACTGAATTAATGAGTTTATTGCATTCATCATCTTATGCCAAAGTAAACAAATGTGGTTTCCATTTCAGGGTATTCTAAAGTCAACCTTCTCTTTTCTCTCTTTTCCAACTTCTAGTTCCAGTTCTGTGTACCTTGCTTGTAGGTTCTGTTTTGTGCTTGATACCAAAAACTCTGGTATTAAGCAGAGTGGATTAGGGTATGGTTGCCCAACACTGGGCTATGTGATTCTGCCTGTCCTGCTCATTCCTTCATGCTTTTGATCTACCTGTAATTTATGATAATAACATTGCTCAGTAATTTGAATTGTTTTAGTGTCTTTCATCATCCTGAAGAATCCCCAAATGCATCATTTCAGTGTGTAAGTTAAATTATACAGCATACATTCGTGATAAAACTTGTTTAAATTAGGGTGTTTTTCCCCCCAAATAGCAATCTTTGCTATTGAAAACATTTAAGTTGCCTAGCGATCTTGACTAACATTCCATTTATTATAATTCTTTATGGAATGTCTCCATACCTACCACTTATTTCCTAAAATTGATAGCACGAGACGGATTAAGGTAGAATTTATCTAATTGTAGTTTTGACAGATGGCACCTCAGTAATCAAAAAGGAGAAACTGTGAGTGAAATAAAAAAGAAGTCTGTTCAATAAAAATCTCTTCAGTTCCCAGGTTTTCTTTAAAAAAAGAAAACACTTTTAACACTATGCTTACAATCATGAATTAATATAAAAATGATAAGCAATATGTTATATGTGATGTTCCTCTTTCCATCGCTTTGATGGTTCATGTCTATGTATATTTTGTTTTCTTTTTTTAAAGAATTAGGATTCTGCCCTGGCCAGTTTGGCTCAGCGGTTAGAGCGTCAGCCCATGGACCAAAGAGTCATGGGTTCAATTCCGGTTAAGGGCACATACCTCAGTTGCGGATTGTCCTGGCCATGGTTGGGGTTGTGCAGGAGGCAACCAATTGATGTGTCTGTCTCACATTGATGTCTGTTTCTCTCTCTCTCTCTCTCTCTCTCCCTCTCCCTCCCCCCCAACCCCCCTGAAGATAAATGGAAAAATATCCTCGGGTGAGGATTAAAAAAAAAAAGAATTAGGATTCTGATTCATTAATTTGACCTATTTTTCTGTTTTCTACCTCATTAATTTCTGCTTTTATTTTTATTATTTCCTACCATGTACTTTCTTTTGTTTTACTTTTTATTTATATTTTGTGTTAGCAATTTAAATAACTTATTTTCATTCTTTCATTTTTGAAATAGATGTTTAAAGCTAGGAACTTTCCTTTTTTCACTGCTTTAATGTATCTCAGATTCTGTGTTTTAATTGACATTCTTTTTCAGAAATTTTTAAATTTCTGTTCTTATCACACAATTTATGTTTTATCTAAGTGGTTTTGTTTTATCATACAATTAGAAGTAATGTCTTTATTGTGGAAGGTGGCTTTTAAGTGTCCTTTCTCTTATTTAATACTCTTTGGCTTAATGACTTCTTGGTTTGATATCAGGATTTTAATCCATGCTTTCTTCCTGTTTTCATTTTCCTGGAAGATCTTTATCTATCACTTTATTTGTATCAGTGCATTTTAAGTATCCTCGTATGTACAGCATAGAGTTGAATTTTTTAAAGAAGCTATTTTTTTATTTGAATTAGCAAGTTAAGTCTCTTCATGTTTATTGACATGACTGTTATATTTGGTCTAAATTCTGTCATATTATCTCTCTCTCTAAAATCAATAAATTAAAATAAATATATAAATTCTATCACATTATTATCTTCTGGTGTAATTACTGTATGTATTATATTATATTTGTGGTGTTTATTTTGTGTTTCTTCTATACTTTTTCTTTTCAAAATTCTTTTGCCACTTACAATTTGTATTTTTATTCTAGTGGTTACCTTTGCATTAATACTTTTTTTAAAAAATACGTTTTTATTGATCTTTTAGAGAGAGGGGAAGGGAGAGAGATAGAAACATCTATGTAAGAAACATTGATCGGCTGCCTCCTGCACGCCCCCTGCTGGGGATTGAGCCTGCAACCTGGGCATGTGCCCTGACTCTGAATCAACTGGTACCTCTCAGTCCATGGGACAACGCTCAATCCACTGAGCCATACTGGCTGGGCGCGTTAATACTTTTTATAGTGTACCTATAAACCCCTTTTTTCCTTACTTAATCTTTTGCTTTTTGTCAATTTTAAATGGTATCTTTTGACAACCAGTGGTCTTCTACTTTCCCCCTTTTCTCTCCTCTTTCCATCTTTAGTTACATCTGTTCTCCTTTGTCACACATATGTGTGTATATTATTCTTCAATGCCATTACCCCAGCCATGTTTTAGTCTCAATTCTGCAATTGAATATTTAAATGTTCACCATAAGTTGTTTTGCAACGTTTTCCCAGTTATCTTTTTTTAATGCTCGTCTTTACCTTTTTTTCACATTTTATTTTGAAAAATTTAAAACCTACAGAAAAACCAAAAGATTTTCACCAGTAGTTAACACTTTGCCACATTTGCCAATTATCTTTTGATTTGCTGAAGCTTCATCCTCTCTAATAGATTCCTCAGAAGGAACATATGTGTACAGTGTTCTGGCACATTCAAAACTACTTTTCTGTGGTTTTGAATCTTTTGAAGGAGATCTTGGCTGGATGTAATATCTTTCCTTGGTTTGTACTTTCTTTCCTTATATTCCTTAAAAATGCCACTCTACAGTTGCCTTACTTAGTATGTTGTTTTTGAATAACCTGATGCCATTGTAATCCTCTTGCCTTTGTTAATTAGTTCATCTTTTTTGACTGAAGGCTCTGAGCATTTTTTTCATAATCTTTAAAATCTTATTGTTTTATTAGGATATGTTTCAGAGTTGATCATTCTTGGTTGATTTTCCCTAGTATGAAACTTCCTTGGATTATACTTTTTAAAATAGTTCTGTTTCATTGTTCTGATCGTCTTTTACAGGGATGCCAATTATGCTCAATCTCCTTTACCTGCCTTTCACTTCATTTACCCCTCTCTCTCTCATTTTACTTATTTGTCTCAATTTTCATTCTCTTGGTTGTTTTCCTGATTTTCTCCATGCCTTTATTAATTTTTCATTACAATCTGTCCTCCCCTGTGTACTTTGTAA
Organism: Tadarida brasiliensis; assembly: GCA_030848825.1. Lineage (NCBI taxonomy): Eukaryota > Metazoa > Chordata > Mammalia > Chiroptera > Molossidae > Tadarida > Tadarida brasiliensis. Next base: position 53,691,557 of record CM061257.1, on the reverse strand, counting down.
TTTGATCTTCATTTCTGATATAATTTTGTCTTTTTCATGTCTTTCTTTTGTGACTTCAACTAACTCTCATTTCATTTCTTTCTATTTGTTTGCTAGTTTTATTTGTTTCTTATCCATTTCTGTTCTTTTTCTTCTTCTTCATTGATTTTTAGAGAGGAAGGGAGAAGGAGAGAGAGATAGAAACATCGATGAGAGAGAACATCGATTGGCTGCCTTCGGCATGCCCCCCACTGGGGATCGGGCCCACAACCTGGGCATGTGCCCTGACCAGGAATCAAATCGGCCTCTTGGTACATGGGTCGGTGCTCAACCACTGAGCCACACCGGCTGGGCTCCATTTCTGTTCTTAAGTTTTACATTTCTGATTCAAGGGTACTATATCCCCAAATGCTTGTTTGAGAATATTTAGTTCAGTTTGGATAGTTGTGTTACGGTTTTCTTTGAATTCATGTTTGTTGGTTGGGCACGGCGGGTGGGGACAACTATTAATCAGCAGAAAATATTTTATTCACATTTTCCTACATTTTGTAGTAGTTTTGTATGGATGTGGTCTGCTTTTGTCTATTCCTGTTCATTCTGTGAGTGGGATTCCTAGTTTGAGAGTGCCCTCTTCTGGGCATGGTGTTGGAGTTAGAGAGGTAGAAGGAGAGTTGGCATATCTTGCCTCTTTTTGTTTCTGCTGGTTCCTGAATTTTCTCCTCGTTTCCTCCTTTCCCTTTTCCCCATCTCTCCAGTGGAGATCGCCTCTTCTCTCCATATCTGATTCTGTCCTGAAACACTGCTTCTCTAAGGCTGCTACTTCTGGTCCCTCGCACACTCTCAACGCTATTGACTATCGAGTTCCAACTTGTACTGTGTTTCCTCTCAACCCTCTACTCCTTTAAGCCTCTCCTCTCCCATTCTCCATACCCACAGGCTTTCAGTGCTGGTAGGTAGACTGTGGGATAAATTTTGGAAAAAATGTTCCCTCTACGTACAGATAATTTGAAGGTTGTGGTATTCCCTGACTTCTAGAGATGCTGAAGGTGTGGAATCCATGTGGTTTTATTTATTTGTTCCCTTTGTTGATTTTATGGTTGTTTACAGAAAATTAGGGGGAGATTTGGAATCAGGCCACCATCCTTTTTTCCAAACCCAGATATCCCCTCTTGGCCTAATCTAAAATTATGAGCACTATTTGATATCAAAGGAGTTTTGCAATTTCTATTAATAATTTCCAATTTTCTGATTTGTGAATAATTTTTATTAATTTGTGACTTTTTTACTAAGGAGATATTTTCTTCCATCATTTGACAATGAAGAAGAGAAAAAAACTCTGCTCCCAATTAGAGTTTTAATTATAGTAATAATTAAAGTATTAGTTTTTTATATTTAGGTTGTCTTTAATAAGCCAGTTGGGCATCAAAATCAACAATTTTTACAATAAGATTCTATTCATTTATTTCATATAATAAATTTTTTGTATAAATATTTTCCTGGTAAAAATTATCACTAAATTTCAAATATGAACAAAGTCAGTTCCTCTTTAATGAATTTTTTTACATTATACCTTATCAATAAATATTGAATCCCTATCTTTTATAGATAAGAACTAAAAGAACCAAACAGGGAAGCATTCATATTGCAAGATCTCTAAGAAGAGGTAGCAATATTTAATATGGAAGAAAAATCTTGTGACTCAAATAATGAAGATCGTTTATCAAGTAGTGGTGTCGCATCCAATGGAGGTATGTGTTCTTTATTAAACAAAATGGGAAACAAATAGAACTAAGCAATCTTCCTAGTATTCATTCAAGCTGCTGTTTTTCAGTATGTTTTGATTTTAACTGTTCAGGGGACAGACCTTAGCCATGAATGTTTACCATGTTGTTTATAAGTCTACTTTTTGAGAAAGCAATTTGGTCTTTTAAAAATAGCATATGTGTTTTATAGCATATGTTAACATTACTTTTTTAGTTTAAAAATTATTTCCATGTTGAGGCACTTCAACAGATTCCATGTATCCCTAAACACGTTCTCTTCCTTCATCTACTCTAAGCCAGATTCTGTGTCATTTTGACTTCTTTTCTCTTACCCAGCCTCACATCCAGTCAGATACTAAGTCTTGCTCCTTTTATTCTCAGAAATGTCTCTTGAATCCATTATTTCCTCCCCATCCTCATTACTACTGTCCTAGTTCAGGCCCCCATTACCTCTGATTGAAATTATTTAAATCAAAAGATAACAATCTGGAAAACAGAAACAGGTAGAATAAACAGATGGATCTTAATACAGGGAACTGGTAACAAGGGTACTGAAAAAGCTGAGAAGCCTAACAGACTGAGATAATCCAGACATTAGTAACTGCATACCTATCTTTGGGCTCAAAGGACTAGAGAAAGGGAACTACTGTCAGGACATAGAAGCGGAGCCAGAACCACAGAGAGGGCTGCCTGCAGGAGCTGAAACCACCACTAACTGCCAGAAGCCCATTTAGGCAGGTGAGGAGGAACAATACCTTAGCTTGTCCCCTCCTCCTGCCTTATGGTGTTCCTGCCAGCACCTCCCATTGTGAACCTAACCAGGAACCAAGTTGGGAAGGGAGGCTGGGAAAGGTTCACACAACACACAGCAGAATAGGGGAAGGACAGAGAATGGATTTTCTGGCTGGCTGGCAAATGGCTTGTACAGTCCTGACTGCCTTCTCTGTCTTGTCTCTCTCATCTAGAAGAATGCATCCAGAGTTTATTGTCAATTACAGGCATACCTTGTTTTGTTTGTGCTTTGTAGATACTGCTGTTTTGTTTTGTTTTTGTTTTTTACAAATTAAAGATATATAGCAATCCTTCATTGAGCAGGTCTGTGGACACCATTTTTCCAGTAGGTTCGAGATGATGGTTAGTATTTTTAGCAATAAAGTATTTTTAATTTAAGGCATGTACATTTCTTAGACATAATGCCATTGCACACTTAATAGACTACTAGACTACAGTATGGTATAAATATAACTTTTATATGCCCTGGGAAACAAAAAAAATTCGTGTGACTCACTTTGTGGCAATATTTACTTTATTGTGGTGGTCTGGAACCCAATCCACAATGTCTCTGAGGTATGCCTGTACAGGTCTGTTGTTTTACCGATCTGTTTTAAAACCTTTATTTTAGCACCATTATTTTGTAAAAGCTTCTGCTTCTCAGGATGCTCATGCCATCTAAGACACCATTGTCACCTCTGCTGTACTATACCCATCAACCCTGCCCACTTCCCCTGGCTCACTTCTTCATACACAGTAGCCCTCATATTCAGCATGGGCATCAGCATTTAGCTCACAGATCATTTCCCCTTCTATAGGCACAGCATTGTCCCATAATACCATTGACCTCATGGATGACCCATCTGAGATCTTAGACTCACATCTTCTTGACCTTTTTAGTTTCTATGGTTTTGACCTTTACTCTAGCACCCACTTCCCTATCTTGCTCCTGGATCTTATTACCAAGACCTGCTGGACTTCTGATGTCCAGCCTCCTATCTTACAGCACTGTTACTCCTTATTCCGGCAACTCCTGTTTTTCTTCCTCATGGAGGTAGTGGTTCTCAATCATGGCCCAGGTCAAAATCACTTTTTGAGATTTTAAACATTTGAATGGCTTAGATCCAGTAGGTCTGGAATGGGGCTTGGGCACCACTGTTTTTGTTGTTGTTATTGTTTTAAAGGTCCCCAGGTGATCCTGATTTACAACAAAGGCTAAGAACAACCGCTCTAGATTCTGCCATTTTCTCCTAAATTACCTACCCCTTCCTATCTTTACTTTTTTTTTTTTTTTGGTATCATTTAGTATTCTGGCCAATCACTTGCTAATATCCTCAACTTTCTTTTTCTCCTGTTGTACTTTTATAGGAAATTCCCAGTCTTTAAATTTTTTAAAAAATTGTTTTTTCTTTATTGATTTTAGAGAGAGAGGAAGGGACAGGGAGAGAGAGATAGAAACATCGATGACAGATAACATCAATTAGCCACCTCCTGCATGCCCCCCACTGGGGACTGGGCCCACAACCTGGGCATGTGTCCTGAATGGGAATCGAACCGGCGACCTCCCAGTGCATGGGTCAACACTCAACCAGTGAGCCAGGGCGAAATCCCCAATCTTTTTATTTTTATTTTTTTATCCTCACTAGAGGACATTTTTCCATTTTTGTTTAGATAGAGTGGGAGGGAGAGAGAGGAAGAGAGAGAGAGAGAAAGAGAGAGAGAGAGAGAGAGAGAGAGAGAGAGAGAGAGAGAGTGACGTGAAAGGGACACATCAAGTGGCTGCCTCCCGCATGACCCCAACCAGGGCCAGGGACGAATTGCAACCGAGGTACATGCCCTTGACCAGAATCGAACCCGGAACTCACTGGTCCACGGGCCGACGCTCTAATCACTGAACCAAACCGGCCAGGGCGAAATCGCATATCTTTATCAGGCAGACAGTCTTCCCCATTTCTGCACCGAACTGCTGGAAGATTCTGCTGGTGAAAATACACATGTGGATTTTCCACCAATTTGCCGCTTCAGAGTCATAGTCTCCCATGTTATCTGGGTCCTTGATGCTGCTGAGGAATATTTCTCATGATCTTATCCAGTTCTTTTTCCATTCTCCCCCAATACTTATTTTAAAAGTACACCATTTTCAAGTCCCTTACCCTACCACCTTCTTTCTTACCTTCAGAGAATATCATTTCCTAACTGCCAGAGAAAAGAAAGCAATTAGGCTGGTACTCTCTTACCTTCTCATATTCTTCCCCCTAAGATCCATTATTTTTCACAATCGATGCATCTTTCACAGCTTGATGGAGGAGGCAGCTTCTTAACTTGCTGCTTATGCTTTAATTCCCATCCCTACTGTCACCACCTCATCCTCCTCAGAGATTTGGCTCCAAAATCTCTGCCAAATCTTTGGCCTCACTCACTCTGATATCCTCAGTCTCTTCTTCTCCATTTGCACTTATCTATCAATATAAACATGCTAAATCTCTGTCAACCTAAAAATACTAACAAGTAAATATAACATACCAAAAAACTAAATAAATAAAACCGTTTTCTCAATTTATATCTTCTTTATTTCATAAGTATGCCTTCTGAAAGAGAAGTCTGTATTCACTGTCTTCACATCTTCATCATCCATTCACTCCGTAAACTGCTGACTTATGACTTTTGAATCCCATATTCCAATGAAATTACTCTGGCCAACATGACTAGATTTCCCCTTTTTTGCTAAATCCAGTGAACTCTTTCCCTTCAACATTCTATTTTTAATTTTTCCAAAATGGTAGAAAAATTGAAAAAAAAATAGTACACTGATGCACCAATAGTACCTGGATACACCAATTGTCAACATTGTATCATATCTGCTTTATCTCTGTACCTACAATATATTTCATTTTGCTGAAGTTGAAGACATCATGATTCTTGCCTCAAAACCTGAACATGTACCTCCTTAGAATAAGGATGCTTTCCTATATTGCCACATTATTGTATCCAAGTCACAAATTATTTACATTGCTCTCACATGCAAAATACATTTACTCTCTCCCAAGAAGGCTCCTAATAGTCTGATCCCATTAGAGCATCTGCTTAAAGGCCAGAATCTCTTTATCTAAATGAAATTTGGGTAAGGATGAAGCTCCTCAGTTGTAATTCCTTAAATACAGCTCCTTGAATGGAGTTCCCCTTAAGCTGAAGACCTGTGATACCCAACATTCGTTAATAGGCACAGGATAACAACTATCCACAGTCCTATTCAAAAAGGGAAAACCAGGAAGCACATGTGTCCATCACAATTCTGAAATCCAGCTGAGCACAGGTTGACCATTCTTTGATGAGAACTCTGGCCTGGGAATAACTCTTCATGGTTCTTGGCTCCATCCTCTGGACTCTTGGGTCTGACTTTGAGTCCTTTTTTTGCATGAAAGGCAGCATATGTTTACAGCTGAGTGCCTTTCTCGGCCTGTCTATGGAAAGGCCTCTTTTTACCTCACACTGTCTCTGTCTCTTAGTGCAAGCCAGTGGTGTGTCTTGAATATAATTCTCTAAAACCTTTGTGGGTCTTCTGTGAATCTTCCTGGGTTTCACTTCTTTTGTCTTCCCTTTAACTATTGGTGTTTCTTCAGAGTACTCTTCTTGATCCTCTTCTCTCTCTCTTTTTTTTTTATCCTCACCTAAGGACATTTTTCCACTTTTGTTCAGATAGAGTGAGAGGGAGAGAGAGGAGGAGAGAGAGAGAGTAACGTCAACATAAGAGAGACACATCGAGTGGCTGCCTCCCACACGACCCCAACCAGGGCCAGGGATGAACCGCAACAGAGGTACGTGCCCTTGACCGGAATCGAACCCGCGACGCATTGGTCCACGGGCCAACACTCTAACCACTGAGCCAAACTGGCCAGGATGATCCTCTTCTCTTTTCACTCTGTATACTGCCCCTAGATTATCCCACTGACTCCAAAGATTCACTAGAATTCATGCTGATAATTCCCAAATCCTAATCTCTGAAGCAAAGATTGACTCAACTTCAGGTCCATATACAGTATTTGCAAATCAGATATCCTTATTAGATGTTGCTGAAGCCCAAAACCCAAGAGAAATACTCGACACCTTCCTCTCTTTTACTTTCTACATATATTTCTCAAATCCATGTCTTTGTGTCTGTCACCACTGCCTCTGCTTCAGGGCATACCCGTGTGTTTCTTGCCTGCATCATTGAAAGCCTTCTCCTACTTGAATCCTCTACCTTCAGCTTTATCCCCATCAATGCATTCTCCACACCAAAGCCAGAGAACTTTTTCAAAACACAGACCTACCTATATTTACCCCCTACTTTCAAATCTTTTAACGATTCCTCAGAACTTTCAAGATGAAATCCAAATTCCTTGGCATGACCACAAGACCCATCATGATCTGTCCTACATCTTCATTTTCGTATCTGGCCCCTACTTTCCTTTCACCCAGAACGTGCCATGCTGTCATAAGCTTCCTTGCCAATAATTATGGTGCTCCCTCTGTCTGGAATGCCCTTCCTCTTCTCCTGTCCTCCATACTAGTTAATTCTTACTCATAGATACTTCAAGGTTCATTCAGCTCAAGTATCACTTGATCACTATGAGGTAAAACTCCCTCCTTCTCCCTAATCTGCTCCTCCTTTTTACCATGTGCTCCTCTCTCTCAGGGGTACTTTCACTTGTCTATTTGCTTCATGAGACCTTGAGCTCCTTCGTAGTACAATAAGGGAATTATCTAGGATAATGTTTGCACAAAATTATTGTAATAATAATTAATTAATTCCTTATTATTTAGGTTCTTCAAGTCCATTTTTTATGTCACCTATACGTGGTACAATAATTGAAAACACATCTGCATCTGGGACTTTGACACAAATTCCTTTTTTCCCTAAATATGAAGTAGAACTTGATTCTCACAGGAAAGTCATCCCTTATCCTGGAAAAGAACACATCGAACGTGTTTTGGAAGAATATTCACATCAAGTCAAAGATTTGCAGAAAAGATTAAATGAAGTGAGTTAACGTTCTTTTCTTTCAGTACCTGATGCCATTTTGGGAAGTCAGTGAGGCACAATGCCTTGGAATAGAATCTAAACTTTCTAGAAGAAAACCTTAACAATGGGTTTATTGGTTAAATTTGTTAATTAGGCCTATGCCTTCTATTTCAGTTTTAAAAGTTGGGCTGATGAAAAGTCTACATACCTATTTTCTTTTGTTAATAATTAGTCATAGTTCTTGCTTTAATGGTGTAATTTTATCCAGTTTTATTTATTTTTATTTTTTTATTTTATTTTATTAAAAAAAAATTTTTCTTTATTTATTTTAGAGAGAGAGAAGAAGGGAGAGGGAGAGAGAGATAGAAATATCGATGAGAAAGAACATCAATTGGCCACCTCCTGCATGCCCCCCACTGAGGATCGGGCCCACAACCTGGGCATGTGCCCTGACCGGAATCGAACCAGTGACCTCTTGGTACATGGGTCAACACTCAACCACTGAGCCACACTGGCCGGGCTCCAGTTTTATTGAGATATAATTAACAGCACTGTATAAGGTGTATAGCATAATGATTTGATTATACATATGAAATGATTACCATAGTAAGTTTAGTTAATATCTATCATCTCATATAGATACAAAAGAAAAGGAACAATTTTTTTTCCTTGTGATAAGAACTCAGGATTTATTCTCTTAATAACTTTGATATATACCATATAGCAGTGTTAACTATAGTCATCATGTTGTACATTACATCTCTAGTTCTTATTTATCTTATGACGAAGTTTGTACCTTTTGACCATCTTCATCCAATTCTCACTTCCCACCCCCTGCCTCTGGCAACCACAAATCTGACCTCTTTTTCTATGAATTTGGGTGTTTTTTGTTGTTGTTGTTTTTAGATTCCAAATATAAGTGAGATCATATGGTATTTATGTTTCTCCATCTGACTTATTTCATTTAGCATAATGCCCTCAGGATTCATCCATGTTGTCACAAATGGCTGAATTTGCTCCTTTTTATCGCTGAGTAATATTCCATTTTATATATATATATATATATATATATATATATATATATATATATATATATATATATATAACAACCTGTTTATCCATTCACACATCAATGGACAGTTAGGTTGTTTCCATGTTTTGCTATTATAAATAATGCTGCTGTGAGCATGAGAGTGCTAATATCTCTTTGATATAGTGTTTTTATTTCTTTCATATATATTACCAGAGTGGAATTGCTGGATCATATGACAGCTCTATTTTTAATTTTTTTTGTATTTTTTAAAAAATATGTTTTATTGATTTTTTAGAGATAGAGGAAGGGAGAGGGAGAGAGAGCTAGAAACATCAATGAGAGAGAAACATCCATTGGCTGCCTCCTGCACAGCCCCCACTGGAGATTGAGCCCACAACCCGGGCATGTGCCCTGACTGGGAATCGAACCGGTAACCTCTTGGTCCACGGTGGACGCTCAACCATTGAGCCACACTGGCTAGACTATTTTTAATTTTTTGAGGAATCTCCATACTGTCTTTCATAGTGGTTGTGCCAGTTTACATTCTCACCAACAGTGCACAAGGGTTCCCTTTTCTTCACACCCTGAGGGGTGTTCCAGCAGTCTCCTAGATGTATGTTATATTAGATGCCTACCCTTCAGGCTGATGATTTAATACAAGCAGGTGAGCTTCCTTCATTTTGAGTCTGGGCATGATTTGCTGCCTCTGAGCTGGGCCCTGGGGTAGTTGAGTTTGAGCACACCAGCCCTTTAGAGGTTTCTCAGATGCTACAATCTTGTAGCTCTCAAGACTCAAACCTCATTGTTTTTCAAAGATAGATGTTTTGGGGACTCATCTCTCAAATGTATGTTTTAAAAGTTGGGCTGCCCAGTGTGGAGTTTGAGCCCTTCACTACTCAGGGAGAAGCTCCAGGTTTTGAGTTCCCTCTCAGTGTGGGGTTTATGGCAAAACTGTGTCCCAGCCTCTTCTACCCACTTCAATGTGGTTTTCTTCTTGTTTGCCCAACATGTGATCTTCACTCAGCCAGCCTTTAGGTTTTTTTAAAGACGAAATTGTTCTGTATGTAGCTGTAAACTCAGTGTGTTCATGGGAGAAGGTAATGGAACTGGAACCAGTATTCTCTTGTCTTTTTTATTTTTTATTTATCGATTTTAGAGAGAGAGGAAGGGAAAGAGAGAGAGAGAGAAACATTGATTTGTTGTTTCACTTTTTCATGCACTCATTGGTTGATTCTTGTATGTGTCCTGACTGGGGATTGAACCCCTAGCCTTGGCATATCAGGTTGACATCCTAACCAACTGAACTACCTGGCCAGGGCTTGTACTCTCTTGTTTTTGATGATAGCTATTCTAATAAATGGGAGGTGATATCTCATTGTGGTTTTGATTTGCTTTTCTCTAATGATTAGTAATGAGCATCTTTTTATGTACCTTTTTGCCATCTGTATATCTTCTTTGGAAAAGTGCCTGTTCAGGTACTTTGCCCATTTAAATTGGATTATTTGTGGGGTTTTTGTTTTTTGTGTGTGTTTTGTTTGTCTGTTTGTTTTTTGCTATTGAGTTGTATGAGTTCTTTGTACATTTTTGGATATTAACCCCTTATCAGATACATGATGTGCAAATATTTTCCCATTCCATAAGTTGTCTTTTCATTTTGTTGATCATTTCTTTTGCTGTGTTAATGGTATAATTTTAATGAAACTGGAATAACTCAAAATGTTATCATGAATGACATTCACCAATTATTATAATTAATAATTGGTTCAGGCCTGCTGTTCCACTATTACAATACCTGGTTTTTCTTTACAAAGCTGTGGTAGGGGGTAGGTTTTCAGATATATGTGTATACATGATAGCTAAATAGTGTAGAGAAGTTATTTGCTAAAATCTTCAAGAGGACCTTATGTAGAATCAAGCTGGTTTTAGTCAGCTTTACCATTGTATGTTGGGTCCTAGTCATCTATAACCTGAAAGTCAAACTTACCAGCGTATACAAAGGCCTTTGTGGTCTAACCTCTCTCTGTACGTTTTAGTCTCCATTCCAGCAATGTCAAGCTACTTGCTCTTCCTGCATGTACTATATACTATGCTAGCCCTCATGCTTTTGCCCAGGTAATTTCCTCTCCTCTACCTTGTCTGCCTGGCAAATTCTTATTATCCATATCAAGGCTTAGGCACTTTCTTCTCTGAAGCCTTTCTGTAGACAGTAGTGGATATATTCTCCTTTGCCCTTTGTGTGTGTGTGTGTGTGTGTGTGTGTGTGTGTGTGTGTGTGTGTATATATATATATATATATATATATATATATATATATATGTATATATATATGTTGTACTATTCAGCAAATTTTATTGTATTCATGAACACATTGTTCTACCTCAGCAGACTGTTTAAGCACTTTTAGGAAAAAAACAACCACCTATAACCTTATTAAGTGCTGAAAAAAGAAACCCTGTTCTTATTTTATAGCTCTAATGTCTCTCACATTTCTCTACAAGTTTTTGAAGTGTTCTTCCATTGCTGCATTATCTATCTTTGTTTCCTTGGATCTTTATTACTGACTGTTTGCTTATTTGTCTAATTTTAGTCTCTTTTTAATTTTATGATCTTTCTCCAAATGTTTAGTGGCTTTCGCTTTTTGTTTATACTCAAGGATGAACCCTTAAGAAACTGATGGCAAGCTCTTTGTTTATGGGTCAAACTTGATGACTTTGCTTTGGGATGATTAAGTGGTTATCAAATGTTGTGGTGGGAGATCCCACAGTGCCTGATTTTTGAGATCTTTGTGAATTTCTTTGTAGTGAACACCTTGAATTTGGGGTGGTGGTTATCTACTGCCAAGTATTTTCAGTGGGTTGGAGGTGGCGGTTGACTTTTCTATAGAGAATTTCAACCAATTCATCTGTTCTCAGGAATAAAACTTATTCTTGTCTCTATAATAAGCCAGAAGTCAGATTTATTTTAGAAACAGTGTTTTGGTGTAAAGCAGAGAATGAACTGAAAGGGGGCAAGCTTGAGACATTGAGACTAGTAAAGGTATTCTAGTACTCTAGATGAGAAATGATTAATTAGGGCCTGAACAATAGTGAAAGGTGAAGGAAGTACACATAAAAATAATACAAACAAGTGCTGGTGAGGATGTGGAGAAAAGGGAACCCTAGTGCACTGTTGGTGGGAATGCAGACTGGTGCAGTCACTATGGAAAACAGTATGGAGTTTCCTCAAAACATTAAAAATGGAACTGCCTTTTGACCCAGCGATCCCACTTCTAGGACTATATCCTGAGAACCCTGAAATACCAGTTTGGAAGAACATATGCACCCCTATGTTCATAGCAGCATTATTTACAATAGCCAAGATTTGGAAACAGCCCAAGTGCCCATCAGTAGATGAGTGGATAAAAAAGCTGTGATATAGCCCTGGCTGGTTTGGCTTAGCATTTAGAGCACCTTCCTGTGGACCAAAGGGTTTCGGGTTCGATTCCAAAGGCACGTATCTGGGTTGCAGGTTCTATCCCCGGCCCCAGTCGGAGTCATGTGAGAGACAACCAATTGATGTGTCTCTCTCACATGGATGATGTTTATCTCTCTCTCTCTCTCCCTTCCACTCTATCTAAAATTAATGGGGGAAAAAAGTATCCTCTGGTGAGGATTAACCAAAAAAAAAAAAAAAAAAAAAAAGCTGTGGTATAGCCCGCAACCCGTCGATGTTTCTCTCTCACACTGATGTTTCTCTCTCTCCCTTCCTCGCTCTCTAAAATCAATAAAAAAAATCCTCAGGTGAGGGTTAAAAACAAAAAAGCTGTGGTACATTTACACAATGAAATACTACGTGGCTGTAAAAAAGGAGATCTTACTCTTAGTGACAGCATGGATGGGCCTGGAGATTATTATGCTAAGTGAAATAAGCCAGTCAGAGAAAGACAAATACCATATGATCTTACTTTTATGTGGAATCTAATGAATAAAATAGACTGACTAGCAAAATAGAAACAGAGGCATGGATACATGGAACAGACTGACAGATGTCAGGGGAGTGGGGACAGGGAGGCTGGATGAGAGAAGGTGAAGGGATTAACCAAGGAACAGAACATACATACATAACACATAGACACAGACAACAGTGTGGTGATGGCCAGAGGGGAGGGGAGAGGAGGCAGGGGCTGGGTGGAGGTAGGTAAAAGGGGGGGAAATGGGGGTATCAGTAATAGTGTCAACAAAAATACAGTTAATAATTAATAATATATAGTTTTGGGAAATTATTAGCTATAAGGAAATATGTTCCTCTAATGAAGACTAATTTGACAATATACAGATGATGTATTATAACATTGAATACCCGAAACCTGTATACTTTTATTTACCAATGACATCCCTATAAATTCAATAAAAAAAGAAAAGACTAATTTGTATGGCATTTTATTTTTTTAGAGCAATGAATTGCATGAGAAACAGAAGTTTTACTTAAGGCAGTCAGTCATTGATTTGCAAACAAAACTTCAAGAGATGCAAATGGAGAGAGATGCAATGGCCGACATCAGGTTGGGATCTGTTACCTGAAATTATTTTAGAGCTTTACTCTTTGTGATATAAAACTACTTGTGTGACTGTGAGTTTTATCAATATTATTTTTTCTCTTTTATTTACTTCATAGACGAAGGGAGAGTCAGTCCCAGGAGGACTTAAGAAATCAGCTTCAAAATACAGTTAATGAACTCGAAGCTGCCAGATGCCTTAAGGAGGACCTGCTGAGAGATAGCAACACACAGATAGAGCAGCTGAGAAAGATGATGCTTAGTCATGAGGGAGTGCTTCAAGAAATCCGATCAGTCCTAGCTGACTTTGAACAAGCCTCAGGCAAGAAAATAAATGAACACGACAGTGTGTCTACTATCTACTTCCGCAACATGGGCTCAGCTATTAGTAAAATCCTAAGAGAATTAGACACAGAGATTTCTTATCTTAAAGGGAGGCTATTTCCAGTAAGTGGTGAGAACACTACTTCAATTTTATATTAAAATTTATTAAGACAGTAGTGTTAGGCATATAATTTTTTAAATTCTTAAAAGTTCTTATTATGTACTCTAAAATAACAGAAGTTGCTTCCACAGTTATCTCTCTTAAAGGGAACTAGCTTGATTGACCTGTATAGTTTCATGAGAGTAGAGCCGAAGTAAAAGCTAATAAAATATAGTGATAGAATGTATCCAATTTAAGTATTACTTCTATTTTCATCTTTTTAAAGCATTCCTTTATTTGGAAAATCTATAAATTTTCCAAGTATTAGATTTATCAGTTTCTAAATCAATGTCTCTTTTTTATAACCAGGTAGAGGATCAGCTTGAAGTACTGAAATCTGAATCACAGAACAAAATAGAACTACTTCTTCAACAACATCAAGATAGGTAGGTACCTGACTGAGCTAGAAAATCACAGGGAAACTGTACCACAAGCCTCCAGTCTCTCATCAGCAATTGCAAAATCTGAAAAGCTCTGAAACACAGAAGGTTTCCGCCCCCCTCCCCCCATAGGTTTATGGCAAATTCTTAAAGAAAAAAATTTTCCTGACACTTGTTAAAACAATAGAGAAGATTTTATTCAAAACTATTGAAATAGGAGTTGGCATTAGAGAGAGATCAGGCTCGGTTAGTACAACAAGGACAAGCCAGGATTCATAGCAAGAAGCAGGGTGAGGGGGTCATTGGATGGAAAATTACCAAGAGGACACCAAACATCAAGGGTGACAGAGATTCTCACTAAACTGACTTAGCAAGATTCTTACTAAGGCTGGGCGTGTTAAGGGGGGGTGGAGGTCAAAGCCTAGTTGAGATGAGGGCTCAGAGGATCCTGACTGAAGTTTGGTCAAGGAGAAAGCCTTTGTCACTCATTTGTTGGCAAAACCTGACTTGAGCTATTATAAAGCTTTTTATAGCCTTTATGATTTAGTGAATAAAATTTTAAAATCTGTTGTTGCATTAGTAATATGTTTGACTTACAGGATACTTCCCTAGATCTCTCTGGGGATGTGATATAATATATTTCCTTTTGTAAAATTTTTTAAAGTTCTGAATTCCAAAACGTAGCTTGTCCCTAAAGGATTTAGATAAATACTCTGCACCTAACTTAGACACTTGTCATAAAAAGAGTAGCATATTCAAAACCAAAACAAAATACTAAATTTGAGAGTATTGAAATTCATTGATTTTTTTAATAATTCAGGCATAATATTCTGTATCAAATAACAATCACTTTTTTTTATAGGATTGAACAGTTAATAAGTGAACATGAAATTGAAATAACAGGACTTACCGAGAAAGCTAGCAGTGCTCGAAGCCAAGCCAATAGTATCCAAAGTCAGCTGGAAATCATTCAGTATGTGTGTGCTGGTGGTTTGAAATTGAGTCATTAATCTTCATTTTATTTTTATTTTCTGTTTTAAGATCTTTTTAAAAATTGCTTATTAATTGATTTCACAAGAAAGTAAAACTTCTCTAACATTTTAATGAATAGAAAAGATTACTTAACATGTAGATAATATTATATGACCATATCAGAAGTATTATTGTAAATATTTGGGCCTTTTGGGGTTAGATGTTTTAAATATTGTTCATATTTTAACTGATAGGATAAAACAAACACATTACTTATGTGTGTATAAAGGTATATAAATAAAATGTGTATATATATGCATATAAATAACATAATTTGAGCTTGTGTGTTAAAACCTTTCATATGGACGTTTTCAATCATACATAAAAGTAAAGAAAAAATAGTATAATGAACTCCCATATAAACATTGCATAGCTTTAACAGTTAACATTTGTGAGCTTTTAAGAAGCAATTTTGGCCCTGGCCAGGGTTGCTCAGTGGTTAGAGCATCAGCCCAGGTACTGAAGTGTCGCAGGTTCAATTTCCAGTCACAGGGCACGTACTTGGGTTTCGGGTTCAATCCCCAGTCTGGCGCATGCAGGAGACAGCCAATTGATGTGTCTCTCTCACATCGATGTTCCCCCCACCCTCCACTCTCTCTAAAAATCAATGGAAAATATATCCTCTGATGAGGATTAAAAAAAAGAAGAAGCAGTTTTGGAAAATAAAAGATGATTGGCCTAATAATGCCATATAAAAGAATCTAAAAGCTAGAGTATGCTTAGGAATCACACTTATTCTTAGTTTGCTATTTGATTTTATTCCCCCTTTAAACCTTTCTTAGAGAACAAGCAAGAAACCAAAATTCAATGTACATGCGTCAACTCAGTGAACTAGAATCGACTGTTTCTCAGCTACGTTCTGAACTGAGGGAAGCCAAAAGGATGTATGAAGACAAGGTGAGGTTAGATTTTGCCGTCTGCTTCCAGAGACCATTATACACAGAATCAATTATATAGTCTTTAATAGTTTATTTGAAAAAGAGGAATCAAAGTAATCACTTGAAGTTAAAAATACTTTATAAGATGGATGCCAAATAAATTTTATTTAAATTGTTTGCTCACATTAATTCATTCTTAGAAAAAATTTTTGCATACTTGAAGTTTCTAAAAAATAAATTAAAGAATAAGACCCTTTTAATTACTTTTACAAGGCCTAGCTTTAGCAAATACTTAAGTACCAACTGCTCTCCCCTTACCACTCAGTACTTTAGGGGCTACCTCCTCTCCTCAACTCCTACTTATTAATCATTGTGCAGTTAGAAAAGGAATTAACTTTAAGATTCGTCTAAATAAAAAATAATTAGGAAGCTACATCTTCATCTCTTATTACACAACTCCTCTTAAAACCTGACATTCATTAATATTTTATATTCTGTTGTTTTCTCTCACTTTGCATAGCTACAGAGAAGTGTTAATTATCACTATCAACCATTTTTCTAGATCTTAGGTTTTTGCTAGTTTCAAGCATTTATAAAACAGTGGAGACTCTACGAAACGAGCAAAGAGCTACCATTCAGAGGAGCTTGAGTTCTTTTTTCCTGTGAGAAGGATGACCAAATACATCCCTATTTGCCTGGGATAGTCCCAATTTACACCTGCTGTCCCAGTGTCCTGTTTTGTGAAATCCACCTTTGTCTCCAAAGTGTCCCAATTTGGAAGATAAATTCCAAAAGAACCTATGGTATTAACTATCACTTTTAGCCAATTTCTCACACCTTCACTTATTGGGTAAAAACAGAGGATAAGGAAGATGCTAGATTTCCCTTATAAAATTACCCAATTCTACAGGGTAACTGTACAAGAAAAAAAGCTCCTTATGGGAAGAGGCAATTAAGAATTGCAGCACTAATTATTCCACCATTTGCCCTCTTTTGAGCACCTCCTCATTTAATTACCACTGTCATCCCTGTGCTGGACCTATAATACGAGCCTATAATACGAGTAAGACCTTGACCTTAAATCCCTATAGGACAGCTAAAATAAGAATGGAAAATTTAGCCTGGCCGGTGTGGCTCAGTGGTTGAGCATTGACCCATGCACCAAGAGGTTGCTGGTTCGATTCCTGGACAGGGCACATGCCCAGGTTGTGGGCCTCATCCCCAGTGGGTGACATGCAGGAGGCGGCCAATCAATGTTCTCTGTCATCGATGTTTCTATCTCTCTCTCCCTCTCCCTTCCTCTCTCTCTAAAATCAATAAAGGAAAAAAAGAAAGAAAATTTAGACATGACTTTATTAAAGTCTAAACAATAAAGAATAACATGAAAGTATATCATCTCAGTTATGAGATTTGGATACTCTACAGCAGTGGCTTTCAAACATGGTGATCACTACCCACAGTAAGAAATATAGTTGACCTTATGATCTAGTGAAGCAAGTTTCACAAAACAATATTTACCCCATTACATATGCTGCTGGCTCTTTTCTGTTTTCTTCAGATGCTGATTTGATACTCCCTAAATTGATTTCCTAACTCACTGGTGGTTCCAATGTAAATAACGCTACACTACAAAATCTCTTGGCTTCACTCTTAGCCTAAATCCTGTTTCAAGGTCATTTCAGCCCCTGCCACCTACAGGCAGCCTTAAGGAACCTTAAACTGCTTAAAGGATAAACCCAAGAAGCAAAAGCTCAGAGAGAAGCATTTGTTCTTTTCTGCCCCTCTTAGGCCTGCTTGTGTTCTAGTTTCTTTTCTCAGGATGAGCTTTTCCCCTGAAGATTGATATGAGAATGTCTACCCCATTCTGGGCAGACCAAGCCTACCTACAAGGTCTTGATCTCACCCTGTAGGATGGTCATGATTTCAGGACAGCATGGGGTTTTTCATTACTCAGCTCTAGAGGAGGTCGGCACATTGGCAGAACTGAGCGCTGACAATCTGACAGCAAGAGAGGAAATAGGATAGTTGTTGTGTTACAGTCCAGTACAATAGCTGGTACTCATCACTACTCAAATCATTTTGAAAACATTAAATATTCATTGTTTGTTAACAAATGAAACCCTTTGAAAAGTCATGAAGACTAAATAAAACTCATCTGTTTCTCTTACGTGATTTGAAATAGCTGTAGCTTACCATTGTAATGTTTCTTGGAGAAATTATCCCTTCAAAATCTATCACCCATTATTTGCTTATTTGTATATGGTCTGATATATAGAATCCTGCTGAGCAACTCCCAAATGGGCATGGTGGAAATTTTTAACAAATACTGAAATCTACATCTAAACAATGCAAAAATCATTTTTGAGTTTTTATAAACATCTCTTTGGCATTGTAGAAGCATAAACATCCAGATGAATGACTGCAGACTTTTTGTATGAATGTTTTGAGCTCATACAGATACAAACATAATATTAGAATTATTGTCTTATTTTGCTCTATTGTAAACAGGGATTTTTGACAGTCAACATATAATAGAAATAAGGGTAGGGAGCATATCTGAATAATTAATTTAATCCAGATCACTGAGATTTATAATACAGCTATTTTGAACCTAATTGAGTTGGCACCTAACTGATGGGTAACTAGGATTTCTTAATAGTAACTCCCTTTAGTCAGGGAACACACTGAGAAATGATTATCCTGCCATGTTCATGGAGATTTGAATATATTTTGGCCTGAAAGGCATTAATACATGGTATAACTGAGCTAGGAAGATCAAGCAACTTATCAATAGGATTTTTCTTTGGGATCATGAAAAATTTCATTGTTATAAACTGTCTTTGTTATAATGAATTGAATATAGAATCTAAAAAAATGCAGATTCTTCTATTCAAGTTATTTTTGTGTACCTTGACTTTACATGCTAACGCCTATTAAAACTTTAAGATCTATTTTATTTTCCACTGCTTCAGTGCACATTTTAGTATATATTGTCCAAATAGAAAAAAGCATCAAAGAAAATAATTCATAAAAGCTGTGATTAAAAGTGAGATTTGTGCCCTGGCCGGTTTGGCTCAGCAGTTAGAGCATTAGCCTGCAGACCAAAGAGTCCTGGGTTTGGTTCCTGCTAAGGGCATGTACCTCGGTTGCAGTTTGTCCCCGCCCCGGTTGGGGTCGTGTGGGTGGCAACCAGTTGACGTGTTTCACATCAATGTTTCTCTCTCTCACTCATCCTCCTTCTCTCCCTCCTGGTCTATCTGAAGATAAATGCAAAAATGTCCTCAGGTGAGGATAAAAAAACAGTGAGATTTGTTGGGAAAGAAATTTATAAGAGAAATTTATTTTATGAGAAGCAGTATTCGTATTTTTTCCTGAAGCCATATTACTTCAGAAAAAAAGTGTTTATTATTTCTAAAAATTGATGACATGATAGGTATGAACAAAACTTTTCCAACTAGAATGCATAAATTATGAGAAAACTTGTTTAGGAAGGCATTATTTCTCTTCAGATTAACAAAAGTATTTTCATATTGATAAAAGATAGAAATTGTGTTTTGAAGAAAATTTTAGACATAGCTTTTGTAGCTTACAAAAGTGTTTTACTGTAATGCTCTTTTCTATTCTTCTCTTTCCATTTTAGGAGAGCCTCCAGAATTCCCCTTTACGAATTTGGACCAGTAGAAGCTGTCATTATTGGCTCTGTAGATTTGGCTTTACTCTTAACTTTCGCTTTTTGACAACAAAAATATCTCATGATCTTGATTATAAGTTGATTTTTCCTACTTTGAAAGCATTTGGGGCTGAATTTCATACTCAAGAAGTGAAGATTTAGTAGCACTGGCTGGAGCTATATACTGTGCAGGAAGATTCTGTGCAAACCCCTTTGCACAGTTCTGCCAATGTACCTTTGCTGACTTGCAGCATCCCTTATTATCCCATATCTGTGTCTTTTTGAGCACAGAAAGCAAAAGATCCAATTTGGTATGATTGGTAACATCTCTAAAATCACTGTACGATTAGAATGAGATCCCAGTACTTATTTGTCCAGTGATCCAAAACAAAAAGATTCATAGATGGTGAAAGGGAAAACCAGTGCTGCTATTTAAAAAGAAAGAAGAAACCTTTAATACATCTCAGATGTCAGTATTTATTCTGGACATTTTAAAAGGCTATTCTTGATAGTGTTTTTTTACAGCTGTTTGTATCAGCTCAGCTGCTACTTCAATGGTTTTCCCTTTCACTCTCCATTTATCTTTTTGATTGATTGATTAATATAAATATTTTTACTCTAAAAAGTGAAAGGTAAAAGCAGAGCTATAGCAGCTGAGTCAGTACTGACAACTACAAAACAAATGTTCCTGCAGGGGTCTGGAGGAACTTCTGATACTTAAACTCAGACGGAAAGATAAGACTTGGCTCTTTTTCTTTTTCCTTTTTAAAATTTTGATCTCGTAGACTTTACCATCAAACTTGATGTTATCAAATGGTCATTCAGAATTTTTTAAAAAATGAAAACAGACATAAAATAACAAGTCTTAATTTAAGCTTTTATAATTTAAGCACATATACAAATACTTTGCTCAATGATAGAAATGGTTTTGTGCCAGGCTAGCTAGGAGTGGAAAATGTTGTAGTCATACGAGTACCTTTTCAAATTGAAAATGTTCTTATTAAATTTATAGCTTTGGTCATATATTGTTTCCAAAGATAGGTGGAAAATATGTTCTTACATGTTCTTCTCATGTAAGAAAGTATTTAGAAGCAGAATTGAAAGGAATTTGAAAGATCATCAAGAGTATCTTTTCAAATTATAGATGAAAATAATTGAGATTCAAAGAGGTTATGTGACAGATCTTGGATCAGAACTTAAGATATTTGACTCCTAGCCTGATCATATTGCCTCTTTGATCACATCTGTCCCCCCAAAGTAAAAGTTAATGTTTCTTTCCTAAGAATTCCTAATGTCTTTACTAAGTGTGTGCTGATTTAGACTTTCCCAATAATAATAGAGATTATATAAACTGATATTATTCATTCATTTGCCTTAGGAAGCTATTTGTGCTACAGAGGTTGAGTTGTTGTGGGGCTTTTTAAAAATATATGCCCCCCCCCCCCCAAGGAGCACAAGGGTGAAATACTTTATAGGATTATTAGAATCTATGAACACATTTCTATCTGTAACCTAATATTTTATATATATCTAATTATTGTGAAATACTTTTTTATATATAACATACAATCAAGGCATAAACAAAGTTAGTTTTAAAATATATCCAATGTAAATATTAAAATTTATATTCTAATCCCTGTAGGCTGTGATACTACTTTGTAGGTAAATGTGAAACTATTTGATACTCCTATATAAGTATTTTCTTAAGTCATATATGTATGTATAAAGAGATATAACTTCTATGTATTTGTACTTATTATCAAAGACATAGTTGCATTATGTGTGTATAATATGATTAATAAGTATGTGTCGAGTTAATAAATGAAGATCTTAAATGAACCTAGTCTAGGTAAAAATAGTCATCAAGTAAAAGTTGGTCTTTGCTCATATGTTCTCTACGAAGGTTTAATCACACACAGTTCATCATCCAAACACATCAATAAGTTTTATTCTTGACATAGAAGTTTTGGAAGCCTGTTGAATATGATGCCTTAGAAGTAAGAAGAAATATGTAGTATTAGTGCAGACATGAAAGATGTCTTATTGCTGGAGAGTAGATGAAATAGTATTGTAGGTGTTACATTAAAAATCAGATCACATTACATAACAGTAAGTAGCAATGTATGCTCTCTAGTTTAATATCTCAGTATCTAAATATGAATTTCTGTGGCTCAGCTAAAATCTAAACCAAGTCTCCATCCTCTGAGATCTTAACCTCTTAGCCTACACTGCACCTACATGTTAAGAGCTGTGGGAATGCTATTAACGGTGACGGGCCTTCCGGCATGTCATAGAAATGCAGTCCACAGGCCAAACAGCTGCCCTGTCTATGAGGAAAAAATACACCTATGACAACCCTTGAAAATTGGTGCTTAGCCCATTTTATAAAGAAAATGAGGATTGGAATATATAAGTATATAAATATATACTATATATATATATAATTTATTTATATATATTTATATATTAATATATTTATATATATATATATAAAGTCACCCTTTCAAAATAGAGTGACTATATAATAGTGACAGTAACTAAAAACTTGTTGTTGCCATTCGTGCTTTTATATTCAAAGCCTTTTATTTTTGAAACTGATATTCTGAAATAAATAGTTCTTCTAAGCATAATACACTTCATTTATATAGGCTCTGCAGAATGTATTTACGTATTCATGTAGGCTCTGCAGAATGTATTTATATATTCATGTAGGCTCTGCACAATGTATTTATGTATTTATATAGGCTCTGCTGAATGTACTTATGTATTTATATAGTTTCTGCAGTATGTATTTATATAGGTCCTACAGAATGTACTTATGTATTTATGTAGGCTCTGCAGAATGTATTTATGTATTTATATAGGCTCTGCAGAATGTACTTATGTATTTGTGTAGGCTCTGCTGAATGTACTTATGTATTTATATAGTTTCTGCAGTATGTATTTATATAGGCCCTGCAGAATGTACTTATGTATTTATGTAGGCTCTGCAGAATGTATTTATGTATTTATATAGGCTCTGCAGAATGTAGTTATGTATTTATGTAGGCTCTGCAGAATGTACTTACGTATTTATGTAGGCTTTGCAGAATGTATTTATGTATTTATATAGGTTCAGAAGAATGTATTTATGCCACATCAAGCTTCCTTAAATAACAAATTATAGAATACATATTCACAGAAGCTAAATCTTGAATATTTCATTTGGCTAATTTTATTTGATTAAATAAACACATCACAATAAAGTTTTATTTTTGCCCCCTAAATAATATTTGTTTTCCAAAGGCTATATTTATTTTATATTACCCACTAACATAATCAGACTGCTTGATTTATGCTTCTCTCTTAGATAGAAGAGCTGGAGAAGCAGTTAGTCCTTGCCAACTCAGAGTTAACTGAAGCACGGACAGAGCGTGACCAGTTCAGTCAGGAATCTGGAAATTTAGACGATCAACTTCAAAAGCTGTTGGTAAGATTATGCTCTAAAATATGAATGACATTACTTCTGGGAAGCTTTTCACCAAAATATTTCACAAAACTAGTTTCATTATAAAATTACAAATTTCACAAAATATTTGTGCATACATACACAATAGAATGTCCTAGACATTAATCAAGTTTTGCATGTAAAATATAATATTCTATACCTAACTTTTTTTTCCTTAAGTAGAATTGTTATGGCTTAAAAGTTGAGTGAAGCCAGTTTTCAAAAAGCTGTAGTCTTTCAACTAGATACTATATTCTGCTAAACTGCAGGAGTGTTGAGTGTTCATTTCAAAGCAAAATAACATTTAAAACACAAATTATGAATATAGAAAATTTGAATGGAAATTTAGGTTAAATTTTTTTTTAAAGAAAGAAAATGGGATTCTGATCATCGTGAGCCAGCCTCTGCTTTCTGTTAGAGGTACTGCAGGCCGAGAAATTTAGGAGAAGGAAATGTTTGGTACCCTTTGTGTGATATCAGCGGTACAGTAGAATAAATTTCTCTCTCACTAGCAAACCCCACTCTAGGGCATAGTGCTCTCTGCTGGTAGCGCCACTCTCCATAGGCTGACAAGGGGCTTGAGGAGCATCACTGAAGGCAGAGCTGGCAACGGTGTGCTCGAAGCTGCAGACCTGGGGATAATCTTTCTCTTCTTTCCTTCCTATTGCATGTTTCCCAACGTCCTCATATCTAACTTGAAAATCTTGGAGATTAAATGTCTGAAAGATCCTATAATCCATGCCCTCCTTTCCATTTTTACCACCACTACCTGCCTCATTACATTTGGATCGTGGCAATGCATATCTCCTTACTAGGGCTCCTCACTCCAGCCTGGAAGTACTGCCATAGTCACCCTTCTAAAATACAGTTCTGATTGTGTCCGTCTTCGACTCAAAAATTACCTTCCCCATAAAGTCAGACTCCCTGCCTTTCAAGACTGTTCATGATCTGGCCCCGGTTTACCTTTTCAATCCTTTCTCAACATATGCCCAGTGCTCCAAGCAAACCACAGTGCCCCTCTCCAGTCCCTTCTTCCTAATCTCTGCATCTCCAAACTTTTGCCACGGTCCAACTGAAATGCCTCTCGAAGCATTTTGATCTCCTTAGTGGTTCCTCTCTGCTAGTCCACTGCTCTGTTTCTAGTGAAAAACGACTTCTAGTTATTTGTGTCTGTCTTATCTTTCTCTTTGGCTGATAAGTCCCTTAAGATCTGTGAGTCTTTGTTTCTCCTACTCTATTGACTTTTTGTTAACAGTAGATACACACTACAGTATCTATTTTTTTAGTAACTAAGAGAGGGATGTAATTCTATTCGCAACCCAACTGCTACTCTAATCCCAGTACCAGACACTATTCTGCGTTTCTGAATCAGTAAACCAAATTACTATTGCTGTTTCTTCAACCTTTTGAGCATTTCTTTATTATAGGAGCACATTTGATGTAAAATATAATACCTTTGTTAGAAAATTCATAACTTAAAAACAGATAACTTTAAAAATCTACTGTATTTTCCTTTTCATTATATATTTTTTGTGCTCCAGTCTATTGAGATTTACTTGTAAAGCTAAAAATTACAAGTAAGCAAAATGTTAACTTATTTTTCTAGAACTTTAATCGAGCCATTAAAAAAGAATCAAATTTCAAAATCCAAGTCTTCTCAAATCACATAAAAACTCCAAAGATAATATAAGGAACATAGTTTTATTTTAATTATTTAATACTAAAGCAGGAAATATACCTCACTTCTTGTAGGCTGATCTACATAAGAGAGAGAAGGAGCTGAGTCTGGAGAAGGAGCAGAATAAGCGTCTGTGGGACCGGGACACTGGCAACAGCATCACCATTGACCACCTACGGCGGGAGCTGGACGACAGGAACATGGAGGTGCAGCGCCTGGAAGCCCTCCTCAAGGCCATGAAGAGCGAGTGTCAGGGCCAGATGGAACGGCAGGTCAGGCGAGACACGACGGCTTCCCCAAATGGTCTCCGGGGGGTGGTGTGTGGTGGGGGCAAGAATGTATTTTATGTCTTAATTGGTAGAGCTTTTTTAAAAAATAAAAACATGTATGGGCCTAAAATAGCTCTAAAGTAGAGCTGTGGATTCTATGAGCAAGTTATAAAAACTCATTCTTTTAATTTTTTTGACCACTTATTAAATTTTAAATGTTAAGCTTTTTCTCATGTTTGTACAGTGTTGAGTAATGAAACTCCTATCCAGTACCTAGAATTTGGTACCCTAATAATTGCTTATTTCAGAAAAGCATCAAACCATAGGGAGATCTTAGGAACAGCAGGGTTGAAGGTTGCCAAGAGATATTTCTTTGTTTTTTTTTTACTTTTCCCTGAGCGGATTGTGACTGAT
This sequence comes from Tadarida brasiliensis, assembly GCA_030848825.1. Taxonomy (NCBI): domain Eukaryota; kingdom Metazoa; phylum Chordata; class Mammalia; order Chiroptera; family Molossidae; genus Tadarida; species Tadarida brasiliensis. The sequence continues at coordinate 53,666,183 of CM061257.1, read as the reverse complement.
CTATATACAGGATGGGTGCACTCCATTTCAGTGCACCAGTGGGAAATGTGAAACTCTGTTAACAGCAGTGACCTTGAGCACTGGAAGGACATAGTTCCATTGCCACGTACTGCCACAGAGACAGAAAAAGCATCCCACAAAAGAGTAAACTTCCAAATGTTAAAGCAAACCGAAGGGATCAGTCTTGGCTTAGACAAAACCATTTTCCTATTCTCTGGCCAGGCCTGGGAAAGAAGAAAAATGAAAGAACCGATTGGAATTTAGAATCTTACTCTCTTCCTAATGAGAACCAGAGAATGTGAATATATGTTGGGTAAAGCCATTATTCACTTTCCCCTAAGAGGTAGAATTAAAGAGCAGATTGGTGGGAAATAGAGAGAAAGGGCAGTTATCTACAATCCTGTCATACTTCCCCCTATTGCCAGTGAGTGTTTCTTAATTTAGATTGGTATGGGAACCATCCTCAGAGGAATCTTCCTAAGAAAACCATTTTGGAGGAACATTATTATTTAATTAAGGCTTCTCCATCTTGATGTAATTAACACATGTCAGTCTATGGTCTATATGGAGTTCTGATAGCAAAACTATTTGAGTTGATCTAAGTAGTTATTATCCAATGAATGATTTCATGTTTTTGAGCTAACGTGTTATATCTCTTGAGGTTGCCACTACCTATCTGCCCAAATCCATGAAATTCTTTCTTCTTTAACAATCAGATGGCAGCAATTCAGGGAAAGAATGAAAGTCTAGAAAAAGTGTCCTCCTTGACTGCTCAGCTTGAATCTACCAAAGAGATGCTCCGCAAAGTAGTAGAAGAGTTGACAGCCAAGAAAATGACCTTGGAGAGCTCAGAGAGGACCATATCGGACTTGACAGCTTCCCTCCAGGAAAAAGAGAGAGCCATCGAGGCCACCAATGCAGAGATCACAAAGCTCCGTTCCCGGGTAGACTTGAAATTGCAGGAGCTGCAGCACCTGAAAAACGAAGGGGATCACCTCAGAAACGTGCAGACAGAATGTGAGGCCCTCAAGCTCCAGATGGCCGAAAAGGACAAGGTGATCGAGATTTTGAGACAACAGATTGAAAATATGACGCAGTTGGTGGGCCAGCATGGACGAACTGCTGGGGCCATGCAAGTAGAAAAAGCTCAGCTGGAGAAAGAGATTAATGATAGGAGACTGGAACTACAGGAATTTAAGGTCTGTAGAGTTTTTTTGCGGTTGAGCTTCCCCATGAATAAGTGTGACCTAATTTACTGAAAAGCGATTTTGTAAAGACGATCTGTGGACACTCTAGAATAGTTTGAAAGTATTTGTGTCTCTGTGCATATGCATATTTTTTGTGAGAAAGGATCCATACTTTATCATTATATTCCAAATGGAGTGGCCCAACAATGGTTCAAAACTACACATACAAAAGGGAAAAAATCAGCTCGGCTGATGTAGCTCAGTTTATTGAGCGTTGTCACACGAACTGAGAGGTCCCGGTTCGATTCCCAGTCAGGGCACATGCCTGGGTTTTGGCTCCATCCCCAGTGGGGGGCATGTAGGAGGCAGCCAATCAATGTTTCTCTCTCCTATCAATGTTTCTATCTCTCTCTCCCTTTCTCTTTCTCCTAAAAAATTCAATTAAAAAAATGTTTTTTTTAAGAAAAAAATCAGAAAATCCACAGCTTCTTCATGAAGCCTTTCCTGATCCCACAGTTTGAAGTCTTTACTCCCGCTTTGGACAGACCTAAATTTGAACTACATCTCTGACCACTGGACTTTACTGAATCTTGGCTTCTATAGCTGTAAAACAAAACAAAACAACAATAAAACCCAACAACCTTATTGGGTTACTTGAGGCTTAAATGAGAAATTATATCAAGCACTTAGTTTAGTTGCTGGCCTGTAGACACATTTAGAAAATAATAGCTCCCTTCCTCTGTTCCATTCTCCATCTAAGTCTTATCTCACTTTACTTGTTCCCATTATAATCTGGATCACAGTCTATATTGCATAGTGTATATGTGTTTAAATAGCAGTGTTTCTTCTTCCCTATGAGGCTGCGGACTTCTTCAAGCAGGGTACGCATCTTATTCATCTTTGTACCCCTGCCCCATGTCTTTGTGCCTTTTACCCAGCAGATGCTCAATAAATAGTTATCAAAATTTTAAACAATTGAGTGAATTTTTAAAAATTTTAATTTCCTAAGCTTTATGTCACCAGTATCTCTGCCAGTAACTAATAGGAGATACATCACATACAGCACTGTGTAAGTTTAAGGTCCATAGCATAATGACTTGACTTACATTTATTGTGCAATGATTGCCACAATAAGTTTAGTTAACATTTATCATCTCATAAAGATACCAAAAAAGAAAGAAAACAATGTTTTTCTACTTGTGCTGAGAACTTTTAGGATCTACTCTCTTAGCAACTTTCAAATACACCATACAGCCATATTAACTGTAGTCATCATGGTGTACATTAATATCCCCAGTACTTATTTATCCTATAACTGGAATTTCATACCTTTGGACCACCTTTACTCAATTCCCCCCATCCTTGCTTCTAATAACCACAAATCTCATAAACCTTGGATGCCTGAGTTTCTTCATTCTAAAAATAGAGCCAACTATAGATTATTACCTATCTTATGGAGATATACAATCTAGATATGCAATCTAGAATTTTCTAGTGTTGAATTTTTACTTAATTATATCATAAGAATTTTTTAATGGCCAAACTCATCAGGAAAGAGACTTTTAAAGGCATCTTAATGGCCAACCCTTACAATGAAAACTTTAGAGTAGGTTTACAGAGCATATTAGAGGAAAAAAGATGATTGTTCCATCTTCTTATTAAAGAAAAGAGATGGATTTTTAGTATTGTTGATAGTACAAGCAAATGGAACAATCCTATTGATCTTATACTCTACAAAAATAAATCAATTTAATCTTTACAAAAATTTTATGAAGTGGGTACATTATTATCCCATTTACAGATGAGGAAAACTGAAACATGGAGACGTTAAATAACTTTCCTGTGAGCAACATTGCCTTGGGATTTGATCCTAGGCAGTATTTGAGTGAATATTACAGACATACGTACCTCAGAGATATTGTGGGTTTGGTTCCAGACTACCACAGTGAAGTATCACAATGAAGCATGTTGTAATCTTTTTGCTGGTACAGGTTCTTTGATTTGTAAAAAACACAACTATGAAGTACAATAAAGCAAAGTGCAATAAAATGAGGTATGCCTGATTATATTTAAGGCCAACAGGCCTTAATTTGAAGGGACAATCTGATGACCAAGAGAGTAAGTTTAAAAAAAAAAATTAAGTGTAAGCACAGAAAAAAAACACACCACACACTTTTATATCTTTACCTATGTCAATATTTGGAGAAATATGCACCACACAGTCGAAATTCTTTTGAAAAAAAATTTTTTTCAAATGGCATTTTTTTGAAAGCATCTAGGCTGTCTCTGTCCACTTGAAATATAATGTGAACCACATATATAATTTTAAAATTTCTGGTAGACACGTAAAAAGAAACAGGTGAAATTAATAACTTATTTTACTTAACTCACTGTATCCAAAATATGGTGATTTTTTATATTGCAATCAATATAACAAATTGAGATATTTTACATTTTTTAAAATGTAAAGCCTTTGAAATCTGGTGTATTTTACACTTAGCACATCTCCACTTAGATTAGGCACATTTCAAGTACACAATAGTCACATGTGGCTAGCAGCACAACTGTACACTGAATTGACATCTAAGGTAAAATATTGCTTTTGTTTTCCCACTTACTCTATTGATACTTTATAATAAAATACACATTTAATATCCTGGGAAATAGTGAAAAGACATTTATGCAGATATAGATAGGATATTAAAATAACATGTTATAACTATATATATATATATATATATATATATATATACACACATAATTTTTATTTCTTGCTCTACCCATTGTATTTATCACTATATTTAGATTTTAAAAGACAAAAAAGATGCAAAAATACGAGAGCTTGAGGCCAGAGTGAGTGACCTGGAGCTGGAAAAGGTGAAGCTGGTGAATGCAGGCTCTGAGCGGCTCCGGGCAGTGAAGGACATCAAACAAGAAAGAGATCAGTTATTAAGTGAGGTGAAAGCTAGTAGGAATGAGCTAAACAGTCTTACAGGTATGTTACTTCAGTTCAAATTCTGCTAAGGAAAAAAAAAAGCTCCATCAGTGAAGTCCAATGTAGATACTAGAACTGTTGCAAAAGAATAGTTCTTCATCCCACATTACAAATATGGATTAAATATGCTGCCCCACTGGAGGTATTTCACCGCCGGAAATCCTGATACTTCTCCTTGAAGAGCTTTCATATCTTGCTCTTATTAACTGTTCATTTTAGTCAGCCCTTAGAGTTCATGAAATTCTTTACTGAGTTTCCAAACAAAAGGTGAGGGAAGTGGAAACCTTGAGTTCTTTGAGTCAAATACCTTGATTAGAGGTTTAATGACGAAGCAACATGTGTAAACAGACTTATGCAAATTTCTTGAAAGGAAAAGTCCAAGGCCTTAAATTGAAAAATGAAGCACTCCTTATTCACAATTAGTATGGTACAGGCATCATTTGCTTCACAAACACACCACACAGCACGCGCGTGCGCACGCGCGCGCGCACACACACACACACACACACACACACACACACACACAGTCGGTGGTTCCTGAGACTAGGCCAGATACTGAGAGAGGCCCTAGAAACACAACAGTGAGGCTCCCACATAGCTAGTAGCCAGACTGTACAGAATGGCTTCTAGTCCAGGGGATGAGGCACAGTGGATGTGTGCTCAGTGAGATGTGGAAGAGGGTAGAGAATCAGCCTCCTACAGAAGGTGTCATCTGTACTAGGTTTGAAGGGGGAAAGGAATTTGGCGAGTGAAAAAAGAGGTGGAAGGGCAATCCAGGCAGAGAGAACATTATGGGCAAAACCATGAAGACATGAAGTAACATGACATGACCTCAGAAGTATTTGTTGGAGTGAAAGTGTGAAGGAAGGAGGACTAAAAACAGGCAGAATAGATAGGCAGAGCCAGACAATGTGGAGCCAGCACAAGAGACTAAGTAAGAGAGTGTGGTCATCAAAGTACATTTTAGAAGAAGGCTGTAGGCAGGTAAGGAGAGAAAGACAAGACTAGAGGGACAGAGGCCAGATAGTTAAAGAGGATTTTGCAGGGTCCCCGGGAAATATGATGAGAACTTGAACTAAGAAAGTGCCCGTAAGAATGAGAGGAGAGTGAATCAACAGTACTTAGTGATTGGAGGGGTTGTGTATGGGTTTTGGGTTTTAAGTTTGAATTATTAGGAAACCAGAAAAAGGGGCAGGTTTGAGGGCAGGACGGTGAGATGCAGTCAGTATGAGACAGTTGGTTTGGGTGGCACCAGGGCATCCACAAGGAAATGTCTGGATAGACAGCGATCTCAACAAAGAGGTCTTGGCTCGGTCTGTTTCCTGTGTATGTAAATCTATTTATCATATATAAATATAAATAGATAGTTCAGTGTGTGTGTATTCTTGTATATGAATGATGAATGCAGGCCAGATATTTTGATAGTTACTGGAGATAAAAAGTCAGATAAGACACACAATAGCCTCAGGTCACTTATTGTGTCATGAGATCTATCTGCCTACAGAGGATGGTTAAATCTATTGTAGTGGATATGATAACCCAAGAAAAAGGTTCAAGATGAAATAGATGGGCGTCAGTTACACAGGCTGGGGAAAAGCAGTGAATAACAGTGGGTAGAGGAGGAGGATCCACCCAAGCAGATTTTAAAGAGTCAGATCCCTGGAATTGTGTATGTACATACATCTAATTTCTGCAACAAATGACAATGTAACTAGATGAAGTCCCTTCCAGCTCTAAAATTCTGTGATCAGTAATTACAAATAAAATATACTTCACAACAATGGGATAGAAAAAACTAACTATCATTGATTATCATGTTGTACAGAAGACTATGAAGTCTTAAAAAGGAATTTTCGAAACAAAAGTGAAGAAATGGAAACTACTACAAATAAGCTGAAAATGCAATTAAAATCTGCGCAATCTGAACTAGAACAAACAAGAAATACATTAAAGTCAATGGAAGGATCTGATGGTCATGGTATGCTTTATTAGACTTTTTTTGCTTTTAATTTTGTTGATCTAGATTTATTAAAAACACAAACCGGGATACATTGTCTGCCATCTCTTCACAGTGCTACATGATATGAGAGAGAGATAGCAATAGGTATTAATTAATGATGGGTGCCATACGGCAGCAGTTCTACTTAGGGTTTTTGGGAGTGAATGGTGAGTGGAATTGCTATGTGCTTAATTTAATCCCTCAAATATCTGAATCTTTCTTTCCCTGTAGTTATTTCAGTAATTTCTAACAGATGTCCATGTTTGTAAATGCCAGTTAATTATTTTTAAGGATGTGTTGATAGAAATACAAGTTACTGATAATTTTCATTCAACCCCTTATTTTTCACATGTTCATTTTCTACATAAACTATATTATCTGTGGCTAATTGTCAGTTCCTGGCAAGCAGCCCTGGGAATTGAACTGTTAGGATGAGGGGTCCTTTCTCACCATTAGACTTGTTCCCTTTTCACCTTGCTGTCAATATTAATTCAGAGAGTGGGGGTTATTTACTGTTTCACGTTATTCATATTTTTGGTATGACTGTATTAGCTGACTATAACAATAAGTATGTATCTAAGTAAAGTCTACATTTTTGCATTTCTCAATATTTTTTAATGTCAAAAGATTTATTTTTGTACTCACTTCAGCAGCACATATACTAAAATTGAAACAATACAGATAAGATTATCATGGCACAAAGATGGCACACAGATTTTTTAATTGTTCCATATTTTGTGTGGTTCTCAGAGGTTCAGCTCTTTATTTGCTGGTTCACATCAAGAAAATGTGAGGTTTGGAGAGGTCACTCAGAAGGCCTATTTGGGGTCAGTCCCTTCCCCCTAGATAGAGTCCCTGCCTCATGGCCCTCCAGGCATCTCCACAATGCCCCAGTCACATTACAATTATTAAATTAAATAGGTAATCTTGTATTTATGTTCAAATGTTTATTTTAATTGATTAAAATGATCTTAATATATAAAAAGATTTGTATAAGAAAATTACCTTTGACAACCAACCATGATCCACTTAATCAGACCAGAATTCTTTATAGTGGTGAACCAATAATGTCAGACTTTTTATCTATTAGCATATCAATTTACTGTGCCTCTATTTACCCTGTTTTTGACACTTTAACTATAGGAACTATATCTCGTTAGCAAGTTCATTCTTCAAGAATGATACTTTTTCTGTTTTCTTTTTAATCTCTAAGTTGTAACTGGACCTGACTCAAAGCAGTGGCATTTTCAAACCTCTTTCCTCAGCTGACTATGAGAAACAGCATAGGGGTCCTGAGTTTGAATTTCTAAGCAGGGAGGAGCTTTATATAAATTTTAAGTCGCCTTCCATGTCTTAAGTATTCAGTGCCTACTACCTGTACAGAATACTCTCATCCTGTCACCAGCTTTATTAAAATAATTACATGTTTATGCTGCCAATTTAACTATTGAAAGAGTAGTGAATTCCAAGCAAATAACAATAACAATGAGAATAAAAAATGAATGGTTTGTGATATCACTGAAATCTTTTAATTTTTTTTTCTTTATTGATTTTAGAGAAAGAGGAATGGAGAGGGAGAGAGAGAGAAACATCAATGAGAGAGAACATTGATTGGCCGCCTCCCACATGCCCCCCACTGGGAATTGGGCCCACAACCTGGACATGTTCCCTGGACTGGGAATTGAACTGACTACCTCTTGGTGCTTGGGTCAATGCTCAACCACTGAGCCACACCATCCAGGCCCAATGAAATCTTTTAAAAGATCCCTAATAGTAGATGTTCTATATGATATTTTAAATATGAGTTTCTAGAAAAATTATTTTAGTAAAAATACTATATACATTATTATATGACTATATATTTTTATGTATATATTTCATATTATGTGTAAGTGTGAATTTGGTATTATTACCATTGGAGATATGGCAAATTACAATGGTCAATGAAATTAATACCAGTAACAATGAAATCACAAAGCATTATCATAGTAATATATATATCATATATATCTTTTATATATATATGATATATATATGATATATATATATCATATATATATATTAGCTTAAAACCTCTGAGTAATTGCTCAAAATTGTTATATCTCAATATTATGAAATCCAGAATCCTTTTTCCATGATCACTCACTTGAAACTGTCCAGGTGCCTTGGAGAATCTTACTTATCACTTTCTCATAATGTTTAACTATCACATTATACTAGTCTCTCAAAATTTATAAACTTAAAAACTAAGGCACAGTTTACTTTCTTTTTTCCAGCTATGAAAGTGGCAATGGGGATGCAAAAGCAAATCACAGCTAAAAGAGGTCAGATAGATGCCCTTCAGAGTAAGATACAATTTTTGGAAGAGGCAATGACAAATGCAAATAAGGTAAGTCCCTGTCCTCTGGGTGGGGACGCCAATATGTTCACTCATTAATATACTATAAAACACAATAGCACAGAGCAGAGATTAAAAGGTACAGTAAAGACAAGAGAAGAGGTTATTTCTGACTGAGAAAATGAGGTTCCTGAAGGAACATTTGAGCAGAATCCCAAAAGAGCTGGTTAAATGCAGGAAATGAGCAAAAGGACATTCCTGATAGAGAAAGGGAGTGATTATAAACAAAGCAGTTTCACTATAAGGCAGCATGTGTTCCTAAAATTACTGTGCTATACAACAGTGTGCGATAAAAATCACAGGGCTTATGGAAACAATGGAACGAGGAGCACCACACTAACACATTTCATCAGTGACACAAAAAAATAGGAACCTAATGAAAACAGTAGCAAGTATTACACATGTTCAGTGGTTCAGAAATACATAAATACTACAGCAACTATGGCCCCTTACCTTAAAAAACACTGGACGTTTCCTTATGAAAGTGTGTGTTGAAGGGTTGCAGCTTGTAAGTTACTATGAAGAGGTAGAAGGTAGCTTTTCTATAACACCAGATAGATAATTGTCGAACAGTGCATATATGCTTTTTGTATAGTCCTATGCAGCTTTGTATAGCTGGGTGCAGTTTTCTGCATTGATCTAATATTTCTCATAAATGAAACTTCATATAAGAAAATGTGCCCTGGCTGGTTTGGCTCAGCGGTTAGAGCGTCGGCCTGCGGTCCAGAGAGGCCCGGGTTCAGTTCCCGCTAGGGGCATGTACTTCGGTTGCAGTTTGTCCCCGGCCCTGGTTGGTCGTGCGGGTGGCAGCCACTCAATGTGTCACTTTCACGTCGATGTTTCTCTCTTCCTCTCTCTCCCTCCCACTCTATCTGAACAAAAAATGAAAAAAAAAAAGTGAAATTTGTGTTCTGCTCAAATGTTCCCTGAGAATATCAGTTTTGGAACAAATTTGCATTATTAACAAAAGAGTTAGAACTGGCTGTAATGGAGGTGACAATATAAAGAGCATAAGTAGAAAATAATAAGTGCAACTCAAGTAATTGTTTTCCCCATACCCAAAATTAGCTGCTGAAATACTTTTTTAGAATGAAGCTTAATATTAACAAATATGTACATATTTCTTTGTTCTTTACCATTTTTTTCTCCTTCCGCCCCTTTTTTTCTCATCCAAATTTTTTTTCTTTCTTCATTCATTTTTTGCCTATTTGAAGCCTAAAGTAGTGCTTATGCTCATCCTCCTGAGAGTACTTAAGACAGTAAGAGGTACTGCTGGCTATCATCAGAGATGCCTGCCCACTAAAGGAAACTATTCATCAAAGCTCAATGACATTCCCTTCAAAGGGAAAGGAGGCAGCTTCATGAATCTCCCTTTCGTCTTTTTTTTTTTTTTTAATCCTCACGTGAGGATACTTTTTTTCCATTTGTCTTCAGATGGAGTGGGAGGGAGGGAGAGAGAGAGAGAGAGAGAGAGAAACATCAATGTGAGAGAGACACATCGACTGGCTGCCTCCCGCACGACCCCAACCAGGGCCAGGGACGAACCACAACTGAGGTACGTGCCCTTGACCGGAATTGAACCACTACTCCCTGGTCTGCAGGCCAATGCTTCAACCACTGAGCCAAACTGGCCAGGGCATAAATCCCCCTTTCTTTCTGAAACCTTTTCTGCCTAACTAATCAGAAAAGTAATAATTATTTGCATCCAAAATGTGTATTACAGTGGTGCTACGGTCTACCTTGTTTACATTAAACATTTTCTTTATGAAAAAAATTAAAGATATATAAACTCAGTAAGTTGAGGTCTGTGTTTTAACTTGGCTACTATGCATTTCTTTTTGTCTACCTATTCCATGATGTTTTGTTCTGTTAATTTAATTAATTTATTTTTATTACAGATGTTTCTCCTTTTTCCCCCATTGACACCCTCTTCCCGTTCCCACCCCCCTCCCAGCATTGTAGTCTATGTCCATTGGTTATGCTTATATGCATAAGTTCTTTGGTTTATCTCTCCCCCCACACCCCAGCCCCTCTTCTGAATATTGTCAGTCTGAACCCTACTTCTATGTCTCTGGGTCTATTTTGTTCATCAGCTTATTTTGTTTATTATATTCCACAAATAAGAGAGATCATGTGATACTTGTCTTTCTCTGACTGGCATATTTCACTTAGCATAATCCATGATATTTTTTAAAGGACTGAACTAGTTTTAATGAAATTTTGTTGAATACCTGAGGCTCTCTATAAGTATATCAGTGAGCTCATTCTCATCACTGGACCATAAATGACTTGAGGGCAGGAACTGTGTGTCCCATTATGTTGGAGGGACTGTAAGCATTTGTGAAGTGAATATTCAACCTTGAAACAAAATAGAAACCCATAAAGCTTTCAAATAAATGCTTCTTCTTTAAATGTCTTCTGTCATTTTAAACAAGTTTCAATAAAACTTGGTATATGATTGCTCAATCTCAAATCACTGTACACTTTCTTTTTATGACAACATAATTAATACATATTTTGTGAGTTTTATCAAGGATTTATTAAGCCTAGAAAAATAATAACACTAGTAATAATAACACCAGTAATAATAACACCATTATTTTTAATGATAAAAATAAGAGAGTAGCCCTGGCCAGTGTGGCTCATTGGATACTGAAGGGTCACAAGTTCAATTCTCAGTCCAGGGCACATACTTGGGTTGCAGATTTGATCCCTGGCCCTGGTCTGGGAGTGTGCAGGAGGCAACCAATTGATGTGTCACTCTTACATCGATGTTTCTCTCTGTCTGTCTGTCTGTCTGTCTGTCTGTCTCTCCTCCTCCCTCCCTTCCACTCTCTCCAAAATTCAATGGAAAAAAATATCCTTAGGTGAGGATTAACAAAAATAAACTAAAATAAATAAAAATTAGAGAGTACATGGTAATATCATTCTAGCAGTTCCCAACTCCAACTCAAAAGCAATTAAATGGCATATGAATTAAACTGTAGTTCAGATCTTTATATAACAGTTTTATGTTTTCATCACATCTCAGCATCTGCATCAGTATATTTTTGCTGATATTTTTCACCTCTTAATTGTAGGAAAAGCATTTTCTAAAAGAAGAAAAGAATAAATTAAGCCAGGAATTGAGTACTGTTGCAACAGAGAAAAACAAGATGGCTGGAGAACTGGAAGTCCTGAGATCTCAGGAACGTCGTTTGAAAGAAAAGGTTGCCAATATGGAAGTTGCTCTTGATAAGGTAGTTATTAACTAGATATATAAAGTTGTCATCTACTAAATAGCTATTAACTAAGTAGAATTGTTCTGAATGAAAACTCCATGTTGATAGGAACCAAATCTATGTTATAGCCCAATCACCTAGCACACTGAAAAAAACATCCTATAGAGAAGACTCTACTGAGTTTTAAGAATACAGTTATAGAATAACTTGGCGATCCCATCTGGAGACACATTTGTTGTGGGGGCAGTGCACCAACCACAAGGAAGAACATTTCACGGACAAGCTAAATTGACATTAAAGAACAAGACTCTTGGCTTCGAGTTCAAGATGGTAGAGCTGGAAGATCCTGAGCTCACCTCCTCTCACTGATACCAAAACTGCAACTATATAAACAATACCTATCTCTGAGAATGACCTGAAGACTAGCAAAACAGATTTTCTAAAACTACGGATATAAAGAAAAAACCACATTGAAATGGTGAGAAGGGTAGAGACTAAGTCTAGGCAGGACCTTCCCTACCCCCAACTCCCCATGTGGTGACTCACCAGCAGGAGGGAGACCACAACTGTGGAGGTCATCCCCAAAGAGTGAGGGATCTGAGCCCTAGCCTGGGGGACCTGCACCAGAAAGAGGAGCCCCCATAATATCTAGCTTTGAAAACCAGCAGAACTTACATCTGGGAGAGACAAAGGGCTATAGGAAACACAGGTTGCACTCTGAGTCCAGGCACAGAGGCAGCAGTTTGAAAAGCACCTAGGTCATACTTGAGGGTGATACATTAACTAATTTTAACCCGGGTGTGTGCTGGAGTGACAGGGATCTGTTGGAACTTTCTTCTGAGTCAGAGGTGCTTGTAGGCACCATTTTTACCCCTTTCTTTAACTGGTCTGACACTGGCAGGCATCATTTCTGACACTCTCCATTAACCTTGTTAACCCTGGCATTTCCCTGAGGACCCACCCAGTCTAGCACCCCTCCAAAGTGGCTCCTGCCCTGCCACACCCAGTGGGCAGCCTCAGTCAGCACCAGCACACAGCAGTGTGTCTGCAACAGTATGGTTGGGCTTCAAGCTAGCCACACCAAAGGCTTGCCCATATGTCAGTGAGCAAGCAACAGCTGTGGCCAGATCTCACAGCCAGTGTGGGCCCAGGACTAGCCTCACCTGCCAGTATATCCATAGAAGTTATGACCCAACCACAACAGGAGGCCACACTAGTCCACCTAGGGAACACCTCTGGAGCACCTGGCTCTAGTGACAAGGGGGATTCCACCACTAGGCCCCACAGGACACGTTCTAAATTAGGCTATTTTGTAAAAACCAGGAGATTTAGCTGACCTACCTAATACATACAACAAACAGGCAAAATGAGGAGAGAAAAGAGTGTGTTCCAAACAAACAAACAAAAATAACAGGACAAAACCCCAGAACTAACTGAAGTAAGCTGTCTACTAGATAGAGTTCAAAACAAAGATACTCATCTAACTCTACAGACAAGTGGATAAACTCAGTGAAAACTTCAACAAAGAGACAAAAATTATAAAAAGGACTTATCAGAAATGAAGAATATAACAAGTGAAAAATACACTGGAGGGAATTAACAGCAGATCAGATGATGCAGAAGAATGGATCAGCAATCAGGAAGACAGGATAGTAGATATCATCCCATTGGAAGATCAAAAATAATGAGGATAGCATAAGGGACCTTTGGGACAACATCAAGCTTACTAACATTGGAATCATAGGGGTCCCAGAAGGAAAAGAAAGAGAGAAAGGGGTGGAAAACATATTTGAAGAAATAATGGCCGAAAGCTTCCATTGGAAGGAAATGGGCATCCAAGTCCAGGAACCACAGAGAGTCCCAAACAAGATGAACTCAAGGACACCCACACCAAGACACATTACAATTAAATTGTTAAAAGTTAAATGTAAAGAAAGAATCTTAAAAGCAGCTAGACAAAAACAACTAGTTACACACAAGGGCATGATCATAAGATTATTTGATGACTTTTCAACAGAAATTTTGCAGGCCAGAAGGGATTGGCATGCCAGCTGATAATACTCTACCCAGTAATGTTATTATTCAGAATTGAAGAAGAGGTCAAGATTAAAAGCTTTTGCACAGCAAAAGAAACCATCAATAAAATGAAAAGGGAACCCATTGAATGGGAGAACATATTTTCCAACGATACATCTGATAATGGGTTAATTTCCAAAATATAGATAGAACTCATACAACTCAACACCAGGAAGACAAAAAATCCAATCAAAAATGGGCAAAGGACCTGAATAGACACTTCTCCAAAGAGGACATACAAATGACCGATAGACATATGAAAAAATGCTTAATGTCACTAATCATCAGAGAGATGCAAATTAAAACCACAATGAGATATCACCTCACACCTGACAGAATGGCTATCATCAATAAATCAACAAACAACAAGTGCTGGTGAGGATGTGGAGAAAAGAGAACCCTCGTGCACTGCTGGTGGGAATGAAGACTGGTACAACCATTGTGGGAAAATGTATGGAGATTCCTCAGTAAATTAAAAATGGAACTGCCTTTTGACCCAGTGATCCCACTTCTGGAAATATATCCTAAGAAACCCAAAACACCAGTTCAAAAGAATATATGTACCCCTGTGTTCATTGTAATGTTATTTACAGTAGCCAAGATCTGGAAACAGCCCAAGTGCCCACCAGTAGATGGGTGGATAAAAAAAACTGTGGTACATTTACACAATGGAATACTATGGAACAGTAAAAAAAAAAAAAAAGAAGAAGAAGAAGGAAACCTTACTTTGTGCAACAGCATGGATGAGCCTGGAGATTAATATGCTAAGTGAAATAAGCCAACCAGAGAAAGACAAATACCATATGATCTCATTTATATGTGGAATCTAATGAACAAAATAAACTTATGAACAAAATAGAAATAGAGGCATGGATACATGGAACAGACTGACAGCTGTCAGAGGGGAAGGTGTTGGGGGAGTGGATGAAAGAAGGTAAAGAGATTAGCCAAACAAAATATGCATAACACAGACACAGACAACAGTGTGGTGATAGCCAGAGGGAAAGGGGGTGGAGGGTGGGGGCTAGGTAAAGGTGGGCAAAGGGGAGAAAAAGGGGGACAGAAAGAGACTTTGCTTGGGGCAATGAGCACACGATACATTGTGCAGATGATGTTCTTTTTTGTTTTGTTTTGGTTTTGGTTTTTTTTATCCTCACCTGAGGACATTTTTCCATTTTTTGTTTGGATAGAGAGGGAGGGAGAGAGAGGAAGAGAGAGAGAGAGAGAAACATCGATGCGAAAGGGACGCATCGAGTGGCTGCCTCCCACATGACCCAACCAGGGCTGGGGACAAACTGCAACTGAGGTACATGCCCTTAGCGGGAACCAAACCCAGGTCTCTCTGGACCACAGGCCAACGCTCTAACCGCTGAGCCAAACTGGCCGGGGCTGTACAGATGATGTTTTATTGAGTTGTACACTTGAAACCTGTGTGGTTTTGTGAATCAATGTCACACCAATAAATTCAATTTAAAAAAATAAAGATTTTTCCAGATAAACCAAAGCTAAAGGAGTTCATCACCACTAAACTGGCATTACAAGAAATGTTAAAGGGAATTCTTTAAGTGAAAAAGAAAAGGTCAAAACTAGAAATAAGAAAATATATGAAAGAAAAAAAATCCACTAGTAAAAGCAAACATATAGTAAAGATAGTAGACCAACCAATTTTAAATCTAGTATAAAAACAATTAAAATGGCGATAAGTACATATCTGTCAATAATTACTTTAAATGGAAATTGACTAAGTGCTCCATTAAAAAAAAAATAAGGTGACTGAATGGATAAAAAAACAAGACCCTTACATATGCTGCCTACATGAGATTCCAGATTAAAAGACACACACAGACTGAAAGTAGAGGGATGGAAAAGATATTTCATGAAAATGGGAAAAAAAAAAAAGTGAGAATGCTTATATCAAACAAAACAGACTTTAAAACAAAGGCTATATAAACCAGAGACAAAGTAGGACCCAGCAATTCCACTTTTGGGCACTTATCTGAAGAAGATGAAACACTATTTCGAAAAGATATATGCGCCCTTCAGTTCACTGCAGCATTATTAACAATAGCCAAGGTATGGAAGCAACCTAGGTGTTCATCAATGGATGAGTGGATAAAGAAATGGATATGTTACTCAGCCATGACAAAGAATGAAATCTTGCCATTTGTGACAACATGGATAGACCTAGTGGGTATTATACTAAATGAAATAAGTCAGAGAAAGACAAATGCTGTATCATTTCACTTATGTGTGAAATCTAAAAAACAAATGAACAAACAAACCAATAGACTCATAGATACAGAAAAACTGATAGTTGCCAGAAGGTTGGGCGGTGGGGGTATGGGCAAAAAATGTGAAAGGAATTAAAATGTACAGACTTATAGTTATACCATAAATAATTCACAGGGATGTAAAGTACAGCATAGGGAATACTGTCAATAATATCACAATACCTTTGTACGGTGACAAATGGGTAGTGGACTTTTTGTGGTGATCACTTGGTAAGGTGTATAAATGTGAAATTTCACTATGTTGTACACCTAAAACTAATATAGTATTTTATGTCAACTATACTTTAAAAGAGGTTTACATTCCAGGAAAAAAAAGAATACAGTTATAATGTGTACTTTTTACAAAATTATCTTTTTCAGGCTAACGCAATCACAGGAGAAATAAGATATAAGATATAAGATGTTTCTGTTGTCCTTAGTGGACTGAATAAATAAAAATGTCTCCAATCTAAACACCAAAGAATGATCTGAACACTAGGTAGAAGACAGTCTGTTAATAATATCAATAAAACGATAAAGTGATGCTAATATCTGGCACTTTGTGTGGTCCGGAAGATGGAGGTAGAAAACACAGCTTAAAGAATGAGAAGGATCAATGACTCTATATTTGTCATTGGCATTTATTATACAGGAATGTAGTCATTTTTCTGTCACCTGAAAACACTGGAAGGCTAAAAATTTACCCAAATTAGTCCTTGATTCTTAAGAAATCACAGCCTTCGTGGTCAGATAAAATGATGTGTGATCTTTTCATCTATGCCAACTTTGATCCTAAAGCATCATATATTGACTTTGCCAATTTTGATCTTAAAACATGATATATTGACTCAATGAATTTCAGTTGTGGTTATTTATTTATTTATTTTTAATCCTCACCCGAGGACATTTTTGCATTTATCTTCAGCTAGAGTGGGAGGGAGAGAGGGAGGAAGAGAGAGGGAGAAACATCGATGTGAGAGAGACACATCGACTGGTTGCCACCCACACAACCCCATCCGGGTCCAGAGACAAACTGCAACCGAGGTACGTGCCCTTAGCGGGAACCGAACCCAGGTCTCCCTGGACCGCGTGCCGACGCTCTAACCACTGAGCCAAACCGGCCAGGGCAGTTGGGGTTATTGTTATGTGAATTTTTTTACATTACTAAAGCCGTTCGCTCATTTTATCCTTAGTGCATTCATTCTTTTGAGCGCCTTCCACATACTAAATGCTATATGGATGCTGGGGATACAGAGGAGAAAGACATGACCTCCAGTATTCTCTGTTAACTGGAAAACACAGATAAAAAGACAAATACGGTTTGCTAAGAGTGGGGAGGTTTCCTTGAAGAGATGGCAACTCTACATTTATAGGTTAATAAATAAAATCGCATAAAATGGAGGATAAACTGTATGTGGTTGCTTGATTGTAGGCATCTTTGCAGTTTGCAGAATGTCAAGATATAATACAGCGTCAGGAACAAGAATCTGTACGCCTGAAACTTCAGCACACTTTGGATGTAAAAGTAAGGTATTTTTCTTTTTCATTATAAATAGTAGGGTAAGCAAAATAATGCCTTTGTTTGACATACTTATATTTTGTTTATTACCTTAGATACATTTCAACATTATCTGATACTAGCAATTATAAAATCTGTGCAAACCTTGTTACATGTTAAACCTACCCTTTCATATATAGTAACACACTTAAGCACCATGTTTGATGTTAAGCTCATAATAAGTGGGGGAAACACAAAAGTGCCTGCCTTGGCGATACCGGAGGGAAGAGTTTGCATACAGAAGGGTCAAGCAAGTGCAAAGGCCCAACATGCAAGTGTGTTTGGCCTGTTTGGAGAATAACAAATACGATGTAATCTGCATGCCAAAAACAGGCGTTCTTTAAAAACAGTACATTTCCCACTGAAATATGTCTGTTTTCTAAGTAGATTTTAAAGTTGCTGACATACTTTGAAGTCTCAGTAATGGACACGTGCACAGCGAGGGCGCTCCTGTTGTGGAGGATCTGCCTCAGTAGTGTGCCAGCTCCGGTGCGGAGTATTTGGCAAAATTTGGGAACCAATGCAGTGGCATACCGTGCGGGGGGTGTTTTCACATCTGGAGTGCTTTCATCGATGAGAAGTGTGAAGGCATCTTCCTAAGCACATGCTAAGTCTTCAAAGAGTAATTTAGACACCCAGAATCATCTTGTTTAATACAGTACTTTGGTTTATAACTTTGCAGAAGTTCAACATGTAAGACTGAAATCATGTTTGCAGAATTACATCTTGATTTCACAATTCAAATTGTAGGTTGACAGTTATTTTGCTCACATCTATGTTGTTTTCCAGGAACTTCAGGGTCCTGGCTACACCTCAAATCCTTCTGTGAAGCCACGCCTTCTGCAGTCCTCTGCTGCCCGCGCTCACTCTAACATACCATCTTCCCAGTCCACAGCCAGCTTCCTGTCCCACGTAAGGAGCTGGGCCTGCAGTCCATGCTGCAAATCACATAATATTTTAAAGAATTTTAAATTGAGAAGAATTTTCTGTAAAAAATATATCTATAGTTATGACATTTTTAATTACTAGATTTTAGATTTATGTAGACCAGATGAATGAAAATGTTTTCTTCACTATCTGATGTTTACTCTGGGGAAAACCAACATGAAATATTCAGTGGGATTAATGTTAACAGTAATTGTTAAAGTAAATTATTTAATAGCCTTATGTTCAAGTCTTTCTTTTTTCTTTTCCTGCCCCCTGCCGCCCCCTGCCACCCCCGACCCCCTCCTCTGAGGTTTGTCAGTCTGAACCATACTCCTTTCTATGTCTCTGGGATGTTCAGGTCTTTCTATCACAAGCATTTCCAGATTACAAAACAAATGTTGAGATAGTCAAAGTAAGCATCATTTCAAATGCCAAAGGCAAATTCTGGTATATTTAATACTCTACCAAGGTGAAAATGATTCATGAACTATATGTGAGCTTACTTATAATCATAAAATATTAGGAACTTTGGAAATATTTTAGTATAAACTTTTATACTTTTAAAACTCAGGGGAAAAATATGTGCAATGTAAAATTTAGGTATATTTTTTCTTTAAAAATATATTTATGTGCTCTGGCTGGTTTGGCTCAGCGGTTAGAGTGTTGGCCTGCGATCCAGAGAGACCCGGGTTCGGTTCCCGCTAAGGGCACGTACCTCGGTTGCAGTTTGTCCCCAGCCCCTGTTTGGGTTGTGCGGGCAGCAGCCACTCGATGTGTCCCTTTCATGTCGATGTTTCTCTCTTCCTCTTTCTCCCTCCCATTCTATCTGAACAAAAAATGGAAAAATATCCTCGGGTGAGATAAAAAATAAAAATTAAAAAATATATATATATTTATGGAACCACTAATTTCCTGCAACCTGTATTCAGCTTCAACTCTAAAGAATGAGATTTATTCTATAAGTCACACATGAAAATCAGTTTCATTAATTATCAGTCTTATTGTATGTACAGCAACAGGATCACCAGTGACCTACCAGTTATTTTCCCTGTGCCATTTAAATGAGCATATGTACTGTGAAATGACTAAAAGTTGAAGTGGACTCCTCTCATACACTTCAGATGTGTGTACTGAAAAACAAGAGATCACACAACAAATAATAGAATAGCCTATCAAATTAAAGAATAATTTTCTTTCCTTCCTTCCTTCCTTCCTTCCTTCCTTACTTCCTTCCTTCCTCCCTCCCTCCCTCCCTCCCTCCCTTTCTTTCTTTCTTTCTTTCTTTTAGAGAGAGAGGAAGAGAGAGAGAAAACATTGATGTGAGAGTGAAGCATTGATCGGCTGCCTCCGGGAATCAAACTGGCAACCTTTTGGTGCATGGGACAACACCCAACCAACTCAGCCTCATTGACCAGGACTAGAATTAATATTAATAGTAGAGGTTAAGCATGGTCTTCTCTCTGGAGACTAAACTTGGAGATGGGCAGAGGAAGGGCAGGAGACTGCTGCTTTTTGTTTTAAGTGCTATAAAATCATTTTACCTTTAAAACTATGTACATGTTATACTGATAAAAATTCATTTAAGCCCCTCTCTCCAAAAATACCTCACAAATCAAACAACAACAACAAAGAACATTTGATCTGGAGTCATTGGGACCCAAGATGTGTCTCTTACTACTTTGTGTGATCTTGGAAAGCCAGTTAAATATGTTGTACCTCGCTCTTTTCATCTCTAATGAGGAGTCTATACTAGAAGATCTCTAGAGTCAGCTAGAAAGATCAGCTCTGAAGTTCCTTAACTTTTAGTTACCCTAAAACCAATGTGGTAGATTTTGCCTACCTGTTTAATATATAGACTCTACTTGATTATAAAGAATTTTATCTATCACTGAAAAGGTACCGGTCATAAATCTATTAAATTAAATAATAGTTCTAAAAGCAAAAATAAACTATATTTTCTAAATGGACTGTTAGGCATGCTTCATACAATTAATTTCTTCTCTTAAAAATCTAATATATAATTTTACACAATAAAAGTAACATACATTCTTTATTTTGTTCATTGATGTGTCTGAAGTACCTAGAACAGTATCTAGCATATAATAGGTATTCAATATATACAGTGTTCATATATTATGTCTTTCAGAACCCTCTGTATTCTTGTTCTCATCTGGATTGGTTGCTCTCTATGCTTGCTATATGATTGGCTTCTTGAATTTTCCTCTATCAAAATCCAGGGAATTCCTTTTACCCTTTTTTTTTTTTAGGATTAATTCCCTTCTTGGTTTATTTCTTTCTTTTGATTGAGCATATAATTCAGTGGCTTCCTATAAAAGGGTGCTTTTCATTCTTTATGTTTTAAAACTTTGGCTATCTGAAAAATACCTTTATTCTTCACTTACCTTTGATGGTCAAAATTGTGTTGCTGTTGTGCCATTTTTATTCCAGCCTTTATCCCTGGGTTTCATTTCAGATTATTTTACTGAGGACAGGGGTTCATTTTCTCTTTGTTGTGTTGGGTACTTAGCAGATTCTTGTTTTTTTTCATTCTCAGAAATGTTCTTATATCATTTATTTGATCATTTTCTTCCTTCGTTTTCTCAGTTATTTCTTCCTGGAATTTCTTTTAGTCACCTATTAGAACTCCTGGATTGATTCTCTAATCTTCTTTAATTTTGACTCCATTTTCCATGTCCTCATCTTTTATTCTTACCTTTTAGGAAATTTCTTCAACTCTGTTTTCCAAACAACTATTGAATTTTTAAAATTATATATATAATTTCCAGGAGCCCTTTTTGTTCTTAAAATCTTCTCTTCTTTTTATATAGTTTTATGTTCTTTCATGGATATAATATTTTCTCATTTCTGTTTAAGAATATTAACTTCAGGGCAACCCACTTGGGTCCCTTCCCCACTGTGGGGAGTCTGGCTTTCCATTTGCTTTAAAAAATAAAATAAAATAAGGCCCTGGCCAGTTTGGCTCAGCAGTTAGAGCATCGGCCTGCGGTCTGGAGAGACCCGGGTTCGGTTCCCGCTAAGGGCATGTACCTCGGTTGCAGTTTGTCCCCGGTCCTGGTTGGTTGTGCGGGAGGCAGCTACTCGATGTGGCCCTTCCACGTCGATGTTTCTCTCTCTCTCTCTTCCTCTTTCTCCCTCCTACTCTATCTGAGCAAAAAATGAAAAAAATGTCCTCAGGTGAGGATAAAAAAAAAAATTAAAAAAATAAAGATAAAAAAAGAATATTAACTTCAGTTTTTCGGTAATTTCTTCTGTCACCTGAATTAATGATGTTTCTTCAAATTCTTTTTTTTCTGTTTGTTTTGATGTCTGTCTGTCATGTTAGAGACTTTTCTTCAATGTTTGGTAATCACTGGCTGTCCTTTCATATTTAAGATTGAGGCCCTAAAAGCTCTTTGAAACTCAACAGGGTTTGTCAGTTAGTAGGATGGTTAGGTATTACTTTTTTATTGAGGGACCCAAAAATTATCATTCTATAGGGTTTGGTTTTTTTTTAATTTCTTTGTTAATCCTCACCCGAGGATATTTTTCTATTTATCTTCAGATAGAGTGGGAAGGAGGGAGGGAGGGAGGGAGAGAAACATCAATGTGAGAGAGAGACATCAACTGGCTGCCTCCCAAACGACCCCGACCAGGGCCGGGATCGAACCGCAACCAAGGTACATGTACTTGATCAGAATCAAACCCATGATTCATTGGTCCGTGGGCCAAACCAGCCAGGGCATATATAGGTTTTTTTCTTGGTCCTGTCAATTCCCCTAATGAGGTATTCTCTTAGTACTGACTTGTAGATAAAAATCCATCTGCCAGTATTCTGAGAGGTGAGGGGGACAGGGAGTGTGGGGTATCTGTCTATTATGCAACCTCACTTAATGCTCATGTTTTCAGTTTGCAGCCTTTTCCTGCTGTCAGATATTCCTTTGAGGTTTAAAGTCCTTTGGTTCAACCTCACCCAGAGATTAAGCCTCTGAATTCACTTAAGGGAAAAGAATGAGTAATTACCTGATTACATGGGGAAAATATTTGGGATTCTAACAGCTCTTCATATAGATTTTTAGCCAATCCCCCTGTCTCACTGCTGACTCTCACCTTGGCCTTCAGGAATACACAAGACTTTCAATTCCTGAGCCTTTCTAGAATACTTCAGTGCAGAGCAGTTGCTTCTTGTTGGCTACTTCTGTGCTGGTACTTTAAATGTTAGCTTTATTTGTTCTGCTAAATCAGTTATGAAATTATCCACTTGCTCTTCATCCCCCCCAATTTTGTTATCATTACTCATCTAATATTATCTCTCTTTTCTTCTTTATCCTTGTCAATCCCTTTAGTGTCATTTTAGTAGGGCTTTAGATAGAGCAGAAATAAATGCCAAGTTTATGTTTAGAAGTAGAACATGCATTTTTCTGCATTGTCCCTTCATTTATCCTGTTTCATTTTAGTCTTCTTGTTTCATGATTCTAATAATAGCTGAGATTTACCAAACACTAGCCAGTGTGCAAAGTACTTTCTGTAGATTATCTAATTTACTTTGCACAACTACCCACAGGAGTAAGTGCTAATTATTCTACCTATTTTACAGATGAAGAAACTTGGCTCTTGGAGAAACTAAGTGCCTTACAGAGTTCACACACCAAAAATACAGTTGTGCCGAGATTTAACTAAGTCTAGAGCCTGCGTTCTTAACCACTGTGCTGTGCTGCTTCTCTACACTACCCTGCTGAATGCTGTTTATAAAAATAATTTAAGTAATTGATGATATAAATAGATACTATATCTAAACTAATATTATATTTCATTTGGTCTTTGTGAATGAGGATTATACCATTTTAGAGCCTCAAAGGCTTCTAAAATTATCCTGTTGATTCCCCTTGTGTTATAGGTGAGAAAATAGGAGAACCAGAAAAAAATTATAAAATTTGGTCTAACTTCAAACACTTGGAGATGTGTGTGTGTGTGTGTGTATTTGTATATGTACAAATACACATGTAATTGGTAGCTTGACATCAAAGTATTTTATATTAATGTTTCAGATAAAAAGCTATTTTAGTATATAAAAAGAAACTATTTCCAGGATAATATGATTATTTTATTTCTATATCAGATTCTATGCACATACACTATGCTTTGTACTGGCCGGGCTTGATCTTGCCACTGAAGTACCCATGATGTGGGCAAGATTTTTAGCAACACTTTAAACTTTTGTTTCCTACTCACTTATTCCTAATATATAGTATAAATAATATATATACATTCTAAAAAGTATATTTATTTATTTATTTTTTTTATTTAATTTATTGTTTCTTCCATCATTTAATCATTTTGTATAATTTTTCTTTATTTTTTTTTCTTTATTTTTTTTTTTTATTAATTTATTTTTGTTACAGAGGTTTCTCCTTTTTTTCCCCATTGACACCCTCCTCCCCATCCCCCCACCCTGTCCCCAGCCTTGTTGTCCATGTCCATCACTTATGCATACATGTGCATAAGTTCTGTGGTTCATCTCCTCCCTCCCCCCCACCCCCTCTCCTGAGGGGTGTCAGTTTATACCCTACTTCCACGTCTCTGGGTCTACCCTGTTCCTCAGACTGCTATGTTCATTATATTCCACAAATAAGTGAGATCATGTGATATTTGTCTTTCTCTGCTTGGCTTGTTTCGCTTAGGATAATACTCTCGAGGTCCCTCCACGTCGTCTCAAAGGATAAGAGATCTTTCTTTCTTACAGCTGCATAGTACTCCATTGTGTATATGTACCACAGCTTTTTTATCCATTCATCCACTGATGGACACTTGGGCTGTTTCCAGATCTTAGCTATTGTAAATAGTGCTGCTATGAACATGGGGGTACATGTATTTTTTCTGATTGGTGTTTCAGGCTTCTTAGGGTATATTCCTAGAAGTGGGATCACTGGGTCAAATGGCAGTTCAATTTTTAATTTTTTGAGGTAACACCATAGTGTTTTCCACAGTGGCTGCACCAGTCTGCATTCCCACCAGCAGTGTACTAGAGTCCCCTTTTCTCCACACCCTCGCCAACACTTGTTGTTTAATGATTTGTTGATGGCGGCCATTCTGACAGGTGTGAGGTGATACCTCATTGTTGTTTTAATTTGCATCTCTCTGATGATTAATGATGTTGAGCATTTCTT
Source organism: Tadarida brasiliensis (assembly GCA_030848825.1). Lineage (NCBI taxonomy): Eukaryota > Metazoa > Chordata > Mammalia > Chiroptera > Molossidae > Tadarida > Tadarida brasiliensis. The sequence continues at coordinate 53,641,388 of CM061257.1, read as the reverse complement.
CATGTGTCTCTTAGCCATTTGTATGTCCTTTTTGGAGAGGTGTCTATTTAGTTCCTCTGCCCATTTTTTAATTGGGTTCTTTGTCTTCCTTTTGTTGAGTTGTATGAGCACTCTGTATATTTTGGAAATTAACCCCTTATCTGATATGTCGTTGGCAATTATGCTCTCCCATGGAGTGGGTTCCCTATCTGTTTTGATGGTTGTTTCTTTTGCTGTGCAGAAGCTTTTGAGTTTGATGTAGTCCCATGTGTTCATTTTTCCCTTTGTTTCTGTTGCCTTAGGTGATGTATCAGTGAAGATTCTACTGCGTATGATGTCCGAAATTTTGTTGCCTACATTTTCTTCTAGGATTTTTATGGATTCACGAGTCACATTTAAGTCTTTTATCCATTTTGAGTTTATTCTTGTGTGTGGTGTAAGTTGATGGTCTAGTTTCATTTTTTTGCATGTAGCTGTCCAATTTTCCCAACACCATTTATTAAAGAGGCTATCTTTACTCCATTGTATGCTCTTGCCACCTTTGTCAAATATTAATTGAGCATAATGTCTTGGGTCAATTTCCGGATTCTCTGTTCTGTTCCACTGGTCTATATGCCTGTTCTTGTGCCAGTACCAGGCTGTTTTGATTACAGTGGCTTTGTAGTATAAGCTGATATCCGGTATTGTGATCCCACCTACTTTGTCCTTCTTTTTCAAGATTGCTGTGGCTATTCGGGGTCTTTTTTGGTTCCATATGAACTTTTGAAATATTTGTTCTAGTTCTGTGAAATATGTCACTGGTATTTTGATGGGGATTGCATTGAATCTATAGATTGCTTTGGGTAATATGGACATTTTAATGATGTTAATTCTTCCAATCCATGAACAAGGTATGTGTTTCCACTTTTTTATATCTTCCTCTATTTCTTTTTTCAATGTCCTGTAGTTTTCTGCAAATAGGTCCTTTACTTCTTTGGTTAGGTTTATTCCTAGGTATCTTAATTTTTTTGCCGCGATGGTAAATGGTATTGTTTTTTTAGTTTCTCTTTCCGTGAGTTCGTCATTGGTGTATAAGAATGCCATTGATTTCTTGACATTAATTTTGTATCCTGCTACTTTGCCAAATTCATTTATTAAGTCTAGTAGATTTTTGATGGAGTCTTTAGGGTTTTCTATATATAATATCATATCGTCTGCGAATAATGACAGTTTCACTTCTTCCTTTCCAATTTGGATTCCTTTTATTTTTTCTTCACGTCTGATTGCTGTGGCTAAGACTTCCAGTACTATGTTAAATAAGAGTGGCGAAAGTGGGCATCCCTGTCTTGTTCCTGTTCTTAAGGGAAATGTTTTTAGTTTTTGCCCATTGAGTATGATGTTGGCTGTAGGTCTTTCATATATGGCCTTTATTATATCAAGATATGATCCCTCTACTCCCAAATTGCTGAGCGTTTTTATCAGGAATGGGTGCTGGATTTTGTCGAATGCTTTTTCAGCATCTATTGATATGATCATGTGGTTTTTATCTTTCATTTTGTTTATGTGGTGTATCACATTTATTGATTTGCGAATGTTGAACCAGCCTTGCATCCCTGGGATGAATCCCACTTGGTCATGGTGAATAATTTTCTTGATGTATTGCTGGATCCGATTTGCTAGTATTTTGTTTAGGATTTTGGCATCTACATTCATCAGGGATATTGGCCTGTAGTTTTCTTTCTTTGTAGTGTCTTTGTCTGGTTTTGGAATTAGGATTATGCTGGCCTCATAAAACGAGTTTGGAAGTCTTCCTTCTTCTTGAATTTTTTGGAATAGTTTGAGGAGAATGGGTGTTAGTTCTTCTTTGAATGTTCGGTAAAACTCCCCCGTGAAGCCATCTGGGCCTGGGCTTTTGTTTGCTGGGAGAGTCTTGATTACATCTTCAATTTCCTCAGCTGTTATTGGTCTGTTCAAGTTTTCTATCTCTTCCCGGTCCAGTTTTGGGAGACTATGTGTTTCTAGAAATTTGTCCACTTCACTTAGATTGTCGAATTTGTTGCCATATAAATGTTCATAGTATTTGCTAATGATCCTTTGTATTTCTGTGGTGTCAGTTGTTACTTCTCCTCTTTCATTTCTGATTTTGTGTATTTGGGTTCTCTCTCTTTGTTTCTTGGTGAGTCTAGCTAAGGGTCCATCAATCTTGTTTATCTTTTCAAAAAACCAGCTCTTTGTTTTATTGATCCTTTGAATTGTTTCTCTGGTCTCTATGTCGTTTATTTCTGCTCTGATCTTTACTATTTCCTTCCTTCTATTTGCTCTGGGGTTTTCTTTTTGTTTGCTTTCTAGTTCTTTAAGTTGTGAGGTTAGATAGTCTATTAGAAATTTTTGTTGATTCTTGAGGTGGGCCTGTAGTGCTATGAACTTCCCTCTCAGAACTGCTTTCGCTGCATCCCATAGATTTTGTGTTGTTGTGTGTTCATTTTCGTTGGTTTCCAGGAAGTTTTTAATTTCTTCCTTGATCTCCTCGGTAACCCATTCATTGTTTAATAACATGCTATTTAGCCTCCATGTATTCAAATGTCGTTGCATGTTCTTTTTCCAATTGATTTCTAGTTTCATGCCATTGTGATCTGAGAAGATGCTTGATATGATTTCAATCTTCTTGAACTTGTAGAGGCTTCGTTTGTGTCCTAACATGTGGTCTATCTTTGAGAATGTCCCATGTGCACTTGAGAAGAATGTGAATTCTATAGTTTTGGGGTGCAATTCTCTGTAAATATCTATTAAATCCATTTGGTCTAGTGCTTCGTTTAGAGTCTCTGTGTCCTTGTTAATTTTTTGTCTAGAGGATCTATCCAGTGATGTCAGCGGGGTGTTGAAGTCCCCTGTTATGATTGTATTGCTGTCAATTTCTCCTTTGAAGTCCTCCAGCAGATTTTTAATATATTTTGGTGCTCCTATATTCGGTGCGTATATGTTTACCAAGGTTATATCTTCCTGTTGGATAGATCCTTTCAATATTATATAGTGACCTTCTTTGTCTCTAGTAATGGCTTTCGTTTTGAAATCTATTTTATCAGATATGAGTATTGCTACCCCAGCTTTTTTTTCCTTTCCATTTGCTTGGAAGATTTTTTTCCATCCCTTCACTTTCAGCCTATGTGAGTCTTTTGTTGTGAGGTGGGTCTCTTGTAAACAGCATATATATGGGTTATGCTTTCTTATCCAATCCGCTACTCTGTGTCTTTTTATCGGAGCATTCAATCCATTTACATTTAAGGTGACTATTGATATGTACTTATTTATTGCCCTTTTTGTTCAGTGTGGTTCTACTTTCCTTCCTATTTCTTCTACTAATTACAGCAGTCCTTTTAACATTTCTTGCAGTGCTGGTTTGGTGCTAATGTATTCCCTTAGCCTTTTTTTGTCTGAGAAGCTCTTTATTTGACCTTCTATTTTGAATGACAGCCTTGCTGGGTAGAGTAGTCTTGGATTCAGATTCTTGTTTTTCATGACCTTGATTACTTCATGCCATTCCCTTCTGGCCTGTAGTGTTTCTGTTGAGAAGTCAGCTGATAGCCTGATGGGGGTTCCTTTGTAGGTAACCTGTTGCTTTTCTCTTGCTGCCTTGAGGATTCTCTCTTTGTTTTTAATTTTTGGCATTTTAATTACTATGTGTCTTGGTGTGGGCCTGTTTGGATTCTTCTTACTTGGGACTCTCTGTGCTTCTTGAACTTGAATACCTTCTTTCTTCACCAAATTAGGGAAGTTTTCTGTCATAATTTCTTCAAATATATTCTCTAACCCTTGCTCATTTTCTTCTTCTTCAGGGACTCCAATTATGCGAATATTATTACGTTTCCAGTTGTCCCACAATTCTCTTAAGCTGTCTTCCTGTTTTTTCATTGTTTTTTCCTTTTGGTTTTCTGATTGGTTGATTTTTTCTACCCTGTCTTCTAATTCACTGATCCGGTCCTCAGCTTCCTCTACTCTGCTGTTTAGTCCTTCCAATGTGTTCTTCATTTCTGCTATGTCATTCTTCATTTCTTCTTGCTGCTGCTTCATTTCTTCTTGCTGCTTCTTCATTTCCACTTGGTTGGTTTTCAGTGTTTCTATGTCTTTGCTCATGGTGTGGATGTCTTTACTCAAGGTGTTGATGTCCTTACTCATGCTGTTGAGCTTCCTCAAGATCATGGCTCTGAATTCTAGCTCTGTTAACTTACTTAGTTCTGTTTCATTTATCTCATCTTCGGTAGAGGTCTCTTGTTCTTTCATTTGGGCTCTGTTTCTTTGTTTCCCCATTTTGGCTATCTGAGTGGTTTTTGGAGCCTGCCAAATTTTCCTGTGGATGTTGGTGTTCTGTTGTTTGTGGCTCCCTCTACTGGGTTTGGATGAGCGTGGGAGGACCCACATTAAACAGCACCCTGGGGTCTTACTTTCCAGGGTATATTTGCAAGCCCAGCAAAGGTTAAGTTATCCTCTAGCTTTTTGCCTAGAGGCTATTAGTTGTGGTTGCTTGTAGAGCCTTGGGTTTTCAGTTGAATGAAAACCTCCCTCAGGTGTTCAGTGTGAGAGGATTTCCAGGGGGTAGGGCAGATGCTAGTAGTTAATGAGCCTCAGTTTGCATTTCAATGGCCCTCTAGGGTGTGAATGGTTCTCCGATGGAGGGGCTGCAGCCTCTCCCCAGAGCCCTGGGGTGGAGTAAGACGACCAGGCCACAGTCCTGGGTGGCCGCAACTCAGCAAAAACTCTGAGCGCCCTCCAAATCCCAGGTGTCCCCACTCAGTTCCAGTCCAGTCCGCCCTCCCTCTGCCTGAGCCCAGGTGAGTGGCTGCGGCTATTTTAGCGCTCTGTCCCGGCCCTGCGCGGTGGAGCTGGGGCGGATTTCAGCACTCTCTGCCCCGTCCCAGCGCGGTGCAGCTGGGGCGGATTTCAGCACTCTCTGCCCCGTCCCCGCGCGGTGCAGCTGGGGCGGATTTCAGCACTCTCTGCCCCGTCCCAGCGCGGTGGAGCTGGGGCGGATTTCAGCACTCTCTGCCCCGTCCCCGCGCGGTGTAGCTGGGGCGGATTTCAGCACTCTCTGCCCCGTCCCAGCGCGGTGGAGCTGGGGCGGATTTCAGCACTCTCTGCCCCGTCCCCGCGCGGTGGAGCTGGGGCGGATTTCAGCACTCTCTGCCCCGTCCCCGCGCGGTGTAGCTGGGGCGGATTTCAGCACTCTCTGCCCCGTCCCAGCGCGGTGGAGCTGGGGCGGATTTCAGCTCTCTCTGCCCCGTCCCCGCGCGGTGTAGCTGGGGCGGATTTCAGCTCTCTCTGCCCCGTCCCCGCGCGGTGTAGCTGGGGCGGATTTCAGCTCTCTCTGCCCCGTCCCCGCGCGGTGTAGCTGGGGCGGATTTCAGCTCTCTCTGCCCCGTCCCCGCGCGGTGTAGCTGGGGCGGATTTCAGCTCTCTCTGCCCCGTCCCCGCGCGGTGCAGCTGGGGTGGATTTCAGCACTCTCTGCCCCGTCCCAGCGCGGTGGAGCTGGCGCCACTCCAACCCCGAGGGCGGGTGCCGCTCTGGCTAAGGGGCTAAGGCCGTTGCTGTCCGTGGGTTCCCAGCCCCCCTCTCGCGCCCTCGCAATCCTACCAGGATCGAGTCAGTGTCCCTGGTTATATCGTCCTCACAAGCTGCTTTTCTGTTGCTTTTTCCCGACGATTTGTCCTTATTTTAGTTGTAATTCCAGTTTGGTCCTGGGAGATGGTCTGTGTAGCTTCCATTCACTCCGCCGCCATTTTCAAGTCCCTCTAAAAAGTATATTTATATTCCATTTTTATTACAGTCTTCTAACAGGAATACAAGTATAAGAGATGGATTTGGCCAGACATTCTCAAAATGCGTAATCTAATTCAAACTGAATGAGATCAAGCTTTTATTTTTGGTTTTTACATTTATCCTCTGTCTTTCGAGAATGGAGCTAGGACCAGTAGAGAAGCACACATTCTCCCTAGACATTTCTTATTTCACATCATAACTCATAAATTTGCCTGTAACATGACTCAAGGCCATTAGAGAGAACAGTGTTTGGAGAAGATGAAGGTGCATTAAAGATATAATTTAGGCGTTATTTTGGAACCAAATCTAACATAAAATATAACAGGAAACTAATCAAATCATAAAATAAACCTTAAGTTTAACAACAACAATATGAACTTGTATTCTTACCTTAAAACCTAAAGCTTATAGAACTTTTAACCTGAAAATGTATGTCCTCTAGAAATAGCCTTACTGTGTATTCTAAGAGCCATTGGATTAGGTGGGGAAGAGCAGGAGTCTTTGATGGGCTCCAGTAATTTCAGGAAGAACTTATGCTTAGTTATTTCTTTACCAGCCAGACAAGAGTCATATGTAAAGAATGTTTTAGAATTGTTATTTTCTAACCATTTTCTAATTTTTAAAATTGTATTTTGCATATATTACAAATCAAAATATGTCCCATATAAATTAAATAGTAAAGTATTAAAAATGAATCAATGAAAGTATTACAAGATATACAAACATTAAAAGAAAAGATTGTTTTTTTTTATATGTTTTTATTGATTTTAGAGAGAGAGAAATGGAGAGGGAGAGACAGACACATCCATGAGAGAGAAACATTGATCAGCTGCCTCCTGCATGCCCCCTGCTGGAGATTGAGCCCACAAACTGGGCATGTGCCCTGAGCAGGAATTGAACCAGTGACCTCTTGGTGCATGGGATGATGCTCAACCACTGAGCCACACTGGCTGGGCAAGATTTATCATTTTGACTAAATAAAACTCAAATCACAAAACCACAATACACAAAATTAAAAAGGAATCACAAACTAGAACAATATTTCCAATAAATTAAGAGTTATTATAGCCCTGGCCAGGTGGCTTGGTTGGTAGGAGCGTCATCCCATACACCAAAAGATCGCAGGTTTGATTCTCGGTTGGGACACATACCTAGGTTACAGGTTCTATCCCCAGTTGGGGCACATGCCGGAAGCAACTGATCGATGTTTCTCATGTCAATGTTTCTCTCTCTCTCTCAAGTTGCTTGCAATCGAAGGTCTCTCTCTCTCTCTCTCTCTCTCTCGCTCTCGCTCTCGCTCTCTCCCTCCCTCCTTCTCTAATATCAATTTTTTAAAATTAATTCAGCTCTAAAGAAAAGTATTGAAATTATTTTGCCTGAATATAGTTGTTAATATTTAATGACATTGTCTGATGTTCATACTACATTGTTTAAATTAAAAAATAAGAAAGTTTAAAAAGTAGATGTGTACAATTTGCTCCCCATGTGTATAATCTAATTTATAAATATGTGTGCATATATGTATAAGTAAGTATACACACATTTATGAATTAGATATGGCACTATGTTAATGATTGGTTATTATTAGTTATCCCTGACTAGCAAGATTACAGGTGATTTTTGTTTTCCTCTTCTTCTCCATAATTTCTGTTTACCAGTTTAATTAATTTTATAATAAGAAATAGCATACAAATCTTTAAAAAAAACCAGAGTGTCTTTGTTCTGTAAATTGTTGTATTTCAGCACTCTATGAAACCGAACACCCTGAAGGAGGATCCAACAAGGGATCTGAAACAGCTCCTGCAGGAGTTGAGAAGTGTGATCAACGAGGAGCCCGCTGTGCCTCTGGGCAAGACCGAGGAGGACGGGAGAACACCGTCCCTGGGAGTCTCGTATGTGGCTGTGTAAGACTGAGTGTACTTCAGAATGGGAAAGCTGCTCTCACCAGTGGTTTGCCATCAAGTGTCTATGTGTTACTCTCTAGGACAGCGATTTTCAACCGCTGTGCCACAAGAATTTTTAAAACATGCAATACCTGACTGTTTAGTCAGGGGCTCTAACCACTTTTCCTTTAGGTTACCAAATAAAAAAATGACAACAGCCAATACAACAATAGCCGTCCAGTGTGAATGAATCAAAATCATACCTTTTTTTTTTTGTCAGATTGGCAAAAAAAATGTAATATATATTTTGGTGTACCACAGAATTTTAGTAATTAGTTTGTGTGTGCCATGAGATGAAAAAGGTTGAAAATCACTGCTCTAGGAGGTTGAAGTTTAAATAATTTTAAAGAGTGTCTGACGTTACCAGGGATGGCAATATAAAAGTGGAGGAGTTAAGCAAAGTAAAATGACTTGATATCAAGAGAAAATAATACAGTTATTCTATTCAGAAAGTAGTCAGGGTAAGGGGTTACCCAGTTACATTTCTATATAAATTTATAGTTCCTAAAAGATTTCACATCTATAATCTTATTTAATTATCACAACTGTTTGAGACAAGACAGGGCAGGATTTATTTATCCCATTTTACAAATGAGAAAAATACAAGTTTCAAAAGTTTGACTTGCCTACAGCCACATAGGTAAAGCTAAAACTAGAACCTTGGGAACCACAACTCTCCAGATGTAAGCTAATAGGAAAGGGCTTGGTTCTCTAGGTATTCGTGCCAATGACTTATATTAAATTAATAAAAATTCATATCCAAAAAGGATTCAACCAGTTTGTGAGCACTTTCTTATACATACCTACAGAAATCAATGAGATTTTCATATTCTTTTCAAATAGTGTTTTAAAATTTTATTGGGTATTATTATTTGATTAACTTAAAGCATTTTAATATGGTATCTACCATATTTTTAGTATTATAATACTAATTGTATACTAGTTGTTAGTATTATAACAACATTGTTATTATATTCATTTTCTGGTTATATGGCAAATATCTAAAAGTAATACTTTCTGAAATAATATTTTCATATAAACAACCTCCAGTTTCTTAAGATGTTCAATTAGTATATATTAACCTGAGGTAGCAAAATATTAGCTGGATTTATCTAATTTTTATTAATAATATTATTAATAGGAATAGTAAAATGTTAGTAGTAACAGCCCAGTTACCTAGGATAACATTGCATACTCTGATTCACATGTCACAAACATTCTATTGGCCACTCCGTCAAAGGATACTTACATGTGCAGAGCACTTTTTTGTCATAACTCTTTAATATGCCTTCTAAGCCAGGGCAGATTATTAAACTCATTTAACAAATGAATAAATTTAGGCACAGACAGGGTTGCTTCCTCCTGTGAAGCAAAGTGGCAAAGTCAGAAGTAAAAGTTAGAGCCCCTGGCTCCCAGCACTAATCCCTCCACAAGGTTGCGCATGACTTCCCTGATCAGATTTTCATCACTTCAGCCATTATGGGCTTAAACTATATTGGACTGTATTGAATATGAAATATTTGGTCCCTGTCTTTAGTGAATTTGTAAGTTTGCTGTGGTCCTACAAATGACATTTTCACTAAAGCTGAATCTCTGTCTAAAGCTTTTAAGAGTCCATGGAACAAAAAAGCATTTCTGAATTGATGAACTTTGCAAAATTTGCTTGGAGGGCTGAAATCTGTTGTGCCTTAAAGAGGAGTTAAATACACATGAGCAACTGATTATTCTAAAAATACATGGAATCTGGAAATTGTTCTTTGTATAATTAACTGAGAGTTATATTTATCTATACAGAGATGATAGAGTAAGAGATTGCATTACTGAATCAAGCCTGAGATTAGAGATATGCCATAGGTAAGAAGAATCTGAGATTCTGAATCTAAATAATGGTCCACAAATTTTATATGTAACTAGGTAATTTGGGAATTCTGTTTGGATATTTATATGGGAATTGTTGGGAATTTTGAGCTCATTGAAAGTAAGTTGTTACATTGTTTAACTGAAACTAAAAAAGGATTTCAATGAAATGTACTAAAGTAATTTACTTTCTAGAAATAATTTAATAGGCATTTTTGCTTATTTTAAATTTTGCTGCTGTTTACCCACATGATGGTATTTGTATTGTGTGCCATGCCAAAAACAGAAGACTTTTTCTACATTTACACATATTTACAATGGCTTACATCACTTTTGAGAGGAATGTAGTCTAGAAGTAAATGATAACAACTTCAATATAGGATTATAAGAACGTGAAACAATCCTATTTTCATCAATAATTGAATAGCTAAATTTTTAAATGGAATCATAAAAAGAGCATACAGAAAGGAAATCTATGATCCCTAGTTAGAGATAACTTCTGGGAAATGACTTTGGCCATAAAAGAAAAAAGGGCTAATATTAATTTGTTGTTCACTTAGACACAGGGGCCATTGCTGGCAGATTTCAGTAGCTCCCCACTATCTGCTGCATTAAGTACGTGGTCCCTCAGGCTGACGTGTAAAGAGTCTCCCTAATGTGTCACCAGCCTGCTTAATCCAGAGACTACTCCTGGTTCTCATTTCTTTTTGTCTTCAAGCTTTTCTCCATACAATTTCCTCCACCTGGAAGAGCCAGTGCCCCAATCTCATTCTTTTGAAATCTGTGCTTGTCTAAACACAATGTTCAGAGGAACAATTCTGTTTTATCACTAAGTTAAAATAACATTATGAGTCTTTAATTTCCCCCATCCCTGTACCAACAGAAGCAACAACTCATTAAGGGACTCCACTGAAGGCAGCAAATCAAGTGAAACTCTCAGCAGGTAAGAAATGATCTTACCGCTCGGTCGGTGTGGCTCAGTGGTTGAGCGTCGACCCATGCACCAAGAGGTCACCGGTTTGATTCCTGGTCAGGACACGTGCCCAGGTTGTGGGCCCAATCCCCAGTGGGAGGCATGCAGGAGGCGGCCAATCGATATTCTCTCTCATCGATGTTTCCATCTCTCTCTCCCTCTCCCTCTAAAATCAGTAAAGAAAAAAATAAGAATAATAAAATTTAAAAAAAGAAATGATCTTACCAGCCCTGACTTTCAAAAATATCCCCTTTACTACTGTTCATTCATTAATTCAAAAGATCATTAACTGCCCAGGATGTGCCAGGATGTGCTAGGCCCTTAGAATATAACAGCAGGCAAGACAGACATGGGCCCTGTCCTCAAGTTGCTTGCAATCGAAGGTCTGTTTACTGACTGGGAAAATAGCTTACTTTTTCTTTTCTAGTTTTACCATCTATAAAAAAATAGAGATATCAGAGCCCTTTTTCTATCATAAAAATATGAAAATGAATTCTTCTGTTTCATTTCCAGTTAGGCAGGGGCTTATTTATTGCCATATCTTCAGCACCAAGCGCCTGTCACATAGTAGCCATTCAGTAAATATTTGTTTAGTGAATGAATTAAGCCATATTATAGATATTTTCTTACTGGCCTGCTACTTGACCAATATATAATGAACTTAACTCTTTCTAAATATATCGTTCTCTTAACCTAAAGGAAACAGGATTTGATTTTATTTCTCACCTGGGTGTGTAACACTACATTGTTCCTATTTATAATATCTGCAGCTATCTACAGCATATATTTATTTTTCTATTTTCTGGATATTTTAGACTTGCTACATTAAGTGTACCTACTCTATGACATAGTCATTATTATCCCCATGTATAGGTTAGTAATGAAGACTCTGATTGCTTAAGCAACTTGCCAAGGTCATATAGCTTGTAATCAGTGGAGCCGGATTTGTACTTAGGTCTAGCAGGCTCCTGAGCTCTGGGAACCTGGACTGAGCTGCCAGGGAGAGAGCCCAGTCCTAGGCATGAGCGCAGAGGGGCTGCTTCCCTGAGCTAGGTAAAGCTCTGCTGCAGTTTTTCCATGACTAGAAAAGTCCGCTTCCTTCAGCAGCGATGTGTTTGTAAAGAAGAGAGAATGGTGAGGGAAAGATGGGCCCTAGCCCCTTCCTGTGTTCAAATAGGAAGAAGTGATTTTTAAGCATTTAATAGAAGCTCTGAAAAGTATGATGTATACTAGAAAATTAGAAGTGCATTTGAATGTTCTAGACTATGGCAAATTGGCCATGTTTTAAGCTCACAAATGAATGAGAAAGAATCCCACAGCCTCTGTCTCACCTCAGCATGCCACTGTAGGTGTGGCACCTCTTCTTTAATCAACATCTTGTAGGATCATTTCTTCATCTCAAAACTTCTGCAGCAATATAAGCGAAATCAATATATCCCACATATTCAGAACAGAATAAAAAAGAAGCAAGTAACTCTGGTATTTGTGCTGAATTATTCTGAGAGCAACATCTCTCAAGTTTTGTGGAGAATTGAGTTTTTTTATTCTGTTATGTTATTCTAATTTAATGAGCAACATTATGCCCTAAGAAAGGTTTTCAGTAAAGACTTCATAATATCTAGCTGCCTTTTTCACATCTCCATATGGATGTTTGAAGAAATGAAACATGACCCAAAGATCATGATGACCAAATAAGTCAATATGACTGTTCCACAGAACCATTCCCCTCTAGCCCACACTTCTGTTTCACCAATGGCACCCCCGCTTTCCCAGGGCACCTATGCTTCAATCTTAACATTTTCTTTGATTCTTCTTTCTCTCTTGTCTCATTTTTCTAGTCACCAAATCTTATTAATTTCAACTCTAAAGAGTTCTGAAATCCATTTTCTTCTTGGAATGTCCCCTTGAACTGCCTGTATTAATTTCCTGTTGCTGCAAAATCAGTAGCTTAAATCAATACAGATTTATCTGTCTTAACAGTTCTGGAGCCTGAAGTCTTCAATCAGTTTCATTGAGCTGAAGTGAAGAGTTGTCAGGGCCACGTGCCCTCCAGAAGCTCCTGGTGCTCATTCATTTCCTGACCTTTCCCAGCTTCTAGAGCTCCCTTCCTTGCACTCTGACTTACGGCTCCTTTGTCCATCCTCACAGCCCACAGCATTGCATCCTCAAATCTCTACTGAGATTGTCCTACCGTCTTCTCTCTTTATGAAATCTCCCCCTGCCTCCCTCTTAGAAGAACAATTATAATGGTATTTAAGGCCCATCCAGATAATCCAGGATAATCTCCCCATTTCAAAATCCTTGATGTGATCATATCTGCAAAACCTCTATTGCCACATAAGGTAACATTCGTAGGTTCTTGGCGTTTGGATACAGATACGTTTGGCAGCCATTATTCAACCTAGGCCTTATACTTTTCTTATGGACTATTGTGGTGGCCTCTACAGTATTTAGTGTGGATGTTTTTAAATCTGATCTCTTGCATGTTCCAGTCACTTCTAGGCATCAGTTTCAAACTGATCTGCCTAAAGTACGCGTCAGCCCCCAAACCTTCAAAGGCTCCCATTGCCTGCCGTAGCAAGAACACACACTTTTCCCTGATAATTAAGGCTATGTATAATGTAGCCACAACCTTCCTTTCCAGGGTTTTTCTCCTAACACAGCTATTCTCAAACTTCTTGATCTCAGCACCCCTTTGCACTCACAAATATCATTGAGGGTTCTAAAGAGCTCACTTTACCTGGGTCATTTCTACGACTGCCATTTTAAGTATTGGAAAATAAATTTTAATTTTAAGCATTTAAAAAATTTAAGACATTGATATTTATTTATTTAAAAATAACAAAGTGGCCTGACTGGTGTGGCTCAATGGTCAACCCATGCACCAAGAGGTTGCCGGTTCGATTCCCAGTTGAGGTACATGCCTAGGTAGTGGGCCCGATACCCAGTGGGGGGCATGCAGGAGGCGGCCAATCGATGTTCTCTTTCATGGATGTCTCTATCTCTCTCTCCCTCTCCCTTCCTCTCTCTCTCAAATCAATAAAGAAAAATTATTTTTAAAAATAAATAAATAAAAATAACAAAATGTATTATATGTTATAATAATCTATTATGAAAAATAGCTATATTTTCAAACAAAAATCTTTGAGAAAGCATTGTTTCATAGTTTAATGCATGGCTTAATAAAAGATAGCTGGATTCTCATGTCTGCATCTGCATTTACTCTGTTGTGATATCAGATATCATGGAACCTCTGGGAAACTCACTGTACACTGATAAGAGACTAAGAGTTAAAAAGCAAATATCTTCGTAATATAGTGAAGATGGTCTTGACCTCACAACCCCCCTTCAAGGGAACCACCTTGAGAATTGCTGCCATAATATTCTCATACTGGTACCCAACCCATAGAACTATGTAGTTTTTTCAACCTGTTGATTTAAATAAGTCTCATAGTTTTGTAAAGTGATACTACTATTGCTAAGAGAGGTTTCTTTCTTTTTTCCATTGGTGTTTTTCATTTTTAAATAAGTCATTAAGATTTCACATTTTAGAAACCATGATAGAAATATTTGGGTTTTATAGCTACTATTATACAAAAATCAATTTTCTAGCTAGGATTATATATTATTACATTTTCATTCTGCAAAATGTTCATAGGCGCTGACAAAGATAATGCAACTCTGGATCTCTTTCGTAGGGTATTTTAGGACTTATGCAGTTTAGGGTTAAGACTGCCACCTTGAGTTTATATTTTAAGCTATCACTTTTGCCTGCATTAGCTTGCTTCTGTCCATAAAAATGAGCACTGTGTTTTTGACATGGAGTGTTTGCATGGCCATTCTTATGCTTCCAGAGAGCCAGTCTCTTTACACCCAGGAGAGCTGGAAGATCCCTCGAGTTGCTTTACCTTCCCATCTACAGGTGAGTTGTCAATGACAGCACCAAAATGGGGCCTGCTTAAACCCCACAGTGGCTCCTTATTTCCATGAGGATAAAAGCTAACACTGTTACGATGGCCTACAGTCCCTGTTAACTTTCTGGTCTCCTTCGTACTGCTCCCCCTTCTTTCATTCTACTTCATCTATCCTTGAATTGTTCTTGAACATTCCATGCAGCTTCCATAGCAGAGCCTTTCCACCCACTGTTCCCCCTACCTTGCTAACCCTGTCACCTCCCTGAGAGCCTTTGTTCAGATGTCACTTTCCAAGTGAGACTCTCACAACATTTTTTAAAAATTGTAACCCTCCACACTCCTAGTCCCCCTTATCTTTTCCTGTTATTAAATTACACATTTTTAAATATACTATATAACTAATTTATGTTGTTCATTGTGCGTCACTCCTGCTAGACACAAGCTGCACAGGGCAGATGTCTTTAAGGGTTTGGTTGCCTGATACATCCTAGGCACTTAGAACCTTCCTGGTACATAGCAGGTGCTCAAGAAATGCTTACAGAATTGATGAAAGGAAACAGAGAAGAACTGAGACAGGTGGTTCTCCATATAATTTCAAAGACTTATAGACAGAATTTTCTCTGTAAAAACAAGGAAGTCAGGGAAGAGATTGAAAGGTAACAGGATCTGTTGAAAAGCAAAATGGCATAACTTAGACTAAAAATGGAAAAAAAAATTGTTACAAAGGAAACTTTATAAAAATTAAAAAATAGGATAGGCATGACTGAAATCATATTTGTGGACATGATGGCCCCATAGAGAAAATTACACAAAAGGAATATTTTACACTAAGAAAGATAAAAAATAATGATAGAAAACATGTTAGATTTGGAAGACAATGGCAAATAGACACATAATTGGTATTTCTATGGACGACAACAAGATAAATGGGGAAAATGAAACTGTGAGAATGATGGTTATTCAACAAAAGTGTAGCTATAAATCTGGACAGTGGTGATGTAAATAGGAAAAATTGAGACGTGAGGTGAACGAGATAGGAGAAAGATAAGTTTCCTAATTTTCTCTTCTTTTATAGAGAAGTATCTATATATACCTAATATCGAAATATAATATTCTTTTTTTTTTTTTTTTTATCCTCACCAGAGGACATTTTTGCATTTATCTTCAGATAGAGCAGGAGGGAGGAAGAGAGAGAGAGAAACATCGACATGAGAGAGACACATCGAGTGGTTGCCACCCACACAACCCCAACAGGGGCTGGGGACAAACTGCAACCGAGGTACGTGCCCCCAGCAGGAACTGAACCTGGACCTCTCTGGTCCGCGGGCCGACGCTCTAACCGCTGAGTCAAACCGGCCAGGGCAAAATATAATATTCTTAAGTAAATACTTATTTTTAAAATAATCTTTCACTTGTGAGAAATCTTTTAAGAATTATTATTTGAAGAAAAGAGCATTTATTTGAAATTTAACAATTCCTTCAGGTTTACTTCACTTTATGTTTTTATTGTTGTTTTAAGCAAGAGAGTATAGGATGGATCCTTGCCTTGTTAGATTAATATAAATGAGTGTTTTTACCTTTTCTCATACATTGTGAGTACCTTAGAATATGTTAACTCCATTCACTATCCTTCCAACTTACACACAATTGTTGGCTTGTATTTTACTTATAATTGTAAATACCACAGTGGATACTTTGCATTGTTTTATACAGCTAATATCCACTTAAATATAGCCACATAGTTACACTTCTATCTGATGTTTCCTTTAATGTAAATCTGTTGGGGACATATTTTCTCAGTTTCTGTTATCTGAACTTGTCTTAAAATATGCTCATTTTTGAAGAATATTTTTTTGCTGAGTATAAAATTCTAGGGTTGACATTTTTCCTTCACTTTGAAAATAATTCCATTGTTTTCTCACTTCCACTGTTTCTACTAAGACATCAGCTCTAAGTTTAACTGTTGCTCATTTAAATGTAATTGTCTCTTTTGCCCTTCTGACAGCTTTAAGACTGTTTTTGTACTTGATTTTGTTTGGTGTGTTTTTAGCAGATTTTACCGATGTCCAGGTATGATTTTCTTATGTAAAAGAACCTGTTTGGGTTGTTCAGTCATGCTGTTTGAATCTGCGCCAGTCTGTGCCTCCACTGTCCAGACCTGTGGGTCCATATCTATTATCTATATTTTTCTCTTGTTTTTCCACCATGTAATTTTGTCTCCTCATATGCCTAGTTATTTTTGTTGTATAATAGACATATGAAAAAGTATACAGATGGTTTGAGGCTTAGAATGAGGTTGCTTCCCTCAGGAGAGCATTCTGCTCACTGTGGTAGACAACTAAGGATACCAACAGTCCCCGACCAGTTTAATCCAGTCAGGAATGAAGAAGATGTGAAGTTGGACCTCAGGTCCCCAAGGGTCGGTCTGATTCCTATAGGTCTTTATTTCATTGCTAAGACACAGTCCTTTTCTGTGCAGAGCCCCTTGTGGTTCTACCCCAGAGCCTCGGGTATTTACTAGAACATCCTTCCTCCCTCCCCCCAGTCACTGGAAACACTTTCTCATGAAAGTTGGACTTTTTGAGAAGTGTAGTGTACTATTTTTAATTAAATCTGTGATTTTGTTTTTGCAAAATTTTAGTAAATCCATCTGTGAAAAATTCAGCTTCTCGATCATTTCATTCTTCTCCTAAGAAGTCTCCAGTTCACTCGCTCCTAACTAGTTCTGCTGAAGATTCAATAGGTTCCACATCTCCATATAGATCCACCAAAGCTGTTCATTCAGCTGATTCTGTTAAAGGTAAGAACGATCTGATGAAATCACCGATGAGATTAACTGATTTTCCAGCTCTGGTAAATTGGACGTTCCTTTTTATAATCAGAATAAGATTTTACATGGTGTTCTTATATGCAAGTTCTGACAGCTAGCTGTGTAAATTACGTGGGTCTGATTTAAATAGAATAGCTATTGTGTATACACACACACACCCCTTAGTAAATATACATAGATATTATATGTAAATATTATCTCTTTCTTTCTCTGTCATGAATAATAATTTTTTCCTATTTATTATAAGATTTTAGGTCTTCTTTTAAATGCTGTGACCTTTCTTATTTACATTCTCTAAAATCACAGCTCTCTTTAGTCTCTGCCTTTGTAAATACAAGTACCTAGCATACTGTCATGCAAACTTATCAAAATGTTCTCATTCTTTGAATTCTCAGTTATTATGTTTTGCTAAGACAGATGGAAAAAAATGGTTTGATTTAGATTAAGTGTCTGATAAATAAGTGAATGTTAAATAAATAGATGTTGAAATGAACTTGAAATGCTTTTCATCATATGTGACAGTGACTCAAACAGCCCCAGGGCTCTAGGGCATCATTCCCTTTGACAAGGGGTAAACTAGGCAAGTTGTTGCATCAGAGGCTAAGATCAAAACTGAAATCTTGAGATTGCCAATCAAGCATTTTTAGAGGTTGACAAAACTTAGCATACTTGTGAGAGAATAGCTTACGTGCATCTGCCACATCTACTCCCAGCTCACTGTGGCCACGTCAGTGTCCAGGCTGCCCTCTTCCATCTCACCCTTCCTCACTCAGGTGACAGCAGCTACAGTGCGCACTGGCCTCACACACCTTCAAGAACGTCGCCAGTGTCAGTGTGAAATCTTGTTCTTCCAAACCCTAAGTGCATGGAACTCTAAGGTTTGGTCTGAAAAGCTGTCATTTATAATGCAGAATATATCATTAAACTTAAAGTATTCCTCTCACTCATCCCATGTAATGCTATGTAGTTAAATAAGAGTAAATCAGATTGGCTTGAAACAAAATAAAATAAGCTAGGATTGCAATATTTAGATAAGACACTTCTTTATTTTAAAATAGTGTTTTAAGGTTTGCATTATTTTAAAGAAAAGGTTGTTTAACCTGTAATTGGAAGATTTCTAAAATACATATTAAATAGACTTTTAATATCACATCTAAGCAATTTTCTAATAGCTTCACAGTCTCAGCCAATAGAAACCACAGGAAAAACATGCAGGAAGCTTCAGAACAGACTGGAAAGTTTGCAAACTCTGGTAGAAGATTTACAGATGAAGAACCAAGGTACAGTGTACATTTGGCGAGATCTTCCTTGCTCAAAAGAATACTCACCTTCCTTCACGTTAGGCCTCCTATCTATTGACCCACCGTGAAGGATGTTGAATAAGCAGCTTTAATCAAAATATAAGGGTCTTAACCATGACTAACCCCTGGATTAATTGTGTGACCTTAGGCAGGTCACTTTAGTCCTGCTCTACACTAGACAAGCATTTGTATGGCGGTAGCCAGGGCACCATTGCGGTCAATAGCCAGAAAACGAAATACCAGTGTTTAGCCTCACACAGGGCTTTAATCAGCATGAACTGGAAGAGACGGTGCCAGAGGCTGCTCTGTCTGCGGAGCAGCCCACTGTCTCACTGCTCCGCTAATAAACTCTTTCACTTTAAAAGAAAAAAAAGAGACTATGCCACATAATGAATCACTAAATAAAAAGATAAACTACTTATAAATATACTGAAGCTATTTGTACTCTGCAAATGATAGGCAACTTTTAGGCATAAGTTCTAACTGGATGTTCCTATGGATATGGGAGGATATGGATATGTTCCCATGAGTTTGGGGGGGCTATCGGGTTTTATGCTTTTCTGACATAAATTCATGAATCCTGAAGCCTCTTTTCAGAGGGAAATTAATTTTGGAGTATATATGTTATTCCATCTTTCCAGCTCTAGAGAAATAAGTTGCAGATGAAAGATAATCAATATTTTTCTAAGAACAAATCCTTATAAAATAAATTTAACCTCACTAATAATAATAATAGTTGTTATTAGCATTGATGGAGCATTTACCAGCTATGTGGCAGGCCCTGTTCCCAGAGCTTTACAGATGTTCTCTCCATGTAAGCCTCACAACACTGGCGGGGAGGGCACTAAAGCTATGGATTTGAAAAAGAGGAAACTGAAGATAAGATCACAGTCAGGCAATAAATTTTAAATCACATGAGTAGTAGAGCTGGGACTTGATCTCTGTAATTTCTAACTGCAAAATCCACATTTTACTGTAGTAAGGCTATATACCAAATTGTTATTAAAGAAAATTCCAGATTTCTTATGATAACCCCAGATCCCTGTGGATATAAATATCAGGGAAAATGTTTGATTTTAAGTTTATTGTAAACTTTTAAAAGAAGATGCAATATCTTCTTGGCCCCATTTTTATCACTTTGACTTCTCTGAGTTTATCTGAGTAATGTCACCATGTCATAGTTCAAATGGGAGACATGTTGCATTTACTTAAAAAATAGAAAGACTTTTATATTGGATACATTGTCTGGATGGAATGTTTTGGAAATTATGAAACAAATATTTTGGAGAGAATTTTGGGAGCATTTATCAAAATTTAAAATGCATGTATGCCTTGACCCAGAAACTCCACTTCTGTTTATTCTGTAAGAAATAATTGTACAAACGCACAAAAGTTTGTTTATATAAGTATTTCCTATAATGCTGTTTATAAACAAAACGAAGAAATCAACTTTTAAAAATGTATTTACTGATGTTGGTACATCCATATAATGGAATACTGTGCAGTTATAACAAGACATGAGCTGAACTGGAAAGAAGTTAACATTTTGTTATGTGAATAAAATAAGCTACAGAACAATTTATACTACATTTACATTTATGTAAGGAAGAAAACGTGTGTGTGTGTGTGTGTGTGTGTGTGTGTGTGTGTGTGTGGACATGAAGATATTCACCAGACTGTTTACAGTGATGACCTTGGGGCAGGGATCAGCAGATGAAGAGAACAAAGACTTCTTGCATCTCTCTTTACACACTTCTGAGCTGTTCAAATTATTAAAAATAGTGTGTATTTCTTCTATAATAATAATTGTGCTCATTAAAATAACTGAAAAATTAGAGATTTATCCTTAGCTCTGTGCCATAACATGTCTTTACAAAAATATGCTACTTTGCAAGTTTTACAAATTTCTTGAGCTCAAAATGTATGCATATTCTATAGTAACAAGCTGATCTTTTAAAAAGCACATAATAAAATTAAAGTCTTAGTAAATGTTGCTATTCTAACTTTGTTTTATCAACATTTTCAGCAATGTCTTCAATGATCAGAAATCAAGAAAAGAGGATACAGAAAGTGAAAGACCAGGAAAAAATGTTACTCAAATGATAGATTGCTTGCCTATTCTTTACAGAGATATGATGCCCAATTAATTGTGGTGTTACTTATAATTAGTGCCCTGTGAACATTTTTCTTTTTATGTGAAAATTTAATAAAAAATACCCTGACTTGTAAACTCTATTTTGAAATAAACTATTCTTGAATGCTCTCCCAGTAAGACTTCAAGCAGTGCTAGCTAGATGTGAAAGTATTCATAATTTATAAAGTATTAATTTGTGCTAGTGTGTTGGGATAATTAATGTGTTTTACAAAAATGTATTATTTTTACTGGTGCTGAGTCAATAACTTTTTTTTTTCAATTTAAAAAACAATTTCCACATGAGAGTGGAAGATGTGGTATAATGCCGGGATCAGGGCAGACTCCATACTGACCCTGACTCACTGTTTGTCCTGTCAGTATCAGTGAATGTCATCAGGTAACTAAATACTGGAGCCCCTAATCAAAACTTCAGGAGAATTTCTCTTTTACGTACTAAAAACTGTAAAAAAAAAAGAAAGAAAGAAAGAAACCCCATTATTCTTCAGTCAGTGGGTAACTTCTACAGATTGCATGGATTCCGTCTGCCTTAGTTAGATCTTTAACAGTCAGGGGGTTTTGTATGTGGAGTGTTCCCTAACACCAGTAACCACGTTTCTGTGGACACCAACTGGATGTCCTACAAGTCAGCTCAGTTCTGACACCATCTGGAGTTGACGTGGGATTCTACAGATTTAAGGACTCAGTCTCAAAAGGCTGCCTCCCACTTCAGATGGCAATCAGAAGTCCCAGACCACCTGTACTTTTTGACTGACAGGTTATAAATTGGGGTTCCCACAACCTCCTCCTGAGTTTCAGTAATTTTCTAGAGTGGATCACCAAATTTAGGAAAGTGCTTTCGTTGTTATTACTGGTTTGTTATAAAGGAAACAACTCAGGAACAGCCAAATGTAAGAGATGCATTGGGCAAGACATGGGGTTCTGGTGCACGCAGCTTCCATGCCTCCCAGGGGTACCACCCTCACACCCTTGATGTGTTCACCAACCCCAAAGCTCAGTAAATCTCCTCGCAGTCATGAGCCGTCTAACAACAGGGAAACGTTCTGAGAAATGTGTTGTTAGGTGATTTCGTCTAGTGGGAACATCAGAGTGCGCTCACACTCCGAGAAGGTGCAGCCTACTGCACATTTAGGCCCCAGGCTATGTGTCTAGCCGAGTGCTCCTAGGCTACAAGCCTGTACAGTAAGTTACTGTACTGAACACTGTATGCAATTGTGTAAGTACTTGTGTATCTAAACATACCTAAATATAGAGAAGGTATAGTAAAAATATGAAAACTACGATATAAAAGATAAAAATGGCACACCACAAATGGAGCTCGCAGGACGAGAAGGGTGGGTCAGTGAGGGGCGAGTGAGTGTGAAGGCCTGGGGCACTACTGTGCACTACTGTAGACTGTATAAACACTGTACACCCAGGCTACACTGATGTTACAGAAAACACGAGGTTAAATCAAGCACGAGAGAAAATGATGCAATCGAGATTTGGTCAACACGAACTGAGGCTGCCGCCCGTGTGACGGCAATCTGTTGTACAGCAAAATCTCGTAATGAGGAGAAAGAGTCCATCCAAGTGACAATAAAAAGTATAGTGTAGTAAACACATGAGCCAGTAACAGTCGTTTGTTATCCAGCTTCCGTACTGTCCATAACTGCGGTCTGTGCTGTGTGTGACTGGCACTGCAGTAGGTGTGTCCACGCATCGGCACACATGTGAGTCACGCGCTGATGTCAGAATGGCTACCACCTCACGAGGCGATAGGAAGTTTTCAGCTCCACTATAATCTAATTCGCTCCTTTGGTCCATGGTTGACTGAATAATCTTTACTGGGCACTTCACTGTATTCAAGAGTTTTTAGAGCTTAATCTCCTGTCCCCCACCCCTTCCCAGAGAGTGATGGGTGGGGCTGAAAGTTCCAAACCTCTAATAACTACTCTCTGGTGACCAGCTCCATCCCAGGGCTATACAGGGACTCCACCATAAAGCACCGCATTAGCATAAACTCAGGGGTGCTCTAAAGGGCCTCACTATGAATAATAAAAGACACTCCCATCTCTCAAGAAATTCCAAGGTTAGCCCTGGCCAGTTTGGCTCAGTGTTTAGACCATCGGCCTGCGGACCAAAGAGTTTCAGGTTTGATTCTGGCCAAGGCACGTACCTCGGTTGCAGTTCAGTCCCCGGCCCTGGTCGGGTCATGCAGGAGGCAACTAGTTGATGTCTTTCTCACATCGATGTTTCTCTCTCCTCTCCCTCCTTCCCACTCTGTCTGAAGATAAATGGGGGCGGAAAATATCCTCAGGTGAGGATTAAAAAAAAAAAAAATTCCAAGGACTGAGGAGCTCAGGGCCAGGAACCTAGGAAAAAGACCAAATGTATTTATTATATCATATTATACCACATGTGTGAACCAAATAAATCAAGACAAGAAGAACATATACAAAATTGTTTCAATTGTGCCAAAAACAGTAGGGACAATGTGGCCGAAGGCTGGCTATCCAAACAGCCTGCACTCCTTGCCTGGCACAGATGTCACTGAGAACAGCTGCCCAGCTAGAGGCTGTTTCCCAGCCCCATCTGCTCTCCACCATTGCATGTGGACAGAGCGATATGTGGCACTTTCTGGCCAAAAGTTCTAGTAAGCATTTGTGGTTTCCCCTCACTTCATTTCCCCTTCCATGGGCTGGTTACAGAGGACAGTAGGTCCTAGGGGATTGTAGGACAGAAGGAGGCTGGTGACAATCTTTGCAGGAGCTGCCCCCCTGCCAGGAAAACCCACTGCTCACTGTTGAGTAAGAAATAAGCTCGTTGCAGCCTCCTTACAGGGATAGTGTCTGTGACAGCAGCTGGTGTTAGCCCTGTCCAAGATAGACAATAAACAGGGCATATGGACTCCCACACATAAAGAAAGTCTTCATGTTTCTCGTCTAAATGACAGTGTTAGCACTCTAAGCACATTCAAGTTTAAATAACAGTTTTTTAAAATATGAAATTTAGCCCTGGCTGGTGTGGCTTAGTTGGTTGGGCATCATCCCATGCATGGAAAGGTTGCCAGTTCGATTCCTGGTCAGGGCACATGCCCAGGTTGTGGCTCGATCCCCAGTAGGGGGCATGCAGGAGGCGGCCGATCCATGTTTGGATCTCCTTCTCTCTAAAAATCAATATAAATAAATAATGAAGTTAGTATTATAAGTATCTCTTAAATCAATTGGATTTACTGAAAGATTAATTTTTATCACATAATGATAAAATGGCTAATAATAAAATGCTAAAGATTTTTATTATAAATTGTTTTAACTTTTATTTTACCTAATAGAAATGATTGGGCATTCTGGGCAGTAACAGGAAATGCCTCACTGGTAGAATATTAAATTCATTATGAAGTATGTAAGACATATAGACCAAATTAACATAAAAATGCTATGAGCCAAAAAAAACAAAAATAGTTATCTTAAGCACTAATAATATCTTCAGTGGGATGTAAGCTTTTTTCTGCAAAGACCATCTATAACCAAAATTAATGTTTCACCAAAAGATGTTACACTTAACATATAAGAATTCATTTTCAAGTACAGGCATGCATAATATCCCTCTAAAGATACAGTTTTAAAAGAAATCTTCTTTTTTTTTTTTTTTAATCCTCACCCGAGGACATTTTTTCATTTTTTGTCCAGATAGAGTGGGAGGGAGAGAGAGGAAGAGAGAGAGAGAGAAACATCGACATGAAAGGGACACATCGAGTGGCTGCCACCCGCACGACCAACCAGGGCCGGGGACAAACTGCAACCAAAGTACATGCCCCTAGCGGAAACCGAACCTAGGTCTCTCTGGACCGCAGGCCGACGCTCTAACCGCTGAGCCAAACCGGCCAGGGCTAAAAGAAATATTCTATGCAGACTGGCGCAACCACTATGGGAAACAATATGGTGTTTCCTCAAAAAAATTAAAAATTCAACTGCCATTTGACCCAGTGATTCCACTTTTAGGAATATACCCTAAGAAGCCCAAAACACCAATCAGAAAGAATATATGCACCCCTGTGTTCATAGCAGCACTATTTATAATTGCTAAGATCTGGAAACAGCCCAAGTGTCCATCAGTGGATGACTGGATAAAAAGCTGTGGTACATATACACAATGGAACACTATGCAGCTGTAAGAAAGAAAGATTTTGTATCCTTTGAGATGACATGGAGGGACCTGGAGAACATTATGCTAAGTGAAATAAGCCAATCAGAGAAAGACAAATATCACATGATCTCACTTATTTGTGGAATATAATGAACAAAATAAGCTGACGAACAAAACAGATCCAGAGATATGGAGTAGGGATCAGACTGACCTCAGAGGGAAGGGGTGAGAGGGGGACGGGAAGAGATAAATCAAAGAACCTATATGCATGACCAATGGACACAGACAATAGAGTGGTGAAGGTGGCAGGGGTGGGGAAGGGTAGTGGTGAGAGTGGGGAGGAGGGAGTCAATGGGGGGAAAAAGGAGGGACATCTGTAATACTTTCCACAATAAAGATAAATTTAAAAAGGAAAGAAATATTCTAAAACTTTGTCTCCAAAGAGAGGAGAAAATCAGACTTCTCTGCCTCCTGATATTTGCTTTTTTTCTCGTCTGTTATTAATAGAGGA
Organism: Tadarida brasiliensis; assembly: GCA_030848825.1. Taxonomy (NCBI): domain Eukaryota; kingdom Metazoa; phylum Chordata; class Mammalia; order Chiroptera; family Molossidae; genus Tadarida; species Tadarida brasiliensis. The sequence continues at coordinate 53,616,009 of CM061257.1, read as the reverse complement.
AAATATTACTATTTTATTTTATGTCAAAGCTATCATGGTACCAATATTTACACAAATAATCCAGACATTTAATAAAGATATTAAAACTCAGGATTTATTTTTTCAGTTATAATAGCAAGGTTTAAATGTTTATGTCTTCTCAGAGAAAGATGTACTTCTCTGTCACTGTCCTGTCACAATGTGGTCACCCAAGATAGCTACAGGTATGAAAGGAGAGGGGAGAGGGTGAAACAGCTGCTACGGAAAAGCCCATCTGGAGGTCCTGGCGGTGGGCAGAGATGGTTCCACAGAGGCCCCAGGAGTAAATGATGGGTGTGTCCCTCCCTGCAGTCAGGAGTACTTACCTGCACCTCTAAGAGCTATCATTCAGGCCACCTGGCTCAGTCCATCCCCATTTCTCTTTCCGCCTGGGCTGCTCCTCATGGTGGACTCTGATTAGGCCCTTGTTTCTACTTCGATCACAACACAAAGGCATACTTGCCACCTTCAAACCATACCAGACAGATAAAATCAAGCCAAAGACATTGGGAAGTCTCATAGCCTTCCTGACCACATCTAGTGACCAGATATTTTCTGATCCAGTTCCATATGGTGTTAACTATTTTTAAACACAAGTGTACATGGAGAACGTTTCTCTAGCTGCACCATAAGGAAATTAGCTCTTCTTGAATGCAGCTTGTTTTACCCTCTTGGTTTAAGGACTGTCCAAAGGCTCAAACTTGAACCCTGTGCAGCTGGTTGGCTTTGGTGCTGCCTGACCAAACTTAGCCAAGTCACTCCCCAAGGGGACCAAGCCCCAAAGCACTGATGGATCAGCATAATCCATCCATCAATGCCACAGAAATAAAGTCCATGCTCACCGGAAGCATTATCTACGTATATATTTCTGCACATTACACAAAAATCACTAGCAAGTCTAAAAACAACCCAGCTAAACTCGGAGTTATACTTCCTTTGTTTTAAATTATTAAGTGTGCTCCACAACCTTAGCCTCTCCCACATGCTGCAGCAGCTTCTTCAATACTTTGCAAACAGAATCAGTGAATCCCCCAGCACTTGTGAACCAATTTATCCTCGTGGCCAATTTCCAGGAACCTATTGCTGCATTCTTCCCAGCGAGTAATTTCCCCATTCTCTACCACCACAAACTTCCACTCCACCACTGTATCTACTGGAAAGGAGACAGAACCAGACCAGAACCCATTCTTGCTATACTGGAGGGGGATGTAAGTGGTCCATCTCCCAAGCCTCTCATGGTCTCCAGTTACTGCAATGAATTGCACACCTGTGCTTGTGATGTAATGGACCTGGAACCTGACACTAACTTGCTGAGACTCTGAAGTCATCGCTACTACCCTTTTTGATTTAACATCCATTTTCTGACCTTTTGCTTCCACAAGATTGTTTCTGCCATAGTCCATTCTCTGGTCTGGGCTTAACACTGGAGACACCAGACTGCCACCCAAGCCAATATCTCCCCAGGATGAGTGCCTGGACACCATTTCCCAGTCCTCCTGGTCAGCCGAGTCCTGTCTGTCCAACTGTGCAAGGCTCACTTCTTCTTTACCTCTGTCCATGAGCAGGTTGCTAGGAGACAACTTCTCTGCAAAACATGGAGCTGCTTTAGCAGGTGTCTCTTGTCCTTTTTGGAATCCCCGTTCTCGTATCCGAGATTCATGGCTTTCATTTCTTGACGCTTCAAAGTATCCTCTAGAGTAACCAGTCACAGATGTGGTTAGAGATTCTGTGTCTGGACACCATCCAGAAGGAACACACGGTCTTGAACTGTCACAGTCACCACGTTCTCTAGGACTCTGCAGTCCCCATGCTGCTTCCTGTACGTTACCAGGGCCTTTGGTCTCTGAAACCAAACATCCATTGCTTTCTTGAAGATGCTCTATAAAAACAGAGTGTGAAAGTCAGTTCTCATAAGAAAAAATTAAGTTGGGCTAAGAAAGTAGGTTTAGTCATTGAAGACTTTACCACTAATCTATCTGCAGTTCACAAAATCTATCCCTACTAAAATCAAGTACTTTCTTACCTAGTTCAGACACTGAACCAGTACATGTGCTAAGAATATCCATGTGTATCCAACAGGAAAAGGCATATCAAGGAGTGTCCATGAAGTGGCAAGTGTTAAGGCAGAAGTGTAACCCATCATGGTTCTCAACTTCCACATTCCAGGCCATACTGGCATGCAACCAAGTCAAGCTGTTCGGCTCCTAGCATCAAAAAATGTTGCACAGCCTGTGGGGCAAAGGGCTGGATGGCTTCCCTACAAACAGCAGAGTACACTTGTGCTCAGGAGCTGCGGGCCGCCCAGGGCCAGCTCTCACGGATGATGGCAGAGCAGCAGCAGCTGTCCCGGTTGGAGAATACACAGGACAGCAGTGCACCACTGGGCAGGGGCTGGGCTGAGGGTGGCAGGAGGGGGCTGGTGTCTCCTCGCCACCCTCACTCATGTGCATCAGGAAGCTCTTCAACAAACCACAGACTTTTTACATCCCCTCCCACTGTACGTTTTTAAAAATGTTCTTAAAAGTACACAATCTAAAGACTCAGTTTCCTTCTTGGTTACCTCATTGATAGTCTAAATTGCTCCCTACAAGATCAAAATCTCCAGTCATACAATCATGATAGATGGGTTTTGTTGTTGTTTAAGACTTTTTATTGATTTTTAGAGAGAGAGAAAGGGTGAAGGAGAAAGAGAAACATGGGTGTGAGAGTGGAACATCTATTGGGTGCCTCCTGCACGCCCACCACCAGGGATCAGCCTGAAACCTGGGCAGGTGCCCTGACCGGAAATCGAACCAGCAACCTTTGGGTGCACGGGGCCATACCACACCAGCGGGGCCACAGCAGCCAGGGCATAGACGGGTTTTGTTGTTGTTTTGAGGGGAGTGGGGAGGGGAGTGGGGGAAGGTGGTCTTTCTTTGTTTCTTTAATGGTGGGGTTGGAAGTGAGATGGAAACAAATATTACTCTGAATTTTCCCAATATTTCAACCTGAAACATAAAGTCGATCAAGGAAAATAAGCGAGATCTCTGCACATCCCAAACCAATGCAGGAAAGGCACAGAGATTCTGTGTCTGGACACCATCCAGAAGGAGCATTCGATCTTGAACTGTCACAGTCACCACGTTCTCCAGGACTCTGCAGTCCCCATGCTGCTTCCTGAAAATCCTCCAGATTTTCAAGTAGCTACACAGGAACAGCATTCCACTAACAAGAAAGTTCGCACACGTCACTTGTACCGTTAGGCTGGATCCCGGCAATGGCATCCTGCCCAGGACGCTGGAAAGGAAGGTTTTCTGCCAGCGCTCCTACTTTGCCTCGTATGCCCTCTACAAAGTAGAGATTTAAACCTAGATGTCAATTCTACCCATCGGAGTTGGATCCTCTAGTAAGTATCCTTAGTGAACCCTTTCCCCGCGGACTGGACACCCTGCTGAGCTCCGAGCCGCGCGGCCAGCGGCCAGCCCAGGCTCCGGCAGAGGCCCTCAAGGCCAGAGTCCAACTGAACTTTGCCTTCCTGGCAGAAGCATTCAGAGAGCGGGAGGTGCTCGCTCCTCGGGTGCTCCCACACCCGGATCTTCCACGGGGCGAGGCGTGGGAAGACAGGAGTCTATGGGATTGAGACAACATGTCCCTGCTCGGTCAGAGGTTGAAGAGGGTTGCAGGGTCCCCCTAAACCTCAGCACTACTTTCCCAAGTCAGGCACGCCGCCCGCACTGCACCACGCGCCGCCAAGCGGAGCCCAAGCCGACTTCAGGGGACAGAGACGAAGCGGGGCGCCGCCCTTGGACGCACCGACAGGGCGTCTCCAGGGCCTCGGTAGAGGGTGAGAAACCTGTCCGGCACCAGCATGGGAAATACTGGGCATGGGGACGGTCCTACCCCGGGTAGGGAAAGGTAGTCCCTGGAAATGGGTGCTAGGAACGCTCCAGGTGGGCCTTTTCCTCCCTCGGTGAATTTCATAGCCCCCGGCAGACCTGCCCTCTAGACGCGGAGACAGGAATACCTGGTTTGGTGACCAGCTCCCGCCTGGAAGGCCCGGGGCTCAGTCCGCCGCCGCCACTCGGATCGCCTCCCACCGCTGCAGCCTTCCCCAAAGCGGCGTCTTCCTCCTCCTCCGCGCTCCCCTTCTTTCCCCTGCCCCGCAGCAGCCAGACGAGAAGCGCTCCGGCCAGAGCCCCTCCGACCAGCAGGGCGGACCACACGGCGCCCATGGCTGCGGGAGACGAAGGCGAAAGGGACCGGGCTCAGGTCACGGCAGCAAAGCCACACCTACCCTGTCCGCTCCAGCCTTTTACGGTCCCCGTTGGCCGGCGCTCCCGCGCGGAGCCCAATCCTCTGCGATTAAAACTCAACTTTCCCAGCCCCGCCCCGGGCTGCAGCCCTACGCTCCGGCCAGGCGACTGGAGCGCTCTGCTTTTCCAACATTTTCCATCTTCGACTCCGCCAGTAGCCGGGTCGAGTGCACGGGGTGCCCTATTCCACGTGTGTTTCGCACGCGTAAAGAACCCAAGTGCGCCCAACCACTGCGCGCAAAACCGGTCCAGGTCCACTGCCTTTCCTCCTCACTCACTGCCCGCTAGGCCAGCCCTGCCCCGGCCGGTGGCAGGCGCCTGGGCGCCTCCTCCGCAACGACCCTCAGCAGCGGCGCGGCCAGCTGGAGGCAGGAGCTTCCCGGAGCTAGAGGCCGATGTGCGTCGGCCGCGTGGGTGGGGTAAGCGGGGTGCAGAGTGGATGTAGTTGGGGGATACATCCGGAGACCTAGTGGAAGCTCCATTCAACCACCAGTTAGGGGCGCTTGGCCTCCTCAAGCCTCCGCCTCCAAAAGATTGCACTGAAAGCCATCCATCTATAAATGACAATCATCTCAACCACTTCCGTCGTTGCTTCTTCCTCGACCTTTTTTTCGGGTGTGTGATTGTTGCAAAATGCGCAACCTTGGGTATGGACTGGATGTGGCCCAGAGACAAGCTCCCACAGATGGGCTTATTAATAAAAATAGCAGCCCTCTTTGTTGAGCGCTGTGAGCCAGGAGTGTAAAGGCATTCCATTTGATCCTCACAAACAACAACACCCTGTGGGCTAAGAATTAAACATATTTCTTTTGCTAAAAATCATAATTCAATCTAGCAAATTTGAATCTAATTAGCTTTATTTAGTGATTTATGAGTGGGGCTGGGTCCCATCTAGCAACCAGAAGGGCACTCTGAGGCAGTGTACAAAATGGTAGGATCTTACAGGAAGAAGGGTGGGGCAAGGGAGCTATTATGGAAATAAAAGGAAGGATTATTTTAGGGCTGGGACATCTTTTGGGTGGAGGAGAAGGGGAAGAGTTTTTATTATAGAGATTGCCTCTCCTTTCCATGGGGGATAAAGCAGGCCTATGTGATATTACCTTACTGGTGCTTGACCAAGAAATTCCAGACTGGTTAATTAAGATTAGCCCTGGCCGGTTTGGCTCAGCGGTTAGAGCGTCGGCCTGCGGTCCAGAGAGATGCGGGTTCGGTTCCCGCTGAGGGCATGTACCTCGGTTGCGGTTTGTCCCGGCCCTGGTTGGTCATGCCCCCCTCGTTGGTCGTGGTGGTGGCAGCCACTCGATGTGTCCCTTTCACGTGGATGTTTCTCTCTCTCTCTCTCTTCCTCTCTCTCCCACTCTATCTGAACAAAAAATGAAAAAAAATGCCCTCAGGTGAGGATAAAAAAAAAAAAAGAGAGATTATGTTTCTGGGGGAAGTTGAAACTGCAATTAGACCAATCTAGGTTGGGTATCTTGGGCTTTTAGAGTGACACCATTTGGGGCTTGTAGGGGTGTGTGTGTGTGTTTCTTTAACACTTTCACTCTTCTGCTGATCTATGGTTTCACACACCAACTCTAAGCTAATGATTCCCACATTTGTATGTGCAGGGTGAGACTTTCCTTTGAATTATACACTCCTACATCCAACTGCTAAGGCCACAGTTGGCCAATCACTGCCTTGGAATAATTACTAAAATGGCTGCCTCTGGTAAAACAAATGGTCCAAATGTGCCCCATGCTTACTCAGATAGCAATCCCTAATGGAATGCAAGGCTCAGCCAGGAGTTGCTGGAGGGCTGGTGTATACCTTGGTGCAGGTCACAAGCCCTGCAGTGATAAGGGAATGGGGAGGTAGGGGGAGGTGAGAAGGAGACCACCAACTGGGCATTCCCTCCGATATGGTAATAGACAACTCAAACCCAACTCACTCAAATCTGAATTCCTGATCTTCGTGCTCAAACCTGCTACTTGCCCTGTCTTCCTCATCTCAGGAAATGGCAACCACATCCTTTGCTAATGCTGAAAAACCATCAACTGAGAGTCATCCTTGACTCCCCTTTTATTCCCTCTAGCAGTAGGCAGTAGCAAATTCTGCCATTCTTTCCTCTAAATATATTCAGAATTCTATTTCTCTCCATAGCAAATGCCACCCTGGTCGGCCACCATCATGTCTCAGCTGGATTATCACTGTCACTTCTCACTGCTCTCCCTGCTTCTACCCTTGAGCCCCTACTGGCCACTTTCAAAGCCTCAGTCAGGATGATTCTGTTAACACACTCTCGTCATCTGCTTCTCTGCCCAAGACCCTCCAATTGCTCTACATCTCATGGCGAAAACCTCTACATCCTACAGGATCTGTCCCCCGTGACCTCTCTGAGCTCATATCCATCTGTCCTTCCTCCAGCTACACTCACTTCCTGGACTAGAATCATCCGTCCTGCAGATACCCATCCAGATGTCTATCCTCTCTCCCTCACCCTCTTCAGGTCTTTGCACAAGTGCCGTCTGCCCTGTGAGCCCTCCCAATAATCCAGTTTTAATTACAACCCACTACTCCCTGTACCCCTCCCCTGCTTTAAAGCATCACTTCTAATACACTCTTTAATCCATGGATTTGTTGTCTAATTTCTCTTTCTTCTCTTTAGAATGTAAACTACGGGAAAGCAGGGCTTATTGTGCTTTGTTCTCTGCTGAATTCCCAGCACTTAGAACATCCCCAGAGTGGTACCTAAGAAGGTACAGGTTGAGTGAGTCAATCAAAAGCTCTATGTATTCCCTATCTGGAGCATTACTGTCACCATCTTTATATAGATTCTATATGCATTTTTAATGCAATGCAGATAGATGTTTATGAAGGTTTCATGTCTAATTAGGGATTCAATGATAGACTTTTTAAAGACCTCTACATTTTAAAACCACCCATATATCTCACTTCAGGCAGCCTTAAGATAACAAAACCAATCTTGAGATGAGTATGAAAATAATAAAAAGTGGTAGTAAAGCTATATGTTTAAGAAAATGAATGTCACTATATAAAACAACATTCTCTTTGTGGACTCTGTCTTTTATGGACTCTTAACTCTATTATGGAACCTGTCTTACTAACTGGTTCTTAAATTTTAAGACCATTATAGATCTAATTTTTAAAATCATAATTTTGTAGAAAATTTTAGATTTACTCTATATTCTGTTGTTAATATTTTTATTTCCTCATTGATAACTTCAGTTGCTGCTTCATTGACCAAAGTAATTTCAATGAATAAAATGAGAGAATCTGTAAAATATTAGAATGCAATCCCCACTATTCATTTCTAATACCTAGAAAGCTCTTAATAAAGTTTATTGTTGTCATCAATTGCTATTTCATTGATTAAAAATATAACCAAAACATGACACAATTCTTCCCAACCCATCAGAATTCTTTTTACATTGTATCAGATTTATCATGCAACATTTTAAAAGAACATTATTTGCCTTTTCTAAATGTAAATGTTGATTCATTAATTTGTTGCTGCTTTAAAAAAAATACTCCATTAACCACCATATTTATTAAAAGTCTATAGCCACATATTCTAAAAGCATTTTTACAGCACTAATAACACTGTGTTTATCACTATAAAAATGCAAAATAATGTTCTTTGCTCTGTATAGAAGACCTTTGAGCCTAGGAAGGCGGATTCGGTAGGGATGAGGGAGGAAGATGGTGAGTTCTGTGGGATGGGTTCAATTTGAGGCACTAAGAGGAGGCTGAAACTGGGGTTCTGTAGTTTAAGAAGAGATACTGAAAATTCTTCATAGACAGTTGGCAATGAAATCCATAATAGACATTAATGTTCTGAAGGGAAATCAAGAACGAGTCTAACTTCAGCCCTTCACATAATTTCAAAAAGATTGGAAAGCTGCTTCCATATTGCTAGTTATATTGCAATTATGTCTTGATGTAATATTTTAGAGAGCATAATGGAGTGCCATGTTCTAAGTGATTATTATTCTATTAAATAGAGTATAAATAGATAGGTATAGACATGGATGGATATTTTTAAGTTTTATATATATATATTCTTCTTCTTTAACCTCATGCAAGAAAAGATTGCTCACTTCTGATGTAGCGTGATGAGGACAAAACAATGAAAAGCAGCTTTGTTTGCAGGGCATGGCATTAAAGAGGGCGGGAAGGAAGAGCTAAGGAGGAGAGAGAGTCGGAACAATTGTTTCCAAAGTCAAGTTCAGAAGGTGGTGGGGAGTGGGGAACGGGGCTGTCACTCACCAGTGTTTCAGTGGACTGAGGACTGAGAGATTTGGATTTGACATAAAAGAGGTCACTGGTAACTGCAGTGTCGGTAGGGGTGGGAGTTCAAGTCTGGAAGGCTGAGGTATAAATGTGGTGAAAGGATTAACACTGAGCCCTTTCTTTAAAAAAAAGAAAAGAAAATATTTGTATTGATTTCAGAGGGAGGGAGGGAGAGGGGGAGAGAAATAGAAACATCAATGAAAGAGAAACATTGATCAGCTACCTCGACTAAACCCACAACTGTCCATGTGCCCTGACCGAGAATAGAACCAGAGACCTCCTGGTACGTGGGACAATGCTCAACCAACTGAGCCACACCGACTGGGCGAGTTAGTCCTTTCTTGAGAAATTTGGAGGCAAAAGGTAGGATAGGAATTGAAGTGTTGCTTAAGAATAGAACAAGGCCCACGGGAAGTTCTTTCAGAGGGAGAGCAAATGTCACGGGCATGTTTGTAGGTGGGAAAGAGCCAGCGGCAACGGAGCCTGAAGATGTGAGCAGAGAGGACATATGTCCTGGGAATTCCACAGGGAGAGGAAGCAGTGGGTCAAGCACACCAGTGGAAGAGTTGGCCTCAGATGAAAGAAGGAGAGGAGATGAGAAATGAAATAGGGTTGAGGTTTTAAGGAAAGCAGACGAGGTAGGAAACAGCCACTGGGAGAAGAGGTCGTCCATTGGGAGACTCTTCCTCATGGAGTCTTGTTGGTTCTTAGACATGAGCCTCTTGCATTGCCCCCACCTCTGTCATTACCAGCGCCCTCACGCCATGAAGGTCCACAGACCTGTCCAGACAGTGCAATGGCTCCCTAATTCACCTCTGCACCTCCCTCCCCTCTGGCTGGGATCTCCTCTGCCCGTCAGATTACATTCAACCCCATATTGGCCTTCAAGGTATCTATGACATAGCCCAACAACCTCTCCAGGCCTTTCTCTTACCATTTTCTGCCCTCCAGCCAAAGTGGGACTCTCTCTCTGGAATCTTCACTCATTGGTCTAGACAGTTCCTAAAAGCCGCTTTCTTTCATGAAACTTTCCCCAGCCTCCAATCCCACCCCGTGGCTCCTAGACCTCAAATTGATATGTCATTTTCTTTGAACTCTGACTATATATTATAACTCTCTTTGAGCAAAACAGATATTCTCTTGCAATATAGTTATTTTTGTAGTTCATCTCATCCCCCTATTAGATTATAAATTTCTTGAGGGCTAGAGTTTATTTATTTATTGAATTCCATGAAATACAAAGGCTATTTTTTAACAGGCCTTTTTATTATCTGTGTTGACTACCTAATATATACTGGCACTAGGTTAAATATTGTATAGGGATCATCACATATAATATCCTGACGACAGTAATCTGCCCAAAGTTATACGACTGATTAGTGACTGAGCTGGGATTTAAACCCTGCATTCTGTCCTCCCAGGACCCATGCTTGAAACTGTAGTTATACTGAGGCCTAATGATTATTAAACCAAATTTCAAAGCATAAATTTTGAAAATGAGTGTGCAAATTTCAATGAACGACACCAAAGAACCCCTCTGGTAGTATTCCAAGATTTATGGTGAATTTCAGCTTTACTCTTGATTTGTAATTCCTCTCTCTACAATCCCTGGCGCCTGGCCTCATTAGGGAAAGGTACTGTCCACCCCCAGCACCTGTCCGCGGCTGTCAAGCCGCTGGCTCCTGTCACTCCCCATCGCGTTAACCACAAGTGAAACCTTTCTGCAAAGTCACATGGAGCTGCTCCGCTTCAGATTTCACAGAGACATTTTCTCACTGCAACTGTTTGCAAACCTTTGACTCATCTCAGTTCCAGAATAGACTCAAGGCTGAGATCTCTTATGCTAAATGATGAAACCTATAGAGAAAAGCAAAATCTGTGCTAGGAGAATTTACTCATTTTACAGAGAAAAACACAGTCAGATTACTACTCTGCACCACATCAAATGGTGGACTCCAGAGAAAATAAAGTCCTAAGTGTAAATGGCAAACTACAAAGGTAATAGGACAACTTCCAGGAAACAATCACTATGACACTGCATAACAGAGGAGGCCAAAAAAGATTGTGACATCATCTAAGTAAGGCCATCTGGTCAATGGAGGATGCCACAAAGTTAGCAGGTAGGTCCACAAGGGAAGATGGTTTCAGTGTTATTAAACCTGACAAGGGATTAGTGTGTAGATAAACAATGAACTATTATAAACTGACACACACAAAAAAGACACACGCTCCAATAAAAACGGACAGGGAGCGCTTTTCCCCCGGGGCTCGAATGATGTCCGGAGCCTAACAGACAGCGTCATTTTTGGTTGAATAAATGAATGGTTAGCAGAAATGCTCAAATTCATTGGTAATCGGATAAATGCAAATCAAAACAGTGAGATACACCATTCTACATCCACCAGAAAGGCAAACATTGGAAAGAAGACACGCTGCTGTTGGCGGAGGGTAAACAGCTACAAACAGTTTGGAGAACAACTGGAAGAATTTTGTGAAATTAGGTATGTATATACCCCGTGACTAACAATCCCACTCCTGAACATGTAAGGCCCAGAGGAAATTTTGCACAAGACTGTAAGGAGAAAACATGATGCTGTCCTGAGCAGCCGTAAGTTCAAGGCCCCTGGCTGTCTATCTGGAAATAGCCACGTAGACAAGGCAGAGGCCTATGAAATATTATGCAGGAGTGAGAACAATGACCCAGATCTACACGTAGTAATTAATTAAATCTGAAATACATAATGGTGACTAAAAGGTAAGAAACAATAAAATTTCTAGTATTTATGTAAATTGAAAAGATATATACATTTAAAATAACCCCACTTAAGTTTCAGAGAAACATGTATACATATTTAAGGCAAATTCTTAAAGAGATTAGAGAGTGTCTTCAGTGGGCAAAAGGACAGGACTGGGCATTGGAACAGGGGGAATGAATAGATAACCAGAGAAGGGCCTCACTGAGACCGTGTAGGTAATAGCGCTAAACTAGGGCTTCTCAAATTTAAACGGGCAGAGGAAGCATTGGAGATGTTGCTAAGTACAGATTCCTATTCAGCAGGTCTGGGGTGGGGCCTGGATTTCTGCTTCTCCAATAAGCTGCCAGTTGATACTGCTGATCTGTGGACTTCCCTTTAAGTAGCAAGGACACTAGAAGTAAGGTTAACTCAGATCTGAAAGGTTCAAAGAGGAAGGGAGGGGATCGGCAAGGGGAAACCAGAACTCAGTTAGGGGCGGTGTCAGAGCCTCCAGAGCAGCCTCAGTGGGTCCAGAACACACAAAGGGAAGAGCCAGTGGGGGATCGAGCTCGCTCTGCTTCTGGGAGCCAGTCGTACCAGGCCATGGCACACATGCAACTCTTCACCCAAGTAGAAACAATCCAAATAATTGCAGTAAAGAACAAAAGACTCCCCATTCCCACCAGGTGCAAACTGTCACTGAAGAGAATGTGAGTCAGAATTCTGCTCAGAGAGGTCTTCCCCAATCTCTCTATCCAAAGCCATCCCTCCACCTGCCCCGTTACTCTATCTCCCACCCTGCTGATGGTCGTTATACCTCACATCACTCATCATGTTACCGTCTTTGATCACTCATTGATGGTGTGTTTGCCTCACTGGAGTATAAGTTCATTAGGGCAGGGAATTTATAGGTTTTTCCTGGTGTCCTACAGCATGCCTAGAGTCCTACATAGTAGGGGCTCAAAAAATGTACTGAATGAATGAATGAATGAATATCAGGAATGGTGAAGCACTAAAATGTATTAACAAATCATAGGAGGTAAATATCTAGAAAAAGTTTTATTTATTTTTTATTTATTTCTATTTTAATATGTTTTTATTAATTTTTTTTTTTTTTTTTTTTTTTTTTTAGAGAGAGAGAAAGGGGGAGAGAGATAAAAACATTGATGTGAGAAACATCAGTTGATTGGCTGCCTCCTGCATGCCCCCCACTGGGGATCGGGCACACATCCCGGGCATGTGCCCTGAGCAGGAATCTAACAGGGACCACTCAGTCCATGGGACGATGCTCAATCCACTGAGGCACAATGGTCAGGCAAAAAAAAAAAACATTTTTTTAAATTGACAGTTATCTTCTTGGGAGAGAGTGAGGGCCATTAGGAAAGGACAGAACTAAACAAAACTATTATGAGGACAAAGTTTGGATGCCCCTTATCCCTTATTTCTTGTCTTTTTCCTCTTTTGAGTATTATTCTTTAACTGCTCCTGATCCCTCCCACCCACCCGACTCAGTGAGGTATTGTTGTAGCATGTGCCAAAAATAAGTTGATGTGTCACCAGCAGCTTAGAGGGAATTTGCTTGATATTTTAAAGTAAATCTAGAAAGAGAGAAAACTGAAAGAATAGATTTCTAAGGGAAGAACTTCACACATTGGACACCTGCCTGGGAGGAGTACTGAAGCAAGCAAGGCTTGTCCAGCTCTCCACACTAGAACATGCAGTAGTCTGTTCTGCTCGCAGAGAAACCGGGCCCTGTGAGGGCCCCACTGCTCCTGCCCTAGGACAAAAATGAGCCAAGTCACAAAGAAATGCAACAGGCCAAAATCATTTCGTAAATGGTCAAAGTCATGAATAACAAAAAATATATACGAGTTAAAACAAGATACAGATTTTTGTCTATCAAATTGGCATAGATTTTTTTTAAAGATGAGACTCAACATTGGCAAAGAAGCTAAGGAAAAAGCACTCATATTCAACTTGTGAAAGTGGGGAAAGAGACACACTTTTTAGAGAGCAATTTGACACTATATATCCAAAGCTTTAAAAAAAAAACAAAACAAAAATAAGCTTCTCTCTCTCTTTCATATCTTCTTCAGTAAGTAGAAACCAGGGATGCTGCTAAACATCCTACAATCCACAGGATAGCCCCAACAACAAAGAAAAATCCTGTTTAAAATATCAATAGTGCAGAGGTTGAGAAACTCTGCCTTAAAGCAGGTGATCCAAGAGAAAACACGAAGGAAATACAATGCCTTTTATGACCTAGATTTGGAAACCACACATCACCACTTTTGCTACATTGTATTCATTAGGACTAAGCAGCTAAGTACAGCCCACAGTCCAGAAGAGGCAAATTAAACTTCACCTTTGAAAGAAAGAGTAACAAAGAATTTGTGGACATATTTGAAGATTAGCACAGTTTGTCCTCCAAACATAAATTATTTACATTCCTCTCATAGGCAAAACACTCTTATCCCTTTACCAGACCCTTTCTTTTAGTCAAGTTGACAGTGTTTATGCCAGTATAATTCTTCAAAAAACATTTCAGGTCTCCTATGAATCTTACGGGATCTACACCATTATTCAAAAGACAAACCCACAAATCTCTTCAAGATAAGCCCTTCTCTACCTGTAGATTCTGCTGAAGAACAACATCCTTCAGTTTCCTAGGAGCTCTATTGTTTAATTTAGAGTCTGTAAGGCACACTTTAAAAAGTTTAGTAGGACTTGACTGAATAGTACTCTGAGGTATCACTTTTGATCTTTCTGAGGTCTTATCAATGGGTTAAACATTCACATCCTTGGATTCATCTTTAAACCATGTTTTCTTGCCCTGGCCGGGTGGCTCTGTTAGTTGGACCGTCATCCTGTACACCAAAAGTTTTCAGATTCAATTCCCAGTCAGGGCACGTACCCAGGTTCTGGGTTCAATCCCTGGTCAGAGCATGTATGGGAGGCAACCAATTGATGTCTCTCTCTCTCTCTCTCTCTCTCTCTCTCTCTCTCTATATATATATATATATATATATATATATATATATATATATATATATATCTTCCTTTCCCTTCCTCTCTAAAATCAATGAAAGCAAACAAACAAAAGACCATGTTTTCCTGGAAGTGTCTCTTTGGATTTTATCTTGGCTCCAAATCATTTCTTAAACATCACTTGTTATCTGAGAAGCTAGGAATTTTTTTTAAACCATCCAGTCCTGGTTCCTTTTGGTTTAACTGTCCTTCTTTTAGCTTATCTCTCTCTCTTTTTGCATTTTATTATAAGCAGCAAAAAGAAACCAGGCAGTAAGTACCTTGATTGAAGGGAAAATCTCCTTAGTTACATCACCCAGTTCATTAGGTACCTTTTCTACTTTCCGTGTTACTTCATGTGACAGTGTGGCTAAACTTCCCGTTATTACATCAAGAGATCATTTTCCCCAGTTTCCAACAGCGTTTATCTCATTTTCCTGCAAGATTGCACTCATAGCTTCCTCAAAGTCCACAAGGCTTCTGCTACGTTTCTTCAAAGCTCCTTACTCTTTCACTAACATTCTCTTCAAAGTAATTCCAGCTTCAACCCACGACCCGGTTCCCCTGCTCCCTTCCACATTTTAGGTGGTTAAAGCAACATCCCACTTACAGGCACACAACTCTATATTAGTTATCTATTGCTGCATAACAAATAACCCCTAAACTTATTGGTTTAAAACAACAAACATCACAGTAGTGTTTGTGGGTCAGGAATTCAGAAACAATTAGCTGGGTGGTCCTGGCTCAGGATCTCCCATAGGGTTGCAGTTAGATGCTGGCAGGGGTTGCAGTCTCATCTGAAGGCTTACCTGGGGCTGGCGGATCCGCTTCCAGGATGGCCTCCGCACATGGCTGTTTGCAGAAGGCTTCAGTTCCTCACGGTGCAGGCCTCTCTATAGGAAGCTTGAGTGTCTTCACAGCATGGCACCTCGTCCCTCCCAGAGCAAACAATCCAAGTGAGAATAAGGAGGAAGCCACAGAGTATTTTATTATTTAGTCTCAGAAATCATACTTCATCACTTCTCCCACATTCTTATTTTTGTTGTTGTTGCTGCTGTGTTTTATTTTATTTTTATTTTTCCCACATTCTTCTTTCTTAAAATCAAGTCTAGGTACATCCCACACTCGAGGTGAAGGGATTAGACACCAAATTTTGAAGAAAGGAGTATCAAATAATTTGGGGACATTGAAAAAAATAAGCAAGGACTCTCCCTCCCCCAAATCAGGAATTCTTTAGGACATTTTAAAGCTACCTCTTCTCTTGTGGCTGTTGAACTAAGACAGAAAGGGGGTGGGGGAGAATTGACCCTTTAATTGGCTGAATTGAAATGTCATTTGAATTCACAGCTTTGCTGGATCTTTTATGTGAAGATAGAGCATTGACTAGAGTGAGACCCTGAATGCTGAAATGGAACATGTGGGAAGAGTCAGATCACTTCAAGTTCCCTACACTCCCGAACCTGTGGAAATATGCCACTCAGACCTCCTGCCACAGGGACTAGAACTGATTCTGGACCCAGCTGCTGCTCCTCCGGATCCTACCCCCCACCCACACCACCCCCACACACACACAGGCACTGAGGTCGTGCTCCCTCGGCCTGCTCCTAGCCAATAACTGAGCATGCAGAAGTACTAAGGCAGGCCCATTCTGGCAAAACGTGAGAATCTTTCTCTTGGCAGCTTTGACCTGAGCACCCTCCACTGGCCTGGCCAAACCTTTATTTGAGTTGTGCTGCAGCTTAAGATTCTTCCAACCCTCCCTCCCTCCCTCTCTCCTTGCACAGGGATCACACATGCATCATGACCTAAACTTTAGGTCCTAAAGGCTCTTCTTATCTTCTCCTGCTCCCTCCCCCAGTAAACTTCTTGAACGCCTAATCCCATTTTGCCATTTGCTTCATGGCAGACCCAACCTAATGCAGCCTTCCTTGTCCGAGAAACTCTCCCTCCTCCACTATGATACGAGGCTCTTCCCACCTTGAGTGAAGACTGCGATGACCTTCCTGGAAATAACCTGGCAGGAGCTGGGGAAGCCAATTCTCTTCATTCTTTACCCCTCACACTCCTCATTGCCTTGAATCCTACCATCAGTAATGTGCTGAGACAGCTGTTAAATGTCCAGGAATTTAGTAAGATGGTTGGTAAACACAGTCATTATTAAATTATACTTACAGTTAAATAAATCATACTAAAACCAAAGGTACTAGAAACTCATCACTTCCTAGTTATCACAACTTTCCATTATTGTCTATACTCCTGAGGTTACTGCATCTCTTATATCTGGGAGTTGGAAACAACACGTCATGGTGTGGGGCTGGCACTGCTCTTTGGGTTTTGGAGGCCAGATTTCCAAGTGCTGTTTCAGCTCTGTCTTTGGTAATCTGAGAGGTCGCCAGCTTTGAGGGCAGCCTGAAGCAAGAGAAAGCTTTCAGCTGGTCCAGAAAGCTCGGCCCTCTGATCCAGTGAGTCCAGAGGGCTTGAGGTACCTGCGGCACACAGGCTGCTTTGGCACATTCAGAAAGCGAATCAGAGCACAGGGCTTTGCAGCCAAGCCAAGAATTCGGTGGCATACAACTGTTTTCCTTTTGAAAAACCAGTCTTGATTTGTTGTTTGGCACCAGTAAATCCAGCGCTTTGGTCATGAGACACTAGGTAACCAAGCAACTGGCGCTCATCATAACCTGGGGGTTACCTGATCCACCAAGCCGTGAAGTCAGCCAGCATTTAGTGTGCGTGCACAATGTGCCAGGCTCTGTTCTGGGCACTTCGCTTGTAACATTGCCTTTAATTCTCCCCGCGATTCTGGGAGACGGGACTGTTTTTACTATTACCCCTACTTTAGAAAGCTAAAGCTGAGAGGAGATACGCAACTTGCCCCATAATCATATAGCTCCTAAGTAGCAGAGCTTGATTTGAACCCAGGCCCTTTAGGTCCAAAGTCCATGTTTAATTGCCAAATTATATTGCTTCTCGTGATTGAGTGGAAGTTTTCAGTTTAGGACTGAGCTTGATCAGAAACTGAAGACGCAACAAATTGCATGGTGTGCTGGCTCCCGCCACACTGCCGTTCTTCAGCCTACACACCTGACCTAGGGACGCTCTCAAAGTCCAGGTGACAGCTGGCACAACACGCTGGCTCCTGCACAAGTGGCCACCACACTGTAGCCCAACTCAAGGGTGACCCTGACAAACAACTGAGAAAGGGAACTTCCCTGTAGACAGCATTTTAAGTATTTCACCTTGTTGACCACTTGGTCTGAAAGCAGAATCGGTCTGAGGTGTGTATGACAGTAGCTGACGGTTTAGCTCAGCAACCAGAGACTTAGAAGGATCAAGAAGTTAGGGCTGGTGACAAGCATAGCAGGGAGAAGAGGCATGCAGGGGATCTCTCAGAATGGATCCAGAGTATGAGGATATTTGATTCTTTGTGAACAACCACCGAAAGGCCTCCACTGTAGAGGAAGCACTCAATAATCAGGTGAAAAGTTTGGCCTGTCCTCCGCGTGTCAGCCTTGCTTCTTTCTCGGGCGCTCCAACATCGCCCCGTGATCTCACGAACACGGTGGGCATGGAGGCACAAATGCAGGCTGCATGTGGCTTAGCAGTTTGGATTTCTCCTCACCAAAGGGGATCTGGCTACTGTTTCTGTTGAATATTTAGTTGTTTAGCAATTAAACCAAACTTGAATTCCTGCTATAAATTAGGCTTGAATGTAACAAAGCCTGGAACAATGTAGCAAGGGGAAGAAATGGATCGTCTCCAGACCACCACTGCCAGTACCATCTTCTGCTCAGCACTTAAATGTCAGAACCCTGGGACTGAAGGCCAAGATCCTGCCCAGCTTGCCTGGTGGAACGGGATGCCTTGGGCTTGCAGGAGCAGCAGCTCTCCCCTTGTGGCTCCTGTGGGTGCCAAACATAGGAGCATGGGTAGTGGGTTGAAACATCAAAGAGTCTGGGAAAAGTGGCCTTACTAGAACAGCAGTTTATTCTGGACTTGGATTTGCTCTCCTGTTAAACAAACGTCTGCACACACCAACATTCACAGGCTTCTGGAAAGCTTATTCAGCACCGTGTATTCCACCCAACATTGGTGCTTGCTAAGAAACGAATTTCACAGCAGTAGGCTCACACTGGGGGGCTCACTGCTTCTGTCGGGCACTCCAACACCTTAACACGTCTGGCCTCAGAGAGAGTGAGCAAAGACTCCCTTCCAGGACTATCTGTAATGTAGTCAGTCTGGCCTCAGAGAGAGTGAGCAAAGACTCCCTTCCAGGACTATCTGTAATGTAGTCAGTCCAGCACATAAATCACTGAGATGGGGTCATAACAGACCAGGAGAGTGAAAGGTCATCACCTAGAGATGTCGTATTTGAAGACAGGTGCAATAACTAATAAAACTTGGGGACCCAATATCATTTAAATAAATTCCTTTTTGATTAAAGTATCCAGAGTGATTTTCATACAGAAAGTTCTAGAAAGATATATTCCAATGAGTGAAGAGTGATTATTGTTGACTCCATAGGGATTATTTGTATTTTCTACATTCTTTTTGTTAGTCTACATTTTCTTAACATGAGCATTAATATGTTTTTATTAATTATATTTTATTTTTATTATTGACATTATTACAGATGTCCCCCATCCCTCCTATGTCCCCCTCCACCCAGACCCCACCCTCCCCCCTCTGGTTCTCACCATGTTGTCTGTGTGCATGGGCTATGCATATATATTCACTGGCTGTTCTCTTTGCCTTCTTTCATCCCATCCTCCCCAGAGCATTGACCTTTTTAATAAAAAATAATTCTAAAAAATTATTTAAAAATGTCATCTTGAGTTTCCATTGAACTTTATGATCTATGACCTTATGTTATAAGTACACATTTATTATCAAGACTAACATGCCTAAAAGGGGGGGGAGGGGCTTCAGTAAGCTTAATTCAAAATGAAAGAAAATTATATTCTAAAGAAAGAATAAAGCAAATATTCACTCAAAACCAGAGAAAATAATACTCTAGGAAAAAGCAATAGAGTAATTCTACTTTTATTTATGAATTTATTTATTTTTTACAAATAGTTGCTATAACTATGTTATATTTACAATGCTACAAATATATGAGAAGACTGTATGTGAATATTGATCTCACGGTTGGCAAAAATATATAAAATATTGATTAACTAAAGCAGAAGGCCATTGTGAAATATTCACAAGTATTAGGTATAAAATTCATGGATATTGTCAAGTCCAAGTTGTACATCCATGGTGGGACACTCATCATAAATTTTGTTTAAAGTTTAATAAGAGAGAAAAATAGCCAAATACTATACAGTAAATAAAATCTGTCTAATTATCTTCCTAAATTCTTCTATGTTGAGTTATTCTCCAGGAGTCTTATTACAACCACATTTACATCCTTTATTGACATCTATCTTCTCAAGGAACTAAAAAAAAAAAGAAGAAGAATGAGAGAAATTTAATTAGATTGACAAACAAAAATTGTACAGTCCTGTTCACAACCACAACCATATCCAAATTCACAATCTCACACTCTATAACATATATCCTCACAGTACTCAAAATCTCATGTTGATAATTATACCACGATCAATGGTGAACTTTGGAAGGTAGTTGCACAACATCAGAAATACCTAGATCTAATTCACATTTGTTTGGTGCCCACATCCAGCCCAACCCAGCTCAGCACAGCCTTTTGCTGCTCATCCGTGCTATTGAAAGGCTGGCTCTCATCTGTGTAGCAGACTTAAAGAAGCTATGAGTGATGCATAGAGCAGAAAATCCAGCAGCAGACAGTGGAATGTATACATAAGTATATATGCTCATATAACAGATATGAATGTGTATATACATAGTGTGCATAGATATTGTAGGAGTTCAAAGAGAATGAATGTTCATATATAAATATAAATAACTAATGACAGTTTGTGTGTCTGTGTGTGTGTGTCTGTGTCTGTGTGTATATTTATATGTGTGTATATACATAAAAACTTAGAATAGAGCCCTGGCCGGTTTGGCTCAGCGGTTAGAGCGTCGGCCTGTGGTACAGAGAGACCCGGGTTCGGTTCCCGCTGGGGGCGTGTGCCTCGGTTGCGGTTTGTCCCCGGCCCTGGTTGGTCGTGCGGGTGGCAGCCACTCGATGTGTCCCTTTCACGTCGATGTTTCTCTCTCTCTCTCTCTCTCTCTCTCTCTCTCTCTCTCTCTCTCTCTCTCTCTCCCTCCCACTCTATCTGAACAAAAAATGAAAAAATGTCCTCAGGTGAGGATAAAAAAAAAACTTATAATAGATTCCCTCCTTTCTTTTAGTCAAAATATTAGTGCTAAAGTAGAGAACATAGCATGTAAGAATAAAGGGTTTTGAGTGACAGGTGTTCTCAGAGGACTCAGATGGAGCCAGGTATGTCATCTCTCTTCAGTTAATACAGCTAAAAGAGCATAGCCAGTGTGTCAAGCATGCTTCTTTTTCCCCAAAATTGAGCTAAATGTTCATCAACAGAATGGATTAAACCAAGAGGGGACAAATCAAAACTTTTAAAAAAGTGTTTTGCCACTAAGAATGCTAAGATAGAACTATGAATCATTACAATATCAAGAGCAAATAATGTATTATATATATAGTGTATATATAGATATATATAAATATACATCTATATAGATATAGATACATAGTCATGGCAAGAGGAATATATATGTATATATAGACATATTTATATATCACATAATTATATTTATGCTTAAGTATATTTACATATATAAATACATAATCATATATACATTATGTAACTATATAAGCATATTTTATATATCATACTATAAATATATATGCATATACTTATGTGATCTTATATACAGATTAGGTAGTTATTATAAGTATATAAATGTATATAAGTATATTAAATATATCTGGCAGATCTATCATTGATGCTGAAAGCTAGAGGAGAAATTTCACTAGAGTTCTGTAATGGAATCTTTCAGCCTCATCTCTACCTATACTCTAGACCTCCCCTCACCTTGCCCAATTTAACTTTGAAACCAGTCTAGATCTGAGCTTGGTCAGTATATTTATTTGCCAGTAAGTATAAGCTATTGTTAACTCTTGAAAAAATAGAAATTCTGTATCCCATTTCCAGGAACTTTGACCATCTTGGCCACATAGCCTCAAAGGCTCCACGGGGTGTGTACACAGAGGACACTGGGCAAACACATGACTTACTACTAGCTCCAACTTTGGCTGATCTGGGTGCAGAACTTCCTGCTAAATGGTCCTCTGCCAACCTCCCACTCCACCCATTCCATGCAGTCTTCCAAGGGGGGCTGCTCCAGGTGGGAGGCAGCTGGGGCCAGCTTTACAAGTTAAGGGAGGGAAAACTAGAAGGGCAAAAAGAGAAAATGGGAAAGAGACAGAAGACACTGGTGTGCCCCCAGGAAGTGAACTCCTTCCCTGGTCTGTTTCCACATGAGCCTGACAATGATGATATTGTCAACTGCAAATTCCATTTTGTCCTGATACAAGCCACAGTTCTTTGCCCTTAGATATGGGAGCCAGGGAAACTTCAATTCTTCCTGGAGAATTCAGAGTGTTTTAGTAGCAGTCAGAGTTTGCAAGGCACGTGCCTCATGCATAGTTCCCTTTTACTTTGGTCCCATTAAGGCCAAACCCAAGGCAGGTGCATCAGCAGGGAGACAGCTCCTCTGACAGCAGAAACTGAATAGGCAAAATAAAAAGAGAAAAATGCCAAATCCTAACCCTTGGCCCCTCGCTGGGGAAAAGCATGCCCTTTCTTCCAGAAGCCAGAGTCCTGGTGTTTGCCTGTCAGAGAAGTGTTTTGATTTTGTCAGGGTGCTGACACCTTCCCATGAACAACTGTGAGCCCCTCAGCAGGTCTTTCTGAAACAGCCCTTTACTCACGCTTGGCATCCTGTAGCCCTTCCTTAGAATGAACTCCTTAAAGGCAATGGGACCATGAAGTTTTGCAAACTCCTCCTCCTAAAAGAGGGTCCACATTAAAAACAAAAAAACAAAACAGCAGTCAGAAGCTTGATTTCGTATTTGTCCTAATTAGAAGCATTTGATTCTTTATAAAATGCCTCATTTTAAACCACTTCCTCATTTGGAAATATGTGTATGGTTACATTAACAAATTAATGAATACAAAGGCTTTCAAACAATGTACAACTTCCTCTCCTTTCCCTACCCTTTCTCTAACCCTTATATTAAGGATAAGCCATACATTTTAGCAATTAGATAATCATTGACCTAAAATGTCTGGAATCTAATCAATTTAAGAAGAACAATTATGATACTACGATTTATGTTATTCACAAAGATATATGTAACCCTATGTTCATTGCAGCATTATTCACAGTGACCAAACACGGAAACAATCGAAGTGTCTTTTGATAGATGATTGGATAAAGGAGCTGTGGTACATATATACAATGGAATGCTACTCAGCCGTAAGAAAAGATGAAATACTGCCGTTCATGACATCATGGTTGGATCTTGAGAATATCATGCTAAGTAAAATAAGTCAGACAGAAAAAGTCAAGAACCATATGATTTCACTCATATGTGGGCTATAAAACTGAAAACAACAAATGAACAAACAAGACAAACAAACAAAAACTCATAGACACAAACAACAGCACAGTGGTTACCGGAAGGAAGGGGGGGTGGAGGTAGTAAAGGGTAAAGGCGGTCAAATATATGGTGATAGAAGAAGACTTGACTTTGGGTGGTAAACACACAATACAATGTACAGATGATATATTATAAAATTATACATCTGAAACCTATACATTTTATTAACTAATGTCACCCCAATAAATGTAATTATATATAATTACATATAAGTATATATAATTATATATGTATAATATTTTATATGTAATTGTATATATTATATATAGTTATATGTGTATATTATTATATATGTAATCATATATTATATAATTATAAGTAATTTTATATATATATATATTTCCTATAACTGGCACAGAGCTCCTAAAACCCTTGAATGTCCAAAGTGATAAGAGCCACAAAGGTGAAAGGAGAGCGTTTTGTTATCCATAACAAACCCCTTTCATGCACACAGGAGTTTATGCTAATGAGTGACTTTTGGTGAGCCCATAGGTAGTTACAAGATGGGGGCTGGGCTGCAGAAGAACCAACCATGTGATGAGAGGGTTGACACTCTCAGCTCCACCTCTCAATGGCCAACAATCAATCATGCCTCTGCAATGAAGCCTCAGTAAAACCCCAGAAGGATGAGGTTTGGAGAGCTTGCAGGTTGGTGCATTTGTGGCGGCTCTGGGAGTGTGGCACTCCCACAGAGGGCATAGACGCTCCACGCACGCCCCTTCCTGCATGCCTTGGCCTATGCATCTCTTCCATCTGGCTGCTCCTGAATGTACACTTTTATAATAAAATGGTAATCTAGTAAGTAAACTGTTTTCCTGAGTTCTGTGAGCTGCTCTAGCAGATGATCAAACCCGAGGAGGGGGCTGTAGGAACCTGAGATGTATATAGCCAGTTGGTCAGAAGCACAGATGACAGCCTGGACTTGAGATGGGCATTTGACGTGAGGGCCGTCTCATGGGACTGAGCCCTTAACCTGTGGGATCTGACTCCATCTCCAGGTAGATAATGTCAGAATTAAGTTAAGTTGTAGGACACCCAGATGGTGCCCAGAGAATCAGAGAATTTCTTGGTGTTGGGGGGACAAAAACCCTGACACATTTGGTGACCAGAACTGAGAATGCTAGAGGAAGAAACAGTAGTGTTTTTCTACTCAACACTATATTCACGAATTTTAGATCTTAACTCCAAACTTCATGGTTATAAAAAAAAAAAAAAAAAAAAAAAAAAAAACTTGATCCAGTCCCAATATCAATGTCTTTGGGGTATTCATGCATTCATTTGGTTTTTCCTTTCATTTATCTGAACTTAAAAATTGGATGTATAAAATTATATCATTGTAATTCAGTTCTTTATACTATTTCACCTTCCAAACAAAATCAGTGACAGTCAAAACTCATGTGTGACCAGAAAGACAGCCATGTCATCACAGTGACTGTCCCTTACTAGCACACCATTGCACCCATGTCTTGTGAATTGAGGTGCCATGGCCAAGTGGCACCACCCAAAGTGCACAGGTAAATCAATCTTCACATGTTACAAAAGTGTGATTTATAAAAATCAATATAGAACAACTCCATTGTTTTGAATCCTCCCTGTGTCTAAACTGCCTGATAAACAATCTTTTACACTAATAGTTATATGGGCCACATTTCCAAAATTTAAATATTGCTTCTTTTTCATGAGCTGACTGTAATTATTTTGGCAAACATCTTTACTAGCTTTTGCTGTCAAAATAAAATATTTTTGGAAAATTATTTGTCTTTAACAACTAGTCTTTGAGAATGTATTTCTAAAAGGAGAACTTCTAGACACCTTAAACCAAAAGTTTTATAACCACTTCTTTCAAAATATTTGAGAATGTTTTGTTATTTTTAAAAAGTGCAAACAAAATAGTTTAATGTTATGCATAAAATTCACATAAATTTAGATAAGCAGCTCCAAAAACCATACACCAAGAAATTCTGCTGAATATTATTTACATTATTTTGAGGCTTATACACTATAAGCATCTGGTACTCCTAAATTTGTGTCATCTCACATCTCAAAATAAGAATTTCATACCCAGTACTAGAAAAGATAAAAATGACCATCCTTCCTCCAGTCTAAAGGAGGGAGCTGATGAGTAATTTATGAATGAATGAGTAGTCAAATTTGTATAGCATTTCACTTTTTTGAAGTATTTTTACATTGACATCTGGGAGAAGTTTGGGACCTGTTGAAAAAGAGAAGTGTCTCACAAGTATTCTCATTAGAGTCCTGTGCCAGTGTTGCGTCAACATCTCCACGTTTTCAGGACTGCAGTGGGAATCTTTCCATGAGAGAGTTGTACACCAGGTCAGCGGCAAAGTTTGCGTGCAGTAGAATCAGGGCACGTTTTTGTTGTGTGTGTTTGTTGCTTTGTGATATCAACCTTTGTCCCTTCCCTCTCAGATTCTGCAACTCTGCTGAATTGCATAAAAGAAGTTTCCTGATTGCAATTTTGAAATTCTTTAACATGTATCCATTGCTGATAAAAATAAATAAATAAGCCTTACATTTAATTGCTCAAAGAGAACCCATGACATTACATCCATTCTGAATGCTGAAGTGGTCCTACCAGGTCACACCACCCTTTGGACAGCCAATTTACCCATGGAACCAAACCAGCAATGGGAGGAGTATAATGAGTGGTTGCCCATCTTTGGAGACATTGTGTCTACCAGGAAGTGAGAAGATTTCAAGTCTTGATTATTACACATTCTCCATCTAAGGACTTGCCTTTCTCTTTGCTGGATTCAATATGCAAGCTATAAGACTTTTGGGAAACTCTGCATTATTCCTGAGACTCTGGCTTCTATATGAGGTAGCAGTTGCCCTGTGATAATGTTTAGTTCAGAGGATAAAATCACAGCACATACACATACCTGTTTCTGCAGCTTCTTTTTTAAATTCTCATCTTGATCTTTACGTAAGACCTTGGGGTCAACCAAAGGTTCATCTGCTCGTTGCCATTTCCACAGCTTGGGGTTCAGATACCATGCTCCATATCTCATCTTCACGCACTTTGGTTTAGAAGGATTCTATAGGAAATAACATAATTCCTGATTTCATTAGGGGGTTTTTGTTTGTTTGGGTTTGTCATTTCGATAAAAAAAAATTTTAGCTTATGAAAGCAGTATCATTTATTTTGAATTTGTGATTGATCCTTGCCAAAGTACTTTATAAAGTTTCAGTATGCCTTGATTTACAAAAGTAACATGAAAAGTTCAAGACTGAGGAAATAATGTGATGGTTAAGCATGGTCTTTGGATTTAGAGAGATCTAGATTCAAATCCAGCCTCCTTCATTAGCAGATATTAAAGTCCATGGGCAAGTCACTTAAATTCTTCACCTATAAATTAAGATAGCAGTGTCCACCCCATAGGGGTGTTGGGAAGATTAAAGGAGAGAATTATGTAAAGCAGCTAGAAATCACGTAAAAATTACGTATTTCAAGGGCAATGACCTTAAACAGTATTTGGTCAACCAAAATGATGTTATTAACCCAGCACTGTGCTCAGCCTTGCTACACTACTTTTTGATCAAAATGCTATCCAACACCAATTTCTTGCCTCTTTAATTAGAAGAAAGGGGAGGAAAACTCGATGTCATTGCTTTCTTTCTCTCATTCCTCAGTAATGCATCTGTTGGTTCATAGCCAGATACCGTGGGTACAATATTCACATACTGTCTCATCACAAAGGGGGATCTAATGCTTGGGAGGGGCAAAGAAACAAGAAACACAAAGATTCTGCTCTTCTCTCCTCATTCACCTTTAAACTATGAGATGGAGTATGTTGGGCACTCCAGGGTCAAGCCAGATACACCTGTCTAAAGCAGAGAGGATGGAACAGAACAGAGGGGAGGTAAATCCATCTTCTCAGAGCTAGATTTGTATTGTGATCCCTCCATTCCAAGCATACTCACTTCCTTACTATTTCCAGAGCACTCCTTCATGCTTTTGCCTCAGGGCCTTTGCACTCACGATTCCTTCTGCCATAATGCTTTTTCTCAACATACCCATGACTTACTCCCTTACCTATTTCATGTGATCTCAGTAGTATACTTCCTGATCACCCAGTTTAAAAACTGTGACCACCTCACTATAGGCCTTGTCTTCTTTCCTTGCCTCATTTTTCTTTTCGTTTTCTTTTTTGTTGTTGTTTGTTTGTTTTTTAATCCTCACCTGAGGATATATTTGCATTTCTCTTCAGACAAAGTGGGAGGGAGAGAGAGAGAGAAACGTCGATGTGAGGGAGACACATCGACTGGTTGCCACCCGCACAACCCCAACCGGGGCCGGGGACAAACCGCAACCGAGGTATGTGCCCTTGGCCAGAGTCGAACCCGGGACTCCCTGGTCCGCGGGCCGACGTTCTAACCGCTGCCTCATTTTTCTTAATAGCACTTCTCACCACTTGGTATGCTATATATTCTTCTGATTGTTTGTCTGTCTCTGCTTTCACCCGCTAAAATGTAAGCTTCTGCAGTGATTCCCTGCTACATTACCCTAGCATCTACAACAATGCTTAGGACAGAATAAGTACTCAACGAGTATTTGTTTAATTAAAGTTGGTTTCCTTAACCTTGGCATTATTGGCATTTTGAGCTGGATAATTCTTTTGGCGGGGGGGGGGGGGCTGTTCTATGCACTGTAGGATGTTTAGCAGCATTCCTGTCCTCTGCCACCTCAGTGCCAGTAAAGCACCCCCCCTCCAAGTTGTGATAACCAAAAATGTCATCTCCAGACATTGCCAAATATCCTTGAGTGAGGTGGGGAGCAAAATCACCCTTGGTTGAGAAACACTGAATTAAACGAAAAAGGGAAGAAAAGAGAGGGAAAAAGAAAGGAAGAATTGAATCTATACCACTGCTCTACTGAAGAACTTGAGCTCTGGAATATGTTATGTTGTTTGGTAAATGGTGTTCCTTCAAAACTCAGCACAAACATAATTTCTTCGGTGGTGCCTTAACTGCATACCTAACCTCACTCCACGCTTGGTGAAATTGATCACTTCCCCTGTCCTGTACAAACCATGACATCAGTTCATTATAGTCAATCATTTCCACGTTGATCCTACTAGACTTTAAGCTCCGTAAGTGCAGGAAACAGTCCTTCATTTGCTCCCAGCACTTTTTGGCACGTAATAGTAGTTGCCAAGAATTGTTTGTTGAATGAAGGTATAAACAAATGGAAGAATGAATACACAGGGCTGAAGAAAGATATGCTAGGGTAGAGGCACAGAAGGCTGTGAGAGATTAGAATAAATTAATGTCAACCAAAGGACCTGGAGAAAACTCACGGGAAAAACTGGCATGTGACCTATGTCTAAAGGGAGATATAAGCATGTAGACACAGGAAGAGGGGCACTTCAGGCGGAGACTATGGTGAGCAAAGGAAAGGTAGTGGGAAAGCTCGGAGTTTTAAAGAACACCAAAGGAAAGAGTATAGCAGGCCGGAGAGCACGTGGGGTAAACATGGGATTTCCACTTCCGGAGCAGGGTAAACAGATATACCCTCCCACCAGCAACAACAACAACAGAAAAAGACAGTCTATGTGAAAAAATGGTTTTTAAGACAGTGGAGATCAAATAAAAAAAGACAATGATCCCTGAGAAACCAACAAGATAAACCCCACAATTGCCACAGCTCACTGCTGGAGCGCTTCCAGGTCGCAGTGCAGGGAGGGGCGCAGGAGGAGCCCAGTGGACTTTGAGTTGAGGAGACAGCACTGGAAATCCAGGAAGACAAAGGCAGCTCAAGTTTGCAGCCCAGCCTGCAGAGAAAGGGAGTTCCAGCAGTTTGCACAGTCTCTCTCTGTGCCTGGGTGGGAGGAAACTACCAGAGGTCCAGGAAGAAAGCAACCAAAAGGATTAGAGGGAACAGTGCCCAGCATGCAGACGGGACCAGGGACAGTGCCCATTCCCGCCTGAGAAACCTCATGATCCACAGGACACTGGCTGGAACACACCGAAGGGTCTTGCCTCAGCAGTAGGTAATCAGCCCTAGACTAAATATTTCTTGGATCCTTCCCAACAGATCTTAAAGGCAAAACTCAAAAGGATCAAACTTTTCCAAGTAACTTTAACTACATCCCAGGACAAAACTCAAGTTTATATGAACACAAAAATACTCAGCACCCAATAAGGTAAAATTCATAATGTCTGGCATCTACTCAAATATCACCAGGCATGCAGAGAGGCAAGGAAACATGAGGAAATAAGTCAATGAATGGCAACTCACACAGAACCAATAGAGATGTTAGACTAAGCAGACAAGAACATCAAAAGAGTTATAATTATATTCTGTATGTTGAAAAGATTAAGTAGAGACACAGAAGATATATATTTTTAAAAACCCACGTTGAACTTCTTAAGATGAAAATTATAATGTATGAGATGAAAAATGCATTGGATGGGATTAAGAACAGACTAGACATTGCAGGAGAAAAAAAAATTAGAGAATTTAAAGACATAGTAATAGAAATAGAGAGAAAAGAAAATTAAAAACTGAACAAAGCAGCAATGAGCGGTGACACAACTTTATACAACCTAATTACATGTAATTACAGTCCTGGGAGTGGGGTTGAGAGACCAAAAGTATTTGAAGAAATAGTGGTCAAAAATTTTCCAAATTTGATGAAAACTATAAACCCATGGATCAAAGAGGTTCAGCAAATCCCAAGCTCAAGAAACATGAAGAAATATACACCAAGGTATGTAATTATCATATTACTCAAAACCAGTGACGAAGAGAAGATGTTCAAAGCAGAAAAGGAATAAAACACATCCAGAAAAACAAAGATAAGGATGACAGAAGATTTCTCGTCAGAAACAACTCAACCAAGAAGACAGTGAGGGGACATCTTTAAAGTTCTGAAACAGCCCTGGCTGGTTTTGCCCAGTGGTTAGAGTGTCGGCCCACAGACCAGAGTCACGGGTTCGATTCCGGTCAAGGGCACAGTACCTTGGTTTCGGTTTGATCCCTGGCCCAGGTCGGGGTCATGAAGGAGGCAACCAATTGATATGGCTCTCCGTCTCTCTCCTCCTCCCCCCCTCCCTCCCGCTCTATCTAAAAATCAATGGGAAAAATATCCTCGGGTGAGGATTAAAATAAGAATAAGAATAAGAACAATAATAATAAATATAAAAATAAAAAACAGTATGTTTAAAAAAATTAAAATAAAGTTCTAAAAACAAACAAACAAACTGAACACTGTGAACCTAGAATTATATATCCACAAAAATATCTTGAAAAATTAAGGCAGACTAAAGATGTTTTCAGACAAACAGAAGCTGAAAGAATTCATCACCAGCATATCTACACTGGAAGGAGTGTCAAAGGAAGTCCTTCAGGCAGAGGACCACGTGGAAACATATTTTGAACTTTTGCATAGTGACCCTCCATCTGCCAGTCAAAGGTTCAATTTTGGCAATAACCACGATGGTTTATAAAGAAGCATTTGTGCAATTATTTGTAAGTTTAAGGAATTGAGCAATTTCATTCAGCCAGGATTCAGGACAAGCAGCGGTTCAGGCCCCAGGTGTGGTGGACATAATTTTTCTGTCCAGCAACAGTTTGCATTTTACCCTTTAGAAAGATGAGAGGAAAATAGAAAATTTAAAGAGCTGATATTAGTGATGGAATGTATAGTTTTCATGAACCTTATGCAACAGAGTCAGGGACAGAAAACATCAGGTGTGTAAAAATAGGTCAGTCGATTGTGTTTGATTGTAAAGGACAAGGTTAATATATCCAAACTGTTGGAAATATAGTATCAAAAATTATGTGTAAAATGCAAAGAGTAACTAAAGATAATATATTGTTTTTCACTTTCAGAGAAAGGAATTCTCTCCCCACCCTCACCCCCAGTTCCCATTTAGGCACTCAGGTCTTTGCTGGATTGGCACATTTGACTTGTGTATATATTTGCAATAACACATTGTGTGAAAAAGTGGAAAAGTACTTAGGGGCCCTTTGGAACATAGCGTTAACTTGTTCTCTGTTACCTTGTTCTGTCTTCACAGCAAATCAGCAATGGAAACTGAGCAAGTTATTAATGATCAGGCAAGCATGCGATCAGGAATGATGGTGTGTGCTCAGTTAGATTT
This sequence comes from Tadarida brasiliensis, assembly GCA_030848825.1. Taxonomy (NCBI): domain Eukaryota; kingdom Metazoa; phylum Chordata; class Mammalia; order Chiroptera; family Molossidae; genus Tadarida; species Tadarida brasiliensis. The sequence continues at coordinate 53,584,858 of CM061257.1, read as the reverse complement.
CCCTAAAATTTCAAGAATTCTTTGGACGTAAAATGGACAGTGTTCACAATGATTAATTGCAGCATTTTACTGTTGCAATAATAAACGTTCGCATATATTTCCACTGACGGTTAGAATTTCAACATATAAAAACAAAGAGAGGTGTTTCAACATATGAAACACATAAAGAGATTATCTCAACATAGAAAACACATAGAATAATGATGATTCTTTAGATATTAACAATAATGCCGCCGATCATTATTGTTAATGGTGTAGATAAATGCATCGAGTCAGCCCTCTGCAGCTGGACTCCCAACCGTGGCTTGAAACCAGTATGGGCATTTTTTTTTTTTTTTAAATCTGTATATAAGTGCCCTGATTGTATAACTGACTTTGTTATAAGTATTAAATATTCACTCATTTAACAAATATTTATTAACCATTAAAAAATTCAAGAACTCTACTGAAAAAGACTGGTGCCCCCTGTAGTACTAGAATTCGAGGACATTTAAGATGTTAACACAAAATTTTCTTTGATTTTCAGTCTTCTCCACTTTTGCAGTTACCTGAGTTTTCCGCTCTAGTTCCTGGAAAAATTTTGACTCCTGCAGTTTCGTGAGCCCCGAACTCTTCTTCAGTTCTGAAGGAACCTGATCCAGTTTCACTATGTGGACCTTATTATGGCTTGGTGCGCACTGATAGTCAGGCTCAAACTGTTTCATGACGTACTCTTCATCAATCTTTGAACCTCCCTGGAAGAATATCATATTGAGTAAGTCAAGGACAAATGGTGAAATGCTCCTTGCTTTCTTCTTTAATCTAAGGGAGGGATTTGACCATGGCTGGGGAAAGGTAGTTTGGAGAAGTAGAAAATGCTCGGTCAGCACTCATGAAGACAAGAACTACAGCTGACCTTTGAACAATGAGGGGGTTATTTAGGGGTGCTGATATCCAACACAGTTGAAAATTCTGTATAACTCTTGACTCCCCAAAAACCTAACTACCCTTGGTATTTACGGGGTGGGGTATGCATGGGGGAGGGGTTGGTTCCAGGACCCTCCCACCACATCACCCACACACATCTACACTCCCCCCACCCTACCCCACCCCCCTGAGATGCTCAAGTCTCTTATATAAAATGGTGTAGATCAATGCACACAGCCGGCCCTCCGCACCTGGGCTCCCAACTGTGAATTGAAAACAGTATGGCATATATTTTTAAAAATCTGCGTATAAGTGGGCCAGCACAGTGCACACCATCTTGTCCAAGGGTCAACTGTATGTGGGGTCAGGAGGACTTTGTCAGTGCTTTAAGAGACAATTTAGGACCTGCAAAAAGCAGTGAGTTCCTGAGGGAATGAGTGGACCTGGGGAAAATTCAGTCTGTTTGACCAAAAGCAGACTTCTCCAACCCTTTAGAGCGGTGACATCCCTAGAGGTATTTTCCAGACATGTCTAGAAATGTGTTTGTTCTGCTCGCAAACCCTTATAAGAGAAGCAGCCCCATCAGGGCTCCTGCTGAAGAAGGTGGTTTTAGTCAACAATATTTTGTGCATAGAACCACCCCCTCCACTCCCTTCCCCCAGCCACAGCCAGTGAGGGTGGCGATGGGCACATTAGAGCGGCTAATCGGTAGGCTGACCCTTGACTTCGTGACCCTCACGAAACTGCAGGCGTACTTATGCCACTCCACAGTACGCCTCTGGCATAAGAAGTATTTTGACTTGATGGTTTTGAGAAACAGCAGACAAACTAGGAAAAGCTCTGGAAACAGGGTAGAAGTTACCCTTTTGTAAGAGAAATGTACATTTATGAAAGAAATCTCCATTTATAAGGGTGTCTCACTGTCTGTACTGGGAAGAGAAGGAAGACTCTAAATCGTAAGTAATGCTTATCACGGAGAACGCACCTACTTACTCTTGTTTACCTCCTTTTCCTGGTCACCGCCTTGTAACGGGCTCCCCCACACTTCTTTCTTTTTCCTTTGGCTGAAGATGGTATGTAAGCCTGTATTCTAAGCCACCTGGGAGAGTTACTCATTTTTCCCTGGGTATTTCCCATGTATGTATGCTGACACGGGTTAATAAACTTCTGCTTATTTTTCTCGTTAACCTGAATTTTGTTATAGAAGCCCCAGACAGAACTTAGACGTGTAGAAGGAAAATTACATTTTCCTTCTCTACAGACTCAACACAATCCCACTTTGGAAAATATAAATTGGGGAACACGGAGAGAACGAGGCCATCAGCAACAGAAACTGATGTTGGAGTGACACTCTTAGTGAGGAGTCATGAAATAGAGTCAGAGACATAAAGGGAGGAGTAGAGTGAAAATCAGGCTGAAATAATCATGAAGCAGAAACAGAGCAAGCAGAGTCACTGAGGTAAGAAATGAACAGCATGGAAGGAAAGTATAAGTGAATGCTATGGAGAAAACACCGCAGAGTGATGTGATAGGAACCTAGGTAGCATAACTGAAGTAAATATGAGACCTTGGTCATAAGGCACTGAAAATAAGGCTTGTCACCAGAGCAGCTAAATTACTCTCCTACATTCCTACATTTCCTGCCTAGACATAGTAGTCTCCGGCAGTAGGAATGGGAGCAGTGGAAGGGATGGGATTCAGGTAATCCAATCCAGGCAGATTACGGACAAGCAGTGGTTCAGGCACCAGGTAGAGCGAGCATCATCTGTCTCCACCAGCATCCTCACTCCAGTCACTCCTCAGGGAGCCTCCCTCTCCTCCTCTCAGCCAGTCTGTTGCAGTTGGGCTGGACACACCCACCTCTTGGCTTCAGGATTAAACATGTGACCTGGCCTAGCCCATAAGCATATTTCATTTCCGAACTCATTGTGCATAATTCAGGCACAAGGTATGTGACCTCGGTTAGTCCGGTGAGAGTGAGCCCTGGTTGCTCTTTTCCCACATAGGTTGCTACATGGTAGCATATAAGCTTTAGTGGCTACTTTGTCATCTCTTGGGAAAAGACTGCTAGAAAATGGAGTCAGATAGAGGAGAGCATCCAAGAGATAGGGAGAGGTCATGTTAGCACCTAGATCCAGCCATGCCTGCAGCTCCTGATACCTCTGGATGGTTCCCTTTACTTCCTTAATCCAGTCTGAATTATATTCCAGTCACTTGCCAATGAAATGATCCTAAATAACACATTGGCTAGGACTAACTAATACACTCAAAAAATGGGTAAGGGAGCTCTCAAATCCTAGAAAGTCTCAAATCCAGGAAAAGCATTGGGAATCTAGACATCTGCAGGGACCTGGGAACAGGAATATGTAACTAAATAGGTTCTTGGAAGGAGGGCAAGGAAAGGCCTTGATAACTGAGTCAAAACTCTCTTCATGTCAGAAGAACTTTTGGTAAAGGTTGTAGTCAAGCATAGCTGACCAATAAATATAACAGGAAAATGAGTTTAAGGAGTGAAGGAAAGAGGGAAAAGAAGATCCTGACATTGAAATGGAAAATAAAAATATAAAACAAAAGGCGGGGGAAATGGGATGTTGTCCAAAGGGTATAACTCCAGTTATAAGATGAATAAGTTCTGGGGATGTACTGCACAGCATGGAGACTATATTTAACAATACTGCATTGTATACTTGAAAGTTGCTACGTGAATAGATCTTAAATGTTTTCACCACACACCCAAGAAAAAGGTAGTTATGTGAAGTGATGAATGTGGTAACTAGCCCTATTGTGGTAATCATATTGTAACATATATGTGTATCAAATCATCACACTGTACACCTTAAACTACACAATGTTATATGTCAAGTATCTCTCAAGAGAGCTGGGAGAAAAAAAGACAGCCACTCAAAAAATATGAAAAAGCAACAATGATGGGAGATATAAGCAATAAACACTCAAATTGGCTGCAAACTTGAAAACTTTCCAGGAATTCATCTACAAGAAATATTTCTATTATAAATGGTGGGAGAGGCATAAAGATTTCTTTATGACTTCATTTGACTTAGATTATAGCCAAACACTGTTTTTTAATAAAAGTAACTTTGAGCATGACTTTAAAGGTTGTATTACTACTAACTTACAATCTCAGTAGCCCAGTTGCAGAAGTCACTGACTGCTTTACGTGCATTTTCATAAGGATAAGGACCATCTTCATGGAGCAAATCCTTTTTCCTTGGCTTCTCTTTTTTAAGTGACTGGACTGGATGTGGCAGAGGAGTCTTCTTGAGACTAAAGATAATGGGATCATCAAAGTATTACAATATGAGCCACCATTAATGCAAGTGAATTTCAAACAGTAACTTGAAGGAAAGGAGATCATAAAACAAGTATTTCCAACAGTTTCTTGCAAGCTCATACTAATTATTTTAATTTTTCAAAGATTCTATTACTATTATCAATAACATAAAGACAAGTATACCATGATTAATTATAACAATTAAAACTTAGCCCTGGCTGGTTTGGCTTAGCAGTTAGAGCGTCAGCCCACGGACCAATGAGTTGTGGATTCGATTACGGTCAAGGGCATGTACCTTGGTTTCAGTTCGACCCGGCCCTGGTGGGGGTCGTGTGGGAGGCAACCAGTCGATGTGTCTCTCTCACATCCATATTTCTCTCTCTCTCTCCCTCTCTTCCCTCCCTCCCACTCTATCTGAAGAAAAATGGATAAATGTCCTTGGGTGAGAATTGAAAAAAAAAAAATTATAGAGCACTTTACCATTATAAGGTGACTTTTAAGATGATGAGTACCAGTTATTAAGACATCTGCTAGGTGAAAGCGTAAGTTACTGTGCTTGAGAGTCTGCGGAAGACTCAGAAAACCTTGACAAGTAGGAGACGTCCTTGACCTCTCTGTCCCTCATCCCTAAAATCCAGCCCATTAATAAGTCTGAGAGATTTTAATTCTGCCTTCTTCTCTGGACTGCTGCAAAAGGCTCCTTGAGGTGCCTCTGATTCTTCCCTTAGGATCTCCAACCCTTAATTCCTAACCCATTCTCTAAACTGCAGCCAAAATGGTCATTTCAAAATATAAATCTGATCACATCAAATGCAGTCACCCTCCATCTTTGACTAAACTCTCTTCAATAGCTTCTTTTTAAGAATTGAGATAAATTCACATACCGTAATAACTCGCTAACGGTTCGCTGAGGGTCAAGAATGTAAAGATGCTCCCAGGGCCACGCTGACCCACACTGTTGGAGCTCCAAGGGGATCCCTCCGTACAGCACTGCTCCCTCTTCCCCACCCAGGCTCTGAGCAACTTGAAAAATGACGCAAAGGGCGAAGATGAAAACCAACACATCGCCTTTGTTACTGACAGCAGGTCCAAGAGGACTCGGTCACTGAAACCCAGAAACGGGCAGACTGTCCAATCCCGGCCCCAGCAGGGTGGACCAGAGCGGGGCTCCCCTCCAGAAAGGAGGAAGAGAGGAGAACTTGTGCGTCCCACGGGCCATCTTGCTTCCCAGGGAGGGCAGAGCTGAGATGAGCATGCTCAGATGTTCTCCCCAAATTTACACTCACGGGCCAGTGGAGTTCCTGTCACCCTGTGTCTCCCCCTAACAAACATGTATAACTTAATACAGTGGATTTTCTCTCAGTCCACCTCCACGCAGGTAAATTGTGTGACTAGCAAAGCTCTATATGGCCCCTTCCAAACACCCTGACCGTGGTTCTGGGCCCTCAGTGAGTGGTCTGGGTGCTGTGGGTGGGCTTCTCTCTAGCACACCCACACTCTTCAGTGCCTGCCAGTGACACCATTTAATTTCAAAAGTCAAATGCACATCCCAAATCTATTTATGTCAACTATACTTATCATTTCATTGCATTTCCATTTTAAATTAAATATTACATGAGTTGGGAAAACAAGCGTGTGGTCCAAAAGAGAGTTGTTTCTATGCAGACCCATACTCAAAAAATGGTTTCACATTAAAAGGCTAGCATGTGAATGAATGTACTGTTACATTCTGGGGTAAAATAAGATGTTTTCAGTACTTAAGTGTCATTTTTTACAATCCCCTGTATTAACTTTTTTTTTTTTTAATCCAACCATCTACTGGTCCCAATCATGTGAATAAAAGGGCTTCTGCCACAAATAATTCAAAGAGCCATTGTGGGCCAATTAATCAGGTTTTCTGTAGTTTTCCTCTTTTCTCGAGGCTCTCATAGTCGTGGCAAAACGCCTGTGTTTGCTCCATTGCTGAATAGTCCATCTCCCTTAATTTCACACCACTATTTAGAGCAGACTCAAGGCTCCTTGCCTCCTCCTCGGTAACTGTTACTCTTGCTTCTCTCAATTATTCTAAAGATGAGGCGCTTTGAGAAGACACCTCCCGGAATGTTTCATCAGGCGACAGGAACGAACGAGGGGTTGAGAACAATACTTACAGTCCCGGGTTGTCTTGGGTGGGACGTTTCTCCAAATGTTTTACGGGTTCCTTTGGTTTTTTCCTCCCGCCTTCGCAATGAGCCCATGCGTCCTCCAGCTTCCTGTCAGGATCCAGCACTTTCAGCACCTTTAATAGGAGCTACACACAGAACACAGTTTTGGTGGGAGGGAAGGACAATGTGCTGAGAATGGGGGCCCCTTGATCCTGAAGCAAACAGACCACCTCGCCCCTTTGCCTTTCCTTCGGTGGGTCGGTGCATCCATCAGTTCCCGTGCAGATCCCAGCTGGGTGCTGGGTCAACTTGTGTCACCTACACATTAGGCAGGCAGCCTTTGTGCTAAAAGTCCATCTCCTCTGGATGGAGTGGTGCCTGTGGGTCTGCCCCGGTCCCAGCTGGCCCACTGAGGACTTCGAAAGGATTTCTGTGGTTTTTGACTGTGCAGCATCCCTTCTTCCCCTGTGAATGACAGTGTCTAGATTTTTCTTTGGAGAACCATCTCTCCTTTCACTCTTAATCCTCACGGCCTGCATTGGCCTGACCCCATTCTCAGTCCACAGGCAGCCCAGTCCTATCAGAACCTAAGCCAGCCACTGCTTCCAGAACAGGCACATAACCCAAGTTGGACCCACGGGAATTAAGCTATGGAATTTTGCAGAGATCATGCAAAAATAAGTGTTCTTTTTCTGGCTAGATTTACGTCTAGAGCTGCTGATGGTCATCGTAGCAGCATAAAATGTGACCTGGCCTCAGAAAAAAGCCAACACACCTAGTTGGGAGGTCAAACATAGAAATAAGGGCACAATCCATGTGCCCCTGAGGGTATGTAAAAACAGTCTGTTTGTCACGGACTCCGAAGCGCTCACCTGCGGGAGGCAGTGCAGGAAAGCCTCGGGTGGAAAATCATTGGTTAGACATTCCAGTTGTCCTTTCTATAGACATCTCTGCCACTGACCATTTCTTTGTTATGCATGGACATTTACTGAGTGTCTGCCGTATGTCAGGTATTGGTGGCACACAGGAAAAGACACAAAGCCCTGTAGAGCTTTTATTCTAGTGAAGAGCCCAGTGGTTACAAGTGCTATGTTGAAAAACAGATCCTGGCAAGGGATAGAGAATGAGGGTGGAAGAGAAATGTTATTTTATATGGTCTCTCGAAGTAGGAGGCATTCCAGCAAAGATCCAAAGGAAGTGAAGGAGTGAGCTGGGCAGACATGTGGGGCAAGTGTCCCAGACACAGGAACAGAGATCTGAACTGGAAATGTTTCTAATGTTCACAGACAGAGCAGGCAGGAGGCCAGCGTGGCTGCAGCCAGTGAGAGCAGAGCAGCAGGTGGTGAGGTTGGAGGGGGAGCAGAAGAGAGGTGGGGTGGAGAGCAGAACACACAGGGCCTTTCGGACAACAGCAAGGACAGCAGAGTGAGAATGGGTCGCGGGGGGCTTTGCAGAGGAGTTCACCTTTCTGAACTGTCATGCTCACTGTGTAGAGAACAGACTGCAGGGGTGGGGTGGGGTGGTAGGCACTACTACTTCCCTGCCCAATGTCCATTCTGCTCTTTTCTTGAAATCTAATGATTTTGTTCTGTATTGTGTTCAACATTGCAATGCCAACCAAGAAACTAAATTTTCTAGACTCCCTAGCATGTAGGAGTGGTTAGATGAATGACCTATTCACTGGGAAAGCTATCACAGTTGACCCCTGAACAACTCGGAGGTAAGGGGTGCCGACCCCTGCACAGTCCAAAATCCACATAGAACTTTTGACTCCATAGCCGGCCCTTAGCATCCATGGATTCAACCAACCTCATATCAAAAACTGTATTTTGGATCCATAGTTGAGAATGTGAATATACTGTTTTCTATATGCAGTTGCTTGAATCTGTGCAGGCAAAACCCACAGCTGGGGAGGGCGGAGTGTATTCATTGAAAAATCCGCACATAAGTGGACCTGGGGAGTTTGATCTGGTTCAAAGGTCAAGTGTATTTGTCTAATTAAAAGACAGAGTCAGCTGGCAAGTATCCTTTAACCTTTGCCCCTTCCCCTTTCTTCTTTGAAAGACTGCATGCCTGGAGGTGTGGAAACCTTACTAAGATACAAGAACTAGAGACATAAGCTAAGGATTATGGAGCTGGAAGTCAAAGACGCCTGGGACCACCGTGACGTAACGGAGCCGCTGCCCAACCCTGGCCTGACAATCTGGTGAATTTTCCCTGTGACCTTTCAGGTTCTCGTATGCCTCATAACGATCGGTTAGTAAGTACTTATGGACACGTCCTAAGACCAGGTTTAAGTGACAGAAGTAAGACTGAACAACACACCCTCTCCCATTGTGTTCCCACTGAAAGGGTCACAGCCAAAGTAGATGGCAGCCCTTCAGGGAAACGAAGTCGAATGTTTCCAGTTTCTGGATCTTATAAGTTGTGCAGCCTCACAGGAAGCAAAGGGAAATGCTGCTGGAAGAAGCTGCCCGACCCCCAGGACAACTCTCACCCTGGGGACACTCTTCGTCCTCTCAGCCTTATACTCATGTCGACCCTTCGACCCTTCGAGGGAACACCCCAGCTATCCAAGGAGAATTGCTTCTAGGCCCCCGGAAGGCCCGCCCACACCGGGGGACTGGAGATCACCTCTGGCGGCATAGATTCTTCCAGGTTCGGGTACCGAGCCAGGGGGTGTGGGGTCAGCTGCGCTTCAATGTCCTCCACGAAGGCCTTCCGTGCCAGCTGCGCTGGTGAGAGCTTGGAAAACAGGGCTGCCTCCTTGAGCAGCTTACTCTGCTTCTTGGGAGGTCGGGGAGCTCTGTTCTCCTGAAGGCCCCGAATGATCATCCCTTCGCAAGGAGGGCAGCCTGTCCTGAAGTCATCCAGTCCATTTCTCACGAATACCCACCGCTTCGCGTTCAGGAAGGTGGGGTATGGTGGCCTGTCCGCAGGGTTTGTGAAACACTGGGAAGGCAGATTCTCGCCATACCTGAAAGACAACACGCCTGGTTGTAGGGACCACAAGGACTGGGGTGGGAGGAGGTTGTGAGGAGGCTTTTTTGAGGAGAGGTGGGGGAAGAAGGGATCGAATGGAGAAGGTTGAGTTAATCACACTGCTAGTTCATGGCACACTATCACTGGTCTGTGCAAGGCCCCTCTCCGGTTTTCTTTATTCTATGTGATCCCCATATCCCGCTCTCATTGCACTCCCCTGCAGAGGCAAAACCACTCCAACAGATTGGCACTGCACCCTTTTGTTCGTACCCATCCTTATAATGTCTGCATTGTCCTTTTGTGTGCCTGTATTTAATTTACATACATGCTACTATTCTGTTTCTTATTTGTTTACCAAGCACAATATTAGAAAGGCCTATTCATGTCACTATGTGTAAGTCTAATCCATTATTATCACCTGCTGCCACCACAGTTCATTTATCCATTCTCTTTGTGAAGGACACTCACAGTGGCAGCCCCTTTTAGGACTCTTTCTTATCCTTTAAAAGGACTCAGTACAGTGGGGAAAACCTGGATCCCAGTGATAACTTGCCCCTACCCAGCTGAATGACCTTGGCACTTCATTTAACCTCTATGGACCTTGGTTTCCCCCTAAACTTAGGGGGTCAAAGTTTGCAAACTGGCAGTCCATGGGCTGCCTTGGGCCTACAAACATATCACTTGGTCCCCTTATTGTTTTAATAAGAATCATAATAGCTAACATTTATCAAGAACTTTTTATATAACAGGCACTGTTTTAAGTGCTTTACATATATTAACTAATTTAAATCTTATAATGATCCTATGAAGTAGGTACTAGTATCATTCCCATTTACAGATAAGGAAACTGAGACACAAGGAAGTTAAAAAAAAAACAAAACAAAAACATTTATCAAAGGTCCCACCGCTAATAAGTAGGAAAGCCAGGATTTTAATCCAGGTAGTGTGACTCGGAGAAAGGTGCTTATCCACTACACCAGAGCTTCTGACATATAAAAAACTTCCCATAAATAATTTGGAACTAAAATTGGGAGGGCTGGGAACACTGGGTCTACCTTTCCATGTAGCCATTACTGGTATAATGGCTGGCCTCTTTGAACAAGTCCTAGGCTCCCTTATTCACAGTGTCCACCCCTCCCACGGCCTATACCCAGCCTGCTTCCCTTGGTTTCCTTACCCAGCAAGCCCCTATTTGTACTCAGTAGTTAAAGAATGAAGATCATATGGAAAAGATAGATGGAAGAATAGGAAGAAAAGTAAGACCAGTTCCTGAATAATCTAACATATCCAGCCATTGCTACTCAGGATGTGGAACCTGAGCAGCGTAACGCTGGTCTCTCATTCTCCTAATACATCACACTGTCAGATAGTTCTATTGTACTGTGTTTCTTCCTGAAGCCTCTTCCTCCTCTAAGCCCCTTTCATCTATAATGGCTCTTTATACCAAATCTGCTCCCAGCTGCACTTATCCTATAGGCATAAAGCATTTTTGAGAGATTCCAGCTTGATCCCCATTCTTTTCTTGTGTCCTAGAAACTTCTTGCTTGCTGTGCATGCTCAGGTGTGTTTTAAAGGCTTAATCTTGCTCTACTGTGAAGATCTAGATGAAAGGGCACAAAAAGATGAGTTCACAAAACGTTGCTCTTTGCAATTAATAAATCACTTTTAGATGGGTACCTGGTGGGAGTGTTGAAATTATATCTAACCTTGGGATGTGATGACCCATTCAGTATAACCTACTAACAAATAACCCACCATGGTATTAAATATCTTTTTTTTTTTTTAATTTTTTTTTTATCCTTACCCGAGGACATTTTTCCATTTTTTGTTCAGATAGAGTGGGAGAGAGAGAGAGAAACATCGACGTGAAAGGGACACATCGAGTGGCTGCCTCCCGCACGATCCAACTAGGGCTGGGAACAAACTGCAACCGAAGTACATGCCCTTAGCGGGAACCAAACCCAGGTCTCTCCGGACCACAGGCTGACGCTCTAACCGCTGAGCCAAACCGGCCAGGGCCAAATATCTTTACAAAGTTTATTTTCCATACATTTACAGGTAACTCAAACATCCAAGCACTTTATAAAATCAAATCTGATAACCAATATTTTTGCTTAAGCACAGTCATACAATTCAAACCTCATAGAACGTTAGAGCTGGCAGAAACCCTGAAAGAAATGTTGTCCACCTTTCTCGCTTTTCAATGAGGAAACTGAGCTCTGAGAGGTGAACAAGGTAACCCAGTATTGAGGCAGGGCTTCACACTACCTCACTGTGTCCCTCATAGCTAATAAACTTACCTCTTTGCATTTTGTTAAGTTCATGAAAAAAATTTCTTGACCCTGAAATCATCTTTTCTAAACATTTACTGTTTTCACAGCCATTAGTATATGATACATGGATGTTTCCATCGTTAAGAATGGCAAGAATATTGGGCATTCATCCTAAAGCAGTGAAAACTGTATGTTCACACAGAAACCTATACACAATGTTCATAGCAACTTTACACATATAGCCAAAAAATAGAAACAACATGAATGTCCTTCAACAGGTAAATGGATAAACAAATTGTGCTATATCCATACCATGGAATACTATTCAGCAATAAAAATGAACAAACTATCGATACACACTACATCTTAGATGGATCTCAGGGGCTTTATGCTGAATGAAAAAGACAATCTCAAAAGGTTTTACACTATGTTATTTTATTTATCTAACATCCTGAAAAGAACAATATCAAAGAAATGCAGAACACATTAGTGATTGCCAAGGGTTGGGGGTGGGGAAAGGAATGATGATTTAAAGGAGTAGCACATCTAAAGGGGTTCCTTTGAGATGAGAAAAACAGTTTTGTATCTTGATGTATACATATGACAAAATTTTACAGAACTATACACATGGGAATGCAAGTAAAAACTGGTAAAATCCAAGTAAGGTCTATAGTCTAATACACTGTGTCAATGTAGATTTTCTGCTTTGGCAATGTATTATAGTTATGTAAGATGGTACCACTAGAAGCAGCTGGGGGAAGGGTACATGGGACTTCTGCACTATTTTTGCAACTTCTTGTGAGTCTATAATTACTTCAAAACAGAAAACTTGACAATAAAAAAGAAAGGAAAAAAGTTTGAAAATGGGTGAAATAGGGGATTCACAAAGAGCTCATACTTGCTGACATGTATACAGTGCATACTCATACTATGTGCCAGTAACTGCTTCACAAGTACTGTGTCGGTTAATCCTCACATAATACGATTGTTCTTATTGTCTCTGTTTTTCAGTTAAGAAAACTGAGCCCAGCCCTGGCCGGTTTGGCTCAGCGGTTAGAGCGTTGGCCTGGGGACCAAAGCGTCGCGGGTTCTATTCTAGCCAAGGGCAGGTACCTCGGTTACGGTTCGCTGGGGCCCCGGTTGGGGTCGTGTGCGTGGCAACCGATCGATGTGCCTCTTCTCACATCGATGTTTCTCTCTCTCTCTCTCTCTCTCTCTCTCTCTCTCTCTCTCTCTCTCTCCATCTCTCCCTCCTACTCCATCTGGAGATAAATGTAAAAATATCCTCTGGGTGAGGATTAAAAAAGAAAGAAAGAAAGCTCAGCTCAGAAGGAGCAACTAACTTGCCTAAGGTCACCTTGCAAGCGAGAGGCGAGAGGCGAACTGCCCTTCGACTCCAGGCTTTCTGATTCTAGACTTTGTTATCTTTACCACCACATCGTCCAGCCTCCTAGAGAGCAGAATTCCATTCTCGCAAAAGCTCAAGGAATCAGCGAGGGCAAACAGCCTTGGATTCCTGCCCTGTGGCTGTGACACCGCCCAGTACTCGAGGCAGTCCCCCAAACACAGGCTCGGCTAGCCCGCAGTCACCCGCGGGATGGCCAACGGCTCCAGGTGCAGGAGACCCCGCACAGGGGGTGCAGGGGTCCAGTTGGCTAACTCGGAGAAGGGTGAGTCCTAGGCTAAACCAGTCTCCACAGAGGACTCTGTGGCCGTCAGTTTCCCATCTGGAATAGGTATTTTAATCTACATCCGCCAGAAGTTGCAAGGATAACAGAAAAAAAAGGTGTCCTTTGCAATGAGCAGCGTCGAGCGCTGGTTATTTTATATTATAATCATTTAGGTGCTGCGGACCTTGAAGGGGAAAGGTAGGCGGGCCTGCAGCCGAGCCCTGGGTTGCCATCGGCCACCCCCACCGGCCGCTCCAGCCCCAGCCCCCGCCCCAGCCCCAGCCCCAGCCCAGCAAGAACGGGTTCCAGGCGCCCCCATGCGGCACCCCGCGCTTACCGGGGCCTGCAGTTCCTGCCAACCCCGGTCAGCTCATTAGGCCTGAACAGCCTCCTGTTCGCCATCGTCTCTTTCGCTGCGGTGACCGCTGAGCCGTCGGCGATTGTGCGGTCTGGCGTCTGGGGTCGCTAGGAGACCACGGAGCCACGCGACGTTCTGATTCCACCCGGGCGCGAGCAGCCCAGGCGCCCCTGCGAAGCCCTGCTTTTCCCGGGAACGCGCCCCTGCACAGCTCAAACCCCTGCTCGCCAGGGGTCCCCGATGCCAAGGTGTTGGGGACCTTGGCGAGGGGAGGGAGAGGACCATGTCCTTGGTTTGCATTTGTTTTTTAATTTACTTATATTGTTGAGAGTGCTATAGATGTCTCCCAATTTCCCGCTTTGCCCGCCTCCACCCAGCGCGGCCACACCCCAGGCCTTCGCCTCACTATTGTCTGTGTCCATGGGCCATGCATTAAGTTCTTTGGTTAATCTCTTCCCGCCCTCCTTCCCCCTTCCCTCTGAGATCTGTCACTCTGTTCCATGCTTTAATGCCTCTGGACCTATTTTGTTCCTCAGTTTATGATGTTCATTAGATTCCACAAATAAGTGATATTTGTCTTTCTATGGCTTATTTCGCTTAACATAGCAATCCCCGGGTCCATCCAAGCTGTTTCAAAGGGTAAGAGATCCTTCTTTTTTACAGCTGTGTGTAAATGTATCACAGCTTTTTTTTTTTTAATCTTTTTTTAAAATTAATGAATTTATTTTTGTTACAGATGTTTCTCCTTCCCCCCACCCCACCCCCCAGACACTTTCCTCCCTATCATGTTGTGGCCGAAGAGAACCCAGAGACCACCAGAGCCAAATTAAAGTCAAATAGAGAGCAAAGCAGGCCGGTGGCTGATCCCCAGATCTCGAAGACCAGCCCCGACTTTCAGCTACTTTTTTATTTTATAGGGGGCTTGTTACAAACTTCTGCAACTGGCAGTTCTTGGCCTTGGGGAAGAGCAAGCAAGAAAGTGCAGAAGCGAAGGCAGTTGGCAGTTAGCAATAAGCGGCAGGGGAGGTGGGAGGGAGCTGAGGCAGAAGGGAACTGGGTGAACTGGGTCAGCACACATCTATCCTGCTATTCATTCTATTTTCTAAGTTCTAAAAACTAACAAATTCGCTTGGAGGACAAACTCATTTAGAGGAGTACCAGGCCTACGTCCTCAGTGTGTCTCTGAAAGCTCCATAGTTGGTCTTTTGTATTATTTAATCAGGACGAGGTGATATGAGCAGGGCAGGCCAGTACACGATCATGCCCTCACCTCAAGCATTGTTGTCTATGTCCATTGGTTACCCATATATGCATTAAGTTCTTTGGTTTATCTCTTCCCTCCCCTCGGCCCCCCTCCTCCGAGGTTTGTCAGTCTGAACCATACTCCTTTCTATGTCTCTGGGTCTGTTTTGTTCATCAGCTTTTTTTGTTCATTATATTCCAGAAATAAGTGTCTTTCTCTGATTGGCTTATTTCACTTAGCATAATACTCTCCATGTCCCTCCATGTCCTCCCAAAGGATACAAGATCTTTCTTTCTTCCAGCTGCATAGTGTTCCATTATGTATATGTACCACAGCTTTTTTATCCATTCGTCTACTGATGGACACTTGGGCTGTTTCCAGATCTTAGTGATTGTAAATAGTGCTGCTATAAACATAGGGGTACATATATTCTAATTGATGTTTCAGGTTTCTTAGTATATATTCCTAGAAGAGGGATCACTGGGTCAAATGGCAGTTCCACTTTTAAGTTTTTGAGGAAACACCATATTGTTTTCCCGTAGTGGCTGCACCAGCAGTGTACTAGGGTCCCCTTTTCTCCACAGCCCCGCCAGCACTTGTTGTTTGATGACTTGTTGATGGCAGCCATTCTGGCAGGTGTGAGGTAATACCTCATGGTCGTTTTAATTTGCATCTCTCTGATGATTAGTGACGTTGAGCATTTTTTCATATGTCTCTTGGCCATTTGTATGTCCAGTTTGGAGAGGTGTCTATTTAGGTCCTCTGCCCCCTTTTTAATTGGGTTATTTGTCTTCCTTTTGTTGAGTTGTATAAGTATTCTATATATTATGGAAAGTAACCCCTTATCTGATGTATCATTGGCAATTATGCTCTCCCATATAGTGGGTTCTCTTTCCATTTTGATGTGTGTTTCTTTTGCTGTGCAGAAGCTTTTGAGTTTGATGTAGTCCCATGTGTTCATTTTTTCCTTTGTTTCTCTTGCCTTAGGTGATGTATCAGTGAAAATTCTGCTGTGTATGATGCCTGAAATTTTGTTGCCTACATTTTCTTCTAGGATTTCTATGGATTCATGAGTCACATTTATCCATTTTGAGTTTATTCATGTGTATGGTGTAAGTTGATGGTCTAGTTTCATTTTTTTGCATGTAGCTGTCCAATTTTCCCAACACCATTTATTTAAGAGGCTGTCTTTACTCCATTGTATGCTCTTGCCACCTTTGTCAAATATTAATTGAGCATAATGTCTTGCATCAATTTCTGGGTTCTCTGTTCTGTTCCATTGATCTATATGTCTGTTCTTGTGCCAGTACCAGGCTGTTTGATTACAATGGCTTTGTAGTATAACCTGAAATCCGGTATTGTGATCCCTCTTACTTTGTTCTTCTTTTTCAAGATTGCTGTGGCTATTTGGAGTCTTTTTTGGTTCCATATGAACTTTTGAAGTATTTGTTCTAGTTCTGTGAAATATGTCTTTGGTATTTTAATGGAGATTGCATTGAATCTATAGATTGCTTTGGGGAGTATGGACATTTTAATGAAGTTAATTCTTCCAATCCATGAACAAGGTACATGCTTCCACTTTTTTCATATCTTCCTCTATTTCTTTTTTCAATGTCCTGTAGTTTTCTGCAAATAGGTCCTTTACTTCTTTGTTTAAGGTTATTCCTAGGTATTTTAATTTCTTTGCTACAATGGTGAATGGGGTTGTTTTGTTTCGTTTTTTATCCTCAACCGAGGACATTTTTTTTTTTCATTTATCTTCAGATAGAGCGGGAGGGAGAGAGGGAGGAAGAGAGAGAGAGAAACATTGACATGAGAGAGACACATCGAGTGGCCGCCACCCACACGACCCCAACCGGGGCCAGGGACAAACCGCAACCGAGGTATATGCCTTTAGCGGGAACCAAACCCAGGACTCTCTGGTCTGCGGGCCAACACTCTAACCGCTGAGCCAAACTGGCCAGGGCTGGGATTGTTTTTTCAGTTTCTCTTTCTGTAAGTTCATTATTGGTGTATAAGAATGCTGTCGATTTCTTGATGTTAATTTTGTATCCTGCTACTTTGCCAAATTCGTTTATTAAATCTAGTAGATTTTTGATGGAGTCTTTAGGGTTTTCTATGTACAATATCATGTCATCTGCAAATAAAGACAGTTTTACTTCCTCCTTTCCAATTTGGATCCCTTTTCTTTTTTCTTCATGTCTTATTGCTGTGGCTAAGACTTCCAGTACTATGTTAAATAAGAGTGCCAAACGTGGGCATCCCTGTCTTTTTCCTGTTCTTAAGGAAAATGCTTGTAGTTTTTAATCATTGAGTATGATGTTGGCTATAGGTCTTTCATATATGGCCTTTATTATGTCGAGATATGATCCCTCTATTCCCACATTGCTGAGCATTTTTATCAGAAATGGGTGCTGGATTTTGTCAAATGCTTTTTCAGCATCTATTGATATGATATTATGGTTTTTATCTTTCATTTTGTTTATGTGGTATATCACATTTATTTATATGTGAATATTGTACCAGCCTTACCTCCCTGGAATGAATCCCATTTGGTCATGGTGAATAATTTTTTTGATGTATTACTGGATCCGATTTGCTAATATTTTGTTAAGGATTTTGGTATCTATGTTCATCAGAGATATTGGCCTGTAGTTTTCTTTCTTTGTAGTGTCTTTATCTAGTTTTCTCCTTTGAAGTCCTCCAGAAGTTTTAAAATATATTTTGGTGCCCCTATGTTGGGTGCATATATGTTTACCAAGGTTATATCTTCCTGTTGGATAGATCCTTTAGATATTATGTAGTGGCCTTTTTTGTCTCTAGTTATGGCCTGCATTTTGAAGTCTATATTGCTACCCCAGCTCTTTTTTTCTTTTTGTTTGCTTGGAAGATTTTTTTCCATCCTTTAACTTTCAACCTATATGAGTCTTTTGTTGTGAGATGGGTCTCTTGTAAACAATATATATATGAGTCACGCTTTCTTATCCAATCAGCTACTCTGTCTTTTGATCAGAGTGTTTAATCCATTTATACTTAAGGTTATTATTGATATATACTTATTTATTGACATTTTTGTTTATTGTGGTTATAGTTTTCTTCCTATTCCTTCTTGGTGTGAGCCTGTTTAGGTTCTTCTTACTTGGGGCTCTCTGTGCTTGTATGCCTTTTTCCTTCACCAAGTTAGGGAATTTTTCTGTCACTATTTCTTCAAATATATTCTGTAACCCTTGCTCATTTTTTTCTTCTGGAACTCCTATGATGCAGATGTTGTTACATTTCATATTGTCCCACAGTTCTCTTAGGCTGTCTTCCTGTTTTTTAATTGTTTTTTCTTTTTGATTGGGCGATTTTTTCTACCCTGTCTTCTAATTCATTGATCTGATCCTTGGCCTCCTCTACTCTGCTGGTTATTCCTTCCAATGTGTTCTTTATTTCTGCTATGTCATTCTTCATTTCCAATTGGTTGGTTTTCAATACTTCTATATCTTTACTCATGCTGTTGAGCTTCGTCATGATTATTACTCTGAACTCTCCCTCTGATATCTTGCTCAATTCCCTTTCATTTATTTCATCTTCTGTCGAATTATCTTGTTCTTTCATTTGGGATTTGTTTCTTTGTTTCACCATTTTGGCTGTCTCAATGGGTTTTGGAGCCTGCCAAATTTTCCCTGTTGGTGTTGGTGTTCCACTGGTTGTGGTTCCCTCTACTGGGTTTGGATGAGTGTAGGAGGACCCACGTTAAACACCACTGTCAAGTCTTACTTTCCTGGGTAGATTTGTAAGCCCAGGAAAGATTCAGTTAGCCTCTAGCTTTTTGCCTGGAGGCTGTTTAGTCTCAGTTACTTAATGAGCTTTGGATTGTAGCTCTCAGCTGAATGAAAAATCCCTCAGGTGTTCAGAGTAAGAAGATTTCCAGTGGGTGGGGCAGATGCTTGCTGGCTGTTAATGAGCCTCAATTTCTCTGGCCTGGCATGGTGGTGTTAAGTTCCTGAGGGAGGGGATGCTGCTTCTCCCCAGGGCTCCAGGAAGGGGCTCTTTGAGTAATATGGCTACTGTCCTATGAGAGAGTAATTCAGCACAGAACTCCCATTGCCATCCCTGCTCTCCAGCTCCCAAGTCTCTCCACACAGTTCCAGTCCAGTATGCTCTCCCTCTGACAGAGCCCAAGGTGAGTGGCTGTAGCTAACTTAGTGCTCTGTGCCAGCCCTCTGCACTGTGGAGCCGGCTTGGGACTTTAACCCTGAGGGAGCTGCTCACAGCTAGAACAGCTGCTGTCCGTGGGCTCCCAGCCCACCCTCTTGCACCTCCACAGTTCTTACCAGGCTTGATTTAGTGTCCTCTTTCTGACTGTGGTTATACGGGTCCTCTCCAGCTGCTTTTCTGTTGGTTTTTCCTGATGATTTGTCTTTATTTTAGTTGTAATTCCAGTTTGGTCCTAGGAGATGGTCTTTGTAGCTTCCATTCACTCCGTGGCCATTTTAGAATCCCCCTATCACAGCTTTTTTTTTTTTTTTTCTTTGATTTTTAAAGAGAGAGGAAGGGAGAAAGAGATAGAAACATCGATGAGAGAGAACATCAATTGGCCACCTCCCACATGCTCCCCACTGGGGATTTGGCCCACAACCTGGGTATGTGTCCTGACCGGGAATTGAACTGGTGACCACTTGGTGCATGGGTTGATGCTCAACCACTGAGCCACACCGGCTGGACTATCACAGCTTTTTTATCCACTCATCTACTGATGGGCACTAGGGCTGTTTCCAGATCTTAGCTATTGTAAATAATACTGCTATAAACATAGGGCTGCACATATTCTCTCTGACTGGTGTTTTGGAATTCTTGGGATATGTTCCCAGAAGTGGGATCACTGGGTCAAACGGCAGTTTCATTTTTAATTTTTTGAGGGAACTCCATACTGTTTTCCACAGTGGCTGCACCAGTCTGCATTCCCTTTTTTCCACATCCTCACCAGCACCTGTTTGTTGATTTATTGATGGTAGCCATTCTGACAAATGTGAGATGATACCTCAATGTGGTTATAATTTGCATCTCTCTGATAATTAGTGACATTGAGCATTTTTTCATATGTCTATTGGCCATCTATATGTCTTCTTTGAAAAAGTGTCTGTTTAGGCCCTTTGCCCATTTTTTTGTTGGATTTTTTGTCTTCCTCTTGTTGAGTTGTATGAGTTCTTTATATATTTTGGAAATTAACCCCTTATCAGATGTGGCATTGGTTTAATTGTTTTAATCTGTTGGGAAGGTGTTTTCATCTTCCAACTGAAATTTACTATAAGCTGGGCCATGTCTGTTTTGCTCACTGCTTTTCAAAAAAATTTTTGTTGAAGGAAAGAAAGGAAGAAGGCAGCTGGAAAGATAGCAAGAGAAAGAGACTAGAAAGAGAGGGAAAGAAATAGACTGATGTCTAATGGTGAGAAGGCCTTTTAGCATGAAATGTTTTCTTGGAGGTCTTGGAACTGCCTGGGTATCACAGCCTCTGTAGCCGTGGGCTGTGCGCTGCTGTCTAGTCACCAGCTGATTTCCAGAATCCACTTCAGCCTGTGTGTTATTTGATTCTTTTGCTTTGACCCACTTCCAGCAGTGAAGTTACCATCCAGTTGGCCCTGGTAGGCAGATGCCCATATATATATGGGTTGCATGAGGATGTTTTGGTTTTGCTAAGTTCTCTTGCTACTTCTGGAGTGTTTCTGATTTAAATATTAAGTATTGCTTCCAGAGAAAATAGCAAAGCATTCTCCTGTCTCAAAATTAGTGCAGTAGTTAAATTATGTCTGTTATGGAAGAATAATTTTTGTAGTCATTTAAAGATATCTTCTCATTTTCAGACTCTCTGGGAATAAATAAGGTCCACCCTTGGGAATCTATTAAATATCTGGATAGTATTAAAAGTGCCCTGAGTGGTACTAGTTTCAGCATGTTCGCTTGTGTGTTTTCAGCTGCCTTCTCTGTTCACAGTGGAGAGCCCTGGAGTTCCACCACCTTAGGTGAATCCTCGCTCTACCACTTAGTAATTGTGCACTCCTGGGCACGGTTATTTAAAACATTTTTAAGCTGCATTGATTTCCTAGCCTGAAAATTGGGGAAATAATAGTATCTGCCTATAGGGCAGCGGTTCTCAACCTATGGGTCGCGACCCCTTTGGGAGTCGAACGACCCTTTCACGGGGTCGCCTAAGACATAACAGTAGCAAAATTACAGTTATGAAGTAGCAACGAAAGTCATTTTATGGTTGGGGGTCACCACAACATGAGGAACTGTATTAAAGGGTTGCGATATTAGGAAGGTTGAGAACCACTGCTATAGGGCTACTGGGGAATTCAATAAGATGATAAGTGTAAAGCACTTAACACAATGCTGGCAATATTGAATCCCTCAGTAACTGCTAAGTATTATTATTGTCTCAGCTGTGAACTGGGAATAGGTGTATTTGCCCTGCCTACTTCAGAGTTGTTACAGGAGTCAGTTAACGGAGAAAGATATCAATGTAACCATTATAAGGAGCCCAATTACTTGTTTTTATTATCTTTGATAATATCTTTGATATAGTTTGAGTGATTGCAAATTCAAGCTTAATTACTTTGAGGAAGTGGGATTTCTCCATAAGACTGAGGGTTAGGATCATTTCCATCTTGCTCCTAGTACTGTGCCTGGCACGCAGTAGGTACTCATTCAACAACCGTTGTCTGTTATGACCATGCTAGGCACTGGAGATGATAGGCAATGGAGAATAAACAGACTTGGTTCTTGTCATCTTGGTACTTAATTTCTAGTGTTTGTTGCATGAATTAAGAAGAACGCACCTATTTTCATGACTTTTGCATTCTCATAAGTTAATATTTGTTCCACGTAGTAATTTCGTCTCCATATCTGGTAGGAGACAACTAACATTATTTTTATTTCACCATATTCCATACCTTAATTATAGTCATTACCCATGGAATCTCTCATTCATTCTCTCTCTCTCTCTCTCTCTCTCTCTCTCTCTCTCTCTTACAACACAAAGGTAAAATGTGTTGCATGTAATCTAATGAGTAGATGTTAAATAGTGAAGAGGAGGATGTTCCAGTTGTTTTTCTAGCATTATTGACAGGTAATGTGACCATTTCATTTCCAAATAAGATTACTCAAATACCTATAACAGGATTGCCAAAAACTATTACTGCATCTTTCCCACTCAAGGACTAATTACTCTCTCTGTAGCTTTTATAACATACTCAGCAATACTTAGTACACAGTACTTTCCAGAAAAAAGCATTTGAACAACAAAAACAACAGAACTTTAAACTGAGAAATTATAAAGTGGTCCTGCATTGGTAGAAACCCTTGGCACCCAGACAAAGTGTTATAAATCCTCCCTGCGGGACTACATTGAGCCTAGACAATCTTACCTTCAACCCAGTTCTCACAGAATTTCTACTGATAAGTTCAAACTGGCATGAACTTGCCAAGAAAAATAACACAATCCATGAGGAAACAAGACACAATAACTAAGAGTCAGTAGAAACAACAAAAAACAAAATCAGATTATAGAAACTTTAAGTATTGGAATGTTCAGATGCAGAATATAAATAAATGTGATTAGTTATGTATAACCATATATGCTTACATACATAAAATAAACATGATTAATGTGTTTTTGTTTCTTTAATCCTCACCCAAGGATATTTTTCTATTTATCTTCAGATAGAGTGGGAGGGAGAGAGAGGGAAAGAAAGGGAGGGAGAGAGAAACATCGACGTGAGAGGGACACATAGACTGGTTGCCTCCCACACGACCCTGACCAGGGCTGGGGACAAACCGCAACCGAGGTATGTGCCCTTGGCTGGAATCGAACCCGAGACTCATTGGTCCGTGGGCTGACACTCTACTGCTGAGCCAAACCAGCCAGGGCAAAACATGCTTAATGTGTTTAAGAAACAAGAGGGAATTGAAAGTGTAAGCAAAGTATAAGAAATTATTTTTTAAAGATAGATTTGAAAAAGAAGTACATAAAATTTATAGAAATGAAAAATATAATCATTGCAGTTAGAGATTCTGTGGACTGGTTTACAATAGATTAGATTAGCTCAAGAGAAAATTAGTAAACACAGATAGCTCTGAATAAATGCCTACAATACAGCAAAATAAGTAATGAAATAAAAAATATGGAAGATAAGAGATATGAAGATATGGAAGAAAGAGTAAGAAAGTCTAACATACTTCTAATCAGATTTCCACAAAAAGATGGCAGAGAGAATGGGAAAGGGGCAATAATTTAAAATATAATGGCTGATAATTTTCCAGACTTCATTAAAGGTAGAAATCTTCAGTTTCAGGAAGAACAATTGACCACAAATAAGATAAAATAAGAATAAAATATCATATAGCATTTCACCATGAATACAAGAGACAAATAACTGACATTAAAAGTAGCCAAACAGAAAAGATAAATTACTTATAAAGGAACAAGTAAATAGACTGAAAGCTAACTTCTAAAACAATGATAAAGGCAAACACAGTAAAGTAATCAAGGTTTGAATTTTAGAATTGTATATTTAGAAAAACTATCTTTCAGTAATAGGGCTCAAAAATATTTTCAGACAAACAAACAAAAATGGCAGAATTTATCATCAACAGAACAAAAGTAGAGAAAATTCTTAAGGTTGCACTTCAGGTAAAGGGGAAAAAATGAGTATTATAAAATACAATAGAATGTTGAAAAAAGGAAAATTGTAAATATATAAGTATTCTTTTAAAAAGTGGATTATATAAACTAATAACGTCTAATTAGTGGAAATTAACAAAAAAGTATTTTTCTGAAATACTGAATATTTTAATTGAGAAGAGGATAAATATATTGATTAGAGAAGTATAAAGGAAGATGTACCAGGCAGATATTAACCAAAAGAAACCTGATATAGCTATACTAATATCAGACAGAATAGAATTTATGGCAAAAGAAGACATTAGAGATATAAAAACATTATTAAAGATTATTATGTGCTGGAGAGGGTGTGGAGAAAAGGGGACTCTAATACACTGTTGGTGGGAACACAGACTGATGCAGTCACTATGGAAAACAATATGGAGTTTCCTCAAAAAATTAAAAATTGAACTACCATTTGACCCAATGATCCCACTTCTAGGAATATATCCTAAGAAGCCTGAAATACCGATCAGAAAGAATATATGCACCCCTATGTTCATAGCAGCGCTATTTACAATAGCTAAGATCTGGAAACAGCCCAAGTGTCCATCAGTAGATGAGTGGATAAAAAAAGCTGTGGTACATATATACAATGGAATACTATGCAACTGTAAGAAAGAAAGATCTCTTATCCTTTGAGATGACATGGAGGGACCTGGAGAGTATTATGCTAAGCGAAATAAGCCAATCAGAGAAAGACAAATATCACATGATCTCACTTATTTGTGGAATATGATGAACAAAATAGACCCAGAGACATGGAAGTAAGTAGGGATCAGACTGACAAACCTCAGAGGAAGTGGGGGGAGGGTAGAAAGAGATAAATCAAAGAACTTACATGTATATATGCATAACCAATGGACATAGACAACAGTACTGTGAGGGGGGCGGCTGGGAGTGGGGAGGAGGGTGTCAATGGGGAAAAAGGAGAAACATCTGTAACAAAAATTAATTAATTAATTAATAATTAATTAAAATAAATAAAATAAAATGGTAACCTGAGGCATATGGGCAAGACCATGAGAGTGTCCATTACAGGCCCATGCCCATGCATTTTTTAAAAACTGAGTTTTGGGGAGAGACAGAGAGACAGAGAGAAAGATAAACATCAATTGGTTGCCTCTCATATGTGCCCCCACCAGCGGTCGAGCGTGAGCATGTAACCTAGGTATGTGCCCTGACTTGGAATTGAACCTGCCTCCTTTTGGTGTGTGGATGATGCTCCAACCAACTGAGCCACCTAGCCAGGCCCAGGTGCATGCATTTGTTGTTCCCTCTGCCTAAAACACTCTTCCCTCTGATATTCGCACATCACCCTCTCAGGTCAATGCTCAGATGACTCCTCAGGAAGGCCTTTTCTAAAAAAAAAAAAAAAAAAAAAAAAAGATTATTGTGACTAAAGGTAAGAGGTTTAATTCACACACACATGCATTAACACTACACAGAAATATACAATTCTAAACTTATATGCACCTAATAACATAGGTTAAAATATAAAAAGAAAAGTTGATAAACCCACGTAGAGAAATTGATTAATACACTATTCTAATAGGAAGATTTTAATACAACTCTTAGTAACATATCAGACAACCAAAATAATCAGTAAGGATCAAGGTTGATCTAATGGATATATGTAGGACTCTGCATCCAACAATTACAGAAAACACATTCTTTTCAAGACCATATAGAAAATTATATTTGCAAGTTCATGAAACAAGTTTCAGCACATCTCAACTGGTATCCTTTAACTCACACACACTGGTCACAAAGCAATTAAGTTAAATATCAATAATATACTTAAAAGCATTTATTTGAAAATAAAACAAAACACAAATAATCTGTGGGTCGGGAAGATATCAAATGGAAATTAAAAAATAAATTTAAAAATATAAATCATTGTGAGATACAGCTAAAATGATACTTAGAATGAATTGACCTTAAATCATTAAACTAAAAAAGAAGAAAGATTAAGACCTAAATAAATGGAAATGCATCCCACGTTCATAGATTAGAAGACTTAATATTAAGATGACAATACTAGTCAAAGTGATATACTGACTCAGCCAGTCAGTATATTAGATATACTGAACAATGCAGTTAAAAAATAGGCAAAGGACTTGAATAAACATTTCTCCAAAGGAGATATACAAATGACCAATAAGCACATTAAAAGATGCTCAACAGCATTAGTCACTAGGAACATGCAAATCAAAACCACAGTGAGATACTACTTCACACCAACTAGGATGGCTATAATACACATACAAACAAAACAACAAGCATTGGTGATGATTTGGAGAAACTGGAACCCTTGTGCATTGCTAGTGGAAATGTAAAATGGTGGAACTGCTGTGAAAAACAGTTTGTCAGTCCTCAAAAGCTAAACATAGATGTAACGTATGGCCCAGCAACTCCACTTCTAAGAATATATCAAAATATAGAGACTCAGATATTTGTTCATCAATGTTAATATCAGCATTATTCATAATAACCAAAAGATGGCAACAACCCAAGTGTTCATCAACAGATAAATGGATAAACAAAAAGTATATATGTGTATAAGGGAATATTATTCAGCCATAAAAGGAATGAAATTGGGATACATGCTACAACATGACTGAAATTTGAAAACATTATGTTAAGTGAAATAAGCCAAACGCAAAAGAACAAGTATCGTATGACTCCGCTTATCTGAAATATCTAGATTAGGCAAATTAATTGAAAATAAGTTAGATGTGACTAGGGACTTGGGGGAGAAGGAAGAGGGAGATACTGCTTAATGGATACAGAGTTTACCTTTGGAATAATGAACATTTTTGGAAATAGACAGTGGTAATGGTTGTATAATGTTGTAAGTATTAATGCCACTGAATTGTACCCTTAAAATGGTAAAAATGGCAAATTTATGTTGTATGTATTTTGCCATAGTTTTTTAAAGTTGTAAAAAAAAAAAAAAAGTTGAAAATTAATGAGCTAAGAATCCAACTTAACAAATTAGAAAAACAGCCAAATAAGCCCAAAGGAAAGCCCTGAAACCTGCAGGCTGCGTGGGAGGGTGAGTGCAGCCAGCAGAGGGCCCTAATAGAAACTGGGGATAGGGGAAGGGAAAAGTCAGGGTATTTCTCTTTCTCCCTCTCTTTCTAAAGGGATAGCTATATTTCTTTCTTCTCTTTCATCTCGCGCCGGGCAGCCCCCATATGATTCCAGCTTGCATCAGACTCGGGCTCCTGCTACAGGGGATTCCTGCAGTTTCGATGTGGCAGAGCTTTCCTGCTGTTGCTAACCTCTCAGTTACCGCAGATCCCCTGCGTGCCTTCAGCTCTTCCATCACCGCTGTAACCTAGTCCCTGCATTAAGGTCCCTCAGTTTTACACAGAGTGGCTTTTGTTTTCCAGGTAGGAGCTCGATTGATTCGTGTTACTTATGACCCAGCATTTCTACTGCCTGGTAAAGGAATCCAGAGGAATTCTCACCCATAAGGAAAGATGTATACAGATGTTTGTAGCAGTATGATTAGTAGTATTGGTGAGTTGAAGGCAGTGTGCATGTCCATTTCTGTGATGTGCAAAGGTAAACATGGGTGGATTACTAGTCATCAGTTAGAAGCAACAGTCTAGGTATATACTCAGAAACATGGTTAGAGTTTTTAAAATGCAGTGCTGAGTGAAGAAACAGAATGAGATTTTTGCAATAATATGATTTGCATAAATTAAAAATGCATACATATCTGAAACACCAATCAGAAAGAATGTATGCACCCCTGTGTTCACAGCAACGCTATTTACAATAGCTAAGATCTGGAAACAGCCCAAGTGTCCATCAGTAGATGAGTGGATAAAAAAAGCTGTGGCACATTTACACAATGGAGTATTATGCGGCTGCAATAAAGAAAGATCTCTTATCCTTTGAGATGACATAGAGGGACCTGGAGAGTATTATGCTAAGCAAAATAAGCCAATCAGAGAAAGACAAGTATCACATGATCTCACTTATTTGTGGAATATAATGAACAAAATAAGCTGACCAAAAAAATAGATCCAGAGACATGAAAGTAGGGAACAGACTGACAAACCTCAGAGGAAAAGGGAGTGGGGGGACAGGAAGAGATAAACCAAAGAACCTTTATGCATATGTGTATAACCGATGGACACCGACAACAGTGCAATGAAGGTGGGGGGGGGCAGGGAGCGGGGTGTCAATGGGGGAAAAAAGGAGGGACAGCTGTAATATTTTCAACATAAAGATAAATTTTTTAAAATGCATACATACAAACAAAAATATACATTTTACAAGAACTCATGCAGAGAACACTTGAGAATGATTGCCTGTGGAGAAGGCAGAGGAACAGAAGTAGAGAAGATGAAAGCATTGCATAAATGAATGAACAGCCGGGGACCTTGTACACCCAATAGATAGTGAAGTGCCATGAATTCAAGAATTAGGTTAACCAGCGTGCTGTATCTGAAGTTGGAAAAAAAAGTTGCCAGAAAAATAATTACTACGTGGCACTGAGACATAATTTCAAAGAACACACTGTGGATTATGAAACAAGACTGCTCCAAAGCCAACCATGTTAGTTTGCAGTAAAAACAAAAACATGGGACAGATGGTGAAGCAAGGAGCCAGAGCTAGTGACAGGGACTGGATAGAGCAAGGGTGTTTTGAAGTTCTGTGGCAGTTTTACGTGAGCCTCGTTGAAGAGAATTCTAGGTCCTCTGATGTTCTTGTCAGTTGCATTCAGATATGAGCTGAGATTATGACTTGTAGTCTCACAGCTGAATATAAGTGATAGCAAAAAACCCTGCTTCATGATATTAAAGGTCAACTGTGTCCTCAAAGGGCGAGCTGCTTTCTAAAATGGGGCTCAGACTATGATCAATATATGCACTAAAACATTAGAAACAAGGAGCATTTGGAAAACAATGACTTGAATTCTCACCAGTCTCATTAAAATTGAAATAAGACAATAGCAAAGAAATGCATAACCATGGCACCAGTTTGGTGTTTTTAAAAAAAATATGTTTTTATTGATATTTTTAGAGAGAGAGGAAGGGAGAGAGAGATAGAAACACTGATATGAGAGAGATACATGGATCAGCTGCCTCCTGCAGGCCCTCCCACTGGGGATCGAGCTGGAAACCTGGGCACGTGCCCTGACTGGGAATTGAACCGGGACCTCTCAGTCCATGGGAAAATGGTCAATCCAATGAGCCACACCATTCAGGCACCAGGTTTTATTTTACTTTGCTTTTATAGTTAGAGTTGGTATGAGTTTCTTGATCCAAAATCATTCAAGTTCTGGAAGATTCGTTGTGGAAAAGGTATTAAGACTACTTGAAAAATAATCATATATGTAGAGCCCTCAATATAATAAATATCATTTAGAAATTATATTGTATCTGCTATCCATTAAGCTAAAAGTGAGCGTTGCTCTTCTCATTTTACAAATGGAGAATTTAAAGTGTGTTTTGTTCATTAATTCTGGTGTTATTCCAAACATAATGAACTCCTTCTCAGGAATTAACAGTTGATTGTGTTTATTTGGGCTTTTTTTTTTACAATTGTACATAGTGATGCTAAAGAAACATTTAAATTGTACTGAATCTTTGTTTCCGTAGATTGTGAAGCCAAAGATGCGATTCAAATACAACAATAATGCATTACTGACTTATTAGACTTGTTAGGCTCAAGTCTAATGACATGAGGAGATTAAGGTAATCACTCAAGCTCATCAAACAATTATTAGGGAAACCACATCCTGGTCCAGAGTTCTACGCTTGAGTCACTGAGAAAAAATGTTGACTCACAGCAAGCTGAACAGGCAATATAATATAGTGGCTAGGAACAACCTGAGTTTGAATTACAGCCCCACCACTTAATAAGGCTAGCAAGTCACTTGCAGTCTCTACACCTCAGCAGTTTCAATAAAACAGACCTAAAAATAGACTGTTATAAGGTTGTTATGGGGATGCAGTATGGAGATAATCTAAAGCTATGTTCTCCAATCGAAATATAATGCAAGCCACAAATGTGAGCCATATATGTAATTTTAAATTTTCTAGTAGTTATATTTTGCAAAGTAAAAAGGAACATTAAAATTAATTTTAATAATGTATATGATTTAACCCAATGTATGAAAATATTATTATGACATATAATCGACATAAAAATATTAATGAGATATTTTACATTCTTTGACATATACATACTAAGTCTGAAATTTAAGCACATCTCAATTTGGACTGGCCACATTTCAACTACTCATTAGCCATGTGTGGCTGGTAGCAACCTTATTGGACAAGACAAATATTAAATATTTAGTCAAATGCCTAGAACAAAGGAAGCACGAAAGGAATATTGGTTCAGAAACATTGCCTGGTTTATCCATAGGCTGGTTGCATTCCTTACTCTGTTATAAGCATAAAAAGTATTTGTTAGAAGCACAAGCTTGAAGTCATATAGAGGTCACATGCTTTCTCTATTTCAGTTATTCTTGTCCTGTTTACTTCAGAAAATAAGGTGTCCCCCATTTTCCCTTCTGACATGAGTAGTGAGTTGTTCACGCTGGCGCTGTTCAGATGAGGGTCTTCCCCTGAGAACCACGATGAAGAGTGTAGCCTCCATAAAGCATTTCACAGGATTTTTGTCCTAGTGGACAAATTGCATGTGGCTGGGTAAGATGTTTAATGTGCTCCTGCTACCACTGGAATACACCTGGAGTCAAAATTATAAAACATTACTCCTTTAAACCTGACGTAGGTGAGCACCCTCCTTCCCATCACATCCCTCCTAGGCTTCTTTGGGAATCGGCCTGAACAGGTGCAATACATTCATTTGATTTGGCAATACATTCATTTTGAGTCTGCTCCTTGCTGGCTTGACAGTTGTCTTTACCTGCTGAACTCGTGGTAGTGAGTGGGCGGAGCTAGGAACCCTGCCTTCTGTAGATTGAGTCTATCATTGAATCTGAGCCATTGGAGGGCAAGAAATCATTTACTATAGGTCTTTGCTCCTAGCGTGGTAGTTTACAAGGAGCTATACAAATGTTGGTTGAATTTATGTTCAGTCTCTGAAACTGTAGGACACACACCAAACTCATTCACAGACCCAGATTCAGAATGGTTGGACTTCTCTTCTGTGATCCTGACAATATGTGAAACAGGACTGAGACGGACAGACAGGATTAAAATGAACCCTGCATCGTACTTTCACTGTTCTTCATACCAAATCAAGCCAACATTTACCTAAAACGTGTTCTTCAGACAGCGCTTTTGATCATCACAATAAAATAAATTTAACAAGAAAAGTTCCAGACTTGGTCAATGTTGTAAGACATCCCAGTGACTACAGAAACAAACAAAAAAACCTAGATAATTGTGCATATACTGGGGTGAATCATTTAATGTCTGTCTGTTTTCATCATTTTCCTTTAAAATTCTTGTGATAACTATAGAGTAAATTAAACCTGAGTAGCCAGCCTGACAGGTTTCTGTTGGTTTGGGACAATTACTTAAAATGTTCTTTTACCTCTCTAAACCACTTCATGTATGTGCAAAATTCAAAGTGATTATTCCACTTTGTTTCGGTGTCAGAGCCACAAGAGTGCTGAGAGCATGAACATTGGCACCAGGCGGCCCAGATTTGCATCCTGGTTCTACAGTTTACTAGCTGTACTGCCTCGGGGAATCATCCAATCTCTCTATGTCCCTGTGTCCTCATCGGTAAACACGAGAAGAATAAAGCACTTACCTTGTTGGGGTTTGTGAGGATTGAGTTATCACGTGTAAAGCGCTTACAACAGTGGCGAACATGTAGTCAAGCTCCCAGGAAATATTAGGACTATAACTTAGAGGACATCTGAAATGGGGATTCTAAATAGAATAATTCGATGAATTTCAGTGGTCTGTGCATCTGAGATTCTCAAACCAGCTTTGTGAAACAGCAGGACGTGGTAATCATATGAAAATGAAAAACACTTTTTTTTTTTTTATCCTCACCCAAGGACATTTTTCCATTTTTTGTTCAGATAGAGTGGGAGGGAGAGAGAGGAAGAGAGAGAGAGAGAGAGAGAGAGAGAGAGAGAGAGAGAGAGAGAGAGAGAGAAACATCGACGCAAAAGGGACACATCGAGTGGCTGCCTCCCACACGACCAACCAGGGCCGGGGACAAACTGCAACCGAGGTACATGCCCTTAGCGGGAACCGAACCCGGGTCTCTCTGGACCGCAGGCCGACGCTCTAACCGCTGAGCCAAACCGGCCAGGGCTCTTTTTTCTTTTAATACTCACCCGAGGATATTTTTACATGTATCATCAGATAGAGTGGGAGGGAGGGAGAAGGAGGGGGGGAGAGAGAAACATCGATGTGAGAGAGACACATCCATAGGTTGCCTCCCATATGACCCAACCAGGGCCCAGGATGAACCACAACCGAGGGACGTGCCCTTGACTGGAATCGAACCCGTGACTCATTGGTCTGAGGGTCGATGCTCTAACCGCTGAGCCAAACCGGCCAGGGCTGAAAACCACTTTCTTTTCCCTCAACAACTGAGCCCCTAAGTGGGAATCCATATCTGTTTAGTTACTAGCTTTGTGATCTTGGGGCAAATGATTTCATGTGAGACTCACCCTGTTTTTTTCAAATGTAAAATGGGGATAATAGTACCTTGATGACAGGGCTACTGTAAAGGAAGGAAAACATGGGGAGTGCCTACCACTGTCCCTGGAATACAATAGAGGCTCCCCACAATGCTCCCCTTTATTTTATCAACTATAAATAGCTTCAAATCAAATTTTTAAAACTATTTCCCTAAAAGAAAATTTATCTTAATTTAATTTTACTATTTAAATCATCCACTAGACAATTTTAAAGACTAACATTCCCCCAAATGAAATAATAATGAGGCATGATCTTTAAACTATTTATTTAAACAAATATCAGTGGTCCATTGTATATAAATGAAAACTATTTTCTAACAAGAAAAGGTTTAAATTATTATTTAATAGACTTTATAACAGCATTTTAAAAGAAAGTTTCTAAGTTATTTCATTTGTACATATTCAGCATTTCTTTGAGTCCATTTTTTAGGGAGGTATAAAAACAATTTGTCTTATCTGAGTGATGCTTTTTGCCTTTTGTAAAGTTTGGTATGAGCCTGCCAGCAAGTTTTGTCCCTCCTTGTAAACCTAGTTTCTGTCTATTCAGAATACTTACGAATGATAACATTTATTGAACACATATATAGTGCCAGGCACTTTATATGCTTCATCTCATTTAGTCCTTACTCCATGAGGTAAATACCATTATTGTTTTCATCTGATAGATGAAGAACAAAGACACAGAGAGGTTAAGCAATTTGCCTAATGTCACACAGCTACTCTGTGATGGGAGCAGGATTTAAACACAAAAGAACTTCAGGGTCCACTGACAATGCTGAACTTTTTATAAGAGCCCTGGGCTCCCAGAAAGCAGTTGAGAAACCTCCCCGCCTTTTTGCATTCCAGCTAAGCCACAAAGGACCACCTGCCTATCAGCGATTAGACCCGTCTTTGCCCTGCCTCGTGGCTCTTGTGTACGTGCCTCTACAAAACCCCAGACCCTCATTTTTTCTTTGAGATGTTCATTCCTCCTTTTATTTTTAATCCTCACCCCAGGATATTTTTCCATTTATCTTCAAATAGAGTGAGAGGGAGGAAGAGAGAGAGAGAAACATGGATGTGAGAGAGAGATATGGATTGGTTACACAACCCCCACCAGGGCCGAGGACAAACCACAACCGAGGTACGTGCCCTTGGCCGGAATTGAACCAGTGACTCTTTGGTCCGCGGGCCGACGCTCTAACCGCTGAGCCAAACCAGCCAGGGTGATGTTCATTCCTTCTTAATGAGCATTTTCCCCAATGCAATAACCTGAATAAAATCATCTACTTGATGGTCTGGTGTGTTTTGCCTTAACACCATAAACTTAACTACTAACAACAAAGTCAAATACCTCAGAAAATGGAATCCAGTTTGGATTTTACTGCCTATGATTGTCAGGTGATGCCTTTTTGGTAGCATGGCCCACATGCTTTTCATCCAACCTCTCATAATCATCTCAGAAATGTTTACTAACAGGGAGAGAAGGCAGATCCCTGAGATGTGAGGTAAGGTCAGTTCAGAGAAAAATAAGACAGCTAAAGTCTATGGCTGTTGCTACAGGAGGAAGCCAACACAGATCTGAGGTTTTGAAAACACAACTCCCTTCCCAAAATCAATCAGTCTTTCTCTCCCTCCCTCCTTCCCTCTTTCAAAATGTCAGCAAATACAAATGTCCTCAATTAGACAGCTTTCGCAAAATTCCCAACCAGCATTTGCATCTTCTGGGTCCCCCTGTACTCCTTCCTAGGGCACAGAAATAAGTAAAACCCATGTCTTGCTCTCGAGTTCACACAGAAGTAGAGCTCGGTTCTAGGTGTATTCCACCTGAAGTGCCCTGCAGGAGCTGCCTAATGAAAGCACACGGGATGGGCACAGGTGCACGTGGATACTCTAGAACAAGTAACACCTAGCACAGAGATGACAGAATTAAGTTTCATCCTCTCTGAACCCTAGATTCCTCCCACCTTAGTCAAAGGTTTGATATTCAACTTTCAGCAAATATTAAGAACCTACTATGTTCCAGGAACTCTTCCAGACACTGCAGAAACAATCTCATGGTTGAACCTTCTGTGCCTTGGTCTCTCCATTTTTATCAGTGTCAAGAGCAAGGTGCACATGTCACACGATATAAGTTCTATATCCTCTTCTGCACGATGCTGTCTTTCATTTTCCACAAAGGACATCTTGAGGACACAGCACAGATCTTTGTACGTCCACCATATCTGGTGCTAGTATCCAAGAGTTTATATTCATTTATTCCTTCATTTCTCAAGATCCAGAGAAAAACTTTCTTTTTCCTCTCATATTACCAGAGTTGGTAAACAAAACAAATTATGTTTACAGTGTCCTTTGAGGCAATTAGAAAAACTTCTTAGTTAAAATAAATTTGAGAAATATCTAGAAGAAAGGAACAAATATTGGTAAGGTCATTAATGGGAGTGCTTATGTCATCAACAATAATTAACTGGGTTTCTGTTGTTGTCTCTCCTGTATTACAAAAATCATGGCCCATTGATAGACACATGCCATTTCTTAGAAGGGCCTTTAGCTTCACGCAGCATCTTTAGTTACGATCATTGTCGTCATGCTTTGGAGTCTTATTTAAATTAGCCATGAGTTATTTCTTTCAGAAGTTGTGTCCACTTCTTAAGGGGCAATTATGGGTAGAAGGCAGCTGAGCTGGACAGAGGGTGCAGACACCACGGCGAGCACTGCTCAGGCATCCGGGGTTTGGTTGGTCCTCCCATCTCTGCCCTGCCCAGACTGACCGGTCTGCTTTCTCCCCGCTCACCTGCCATTCCTCCCTTCGGACCCACTCCTGCCTCTAAAACTACTTAGTCAGACTGGCCTCTGGGAAGGGTGGGTACAGCTTCACTGGGGGAAGAGGGGTGTTCATCACAAGGGAAGATACAAATGGAGAAAAAAAATCAATTTTTACTGGTTCAATAACAGAAAGAGATTCCCCCTCCTCTGCTTATCTTTAGAAAACACATCATAAATTCTCTCTGCCCCCTTGAGATGCACGTAAATGTTTTTCAAAGCTAAATAAGTCTCTTGCCATCTTTACAGTCCGGGAATGTCTTTCTCGAGGACTTGGGAGCCATCTCTTTAATATGTAATCATCAAGAAAGATAGCATGCCTGTATCCCACCTTCTGTGGGGCATGGGAGCCGGCGCCTGGCTCCAAGGTGTAAAAATGCCTTTTATCCTAAAAATACAGAAAGTTTCCTTTTTCCTTTGGCTAACTGCTAACACAGAAGGCCACCCAATCACCAAGCGAATATGGGATGAACTGTGTGGGACAAACGGTGCTGTCCAGTCCTCTCACTTGAGAGCTATCATTCATCTTGGGAACATGTGTGGAATGGGTTATATCTGCCTGGATATATAAAAGGGTGAGACTTTTTTCTGCCTTTGCCATCTCTTTAGCAGATTACCTGTGATGCACACCACATTCTGGTTCGATGCGTATTCAACAATAAAACTGTTTTCTTTCTCTTCTCTTTTGTGAGAGGTTTCCTGGGTTGGCAGGAGATTTCGTTTTTAATTGCATTGCCCCAACACCACCAGAACCTGGGAAAACAGGGCATGACTGAATTACATGCCTGTTCTCCCACGATCAAGCCTGAATGTTCCAGGACACACTCATCACCAGTGGTCCAGAGAGCTGCAGGGAGTGGGGAGCAGGCCAGGGACACTGTTCTGTAAGTGCCAGTGTGTGTGGGGCTGAGGGTGGGAGAGGAGAGTGAAAATACCAGTTCTGAGGCCCATTGGAAGAAGATTGTGACCCCAGGTCATGGCCCAGTCTTGAAGGATTATGATCTAGCTTGCTGTGTTTCCCACGCATCGGTATGCACATGGGTCATAGGAAGTTCTGCAAATTTTGGTCCAGTTGGTCCAGAGTGGGCCTGAGCTTCTCTATTTCTAATAAGCTTTTCCTGGTGGTTCTGGTGCTGCCTGTCCTGGGATCACACTTTGGCAGCAAAAGATTAGAGCAGTGATGTTCAACCTTTTTTATCTGATGGCACATAAACTACTACAATTGTGTGGCATACCTAAAAGGTCTGAGCCGGCGGGAGATCACATCCTCAACGTAAGGCCAGTGTAGAGAAAGGAGCATTTTATTACACCGGTGGGCTGTTACACCGGCGGGCTGGGGGGGTACAGCTTCCCCAAATCCTCAGCCTCGAGCTTCCTTTGTTCTTTGCTTATATAGGCACAAACTACAGAAAAAAAACTACATTCTCTTGGTGCCGCTTTTGGCACCGTTAAGGGGGCTGATACAGAGAAGGGGGGGAGAGGAGCAAGGTAACTATTAATCTCTTTTTTCTCATGGTTCCTCTGAGTTTTCCAAGGCCATCCTCAACCCCTTATCTGTACAGTTTTCTTTGGGTGTCTCAAGGCCCTTATGTTTACAGAAAAGAAACTGCCAGGGTGCGTAGGTGCAGTAACTGAGGGTCAGAATGGAGTTTAGTTTTGTTAAAACATTATTAACCCTTTCAATACCAAAAAAAATTATATTTTTTGCTGATCTGACAAAAAAACAGGTATAATTTTGATTCATTCTCACTGGATTTTTTATTTGATAATCTGGGGGGAAACAGGTTAGTGCCTCTGGCTAAATAGTCAGGTTTTGCATGTTTTAAAAATTCTTGCAGCACACCGGTTGAAAATCGCTGGATTAGAGGAAGAGAGTGGGGTGGGCAAGGCAGGGAGGAGAAGGAAGCAGGAAACAGGCCCCAAATGGGTATGGGTGAAGCCAGCTGAGAAAACAGCAGGCCCTCGGGCAGTCAGAAGTTGTACCGAGTCCTCCAAGAGGGCCCTGGAGCTGCTGGGACACTTTCTGCTCTGAGCCTGGACCTGTGACAATAATTCAGGATTGTATAGGATTCTGCTATCTTCTAACAGGACTCAGAGTGTTTCTGATTAATTTCCCCAAAAATTAGACTTCTGGCAAAGTATGACCAGATGAAGGGCAGGTTACCAAACCATCCCCAGCATGTAAATTACCTAAAACTCACTATAAATGGACCAAGAAGGAAAGAATTTTGTTTACTGAAACCTTTCTCAGGCAAACTGTCTGAGTTGAAGGGAACCCTTGGATGAGCCACTTGTAGATTGGGGATGAGACCCCTAAAGACCAGTCTGGAGTTAAAATAAAGTGCTTCCAGTGAGGATAGTTTTAACTTTAGGACTTTCTTTAACTGAATGGGTATACAGATGTGGTCCCAGAGATGGTCTTGAAAAGAGATTGACCTCTGCCCCCAGCCTCCACAAAGCCCTACCTTTGATGTTGAACAAATCTGTAAAAATAAATGGGGGTGGGGGGCAGTTTTCAAGGGGTGCAAAATGATCGAAGTCTGAGGCACCCCTTACCTAAGTCTGATCCTGCTAGGAAGCTCTCATACCGGATGGTCCATTGCCTTGCATCATCCTGGACCCTCCCCACCTGCCTTTCTTCTGAGCTTCCGTTTGGAACTCCTGACCAAGACCTCAACCAGGTGCTCGGGCAAGGCTTCCATGTCCTCGTGGTAGGAACATCCACAATCAGGTGGGGTTTCTTCCTCTGCCCAGTCCTTTGAAACAGTTTTAAGATCTGTAAACTCCTTAGAATAGAGCCTGTGTATAGCAGATAATGTTTAACTTTTGATAAGACAGTACTTAGAGAATTTGAGAGGCTTTCAACATTAGCAAGGAAAGAATGGGTTTATACTGTAGATCTCCTAGAGAACCTGGTGATTCCACAAGAGTTGAGAGGGCCCCTCAGGGCAGGGTGGGGGGCAGAGGGAAAGGAAAAACTGTGCAGAGGATCAGAGAGACATCCCTGGAGGTCCACACGGTGCAAGCTGTTTGCAAGGACTGGAGACTCAATTTGAAAAGTGTTACTTTGCACCAGGTAAAGGGTTGGGCCTGCTCAGCCTCTCCAAGTTCTATGTAGAACTCTGACAGTATATTCAACTAGGACCCTTATTCTCTTCTTTTTAAATCACCTATTGAAGTATGACAGACATACAAAAAGCTGTTCATATTTAACATACACAATTTGATGAGTTTGGAGACAAGTATATGCCCATGATCACCACGATCTTGTCATGAACATATCCATCTGCTTTAAAAGTTTCCGCCCACCCTCTTTACCATGATCTGTGTGTGTGATACTTAATCTAAGATCTACCCTCTTTGCAAATTCTTAAGTATACAGTACAGGGTGTGTGGTTAACTATAGGCTCCACGCTGTCCAGGAGATCTCTGAGACTTACCCGTCTTGTATAACTGAAGCGGTGTGCCCTTTGACTAATGCCTCCCGTTTCCCTCTCCACAGCTCCTGGCAACCACCATTCTGTGAGCTTGGCAATTTTAGATTCCTCATCTAAGTGGTGCCATGCAGCACTTCTCTTCCTGTGACTGGCGTATTTCACTTAGCACAATGCTCATCCATGTTGTCCCAAATGTAAGAATTTCCTTCTTTTTTAAGGCTGAATAATATTATGTCTATTGTATTAATATGTATATACCACATTTTCTTTATCCATTCGGCCTTCGGTGGGTATTTAGATATGTTCCGTGTCTTGGCTATAGTGAATAATGCTGCAATGAACAAGGGAGTGCAGGTATTTCTTTAAGATCCTAATTTTAATTCTTTTGGATATATACCCAGAAGAGGGATTGCTGGGTCCTACGGTAGTTATAGTTTTAATTATTCGAGGAAGCTCCATACTGTTTTTCCTGGTGGCTGCAGCAATTTACGTTCTCATCAACAGTGCACAAGGTTCCCTTTTCTCCATATTCTTGCCAACATATGTTATTATATATATGTATTAGTCAAGGAGCCCTATTTGTAAACGTGCAGTTTCTTTTTTAGGTTTCACACATTGCTATCAGTATGCTAGGTAGATCCCTTCAGGGTTGTCACTTATTGCTAAAGAGTCGGGCACTAGTTCTACAGTGTCACCCAGCATGTGCCGAGGAACAGGCTTTCCTGGTGTAAAGGAAAACCCACAACTCCAGGGTCAAGGCTGCTGGACAGCAGAAAGCTTTCCACCCACCCCCCTTCCTCTGTCCCCACCCCCCATGGATCTCCCTTCCTGTAGGGCAAGAGTGAGAAAGTGACCCCAGCCCTGTTTGTAGGGAAATAAACATATTTCTTAATGCAAGCAGTTTGGACTTAGGGTGCTGACTCTTGATAGAAGTTTATCAGGAATGCCAGCTGCCCTATACCTGGGACCTTGGTACCTGGGGAGGGATAAGGAGGGCTGAGGGGAAGTCACCAGTCCCTTGGGAAGCTGAGGGTGATTGGTGGCCAGGAGTCCTGTGGGCACTAAGTGAGAGGTGAGGTGCAGGTCTTATTTTTACCCTTTCCATAGTCTAATACCTTAACCCCAGCCCCAACCCTTGCCTTGTCCCCAGCCAAATGCTTCCTCCCCACCACTCAGGGCTGACAAGGACTGTCCTGACCCTCAGGCAGTCCCCTCTTCATTGCCCACTGCCCCTTTATCCCCACCAGAGATAGACACTGAATAAACTTGACTTTTTCATTTAAAGCAATTTTTACCCATGGAATAAATCATTAAAGAATAACCGTAAACTCTTGTGTTGTTTATTTAGCCCTGATTTCATAATATGCAGGAATCAGACTGCCTTGATATTTCATAACATGCTGTCTTTGCCACACTGAGTTGAGTGGCTATCTAAACACATTACTCAAGCCCTGCCATGTGGCTCAGTTGGTTGGACATCATCCCATGCACCAGGAGGTTGCCCATTCAATTCCAGGTCAAGGGCACATGCCTGGCTTGCAGGCTCAGACCCTGGTAGGGGCATGAAGGAAGCAGCCAATCAATGTTTTTTGCTCTCACATCAATGTTTCTCTCTCTCTCTCTCCCTCTTTCTTCCCCTCTCTCTAAAAAACAGCAATAAACCATTCTTTAAATAAATAAACACACTACTCAAGCTTCATCTGCTTCTAGAAAGCACCATCAAACTACCTCAAGTGAGAACAGATTAAAATAGTGTTCACATCAGAGCGTACATTGGGAATTGTACTTTTAGCCACCTGGAGGTGGAGGGGAACCTGCAGCTTACCCCTGGCTTGCCATTCTCGTCCAACATCAAGACCTATTCCTTCTCTCAAACAACTAATGCCACCCCCACTGCCCCTCTTGCCCATGTCACCAAGAATGTTGGCACTGCACAGCTTTGTCATCAATGTTCACTCCTCCTTCCTTTTGCTCTCAGAAAGCTCAGGGTTAAGAATGCTCTACAAACATTTATAAATAACAAATATCAAATCACTAGGGTGTGATGGTACATTTTATAGATCACCTACATAATAGTAAGGAACCCAAGAAATTTAGAAACCTCTTAGAGTCAGGCTGATCACAAA
The DNA here is from genome assembly GCA_030848825.1 of Tadarida brasiliensis. Classification (NCBI taxonomy): domain Eukaryota; kingdom Metazoa; phylum Chordata; class Mammalia; order Chiroptera; family Molossidae; genus Tadarida; species Tadarida brasiliensis. Next base: position 53,544,262 of record CM061257.1, on the reverse strand, counting down.
GTAAGCAAGGCCTAGGGTCATTTCCTTTCTTTTTTAGGTCTCTGAGATATTAAAATAATTAATAAATAACAAAACATGGTGTTTTGGTTATCTGTAACAAACCCCAGAACTTAGTAGTTAATACACATTCATTCATTTGCTCACAATTATTCAGTTTGGGCTCAGTAGGGAGAGCTTGTCACCTGTTCCATGTAGCAGTGACTGTATTCATCTGGGAGTTAGACAGGCTGTGACGTCCTCCGGTTCCCTCTCATGTGGCCTCTCTGCATCCAGTGGGGGCATCTGAGCTTCTACCACAGTAGTTGGGTCCCAAGAAGGCAAGAGGAAAAGCTGCCAGGCCCCTAAAGGCCTAGACCTGGAACTGGCCACTTCTCTTGGTTGAAGCAGGGTGCAAGGCCAGCCCAGGTGTAAGGGGAGGGGAATAAACACCTTCGATTGGAGGAGCATGGAGCCTACAGAGAAAGGGAGAGTTGTTGACTGTCATATTTGGAGATGCCTACCATATGGGATAGTAAAAATTGTGGTGTTTGCATTTAACACATTAACACTTTTGACATAAAAGTGCGCAATGACTGTCTGATGAACCTCTTTGAGTATAATATCAACATTCTAAACTGAAGGCGGGGCCCAAAGAGCCCTTATTGCTTCCTCCTGTCTTAGAGCCTGTTGTCCTGGAGCCTTAGAGTGAAGGAAGTTCTTTCTCTCTGAGTCCTGAATGATTGTGTAATTTGTAACAGGCACCAACAGTCATTCATTCCTAAGGGCACTTGTCCTTCTGAAAGTCCTTGTTCCTCTGATTGTAGGTATACTGAGGTCATAGGAAAAACTCCTCATTGTCTCCCTACCAGGGCGTTAGCCTCCCCACCTACCTGGTAGAAACTAATCTCTTCCCACATAGTCTGCCCTGTAGAGTGTGATAGGGGTCATTAGTCTGCATACCCGCCATGCAGCAGCCACTCCCTGTATGGAGAGGTGGAGTCTCACCTGTAGGGTGAGATGTTTCTGTGGCATTTAACAGTGCCACTTAGCAGTGGAGGTGACACGTGCTGTAGGTCAGAAGTGAGGAGGATGCACCAAGGGGCTTTGGGAGCTTGCATGAGAATTTGGGGGCTGTGGTCAGTCCGTGTCAGTAGCTGCCATGGGGTGAAGAAGATGGAACTGAGCAGAAAGGCAGCCAGGCCAGGTGCTGGAAAGTTGTGCCAGCGCCTGATAATAAGACAGAAATCACTGTGGGATCACACACACTGCTATTTTGGGGACGTAGGTGTGTGTTGTTTTTTTAAGTTGTTTGTATTTTATGTAATTAGGTCCTTTTTGTTCTTAGTGTTTAGTACATTTTTAAAATGCTAGTCTGGTCAGCTGTGCTAAGAGGAACCAAGAAAGAGGTTTTTGTCCAGTTTGAACCAGAGTTTTAAAGGGGAAGCAGCTTACCAACTGCCTGACAGTGGGAATGACAGAGTGGTGTTGCCCAAAAGAGAGAGTCTCAAAGGGAAGGTAAACTCAGGGCAACTGAGTTGGAAACTCTTGTTCAGAAGCTCTCCCCACACAGAGATGTGTTTATCAAATCTGGGTCTCTCCCTCCATCCCCACAGTCTGTTATTCCCTAGTGGCCCAGACAAGAGGCAAGAAGGGACCTCAGTGAACAATGAGAAGGAAGACTGAACTGGGATTAGTGGCTCAGGGCTGGTGCAGGTAAAAGTTTGCTCCCAAGAGTAGAGCCAGCAAACAGAAAATCTGGTCTTAGTCGGGAGATGGGGTTCAATTTGAGCCTGAACTGCTGGGTGCCAAATACTCAGGCAGGCAAGTTGCCAAATCTTTTTTCTAGTTAATGAGGAGAGAGGACACACACAGACTGTAGAAGACACCTACAAAGGGACAAGTGGGGATGAGTGGGCTAGCATGGCCCCTTAAGCAAACTGAGGCACAGGGCAGAGCTGAGCTAGATAGCTGGAATCCAAAGCAGAGACGGGCCATGGCCAGCATGGTTCAGTGGTTAGAGCATCGGCCCATGCACCGGAAGGTCTTGGGTTTGACTCCCGGTCAAGGGCATGTACCTAGGTTGCAGGTTTGATCCCGGCCTAGGTCAGGGGGTGTTCAGGAGGCAATCAATCGATATGTCTCTCTCACATCAATATTTCTCTCTCCTCCTCCTCCCTCCTTCTTTCCACTCTCTCTCTAAAAATCAATGGAAAAAATATCCTCAGGTGAGGATTCACAGAATTAAAAAATAAAATAAAGCAGAGATGGGGCAGAATTAGGGGTAAGGAAAGGCTGCTGATTGTGGATACATGAGGTCAGGGAAGCACACAGCCACCGTGGCCACGACACTTGGAAGACATGAATCATTCCAGACCCCACCTGGGTCTGGTTCTCTGGGGATGCTGCCTGAAGACCTTTAGTAGCTTCAGCTGGGCAGAGCTCGGAGTAGGCAGCCACTGTCACTGCCAATGTCCCAGCCCCAGCCCTCCCCTCACAAACCGTTCCAATTATCCAAATCTGAGTAACACACTGCACCAAAGATTAAGTGGCTTAGCACAACAATCCTTTTTGTGTGTGTTTTGGGCAGGGCAAGGAGGGATCACTCTGCTCCGTATGTCTACGGCCCATGACTCAGATAGCTGGGGACACTGGGGGGCCAGCAGGGCCTCTCTCTTCCTGCAGGCTCAGGGCATCTCTCTGCGGTCTCCCGTGTTCTCTCCAGCATGGAAGTCCCAGTGTACCTGACTTAGTAGTGGCTCACAGCTCTAAGAGCAACGATTTCCAGAGGCCCAGGCAAAAGTTGCAAGACATTTGTCATCTAGCTTAAGAAGTTCCAGGATATGGTGAGTTCAACCACATTCTATTGATTTAATAAATCACTAAATACAGCACAAATTCAAGGGAAAAGATATAGATCTCACCTCTCATTAGCAGTGGCAAGGAACCTGCCACTATTTTTTTAACGCATCACAGCATCTCCCAAGTCCTTAGCAAAGTCTTCCAGCTGAATTCCCTGTCCCCAGACTCTCACTGATGGCAGCTGGGAGGCAGCAATGCACAGGGGAGGAAAAGTGAGGGTTTCAGAGGCCACTAGGCCGGCATTCTGGTCCAGGCAGGATCCACCACTTGGCAACTGGTTGAGCTTGTTAGGCTACTACTTGTCTCATGGAGCCGTGGTTTCCTTGTATGTAAAATGGGAATACTATTAGTACAGTGGCCAAGAGAATGTACTTCTCTGATCTTCCAGTGCACAGCGTAATTGACCGATGGCCCTGCCCCAGCTGCTGAGCTCTGAATTCTGTCCTCTGATATTCATCTGTCAGTACCAAGGCCAGTTTCCTAGGGCTTCTAGCCTGTGACTAAGCACAAGAAGGCTATGCCTGGAAAGTGCCAGACTCTGGGATAGGCCAGTTTGTCTTGAGGACTCTCCAGGGCCTTGCTGAACTTTCTTAGCGTTGCACTGTAGTGGAAGATGCTTCCTTCCACGCCTCTCTCCTTCTCAAGGATCACACCTGAATCCCAGGGCCAGCTCTCTGTCCATTTCCCTCATAAATCTGCACAGTGCTCCTGTCTGACTGCTTTTGAGGGACTGGGACAAACAGCCACCTGCTCACAGGGTCGCTGTGGGTATTAAATAAGTGGGTGTATGTAAGCACCTAGTCAAGGCCTGACACATAGCTGACATTCATTCCATTAATATTTATTGAGTCCCTGCTGTGTGTAGGCTTTAGCCTGGGTGCCTGGGACATAATGGTGAGCAAAGCTGATGTGAACGTCAGGGCCACCTGCTTGAAGCTTCTTGCTGACTCCCACTGCTGAGAGATAAAGTCCCAACTCTTCTATGGGACACACAAAGAGCCCTTCAAAGTCTGGCCCCAGCAGGCCTCAACACCTCCCACTGCACATGCTGCACCCCTGAGCCATCATCAAAAAGAGCTTCCTTCTCTCCCCTGCCATCTTGCTCTTGCTTCTCCAGTGTCTTAGCACACCTTTTTCTTCTCCTTGGAATGCCGCTTCTCCCTTGTACACACCCCTCCCGTGACAAACCCGTACACATCCCCCCAAACCCAGTTCAACTGTGGGGTCCTACGTCACAGGGCAGAACCAGCTTGGTGGCACAGATCTCAGCCGGATCCTCATAAAGACAGTGTTACATTGTGCTCTAACTGCTGTTAACAGTGTCCCCGCTAACTTGTGAGCTTGTCTGGAGCAAGGGCAATGTTGTATCCATTCTGAACGCCCACTGCTTGGCACTTGGTAGGCCCGCAGTACGTATCTGCAGAGTAGGTAAATGAATGAGCCAAGGAGGGCAGGCGATTTTTGGAGGCGTCCTCGGGGCCTGCAGCAAGCCGCAGGGTGGAGGGGGGGAGGTGGCGGGGCCTGTGGGTGTCAGCGAGCCGCAGGCGCTGGGGGGCCGCCGGGACAGGCACAGCGAGCGCTGGCCGAATCGCCGCCTCCGCCGCGGGCACATGACTGCGGGCTCAGCCCCCGCCCCGCCCGCGCCGCCTCCTGCCAGCTGCCGGCTGTGGCCTCCCGAGCTCGGGGAGCGGCGGGCCAGCGTCACCGCCTGCGCGCTCCGCGTCGGGCTCCGGGCTGCGCCAGGCGGGCACCGCGGCTGCCCGAGCGAGGGAAACCGAAACCAGAGCGGCTCGTTCAACTCCGGCCGGCGGCCAGGTGCCCCGCGGGCCCTCTCGCCCCCCAGGATCGCGGAGCCCGCGCGCCGCCCGCCGGCGGGCACCTGAGGGTCGCGGGTCTCCCTGCCGCGTTCGCTGCTCCGCTCGTGAGCTGCGCGCAGAATGGGCAGGTGCTGCTTCTACGCGGTGGGGACACTGTCCCTGCTCCTGCTGGTGACCAGCGTCACGCTGCTTGTGGCCCGGGTCTTCCAGAAGGCCGTGGACCAGACAATCGAGAAGGTGAGGCGGGGCTGTGTGTGTGTGTCTGCGCGCGCGGTGGGCGTGGGGCGGGGGTGGCACTTCCAGGCCGCCCTCCCACTCCTGAACCTTGTGCAGGGAACATTTGCACCTCTGCAAACCCTCCGGATTGCAGCCCTGCTTTCTTGTCTTCTTCTGGTTGGTAGGTAAGGGTTAAAGAAGGATAGAAGGATGGAGAGGAATGGAAATGACGATGTTCCCTTTATAACAATAAATAAGACTGTGGATCTAGGCTTTTAAAAAAGCTTTTGCTTATATTCTATCATTTGCCTCTCCACTCCCACCCCAACCCCGCCCTACCTACATCCTGATTTCTTTTGGGCCCAAATTCATTTCCCTCCTACTTCATGAAAAAACAAAACTAAATGAAAGACACTACAAAAGAGGCAAGTTTGTTGTCTGCTTGCTGTGGCCTTTGAAGTGGTGTGGGGCTGGGGGTGAGAAGAGGGTGTGTACTCTACTGTGTTCTTGCCTTCCTGGGCTGGGCAGGGGAGCTGGTAGCCAGGCCAGGCCTCTGGGCTGGGTGACATTTCAATCCATCAAAGCCCTTGCCTACCTGCTGCTTAGCAGGGCGGTATCTTGTACCAACAGTCTGTGTTGCTTTGTCTCATCATTGATTCTTGCTCTTAAACATCTATAAGCTTCAGGCAAAGATGCATTTATTGATTCTTCAAAGACTCTGAATCTGTCTCTTCCACTAGATAAGTGAGCTGGACACCTAGCTAATCATTTCAGAAGACTTCTCCATCATTGGACATCACCTGTGGTCATTTCTTCTGCCCTTTCACTCATACCCACCATTCTGTGTGGAAAGAGGAACAAGAGAGAGTTGCTGTGATCACTTTTTCCTTAAAAAAAAAAATCATTGGAGTGGCCTTTTTTTTTGTTAGCACCCATAACTGCATGTTTAATTCACTGGTTTGCACTTGCTTCTGGCTGGATAAAACATCCCAGGCCTGGTCCAGTTTGATGGCCGCACTCACTCCCTGTTAGTAAAGTTGTTACATTCTAGGTGGCAACAGACATGTTCCTTCAATAGACGTTTCCAAAAGCCTTCAATTACTTGAAAATCCGCAGTTAAAAGCAACTTAAAAAAAAAAAAAAACCACCATAGGAAAGCATAATTTAGCTTTTTAAAGTACACTTTGCCAAAGGAAGATGAAGCCCATTGTCTGAGTTTCTTAAAGACTTGTTTTCCCTGAGCACCCATGTTCAAGGGAAAAACTGAACTGAATGTTCTTCACTCCTGTCCACCTGGAAATCCATGGCAAGATTGTTTAAGAATATAAACTCTTGCTTGGGTGACTAGAGTTAAACAATCCAATTATAGTCAATATATGAATATTCTTATGTGGCTTTGAAAGGCTGTTTCAGGAGAGACCTATGAGACCAGCGATCTCCCCAGTGCCTCAGACATTACCAGCCTTCAGATGCTCTGTGGGTCTATACTTCATGAGGACCAGGGGGTAGCTATAAGGCATCTTGGCTGGGGCTTGAGTATGCATTGATATTTGGTGACTGGCTTTTCTTGAGGTTTTCTCCATGAGAATTGGGCTCTGATCCAACTAATAAATTATAGTACAGGGTAAGTGGACTTTCAAAATTGCCCAACCCCATTAGGGAACACTGTACAGTGTGGTATATGAATCCAAATGACAGGGCTAACTTCAGTGGACAGATATGGGAATATTATAAGTCAACCAGAGGTTTCATTTTCCCATTATTACAATTCTGCTGTCCTGGATCATCTGTAGGGTGGTAGCACGGGATAGTGGGAGAGAATAAGCATTCTGCAGGTCAACACTCCTGGGCACAAATCCAGTGTACTAGCCAGGTGACCTTTTGCTAGGTAGGTGCTTAACCTTTCTTATTTTGTTTTGTTTTGTTAATCCTCACCCGAGAATATTTTTTCCCATTGATTTTTAGAGAGTGGGAAGGAGGGAGGGACGGATGGAGGGAGGGAGAGAAAAAAAGAGAGAGAGGGAGAGAAACATCGTTGTGAGAGAGACACATCACATCAATTGGTTGCCTCTTGCATGTGCCCCTACTGGGACTGGGGATCGAATCTGTAGCGCAGGTTCATGCTCTTGACTGGGAACTGAACCCATGACCTTTTAGTACTCAGGCCAACACTCCAACCACTTGGCCACACTGGCCAGAGCTGCTTAACCTTTATTGATTCTTGATTTCCCTATCCGTAAACGGGGGTAATAATGGTTCACATAAATAGAAATGTTATAAGAATTCTTAAGGAACATGGGTGTAATTTTCATGGGATATAAATAGTACTTTGTAAACAATAACAGTTTTATTTTTTGTTAGAAGCCACATAAGCAAAGAAAAAAATACATGAGATTGCAAGCCAGACACCTGTGTTCAAATCCTAGCCTTGTCATTTACAAGCTTTTTGGCTTTGGGCAAGTTCCTTACCTTCTCTGGGCCTCAATTTCATTACTTGGAAAAGCAAAGATGTTAGATGTCTTGGGCACAGAGCTGCATTTACCATGAAACTCACAAAGCATAAGCTTAGGGCTCATCACTTCACAAGCCCTTCCAAGGCCCTGTACCTAATTCTGCATCCAAAATTTTATTTTCCTTAGGAAGGGCCTCCTCGCTTTATATAAGCTGCACACAGACCCTGGATCTGCCTGTGTGTGTGTGTGTGTGCTGTTGTGAGTCTGAATGAGGCCATCTGTGTAGAGCACTCAGCACAGTATCAGGCACAGAATAGGTGATCAGTTATGGCCGTGTCATTATTTCCAATAGTGTTATTATGGAACAATTCATTCATAACTTGACTCTAATATAATTGTAATATAATCCACCCTGATACTCCCAGTTCTTAGTTGTTTCATTTGAAGACTGCCCATGCTCTGGCTTGGCTACATCAAAAAGAGAAGAGAGGCCCTGGCCGGTATGGCTCAGCAGTAAGAGCGTCGCCCGCAGACCAAAGAGTCCCGGGTTTGATTCCGGCCAAGGGCACATACCTCGGTTGCGGTTCGTCCCCAGCCCCAGCTGGGATTGTGCGGGTGGCAACCAATCGATGTGTCTCTCTCACATGGATGTTTCTTTCTCTCTCTCTCTTCCTCCCACTCTCCCTCCAGCTCTTATCTGAAGATTAATGTAAAAATATCCTCAGGTGAGGATTAAAAAAACAAAAACAAAAAGAGAAAAGAAGAAAGGGATGAAATTCTAATGCGTACTTTTGGCTAATTTCGAGAAGCTTAGTAGCATAATTCCTATCAGAAGAATTTGTCTCAAGTGATAATTGTCCTTGAGTCCTGCAGTGATCAGAGGCGATTGAAGAGAGATTTTAACTTTGGCCAGTGCACAGAATGGAAAGAACCCAAACTAGCTTACCTCACTGGCTACTGGCTTGTATTGGGCAATCCCTGTAGTTGTTTCTGCTTAACTTTTCTTCATTGCAAAAGAGGCCTGGTGATGTTTCCCTCCTTATCTGCCCACATTCACTTCCTAGGGGATATTCTGAGCATTGAACAGGCCTTCTATCAAGCGTTTTGATTCCCCTGATGACAGGGCTTTGCACAGACCCAGCAATTGCTTTTCCTCTGTAGAGCCTAGAAGGGCAGGGTTTTATGTTACATTTCATTTCATTTCTTATGGTAACCCCACTGATTGTCTTGGCACCCAGCACAGTGCCTGGTGCGTGGTAGGTACAGAATGAAAGCCTGTTGCCTCACTATTGATCATTTTAGTTGAAAGAACAGTTTCCTGAGAATCAGCAGACCATGGTTAAAATTCCTTTTTCTGTCACTAACAAATACTTGGATTAAATTGAACAAGCTGAGTAGCAAATTATTAAATCCCTCAAAACCTCACTTTCCTCATTTTGAAATTGGGGTTAATAAGAATAGCTCCTTTAGGGTTGTTGCAAAAATGAAATAAAGTGATTGATGTAAAGCATCTAGCACAGTCCCTTCCACAATGCCCAAATAGTAACAATTGTTATTGTTTCTGGTTATTTTTTTCTTATCCAGAAACTTAAGCTTATATAGTAGATAAGGTTATATAGTAGATAAGGTTCCTTCTAGCTTCAAAATTCTGAGATTCTATGAGATGGGCATGTGACCTTTGCTTAAGAGCAACGGTGCAGCTCAGAATATTAAATTTGGCCTTGGACTTGCTGGCACTTTGAACATCCCCCAGAAATGGGGATGCAGACCCGGCTGAAGTCAGGGCTGAACAATAAGAGATGCGCTGGCAAGGGAACCAGTGAGAAGGAAAGAGATGGTTCATGCTTTTCTTCCTGCAGGCCAAGGAAGGACGATCACATTAGGTCTCAGGGATAAGATGAACAGGACCAGTGCACTTACCCTTTGCCAGAACCTGAGGCTCTGGGTAAGTGAGTCCCAGCTGGCTTCTTTTGGGAACCATAGCAACTGTGGAGCTTCTGCTGATGCCTCAAGAAATATAATTACTGATTATTTAACCAAATAACACTGATTGGTGAGTATGTACAGGTTTTTTTAAAAGTCACATTAGTCAAGTATCTTCATTGTTGTTTATGAGAAGACAGTCAACTATATGTAATCTTAAAGGGCTCCCTCTTGCATATCTACCTCATTACCTGAGTTGTCTTTTTTCAGAGTTATGAAGATTTAGAATCTTAGAATAAGAAAAAAACCTTAAGCATCACTTATTGTTATTTTATCATCAAGGAAGCTGTGACTATGTTCTTTGTTGTTGTTGTTAATCCTCACCCAAGGCTATTTTTCCATTGATTTTTAGGAAGGGAGGGGAGGGGGAGAGAAACAGCAATATGAGAGAGACACATGGATTGGTTGCTTTCTGCATGACCCCAACCAGGGTGGGGGAATCAAACCTGCCACCCTGTTATGTGCCCTTGACCGGGAATTGAACCCACGACCCTTTGGTCCTGGTATGACACTCTAACCTCAGAGCTGGATAATGGCAGGTATCAAATTGCCTTTATATTTATATGACACTAGAAACATACATGAGTGGCTTGTGGAAGGCCGAATGGAAAGGAAGGGGTAGGGTAGGTGTGTAAGCTGGGTCTCCTAATTCACATTTCCCTCCCCCACAGTGACAGTTCTGGTTTATTTACATCTGCCGTGATCACTAGCACCTCTCTCCTTTCAGAAGATTCCTGGTTTGGACAATAAATTCTATCCTCACACATCATACTGCCCTCCACTTTTTGGCATTAAAGGGGAGTGATGCTCTCTGAAGAGCTGAGGCCCACCCAAGTTATCTCAAGAAAGACAGATTCTTTTTTTCTTTCTCTAAAGCTGCAAGAGGAAGCTCGTAGAAATCTAAGCATGAGACCCACAGCCCAGTAAGGCCTCCTAGGAGTACAGTAGAAACTGGAAAGTCAGCAGGGCCCAGGCACTCTGCCTCCCTCTCTGTCCACTGCTTCCCAACCACCAGCTTCCTCTGTTTACTCGTTGGGCCCCGGCTGTTTGCTCATCTGGGGCGTCCTCAGCCTCAGCCCTTGGTGACCTTCCAGATGCTGAGCCTCCCATGAGCACGCTTCATTTCTTAGTTTCTCTTTTCCAAATTTGTCAGGGTAATGTAACTGGCTCAACACAAGCAGAAATCATAGATTTATAAACAGAGGCAATATCCTTGCAAGATTCTTTAAGTCCTAAGCAAAAGTATGCAACTCCTCCCTGGCTTTTAGAAATGTGATCTTGTGATACCAAAATCATATAATGTTTCTTTCAACATCTTACTAATTCATGGCGATCATGAGTACATTTATTATTAATGATTAAGACAAGGGAGTAAACCAGGGTAGTCCCTAGACCCTATGAACTGCATCCAGATCACTTAAGAAGATGTACAAAACACAGACTGCGCACTGAATCAGCCTCGGTAGGAATGGCACCGGGGTGCAGAGCTCACCATGAAGTCCATGACTGGTCTGGGTGGCGATTGTGTTAGCTTGTGTCTTCACTCCTTAAGACAGCACTTCCTTTTTTGCATCTTTGTATTTTATTCTTTGTTTTGTTTATTTTTCTGATAAGAAAAGAAATACATGTCATTATAAAAAGTCAGATACAATGAAAATTAATAAAGCAGAGATAACTACGGTTAACCTAGTGTTGGTTATTCTACCTCTTTATTTATGCATGTATAGTAACACATTACTTTACAAAAATGAAGTGCTTCTATTCCCACTCTTTATTTATAATTTCGGCTCTGTTGAGGTTATAATGGGCATATAAAAGAGATGGCAATTCTAATTGAGGGTATAACTACTAATAATTACTATTATTCTGTGAGCTTACATTAAAGGAAAGATGAGGGGGGGGGGTTCTTGCCTGTGGAAACCGCTTTTGCTTTCTTGTTTAATAAAGTGCAAAGCTTCGTTCTGCCAGGCCGCTGCAACACGGCCATCTGTTCTGCCAGACGCTCGCCGGTCGCAGGGAAGAATCAGCAGGTGGGATTACAAGATCATTAATGAAAGCACAGGCTGTTGGCCAAGTGACTAGTCATTTGTGGCCTACATCATCAAGCTATAAACTATATATGTATGCAAGGTACTAATGAAAGGACCCCTTTTAATCAAAGCTGGTAGCTCATCAAAAGCAACTGAGGAAGGTGGAGGCGGCGTTCAGTGCTCTGCATGTCTGAAAGCACTCGCAGACATATAGTCACTCGTTTCTTTAGCAAATGTTTACCGACTGTGGACCATCTGTGAGGCAGTGCTGAGAGCTGTGGCTACAAAACTACACGAGGCACTGGCCCTACGCTGGCAGATTTTATGATCTAATTCAACATTTTGGCCCCGGGCCCCTTTATACTCTTAAAAATTATTGAGAATCCCAAAGAACTTATGTCTCTCTGGGTTATATCTCTTGATATTTATAAAATTAGAAATTAAAACTCATAAATTTTTAAAATGTGAGACTAGACAAGCACCTTTGCCATCAGCTGCCAGAGCGATGACATCATTGCGGGTCGTGGAGCCTCTAGAAAACCCCGTTCTCCACTCATGGAGAAGGACAGTGGAAAAGGCAAATGATGTCTGAAAACAGTTTTGACCTTTTGGACCCCCTGAGAGGACCTTGGGGACCCCCCAGGGATCCTCAGACCATACTTTGAGAACTGCTGATTGAGCTTTTATTTAATTAATTATGTTGATTTTTAGAATAACTTCTAAAATAACATAATATCTCTGTTATATGTCTGTAAGACCAGTTTGGAAACTATATTCCTAATATTTTCAAACCAGCAGGATTTTGCTTACTGTATTAAGTAGTAAATGCCCTTTTAGTTTCCCTGTGAATCCAGTGTTAAAGGTGGTCGTTTGGGACCCCACTGAGGCAGGTTCACTGGTTATCTTGTCTTTTCTTGTGTGATTATCAAAGTAGACTAGAATATTAGCATCTCCTTGGTTGAATTTCTCAGTAATTCCCCGCCAGCCTCAGCCCTGGCAGGGCTTTTCAATGTGCATGGCATAATTTAGTGCTTAATGCTAGCCTGAAGCTCTCTGTGAGGGCAGGGGTCCTGCCATGTTAGCTTTATCTCTTCCCAAACTGCCAAGTACAATGTCAACAAAGCAGTTGGTCAATAAATGTTGCTTGGATATATGGAAGGATGAATAGACGAACACTTCCATCTCCAGGGGTGATTTTGTTTGCATATTGTTGTTCTTGTGTTTAGTTTTACATTTGTGCCCCACTCTGTAGGCCAGTGGTCACGTGTTTGCCTCACTAATACTTACACCTTTAGAATCTGGAAACTTCATCCATTGATCCAGATTTCCACCTTCTCTTGAAACATGTGGCTTTGCAGTGCTGGCCCCACCGCAGTCCTGTGTGACAGCAGTCTCAGCAGAACAGGGGCTGCCCTTCCGACGGGACCTCCCTCCCTCTCCCGCTGTCCTTCCTGACTCTCAGGCTCAGGGAAGCCATCCTTTGTCATTGCGCTTGCTCTCTGGCCTTTCTTAGAGCGCAGGCATATTTGCTTGTATCTGACCTTTACCAAAAGAAGGAAAATAGGAGGGTCAGGCGTTTAGCGAAAATGAGTGAGGACATTTCTAGGTAGAAGTGAGTTATTGCTGTGGTTTCACATGCCAACAAATGGACGAGCTCACTCCCACTTCACTCATTACCTGGCCCACCTGGCCCCTCCAGCATCTGAGCTTTGTACCTTGGGGGGGGGAGGGGAGAGGGAGAGAGAGAGAGAGAGAGAGAATGTGCCATTATTAGAGTAATGTACTCATTCTTGCAAGTCTCATTTTAAGGATACTTGTTTTAAACACTGTGCTTCTAATAATCAAGAGTAATGGAAGGAAGAGGAGACGTGGATAAATAAGCAATGAAAACATCGCTTATTTCATCTTTGACAGATACAATCATAACCAAACAGGTTGTAGAATAAGACTGGCTCCGCCAGTTACGCACGGAGCCCAGGCATTGTTTTCATGGCCACGTTTCTCATTATTCACATCTGAAAATGCCCTTTCTCTTCCACTCCTTCAGCCACTCCCCTCACATGCACATATATTCCCCCAATTTTCACTTGGTCCTTATGATTAAAAGTCCATCTGGTGTCTGCTTTTTCTCCCTTTAGCCGGCAGTTTTCAACCTTGGTTTCACATTTATAATTACCTGGAAGCTTTTAAAACGTATCTTAGTGGGTGTTTTGCAGCAGGAGCTTTTTCATCATATTGTTCCGTATGGAATTTATAGACAGAGTAGCTGCTTACATAGGAACTAACATTTGAACCTCAACTGTCAGATCACATTAGCTGAACTTATTACAGTTTCAATTAAAACAAAATGAGTTCAACAATGACCTACCAAAAAAAAAAAAAAAAAAAAAAAGCCAATGCATTTTTCCTGAGTTAAAATAAGGTCAGAGAATAAGGGTAACACGTTAATTGCAGTTTATTTCAACAGAGAATTTTTAAAAAGGTAAGTAATGCAAATTACTTATATTACTACAGGAGTCTAGATTGAGTTTGCTTAAATTCAGGGAGGAAGTTTTTAAAAAACACAACAAACCAGCTGGTGTTTTGCTGTTTGGTGAGTTTTATTAACCTGGAGTCCAGTGAGAATCATCCTCACGCTACGGGGTCTCAGAGTTGGTCTGCATTCTCTCTGGGTCGATTCAGACTATGTAGATGGCAACATGGATGCTGAATTGTGTTTAATTATTAAGTAGCACTCTGTTGAACTAAAAGAACAATCAGCAGTACTCTTGAGTCCTAAAAGTTTCCTTAAAAGTATTGCTTCTTCCCATCAAAGCCTCATGCAGTTCCCTGGTGCTTATTTTTACCATCCGGAAGTGGCTTCTACCAGGACAGCTGGTTCAACAGCCCTCCTGGTGTCACCTTCCCGAACGAGCTCTACCAGGTTAACTTGAATGTCTTGTGTCTTGTGACTATCAAGTCATGTCAGCTCTTGGCAGAAGCAGCTAATCCAGCCTGTACCTGGGGAACGGTGGTCGGTTGGGTGTATAAAGTGTCTACTAGGAAATGACCGATGATGACAGGTGACAGGCTGCATCAAATCGTGGCAGGGCTTAGTACGGCAGGTCAGGGACCTCAGACTTTATCCTGTGAGCACTGGGGAGTGAGTGTCTGCTCAGATAGGCACTTCTGACAGAACTCTCCGGAGGCTGAGGTAGATGATGGATTTGAAAGGAACAAGGCTGGAGAGGAGACGGCCTGTTAGGAGACTACCCACAGTATTGCCACAGTCCAAGTTGGTGATGCAGTGGGCACAGGAACAGAAATGAAGAGGAGGAGGAGGAAAAATCAGTAGGACTTAGTGATTGATTAGGAAAGAAAATCATGAGTCCAGTTTTGGCCCTGTGGACTTTGGGCAGCCTCTGAGATGACCAGATGGGGGTTTTACAGTGGATCCATACAATTAAAATTATCTGAATATTTTTAGGCATAAACCTTTCTTTGGACTTAGTTACTGGGCCTTGTACATAATTGTTCACTGTTTCATGCATGTCCCTTTTGTGTCCTTAGCTAAATTTCTTCTGGAGGACCAGCCCGTGCCTTTGGGCATATAGAAAACTCTCAATATATACATATTGGCTAATTAACTGAAAAGTAAGTTTCTCAGTCCAAATGATTGTTTTGGCTGTTGACACTGCAGATTCACCACATAACTGGATAATCTTTCTCATGTTTCTTTTGGTGGTAGTGCCCACAGTATTATGCCTGGAAAATATTCATCTTGTTCTGCTTGGCTAAAAATAATAAACAATATCCAAAATCACATTGTAAAACTGATTTAGGTCCTTACGTTGATTTTTAATTTAGGGTAACTGATTTTTAATTTAGGGTAACTAGAAAACTCAGCTGATTACAGGGTTTGTCTGGTGGCGGTCACCACCGAAGCGGAATCCTCAGTGAGGAGGACCAGTTGTTTTCAAGCCACAGCTTCATGTTTTGACTGAGCAGAGGGCTCCCGAGGGCCAGGGAAACTGGCTCCTTGTATCCTGTGGAATGAATGACTTCTGTCGTCCCGGGCTTGAGGTTCCTGTTACTACTTTTTAGTGTCTGAGTCTTCCCCTGGGAGTATATCATTAAAAGCCCTCAGGATCTGGGGGCAGAAATGAGAAGTTTAAGGTCCAAATGCAGCCCTTTTCTGGACCATCTCGCAGCAGGGGTTTGAGGTGATGTCTTTGAACACATTAGCAAACCTGGGCCGAGCAGTCACCTGGAAACTCTAGAGCTCGGCCTTCCTTTGTCACTTTCTTGTGTCAGTTCCAGCAGGGAGTTCACTGTGACCTCACAGCTGCCCTAGTTTGTTTTCCTCTAGATGGAAGGGCTGATTCCCCTGCCAGGAAGGCCTCTGAGCCCAAGTTATAGCTCCGCAGCGTCATGGTCTCCGGGGAAAGGCTGCCAGAGAAAATACAAGATGCCTAGTTAAATTTGAATTTCAGATAAACAATGAATACTATTTTAGTGAGTATGTCTGCTGCAGTGTTTTTGATTCACTTCAATTTATCAGTTGTTAACATCTGCCACATTTACTTCATCTCTCTCCCACGCGTACCTTTTCTTGAATTATTTGAATGCAAGTTGCAGACATTGTAACACTGTCCCAAATCCTTCAGCATGCACCTCCTAAGAAGAAAGCATTTTTGACATAGCCAATGCAGTGTCTGGGAGACACTCAGGCATCCCATGTTTTTATTAGCTAAATCTAGCAGCTCTACCCTGAGGGTGTGGTGGGGTAGCAGCTGCTGGAGTGGCCAAGCATGGGCTTTGCAAACCCACAGACCTGGACTTGGTCAGATTTGACATGACTTACTGGCTCTGTGAGCTTGAGAACGCACCGTTTCCTTATCTGCAACAGGGGACCTTGCAGGGCCGGGGTAAGGCTTAGAGCCCATAATGTGCAGCGCCTGACTCCCGGAGACTCGCAGTACAGCAGCTGGCCATGGTAGGAATCGCACTTGTCCTTCTCTGAGCTAAATGGCAGGGGAAAGAGAAAAATAAAGAAGCAACTGTTTCAGAAACACACACACACACACACACACACACACACACACACACACACATTGGTCTCCTCGACAAATGTCCAGCCATGTCATGTGGAGGAAAAGAGACACATTAAAAGTGCAGGAAAAGCCAACACTCTTGAGGGCAAGATTTGAATGGAATAAAAGGTGGTGTGAGACCTGTGTGGGCATTGACTCAGCTGGAGTGGCCAGGGAAAGGACGGCGATGGGGTTGGAGACAGGAGGACGGCTGGGGTTCCGAGGACATCTGTTATCCATGTGGCTCTGGCAAGCTGTCAAGGATCGGTTTTTGTTAGGGTTTTCATTCGCTTTTTTTTAGTTAAGGACTCAAGTCTACTTCATGTTTATTTCTATCCTGAAACTTACTGAGTCCACTTGGAGGAACAGGTTCAAGTCAGACTATTGTAAAAACAGTCAGTTTTTACCCTCCTTCCTGGAAAGGCTTTGCCCTCCTTCTTCCTGGAAACTCTTCCATTTCTCTTTGGACTTCTGGTTGCCTAAGAGCTGGAGACAGCCCAGGCTGGGTAAACTCGGGCAGTTAGCGCTCTGTTCATTACACTTACTGGCTCTTCCAGGGGTTGTCATTCTGAGGTGATTTGCTTTAATAAATCAATGAGATGGCAAGGACTGTCTCACTCTAGAGTTCTCCACACACTGTGATGCTTGTCAGGAAAAGCTGGCGAGGAGCACAGAAAGCAAAATCCATCATCCTGACTATAACAGGAAAAGAAATACTGTAAAGCGCTCTGTGGGGGATGGGAGCCTGGGAGCTTTTGTGGGAAAGCTGACCACAGCTGAGGAGGCGTCGGCCTCGCCTTTGTTCTGCAAGAATAGAGGGGAAGCCTAGATGAAGTGGGTTCTCTTTGTATCTGTTCCTTCTTTCCCTTAGGAACTTTAATAACATTTTCTAGAATCTGAGTTCTGTCTTAGATTTTTTACTTTAAAAAATATTTTTAATGTGTTTTTTTTTTATTGATTTTTTAGAGAGAGAGGAAGGGAGAGAGAGAAAGAAATATCTATATGAGGGAGAAACATTGATCAGCTGCCTCCTGCACGCCCCCTACTGGGAATGGAGCCTGCAACCCCAGGCATGTGCCCTGACCAGGAATTGAACCTGGACCTCTCAGTCCATGGGATGACGCTCAATCCACTGAACCACACTGGCTAGGCTAAAAAAAAAAAATTATAAGGGAACAATTATTTTTTTTCCTGCTTATAGAAGTCATTTATTTCTATTATAAAAAAGTCCAAACATTGCAGAAGAACTTAAGAGAGAATAAAAGACTCCTCATAATCCTATTCCATGGAGATAAGTGCTATTAGATATTTAGTGTGGAGGTATAGAGATTTTGAGGGTGACTAAAAGGCCAAAATTCCTAAATTACCTACATTTCACCCCCCTGTTTTCACGTTTGTATTTTATCTGCTAGTCTCGTCCATGCATACACATATTTTACATTGTCTGCTGCTTCCATTTAACATAGAGCATGAGCGTGTTTCTTATTTCTGTGTAGTGTTTATCATTTCGATGGTTGCTTTCTACTCCAACCTGTGAATTTTCATAATTTACTAAGTCATTCTTTTCCTGTTCATTTTGGTTATTTCTAATTTTATGTTAAATCCTTGTTGTTTCCACCTAAACCAAATTACATATAGGGCTGGAAGAGAGGATCATGACTAAAGACTTTCTGTTTGTTTTTTCGTTTTTCTTTTTTTTCTTTTTTAACATCTGCTGGGTTGTCTGTATTTGAGCACACTAATGAGAGTGACAAGATTCGTTTTTTAATTCAAACCAAGTCCTAGAATCCTCTCATCTCCAACTTGAAGATGGCAATAATCGAAATCATGGTCGCCATTTATTGAGCTCTTTTTGTGTGGCCTGAGATGGGCCCGCTGAGACATCTTTTCGTCCTTCCCATAACTCTAGTCAAGCCCTCTGGTCCCCGGTGCCATCATAACGTTCTGAAACACCTCTTGCCTGTGTCAATTCAAAATAGACAGTGTTGCCCAATAGTCAGCGGTGTCCAATTAAAAACAAACCTGACTTAGACAGGAAGACGGAAAGGATTACTGCAAAGGGGAGAGGACTTTGCAACAGGAGGAGGAGGGCTTACAACAGGGAGACCTCTGACTGACTGATCTGCAGGAGCCTCAAGGGCTTTTCTTTTATAGGGAGGAGTAAACAGGTCTGGGAAGGAGAGAAACTCAACCAAAGTTGGGCTAACAAGCATTTTCCCCCAGCTTTATTGAAGTATGATTCACAAATAAAAATTGTATATGTTTAAGATGTACAACATGATGTTTGATATGCATATACATTGTGAAATGATTATCACAGTCCAGCTAATTAGCACATCCATCACCTCACAGAGTCACCTCCTTGTGTGTGGTGTTGTGACACTCTTAGCAGCTTTCACGTGTACGGCACAGAAGTGTTAACTAGTCACCATGCTATACTCTAACAGCCATTCTGTTCCCATTGATTGGTGGGAACAAGCAGTTCAGCGGGTCAATTATGAGGCAAAGAATGGATCTGGAGGTGTCTGGCCTGGTCTTAGGTAAGAAAGAGGGACATCTATGAATCTTATCTAGGGCATATGGCGGGAGGGGTGTTTTTTTGCAGTAAGCCATTGCCTTGAACACAAAGGAGGGCCTTCAGAACCTTGGTGTTCTCCAGAGCATGGGGCTCTGGTGAAATTCACCTTTGCCAGGAGTACAGGTTTGCAGTGAGTCCTGGGGTGGGAGGCTAGCTCCACCCCTACTAGCAAACTTCAGGCATTCTCCTAACCTTTTTGAACTTTGGTCTCCTGAAGGGTAAAACTGGGGAAATGATTTTCACCTTGCAGAACATTAGGGGGATAAGATGAGATAAAGTGACAGTATAGTACCTGGCTCTTGATAATATTCTGCACCTCAAAAGCCTTCCATGGCCCCCCACTGTATAGCAGATAAAATCTACACTGTCATGACCTCAACCTCCCTCTCTAAATGAATCTCCATACTCCCTAGAAAACTCACACTCAGTCACACCTAATACTGTCCCATCTCTGTCTCTTTTGTTGTCCCATTCTCCACAGCCACTATTTTTCTTATTAAGCAGAGGGCTCCAAGAAAGACAGGTGGACATGGAGCAGGCAGGGAAGAAGGGCTCACTCTGTCCAGCCAGACAGGACAGTTGAATCAACCTTGGTTGTCCATCAGCTACCCACTCCCATGACCTCCTTCTACTTGCCAAATGTTTATTCATTCTTCCTGGCTCACTTTAAGCCTCACCTTTTTTTTTTTTTTTTCTTTATACTTTTTTTATTAATTTATTTTTGTTACAAATATTTCTCCTTTTTTCCCCATTGACACCCTCCCCCCCTCCACCCCGTCCCCAGCTTTGTTGTCCATGTCCATCGGTTATGCATACATGCATATAAGTTCTGTGGTTTATCTCTTCCCTCCCCCATCCACTCCCTCTTCTGAGGGTTGTCAGTCTGTACCCTACTTCCACATCTCTGGGTCTACCCTGTTCCTCAGACTGTTATGTTCATTATATTCCACAAATAAGTGAGATCATGTGATATTTGTCTTTCTCTGCTTGGATTGTTTTGCTCAGGATAATACTCTCCAGGTCCCTCCATGTCGTCTCAAAGGATAAGAGATCTTTCTTACAGCTGCATAGTACTCCATTGTGTATATGTACCACAGCTTTTTTATCCATTCGTCTACTGATGGACACTTGGGCTATTTCCAGATCTTAGCTATTGTAAATAGTGCTGCTATGAACATGGGGGTACATATATTCTTTCTGATTGGTGTTTCAGGCTTCTTAGGGTATATTCCTAGAAGTGGGATCACTGGGTCAAATGGCAATTCAATTTTTAATTTTTTGAGGTAACACTGTAGTGTTTTCCATAGTGGCTGCACCAGTCTGCATTCCCACCAGCAGTGTACTAGAGTCCCCTTTTCTCCACACCCTCACCAACACTTGTTGTTTGATGATTTGTTGATGGCGGCCATTCTGACAGGTGTGAGGTGATACCTCATTGTTGTTTTAATTTGCATCTCTCTGATGATTAGTGATGTTGAGCATTTCTTCATATGTCTCTTAGCCATTTGTATGTCCTGTTTGGAGAGGTGTCTATTTAGTTCCTCTGCCCATTTTTAAATTGGGTTCTTTGTCTTCCTTTTGTTGAGTTGTATGAGCACTCTATATATTTTGGAAATTAACCCCTTATCTGATGTATCATTGGCAATTATGCTCTCCCATACAGTGGGTTCTCTTTCCATTTTGATGGTTGTTTCTTTTGCTGTGCAGAAGCTTTTGAGTTTGATGTAGTCCCATGTGTTCATTTTTTCCTTTGTTTCTCTTGCCTTAGGTGATGTATCAGTGAAAATTCTGCTGCATGTGATGTCTGAAATGTTGTTGCCTACATTTTCTTCTAGGATTTTTATGGATTCATGAGTCACGTTTAAGTCTTTTATCCATTTTGAGTTTATTCTTGTGTATGGTGTAAGTTGATGGTCTAGTTTCATTTTTTTGCATGTAGCTGTCCAATTTTCCCAACACCATTTATTAAAGAGGCTGTCTTTACTCCATTATATGCTCTTGCCACCTTTGTCAAATATTAATTGAGCATAATGTCTTTGGTCAATTTCCAGGTTCTCTGTTCTGTTCCACTGATCTATATGCCTGTTCTTGTGCCAGTACCAGGCTGTTTTGATTACAGTAGCTTTGTAGTATAACCTGATATCCAGTATTGTGATCCCACCTACTTCGTCCTTCTTTTTTAAGATTGCTGTGGCTATTCGGGGTCTTTTTTTGGTGCCATGTGAACTTTTGAAGTATTTGTTCTAGTTCTGTGAAATATGTCATTGGTATTTTGATGGGGATTGCATTGAATCTATAGATTGCTTTGGGTAATATGGACATTTTAATGATGTTAATTCTCCCAATCCATGAACAAGCTACATGCTTCCACTTTTTTATCTTCCTCTATTTCTTTTTTCAATGTCCTGTAGTTTTCTGCAAATAGGTCTTTTACTTCTTTGGTTAAGTTTATTCCTAGGTATCTTAATTTTTTTGCCGCAATGGTAAATGGGACTTTTTAAAATTTCTCTTTCTGTGAGTTCATCATTGGTGTATAAGAATGCCGTCGATTTCTTGACGTTAATTTTGTATCCTGCTACTTTGCCAAATTCACTTATTAAGTCTAGTAGATTTTTGATGGAGTCTTTAGGGTTTTCTGTGTATAATATCATGTCATCTGCAAATAATGACAGTTTCACTTCCTCCTTTCCAATTTGGATCCCTTTTCTTTTTTCTTCATGTCGGATTGCTGTGGCTAAGACTTCCAGTACTACGTTAAATAAGAGTGCCAAACGTGGGCATCCCTGTCTTGTTCCTGTTCTTAAGGGAAATGCTTTTAGTTTTTGCCCATTGAGTAGGATGTTGGCTGTAGGTCTTTCATATATGGCCTTTATTATGTCGAGATATGATCCCTCTATTCCCACATTGCTGAGCGTTTTTATCAGAAATGGGTGCTGGATTTTGTTGAATGCTTTTTCTGTGTCTATTGATATGATCATGTAGTTTTTATCTTTCATTTTGTTTATGTGGTGTATCACATTTATTGATTTGCAAATATTGTACCAGCCTTGCATCCCTGGGATGAATCCCACTTGGTCATGGTGAATAATTTTTTTGATGTATTGCTGGATCCGATTTGCTAGTATTTTGTTCAGGATTTTGGCATCTATGTTCATCAGGGATATTGGCCTGTAGTTTTCTTTGTAGTGTCTTTTTCTGGTTTTGGAATTAGAATTATGCTGGCCTCATAAAACGAGTTTGGAAGTCTTCCTTCTTCTTGAATTTTTTGGAATAGTTTGAGGAGAATGGGTGTTAGTTCTTCTTTGAATGTTCGGTAGAACTCCCCCGTGAAGCCATTCAGGCTTGGGCTTTTGTTTGCTGGGAGTCTTGATTACATCTCAATTTCCTTAGTTGTTATTGGTCTGTTTAAGTTTTCTATCTCTTCCTGGTTCAGTTTTGGGAGACTGTGTTTCTAGAAATTTGTCCATTTCATCGAGATTGTCTAATTTGTTGCCGTATAATTGTTCATAGTATTTGTTAACGATCTTTTGTATTTCTGTGGTGTCAGTTGTTACTTCTCCTCTTTTATTTCTGATTTTGTGTATTTGGGTTCTCTCTCTTTCTTGGTGAGTCTAGCTAAGGGTCCATCAATCTTGTTTATATCTTTTCAAAAAACCAGCTCTTTGTTTCATTGATCCTTGGAATTGTTTTTCTGGTCTGTATGTCATTTATTTCTGCTCTGAGCTTTACTATTTCCTTCCACTTGCTCTGGGGTTTTCTTTTTGTTTGCTTTCTAGTTCTTTAAGTTGTGAGGTTAGATAGTCTGTTTTGAGAAACCAACAGTTAACCTAATATGTTACCATATTGAGTAGCTGTGCTTTCTGTTTCGTTTTTGGTTGCTAATATCACCTACTTCTTGTTGATTATTGTTAACTTATATTTTTAGAAGATTTTTTTCTGCTTGACCACTTTTTTTTTAAATCCTCTTTTTTAGAGAAAGAGGAAGGGAGAGAGAGAAAGAGAGAGAAACATCAATTGGCTGCCTCCTGTAAGTGCCCCAAGTGGATCGAACCTGCAACCTAAGTATGTGCCCTGACCTGGAATTGAGCCTAATGGTGTACGGTATGATGATCCAACCCAGCCACGTGGCCAGGACTCTTTGACTACTTGTTTCCTAAGAAATTCCTATACATATAATGTGTTACAGGCTTGAAAGCATCCATCCAGGAATTCCTACTGAAGGAATGCATGGAGGAGGAAAAATTATTGTCGTACCCTTTTCTGGAAATTTATGGACAAGAAAAAGAGGTCCTTATTTTAATGAAATCAGACAACTTTTAAAGTATCTATGGATCTTCAAAATCCTCTAGGAGACAAATTATTATTTATATGTTAACTTTCTCATAGTTAACATATTAGTTTTACGTAGGTTAAATTCATGTTACTGGGCTGTTTCTAGGTCCTAGCTCTATACTTTACAGTTGAGAAACTCTACCATATAACTGTATAACTAAAATGTGTGATATATTTATACCCGTTTTATTAAAATATTGTGAGGTAGGGCAGGAGAGTGGAGAGAAGCCACATTGGTTCCAGACCCAGCTCTGATATTAAGTAGATGGCCCTGGCCAGCTTGGCTCAGCGGTTAGAGCGTCGGCTCGCTGACCAATGAGTCGCGGGTTCGATTCCGGCCAAGGGCACGTACCTCAGTTGCCGTTCGTCCCCAGCCCTGGTCGGGGTCGTGTGGGAGGCAGCCAGTTGATGTGTCTCTCTCATGTTCATGTTTCTCTCTCTCGCCCTTTCTCTCCCTCTCTCTCCCTCCCACTCTATCTGAAGGTGAATGGAAAAACATCCTCACCCTTCAGCATAGTCCCTCACCCTTCCTCCCAGGGCCTCTGATTATGTCTGATCAACCTGAGGGCTTACCCTGTTCTGTCATCCCTCACTCTGCCTCACTCACTCTCTTGCTCCTCCTCAGATGGCCAAGGCTGTTGTTTAGGAAATAAGACGAAAGACCACGAAGCTGTTTAAAAAACTGCCTAACGTGACTGACTGGGCTCCTGGGTGACGGGGCAGGGAGAGATCCTGAGGGTGGGGAGCGGGCAGGGGGCACCTCACCAGAGAGTTGCGCTGCGCCCCGCGGTTGAAGGGAGGGGCTTCATGGTTTGCCTTGAACGTGTTCTGTCTCATCAATGTGATCTCAGATCAGTAAATCAGTGCCGATAGTAAAGGTCAAGAATATTTTAGTAATGTGCTGTTTGGATAGAAATCTGATGAATAGACGTTCCGAACTGGCGGGAACCCACAAGTACTCCCCGGTTCTCTGACTTGGCCGGCTTGTGGATGTGAGTGTCCTCCCAGCCCTCCAGAGGCCGCTTCGCTTTGACCAGCTTCGGTTTGCTGCACTGGTTGATTCCAGGGCCCCTTTGTTTTTCCCTGCAGAGAGACTTGGGGTGTTTTCTATTTAATAATAGAGCCATAGCACTAAGGTTCCTTGCAGCATTGCTTCTATTACCTCAGAGGCCTGGTCTGCTAACATGTGACATCCTGCTGTGTGCTGTGTCCCAGCACATTTACTGTGTGGTTTCTAATACGTTTTGAAACCAGTCCCTTTGTCTATTGTCACTCAAGTCCTCACTGCCAGAGGAATGACAGGTGATATCAGGGGAAGCTTCTCTTGGAATCTTGCTTTACTAGTGGCTTTACATTGTCTGTATTGGTAGATCCCATTTTCTTCATTTGATTTTCTTTTTAAAAATTTCCTCAAAGTTAATTTTTTACTCAGTATAAAAATTTGGAAAATAGCCTTGGCCGGTTTGGCTCAGCGGTTAGAGCGTCGGCCCGAGGACCAATGAGTGGCGGGTTCGATTCCGGTCAAGGGCATGTACCTTGGTTGCCGTTCATCCCCGGCCCTGCGGGAGGCAACCAGTCTCTCTCCCTCTCTCCCACTCTATCTGATGATAAATAGAAAAATATTTTTGGGTGAGGATTAAAAAAAAAATTTTTTTTGAAAATACAAGATCTCTTCAAGGAGAAATTAACAGTGATCCATATTGCCAACACACAGAGTTGATCACTGTTCACATTTTGGTTTGTTTATTTGCAGCCTATGCTATTATCTTTCTTGTGTACTTCAGTAATTTTCATTGTGAAATGTAGTTTTTCTCCATTAACAAGTGAGGACTGTTAGGACTACTAGATAATAGGTTTCTGACTGTTAACCTTGGGTGTGGTACTAATCAGGCTTCCAGGGCAATGCTGGCTAGCAACAGCCTTCCAAACTCAGGGGCTGCGACAGCGACACTTGCTTCACACTTTGGTGTGCAGGCTGGCTGCATTCGGAGCTCGGCTGGCTCAGCTGAACGAGGCTGGAGTTCAGGCGTCATGTCTGCTCCACATAGCACCATTTCAGGGCCTTGGCTGAAGGATCAAGAGCTGCTGGGGCATGTTCCTCTTTTGGCAGAGGGCGGCTGGTGGAAACCTGCCATGCCTCTCAAGACCTTAGCTTAAAATTGGGGTATTGCCATTTCACCCTCATTCTGTTGATCAAATCAAGTCATTTGGCCAAGCCTGAAGTCAGTAAGGCGGGAGGAATGCTCCTGTCATGGGGGGGGGGGGGGGGCAGTGTGTTAGCTTGGGTTTGCTAGGGCTGCCATAACAAACACCGCAGACTGGGCGGTGTGAGCAACGGCGATTTACTGTGTCATAATCCTGGACTGTCCCTATCTTTGCCTCTGTGTTCAAAGCTAAAAGTCTAAGGTCAAGGTGTCAGCAAGGTTGATTTTTTTCTGAGACCTCTCTATCTTTGACTGTAGACAGCTGTATTTTTCCCATGTCTTTACATGCTCTTTCCTTTGTGTTTATTTGTTCTAATATCCTCTTCTTATAAGGACATTATATTGGATTACAGTCCTGACCTCATTTAACCTTACATTTCTCTTTAAAAACTCTATTTCCAAATATAGTTATATTCTGAGGTTAGGACTTCAATATACGAACCTTGGGGGGGACACAATTCAGTTTATAACACAGGGTGAGGATGGAAAACAAAGGATTATAGACAAAGAATACCCCAGGCACTTGACCTCAAGTGAGGCTCGGCTTCCTCATCTTTAAACCAGGGGTAAGCATCTCTGTATTATGGGTTTGTTGGGGACTGAATGAGAAAATGCAATGAAAGACCCCAGTGGTGGAGATGTCGGGACGGGAGTGGTTCTCCCTCAGATGGAAGGACCAAAGCTAGCCTTCTTGGGCCTGTCTCCCTGCTTGTCTTTCGTGGGGAGACTGGGAGTGCTGGGTGCTTCTCAGAAAGGCATAACTTCACGGCAGGTGCGTGCTCAGTGGAATCTTTGTAACAAAGCCAATAGGACCTTTTGGGTACTTTCTTTAACCAAATTTAATCTAGTGTTTATTATTAACTAAAAAGAGAAAGTGCTTGTCTGTCCACTTCAGCTTTGTTTTATGCCCATTTCATGTTGTTATCTGTGTTGTAATTCATACTTTTGATACCATTTCCAATGTGTAAAATTGGTTGTCTTGTAAATATATTTTATGAAGAGTTCAATTGTAAATAAACTATTTTGGCTATTGGAAAAACAAAACAAAACAAAACATGGCCTTAGTAACACCGTGTTTCCATCCATGAGCTATGGCTCCAGCAGCCTTTACCACAAATATTTCTGAAGACCTTTTATGTTTTAACAGGGCTGTGAGTTTCATATCGCATAAAGCATGGCCCTACTCTCAAGGGATGGCAGTTGAATGCCTGTGAAAAAAGTAAGCAAGTCAGGAGGTCAGAGTAGGGACTGTCCTTCTCTCTGCCTCTATGTTCAAAGCCAGCGGCCTTATACTTTGTAAATCTCTTTTTGGTTTTCTCCCCTAGAATATTGTGCTAAGAAATGGTTCTGAGACCTTTGACTCCTGGAAGAAGCCCCCTCTGCCTGTGTACATCCAGTTCTATTTCTTTAATGTCACCAATCCTGAGGAGATCCTCAGAGGGGAGATCCCTCGGTTAGAAGAAGTGGGGCCATACACCTACAGGTGAGTCCTGACTGCCTCCCTGCCATACTGGGAATACGGATCTACCCTACCCTGGCTGAGTTCTCGTCTGCCTCCTCCCCAGCATCTGCGCAGTGTGTGGGAGCACAGGTTTTGATGACATCAGTGTGAGATTGGCTTCGTGGCCTGGACTGAGTCTCAGCCTGTTATGTTGAGAAGTGCAGCTGCTTCTTCCTGGGTTAACCTCACGTGGTTATTGAGCCATGAAGAGCTACTCTTCGCCCCCAGCCCTTTTAAGGTCACTCTGTGATTTTCTTTGGTAACTTCTAGAGCCTTCCTCTGTTTCCCTCCCCCACTTGTTTTAGACCGGTTCCTAAAATTCAGTATTGATCTGCAGAAAAGCCCTCTGGTCTCTTATTCGCTCCTTTCTGCACCCCCCTGGGGACTGGAGACAACCAGTGGCAGTGTAGGTTAGAGTCTTTGGCAGTGACCTCCAAGTCCAGACGCTGGGGGTTAGGAGAATTGCTTTAATTGTGCTTTTCTTTTTCAAAGATTAGTAGAGGAAGGTACCTGGGGATCTTATGGCCAGAGTATTTCCCCTACTGCAGTATTCCTCCTCCCACTGTGACAATGGCCCCCCACCCTGCCCCACAGTAATCTTTCCTATAAAGTTTCTCCTTACCAAGTTTTAAAAAACAATAATAGAGGGAAGCAGACAATAAGATCTTTCTTCCTCTGCAAAATGGTACAAATTCCTCATACGTCTGTGGAAATCTGTTGCTCAATAAATGGTTGCTGACTGATTCACTCAGTCTGAGTCAGCAGGTTCTCGAGGGCTGGAGTTCAGAGACAGGAATCCTGGTCCCTGCCTCAGGAGGATTGGCTAGCTTTGCATCCCTCCTCTGCCACTTATTAGTCCTCTGTGCCTGGGTTTCCTGATCCATAAAGTGGAGATAAAAATGGGACCTCCACCTCGGGGATGTTAGGGTCCATGAGGCCGTGACTCAGTATTTACAAAGTGCTTAGGTTAGTGCCAGCCCATGATTCGTGCTAATTGTTTGCTATTACTAGTTTTAGTGGATTGTCTCAGTCAAAGAAACTGTGTTGTTATATAAAAGAATTTTTAAAAAAACGTCTTGCCTAGCTGGTGTGGCTCAGCGGCTGAGCATCGTCCCGTGCATCAAGAGGTTGCTGGTTCAGTTCCTGGTCAGAGCACATGCCCAGATTTGACGCTCAATCCCCAGTAGGGAGAGTGAAAGAGGCAGCCGATCAATGTTCCTCTCTCACATCGATTTTTCTCTCTTTCTTTCTCCCTTACTCTCTCTGAAATCAATGAAAACATATTTTTTAAAAAAACAGGTCTTTTTTATTTTATTTTTAAAATCCTCACCCAAGAATATGTTTTTATTGATTTTTAGAGAGAGAGAGGAAGGGGAGGAGGGGAGGCATCAATTTGTTGCCTCCCAAATGCGCCCCGACCAAAGATCGAACCTGCAACCTAGCCATGTGCCCTAACTGAGAATTGAACCCACAACCTTTTGGTGTACAGGATGATGCTCCAACCAACTGAGCCACCAGGCCAGGGAACAGGTCTTTGTTTTATAAAGCATTTGTGTGTGTGTGTTTTTATGCCTAAAGAAACTCTGTGTACAGGGTAGAACAGGTCTGTCCCGTTCAGGGACAAAAGAAGTTGAACTAGGTGTCCTATTTGTTTTGCAATTTTAACCATTTTTCATTGTGATAAAAACCACGATATAAAATGTACCATCTTAGCCATTTTCAAGTGTGCAGTCCAATAGTGTTAGTTATGTTCACACTGTTGTGAAAGAGAGCTCCAGAAGCTTTTCATCTTGCAGATCTGAAAGTCTGCACCATTAAATCACTTCCCCTTACCACCGCCCCTTCCACGAGGGACCACTGCTATAGATACATTGTGTAAGTGCGGTTATATAATACTTGTATTTTTTGCGGTTTTTGTTTTTTTTAACTAAATTTCTTTGGATGAACTGAGAACTAAAGAAAAACCCTAACAGCTTTCCCTCTGGGTCTCCTGGGCCTGTTCCTGTGGTCCATGATCCTCATCTCCTAAGAGAACAACATGGGTTCTAATCACAATGCAAAGAAACTCAGCAGGCTTCCCTTAACATCCAGGCCATTGTGCTCATTGGCTTAATGTGCTGTTGTAGATGTGGTCATGGGAAAAATAAATCCTAGATGTAAAACAGTGTCCAACTGTTAGCATATGCCTTCCATGTTCCCGTTTAGAGGGATCTAAACCTCCTGGTGAGGAAACCCAGGAATATCTTACAGGGATCCCCAACCCAGAATCCATGGATCCTTAAGGGGTCTATGACTTGGATGGGGGAAAATAAATTACAGTTTATTTTCACTAACCACTCACCAAAAGGTAGCATTTTCTTTGAGTGTAAATGTGGGCAAGACATCACAGCGGTGTCAGCAATGCCCGTGGCCTCAGACGGACGGAAGCACAGACGCTGCTGTGCCTCAGCGTAGCTGTTGCTCCAAGCGCTCATGTTCATAAATACTTCACGGTCACAGTAACCGTGGGACCCGCTGCTACATCTTATTTAAAGTGTCCACAAAGAAGCACACATATTGCCCTATCACAGATTTTAAAATGATACCTGTATTTTGATCATTGCTTTTCTTTGTAGTCCTGGGTGTTTTATCTTCTGCACGTAAAAGTGTTGGTCTGAGCAAGGCACAGAGGCTTCCCGCACAGGGGCCTGCAGCCCAGGGAGGTGAGGAACCCTCAGCAGATCTGGGAGGTTGGAAGGCAGACTGGTCACTCTTGACTGGTTCCTTTGTGCCTGCAAGAGTTTTCCTGCCTCTGGTTTTTCTCCTGCCCTGGTCTCTCTTCCATCCCACTGCCAGAGTGATTTTCCAAAGTACACATCTGACATTTCCTACCCTTCCCCGCGTGGGGTCCTACGGACTCTTCCTGCGTGATGTCCAAGGCCTAAGCAGTCTGGCTCCTTCGGTATATCTAGCCTCTTTATTTTATTTTATTATTTTAATTTATTTTTGGCACTTTCAACCTAGAATTTTTATCTCCAACCAGAGCTATCCAACAGAAATGTAACATGAGCCACATAGATAACTTAACATTTTCTAGTGGCCACACTTTAAAAAGTAAAAAGAGCCTGGCTGGTTTGGCTCAGTGGTTAGAGCGTCGGCCAAGGGCACATGCCTCCGTTGCGATTCGTCCCTGGCCCTGGCCCTGGTTGGGGTCGTGTGAGAGGCGACCAGTCGATGTGTGTGTCTCTCTTTCTCCCTCTGCCTCTCTCCCTCCCCTCCACTCTATCTAAAGATGAATGGAAAAAATATCCTCGGGTAAGGATTTAAAAAAAGTAAAAAGAAACAGGAGAAATGATTTTTAATCTTTTATTTACCCCAGTAGCATCCCAAATAGTGTCATTTCAACATGTAATCAATATTCAGAATTATTAATACACTGTACATGCTTTTTTCCTACTAAGCCTTTGAAATCCCATGTTATTTTACATTTATAGTGCACCTAATTTTGGACTAGCCACATTCAAGTGCTTAACAGCCATATGTGGCTTGTGGCCACCATGTTGGACACCACGGCGCTCACTGTGCTGCACTGATTGTAAGCCCCCGCACCACATCCCAGTGTGCATCCTCTTCTCTCCGTCAGGAGTGAACTCATCACCACCACCTCTCTCTGCTCCAAGGCTGCTTCCTCTTGCAACTTTCCCTGGATGTACTCTCCCTAGTGTGCGCATCTATTATGACTCAGACTAGATGCATTCTAACCACTGGTTTGTCTATCAGTCTTTCTTCCCAATGTACTGGAGGCTCCGTGAGGGGCAGGAACCAAGTCCTTTTATCTCTGATCATCCGGTGTTTAGTGAATATTTGTGGAATACTGAATGAAACATCCTTGGCTGTGGTTTAAATCCACAGGACACAAATAGCTGAACTGGAACCACAGGACTTCATCAGGGGAACCCAGGAGCCCAGGGTAGGTTCAGGAAAGGGGGAATAGAAGCTTCTGCCTGGCCCACAGTGACACCTGCCAGGCAGCTCTCCACCAGCCTGCCAGGCACCCCACAGCCTGCACAAGGCCCCAGCTCCCTCCTTCCTGCCCTGTCCCTCCCTTCACACAGCAGCCCAGGGTGCCACTGCATGGCCTTCCCTCCTGGCAGGGTCAGCCAAGGCCCACTCCTGCAACGCCTGGTACTGTCTCCCTTTGTGCCCGGAACAAGGATCCCCTCCCTGCTTCTGTCTCCCTGTCCCCTCATCCTGACACGCCCCCCTTTTGTGTGGAGGGCCTAGATCTCATACCAGCCCCGAACCTGCTGCCCAGTGTCCCCCTCTGCAACCCCTCCCCGCCGCCCCACCCGTCCTCCGCCTGGCCCTGTCCTGTGGCCCTGCCTGGGCTCTGAGGCTACTGCCCCACTTGGAACCTGCCATGAGGCCATCTCATCCTCCTGGGCTCAGGGCCAGCACCAAGAGGGTGCCCCCAGCCTGCTCTGGCCCCCTCAGGCTCCACACTCACCCCAAACCGGTGGCACCAGCTGGGCTCCTCGGACTGTGATCCCTCTGTGTCCCCAAGCTGCATGCATGAGGGGAACTTCCCTAGATGTCATCAGTGGACACACTGCCCGAGGCCCCTGGAAGGGTGGCTCAGAACCTGGGTCCAAAGGGATGGGCGAGGCCCTGGCCAGGTGGCGCCATTGGAGCATCTCTGTGTACACCAAAAGCTTGTGGGTTTGATTACTGGTCAGGGCATGTGTCTAGGTTTCGGGTTCCAAACCCCATCAGGGAGCCTGTGGGAGGCAACCGTCCATGTTTCTCACATCCATGTTTCTCTCTTCCCCTCTCTCTCTCTAAATTCACTTTTAAAAACATATCCTCACCCACCCAGTGTGGCTCTGTGGATTGAGTGTCGTCCCATGGACTGAGAGGTCCTGGTTTGATTCCCGGTCAGGGCACATGCCCACATTTTGGGCTCGATCCCCAGTGTGGGGTGTGCAGGAGGCAGCCCATCAATGTTTCTCACATCGATGTTTCTATCTCTCTCTCCCTTACTCTCTCTCTAAAATAAATCAATAAAACATTTATTTTAATTTTTTTTAATCCTCACCTGAGGATATTTTCACATTTATCATCAGATAGAGTGGAAAGGAGGGAGGGAGGGAGAGAGAGAAACATCAATGTGAGAGACATGTCAACTGGCTGCCTCCCACACGAGCTGACCAGGGCTGGGGGTGAACTGCAATCAAGGTACGTACCCTTGACTGGAATCGAACCCACAACTCTTTGGTCCACTGGCCGATGTTCTAACTGCTGAGCCAAACCGGCCAGGGCAATAAAAACATATTTTTTTAAAAAGAAAAAGAAAGGAGGAATAGGGTCCTGAAAATGAGTGATTTTCTTTAGAAATGGACACCCAACATGCTCAGTGCAAACTACAGACACCTACAAGTGTCAAGTGGGTTGTGAGGTCCAGGATTTGTAAAAAATAATGTGGCTTTTTCGGGAGACTCCCAGCCCCGCTGGCAGGCCTTTTGCTGTCATCTAGCGGGTCTGATTTCTGTCACCGGTGACTTAGTTATGCTATTGTTTAGCTAGATCACACACAGAGTATTCCAGGAGCTCCTGCCCGGTGTTTGGTAGTTCCATGGCTTCCCTCCCAGCTGCGTCAGCTGACTTTGTCCATTGTGTGCAGAGTCCTGGGGCGCAAAGGAAGGGCATGCTGGCTCCTAACGGGTAGTGTGGATGGGCCTGGTGGTGAGAAATCTCAGAGAGGGTGAGGCCGCGCGGGCCGTGGACGGCCTGAGTAATCTGACACACAATTTACAGTGGCTGTTTCCCAAAACTTTCACATATGGATGAGTTCAGAAATTCAGTGTTTTTGCAAAAAGACGGTGGTCCGCAGGCTGACGCTCCAACCTCTGAGTCAAACCGGCCAGGGCCGCACTCTAAGTTCTTGTCCTTTGCCCGTGAGCCTGCCTGGGTTCTGGTGTGTTCATACCACTCTGTAAACTTTTATACACAGCAATGTAACCTTTGTCACATCGGTGGCAACTGTTTTCCTATTGTTTGCCTTTTTTATTTTTAAAATTTACATATAGTGAAATCTATTCTTTTATGAACTTTTCTATCATTTCTGAGCTCAAAAAGTGCTATTCTCTTCAAAGGTTTGATATTCGAGTCTATTTTTCTGTAGTTCTATTTTTTTACATCTGATTTCTTAAGGATTTAATAGTCTCCATGCAGCTGAGCAAAGGCAGGAACTTGGTTTAAACTTCCAAAGTCTGTCCGTCAGCCTTTTGATCCTTTACTCATCTCTGAGCCAAGCTGAATATATATTTTTTAATATCAAAGAGATGATAGAAATTTTTGAAATTCCATGGTTATTATTTCCATTATTATAGTATTTTCTAAACTTGGCTCACTCTTCTCTGATACCACTTCTTTCTCAAAATAGAAACAAAGTGTCTTTAGATAAGTTTTTAAATCATCTTTGAACTGCTCCAAAGTAAGAAAAATAGAAAAAGATTTCCCCCCACCTTGTCCTGCACAAAAGGTGATGAGCCCGGTGTCTGAGAGTTTCAGACGCATGTGGTCATGCTGGGTGATGACGGCGCCAGCTGGCTGGGTCAGGGTAACACTTCTAGGACGGACCATTTCCATCTTCAGGAGTAAAGATGTTTCTTGCACACCCCCAACAATCGTGCACGTCCTCCCTGCCCCACCCGTGCTTTTTCTCAGAGCTCTGCTTTGGGCTCTCGGTGTTCAGTCTCTCACTCACTTGAAAAGGCAGTGGTGATGGGCAGTTAAATCCAGGTGCTGCTCAGCTCCCTCCCTGGGGCCCCACTTCCCTCCCTCTGCCTTTTCTTCCTGCTCCGCTCGCTCATCCACCCTGTGACTTCACTTCTCCATGGACCTGTCTGTTCAGCCCAGCCTTGCCCTGAGCTGCCGGCTGCACAACCTCTGCTTCTCCATGGACCTGTCTGTTCAGCCCAGCCTTGCCCTGAGCTGCCGGCTGCACAACCTCTGCTTCTCCATGGACCTGTCTGTTCAGCCCAGCCTTGCCCTGAGCTGCCGGCTGCACAACCTCTGCTTCTCCATGGACCTGTCTGTTCAGCCCAGCCTTGCCCTGAGCTGCCGGCTGCACAACCTCTGCCATGACCAGTGTCCTCACCCTTCCACTTCCAAACACAGCCTACGCTCTCAGGCTGTGCTGCTTGCCCTGGAAGCCCCTCCACCCTTCCTACCCGGGGAAGCCCACTCCTTCCAGAACCAACCCCAATGCATTCCTGCAGGACACCTTCCTCAGGACGCCCATTCCAGTGGCCACTCCTCTGTCTGTCCTCTGGGTGTCCCCCTGGCACCTGGAGGGCAGCTTGGGAGCACTTTCCAGGTGTGAGGTAGCTATAATATTTAGATGGAAGTCTCCGTGCTATTCCGTGGATTCTTTGAGGCCAGGAACCAAGTCTTAACATCTCTCCATCTCAAGAGCGTAGCACAAGCCCTCACACATAATGTTAGTAGCTAATGCTTCCTAAGCTCTTAGTCTGTGCCAGGTAGTGTTCTAACTGGAATGACGAGCTTATGCGAATTTAATTCTCACCACAGCCCTACAAGGAAGGTACGTTATTATCTCCATTTTACAGATGAGGAAGCTGAGGCACAGAAGCAATGAGTAACTTCTCCTTAGTCACAGAGCTAGTGAGAGGTGAAGCCAGAACTGAATGCAAAACCTGGCAGTCAGATCTTAACTCACACTCTGCCCTCTGTGTTCGGTCGCTTCCGAGAGTGATTCTCAGCAACGAGCACTGGGTGAATGAAGAACTACAGTGACAAAAGATACGGATTATCTGATCGTATTGTGTATATCTAATTTACCCCAAATCTCCGAGGTATCGCACAGATAGACATTAATTTCCAACGAATTAAAATTGTTCCTTTTGGTTTTCTTATCTCAGGCTATTGTTTGCCTTCTGTGCTGATGAGATCTTATTTAAACATTCAGGAGTTTAAAAAAAAATTTTTTTTTTTCTTTTAAAAAGTTAAGAACTTTAGCCCTGGCCAGTGTGGCTCAGTTGGTTGGGCATCGTCCCGTGCATCGAAAGGTTGCTGGTTGGATTCCAGGTTGGATTCCCGGTCAGGGCACATGCCCCGGCTGCAGGCTCGATCCCCAGTAGGGGGCGTGCAGGAGGCAGCTGATCTATGTTTCTCTTTCTCCTTCTCCCTTCCTCTCTCTCTAAAAATCAATAAAAATGTTTTTTTAAGAACTTTTAAAAAATGATTTAAAATGATATATCTCTGAAATCAATCAGGTGTTTTCCTGCCTGATGAAATAGTTCATGAAGCAGGTCTCAACCTTTTCTTAATGACTAGGGCCACCATTGTGGATAACAAACATCAAGCTACAGTCTGAGCCTGTGATGTCCTGGGACCTTCAACATCAGTAGGATTTATTGGCATCTACTGGGTACCAGGGACCATACCAGGCACTTTGAAATATGGTTCCTAATTAATTGTCTAGGCCTAAGATTCGCTTTGCCTTGTTTTAAAAAAACTTTTGTTTCTATGTCTAGAAGCTTCTTTGGTCTTGTCAGATACAGAAAAGCAGTGATTGATTACTTCTTACTCTCAGTCTGCTGTTCACCAGAAGACCGCCCTGCTTCTGGTTGGCTCTTATTGACCAGCTGTGGGGCGATTCAGGTAACTAGATGTGCTGGTGGCCTCCCGAGGGTTGCCAGAGTGACAGGAGTGCTGGGAAGGAGAAGCAGTTGGCGTTCCTCTGACTGTGACTGTGTTGTTCTGAGAGGGAGGCCCCTCACCATCTCTCTGCTTGGTTTTCTTGGCCTCTGCAGAGCGGGGGACGTTTCTGGCAGCCAGTGGTGGTGTCTCCTTCAGTTACACCACACTGCAAAGGCCACATGTCAGTCATGCTTTAGGGTGGCTGAAGGTTGCGGAGAGGTCATGTGATTAGCTGTGAGTGACCTGTCATGGACCCTTGATACTTGCCAAGTGAATTAAATATTTCTGTGGTTTGGGAAACCATGGCTTTGACTTTTTGAAATGTATTGAGAAACCCAGCCAAGTTACAAGGCTTCAAGTGATTGGAGCCCCCATGCTCAGTGTCCCTTTCAAACATCAGGCTCTCACAGGGTAAGACATAAAGGACACGCTCTAAAAGTCTCTGCCAGAGTCAGTACACATAAACAAACACAAATGATGCAGGCCCTAGCGTTGGGATTATTCAGGCCTCTAGGTTCATGACCCAGGGCTCAGTGAAAAAAGTTTTAAAAAGCTTTAGCAAGGTCATCCGTTTTCGTCATTAGTTAGAAAACTTGGCAAAGTTGACCCTGGGTTTTTGGCCTGATGCGGAATCCCAGCTCTCTTGGCTTTCTTTGCGTACAAACTGGTGTTCACCCTGGGGTCACTTTTTCTACTTCTAGTTCCTTAGTGGTCAGCTAGGCCAGTGTGGGGTCCTGGGCCCTGGTTATAAACGGGTACTCCAAGAGAAGGCTTTTCCTCTTCACCTTGGCTGCAGGGAGGCTCTGGGATCCGAAGGGGGGGTGCTCCCCTGCAAGCGCCAGCCTTGGCAGAGGCAGGGATTTGTCTTTGAAATTTCCTCTTCTCCTCCAGTTTCTAACCAATCACTTTGCATTAACTTCTCTGTGGAGTCAAAGAAAACCTAGGACATGAAGTCAGGGGACCAGGTTCTAAACCTTGTTCTGCCACCACCTGGTTAGTCCTGGGCTAGTTATTTTATCTGAATCTCCCTTTTCTCATCTATGATAAGACTGGACTATGCTTTCTATGGGAGGGAGCTTTGGTTGTAAGCAAGAGAAACTACCTCTGGCCAATTTAACTAAAAAGATAATTTATTTGAAGGCTATATAAAGTGGGTTACAGAGTCCAAGTTGCGGCTGGGAAGGAAGAGGCAGGGTCCAGAGCAGCTTTAAGGGCCGGAATCTCGCATCGGCCATCTGGAGGCTCTGCGCTCAGGAGTCAGAGCTGAGGGGAAAAAAATTGTTTGAGCTCTGCCCAGTGTAGGAGAGGAAAGAAAATCGGGCCTCCTCTGACCAGAAAAAGGGGGAGTGAATGTCTAACAACCAAAAGTCCACTGCAGAAACCCCCTAACTGCACAAGTGTTTTAACAGGTCGACCTCTTCCAGATTTTATATGTATTCCTCGTGAAGGAATATATTTTGGGACCCAACCAGAACCCAGGAGAGGGTTCAGTGGCTTTGATTCCCTGGTCAAGGTAACCCTTGATCATTGCATTTTCCAAATTGTGGGGGGAAAGAATGAAAATGACAGTTTTTTGAGAAGACTCGATCCTAGGCCTCATTTCCTTCTCACATTATTGCTTTAATCTCCAGTTTTTATGGGGTTCGTATCTGCATGCAGTCTCTCTCTCTTCTTTCTTTTTTTTAAAATAGAGCTGGAGGGTGCCCACAGGTCTCCAACCACCCTGGCAGCAAGAGTGGTTGGCAAGAGAAGGCTGCTGGAGGGAACCGCTGAGCCAAAGCCGGCCCGTCGCTCTTTCCAGTGGTTGTATTGTCAATAGTATGTTGGAAATGGCTTTGCTATTGAAAGAAGGGGAAAATGTTGCTTTTTAAAGTAGTGACTGTTTTCTAACAAAATCTATTTCTTTCTTTTAGGGAAATCAGAAACAAAGCGGATATTCAATTTGGAGATAATGGAACAACAATATCTGCGGTTAGCAACAAGGCCTATGTTTTTGTCCGAGACCTGTCTGTTGGAGACGCTAAAGTTAACTTAATTAGAACAGTAAATATTCCTGCAGTGGTAAGTTAGCATTTTAAGTACCATATTTGCGGGTTTTAGAAGAAAGGAAAAAGCTAACTTAAGGCTATTATGGCTTTACATTTGGGAGCTAAGATGTGTTAAAAATATACATATATAAAAAGGAAAATACATTTTCCCCCCTGCCCTTCTTTAAAGTTTATCTTAGATGTTTTTCTGAGGTCTTTCAAACAAGGTCTTTTCAAATAGTGACAACATGCAAATTTTAGAATTTTTTTTTCCACAATTTCTTGCTGTGTTTTCAGGATCAACACTTGTGTAGATAAATATGTCTCTAGGATTTTTTTTTGAGTAGCTAATAATTTTAAAAATATTTATTTGCCCCTTGTTTTGGTTCAGAAACTCTAGCAATAGAATTTGCATGCCACTTCTTAATTTAGAGTTCTACCTTAGATTTTTAAGTTCTCAGAATATATATTGACTGTTTTTCCCCATTCCAAATAATAGACTGGGCTGTTGATAACAGCCTAGAGCGATTCCACCGGGCTCTGATTACAATGGCAATTCCATCTCATAATAACACACTTGACACCCAGGAAACTTTCCTGTCCACCTACACCAACCTCCGCTGAGGTTCCCACACTAACTTCTAGGTGGCCACTCCATATGCAACTCGACATGGTAGATCCAGGACCTAAAAACATTAGATCCCAGATCTGGCCCCGCCCTGCTGCCTAGTGGTGTCAAGTTTATAATGAAGGGACCCATTAAAATGAGGGGACCCAGCCTCTGCAGAATCCCCCCTCCCCCCCTTCCCCGCCCCCCGCCCCAGCAGGAGGAAGATGGCGCCACCTTGTGGCCAAAGATGCCAGTGTGATTAAACAGCTTTTCCCTTTCCTCCTGTGGAGTGTGGATAAAAAGGTGGCAAGTAGGGATTTGAAGCTCACAGTTAAAATGTAATACTGAGAAAGGATATTAACTGAAGAGTTGTATTCATTTTTTTAAAAAAATATGTTTTTATTGATTTTAGAGAGAGCGGCAGGGAGAGAGAGAGAGAAACACTGATGTGAGACAAACATTGATCAGTTGCCTCCCATACACACCCTGACAGGGACTAAACTCGCTACCTGGGCATGTGCCCTGACTGGTAATGGAGCCTGTGACCTTTTGGTGCACAGGACGATGCTCAACCAACTGAGCCACACCAGCCACGGCAGGAATTTTATTGTTGTACACGCAGCCGGAGAGGAGTTTGCTGGCTAATTTCTCAGCTATGTAATCTCAACATTTAAGTCTCCAGCTCCCTTTGCTAAAGATCAGTAGGAGAGTGGGGTGGGCACACTGCTATCTGAATTTGCCTGTGCTTCTCAGACTGCCATGGAATGGGCCCGACAAGGCATCAGCCGGGTACTCATCCGGGCCCTGCTGAAGGCTTATGAGCAGAAGTTCTTTGTGACGCACACGGTCGACGAGCTGCTGTGGGGCTACAAAGATGAGATCTTGTCTCTCGTCCACCCTTTCATACCCACGGTCCCTTCCTATTTTGGATTGTACTATGGGGTAAGTGGATTTTTCTCTTCAGAGCCTCTTTGTTCTGCGGAGAGGACACCCCAAGCCAGGTTTCATCTTCACTTTGGGTTTCTTCTAGGAAAAGACCAAAACTGCCTGTAATTCTAGACGTCTTGTACAGTATATGAAAAATAAGAAAGTGTTTTAGTAGAGGGCGAAGAAACTACTCCCGCAGCCTGCTGCCAGCATGGGCTGTGATTGCTGCCGAGTCTCATTCTGATGATTGGAGGATCACTGCGTCTCTGCAGGGCCCCGTTAATGGAGAGCTCTGTACCATTGCTCAGTTAGGTTGGTACCTTCAGTGGATTTCCCACATCCAGGAAAAAGAGATGAGACAGAATCAGAGGGCCTACACTTGCATTTTGGCTTCATTTAATAACTATGGGACTTTTTTGAACCTCAGTTTCATCATTTCTAACTTGAGACTAGAAGTACTCAGACTTCAAAGGTTGTTTTGAAATGTCCAAGTGAGAAGCCCACAAAAGTGCTTTTCAAACTATGAGTTAGTTGCAATATGCATTTCAGGAACCAATATTCTTTTTCCCCTTCATGACTGGCTCAAAAAATGACCCTGAATTAATATGAATGATTGGTATATGTTTTCATTTTGGAGCCAAATAAACTCTCTGTAGTGTTGTTGGTAAAAAAAAAAAAAAAAAAAAAGGGAAAGTTTTTTGTTTAGTTTTTCATCTGCTCTGGCCAAATACTAACTCTTTAGCCAGTAGCACAAAAGTTCATTCAGTGATCAGGACAGGCTGTGAAGTTCTGCACCCGCCCAATCCTGGTGTCAGGTCTTTCCTCAACCCTAGTGGGTTCTGCCATCATTCCCCTCTGACACACTAGGTCTGTCTGCCTGTCCCATTGCTCAACCTCAGTTAACACCGTCACTTTTCCTTCAAAGACTTTAATGATGAAACAACCAAACAAGTAATGGGGAGGAATAGCATGTGAGGATGATTAAGATGAGGTGAATTCACAGAACTCCTGAGAAAAAGGGAAATGGTGAAGTATCAGACACTCTTATTTGCATATTATAAGGCATATCTATACCCGCTGATTTTAGGGTATCTCTGTTCTCCTTGATGTGAAGAGTTCAAGCAGTTGTTGGAAAGTATGTTTGAGAAGTCAGCCAGTCTAGCCAATTCTACCGAGAGGATGGATGTTACCTATGTTTTGATAGTGGTGTGAATGTCCTCAGAACATTTCTCAACCTCCTGCAGTAATATGTTCCTTGTATCCAACTCACATGCCTCCCGCAATAACATAAAACCTATCTATCCTGGCTTTTCCTCAAATCAAAGTTGTAGCGAGAGACAGGGAAGCGGCGTCAAATTCAGTGTCTGATTCTTGGGCAGATAACAGCTGGGGAGAATCCTTTTTTAGTTAAATGCTTAACCACTTAGCTTAGCCACATCTGAGTTAAGTGGAGGACTTTAAGAAGCAACATACATGCATTTTGAAAACAGGTGGTTCAGCATTTTTTTTTATGTGGGGTATTTGAATTTTCAACCAAGTTGTAATGTTCACACTGCTGCTCTTAAGGAAAAATCCTATGTCATTTCTTGAAGTCACAGAATTTCATATGTGGAACACGATATAACCATTATGTATGTGGAACCATGTTGATATGTTGACATAGTTGGCAAAATAATGTTAAGTGACAAAAAGAAGAATCCAAGTAAGCAAAAAAAGAAGGAAAAAAAAACATGAAAAGAGAATTCACAAAGGTTGTGCATGTTTTTAAGGTATATAGCTAAAAGATAGGAAAAAAGAGTTCAATCTCAGTGAATACAGAAATGCAAAAAAGAGACAAGAAACCATTTTTTTGTTGTTGTTGTTCCTCTGGTTAGCAAAGTTTAACAAAAGTCATTTGGGGAATGTAAACTGATTTATCCTGCTATTTCCAACACTTTACAGCTGGGTGACCTTGAGCAACTTGATAATATGTATCAAAAGGCTTAAAAATGTTCATGTTCTTTTATCTAATAATTTCACTTTTAGTGGTCTGTTTAGAAAACAAAAGTACTGAAAAGGTTTTTAGGCATAAAGATATTCATACAACATTATTTATAGTAGCAAAAAACCCTCAAAACTAAATATCCAATAAGAAGAGAATGGTTAAGTAAATTATTTTCACATAATGTCATGGAGTCATTAAATTATATCTATAAAGAACTTTTGATAACATGGGAAATTTTTTTTTTAAATATGTTTTTATTGATTTTTTTAGAGAGGGAGGAAGGGAGAGAGAGATAGATTGATGTGAGAGAGAAACATTGATTGGCTGCCTCCTGCATGCCCCCTACTGGGGACCAAGCCTGCAACCCGGGCTGTGCCCTGACCAGGAATCTAACGGGGACCTCTCAGTCCATGGGACAATGCTCAATCCACTGAGCCATACCAGCCAGGCATCATAGGAAATGTTTTATGCTTAAGCAAAAATATTGTATATATGAATAAAAATTATGTAAATATATCATATATGTACATATTACCTGTATATTACATATAAATATATCTTAGTTCTTGTGTAAGAAAAAGACTGAAAAGAAACAGAGCAAATACTAATAGTAGTTCCCATTAGTTGAGAGGATGATGAATAATTGGTATTTTTTTATACATCATTCTGTATTTTCTAATAAGAATTGAATACTTTTATAATCAGAAGAACATATTACTTTTATACTCAGAAGAAAACCCCATTTTAAAAAGAAAGCAAGCCCTGGCCTGTTTGGCTCAGCGGTTAGAGCTTTGGCCTGTGGAACAAAGAATCACGGGTTCCATTCCAGTCAAGGGCACGTACCTGGGTTGCAGTTCGGTCCCAGCCCTGGTCGGGGTCATGCAGGAGGCAGCCAATCAACGTGTCTCTCTCACGTTCAATGTTTCTCGCCCCCCCACCCCCCATCTGAGGATAAATGGAAAAATATCCTTGGGTGAGGATTTAAAAAAAAAGAAAAGAAAAGAGAAAGGAACATGGCAACAGATGAAAAGTATGTTCCCTTCACTTGCCATTCAAAATAAAAAGAAAGCAGAACACATGTGGTAGGCCTCAATTTATTATCCTCAAAGGCATCTATATTAATACTCCAAAAATATATCTATGACAAAGCTTGAAAGATAGCTTAGAGCAATGGAAATAGAATAGTCTTTGGTTATTTTATTATTCTTAGTATACTATAAAGTGCCTGTCACATAATAAGCATTTAATAGGAAACATTTAAAAGAATGAAACCATTATAGTAATAGTATTAGACAGTATGCAACATGAGGGCAGCAACTATTGTATGTTTTGTTTACTGATCCATCTCTAGTGCCTAGAATACCACTGTCATTTTAAAATGTGCAATTTAGTGTTTTTTCGTGTATTCACAAGATTTTGCAACCACCACCATTTTCTAATTCCAGAATATTTTTATCATCCTCCCTACAAAAACCACATACCCATTCACAGTCACTTCCATTTCCCCCTACCAGCCCCTGGCAACCACTTTCTGTCTTTATGGATTTGCCTATAAATCCATAGATTTTTTTTTTCCAATAAGTTCAAAGGTTGGTATCAATTGTAGTTTCCTTTTTTACTTTTGTAAAGAAAATAAGGTGGTTTTTTTTTTTGTTTGAAACAAAACATAAGTAAGCCCCCTCCCTGCCCAGCCTGCCTCCTGCCCCTGTGGGGTGCTGGACCGTCTGGTCCTGGGCAGAAGAGGCCAGGCTGGCCTGGGCACCGGAGGAGAGGAGAGGAGAGGAGCCAGGCTGCCTCAGTGTGGGAGCTTTCTCAGAGCCAGACAGGAAGGGCATTTGGGGCTGCAGTGTGGCTTTATTAGGCAACATATAAAAATAAAATCTTGACACCATGTGCACTATACATATGGCAGCCAAGAGGCACCACCTCTGAGTTGCAACCATCTCTGGCAGTTGGACATTCATATAAATGGAATCACACAATATGTGATCTTTGCTCTGACTTCTTTTATTTAGTATAAAGTTTACAACGTCCATCCATGTTGTAGCATGTATCAGCATTCATTCCTTTTTATGGCTAAGTAATATTGCATCGTATGGATATACCACCTTTTGTTTATCTACTCAGCAGTTAATGCATATTTGTGTTGTCTTTGCTCTTTGGCAATTGTGAATAATGCTGCTATGAACACTTGTATACATATTTTTTGTATGAACATTGGCTCTGTACCTTGGAATGGAATTCTCTTGGGTATATACATAGGAGTGGGATTTTAGGGTCACATGATAATTCTGTGTTTGGCAGTTCCTCACTCTGTTCTCTAGTTCTGGTTCAGTCTCATGTAGCAGTTAGGCCCAACTAGGACAGTTGTATGAAGATTAAATTTGTTAGTTACTGTATCAGTTAGAGTTCTCCAAAGAAATAGAATCAATGGGAGATATATATCTATGCCTATCTAACTTTAGAGAGATTTATATTAAGGAATTGGCTTATGCAGTTTTGGGGGCTGGCAAGTGGCAAGTCTGAAATCCGTAGGACAGGTTTGGCAGACTGGAAACTCGGGCAGGATTTCTATGTTGCAGTCTCGAGAATTTCTTTGTTCTCCAGGAAACCTCAGATTTTGTTATTAAGCCCTCAACTAACTGAAAGAGCCCACCCACATTATCAACGGTAATTATCAATGTGATTTTAAATC
Organism: Tadarida brasiliensis; assembly: GCA_030848825.1. NCBI lineage: Eukaryota > Metazoa > Chordata > Mammalia > Chiroptera > Molossidae > Tadarida > Tadarida brasiliensis. The sequence goes on along the minus strand of CM061257.1, from coordinate 53,500,292 downwards.
ACATCTACAAAATACAGCCAAATCTAGATAAGTGTTTAACCAAACAACTGGGCACTGTAGCCTATCCAAGTTGACACATAAAATTATCCATCATGTTACTTTAAAACATTTATTTCTGCCAAGGGCCTTTTGGATATTTGTAACATCATTCACGGGCCATACAAAATTATCAACTTAAAAATTAGCCTACTATATTTGATCTGGCTAATTTGGTGAGGCATGTGATGTTAACTGGTATTGATTTCAAAGGCCTTATATGACCCACAGGCCGGACGTTCCCCACCCCTGCTTTAAATGATCATATTCATTTATTTTCAGAAAAATGGGACTAATGATGGAGACTATGTTTTACTAACTGGAGAAGACAATTACCTTAACTTTTCAAAGATTGTGGAATGGAAGGGAAAAACGTAAGTCTAATGATTCATCAGTGTAATTATTTTTCAATTTTCATTTAAACTGAATGTCCACTTACATATTACTTCAAAAAAATTTTTTAACTGTCATTTTTTGGGGTGAAAAATCTATAAATATGTAAAATATACTTATAGTTGCCCTGGCTGGTTGGAACGTCGGTCCACGGAGCGGGAGGTCCCAGGTTCGATTCCTGCTAAGGGCACGTACCTCAGTTGCAGTTCGTACGTGGCCCCGGTTGGGTCCTGCAGGTGGCAACCACTCGATGTGTCTCTCTCACGTCGATATTTCTCTCTCTCTCTTCCTCCCTCTCTCCCTCTGCTCTATCTGAAGGTAAATGCAAATATATATATATATCTCCCCTCAGGTGAGGATAAATATATATATATATATATATATATATATATATATATATATACACTTATAATTATTATTTTATAAATCAAGATTGGGATAATGCACGTGAGAAATTGAATGACAATGGTTAAAGTCTTACTCTTCCACTTGGTAGTCGTTACACGATGTGCAGCTGCAGCACCAATACTTTTCAAACCACTGTTTGTTTTGGGGGGATGGAAGCGGTTCTCTTTTTTTTATATCCTCACCCAAGGACATTTTTTTTACATTTATCTGCAGATAGAGCAGGAGGGAGAGAGGGAGGAAGAGAGAGAGAGAGAAACATCGACGTGAGAGAGACACATCAACCAGCTGCCACCCACACAACACCAGCCAGGGCCGGGGACAAACTGCACCCGAGGTACATGCCCTTAACAGGAACTGAACCCGGGACTCTCTGGTCCGTGGGCCGACGCTCTAACCGCTGAGCCAAACCGGCCAGGGTGGAAGCGGTTCTCTTTTTAAAAAAATATTTTTAATTGATTTTAGAGAAAGAGGAAAGGAAAGAGAAACATCATTCGGCTGCTTCCTGAACACCCCCTACTGGGATTGAGCCCACAACCCCAGGCCTGTGCCCTAATGGGAAATGGAACTGGTGACCTCTCAGTGCATGGGATAACACTCAACCAACTGAGCCACATAATTTAATGTAGTGATTGTGGATTATGTGTTATTTTCTTTTTCTTTTTTTAAATTCTCACACGAGGATATGTTTATTGGTTTGAGAGAGAGAGAAACATTGATGTGAGAGAGAAATATTGATCCATTGCCTCCCATACACGCCCCAACTGGGGATTGAACCCACAACCTAGGTATGTGCCCTGACCAGGAATCAAGCCTGAAACCTTTTGCTGGATGGGATGATGCTCCAACATCTGAGCCATCTCGCTGGGGCTCTTTTATTTTTTTGTCTTTTAATAAGAGAATTTAATCTTTTATCTACATGTTATAATTACTGATACATTTATGGTATAATAATATTTACTATATTAAGTCACAAACTGAGTCTCTACAAGTTCAAGAAGATTGAAATAATATCAAGCATCTTCTCAGATCACAATGGCATGAAACTAGAAATCAATTACAATAAAAACAAAAACATTCAAACACATGGAGGCTAAATAGCATGTTATTAAACAATGAATGCATTACTATGCATTACTAATGGATCAAGAAAAAAATTAAAAACTTCCTGGAAAGTAATGAAAATGAACACACAACAACACAAAATCTATGGGACACAGCGGAAGCAGTCCTGAGAGGGAAATTCATAGCAATACAGGCCTACCTAAAGAAACAAGAAAATTTTCTAATAAACTATCAAATTGTACAACTTAAAGATTTAGAAAGAGAACAAAAAGAAAAACAAAGAGTTAGTAGAAGGAAGGAAATAATAAAGATCAGAGTGGAAATAAATGACATGGAGACTAAAAACACAATACAAAAGATCAATGAAACCAAGAGCTGGTTCTTTTAAAAGATAAACAAGATTGACCAACCTTTAGCCAGACCCACCAAGAAACAAAGAGAGAGGACCCAAATTAATGAAATCAGAAACAAAAGAGGTGACACCAGAGAAATACAAAGGATTGTAAGAAAATACTGTGAACAATTATATGCCAATAAATTTGACAACTTAGGTGAAATGGACAAATTCCAGACTCATACAGTCTTCCAAAACTCAACTGAGAAGAGCCAGAAAACCTAAACAGACCAATAATAATAAGGGGAAATAGAAGCAGTAATCAATACACTCCCAGCAAACTAAAGCCCTGGTCCAGACAGCTTCATGGGGGCATTTTACCAAACATTCAAAGAGCTAACACCAGTTCTCCTCAAACTATTCCAAAAAATTCAAGAGGAAGGAAGACTTCCAAGCTCTTTTTATGCGGCCAGCTTAACCGTAATCCCAAAACCAGATAAAGACACTACAGAGAAAGAAAATTACAGGCCAATATCCCTGATGAACATAGGCACCAAAATCCTCAACAAAATTCTAGCAAATCGGATCCAGCAATATGTTTAAAAAATTATATACCACAACCAAGTGGGATTTATCCCAGGGATACAAAGGTAGTACAATATTCAAAAATCAATAAATGTGATACACCACATAAACAAAATAAAAGATAAAAACCATGATCATATCAAACGATGCTGAAAAAGCATGTGACAAAATCCAGTACCCTTTTTTTTTAATCCTCACCCGAGGAAATTTTTGCATTTATCTTCAGATAGAGGAGGAGAAAGAGAGGGAGGAAGAGAGAGAGACAAACATCGATATGAGAGAGACACATTGACTGGCCACCACCCATACAACCCCAACTGGGGCTGGGGACAAACTACAACCGAAGCATGTGCCCTTAGCGGGAACCAAACCCAGGTCTCTCTGGTCCACAGGCCAACGCTCTAACCGCTGAGCCAAACTGGCCAGGGACCAGCACCCATTTTTGATAAAAACTCTCACTAAGTGGGAATAGAAGGATTGTACCTCAATATAATAAAGGCCATATGTGAAAAACCTACAGCCAGCATCATACTCAATGAACAAAAACTAAAAGCATTTCCCTCAAGTACAGAAACAAGACAGGGATGCCCACTTTCACCACTCTTATTCAACATAGTACTGGAAGTCTTAGCTACAGCAATTAGACAAGAAGAAAAAATAAAAGGTATCCAAATTGGAAAGGAGGAAGTGAAACTGTCATTATTCACAGATGACATGATATTGTACATAGAAAACCCTAAGGATGCCACCAAAAAACTACTAGAGTTAATAAATGAATTTGGCAAAATGGCAGGATACAAAATCAACATCCAAAAATCATTGGCATTTTTATACACCAATAATGAACACACAAAAAGAGAAACTAAAAAAACACTCCCATTTACCATCGCAACAAAAAAAAAATTAAGATACCTAGGAATAAACTTAACCATGGACCTAAAAGACCTGTTCTCAGAAAACTACAGGTCATTGAAAAAAGAGATAGAGGAAGATAAAACAGTGAAAGCATATACCATGTTCATGGACTGGAAGAATCAACATCATTAAAATGTCCATACCCAAAACAACCTATAGATTCATTGCAATCCCTATTAAAATACCAATGGCATACTTCACAGATCTAGAACAAATACTCCAAAAGTTTATATGGAACCCCAAAAGACCCTGAATAGCCACAGCAATCTTGAAAAAGAAGAATAAAGTAGGAGGGTTCACAATTCCAGATTTCAGGTTATACTACAAAGCCATTGTAATCAAAACAGCCTGGTACTGACAAAAAAGCAGGTATATAGATCAATGGAACAGAACAGAGAACCCGGAAATCAACCCAAGACATTATGCTCAATTAATATTTGACAAAGGAGGTAAGAGCATACATTGGAGTAAAGACAGTCTCTTCAGTAAATGGTGCTGGGAAAATTGGACAGCTACATGCGAAAAAAAAAAAAAAAGAAAGAACGAAAGAAACTAGACCACTAACTTACACCACACACAAGAATAAATGTCGGACTTCCGGTCAAGATGGCGGCATAGGTAAACGTGGTATCGCGTCCTCCCACAACCACATCAAAGTTACAACTAAACTACAGAACAACCATCATTCAAAACTGCCTGAAATCAAGCTGAATGGAAGTCCTACAACTACGAAATTAAAGAAGAAGCCGCATCGAGACTGGTAGGAGGGGCGGAGGCGCGACAGGCGGGTCCCACACCCACGTGTGGCAGATAAAAATTGGGATACCTCGGCTGGGAAGGTCCTCCCAGAGGGCTGAGTGGTCCCCGTCCCACACCAGGTGCCCAACTCAGGGTCCCAGTGCCAGGAAGAGAAGTCCCCATAACTTCTGGCTGGAAAAACCAGCGGGAACTGAGGCTGAGGCGGCTGGAGCCCCCACAGCTCCTCTTAAAGGGCCCGCGCTCGGACTTACTCGGACTCCCACCCTCCAGGCTCCAGCGTGGGGGAGGCAGCCTGAAAGGCACCAGAGTCATATGGGGAAGAACTGAGCTGTTTGGCATTGGAGTGAGGGCTGGAGAGGCAGCTTTCTCCTGGACAGACGTGCTAACAGAGGCTTTTGTTCCTTTGGTGAGCCCTTCCTGAGCCGGCAGACACCGCCATATCTGGGACTCCAGCAACCTGGCTCACACTGTTGGCCCCGCCCTGGTGATTCCCTGAGGCCCCGCCCCACCCAACTTCCAGGCCCACCCAAGCTGTTGCCAGTTGCTTCACCATAGGATTGGCCTGTCTTGGAGCCTGCTTCAGCTTTTCCTAAAATCATTCAAACAAGCAGCATCTGGTCTCAGCTAGCCCTATACCTCTCGCTAAGTAATACATAGGAACAAACAGAGGGAGGCAGCCAAAATGAGGAGACAAAGAAACAGGTCCCAAATGAAAGAACAGAACAAAACTCCAGGAAAAGAACTAAGGGAAATGGAGTTCAGCAACCTAACAGATGCAGAGTTCAAAATACTGCTTATAAGGATGCTCAATGGACTTAGTGAGAACCTCAGTGAACTTAGAGAGGGCCTCAAGAGCATAAAAAAGGACCAGTCAGAAATGAAGGAAGCACTAACTGAAATAAAGAATAGTTTACACAGATTCAATAGTAGAGTAGGTAAATCCAAGAAGCAAACCATCGATTTGGAATATAAGGAAGCAAAAAACACCCAATCAGAACAGCAAAAAGAAAAAAGAATCCAAAGAAATGAGGATAGTGTAAGGAGCCTCTGGGACAACTTCAAGCGTGCCAACATTCGCATCTTGGGGGTGCCAGAAGGAGAAGAGAGAGAACAAGAAATCGAAAACCTATTTGAAACAATAATGGCAGAAAACTTCCCTAACTTGGTGAAGGAAACACACATACAAGTCCAGGAAGCACAGAGAGTCCCAAACAAGATGAACTCCAAGAGGCCCACACCAAGACACATCACCATCAAAATGCAAAATGTTCAAGACAAAGAGAGAATCTTAAAAGCAGCAAGAGAAAAGCAGTTTGTTACCTACAAGGGAGTTCCCATAAGACTGTCAGCAGATTTCTCAAAAGAAACTTTGCAGGCCAGAAGGGAGTGGCAAGAAATATTCACAGTGATGAAAAGCAAGAACCTACAACCAAGATTACTCTATCCTGCAAAGCTGTCATTTAGAATCGATGGCCATATAAAGAGTTTCCCAGACAAGGAAAAGCTAAAGGAGTTCATCACCACCAAACCATTATTATATGAAATGTTGAAGGGTCTTCTTGAAGAAAAAGATAAAAAAATATGAACAAACAAAATGGCAATAAATACATATCTATCAACAATTGAATCTACAAACAAAATGAACAAGAAGAACAGAAACATTCTCATAGATACAGAGAACTTTTGTTGGTTACCAGATGGGTAGGGGCTGGGGGGAGGGGTGAAAAAGGTGAAGGGATTAAGAAGTATAAATTGGTTGTTAGACTGACAAACCTCAAAGGGAAGGGGGATGGGGGGTGGGAAGAAATAAACCAAAGAACTTATATATATATATATATGCATAACTAATGAACACAGACAACAGTGTGGGGAAAAGCAAGAGGGGGGCGGAAATGGGGAGGAGGGGGGCAATGGGGGAAAAATGAGGAACATCTGTAATACATTCAACAATAAAATTTTTTAAAGAAGAAAAAATAAAAAAATAAAAAAAAATCAATAAAGAAAAATTAAAAAAAAAAAAAAAAAAGAATAAATGTCACTCGTGAAACCATGAAAATCCTGGAAGAAAATGTAGGTGGCAAAATCTCAGACATCACACATAGTAGAATTTTCACCGATTCATCACCTAGGGCAAGAGAAACAAAGGAAAAAATTAATAAATGGGACTACATCAAACTAAAAAGCTTCTGTACAGCAAAAGAAACCAGCATCAAAATGAAAAGGGAACCCACTGTATGGGAGAACATATTTGCCAATGATACATCAGATAAGGGGTTAATTTCCAAAATATATAGAGTACTCATACAACTCAACCAAAGGAAGTCAAACATTCCAATTAAAAAATGGACAGAGGACCTGAATAGACACTCCTCCAGACAGGACACACAAATGGCCAAGAGACATATGAAAAAATGCTCAATGTCACTAAATCATCAGAGAGATGCAAATTAAAACAACTATGAAGTATCACCTCACACCTGCCGGAATGGCCACCATCAACAAATCATCAAACAACAAGTGCTGGCGAGGGTGTGGAAAGGGGACTCTAGTACACTGCTGGTGGGAATGCAGACTGGTGCAGCCACTATGGAAAACATTATGGAGTTTCCCCCAAAAATTAAAAATTGAGCTGTCATTCGATCCAGTGATCCCAATTCCAGGAATATATCCTAAGAAGCCTAAAACACCAATCAGAAAGAATATGTACACCTCTATGTTCATAGCAGTGCTATTTACAATAGCTAAGAACTGGAAACAGCCCAAATGTCCATCAATAGATGAGTGGATAAAAAAAGCTATGGTACGTTTACACAATGGAATACTATGCAGCTGTAAGAAAGAAAGATCTCTTAACCTTTGAGATGACATGGAGGGACCTGGAGAGTGTTATGCTAAGCGAAATAAGTCAATCAGAGAAAGACAAATATCACATGATCTCACTTATTTGTGTAATATAATGAACAAAATAAGCTGACGATCAAAAGAGATCCAGAGACATGGAAGTAGGGAACAGACTGACAAACGTCAGAGGGAATGGGGATGGGGGGGGCAGGAAGAGATAAACCAAAGAACTTATATGCATATATTCATAACCAATAGACACAGACAACAGTACGGTGAAGGCAGTGGCGGGGAGCAGGAGCGGGAAGATGTGTCAAAGGGGGGGAAAAGGAGGGACACATGTAATAAAAAATATTGATAAATTAAGTATTAAAGAGAAAAAAAAGAATCTGTGTTGGTAAGCTTTCTTAGACTTTGCATAGTTTTAAATGTCTAAATTTCACTCTGTTTTAAATGACAGTTCAAAATTGCAGAATCATTTTAGTTGGGAAGCCCACTAGCTCAACTGTGCTTTCAGTGAATATGAAGTCAATTCAGTGTTAAGCTTTCTTGACACCCAAGTGAAGACCCCCATTAATTTTGGAACAGAGAACTGTTCCAAGGGGAAACCGAGTTAATGCTCTGTCATGAATATTAAAGAGATGAACATATCTATTTAGACCTTGTCTGTCAGGTAATTATTAATGCTAAATTGGATCATTGTTTTAAGTAAATGGATATTTCTAAACCTCTAGGTAGGATACTTCTTTTTTTGAGGAAGGAAAAGGGGACTTTTGGCTATTGCTTCTATCAAAATGGATTAGGGGTCAGAAGTCTATTCCCATCTTGATTCAATCCCTAACCAATATCACCCTTGTGTCTGCATATGAATGAGATTCTGTGGGTAGCCAGCTCCTAGTTAAGTCTTGAAAAGTCCTGACCACTTGAAAAATATATAAAATCAAATTTGATCCTATTGATTCTTTCTTGTGCTTATCAATTACAGGTCACTTGGCTGGTGGACAACAGACAAGTGCAATATGATTAATGGAACGGATGGTGATACTTTTCACCCACTCATAACCAAAGATGAAGTCCTTTATGTCTTTCCATCTGATTTTTGCAGGTAAGAACTTTAAAAATATCTTTGGCTGTCAGACCACCAAGGGTGCGAGGAATATATGTAGCTACATTTACTAGGCATGGATATTCATGTTTAATCAGTGATAAATGGTGATGGCATATTGAGAGACAATGTATGGACTTCAGAGCCTAACTGCATAGGTTTGAATACCAGCTCTCCCAATTACAGCTGTGTGAACTTGAGAAAGTTATTTAACTACTCTGTGCTTCACTTTCCTCATTTGTAAAATAAGGATAAAAATAGTCGCCTACCTTGAGAGTTGTTATGAGGACAAATTAATTACTGTTAGGAAATATCCCAGGGCTTGTCACACAGTAGATAAAATTAAGAGTTGGCTGTTAGTTACTATTATATGCTCCATCAAGCATGAAATTTGACCTTTTTTTTTTCTAGTCAAGGGGTAATTTCTACATAGAAGATAAATAAGCCATACTGTTGTCCATAATTCAGAGTTTATAGGTATTTGCTTAGCTATGACCTTGCCATTGATCATATCTATTCTCACTTGCCCTGCAATATCTCCCTCTTTACTGCCGGCTCCTTCCCTACAAATGAACATGATTATGTCTTTGTGGAAAGAAGGCATCCTGCTCTACACCCTGATTCCCACCTCCCACTTGCCTTTTCCCACCCATCACCCTTGAACTGTTTGAATGAGCAGTTGACTTTCACAGCTTCCATTTCCTCTCCCACTCACTCTTTGAAGGCTTTTGCTGAAACTCCTCAAAATCAGAAATGACCTGGTCACATTTGACATGGTTGATTCAATATTATCAAGAACTCCTGTTCTTCAGGTGTTTCATATCTCATATTATTGCACCACCTACCCAGTAAGCCATGCCAAGAAACATTGGTGACACTGTAAATATCCCTCCTCTTGCATTTAATCCAGTCACCAAGTGCTATCGGTTCCGCCTCCAAAATAGCTCTTGCATCCGTCCTCACCTCTCCATCCCCGCTACCTGTGCCATGGTTTAGACCAGCAATTTTCAACCTTTTTCATCTCATGACACATAAACTAATAACTAAAACTCTACAGCACACCAAAAAATATATTTTTTGCCGATCTGACATAAAAAATAGGTATAATTTTTATTTATTCACACTGGACAGCTAGTGTTGTGTTGACAGTTGTCATTTTTTATTTGACAATCTAAGGAAAAAGAGGTCAGTGCCCCTGACTAAAATAGTCAGGTATTGCATGTTTTAAAACTTCTTGTGGCACACCAGCTGAAAAATCTCTGGTTTGACCCTTTTCATCTCTCATACACCCTGGTCACCTTCTAGCTGGCTGCTCCATTTAATAAATATTTGTGGAAGGAATCTAACATGCACTGGAGTGCAGTGAGTCAGACGGGAACCTAGAAGGGCAGTAGGAGGTTTTTGAAAAGATTTGGCACAGAGGAAACACATCCTTGTCTGGAACAACCACTTTGAAGAGCCATTTAACAACGTTTAGTAAAGCCGAAGACATGTTAAGTCTTAATGCCGCACTTCTGTCCTACATAGGTTCCCTGGCTTGAACTTTGTATATCTGTGCAAGAAGACAAAGACAGAAATGTTCATTGCAACATTGTAGTAGTGAAAAATTGAACCAATCTAAGTGCTTATAAAAATGAAAATATAAATAAATTCTAGTATACTCATATGATGGAATAACCATATAGGATTTAAAATATAGGAACCAGAGCTATATACATTAATGTAAAAACAATCTTAAAAGCATAATGTTGGCCTTGGCAGGTTTGGCTCAGCATTTAGAGTGTCAGCCCTTGGACCAAAGGGTCTCGAGTTTAATTCTGGTCAAGGGCACATACCTGGGTTGCAGGTTCGATCCCTGGCCCCAGTCGGGGTTGTGCAGGAGGCAACCACTCAATGTGTCTCTCACATCAGTGTTTCTCTCTCTCTCTCTCTCTCTCTCTCTCTCTCTCTCTCTCTCTCTCTCTCTCTCTCCCCCTTCCACTCTCTCTAAAATAATCAATGTATCCTTGGGTGAGGATTAACTTCAAATATATATATATATATATATATATATATATATATATATATATATATATTTGAATGAAGAAGCAAATTAGAGAAAGAGAATATGGTATACTGTATATAATATTTTTAAATAGCCAACAATGCCACATAGTTAATGAATATGCACATATGTAAAAGTATGAAGATCTGCATGGTTTCTTCTGGGGACACAGAGAAGGACTAGAATCAGGAGTGTTATACAAAGAGCTAGAGTTGCATCCATAATATATATTTTTTATTTATCTGAGTAATATCTATTATAGAAGATATTATTATATTTTCTGTTCTCCTAAAATATTTCATTTCATAAAATACTGTAGGGGTGGGATGTGAGTGGAAGGCAATGTTATTCACAGCCCTGCCAGAGGTGTACCTTGTCTCTGGTTCAAAGATGAGACAGTGAGGCCCAGAGAGTGCTTCCTTTCAGCTTCAAATGAAGGGCCGGAGGACAGATTAGGACAAAGCGCTGGTTACTAGTTTCCCCCACTACCTGACAGTAGACTGTTCCCACAAAACCGTTTGTGAGCTGATCTGGCGTAAAGCGAAGAAGCACTGATCATTAATTTATATGGAAAATATTGTGAACATTCCAAGACACAAAAAATAACCCACCAAACCATACCAAATATGCTTAACTATGTCCAGTTTTGTACTAAGTGTAACACCTTACCAGCTCTCTTAGGCTTTTCTGATACCTTAGGACACATCTTGCTAACGGATGCACAAAATAAGTTGTGACAAAAGCACAGATGCGCACAGACACTGTTCAAAGCTGTGGGGCTTGATGCTGACATGCTGAGTGTAGTTCTAGGGAAGGAGCTTGGTGGGGCCACTCTCATTGCTTAGGGTGCTCGCTGCCTCTATAATGAATTCCTTGCTGCAAAAAAAAATGCTATTTTTGCTTTTCACCTTTTCCCACAAAAGCAGAAATCCTTTTTAGATTTCTTTCAGTTAGCAAAACCAGGTACTAAGTTCGGCCTTTGGTAGAAGTGAAGTAGTGTAAAGCAAACTTTTGAAAAGTGGGGGATACCTGTACTCAGGTGCTATACAAACATGAGGGTGGTTAGTATTTCAGGGAACCACTGAAACTCCGTTAACAACTGAAAGCAGAAATATGTTGACCTCCACTGAAATCAACGATGGGCAAAATATGGAAAATCTTTTTATTTGGGGGAAATGCATGTCAAAGCATGTATTCTAATCAAGTATCTGTCTCATGGGACACTTGTCCAGGCCATGTTTTGGCTTTGCCTCTGCCTCTGCCTCACCCTTGCTTCCTTCTCTTTGCTTCTGCTTCCCCCACACTGGCATATGTCCTGGCTGGTCCAGACCATGCATCTCTTTCAATGTGAGTTTCCATTCTAAATGTCATCTTTTTTTTTTTTAATCCTCACCCGAGGATATTTTTCCATTTATCTTCAGATAGAGTGGGAGGGAGGGAGGAAGAGAGAAAGAGAGAGAAACATCGATGTGAGAGAGTCACATTGATTGGTTGCCACCCACATGACCCCAACTGGGGCCAGGGACGAACCGCAACTGAGGTACGTGCCCTTGGCCGGAATCAAACCCGGGACTCTTTGGTCTGCGGGCTGACGCTCTAACCGCTCAGCCAAACTGGCCAGGGCCTAAATGTCATCATTTTTTTGAATGTTTTTATTGATTTTAGGGAGAGGAAGGAAGAGACAGAGAGAGAGAAACATCAATGTCAAAGAGAAACATCAATAGGTTGCCTCCCATATGCACCCCGACCGGGGATTGAACCCACAACCTGGGCATGAGCCTTGACTGGGAATCAAACCAGTGACGTTTCTGTGCACTGGACGATGCTCAACCAATTGAGCCACACAGGCCACGGCCTAAATGTCTTCTTCTTAATTTTCTACCACAGATTATATATTTTTTCTCGGCCTTCTTTGGATATTATCCCAGTTGCTACCTCTCAAGCATCTTTCATTAGTTTATCTCCTACTTTATTACACACTGAGTGGGTGGAGCTTCTTTCCAGCTTGCTTTTGCATCTTCATTTCACACTTACCCTCTAAGGTCTTAGCCGTGCTGTACCTGAGAACTGTTGCTAACTTACTGAAACCCCCCCCCCCAGATTTGGGTGCCCAGGATGCTCACATTTTTATCTCGCCAAGTAAGAATATAAAACTGACTCAGGCCAGATTGTGCTGACTGGAGCCCACACTGACTTTCTGTTCTTACTTCCTAACAGGTCACTGTATATAACTTTCAGTGACTATGAGAGAGTACAGGGACTGCCTGCCTTTCGGTTTAAGGTACCTGAAGAAATATTAGCCAATACTTCAGACAATGCTGGCTTCTGTATACCCACAGGAAACTGCCTGGGCTCAGGAGTTCTGAATGTCAGCATCTGCAAGAATGGTAAGAGATGACACGATCCTGAGTGTCTGGAATGCAGGATTGGTGTTCTTCAACAGAGAGCATTGTCAGCCCAGCAAAGAAAACGTACTGACCTTTCAAGAACAATCTTTGATAACATGGCTATAGAATAGTAAAAAAATAAAATAACATTATTTGCTTTCCTATAATGGTTTTTATTGCTAGAATGCCATGTGTTTTTCGTGGGCAGTTTAGAAGTCTTAATAGTAATAATAGCTCATGTTTACTAGTACTTACTAGTACCAGTCACTGTTTCAAAGGCTTTACATATTTACACATAGTTAATACATGTGAAGCATTAACTGATTTCACGTTCAAACAATGCTAAAAGAAAGTGGAGAACTCTGTAATGAGAAAGCACAGGTCTAGGTAAAGAGTCTCAACGATTCAAAGAAAAGTTAATTTTAAACTCTGACTGCAAATTTCTCAGTTTTTCTTAATGTCTGGGCTACTCCACTCCTTTCCATGAATGAGGAGGCAGAATTGTCAGTGGTACAACTGACAAAATAATGTTCTTTCATCTGAGGACTAGTTTTAACAATCTTATGTTGCATAATTATTTACAATACCTTTGCTAGAGAGATATCCAGTGGCCTCTTTCTGTAAATGTGAAAACCAGGGATTAGAGAGGGAACGTGATTTTTATCATATCCTTATCTCTCAGCAAGTCCTTGTCAGAACTAAGGTCTTATATTCATACTGTGACTCTTCTTAGGCTACAATTCCTCTTTATAGTTTCTCTTGAGAAACGCTATAACCCTTTTCTCCTGAATAAAGTAACTTTTTCCCTCCTGTCTAATTGGTTTGAAAATCTCCTTTTGGGATAAGTCTGAGGTCAGCAGTGTCCTCCCTATCCTTGTCTGATGGAGCAATGTCTTCCAAACCTGGCCTTGCACCAGGATTATCTGGAGAATCATCAAAAATATCTGTCCCAGGGCCCAAATACTAGGGCCCAGAATCTGTACTTTTTAAATTTTTTATTGATTTTAAAGAGAGAGGAAGGGCAAGGGAGAAAGAGAGAGAAACACTGATGAGCGAGAACATCAATTGGCCGCCTCCTGCATGCTCCCCACTGGGGATTTGGCCCACAACCTGGGCATGTGCCCTGACGGGAATCGAACTGGCAACCTCTTGGTGCATGGGTCGATGCTCAGCCACTGAGCCACACCGACCGGGCTAGAATCTGTACTTTTAACATGAGCTCCAGGTGATGAGGATGATGCCTACGTATTTGGGGAACACGGTGCCAGGGATCACGACACCCCTCACCTGGAGATAACACCAAAGTTGAATGGGAACAAGTTTCTGTTTCTGATCTTTCCTACTGTCTTACTGGGTGAATGGTCCTGAAATAGTGCCCTGCCCACTCAGCCCCTGTGCCTCTGGCTCCAGGCATAAGTGTGGATGTCTGCTACCTCAAGAAATTGATGGCAGAATCAACAGGAAGATTCTACTTTGCAACAGTCAAATCTCTGGCTACAATTTTTTCTCTTGCCTTTTGTGTATTAGCAAATGTGGACTGAAATGTCACCTCTCCAGATTGCCCTCAAGTGTTATGAATCCCCCAGGGTAACATTTTGGATAGTGGGATGAGTGAGTGTTCTGGAGTCAGGGAGATGGGGATTTGAGTCCTATTCTGCTTGTTAGCAAATTGGCCAAGTTTATTAAGGAGGGGTCTAGATACCAGTTTTCTCATCCATAAAAATGGGGGTGATTATAACCTCCTTGGAAGCTTGTGTTAAGGTTAGAGATTATGATGCAAAACACCTAGGATAGTATCTGGTCCTTATTAAACCCTCAATAGATTTTTAAAAATACATTTCAAAGGTGACTGTAGGTCACAAAGAGGGAAATTATGGCTCTGTGAGACTATCTAGGAGTAAAGAGCAAACACTCGTGTATGTGACAGATGATGTGTACATTGAGTCATATGACAGGTGGATATGCAAGAAGAATGAAATTACTTGCCAATCAGCTAATTTATTTATTTATTTATTTTTTAGTTTGTTTTTTTATCCTCACCCAAGGACATTTTTGCATTTATCTTCAGATAGAGTGGGAGGGAGAGAGGGAGGGAGAGAGAGAGAAACATCAACGTGAGAGAGACACATCGACTGGTTGCCACCCACATGACCCCCAACCAGGGCAGGGAGAAACTGCAACCGAGGTACGTGCCCTTAGCGGGAACCGAACCTGGGTCTCTCTGGTCCACAGGCTGACACTCTAACCGCTGAGCCAAACTGGCCAGGGCTAATTTCTTTTAAAAAAAAAATCCCTGGCCACAATTATTGGGTTCCTCTCTCCTCCTCAATAGCAAAATCTAGAATATGTTTCCTTTAATAATTTGTTTCTTAAAGTGAATAGGAAAGGCAAAACAAACAAAAAAAATAAAATAAAATAAAATAAAATAAAACAGAGTCTTCATATGGGCAGATGTTGATCTAATCAGAGGTTGGGCAGATATTGGGACCAGGCACAGTCTTAAAACATTCTGCATCAACAAATGCAGGAGAACAGAGCCTATCTTAGATCAACTAAAAACAGAAAAGCAAGCTAAAAAATTTTTAAAAAGCCATTTACTGGCAGAGAATTGTAGTTGAAACAAGGGCTTTAAATGCTTTGAACTAAAACATCCTTTATTCAATTAAAATTCTGCGTCCATCACCTGATAGCTGGATGTCCCTGGCTAAATTATGTCTCTTCTCTGAACCACACTTTCCTCAAATGCAAAATGAAGATAATATTAGGGGGACCGGAAAGTAATGTCGTTAAAGTAATGCCATGTTAAGGGTGGAAGTGGCAGTGAATCAGTGTCAGACAATCGAGGAACTGTCAAACACTCTTAACCAACCTTGGTCGACCATCCAAGAACATTTGCAGCAGATTGGTACAGTAAGCAGAGCAGGTGTTTGGGTCCCGCATAATCTGTCTGAAGAAAACAAAGCTAACCGGTCCACCACATACAACTTATTGCTTCAGCGGCACAATACAGAAGCGTTTTTTGATCGCTTGATCACTGGAGATGAAAAATGGGTCCTCTATGATAATCCAAAATGCAAAAGGCAGTGGCCCTCTCCGAATGAATCACCACGAAGTACAGCTAAGCCAGGTTTACACCCCAAAAAGGCACTTTTGTGTGTTTGGTGGAGTATTCGCAGGGTCGTTCATTTTGAAAGCCTGAAACCTGGACAAACTGTGAATGCAGACCTTTACTGTGAACAATTGGATCGAGTAAATCAATCTTTAATTGAAAAGTGCCCAGCGATTGTCACCAGAAAAGGCGTTATTCTGCAACACGATAATGCAAGACTGCACTGCGCAAGACGAACCCTGGAAAAAATTAATGAATTGGGTTGGGAGGTATTGCCTCACCCACCATACTTGCCCAATATTGCGCCATCAGATTTCCATTTATTCTGATCGCTACAACATTTTCTAAGTGGCAAAAAAATTGAAAATTTGGATGATGTCCAAAATGCCATCTCCAGATATTTTTCTCAAAAACCAATTGATTTTTATCGATCCGGCATTGAAAATTTACACACTAGATGGCAAAAGGTTGTTGATAACGAGGGTGATTACATCATTGATTAAAAATAAAAATTTGTTAAAAATTTATCTGTTTGAATTTAATGTAAAAAAACGACATTACTTTCCGGTCCCCCTAATAGTTCTCGCTTCATAGGGCTGCTGGGAACATTAATTAAACTAATGTGTATAAAGCATTTACTTTTATAGGTTGAGTAAATGTTTGTTGAAGAATAAATAATTTAGCTGGGACTTCATGCCCATCTGGTGTGGCTCAGTGGTTGAGTGTGGATCCATGCACCAACAGGTCACTGGTTCGATTTCCGGTCAGGGCACATGCCCAGGTTGTGGGCCAAATCCCCAGTGGGGGGCATGCAGAAGGCAGCCAATCGATGTTCTCTCTCATCGATGTTTCTATCTCTCTCTCCCTCTCCCTTCCTCTCTCTAAATCAAGAAAAAGAAAAAATATTTTATTAAATAATTTAGCTGGAACTTCAATATATATTGCGGATTAAAATAATGAGATGTCAGAAAGTGAAAAATAAATCCTGAACTAGGAGGTATAGAATGGAATTTTAGCCTGTCCTCTCCAACCCAAGATTACTTATGTATGGCTTTTTCACCCCTTAGGAGCCAGGTTTGTGGTCAGGAACTTTATATTTATCTTAGACTTTTCAGAACCACATCGTTCATTTCTGTTTTCCTTAAAACGCAGGTGCACCTATTATTTTATCTTTCCCACACTTCTACCAAGCGGATGAGAAGTTTGTTTCTGCCATAGATGGCATGCATCCAAATAAGGAATATCATGAGACGTTTGTGGACATTAATCCTGTGAGTACACACCTCTTTCTGGTAAAAGACCATACGTTTCATTCTGTCTATTCAGTGTTTGTGGTTTAGTCCTTAGCTCTCTTAAATCTTCCTTTCATATACAATCAAATATAGGAAAACCAGCTCAGTGCAATGTAATGCATAGTGTCCTAGTCCCCTGTTTGGAAGACTGAATTCTCTGGACCTAATATACAGAAACACCAGCAAACCTGCTTTAACAAAAAAGCAACAGTGAAAGTTCCATCATTGAAAACAACTGAGATTGGACCCAGATAACCTGGTCAAACTTCTGTCACCAGCCTTAGACCTGAACATACATACATTTCTCCCATGGGGACATGATCAGCAAGGTTGAAGACATTCCTCTGTTTACTGCCAGAAATGTTTTGGTTAACATTTAAACATATATATTAGCTTTAGTCACTTTTGGCAAACCTCTTTCTACAGGTACTTTTGAGAGTTTATTATATATTCACTTAAAATGCATCAGGTATACATATACTTTAATCCTATATTCATAGAAGAGAAAAACAAAAACCATGTTAAAAGGATGTCACATTTCAGAATGTGACGGTGTAACTGAAAATGTGGGTTCAGCTGCCTGCTACAACAAAAGCCAAACTCGTGAGACAGGTGCTGGTGCAAAAGGAAAGAGATTTATTCATGTTCCATGACCTGGGAGAATGGAGGGCTCTGGTCTCAAAGATCATCCCCCCTTTTTACTCAAGCCTATGGTTCTTATAGGAATAGGGAGAGGAGGGCTTTTGTTTTTTTCTATGCAGTTATCTTTCTAGCTTTTGGCAGGGTGGGCCTTGTCCATTCACCTTTCTAGCTTTTGGTGCAATCAGTGTAAGAACCTCCCCCTGCACCATCTTGGCCATCAGGGGAGACTCCCTGGCACTCCCTGACTGTCTATGGTAACAACAGCTTCTGCCAGGGTCCTCTAGGGCTTTGCTCTTCAAAGTGGCAGCATCCTGGGAGCTTGTTAGAAATGCTCAATCTTAGGCCCCACCCCAGACCTACTGAGTCAGAACCTGCATTTTAACAAGAACTCATACACATATTAAAGTTTGAGAAACATTTGTCTACCATGCACCTAAAAATAATCCACATGGTCATTTTGTTTTGGGGTCAGAGTCCCACTGTGCCTGTCAAACATGGCAGTGGTCACCCTGTTTATCAGAACCACACAGAAATGGTGCTCTATTGAAAAAAATTGTGTTTGTGGTTGGTTTTTTTTAATCCTCACCTGAGGACACTTTTTGCATTCATAGAGCTAGAGGGAGAGAGGGAGGAAGAGAGAGAGAGAAGAAACATCGATGTGGGAGAGACACATCGACCGGCTGCCACCCACACAACCCCAACCAGGGCCAGGGACAAACTGCAACCGAGGTACGTGCCCTTAGTGGGAACCGAACCCGAGTCTCTCCAGACCGCGGGCCAACGCTCTAACCGCTGAGCCAAACCGGCCAGGGCATGTGTTTGTGATTTTAGTAATGTTTTCTTTCTACTTCTCTGATTTGCAGTTGACTGGAATTATCCTAAGAGCAGCCAAGAGGTTCCAAATCAATGTTTATGTTGAAAAAAGAGATGACTTTAGGTAAGTTTTGCTTCTTTCTACAGAGGCAAAGGGTAGTTTTCCTATATTGACTTTCTGGTGGGGCTGATGTCAGGAGGGATACAGGCCAATTCTAAGTCCACTCACCTCTGCCCCTCAGGGATGAGGCATGACCAGCATTTTCTTAGTCTCCCTTGGTCTTGGAATTTACTTATTTAACCAAATGCATATAGAGTGCTTTCCATGGATCAAGCATTGTTCTAAGTACTTTACATATATGAACTCATTTATTTCTCACAATAGCCCTGTATTATACCTATTTCATAGATGAAGAAAATGAGGCACAGAGAAATTAAATAACTTGCTAGAACTCACACAGCTAGTAAGGCTACAGAGTTGGCTCTTGCCCACTCCACTAAGTATTTCCCTCGCCATAACTCTGGTTGTCTCCTTTCTTCCTCACCACTCCCACCCAGGGCCAGCCACAAGCTCCACTTGGATAGTTAAAACGGTCTCTTGTTTCTAGCCTTTCCTCCCCACACTCCATCTAAAAACCACAACTTAATTAGGATTCCTAAATATAGCCTCCTGCTCAAATTTTTCAATGGGAATTTTTGGGATATGAGAAAATGCTTATGATTTAATATTGACTGGAAAAAACAGAATGCAAAACTATGCATAATATCATCTAGCTAGCTATTCTTTCTATCTATTTATAAAACTTGTTGGTTCCCCCATTGAATTTGCCAGATTTAATCTCAAAATTATGGATATTTCTAGGAAGCAAATGTGGGTTGCACAAATGCATTTGTCACCCATGTGTGTATTTCTGAGGCAGATATTTAGTAGTTAAGGTCTAGTGCTTTAGACTAAAAATGGAATTACCATCCTAGCTCTCCCATTTACTCTGGTGGTCCTGGACAAATTACTCTGAGCCATAATTTCCTCTCTTAAACCTGGGACAGTAATACCTGCATGGGACTACTGTGAGAATTAAATGAGATAATGTTCCCAAAACACCGGTGCAGAGCTGGTGCATGATAAATGCTCAGTAAGTGATTTTTCTGGACTCTTGTGGAGATGATACCTGGTAGCCTGGTTACAAAATATTCTGAGGACTGGCAGCATTGTTCTGCCAGCTGTGGCCTCCTCTCTGACTCTTGGGAGAACTGGCATCATTTTGATGAATTTGCTTTCAACATCTTGTGTTTTACATAAATGTGCCACACTTGGAATTGCTACACTGACAGATTGGAATCTAACTTCTGACTGATATGTGTTTGCAAAGATAACTAAGAAGTCTCTTTAAATTCTGAGTAATTTAATGAAATAACTGTGCTGGAATTTCCTATAAACGTATCTCTCCAGTGTGCCCTCACAGTGAGGATGTCTATAAAATGATCTCATCTTTTGTCTTTGCAGTGAAACGGGAAACATCAGAACCATGGTTTTCCCAGTGATGCATGTCAATGAGGTGAGTCCTGGGAGAGAGCCATGGGTATGCTTTATCTGTGGAAGCTTGGAAATCTTCCATGATGATGTAACTGTGTAACTACTATTGTAACTATGTGTCATTTTAGATATGAGGGGTGGGAGGGGGGTGATTTTTAAAAACCTGTTTGTCCTCAGAAAATTTGTTTATGTGTTTACATGAAGCCACTTATATCTGAGATTTGAAAATACCAGAAAGAAATTTCCCTTCTTGAGAACATTATTTGGGTAAAACTTCCTTCTGGGAAACTAGTTGTGCAAGAAAAAAATGCAAAGGTCGATGAAACAATGTCAGACACTGTTGAAACAATAAATAGCCAACATTCAGATAGATGTCCAATTAAATCTTTGTGTGTCCTTCTTTGCAACCCTGCCAGCTTGTGAAATGTCATCAGTTTACTGTTCATTAGTTAAGGAGGAGGAAAAGAGAGTAACATTAAAATGACTGGCAACATTAATAAAAATTTTGTGTAAGGTGGTTAAAGAAATGGTTAAATAAAATGTGATCCATGCCTGTTAATTTTAGTGATGCATGGTTGCCTCAGTCTTCATCATAGCACAGAGTTTTTTCTACTTTCTGGTAAATAAACATATCGTGAATTATAGGAAACAGAGCCTATCTTAGTTTAAACAAAAGGAGTTTCCCTGAAGAAATACTTCTTTTGCAGTGTACCCACAGAAATATTATCTCTAGGCCCTGGCTGGGTAGCTCAGTTGGTTAGACTGTCCTGATAGCCCAAGGTTGTGGGTTCAGTCTTCAATCAGGGCATATATGAGAAGTAATGAATGAATGCATGAATAAGTGGAACAACAAATCGATGTTTTTCTGTCTGTGTGTGTGTCTCTCTCCCTTACTCTATCTCTAAAATAATAATAATAATAAATATCTCTAAATGTCAGGTGTAAATTGAAGTTTTGTTAATAAAAGCATATTCTGAAAGCTCGGAAAACACCCACTATTTAAGACACTGGTAATAGCTCTCTCTCTCTGTCTCTCTCTCTCTCTCTCTCTTTGTATCTCTCTGTGTGTGTTTCTGTCTCTGTCTCTCTCTCTATCTCTCTCTCTGTCTCTCTCTCAGTCTCTCTCTGTTTCTCTCTCTCTGTCTCTCCCTCTCTGATGCTCAATCACTGAGCCACACCAACTGGGCAGTGTATTTGCCATTTTTATAGGACCTATTTACACTTGCTCCTGGGTCATCAAAGTTATTATTTGTGGGAGGAACATGTAAGTAGGGCTTTTTGAAAATGAGGAGTGGCCCTGCTCTGCGAGCTTTTGTTCATAGTTGCAGCATATATGAGGGCCCCTCCATTTGAACTTCTGCTTTGATTTTTTTGTTGTTGTTGTTAAAGACCAGACTAAATCCAGGGAGACCTGGAAGTGACCTTGGAGGCTGCTCTCCCATTCCCTTCTTCCAGAGGAGGAGATTGACCCTGACAGGCCTTGGCCAGTTCCTGGAAAAGCCAGCCCTTTTTCCCTAGCCTCTGCCTCAGTGCAAACTGAGCCTAAATTGAGCCCAAAGTTCCATTTCTTGTAAGTGAATTTTATGGAATTAAGCTTTTCAGATACCTCAGTCATGACAGTTTAAGGTGATAAACTTTGCCCTTCATACAAAAAGTGTTATTCTAGAATATTTCTTAGTTAGAACACCCTCTGGAATGCTGGTTAGCCTCAAGACGTCCTCTGAACACTTTCTGTCGAGACCTCTGGTCCTTATTAGTATATATCTAATCAAGAGAGAAATTATACTTTCCCTATACCATTGCTGGGATGTTTCATTTGTTCATTTATTCCATCTACCGACATTAATTGAGCACCCGCTGTGTGCAAGGTGACACCCATTGTCAAGGTGACTGAAATAAAACTTTGGCCTTTGGGACCTCACAGTCACAAGGAGGCCAACAACTAAACAGACAATCTCAACGCAGAGTAGGAAGACAGTGTTAGAGGATTTTAGAGAGAGGGCTGAAAACGCAGAAAAAGGGCCTTAACCAGGACTGAGGTGGCCGGAGAAAACTGGGAGGAAGTTATGGTGAGCTGGATTTTAAAAAAGGAATTGGAGTTATCTGATACAAAGCAAAAGATGACATTATCTCAGTATTTTTTATACTTTTTTTCCTCCTTCTTCCAACACATTTTGAGAATAAAACATGTCTTAAAGAGAAAAAGGGAAGACATAAATTTTAAAAAAGAAAATGTAAAAAGAAATGAGAAAATTTAATTAATTAATTAAGAGAAAAGGGAAGATGTTAATGAATAAATGCCCCCTCTGGTTACTCTAATTTATAAATGGATTTTCTGTACCTCTGGTTTGCTAACAGGACATACCCAAATTGCATTTAATGATTTGGAAGAAAGATACAGCAAAAAAAGTTACACCCTGGATATTTAGTAATCAAGGCAATACTATTTTCTCGTTCTCCTAGAGTGTTCTCATTGACAAAGAGACTGCAAGTCGACTGAAGTCTGTGATTAACACTACGATGATCGTCACCAACATACCCTACATTGTCATGGCACTGGGTGTGTTCTTCGGTTTGATCTTCACCTGGCTTGCGTGCCGAGGACAGGGATCCATGGATGAGGTGAGCACAGAGGAACTTCTTATTGGATAACTATACCTGAGAATTCAACTGGGCTTCACTGAAAGGCTGTCAGCTGGCTCATTAGGGTGTATTCTGAGGTTTTATGCTGGACACAGTGATTTCATGCTTATATTTCTGCTGGACAGAATGAGAAGCATGGAGGGGAGATAGAATGGTACTGTCCAGTGTTTGGGGCTCTTGTGGTGGGAATGGAATCCCTGGGAGTAAGCTTTCCAACTTTGAAAATAATCTGAAAGAAAAGGAAGAATATATAACAGCTAAGCACCTGGCATTTGGTGTCAGACTGCCTAGGACCGTCACTTAATATCTAGAAACTGTGTCTTAATATCTAGACTGTGAACCTAGAAACTGTGTCTGTTTCTTCATCTGTAAAATGGGATAATACTCGAGCCTCCCTTAGTAGTTACTCGTGAGGATTAGGTAATGTCGTAAATATAAAGTACTTGGCCCAATGTTAGCATTTAGTAAGAGCTCAGTAAACATTAGTTGTATGATAAAATCAGCTCCAAGATTATAGGGCAAGGCAACCAGGACCTGCTTGGAAAGAATCTGTAATATATTATCAAAGATACCTACCACAGAGTCATCATTGCATCATAAATGATTAGCACGGGGGTTGCAGTTCCTTTCCTGGAGGGATGGGAACAACCCCAAATTGATGGGATAAACAGACCTAAGTGACTAGCGGGTCAACCCAGGTGTCTAAATACCTTCACTGACCATTTTCTGTAGGAGCCTTTCTTAAATTCTCAGCATCTTCCCTTGTTGCAACAAAGGCTGTTAATTTTTTCTCCTAGCTGCCTCAACTAATTGTCTGAGGCCCATGTGAAATAGGAAATGAAATAGGTTGAAAACATCTGAATAATATTAGCCCAGATTTCCCCATCTTCCATGTTCCTTCATTATGTTTCTTATTTCTTCACTCATGCTCATCACATTACAGTGAATTAGCTGTAGGGCAACTATTTTGCTATTATTTTCTAGGTTTTTTAAAATTTATTTTTCAATTATAGTTCACATTCAGTATTATTGTGTATTAGTTTCAGGGGTACAGCATAGTGGTTAGCCAATCATATACTTTACAAAGTGTTCCCCCAATTGTTCCAGTACCCACCTGGCCCCATACATAGTCACCACAATATTATTGACTATATTCCCCATGCTGTACTTTACAACCTTGCATTTTACCATTTCTATCTGTGGATCTCACTTCCAGTCTGACATTGTACAGTCACCGAGATTTTCATAAGCACAGATGAAAGCCCCTGTAAATGTTATCACTGCTCCTACAATTAACCATCTCCACATACTCAACAAGCAAGCAGTGATGGAGCACTCACCACCACCTCCCAGACATTGTTCTCTGGTAGGTTTCAAAACAGGAAGGAGGCAAGTTCAACCAAATGTGATGAGGGTTGTAGTTCAGATCAGTATAAGGGAGGAGGCTGCTCTGGGACCTGGGTGGCATGGTCAGAGCAGGCCTCCTCGAGAGAGTTAGGGCTGAATGTTACAGGAAGAGTAAGAAGCAGCAGGCCAAGAGTAGAGAGATGAGTGGGACAACTGCCTACCAGTCTCTCCTCCTTCCCTTTCCTCCATCACCCCTCCCCCTACTTTTCACGTGGAGAAAAGTTTCTGACATGAACGCCTAACTTTGCTGTCCTCTCTCTTCGGAGTCGCAGGGAACTGCAGATGAAAGAGCACCCCTCATGCGAACCTAACCGACCTAACCGTGGCCTGAGCTTGGTGAAAGAACCGTGGTGAGCTCTCCTGACCTGAATCAGACGTGGGGAAACCAGCAGCGTCCTCGCAGGCTCATTGCCTGGTGTGAGAGGAGGGAGAAGAGCCTAAGCTGGCAAGTGATGAAAGCATCAGGGCCAGAGCTTAAAGAACAGGCTGATTTGTTAGCCATCAGGCTTTATCAAATCCTGTGGTCCCTGACAAAGTGTTTTGTTTTTCACGTGTCTAGCAAGTATTTAATAAACTCTTGTATAGTAATTTTATTGTTGTTGGGTGCTGGTAGCTCCAGAATTTTGTGACCACTGTTGTGGTTATAACGTCTCAATCACTTGTTAATGCTATTGGCCTAACCTTATTCGGTGTGCTTCATTCACCAAACTTTGTACTCCAAGTACATAAATACCATTTTTTTGTTGTTGTATTCCTCCATTCATGTCACCCCAAAACCAGAAGTAAGAGTTCGGAACTCAGGGTAAAATGGTAGCCTCATTGAGTACGTCATTCAAATGAATCTAATTTCCTTTTTAAAAGTTTTTGTTGCATTTTATGCTAATTGTTAGTTCATGATTCCTCCAGGAAATAATTTGGTCTTTTGACCACTTTTATACTTGATAGGAATCGAGTAGGGAAGGGGTTGGGTGGAATGAGACTCCTAATGAGTCCATAGTGATAAGCACCTGAGGATTTTTTTTTACTTGCGCTTTTATGAATCAAAACAATGCATAGATAATGTTGCTGAGGACAGTGCAGATTTCATAGAGTAGAACTAAATGCTAGTTCTGAGATTTGTGGATAGCTTGTTGTTTTTTCAGTTGAAATGATCTTGCTGTGGAAAGGTGCTCCTGGGAGAATGTAATCAGTAACTGATCCCCCCCCCTCACCCTTGCCAAATATGATACTGTATTAATTACAATACTATTGATTATTTGTAAAATTATTTATGAGTATAAGAAATCCATGCATCCACAGCCTAAGTTACACATAAATTTCAGGAAGTCTGACTACACTAAAGAGACATTTCTTCTAGGACAGTCTTTTTGGTAACTTTAAAATTGTTTTTATAAGTTGTTCTTTCCTCAGATTTGGTTCCTTTTGATGTTTTGTGGCTCACTGTCACTCACTGAAGAGAGAAAAATGTGCCCTACACTTCCTGTGACAATCATCTTGCTGGCAGAATGACAGTGTTTTAAAATATTGCACAGAAAGTGCTTTAAAGTTCCCTTGGGACCAGAAGGAGAGTCACCTCTTTTCAGAAGACCTCTTGGTTTCTGGTGTAACCCAAGTCAGAGGACTGAGAACCATCATATGTTACAGAATTCAAGCATATTTAAGGGCATTTTTTTTTTTAAGGAAATTTGATCTACTCTGACTCAATCCTCCAGTAATTGTTTTTTCCCCTTTATTGATTTTTAGAGAGAGAGGAAGAGAGAGGGAGAGAGAGATAGAAACATCTATGAGAGAGAACATTGATTGGCCGCCTCCAGCATGCCCCACACTGGGGATTTGGCCCACAACCTGGGCATGTGCCCTGACCAGGAATTGAACCTGCGACCTCTCAGTTCATGGGTCGATGCTCAACCACTGAGCCACACCGGCCAGGCAAGGGCAATTTTTTTTTATTCTCAAAATGCAATATTCATTTTTGATTGAGAAACTTATACAGTTGTCTGGCAAAACACATATAGAATTTCTTAACAACTGAATAACTCTACAGGATTTTTTTTTGTTTTAAAACTATATTTCAGTGTAAGCAAATGAAGGGAAAAAAAGCCATGGATTTCACAAATACAGCTTCTGATCCCTATATGGGGTAATTAATTGCTTTAGTTTATTTGCTCCAATTTCCCCTCTCTACACTAAAGCAATATGTAATAAGTTTCCCTTCTTGAAAGGGCAATTCATTAACATCTCAACATTTCTATAAATGAAGATAGAACCTTTGGTTATCCCAAATCAATGAAATGTGTAAAACTAAATTGAAAATATTTTGTCTTCAATAATGCCAAATATCTAAATTTTTTAATTAACATTTAACTAGATAACTGGCATATCTTATTCTTTTATGCATCCACGTATCCACACTAATAAAACTGATAAGCCAGTGAATACTCACTAGTTCATCCTATTTTCAGGATATAACCATCTGTGAGGAGGAAATTTTTTAAATTTGTAACTACTATGAATGATAACAGTTAATGATATATATATACCTTTAGACTGAATCCCACACAGACAGGGAGACAGAAACCATATTATTTCCATATGATTCTTAATAGTTACTTGGCTTAAAATCACATTTGATATTTTTCTTCTGAGAAGTCTATGGCAAACTCATAAACTGCAGTCAAGATTCTAACTTGGTTAGGAAGCATGAATGTACTACCTATTTGGTTTTAGAATGAAAATAACAAATTATTCTTCATGCTCACTCTTGGAGCCACTTTCCTGGAAAGGCCCCAAAATCTTTGTGATTGTCACAATCACAGAACACCAGTGTCCTGTACTATGATACTCAACTTAGGGAGAAACCAAACTGAGAGAGAGGAAATTGGAACTAGAACACAGGACAGGAAGTATGCTTGGCTACTTTTAGCTCCAGGCTTCCCCCCCTAGGCTTTATTTCCTCACTTCTAGAAGGATCACTAATGGTCAAGTGGAACAAGTACTATACAACTAACCCCTGTCGGGGTTTTTACTTAAGGGAGGATAATTTTTTATTTACATTGCTTGAGATGTGAGTTCCACAAAAGGTGACCTTCATACTTGGCCCTCTGGGCATTATTACTGGAGTTTATCGCTTGTGGCTGTTAGAGAATACTGACCCGAATGCTCTTCTTGTAGCTTGTATAATTGGTTCATTTCATGTGATTCTTGACATGTTTATTTCTACCCTTACTGCAATGAAGTATTTCACTAATAAAAAAAACCATTTATATGAAACTGCATTGGAAATTGTATGTTATGTCATCAGATGTCCAGTTGTCTACGGAGTTTCATTTGAAAGATGTTCTTTGCTCTCTTGTCCAACACAGGCCTAAGTCACACCCCTTGGGCCACCTCTGATTTCAGCTCAACTGTGGTGGATAGTTATAGGGAGCTAGACAAGTCCCACTTCAAGCAGGTCCCCTGGTGTGCTTTTCTGCCTCAGGGCTTTCTCCAGAGCGCTGATAGTGGGGAATTAATACCCCCAGGTACACGCTCAACTAAATTGGGCAGGAGTAAGCTGATAAATGTTCCAGTCCCCAGAGGAACAGGCCTCAGGCTCACTCTATCTACAAGGTTCCTCAACTAGGATTGCCCACGGTGGGAACTGCTTCCTGTGATCATTTCTGCATACCCTGTTGCCTCATACTCCTTGCGCCCTCACTGCTGCTTCCTCCCAAATCTACCTGCACTAACACCCTTATTCAGGCCTACTTCAAGGTAATTTCTGTGATTGCACTCTGATTCTTCTATTTCTCTGGCCACTACTTGTTAATGCCAGTGCACAGCTGCAACCTCTTCTCACTTGATACTCCCTCCCTGACAGTCCTATTGCCTTGCTCTGTTCAACCTCAGCCTCACATATCCAAACCACCTGATGGATATCCTCAGCCAGGTTGTCCTCAAATCCAGCAAGTAAAAAAAAGGAACTCATTTTGTTCTTATCTTCTTCCCAAATTCCCATTACTGGGGAATGGCATCATAATTTACCCAGCTGTACAAGCCATAAACCAGGCATTCTTGCTACACTCCTCACCCTTCCCTCCATATCCCATCATCAAGTGCTTCACATGCTTCCCAGTATCTGCTCCTGCTGTCCTTACCCGAGCTCTCACTGGGACTCCTGCAATGAACACTGTGAGCATTATTTAATTTTTTGAATAGGTAATCAATTTACATTTTCAAAAGGCAATAAAAGGGATTTATAATGAAAAGTCTTCCTCCAACCATCTCCCAGCCACTCAATTCATCTTCCCAGAGGTCACTGATGTTATAAATTTTTAAAAACTTATCTTTCCAGGAGTATTTTATGAAAGTATGTGTATTATATATTCTAGCCTTCCTTCTTTCATCTAAATTGTAGCATGCCATATACAGTGTTATAAATTTTTTCCTGTAATTTACTGTTACCATTTCATGTCTGAATAGTATTCCTTTGTATAAATTTATTGAAGCAAACCCATTTGTTTCCAGTAATTTGTTTTTATAAACAATGCCGTAAGGAATGACCTTGTGTTCCATAGTCTTGCCAAATTATTTACAAGATACTGTTTTGAGGTCTAAGGACATTTAGGTAAATGTTGGTAAATACAATGGCTTTTTTGTTTTTTATTTTTATTAAAGTTATACAAGCACATAGACTTATGAATCAAATAATTCTGAAAGGTTTGTCTTATAAAAATAAGCTAGAGAGAGGCATCCTTTTCTGAGGCGCCACTTTTAGCCCCCAACTTTTAAAAATATTTATTCCCATGACACACGGCTTCCTGAACTTTCCGTTTTAACATTACCCATTGGGTCCCCACTATGGAGAACAAGGATTTGGTTCTTTCCTACCCTGTCTTCATTACATACACGTATCTGCACATCTTTTCCAAGGGACCAGCCTAAAATAGCTCTTAAGGGCTCTCAGGCGACACGTCTCTGCTAGATTTCCAGCATTTCACCTCGGATGTGACGCTGGACGCCACAGGAAGCCACGATGCCCCCGGAAACTGGCCGGACCCGGGGCGTTCCCTCTCCATCCTCCACCCCCCCGCCTTCCCGGCGTTCCAGCCTCATAGGCTAGGCCAGAAAAGAGGCGGAACTCCGCGATCCGGAGGAAGTTTCCCCGCCGGATCAAAAGCGAAGTGCACCTAGTGTCGCGGGAGCCGCTTCTCGGTCCCTTGCTCCCGCGACATGGCCTTCAACTTTGGGGCTCCTTCGGGCACCTCAGGCACCGCTGCAGCCACCGCAGCCCCCGCGGGTGAGTGGTTCCCCGGACCTTCTCTTGGGGCGGAGGGGAGGCCTCTGGCCCGCCTCGCTCCGAGACTCTCCGGCTGGGGTTCCTGGGGTTTCCTGCCGGGGCGGAGACTTTAGGGCTTCGGAAAAGGGCGGGCGGCGGCAGAGCCGGCCCGGGCGGCTCCTGAGGAGGCCGCGGGGGGACTTGACACCCAACCCGGGGCTCGCACGCTGAGCGTGGGTCCCCGCTGGGCCCTGCCCTCCTAGGGTTCGCTTCCCGCCTTCGCGGAGTTGGACTCGGAGGCGGCTCCTGTCTAACCTTGCGGGAGACCCGCCCTCCCCTCCTCACCTCAGCCTCCCGGCGGGAGACCCGCAGGCCCGCTGCTGGCCCCGAGAGGCTGGGGCTGGGGCTGGAGGCGCTGCCCTGCGGCCCCTCGGGCCCAGCCCCCGGGGGCGGGAGCCTTCGCCCCGGCCCCTTTGGCCCCCGCAAGGGGACTTCACGCTCCTACTCCTTCCTCCTGTCCCCACCGCTTTCTTAACTTGTTTGGAGCATAGTCGAGGTTTGTCTTTTGTTCACTTCTGTGAAACTTCCAGCACTCTTCTAATCCTATCTTGCTTTTTCTTTTTTTTCTTCCCCCTTTTCCCTTTAAAATTTTTGTTTGTTTCTTTGCCTACACGCCTATCAGGATTTGGTGGGCTTGAGACTGCCAACTCCACCGCCAGTGGGTTTAATTTTGGGGGTTTCGGCTTAACTGCTAATCCTGCAGTGAACTTTAATATTGGGAATTTCGGTGTTCCTACTACCTCGGCGACTCCGTTCAATTTTGGTAACAGTCTGGCAAGTGCAGGTAGATACTGCGGGTCGTATGTGTAACGAATGTTGGGAGCTGGAGTCCAAGAATGTTTTGTGATTCCTAGAGTGGGAAAGAACAGTGACTTGTCTAATGAAGGGAGGAAATCTATCACCTAGTGTTGAATCAATAACATTTGTATCAAGTTTTGACAGTCTTGCAAGTTATAATGTTCCTTTGTTAAATTTTAAATTTGTATTTAATTGAACAGAATATAATTTCCAAGTGGTAGGAGTTTGGAATGGATTATTATTTTTGAGTAGACTCTATCTTCCAAATTATTAGATATTTATCTCTTCCAAAGTATAAGCTCAGCAGTCAGGCCCATTTTCCTGGGATTCTTGGACTCCTGCAGTCATTTATTTTTTTTTTCTTTCATTTTTTTCTTGCATCTTTCATTGGAATTTCATTTGATTGTTCTTGTGTTTCCTAAGAGAACACGTCTTATACGAACAGCAGTAACCTGTCTTGTTTTTTAACCTGTATTATAATAATAATAATAATAATGATGATGATGAATTTCTTTGTTCAACTCAGCGTGTGTACACATTTCTGTAAGATATGTAATTATAGAAGGAATCCCCAATTCTTTCCTGGAAAATTTAAGAAATGATCAGAGAGTACAATTTATTTTATTGTCAGCACTGAGTTCTAAAAGGTAGGCTAGACATCTTTGCGTTCAAAAAGATAATTATGAAGATTTTACTATTTAGATGGATTGTTTGAAGTTCATTGGAAAATTTGCAAAACACAAACTATAACGTATGTATATGTATAAATTTAAAATAGGTCTATGTATACTTTATATACAATGACCCTATAGAAAAGTCTTGTTCATCAGCTGCTCGTATATGAATTTGTTGTCCATATTCTCTTACATTATGTCACTTATGCCCATGCCAATTATATGCATTTGGTAAACTTTATTTCCTAAAACTTATTTATTCCCTAAAACTTATTTGGGAAGTTCCTGGTATTTTGTGCAACTTGCTACTGTGAGTATCACCCTGGCACCTGATTTGAAAACTTCTTGAAGAATACTTGAAAATTCCAGAGATAAAATAATCCATTCTCATTAAGATATATTTAAAGTGATCACATATTACTGTCATTTGGTATGTTTGCTTTTCCCTGTTTGCTTAAAATTGGCACTGGGTAAAATAGAAATATTATTTTCAAATTTGTGTTTCCAGACAAAGCCACCAAGTTGTAATTCACCAACAATAAATAAATCTGTTGGTATTTGCTTGATTTCATGTTCATTCGGAATTATCACTGTTAAGTTTTGAATTGTGATAATATAACTGTTTTAACTACTTTTATATACATATGTTCATTAACTTTGCCTTCAGCAAAGAGCTGATAAAAATTTTTGTCTAGTTTTTAATTTTGTGTCCTTGCAGATCCACTATTAATAATAAACATTTTTGGTATTATGGAGCATGATAAGGTCCTGACTGATATTTTTATCATGTAGCCAATTCAAAGTATATGTTAGTTTTCCTATGGAAATGAGGAGTAATGAAAAAGATTAAGAACAATGTTCAGTACTTTAGGTGATTTTTATCAAAAATGTTTCCAGTTTTGCAGTCTACCCTAGACCATATAAATAGAGTGGTGTTGCCTGCATGCAACATGCATTCTGTTCTTGAGTCATTTTCTGTCACAGAATTATGTGGTGAATATCAAAGGTTTGGATTTTTTTCCTTCTTCTATCTTTTATATTACAATATTGATGAATCTCTGTCTCTTATACCAGAAATATATGAGATTATAAGTTAGACTTCCAGAAAACCTGCGGCACCATATTGGTAATCAGGTAAAGATTGACAATGGAAAAAATGGGGATATATAACACTGCTAAACTGCCATTCTCCTGCAGCAGTAGTCTGCCAGAATTTAGGAACTGCTGCCATTTTTAAAAACTTCACATTGAACAGTTCCACTACCCATTAATGTTATCAGCCTAAATCTTGTAGGCATTTGAATTTGCAATCTGTACTCTAAACGTACATACATAGTCATTTTTTAGTTTGTTAAACATAATGGCCATAGGCTTAACATGTTTTCTCAGCTGTATCTGTTAATCATCCCTTTAGTTATTCTAGTTTAAATACTTAAGTTGTTTATTTCTTGCAGCATATTGACTTCTTGATTAGTAGAATGTTGTTTTTTTAATGATGTTGAAAGGAGAGAAAGGAAAATTAGATCAATAAATTTTGTCTTTTTTTTTTTTTATCCTCACCCAAGGACTTTTTTTTTTTTTTTTTTTTTTTGGTATGTGCCCCTAGCGGGAACCGAACCCGGGACTTTCTGGTCCGCAGGCCGACGCTCCAACCGCTGAGCCAAACCGGCCAGGGCAATTTTGTCTTTGTATATAGCAATTACTTATAAAATAATTTGAAAAAAATTACCTCATATGTATATAAAAGATTCTTCCTATTTTCTTTATTCTGTTGTAATTAGGTGGGTTCGGAGGATTTGGGACAACATCTACAACAGCAGGTTCTGCGTTCAGCTTTTCTGCTCCAACTAACACAGGCACTACTGGTAAGAGAGAATCTTTAGTCATTTGTAGAAGTTAATGAGCTAGATGTCAGATTTTTTTTTAACTTATGTAATTTCAATGTTTTATTCAAAGGACTGTTTGGTGGTACTCAGAATAAAGGTTTTGGATTTGGTACTGGTTTTGGCACAACTGGAACTAGTACTGGTTTAGGTACTGGTTTGGGAACTGGACTCGGATTTGGAGGATTTAATACACAGCAGCAGCAACAGCAGCAACAACAAACTAGTAAGTATGAGGTTTTCATCTTATTTCCAATATAAAATTAAAACAATATAGCTGACATTATTGAGTGTACTGTTCAAAATACTTTAGTGGATAGCTTTTTTTTAAAGAATTATATATATTATATTTCACAAGATTCCAAAAACTACTTCTCATGTTTATATCTGATGATAACAACTGGGGAGAAGACTGATTGACATGACTAGAAGTTCTCTGTGTTTAGTATCATTCCATTTAAATTTTTTGTTTTTGCTAAAAAAAAAAATAGAAAACTGCACAAAAGTACAGTTAAATGAATTATATATAATGTGAGCACTCTTATAACCACTGCCTGTGTCAGGAGGTGGACCCTGGCCAGCCTCTTCTGAAGCCCTTCACATTCCCCTCCTAATCACTTCCCCATCAGATGAATTATATAGTCCTGTCTTTTATGATAATCACTTTACAAGTGTGTAAACAATATTGCTTTATTTGTCTTAAATCTCTGTAAGTTCCTCTTTTGACTCTTTTTTATTCTTCAATTTGTTGAAGAAGTCAGCTCATTTGTCCTATAAAGTTTTTCGGTCAAGACTTTACTGATTGCATTCCTGTGGTATAGTTTAACATATTCCTTTGTCCTCTGTATTTCTTGCTATAAATGGTAAACCAGTATCATTTACTATGAAGAAAAGATGATCAGAATTAAGTACAAAAAATATATAATCGTGTTAATAAGTTCTAGCCAGACACCTTTGTGCCGTAAGCTCTGAGCCTTAGACTTGTTCAACCCTTTGTTAAAAAGTGAGGTAAGCAGGTGTCATGAAACATTAAAGGCATACTGGCACCAAACAGAGTT
Source organism: Tadarida brasiliensis (assembly GCA_030848825.1). Taxonomy (NCBI): domain Eukaryota; kingdom Metazoa; phylum Chordata; class Mammalia; order Chiroptera; family Molossidae; genus Tadarida; species Tadarida brasiliensis. The sequence continues at coordinate 53,466,253 of CM061257.1, read as the reverse complement.
TTCTAGAAAATATTACCAGACAATTAAAAGGGAATTTTTTGTTATGTGAATTAGTCCATTTAGTAACTCAGCTGTTGCTTGACAGCTGTATCATATACTTATCTTGCACTTTGGAAATAATGATCTGATCTAGCAACTTCGCCCTTCTTTCTATTGGAGAAGTTGTAGCACAGAGAGGTTAAGTAATTTGCCCAAAGTTACACAGTCAGCTAAAGCTTTATCCTAGAATCCTAATGGTTAGTCTATTTGTTATTGTCACTATATATTTCTTTGTAATAAGAGAAGGAAAGGTGCTCTGGCTGGTGTGGCGCAGTGGTTAGAGCATCAGCCCGGGCACTGAAGGGTCTCAGGTTCTATTCGTGGTCAAGGTCACATACCTGGGGTGCAGGTTCGATCCTTGGCCCTGGTTGGGGTGCGTGCGGGAGGCAACCAATCAATGTGTCTTTCTCAAATTGATGTTTCTCCCCTCTCCCTCTCTTTCTCCCCTTCTCTCCCCTTTTCCTCTTTCCCCCTCTCCCTCCCACTCTTTAAAAAGCAATGGAAAAAGCATCCTCACATGAGGATTTAAAAAAGAGAGAGAGAAGAAAAGTGTTTATTAGGCTGATACTGATAAACATTGATATAATGAGTCTTACTGCTTATTTTGTATCCTCCAATTTGTATTTATTATACAAGCATAACAGCAATAAAGGTTGTTTAAAAGATAATTTTGCAACTTCGCAAACTTTTTCCCTATCTTTGGGCTTTTTAATTTTTTTGGTGTGGGTCTAATATCAATCCATATTTGTGTTCTGGTAATGGAGTTAATTGTATTAAGATGATATTCTTAGAAAAACAAGTTTAACGTTATAAGGATTGTCCTGGCATATTCGTTTCTTATTGTTGCCATAACGAAGTGTCACAAATTCAGTGGCTTAAAACAAAAATTTATTATCTTACAGTTCTGTAGATCAGAAATACAGAAATGGGTTTCATCGGGTTAAAATCAGTGTATCGGCAGGGCTGTGTTACTTCTGGAGGCTTTAGGGCAGAATCTGTTTCTTTGCCTTGTCCAGCTTCTGGAGTCTCTGGATTTCTTGGCTTGTAGATTCACATTTCACTTTGATGCTGACTTCCCTTTTCCCTCTATGATTATGTTGAGTCCCCTCTGATAATCCAGGATAATCTCAACTTGATCTCTTGATCACATCTTCAAAGTCCCTTTTGCTGTGTAAGGTAACATATTTATGGGTTCTGGGGATTAGGGTGTGGACATCTTTGTGTGTGTGGGTCACTATTCTGCCTACCATATCTAGGATCTAAACTGTGTTGTTGTTTTTTTAATACTAATTTTAGCATTAGGCGGTCTCTTCAGTCAGCCTACACAAGCTCCTGCCCAGTCCAACCAACTGATAAATACTGCAAGTGCTCTTTCTGCTCCAACACTGTTGGGAGATGAGAGAGATGCTATTTTGGCAAAATGGAATCAACTGCAGGCCTTTTGGGGAACAGGAAAAGGATATTTCAACAATAACATTCCACCAGTGGAATTCACACAAGAAAATCCCTTTTGCCGATTTAAGGTATTAGTAGTGCTTTTGATCTTCACTTGAAGAGTATGTATAAGAGAGAATATGGTATTTGGATTAAAATAATGCTAATAAAACAATTGCTTGGTTTTTCGGTACTCCTTGAACATGGTACAATTATACTTTTGTTTTAAAAATACAAAAATTGCAAAATTAAAGTGATTTCATATGTATGTGTGTTTGAAGATGACCAGAATATGACTGAAAGAAGGTGTAACTAGAATGTAATTTATAACTGAGGGGAAAAAAATGTTACCAAAAGGAGAATGGTCTCATGTAAAATGAGAACTTAGTGGTATTTATCTAACATTGTCCAGGAAAGTACACCCTAACAAGTGTACAGGAATATCTGTTCTGCTTGGCATGTATAATCCTGTTGTCACTATTCTAGCTGGATGCCAAACCCATTAAAACAATGTAGCCCATTTTCTTTGTTCTGATTCCATGCCTACCAGACAACCTTCTCATTTGAATTTGACTTCCCAGACTCTGTTTATCAGCCAGTGAGAGTATTTAGGTCAACTTGTGGTGTATTTTTTATAACAAATTAATACATTGCAATCCAGTTTACTTCAGCCACTTTTGAGTTTTGTTGGCCTGTGTTAGCTTCTTAAACCTAATCTTAATGTGTACATAAGCTTGTGTTTAGATCTGTAAAGCTTAGAATCAGACTCTTGAACATAGTTAAACAACAAAAATTGACCAGCTGATCTTGTTAGAGAACTTTATCTTATCACTCTGACAAAAAAAAAGTGTTTTTTGAGTGTATGTTTGAAGTTTTAGTGCCTTTATTTGTTGACTAAGACGTATACAGTAGACAGGTTGAATATAACAGTTTAATTTTTTCCTTTTTTAAAAGATAACATGTATGGTAAAATGCATAATGAATTAATCTAGAGTGAATTTAAATTTTTTTTAAGCTTGGCATTATAAGTGGTGACAAATAAAGGCTTCTGTCTAAAAGAATAATTCTCTAGAAAGATATAGTTTGTCATATCTAAAACTTAAGATTCCATGAGTCTGCTATATAGTAAAATAACTAACATTTTGGTCCATGACTTCTACAGTCATTTTTATATGACATTCAGAGTTGTTTCAACATTGTGTAGAAGCACCCAACAACAATGGATATCAAAGTTTTTCAGAGGCAAAAGCTGCTTAGTTAACTCTGTTAAAAAGGAATTTTTAATTTCACTCTATAAGTTTATGTTATTCTGGGGTAAAATAATTTCTCTTTATAATTGTGTAACCTCCTAGAGCACAAGAGATAAGAATCATTATTTCCTTCACTACCAGACATTAAGCTGTTTCCCCATAGCTGTTTAGCAGATATGAAGCTATTAATATTAAATACTTGATTTAAGATCTGTGCATATTTTTGATACTGTTTATTTTGTCATTCCGCAGGCAGTGGGTTATAGTTGTATGCCCAATAATAAAGATGAAGATGGGCTAGTGGTTTTAGTTTTCAACAAAAAAGAAACAGATATTCGAAGCCAGCAACAGCAATTGGTGGAATCATTGCATAAAGTTTTGGGAGGAAACCAGACTCTTACAGTAAATGTAGAGGGTATTAAAACACTGCCAGATGATCAGTAAGTATACAATAAATATACTATTTATTTCTGTATACCTTGGTCCATAGCATGATCAAGTGGTTTTGTTGCCAGAGCCCCAATTAAATCTCGGCAGAATGTTCTTTCTCAGCTAGTGATTTTTCAGTATTTATATAGAAACATTTAAAAGCTTATTTTCTTAATCTAGGACTTTGTAACTTATTAGATGCTACTAATTTTTTAGATTTTTCACTTAGAAACAGGAAGAAACACTAATCATGGCTGTGTGCATATCAAGGGCCACAAAGACATTAATGGAAAGTTTTAACTGATTACTTAATATTCATGTTCATTCATTGATAAATAGGATTGATTAACTTCCCTTGTCCTATAATTTTCATACTTAGTGGCAAGACATTTATTTTAGGAAATAACTGAAATCATATTTTACTTCTCGGTCTAACTTGCAGTAAAGTAACCGATAAGCTTCAAAAGAATCTCCAAAGTACTTCTCAAATCTGGGAAAAAATAATAAATGATATTTACATAGCACTTTGTAGCTAAGCAAACCTTTTTTTTTCATCCTCACCTGAGGACATTTTTGCATTTATCTTCAGATAGAGTGGGAGGAAGAGAGAGAGAGAGAAACATCAACATGAGAGAGACACATCGACTGGGGTTGCCACCCACAAGACCCCAACCGGGGCCATGGACAAACTGCAACCGAAGTATGGGCCCTTGCAGTGGTTCTCAACCTGTGGGTCGCAACCCCTTTGGGGGTGGAACGACCCTTTCACAGAGGTTGCCTAAGACATAACAGTAGCAAAATTACAGTTATGAAGTAGCAACGAAAATAATTTTATGGTTGGAGGTCACCACTACATGAGGAAGTGTATTAAAGGGTCCCGGCATTAGGAAGGTTGAAAACCACTGCCTTAGTGGGAACCGAACCCGGGACTCTGGTCCTTGGGCCAACGCTCTAACCACGGAGCCAGACTGACCAGGACTCAGCTAAGCAAACCTTTGACAAATATTATCTTATTTGCCTGTCTCATTTTAACTTTATCACTTAGGTTGATTTATAAGTGAACAGAACATTAAGTAAGAGTTTCTTATTTTTCAAGATTTAAGCCCTCACCAAGTAGCTCAGTTAGTTGGAGCATCATCCCAATATGCTAAGGTTGTGGGTTTGATCCTGAGTCAGGGCGCATACCAGAGGCAACCAATAAATATATAAATAAGTGAACAACAAATCAATATTTCTCTCTCTCTCTCTCTCCCTCCCTCCCTCTCTTTCTATAAACTCAATAAATAAATAAAAAAAGATTTGAGAAGAAAAAATTTTTAATTCCCTTCTGAAACAGCCATTTCTTAATTCTGCTAGTGCCCTTTTAAATTGTTCTGTTTCTTTATTGATTTGAGAGAGAGAGAGGAAGGGAGAGGGAGAGAGAGAGAGAAACATCGATGAGAGAGAACATCGATTGGCCACCTCCTGCATGCCCCCACTGGGGATCAGTCTCACAACTTGGGCATGTGCCCTGACCGGGAATCAAACTGTGACCTTTTGATGCATGGGTCTTGACGCTCTACCACAGAGCCACAGCAGCCGGGCTCAGCTATTGCCTTTTTAAAGTCAAATGCTGCATTGATGTTAGTAGCTATGAGTTATATGTTTTGTATGTTATAACTTGGTTATTTTTTTCCCAGGACAGAAGTTGTCATTTATGTTATTGAGCGTTCTCCAAATGGTACTTCAAGAAGAGTTCCAGCTACAACACTGTATGCCCATTTTGAACAAACCAATATAAAAACACAACTGCAGCAACTTGGTGTAACCCTCTCTATGACTAGAACAGAACTTTCTCCTGCACAGATCAAACAACTTTTACAAAATCCTCCTGCCGGTATGTTTCTATACTCATAGAGTTAAGGAAATGAAAGACTTAGAGATATATGCTTTCTCTAATTTGGGAAGTGTTGGTTGGTCATTAATGTTAATAAAACCAGTGTCAGCTTATCACATGTCTGCTTATTTGGGACATAGTTTTGAATTTTTTATTTCATTCATACATTTGTCTAGTTTTTTTTTATTATTATTATATAGCTAATATGTTTATTAGAAATTTTGGGAAATGACAAACTAAAGAAAAATAGTCTATAATCCATCTACCCAAAGGTAATTTACTCTTAATATTTTTATTTTTTTCTAGTTTATTTCTTGTTTTAGCTGGATCTTCAAGTAAAACTTCAATGTGTTCTTATAAAAGATTCTCTCGTGTCCTTTCCCCATTTTCTATTAGATTTTTTGGTCTTTCTTTCTGATTTATAGGAACTCTTTCTATATTCAGAAGGTTACTTATTATCTGACAGGTTCTAGGTAGTTTCTATCTATTTACACCTTTTTTTTTTTAGCTTTATCTTGCAAAATTTTTATTTTTGTGCAGTGGTCATATTTGACAGTCATTTTTCATTAATAGCTTATGGGTTTTGTGTCTTACTTTGGGAATGTCTTTTATACAAATATAAAAATGGAAAATAGTTCTTTTAGAAAAAATACTTCTTTTTGGTAGGTGTTGATCCTATTATTTGGGAACAGGCCAAGGTGGATAACCCTGATTCTGAAAAGTAAGTGTATCTTCATTTTGTTTTCATATAAACTAATATTTGCTACCAGGGAAGCAAACAAATGCAAGCTATTATAATTATAATTCTTACCTGTTAGGTGAGTTTATTTTTATTTCTATTGCTTTTTAAAGAATGTTGGCTGTGGTAAGGCAGCATAATGTCGTGAAAACATTGAAATCTGAGTACCAGTACCCTAATTATATTTGCATTTAATAATGCAAGTTTTTGCTGAACTGTATTACCTCATTTGTAAATTAGGGTGGTTGAATAAAATCTCTATGGTGTGACATTGTTGATTTGATAGTCATAGATCTGCCTTTAAACTCTAGAAATTTAATGTGAAATTATATGAATGTTATTATGAAAACCTTACTAACTTCTTGTATTTTATAATAATAGATTTAAAGTCTGAAAATTGACCACTTGCATTTCTTCAGGTTAATTCCTGTTCCAATGGTGGGTTTCAAAGAACTTCTTCGAAGACTGAAGGTTCAAGATCAGATGACTAAGCAGCATCAGACCAGATTAGATGTAAGCGTTTACCTTCATTTTCTGGCCCTGGGAATAGTAAAAGGGATCGTAAACATTTCTTTTTACTATGTGTATTAGTTATTAACTAATTTTGTCTTATAGGGAACAATATACTGTGTACTGCAAATTAGCAATTATAGTTTGTCTTTTGTTTTTAGCAATTATAGTTTTATACAACTTTTATTATAGCCTCCAAAATCATATAAATCTGATTTGGTATATTTCAACAATGAATTTAAAATTGTTGGCTTAGCAAATTAATTATAGTTTCATTTTCAATTCCGGAGAATGCATATTATTTCCTTTATTAAACACTTTTATTTATGGAGCCTTATGAAAATGAAGGCTATAATTATGATTACATTGTCATAGTATATTATAATTGTAGGTTAAGGAAGTAAATTTGAATTACTGAATGCTTAAATCTACATAATATTCTATTTTATAAAAGTAGACTTTTGTAACCAAATATCTAAAGGTTCTTAAAGGTCATCTCCAAACTCTAAATGGAATTCTTGATGAGCTATTCATTCAGATTCTGTTTGAGTAATGAAAAGCCACTGTTTTAATGAAGCAACCCATTTCACTGTCTGCTAGTTCTAATCGATTCTCTTTCTTACATTTACAGCCATTTTCTCTGGCATTGCTTTGTAGGTAAATCACTGTGCTTCCTATGACAGCTCTACAGATATTCGAACATCATAATCATTCATCCTTTTTAGTAGTCGCTTCTCTGACTGAGAATTCCAGCATGGTTTTGCATGTGACATGATTTCTGGATCCTTCATTACCTTAGGTTTTCATTGATTTTTTTTTCTAGTTTTATTTATAATTTCATTAATTTCTACTTTTAGCCATTTCCTTTATTCTGCTTGCTTTGGGTTTATTTTTCTCTTCTTTTTCTAGTTTCTTAAAGTAGCAGCTTAGATTATTAAGTTGAGACCTTTTGTCTTTTCTAATATGAGCATTTAATCTAAGCACTGTTTTACCTAAATCCCACAAATTTTGATAATGTATTTTCATGTTTGATCCAGTCAAAATATTTTCTAATTTCCCTTGAAAGTTCTCTTTGTTGGATTTTTTTGACTAATAGATTATTAATTAATTTTTTTTAATTAAATTTAAACTTTTAAATTTATTGAGGTGACATTGGTTCATAGGATCATATATGTTTCAGGTGTACATTTCTGTGATACATTATCTGTGTATATTGCCCAAAGTCACCCAAAGTCAAATCATTTTCCATCACCAGATATTTGGCTCCCTTTAGTGCACGCGCACACACACACTCCTTCCCTCTGATAATCTGCCATGCTATTGTCTGTGTGTGTCTATGAGTTTCAGTTTTATAGCCCACATATGAGTGAAATCATATGGTCCTTATCTTTTTCTTACTGACTTATTTTCTTAGCACAATATTTTCAAAGTCCATCCATAGTGTTGCAAATGACGGTATTTCATATTTTCTTATGGCTGAGTAGTATTCCATTGTATATATGTATCACATCATCTTTATCCAAGCCTGGATTATTTAGAAATATTTTCACTTCCAAGTGTTTGGAGATTTTCCTGTTGTTCTGTTGTTGATTTTTAGTCTAATTCTCTTATGGTCAGAGAATTTTGTATGGTTTCAATTCTTTTAATCTTGTTATGTTTTTAACCCACATGCCTTTGAAAGGGATGTGGATTCTGCTGTTCTTGGGTGGAGTTTTCTGTTAGCCTAAGTGAAATCCAGTTGGTAAATAGTTCAGTTCTTGTATAATCTTGTTGATTTTCCTATTTAAGTAGTTCTGTTATGAGAGGAGAGTTGAAGTTCCCAGTTGCAATTGTTGATTTTTCTTTTTCTCCTTTTCATTCTATCAGTTTTTGCTTCATGTATTTTGAAGGTCTGTTATTAGGTACATATGTATCTAGGATTGTTATGTTCACTTAACAAATTTACCTATTATTATTATATAATGTCACCCTTTATCCCTGGTAATTTTCTTTGCTCTGAAGTCCACTTTCTCTAATAATAACATAAAGCCACTCTAGTTTTCTTTGGATTAGTGCTTGTATGGTATATCTTTTTCCATCCTTTTACTTTTACCCTATCTACAGTCATGTGCCACTGCGAAATGTGTCCTTAGGCAATTTCATTCATCTTTGTTCAAATAAAACCTAGATTATATAGCCTGCTACACACCTAGTCTATCTCTGTCTGTTATAGCCTATTGTTTTTAGGCTACAAGCCTGTACAGTATATTACTGTATAAAGCAGCATGAGATTAAATCAAGCACAAGAGAAAATGATGTAATCAGGAGATACAGTAAGCACGAGACATGTGAGGCTGCTGCATGCATAATGCAGCATACTGTTGTGGGTTTTTTTAAATTTATTTTAAATTTATTTTTTCTTTATTGATTTTAGAGAGGAAGGGAGAGGAGAGAGAGACAGAAACATCCATGAGAGAAAACGTTGATTGGCCGCCTCCTGCATGCCCCTCACTGGGGATTGGACCCACAACCTTGGGCATGTGCCCTGACTGGGAATGGAACCGGCGACCTCTTGGGGCATGGGTTGCCACTCAACCACTGAGCCACACCAAATGGGCTGTTGTGGGTTTTTTTGTTTTTGTTTTTTTTCTAATTACAGTTTACATTGAATATCATTTTGTATTTGTTTCACGTATACAGCATAATGGGTAGATAGTCATACTTTACAAAGTGGTACTCCCAATATTTCAAGTACCCACTTGGCACCATACATAGTTAATATAATATTATTGACTATGTTCCCTATGCTGTACTTTGCATTCCTGTGAGGATTCTGTGACTTTGAATTTGTACACATTTATCCCATCACCTTTTTCACCTAGTCCCCCAACCCCCATACTTTCTGGCAACCGTCAGTCTGATCTCTGTATCTACAAGTCTGTTTCTATTTTCTTTGTTCATTTATTTTGCTGTTTGGATTCCACAGTAAGTGATATGGTATTTGTCTTTCTCTTTCTGACTTATTTCACTTAGCATAATATCTTCTATGTACATTCATGCTGTCACAAATGGTAAGGTTTCATTCTTTTTTATGGCCAAGTAATACTCCATTGTATGTGTGTACCACCATTTTTTTTATCCACTTGTCTATGAATGGGCACTTGGGTTCCTTCCATTTCTTGACTATTGTGAATAGCACTGCAGTTAACATAGGGGTGCATATATTCTTTTGAATTGGTGTTTTCGGTTTCTTCAAATACATACCCAGAAGTGGAATTGCTGGATCATAAAGCAGTTCCATTTTTATTTTTTTGAGTAAACTCCATACTGTTTTCCACAGTGGCTGCACCAATCTGCATTCCCACAAACAGTACACAAGGGTTCCCTTATCTCTACATCCTTGCCAAAACTTATTGTTTGTTGATTTATTGATGATAGCCATTCTGACAGGTGTGAGGTGATATCTTATGTGTTTTTAATTTATAATTTTCTGATTAGTGATGTTGAGCATCTTTTCATATGTCTTTTGGCCATTTGTATTCTCTTTGGAGAAGTGTTTATTCAGGTCCTCTACTCATTTTTTAATTGGATTGTTTGGTTTTTTTGGTGTTTAGTATTAATTTTTTATGTGTTTTGGATATTAACCCTTATCAGATATACCATTGGCAAATGTGTTCTTCCTTTCAGTAGGTTGTCTTTCCATTTTATTGATGGTTTTCTTTGCTATGCAAAACTTTTTAGTTTAATGTAGTCCCATTTATTTTTTTCCCTAGTTTCCCTTGCCCAAGGAGATATGTCAGAAAAAACATGGCTAAGAGAAATGTCAGATTTTACTGCCTATGTTTTCTTCTAGGAGTTTTATAGTTTCAAGTCTTACATCTAAGTCTTTAACCATTTTGAGTTTATTCTTGTATATGTTGTAAGGAAGTGACCTAGTTTCATTTTTGTGCATGTATTTGTTCAATTTTCCCAATACCACTTATTGAATAGACTGTTATTTACCCCACTGTATGTTCCTGCCTACTTTGTCATATATTAATTGGATGGGTTTATTTCTGGGCTCTCTATTCTGTTCCATTGATCTATGTGTCTGTTTTTATGCCAGTACTGTGCTGTTTTGATTACTGTAGCCTTGTATATAGTTTGATACCAGGTAGCATGATACCTCCAACTTCGTTTTTCTATCTTAAGATTGTGACTATTTGGGGTCTTTCATAGTTCCATATAAATTTTTGTGTCCTGGCTGGTTTGGCTCAGTGGTTAGAGCATTGGCCTGTGGACCAAAGAGTCATGGGTTTGATTCCCAGTCAAGGGCATATACCTGGGTTGCAGGTTTGATCCCCGGTCCCAGTTGGGGTCGTGCAGGAGGCAACAATTGATGTCTCTCTCACATCAATGTTTTTCTCTCCCTCCCGCCCTATCTTAAAAAAAAAAAAAGAAAATGAATGGAAAAACATCCTCAGGTGAGGATTTTAAAAAATGGGATTGTTGCCCTGGCTGGTTTGGCTCCGGTTGGCCTGTGGACCAATGAGTCGTGGATTTGACTCAGTGTCCTGCAGGAGGCAACCAGTTGATGTGTCCCTCTCACTTCGATGTTTCTTTCTCTCTCCCTCTCTCCACTCTATCTGAAGATAAATAGAAAAATACCCTCGGGTAAAGATGAAAAAAAAACCAAATGGAATTATTTGTTACAGTTCTGTGGAAAACACCATTGGTATTTTGATATAAATTGCCTTGAATCTATAGATTGCTTTGGGTAGTATGGACATTTTAATGATGTTAATTTCTCCTATCCATGAGTTTGGTATATGATTTCATTTATTTGTATCAGTTTCTTCAGTGTCTTATAATTTTCTGATACAAGTCTTTTACCTCCTTGCTTAGATTCATTCCCAGGGTTTTGTTTTTATTTTATTTTATTTTATTTTTTTTCCTCACCCGAGGACATTTTTTCATTTTTTGTTCAGATAGAGTGGGAGGGAGAGGGAGGAAGAGAGAGAGAGAGAAACATCGACGTGAAAGGGACACATCGAGTGGCTGCCACCCGCATGACCAACCAGGGCCGGGGACAAACTGCAACCGAGGTACATGCCCTTAGCGGGAACCGAACCCTGGTCTCTCTGGACCGCAGGCCAGTGCTCTAACCGCTGAGCCAAACCAGCCAGGGCCAGGGTTTTGTTTTTAAATATGTTTTTATTGTTTTGTTTTTTTTTAGAGAGAGAGAGAGAAACATCGATGTGAGAGAGAAACATCAATCAGCTGCCTCCTGAATGCCCCGGATCTAGCCCATAACCCAAGCATGTGCCCTGACCGAGAATTTAACTCAGTCCACTGAGCCACACTGGCTGAGCCTTTTGTTTGTTTTTATGCAATTGTATATGAGATTGTTTTCTTAGTTTCTCTTTCTGGTAGTTCATTATTGGTGTATAAAAATGCAACTGATTTCTGAGTATTTATTTTATATGCTGCTACTTTACCAAATTCATTTTTTAGTTCTAGTTCTTTGGTGGAATCTTTAGGGTTCTTTATACAGTATTATGTCATCTGCAAATAATGACAGTTTTCCTTCTTCCTTTCCAATTTGGGTGCCTTTTATTTTTTCTTCTTGTGTGATTGCTGTGGCTAGGACTTCCAGTACTATGTTGAATAAGAGCGGTGAAAGTGGACATCCCTGTCTTGTTACTTACCTTAAGGAAAACATTTTTTCCCCCGTTGAGCATGATGTTAGCTGTGGGTTTGTCATATATAGCCTTTATTATGTTGAGGTATGTTCCCTCTATTCCCATTTTGCTTAGAGTTTTTATCATAATGGGTGTTGGATTTTGTCACATGCTTTTTCTGCATCTATTGATAGGATCATGGTGTTTTTATCCTTCATTTTGTTTTTGTGGTGTATAATGTTAACTGATTTGCAGGTATTGTACCAACCTTGTATCCCAGGAATAAATCCCACTTGATTGTGTTGTGAGATCTTCTTAATGTATTGCTGGATCTGATGTGCTAATATTTTGTTGAGGAGTTTTGCATCTATTTTTCATCAGGCATATTGGCCTATAAATTTTTTTGTAGTGTCTTTATCTGGTTTTGGAATTAGGATAATGCTGGCCTCATAAAATGAGCTTGGGAGTCTCCCCCCTCTTGAATTTTTTGGAATAGTTTGAGAAAGATAGTTAGTTCTTCATTGAGTGTTTGGTAAAGTTTTCCTGTGAAGCTATCTGGTCTAGGACTTGTTTGTTGGAATTTTTTAATTACTGCTTTGATTTCATTGGTTGTAATGGGTCTGTTCAGATTTTGTTTCTTCTTGATTCAGTCTTAGAAGATTGTTATGTTCCTAGGAATTTATTCATTTCTTCCAGATTGTCCGGTTTGTTAGCATATAGTTGTTCATATACAATCTTTTATATTTCTGTGGTGTCAGTTGTTGCTTCTCTTTCATTTCTGATTTTATTTATTTGGGTCCTTTTCCTTGATGAATCTGGTTAAAGATTTATCAGTCTTGTTTATCTTTTCATTGATCTTTTGTATTTTTTTTTTTAGACTCTATTTTATTTCTCCTCTAATCTTTAGTATTTCCCTCTCAGTTTGAACTTTGTTCTTTTTCTAGTTCCTTTAGTTTTATGGTAAGAATGTTTATTTGAGGTTTTTCTTATTTCTTGATGTAGGCCTCTACTGCTATGAATTTCTCTCGCAGCATGCTTTTGCTGTGTCCCATAGATTTTGGGTTGTTATGTTTTCATTTGTCTCAAGGTATCTTTTGTTTTCTTTCTTGATCTCATTGTTAACCCATTCATTGTTTAGAAACATGTTATTTAGCCTCCATGTGTTTGTGTGTTTCATATTTTTTCTTGTAATTGATTTCTAGTTTCATACCATTGTGGTCAAAGAAGATGCTTGATATGATTTCAATCTTAAATTTACTGAGACTTGCTTTGTGGTCTAACATGTGGTCTGTCCTGTAATAGCATATTGTTTTACTGTAAACTTTTTGTAAGTAGAAAGAGTATACTCTAAACTGATGATGAAAAGTATATTGTGGTAAATACATAAACCAGTAACAGTTATTTATTGTCAAGTATTATGTACTGTACATAAATGTATACTTTTATGTTATTGGCACTATTGTAGGTTTGTTTACACCAGCATCACCACAAACACATGAGTAGTGCATGATCTATGACCTTAGGAACACTATGATGTCACTAGGCAATAGGAATTGTTCAGCTCCATTCTAATGGGTCCACTGTCATACGTACATTTGGTCATTGACCAAAACATCATTATGCAGCACATAACTGTATATTATATTTGAAGTGAGTTCTTTGTAAATAGCATAAATTTGGGATTTAGGCCTGCAGTTTTGTTTTTTGTTCCCTCTGTTTTCCATTCCTCTGTTTCCTCTTCTCTGCCTTCTTTTTGGTTATTTAGACATTTTTTAGCATTCTATTTTTAATTTATTGTCATTTGAACTACCAGTTTTTAGTGGTTGCTCTAGGGCAGTCATTCTCGGTGGTGGTGCTGGTGGTGATTTTGTACCCTCGGGAACATTTGGCAATGTCTAAAATTGTTTGGTTGTTACAACTAGGGGAGTGCTACAAGTATCTAATGGATAGAGGCCAGGATGCTGATAAACATCCTAAATGTACAGAACAGTGCCACTGCAACAAAGAGTTATCTGGCCCAAATTAATACAAGCATGCCTCACTTTATTGCTCTTTTCTTTATTGTGCCTTTCAGAGGTTGCATTTTTTTACAAGTTGAAGGTTTGTCACAACATTGCATTCAGCAAGTCTATCAGCGCCCTTTTCCAACAGCATTTGTTCACTTTGGCCATGTCTCACATTTTAGTAGTTCTTGCAGTATTTCAAACTTTTTCATTATTATATACGTTTTGGTGATCTGTGATCAGTGGTCTTTGATGTTACTACTGTAATTGTTTTGGGGCTTCACAAATCATGCCCATGTAAGATGACGAACTTAATAAATTTTGTGTGTGTTCTGACTTTTCCACTGACTGGCCATTCACCCAACTCTTTCCTCTCCTTGGGCCTCTATATTCCCTGAGTCACAACAATATTGAAATTAGGCCTATTAATAACCCTACAAAGGCCTCTAAGTGTAAAGTGAAAGACAGGGTTGTAGTCTCTCACTTTAAATCAAAAGCTAGAAATGATTAAGCTGAATAATAATAAAGGTATGTTGAAAGCTGAGATAAGCTGAAGGCTAGTCCTCTTGCCCCAAACAGTGAGCCAGGTTGTGAATGCAAAGGGAAAGTTCTTGAAGGAAATTAAAAGTGTTATTCCATTGAACACACAAATGGTAAGAAAGTGAAACAGTCTTACTGCTGACATGAAGCAAGTTTTAGTGTCTGGATAGAAGATCAAACGAGCTACAACCTTCCTCTATGCCAAAGCCTAATTCACAGCAAGGCCAGCAAGTCCTCTCTTCAGTTCTATGAGGCTGAGGGAGGTAAAGATGCTGCAGAAGAAAAGTTTGAAGTTAGCAGAGGCTGGTTCATGTGGTTTAAGGAAAGAAGCTATGTCCATCATGAAAGTACAAGGTGAGGCAGCAAGTGCTGATGTAGAAGCTATAGAAAGTTATCCAGAAGATCTAGTTAAGATAATTAATGAAGGTGGCAACACTAAACAACAGATTTTCAAAGTAGATGAAACAGCCTGATATTTGAAGAAGATGCCACCTAAGACTTTCATAGCTAGAGAGGAGAAATCAGTGCCTGGCTTCAAAGGACAGGCTGACTCTGTTAGTGGCTAATGCAGCTGGTGACTTTAAGTTGAAACCAATGCTCCTTTCCGGTTCCAAAAACCTAGGGTTACTACTGGGCTTCATACATGGTCTTCACTGAATTTCAATTCATCATTTACTACAGATTTTAATCCCTAGTCTGTTTATAACATTGTAAATATCTCCTACTATCTCATCTCTGTCTTTGGTGTCCTCAGTGGAACAGAAAACCTTAATTTTAATTAATGATATCCATTCATTTTTTGCCTTATCTTTTTGGGAATTTGCTTCAGAAATCATTCTTTACCCCAAAATCTAAAAGACACCTACATTGTTTTCTAGTATTTTAGAGTTTAACCCTTCACATTTGGGTCTTTTGTCTTCATGGAGTTCGACTTTATATATTGTAAGTAGTATGAACCCAAATTTTTATTTTTCTCTAAATAGTGGGCCAGTTTTTCTAATGTCATCTATAAAAAAAATTGATACTTTCCCCAATGATTTATCAAAACATTTATCAAACCAAGTTTCTGTGTGTGTGTGTGTGTGTGTGTGTGTGTGTGTGTGTGTGTACAGGGTATCCCCCCAAAAAATGTATACAGGGTGTCTGTAGATTTTATTACATTTTGAAAATGAAATGTATTTTAATAAACACTGGCTTTATAATTATTCAAACTTGTATATACATTTTTGGGGGACACCCTATATATATGATATAATCTATTCTTAAATTAGCTTCACGTTATTTTACTCTTATGGCTTTGTATTATATCTTAATATGTGGTAGAATGAATCTTTAATCTTTTCAGAGTTTTTTAAGCTCTTTATGGATATTCTATAAATTTTAGAGTAAGTTTAAAATTGCTAGAGGTTTAGTTGGAATTGCATTAAATGTATAATTTGTAGTAAATTAAATTTTAACATGTTCATGATGGAATGATTTACTATTATGTTTCTTTAATCATTGAGGTCTTTAATATCCTTTGAAACAATTGTAAAATACTCTCTATAAACATCCTGTGCATTCTTCTTGGGCTAATTCCTAGATTGTTTTCGTGTTTAGAACACTATAATTACTCTTGTGTCCAGAAGCCCTCCCAACTTTTCAAAACTCTGATGGGGAGGGTGCCTAGGTTACATAATAACAAAACATGGCCACCTAATTCTATCTTTCAGTATGGCCTGACATTGGAAAGTTTCCTTAAAAGGTGACATGTACAGGATGACATGCTAATAATATAACTTGCACAATCTTCTAAACCTTTTTTTTTTAATATCTCAGTATCAGCTAATGCCACAGAATGATTATGTTAGTAACAATTATGGGATTAATTCTGATTGGGAAGCTTTAATGAAATGGGATTTTAACTGGGTCTGTAAGGTTAACACTTCATCAGGCAGAACCATGGAAGTTTAGGCCAAGCAAAGAGCAAATCAGATATCCAGAGGCATAAAAATGTATTTTATTATATAATTAATATCCTCCTTTTCCCCCTCTACACTAATCACTCACTCCAAAGTATTCTGTAACAGTTAATATTAGACTATACTATATTTTCCGCAAGTAGTTAAATTTAATTGTCTATTAAGGCCCATTCTGGATGTCACTTTATAGATCTTAACTTTTTCCATTCATGGCCTGATTGTTGGCTCTCTACCATAATATTACTTTAAATTCCTTAATTATGTCTGAAGTATATGTTTTATTTTCTTATATATTTTGACTCATCAAAAAATTTCCTAGAACTCTAAAGAAATTTTTAAATGGTACTTTTAAAATTTTAGATGTACAGCCCTGGCTGATGGCTCAGTTGGTTGGAGCATTGTCCTGTACACCAAAAGGTTGCGGGTTTGATTTCAGATCAGGGCACATACCTAGGTTGCGGGATTGGGTTCGATCCCCAGTTATGGCGCATACGTGAGGCAACCAATCAGTATGCCTCTTTCACATCCATGTTTCTCTCCCTTCCTCTCTCTGTAAAATCAATAAACATATTCTCAGGTGAGGATGAAAAAAATTAAATTTTAGCCTGGCCAGTGTGGCTCAGTGGATTGAGCTTCGTCCTATGGACTGAGAGGTCTGGGTTCTATTCCCAGTCAGGGCACATGCCCAGGTTGCAGGCTCTATCCCCAGTAGGGAGTGAGCAGGAGGCAGCCAAATGAAGTTTCTATCTCTCACTCCCTTCCTCTCTCTCTAAAAAATCAATAAAACCATTTTTTTAAAAATAAATTTTAGATGTACAAAGGAGAGGAAATATAGATTTTTTTATCCTCACTCGAGGACATTTTTGCATTTATCTTGAGATAGAGTGGGAGGGAGAGAGGGAGGAAGAGAAAGAAACATCAATGTGAGAGAGACACATTGAGTGGTCGCCACCCACACAGTCCCAACCGAGGCCGGGGACAAACTGCAACTGAGGTACATGCCCTTAGCGGGAACCGAACCCAGGCCTCTCTGGTCCGTGGGCTGATGCTCCAACCGCTGAGCCAAACCAGCCAGGGCTAAAGATAGATTTAAAGAGTTTATATTTTGAGAGCTAAATCTCAGGTTTACCTTAGAAATTAGACTTTGGCCCTAGCCGGTTTGGCTCAGCGGTTAGTGCATCGGCCTGCGGTCCAGAGAGACCCAGATTCGGTTCCCGCTAAGGGCACATATCTCGGTTGCAGTTTGTCCCCGGCCCTGGTTGGGTCGTGCGGGAGGCAACCACTCGATGTGTCCCCTTTCACGTTGATGTTTCTCTCTCTCTCTCTCTCGCTCTTTCTCTCTCTCTCTCTCTCTCTTCCTCTCTTCCTCTCTCTCCCTCCCACTCTATCTGAACAAAAAATGGAAAAGTGTCCTCGGGTGAGGATTAAAAAAAAAAAAAGAAGAAATTAGACTTTGTATATAGGTGAACCTGATAAACAGTTGTGATATTTATTCTGGATTTACCTGAATTTTTTTTTTTTAAACCACAGATTATATCTGAAGATATTGGTGAATTACAGAAGAATCAAACTACAACTATGGCCAAAATTGCACAATACAAGAGGAAACTAATGGACCTTTCTCATAGAACCTTACAGGTAGTAATCTGGATATTTCTTTCAACATAAAACTATGTGATACAAGTGCTAAACATGGTTGTTTTTTTTAAATAATAGTCTGAAGCTAAAAGTAGCAAACTTTCTTAGTAAAACCTGTAAGTTGGAGGAGCGGTCTCACAGGATTGGGTGAAGAAAGTTAAAAATATTCTAAAATTCACATCTTATTGAGAGGGTGGGGGGAAGCAGTAAATAAATAACTCATCTTGCCCTGGCTGGTGTGGCTTGGTTGGTTGGAGCCACCAAAAGGTGACGGGTTCAATTTCCAGTCAGGGCACATATACCTAGGTTATGGGTTCGATCCCTGGTCAGGGCACATGCAGGAGGCAACCAATTGATGATTCTCACATCGATGTTTCTCTCTCTCTCCCCTCCCCCCTCCCCCCTTTCCTCTCTCTACAATCAATTTTTTTTAAAAAAGGAACTCGTCTTGGTGTAAGGAAAACATGTATCAGTGCATTAATGCCTGGTTTTCATAAAAATAGAAAAATACATTTTTGATTTTGAGTGCTAGGAAAGAGAGTGTAACCATTAGTGGATGAAAAACAATAGAACTTCCAGATTAACAAGAGAAGATAAAAGAATGAATAGCAACAAAAACTGAAATTATAAACTGTCATAAAAACAGAAACATATACCAGAATCAATGGGATACGGCAAAAGCTATACCCAAAGGAAGATTTATAGCCTTAAAAAGTCTTCATTTTATTTTTTAACTGATTTTTTAATTGAATTTTTTTAGAGAGAAAGGGAGAGCAAGAAAGAGAAACATAGATCGGTTGCCTCCTGCACTTGCCCTGACCAGGGATCGAACACAAAACCTGGGTATGTGCCCTGACCAGGAATCAAACCTGCCACTTTCTGGTGTATGGGACAATGCTCCAACCAACTGAGTCACACCAACCAAAGCAAAGTCTTCGTTTTTAAAATACAAATGCAAAATATAAGGAACTTAGTACTCATCTTAAGCCAAAAGAAACCAGTGAGAAGTAAAGATGTGAAATGAGTGAAACAAAAAAATTAAACATAGTAGAAAGAATAAATTGAAAAGCTGTTTCTTTGAAAAGACCATTAAAATGGCTTAACATCTCTTGCCCTGGCTGGTTTGGCTTAGCAGTTAGAGTGGCGGCCCATGGACTGAAGTGTTTTGGGTTCAATTCCCAGTCAAGGGCACATTCCTGAGTTGCAGGTTCAATCCCCAGCCCCAGTCAGCTTCATGTGGGAGGCAACCAGTTGTGTCTCTCTCACATAGATGTTTTTCTTTCTCTCTCCCCGTCACCCCATTCCCCATCTCCGTCTGTCTCCCTCCCTCCCTCCCTTCCACTCTCTAAAAATCAAGGGAAAAATATCCTCAGGTGAGAATTAACAACAAAAAATGGCTTAACATCTCATGAGTCTGAAGGAAAAAAAGAAACTTATCTTATGGATCTGAAGATGGAAAAGAAAAAGAAAAATCGTGAGAAAGGAGACATTACCATAGATGTACAGAACAATAATACTGTGTAAAATTCAGGGCAACAAATTTGGATGCTAGAGGAAACCGATTATATTCTAGCAAAATTGAAATGACCAAAATTAATCTACAGAGAGGGTAAAAATCTTAAATAGACAAATGCCACAGATACACATTTAAAGTATACAATTCAGTTGTTTGTAGTATATTCAGAGTCTTATGTAACCATCACCATAACTTTAGAACATTTTTATCACCCTAAAAAGAAACTCCATACCCATCAGCAGTCACTCCCCATTTAAAGCCTCCCCCCTCCCCCCCAGCCCTCTATCTCTATGGATTTGCCTGTTCAGGACACTTCATGTAAATGAATTACATAATGCGTGGGGGTTTTTATGACTGGTTTCTTTTAGGTAGCATGTGCTGTAGCATGTAACAGTACTTTATTTCTTTTTTATTGCTAAATAATATTTGTATGAGTACACCACATTTTTATTTATTCATCAATTGATGAACATTTTGGTTGTTTCCACTTTGTGGCTATTATAAATAAACTGTTAACACTTGTGTACAAGCATTTGCATGGACATATGCTTTCATTTCTCTTCAGTACATAAACCTAGGATTGGAATTGCTTGATCATATGGTAACTCTCCCTTTAACTTTTTGACGAACTGCCAAACTGCTTTCCAAACCAGCTTTACCATGTTACATCTCTTTTTAGTTCCCCAAAATAAAAACCTATAAACAGATACTTCTCATAGAGATGCAAATTACACTAAGTGAAAGAAACCAGGCTTAAAGGCTACATATGGCTTGATTTCATTCATAATGACATTATGCTAAAGGTAAAACTAGAAACAGATAACAAATAAGTAGTTGCTAGGGGCAGGAGGTGAGGGTAGAGGAGTCATTATTAGGGCAGAAGGGAACTTTATGGGGTGATGGAAATGTTCGTATCTTGATTGTGGCGATGGTAACATGATGTCAAAATTCACAGAATTGTACATCTAAAAAGGGTGAATTTTGTTGTATGTGGATTATACCTCAGTAAATCTGACCAAAAAAACCCAGAAATGCAGAAGTTCTAAATAAAATATAAGCAAAGAGAATCCAGCTATTTATGAAATTCTAAAGGAATGTACTGTAACCAAGTAAGATTTATTTCAGGAATGAAGGATTGGTTCTATAACAGGAAATCTACCACTACAATTTATATCAAAACATTAAAGGAAAAAATATATAGTAAAGACTTACCAAAAATAAGCCGCAAATATTCTAAGCAGCAAAGCACTAAAATCACATTCAGAAACCAACACCTGATACCCAAAATTAGTGTTATCTTGGAGGTTTTCATAAACATAATGAACAAGGTAATTAAGTAACTAATATAAACATTGGAAAAGAGATTAAATTGTCTTTTGTTGATGACATAACTATCTAGAATAAAGAATAAATTATAGAATGTGGTAAGATGGATATATACAGGTAAATGTACAAAATTGGTGTTTTTTTATACTGTTAATGGAAACAGGAAAATGTTCTTTTCACTATGACAAAACTATAAAATACTTGGGAATAAATTCATGAGGAAAATATCTGAATTAATGTTTATAAAAATAGATAAAGTATGACAAAAGTGGGAATTCAGTTTAGTGGGTTTATTTAATAAATAATGGAGTAACTAACTGGCTACCATCTGGAAAAAAATAAAATTGGACCACTGTATCACACCATACACAAAAGTAAGGTAGATTAAAGACTTAACTCTGCCCTGGCCGGTTTGGCCCAGTGGTTAGAGCGTCGGCCTGCGGTCCAGAGAGACCCGGGTTCGGTTCCCGCTAAGGGCACGTGCCTCGGTTGCAGTTTGTCCCCGGCCCCTGGTTGGGTCATGTGGGAGGCAGCCACTCGATGTGTCCCTTTCACGTCGATGTTTCTCTCTCTCTCTCTCTCTTCCTCTCTCTCCCTCCCACTCTATCTGAACAAAAAATGGAAAAATGTCCTCAGGTGAGGATTAAAAAAAAAAAAAAAAAAGACTTAACTCTAAGAAATGTATGAGGCTAGGGATTGGAGAGACTTTTGGCCAGAAAGCCAGAAATTATACAACTAAATTGGCTATATAAGAATTAGAAAATTCTGTGTAGTGAAAGATACTAGAAAGAAGCTGTTTGTCAATAGTTCAGTGATAGATTTCAGAAAAAAAGAAAAAAAATTGAATTTGGAAACAGCATAGATTTTAGCTGTAGTGTAAATAAATATTCATATTATACAAAGAGATCCTATAATCTGACAAGAAAAAAATACAATTGAAATATAGGCAAATTGAAATATATACAATTGAAGTAAAGGCAGTTCATATTGTAGAAATGCAGACTGCAGATTAAAGAAATGATGTGAGCTCCTTTTACACTCATCAGGTTAGAAAAAATTTAAACACCACAACTGATAGCTGACAGGAATGTGGAGGGAAGCATACTCTCATTCAGCTTGTGAATTTAAATTCTTTGGATCTTTTGAAACAGCAATCTAGTAGCTTCTCTTAGACTAAAACCATATACTTTTTTTTTTAATCCTCACCCTAGGATACTTTTCCATTTATCTTCAGATAGTGTGGGAGGGAGGAAAGGAGGGAGAGAGAGAGAGAAACATCGATGTGAGAGAGACACAATGTGAGAGACATCAATTGGTTGCCTCCCGCACCCTGACCCTGACCAGGGCCCGGACTGAACTGCAACTGAGGTATGTGCCCTTGACCAGAATCAAACCCATGACAGTTTGGTCTAAGGGCCGACACTCTAACCGCTAAGCCAAACTGGCCAGGACTGAAAACATACTTTTAAACCCAGCAATCTCATTCTTGGGATCTGTATCAGTAAATAAAGATGTATATACAAAAATGTTTATTACAGCATTGTTGACAGTGTCAAAACTAGAAACAAAATATATGCCCTTCAATAGGGGAATTGACTAAATTATTGGTTAATAATATATTGAAAACATAAATGTACTAATGTAAATTGACTAATAAAAATGGATACATGTGATTCAAATCTTGAACTAAGATTCACACTATATTGTTACTGTATTCAGCTGATTTCTTTCAACAACTGATTGTAGTAAAATTCTAATTGATACTGTTGGGGTTTCTTTGTATAGGTCCTAATCAAACAGGAAATTCAGAGGAAGAGTGGATATGCCATCCAAGCTGATGAAGAGCAGTTGCGAGTTCAGCTAGATACAATTCAGTGTGAACTAAATGCACCTACTCAGTTTAAGGTAAGCACTTATGTAACCATAAAAGTATCATTTGTTTCAGGTGGATCTGCAGAAAAATACTGCTTGGCCAAAAACAGGAATTTTATATACCTGATTTTTAAGTATTTGTTCTTTAATCAAAACTCTCTAAAGTAGACTCTTAATCATGTTTTTGGCGTGTATTAACATTTCAAATAGTGTACAGAGGGAAAATTAGACACCTTTAGTAAGAGTAGTAACCATCTTTTAAAAAGAAAGCATTATCTTTTAGAAGTGGCTGCTGTTGTTAGCAGTTGTAATTTGACTCACAGTCTTATCTTTAGGGCCGACTAAATGAACTGATGTCCCAAATCAGGATGCAGAATCATTTTGGAGCAGTCAAATCTGAAGAAAGATATTACATAGATGCAGATCTATTACGAGAAATCAAGCAGGTAAGTGTTACACACTAGTGTGCACTTTTTTTTTTCAGTCTTCACCTGAGGATATGCTTATCTTATTGATTTTAGAGAGAAGGGAAGGGAGAGTGAGAGAGAATATCGATTGGTTGCCTTCTGTACCTGCCGACTGGGGTTGGAACCTGCAACCTTCCTGTGCCATGGAGGGGATGACGGAGGCTCCAACCAACTGAGCCACACCAGCCAGGGCTAGTGTGTATTTTTTTAAAAGGTGATCACCACTTCACACCCATTGGGATGGCTATTATTTAAAAAACACAGAAAATAGTGTGGATGAGAGTGTGAAGAAAATGGAAACCTTGTGCATTGCTGGTGGCGATGTAAAATGATACAGCCACTGTGGAAAACAGTTCCTTAAAAAATTAAACATAGCCCTGGCCGGTTTGGCTCAGCGGTTAGAGCGTCAGCCTACGGTCCAGAGAGACCCAGGTTCGGTTCCCGCTAAGGGCGCGTACCTCGCTTGCAGTTTGTCCCTGGCCCCTGGTGGGTTGTGTGGGAGGCAGCCACTCGATGTGTCCCTTTCACGTCGATGTTTCTCTCTCTCTCTTCCTCTCTCTCCCTCCCACTCTATGTGAACAAAAAGTGGAAAAAAATGTCCTTGGGTGAGGATAAAAAAAAAAAATTAAACACAATTACCATATGATCCAGCATTTCTACTTCTGGATATATACCTAAAAGAACTGAATATAAATATTTATTTGTATACCCATGATCATAGTAGCATTATTAACTATAGCCAAAATGTGGAAGCAACCCAAGTGTCCATATATGGGTGAATAGGTAAACAAAGTGTGGCATATACATAAAGTGGAATATTCAGCCTTTTAAAAGGAATGACATTTTGACACACTACAACATGGATGACGCTTGAAGATACTATGCCAAGTGAAATAAGCCAGTTTAAAAGGACAAATATTGTATGATTCTACTTCTGTGAGGACCTAGAGTACTCCCAATTCATCAGAGTAGAATGGTGGTTGCCAAGGACTATGGGAAGGGGGAGTGGAGAGTTAGTGTTTAATAAGTACAGAATTTCAGTTTGGAAAGATGGAAAAGCTGTAGAGGTAGATGGTAGTGATTGTTTCATACTGTGAATGTACTTCATGGTAATGAATTGTACACTTAAAAATAGTTAAAATGGGCTTTTTTGGTTATGTATAGTTTATCATAATAAAAAATAAGTAAATTATTCTCTTTCCCACCCCCCCAAAAAAAATGAATAAAGAGGTAATAGAGGCACCAAAGTTCCAAATATAGACTCTATCCTTACTCTGTAGAAATTATATAGAGTTATTGATCTCCTCAGCCGTCAGAGGTCCTGGGTGAAGGATGGGGTGGCCAGAACCTCCAACTATTTGTCTAAGGCTTGCATTGTATGAACAAGTTGAGAAGTACTGCTCTAACTTATTTTCATTAGTATTGGTTTAATGAGAACTGTCCAACCATTGACTGTGTCTAAAGAAAATATATTAAGATGGTAAACTTTGTAAAGCATGTTATGTAAGACGTTAGCATGGCCCTGAGGATTTTAGATGTTATTAAATGTCATCAACAGTTCTGATTTTATTATGTGTTTTAGAATGGATATTTCCATTTTATGCAATTAAGAACTAGTTTGGCTCCTAGCTTTTTGGAAAATATGCTATAAAATTGTGGAAGATTCTAGCATATCAGAATAAAGAACTATATTAAAGCGTTTATGTATGTAATAAAATGGGGAATAATATAAACATCTACCTAAAATGATGAAAAGCATCATGGCTCATCACCTACTTTATGACCTTAAGTAGGTTACTTACCTGTACCTCATCTTCATCTCTATACACGAGATAATAATTGTTCCCGAAAAGGTGCTCAAAAGGATTTTAAATGAGTTAATACCTATGAAGCTCTTCAAATTGCCTCAACACCTAGGAAGAACTCTTAAAAATGTTAGCAGTTGTAGTTATTATCACTGTATACTTTGTACTCCAAAACATGAAAATTCTGTTTTTAGAATGATTATTTTGCTAGTCATCTGTATTTGAGTACCTTCTTGCATTGTTTCATACCCTTTGTTTATCAAAAGGAATCTAAAAAACATATGCATCTTCTGTAAAATTTCTGAAGATATTGTTCATTACATTTGTTTTATTGCTTTTTATAGTATGTATTTTACTGTAGGTCATATAAAAGTATTAACAAAAGATTAATGTGCTTGCCCACTATATTTAGAGCATCTACAGAGTGCTGTATTGCTAAAATAGTCCTTTTTCTATGAGTAGCTTGCAGTTTATTTAATAGAGTACTGTATTAATATATTTTTTAATTCCTTCTAGCATTTGAAACAACAACAGGAAGGCCTTAGCCACTTGATTAGCATCATAAAAGATGATCTAGAAGATATAAAGTTGGTAGAACATGGATTGAATGAAACCATCCACATCAGAGGTGGTGTATTTAGTTGACACGTCACAAACTTATGTTAAAGGTTTGTGAACTCTTCTTGCTACATTAGGCCTTCCTTAAGGATGAAACTGACCACATGGAGAAAAAAAGAAAGAAAATCCTCTCCTGGCTTGCTTTTTGAGAAGGTTACTGACAAATTACTGTTCTTCAGATTTGAAATGTCACTTCACAGCTCTCCAGAGACAGCCTTTGCAAGATGTATATCTTAAAAGCTGTTATTTACTTTGAGAAGTACATAATTACCAAAAATATGTACTATTGTACATTTTTACGACAGCATTTTTCCTAAAAATAATCAGTGTCTAATGATTATCCTCCATTGAGCCTGTACTCTGCTTTCCATAGCAAGTAAATATGCAATATCTACTTTGCACATAAAATGTATGACTACTTGGCTGTTGGAGATTTGTACTTCAGAATATAAATGTACATCAGTTTTTATATTTGTGAATTTATCTGTGGGAGGAGTAAAGAAAATCCAAGAGTATTTAATGATTAATGTGGTTTTCTTTTCATTCTATAAAGATTTGAAAATATATTTTTATATTATTTTACTTATTTGAAATTTACAGAATATACCTAAGCAATTAGGATATCAACAAAATTACATTTTATCATTTTTGCAACTTTTTGTTTTTTAAACCTTTTTATTTCTAAAAAAGATGAAAAATAAATTCTTGATTGTAATTACTTTTATATAATTCTGTCTGGTGCGTTATTTGGCTCTGGGAGAATGACCGTTCATGTCTATCACAACTCAAGAAGTTTAAGTCTTTCCATTTTTCAAAGTATGATTTTTCCCTCCTAAGGAAAATACATCAAATGCTGCTTATTTGACTTGGCAAATAAAACTTCCAATATTTAGGATAGAGAATTTCCTAATATATCATTAGTATCTAAAAACACTAGAAAATCTGAATTGGACATCAGAATGTGAATAGTGAGTCTTTCAAACTAGATCATTTTAAACAATTTTTCTTACTACAGATTGCATACCTGGGCTGCATCATGTTGGCCCCCTCTTGGAAATGCTTTGATTTTGCATTTGTGTGTGATGCTTTGGCATGAATCTTGCCACTGTGTTTACTGTGGGCACAGTGAGGAGTGTGCAGCACTGTATACCCAGAGGTCATCCTCAGAGATCCCACTGAAGGAATTTCTGTCCAGCTGCAGATTAGGTAACAGTTGTGTAGGAGACTAGGAACTTTAAAACTGATTGTTTTATTTCCAAGTTAGCTGCTAGTAGTCTGCAGCCACTTCTGCCAAGATTATGGCATGCAAACTTGTTATACTACCCTGTATACG
Organism: Tadarida brasiliensis; assembly: GCA_030848825.1. Lineage (NCBI taxonomy): Eukaryota > Metazoa > Chordata > Mammalia > Chiroptera > Molossidae > Tadarida > Tadarida brasiliensis. The sequence continues at coordinate 53,439,258 of CM061257.1, read as the reverse complement.
ACTCTCTTTCATCACACTTTCCTACTCATTGTTACAATTCCAACAATGATGGGAGATAGTTTTTTTTCTCCTTGGACCAGAAGATAGGCACTTTCACCCTTCTCATCCATGTAGCCGACTGTGGAAAGTGTCTGTCCCTCTGCACATCCTTTTACTGTAGGAAGAGTTGTTGATCTAATTGATGAGAACTGCTGTTACTCACTGAGCCACATTCCATGAAAAAGAAAAACAAATCACTACTTATGCACACGATGCTCACTTCTCCAGCCTTTCGTTTTTCGTGTTCTGATATTGTTAGGTTTCCTAATTGCACAAGATAAATACCCCTAGATAGGGCCCAGGGTCTGCCTTTTAAAGACAAGGCCCAGTGGGCCTTTTTAAAAGTTTTGATCCTGTTGGTGACTTACTGCATGTGTAAGGCTGACCTGTGGTCCTTGTGTAGTTGGTTAAGTATGACAATCTGTACTACAGATGTGTTCCAAGCAAGTGATAACCAAGTTCTAGATTTGAGTGAGTAGGAGGAGACAAGACCCTCTTTGGCCTCAACACGAAGTTGTGTTCTCCAGCGCAGTTTACAGAGAAGTTCTATGTTTAGTCTTCAACTGGCTAATGGTTCTTGTGGATAGTCTACTAAAAATTCTGAACAGGAAGAGAGTTAAATGGTAGAATTAAGGCACACTGAACCCCTAACAGTATAAACTTTATGTAGTTGTTCTGTATCTTTGAAAGTGGCCTTAAATCCTTTTTGAAACATTGGCAAAGTGTAAACAACTGTCAATTACCAAAGCCCTGTGCCTAAATCAGTCTCTAGTTAACCACCACAATACCCTGAGGAAAATGGTACTATACTGTATAACTTTATTTTCCCTTGCTTATTTGCCATACATATAGAGTACTGTCTACCTCCCTGGATTAACATTAGATTCAAGTTAGTAACTATGTATGTGAAAATCTTGGTAAACTGTTTGATTACAGAAATAGACAGTGCTCATATTTTGAGGGATGATACTATTTGAAGTCAAAGTCTAATCCTTCAAAGATGAGTAGAACATGTTTAAAATTCAGTTGTGCAACAGCATGATGGACCTAGAGGGTATTATGCTAAGTGAAATAAGTCAGAGAGAGAAAGACATACCATATGATTTCACTTATATGTGGAATCTAAACAAAATAGAAACATCAACTCGGATATAGAGAACAGACTGATGGATACCAGAGGGTTGCGGGGGATGAGTAAAAAGGTGATGGGATTAAGAAGTACTAATTCTTAGGTGCAGAATAGTCACAGGGATGTAAATTACAGCTTAGGGAATATAGTCAATAATATTAACTATGTAAGGGGCCAGGTAGATACTTGAATATGGAGGGGACAACTTTTTAAAGTACACAAATGTCTAACCACCATGTTGTACACCTGAAACTAATATACAGAGTAATACTGAATGTAAACTGTAATTGAAAAAGAAGAAAAAATCCCCCTCCCCCCAAAAATTCTAATGCAGGAATTAAATTCATGTTAACCACTAACATTGGATATTTTAGTATTGGCAGTTCTACTGAAATTATATCTAATAATCTTAAAGTCTTTTATTGAATTCGATCAGAAATATAGGTTTTTTGCAATCATAAGATTAATATACAAATAAGTGAAAATGATTCTACGACATAACTGGACAAACTTCCTGAATTTTCAAAGTGAATAACATAAGCCGTTGTCATTTTATCAACTGACTTGGGCCAACAAATGAAAAATATAACATTCCTTTTGATCATTTCCTGTGGGATCCCTGTAGTGTATTTCAAGTAATAAAGACTGTATCAGACTACAAAGTAATGAAGAGATATAGCAGAAGCACTGATCAGAATGATGAATGTCCCAAACAATGGAAGGAGCATTTTGCCAGAGGATGCAGAGGGATGGGTTTTGGGACCTGGAGCTGGAGCTGGAGCTGGAGCTGGAGCTGGAGCTGGAGCTGTTAATGAAAACACAAAGTCATTGACACATTCAAGTTGAGTTAGAAACTAACCTGAAATACTTCCAACCAGGAACAATTTTCAAATAAATATCACTCATTACAGATTTCAGACTATATTTTTATATACAGGGTGGGGCAAAAGTAGGTTTACAGTTGTACATATGTAATAATACAAGAATAAACTGTTTTGTGTACTCACAACTGTAAACCTACTTTTGCCCCACCCTGTATATCACTCAGATTCCACAGGCCTTTCAATATCTATGTAGACAAGATAATTTTTTGTTCAAGTTCTCTAGAATTAACAATTTTCTATTTTCATTTTTTGCATATATAGGTAAGGTAAGGTTAATTTTGTGTCTTCTATTTCAAGTAAAGTATATTTCATATGCATATACTCACAGCTGCCAATATACAATTTAATGTAGCTGCATTTTTAAATACTAAGCCCTGCAAGCTCATTTAAACAAATTTAATTTTTTCCCTCATGCATAGTTTTCTGCTTTGGAGAAAACTGCTTCCCTTTCATCTGAACTAGTGGAGAGGATCCATCTCAGGGTCTGTTTGACACTACCCTTAACTCAGATACCTGACTTCAGCTGAGTTTTGGCTTAGACTGTACAAGGAAGGATTGACTGGAAGTATCCAAACGAGATCACCACTCAGGTTTCATAAGTGAAGCCAAGAGAAATAACCAGTAAATTTTATAAAAGCCTTCAACTCATTTTGTCAATTTACTTGCCATAATTACAAACATGCAGTTACATGTATACAGATAGGGAAGTGGGCAGGCAGATGTACTCATGCGTTAGTTTGTTACTATGGAGCAGTGGTTCTCAAGGGGGCAGTACTGCCCTCTAAGAGACAGTTGGAAATTTGTCAGGGTAGTTCTTGATTGTCACAAGGGTGGGGTGGAAGTAGAAGGCTAGTTTTGCACCATGAAAAACTGACCCACTTCCACACAAATTTCCAATGCACTGCTAGACATACACATAAGTTAAAAACCTATTTATAATGCATAACCCAGAACTTAAGTCAGTTTTATATATAAACAAAATACTTTCAGGTAGTTTTAATGAACAGTTTCTATCTGGTACCCACTGTATTTCTTCACTTTCATTTTCTTATTATCCTCACATAGAGTAGCTTCAGTATTCTCTTCAATCCAAATATTTTTGCATAAGCAAATACAATAATCTGTCTACTATATTATGTCTTCTAGTATAAACTAGGCATTTACATATTAAATGTATATAACTTTGTTATAATTTTAGTTAGGATATTATATTTTTTATGGGTGCAGGTAGGTCTCTTTATGACTTATTTCAGGATAGTGTAAGAGCTTTATAAAATACTTGTCATAAAAAGGGAGAATTGGGTTGATAGGGTTGAGAACTACTCTAAACAGTAGTCTACACATACAGTAGAAAATGCTCAAGAAACATCAAGTTGCCCCCACCATATATACACAAACATTTGGATATGACATTATATTCTGTTATGATGCCTTATGTTCTTGAAACTTTTTTTTTTATCCTCACCTGAGGACATTTTTCCATTTTTTGTTCAGATATAGTGGGGGGGGGGGGACATCAATGTGAAAGGGACACATCGAGTGGCTGCCTCCCGCACAACCAACCAGGGCCGGGGACAAATCGCAACCGAGGTATGTGCCCCTAGCGGGAACTGAACCCAGGTCTCTCTGGACCACAGGCCGACGCTCTAACTGCTGAGCCAAACCGGCCAGGGTGTTGAAACTTTCTTAAAGAAAAAATAAATTTCTCACTTTTCCTTTATTGCAGATCAAACATTTATCAGCTAAGGAAATTAGATATTTCTTACTAGGATTGTAGATATCTTCTTGACTTTTATATTCTAAAATATGAACAGATTTTGAGTTAATTGCATTGTAAACCTATTAATCTAGAAGAGAAAATTCTGATTAAATGATTGATCAAATTTGGTTATTTCTGGGAGTGGGCCTGAGGGGCAGGATATTAGGTTTAGAGTTATGTGTGAGATTAGGGGAAGGGATTAATTGTTACTCATTTGCACTCTTTGAATTTTTTTTTTTTTTTTTTTTTTACCAAGGAAGTGTTTCCATTAAAAGAATAATGAAAATTTTGATTACAAAAAAAGTGTTTTTACATATTCAATTTAGATTCCCAAATATAATATTAATACCTACCATTTACTGAATGCTTACTATGTGTCCCTCATTGTACAAATGCTTTATGTACATTGTCACCTTTATTTCTTACAGTCCTAGAAGGTAGGGTTAGTTATCCATATTATACAGATGTTCCTCAAAACTTAAATAAAATCAGAGGTAACCAGTGAGTGGTAGCAATGTCTGATTTCAAAGCCTCTGGCCTATGTACTATGCTATACTACCTCCAAGTGTGTGCCTAGCATTGAAAAATTAATATTGCCATATTTTGACGACCCTGAAGCCAAATGCCAATTCTAGGAGCCCAGGATAGAGGAGTATTTTTTATAACTAAATCTGGGTGAAAGACAAGTGTCATGTGACAGAAAGCAAACAAAACTTGAAAAGTTTGAGTCCTGGTTGTCTCTTTCTAGCCTTTTACAGGTTCCTTAACCTTCCTATATTCCATGTCCACATCTCTGAAATGGCAAAAACAGTATTTATCTTGGATTAAATGAAACTGTAAATGTTTTCACACAAAAAAGCATGCACTACACACAGCTTTCCAGGAGAGGGCACAATACAAAACAGTCCCTGCAAACCAATTTGTTGGAGGACATGGAGAGTGTAGTGAGAAGCACGGAATGGCTGGCCCCGTGCTGTACCGTTCTCATACACACCTCCTTGGAGAAGCTATTCCTGTGACTATATAGATTCCCTCACAGCAGCCAGCTCACCCTGGGAAGCCTGCTGCCTGTTCTGGAATAGACAGGTGCAGCTGGAAGCCAACTGTTCCAGTTTAGGTCGAGCACCTCTTCATCTGTTTGGCCCAGAGAACCATAATAGCAGGTCACATTGAAAGTTCTCAACATTTCCCCGCTCCAGCTTGAGACTAGCATGTCAGAAGCTATCCAGCCCAGGTATCCTCCCCAGACTCCTTAAGATTAAGCTAAATGAATGATTATGGTAAAGGACTCAGAACCCCATGGTGCCTCCACCCCCAATAAAAAAATTTATTACCAGGTTTTTCATCCGGTTGTGTCACTTTCATTCCTAAATGAGAAAAGATGTTCAGATGATAATGAACACAGCTACCATTTACTACTATTTTAAACTACTTTTCATTTGCCAGTACTTCATCTCATTAGAACTTTAATCAGTCCTGTGAGACAGAAGTTTTCTTCATTTTACAAATGTGGGAGAAGAGGTACAGAAAAGTGAATTAACTTATACAAAGTTACCAAGAAGACGACTTCCAATCAAGATGGCAGTGTAGGTAAACATGGTACCTCCTCCCACAGCCACATCAAAATTACGGCTAAACTACAGAACAACCATCATTGAGAACTGCCTGAAATCTGGCTGAATGTTAGTTCTGCAACTAGGGAATTAAAAGAAGAAGCCACACTGAGACTGGTAGGATGGGCAGAGATGCAGAACGGGCTGGTCCCACACTCGTGTGTGGTGAATAAAAACTAGGAGGGATATCTGGGCTGTGGAGGTTCCCCTGAGAAGCAAGGGGTCCCAGGCCTCCCAGCCCAGGGTTCCAGAGCCAGGAAGAGATATCCCCATAACTTCTGATAAAAACCAGCAGGAATTATGGCTGAGTGAGAAGAAGGGTTTCTGGAGTCCCAGGCAGTTCCTCTTAAATGGCCCGAGCACAGACTTACTGACTCACTCCCTCTGAGCTCCAGTGTTGGGGTAGCAGCTTGAAAGGAACCTGGGACATATGGGCAGGAACTGAATTGTCTGGCATCAAGGTGAGAACTTGGGGGGGGGGGCTTTCTGCCAGGCAAAAGTGCTGGCAGAGGCCATTGCTCCTTTTCTGAGACACACCCCACCCCACAGAGCTAGCAGGCAGCACCATGTCTGAGTCTCCATCAACTGGCTCACACTGATCACCCCACCCTGATGATTCCCTGAGATCCCCAGCCCACCCAACTTGAGGGCCCACCCAAGCCATTTCCAAGTGACTTTTCCATACAACTGGCCTCTCTTGCCTCATACTTTGGACTTTCCTAAAATCTCTCAAACTAGTAGGATCTGGCCTCTGTGTGCCCCATACCTCTTGCAAAGTGGCCCCAGGCCCAGCATTAGCAGCAGCCAGCCTTGGTTCACAGCTTGGCTTCTCTTAGGCACCTCCAAGCCCAGCACATGTATCACACATCTGCAGATTGCTCTGTAGCTCATGCCAGGTGGCCCCAGTTAGGGCACAGGTAGTGGCTGACCTTACACCACCCAGGAGGCCTCAGAGCTGGTGAACCCGGTGGAGAGCTTCAGACCACACCGGATTATAACCCTACCACCTTCATGAACAACACACTCAAGGGGCGGACTCAGTGAACACCAATGCCCACTGAAGCAAGTCCTCTTCCCTAGGGTTGACTCCTGCATAGCAGCTCCTCTAGTTGCAGCCAATCTTCACAGTTGACTGGCCTGGGGGTCAATCCTTCTCAGTGATGCCAACAGCAAACAAGGCTCAACTACAACAGGACAGTGCACACAGCCCACACAGAGTGCACCTGGCGCACCCAGTTTGGGTGATTGGGGAGGCTGCAACACTGGGCCCTACGAAGACACCTACTACACAAGGCCACTCTACCAAGTCCAGGAGACATAGCAGCTCTATCTAATACACAGAAACAAACATAGGGAAGCAGCCAAAATGCAAAGAAAACAGAAGAAATCGCCAGAAAAAGAACTAAATGAAATGGAGGCAAGCAAACTACCAGATACAGAGTTCAAAATGGTTATAAGGATACTCAAGGAACTTAGTGAGAACTTCAAAGAAGTTAGTGAGAACTTCGACAGCATGAAGAAGGGCACAGAAACCATAAAAAAGAACCAGTAAGAATTGAAGGATACCATTCACTGAAATGAAGAATAATTTATAGGGACCCTGGCTGGTTTGGTTCAGCAGTTAGAGTGTTGGCCCATGGACCAAAGAGTCACAAGTTCTATTCCCGGTCAAGGGCACGTACCTCAGTTGCAAGTTCAATCCCCAACCCTGGTCGGGGTCATGCGGAGGCAATCAATCGATGTGTCTCTCTCACACAGATGTTTCTCTCTCTCTCACCCTCCTTTCTCCCTCCCTCCCACCCCATCTAAAAAAAAAAAAATCAATGGAAAAATATCCTCAGGTGAGGATTAAAAAAGAAGAAGAATGTACAGGGAATCAATCAATAGTAGATGACGCCAAGAATCAAATCAGCAATTTGGAATATAAGGAAGTGAAAACCACCCTATCAGAAGAGCAAAAAGAAAAAAGAATCCAAAAAAGTGAGGATAGTGTAAGGAGCCTCTGAAACAACTCCAAGTATACCAACATTAGTATCATGGGGGTGTCGGAAGGAGAACAGAGAGAACAAGAAATTGAAAACCTGTTTGAAAAATAATGGCAGAAAACTTCCCTAATCTGGTGATGGAAATAGATATACAAGTCCAGGAAGCACAGAGAGTCCCAAACAAGATGAACCCCAAGAGGCCCACACCAAGACACATAATCAAAATGCAAAAGGTTCAAGACAAAGAGAGAATCTTAAAAGCAGCAAGAGAAAAACAGCTACCTACAAGGGAGCTCCCATAAGACTGTCAGCTGATTTCTCAACAGAAACTTTGCAGGCCAGAAGGGAGTGGCAAGAAATATTCAAAGTGATGAAAAGCAAGAACCTACAACCAAGATTACTCTACCCAGCAAAGTTATCATTTAAAATCAAAGGACATATAAAGAGCTTCCCAGATAAGAAAAAGCTAAAGGAGTTCATCACCACTAAACCAGTATTACATGAAATGTTAAAGGGTCTCCCTGAAGAAATAGATTAAAAATATGAACAGTAAAATGGTAATAAAGATATACCTATCAACAAATGAATCCAAAAATCAAAATAAATGAAGCAGAACAGCAGAAACAGATTCATAGATATAGAGAACATTTTGATGGTTGCCAGATGGTTGGGGGTTGGGCAAAGGGATTAAGTACAAATTGGTTGTTACAGAATAGTCATAGGGATGTAAAGTACAGCAGAAGAAATAAGGTCAATAATATTCTAATAACTTTGTATGGTGTCAGATACGTAAGAGATTTATAGGCATGATCACTTAGTTTTATATAATGTCTAATCACTGGGGTGTACACCTGAAATTAATATAATATTGTATGTCAACTGTAATTGAAAAATAAAAAATGATTTAAAACAAAACCAAACCAAAAAAACCCCACAGTTACCCAGAAGAAAATGGCACAGGAGAGATTTCATGAAGCTGGGGGTCTCTGTCTACACAGTCCACGTCCATCCCCATACCTGCTCAGAAGCTGTGCCTAGTAAGGTGGCTCTGAAAGTACTATGCTCCTCAGGTCCAGTGAGCTAAAGAGATATATACACATAAGGTGTCTTTTCAGTGTTGTTAGAGGTTCACTTCCAAGCTGTGGCCAAATAAGTCCAACAGTGCAATCTGGGTGAATATGAGAGAGCAGCTGGACCCTCTCTCTGTGCCCGTTTGTGCTTTAGGTAATTAACCGTAAACATGCTGGTTCTGTACACAGCATGACATTTCCATAGATAGCAATGTTAGGCAAGGCAGCGCACTGGGTGGATGGGTGCAATTTAGTGAATGTCAAAAATCTATTTTTTTTTTTTTTGCATTTATCTTCAGATAGAGTGGGAGGGAGAGAGGGGGGAAGAGAGAGAGAAACATCGATGCAAGAGAGATACATCAAGTGAATGCCACCCACATGACCCCAACCAGGGCAGGGACAAACTGCAACCGAGGTACGTGCCCTTAGCGGGAACCAAACCCGAGACTCTCTGGTCCGCAGGCCGATGCTCTAACCGCTGAGCCAAACTAGCCAGGGCAAAAATCTATTTTTTTAAACAGATGATCATTCCTTAATAGCAAAACCTACCAAAAATTATTTTCAAAACACTACATGAACTCAGGAGAAAGAATGAGAGTGTTGGATAGGAGTGTGCACCCTGAAATTTTGTGTTTTTACAGTCCTTACAGATATCCCCATAAGGTAAACATGACAAGCGTTAGCCAGGTTTGACAATTCTGAGGCACAGAGAAGTGTTATTACTGTCCACAGCTCTAGTTAAATGTTATGTCCATTTATATTTTTTCCCTTCTTGTCTCAGGAAAAATTAAGTTTGAGAGCCTTTTTATTTTTTTCCTTCCCTGTAAGCCTAAGTTCTGAGGCCTTTCTCAGGAACTTGACAGGAGTCACTGTTCATTTTTTCTGGCCATAGAAGCTCAAGGCCCCTCAATGGCCTTGCCCTCATACTTTTTAAATAAACATGAAATGGTTATATCTTAAAGGTAGGTTAAATCTTCCATGGTAAATATACTATAAAAATATACTTGAGGAACCGCAAATCTTAAAGAATGTGTCCTTGGTTATAAGTTAAGAGACTTGGGTCTTCCACTCACTTATGTGACCTTGTGCAAAGTACTTGGGCTCCCCTGCAGTCTAATGTTGACAGTTATGTTATGTCTATCCCTCCACCCTCAATCGGCACCTTCCTCTCTGGCATGCCTACCACTGCTTACCAGGTAATGGAAAAGGTTCTGGAATTTTCATTCCTAAATGAGAAAGAAGTTTTCAGTGACTTGCAGTTTGCTCCAGTGAGTACAATTTCCAAACACTTGTCCGATGAGATCAAGTGATACAAGTGCCAAAGGTCCCACTGCACTGCAGTTTCTGGCTTTACGAATCCTCACTGTGCAAATCCACACCAAGCTTAGAGGAGCCTTCTGCCATGGCACCTCACCCTGAGTCTATCTCTATGAAAGCAGAATACCATACTACGTTTGGCTACCTGGAGACCCTAGATGCCAAGATATTAGCCAAAAGCTAACAATCAGCTTTTGCATGAAGTTGAAGTTTCTATTGAGTAACTTTAGCTGTAGAACCTGGAAGGTGCTAGGCTGCATGCATCCAGGTCCCCCGCAGCCTTGCCCCTCAGCAATGCCCCCAAGAGAGCTGACTTTCCTGTTCCAGGAACAGGAGTAAAGGTACTTTCTCTATTCTCTTCCCCAGCTAAGTCTTTGTAGAGTGACTGACAGGCAGCTGTAAAGGAAATATTAATGAATAACAACAGTCTCATGACAATATTCTCTTTAATTCCAAGAGGAATCCTTCTCAGCTCATACTTGGGCCTAGAGGGTGAACAGAAATCTGTCTTACCAGGTATTTGGATGGGTTCATGGCTCTTCATACCTAAAAACAGAAATGAATATTGGTTAGTGTTAATCAATTATCTTGCATTGTTAATGCTTACTTTTGTCTACCTCCCCCATCTCTAACCCTTTAAAAAAGGGGGGGAAAAACAGTAACACAAAAACACCTTTCAATGGCTCTTCATTCTCTAACTGGACAAAGCCCAAACTCCTGAACATCAAGAACGTTATGATCTGGCCCTGTGTCTCCAACATTATCTTCATAAGGCAGTCCTAGTACACTGGCTTTTAAACAAAACAGTACTGGGTGTAAGACTCTTCTTGGTTTGGTTCTATTGTCATAATAGTTACTAGCTCTGTAACTGCATAGCCTTCTTAATGCTGCTGACCTGCAAGTCCTTACTTATGTAAAAGGAATCCTTACCTTGCAGGTTTGTAGTAAGTGATAATTAAAGGAGATACATGATAAAAGTGCTTAGTACACTGCATGAAATATAATAAGCACTCAATAAATCAGCGGTTCTCAACCTGTGGGTCGTGACCCCTTTGGGGGTCAAACGACCCTTTCACAGGGGTCGCCTAAGACATAACAGTAGCAAAATTACAGTTATGAAGTAGCAACGAAAATAATTTTATGGTTGGGGGTCACCACAACATGAGGAACTGTATTAAAGGGTCGCGGCATTAGGAAGGTTGAGAACCACTGCAATAAATGAAGTCCCTCTGTTTTGGCTTAATTCATTCCTCAAACTCTCCAAGTCCAGTAATGCCCTTAGTCCTGGAGTCCTTGTGTCTCCTCACCTCCTAACCTGGTAGCGAGCCTCAGAGAGTAAGCAAAAAGATTACCCACCAGGTAAGACAGTGGATTCCTGTCTTTTCATTCCTAAAAATGAGAACAGGAACTATTTAATGAAAAATGCACTTGGCTTGAAAATTAATTTAATCTTATTTTATATGGCTATTTATACAGTAGAAAACTCTAAAAGCTTTGAGAGATGGCTAGGGACAGAGTAAAGGAGAGAAGATTTAACCCACTGGAGCCTGACTGATTTCTGGTGAGAACAATGGCCAGTGACCCAGGATCTCTCCTAGATTAAGCAAAAACAGCTCCTGTTGATTTATTTTATTTTAATTTTTATAAGAGTTTATTTGAGTCAGACTGAAGATATATGCCACGAACAAGATCTCAGCTGCTCCTGGATTTTTTTTAGATTCTGTTCAAAGACTCCAACCTACATTTGCCATGATGTATTTTTTAAATGGAACTTCTTGATTATATAAGTAAGCAATACATTATAATTACAGATAATTTGGAAAAACAGGAAATTATTAAAAAATTATTCTTAATCTCAAATCTCAGAGCTAGTAATTCTTAACATTTTTGGTATATTTCTTTTCAATCTCTTTTCTATGTATACATATATGCATATATACATTTTTAGCATATTTTCCAGTGTTATTGAGATGCAATTGACATTTGGCACTGTATAAGTTTAAGGTGTACAGCATGACTTGACTTACATTTATTGTGCAATGATTACTATAATAAATTTAGTTAATATCTGTCATCTTATATAGATACAAAAAAAAAAAAGAGAGAGAGAGAGAAGAAAACTGTTTTTTTCCTTGTGGTGAGAACTTTTAGGATCTACTCTTTTTAGCAACTTTCAAATACACCATACAGCAATGTTAACTATAGTCATCATGTTGTACATTACATCCATAGTACTTATCTTATAACTGGAAGTTTGTACTTTTTCACATTTTTTAACAAAACTGATATTATACTCTATATGCTATCTATATCCTTTTTTATTTGCCACTATATGTTAAGTACTTTCTCATATTCTTATAATATTTTTCAAAATGATTTTTAAGTTCAGTGTTTCATAATATGGGTATAATTTTATTTAGTAATATCCACCTGTTGGGCACTGAGGTTATTTATAAATTTTGGCTACTATAACACTATGTAAATAATTTTGTACACATTTTATATACAACTTTTTATGATTATTTCCTTAGGATAAATATCTAAGTGTTATAACTAGGTTAAAAGGTATGAACATTTTTAAAGCTAGTAATACATTCTACCAAACTGTCTTCCAGAAAAGTTCCAATTTATAATATCACCAGTAATTTAAGAGTGTTCCTTTCCCAGCACCCTTGAGAACATTTGAATAATATCACTTAAAAAAAAACTTAGGGCCCTGAAGGTCTCGCTCAGTGGTTAGAGCGTTGGCCCACGGACCAATGAGACTTGGGTTCGATTCTGGCCAAGGGCACGTACTTGGGTTGTGGTTTGTCCCCAGCTCTGGTCAGGGTCACAGGAGGCAACCAGTTGATGTGTCTCTCTCGCTTCGATGTTTCTCTCTCTCTCCCTCTCTCCCTCCCTCATAATCTGTCTGAAGATGAAGGAAAAATGTCCTCGGGTGAGGATAAAAAAAAAAAAACACCTTAGGAATATACTAAATATTCAAATAGATATAGCTAATAGAATCTGTTAGATTGCTGGAAGCAGAAATAAATACACAAAATCATAACTTTTAATTTAGAAAAAAATAATGCCATTTTTAATGCCCCTGCCCAATACCCTAGGTCATAACAGTTTGTGGGCCCTGGCCGGTTTGGCTCAGCAGTTAGAGCATCGGCCTACGGACCAGAGAGTCCCGGGTTCGGTTTCTGCAAAGGGCATGTATCTCAGTTGCAGTTTGTCCCCGCCCTGGTTGGGGTCATGTGGGTGGCAACCATTCGATGTGTCTCTCTCATGTCGATGTTTCTCTCTCTCTCTCTCTCTCTCTCTCTCTCTCTCTCTCTCTCTCTCTTCCCCCCTCTCTCCCTCCCACTCTATCTGAAGATAAATGCAAAAAAAAAAAAAAAATGTCCTCGGGTGAGGATTAAAAAAACATAAGAGTTTGTGGAATAATTAGTCACACCTTCCTCTATCCATGTAACTGCTAGCATAAAGCAGAAAATAATATGTTCTCTAGAACTACTTCCTCAACTTCTCTCCTGGGATGATCTAAAGATTGTTAGATAAGAGACACAGAGAGAGCTGCTGTGTCATGTTTGTTAAGAAGTCTATCCAGAATTCAGGAAATCTCTGATATACCAAACTAGTAAGCTAAAGTAGTTCTTCCCCCTTCCCACTGGTCCTTACCATGCCATGCCCATCTTGCTCCCACCCCTAAAGGAGCTATCTTGCAAATGCAAAACCCCCAAGTTTATGAAAATGTCTTACCAGGGTCTTCAAGCTTCTGGTTTTTATCACCTAAGTTACAAAAAGAAACTTTCCATTTTAACAATAGAATAAAATAATTGGAAGTTACTATAGTTATAGCAAAACTAGTTTCAGGAAATATAGTCATAAAGAACCATTTGGTACATACAGTAAATTAATGCTACTAAATTTAAGTGTCAACCAGAGTCTAAATGCACATTGGCTAATTGGGCTGGAACTTTCCTCTGGCATCTCAAGAAAAACCATCACATATAACAAGTCTCCAGGGGGATCTCAATGAGAAAGAAAAATGTCTGTCTTGAAGAGGTAGCTGAGGTCCCTGCAAAGTGACCAGTACACTTTTGGCTGCAATGGGCCAGTAAGAAGTGTGGCAAAGCAAGTGCCTCAGGGGCATGAAGTGCTTCACATTAGGACAGGAAGTAAATTACATATTTAGGGAAAGGCCAAATACCTTTCTCTCTTCAATAAAGAAAATCTATCTTTAGCTACATGGGCCAAACACATAATAAGGAACTTAAATGCACAGAAGTGATTTGGGCCATATCACCATTAACTGGAAACTCAGGGGAGAAAAACATCTAATCACCCAGATATTTTAGTCAAATGATACCAAATATTAGCATATTTGAGAGGTACAAATAATTAACTTTTCTACTTTCATCTGAATGGTGCTGTCACACAGATTAATCCCAGTGACTGAATATGGAGCCCTCAGACCTCTCAAGAGTGACTAAGGTCCCACCAACCTTATTCCCTAGAATGTTTCCATATTGTTCATTTACAGACAGGTGAATTTCCCCAGAATAGATTCTTTTCTTTTTCCCCTCTCATATGTGCCAAGTTACCCCTTCATAACTGCAAAATACTTTTTCTTCAGCTAAGAACTGAATTTGTTAAATAAGAAAGAGCTACTAAATATCCAATATAAGGATTATTTTTAAACATGAGAGAATACTTACCAGGGCTGGAGACATAGATGGGTTGAAAGTATTCTGAAATACAAACATTTTCATTATACAGTATTGTGTTCAGACATGAATATCAGGTTCAATCTAGTTTTAAACGTTTATTAATGATAAAAATTTGAGTTGGCTTACATTAAAGATACATATAAAATGTGTGAGGTGAGCAATATAAAAATTTTAGTCTCAAAAACAAATGGATGTGGCCCTGGCTGGTTTGGCTCAGCGGTTAGAGCCTCAGCCTGTGGTCCAGAGAGACCTGGGTTCGGTTCCCGCTAAGGGCAGGTACCTCGGTTGCAATTAGTCCCCGGCCCTGGTTGGTCGTGCGGGAGGCAGCCACTCGATGTGTCCCGTTCACGTCGATGTTTCTCTCTCTCTCTCTCTCTTCCTCTCTCTCCCTCCCACTCTATCTGAACAAAAAAATGGAAGAATGTCCTCGGGTGGGGATAAAAAAAATAATAATAAAAAAACAAATGGATGTGGATTCATTTTAATTACATAAAAAGAATTCATAGAAAAACTAGCCAAGAAGACAGCTAGAAATAAATGGACCCTTATTTTCAAACTTTTTAATAAGGAAATCTTAAAAAAATTCACCCAAAGCATGTATAAGCCCAAGGTATTTTCTGATAACTTTGGTTCAAATCTGTTGGGCCTATCTGATAATGCTATTCTTGAATACTCTTAAAATTCCTGTGCACCTATGCAAAGTTTTCCCATGATCATCTAAGAAAGATTATTTTTTGTTGCATCTTCCTATTTTTCCCCCAGGAAGCTGAGACAGACTGTATTACCATTCTGTCCCTCCAGGCTCTCACCTTGAGCCACGTTCACTCTATGCCTTCATTAGTCTCCAAAATGTTATTTCCTAAGATATCAAAACATATTAAGTCTAGCTCTGTGTACAGGAGTCATGTAGGGGCATTCAGGAGTCTTTATGCTCCTGCAAGGATATGCTAGAGTAGAATGGTACTACATGCCAAGATAAATGCAGTGTTTCAGAGAACAGTCACAGGCAAGGCTGTGGGTGGGGACAGGGGAGGGATGCAACCAGCAGAGGCTCCTGGGCCCTCCATCTGAAAAGGCAGTACAGTCGTCCCTCGCCACTTTGCGCTTCGACTTTTGCGGCTTCACTCTATCGCGGTTTTTTCAAATACTATAGCACATAAATAAAGAATCCTACTTTGCAGAAATTCATTTATTGTGGTAGAGCCTGGAACTGATTAACTGCGATAAATGAGGGTCAACTGTAGCAATAGCACAATTCTGCCTTGAAATATGATGGCTGCCAGTATTACAGTATGGTCAGATTGCTCTGACCCCTGCTTGTGAGAAATAACACTGATAAAATTCCCATTACAAAGATAAAACTTTAAAGCATATCTTACCCATGTTCTCAACACAATTTGCAGTTTTTAGTCCTGAAACATAAAGATAAAGCTTTATTAGTTAGACACAATATACCCTGTAAAAATTTCAAACTGGTCTGTGGCTATTAGTAATCTGTCAGCTCCTAGTTTATCAGACCCATAACTTAGTGGAATGCAAATTGCAGAACAATTACATTTTTGTATTTATATTATAGCCATCTAACAGCAGTATGATCTTCGATAAAACATCTAATATTTCTGGAATTTAGCTTCCTTATCTGTATTGTTTAGATTGTGCCAAATGACCTCCAAAGGTCCTTCCAAAGCTAACACTTAATGATTCTATTCTATGATTAGTCTGCAAAAATTAAGAGAAAATTTACCTACTTGTTCAATTAATCCTCTCTTCAGATACTAAATATCCTCAACAGCAAACCTGTCCCTTTACTATGACAGTTTCTATCCATTGGAGAAAAAGAATCTCAGAGTTTCAAGATCCTTGAATACATGAACAAAGATCCTTCACATGCATATAGAGAAACAGAGTTGGTCGGCCCCAGAACACTGATCTGTATGTAAGAAGATCCACGGTTTTTGGAGGACAGAAATATGGCATCTAATAGAATACCTTTATACCTTCTTGCTAGTGATGCCTGGAAAAAATCGGTACAGCAGCGATTCCCCTGAGACTTGACATAAAGGGAAATCTGCTAGCCTGCCCAACAGCAGTTAAGGCAAAAAGGTCAGTGAGAGAGAGTTTGGATTTGGTGCCAGCATGCGCCATGGAGGGTTTCCCAGAATTCCATAAGAAGGTCTAGATGTTCTGTAGTCTCTTCTCCATGCCTGGCTAACTCACTGATCTAATCAAGTTCAGTTTTCTGAGGATAAACCTCTCCATCTAAGATAGAGGCGTTCCTGAGAGGCCTGGTTTCACCATGAGATGTGCTCTTCTATGATCTGCTCTCAAATCCTGCTCCATTTGTGGAGTTTGAACCAAGAATCCAGGTGACGTGCTGGTCCAGGAATTGGTATAGATCTGTTAGAATCTGATGGTGACCTGAAGCTAACCTTAGGTGTTTGGCTAGACTAGAAATTTATAAAACAGTTCTAGAGCCCAGCCTCTGTGGCTCAGTGGATTGAGCGTCATCCCATGGACTGAGAGGTCCCACTTCGATTCCCAGTCAGGGCACATGCCCGATGCCCGAGTTGAGGACTTGATCCCCAGTGGGGGGTGTGCAGAAGGCAGTTGATCAATGTTTCTCTCTCACATAGATGTTTCTATCTCTCTCTCCCTTCCCCTCTCTCTAAAAAATCAATAAAAACATATTTTTAAAAAGAGAGAAAAATAAAAACCGTTCTAGAGACAATTACAAAATGTATCCTCAGCAGAAGATGAGTGGGTGCAAGCGTTAGCGGGCTTAGCTGAGGGTAAGGTGAAGAAGGTAAGGAAATTGTGGATGAGAAAGCTACAGATATAAGAGATTCAGCCCGGGGACTAGGCTCTGGGGGATTTTAAAAGCCTTTATCTTTGGTCGGTAGCACAAATTAGAACATGTTTCTCAAAGTGTAGTCTTCTATCAAATACTTCAGAATCGCCTGGGTGCTTATTAAAATGGAAAACTTCAGGACTACTGATATAGAACTTCTGGGGATGGTGCCTTGTAATCTCCCTTCCTCTTTCCCTCAAATCAATTTAAAAAAAAATTTTTTTAAGATTACAGCAGTATTTGTTGGTCACTGGGCTTTTGGACACAAGGACTTCCTCCCTTTGCAGAGCTGCTACTGCTAGCCTGTTATTGGGCCTAATTGGGACAGACTGTCTCACTAAATAAAAGTCATAACTTTCCAAGCCAATATCTTAACAAGCAATGGGTGCTCTCTGAACTAAATTCCCATAAGGCAGGAAAAACTCCCAAAAGATCCACTGTAAGCCATGGCCAGTGTGGCTCAGTTGGTTGGGTGTCGTCCCATGCACCAAAAGGTTGCTGGTTCAATTCTAGTCAGGGTACATGCCCAGGGTTGTGGGCTCCACCCCGGTAGGGGGTGTGTAGGAGGCAGCTAACTGATGTCTCGCTCTAACACTCTAACACTCTAACATGGATGTTTCTCTCTCCCTCTCCCTTCCTCTTTCTCTCAAAAAAAAAAAAAAATTTACCTCCAATTAAGGGCCAAACCTGGCTCCTAAAGCCTTAGCCACTTTCACAAACAGGTGGCTGCCCAACTATTAGACCTGCAGTCTGCAAAAAGTAGCAGAGGTGTTCCTGAGTGCTGTAGCAAATCCACAGGGGTACCAAGGGATACTTTAAAATTTTAAAACAAACACAGCCATAGTTGATATCTGTCAGCTCCCACATGAACTACTAGCTTGAGGTAGAATGCAGTTTCAAAGTTATATTATGTTACATTCTGTTTGATATCTTACATTTGCAAAGCTGTTTTTCAGCAATTGCAATAAAAAGCAAATATGTGAAAATTAATGTGGATCAGGAAATAAGGTAGTGTCTAATCTAATTCCAAGGTTTAAGAAGCTGTGTATTGTTCAACAGGCACATACATCCTATTAGAATAGTACTTTTTTTTTTAATGTGGGGGATGGAGGTGGGCAAAGGAGGAGAAAATGGGGACATCTATAATAGTGTCAACAATACAAATAAAGTTAAACAAATTCTGTGTATTATTTTTTCAAACAGCTACTAAGACATTAGGAAATAAATGCTTATTGAGTTGTTTGACTTTACCTAGTAAGTGGAACTCTGGGGTACTTCTCCTAGCCTAGGGACACTGCAACAAATTATGGTAACACTAAGGAAAGGACCACGAACTGAGAAAGTTTGAAAACCTCTGCATTAGACATTACAAAAGCCTTACCTACTACTTTACCCAAACTACTGGCTCAATGGGGGCCTTCCCTACAAGACTTTACGCCTGAAAAGACAGCACAGCTCTCTAACAAAACAGCCTCCCCCCCAGTTTGGAAAATCCAATAGAAGCCTGCATCCATCCATTATGATGATGATAACTTGTTCATTACCTTGGATGCTATCTGTGAAGAGCTGAACATCAAACGATGACCCTGGCAAGGAGCACATCTATGTTTATGTACACTCATGTGCCAACACTACTGTCTTCCAGCTGTATGATCAGGCCATTGAGACACCCAGAATTGGATTACTAAAGAGAAACCCAATGCAGTCCCTCTCTATGGAAATGAATGCAGCAAATACAGCTCATGAGCTCAATCTTTATGTTACACACGCACATGCTCATATGAAGCGACTGCATCTAAAGAAAAGCCTCTGGAGACCAACAAAGCACATCAAGCATGTGCAGCCATTGTCTCTACTACAGCTCTGGTTCTATAATCTACCACAGTAAGAAAATCGTTATAAAGGACTCAGACTTCAAATGAAAAAGTCTACCAGCCTCCCCAGTGAAGATTTCTACAAGACTGACAGGTCTGGTTGTCTTCAGCTATTCACAAGTTGCCCACAATCTTGCTAACCTCTGCCTTGACTGAGTTCCCAAGCACCAACGAATTAGTTTAGAGAATGAGAGAAATTCGAGGAAGACTGTATTCCTCTCCTTTTTGTGTGGGTGTGCTTGTTCTGACTTCTGTGGGTAGACAGATATTCATATAATACCGGCTTTTACTTCAGTAAATGAATATGTATTTCATATGACCTAAATATACAGACTGATCATATTGATCAGATCAGAAACATCAGTATATGAAACTGGTTGCTGATTTTGCTTCCAGAGGTTCTGTAGCTACTCTCCTCTGCCTGCAGAAGTCACCATGGAACTCATAATTATGGAAAAAGGACAGCCAATCTGGATCATCCCCAAGGGGAGGTGACAGACTATAATGGGTTGGGATTATGGTAAGTGGCATCTAACATGGCTCCCAAAGGTCCTGCCTCCTGGTATTCACACCCTTATGTAATCCTCTCCTCTTGAGTGTGGATTGAACCTAGTGACTTGCTTCTAGCAAAAATATTAGGCTGCAAAAGACTGACTTGCTGGTCACTGCTTCTTGCTCTCTCTCTTGCTTACTCTGGTGAAGCAAGCTGCATCATGTTTAACGATAAGGAATGTAGCCTAATTACACAGCTGACGTTCTGCCTTTATCAATTTTCTAAGGAAACTTAACAGAAGATTAACCTGTGGTGATTCTCCCATGAGGAAGGATAAAGAGTTTTGTTACCATTTATGCACAGTTCACTCCCATAATCTCGAATTAATACCAAGTTTAGTATCTTTGACCACCAGGAATTGTATTATCTAGTGGGACATTGGTATTCTCTCCACTTCCTAACCAACTGAACTACTTTTTTTAAGCTAACTAGTTTTTGTAAGTCCCACAACACATTTTTATCTTGGAAATCATAATCAAGTTCGAAACAAGAACACAGGACTATGTTAGCGCTAATTTAGTACAGTAAAACTTTTTAATCCCTTTAAGAAATATTGTCTTTTTTCATCCAAGATTATAGTCACAATGGAACAAG
Organism: Tadarida brasiliensis; assembly: GCA_030848825.1. Lineage (NCBI taxonomy): Eukaryota > Metazoa > Chordata > Mammalia > Chiroptera > Molossidae > Tadarida > Tadarida brasiliensis. The sequence goes on along the minus strand of CM061257.1, from coordinate 53,418,875 downwards.
ATTCTGATTATATTCCAGCTTGCTTCTAAAAGCTCTGGTTATTGTCCCTTAATAGTGTTTCAAACAGCCTAGCTTTAATAATCGAGTTTTTGACCTTAAGTTTCCATTAGTTGTCTCTAGATGGCAGCAGAGGACAATGGTTAGACTTCAGTTTGGAATTAAATCAATACAATCAAGTGCAGTGGCCTGACTGTCAGAGCTCTCCAAACAAACAGTACATATGAGCCTCCACAAAGGTCTCCCCTTGGGACTGCTTTGAACATTAATCTGCCAGGTAGCCTCTGCCTGACTTTGTGGGCAGGCCCACAGAGGTGTGCCCATTCCCCTTTCCCTTTCCTCACATGAGGCTCATGCAGGTTTGAGACCCGACTCATTCTGAATCAACCCAATGGCTCCACCCCTTTTGTTCATCATAACCCTACTTGAAAACATGGGTTCTAAGGCTTCATTGCCCACCTCTGTCAATCAACCAGATACCAGTGATAGATCTGGCCTGTAGCTACTGCAGCCAGGGTTCCTGTACAACCAATGCCTCCACAAATGGCATGTAGCAAATACATCAGCCCAGAGGCAACTGGGTTTCTGGCTGTGATGTGCTGGTGAAGGTGAACAAGTTCTGCAGTGGGAGGCGGACGGTCTTGATTTGCAGTGTTTGCAACCATGGCCAATTTCAAGCTACTGTGATGTATAAGGAACTGGGGAGACATACATGCCCACAAATCAGTCCCCATAAGCTGGTATGAGCTGGCTCCAACCTGCTTTAATGTATGGTTGGTAGGAGAATAAGCATCTTTCCTCCCTACACAAATTTACTCACTCCGGTCATCATCTGCCCCTCAAGGTAAACAGTCAGTCTCACTTATTTGCAACTCAGGGTCAGGACTAGGGTGAGGCAAATGAGGTGACAAGTGCAAACTTTAAGAAGGCACTCACTCTTAGGACCATGCAAGTGCAAATGCTGCATGTGTAAGACCCCAAGACTGAGGAGCTCCTTAAATTTTGTGTCCCTGGCACCTCAATGGCTACATAGCTTCTGCCATTACACTGTAAGTGGATCAGCCCCCCACCTAGGCATGATGTCTCATCAGCACTTCCCCACCAATTATTTTTTATCTCATGGTGCCTTGACTACACTGAGTCAAAATCTAAATGTCTATCCACTTGCGAGGCCCTACTGCAATACTCACTCTGCTTGACCAGCAGTCATGGTTTGGGGTTCAGCTAGATAATCCCACTCATAAGACTCCAAAAAGCTATCACCTCACCAGCTTTGCAGAAGAATGCCAGGCAGGGAATACAGCATAAAAATTTAGCAACAGAACAGCATGAAATACATCCCTTCAATGGAAGTCCTTATAGCAGTCCAGAGCTATCAGCCCCCAGAATGATGCTCAGTTACAAGGAAACAAGATTACACAGATGGGTGCAGGAACTATCCTAACTTAGTAGCCTCATGCCACATATTTATTTGTCACAGAAAACAGTATCTCTTATACCAGTCCATGAATGTATTTCCAGGAGTCAGCACGAACACCTGGGTATGTCACAATACATTCAGGTATGCCCAGTACTGTGGCTTCCCCCAGGTATTTACAGTTCATTCACAATCCTCCCAGATCAGATGCACATTCCCAACCAAGGGTTATGTTTACTATTAGGCAGTTTACCATTAGTCATTCCACTTTTAGTCGATTTCAGAGAAAAAGTACTAGATCAACTGGAGGCTATTTTCATAGGAAGAAGTAGAAAGAGTTTTGTTAATCCTTTACTCATATACCCCAAGGCACAACATCATAAAATTTCAGAATGCTGGGGATGAAGAAAACATCTTAAAACCTTCCAGAGGGAAAAACAGGTTTCATTCAAAGTTTTAGTAATTAGAATGGCTTCATACTTTTCACCAGCAGCACCAGAAACTAGAAGACAATGGAGGAACATCTCCAAAATCCCTAGGAAAATAATTTCTGAAACAGAAATACAAATCTACACAAACTATCATTCAAGCCTAAAGGCAGATTTTTCAGACATGCAGTCTTAGAAAATTTGCCTTAATGTCCCTTTTCTTAGAAAACTTCCAGAGAACCCTTACCTTACCCCCACCAAACAAAGGAGAATTCAAGGAAAAGGAAGAAATCCAAGATAGAGGGGACTCCTCACAGGGGAGAAGCAAAGGAAGTCTCAGAATAGTAGTGAGGAGAGATTTCTGGATATTCAACAGGCCTAGAGAGCACAGCACACAGTGGGATGATGGGGGAATATAGCAGTATATCCAGAAAAAGGGAAAAAAAGGAGAGAGAGAGAGTATCTGAATGTATTAAGAGGAGATTTGCAATTCTAAAGATTTGGGGGTAAATTTTTTTTTTAATCCTCACCCAAGGATATTTTTTCCATTTATCTTTAGAGTAGAAGGGAGAGGGAGAGAGAGAGAGAAACATCAATGTGAGAGAGACACATCAACTGGTTGCCTCCCACACGACCTCAACCAGGGCCGGGGACAAACCGCAACCAAGGTACATGCCCTTGGCCAGAATCGAACCCGCGAGTCTTTGGTCCAAGGGCCAACGCTCTAACCGCTGAGCCAAACCAGCCAGGGCTGGGTAAATTATTGGTGATATATAAAAAAACTAAGGAAGCAAAAATATCATACAACTAATCACCCTAGGGTAAAAGAGGTACTTAACAAGGTACCAGTCTTTATTACACTAGGAGAATGGGAAGAGGAGAATGCACAAATATTGAGGAGGAGGGTGCTGATTATCAGAAACCTTTAGTTTACTGACCTAACAGCTATTTTTAATTCCCTTCTCTGTTGCCTCCCTGCACTAGAGGCTGGAAACGCTAATCACCCCCTTTCCAAACCTTTCTTGTAGTTATGAATGACCAAGTGGCTGCTGCAGTCAATGATATGTAATCAGAAATCTACCAAGAGTTTCGTCAAAAACATTTACTTTCCTGATTAAATAGGGAGGTTTGGCTGCCATCCCTCTTTTCCTTTATTTTGTCTTGAACATGGACTGATGTCCACAGTTACAACAGTCACAATACAAACATGAATCAACAAACCAGCATGCTAAGACTGGTGGAACAGAAAGAGCCCGAGTTAGTGATGACATAGTTCAGCCACTGCACCAACTCTGGACAGCCTATCATAGCCTTCTCATTAAACAAGAGCTATCAGGCATGTTTTCTGTTACAGGTGAATGCAATAAAGAACTCCTAACTAATGCATGGAATATGAGAGCTAAATAGTCATTCTCTATACTGTGAAGTCAATAGAAAAAAATCAAGAAATAACATGCTGAAGCAGTTTATTTACTTAGAAACATGACAATAAGTACCTGGGGGAAAAAAGCTAATAAAAATGGAAGCCACGGAGGAGTGGCCAATGGGAATGGGTGGGAAAGGGGTTGCTACTTTTCATTGTAAGCCATATAGTAGTATTTTGGCCCAGGTACTTCTTTGTTGTGGGGGGCTGTTCGGTGCATTGTTTAGTAGTGTCCTTGGCCTCTACCTAGTAGATGCTAGTAGCAACTAGGATAGTTGTGACAACTAAAAATGTTTCCTGCCATGCCCTGGCCAGTTTAGCCCAGCAGTTAGAGCATCGGCCTGTAGACCGAAGGGTTGAGGGTTCAATTCCCGGTCAAGGGCACGTACCTGGGTTAAAGGTTTGATTCCCAGCCCCAGTGAGGGTTGTGTTGGAGGCAACCAATTGATATGTCTCTTTACATCGATGTTCCTCTCCCTCCCTCTCTCTCTCTCTCTCTCTCTCTCTCTCTCTCTCTCTCTCTCTCTCTCTCTCTCTCTCTCTCCCTCCCTCCCTCCTTCCCTTCCAGTCTAACTAAAAATCAATGGAAAAATATCCTCAGGTGAGGATTAACAAAAAAACAAAAAAGTGTTTCCTGCCTTTGTCAAATGACCCTGAGGGGCAAATTGTTCCTGGTTGAGACCAATGGCCTTATAGTACTATTTCATTTTTTTAACTTTAAATAATACTGTAAATGTGTTACTTTGATAAAACTAAATTTTGGAGGGGAAAAACTAACAGTATGAAAGGAGCTAGACAAGAGACCACCAATGTCATTTCTTCTTTCAAACACCTCTCAGTTTCCTACCTGAACTCTCCCTGGTCCTAAGAATCCCACACCTTCCCTCCCAGACAAGCACAGACAGAACAGAGACACTTACCTCCTAGAAATGCACACTCGTAATGGCTGCAGGTCTTGTTTGTGCTTTGAAGGATAAGGTTATTGCCAGCCCCATCCTGGGACACATGAAAAACCTCATTCAGAGGTATTAAAATAATTCTTTCACTTTCATTTTCTTTATCAAAAAATTTTTCAATGGCAACTCCAAAGCATGTGTGAATGGTTAACAGAATGTGTTGGTCACTTGCAGCTTGAGGTTTGGCTGAATATGCCAAGGTGAAATGGCCAAATCTGGCTTGGTTTTGCCCTCCAAAGGTAAATGAAGTACCCTGGCTGATGCTATACACCACATTTTTGTAACTATCCTCACAAGGTCGTCTCAGCAACTGCAGGGCTTTTGTCAGGTAAAAATGAAAAGCTTTGAACTGGAAGCCATAGATATAATCTTTCCGAGATTGGCCAGCCACCTTCACAGCTGCATTGAACAGACGGTAAAAGGAAGTTTGCTCTTGAGCTTCAGAAATATATGCCATCAGGGCTATTCCATGGTTATCCTTAAAACTCACGGGGAGAAAGAGCTGAGTCTTCCGAGCTTCCCATTTGGCTTTTGCATTTTCCCACACATCTTCCAAAAGCTGATGGCTTGCTTTTTCTTCCTTGAGCAGTTGGGGAACATACTTGATTTCCATCCTGTCAGTACATTTCTGATATTCATCATCAAATGCATTATCTGCCATGTCTAACATATTAGCCTTCACCTTTAAAAGAAAAGGAAATTAATACTCTTGAAATAAGATATTTGGTGTGTCATTTTCTCTCATATTACTGCTTCCACACTCTTATACCCTGTCAAGAAATAATCTGTCTCTTGCTTACAACCAAAATTTTTTTTTTTCTACAGAGAGAGGAAGGGAGAAGGAGAGAGAGAGAGAAAGAGAGAGACATCGATGAGAGAGAACATCGACTGGCCGCCTCCTGCATGCCCCCCACTGGGGATCAGGTCCACAACCTGAAATCGAACCAGTGATCTCTTGGTGCATGGGTCGATGCTCAACCACTGAGCCACACCAGCTGGGCTATGTTTTTTTTTTTATGTAGAAAGTATATTAGCCCTGGCCGGTTTGGCTCAGCGGTTGGAGCATCGGCCTGCAGTCTGGAGGGACCCGGGTTCGGTTCCCGCTAAGGGCATGTACCTCGGTTGCAGTTTGTCCCCGGCCCTGGTTGGTCGTGCGGGTGGCAGCCACTCGATGTGGCCCTTTCACGTCGATGTTTCTCTCTCTCTCTTTCTTCCTCTCTCTCCCTCCTACTCTGTCTGAACAAAAATTGAAAAAATGTCCTTGGGTGAGGATAAAAAAAAAAAACTAAAAAAAAGGAAGTATATTACATTGCTATTGATAACTTTTCTCTGCTATGACCTATTTGTGTGAAAGACCAAGTTAGTGGGTGAGATATGGGTATGAATATGACTGTAACTCATTCATTTGAACCTTGTGGTGCAGAAGAAAAACCAATGAGTATAAAATTGAAGAAATGGGTGGCAGTCCTGACTTTGAAAATATTCTTAGCCAGATTTCCTCAACCCCTCAAAACTATTGAGTGAATATGAAATTATTATGCATGAAATACTATACATGATAAATACATAATGGCAAATATCACCCCTCTTCTTTTGAGGACACTCCCTTCCTTGTCTGCGTGGTTTGGGTAGGACTAATTCTACACCTTCAGTCCCAGTGATAAGCGGTGAATCAGGCTTAAAAACCAGAGCACTCTTTCTTTCTCTACAATCATAAGTTCTAAGGATACTATTGGCTTGGGGAAGCCAACAGTTACCCTTTTAGTTCCATGGAGAATCCTGTCTGCAAATAAAGCCAACAAAGAAAGGCTTGAAGAGCTGAGGTGGAGACAGAGAGAGAGATGAGGCCCTGATAACATAACTAAAGGCCCTGGATCTAACCGCACCTGAAGTCTGTATTTTACCTTAGTCATAAGAAGCAACAAATGCCCTGTTGGCTTGAGCACGTTTGCATTGTTTCTGCCATATACAACTGAAAAAGGCCCAATTCACCTTTAAATGATACGCATACCATAAGAATCAGGGTGGTGCAGTATAATTAACACTAGCATGGAGTCAGACAATATGGGTTCAAATTCCACTTCTGTTACTAACTAGGTACCAATTAAGAATGGGAAAGTTATTTGACATTTCTGAGCTTCAATTTTTTAATCTAAAAATGAGGATAAAGTAAGAAAATATGTGTTAATTGTAGGGTTGTTGTGAGGATTAAATGACAATGAACATATGCAAAACCTTAGCTTCATGTCTGGCACATGTCAAGCCTTCAACAAACTGTAGTTATTTTTAATTATTTCATGATAGAAATATATGTATTATACTGTAAGTTCCTCAAGGATAGGATCTGCATTATATTTCTCTTTCAAAGTCCAAGCCTCTACACATATTGAAGTGAATTAAATAAGAACCCTGTGCTCTGGCCTACCGATCAAAAAATAGGATGAGCGCCCTGGCCGGTTTGGCTCAGCGGTTGGAGTGTTGGCCTGCAGTCCAGAGAGATCCGGGTTCGGTTCCCGCTAAGGGCATGTGCTTCGGTTGCAGTTTGTCCCCGGCCCTGGTTGGTCGTGTGGGTGGCAGCCACTCGATGTGTCACTTTCACGTCGATGTTTCTCTTTCTCTCTCTTCCTCTCTCTCCCTCCCACTCTATCTGAACAAAAAATGAAAAAATGTCCTCGGGTGAGGATAAAAAACACACACACACACACACACACACACACACACACACACAAATAGGATGAGCAAATCTGCCTAGGGATACAATGTAAGAGTGTCTACAAATGAAACGGTAATGTCTTCCACATCATTCTCTCTTTCCACTATTCTATACTACTTTTATGGCATACTGGTTAGTTACATTAGCTACACTCTAAGCTGGAGATTTTAGTTGGAGACTTTATATCACAGATTGAGTAACTTGTCTGGAATTGAGACTTGAACCTGGGCAATCTAGCTCCAGAGACTGACCCTTAATCAGAATGTTTCCAATGATGCGGACCATTGAAATTTATGTAGCACATTTATTTATTTATTTACTTTTCCGTTCTTAAACATTTTTTTTTCAATTTTTATTAATTTATTTTTGTTACAGATGTTTCTCCTTTTCCCCCCCTAGACACCCTATGTAGCACTTTTTAAAGGGTTTAATTTTGTTCTCATAACAACCCTTATGAAAGGTTGGGCAGACAAGTCATCACACCATTTTAGAAACAAAGCTATTATGCCGCCAATAGAAACTGTCTTTCTTGATTACCAGCCACAGAATATTCTGTGGGGAAAGACTCCTGTACTCCCGGGTCTGTAGGTCAGTTTCTTGCAGTGGGAATCTGAGCTTCAGGAGATTGCATCACTGCTGTCTCCTAGCCAAGAAATTCACTTTCCTCTGCAGCACAGAATGTCCCAGAGAGTAACTTTGACACCAATGGCTGATTTATCTTTAAGACTTCAACATAGTACAAGACATCATACCCTCAAACCACCACCTTCCACATTCCTCAAATCATACCAGAGTTGATCCAATATGTTCCTGTCTGTTCTATGCCTCTAGCCAGCCTCCACCTGTCTAATTTTAGACATCAAGTCTTTCTGGCCTAAGGCCATTGCTGATTGTGTGTTCTGTACAGTGAGTGCCTGGAACAGTGAAATGGTTCACAAATGTCACCACCACTCAGGGACCACTGGATGGACATTAAGGTACAAAGGGCTAGGTGAACACACTGATTTCATATTTCCTTCCTCCAATTTATCCACTGAAATAAAGGCCAATACTGATGAAGTTCAGTTACCAAAAGTTATTACAAAAATGTGGAAATGATCTAAATGTTCAAGAAAAGAAATTATGGAAATTCACAGGACAAATACTTTAAAATTATGTTGCAAAAGAATATTAAAAATGAATATCAAAACCAGTGAGATACTACTTCATATCTATCAGGATGTGGCTATATTAATAAGAAAAAAAAAAAAGGAAACTAAGTGTTGGCAAGGACACAGAGGAAATGAACCCTCCTACATGTTGGTGGGAATGTAAGATGGTACAGCCACTGTGGAAAACAGTTTGGCAGTTCCTCAATATGTTAAACATAGAGTTACCATATGATCCAGCAATTCTACTCCTAGGTATATACTCAAGAGAACTGAAAACATATGTTCACACAAAAACTTATACATGAAATTTCATAGCAGCACTATTCATTCATAAGAGCCAAAAAGTGGGAACCACCTAAATGCTCATAAATTGATGCATCTATAAACAAAATGTGGCATAACCATACAATGGAATATTATTCAGCAATAAAAAGAATGAAGTACTAATATATGCTACAACATAGATGAACCTTATAAACATTATGCTAACTGAAAGAAGCCAAACAAAAGGATGGGCATTGTTGATTCCATTCAGATGAAATGTCTAGAATAGGCAAATCCATAGAAACAGAATGCAGATAGGTGGGATGGCCAGGGGATGCAGGGGAGTGGGAACTGGGACTGACTGCTCATAGCTACAGGATTTCTTTTTAGGTTGATAAGAATGGTCTATAATGAGACAGTGGTGAAACTAAGCACAACATAGTGAATCTACAAAAACCGCTGAATTGTGCACCTTAAAATGGTGAATTTTTATACATGAGTTATAGGTCAAATCACACTATAGCCCGGCTCGTGTGGCTCAGTGGATTGAGCATCATCCCATGGACTGAGAGGTCCAGGTTCCATTCCTGGTCAGGGCACATACCCGGGATGCGGGCTCAATCCCCAGCAGGCAGCTGATAAATGTTTCTCTCTCACATTGATGTTTCTCTCTCTCTCTCTAAAAAATCAATTTTAAAAAATCACACTACAGTACAGACAACAGAATACATAACGATTCTATAGACAATGGATCAGAATATTAAATTCAAAAATTGATAAAATTTTAAGAATTCAAGATGTCTTAAAGGAGGTACCTCAACTCAGTGGACAAACACTCAGTAGTGATGTGATAGCTAACAATGTGGGGGGAAATTAAGTGAGATGTCTGGCTCATATTTTACATAAAAATATCTTACAGAATGTTTAAAGATTCAACTGTAAATTAATAATAAAAGTTCTATAAAAAAAATAGTGCATGTGAGAAAATAATAGAAAACATGTGACCAAACACTGCAGTGTCATCTTATTTGGAAAACAAATACATATTTTCAGAATATTTAATTACCTGGAGAGACATTTGTAGCACAGTATTAACTTAAAAAGGTAAAAAATATATTTCGTAAATTAAATACACACACACACAGAAAAAAAAACAAGAAGACTATACCAACAGATTAAGAGTCTTTCCCTCTGAGTAGAGAGATTGTGGATAATTTTTACTCTCCTCTTTTTGCTTAATTTTAATTTTTTCAACTTTCTATAATTAACATTTATCAAATGTGTAAAATGAAAAGATGAAAGCTACTTAAAAAACCTGAGTATCTATTATGTCTGCTCTCATTTACATTAGGAACCCACACAGATTCTTAAGTAATGTTATATCAAGAGTTCCTAGTCCAATGACCATGTACTTCCCACTCTCAACATTACCTGGAAGACATCCATTAGAATCACAGCTGACAGCAGCATGGTGACCATTTCAAAATGTCCTGTCTTCATTTTTCTCTTCTAAATTGAAATGAAGAAATACCAATTTAGTAGACTTAAAAAAAAAAAGAGGTTTAGGGAAGGGGAGCGGGAGCACTATATACTATATATATTTTCATTCTGGGTGAAAGTGTGTATTCATGATGGTCAGGAAGTGATTACCATAAATTCCAATTGTTGGAAGGGCCTGATGTTGCCTGTTGGTCTAACACCCTCATTCTACAGACGAGGAAACAAAAGCTCAGAGAACTTCAGCAATTTGTTCAAGATTAAATCTATTGCCCTGGTTGGTTTGACTCAGCGGTTAGAGCATCTGCCTGTGGACCGAAAGAACTTGGGTTCAATTCTTGGTAAAGGGCACAAAACCTCAGTCAGGTTTGATCCTCGACCGTGGTTGGGGTCATGTGGGAGGCAACCAATTGATGTGTCTCCCTCACATTGATGTTTCTCTCTCTCTCCCTCCCTCCCTCCCTCCCTCCCTCCCACTCTATCTTAAAAATAATGGAAAAATTTCCTTGGGTGAGGATTAAAATAAATAAAAGATTCACTCCATTCATTTCCACTATTCTCCAGATATGTTGTCTCTCCCACCACAGTCACTGGTGCTCATATTTTCTTGCTACCAGTAAATCTCCCCTCAGCATATTCAGGCAATTAACACCAACTAAAACAAAACAAAAACAAAAACATTTTAAAATTGGTCCCCTGCTCCCAGTTTCCAAGAACTCTCAAGGAGTTAGAGGCCATGTACTTTATCCACTCTTCTATCCTCTTTGCAAACCAAGTCATGCCCATAGGATGAAGGAGATGATGAAGCCAGTAATGATACAAAGCAGGTTGTCCAAGGGGACCTCCTTCCCCCAAACAGTCACATTCAAGAGAAGCCCAAGGAGCCCTGGCTGGTGTTGCTCAGTGGTTAGAGCATCGGTCAAAACACTGAAGGGTTTCAGGTTCAATCCCCGGCCCCAGTTGGGGCGTGTGCAGGAGGCAAACCAATCAATCAATCTCTCTGTCTCTTTCTCTTTCCCCCCATTGCTCCCCCCTTCCATTCTCCCCCCACCCCCCCACCCCCACCTTCTACTCTCTCTAAAAATCAATGGAAAAAAATATCCTGGGGTAAGGAGTAACAAAAAAAAGAGAGAGAGAAGCCCAAGGATAAAACAAGTGTCTTGCGTAACTTTCTGAAGGCAGGAATGAGAACAAGAAGGAACTGGGTAGGCAGCAATTCCAATAAGATTATACAACTCTGCTGGAGGAATGCCCAATATTCATCACAATGTTTATGAGACTGAAAGGGGTAAGTAGGAGAACAAGAGGCCCTAAGGGCTAAAGCTGTCCCAGAGTCATTAAATGATTCATTAAAGGTGGTCCACAGTTCCTTCCACATATAACACAGTTAACATTACTGAAACTGAACTAAAATCTCTACTTTACCATACCAATCCCCATACTCTGGCATCTGAATATGGGAATGAAAGCACAGAGGAAAGGAGAGTCTTCCCTTTGGCCCTAGATTCCCACCTTTATTTAGGAGCCGTTTATTTCACTAAAGATATTAAAATATAGTACCAAACATGCCACTTTTGTGTTCAACTTCGCTTTCCAAAAAACGATTTGGTCTATAAGACTTGGCACATAACTGACACAAAGTAGTATGTGCCAAGAAAGCTCGGAAACCAGGTTTGTTTGTTTTTCTTTCTTTCTTCACTTGTGTAGTCTGAGTGTAAATAAGTAAAAATGTTTACCTGGCTTCTCTGCCTGTGGAGGAGATTTAAATGATGCTAGGTCTCAAACTGTTTCCCCACTCTCTCAGTTGTGGTGAGCGTGTCTTCAGAATGGGAGGTTGTTGACAGTGAGAGCTGAGAAGGGAATGCTTTTCTTTTTATAAACACCCCCAGCAGTAGCTTGGCAGTGGCACATTACCCCATTTGTGTTCTGCTATTTATATCTGGCCCCCACACTATCCCTTGGAATCACTGCTGTTAACACATGAAATCTCCAAGAGGCTTGTAAAGCCACAGCAATTCCCTCTAACCACACAGCACGTTCAGTTCTGAGCCCTCAGTTCTGGGCTTCTCTGAGAGTGATCACTTCCCATTCCTAACCCCTTGACTCTGGGATATCAAACTAAAGCAAGACTTCACCCTAGCTAGATGGTTCACATAACTAAGGGGACTTGCTGTGTTAATCACTGGCAATGATGATGGTTATCACCATTCACTCAACCAGCTTACTGTATTTTCAGGTACTGTACCAGATACTGGGATACACAAGCAAGTAAAGCAAAGTACTGAGAAGCATTCACAAGCTAATGAAAGATATGAATATGTATACTTAACCAGAATACATGCTAAGAATCTTACATATAGACAAAGTCTAGTGACAGAACTGAGGAGGAAAGGATTTGGTAATACCTGAGCGAGGGACACACAGTAAATATATTGACTACATGCTGAAGAACACTTAAGAGTTCACTGACTGGATAAAAAACCATTGAGTGTCCTAGGAAATTCATGCATACATTAATCAAATGTATTAAATAGTAGCATTATTCATAACAACCAAAAACTGTAAACCATCCAAATGCCTACCAATATTAGAATGGATAAATTGTAGTATATGATACAATGGGTTTTGTATAACATTAAAAATGAATAACCTCTAACCACATTAACAAATGTGGATAAATCTCAGAAACAAAATTATGACTAAAAGACACACAAATGCATATACTGCATGATTTAATTTACATAGAGTACAAAAGCAGGCAAAACACATCTATGGCATTAGATGTCCGAAGAGTAGTTATTCTGAGTGGGAGGCAGTAACTGGAAGAGAAGAGGCACAAGAGGAGCACCTGGGATGCTACTTAGGTTCTGTTTTGGGCTCTGGGCGTTGATTACATCGATACTCAGTTTGGGAAAATTCACCAGCCTATATACACTTCCATGTATTTTCGTGTGTGTGTGTGTGTGTGTGTGTGTGTGTGTGTGTGTGTATGTGTGTGTTACACAATGAAACATTTTCAATTATCATGAAGTGTATCCATTTTTACAAAACCCATCTCATCTCTACTCTCCAGACTCTTCAAAACTTCTAACCTCTTCCCACCTTGCTGGCTAAGCAATTTAAGATTAAATACACTAAATACAATTCTAGAAACAGTATCATTTTTTAAAATGCAGTTTGGTTAGGAAAGAGAAGAGTGTTTACACATGTTTTCAGGCCTATGCTCATGCTGACCTGCTTTTAAGTCCAGGCATGTGGACCTACAGGAAATGTGGTAGTGGGGTTTTCCTATCTTTGCCCCTCTCAAACCTACCAGATACAGCTATGTGTCACACAAAACACTAAGTCCACCACAAAGAACATAATAAACACTTCACTGCATGAAGTACAAAGCAAGTTTTGCCTTGTTTATTCCCAATATGACTTTGCTCTATTCCTGCTTTCTTCCTGTTTTTAACTCTTGATATCACTCATTCAACAAGTATTTGAGTCCTCACAATGTTCCCAGCATTGTCTTAGGTATTGGGGGTATAAGAGTGAACAAAATAAACATCTTGCCCTTGCCAAATCTATATTATCGTGGGAGGAGCAAATAACTAAAATAAATAAGTAAATTATATAGGTATGTTAAAATATAATAAGTACTCCTTAAAAAAAAAAAGTAGTGCAAGGGAGATTAGGAGTGCATGGAGAATTTGCAATTTAAAGTGGGTGGTTAGGGAGAACTCACTGAAAAGGTGACATCTGAGCAAAGACTTGAAGGAAATGGGGAGATCAGCCACGAAGATTGTGGTAGAAGAGTAGTCAAGCAGAGGGAATTCAAGCAGGTCAATACGGCTGGAACAAATAGATAAGGGAAGGGTAGTAGGAGGTAAGGTCAGGGAAGTAAGGGGGGTTGTAGGAAAGATCATGTCTTTGCAGGCCATTGTAAGAACACTGAATTTTATTCTAAGAGAAAGGGAAAAAATCACAAGGTTTGAGCAGAGGTATGACAGGATCTGACTTCTTTTTTTAAGAGGACCATCCTGGTTTTTATGCTGAGAGTAATCTGTAGCGTAAAAGTAGGAAGACCAGTTTTACAGGTTATTCTAACAATGCTAGCAGTGGCTCAAACAAGGATGGTAGCAGTAAAGGTGAGAAGGGTGTGTGTGTGTGCTGTTATCTTTGAGTTTGTTAATAATCCTCCTTTTGAAGATTAAATTAAGCATAATGTCTTCAGATATGATAAGGAAAAGTATTTGCCGGTTCTAAAAAGCTATTTTCAAAAATGTAATAATTTATTAAAAACTAAATGGAAATCATCTATAACAACACTAATTTCTTTCTTTCTTTCTTTTTTTTTTTTTTTATCCTCACCCGAGGACATTTTTTGCATTTATCTTCAGACAGAGTGGGAGGGAGAAAGGGAGGAAGACAGAGAGAGAAACATGGATGTGAGAGAGACACATCGAGTGGTTGCCACCCACATGACCCCAACCGGGGCTGGGGACAAACTGCAACCAAGGTACGCGCCCTTAGTGGGAACTGAACCCGGGACTGTCTGGTCCAAAGGCCGATGCCCTAACCGCTGAGCCAAACTGGCCAGGGTGACAACACTAATTTCTTACATAATAAAAATGTTTGGACTTAAATTCAGAACATAATTTTAAGATTGAAGCAGCAGGATGCACTGACAGATAGGATGTGGGCTGCAAGAGAAAAAGGGGGTAAAGGATTATTCCAAGATTTTTAGCTTGAATAACTGGAAGGATAAAGATATCAATGACTAAAATAGGGAACAAATATGCTGGAAGTCAGGTGAAGAAAGCATTTTCAAGAGAAAGGAAAAGGTCAAAAGCCTCAAATGCTTCTGATAGGTCAAACAAGATCAGGCTTGAGAACTGACTGGTGGATTTAGCAATGTGGAGAACACTGACAGCCTTGGTAAGAGCAATTAAAAAAATTTTTTTTATTAATTTATTTTTGTTACAGATGTTTCTCCTTTTTCCCCCATTGATACCCTCCTGCCGATCCCCACCCCCCCCAGCCCCGGCCCCAGCATCATTGTCTATGTCCATTGGTTATGCGTACATGCATATAAGTTCTTTGGTTTATCTCTTCCCTCCCCCAACCTGTCCCCTATTCTGAGGTTTGTCAGTCTGTATCCTACTTCTATGTCTCTGGGTCTATTTTGTTCATCAGTTTGTTTTGTTCATTATATTCCACAAATAAGTGAGATCATGTGATATTTGTCTTTCTCTGACTGGCTTGTTTCACTTAGGATAATACTCTCCAGATCCCTCCATCTTGTCTCAAAGGATACAAAATCTTACAACTGCATAATATTCCATTGTGTATATGTACCACTGCTTTTTTATCCACTCATCTATTGATGGACACTTGGGCTGTTTCCAGATATCAGCAATTGTAAATAGTGCTGCTATGAACATAGGGGTACATATATTCTTTCTGATTGGTGTTTCAGGCTTCTTAGGGTATATTCCTAGAAGTGGAATCACTGGGTCAAATGGTAGTTCAATTTTTAACTTTTTGAGGAAACTCCATAGTATTTTCCATAGTGGCTGCACCAGTCTGCATTCCCAACAGCAGTGTACTAGAATCCCCTTTTCTCCACACCCTAGCCAGCACTTGTTGTTTGATGATTTGTTGATGGCAGCCATTCTGTCAGGTATGAGGTGATATCTCATTGTTGTTTTAATTTGCATCTCTCTGATGATTAGTGACATTGAGCATTTTTTCATATGTCTCTTGGTCATTTGTATGTCCTGTGTGGAGAGGTGTCTCTTTAGGTCCTCTGCGCATTTTTTAATTGGGTTCTTTGTCTTCCTTTTGTTGAGTTGTATGAGTATATTATTTTGGAAATTAACCCCTTATCTGATGTATTGTTGGCAATTATGCTCTCCCATATAATTTGATGCTTGTTTCTTTTGCTATGCAGAAGCTTTTCAGTTTGACGTAGTCCCATGTGTTCATTTTTTCCTTTGTTTCTCTTGCCTTAGGCGTTGTATCAGTGAAAATTCTGCTGGACTGTGATGTCTGAAATTTGTTGACTACTTTTTCTTCTAGGATTTTTATGGATTCACAAGTCACTTTTAAGTCTTTTATCCATTTTGAGTTTATTCTTGTGTATGGTGAAAGTTGGTGGTCTGGGTTCATTTTTTTTGCATGTAGCTGTCCAATTTTCCCAACACCATTTATTGAAGAGGCTGTCTTGACTCCACTGTACGCTCTTGCCACCTTTGTCAAATATTAACTGAGCATATTGTCTTGGGTCAATTTCTGGGTTCTCTGGTCTGTTCCATTGATCTATATGCCTGTTCTTGTGCCAGTACCAGGCTGTTTTTTGGGTTTTTTTTATCCTTACTCAAGGACATTTTTGCATTTATCTTCAGGTATAGGGGAAGAGAGTGAGGGAGGAAGAGAGAGAGAGAAACATCAATGTGAGAGAGACACATCTACTGGCTGCCACCCACACAACCCCAACCAGGGCCAGGGACAAACTGCAACCAAGGTACGTGCCCTTAGCAGGAACCAAACCCGGGATTCTCCGGTCCACGGGCCAACGCTCTAACCGCTGAGCCAAACCGGCCAGGGCCCAGGCTGTTTTGATTACAGTGGTTTTATAGTATAACCTGATATCCAGTATTGTGATCCTTTCTACTTTGTTTTTCTTTTTCAAGATTGCTGTGACTATTCGGGGTCTTTTTTGGTTCCATATAAACTTTTGGAGTATTTGTTCGTTCTGTGAAATAATGTCATTGGTAGTTTGATGGGGATTGCATTGAATCTATAGATTGCTCTGGGTAGTATGGACATTTTAATTATGTTAATTCTTCCAATCCATGAACAAGGTATGTGCTTCCACTTTTTTATATCTTCCTCTATTTCTTTTTCAATGACCTGTACTTTGCTGTGAAGAGGTCCCTTATTTCTTTGGTTAAGTTTATTCCTAGGTATCTTAATTTTTTTGCTGTGATAGTAAATGGGATTATTTTTTAGTTTCTCGTTCTGAGAGTTCATTGTTGGTGTATAAGAATGCCGTCGATTTCTTGACATTAATTTTGTATCCTGCTATTTTGCCAAATTCATTTATTAAACCTAGTAGATTTTTGATGGAGTCTTTAGGGTTTTCTATGTACAATATCATGTTATCTGCAAATAATGACAGTTTCACTTCCTCCTTTCCAATTTGGATCCCTTTTCTTTTTCCTTCATGTCTAATTGCTGTGGCTAAGACTTCCAGTACTATGTTAAATAAGAGTGGCGAAAGTGAGCATCCCTGTCTTGTTCCTGTTCTTAAGGGAAATGCTTTTAGTTTTTGCCCACTGAGTATGATGTTGGCTGTAGGTTTTTCATATACGACCTTTATTATGTCAAGATATGATAACTCTATTGCCACACTGCTGAGCGTTTTTATCAGAAATGGGTGCTGGATTTTGTCAAATGCTTTTTCAGCATCATCTATTGATAAGATTATATGGTTTTTATCTTTCTTTTTGTGTATGTGGTGTATCACATTTATTGATTTGCGAATATTGTACCAGCCTTGCATCCCTGGGATGAATCCCACCTGGTCATGATGAATAATTTTTTTGATGTATTGCTGGATCCGATTTGCTAATATTTTGTTAAGGATTTTGGCATCTGTGTTCATCAGGGATATTGATTGGCCTGTAGTTTTCTTTCTTTGTAGTGTCTTTATCCGGTTTTGGAATTAGGATTATACTGGCCTCATAAAATTAGTTTGGAAGTCTTCCTTCTTCTTGGATTTTTTGGAATAGTTTGAGGAGAATGGGTGTTAGATCTTTGAATGTCCGGTAAAACTCCCCCATGAAGCCGTCCAGGCCTGGGCTTTTGTTTGCTGGGAGTTTCTTGATCACATCTTCAGTTTCCTTAGTTGTTATTGATCTGTTCAGGTTTTTTATTTCTTCCCAGTTCCATTTTGAGAGACTGTGTGTTTCTAGAAATGTGTCCATTTCATCTAGATTGTCCAATTTGTTGGCGTATAATTGTTCATAGTATGTCTTGATGATCCTTTGTATTTCTGTGTTGTCAGTTGTTACTTCTCCTCTTTCATTTCTGGTTTTGTTTATTTGGGTCCTCTCTTTTTGTTTCTTGGTGAGTCTGGCTAACGGTCTATCAATCTGGTTTATCGTTTTAAAGAACCAGCTCTTTGTTTCATTGATCTTTTGAATTGTTTCTTTAGTCTCTATGTCACTTACTTCTGCTCTGACATTTACTATTTCTTTCCTTCTACTTGCTCTGGGGTTTTCTTTTTGTTTACTTTCTAGTTCTTTAAGTTGTAGGGTTAGAAAGTCAATTAGGAATTTTTCTTGTTTCTTGAGGTAGGCCTGTAGTGCTATGAACTTCCCTCTCAGGACTGCTTTCACTGTGTCCCATAGATTTTGTGTTGTTGTGTGTTCGTTTTCATTGGTTTCCAGGAAGTTTTTAATTTTTTCCTTGATCTCCTTGGTAACCCATCCGTTGTTTAATAACGTGCTATATTTAACCTCCAAGTGTTTGTATGTTTTTGTGTATTTTTGTTGTAACTGAGTTCTAGTTTTATGCCATGGTGATCTGAGAAGATGCTTGATATGATTTCAATCTTCTTGAATTTGTAGAGACTTACTTTGTGTCCTAACATGCGGTCTATCTTTGAGAATGTCCCGTGTGCACTTGAGAAGAATGTATATTCTGCAGCTTTAGGGTGAAATGCTCTGTAAATATCAATTAAGTCCAACTGATGTAGTTCTTTATTTAAGGACTCTGTGTTTTTGTTAATTTTTTGTCTAGAAGATCTATCCAGTGGTGTCAGTGGGGAGTTAAAGTCACTCATTATCATTGTATTGCTATTGATCTCTCCCTTGAAGTCCTCCAGAAGTTTTTTAATATATTTTGGTGCTCCCATATTAGGTGCATATATGTTTACCAGGGTTATATCCTCTTGCTGGATTGATCCTTTTAATTATTAGTGACCTTCTTTCTCTTTTATTATGGCCCTCGTTTTGAAGTCTATCTTATCAGATATGAGTATTGCTTTACAAGCATTTTTTTTTCATTTCCATTTGCTTGGAAAATTTTTTTCCATCCCTTCACTTTCATCCTGTGTGAGTCTTTTGTTGTGAGGTGGGTCTCTTGTAGACAGCATATATATGGGTCGTATTTTCTTATCCAATCAGCTACCCTATGTCTTTTGATTGGAGCATTTAAGCAATTTACATTTAACGTTATTATTGATAGATACTTATTAGTTTCCATTTTTATTTTATGCCTGTGTTCCCCTCTCTCTCTCTCTCTGTTTCTTCTTCTTTTTACAACAGTCCCTTCAGAATTTCTTGCAGTGCTGGTTTGGTGGTGGTAAATTCCTTTAGCTTTCTTTTGTCTGTGAAGCTCTTTATTTCTCCTTCAATTTTGAATGATAGCCTTGCTGGATTCAGACCCTTGCCTTTCATTACTTTGTATACTTCATGCCATTGCCTTTTGGCCTGCAGTGTTTCTATTGAGAAATCAGATGACAGTCTAATGGGAGCTCCCTCGTAGGTAACTTTCTGTCTCTCTCTTGCTTCCTTTAAGATTCTTTCTTTGTCTTTAATGTTTGCCATTTTTATTATAACGTGTCTAGCTGTGGGTCTTTGGGGGTTCATCTTGCTTGGGACTCTGTGTTTCCTGGACTTGTGTGACTTTTTCCTTCACCAGTTTAGGGAAGTTTTCTATCATTATCTCTTCAAACAGGTTCTCTATTCCTTTCTTTGATTATTCTCCTTCCAGTACCCCTATAATGTGAATGTTATGTTTTGTATTGTCCCAAAGATCCCTTAAACTCTCCTGCTTTTAAATTTTTTCCCCATTTGCTGCTCTATTTGGGTGTTTTTTTCTACCTTGTCTTCTAAGTCGCTGATTTGGTCTTCAGCTTCTTCTAATCTACTATTGAATCCTTCTAAGGTATTTTTCATAACAGCTATGTTATTGTTTATTTCCTCTTGACTTTTATGCATAGCTTCAACCTCTTTTTTTAAGCCGATGTAGTTCCCACTGAGCTCTTCATAATTCTTATTAAGTTGCTTGTAGTTCTCACTAAATAGTTTAAGCACCCTTAAAATCATTGCTATGAATTCTTTATCTGACAAATTGCTTTCTTCCATTTCCTGTATGTAGTTCCTTTTCTGGTGATTCCTCCTTTTCTTTCATTTGGGTGTTGTTTCTTTGTCTCACCATTTTAGCAATCTGGTAGTTCTAGGCCCGGTGAGGGATGTTGGAATGTGTAGGCAGGTCAGTGTGTATCAAATAAGGCTGCTGTGCCTCCCAGACTGTTTTGGTTTATGGCACCTCTTGCTTGCTGTGGGTCTTGGAGGATTGACAACTGGCGGCGGTATTGGTCTGTCGTGCAGGTCTCGGCTCCCTGAGCCTTGCTGCTGCTTGGGCTGGGGCATCACTCCTGATCAGCCTCTGCTGATGCCGCTGGGGATGGGTATCAGCTGCCGATCTGTGCTGCTGCCTGGGGTACGTGGGTCCAGCTGGTGTGCTTCTGGGGTGCATGGGTCCAGCTGGTGCTCTGCTGGGGTGTGTGGGTCCCGCTGGTGTGCTTCTGTGGTACACTGCCTTGTGGGGCTCAGCTCCTGATCAGTCGCTGCTGGGGGTGAGTGTCAGCTCCCAGTTTGCACTGCTACTGCTGTTGCTGTTGCCAGGGGATGTGCTCAGCTCCCAATCCTCTGCTACTGTTGGGGCTAAGGATGCTCTGCTCCTGGGACTATGCTGCTGCCAGGGGGAGGGGCTCCACTCCAAATCTGCTGCTGCAGTTGTCATGGGAAGGTTTCAGCTGCCCAAGTCTTGCTGCTGTTTAGGCTGGGGCACTGCTCCTGATCAGCCTCTGCTGATGCCACTGGGGATGGGTCTCAGCTGCTGATCTGCACTGCTGCTGCCTGGGGATGGATGTCCACTCCCGAGCCTCTGCTGTTGGGGGTCTGTCTCCGCTCCTGAGACTCAGCTGCTGTTGAGGGTGGCGCTCCATTCCTGACCAGTCACTGCTGCTGTGGGGGATGGTGCTCGGCTCCTGGCTGGTCATGGCTACTGCAACAGGCACCTTGATAGTGCCACTACTGTGTGCTGGACCATGTTGACACAGTGGGGTTCACTGGTCTGATAGTGCAAGGTGCTGTGGTGGACTCAGGTCACTCAGCCCTAGCTGCTCCCGCTTCCTCCTCCCAGAGAAGACCAGGGATCTTCCAAAATGGTAGGGCCTCCCAGCCATGTAGGGAGAAGTTCGCTGACGAGCCGCTTACCACGGTAGCCGGCTGCTTTCCATTCACAGCACAGGAACCGTCTGCCCCGTGTTTCTGCACTGCTCAAAGTTGGTCGTCCACACTCACGTTCACTCACACTTTCACATGCTCACCCTCGTTCCAGTCTTGCTCACTGCCATCTTCTGCATTTGTTAAGAGCAATTTTAATGGAACAGTGGGGATGAAAGCCTGGTTAGAATGGCCTAAGAGAGAATGAAAAGAAAAGGAACTGGAGAAGGCTAAAACACTCAACTCTTCCAAAAAGTGTTTCTGTAAAAGAGAGAAAAGAAATGAGGCAGCGGCTTAATGGCAGGGGTGAGGAAAAGATAAACAAGAGAGTCTCACAGAAATTTTTTTAAAATTAGCATGTTTGAATAATGATTCAGTAGGGAAGGTGAAAAATTGGTAATATAGGAGAGTGAGGGAAGAATTGATAATATAGGAGAAGGGAGAAATACTGGATCAATGTCCTTGAGTAGGCAAAAGGGGGTGGAACCTAGCATACAAGTAGATGAGGTGGCCTTAGATAAGAACAAGAGGGAAGGCACTGTATATTGACAGAAACTGGAAAGTACTGATTGTAATGGTGAGGATTCCTTTCTAATTGTTTCAATTTTCTCAAAGAATTTCATGACAAAAGACGATGGTTAAATTGGTAGAGATTTGATGAGACTGGAGAAAAGTATAAAACAGTCATCTAGAAAAGTAGAAGAGTGAATACAATAAGATTGCTGGGCTGCATTAAGGGCCCACTTGAACTCAAAATGAAACCACTGTGTTTTTCTCCAGCTGCATTCCGTTCCGTCTAGACATGGAATAGGCAAAACTGAATTGAACCAACAGTGTAGCTTTTCCAAGCAAAGACTGATTTTAATGATTGGTGTGGGCAAAAGATTTAAACTGACATTTCACCAAGGAAAATGTATGAGTGACAAACTACCAGAAGAAGAGGTTCAACATCATTAGGCATCAGTAAATGTAAATTAAAACCACAATATATCCACAAGAATGGCTACAATGAAAAAGACTGACAACATCAAATGCTGATGAGGATGTGGACTCTCACACTTTGCTAGTGGAAATGCAAAACAGCACAGCTACTTTTGAAAGCAATTTGACACTATTTATCAAGTTTGATGTATATTTATAATAAGACCCAGTAATCCTACTCCTAGATATTTACCCAAGAGAAATTAAAGCATATGTTCACACAGACTTTTACTAAAATGTTCATAAGAGCTTGATTCATAATAGTCAAAAGACAGAAACAACCCAAATTTCCATCAACTGGTCAGTGTTAAAACAAAGAGAATCCTTCTTACCAATAAAAAGAAACAAACTTCCTTCTTTAGATCAGTAGTTCTAAAACTGACTGTAGTGGTCGTTGCCTAATTCAATGAATGTACTGAAAAGCACTGACTTATACATTTTATTTTATTTAAATATGTTTTTATTGATTTTAGAGAGAGAGGTAGGGAGACTGAGACAAACACTGATGTGAGAATGTGAGAGAAATATCAACAGGTTGCCTACAACACATACACTCTGACCTGGAGGCAGCCGACTGATGTATCTCTCTCACATTGATGTTTCTCTCTCCCTCCCTTCTTCTTTCTCTAAAAAAATCAGTAATAAAAAAAGGAATGAGCCCAGCCGGTGTGGCTCAATGGATTGAGCATCGTCCCATGGACTGAAAGGTCCTGGGTCGATTCCGGTCAGGGCACATGCCCCAGGTGCAGGCTTGATCCCCATTAGGGGGTGTGCAGGAGGCAGCCGATCAATGTTTCTCTCACACACGGATGTTTCTCTCTCTCTCCTTTCCTCTCCCTCTAAAAAAAAAAAAATCAATAAAAACATATTTTTAAAAATTAAATAAAAAATAAAAAAAGGAATGGACTATTGATACATACAACATTATGGATGAAACTCAAAGCTTTATGCTAAAATGTCACAACAGGCTACATACTGTATGGTAATATTTAAATGATATTCTAGAAAAGGCAAAACTATAGTGACAGAAAGCAGATAGTGCCCTGGCCGGTTTGGCTCAGTGGTTAGAGAGTCGGCCCGTGGACCAGAGAATCCCGGGTTCAGTTCCCGCTAAGGGCACATACTTTGGTTGCAGTTTGTCCCCAGCCCCAGTTGGGGTCATGTGGGTGGCAACCAGTCGATGTGTCTCTCTCACATAGATGTTTCTCCCTCTCTTCCTCCCTCTCTGCCTCCTGCTCTATCTGAATATAAATGAAAACATGTCCTCGGGTGAGGATTTAAAAAAAAGAAAGCAGATTAGTGATTGCCAGGGCCTTGGGTTGAGGGGGAGATTGACTACAAAGAGCATGAGGAACTTTTTGGAGGTGATGAAATGTTTCACATCAAGATTGTATGGTAGTGCCCTGGCCGGTTTGGCTCAGCGGTTGGAGCATCGGCCTGCGGTCCAGAGAGACCGGGTTCGGTTCCTGCTAAGGGCATGTACTTCGGTTGCAGTTTGTCCCCGGCCCTGGTTGGTCATGCGGGTGGCAGCCACTCAATGTGTCACTTTCACATCGATGTTTCTCTCTCTCTCTCTTCCTCTCTCTCCCTCCCACTCTATCTGAACAAAAAATGAAAAAAATGTCCTCGGGTGAGGATAAAAAAAAAAAGATTGTATGGTAGTTACATGATGATATACATTTGTCAACAGTTACAGAATTGTATACCTAAAATTGATAAATTTGATTTATATAAATCATACCTAAATACATCTGATTTTTTTAAATAATAAAAAAAAAACAACCTTGTCCACATACTCCTTGGAATGTCTTCATGTACCCCCCGAGTTATTTGTATCTTGATTTAAAGACCACCAATGTAAAGCATCTGAAATGTTGCAATGGCTCATGGAAGGGGCTGAAAGAGATCTGAAAGATCCAAAGGAGCTAATCATAGTTGTGATAAGGTACATATATCTTGTATCACAGAGGCTGGAGGCATTACAGCAGTGAATATAAATTAACATCATCCAAAGACCAAACAGGATCAGACATCTCACTGAAGACCAGTGGCCACTAGAGGTCAGCACCAGAACATGATACCTCTCCTCTAAAGGCAGAACAGATTGCTCTTTGGAAGTACAGAAAGGGAAAAACAGATAAAAGAATTCTGCATTTAAATATTTATTTAAAGAAGTCTGTTTCACTACCGGTCCAGATGGCGGCGTAGGTAAACGCAGTATCGCGTCCTCCCACAACCACATCAAAGTTACAACTAAACTACAGAACAATCATCATTCAAAACCGCCTGAAATCAAGCTGAACGGAAGTCCTACAACTACGGAATTAAAGAAGTAGCCACACCGAGGGGCAGAGGTGGACAGGCTGGTCCCACACCCACATATGGCAGATAAAAATCAGGAGGACACCTCGGCTGGGAAGGTTCTCCCTGAGGAGTAGGTGTCCCCGTCCCACACTAGGCGCCCAGCTCAGGGTTCCAGTGGTAGGAAGAGAATCCATATCACTTCTGGCTGTAAAACCAGCGGGAACTGAGGCTGAGGGAGGCTGAGGCTGCAGGAGCCCCCAGACAGCTCCTCTTAAAGGGCCCGCACACGGACTTACTTGGACTCGCTCCCTCTAGGCTCTAGCATGGGGGAGGCAGCTTGAAAGGCACCAGAGACATATGAGGAAGAACTGAGTTTTTTGGCATTGGAGCAAGGGCTGGAGAGGCAACTTTCTTCTGTGCTATCAGAGGCCTTTGTTCCTTTGGTGAGCCCTTCCCTGGGGCAGCAGACAGCTGGCCGCAGCCATATCTGGGACTCCAGCAACCTGGCTCACACTGCTCCACCCTGGTGATTCCCTAAGGCCCCACCCCACCCAACTTTCAGGCCCACCCAAGCTGTTGCCAGTTGCTTTACCATAGGATTGGCCTGTCTTGGATCCTGCTTCAGCTTTTCCTAAATTCTTTCAAACAAGCAGCATCTGGTCTCAGCTAGCCCCATACCTCTCGTTAAGTAATACATAAAAACAAACACAAGGAGGCAGCCAAAATGAGGAGACAAAGAAACAGGTCCCAAATGAAAGAACAGAACAAAACTCCAGGAAAAGAACTAAGGGAAATGGAGATAAGCAACCTAACAGATGCTGAGTTCAAAACACTGCTTATAGGGATGCTCAATGAACTCAGTGAGAACTTAAATGAACCTAGTGAGGGCCTCAAGAGCATAAAAAAAGGACCAGTCAGAAATGAAGGATGCACAGTCAGAAATGAAGGAGGCACTAACTGAAATAAAGAATAATTTACACAGATTCAATAGTAGAGTAGGTAAAGCCAAGAAGCAAACCATCGATTTGGAATATAAGGAAGCAAAAAACACCCAATCAGAACAGCAAAAAGAAAAAAGAATCCAAAAAAATGAGGATAGTGTAAGGAGCCTCTGGGACAACTTCAAGCGTACCAACGTTCACATCTTGGGGGTGCCAGAAGGAGAAGAGAGAGAACAAGAAATCGAAAACCTATTTGAAACAATAATGGCAGAAAACTTCCCGAACTTGGGGAAGGAAACAGACATACAAGTCCAGGAAGCACAGAGAGTCCCAAACAAGATGAACCCTAAGAGGCCCACACCAAGACACATCATCATCGAAATGCAAAAGGTTCAAGACAAAGAGAGAATCTTAAAAGTAGCAAGAGAAAAGCAGTTAGTTACCTACAAGGGAGTTCCCATAAGACTGTCAGCTGATTTCTCAAAAGAAATTTTGCAGGCCAGGGGCACGAACACGTTCTCCTCACAGTTAGAGCAAGAGCACCAGCTCAAGGAGCTTCCTTGGAGAAAACCCGAGAATGCATCAACTCATTGAAAAAGGTCTTGCGGTTACCTGCACCCCAGACGCTCTTGCTGTGAACATGGCTGGCCTTCAGGACGACACTCTGAGGACTGTTCTGGTGGGAAGAACTGGAAGTGGGAAAAGTGCGACAGCAAACACCATCCTTGGGAGAAGGGAATTTGACTCTAGAATTTCTGCCCAAGGTAACATCAAGTGCTGTCAGAAAACAGAAAGTGTCTGGAAGGGGAGGAACCTTCTTGTCGTGGACACCCCTGGGCTCTCTCTCACCGAGGAGACACTGATGTCCACCTGTGTGGAAATTAGCCGGTGTGTCCTTGACTCTCGCCCTGGGCCTCACGCCATCATCCTGGTTGTGCTGCTGGGCCGCTTCATGGAGGAGGAGCAGAAAATAGTTGACCTGATCAAGACCATCTTTGGGAAGCCAGCCATGAAGTACATGATCACCTTGTTCACTCGCAAAGATCAGTTGGAGGGTCAGAGGCTTAGTGACTTTTTAGCAGAAGCAGAGAGGGGCCTACAAAGGCTCGTGGAGGAGTGTGGGAACCGATGCCTTGCCTTCAGTAACAGCCCACATGCATCCGAAGCTGAGAAGGAAGCTCAAGTGCAGGAGCTGGTGGAGCTGATAGAGGAAATGGTGTGGGGGAACCGGGGCTCTCACTTTCCTCATGACATCTACAAGGACGTAGGCAAAAAGCTTAAAGGTCTTGCGGTTACCTGCACCCCAGAGGCTCTTGCTATGAACATGGCTGGCCTTCAGGACGACACTCTGAGGATTGTCCTGGTGGGAAAAACTGGAAGTGGGAAAAGTGCGACAGCAAACACCATCCTTGGGAGAAAAGAATTTGATTATAGAATTTCAAGCATATGGCATATCTTTTGGAAATGATGTAAATTTGATTTTTTCTTCCTAATTTACTATGATTTGTTACTGTAGTAGATGGTATTTCCAGCGATGGTTACCAAGAGCTGTCAGAGAGGAATGGTAGCCTGGAAGGGGAGGAAACTGCTCGCGGACACCCCAGGTCTCTTTGACACCAAGGAGACACTGATGACCACGTGTGAGGAAATCAGCCGGTGTGTCCTCTTCTCCTGCCCCGGGCCTCATGCCATCATCCTGGTTGTGCCACTGGGCCGCTTCATGGAGGAGGAGCAGAAAATGGCTGAACTGATCAAGAGCATCTTTGAGAAGCCGGCCATGAAGCATATGATCATCTTGTTCACCCGCAAAGAAGAGTTGGCCAGTCAGAGACTGAGAGACTATGTAGACGAGGCACAGGGTGACCTAAAAAGGCTTGCGGAGGAGTGTGGGAACCGATGCCTTGCCTTCAGTAACAGGCGAGATGCATCCAAGGCTGATTGAAGGAAGTTCAAGTACAGGAGCTGGTGGAGCTGATAGAGGAAATGGTGCGGGGGAACCTTGGCTCTCACTTTTCTAATGACATCTACAAGGACACAGAAGAGAAGCTGAAACGTAAGACAGAGGCCTTGAAAATAATCTATGCTGAACAATTAGACAAGGAAATTAAACTAGTAGAAGAGCAATATAATCGGAATGAAATATCTGAGCAAGAAAGGGAGGAAAAAATAAAATCCCTAAAGATAAAATATGAGGAAAAAATTAGGAAAGAAGCTGAAAGCAATATATTTACATATATTGTAAAGAGGATTCAGAAAATACTTTCAAGCATATGGCATATCTTTTGGAAATGATGTAAATTTGATTTTTTCTTCCTAATTTACTATGATTTGTTAATGTAGTAGATGGTATTTCCAGCGATGGTATAACAGTATCTTCTATCTTACCTTTTATTCTTGTATCTGAACTTGTTATTCCTTATAAAAAAAAGAAAAGAAAAGAAACTTTGCAGGCCAGAAGGGAGTGGCAAGAAATATTCAGAGTGATTTAAAGCAAGAACCTACAACCAAGATTACTCTATCCTGCAAAGCTGTCATTTAGGATCGATGGCCATATAAAGAGTTTCCCAGACAAGAAAACGCTAAAGGAGTTCATCACCACCAAACCACTATTATATGAAATGTTGAAGGGTCTTCTTGAAGAAAAAGATAAAAAATATGAACAAACAAAATGGCAATGAATACATATCTATTGACAATTGAATCTACAAACAAAATGAACAAGCAGAACAGAAACATTCTCATAGTTACAGAGAACATTTTGTTGGTTGCCAGATGGAAGAGGGGTTGGGGGAATGGGTGAAAAAGGTGAAGGGATTAAGAAGTACAAATTGGTTGTTAGACTGACAAACCTCAAAGGGAAGGGGGGGTGGGGGTGGGGAGAAATAAACCAAAGAACTTATATGTATATATGCATAACCAATGGACACAGACAACAGTGTGAGGAAAGGCAGGAGGGGGGCAGGAGTGGGGAGGAGGGGGTCCATAGGGGAAAAATGAGGAACATCTGTAATATATTCAACAATAAAGATAAGTTTTTTAAAAAAAAGTCTGTTTCAACTCATAAATGACTAAATTTTAATTGGCAAGATTAATGTTTCTATCATTAGTGGACATGAGGGTTTGTGAACTAAGTTGATTTTCAGTATAGAGAATTACAGTTTCCTTTTTGCACGTGGTTCTTCATCTACACTGTGGTATTCTGCTATTGGGGAAAACTGTAGTCTGTTACCTGCTAGCTCTAGCTGTTAGTCTGGTCTCCAGCGATGGTGACATTTAATTACTGGTTCAGTAACAGTATGTTCTACAGATTTTCAGTGCTCAATTGGTAAATTCCCCCCATCACAGCCTCCTGGTATTGGGTCTTCTAAAGAACAATTTCTATGTCCTCTCACCCTATTAGGTAGTCCTCCCACAAACCCTAGATGAGTTTCCTTGGCCTTGCTGAACATGTTACAGATCATAGCTTGTTTGTGCTCCAGTTACCTTCATAGACCCAAAGCAAAACCTAGGAATTCCATCACAACCACCTTGATTTTATAGAAACCCAGACAGGAACCTATGTCTACTTCCAGTTCATTCTGTTATTCTACTATTTCTAACTTATTGTTTGGGTGGTCCCACATTAGACATGTTGCTTTTGAAAGAGACCTCAAAAATGGCCCAAGAAGAGGCAAGAAAATAATTTCCACTGCTCAAGGATTTCCTGAGACATCAGCCTTTTCCAGGGTTTCAGTCTGGAGAGGCCAAGACATAGGAGTCTAATCTTTTCCCCTTCTTTTCTTTCTGTTCTGGAATCAGTTCTTCTGCTCCCAGTTCCTGTTTGGGGTACTTCCTACAAGCTACTTCCTTCTCCTCTATCCTATGAACCAACTTGTTTTGGCATTATCTAACTTTTCCTGCCCTTGGACTTAATCTTAAAGGTGATCAGCATACAGACAAAACAAATTTAAAGAGGGAATGAAAAGCATATCTATTTAGTTTTTTTTTAATCCTTACCCGAGGATACTCTTTTTCGATTTATATTCAGATGGGGGGGGGGCATCAACGCGAGAGAAATACATCGATTGGCTGCCTCCCATAAGATCCCAACCAGGGCTGGGGACCGAACCGCCATCAAGGTACGTGCCTTGACTGGAATTGAACCCGTGACTCTTTGGTCCACAGGCTGACACTCTAACCACTGAGCAAAACCGGCCAGGGCTCTATTTAATATTTTCTAAATAATTCAGAATATTATCTCTATAACATTCAATATATAATAATTATAATGTAATATATTATCATATTTGTAATATGTTTCTGTTGGTAGATTTTTAAGCTTTTAGGCTTTAATTCTCAACTTTTTTCTATTGCAGTGAGACACATTCTCTTCAAGGACAATGGCAATGATTTCAAAGTGTATATGTATATTTGTGGAGGGGGTTATATTAAAGTGTGGGAGCTATGGTATTTTAAAAGATACTCTTCAGAAATTTATCATATATCACTCATGACATATGTTAACATATCTTCACATCTCCTAGAATGTGTAGTATGTCTTTCACACTATAGGCACTTCATAAATGTCTATGAAATAAGGAAAGAGAGGGATGGAGAGAGGGAGGAAAGAAAGTCTGTAGCCTTAACTAGGCTTAAGATTTCCCAGACAAACATTAGCAGGAACAGTATCAGCATATTTAGGAATTAAGGGCAACAACTTGGCTTTTTTTAGATCTAGCATCTACTTCCTTGGGAAGAACCTTTACTTGTAGGGACTTTCCAGTGAAAATGATAAGGTGTCCTATTTTGGGTCACTGGAACTTATAATTTTGGCCTTACTGAACACTTAGATGAACTATTATTTGAAATTATATACCTCTATGACTTGTCAATCTTGTACTATTAGATCCTTTTACAAACATAGACACACTCAGTCACAAGTTCACATACAACATTATGTGCCAGACCACAGTATTCAATGTCAATGCTTTAATATTTGTAAATTAACTTTATTTTCATCTCCACTGTGATAGGAGCACCTGTAAGTGGGAAGCAGCACTAAGTTATCTGATGACTATTTTCCTATGCGCTGGATGGAAGCTAAAGCCAAGTGAATTGTGACTATTCTCAGGTAACCTGTAATGGTCCTACAAATCTCTTTTGCACCTCTAGATTTCACCTCAGAAATTTTTTACTACATTGAGCCCTGGCCGGTTTGGCTCAGCGGTTAGAGCGTTGGCCTGCGGTCCAGAGAGACCCGGGTTCGGTTCCCGCTAAGGGCATGTACTTCGGTTGCAGTTTGTCCCCTGCCCTGGTTGGTTGTGCGGGTGGCAGCCACTCGATGTGTCATTTTCACGTCGATGTTTCTCTCTCTCTCTCTCTTCCTCTCTCTCCCTCCCACTCTATCTGAACGAAAAATGAAAAAAAAAAAAAAATGTCCTTGGGTGAGGATGAAAAAAAAAGAAAAAGAAATTTTTTACTACATTGAAATCTATAGTCAGCCTTTATGTTATTATTCAAATCAGATAACTTGATTGGTTCTCAAGAATCTAGACCAAAGCTCCAGAATCCAATCCAAAAATATCCAAACACAGAAAAAAAGTAACTCAGACTACTGTGGTACAAAATTTTAAAACTATTCAGAGAATCATTTTATTGAGTACCCAAAATGCTCTAGGCCAGCAATTTTCAACCTTTTTCATCTCATGGCACACACAAACTAATTACTGAAATTCGTCGGCACACCAAAAAATATATTTTTTTGCTTACCTGACAAAAGAAAATAGGTATAATTTTTATTCATTCACACCAGATGGCTATTGTGTTGGCTGTTGTCATTTTTTCATTTGACAATCTAAGGGAAAAGAGGTCAGTGCCCCTGACTAAATACTAGTCAGGTATTGCATATTTTAAAAATGCTTGTGGCAGCGGTTGAAAATCGCTGCTCTACGCAAACATCAGTGCACCAAGTATAAATGACCCATGGTAACTGCTGGAAATTTGGTTTCTCATATACTAATAATTGATTTTGGATAGTAAACCACCTCTGAGGAAAAGCGATAAGGGCATATGACAATTCCCCCTTGCATTCTATCCTTTCAGGAGACTTCTGAAACATGCAAAGCAAGATTCTGGGACAATGGCCCAGCCAGTGTGGCTCAGTGGTTGAGCATCAACCCATGCACCAAGAAGTTGCTGGTTTGATTCCCAGTCAGGGCACTGACTGGGATGTCCAGGTTGTAGGCCAGATCCCCAGTGGGGGGCATGCAGGAGGTGGCCAATTAATGTTCTCTCTCATCAATGTTTCTCTCTCTCTCCCTCTCCCTTCCTCTCTCTCTAAAATCAACAAAGAAAAAAAAATTTTTTTTAAGATTCTGGGATAATGGACTATAAACAGAACTTCTGACTGAGAACAATGTTGACACTAATTAAGGTAGAAAACGAAGAACTGAAATATGGCATTAGTAAAATTAGAGGTTCCCTTGTGTTTAGGAAGTACTTTAGAAGAAAAAAGGTATTAATAATCTAGGAAAAGATACTTAAAAGATATACCCTAGGAAAAAAAAAAAAGATGACAGAACACAGGAGTCAACATCAGAATTCTCCAGGCAAGGGCTCATTCTTTTTTTTTGTTTGTTTGTTTCAGATAGAGTGGGAGGGAGAGAGAGGAAGAGAGAGAGAGAAACATTGACGTGAAAGGGACACATCGAGTGGCTGCCTCCCGCATGACGAAACCAGGGGCCGGGGACAAACTGCAACCGAGGTACGTGCCCTTAGTGGGAACTGAACCTGGGTCTCTCTGGACCACAGGCCGACGCTCTAACCGCCGAGCCAAACCAGCCAGGGCAAGGGCTCATTCTTGAGGGACTGATTATACAGGCCACTCCAGAGATTAGATGTTTGTGGGATTCTCTGTATGTATATGATTCTGCAAAGGTAGTCATTCATTCATTGATTTACTCAAAAAAACACTTGAGTTGTCCACTATGTGCCAGACCATAGAGTTCAATGTCAATGCTCTGATATTTATAAATTAACTTTATTTCACCATTGTGAGAGGAACACTTGCAAGTGGGAAGCACTGAGTTATTGGTGAGTATTTTCTTAGGTGCTGGATGGAAGCAAAAGCCAAGTGAATGTGATATCTCTGCACTTCACTCTGCCTCTGAATAGGGTAACCTGAACCTTAAGTACACAATGTTTATACAAACAAGTAACTCACAAATATTTATTGAGTGCTACTGAGTCAGGTGAGAGTCATCAAAAATTTTAACACAGAGCCCTTAGCCTCAAGGTAGTTAGCCAAGTGGTTATCTACAGGAAAGTGTTTTTATAGAGAACAACTAGAACCACATTGCCCAACAACACCTATGGCTACTGAGCACTTGAAATGTGACTTGGCAACTAAGGAACTGAATTTTTAACTGTATTTCATTTCATTTAAATTTAAAAACTGTTACCTTGATTTATTTTTAAAAATTTAAGTATGTTTAGATCAGCTCAGGTATTTACAATCACAATTGTAAATTTTATAAAATCTAAATACAGATTAAGTTATCTCTGATAAAAATGCAGTGTCCAAATGCAATGTGCTGTCAGTATAATACAGATTTCAAACACAATAGTAAGGAGAAACATCTTATTTAAACATATTGGGTTAAATACGATAAGTTAATAAACTTAATTTCATTTGCTTCTTTTATCTTTTTAAATGTAGATACTAGAACACTTAAAATTACACGTGTGGCTTACTTTTGGACAACACCAAGCTAGAAAGAACAAGGAGTCTTCCTGCTATGTCTGAGGAAAACCAGGGCGGCTCAGAGGTAAATGTGACTAAGGTGAGTGAGTGTGAAGAGTATAGTAGATGATGAGGTCAGAGAGGTAAAAAGTCCACGTCATGTAGGTCTTCAAATACCTTGTACACCTTTCTATGATAACAATGACAATGACTGCAATTGCAAGATTGTGGGTGAAATTAACACCTGAAACCTCCAACTCTTTTTGTCAGAAATTTCTAGGAAACCATTTGGCTATATACTTGTACCCTTACCATATTGATGTACTATAACATGCCACAAGGTATGATGAAGGTAAGAAAGGGTTTACATTAAGCCTCATTAAAGTCTTGGCAGTGACAGGACTGAACAACCTTTAGAGAGCAGGCTAATCCAGTTCCCATGACGCCAAACCCACAGAGACTCTAGTAGTGTAAGCCAGATCCAGTCCATCATTCCTTCATTCATTTATTCTCCACACCCCTCTAGTTCATTACTTTCTTCCATCCAAACTTGCTTCTCCTCAAGTAGTAAAAAACCAGTTCTATGTATTTCCTCTTTTATACCATGGATAATTTAATTACCTTCATTATTATCTATGCAATGGCCATATATATTTTTTTATTAAGATTTTATTTTTAAGAGCAGTTGAAGCAATAGCTATATTTTTATCTGTATTTTTTCTCCATACAACATAACATTTATTAATTAATGTAGATTTAGGAGACAAAAAGGCTTTTAAATGAGATGGGAAATAAGCTATTTTCATTTATGTATCAGCTGTAAGATGTCCAAAATTGCATGGGATTGTGTGGATTAAGGACACTAAACAAGGGTAAACAGGATCTGCTTGGAAAGGCCCTGTGGAAGTTATGCCTTCCTAAGAGGGGAATAAAAAGAAGAATTTTTTACTTGTAGCTCTGTACATTTCCTTTTTAAATGCATAGAAGAACACTATGAAAAAGGTGAGAATTTTCTATAACATGAAGAATAGAGCAAAACTCTGTCCCTGGGCATGGCTAATGTTATAATCAAGAGTTTATTTTATTTTTATTTTTTAATACTTTTTCTTTATTGATTTTAGAAAGAGAGGAAGGGAGAGAGAGATAGAAACATTGATGAGAGAGAACATCGATTGGCTGCCTCCTGCACGTCTCTCACTGGGGATCAGGCCCACAACCTGGACATGTGCCCTGACTAGGAATTGAACCAGGGACCTCTTGGTGCATGGGCCAACACTCAACCACTGAGCAACACTAGCCAAGCAAGAGTTTAGTTATTAACTCCTTTCCCAAAGCTGGAAACCCCCATGAAGTAACTATTGTTGGAACATCATTCAAACTTAAAAGGAAACTAACTGAAGATAACTTAATGCTTTTTCATTTAATCCTACTCATTTCTGGAACAGGAAATCTAAGATTTCTTTAAAAAGGGAAGCAAAACTAAAAGGGGAAGTCCCTCTTACAGATGAGAAGAGTTGATGATTACATAAATGGGTCTGATACCTTTCCTTTTTTTTAATGCTTTGGTTTGCTATCTTCTTTTCTTTTAATTGAGGTAAATTTGTTGTATAACATTATATTAGTTTCAGGTGTACACCATAATAATCTGACATTTATATACTCTACAAAGTGATCACCACTACAAGTCTAGTTGACCTCTGTTACCATACAATAGGCCTCCCCCTTCACCCATTTTACCCACCCCCTGCCCTTTGGTAACCACCAATCTATTCTCTGTATCTATGTTTGTTTTGTATTTTTTGTCCATTTGTTTCATTTTTCAGATTCCACTTAAAAGTGAAATATAGTCTTCATTGTTCTCTGACCTATTTCACTTAGCCTAATGCCATTAAGGTCCATCTGTGTTGTCACAAGTGGCAAGATTTCCTTCTTTTTATGGCTGAATAGTATACACATCACATTTTCTTTATTCATTCATCCATTGATGGATATTTAGTTTTTTTTTTCTGTATCTTGGCTATTGTAAATAATGCTGCAATGAACACAGAGTACATATATCTTTTCAAATTAGTGTTTTCATTTTCTTCAAATACTCATAAATGAAATAGATGGTAGTTCTATTTTCAATTTTTTGAAAAACCTAAACATTGTTTTCCATAGTGGCTGCACCAATTTACATTCCCACCAACAGTGTACGATGGTTCCCTTTTCTCCACATCCTCTCCAACAATTATTTCTTGTCTTTTTTTATTACAGCTATTCTAAAGGTGTGAGGTGATATCTCATTGTGGTTCTGATCTGCATTCCACTAATAATTAGTGATGTTGAACATCTTCTCATGCGCCTGTTGGCCATCTATATGTCTTCTTTGGAAAAATGTCTATTCAGATCCTCTGTCCATTTTTTAAAATATATATATTTTTAATTGAATTTTGAGAGAGGGAGACATCGATGTGAGAGAGAAATATTGATTGCCTGCCTCCCTGCTTGCCCCCGACTGGGGATCGAGCCTGAAACCCCAGCATGTGCCCTGACCAGGAATTGAACTGGGACCTCTCAGTCTATGGGGTGACACTCAATCCACTGAGCCACACCAGCCAGGCCTCTGTCCTTTTTTTAATTGGACTGTTTAAAATTCTTTTTTTTCTTCTTGCTACCAAATTGTCTATGCTCTTTATACATTTTATGTATTAACCCCTTATTGGATATATAATTTGCAACTATTTTCTCCTGTTCAGAGGGCTGCTTTTCATTTTATTGATAGTTTTATCCGCTGTGCAGCTTTTTAATCTGATGTAGTCCCACTTGTTGATTTGTGCTTTTGTTGCCTTTGTTTTTAGAGTTAGATAAAAATTCACCATCAAGACCAATTTTAAGAAAATGACCACCTATGTTTCCTTCTAGGAGTTTTAAGGTTTCAGGTCTTACATTCAAGTTTTTAATCCAGTTTGAGTTACATTTTGTGTATGGTGTAAGATGATGGTATGGTTTCATTCCTTCACACGTGGCTGTCCAGTTTTCCCAACACCATTTGTTGAAGAGACTATCCTTTCCCTGTTGTATATACTTGGCTTCCCTGTCATAAATTAATTAATCATATATGTGTGGGCTTATTTCTAGGCTCTCTATTCTGTTCCATTGATTTATGTGTCAGTTTTTATGCCAACACCATACCATTTTAATTACTATAATTTTATAATATAGACTGAAATCAGGGCATGCATAGTACTTCCGGCTTTGTTCTTCTTTCTCAAGATTGTTTTGGCTTTGGGGGTCTTTTGTGGTTCCACACAGATTTTTGAACTGTTTGTTCTAGTTCTGGAGAAAAAAAAAAGCCATTAGAATTTTTATAGGGATTGCACTGAATCTGTAGATTGCTTTGAGTAGCATGAACATTTTAACAATATTAACTCTCCCAATCCATGAGCACAGACTATCTCTCCACATTTTTCTTGTCTCCTTCAATTTCTTTCATCAACCTCTTCTGGTTTTCAGTGCACTGTTCTTTCACTGCCTTGATTCAGTTTATTCATAGGTATTTTCTTTTTGATGCAATTGTAAATGGGGATTTTTTTTCTTAATTTTTCTTTCTGATAGTTCATAATTAATGTATAAAACTGAAACAGATTTCTGTATATTGATTTGGTATCCTGCAACTTTACTGAATTCATTTATTCTATTAGTTTTTTGGTTGGAGTCTTCAGGATTTTCTATTTATATATAGTATCATGTCATGTGCAGACAGTGACAATTCTACTTCTTCCTTTCCAATTTGGATGCTTTTTATTTTTCTTGCCTAATTGATGTGGCTAGAACTTCCAATACTGATTTGAATAAAAGTGGCAAAAGTGGGCATCCTTGTCTTGTTTATGATCTTAGAGGAAGAGCTTTCAGCTTTTTACCATTGAGTATGCTGCTAGCTGTTGGTTTGTCATATATGGTCTTTATTATGTTGAGGTATGTTCCCTCTAAACCTACTTTGTTGAGAGTTTTATCATAAATGGATATTAAATTCTGTCAAATGTTTTTTTCTGCATTTATTGAGATGATCATATAATTTTTATCCTCATCATTTTTATCCTTTATTACTGTATTAGTGTGGTATATCAGTTGACTTATTATTTGTGGAGGCTGAATCCTCCTTGCATCCTTGGAATACATCCCACTTGACCATGGTGTATAATTTTTTAAATTCATTGTTGAATTCAGTATGCTAATATTTTGTTGAGGACCAGTGCATCTATTTTCCAGGGATATTGGCCTGTGATTTTCCTTTTTGTGGTGTCCTTGTCTAATTCTGATATGAGGGTAATGCTGCCTCAAAAAAAAAAAAATTAGTTTGGCCTGACCAGTGTGGCTCAGAGGATTGAGCGGCGTCCCATGGACTGAGAGGTCTGGGTTTGATTCCTGGTCAGGGGCACATGCCCAGGTTGTGGGCTCAATCCCCAGTATGGGGTGTGTAGGAGGCAGCCAATCCATGTATCTCCCTCACATTGATGTTTCTCTCTCTCTAAAAATTCAATAAAAATATATTTTTAAAAAATGAGTTTAGAAGAGTTCTCTCCACTTCAATTATTTGAAAGAGTATGAGAAGGATAGGTATTAAGTCTTCTTTAAATGTTTAGTAGAGCCCAGCCAGTGTGGCTCAGTGGATTAGGCATAGTTCCATGGACTGAGAGGTCCCAGTTCCATTCCTGGTCAGGGCACATGCCTGGGTTGCAGGTTCAATCCCCAATAGGGGACATGCAGGAGGCAGCCAATTGATGTTTATCTCTCACATTGATGTTTCTATCTTTCTCTTCCTTCCTCTCTCTCTAAAAAATCAATAAAAACATATTTTAAAATAAATAAATAAATGTTTAGTAGAATTCATCAGTGAAGCCATCTAGTCCTGGGTTTTTGTTTGTTGGGAGGTTTTGACTACTGATTTAATATCCCTACTAGTAATTGGCCTATTGAGATTTTCTATTTCTTCATGATTCAGTCTTGAAAAATCATATGTTTCTAGGAATTTATCTATTTCTTTTAGGTTGTCCAATCTGTTGGGGTATAACTGTTCATGACAGTCTCTTATGATCATTTGCATTTCTGTGGTTATCAGTTGTAACTTCTCCTTTCATTTATGATTTTATTCATCTGAGCCCTCTTTGTCAATTTTATCTTTTCAAAGAAAAAGCTCTTAATTTCATTGCTATTTTCTATAGTTTTTTACTCTCTCGTTCATTTCTGCTTTGATCTTTATTATTTCCTTCCTTCTACTAACTTTGGGATTGATTTGTTCCTCTTTTTTCTAGTTTCCTTAGCTGTCAAGTTCGATTGTTTATTTGGGATTTTTCTGGTTTCTTCAGGCAGTCCTATATCTTCATAAACTTCCCGCTTAGAACTGTTTTTGCTGCAACCCATAGATTCTGGTATGTTATACATTCATTTATCTCAATGTGTTTTTTAAATTTCCTCTTTTTATACCTTTATTGACTCACTGGTTGTTCAGCAGCATGTTGGTTAATCTCTATATATTTGTGATTTTTCTAGTTTTTTCTCATAACTGATTTCTAGTTTCATACTACTGTGGTCAAAAAAGATACTGGGCCCTGGCCAGTTTGGCTCAGTGGCTAAAGCACTGTCCCATGGACCAAAGAGCCATGGGCTTGATTCCGACCAAGGGCACATACCTTGGTTGTGGTTCAATCCCAGGCCCTGGTTGGGGTTGTGCGGGAGGCAACCAATCAATGTGTCTCTCTCACATCGATGTTTCTCTTTCTCTCTCTCCCCCCCCCCCCATTCTGAAAGTCAATGGGAAAATATCCTTGGATAAAGATTAAAAAAAAAAAAAGATGCTGGATATGATTTCAATATTCTTAAATTTGCTGAGACGTGTTTTGTGGCCTAACATGTGATCTACCTTGGAGAATGTTCCATGTGCACTTTAGAACAATGTGTATTTTGCTGCTGTTGGATCAATATTCTGCATATATCTATTAAGTACATTTGATCTAATGTGTCATTTAAGGTCGATGTTTCCTTATGGATTTTCCATCTAGACGACCTATCTATTGATGTAAGTGGGATATTAAAGTCCCCTACTATTATTGTATTGTTGTCAATTTCTCCCTTTAGATCTGTTAATATTTCCGTTATATATTTAAGTGTTCCTGCACTGGGTGCATAAATATTTACAAATGTTATATCCTCTTGTTGAATTGACCCCTTCATCAATATGTGCCCTTCTTTGTCTTTTATTACTGTCTTTGTTTTAAAAGTCAGTTTTGTCGCCCTGGCCGGTTTGGCTCAGCAGTGAGAGCATCGGCCCGCAGACCAATGAGTCTAGGGTTCAATTCCAGTCAAGGGTTCATCCCCAGCCCTGGTCAGGGTTGTGCGGGAGGCAACCAATTGGTGTGTCTCTCTCATATCGATGTTTCTCTCTCCCTCCCTTCCTCCCACTCTATCTGAAGATAAATAGAAAAAGAAAAGTCTATTTTGTCTACTATAAATATAGCTACACCAGCTTTCTTTTCCTTTCCATTTTCATGGAATATCTTTTTTCATCCCTTCATTTTCAGTTTGTGTGTCCTTACATCTGAAGTGAGTCTCTTGTAGGCAGCACATAGATAAGTCCTGGTTTTTATTTATTTATTTATTTATTTATTTATTTATTTATTTATTTATTTTATTTATTTTTAATTTTTCTTTATTGATTTTATTTATTTTTTAAATTTTTTATTTACTTTTTTGGTACGTGCCCCTAGCGGGAACTGAACCTGGGACTCTCTGGTCCGCAGGCCGACACTCCAACCGCTGAGCCAAACCGACCAGGGCAGTCCTGGTTTTTAATAACCCATTCAGCCACTCTATATCTTCTGATTGCAGAATTTAGTCCATTTACACTTAAACTAATTACTGATAAGTATATACATATTGCCATTTTGTTAATTGTTTGGTAGCTGTTTTTGTAGTTTTTCTCTGTCCTTTCTTCTTCTCTTGCTCTCTTCCCTTGTGGTTTGGTGACTTTACTGTTATATTTAGATTTCTTTCTTATTATCTTTTAGGTATCTACTGTAGATTTTTGCTTTGTGGTTAACATAAGATTCACATATAACAGCCTATATATATAACAGTCTATTTTAAGTTGATAGCAAGTTTGAACAAATTCTAGAACTCTACATTTTATTCCCCCTCCATGTTTTTAACATCACGTTTTACATCTTTTTTTATTTTGTGTCCCTTAATTAATTAATGTAGCTATAGTTAATTTTACTACTTTTGTCTTTTAACCTCCATATGAGCTTTATAAATGATGAAACCATACCTTTACTATATATTTACCTTGACCAGTGAGATTTTACTTTCATGTTTTCTTGTTACTAGTGTCTTTTCTTTTCTACCTAAAAAGGTCCTTTTATCATTTCTTGTAAGACTGGTTTAGTGATTAACTCCTTTAGCTTTTGCTTGTCTGGAAAACTCCTTCAATTCTGAACAATAATTGGTAGGGTATTCTTGGTTTGAAGTTTTTTCCTTTCAGCATTTTGAGTATTTCATACCACTTCCCTCTGGCCTGCAAAGTTTCTGCTGAAAAATCAGCTGATGGGGGTATCCCTGTACATGACAAGTTGTTCTTCTCTTGCTGCTTTTAGGATTCTGCCTTTATCTTTAATTTGACATTTTTATTATAATGTGTCTTGGTGTGGATCTCTTATCTAATTTGGAACTCTGTACTACCTGGACTTGGATGTCCATTTCCTTCCCCAAGTTAGGAAGTTTTCAGCCATTATTTCTTCAAATAAGCTTTCTGCCCTTCCATGTGAATGATATTCCACTTGATGTTGTTCTATAGGTATCTTTGTTGGGAGCAATGTCACTGCAACAGCGATCTCCACGGTTTGACATAGTCCCGGGAGATACGAAGACCTCCACAGTTTGACATAGTCCCTGGAGAAGTGGATTCACTGCGTGGCAGGAATCACGAAGAACAGTGACTGAAGATATAATGGGAAAATAAAAATGCAGGATGGCAACTGAAGGAGACTAATCTTTGCTTTCTCTGTCTATCTGTTAGGAATCATTATAGAAATAACATGTAGATGATCAATAATATAGATGTTAGAATAGACAGCAGAAAGAAAAGACAAAAATAGTAATAAGACTTTAGGATAAGATTATAAAAAATTAAGAGGGAGCTTAGAAAAGGAGAATAGGTCAAGAGCTAAGAGAAAGTTACAGGAATTGAAATAGAGGGTATGGGAAAGGAGAAAGTTAAATGACACAATGTCTGCATGTTTGTTAACAGAAAGGTTGCTAAGCAATAAGACGTATGGTAGAAAGTAATTGTAAAGGTTAAGAGCTTTGTTATGTCTGGATGAAAAGTGAAAGGGTTAATAATGTTTTAACAAAATCAAACTCCATTCTGACCTTCAGTTACTGCACGTACACACCCTGGCAGATTCTTTTTTGTAAACATAAGGACCTTGAGAAACCCAAAGAAAACTGTAAAGATAAGGAGTTTAGGATGGCCTTGGGAAACTCAGAGAACCATGAGAAAAAAGAGATTAATAGTTGCCCTGCTCCTCTCCCCCCTTTCTCTGAATCAGCCCTCCTTAACAGTGCCAAAAGCGGCGCCAAGAATGTAGTTTTTTTTTCTGTAATTTGTGCCTTTAAAAGCAGGCAACAAAGAAAGCTCGTGGCTGGGATGTGAAAAGAGCCTCTCAGTCTGCCAATGTAACAGCCCACCGGTGTAATAAGTTGAAGCACCTCTGACTCGCATCTCATATCTCTCTCTCTCTCTCTCTCTCTCTCTCTCTCTCTCTCTCGCCTACTCCGTCCACACCAAAGGGAAACCCTGGACTGCTGAGGCTGGACCTCAGCATATCTTCAGCTATATTTACTTTTCAAAATTATTTTTTCTTTTTGCTGCTGTTTGGGTAAGTTCCACTGCCCTGTCTTCCAAGTTGCTGATCTATTCTTCCTCATCTAGTCTGCAGTTGAAACCCTCTAGTGCATTTTTCAGTTCAGTTATGGTATTCTTCAGCTCTGTGACTTCTGTTTGGTATGTTCTTATATTTTCTGTCTCTTTGTTGAAGTTCTCACAGTGTTCATCCATTCTTCTCCTGAGTTCAGGGAGCAACTTCATCACCATTACTTTGAATTCTTTATTAGTAGGTTTATCTCCATTTCATTAAGGTCTTTTACTGAGGTTCTGTTTTATTCTTGTTTTTTATTGGTGTTTAGAGAGAGTGAAAAGGGGGGAGAGAGAAACATCAATTTGTTGTTTCACTTACTTATGCATTCACTAGTTTGTTTTAGTCTTTTGTTTAAAACATATTCCTATGTTTCTTCATTTTTCTTGACTCTTGGTGTTTGTCTCTATGTATTAAGTGTTTCTCTATATTTCTCTCACTCTTGAAGGAATGACCTTGTATAGAAAACAAACCTTATCGTTCAACCCTGTCTTAGCTCTTGGTTGTCTCTCTCACTGTTGTGATTGTCTAATTAGCCTACTTTAGTTTTTATAGTTGTTGAGGGTATACCAAGATCTTTCAGTGTTCCA
The DNA here is from genome assembly GCA_030848825.1 of Tadarida brasiliensis. Taxonomy (NCBI): domain Eukaryota; kingdom Metazoa; phylum Chordata; class Mammalia; order Chiroptera; family Molossidae; genus Tadarida; species Tadarida brasiliensis. The sequence continues at coordinate 53,376,254 of CM061257.1, read as the reverse complement.
AAGGGAAGGATCTCAGCTGGCACCTAGTTTCAGACTGATTGGAAGCCAGACTCCCTCAGGCAGCAGCTTTTAAAGCACTGAAATATGTACAGTTCTGGGTGACTGCAGTCATAAGCCCTGTTGACCCCCACACCAGGAGATCTGGAGATGTCCCTAGGTGACAGCTGCAAAAATCAAGCCTTCAGATGAGTATATAAGCTCCTTTCTAGGAGGTGTTAGTGAGCTATTGTGAGGTCAAGGGAGGGCACCAAGATGATGTCTCCCTGCCTATGTTCCCTGAGAGTGTCTCCGCAGCCTCTGTGTGGCAAACCTGAATCCTATTCCTCAAGTGAAAGCTCCAGGACAAGTGTCCCCTTTTCACAGGAGAGAAGAGGTCAAGATCATATCAAAGCCTTGTGTGTAATACTTAGTAATTTGAACTGTTCTGAAGTTACAATGAAAAACCATGAAATAGGGGAGAAACATAATTCAACTTCCAAGAGATCCTATTTCTTCATGGTGCTGATTGATCTGGAGCTACAGGAAATAAGTTGCCACCCCCTCCGTAACTCCCCCCCGCCCCACAACACACACACACACACTTTCACCACCTCTAACCAAAGCTGTTACACAATTACACATCAGGGTCTCAGACTAGCATCCTACACTTTTTGTATTCAAAGGAAAGACTGCTTAATTGGGAAATAATTGGAAGAGAGACCTGGAACTTACTGTCAAGTTGATATATTCAGCCATCCTCTCTTGCCAGGGTAAAATTAAAAGTTCAGCCCCAAGGAGAGATAAAGGGAGGGAAAGATAAAGGAAGAGGAGAGTGGCAGGAAGGTAAGAACATGGGCACAGTTTCTTTTCTTCTTTTATTCAGTAATTTTACATGGTCGAGTTAATTAAGGTAATTATTACAAGTACCCTATAGTCAACTCTAAGTTATCTTTTGAATGGAGGGAAACATATTCAATAGATATCAACCCAATGGTGGAAAATCCAAAACTCATTTGTTTTTAGAATATATTTTAATTGTTAGGGTAGTAGTGGTGTTTGAAAATAATCTTAACATATGAATTTGTCTTATGACTGATAATCTAGGATCCCATAATATTTTTAAAATAAGAACTATCTTGTTAAGGCATAGGCTGGAAAGAGCGCTGTAGTCTCTATCCCAAACCCTGCTCCTTACTCCATGCTCCCAATGAAAAACATCACCTTTCATTACACTGAACACTATTTGGAAGCACACTGAATGACATACTTTTTTTTGGTAAAACTCAATATAGGAGCTGTGTCTACAATTAAAAGTGAAACATTTTGCATGTTTGTTAATTCTAGTTTCATTTAATAACTTCTAAGGCATATAAGTTTAAGCTTTTTTTTTTTTTTTTTTTAAAGTTAATGGGGAAAATTTGAGACGCAATATCAGTACTTTAGGATTTTGGTCTTGGTGTTTGTATGAAATTCTAAGCCTTGATTTAAACCTTTCATTGTATTGTGATTTCCTTTTACATGTACTGTGCTAAGTGAAACTTGTCAAATAAATCTTCCTCTTAAAAACTGAAAAATAAAAAATAAAAATATCACTTTCAAATGAATGCATTGTCCTATGAGTTAGCTCCTTCTAAACATAATTTTCTTTTTTTTAAAAAAGAATCAACCATGAATATATAATTAGAACAACAAATCAATAGATGTTTCTCTCTCCCTTCCTCTCTCTCTAAAATCAATAAATAAAAATTTATTTTAAAAAAAAGTTCTTGCAAGAAAAAAATATCTGTAACTATGTATGGTGGCATTGAATGTTAACTAGACTTACTGTGGTGATCATTTCATAATATATACAAATAATTATGTTGTACCACTGAAACTAATATAATGTTGTATGTTAATTATACCTCAGTAAAAATATATAAATGCGTACGTGAAGGAGAAAAAAGACTTTACCTTATACAAGGCAAATAGGAAGAGAGAGGAGATAGAAGACAAATATGACAAGGTTCCTGACCTGGAGAGACCTCTCAAATTTAACAATCTCCATTATCATTTTAGTATCTATAAGAAAGTAGGTTCTGCCCTGGCTGGTGTGGCTCAGCGGTTAGAGCGTCGGCCTGCGGTCCAGAGAGATCCGGGTTCGGTTCCCGCTAGGGGCATGTACTTCGGTGGCAGTTTGTCCCCGGCCCCGGTTGGTCGTGCGGGTGGCAGCCACTCGATGTGTCCCTTTCACGTCGATGTTTCTCTCTCTCTCTCTTCCTCTCTGTCCCTCCCACTCTATCTAAACAAAATAATGGGAAAATGTCCTCGGGTGAGGATAAAAAAAAAAGAAAGTAGGTTCTGATTCTATCACCAATAATTCGCAGATTTCTTGACTATTACTTCTCAATTCATAAATTCTTCTGTAAGATCATACCCACAGAAAAAAAGCCACTACTGCTGTTTACAGATTTTAATTTAAAACGGGGAAATGCCGCAACTATGGAAAAAGATAAACATAAGTTGCTTCTGCAACAAAGACTACATGCTTGCTGTGTTTGTAGTGTGTGCATATATAAATATGTAGGAAATTCCTGCTCTTTTTCTCACCTTTTAAATAACTAGTTTCTCTTCTTTTTTTCTTTTTTTTTGCCCAAGGTGAGAGAAAGATAGAAATGAATTTCTCTATACAGATGCATCAGCAATGATTGATTCCTAGAATTATAAGGCTTACTGAGTTAGCAACTGTTAATATATGCACTTTATCAACTTTCTGTATCACTAAAAGACAGAATCTTTCTTTAGAGCAATATATACCCTGTGGAAACCTCTACTTCTAGCAGTTATAGGAAGCTCAGGTTTAGTCTCTACATTATCTGGTAACTCATTCAGATTCCCAAAGCTCCTATCTACAGTATTTCACACATCATAATCTTTCTTCAATTTTAAAGAGCACAAACCCAAACACAATTTGAACAATACAAAGCCATTGTTACAATGGCTACCAATTTGGATTTAAAAAATAAGTAAATGAAAAAGGCATCCACACTAATCAAAACATTCATGACAGAGACAGCAGAACCTCTTGGCTAAATTCTAAATGAAGTCTGATTCTACTTAATCTTATTGTACAGACTGCACCTAGTAGTTATGAGCAATTAGCACTTTATAATAAAGGTTTCCTCTCTGACCAACCCAGTTGGGATTCCCTAGTTTCCCGCAAGCTATCTACAACAGTCAGCATGCCGTGAGAAGCTCCTCAAGAGAGAACAAAACATTGTGACAGCAGAGCATTGAATATTATGGATAAAAACCAAACTGGGCTGCTATCAATGTTCAAGAGCAAATTCTTCTCTGAAGGATTAAAAGAAAAAACTAATAACAGAGGTTGCCTCAGTGGAGGATAGATCTGTTTTCAGCATGTCTGAATTATTTTTAAACCATGTGTATATGAAGCACACTGAAAGTCAGCATGATGCAATGGATTTCTGGATTCACAATGCCTCAGTTCAAATCCCAACTCATCTACTTTCTAGCTATGTGATCACTTAATAACCATGTGATGTTGAACATGTTTCTTACTTCTCTGTATCCAGTTTCCTCATCTGCCAGCTGGGGATAATAACAGTTTCCCTCATACAGTTATTGAGAGGAATCAAAGAGTTAAGAGATACAGAGTCTGGTGCATGGTAAGTACTATGTAAGTATTAGATATTATTTTTAATTTTTTATTTGAGTTAGTTTTAGACTTAAAGAAAGCTGCAAAAATAGTACAGAGTATCCTTATCTCCCTCCTCTTCTAATGTTAACATCTTAGGACAATTATCAAGAACAGAAAATGAACACTGATACAATATTGTTAACTAAACTACAGCCTTTATTAAAATTTCACCAATTTTCCCACTAATGTCCTTTTTCTTTTCTTTTATCCATTTTTCCATTTTTGTTCAGATAGAGTGAAAGGGAGAGAGAGGAAGAGAGAGAGAGAGAAACATCAACGTGAAAGGGACACATTGAGTGGCTGCCTCCCGCACCATCCCAACCAGGGCCAGGGAAGAATCGCAACCGAGGTACGTGCCCTTGACCAGAACCGAACCCGCAGGCAGACACTCTTAACAGCTGAGCCAAACCAGCCAGGGCACTAATGTCCTTTTTCTAGAATTCTACTCAGGATCCACATTGCATTTAGTTATTTTTCCTTATTCTTCCTAATGTGTGATAGTTTTTTCTGGCAGACACAAACTTCACCTGATGATCAAAGTAAATATCACTAATAATAAGACATACCAACATAAATTCCTTGATATGATACACTGAAAAGAACATAACAGCATTTTGTAGTTTTCTTGCCCAAAATGCATAACCACATTCCAATAATGAGAAAACACGACCTAAGCTAAAATTGATGGATGTTCTGTAAAATAACTGATCAGTACGCTTCCAAAGTGTCACTATTATTTTTTAACTTTTTAAAAATTAAGAGTAAATTATCTTTTATTAAAAATTTATTATTATTTTTTTAATCTTCACCTGAGGATATTTTTCCAATGATTCTTAATAGAGTGGGAGGGGGGAAGTTAGAGAGGGAGAGATATCGATGTGAGAGAGACACAGCGATTGGTTACCTCCCGCACAACCCTGACCAGGGCCTGCAACCGAGGTACCTACCCTTGACTGGGAATCGAACCTGAGACTCTGGCCCGCAGACCAATGCTCCAACCACCAAACTGGCCAGGGCATAAATTATCTTTTCAATGAGTATATGTAAGCCATGGTAAGATCCCAAAGTTTGGCCAACTTTTCTTTAATTCTAATTTACAGGTATTTCCCCACCTATCAATGGAACCTAATTCAAAAGTTCATTTAAAGACCCATTATTTTCTACCAAGACGATTTTTTTCATGAAAGAGCCTTATATTTCAAGTTCCCTATGAGGTAACTATTTTAGCAGGCTAGCCTAGAAATCTAACTAACCTAATATGTATTATTTTCTATGGAGAAATGTATTATGGGTCTCAACTTGAGATGTCAGAAATACATCTCTTTCTCTTATTTACTCTGTCCCCAACCTGATGGACAACAGGAATTCTGCCTCTTTCCTGGCCTATCTAAACACATCCAACACCTCATTACTCTGTTGCTGTTAAACCATGACGCTGGTTCTTGGCAATTCCCAGGCCCACTCCCCTCTTACTCTAAATGTGCTCCTCTTTTCTTTTTCCCTAAATCCTGAATCCCTGACAATTTGAGAACTACTGCAGGAGCCCTCAATTTTGGCAATATGTTTACATGCCTCTCTGGCTTTCCTGACTCAGCTATGGACTCTATATATTCTTCAGAATTTGGGGAGACTCCACAGGTATAAGTAAAAGTCTCCTTCCACTAGTTTAACTCTTACAGAACTCCATCTACCAGTGGCTGATCCCTGACATCCTTGCAAATATGTAAAATCAAACTTCAAGGGTTCTAGAAAGGAAGGGACCTGGGATGAGGAGAGGTAGCAACTAGGGCTACTGTTTAGAATGTAGAATGTACTGATTTGGAATATAGGCTAGTAAGGAGAAAGGCAGTGGGATGGAGGGATGGGAATAAGGGAGCAGCGCTATCACTGACATCCTACAGCAGTTTCCTTTCCTCCTCCTCTATCCTTCCCTGTTTCCCTGGGAGGATCTAAGGCCCTTATCTAGTATAAATTCGCAGGGACAGGGATCAACCTGCTGGCTGCCTACTGTTGCCTCAGACCAGAATTTCTGTCCACCTCACCAAGTTGTAGAAAGAACACAGGATTCTTCCCTTTTTCTCTATCACTGGAATAACCACCAACTGTTCTTAAGTTTTCTAAGGGTTACTACAGCTAGTCATGATGGGAAAATAGAGGATAAACATTACTTTAAAAAGAACAAGTTTTAAGAAGTCTCACATTAATCACTTTCCTGGTATTCAATGAAAGATAAATTAAATGGGGCTCTGGACTTTCTCAAACTTTCCTAATTGCTTTCTCATCAGGACCCTCAGATTATCTTTATCCCAAGTCATTCCATACTTAGTCTTCTACTCCAATCTTTCTTGCGTTTTCTATTTTCCAGGGAGCCTCGGGTTTGGGAGATACATAGACAGACCTCTGAGGTGGCCTTTCACTCCCCCTCCCCCCATTTTAATCATAGAAGACGGGAACTTGAGTGTGTTTTTTCTGCTGCTGTCCCCTGACTCTGCTACTCACTAAATGTGTTAAATGATTTGGGGGAAGACTTACATAATCCCTTGAAGCCTCATGTTCTTCTTCTTTAAAAAGAGAACAGTGGTTCCCTTGCTTACAGAGTTACTGTGAGAACCAGTGAGACATTATGTACAACACCTGGCACATGGCAGGCATCCAAACAAACAATGGCAATTACTATGGTCTCCATCATCCATCCTGCTACCATCATATTCCCAGCCCCCAACTGGTAAAGACGCAAGGTGAGAGACAGGAAGCCAGAGCTGAGGAGTGAGCCACGTTTCCTTGACTACACATACCTCTTACTGCTCACCTACCCACACATTAAAAGTAGAATACGAAAGCAAGAAATATAGAAAATAACCTAGGTTGTGCATGCTTCTAAAGTGGAATCAGGAAGTCAGGAAAATCTTAGAAATAGGAAAATGAGAAGAATGTTTTGTTGGCTTTTTACTAAAAAAGAAAATAGCATTTAGCATAATGTACACAATAAAAATCATATACAGCCTATCTAAATATTTAAAAAGTTGTTCTTGATTTGAATCCAAAAGAAAGTCACTCTAAATATCGAGATAATAAATTTATAACCAAAAATGTCCTTCCAATCCTGTTGCTTTTTCACATTCCTAACTGTATCTCCTATTTAAAATATTACATTTAGTTAACCTAAGTCGATAATGGCAAGCCATGATAATGAAATGGTCCATATAAATGGACATTTTACTTACCCTATTAAAAAAAACATACAAATAAATTCAGTGCAGCTTCATACCTTACATACATAGCTCCTCTAACATTCACATGCAGGACACATCTCTCCAGGCAAGATCCTTTTGTGCATTACTCTCTAACTAACCCTGAAATAATATCAGCCAGATCTATTTTCCCCTCTCTCCCAGCTTCTGAGCAATAGAGGTAATAAACTAATGATAAGTGAAGCTACTGCACAATTTTCCCTGTGCTTATTGAATCAAGCTTCCTTCAATTCGTTGTTTATAAAGTTGCTCACTGCTAATCTCTTACATGTTTTTACCCCCTAACAATAGACATGTTGTTTCCCAACTTGGAAAATTAACATTAACATCCACATTGACTTGGCAGTTGTCAATGGCAATCATTTTTTAGGCGGCCAACTTAAAGCCATGCACAGAGCTGCCTTTGTTGTGAGAAAAAAGACTTCTATGAAGTCTGTGGTGATGTTGAAGCTGTTTTGCACAACCCACTGCTCCTGGCTCCAATAGATGCAAATGGCAGCAAATGTTCTGTGAAGAGTAGTATAGAAAGCATTGAAAAGAGGGGTAATCTAGTCAACATGGTAACAGACTTTATATTTTCTTCTTCTGTGTTCTAAATTTTAACATAGGAAGTTTTAAAATTTTAGCCAAAACTCTAAAGGAAAGCAATTCATTTTCAAACCCATGTCTTTTTTGACCCTCTGAATTATTGTAAAAAGAAATCAAGTAACTTCTCTTTGACATTTATTAATTATACTCTAATAAATAAACGTGGCAGTGTTCATTTGGCAAAATGCAACAATCGAAGGCAAGTAAATTTGGTTCTAGATCAGGGATGGGGAATGCGACCCGTGGGCCATATAAGGCCCTCGAAATCATTTGGTCTGGCCAAGGCAACTGCAGGCAGGACTCAAATTCAATAAATCTAGGAGCTTTTTCCATAGCAACATAAATTTATATTAAGTGAATCATAATAATAATGTAAAATTTGAGGGACGAGCACAGAATGTCCCTTACGGGATAGATAGGACACAGACGAGTACTTGCTGGGACAGACACTTATGCTAGTACTCATTAGCTGCCTTGGCCCATCTGCCTGTATTGCGGTGCCAGTCAGTGCCAGGCAGGCTGGGAGTGTACATATTGTGAAAGTGTTAATACACTGTGGCAAAACTACAGCCATTGGTGATGATGAGACAAGATGCGATGAGATGACTCCTTGCGATGTTGATGACCTTGCCACTGATAACTGACAGCAACGTTGTCGACTTCTTTGTCAACACAGACAATAACTCCAATCTAACCTTTATCTACACATCCACGATCAACAATCCTCGCAAAAACTGAATCTCAGATGAAGATTAAGGAAATCACAGTACACAGAAAAGACCTCAAGAGTTGATGATACGAATGTTGGATATGTTCCAAATCCAAGATGCAGGATTAGAACAGCGATCAAAGCAAAATAATCATGTTGCTGGCAACACACACATACTGGATAGTTATTAAAACTTAAGTGGTGTGATATCCTACAAATAGCAACTATAAAGAAAAGTTAATGCAGAGTGTCGATCTTTCCAAGAGAAATGGACAAATGTTTATTTTTTTGTTGAAGTCAAAGGCAAACCTGTGTGCCTAGTTTCGATGCGTTAGCAGTAATGAAAAAAGCCAATCTGGAAAGTCATTACAGCTCAAAACATCCTTAACTTAATGAATTGGGAGGCCAAATGCATCTGGATAAAATCAATGCTCTTCAGCCCTGGCCGGTTTGGCTCAGCGGTTAGAGCATCGGCCCACGGTCCAGAGAGACCCGGGTTTGGTTGTGCTGACATGCTTATAATCCCATAATTGATGATTGGTAAATTATTGTGCTAACTTGTTTATAGCTCCATAATTGATGATTGGGAAAGTCATTGTGTGCCCTCTAGCTGAACCTGTTTTGTAAAGAATTTAATCAACAAAATAGAGATCAAAATGACCTCAGTAAATTAGAACACTCCCTGAACCAAGAAATGTCTAAGATATGACCAAGAAATATCAGGACCCCAGGCACTGGACCAAGACATGTTAGGTTCCCAGAATAGCCAGGTTAGCCAACTCCCTAACTGCATATTTTCGCTTCTGTACGTGCTTACTTGCTATGTCCCAATGCTTATTGGAATGTGGTTTTATGCTTTAAAAGGTGTGTGTGTAAGGAGGTTGGGGCTGATTCCTGAAGACTCTGTCACAGGGGTGTTCGGAATCAGACGCCGGCCGGCTAATAAACGGTTCTTATTTGGACTTCAATTCTCTAGTGGTCTTTCTTTGACTCTGTCGCGCCACAACACGGTTCCTGCTAAGGGCACGTACCTCGGTTGCAGTTTGTCCCAGGCCCTGGTTGGGTCGTGCGGGAGGCAGCCACTCGATGTGTCCCTTTCACGTCGATGTTTCTCTCTCTCTCTCTGCTCCTCTCTCTCCCTCCCACTCTATCCGAACAAAAAATGGAAAAATGTCCTCGCGTGAGGATAAAAAAAAAAAAAAAAAAATCAATGCTCTTCAGCGGAGTTTGGAATCACAACAAGCTGCTTTCACTAGGCCTCGTTGTGACAGAGACAACGTTATTCAGATGAGTTATGTAGTGAGTGAGCTAATCGCAAAGAAGCTGAGGCCTCCTGTACAGGGAGAGTTTGTGAAAGTGTGCGTGGTGGCTGCTGTGGAGTTGTTAGACCAGACAAGGTAAAACTGTTTCAGAATGTTAGTTTGGGAGAACCATCCCAGATCGGATTACTGACTTGGCACAAGATATTGAAAAAACACTGAAGGATTCTACAGAAGATTTCCCATTTTTCTCTCTGGCTTGTGACAAGACAATGGACATAACAAATACTGTCCAACAGGCCATTTTTATTTGTAGGATCACTGCAGAGTTTGACACTTGAGAGGAACTGCTGACACTGGAAGCCGTGCATGGCACTACAAGAGGTGAGGACTTGAGAGACTTGTTTCATCAATGAAAAAACTTGAGCTAACATTTGAAAAGTTAAGTGGCCTTACTACAGGTGGAGCTCCAGCCATGGTTGGCTCGAAAAAAGGGTAACTGCATCTGTCAAGAAAGAACTGAGTCATTTCAGTCATGCTCCAAGGAATTTAACTATATGCCACTGCATCTACACCAAGAAAGTCTCTGTTCACAGTCGTTGCGGCTCAACAATGTGATGTCAACAGTAGTGTCATGCATCAATTTTGTCAAAAGCAGAGGGTTTAATAGTCACCAGTTTAAGGAGTTACTGAATGATCTTGACTCTGAGTACTGTCATCTTGTTTATCACTATGAAGTGTGCTGGCTGAGTCGCGGGAACATGCTCATGAGGTTTTACAAACTGTGGATGAAGCCAAGTAGTTCATGGAGATGAAGGGAAAACCTGTCAGGGAACTCAATGATAGCAAGTGGCTGTGTGATTTAGCGTTCATGGCGGATATTACCAAGTACCTCTCAGAGCTGAACATCAAGCTGCAGGGCCAAAACCAGCTTCTCAGCTCCCTGCTTTCCAACGTGAAATCATTTGACGCTAAATTAACGCTGTGGAAAGTGCAATGCAAAAGTAATAACACGGTGCATTTCCCCGCTCTGGAAGGACAAAAGCCTTCTATGACACTTGAATATGCTGGTGAATGTGGAAAACTAATTGAGGCATTTAATGAAAGATTCAAGGAGTGAAAAATAAATGGAATTGAACATCTTTGCCACATTGTTCAATGTGGAACCAGCTGGTGTGCCTGATAACCTACAATATGAAATCATTCTGCTGCAAAGCGATGATGAGCTGAGAGCTAGGTACAACAACCCCCCACTGCTTGAGTTCTATAAACGCTACATAAGCAGTGATGAATTTCCCACTTTGAGGAGACATGCACTGAAATATGCATCTGCTGATGTGAGCAGTTCTTTTCAAAACTTAGCACTGCAAAGAGTCCACTGCTCTCCAGACTGGCCGACGCAAACCTGGAAAAGCAGTTGTGAGTACCAACATCATCAATACCAGCTAACATTACACGTCTCACCAAGGAGAAGCAGTTCCAGTCATGTTAGGGGTGAGTTAATTAAATGTTTGACCAAATATAGCAGGCTAATTTTTAAGTTGATAATTTTGTATGGCCTGCAAATTATGTTATAAATATTCAAATGGTCCTTGGCAGAAAAAAGGTTCCCCACCCCTGTTCTAGATGAAAGAAACAATATTTATATACTGTGTTTTTCCAGGTTAATAAAAAGCATATATTGATTATTTGATAACACTCCTTCCATAGAGGTAACATTAAGTTTTCTTTTTAGAAGAAGAAGAATGGTAGATCAAAATCATAACTAATTTCCAAGAAAATGAAAGAGTTGTAGTTCAAGAAATCACTGGTAGCTTAGCTTAGCTGTTCCAGAAAACCCTCTCCTTTACAATAAATTAAGACAATGGAAAACTATCCAACTCCAGGAACAAGATAAAGATAGCCTGTATCTGATCAGCATAAACAGGCACAGTAAAAAAGCAAAATAAATTGAATTGCCAGTAACTATTTTTCAAGTCTTCAATCACTGGAAGCTAAAAGCTTATTTCTTCTGTTTGTGCTCATCTTTCAGAGTACAGATATCTGTCTCTCCTTTAACATCAGAAATTTGGTACAGCGTTCAGCAATCTTTCATAAAAGATGTGCCAAGGTTCTGACTTCATTCTTTCTGGCATTCTGACAGGGAGAGGAAAAGGGAGATGATGGGCAGTGGCTCTCTCAAACATGGAAAGGTCAGTCTAGTGATGATGGCCACTGAAAATTGGCCCTTCCTTTTTGCATCCACTTGGGGCTACAATGTTTGGGTAGCACATATCAAGGATGAAGTTGTCTTTATGAAATGTGAGCTCTGGCACACTTTATTCTCAAATACCAGATTGCATTAACAGGGTACAGCTTTTGCAAATGTCTTCGTATGTTTAAGTCCAAGAAACACATCAAGTATAGGCTCAAGAACATCTTTATTCAAAATTCACTCTCTCTTTGGAATGCTTTCTAATAGCAATGAAATATGCACAATTAATTAATGCTTTAATGATTTTTAAATTGTTTTTATAACTTTTTCTAAGTCTTTTGAAAAAATACAACCTTGCCCAGTGCCTAATGGCTGTCTTGGATATATCCTGCAGGATTTGTCTAATTTGGGGGAAGAGTGTTTAAATAACGTTATAAGAAAATCACGGAAGTAATATTCCATTAAGGGTTCCTAAAAATGTCCACTGACAGCTCCCTAAATGTTTTAATCCCTTTACTAAAGAGCATCAGGTACTATATTACTGTACTTTTAAGAGTTAGGAAGTCTACTTCAATCTGTTCAGCCTGTTCACATTATTTTAGGTGCCTATCATATGTATGACAACCTGTTCCCTAGGAGTGAGTCATCTGCCCTCTATAAAAACAAAACAACATCAATGGGGGGAAAAGGGGGGGGACATCTGTTATACTTTCAACAATAAAAAAGATAAAAATAAATCCAGTTTTCACACTATCAAATGATGAAAAAATAAAAAAATAAAAATAAAACAACAGGATTCTGTTATGTAATACTGATTTATAATAGAAATGGTAGTTTTCTAACCTACTTTTCACTAATTTAACTAGACAGAATACCCTTGATATTATTTTATGTTTGCAGTCAATATATTTTTCGTAGTCTTAGTAGATAGTGGGTTGGGAATGAAATTTTTAAATGTGTTTTTTGTTTGTTTGTTTTTGTTTTGTTTTGTTCATCCTCACCTGAGGATATTTTTTCCATTGATTTTTAGAAAGAGCGGAAGGAGGAGAGGGGGGAGCGGACAGAGGAGGAAGAAAGAGAGAAACATGGAAATGAGAGAGACACATCGATTGGTTGCCTCCTGAACGTGCCCCGGAGATCGAACCTGCAACCAAGATACGAGGCCTTGACTGGGAATCAGACCCATGACCCTTCAGTCTGCCAGACCAATGCTCTAACCGCTGAGCCAAACTGGCCAGAGCGCCAGGGCCTTTAAATGTTTTGCATTAATCTCTTCCCACTTGAAAATATTTTTAAACATTTGAAAAGTCTACATTAATTGGATAATTTGAGATCATAACTAAAACTTCAGATGAATCACAGATGTCAGATCATAACTAAAGCTTCAGATGAATCACAGATTATGCCTATGGTTTTTAAACTGGAAGGGTCTTTGGTAATTAATTACAGAAATTAGATTAGTTTCCTGGGATTCTCCTTTAAATTCAAGGGGGAACTTGTTTGAGTGGGTAAACCTGAAACAGTCCTAATTCCAGAAACAACAACAGGCAAACGCTACCAAAAAGACAGAGTGCAGTTTAATCTTTTTCCTGCTTAACCAAAGAGAAAGAACAATGAGATATAATGACTTAGTGAAGAAAAGAACAAAAATACTAGGGAGACTTATTATAAAAGCTTCTAATACAAAACAAAACAAAACAAAACAAAAAGCACAGTATCTCTCCACTCCATCCCCATCTTTATTTAAAATTAAGTAAAGTGTCAAGGCAGTATAATATGCTAAATGCCAAATGAATAACTAGACCTACACTGTCCACTATGGTAGCCACTAACCACTTGGCTACTGAACATTTGAAATGTTGCTTGTCCAATTTGAAGACTTAGAACTAAAAAAAAATAAAATCTCATTTAATACTTTTACACTGATTACACATTGAAATGATAACTTTTAATGTTTTGGATTAAATAAAATATATTACTAAAATTAATTTTTTCACCTGTTTCTTTTTACTTTTTAAATGTGGCTACTAGAATATTTAAAATTAAATATGTGGCTCACATTATATTTTCTACTGGATAAAGCTAGACAAGACAGCCCTGGCCGGTTTGGCTCAGCGGTTAGAGCGTCGGCCTGCGGTCCAGAGAGGCCCGGGTTCGGTTCCCGCTAAGGGCACGTACCTCGGTTGCAGTTTGTCCCCAGCCCTGGTTGGGTCGTGCGGGAGGCAGCCACTCAATGTGTCCCTTTCACGTCGATGTTTCTCTCTCTCTCTCTCTCTCTCTCTCTTCCTCTCTCTCCCTCCCATGCTATCTGAACAAAAATGGAAAAATGTCCTCAGGTGAGGATTAAAAAAAAAAAAAAAAAAAAAGCTAGACAAGACAGTAAGTGCTATGAAGCCAAAAGAAGAAGAAATCACTGTGTTTTGAAGAAGGCTTCACGAAGATATCACAACTTAAAGGAAGGAAAGTATTCAAGAAAGGAGAGAAAACTAGAGGAACCATATTATATGAATAGAAAGAAGAGGAATCTCTCCAGCTCACTAGATGAAGAAATATTTTGAAAGAAATTATTCAGCTTCACGTGATATTAGAAAGTATTTAGTCCAGAACAAGGCATAGTCCTGAAAATACACATCTAAAGAAACGGCAGAAATCAGGCAGACTATCTTCCACAATGACTTAGAAAGCTGCAATATTTGCAAGACACAAAATGAACTTGGTTGATTTTGTTCACTGCTCTATCTTTAATACTCGAGAGTGCCAGGAAGGTAAGAGACACCTAAAATAAATACTTGTTAAGTGAATGACTTAGCAAATTAACTACTGTAGAAAAGGGTGGTGCTTTCCAGTAAACTTTAAGGCAGGGACACTGGTGGAGAAGGAGAGAGCATCCAGTCATATTGGCACCTGCCAGAGCCTAATTGGGTTCACTTTTTGTATTGTTCAGGAAAATGAGGTGAGAAGATTAAAATACAAAACCAGTCCTGCTCCCAACTCTGCATAATTTTGGATCTATTACCTGAGGACTTGAAGTGAAGAACTAAACCTCCCTCAGCATCCAAACTGTAATTCTGCTCTGAGGGAAAGCAGACAAGGCTATATCCACATGGGTAGGAATAGCCCCTCCCTATAAACTACTGGGTGGTCTTCCTCACAGGAAGAGGGTTTTTTTCCCTTCTCTCTGTTTCCTCCCCTATTTCCTCCTAGAATATTTAGAAATACGCCCTGACATACAGAAAAATTAAGAGACCTGGTATAGTCTGACATGGAAATGGCTAGGTGAAAAATGTGTGTGTATATCCAAAGAAACGGAAAACTAGTTTCTGATGTTTTTACAATGTTATGTACTACAATTGTAATAATGGATGACAGTAAAACAACATACACAGAGTTCTGAAGGAGAAAATTGTGACCCACAAGTTTTCTACCCAACTAAATAGTAATTCACACATGAAGGCAAAAGGAAGAGATTTTTTCATGTTTTATGAAAATCTGAATTATGCCTATTTAAAACAGTATGCCATAGAATATTAATCAAGTCCTAGTTGACGCATACAATTGTTTTAAAGATTACCAGCAAAATGTAAAACTATGTATTCCTTTCAAATCACATAAGAAAAATGTTAAAGAAAATATATTTAACATTAGGAAGAAAGCAAAGACAGAAAAGAAATAGCAAGAAAGCATTTTAAAATCTCTCAGATTATCACTTATACAGTAAATACATTTACCCATTAAAAAAGCCTTGGATATTATTTTTTAAGTGTCTACAAGTGACATATTTAAAACAAATAGATTTAAAAAGTTTAAGAGGAAAAGGTAAAAATAAAAAGAAAACAGGGTTTACATCAAATTAGAACCGAAAACATAAAAACACTACATGAGAAAAGATCATTTTTTAAAAATCCACAAATCATACTACTTTATGTGCTAAATAACAGTGCTAAAATAAAAGGTAAAAACTGTTCAACATACAAAAAGAAATGGCTATAAATTCAGAAGTATACAGGAAGACTTCTTTAGACATGCAATTATAGTTGGCAAAAATATAAATAAGGTTAAATAAAAGTCATTTGATGTCAAATAATGTAGGATTTTTACAAATGATTAAGAGTTGGGACTTAAAAGCAAAAGTAAAATGATAAAAGTTGGGTTTTTAAGAATTTTTTTTGTACAGTTACGTGAAGGATGGAGGGTGAAAGGACTAAAAAATAGGAAGATAATCTTTCTGAATAAAAGAATAAATGGCAATCAAAATTTCACCACCCAGGGTAGTCCAATAATTAAATACATTTCTAGGAAATGCTATCTTAAGAGGGCTGGTTCCATCTGGGTATATAGCAGTTTACTCTTTGTAGTAAAAAGTACTTTCACATTAGTATTACTTTTGACATTGTAACAAATAGGAAGGGACAGTGATATTTAGATAAGAGCAAAAGAGAAACTCTGGGAAGCAAGAAAGGAGCATGACTCAAGGAGGGAAATTCCTGTTACTGGTGTCTAGAATGCCCTATATATGCCAACTAAGAATCCGCTTACACGTTCATTCAGCCTTTCTACTCCCTGCAAGAGATCAAAGCTGAAGGAGCAGCAACAGACATGAATGTGAAGGGCATGGCTATAGTCTTGGCCGTGATAGTCTGTGCTACAACTTGTCGAGGTATATGGTACTTTTTACTTCTCAGCCTATAAATTTATTTTCTAATTCTTCAAATCACTTTTATCTTAAAAGATATACTCATTTTTTATTTAACCTTATACATTACAAGTTACTATAACTTTAAAGAGAATGTAAGAAATGTAAGAAGTTACTACAGCTGTGACAGAAAATGTAAAAAATGTTTGAGGCATTAGAGATTATTACTGAAACTAGAGATAATAAACTTCATGGAATTTTTTATTTGGCTACAAAATATGGCAAGAGCCGTTAGCCACAGTTTTAAATGTCTGTTAAAAAGGTTTTTGTGAGGCCCTGGCTGGTTTGGCTCAGCGGTTAGAGTGTCGGCCTGTGGACAACGAGACCAGGGTTTGATTCTGGCCAGGGTCCAAGGGCATGTGCCGTACCTCAGTTGCGGTTTGGTTCGTCCCTGGCCCTGGTTGAGGCAACCAGCTGACATTGATGTTTCTCTCTGTCTTCCTCTCTCCCTCCCTCCTACTCTGTCTAAAGATAAATGGAAAAATATCCTCAGGTGAGGATTTAAAGAAAAAAAAAAAAAGATTTTTGTGAGATAATGTTACTAGCTTCCTAAAAAAATTCTTGTGCACAAAAGCAAAAGGCAAGTAAGCTTGATCTCCACTAACCTTCTTTCATGCTTTCCTCTATTCTTTAATGGTTTGGTTACAAATTCAAAGAGAAAATCATTAACATATTACTTAAGCTCTTTTCCCAGTAACAGCAGTGTCAAGTGCTATTTTACAAATTACCATCTTTATTCTTAATGAAAACTTGGCTCATATTCTTTACCAAGATTATAAACCATAGTCATCTGTTGCAATCAGATCCATAAATAACTGATGTATGATCTGTTTTAGGTTTCCCAATGTTCAAAGGGGGACGTTGTCTTTGCATAGGCCCTGGAGTAAAGGCAGTGAAAGTGGCAGACATTGAGAAAGTCTCTGTAATATACCCAAGTAACAACTGTGACAAAACAGAAGTGATGTAAGTAATGGACTTGCTAAAGATGACAATGGTGGAGGTATTTGGGGGTTTTTTTGCTTATGCTTTTCCATCCCAAATGTAAGACTGTTTTGGATCTTCCCTTAACAGTATCACCTTGAAAGCACATAAAGGACAAAGATGCCTAAATCCCAGATCGAAACAAGCAAACATTATAAGAAAGGTAGGTTACCAGATTACTTCCGATTTATGTTTTATCCAAGACAGATCTTTTGAGAAAATAGACAACTGCAGAAAGATTCTATGATCCTGTGTGAAGTGTTCTGATAAGGGGTCTTTGGTTATCATTAGTTTTTCTTGCTATATGTTTTTATATGTCAACTCTTAATAACTGGGAAATAAGAGCAGCCCAAATTTATAAAACTCTTGTTTTCTCATTACAGAATGCTGAAAAGAAGGAATTTTTTAAAACATCAAAAAGATCTTGAGTCCTAGAAAAAAGGATATGAAAACTCAGAACAAGTTTAACTGTGAAGATGTAATGACAGAATTCTGTAATAGGAAAATTATTTTCTGCTGCCTATTACAATGCACATTCATACATTTGCAGGTTAGGGAACCTTTGATAAGACTTGATGTTCATAACTCTTCTGCTGTGACAATGAAAACATTTCTGTCTAAGTTATCTGTCTGTACTTGATCTATATTCCATATTACAATCTGCAGTTATAATGAGACATTAACATTATTACTGAAGTCAAGATCTTGTAAGTCAAAAGCATCTATGTATATAATAAACATTCCCCCTCAAATTTTAATGCAAATCCACTTTCCCCAATAATGATAGAGCACATGTATATCTAGGAAAAAGTTCTTATATGTTATCTTGTTTTATAAAAAGGCTGTAATTCATGAAATGTACTATGAAAAAATTGTAAGCTAAGGGAAACTGGTAAGAATGCAAATATTTCATAACAATTAGCAGCTCTGGTTTTAATTTGATTTTAACAACTTTGTTTCTCATTGAGATGCTTTGAAGCAATTAGGATATGTGTGTTTACTGTGCATTTTGGTTTTATCTATTTTTATAAATTATAGTAATATTTTGGACACATTCTAAATATAAAATGTTTTTGTCTACCAAAGAAAATGTTGAAAAGAAATATATGTGCATATCTGGCAATTACCTTTACTTTCTGTGATTCTTTTTCTTAGGAAAATACATAATCTTATCTTTTGAAGTCATGCCTATACTATACAATATAGGGATATCTAAGATAGTTTTACTTTAAAAAGAATCAAAATCATTTTTCTCTAATAAAGTACCACAACCTCTTTTACATTGGTGGGTATAAAAAATCTAGTATTGATTGTGGTAAAGGTTGTACAACTCTGTCAATATACTGTACTAAAAACTATAGAATTGTACATCTTAAATTGGTGAATTGTATGGTATATCAATTATATCTCAATAAAAATTTCAAGAAAAAAATTTAATGTATCTTGTATGTATGTATCCTTTCCACTGATATCAAAGCACCAACCATAAAGCTGATCAGAGAACTGAAAGAAAAGTAAATAGCAGAGGAGAGTGCCTGGAACCTAACAGGCCCTCTTACTGACTAGCTTTTTGACGGGTGCCTACAAGCAATAATGAGAAGCCAAAATGTTATCCAAGGGATTTGTATATAAATTTGTATATAAATCTATAAAACCTGTATCACATATTTATACTGTGATATATACTATAGAAATATACAGTATAAACACCTGATATATATCATAAATCTACATAAATTTCTATATAGAAATGGGACTATAAATCTCTGCTTTTCCATGCTGTGTTCAGAATTGAGCCCAGTTCTATATTGAGGTCTCTTTACCCCTACTGCAGTAGTTGCTGAACAAAATCTGTTTTTACCTCTTTAACTATTGCAGAGCTATGGTTTTCTTTGACAGGTTCTAAAATGCAAATCTGATACTACTCTTCTTTTAAAATCTTTAATACCTCTCATCACCTTCAAAATAAAGTCCATACTGCTTAACTTATCTCTCTGAATGCTGCTGCAAATTGTCATCTCCTTGAACTCTCTACTCATTTAATTATTTGCCATTTCCATGCTATTTTCTATCTGAAAGGCCGTGTCCTTTACCCATTTCTCCGACACCTACTCATCTTTCAAGCCTCTGTTCAAGAGTTACCTGCTATAATCCTTTCCTGAGGCATCCCACACACACATATACTTTAGAATGGATCACTCCACCTTACTACCTCCCCTAAAACACAGCATTCTTCTTATCTGCTTACAATGTCTTCCACTCTTAGGAGATTCCAAGGCTCCTTTCAGCAACCATGGGATCTTTTTTATGGTTTCTGTGCTTCCATCACTGGTCATCACCTAATGGTTATCTTACAATACTTGCTTTTTCATCCTGAGACCATGTCCTACTTACTTGTATTCCCATAGCACCCCTGGGATAATACCCTGGCAGGTGCTCAATACTTGCTAGTAAAATAGGATTCTTGGTGCCTAAAGCACCAGAAGCCAAAGGGTTTGTACCAGATTCTGCATGAAGTGGTCTTCTAGTTATATAGTAAGTGATCTTCATGTTTGCATAGTTGGCATGTGTTGTACTGAATAATGCTCTTAGAACACTTGTAGGTGCTTCAGATACTTGTGGTTTTCTAAATTATAGTAGTGATAGCCTTGTGAATCATTTCTGTTTTCATTAATTTCTTTACTGTTATTACTGTTCTGTTTTTTGTTTATTTTGCATTAAATGTTCTAATAAATATAGCCAATGAATATCAATTACATGTGCTTTGTGGTAGAAGTCTTAAGTTTCAGTGTGTTAACAAGTAGGAAAGGGTTGAATGAGCACAGATTATACTATATTATATTACAGAACAGCAATTCTCCAAGTGTAACACTCCTCCCCACTCTCTCTTAAGGCTCCCTGAGACACTTTCAAGAAGTCCACAAAATCAAAACTATTTTCATAATATTAAGATGTTAGTGGTCTTTTTTATCCACATTCTCACAAGTTTTCCAGAGCCTACGTGACATGTAATATTGCAACAAATTAAATGGAGTAGTAGATATAAGAGCCCAGTTATCTTCTATTAAGCTTGCTAATCTTTTCACTAAATTATTTTTGTTTTATAAAAGTTATTTTTAATAAAAATGTTATTTAATATGTAATGGGCTTATCACTGGGTTCCAGTGACATCTTTTCCTTACCTTTCCTCTTTCTTTTTATTTTTTATTCCTCACTTGAAGATATTTTTTACTTATCATCAGATAGAGTGGGAGGGAAGGGGAGAGAGAGACAGAGAAAAACATCGATGTGATAGAGCCACATCGACTGGTTGCCTCTCCCACGACCCAACCAGGGCCAGGTACAAACCATAACCAAGGTACATGCCCTTGACCAGAATCGAACCCGTGACTCATTGGTCCATGGGCTGACACTCTAACTGCTGAGCCAAATTGGCCAGGGCTCTCTCATTTTTCTAAAATAGTATTGATTTTGAGAGAGAGAGAGAGAGATAAAAACATCGATGAGGGAGAATGTCGACTGGCCGCCTCCTGTATGCCCCCCACTGGGGATTGGGCCCACAATCTGGACATGTGCTCTGACCAGGAATTGAACTGGTGACCTCTTGGTGCATGGGCCAATGCTCAATCACTGAGCTACACCGGACGAGCTACCTTTCCTCTTTCTAAGTAAGCAAAATAGCTTCCCACTGGATAATCTCAACACCCCTTGTTGGTTCCTTTAATCTTGCCCACACTTCTGTAAGTACAACTGTCATTAAATTATTTTAAAAATTCAAGCTGAATATACCCTGTTTCCCTCCAGGTCCCTGTCTGATACATACTACTCTTGATCCTGGTCAGGCAGATTCAGCAAGAGAATCTGCTTCTTCCTGAGGGACAACTGATGCTACAAATCTAAGATGACCAGGTGCCCTGATTTGTTGATTGGTGCCACAGATTTTGTCAGCAGAGGCAGATGACAAAAGCAGCCCAGAGAGGTAGTATAGTAGAGTGGTTAAGAGGCTCTGAAATTAGACTACCTGAATTCGAATCTTGCTATGGAATCCCATTTTAGCTTATTAAAAAACTGGTACAGTTTATAGAATGGTTGTTAAGATTAAATGTGATAAATTTCATTAAAAAGGATGCCTAGCACAAAAAAGCATATAGTATTAATTTTTAAATATTTATTTTAATAAAATAAATTCCAATACTAAGCAGTTTATGCAGACAGTTAATATAGAAAGAAAGTATTCTTCAAACTCTTTGTATTAAGAACAACGTGCCCTGGCCAGTTTGTCTCAGTGGTTAGAGCGTTGGCCCGCAGACCAGAGAGTCCCGGGTTCGGTGCCCACTAAAGGCACGTACCTCGGATGCAGTTTGTCCCCGGCACCAGTTGGGGTTGTGTGGGTGGCATCCACTCGATGTGTCTCTCTCACATAGATGTTTCTCTTTGTCTTCCTCCCTCTCTCCCTCCCGCTCTATCTGAAGATAAAATGCAAAAATGTCCTTGGGTGAGGAAAAAAAGCAACAACGTATAACTTGAGACCCCCTATACTGGGATTTGTCAATATACGTAATCCATACGTAATCCATAGTCATCCTGCCCTAAGGAGACATGAAGAAAACAGAGAAACAAAAAAGAAAGAAAGAGAGGAGAGAGAGGAAGAAAGAAGGGAGTAAAAGAAAGAAATAAAGAGGGGGGAAAAAAGAAAAATATGTTGGGGGTGGGTAGGAAAAGGAAAGGAAACCAATTCCCACCTTCCTCTCTCTTCTCTGCCTATCCCCTGGTTGTATCTCCTAATACTTCATCTATTCAATTTAATTCACTAACTATAATTTTTTCATCTTTTCCTTTCAGTTCTTTGATCTCTGGGTTAACAACTCAGTGACCCTCTCTGAACAGCAGGCTGATTTAAACTCATCAATCACTATGTTAAGCCAAAATATTGCTACAACTTACCCTGACCAGTTTGGCTCAGTGGTTAGAGCATCAACCCACGGACCAGAGAGTCCCGGGTTCGGTTTCCGCTAAGGGCATGTACCTCGGTTGCAGTTTGTCCCCCGCCCTGGTTGGGGTTGTGTGGGTGGCAGCCCCTTGATGTGTCTCTCTCTCTCTTCCTCCCTCTCTCCCTCCCGCTCTATCTGAAGATACATGCAAAAATGTCCTCGGGTGAGGATAAAAAAAAAAAAAAATTTATATATATATATATATATATATATATATATATATATATATTGCTACAACTTAATAGAGATTCTTAGAAACTTTCAGTATTAAAATAAGAAATGACTCAGAAAAGTAATGGCATAATTATACCACATTTCTTTGGCACCTCTCCAAAGGAGAAACGAGGAACCTAAAACTTACTCAATACTATTTATCTGAAATGAGGATTTTATGATAAATTAATTTTTAATGGACCTCAGGTATACAGATTTGGATTAATCATCATTTTAGTTGATAATACATACACTGTCATCTCTGATCCATGCATGCATATATTTATATATTTGTAATATAATGAAAACCCATAAACTCACCACCCAAAAATCAAGAACTAGAACATTAACAATAACTTAAAATATAACTGTGTTCCCTTTCCCAATCCCATTCCCTTGCTCCTCCAACCCCAAGATAATCATTATCCTGAATTCTGTGTTTATTATTCCCTTGCTTTCGTAAAATACACAACATTTTACTATCTTAACCATTTTTAATTGATTGATTTTAGAGAGAGAGGCGGGAGGGAGGAAGAGAGAAAGAGAGGAAAGACGTCAATTTGTTTTCATTGGTTGATTCTTGTATGTGTCCTGACCTGGGATCAAACCCGAAACCTTGGCATATGGGGACGATACGATGCTCTAACCAACTGAGCTACCCTGCCGAGCCTATCTTAATCATTTTTAAGTGCACAGTTCAGTGGCATTAAGTGCATTCACACTGTTGTGCAACCATTACTTCCTCGCTTTGCAAAAAGTTTTATTTTACATACACATACCTAAACAAAATAGTTAGCTTTGTTGAGCTTTATCAAAGGATTATCATTCTGCATTTAATCTCAGCATTATTTTACTTGACATTATTTTAGAAAAATCCATCTACATTTTCTGCAAACAAGTCTTGCTTGCCTTTGGATACTTTTATTCCTAAGTATTTTATGTTCTTAAGTACTTACTGTTGCTACTGTAAAGATAATTTATATTTAAGCCCTGGCCAGTTTGGCCCAGCGGTTAGAGCGTTGGCCCACAGACCAGAGAGTCCTGGGTTTGGTTCCTGCTAAGGGCACATACTTCGGTTGCAGTTTGTCCCTGGCCCCGGTTGGGATTGTGTGGGTGGTGACAACTCTATGTGTCTCTCTCACATCGATGTTTCTCTCTCTCTCTTCCTCCCTTTCTCCCTCCCGCTCTATCTGAAGATAAGTGTAAAAATGTCCTCAGGTGAGGATAAAAAAAAAAAAAAGATAATTATATTTAAAAGATAATTTACAGCCCTGGCCATTTTGGCTCAGTGATTAGAACATAGGCCTTTGGTCTGAAGGGTCATGGGTTTGATTCCTGGTCCAGGGCAAAAACCTGGGTTGCAGGTTCAATCCCTGGTCCCTTGCTGGGGTCATGTCAGAGGCAACCAATCGATGTCTCTCTCTTGCATTGATGTTTTTTCTCTCTCTCTGTCTCCCTTCTACTCTCTCTGAAAAAAATAAATAAAAGATAATTTATATTTGTTACTGATGTAGAAAGTGTAATATATTGACCTTCAATCCATCCACTTGGATAAATTCAGCTATTATTTCTAAAAGTAAATTCTTTTGGGTTTTCTATCCAACCATTTCTATAAAATTTTATTTCTTCCCTTCTTATGGCTTTAATTTCCTCTTTTTGTTTTCTTTTTCAGGCTAGGACCTACAGTACAATGAAAAGAAGTGAAAAATGGCTATCCTGGTCTTGTTTTGTAAATTCACAATGTATTTCTACTTATTACAGATAAGCCAGGTTACCTAAATAAGTCCTGTCCTAAGAGTAAATGCTGCACTCATATTATTCTGCATTAGTTTCAAGGGTACAGCATAGTGGTTAGACAATCATACAGCATAGTGGTTAGACAATCATACACTTTACAAAGTGTTCCCCGATGAATTTCAAGTATCCACCTGGCACCATAGTTATTACAATATTACTGACTGTACTCCCTATGCTTTACATCCCTGTGACTATTTTGTAATTACCAATTTGTACTTCTTAATCCCTTTACCTTTTTTTTTTTAATCCTCACCTGAGGATATTTTTTTTAACATTTATTTTCGGATAGAGCAGGAGGGAGAGAGGGAGGAAGAGAGAGAGAAACATCGATGTGAGAGAGACATCGATTGGTTGCCACCCACACGACCCCAACTGGGGCCGGGGACGAACCACAACCAAGGTACGTGCCCTTGGCCGGAATTGAACCCGGGACTCTTTGGTCCACGGACTGACGCTCTAACTGCTGAGCCAAACTGGCCAGGGCCCTTCACCTTTTTTATCTAGGCTCCCAACCCCAACCTGGCAACCATCGATCTGTTTTCTGTATCTGAGTCTGTTCCTACTTTGTTTGCTTATTTTGTTCTTTAGATTCCACTGTCATTAAAAAAATAAAAATAAAACTTTTAAAGAGTAAATGTGTCCTGGCCTGTGTGGCTCGGTGGTTAGAGCATCGACCCTCAGACCAAAGAGTCACAGGTTCGAGTCCTGGTCAAGGGCACATACCTGGGTTGCAGGTTCAATTCTCAGTCCAGGTTGGGGTGAGTGAGGGAGGCAATCAATCAATGTGTCTCTCTCACATGGAAGTTTCTCTCTCTCTCTCCACCCCCTCCCTTCTATTCTCTCTAAAAATCAATGGAAAAAATATCCTCGGGTGAAGATTAAAAATAAATAAATAAAAACAGTAAATGCTACAAGATTCAACCCTCAGTTCTACCAGAAAAGTCATGCCTTAGTTAGTGACTATTGTATATTAACAGATAGATACATCTTACCACACAAATAACTGCACCTAGGAGATAAGCTGAAACGTGGCCAGAGAGCTAGCTATACTTGTGAAATGTTAGCCAGTGAAAAATGCATTTAGACTTGTTAAAATACTCATTTAATCTCCTGTCATCATGGGTGGATTAAGTATCACAATGTGCATTTTCAAAGAAAGCTGAAGCTTAAACAGGCTGAAGAATTTGTCCAAGATCACAGAGCAAGTGAAAGACAGAACTATATAGTATCTCTAGATTCACAGCCATCTCATCACCCCATCTAGTGTGAGGAAAACAAAGCATTGCATGATCTAAAATGCATCCAAACAGAAGCTATTCTCAGCTCTCCCAAGAATGATAACTATAAAGGTCCACCCCCACTTCGGCCTTTGCTCAGGCTGGCTGTGAAGGGTTAAACAAAAGTATGTAACCTTTTATTACTAGGCACTGTGAGCTAAGGGAATCTTCTGGGAGCTCAGTCAAAACTATGAAAGGAAAACTGCCCTCCTCTCCCATACTTTGCAAGGAGTATTATTGTACATCAGCTGAGGGGATTCCCAGTCTACAGAAATCACTGAATTCCTCCTGTTTGCTTTTTAGGAAATTTCTTCTAAGCACATTAGTTTCTCGGAAAGCATTTTTTTTTTCTGGGTCTGTAACAAGTCTGTCAGGCAAACTCTTTCTTTTGACCTGATGCCATAATCAGAGGCTTAAAAATTAACCAACAGCATTGGAAAATGAAACTAAAGATGGGATACTTCCTTAACTTCTGTTCTCTTTCAAAACTAGACTCAGATCAAAGAATACTAAGAGAGTAAATATGTCAAAAGTCTTGCAAAAATTGAGAGAAATATACATTTGAAAAGAGTTATAATTTAGACTGTTATTCAAATGATTTGTGTAGGGTTGGCTGTGGATGTAACATATAATAGTTGGCTTGCTATTGTCTCTAAAAATTGACTAAAAAATTGACATTTTTTCTGAATTCTCCTCCACATTGGTCACACTTACACAGTTCCTTCCTGAGCAGATCCCCATTCAAAACAAGAAGAGAAGGGTCCTTTGTTTCAATTCTATGCTCACCAGACAACATTCTGATTACTAATTCAACTTCCCAAGTACTCTGATTAGATAGCAGACCCAATCATTCCAGTCACTGAGAGGTCCTCATTATAAATGAATAAGTTGTCTTTTTAATTTGCATTTGTGTCTCTTAATAGATTTGATTAGCAGAATTAACTCCTTGAGAACATGTTTACTCTGAATTAGAAAAAAAATGGGAGTTTTTCTGGACTTGTAAAACCGAAGACCAGATCCTATAAAACCCTAACAAAATATTACCATTCTCCGTATGAGACTCTGCCCACCTTCCTGACTGGCTTGCTGGTATCCCTCTATACCATCTTTTGTGATATTTCTCTAATTGCATATGTTTTCCTGTCCTGTCCACTTGTCTTAGTAAAATTCACACTTTAAAGTTCACGTGTGCACTCCTGGTCTTAATGAGTACAATTCCCAATGAACCCCAATATTATTTACTCTATATATACTGCTCACATAGCACTGATCATACAGTTTCTTTTAATGGTATTTATTGTTTCATATTTGTTGGTCTTTCCAAATAGAATGCAAATCCATCAATGACAGACACTGGATCTTATCCCTCCTAGTATCTTCAGAGATGAGCTTAGTTCCCTATACAAAGTTCACAGACAATAGTGAGAGTAATTACAACTCTCCTCATTCCTCTTCTTCCAACCCCGTCCATGGCCATATACATAATATGCACTGAAGAGATTTGCATTCCTTCATTCATTCAATGCATAATTACAGAGAACCTCCGGTGAGTAATTAAGAAGCTTTGTATATTTACCCCAATAGTCCTTGGAATGAATACCGTGGCCCATAGCCAGCTGACAATATCTGTATTGAGTCTACCTACCAGAATCTGTACTAACTTCTGGGGAAATTATAGTCTTTATACAACAGACTTTATTATACAACAGACTTTTGGCTTTAATGGACACTCCCTCACTTGAATTAGTCCATTATATCGAGGTTTTACTGTAAGGTCATGGCTTCTTTAAATTGTGTGCTAAGAAAAGGTATTATTTAGCTAAAATCCAAATGTGCCGAAGGAACCACCTATGCAAAGAACAGGGGGGAAAGCATTCCAAATAAAGAAAACAGGTGGTTTTAACAGCCACTGTGACTGGAGTGTAGTAGTTGAGAGGGAACGATGTGAAATGAGGTTAGAGAGATAGGTAGCAGCCAGATCATAGAGGACTTAGTAAATAAAACTGGATTTAATTTTAAGTATAACTGGAAATTGTTAGAGGATCTTAAGCAGAGTACTGACATGATGACTTATATTTTTAAAATATCACTGTCCTATTACGGAAATGAAAGCATATGCCCAGAAAAAAATTATACAAAAATGTTCATAGCAGCTTTATACATAATAACTAAAGTCTGGAAATAATCCAGATATCCATCAACAACAGAATGGATAAACCAACTGGTATATTTGTGTAATGGAATACTATGCAGCAATAAGAGGAACAAATTACTGATTCATGCAACTACAGAGACAAATCTAAAAAACATTATACCGAGAAAAAGAAACCTTGCACACACAAAAAAGTGCACACTGACATGGTTCCATTAACATGAAGTTCTAGAATAAAGAAAACCAATCTACACTGAAAACATTGGAAGAGTAGTTGTGTCAGGAGTAGAGGAGGTGGGGTGAAGACTGACTGGCAGATGGCATAAAGAAACTTTCTAGTGAGGCGGTAACTTGATAGGGATTTGGATTACTTAAGTGTATGTATTTTTAAATTCATCTAATGATATAATTAGGAGCTGGACATTTCAATACATGTAAATTTTACCTAAAAACACATTAAAAATAACTATAGAAAACACTTCTGGTATATTTTCAGAGTAAGGACCTCTGAAAATATACTCCTGTGAAAAAGCAAAGAGAACACTGGGAAAAATTTGTCATAACCCACTTTGGCTAGTTTTCACTACTTTGGCAGTTTTCAGAACTCTGGAAATTAGCCAAAGGTTTGCAGCAATGCAGAGAATATCTAAACTGAATCTCAATAAGAACAGAACACTCTGTGACATTTGTCATTGTCGTATCCTCATTCCCCTAACCCCTGGCTCTACAGTAACCTTGAAAAATAGCCTCACAATTGCATAGCTCTGAAAAGCTGCCTAGAAACAAATGGAGGGGAGAATGGGTTTGGAACTTCCCAAAAGCTCCATTCTCTGATGATTAGCACTACTGACTTACCTGAAAGCTTCCTTAAAAGCTTACAGGGCTTGTCTTTTTTATTTTTTTGACCTGATTCTGAGTACACTTAGTGCAAACAGTCCCACCCCTAGGACTTATGCTGAAAACAATCAGAAGCAATTGTTTTACAATTGTTAACTACCTGAGCTGACTATACCAGGGTCAAATGAGAGGCTAAAATTTTTAAAGGAAAACTGGAGAATGAGATGTTTATAGGGTGCTTTTAAAAGCTCCAACGTGTTTCTAGGAAACTGGAAGGCCACATGTATGTGCAGAGCTGTGAGCATACACAGAAAAGACCTGAGAAGGCCCAAATCTCTTAGCTTAAGTTGACCTTAAGGTTCTGCATAAACAGGAATTGAAGGCTAAGGCAGAATTGTAAACTGCTTGCCAGAGCATTGAAGGCAAACCCCCAACACATACACAGAGCCATTCAGTAAAGGCTGAGAGGCTTACTGGTTCAAGGCAATTAAGAAAATCTTAGTACAATCATTAGCTGACAATTAGCTAACTGAACAAAGACTTCAGTAGCTACACACAATAAATAATAAAGACATTACAGAATTAGTTCAGGAAATTCACTAAACAAACAAATAGCAACAATAGCAAATCCTGAGGAGGGGAAGAACCTGATTTTCACAGCTGCCACGTTACATATTTAAAATATCCAGTTTCAACAACAAAAACTTACAAGACGTAAAGAAACAGCAAAGTATGGCTCATACATGTTTAAAAAGCAGTCAGTAGAAACTGTCCCTGAGGAAGCCCAGGGATTTCTTCATTGGACTTATAGACAAAGACTTTAAATCGGCTATTACAAATATATTCAAAGAAATAAAGGAAACCGCCCTGGCCGGTTTGGCTCAGCAGTTAGAGCGTCGGCCTGTGGACTGGAGAGTCCCGGGTTCGTTCCCGCTAAGGGCATGTGCCTCGGTTGCAGTTTGTCCCCGGCCCCGGTTGAGGTCGTGTGGGTGGCAACCAGTCGATGTTTCTCTCTCTCTCTTCCCCCCTCTCTCCCTCTCGCTCTATCTGAAGATACATGCAAAAATGTCCTCGGGTGAGGATTAAAAAAAAAAAAAAGACATAATTTAGATTCAAAGACACAAACAGATTAAAAGTTAAAGAATAGAGAAAGATATATCATACTAACAGTGACCAAAAGAGAGCTGGAGTAGCTGCACTAATAGACAATAATTGTTAGTAGAGACAAAGGAGGACATTTTATAATAATTCAGCAAGTCACAGCAGTTAAAAATAAAAATATCTGAAAATTTTTGGAAGGCATATATAATTCTAATAAAAGAACAGTTCAATAGGCTACATATAAATAAAAAACATTTTATTTATTTATGTTTTTTTAAAAATTTTTTTCTTTATTGATTTTCAGAGAGAGAGGAAGGGAGAGGGAAAGGAGAGAGAGAGAAACATTGATGAGGAGACTTCCGGTCAAGATGGCGGCATAGGTAAACACGGTATCGCGTCCTCCCACAACCACATCAAAGTTACAACTAAACTACAGAACAACCATCATTCAAAACTGAATAAAATCAAGCTGAATGGAAGTCCTACAACTACGAAATTAAAGAAGAAGCCACATGGAGACTGGTAGGAGGGGCAGAGGCATGATGGGCTGGTCCCACACCCGCGTGTAGCGGATAAAAATTAGGAGGATACCTCGGCTGGGAAGGTCCTCCCTGAGGACTGAGGGGTTCCCGTCCCATACCAGGTGCCCAGCTCAGGGTTCCAGTGCCAGGAAGAGAAGTTCCCATCACTTCTGGCTGGAAAAACCAGCAAGAGGCTGAGGCGGCTGGAGCCCCAGGCAGCTCCTCTTAAAGGGCCCGCGCACGGACTTACTCGGACTGCACCCTCCAGGCTCCAGCGTGCGGGAGGCAGCCTGAAAGGCACCAGAGTCATATGGGGAAAAACTGAGTTGCTTGGCATTGGAGCGAGGGCTGGAGAGGCAGCTTTCTCCTGGACAGATGTGCTGTCAGAGGCCTTTGCTCCTTTGGTGAGCTCCTTTGGTGGGCCAGCAGATGCCGCCATATCTGGGACTCCAGCAATCTGGCTCACACTGTTGGCCCCGCCCTGGTGATTCCCTGAGGCCATGCCCCACCCAACTTTCAGGCCCACTCAAGCTGTTGCCAGTTGCTTTACCATAGGATTTGGCCTGTCTTGGATCCTGCTTCAGCTTTTCCTAAATTCTTTCAAACAAGCAGCATCTGGTCTCAGCTAGCCCCATACCTCTCGCTAAGTAATACATAGAAACAAACAAGGAGGCAGCCAAAATGAGGAGACAAAGAAACAGGTCCCAAATGAAAGAAAAGAACCAAACTCCAGGAAAAGAACTAAGTGAAATGGAGTTAAGCAACCTAACAGATGCTGAGTTCAAAACACTGCTTATAAGGATGCTCAATGGACTTAGTGAGAACTTCAGTGAACTTAGTGAGGGCCTCAAGAGCATAAAAAAAGAGCAGTCAGAAATGAAGGATGCACAGTCAGAAATGAAGGAGGCACTAACTGAAATAAAGAATAGTTTACACAGATTGAATAGTAGAGTAGGTAAAGCCAAGAAGCAAACCATCGATTTGGAATATAAGGAAGCAAAAAACACCCAATCAGAACAGCAAAAAAAAAAAAAAGAATAAAAAAAATATGAGGATAGTGTAAGGAGCCTCTGGGACAACTTCAAGCGTGCCAACATTCGCATCTTGGGGGTGCCAGAAGGAGAAGAGAGAGAACAAGAAATCGAAAACCTATTTGAAACAATAATGGCAGAAAACTTCCCGAACTTGGGGAAGGAAACAGACATACAAGTCCAGGAAGCACAGAGAGTCCCAAACAAGATGAACCCCAAGAGGCCCACACCAAGACACATCATCATCAAAATGCAAAAGGTTCAAGACAGAGAGAGAATCTTAAAAGCAGCAAGAGAAAAGCAGTTAGTTACCTACAAGGGAGTTCCCATCAGACTGTCAGCTGATTTCTCAAAAGAAACTTTGCAGGCCAGAAGGGAGTGGCAAGAAATATTCAGAGTGATGAAAAGCAAGAACCTACAACCAAGGTTACTCTATCCTGCAAAGCTGTCATTTAGAATCGATGGCCATATAAAGAGTTTCCCAGACAAGGAAAAGCTAAAGGAGTTCATCACCACCAAACCATTATTATATGAAATGTTGAAGAGTTTTCTTGAAGAAAAAGATAAAAAAATATGAACAAGCAAAATGGCAATAAATACATAGCTATCAACAATTGAATCTACAAACAAAATGAACAAGCAGAACAGAAACATTCTCATAGATACAGAGAATTTTGTTGGTTACCAGATGGGTGGGGGCTAAGGGGAGGGGTGAAAAAGGTGAAGGGATTAAGAAGTACAAATTGGTTGTTAGACTGACAAACCTCAAAGGGAAGGGGGGTTGGGGGTGGGAAGAAATAAACCAAAGAACTTATATGTATATATGCATAACCAATGGACACAGACAACAGTGTGGGGAAAGGCAGGAGGCGGGCGGGAATGGGGAGGAGGGGGCAATGGGGGAAAAATGAGGAACATCTGTAATATATTCAACAATAAAGATAAATTAAAAAAAAAAAAAGAAAATGAGCATGGAGGTAGATTATTCCCAACAACAGAGAGAGAAGTAAGAACTCCAGATAGGGACTTGATCAGGATGAACAAAAGGAAGGAATTTAAGAAGAGAATACAACTGCCTTAAAGTAATTATGTTAAATTTCTGCTCTGTGATGAAAAATATAAATTCTTTCCCCATTAAATCTTCTGATAAAATGTTTCTCTTTAAAAAAAAAAAAAAAGAAACACTGATGAGAGAGAACATTGACTGGCCACCTCCTGCATGCCCCTACTGGGGATTTGGTCCACAACATGGGCATGTGCCCTGACCGGGAATTGAACTGGTGACCTCCTCTTGGTGCATGGGTCGACACCCAACCACTGAGCCACACCGGTTGGGCAAAAACATTTTATTTATAAATAAAATCTAGGAGTTGTCTAGCTGCAGAAATAAGATGCTACGTAAGATCTATTTGCAATATTTTTAAAATTACAATAAAACCATCTCTTAAAATAAGAAAACACAAATTTACCTATTTTAACACAAGTATAATACAAATTTCAGAATTTAGGAAGAAATATGTAAATGTCTTCCTCCAGTCACAAAATTTCCCGGATATACAATGCTTATTTAATAAATTCTAAAATAAATCTGACTGACTATGGTCTCTCTTAGACTAGAAAACTACCTTTTATTGATTGATTGATTGATTGATTGATTGATTGATTGATTGATTTTAGAGAGAGGAAGGGAGGGGGGAGAGAGATGGAAACATCGATGAGAGAGAACATCGACTGGCCGCCTCCTGCATGCCCCCCACTGGGTATTGGGCCTACAACCTGGGCATGTACCACGAACTGGTGACCTCTTGGTGCATGGGTCGACACTCAACCACTGAGCCACACTGGCCGGGCTCTTACAGTATTTTTGCACCAAGAGGTCACCAGTTTGTGGCACATGCCCAGGTTGTGGGCCCAATACCCAGTGGGGGCATGCAGGAGGTGGCCAATCCATGTTCTTTCTCTCTCATCGATGATTCTATCACTCTCTCCCTCTCCTTTCCTCTCTCTAAAAATCAGTAAAGAAAAAAAAAATTTTTTTTAAAGTCTCTTTGCTAGATTAAAGTCTTCTGGGTTCTATCAGTCCCTGATTCATTTCCCTTCCTTTTTTCTTTCCAGTTTCCCACAGCTAAATCCACTGACTTACCTACTTGAAAGCTTAGCTCTATTCCAGTCCCTGGAACAAACTGACCTGGAATTCAGCAGTCCAGCAATTTCTGCCTGCCCCAAGCAATAATTCATTCACTGTTCTGATGACAGAGTTCCTGCATCTGAGGTTCCAAGTCTTATGTGTGCCCAGCTTCAGATGTGGGCTTTTATCTTGGCCTCTTTGCCAAATTTTGGGCCAGAACCTGCCACATACACTAGCCTAATCCTACACTAGCCTAAACCTTACCTTTTCCTGGCCTATCTTTACATTGTTGTGGCCTAGCTGACTATGAAAAGACCTCCCAGATACTTCCCTACCTTCTGAGTATCATCTGCATCAGATTTCTCACTGCAGGGTGATGCCTGCATTTGGAACAGTATTTCATCTTGGATCCCCTGTTACCAATCCCTTGCAAAGAACACAAGCCGACTTGGATGTTGCTGAACATCACTATCAGGCCCAAGACATTATACTACATGGGTATTACTTGCTTTCCACTGATATTATCTGCTGTGAATAATCAGACAAGTACTAATGCTAAGATAAGGCACAAAGTTTTGCCCCTATATATCATCCAGTTGAAACTGAGCTAATTTCAGTTATCACTGTTATCAGTTCAGTGGCTGACACTTTTTTCCCTTTGCTTTGCAACTGGCTTCTTAGAGCTGTATCCACCTTAAATCAACCTCTGTTTTGCCATCCTGTTCTCCCAAGGTCTGTCTCTACTCATGCCCCTCTTTTAAAGTTATTTCTTCAGAAAGCATCCTTTGTTTTTGCAATAATCCTATTATAGTTATGCATTATTTTCTTACTCCATTCTTGATATTATGATGTTTTTATCCAAGGACTAACTGTAATACATGAACCTTTTGTTGTTGTTGTTTGTGAATCCTCATCCAAGGATATTTTTCCATTGATTTTTCCTAGATAGTGGAAGGGAGAGAGGGAGGGAGAAAAAGAGAGAGAGAGAGAAACATCGATGTGAGAGACTCACATCAATGTGTGAGAGACATATCAATTAGTTGCTTCCCACCAGACACTGACCAGGGCTGAGACTGAACCTGCAACCCAGGCACATGCCCTTGACCAGGAATCAAATCCACATCCCTTCAATCTGCAGGTCGATGCTCTAACCACTGAGCCAAACTGGCCAGGGCAATACATGAAATTTTTTACTAACTCACCAGAAAACAAATATCCAAATGTGTATTGTTATCTGTCAAAATAGTTAAGTTGAGGACTATTCACTTATTCTAATTATGTTATAAATGGCCAAAACATTTCTGGAATTGTTTTAAACTTGCCAGTTCCGCATCTTTAACCTTCTCCAAAAAGCCAAACCTATTACTATAGTATTTGCTTAAAGGGCAAAGCCTGGCTAAATTACTGTTTCCAAACATTAGATCTACCTATAAAAGATGAAAATTTGCTATTACTGAGGAATTTTAAAAAATTGCTTAGAAAAATTTTTAAAAATTACTTAGCCTCTAGAAGTAATTACAGAAGTTTAAAATAAACGTTGAGAAAAAAACATCATAGTTAAAATAAATGAATGGCAACCTTTGTATAACAACACAATTATCTAACCTTTAAGATTATCCTTCTATATATAAAATGAAGATAACTTCTTACAGGGTTATTATTGGGATAAAATGAGAAAGTAAGTGATATCCCTGAAACCCATGAAGTGAATAAATGTAAGATATTTCTAATCATGTCTTACCAGTGCAAATTAAGATGGACTCAAAACAGAATATTAAGACAGACTCAATTTAAAACTGTATTTAGTGCTTTGACTTGAGGATTAAGTTGAATTTTTATCTTGCCGGAGGCTAAAGATGAAACTCAAAGATCTATTTTAAAAGTAATTTCTATATGCAATGAAGTTCTGTTTTTCGAGAAATAGTTCATGATTTGGAAAGTGAAACTTAACTCACTCTTATTGAAAAAAGGGGGATGGAGGGAAATTCCACAACTCAGAAGCCACAATAAATATAAATAATACCTTCAATTCCTCAACATGGGACTTCCCCAAGGAACAGGCAGCAGGATTTGCTGAGTTATCTGTAATGTTATCCAATCAGAGTTAGAGAGGAAAGGTGCCTTTACAAATAAATACTGCATCCTGGCCCCACATTTTCTGAGACATTCCTCAACTGCCTCAACATCCTGAGCCTACTGCAGAGGAACCTCCAGTCACAGCACCATGAACCAAAGTGCTGTTCTTATTTTCTGCCTTATCCTTCTGACTCTGAATGAAGCTCAAGGTAAGGAACATCAAAGTATATTTAATTTGTAAGGTCAGAAAAAGAACTGGGTATAAATTCTACAAATACAGAAATAGTGTATTTGCAAAAGTTTTACAGCCTGCCTATGAATGAAGGGTAAATGAGCAGAGATTCCCTCTGCTAACAGAGTTTATAGTCAGACAAGGCAGTGAAATAAATGAGAGAAGGAGAGGGTAGGAGCAAAAGAGGGAGGGGAAAAGGGAGGATAGAGAAAAAATGTAAAGGATTGAGGAGAGAGAAGATGACACAGATACCCTCTCAGTTAATTTAGCTTAATTAACCATATGCATTCTGCTCAAGTGTATGATCTTAATATCAACAAGTTGCAATTATATTCTTTCAGATAATCGACTAATCATTCAGAGCTGTTTTATAATGGAATCATCCTTTCTCAGATTGACTATGTAATGATAGGTTCTGCTAAGTACCACCTAATCCATGTTAAATGTCTAAAATGAAAATTGCACTACTTGTCTCTTCTTCTGCAGGAGTACCTGTCTCTAGAACTATACGCTGTATGTGCATCAAGATTAGTAATCAACCTGTTAATCCACGGTCTTTAGAAAAACTTGAAGTGATTCCTGCAAGTCAATCTTGTTCACGTGTTGAGATCATGTGAGTAGAATACCATCTGATTATCATCTCCCTGGCTGTAATCATATAAAAATATTTATTGATCACAAAAGACCAGTAAAGGGTTTGTGATGATTCTAAGAATTCTATATCTCCAAGGGAAACATGTAAAGTGAAATTTAAATGTCTGATTTAAAAACTGTATATTCCATCTGTTTATCAGTCCAACATTATTTTAAATATTTTCACTCCTCTTTACTTCTATAGTGCTACAATGAAAAGGAATGGGGAGAAAACATGTCTGAATCCAGACTCTAAGATCATCAAGAATATACTGAAAGTAATGAGCAAGAAAAGGTAGGTTTGCTGTTGCTTGCAAAAAAACTATTCTTTAAGATATGTTGATCTTGGGAAGTTAGAAATACTTGTATTGAGCTTTCCTGTGGGATCCCAGGCTTAAAGGTGTCTTACCACTATGCCCTCTCCTCTATCCCCAGTTATTTATATACTAAGGTGCCATCTCTGTGGTATCAAATGTTACCCTACATGTCTGAAAATGTCAATAAGACACTTCAACCTTGAGGTAGAGCTATAACTATCCAAGCAAAGTTGTCAAACTACCCCCAAGCCTTTCCTGGATTTATAAAAGCGGCACCTTTAATCCACAATGATTGTGTAGCAGCAGGAAAGTTCACCACACACTTCACCCGAGGACTTGGGGTTCTCTATGAACTCAGTTAAGTTTCAAGTAGAACACAGACTGAAGCCACAGTTGAGAAATTCAAACTTTTACACCCTCTTGCTCTTCTTACAGGTCTAAAAGATCTTCTCGAACACAGAGAGAAGCATAATCACTGCACTACTGATAAGGATGGACCATCAGTTCCTTATAGTCAGTATATGTCAAGCCCAAATTGTCCCTGGATTGCAGTTCTCCTAAGAGGTGACCAACCACAGTCACCAGATTAGCTGCTATTACTCCTGCAGGGAGGTGGATGATGATTCATCATCCTGAGCTATTCAGTAGTAACTCTGCCCTGGTACTTATACTATAAGCTATGCTTAGGTGCTACATTCTTAATGAATGTGCCAAGTCCTAGACCTCATCTTTCCTACCTTCTAAATGTTATTAAAAGATCTTTCTCCTTCTGGGCTTAGCAGAGTTCTTAGAATCTCAAATAACTAAAAGGAATACAATAAAAATGATAACACAATCTGCTTTTTAAAGAAAGATCTTTACTCCATGGGCTTCTGTCTACTGCCATACTGCAAAAGGGCTCAGATTCTTCTGGTGGTTGTATGTTTATATATATTTCAAAATACATAGAAGAAGCTATAAATGTCTGAAAATGTATGTGAAAACAGTATTATTTAATGAAAAACTATACAAAGTAGAATTCTTAGATGTATATGTTTCTTATATTGTTTTCAGTGTTTATGAAATAAGTTGTGTAATTAAATACTACACATGAATGAGCAATGGAAGAAATGTTAAAATATAGGTATTTTCTCTGCATGTCATGTAAAACAAATACGATGGATGTTTTTCAAAATAAAAATGATGTATTCTCCTGGAAATATTAAGAGAGATTATTTAACTGTTGAGAGACCAAGATGGTAATAAAGCAATTACAACTATGATGAAGTGTCTGGTGGGTCATTTCACTAGGACATTAATTTCATAAGAAGCTTAAATTGGAGAATGCATAGCCTAGAGAAGTTGGGATGGGTAGAGGACAGATGAGTTTGAAAATTACCATATTACATCTGGCCGGTGTGGCTCACTGGATTCAACGTCATCCCATAGACTGAGAGGTTCTGGTTCAATTCCTGGTCAGGACACAATGCCCGGTTTGCCGGCTCAATCCCCCGTAGTGGGCATGAGGGAGGCTGCAGATCTATGTATCTCTCTCACATCGATGTTTCTATCTCTCTCTCTCTTCCTCTATCTCTAAAAAATCAATTTAAAAAAATCATATTTAAAAAATAAAATTACCACATTCCTAAAAGAAAAAGAACTCATGGACATGGACAATAGTGTGGTGATTGTGAAGGGGAGAGGGGAGGGGGAGGTGAAAGAGAGCATAGAGGGGATAAATGGTGATGAAAAAAAAAAATTAAATTTAGCCCTGGTTGGTTTGGCTCAGCAGTTAGAATGTTGGCCCACAAACTGAAGGGTCATGGGTTCGATTCCTAGTCAAGAGAACATACCTGGGTTGCAGGTTTGATCGCTGGCCCCAGTCAGGGTCATGTGGGAGGCAACCAATGGATATGTCTTTCTCACATCAATGTTTCTCTCCTCTCTCTCTCTCTCTCTGTCTCTCTCTCCCTCTCTCTCTCTCCCCCTCCCTCCCTTCCACTCTATCTAAAAATCAATGGGAAAATATCCTCAGGTGAGGATTAACAAAAAAACCTTTTTAATAAATAAATGAAATAAAATAAAATTTAATTTTAAAAATTAAATATTTTTTTAAAGAAAATTACCATATTCGTTCTAACTGTACTCTCCTGAAAGGCCCATGATACAAGATTCCTTCAGAACTGACATGACATAACTGATGTGTCCTGAACTTCAGGCCCTTACAGCCAACTTTCTGTGAGACACCTCCACCGGGATATCCCATAGTAACATCAAACTCCAAAATATCTTACATTAATTCCCCTCTCCCCCACCCCAGATCTATTTCTCCTCCTCCACTGTATGTCCTAGTTTAACAGCACCATCATCCACTCTCGCCCAAACCAGAGACCTAGGAGTAATTCTATACTCCTTCTCCCTCACCTCCCATAGCCAATTAGTTACTGAGAAGGTATTTAAAATGCATTTAGTTGGCAAATTATTAGTATTGAGAATATAATTTTCAAAAGCCCTATGAACAAAAAAGGAAAAGATATACAACCGATTGAAAAATAAAAAACAGAAGTAAATAGGAGTTTCACAGAAGGAAAAAAAGCACACATCCTTAACATATGAAAAGATGTCCAACTGCATCAGTAATTAGGGACATGTCCACTCACATCATTATGGGATACCATTTCATATCGCCAGACTGGCAAAAAATGTTAAGCTGAATAATACCAAGTGTTAGGAAGGACTCAGAGCAATGAGAAATGCCCCTCCACTGCTGGTGGGAGAGAATATAGCTATGACTACTTTGGAAAACAGTTTGGTATTACCTTAAACATGTGCACACTCTATGTCCTAGCAATTCTACTATGTAGATACAATAGATAAATTCTTGCATAGGACATATATGAGAGAATGTTACAGCAGCACTGTTTATAACAGAAAACTCTTGACACAAGCCAAATGTCCATGATTAGAATGAATAAATAGAGTGTGTTAATTCAATGGAATATTGGACAGCAGTGGAAATAAATGAAGTAGAACTATACATATCAACATGGATGAATCTTAAAAATAATCTTGCACAAAAAAAGCAAGTCACAGAAAAGTACATGCAGTATGATTCCATTTACTACACAGTTTTAAACCAGGCAAACTTAACATCATATTGTGGAATTAAGACATATATGATGAAAACAAACAAAAAAACAAAGGAATGATTTCCATAAAATTCAGGATGTTGATTATTTCTGGAGGTAAGAAGGGAATTCAATCAGGGAGGGGCACATAAGGGGCTTCTGGACTATGACAAAGTTCTATTTTTGACCTAGATAGTGGGTACATAAGAATCTGTTCTTTATTTTATTTTATTTTAAAATTTTGTTAATCCTCACCCAAGGGTATTTTTTTCCCCATTGATTTGAAGAGGGGGAGCATCTGTGTGAGAGAGACACATCAATCAGTTGCTTCCTGCATGCTCCCCGACCAGGGGCCAGAGATTGAACCTGTAACCCAGGCATGTACTCTTGACCTGGAATCAAACCCGAGACCCCTTGATGCACAGGCCAATGGTCTAACCACGGAGCCACACTGCCCAGGGCAAGAATTTGTTCTTTAATCTATACCTATATATTTTAATTTTAATTTTAATTTTTTTATTTTATTTATTTTTTTTTATCCTCACCCGAGGACATATTTTCATTTTTTGTTCAGACAGAGTAGGAGGGAGAGAAAGGAAGAGAGAGAGAAACATCGACGTGAAAGGGCCACATCGAGTGGCTGCCACCCGCACGACCAACCAGGGCCGGGGACAAAGTGCAACCGAGGTACATGCCCTTAGCAGGAACCGAACCCGGGTCTCTCCGGACCGCAGGCCGACGCTCTAACCGCTGAGCCAAACCGGCCAGGGCCATATTTTAATTTTTAAACATGTGCTCTATTTTATATTGAAAAGGCAAAACAAACTAACAAAGAATTAAAAAACTCTTGAATATTACCAATTGTGAGGTGTCTTCATGAATATCAAGCAACTTAACATAGCAAAATGGAGAAATAAGAGAGCTGTCACTGGAGGTGTAACGTTTAACATGGTGACTACAGTTAATAATGATGTATTTAATATTTTAAAGTTTCTAAGGCCCTGGCAGGTTTGGCTCAGCAGTTAGAGTGTTGGCCCACCAACCAATGAGTCGCAGGTTCGATTCCAGTCAAGGGCATGTACCTTGGTTGCGGTTCACCCCTGGCCCTGGTCAGGGTCATGCAGGAAGCAACCAGTCAATGTGTCTCTTTCACATAGATGTCTCTCTCCCCCCTGCCCCCCTTCCTCCCTCCCACTTTATCTGAAGATAAATAGAAAAATATCCTTGGGTGAGGATTTAAAAAAAAAAGTTTCTAAGAGAGTAGATCTTAAAAATTCTCATCACAAGGAAAAAACTTATAATAATGCATGTGATGGAGTTTAACTAGATTTATTATGGTAATCATTTCACAATATATACAAATATCAAATCATTATGTTGTATACCTAAAAGTAATACAATGTTATATATCAATTATATCTCAATGAGGAAAACTGGAAAAAATCTAATGCAGTATCAGAATAAAAGAGAGAATGTGTATGTGCAACCACATTCTGGTATATGACAAACACAGAATATGACCATTACTATGGGAGCCTTAACTAGATCACAGCAAAACTGTTAAGTGACAGAATTTCTTCTTCCTGCCCTCTCATTTTCTTTTTCTTCTTAACGCCCTAAATCTATACAAAAGGTCACCTATCTTACTCTCAACTGACTATCAACTAATTTTCAGGACGGTATTAAACAATAAAGATTTAAACTGCTCTCTGTTCAAAAGTAGGGCATTCATTTAACAAACATTTATTTATGCCCCCTATATACCAGGTTATAAAAAATTACTGTATTGCAAGTTTATAATTTACTATTAATAACA
Source organism: Tadarida brasiliensis (assembly GCA_030848825.1). NCBI lineage: Eukaryota > Metazoa > Chordata > Mammalia > Chiroptera > Molossidae > Tadarida > Tadarida brasiliensis. Next base: position 53,334,671 of record CM061257.1, on the reverse strand, counting down.
GAGATAAAGGTAAATAAGTTTGAACTGACAAACTCTAAATGTACAAAGAAAAGTGGAGAAAATCAGGGAAGCCTTTCCTAGAAAAGTGATGGCAATCTGGAATTTGAAAGATGCACACATATCTGATAGATAGGAGAAAAGTGAATTCTAGTAGAGGAAACAACACGTGCAAAGACACAGGTGTGAGAAAGCGTGTTGTGTTCAATCTGGAAAAATGTAAGATAAAGTTAGAGGTGTGAATATTGTGGGAAATAATTTTGGAGAGACAGAAATTAGATCATGAAAGCCTTTCTATGCTACGCTAAGTATGCCGTCACCACCATTATATAATTATAAGCTATATACATGTTATAAAACATACATAAAAATAATGTAGAAGATTGCTAGACTATGCTGTAGTAACAAAGCTCCCAAAAATATTAAGGATCTAACACAATAAAAGTTCACTTCTTGCTCACACAAAGTTCCATGTAAATTGGCAGGTCCTCTATGCTAACTCAGGAACATTGTCTCTCTCTCTCTTTCTTTTCTTTTCTTTTTTTTTTATCCTCACCCAAGGACATTTTGCATTTATCTTCAGATAGAGCAGGAGGGAGAGAGGGAGGAAGAGAGAGAGAAAAACATTGATGCGAGAGACACATCGACTGGTTGCCACCCACACAACCCCAACCAGGGCCGGGGACAAACTACAAGCAAGGTACATGCCCTTAGCAGTAACTGAACCCTGGTCTCTCTGGTCCACGGGCCAACGCTCCAACCGCTGAGCTAAACCGGCCAGGGCTAGTCTCTCTCTATTTCAATAGAGGGCTGCCATGTCAGGAATAAGAAGGATGGAAGTGGCATACTGGCTCTTAAATGCTTCTGTCCACATTACCTTGTCCAGAACAAAGTATTGTCTTACTTCATTGCAACGACGGATAGTCACTGTAAGAGAAAGTGTACTTGTCTCTGCCACAAGTAGAAAAATTATAAAATGAGACATTAAAAAATTAAAATAAAGCCAGAAAACAAGGCTCATGCAGAAATCTAGTTCAGAAAGAAAAGTCTAGACAGATATTTTTTTAAAAACAAAAGGTTATTTTCTTAGGGAAGTTAGATCAGAGGTAAAGAATAATTCATTTTCTGGGCAGAAATTTCACCATGCTCTATGTAAATAAAATTTACGTGGTGAACAAATGGACACATCTACTATAGTATGGTTTGTTATAAATCTCAGGGGAAGAATTTCTTTTCCTGGGGAAATATATGGCTCACAAGGATCGAAATGTTGCCCTGGCCGGTTTGGCTCAGCGGTTAGAGCATCGGCCTGCAGTCCAGAGAGACCCGGGGTCGGTTCCCGCTAAGGGCATGTACCTCGGTTGCAGTTTGTCCCCGGCCCTGGTTGGTCGTGCGGGTGGCAGCCACTCGATGTGTCCCTTTCACATCGATGTTTCTCTCTCTCTCTCTCTTCCTCTCTCTCCCTCCCACTCTATCTGAACAAAAAATGAAAAAATGTCCTCGGGTGAGGATAAAAAAAAAAAAAAGAAAAAAAGGATCGAAATGTTACAACCTGATCTAAGAACACTGGCCTACAAAGAATGGAAAGCGTGAAATGATTGTATTTATGTCTATTAATTTTCTTTGTCAGCCCATACTTAGTTAACTCACTGTTCCATATCTATAGCTTGATAACCGACTAACACTCTTGTCCCTCTGTTTAAGGGCTGGCCGAGAACCTCAACAGAGCAGTAAGAATATGACAATAACTACTCTGGTGATTCTAAATGTCATGAAAGCCTGCTTGGGCCTCTGTGTTCTCACTTACAAAAGAGAAGTAGAAATAGCAATCTTCCAGAAATGTTGCTAAGATAAATAACTGTCAAGAGTTAATTTAAAAAGTATTTCTAGCCCTGGCCAGTTTGGCTCAGCAGTTAGAGCATCAGCCCATGGACTAAAAGGTCACGGGTTCAATTTCTGGTCAAGGGCACGTACCTGGGTTGCAGGTTCGATCCCGGGCCCCAGTCGGGGTCATGAGGGAGGCAACCAATCGATGTCTCTCTCTCTCTCTCCCTCCCTCTCTTCCACTCTGTCTAAAAATCAATGGAAAAATATCTTCAGGTAAGGATTAACAAACAAAAAAATGTATTTCTATGTCATAGGATTATAAATAATTTTCTTTCTTTTTGCTTTTCCTTAATTTCCAAATGTTCTACAAATAACATTTATAGTCAGAAGAAAAAATTTTAAGCAAATGGAAACCAGTTTTCAAAGACACTAAATTACATTAATCATAAAGGGCTAGGATTTATGTTCTCAGTGACCTTCATTAAATTACTCATCTCTGAGAAAGATTTGAACTGAAAACAAGGTCATTTACATACCAGAACTTCTCCATGCTAGGCTAAAAATTAGTGGCTTATGTTAAAAATTATTAAACCATTATTGGATATATTTCACATCACCAGATAACAGTGTTTGTTTTTATTAGTCTCCCTGCTTATCCTCTTGCCCACTACCATTTATTCCATATACAACAGCCAAGATAATACTTCTAAAAATGAGATTATGGCTCTACCCTGGTCTCATCCTTCCAAGAGTATACCATCACACTTTAAATGAACTCTAAAATCTTCCTCATGGTCTGTAAACTTCTACCTAACTCTCCCACCTCATTCCTACTACTCTCCCCCTCCACCTTTCAACTCCAGCCAGACTGACTTCCTATTGCATCTTAAGCACAACAAACATATTTTCATCATTTCCATAGCTCACTCCACGTTATTCAGGCCTTTGCTCAATATTACCTTTTCAGAGAAGGCTTTCCTTACCAATATATTAAAAATAGCACCGTTTCTATTACTCAGTCTCTTTACCTTCTTTTAACTTTGTTTATAGCCTTTATCATTATCTGTAAATATATATATTTACTTCTTTACCTATGTATTATCTATCCCCACAAAGTTATATGAGAGCAGGAACTACACCTGTCTTATTTACTACTGTATCCTTGGTACCTACAAGAGTACTGGGGTACACAGCAATGCTCAATAAATACTTGTTGATTGAATAAATGAATTACTGACATTTGCCATAATTAGAATCCTTTGGGAATTGGTGTTCCCTCCAAAGACAGACCTTAGATAGTTCTTAAACCTTAGGAGAAAGTAAACCTGTAAATAAAGAGAAGCTTACTGGTTTTGTTGAATCACCAGATAGGCAACAGAAGGAATGGTAATCTTCCCCTACTACAATATCCAATATGTGTATTGGCAAACAATTTACTAGATTCTGAGAGCCTCTATGTGGGAAGAAAATTAAGGTTTTTGGTAGAAGCTTATATGATTTTCGAAAATAAAACTGTTTCAAAACTAAGTTTAATGCTTTAATAGCAGCAGCTGTTAAGAAGAGGGGAAATCCATACACCCCAGGGTATCATCCTAAGAGACACTTCATTAAAAAAAAAAATGAAAAGCTTGTCTTATTTTCATTTGTGATAGAGACAAGAATGTTGTTTATGTATTATGCAACATTTTCCCAGGCCACTCTAATCTAATCAGTGACAAAATAGCTTGGCATCTCATTTTCTAGGCTCAGATGTAAGAAAGAAACTCCCTCAGTTAACTTGAGAATGGGAAAAGGGAAAAAAGGAAAAATAAATTGAAAAGGGTTAAAAATCCATCTGACCTTGAAAGTTAAAGAGTCTTTGCAATGCCAACATCACCAGAGCAGAAGATATTTTTTGGGGGATGTGTGGTTTTTAGGGCTCAATAACTTTCCTAAAAGTATAAGCAAAATGCTTATAATACTTCCTTTGTCAAATTTGAAGTAGTTGTCTGCTCAAAGTAAAATAAGTAAATAAAATTCTCATTAAGTATGCAGAAGTTTGGGTTGGCCAGGGAGCAAGAATCATAGAATCGGTACTGTAGACATATACCACCCATATACACATATAAATCTCTGTAAATAGTTCAATATACCTTTACTTATTTCAGGTATGAAATAAGTATATATTGCAAAGGGTGAGGATATCCAAAAGTAATTTTTGGAATTCAACTTTGATTTAGGTCTCAAAGATAATTTCCAGAAACTTACTTTTAATAAATTTTACCCTCACACAGCCCTGGCCGGTTTGGCTCAGCGGTTAGAGCGTCGGCCTGTGGTCCAGAGAGACCCGGGTTCGGTTCCCGCTAAGGGCATGTACCTCGGTTGCAGTTTGTCCCCGGCCCTGGTTGGTCGTGCGGGTGGCAGCCACTCGATGTGTCCCTTTCACGTCGATGTTTCTCTCTCTCTCTCTCTTTTCCTCTCTCTCCTTCCCACTCTATCTGAACAAAAAATGAAAAAATGTCCTCGGGTGAGGATAAAAAAAAAAAAAAAATTTACCCTCACACATGAACAGGTTTTGTGTGTCATTCTATTTTTAATTATCTATATTTATAGAGATAGTTCAGGTCACTGGCTGACCACAGAATGTCACAGAAACTTCAGGGAGCACACACAGCAAGGAATACCCACTTAGCAATTATATTTGGAAAAGTAACAAAAGATGGTTTCAGCCATCAACAAGCAAAATCAACAATCTCTGAGGAGTAGAAGAATTAGATTTCCAGATTTACATTATAACATTTAGAATATCTAGTTTATTTCAACAACAACAAATCACAAAGTATACCAGAAAAAATAAAAAGAAAGAAAAAAAAAAACAGGAACATACAATCCATTCAAAAAGAAAGAATAAATTGGTAGAAAAGCATTCACGAGTAAGCCTAGACGTGCAATGGACCTACTAGACAAAGATGCTAAATCAACTGTCTTAAATATGCTCAAAGACCTAAAGGAAATCATGTACAAAGAACAAAAATAGGAAGAAAGAAAAAATAAATAAAAAGAGAAAGAGGAACATAGGTATAAAGAATAAAATGGCAATAAATAAGTTCCTATCAATAATAACTTTATATGTAAATGGTTTAAATGCTCCAATCAAAAGACATAGGGTAGGTGAATGGATAAGAAAACAAGACCCATATGTATGCTGTCTACAAGAGATCCACCTCAGAATAATACATACACACAAAGTAAATAGATGGAAAAAGATATTTCATGTAAATGGAAATTTTAAAAAAGCTAGGTAGCAATACTTACATCTGACAAAATAGACATCAAAACAAAGGCCACTGTCTTGGATCCTGCTTCAGCTTTTCCTAAATTCTTTCAAACAAGCAGCATCTGGTCTCAGCTAGCCCTATACCTCTCGCTAAGTAATACATAGAAACAAACACAGGGAGGCAGCCAAAATGAGGAGACAAAGAAACAGGTCCCAAATAAAAGAACAGAACAAAACTCCAGGAAAAGAACTAAGTGAAATGGAGTTAAGCAACCTAACAGATGCTGAGTTCAAAATACTGTTTATAAGGATGCTCAATGGACTTAGTGAGAACCTCAGTGAACTGAGGGCCTCAAGAGCATAAAAAAGGACCAGTCAGAAATGATGGATGCACAGTCAGAAATGAAGGAGGCACTAACTGAAATAAAGAATAGTTTACACAGATTCAATACTAGAGTAGATAAATCCAAGAAACAAACCATCGATTTGGAATATAAGGAAGCAAAAAACACCCAATCAGAACAGCAAAAAGAAAAAAGAATCCGCCCTGGCCGGTTTGGCTCAGCGGTTAGAGCGTCGGCCTGCGGTCCACAGGGACCCGGGTTCGGTTCCCGCTAAGGGCATGTACCTCGGTTGCAGTTTGTCCCCAGCCCTGGTTGGTCGTGTGGGAGGCAACCACCCGATGTGTCCCTTTCACGTCGATGTTCCTCTCTCTCTCTCTCTCTCTTCCTCTCTCTCCCTCCCACTCTATCTGAACAAAAAATGGAAAAATGTCCTCGGGTGAGGATAAAAAAAAAAAGAAAAAAGAATCCAAAAAAATGAGGATAGTGTAAGGAGCCTCTGGGACAACTTCAAACGTGCCAACATTCACATCTTGGGGGTGCCAGAAGGAGAAGAGAGAGAACAAGAAATCGAAAACCTATTTGAAACAATAATGGCAGAAAACTTCCCGAACTTGGGGAAGGAAACAGACATAAAAGTCCAGGAAGCACAGAGAGTCCCAAACAAGATGAACCCCAAGAGGCCCACACCAAGACACATCATCATCAAAATGCAAAAGGTTCAAGACAAAGAGAGAATCTTAAAAGCAGCAAGAGAAAAGCAGTTAGTTACCTACAAGGGAGTTCCCATAAGACTGTCAGCTGATTTCTCAAAAGAAACTTTGCAGGCCAGAAGGGAGTGGCAAGAAATATTCAGACCTACAACCAAGATTACTCTATCCTGCAAAGCTGTCATTTAGAATCGATGGCCAGCCCTGGCCGGTTTGGCTCAGCGGTTAGAGCGTTGGCCTGCGGTCCAGAGAGACCCGGGTTCGGTTCCCGCTAAGGGCGTGTGCCTCGGTTGCAGTTTGTCCCTGGCCCTGGTTGGTCGTGCGGATGGCGGCCACTCAATGTGTCCCTTTCACGTCGATGTTTCTCTCTCTCTCTCTTCCTCTCTCTCCTTCCCACTCTATCTGAACAAAAAATGAAAAAATATCCTCAGGTGAGGATAAAAAAATAAAAAAAATAGAATCGATGGCCATATAAAGAGTTTTCCAGACAAGGAAAAGCTAAAGGAGTCCATCATCACAAAGCCATTATTATATGAAATGTTGAAGGGTCTTCTTGAAGAAAAAGATAAAAAAATATGAACAAACAAAATGGCAATAAATACATATCTATCAACAATTGAATCTACAAACAAAATGAACAAGCAGAACAGAAACATTCTCATAGATACAGAGAACATTTTGTTGGTTGCCAGATGGGAGGGGGGTTGGGGGAATGGGTGAAAAAGGTGGAGGGATTAAGAAGTACAAATTGGTTGTTAGACTGACAAACCTCAAAGGGAAGGGGGGTTGGGGGGTGGGAAGAAATAAACCAAAGAACTTATATGTATATATGCATAACCAATGGACACAGACAACAGTGTGGGGAAAGGCAGGAGGGGGGCGGGAATGGGGAGGAGGGGGGCAGTGGGGGAAAAATGAGGAACATCTGTAATACACTCAACAATAAAGATAAGTTAAAAAAAACACAAAGAAGAGTCAAGGAAGAACATTACATAATGCTAAAGGGAGCAGTCCACCAAGATATAACCCTTGTAAACATATATACACCCAACTTAAGAGCACCTAAGTATATAAAGAAAATACAGATGGACATTAAGAGAGCAATAGACAGTAATACAGTCATGGTAAGGGATTTTAATACCCCACTGACATCAATGGATAGATCTTCCAGACAAAATATCAACAAGGAAACAGCAGCCTTAAATGACACACTAGACCAGATGGATTTCATCAATATTTACACAGTACATTTCACCCCAAAACAACAGAATACACATTCTTTTCAAGTGCACATGGATCATTCTCTAGGATAGACCACATGTTAGGACAGAACAAGTCTTGATAAATCCAAGAAAATTGAAATCATATTAGGCATCTTCTCCAACCACAATGGTATGAAACTAGAAATCAAATACAAGAAAAATCCACAAACATATGGAGGCTAAATAACATGTTACTAAACAACGAATTGGTTGACAAGGAGATCAAGGAAGAAATCAAAAGTAACCTTGAGACAAATGAAAATGAACACACAACAGCCCCAAACCTAGGGGACACAGCAAAAGCAATCCTAAGAGGGAAATGCATAGTATTACAGGCCTACCTAAGAAGTAAGAAAAATCTCAAATAAACAACCTAAACCCCTACCTAAAAGAACTAGGGGGAACCCAGAGTAACGAGAAGGAAGGAAATAATACAGATTAATGTGAAAATAAATGACAGACAAAAAAATACAAACAAACAAAAATCAATAAAACCAAGAGTTGGTTCTTTGAAAATATAAACAAGATTGACAAACCTTCAACCACACTCATAAAGAAAAAGAGAGAGGACCCACATAAATAAAATCAGAAATGAAAGAGAAAAAGTAACAACTGACACCAAAAAATACAAAAAACTGTAAGACAATATTACAAACAACTATTAATATATGCCAACAGACTGGACAACCTGGAAGAGATGGATAAATTCCCAGAAACATATAGTCTTCCAAGACTGAACCAGGAAGAATCACAAAATCTGAATAGGCTGATTACAACTAATTAAAGCAAAGCAAAAATCCTAGACTGGATGGCTTCACAGGCGAATTTTACCAAACATTCAAAGAACTAATACCTATCCTTCTCAAACTATTCCAAAGAATTCAAGAGGAAGGAAGCCTCTCCTAAGCTCATTTCACAAGGCTAGCATTATCTTAATTCCAAAACCAGATAAAGACTACATAGAAAGAAAATTATAGGCCAATGTCTCTGATGAACATGGATGCAAAACTTCTCAACAAAATATTAGCAAACCGGATCCAGCAATACATTAGAAAGATCATACACCATGATCAAGTGGGATTTATTCTCTGGATGCAAGGTTGGTATAATATTCGCTTATCAATAAACATGATACACCACATAAACAAAATGAAGGATAAAAAGCACATGATCATATTAGTAGATGCAGAACAAAAGCATCTGATAAAATCCAGCACCCATTTATGATAAAAATTCTCAGCAAAGTGGGAACAGAGGGAACATACCTCAACATAATAAAGGCCATATATAACAAACTCACAGCTAACATAGTAGTCAATGGGGGAAAAATAAAAGCATTTCTCTTTTTTAAAAAAATTTTTTTTCCTTTATTGATTTTGGAGAGAGAGGAAGTGAGAGGGAGAGACAGAGAGAAACATCGATGAGAGAGAACATCGAATGGCCACCTCCTGCATGCCCCCCACTGGGGATCGGGCCCACAACCTGGGCATGTGTCCTGACCGGGAATCGAACCGGTGACCTCTTGGTGCATGGGTCAATGCTCAACCACTGAGTCACACCGGCCAGACTAAAAGTATTTCTCTGAAGATCAGGAACAAGACAGAAATGTCTGCTTTCACCACTCTTATTCAATATAGTACTGAAAGTTCTATCCACAGCAGTCAGACAAAAAGAAGAAATAAAAGGCATCCAAACTGAAAAGGAAGAAATAAAATTATTATTATTTTCAGATGACCTAATACTGCATATAGAAAACCCTAAAGGTTCCTCTAAAAAACTACTAGCGCCCTGGCCGGTTTGGCTCAGCAGTTAGAGCGTCGGCCTGCGGTCCAGAGAGACCCGGGTTCGGTTCCCGCTAGGGGCATGTACCTCGGTTGCAGTTTGTCCCCGGCCCTGGTTGGGTTGTGGGGGAGGCAGCCACTCGATGTGTTCCTTTCACATCGATGTTTCTCTCTCTCTCTCCCTCCCACTCTATCTGAACAAAAAGTGGGAAAATGTCCTTGGGTGAGGATTAAAAACAAAACAAAACAAAACAAAAAACTACTATTACTAATCAATTAATTCAGTAAAGTAACAGGATACAAAATTAATATTCAGAAATTGGCGGCATTTTTATATACCAATAATAAACTATCAGAAAAAGAAACTAAGAAAATAATCCCTGTCCGGCTGGTGTGGCTCAGTGGTTGAGTGTCGACCCATGCACCAGAGGTCACCAGTTCGATTCCCTCAGGTTGTGGGCCCGATCTCCAGTGGGGGGCATGCAGGAGGCAGCCAATCAATGTTCTCTCTCATCAATGTTTCTATCTCTCTCTCCCTCTCACTTACACTCTCTCTAAAAATCAACGAAGGAAAAAAAAAATTTTTTAAGAAAACAATCCCATTTACAACTGCAACAAAAATATATAAGGTACCTAGGAGTACATTTAACCAAGGAAAATTTTTAAGACACTGAAGAAAGAAATTGATGAAGACACAAATAAGTGAAATCATACACCATGTTCATGGATAGGAAGAATTATCATCATTAAAATGTCCAAACTATCCAAAGCATTCTATAGATTCAATGTAATTCCTTTCAAAATACCAATGGCATACTTCACAGAACTAGAACAAATATTCGACAAATTGATAATGGAATCACAAAAGACCCTGAATAGCCACAGCAATCTTAAGAAAGAAGAACAAAGTTGGAGGTATCATGCTACCTGATATCAAACTATATTACAAGGCCATAGTAATCAAAACAGCTTGGCATATAGATCAATGGAACAGAATAGAGAGCCCAGAATTAAACCCACACTTTTATGGTCTATTAATATTTGACAAAGAAGGAAAGAACATACAATGGGGTAAAGACTGTATATTTAATAAATGGTGCTGGGAAATTGGGACAGACACATCCAAAATAATAAAACTAGACCACCTCCTTACACCATAAACAAGAATAAACTCAAAATGGATTAAAGACTTAAATGTAAGTCTCGAAACCATAAAAATCCTAGAAGAAAACATAAGCAGTAAAACGCAGACATTTCTCATAATAGTATTTTTTCTGATATATCTCCTTGGTCAAGGGAAAGAAAAGAAAATATAAACAAATGGGACTAGATCAAACTAAAAAGTTATTGCACAACAAAGGGAATCATCAACAAAATGAAAAGACAAGCTACTGAATGGGAGAACATATTTGCCAGTGGTATATCTGATAAGGGGTTAATATCTAAAATTTATAAAGAACTCATACTATTCAACACCAGAAAACCCAAAAAAATCCAACTTAAAAAAAATTGCCCTGGCCAGTTTGGCTCGGCGGTTAGAGCGTCGGCCTGCGGTCCAGAGAGACCCGGGTTCGGTTCCCGCTAAGGGCATGTACCTCGGTTGCAGTTTGTCCCCGGCCCCTGGTTGGGTCGTGGGGGAGGCAGCCACTCGATGTGTCCCTTTCACATCGATGTTTCTCTCTCTCTCTCTCTCTCTCCTCCTCTCTCTCCCTCCCACTCTATCTGAACAGAAAATGGAAAAATGTCCTCCGGTGAGGATAAAAAAAAAAAAAAAAAATGGGCAAAGGACCTAAACAGACACTTCTCCAAAGAGTATATACAGATGGACAAAGACATATGAAAAGATGCTCAATATCACTAATCATCAGAGAAATGGAAATTAAAACCACAATGAGATATCATCTCACACCTGTCAGAATGACTATTATCAATAAATCAACAAACAACAAGTCTTGGCGAGGATGTGGTGAAAAGGAAGAAAGTAAAATCTTTGAAAAAAATACTAAGAGCATTTGCTGTATTACTGAAATAAAAACAATTCAATGCCTAGCGCTCAGAGTATAAACAAACTACAAATATAAAAGAACCATATTTAAAATATATATGTTACATAGCTACAAAGAAATGTTTATATAAAATATGATTAATTAAAAGACACTGTTTAGTAACAAGGGTCAGATATAGATATGTGTGTGTGTGTGTTTGTAAATCTCCTCATGTCATTTCTTTGATTAAAGTTCTTCAATGTCTCCTAACCACACAGAGATTTACAACCATCCTCTGGTTCCTGCTCCATTTCTAGCTTCATTTCTCACCACTGCCCCATTATCACTCTACCCTTTACCTCTGCCAAAGATCTTGCAGTTTCCAAAATTTGGCAAACTTTCTCATGCCTCCAAATCAGAATGCCTCCCCTGCCCCACCTTCTTCTAGTAACAAATTTCAGCCAACTCTTCCTTCCAGACCTAGTTCAAACAACTGTGTTTAAGCCCATTAGCCAGAGTTTTGTGGCCGTCTCTGCACCTCCAGTAACTATGTACAATCCCTTACCATACCATTTCTTCTATAATTGCTAATTTACATGCAGCTCCCCTCCACCCCCACTAAACTGTATGGGCAGAGAATATTGCTCATATCTGTGTCCTCAGAGTCTGGAATCATAATAATGAGAGTTTAATGAATAAAATAAATGAATGATAAACAGTAAATGAAGGGTTTCAAGAATATGGATTTTTTTTCTTGTAAAGTTACTTAGATAACCGATTTTAATGTAAATTGCTTTAAATATTAATATATATGATATTTTATAAAGAAAAGTATTTTCTCCCTTTTCAGAATAATTTTCTTCAAGTTAGGCAGCAGCTTCTTAATAACTATGGTTACATGTCATCAGACTATAAGCTAACTTGCCAAAAGTCACAAAGCAAAACATTGTGGCACTGCCAGCATTTAGCCACAGCTGTCCTCTAAATGATGTCCCGACATTCCCTTTCAGGATAGTTTATTTACAGATTTAATCTAGTCCTTAAGCTTTACATAAAAAAACATAAACCAGCCAGGCCTGATATTAAGATCAATAAAGGAAGAATGTGTTCCTTTCTCTTTGTTACCTGAGATGCACACAGGACATGAAACCCCCACAACTATGATTTGCTTGTGGCCATACTATAGTATTTTGGAAGAAAGAAATTACTCTCTGAACTGGGAGAAAAGTAGAAGAAAGAAAAGTAGGGGCCTCTGAGACTTTCAAGAAATAAACCCTTTTCAAATCAGTATCCTTCAGTACTAGCTGCTGAGAGGAGGGGAAGTCCACACTGTAAGAAATTCCAACAGGCCAGGGGATTTCACTGTGAGAAACTTCTCCTTTCACAAGTAAAAAGGAAGACTCTTATTTTCACTGTGACAGTAAGTCACCCTGCGTACATAACTGAACAGACCACACTTGGCTCCATAACCAAAAAGAGGGAAGGCAGAGGTTGGGGACCACACGTGAGGAACAAGAATCTTGCTCTGCCCGGCTGGTGTGGCTCAGTGGATTGAAGATCTTCCCATGGACTGAGAGGTCCTGGCTTGAGTCCTGGTCAGGGCACATGCCAGGCAGGGTTGCCGGCGGGATCCCTAGTAGGGCGCGTGCAGGGGGCAGCCTATGGCACATTGATGTCTCTATCTCTCTCCCCCTTCCTCTCTCTAAAAAATCAAGAGAAACATAAAATAAAATAAAAATAATCTTGCTCTGCGTGTCTTTTGAGGTTACATCAGCATTGGTTCCTCTGGAGTAGGAACTGGACTTTTTCCAGGCAAAAACGTTAAAACTCCTTCCAAAAGGAAACTGGCAAGTAACTGATTTCAACAGCCCTGACAATCCTTGGCTCCTGGCCCAGGACTGTCAGAAATGCCTGCAAAATCTTCTCAGCAAGTTTCTGTTTCTCCTAAAAGCCCTAGCTAGCCATAAATGCCACTTCCATGGGAGTTTTCCCACAGTTCTCAGGACAACATCCACAAAGAGGCCTGGGAAGCAAGAGACTGAACAGGTTGGAAGCGGGGGCGGCGACCTCGGCCTTAGTTTCCACAGGCCAACCCTGCCCCGAGGTGCTTCACTGGGGAACAGCTGCACCCGCAGCTGGGCCTCCAGAGGCGCTCTCCCATCCTGCTGGGACCCACAGAAAATCTGCCCTGTCTGCATAATAAGGTCGGGCCTGGAGTGACGCCTAACTGATCCCAAGACCTCCTTTCTCTTGTCTCAAAGGCCTCCGCCCCAGCCACCACCGCCCATGGTCGATGGACCTTCCTAAGCCTCGCCTGGAGGCCTCCGCCCCAGTGACCAGGCCCTTCTAAAGCCATTGTGCCTTAGGCCTCAACCCAAGTCTGGTGTGGAAACTGCAAAATGGGCCCCGCTCCCGGCACTCCCCAAGGAAGCGAGGCCTCCCCAAGTCAGGAGGCTGCAGGAGGACCAGCAGGAGACCGGGAGGGGATCCCCGGGGGTACAGCCACTACCTTTCCCACGGTGGGCTCCTCCAGGCGAGCTCAGCGCAGGCAGCAGGGACACCAGCAGCGACTCCGGAGCGGTGCGAGGTGCGCAAACTGAGGCTGTTGCTTCCCCACTGAAGGTTCTGGAAGTTGGCTGGCTGGGCATGCGCAGTGCTCCCGTCAGCCCCCCAGGGAGCCAGGCGCACTTGGCAGGCGCAGTGCGAAGCCAGGCTGGGAGCCTTTGTTGGCTCCTTCTCTCACTCCTGTGCTGGTATCTACTGAGCACCTACTGTGTGCCAGTCTCTGTGCTCAGGCGTAGATTCTCACTCGCCTCCCTTGTTGTGGCAGAAAGAGATGTTAACCATCGGATTCCAGATATACTTAACATTGCCTTGCAAATGGGCTGAAAGAGGATAGGCGCAATGGGCCATGAGAGCATATGGAGGAGGACCTGAGCAAGTCCTCCCAGGGGACATGCCAGCCTGGATATCTAAGGTGGGTAAGACAGACAGTAGGGTAGAGAGAGCAGGCACAGCATTTCAGGCAGGGAAATGCGTGAGCAGAAACAGTGTGGTGGGAAGGAGCATTGTCCCTTTAAGGAACAGAAAAGAAAGGGTGATAGAGCAGTTATGCAAGAAGAGGCTGGAAAAGTGGGCAACGGCAGACTGTGCTGGGCCTTTGTCTTTATTCTAAGGAATTTTCGTCTTTCTTTTTTTGCTAAAAACAATGCTTACTAGCTCTATGATGCTTTGCGGTTGATAATGCGTTGTTGCCATAATTTTAACAACCTGTGAGGTCAGTAATAGTTTTCCCAGCTGAGGGAACAGAGACTCACAGAGTTAAATAGTTTGCAGTCATTAATTAGCAAAGCTGGACCTGAACCCACCTCCACCTTATGCATAGTCACAGTCATTATCAAACTTAAGCATAACCGAATGAGTAAGCTGTATCACCACTGGTTTTATTTTAAAAGATTTCTGTAATGTTGTATTTAAACATTAATAATCCATCTAGAAACCAGTCCAAAAATGTTCACCATGTAACAGAAAATGCTAGTATTTGTTCCCCCCTTACTTTATAGCATGCATTCTCAATTGGGGACGTGGGGACAAATTGGTTCTTAGGGGAACTAAAAATAATCTTAGATATTAACAATTATTAGTGGCACACCAAAGTTCAACTCTACCCAACAAAATCTTACTTATTTCGTAATACTGTCATATGTTGCTTAATGACTGAGATATGTTCTGAGAAGTGTATTATTAGGCGATTTCATCATTGTGCGAACATCATAGTGCACTTACACAAACCTAGATGGAGTATGTAGCCTAATATACACCTAGGCTACAGAAGTACTTGGGAGATATTGCAGGTTCGGTTCTAGACTGCAGCAATAAAGCAAGTAACACAATTAAGCGAGTCATAATCTTTTTGCTAGTGAGGAGCTTGCCTTCAGTTTGTGAAAAATGCAACACCTGTTAAGCATAAGATGAAGTATACCTGTATAGCATGTAGCCTATTGCTCCTAGGCTACAAACTTGTATAGCATGTTACTGTACTGAGTACTGTAGGCAATTATAACACAATGGTAAGTATTTGTGTATCTAACATAGAAAAGGTACGGTAAAAATACAATATAAAAGATGGAAAAATAGTATATCTGTGTAGGGCACTTATGAATGGAGCTTGTAGGACTGGAAGTTTCTCTGGGTGGGTGAGTGAACCTTTGTAGATTTAAAAAAAAGAGTTTTTTATTTGGGACCATTTGAAGACGTGCCCAAGAGCAGAATTCCAAGAAGCCTTTAAACAGTGCTACAACTTTAGGAAAGTGAGAGGATACTTATATAGGCAGGACAAAGAAAAATATACATCGGCAGTTTTGGTTTCATGCATCCAAGTATTAACAGTTTTATATCAGGTGAAGAGAATATACAGACAAGGTAGGGTCATCAAACATCTGGAGTTGGGAGTCATGGGAAGGAGTCTGGAAGCAATTATTTATACATTTTTATCAGGTTATAGAAAGAACAGGCACTGCCTTCTATAATCATTTATCATTTTAATTGAAACTGTTGGGAAGTGTACGTGGCTGGTTCCTCGGATGGCCTTGGTTAGGAATTTACTGTATTCCTTTGGTTACTAATCAAGTTGGAGCAGCAGCTTAGACACCCTTTCCTTTCTCCCTGTTAATGAAAACCTTTTGGTATTGAGGTCCATGTTTTCAAACTTTTTAAGGAGCTTGCTAATGTCTGCAAAAGTTTCTGCTATACCCTTCACTGACTTTTCTTGAGATTTATTTTTCTTCTTCAACAGTTTCCTTTGCTCTTGCCTCTTCCTCAGCTATGTGTTCCTGTTCCAGTCCCAACAACTCCTCCTTCATCAGTTCCTCGGGAACAGTTTCTAAGAGCTCCTCCATGTCATTCTCATCCACACCCAGGTTAATGTGTTTACCATCAACCACAGCCTTGTTGATGTTTGCAACCTTTACACCATGACGTTACAACAGCTACAACATCATTAGGTGATAGGAATTTTTCAGCTCCATTATAATCTTATGGTACCACTGCTGCATATGCAGTTCATCATTGACCAAAATATCATTATGTAGTGCATGACTAATTTTTTTCTTTAGGAATAAATTTAATTTAACTAAAATTTTTTTATCCTCACCTGAGGATATGTTTATTGATTTGAGAGTGAGAGAAGAGAAACATTGATCAGTTGCCTCTCATACACACCCCAACTTGGGATTGAACCTGCAACCTAGGTATGTGCCTTGAACAGGAATCAAACCCACAACCTTTTTGGTGTATGGGACAACACTCTAACCAACTGTACCACCTGGACAGGGCATAATTTGATTTACATTTAAGTTAATTTAAATTTCATCTCAGGAGAGACACTAATAAAAAAAAGTTTGAGAAACATTGTTCTATAATAATGGAACCTCCAAATTTTAGTGTATCAACCGGAATACAGGTCACATTTCTTAACTTCCACTGCAGCTAGGTGTGGCCATGTGAATAAGTTCTGCTCATGGGAGGTGATGGAAAGTGATGAATGCAGCTTCCAAGGTGGGTCTAAAAATGAGGGACAAGCCCTTTTCTGCCTTCCCACCATTCTGTACTTGGAAAGCAGACATGGTGGCAAAGCCCCCTTGGGCCATCTGCAGGAGGGCAGCAAACCTAGAGATGCCAGTGAAACAAAGAGATAGAAAAAGCCTAGCCCTGGCCGATTTGGCTCAGCAGTTAGAGCGTCGGCCCGTGGACCAGAGAGTCCCAGGTTCAGTTCCCGCTAAGGGCGTGTACCTCGGTTGCAGTTTGTCCCCGGCCTGGTTGGGGTTGTGTGGGAGGCGGCCACTCAATGTGTCTCTTTCACATCAATGTTTTTTTCTCTCTCTTCCTCCCTCTCTCCCTCCCACTCTATCTGAAGATAAATGCAAAAATGTCCTTGGGTGAGTCTAAAAAAAAAAGAAAGAAAGAAAAAGCCTAGAAGACCTTATAGAGCAGAACCATCATACATACACACTAATCCACCTGCCTCTGTCAGGGAGAAACGCACTTTTATCTTAATTAGCCACTATTAATTTGGGTCTCCCTTACTCTTTTTTTTTTTTTTTAAGAGAGAAAAGAAAGGAGAGGGAGAGAATCATTGATGGGAGAGAGAAACATCAATCGATTACCTCCCATACACACTGAAAGGGTTAATAATGTTTTAACAAAATTAAACTCCATTCTGACCCTCAGTTACTGCACGTGCACACCTTGGCAGTTTCTTCTTGTAAACATAAGGGCCTTGAGAAACCCAAAGATAAGGGGTTAATGAAGGCCTTGAGAAACTCAGAGACCATTAAAAGAGAGAGATTAATGATGGCCCTGACCTCTGCCAGAGCAAACTCCTTACCTCTGAGACAACTTGTACCAACCCAGGCACCAATTACAGAGAGTGTGGGGTTTTTTTTCTTTTTTGAGTGTAGTTTTTTTTAGTTTCTGTAGTTTGCCTCTATAAAGCCCAGAGAAAAAAGGGACTTGACGGCTAAGCTTTCAGGCTTGGCCCCTGTCCTGCACCCAGGCGGATATAATAAAGCATCTTTGCTCTACATTGGCCTTGTGTTGTGGATGTGATCTCCCGCCGGCACGCACACACCTTTTACACACCTGCAACCTGGGTGTGTGCCCTGACCAGGAATCAAACCTGCAACCTTTTGGTGTATGGGACAACGCTCCAACAGAGTCACACCAGCCAGGGCATTACTTTTTTTTTTTTAATTGTGGTAATATAATGTATAACATGAAGTTTACCATCTTAGTGTACAGTTCTTAAGTATATTCACATTGTTGTACAACAGATCTTTAGAACTTTTTCATTTTGTAGCACCAAAACTCTATGCCCACTAAAGACTAATTTTGCCTCACCCTTTCCCCCAGCTCTTGGCAACCACCTTTCTACTTTCTTTTTCTAAGATTTGACTTGAGATACTTCAGATGGATATGTGTCCTTTTGTGACTGGCTTATTTCACTTAACATAATCTCCTCCAGCTTCATGCATGATGTAGCATGGAACAAGATTTCCTTCTTCATAAAGGCTGCATAAAATTCCATTGCATGTATATGCCACACTTTCTTCATCCAGTCATCTGTCAACCGACATTTGTCTTACTTCACCTTTGCAAATAAGGCTGTTGTGAATAATGTTACCATGAACATAGATGTGCAAATATCTCTTTGAGATCTTTGAATTCTTTTGGACCTATTCCCAGAAGTGGAATTGCTGGATTATGTGGTCATTCTATTTTTAATGTTTTGAGGAGCCTCCATATTCTTTTCCATAATGGTAGCACTATTTAACATTGCTACCAATAGTGCACAAGTGTTCCAACTTCTCTCCACATCCTCACCAACAATTGTTATTTTCTATTTATTGATAGTGCATCCTGATGAATATGAGATGATATATCATTTTGGTTTTCATTTGCATTTCCCTGTCTTTTATAATTATGATGTTGAGCATCTTTTTATGTGCTTATTGACCATTTGTATATATTCTTTAGAGAAATGTCAATTCAAATCTTCTCCCGTTTTAAAAAAATATGTTTTAATTGATTTTTTTAGAGAGAGAGGAAGGGAGAAAGGAAGGGAGAGAGAGGAACATCTCCCTTGGCTGCCTCCTGCATGCTCCCCTACTGGGGATTGAGCCCACAACCTGGGCACATGTCCTGACCAGGAATCAAACCTGAACCTCTCAGTCCCTGGGACGATGCTCAATCCACTGAGCTACACCAGCCAGGCCCTTTTCCCATTTTTTAATCGGATTTTTGATTGTTTGTTTGTTTGTTTGTTTTATTGTTGTGTTGTAGAATTTTCTTATATATTCTGAACTCCTTATCAGATATGTGTTTTTGCAATTATTTTCTCCCATTCCCTAGGTGTTTTTTCACTCTGTTGATTGTTTTCTTTGATGCAAGCAAAGAAGTTTTTAAGTTTAATGTAGTCCTATTTGTCTATTTTCTTTTTTTTATCCTCACCTGAGGACATTTTTCCATTTTTGTTCAGATAGTGTGGGAGGGAGAGAGAGAGAAAAACATCGATGTGAAAAGGGCACATCGAGTGGCTGCCTCCCACACGACCCCAACCAGGGCCGGGGATGAATTGCAACCTTAGTACGTGCCCTTGACCAGAATCAACCTGCAACTCATTGGTCCGTGGGCTGACGCTCTAACCTCTGAGCCAAACTGGCCAGGGCCCATTTGTCTATTTTCAATTGATCTGTTATTCTAACTAATCTAACCATTAAGAATAATAATAAACTGTAACAGCAATGGTTAAAAAAAAAAGCTTATCACAGTAGAAAATGACCTGGTCCTGGAGGAAATTAAGATGCTTTTTAATTTATCATAGATAAAGAAAAGATACATCTAGGCATGCATTATATAAATAGTAAAGGAATTTGAAAAGTGCATTACTTACTGGGACTTTAATCTTTCCCATCTGGAAACCACATCCCCAGTTCTTGTTTTATGATATTATTATAGTCATTATATAATCTATTCTTCACCCAGGTGAGCAGCTATGAGTCTACCAAAGGCTACCAGTGATAATGGTTTCACATCCCTTAACTATAAACCACCCATTTATGTGAAATGGAAATAAAACATGCAGAAATTCCCTAGGATCCGAGAGTAGGGTTTCCCCCAGCACAAATATTTGTGATCAGTTTAGCTAGATCAGCTAAGAATACTAGCCAATCAGAGTTCAGGAGGGAAAAGGTTTTTCTATATAAATATGATTCCCAAGAACATGTTCTCCAAAGAATTTCTCGGACTTGAAATCCTATAGAAGAGTGACTGAGTAGAACTCCATTCTACTACTATGAGGAAAAGTGGTGTTCCTCTCCTTTTGGGTATCATCTTCCTGACTCTGATTGGAGTTCAAGGTAAGGGATTCTGAGTGACATTAGGTTAGTAAAGTCAGAGATGTAAATTTCTATAAAAGCCTCTTGATTTGCCCAGTACAGGTGATTGCTTTGCATTCATCAGAAAGTGATATGAGTCACTCATAAAAGCTTCTCGGTGATGTGGTTAGTTATGCAAAGTTCATATCTTAGACTTGTCAAATCAGAAAAGTCTTCTCAGTCTCGGTGTGTGAATTCCTAGCATGTTGTAAGTGTTCAATAAATGTTTGTTGAACTAGGTGATCATGTGATGAAAGACTCTGTCTCTTAAGTTATATTTGTCACCTTGATATTGTTTCTTGATAAGTAGTCTGTGCTTAACCAATTAAAGATCCAATAATCAGAGAAAATGTTCTTAAACTGTTTACTATCTACCTTTGTTACTTTGAGCAAATTAGTGAACTTTTCTAGACTTCAGTTTCCTCAGCTATAAAATAGAGATTTTATAGTTATGCTTTTTCAACCTACCTCATGATACATGGCATATAGTAAGCACTGAGTAAATATATGTTGAATGAATGAAAGAATTAAGGTATGAAGATAGTGTATTTTAAAGTATTTCCAAAAGTTTAAAGTACTATTGAAAAGCAAGGCAGGCCCTGGCCGGTTTGGCTCAGCGATTAGAGTGTCAGCCCTCAGACCAAAGAGATGCGGGTTCAATTCCAGTCAAGGGCACATACCTCGGTTGTGGTTCCATCCCTGGCCCTGGTCAGGGTCGTGTGGGAGGCAACCAATTGATATGTCTCTCTCACATTGATGTTTCTCTCTCTCTCTCCATCCCTCCCTCTCGGTCTATCTGAAAATCAATGAAAAAATATCCTTGGGTGAGGATGAAAAAAAGAAAAACAAGTCCGTGGGGAGGATGAGGATAGTGGTGGTAACTGGTTATTATATGTAGAGCTCTCTGTCCAAACCAACATCAACTTCATTCTACTAAGGTCACATAATAAATGGCTTTGGAAATTACTTAGGAAACTGTGGTCAACCCAGCACACATGAATTTAAGTATCCATGTGTGAATTAGGTGACCTGCAATAGGCATTTATTAAATATTGTGAAAATCTTTTTCCCTAAGGTTGTAGAATATGGTAATTAAGAGTAATGCCTTTGGACTCAAATTCTGTACCTGCCCCCTAAAAGCTGAATGACTTTGTTTTTTACTTAACTTCTCTGAACTTTAGCTTCTTTGTCTATAAAATTAAGGTAATACCTACTTTAAAAATGTGTGATAATGATTATTAGACACTTAGTAAATGATAGTAATAACCATGACTAAGTCAAATGTATCATTTTGATGGATCACCTAAATTGAGACATTGCCTTAAACTGATGTGTGCTACCCATTCTCTTTTCCTTAGGAGCCCCAATGATGCAGAAGGGACGCTGTTTTTGCATCAGCACCAATGAAGGGACAATCCACTTAAAATCCTTAAAGGACCTTAAACAGTTTTCCCCAAGCCCTTCTTGTGAGAAAACTGAAATCATGTAAGTAAAATCTCATCCAACATGCATGAGTCCTATTGGCAGAAACATTAAATGTAGTGTAATTGTTACCCTCAGAGTGCTTGTCCACTCAGATACTTAGAATTCAGATTGTTGCTCCTCTGCAAATCTGGCCTACTTCTTTCTTTAAAAAACAAGTAATTTCTGGTAGAGATTAAGAACAAAGGGTGACATATTACAAAAGTAATACATGTTTATTGTAGAAAATGTTTAATGCAGATAACCCAAAAGGAGAAAATAAATATTATTTATAATCCTACCATTCAGTGACAAAAACTATTAACCCCTTTGTATGTCGTTTTCCAGATCTCTCATTTGCTTTGTGTGCACATATATTGACACAAATATATATACATATGTTTATAAACACTATATATATATATACTT
Source organism: Tadarida brasiliensis (assembly GCA_030848825.1). NCBI lineage: Eukaryota > Metazoa > Chordata > Mammalia > Chiroptera > Molossidae > Tadarida > Tadarida brasiliensis. The sequence continues at coordinate 53,312,689 of CM061257.1, read as the reverse complement.
ATATATACACATGCACAAAAATAAAATCATACCCTATATACTGTTTTGTAATCTTCTTTTTCATTAACACTATATCATGAACATTTCTTCATGTCAGGAAATCTTCTGTAATAGTATCATCTTTTTCTAATAATGTCATTTTAATGGCCAAATTATATTCCATCATATGAATGTACCATAATCTATATGACCAATGCCTAAATGTAGGTTATTTTCAAGTTTTTGCTATTGAAATCAAACTCTTATTATGGCAATATCATGTCTTAAATTCTTTCTTATTAATAATACCTTTCTGGAGATTAGAATTGCTAGGTTAAAGTATATGCATACTTTGTCTTTTGAAGCCCAAATCATGGATGATATGTAGAATGGCTACTCTTATTCTCAGACTATCCTGATAAATTAAAGAAAAAATCTTTGAATTATTCATGGAGAGTCTACTGTAAGTAATTTTTAAAAATTCAACCAGTCTGTTAATCTTATTTTAAGATAACATTTTATTATATTTTAAGTAGTTTCATTAGAAAATTTGGCAAAATTCATACTCATGTTCATTGTTTCTGCAAAAAAGTAGGTATACTGATAACTTTTCTATTTTGCTTCTTCAGTTAAGCTTAAATAGCTATTTCCAGAACAAACTAACCAATATCATCTTTAGATATAAGTTTCTCCTGTTACATATACCTGTTGGATTTTTTAAGGATAAGATGAAGCATTTAAATTGTTAAAACTTAAAAAAATCTTGTTGCTATTTCCTTGGCAGTGCTACAATGAAGAATGGAGATCAAATATGCCTAAATCCAGATTCAACAAAAGTGAAAACATTGATTAAAGTATGGGAGAAAAAGGTTGGTGAAAACAAGGAACAAAATTTTCTTTCTCTTAGAAGTTAACTTTGGAAGACAAAGAATCTATGTAGTTCCTTTTTTGTTATTGTTAATCTTCACCAGAGGATATTTTCCCATTGATTTTTAGATAGAGTGGAAGGAAGGGAAGGGAGGGTGGGAGAGAGGGAGAGATATATATAGAGAGAGATGTGAGAGAGACCCATTGATAGGTTGCCTCCCACCCGACCCTGACCAGGGCTGGGGATCAAACCTGCAACCCAGATCCATGCCCTGGACCAGGAATCGAACCCATGACCTTTCAGTCTATGGGCTGATGCTCTAACCACTGAGCAAAACCAGCCAGGGCTAAAGGTATATTTTTAAAATTCATATTATTGTGCTCCTAATTTGTTCCTAGAATGATGCCATCACTTGGGGTATTATTATATTCCTGCATAGAGTATCACTTGTCAATCACACAACTAGAATGTGGGTTCCATGAGAGTAAGGAGCTTTATCTTTCTTATTCAACACAATAAATGTGTATTGAATCGAATAGTAGACACTGAAAATAGAAAGGTAATAAGATACAGTAACTTCCTGCTGTAGAAAATATTCTAACAATAAGTTAAAGAACAATGTGAAATATAAAATAAAAATATGTATGAGAATCTTGAAGATTATGGAAGAAAGAGTAATTAATTTTGCTGGAGGCAGGGGCAGGGAAAAACTATTAAGTAAGACCTTTCATATCAGGTGACATTTGATTTGGGTCTTAAAGGATAAGTAGTTCACCAGGAGGGTAAGGACATCACGAAAAAAAAAAAAAAAGTAGAATCATGAGAGAGCTTGCTGTGTTCAGGGATCCTCAAGTAATGTGTGTGGAGTTTGCATGGAGGGAATTAAGGGATTGAGGTTAAAAAAAGTAGACCAGGACAAAGTGGGAAGAATTGTGTATGACATGCTAAGGAGTTATGTTTGAAGAGGACCACAGAATATGTAGTCGGGAGCGTGGCTTCCGGAGTCTGAGAGATTAGTGGTTCTGCCACATACTAGCTGTGCAACTTTGGGCAAGTCACCCTCTCCAAGCCTCAGTCTCCCCATAGGTAAGAAGTAGATGATAATATTCCCAACCTCAGAAGGTTGTCCTTGGCACAGTTAGGTCGTTAGCAAGGTTGGAGTGAAGGTAGTAATAAGCCAGGAGAATGGACAAGAGAACACCAATTAGAAGGCTGTTGCCTCTTCCTCAAAGTGGGTGAAGTAGAAAGAATCAAAAGGAGCCCCTTTGAGAGTGAAACAACTTTAAACCAGTTCTGAGGATGAAGACGGACCGCAGTCTGGAGAGTTCAAATATAATATAAGAAAGGAAAAATGGTAAGATAAAGAAACATTTTATTTTATATTTCACATTTTCCCCCTCTCCTTGCAGGTCAGCCAAAAGAAACAGCAAAAGAAAGGGAAAAAAACATTCAAAAAGCAGCAAATTCTAAAAGTGAAACGATCTCAACGTCCTCACCAAAAGAAGACTACATAAGCGACCACTTTACTGACCAGTATTTTGTGTTAAAGGTTCTTTTTAATTATACTGAAATAATTCCAATAGCTTAATCTATAAGCTTGTTGATCTGACTAGAAATTATAAAGCATCATTATGAAACTGTAATTAAAGCTAGAAAGTGGCTTTTAAAATCCAAGTGTTAAGAATTGTTAGAGGCTGTGGTTTGTCTTCATTCTTCCGCCTACAGCCAGCTGACTCTCATCATGCTCAAGAGCAGGATCTTAGTAACACCCACATGTGGACAAAAGCCCACACACCCACATCTCACACACACAACAGCTGCCTGGGAGAGCAGCCCTAGGCTTCCCAGACCACAGCCTGCAGTTTTCAGAGAGCATTCTGAGGCACATGTCAGCAAGACCCAGCTGGTCAGCTTGCTGATAAGCCAAGCAGTTTGGAATTGAGCTGGACCTCACCAAGCTGCCATGGCCATCAGCATCTGTATTTTAATCCGCCTTCAGGCCTCACATGCAATGTATCTGAGGTAAGTGCTGGTTGTTTCTGGGGACCACCACTAGAGAACACTAGCACTTAGCTTTCAGAAACTTGTATCTCACGTTTGAGGCCATGTGACTTTATCTTGCCTGCCCAGGCTGACCACTTTATTTCTGTTGTTTCCCTTTGCCTCAGTCAAGCCAGTTCCCCATTGTCCTATCACAGTTCGATGCCTGCCTGCTCTACTACGCCAGCCATGATCTTGCTGACCTGGGTCTACTCTTTTCTCATTATTTCCCCAACACCCCACAGGAATGCCTTCTTCTCCCCACTCATCTTCACTTGACCCAGGCTTCAAGATTCAGTTCAATCCTGCGTCTTAAATAAAACCTTCTGGACACTCAAATTATCTTAAAACTCTTATTTCACTTGTGCTCCACATCACACAGGTGAGCACTTAATTATTTTCTAATCATTTCTTTGTGTTTATTCTATCTCTCCAGCTCCTGAAGGGCAGGGGCCACAGTTCATTTCCTTGAATCTGCCACTGTGCCTCATAAAATGTGGAACTAGGTTTTGAATAATTTCTTAATTGCAGTTGTTACAGGTAGGAGGGCAACCAGGCCATCTCTTCAGAGCATGAGCTGGCTACCTATTGGCTACTCAATGTTGAGTAGCCCCTGGTAACCTCATTATCCTCAGGCCATGGTCCCTGCAGGCACCTGGGGTAATGCAACATCCTTGTCTTATTATAACAGAATGTTAAGTTGGCTTCTTTAGCAGATAAGAAGGAAATGTTTAAACATTTGTGGATATTCTGAACTGTTTTCATAAAATATACAGGGTACCTAGAATCACAGAATCTTACCATAGGAATCTCACAAGGAGCTTTAGGAATCAACCAATGCCCAACCTTTCCCCAGCCCATACAAAAATTTCTTGAGTACCACCCCAGACAAGCGTCAGTTTTCTATGATATGACAAGAAAGCCACCAATATCCTTTTGAAAACTGATTTTAAGTAAATATGAATGTCATTGTCATTAAATGTCATTAAACTTTTTTCAGAGTTTGTCAAGTATTGTGATTACTGATTACCTCACCAGGTCTCATGAAGAAAGGGTGTATTAAGGTACCAAGAGCTAGAGGGAGCAGCAAATCCTACTAGTGGAGATATGGTTGGTGCTCACTTAACCTCTGCAGGGCTTGGAAACTCTCTTAAAGAGAGGTTCGGTGAACTGTGTAGGACAGGAAGTCTTTGGCTAGAATTTAAGTATATACCTACTTTCCCAAATCTTGTTACTCCTTACACTACAGATGATTTTCACTGCTGTCCGGTGGTGATCCCACCCAAACAGTGTCTTATCTAATCATGAAATTCTAGTTCCTTCCATGTAACTTCCCTGAAAAATCTAAATGTTTCCTAATTTGAGAGTCTGTGACCCAGTTACCATGCATCTCACAGGTAAAGTGGACAGTGTATAACTAATAACCAGAAACCACATGTTATGACATATGTGTACATAATAATCATTCATCATTTGTATAGACATGTATACTCTCTAAGCAAATAATTAAGTTCAAAGCAGTATTGGCATATATACCTTGTACTCTGAAATAATTTCTTTGTTAAAAGACAGTGGTATCAATAAATGGACCATTAATCAGAAAACAAGTCTTGATTTTTTTACATACACTTCAATTATTGCATGCTTAACAGTAATTCTCATGTCTTTGTTCATTTGCTTTTATCTCAGTTAACATGTAATTGAGATAAAGACATGGAAACCCTTTAAAGGGCTTTTGGGAGACAGAAAAAAAAAAAAAAACTTCTGTGGAAAATGTGACAAAAATGCCTTATAACAACATTGACTTATAAGAGTTGTGTGGAATGAAATTTATTTCCTAATCCTGAGGGATAAATCTATCCCAATGAGATATATACCCAGGAAACAAAAAAAAAGTCTTCTTTTTCATGTTCTGAAAGTATATATGTTTAAATATTATAAAGCCATTAGTAGTTACGGTGGAGATCAAACACAAGATAAGAGTTTAGAAAATTTGGGCTGGAGATATTTTGCAGTGTGGACTCTCTGAGAAGGTTGAGAGTGAACAAAGTATAACAGCCTGGTACATTTGAGGTACACTTGAGAGGCCAGACAGGTGTGATGTTTGGGCAGGTAACAGCTGCTGATTATGGACATGACTACCCACAAGGGCCTTAATGTGAAAGACAGCAGGATTCTAGATTCTGAGGTATCTGGGTGAGGATCAAAAGCCCATCACTTATTCGCTATGTGACCTTGGTTCATGTGTACTATTTAACCTGCCTGTGCACCAGTTTCCTCATTCAGGTTGTTGTGAGGAACAGGCCCAGCATAGATCTTGCTGTAGAGAAAGTACTTAGTGTCAGTTCCGCCCTTCTTGGACTATTTACCTCTGTGGTTGCTCCTCACAATGAAGGGTGTTCCACATCTCTTACACAGAGGGGTGTTTCCAGGACTGAAAAAGTATGTTGGAGAAATGAGATTAAAAGCCTGACTGACCAGTTTCATATCTATACTTCTATACTCAAAGTTCAAGCCATCTTTGTCTCTAGCCTCCTATTTTCCTGCAGCCTTTTTCTTCAAATTTAATCTTCCTTCATTACCTTCATGACAGCTGGAATGATCCTCTCAAAGAATAACTCACAGAACACCACCACCTTGCTTAAAATCCAGTAATTTAGAATTAAGTCAACCATATCATGGGCTACCAAGCCATATATGATTTAAGCTTTGCTTGCTTCTCTGACCGTGCTCCCTCTCTCCTTCCCCTCATTTGTTGAGCCCCTAGCCTCACCTTCTTTCTGTCTCTCAAGCACACTGAGTTCATTTCCTTCTCAGGGCCTTTGCCTGTGCTGTTCCCTGTTGTGCTGGGTTGTGCTATATCAACTTGGTTAAGCTGGGAATACAGTGTCCCAGAATCCCCTTCCCTGTGTGGTTCTAGGTTAGAGTTAGCCAAAGAGAGATTTATAAAAGAGAAGTGTATAAGGTCTGAGCTGGCAGGAGATCACATCCACAACGCAAGGCCAATGTAGAGCAAAATGGCTTTACTGCATATGCCTGGGTGCAGGCAGGCTGAGCCGAGAAGGGTTCAGCCTCGAATTAGGGTTGGGGTGTTGGTTATATACCCCACTTTTAGCTTCCGGCAGTTCCTGCTGATGTACTTTATCTGGCCTATTGTCCACCTTAAAGTAGGGCTGGTCTAGTATCTTGTCAGGCATCTGTTGGGTTATCCATTGCCTTGCAGACAATCCAGATAAACCTTATCCCTACTCAACAAAAGGCTGAGCCAAGGTCATGCAAGCAACACAATTTACAGTTCCGCCTTTTGCAAACTTTTACCTTTACCCTTTAAAACATTACTAACCCTTTCAAAGTGAAGATGTAAACAAGAGAAATGAAGGAGTAGCCATTACTCTTGATTAGATAGAATGCCAGACACCTTGGTATCCATGGATCCCAGCTTACCCTTGCTCTCTTCCACGTTCACCTTGTCATCATGACTGTTGGCCTTGTGACCAACAATGGTCCCAGGCCCTCCACCAGATCTTGGGAGTGTACCCACAGAGGCTATAGTTACACAGGAGCAGCAGCTTCCCACAGGCCCCTAGCAGTCCCAGTTTAGCAGCTGGACAGGCTTGGCTTCTTGGATTTTTCTCATGAGCTTTTACTTGTCCAACTGTACCAGTGCTTCTGCTGGCTTTGTCAACCTCTCTGTGAATCTTTCTCCAACCTCTTGACTATCTTCCCAGACTTTCCCTTCTTGAGATCTTCCCTCATCCGTGTAAGATCTGATTCTTATAGTCAGTCAATTCTTTATTTCCATAATATTCACAGTGACTCTGCTTCCCTACCTGATACACCTGTACCTGAAACACTCTTCTTTGCATGGCTGTTCCCACCTCATCATTTGAGTTTCAGCTTATATGTCACTTCACAATCTCCTTCTTTACCATCCCCAGTGAAATGGCAGTCCTCTCCCCCAGACCCTTGTTAGTGTAGTGCTTTCCAAAGTGGGGTGTGTATACCCTATGGGGTACATGAAATGAGAATATTTATAGCATATTTAATATATTAAAACATGTATTTGAGCCCGGGCCGGTTTTGCTCAGCAGTTAGAGCGTTGACCCGTGGACTAATAAATTGCGGGTTCAATTCCGGTCAAGGGCACGTACCTCAGTTTCAATTCATCCCCGGCCCTGGTTGGGGTTGTGCAGGAGGCAGCCACTTGATATGGCTCTATCATGTCGATGTTTCTCTCTGTCTCTCTCTCTTTCTCTCTCTCCCTCCCACAACAAAAATGGAAAAATGTCCTTGGGTGAGGATAAAAAAACAACAACATATATTTGAACTATATATATATAACATATAACATTTTAACAAATAAAAATGAACTGAAGACTTACTATAAATCTGAACCCAGCAATTGATACTGGCATCTTCAGTCAATGTATTTGTCTGGTGGTGGTCTGTCACATGCTGATTTCCTACAGAAAAGTGAGAATTCCACAACTGGGAGGGATTGACACGTGCTGTCATTCAGGCAGTCACTTTCTGAACATTGCAATAATGGATTGCCACTAATGTGGGTACAGTCCTCTTCAGCTAATTCTAAACTAACACCAGGATTATGAAGATTATACAATAGATAGCTAACGAAACCAAACTTCACGAAATGGGCAAGTGGCTTTAAAATATCCCTATTAAGAAAGCCATATGGAAAAGCTAATACTAATAATGTAAACATAAAACCAACAAAAGAATAAACATATGTGCAAGGGATGCCTGTTGTAATTTTACTTAAAAGGGCCCACAATTTTAAAAAATCTTGTGGCTATAGTCTGTTTCATTCTCTTTTAACCCAATCAGATAAAACAAACAAATTTCATCACAATCTGAAATTATGGTTTTGTTTGTTTGTTTGTTTGTTTGTTTGTTTTTATCCTCACCTGAGGACATTTTTGCATTTATCTTCAGACAGAGCAGGAGGGAGAGAGGGAGAAAGAGAGAGAGAGAAGCATCGATGTGAGAGAGACACATCGAGTGGCCGCCACCCACACGACCCCAACCGGGGCTGGGGACAAACTGCAACCAAGGCACGTGCCCTTAGCAGGAACCAAACCCGGGACTTTCTGGTCCACGGGCCAACGCTCTAACCGCTGAGCCAAACCGGCCAGGGCTAAAATTATGTTTTAAAAATATTTAAGTCGTTATTTTCTGTCCCCCATCACATCACAAACATTAAGCTTCTTGACTGCAGAAAACATTGTCCTCTTCACCACTGCATCCATAGTGCTTAGAGCAGTGCCTGGCACCTAGCAAGCACTTATATATTTTTTAGTTGGTTGATATGTGTTCTGCTCCAAATATTTTTCCAGATCTTTTCCGAATCAATCTCAACTACTCTTACCATGATCATCCAGATTTACCATGATCACTCTGCCCTCGGCTTTGCTCATGCCCTTTTATTCATCTGTTCCCCTCAACAGCCCTCTCCCCCCAATCTATCTGATCCTTACCTACACATGATTCAAGTCTTGCTTTTCCACAACTCCATCCCAGAATGCTCCCGGTCACACGGAAATACTCTGCCTATGACTTCCCTGTCATAAAATGACTTCAATTATTAAGAATTTTTCTCTGATATAAAATTTAAATTATTCTGCTACACCAGAAAGCAGTTTGTATCTAAACAAAGTTTATATATTAGAGCAATTGGTAAAGGAATCAGTAAAAATATTTAATCTGTGACCTGTACTTTTTTTTGTTGTTTTTAATCCTCACCCAGGGATATTTTTCCATTGAATTTTAGCGAGAGTGGAAGGGAGAGAGAGAGACATCTATGTGAAAGAGACACCGGTTGCCTCCCACTACACAGATATGTGCCCTTGACCTGAATTGAACCCTCAACCCTTTGACCCAAGGGCCGACGTTCTAACCCTCTAACAGCTGAGCCAAGCCAGCCTGGGCTGTACTTTTTTTTTTTCTTTATTGATGTTTTAGAGGGAGATGAAGGGAGAAGGAGAGAGAGATAGAAACACCGATGAGAGAGAATATCGATTGGTTGCCTCCTGCATGCCCCCCACTGGGGATCTGGCCCACAATGCGGGCATGTGCCCTGACCAAGAATCAAACCAGCGACCTTTTGGTACATGGGCCGATGCTCAACCACTGCGCCACACCTGCTGGGCCAGGCTTGTACTTTTGAATTTAAATGCTAGTGTTATTGTTAGTGGCGAGATGATGAGACCTCGGTTCTTATCTTCTTGAAGGAAAGATTTCAGTCAAGAGACAAAATGTAGCAAAGCAAGCAAGAGTTTATTGGCCACAGCAAAAACACACTCAGGACAGTGAAACAAGGAAGCTCATAGAAGAAGCAACAGGAGAGCCTAGTTGGGCTGCTTTGGCTCACTGAGAAGTCAGAGAAAAGGGGGCCCTGGAGACAGGTTCAGGGGGTGAGCCTTGGATGAGCTGCCACTGCCCATTTCTCCCCTGGTTGCAAGTCTCCTGGGATCCCTTAGAGGGAAGAAGGGGGAAAGGAATGGTGCTAGTGTCCTCCCTGGGGGAGAGTTCACACTGGGTCCCTCATCCTGAGTGCATTTATCTCTCTTGCAGGTGGGAATCTTAGAGGAGGTCTCAGGGGAGGGTCTTAATAGAATATTCGTTAGCTTTTCAGGTGTACTCTTTCAGGGTCGTGGTGCCCACTGACTGGCCAGCGCCAGGGCACGGGGTCATTAGTCAATGCTACTGGTCTTGAGGCAGCCACATTTGTCTGGTTTTGTTGCTTTTCTGGGCCTGGAGCTGAAGTACAACTAAGGCCTAGATGTTGTCTTTCAGGAGGAAAAAGGGAGTCTAAACCGCATGAGTAGCAATATGCTAGGGGAGGATAGGTTACCCTGGAGGCGAGGTTCTTGTTTTCCCAGTTTTGCCCCTTGCTAGACATCCAGGGCTTTCTGTCCTGGTGAGTTTCTGTACCTGGCCCATCGTCCTTGCTCTGCTCATGTCTGTTAACCTGCCTATAACATTATCTCAGTCAGCCAATTAGGAGAAAGGTATTTCTTTTTTTTTTTTTTAATTGACAGTGATTTGTTATCACTTTATTTAATTAATTAATTAATTTATTTATTTATTTATTTTTAATCCTCACCAGAGGATATTTTTACATTTATCTTCAGACAGAGTAGGAGGGAGAGAGAGAGAAACATTGATTGGTTGCCACCCACAGGACCCCAACTGGGGCCGGGCACGAACTGCAACTGAGGTACATGCCCTTGGCCGGAATCGAACCCAGGACTCTTTGGTCCGCAGGCTGACGCTCTAACCACTGAACCAAACTGGCCAGGGTGAGAAAGGTATTTCTTGATCCCTCCAGGGAAAATAGAAATTTGCTTCCTTATTCAAAAGAACTATAAAGAGAGAGATTGCAATCACATGTGCATTAGTGTACTATCACTTTCCTTTTGGGCCTGTGTAGAGACAAGATGAAATTATGTAAGATAAATAGGCAGCCTTCTAGTACTGATAAGGAGTTAATCTCCTAGTTTAAGCGATCACCTGAGATTTTTTTTTTTTTAAGTCCTCACCCACTGATGTATTTATTGATTTTAGAGAGAGGAAGGAGGTAGGGAGAGAAAGAGAGAGACAATGGTTGGTTGCCTCACCTATGCACCTGGACCAGGGATGGAACCTGAAACTTTTTGGTGTATGGGACGATGCTCCAACCAACTGAGCCACCTGGCCAGGGCAACCTGAGGCATTTTGACACGAAATTAATTGAAAATTCAAAGGAGAGTTTTTGACCCCTCATTTTAAGAAATACATAAATCTCGCCCTGGCTGGTTTGGCTTAGTGGCTAGAGCATCCGCCCGCAGACCAAAGAGTTGCTGGTTTGATTCTGGTCAAGGGCACGTACCTCAGCTGCGGTTCAATCCCCGGCCCTGGTCGGTCGTGCAGGAGGCAACCAGTCGGTGTATCTCTCTCACATCAATGTTTTTTTTTTCTCTCTCTCTCTCCCTCCCACTCTATCTGAAGGAAAAAAAAAAGGAATAATCAAATTGAAGTCTGTGAATAAGATTATAAACTGGGGTAAATTGATAAAAGATCAGAGAAAAGATGTCCAATTATACATAACTATTTGCTTTCTTTAAAAGTCTGCTATACAGATAAAGAAATTTCATTCTTTAAATATAGTACTTCATTATACTGTTTCAAGTTGACTGTTTTCATATAGAATTTGTTTTTACTTTTATTTGTTGTTAATCTTCACCCGAGGACATTTTCCCATTGATTTTTAGATAGAGTGGAAGGGAGGGAGGGACACACAGAGAGAGAGAGAGAAACATTTATGTGAGAGAGACACATCGACTGGTTGCTTCTTGCATGGCTCTGGGGGCCTGGGATCTAATCTGCAACCTAGGTATATGCCCTTGACTGGGAATCAAACCAGCAACCCTTTGGTCCTCAGGCCTATGCCCTAACCTCTGAGCCAAACTGGCCAGGGAAAAAATTTGTTTTTATAAAAAAGGAAAGCGCTGGCTGGTGTGGCTGAGTTAGTTGGAACGTCATCCAGTACAACAGAAGGTTTCTGGCTTAATTCCTGGCTAGGGTGTGTACAGGAGGCAACCGATTGATGTTTCTCACATCAGTGTTTCTTTCTTTCTCCCTCTCTCTCCCTGTCTCTCCTTTATCTCCCTTCTCTCTAAATTAAAAAAGAAAAAGAAAGAAAGAAAGAGCCCTGGCCGGTTTGGCTCAGCGGTTAGAGCGTTGGCCCACGGACCAGAGGGTCCTGGGTTTGGTTCCCGCTAAGGGCACGTACCTCAGTTGCAGTTTGTCCCCGGCTCTTGCTGGGGTCGTGTGGGTGGCAACCACTCGATGTTTCTCTCTCTCTTCCTCCCTCTCTCCCTCCCGCTCTATCTGAAGATAAATGCAAAAATGTCCTCGGGTAAGGATAAAAAAAAAAAAAAGAAAGAATGAGTTGCTGGTATCTCCATCTCCAGGGAACAAGGCCTTGGCCTCTGCCTCTATGCGGAGTGTAGAACCAAGTAGGCCATGGGGATCAAGCCTGAAACTGGGGCATGTGCCCTGACCAGGAATGGAACTTGCCACCTCTTGGTGCATGGGGCACCGCTCAACCAACTGAGCCACACTGGCCAGGGGAGTAACAGCAGATCTTAGAACAAGGCAGTGAATGGCACCAGGTTCATCCCAAACACCCAAGAAATCTGGCTACAAAATAAGGGCAGGCCTTTGTTTCTGCTACCTGTTGATGAGATTAAATAACGACTTCCTGGGCAGTGGTCTATCACCAAAGGAGCTAGTTACCTCCTCTCTGTTCACAAAGCTACTAAAGATCTTTCAAACCCAACTAAAATGTTATCACACTTTGAGGTTTTAAGTGTAAAAATATAGGAAATAAAACCATTAAATGGTTCTTGAGAAATATTCTGACTTTAAAAACTTGGCTATGATGATTTTAGAGAAAAAAATAATCAGAGAAAGATAATGGAATGTCTTATTGAGCTTGGGGTTGACAGATTTATCCAAAGGCAGACCCAATAGTTCTCACTATCCACAAAGAGGAAAGGATAGATGGAATTGTGGGCAAAACTCACATGAAGCTGGAAAGAGAGGTGGTGTTGGGGGTTGGGTGGGGGGTGGAACAATAAGAATTAAACTAGCCTTGAAAAGAACAAAAATTTCTTCTGGTACCCGTTTCCTGTGGAGTTTCTACGTGGTCATTTTGTAAAATGATGTAATTTTCCTATTAAAAAGAAAAGCATGAGCTCCCTCCAGTGGCTACACTAACAGTTTTTTAAAACAATATATTTTTATTAGAAAAGTACTGACCTATGCCTGGCTTTTCTGAACATAGTCAATACCATTGGTTTCTAGTGAGGGAAACAATAACTAGAATTCACATGTTAGTTACTTTCTGATTTTGAGGTAAATTTCCACTGTGGATATCTAAGATATTTTAATTTCTTACTTTAATAAGTCATACAATTGAAGGATTGGAAGAGACTAGAGGTTGTTCATTTATTCATTCAACAATATTAACTGATTACCTACTATTTGCCATGCATTGCTCCAAATGCAGAGGATAGGGCAGTGAACAAAACAGAATCCTCATTAAACTCAATCTAGTGCAGAAAGACAGATAATAAACAATTAAGCTCTCTAGGCTCCTTCAATAAAGAAAATTTTAATCCATTTGAATTCAGATATTATGATCCACTTTACAATTATAATAGGGTCTCCTTTGCAAAGGTATAAAGAATATTTTCTTTTCTAGAATAATTTACTTCAGGTTAAAAATAATTTGTGAAAGAGAAAAAGATAAAAATTTCCTTTGCCGATTCAAAACTAAATATAGAAATGAGTATAGCATTGATCTGGCTAATATACATTAAACACACGTATATCACGTTACATATAACATAACCATTATTTATCATTTAAAAAATGCATATTCAGGCCCTGCTGGTTTGGCTCAGCATTTGGAGTGTTGGCCCTCGGATCAGAGAGTCCCGGGTTCGGTTCCTGCTAAGGGCACGTACCTCGGGTGCAGTTTTTCCCCGGCACTGGTTGGGGTTGTGTGGGTGGCAACCAGTTGGTGTGTCTCTCTCACATCGATGTTTCTCTCTCTCTCTTCTCCCCTCTCTCTCTCCCGCTCTATCTGAAGATAAATGCAAAAAAAAAAAAAATGCATATTCAGTTAGTCATTCTACATACATACAGTTGTCCATAGGTCTCTGTAGGGGATTGGTTACAGGAACTCCTGCAGATACCAAAATTCACAGATGCTCAAATCTCTTATATAAAATGGCATAGTACCTATACACATCCTCCTATATACTTTAAATAATCTCATTAGTACTCATAATAACTAAAACAATGGAAATTGTTGTTATACTGTATTGCTTAGAGAATAATGACAAGAAAAAAAAGTCTGTACAAGTCACTCCAGATGCAACCATCACATGTAGTTGGCTACATAGTACACATCAGCAACAATGCAATATTTTTTTCAAACTTTTTTCCCCCCAAATATCTTTGGTTGACTGAATCCAAGGATAAGGATCTCATGGACATGGGGAGAGGGCTTATTGTATTCAGTTAGCCACTCTCAGCCTTAATTTTTTCATTTATTTAAAAAAAAATCTTGCCTTCATGGTGTTTTGGGGTAAAATGCACTGACAGATATGCCCTCCTTAGATTAGCATGTAAAGTCTTTCATCACCCTGACTGCATAACCTCACCCAATTCATTTTTCTCATCTCCTATTCTGTTGCACACTGCCCTTCCAAACTTTGGTCACACTAAACTTCTAGCCATCTCTTTTTTATTATTATTATTATTTTTGGTACGTGCCCCTAGCGAGAACCGAACCCGGGACTCTCTGATTCGCAGGCCGACGTTCCAACCGCTGAGCCAAACCAGCCAGGGCTTGCTTTTTTTTTTTTTTTTAATTATTTTTTTCTTTATTGATTTTAGAGAGGAAGGGAGAAGGAGAGAGAGATGGAAACATCGATGAGAGAGAACATTGATTGGTCGCCTCCTCCATGGCCCCCACTGGGGGTTTGGCCTACAACCTGGGCATGTGCCCTGACTGGGAATCAAATTGGCAACCTCTTGGTGCATGGGTCAACATTCAACCACTGAGCCACACCGGCTGGGCTAGCCATCTCTTAAATCCACTAAACTTTTTCAAGTCTTTGTACCTTTATATAGGGTCTTTTCTTCTTATCCCATAAGCAGATGGGTAAAACTAGTATGGGTTGATATCTGAATTTTTAACTATTGTTTAGGGAGAAGAAGGAGAAAAAGTGAGGAGAAAGGATAAAAGAATAAAAAAGTTAACTAATCTAATTGTCATTTTTATCCCCTGAACTCCTCACATGTTATTTGTTTTTAGGTGAATTATATTTTCTTTTTTAAAAATTTATCTTTATTGTTGAAAGTATTACAGATGTCCTCCGTTTTTTTTCCCACACTGACACCCTCCTGCCCCCCCCCCCCCGCCTTCACTGAACTATTATCTAGGTCCATGGGTTATGCATATATGCATATACGTTCTTTGGTTAATCTCTTCCCATCAGGCTATTTTCTTTATTTAGAAAGCTTTTCTTTAAAAAAAAATCTTTTTTTCTTTATTGATTTTAGAGAGAGAGGAAGGGAGAGAGAGATAAACATCGATGAGAGAGAACATCGATTGGCCGCCTCCTGCATGCCCCCCACTGGGGATCAGGCCCACAAGTTGGGCATGTGCCCTGACCAGGAATTGAACCGGTGACCTCTTGGTGCATGGGTCCATGCTCAACCACTGAGCCACACCGGCCGGGCTAGACAGCTTTTCTTTCCTTTCTGCAGAACAAGTCATCTTTCAGGATTTTAATCAAATACTATCAAAAAATGAAATATTCTGATTCCTCTATTTTTTTGTTTGTTTGTTTGTTTGTTTGTTTTTTTGGTGTGTGCCCCTAGCGGGAACCGAACCTGGGACTCTCTGGTTCACAGGCCGACGCTCCAACCGCTAAGCCAAACCAGCCAGGGAGAAATATTCTGATTCCTCTAGACCAGTTTGTCCTATTGCTTCCATTGATCTATTGTAAGAATACTTTTATTCGTTTTATTTATTTATTTATTTTATTTTATTTATTTTTTTTATAATTTATTTTATTATTAGTTTTTGTTACAGATGTTTTTCCTTTTTTTTCCCCCATTGACACCCTCCTCCCCCTCCCCTTCTCCTCCTCCCCATCCCTGTTGTCCATGTCCATTGGTTATGCACCCATGCACATAGGCTCTGTGATTTATCTCTTTCCCCCGCCTCCCCCCCTCCTCTGAGGTATTTATTTATTTTTTAGAGAGAGGGACAGATAGAAACATCAATCGATTGGCTGCCTCCTGCACGCCCCCTACTGGGGATCAAAACTGTAACCTGGGAATGTGCCCTGGCTGGGAATGGAACCAGAACCTCAGTCCATGGGACATGCTCAATCCACTGAAACACACCAGCCGGGCTCTTTTATTCACTTTAAAAGTGTTTGTCTAGTCCTGGCCAGTTTGGCTGCACCGTTAGAGCGTCAGCCTGGGGACTGAAGGGTGTGGGTTCAATTCCCAGTCAAGGGCACATACATGGGTTGCACGTTCCATCTCCAGCCCAGTTGGGGTGATGCAGGAGGCAACCAATCAACGTACATCAATGTTTCCCTCTCTTCCACTCTATCTAAAAATTAATGGGAAAATATCCTCAGGTTAGGATTAACAAAAAAATAAATAAATGTGTTTATCTGTCTCCGTTATTAATCTGTGTGTTTCTTGAGGGCAAATGCCCATGCCTTATTTATTTTTGTATTCCTAGTACCTACCCTAGTGCCTGACATATGGATGGTGAATAAAAGCTTGTGACATAGCTTGAGTGTTTTATTCACAAGTCACATTTTGTGACTTAAGACGAATATTCATAGTACATAAACTTATAATTTTGACAGAAATTATATTAAATATTTTCAACATATTTTGCTTTGAAAATGCTTTTTGTCTCACTAATATAACCTAACCATTAAAAAAATAAATCTATGAATTTTTAAAAATAAAAGATTTAATGCTTACATTTAATAACTACACAAGTACTTGATTCAATGATTAATAAATAGAAGTCATTTTCCAAGTGCAGCTAAAAAACTAATCATGGTTTGCGCAATGTTCTTGATTTTTTGTGTGCTTAGATGTGATTTGAGTTGTCTTGTTTTTGGCTCAGCCACAGATGACCTTGACTGAAGTTGGTGTTCTGTGAAATTGCTTATTTTAAGCAGGACAGCACCACTGTCTGTCTACTAATGCCAAATTAGTTGCCAGCAGACAGCTGTCAGGCTACTTTTTTTTCTTTCTTATCTAGTTACAATCAAGACTGCCTGGAGTGAAATCCCAGCTTGCTCACTGGCTATGGATTTGGGCAGCCAACTTGTCTGAGACTGTTTCCTCATCTGTAAACTGCAGATAATTATAGTACCTATTTTAGAGGCCTGTTCTGAGGAATATATAAGTTAATACACGTCGAGTGCTTGGAACAGTGCCTGGCATAGGGTGTGATCAAGTGTATCTTTATATTAACAGCCCCCTATCTCCTACATTCATTCATGACATATTTATTTTTTCATTGTGACACTGTATAAATGTATTCTCTCCGGATTACCAGGATCTGAATTTAAAACTCTGGTTGAACAGGACTTACAAAGGTTGTTAACAGTGATTGACATTTAAGTACAAATTAATTTGCACTTTATTTACTTTTTAAAATTTTTCTTTATTGCTTTTAGAGAGAGAGGAAGGGAAGAGAGGAAGGGAGAGGGGGAGAGAGACAGAAACATTCATGAGAGAGAACACGGATTGGCTGCCTCCTGCATGCCCCCCACTGGGGATGGAGCCCACAACCTGGACATGTGCCCTGACTGGAATGGAACTGGTGACCTCTTGGTGCATGGGTCCACGCTCAGCCACACCAGCGGGCTTAATTAGCATTTTAAACCAATCAATATACTACTTTTTATCCAGTTCACAGCTGGGTCACATTGAGTTGAAAAAGTCCAAAACAAAACGAATAAGGTATTTCAAGTTATACAAAAATACTAATTTACGCCTCTCCTTGCTCTTTCTCCCCCTCTCTATAGGATAGACTATGTACTCCTCACGGATATTTTTAGCTTCTAACTTTAGGCTGTGGGATTAAAAACAAAAAACTAGTAATATGTGTGAAAAAAACTCTTCGCGTTTCAGCATATCTCAGAAACGACCCGCAGCAGCAGCGGTTGGCCGAGGAATGAAAACGCCGTGTCAACCACCACGGAGCACTGCGGCAGAGCAAGTTTGACACTCTGAGGCTCCCGTAGTCTAGCCTTGCTGCGCGCCCCACGTGCTGCTTCCGGTCGTAGTCGGAAACACGATTCCCAGCCGCTGCTGGCACCCTTGGTAGTTGCCAGCGGTGTAGGGTTTTTTTGTTTTTGTTTTTTTTTTAACTGCTCGCCGCGGAGCCAGTCAGCAGCCAACATGTCCAACAGAAACAACAACAAGCTGCCCAGCAACCTGCCGCAGTTACAGAATCTGATCAAGCGGGACCCGCCGGCCTACGTGGAGGAGGTGGGGTTGCGCCCTGGCGACGCTAGAGGCCGAGGCGCGACTGGTTGACACACCAGTGGGGTTGGGGAGGCGTGGAGTGGAGTTGGGATCCTGGCTGGCCGCGTGTGCTGCCCTTAGGTTCTGGAGTCTTTCGTGAAGGGAGAAGGGGTTGGGGAAGGGCCATGCCTTGGGGTTCGTTCTCCACCTCTTGGGTATCTGCTGTCCCTTGGGATATTTCTACCTGCTGTGCAGACCTCACTGTCACGGACCTTTAAAGACGTCAGTTTGCTTTAGGGTTTTTCTCACAGAGATGGAAAGACAAATGGCCCGCCCCCAATCCCCAACTTCTATGTAGGTTTCTCTGCCTTTTCTTTTCAGAAACTCCTAACTTGAATTAGTTGGTAACACTTGAATCGTCTCGTAGGATCCTTTCGACCGACGTCAGTTTCCGAGCCCGCGCTCTGCGGTGTTGTGTGTTGGGAAGGAGGGGACGTTCCCCAGTGTAAGGCGCAGACACAGACACAGGCGCTTATGTCTCGTTAAACCAGGATTCGGTCTCCTCGGAAGCTTGCGTGACCTGGATGTCAGGATTTGCTTCCGGAAAAGATGAGGTTCAAAATTAAGGTTAGGTCCAGGTTGTGAGGGACTTTGTATAGTGACTTCATACAGATTGTGAACACTGAGGGTGTTTGAGCTGAGAAGCGACTAAATGAAAGTGGTGATTTTGATATATTAATTTGTCAGATGTGTTTTTCAGACACCCATTTGTCTGACAGGCATTTGCTCCAATTGTTTGTGCTTCTTCCTCACTAGATTGTGATTTGTTCAGTGGCTAACACAGTTACTCGTAGATTGCCCTTTTCATTCCCTCCCACCCCAACTTTTCACTTAGAAATTTTTTATTAAACTCTTTTTAACAAATAGCAGTTTCAGTGGTTTAGGTCATCAGTATAGAAAGCCTTTCCAAGGAAAATAAAGAGTAAGGAACAGATAACAAGAAATTAAGTAATAGGTGAGACACTAAGATGTGTAGAGCAGTATATACAACCATTGACAAAGTAATAGTTTTATCTGTATAGTGCTGTGTTTAAGAGCATTGGTTTCAAAACTAACTCTGCATCCTGGTCCTGCTGTTGACCAGTTGTGTTACTAGGGAGCATTAATCACTGAGCCCATTTTAATATGTAACAGAGATAATTCTTACCTCAGAGGATTGCTTTCATTCACGTAATGAATACATATGCAATTCCACACATACTGTATCTACTGTGTGTCAGTATAATTCTGGACACTGGGGATACAATGATAAGACAGATATGAGAGCTAACTTCTCTTGGACTTATGCTCTAGTGATGGTAGACATATAGTGGTAAGGACTATGAAGAACATAAAACTGGATATGAATATGTCCTGATCATCTCAAGGCAAATAGTGGTGGCTGGGCTGGAGTGGGATTGGGGAAGAAGTGGGATAAGGATCTTGCCAGAAGCAAACTGACTTCTGGGGTACTCTCCTCACTCCTGTCAGTGGCAGTAGGGAGTCAAGAAAGAGAGAGTCTTATCTGAAGCATGTGGGGACTGCATGCAGGTCTCTATCTTAAGTCTTACTCTTGGAGAAAGCTGAAGGCCTACCAGTTTTGTTGGGGAAATCAAGAGTTGCATTTTTAACCATGCTGAGTTTAAAATGTCTGGTAGACATCCAAACAGAGATATCAGACAAGTAATTGGATATATGAATTTGGAGTTCACTAGACCATTTAGAGCTTGTAATATTAAGAAATATTCATTCTCATAGTCTCATTCTTTCACACACACACACACACACACACACACACACACACTCCTTAAAGCTGTGGTCTAGGGATGGAGAGTAGATACATGGAACTAACTGATGTCTGGTGTTCCAACATTAAATTGTTACCTTGTTGTTAGGATTAAACATAATTAAATGGGTATATAATGTATACAGTGAGCTTGGCACATAGCAAGTGCTGAACAAGTGGAAGCTGTTATCATTATTTCTGTGTGTCCATTGCTTTTGGCTGTTAACACATCCTATCTTTAATTCCAGGACAGAATCTTAATCAGTAGAAGAAGGGAATTTTGACTAGAGTGCTTCATGTACTTGAGAAATACACAATTTACATTTTCTGACGTGGTATTTTCTGCTGATAAGAGTGCTCTGTACAGATAGACAATGTAGAAGGGGTCATTTGGATAGTAAATGTCAGAATAGAGCCAGAATATGAGTTTTTGATTCTTGGCTTCACTGTTTTTACACTGTACCACTAAATTTCTAATGATAAAGGAAAGGGTCTTTACCTGTGATGTGCATAAAGTTTTCAAAACTTAACTTTGAAAATACAGGTAAGGAAAAGTGTTTTTATATACCTTTTGCCACATCTTTTTCTCCGTGCCACTATCGAAGACTTTTACTAAGTAATTTTTCATTCTGTACTGAGCAAGTCATATAATAAAAGGTGACCAACTTAAATTTTATTTTTCTACAGTTTCTACAGCAGTATAATCACTACAAATCCAATGTGGAGATTTTCAGATTACAACCAAATAAACCCAGCAAAGAACTGGCAGAGCTGGTGATGTTTATGGCACAGGTAAGAAGATCATTTCAAATGACCAGTTATTACAATTTGCAGAATATTTTTCCTCATTCCATTCAGGAATAAAAGCTTCATTTAAAGAAAAAATTTTTTTTTTAATTTCCTTTATTTTCTCTGTGTGGTGAGTTAGAAGATTTTGCTGGAGCTTTTCACAGAACTACCCAGAGCAAAACTTTCAAACTATTTGTTTTCTTCAAATTCATTATAAAATCAGATTCTAAATCATGTTGCACATATTTTAATAAGACTAAGAGGAAATGTGAAAGGGATCAGAGAAATTGGCATGTAGAAGGAAAAGACATGATTTGGAACTATCTACCTTCATGAAATAGTCTTTACCCTCCTTTTGCGGAATATCCGAAATACATGCATATGAATAATAGAGAAAGAGAGACTTCATGAGAGTCTTTGTTTTGTTACAGATTGGTCACTGCTACCCAGAACATTTAAGTAACTTTCCTCAAGAGTTGAAAGATCTTCTCTCCTACAATCACACTGTCTTGGATCCAGATCTTCGAATGGTAGCATTTGGATTGATAACTTGTGCTGTGTTCGTGTGTATGCGTGTAATATGTGTTTAAATGAAAGTAGCCTCTCAACTAAACATCTTTTTAAATTGTAAAACAGAATGTGTCACTCCTTCCTTACTTCTGTGGCTTCTTTTTTTTCCCTCACCTGAGGACATCCTTCCATTTTTTATTCAGATAGAGTTGGAAGGAGAGAGAGGAAGAGAGAGAGAGAGAGAAACATCGACGTGAAAGGGACACATCAAGTGGCTGCCTCCCACACGACCCAACCCGGGCCAGGGACAAACTGCAACCGAGGTACGCGCCCCTAGCGGGAACCAAACCCGGGTCTCTCCGGACCGAAGGCTGACGCTCTAACCGCTGAGCCAAACAGGCCAGGGTCAGTGGCTTCTTTTTATACTTAGAATAAAACTCAAATGTATTTTCATGGCCTGTAAGTTCCTACATCATTTGCTTCCTGCCTGTATTTTTTTTTTTTTTTAAATCTCATCATCTTTTCTGCTATACTCCTCTTTTTTTTTTTCTTTTTTCAAGCCTCACTCAAGGACACTTTTGCTTTCATCTTCAGACAGAGCGAGAGGGAGGAAGAGAGAGAGAGAAACATCGATATGAGAGAGACACATCGATTGGTTGCCACCCACATGACCCCAACCAGGGCCGGGGATAAACTGCAGCTGAGGTACTTGCCCTTAGTGGAAACCGAACCTGGGTCTCTCTGGACCGTGGGCTGACGCTCTAACCGCTGAGCCAAACTAGCCAGGGCTATACTCCTCTTTTTGATCTTTCTATTCTTCCAGCATGCTAACCCTCCCAGTATGTTCTTTTCCCTCTTTTGAATAGGTGATTCCTTCTAGTCATTCAAGTCTCACATTCATTCAGAACTTTAATTACAACTATGGTTTATACAGTTTGTAATTTAATAAATTTGTCTATTAAATAGCCAGTTTGAACATTTAAATATTGTCACTTTAGTGGTTGACATTGGGTCCTGGCCAAGAGATCCCTTTTGCCAATCTAGTGCACCCATTTCCCCTACCTAATGGCCCCCAGCTGCCCTTTTTCTGGAGCATTGTTCTCAGCTAAATAGGAGACCTAGCACCTGGGAAGTTGCCCTTGCAATTCACAGCTGGTACCTGACCAACCCAGTGGCATGAAAGCCCAGCCCCCTTACCTCAAGGTGGGTCCTTCTTTGTGTTGCAGTTTGTGCTCCCTGTGTGAAGTAGCCACAATGTATCAATTATATTACCTTGTTTTACTTCCTTTGTGACACTTATTATCTGAGATACTCCTGTTTATATGCTTTCTTGTCTGTTTTCTCTTCTGCTGCACCCCCAGTGTGTAAGGTCCATGAGAGCAGAGACTATCTGTTCTGATGCCTAGAATAATGCCTGGTTAGTAGGAGATAATAAGCTCTTTTGGGATATACACGCTCCATTTTCTTATCTTAGTTTTATCATTATCTTATAGTATGTTTTCTTTTTCTTCCTGAGACATTTTGCAAAGCTTTGATCTTGCTGAGAAATAAGAATCTCATCAATCCATCAAGTTTGCTAGAACTCTTCTTTGAACTTCTGCGTTGCCATGATAAGCTTCTGCGAAAGGTAAAGAACAAAATTGCTTTTTATTCATATATCTCATTTTTTCCTGCAGCAACATAAAACGTGTAGAGTGCATTCTTGATGCTTCACAATATTGGATGAAGTATGATGATGATAGGTAAATGTTTGCTTACTTTTTGCCAGGTACCATTCTCAGAGCTTTTAAAGTATTTATTTGTTTATTCACAAAATGACATAGGGTGTTGTAGTAGTAGTAGTAGTAGTAGTAGTAGTAGTAGTATTTTACAGAAGAAAAGGCTGAGGTAGAGTAACATGCCCAGAGTCACACAGATTCTGAGTGGTGGGCAGGAATATAAACCCAGGCATTCTGGCTCCAGAACCCAAGCCCTTTCTCACTGCACTATACTGACTGACTAAATCAGAGCATGGACTGGCCACTCATGGCTATAACTGCTCCAACCTTGGCCCCCAAGAAACTAACTTTTTTGTTATTACTGCTTCCCTATGACTTTGTGTTTGCTTATATAAGTAATATCAGAAGCTGAAGGTTTATGAAAGAAATTTAAGAAAGAAAAACTTAAGTTCACATTCATTAACTTAATTTTTTTCAAAGAGTTTAGAGACTGCCACCATTTCATTTTAGCAATTGTACTGCTTGGTCTAACTTGTGGGATAAAAGTTGTCCATGGGAGTGTATCTTGAGCACTAAATGATACTTGTATTGCCAACATGATCTTGCATGGAGTTAGGGACTCAGTAAATGGAGCAACTTTTCCTTTTTGGAATGACAATTTTTATTGAGATATAATTCACACACAATTCATCCATTTGAAGTGTATAATTCATTGGTTTTTAGTATATTCACTGAGTTTACAAGTATCAAAACAATTTTAGAACATTTTTATCACCCTCAAAAGAAACCCCGTTCCCATTAGCAATCATTCCCCATCCCCCCACCTCTCCCAGCCCTAGGCAACCACTCATCTATTTTTGGTCTTTATAGATTTGCCTACTCTGGGTATTTCATATAAATAGACTCATACAGTATGTAGTTTTTTGTGTTCGGCTTTGTATAATGTTTTCAAGGTTTATCCATGTTGTAGCATGTGTCAATATTTCTTCATTCCCTTTTGGTGCCATTCTGTTATATTGTTATACCACTTTTAAAAAATTCATTAATCAGTTATTGGACATTTGGGTTGTTTTCACTTTTTGACTATTATGAATAATGATGCTATGAATGTTTATGTGAACATTGGTGTGAAACTATGTTTTAATTTCTCTTGGGTATATAACTAAGAGTGGAATTATTGGGTTATATGGTAACTCCATGTTTAACCTTTTCAGAGCAGCTTTTCTTTTACATTTTAGTTGCTGCTTTTTTTTAAATCCTCACCTCAGGATATTTTTCTATTTATCATCAGATAGAGTGGGAGGGAGGGAGAGAGAGAGAGAGAGAAACATCAACGTGATTGACTGGTTGCCTCCCGCACGACCCGACCAGGGCCGGGGACAACTGAGTTACGTGCCCTTGACCGGAATCGAACCTGAGACTCCTTGGTCCACGAGCTGACGCTCTAACTGCTGAGTCAGACTGGCCAGGGCACTGCTGCTTTTTGTTTTGTTTTTGGTCTCTTTTGTGATAAAATAAAAAGTAGATAATATTAGATCCTCCTGTACATTTGTACTTTTCTCCAAATTAAGCAATGTTTGAAATGTTGGTTAATATATATGTTTTTGTTTCTTTTCCTCAGACTTTATACACGCATATTGTGACTGATATCAAGAATATAAATGCAAAACACAAGAACAATAAAGTGAATGTAGTAAGTACCCTTCTGTTTTCCATGTTGCAGCATTGTACCGTCAGTGTACTGAGGCTTCCTTCTCCTCTCTCTCTAGGTGTTGCAGAATTTTATGTACACCATGCTAAGAGACAGCAATGCAACTGCAGCCAAGATATCCTTGGATGTGATGATTGAACTCTACAGAAGAAACATCTGGTAATACATATGTGTTTGTCTCTGGAGAAGTAGAATCTTTTGTTCATTTGTAATTGCTACAGAGCACATACACAATTATTTTTCTTGGTCTTGAGCTCTTTAATATACCTCTCTCATAGATTAAGTTGGAAGTAAAAATGCAGAGGCCATACAAATAGCTAACAACACTGGCTACCATTTGTTGAGCACATACACTTTGTGTTACTTGTTCACCCTTCTAAACAAAGTAATGCAGCTTATCTGGAATTATTCTCCTTGATAGGTATTGAAACTGAAGTTCATAGAGTTTAAGGTTAATAGCTAATAAAGGACAGAGCTCAAATTCAGACCCAGATCTGTCTGACTCTGAAATCTGTACTCTTTCTATTTTGCCATTCTGACAGTTTTCAAGTCAGTTTATCCTATTTTTGTAAAATATCAATGTTTTATGAACTTTGATGTTTTGGTATAGTGCCTCCAACCCATGTCTTTTGCTTTTCTTATTTATTTATTTACTTTTTTTTTTCTTTATTGATTTTAGAGAGAAGAAGGGAGAGGGGGAGATAGAAACATTGATGAGAGAGAACATCGATTGGCCACCTCCTGCATGCCCCCCACTGGGGATTTGGCCCACAACTTGGACATGTGCCCAGAGTGGGAATCAAACCAGTGACCTCCTGGTGCATGGGTCAGCGCTCAACCACTGAGCCACACCGGCCAGGCCTATTTATTTATTTAAATATAAAAGTAGTAAAAATTCATTGCAACAGAAAATTTGGAGAGGCTAGTAAAGGTTTTTAAAAATGTTATTTGAGCCCTGGCCGGTTTGGCTCAGCGGTTAGAACGTTGGCCTGCGGTCCAGAGAGACCCGGGTTTGGTTCCTGCTAAGGGCACGTATCTCAGTTGCAGTTTGTCCCTGGCCCTGGTTGGGTCTTGCGGGAGGCAGCCACTCGATGTGTCCCTTTCACGTCGATGTTTCTGTCTCTCTCTCTTCCTCTCTCTCCCTCCCACTCTATCTGAACAAAAAATGGGAAAATGTCCTCGGGTGAGGATAAAAAAAAAAAAAGTTATTTCATAGCCCTGGCTGGTTTGGCTCACCAGTAAGAGTGTCGGCCCGCAGACCAATGAGTCTTAGTTTCAATTCTGGCCAAGGGCATGTACCTTGGTTGCGGTTCGTACCCGGCCCTGGTCTGGCTTGTGCGGGAGGCAACCAGTTGATGTGTCCCTCTCATGACGATGTTTCTCTCTCCCTTTCTCCGCCCCCCCTCCTTCCCACACTATCTGAAGATAAATAGAAAAATATCCTTGGGTGAGGATTAAAAAAAAGAAAAAGAAAAATGCTATTGATAGTCTCACCACCCAGAGACAATCCTTGTTAATAGTTTATGATAATTCCTTCTGTGTTTTTTTTTAATCCTCACCTGAGGACATTTTTTGTATTTATCTTCAGATAGAGCAGGAGGGAGAGAGGGAGGAAGAGAGAGAGAGAAACATCGATGTGAAAGAGACACATCGATTGGTTGCCACCCACATGACCCCAACTGGGTCCGGGGACAAACTGCAACCGAGGTACGTGCCCTTAGCGGGAACCGAACCTGGGACTCTGGTCCGCGGGCCAATGCTCTAACCACTGAGCCAAACCGGCCAGGGCCCTTCTGTGTTTTCTTTAGCATGAATTTTTTACAGTTAGATTTTTGCTATATTAATAGTTTTTTATTCTGTTTTTTATTTGTTTCACTTCTCTTTAGTAGATTCCTATGTCATTAAAATCTTTAGAAGTGCATCTTTTTTTTTTATTAATTTATTTTTGTTACAGATGTTTCTCCTTTTTTCCCCATTGACACGGTCCTCCCCATCCCCCCTCCACCCTGTCCCAGCTTTGTTGTCCAGCATCTTTCTTTCTTTTTTTTTTTTCTTTCTTTCGTTCTTTCTTTCTTTCTTTCTTTCTTTCTTTCCTTTTTTTCTTTCTTTCTTTTTAGAGAGAGAGAGAGAGAGAGAGAGAGAGAGAGAAGGATCGATTTGTTGTTCCACTTTCTGTACTCTCATTGGTTGATTCTTGTATGTGCCCTGACCAGGGATCTAACCCACAACCTTGGTGTATCAGGATGACACTCTAACCAACTGAACTACCAGGCCAGGGCCATAAATGTATCTTAATGGCTGCTTAATTTTCTGAAGTAAGACTTAGCTAAAATTTAATTAATTTTAACTTAATTAAATTAAATAGTCAAACTGTGGTCAACCATTTAGCAACCCATGACTTTTTAAAATATTACAGCTATTAATTCTAACATGTCAGAAGTATTTTTTACATTGTTTATTTTGTGCCGTTATCTGTGCTGTCAAATACAGTAGAATGAAATTTTACTTTAAAACATTTATTTGTCCTCCCCCAGGAATGATGCCAAAACTGTCAATGTGATCACAACTGCATGTTTCTCTAAGGTCACCAAGGTGAGTGCCTGTAGGGCTGTGTGAAGGCACTGTCTGCGTGTGGTCTGCTTCTCCAGACAGAGGGTGAAGGAGATTGGCATATGAGGAAGAGGGAGTGTGTGAATGTGCAGTTCATGTCACTGATGCTCTCTGTGTTTAGGCTACTTCCCTGGTTCATCAGCCTGTGCTTTAGAGGAGTCGAACAAAATTATAAGTTTTTTTCCCCCCCGTTCTATTGAATTTGTTGGAGTTACACTGGTTAACAAAATTATACAGGTTTCAGGTGCATAGTTCTACATATCATGAGTTTTTTTTTAAATGCTGTGTATTAAACAATAGCCTCAGAATTTATTTTATGTTTTTTGTTTTTTTTCTATAATTCTTGCCTATTCTTTTATTGGGCTCACACACAGCTGAAAGAAATTTAAGGCTATGTTTGATTTTCTGGGGCTATAATGTTACTTTTTTGTGGGAGATGTGGAAATTCTTTTTTTTTTTTTTTTCTTTTAGGGAGAGAGAGAGAGAGAGAAACATCGATTTATTGTTTCACTTATTTATGCATTCATTGGTTGATTCTTGTATGTGCCCTGACCAGGGATCAAACCCGTAACCTTGGCGTATCAAGATGATGCTCCAACCAACTGAACTACTTGAATAGGGCATGGAAATCCTTGATAGCCTACTTGAAGGATAACTGTGTGGAGCCTAGATGTTTTTGTCTAAGATTTTTTAAATTATATATTCTTTAGGACAAGTGATTTTCTTTTCACTTTTTTCTTCAGATCCTAGAGTGTACACATGAATAAAGTGTAGATAGAAATATTTATTCTTTGTTATAAGATGGGATGAGTAATTAACTTTGTTCTGATTGGTCTTTAGATATTAGTTGCTGCTTTGACATTCTTCCTTGGGAAAGATGAAGAGGAGAAACAGGACAGTGACTCAGAATCTGAGGTTAGTTTAACCATAGATGCTTCTGAATTTTATAGATTATGCGATTTCATTATTGCTATTAGTACAAATTATAAAGTCCATGACTGCTTAAGTTAGAAAGAAACTTAATTGAGTTCTGCCATGCTGAGGTTTTAGTGTTTAGAATTTGTCACTTAACTTCAGTAAGATTGGTTAAATAACAAATAAAACTTAGATTCATTCAGCCTTGTTCTTAGTTCTATAGCAATACCTACATCTCACTATAGAAACTTAGAATGAAAATTGCTTCCAACATATTTTTAGGTGAGTGTTGACATCGTAGAAGTTCAGAGTAGGGAAATGGAGGGGAGTAATATCTTGGCATCTTTAAAAGGGAAAATCAAAATATGTGATGTTATGAAATTTTCTTTATTAAAACATATTTTATTAAAATTTAAAAGAAGAAAAAATTTCCTTCCCATTTTAGCATTTCGATAAGAATAGTGGAATATGTAATAATATCTTGTAATTCATTTTGCTATTATAAAGTAGTCTGTCAACAATACATTTTTGAGTTACCGGTGTTAGCTGGGCCTGGAACCATGGATGTCGGCGAACTTCTGAGCTACCAGCCTAACAGGGGCACAAAACGTCCCCGGGATGATGAAGAGGAAGAGCTGAAAATGCGTCGGAAACAAGCTGGTACTCGAGAACGTGGCCGCTTTCGGGAAGAGGAAATGACTGTGGTAGAAGAAGCAGATGATGACAAAAAAAGGCTGCTTCAGATTATTGACAGAGAGGGCGAGGAGGAAGAGGAGGAGGAGGAACCACTGGATGAAAGCTCGGTGAAGAAAATGATCCTTACATTTGAAAAAAGATCATACAAAAACCAAGAGTTGCGGATCAAGTTTCCAGACAATCCAGAGAAGTTTATGGAATCCGAGCTGGACCTAAATGACATCATTCAGGAGATGCACGTGGTAGCCACCATGCCGGACCTGTACCATCTTCTGGTGGAGCTGAATGCTGTTCAGTCTCTTCTTGGGTTGCTTGGACACGATAACACAGATGTGTCCATAGCTGTGGTTGACTTGCTTCAAGAATTAACGGATATAGACACCCTCCATGAGAGTGAAGAGGGAGCAGAAGTACTCATCGATGCTCTGGTGGACAGACAAGTGGTAGCACTGCTCGTGCAGAATCTGGAGCGCCTGTGAAAGAGGAGGCGGACGGCGTGCACAACACTCTGGCTATCGTGGAAAACATGGCTGAGTTCAGGCCGGAGATGTGTACAGAGGCTGCCCAGCAGGGTCTTCTGCAGTGGCTGTTGAAGAGGCTGAAGGCAAAGATGCCTTTCGATGCCAACAAACTGTATTGTAGTGAAGTGCTGGCCATATTGCTCCAGGACAATGATGAAAACAGGGAATTGCTTGGGGAGCTGGATGGAATCGATGTGCTTCTTCAGCAGTTATCCGTGTTTAAAAGACACAATCCTAGCACTGCTGAGGAGCAGGAGATGATGGAGAATCTGTTTGATTCGCTCTGTTCCTGCCTAATGCTCAGTTCCAATCGTGAGCGCTTCCTGAAGGGTGAGGGTCTTCAGCTGATGAATCTCATGCTCAGAGAAAAGAAGATCTCTCGGAGCAGTGCCCTGAAAGTACTGGACCATGCCATGATTGGACCCGAGGGCACAGACAATTGCCATAAGTTTGTTGACATTCTTGGCTTAAGAACCATATTTCCCCTCTTTATGAAATCTCCCAAGAAGATCAAGAAAGTGGGAACTACTGAGAAGGAACATGAAGAGCATGTCTGTTCGATCCTGGCTTCCCTCCTGCGGAACCTCAGAGGGCAACAGCGAACCCGACTTCTGAATAAATTTACTGAAAATGACAGTGAGAAGGTTGACAGACTGATGGAGTTGCATTTTAAATATCTGGATGCAATGCATGTGGCTGACAAGAAGATTGAAGGGGAAAAACATGACATGGTCCGGTGTGGGGAAATCATAGATAATGACATTGAGGATGAGTTCTACCTCCGGCGCTTGGATGCAGGGCTCTTCGTTCTCCAGCACATCTGCTTCATCATGGCGGAGATCTGCAATGCCAACGTCCCCCAGATTCGTCAGAGGGTTCACCAGATCTTAAACATGAGAGGAAGCTCCATCAAAATTGTCAGGCACATCATCAAGGAGTACGCCGAGAACATCGGGGATGGCCGGAGCGCGGAGTTCCGGGACAGCGAGCAGAAGCGCGTCCTGGGCTTGCTGGACAACTTCTAGAGCCCGGGCCCGTGCGGTGGGCGCGCCGGGCCTCCCCCGGACCACGCAGCGCAGTGGGACTTTCGGACACATTAAAGCTAGTTTTTTTTAAAAAAACAAAACAAAACAAAAAAACAATACATTTTTATTACAAAAAGTTTCAGATACTGTAGATAAAATAGAAGTTTTCTTGACCCTGTTTTATTTCCACTTCCCAGTTCCTTCTTCACAGGTAACCATTTTGTTTCCCCTTGCATTTATATATGTAGGTGTGTATATATTGTCTTATATGTATAGTAGGTTTTTATTTTTATTTTTTATATATGTTTTTATTGGTATTTTAGAGAGGAAAGGAGAGAGAAACATCGATGTGAGAGAAAAACATCTATCGGCTGCCTCCTGCATGCCCCCTACTGGGAATTGAGCCCCAAACCCAGGCATGTGCCCTGACCAAGAATCGTACTAGATCCTCTCGGTCCATGGAACGACACTCAGTCCACTGAGCCACACCAGCCAGGCTGCTAGTGGGTTTTAAAAATATGTGTAAATAATACACGTATTACTCTGCAACTTGCTTTCTTTGTGTTGATATATATATAGATATACCAATGCCTTTAGATCTTATTTTGTTAGTACATGTAGATCTACCATACGATTTTAACCTCTAGATGATATTTCTGAATATGAATATGTTACAGTTTAAGCATTTTTCTGTTCATGAATATTTATTTCCAATTTCTTTTTTCAAATAAAAACAAAGTTGCATTCTGTCAATATACTTTAATAAAAATTAAAATGAAAATACAAAGGTAAAACTCTTTGTGTGTACCTGTTTGTGCACATGGGAAAATATTTTTTATCGAATTTTAGAAGTCACGTTCCATTTTAATAGCTATGTGCAAAGAGTGTAAGTACAAGGAAATGGTTGAAAGGATTACTCTTTGCTTCTATGTAGATTTTCCTTAGTTACAGTTATACAAAGTAGTTTTGTTGTTTTTTTTTTAGGATGAAGGACCAACAGCAAGAGACCTGCTAGTGCAATATGCCACAGGGAAGAAAAGCTCCAAACACAAGAAAAGGTTGGAAAAGGCTATGAAAGTGCTCAAGGTGAGACTTGTACCTGGGAAATGAGGGTAGGAATCATTAGAATGTAGAAAAGGTTTTCAGCAAAAGCTTTTAAGAATTTGAAATAAATCACATTTTTGAAAGACTTAGAAATGTGTAATGAATTTTTAAGCACTAATTTTTAGATGAATAAATGTTTTCAGCTCTAGCAAAATCTATGACTTGAATTAATTTGATTAAATTTACTTTTCACTTGTTATGATTGAGATGACCTATATTCAGATATCTTTGGTAGGCATGTCTTCTCAGAAGAGTACACGAATAAAGTACACTTTATATTTCGTAAAGATTATTCCAGAAATCATTAATTTGGCCCTTATATGATTAATTTTATATTGCCAAATTCCTTTAAGTCTTACGGGTGCTAATAGGTGAATCTTAAAAGACTAAAACCATCTGTACTACTTCTATGAAAGAAAGGTTTTTAGAACAAAGATTTTTTTTCTTTTTAAATAGTGTGGTGGACTTGATAATAGCTTTTATTTATTGATTTCTTGTTATTATTTTTTAAATCCTCACCCGAGGATATTTTTCCATTTATCTTCAGATAGAGTGGGAAGGAGGGAGAGAGAAAAAGAGAAACAGTGATGCGAGAGAGGCACGTCAGCTGGCTGCCTGCCTCCCACACTACCCCAACCAGTGCTGGGGACCGAACCATAACTGAGACACGTGCCCTTGACCAGAATCAAACCCAAGACTCTTTGGTCCTCAGGCCGACACTCTAACTGCTGAGCCAAACCAGCCAGGGCTGATAACAGCTTTTAAAAAGCACATTAGCACATTTAATCCAAGGACCTCATTATTGTAATTCAGAAAGTAAATATTTTTCCTCTCCCTTTCAGAAACAAAAGAAGAAGAAAAAACCAGAGGTGTTTAACTTTTCAGCTATTCATTTGATTCATGATCCCCAAGGTACTATAATTATGACTTCCCAAACTCATTGTTGGCCTGATATCTGCCTATTTAGTTTCCTACCTTCAGAGTTACCAGGAATATAAGATCCTTGACGCTCAGTAGACAATCAATAAATACTTAGTTGTTACTAGTTGGTTGTAGCCTAGATAATTATGTTCTGAAGCAGTGATTCTCAGCGCACAGCAATATAAGAAAAATGTGGAAGAACAGTTTCTGAAATTTTTGTCTTTAACAACACAATAATGGTAGGACATTGTGCTTGACCAAATGAAAATTGACAGTCTTTTTATTGGTCGTGTTTTTTAAAACTGATCTGTGGAAACCAAAAGTTGGGGAAATGATGTTCTAGAATCTAGATAGAACACCAGTTCTCAAATTGGGACTTCTAAATGCTCTGTGTGCCCTAATGTACAGCGTTGTTTGCTGGCCCTTTCTCTAGGTCAGTGTTTCTCAAACTTTAAGGTACATATGAATCACCTGGGGATCCTGTTAAAGTGCTGATTGATTCAGTAGGTCTGGGGTGGGGTCTGAGATTCTGTATTTCTAATAAGCTACCATGTGGACCAGCTGCTGGTGGTCTGTGACCACATGTTGAGAAGCTGAAGTTGCAGAAAAATTGTTGAATGGAGCACCTATTAAACAGTCACTCAACATAATTCTAAAAATCTTGGGCATCCTTAAGACTTGATTTTGGGCACTATTGAAGCTGTATTGACCTGTGTGTGAATCTTTTCACCTTCTGTTATACTGCTGTTTTTACTATCCTGGTTCAGTGGAGTGATTTCAGGCACAGCCATGCCAGAGTCACTGGTCTAACTACTGCCTTTCTCTACATCTGTTAAATAATGCTGTACAGACCGTGGACCCACAGTGTACTTCTCTGCTACCCTCTTTTCTAGATTTTGCAGAAAAACTACTAAAGCAGCTAGAGAGCTCCAAGGAGAGGTTTGAAGTGAAGATGATGCTCATGAACCTCATTTCCAGATTGGTGGGAATTCACGAGGTTTGAATTACATTGTTTATCTTGGTGGATATTAGAAATAGAATTATTCTTGGTAAAATGAAAGCCACTAAGGCTTAATTTTACTCCCCCACTCCAAAACATTTAAATCCTTATAATTTAGAGAATAAAATATTTTACTCTGAAAATATCTGTTTTTATTATTTTGTTTTCTTATCAGTAAGTATGGATATTAAATTGTATGTATGTTTAGTTTATGGGCAGACTATTTTGTGTTCTATTTTTCGAATTGTTTTTTATTCAACTTTGTTTCACATATACATTTTTCTGAGCCAACATAACCTACATATTTTTATTGACTATTACTGCATTTCGCAGTTTGTTTATTCCTTCATAGCTTTCCTGACTTCCAGACCACTCTAGTGGGAGATTGTCATGTTTGCAAAGCTAAATTTTGTGCTCATTTATTTTATATTAAATTGGATTGTAAGAGCTCCTTGGTGGTGTAATGTATATATATTGTGTATACATAAGGAAACTTCACACATACTCTTGGACCAATACTATTATAGAAGAGATTCCCAAAAATTTAGGCCTTAAAAAAATGACCATTGAGGTTGTTCCCTATCATTTTGCTCTTGTGACTAGTGCTGCTGTTCTGAAAATCATTGAATATGTTGCTTTCTTTGAAAAAATTTGTAATTAAGAAAGTAAAACAGGTTTGGCTTGTTTATTGAAAATCAAACAGTATAGACATATGTTAACTAAAAATGAAAGTACACATGAGTGAAAGTACTCATTCTCTTTCTCTAAGGAAAACAAGATTTTGGTGAATAAATTGCTTTTTCTCCGTGGTACAGACCTAAAGCAGGATTACCAAGTCAATTCTTGATATATTTGTACGGTAATTTTATGCCCAACCTGAATTTGAGCTTGATAAGAAAGCAAAAGTGACTTGTAATTTAAGCATGGTTTGGTGGAAATGATACCTGAGTTTTACAAGTGACTACAATTGAACATCCATCCTTATATTGAACCCAAGCCTTCACTGTTACTTCACTGGCCATGGTTTTGCTCTGTGGCTAAAATAGAAAAAAATTAATTTTTTCTCGAATGATGAACTTTGGTAAAGACCAGTCCATCTCCAAAGTTTCTCTTCTTGAAGTTGAAAATTGCTATTGCTTGCCCTGAATGATGTGGCTCCATTGGTTGGAGTGTTGTCCTGTACACCAAAAGGTGGCTTGGCTCAATCCCTGTCGGGAAGCAAGCGATCCATGTTTCTCTCACATCGATGTTCCCCCCCCCCCCCCCCCGGTTCCTCTCAAATCAATTTTTTAAAATTGCAGTTGCTTTAATAACTTGACCCATGCCACCTTGATTAGGTAGACTCCAGAGTGGTAGTGTTTTTTCTCTAAAATAGAGCTCAGAGTAATTCCTTCAAAGTGGTTGGTCTGGCATCAAATAATAAAATTAGAATTGTGGTTTTTTTGTGGGGTTTTTTTGGTGATCAGATTAGTATACTAGATGCTGTTCAGATTTTAACTTGGTAATATAATTGCATTTGGAAAAATGAACCTATAGCTTTAATTACATAAACATTAAAGTCTGCATTTTCCTCCCACAGCTTTTTCTCTTCAACTTCTATCCCTTTGTGCAAAGGTTTTTGCAGCCCCACCAAAGAGGTAAGCCTCCCACTTGCCATGTTCCTTTGGTAGCCTTGGAGTTAAAATGACAATCCAGAATTTTTTGTTCTGGAATTAGTAAAGACAAAGAGTTAGGAGTGATATGTGATCTGTTTCAGAGAAGGAGTGAGAAACCCTTATGTTTTCTTTCCAGAATGGGTTAATTGTTCTGCTCAACTTTAAAAATCAATTATTGGGGTGCAGGGGGAGGGGGAGTGGACAGATCAAGAAATCTGTTTCTCAAAGGAAGTCTTTTTTTTTTTTTACAGTTGTCTTCCATTATCTGCAATTTTGCTTTTCATGGTTTCAGTTATCTGAGGTCCAAAAATATTAATGGAAAATTCCAGAAACAATTTATAAGTTTAAATTGCACACCATTCTGCGTAGCATCTTGTGTTGTCATGCTCTGTCCTGCCTGAGATGCAAATCATCTCTTTTTCCAGCACTTCCACACTGTAAGCTACCGCCTGTTAGTCACTTAGTAGCTCTCAGTATTCAGATGGACTGTCAGGGTATCACGGAGCTTGTGTTCAAATAACCCTTACTTTACTTAATAATGGCCCAAAGCACAAGAGTAGTGATGCTGTAAAGTGCTTCCTTTAAGTGGAAAAGTGAATACAGTATAATAAGCTATTTGAGACAGGAATCTGCATTCACATAACTTTATCACAGTGTATTGTTATAATTGTCCTGTTATAGTATTAGTTGTTGTTGATCTCTTATTGTACCTGATTTCTAAATTAAACTTTATCATACGTATGTATACAGTTGACCCTTGAACAATTCTGGGGTTAGGGGCAGCGATCCTTCTCACAGTTAAAAATCCGTGTATGACTTTGACTCCACAAAAACTTAACTACTAATAACCTATTGACTGGAAGCCTTACCGATAACATAAGCAGTCGATTAACACATATTTTGTATGTATTATATACTTTTTTTGGTTGTTAATCTTCACCCGGGGTTATTTTTTCATTGATTTTTGTTAGAGAGAGTGGAAGCAAGAGAGGAAGGAAGAGAGAGAGAAAGAAACATCGATGTGAGAGACACATCAAGTTGTTGCCTCCCGCATGACCCCAACTGAGGCTGGGGATCGAACCTGCAACCCAGGTATGTCCCCTTGATTGGAATCCAACCCATAACCTTTTGGTAATGCTCTAACTGCTGAGCCAAACCATTCAGGGCTGTATTATATACTTTATTCTTATGTAAAGTAAGCTAGAGAAAAGACAGTGTTATTAAGAAAAAGATTGATGAATCTCAGAGGTGTGGGGGGTAGGAAGAGATCAACCAAATAATATATATACATGGGAGGGTAGGAAGAGATCAACCAAAGAATATATATACATAGGTCATGGACGCAGACAATAATGTGGTGAAGACCTGTAGGGGGAGTGGGGGCAGGGTGGAGGCAGGCAAAGGTGGGGTGGGAATGGGGGATATCTATAATAGAATCAACAATTTAAAAAAAGAAAAGTATAAGGAAGGTGGAGGAGGTGGGCTCTCCCTTCGTCCTCCTCCTGTGCAGGATGGGCTTTGGCCGAGGTCCCTTCCAGAGTGGGAGGATTCTTCCCTTGTAATTCACATTATCTCCAATCTCGCTCCACCCAGGATGTGAGAAAATCCATAGTACCTACTAAACATGGGATGATGTCCTTGAAACTACCAACCTAAACCCCATGGCAATGTAACAGCCAGGTGATAACTTGATAACTCAGACTTAAACTTAAGAAAAGAAGGGTGGAGGAAAGGAAGGAAATAAGACAGAAAAACCAGGCATGTTCTCCTAGGTCCTAAAGGAAAGGAGTTTAAAGACATCAAATAGAAATGTTATCTTTGCTTTACTTGCATGCCTTTATTCTTTTTGATTTACAAATAAGGTCACTACATTGAAAAACTTACAGGAAAAAAGAAGTTCCAATCCCAATAAAAACTAAAATAAAAAATCATAAGAAAGAGAAAATACATTTACTGTATTTATTGAAAAAAGTCCACATGTAAGTGTACCCATGAAGTTCAAACCCATGTTGTTCAAGAGTTAGCTGTATATAGGAAAAAACAGTCTATATACAGGGTCAGGTACTATCTGAGGTTTCAGGCGTCTACTAGGGGTCTTGAAATGTATCCCCTGCAGATGAGATGAGACGACTGTAATGCCATAAATTCTTACGTGGAAAATTCTAAAATAGAAGTTCGACCTTTTACTATGATTTTGTAATAGATGCTAGGATTTTATCTTACCATTCTCATTGCCCTCACATGTATTCTCAGTTCATACACAAAGGCAGGAAAGAAGAGATGGTTGCTTTTGTCTTCGAATTTAAACCAAGTTAGGAAGGAAGTGAACATTTATTGAAAATCTAACATGAGCCAAGCACTGTGCTAAATGCTTTACATACATAATCTCATCTAATCCTTTCTTCAGTCCTGTTAAGTGTATAGGGAAATAAAAGGCCAAGGTTACTCAGCAAATAAATGACAAGTTAGGATTCAGCTCACTAGTTTCTTTTGCCAAAGGCCTTGTTCTTTATATATACTGCCCTTTGTAGGGAGACTGTATGTGTATATGTATGTTTATATTCACTTATTTAGTGATTTCTAGGCAGGGCACTGCATTAGACACTAAGAATGCCACAGTAAACATAAAGCAACATCCCTACCTTCATATAGCTTACATTCTAGAGGGAGATCCAGAGAGTGCTGTGTATATGTCCAGGTGAAGACAAGTGTTTTGAGAAAAGAGGAAGCAAAATAAGGACAATAGGGAGTGCTGGGACAGGTTCTATTTTTAGATTATGTGGTTAGGAAAGACATTTTGATAAGGCAGTAATTGAGTAGGGACTTGAAGAAAGCAGGGGAACCATGCAGATATCAGGGGGTTGAGTATTCCATGTGGAATAAGCAGCAGTAATATTAAGGCCAGAATGTCCTTGCCATGTTTGCTATAGTCCAGAGAGTAGAGCAATAAACCAACTATGACCTTTCTGACCTCTTACATTTTTAGAAGTAACAAAGATCCTTCTGTTTGCTGCACAAGCATCTCATCACTTAGTACCCCCAGAGGTGAGAACTCTCAAACCTTACTTCTGTCTGGATCTAGTGCATGATGCATAGTAGTGTTACTATTAAGTATCACGTGGCTTTTCCCACAGGGATTACTGCCCCTCGACCCTTAAGTGAGTAGAAGCGACATTAACTCTTTAGGAGATATACACAGAAGTTTAGTTATAGAAACTGAAAAACAATTTATTATAGAAAGTAAACTTTATTTTGGACAAATTATTGAGAATTCTGATTTTAATTGCTAGATTTTATGATGGAAGGTGAAGAATGTCAGTAAATTTGTAGTGATTATTTTTCAAAGTGCATAGTTCCTTTTTTTGATTAAAACTGTATTTAGATTGGATTATCCTGGATCAAAGCAATTTCTTTAATCCATATAGAAAACTAACATTAAAGGAGAGCAAAATGTAATCTGAAGTTAGCCAAGAAGACTAAAACCCAAAGTGGAGTATTTTTATCTTCCTCAGTGTTATTTCCTTTCAATTCCCAAACTGAAGGTGGAACACTGTTTTCCTACTGTGAATAATCTATTGTTCTTCATCCTCAAATGTTTGAGTAGGTCCAGATATTTTACCAGCACTTTTCTTTTATTCTCAATTCAGATCATTCAATCATTGCTCATGACGGTGGCCAACAATTTTGTTACTGACAAGAACTCTGGGGAAGTCATGACAGTAGGGTATGTAGAACGTGGCTGGAGGCACTGGATATGTTTTTAATGTACTTTAAAACATAATGTAGGTTTGCTTTACATGACCAGGATGTGAGATTTCAGCTGGCAATGTGGCCTCTTGGAAAGCAGTTTAAAGTATACTTTGGTCTTTTCAGAAGTTTTAATATTTTTATTTTATTAGTCAGAATTTTCAGGAGGGAGTCAGAGAGAAGATACTTTTCTTTCTAATCAACATTTTGTTTTTTACTAGCTTTACTCTTTCAAATGAATGATTTTTTGGCAATCTAAGCATTTTTCTTCTGTCTCTACCCTGAATTCATGTCTTCCAATAAATTATTTGTTATTGACTCACTCTTTAATCCCTAGACAGTTCAGTAGCCCTTTGATTCACTCAAAAATGCTTAATGAGTGTAAGCACTGATTTAACAATGATCTAATCTGTCCTGATAACTAAGCAATATGTTAAGGGCTGGACTTATTGCTGGGATAACAGCCCTAAAGATCTTTAGCTTTTCTTATTTGACCTAATGGCTTCTCCCCTTAGAGTTAGTGAATAAATGCTGCCATTATTTACTTTACAAAGAAGATAGTATTTCTTATTCCACTGGTAGAGGAAATGGCAGTAAGCTGTCTGGAACAAAGCCCTCTAAGGCTACCTACCCTCACATTCTCCTCATGCTGCAGTTTTAGAGACCTAAGCTCTGTAAAACCCACTTCTATTCCTTTTTAGTCTTTTTAGGAAACTTACTTAGGTTGAACCATATGAAATTGCCATTTGAGTTTTTTAATTCATTTTTGCTTTTCTAGAATCAATGCTATAAAGGAGATAACAGCTCGATGTCCTCTAGCCATGACTGAAGAACTTCTCCAAGACCTGGCTCAGTATAAAACACACAAAGATAAGAGTAAGTTGCATGTTAGTCTCTGTAGATCAAAGAATATAGAGTGATTCATTTTTTAAAAATTTCAGTAGACTCTCTGCTCTGGAGTTTCTAAATTAAAGATATTATTTTACAGATGTAATGATGTCTGCTAGAACTTTGATTCAGCTCTTCCGAACACTGAATCCACAGATGTTACAGAAGAAATTCCGGGTAGGTGAAGTATGCATATTCCAGTCTAAAAGTTATGGTCTCAGAAGGTGAGAGTAATGTCCTACAGTTTGAGTTTTAGTATTTGTGATGCTTATGTTATAAGTATTAGTGATATGCATAGTTTTATTCTTTAAGCTCAGAATACATTTGATTGAAAACCATTGCCTTAAATATTCTGTAGTTGACATGTGCTTTGATGATGACTGAGTCTTATAGATCAGTCAGACTGTTTCACCTTGAAAGCTTTTGGCATCATTAACTGATTGGAATTCCAAAGATCAGTCGGTAGCTGATGTCAATATTGAATGGACAATCCTCAGGCAGATACCACCTCTTTGGAGTTGGGAGGGAAGAGAGATGTATGTATGTGACAGAGAGATGGTGATCTCAAGACTTAAGAATTGGAACGGTTATTCTCTAATAACTTCCGGTTTCTTGATCTGGATCAGAAGAGAGCAGGAAAATAGTGGCCAGAGTTCTGGCTGAGGGAATTACTTTGACCCAAGGCATACGTGGACTGTTTTTTTTGTTTTGTTTTTAAACCTCACCCGAGGACATTTTTTCATTTTTTGTTCAGATAGAGTAGGAGGGAGAGAGAGGAAGAGAGAGAGAGAGAAACATCGACATGAAAGGGCCACATCGAGTGGCTGCCACACGCATGACCAACCAGGGCCGGGGACAAACCGCAGCCAAGGCACATGCCCTTAGCAGGAACCGAACCCGGGTCTCTCCGGACCGCAGGCCAACGCTCTAACCACTGAGCCAAACCGGCCAGGGCGTGTTTTTTGTCATTTGATTACTTCATTTTTTGTGATTCTCCCTTCTAAATTCATAATCCTAGAGAATCCTTTTCATGAATAATGTTTTATAA
Source organism: Tadarida brasiliensis (assembly GCA_030848825.1). NCBI lineage: Eukaryota > Metazoa > Chordata > Mammalia > Chiroptera > Molossidae > Tadarida > Tadarida brasiliensis. The sequence continues at coordinate 53,272,029 of CM061257.1, read as the reverse complement.
TCTAAGGACCATGTTAAAAACAATTTCCTTTCCTCTAGGGTAAACCTACAGAGGCCTCTGTAGAGGCAAGAGTACAAGAATATGGAGAATTAGATGCTAAAGATTACATTCCGGGAGCAGAAATTCTGGAAGTTGAAAAAGAAGAAGAGAATACCGACAATGACGAAGGTTCATTTTTTATTTCACCATTATTTGGGATATAGTCCTATATCTGTATTGACCTTGAAATCTTTATGTTGTTTGAACATTCATTCAGCAGATATTTATTGAGCAATAACTACATGCCAGGCACTGTAACAGGCATTGGGGATCAAATGAGCATGGTTCCCCCTCTTAGTGTAGGAGATATCTTTTCATGTCCTTCAGGGTGGCTGCCCCTTATCAAAGGTATGCTGATCCCTTGGGAAAGATAATGGTTTTTTGTTTGTTGCCTGGAAAAAAATGTTGAGGTATTTATTAGTCCTTAGCAATCTTCTAAGATTCTTCTGTTGAAAGAGAATCCGTGTTGAGTTTGTTGAAGAATGCTTGAGGAACTCCATTCTGACTTCTAGGGTTAGCCTTTATTACATTGGTTGCACAAGCCAAGTCTTCCTGTTCATTCATGCATGATGTCAACAACACTTTCTTAAGCATTAGCTGTGGAATGACCACTGTCAGCACAAAGATGAATGATATGGTTCCTGCCCTGAGGGCCTTTCATGAAGAGCTGAGAATGAAGTATTAATAGGATTTATGATTGGAGTGGGGCATAAGGGCAGGAGAGAGGTCAGGTCCACCTCAAAGGTTCAAAAAAGGCCTCAAGGAGATGGTGACCCACGAGCCGTATTTTGAATTATAAGTGAGGAATGATAGAACAATGGAGACTTTCCAGGCAAACTGTGAGCAAAATCCTGAAGGATTTAGGAAACTATTATATTATAAAGTATAAGGTGGAATATAGCCAAATAGTAGACTAGAGACTGAGTTGGGCCTTCTCATGGCTAGTTGTGTATATGCCATACCAAAGGGCTGGGGCACTGTATTATAGAACACAGGGAACCACCAAAATTATCCTCACCCGAGGACATTTTTCCACTTTTTTTTTGTTCAGATAGAGTGGGAGGGAGAGAGAGAGAAAGAAACATCGACGTGAAAGGGACACATCGAGTGGCTGCCTCCCGCACAACCAACCAGGGCCGGGGACAAATTGCAACTGAGGTACGCGCCCCTAGCGGGAACCGAACCCGGGTCTCTCCGGACCGCAGGCCGACGCTCTAACCGCTGAGCCAAACCAGCTAGGGCGGAACCACCAAAATTAGAAGTATCTGATTTTGAAAGCTTACTGTGGTGGCTCCATTAAGAACTCTAACACCACTTTATTGTGGTGTCCATAAAGTGTTTTTTATTTTGTTTTATTTTAAATATGTTTTTATTGATTTTTTTTTAGCGTGAGAAAAGAGAGGGAGAGAAAGAGAAACATTGATGAGAGAGAAACATCGATCAGCTGCCTCCTGCATGCCCCCTACTGGGGGTCAAGCTCGAAACCCGGGCACATGCCCTGACTGGGAATTGAACTGGCCACCTCTTGGTGCATGGGACAATGCGTAACTAACTGAGCTACACCGGCCAGGGCTGCAAGGTTTTTTGACATCCAAAATCTTCCACCTCAGTTCTCTGAATGACTGTTTTGTTTTTTGTTAATTTTTTTTCTTTATTGATTTTAGAGAGAGAGGAAGGGAGAGGGAGAGACAGATAGAAACATCGATGAGAGAGAACATTGATTGGCTGCCTCCTGCATGCCCCCCACTGGGGATTTGGGCCACAACCTGGGCATGTGCCCTGACCGAGAATCGAACTGGCAACCTCTTGGTGCATGGGTCAACGCTCAACCACTGAGCCACACCGGCCGGGCTGAATGACTGTTTTTAACTAGTTTCTAAAAACATTTATTAAAATGTTTTTGGAAGAGTTAGATACTTGCTGTGTAGCCAAGATAACTGTGCAGTTTTGATGTACATGGTTTGGTGGAAAGAATGTGGCCTCTGGAGTCAGACATGATTTTCAGGATTTCAGTGTACACTGCATTTTCTAACTGGCTTAGGACAGGTTACTTAACTCGAGAATTTGTTCCTCTTCTGTCGAGTCACGAGGGTTCAAGAAAGTGTAAAGTTTTGGTTCAGGGTAGATACTTGATCAGTGCTTATTTTCCATTCCTTCAATTAATTAAATTGATGTGGCTTATTTAACAATAAATATTGCTCAGTTCTTGGTTTGTAGAGCATCTGTTTGAGGTTCATACCCTTACTTTTCTTTCACTTCATTTATCTCCATTTGCCATGAGTACTTAACATAAAGTGGCAGACTAACAGTGTGCTGTCTCACACAGATGGGTGGGAGAGTGCCAGTCTCAGTGAGGAGGAAGATGACGACGGTGAGTGGGTTGACGTGCACCACTCTTCCGATGAAGAACAGCAAGAGATCGTAAGTTTCAGAATGTCTTTCTATCAGTGCATCACTCCGATGTTTACTAAGACTTAATTTATGCCGGGCCTTGTTGGGAGATTAAACTCTCACCTGAGCTGGTAACCATTAAGCCTTTGTTCTGTCCTTAAAGTCCAGGAAGCTGAACAGCATGCCTGAGGAGGAGCGGAAAGCCAAAGCTGCAGCCGTCAGCACCAGCCGAGTTTTAACTCAGGAAGACTTCCAGAAAATCCGTCTGGCCCAAATGAGGAAGGAACTTGATGCTGCCCCCGGGAAAGCCCAAAAGAGGAAATATATCGAAATAGACAGTGATGAAGAGTCCAGGTACAACAGCACATACCCCAGGTCTTCAATCAGCTCACATGGTAATGAAAGTATTAGGGAGAGGAATTCCACTCTTGTTTCATGTTATCTTTTTTCCTTCATCCCAGAGGCGAGTTACTTTCTCTTCGGGACATTGAACGCCTCCATAAAAAGCCAAAGTCTGACAAGGAGACCAGACTAGCAACTGCAATGGTGAGTGAGGCGTACCGTTCCCTTGTCCTTTAAACAGAAAACAAAGAAATGAAATATGACCCAGAACTTGTATAGGCACAGAATGGTAGTATTTTATTATAGTGTTTTAAATAAAGGTATACTGATCATAGAATGAAATGCATAGGTATGAGGTATTCAGTTAGATGAGTTTAGCAACTAGGTAACCATGTAACCGCCATCCAGAACATGTTGTGGAGCACAGAAAGCACTATTACATGCTCATGGTATCAGGGAGGCTCAGTACACTTATCAAAGCTATCGGAAGAGCAGGGGAATGTTCACAGTCCTGAATGAAAAGCCAGACAGTTGGAGTTGGCCTTTGGGAAGTACTGTGTGATTGCACCCTGCCTACATTTTCCTCTTCATTTTCTGTACCTTTGCTTGTTTCAGGCATCAGACCCTGCTGGCTCCACATCACCCTCTGCATTCCATTCGTACTAAAACCTGTTCAGATAAATTTAAAAACCCATGTTCTTTCTCCTCCACACCTTTGCACATACTATTATTCCTACTTCCTGAAATGCTCTACCTCTTTCTTTCCTCCTCCTCCCCACTCCTCAACCATGAATGCCTTCACCCTATAAAAAACAGTTCACAGGTCTCCCTTTCTAGGAAGTTCCTCAGACCACACCAGGCTGACTTACGACCTTTTCTTCCACTGAGCTCCACTTGCCCCACTGCAGTACATCATGGTCCATTTCCCCTGGTCTGAGTCACCAGGGAGTGAGGACTTTGTTCCGTTCATCTTTGTGTCCTTGGCATCCAGTAGAGCACTTGGCACAGAAGAGACATGTATACTGATTAGATAACTCCTGAATTGTTTTTGTGTGTGTGTGCTGATAGGCTGGAAAGACAGACCGAAAAGAATTCGTGAGGAAGAAAACCAAAATGAATCCATTTTCCAGTTCCACAAATAAAGAAAAGAAAAAACAAAAAAACTTTATGATGATGCGGTATAGCCATAATGTTCGTTCAAAAAATAAGCGTTCCTTCCGAGAAAAGCAGGTGAGTTCAGCTTGAAGCTTGATATTGACATTTTAAAACATCTTTACTTTTGGGATGGACTTGTGCCTCCCGAAGACCTTGCGCCACTGTGTGTGTCTTAGGGTTAATGGGGAGAGTTATTGGAGAGGTGGAAGACAGGGCATGTAAGTCCTAGACCTGACTTGGTTGAGATTCATCTGTGTGACCAAAGGGGAATCTGTTTTTCTCCTCTGTAAGTAAAAGGGTACAGAGCATTCCCTTGCTAAAATTCTCTGGCATTGATGTGATAGAATATCAAAATTAACTGAATAAGAATTTTTGAGTGCTTATTATTTGTCTGTTAGTTTTTTTAAAGCAACAATTATGTGTGGTAATAGCTCAGAAACAGTTTTAGTAAAGCATGCAAACAAAAGGTTCTGTTGTTGGTATGTGCCCTTTTGCAAAGCCTTTATGTTTACAGGCCTTTGGGATTCCATTTTATCCATTTTTGATCTTTCATGGTTAGTCTTGTGATGGGCTTCTTATTTCAGTAATTCACTGTAGTGAAACAAATTTATATTTTAATGTCTTTTTCTACGGGAGGTATACCAAAGTGTATCTAACTGTATTCTGAAGAATCTCCAGGAAATCTGGTCAAGGGTAAACTAGTCCCACATTCTGAATCAGTGTTCCAAAATGCTAACCAGGGATGAGCCTTCTAGGCCTGAATGTAATGGCCAGCTCTCCAGGGCAATGCTCTGTCTATGTGGGAACCAAGCCAGTATTAATTGAATTAAGGTGCCATTTATTTTATTTTTTTATATCCTCACCCTAGGATATTTCTTCATTTATCTTCAGATAGAGTGAGAGTGAGGGGGGGTGAGAGGGAGAGAGAGAGAGAAACACCGATGTGAGAGACACATTGATTGGTTGTCTCCTGTGTGACCCCAAGTAGGGCCAGGGATTGAATTGCAACCGAGGTACATGCCCTTGACCGAAATTGAACCCACGACTCTTTGGTCTGTGGGCTGACGCTCTAACTGCTGAGGAAAACCGGCCAGGGCGAATTAAGGTGTCATTTAAAATCTACTGTCTGTTTATTTAATCTTTCTAGTTCTAAGCTGTTTAACAATATTATGTAAATAGTAAAATGACAGCATTTGAATAGAAGTTGTTGAAGTTGCCGTAAAAGGAAAGGTGCCATTTAATATTTAAAAATTTCCAATTCAATTTAAATTGAGTTGAATTTATTAATTCCATTAGTTTATCCTTCACTAGACCTTTGTAAGAGTTTAGGGTAGAGGAAATAGTAATAGTTGATTGGCCTTGCTTCATTATGAGGTTTTTGTGATCTTCCTACATTTTAGCGACTTCTCTGTTTTTTAGCATGCCTTTTTGGCATGATAAAGAAGCCTGGCTTTGTTCCTACTCAGCATATTAATTTCCTCAGCATACAGCAATATGAGCAGGTACTGTGATTAAACTGATTTTACAGATGAGAAAATAAGACAGATGAGTCTGAGAAACACCTTCTTAGCCTTGCAAATTAGGTTAAAATGAAATTGTTAATTTTTTCTGCCTTAAGTGTGCTAGCTATTCTGCCTATCTACAAGAAATATCAAGACCCAGATATGATCTAAAGGCAAGAGCCAATAACTTAAAATCATAAAATTTAAAAACTTTGAACATTTAGATGTAGAGCCAGGCAACTCCCCACCCCAACCCCCCAAAAATGAGCACCTATCTTATTAAAATTCAAAAGCTGCAGATCTTTAAAAGTTTCTAGGAATCCAAGAGTGGTGCTTGGAAATTGAAATAGTATTCATCACACACTTAAGACATGTACGTTGACCTTGGTTATCTTTTTTTAACTTTGGGTTTATTTTTCTTTTATGTTTTATTTATTTTCTTCTGGGACATGTAAAACTTTATAAGAACTTTCATAGGTTCACTTTGAACATTGGTTGTGTAGTCTTCCTTTTCTTCAGATCTTAAACTCTTCATTTTCAAGTTTAGGAACCCAGTTCCTGTGGTTAGGGAAGAACCACATGGGATTAAAACCTGGGACCAGTCAAATTCGAATACATAATTCACCACTTTAATTTAATCATAAATACATCTGTCAGCTCACCAAGTCAACACCAACAGGAATGCCCCATTTGGGATGCGCTAAAGAAGGAAACTTCATTCAGTGCAAAACAGCTCAATTATGATATAGCCCTGAGGCCCGGCCCCTCTCCAGCTAGACAGCCCTGCTCTGCTCCTCGATGGTCTACTCTACTACATGCTGGTCTGCTTTGCACTGCGCTAGTCTGGTCTACTTTGCTGTGCTCTGGCAAGATACCTTTGGTGTTTCAGCTCAGCCAGGGGAAGACCCAGTCTTTAGTGGAAAGGGAAAGTGCACTCCCAGAGCTAGAGGGGAGATGACTTATATGGACTGAAGTCCCTACCCCTGACCCCTGATTCGTCTGTCCTCATGCAAATAAGGTCTCCAAATTCTCGAAGCTTGATTGGTTCTAAAGCTGTGGTCAGAATAGAACCTCTCTGGTTGGTCAGAGCTGCACAACTCTGATTGGATGGAGAAAGCCTCAGCCCTATTGGTTGAAATAGGATCCCGAGAACTACTTTATAAGGGCTGGCTCAGATCTCAGATGGCAGAAACACAGTGCAGGCAGGCATTTCAATGCTGAGACAGGCAGATCAGTGCAGACTTCTTCCTGAAGTGCAGTTTGCATGAGAGGCCCCTGTGCAGAAACAGCTGCTAGGCTCTGCTTTGTTTTATTTTTTAAATTTGAGCCCAGCTAGCCACCAGGAGCCCTTCTTAGTAGGTACCTTCTTTCTCAGGGTTCACACATCCAAGACAAAATAATTAAACATCTTACTAATTAGCCCATAGTAACTAAAATAAATATTTTTGTCTTAAAACACAATTTTCAGGATTCTGAGTTAATTTAGTAATTACTTATTGTAAAATGTTCTTAGTTTATTTATTGCATTAAACAAACCCATTTGAAAATCTGCAGATAGAGGGAACATTTTTTGTGTGTTCCAAATTATATATTACAGACATATGTATATGGTCCCTGTGTGCCATATTTAGTGGAATATATGTGATCTTGAAAGAGGTGATTGTGAAAGAAAATCTGTTTTCCTGTGGGCTTTAATTTGGACAGTGTGTTCCACCCACAACTCTAGAGTATTCACTGTATAGACCAGAGAAGTACCTTGTATTATCCCTGGAGACAGGTAATGTTCCATCTCTGTCTTCTGTAGCTGCTCCTGTTTTGAGCTTTTGTCCCATGGAGTGGGAACAGCATTCAAGAGCTTTGTCTATTTCCTAGCAATAAGGAGGCCCTAGCCTGGTTACAGATCTGATCTGTTATGGAATACTTCACTATTTGTAGTTTTTGAGGACAAGGATGATTTATTGATTTAGTGATTCCGTTTCAGTACACTTTCATATAACCAAATTAGTATACTTGGGTACCCAAGAGTTACGTTTAGTTGTTTTTCTTATCTTCCAGCTGGCACTTCGAGATGCACTTTTGAAAAAGAGAAAAAGAATGAAGTAACCTGGACCTGCAAGTTTTTTATTCCAAGGAGAATGTTAAATTTGTGTCATTACTCTGAAAATTAATAAATCAAGAATGTTTACATTAAAAAGTCCAGAAACACTATACTGTGAAAACCAAAGTAAATTTGGTAGCAATTTGGTATTTTTATTTTAGAGATGAGTAATGGTGGGAATCTTAGAAATGTAAACAGTAGTGATGTTGTAAAATCATTTTCATTTAGCATTCATGCGAAGAATAAATTATTGAGTACCTGTTATCAGTAGATGTAAAAATGACCATAATCCCTCATTCAAGGCATTCACAGCTTATTTAGAGGATGTGGGGGACAGAGGTGTGTATATGTGTAGTTACAAAGCAGTGTAAATAGTTCTGTAGTAGAGATAGGTTCATATTTCTGTGGGGTCACAGAGGCCTTATAGACAAGCTCTGCAGGGGACGGGAGTTATATATTCTCTTCAAATGAAACAGGACAGTGTTACAAGAGTAAGAGGTTCTTACTTGTAAATAGCTTACCTGCTGAAAACAGGTCCCTGCTGTACAGATTTTAGGTAGACAGTGTAGCTCTTTCAGTCCATCCAAAAGATTTAAATATTTTTTGAATGCCAGGTAAAAACCTCGCTTTTTATATTGCCTTAAGTATAAATAGTAATCTTGGAGTGTCTTTATCATTTGGGCTGCTCACTCTTCCATAGAGGAATAATAAATCAAATTGGTTTCCTTAGCCTTTTTTCACCCTTAATATTTTCAACCTTGTGTCCATAAAAAGGTTTCTAATATCAAACAGGTACTCTTCTATGCGTTGAGCGGCTGTGTTGGTCTCCCTTCCCTGGGTATGCTTGAGTAGATTTCAGGGAAGGGAGTAGATTTAGTCTCTCTAAATCTTGAGTAGATTTAGTCTCTCTGTTTGCAAGTTGTTGCATTTGGAAAGTTTGGTGCCTTTTACCCCAGATTCTTAGATAATATTGTGGTAGATGAGAAAATTACTCTATATTACTGTAAAGTAAAAAGCAATTTTCTGCCCACTCTGAATTAGAAAGCAGCTTCTAAAACTACTTTTATTGTTCCACTCCAGTATCTTCTGATCACTTTCTAAGTTCAACTTCAGTTGTATTTGAATGAAACTGTGTGACTTTCTCCAACATGCTGGGGATTAGTTGTGAAGACCTTGAGGTTTAATGATTAAATTGCACTGGCCTACTGAGGGGAGCTCTCTGAGTCAGCCTTAGCAACTTCAGTGTTTCACAGAAAGTGTCTGATGCAAATTTGAATTGTTCAGACCGGAAACTGCTCTTTTCTTTTTGCATTTTTGAACTGAGTGTCTCATGTGTCTAGCTCCAGAGAGAGGTAAATAAAATCAAAATGGGATAGCAGCTGGGGTCCACACTTTGCTGCATGAATTGTGATGGTGCCTGAAAATTTCATCCTTCTGCTAGACTTTTCCATCCCACTTAGATGCCAAGAGACCAAAGTCTAGTCTGTGTTCTGACTTGTGTTCTACTGTGACTTCACCTTGCTCTTAACTGAAATTTATATGCAAGATGGAAAACTAGCTGGTTTACAAAGGTGAAGTTTTAAGTCTGTTTTGTTTCTTTAATACCATAGTATCTTATCTCTGTATGGTTTCTTTTATTATTGTATGAATCTCTTGAGGTTATTTTATGTTTGCTATAAATCTGAAGATCAGGTCCTCACAAGGTTGGCTGCTACCAGCAAAGGCAGAGTGACCGTTCAGGGTGACTTACCTTGAGGAAGCCACCAGCGTCTCAGCTTCAGCTTTTCAGTCTCAAATTTTTGTCAGCTCTGAGAATGAATCCATTTCTGGGATGAACTCACATTGTCCAAGCTCATAAATATATGTAACTGTGGAATGCTGATGTATTATGTATGTTATCTTAGCAAGTTCCACTGGAAAATAAGCTCCACAAAAGGCAGTCTATTCCCTGCGCTATCCCCAGGTTCAGCAAATATTTGAAACATGACCTACCTCACTGATTGTTTTGAGATTCTGAGAACTCAATATTTATAAGAATTTAGCATGGTATTTGCCAAAGAGTAAACATTCAGGGAATTTCTCATCAAAGTTTAGATATCGATAAGTTTTTATTTTATCTATTGCTTAATGTATTTGAAATGCCGATTGTAGTTGCTACAAATATTTGTTTTACTCTCTCATCCATTTTGGGGGGAACTAATTTGAAATACAGAAATGGTATTGAATGCTCACTATATGCAAAGCACCTTGCTAGATGCTGTGTGGCTTGCAAACACAATATTTGTGCCACATAGAACTTGGAAACAAATGAAGGAAATAGACTTTAAAAATGACTATATAATACAAGGCCACTTATAGAGCTATCAAAAAAGGCATAGCCAGGGACAGGGGCATCCTGACAAAGGGACATTTTAGCTGGCAGGAGGGTGAAATGCCTGTTTGCTGACAAACTGATGCTTAGGATGAACAGGGCAGCAGTAGGAAATGTATTCCTGAATCATAAAAAAAAAATTATGGCTGTGATTAATATAAATTTCATTTTTATTACTTTATATTCTAATTCTTTGAAATTTTATAATCTGTGTAGAGTGTTGTATGGCAACTCTGTATTAACCAGAATGTTTAATCAGTTGTAATATTTCTGTTCTTCAGACTATTTTAAAACTGTTCTACTAAGTGATACCCTTTATTGTATAAAAATAAAACTAAAAATTAACTATTGCTTACATATTTTTAGAATGTATTATGAGATTTTTAGAAGATATTGAATAGCAATAAGAAGGTAAGTTACTGACGTGGATCCTTTTCTCTTTTTTTTTTTTTTTTTTTTTCATTTTTTGTTCAGATAGAGTGGGAGGGAGGAAGAGAGAGAGAGAGAGAAACATCGACGTGAAAGGGACACATCGAGTGGCTGCCACCCGCACGACCAACCAGGGCCGGGGACAGACTGCAACCGAAGTACATGCCCTTAGCGGGAACCGAACCCAGGTCTCTCTGGACCGCAGGCCGATGCTCTAACCGCTGAGCCAAACCGGCCAGGGCTCCTTTTCTCTTTTATAAAGAAATAATAACCTTTTCTCTCTTAGTACAGTTCTTGGTCTGTACATATTTAAAACGAAACAAGAACAGAAAGCACAGCTAATTCTGTACTATTTAAATATCACATATTTTATAGGCCGCTCCTTATGTGATATTTTTATTTCCTTCTGCAAATTCTGCTTTCATTGTTTTGTCAATTTGATCTCAATATGGAAATGGTTAAACTATGGTTTATCCACATGGTGGAATATTATGTAGCCATTAAAATATTTACAATAAGAAATGCTTATAAATGAAAAGAACAAAATACAAAGTATCTACAGTATAATCCAATTACACATGAGTGAATAGGGAATAATAAAAGTCCAAGAAATATGCCAAATTTTAAACATGGTTTTCTTTGGTGTTGGAATCATGTGAGAGTTTTTTCTTTCTACTTTACTTTCCGAATCTTTTACAGTGTACATATTTTCACTTATGTCATCGTATAAGAAGCACTTTTATTTGAGGCCGAAGAATAAATTTGCCTTAAGACTCACTCTTGTGAATTTTTTTTAAATCGAAGGGGAATGCACTTAAACTCAGGCAAGGATTAATGTGCAAATACACCAGATGAATTGGTCTCACCTTAACCACTGCCTTCCATGTGTTTACTGACAGGGTGTTAGATGAGACCCTTTCCTCTACCCAGCAATCCTCAATGTTAACAAAAGTGCTATGTTAGTATAATTCTTAGGGAAAATAAAATTTGTGCTATGTGCCAAGAGCCTAAAAAGGAGTCATAACCTTTGACTCAAACCCATATCTGAGAGTCTCGTCAAAGAAAATGGTCCAGCATATGGCAAGAGCTGTGTTTGGGGCTGTTCTGCTGCAAGAAACTGGATAGCATCTAAAAATAGTGTAACCAGACTCCAGTCTCACATGAGAAGTCTGGAGGCAGACAGTTGCTGATCTGAGCTCAGTGATGACCTCAGATTCTTAGGCTCCTTTTCTGCCCTGTCATCCTTAGTGTGAAGTCAGACTGGATTCAGATACTGACTCTGGCATAGTTGTATGAACATGGGCAAGTTACTTAACATTTTTATGCCAAAGTCTCCTTATCTGGAAAAATGGACATAGTGATAATACTACTTTTACCTTCACAGATATTTCTTCTGTGTTTAAGGCAATAAGAAGGGGCATTGCCACATCTCTTCCTTTTATTAGGAAGGCAAAAGCTTTCACAATATCCCTGCATCCGCTTTTCTTTTCTTTTTTTTAAATCCTCGCCCGAGAACATTTTTGCATTCATCTTCAGAAAGAGCAGTGCCGAGGTCCAGCCTCAGCAGGTCCAGGGTTTCCCTCAGGTGTGGACGGAGTCGGCAAGAGAAGGAGAGGGGGAAGACGTGGGACGTGAGTCAGAAGGTGCTTGGTCCTTCTGCTATCTTATGTTAGCAGAATCTTTATTTTTATATCTTCAGGCTGTATGACAAATTACTCATCATTTTTTCTTTTTACCTTTAAGCAAGTATGTATAGATATTCACTTCTGCTTACACAGCTCTTAGGTATTGGTACAGGGTTAATCACTAATTATTTCACTTTTTCATCCAGACATAACAATGACTTTGTATCAGCTCTTAACCTTTACAATTATTTTCACCATGTGACTCATTGCTTAGCAACCTTCCTGTTTACATTTTACGCAGACAAGGTCTCATTTAACTTCTTCCTTTCCCATACCCTCTATCTCAATTTCTGTTACTTTCTCATAGACCTTGACTTTTCCTCTAAGATTCTTTTAAGCTTTTACATTCTTATCTTAAATTCTTATTACTTTCTTGCCTGTTCTTTCTGCAGTCTATTCTGACATCTATATTATTAATCATCTACATGTTACTTCTATAATGATTCCTAACAGACAGATAACAGACAGAGAAAGCAAAGATTAGTCTCCTTCAGTTGCCATCCTGCATTTTTATTTTTCTTGTTAGCCTTTGTCTTCAGTCACTGTTCTTCATGATTCCTGCCACGCAGTGAATCCACTTCTCTAGGCACTATGTCAAACCATGGAGGCCTTCATAACTCCCAGGACTATGTCAATCCGCGGAGCTCACCCGTGACTATGTCAAACCGAGGCGATCGCTGTTCCAGTGGCGCTGCTCCCAACAGAGCGGGAGGGAGAGAGGGAGGAAGAGAGAGAGAGAGAAACATCGATGTGAGAGAGACATCGACTGGTTGCCTCCCACACAACACCAACAGGGGCCGGGGACAAACTGCAACTGAGGTACGTGCCCTTAGCGGGAACTGAACCCAGGTCTCTCTGGTCCGCGGGCCGACACGCTAACAGCTGAGCCAAACCAGCCAGGGCACGTCTGCCTTTCTTTAGGTCTGATTGGCTAGAACTGGATTACATGGCTACCCTACCAGCAAGGGAAACCTCGAAAGCAAGAAATAGGATTTTTGGGCCCTCAGCTTAGGCACACTATAACCATCCCAACAAAACTGAGTTTCTGTTAGCAAGGAAGAAAGGGAAATAGATTTTGGATAGGCAACTAATAATGTCTACTACAAGCTATCTATAGGGAAATAGTCACTGCAACATGATTCATAGTGGCAAAACGGGTGCAAAATCATCTAAAATATGGGGATAGTTAAGCAACTTAGGATACAGTTATTAAATGGAATATTCAACCATTAAACAATCAGTGATTAAAAAGTTGTTTGGCTCAGCGGTTGGAGCGTCGGCCTGCGGTCCGGAGAGACCCGGGTTTGGTTCCCGCTAAGGGCATGTACCTCGGTTGCAGTTTGTCCCCGGCCCTGGTTGGTCGTGCGGGTGGCAGCCACTCGATGTGTCCCTCACGGCGATGTTTTTCTCTCTCTTCCTCTCTCTCCCTCCCACCCTATCTGAACAAAAAAGGGAAAATGTCCTCCGGTGAGGATTAAAAAAAAAAAAAAAAAACAAAAAACAGTTGTTTAAAGGTAAGGTAAATATTGTGAAAAATGTCCCTGGCTGGTTTGGCTCAGCGGTTAGAGCGTCAGTGCATGGACTCGGTTCCCACTAAGGACACATACCGTGGTTACAGTTTGTCCCTGGCCCCTGTTGGGGTCGTGAGAATGGCAACCACTCGATGTGTCTCTCTCACGTTGATGTTTCTCTCTCTCTCCCTCCCATTCTATCTGAAGATAAATGCAAAAATGTCCTTGGGTGAGATAAATGCAAAAATGTCCTTGGGTGAGAATAAAAAAAAATATATTGTGAAAAATTTTATGCTATTCTTTTTTTAAAACAGTATAAAATAATTTTAAATCATTTTTCACATTTTTAGTTGATGAAATTGGGATTTCTCAAAATTTTTGGAACCAAATGATAGTTTTGTTTTTTGTTTAGTTTTTTACCCCACTCTATGTTTTTGCCTCCTTTGTCAAATACTAATTGACCATAAAGGTGCATGGGTTTATTTCTGGGTTCCCTATTCTGTCCCATTGATCTATATGTCTGTTTTTATGCCGGTACCATGCTGTTTTAGTTACTGTGGCCTTATAGTATAATTTGATATCAGGTAGCGTGATTCCTCCACCTTTGTTCTTTCTCAATATTGCTGTGGCTCTTTGGGGTCTTTTGTGATTCCATATAAATTTTTGGAATTTGTTCTAGTTCTATGAAATACACCATTGATAACTTGATTGGAATTGCATTGAATCTGTAGATTGTTTTGGGTAGTATGGACATTTTAATGATATTAATTTTTGCTATCCTTGAACACAGTTCATGCTTTTACTTATTTGTATAATATCTTCAATTTTTTTTCTTTAGTGTCTAAGAATTTTCTGAGTACAGGTCTTTTACATCCTTGTTTAAATTCATTCATAGATAGGTGCAATTGTAAATGGGATTGTTTTCTTATGCAAGTGATTTCTGGAGATATATATATAGTATCCTGTTACTTTACTGAATTCATTTATCAGTTCTAGTAGTTTCTTGGTGGATTCTTTAGGGTTCTCTATATACAATATCATGTCATCTGCAAATAATGACAGTTTTACTTCTTCCTTTCCAGATTAGATGCCTTATATTTCTTGTTTGATTGTTGTGGCTAGGACTTCCAGTACTGTGTCAGATAAGAGTGATGAAAGTAGACATCCCTATCTTGTTCCAGATCTTAAGGGAAATGCTTGTAGTGTTTGCCCATTGAGTATGATGGCTGTGGGTTTGTCATATATGGCCTTTGCTACAATGAGGTATGTTCCTTCTATTCCCGCTTGGCTAAGAGGTTTTATCAGATATTTTTCTGTGTCTGTTGATATGATCATGTGGTTTTTATCTTTCATTTTATGTGGTGTATCACGTTTATTGTTTTGGGAATATTGTATCAACCTTGCATCCCTGGAATAAATTCCACTTGATCATGGTGTATGATCTTTCTCATTCTCATGTATTGCTGGATCCAGTTCGCTAATATTTTGTTGAGGATTTTAGCATCTATGTTCATCGGGGATATAATTTTCTTTCTTTGTAGTGACTTTATCTGATTTTAGAATTAGGATAATTCTGGCCTCCTAAAATGAGCTTAGGAGTCTTCCCTCCTCTTGAATTTTTTGGAATAGTTTGAGAAGGATAGCTATTAGTTCTTTTTTGAATGTTTGGTAAAATTCACCTGTGAAGCCATCTAGTCCAGGACTTTCATTTGTTGAGAGATTTTTTTTATTACTGTTTAGTTTCACTAGTTATACTCTGTTTGTCCAGATTCTCTGATTCATCCTAGTTCAGTTTTGGAAGATTGTATATTTCTAGGAGTTTATCCATTTTATCCAGATTGTCCAATTTGTTGGCATATCGTTGTTCATAATATTTTCTTATAATCCTTTGTATTTCTTTGGTGTCAGTTGTTACTTCTCTTCTTTAATTTCTGATTTTATTTATTTGGGTTCTCTCTCTTTTTTTCTTGATGAGTCTGGTTAAAGGTTTGTCAATCTTGTTTATCTTTTCAAAGAACCGGTTCTTGGTTTTATTGATCTTTTAGACTCCATTTCATTTCTGCTGTGATCTTTATTATTTCCTTTCTTCTGATCACCTTGGACTTTGTTTGTTGTTCTTTTCCTAGTTCCTTTAAGGGTAAAATTATATTGTTTATTTGAGGGTATTACAGATATCCCCCATTTTCCCCTCCTTTGCCCCCCTCCACCTGGCTCCCTCTCCACCCCTGGCCTTCACTGCATTTTTGCCTATGTCCATGGGTTATGCATATAAGTTCTTTGGTTAATCTCTTCCTGCACTCCCTTCCCTCTGAGATCTGTCAGTCTGTCCCGTGCTCCCATGTCTCTGGACCTATTTGTTCTTCAGTTTATTTTGCTCATTACATTCCACATGTAAGTGAGATCATGTGATATTTTCTCTCTCTGACTCATTTATTTCACTTAACATAATACTCTCCAGGCCCCTCCATGCTGTTTCAAAGGGTAAGAGATCCTTCTTTTTACAGCTGCATAGTATTCCATTGTGTATATGTACCATAGCTTTTTATCCATTCATCTACTGATGGGCAGTTGGGCTCTTTCCAGATCTTAGCTATTGTAAATAGTGCTGCTATGAACATAGGGGTGCATATATTCTTTCTGATTGGTGATTCAGGATTCTTAGGATATATTCCAAGAAGTGGAATTGCTGGGTCAAATGGCAGTTCCATTTTTAATTTTTTGAAGAATCCCCATACTGTTTTCCACAGTGGCTGCACCAGTCTACAACTTAACAATTTTATAAATATAGCATGCATATGAAAATAGTTATTGAGTTTGTGTGGTGGGAATATAGCTGATTGATTTTTTTTTTTTTTTCTGTACATATTAAGCATGTATTACAGTTCTCCAGAGAAACAGAACCAGTAGGAGGGAGGCAGGGAGTGAGTTGGATGAATGGATGGATGGACAAACGGATGGACGGATAGATAGATAGATAGATAGATACATACATACATACATACATACATACATACATATAAAGTAGAAATGGACTCATGACACTTAATGGAGGCTGAGAAGTCCCATGATCTGCTGTCACAAGCTAGAGAATGAGGAAAAGTGATGTAATTCAGTCTGAGCCTGCAGGCCTGAGAGCCAGGACTGCCAATGTCCCAGAGCCGGAGAAGATGGATGTCCCAGTTCAAGCAAAAAGAACAGATTTGCCCTTCTACATCCTTTTTGTTCTGTTCAGGCTCTCAAAGGATTGGTTGATGCCCACCCGCATTAGTGAGAGTGCTCTTCCTTCCTCAATCTACCAATCAAATACTGTCTCTTCTGGAAAGACCCTCACAGACACACTGACAAATAATTTATATTTAGCTGGGAATTTCTTAGCCGACTCACTCTGACACATAAAATTAACCATCATAAAACATTTTGTAATATTGCTGTAAAACGTTTATACTAAACATTTTTTTAAAATAATCTAAAACATTACTTCTAGTTCCATTCTTAGCAAGATCCAATTTTGGAGTACCTGCTCTTTCTAATGTCTAAGTTAACATCAGATCTAGGAATGCTTTAAAAGGGAATTTGACCAAGTGGCAAGGTAAATTATGGACAAAAATGGGAGCCTAATTCTAGTTTAAAATAATTACATGGAAATGAAACTAAGAATCAATTCTATTTCACAACTTTCTTGTTTTAAGGATACTTTAATCTTTTGAAAAATTTTATACACATTTTACCATTTTGTAAGTTAAAGAAAATTTTTTTTTCTTTATTGATTTTAGAGAGAGTGGAAGGGAGAGGGAGGGAGAGATAGAAACATCAATGAGAAAGAAAATCGATTGTCCACTTCCTGCACGCCCCCCCCACTGGGGATTGGGCCCACAACCTGGGCATGTGCCCTGACCAGGAATCCAATCAGTGACCTCTTGGTGCATGGGATGACACTCAAACAACTGAACCACACCAGCCAGGGCCTAACATTTTACCATTTTAATTGTGATATTTTTTTGAACATACAGAAAAATATGGAAAATACACATATCAATCTCCCAGATTTATTCAATTTAAATTTTTACCATAGTCTTTTCTTATTTTAAAGAAATAGGACATTAAGAGCACTATAACTGAAGCCCCACTTAGCCATTTTTCCTCCTTTCTCAGGGATAACCACTATCTTGTCCATGCCTATCATTCCTTTAGTTATTTTTTTTTCTACATTTGTGCATGTGTATGTATATAGTAGTATCATTTAGTATCTTTTAAAATTTAACATAAATGGTATTGTTTATATTCTTTTGCTGACTATGTAACTCAACATTAGATTCTTGATAAATGAAGATTCTTTCATTTTAACTGTTGTATAGTTTTCCATTGTTTATTCATTACCCTACTGCAGAGCAGTTAGATTGTGTCCACCTTTTCCCTATTTAAAAACCTTTCCCCAATAAATGTCTTTGTACATGTCTCCTTGGGCATATGTCATAGAGTATTTTTTTATTCTAATTCTCACCTGAGGATATGGTTATTGATTTTATTATTATTATTTTTAATCCTCACCCGAGGATATTTTTTCATTTATCTTCAGATAGAGCGGGAGGGAGGGAGGGAGGAAGAGAGAAACATTGATGTGAGAGAGATACATCGATTGGTTGCCACCCGCACGACCCCAACCAGGGCTGGGGTACTGCAACTGAGGTATGTGCCCTTGGCTGGAATCAAACCTGGGACTCTGGTCTTCAGGCCAATGCTCTAACTGCTGAGCCAAACCGGCCAGGGCTGGTTATTGATTTTAGAGAGAGGGGAAGAGAGAGAGAGAGAGAAAAACATCGATCTGAAAGAGAACATCTATTGGGTGCCTTCTATACATGCCCTGACCGGGGATCGAACACACAACCTTTTGGTATACAGGATAATGCTCCAACCATCTGAGCCACACTGGCCAGAGCTGGAGTCTTTTCTTTATCCAACGTTTACGTAGAAACCTCGAAATGGAATTCTGGGTTGTAGGGTCCATGGTTTTCCAACTTTGCTAGGTAATGCTAAATTGCACATTCCTGCCAACAACTCATGAGTTCTTATTTTAGTGCATCCATGCCCACATTTGGTGTTATTAGACTAAATCTAGACAATCTGTTGTTAATGAAATGGTATCATTGTTTTAATATGCATTTTCATGATTAACAGTGAGGTTGAAATTGCTTCACATGGATTTTTGCCATTTGATTTCCCTGTTTTTATATTCTCTTGTTTTTCTTTTTTCTTATTGATTCGTAGGGGTCTTTATATATTCTGGATACCAGTTCTTTGTCAGTTACTTATGTTGCAAGTATCTCCACAGATAGGAAATGCCATCTCTGTGATGAAATAAGTTCCCATGTATACTTTGGTTCTGGAAACTTTCAAAACCAGTTCTAGATCCTTTTAAAAATACAGACATTTTTAGAGCAGTTTTAGGTTCAAAATTGAGCAGAATGTAGAGAGAGTTTCTATATATAGTACCCCTGCTCCCCCCCCTTTGTAAAGCCTCCCCCATTATTAATATCTCTTACTGGAGTGTTACATTTGTTACAATTGATGAACCTACATTGACACATCATTATTACCCAAAGTCCATCGTTTGCATTGGGGTTCACTCTTGGTGCTGTACATTCTGTGGGTTTGGACATGTATCTACCATTGTGGTATCATATGGGGAGTTTCATTGCCCTAAAAATCTTCTTTACACTGACTATTTCCCTCTCTTTCCCCAGACAACCACTGATCTTTTTACTTTTGAAAAAGTTTGACCTTTTCCAGAATGTCATAGATTTGGAATCATAACAGTATGTAGCCTTTTCAAATTGACTTATTTCACTTAGTAATATGCATTTAAGTTTCCTCTATGTGTTTTCATGGTGGGATCACTCATTTCTTTTTAGTGCTGAATAATATTCCATTGTCTGGACAAAAGCACCTAACTCATTTCGCAAAAGGTATCCCCAGTGTTAGCAGTCCATGATTGTATGAGCAAGAAGACTCAGTTCTTCTCTGGCTCTTGGTAGAGGTCTCAATTCCTCAAGTTAGGAGCTTTTTCATAGGACTTTTTTTTAGTGTGCTCAGAAAATGACAGATGGCTTCCTTCAGCTTGAGCAATCCAAGAGAGAGTGCAAGGAGGAGGCTACAATGTCTTTTGTGACCTTTTGTGTCTTGAAAGTCAGACATCATCACCTTGGCTTTATTCTACTCATTAGAAGCAAGTCACTAAGTATAGCCCCATAGTCGGGTTGGAGGTGGATTTTGAAACTACCACACTGTTGCCTGGCCAGGTGTGGCTCAGTGGATTGAGCATCGTTCCATGGACTGAGAGGTCCCAAATATTTTTGCCATTGCTTTTTAGAAAGAGTGGAAGGGAGGGAGGGGGAGAGAGAGAGAGAGAGAGAAAAAAAATGACTGTGAGAGAGAGACATTGATTGGTTGCCTCCTGAACGCACCGGGGATGGAACGTGCAATCCAGGTATGTGCCCTTGACTAGAATCGAATCTGTGACCCTTCAGTGCGCAGGCTGACACTCTAACCACTGAACCACACTGGCTAGGGCTATTCCATGTTTCTGATACAATCATCTACCTTCTTTCATTCCCCACAGACGTATTTTTTAAACTGTAGGCTCTGTTCCATAGATAAGCCAGTGTCCAGCATCTCTGAGATCTGCACAGCATAGGAACAGCAGAAAGGAGAAGGCTCAGCAGAAAAGAATTTTGCAATTCCAGATCTTCCTTTTAATCTTTGTTTTAAATTGTCCTATAACATATCTATAACTTTTTAATAGTAGAGGAATAGATTATATAAAATTATATTTAGCTCAGCCTAATTGTGAATAATGCCTATTTTGCCACACTGTAGATTTGTTCACTCAATACATTTTATCATGGTTGTTTTAAAAATCTTGCATTTGTTATTAATTTTTATCTTTTTAGCATCAAAAAGATACTGGAAGTAATTGGAAGTCACTTTTTTTTTTCTTTTTCTTTTTCTTTTCTTTCTTTCTTTCTTTCTTTCTTTCTTTCTTTCTTTCTTTCTTTCTTTCTTTCTTTCTTTCTTTCTTTTCTTCCTTCCTTCCTTCCTTCCTTCCTTTCTTTCTTTCTTTTTTTTTTTTGTAATGCCTGCACACTTCTTTAAACTCAGGTAATCTGTTTGCCCCCTTAGTGATTCTCTCAATGCACCTGTGGGTTAAGCAGGCAATTCAGGCTTTGTAAATAAACAAATTAAAACCTGGATCTTGACTTAGATTTTAAGCAAAGACCAGGAAGAAGCAGGAACAAAGATGTAAAACTTTAGATCAGAAAGGGGCAGGAGCAAAGATGTGAAACTTTAGCCCAGTGACATGCAGTCCATAAAAATAGGAAAAAATCAGAGCGGCAGAAAAACCCTGAAAAAGAAAAAGAACTTTCCAATTTTTCTCTACACATTTACTCTATTTTACCCACAGATGACCCTGCTAACCATTAAAAACGTCCCAGCCTTACTAAGTCAGGTGATTTTCCCAAGACAAGTTTTCGGTCTCTTTGATATTGGAGACGCAGAGTTGTTAAGGACCCCTCAGGTTAAAGACTGTGAAGAGGGGTTTGATTCTGACAGCCTGGCTCCGAGGCCAGCGCAAAGGCCCACCAGCGGTGTGCCCTTGGGCAAATTACTCAACCTTCACAAGCCTTACATTCCTCTCCGGAAAAACGGGGTGGATTAGCAGAACCTGTCTCTGGGCTCGTTTTGATGGTTAAATGAGAGTCGGCAAAAATACTTGGCACATAAATATTAGTAACGTTTTAGCTTTTTTCTTCTTTTTTTAGCTTAAAGGATGTGGGCCTGTTGAACAGAAAAGGCTCTCCTTCCCCTTACAAAATCCAGATGAACCTTTTTAGAATTTAAATATGAGCAAATGAGGCGGAGAGGGAGGGACTGATCCCTTTCTACCAATTAGGACTCTCCTGCTGCCTTTTCGCTACTGAAAATCATTCTCTGGAGGCCGCAGTTTACACTCTCCTGGCCCACCTGAGAGAGATGGGCCGGGGAGTGGGGGTGAGTAGCGCCCCCGCGGGTGGAGAGCGCGGCGGGACGGAGGCACAGGGGGAGCGCGGCGGGAGCGGCCGATGTAGCCGTTCCGGGTCCCTAGTTCCTCGGCGGGCCAGGTCGCGCGGGCTCCTCCTCCAGCCCGCCCGGTACCGCCCCGGCTCCTCCTCCTTCGGCGCTTCCCGGGGCGCCGGCTATGGCCGCAGTGGTCCTAACTGTGGCCGCCCCAGCCTGAGCCATGCAAGCTGCGGGCCCGGGGGCGCGCCCGGCGCTGGCGCTCATGCTGCTTTTGGCCGGGGCCGGGGTGTCCGCCGCAGCCGCGCCCCCAGCCCCGCCGCTCTTCAACGTGAGCCTGGACGCGGCCCCCGAGCTGCGCTGGCTGCCCGTGCTGCAGCACTTCGACCTGGACTTCGTGCGCGCCGCCATGGCGCACGTCCTCGGGTGAGCGCGGGCGCGGGACGGCATCTGCGGGGACAGGCTGCCCGGGTCCGAGCGCGGGAAAGCCCAGTGTGCTTGAACCCAGACTCCCAACCCCTTCCCTTCGTCTGCGACAGCCTTGCCAGATTGGCAAGGACCAGAACTGGTATTTGCTGCTGCTCTAGGCAGCGCCGAGGTTGGGGATGCTCCGGCACGGCTGGTTTGGCTTTCAGGTTCGGTGTCACCAGTGGCACGCCCGTCCTCGACACATTCCAGGTCAGGGTGGCGCGCGAGATGTTGCCTCAGCCGTTCGGCTACTGAATAGGGGACGCAGCCCACGCCCTCCTTGCGGGCCCTCCAAGCTCGCCCCTCCTGGGACCACTCTCTCATCCTCTCTCCTTCTGTGGACGTTTCCCTTTTCTCTCCTGGAGGCTGTGGATCGAGTGATGCGGAGCCTGAGCTGTCAGCTCTCTGGGGAAGGGAGGCATCGAGCACTCACCCCTAAGAATGAGAGCCTTTGGTGCCCTCAACTCCCCAGGCGCACACACTCGCACCCCTCCAACCTCTGAGCTCAAACACCCTCATGGCTTTTCTTTTTTAGGGATACGGTCCCCAAGTGGGTCCATGCAGTGATGCGAAAGGCGGTCGGGGAGCTGGAAGGCTCCCTGCCCCAGCCCTACACCGACGAGATCCGCGGCATGTGCGACGTCCTGAACTTCAGCCTGGCCGACTGCATCCTGGTTAACCTGGCCTACGACTTCACCGCGTGAGTGCCCCACGCAGCGCCATTCACTTGGGCTTGCTAGGACTGCTGTCAGATGAGTGGGAGCAGGCATGTTTTCAGTGTGATAAAAACAGGGTGGTGACTGGGCTGCCCAGAAACTCCCAGCACTTCTTTGCTTCTCTGGGTAAATCTGAAAGAAGAACAAGCAGAGCAGCTTCTCTGACCTCAGCACTGAACTTTTCCTCTGCCAGAAGCCCCCTTTTCTCCCTCCACCAATCCAGGAAGCATCCCACTTTTGAAACTGCTCAACCTGTACTTTCCAGGAAGTTTTTGGAACTAACCCACTCTCACATGATCCTCTAGTTAACCCAGTGACCCTCCAGCCTTATAATGCAGGGGGTCGTCCTAGCACTGATTTGTCCCCTGCATTTCTCCCCCACGTTTGTCATGGCTAGTGATCCTGACTCCTCTTTCCCAGTCTGTTCCTTCCAGGGCTGGGGTCACAGGCCAGCCAATACTTGGTGCACAGACCTAAAAGCAAAGTGGAGTGCCTGGTTGATCCCAGGCAAAGTGCAGGGTGAGCCTAAAGTCTCCATTGGCTCAGTAACTGGTCCTGGAATTAAGAGTTTTGACTTGGTTTCTGCCTTCAGGACTTAATTGTTTTGCAACCAGACCAGCCTCATCTAGTAACATCTTGCAGATACTTAATCGCTTCTGGCTGCCAAAAGATGAAGGAAAAATTTATTGGGATAATGAAACATTACTGTCCCCTCCCCTGGCATCTTCCCAGAACAACTAGGCAGAGTAGGTTAACATGACTGTGACTGCACTTCTCTTTAGAAAAAAATTTTAAGGCACAGATAAGACACACACTTGTTAAAGTGCTTTTCAGTTGAATGAAGTTAATTTTGCCATTCCTTATCTCCTACTCCCATCTTTCCCCTCTTCTGACATGTGGCTTTTTTTCTCAGTGAAAAAAATCAATTTTCATGTTCACTTTCACCTTCTTTTGTTGGAGTCACTGATTGAAGCAAAAGTTCTAGTAAGAACATTCTAACTTTGGAATGTGATATTAAGGTATATATTGAATTGCCTGACAACACAAAACACAGGCAAACTCCTAACAAAGGAAATGTTTTATTCCCACTTCTGATGTAAGTGTAAGGCTTTTCAAATCAGGATAAAACTAGCTACCCTATATTGAGCTCGCTCGGTGCCAGGCATTGGAGGTGGTATTACCTGTTGTCATGTGGAAACCAAGCCTCAGGGGATAACTTGGTGAAAGTCAGGTGCGTGGTGAGCAGTCCAAGCTGCTGCTAAAAGCATGTGTCTCCATTGCCGTGCAGTGCCTCCCCTGGGCCTGGCCACCATGGCTCCCCGTGCTTGTGAGCTACCTCGTGTGAGAACATTTGGGCATGACACGGAAGTATTGTTGTCTTGCCAATTTTGAAAAATCATCTTTGAGAGAGATTCTACAAACTTTGCTTTATCAGTCCCCTCCTTGACATGAACTCTTTGAAGTTAAGAACAGGAACCTTGGAAAAAATTAAAACCTGACCAAGCTTCCTTCTTTATTTTATTTATTTATTTTTTTTTATCCTCACCCGAAGACATTTTTCCATTTTTTGTTCAGACAGAGTGGGAGGGAGAGAGAGGAAGAGAGAGAGAGAGAGAAACATCGACGTGAAAGGGACACATCGAGTGGCTGCCTCCCGCACGACCAACCAGGGTCGGGGACAAACTGCAACCGAGGTACATGCCCTTAGCGGGAACCGAACCCGGGTCTCTCCGGACCACAGGCCGACGCTCTAACCGCTGAGCCAAACCGGCCAGGGCCAAGCTTCCTTCTTTAAACAAACAAACAAAAATTAAGTAACACTTGTTTTCTCCTAATTATAAAAGTAATATATAATCATTCTAGAAAATTAGCAAATGCAGAAGAGTGAAAAGAAATTAACCACATCCTGTTATTCAGAAATGACCGTCAGTACTTCAAGGTGTTTCCTCTCAGTTTTGTGTGGATATACATTTCTTCTCCCCCTCCCTTGCCCCCTAGAATTGGACATGCTGTATGTAAATATTTTTTCACATAACATTTCATATTCTCAGAGAATACAGGCATTTAGATATCTTACCATACCCCTTCCTCTTTTCCTCAAACTACTTCTCTCTGGTTGAAAGTTTTAAAAGTATTGTTTTCTCCTATTAGCTCTTTGCAAGGCGCTCTAAAAGGGACAGGAAAAGTGCCAAGCCCCTGAAGAGCTGGTCGTTTTTCCAAGGAGACAAAACGAAACGTTTGTGGACCAGAATGGTTTAGTGCCATTCTGCTTGCTATGAGAAGTTCATGGAACAGAGAAGTGATCTTGAGCAACTTTGAACAATGTGTTAAATTGACTACATGCTGCCATGCAGAGAAATAAGCAAAGTTCAATTCTAGCCGAGCCCAGAATGGGTAGTTTCAAATTTATATTTAGGATGAAATTCTTCAGAATGTTTTGATGCCATGTGTGCTGAGGGCAAAGATCTAGTAACACTAAACACTGATGAGCTATGGACAGTTGTGTTTTCATCTGGAATTGTGAATCCATAGTCTTGTACAAGGATCATATAGCATATGTGTCCACTGTAAGGAATAATAATTGTGTTTTACTTTAAGGACTTACCTTAAAAATAAAAAACTCATTTTCCTTTTTCTTATTTTTCTCATTCATTCCTGTTGGACTTTCCCCTTTTCTCAGATTCTGCACCAGTATTGTGGCTCAAGACTCCAGAGGCCACATTTACCATGGCCGGAATCTGGATTACCCGTTTGGGAATTTCTTACGCAAGCTGACCGTGGATGTGCAGTTCTTGAAGAATGGGCAGGTATGGTCTGTACAGCATAAGATTCAGACATCTGAGACTAGCTAACCCAAGTAAGCAGTCATTAGAATGGCCTGCCAATTAAATGTGTTATCAGTTTAAGATACAAAAAACATCAAACTCCTGCCCAGCCAGTGTGGCTCAGTGGTTGAGCATCGACCCATGCACCAAGAGGTCGCCAGTTCGATTCCCGGTCAGGGCACATGCCCAGGTTGTGGGCCCAATCCCCAGTGGGGGGCATGCAGGAGGCGGCCATTCAACATTGATGTTTTTAGCTCTCTCTCCCTCTCCCTTCCTCTCTCTCTCAAATCAATAAAGGAAAACAAACAAACAAACAAAACACATCAAACTGGAAAAACAAAACCAGAAGAGAGGTTTACATCAATTATGCATATAGAAAGAAGCATCATCTATTATTAAGCATCTACTTAAAGAAGTCAATCCATATTCCTTGGGGAAATCTCTATGAGGATATGATCTGTCATCCACTTATGATGCCAAGTCAGTTCTTTCCTCTGCTTTCCCATGTTCAGCAGGGGCTGTGTAGTGTAATGGCTAGAAACACCCAACTTTAGAGTGTGACAGTCCTGGCTTTGAATCCTGCTACTTCCTTTATGAACCTGGGAAATCACTTAAACCCATTTTGCAGACTATAACTCAGAGAGGTTAATAATTACTTTATGGTGATAGTTATAAAGGTTAAGTGAAGTAAAAATCTATGCAAAGCATGTGGTAGATGCTTGATAAATGTGGCCAAATAATAAATGGTGCTTCACTCTACAAGTGTGATTGACCCACACCACTCTCTTATATGTGATCTTTAAGAAATTATTCTGAGATCATTTTATTTTCATCATAGTAAGATCTAGTAACAAGGAGCAAACACTGATGAGTTCTGTCCAGTGGTGTTACTTATTTAAAAGTATAATGTGTACTATTGTCACGTTTCTATGTAAACTTTATGTTTCTATGTAAACATTAATTAATGTTCGTTGAGTATACATAGCATGCTATTGCTGTGAAACAGAATAGAACATGCCAGATTTTGACTTTGGGACAAGGACCATATTTCGTTTGTTCTTTGCATTTAGGGGTTGAGTCACAAATATGAAAAACTCACTAAATATTCATTTGGTCATCTGCTTTTACAGACAAAAATATTTTTTCATTTAAAGTTCAAACAAGAAGTCCTGGCTGGTTTGGCTCAGCGGTTAGAGTGTCGGCCCACGGACCAGAGAGACCCGGGTTCGGTTCCCGCTAAGGGCACGTACCTCGGTTGCAGTGTGTCCCCTTTGGGTGGCAACCACTCAATGTGTCTCTCTCACGTCGATGTTTCTCTCTCTCTCTTCCTCCCTCTCTCCCTCCCGCTCTATCTGAAGATAAATGGAAAAATGTCCTTGGGCGAGGATAAAAAAAAAAAAAAGTTCAAACAACATAGGGTTTCCCACATATTGCTACTTCTTAACCTTCTTTGTGAGAGAACCCCTTTGGTGAAGTCTGTTGATCCCTTCTTAGAATTATATTTTATAATATATAAAATAAATTGCATGGAATTATAAAGAAAACCATTAAGTTGAAATACAGCCATTTCAATATTACATTTTTTCTTAACACATTAAATAGTAAAATTTGGCAGTGGCTCTAATAACTAGCATAATTTCAGGATAGTAATAAGTGTGAATCAAGATATGTATGTATAGCAAAGCAAGATAGGTGTGATAACATTCTGTATGTGAAAATGTCTGCAATTTCTACTGGTGACAGAATCACGGACACTGCTATGATGACATGGTTTGTTGCATGTATTCATTACAGAAGAAATGAAATTTCAGTTAGAAGTTAGTGAAAATAAAGATGTACCTTTTCCCCCCTCCAAGGTCACAGGTCCACTGAATTCTATCCAAGGTTAAACCTTCTAGAAGGCTATTTCAGAGTTTTTATTAATGTTGGAACCTTAGAAGAAGAAAAAAATCCATGACATTTGGGGCAAAATAAGATGATTTCAAAGTATATATTTTTTGGAATGATAAAGTGATACCTTTTCTCTTGATTTCAGATTGCATTCACAGGAACCACTTTTATTGGCTATGTAGGATTGTGGACTGGTCAGAGTCCTCACAAGTTTACAGTTTCTGGCGACGAACGAGGTAATCAAAACGAACTCCAAAACATTTTTAGTTACATCTTTTAGTTTTATCCAAGTACTTGGTTCACTCACCCAAAACACGTAGAAGGACACCTAGTACACTCGATGGCAGGGACTTGCATTCTAGGGGGTTGGAAAGGCCGTGGGCTCGTAAGCAAGGAAGGTGACTGCAGGTAGTTATAAGTGCAACACAGTAAAACAGGACGCTGGGATAGCGAGTGAAGGATGGGCAGGGCGGTTACTACAGCGGGGCGGGTCAGGAAGGCCTGGCTTGCATGATCCTGCCAGGCACCTGCCAGGTCTGTAGGAGCTGCGGGAAGACCATCCTGCTGAATTCCAGTAGTGTGGTTACGGCAGGCACGGAGTAAGGAGGGAGCGAGGGGT
Source organism: Tadarida brasiliensis (assembly GCA_030848825.1). NCBI lineage: Eukaryota > Metazoa > Chordata > Mammalia > Chiroptera > Molossidae > Tadarida > Tadarida brasiliensis. Next base: position 53,243,936 of record CM061257.1, on the reverse strand, counting down.
GGAGAGGAGGGCTGAGGCCGTGCGGAGGGTCATGAGGAGGAGTTTGGATTTTAAGCGCAATGGAAGCCCTTAAGGATTTAGGCCAGGAAATGAACAGATCTGATTTACATTTCCAGCTATCACTTTGGCTGCTCTGTAGAGTCTGAACTGCGTTGGGGTGAGGTGGAAGCAGAAGACTGTCAGGAAGCTATTGCAGTCATCCAGAGGCCATATGATGGCTTTCCACAGGCAACATCTGTAAAGCACTTTACAGTTTACTGTGCACTTTCTCCTCTGTTTTCTCATTAGAGGCCTGTTACATAGGCAGGGCTGATATGATTAATAAACCCCATTCATTATGCAGAAGAGGAAACTGAGGCTATGAGGAGAAATGACAGATAGTAGATTGGGGGGGGGGGGGGTCGTTCTCAAATTGATCTCACGGGTCCTGGCCCAAAGCTCTGTTTGTTATACAGCCACACTGCCATTCCCCAGATCTCAGGGACATCATTCAGTTCCACGATATGTGGGAAACCCAGAGATCAACTCTTGTCTCTGTCCTCAGGAACTTACAGCTGAGTGAAAGGAGCATACACAGGAGTTTCTTAAACTTTAGAATTGGTTATTGACTTCCTGTTATTGTTTCCTTGGGTTAGGTTTATTCTTTTTCTTTTTTATAATTCTCACCTGAGGATATGTTTAGAGAGAGGAAGGAAGAGAGAGAGAGAGAGAGGGGGGAACATCTATTTTTTGCCTCCCACACATGCCCCGACCAGGGATCAAACCCTGCAACCTGGGCATGTGCCCTGACCATGGATCGAACCCACAACCTTTTGGTGTATGGTATGATGCTCCAACCAACTGAGCCACACCAGCCAGGGCTATAGTAGTCAGTTCTTTATCCTAATGTATTTCTTCAGCATTTTCTCAAATGTCAGCTATGAGTGAGGCTGGTTCTCAAATGGTACTCCAACCATAGCATGACAGTTATTAAGATTTTACACGGAATGTCTATAAACACATGTGTATTTATTTAAAAGATGGGCTTTGTTTACATCATTTTGCAACTCAAATTGTTTAATAAACTGATTATTACAACCTAAGGTATGAGCGGTTTAAAAATAACAGAATTCTACTGTAACATGCACATTTAATTAACTGTCAAGACTTCTTTTTAAAAACTTTTTAAACCTTTTTAAAACTTATTTGACTGAAAATTATATTTGAATCTCCTAAGACTGAGTTGAAATGCCTGAGCAATAAGGTGGTTAATGGAGAGAAGATATTCCATTGAGATTCTGAGCATTACGAAGTGTGCCAACAGGGCCTCCAGCCACCCTGGGAAAGGATGAGATGAGGAGGACTGACTAGCGGCACAGAGTGAAGAGCCTTCCCTAACCACCTGGCAGTTAAGATCTCAGCCTCCAGAGCCAGCCTGCCTTGGTGTATATCCTGCCGACTTGGCGCCATGACTTGCCAGCGGGTGACCGTGACCAGGGTGCTCAGCTGGTCTGTGCTTCAGCGTCCTCAGCTGGAAAGCAGGGATGATCATCACTGTTCATGTGTGTGACATACTCAGAGCAGTGCCTGCCACAGAGTAAGGGCCATAGCCGCATTTGTTGTCACTGTCACACCTCCAGGCCTGACTCCTCTGAGACCCAGGCAGAGTACCCATCCACCATCTCAGCATCTCCACTTTGGTGTCTGCTAAGCATCTCAAACTTAATGTGCTTCAACAGAGCTCTTGACTTTCTCTTTCTTTCTTTTCTTGCCCTCACTCTGCCTCCACTCAAATCTGTTCCTCTCTTGGTTTTCCATGTCTTAGGAAATGGCACTTCTAATCAACTGACTGTACCAGGAGAATTCTTTGACCCCCTCACTCCCTGAGTCGTGTCAGCTCTACCACCAAAATGAGACTGTCCCTGTCCGTTCTGTCTGCCTTCACTGCTAGGCTAGCTGCTACCACACCTGTACTGCTGCAGTCCCTGGTCATCTGGTCTCCCCGCTTCTCACCCTTCTACAGTTCTTTCTTTATCTAGCAGCTGGCATGATCAGGTGGTTCCTTTGTTTAAAACCTACAGTGACTTCCCATTTCACTTATAACAAATCCAGAGTCCTGACTCTGACCCCAAAACTCTACACGATCACCTCCTATGCCTCATTTTATGCCTGTCTCCTTCTCCCTCACGCCACCTGCACCTCACCAGCATTCTTTCTTTTCTTGACATCTGCCAAGGTTGTTCCTGCCTTAGGTCCTTGACACCCATGCCTTTTGCCTGGAATGCTCAGCCCATCTTAGCTCAAATGTCTGCAACCCAGAGAGGCTATCCTTATGTTCTTCTTGAAAGGAATCTTCCCTTGTCACTCATGATTACATTATCCTGTCTTATTTTCTTTATTAAAGTTATCCAAATCTTGTTTGTTTAATGGTATGGTCAGCTGAGTACCAAGTGTCAGGAGGCTTTGCTAGAAATAAATGACAAAAATTTATTCAAGGTCTTAGGCGTTGCAAACCAGAGACACAACTAGGCAATACCCAGGGTGTTCTGAAGAAGGAAGAAAAGCGAAGAGTTTTTGTAGTAAAAAGTACATTCTTCAGAAGAATGAGTCCTGTGTTCTTAGCCTCTGAATTGGTCAGAGATGTTGATCTTCCAGACACCAGAGGTCTGGATAATGGATGTCAGGCTGTTCAGACATGCGAACATCTCTCCTAAGTTCTTCAAGGGTTATCTATAGGATATAGCTATGTCTGTCTGCCTATCTATCTATCTATCTATCTATCTATCTATCTATCTATCTATCATCTATCGATCTATCAATCTATCAATCTATTGATCGATCTATCTAGGCATTGATACACTACTAAAAAGTTAAAAAGTTTAAGTTTCCTGGCTAATTAAAGGAGGAATCAAATCATTTCCTCATGCCGCAGCCTACTTGGTTTTAGTAACTTAACAGCTTGACTCTAGTGACTCCATTTTTTTTCTTCACTCTTTCCTCAGTACACTAGTTTCTTCTGTTCACTGTTAAAGTCCAAGGGTCAGCACCAAGTCAGGATATGCCAGTGTTTCATGAAAAGGCCATATAAGCAAAGTGACCCCCACGTGCCAAAAGAGCCCAGAGGCCATGGAAAGAAGCAGACAAGTCCAGCTTGTCAGGTTTAAAAATTTCTAACAGGGAACTTACAGAAACGCAGTCCTGGGAGTCAGCAGGAAAAAATGGACCACCCCACAGATCACCTGTTTTATACCCTCTAAGAAATGGACCTATATCTCCTATAGCTCCATCATTTTATTTTGTGGGGGTGATTGAGGGGAACAAAGGGACCAGATACCAGGCACTCTAGTGCCAGGGTGAGTTAAAAGATAGATAACATTGAGGGCACCTTCCCCCAGAGAAGGTCTAAATGGTGGAGGAAGGTTAATGGCAGTTCGTGATTAACCTGGAGCCTCTGTGCACATTCCAGAGTCCACCCAGGGAAAGGGGAGGAGGTCAAGGGTTCTGGAGGATTGGTTTTAAATGGAGTCAGCTTTTCAAGGAGGTCGCTCTATCTGAACAGCCACATACTAGGTGCTCAGTGCTTATTTCTTGAATGAAAATTATTCTTTGAAAATAAATCCCCTACAGAGATTTTTCAAGATGTTAAAAAGTAATTTTGGGAAATGATTGTAAATTTGTATTTTTAAAAAATGTGAGACCAAGTCAAACTTAAAGTTCTGAAAGATATATATTCTCTACAATTTTCCTAATACTTACTGAGCCACTTCTGATAGCTCCATCATTTTATTTTGCCTGGGATAGTTAATAGAGTGATTTCCTTTAAGATAATTATCATTGTTATACACTGGAAATTCTGTGTATAGATGTGATACATACATACATACATACATACATACATACATACATGTATACATAGAACACAGAATCTTTGGTGCCTGGAAACAAAGCTTTTAGCTTCATCTTCGAAAACTGGATGCTAGTAAAGTCACTCTTCATCCACCAACCTTTCTCCCCCAGCAGCGTGTACTGTGGGAAAGAAACAAGACTTAAGGAATTTTAAAGAGTGGCAGCAATTTGTGTATATATTTACTGTTCCTTCAACTCGGCAGATAAAGGCTGGTGGTGGGAGAATGTGATCGCTGCCTTTTTTCAGAGACACTCTCCGATCAGCTGGCTTATCCGCACTGTGAGTATATTGGCCGCTGAGCCCACCTCACCCTAATTCATCTTCTAAACTGTGTTCCTGCTGTGACCCTCTGTGTCATCTAACAATGTTATTCTTAATGTAAGAAGCTCCTGAAAAGAATAAGCATCTAAAGGTTTGCAAAATGCATACCAACCTTTCTGATAATGAGAATCAGAGATAAGCTGGGCACTAAAGTGCTAAGGACGGACTTGAATCACTAGTGTAATACTGCACCAGGGGAAGTGTCCAGCGTGACCGGAGCTCAGCTTTGATTTGTGCAGAGGGGCCTGGGTGTCTTAAAGGGAGAATGGGGTGATAGGGAGGGGGTGAGGAGGAGCCTAGGAGAGTCAGAGAAGTGACAAATTACAAAGAGCTGAAAAGAGGGGCTGTTCGTGTAAACCTGTCTGAATTTGCTAACTGTTAGGCTCCTTCCCTCCTGCAGGGACTGGGAGACAGGGCCCCTATCTTGAGGTGTTGGCTGGAACAAACAGTAAATTATTTTGGCAGTGTCCAGGGAGGAAAAATTGTCTTCTGGCCTTCTAGGTTCTTCTGCCTGGTCTAATAATCAAATTGACATGAGACAGATTAACAGGAGAAAATAAATGACAGTTTAATAACTTCTGTACCTCCTGTATACATGGAAGACTGAGTGCTTCTCCCCCAAATGGTGGAAGCCATCACCTTAAATACCGCATTCAACTAAAGACCAAAGGAGATGTTGGGGTGGGGAGTCAGTTATGGGAGGTAACCAGGAAAAAGCACAGCAAACAAGAGTAAGATTTTTAATAGATTGGTAGTTCCAAAATAGTCATGGGGATGTAAAGTACAGCATAGGGAATATAGTCAATAATATTGTAATAACTGTGTATGGTGCCAGGTGGGTGCTGGAAATATCGGGGAACACTTTGTAAAGTATGTGATTGTTTTTTGTTTTGTTTTGTTTTGTTTTTATCCTCACCCAAGGACATTTTTTCATTTTTTGTTCAGATAGAGTGGGAGGGAGAGAAAGAGAGAGAGAGAGAGAAACATCGATGTGAAAGGGACACATCGAGTGGCTGCCACCCGCACGACCAACCAGGGCCGGGGACAAACCGCAACCGAAGTGCATGCCCTTAGCGGGAACCAAACCCAGGTCTCTCTGGACCGCAGGCCGACGCTCTAACCGCTGAGCCAAACCGGCCAGGTCAAGTATGTGATTGTTTAACCACTGGGCTGTACACCTGAAACTAATACAAAATAATATGGAATGTAAACTGTAATTGAAAAAAATTTTTAAAGAGTAAGAGTTTTATGCAGATTTAAGTCCAAGTCTTCTCCATTGATAACAGTTTCTAGAGATTCAGAGGCCCACCTCCTGGTACAGTGAGGGAGACACCCCCACAAATGGAGATTTCCCTGATGACTGGAAATATCTTTCATAAAGGGTAAATTCTACCTGGTTTTCAGAGCTTCTGCCATGTCTGCTGTTTCTTAAAAATAACCAGCTTAGCCTTGGCTGTTTTGGCTCAGTGGTTAGAGCGTTGGTCTGCAGACCAATGATTTCTGGGTTTGATTCTGGTCAAGGGCACGTATCTCAGTTGTGGTTCATCCCCAGCCCTGGTCGGGTCATGCGGGAGGCAACCAGTTGATGTGTCTCTCTCACATCGATGTTTCTTTCTCCCCCTCTCTCTCCCTTCCTTCCACTCTATCTGATGATAAATAGAAAAATATCTTTAGGTGAGAAATAAATAAATAAATAAATAAATAAATAAATAACCAGCTTAAAATTGCCCTGGCTTGTGTGGCTCAGTTACTTGGCTGCCATCCCGTGCACCAAACAGTTGCTGGTTCAATTCCCAACCTGGATTGCGGGCTCAATCCCCTGTAGGGGGCATACAGGAGGCAGCCAATGTTTTTCTTTCTCTCTAAAAAGTCAATTTAAAAAATCTTCAAAACAAATAAATAAAATAACCAACTTAAAATAATGCCAGAGGGACATATGTTGGGGTGACAAATTCTGTTCCCTTACAGCAGCCTTGAGTTGTCTCAGGCAGTCACTATAAGGGGGGCTAGGGTCATCGTAGGGGTGTGGCTTTGAGCTATTAGAAACTATGTTGGTGTTTGTTCCAGTCTTTATATGCCATGGTTAAGGCTTAGTCAAGAGGAGGGCTCAGAGGAGGCTGGCTAGAGTTTGCTCAAGGACAGAATCTAGGTCATAGGCTAGACTTTTCACAATAGCTGATTGAGATAAGAGATAATATGCTTTTCTACTGATATAGAAGTGCCTCCCTTTTGAATCTCCATTGGCAAATGTTTGAATTAGCAAAACAAGTGCATTAGGAGGTAACTTTACACAAAATGAACATCTGCTTTACAGGACCTATCAGACAGCAGAGTTCCAGGCCACAGGTACATTGTCATTTGACCTCGGAAAGCTTGTCTTCAGGAGCACATCTGCAGGATCTGGGCCTGCCTGGCTTAGCCTGTTTGATCCTTCTTTGTGTTGCTCTAAATGATCTAGTCCCTCTGGACTTGCAATTCTCCTAAATGTTTTACTTGGGTACCCCTAAGGATATTGACAGACTGCATCCTTTACACATTCTTAAAATGACTTCCAAACTAGTCCATCCAAAGATCGAAAAGCTGCAAAAAATCCAGTGTATTGTAAATGTTGATATTTAAAAATAAAACTATAATTTAAATCTATCCAGTGGAATCTAAACACCAAAATGATTTTAAAACTTTTATGTGACTTACATAAAGTGAAATGCATAGATATTAAGAGTTTAGTTCAATGTGTTTTGACAATTGTACACACTCTAATCAGTTTCCAACCTCCTCTGACCCCCACCCCCCCAGGAAACCACTCTTTGACTTCTATCACTACAGAGAAGTTTTGCCTCTTCTACAATTCATATAAATGAACTCATAGTACATGGACTCTATTTCTTTTACTCAGCATAATGTTTTTCAGATCCATCCATGTTATGTGTTACTAGCTCATTCCTTTCATTATTGAAGAATATTCAGTTCTATGAATATGCCACAATTTATCCATTTTCTTGTTGATAGACATTGGGTTGTTTCCAGTTTGGGGCTGTTATGAGTAACTTGCTGTAGAAATTCTTGTATAAATCTTTTTGTAAACATATATATCCATTTCAGTTGGGTCAATACTTAAGAATGGAATTAATGGCCCTGGCCGGTTTGGCTCAGCGGTTGGAGTGTTGGCCTGTGGACCAGAGAGTCCCGGGTTCGGTTCCTGCTAGGGGCATGTACCAAAAAAAAAAAAAGAATGGAATTGATGGATCATAAGGTAGATGTATCTTTAACTGAGGTATATAAATACATGCCATATAATTCATCTATTTAAAGTATACAATTTGCCCAGCCCGTGTGGCTCACTGGTTGAGCGTTGACCCATGCACCAAGAGGATGCCGGTTCGATTCCCGGTCAGGGCACATGCCCAGGTTGTGGGCTTGATCCCTAGTTGGGGGCATGTAGGAGGCGGCCAATCGATGTTCTCTCTCATTGATGTTTCTATCTCCTTCTTCCTCTTCCTTCCTCTCTAAAAAACAATAAAGAAAAAATATTTAAAAAAAGAAATAAAGAAAATAAAGTATACAGCTCACTGACATTTAATATATTCACAGAGTGGTACAACCATCAGTACAGTCAACATTTTTACTCCCCTAAGAAGAAACCCCGACCCTATTAGCAGCCACTTTTCATTTCCTCCCTTTCCCGAGGTAAACAGATGAGGCCGTGTTCTCGCCCTGACTTGGCCTCTGGGTGAAATAGGTCAGCACAGCCTTCAGTATTTCTTACTGATGTCCTTGCTTTTTTTCTCATACAGTTCTGTTAAAGTCAATGAATTATTTGATAGTAATTGGGGGATGGTACAGGCAACGAATAAAAAAAAAATGAAAATGTTTCATCACTTCTATTGCCTCACTTTATAATTTTGCTGAGTTCAGTACAAAGTAACTCAAGTCTAAATACCTCATCCCTAACAGCAATATATATCAGGCAGGGAAAAGTCCATGTGACCCTGCCCTGGGCTGAAGGTTATGGTGTCGAATGTGGTGCCTTTGCAGACACTCATATTTTGAATTGCTCTTTGGCTTGGCCCCGTCCTCGCCCTACCCCTGACACCGCGCCTCGGCAGTGTTCAGAATGGGCGAGCAGAAAACGTACTGTTCTCATGCAGTGGTGCAAGAGTGATCATGCAGGTGGAGGTGGGGAGGGCAGGCCCTCCCCTGCAGGACGTTCTTGTGCTGGTCAGCTTGAGGGATTGCACTTGGAAGCTGAAGATTGGGAAAGCGGTGCCCTAACGAGCCATGCCACAGATCTTTGGAAGTCTTCATGAACCCCCAGGGTGACTGAACACCAGCTGGGCTTGCTGTGCTAATGTAGCATGCTCTCTTTCAGCCCTGAGCCTTTGCCACACTACCATCGAGCTAGAACTCTTCCCCAGCCCCACGCCCAGCCCCACAACCACTTTCATCAGCCTAACTTCTGTTTGTCTCTTTGGCCTCAGCTCACGTGATACTTCCCTGAGGTGCCTCCTCGGTGCCCTGGGTGAGAATGGGTCCCTTGCTCTGACTTCATAACATTTTCTTGTTGACACTCATTACGCTGTGTCACCATTTTCTGTGGACTTTCCTGTCATCCTTAGAAGTTTGGGGAGAACAAGGCTGGGTCAGTCGTAGTCACTGCTCTGTCTCCACACCAGTGCAGTGTCCAGCACATAGTAGGTACTCAAGAAATACCTGTTGAAAGAACAGATGAATGAAACATGGGGAGTCATCTGTGAGGGCGATCTGCCTGGAAAGCACACAGCCCATGTGTCCTGAGCTGGGCCTGGAACTTGTCAGCAGTTCTTCCCTTTGTGAGAAAAATCCTGCTGCCACTGGCTCCCCACTGAGGTTTCTTCCATTTCAGGAGTCCTGATGACGGGAGGGTGGAGTCAGAGCAGTTCAAGACGGTGGTCATGGGTTAATATGTCAGGAGGATGTGCTGTGGACCACCTGTCCATCGATTGGTATGAATGATGATGCTCATGCAGGCTTGTCTCTGTTCAGACCCTGAGTGAATCAGAAAACTTTGAAGCAGCTGTGTACAAACTGGCCAGAACTCCCCTCATTGCTGATGTGTATTACATTGTTGGCGGCACGTCCCCCCGGGAAGGAGTGGTCATCACAAGGAACAGAAGTGGCCCAGCAGACATTTGGCCTCTAGATCCTTTAAATGGAGCGTGAGTAGAATTAAAGGCTCTGGTCATTTTGTATTAATAATCTGTTTTTAATGGATGGAACTGGACATATTTTCTAGTTTTATTTATTTCTTCTTTACTTATGTCTCCAATGTCCTTGATAAGATAAAATGATGTGCTGTGTTGTAGGTGGTTCCGAGTAGAGACAAATTATGACCACTGGAAGCCAGCACCTGAGAAAGATGACCGAAGGTAGGCCGCTGTCAGGTCCACAGTGTTTTCTTGTGGCCAGGAGACTGTGCCCCTCCTGGTACAGGAACTGAAGGGCACTACAGGTGCTACCCCTCCCAGAAAATATGCCTGGGCCCCTTTGCCAGTGCTAGGCCGCAATGGGAGAGTAGTGTGTGGTGGGGAACATGGGGAGAGCCTCTTGGCAGTCAGTTGGGTGTTGGTAGAGTAAGCTTGTCCCTGGCCTCAGGGTCAGAAGCCCCAGAAGCCCTAGATTCCATACAACCTTCCATGTTTTATTAAAGGGGATGCTCGTTGCGGGGGGAGGGGGAGGGTTGTTTCAATCCTCTTGCGTTCACCCATCTGTAAAAGGAAAAGATAGAGCAAGATTCATGGTTTTCTATGGAAGACTTTTTTTGGAGGGAAAACATTTTTCATACTTAAATAAATAAATAAACCTGTTGGGGCTTTTATTGTCCCTTCTAATTTTGAAACTTCTATAATTTTCCCCCTTGGCTTTACTGCCCCCTGGGTTTGGTGGCCACTATTCAATTCTTCAGCGACACATTTTCACCAGCCCAGGGAGCAGATGGGGCCAGTGGACCTGACTTGAATTAATTCCACTGTGGGGGTCGGGTACTAGGGAGGAAACATGGTTGGGGGCCAGCATCTGTTTTGAGGAAAGGGAGATAATGAGGCCAGGCCTCGCATTAAGTCCCCCAAAATGAGAACTGGTGGGATTCAGGGTTTCCTGAAGAGCTAAGTGACCTTTGACCTTTGTCCTTACAGAACACCTGCCATCAAGGCCCTTAATGCCACGGGCCAGGGAAACCTCAGCCTGGAGGTGCTCTTCCAGGTAACTTGCACTGGGATGCCCAGTTTTCGCTCAGGATGTTTGATGTCTTTGTTAATAGTGATTTAAGAAAATACTCTCCTCTGAAATCGAGCAAATGTGGTAGATGGCAAGTGCTAGAGTAAGAGTTTTACTGGGTTGAAAACATGAAAAAAAAAAAAAGTCAGATGGCATTTTCTGAACAGGTTAAAAGTATTCGTCTTGCCCTGGCCGGTTTTGCTCAGCGATTAGAGCGTTGGCCTGCAGACCAGAGAGTCCCGGGTTCGGTTCCTGCTAAGGGCACGTACCTCGGTTGCAGTTTGTCCCCGGCCCTGGTTGGGGTCATGTGAGTGGCAGCCAGTCGATGTGTCTCTCTCACATCAATGTTTCTCTCTCTCTCTTCCCCCCTCTCTCCCTCCTGCTCTTTCTGAAGATAAGTGCAAAAAAAAAAAAAAAGTCCTTGGGTGAGGATTAAAAAAAAAAAGTATTCGTCTTCACCTAAGTTTTTCTGCATGTTAGAAAAAGGCACAGATGTAATATACGTATGTTCATTGTTTCAAAGGAGAAAGGATTCAGAAGGCTGTAACACGTCACTCTGAGATACACTGAAGTGTTAAGTGGTTTTATTCTTCCTATAGATATTCTACATGTATTTCTTCTCCATTTTAACAGTTTTTATAATATGATATTTTCCTATGCAGGTTTTGTCAGTGTTTCCAGTTTATAACAAGTAAGTAACATCTGTTCACATCTGTTCATACGTCACCCCACAAGGCGGTCTCGTGCGCTCTTTGGTTCAGCAGGGATCTGAGGGGGCCTGTGGAGCAGGCTTTCTAGGTGCTGTAGAAACAGCAGTGAACAAAGCAGTCTCTGCTCTCACGGGACTAGCATTCCACTGGCCCAGGAGGGGCAGGTAAACAAGTATATCGTAAGTCAAGTGAGAAGTCCACGAAGGAAAAACAAAGGTAAAAAACAAAGAGACATTTTCATCCTAAGTCTGGTGGCTGGGACCTGCCTTCACTGGTTGGGAGCTCCTTAATTTCACTGTAGAACTAAACTTGAGACAGCTTTGGCTTTCCTTTGTCTTCCTGGGAGGTTCTGCTACCCCATGCTCATTCCGCAGATAATTCAGCATCTAAGTTCCCATGCCCTCGATAGTCTGCAGCCTGGGGTTTTACCCACATGCTTTTCTGAAGTGAACCCCTGGGCCATCACTTCCACTGCCATAGGAAGCTCTTAGTTAAACTTGGGAGTCAGCCACCACCAAACATGTGCAGGAAGCTCTGAAGGTCCCCTGTCACCATCTCAGCAAGGCTGTGAAGGCCAGCAGCCTCCTGGTCATTGTCCCACTCCAGGTGTTGCCTGACTGCCTTATCCACCCGAGAACCAGCTCATAGGAGTGCTGACACCTTCTTTTGCTTCTGTGTTAGGACTTAACTTACTAATAAAAGAGGAAGCATCTGCAAGTCAATACAGAGTTTTAGCTTCTTTTCAATAAATTCCCAAACTCAGCATTTCCTACTTACTCATCATTCTCACTTCTGCTTTCTCCAAGACAGGAATGTCAAAATAGTATTTTTTAAGAAATAGCCTAATGCAGATAAAACCAGTAAATGATTTTTAGTTTCAAATACCCAATTGATTTTTTCCCTTTGAAACAATCTTCTTGTACACAAATACAAACTAGAAGTTTTCCTGATGGCCTCTAGAATAACTTTCTTTTTTTTTTTTTTTTTTAATGAAGATAGATTGTATGTTTATTGTAAATAAGAGCATTTAAAAACACTATTTGAGCCCTGGCTGGTTTGGCTCAGCGGTTGGAGCATCGGCCCACGGACCAGAGAGTCCCGGGTTCGGGCACGTACCTCGGTTTCAGTTTGTCCCCGGCCCTGGTTGGGGTCATGTGGGTGGCAGCCACTCGATGTGTCTCTCTCGCATCGATGTTTCTCTCTCTCTCTTCCTCCCTCTCTCCCTCCCGCTCTATCTCAAGATAAATGCAAAACTGTCCTCGGGTGAGGATAAAAAAAAAAAAAAAATTGAGAAGTGGATAAAGACCTTGGATAAGAGACATTTATCATATTAAATTTATTTAGAGCAAGTTGTATTAATTTAAAATAATTGAAGTTATATAAGAATTACTCTGAAAGCATTGTTCTTTAAGTGATAATTTTTTATAGCTCATGAATATCATATATAAGTACTGCCAATATTTTTTCTACTTAAGAGCAGTTAAAAAAAACTGAATAGGAAAGCAACAAATATCATAGTAAACAACTTTATCACCTAGCAGGAGTTATCTGACTTCTCAGGACCAACACATCTAAGTTTTTCTTTAATATATTCATTTTATTTATTTATTTATTTATTTATTTTATTTATTTATTTATTTATTTATTTTTATTAGTTTGTTTTTGTTACAGATGTTTCTCCTTTTTCCCCCATTGACACCCTCCTCCCCAACCCCCCAGCCCCATCCCCAGCTTTGTTGTCCATGTCCATCAGTTATGCGTGCATGCATATAAGTTCTGTGGTTTATCTCTTCCCTCCTCCCCCACCCCCTCTTCTGAGGGTTGTCAGCCTGTACCCTACTTTCACATCTCTGGGTCTACCCTGTTCCCCAGACTGTTATGTTCATTATATTCCACAAATAAGTGAGATCATGTGATATTTATCTTTCTCTGCTTGGCTTGTTTCGCTTAGGATAATACTCTCCAGGTCCCTCCATGTCGTCTCAAAGGATAAGAGATCTTTCTTTCTTACAGCCGCATGGTACTCCATTGTGTATATGTGCCACAGCTTTTTTATCCATTCATCTACTGATGGACACTTGGGCTGTTTCCAGATCTTAGCTATTGTAAATAGTGCTGCTATGAACATAGGGGTACATATATTCTTTCTGATTGGTGTTTCAGGCTTCTTCGGGTATATTCCTAGAAGTGGGATCACTGAGTCAAATGGCAGATCAATTTTTAATTTTTTGAGGAAACATCGTATTGTTTTCCATAGTGGCTGCACCAGTCTGCATTCCCACCAGCAGTGTACTAGAGTCCCCTTTTCTCCACACCCTCGCCAGCACTTGTTGTTTGATGATTTGTTGATGGCAGCCATTCTGGCAGGTGTGAAGTGATACCTCATAGTTGTTTTAATTTGCATCTCTCTGATGATTAGTGACATTGAGCATTTTTTCATATGTCTCTTGGCCATTTGTATGTCCTGTTTGGAGAGGTGTCTATTTAGGTCCTCTGCCCATTTTTTAATTGAGTTCTTTGTCTTCCTTTTTTTGAGTGGTATGAGCACTCTATATATTTTGGAAATTAACCCCTTATCTGATGTATCGTTGACAATTATGCTCTCCTATATAGTGGGATCTCTTTCCATTTTGATGGTTGTTTTTTTTGCTGTGCAGAAGCTTTTGAGTTTGATGTAGTCCCATGTGTTCATTTTTTCCTTTGTTTCTCTTGCCTTAGGTGTTGTATCAGTGAAAATTCTGCTGCTTATAATGTCTGAAATTTTGTTGCCTGCATTTTCTTCTAGAATTTTTATGGATTCACGAGTCACATTTAAGTCTTTTATCCATTTTGAGTTTATCCATTTTGAGTGTATGGTGTAAGTTGGTGGTCTAGCTTCATTTTTTTGCATGTAGCTGTCCAATTTTTCCAACACCATTTATTGAAGAGACTGTCTTGACTCCACTGTGTGCTCTTGCCACCTTTGTCAAATATTAATTGAGCATATTGTCGTGGGTCAATTTCTGGGTTCTCTATTCTGTTCCATTGATCTATCTGCCTGTTCTTGTGCCAGTACCAGGCTGTTTTGATTACAGTGGCTTTGTAGTATAACCTGAAATCTGGTAATGTGATCCCTCCTACTTTATTCTTCTTTTTCAAGATTGCTGTAGCTATTTGAGGTCTTTTTTGGTTCCATATAAACTTTTGGAGTGTTTGTTCTAGTTCTGTGAAATATGTCATTGGTATTTTGATGGGGATTGCATTGAATCTATAGATTGCTTTGGGTAGTAAGGACATTTTAATGATGTTAATCCTTCTTATCCATGAACAAGGTTAGAATAACTTTTTAATATGGGTGCTTTAAGATTTGTTATATATAATGACATTTTCTTTTTAATTTTTTTCTTTATTGATTTTAGACAGAGAGGAAGGGAGAGGGAGAGAGAGAGAAACATCGATGAGAGAGAACATCAATTGTCCGCCTCCTGCATGCCCCCCCACTGGGGATTTGGCCCACAACCTGGGCATGTGCCCTGACCAGGAATCAAACTAGCAACCTCTTGGTGCACGGGTCTACACTCAAACAGTGAGCCACACCAGCTGGGCTGTATGGTGACATTTTCAAAACCGGTGTTATTTTTACTTTGTAATATAGGAATATATCTTCAAAATACCTCTTTGAAAGTTTTTTTAAAGTATGGCCTGATGAAAAGATTGATGCTAAAATGTTTATTCCATAAATAATATTCTAACAGCCAAATACAGAAAAACCAAATAACCTAGTCAGTCAGTATTTTACCACTCTACCAAATGAGCTACTAGGGTAACAAGTGGTACCCAGTGGTATGCTAGTAAACTAGCTCTTTGGTGGGGAGCAAAAAACAAACAAAAGACCCCCCTGCTTTGTAGCATTTATTGGCTTGCATGGTGTAAATACTCCTACCTAGCCTGTTTCAAGCTTACATTTGGCTCATAAATGTCCTGCGCATTTAACAGTTGGCTCTCACCAGCCTGTAGGGACCAGCTCCCAATGCAACCTTGACCGTGCCCGTTCTGGTGGGGCACAATTTTGCCCTTTTAATATTTCAAATGAATCTATTTCAAATATTCATTTGAAAGATAAGGGTTAAAAGCTTATTTGTATGTTCTTACAGTTTTGAACATAATTATATAAATTATGAATATATATATTATAATTCATATTATAATAAAATACTTATATTTATTTTAATAAAGCATTTCCATGCTGTGAATTACCCTTGTAATTTGAAATAGCTGCATAGCCAGTAGAATGTAGTATAACTGAGTTAAGCATTCTCCAGTTGTTAGTTTTCCCTCTATTAAAGCTCTGAAATAAACATGTTTGTGCATATTCCCCTCCCCCCTCCCGCCTTTGGGTATTTCCCTTGCCTGAATTCCCAGATGGGGGTTACTGAGTTAAAGGCTGAGAATGTTGAAATGGCAACTGAAATGTTTTGTCAAAATAGAATTGTTAGAAACTATAAACAGTTACGGAGTAACATTTTTCTCTGTTGTATAATCGAAAGCCCAGGAGGAACTGCATTTAAGGATAATCACCACTGAGCCAGAATGAACACAGATTCCTTACTGTCAGGTCCTTTACGTGTATGAGGTTAATAGAAATATTTGAACAAGTTAGCTCTATGCTGTCCCCTTATGCTGTGCTACAAAATTACACTCACCTGCATTAGAATTCCATCCTCTACTCCATTCTCTGGCTAAAAGCAGAGAAAAATTTAAATCCATGATGGAGAATAGAATTATGACTAAGGTAAATAAGCAGCCAAGGTCCTTATTCAGGGAACATGCTCATAGTGCTTTCTTTATCTGGGTGTACGATTCAGCTGCAGGGCCCCAGGGCCTCTAATTCTGCCTATTCCTGAGCAACCCAGCTCCAGATGCTTTGAACATGCATGCCAGCTGGTGTCCAGCACAAGTGGTAGGTGAAGGGAAGGGGCCCTTGTGTGTGCCTGCATGTGTGCACCTGGGCTCATGTTCAGATCTCCTGCTATGCAGGGTGTTGAGTAAATGACATTGTACTTTTCATCCTTAGGTTTGGACAAGTGGGCCCCCTGTCTTTTTTTTTTTTTTTTTTTTTTTTAGTTTTATTAATTTATTTTTGTTACAGATGTTTCTCCTTCCCCCCCCCATTGACACTCTCATCCCCATCCCCCCCACCCCGTCCCCAGCTTTGTTGTCCATGCCCATCAGTTATGCATACATGCATATAAGTTCTGTGGTTTATCTCTCCCCCACCCCCTCTTCTGAGGGTTGTCAGTCTGTACCCTACTTCAACGTCTCTGGGTCTACCCTGTTCCTCAGACTGTTATGTTCATTATATTCCACAAATAAGTGAGATCATGTGATATTTGTCTTTCTCTGCTTGGCTTGTTTTGCTTAGGATAATACTCTCCAGATACCTCCATGTCGTCTCAAAGGATAAGAGATCTTTCTTTCTTACAGCTGCATAGTACTCCATTGTGTATATGTACCACAGCTTTTTTTATCCATTCGTCTACTGATGGACACTTGGGCTGTTTCCAGATCTTAGCTATTGTAAATAGTGCTGCTATGAACATGGGGATACATATATTCTTTCTGATTGGTGTTTCAGGCTTCTTAGGGTATATTCCTAAAAGTGGGATCACTGGGTCAAATGGCAATTCAATTTTTAATTTTTTGAGGTAACACCATAGTGTTTTCCATAGTGGCTGCACCAGTCTGCATTCCCACCAGCAGTGGACTAGAGTCCCCTTTTCTCCACACCCTCGCCAACACTTGTTTGATGATTTGTTGATGGCAGCCATTCTGACAGGTGTGAGGTGATACCTCATAGTTGTTTTAATTTGCATCTCTCTGATAATTAGTGATGTTGAGCATTTCTTCATATGTCTCTTAGCCATTTGTATGTCCTGTTTGGAGAGGTGTCTATGTAGTTCCTCTGCTCATTTTTTAATTGGGTTCTTTGTCTTCCTTTTGTTGAGTTGTATGAGTACTCTATATATTTTGGAGATTAACCCCTTATCTGATGTATCATTGGCAATTATGCTCTCCCATACAGTGGGTTCCCTTTCCATTTTGATGGCTGTTTCTTTTGCTGTGCAGAAGCTTTTGAGTTTGATGTAGTCCCATGTGTTCATTTTTTCCTTTGTTTCTCTTGCCTTAGGTGATGTATCAGTGAAGATTCTGCTGTGTATGATGTCCAAAATTTTGTTGCCTACATTTTCTTCTAGGATTTTTATGGATTCACGAGTCACATTTAAGTCTTTTATCCACTTTGAGTTTATTCTTGTGTATGGTGTAAGTTGATGGTCTAGTTTCATTTTTTTGCATGTAATTGTCCAATTTTCCCAACACCATTTATTAAAGAGGCTGTCTTGACTCCACTGTATGCTCTTGCCACCTTTGTCAAATATTAATTGAGCATAATGTCTTGGGTCAATTTCTGGATTCTCTGTTCTGTTCCACTGGTCTATGTGCCTGTTCTTGTGCCAGTACCAGGTTGTTTTGATTACAGTAGCTTTGTAGTATAACCTGATATCCGGTATTGTGATTCCACCTACTTTGTCCTTCTTTTTCAAGATTGCTGTGGCTGTTCGGGGTCTTTTTTGGTTCCATATGAACTTTTGAAGTATTTATTCTAGTTCTGTGAAATATGTCACTGGTATTTTGATGGGGACTGCATTGAATCTATAGATTGCTTTGGGTAATATGGACATTTTAATGATGTTAATTCTTCCAATCCATGAACAAGGTATGTGCTTCCACTTTTTATATCTTCCTCTATTTCTTTTTTCAATGTCCTGTAGTTTTCTGCAAATAGGTCCTTTACTTCTTCGGTTAAGTTTATTCCTAGGTATCTTAATTTTTTTGCCGCGATTGTAAATGGGATTTTTTTTTTTTTAGTTTCTCTTTTGGTGTATAAGAATGCTGTCAATTTCTCGACGTTAATTTTGTATCCTGCTACTTTGCCAAATTCATTTATTAAGTCTAGTAGATTTTTGATGGAGGGGCCCCCTGTCTTGATCTGAGCTTTAGAAACTCCGCTCTGGCCTTCCTCTGACCCTCCCTGATATAAAGATTCCACTGGGCCAAGTGCATTTGCCCACCCAGTCTGGCTCAAGCACCCAGGACCCTGGAATCCTTAGCCTAAACAGCACTAAGCCCATTTCCAGGGCCCTTGTGATCCACTTCTGTAGGTGAGGTCCCCTGACGATGGTGTGCAGCCATTGTGGATATCCTGTGCCTGGTGGGTGGCCAAGGGATGTTTGCTGGGGGTCATGCATGAAGCCTAGATGCAAAGGCTGAGGTGTCCCCATACATGCCACCTGTGGGGTAGGGCAGAGCAAGGGGAGAGGACCAAGGCTGGCTCTTCCTCACTGCCGCAGCATGGAACTCTGAGGAGTCTGAGAATTTTAAATTTGACCTTGGCCTTTAACAGTGTCATCAAAATAGGAGGAAAGAGCACCTTGAGTGTGGGGTCACTTGAATTATAAATTTTAAATATTCTGAGTTTTGTGGGCCTCTATTGGTATTCTTGTTCTAGGTCCTAAGTGTTGGGGAAGGTCTTGGTTGTTTTTTTTTTCCTTCTTTGGAATACTGGGGAAAATGACGTGCATATAAAAATTTGTCTCATTATTTTCAGCTACACGATTTATACTACAGTAATGAGCGCTGCCAACCCAGAGAAGTATACGACAAGGATCAGAAACCTGGGTTAGAAGAAAGTAAGCAGAAGAGTGAATTCACCTGCTATGAAAGGTTTGTTAAAGGTTATTTGGGGGGAAGGGGTGGGTGTGCTGGTATTTCTCACAGAAGATGGTAACATACTTAACATTTATACATACACAACAGGCATCTGGCATATGGGTGTCATTTGTGTCAGAAGAATGTCACTATTAGGTATTTATTCTGAACTGTTTGTATGACAGCTAATCTTCTGGTGCTCAGTGCCCTTTGCTCCCTTATTAAAGCTACTCTCAGGACAAGTGTTCTCTCTTCACTTACCTGGAGAGGAAAATATCTGGTAAGACTTTTGTGCCCCTAGAGTAATAGTGAGGTAGGCCCAATACCTTTGCAGCAGAAGACACACACTGAGGACAGAGGATACTTACAGAATTTAGTTTAGGCATCAGTGAGCTCATAGATGAGAGGAAGGACCTGAGGAACAAGCAGGAATCCTTTTTGCTGTCCCTGAAAATGCATGGACAGCCCCCCACTGTTAGGACACCTTTCCCTATTGCAAGGATCTTCTGGAGTTCGTACACCTGGCCTGATGTTTCGGTCATTCTCTTATCGTGGGAATGTTAAAAGTCAGTGTTTGAATTAAGTGCATTTATTTTTTCTTCTTCTTCCTTTACAGGTGATTTTTTTTAAAAAGGAAATTCTTGAAGAGCTGCACTTTAAACAAAACAAAGTGAAAGTACTGTATTATTTTATGAACAAACAGGCTCCTTCTTCATTAAACTTTTCAACCGTGTGAAGTGGGGGGTGGCAGGAGGATCCCTCTGGAGCTTGTTCAGGTGGAGTGGTACCAGGCACCTTGCGAGCCCCCCCTCTCATGGTTTGCCTTGCTCCGCCCCCAGCCCCGTCCACCCTGGCTTGACCAACCAACTCAAGATAATGGGTCTCAGAAGTCAAACCACATCCCAGCTTCTCACCATAACATAGCTACGCTGTTATACCTGAGCTTATGAAGAAATGGGCTTCTTGTTCCTTGTGAAGTATTTGTGGAGGAGTCTGAGAAAACAGATTCTTCTAAAAGAAACGGAGAGCTCTTGTTTGACTGGAGCCTGTTTGAATGTTCGTTAGTCTAACCTCTGATCATGTATTTCCATATGTTGGGAGTCTCCTTTTTATAATGTTTCTAACCTGATGTACCTCCTTTTTCTAAATAGCTACTTTCTTAGTGCTTTTTGAAAGCAATATACAACCAAATCATTTCTGATGGTCACTTATCATTGGTTAACAAAATGCTGGAAAAGGTGTGGGTGAGGAAAATAAAAATTTCCAGAATATTTAGTGCCATGTTCTTCCTGCATTCTGAACCGCTGTCCTGAGGAAGCAGCTCTCAGAGGTTCGGTGTCAGGATTCGAAGGAGTGCACAGCCGCTTCGTAGAATTCGATTGTTTTTCACACGTATATGAAAGAAACTTCTTTGGGATGAAGTCAGAAGAGGCTAAAAGCCTGAGCGATGGAGTGACTGGATGTTCTGGTTCAGTGTACCAGCAGGAGGAAGGACAACGGCATGTCTAAGGGAAGTGCTGGCCAGGCACAGATCATCCCTGCCCCATCGAGCTGCACACCTCTCTAGTCGCTCAGAATATTTGTGTTTCTTCCTGGACGGTGTTGGATCAACACTTGTTAAAGCTCCATCATCCAATGCCCCTTTTTAAATCAAATATCAAGAGTAGTTTATTCTTGCCAGACACATCGCCCTGCGATTGAGACCAGACATTTCTACTCACTCGTTACATTTCACTCTTGTTTACTTGAAAATATACTATGAGTTTTAGATGGAAATTGGGGGACTATCCTAAGTTTAACCAGGAGAAGTGAAGCCCTTGAGAGCTTTGAAGCAGGATAGTCATTGAAACAATCTAAGTCTCTGGTTGCTTTTAAAATCTTGTCCTTTGTGCCGTGTGGTTTCACTACAATGTGCCTGGATGTAGGTTTCTGGTTTTTTAGTCTGCTTAAAATTTGTTCTGCTCTTCAAATTTGAAATTTATTTCTTTTATTCAATTTTGTAAAATGGTCGATTATCATGTAGGAATTACTCTCCTAGGTTCTCCTGCCTCTTCTGAATTCTGAGTATGTATATGATACCTTCTCTGTTCTCTATGACTCTTAGCCTCTCTGGAATTTGGGGGAGAAGAAGTGAGAGGAGTGGATTTCTCTCTCAATGATGTATTCCAGGTGTTTATTTAAATATTTTCCCCCCTGTAAATCAGAAATATTTCTTCAATGGATTTATTGAGCTTTTAATATTAAGAATAGCATTTTTATTTTAAATGGACTATTTGGTATTTTTTCCAACCCTGCCAGGATCTTTCTTTTTTTGATAGCATCTTATGCTTGCTTTGATATCTTTTGTTAAGCTTCATACCACATACTTATTTTATATTCTGCTTCTAAATTCCATCATCAAGTCCTCAGATATCCAAATTTGCTGTTTGTTTTTGCTGACTCTTCATTATAACCCCAGTTATGGCTGGAAGAGGTCATCCCAGATACTCTACAAATGACCTGTGAGGCCTGGCCTTCTTGAAGGGATGCTGTAATACAACCCATTTCATGGAATGCAGTCTCTTATCATTTTTAGTTTCAGGCTTCAAAATTAATTGCATAAGATTGTTATTTGGTTGCTATTCCTAATTTTGTTAGAGTTGTAATAATTCGAAGCAGATAACAAGATTTTTGAAACAGTGGGACATAAGTTTGCAGATTTTTTTTTTTTTTTAATCCTCACCCAAGGATGTTTTTCATTGACCTCAGAGAAAGGAAGGGAGAAAGAGAGAGAAACATCGACTGGTTGCCTCCTACACGCACCCCAACTGGGGATTGAACCCGAAACCTGGGTATGTGCCCTGACCAGCAATTGAACCCACCACTTTTTGGTGTATGGGATGACACTCCAACCAATTGAACCACACTGGCCAGGTTTCAGATTTTTAATTTGATTATGAACAAGTAAATAGAATTCATATATCCAGTGAGTATTTATGGAATTTCCACTATATGCCAAGCATTGATCTGGGCACTGGGAGTCAATGATGGGCAAGACAATTGCCCTGCCCTCACAGCACTCACATTCATTCTTGTAGGGACAGAGACACAAACAAACGGGCACACAGAGATTAGTGTTATAAAGTGAATAAAGCAGTGTGATAGGATGGAGGCTGTTGAGGTATTGGGTGATAGGATTGTCCTCCCATCTCTACTTCATTCCCACCCACCTTGTCTCTGCTTTATTCCACTCTGCAGGATGAACTTTCTCCGCCTCTCTGTCCCATATCTGGTGAAGACAGTTACTCCACAGCCCTCCAGTTCACATCTTCCTGGTTTAAGAAGCTAAAAAAGAGCCCTGGCCAGTTTGGCTCAGTGGTTAGAGCGTCGGCCTGCGGTCCAGAGAGACCTGGGTTTGGCCCCTGCTAGGGGCACGTACCTCGGTTGCAGTTTGTCCCCGGCCCTGGTTGGGTCACACGGGTGGCAGCCACTCGATGTGTCCTTTCATGTCGATGTTTCTCTTTCTCTCTCTCTCTCTCTCCCTCTCTTCCTCCCACTCTATCTGAACAAAAAATGGAAAAATGTCCTCGGGTGAGGATAAAATAAAAAAGAAACAAAAAGAAAACAAATACAAATTCCTGAAGGGTGAATTTGGCCCATGTTGGGACAGGGACAGGGGTGCAACCCCTAGTCCAGTCAACTATAGGCAAGACAAAAACATTTAGAAAAGGATAGAAAGTTTACTTACAAAGAGTACCAGAGAAAAGACCAAATTAAAATAAAAAACCCCACAATTTTTGTTGTTGTTGTTGTTGTTAATCCTCACTCAAGGATTTTTCCACTCATTTTTGTTTTTAGATAGAGTGGAAGGGAGGGAGAGAGAGAGAAACATCAATGTGAGAGAGACACATCCATTGGTTGCCTCCCACACAACCTTGTCCAGCCAAGGATCAAACCTGCAACCCAGGTACCTGCAACCCTTGACCAGAAAACCTGAGACCCTTCGACCTGTGGGCTGACGCTCTAACTGCTGAGCCAAATCGGCCAGGACACACATAAGTTTTTTTTGTTTTTTTTTTAAAGAGACTAGCGCTAGCCAGTGTGGCTCAGTGTGTTGGGCATTGTCCCCTGCCCGAAGAAGATGCCAGTTCAATTCCCAGTCAGGGCACATGCCCAGGTTTCCGGCTGGATCCCCAGTAGGGGGCGTGCAGGAGGCAGCCAATGGATGTTTCACTCTCACATGATGTTCCTCTCTGTCCCTCTCCCTTCTTCTCTCTAAAAATCAACTTTAAAAACCAACAAGCCCTGGCCAGTTTTGCTCAGTGGTTAGAGCGTCAGCACACGGACCAAAGAGTCATGGGTTCGATTCCGGTCAAGGACACATACCTCGGTTGCGGTTCGTCCCCAGCCCTGGTCGGGGTTGTGCAGGAGGCAACTAGTTGATGTGTCCCTCTCACATCGATGTTTCTCTCTCTCCCCCCCTCGCACTCTATCTGAAGATAAAATAGAAAAATATCCTCGGGTGAGGATTAAAAAAAAACAAAACAACAAAACTCAAATTACCAAGGTTGTGACAATTACATTAGTTCGCTACAGTGGGAAGACTAACTCCCACATGATTATCAGTTGACAAAGGTCATGATGTACCTGTAGATAACAGCATTGCAAAAATCAAGGATACAGTTGTTTTGGTTGGCGAGTCCAGGTTTACAGGAAATGTTCAAGACTTTGTTATTTTGGAAGTCAGAACCAGTCAGGATGACTCCAATCTTTTTGGTTTATCTCGGGGTGCGAAGTGCTCTGTCATACTGGAAGCAAGGACAACTGTCCGCTTTTGCTTCCATAGTTCACAAGCTACAGAAATAGCAGCCAGGGCACATTCACACCTGAAGGAGGCATTGAAACGGTCTCTCTGAACTGGACAGACTTTCAAAAGAAAATGTTTACTGCTGCCTAGATGTGCTAAGCCTGATTAATCCTAATGTCATGGCCATAGAAGTCGACACAGCAGATTCCTATGTCTTCACACTTGACCAATACTTTATATAAAGCGCTTTCATGCCTATTTATGTAGTCGATCCTCAAAGCCCTGTGAGAAAAGAATACTAGTGAAACTTACTAAGCACTTCCTATAGGTGCCGTCCAGTCATTGGTCATTTCCCCAGAGCCAGGCACTGTTCTAACACATTTACATATATTCATTCATTCAATTCCCATAACATTCCTATGAACATAAGGTGTGATTATCATCCCTATTTTACACGTAATGACATTGAGGCACACGGGTTAAGTAATTTGCCCAAAGTCACACAGCTTGAAAGTGGTGTAGTTGGAATCTGATCCCAAGTAGTCCAGCTCCGAGTCCATGTCCTGCACAGCCTCTCTAGAAATGAGAGCTGTTCCATCCAATTTACAGATGAAAAATAATCAGTTCTCAGAAATTAAGTGACATGCTCAAGGTCACTAACAGAATGATCAACTGGGATTTTAAATCAACTCTTTTGACTTCGAGCCCGGTTTCTTTCGATAGTAATAACAGCAGTAGTAACGAGTTAATTATATAGGGTTTACTACATGCCATGCACTGTTCTAAACACTTTACCTACATTAACTAATTTAATCCACAGCTCTATGGCATACATACTATTATTATTCCTATTTTACAGAGGAGAAAATTGAGGCACAGAGGTTAAATAACTTGCCCAGGGTCACACAGCTGGAAAAGTGGCAGAGTCCGGACTCAAACGCAGGCAGTCCGTTCCAGAATCTAGACGGTAACTGTGACCTGACCCTGCATGGTCTACGGCCGTCTTCCTCAGCAGGATCAGGAAGGGAGAAGAGGGAAGGAAGGACACCAACATTTACTGGTTATATTTTTATATAGTGCAATTGATTGTATGACTGCTAAAATATTGATCACCCCTTGCTCTCAGGCCTGTTCCTATGGAAGGATTATCTTTTGCATTAGTTTGGCCATGACTTGCCTTGGCCATTGAAATGTGAATGGAAGTGATGTCATTTCTAAGCAGTCCTGAGAGCCACTGTGAGGTCCTGGCATCGCTCTCTCCCCTTTGCCGTGAGAACTGCCTGTCCCAGACAGAAGCCGCTTCAGTATTGCCCTTGGCACAGAGATGTGGAGCAGAGCACCGCGGACATGCTGAGGAAGTGAACGTGAACAGGAAGTACCCTGGGATGCCGTGAGCCATGGAAATACGGGAGTCAATTGTTTCCATAGCATAACAGTCTAAGCAGACTTACACATATATATTACAATTTTATTTAATATTCACAAATATCCTAAGTAGGTATAATTAGTTACAGGAAGAAACTAAGATTCACAATTTCAGTAATTTGATCAGTGGTATGGACAGGATATTTGTAACCCCCCAAATTTTATGTGGAAGCCCTAAACCCTAATGTGATGGCATTTGATGGTGGGATCTTTGAAAAGTAAGTAGGGTTAGATGCTGTCATGAGGGTGGGACCTCATGATGGGATTAGTGCACTTATAAGAGAGCTTCTCTCTCTCAAAATCAATAAATAAAATTTTAAAAAGACATTTTTTTCATATGAGATACCTCTGTCAGACTACAAAAATTCAGTATTGCGCTAATATAGAAGTTACAGAGTCGAAACTAACCACTTGAATTCTAATACCACCCTGAAGAAAACCTCAGACTAAGCACCCACCACCAACAAAACAGTTAGTCACGTAGGGCAGAATGACTGGCATGTCTGTGGGCTCCAACTCCTGCCTAAAAAGCTCAGTGGCGCCCTTAGCTCAGCCGACAGAACTTGGGTTCAAGAAAAGCTTTGACTGGACTCACATTGGCTTGTGGCACTTACTGTTCTAACAGGCACATGACCTGCGATGACAAGAAGGATATACAAATACTGGGGCAAACCGACCGGTCCTGGGGTGTGAGTAATATGGGAAATTGTGTCAGTGTCTTAGCATTGTGTCACATTGATAATAAAGGGAGAAAATAAAACAAAAGGACAGAAAATATCTAGCCCATCTGAACTGTTTGGTCAAAGCACCAGCACGGAAAGGACTCAGGTGGTGGGTGGTGGGGACCAGGACACGGCAGGGTCTAAGGACACGTCAGAATCCTTCCACTTGGCTAAATCGATGTGAACCCATCCCCAGGCTCATTTCCCTGTGCTCTAAGTTTGCATCCAAGGGGACAGATGACATTCAAAATGTAGACAAATCAGACAAAAGCCAAAGCAGTCTCTTGGTTTAGACCAACTTCAAGCACACCTACCCTGTTGCATGTCACCCCAGCCTTAGGACCTCCCTTATTTGATCTTCTGTAGGAGTTACATGTGCATGGAAACAACCCTGCCCCCCCCCAAGGACCCCCACACCCCCAGGCTCTTTCAGGCCATAATTCTGTCGAGTAGCATGGTGCCACCAGTGTATTCCAGCCAGGAAGTGCTTTCTCTAACTTGGTCTCTGTCCTTCTCCTTGCAGCCAATTCAAAGACTGAAAGGGAAACCAGAGAACGCTTTTGACAGGAAGGCAGCCCACTTGCTAGCTCTGCGGACTTCCGGTGTTCTTGGCGCCCCAGATACCATTAGAGTCACTGTCCACACACTGGCCAGCTTCCAGCTTCCGCCAGTGCCGGCCCTTCCTAGACGAAGCCCACCCACCATGACCCCTCCTCCTGGCCTCACACTCTCCACCCAGCCCAAGGTATTGGAGACCCCCGGAGAGACCTCTGTACCGGGGAACCTGGGGACCTACTTCAGCATGTCAGCCAGGTTGTCCCTGATACCCCAAGCTCTGACTACTCCAGGTCTCCCCACAAAGGGAGCACTTCACAGCACCAGCTCCCCCACCTCGCCCACAACTAAGGAGCCCCGGGGAGACGTGTAAGCTGAAGGGCTTAGTGCCCCTCCCGGGAGGAGATCCAGACCCACACCTGCCAGGCCCTGGTCTGCCAGCCCTGGTGATGCATCCTGTGACCCTGACTATGTCTGTTACGGGATTCACCTCGTCACCAACTCCCTAGGAATGAAATTCACCCGTGAAGAAGCTTCACAGTCCCCGGAAAGTGATGTAGGCACATGCCCTACAGCTTGGAGGAAATTTCTCACTGCTACCTAAAAATAAAACAGCAAACTTTTAAACCATCTCTGAACTGTTTTAGGATTTTTTTTAAAGCCAACATCAGGCAAAATTGGGAGGCCATAGGACTCTGCCGACTGTTACCCTGTCCTGTCCTTATATTTTTGCATTTTCTTCCGGTCCTAGGGATTGGAATCTTCTATTTTCAAATGGTTTCTACCAAATCTGGACAGATTCTGATGTTGACTATTTATACTTTTAATTCTTACAGTTCTTCAGACTTGACATAATCCTGGTGTCATTCATTGGCTTCCAACACTTGAGCTGTGAACTGCAGAGGGACAGAGATAGCCCAGAATGAACCAAACAGAGTAATTCTAAACTGGAACATTCTGTAAGGAAAAGGCTCAGAAAAGGACTGTTTTAGCAGGAAAAATGTAAAATACACCAGTTTTCTTCACAGTTAAACAGATTCTCCTCTAAGTGGACATAACTGCATTGATGAAGTGTCTTCAGAGAGTGAGTTGGTAGAGGTGATACTGGAAGAGTGAGCAGATTAGAAACGAAAACTACAGCCAACTAGGGCAGATGACTGTCAGTGAAAAGCTTCAGCAACTATTCAGTTTGATTCGGAATGGCTGACAGAGACTCACTCAGATTTTAGTGGGGTCTTGTGTGTAGCAAACGAAACAAAGACCTTAGAGCTGACTGGAGGGGAAGAAGTTAGCTGATGTTAACAAAAGGGATGTCAATCTACATGTGAAATGAAAACCATTCGGCTTAGAGGAGGTTGCAAGGACAAAGCATATGACTGGATAGGAACCTGTCTGAGAACTGGTTGCACAAATCTTAGCACCGGAAGAGAGAAGACCGATGTTTAGCACAGCACAGGAGAGGACTGGTTATTAAAGCTTAACATATGACCTGGCTGCATCTTGTGAGCTTAGAGCAGTGGTGTGCTAGCAGATGTTTAACAACAGGCTCCCTGGGGAAACAAATCCTGATTTGTAGTTTTCACCATGACTCACTAACCACGCAGCTGGGAAGGATGTGCAGAGCTCACCATTGCAGTGTTTGCTCCATACAGACAGACATGACGGGCACACATATCCTCAGGGGCACAGACAGTAAGACTAAGTAAAATAATTAGGAATTGATGTGTTCAGAATACTTATTACCTTTGTTTTCAATATAACTTATCTAACTGTAAGTTTATATAATTTAGGTTTTGATAATGGTCATGTTTACAAACTAGCCCACAAAATCCCTAAAAAATGAACAATCGGGTCCAGCACACCACTAGGCAGGAAAATGAAATGAGAAGACAAAAAGAAGCAGACACAGGAATCTTGCAGTTTCAGAATGAGTATATTATTGTATTTCTAGGCATAGCCCAGAAACATTAAGTAAAATTGTAAAATGAAAGGAGAATAGAAATCCTGATGATTACAGCTGTAAAGTGCCACAGGGACTTCTCCACAGTGAACTGTACGTGGGAAAGCACAGGCATTTATCAAGAATCCAGAAGAAAAAAGGAAGAGGAAATTCTCAGACAGGTGGGCTGTCATCACCATGTGCTAGATTGGGGTGGAGACACAGGAGAAAAGAAGGAAAACTGCAGCTGGGCAAACACAGCAGCCTGAGAGATTTCATGTGGCCCTTCTCTGGTTTAAACAGTTCTATTTCCTTCAGAGTCTTAAACATCTCAGAAGCTCTCACCCTAATCCTTACCTGCCCACAGACGGGGCACAACTGTCCTGGTATGTGTGAAGGTGTCCCCGCCCTGTGCCAGGAAGAGAAGAGAGCTCCCATCACCAGAGACCGAGATTGACACTGAGAGGAGTTTGCATAAACAGACTTGACTAAAATCACCCTCATCTTTCGTTAGTTCTCCCACACATTGCCTAGTCACTTCTCCTCGCCTTATGGTCTTTTGAGCCCCAAGTCCCCTTTTTGTTAAGATGGTACATGAGCCCCCAACTCGTCACTTTAAGTTTCACTTTTCCGTGAACTCCTGTGCACATAAAATGTTAGTACATTTGTATTCCTTTCTTCCTGTTAATCTGTCTTTTGTCAGTGAAATTCACAGACCAGATTCACTAAACCTGCAAGGGAAAGAAAAGTTTTCCTTCTGGACACACGAGGGCAGGTAACTCAGTGGCTGTTCACGGTGCCTAGAGGCTGTACTGCGCTGACCTGGTGCAGACGCACAGCCCACTGCTAATCCCCATTGTTCTTCCATGGCAGACATCACTCACTGGGCAGGTACCATTTTCCACTGGGCGAAATGTGGTCACATGATCTCAACCCAGGACACCAAGTTGTCACTCAAGGTGAAACCTACTAGCCAATTCAGACTGAGGCAAGTCATCAAGAAGACCTTGAGTATATGAAAATCTACCAAAAAATAAAAATAACAACTGAACAAAAATTTTATGTGTTTATAAGAAATCAGCTAATCTACTACTGCAGAAAGTAATCAGCTGCTTCAAGTCAAACTTATGGCTGCAGGGCCTGCAAAACCAAAAGCTACTGCTGCACTAATTGCAAAAAAATGTATCTAATACCTAAGGGTTTGGAAACAATCCTAATGGTTATTTTATCTCCATTAAAGGCAATTGGATGAGCAGGCAACTAATATAGTAGGCTTCTGCCCAATAAGAGACATTTATATTTCAAGCCTTTAAAACAATTACCATCATTTAGATACAGTCAATATTAATTGGTGAGGCCAATGCAGTAATACAGGGGTGGGCAAAAGTAGAGTTACAGTTGTGAGTACACGAAACACACAGCTTACAGCTTATTCTTGTATTATTATTATTTAAGAACTATTGTATTATTTGTATTTCAACTGTAAACCTACTATTGCCCACCCTTGTATATCAGCAGCTTGCCATTTCACTTAAAAAATATGAGCATCTTTTCATGACCAAGGACACTGATCTGCCCTTTTTTCTCCCTCACCCGAGGATGTTTTTATTGATTTTAGAGAGAGAGAGGAAGGGAGAAAGAGAGAGAGAGAGAAACATCGATGTGAGAGAGAAATATTGATTGGCTGTCTCCTATGCACACCCTAATCAGGGATCAAACCGAAACCTAGGTATGTGCCCTGAACGGGAATTGAACCCACCACCTTTTGGTGTATAGGACAATGCTCCAACCAACTGTGTCACCTGGCCAGGGCACTGATCTGCTTTTTTTTAAAAAGACTCTCCTGCATGTATATACAATAACCTAACTAACCATTTTTGAACTTTTAAAAGTTGTTTCTAATATTTCATGTTCACAAACTATGTTAATTAAAATTTTTATATACATTTTTGTGTGGGTGTATAGTTTTATCAGATACTTCTAAGTGGGATTTCTGGACCAAAGGATTTCCATATTACAAATTTGTAATTTAATAAAATAAATACATAATTTAATGTCACAATTAAAAGTTAATCTAGCCCGGCTGGTGTGGCTCAGTGGTTGAGCATTGACCCATGCACCAAGAGGTCACCGGTTCGATTCCCGGTCAGGGCACATGCCCAGGTTGTGGGCCCAATCCCCAGTGGGGGGCATGTAAGAGTCGGCTGATCAATGTTCTCGCTCATCGATGTTTCTATCTCTCTCTAAAAATCTATAAAGCAGGGTGATTTAAAAAAAAGTTAATCTAGTTTTATTCCTAAAATGTGAATCAATTTACATTCCCACCAGTAGTGAATGGAGAGGTCCTTTTTCTCATACTCTCAATAATAGAGCATTGTATTAGTCTTTTAGCTTTTAGTCAATTTGGAGAAAAATGTTAGCAGTCAACCACTAACAAGCAGTGAAACAATGTGGAAATATTAAAATCAGACAAAAGAGAATTTAAGGCAAAAAGAATTTTTAAGTGTTTTATTTTATTTTGATAGGTTATCCTCTACCAAGAAAATAAAACAACTGTAAACCTTCGTGCATTATAATGATATAATTGTCAATGGCAATTTCATATGGTTTAATCTAATTATTTAATGATATAGTTTCAAAACATATAATGCAAAGATTCAGAAATACTAGGATAAATTGTTAAATCTGTACATACAGAAATCTTTAAAACATTTTTTTCAAAGATGAGTAGATCAGGAAGAAGAACTAAGGATAAAGAGGATTTGCATACCATAATTAACAAGCTTGACCTACTAACTATATGAAACTAAGCAGAATATAGGTTTCTTTGCAAATTCCCATGGAATATTTAGTACCTACCAGGACACACATGGGCATCTTAGATTTATGTAAAAACTAAGTTGTCTGGGAATAGTGATTTACAACAGTTTAGGTTATATTCTAGGGAAAGTGTCCATAATAGGAGTAAATGAGAAAGGTCAAGATATTTTAATTAGGTTTTGCAAAGAAAAACAAGCTAGTCACGAGGAAGGATGCCTTGGTCTCCCGCTTGGCTTCAGCATGGCCCCCTCCAGGCCTGGTCTCTGGATCCCCCGTCCCATCAGCCTTGATTCAGCACACTTCTATTTCTGGGTTAAGGAGCTCAGGCTTCTCAGGTGTGGCTTGAGAAACCGCCTCCTAATCCAGGAGAGTAAGAAGGCTTAGAACTCTGGACGGGCGGGAGTGAGTGGTGGAGAAACTGTCTTCAGGATTTGGGCCTGAGTGTGAGGGAGGTACCCGACTCCGCAGTCTCCCTTTTCAAATCCTCTTGCAGGCCTGATCTGACTGAGGTCAAGGGGTGCCTCCTGCCATGTGGCGGGGAGCCCTGATGCTTGGCCAGGGCAGTGGATGTCATTGTCTTTCCAGGCAAAGGTATGTCAGACCAGGCCTGCACTTTATTTACTGGGCTCTAGATCTGGAAGAAATGAGATTAACCCCAGGATCCCTCAGCCAGCTCTGAAAACAGATGTGGACCACCCTTGTGTGTTCAAGTGGCTCCTACCTCGTGTCTCATAGTGAAAAATACTGAAGAAGGTAAGAGCTTTCTTTCTAGCCTGAAGTGCAGAAATGGATGAGACCATGAGGGCAACAAACATATTTTCGCACAGGAAATAAACGTAAGTTTGGTTTGGGGACAGAGGTCAGAGAAAGCCCCTTTGTTATCTCACTAACTCACCTGGAGAGGGTCTGCTGTGCATGTTTCGAGGTCTTTAAGTCCCGGGTGATGAATCTTCCTTCTCTCTTTTGGGTTCATTTAGTGGACTGATAAACAATTACCTATGCTTTTTAATGATAATGTCAGATATGAGTGATGCTAGGTCGAATCCTAGAGGGACAAGAAGTCTCACCCATGCAGTGTAGACTGCTGGTTACCTGAGAAGCAGCCTCCTCTGGGGACTCACCAGCAGGAGAAGCTGCTAGTCGTTCCCAAAAGGTGCTGAGCAATTCAACGATCTGAGGCTATATCAAGCTAATTTTTCAAGTATGATCTTATGAAATTTTCACTTTTTGCCTTGAGAATTGTTTTATTTCTCTTTTCTATTTATTTTTCTTACGACTTCTAAAACATTCTCAGCTAGTCTACAGACATTATCACTCTTTTTTTTTTTTTATCCTCACCCGAGGACATTTTTCCATTTTTTGTTCAGATAGAGTGGGGGAGAGAGAGAGAGAGAAAGAGAGAGAAAGAGAGAGAGAGAAAGAGAGAGAGAGATCAATGTGAAAGAGACACATCAATTGGTTGCCTCCCGCACGACCCCAACCAGGGCCGGAATCGAAACCACGACTCTTTGGTTTGCGCTCTAACCACTGAGCAAAACTGGTCAGGGCCTAATTTCTTTCTTACTTGTGAAATTTTTTGAAAAGTATAGTTTACAGATTTTTATTATAAAAGTTATAATAGAGCTATGTAAGTTAAAAATGAGAATTTCTCACCCAACCCCATTCTCCAGAGGTAATCACTAACATTTGGTGTATGCTCTTTGATTATATACTTATTGACATATTTTTTATGTAGATGAGATCACATGAAGCATACGGTTCTACAATTTGCTTTTTCTTCACGTAACACTATATCTTGGAAATATTTTCATACTATTACATATAGACTTGCCTTGTTCTTTGTCATGGCTGATCATGGCTAAATTCTATTCCATTATTTTTAATATGCCAGGATGTATTTTGTCAACTCTGTACTGATAAATATTTAAGGTGCTTTTATTTGGGGGAAGACAACTTTAATTTTTTATTATTAATTTATTTTTTGTTACAGATATTTCTACTTTTTCCCCCATTGACACCCTCCTCCTGCTCCCCGCACCCCCTCCCGCCCCACCCCCAGCATTGTTGTCTATGTCCATGGTTACGCATACATGCATATAAGTTCTGTGGTTTATTTGCATCTCTCTGATGATTAGTGACGTTGAACATTTTTTCATATGTCTCTTGGCCATTGTTATGTCCTATTTGGAGAGGTGTCTCTTTAGGTCCTCTGCCCATATTTTAATTGGATTCTTTGGGGGGGGAAGACAATTTTAAAGAAATTTCTGAAAGTGTCACTTAAGAAGTTCCTCTAGTTTTAAATGACAACAACAAACATTTGCAAAGTACTCCTCATATGTAACCTCATTTCACCCTCATAACAGCCCTGTAATGGAGTCACCATGATCCATACACAACAGAGAAACAGATGAGGCCATCCCCAAAGCAGGGATCCCATGCATCTGTGCTGTTATAGTGATAACTGGGTGCCACTCCTCCTGCCCCCGTGATATATGAAAGCACATCCTTTCAGTCCTTGGGGACCCAGAGTTAGTTACAACTGGATATGGTGCCTGATGGGAGACTTTCTTTCTTTCACTCCTAGAGGTTGTTTAAATTGTTATTGGCCCATGATAGTTGTTACTTTCTCACGCTATAGCAGTGTCATATTTCTACCTTCAACACTTTTTTATAGGATAGATGATCTGACAAGGTTGTCTTATTCTACTATTGTATTTGGATTTATAAACACATAAGAAAGAAGATACTTGAAGGGCAAAGTAGAAGTTATGTAATAGCAACAAGCCTTGACCCAGCAATATTCAGTATCCATCCCATTGGTTTATGCTTGTCTTAACTCAGGCTACTATAACAAAATACCAATGACTGGGTGGCTTAGACAACAAACATTTATTTCTCAAAGTTCTGGAGACTGAGTAGTCCAAGATCAAAGTGCCAGGAGATTTGGTTCCTGGTGAGGGCTCTCTTTCTGTCTTGCAGAGAGAGCTCTGGTCTCTCTTCTTTTTCTTATAAGGACACTAATCCAATTATGAGGGCTCTACCTTTATGGCCTCATTTAAACCTAATTACCTCCCAAAGGTCCCAGTTCCTAATACAATCATATTGGATGTTAAGACATCAACAATCTTTGCTCTCAAAGGACTCACAGTCTAAAGGTAGAAAGACACAGAGCAGAAAACTTTGCTGTGGTCTTGCAGTGGTGGAGATGTGAATAGGATACTCAGGAGCTCAGAGGGTCATGTCCAACTGGCTTCCTTAAGAAAGGTGATGCCTGAGGTAAGCCTTAGGCAATGAGTAGAGTTAGACAAGGTAGGAGGAGTGGGATAGGAAGAGTATTCCAGGAAAGAGCAAAACCACAAAGGTCATGGTGGCCAAAGAGCAGAGTTTGAAGAAAGGAGAGAAAGGAGAAGAGTCTGGAAAAATAGGCTTTTGAGAAGATGAGTTCTATTTACAATACATGGAATCCAAGGCACTCCAGTGAAAGTTTAGCAGGAAGCTGGGTATATGGGGCTGATGTTTAGGGATGGCCTACGATGAGGTATAGATTTGAGAGGTGGAAATTGATAGTTGAAAATGTGAGAGTTAATTAAATCATCCAGGGAGCTTGTACAGAGGGAGAGCTGATATTTGAGACTAGAATACAAATCAAAATTGACATTTGAGGAGTAAACAGAGGAAAATGAGCTCAAAAAGGAGAAAGAGTAAATGGTTAGAGAAGCAGGAGTAAATACAAGGGAGTCTGGCGTCATGGAAGTCCAAGGAGTAGAATTATAATCAAGGGGTGACTTGTGGAGGCAGATAGCTTTGCTGTTCTGGCAATAGCAAGTGTTGTAAAAAGTAGTCTAAAGTCTAAAGAGGAATTAAGGAGAAAATAATGTAGTCTACTCCTGAAGGAGAAGAAAAGAGAGGTTGGGTTATAGTCTAGCCAGTGTGGTTCAGTGGACTGAGCATCATCCCATGGACTGAGAGGTCCTGGTTCGATTTCTGGTCAGGGCATATGCTCAGGTTGCAGGCTCAATGCCCAGTAGGGGGTGTGCAGGAGGCAGTCGATCGATGTATCTCTCACATCAATGTTTCTCTCTCTTTCTCCCTTCCTCTCTCTCTAAAAAAATTAATAAAAACATATATAAAAAAGTTCTTTTTAAACGAGAGCAGTTGGGTTATATAGCTGGAGGGATATGGGAGGTCAAAGGATGTTGTTGATGATGATGATGATGATGATGATAATGATGATGGTGATCAATTGCTTGGAGAAGAGAAGAAACTTCAGTATGTTTTTAAGCTGTAAGGGAAATGCTAGTAGAAAGGTAGAAAACATAGGGGATATATGCAATGACAAATGGAGGGACTTTTCAGGGGAGGAACACCTCATGCATTGAGACTGAAGAGGTGATAGTCTCAAATTTTTATGATATGGGAGACAAGGTTCATAGATAATTTGCTCCACCTGAATGAATACTCTGCCTGAACCTCCCAATTGCAGATTCCTCCTTCCTTTTGTCAGCAAACAATTCACTTTCCCTTGGACCTGCTATCTGAGTTCTAAAGAAACACTGTTCTTACACCATGGGAAGTGGCACCTCAACCCAACATCATTTTGCTTTCCAGAATGCAGAGAAAGGTATGTGTTTCCCATTTCCTAAACTAGCTCTGGGTACCCTAAATCTCATGTTGTGCAGGGAGGGACTTGTCAGGATAGAAGAAAGAAACCATTATATTTCTCCTTATGCAACTCTTCAGCTTTTTCTTGTGATATGACCAGCAGAATGTTCGGCTGAGTACCTTAGGACTTTGTGAAGTATATTTGACAGAATTAAAATGTACTCAAGGGATCAGGCTGTCCATTGGGGTTTTTCCCAAAGACACATATACAAGTGAGTAAAATAAGCTAGGCAAAAGGGGGATGAAAGAGCACTCCAGGTAGAGGGACAGCATGTGCAAAGGTCATGAGGTAGGAAAGAGGGACGCATATTCAAGGAACTGAATGGTTTGAAGTGAGTGAGATAGAGAGTGGCATGACATGAGGCTGCTGAGGTAGACAGAGCCCAGATCACTGAGATCGTGTAGAACTTTAAACTTTATCCTAAAAGCATGGAGAACCATTGAGGAATTCAAAATAGGAGTTCTATAATAAGATTTTCATATTAAAAAGACCCTTATTTTAAAGATTCTTCTGGCTTCTGTGAGGAAGGGATTGGAGGGGGTAAGAAGAGAAGAAAAAAGAATAGTTCACAAGCTACCAAAGTCATCTAAGCAAGAGGTGATGATGTCTTGGTCCAGAGTTGGTGGTAGTAGAGATGGAGAGAATAGGTTAAGTTCCAACAATATTCAGGAGTTGGAATGGACAGAATCCAACTGATTAGATGTAGGTGAGGTAGAAGGATGGGTCATGAAAGACCTTCACACCACCACCACCACCCACCCACCACTTATTTTTAAAAAATGAAAAAGAAAAAAAACCACCTGTCCCCCAACCCCCATCCCCAAATGACCTCCAGGTTTCTGGCCAGCAAAATTGGATAGATGATAATACCAATTACTGATGTAAAGATAATGGAGAAGAACCAAGTTTGATAGAAGGATGATGACAAGTTTATACACACTGATGATAAGTTTATCATCTGGGGTTGAGGTGCCCATGAGACATGCAGGTGGAAGCATTGAGTAGACAGCATCATATTCAGATCTGGATTTGGGGGAAATGTTGGGCTGGCGATATGTGCATTCGGAAGGCATCAGAGTGTAGGTGGTTGGTGAAGCCATGAGGGTCACTGAAGTCGCCTAGAGTGAGAGTAAAGCTAGATCAGACACCAGGGCCTAGGACAGAGCTATGCTTAAGCCAGTACTTAAGCATCAGGTAAAAGAGGCTGAGCCAACAAAGGAGGCCGAGGAGAGGAGCCAGAGGTGTGGGAGGAAGCAGGGCAGTGGTGACAGCACCTTGTTTACATGGGCCTAGGCATCTCTGTAAGCTCGAGGCGTCCTTACTTTCTAGTTCGGCAACATGTCCCAGGCTCATCCTGCATGTTTTTGGTCCCAGACCGGGAATAGCTATTTCTCCAGAGTGTAGGGTATTCATTGCTACCGAGTTGGTTATTATTTCTACATTATTTTAGTGAACAGATCCAGAAAATATGTATTATTTAAAGAGAAAAATCATCATGACCAATTTGTATTTAGGATCACAATATATATTTTTTTTCTTTATTGATTTTTATAGAGAGAGGAAGGGAGAGGGAGAGAGTGATAGAAACATTGATGCGAGAGAACATCAATTGGCCGCCTCCTGAATGCCCCCCATAGGAAATCAAATTCAGCTTTGCTTAAATTCCTCTCAGGTTCTCTTTTCCCACTCCACCGTCATTTTTCTTCTTAGGGGAATCAGCAAAAATTGTATTAGCTCTAATGCAAGCTAAATATATTAAATCAATCTGTATGCTGTTCACGGGGTTGACCTGAGTGACCCTGCAGGCTTCCCTTTGTAATCCAGCTTTATCTACAAATAGCTTCATTCATCACTGGCGGCACATCCAGGCCTTAGAGCTTAAGAAGAATCTAGGTATTTTTGTGGTCAGCTGTCCTCCTCTCTGGAGCACAGGTCCTAAAGCCCATATGAAGAATTAAACGTACTCACACCATCCTGTGGTCATAGTCACCTAGCCCAGCTCCTGGCAAAAGGACAGCCCAAAGGCTGCCTATGTATTTGATAGTCAGCACTGTCATGGAAGAGTTGTGATGGGGACACTCAAAGCCTGCAGATGCCAGAATACGGGGAGAGCCAGCACAGAGCCCAGCACGCACTCATCACCACCTGACGCTATAGTATGTAGTGATTTGCATGTTGTTGTTTCCCCCAGTCGTCATCTAGTTCATCTCCTTTTCCAGATGAGGACACTGAGGCCCATGCAGGTGACTCACCTGAGGCCACATAGCTGGTCAGGGCAGTTTCAGGCCCAGAACCCAGATCTCCTGACATCCAGTCTATTGTTACAATATTAAAATGCCCCTCCCTCCCTGCCCGCATTATCCCGCTCTTCAAGGATCCTGCATCCTTGCAGTCGCTCCAGTTTTCATATCCTTCTCGGAATCCCGAGAGTCCAGCCTTTTCATTTCTACTCATATAAGTGTTTTTATTAAAAAGTGGGAGTTCAAGAACCCTCCAGTGGTATGAGTATAACCAAGAGGTAAGAATGCAGGTGGTATGGGGGCCTGAATGGAAAAAGAGCACCCCGGCCAGCGGGAAGGCACGTGGGTAGTGCTTCCTACCGGCAACTGTGGGTAGTGCTTTTCCCACCACCTTGTCCCCACACTGCAGTGGGAGAGGACCTTTCCCCTCCCCCAGGCCCAGGGAACCCCACCTCACAGGCTTGCTTCTCCGTCCATGTCACAGCCTTCAAGGCAGCGGCCCTGATCCAGAGGTGGTACCGGCGCTACAGGGCCCGCCTGGAGATGAGGCGGCAGTGCACCTGGAGCATCTTCCAGTCCATCGAGTATGCTGGGCAGCAAGACCAGGTCAAGGTGCGGTGGGATGTGGGACGGGGCCACCTCCAGCTCTGCCTTCCAGCACCTAGGCAGCAAGGCCTAGGTGCCCAGAGGTGCAGCGGATCTGGACCACTTCTGGGTCTCCTCTCACTCCCCTCTATAGCCCAGTCTTCTTGGTTCTTCTGCAGCTCCACAATTTCTTCAGCTACCTTGTGGATCACTTCACCCCCAGCTGTCACAATGAGAGTGAGTATGAACTGCCACATGGCCCGTCCTCTTGTCTCAGGGTCATAGGTCTGGGGGCGAGGTGGGGGATGCACAGGGAGTGAAAACTTGAATCTGGTGACAGCGGGAATGAGCAAGGAGGACAAGAGATAAATGGCTGAGCGGACCTGTGTTCTGGGTTCGCCCAGAAGCACACCTGGAGACAGTTTGAGTGCAAGGAAACAAGGGGGTGGGAGGCGGTGGGAAGGGATTCAGGGAAGGGAAGGCAGCCAACAAAGGGTGGACTACTAAGTCAGCAACTCAACATGCCTGGGAAATTGTGCAAAACACATGCCTCAGAATGATCCCACCTGAAGGCGGAGGGAACCAGTCTACAAATGGCAGCTCCTGAAAGGAAGGCTTGTTCATCCCACAGCATCGCCGGCTTGCCAAGTAAGCAGGGCCCTCTGTGGATCCAGGGGAAAAGCCCTCAATCTAGAGATGCAGAGCCCAGCGATGGGAAGCTGCCCGAAGGACACTGAGAGGTCTGAGCATCTGCCACATCCACTGAGTACACCATAAAGGCCATGACCTTGTTTCCCACCATGGCTTTTCCCTTTCTTCTCACTAAACCTAGGCCCCTAAATGTCCATCCTTTCTAAGTCTGACGAATCTCAATCTTTAAAACAAAAGTAGAAGGGCATTGACATAAGGTCGTAAACTTTGCCTCCCGCCCACCCTAACTTGCCCTGGCTTTCCCCTCTTCTTTCTCTCTCCTGTGCTGGAGCCGATGCCAGCCTGGCCAGGTCCCACGTTACAGCAGGTCCCCGAATAACGGCGTTTCATTCAACGTCCTTTCGTTATAAGGTTGGCGAGTTTCTGTGGGAATTTAACTCTTGTTTATATCAATCAGCCTATGATAAAACTGATTTTGTTGTATGTTGTTTCACTTAAAGTCACTGAACCTATTGACAGCATGAAGTGAGGACTTCCTGTCCAGTCCAAGGAAAGACTGTTCTGTGCTGCCTGTGGACTGACTGCATGTCTGAGCTAAGCCGGCCACCCTTTCTGTCCTGACTAGGGGACTTCCTGAACCGCATGTTCGCTGAGGAGAGAGTCCCCCAGGACTCCGAGATGGAGAAATGCAGTGACTATGAATCCATAGAGGTGCCAGACAATTACACAGGGCCACACCTGTCCTTCCCACTCCTTCCTGACCACGCAACTGCCCTGGTGGAAGCCTTCAGACTGAAACAAGTAAGCTCCCAGAAACCTGAGTCACCACCGACTCCACATCTCGTGCGGAGGGAGAGCAGACAGCGCAGAAGGAATGGCCCCCGACTTAGGGTGTTGGTGCCACGAGTGCACCAGAGAGACTCCACTGCCCCTTTGCTTAGCCAGGACCTGATCAATCACCAGGTCCTACGCACTGAAAACTTCTCCTACTCATGACTCTCCCTTTGTTCATTCATCCCACAGGTAATGATTGAGCACCACTCTGTGCCTGCACTGTTCTGGGCACGGGGGCACAGCAGTGAGCAAGACAGACACAGATCCTGCCCTCATGGGGCTGACATTCTAGTGGGGAGACAAATAATAAATAATAAATTAAGTAAATGATGCACTCCTCTCCATTCGGAACAAAATCCCTGAAAATAGTCAGACCCTCCCTTGTCAGAACAATGTTTTTATTATTACTTGACCAGGCCCCAAGTAAATTGTGTATATTAGAAACTGGTAAGAGCTATGCAGAAGAATAAACTAAGTTCTAGGTGGGAGAGATGGCAGTTTTATAGAGTGGTTTGGGAATGCGTCCGAAAAGGTGATTTCCGAGCAAAGGTTGAAGGTGGTGAGGGAATGCACCATGTGGACATCTGGGGAAAAGCATTTCAGGCAGAAGGAACAAACTGAAAGGCCCTGAGGCAGGGCCTTGCCTGGAATGCTCAGGGACCTTGGGAAGGCCATTGTGGCTGAAGAGGCAGGAGACAGGGAAAGAGTATTAGGAGATGGAGACAAAGAGGAAAGGGAATGGACTTTTATTATTCTTCTGAAAGAGATGGGGAGACACTGAGCACAGGAACGCTATCATCTGGCTTTCTTTTTATTTTTATTTTTTAATTTTTTAAATTTATATTTATTGTTGAATGTATTACAGATGTTCCTCATTTTCCCCCTATTGACCCCCTCCTCCCCACTCCTGCCCTCCTCCTGCCTTTCCCTACACTGTTGTCTGTGTCCATTGGTTATGCATATATACATATAAGTTCTTTGGTTTATTTCTTCCCACCCCCCACCCCCACCCCCTTGGAGGTCTGTCAGTCTAACAACCAATTTGTACTTCTTAATCCCTTCACCTTTTTCACCCATTCCCCCAAACCCCCTCTCATCTGGCAATCAACAAAATGTTCTCTGTATCTATGAGAATGCTTCTGTTCTGCCTGTTCATTTTGTTTGTAGATTCAACTGTCGATAGATATGTATTCATGCCATTTTGTTTGTTCATATTTTTTATCTTTTTCTTCAAGAAGACCCTTCAACATTTCATATAATAATGGTTTGGTGGTGATGAACTCCTTTAGCTTTTTCTTGTCTGGGAAACTCTTTATATGGCCATCGATTCTACATGACAGCTTTGCAGGGTGGAGTAATCTTGGTTGTAGGTTCTTGCTTTTCATCACTCTGAATATTTCTTGCCACTCCCTTCTGGCCTGCAAAGTTTCTTTTGCGAAATCAGCTGACGGTCTTATGGGAACTCCCTTGTAGGTAACTAACTGCTTTTCTCTTGCTGCTTTTAAGATTCTCTCTTTGTTTTGAACCTTTTGCATTTTGATGATGATGTGTCTTGGTGTGGGCCTCTTGGGGTTCATCTTGTTTGGGACTCTCTGTGCTTCCTGGACTTGTATGTCTGTTTCCTTCCCCAAGTTCGGGAAGTTTTCTGCCATTATTGTTTCAAATAGGTGTTTGATTTCTTGTTCTCTCTCTTCTCCTTCTGGCACCCTCAAGATTTGAATGTTGGCACGCTTGAAGTTGTCCCAGAGGCTCCTTACACTATCATTTTTTTGGATTCTTTTTTCTTTTTGCTGTTCTGATTGGGTGTTTTTTGCTTCCTTATATTCCAAATCGATGGTTTGCTTCTTGGCTTTACCTACTCTGCTATTGAATCTGTGTAGATTATTCTTTATTTCAGTTAGTGCCTCCTTCATTTCTGACTGTGCATCCTTCATTTATGACTGTTCTTTTTTTATGCTCTTGAGGCCCTCACTAAGTCCATTGAGCATCCTTATAAGCAGTGTTTTGAACTCAGCATCTGTTAGGTTGCTTATCTCCATTTCGTTTAGTTCTTTTCCTGGAGTTTTGTTCTGTTCTTTCATTTGGGACCTGTTTTTTTGTCTCCTCATTTTGGCTGCCTCCCAGTGTTTGTTTCTATGTATTACTACTGTCTTTCTTTCTTTTTTTTTTATCCTCACCCAAGGACATTTTTCCATTTTTTGTTCAGATAGAGTTGGAGGGAGAGCGAGAAAGAGAGAGAGAGAGAGAAACATCGACGTGAAAGGTACACATCAAGTACCAACCTGGGCCGGGGACAAACTGGGCCGAGGTACGTGCCCTTAGCGGGAACCGAACCTGGATCTCTCTGGACTGCAGGTTGACGCTCTAACCGCTGAGCCAAACCAGCCAGGGCTGTTTCTGTGTATTACTTAGTGAGAGGTATGGGGCTAGCTGAGACCAGATGCTGCTTGTTTGAAAGATTTTAGGAAAAGCTGAAGCAGGATCCAAGACAGGCCAATCCTATGGTAAAGCAACTGGCAACAGCTTGGGTGGGCCTGAAAATTGGGTGGGGCATGGCCTCAGGGAATCACCAGGATGAGGCAACAGTGTGAGCCAGGTAGCTGGAGTCCCAGATATGGCGGCTGTCTGCCACCCCAGGGAAGGGCTCACCAAAGGAACAAAGGCCTCCGACAGCACGTCTGTCCAGAAGAAAGCCGCTTCTCCAGCCCTTGCCCCAATGCCAAACAACTCAGTTCTTCCCTGTATGTCTCTGGTGCCTTTCAAGCTGCCTCCCCCACGCTGGAGCCTGGAGGGTGTGAGTCCGAGTAAGTCCGTGCGCGGGCCCTTTAAGAGGAGCTGCCGGGGGCTCCAGCCGCCTCAGCCTCAGTTCCCGCTGGTTTTTCCAGCCAGAAGTGATGGGGACTTGTCTTCCTGGCACTGGAACCCTGAGCTGGGCGCCTGGTGTGGGACGGGGACCCCTCAGTCCTCAGGGAGGACCTTCCCAGCGAGGTGTCCTTCTAATTTTTTTCCGCCACATGTGGGTGTGGGACCAGCCCGTCTGCCCCTCTGCCCTCCTACCAGTCTCGATGTGGCTGCTTCTTTAATTTCATAGTTATAGGACTTCCATTCAGCTTGATTTCAGGCAGTTTTGAATGACGGTTGTTCTGTAGTTTAGTGGTAACTTTGATGTGGTTGTGGGAGGAGGTGAGACCGTGTTTACCTACACTGCCATCTTGACTGGAAGTTTTTTTCCGGCTTTCTTTTTAAAATAATCATTCTGGCCCGGCCAGTGTGGCTTAGTGGTTGAGCGTCG
Organism: Tadarida brasiliensis; assembly: GCA_030848825.1. Lineage (NCBI taxonomy): Eukaryota > Metazoa > Chordata > Mammalia > Chiroptera > Molossidae > Tadarida > Tadarida brasiliensis. The sequence goes on along the minus strand of CM061257.1, from coordinate 53,200,509 downwards.
ACCCATGCACCAAGAGGTCGCCAGTTCGATTTCTGGTCAGGGCACATGCCCAGGTTGTGAGGCAAATCCCCAGTGGGGGGCATGCAGGAGGCAGCCAATCGATGTTCTCTCTCATCGATGTTTCTCTCTCTCTCCCTCTCCCTTCCTCTCACTCTCTAAAATCAATAAAGAAAAACTATTTTAAAAAATAAATAAGTAATCATTCTGTGTGCTGAATAGAGTGTAGGGAGCAAGGGCTGGAGCAGGGAGGCCAGTCAAGAGATTACTGCAATAGTCCTAGCGAAATATGATAGTGACTTGAGACACTGGAGGTAGAGGCAGGGTGGTCAGATTCCGGCTCTGTGCCAGATTCCAATCCTGCCCCTTTCACATGAATTAATTTACTGCAGGAGGAGTTTGGGGTGATTTTCCCCGTAGTGTTAGGATTACCCAGAACCATCAGCATGCGTACACTTATTCATGCTTCGCTGAGACAATCATGTATTTATCCCCAGCTAAAGACAAGGGAGGCTTTCATAGAGCAGAGAGAGGAAATTAGTTCCACATTTGAGTGACAGTGAAAAGCAGAAACAAGGGTAGAGGATGGGTGAGAAAGAAAGGATCTGTGCATAGGGTCCCAGGGGCAGTTCACTTGGCCCACTTTTGGGGTTGTGGGTGATTGGGGAGGCCCATCTTCCCTCACGAATATCAGCGCTGTTTCGTTCCTCCTCTTCCTCCTGGCAGCAGCTACATGCTCGCTATGTCTTGAATCTTTTGCATGAAACCAGAAAACATCTGGTACAACTGCCAAACATCAACCGGGTCTCGACCTGTTACAGCGAGGAGATCACAGTGTGTGGTAAGAGCCGGTCTGAATTGGTTTTATATGCTACACCCAAACTAGAGAACTCCTCCTGTGATGGGGGAGGAGGAAAGGTGAGGCTGGGGTCAGACGCAATGGGCCAAGTTCACTCCTTCACGCAGAGCAATCGCATATTCGCTCCACGGTGACTTAGAGTAGAGGGAGAGCAGTGAAGGACTGTGGGCCACAGGGCCCAGCCTCCGCTTCATTTTCCCAAGCAATTCATATTTGACTCCAGACTCCTGCTCTCCAATCAGAACAAAATCCCTGCAAATAGATCCTCCCTTGTTAGAACAGTTTATTTATTATTGCTTGACCAGGCCCCAAGGCCTAGTGAATTATTCCTGCCATCCATATATGTTCTCCCAGACGGAAATCCTGTTAATGACGATTTTCTCTATCGCCTTATGTTTTCAGTGGTGATTTAACATCCATTGTAGATTGACAGCCCATACTTTAACTTCGGGTGCAGCAGGACTTGTACACTGGCACTTCTAGGCCACATGCAGCCTACAGATAGGTCCTGAAATGATCAGTCTTACATTTTTTAAATCAGTTTTCAATATTTTAAAATTAGAGAATTTCATATTAAAATCCAGATTTCCAACTTCTCTTAAAGAATCTTGTAAGCTTGGCCCATAGGGAGTTGTAGCTTCCTATATTAGATGGGGCGAAATCTCTCCCATCTCATCTGGATTTGCAGCCCTGTGCTATTCTGTCCCATCTTTGCTTCAGTAAGAGTACAGGTTGTTTACTATTGATGCTAATCATGCAGGAACAATATTGTGCTTCCTGCTTTCAATATTAACGATCGCTGCAACAAGGAAAATTAATATTTATCCCTATCTTACATATGGAAAAATGAGTAACCATACGTTTCTTAACCTTGTCAGTTTTTTTTCTGGGTATTTTGATTTTTAGATAGAATGGAAGGGAAGGAGGGAAAGAGGGAGAGAGAAATATCAATGTGAGAGAGACACATCGATTGGTTGCTTCCTGCGTCCCGACCAGGGCCAAAGATTGAACCTGCAACCCAAGCATGTGACCATGACTGGGAATCGAACCCATGACCCCTGGGTCCACCAGCTGATGCTCTAACTGCTTGGCCAAACCAGCCAGGGCTATTTTCCTTTTTTTATAGTAAAAAATAAGAAACAATGGTAAGAATCAATCAAAACTGATACTCTTTTTCTGTTTTTGTTAGGAGACTTACATGGCCAGTTGGATGACTTAATATTTATATTTTATAAGGTATGGATGTTCAATTTAAATTCCTGTCTTGCTCTGAGGTTTAATTTAGAAGTTTGAATACAGTATCTATAAGTGTTACTTGGATTTAAAATATATTAAATATACAGAGTATATTTATACAAAAGAAAATATTAGAACACATAGTAGCAAAAATATAATATAAAAGCCAGAATTGTATTATATTCTATTATATTTTTGTAAACTGTTGAAAAAATACAAAATCTGAGGTTAACAAAGAGGAAGAATCGTTATTCAGCAATTTATTTTCTTTTTTTAAGTATAGAATATTTTTCATTATCAAAGCAATTGAAAGCTATTTTCATTTCCATTTTTAATTATAAAATATAGAGCATATAACAAGATACATGAATATTCTGTTACTATAACTATATATATATATTGCATTTCCCAAAGCATTTTGCCATGTATTGTCTTGTTTAATCCTGAGGAATCTATGGCAGTTGTTACTGTTAATTAAAGATAGTGTGGCCAGAACTTAAAACTGGCCTTTGGATCACGAGTTCAGTGCCCTTTGCACATACCACATGGCAACACTCTGGCTTTGTAAAGCATTTCTTTTGATGAGCATGTCATAACTTCAGCCTGGCTGGAAGGAAAATGTAAGACCAATAGAAAGTATTTCCATCTTTTACTGACATTTCACATTTGGAGGAGAGCCAGAAAACTCAGAACTGGTGTTAGATCTGAGGTAAATGTCGAATGCACACATTGGCTTAACCTGATTTCCTGCTCCCTTCTTTTTCTGCCTCTTCTGGGACTTGTCTCCTTGTTGGGAAGAATGGCCTCCCATCACCAGAGCGAGCCTATGTGTTCAATGGTGATTTCGTGGATCGAGGCAAAGATTCAGTAGAGATCCTGATGGTTCTTTTTGCCTTCATGTTGGTTTACCCCAAAGAGTTCCATCTTAACCGAGGAAACCATGAGGACCATATGGTGAACTTACGGTACAAACCAAAACATGTTTGGTATTTGATATTTACTTGTTGCAATTGTAAAATGTTATTTTGTCAGAGCTTCTTATCTGTTAGATGCTTTTTAAAAGTAGTCTTTCAATTTTATAAGTAGAATACACACCATGTAACATTTTAAAAGATTTTTTAAATTTTAATACATTATCCTACTACTCTAATAAAACTATTACATTTTTTTCGTATACTCATATTCTTTATCATATAAACAATAAAGTTAACTATTAAAAAAGTAAGAAATACAGATAAGCAAAAGGAAGAAAATTAAAATATATGATAATTTGTCTACCCAGAGATAATGTTATAATTGTAAACATTTTGGCGATTAGTCTCTTTTCTGTATACTTAAGTACATGTATATAGAATATGCATTTTACAAAAATACAATTGTGTTAAAACTATTGTCGCTAAATTTAATATCTATTTTTGCTTCTAAATCTAGATATGGCTTCACCAAGGAAGTGATGCATAAATATAAGGTGTGCTTCCTCTAAAAGCAAAAGTTTCTCTTAGTTTAGAAAAGTTGAGTGAATTATTTGAAACTTACTATCTTGTTCATATCATTTTTCAGACACATGGCAAGAAAATACTAAAAATACTGCAAGATGTTTTCTGTTGGCTTCCGCTGGCCACCCTGATTGATGAGAAAGTCCTGATTCTTCATGGTGGAGTATCAGACATGACCGACCTAGAGCTTTTGTCTAAACTAGACAGGCACAAGGTACTGACTAGATAATGAAATAGTGCAAATTTTACCAAAATGTCCAATTTCACTGTCAACATAAAATAAATGGTATCTTGTATGCTGACTCCAGCTGACTAAAAAGGGCTGTTAAGAGAAGCCATTAGCCCAGCGATTTTCAGCCTTTTTCATCTCATGACACACATAAACTAATTGCTAAAATTCTGGGGCACACCAAAAATATATTTTTTGCCAATCTGACCAAAAAAAAAAAAATAGGTATAATTTTGATTCATTCACACCGGACGGCTATTGTTGTGTTGGCTGTGGTCATTTTTTTATTTGACAATTTAAAGGAAAAGAGGTTAGTGCCCCTGATTAAATAGTCAGGTACTGCATGTTTTAAAAATTCTTATGGCACACCAGTGTGCCACGGTACACCAGTTGAAAATCACTGCATTAGACCATTAAAAGGAGAAGGACTGAGAATCCATAGCTGGGCTCAGGAAGCAAGTGTGCTGTGACCAATTAGTGATGTTTGCCATGGACATGACAGTGGGGAGCTAGAGCCATGTGTTTCCATCCCTGATCTAATAACAGTTGGAGTAGCAAAACCATAAGATGCTATTCAAGTGTAAGAGTCTATGATCAAAAGAAAACAGTTCTGTTACTTATAGTTATGTAACCTTGAATAAGTTACTTGACTTAGTGTAACTTCAGTTTCTAAATCTCCACAATAGGGATATGAATAACTATATCATAGATGTTGTGGGAATTAAATGAAAATATATGTGCATCTGTCTTACAAAATCTATATTCAGTAAGTGGAAATAGTATTGATTACATTTGGCTGAAGTGGCAGAAAACTTCAGATAACAATGGCTTAATGTGTCTTTCTTTCTCATGTAAATAAAAGCTGGAGACAAGCAGTCTGGGGCTGGTATAGTAACACCACAAAGCCATTAGAGACCCAGGTTCCTGCTCTCTTGCTGCTCTACTGTGTTGCATCATGGCCCAACATTGCTGCTTGAGCTCCAGCTATCACAACCTCATTCTAGTCAGCATAAAATTAGCAGAAGAAAGGCATATTCTTTCCCTTTAAAGACATTTGTTTGTATGCCCAATTTCTGTTCATATGTCTGTTCAGAACTTTGTCATATGTCAACACTTCTCTGAAAGGCAGGTTGGAAGGTGTAGTCTTTATTTCAGGTGGGATCTGTAGGAATCTCTGTTTCTATTACTAAGGAAGAAGGGTAGACAATTACTGGGTAGCAACATGGCTTAGTCTGTCCTTGTGGCTCCCCAGATTTTGATGTCTGCCTTTCTTCCCTCGCATAGAACCATGCTCACCCCCTCCCCAAGGGAGTCTACACTCAAGTCTCATCCAATACTTGCATTCAGCTCAACGTCCAAAGTTTCTGGATTCAACTCCTAGCTATTAGGTTTGACTATGGTTCCTTGTGGTCTGATGACTAAAAGATGTGTTATTAGTCCCTGCATACCAAACTCGGTTTTGGAAAGGGAGAAGGTAAGCCCTTTGGCAGAGGTGGAAGAGGGGAGGCCTGAACATTTTCAATAGCTCCTTCCAAACTTCCTCATAAAATCCCCTCTCAATGTCTCCACAATCTCAACACTTGCCTGTTCTCGACAGAGAAGGAGTCCCAGGTGATATATAAAACCAGCTCTTGGTATTTCCTTTGTTCATTTCTGCATGTTGTCTGGCACCTAATTTTCTTTTTCAATTCAAACATTTCTATTCAGCTGCATCCAGATAGAGACTGAAAGTCACAATAGAGCAGAGTATCTCATGGGAAGAGTCACATTTAATTATGTAAAGATAGGAGATGTAGGAACTTTGGGAAAGAATGCTAGAAGACACTGGATTTCCTGTGGCTTAGCAAAAAGCTAATTTCCCGACATCTGGTTTGCAAAGCTCTGGGAAAGGAGATGTAGTGATCTGTACAGAGTCCAGGAACACTTGTGAGGAAAGCACAAAGGAAAATGGGCTCTGGGGTCAGTTATCTGGATTCAGTCCTGGTACAATCTTGGTATCTCTGTGCCTCAATTTCCTTCTCTCTACTATAAATAAGGATACTATCTCATAGGGGTATGAGGACTAATCAATTTATTCATGTAAAAATATAGATGAGGATGCTATCTCATTGGGGTTGCCTCAGGGTTAATCAATTAGTTCATGTAAGGTGCCCAGGACAGTACCTATTTGGAAAGAGCTCAATATATATTAATAGTATTATTCTCCTTAAGAATCAAAATTACGGATGCCTCTCAGAGAAGATAGTAACATCCTTAAAATAAAGTTACCTGAGGGTCAAAAAGGGTGGGACTGAGGGTCTGGCCCTCAGTGTGAGTTGGCAAGGAGGAAAGCAAGAGGTGGTTGGTCCATTCGCATTGTGTGGCCTTTCACTCTCTGTGCCCAGGGCTGGAACTACAGGAAAATGACTAGCGCTTATCCAATGTTAGAGAATATCCTCTGTTCTATTCTCTTTGATCTGGATTCCTCTTCAAACATCACTCAGGTTCTGCTGACCCTCTCTGAGTGTCCTTCTCTGTTCTTGCCCTAAACCAGTGCACACCAGGACATGGCTTTCTGGTAGCACAGTCCCTATCTCTGTTTGCAGAAGGTTCTTGTTCTTTGATTGTGTGCTTGCACAGAGATCCCACTGTGAACCAGACCTTTATCACTGGCATCCTTGTGGGAGTTGTGCCCCTCTGTTTTCGCTGTGGCACTCAGGCATGCCAGGAATGGCTGCTCGATGCCACAGCTCGGCTCTGTGGCCTGACCCCTCTCTTTCCTGTGATCAGAATTCTTCCTGCTTGTGTCCTCTATGTTCTCAGCCTGGTCCCAGTACCATGATGGCTCTGAGTCAGTGAGAGGGACCATACTCAATCCCTCTTCTCAATCAGGCTGAAAAGAGGTGTTCTCTTCCCTCCCCTGTCCTTCCTCACCGGTGAGACAGCAGGTAAGATAGCACTTCCTGTGAAATGCCATCTCACAGCAAGTGTCAGGTTTCCTATTCCAACATTTCTCAACCATACGCTGCATTTCTTCTCCTCTGCTTTAGTATCTGTGAAACAACAGAAAAGTCAATAAGGGCTCACCTTCCTGAGAGAAAGGTGCCCTTTCTCATCCTTGTCTAAAATCACTAGGCTCCCAGAGAGAAAACATGACACAGGTTAGCATTTATCAAATTATCTGTGGTGAAGGACTAGGTTTTATCAATTTCCAGTTTGTCACAGATCAATACTTTTTGTAAAATATGAATTACTAGAAAAATAAAATTCAAATAAAAAATATAAGCCCACTGATCATGTGCTTGAATGTCATAGCACTATCAAATGGCTATGAAAGTTTCTAAAGTGCCACTCTCAAATTCTGTGCCTACCTTGTCCCGGGCCAGGGCGAACTAGTCACAGACCAGCACTGATCTGTGGATCCCAGTGTCAGGAGCGCTGGCCTGCAGCTCTGAAGGACCTGTTTTCATTCCACCCTCTGTGTGTTTTCTGGACTTTTGTAGATTGTTTCCACCTTGAGGTGCAAAACAAGAAAAGAGAACGAGAAGCAGGCAGAGGAGAAGGGAAGAGCCAAGCAGACAAGCTCTACAGGAAGGCCCTCCCCGTGGTTTCTCCCCCAAAGCCGCTCTCTCCCCTCTTCGCCCCTTCACCTCAGCTCCAACAACACCCACAAAGCTGGACGCTCCTCCAGCGTCCCCTGCAGCGGCCCCCTCAATGGCAGAGAGCTCTCGGGGCGGGGGAGGCGCTCCGTGGACCTGGAGCTGGAGAGGTGCCGGCAGCAAGCAGGCTTCCCGGTGATCAAGGAGAAGCAGGAGCCCTGGCTCTTGACAGCAGAAGCCGACTCCGAAGCTGGGGAGCTGCTGGAGCCCACCCAGGAGGAGTGGAGGCAGGTAAGTGTGGCCAGGTGCTGCCCCCTAGAATTTGGCTGCTATCAGGAAGGATCAAGGATTTAAAGCAAACAAAGAAAACAGATCAAATCTCATCTTTCCATGTAAATTCAGGGTATTCCCACCCCCACCCCCTTCTCTGTTCCTGGGGTTGGAACATCCCCAGAAGATATTAGTATTTGCCTAGTGACACACATATTTTAGAATTTTATGACGGATGGGAAGATGTAGGCTCTATGTCTGAGTGAACTTGGCTTAGTGACCTAGCATCACTGGGGTAAAGGGAAAGCCACGAGTTCTTGGATGTTATTATAGGTTTTGTTCTTTGTTTGTTTGTTTTAATGTGTTGGAAAATGGCTGCTGTAGCCCAAAGCCAAAAGGGCTATGCCAGCAGTTTCCGTCCTCCTCTGTTATCAGGCAACCAAAGGCTTTCCCAGCATCTCTGGAACTGTGTCACATGGCCACCCCTAGCTGCAAGGGAGATTGGGAAAGCAAGTGTTTAGCTTGGCACATTGCCACCCCAAATGCCCAACCAGAGTTTGTTAGCAAGGAAGAAGAATGGATATTGAGGAGATAGTCACAGTGCTTGCCAAAATAGAGGTTTACCTGTTTTTTTTGCACCTCACTTTATTGTGCCCCACAGATGTTGCATTTGTTTACCAATTGAAGGCAAGACCCTCCGTCAGCAAAAAAGATTGCCACTCGATTTGTTGTGGTGGTCTAGACCCAAACACGCAATGTGTCCAAGGTAGGCCTGCAGCCGACTCTGGCAGCCGAATGAGAGCACATTTCACTGGGCAAGACTGTGGCAGGGAGACCCCTTAAAAGGCTGTTGTTGTAATCCAGTGGGGGTGATGTCGGTGATCTTGTGTGGTGGTGGTACTAGGACTATGTGAACTTGCTAGTATTCAACCATTTGGACCTATAAAAATGTCCATTTCTTACGGTTCATCCAATAACAGAAAGGAAAGAATTCAGAATTATTTAAGGACTAAAATTATTAAAATTTGCTAGTTGATTGGATGGAGGGTGGTGAGGAAGAGGGGAAGCTGAGCTCACTCCCCCTCTGGAAAACTCAGAGAGAGAGAATGTGGCCTTCAACGTCAGCTTAGAAATGACACTTTAAAATCCAAGTCTCTTGTTTTGCAAAACATGACTCAATAATAATGTGCTGATATTTACAAACAACATACGTTTCCCCCCTTAAAGTACATTTAAGAAAGTACTAGGTGTCAACAACCAATATACACCCAGTTATTTCATATGAGTTGAGTAAGACCAGCAGTCAGTGTTTCCCCAAGCAGTAACAATACACTAGATTAGAATCTGAATTGCTAGAAAAAGTGTTCAGCTCCTCTGCAAATTCTTTTTAAAATTCTGAAATTGCTTTAAGAAATAAAATGTCCTATTGCACTTTCCCAGGACCACATCTGGGCCCTGTGAATGATACATTAGAGATTCCCTCAGCAGTCCCAGGACGTCTGCCTTCCCTTTGGGGCACATGGCCAGGAGCCTGGAGCACTGGTGCTGACTGAAGGGAACCGGCCAAGATCAAAGCTTCCATCAGAGCAGCTCCTTTTTAAAATCTGTTCTATGTACTGAGCTTTCAAATAAGATTTATTTGCAAGAAAGTAGGTATATATACTTGTCAAATAATATGCACATACACATGCATATGAATAATAGAATTTTTATGAATAATAAAAAATTCGGGAACTGTAGAGGTCCAAAATATAAATGTATGTCAAATATTGATTGCATGAAAATTTATTCACTTAATTCTATCCAAATATTTTTATGTTCTTCCTCTTCTCCTCCTGCTCTTCCTCCTCCTCTTGTCATGGGAATGACTGAATGAATATGTGTCTAGTTTTTAGGATAGACGCCATCTCTTGTTCTCTCCAGGTCGTAGATATATTGTGGAGTGATCCCATGGCTCAGGAGGGCTGCAAGGCCAACACTTTTCGAGGAGGAGGCTGTTATTTTGGGCCGAATGTGACAAAAGGGTTGCTACAGAAATACAACCTGCAATTCCTGATCCGCTCACACGAGTGCAAACCCGAAGGCTATGAATTCTGCCATAGCCGCAAGGTGGGTGGACCCTCTGCAGTATCACAAGGGTGGTCCCTATTGCTCCCCCCAGGCCTGGATGAGTGAAGGCTGTGCACAGTCAACTGTGCCTTGTATCTGTTACCCACTTGCTCAACGCAGCTAGTCATTTATCCTTGACCTTTACAGCCTCTTTCAAACTCAATTTGGATTGAGGCCACTGCTCTCCAATACCCTGAGAGGAGAGTGGGGGGAAGTATGCTCCCATCTCATGGATGGAAATACGGCCTGATGTTTTCCCAGCCACATCTCTATTTAGTCACATTGCTCGCTGTCACGTGTCTCAAACAACACTCCAGGGTAACGGGATTTCTGCACTGTGCCTCAGGCAGGGATTCTGGATTGTCTGTCTTCTCCTGCCTAACCTTTGGGCATCTTTAAATCCTACAATGTTTGCCTAGCATAATACCATGAAGATGAGTGTATTCCCAGGAATATTATTAACTCTACAGGAGAATAACATGTTCCATGTGAAAAAATTGGAGATCAAGCAATGTAAGGAATGTTTGGTTAAATGCTTATATAAATGTCTTTCTTCTGAGAACCTTTACCTTCCTATATTCATTGTAAATCTGCAAGAAAAGATGCAGTGTCTAGCATTTCCCAGTGTATTGACAATGGAAACATTTCCACAGAGCATCTCAGGGGCTCAACACTGTAGGAAACTGCGTTGAGGCCTCACACAGGCTAATAACTGATGGGCCCGCTAGTTGTAATGGCTGGCCCAGTTTATTATGCCCAGCTTGCCTCTCAGTTGACAATGAAGTTTTTTCTATGACCTCTGCTAGTTTTACTTGGGATAAAAATGTGAAGAAAATATGTTGTGGCTGTTCTATCAGAATTCAAGTTTTTATTATTCAAGTCACAACTCCTGCCGTACTAGCAATTAATGACTTAAAAAAATATAAAAAGAGTCTGGCCAGTGTGGCTCAGTGGTTGAGCATCGACCCATGCACCAAGAGGTCACCAGTTCGATTCCCAGTCAGGACACATGTCCAGGTTGTGGGCCCGATCCCCAGTGGGGAGTGTGCAGGAGGCAGACAATTGATGTTCTCTCTCATCAATGTTTCTGTCTCTCCCTCTCACTTCCTCTCTCTCTAAAATCAATAAAGGGAAAAAAAAGTGAGTTTGAATGCTATGTTTATATATATATATATATATATATATATATATATATATATATATATATATATATAAAGACCTATAGGTGAGGTCAAGGAGAAATGGCAGCCCTGAAACTGGGTCAGCCCCTCTAGGATTGAGGGCAAAGAGTTCTCCAGTGAATCTGAATGCCTGTCTCTCTTCTCTTTTGATTTAGGTGTTAACCATCTTTTCTGCCTCCAACTACTATGAAGTTGGCAGTAACAGAGGGGCCTACGTCAAGCTGGGGCCAGCCTTGACCCCACACATTGTGCAGTATCAAGCCAACAAGATGACCCATACGCTGACCATGAGGCAAAGGCAAGACTTTCCAATGAATGATTCTCAGAAAAACAGAATTATAGTATTTATAGAATCTTTGAAGTGACAAATGTTATTACATTAATCTAAATTCTAAGTGAGAATTCAGAATTTGGCTCTGTCAGCAGAAAGGTCTATCTATAACAGACATTATAGGCAGGGGTCTCTTTCTTCTCAACACACTTGAAAATCTCTACCTACTCATCATTAACGGAAGGAACAAATTTGCTTCCTGCAAATTTGCTTTCATTGAAACTATTCTCAGTGGGTGCATGTTGGGTAAAGTCCATAGACCAGGCCACCAAGTCTTTCCAGGGTCACTCTTCTGTTCTCTTTCACCTTTAAAGAATTTGTGCTGCCCCATAAACTTCAGCCAAAGGTTCTTTCACTCTCTGGGGATTTAGCAGATGGATTTCAGTGTACACATTTGTTAACAATGGCCCTTCCCTCCTGAGAAGGAAATATATACTATTACTTAAACGGCTTTTGTTAAGATGATTCTGAGCTGTAATCTTAGTTAGAACGTACCACACATTAAGAGGTATTATAAAGAATTTATATGTCTCACAATGAACTTATGAAATACCTCATGTTAATAATTTCAGTTTTATAGATGAGGTTATTAAGGAACAGAGATTAAATCAGCTGGCCCATGGTCACACAGCTAATAAGCAATGAAAGTTAGCCTTGACCCAGGCAGTCTTATTTAAGAACACACACACTTAACGACTTTGCAATACGGCCTCTCACCAAGAAGATGGCCTCAGAATATAAAGCTACTAACAGATACCGTTTTAGTGGTCCAAAACAAGCTTCTAAAATTATCAGATGAACTAAATTAGAAATCAAAACAAAGTTAGTATAAATCCAGTGAAAAGAACGAATATTTAACAACTACCTTGTGTGAGTTCTATAAAAGTACATAATTTTAAGTCACTCTTGAGTTATGAAACACTCAAGTTATTAAATAAATAATCAAGGCCAGCATTACTTAGAAAGAAATATTATGTGAAAATTTAAACTCACTAAGTATTAGTTAAACCTACTGTGCAGCAGAATCACCTATGGAGCTTTATAAAAAAACCAGCTATCTGAACCTCATCCCAGTCCTTCCAAATTAGAGTATCCAAGCATGAGCCCCAGGCAGCTGAAATGCTATGATGTCATATGATTTCAGTGTTGTCACTACAAAAGGAGTCACTGCAGGGAATCCTATAAACAACAAATTTAATAATATAATTAAAGATCACTCAGCTCTTTGAAATAGTCGTTGATTGTATCACCTGATTTACCCAGAAGTCACTTGTCCAACAACTTCAACTATGTGGACCACAATAGAGAAGGAAGGTAGGAAATGTCTCTGACCAACCATAATTGATGTTTCGATATACATGAACTCAGGATCATGTGTTTTTCTTAGAGGAACCCTCATTCAGAATTCATTTACTTTTGGTTTAAATCCACATCTCACAATAGTTTAGCCAGCCTGCAGTCCACCTGTCAAGACTGATTCCTGGCCCCACCCCTTATTAACTATGTGACATTGGGTTTGTTACTTACTCTGTAATGGGCATAATTGTCCTCCCTCCCTCAGTGGGTATAGTAACAATGAGAAAATGAAATTAGTGTTATTTTGTTATTCATAAATCTTGCCTTATGATTGTTTAATGTAATTATAAATTATAAGGAAAGTATGATTTTGATAACAGATAGCACTTACTGAGTGCTTTCTATGTGCCAGGTTTTCTTCTAAGTGCAGTAAATTAATTTACTCATTTATTTTTCACAATAATGAGGTAGGTACCATTTTATCCCTATTTTGCAGACGGGCAAACTGAGGTACAGCACAGTTGTATAACTTGACCACAAAGGTGGCCTTTCTCTAGACCTTCTGCTCTAACCACTGCCCCGTACTGGCCGGACAGCAGCATTCCACAGACTGGTCCTATTTGTGCACAGCAGGGAAAAGTGGGGGAGCCCTAGGAGAAATAAGAGGTGGAGCTCTTCCCTCAAAAACTGAGCCCTTGGGAGGTTGAGACAGTCAGAAAGAGAGAGGTGAAATGTAGTAAAAATCTATGACTATTTCTCCTATAGTAATTTTTTTTAATGTTCCTTTTCCTTCTGTCCCAGGATCAGCAGAGTAGAGGAGTCAGCTCTACGAGCTCTGCGGGAAAAGTTATTTGCTCATTCCTCGGAGCTTCTGGAGGAGTTTAAGAAGCATGATAAAGATAAAACTGGTAAGCCCTGGCCGGCTTGGCTCAGCGGTTAGAGTGTTACCTGCGGACCAATGAGTCATAGGTTCGATTCCGGTCAAGGACACGTACCTCGGTTGTGGTTTGTCCCTGGCCCTGGTCAGGGTCGTGCGGGAGACAACTAGTCATGTGTCTCTCTCACATGGGTGTTTCTCTCTCTCTCTCTCTCTCTCTCTCTCCCCCCCCCCCTCCTTCCCACTCTAAAGATAAATGGGAAAATGTCCTCGAGTGAGGATAAAAAAAAAGGTAAAACTGGTAAGACTAACTGAGTAAAATATTCATAGGGGAAGGAAGCTGGCCAAAAAAAAAAAATCTTTGTTTCACAGTAGTTAGTTAATAAATATTTTCTGAATACACAGATGACCAAAAGACCTCTTTGACTACTTCCTTCATTTTATTCAACTTAATGTCCCAGTTATCTTTTCTAAATTTTAAAATTCCATGTTCTTAACAGAATATGAACTAGGCTAAATATAGATGGAGATGGTAAAATAACTGGAGTCGAGGAAAGCGTGGCAAGTCCTGAACTAAGCAAAAAGCAACAGGTGGGACAGGTTATAAGAGTATATCCAAGATTAGCAAAATATCAATGATTTTATTTTTTGCCATTTTTTTTATTTAGTATTTTTAAAAATTTATCTTTATTGCTGAAAGTATTACAGATGTCCCCCCTTTCCCCCCCCCCCCATTGATCCCCTCCTCCCCACTCCCAGCCCACCCTTTGCCTTCACCACACTATTGTCTGGGACCATTGGTTATGCATATATGTATATAAGTTTGTAGGTTTATCACTCCCCACTACCACCACCTTTGACTTCTTGTTGTTGTCAAGTGTGTTTTTATCTGTTCTATGTTCTGTTATAAAAGCAGGAAATTCTGTCTTTTCACAATTCAGTGGAATGTGTAATGGACATTGGCTACAAGTACCCGTATTAAAAACCAGCAGTAATCGTCATACAGTCTAGCGATATCTTTTCCTGTACAAATAGTAGATACTGTGTATGTATAATGATTTATGCTGTTATTTGTTTTTGTTTGTTTGTTTGTTTGCTTTATTTGCTTTTATTAATCATGCCCAGGATAGTAAGGGGATGTTATTGCATTTTGCTGAGAAAAAAAGGAAAAAAATAAATAAAAGAAAAAATTAAAAGGAAACGTCATAATTCAGAGACCCTGATTCTCCAGAGCACCAAGTCTGGAACAAACCACAACAAAAACTGACTGCTTCTTTCTCTGTGGAGGTCCATGTCCTTGAGCTGGCTGTCGGGTCTGAGGCAGGACAGACAGAGGGCTTTGGGGTCCACACCTGTGACTAGGCTCACCACATTCTTTTCTTTCGGAGCCAGGTTGTCCCGGGGATTAACCCTCGGAGTCGGGAGATGTGAAGTCTGAAAAAGTAACTTCTTATGAGTCTTATTTTTTATACTCGTTGCCATCTTGCTAGGCCAGTATCTTTGAACCATCCACCCATGTCAGAAGGGAATAGGGGAGCAAGGAGACTGGCAAACAGCATCATGTTTTTCGTGTTCCTTGGGCTCCAGCAAAGGGAGGGTGGACTGTACTGGAACTATGTGAAGAGAGTCGGGGGCTCATGGCACTGAGGAGAGAGTTGGGAAGGAGGCCATCAGGAGTTTTATGCTGAATCACTTCCTCATGGGACAGTAGCCATCTTATTCAAAGAGCCCCTTCCCAGACTCCTGGGGACTATGCTGTTATTTGTAAGAGTCTTATAGGACTTCCAGTAGTATTGACAGATTTAGCAGATAAAAACACGATGCCTAATTAAATTTGAATTATAGACAGATAATACATAATTTTTAAATATAAGTATGTCCCATGCAATATTTGGGACATACTTATACTTCATGGTCTGTCTGAAATTCACATGTAACTGAGTGTTCTGTATTTTATCTGGCAACTCTACTTTCTCTACCACGACCAACAGAAATAGTGACAGTGCCCATTATTTCTATTGCCTACAGATACTAAGAAGAATGTCAGGATAAAAAGATATGCACTGTTGGGCAGAAAACTGGACTTGTAGGTGACATGTCAACAAGCTAGCTCTTTCTTGCAGGTTTAATCACCCCGAGTGACTGGGCAGCAGCCGTGGAGTCTGTGTTGCATCTGGGACTGCCATGGAGGATGCTGAGGCCACAGCTGGTGAACAGCTCAACAGACAGCATGCTGGAGTACAAGTCCTGGCTGGAGGACTTGGCCAGAGAACAACTGAGTCACGAGGTAATGGTGAGAAAATGGTGGGCGAGGGCATATTGTGGACCGTGAAGCCCCTTATGGAGAACTTTGAATCAGAAACAACCAAATATTGAGAACCTAAAAAGGAAGATGGATAAGAAAAGAGAGCAACTATTTGTTGAGTTTCCATGTGTCGATCTTTACCTTAAGGGATTCATATATAGTTGTCCCTCGCCCCTTTGTGCTTTGACTTTCGTGGCTTCATTCTCTCGCGATTTTTTCAAATGTACAGTCGGCCCTCGTTCATGGCGGTTAATCAGTTCCAGACTCTGCCGCGATGAATGACTTTCTGCGAAGTAGGATTCTTTATTTATATACCATAGTATTTGAAAAAACTGTGATAGAGTGAAGCCGCAAAAGTTGAAGTGCGAAGTGGCGAGGGACGACTGTATATTGCTTTAGTTTATCCTTAAAATCACACCAAGAGATAGGTATTATCAGCCCCATTATACCCGTGAGGACGCTGATCACAGAGGTTGAGATACTTGCCTCGGATCATAGTTTCTAAGTTATAGAACTGGGACTCAAACCCAGGTCTGACTTCATTGACTCCATGCTGCTTCCTCCAGTAAAAAAAAAAAAAAATGTATTTCTTCCCCCTGGCCAGTGTGGCTCAGTTGGTTGGGCATCATCCTGTGCACCAAAAGGTTGCTGGTTCAGTTCCAGGCCTGGGTTGCGGGCTTGATCCCCAGTAGGGGGCGCGCAGGAGGCAACCCATCCATGTTCCACTCTCACATGGATTGATGTTTCTCTCTCTCTCTCTCTCCCCCTTCCTCTCTCTAAAAATCAATTTAAAATCTCTTTTAAAAATTATTTATTCAGCCCTGGCCGGTTTGGCTCAGCAGTTAGAGCGTCGGCCTGTGGTCCAGGGAGACCTGGGTTCGGTTCCCGCTAAGGGCATGTACCTCGGTTGCAGTTTGTCCCCAGCCCTGGTTGGGTCGTGCGGGAGGCAGCCACTCGATGTGTCCCTTTCACGTCGATGTTTCTTTCTCTCTCTTTTCCTCTCTCTCCCTCCCACTCTATCTGAACAAAAAATGGAAAAATGTCCTCAGGTGAGGATAAAAAAATTTTTTAAAATTATTTATTCAATAAATACGTATTGAATGTGTAATGTATGTGAAGACATGGGCTAGGTACATTTTTAAAAATTGATTTTTAGAGAGAGAAGGAAGGGAGAGAGAAAGAAAACAACAACAACAAAACCACAACATCGATGTGCTGTTCCACTTATTTATGCATTCATTGGTTGCTCCTTGTATGTGCTCTGACCAGGGATCAAACCTGTAACCTTGGCGTATCGGGATGACACTCTAACCAACTGAGCTACCCAGCCACGATGGCTAGGTACATTTTAAAACAGCTTTATTGTGATATAATTTGCATTCTATACAATCCATCCATTTGAAGTGTATAGTTCAATGGTTTGTAGTATTTTCCCAGATACATGAGGCCATCACCATGGTCAAATTTAGAACATTTTTCTCATGTGTTACATACTCTTAAACCATTAGATTATTTGGCAAGCTGAAGGAGGTTGAGGATGAAGAGATTATAAAACATCTTCAGGTTTTTTCAAGAGTGTCTTATTGTCAGGATTGATTGTGTATTGATTATATATTAGGACAAGCTAAACATAAGGTATAGAAGGAAAATGAGTTCTTTTTCTTGCAGAACATACAGTCAAGTTTGCTGGAAACACTGTATCGAAACCGGTCCAACCTGGAGACCATTTTTAGGATCATAGACAGTGATCATTCAGGTAAAGGCACTCATCCTGTCACTTCTGATACATAGCAAGTATTTTGCCTCCCACCCTTTGGTCTCCTTCTTGATTACTTAACTCTCTACTCAGGCATTTGGGGAGCCAAGTAAATAATGACAATACTTATAAATGGCAGAAACTAGGGAAGTATTTGAGCAATACCAGCAGTCTATATAGAAGAGGGTTTGGGCAGAGACGAATAAAGACAAACTGAATGAAAACTTCTTATAGGCCCTGGCCGGTTTGGCTCAGCGGTTAGAGCTCCGCCCTCGGACCAGAGAGTCCTGGGTTCGGTTCCTGCTAAGGGCACGTGCCTCGGTTGCGGTTTGTCCCAGCCCTGGTTGGGGTCGTGTGGGTGGTAACCACTCGATGTGTCTCTCTCACATCGATGTTTCTCTCTCTCTTCATCCCTCTCTCCCTCCTGCTCTATCTGAAGATAAAGTGCAAAAATGTCCTCGGGTGAGGATAAAAAAAAAAAAAAGAAAACTTCTTATAGGAAGAATAATTATCAGTAGATGTGATAACCCTCAAAGTTCTATCAAAGATAGCCACAAAGTAATGAAGAGTGCCTAGAACAGAAAGGCTTTTACAATCTCACTCCCAAAGTTTTTTTTTTTTTTATCCTCACCTGAGGAGGACGTTTTTCCATTTTTTGTTCAGATAGAGTGGGAGGGAGAGAGAGATAGAGAGAAACATCGATGTGAAAGGGACACATCGAGTGGCTGCCTCCCGCATGACCCAACCAGGGCTGGGGACAAACTGCAACCAAGGTACGTGCCCTTAGCGGGAACCGAACCCGGTCTCTCTGGACCGCAGGCCGATGCTCTAACTGCTGAGCCAAACCGGCCAGAGCTGTTATTACTTTTTTTAATGTTACAGTCGTCCCTCATTTATTGTGGTTAATCCGTTTCAGACTCTAGCGGTTGCACCTGGCATTGAAGGATTCCTGGGGTGCTCGAATACATAGGCCTACAGTCCATACGTACAGTAATTTTAATTTTAATTGTAATACAGGGGTGTATAATTGACTCAGACAACCGAGCACGCCCTGTATCATTTTCACTGTCTCGATCAACTTTTAAATGAATATATTTGAAAAAACCGCGATAGAGTGAAGCCGTGAAAGTCGAAGTGCGAAGTGGCGAGGGACGACTGTATTACTCTTTTATTTATTTTTTTGAGGTATAATTCACATGCCATATAACTTACCCATTTAAAATGCTCAGGTCAGTGGTTTTTTAGTATATTCACGAGTTCGTGTAATCATCACCACTACCTAATTTTAGATCATTTTCATCGCCCTAAAAAGAAACTCATACCCGTTAGCAGTAACTGCCATTCCCTGTTTCTTTTCCACCAGCCCCTGGCAATAATTAGTCTGCTTTCCATCTCTATGGATTTGCCTAGTCTGGACATTTATATTAATGGATCCATATGATATAGTCTTTGGTCCTGGCTTCTTTCACTTACCATAATGTTTTCAAAGTTCACCCATGTTGTAGCATGTATCAGTTCTTTATTACTTTCTATAGTGAATAATATTCCATTGCATGGATAGACCACATTTTGTTTAGCCATCATTAGTTGATAGACATTTGGAGTGTTTCCACTTTTTAGCTATTATGAATAATGCTGCTATGAACATTCATGTTCAACTTTTTGTGTGAATATATGTTTTCAGTTCTCTTAGGATATATTCCTAGGTGTACAGTTGTTGGATAGTATGCTAAAACTATGTTCAACTTTTAAGGAACTGCCACAGTGTTTTCCACAGTGGCTATACCATTTTACATTCCTACCAATAATGTATGAAGGTTCTAATTTCCACATCCTCACCAAAAACTGTTATTTTTATTTTTTAAATAGCCATCCTACTGGGTGTAAATCTCATTATGGTTTTGATTTGCATTTTCTTAATAACTAATGATGTTAAGCAACTTATCATCTGCTTATTGGAAATTTGTACAATAACCCCCTTTATCCACAAGGAATATGTTCCAAGACTCTCAGTGGATGCCTGAAACCATGGGTAGTACTGAACCCAATATACACTATGTTTTGTCTATATATACGTATATTTTCACTTAAATGAAGCACTTTATGGCTTCTCTTTGGCATATCTGAATTGCCAGCATCACTACTCTTGCTCTTTGGGGCCATTATTAAGTAAAATAAAGGTTACTTGAACACAAGCTCTGTGATACCATGACAGTCAATCTGATAACCAAGACAGCTACTAAGTGACTAATGGGCAAGTAACAACTACAGTGTGGACACACTGGAAAAATGGATATTTCACGTTCCAGATGGGACAGAGCTCAATGGTAACAGATTTCATTATGCTACTCAGAACAGCATGCATTTTAAAACTTACAAATTGTTTATTTCTAGAATTTTCCATTTAATACTTTTGGACCATGGTTGGCCAGGGGTACTAAAACTGAGGAAAGGCGAATCCGAGGATAAGGGGGGACTACTGTACAGATAGTCCTTAAAGGTGCAACTTAAGATTTTTTTACTTTATGCCGGTATGACAAGTGATACATATTCAATAGGCACTATACTTCAAATTTTGAATTTTGATCTTTTCCCGAGCTAGTGATATGCTATATGATACTCTCTTGTGATGCTGGGCAGCGGCAGCGACTGCAGCTCACAGTCAGCCATGTGAGCACAAGGGTAAACAACCAATCCTGTACAATGTATTCATTGCATTAGATGATTCTGCCCAACTGCAGAATAATATAAGTGTTCTGAGCACATTTAAGGTAGGATTGGCTAAGCTATGATGCTCAGTAGGTTAGGTGTATTTAATGCATTTCAACTTATATTTTCAACCATTTTGACTTACAATATTTCCAACTTACAGTGGGTTTATAGGAATGTAACCCCATTGTAAGTCAAGGAACATCTGTATACTTTCTTTGGAGAAATATCTCTTCAAATCCTTTGCCCATTTTTTAATTGGGACATTTGTCTTTTCACTGTTGAGTTGTAAGAGTTCTTTATATATTCTGGATACTAGATCATTGTCAGATATATGATTTCCAAATATTTTCTCTGATATTATTCTTTTCACTTCCTTGATGTGTGCTTTGATGCACAAAAGCTTATAATTTAAAAAATATGGCCCCCACTGTGGGGGAGCCCAGGAGGGGCGGGGGAGCCGGGAGACGCCCCCACTGCAGGGGAGCCCAGGAGGGGCGGGGGAGCCGCGACCCCGCCACCACGGGGGAACCCAGGCAGAGCGGGGGAGCCGGGCGAACCCCCAACAACGGAGGAAGCCGGCAACACACAGGAGAACTGAGCAAACTGAACAACGAAATTGGCCCAGAGACATGGAGGTGGAGTACGGGATGACAGGCCTCAGAGGGGGGGGGAGGCGGGGGAAAGAGATAAATCACAGAGCCTATGTGCATGGGTGCATAACCAATGGACATGGACAACAGGGATGGGGAGGAGGAGAAGGGGAGGGGGAGGAGGGTGTCAATGGGGGAAAAAAAGGAAAAACATCTGTAACAAAAACAAATTAATAATAAAATAAATTATAAAAAATAAATAAATAAATAAATAAAAAATATGCCCAGCCAGTTTTGCTCAGTAGGCAGCCGATTAATGTTTCTCTCTCACATCGATGTTTCTATCTCTCTCTAAAAAAATCAATAAAAAACATAGTTTTAAAAAAATCTATTTTTCCCTGGCTGGTGTTGCTCAGTAGTTAGAGCATTGGTCTGTGTGCTGAAGGGTTATGGGTTTGATTCCTGGTCAAGGACACATACTTGGGTTGCAGGTTTGATCCCTGGCCCCCACTTGGGGCACGTGTAGGAGGCAACTAATCAATGTCTCCTTCTCACATTGATGTTTCTCTGTCCCTCCCTTGCCTTCCCTCCCTTCCATTTCCTCTAAAAATCAATGAAAAAAAATATCTTCGGGTGAGGATTAACAACAACAACAAAAAAATCTATTTTATCTTTTTTCTCTTGTTTATATTAATATTTTTAGTGTCATATAAAAGAAAACTTACATAATCCAAGGTCATAAAAATTTATACCTATGTTTTCTTCTAGGAGTTTTATAGTCCTAGCTCTTACAGCTAGGTCTTTGATCCATTTTGAGCTGGTTTTTATTTGTACTGTAAGGTAGGGTCTAGCTTCATTCTTTTGCATGTGGATATCCAGTTGTCCACTACCATCTGTTGAAAAAAGTATTCTTTGCCCATTGAATGGTCTTGAAACACTTGTAAAAAAAAAATTGACCATGGATGTATAGGTCCAAAGGCTTTTTATAAGCAGAATAAATTAGCATATGTTTGGGATAATTTAGTGCAGGGTTTCTCAGCAGTGGCAATATTGACATTTGGTCTGAATAATTCTTTGTTTGAGGCTGTATCCTATGCATTAGAGGATGCTTAGTAGCATCCTTGGTCTTTACCTACTAGATACCAGTAACACTCCACCCTCACCCCAGTCATGACAATCAAAAATGTCTCCAGACATTGCCAAATGTCCCTAGAGGGAGGAGAGCAAACTTTCTCCCTGTTGAGAACCACCGGTGATCCAGTGATTTTGTGCCATTCCTTTGGGGCATTACTAGGCTTTGGTTGTCTTTGTTTAACAGTAGGGAGCAAGTGTTCTTGTAAGAATGTCAGAGGAAATGAACTTTGAAAACTAGACTGACTAACTGAAGTGACTTCCTCTCTGGTAAGGGTTCATCTCACTGGACGAGTTCAGGCAGACCTGGAAGCTGTTCAGCTCTCATATGAAGATTGACATCACAGATGACTGTGTCTGTGACCTTGCCCGGAGTATTGACTTCAAAAAGGATGGCCACATTGACATCAATGAGTTCCTGGAGGCCTTCCGCCTTGTGGACCAATCCTGTGCAGAGGGCAATGGCTCCGACTGCCCACAAGCCACAAACACTAATGACAGCGGCTCCAGCAGGCCCGGAACACACTGAAGACAGCCTGGTCTCTGTTACCCATGTCTCCTCATAAGCAATGCCAAGCTTGTCACTGGAATAGCTTCCTTATTCTCCATAGATTTGTGAAACTTCATGCCAAGAATTTGCCAACCGACATGCATCAGAATCACCTGTGCATTCGTGGGTGCATGGTGGTGGTGGTGGTGGTGTGTGTGTGTGTGTGTGTGTGTGTGTGTGTGTTGTGTGGTGTATATTTAAATATATAGGTGATGCAACCCCATCTCAGAATTTTTACAAGGTGGGACCCAGGTATTAGTATTTTTTAATTCTGAAGTCTACCCCAGTTATAAATCACTGAGAATTCAACCCCCTCATTGTCTCCATTTTATACCTTTTATTTATTGTTTTAAAAATGTCATATTGGTAAAGGAAAGTTATGAAAAATTATTTGTGTAATCCTGTGACCCAAACATGGATTCTTTTCATTATTTATTTTTCTTATTATAATTATAGTATTATATAATTTAATGTTTTGTTTTTTAAAATAAATCCACATCTAATTATAAATACTTTCCCATATTGCTACATGGTCTTCATGATTGCTAATTTAATGGCTGCATAATGTTCTTTCAAATGGATGCACTAAAATCTAGTCAGCCATTCGTCAATTGTTCAACATGTGTATTGTTTCCAGTTTTTCTTTATTATAACACCATGGTTAATAATTTCGCGCATATAGTTTCTTCTACAAAAATATTTTAAATTATACACTTTCTCAGGATTAAATTCCAAGAACGGGATTACTTTATCAAAGGGTGTTGTATTAGTCTATAAAGAGACTTGCTATTTAAAAATGGGCTCTTATGACTACGCTAAGAAGTCCCAAGATCTGCAGTCAGCAAGCTGGAGACCCAGGAGAGCCGATGATGTGGTCCCAGTCTCAGTCCAAGTCCAAAGGCAGAAGAAGACAATGTCCCAGCTCAAAGACAGGCAGGCAGAGAAAGAGAATTCTTTCTTACTCAGCCTTTTTGTTCTAGTAAGACCTTCACGGAGTTGCATGAGGCCACTCACACTGGGAAGGCAATCTTCTTTACTCACTTTACCAATTCAAATGTTAATGTCATCCAGAAACACCCTCACACACATACCCAGAAATAATGTTTAACCGTTTAACCAAGTATCTGGGTACCCCATGACCAAGTTCACATCTAAAATTAACCATCATAGGTGTGAATATTTTTTATGGCAGTTTGCTTTTCAGAACTGAGTGCACTAGTTTCACCATAAACTCAGAAGTTCTGGGTTTGATCATAAGCTCCCCAAATCGGTTACTCTTGTGATCTTCCCTATCTGATTAAATGTCAGTTTCATTCTACCAGTTTCCTTATTTAAAAACAAAAACAAAAACTTGACTTCTCTCCCTTTCTTATTCCCACATCCAATCTATCAGTAAATTTGTTGACCTTACCTTCAAAACACATCTAGAATTGAATCTCTTCTTATTTCTCCTTCACCATCTCCCTAGTCTAAGCCATATTATCTCCCCACTTCCTCCTTTACCTATATTGCAATGATTGTCAAACTTTTTGATCACAGGATATTTTTATACTCTTAAAAATTATTGAAGATCCCAAAGAGCTTTTGCTTATGTAGGTTGTATCTGTTGATGTTTTCTGTATTAAAAATTGAAACAAATATTTAAGATATTTATTAATCAATTAAAATAATGTGTTTATTATATATTAACATAAATAACATTTTAAAACTTTTTTGAAATAATTATAGATTCATAAGTTGAAAAATAATACAGAGAGATCTTATGTTCCCATCACCCAGCCTCTCCCAGTGGTGATATCTAACTTAACTATACTGCATTATCAAAACCAAGAAATTGATAATAAATAACATACTTTAAAGATTATATATTCCAAAACAAAAAAAAATTAGTGAGAGGAGTGGCATTGTTTTAAACATTTGCAAATATCTTTCATGACTATCTTAATAGAAGACAGATTTTTATATCTGCTCTTGCAGTCAATCAGCTATGATATGTTTTGTTGGCTGAAGTATATGAAAAAAATGGAGCCTCATACAGACATGTAGTTGAAAAAGAATGGAGTATTTTAATAGCCCTTTCAGATAATTGTGGATATTCTTCTTTGATACTACACCAAAAGTTGACAAGTGATAGGTTAATTAAAATGGGGAATCTAAAACCATATCATTTAGAATTGTTATGCTGTCAATACCACACAGCCAAAGATCACCAGGAACACACCTGTAATTGAACAAAGTTAGGTTTGTTGAATGTTCCAGCCCAGCTGATGGCAGCCCCAGCTGACACATATGGAGAACAATCACCCAGCTGAGCCCAGTTAACCCACAGAATTGTGAAATATAATACTATACATGGTTATTGTTGTGTTAAGTCACTAACTTTTGGGGTAATTGGTTACACTGCATTAAATAACCCAAAACATTGACAATCTAAGAAATTAAAGTTTGGCTGTGATAATCAAAATCGAAGTATAATTTCAGCATAGGCTCATATTTCCCAGAAACATTGTTTTCAGAGAATATGCTACACATAGTCATGAAAGTCTTTCTGTTTTGGGGTTTTTGACATAAATAAATATTTCTGTGTGTTTTAAACAATTACTGCTGCTGCTGGATATAGAACTCATGTGTAGGTAGAATTAGGGTTCCACGACTCTCTAAGAATCATTGCTTTACATTTGAACATTTATTTCTGTATAATCCAAAATCTCCTTTTATCAGTATTTTAATGATTAAAAGAAAGGCATAAAGTTCTTAATCTCTGGGTTAGTGTCTTGAAATATTTCCCAGAGACTCTTAAGATTTATAAGGGATTTTCTTGCAGGTGTGTCTGCTGGAATGGCTCCAGGAAGAACATCACTACTCCTAGAGACAGCCTAGTTCTGATCTTGGAGAGATACACGTTAGAAAGTTTTCCCTCTGATCAAGCATCGGCCTGATATGAGAATCAAGTCAGAGATTTGAATTTCAATTCCGGCTGTGGGATCTGTGAGGTCATCTGAGCTACGGCAGCCACACTGAGCTCTCTGCACCTCTGCCTACACAGGTGTGATGAGATTCTGCGGGCTAATTAACACAAAAACAAAGGCAGAACTGCCCTGACATAACTCTCATCTTAGTCTTAAACTAAATGATACAGAGCTAAATTTCTTTATTACTCACATTGATCATAAACTATTTTTTCCCAGATGAAGGTCATTTTAGGCATGCATTCCTATAAACAGATTAGATTCATTATTATATTTAATTTAATTTTAATTTTAAGCTGTTTCAAATGTACTCGGTTTCTTTCTTTTTTTAAATTAAATCTATTTTTCTGGTATCTTATGGCAAATCAAATTGGTTTTTCAATTACAGTATTGGGACAGTGTTTTCTTTTAAAATAAAAGGGTCCAGACTTTGAGAAACATCATCCTTGCAGATAAAGTCCAAACTCTGTGCTGTAACCTGTGCTCATCTCTGCAGTTTTAAATCTGAGCTGCTTCCCAAACTCTTTCTAGCTCTGTGGACCTTCCTACGGTCCCCCAGTTATACCACACCTTTCACATCCTAGTTCCCTGTCCCTGAACTGCCCTCCCCCTGGTTGGGTTAGCCTCATTCCAAGACCCAGCTCAAATGCCTTCTCCTCTGTGAAGCCTTTCCACGGCCCATCTGTCCTCACTTCCTTCCCTCGGCCACCAGCTTGCCTGGGTTCCCTGCAGCAGAGCCCGATGGCAGTGATTGGCTTACACGCGCGTCTCCTCCACTGGCCTGGGAGCTCCCTGGTGACAGACAGCAGGTTTCATGTCCTGCTCTTCACAATTCACCAGTGTCTCTGGCAATTGGCCAGGCACACAGTTTGAGTATGATGAATATTTAATGAATATTAATACGGATAAAAATAATATTCTTGTTACAAATTTAGTATAAAATGTCTCCAGAAAGATTAATGGTCAGGAAAAAAACTGTTTCATACTCAACCCAACCTAGTCATGGCAACAAAAATTTCTTTTTTTTTTTTTTAACAGAAAGATGAAAAACCAAGCTGCACAAAGATTTTTATTTAAGTGATACTATTCTGGTGGTGTGAGCGTGTGGGGAAATAGGCATCCTCCTGCGTTATTGGTTGAGTTGTAAATTGGTGTAAAAAGTGCTCATTCTCTTTGACCCAGTAACTCCACTTCTAGAGGACTATCTCCAGAAAAATTCCCGGGAGTGCAAAAACCCTACGAACAGAGACGTTCTCGCAGTGTTGTTTGTACCGTCAAAAAACTGGAACCTACTCTAAACACCACGAATGAGGGATGGGATAAATAAGTTAGCACCACCTCCAATTCTATGAAATAATATGTAGATATTAAAGAGAATAATTTACCATTAGCTGTGATTAGTCTTGGGTGTGGATTCATGTGGGACTTTCACTTTCTATTTACATGGTGCACCAGGAATGTTTATAGTGAAATTTTGGAAGCAAATGTAATTGCCAAGGCTACTATTATTCAGTATTTTTTGAGGTTTTTCTTATGATTATGAGATACTTTTGTAATTAAAAATACAGTAAAATACATATTTAAAAACCAAACTAGGATTTGATTTCCCTTTGAAAAAGAGCCACTACATGTCAGTAATTGTTTAACGCCACTAGGTGTCACTCTGAGCAAATGCTCTCTGTGAAACAGTAGCTGCCAGGCAATGCTGATTTCCTCATCACCAGCTAGCTAGACACAGTGATGTTATCTGATCTCAGGAAACCGCTGACTCCCATGGAACACCTGCAGGTGCTGGAAAGGAGAGACAGAGACCCCGAGAGGTGGAGGCGGCGTGTCTGAGGGGGCAGGACTAAACCTGGACCCAGAGTTAGGAAAGGGATCCTCCCAGCAGAAGCTGGGCACCCCATGGCCAAAGTCAAACTCCTTAATTCTGCGCTATGAATGCATGTGTTAGCGGCCTCACCTTGACAGTTTTGTTTTCAAAACCTTTCCAGCACCTAGGAAGAAATTTTGAAAAAAAAATTCGACCCAAATTTCACCAAGCGTCTGGATCTACCTACTAAATGATAGGAGCTAGATGGCTTGGCAGGACATATTAAATGTCAGCAAGGGTTTGTAATCAGCAAAATCCAGACTGAGGACTCTAGGAAAAATGACCTGGTTTCTTCAACAAATAAATTACAAGGAGACAAAAAGAGATAAAGGTGAACCCTACAGACTAAAAGAGGCTTAAGAGCCATGGCAAGCAACTGCAATATATGGAACTTATTTAGATCCCTAATCAAAGAAATTATTTTTTAAAAAGACAATCAGAGATGTGTGAATACTAACGGGATATTTGACAATATTAAGGAATTACTGCCAAGTTTTTAGGTATGATAATTATATTGAAGTTATTTTGTTTTAAGTCCTTAGTGGAACATACTGAAACATTACTGGGATTTGTTTCAAATTAGTGTGTGAGGGCATGGATGAAATCACCCTGGCACTGAGTTGATTGTTGTTGAAGCTGGATGATGATTACATGAGGGTTAATTACACTATTCTCTTTACTTTTTCGGTTGGAATTTTTTAAATAATAAGCATTGTTTAAAATTAGACATCAGTGTTAAGGTGGGAGGAATAAATAATATACTTGACAAAGCAAACAATTAAAAAACTTTCTCAGGGCACAAGCGGAGCCAGATGAGAATCACTTTAAACTTCTGAGTAGGCAAGAGTTAAATAAACAGTTAAATAAACAGTTCGTTCATTAGTGTTTTGGAATTTGGTAGGGGGGAAAATCACCTAATCTCATTGAGCTTCAGTTTCATCATCTGTAAAATAGACATCGTACAACAATATTTTCCAGGGTAGTCGTGAGACTTAAATGGGAGAAACGTATAAAAGAGCATTTTGAAACCTGTAGAGTACTACCCAAGTGCTGAAAGTTGTTGATGGGATAACACTGGTTCATTTACTCACACATAGTCAGAATCTTTAGGTGTGGGTTCTGGATAGGGACTTTTTTTTTTAAATCCTCATCCGAGGACATTTTCCCATTTTTGTTCAGATAGAGTGGGAGGGAGAGAGAGGAAGAGAGCGAGAGAAACATCAGTGTGAAAGGGACACATCGAGTGGCCGCCTCCCACACGACCCCAACCAGGGCTGAGGTACGTGCCCTTGGCCGGAATCGAACCTGTGACTCATTGGTCCGTGGGCCGATGATCTAACCACTGAGCCAAACCGGCCAGGGCGGGACTTTTTAAAAAAAAGATTTAAAATTGATTTTTAGAGAGAGAGGGAGGGAGAGGGAGAGAGTGAAACATCAATCGCTGCCTCCTTCATGCCCCTGTCGGGGATCCAGCCTGAAACCCAGGCTTGTGCCCTGACTGAGAATCAAACCAGAAATGTTTCAGTGCACAGGTCAACACCCAACCAACTGAGTCACACCGGCCAGGGCTAGGGATTTTTTTTTAAAAAAAGCTTCACAAGCCCGGCTGGTGTGGCTCAGTGGTTGAGCATCAACCCACGTACCAAGAGGTTGCCGGTTCGATTCCCAGTCAGGGCACATGCCCAGGTTGTGGGCCTGATCACCAGTGGGGGGCATGCAGGAGGCGGCCAATCGATGTTCTCTCTCATCGATGTTTCTGTCTCTCTCTCCCTCTCCCTGGATCTCTCTCTAAAATCAATTTTAAAAAATAAATAAATAAAATAAGAAAGCTTCACAAGTGATTGATTCCACTGCACAGCCAGGGCTGACAGCCATTCGTCTAATTGAGCTTCAGTCAATGAGTAGTTCTGAGCAAGCATTAAGAAAACTGGATCTTGGTTGGTGTAGTTCTTAAGGAACTTTTAATGACCAGAGGTGCCCTCTAGATGTTAACTCCTTAGAAGGACAGGCTTTGTCCAGCTGTGCACCATTGTGGCCATCTGGCCACATCTGACCCCCCAGTTGCTGACACAAGAAGAGTTAGGCAATTTCAGATATTTCTGGTGGAATTTTCCATTGTGTTTTCCTTCCTTCTAGGAGATTTATCTTTTCTGATTATAGAGGTTTCTGAGTTTTGTAAATTTCCGTTTTAGGAATGCCAGAGAGGCAAGTCAGGGTTCCTGAGTCATATTCCAAGTCAGACCTTCCGGAGTTTGCACCCTGAGTCATGCTGAGCCCTGAAACCACGGGGTTTGAGGTGGGAGAGCAGTGAGCCCGCCACACCGTCCTACCCAGCACAGAATTCCCGGCGGTACCTTCCCGCTTGATCTTCCTGTTTGTTCCTGAAGGTTCGGCAAAGAGACAAATAGGATCAGTTGAAATCCCTAAGAAAGAGGGGGAAGTCTGAGATAAGGGAGTAAAGTTTCTGAAGAGACAAAATAAAATAGTGCTGTGAAAGCCGAGTTCCAGATTCCCCAGGTCTCTTCACTAGATGCATGAGCTGTGGGAAACCACGGAAATAAAGGTTTACTTGCAGTGGGATCTTCTTTTACTTCTTCTCTCTACATATCCAGGCTTCTTCCTTCCTCAACACATATCATCCAACGCAAGCACCTGGGTGGGATCTTTCTGGGCACACAGGAAGTCAGAGGCACTCTAGAATCACAGACGCCCCTGATATCTCAGCTCCACCCATAACCCAAAGTGCAACCTTGAGGAAAGCTCTGAAGTGTTTCCCTATTTGTAAAGTGGGGTTCATGACTGGACCTACTTCATAAGGCTGCTGGGAGAATTAAGTGAGATAACGCTTAAGTGAGGTTAAATGAGATAAAAAATGCTTAGCACAGCATCCACCACACAGTAAGCCGGTTACGTTTACTCCAGGATCCGCAGCCAGAATCACCCAGAGACCTGGTGGGAAAGCCCATTCAGGGGTCAGAGTTCAGTCTGAGGAGATGGAGTGATGAGGTTGCACAACAATGCGAATATACTTAACACCACCGCATTGTACATCTAAAAATGGTCAAAATGGCAGATTTTATGTTATGGACATTTTACCACAATAAATGTTTTTAACAAAAGTGCATTCAGTAGGATTTTTAGCAAGCTCCTAGGTGAGGCTGATAATACCTGTTCAAAGACCACATTTGAGTAGCAAGGTCATGAACCACCACCACCAAATTCGTATTGCACTCTACAGTTTCCATAAGGTATTTCTACATCCCTTGTCTCTGTGATGCGCTCAGGAACAGCACAAGGCGCTGTATCTAGAGTAAGTGCAATTCTTCCTCACCTGCGCAGACCTCGTCTTGGGTGGTTGACAGGTGGTGGGTTGACCAGGCTGTCTCTATATAAACAAATAGGATCTCACCTGAGGGCCCCTTCACTTTTTCTCTTTTGACTGCATTTTTTTGGGCCAAATCTCCCAAGCAAATACCTCCGACATCAACTGAGGATGTGCTCTCCCCATTTATATTTATGGGTCTGGCTAAGGATAAGCCCGCCAGCCTAACTAGGGAGCATTTGCTTCGCCCATGGGATGCTGGCCTTCCTCCCAGGCTGGTAGGGGGTGTTTCAAACATGTCTTCTGTATGTTTACCTTCTTACCGACAGGACCCGTGGAAGCTGCTCTGTCATGGCTGTTGAGCGTGGGACATGACAGCATTTGTTGGAGCTCTAGTCTCTGTTCAGCCGTCACTGTACCTGTCGGCAAGTGAAGACAGCTGGGCGCTCCCGACTGCCCTGTCAACATCCCCCAAACCACAGTTCCCCACGTGTGTCCTTCGTGAGCTAGTGAGAGATCATTCCTCCCGAGAGCCACACACGTGGCCCTCATCGGTGCTCTTGCTAACAGCTGTTTCCTGTACCAGAAGTTCATGCAAGTTTGAGCTTTGGGCTGTCGCTATTGCACATCTTTCCTCGGAGTATCCTGCAGTAACCCTGCTGTGACATATCCATTTCCCGAGCCACTGGGAACAAGTACAGGCTCACTGGGCCATCCTGACCTCCACTCAAAAGAGTAAAAAAAAAATTGTCCTGTCAGCTTTTTCAGAAGGAACCACGTTGCAGAGGCCAGAGCGCCTGCTGCTGGCCCCTCCAACAGTGGGACACCCCAGCAACCACCTGCAGCAGGAACTCTCGGGGGGCTCAACCGCAGAGTTTAAGGTCCTGAGAACAGGGGTTCTCCACAGAAGAATCATCTGGTGGAGTGAATGTCTTAAAAAATACTGACGCCTGGGTCCCATCCCAGATCCATTGAACTGGAATGTCTGGGGGTGGGACCAGGGCATCAGCAGTTATTTCTAAAAGTGAGTCTAATGTGTGGCCACACTGAAAACCTCTACCTTAGAGGGGTTCTGTTCTGTTTTGTTTTTACTTGAATCAGAGCAAACGTTATAGCTGGAGACAGAGAACGGGGCTCTCATCATCATGGAACATGAGACTCCTGTGTTTTATGACAGAATGTGAACACGTGTCTGAACCAAGCAGCAGCTTTAACCACTGTAATCATGTTGCAGGTGTGTTTACCCCGAGAATGAGGACAACTGGCTCTTAGGTGAGAACACAGAACCAGTGGCCAATGCCATTGGGAACCCCTGGCCGCTGACCTGTCCCTGAGGGGAAGGACCTGGAGGGAAGGGAGGTTTGGTGTGCGTCATTCACAGGAAATGCTCACCAGCTACCCACTGGATGTATCGAATTTTGAAATAAAAAGGGTTTTAACTATAAAAGAGGATTTCAAAAATAAACTGTTCCGTGAAGTAGATAACAAATATAACAGAACTCAGCAAAATGCTAGCACATTTACCAAATTCACTTCAAATGAGTATGGATTAAAATTTGATGTCTGTATTTCCTGGTCCCTTTGTCGCACTTACACTCCCCTCAATCAGGAGAAGTATTTGTTTGAACATGCTTTAGGAAAACGAGACCTCCAAAGACAGAAAGTTTTACCTACAAGACTTACATTATTTAAATCCATTCTCCTTAGTGAATTTAAAGATAGTCTAAGGAGGGTTCCACAAACTCGAACAACTTCCACTATTTCAGACAATGCTGAATCCGAATCACCTAGGACGGGGCTGCAGAGCTTGTAGGCGGTGGTGTCGTTTCTTATTGCTGCTGTAACAAATAGAGCAGCGTGAATTTCTTGCCTTACCGTTCTGAAGGTTAGAAATCCAACACAGGTCTTGCCGGGCTAAAATCAAGGTCTCGGCAGGACCACCTTCCTTTCTGGAGGCTCTAGGGGAGAATGTTTACTTGCCTTTCCAGCTTTTGGGGGCCACCCACATTCCTCCACTCAGGGCCCATTCTCCCATCTTGATGGCAGCAATGGCAGGTGTTTTCCTATCACCTCACTCGGACCTCCTTTTCTGCCTCCCTCCTCTGCTTTTAAGGACCTTTGTGATTACCTGGAGCCCATTTGGATAATGCAGGATAATATCAATATCTCAAGGCCCTTAATCACATCTGCAAAGTCCCTTTTGCCATGTAAAGCAACATAGTCACAGATTCTGGAGATTAGGGCCTGGTCATCTTTGGGGAGAGCCAGTATTCTGCCCCCTACAGATGGTTAAAGCTCC
Organism: Tadarida brasiliensis; assembly: GCA_030848825.1. NCBI lineage: Eukaryota > Metazoa > Chordata > Mammalia > Chiroptera > Molossidae > Tadarida > Tadarida brasiliensis. The sequence continues at coordinate 53,167,543 of CM061257.1, read as the reverse complement.
CCAGATAAATCTGAGGTGGCTTGTCCATGGACTGTCACTTGGGAACCACAGCTGGATGTCAAAGGCTCTCTCCATCCATATCTCTCATTCCCAGCCAAGATTTCCTTCTAGTGAAACTCTCGTGGTTCTGTCCCCATTCATGTGCCATTCCTACCCCACCCTCCACCTCAGTGGAGAGTAAGACCTCCAGATAATTTTTATTTATTCTATATATCATAAATAGTTATTGAGTGTCTCTAATTTTTACTTTTCTCATTTTACTTGGAGAACAATTTGGTTATAAGCTCTTACTAATCAATAAATGTCTCTTTATATATAATTCAGTGGGGGACCAATTAATACAATAGTATATTCCCTATAGTCTCAATCAGAAAACGTATCAGTAGTCTATATGTTCAAGAACCTAGAAAGTTAAACTATAAATTTTTAATTTTTTTTTTAAAGTAAAGTTCTTTTTTATTTTATTTTTTTTATCCTCACCAGAGGACATTTTTGCATTTATCTTCAGATAGAGTGGGAGGGAGAGAGGGGGGAACAGAGAGAGAGAAACATCGATGTGAGAGAGACACATCGACTGGTTGCCACTTGCACGATCCCAACTGGGGCAGGGACAAACTGCAACCGAGGTACGTGCCGCAACCAAGGTACGTGCCCTTTGCGGGAACTGAACCCGGGACTCTCTGGTCCACAGGCCAACGCTCTAACCGCTGAGCCAAACCGGCCAGGGCAAACTATCAATTTTTAAAAATAACTTTTTTACCTGGGGTGTTTTGGTTGAAAGGAGCTAGCTCTTGCTAACTCAAGTAAGAGGAGGGATTTCTTATAAAGATACAGAAAGAGCGGGAAGAGAGCTGGAACTGAAGAGCACAAACGTTTGGCATCATTTGCCTTAGAACTGGGGAGAGGAGGAATATTTCGGGATCCAAACTCATCCTTGGAATATCAGCAGCAGAATGTTCTAGATCTTCACTCTAAAGAGGTCTCCTGAATATTACTCAGCAAATTATGTTCCCTTTTGGGATAAACACAGTCCTTGAAAACCCACTAAACTCATTGACAATTACTGACATATATTTTAATATTTTTCATGAAGGTAATGTAGAGGGTAAAAAAAATTAAACAATATAAAAAGGTATAAAATGAAAAAAAAGTTTCTATTCTTTTAGAGAAACCATTGTGAATATTTCATTCTTTTAAATGGCTTGTTTAGTATATTCCATTATATGGATCACCATAATTTATTTAACTAGTCTTCAACTGATGGACATTTAGATGACCAATCTTTTTGGAATTGTGAATAATAATTCAATAAACATCTTGTCCATTTTTCTTTGCCCCCTTGCATTGGCAAGGCAGATTCCTATAAGTGGAATTGCTGAGTCAAAGGGTGTGTGCATTTTAAATGTTGTCAATTTGCCATCCATGTATATTTATTCTTTTGTGGACTGCTTATTTGTGTTATTAGTCTATTTTTCTATTGAGTCATTCCTCTTTTTCTTATTTATTTTTAGAGATTTTTCCATGTAAAGAAAATTAGTCATTTGACATATGAGTTGAGATTCCCACCTCCTATTTTAACATTTTTTTTTTAATTTATTAGCTATTGAATTACCTCTTTCCTAAGGGAGAAGTGAGAACTTGAATGTTTTTGCTCCCTTGTTCTGGCTTCAGAATCATCCCACTGGTAAGGATTCCAAGAACATCACTGTCTGTGCAGACTTTCCTGCCACTTGCTGCCTCATCGTCCTTCAATAACACGGAACTATTTGTGGTTCCATAAAGCCTCCGGATTATCTCTCACTTCCACGTTGTTGCTCATACGGTCCCCTTTGCCTGGAATGCCTTTTCTGCCCTTCCCATTAGTCCTGGGTAAATCCTGCTTATCACTTAAGATTCAGTGGGGTCATCTTTCCCTCCAGGAAGGCTCTGAGCTAGGGTTTCCTCTCCTGTATCCCATAATACCCTGTGCACATCTGTATCATTGCACTTACCACTCTGTAGTTTAATTATTCAGGAGTCTGCCTTTCCCATTAGACCGATATCACAATGGGAAGAAAATATATCTTACCTATCATTTTGTATTCCCAGGCTCACAATAAGTGTTCTTTAAAGGAAGGAGGGTAGAAAAGAAAGAAGGAAGGAAGAAAGAAAGTCAAAGTCAGGCCAGCCCCCTGCACCTCTCCCTGGCTAGTGGTCTCTACCTTCTGTTTCCTCACCTCTGTGGCGTATCTTTCACTTACATGAAAGGCATTTGAAAATTATCACCTTCTTAGGATCCCAGGTAGTCCTCTGAGATGCTTTAGAGCTGTGCAATACAAAGAAATAATTTGTCCTTCCATCTCTAGTCCTCTCTTTTAAAATCCCATATTATAGTATTTACTAAAGTAAAGTATTTCTTTAGCTCATAATTTGGAGCAGACATTACAGTATTCGTCATATTTTCTACTCTTTTATAGCATTTTACAATTTTGAAGTCACTTCAAATGCATCTAAATGTTAGTTGACCTTCACACAACCCTGAGAGGTAACTAGAAAAGGTGATATAAACCCCATTTTATAGATGGAGAAACTGAGGCTCAGAGAAATTTTAGTTACTCGCTGTAGGTGACACAACTATTTACCTATGGAGCCAGGACTGAAGCCCAGTCCTTCTGACTCTAAATCCAGTGCTCTTTCTTCTGCTCCATTCTGCCTCTTCATATCCTGGTAAAAGCTTGATTTTGGTTATATGGCTATTTTATAATATGTTTCAGCACGTCAACACAATCACATTTGTATCTGTTACATACTTAAAACTCTAGGAATGACCCAAATATAAGACTAGTTTCTCTTTGTTACTTGTGAGCAGGAGCAACTCCCTCCTTCTAATTTAGGAACTATACATTTCTTCACAGGTAAGAATCTGGCCAGGTGGGAAAACTGTGGAACTGGATAGCAGGCAAGAGAGTTGCTCCCGGTCCTTTGGTCAGCCATATTTCACCACACCCTTTTCCCCCTTCTCTTACTTTCAGTCAGTAAACTACTAAGCATCTATTAAAATCAGTGTTTACAAAGAGCTTGTAGTTACATAGTTGCCATATTATGTAAAAAAAGAAAGACAAGACTTCATCAAGATTTTAGCTACATGAATAATATGCTAAAGAAAAGACTAGAAGGAAATAAGGAAATGCATCAAAAAGTTACTAGAAGTCACCTCTAAGTGTTAGGATCATGAGTGATTCTTATTTATTTATATTGATAAATTTGTTATATATTCAGAGTTGTGCATCATTACCACTACTTAATTCCAGAACCTTTTCATCACCCCAAAAAGAAACTCCATACTCATTGACAGTCGCTCCCATTTCCCTCTCTCCCCAGCCCTTGGCAACTATTGATTCTACTTTTTGTCTCTATGGATTACCTGTTCCTGACATTTTATTTTATTTTTTAATTTTTTTTTTTATCCTCACCTGAGGACATTTTTTTTGCATTTATCTTCAGATAGAACGGGAGGGAGAGAGGGAGGAAGAGAGAGAGAGAAACATCGATGTCAGAGAGACACATCGACTGGTTGCCACCTACACTACCCCAACTGGGGCGGGGGACGAACCGCAACCGAGGTACGTGCCCTTAGCGGGAACCAAACCTGGGACTCTCTGGTCCGCGGGCCGACGCTCTAACCGCTGAGCCAAGCTGGCCAGGGCCCTGATATTTTATATAAATGGAATCATACAATACGTGGCCGTTTATATCTGGATCCTTTTGTACTTTGCATGATGTTTTCAAAGTATATCCATGTTGCAGCCTGCATCAGTATCTCATTCCTTTTTAGTTCTGAATACTATCCCATTGTGTGGATGTACCACATTTTGTTTATCCATTCATCAGTTGATAAATATTTGAATTGTTTTTGTTTTTTGGTTATTATGAATAATGCTGCTATAAACATTCTCTCACTGGTTTTTATATACATATATGTTTTCAATTCTCCTGGATATACATTGGAGTAAGATCGCTGAATTGTAGTTCTTTTCTAAATGGTTCAAATTTACTGAGGGGCACGTTTTATAAGATGAAATAAATTTTATTCAAAAATTAAATACAACTTTTTAAAATTTTATTTTGAAGACAATGTAGATTAGCACTGTAGACCAGCTTCTTGACTTAGTCATAGCTACTAACCTCAAGAAAACCAACCTTTGTGCCAGTCTCAGCAAGTATGCACCCAGCGGTTTACAAACCCCGTCTAAATCCACTCAGAATCTAACACAAAGAAAACAGATCCAAGACACAAGTACTCGATGCCTCCCTCAATGGATTCCAAGTGTTGACAGAACAGACATTCAGTCATCCAAGATCTTTCTAAGTTACACTGATTATATCATGCCTGCCTTTCTGAGGGCATAAAGAAAAAGTCTCCTCGTGGTTGGGTTGTCCTAACAAATCCGTCAGGATCCCTATTCTCATCCCCTGGTTTGGTCTGCCTCCACACTGCTAAGGCCCAGACACACACATTTCTCTTGTGCTGAAACCTCTCTTCCCAACGAACTATCCAAGTCTTCGTGTCCCCTAGTGGGTTAACCAGACATTGGTTGCTCAAATGCCCCTTACTATGTTTTGTTCTACTTAAACATGCTTCTTTGCACACTGGAGGCTGACTCTCAGGCTACTGCACCCTCCCTTTATCCAGGTCAAAAGGCTGTTTTCCCAAACCAAGTAAGATGGGGGAACAAGACTTCCTCTGTAAACGCATGATTCATGTATTTCAATGGATTTATTTTAAATCTTTTAAGTTGAAATTCTCAACATGTATCTCCTAACCAGACTATGAATTCATTATGGTACTTTTCTAGTTGTTGCAATTATGTGTCCTCATTGTTCATTAGCAAAAGCCTAGAGTCACCTGAAAGAATTATTCATGTCTCATGAATAACCACAAAAATGTATTATGATCAAAGACAAGGGTCTTAGCCCCACAAAGAATGAGGTGTTGATAGAAAATCCCTGTCCCATCCCTATGTAAATGAGGATCATCAGAACCCATTTTTTAAAATGTGCTGATGTTACACGTCATTAATATCTACATATATAAATATCATTTAATTATCCAGATCATTTAGAAGCGAGACTTCAAAGAAAGTCTTTATTAAGACTATTGGACATTTCACTCTTCCTGGCGTATAAGGTAGTATCCTTCTAATTATAAATTATATTATCTTGTTAAAGACATAGACAAATTAAAGAATTTAGTTTAATACAATAATTAACATTTTAGTTCATTTTCATAGTCATGCATATGTTTTTATTTGATTCTTTATTGTTTTATATGCTCCATGTATATTTATTTTAAATATATTACTCTGGCCCTGGCCGATTTTAGTCAGCAGTTAGAGCATCATCCCGAGGACCGAAGGGTTGTGGGTTCTATTCCCAGTCAAGGGCTCATTCCTGGGTTAGGGGTTTGACCCTGACCTCATACAGAAGGCCTCATACCTCATACCAATTGATGTATCTCTCTCACATTGATGTCTCTCTCTCTCTCTCTCTCTGTCCCTCCCTCCCTTCCACTCTATCTAAAAATCAATGAAAAAATATATTTGGGCGAGGATTAACAAAATAAATAAATACATAAGTTACTCTGATGTTTGCTCTGGATTATATCAGGGCTTTAAAATCGATGATGACTGAAAACAAATTATACAAAAAAAAGAGTGACAAAAATTCTACATAAATGGATTTTTAAAAGGTTTCTGCAAATGTACAGTCCTTCTCTCCTCCATATTTTTAGCACTGTAAGGAAAAATAAAGGGAACATCTGCACTTAGAAGAGAAGAACATGAAGAATGTAGGCTTTCCTGAGAGGCAATAATATTTACATAAATGTAAATTCATATCATTCTCTTGAAGTCTCTCTTCCCATTTCAAATATCATTTGACCTTGAAGATGGAATGTTAAATCAGACACTGGTGCCCTGGCCGGGTGGCTCAGTTGGTTGGAGCATCGTCCTGTACACCAAAAGGTGGTGGGCTCGATTCCTGGTCAGGCACATGTCTAGGCTGCAGGTTCATCAGGGTGCGTGCAGGAGGCAACTCATCAATGTTTCTCTCTCACATGGATGTTTCCCTATCTCTCTCTGTCTCTCTAAAACAAAACAAACAACAACAAAAAAACCCCAGCCATTGGCAATTTGGTTCAGAATATGTTCTCTTAGGGCATTTCACAGATCTAAGATTGTTGGATATGTGTTGTTATTTTTTTGTCTTGATTTGTTTTTATATTACTTTTATAACTCTCTTTGTAAAAAGTATTTCAAGTGGCAGAATTTTTATAATAAATAATTACCATAAATGACACATCTTACAAAAATGAATCAATTAATATACTTTTTATGAAAATTATAGTATTCTGCTGATGAAGAAATATATCAATTATATTTATCTTTAGAATGTCTCATCTCTGTTCTTTTCCCTTGAAACGACATAAAAGGCATTTTGAGTATCATTTAAAAGGTGTATTATTAACACTAGAATTTTTCTTGTTTCCATGAAAAATGAAAATAATTGAAATAAAACAAAAGTCACCATGATACAGTAGACAACAGAAAACTTTTGTACCTATGAGAATTTACTAATACTTCAAATAAACAATCTATATCATAGTATAGGTGTGTAGAGAAAAAAATACCCACTTCTTTTTTTTTTTTTCTTTTGTTAATCCTCACCCAAGGATATTTTTCCATTGATTTTTAGATAGAGTGGAAGGGAAGTGGGAGAGAGAGAGAGAGAGAGAGAGAGAGAGAGAGAGAGAGAGAAACATCAATGTGAGAGAGACACATTGACTAGTTGCCTCCCACACAACCCCAACTGGGCCGGGGATCAAACCCACAACCCAGGGAGGTACCCCTGACCGGAAATTGAACCTGCGACACTTTGGTCTGTGGGCTGATACTCTAACTGTTGAGCCAAACCAGTCAGGGCAAAAATACCTACTTCTAAGTGGCTTTTATATTAATCATATCTACCTATCAAAGTCATTGTAAGAATCAAGTGGTATTTTGAAGCTGTTTTTTTATAAGCAGTTAATAGAATAGACTAATGTTCTTCATAACTCTCTGGGAAAATAATAAGTATTAAATGTTTTATACTGCACTTGAGTGTGTGTGTGTGTGTGTGTGTGTGTGTGTGTGTGTGATGTACATCCTGAATTAGGGCACACACCATTCTTAAGAAATTTGCATCATAATATATATTCCAATTTTTAATATCTATACATCGTTTGGTTCCCAATAGCATGCCCTTCAGCCAAGCTCATTAATAACATGCCTAACCCAGTATGGTGCTACGTAAGTAGGAAAGGGCTCCATATTTTCCCTGTAAAGAAATAATACTTTTGGCCTGGCCGGTTTGGCTCAGCGGTTAGAGCATTGGCCCGCGGACCAGAGAGACCCGGGTTCGGTTCCCACTAAGGGCATGTACCTCGGTTGCGGTTCGTCCCCGGCCCCGATTGGGGTCGTGCGGGTGGCAGCCAGTCGATGTGTCCCTTTCACATCGATGTTTCTCTCTCTTTCTCTCTTCCTCCCTCTCACCCTCCCACTCTATCTGAAGATAAATGCAAAAATGTCCTCAGGTGAGGATAAAATAAATAAATAAATAAATAGAATAAAAATAAAAAGATTAAGAAGTAATACTCTTGTTTCACTTATAGACAGAGTCAAAAGATGAAAGTGGTGCTTCTGATCACTTTCCTCTTGGTCACAGCTCACGCCATACCAGTAAGTAACCTCTTAATGTCTATTTCTGCAAATCAGCCTTGTTTCATGCATTCTGAACTTTTAGTTATACTCGGTCCTCAAAATATATATACATATTTAATTGGAATCTATCATAATCTCCATTTTTAGTTTCTTTGGAGCTGAAAGCAGCTCTAACAACCTATCTTTAAAACTCCTGTTGGAAAAGCAAGAGATTTGAAACAAGCGCAGCGGGAAAGTCCTAGCCTCGAGCAGAGCAGGGTTCTCGTTCTTGGCTGCACTTGGGAATTGCTTGGGAAACTTGAAAAAGTTCTGATGTCTGGATCCAAGCCCCAGAAATCTGACTTAACTGGCCTGGGCTGTGACCCCGGTGAAAGGGTTAATAATGTTTTAACAAAATTAAACTCCATTCTGACCCTCAGTTACTGCACGTACACACCCTGGCAGTTTCTTTTTTGTAAACATGAGGGCCTTGAGACACCCAAAGAAAACTATAAAGATAAGGGGTTAATGAAGGCCTTGGGAAACTCAGGGGAACCATGAGAAGAAAGATTAATGGTTGCCCTGACGTCTAACAAGCTCCTCTCTCCCCCTTCTCTGTATCAGCCCCCCTTAACGGTGCCAAAAGCGGCGCCAAGACAATGTAGTTTTTTCCTGTACTTTGTACCTTTAAAAGCGGACAACAAAGAAGGCTGGGGGCTGGGATTTGGGGAGAGCCTCCCAGCCCGCCGGTGTAAGAAAGTGCTCCTTTTTGCTCTACACTGGCCTTGGGTTGAGGATGTGATCTCCCGCCGGCTCAGACCTTTTACCAGGCATCAGGACTTTTATAAGCTCCCAGGTGATTATTCCACTGGGCAGCCAAGGCTGAGAACCACTGTGTGAGTAAGGGGCCCTGGGAGTGGGGGAGGTGGATGCTTTGGAGAAGCCCTTGGTAAACTTGAAGGCATCAGTAGCCCAGTGGTAGCAGGTTAAGCAAGACTACAGTTCAAGTTGTTATTGTGAACAAAAAGAGCTTGAATAGGCTGAGAGAATTACCCGAAATAACACTTCTGGTATTAAAAATGATCAGTGACTGATGTTAACATATGCAAGTTCATTCACTCATTCTATAAACCAATTTTTCTTAAATATCTGTGAGAGATGGGCAATCATACTAGGTGCCAGGATTACTTAAATGACAAAACACTGTCCCTGTCTTTAAGGAACTTAGAGTCTAAATTTCCTAATTCATTACCCTTATTATCATTATTATCAATTTCCTCAGTCTCCATAATCTATCTCTCAATTTTCACAGGTACGAGAATTTTATTCTCCAATTCCATATCATTTCTTCACCAGGAAGGTAATTTTTCCCTTTTTAAAAAAACAACCTAAATTAAGAATGTTTGCTGTCTCCTAGAAATGTTTGATTTAGGGAGAAAATATTTCACATTTTCAAGAAGTAATATTTTCAGGAAAATAAGGTATGATTATAAGATTTACTGTAAGGCAGAAACTAAAAATCTAAGGTAGAAAGCATAGGAAATAGCCTGATTGGCATAGATAGGAATTCTGTGGGCAGTCCCTGACAGCTGGAGAATCATCTGCAGAGAAATAGACCCTCTCCAGGCCTGTGAAAGTTATCAGCACCAGCCCTGAGTCACCTCTTGTCTGGGCAAACAACACCTTTCTCAATAGACAGCTAGTTGAGATACTTCTCTTTTGCAAATAAGGGGACAACATAAGTCATAAAATTTCTTTTACAATTTTATCATAATCAGACTTAACTAGAAGTCAATTAACTAGAACCCAGAACTCACCAGAATATTTTGTTTTTTGCAACTTAATATTTTGTCTTTACTTTTTAGAGTCTATTAAAGAATGACCCCATGAGGACTATTAATGTATCACATTGTAAACTTGTCAAATACATTTATTATAATACTCAAAATTCTTCATAAAACATTACATGTATTAATTCATTTTAGAAAACTTTACCTCAATTGACAAATTTCTACTTCTTTTTCCAAGCGAGTTCTGAGATAATTTTATACTTACTTTCAGTAATTATCTTTAGCATTGATTTTGATCTATAGATTGTGGCCTCCTGAAATATTGCTTGCTACTTTGCATCTCCTGGAGGTGCCTGGGGTATCTTTTTTTTTTTTTTTTTTTTTTCATTTTTTGTTCAGATAGAGTGGGAGGGAGAGAGAGAGAGAAACATCGACGTGAAAGGGACACATCGAGTGGCTGCCACCCGCACGACCAACCAGGGCCAGGGACAAACCGCAACCGAGGTACATGCCCTTAGCGGGAACCGAACCCGGGTCTCTCTGGACCGTAGGCTGACGCTCTAACCGCTGAGCCAAACTGGCCAGGGCTGCTTGGGGTATCTTTGCAAGCTCAGGTTTCTGCTCAGAGAGATTGCCAAAGCACACAGTTCTCGACTCCCCTCTCCTTCTTAGTCTCAATAGAAAGGCAGAGATAAATCACTCTGTTTCTGGAGCCTCTGGTTGTTTATTCATTAGAGTTAATATCTGGAGAATTATTGTACTGTTACTCTTATCAGCTAACTCCTAACTCCCTTCTCTTCAATATGGTTGTCCAATTTACAATGCAACAAGCTTCTTTACTGATCACAGATTTGAAAGCAATTTTTGCAATTTTGTCTTTGAAGTGTCTTATTTTCAGAACATTTTGAAATTTGAACTGAAACAAACTATTAATGTCAGGTAACCGTTGTTGTTGTTTTTTTCTTGCAGCAATTAGAGAGTCTATTTAAACTCCTGAAAACCTGTGTAAGTTTTTATTCTTGATTTTTCTATCATTATCAAGACTTGAAAGAGGAGCAAAAGTTCAGGAAAATAAGGGAAAGACAGGAAATGTAAAATTATGTTTGAGAGTTTTGTTTTCATCATACTGGCTACTTTTGCTTTTTATATGTTTTTTAAAACATTTAAATCATTATTTATAAATGACTAATGTTTCAAAGACTAATAAAATTGCTAATTAATGGAAGAACAAAAACTTGTGACTCTGCTTAAAAAATGTTTTAATTTCTTGAAGACAGTTATTAACCAATAGTCCTCTTAAACTTCCGTTTTGTGTTTCCTACTAAAAATATCTGTGAAGGAAATTTTTTAAAGAAAAAACATTTATTTTAAATTTACCTAACTTTTATTTTGAAAATATCTCGAAAACTATTTTTTTGTTTCTGTTTTTCAGAAGATTTACTATAATGTGTCGTTATTTCTATTTATCTTCCTTGAAAATCATAGTGCTTCCTGAATTTTTCATCAGTTTTTAAAAATGTTTTAGCAGTTATCTGATTAAAGATGACTTCTGTGCTCTTCTTTTGTAGTCTTCTCACACTTCAAGTTCACACTCAACCTTTACATTGACTCTCACATGCCTTATGTGCTCTTTTCTGTTTTCCGTCCTTTTCTTTTTCTCTGCTTCAGGCTATCTTCTGTTCACTAATGCTGTCTTTCGTTGCATTCAATCAGATGTTAAACCAATCTATTGAATTCTTCATTTCAGTCATTATCTTTTTCAGCTCAAATATGTCCATTTGATGCCAAAGTCACTGACTACTTTTTAATTTATTGAGTATTTTAAGCACACTTCTTTTAAACTTAGTCCGATAAGTTCATTTTTTTGATCTCCTGAAGGTCTGCTTTTATTATTTCCTTTTTCCTTTTTCTTTTCGGTTGCGTCTTGTTCCCTAATCACCACACGTTTGGATTCCCTGCCCCCCTTTTTTAGCCTGGTTATTTTTTATTGAACAGTGAACATTGTTTTTTAAAACTGTAGAGACAACTTGAGGATCTGGATAAAGTTGTCTTCCTCCAGAAAGGACTTTTTCTTGTGTCTCTTGAGCATGTAGGCTATGGGCACAATATTCACAGATCACCTTATTTCAGTCGGAGACTGAGATGATTAGAACAAGTCCCCCAGTTCACTCTTACTCCCAGGGTGAGGGCCTTTGGATTCCAACCATAAGCCTGTTTATCAGGTCCCCCTTTATCCCCCAGCCCTATGAATTTGTTTAAAGCTCCTCTCAGCTTCTTAACCTTTTAACCACCGCTTTTGGAATTGCCAATCCCCTTGAGAAGAATAGTCAAATGCCTCCCTGGGAGTCTTGCTTCACTGCAATGTTCAGTTCCTAAAGCCTCACTTTTCTTAGAACTCTGCTACCTGCAAACAGGTGCTTTAAAAAAAATGTTTTTTTGGTCCAGTTCTTCTAGTTGTTCTTGCCAGGAGAATTAGCTGGAACAATAAGGTTAGAAGAAGAATACTTGATTATCTTTTCAAAGATCAAATAAAAACATTTGAAATGTCATTGATTACTTGTCATACACATATAAAGAAGTAGAGGAAGTTGGTAATAAGTTAATGAAAAAAATGTTTTAAATATGGTATTGGTTGAAAATTCTTCCCTTCCTACCTATATAAACTTAAAAATATTTATGCAAGTAATAATAGTTATGTAATATTTATATATTGAGAATTTATAAATGCATTTTTGTCTTGATTTTTGTTCTATCAGAGGAAGCCACCAATGAATAGAAGAACTACCATAAGACCTATGACACCATTTCCACCAAAAATAGACAATGCTTCTCCTTTGACCCCGACCCCACCAGTCCCTCTTACCACCAACAGACGGGGAGATACATGATTCTTGTAGAACTTCGTGGCTAAATGCAGCTTCTTCCTTCAGGCATTAATACTGCGGCCAAAGATCAAAGATATTGTTTCACTGCTCCTCATATCATAAAGTACCTTTTTCAATATCCTGAATAAAATGACAATGCTTTATTGAAAATTTGTGTATCACTATACTATTTCCAAGTAGAATGTCATTTTATATCATTATTAGCATTTTAAAGAGGGATCAGGAAGGTAAGCAAAGTAATCAAGAAAAGGGTCTTTTTTCTTTGGGAAGTAATATGCCTCACTAAGAATCAGAGGTTCTATAACAAAGGAAGAAAGAAAAGCAATATCGGGGAGGGGCATACAGCCTGCAGTCTCTGCCAAACTTGGGGAAGGGGGTGGGAGGGGTATGGCAGAAGGATTTCTGTCCCCAGCCTACATTCAAGTCCTACAAGAGATTGCTGGGATTTTTCCAGCAAGAGAAGTGGGTGTTCTGACCCTTTTAATTAGGACAGAAATTGATGAAGCCCTGGGGAAATGCTCTAAAATTTCCTTTTGTTTTATTTTGGAGGTAAAATGACAAGTTTCTTCCTAATCTATCTATACAGATGTACAAAGCAAAAAGGAACAAGAAAGATTTCACAGGTGTTATTCTCCATCTCTACAAATATGTAGTCCGTTTTTCAGAATAGAGAATGGTAACCTTTGCACCTCTTAATTAAAAACAATGATCACAATCTATTACTCCCTCTGTTCCTCTGTGGTGGAAACATCGCTACATGTCATTCATATGGGACTTTGGCCTCATTTGGAAAGTTTCCCAAAGCTCTCTTCTTATAACTGGTTGCAACAGGGCCACACCTAGAAGGCAAAGGGAATGGAGTTTGCATAGGAGAGAACATGCATCTATGTTAGAGATCAAAGTCTCAGGCTTGGACAGGACCTTAAAGGCCATTGAATCAAAATTGCCTGGGAGCTTGTTAGAAGAGCAGACAAGATCAGGCTCCACTCTGGACCTACATCTAAACAAGGCCCCCGTGCTTCTCCACAACATCCAGACATCGACCTGACACGTAGACATCTGCCGGATACCTCTGGCAACAAGAACTCACTCTATGCATGACAGCCCTTTCCATAATCCTTCTTTGGGTACCTTTGTTCTTAGAAAAGCATTCTCTGTATGGAATTAAAATCTGATCCTAGTCTCTTTGGGGTCACATTGAATAAATCTAGATTATCTTCTCAATGATAACCTTCAAATAAATAAAGGTAACACTCATAGTCACAAGTTTCTCCAAGTAAAAATTCTCCACTGCTCTAATCATTCTCTTTGTGACATGGTTTGATTTCTCCCACTATCCTAGAAGTCTTCTGCAAATATCCTCTAGTTTTTATATATGATGGTTTTTAGAACTGCACATAATACCACATGTGTGATCTGGAAAATGACAAAAATGAGATGATTGTCTCCTACATTCCAGGTCCTACATTTATTAATGTGATCTAGGGCTATAACTATCTTTCTGGGAAACCACTAAGTCCTTTTATTGTATTGCTGAGAACATGTTCGATCACTTCTGCACCTGTCCCCTTGGACTGAAGAACTGGACCTTACATTTACCTCTGTTATCACTTATCTCATTAGACTCAGCTCAGCATTCTCACACACAGACATATTTTTATCTAGATTCCATCATTCAATATATTTGAGTTCAGTAGTCCAATATATGGTCTTAAGTTTCTCTGTTCATTTATCTATGTATTCAACAAATAATTTTCATGTATCCCTTTGGTTCCAGGCACTAGGCAAACAGAAGAGAACGGAGAGCCTGGGCCTCCGTCCTGGGCTCCTCACGGCTTTGAAGCAGTATTTGCAACACCTGGAAGGATGGTGTGTCAAATAATAAAACATATCTGAATGTATAGCAGATACCTTAGGGGCTAGGAATTATATTTTTATGACCAAAGCACTGAGAACAAATAGAGTGCTTAGTAAAACAATATTTACATGGCTAATAATGGATATAGTTCTATTCATCCTGACAGCTGGGGCCTGGAGGGAAATGCGACCCAGAACTTCCCAGCCTTGGCTCCACTTTAGAATCATCTGGGGACCTTTTTAAAAATATACCAAAGCCCCATCCCAGATCAACTGAATTGAAATTTCTGGTTGTGGAAGGGACCAGAGCATCAGCATTTAAAAAATGCCTGGGGTCGTTCGAATGTGCAGCCAGGTTTGAGAACAGCTGCCCCACAGGGATTCTCAGTACAGCTCTGTGCCCTTCTGACGGCGCAGAGGCTGGCCAGCAAGCAGCCGGGATCAACACAGCTGGGCGACAGGTTCTCCAGCTGTGGGGCGGGAGGGGGTGGGGCAGCCCTGACATGAGTTGCTGCCTGCTGCAGCTTGACGGTGTGTTAGAGTGTGCTGGGAAGTCTACTAGAGTAGGGCTGGGCACAGGTTTCCTCAGCTTCCTGAGCACTTCTCACACACTGTGTGCGGGTAGCAAGTTTGCTCTCTAGGAAGCGCTGCTGAATGAACTTCCCTTGCAGGAAGTGCACACTTCCTGGCACATCTCTATGTGCCCACCAAGGTTTGTGTTTTCCTGGCATTTGCTGGAAGGAACACGGGAAATGAGAAGCAAGTGTTGTTTACCTCCTAAAGTGGAAGACTTTCTACAAGTAACAGCATCCAGATTTTAAATACTGAATAATACAATAATATCTGAGACAAAGGCCAGCACAAAAGATTGTGATGTGTTGTGATCTAGCTTAGGTTCATCTCATTAGAATTCGCCATCTGCCTTATAGTTTTCTCCGACAGTTGTTAGTTCTTAAGCAGACGTTTGAAGAAAATAAAATGGACACACATAACATTTCAGACGTTACTTGTCTATAGTGTTTGCTTCTGTTTGTCTGAGGGGTTCTCTGGTGGTTAGGAATTCACAAATAGGTGTGCTGAAGGCTCTGGCCTCACCTCCCTCTGAATTGCCCCCCCTCCCCCCCCAGCTCTGTATAATTATGTGCGAGGAGGGGGGTGTGGTTGGCTGCAAAGCCAGGAGTAAGCAATTCTCTCAAAAACAAATCCAGAAAGCAGACTGTCGCTCCCTAGCTGACATCATGTTTTGTAAGGCCTCCTGTCTGGAAAACACACGAAACCACACAATTCTTTACCAGGGGCGATTTTCAGGGTTAAGAGAATGCCTCGTAGCTCCCCAATGGTGTCTCCTGCTTGTCTCAGAACACTCCAGTGGCAGCAGGTGAGTCCTGAGGGGTCTGCCGGGCAATGCCTGCCTCGGATTTGGTGCTTTATTCGGGCGCAGTGAACCTTCAGGCAACAGATGACCTGGAGCTATTTCTGGTGGGTGTGGCAACGTGAGCCGGTCCTTGGAGCAGAGGGGTTTGTCTGTAGCCTGGCGGTGGGTGACAAAACCCACTGGGGTAGAAAAAGATTTCAGAATTTTTTTATTTTGAAATTTCATACTCTTAAACTTATTTTTAGTGAGTTCTATAATGTACATTTTACATATGCAGTAGAGCATGCTGAAGACAGATACAAAATCAAATGATAAATAATACATAAGGGGTACATGCTCAAGTCTTTTATTGATGATATGCACGGTGAAAACAAAAAACAGAGCCCATGGTTGCGGACGTCTGAGAGGTAAGCAACGAGCCTTCGAGGTTTCCAGTTCTTTCTCCCTCCTCATGTCTCTGAGCAGTTTCGCTGAAGGGGACCGGCAGCAAGAGAATCAGCAAAGTTTTTGGCTGAGGAAGATTTTTCCTTATGTTTCTTTGTTGTTTTGAACTTGAACTGATAAGACTATAGTCCTGACCCTGGCCGGTTTGGCTCAGCGGTTAGAGCATCCACCTGCGGTCCACAGAGACCCGGGTTCGGTTCCCGCTAAGGGCACGTACCTCGGTTGCAGTTTGTCCCCGGCCCTGGTTGGTCGTGCGGGTGGCAGCCACTCGATGTGTCCCTTTCATGACGATGTTTCTTTCTCTCTTCCTCTCTTTCCCTCCCACTCTATCTGAACAAAAAATGGAAAAATGTCCTTGGGTGAGGATAAAAAAATAAAAAATAAGACTATAGTCTGATATGTTTTCCCTTTGCTGAACCTCTAAAGGAGTGTGTAGTTGAATAGAAGAGCTGAAGAAAGACAAAAACAACCCATGCCTGCAAGATCTGTTTTTAAAATTAGGATCTACTGGATAAAGGGGCATTTTACTCACATCGTTTACTGTGTCTTTTCTAAAGGCATTCAGCCAAACTTAAAAAAAAATTAACAGTGCAGGTAATTTCAACATTTACTGGTTACTTATTTAAACACTTACTGGTTATTAAAACCTATTTGTAGCATGATGATGATCAAATGAGATAGTGTACCGCCTTGCCTATAATGAGGGCTTAGTAAGGATTAATTTCATCATTATTGTTTTATTTATTTTTAAAATTTTATTATCTGACATAGCTCCCCACTTGGCCTAACTTTCTTGAGGTGGTTCTCTGGACACCTGGAGGTTATTCGGGAGCCTGGGAAATTTATTCTGTGTGATCCTGTCTCCAGGCAGGCCTGGTTTCACTCCCATTGTCTCTGACCAAACTTGGATGCTAATTCTCCTCTGATATGGAGCACTCTTACTGAGCAGGTCCTTGGTCATGCGGCTGTACTGGCCGGGTTGCTTTTCCTTCAGAAAGGGCCGGTGTTACTAGCAGGCCTGACAAGCCTTCACTATAAAAGGTAATCTCTCGCCCTGGCCGGTTTGGCTCAGCGGTTAGAGCGTCGGCCTGCCCGAGGACCAGAGAGTCCCGGGTTCGGTTCCCGCTAAGGGCACATACCTCGGCTGCGGTTCATTCCCGACCCGGTTGGGGTCGTGTGGGTGGCAACCAGTCAATGTGTGTCTCTTACATTGATGCTTCTCTCCCTCCCTCCCTCTCTCCCTCCCGCTCTATCTGAAGATAAATGCAAAAATGTCCTCAGGTGAGGATTTAAAAAAAAAGGTAATCTCTCTTTTTTGTGTCCCTGCCATCTTGCACAGTACTCAATAAGCGTTTATTGAATTTATTTGAATATTAGAAGAGGCAGTAATTTAAGTAAAAAAAAAATGACTCCCTAAAGGTAGAATATCAGACAGGATCATAGGCAGGGCTGGAGGGAACTCTTTGGAGTTTATTATTCCTCAGACAATACTACAGAGTATCTGCTTAATTCGTCTACACGAAGTCTGTCTAGCTATCCTTCCTCAATACAGGAGGCTGAGTGGTGGGTGGGGAAAGGCCCAGTATTGGGGCGGTGGGGTGCTGGTCAGGGTTAGGCTAGAGGAAGACCCTCGACCCCAGGGGAAATGAAAGTAGGTAGTGTCATTGTCCATGGCAGGACATCAGCTCCCAAGTGCACAGGTGTCCCGAAACCTGCAACTGTACCACGTACCACATACAGGATCAAGGGACCTGAAAGCCAACTCTTGGGAACAGCACAGTGGGCCGCCTGTGTCTCAGTCAGCTTGGGCTCCTCTAACAAAATACCATGGACGGGGTGGTTCTTTCTAGAAAAGAACTGTGTAAATGACAAAATACTCACACATGACCATTATCCCTTCTAACCCCAAAGGGCCAAGTAAGAAACAGGCCTGGGAGTCTGGGTCACATTCAAACCCCGCCTCTAGCACTCTGGTGTGACCTTGGGGGAAGTTATTAACCTTTCTAAACCTTGACTTCCTTATCTATAAAATAGGCATAACACACCCACCTGGTGCCCTTACTGCAGGGATTAAATCAAATAATGTGTGTAAAGCACTCTAGAAAGTTCACAATAAAGGGTTTGGGGATGATGGATAGGCAGGAAATAGTGCAGGGAAGAAGAAACAGTGTTTTCCTCTGCCTACGCAGGTTCTCAGCTGGGGCCCTGTAAACGAGTCTGGTGAAAGACAGAGTAACGAGAGAAAAACAATCTGAAGTTTACTCACACGTGCACCGGGCATACCCAGCGAGGAGTCACCGGAAGGGGTGGTTAGAACTCGGGCTCGTACACAGATTGAGGCTAAAACACAGAAAAAGGGGTTTGGGGCTTCTGGCCAGGGGAGGGACGTTACGGGAAGGTGTCCAGGGAGACAATGGCAGCAGGGTTGTTTAGTGAGGCGTAGTGTGCGATCCAAGGCAGTGACTCCTATTTAGTAAGAGTTGTTAGGAGTCCTTCTCTTCCCGGCAGGGAGAGGGACACACTTCTCACAAACAGAAATTTTCTTTACACAAGGAAAACTCCTGCCCCATTTTAAAAATTTTTTCCTGCATCTGTTGGTTCTCCATGGTCTTAGCTCAAAATAATTCAGATGACAAAGAGGCATATTCTGGGACGGCATATTGTGGTGCCCTCCCATAGTCAACAGATATCATATCAGAGCTCTTCAGATGGTTCCTGCTTGCAAGGAGTGACCTGCAGGGCCTCCCCTACACCAGGAAATCAGCCCAGCTGGGGAGCTGCCCCCATTCTGGAAACCAGGCTGGCTGATTCACAGGGCTCAGTGGCCTCTCTGGGCCCTGGAGGAGGCTGCAGAGTCAGCCACCACATTGCTGAGCCAGGATCCCTGGAAAACACCTTAAGGGCCTCTCTGGATGACAAATTAAATGTATTCACCACCTTGCGGTGGGCTGGGGTGATGTGGGTCGAGAAGCAGCCAGGATGTCGATGGTGCCAAGTTAACCAGAGCCTGATTTCCTCAGACCCATGTGACAATTAGTTATTTCTGCTTTAGGCATTTTTTGCTTTAGAAAGTTCCATCTTTGACACAGACAGCTGTGCAAGGCACTGTTCATGTCAAAGTCACCCTGAGTTGCATCCAGTTTATGGATTCTCTGAGCAGATATTTTATAAGTAACCACTGATAGTAAGGACTAACACTGTAGAGGCAGAAATCTGCTCCTTTTTTATACTCTCTCAAAATAGACTATGAATTCCTGAGTCAGGCCTTTGTTTTACCTTTCTCTATATGTATTTGGTGCTTAGTTCAGAGCATGGCTGTAACAATAAAAGCTAAAAACATGGAGCGTTACCTGTGTTCCATGCACTATTTTATTTATTTATTTATTTGTTTAATTTTATGTATTTATTTATTTTAGAGAGAGAGAGAGGGAAAGAGAAACATCAATTTGTTGTTCCAGTTATTTGTGCATTCATTGGTCACTTTTTTTTTTAATGTGTTTTTATTGATTTCAGAGAAAGGAAGGCAGAGGGAAAGAGAGATAGAAACATCGATGAGAGAGAAACATCAATTAGCTGCTTCCTGCGTACCCCCTGCTGGGGGTTCAGTCTGCAACCCAGGCATGTGCCCCTACCAGTAATCAAACAGGCGACCTCCTGGTGCATGGGACGATGCTCAGCCCACTGAGCCACTCCAGTGGGGCTCATTTGGTTACTTCCTGTATATGCCCTGGCAAGGGATGGAACCCACAACCTTGTCATATCAGGATGATGCTCTAACCAACTGAGCTACCCAGCCAGGGCCCATGCACTATTTTAAATGCTTTATATATACTACCTCATTTAATTTCATAACCAACCTTAAAATAGCTTTCACTATTATCCCCATTTATAGATGAGGAAAATGAGGCATGATAAGGCTAAATATTTTGCCCCAAGTCACACAGCAAGTGTCAGATTCAGGATTTCAAACCCAGCCTGCTCTGGCAACCTCTGTGCACTGCTGTTTCTGTGGTACACAGTTGGTGTCAAATGAATAAAGGCTAAATGACCACGGCATCATGGCCGTGTACACATATATGTTTGTTACATCAATAAAAATGCTGTCACCTGTGCTTGCAGCGCCTCGGCATGGCCCCGTGTGTGAGTCTGCTGGTCTTTCTCCACGCAGTCCTTGCCTTTCAGATGGTGAGTAATGCCGCGCCTCCCCACTTCCTGCCCTGGCGGGGCTTCTAGCCTGACCTAGAGGAACAGAGTCACACGCTGCTGGGCCTACAGGGCACCCAGATTTCTGATACCCTGGGGATAAGATTAACTATGTCAAGTGCCCCTCCCCCCGATTCTTACACTTTTTAATTTAAAAAAATTTTTTTTAATTAATTTATTTTTGTTACAGATGTTTCTCCTTTTTCCCCCATTGACACCCTCTTCCCGATGCCCCCCCCCCCGTCCCCAGCATTGTTGTCCATGTCCATCAGTTATACGTACATGCATATAAATTCTGTGGTTTATCTCTTCCCTCCCCCCACCCCACTCCCTCTTCTGAGGTTTGTCAGTCTGTACCCTACTTCTCTGTCTCTGAGTCTATTTTGTTCATCAGTTTGTTTTGTTCATTATATTCCAAAAATAAGTGAGATCGTGTGATATTTGTCTTTCTCTGACTGGCTTGTTTCACTTAGGATAATACTCTCCAGATCCCTCCATGTCATCTCAAAGGATAAGAAGGTTTTCTTTCTTACAGCTGCATAGTACTCCATTGTGTAAATGTACCACAGCTTTTTTATCCACTCATCTACTGATGGACATTTGGGCTGTTTCCAGATCTTAGCTATTGTAAATAGTGCTGCTATGAACATAGGGTACATATATTCTTTCTGATTGGTGTTTCAGGCTTCTTAGGGTATATTCCTAGAAGTGGGATCACTGGGTCAAATGGTAATTCAATTTTTAACTTTTTGAGGTAACACCATATTGTTTTCCATAGTGGCTGCTTTACACCATTTTATATCCATTCCCTCTTTCAAGAAAGGATCTAGCCCTGGCCGGTTTTGCTCAGTGGTTAGAGCGTCAGCCCATGGACCAAAGAGTCACAGGTTCGATTCTGGTCAAGGGTATGTACCTCAGTTGCAATTGGTCCCTGGCCCTGGTCAGGGTCGTGCGGGAGGCAGCCAGTCGATGTGTCCCTCTCACGTCCATGTTTCTCTCTCTCTCCCTCCCTCCCACTCTATCTGAAGATAAAGATAAATAGAAAAATATCCTTGGGTATTTTAAATAAAAAAAAAGGATCTAAATTCATTTTTGGTAAAATGAGGGTGACTAAAAGTTACTTAGGAGTCAGTAAATTTTCAGAAATGTTTAATTTACTGACTCTACTTTTTCTTTCTTTCTTTCTTTTTTTTTTTTAAACTTATCTTTATTGTTGAATGTATTACAGATATCCCTGTACTTCTTGTTAAGGCGGGGAGAGAGGGAGTCTAAACTGAGTAAAGGGGAGGCCCTCCTGCTCAAGAATCCCTGAGCAACACATCCCACCTAGGAGAACATTTAGAGTTAAGTTTTTGTTTTATGATGCAGAGAGAGAGCCCAAAGGCACAGAGGGAGGTGGAGGAGAAGGATGGAGATCTGAGCATCTGCCTCACAGTCTTCAGCCCGCTGCTGTCCTCTTGCCTGTAGTATCTTTTCTTTCCACCTCCCTCAGAGCTGCCCTCCTCCTCTCCCAACAACCATTCACATCTAGTCATCCCTGAGTGCAACGTGGACAGCATGTCCCCTCTCCCCACCCACACCTAAACTCAGATCATCCCACATATGTTCGTGCACCTCCTGCAGTTCTGTGTGGCACTTCTGTCCTGAGTAATTCATAGCATAGTTACTTGTTTGATGTGTGCTTTCCTACCAGAACGTAGGTTCTCAAGGACAGGGCTTCTGCCTTGTTCATTATTATGACCCCAGTGCCTGGCGCAAGGTAGGTGCTCAATACACGGGTGAGGCATGAAGAGTGAATGAACTTCCCACTTTCAACGATGATGTGCGAGGGACTCTGAGCAAGTGTGAATCCTCTTCCCGGGCCTGGTCTGCCTTCAGTGGAACCTCTCCCAGAAGCACTGGCCTTTCAAGGCAAGTTAGCATAGCAGGAAGGGGGCATCTTCTGAAACCAGAACTGGGTGCAGGTCCCACTGCATCACTCGCTAGGTCTGTGTCACCTCAGGCAAGCCTCCAAGTCTCATGATTTATAAAATGAGTTGTGAGAATCAAATGTGTTAATAAACGTGAAAGAGCTTTGTGTCCTCAAAGGCACCTTATGAATGGTGCTGTTTGGGGTGTTCTGAATGGCATAAATCAAGGCCCACTCAAAGACTAAAGCTCCCAAGGTGGAATTTCAGGTACCTGGCAAGCAGGTAAGTAAGAATTAGATGATAACAAAGGGTCTTTTCAATGTCCCCAAACCACACTGAATTGGCGGCCACTGACATATAAGACCTATCTCAAAGAAAACATCCTAAAAACAAAGACACCATAAGAATAAACTATAAAAGACTGCAATTCAGTGATGTTCTGGCTGGTGCATTTATGCCGGTATTTCTGTCTTTGTCTTTGACAATCTTAGAAGTCTGGAGAGAGAGAAGTCAATGTGTACAAAGCTGATAGTAATTAAATCCTGTGCGTAGAAATGCAGACTGTGTCTGGTGGGACGCGACTGATTATGGCCTTGCGGATACGACAAGTTTTTCAATATTTGTAAATTCATTTTCACAGTCTGTACTTGAGTATAAATGTGTGGTACTTTGAGTTTTCTTTTTAAACTGTTGTAACATCTTGCCAGTTCCCTCATTAATTAATGAGTTAAATATAATCCTTGACACTTGTTCCTTTTATGTTTATATAGAAACATGATTATATTCTCCCTCTAAAAATATCCTTTAATGGCACAGAGTAAAACAAGACAGATCCCTCTGCTCTTTCTGATAGATGAAGAAATAAGGGGTAAGTGGCAGAACTGGATAGTTCAGCATTTGCTGTTTCATGGATCCACCGCTGAACCCTCACCAGTGTCAAGTCTGGGCTCCGCACTTCATTCCAGTGGTCATGGGAGGATAGAACAGGGAGTGCTTTGGGGACACCACACAGGGTCTAAGGACACGGTGAGGACCAGGGTTATCTGACGTGCTCCACGCCACTGTCTTCACCGCTACTGGAGTCGTTGCACCCCTTTGAGCACCTCTGTGGATCTTCCACCCCCGCATGAACATTTTGCATAAAATTTCAATCAGAACTTCTAGAAGTCCATGGACTTCTAAAATTCAGGACTGCTGCCCTATGGAAAGGCCAACCACTGCCCGCTTCCCTACAGATGAAACAGGCAGACATTTTGCTCAGGTCCACACCTCTCCCACTGTCCCGGCTGACAAACCAGGCACTCTCTTTCCAGCCTCCAGCCGGCATTCTGAGTGGCCGTACACAGTCGGCTTCTTCGCTCTCTCTAAATGTCAAAAGTGAGGTGTGTTAGAGCAGCCTGGCAGGTAGAAATTCTGCATGAGATGTTCCTCTTCCAGATCTGTGAGGAAGAGGGAGGGAGGGACGAAGAACAAGAGAGGCAGCCATGAGGAATGGAGCATCTGTTGATTTCTCCTTCTTATGATGCTGGGATATCAGGGCGATGCCAATATATTACATATTTATACCTTTTCCCACTCCTGGAATCCCAACAATCCAGAAACGATCTTTCCAATTTCTTGTTCTTCATATAAACCACCTGCAATATCTATATCCTTTGTCATTTATATGTAATGAGCATTTTATATTCATGGAGTAAAAGATAAAGTATTACCATATATACTATATACATGTCCTGTGCCATTTTCTTTCCTTTTTAAAATTATGACTCTTTAGAATGACATCCTATTCTGTTTCAATCTATGGCACTGAATATGAAGCATTTCTAGTACCAAGTTCTGTCTTTCCTCTAGGAAAAAGGGCTCTAGTAATTGTGTGTTTTCTACTTGTTTGTGGTTCTGCTTCATTTTCTTCTCCCCCTATGCACAGACATACTTTTTTCTGCTTTTAAATTGCTTCTAGCCACCGCTATCTTCTTAGAAAAACAGCGTTTGAAGTCTTGATTTCCTGTGGTTGCACCTGCAACCCCCCAGTGAAAATGCAATCATAGCCTCATAGAATATTAGTTTTGGATGGACCTGGGAAGTAATATTTTCAATCTTTCTGCTACCAAGGACTCCTTTTTCTTTGTTTTTTAGCTACAACCAACTCTCCCTCTTCAGAGGTTTGATGTTTTAAGAATCTTGTCTACCGACTGCATTTTGCATCTCGTATTTCATTCCTTTTCTTCACTCTTCATAATCAAATAATCTCTTACTGGACATGTTCAGTGAGGTTACTGGCACTGGTCTGAAAGGGATCATCAATTATGTCCCATAAGTATCTGTCAATCCCCAGCTGGAGCTTCT
Organism: Tadarida brasiliensis; assembly: GCA_030848825.1. Classification (NCBI taxonomy): domain Eukaryota; kingdom Metazoa; phylum Chordata; class Mammalia; order Chiroptera; family Molossidae; genus Tadarida; species Tadarida brasiliensis. The sequence goes on along the minus strand of CM061257.1, from coordinate 53,143,018 downwards.
GATTGTTAGGAGACCAAACACACAGACAATACACAACGCAATGCCCCTTCCCCTCCTTCCCCCAAATGTCACAAACCAAAACATTCTTTGACTTCGAACTTCAGCTTCGGATCACGTACCACAGGGGCACATGGACTTAACCCTGAATATCTTCTTGGGGCTGGCACAGGACGGCAGCAGAGAGATGGTGTTTACTGAGGCCCTAAGTAAAATGCAAACTGTGTTCAACGTGCTCCAGTTAAGGTAGCCTGGAAGTGTGCAACACTTACAGACATTTCCAAACAATTTTTAAAATGTCTAAACATCAGTGTGGATAAGAGTCTGTAATCTAGATGAATTATTTATGATCGCCTTATTTTCTAAGAGTGCAAAAACAGATGTTTTTATAGCTTACGCTGAAAGTATGAATGGAGTATCCCAGCCCTTGTTTCTGGAAAGGAAGCAAAAGACTGAAAGAAAATTGGGGTTCTAAAACAACTGCATTCTTCTTTTATAGAAAGGGGCACTTGGTTTGTTGGACGAGAGCAGTGACAGCAGTCCTGGGCACAGAAAGAGCTACTACATATTGCAGCTGCTGGTAAGCCAATAGCATATTGCAGTTCCCAAAAAACACACATTATTACCGTGACCCAGGTTCCTCAGCAGTGGCACTGTTGCTTTTGGGGCTGGATAATTCTTTGTCGTTGGGTTGTCCTGTGCGTTGTAAGATATTTACCAGCATCCCTGCATTGTCCCCTATAGATGCCCTACCCAACATGTATGGCAATCAACAACAGTCTCCAGACATTGACAAATGTTCCCTGGGGGGCATTGTTTCTGGTTTAGAGCGCTTGCTTTAGGTAATTTACAAAATGAGTCCATATTTGAATTGTAGGTACTTAGTACAGTGGTACTATTTGAGGGACTGGGAATATTTGAGTGTGTCTGAATTCTTCAAACTATTGTGTACTGAACCCAAATAGAAATGTTTTGGATTCCGTGCAAAAAAATTGTTTTTCATATGAACTACCTCTGTCATACTAGAAAAATTCAGTGTTGTGCTAAGTTTAGAAATGATAGAGTCAAAACCAACCACATGAATTCTAATACCACCCTGAAGAAAATCCTAAGACTAAGCACCCACCACCAACAAAACAGTTAGTCACGTAGGGCAGAATGACTGGCATGTCTATGGGCTCCAACTCCTGCCTAAAAAACTCAGTGGTGCCCTTAGCTCAGCTGACAGAACTTGGGCTCAAGAAAAGCTTTGACTGGACTATCATTGGCTTGTGGCACTTACTGTTCTAACAGGCACATGACCTGCGATGACAAGAAGGATATACAAATACTAGAGCAAACCGACCGGTCCTGGGGTGTGAGTAATATGGGAAATTGTGTCAGTGTCTTAGCATTGTGTCACATTGATAATAAAGGGGGAAAATAAAACAAAAGGACAGAAACTATCTAGCCCATCTGAACTGTTTGGTCAAAGCACCAGCACGGAAAGGACTCAGGTGGTGGGTGGTGGGGACCAGGACACGGCAGGGTCTAAGGACACTTCAGGATCCTTCCACTTGGCTACGTCGATGTGGGCCCATCCCCAGGCCCAGGCTCATTTCCTTGTGCTCTAAGTTTGCATCCGAGGGGACACATGACATTCAAAATGTAGGCAAATCAGACAAAAGCCAAGCAGTCTCTTGGTTTAGACCAACTTCAAGCACACCTACCCTGTTGCATGTCACCCCAGCCTTAGAACCTCCCTTATTTGATCTTCTGTAGGAGTTGCATGTGCATGGAAACAACCCTGCCCCCCCCCCCAAAGACCCCCACGCCCCCAGGCTCTTTCAGGCCACAACTCTGTCGAGTAGCACGGTGCCACCAGTGTATTCCAGCCAGGAAGTGCTTTCTCTAACTTGGTCTCTGTCCTTCTCCTTGCAGCCAATTCAAAGACTGAAAGGGAAACCAGAGAACGCTTTTGACAGGAAGGCAGCCCACTTGCTAGCTCTGCGGACTTCCGGTGTTCTTGGCGCCCCAGATACCATTAGAGCCACTGTCCACACGCTGGCCAGCTTCCAGCTTCCGCCAGTGCCAGCCCTTCCTAGACGAAGCCCACCCACCATGACCCCTCCTCCTGGCCTCACACTCTCCACCCAGCCCAAGGTATTGGAGACCCCTGGAGAGACCTCTGTACCGGGGAACCTGGGGACCTACTTCAGCATGTCAGCCAGGTTGTCCCTGATACCCCAAGCTCTGACTACTCCAGGTCTCCCCACAAAGGGAGCACTTCACAGCACCAGCTCCCCCACCTCGCCCACAACTAAGGAGCCCCGGGGAGACGTGTAAGCTGAAGGGCTTAGTGCCCCTCCCGGGAGGAGATCCAGACCCACACCTGCCAGGCCCTGGTCTGCCAGCCCTGGTGTTGCATCCTGTGACCCTGACTATGTCTGTTACGGGATTCACCTCGTCACCAACTCCCTAGGAATGAAATTCACCCGTGAAGAAGCTTCACAGTCCCCAGAAAGTGATGTAGGCACATGTCCTACAGCTTGGAGGAAATTTCTCACTGCTACCTAAAAATAAAACAGCAAACTTCTAAATCCTCTCTGAATGGTTTTAGGATTTTTTTTTAAAGCCAACATCAGGCAAAATTGGGAGGCCATAGGACTCTGCCGACTGTTACCCTGTCCTGTCCTTATATTTTTGCATTTTCTTCCTGTCCTAGGGATTGGAATCTTCTATTTTCAAATGGTTTCTACCAAATCTGGAAGATTCTGATGTTGACTATTTATACTTTTAATTCTTACAGTTTTTCAGACTATTGACATAATCCTGGTGTCATTCATTGGCTTCCAACACTTGAGCTGTGAACTGCAGAGGGACAGAGATAGCCCAGAATGAACCGAACAGAGTAATTCTAAACTGGAACGTTCTGTAAGGAAAAGGCTCAGAAAAGGACTGTTTTAGCAGGAAAAATGTAAAATACACCAGTTTTCTTCACAGTTAAACAGATTCTCCTCTAAGTGGACACAACTGCATTGATGAAGTGTCTTCAGAGAGTGACTTGGTAGAGGTGATACTGGAAGAGTGAGCAGATTAGAACCGAAAACTACAGCCAACTAGGGCAGATGACTGTCATTGAAAAGCTTCAGCAACTATTCAGTTTGATTCGGAATGGCTGACAGAGACTCACTCAGATTTTAGTGGGGTCTTGTGTGTAGCAAACGAAACAAAGACCTTAGAGCTGACTGGAGGGGAAGAAGTTAGCTGATGTTAACAAAAGGGATGTCAATCTACATGTGAAATGAAAACCATTCGGCTTAGAGGAGGTTGCAAGGACAAAGCATATGACTGGATAGGAACCTGTCTGAGAACTGGTTGCACAAATCTTAGCACCGGAAGAGAGAAGACCGATGTTTAGCACAGCACAGGAGAGGACTGGTTATTAAAGCTTAACATATGACCTGGCTGCATCTTGTGAGCGTAGAGCAGTGGTGTGCTAGCAGATGTTTAACAACAGGCTCCCTGGGGAAACAAATCCTGATTTGTAGTTTTCACCATGACTCACTAACCACGCAGCTGGAAAGGATGTGCAGAGCTCGCCATTGCAGTGTTTGCTCCATACAGACAGACATGACGGGCACACATATCCTCAGGGGCACAGACAGTAAGACAAAGTAAAACAATTAGGAAGTGATGTGTTCAGAATACTTATTGCCTTTGTTTTCAATATAACTTATCTAACTGTAAGTTTATATAATTTAGTTTTTTTATAATGGCCACGTTTACAAACTAGCTCACAAAATCCCTAAAAAATGAACAATCGGGTCCAGCACACCACTAGGCAGGAAGATGAAATGAGAAGACAAAAAGAAGCAGACACAGGTATCTTGCAGTTTCAGAACGAGTACATTATTGTATTTCTAGGCATAGCCCAGAAACTTTAAGAAAAGTTGTAAGCACGGCCGGTGTGGCTCAGTTGACCCATGCACCAAGAGGTCGCTGGCCAGGGCACATGCCCAGGTTGTGGGCCAAATCCCCAGTGGGGGGCATGCTGGAGGCGGCCAATTGATGTTCTCTCTCATCAATGTTTCTATCTCTCTCTCCCTCTCCCTTCATCTCTCTCTAAAATCAATAAAGAAAAAAAAGAAAAGTTGTAAAATGAAAGGAGAATAGAAATCCTGGTGATTACAGCTGTAAAGTGCCACAGGGACTTCTCCACAGTGAACTGTACGTGGGAAAGCACAGGCATTTATAAACAATGCAGAAGAAAAAAGGAAGAGGAAATTCTCAGACAGGTGGGCTGTCATCACCATGTGCTAGATTGGGGTGGAGACACAGGAGAAAAGAAGGAAAACTGCAGCTGGGCAAACACAGCAGCCTGAGAGATTTCATGTGGGCCTTCTCTGGTTGAAACAGTTCTTTTTCCTTCAGAGTCTTAAATCACAGAAGTTCTTGCAGTAAGAAAGGAAACTTAAAAATGCAAGGTAACTCATTTGCTTTACAGACTTGCTGACTTTTAAGGGCAACTTGAGAGGAGAAAAGATTTTCAAAATCAAAGTTAAGGAGCTGGGGAAGCAATGACTTTTACTTTTTTCTTACACTGCTATCTTCTACTCTGAAAAAAAGGGGTTAGTATTTGAATGGGGTCAGGATGTGCCACCCCAAAATATGCCACTGTGGCATAAGGATTAATTTGAGCTGAAGGCAATTGAGAACCAACAGCTACAGAAAGAGTTCTCTGCCTTCCCCTCACCTGCCCACAGGTGGGGCACAACTGTCCTGGTATGTGTGAAGGTGTCCCCCGCACTGTGCCAGGAAGAGAAGAGCGCTCCTATCCAGAGACCGAGATTGACACTGAGAGGAGTTTGCACACACAGACTTGACTAAAATCACCCTCATCTTTCTTTAGTTCTCCCACGCATTTCCTAGTCACTTCTCCACGCCTTATGGTCTTTTGAGCCCCAAGTCCCCTTTTTGTTAAGATGGTACATGAGTCCCCAACTCCAGTCACTTTAAGTTTCACTTTTCCGTGAACTCCTGTACACATAAAAAGTTAGTACATTTGTATTCCTTTCTTCCTGTTAATCTGTCTTTTGTCAGTTAAATTCACAGACCAGATTCACTAAACCTGCAAGGGAAAGAAAAGTTTTCCTTCTGGACACATGAGGGCAGGTTACTCAGTGGCTGTTCACGGTGCCTAGAGGCTGTACTGTGCGGACCTGGTGCAGACGCACAGCCCACTGCTAATCCCCATTGTTCTTCCATGGCAGACATCACTCACTGGGCAGGTACCATTTTCCACTGGGCGAAATGTGGTCACATGATCTCAACCCAGTACACCAAGTTGTCACTCAAGGTGAAACCTACTAGTCAATTCAGGCTGAGGCAAGTCATCAAGAAGACCTTGACTATATGAAGATCTACCCAAAGGTAAAAATAACAACTGAACAAAAATTTCATGTGGTTATAAGAAATCATCTAATCTACTTCTGCAGAAAGTAATCAGTTGCTTAAAGTCAAACTTATGGCTGCAGGGCCTGCAAAACCAAAAGCTACTGCTGCACTAATTGCAAAAAACAAACTCATCTAATACCTAAAAACTTGGAAAACATCATATTGGGAATTTCATCTCCATTAAAGGCAATTGGATGAGCAGGCGATTAATACAGTAGGCTTCTGCCCAACAGGAGACATTTATATTTCAAGACTTTAAAAAAAATTACCATCATTTAGATACAGTCAATAGTAATTGGTGAGGCCAACGCAGTAATACAGGGGTGGGCAAAAGTAGGGTTACAATTGTGAGTACACGAAACACACAGTTTACTCTTGCACTGTTATTTAATACGTATTGTATTATTTTCCATAGGAACAACTGTGAACTTACTTTTGCCCACCCTTATAAATGCTGAATAGATAAGCCTTCCCCATCTGTAATGCCTTAATAACAGATATAGAGTTTAGTGTGTAGATGTCTATAACACAACAATCTTCCAAGGTCGTTCTGTATTCTGATATCCTTTTGAAAATGAGTGTAACTTTTTATTCATATAGACTTACTCTTCCCTCACAATTTGGTTATATTTTAATCTAATCGGTTTGGACAATTTTAATTATAAGAAGTAGGAAGGATAGAAAATAGAGACCAAAGACCAAAACTTTCAAGGTTTTTAAAAATGTGGTGAATGATAAAGAATCAGATTAGCTGCATGAGGACTCATTTGTTATGTAATAGATAAGGCAAAAGTTTCAATGGGTCCATTTCCGTTTAAGGGGGTCCCACAAATCACCTCTAAGAATGCTTTCAAATCAATTTTTAAAAGAATACAAGAAGAAGAAAAAATATATAAATTATTATAGAGTAGTAGGCATTATCATACAAACATAAAGCAAACAAAAGAATGAAGAAAAAGTATGAGAGCTAACTCAGCAGAGCATGCACAAAATACTTAAAGAAAATGTGTCTTTGCCCAAAGCAGTCAAACCAAAGATCCTTAGTTGCCCCAAGCTCTGTGCTTTAAGGGTTTATCACTATAAATAAATCCTCTGTAAGTTAAATATAGGTCAGAAGGGCTTATAAAATGTTGCCAAAGATCCTGCCACATCATTTGAAAATGTCTCCTCCAAAAAAGTAAAGTTCCCTCTCAAATGGCTTATCTGTATTTAACAGAGAGAAAGGGGGGGAGAGGAGGGGGAGAGGAGGGGGAGGGGGAGGGGAGGGGGAGGGGGAGGGGGAAAGACGTAGAACCTCAAAACGAAGCAAACTCTGGGAACAAATGGACTATTTTAAAACGTCGGCAGGACACACCGGCGCGGGTCCACAGACCGCTTTCCAGCGGGAAGGAAGCAGCGGTGCCTGGACCAGCGGGGTGCCCGGGGCGCCGCCAGGGCCTCCGAGGGTGCAGATGAAGGCTCCGCGGGGCTGCGAGGGGAAAGCGCCCCGGTGGGGCTGGTCCCGGGCCGAGGGGGCGCCGCGGCGCGGAAGAGCCTCCGGGGGAAGCCCTCTGCCTGCGTGGCCATCCGATGTCAGGAGGGGGTCCTGAGAAACCCATTTTCTCAGCCCCGAGCCCCTGGACTTCAAAGGTGGGAGGCTTCGCCAGGTAGAGCGCCCGCCACCTGAACGAACACCCAGGACCAGTCCACGGACCTGGTGGGACAAAGGGGGAAACTCAGCAGGTCCCGCCTCCGCCCGGCGGGAACCAAACCGGGGGTGCGCAGGCGAGGAGAGGGCAAGCAGCAGGCTCTCGCCAGGACGGGCTTGGACCTTCGGCTCTTCTGGACACAAACCGTAACATAAGGGCCGAGGCTCCCCAGTGGGCAGCGTGGACACCGGAGGCCCGTGGGGTGTCCCCTCCAGCAACCCCCGGCAGTCGGCTCCGTCGTGGTCTGGTCCGGTCTCCCGGTGCGGGTTTGGGTTCTGGGCGGAATAGTGGTGGCTGTGGCTCAGTCAGTCCCTGGCTGCGTGGTCCCCTATCCAGGGCAGCCTCGGCGCCATGGAGGAGCCCAGTACTGCCCAGCCATACTTGGGCTGGTCCTGGAAAAGCTACTTAAGGGTTGTGGTAGCGTTGCCTAAAGATAGGAGAAAAAGTCCTAAACCCGCCTGGCAGGTTTGGCTCAGTGGGAGCGTCGGCTGCGGACCGGAGAGTCCTGGGTTCGGTTCTGCTAAGGGCATGTACTTCGGTTGCAGTTTGTCCCCAGTCCCAGTTGGGGTCCTGTGGGCAACCAGTCAATGTGTCTCTCTCACACTGATGTTTCTTTCTCTCTCTTCCCGCCTCCCTGCTCTATCTGAAGATAAATGCAAAAAAAAAAAAAAAAAAAAAAAAATGTCCTCAGGTGAGGATAAAAAAAAAAAAAGTCCTAAAGCCTACGGTTTTAACATAGGAATTGCTGATGTGTGCAGCTGTTGTTGGAGTCTTTGCTGCTTTCTTTCTTTTTCTTTCTGGAGAAGTTTTCAATCGATTAGAAGCCGGCTTTATGTGGAAAGAGAAAAAGCTTGCTGCAGAACTGTCTACACTAATCAAAGAAGAATGTAAACTGCTTGAAAGTTTTAGCCTTGTACAATAAGAGTGTGAAGACTTAGAGTCGTTAAAGGATTCCAGCTTTGAGAAGGGGTCAGCAGAACCTCAAAAGTTTGGAGGCAATCTGTGAAAAGCTGATCAGTTCCAAATCTGAATTGAAGATGAAATACTCTTTCTAGAGAAAGAGTTAAAGGGACTTCCGGTCAAGATGGCGGCGTAGGTAAATGTGGTATCACGTCCTCCCACAACCACATCAAAGTTATAGCTAAACTACAGAACAACCATCATTCAAAACCGCCTGAAATCAAGCTGCATGAAAGTCCCACAACTACGAAATTAAAGAAGCTGCCACATGGAGACTGGTAGGAGGGGTGGAGTCGGGAGGGGCTGGTCCCACACCCACGTATGATGGGATAAAAATTAGGAGGACACCTGGCTGGGAAGGTCCTCCCTGAGGACTGAGGGGTCCCTGTCCCACACCAGGCACTCAGCTCAGGGTTCCAGTGCCAGGAAGAGAATCCCCATCACTTCTGGCTGGAAAAAACAGCGGGAACTGAGGCTGAGGCGGCTGGAGCCTCTGGCCGCTCCTCTTAAAGGGCCCGCGCACGGACTTACTCGGACTCCCACCCTCTAGGCTCCAGCATGGGGGAGGCAGCTTGAAAGGCACCAGAGTCATATGGGGAAGAACTGAGTTGTTTGGCATTGGACCGAGGGCTGGGGAGGCAGCTTTCTCCTGGACAGACATGTTATCAGAGGCCTTTGTTCCTTTGGTGAACCCTTCCTTGGGGCGGCAGATGCCGCCATATCTGGGACTCCAGCTACCTGGCTCACACTGTGGGCCCCACCCTGGTGATTCCCTGACCCTCGCCCCACCCAACTTTCAGGTCCACCCAAGCTGTTGCCAGTTGCTTTACCATAGGATTGGCCCTGTCTTGGATCCTGCTTCAGCTTTTCCTAAATTCTTTCAAACAAGCAGCATCTGGTCTCAGCTAGCCCCATACCTCTCGCTAAGTAATACATAGAAACAAACACAGGGAGGCAGCCAAAATGAGGAGACAAAAAAACAGGTCCCAAATGAAAGAACAGAACAAAACTCCAGGAAAAGAACTAAAGGAAATGGAGATAAGCAACCTAACAGATGCTGAGTTCAAAACACTGTTTATAAGGATGCTCAATGGACTTAGTGAGAACCTCAGTGAACTTAGTGAGGGCCTCAAGAGCATAAAAAAGGACCAGTCAGAAATGAAGAAATAAAGAATAATTTACAGAGATTCAATAGTAGAGTAGGTGAAGCCAAGAAGCAAACCATCGATTTGGAATATAAGGAAGCAAAAAACACCCAATCAGAACAGCAAAAAGAAGAAAGAATCCAAAAAAAATGAGGATAGCGTAAGGAGCCTCTGGGACAACTTCAAGCGTGCCAACATTTGCATCTTGGGGCTGCCAGAAGGGGAAGAGAGAGAACAAGAAATCGAAAACCTATTTGAAACAATAATGGCAGAAAACTTCCCTAACTTGGTGAAGGAAACAGACATACAAGTCCAGGAAGCACAGAGAGTCCCAAACAAGAGTAACCCCAAGAGGCCCACACCAAGACACATTATCATCAAAATGCAAAAGGTTCAAGACAAAGAGAGAATCTTAAAAGCAGCAAGAGAAAAACAGTTAGTTACCTTCAAGGGAATTCCCATAAGACTGTCAGCTGATTTCTCAAAAGAAACTTTGCAGGCCAGAACGGAGTGGCAAGAAATATTCAGGGAGATGAAAAGCAAGAACCTACAACCAAGATTACTCTATCCTGCAAAGCTGTCATTTAGAATCGATGGCCATATAAAGAGTTTCCCAGACAAGGAAAAGCTAAAGGAGTTTATCACCACCAAACCATTATTATATGAAATGTTGAAGGGTCTTCTTGAAGAAAAAGATAAAAAAATATGAACAAACAAAATGACAATAAATACATATCTATCAACAATTGAATCTACAAACAAAATGAACAAGCAGAACAGAAACATTCTCATAGATACAGAGAACTTTTGTTGGTTAACAGATGGGTGGAGGCTGGGGGGATGGGTGAAAAAGGTGAAGGGATTAAGAAGTACAAATTGGTTGTTAGACTGACAAACCTCAAAGGGAAGGGGGCTTGGGGGATGGGAAGAAATAAACCAAAGAACTTATATGTATATATGCATAACCAATGGACACAGACAACAGTGTGGGGAAAGGCAGGAGGGGGGCGGGAATGGGGAGGAGGGGGGCAATGGGGGGAAAATGAGGAACATCTGTAATACATTCAACAATAAAGATAAGTTAAAAAAATTAAAAATAAATAAAAACCCACACAAAAAAAGAAAAAGTTAAAGGAAGAGAATTCTAAACAGTCTTAAGATGAATTGATGGTGGATATTTAAAAAAGGATACAGTCCTTAGGAAATGAGTTAAAAAATCACTCAAATTACAAGTAGCTGGTTGTAGCTCAAAACAACCTTCAAAGTATTTCAAATGAATGAAGAATGACTTAAGATAGATATAAAAGATGCTTTGAGTGAAAATTCTCAACTTCAGGAAAGCCAGAAACAGCCTTTACAAGAAGCTGAAGAATGGAAAGAACAAGTGAGTGAACTTAATAAACAAAATAATTTTTGAAGACTCCAAAGTATATGTAAAACAAGTTATATGTGATAAAGAAAAACAGACCAAGTCTCTGACAACACTTGCTAAAGATGCAAGATTGGACTACTGTGCTTGGAGAAGACTTAACAGATGATAACTTGGACTTGGAAATGAAGAGTGACTCAGAGAATGGTACGCTCTAAGATAATCAACCAAAAAGAGCTTTGAAGAAGCTGATTCATGCTGCTAACTTAAAGGCTTTTTAAAAAAAAACCTAGAAGGAGAAAGAAACCAAATATTCACTCAAGTAGCTGAAGTAGATAAAACAAAGGAAGAGTGTATTAAAAATCTCTAGACTGAACAAGCATCTTTGAAGTCAGAAAATGAACATCTTAAAAATGTTCACACACAGCCTGGCTGGTGTGGCTCAGTGGTTGAATATCGACCTATGCACGAAGAGGTCACCAGTTCAATTCCTGGTCAGGGCACATGCCCATTGTGGGCCAAATCCTCAGTGGGGGGCATGCAGGAGGAGGCCAGTCGATGTTCTCTCTTATCAATGTTTCTATCTCTCTCTCTCCCTTCCTTTCTCTCTAAAATCAGTAAAGAAAAAAAGTTATTTTATTTTTTTAATCAATTTTTATTAATTTATTTTTGTTACAGATGTTTCTCCTTTCCCCCCCCCCAGACACCCTCCTCCCAGAAAAAGTTTTATAAAAGCTTCAGCACATATACACCAATAATGAACACTCAGAAAGGGAAACAGAAAAAATATCCCATTTATCATTGCAACAAAAAAAATTAAGATATCTAGGAATAAACAATCAAGGAGGTAAAAGACCTGTTCTCAGAAAACTAAAGGACATTGACAAAAGAAATAGAGGAAGATATAAAAAAGTGGAAGCATATACCATGTTCATGGATTAGAAGACTCAACATCATTAAAATGTCCATACTATCCAAAGCAATGTATAGATTCAATACAATCCCTATTAAAATACCCATGGCATATTTCACAGATCTAGAACAAATACTCCAAAAGTTTACATGGAACCAAAAAAGTCCCCAAATAGCCACAGCAATCTTGAAAAAGAAGAACAAGGTTGGAAGGATCATAATACTGTATATCAAGTTATACTACAAAGCCATCATAATCAAAACAGCGTGATACTGGCACAAAAACAGGCATATAGGTCAATGGAACAGAACAGAGAACCCAGAAATAGACCCAAGACATTATTCACAATTGATATTTGACAAAGGAGGCAAGAGCATACAATGGAGAAAGACAGTCTCTTCAATAAATGGTGTTGTGAAAATTGGACAGGTACATGCAAAAAAATGAAACTTACATCATACACAAGAATAAACTCAAAATGGGTAAAATACTTACATGTAAGTTGTGAAACCATAAAAAGCCTAGAAGAAAATGTAGGCAGCAAAATCTTAGATATCACATAGCAGAATTTTCACTGATACATTGCCTAGTGTAAGAGAAACAAAGGAAAACATTAATAAATGAGACTACATCAAACTAAAAAGCTTCTGCATAGCAAAAGAAACCAGCATCAAAATGAACAGGGAATCCACTCTTTGGGAGAACATATTTGCCAATGATACATTGGATAAGGGGTTAATATCCAAAATATATAAAGTACTCATACAGCTCAACAAAAGGAAGATAAACAATCCAATTTAAAAAAGGGCAGAGGACCTGAATAGGCACTTTTCCAAATAGGACATGCAAAAGGCCAAGAGACATATGGAAAAATGCTCAACGTCACTAATCATCAGAGAGATGCAAATTAAAACAACTATGAGGTATCACCTCACACCTCTAGAATGCCTGCCATCAACAAATCAAACAACAAGTGCTGGCGAGGATGTGGAGGAAAGGGGACTCTAGTACACTGCTGGTGGGAATGCAGACTGGTGCAGCCACTGTGGAAATCAATATGGTGTTTCATCAAAAAATTTAATATGGAATTGCCATTTGACCAAGTGATCCCACTTTTCGGAATGTATCTTAAGAAGCCTGAAACACCAATCAAAAAGAATATGCCCCTATGTTCATAGCAGTGCTATTTACAATAGCTGAGATCTGGAAACAGCCCAAGTACCCATCAGTAGATGAGTGGATAAAAAAAGCTATGGTACATTTACACAATGGAATACTATACAGCTGTAAGAAAGAAAGATCTCTTACCCTTTGAGATGACCTGGAGGGTATTATGCTGAACGAAACAAGCCAGTCAGAGAAAGACAAGTACCACATGACCTCATTTATTTAAGGACTATAATGAACAATATAAGCTGAACATCAAAAGAGATCCAGAGACATGGAAGTAGGGAACAGATTGACAAACCTCATAGGGAATGGTGGGGGGTGGGAAGAGATAAACCAAAGAACTTATATGCATACATACATAACCAATGGACGTAGATAATAGTGTGGGGAAGGCAGGAGGGGATGGGGAGGAGGGGGTCAATGAGGGACATCTATAATATTTCAACAATAAAGATTTTTTAAAAAAAGGATAGGAGAGAAAAAAATACCTAAAATGGAATAAAAAGTAAATTGTATAGTTTGTTATCAAGAATATTCTGAAATTCAAGTGCGTATACTGGCAAAGTCTTCCATAAATCAGCTTATGAGTTAAAAAAATAAAAGCTTCAGCACAAGCTTAAGTAATGGTTGAACTGTATCAAGAAAATGAAATGATATTTCACAGGAAATTAACAGTAAAAGAAATGACCAGTTAGCGAAACAGTAAACACTTTCTAAAGCAGATGAAAGGATCAGCAACGCAGTGGAAGAGCCTGAACCTATAGGAAGTGAGCCAAAGATCTGGAAAAATTGGAGAGAGCCATTCATTCTTATTATCAAGAGCCAGATTATTTCGCATGAGAAAGAAGCACATGATAATTGGTTGGCAGCCGGACTGCTGAAGGAAACCTCAATGATTTAAAGAAAGAAATTTCTCACCTTAGACCAAAATTAACTAAAATAGAGCTTACATTTGAACTTTTAGAAAAAGATCCATATGCACTTGATGTTCCAAATATAGCCTTTGACAGAGAGCATTCCCCATAAGATCCCTCATCATTGGGTCAGTCTTCATCTGAAATCAGAGAATCCCCTGCAACTTTGCTGGAGGGTCCACTCAGACTCTCACTTTTGCTTCCAGGGGGAAGAGGAAGAGGCTCAAGAGGCCCAGGCAATCCTCAGGACCTTCAGATTACTAATGAAAGAGGAAAGTAGAGGTGAGTTCCCATCAGGGTTGATTCCACCTTCAAATGAGCCTACAACTGAATGAATATTCAGAACCACAACAAGCTTGACAATACTTTTGGTCTGTCTTCAAAAGTAATTTTGATTTCTCTCATTTTCAGTTTAACTCCAACTTGAGCATTATACAAATGCTCAAGTTGGAGTTTAATGGAATTACATTCTCAGGATAGTATTTTGTAAATAAAGATGATTTAAATATGAAAAAATAAATAAAAGAATTCAAGGATTGCTTAAGTTTATCAAATGACATTTTAGTCTATAGAAAAAATTTTAACTCAGGAAAGGTAAAGTTAGTGGATAGCAAACAAAAATGAACCACACAGATCTATATTACTTCTTGGCTAAGATGGGAAATTATTTATTTCCATATTAATAAAGATTAAATATCTAACCAAAGAGAAATACTCATTCTGACCAAAACAGATTTACCATAAACAAGCACTTGATGGATAATGTAAGAAAAATTTTAGTCCACTAGCAATAATTGCACAAAATACCACATTAATTAGCTACTTATAAAGGGCATTCCTTTGAACATTTTAGAAGACAAGGCATTTTGAAGGAAACTTCCTTTGCCTAATTAATATTCTGTATAAGTCACACATAAAACCAAGCAATTATAGGCTCTTGGATTTTGCAGTGAAGACAAGAACAAGACATGGTTGCACCCTGTCCTTTTCTTAAGGTCTCATCATTATAACCCCAGTTATAACTGGGAGAGGTCATCCCAGAACACTCTACCCGATGACCTGTGAAGCATGGCCTTCTTGAAGGGATGCTATAATGCAACCCATTTCATGGAATGCAGGCTCTTATCATTTTTAGTTTCAGGCTTCAAAATTAATTACATAAGATTATTATTTGGTCTCTTACTAATTCTGTTAAGATTGTAATAACTCAAAGCAGATAACAAGATTTTTATTTATTTTTTTATTTTTTTATCCTCACCTGAGGACATTTTTCCATTTTTTGTTCAGACAGAGTGGGAGGGAGAGGGAAAGAGAGAGAGAGAGAGAGAGAGACAGAGAGAGAAACATCGACGTGAAAGGGACACATCGAGTGGCTGTCTCCCGCACGACCAACCAGGGCCGGGGACAAACTGCAACCGAGGTACGTGCCCCCAGCGGGAACTGAACCCGGGTCTCTCTGGACCGCAGGCCGACGCTCCAACCGCTGAGCCAAACTGGCCAGGGCAGATAACAAGAGTTTTGAAACAATGGGACAGAAGTTCTCAGATTTTTAATTTGATTATGAACAAGTAAATAGAATTTATATATCCAGTGAGTATTTATGGAATTTCCACTATATGCCAAGCATTGATCTGGGCACTGGGAGTCAATGATGGGCAAGACAATTGCCCTGCCCTCACAGCACTCACATTCATTCTTGTAGGGACAGAGACACAAACAAACGGGCACACAGAGATTAGTGTTATAAAGTGAATAAAGCAGTGTGATAGGATGGAGGCTGTTGAGGTATTGGATGATAGGATTGTCCTCCCATCTCTACTTCATTCCCACCCACCTTGTCTCTGCTTTATTCCACTCTGCAGGATGAACTTTCTCCGCCTCTCTGTCCCATATCTGGTGAAGATAGTTACTCCACAGTGCTTCAGTTAACATCTTTCTGATTTAAGAAGCTGAAAAATGCCCTGGCCAGTGTTGTGGGTTCTATTCCTGTTCAAGGGCACGAACCTGGGTTGCAGGCTCAATCCCTGGCCCCAGTCTGGTGCATGTCTCTCTCACATCAATGTTTCTCTCTCTTTCTCTCTTCCTCCCTCCCTCCCTTTCACTTAAAAATCAATGGAAAAAATATCCTCAAGTGAGAATCAACAACAACAAAAAAGAAGCTGAAAAAAATTTTTTCTGGAGGGAGAATTTGGCCCCATGTTGGATCAGGAGTGCAACCCCATCAACAATGGGCAAGACAGAAACATTTAGAAAAGGAAAGATAAAGTTACTTACAAAAAGTACAAGGGAACAGACTTCCCAAATTAAAACAAAAACGGAAAAAGCACATAAGTATTTTTATAAAAAGAAACTCAGATTACCAAGGTTGTGACAGTTACATTAGTTCGCTATGGTGGGAAGACTAACTCCCACATGATTATCAGTTGACAAAGGTCATGATGTGCCTGTAGATACCAGCATTGCAAAAATCAGGGATACAGTTGTTTTGATTAGCAGGTCCAGGTTTACAGGAAATGTTCAAGGCTTTGTTATTTTGGAAGTCAGAACCAGTCAGGATGACTCCAATCTTTTTGGTTTATCTCGGTGCGAAGTGCTCTGTCATACTGGAAGCAAGGACAACTGTCTGCTTTTGCTTCCATAGTTCACAAGCTACAGAAATAGCAGCCAGGGCACATTCACACCTGAAGGAGGCATTGAAACGGTCTCTCTGAACTGGACAGACTTTCAAAAGAAAATGTTTACTGCTGCCTAGACGTGCTAAACCTGATTAACCCTAATGTCGTGGCCATAGAAGTCGACACAGCAGATTCCTATGTCTTCACACTTGACCAATACTTTATATAAAGTGCTTTCATGCCTATTTATGTAGTCAATCCTCAAAGCCCTGTGAGAAAAGAATACTAGTGAAACTTACTAAGCATTTCCTATAGGTGCCGTCCAGTCATTGGTCATTTCCCCAGAGCCAGGCACTGTTCTAACACATTTACATATATTCATTCATTCAATTCCCATAACATTCCTATGAACATAAGGTGTGATTATCATCCCTATTTTACACGTAGTGACATTGAGGCACACGGGTTAAGTAATTTGCCCAAAGTCACACAGCTTGAAAGTGGTGTAGTTGGAATCTGATCCCAAGTAGTCCAGCTCCGAGTCCACGTCCTGCACAGCCTCTCTAGAAATGAGAGCTGTTCCATCCAAATTTATAGATGAAAAATAATCAGTTCTCAGAAATTAAGTGACATGCTCAGGGTCACTAACAGAATGATCAACTGGGATTTTAAATCAGCTCTTTTGACTTTGAGCCCGGTTTCTTTCGATAGTAATAACAGCAGTAGTAACGAGTTAATTATATAGGGTTTACTACATGCCATGCACTGTTCTAAACACTTTACCTACATTAACTAATTTAATCCACAGCTCTATGGCATACATACTATTATTATTCCTATTTTACAGAGGAGAAAATTGAGGCACAGAGGTTAAATAACTTGCCCAGGGTCACACAGCTGGAAAGTGGCAGAGTCCGGATTCAAACGCAGGCAGTCCGTTTCCAGAATCTAGACGGTAACTGTGACCTGACCCTGCATGGTCTACGGCCGTCTTCCTCAGCAGAATCAGGAAGGGAGAAGAGGGAAGGAAGGACACTAACATTTACTGATCATACTTTTACGTAGTGTGGTAGATTGTATGATTGCTAAAATATTGATCGCCCCTTGCTCTCAAGCCTATGGAAGGATTACACTTTGCATTAGCTTGGTCATTGAAATGTGAATGGAAGTGATGTCATTTCTAAGCAGTCCTGAGAGCCACTGTGAGGTCCTGCCAACCCTCTTTCCCCTTTGCCGTGAGACCTGCCCGTCCCAGACAGAAGCTGTTTCCTCAGTATTGCTCTTGGTGTAAAGATATGGAGCAGAGCACAGAGGACATGCTGAGGATGTGAATGTGAACAGGAAGCACCCTGGGATGCTGTGAGCCATGGAAATATGGGAGTCAATTGTTTTGTTTACTTTTGTTTTAATCCTCACTTGGGGACACATTTTTATTGATTTTTAGAGAGAGAGGAAGGAAGATAGAGAGAGAGAGGCATCAATGTGAGAGAGTAACATTGATCAGCTGCCTATTACAACTGGGAATCAAACCTACAACCCAGGTATGTGCCCTTACCGGAAATTGAACCCACAACCTTTTGGTGTGCAGGACGACAGTCCAACCAACTGAGCCACCTGGCCAAGGCTGGAGTTTTTGTTTTTATAGCATAACTCAGTCTGATCATATATATATATATATATATATATATATATATATATATATACACACACACACACACACACACACATTTATTTAATCTTCACAAATACCCTGTAAGGTAGGTATAATTAGTTCTAGGAAGAAACTAAGATTTCAGTTTCAGTAATCTGCTCTTGTGGTATGGACTGAATATTTGTATTCCTGCAAATTTTATGTGGAAGCCCTAAACTCCAATGTGATGGTATTTGAAGGTGGGGATCTTTGAGAAGTAATTAGGGTTAGATGCTATCATGAGGTTGGGACCCCATGATGGGATTAGTGCCCTGATAAGACACACCAGGGAGCTTTTCTCTCCGCCTCTCTCTCTCTTTCTCCACTTGCACAAGAGGTCATTATGGTCACACAGCAAGATGGCATCTGCCTACAAGCCAAGAGAAGAGGCCTCGGAAAGAAACTTATCTTTCTAGCACCTTGATCTTCGATTTCCAAACTTCCAGAACTGAGAAATAAAATTCTGTTATTTTAGCCATGCAGTCTACGGTATTTTCCATGGTGGCCTGAGCTGACTGAACATTCAGAAATGTAGACGTGCAAGAGCAAGTGTTTTGACTTAGGTCTGCCTTCTCTATTACTTCAAGTATCCAATCTGTTTGCTCATCTATATTAAATGTTCTACAGGGTGAATAGGAAAACAAGTTGACATCAGTGCTGGCCAGCTGTGGAGCACAACGTTTCTAATGAGCTCAGTCTGCAGTTGAATCACTGCTGGCTAAGAAAAAAATCGACGAGTTAAGAAGTTGTTTAGGAAGACACTGATGTCATGCATTTTTCACTAACCTTCAGACATTGGTAATTTTTCAGGACTTTATACATGGCAGGCAATCACAAAAGAATTAAGTTAAATGGACATTATTTGACGGACCTTAGCATTCAAAACTTGTAGAAACCATAGAAATGTGCATTTCATATAAACATGAAAATTGGATTAGAAAATGGGAAGATTGAGTTTGGTGCTTGGGTTACATATCTGGTCTGTGATGTAATGCATGTCTGACATGAAAGAGTCAACTTTGAAGGAGGACTTTTGACACCAATCGTTCTGTCACAGCAAACAGCTATGGAGACCCCAGAGAACGCTCTCTTTTATGCTGTGCCCGCCCAATATCCTCTCCATGCCAGACTCTGGCCTCTCTCTTTCCTTCTTCTTAACAGAACTTTAATTTTGTTCAAGAAGCGCCCACCCCCACAAAGCTGTGTGCTTTAAGAAATGCTGCCTTGTCCCCCACCATACCCCAGGGATGAATTGCAATTAGTCAAGGCAATCACTGTGGTCTTACTTCCTTTGATGGCAATTGGTTTGCCAGGAAATGAGTCTGTAAACCCATGCTGGCCAGGAGACAGGAAGATACACATCGAGTTAAAGATTTGAATTGCAGTCCTGCTTCAAATGCCATTCTGCCCCACACTAGTAGTCACAGGTTTTGATTAACAATTAAACTCGTGCCCTGGCTGGTTTGGCTCAGCGGTTGGAGCATCGGCCTGCAGACCAGAGAGTCCCGGGTTCAGTTCCCGCTAGGGGCACGTACCAAAAAAAAAAATTAATTAATTAAAAAAAAACAAACAAAAAAAACAATTAAACTTATAAAATACAGTAGACTTTATTAATACTGCATTTGTTAATCTTACAGAGGGATACAAGACAGGCATACTGAGTGCGTAGTTTTGTCATATCATCAGGAGGCTCAGCGGCTACCCATGTATACCAGCTTCTTGGCCCCCATGACCCACCCAGGTCATGTACAGGTGCCAAAGAAGATTGGGGTGCATGGATTCACTTGACGGGATTCTCTCTGGGGGCCAGCTTACTGCACTCTCTCTGTGCGGGTGCAGTTCCACAGATGGAGGATTTCACAGCAGACAAGGCAGACAGTCAGCTTCCAGCACAAAGCATCCTTCTCTAGTTTCACATGGTAGTTGCCAAGGAAACAGTGCTGTGAGAAGGCAGATCCAAGGTCACCTTCCCAGAGAGGTGTAAATCTGTTTGGAGACCCAGGCCTGATGTTACTCCTTTTTTACAGGAAAAAAATTTGCTGTGGGCTTCAAGGAAAGATTTCCAGGCTCTTAGGAAGGGAAACAGAAGAAGATAAAGTCTTGCTCCTCCAGACATTTTTGTGTCTGAAATGGATGCTGGGACTCCATCTTCCTGGTGCATTTAGTTTCCCAAGCTCTACTGTAAGACATCTATTTTCACAATTTCTCTCCTTTCCTCAAACCTCTTCCCCAGTTCTTACTGTCAATTGATTTCTTGCTTCCTATTTAACTGAGAAAAATGGAAGCAGTAAGGGAATATCTACACTTTCCCACCACCACATACCAAATTGTTTCCTCTTTTTACTCATATCCTCCACCTCCCCTCCTCTTCCTATGGGTATATTGTCCACACTGCACTCTAAGGCCACACCCTCCACCTGTGCTTTAGCTCGGTGTCCACTCATCTATTCAAGGACATCACGTTAGCAACTGTAAACCCTCCTCTTCCCTAGCTGATCATCCATCAGCATACAGCCTTCAGCATTTCTTTTGTTTTGTTTTTAATATGGAATGCTTCACGAATGTGCGTGTCATCCTTGCACAGGGGCCATGCTAATCTTCTCTGTATCGTTCTCATTTTAGTTTATGTGCTGCTAAAGTGAGCACTTTTCCTATTTATTTTTATCCTCACCCAAGGATATGTTTCATCAATTTTTTAGAGAAGATGAGAGAGAGAGAGAGAGAGAGAGGGAAACATCGATGTGAGAGAGAAACATTGATCGGTTGCGTCCCATACAAGCCCTGACTGGGAATCGAACCCACAACCTTTTGGTGTATGGAGAATGCTCCAACCAGCCGAGGCAACCGGCCAGGGCAGTATTTCCTATTTTAAAAATCTCTCACCTAACCCCACATCCTACTCCAGCTATGGCCCATTTCTCTATTCCCCATTATAGCAAAACATCTCAAAGGAGTTTTCTGTCTGTTGTTTCCAATTCTTTTTTAATTTTTATTTTGAGGGTATGTTTATTAAAGCTGGGAACAGTGAAACAAGGAAGGGCTTAGCCTAGAAGAAGCAACAGGAGAGCCTAGGCACGCTGCTTTAGCTCACGAGGAGTCAGAGTAAAGGGGCCTTGGAGACAGGTTCAGGGGGGTGGTCTGGGAGGAGCTGCTTCTGCCCATTTTTCCCCTGGTGGCAAGCCTCCCGGGGTCCCTTAGAGTTTAGGAGATGCATGCTTATGGGGGAAGAAAAGGGAGAAGGGAAATGTGCGGGTGTGCTCCCTGGAGGGAGAGCTTGCCTAGTCTTATTTTTCTGAATTGAGTTTTCTATTACTTGTAATCCAAGTTATCTTAAATATTATAACTTCATAAACTACTCAATAATCTTTTTTCCATTGAATACTAGTTGTTACTATGACTCAAAATTATTAAATTGGGAACAAGAGTGTTTCTTTTTTAAAAAAATTTTTTTTTCTTTATTGATATTAGATAGAGGAAGGGAGAGAGAGATAGAAACATCGACGAGAGAGAACATCGATTGGCCGCCTCCTGCATGCCCCCCACAGGGGATCAGGCCCACAACCTGGGCATGTGCCCTGATCGGGAATTGAACCGGGGACCTCTTGGTGCATGGGTTGATGCCCAACCACTGAGCCACACTGGCCGGGCAGGAAACAAGAGTGTTTCAATATGAGAAATCCATCACTGAAATAGCAGCATATTGGAATACCTTTAAACTATGACCAGATTAAAGAAATGCTCATATCTAAATGTGAACAAGGATGTTACTTCCTTGAATTTAATATCTGCAGATTTTTTCATAATTGATTTATTTACTTATCTTAATTTGGGACAATATTAGAGATAATTCAAGACAAATTAAAACATTATCTTTGCACCTGGCCGGTGTGGCTCAGTGGCTTGAGCGTCGTCTCATGCACCAAGAGGTCACCTGTTCAATTTCCGGCGGGTTGCACATCCACTCCCAGTGGGGTGGCATGCAGGAGGCAGCTGATTGGTGTTTCTATCTCTCTCTTCCTCTCTAAAAATATTTTTAAAAAGAAGAAAAAACATTATCTTTGCAAACCAAGTATATGCTTTGTCATTCCTTTGAACACTAAATGCTTTTTAAGTATCAGTAAGAAAAATACTAATTATACATGATTAAAAAGTTTAAGTTATTTAGATATTAGTGGTGTATTAAATGAAGTAGTTTAAAATCCTATTTTCTTTATTATGTATCTTTTTATTAGAGAGAGATATATATAATATCTAATAGCTGGTTTAATTCATAAGTAATCTCGATTACATAGTGTTATAATTTTTCTTAGAAAATAAGCCTGAAATTTCATTAATTTCACATTCATAAGCATATTGAACTGTGGCAATAACTTACTGAAGTCAGTAGGGCAAAAAAACTTCCGTTTTTTTAAGAGATGAGAAAAGTGAAGTGCTTATGATAAAAATTGGGTTCTGAAAAAGATCCCAAAAGGCTGCAGCAATGCAAGTGAACTTCACAATTCTAAATTTAAACAGACATAAAACATCTTGTCTTTGGGAGTCCAAAAGAACCACCGCACAAACACAGAATGGCATAACAATAATACTTGCAGAAGAAGAACAAGCAATGCAAAGAGTCGGCAATGTTATATTGTCTTCTAAAAAGATACTAAAATCTTGGACTGATTTGAAAACATGATTTTTGGGCTCATCCAATATTTCCTGAGTGTTGCACCTGCCTTGCTTTGCATTGTGTAAGCAGCTGTCAGACAAGGAAGTACTCAGAACATGGAGGTGATGGTTAGTTTTCCAGGGAACCACGAGGGAACACCTGAAGGAGCAGAGAAGGTTGACTGGAGAGCAGACTCAGGAGATACAGGTTTGCTGTTTAAGACTGCATGACCATATAGACTTAAACTATGGTCAGTGAACAGAGCCACAGGAAAATAGATTGTATCCCAATAGATAGGCAGACATTTGTAATGGTAAAAACTACCAGGATTGGAGGAGTCATGAGAAAGGAAGGGGAACTAAGCACTACCTATTATACCACGCGTACGAGTTATTTATTGCTGCATAATAAATGATCCCAAAACTCAGTGGCCTAAAACAACACACACTTGTTATCTCCCAGTGTCCATGGGTCAGGGATCCAGGCATGGCTTTGCTGGGCTTTCTGCTTCAGGGTCTCTCACGAGGCTGCAATCAAGGGGTCAACCAGGGCTTCAGTGATCTCAGGGTTCACCTGGGGCAGGAACCGCTTCCAAGCTCACTTAGTAGTTGTCGGGCAGGACCAAGTTCTTCCTGGACTGTTGGACTGAGGGCCTCAGCTCTTAACTGGCTGTTTGAAGGCTACCCTCAGCTGGCCAGGTGACCTTCTCCATCAGAGCAAGTACTTGAGAAGATACCAGCAAAATAGAAGAACGTGGACAGATAGAAGAACTTTTTAGGGATTAAAACTAAAATTGAGAGATAGTTACTAAGGATTAGTCCAAGAGTTCTTATTTGTGCAATTGGATAAAAGGGTGGTACCAATTCACCTGAGATAAGCATACAAGAGGACCGGGTTTAGGAAGGGGAGGAACATGAATTGGGTTTTTAACATGTTGTATTGAGGTGCCTTTGTGATACCAATTGGGAGACAATGAAGTGAATATGAAGCTTGGAGAACTGGCCCAAAGATTTAAATTTGTGACACTAATGTCTAGGTTGTGGTCCATAGCTTCATATTGTTATATTATTGACCAATGTGACAGTTACTCTGACCTATTTAGTTGTCCATTTGCAAGGATCCTAGCCTAGAATTAAATATGGTAGAGTTTAACACAAACATTTGCTGTTCAACTTACTACTGCCTTCCAATGGCACCCCACATATACCTTATTTCAAAAACATCTGACAGATTAAGAATTAGGGTTCTAGAATAGTATGTGGTATCTCATGATCTCCACCTCCTGGTATTCATGCCTTTGGGTTATTCCTTTCTAAGTGTAGGCAGGACCTGACTTGCTTCTACCCAGTAGAATATGGCAAGATCATGCATGTCATTTCTGTGATTATATTACTTTATATATGAGACTCAGTCTGGCAGGCTGACCGGGGCTAGAGATCCCTTTTGCTGGCTTGATCAGGTGAGCCTGCTGAGGAAGCCCATCTGACAAGGAACTAGGGGTGACCACTAGCTGCTGAGGGCAGACTTCGGCCAATAGCCAGCAGGAAACCGAAGCGCTCAGTTCTACAGCTATCAGGAATTCTACCAACAACCTGGATGAGCTTTGGAAGCCAATTCTCCCCCAGTTGAGTCTGCAGATGAAAACACCTCCTGGCTGACACCATAATTGCAGGCTTGTGACCAAGAGCAGAGAGCCTGGCTAAGCTATGCCCTGACTCCTGACCCACAGAAACTGTGAGGTAATAAAGGTGTGTTGTTTTAAGCCTCTAAATCTGAGGTAATTTGTAAGGCAATATAGAAACCTAAGTAATACTTAATTTTTTATTCAGCTCATCCTATTTTTTTTTTTTTTATCCTCACCCGAGGACATTTTTTCATTTTTTGTTCAGATAGAGTGGGAGGGAGAGGAAGAGAGAGAGAGAGAGAGAGAAACATCGACGTGAAAGGGACACATCGAGTGGCTGCCACCCGCACGACCAACCAGGGCCGGGGACAAACTGCAACCGAGGTACACGCCCTTAGCGGGAACCGAACCTGGGTCTCTCCGGACTGCAGGCCGACGCTCTAACCGCTGAGCCAAACCGGCCAGGGCTAGCTCATCCTATTTTTAAACATGCTAACCTTTTTGTGCTATAAGACAGTTGCCTACTTTTTTTGTTTTATAGGCTTTATTTATGCAACTTCATTTTAGGTGAAAAACAAGCTGTTTTACGGGGGTATTAGGAGCATGAAATGTCACAGAGAGTGAAAAACTTAAGAGCCACAAATGGCAAGCTTTATTACTATAGATATCCCACTAGATTTAGAGAATAAATTTATTTAGATACACCTAGAATTAAAAGCCAGAGCTGGAAAAAGACTAGCAAACTAGGTATTAGAGACTCATATATTTACATTCTCATAGGTGGAAAAATATAATTACAAAGTGGTCTCATGTTTTTGGAATGGGCAAAGCCAAAAGTAATGTATAACTGTAGAAAGGTTGATGTATAAAGCTTTCTGGAACTAAAACAAGTAGTCACAATTGCTTAGTGTGGATATGAAAAAAACCGATGTCTAGACAAAATGAGTTAATTTGCAGGAAGGGAAACCACATTTTAAGATAGATATGTCACACCTTACTGTTTTCCCTTTGGCTTAATTTTCATTTTGAAAGGTTGTAGAAAATCATAAAGTCTGAGTTGTAGACATACGAAATTGCAAGAATAACTTCTCTTTAGAGTTTCTGGCAGAGAAGCAAGTTGCTAATCCACAAACTGGGCAATTTTATAAATGAAGCAATTTGATAAAAGAATTTGCATTAAAAAAGATTTCAAATGATATGGAATTGTAAATGAACATTTTCTTCAAATATGTATCTTTTTGGTTAGCAGGTCAGATTTCTAAAAAATCAGGGTTAATTAGATTCCCTGGTAAAAACCTAGTCTGCATCAATAGAATAATGTTTCCTTCAAGCAGTTTCAAAAAGAAGTTTTCATCTTCCAAAATTGCAGTAGCAAATCTCAGTTTTCCACTTACTTCCAAGGCTCAAATTTGCTCTGGGGTAAGATGATTTCATTATTCATATTACTTAAGATTCCTTCCTCGCCACTAAAAACCGAGTTGCCCAAAGGCTCAGTTCTTGGCTGCCTTCTCTCGATAATCACTCCCTGTAAGAACTTATCCTGCTGATGTTCTTAAATACCATCTATATACTGTTTTTTTCCCAGCCCCACTGAGCTCCAAATTTCTATATGCACCTGCCTACTGAACATATCTATGTGTATAAACGCATCTACTGGGTCTTAGGTTTAGCAAGCCTAAAAACACAACTCCAGATCATCACCACAAACCTGTTCCTCTGTCTTCAACTCAGCAAAATGGCACCACCTTTCCCGAGTTACTCTTGACCTCTTGCTCCCCTCCTCTCCAGACACATGCAATTCATTGGGTCCTCTCAGTTCTACCTATAAAATACATCCCAAATCCTACCACTTTAGACACCTCTACCCCTACAATGTAATGTGACTACACCTGCTTTTGCTTAGATGATGGCAGTAGCCTCCTACCTGGCTTTCTCTCAGCCTTCTCCTAGACCAGCGATTTTCAACCTTTTTCTTCTCATGGCACACACAAACTAATTACTAAGTCTGTGGCACACCAAAAATTTTTTTTGCCAATCTGAAAAAAAAGTTATAATTTTGATTCATTCATATCAGATGGCTATTATTTTGTTGGCTGTTGTTATTTTTTGGACTACCTAAGGGAAAAGCGGTTAGTGCCCCTAACTAGTCAGGTATTGTATGTTTTAAAAATTATTGTAGCACACCAGTTGAAAATCACTGCCCTAAACTATTCTCAACATAGTGGAGAGAATTATCTATGAAATCTGATCTGATCACTCCTCTGGCTTCCTATCAAGCCTCAGGATAAAATGCAAACACCGTTCCAGAAGCTTCATAGCACCTGACATTGTCTTCTGTAGTTCACGCCTCCAGAGTATGAGTCATTTTGGGAAGGGACTTACCTTTACTCTTGTTTTATTCACTACTATATCCCATGTCTACAGCAGAACCCAGCACATTATACACTCAACATTCAATGGGATGAACTAGTTTGCTGTTACAGTAGAGATGAGCAGTATGAGGTCCTTACCTGGCCGCAACAAAACTTTTAAACTTAAGGGTTTGATTTTTTAATCAGTGTAATTTCAGACTAGTATCCTTTAAAACGTGAGCTGTCTGTCACTTTACCTTTTATAGTAACTCTGGGTGATGATTCTGGAGATGCCAGAGGTGTAAACTCTTGAATAAAATTTCAAATCATAAAGATAAATATGTTTTATGCTTTATGATGACTGTGCCACTGTTGCAGCTCTTAATAGTAATACATGGAAAAATGGCCTTTGATGAGAGAGCTGACGAATGGGCAGAGGAAAGAGCAGGTGCAAAAGCAAATTGAGGGTTGAAAAAGCAGGATATACACCACAACAGCAAGTATTTTGAGATGGTTCTAAAATATACTTGAAGAGATAAAGCTGAGAGTACAAAGGGCCTTAATCCACCTGGCTAAGGATTCCAAACAGCAGGCAACAGCAATCTCTTCTCCCACTTGCATTCTAGAAAGCTTCCTATGGTGAATGTGAAGGGTGATGGGAGGGTGTGGTTGAGAGGCAACAACCAGACTGCAGGCAGAGAGAGACTAGTTTAGGAGACTCCAGAGCAATCCAGGCAAAAACCATAGCTATGGTTAGAAAGATGTCCCCTTGGGCTCCAGGCTGGACTGGCCAATTTGAGGCCTCCTCATGTCTTCTCTACTCCAGGCCAGACTGAGTGACTGAGCTTTGGCAAACTATCACTGATTCTGCAGCTGTTTCTTTTTTTGAAGATCTTTGGTATCCCATATCTACTGAAGTCTCATTCTTATTCCTGACCCTTTTCTTTTTATCCTTGTAACGTTAGCCTGAAATGAAGTCATTAACCAGTTGTTTATTACATGGTATCAACTTTAGCAAGACGTCACATAGCCTAAGCTGGTCCAGTAATAGCCATGTTGTTCTCTGACGACCAAGGCTGCAGGATGGTGGTGGTGAGTGGTGGCAGGGGATGGGGCACAGTGCTGTGTTCACAAGTGCTCTGTAACAGAGCCATCTCCTTTTTCAAAACATGTAAAGACACTTCTCTTTCAAAAGTTTGTGTCCCTTAGTGGACTGCTCAAACGATTCCTGAAGCCAGGAGCCATGATATACACTGCTCTCCAACTCCTGCTCTTTTGTCTTTAAGTAAACCTACTTGTTCAGAGGAAAATTGTTGCGAAGAACTCCAATGCTCAGTTCAGAAACATCTAAACCCTTCTTCAACTTCTTCTGCTTCTGCTGTAATCAACCTTATGCGATCCTAATCATTAGTTCTGAATCAGATGGCTTTTAACATTCAGATACACTAATGTACTTTTAGTAAGAGAAGAACTCCACTTCCACTTGCCTTATCTTTTATTAAGAATAAAATATTAAAAAACATTTTTTTTCCTCTATTGATTTTAGAGAGAGAGGAAGGAAGTAGGGAGAGATGGAAACACAGATGAGAGAGAGCATTGAATGACCGCCTCCTGCATACCCTCCACTGGGGATCGGGCCCACAACCTGGGCATGTGCCCTGACTGGGAATCGAACCTGAGACCTTTTGGTGCATGGGTCGACGCTCAACCACTGAGCCACATTGGCCAGGCAAGAATAAAATACTTTTCTTAAAATCTAAAAAAAAGGAAACCATGACCAGGTATTAAGTGACCATAATAATCTATTTTTATTATGAAAACATTAAATTTTGACACATTGCTTCATTTGCTTTTTAAAAATCTATTATCTGACTTAAACCTATTCAGCAAAAATGCCAATAAATTATATAAATCATAGTTTGGGTCTTTTTAAAACTAGGAACATAATATGCTGTATGATAATCAAAAAAAAAAAAAAAAAAAACCCAACAAACTAAATCTGAGTTGTATGAGTGGTTAACTTATATTTTGTTTTAACATTTAGCTTAAAACCAAAACCAACCACACGCTAACACACTATTGCAAGTCTCTCAGAAACGCGTTCCTTATCACTGTCAGTGTCCTCCTGTTTCTTCCCCAAGGTACAGACACAGCCATATCAGGTGTCAAGGCACTCACTCTATACTCTCCTGTCCTGCTCATCTCAGGAGTAGCACTGGATGGAGGGCTGACGATATATATTATGATATATATTATCCCCCCACCTCCCATGCTGTCTTGCCTTTAAGTAACTTCAATTGTTTAAAAGGAAATCATTAGCTAAGAACTCCAATACTGAATTTAGAAACAGTGATTCCAATACACATTAAATCAAATGTGTTAGTACTTAAAAGTGAAAATAATAGACAAATATAGAACTTATGTAAACAACCAATGAACTAAGGCAAATAGCACTGCTACCACATGCCTTAAAATGGTGTATTTTTGGTGTCTGAAGCTCTTTAAAAATTGTATTTTGGGACAGTTCAGATGAATTTCAATAAAAGATATGTGCTCTGCATAAAGTTAAGTTTTAAGGGTTTTCAACATGGGTGGCATTGTTTAAAAAATACATCAATAGTCTTATTAGTGAATGTTTTCCACTTGGTTTAAGTTTTATTTTCTGTGGAGGAAAACCGAAACACTGTCTTAAGACTCCATGTTCAAAGTTATGATATGATGTCTATCATTCCTAGAAATTTTAAAGCTAGTTATCACCCTGGCTTTTGTCATCATCTTTATCTTCGTCATCCTCATCATCTTGGTCTATGGATTCAAGTTCATCTTCTTCTTCATCCTAAAGGGAAAATACACATTTAACATAATGAAGTTTATTCACTTCACATTCAATACATAATGATATGTCTATTGATTAATTCTTTATTCTAGTAATTATACTAGATTACACACCATCTGATTTCCTTGATTTAATGCTCAAGGCTCCTTGTGATTTTTAATATGAGATGAGATATATAGGTTAACTTGCTGACAGATGGCTATAACTCTCACCTGAACCAAACATGGCAAAACAGAATGGCACGTTTGGGTGGTAAGAAACTTATCACAGGAGCAATCAAATCAATTCACTTTCTAGGCTCAAAGCTGAAAAAAGACCAGTTAACAAATGCTGGACACGATGCCTAATTTGCAACTTAAGTCAATTCAGTGAACTCTGTGTAAGCAGTGTAGACGATACTGAATTCATGTACCTAATATATCTATGCCTGTATTACAGATATATAGGTACAGTATTTCTATGGCACAGTATAATTTTTAAAAATACATTGTAAAGAAACATAATATACAACATTTTTAGAAACATTTCAATCTTACTGGATGACCAAGTTCCTTGAGTTTATTCTTTAACGACAGTATTTTCTGATCCTGATCAGCCAACAGCACCAAGAGATCATCTTGTTCTTTCTTCGAATCGGTAATGTTCACCTCGAGCTGATTTTTCTCATTTTGTAAAATGACAATGGTACTGTTAGATGAGTCCAGTTGCTCTTTAATGGCAGTTCTTTCCTCAGACAGAGCTTTAATTTCATTCTAGGAAAACAAAAGTGAAAATCACTAATCTAAAATTAGTATTCATTCTCCTAAGGTTTTTAACAAATAGGTTCTTTCTATGATAAATCACTATCCTTGTCCAATCTGAGGAGTTTATGGGTAGAGGTTGGGAGGATAGGAGGGTTTCTAAAAAATTTTATTTTATTTCTTGATTTTGGGGGGGGGAGGGTGGGAGAGAGAAACATCGATTTGTTGTTCCACTTATTTATGCATTCACTGGTTGCTTCTTGTACGTGCCCTGACCAAGGAACGAACCTGCAACCTTGGTGTATTGGGATAACACTTTAACCAACTGAGATACCTGGCCAGAGTGACAGGAGGTTTATATATTAAAAAAAATTTTTTTTTCTTTATTGATTTTAGAGAGAGAGGAAGGGAGAGGGAGAGAGAGAGATAGAAACATCGATGAGAGAGAACATCAATTGGCCGCCTCCTGCATGCCCGCCACTAGGGATTTGGCCCACAACCTGGGCATGTGCCCTGACCAGGAATTGAACCGGCGACCCTGGTGCATGGGTCGATGTTCAACCAGTGAGCCACACTGGCTGGGCAGGTGACAGGAGGTTTAAAACACATACACTCATCCAGTAACATGAGAATTTCTATTAGGCTACACATCAAAGATGGTTATTGTGAAAAATAGAGTTTAACACCCCCAAAATAGTTTTAATTAGTTATTTCTCAAAAAATCCTAAGAGATAATACCATTTCAGATAATCAGAGGAATAAAGAAAAACACACAACATTTTATAGCAGAAGCCTGGTTAGCATCAGAATTAGAACTCAAGTTTAAAAAAAAAACTTTCATCCCAACTTCATATATACAATCAAAGGCAGAAAAAGATAGCTTCAAATATAATCAATGGCTTAAAAATAATTTGACCACAATCCAAAAGGCACAACAACACATTATCTTCCTTTTTCCATTTTTTCCTCCATGCCTTTTATTTTTATCACTATTACCTCATTCCTTTCCTCATGTTATTTATTCTGAT
The DNA here is from genome assembly GCA_030848825.1 of Tadarida brasiliensis. Taxonomy (NCBI): domain Eukaryota; kingdom Metazoa; phylum Chordata; class Mammalia; order Chiroptera; family Molossidae; genus Tadarida; species Tadarida brasiliensis. The sequence continues at coordinate 53,111,891 of CM061257.1, read as the reverse complement.
TTCTATGTCACACAACAGGCTACAGGATTTCACGTGCCTTATGGAAAGCCTACATGTGGCTTGTGTATTAGCCACACTTGTTTTCCTGTTTCTTACTGTGATTACAGATTGATAAGAAAATTATTTTCAATGATTTTTACTTTCAAAGTACATTGTGATACATTCTTATTTTACATATTTGATACAATTATTTGAAAAGGCACTAAAAAAATCTTCATTTGTGCCATCTTGAGTAACAGAGTAGAAAGGTTAAAAGATAACATTATACCCCATTAGCTTTCTTCATAAATCTAAGGATTTGAGAAATTAAATGAAATACTCTAATTTCCTGGAGTTCATTTCACATCATATGCAATAAATAAAAGTTTCACCAAAATCAACCTTTAATTCTTTAGTCTCTTGTAATAATGCAGACAGTCTTCCTTCTACATCAGTAGTTTTTGCAGCTATTACAGTCTCACTCTCTCCTGGTACAGGAACTGATTGTGCCTGAGAGTAGAAATTGGGGGGAAAAACAGTTTCTTTAAAGTATGATCAATACGAAATCCCAAAGGTGATTTAATGTTCTTGCTATTTTGAAATTTTATTTCCAATAACAGAAAATAAATTCCCTTACATATTTACACGAACAAAGCGCTGTCCCTAGAAAGATGAGTTGTCCCTAACAGTGAAGTAGAAGGCTGAGACAAGAGTGGTGGGGCATCAAATCTCAGCAGAAGATGAGGAAAGCTGGGTTAAGTTGCCTCAAGGTCAGACTAGGAAAGCAATCAATGAGACAGCTTGAATGTAGCTATAACATAGTATTTAATAAGCAGGGAATCTTTTTGAAAGACTTTTCCTCATAAAAATTCCTGTAAGTTTAGTCAAGACTATCATCTCAGAGAGACAGGTATGACATTGAGCTGAATGCCATTAACTGGTGAAATGCAAGTATTTTCTTAAGTGCTATCGGAAGTATTCTTAAATCAGTTTTTCAGTCTTTCCCCACTTTTTTCCTATGAAATACTGGGAAGTGACGTGCTGGTGTAACAAATATCTAAAAATGTGTAAAGGGCTTCAGAATTGGTAGAGGCTAGAAGAGTTTTGAGGTACATGGTAGACAAAGTTTAAATTGCCTTGAAGAACTGTTGGGAGAAATATGGTTGTTAAAGGCAATTATGGTCAAGGCTCAGAAAGTAAAAAGGAGAGCTGTAGGGAAAGCTTCTATGGTATTAGAGAAAACAATATTATCATGAACAGAATGCTAGTAGAAATATGGATGTTAAAGGTGGTTTTGGTTGAGGTCTTGGATGGAAATGAGGAAAATGGAGGGAAGATAATCTTGTTATAAAGTGGCAAAGAACTTGGCTGAATTGTGTCTAGTGTTCTGTGGAAAGTGGAACTTGTAAGTGATAAACTTGAATATTTAGCTGAGGAGGTTTCTTAGCAAAGTGTTAAAGGAGTGGCCTGGTTTCTCCTGGCTGCTTATAGTATAATGTGCGGGGAGAGAGATAAATTGAAGAAGGAATTGTTAAACAAAAGGGAATCAGAACTTGAAGGTTTAGAAAATTCTCAGCCTATCCCTATTGTAATAAATGACAAGGCATGTTCTGGTGAAACATCAAGATGTGGCTGGACAATCTGTAAAGAGGTTGCTTGTGTGACTCATAGACCCAATCAACCACCTCAGCAGAAGCTGGAATAGAGATGATTATCCAGGGAGCATCCAGGAGGGCCTTCTTGTCTGGTGGCTTGGATCCCTGTGAAAGGCATGAATTGCCAACAAGGTTTTTGACAATTTTACACCAGCACCAAACCTGCTAACTTGGACTGAAGGTTACAGAGACAGGATGAGATACAAAACACCAGCAAAATTAATCAGTAAGTAATGGATTAAATTGACCTGGTGAGTTTGACTATAATATGGCTGCCACCATGGACAACAAGCTGATATGACTAGAACTCTGGCTAGTTAGTAACCTGAAGGCTCTTTTTGACAAATTTGCTTCTTTTCCACAGTGGCTGAGAAATAACATCTCAACCTTGTGTATACTTCTTTTCAGTAGAAAAACACTTAACTTACAAATGCTTCTGTTTTTTGTAACAGCTCCTGCTTTTCTGTCTGTAGTTTAGTGATCTCCATAGATTGTGAGTTTAACTGAGACTTTAATGTTGCCAGTTCCTAAGAGAAAAAAAAACAGTTGAGGTGTACCCTTAAATGGCATTCATTTCATCAAGGAAATATGTATTTACAGGACACACACACAAGTTTATCTCCTGTGTTTTTCTTTTGAATTCTAAAAACCAATATTTTTCTGGACAGAGAGGTTTAAATATCCAATACACTTAACAAAGCAATTATCATGGTCAACAGTGTATGAATTAGGCATAAGATTTTATATCTTCATATTTGCAGCTTATAAACACATTTATACTTTCTTTAATTGTTAGTTCACTGATAATCTACAAATAATCTGGGTGAGATGCTGAGATCTGTTAAAAAGAACAACATTAAAAAATAATAAAACAAGACTTATGGTCAAGATGGCGGCGTAGGTAAACGCCGTATTGCCTCCTCCCACAACCACATCAAAATTACAACTACAGAACCACCATCATTCAAAACCTCCTGAAATCAAACTGAATGGAAGTCCCACACCCATGTATGGCAGATAAAAATCAGGAGGGTTACCTCGGCTGTGAAGGTCCTCCCTGAGGAGTAAAGGGTCCCCATTCCACACAAGGCCCCCAAGGGTTCCAGTGCCAGGAAGAGAAGTCCCCATAACTTCTGGCTGTAAAACCAGCTGGAATGGAGGCTGAGGGAGGCTGAGGCTTCTAGAGCCCCAGGCAGTCCCTCTTAAAGGGCCAGAGCATGGACTTACTCAGACCCACTCCCTCTGAGCTTCAGCATTGGGGAGGCAGCTCGAAAGGCACCAGAGACATACGGGGTAGAACTGAGCTGTTTGGCATTGGGGCAAGAGCTAGACAGGCAGCTTTCTCCTGGACAGAGGTGCTGCCAGGGGCCTTTGTTCCTTTGGTGAGCCCTTCCCCCACAGGGCAGATGCCATATCTGGGACTCCAGCAACCTGACTCACACTGTTTGCCCCGCCCTGGTGATTCCCTGAGGCCCCGCCCCACCCAACTTTCAGGCCCACCCAAGCTGTTTCCAGTGGCTTTACCATAGGAATGGCCTGTCTTGAATCCTGCTTCAGATTTTCCTAAATTCTCTCAAACAAGCAGCATCTGGTTTCAGTGAGCCCCATACCTCTTGTTAAGTGGCCCCAGGAACTGCACTAGAAGCAGCCAGCCTTGTTTCACAACTTGGCTTTGCCCCTCCAAGCCCAGCACAAGAAGCAGCCATCTGCAGACCGCTTTGTAACTTATGCCTGGTGGCCCTGGGTAGAACACAGGCAGTGGCTGACCTTGCCCCAGAGGCAGCACACCCAGTGGACAGCTTCAGAACACTGCGAAGCACCACCACCCACCCACCTCCACAAGTGACACACTCAAGGAATGGACTCAGTGGGTACCAGAGCCTTGCTGAAGTAAGTCTTGCTCTATGTGGTGGGCCCCTGCACAGCTGATCATCCAAACTAGTCAGAGGTTGGTGGATAGTGGGCACAGCCAGTCCTTGTAGCTGATCAGCCTGAGTAAAACCCTCTCAATGATGTGCCAACAGCAATCAAGATTCAATTATAACAGAAGGGTATAAAGTCCACACGAGGGGTGCACCTTGAGGGCCCAGCTGGGAGACCAGGGAGGCTGTGCCAATGGACCCTACAGGACACCTACTATAGTAGGCCACCCTAGGACCCAGGAGACATAGCAACTCTACCTAATACATAGAAACAAACACAGGGAGGCAGCCAAAATGAGGAGACAAAGAAACATGTTCCAAATGAAAGAATAGAACAAAACTCCAGGGAAAGAACTAAACGAAATAGAGATAAGCAATTAAACAGATGCAGAGTTCAAAACATTGCTTTTAAGGATGCTCAGTGAACTTAGTGAGAATGTCAATGAACTTAGTGAGGGCCTCGGCCTCAAGAGCATAAAAAAGGACCAGTCAGAAATGAAGAAATAAAGAATAATTTACAGAGATTCAATAGTAGAGTAGGTGAAGCCAAGAAGCAAACCATCGATTTGGAATATAAGGAAGCAAAAAACACCCTATCAGAACAGCAAAAAGAAAAAAGAATAAAAAAAAAATGAGGATAGTGTAAGGAGCCTCTGGGACAACTTCAAGCATACCAACATTTGCATCATGGAGGTACCAGAAGGAGAAGAGACAGAACAAGAAATTGAAAACCTATCTGAAACAACAATGACAGAAAAATTCCCTAACTTGGTGAAGGAAACAGACATAAAAGTCCAGGAAGCACACAGAGTCCCAAACAAGATGAACCCTAAGAGGCCCACACATATTAATCAAAATGTAAAAGGTTCAAGACAAAGAGAGAATCTTAAAAGCAGCAAGAGAAAAACAGTTAGTTACCTACAAGGGAGCTCCCATAAGACTGTCAGCTGATTTCTCAAAAGAAACTTTGCAGGCCAGAAGGGAGTGGCAAGAAATATTCAGAGTGATGAAAAGCAAGAACCTACAACCAAGATTACTCTGTCATGCAAAGCTATCATTTAGAATCGATGGCCATATAAAGAGTTTCCCAGACAAGAAAAAGCTAAAGGAGTTCATCACCTCCAAACCATTATTATATGAAATGTTGAAGGGTCTTCATGAACAAACAAAATGGCAATAAATACATATCTATCAACAACTGAATCTACAAACAAAATGAACAAGCAGAACAGAAACATTCTCATAGATACAGAGAACATTTTGTTGGTTGCCAGATGGGAGGGGGTTTGGGGGAATGGGTGAAAAAGGTGAAGGGATTAAGAAGTACAAACTGGTTGTTAGACTGACAAATCTCAAAGGGAAGAGGAGTGGGAGGAGTAGGAAGAAATAAACCAAAGAACCTATATGCATATATGCATAACCAATGGACATAGGCAACAGTGTGGGAAAGGCAGGAGGGGGGCGGGAGCGGGGAGGAGGGGGTCAATATGGGAAAAAGGAGGAACATCTGTAATACATTTAACAATAAAGATAAGTTTAAAAATAAATAAAGGAAGAAAGAAAGAAAGAAAAAAATACAATGAGAAGCAAATACCATCACCGTATAATTACAACTGCTTCTGGATTTGCACATGGCTGTCATCACTATCAGTTTTTGCTTACACCTGACAAAGTAGCTCTAGATTAATGGAACTGAAAGGTTGTTACTCTATTATAATTAAAACAAGACAAAACAGAACTTGGATGAAGCTGGAAAGTTACCTGTTTTAATTCTGCAACTTGTTCAGAATCTCTAGCTGAAGCTGTTGCTTCATTTGTGTCCGAGGATGTTTGGGAAGATTTCTACAAATAGCACAGAAATAAACTATGAAATAAATTCAGTCTAAAGAGACAGAATAAAAACAAAACAGAAGTGTACACATGTGGGGTGGACAAAAGTAGGTTTACAGTTGGGAGTATGCAAAACAGTTTATTATTATATTACAACTGTAAACCTACTTTTGCCCAACCCTGTATAAGCTATGTCTTGTAAATGTTTACCCAAAAATTTCATACCAGCATTTTAATTTTTTTTTTATTTTTTGAAATTGTCACCCAAGGATATGTTTTTATTGATTTTTTGAGAGAGGGAGGGAGGGAGGTGTGGGGGGGGTGGGTATAAAGACAGACAGAGAGAGAGAGAGAAATTTTGATGTGAGAGAAACATTGATTAGTTGCCTCCTATACACACCCTGACCAGGAATCGAACCTGCAATCCAGATGGATGTGCCCTGACTGGGAATTGAACGCACAACCTTTTGGGGTACAGGATGATGTTCCAACCAACTGAACCAAGACCCAACATTTTAATTTTTTTTAGTTTGGATAAAGTGGGAGGGAGAGAAAGAGAGAGAGAGAGAGAGAGAGAGAGAGAGAGAGAGAGAGAGAGAGAGAGAGAGAGAGAGAGAGAAACACTGACGTGAAAGGGACACATCAAGTGGCTGCCTCCCGCACGCCCCCAACCAGGGCTGGAGACGAATTGCAACAGAGGTACGTGCCCTTGACTGGAATCAAACCCACGACTCACTGGTCTGCGGGCTGACACTCTAACTGCTGCGCCAAACCAGCCAGGGCCCAACATTTTAATTTTGATAAAATTTCAAGATAGCACATATTGTTTACAACTTTTCCATAGTTAAAAAATTTATACTTATAACAAATAATTTATTAAATCTAAGCAGCACTTATCTGATGTCATATGGAGAAAGAGAATAAAAGCAAGTATTTTTTTAGTGATAGCCATGTATTAAAAGAGCTTTATACAGAGTATCTCATTTAATGCTCACAACAATGAAATAGATATTAACATTACCACTTTATAGATCAAGAAATAAGTTTAAAGAGATTAGCTAAATTGCTTAAGTTCAATTTGCTAGGAAGCAGTGAAACTTTAGACAGTTGGACACAACTCATATTCTAAAATCTTAATATGATACTTTGGCTTAAGGGATTTAGAAAAATAAACAAGCAGAATAATGAAGATTACTCTTGACCTCTTAAAAATTTTTTACCTTTACTTACCAATTTTTCAATCAAAGAATCCTTTTCAGCCAGTTGGCTTCGTAAAAGTTCCTGATTACTTTTTAATTGTTCTATCTCTTCTCGAAACCTACCAATTTCTTCTGGTTGAACGCCATTCATCTGAACCCCATCACTGTAAGAACTTTGATGCTGATTGTCTTTTCCTATTAGACAAGCATAAAATGTGAAAAGCCAGCATGAAACTTAAGTTTTTCATTTTTTGAATTAGGAGATTCAAATATAAACATAAATATAAATACAAATATATAATTTGCTTAGTTACTTTGGCAGCACTTCTGTAAGCACATTTCACTTATGCAAAATAGTGTATTGATAAAAATAGTGAACTGATGGTATTTTCAGGATTTCTGGGAGGAAAAAACAGCACAGTCTAACTGAGACTAAACTGCATAGTTTGGTGATCTAGGATTAAGAATGATAGTTTCAATTTCAATTCTATCAATATAAGAGGCAATAAAATCTCTTAAGAAAATCTCCCCAAAGGAATAGCTCTCTATATGGACTAAAATAACTGACAAATTATTGTCATAAATAAAGGCAGTAAAAAAGATGTTTTTTTCTGAGCATTTTAGTCACTTTGACATAAATAAACTATATTTCTAGGTAGCTGGAATTCCAATCATAATCACAATAGGATGATAGTATTTACAAGAATCTGAGCTCTTACCATGTGCCAGGCACTGAACTAGAATTTTACTAATATTATTTCACTTAATTCACAGATGACACAGAAGTTATTATCAGCTCAACTTTGTAGATGAGGAAATGGAAAGGTTAGACCAGTCATTCTTAAATGGCTATGCATTAGAATCACCTGGGAAGGAGCCTGTAATAATTACTGATGCCTGGACCCAACCCTGACAAATCAAATCAGAAACACAGTGGAATCTCAGTATTGGTGTTATTTATTTATTTTATTATTATTTTTTTTAGTCCTCACCTGAGGGTACTTTTCCATTGATTTCCAGATAGAATGGAAGGGAGGAAGGGAGAGAGAGAGACAGAAACATTGATGTGGTAAAAACACATCGATTGGTTGCCTCCCACACAATGCTGACCAGGGCTGGGGATCGAACCTGTAACCCAGGTACGTGCCCTTGACCGGGAATTGAACCTGTGACCCCTGGGTCCGCAGGCCGAGGCCTAACCGCTGAGCCAAACTGGCCAGGGCTATTTATTAATTTTTTTTTCAGTTAGTGGACATACAATATTGTATTAATTTCAGGTGTACAACATAGTGATCAGACATTTATATAATTTACAAAGTGATCACCCCAATAAATCCAGTAGTACACATTTGACAAGCACTGGTGCTCTTTACAAGAAACAAAAACTCAGGCGATTCTAATGTGCAACCAATGTTGAAAATCAATGGATCAGATAATCAAACAGGTAGCAAGGAAGCTGAACTTCAAAACCTGATTTATACGTTTGTCACAGTGATTGATTTAAGAAGAGAAAGATAGTCTACAAGAATAATCTGTATGACTTTGTGCAGCTCTTGGGGACATTGCAATAGTGATGGTCAGCTACACTTACCTAGCTGTACTTTAAGAAGATTATACTGATCTTTGTGTTGCTGAATCTGAGATACTTGCTGTGTGACTGCTGTCTGGAGCTGTTCGTTTTGACATTTTAATGTAGAAATCTGCTGCTTTAATTCCTCAAGTTGCAGATCCTGTGAAACAAAACATAATTCAAGTGTTGTAAATTCATACCAATTAGCATTAAGAAGATGAACAAATTAAAAATTAGAGATTACTTTTGGGTCAGGATGTTAAAGTACTCAACACTTCCAAATCATTCAATCATTAGAAAGTAATACATCAATATATGCACCAAAGCCAATTAATATGCAGCAGAACTAAGATTTTAAGTAAAACCCCACTAATAAGCACTATGGTATATCCTGCAACCTAACTGCAATTACTGGGAGTGGGGAGGATCAATTTGAAAAACTTCATTTTATGGTCCATCAAACCATTTAAGAAATTTATACCAAACTAATTAAGGAATGTAGCATATATATGTATACATATGCATCTATATTACTTTTCACATTAAAGACAATCATGTAACAGAACATTTAGAAGACTGAAAAGAGAGCTTCCAACCTCACCACCCTAATATAACTAGTTAGAATTTGATCTATTTCTTTATATTCTTCTAAATTTTTCAGTACAAGTTTTTAAACTTGCCATAATCAGTCCATGCATCTTTTTGTAACCTTTAATTTACTTACTATTCGATCATAATTTCCCCATACTGCTAACAGTTTCACGCTCATAATTTTTAATGCTCACTTAATATCTAATCAGATGCAATATGATTCATATTCAAGCAACACTGAAGCTGCTTCCATTTTTATAAATGACAAATAGTATTACAGTAAGTATGTCAGTCCATATAATTGTCCTGAATTTTGGAGAATTTCCTTAGGATGGATTCTCAAATATCAAAGGGTATATAAACATTTTATAACTCTCCGTGCTTGTTGCCTAATTGTCAAGTAGCATTTTAAATGGAGAGAATACTTAAAAGTAACATTTCTAAAGAAGAATCCTTATAGTACTGTGTCAAATCACTCTTTTCTTCTTCCAAATCAGCCATATTTATCAGCTCCAAGTGTAGGCTATACCATCACATTCCAAGTATTTATTTTCCAGTGCTCTAAAGACATTACATTTTACCACCTGGAAATAACTACAATTTGTACTAAGATATGGATGAAAAATCCTGATAAGCATGGGTAGTTTAATAATTCAAATATGGATCATTCAAAGCTGATTCTAATTCACTGATTTGCTTATAAACTGAAAAGGCTCAGACTGAATGCTAAATATAATACTATTTTTACTCTTTCCTACAATTTTAATCTCAACAATATAGACTATGGGGAAGAAAAAAACACACAGATAGTTCTCACTTAGAGGGCTCCACCCAAGCTCTTACTTGCCACACCTGCCTCAGACTGTGCACGATCGGCAGGGGGTGGAAGGGTGCGCAGGTGGAAGGCTGTCCCACATGAACTGCCACCAGTGGACTGGAATTTATGACACTGGAATTTTAACATCAATAATCTCATTTTCCTGATAATACTACAGCACTTTCTAGGATTCCAATCAAGGTACCAGGATGAGGAATTAAATGAGAGAAAAAACTATGAAACATATTTTTAAGGAATGCAATGGAAGATTTAAGGTACTCAACACAATGCAAACGTGGAGGTTCTCAGGTATCCTGCAAAGAAAATGTCAATTGATGATTTTGAAAATGTGGTTTCAACTTAATTAATAATTACCTACTCTAATATATCAGCTCCTTGTTCTCTTGTTCTATCTAACAACTCAATATCAGCTATTCAGTTGTGTAAGACAGCGATTTGAGGATCATATTTGACCTTTTCTGCTCCCTCACACTGCATCCAATCTTTACCAAGTCCTGACAGTTTTATCTTCTTTAATTTCCACATTTTTCAGGTTGACTCTATACCACAAAGTATGATCTTTAGAGTCCCAGTAACACAAGTATCTGAATTCTGTTTCACCAGTCAGTGAGTGACCCTGGACAAGATTAAATTCTCTATGTCTCAGATTCCTCACTTATTCTAAACTGAAGATATTAAGTACTTTGTAGGGATGAAGTGAACATTAAGTGAAATAGTATTTAAAATGTGCTTAGTGATCACCTAGAACACAGGAAACAAAAACTGGCAGCCATTATGATTATTGCCATCATCAGTACTCCAGTTTCCTCCCCATCCCACCACAATCACCTCCTTCTTGGGCTCCCTCCCTCTAGCCTTGCCTCTCAAATTTCTCCTTTATATAGCCAAGTGTTCTATGTACATGCTAACAATGCTTCCTGCTTTTTTCTTTTCTCTACTTTAGCCTAGCTTACTCCTAGTCATCCTTTTAGGACTTGGCTTCTCTGAATTTTCCAAGCCTCTGCTAAATTAAGTGCCTCTCAGTGCCTCCATACAGCTTTGATTATCTCTATCACTAGACTTAATATGTTATAATCCATGTGTCATAATAATCTATTTATAGGTTTGTCTCCTTATGAGACTGTAATACAGAAACATGTATGATTCATGTCTTTATCCACACCCTACATAATACTTAAAACATATGAAACTCTCAGTTTACTGACCACTCAGATGCTTTTGAATTATTTAGGAAAATAATGAATTTTACTTTTTGTATCCTCTTGCATTTGAAATGCCAGGAAAAACTCTTCCCTAAAGTAGAAGTATCAGTATATCAGAGAGTGTATTTATCAGTACATACTTGTTCTCGAATCACATTTTTGTAGTGTGTCACAATATTGTCATGCTGTTCTAATGTTTTCTTCTCCTCCTCCTCTTTTTTATCTTCTTCACTGGACTTATAAATAGCCTTAGTTATCACACCTATAAAAGAAAGCGTATTTAAAATTTATTTTAAACATTTAAAATACTATTTTATTGAGACTCAATCAATAAAAACAAATGGCCTAACTGCATGAGAGAGAAGAAATAATCTTTCCAATCTTTTGAAGGCCAAAAGTCCTTCAATGGACTACACACCAAGAGCTAGAGGAAAAAAACAACAACACTTTTAGGCTTATCAAAAATCTGCATGTGTCCAGAATATATTCATACAATATAATCACAGGTACTTTCTAATGAATACCAATATAAATGTTCTTATCTTACCTTCTAGTTCTTTTACCAGCTTTGTAAACTCATGATCAAATATCATGTATTCTGGACTGGGAAAGTTGGGCTGGGGTTTCTGGGATGCTCTGGAATACAACTCATGTTTGCTAATAAATCCTAGTTTCTCTATGAAATTCTCTTTGCCAATCCTCTTCTCTATTATTTGTTTCAGTTTCTCTCTACAGAGACAAACATATTGAGATGCTTAAGAAAAAGTTATAATGAAACATAAAAACTTGGTCTACATTATATATGGCACAAAAAAAATTTATCATTTTCTCTTGATGACATTAGCAAGTTATTTTACCCTAGCATTTCCCCCTTACTTACTTCATGTAGCTCTCAAGTGAGTTATCATTGAAATAAATCGAAATGCCCAACAGAAGGGCACATAAGCCTTGGACCAATTGCTCTTCCTCTCCAAGATTTTCTGCAATTTGTCCTGTAAGCTGAAATCTTTGTTAAGGAGACTAATGGTTCATAATATCGAGAGTACTTTATTTTATAATTTGAATTTGACGTGTGTTTCATATAAGAGTTTCTATAAGAAATTCTATATACAGTCTTAGCAAGCATAACACAAAACAGTGTACACACACACACACACACACACACACACACACACACACACACGCACAGCTTAAGCAAGCACCGTTACTACCATTAACAGTTTAAAAAGTTGAAACACACAAAGAAAATTCAAATATTTGGTGCATAGGCCTACCTCTAATTGAGAGGAAGAAATAAAAATGATAATAGATAAATACTTATAGTATCTTACAACAATAAAAAGGATACAAATGGAACATTGGCTGAATTGTGAAGAAAATGTGTTACTGCAATGGGACAGTTACTTAGCCAGGTACAAAGCAACATTAGCAATCCAACTCTTGTTTGTATTTTGCTTCCCTGAAATAGATAAGTTGGCAGAAACCTCATTTTACTTTCTTCAAATTTAAAGTTGCCCTGAGAACTCTCCCCGTTTGCATAAAAAGATATTTAACATCTGATAAAAGATGTGCCAGGAATCCAGTTTTAAAAAATTGAACAAGAGAGTGCATGCTTGTGTCCTCTATGGGCTGTACTTCCCAAAATGAACAGTAAGAAGAAATCAGAATTGATTCATGTTCATAGCATATATCAGGTTATCTAAAATATTATTAGTGGAAAAATCTGGTCTGTTAAGAAGTGTATGATGTAGACACTTTGAAAAAATGTATCAACCCTACATCACTTTACAAAATAATTAATTTGCCAGGCAAGTTTCTGATGCTTCAATGTAAAATTTTAAAAAACAAGTTTCTAATAAAAGGACACACTCTACCTCCTTCAAAAAAACATTGAGAAAAATACAAAGAAATAACCTCCTGAATTACTTAGTCAAGTTCCATTAGAGAATATATTCTCTAACAGAAAAGTAAACCAATCATGTTGCAAACTCACTGACAACATGCCAGATAATCAGAAATCACAAACATAATGAAGGAGAAAAAGATTTTTTTTTTTTTTTTTTATCCTCACCTGAGGACATTTTTCCTTTTTTTTTTTTGTTCAGACAGAGTGGGAGGGAGAGGGAGAGAGAGAGAGAGAGAGAGAGAGAGAGAGAGAGAGAGAAACATCGACGCGAAAGGGACACATCGAGTGGCTGCCTCCCGCACAATCCAACCAGGGCTGGGGACAAACTGCAACCGAGGTACGTGCCCTTGCAGGAACCGAACCCAGGTCTCTGGACCGCAGGCCGACACTCTAACCGCTGAGCCAAACCGGCCAGGGCAAGAAAAAGATTTATTTAAGTTAGCTAAGTGCCTCAAATCACTAACTACACTGCTGCAAAGTATAGTTAAATAATACTGAACACTAGCATGTCCATCAAAATTACAGTTCCCTAAAATTTGATACAATACATTTATATCTCCTTTGTGGGAAATTCTGTTAGCTGATAATACTGTCACAGCCAATATATTATACAACCTATCATTTTTTATTTGGAAGAGTAAAACGTGTTTGAAACAAAATAATGGAAATTAGCACAGTAATGCATCATTTTGGAAGTAATTTCAGAAAATATTCAAAATACAACTACTCAAAGATTTATATAGGAATAAATTTAAAGTAACCATCACTGTGTTTTAAAATTTTTCTAGCACCCAGACTGTTCTAATTTAATGAATCTTGATGTCAATATTTTGGCCTTTCTATAATCTATTTTCAAGTGTATGTAATATTTAAACATATTCAAATTAGACCTCTTCAAATGATTTGCCAAGTAAGCATTAACTAACATAGCACGAATGTAGTTTTTACATGATGCATTATTTTTCCATGCCTCTATATTACCCAAGTAAATTAAAAAGTTAAAATGTATACACTTAATTCTTTTTTTTTAAAAATGTGCTTTTATTGATTTTTTAGAGAGAGATGGAAATATTGATGTGAGAAACACTGATCAGCTGCCTCCTGCATGTCCCCTACTGGGGATTGAGTCCGCAACTTGGGCATGTGCCCTGACCGGGAATCTAACCTGGACCTCTCAGTACATGGGTCGACGTTCAATCCACTGAGCCACACTGGCCAGGCTATACACTATTCTTAAATTGACCATGTATCTTAGAGAACTTACAACTAAATTACTCAAGTCATACATGCAAATGTTTCATTGACTTTTCCCTGGTTATATATAAAAAGTTTATTATTACTTGGTCTACCATTTGTAGGTGCCAAATATACCTATATTGCATATACAAAGCATCCTATAAAATCACTGGCTGATGTGTGAGTAAACAAATGTGGAATCTGATTCAAATTTGGATCTTCTAGAAGGATGCCCTCAGGGGTCTAACTGAAGGATAAAAATAGCAAAATCAAACATAACTAAGAAAGCTCTGGCCAGTTTTGCTCAGTGGTTAGAACATCGGATTATAGACTGAAGGGTTGCGGGTTCGATCCCCGTCAAGGGCAGGTTCGAAATTGGGTTGCAGGTTGTTTTTTCTGTTTTTTTTATCCTCATCCGAGGACATTTTTGCATTTATCTTCAGATACAGCGGGAGGGAGAAAGGGAGGAAGAGAGAGAGAGAAACATCGATGTGAGAGAGACACATCGAGTGGTTGCCACCCACACGACCCCCAACCAGGGCCGAGGACAAACTGCAACCAAGGTACGTGCCCTTATCGGGAACCGAAGCCGGGACTCTCTGGTCCGCAGGCCGAAGCTCAACCGCTGAGCCAAACCGGCCAGGGTGGGTTGCAGGTTTGATCCCTGACCTGGTCGGGGACCTGTGGGAGGCAACCAATCAATGTGTTTCTCTCATATTGGTGTTTCTCTCTCTCTTTCTTCCCCTCCCTTCTACTCTAAAAAAAAAACAATAAATGGAAAAACATACTCGGGTGAGGATTAACAAAAAAAAACCAAACAAACAAACAAAATATAACTAAGAGAGAATGGAACATTCCCTTTACATTAGTTACAAAAGAATATAAAGTACATAAGAATAGGCCTAATAAAAATTGTATAAAACCTAAACGAGGACAATTTAAAACCACTCCTAAAGAGCACAAAAGTAGACAAATCAATAGAAAGAAAGTATGTTCAGGTAGAAAAACTTAACACCATAAAGATATTAATTCTATATAAATTAATAAAATTTATAAAGTTAATGTGATCCAAATACCAACAGAGCCCTGGCCGGTTTGGCTCAGCGGTTGGAGCATCAGCCTGCGGACCAGAGAGTCCCGGGTTCGGTTCCCGCTAGGGGCACGTACCAAAAAAATAAATAAATAAATAAAATAAAACATGTTTTTTTAAAAAAAACAAACAACAACAACAAAAAAACAAATACCAACAGATTTTTTTCCTCTGGAACTAAACAACCTGGTTCTCAAATTCATATAAAACAATAAACAAGCAAGAATAACTAGGGAAACTGTAAAAAAATAAAAAAGCAATGAGGTGATACTAACTCATGAATACAAACAGCATATAACCATTAGTGGGTTACAGATGGACTTAAAAAATGTTGGGACAACTAGATAGCTATTTAAAAAAGATCAGAGAATACATATCTCATATAGTTCATTGAGGAAAATGGAACAAAAATTTAAATGCAAAAAATTAAACCAGAAAGTATGAGATGAAAATATGAGCAAATTCCTTAAAATCTTGAAGTGGGAAAGGCCTTTCTAAGTATGACAATGTAGAAGCAATTAAAGAAAAGTGATACAAAAAAAAAAAATCCAAAACAAAACACCAACGCCAAAAGACAATTCAGGAAAAATGTATTTGTAAATTATCACAGACAAGGTTTGAATTTCTTAATATAAAATAAAGTTCCTGTAAAAAATAAATTTGATTAACAACACAATAGAAAAATGGACAGATGAAATATAAAAAAAAGGAGTATTCACAGAAAAACTTCAACTGGTATACAAACATACAGAACATGATTCAACCTTTTAGTAAGAGAAAAGCAAATTAAAACTCAGTGAGATAACATTTTTCACCACTCATCACATTGGCAAGAATACAAGTCTGACAACATGCTGTTGACCATGGGGAAACAGATAATCTAGTACACTGCAATCTTATTTCACTTAGCTAGTGGAAGTGTAAAATGGCACTAAGTGAAAAAAAGACAACAAAGTGCAGAACAGTGGATATGCATAAAAAGCACTTGAAGAGTAGAGAAGAAATGCCCTACATCTGGCAAAATCATTTGAATAACAGGAGGCAGGCAACTAGGACAGGGGTGGGGCCAAGACTTCTTATTGTATACCTTTTTATATAATTTTGATTTCTAAACCATGTATTACCCACGTATGTCCATTTCAAAAGGACATACATATATTTTTAAAGAACTGAAGCTTTAATTCTAAGAGTGGCAGTACAGTATTAGTAAAAAGGACATTTGGTTGGAAAATGGAAGAACCCAATCTACTGTCCTATGTTGCACAAGTTTAATACGGTATGTGGCCCCCAATTTCCTCATTTAGTAAACAGAGGTATTTGGATTAAATGATTTCATTAAGAGGATACCAGGATGTATATCCTGGTTCTAAAATTCAACAACCATAAAACTTTACTTCTCTTCCACATCCTTAAGTAAGGGTAATAGTTAATACCTATCTCACAGAGTTGTGGAGAGGATTAAATACATGTAAAGAACTTAGAACAGTGCATGGTACACAGCAAGTGCTCTACAAATGTTATAAATTATTATTATCCTAGTTTCTAGCTCTGCAATGCTATGACTCTCTACCTACTAGCACATTAAAAGCAGAACTAATGCTCCAAATTTAAAATAGATGGCAGAATGAAGTTTGAACTGGAAAAAGAAAAAAATAGTATTAATTGCTTGGATAATTTTTTTTAACCTCAGTGAAATACAGGCAGTCCTTGCTTTGCTGTGTTAAACAGAAACCCATGCATACTGGAAACATGCAAACTGAGGACTATGTAATAATGTTCTTTTATGCAGACTATATTATTCTGATGTTCATCAAACCATGCTATGTAACAGAGAAAAATGGGAGCTAATTAAATGTCCAAAAATAAGGAAATGGTTAACTAACCTATGGTATATCAATTTGGTGAAATATTATACAATCATAGAAAGTGATGTTGATATAATGTTTAATAACATGACAAATAACTGTAAGAAAAATGCAGAATATAAAATGGAATAATTGATTATCACTGCTACATAAATAAACAGTACAGAAAAAAAAAATGACTGAAATTTTACCAGTAGTTATCTTTGGGTAGTAGAATGAGGAACATTATTCTCTTTCCACTTTCTATTTTTCTAAAATTTTCAAAAGGAAAAGAAAATTAAACTACTAATGAATGCAAAAATGCTACTGTATTTGTCTAGTGCACCACCATAAAATGTTAAAAATAAGATCAATACAATAAAATCCTGTTCAAGTGGCTCTAATTCTTCAAAAAAAAAAACAAAAAAAACTGGGCATTAAAAACTATCAAAAATTCTTTGTCATTGCTCTCTCTGACCATCTGATGAATTCTTTACAAGAGAAATACCTAGAACAGCTAAAAGAAAGCCACACCCCACTTTCTAACACTATTCATTTTATGTTTACATATTTGTATGTTTGTTTATAAGTTTAGGTCAAGAAAAATTACATATCTCTTCCTAGGCCCCCAGAGTGTATGAACCATTAAAGATATTTGGAAAAATAAATGGACGCTGAAATTATAATTTCAGAGCATCCTGAGGGTTTAGTTACTAGAAATCACATATTTTACAGGATGGAAGAGAACCACAAACAAAATAATTGAAGCTGAATCATCTTAACTATAATATAAGCTATTATATGTTTCCCCTATTATATTTTCTAAATAAAAATATCTCTTATATTCCTACTTCGTGGATTTCAAGTTTAGTATTTTTCCATTATTTATAAAAAAAAAAAAGAAAAGCCAACACTTTAAACTTCTGGTGTTAAAGTTTTAAAATGAGGGTCTAGAGTATTATGATGAGATTCATTTTCTAGTGGTGGCCTCTGGAGATAGAGAATTAATAGAAAGGGTCAAGATGGAACTTTTTAGGACTATGAATACGTTATACATCTTGTTTTGGGTGGTGATTACAGAGATATATTCAACCTCCAAAAATCATCAGATTGAACATTTAAGGTCTGAATTTTACTGTGTGTAAATTGTATCCACAAAAAAAATTCCCTCTTAAATAATGACTGACATGTATACTTATAAAATATTCTACCTAATATCAAATATTCTACAGGCCAAGTATATCTGTGTGTGAGTTATTAACATGTGTTAAATCATGCTCATACGCAAAGATACAACTTCTAACAGGACCTAAGTTATTACTACCACACCACAACTGAACATATACCCAAATATGGACATTAAGGTACACTCCTTTTTTTTTTGCTCAACACTCCACAAAACAAAACAAATCAAAACCAACAAATCACCCCCCAACCTTGCGCATACATACATAAAAAATTAATCCCCAGTGGTAGCTGTAGTATATGGGTTATATCCAGAATAACCCATAATATTTAATTTAAAACCTTCAAATTACAAAATTATACTTACTGTTGTACATTTTCAATAACCTAATTAATATAAAAACCATCATATTCTTTCATATACTGATTAACTAAAAGCAAAATTCTTAATTCTAAATTTTACTACCTTTGAAATGGTTTTAGGGGAAATAAAGAAACAAGCTTGGGTGAGAAAAACACAATAAACCACCAAAAGCCAAAACCAAGGAATTTCTGAAAGTGTAAGCATCCTGGAGGAAGCACAGTATAGCTTCAGAGTGTTATTCCCATAGTTCTTAGAAAAGCCACTACAATATCCCAAGGAGAAAAACTGAAGAGCCACATATGATAGAGATCAACTTGCTGGCACATAAAAGTGTGAGTAGAATATAACTTCAAACAAGCAGTTAAAAATCCAATCAGCAAACCCAAGACAAAGAAAAGCCTTGCTGTAAGAGGAAAATGCCTAAGTTTACACAAATGATACATACCCGTCTGTCGATCTTATCACCCTGCAAATTATACATTAAAAATTATTCATAAATATTACTGATTTAGAAAAATTTACATCTAGAAAAATCCCTCAAATACAGTTTCTACAAAC
This sequence comes from Tadarida brasiliensis, assembly GCA_030848825.1. Lineage (NCBI taxonomy): Eukaryota > Metazoa > Chordata > Mammalia > Chiroptera > Molossidae > Tadarida > Tadarida brasiliensis. The sequence continues at coordinate 53,092,922 of CM061257.1, read as the reverse complement.
CCAAAGCAATAATTTGGGACAGGACAGTTCTAATCTTTTATTATATAACAATGCATATATATTTTAGAGGAGAAAGAATAATTTTATAATCTTATAAAATTATAAGAATTTTATAAGAATATACAATTATATATTTTATATTCTGTGATTAGTAAGAGTGGGAAGACACCACTATCTTGAGGATTTCTCATTATGCAGTAATTGTAATTAGAATGTTAGAGTAAAGTCTGTAGTGATGGTGGTTAGACAGGTAATTACTGTTCAGCTTAAGAAAAGATGTTTTCAACCAACAGTAACATAAAAATGCCAAGTATTAAATAAGTAAAAATATGAATATTTTTGAATAGTTTCTTTAAAACAGTAAGAGATAAATGATAAATCAAAGCTAAAATAAACTTTCAATCGAAGTAAAGCAATTTTAAACAGAGGGAGTTTACAACTTCCTTTTCATTTAAAGTTCATTTTTAAAAAATCCTCACCCAAGGATCTCTTTTTATTGATTTTGAGAGAGAGAGGAAGGGGGAGAGGGAGGGAGAGGGAGAAGGAGGAAGGGAAGGAGAGAGGGGAAGGAAGCGGGGGAGAGAGAGAGAGAGAGAGAGAGAGAGAGAGAGAGAGAGAGAGAACTTCATTGGTTGCCTCCCCAGGTTACTCAACCAGGGATCAAACCTACAACCTAGGTATGTGCCCCGACTGGGAATTGAACCCACAACCTTTTGGTGTAAAGGACAACACTTCAACCAACTGCGCCACCCGGCCAGGGCTACAGTTAATTTTTAAGCTTTCATTTATCACTTCCTATGAATGGCACTAATGTTTCTTTAAAGCTAACAAAACAATTCCATAAATGTAGCAACATTAAAAATTAAGGAGAGTATGGCACATTATCATGGGGAGGGGGTCAGAAATTCCAGTGGATACAGCAATTTAGACTTATCCACATTTTTACTCCTCCCTGAGTGACTGAATGTTGCTTATGCCTGTATGCTGTTACTAAAGCATGAACTTGAAATGTTCAACAGCAAGGCTGGCACATGTGGACAAATCATCTAAAAGCAAGTGATATTCCTAAATGCTTTAGCATCCATACTTTAAGACTACTGTTTTTTTTTGTTGTTGTTTTTTAACATATTTTTAAATTGAATTTTTAGAGAGAGAGAAAGGGAGAGAGAGAAACATCGATGTCAGAGAGAAACACTGATTGGCTGCCTCCTGCACGCCTCCTACTAGGGATCGAGCCCAAAACCCGGGCATGTGCCCTGACCGGGAATCGAACCAACACCTCTCAGTCCACAGGGCGATGCTCAATCCACTGGCCACACCAGCCAGGCAAGACTACTGTTCCTATCAGTAGTTTAAAGAAATGCAAACATTTTTAGTTATGCTTTTCTCTATCTTACTAGGTAAATCATATGCCTTGGGGTTTTGAGGATTTGAGAGCTCACTAATATCAAGGGGTGTACAGTTTAACTAGATAAGTAATAGACTGGTATTTTAGCTTTGTTTTCTGAAAGGAAGATCAATTACTCTGGGAAGAGAAAGAGGGAGGTATATAGCTACAAACCACTTTATTCTATCCCCTCTTAAACTGACCTGAATTAAACTACTGAGCAGAGAGAGAAAATAACATGCAATACCACTGTGGATGATTTAAAAAGAAAACAAAAACAACAGATACCTTTCTGCCTAGAATATGTGTTTCCATCATGATGCAGACCTTATTAATTACTTGGCAAACCATTCTTGTAAGAATATTTATGGTTTTTTCTCCACAAAACTATTTCTGGTTACAACAAACTAACAAGCAGGTAAGGAAGTCCTTGCCTCTTCCCTTTTTCATCTGTATCTACTAAGAACACCCTTAAATTCTTATATTACTGGCATCGAAAAACTTAGCCAACCTCCCCCTTAGAGAAGTTTCACTGGCTACTTTACCTGTGAAAGGATGTTGGTACACTGTTGCAATAAAGAAACTGGAGGGTTGCCGATACTTGTAGCAAGTTGAACCCTGAGCAACTGTTCTTTCTGGGTGGCGTTTTCTTGCAAAGCATGGGCAAGGGCCACAGCAGCACACCAGTTTGAAAGTGAATCAGTAGAAAACAAACCTCCACATAATAACTGACCAGCTGAGACTGAACTACCTGTTGCTAAAAAAATGGCACAGATAATAAAAAAATTATTATGTTGTTTTTCGCACACAGAAAATTAATATAAAATACTATGTAAAAATTTGTTAATTAGTAGTATTAAGTAACATTTTTGAAAGTCTGCTTTTCAAAACAAAATAAAAGATGACCAAATGAGGACCTTGGAAGAAAGTAGCAGAACAAAGACAGAGTAGAACACTTTAGGCATCAAATTGATAATGGTAATATTCCAGAAAAATTTTACCTTAATTAAACACTACATTTATAAAGCAAATTCAAGGAAATGCCATATTTTAAATATTCTACTACATCCAGGGTCTTTTATCATTTATGATATATTTTACCATTATAAGCTGGAAAGACAATTATTTACTTTTTAAACAGGAATTAGAATTAAATTATTTACCATCAATGGTGGAAGGTAGAAGAGTTGACACAATTTCTCCTTGTCCTTTTTGGTTTTTATATAAGAAACACTGGAAACAATAGAGAACAGCACAGCGCAATACAAATGGCTGCCTTTCATTAACCATGGACATGAGAAGTACTACAATTGCCGGTCTGTTGCATTTAAAAAGAAAAGAACAAAAAGAAACATTGCAATCCAAGTGTATAAATCAATAACTAGTCATTTTTGCTGATTGAAAAACCATAACCAGAACACCAGCAAGTTAAGTATTTCCATCTCCATTTCACAGAAAGGGTAGTTGCAGCTTAGAGGAGTGAAATGACTTATTTGTTTAAGGCACATAGCTAGAAAGTGGAAGAGGTGATACCTGAGCCCAAATGCACACGTACCCAAGACTACTAACTCTTTTAAAATACCAACATATTTATCTTGTCAGAGTTTCAAAACACATAACTGAACTTCTTAAAAGAAAAGTTGTATATATGAGATATACTAAAAACCTAAAGTAAGTTTTTACTTCCACAGCAGAATCTCAATATTTCCCTTTTCCTACCTTGGTGGGTTTGAAGGTGCATTTACAGAAGCAAAGTAGTCTTGGTTTACTTGGCAGCCTCGAATAACTTCTGATACAGTGTTAATGGTCTATTAAATGGGAAAAATAATTTAGAGAAAGTAAGTCAAGGAAGGAAACCTGTTTTCAAAAGAAGAAACTGTTATCTCTCTCTGCTTTTTGCTTTTCTTTCTTTCTTTTTTTAATCCTCACCCAAGGAAATTTTTCCATTGATTTTTAGACAGAGTGGAAGGGAGGGAGGGGAAGAGAGAGAGAACATCGATACAAGAGAGATACACCGATTGGCTGCCTCCCATATGACCCTGACCAGGGCCAGGGATAGAACCTGCAACCCTTAGGTCTGTGGACCAACACTGTAACCTCTGAGCCAAATAGGCCAGGGCTGCTTTTTGCTTTTCAATGCCAAAATTCAGACACCAGAAAAATCAGTGACAGCATATAATCTTGTAATATTTCCTTAAGATAACAAAATAACACTTGACCACACACATTTAAAATCTCAAAAAAGCTAAAGTTAAAAATATAAAAATATCCCCTAAGAGATAGAATCTGTTTCTACAAAACAAGAAAAGGATGGTTAAAGAAAAAAAAAAATCAGAGAACAAATTTAAAATGTAACAAATTAAAGATTCAATTTAAGAATTAAGTTGGAAAAACCTCAAAGAAAATAGAAAAAACTAGGTCCAGAAAGTCCAACAATCTATTAATAGAGTTGCAAAAACAGAGTAGAAAAGAGGAAATTATCAAGGAATATAAAAAACATCCTCAGAACTGAAGGATATTTGTCTCTGGCTTGAAAGGGCCCCCCCCCTTTTTTTTTTTTTAATCCTCACCAGAGGACACTTTTGCATCTACCTTCAGGTAGAGTGGGAGGGGGAGAGGGAGGAAGAGAGAGAAACATCGATGTGAGAGATACACATCAACTGGTTGCCACCCACACAACCCCAACCGGGGTCAGGGACAAACTACAAACGAGGTACGTGCCCCAAGCGGGAACTGAACCCGGGCCTCTCTGGTCGGGGGGCCAATGCTCTAACCACTGAGCCAAACCGGCCAGGGCTGAAAGGGCCCTTTCAAACAAACGAAGGAAAATAAGGTCTGCAGTACAGCACATCATCAGTAAATCTCAGAAAACCAGAAATAAAGATCCAAAGGGTTTTAGAGAGAAAAAGCAGATTCCATAAAAAGGATTAAGATTCAAAATGGCATCAGACTTCAGCAACACTAGAATGTTCTGAATGTTGAGTGTTAGTAATTTCCAACTCTGAATTCTATTATCTAGCCAAACTTCAAATGAACTCTGAAAGTAGAGAAATAACACAGAACTAAAAAAATATTCTCTTACCATTTACCCCTTTTCAAGAAGTAAAAGATAATGAAATGAGGGGAGAGAAGAAGACATAGAATCTATAACTAAGGAATCCAAGTCAAGAGAGAGGTAAAAGGAAATCCTAGGAGGAATGGTGAATGAAAGTCCAGGACAAGAGCCGTGCAGCAGAAGCAGTAAGATATTGGAGCAGGATGATGGAAGGCTTCCAGAAAAAGGTCTGGGATGGGGAACAATGTATTAAGCATATCACAGTATCAATATGTATAGAAACACAGAAAAATCAATAAGATGAAAAAAAAAAAAAAAAAGAACACTAGCAGAACACAGATAAAAGCAAGGAATATTAAAAAAAAAAAAAAAAGAAGAAGATACATTGCCCGGCCAGTGTGGCTTAGTGGATTGAGTGTCGTCCCATGGACTAAGAGGTCCCAGTTCGATTCCCAGTCAGGGCATATGCCTGGGTTTCGGGCTCGATCCCCAGTAGGGGGAGTGCAGGAGGCAGCTGATTGATGTTTCTCTCTTCCATCTATGTTTTTCTCTCTCTCTCCCTTCCTCTCTAAGAAATCAATAAAAACATATTAAAAAAAAAAAAGATATAGGGCTCTCTTTGGCTTAGCAGGGAACAGTATATACACAGTGGTAAAACTATAAACCTGATTATTGATTTAAATATAAATTACTGGGGTAACAAGAGGAAGTAAAGTGGGATGATTATACAGGGGGGCAGTGGGACTTAACGTAGGGAGGAGTGAGGTCAAAGACAGCTGTGTTTGTTATAAAACTTTTATTATTATCTGCCTTTAATGTGCATATGTTGAGAAAAATAAACTAAACCTTTCTTTTCTTCAAATTAACTTCTTTTTCTTAAAAGGTAGGAAACAGAAAATGCCATATGTCAGGAAAGAATTTACTATTCTCTGAATAAGCAAGACTACTTAAGACTCAAGTCTTTTTTTTTAGATAGAGTGGGAAAGAGGGAGGGAGAAAGAGAAACATTGATGTGAGAGAGACACATTGATTGGTTGCCTCCTGCATGGGAGTTGGGGATCAAACCTGCAACCCAGGTAGGTGCCCTTGACTGGGAATCGAACCCTTGACCCTGTGTTCCAAGGGCCAATGCTCTAACCACTGAACCAAACTGGCCAGGGCAAGTCTTACTTGACTAAGACTAAGTCACATTATTGTCAAAATTAAAAACATAAATCATATTGTTTATACCTGTTGAATACAATAAAATTAATGAGAAATCTTCTAAGCTTTAACATTATATATATATTATTAAACCTAAGGAATGAGTCCACCTTTTGGAATTGATACTGTAATCATTATGCTAATTATATTTTAGTAGGATCAATAAGGAATTTATCATATAAAAATAGTTAACTATTACTGTTTTCCTTCAGTTGATATTTAATTCTTTCTAATAATCCTTAGGATTTCAACGTCCACAGAGCAGCCTCTGCCTTTGTTCAGTTTACCTCAGTCAGGATATCAGCAGGAACTCCAGTAGCCATTAGGATAGTGCAAAGCTGCTGCAATAAGCCACACTGGAACATGGCTTTCTGGCAGCTACTGGTAGCACCAGGAGGGTTGGTGGGAGATACCAGGACACGAACAAGCTGCCAAAGAAAAACAAAATTTGTCTTTTATTTTCTTTTACTTTTTAAATCCTCACCTGAGGATATTTTTCCATTTATTTTCAGATAGAGCAGGAGATACGGAGGAAGGGGGGGGGGAAGAGAGAGAGAGAGAGAGAGAGAAGCGGAGACATGGTAGAAGATTCATGCATTAGGCAAGGGGTTGGCCTCATTGCTTGTTAATGCTAATTAAGTCCTAATTCAGATCCTATGATTAGTCTGAACCTGAAAGTTCAGAAACATGAAAAATGTCATCCCAAATAACTGTTTAGCACAGTTACATCTTCAAAATAATTTTATATATAGCTTGTATTTTAAAACTAGAGTTATATGTATATGTGTGTATAAACTCTTGTATATCAAGATCAAATGGGATATTTATGATAATACTTTATTAAGAGGGTTGATTAATAAATTGATGTCACTAGAGAGAGGCTTTAGGATTACACATTGGTTCCTTTCGTTGGACCTTTTTAGTTAGATTTCCACTGATTTTTGTTGTTGTTTTTAAAATTTATTCTCCTAACCCTACTTAAAAAAAATTTTTTTTTATAAGCAAACATCAAGCTATATGTCATTTCTCCCACAAATATTTCTATAAGTATCTTCAACTGATATGGATTTTAGAAAACATAGTCATCAAGCCATTATTACACCCAACAAAATAAATAATAATTCCTTAATATGATCTCATAGCAGTTGGATATCTTTATTGATTAAATAAATACACAAAAAAGTATTTATCAAATTTCTAGATGACAGAAAAGTAGGAAGAAATGGTTGAAAAAAGAGGGAGTTCTTATTACAAAGATATGAAAGCAGATTTTGAATCATTGCATGGATTAACTTTTTAATAATTAAAAGTACCCAATAATAAAAAAGATTCTCTCAAAAGGTAATGAGCTTTCTGAGAGTCACTGGCAGTATCTGTCCAAAAAATGCAGAGAAGGGATTCCTGTAGGGACAGGAGGCAGAACCAGACAATAAACTATCATTCCAAAAAACAATTAAAATGTTTTATTACTAAACATTTTTTCAAAAAGATGCTTCCCCCAAATTTAATCTGCAAAATTTGAATGAAATATCCTCAAGCAGATCAATTTCAACTTTTAGTGGCTTGGAATTCAATCATGATTACAACTGCAATGATGAATAATTTCAGTTAGGGTGTATCTATCCAAATAGGATTGTTTATCATCATTTATGATGCATTTTCATTTGCTTGAAATCCAAGTAGCTATATCTTGAATATAGCTATAAAGAAAGAGCATTCTAATAGATTGAAAAGTAGAAGATAACCCGTGGCCTGTGAAGTCAAGTACTCCATCTCTGAGGTGGAGAATATATGAAAGTGAATTAAACTCAGTTTCTTGATTTTGAAGTTTATGTTCTTCATGATTAGCATCTAGATGGTTTATTCACTCTTTAAAAGGAAAGGATGCTTAACCAACTTACTACATGTATTTTTTTTTTTTAAATCCTTACCCGAGGATGTTTTTCTTGATTTTTTTTTTTTAGAGAGAGGGGAAGGGAGAGATAAAGAGAGAGAGACATTGATGTGACAGAGAAACATCGATTGGTTGCCTCTTGTATGCTCCCCAAGCAGGGATTGAACCCACAACCTAGGTATGTACCCTGACTAGGAATCGAATCCAAAAACTTTTGGTATATGAAACGATACTCCAACCAACTGAACCACCTGGCCAGGGCTGTATTTTTTTTTTGTTGTTGTGTACCTGCAACACCCTACTTTGAAATTTTGGGGGTTAAAAGAGTACTTTACTTTTAAACAGGAATACTGTCTTCAAAAATAATTCTATACATAGTATCCTAAACTATAAAACATGAGTAGGCTCCTTAAGCAGTTTAAATTTTCACCGTCTGACAGGAAATATGTAAGTTTTTGCACATCATCAGATCCCTTCACTCTCTCTAATCACATTTTAAAAATTATTTTTGTAGAGGAATTTCCTTTATCAAGAAAGCAGCGTTAAGCAAAGATATCAAGCTTACCATTTGGGATGCTATTTCTAAAAAACATAAAAAAACTAATTAAGTCTTGAAATGTATAATACTGACATGTGAAAATAGAAATGATGAAGTTGGGAGTCTAAATAGAAAGATTCTGCCCGTGTTCTCCTGTAAAATATTTTTCTAACAGCGTTAAGGCATATTTTATTTTATTTTATTTTATTTTTTCCTCATCCGAGGACATTTTTTCATTTTTTGTTCAGATAGAGTGGGAGGGAGAGAGAGGGAGAGAGAGAGAAACATCGACATGAAAGGGACACATCGAGTGGCTGCCCACCCGCACGACCAACCAGGGCCGGGGACAAACTGCAACCGAGGTACATGCCCTTAGCGGGAACCGAACCCGGGTCTTTCTGTACCGCAGGCCGACGCTCTAACTGCTGAGCCAAACCGGCCAGGGCACGTTAAGGCATATTTTAAATAGGGTAACTATATAATTTATTATCCAAATGGGGACACTTGAAGCAAAAGATGACACTGTGAGTAATTACAAAATGAATGCTGTTCTAGCAAAGTGGGGTATATGGTGACCCTAATTATCAATCAAACCTATGTAGGCAACTCCAGGGCATGCAACAATATTCAGATTCTGATTGCTACAGAGATTAACAATCTAGTTTTGTGGAGCACAACTTCAGAGATGCAGGCACAATGCAGACATTCAAAGACCCATACGAATCACCAGAGTAAGTAAGTTAGAAGGCAGTCTAAACTTAAGTGTTTAGATAGGGGAATTCAGTAAAGGAATAAATAAGTAAAATGTTTCAAAGAACATCATAATTTTCTCTGATGCAGAAATAATCTGGGATCCTACTGTCCTCACTTTTATTATCTATCACCATAAAGCTTAAATAAAATTAGAGGTGATCTGTCCATTTAACTTGTATTGGATTTAAAACTCAGACTATCAATCTTTGGGGACAGGGACATTATTTTTCATTTCCCAGCATTCAGTGCCTGGCTCTCAGTAAAAGTTTACTGAATGAATTTATTTGTTGAACTTAATATTATTAATATTAAATTTTATATTAGATCCTTAATGGAAAAAGCACATTTTAAAATTTCAAATCAATACTGTAACCGACTATCCTCTGTTATAAAACTCATCTGGAAACTATACGTTTGGATTTGCTTTAAAATAATCCTACAGGGCAAGAGAGGGGAATAAAAAAAATGAAACAAAATTGCCAGATGTACTAATTACTGAAGCTGAGTGATGAGTGTGTATGAGTATGTGTGTGTGTGTGTGTGTGTGTGTGTGTGCGCGCGCGCGCGCGGAGAGGGGTGAGGGGGATCAATCTCTGTATTAAAAGGAAACATTTTTTTTTTTTATCCTCACCCGAGGACATTTTTCCATTTTTTGTTCAGATACAGTGGGAGGGAGAGAGAGGAAGAGAGAGAGAGAGAGAAACATCGACGTGAAAGGGACACATCGACTGGCCGCCACCCACACGACCCCAACCGGGGTGGGGACAAACTGCAACCGAGGTACGCGCCCTTAGCAGGAACCAAACCCAGGACTCTCTGGTCCGCGGGCCGACGCTCTAACCGCTGAGCCAAACCGGCCACGGCTAAAAGGAAACATTTTTTAAAGCCCATCTAAATCTACTAAACATCCTGGATTTATGAAACACAAGCAGTTTACTTTTCTTTTAAAGGATCATTGTCAAAATTCCTACCACATCTATGTCTAAGGTCAGTATACCTGTAGCATTAGGTGCAGATTCGTTACTTTCTGCGCAGACCAGCCAGAATTTTCGTCTCCAACTTCAAACCAAGGTTTCATACGTTGAATATATGAGCCTTCTTTAAAAAAATTTTGATTGGAATTGTTGTTTTTTAACAAGTTTTGGAGCAAAATCAGACAATCTTCCACTACTATACCTGAGGAAAGAATGTAAAATGGAAGTGTTAAGGCTGATAACACCTGAAGGAAAATTCAATCTCCATGCTTAACATCTCTTCAGTATGGCAAGGCAGAGAGCTTGTTCTACCTCCTGCCGACCACGATCCGTGCGCTCCAGGTCCTCTAATGATCTCTCTCTCTCTCTTTTTTTTAATTCCTCACCCAAAGATACTTTTCTCTTTATCATCAGATAGAGTGGGAGGGAGGGAGAGAGAGACAGAGAGAAACATCAATGTGTTAGAGCCACATCGACTGGCTGCCTCCCACACAACCCGACCAGGGCCAGGGATGAACCGTAATGGAGGTACGTGCCCTTGACTGGAATCGAACCGAAGACTCATTGGTCCGCAGGCCAATGCTCTAACCGCTAAGCCAAACCGGCCAGGGCTCTAATGATCTCTTGACTTCTATGTTCAACTATGTACATGTAAGTTACCTTAGTAAGTCACATTTTTTCTTCAAATCCCAGGTTAAATATAATTTCTTTGGGCTAAGCAGCACTAGATACTGTTGTCTCTCTGTCTCTTCCTTGAAACTTCCTCTTCCCTTGGTTTCTAAAACATTCTCTCTCGCCCGGCCGGTGTGGCTCAATGGTTGAGCATCGACCCATACACCAAGAGGTCGCCAGTTCGATTCCCGGTCAGGGCACATGCCCAGGTTGTGGGACAAATCCCCAGTGGGGGGCATGCAGGAAGTGGTCAACTGATGTTTCTATCTCTCTCTCTCCCTCTCTCTTTAAAAACAACAAAGAAAAAAAAACATAAATAAAATAAAAAGTAAAACACTCGCTTTCCTGGTTTTCCTTAGGGATCTGTGGCTACTCCTTAGGCTTCCTTCCTATCATTCATGGTTCTGGTTCTCCAATTTTTCTTCTTTGCTTACAACATACCACTCTCCAAGACAGTTTCATCCACATGACAGGTTACACTTTTATCATAGCTGAAGCTCTCCAACTACTAATCTCTACTTCACCAAGTGATAGTTTAACAAATGATCTCTATTTCACTCTGGAAAGCATACGGATGATGCTGGATGCTCACAGCTTCCTTTGTGTAGTACACCTACATTTCTGCTCCTACTAGTTAAGCTTTGTGTTTACAAAAATTGATTTTTTTAAATTAACAGACTTCATTTTTTAGAGCAGCTTTAGGTTTACAGAAAACTGAACAACAAATAAAGGGAATTCCCACATACTCTCCTCCTCCCAGTTTCCCCTGCTATTATCATTTAGCATTAGTTGTAGGACTTCCATTCAGCTAGGTTTCAGGTGGTTCTGAATGATGGTTGTTCTACAGTTTAGTTGTTGTTTGATGTGGTTGTAGGAGAAGGAGGCGAGTACATTTACCTACACTGTCATCTTGACCAGAAGTCTCTTTTTATTCTCTTAACAGTATGTTTTACAGAGAAATTTTCAAGTTTAATGAAGTCCCACTTATCATTTTCTCTTTCATGGATCATGCTTTTGGTATTGTATCTAAAAATAAATTTCTTTTGTTCACAAATGTATCGTGCTATTTGCACTGGTTATTAATTAACTATTATGTAAAGTGCCAAAATATGACAACAGAACTATTTTTGTGAAAACTAAGTTTCCATTTGGCAAAACTCAATAAGAGCAAGTCATTAAAAATGACTTGTTATGCAGGGGTAACACAATCTAGAATAAGGAAAGTAACTGTAAAAACCCATACAGATCCTGTACTCCATTTTAAAGAAACCAAAATGCAAGTCCTACATGGTGCACTATAGGTGTGACATATGCAAGAAAGATGGTGAAAACTCCAATCAGCAGACCTATATTCAAAGAAAAAGCTCTGGCTCTAACTCAAAAGATCAGTATAAAAATGTACATTAAATTTTTTATTATATTTAACTTAAAATAAAATGTTTAAGGCGCACACTTTAAATACTTTTCAAGAATCTCGAATTTGATCAGTCCTGATCTCTCCAGATTGGAGGCTTCCTTACCTCATGTTGCTGAACCATGTGACTGATCCTCACCTCATGAGGAGGAACCACTATATCTGTCTCCTATGTAGGACCATAAATCTCCATTAAATAAGATCTGCCATTAGGACCATGTGAAGGCTCTGGAGGAAACAGAATATCAAAGCCCTCACTATAAGTGGCAGGCCCTCCTTCCAGTGTGCAAAATGAATTCTAGATCTGAGGGCCAGTACCAGTTATAAGGAGCTACTTGTCTTAGCAACCTGTAAGACTAGGTAATCCCACTTGCCTTAAAATCCAACTTTCCTCTGGTCATCTATGCTCTTCCATTTTCTCATCTTAGAATACTTTGGGCTTTTTCTCCCCACTTATTTCCTTTCAAACTCTTTCATGATGCTACCTCAAACTCCCAAATATTGGTTAATAAAACCTACTACACCCTCAATTACTTCATGAAATGCTTCTTTTCTTTAAAGAAACTGCCTTACCCTGGAATGTTCTCAAGTGAAGGCAATTCATGCTCAATCCCATGTACCTTAGAGTCAGGATATGGAATCTATGATCCTCTCAGCACACTGTACTTTCCAGAGATCATAGTTCTTTACCCTCTCAAAATTTGAAAGTCTTTAGTAGAAGAAAATGATGGAAATTCTCTTTATGACCTTGAGTTAGAGATATATGTCTTAAACAAGACAGAAAAACATAAACTATAAAATAGTGATTATATTACAAATTTAAACTTTAATAAAAGCATTATTATTATTTTAAATATGTTTATTTATTTTTTTTTAGAGAGAGAGGAAGGGACAGAGAGATAGAAACATCATTGTGAGAGAGAAACATCGATCTGCTGCCTCTTGCACGCCCCCCACTGGGGATTAAGCCTGTAACCTGGGCATGTGCCCTAACTGGGAATTGAACCGGGAACTCTCAGTCCATGGGACGATGGTCAATCCACTGAGCCACATCAGCCAGGCACTTTTAATACAAACATTATATACAGACTAGAAGATGTATAATCAACAAAGGATTAGTATCCAGAATACATAAAGAACTCCCAGTAACCAATTGGAAAAGGAAAAATGGTTTTATACTAAAATGGGCAAGTAGTTAATTCAGAGGTTATGGTAAAAGACAAAGAAAAACAGGTGGTAAATATACCCATGAAAATATGCTTAATCTCACTCGTTTAAGAAATGAAATAAAATCTCAATAAGATACCACCTCACATCCATCAAATTGGCAAACAAGAATCAACAAGGATGTGAAAAAGCAGAAAAACTTGGAAACACCGCTGGTGGATAGATTGATAAAACCACTTTAAAAAGCCATTTGGCAATATCTGGTAAAGATGAAAAAAGTATAATTCTATTTGTAGGTATATAACATAAACTTCCTATACAAGTAGATACACAAAGACTTCACAACAGTTTATATTAGCAAAAACCAGATACAACCTGTCAACTCAATAAAAAAATAATAGATCACAGTACGGTCATACTACAGAATGATATACAGCACTCAAAATGAATAAATTAGAGTAGAACATATCAACACAAATAAATCTCAAAAACAAAATGTTGAATAAAAACAGCAAGATCTATCTAGCTGGTGTGGCTCAGTGGTTGAGGGTCAACCCATGCACCAAGAGGTCGCCAGTTCGATTCCCAGTCAGGACACATGCCCAGTTTATGGGCCTGATCCCCACTGGGGGGCATGCAGGAGGCGGCCAATCGATGTTCTCTCTCATCGATGTTCTCTCTCATCGATGTTTCTATCTCTCTCCCTTCCTCTCTCTTTAAAATCAATAAAGGAAAAAAAATTTATTAAAAAAAAACATAGCAAGATATAAAATTACATTCAGCAGAATACTATATATTGTTTATGAATATATATGTATAATGTGTGTATATAGACTCACACAAATATGTATTCAAAGTATGAAAACACACATAGGAAGAAAAAACAAAGTCAGAATACTGTGATCTTAGAGAACGGAGGTTAAGGAACATATCAGGATGATTATATAAAGGACTTAACTATCTGTTGTGTTTTATTTCTTTAAAAAAATCTGATACACATATGGCAAAATGTAAGCATTTAATAGAATTGGATGGTAGGTGCAAAAGTGTTTGTTATGCTATTTTCTATTGTTTTCCATATGTTTGAAATATTTCATGTCAATAAAAAATTTAAGAACATAAAAAATATCTGTGTCAACCTCCAGTTACTGTTTATCCCTCTCCCCTGCCTTTTCTAAATTCTTGGTATGAGTTTTATTTACTATTCTACTTTCCCACTTCTAACTCACTCCTCTGAGACCGCAATCTGCATTCTGAGAAAACACTATATAACAACTGCTCTCCCTAAGGTCACTAATGAGGTCCATATTCTAAATCCCATAAATACATTTCTGTCCTTATCTTGTATGACAGCTCAGCAACACCTAACAGGGCTATCCACTTCCCTGACCCTTCTAAAAACGTGGTCTTCCTCTTGTCTCTCGGCCTTTTCCTTCTCAGTCTCTTTTACCAACTACTCCCCTTTACTGTCCTTTAACTATTGGCATACCTTAGGTTCTGTCCTAGCACTTAACTTCTCATTCTTCATTCACCCTAAGTGACTCATCTAATCTTTCTTGTTTATCTAATTTTGTTTTATCTATCATCTATATTCTAAAGACTCTCAAATTTTATCTCCAGGCTGGCTCTCTCCTCCAGATTCATATAGCCAACTGGCGACTATACTACTCTACTGGCTAATTCCAGTTCAGTGAATAAAAATAAACTCATCTTTGCTGGGCCGGTGTGGCTCAGTGGTTGAGCATCGATCCATGCACCAAAAGGTCACCGGTTCGATTCCCAGTCAGGACACATGCCCAGGTTGTGGGCCTGATCTCCAGTCGGGGGCATGCAGGAGGCGGCCATTCGATGTTCTCTCTCATCGATGTTTCTATCTCTCTCTCTCCTTTCCTCTCTCTCAAATCAATAAAGAAAAAATATTTTTAAAAAACCATAAAACTCATTTTCAAAAGGGAAAAACAAAACAAAACTCATTTTCTCCTTAGGAGCAATGCAGAGTTGACAGTCTGACTGACAGGCTAAAACTGATGAGACATAGGTATCTGGAGAGGTTAACAAGTATAAAGCACTTTTTGGCTGAGAATACATTTCTCAATCTTAAAAAGCTAAAACTTTCATTTAGACAGTCTCATGGGGCAGAGAAAAAATAAATCAAAGCCACGAGCATACACAAGGTGGGAAGGACATCTAACACAAAACTCTCCACCTAGCAAGTTGAGACTTCAAAGTGCTTTATCTTCAGGGTGAGAATAACCAAAAGTTAACTAGTCCTCATAGATCTTGCAGTTTAGGTTTGCACTGTCTGAGTGGTCTAGGAAATCTCAAGTCTTGAATCTGGATTAATGTGATCCCAAATAAATTGCATCCCCAGGGCTTGGCAGAAACAAACATGTTTTCTCTGAAAGAAATTACCTTCATCCTAGTCTTCAAATTCCCATCTATAATTTTGTTAAGTACAACACAGTACATAGTCAAAGATAACCATGCACTCAGAAAACATTGTACCATGCGCAAGAATAAAAAAAGTAAAAGTACCAGACCCATAAAGACTTAAAATATTGGGATTATCAGACAGAGATTATGAGATAATTGTTTCTTATGTTCAAAGAAATAAAAGATAGCTGAAAATTGCTGCAGAGAAAAGGAAATTATAAAAAAATCACACAGCAAGTTTACCAAAGAACCAAACAGAACTTCCAGAAAAGAAACATTAAAAACTCAAAGGATGGCCCTGGCCAGTTTGGCTAAGCGGCTGGAGCATCTGCCTGTGGACCAAAGAGTCGTGGGTTCAATTCCAGTCATGGTACCTAGGTTGTGATTCAGACCTTGGCCCTGGTCGGGGTCATGTGGGAGGCAACCAGTCGATGTGCCTCTCTCACATCAATGTTTCTCTCTCTCTCTTCCTCCCTCCCTCCCTCCTACTCTATCTGAAGATAAATAGAAAAAGTATCCTTGGGTGAGGATTTAAAACAAACAAAAAAACCCTCAAAGAATGGCCCTGGCCAGGTAGCTCAGTTGGTTGGAGGGTCGTCCTGTACACCAAAAGTTATGTATTCCATTCCTGGTCAGGGCACATACCTAGGTTGCAGGTTTGATTCCTGGTTCAGGTGCATATGGGAGGCAACTGATCGATGTTTTTCTCTCTTTCTCCAATCGATTTTTAAAAAACAAACAAAAAAAAACATATCCTCGGGTAAGGATTAAAAAAACAAAACAAAACTCAATGGATGGATGTTAACTAAACTTACTGTGGCGCCCTGGCTGGTTTGGTTCAGTGGTTAGAGTGTCGGTCTGTGGACCAGAGAGTCTTGGGTTCGGTTCCCGCTAAGGGCATATACCTTGGTTGCGATTCGTCCCTGGTCCCAGTTGGGGTTGTGTGGGTGGCAACCACTCGATGTGTCTCTCTCACATCGATGTTTCTCTCTCTCTCTTCCTCCCTCTCTCCCTCCCACTCTATCTGAAGATAAATGCAAAGGTGTCCTCGGGTGAGGATTAAAAAAGAAAAAAGAAAAAAAAAGTAAACTTACTGTGGTAATCACTGCACAATATATGCAGATCAAATCATTATGTTGTATAACTTAAACTTATACAGTGCTATATGTCAACTATATTTCAATATAAATGGAAAAAACTTTCAATGAACACATCTACTAGCAAATTAAATATAAATGAAGAGAAAATTGTTGAAATAGAAAACAAGTCAGAAAAAATAATCCAGAATAAAGCCTGGAAAGACAAAAAGATGGACAGCACAGAAGAAAAAGTAAGATGATAGATGAGAGTTAAATCAGATGACAGAGAATCGAATCTGATTTTAGAAAGAGAAAATGTGGCAGAGAGGTATTTGAAGAGATATACCTGAGATTTTCCAGAAATGATAATAGACACCAACCTAGATTTCAGAAGCCTAACAAATATCAAACAGAACACATAAAAAGAAATCCATATACAATGCACCATCATAGTGAAAGAAAGAATATAAAATAAGAGCCCTCATTTCTCCCTCTAATTGTAGTCTCTAGAAGTTAACAATTTTGTGAGTACAAAGGAATCTGTTCAAATCAAACTTTTCATACTGTACCTCCATCACTGTTGCCCTCCTCTGTAATAATGTCCAGGAGTCTTTCAAAAGCATTTTCGAAAGCAACAATTTTCTGGATTGCTCCATTGCTTCTTGTTAGTGCCTGTAGTAGCAAGACACCCTTATGGAGAAGAAAGATAATGTTCAGTGGAGTATAACTTTTATAAGACATTTCAAAATTACTTTTAAAAAAATCATAGAATATTAGAAGTGGTAGGAATTTCATAAGTCCAATTCCTTTAATTTATAATAAGAAAAACAAGGACAGACCATAGACTTGAATCCATGTCTACCAATTCCTAATTCAATTCTCTTTCACCGTACAATATAAATATACAATAATTCTTGCATATTCATCAATCACTATGCAACTTTCGTTGTGGTGTAAGAGTTGAGCATGATTATATCTATTTCAGGAATGCCTCTGCATATGCTTCACAATAGAAATTACACGAAATTGTGAATTCAAGAATATAAATCAACAAACATCATCACATTCTAGCAGACAAAGTTCAGATATTCTTACAATTTCCAAATTCCCAAAACTCAATTCTTAGTTGATAGGGAAAAATGAGAATTCATACCTCATGAATGGCATATCTGGTATGAGACAATTCACAGAAGTTTTTGCTTCTGACTTTTAGCTTTTCTCAGCCTGTTATGCTGGATTTTGTTTACATATTCTGCAATCTCTTATCATTCAAGAAAAACTCACTGTTACCCATTTCTGCTTCTTTCACTATCAAACAACAAGTATTTTATGAGTCCCTAAGAGCCCAACAACACACCATGATGTTCAGAGACACAAATATTTTATGAAAAGAGGAGGTATTACTTAAGAGGAAAAGGAATAGCAAATAGGTAGTTCCAAAGTACCCAAGAGGCAAATTAGCTGTTGGCTATCAGTATTGGGCAGATAAGTATTCATACAAGACAAAAAAAAAGCCCATGGCCTTATTGGGCTTGTTCTACTTATTTTCTTGTCAAGTCTCAACATTAAGATGAGAAAGGCAAGCACTGGCCAGTTTGGTTCAGCGGTAGAGCATTGCCCACGGATCAATGAGTCCTGGGTTTGATTCTAGCCAAGGGCACGTACCTCGGTTGCGGTTATACCCGGCCCTGGTCGGGGTCGTGCAGGAGGCAACCAGTTGATGTGTCCCTCTCACATCGACGTTTCCCTCTCTCTCTACCTAAAGATAAATAGAAAAATATCCTCTGGTGAGGATTAAAAAAATAAAAAAGATGAGAAAGGCAAATGTGATTATTTTTAGATGTGAAATTTTCCTACTTAATGCTGCCGACTTGAGTTTAACTGCTAACAAAGGGAGGAAGCAATATAGTAGAAAGTATACTGAGGCTCTGAATTAGATAAAGTGGGTTTTAAAAATGGTTGTCCTACTTACTACTTATGCAACATTAAGCAAATTACATAAATTCTGAGTATTAGTACATCTATATGTAAAACAAGGGTAATATCAAAGGAGATAAAATAGCTTCTATCAAATTTACTATGCCCAACCCTGGACAGTTTGGCTAAGCGGTTAGAGAGTCGGCCTGCGGACCAGAGACCCAGGTTCTGTTCCCGCTAAGGGCATGTACCTCGGTTGCAGTTTGTCCCTGGCCCCAGTTAGGGTTGTATGGGTGGCAACCACTCGATGTGTCTCTCTCATATCGATGTTTCTTTCTCTCTTCCTCCCACTCTATCTGAAGATAAATGCAAAAATGTCCTTGGGTGAGGATTAAAAAAAAAAAAAAAGAAGAATAGAATTTACTATGCACATATGTATGTTATTTTTAAGTTCTCAATACATGTGTTTCTTTTCCCTGACTACTAAGAAATATACTGCTCTAATCAAACACATCCACTCAAATGCTGTTAAGAATGAAAGTATACTCACTGGTTATTGAAAGTAACTGGGCACTGATTCCTTACTTTAAAAACTCATAACTAAAAGGGTTGATTTATCTGGCCTTTCATGTACAAAATGAACTTCAGAATAACGAAAATAGACTAGTTGCTGAAGTAAAGTTCTTCTTTGTGTAAGATCACAAATTGATAAATATAAAATAATTATAAAACCAAAAATAACCATTTTGTAATTCTTAACAAAATAACCAATTTAGGCAATAATCGTTAATGGATAATCAAATGTAATGGATGAATTTGAGGTAAGGTTGATAAAGAGCTTTACAATGGAGGGATCTGGCTGTAACTACCTGAATTAAATCCACTGATGACTAAAAGTGAGACAGCCAGATAATTTACACATTTCCCGATATATTGCAAAATTAAGTGCACTGATCACCTAGGAAATATCCTAGCAAAAAGGCAGACCGGAATCTAATCAAACCCTTCAGATAAGTTAACAGACATAATCAAATGTAATGAGAGAACCTTGCCTGGATCCTGATTTGAAGAAAGCAACAGTAAAAGACATTTTGGAGAAAATTGGGAAAACTGGACATAAAATGATTATCTTATTCAAACTAAGGGCTAAGACACCATTGTTAACTTGCTAAATGTGATAATGACATTGTAGTTATATAAGAAAACGTATATTTTTGACATGTATACTTAAGTATGTAATGGTGAAATTATATTAACTGATTGCTTTAGTCAAAAATAAAGGAGAATAAAACACACACACAAAAACAAAGGAGAGTGGTGAGGGGAGGCATAGATAAAGCAAGTGTAATAAAAATCTTGAAAATTGTTGGGTTTGGAGGACGAGTTTGTCTGTGTTCTCTCTACTTTTCTGTGTGTTTACATTTCTCAAAGTAAACAATACAAAACTAAAGAATGAAACTACAGTCTATCACTTAGCATTGAGCTGGTAGTTACTTTCTAGATAGAATTTTCTCAATCTTTCTTGATAATTTTTAAGCACTAAGTAACAAATAAACATGATAGTATCAGTGCTCCTATGATAAATGAAAACGAAATCTCTAAATCCAGACCAAAAATCAATGTTTTAAATATAAAACAAACTAAGGCTAAAAATCTTTACCAATATGTTCCCAGAGAGGCTAGTCAGTGTTGATAACTGTCATTGAGTAAAATTATAAAGTTGATCAAAAAGAAAAGGAAGGAAAAGTAAAAAAGAATTTTTAAAGAAGGCTAAAGAAAACAACAGACACAAAAGAAGGGGGGAAAAAGTAGTATATTGTTCCAGGCAGTCACAGAGGGACACTAATAACTGCCACAGGGTTCAGTTTGTTGCTTCTGGTTGCTGGTGTCAACTGTGGTATGTTATGGCTCACATGGCATTCTAAAATGTAATGCAGCGATTTTCAACCAGTGTGTCCAGTCACACTGGTGTGCCACAAGAATTTTTAAAACATGCAATACCTGACTATTTAGCCAGGGGCACTGACATCTTTTCTCTTAGACTGTCAAATAAAAATGTGATAACTGTCAACACAATTGCCGTTCGGTGTGAATGAATCAAAATTATACCTATTTTTTTGTCAGATCAGCAAAAAATATATTTTTGGTGTGCTGCAGAATTTTAGTAATTAGTTTGTGTGCCATGAGATGAAAAAGGTTGAAAATTGCTGATGTAACGTATAACATTACATAATGTTACAACACTGAGTATCCATACAAATATTCAAATAAACAGGTCTACTAAAATCAAAGAAAAGATGCCTGTAAAACACGTAAAAGCCAAGAATTTAGATGCTACAACAAAAATATAAGTTAATCCCATCCTGGCCAGTGTGGCTCAGTTGGTTGAGCGTTATCCCATGCACCAAGAGGTTTCAGGTTCCATTCTCAGTCAAGGCACATGCCCGAGTTGCAGTTTTGATCCCCAGTAGGGGGCGTGCAGGAGGCAGCCAATTGATGTTTCTCTCTCTCCTCTCCCTTCCTCTATCAATAAAAAATCAATAAAAGCATATAAAAAATAAGTTAATCTCTAATTGTAAATTTAATGAAAAACAACATAAACAAGGTTAGGAGCAGGAAAAAACAGTAGAGACTTAAAGGAAATGGTATATTTAAAAACCAGGATATTGCGGTTTACGCAACACAAAAAAAATGTTTATTTCTGAAAATGAAAATAAATGGTAATGACACTAACAGCAATCCAAGAAGAACTCATTAAATGGTTTGTATGGTATCATTTAAACTGAAGGCCAAGAGAAGAGCAGAAAAACAAGTTTAGGTTTAAGATGTATAGTAATATTTTATTTTGTTTTTTGTTAATCCTCATCGGAGGATGTTTTTCCATTGATTTTTAGATAGAGTGGAAGGGAGAGGGGGAGGGGAGAGAAAGGAAGAGGGAGAGAGAAAGAGAGAGAGAGAAACATTGATGTGAGAGAGACACATCAATTGGTTGCCTCCCGTACGACCTCAACCAGGGCCAGGGATCGAACCTGCAACCAGGTATGTGCCATTGACTAGGAATCGAACCCAAGACCCTTTGGTCCTCAGGCTGATGCTTTGACTGCTGAGTCAAACTGGCCAGGGTGATATACAGTCATGTTTTGGTCAAGGAAAGATATTCAAAATTCCTACTACATGAGTATGCATTTAAATAAGACAATTCTTAAAAGAATATTAAAGAATAAAGCATGTCCTTCTCATGAGATACATTACTATGTTATGATACTGCATTTTGATCAAGTTGTAAATAACAACGGAGAAAAATATTCAAACAAAAAAAAATCACATCAATACAAAATATTCAACTTATATGCAAATATTAAAAGAAATCAAAATGAAAAATAATTCCAGAGCAAATAATCATGCTCTATAGTTAAACAGAGATTACAAGGAAAATCCACTGAAATATGTATTCAATCAAATGAGGGTGAGGATTCCAAATGCGATGCTTTAAGTTTACACAGTTCAATGTACAAACTTTACACTATGGGGATGGTTCCTCTTCTCTTTCTGGAGGCAGACTTTCAGACGATAATGAAAGAAATCCTAAACTAGTGGAAGGCATACATTTGAATAGTAAACTCATTTGTCTAAGTCAAAATACTGAATACACAGGAAACAAAGAAATAATGTGGTCTTGTATATAACTTAAAAAGTCTAAAAGATTGTCATTAACCCAACTTTCCAAATCTAACTTCTTATGACTCTGAATAAGACATTTAATTTGCAAAGAGAGAAAAACAAAGCTGCATATTCTTAGGCTTCTTTTTCAAATTTAACTTACATCATTACGTATAACTTCCCTGGAATCCGCTAACAAGTCCATCAATCTTGAAACACCTAGAACAAATAACCATGTGAAAAATACTGGCAGATCAAAAATACAAATAGTGATTCAAATTATAAACATTTATGAACACATCATTTCAGTCCTCCTCTTTAGGAATAATCCTGACTTTTAATATCAAAATGATATAAGGAAGATGAGCCACTTACCCATGGGACTGACTAAAATAATTTGCTGCACCTGAGGCCCTAGTTGTTTTAAAAGAGAAGTAAGAAGCTTCACACCAGGCCAGCGAACATGGAAATCAAAATCCTGCAATATAAGAATTTAAAATATTTACATTAAAATTTTTTTTCAATTTAATAGTGGTGCCAAAAACCACCAACAAAAATTTAGCAAACTTTAAGAAATAAAAAATAGAGTTGATATAAATTACTCAAACTTATTTACTATTACTGACCAGAAAAAAAGTATTTTGCAAAAATGGAAATAAGCTGAGCATTTTAACAGATTATATAGTTCTTAAAACATGCATGTGTTTTCTTGCAATGATGAAACAAATTTCACTATTTTACAAAGGTATATATATATACGATGCTTTACCCAAAAGAGTAAAAAAAAAAAAAAAGCTTATTATGATGACAAAAATGGCAAGGTTCTTTATTTACCTCCAATAAAGATAACAGGAGAGTGACATTTTCTTGCTGCTTAATAAAAATTTCTGTAAACTGGCTTCCCAAATCCTCACTCTGTCTTGTGGAATTTTCTTCTGTAATATTCAAAGATAAAGCTCTTCAATATGATGCTATGTTGTTAAAGTATTCTTGTGTTTGAGGGAGCTAAGCAGAAATTATAATTTCCTTGAAATAGTGTGGTTAGTAGTGGTATCACAATTATGCTGAAATTATTAAAATAATTTTCAATGTCATTTGAATAAAATTTTATTCTTTTATATTATTATTAAGTTTATTGGGGTAACTTCAGGTGTACAACTTGATAATACATCTATATACTCTATTATGTGTTCACCACCTGAAGTCTAGTCTCCTTCCATCACCATGTATTTGAACCCCTTTACTCTCTTTGTCCTCCCCCGTCTTCCCCTCTGGTAACCACCATTCAGTTTTCTGTATCTATGAGTTTGCTTTTTCATTTGTTTTGTTTGTTTATTGCTTTTTGCTTTATATCCCATATATGAGTGAAATCCTATGATTCTTGTCCTTTTCCATCAGACTTATTTTACTTAGCATAATGCTCTCAAGATCCATCCATATTGCAAATGGTAATATTTCAAATTTTTATTCTTTAAATATTTAAATATGATAAACAAAAGATATTTCTCAAGGACATCTATCTATCTATCTATCTATCTATCTATCTATCTATCTATCTATCTATCTATCTATCTATCTATCTCCTCACACGAGGACATTTTTGCATTTATCTTCAGATAGAGCAGGAGGGAGAGAGGGAGGAAGAGAAAGAAACATCAATGTGAGAGAGACACATCGAGTGGTTGCCACCCACACAACCCCAACCGGGACCAGGGACAAATTGCAACCGAGGTATGTGCCCTTAGCAGGAGCCAAACCCGGGACTCTCTGGTCAGGGGGCCGATGCTCTAACCGCTGAGCCAAACCTGCCAGGGCTCTCAAAGACATTTTTAGATTAAATTTCTAATTAGGGTACAAGGCAACTTACTGGGGTGATGGAAACATTCTATCTCTAATGTGATCATGGTTACACTACTGTATACATTTGCCTAAACACATAGGACTATTATAAAATCCCAAGAAGTAAATATTACTGTGTGTGAATTATTCCTCAAAACCTCCTGCCCTGAAAACATTATTGAACATATAGTCCTTACTGACTGTTAATGTTACTGTGTTAAATAATTTAATTATAAAATTAACCAGTTACTTGTGGATTCTTAATTTTTTTTTTTTCCCTTCAGTATCTTTTTTTTTTTATCCACACCCGAGGACATTTTTCCATTTTTTGTTCAGATAGAGTGGGAGGGAGAGAGAGAGAGAGAGAAACATCAACGTGAAAGCGACACATCGAGTGGCTGCCTCCCGCACGACCAACCAGGGCCGGGGACAAATTGCAACTGAGGTACGTGCCCCCAGCGGGAACCAAACCTGGGTCTCTCAGGACCGCAGGCCGACGCTCCAACCACTGAACCAAACTGGCCAGGACTTCAGTATCTTTTTAAAAAAAGTTGACATATGTATCTTATAAAGTTATTTGGCAATAAAATCAGAACTTAACATTTAATTTCTCATTTATTCTTTAAAGACTTTAATATTTGTCCTTAAAAATGAAAGTCTTTAGATTAAACTATTTGTTGTTTCAATGTACTTTGTAAAAAATATATATATATAAAGGATCACTAAAAACAACTAAAGCCAAAACTGCCAAAGCAAATTATCATTTAAAATCTGCCTATGCTATAAACACAATTTAAAGATGGCAAATACACTGTTCCCCATTCCCTAACCCACACCAGACACAGCCAATTGATCACAGCATCTGCTGCGCATCAGAATCCTTTTCCACATATGAACCAATGAAGCTGGCAATCAAAATCAAACCTATAGCCCTGGACAGTTTGGTTCAGCAGTATCAGTAAAAAGGACATTTGGTTGGAAAATGGAAGAACCAAATCTACTGTCCTACCTTGTACAAGTTCAATATGCTATGTGGGAGCTGATAAAATTCTGTGCCCTAATTATTCACAGACCTCTGAAAGTGAAAATTTACACAGAACACTGTGATTTTCAAAGTCAAAGGTGAATTTATCAGTGGAGCTGAGAAAAAAGACCAGGTATATAGCAAGGACTACACATTTTGTTTTTATTTAAAAGTTGATGTGATGCCCTGGCTGGTGTGGCTCAGGGTTTAGAGCATCAGCCCACACACCAAAGGTTCTTGGGTTCAATTTCCAGTCAAGGGCACGTACCTGGGTTGCAGGTTCAATCCTTGGCCCCAGTCAGGGCGTGTGTGGGGGGGCAACCAGTCAATGTATTTCTGTTACATTGATGTTTCTCTTTCTGTCTTTCCCTCCACCCTCCCTCCCTTCTACTCTCTCTGAAAATGACTGGAAGCCTGGCCGGTGTGGCTCCATGGTTGAGCTTCGACCCATGTACCAAGAGGTCGCCGGTTCCATGCCCAGTCAGGGCACGTGCCCAGATTGTGGGCCCAATCCCCAGTGAAGGGCATGCAGGAGGCAGCCAATCGATGTTCTCTCTCACAGATGTTTCTATCTCCCTCTCCTTATCCCTCCCTCTCTCTCTCTAATATCAATAAAGAAAAAAAAAATTAAAAAAAAAAAAAAAAAGACTGGAAAAAAACAATATATCCTTGAGTGAGGATTAAAAAAAAGTTGATGTGATGATGGAAAGGGAGATTACAAAGAAACTGGAAAATATATGGACATTTAGAAGCTGATAAAATCTTTTGAAAATCTCCCTCTTTGGAATCAGCTATAAATAGGAGCCCCGATTCTCATGGTATGGTAAATGTCATGTAGTCAAATAAATATCATAAGATTCGGTGGGCTAATGAGTCTATCTTGTTTTAAGTCACCCAGAATCTTAACAAACCATGGGTATGTGTGAGATGGTACCAGGAACAAATTATCTAGCCAAATTCTAATGAAATTCTATAGATAAAAAATTGTACAGTCTGGCAGGTGTGGCTCAGTGATTGAGCGTTGACCCGTGCACCAAGAGGTCGCTGGTTCGATTCCCAGTCAGGACACATGCCCAGGTTGTGGGCCTGATCCCCAGTGGGAGGCATGCAGGAGGCGGCCAATCGATGTTCTCTCTCATCGATGTTTCTCTCTCTCTCTCCCTTTCACTTCCTCTCTCTCTAAAATCAATAAAGAAAAAAAAATTGTACAAAAAAGTGGCCTACAGGGAACACATATCAAGTGAATAGCTCTCCAAATACATGAGAAATCTATGTCCTCCTTGGAATGATTTCCCTCTAGACATTAAAATCACAGCAATGTGATGATTTAATTATAGATGCTTTGTGGGGCTATCTTCCATTAACATAGATATCTGTTGCATGAGACAGCACTTGGGTATATTATTAATAATATAATGCTTCTGAAATATAATTTATTATATAATGATTTTTATTTGAGGATATGAATATAGTAGGCCAAACAATTTTGTTTATAAGACAGATAATGTCAGTGGGCCAAAAGATTGAGAAAAGCTCAAAGTAAAAGTCATTAACATTTTGGGGAATATTAAAAAAACCTGCACATACAGACTTGATGAATTCTTCCCATGAAATGTTTTTTTTTAAATGCTGAAACATTTATGCGGATAAATGCAAACAACTAAGCTGGGGGTTTAAGCTTTGTTTAGTATTTCAAAATGTAGGATAGTATGGCATGTAAATACATAACCCGAGGAAAGCAAGCGCCTGTGGACACACATGAATTTGGATTAAACAAAGATGAATAGGTTTCTTTACTTCAGGATTCTCAGCACTTACTATATTTATGTAAATTCTGTGATGCTTCAGAGGGCAATATACATAGTATGTTTTGTTTATTTAACTATGGACCCCTTTTAATACAAAGTGTTCTGGGACATGTGCTACACTTTAAGGAATGCAGGTTTAACCCCCAAAAACGTTTAATTCATGTTTGCATTGAGCATAAGCTAATGACTTAGCAAGAAGAAGAGTTAACATTTTGATTTATTCTGTAGCTTTACTGTATAAAATACTGTAACTTAACAGTATATAATTAAGACCTATGTTTGGAAATGAACTAGTAAAGTATGATCCTGTTCCCAGATCTATGTATGGTTCCTTCTGGTTCAATACTGTCAATTTTAAAAAGCTGTTAGTGAGATGAACTCTACTTCCTTTAAGTATAAGACAGCCCTTTTGATCTTTAATGTAGAGTCCCACAAAAATTAGCTAAGCAATTAAAGTAATAGACAGCCCGGCCGGTGTGGCTCAGTGGTTGAGCATCAACCCATGCACCAAGAGGTCGCCGGTTCAGTTCCCGGTCAGAGCACATGCCCAGGTTGTGGGCTCAATCCCCAGTGGGAGACATGTAGGAGGTGGCCAATCGATGTTCTCTCTCATAGATGTTTCTATCTCTCTCTCCCGTCCTCTCTCTCTAAAATCAATAAAGAAATATTTTAAAAAAATAAATTAATAGACAAAGCTATTTTGTGTAACGAAATTAAGCTAAAACTACTACAAATGACTACATTACTTATATCTAAAAGTTGTAAACCAAAACTAGACCCATGAGAAATTATATCTATTTTACAAGTAACCAATGGTATGAGATAAGGAAATCATTCTCATTTAATATACTTACTTTAAAACTCCTAGAGCTAAGTTTATTCTTACATCCTGTATTTTATATGCTATACTTATTATAACCTATAAAAGCAAATGACTCTTTATTGTAAGATAAATGAAAAGATAAAATAAGAACTAAATGGTCTTTTGTTACTACAGTGAAAATGAACCTAAGACAGATACACAGAATTAAAGACTGCTTTTTAAAAAGTCCTTATATACCCCTGAAAACATTTCAGGCCTATTTATATGATTGGCTTTTAACTAAATATGTATAAATATGCATTTATTCTTCAAGCATAATTACAGTTGTATTTTTTCCAGAGGAATAAATAACATTCAAAAACATTCTCTTTGAAATTCCACTCCATATCAAGTTGAGAGCCCATATTATGTAGGACAAAGCTATTTTATAAAAAGAGATATTCTAACAAAGGTAGTACTAACTCAAAGTGAAGGAATATCAAGTATTTTCTTTTACACTGTGGTCAATTAGTTAAACAAGTACACCTACATTTTTTAATTTTGTATGTATCCTCTATAAACTAGTTATGTAAATTATAAGATTTAATAAAGAATCTAGTTAGAAAAGTGGCGACAATTTATTAAATCAGAAATCTATGGAATACAAAGAGAGAGAGAGAGAGAGAGAGAGAGAGAGAGAGAGAGAGAGAGAGAATGTTATCCTACTTACTAGATGATACTATGTAAGTTACACAGTCTCTGGGCTTCCATTTTTAGAAAACAGGAAAATAGCACCTACCTCAAGACTGCTATGAGAATCAAATAAGATAAAAGCACTGTAAATTTTAATGTAACATGCAACTACGATGAAACAATAATAGAAACAACTACTGAACTGAGCTACCCAACTGGGAACAGCTTATTGTCACAAGTGAAGACATAATGCTCTAGTATTTTCTGCTTTCAAACAAGAGGTTCAAATGACACAAAAGATAAGGCTGTACACCTTAATAAGTTAGTTTCTTGGTTAGCTTTTTGTTAGATATAGGCAACTTTGTTGTGTACCATTTTAAACCTCCTTTAAATAAGGATATTCCCTTCCTAATTTTAAAAACTTTAGGATCTCAGAAAAAATGGTAAAATAAAATAAAATAAAACTTGGTAACTTTAATTATGAGTTAAAGAACTATCAATGTTAAAAGTAAATGAACTTGAAACAGACCACCAGAAAAAAGAAAGACAATATTGGTGAGTTCTATGAATTAATATAAAAAATGTCAGTAACCAGACATTATTGTGCATGCATTATTTTAAAGGGACAATATCAACATTTAAGTATTCTCTGAACTGGAATACTTTCCAGTTCTTACTGAATATGAATAAAATTCATATGTATACATATGTATGTATACATATTCAAATATTATTTTTATTTTTAAATAAAATGCCTCAAATTTTTCCAGGAAGTACACAAAAATAATTCAAATAGATTGTCCTACCAGTTAAATAGCTTTAATTTTGTAAAAAGGTGCACTAGACTATGTTCTAGCCAATAAATAGATTTAGCAGTCATAAAAATAAAAAATAGCAATATAAGATTATCAGATACTGCTCTTTAATGGAAGAATTCTTATATAGTGAAACAAATCTCAATTTACCAGCCAGAAGAAATATCACTTGACAGTGTCCTTTTATATTACCACAAATTATGCCTAAAAGCATCATGCATATGTAAATGCAATCTTTTACCTTCAACATCATCTGAAAAGGTAGACATAAATAAATAAATAAATGAATACATAAATATGGGCGATAAAAAATAGTTTTTTATATAGCAGAATTCACAGTAAAATAAGAGCTTAAAAATGTCAAATAAGCAATATAATCTCTTGACAGAAGAGACTCATATTCATTTTACTCAAATAGCAAAAGAGATATAGCATATGCTATATATTCAAGATGATGAGACAGATTTTTCAATTAAAGGGTTATAAAATATCTCCAAGGTAAAGAACTCTAAAATGAAGTTCATTATGTCAGGTAAGAATTACCTTTTTTTTTTCAACTTCATTTATTGATTTTTTTTTAGAGAGACAGAGGGAGGGAGGGAGGGAGAGGAAGGACGAGAAGGAGGAGGGAGGGAGGGAGAAAGACTGAGAGACATTAATCCATTGTTCCACCCATTCAGGCATTCATTGGTTGATCTTTGCATGTGTCCTGACCGGACATCAAACCTGTAACCTTGGCTTATGGGGACAAAGCTCTAAACAACTGAGCAAGCCAACCAAGGCTGGTAAGAATTACCTTTTGGTGAAAGTTTAAGTTCCCATTTTAATCTTCCCTAAAAAAAAGTGATTTCTAGTACAGAATCATTTATCTTAGTTTAGCCAAAGTATCATTTTTGGAAGTTGAATTAAAAATATAGAGCCCAGCTCAGCTGGTGTGGCTCACATGTTGGGTGTCGACCCATGCACCAAGAGGTCGCTGGTTCGATTCCCAGTCAGGGCACATGCCCAGGTTGTGGGCCCAATACCCAGTGGGGGGCATGCTGGAGGCGACCAACTGATGTTCTCTTTCATGGATGTTTCTATCTCTCTCTCCTTCTCTCTTCTTCTCTCTCTAAAATCAATAAACAAAAAAATTTTTTAAAAAAAGTTGTAGCTAGATATCACAGAGAAATAAAAATGTAAGAAAAAGGCTATTTAGGTCTAAGAAATTGTGACTACTCAACACAACCCAATTTCAATTGTTCCCATTACTGATATTCCGTGAAATTAATATCTACATATATTTCTGCTCTACTTTTATTAAAAAAATACTGCAAACTCAATATCATCTACATTTCTTTATGACTTATTTACTCAGAATTTTGAAAGATCCTATTATTTCAATGTAAATTAGACTTATAAAATGCATGCATATGTCTATCCTTCTGATTATCTAGAATAATGAAAAACCCACTATGTCCTACTGCAAGAGCCACCTTGATAAGAACGCACTCTTCAATAGCAGTGTGAAATGTTATTCAATGCATACATTTTTTACAATATATGAACAAAATGTATACAGACATCAGTTAAGAGTTCACATAATCACAATAAAATAAATTAAGTAAATGACAGACTACCTTATTTTAAGTATGTAAATAACTTGAAACAAAAATGGAAAGGAAGGATGTACAAAAGAAATGTGTGAATTTCAAGCTGATTTATATCATGTCACACCAAACAGATTCAATATAAAAGACTTTAATTTTACAAATTGTTGCTCTTTATAAATTAACATGAGTACTATGTTAAAAGTTTAAGTATTGTCCTGGCCAGTGTTGCTCAGTGGTTAGAGCATGGGCCCATGAACCCATTGATTTGATTCCCAGTCAAGGGCATGTACCTGGGTTGCAGGTTTGATCCCCCGCCCCAGTGGGGGAGAGTGTAAGAGGCAACCAGTAGATGTGTCTCTCTTACATCGATGTTTCTCTCTCTCTCTCTCTCTCTCTCTCTCTCTCTTCTCCTATCCCTCTCTCCCTCCCTTTCATTCTCTCTAAAAAATAATGGAAAAAATATCCTCAGGTAAGGATTAACAAACAAACAAACAAACAAATAAATAAGTTTAAGTATTTATTAGGAAAAAACCCTTCATACCATTCACCAGGTAACATATAAATAAAATAGTTTGAGTTTTAATCAATAGTCAAAATGATTATTTAATCCAGAGATTACTAATATTAATACTGCTTAACTAAAACCAAATATAAATGGGAATAAATATATTTTAAAAGAGAAGAATCTAATTCCATCTCCAAATTACATACAAGATAATCATTTTAAAGATACTTTTCTGGAACTAAGCATATGTCTTTCCTTTATTCATTAAAAAAAAAGAAAAACACACATCAATAAATTTGTCAAATAAACTCAACTTTAAAAACCAGCAAAACTGGTACAATCCAGTTAACTTTATGTACAAAAAACAAGTAAAAGAAACTTACCTACTTCTTCTTCTTCATCATTCGATATTATATTAAATAATGTATCCAAAGCATAACCTATTATTTCAGAATCCGAACTGGAAAAAAAAATTGTTACATTTATACACTGCTAGTTAGAGTGTGAACTGTTACGACCATTTTTAGGCAATTATTTAGCAAGACTGTATAAAATATTAATTCCATTTCTAAAAATTTATCCTAAGAAAATATCAGAGTGCAACTATAAAGAGTGCATAAAGGTTTATTTGTAATAGTGAAAAATTAGAAGCAAGCTAAATGTCCAGTAACAACAACAACAAAAATAGTATGGTAAATCCATACATATAGAAGCCAGTAGGAAAAGACTGAATATAAAAATGAATGTATAGAATGATCCCATCTAGCAAAAAATATACATTTATGTCTTTATATATTTTTAAAAATCTTATAAATTTATAAAATAAATCCAACTTTAAAACCAGTTAAATTAGTTCAACTCAGGAAATGTTATGGGTGTAAGTTTATATACGTACTTTGTGACAGATATATACACAATGTTTATATAAACATAATAGTGTTATCTGTAGTTAGACCACTAGAGTTTTAGAGTTTTTTTCTCTAAAGTTAAATCTTATGGTAAACATGTACTATTTATAATATCAGGAAGCATAATATTTTGTAGTCATTGATAAACACAAATTTTGAAAGCATGATGATGATGGCATTTAGAGTGAACAGCAAGAATGAGATACCAGTCAGAAAGATTGAGCAAATATGAAGAAGTGATTAGGAGTGACAGATGAAAGCAAAGATGAGGGACAAAGGGGATCACAATGAGAAGATGTAAATCTCAAATGAAGCGGGTTTAAATATTATTATTATTTATCATTTTGTTTTTGAGAAATTTTGAAGGATATCTTTTAAAAACCTTTTGAGAAACTAGAAATAAAAGAGAACTTCCTTGAAATGATAAAAGGAATCTATGAAAATGTAATGGTGAAAAACTGAATGTTTTACCCCTAAGATCAGGAAAAAGATAGCAATGTCCCCTCTAACCACCTCTACCCAACATTGAACTGTAGGTTCTAGTTAGAACAATCAGGCAAGAAAAGGAAATAAAAGGCATAAAGATTGGAAAGAAGTAAAACTACACCTATTCCTAGATGACATTCTAGTATACAGAAAGTCCTACAGAATTCACTAAAAAACTATTTGACCTAGTACATAAATTCAGCAAAGTTGAAGGTTACATGTTCAATATAAATAACCCAAAACTCAAATAAGTGAAAAGACACTCTGTGTTCATGGATAGGAAGATGTAATATTGTTAAGATGGTAATACACCCTGACTTGATTTACAGATTCACATATCCTTATAAAAATCCTAGCTATCATTTGTGTAGAAATTGACAAGCTGATCATAAAATGTGTATGGGAATGCAAGGAATCCAGAATAGTCAAAACAATTTGTAAAAGAAAAACAAAGTTGAAGAACTCACATTTCCCAACTGCAAAACTTACTACAAAATTACAATAATCAACACTATGTGGCAGTGGCTTAAGGACAGACGTGTATCAGTAGAATAGACAGTCTAAAAATAAGGTCTAACTTTTATTTCAGTTGATCTTTGGCAAAAATGTAAAGACCACTCAATGGGGAACAAACAGTCTCTTCAACAAATAGTGTTGGGACAACTACATATCTACATGCCAAAAAATGAAGTTGGACACCTACTTCATACCATATGCAAAAATTAACTCAAAGTGGATATAAGAACTAAATATAAGGAAATAAAGACATATAACTCTTAGAAGAAAACAGGCAGTACTAAAATCTTTAAAAAGCTTATATGCTTTGCTTTGTTTGGGGAACTGGGACTCCACATTGCACTGAGCCGGTGAAATGCATTAAATAGGTGAGTGATAGAAGATTAACATTTCAGACAGATAATTCTTGCAATATATAGAATGAATGGAAGGTCAAAGAGATCAGAAGCAAAGAATACAGTTTGAAGGTGGCGGTCATTTTAAACTATTTCCAAAAACTCTTTGATATACCTCCCTTCAAAAGATTGAACCTAATTCTTCTCCTAAGTGCAAGCTGTACTTATTAACTTGCTTCTAACAAATATAATGTGGTGGGACTGATGGTATGTGACTTCTGAGACTAAGTCCTAAAAGGCACTGTGGCTTTCCTTTGATTCTCTCTCTAGGATCGCTTGCTCTTGGAGAAGCCAATTGCTGTATCATGAGGATGCTCACGTAGTCCTACAGAAAGAGTAACATGGTAAGACACTGAGGCCTCCTGCCAATAGCAATGTGAATGAGCCATCTTGGAATCAGATCTTCCAGTCCCAGTCAAGACTTTAGATGACTGCATTCCTAGCTGACATTTTGACTAAAACCTCTTAAGAGATCCTGAGTCAGAATCACCTAGCTAAATCACTTCAGAATTCCTGATCTACAGAAACTGAGATATTATTTTGAGCCACTGAGTTTTGAGGTAATTTGCTATGCAGCAAAAGATAACTAATACAGAGGCTATGAAAATGATTTAAGAGCCCTGGCCGGTTTGGCTCAGGGGTTAGAGCATCAGCCTGAGGACCAGAGAGTCCTGGGTTTGGTTCCCGCTAAGGGCACGTACCTTGGTTGCAGTTTGTCCCCGGCCCGGGTTGGGGTCGTGTGGGTGGCAACCACTTGATGTGTCTCACATTGATGTTTCTCTCTCTGTCTTCCTCCCTCCCTCCCTCCCACTCTATCTGAAAGATAAATGCAAAAAATGTCCTCGGGTGAGGATAAAAAAAAAAAGAAAATGATTTAAGTGATTGATATTAAGAGCCAAAACTAAGACCAACAAAGGAAATTAAGAAAAATTCATAGATTTCAGCTGTTTTTTGATCCTGATGGGCATAATAGGTTAAGAAGACGGATGAGTTCAGCAGAAATCCTCATTTCTTCCTTGAATGGAAGGTGCAATCAACTGGGATGAACTTGGGTCAAAAGGCAGTTGAAGGGGATACAAGGAGTGGAGGGAAGGCAATTATGAGAAGGGCAACTAGAGATAAATTAACTTTTGAACATTGTGAGTTTGTGATATTTGTGAGAGATCTTGATATGGTAGAAATGTCCGCTGAGCAGCTAAAGCTTGTAAGATAATTTTAATGAGAGGTAAGATTTGAAAGGTATCCATACACAGTTATTAATTAAAACCAAAGATGCAAATATAATCTCTTAAAGAGAAACTGAAAGAGCTAAAAATGGGCTGAGTGATCTTTCTTTTAAGACATGTTCAGATTTAACACATCACTCTGTTAGTACAGTTTATTTCTCCAAAAAGAGCAAGTCTGGATAACTGATATACCATAATATGTATATATTATAGAACAGTACATTATAGTATATTTACATGAATATCAAAACCTCCATTTGCCCATTCAAACCCAAGATCTTAATCCTTTAATTAGCAGTTACTTCATTCCATTTTTATATAATGGAAAGTTTTCAACCCCTGAGGGTTTAGACTATTTGTCCTAATGCTTAGCACTGTGGTTTGAACCATAAATATTTATTGAAATGGCAAATGAAAGTAAAAACTTAATAGCATTAATATGTCCGTCATTCCTTCAACAGAGACTCTAAAACAAATTAATTAAAATTTCAAGAAACATTAGGGATAAAATTAATTAAAATTTAAAGAAAAATTAGAGACTTACCGATCTGTTTGTAAAACATGGATAAGATGTTCCATAGCTTGAATACCAACTTCCAAGCGATATTTCTGCACAAAAGAAAAATGTTAAAGAAACTAATATCCAACTTAAAAAAGTAATAACTAACAAAATGTTACAAACCTTAGATAATGATTTGAGAGCACGCACGGCATTTCTTCGATCATCCAGTAAAGTAGATGAAGCTACTCTGTCACAAAGCTTTTGAATCTGTCATGAAAAAAATGAAACAGCATTAACAGAAGAGAAAGTATAATACAAAAAAGGAACATGAAGTTTTCCCCAAATTTATACTATCTAATTTTGAAAAAAAAAAAAAAATCAACAAATGGGGTGTCATGGAAATGGTCTTTCATAAACCTAAATAACTAGGTAATATTATAATCTCATTATAGAGATCAAACATTTTTCACAGAGACCTGAAAAATAAAAGTGGCGGAAGAGAAGTCAAATAAAATAGGTCACATAAACTGAGGAATTAAGAGAAATCATTAGTAGAACCAGAGTTTTTTTTTTTTTTAATCCTCACCTGAGGACATTTTTGCCTTTTTATCTTGAGACAGAGTGGGAGGGAGAGAGGGAGGAAGAGAGAGAAACATCTACGTGAGAGAGACACATCGAGTGGTTGCCATCTATACGACCTGGGGCTGGGGACAAATCGCAACCGAGGTACATGCCCTTAGCGGGAATCGAACCCGGGCCTCTCTGGTCTGCGGGCCAATGCTCTAACCGCTGAGCCAAACCGGCCAAGGCAGAACCAGAGTTTTTTAAACATGCCTATTACGCCCCGCTGGTGTGGCTCAGTGATTGAGCGTCGACCCACGCACCAAGAGGTCGCCGGTTTGATTCCCAGTCAGGGCACATGCCAAGGTTGCAGGCCAAATCCCCAGTGGGGGGCATGCAGGAGGCAGCCAACTGATGTTCTCTTTCATCGATGTTTCTCTCTCTCTCTCCCTCTCCCTTCCTCTCTAAAATCAATAAAGGAAAAATAAATAAATAAATAAATAAATAAATAAATAAACAAACATGCCTATTACGACTGTTTGAACCAAGAGGGGAGCATTATCCATTAGGGTTGTGGTAGAAGATGGGAAGTTATTTAAAATTTTTTTAAACAATAATTGTTTGTATCATAATTTCACCCTATATTTAAATAAAAGTCAGAACTATATTTAGTTTTGAGTGTACCTCATAATCTAAAAGGATGAAAAATTTCTATTATAAAAGCTTTTAATAAATTTACAGAAATTAAAATGAAAACTGAATTTTAAAATAAACCTTGAGCATTATTTACAACTGGAAACAACTTATCTGTCCAGAAAGTGAAGAAAAACTAAGTAAATTGTGGTACATTCTTTGGTGGAATACTATGTAGCTATATAAAAGAATTAACTGTACTGATATGAAAATACCATGACTTAATAGATAATGGGGAAAAAAGCAAGTTGTAAAACTATATGTAAATTGTGCCCTGGCCGGTTTGGCTCAGAGGTTAGAGCGTCGGCCTGTGGTCCAGAGAGACCCGGGTTCGGTTCCCACTAAGGGCATGTATCTCGGTTGCAGTTTGTCCCCAGCCCTGGTTGGGTCGTGCGGGAGGCAACCAGTCGATGTGTCTCTCTCATGTCGATGTTTCTCTCTTTCTCTATCTCTACCCTTCCCTCCCACTCTATCTGAAAATAAATGGGAAAATGTCGTCGGGTGAGGATTTAAAAAAAAAAGAAAAAACTATATATAAATTGTGAGCCTATTGAAGCAAAAGTACCAAACTGTATATGTAAACTTTCATTAAAAAAGAATTTGGAAACTTAAAACAATAAAACTTCTAGAAGAAAGCACAGGAGAAAAATCTTTGTGACCTTTAATTAGGCAAGATTTTTCTATATTAAGAGCAGAGTCCATAAAAGAAAAACATAATAAATTGGGCTTTTATCACTTGGGCTGTTCAAAAACTACTGTTAAGGGAATGAAAAGATAAGCCACAGATTGGATGAAAATATTTGGAAAACATCTAATTAAGGACAGTTTTTAAAAACCACTATATTCAGGTACTTTATAGAGCTAACAATCGGTTACTATGTTGTTATTCTTTTTTAATGACAGTTCTTACAAAGATTCTATAAAAAATATTTTGAGCCCTGGACAGTATGGCTCAGCAGTTAAGAGTGTCGGCCCGCGGACCAGAGAGTCCCAGGT
The DNA here is from genome assembly GCA_030848825.1 of Tadarida brasiliensis. Lineage (NCBI taxonomy): Eukaryota > Metazoa > Chordata > Mammalia > Chiroptera > Molossidae > Tadarida > Tadarida brasiliensis. The sequence goes on along the minus strand of CM061257.1, from coordinate 53,055,415 downwards.
TCGGTTCCCGAAAAGGGCATGTACCTCGGTTTCAGTACGTCCCTGGCCCTGGTTGGGGTTGTGTGGGTGGCAACCAGTTGATGTGTCTCTCTCACATCAATGTTTCTCTCTCTCTCTCTTCCCCCCTCTCTCCCTCCTGTTCTATCTGATGATAAATGCAAAAAATGTCCTCTGGTGAGGATAAAAAATAAAAAAATTATGGCATATCACTCCAACTTTTGCACCCTGTGTATCTGAATTAATAGTGTTTAAATAGATAGTGTTTTCCAAATTATGTTCTGTGGACTTCTAGTGTCCCAGAAGATATTAATAGATTTTGTATGATCACCAAACCAGTGGGAAACAAGGTTATACAAAATTAAATAGGTTTCTGCACTACAGGATTTCTAAGTCTTTATTATGCTGATTTGCATTTCTTCATACTGCACATACAGTATGATAACCAAGCCTAGCTTTACTTTTTTATTTTATTCATTCTAACTGCTCACATTGAGAAATTATTCCTACCTTAAACTGTATTCACTTTCATAATTATACTGACTTTCCAGAATGAAAATACTATAACCTTCTCTTTATTAAATAACTGGTTGATACTTTTCCTATAATTTTTTTAACCATTAAAACAACTACGTAATTATCTTTTGAAAACATGAACCTTGCTACTCAACTTAAAAAATTCCTCAGGCAAAAATAGTTTTCCTAATAAGCATGACTATAATTTCCTATACTTGGGTCTTATACATCTTTAAATATTTTTCTAGGTAGTTTACAGCTGATATTATGACTAGGAAATCTTTTGTAGGCATTTTCTGCTTTTTCCTAATCCTAGACCTCAAGCACAGACTGGCTCTAGATCTGGGATTTCCATCTCCATTGTAGTACTTAGTCCTAGCACCATGCAGACAGACCTTGAACTCCAGCCTCAGCTCCATCTTTGATTGATGTATAGAGAGACATATATGAACTTCCATGTCTGGAAGCTCCTCAATCATTATTATTATTTTTATTATTATATTTTTTAATCCTCACCTGAGGATATTTTTCCATTGATTTTTTTTTTTTTTTTTTTTTTAAATACAGTGGAAGGGAGGGAGGGAGATAGAGAAACATTGATGTGAGAAGACACGCTGATTGGTTGCATCCCGCATGATTCTGAGCAGGGCCAGGGATTGGACCTGGAACCCAGGTATACGCCCTTGACAGAGAATTGAACCCGTGACCCTTCTGTCCACAGGCCAATGCTCTAACCGCTGAGCCAAACTGGCCAGGGCTCAATCATTATTTGTTGAATGTGGAAATGTGAAAGCTATTTGATGATGGTGGTGGAGATACTTAGCTTTAGGAATACTGGAGGGAGATGATCACAGGGTTTGCTTTGTTTTTATTTTCAGTCATTTATTTTGTGTCCTAACATGCTATTTCAGCACTGCTAGTTGTTTTTTTTTTTTTTAATTTTTTCCCCCTTTATTGATTCTTAGAGAGAGAGAGGGAGTGAGAGGGAGAGACAGAAACATCGATGAGAGAGAACATTGATTGGCCCCCTCCTGCATGCCCTCCACTGGGGACCGGGCCCACAACCTGGTCATGTGTCCTGACTGGAAATTGAATTGGCGAACTCCTGGTGCATGGGTTGATGCTCAACCACTGAGCCACACCGGCCGGACAGCATTGTTAGTTTTTTTTTTTAAAACTTTGAGATATACAGGAAGATAGTAATCTCAGTTATTATGAAGATAAATAAAATAGCAATTAGGTTATTTTTATTTAACAGACTCACAAAATTAAAATTAAAATAATAGTAGCACATACCAAATGATTTCATTTTATGAAATTAAAAACAGGCAAAACTAATCTATGCCATTAGAAGTCAGGACAGTGATTACTCATGGGGGTGGGCAGGGACTGAATGAAGCACAAAGGGGACTTCAGAGGTGCTAGCAATGTTCTTCTGTTCCTTGATCTGGGTGCTGGCTATCTGGGTGTGTTCAGGTTGAGGTTTACATATGACGTGTACTTTTCTACATGCTTCGGTAAAATTTTATCTTTTTTTTATTTTTATTTTTTTTTTGCTTCAGTAAAATTTTAAAAATAGAACCATCCAGGATAGACAAAGATATAAATTAGTAAACTTGTTTATATTCTCTCAGAAGGAAGGTAACTTTAAAAAGTGGCAATTTGGCAAAAACTATTACAACTTAAAATGTTCATATCCTTTCGGCCAGGCACTCTTACTACTAGGAATTTATCCTTTAAAAATATGCCCACAGCACCTGGCCAGGTGGCTCAGTTGGTTGAAGCATCGGCCTAGACACCAAAAAAAGGCTTCAGGTTCCATTCTCAGTCAGGGCACATACCTAGGTTGCGGGTTCGATTCCTGATTGGGGCATGTATAGGAGGCAACTGATTGATGTTTTTCTCCCACATTGATGTTTGCACGCCCCCCCCCTTCTCTAATCATATCCTTGGGTGAGGATTAAAAAAACAAAAATAAAGTCCACAACTACACAATGTTATATATAAGAATGTTCTATGTACCAATATTTTTAACAGCTAAAAAGGAAATTTACCTTCCCCCTGTAAGGATATAATACGTCTGCTACATGGAAGAGGGTCCTAACCTGACTATGCTAGCACCCTGATCTCAGGTTTCTAGCCTCCAGAACTGTGAGCAATAAATTTCCAGTGTTCATTTAAAAAGATTAAAAGAAAAAAAAATCTAAAGGTTAATCAATCAGTCAGAGAACAGTGAACTAACCACATGATACACATACAGGGTGGGGTAAAAGTAGGCTTATAGTTGTTTGTATGGAAAACAATACAATAATTAATAAATAATAATACAAGAATAAATTGTTTTGTGAACTCACAACTATAAACCTATTTTTGCTCCATCCTGTACAATATGCAGCTGATCAAGTATAGAATGAAGCAGATCCACATATACTAACAAGAAAAGATGTTCAGGAAATATTAACCAGAAACAACAACAACAACAACAACAACAAATAGTATGCTTAACATGAACTCATTTTGGTTTAAAACTACATTAATAATAAACCATTTGAATATATATTGAAAAAATTAAGACTATGCACCATACTGTCATTTAGTGGGTTGCTAGAAATACTCATTTTCTACATTAATTCTGATGTTTGAGTTTTGATAATAAACAGAGATTACCTTTATAAGCAGAAAAGAGTAATAATGGAATGAAGTGAAATGGTTTGTTTTACATTGGAATTTCTAGGATATTTTCATGACTGACTAAATTCATCTTTCAAAGATGCTATTTTCACTCTACTGATCAAAACAGCATGAAATCAGCTCTTAATGGATAAAAATAAACTACCATAAGAAAAATATCCTCAATTGGCTCCCTGTTGCCTACAGCATAAAGCACAAATTTTAAAGATTAGATTACACAGTCATTAGTCAATAAACACACTGCTTACACATACACATTTGTTGTGTGCTAACCAAAATAAAGATGATCTCTAGCCACAGAAGCTTGCACAGGCAAAGAGCCGTGTAAATAAAGTATAATAACAAGTTAAAGGTATATAGGTACTGTTGAGTAAAGCAGTGGCACAAGAGAAAAAGCAGTCAATTTTATATGAAAGTAAAACTGCTATAGACTGAATGTTTCTATCCCCCTCCCCCAAATGCACATGTTGAAATCCTAACCCAGAATGTGAGAGTAGTAGGAGGTGAGGCCTTTGGGGGATGATGTCTTGAGGGTGGAGCCCTCATGAACAGGATTAGTACCCTTATAAAGATGCCCTAGAGACCTCCTTTACCCCGTTCCCATGTGAGGACAGAGGGAGAAAATGGCTGTGTATGAACCAGGAAAGAAGCCCTCAGCAAACACTGAATCTGCCTGTGCCCTGATCTTGGAGTTCCCAGCCTCCAGAACTGTGAAAGGTAAGTTAAGTCACCCGGCCTATGGTATTTTTGTTATAGAAGACTAAGATATTGTTTAATATTAAAATAGTAAGAATGCCACCTGAGTCAAAAATTAAAGGATGAGCCTTGGCCGGTGTGGCTCAGCCCATGCACAGAAGAGTCTCTGGGTCAAGGGCATGTACCTGGGTTGCAGGTTCAATCCCAGCCGCCAGTCCAGGCAAGTGTGGGAGGCAACTAACAGTGTCTCTCTCACATCGATGTTTTTTTTCCCTCTCTCTCTCCCCCACCCCTTTCCACTATCTCTAAAAATCAATGGAAAAAAATATCCTCGGGTGAGGATTAACAAAAAATAAAAAATGAGCCCTGGCCGGTTTGGCTCAGTGGTTAGAGTGTCAGGTATGGACCAATGAGTCACAGGTTCGATTCCGGTCAAGGGCAAGTACCTCGGTTGCGATTCGTCCTCAGTCCTGGTTGGCTTCGTGTTGGAAGCAGCCACTTGATGTGTCCCTTTCACATCGATGTCTCTTTCTCTCTCTCTCCCCCTCCCACTCTGTCTGAACAAAAATGGAAAAATGCCCTCAGGTGAGGATAAAAAAAATTTTTTTAAATAAACTTTAAAAAATGAAAAAAAAATTAAAGGATGAGTACCATAGGAGGAAGAATTCCAGATACAGAAAATGATTTCTTACTTTATACTTATTTACACATATTTTAGTGTAGAAAATGGCATTTCATATTCAAAATAAGAAAACTGAGTTATTTATTTATTTATTTTTATCCTCACCCGAGGATATTCTTCCATTTTTTGTTCAGATATAGTGGGAGGGAGAGAGAGCAAGAGAGAAACATCGACGTGAAAGGGACACATCAAGTGGTTGCCTCCCACATGACCCAACCGGGGCTGGGGACAAATGGCAACTGAGGTACGTGCACTTAGCAGGAACCGAACCCGGGTCTCTCTGGACCGCAGGCTGATGCTCTAACCGCTGAGCCAAACCGGCCAGAGCGAAAACTGAGTTTTTTAATGTGTATACTCTTATGAACCAAAACAATAATTTTTACTTTACACATATACATATGTATCTTTGTTCTATTAAAACAATACACCAAAGGAGACTTTCTAAAATATGAGAATTTCCTTTTATAATAATTCAGATGCCTGTTATTTCTGGGAATGATGATTGATCTAAAATAATGTGGGGAAAAAACAAGAAAATATAAACTTAGCTAAAAAAAGATTTCTAAATGAGTCAAAGTATCTGCTTCAATAGGCTCTGATTAATAAGCAGATTACAAGTTTTTTTTAGGTAATTGCAAAATGTACCTTAAAAATTAAAATTAATCATCATTTAAACTATACCATTTATACTTATAGAAATAAAATCCATTAATTCCTGAGTTTGGGTATGTATCAAGACTATTTTTAAAAATATAAAAATGCATTTTATCTATTAAATTTTTTTTCCCTTTACTGATTTTAGAGAGAGAGGAAGTGAGAGGAGGAGAGAGAGATAGAAACATCAATGAGAGAGAACATCGATTGGCCGCCTCCTGCATGACCCCCACTGGGGATCGGGCCCACAACCTGGGCATATGTCCTGACCGGGAGTCAAACCGGCGACCTTTTGGTGCATGGGTCAACGCTCAACCACTGAGCCACACCGGCTGGGCTTAAACTTCGATTTTAATGGCAAGTACATATTCTTCCCAATTGGGGATTTTAATAGGAACTTTCTTTCTAGTGACTTAAGACCAACTCAAATCAGTCAACCATAACTGCAAACCAATGAGAGTCAAAAGTGAATATAACAACTTATTTATTCAGAATCACGATTGAGCTATTTCAGATAACCTTCTGTCAGGCACCAAAATGGTCTTTTCATTTTAGTGATTTCTGATAGTAATCTAAAACTAATTACAAGCTTCTATGTCTCCTTGAACAAAGAACATAATTTTATAAGCTTTCTTAGATTTAAACCTAAATCCTCTCCAAAATTATACACAGGGATATATTAGGTGTTAAATGAATTAATATAAAAGTCTTTGCATAGTATCTGGGACCTATAAATACTCAAATATTAACAAACATTATTACTACAAGCTTCTTATGACTTTTTTGTATCATTCTTCTATCTTATTAGGCTTTGGTTGTCATTTCCATCATTATGTTTCTGACAGACCATTTAAATTTTGTAGATTTTGATTTGCTAAGAAATTTGATCATTAAGCAAGACAGTAATATATCTTCAACCAAAAATTACTCAGCTTGAAATCAAGATTGAGTACATGGACTTTGCAACTTCTGCTTTGCTATGTGAAAGCCTTATTACCTCCTGATAATATTCCAGATGGCTGAAGTATCTGAATAAGTGATCTCTCCATAATAAAGTGCTATGTTTCTACTCTTTACAGACAACTGAAACCAAATGAAAGAAAAACATATTATATAAATTCCAAATATAGACAGGTCTGTATTTTTCAGTTGATATTTACCAAACAAAAATTTTGCCACACACAGTATGCTTGACTTATATTCAGAAATTGTAGATCTCAAAGATTATTATTCCATTTACTCCTTACTGGAAAAACCAACTCAGTGCAGTATAATTGGGCCTCTTTGTTCAATCTCTAACTTTAGTGATTTATGTTTTAGCTGGGCACATGGCTGCCCACCTAGACTACTTTCCAAGCCTTCCTTACATCTAGGCAGTGACTACATTCTGGCCAATGAGTTGCCAGTACCTTCCCCAGGTCATGTTTTAAAAAGGAGGTTATTCCTTCTTTTTGTTTTTTAACCCTCACCTGAGGATATGTTTTAGAGAGAGGAGGGGAAGGACGGAAAGAGGGAGGGAGAAAGGGAAGGAGAGAGAGAAACACTGATGTGAGAGAGAAACATGGATCGGTCGCCTCCCATGCCCCAACCAGGGATCTACCAGCAACCTAGGTATGTGCCATGATGGGGAATCAAACCTGCAACCTTTTGGTGCATGCTCCAACCAACTGAGCCACCCAGCCAGAGTGAAGCTATTTGTTCCTTATTCCTCGTTCTCATTCCCTCAGCTTGGAACTTGAACTTGGTTGAATGAGGCACCTTTAATAATTCAAGTAAGGGCAGCATCCCAGGGATGGCAAAACAACATAAAAAGCACCTAGGCCCCAGGACCACCCTGAGGAGCAGAACTACCCTGCCCTAGACTGCCTTCTAATTGACCCTTTAGTGGAGAAAGACAAACTTCTGTCTTGGTTAGACCTCTATCTTTTGGCCTCAGTTCTAGCAGCTGATCCAACAGCTAAACTAACAAACGAATTTTACAGAAGAGGAAACTAGGCTTAGAAATAAGCAATAAACCCCCAAACACACTGCCTGCTTGGTGGCACAGTTCAGATTCTACCCAACCTTCATATATATTACTCCAAAGCCCACACTTTTTCTACTATCCTACACTGCCCCCCATGCAGAGAAATGTTAGTCTGAGTACCTGCTGCAAACTACAGGGACTGCAAGATTTTTTTGGTAAGTAGGGGAACACTGTAATTCAGTGTTTAAAATAATTTTTTAAGCCAACATTTAAAAAATCTAAAGATTTCATATAAAAATCCAGATTTCCGAACTTTTCTTGAAGAAAAAATCAGCTTGATAAGCTAATGGTAGCTAACACTGTATTTCATACAATTTAAGAAGTCATCAATCATAAGATTCACCATTTTTTAATGTATTACCAAGAACAAAGAAATACTGCTAATTATAATTACAAGACACAACCTGATTTCCAAGATGTTTAAATGCTAACTTGCATCTCAAAATTGTTAAAATCTGTAATACAGAGCACTTACTATGTGCCAGCTGTGTTCTAAAGTTCTTTATATTTTTAATTCTATTAATCTTCACAAAAACCCTATGTGATAGACACTATTACTAGGCACATTTTACATCTGAGGAACCAGAGTCACAGTGGGTGACCTGTCCAAGTTCACAAAACTACTAAGTGGTGGGATAGCATTCAAAGCCAAGCAGTGTGAGTGCTTAATCACTTGGTTAAATTAGATTTCTAGGCCTACATTTCTGGAGGCCAACAACTGGCTGGAGTTGAGCACTAGCTACACCCTCAAGTCAGGATATGCAGGCTCCAGTTTCATCCCAGACCTTTGCTCTCTTCTCTAATCCAACCTGCTTCACTTACCAATGATGCTACCCAACTGACACTTTTAGGATTTGAATTTGTGACTCTTCCTAAAAAATATTTTTTCATTGATTTTTTTTTTTTTAGAGAGAGAGGAAGGGAGAGATAGAAATATTGATAGAGAAACATCGATCGGCTTCCTCCTACACACCCCTCATTGGGGATTAAGCCCGCAACCCGGGCATGTGCCTTGACCGGGAATTGAACCAGGACCTCTCAGTCCATGGGACGATGCTCAATCCACTGAGCCACACCGGCTGAGTGACTTTGTGACTCTTGCATTAAGCAACAGAATACTATATATTAATAAAAAGCAGTTTTAAAGAGAAAATATATATTTGAGTAAAATTTAATCCAGAGTTAGTTGTGTTTTTTTTTTTAATCCTCACCCGAGGACATTTTTCCATTTTTTTGTTTAGATAGAGTGGGAGAGAGAGAGAGGAAGAGAGAGAGAGAGAGAGAAACATCGACATGAAAGGGACACATCGAGTGGCTGCCTCCTGCACGACCCAAACAGGGCTGGGGACAAACTGCAACCGAGGTACGTGCCCTAGCGGGAACCTAACCCGGGTCTCTCTGGACCACAGGCCGCCGCTTTAACCGCTGGGCCAAACTGGCCAGGCCAGAGTTAGTTTTATTTGGAGGGACCGAAAGAGATAATAAGGAAAAACTCAAGAGACAGTAGTTCTTCAACTAATTCATATTATGCTAACTAGGTATAAAGTGCTCTGAGAGATAAAAGATAATAATTAATTAGACATGGAACCTTTTATAAAGATGCTTGTACATCTATAAGAAGATAGTGTAGTGTAATTAACAATAATTTGTAATAAAGTAGCTCTATGTTTCAACATGCAAAATTCTCTAAGACATGTCAATCAATGAAAAAAATAAGTTACAGAAAACCATAAACAGTGCATCATTTGTAAAAAAGAAAGAGATAAATATGCTCACACAAATATATAATTCCATACTGCACAAATGCATGATTATTCATAAAGGTCTGAAAGGATTTACACCAACTAAGAATAGTGGTTATTTCTGGAAAGAGAACTGAAATTAAAGATGGTACTCAAAGAGGACTTAAACTTTACTAGTCTTATTTGTCATTTTGTGTAATTAAAAAATGAAGACTCGCCCTGGCCGGTTTGGCTCAGCGGTTAGAGCGTCAGCCTGCGGTCCAGAGAGACCCGGGTTCGGTTCCCGCTAAGGGCATGTACCTCGGTTGCAGTTTGTCCCCGGCCCTGGTTGGTCGTGCGGGTGGCAACCACTCGATGTGTCCCTTTCACATCGATGTTTCTTTCTCTCTCTCTCCCTCTCTTTCCCTCCCACTCTGTCTGAACAAAAAATGAAAAAATGTCCTCGGGTGAGGATAAAAAACAAACAAAACAAAACAAAAAAAAAAAAATGAAGACTTATCAATAAAATAGGGATAACATCATGTAGCGAATGTAGGTGATTATGTATCAAAACTCTTCTTGTGCTCACTTTGGCAGCACATATACTAAAATTGGAACGATACAGAGATTAGCATGGCCCTGCGCAAGGATGACATGCACATTCGTGAAGCATTCCATATTTTTATTAATTCCCAAACCTTCTGTGCTATGTCCTGCCTCATGACTTTAGCTCAGGCTGTTGCCTCTGCTTTTTCCCACTTCGTATGTGTGTGAGGCCAGAGTTTCTCCATATATCAGCTGAAACAACATATCACAACAGATCAAATGAGAGAAGATCCAGCTGTCTCCCAATAAAGAGATATACAGAAATGTAAAACAAGGCCACTTTTTTGTGGCCTGTGTTGTTTTGTTTTGGAATAACATTTTTTTACAAAAAAAAAAAAAAAAAATTATGTCAAAAAACAAATAAAAAAACCCCTCTTCTTTGTTTTCAGTAATTGCCATGTGAGATTCTCAATTCCACTTACCAAGAAAAATATGAAAAGAACAAAAAATCCCACTAACAACTAGTAAATTGTAATTTATAATCAAAATTACAACCTACAAATCTGGCTTTAATGTTTATTTTGCTACCCAATGGTGCCATTTATTTTTTTATTCAGTGATACACAAAGGAGACCAAAACAGAAGCAAATGGGAATAGGAGAGACTAGGAAAGCAAAAAGTGAGATGAAGAATGTGAAAATGAAAAACCACTGAAAAGTGAAAAGAAAAAGAAAAAAATGAAGGTGCCGTAAAACTAAGATGCTGAAGAAACATTTGAAATGTAATGGATATTGACATAATGTACTTTGCAGTATTTTCTTACAATTCCTAATATAAATACATACTTTTTAGTATTCAGTAACTATTTAACTGATATGCAAAAATGAAGGATAGGAATTCCCATTTAAGAAATCTAATTCTACCATTCAGTCATTTATTCAATAAATATTTACCAAGCCCTAATACCAATTTATTTGATAATTAACTTTGCCTTCATGAAGCTTAACACAGTTAGTTACACCTTCCTTGGAGAGAACTTTCCCATCCATGACTGCTTCCTATAGGATTAAAATAATTCATGTTAACCAACAGTTAATTCATTTATATTGTTTAAATGGAATAAAAAATATTACTGTTGCCCTAGCCAGTTAGGCTCAGTGTGGCTGGAGTAGCAGCCCTTGGACTGAAGGGTCAGGGGTTTTATATATATATTACTGTTTTAGGATACTTGAAAGAGCCAAAACATTAATTTGTTTTAAATTGAACTCTATAACTGAGAATTTACAAAAAAAAGTAAAAGCCAGTCTTATCTTCAGATGACCTCAATTATTATAATCTAAAAAAAAAGTAGGAATATTACAAAGCCAAACACCAGCCTCTTTGAAGACAAATCCAATGAATCTAACACAATATATTTCCATTACAATTACCAATAAATCAACCTAAGTAACATAATGCTTCATTTATTCTCCATGCTTTCTCTAAGAAATGAATGATGCTTTCCAAAAGGATGTCCTTTCAAGCAAGGCATCATAATGAAACTTGTCTACCAAATAACCTATCACAAATGCTAGCACCTCAGAGTCTAAAACAAAAGTTTTCAAATTAAAGGTAACTTTCTATATAAAAAATGTTTATGGCCCTGGCCAGTTTGGCTCAGCGGTTAGAGCATCGGCCTGTGGACCGAAGGGTCGAAGGCTCAATTTCTGGTCAAGGGCATGTACGTACCTGGGTGGCAGGTTTGATCCCTGGCACCAGTTGGGGTGGTGCGGGAGGCAACCAATTGATGTGTCTTTCTTACATCGATGTTTCTCTCTCCTCCTCTCTCCCTTCTACTCTATCTAAAAAAATCAATAGAAAAATATCCCTGGGTGAGGATTAACCGAAAAAATAAAAATAAAATAAATGTTTATGGCATTTCTGCCTGGGGTATAAAAAATAAGCAAGCCTTTTGTCTAATATCCAAACCAGAAAACAAAGCAGTAGGAATAATAGAAGTAAATATATAAAAAGAGAGAAATGGTGTTTGCTATCAACAATTTATATAAGAAATTCTTCTAGTCTCTCCTAAGAGATTCAAGAGTGATTACAATTATTTTTCAAATCATAAAACATCAGGACTAATTTTATACTTTAGGTATTCACAGGGAACCACTTCATGAACTCCACAATACTGATGATAATTAGGACTTCTAAAATGTAGCATTCCTTTAAAAATATATCCTCCAGGACAATTTTTCCCTAAGTTTGTTCCTCAGAACACTAGACCCACAAAGTATCCTGGAGGGGAAAAAAAGGGTCTGGCCAAATAAATCTGGCAAACACAACTTACTTATATCTCCATCTTGAAAATACTTGAAAACATAACACAGTGCTTGCTTAATAAATCTTGTATAAATATTAGTTTTTATTTCATTTTTCATCATCACACAGCACACTTGTTACTTCTTTGGTAACAAAATTCCTTCAAATACCTCTACTCACTTTCTTTGGAACATACTTTGGTAATGCTAGGGTTTGTAAAATACAAATGATACTAGTTTTTAGAACCACACTAAGTAATCTAATTAACTTTTAAAAAAGCCATTTAGTTTTCAATAGACACTACTTAATAAAAATACTATAAAGAGACATCTTTGGTGTATATAGGAGTGATAAACACAAATCATTCTCTGGCATTTATAACAAGACAGCCAAGAGAGAAAACATATGCCAGTTATGACACTGACTTGTTTATTAATGTAGAATATGAAACACTAATCCAAATAAGAGTTTCAGTAATGTGGTATAAAATGTGTCTGACAAACCAAAACTATGTCTAAATTTAAGTGCACACTTAATTTTTAGTAAAAGAAAAATACAGCTGTGCCTATATTGTTAACCCTTTTGCTTTTTAAACGAGCTGATCAAAGGTTAATCAAAAAAGAGATGCCTTAATAGTATGCTAACTCTGCATACTTTTATGCACTTCAGCCAACTTTTGTGCTCTGGGATACAACTTGCAAAGGAAAAACTCCCCTATGATTTATCATCAAATGTAGTTAACACCTGTCTTGGGATTTTCAATAAACCAGCTTTTAAAAAGGCATTAGTTGGAAGGTAAAAAATTAAGCCTGTGCAAGCATCCCCCCCCCCCCACAAAAAAAGTAACATTTTTACTATAATTAATGTTCATATACACCCAGCAAAGTATGTCAAGGGTTAGGAGGCTTCAATCATCAGAAATCAGTGCCTTTCTCTACCTAAGGTAAAAAAGAAATAAAATTTAAAAATTTTGACTCTAAAATGTGAAAAGTTTAATGTAGATAAAACTCTGGAATATTCACAACTTTATAGAATTATTGGCTATCATGATACAAATATAAATATTTACTACTTTGTCTCTGAAGAACATGTTTGTTTTTTAATCCTCATCAAAGGGTACTTTTCTCCATTTTTATCTTTAGATAGAGTGGGAGGGAGGGAGGGAGAAAGACAGAAACATCGACTGGTTGCCAACCGCACACGACCAGGGCTGGGGAACGAACCAAGGCACGTGCCCTTGACCAGAATTGAACCTGAGATTCTTTGGTCCTCGAGCCGACACTCTACCACTGAGCCAAACTGGCCAGGGCTTTGAAGAACATCTTAATACCAGTCCAAAGTTACTCTTAACTGAGAGTATGAAAAACTAGATACTACTATCTGTACAATCAATAGTATAATCCTCACAAATTTAAAAGATTTAAAATTTAAGTTTAGTAAGAAAAATAAGGAAAGCAGTCTAAGCACAGTAAATCTAAAAAACCCTTTAAGTAAAAAGTTTGACATAATGGACTTCAACTGTTCCAGATTTCTACAGTCTTTAAAAAGTATTGTTTTAGCCCTGGCTGGTTTGGTGCAGCGGTTAGAGCGTCAACTCGCGGACCAGAGAGTCCCCGGGTTCGGTTCCCGCTAAGGGCACGTACCTCAGTTGCAATTTGTCCCTGGCCCCGGTTTGGGTCGTGTGGGTGGCAGCCACTCGGTGTGTCTGTCTCACATTGATGTTTCTCTCTCTCTCTTCCTCCCTCTCTCCCTCCCACTCTATCTAAAGATAAATGCAAAAATTCCTCGGGTGAGGATTTAAAAAAAAAAAGTGTTGTTTTAGCCCAGCCAGTGTGGCTCAGTGGTTGAACATCAACCCATGCACCAAGAGGTCGCCAGTTTGATTCCTGGTCAGGGCACATGTACCGGCTGTAGGCCCAATCCTCAGTGGGGGGCATGCAGGAGGTGGCCAATAATGTTCTCTCCTCAATGTTTTTATCTCTCTCTCCCTTCCTTTCTCTCTAAAATCAATAAAGAAAAAATATTTTTTTAAAAAGTATTGTTTTAATACCCAGTACTTTGTAAGCCGCTATGATTACAGAACTGTGATTTCTTTCATATAACACTATAATTCATTCATTGAACAAATATTTGAGTATCTAGTACTATGAAAAAAAAAAAGATGAAAATACATATGAAACCTGACCCAAAGACACTTAACAGTCTAGAATAGATGAGACATACATAAATGGTAGAAAGCACAATCTAGTTTAAATGTGAAGATTGCTCAGAGAGAAATGAGATTATCCATGTTTGGTTGGGGAAAGAAGTAAAGGATACAGATTAGAGAATGCAATGATGACAGATTTAAAGGACAGGTAGACTTTAGACGCAAAAATAAGAGGCTTTGCACTGGAAAAGATGAGAAAAGCATGAACAATGGAAAACCACAATGAAAATAATTTAATTTTGCAGAAATATAAACACTTTAAAATACTAAAGAATAATAATAATAATAATAATAATAATAATAATAATAATAATATAGAAGTTAAAGGTCCCAAGCCCTGGCTACTTGAATATCCAGGCCAGATCAAATCACCAATTAAAACATATCATATTGACTTCCCTTCCATGCAGATAGCACTCTAATAAGCATGGCGGATGTTCCTAAAACCCGCTAGACTTTCTGGAGAAGTGTGGCAAGCATCAACCCCACAAAGTAACACAGTACAAAAAGGGCATGGATTCTCTGTATGGGCAGGGAAAGCGGCATTAGACAGGAAGCGGAGTGGCTATGGTGGGCAGACTAAGCCAATTTTCCACAAAAAGGCTAATCTAAGAGAACGCTGGCTATTAAGAGATGCAAGCATTTTGAACTGGGAGGAGATAAGAAGAGAAAGGGCCAAGTGATCCAGTTCTAAGCTTCATATTTTGTTTTATGTGACAATAAAATCTGGAGGATATGTTCGCTTCATGTGGTTGGAATTGGTCTATTTGGGAGGGAAGTAAACTAGTGTCCCACAAGGGAAAATTTATGCTTAATGGTTCTTCAGGGTACTTTACTCATTTTGCATCGAATCTGGTTGAATTCAAATCAGATATTGATGTGATGGTTTAGTTTGGCACTTTAATCACTTGGGGCTTCATGGGCTCCCTTTTGCTGTTATGAAGTAAGGATTATTGGTTATCTTGGGACATAAGCAGAGAACTGAATCTCTCTAATAGGCTGAGTTCAGCAACAATTATATCCATAGTGAAGGTTTACCAAGCGTGAAATAATTTGTCTGACATACCTTTGTGACTTCAGTTATTTAAAAAAATTTTTTTAATCCTCAAAACAAAACAAAAATATCTAATATTGTATACACAGTCTGATGCTCTATAAATATTTCTAAATTCGTGAGCCATGACCCTTTACACTTCCTGATGGAATGAGATGGTGAAACAAATTCTATTCATACTGCAACTCAGAATAAATGATTAATTCTCTTCCAAACACAAATCACTTTTCCAATTTTGAGTGTACATGCTCAAAGTTAGGCAACAAGAACCCTCACTTTCCTTTTAGATTATAAATACAACATACACTCAAGTGATACTCAAGCTTCATTTTGAAATCATGATATAAAAAGTATGTTGTTGTTCCATTCACTAAGGCAAGATCAAAGTGTTCTAGTCTAAGTTCTGCAATACTGTGCAAGTTGTTTTAGAGCTCTGTGCCTAACATAAACTGAGGGAGTTCAGCTTGCATGAACTGCAAAGGGCCTTCCAGCTTTAAAATCCTATACTCAACTGTACGTCATCTCCTAAGTACAACAATAACAACAAAAAATCAAAAGAGAGAGTATTCTTCCCCTAAAAACATGTAATAAAAACTACCCTTTACGGAGCACATACTAAGTATCAGGCTCTATTTCTTGTTTCACTTAATCCTCGTTACACCCATAAGAGCAGGGATTTTTAAATTTTTATTCATAGGGTATTAGCCATCTTTTATCTGTCCAATTCAACTACAGGTGGAAGGCAAAGATTCTAACCAAGGTCCAACTCCAAAGCAATTACTATTAAACCACACTTTAAACTTGGTGCCCAAACAATAAATATCAGACAGACAAAAATAAAAAAAGAAAAGCTGAAGAGGTGGGCAGTGACTAGGTAATCTGGAGAGAGAGCATGATCTTCTAACAGGGCAACTCAGTTGCCTTGTAGCCATGTGGGAATCAACCAAAGAAGCCAAGGATCAGTTTTATGTTTGTGTGTGTGAAATCTCCAGATTTTCAAATGAAGGAAAACAGATTCACCAGCTTTCAACTTCTGCTTTAAACAGTTTTAATCCAGATCTGTGAGGTTACTTCTAATAATATTATATAAATTTCCAAAATTCCCAGATAAGTTTTAAAATATGGACACCAGCAATAAAGCCTAGGCTCTGAAGCAAAGCAAATCTTGGTTGAATTCTGGCTCCATTACTAGTAGTGTAACCTTGGTCAAGTTAATTCACCTCTCTCAGCATCAGTTTTTCATTTGAAAGTGAGGATATTATCACCTATCTTGCAGGGTGGTTAGGAATTTAAGGAGAATGTGGATTTAAAGAGCTCAGCACAGTACCTCGCACAAGGTACAAGCTTGACAATAAGTTATTATTATCCTTCCCGGTAACATAGAACACGGTATCTATGTTCGTAGACGTCCCAGTTATGTGTATGAATACTACCAAAAGTTTGCCTTTAAAATGTCATACTTTGTCACTTTTCTGTAGACCTAAAATAAAAAGTTTTATTTTAAAAAAGTCATACACACTAATTTCTAATAGACAATAACCAAACTTCACAAAGGAAGTTTATCGTAAACCTAAAATCGAACCGACTATCAGACTGTTTTCAGTGGCCAACAATTTTTCTAAAGTGATGGCGAAAATAGTGCTACCACGAGTTCAGACTTCTGAATGGGGTGAGTGTTAGGGAAACCGGGGGATGCGTCCTCAAAGCAGTTCGAGCGCGAAAGATCCCTACAACGTCGAAGTATTTCCTAAACAGCACATATTTGCATGAGCCCGAAAAACGGAGTCGGAACTGATAACACCTCTTCCTCCAGTTGATGGGACAGGAGCAGGTGGCTCTGTGCCCTACCCCGTCTTTTTATTCTTAGCCACACGCTCTCATAAACAGCTGGGATTTAAACCCAGTCTTCCCCAAAGCCCCATTCCAGAACGCGAGAGAGGGAGCAGGACTTCAGATTCCTCTCGGCCAGTGGGAAAGGGAAAGAGGGAGAGGCCTGTGGACTCGACGGACGTGGGAGACTGGTCAGGCCACCTCTGCCCTGGATGGATCCCTTCCCGGGCGGTGCCATCCACGGACCACCCTCCTCGCCGGGCCTGCGGAGCTTCGGGACGCGGCTGCAGTCGGCAGGGCCGAGCCGCCGTGGTGGGGACTGCGCTAGGGACAGAAGGCAATAATAACTCGGAGGTTTCAGGAGAGAAAGGGAGGCAAAGGGGGAGGCAGCATGTGGACCCACGGTGGGGTGCGGGAGGTGACCTCCGGGCCCCCGAGTCCTCTGTCTCCGTTCCTGCCCGGACCCTTCCCAAGTCCCAGACCGACGCTCTCTCACCGTCTCGGCTTCTGTGTGCTGGGGTCCTGCACTCTGACCCCCCATTACCCCGCGGAGGAAGTTCATCTTGCCGTTCAGCCACTGGCTCTACCGGCCCCTTTGGGAAAGAAAAGATAACTTCCCCTGCCCTCCGCAGGGCCTGGCCCCCAAGTTCGCACTCCTCGGCCGCCGCCACCACCGCTTCCTAATCGGCGGCCGCTCCAGCCCCCTAAGCCCGGAAACACTAGCAGTGGAGACGCGCGTGCGCGGAAACGTGGCATTACGTGGCAGCTCGAAGGGCGAAGGCAAAGGGGGAAAGTAGACGAGAGGAGGGCCGTAGCCTGGGTCCACCCAAGCCCCGCCCACTGCGCAGGCACCGTCTCCCTCCGCGGGACACACCTCCCACTCCCGCCCCTCTGGAGTCGCTGGGGCTGGCCCCGCTCACCCACGTGGTCGAAGCCCGGCCCTGCCGGCTGGAGGGGATTCGGATAGTGTACGTGTTTTGGCTTGCAGAGTGTTCAGTAGTCGCTGAGCGGGACTTACTGCAAACTATCAAATCTGGGGTCGTATTTTGTTGAGTCGAAAGTGAAATTTTCCTTCGGCCGACGTGACAGGTAAGGGATCCTGGTCGCTGGGAGGGTTCATTTGGTTTTGCGGTGTAGCAGTACGAGCGTTGTGGCCTTCTGATCCCCGTAAATTGTATTTCTTTACAGGGCTTTGTTTGGTGGTAAAAGGGTGCTAGAGCCTCCTCATTCCACTGCCACCGGAGGGCGCATTTCTCTGATCTTGCGCTGCAAACCTGTTAAAAGGAATTCCTAGAACTAAAAGCTAGGTACACCGCTATTTTCAAGAGGTGTGAGGAGAAAACCAATCAAACTCTGCATTTAGCTTACTAGAGAAATACATTATCTGCAGTGTCAGTTTGGCAACTGGTAGCATAAGGTTTTGTTATTAATAATCAACTCCTGCATTTGAGTATTTTTTTTTTAGCCTGAAAAATGTCGTGTTTTCAAATCAGTGTGACTTGTTCCTTTCAAAATGAGATTGCCAGGTACATATGCTTCTGGAGTAGTTTTGTAGATTTCTTGAGCCTAAAAAGCGCAGGGTCTAGTTAGCCAACTGATTCATACACCTCTCTACTTGAATGCCCCACAGGTTTCAGATTCCCGTCTCCCTTAAAGAAAAAAATCAATATGCTTCCTGTGCCCTGCCACGATCAATACTATCATTACCCAAATAATTACCTAAGCTAGGAGGAGGGAGCTGGGAAGACTCTTAAACTCTGGATTTCAACCCCCCCCCCCCTTCAATGTCTAGTAGTCAAGTTCTATCATGTCTATTTATAGAATGCAGTATTTCTCAGAGGTCCTCTGCTTCCCATACCTCTGCCTCTGAGATAGCTTTTCTTGTCATCATTTTTCACCAAGATTACAGCAATAGCTTCTTAACTAGCTTGTCATTATTTAAGCCCTGACTTCCCTCCATTTCAGTCTCCAGTCCACCTTTGGGTGAGCCTAGCAATGACAAAATATCTGTCCATGACAGTCCTCTTATTAAAATTCTCCAATGGTCACCCATTCTCTTCGTAATAAAATCCAAACTCCTTAGATTAATATACAGGCCTGTTATGTTCTGGCTCCGCCTGTCCTTATAGCTCTTGCCTTCCCCTTCTTCTTCTTCTTCATCAAGGAAACTTCTGCTAGTTCCTTAAGACTTAACTCTGTCATCTTCTGAAAGCTTTCTCTGAAATCCAAATATATATATTGCAGTTATTAATATGTGGTAATGCTTGTTAAGCCAAACTGTTAAGGGCAGGATTATGTTATTTTTGTATCTCTGTGGCTTAGCACTAACTCATAAGAGATGTTATTGATGGATAAATGAAGAAAACTTTAAAGGATATATGAATATTATGCTGAGGAAGAGGGTCCTTTTTTTCATCTGTAACATAGAATTGTAGATAACACATATCACAAAGGCTATAGTGAAAGTTCCTTTCCTAGTGTCAAGGTTTTAAGCCTGGGTGACTTGGATAATGGTGGGGATCATACTGCCAGGAATACTGTGCACTAAGCATTGTCCCCTGCTTTAAAACTAGACATTTGACACTTTGCATCAGACATTTTCCATGGGGGCATTTTGTTGCAGCCTAAAAAAAGTAACCAATAAATGCTCAGCTTTTTTATTACCAAGTAATGTGTGCAAAGAACTTCACCAAGTTCCTAACCCTCACCCCTCACTGAGCCTCGTCTTACCTCCTCCCTGTGCCTCACTCTACCCCATCATCAGGGATAATGCTCTAAGATGGAGTGAGGCTAGTTGGATGTCTATTACATATATTATTTGGTAATAAAAAGCAGTGCCTTGCCCTGGTTGGTTTGGCTCAGCAGTTAGAGCATTGGCCCTCAGCCCAAAGGGTCAAGGGTTCAATTCCAGTCAAGGGCACATACCTGGGTTTCAGGTTCAATCCTCGGCCCTGGTCCAGGTCGTGCAGGAGGCAACCAATCAATGTGTTTCTCTCTCTCCCTCTCCCTTCCTCTCTCTAAAATCAATAAAAAATATATATTTAAAACAAAAAAAAAGACAGTGCCTTGACATTTTAGCAAAATTATTTTAAGGCACTGGCCTTTTCAAAATGCCCGGCTTTGTTTTAAATTTCGGTGGGTATAGTAGGTCACTATGAGTTTTCCCTTCATTTGACCTGTTTTCTTCCCTAACAGTGTTCACTGGGCAGGAAAGACTATGGGCAGGAGGGATGGACAGTTGGGTGCAGAGAAGATATGGGTGGAGCCCCCAGACTTCCTCCTACCTGTCAGTCTTGCCTTTCTCGTAATATCTTGGGAAGGGTGGAGCTGCCTGTTACTTCTAGGCTCAAGAGGAGGCAGAGAAGGTACAGTGGTTAATTTGTCCCTCATTTGAGGTCTGAAAGGAGAGCAGAGACATCATCACTACAGAACAACCATGAAATGGACTTATTTAAGAGAAAGGGGGTTACATGTGAATCTACTTCCACTGATTTTATAGAGAAAAGTCAGGGACCATGCCCTATTCTTATTTGTACTCTTTTTTTATTTTTTCCCTTTATTGATTTGGGAGAGAGAGGAAGTGAGGGGGAGAGAGAGATAGAAATATTGACGAGAGGGAACATCGATTTGCTACCTCCTACGTGGCCCCCACTGGGGATCAGGCCCACAACCTGGGCATGTGTCCTGACCAGGAATCGAACCGGCGACCTCCTGGTGCATGGGTTGATGCTCAACCACTGAGCCACACCAGCCGGACTTATTTGTGCTCTTTAATCATCTAGCATAATTCCTTTATCATGATAGATGCTTAAGAACCATTTCAAAAAGAAAGGAAGAGAAAATATGAACAAATTGTGACTGCATGACTTACCCCATTATGCTTCTGACTTTCATAAATCTAAACACTCAGAATAAGAGTGCTATAAATTATTAAAATACGCATAATCTGCCCTGGCTCAGCAGTTAGAGTGTTGGCCTGCAGACCAAGGAGTCTCGGGTTCAATTCTGATCAAAGGCATCTACCTCGGCTGTGGAGGTCCTCGGCTGTGGGGGTCGTGTGGGAGGCATCTAATCAATGTGTCTCACATCAATGGGCAATCTCTCTCTCTCTCTCTCTCTCTCTCTCTCTCTCTCTCCCTCCCTCCCTCCTTCCAACTCTATCTGAAGATAAATGGAAAAATATCCTTGGGTGAGGATTAAAAAATAAATAAATAAAATAAAATACACATAATCCAGAATTTTAACCTAAACCAAACCTGACAACGGAACAACTAACAAAAGTCATTGATTTGAAATTCATTTTAAAAACTGTTTCCTTATCCTCCCCTAGTTCAGTGGTTCTCTTTATCTCTTTTTTTAATTTTTAATCCTCACCCATGGATATTTTTCCATTGATTTTCAGATAGAGTGGTAGGGAGGGAAAGGGAGAAACATCGATGTGAGAGAGACACACGGATTAGCTGCCTCCCACACAACCCCAACCAGCACCAGGGATCAAACTGCAACCAAGGTATGTGCCCTTGACTGGAATCAAACCCGAGCCTCTTTGGTCCACAGGCTGTCGCTCTAACCGCTGAGCCAAACCAGCCAGGGCTCAGTGGTTCTCTTTAGTGGCCCACTTTCCTCATCTTTTCTTACTTTCTAGTGGCAAACTCAACAATAACGATGGCAAATTTTCATTCTTTTTTATGACTGAATCATATTCCATTGTATCTATGCACGACTTCTTTCTCCATTTGTCTGTTGATGGACACTTAGGTTGCTTCCATATCTTGGCTATTGTAAATAATGGTGCAATTAATATGTGGATGCATGTCTTTTCGAAATAGTGTTTTGGGTTTCTTCAGATAAATACCCAGAAGTGGAATTGCTGGGTCCTTCTTTGTCTCGTTACAGCCTTTTTTTTTTTTTTTTTAGCAGTAAAAGGCTTTTTTATTTTATTTTATTTTTTAAAATTTTTTTCCCTTTATTGATTTTGAGAGAGAGAGGAAGTGAGAGGGAGAGAGAGACAGAAACATCGATGAGAGAGAACATCGATTGGCTGCCTCCTGCCTGACCCCACTGGGGATCGGGCCCACAACCTGGGCATGTGTCCTGACCGGGAATCGAACCAGCGACCTCTTGGTGCATGGGTCGATGCTCAACCACTGAGCCACACCGGCCGGACAGTAAAAGGCTTTTTATTTCACATTCAGCAATATAATTTCTCCAAAAACCTAGTAGGCTTCTTAGCTCTGATTGCAAATAGTTCTATGTGTTAGTAGCCACATTCAAAGTTTGTCATAGGTATAATTCTCAGCATGATTTATTTTGTTTATAGCCTTTGTTTTAATGTCTACTTTGTCTGGTATAAGAATTGCTACCCCAGGTTAAAAAAATTTTTTTCTTTGTTTCATTTTCATGATACATCTTTTTTCATCCTTTTACTTTCAGTCTTTCTGTGTCTTTCGATCTGAAGTGAGTCTCCTTTAAGCAGCCACATACAGGTTTTTAAAGATTAGTTACTGGAAAATCAGTGTCCAAAAGTATTGTTGATACAATTATGCGTTATTATCCATTAACCAAACAACACACAGCAAAATAAATTGATAATGATGAAGCAGCAGTGGAAATTCATAACCAGTCAATGAAACAATATCAAACACATATTTGTGCTCCTTATATGCTTGCCTCTATTTATTCAAAGTACTTTACATAAAATAAATTACTTAATCTTTACAACAACCTTATGAAGTAAGTAATGTTATCAGTTTCATTTTACAGATGGCGAAACAGGCATACTGAGTAACCTGGCCATGTCATACAGCTAGAAAGTGGCAGAGCTGGGACATAAGTTGGCAATCTGGCTCCAAAACCTGTGCTCTTATGTACTTTGCTATCTGACCTCTCTAGACTCAAGACAGTGACCTTGCACTAAGTGGTCTACAAGTTCTTACATAATCTGGCCCCTCTGTTGTCTCTGTGACCTCATCTTCCCTCCATTCCAGCAACACTGTCTTCGTTGTGTTTCTGAAACTTGCTCTTGCCTCATGGCCTTTGCACTTGTCCTTTCCTATATTTTGAATGCTTGCTACTCCATCCATCCACATAGAGGACTGGCTCACTCCTTCACCTTATTTGAGTCTGCTCAGATGCTACTTAGGTCTTTCCTGACTGTCCTAAGGTGCAATCTCCCCATACTCCTTCTCCCTCTGCTCTGCTTATTGTTCTCTGTAGCACTTATCAGTCTGATACATTATTCTTCCGTATATATTATTTTCCTACATTTCATCAGATCTAAGATGACATCAAGTGTACCTCAGAAAGGGAAACAAAAAACCTGTCAGGTTGTAAGAAGCCATCTATCAACAGATGCATCTAAAATTCAGGTTTTATAAAATGTGAAAAAAATGTTCATTGTAAGATTAATGGAATATAGTATATATTTTATTGTTATTTTTTTAATCTTCACCTGAGGATATGTTTATTGATTTGAGAGAGAGAGATAAACATCGATTTGAAAAAGAAACATCAATCAGTTGCTTCTTGTATGCTCCCTGACTGGGGATCGAACCCAAAACCTAGGTGTGTACCCTGACCGGAAATTGAACCCACGACATTTTGGTGTATGGGATGACACTCCAATCAACTGAGCCACCCAGACAGGGCTAGTATATATTTAAAATCTTTATCTTGTTTATTGTCTCTTTTCCCATCACCACCAGAATATAAACTCACAATGGCAAGGATTTTTGTCCTTCTGTAAACTGCTTTATCCTCAGTGCTTAACACAGTATCTCTGACACATAGTAAGCATTTGGTAACTCTTGAGTGGATGAATGAATTCCCCAAATGAGGAAATTCCCACTTTTGGCTTGTGTATGGGAACAGATTCTGCAGTGTTGCTAAGCATTGCATGGCAGCCAGACTGGCTCCTCAGAAAATTTTATTACCTAGTTTTACTTTATGAATGTTTTGTTGGTCTTTATTGATCAACTTAGTAATTAATATTTAGTTACATGTAGAGATAAGCGACTGTGGAAGAAAGGACTTATATTTTTTGGATCAGATAGCTATGTTAACATGCCAGTGGGCAGCTCACCTTGGTTTGAGATTCATCACACTTATGTAATGGTTCTTTCCTCCTCCTTTTCCTCCTCCTCCTTTTTTTAAGACACGTAATATATTCACATGGTTAAAATAAGTACAAATGGATATATATTGAAGTCTCCCTGTTATTCCTTGGCACCCAGGCAATTAATGTAAACAATTCTTATTTATCTTCCAGATATACATATATGTATATATAATCTCTTTATTTTATTTATTTATTTTTTAATCCTCACCCGAGGACATTTTTGCATGTATCTTCAGATAGAGCGGGAGGGAGAGAGGGAGGAAGAGAGAGAGAGAAACATAGATGTAAGAGAGACACATCGAGTGGTTGCCACCCACACGACCCCAACTGGGGCCGGGGACAAACTGCAACTGAGGTACGTGCCCTTAGCAGGAGCCGAACCCGGGACTCTCTGGTCCGCGGGCCAACACTCTAACCGCTGAGCCAAACTGGCCAGGGCTAATCTCTTTATTTTTTAAACAAATAAATGTAGCACACTGTACACACCGTTTTACACCTTACCTTTTCCCATTTAATATGTCTTGGAAATTGTTCCATACAAAAAGAGGTATTTTTTATCATTTCTTACTGTGTTCCATGAAATACTTTTCAGAATATTTTTTCTTTTAAATCCTCACCCAAGGATACTTTTTTTTTTTTATCTTCACCCGAGGACATTTTTTCATCTTTTGTTCAGATAGAGTGGGAGGGAGAGAGAGGAAGAAAGAGAGAAACATCGATGTGAAAGGGACACATCGAGTGGCTGCCACCCACACGACCAACCAGGGCCGGGGACAAACTGCAACCAAGGTACATGCCCTTAGCGGGAACCGAACCCGGGTCTCTCTGGACCGCAGGCCGACGCTCTAACCGCTGAGCCAAACCAGCCAGGGCCCCAAGGATACTTTTCCATTAATCTTCAGATAGAGTGGGAGGGAGGGAGAGAGAGAGAGAGACAGAGAGAAACATCGATGTGAGAGAGACATACTGATTGGTTGCCTCCTGCACGACCCCGACCAGGGCTAGGACTGAACTGCAACCCAGGTACATGCCCTTGACTGGAATTGAACCTACTAATCTTCAGTCCGTGGGCTGACACTCTAACTGCTGAGCCAAACTGGCCAGAGCTGGACTCTATTCTTTTTATTGGTTTTCATACAAGGTCAAGATGGCTGTCAGTACCTGCAGTCCTATAATCTCCCAGGTCCAAATTTATCAAGAAAGACTCCTACCCTTTCTCCTTAGAGTCCCAGCAAAAGTCTCCTTCTGACTTATTGTATCTGATTAGATCTTTTGCCCTTGTGTTGGGCTAATTCCTGTAGTCCAGTGTGTGAGATGCTCTGATTGGCCTTGATTCACACACCCACCTCTAAAGCAAACAGTGGGAATCCTCCCCTCATCTCAAAGGATATAGTGTAAGAACGAGGAACAGGGACTTTCTTCAAAGAAAAGCTGGAATACTGTGCCAGGAGAAAGTTTATTAGGATAGAAAAAACAATAGATGGTTGCTATATCTCTAATGGACTTGACTGCTGGCCAGTTTTTTTGAAAAACCTTTTTCCAGCCATGCTACTAGCATATTGCTACCATCAGTTCTATTGCTCTGCAAAAGGTTCAAAAGATCATGTTGCATTATTTAATAGAAGTACTTTTACATTACTTCATATTTATATCTGCAAGCAAAGCTGTATCTACACCCTTTTACAGAAAGTACAGTCCAGTTGTGTTTCCATTTTTAAGAAAATACAATAAACAGAATTGCTTTACTTATGAAACATGTAAATTAGGACATCCTATTTTCAGTTTCAGAAAACTTTTTATAAAGCTATTTATTGAGGGACAGATTTATCAGATCTAGGCCCTGGCATTCTTGCCCCCTGTGGGGAATTTGACTGTCACCTGTCTACACCCACTTTCTTCCTCCCTCCTCAGCTAGCTGAACAGGC
Organism: Tadarida brasiliensis; assembly: GCA_030848825.1. Classification (NCBI taxonomy): domain Eukaryota; kingdom Metazoa; phylum Chordata; class Mammalia; order Chiroptera; family Molossidae; genus Tadarida; species Tadarida brasiliensis. The sequence continues at coordinate 53,029,447 of CM061257.1, read as the reverse complement.
AGATCCTGAATAGCCAGAATGGGATTGAAGTTTTTACTGTCCCATTCCACAGCTAGACCAAATCCTTTGAAGTTCACATTACCAGCTGATGCCAAGATTCCATGGAAGCTTAAGATGATTTATTAAGGAGTTGCTGCCTCTTTCACCAGTAATCCGTGATCCCGGAGCAAGTTGTAGCTTATCTATCTCATTTGTCTGAGTTTGTAGCCCAAGTGAGTATGGGTGAGGAGATGGAGTGGCAGGAGACTCTGTAGGCTGTCTCTTGAAATTAAGGTAGATTGGGCCTCAGGGCCAGCAGGGTGGTAGCAGGCCTGAACCAGAACTTTCAAAGCCAGCCCACATCTCCAATGTCCCCTCGCTCCCCAACTCCAGCTCTTTAATGAAGTTGACTATAAGGTACCAATGGTCTGTGATTGTGAACACACCACACAGATAATTGGAATGGGCTCAGTAACTTGCAGATACTAGGTGGAGTACCTAGCACAGGCAGGTGGCTTGAGGAAAGAAGAGGGAGTTGAGTGTGGACCTAATCCTCTGCCAGCAGCTCAGGAGTCCATGGGCAGAGTAATGGAAGATGAGAGGATCATGAGCACAGAGAGGCAAAGCAGACTTCTCTTTGACCTGACTGTTCTCTGATGCTGCCTTGCCCAGGGCCTCACAAACACCACACTAGTTGTGGGTAGTATAAAGAACTGGAAGAAGAAGAAAAAAAAAACTAGAAGGAAAAAAAAAAGAACTAGAAGAGCTCCAGCCTGCTCTCCCCACTACCCTATTCCTACCTCCAATACTTGCATGCACACATGACCTTTCCAGGCCAGGGCCACGATCTGTGAGACCCAAAGTGACTCAGACCCAAGTCTCCCAGTTACGTGAATAATGACTCCTAAATAGCTCAGCATCCAGGGTCTCAAAAGGTCTTGCCATAGCCATTCTCCTTCCTGCGAGGGTGCTGCCATCTAGGTCTGGTTCTTCTAGTGTCTGGATCAGAGCAAAATGACTATTCTAGTATTTTGGTACTAATTTTGTGCTATAATAAATATCAAGATCTTTGTTTTTTTAAAGGCTCAAAATTCATACCATTTAAAACAAATCAGTGATACTACATATTAAACACATTCAATTTAAATAGAATTAGCCATTCCAAATTCTGCTGTGTCCTTCAACTTCAGAAGAGTTGCACGTCTAATGGTTTTAATCTGGCCCAGATTCAGTGTCTTCCTGAACCTTTAGCTCTTCTGCCCGGAGCTTTTTAGAACCTTGGCCTCGCCCTGGCCGGTTTGGCTCAGTGGTTAGAGCATCGGCCTGCGGTCCAGAGAGACCCGGGTTCGGTTCCCGCTAAGGGCATGTACCTCGGTTGCAGTTTGTCCCCGGCCCTGGTTGGTCGTGCGGGTGGCAGCCACTCGATGTGTCCCTTTCGCGTCGATGTTTCTTTCTATCTCTCTCTCTTCCTCTCTCTCCCTCCCACTCTATCTGAACAAAAAATGAAAAAGTGTCCTCAGGTGAGGATAAAAAAAAAAAAGAACCTTGGCGTCTGGGTAGTGCTCAGCTCTGGCCAGAGGCTAGGGCTCCCTGTTTTTTATTTTTCTCTGCCAATCTGGGAAGCAGGCTAACTCCTGCCTTCCCCAGCAGAATGAGCCACTTTGTTCTTAGAGAGCTTTTCTGACAGGATCCATGCTTAGCCCCTCCCTCATTTTTGGAGGTGGGGTTGAGTAGATGGGGGATTAGCGGGGTGAATAGATGGAGCTGCAAGAGCTGATGAATAAAGAAAAGGTTTTAGAACTTCTATGAAGGAAAGAAGAGGCAAAGAAGGGGAAGGTGCGAGTGGCAAGAGAGATCCAAGAACTGAATGAAACTGCTGACTAATATCTGCAGCTCTAGAGTATTACACTCATATTAATACAGTTTTTTTTTTTTCAGTACTACTTAAAAATAGCTTGGTGTAGCAGAATACTGAAAACAGATGTGCGTGGTTTCTTGAACTACTGATTCAGCAAGCATTTGAGTCTCTGTCCTCTGTGCTAGGCTCTGCTATAGGTACCCTCCCATGTATAAACTCATTCTGGAATACTAGAAATTCTTATTCCTGTTACATAGAGAGAGAAGCCTGGGCTTCAACATGGTATAGCACAGAAAGGCATGTTTTGTTTGCAAATCTAGACAGACCTGGTCTTCATTCTAGACCTGCCACTTTTGGACTGTGTAGCCCTGGGCAAATTACTTAACTTTGCCATGTCAGTTGTGATTACCATGCCTTGCAACAGAAAACCAGAGTGTCTTGCCCTGGTCTGTTTACTCAGTAGTTAGAGCATCAGCCCATGGACTGAAGGGTCTCAGGTTCAATTCCCAGTCAAAGGCATGTACCTGGGTTGCAGGTTCAATCCCCGGTCCTGGTTGGGATTGTGTGGGAGACAACCAATCGATGTCTCTCTTATGTTGTCCACATTTCTCTCTCTTTCTCCCTCCTTCCATTTTACTCTATCTAAAAACTAATGCAAAATTATTATCCTCGGGTGAGGATTACCAAAACCAAAACAAACATTAAAACCCCCAGAGTGTCTTAAACAAATTAGGTAGACAGTGAAGGACTGATACAGAGGCTCTAAGATGCCAACTAGGATCTAAGCTGGAATCTTTCTGCTCAGCCATCCTTGGCTTGAGGCTTTCATCTTTGTGGGTTACAAGCTGGCTGCTTCATCTCCAGCCTTTCATCCTTATTCTAGATAGGAAGAAGGGCAAAGGTGAAGGGCAAAAGTTATCTATCAACTGATACCCATCCCCACGCTTTTATTTTGAACTAATTTCAGAATTGCAGAAAGATTGCAAAAATTGTACAAAGAATTCTCATACATTCTTCATCCAGATTCCTCAAATGCTTCATCCAATTACTTTATCATTTTTTTTTCTCTAAATATATACATTGTCCCCCTGAACCATCTGGAGAAGAATTTATAGGCATGATCTCCCTTTTACCCCTCAAATATTATACTTAAGTGTTTTATTCCTAACAACAAAAACAGTTTCTTAAATAACATAGTACAATGATCAAAACCAGGAAGTTAACACTGAAAACATTGATCTACAAACTTATTTCAAAATTTGCCAGTAGTCCCACTAATTTCCTTTTTTGGGGAAAAATTTTTTTTCTGGTCCAGTATCAAATCCAGGATTACACATTGCATTTAGATGTTATGTCTCTTCAGTCACCTTCAATCTGGAACAGTTCCTCTGTCTTTCTTTGTCATTAATGGTTTTGATATTTTGGAGAGTACAAGATAGGTCAGATATTTTGTAGAGTGCCCCTCAATTGGAGTTTGTCTGATCTTGCTTCATGATTAGGTTCAGATTGTGCATCTTTGATATCTTTGGCAGGAATATCACAGAAGTGCTGTCCTTCTCAAAGTGCATCATCTCAGGAGGTGCATAACATCTCTTTGTCCTATTATTACTATTTTTAGAGAGACAGGAAAGGAGAGGGAGAGAGAGAGAGAGAAACATTGATGAGAGAGAACAGCGATTGGCCCCCTCCTGCATGCCCACCACTGGGGATTTGGCCCGCGACCTGGGGATGTGCCCTGACTGGGAATTGAACCGGTGACCTCTTGGTGTATGGGTCGATGCTCAACCCCTGAGCCACACTGGCCGGGCTCTTTGTCCTATTATTAATGATATTAATTTTGATGGTTTGTTTAAGGTGTTATCTGCCAAACTTCTCCACTGTACAGTTTGTAATTAGTAAGTATTATTTGAAGGACATGATTTAATACTGATAAATGTCCTGTTTCTCATCACACTTTTACCCTCCTGTTTTAGCATCCATTGATATTCTTGCCTGAATCATTGACGGTTGCCTGTCTGCCTTTTGTATAAAAGGCGTTTTAAGAAGCTCCATCTTTTGACTTCCATTTGTTTTGTTAAGAACTATGTCGATGGGGAAAAAAGGGGGACATCTGTAATACTTTCAACAATAAAAAAACAAAAAACAAAGAAGAACTATGTTGAGCCTTAGCTGTAAGAGTGCTTGGAAAATGCATCATTATATTGTTTTGTTTTGGTATGGGCATATTGCTACCCACAATAAAATTGGGGTTCTGTGAATAAAGAGGGGAAAATTAACTGGGTAAGCAACTTGCCAACCTAATAGTATCATTATAAGGATTAAATTAAATAATTTTATAAGACATCTACCAAGAAGTTGATACTTAAAAACATCCCTCCCCTGCTTGGCCAGTGTGGCTCAGTGATGAGCATCGACCCGTGCACCAAGAGGTCACTGGTTTTATTCCTGGTCAGAGCACATGCCCAGGTTGTGGGCTTGATCCCCAGTGGGGTACATGCAGGAGGCAGCCAATCGATGTTCTCTCTCATTGACGTTTCTCTCTCTTTCTCCCTCTCCCTTCTTCTCTCTAATATTAATAAAGAAAAAATTTAAAAAATAACATACCTCCCTGCCCAGCTGGTGTGGCTCAGTGGATTGAGCATTGTCCCGTGGACTGAGAGGTCCCAGTTTGATTCTTAGTCAGGGCACATGCCTGGGTTGCGGGCTTGATCCCCAGTAGGGGGCATGCAGGAGACAGTTGATTGATGTTTCTATCTCTCCCTTCCTCTCTTTCTCAAAAATAAAATAAAATAAAATAAAACATAAAAATATCCCTCCTCAATCGGTGGGGTTTTTTATTTGTTTATTTGTTTATTTATTTTTTGGTCACTTGTAGTCGCATAGCTAGTTAATGAAAAACCAGGTTTGCAAATCTTAGTCCAGTCAATACACCATAGTTTCCTTTGATGGTTTTAGAAATTCTATATATCCTCTTAAGTCTTTTGGCACCTTTTCAGCTGTACAACTAAAACTACCCCTATACTGTAATAATCTACATATCAGTTTGTGGAATGATTCTAGATAAAGACAACAATATATCTATCTACCTGTCTATCATCTATCTATACTTGATTCAAATTTCTTTGTATTTGGTCAGGTTCATCCCCAAGGTAGTTCTCTTTTGGGGCAGTGGCTATTAATTCCCCTAGGGATCATGATCTAGAAAGATCTGGGAGGGGAAGATGGTCAGAGAATGACAGTGTTTGCTCAGCCTTATAAATAAACAAAGCTGCATGTTTTATTGATTATTTGCAGTTTTAAAAATATTTAACAGAAAGAGATAGAGAATTGTAAAAATCTTTTAACTCCTGCCAATGATAGGAATTGGAATTTTAAAGTTCCCTTGTCACAGAATCAGTATGAAAAGACATGAAATTTTAATATCAATTGGCAGTAAAATCTCACTTTGTTTAACTGAGAATTTTACCCTGAACATCATAGAATAATGTCATCAGTACATGACAGAAATTAAGAATGATGATAGAAAAGTGATAAATCAGGATACAAAATTATATATACCAAATGATCATAGCTAAGGTTAAAATATATGCATAGGAAGAAGCCTAGAAGGAAATGTAGTAAAGTGTGAATTAAGAGTGATTATGTTGCCCTGGCTGGTTTGGCTCAGTGGTTAGAGCGTCGGCCTGCGGTCCAGAGAGACCCGGGTTCGGTTCCCGCTAGGGGCCCGTACCTCGGTTGCAGTTTGTCCCCGGCCCTGGTTGGTCGTGCGGGTGGCAGCCACTCGATGTGTCCCTTTCACGTCGATGTTTCTCTCTCTCTCTTCCTCTCTCTCCCTCCCACTCTATCTGAACAAAAAATGAAAAAAAAAAAAAAAATGTCCTCAGGTGAGGATAAAAAAAAAAAAAAGAGTGATTATGTTTAGGTGGAAGGATCTGGGTGATGTTTTCTTCTTTCAATTGTTCCATAATTAACACTGGATAATTTTTCTTTTTTTAAACAAACATGCCTTTAAAAAAAATAATCACAAATAATAAACATAGAAAAGATGTTAACTAGAAACAGTTTTGGAAGACAAGCATCTGGATCCCTAAAGAAAACTATTAGTGTGTTTGGGAGGAGAGGCCCAAGGGACTCCATATTGCTTGTAGTTGATGCCTGAGCCTGAATTTCATTTCAGTACTTTGGTACCAGCTATTTTCCTCCTTCCCTTCCATTCTTTCTTTCCTTTATTTCTTTTCTTTTTTCTTCTTACTGCAAGGTAAATAAAGAGATTATTTATAAGAAAGAGGCCGTGTGATATAGTAGAAAGAACATTACACTTTCGAGCCAGACAGACTGGGATTTGAATCTAGCCATCATATAGTCATTCAACAAACATTAATTGAGCAGCTGCTGCCCAGTTGGTGTGGCTCAGTGGATTGAATGTCGTCCCATGGACTGAGCTCCCAGTTCAATTCCTGGTCAGGACACTTGCCTGGGTTTCAGGCTCCATCCCCAGTAGAGGGCGTGCAGGAGACAGCCAATCAATGTATCTCTCTCACATCAATGTTTCTATCTCTCTCCCTTTCTCTCTCTCTAAAAAAATCAATAAAAACATATTTTAAAAAAATAAAATAAAATAAAACATGGAACTTTAAAAAAAAATTGAGCAGCTACTATGCCATTCACTGTCTTAGGCACTGGAGATTCAGCAACAATTAAAAACAGTCCAGTAACTGCCTTTGTGAAGCTTATATTCTAGTGGAGGAAGACAGTGTGATTTAGGAAGTCCTGGAAAGACCCTTGGATCAAAAATTATCTGCCAAAACAGATGATCACAGTCCATAAAATTATACCATGAAGGATGTAGCCTTTTAGATCAACAACATCTTTTAAAACGTGGGTATCAATGGAAAGAATACATCATCATTAGGCTTAATAGTCCTTTTATGTATCAGTGTGAATTGATTATTTCATATACCTCAGGAGCTAAATGAGAGCCATGCTTTGCAAGAATAAACATTTTAATTGAAGAGAGGACCATTAGGTACTATTCAGAAGGGGTAGACTTGAGTGGGTTTCAGAGTTGGCAGTAGGAGGGTCCCATGGCAAGAGGTGACTTGAGAAGGAAAAGAAAAATGAAAAAAGAACAGTGGTTGTATTTTGGGAGTAAATTTCACCCTAACATATGAGTTTGTCTTGGGGAAAGATTCAGAAGTCTTCCCAGATTTAGGTACCACTCTTCCTCCTTCCCATCCTAGCCAGGGTTTTTTGAAAGAGTGCCTTAGAACCGGGACATTGCTGAGAGATATATCTGGCCTTCCCAAATCCCTCACATTGTCAAATACTCCTAGCGTGTGCCATCCCTCTCACAAAATGTGTAAGATATAAATAAATACATAGCCCAGCTGGTGTGGCTCAGTGGTTGAGGGTCGACCCATGCACCAAGAGGTCACTGATTTGATTCCAAGTCAGGGCACATGCCCAGGTTGTGGGCCAAATCCCCAGTGGGGGGCATGCAGGAGGTGTCCAATCAATGTTCTCTCTCATCGATGTTTCTATCTCTTTCCCTGTTCCTTCCTCTCTCTCTAAACTCAATAAAGAAAAAATTAAAATAAATAAATGCATACATACATACAAACTCATATAAATAAATAGTAAGTAAGAATTAACAACCGCCCCATTGAGGTTCCAATGCAGGCCCTCTGCTCATTCAATAGCTTGCCTCTTTTTTTTTTCTTATTGATTTTGAGAGAGAGAGAGACATGTTGATTTGTTGTTCCATTTATGCATTCATTGGTTGATTTTTTTTTTTTTTAATAATTCTTTATTGATTTTAGAGAGAGGAAGGGACAGGGAGAAAGAGAGAGACATGGATGAGAAAGAACATTGACATTGATTGGCCACTTCCTGCATGCCCTCCACTGAGGATTGGGCCTACAACCTGGGTATGTGCCCTGACTAGCAATCAAACTGGTGACCTCTTGGTGCATGGTTTGATGCTCAACCATTGAGCCACACCAACCGGGCCATTGGTTGATTCTTTTTTTTTTCACATCTTCAGATAGAGCGGGAGGGAGAGAAGGATGAAGAGAGAGAGAGAGAGAGAGAGAGAGAGAGAGAGGGAGAGAGAAACATCGACGTGAGAGAGACACATCAAGTGGTTGCCACCCACATGACCCCAACCGGGGCCGGGGACAAACTGCAACTGAGGTACATGCCCTTAGCGGGAACCAAACCCGGGACTCTCTGGTCCACGGGCCAACACCCTAACCGCTGAGCCAAACTGGCCTTTTTTTTTTTTTTTTTTAATTTTTTTTCCCTTTATTGATTTTAAAGAGAAGAAGGGAGAGGGGGAGAGAGATAGAAACATCGATGAGAGAGAATATCGATTGGCCGCCTCCTGCATGCCCCCACTGGGGATCAGGCCCACAACCTGAGCATATGTCCTGACCGGGAATCGAACCGGCGACCTCTTGGTGCATGGGTCGATGCTCAACCGCTGAGCCACAGCAGCTGGACCAGTGGTTGATTCTTGAATGTGCCCTGACTGAGGATTGAACCTGCAACCTTGGTGTATCGGGACAGTGCTCTAACCAACTGAGCTACTTGGCCAGGGCATTAGCTTGACTCTTGATCCCATTTTTAAATGATGGTTCACTGTCAGAGATCACTGAGTGTCTGAAAATAAAATTTAAAATAGTAGATGCTGAGGTTTTTCTGTCACTTATACTTGTATGTCTATATCCTACTTCCTCCCTCTGGTTCACCCTTCACCTTAACCGCAGTGGTGCCTCTGTTTTCTTTCTTTCTGAAATTACTTACATCACTGAAGGTTGTGAGAAAGTTCTGTGAGAGTCTAGGGCCCCTCCTGTTTAACGGAACAGGAAGTCTTACAAAGTAACAGAGGGAAAGAAGGGTCTAGTATAAGGACAAAGGGGAATCTTCAAGGAAATCTTCAGGAAGTGCAGCCCCGCCACATGAGAACTGAGTCAACATGCGGATACTGTGTGTGTGTGTATCTGTCTGTGTCAGGTTTCATAGTCTCTTGTCTTTGCTTTTTCAGTGAGTGTATTCCATTCTCTTGCTTCTCTCTGTGGCCTCCTTTCTCTGCCAACTTAGAGCCTCTGCTACCAACCTTGTAAGTAGCTTTGACTTATCACTGCCCAGATCCCAGCCCAAACTCAACATAACCTCACAGCTCAGCTCCCCCAACTGGCTCAGGATGACTCTGGGAATCTAGTTGGCTCAGCTTGGGTCAGGTGTCCATGCTGGTCCATTTAGGAGATGTGCTTGTTAAATGCTGCCTCGCTATTATTGCCCGTGTTCTCCTTTATCTTGGCTTACAGAGTGTAAGAGGGGTGAAAGGACAGGAGATTTTGTGACTCCTGTTAGGAATATTCTCTTTTACCTGAGTGTAGTGGTAGTTGGTTTTATTTCATAACAACAATTACTACTGACAATTTCTTGTGCTAAGCACTTTACATATATCTTCTCCATTAACTCTTCAACCTTACTACTTTCATCTCCTTTATGTAAGAGGAAACTATTGAAGGAGAGTGGTTTAGTAATTTGCCAAGGTCACAAAGCTCAGTGACTGGGATTTAGTCCGAGATTTCTCAGAGCATGTGCCCTCGCCTGCTTTTCTACCAATCCATAGTCATGCCATTGGCTGCTTCTGACAACTGCCATAGCTTTTCCCTGGTACTTACTTCCCTGGCTAAGCTGTCCCACTTTGGAAAAGTAGTTAATTTGTGAGATGAGGAACACAAACTGATGGGTTACAGAGGTCCACTCAGTAACATTGTTCCCAGTTGCTTCCAATCTGTGACAAAGCTGTGATCTTGCCAGAACATAGGGAGATAAGAAGAGGCTTCCCTCTTGGTTTCTCATGTTGAGCCATCCACACTGCATCAAGAAATGGTCCAAACACACTACTTTTTACCATTTATATAAGCTATCATTAATGTTCTAAAATAGCTTAGTGCCTAATACCTGGCACAGTACCCATTTATGTAATGGGATGTTTAATACGTTTTTTCCCCCCATTAAACCTAACTAGCCAATTTTAACTTATATCCTCTCATAAAATTGAAGCCAACATCCATCAGAACTGTTTTGTTATTACCCAAGTGGCTTTGTCCATTTGAGCCACTATGACAGAATACCATAGACTGGGTGGCTTACAAACAACAGAAATTTATTTCTCATAGTTCTGGAGGCTGGAGGCCTAAAATCAAGGCACAGGCAGATTCCCTGTTTGGTGAAGACCTACTTCCGGGTCCACAGACTGCCATCTTCTTGCCATGTCCTCACATGGCAGATGGGACAAGAAAGGTTTCTCAGGCCTCCTTTATAAGGGCACTCACTAATCCCACTTGGAGCCCTTGTGACCTAATAATCCCAAAGGCTCCCCCTAAAGTATGATCACATTTAGTGTTAGGATTTCAACATGAATTTGGGGGTGGGGGTGGGGACAAATATTTAGACTATTGTATCAACTTAGAGTTGAAGGGTGAGTTGATGGAGTTAAAAGTAATCATGATTGCCCTGGCTGAGTAGCTCAGTTGGTTAGAACATAGTCCCAATAAACCAAGGTTGCAGATTCGATCTCCAGTCAGGGCACATACAAGAATAAACCAATGAATGTATAAATAAGTGGAACAACAAATCAATGTTTCTCTCTCTCTCTCGCCCTTCCCCCCTCCTTTCCTCTCTCTAAAATCAATTGTAAGAACTAATCATGAATAACAAGTTAGCAACCTTGGAATAGATGAATCTGTTAAGAAATGAAACCTTTTAAATAAAAATGAGCCTTTGAAGTTAAAGAAGATCCCAATGGAGTGTATCAACTGGATCATAATATTCTGTTCTCTAGGATGTACCTTCTTAGGTCTCTCACCAATTACTGTGGCCTTCAGCATATTGGCCTCCAGGGGGCACTGTTGTTGATCTAGTCTACAGCTGAGCCTAACTAAAATTGGGTTCTATCTGCTAGGAGATAATCCCACAGGGAAATAAACACAGACAGCAAGATTGATATGAATCTAGATAATCTGGTTTATAAGGAGAGTTTATTGAGTCTCAGCTTGCAGCTCATGGGAGTCCTGTCTTCCTAGCTCTTAGACTACTAAACCCTCTTTACTTCCAACATTCAGGAATTATTTACCAGGTTTGGTGCTAGAGTCTGGGGCAGAACAAAATGCAAGGCCCCTTCTCAGACCCCAGTGGGAGAGAGGGGCAGTCACCTAGATTGCTCTAGACCTGGCCAAGAGGCAGGGTAAGGGAGAGGTCCTAACAGCCTTCCTTAGACTCATTCTCACAGTGCCTAGTTTTCTGGTTTGAAATTTAGGATACTTCCCTTCAGACAACACCTGTTCCCCAGCAGGGAGTAGCCATTTCAGCACATAGCACAGTCCTAACTCATTCTGTCCATGCACACACTCAATAATAGAGGGTCCATTTGTTACATATACATTTGAATTTACTATGAAGTAAATTTCTATTTTATGTATACATTGGCCAAAAAGCAGCTATTAAAAGTAACAGCTTAAGAAAACCAATTAGCTAATTCATTCAATTAGGACTATGTTTACATTTTTATTTTCAAGATTCAATACTTATTATTGAATAATAGATTCTACATTCATTAAATTCTATTTTGCTCTGAATAAATGCCATACAGTTGGAAAACTAAAGTTGATTTTAATTTTATAAAATTTATATTTGAGAAGAGTAAGGCCAATCAACATTTTTCTGAATTAATTTGTTAAACCATAGGATTATAATTATGTTAACCAATAATGATCCTTTATTGAAGAAATTGAATGATGCCTGGCCGGTGTGGCTCCGTGGTTGAGTGTCAACCCATGCACCAAGAGGTCACTGGTTCGATTCCCAGTCAAGGCACATGCCCAAATTGTGGGCCAGATCCCCAGTAGGGGGCATGCAGGAGGCGGCCAATCGATATTCTCTCTCATCGATGTTTCTATCTCTCTCTCTCTCCCTCTCTCTCTCTAAAAATCAATAAAGGAAAAGAAAAAAAAAGAAATTGAATGGCATCCTCATTCATCAATTTGATAATTGTCTGAAATGTAATAGGGATTATCTTGGGTCCATTCCTTCACCCTAACCTGGTTGTGAATGTGTAGGACTCCAGGGTCACATGTCATGCACATACCAGCCTTTTATTAGGCTCTTCTCCCATCAAACATTTCCGCTTATGTACTTGGTTGTTTATGTTTTACATTTCTCTTTGGCTGTTAAGGTTTTTAGCTTTCGGTTCCCATTGCTATGCAGAATGGTTCTCTACACTCTAATTCATGGCTTGTGATGTAATGTGAACCTTTAGTAGTGGCCAATTTTTATTGAGCATTTACTATATTCCAGGTATTGTTCTAAGGATTTGGCATGTCTTAGCTAATATATCTCATATTACCTCATAACTACCCTGTAGGGTAGGCATTGTAGGGTATGCCTGTTCTGTGGTCATCTGGGCAAAGTCACACAGCTGAAAAGAGGCAGAACTGGGGATTCACACCCAGCCTGGCTCCAGAGTCTACAGCGCTATAGGAGAATATACAATACTGCCTCAGTATCCAAGTTTATTAGAATAGCTGAAGGTTTATTAGAATATCTTGTTACATATATAACCTCTCTGAGACTCTTTCCTCATCTATAAGAAGGACATAATAGTATAACTGACCTGATAGGACTGCTGTGAGGATTAAATAAGTGAGCAGTGGTGTGTGTGTATTTATGTATATACTTGGACCACCTTTCATCCATGTGTGTGTCTGTTTGTACAAAACCTTAAACAGTGCTTGACATCTAGCAAGTGCTCATTATTCTAAACAATATTCCTGTGTTCAATAAATGATAGCTATTTTACTATTATCCATTTGTTTTGAAAGTAAAACTTTCTGACATCTAATCGTCTGTAGATATTGAAAAACTTTTATACTCATTACTTCTTCATAGTCCTCTTCCACAGAGCTGTTCACTTCTACCCCCTCTTTTTAAGGACCAGGATGATGCTCATTTAGGAGCTCCTGCTAAGTGGCCTTTTGTCTTTTAAATAAGTTTTATAGCAGCTAATCACTTACAGGGAAATGGAGACCATCTGCAGGAAAATGCATAAGAAAGTACACAGGTGATTTAATTTGGCTCTGGTCTATAATCCCTGACTTCTGTTGAAATGGTAAAATGGAATCCCCAGTCATCTCTGCCTCTGTGTTTTTACTTTGGAGGATAAAAAACAATTTACCTTAGGCTTCCGCCTCTTGCTTTCCCTGGTTGGGTCTTTACCTCGCAGGTAGCCTGAAGGTGCAGCCCAGGCTTTTTTGGATGTTCTCTGTCCTGCAATGGGCACTTTGCATCTCTGAGGAGCTCCAGGTGGGACTTTAGGCAGTTAAATGTACCTGAGACCCCCTCCCTGGGGATTATCCCCTCTGGGAATTTCCTTCCCAAATTTAGCTCAGAGTTTAGTAGATCTCTGGGCAGGGTTAGAAGTAAAAAGAAAATAAATAAAAAATAAAAATGTATAGAAAAATTACACAGGGCTTTACATTTTTGTTTAAGATCCAAAACTTATTAAGAGAAGCATTTTCTCTGAGATGGACAACAGATGTTGCCATCAAATGAAATTACCTTTAGATTAAAATTATCTTTTAATTAAAGCCATAATAAGAAACTGATCTTGAGGACATCTTATGAATCAAATGATTAGCAAATGAGGGAGGAAATTATGAATGAAAGGCAAGTTACCATGCCAGCTGCCTACAATATTAAAGGTGCCCTTGTCTTCTGTCTTCTTCCCACCTGCTCCTTTGTTCTTGCTGTGGCCTGGGTGATATTTTTAAGAAGAGAACTTCATCTGGTTTGTGTCTTGGTCAACATAACTCAGTACCTCCTATTGCCCTCAGGATAAAATTGGAAAGTGTTTGATTTATAATGGCCTTTCAGACTTCAAAATTTGCCTTGCACCCGCCTCCCACCCAAGTTCCCTACTGCCTCTTTTAAACTCCAGTTTTACTAAACATCTTTCAGTTCCTAAATGGTCTTACTTCCAGGGATTTGCCTCTGCTTACCCCCACCTGGATCAACTCCCACAAAGATGGCTGCTACTTGTTCTTCAGTTTTTAATTTAGAAAGCACCTCCCCCATCCACCAGAATCTGGTGCTCCCATATGCCTCTCCCATAGTTCTTTTTTTTTTTTTTTGGCAGGACAGGTAGGCAGGGAATAATCCTTGATTGCTAAAAGGACTTTTTTTTTAAATTTATTTTTGTTACAGATGTTTCTCCTTTTTTCCCCATTGACACCCTCCTCCTCAACCCCTCATCCAGTCCCCAGCATTGTTGTCCATGTCCATCAGTTATGCATACATGCATATAAGTTCTGTGGTTTATCTCTTCCCTCCCCCCCACCCCCTCTTCTGAGGGTTGTCAGTCTGTACCCTACTTTCACATCTCTGGGTCTACCCTGTTCCCCAGACTGTTATGTTTATTGTATTTAACAAATGAGTGAGATCATGTGGTATTTGTCTTTCTCTGCTTGGCTTGTTTCGCTTAGGATAATACTCTCGAGGTCCCTCCATGTCATCTCAAAGGATAAGAGATCTTTCTTTCTTACAGCTGCATAGTACTCTGTTGTGTATATGTGTCACAGCTTTTTTTATCCATTCATCCACTGATGGACACTTGGGCTGTTTCCAGATCCTAGCTATTGTAAATAGTGCTGCTACGAACATGGGAGTACATGTATTCTTTCTGATTGGTGTTTCAGGTTTCTTAGGGTATATTCCTAGAAGTGGGATCACTGGGTCAAATGGCAATTCAATTTTTAATTTTTTGAGGTAACACCATAGTGTTTTCCACAGTGGCTGCACCAGTCTGCATTCCCACCAGCAGTGTACTAGAGTCCCCTTTTCTCCACACCCTCGCCAACACTTGTTGTTTGATGATTTGTTGATGGTGGCCATTCTGACAGGTGTGAGATGATACCTCATTGTTGTTTTAATTTGCATCTCTCTGATGATTAGTGATGTTGAGCATTTCTTCATATGTCTCTTAGCCATTTGTATGTCCTGTTTGGAGAGGTGTTCTCCCATAGTTCTTATGCCACTGTTCATCTCTCCTGCTTGCTAATCTGTATACCCAGATAAACAGACCTCGACCTTCAGGAGGCCAAGAATCCTGTTTCACTGTTTAGTGTTTGGCCCTTTTATGCACTTAGTAAATAGTTGTTGAATGAAAGGATGGGGCAGGGTTGGAGTCCAGTGGAAGTTGCATAATTGGTAAATGCTGTGGATGGACTTTTGTGGGCTGCTGGCTGCTACCTATACCATCTTGGAGCCTGGTTCTTATAATTGGTCCATAAATTGCTTGAAACCCTGGGAAACCAGCTTCTGTTAACCCAACTTTGCACCCACCCTCCTTTGCTCATCTGTTAATGTGTAAGAAGAAATGTTAACTGTGGGAGGAAGAGACGCCTTGTCAGCACTTTCTCTCCCCACAGGAAGCTACAGGGAAGCCAGATTACAGTCAGAAGTTTGCATGTGGGAGCCCTGTTCCTTCCTTCCTTCATTCAGTATGCGTTTGCTTATTGAGTGCCTACTCAGTGTAGAAACAACAATGTGATTTTTAAGGACTGTCTTTAGCTGAGGAAGCTTAGGAGACTCTCCTCCCTACTATGGAGACCCTACTGTTCCAGTGTAGTGGCCAATAGACCCTAGCCCCGGATAATGCAGGAATTGCCCAGAGATTGTGCCCTGGGCTGCTTTTAAAAAAAAATCCTTTTAAGTTTGACCAACTGACCTTCTCAGACTCCTTCTTCTGTAGATATATTACATGTTCAGTCTGGTTATGGTCCAGGTTTACCTCATGGAAGCATTTGGAATTCTCTTCTGGGTCACTTGACGTATCTCTGCTGTATCTGATTCCTATCTTATTTCCAAATTCTAGCGTGGATGGAGTAGGTGGGGCAGCCAGGGCAGAAATTACCTTGCTTGTAGCTTCCAAATATAGTAACATAACCATACATTTCTTGCTCTCATGGGGGCACATAATGAAGCTTTAAAATTCATCATTTGCAAAGAAAGTATTGGAAATACTAGCTCATAAAGTTGTCAGGGAAGAAAACTTTTCCTCTGCTCTCTTTAGTTCAGTTGTTGGGGGCCTTTATATTAAACTGACAAAAGATGGACTTGCAAGTGAAAAGACAGAATTTAAACACAACATTTTTATTAATGTTTGTACAGAAGTACTCAGAGGGGCAGTTGGAATTTGGGCCTTATATACCATCTTAATGGGGAAAGGGGATGGAGAAGGGCACTTACAGGAAAACAGAAGATTAATTAATAAGGGAAAGAGAGAGGGAGAAAGGGCATTTATAGGAGGGAAATGAGGTTCTGGAAAGATAAATGGGTCCTTTGGAATATAGATGATAGCTTTTGTGACAATGTCTGTTTAGATGTGATGTGGAGACTTTTCAACATCTCTGGTGATAAGAATCAGTCTTCCCTGGTAGATTTATGACAACTGGATTCTCTTGAGTTTTTTTTTTTTTTTTGGAGGCTCTACTTTTAGGCAGGTAAGAGGTTTCTTTTATCTGCTCAAAATAATTTTAATGCTATAGAGGCATATTCTGGACCCCTTCATGGTCTATCTTTATACTTACTCTAGAGTCTTCCAGTGGGTAGAAGATAATTGGATGAAATTGTTCTCCACAATTATATCATTATTTGCATTTGAGCCCTAAACTTTCAAACACATGGCTAGAATATAAAACAAATATAAACAAACATGGTGACAAGGATATTATTTACTGGACCCAGATGAGATTCTTGTTCCAAGTGTAAAATATTGCTTACTCAACAAGATTTCTTTTAACAAATTAAGGGAGATAAGAAAAAGATTTGAATTTAACCAAATGGTTAAAATTATTAGTGCAATTTTATTTAATTTTTCCTATTTAAAGGTGGTATTAATAAACTTTAATAGTATATTTTCAGCACCCTGAAAACTCTGATGAAGTATTCATCAAAAGAGAAAAGAAAAAACCAGGTATGTAGGCCGAGCAGCCCTAACTCATGAAACGTTAGAGTTGGTAAATTATGGCTGAAGCTAGAGAAAATATTTAGGTCCATCAGAGAGACAAATTCAGTACCTACAAAATAATGCAGCGGAACTTATCTCTGTGGGAAGCAGGACACGGAATAAATTTCCTTGGTATCTGTTGGGATGACAGAAGAACCTCATCTCTTTAGAGCCTAGAAATTGAAAGAGTAATGAGACTTTCTAGAATATTGGTGCCAGGTTAGAGAACTTTGACCTGAGCTTCTAGAAAGGGCTGAATTGAAGGTTGCATGTGGGAGGCTACATGCAATTGAGAGGCTACAGGGTTGAGGAGATAAGCTGTTATAAAAACACTATGCTTTCTGAGCAGTTGTCATTTAATATACTATATGCTTTCCATACATTTTCTAATTTAGTGCTTAGAACAATCCAATGGAGTACTAATATTAATTTCAGCTTTCCAGAAGAGGAAGCAAATTATGTAACTACTCTTTTACTGATGGACATGTAAATTATTTCCTGTTTTTTTTTCTAAGCTGAATTAAACATTCATATGTTTCTAAGTACTGTGAAACCGGCCCACAAATGGATCTGGGCTGCCTGTCACTACTTGAGCCAATTAAGCAGAGACAGGGTTGAATTGTATATTCGAGTTTATTCCAATATTGCTGGCAGTATGGGAGAGCAGCCAGGTCATCCTGCAAAAGTCTGCTCTGCACTCCCTCCATAGCTGGTCGCTTATATTGGGTATTATATGGGGAAGTAGGCAAAAGGGAATATCAATGGGTAAAATGGTTGGGGAAGTAGGCAAAGGGAATAACAATGGGTAAAACAGTTACAGATCACAGGCTTGGGGAAGTAATGGGAGTGGGGGATGTGGGCTGTCTCCAGTGCACCGCCTCCAAGACTCCAAGGTTGTTAGTCTTTCCCCAATGCGGGGAGGGGCAGTTCTCTCGGGTAAGGAGAATCGACAGTATTCCTGAGGTAAACTCCCAGGGTATACAGTTCCCAGCCACATCAGAATGGGTTTTATTTAATTAGAACAAAGCAGTCATGATTAACAGAGTAAGGATGTTCAACATTTCTTATAGCTATGGCTAGTACCCCATTGTGATTAGTTCTCTATTATTCTCTCCCACCCCTTTCACTTCATTTTTATTTATGTTGATTTCCTTGAATATTTTAATACATAATTAAAGATTAATTTTCCATATTTGCTATAATATAACTAGAAAAAACACACATGAAAACCTGGAAGGAAATAAAATGCTAATAGTATTTGTATTCGGTGGTGTAATTATGGCTGATATATTTTTGCTTCCCGTTTTCTACAGTTTTGTATTGACTTAAGGTATTACTTAAAATGAAAATAGTAAATATATGAATAAGTGATATGGTATAGATTATAGTAAAGTAGCTTCATAGCTTAGGGAAATATTCATGGAATCTTTCCTAAAATCAATAACTACAAGAGAAAACATTATCTGTGCTGAGAATGGATTAGCAGCCAATCACATGGGTTCAAAAAGGGTAGAAGAGACAGCAAGTACTGACAACTCTTGAGAAGTTTTACTCTCAGGAGAAGCAGAGAAATGGGCTCGTTGCTAGAGGGGAATATGGTAGGGGAAGTTTATTATAATTTTAAGGCACGTTTGTATGCTGATGTTAATGATTTAGTGGAGAGAGAAAATTTGGTGATGATGGAGAACTGCAGGAGTGATGCTTTTGAGTAGGTGAGAGGGGAGAATTGGGCTTAGATGGGAACAGAGTGTATGGGAAGCAACAGGTGGGACAGAGGAGTGGGTGGTCGCAGATGCTGGTACAGGTAGGAGTGTTTGAAAGTGTCTTGGTTGCTCTTAACTCTGCTGTGGGATTAAATCCTTCCCTCCAGCAAACAGCACAAGCAAAGGGAGTGCATTGGGAAGGTAAGTGGGGAGAAGTTGTTGGGAAACTTGAGAGCAGAGAAGCTGTGACCTACTTGGCTAGGAGAGCAAATTGATAGGAGATGTTGTGTAATTGAGGTGGTGGTGGAGGAGGTAGGTAGAATCACTGGAAGTTAGCAGGCAAGAATTTAAAGTGATATTAGATGGCACTGTTTTGTGTTTTCCTCCAGACACAGTGATTAGGCTAAAGTCAAGGTGTCAGCAGGGCTGCTTCCTTCTGGAGCTCCAGGGGAGAACGTTTTCCTTGCCTATGCCAGTTTCTGCAGGCCACCTGCAGTTCTTGGCTCATGGTCCGTTCTTCCATCTTCAAAGCCAGCAACATAGCCTTGTTGAATCTCCTTCACTGACTGCTTCTTTTGTCACATTGCTTTCTCTCTAACTTTAACCCTCTTGCCTCCCTCTCAGGAAGGCCCTTGGATGACTTTGGGTCCACCTGGATCATTGGGGATAATCTCCCCATCCTCCAAATCCTTAATTACATTTGCAAAATCCCTTTTGCTGTATAAAGTAAAATATTCATATGTGTGTGGATTAAGACATGGACATCTGCCCTGGCTAGTTTGGCTCAGCTGTTAGAGTGTCAGTCCACGGACCAGAGAGTCACGGATTCGAGTCCGTTCAGGGGCATGTGCCTCAGTTTTGGTTCGATCTCCAGTCCTGGTTGGGGTCCTGTGGGAGGCAACCAGTCGATGTGTCTCTCTCACATTGATGTTTATCTCTCTCTCCCTCTCCCTTCTTTCCTTCCACTCTATCTGGAAATCAATGGAAAAATATCATTGGGTGAGGATTAAAAAAAAAAAAAGACATGGACATCCTTGGGGGGGGACCATTATTCTGTCTCCCATAATTAGTGAAGTTGAATATGTTTTCATATTATTACTAGCTTTTAATATTTCTTCTGTGAATTTCTCATTCGTGACATTTTTTTTTCTATTAGCTGTTAGTCGTTTTAATTCATTTGTAAGAACTCTTTCTCTCTTAAGGATATAAACCCTAACAGTCAGCTTTTGCATATTTCCCCAGTTTATTGCTTGCCTTTCAATTTTATTTATAAGATATCACCCAGCTTACAAAAGTACATTACTTTAAAAAAACTTCATACAGTGGAAAATTTCAAACAAAAGTAGAGATTTAATATGTTAAATCTCTAAACTTAAATCATTATCAATTTAAGGCTAATCTTATTTTATCTATACCCTTACCCATTTCCTCTAAATTATTTATTATTTTGTGAAACAAATCCCAGAATTATATCATTTTATCCATAAATATGTCAGCAAAATACATTAATTTAAGAAAATTTAAATCATCAAATCAGTTTCTGTAAGGTTTCTGGCTTTGGTGCTGTGCACCCAACTCACTTGTCTTTTTATATTTATTTATTTATTTATTTATTTATTTATTTATTTTAAAGATGGCAACTTTATTTTATTTATTTATTTATTTTTTTTCTTTATTGATTTTTTAGAGAGAGAGGAAGGGAGAGGGTGAGAGAGAGAGAACATCGATTGGCCACCTCCTGCATGCCCCCCACTGGGGATCGGGCCCACAACCTGGGCATGTGCCCTGACCAGGAATCGGACTGGTGACCCCTGGGTGCATGGGTCGACACTCAACCACTGACCCACACCAACAGGGCTTTATTTTTAAAAATATATTTATTTATTTATTCAATTTTAGAGCGAGAGGAAGGGGGAGAGAGAGAGGGATAGAAACATTGATGTAAGAGAGAAACATCGATTGACTGCCTCTTGCATGCTCCCTTCTGGGGATCTAGCCCGAAACCCAGGCATGTGCCCTGACCAGGAATCGAACTGGTACCTCCCAGTCCATGGGCTCAATCCACTGAGCCATACCTGCCAGGCTCACTTGTCTTTTTAAAAGGGAGGAAAATACAGTCTGAATGTAAGTTTTTGCACCTTTGCAGGAAGTTATGTTTCCTTTTGTTTTAACTTTTATTTTATTTTATTAGGAATGCATGTTTTCTGGCTGCTAAAACAAGTATATTTGAGCACCTATCATGTGGAAAATGGTGTGAATTCAACTTCATGTTACCCTTGGGTGCATGTGAATAGGGAACTGTGTAAAAAGGATTACAATTATAAAATTAGCAGGCTGCCCATTGGTGTCTGCACTCCTGATTTAGTCCTCTTTCCATGACGACACTGATGATAGGGAACAACTGTTAGAGGGTTGGCAATTGTCTGCCATGGCTGTATCATTTGCACATTTCAGCGTTTTTTGCCAAGGCCACTGGGCACTGAGAAGTAAAAACAAATATTTAAAGCAGGGATAATGACCAGATCCTCTTCTTCATAGTCAGTCTGCTGCTTGGTGACTTTGATGTTCTCAAAGGGATGAGCCCCACAGTCCTTTGTTTGATACAGCCCACAGTGTGTGGACTGTTGGCAACCAACCGCACAAGCAATTAGAGAGCCATCGGCTTCCACTTTGAAAAAGAAGACATATAACAAGTACTGTACAATTATTATTTAGGACTAGGTAAGAGTAGGTGCTCCAGGTGATGTCTTAGATTCCAGACATGAAAGGGGAAGGCAGGGCAGGAGTTCAGTGTATGCTTGTCATAGCCTAGCAACTCCACAGCCAAAACAAACACCACTCAAGTCTTACTACCATAAATACCAATGAATTTATTTGGCACTCTCTAACTTTCTCCTCTTAACCCCTTGCAATCTGATTTCCACTGCTTTCTGCAAAACTCTTCTTTGAAGGTTACCAGCCAGATCCTGGGCACTATTTCAGGCTCTGTCCTGTGTATCCTCTCTTCAGTAAGTGACTGTTAACAGCCCCCTTACCTAAACTTCTTGCTCTCTTAGCTTCTGTGATGTTACATGATTCTGTTCTACTGAGATTTTTCTGTGTGAACCTTTGACCACTATGGTAGCTGCTTTTTAATCCCTTCACCCCTTAAATGTGGCTCCTGTGTAGGCTTTGATCACCCATGCTTCCCTCTCTCTCAGCACTCCTTTAATTCTCTTGCAGCCAAATCTCTATTTCAAACCTAACTTCTTTCCTGAGCTCCCATCCATGTTTCTGCCTAATTTCTGGGGATATCCAGGTGGACCTTTGCTCATTTCAGACGTTTTAGCCCAGCTCCTCCTTGAATTTTAATCCCTAGAAATCAGCACGCATCACCTCCAGGCTCAGACTGTTATAGAACAGAGAGAGTTTGTCCTCCCGTCACTAGCAGAGCCAAGCACTAGACACCAAGAATTGCAGTGCAGAAATATTGGCTATTTTATTCATGAATGGTGTCACCCAGGAGAATGGGAAGCTAATGCTCAAAAGCCTGAACTCCCTCCCCCATGGCATGTAGGTTACAGATTCCATAGGGCTAAATCACAATATACACCATGGGTTAGTGGTTTGGGGTCATGCTGGGAGCTGATTGCGTGGAGGTGAGGTAAGGGTAATAAATCATTTCTTCAGGTCTTGAGCACAGCTCTTTTCCAGCATCCCTCTGTCCAGTCTCATATGAAAATAGCCGGGTGGTCGTTCCACCTTAGGGCTCAGGAGCTGAAACATAACTTAGGTCAAGATGTGATCTTTAGCCTGCCAGAGTCCGGACTGTGTGACCATTAATCAGGTCCCGGCTAGGCTACTGTCTTCTGCTACCTAGGTCTCTGAGGGGTGGGGTTGGGTGGTACAGGAGAGGGAGAGAGAGAGAGAGAGAGAGAGAGAGAGAGGGAGAGAGAATTTTAGAATTGCGTCTGATTGCAAAAAATCAGGCAGGCCTGAATTGAACCTGTGGTACCTGCGAGGGGCTGCAGTTACACAGCTTTCCCTCCTGGGGACCTGAATGCTGCTTGTCTTTTCTTCCCAAGAACTCCACTCTCCCTATAGGTCTGAAGCCTGTTTTTCTGAAGCCCTGAAATGTTGATTAATTTTACCATGTCCCTTTCCAGACAATCAAATCCCATTTTGTTTTTGTTTTGTTTTTCTCAGCCCACTAGTGCTGTGTCTCAGCTGTCACTGGCAGAATCTTCTGGGTGCTGTATCTTGAGCCATAGGATCATTCTCCTGGACATTCACTAGGTCTTGACCATTACTTCTTCTTAAAGTCCTGCCTTCTTCTGTGTCCTGCTGTCCCAGATTCCTTCATGCCTCTATTACTTTGTGTTCCAAATTACTGAATATCCCTCCCACTGTTACTTCTGGATGTGATCCTCACACTTCAGCTCATCTTGCCTTCTAGTGCCGTCTTAAATCCTTCCTGGAACTTGGTGAGGTATAGAGACATACTTACCGCTAAAGTAGGCTTTTTAAAATTAATTAATTTATTTTTATTTAATCCTCACCCGAGGATATTTTTCCATTGATTTTTAGATAGAGTGAAAGGGAAGAAGGGAGGGGCAGAGAGAGAGAAGCATCGATATGAGAGAGACACATCGATTGATTGCCTCCTGCATGACCCCAACTAGGGCTGGGTATCAAACCTGAAATCCAGGTACATGCCCTTAACCTGAATCAAACCTGCAACCCATCAGTCAGTGGGCCAGTGCTCTAACTCCAAGCCAAACTGGCCAGGGCTAAAGTAGGCCTTTTTTTTTTTTTTTAATCCTCACCTGAGGACATTTTTCCCCCCTTTTATTTTCAGATAGAGCAGGAGGAAGAGCAGGAGAAAGAGAGAGAGAAACATCGATGTGAGAGAGACACATTGACTGGCTGCCACCCACACAACCCCAACTGGGGCCGGGGACAAACTGCAACCGAGGTACATGCCCTTAGGGGGAACCGAACCCAGGTCTCTCTGGACCGCAGGCCAACGCTCTAACCAACCCAGGTCTCTCTGGACCGCAGGCCAACGCTCTAACCGCTGAGCCAAACCGGCCAGGGCTCTTTAGTATTATTAATAGGGGACTTTTTCTTCCTCTTCTTCCTCTTTTCCTTCCATTCTAATTCGTTCTTTGACTAAATAACTATTAAATACTAGAGAGGCAGGCCAGTAAATGAAGAGATGAAGCAGGTGGTGGTGGAGACTACAGAAAACTGGAGAGAGGATGCCCTGGGCTCAGCAAGCAGCAGCTGCTGATCCCCATGGTTTCCACGGGGAGTGAGGGTCCCGTGTTGTTAAATCCTTGTCTTTTTCAAGAGAAGCTGGACATCTGGTTTTGATGTGATCTCTTCCAATTCTAAGCAGGTCAGCTGTGAGCTGGATCTGGCCTGCAGGCTCCCAGTTTACAACCTCTGTTCTCCAGAAACCCCTCCAAGGCCCTCAATGCTCCCTGATACCTTGTGCTTTCATGGCTCTTCCTTTTTTTTTTTTTTTTTAAATCCTCATCCGAGGATATTTTTCAATTTATCTTCAGATGGAGTGGGAGGGAAGGAGGGAGGGGGGGAGAGAGAGAGAGACAGAGAGACAGAGAGAGAGAAACGTCGATGTGAGAGAGACACATCAGTTGGTTGCCTCCTGCACAACCCCGACCAGGGCCAGGGACCGAGGTACGTGCCCTTGACTGGAATCGAACCTACAACTCTTTGGTCCGCAGGCCAATACTCTAACTGCTGAGCCAAACTGGCCAGGGCTCATGACTCTTCCTTTTGTTCTGCATGTCCCATTATCTAGACTGCCCAACCCCATTCTCTCCATTGATTCAAATCCTAACTCCTACTTGAGCTTCAAGATCCAACTCAAAGTCTGCTGTGTGGAATGCATACTTGACTTTTCAGCATCAATGCCGGGCAAGTAGGGAAGACACAATCAGAAATGGGTTGACAGGTTGTCTAGATACCAGCTCCTGGGAGGTCAGCCAAGACAGGGATCAGATTCCCAATCTACAGGTCCAGGGAACAGAGCCAGAGGACAAGAGGCTCAGTAACTTGGATTAAGGAATCTGAGCAAGTATGAGGCACAGGACACCAAAGATCAGAATGGAATTTTTAATAGTCACAAGACAACAGCTTTTTTTTTTTTTTTTTTAATACAATTCTCTACTTTTTGAAGGGAAAGAAAAAAAGAAGGGTGACTAACATTTTTTAAAAAGCTACTGTGTGCTAGGTATATCTCAGTCATACGTGATGTTCAGAGAGATCAAACAGCGTCTTCATGTCACATAGCTAATAAATGGCAGAGTGAGAATTTAGATTTCAATTCGTGTGTGTGTGTGTGTGTGTGTGTGTGTGTGTGTGTGTTCCCTGGGGAGCTTTTAAAAAATTCAGATGCCAAGGTGGTACCCCATACCACTTAAATAGAATCTCTAGGGGTGGGACTTAAGCATCATTAGTGTTCAAAGTTCCACAGGTGATACCAGTGCACAGCCAAGGCTGAAAACCATTGTATCCTTCCCATGCTATTGATTCCTGCTGAGCATGGCTCACAGAGAAAAGGAAGCAATAAGTAATAAAGAGGTAGAGGTCAGGAAGGCCAGTGATCTCAAGTAGTGTTATTTTAATTAGCTCTTTCTTCAAGTGGAAATGTACATCTATATGCATTCCACAACCAGATACCCAGCCTGGGAGTCTAGGGAATAAATAGATACCAGTCAGAGGGACTGAGCAATAAAGATAATAGCAATAATAGGTCTCCAAATGTTGGTTTTTATTTTCATTGTTTTAAAGTGCACAGTTCAGTGTTTTTTATTATATTCATGGAGTTGTGCTACCATCACCACAGAACATTTTTATCACCTCAAAAAGAAACAGTGTGCCTCTGAGCTGTCAACTATCTACCCTAAACAACCACTAATTGACATTCCTTCTCTGTAGATTTACCTGTTGTGGACTCAGATGTTGTTTTTGATTGATTTGAGAGAGAGAGAGGAAGGGAGAGAGAAAGAGAAAGAGAGAAACATCAATGCTAGAGAGAAACATTGATCGGTTGCCACCTGGGCATGTGTCCTAACTGGGAATTGAACCAACGACCTTTGATGTAGAGGTCAACACTCAACCAACAGAGCCACACCAGCCAGGGCCAAACATTGGTTTTTAACTAAAGTGCTTCATTGATGAAGGACCTATAATGAGCTTTGTTATCTTTACTTTTTATTGAAGCATAACATATGTACCCAAAAAAATCATAAATCATGAGTATATAACTCAATAAAATTTTGCAAACTGAACTTACCAGGGAACCCAGGTCAAGAAACCAGAGTATCAGCATCTCAGATGCTTCCCTTGTGTCCCCCTCCTTCAAGGGTAACCCCTCTTCTGGCTTCGGTAAGCATAGATTAGTTTTGCCTTCGTATGAACTTTATATCAATGGAATGATAGAGTATGTCCTTTTTTTTTTTCCTGTCTGGCTTCTTTTAGTCCACATTATGTTTATAGGATTCACTCATGCTATTGCCTGTAGACAGACAATCTTTTGATGTTAAATTTGCTCACTCATTTTCCTGCAGAGTAAATTATTTGGACAGATTTATTGAGATACTAAAGTCTGTTTTAGGTGACTTACTGAATAAACCACCTCCCTTGCTCAGCATGAAAATAATCCATCCCTGAACGATATTTTGGGGAATTTAAATTCAGAAGACTAACGTTATTGAGGGCAAATGATAGCATTTTGGTCTTGCAAAGCTACTTGGACAAGTCATTAAACTTAAACTGAATAAACTTGAACATTTATAAACATTTAACAAACATAAGAGATTGAATTTCTTATTTAGGTCTTTTCTTCTTGGAATCTTTTTATTTTGGTATGTCTTTGGGAACTGGTTATGATTCTTCCTCCGATTTAAAATTCTTTTTCTCTTTCACAGATTACTTTGCACAGAAATTTGTTCTCTGTGGAATTTCTTCATTTGTTAAAATCCTCACCAGTGGATATTGTTGTTGTTGTTGTTGTTTATTGATTTTAGAGAGTGAGGAAGGGAGAGAGAAACATCGATGTGAGAGAGAAACATCGATTGGTTGCCTCCCATACATACCCCGACTGGGGATCGAACCTGCAACCTAGGTATGTGCCCTGACTGAGAATCAAACCCTAAACCCTTTTTTGGTGCACAGGATGACTCTCCAGCTAACTGAGTCACCCAACCGGGGTTCTGTGGAATTTCTTTTCACGGCCCAACAAAGGTTTGCTTTTCAGAATGAAGCGCAAGGAAGGTCTTTGTGAATCAAGCCTTTCCTAGTGTATCTGAGTATTCAGGTGGTTTGGGGACGGGTGCAGGTTTTGTGTTGTGCTGTCTTTCCCAAAAATAAACTTCACAATACAAGGGGTATGAGGTCATTGTCTTGGTTTAAAGCCAAGGAGATCAGAGTTGAAAACAGAGGCTGAGATTTAAAACACACTGCAAACATAATAACCAGTAAGTGTACTTCCTTCACTAGATACTACTTCCCTGTTCCCATAACATTAGGCATTAGCAATGATGTTTAGTCTTCAGACCAGAAACTCCAAAAATGTATCCCTAAGCAGTCTGGCAGAAATCAATCACTTCTACAGGTTTCTAAGACTAAGTGTTGTTCCATCTCCCTCTGTGCTTTCCTTAAGATCCCCAGATTTTATAAGAAAGGTCATCAGACCCCTGTCAGTTCCGAGGGGAAAAAAGGTACTGCGTTTTAAGGCTTAAAAACTGTATATTTTCTTAGTTCACAGAGAAAAATAGAGAGGAAATTCAGAGTTTGTTCATGAAAATTAAGCCCAGCTTTTCCAGGATGTAATATGTCTTGCCATCTTTGCTCATCACAGAAGTAGGTGTTCTGTGATGAACGTGCTTGCACAAATATTTTTTCTGGGATTTATATGCAGTGGGAAAGCTTGAAGAAATGTTTTCTGTAAATGCCATTGACCCCCACCCTCCACTTCTCCTTTTCTGAGATATGCCTGGCTTTGAACTTGCAATAATACCCAACTGCTTGTCACCTTTGCTCCTGCTGTTGCTTCTGCCTGGGACAGCTGTTGTCAACCATTGCATTTTCTCTGCTGGCTCATTCTTAATTCACCTGAAAGACTCACCTCAGGTGTCATCTGCTCCAGGAATTCTTTTTTTTTAATCCTTACTCAAGGACATTTTTGCATTTATCTTCAGATAGAGCGGGAGGGAGAGAGGGAGGAAGAGAGAGAGAGAAACATCAATGTGAGAGAGACACATTGACTGGTTGCCGCCCACACAACCCCAACCGGGCCGGGGACAAACTGCAACCAAGGTACGTGCCCTTAGTGGGAACCGAACCCGGGTCTCTCTGGTCCACGGGCTGATGCTCTAACCACTGAGCAAAACCGGGCAGGGCTGCTCCAGGAATTCTGAACCTGTCTAGTTTGATGTAATTGCTCCTCCTCTCTGTTCTCACTGCACCCTGTGTAAATCTGTTTTAAACCTTATTTTGTTACAGTGGTATTAAAATTCTTCTTGGCATGTGTCTCTCCCATTAGCATAGACACCCCGGAAAGCAAATTATTAATAAAAATATTAATTATGTGACCATCCTTTTATTTTTCTTTTAAAAATCAAAGTATTAGCCTATTTACAAACTTTAGGTTTAGTTAATAATCCTTAATGGAAAACATGCAGCTTTGTGAAACACACACTATCATTATTTTGTCCATTCAACTGAAACAATTTAGATGAAGATTCTATCTAACTTTAAGTGTCCTTAAATACACTGTTGATACTGAGCATATATGGACTGGAATACCCATTTGAAAAAAGTGGTCTCATTCTCTGCTTTTCCCCTGTGTGTGTATATGTGTATACTTTATTAACCCCTTATTGTTCTCTGTTACACTAGATTTTCTTCATATTCCCAAAGGGCAGGTCCTTGTTTATAATGTTTACTGTTACTTTATAGATTTGGGTTTCCAAGACTACCTTGAAGGAGGCCATTTATTCCTCCTATTAGAACCATGTCTGAAAGCCATGTACCTGTCACTCAGTGTAGGGTGATGTCTAGGCTATGACCATACAGCCTAATAGTAATCTTCATAGTTTATATTTATATGATGCTTTATGGGTCAGGCCTGGTGCTAAGAACTATGTATAGGACAGTTCTATGAGGTAGGAACTGCAGTGGGCCTTTTTGCAGATGAGGAAACAGTCTCAGAGAATTTAGTAACTTGCCCAGCATCTCACAAATTTATAAATGTAGAGCTGGAATTAAGAACTAAATGTACCACATTCCAGAACCTATGATTTAAAAAAATTTAATTGTTTATTTTGAAATAAAATGAATGTAGATTAATAGGAAGTTGCAACAAAATAGATGGGGAGATCCTGTACAACCTTTATCCCATCTCCCCCTACTTGACATCCTATATAACTATAGTACAACATCAAAACCAGGAAATAGTTCCGCATCCATAGTTATGGTAAACTGAGGTTATTGATTAGCATAGAATTTTAGTTAAATATACATTTTATTTTTTTATTGATTTCTTTAGAGAAAGAGGAAGGGAGAGAGAGATAGAAACATTGATGTGAAGAGAAACATCGATCGGCTGCCTCCTGCACGCCCCCTACTAGGATTGAGCCTGTAACCTGAGCCTGTCCCCTGACCAGGAATCGAACCAGGACCTCTCAGTCCATGGGATGACGCTCAATCCCCTGAGCCACACCAGCTGGGCATTAAATATGCATTTTGAATGAAAATAGCATTCTTTGTACTATAAAGCTTTTATTTTAGTAAACAACTCATTGCCATGACACACACTGAGGAAAAACGTGGTTTAGATCATTGGTTCTTAACCTTTTAGGACTTAAATGCATTTTAGAAGGCAATGAAATATGGACCTTTCAGCAAAAGACACATACACACATATATACAAAATATTCATGGTTTCACAAACATTCCCTGTCTCCACCCCCCAAAATGTGCATAGACCACAGATTAAAAACTTCTGGTTTAGAGCAAATTCATTTACTTAAATCTGGAAACTCTTTAACAATTCTTATTTGTGGTGTGGTGTTTTTTGTTTTTTTTTTTCCAACTTTGCTTATAGAAAAGCCCCCCAAACCCTCTTATTACTCCTTTCCTTAAAGGGCTGAAAGTTCCTTGGATTTCCTACAGCTCTTGGTTGATTGCAGAAAATAAAACTGCTTCCAACATTATTGCCCCTATGAAACATTTTATCTGGGACTCCTTTCTTGTGTACAAAAGGCCTTTAGTCAATAACTTTCAGATGTCTTTCGTTTTTCAGATCACCACCAGGAACTTGGGTAATTTGGAGTCATGGCTCTGGAGTTAGGGATCAGGCCTGGGATCTTGGAAGCCCATCTAGTATGAGAATGTAACTGGGAGCTCCTGTCATTTTTGAGCTATCTGCCAGGAGCCAGGAAAAATATTTCCATAGCTAGGGCTCACTCTGAGAGTGTGAATCAACAAGGAATAGGTCAGAGCAGCAATCTGGAAGGAGGGTAAAGATATTTAAAAATGAAATAAAACATGGGCCCTGGCTGGGTAGCTCACTTGGTTAGAGTGTCACTCCAATTCACCAAGGTTGCAGGTCCGATCTCTAGTCAGGGCACATACAAGAATCAACTAATGAATGCATGAATAAGTAGAACAACAAATCAATGTTTTCTTTTTTTCCCTCTCTCTCTCTCCCTTCCTATCTCTCTAAAAATCAATAATAAATAAATAAACCCTTCTCTGAAAAACAAACAAACCAAAAAACCAAAGGTTTATGATCTAATCCGAGGGTAGGATGAATCTTGATTCTGAGGAAGATTCTTGCCTTAGTCATAAACCTCTTATATGTTTCCTATTGAAGTAAAGCTCAGTGAAATATTCTGCTGCCTTGGAGCCAGATCCAGAATTAGCTAGCCTGGGAGAACCTACAAGGAACTGGTTACACCTGGAAACATGTGGGTGGAACTAAGAAGGGCTGATGCTGACCCTTTCCGCGAGGGATTGGCTGTGTTCTGCTCTCAAACTGGCCAAGGTAGAAGAAAGCCAAAATGCTTTTGCTGTATCAATTGTATAATTATTTATGAGCTCTGTTTTAATCAGAAGTTTCACAACTGTTCTACCATCTTCTAAGTTTTCTGTTTGCTGATGAATGCCTTATATTTTGCATTAGGTTGGTCTTTTACTACCCTAAATAGTATTTTAGCCTGGTTGGTAAAAGGAACTAGTGAAAAAAATTTGCTTTCAAAGGTACTATATCCTTTTGCTCTTTCTTCTGAATTTGATTGTGTAAGACAAAGACTTAATGATTTGGTTTCTCTGTACTGTCAAACCAAGTATTATATTTGGCCCAAGAGGACAAAGGAAAGTGGAAGGATGGAGGGTAGATCTGGGCCAGTGTCTGTTCATGAGTTTCTCTTGCACCATTTTGGGGTCTCCTGATGTTGAAGGTCTGCCTCAGTTCTGTAACAGCAATCTGACCTGCATACCTGCTGTGCCAGAAACTGCGCTAAACACTATAAATAATCCTCACAACAACCATGCAGTTGGCTGTTTATCCACGAGGAAACTAAAGGTCAAAGAAGTGAACTAACCTAACCAGTGTCACAAAATTAGTTAGTGTAGAAAATGGGACTTGATCCCATGTGTTTCTTACTCTTATATTTAGTGGAGAATTTATTCCTGAGCTCTGGTTTCTTGCAGTATAACCTCTCCCCCTCCCCCCAGATGAGGAAATATGGCTCAGCGACACTGGTTGACACTAACTAAATTCCTCTGAGGCTGATTATTGACCCACCAGATGCCATTTCACAGAAGGAGATGTGTCTTTCCATTATACAGAGTATCTGCTGACCAGGACCCCCTTCTCTGGGTCAGAGGGCTTGGTGAGCATTAAATCAATGAGGAGAGAATTGGATAACCTCACAGCATCTCATATCCAGACTGTAAGGCATGAAGACTTCAACATACCCTGTAGCTCAGCAATGGCTAGAATATTCATGTCTGCCAAATTTAGTCTACCCTGGAGAGTGCCAGATAGACAATGGTGAAGTTTTGCCTCTTTCCAAAATCATCATTTTTTGGATTCCAGACAACTCAGGGCAGATGAATCCTCTTTCATTAACATTACCTTTAGTTGTTAGACTTTCTAGGATTGCTGTGTCTCTTAGCTCACTTGGCCTGAGGTGATTTTAGCGGTCATCATAGCTTTGTGAGCATTGGATAGAATCTATTAGAATTTACAAACCATCATTCAGGGTGGGTTACTTTTGTAGTCCCATAACCTAATTCTTTGGTTATGGGATTACAAAATTTTTTATTGATTTTTAGAGAGAGAGAGAGAGAAAGAGAGAGAGAGAGAGAGAGAGATTAAGAAATGATATGAGAGCAAAGCCATCAATCAGCTGCCTCCTGCACACCACCTAATGGGGATCAAGCCTGAAACCCGGGCATGTGCCCTGACCAGGAATTGAACCAGCAACCTTTCAGAGCACAGGACAACCCCCAACCAACTGAGCCACACCGGCCAAGGCTGGGTGTTGATTTTTTATGAGGTTTTTGTCTCTAAATTGTGAAAAAGTGACTTAGCATCTACAACTTTTATTCTCTCAAGCTCTGGTAGCATTTAGAATCTCCTCTTCTTGAAGATTTTAATATATATGACCAAAACAAGTTACACAGCTAAAATCCACCACCTATAGTCACTCATATTTTTACATTAAAAAAAGTCCTTTTTCAATTACAGTTGACATTCAATATTATGTTAGTTTTGGGTCTACAGAATAGTGGTTAAACATTTATATAACTTACAAAGTGATTCCCCTGATAAGTCTAGTACCCACCTGACACCATACATAGTTATTAGAATACTATTGACTATATTCTCTGTGCTGTACTTTTCATCCCTGTGCCTACTGTTACAGTTTATACATGACAACAAATGGGCAGGCCATGCAAGTATTTTATGCATCTTTCTGGATGTGTGACATATTTCATGCACAACCATTAAATGGAGAGGAAGAACCTCTCTTTAGACCCTAACCTGCCCCAGTATCACAAAGATAACGCATGGAAAGATTTCAGGAGAAATTAACATTTGATTCTTTCTTCAGGCCATAATAGCCTTTCTCCTCTCCTGCTCTAAAAGGAACGGAGTCATCCTACACAGGTTTCTCTTCGCATCAAAAAGCTTTGTAAAGGAGCCTGCTACAACTAGAAAGCCCTGTGCTTTCAACAGAAAGGCTTGCTCCAACCATAAGGAGGATGATCATTTAGCAGTGGTATATGGTATAATGGCAAGAGCCAGTGGCCCCCTGGGGTCTCTTTCTAAATTGGCCCCTTTTAGCCTACTGTAACTTGCCTACTTTGTGAATTGTTTGTGAAAATGAAATGAGATAGTGTTTTTGCAAGTGTTTTGAAAACTATAAAAGGCTACGCAAATGTAAGTTGTTAGTTCAGGGCAAAGCAGTGAGCAGTGAGAAGGGGATCAATTGAATGCAGCTGCTGCATATACATTTTCAAGCACCAAACATTAAGTGCCGATGTTTATTGAGCATTTACCATGTGCCTGGCATGGTTATAAATGTTTTATATGTATTAACTCATCTAATCTTCACAGTACCCTAATAAGGTAGCTCCTATTGTCACCATTTTACAGATGACAAACACGGAAGCACAGAAAAGTTAAGCATACTGCCTAAGGTAATATGCCTAGGTAATTCTACTCAGATAATATACCTAATAAGTGATGAGATGAAGCTGGGATGCAAATCTGGCAGGCTGGCTCCGGTGCCCAGACTACACTGCTGGCAGCATAATCTGTACTAACTAAATTGGTATTAGGTCCAAGACATTTGTTATGCTTGTCACAAAAGGACAAATATCATGTAAGTCTTGAAAGGTAAAAACTGTGGTAAGACACTTTCCAAGAAAAACAAGTATCCTTTAAGGATTTGGATTTGACTCCCTTTTAATGCCTAGTCTTCATACTTTTGGATCTTATACATAAACCTTACTTATATAGGGTGTATGGCCCTTAAAAATGTGAAGTCATTCCTTACACACCTACTTCATCAGCAAAATGGTAATGGAATTGGTTGAACTTTTAAAATCTGCTAAGGCTGAAAAGAAGGAAAAGCCTTGTAAATTAAACGTCAGACAAGTATTTTGTGCTATAATAAAAATCAGAAATCAGTTAACATAATTCTAGTAATTTTGCTGTTTTGAAAAATTTACCTGCGGTGATTGAACCTGATTCTTTTTCTTCTTTTTTTTTTAATTAAAAAAAATTATCAGAGTCATTCCGTGATATGTCTGACAGTATCTTTTTCTTCAACATCAGTTGGTAGATTTCTGTTTGATTTGTCTGGTTTCTCCTTTATTCATTTAATTTCTTTTGTTTTACCACTTACTTCTTCTGATGTGCTGATTTGGTACTTCTAGTCAGATGATATAAATGTTCATTTATATGTAATGAGAGAGAAGGGAGACAGAGCTAAGAGAATATAAAATTAAAATCTTCCCTTCCTTCAGGCACCAAGGTAATGCCTTAATTGTTTAAAGAAATGTTTTTATTGTGAAAGTAACATACTACAATGGAAAAGTAGCGGTTATAGAAAAACATTAAGTCCATCAAAGACATGAAACATGTTCCTACTTAATAGAAAATTGAGTACCATATCTTTTACTTAAGATTATATCATAAACATGTTTGATTTAAGATTGAAATATAAACATGTGACATAAAAATGTTTAAATTTACAGCTTTAGATGTAGATGTGTCAACAATATGTATCTTAGTTTATTTAACTACTCACTATTATTGGATATTTAAATGCCTCAAGTTTTTAAATGATAATAAATAACATCACAGTGAACTTCTTGGTACACATCCTAGGGGGGATACCCCGAAGTGGAATTATTGGCACAAAAAGTACTAACTTTTTTTTTTTAATTTTTTTTCCCTTTATTGATTTTAGAGATAGAGGAAGGGGAAGGGAGAGAGAGATAGAAACATCGATGAGAGAGAACATCGATGGGCTGCCTCCTGTATGCCCCCCACTGGGGATTGGGCCCACAACCTGGGCATGTGTCCTGACCGGGAATCGAACCGGCGATCTCTTGGTGCATGGGTTGACGCTCAACCACTGAGCCACACTGGCCGGACAAAAGTACTAACATTTTAAAGCTTTGATATATCTTCCCAAATTCCTTTTTCTTAAAGGATGAATTAATATTTACTTGCAACAAAAATATACAAAGGGTTTTTTTTTTATTGGATGTTTTAATTTAAAAATATTTACCAGTTTATGGTTTGCCATTGTTTCAGTTTAATAGCCCTCCATATATGTTTAACTAATACTTATGTTCTTTCTTACGTTAGACATCCTTTGCATGTTTATTGATTAGATTTTCACATTGATTTCTTAACAAGTTTTATTAGTCCTCTGACTCAAATTTGTAGCAGAAATGTGCAAGTGCATAGCTTGTATTTATTTTGGTTACATCCTTATAACTGTATAATTTATTCTATTGCTTGTAAGCTTAGAAGGTCATTCCTCATCTATGTAACCACTGGAAAAAAATTAAGTAGACCTATGTACTACCATAAAATGATGTCCAAATTATACTGTTAATAGAAAAAAAGAGTGTCCTGTAAAACAATGTTTAATTATGATCCCATTTCTCTCTCTCTCTCTCTCTCTACACACACACACACACACACACACACACACACACACACACACACACATTTATTCATCCATTCATTATTTTTTAATGTCTCCTTTGTGGCAGAGATATAGCATTGAATAAAACAAATAAAATATGAGCCCTTTTGGAACTTACAGTTTATTGGGGAGGTCAACAATTTTTAAAAACCTACCAAATAATATATAATGTCAGATAGTGATAAGTGCTATGAACAGAAGTAGAGCTGGGTAAGAATGGAGAGTGACCAGGGCTCCTTTTGATTCAGTGGTCAGAGAAGAATTTTCTAATGTGACATTAGATCAGAAAATATTGAATGAAGCAGCTGATATATTTTTTACATAGCATATATAGAAAAACATTTGGAATAACATTCACCAAAGGTCTGTATCCCCCTTCTCAGAGAATATTACCTCTGGCTCTTTTGTTACCCAGACAAAAGCAGCCAAGCATCCTATCCTAGACTTCTCCCTTATTCCCCATATCTAGTTAATCATCACATTTTTTTGCCACCTATATACTTCTCGGATTTCTTTTCTCTTTACCATTGTCTTCTCTTAGGCCCTTGTCACTTTTTGAAAAGATAAATTAATTCACTGTTATGTGCCAAATAATGTGAACTTAAAATGTATAATGCACGAGAGATAACTTGGTAAGACTTCCACTGGCCAAATTGGGAACAATGTGAGCATGAAAATAAATGTTGGTAGTAACGGGTTATAAAATAGTAATCTCTAAGTTCACACTGATATAAATAAAAGAAATTTAAAAACTGGGAAAGAAAGAAAGGTCTTCCATGTAGTAGAATTACAGCAAATAAAGTTAGAAAGGATGATGCCATAAAAATTGCAATGTGGCAGCCACCGTAACAAAAACTGATTTGGCCAATAATCATGAATGAATGCTAAAACTGGTGGGTGCAAGTATGGTTAGAAATGGGATATGTACATGGTCTCAAAGTAGGACCCCACACAAGATACTTATTGCAGAGGGAAAAATAGTAACTGTACAGTTGAGAATCCTGGCAGACATTGCATTTACCAAGAGATGAAAGCTAATGTCACCAGTAATGGGACACATGGATATCACATGCCTCCTAATATGACGCTGAGAAGGACAAAACTGTACTTCTCTGGTATTTTTGCCAGAAATACATAACCTATATCTGAATATAAGGCAAACTTCTGATCTTACCAAATTCAGGGGCATTCTTCAAAATAATTGTCTTGTACTCTTAAAAATATTAAGGTCATAAAAAAGAGAGAGAGAGAGAGAGAGAATGACTGAGGACTACTTTAGACTACAGAAGAGTAAGGTGACATTACAACTAAATGAATTTATAATCCTGAATTGTATCCTGGACTAGAAAACAATTTTTTTTCCTTTTGCCATAAAGGATATTAGTTAGATAACTGATGAAGTTTGAATGTCTGTAGATTACAGTATTGTATAAATGTTAATTCCTGATTTTGATTATTGTGATTATATAAGAGAATGTCCTTGTCTTTTTTGTTGTTGTTGTTATTCCTCACCAAAGGATACTTTTCTATTTATCTTCAGATACAGTGGGAGGGAGGGAGGGAGAGAGAGAAACATCGATGTGAGAGAGACACAGTGATTGGTTGCCTCCTGCAGGACCCTGACCAGGGCTTGGGACCGAACTGCAACCGAGGTACGTGCCCTTGACTGGAATCGAACCGTTGACCCTTGGGTCCGCAGGCCAGTGCTCCAACCGCTGAGCCAAAATGGCTAGGGTGAGAATGTCCTTGTCTTTTAAGAAATACACACTGAAATGTTTAAGGGTAAAGGAACATCATGTCAGAAAAGAATTTAAACTCGAGTTTCAAGCTTTTTTTTAATTTAATTTTTTTCTTTATTGATGTTAGAGAGAGAGAGGAAGGGAGAGGGAGAGAGAGATAGAAACATCGATGAGAGAGAACATCGATGGGCTGCCTCCTGCATGCCCCCCACTGGGGATCAGGCCCACAACCTGGGCATGTGCCCTGACCTGGAATCAAACTTGCGACCTCTTGGTGCATGGGTCGACGCTCAACCACTGAGCCACACCAGCCGGGTGAGTTTCAAGCTTTTTTATGGAAAGAGGTCACGTAACAGTCTACTAGTTGTCTGACAGAGTATCCATAATAACTACTTACAGGTTTCTTTGAAACTCCTGAATTTGTTCTTTCAATAGATACCATTGAGTGATGAGTAAAAAATAATAGAAATGTAGTGTCCTCAGGGAATTGACAGCCTATGGGAGATGAGAGAGAAGAGAGAAAAAATAAGATTGTAGGTGAAGGGTATATGGGAATTCATTTACTATTTTTGCAGCCTCAGGATCTGTGAAATTACTTCAAAATAAAAAGGGTGTTTTTTTTTGGCTGGGTGGCTCAGTTGGTTGGAGCATCATCCCGAACACCAAAAGGTTTTGGGTTCCATTTCCAGTCAGGGCACGCACCAAACTTGAGGCTTTGATCCCTGGTCAGGGCCAGTACTGGAGGCAATCTGTCCATGTTTCTCTCTCGCTCTCTCCCTCCCTTCCTCTCTCTAAAATCAATAAAGCATATCCTCAGATGAGAATTAAAAAAAAAAATTACAAATGTATTGTAAAACCTATTATAAAGAAAAATATTAACACCGTAAAAGAAGATGATTTCAATAGACTAGAGTTTTATAGACAGCTTACAATACTTAAACCTTTATTAGGCCACAAAGAAAAATCTCAATGAATTCCACAAAGCACAGAAATGTACATGCCATACTCACAGACTACAAATACTAAAACAAGTAAAAATAAAAAGTTTAAATTAAAAAATCCACACTACTTAGACATTCTCAACCCATTCTCTCTAAACAATAACTGAATCAAAGAAGAAATCTACACTTCCAAACTATTTAGAATAACAATGGTAGTGAATAAAACCTCTGGGATGTGGCCTAAGCTATAGGCATGGGAAAAAAGTCACAGTTTTAAAAACTATTATTATTGAGAAAGAATAAAAAATAAATCATATATTGTTCTAGACAATAGAGCAAAATTATAAAAAATACTAGAAGCCCACGAGAAAGACTGTTGTGCCCTTCCTCTGTTCTTAATATGGTTAGTCAGCCAATTTATAGAGTAGCTTAGGGAGCATTTCAGTGTGCCAGTATCAGGTGCTGGATCAGAGAGAGGAACAAGAGTTCTTTTCTCATGAAACTTACAGGGTGTGTGTGTGTGTGTGTGTGTGTGTGTGTGTGTGTGATATCAGGTATTAAATTATAAATTTAAAAATTCAATCAATTTTATGAAGGAGAAGTACAGATTACCATTCTGTATGCCTAGTGTAACATAACTTAATAGTACCCTCTATTTTCACTGTCTTCTGTCTTTTTCTGACTCATCTTACTACTGTCTTTCTCTGATTCTCCCTCTTTTTCTGTGTCTCTCATTTCTCTTTTTTTAAATTAAATTTGTTGGGGTAACATTGGTTAATAACATTATAGAAATTTCAGGTGTACAACTTTATAATACATCATCTGTTTATTGTGTGTTCTTCCGTCACCTTGTGTTTGATCCCCTTTACCCTCTTGTCCTCCCCCACCCCTTTCTCCTCTGGTAACTACCATTCTGTTATCTGTATCTATGAGTTTTTTGTTTTTTGTTTCATATCCCACATATGAGTGAAATCATGTGGTTCTTGCCCTTTTCTATCTAACTTATTTCACTTAGCATAATATTCTCAAGATTCATCCATGTTGTTGCAAATAGCAGTGCTTTATCTTTTTTTAAAATACGTTTTTATTGATTTTTTTAGAGAGAGACATCTATGAGGAGAACCATTGATTGGCTGCCTCCTGCATGCCCCCTATTGGGAATCGAGCCTGCAACCTGGGCATGTGCCCTGACTGGGAATCAAACCTGTGTGGGATGATGCTCAACCGAGCCACACCGGCTGGGGCAGTACTTTATCTCTTTTATGGCTGAGTAGTATTCTATTGTATATATGTACCACATTGTCTTTATCCAGTCATCCATCAAAGGACATTTTGGGTTGTTTCCATGTTTTGGCTATTGTAAATTATGCTACAGAGAATTTAGGGATACATATATCTTTATGAATAAGTGTTTTCAATACTTTTTGGGTAGATACCCAGAAAAGGTGTTGCTGGGTCATGTGGCAGCTCTATTTTTAATTTTTTGAGGAAATTCCATAATGTTTTCCATAGTGGTTGTACCAATTTACATTCCCGTCAGCAGTATATGAGGATTCCCTTTTCTCCACATCTTCTCCAACACTTGTTATTTCTTGTCTTATTGATAATAGCATTCTAGTGGGTTTCATGTGGTATTTTATTGTGGTTTTGATTTGCATTTCCCTTATAGCTAGTGATGTTGAACATTTTCTCATATGTCTATTGGCTATATATATGTCTTCCTTGGAAAAGTGTCTATTCAGGTCCTTTGCCCATTTTTAATGGGATTTTGTTGTTGTTGTTGAGTTGTCTGAGTTCTTTATATATTTTGGATATTAGTCCCTTATCAGAAGTATTGTTTGCAAATATCCTTTCCCATTGGCTTGGTTGTCTTTTTGTTTTGTTGTCTCTTTCTCTGTTTTTCTCTCTTTACTCCTCTGGCTCACTCTCTCCCTTTCTCCCTCCCTCTCCCAATTTCTTTTTAATTTTTCTTTATTGATTTTAGAGAGAGAGGAAGAGAGAAGGAGAGAGAGATAGAAACATCGATGAGAGAGAACATGGATTGGCTGCCTCCTGCATGCCCCCCACTGGGGATTGGGCCCACAACCTGGTCATGTGCCCTGACCAGGAATGGAACCAGCGACCTCTTGGTGCATGGGTTGATGCTCAACCAATGAGCCACACTGGCTGGGCTCCCCCTCCCAATTTCCTGAAGACATTAATTTTCAGGGTTTTTTTCCCTCATCCTGAGCCTGCATGATATATTGGCACTCAATGGTGGCTACTGAATGAATGAATCCAGTAATTTTAAAGAATCCTATAAGCTATTATTATTATTATTTTTAAAAATATTTTTTCTTTATTGATTTCAGAGAGAGAGGAAGGGAGAAGGAAAGAAATAGAAACATCAATGAGAGAGAACATCGGTTGGCCGCCTCCTGCATGCCCCCACTGGGGACTGGCCCCACAACCTGGGCATGTGCCTTGACTGGGCATTGAACTGGTTACCTCTTGGTGCATGGGTCGATGCTCAACCGCTGAGCCACACCAGCTGGGCCTATAAGCT
Source organism: Tadarida brasiliensis (assembly GCA_030848825.1). NCBI lineage: Eukaryota > Metazoa > Chordata > Mammalia > Chiroptera > Molossidae > Tadarida > Tadarida brasiliensis. The sequence goes on along the minus strand of CM061257.1, from coordinate 52,988,855 downwards.
ATTATTAAGTGGACACTCTGCCAGACAACGTGCAGATTACTATTTGACTTCTATTTATAAAAAACAATTTAGAAGAGAACCTAGGAACTGTGTAATATATAGAGAATACAAAATAACCACAAAATACAGTTTAGACAAGTTAGTATACTATTTAAACAGTATTAGGTTAATTGCAATTCTAAGGAGAGTGGTTTGTGCAAAGGAAAATCATACCTAACTCACCTTTAGAATGATTGGGATGTTTCAATATGAGTACTTGGGGAAATCAGTAAATACCATTTACTTTGATTTTTCAGACTTTTGATAAAGGTTCACATTGAAGGCCCACTTTGGGGTTGGGAATGTGATTGGAGTGTCCAAGGAAGAGCTGGGGTATATAAGCAAAAAAGTGGTAAGAAACGAGGTAGAAGTAATAGGTAAGGTCTAGATCAGGTAGGCCTTGTTAGGCCACAGTAAGGATTTGGGACTTTTTTGTTTTTTTGTGTGTTGCCTTTGGAAAGTTTTGATAATGTTGTCTGATTTATAGCTGTAAAGGATCTGGTTGATGTGAGAACAGACTACAGTAGAATGAGTAGAAGCATCATGACCTTCTAGGCTGTTGCTATAGGTAATGATGGCCTGGCATCAATGACAGTAATAATAGTAATGAGAAGTGTTTAATCCAGAGTAAATGTTGGAAGATAGAGGGAACAGAAATTTACTCATGATTGGCTTTGTGATGTGAAAACAAGATCAAGGATGATTTAAATGTTTTTGGCTTAAGCCACTGAATGAATACAACTCACACTGGTCTCCCTGCCTTATAGTCTATCATGGGAGGGGCTATTTCATGGAGGTTATCTTTGAAGGGTAGGAAGATTAGTTAGGAGGCTACTGCAGTCACTCTGGAAAGAAGGAAAAGGCCTGAATCTGCACAGAGATTATAGGTATGGAGAGGCATTCAGAGGGCACAGACTTAAGAGACATTTAGGAAGTAAAAAAACACCACTTAGGAAAATAGTTTACGGTTTTTTTTTGTTTGTTTTTTTTAACTAAAATGAAGATAGCTGAATCTTTTTCCCAGTAAGTCTACTTATACTCTAGAGCAGGGGTTGCCTAGGCCTTGTTTTTGTATTGCCCTAGAGCTAAATTAAGAATATTTCTTACATTTTTAAATGAATTTAAAAAAGGGAAGATGTGTGACAGAGACCATTTGTGGCCCTCAAAACAAAATATTTACTATCTGGCCCTTCACAGTGTAAGTTTGCCAACCTGTGCTTTAGCTCAGTGGCTTTTAAAAGTGTGGTTTAACTGCTGTTAGAGCAGCAGCAGCAGCACCAGGGAACTTGTTAGAAATGCAGATTCTCAGGCCTCAACACAGAATTAGAAACCCGGGTGCGGGGCCCAGCAATATGTATTTTAACAAGTTCTCTAGGTGACTCTGATGCACGTTAATTTCTGAGAACCAATGCTCTAGAGAAACTTTTTACCTGTGCACCAGGATACATGGTAAAGAATAACAGCATGGTACATAAAAGCCCCAAACTGGAAACCAACGAAGGTCTTGTGGCAGTTAATACAATGAAAGTATTCTATAGCTTGTGGTTAAGGGCATGGAGTGTGACAGCAGACTGTATTTGAATTCTAGCTCCACCAATTAGTAGCTGTGTGACCTTGGGCAAGTTACTTGTCCTCTTTAAGCCTCAGTTTCTCATCTGCAAAATGGGCATAAAATAGTTAACTACTTTATGGGGTTATTGTGAGGCTTAAACAATTATGTAATTAGAAGAGTGCCTGGTACGTAAGTATTAGGCTTAAAGAGCAATATGCATATTATGATGCTTTAAGGAAAAACATGTCAAAGTTCATTTCATAAAAGTGATGGTCTGCCTATATATTTTGCACATAACAAAATGATTAAGCAGCCTAAGATAAAAACTTTGTCGATTTTGGAGATTCAAATGTTGACATTCCCTCTATAAACCTGTTTTCACATGTAAAAAATAGTAAAATTGTTCTCATAGGACTGTAAAGAAAACTGATGCAATGTGTATGACCACATTATGTTTGGTACATGGGCATTTAATAAATGTGTTCTGTCCTTTTCGAATTGCCTTTTCATTTCTTTCACCATTCCCTCGACCCTTCCTTCCAAAATTATTCTGCTGACCTGATACTGAGAAACATTACCAGAACTAAGGTGCAAAGTGGCTTCCTTGACTATAAGGAGATTTGGCTTTTTCCATGAATCAAGGTCAGAAGAGTCAGTATCTAGTGTTTTCCCAGCTACGCCCAGGGACCAAGCCCATGTCTAGATCTAGGACAGGACTGTAACCCTGGTATCTCCTGGGATTTCAGCCGTTTAGCTGCCTTGGTACGTGAAATTCTTAGTATGTATTTAGCAATACCTAAATACAAAAGCGGTACACAAAGAAATAGATTCTTTCCCCCTCGTTGGAGGCCACATTATATTTTTTCTACATCCCAGGGCCTAGCACCCAGTAGGCCTGTAATTGTGTGTGTGTGTGTGTTGCTTTGAGCTGTTAGGGTGAATTGGAGCTTTTCGGTGGAGATTAAAACCTCCATTTCCTAGGATGGGTTATTAATAAACAATACAGGTGAGTTTAGGGCGCAAACAGCTGAAAGCACTGGCTGCATTTTACGCTCATCTAGAGCAGCAAACAACCTGCAGACACTAAATCTGAAAAGAAAATTACTAAATTCCCTCTCTCTTAACATTAGTAATTAAAAGGAACCAGAAATATCGGTCTCCAAAGACAGTACAAAGCAGACGGCGCTGCAGGCCAACTGGCTCCTGTTCTGGCGCGATCTCGAAGGGCTGCGAGGCCAGAGCCTTCAGGCAGGAGAAAGGCAGCCTCCTTGTGACGTCAAATCAGCGGACTCTTGTACCGGCTTCAGGCCGGTTCCGGTTCCCCGGCTTTCCGGGCGCGAGAGTACGTGAGCGCGGCGGTATTCTGCGCGTGCTCCGCAGAGGGATGCGAGGAGGTTGGGTCCAGCTCGCGAAGGAGATGTGTGATTGGCTGAGGCCGCGCTGGGGGGTTCCCCAGCCCTTTCGGCAGGGGTAAAACAATAAGAGGGGGCGGTGGCAAAGGGGGCGGGACGTCCGTGTTCCTGGTCGCTCGCCGCAGCGCCTGGCGCCCGGGAAGAGCTGGTGGTGAGGGGACGAGCTCGCGGCTCTCCTGCTTCAGAGGCTTGACGTTTGTTGGAGGGCGGGGACGGCTAGCGAGAAGAATCCGCTGCAGCCGGTTCTCTGCGACTCTCCTGCTGACCTCCGCGCGACGTACCCGCCGCCGCTGTTGGTTGGAGGTGTGTAAGGGGGCCGGGAAGGGAGGTCGGTGTGGTGGTCGGAAGGGGACATTCCCTTCGCGCGCGGCGGCTCGAGGCAACCGTCCACAGCGTGAGCCCGGGTGTCGGAGGTGTAGCGGCAGAGAGACATTGCCCTTGCCGGCTGCCAGCGCTGTAGTGTACGCGGGAGAGAAGCTAAGCGTTTCCTCGCAGGTGAGGGATGGGAGGCCGCGTGGGAAGGGAGGGGACCGGCCGGCGTGGTGCGGTCGGAGGGCACAGGTGGAGCCGGTGTTTGTTGGAGGGTGAGGTGGCGAGCTGGGAAGGGGGACGCAGTCGTTCCCGAAGGCGTGCCGGTGGAGGCTTAATCCGGGCGGTGAGGGAGTGGGCTTTCCGGGGAGGATGTGTTAGGTGGGAAGCCCACCAGCCTGATGTCCGATTCATTTGCAGCTCTTACTCCTGGTTGCATGCGGGCGGGGAGGCAGTCGCCGCCCCGCCCGTGGGGGAGGGGAAAAGAGGTTGTGTCGGCGGAGGCCGAAGCGACGCATTTGCGAAAGTAGAGGCCTCCGGGCACCATTTCTGTGCACCGAAACAGAATCCGGGTGTGAAGGCAGCCGCTGCTCTGCTTACCCGGTGCGTGGTGTTCCGCGGTCTTTGACCCCCTCTCGGGTTTATCCCCAACGTGTTCAGAAACTGGAGCTACCTATGACGTGCGCGTCTTCGTGCCCGTTTTATGTAAACGATCCTTTATTCACCCAGGAACAGAAAAGATGTTTGAGTGCTTTGGGGAATGGATGTCTTTTGCGGAGGGGTGCGGGAAAGATAAGTAAAGGGGAGGAACGTAAGCTTCCCTAGAGTGTTGATTTTTGTTAGTCGAATCTGGTCGAATTTTACCTGCGTTTCTAAAAGCAGATTTCTTTAGATGGCCCTCTGCCGCCTTGGAGTGAATATAGATTTGCATCTATAATTTCCTGCATAGATCAGTATTCCCCCCCCCCTTCAAGATCTACCTAATCTTTAAGCAAAAAAATTTTGGAGGGTAGGTGTCATTGCTCTCATAAACAAACAAAAAAACCCCACGTGCACCGAAGGTGAAATAACAGCAAAATTGTTCCCTGTAATTCCTCCATATGATTGTTGTGATATTAACTTGGATTAAAATACTGTTTTTTGGTTCAAGACTCCACACCTCGTTTTAGTCTTACAAATGTTGGCATTGCATGTACCTGGTTCCATTTGCAGTGAACCATTTACAGCTATTAGGGAGCCCGGGTAAGAAGATGGGAATTCCTTGTCCAGCTCCATATTTGGCAGTTAATATAGCCTTAGGCATGTGAGCAAAGTTTCTGAGTAAACATTTGGCCCTGTTAGCATCCAGTGGTCCTTTCGGTGTCCAAAATTTCTGGTCTTAAAAAATAGACGGTATGATTAGTTTGAACTTACTAGAACTGAATTGCCTCCTTTTGTGATGTTTATTAACTTTCTGTTTAAAAAAATTTTTATAACTAAGTCATATGGTTTAATCTCTAAATGCTTTGTAATTCTGAAAAGTTATCAGGGATTATAGGTAGGTTAAGGACCTCAAATGGATTGCTTACTAGGAGTTGTTCCAATTGCGAATATTTGAGGTTGAAATATTAGTCAATTGTGAACAAGTATTAAAAGTTGGTAAAACCAGAATGCTTGTGGAGTAGATGGGGATCAAAAGTAGAACCACAGAGCCTGGCTGGTGTGGCTCAGTGGTTGAGCATTGACCCATGCACCAAGAGGTCGCAGGTTGGATTCCTGGTCAGGGCACATGCCCAGGTTGTGGGCCAAATCCCCAGTGGGGGGCATGCAGGAGGTGGCCAGTTGATGTTCTCTCTCATCGATGTTTCTATCTCTCTCTCGTCCTTCCTCTCTCTAAGATCAATAAAGAAAAAAAAAGTAGAACCACAGAGAAAAAATTCCTTTAATAATTTGTTAGTCTATTGAGTGTTCCTTTTACAAGCAGCTGAGCACTTGAATTGCCGGCAGACAACTGGTGAGCTTGAATAATATTGGCACTGTTGGTAGCAGGAAATATTCATTACCTATATTTCACTTATGAAAGATCAAAAGTGAAATTTTCCGTAGCAGTTACTGAAAATCTGTAAATACTAATAGTGTCTTTAGATTTTTAACAGCTTCCTTATCCTGCAGAATTACTTCTGTTAATTACCCATTATCAGGATTTAAAGTTCTTTCCTAGGTTGCTTTAAATAAGATTTTTCCCACATAATATGTGCTGAGGGGGGCATGGGGGTGGAGAATGACTACTTTTCACATCTGATTTTGATAGGTACAAACTTAAGGGTTGTTTCTGAACTTTATTTAGTAGAATTTAACTGACAAACATGACTTAGTTACTCTCCACTGGTGGACACTGGTTTAAGAGCTGTTAAGGCAAATTGGTTCTTCTCTCAGAACTCTGGATTGGCTCAAAAGCAATAGTATCTCAGTTTCTTGGCTGCTTTGTCTCAGCTTATTGTTTAATTTCTATATATTTTACCCTATTTTGATATACCTTTGTGTGGTATGTTGGGATGACTCTTGGATTTCCTATTATTTTACTGTCTCCTGCTTTTTAACTTCTACCAACAATATCAAATAAGTGAATAGTTTTTATTTTCTTGTGTCCTTGGCTGTTCTTCCAAAGCAGTTGTTTTTAACAGGTTTAATGAAAACATCACCAGAGGCAGGAGGCCTGATTTTAGATTGTCTTTCACAGAACTGTAATGAGGGACCTTGAACTCCTTCCTTTTCTTAGGCTCTCTAAACATCAGTTTCCTTTTCTGTAAATGAAGCTAATATCCTATCTATTTCAAGGAGATAAAGGAACATGTAGGTTACTTGTTAAACTTCAAAGCATAATATAAATATAAGCTTTTATTTTTGTTGGACAGCATTTTCTCTCTTAATCCTTGGTCACTTTGAATAGTTTCTGAGCCTAAAAACTTGTTTCCTTACCTTTGGGGCCTGAAAAAAGAAGCCTTAATCCGCAGCTACCTTTTATTGTTTATTTCCACCACTGGTGCTTGGATCTTGATTGTGTCTGCCCTAACAAATTAAAGGTCTTTAAAGAAAGAGAGAGATAAATTGGTGTTTAATTGGTAAAGTCATTTTAAACAAAGACCCATCTGGAATTTTGAAGGGTTCTAGTTTTATTTTGGGATTAGCTATTGAGAATGGTTGAGTGAGAAAGGGCTTGGGCCTGACTTGTATGAGCCCAGACTGAGGGGTTCTAGAGGGGAAAGGAAGTTAAGTATCTGATAGTAGAGATAAGCTGTGTCCTAGCATAGACATAGCCTTTGGTAATACAGTGTTGTTGTTTTTTTCTGGTAAAAAGAACTGCATCCTATTAGTAGAGATCTTATTCTTTTTATAAGAAGCAAGATACAGTATATAAAACTTTACAGTCCTGTGCCCTGGCCGGTTTGGCTCAGCGGTTAGAGCGTCGGCCTGCAGTCCAGAGAGACCCGGGTTCGGTTCCCGCTAAGGGCATGTGCTTCGGTTGCAGTTTGTCCCCGGTCCTGGTTGGTCGTGCGGGTGGCAGCCACTCGATGTGTCCCTTTCTCGTCGATGTTTCTCTCTCTCTCTCTCTTCCTCTCTCTCCCTCCCACTCTATCTGAACAAAAAATGAAAAAATATCCTCGGGTGAGGATTAAAAAAAAACAAACAACTTTACAGTCCTGAAAAAAAATTTTTGTAGATTTTTAATTTCAATTTTCCTAAATGTCATGTTCTTGTGGTTTCTTGATGGTCTTTTTTAAATTTTGTTTTGTTTTTTAAATAAGATAACATGGTATCTCAACTTCTTAGCAATTTTCATTTTGGCCATTTTCTCCAAGCATTGAAATAGCCACCAACGTGTGACATTAATTTTTATGTCAGTATTTGCAATGAGTGAATCCCCCCCCCCCCCCGACGCCCCAACTACTTGAGCAAAGATGCCTCATTTCTTATTATTAGTAGATGGTGGTCAGGGTAGTCAGGACACTCCAGGCTCCTCAAAGAGTGAATTTTTGATTGTGCATTTTGATGCTTATATACAGTGGTGGTGGTTGCAGCCAGGTGTTTGAAGTTAACAATTATAATTAGATTTTATGATTATATGTAGATTTAGCTATTTTATCACTGGATAATAGATAACTTCTTTAATAAAAATGGAGATGTCATTTGAGATCCCTGATATTAAAGAGAATTGATGGACTACAAAATTCCTTTTTTTATTTGAAAACTGGTCTGATAATTATTTTGCTGTAGTAGCAGATCTAAAAAATTAATTTCATTGTCTTGCCCAAGTGCATACCTTGCCGTAACATTATAAAATCAGACCTTAGTTACAAATTTTATGCTCTGTTTTTCAGTGTTCCCCTCCCTGTGGTTTTATAGTCTTTGACAATATAATTTTTTTTTTTTTAGTTTAAAGTTACTTTTTTTCTTTTTAAAATTATTGACAGTATCACAGATGTCCCCCCCACCCCCACCCTTTGACTGCCTCCACCCAGCCCCTGCCCCTCCCCAGGCTTTCACCACACTATTGTCTGTGTCCCTGGGTTATACATATATGGTCTTTTGTTCATTTTTTCCCTTCACCCTCCCCTCTCCCCTCTGAAGTCTGTCAGTCTGTTCCATGCATCCATGCATCTGGACCTGTTTTGTTAATTAGATTCCACAAATAGGTGAGGTTATGTGATATTTGTCTTTCTGTGTCTTATTTCACTTAGCATAATAATCTCCAGGTCCATTCATGTCTCAAAGGATAAGAAATCCATTTTTTTTTTTACAACCACATAGTATTCCATTGTATAAATGTACCACGTCTTTTTTATCCACTCATCTACTGATGGTCACTTGGGCTGTTTCCAAATCTTAGCTGTTGTAAATAATGCTGCTGTGAACATAGAGGTACATATATTTTTTCTGATTGATGTTTCAGGAATCTTAGGATATATTCCCAGAAGTGGGATCACTGGGTCAAATGGCATTTTTAATTTTTTGAGGAAGCTTCATTCTGTTTCCCACAGTGGCTGCACCAGTCTGCATTCCCACCAGCAGTGTACTAAGGTTCCCTTTTCTCCATATCATCGCCAGCACTTGTTTGCTGATTTATTGATGTAGCCATTCTGACAGGTGAGGGGTGATACCCCATTGTAGTTTTAATTTGCATCTATGTAGTTTTAATCTATGATGATCAGTGACATGGGGCTTTTATTCATATGTTTATTGGCCATCTCTATGTCCTCTTTGGAGAAGTGTCTGTTCAGCTCCCTTGCCCATATTTTTAAAATTTTACTAATTTTTAGAGAGAAAGGGAGAGGGAGAGAGAGATAAAAACATTGGTGAGAGAGAACATTGATTGTTCGCTTCCTGCATGCCCCCCACTGGGATAGGGCCCACAACCTGGGCATGTGCCCTGACCGGGAATCGAACCTGTGACCTCTTGGTGCATGGGTCAACGCTCAGCCACTGAGCCACACCAGTTGGGCACCCTTGCCCATATTTTAATTGAATTGTTTGTCTTCCTTTTGTTGAGTTGTATGAGTTATTGAAAATTAACCCTTATCAGATGCATCATTGGCAAACATGTTCTCCCATACAGTGGGCTCCCTTTTCATTTTGTTGATGATTTTCTTTTGCTGTGCAGAAGCTTTTTAATTTGGTGTAGTCCTACTTGTTTATTTTTTCCTTTGTTTCTCTTGCCCTAGGAGATGTATCAGTGAAAATACTGCTCCATGAGATGTCTAAGATTTTACCACCTGTTTTCATCTAAGAGTTTTACGGTTTTGCGAGTTACATTTCTCTTATCCATTTTGACTGTATTCTTGTGTGTGGTGTAAGTTGATACAGTTTCATTTTTTTTGCATATATCTGTCCAGTTTTCCCAACACTGTTTTATTGGAGACTGTCTTCATTGAATACCCTTGCCTCCTTTGTCAAATATTATATTGTTAATTGCTGGTAACGGCATGGATCAATTTCTGGGGTGTTTGTCCTGTTCCATTGGTCTATATGCCTGTTCTTGTGCCAGTACCAAGCTGTTTTGATTACAGTGGCATTGTAGTATATTTTGGTAACCAGTATCGTGATCCCTCCAACTTTGTTCTTCTTTCTCAAGATTGCTGAGGCTATTAGGGTCTTTTTTGGTTCCATATAAATTTTTGGAATATTTGTTCTAAGTTTTTGAAATATGCTGTTGATATTTTAATTGGGATTATGCTAAATCTGTAGATTGCTTTGTGTAGTATGGGCATTTTGGTGTTAATTTTTCCAGTTCACGGACAGGCTACCTATGCTTCCACTTGTTTGTGTCTTCCTCTGTTTCTTTTCTTCAATGTCCTATAGTTTTCTGAGTATAAGTCTTTTACCTTGTGGTTAAGTTTATTCCTGGGTATCTTATTTTTGGTTGTTGCAATGGTAAATGGGATTTTTTTTGAAGTTTCTTGTTCTGAGAGTTCATTATTGGTGTATAAAAATGCCATTGATTTCTGGATGTTAATTTTGTATGCTGCTGCTTTGCCAAATTCATTTATTACATCTAGCAGGGGTTTCTTTGGTGGTTTTTTTTTTTTTTTGGTTAATCCTCATCCGAGGATATTTTTTCCATTTTTTAGAGAGAGTGGAAGGGGGAGGGAGAGAGGGAAACATTGATGTGAGAGAGAGACACATGGGTTGGTTGCCTCTTGCACATGGCCCTGGTGCAGGGCTAGGATCAAACCTGCAACCCAGCCAGATACTTAGCTCTTGACCTGGAACTTGTGACCCTTTGGTGCGGGGGCTGACACTCTAACCACCGAGCGACACTGGCCAGGGCTAAATCTAGCAGTTTTTTTGTGGAGTCTTTTTGGTTTTCTATATACAATATCATGTCATCTGTGAATAATGACTGTTTTAATTCCTCCTTTCCAGTTCGGATGCCTTTTATTTTTTCTTCTGGTGTGATCACTGTGGCTAGGACTTCCAGTACTATATTGAAAAGTAGTGGTGAAAGCAGATGTCTAGTCTTTGACAGTATTTTAACAACTATAAATGAACTGATGTTTCATGGTTGGGGTTCTGTTTGTTACTTTTTTGTTCCTAAGACTATTAATATCAGGTTATCTGAAAAAATAGTACTATATTAGGTAAGCACAGGTATTTTTTAAATTACTTCTTGGAAACATTAAAATTGGAGAGTGTACCTTACAATATAATATAGGCAGTAGGTTTTTCTTTATACTCTTTCTCTGTGTAGCTGCTCATTTTTAATACTAGCATTGTATCTTTACTGATCTATTTTTCCCATCTCAGCCTTCTCAATATTATCTTCAATTAGTGGGTTAATATTTAAGCACACTCAGACTTTAACCATTAATAGTCACTAATGTAGGCATACTACCAGTACTCATTTGGTTCACCAGCAGTGGTAAATGAATTTTCATACTTTCAACGTTTATTCTAGAGCCATGTTTCATAACCAGTAACTACTCAAAATCTGTTAGATGATTTTCAGATGATTTTAAAAATATTATTTTTAAAACTACAAAGTCAATAAATGTTCTTTTTAATACTCGGACAATGTAGTAAATATCTTAACAGTGATATTAAGAATAACAGCTCTTCTTTTTTTCCTAAGCCCATAATACATAATATCTTATATATTCCTTTTTTTAAATGTTTTTATTGATTTTTTTTTTAGAGGGGAAAGGAGAGAGAGAGAGAGAGAGAGAGAGAGAGAGAGAGAGAGAGAGAGAGAGAGAGAAACATTGATCGGCTGCCTCCTGCATGTCCCCTTACTGGGGATCGAGCCCAAAAACTGGGCATGTGCCCTGACCCGGAATAGAACCGGGACCTCTCAGTACATGGGTCGACGCTCAACCCATTGAGCTACACAGGCTGGGCTTGTATTAATATATTCCCTTTTTTTGTTTTGTTTCTTTTAAATCATGGCTGTTTTTTTTTTCCAAAGATGGGATCATTATGCTACAATTTGGTTATTATACATAACTTTTGTGGACAATATTTCTTGTTTACACTTATAGCTTTCCTGTTTATCCCTATTTTTATTGAGTGTATAATTTTGTGTTTTATAGCTGTACCATAATTCAGTAAACCATTTCCGTCTTGATGGGCATTTAGACTGATTTTTTTCTTTTGTGGCAATGAAAAATCTTGAATGCACTTCTTTGTGCACGTAGTTTTTTTAGTGATATGTCTTGAAATGTTAATTTTTTTTAACTTATCTTTATTGTTGAATGTATTACAGATGTTCCTCATTTTTCCCCCATTGACCCCCACCTCCCCATTCCCGCCCCCCCTCCTGCCTTTCCCCACACTGTTGTCTGTGTCCATTGGTTATGCATATATACATATAAGATCTTTGGTTTATTTCTTCCCACCCCCAAACCCCCTTCCCTTTGAGGTTTGTCAGTCTAACAACCAGTTTGGACTTCTTAATCCCTTCACCTTTTTCACCCATTCCCCCAGCCCCCACCCATCTGGTAACCAACAAAAGTTCTCTGTATCTTTGAGAATGTTTCTGTTCTGCTTGTTCATTTTGTTTGTAGATTCAACTGTTGATAGATATGTACTTATTGCCATTTTGTTTGTTCATATTTTTTTATCTTTTTCTTCAAGAAGACCCTTCAACATTTCATATAATAATGGTTTGGTGGCGATGAACTCCTTCAGCTTTTCCTTGTCTGGGAAACTCTTTATATGGCCATCGATTCTAAATGACAGCTTTGCAGGAAGGAGTAATCTTGGTTGTAGGTTCTTGCTTTTCATCACTCTGAATATTTCTTGCCACTCCCTTCTGGCCTGCAAAGTTTCTTTTGAGAAATCAGCTGACAGTCTTATGGGAACTCCCTTGTAGGTAACTAACTGCTTTTCTCTTGCTGCTTTTATGATTCTCTCTTTGTCTTGAACCTTTTGCATTTTGATGATGATGTGTCTTGGTGTGGGCCTCTTAGGGTTCATCTTGTTTGGGACTCTGTGCTTCCTGGACTTTTATGTCTGTTTTCTTCACCAAGTTAGGGAAGTTTTCTGCCATTATTGTTTCAAATAGGTTTTCAATTTCTTGTTCTCTCTCTTCTCCTTCTGGCACCTCCAAGATGTGAATGTTGGCACGCTTGAAGTTGTCCCAGAGGCTCCTTACACTATCCTCATTTCTTTGGATTCTTTTTCCTTTTTGCTGTTCTGATTGGGTATTTTTTTCTTCCTTATATTCCAAATCGATGGTTTGCTTCTTGGCTTTACCTACTCTACTATTGAATCTGTGTAAACTATTCTTTATTTCAGTTAATGCCTTCTTCATTTCTGACTGTGCATCCTTCATTTCTGACTGGTCCTTTTTTATGCTCTTGAGGCCCTCACTAAGTTCACTGAGGTTCTCACTAAGTCCACTGAGGTTCTCACTAAGTCCATTGAGCATCCTTATAAGCAGTGTTTTGAACTCTGCATCTGTTAGGTTGCTTAACTCCATTTCACTTAGTTCTTTTCCTGGAGTTTTGTTCTGTTCTTTCATTTGGGACCTGTTTCTTTGTCTCCTCATTTTGGCTGCCTCCCTGTGTTTGTTTCTATGTATTACTTAGAGAGAGCTATGGGGCTAGCTGAGACCAGATGCTGCTTGTTTGAAAGAATTTAGGAAAAGCTGAAGCAGGATCCAGGACAGGCCAATCTTATGGTAAAGCAACTGGCAACAGCTTGGGTGGGCCTGAAAGTTGGGTGGGGCGGGGCCTCAGGGAATCACCAGGGTGGGGCCAACAGTGTGAGCCAGGTAGCTGGAGTCCCAGATATGGCAGCTGTCTGCAGTCCCAGGGAAGGGCTCACCAAAGGAACAAAGGCCTCTGATAGCACATCTGTCCAGGAGAAGGCTGCCTCTCCAGCCCTCGCCCCAATGCCAAACAGCTCAGTTCTTCTCCATATGACTCTGGTGCCTTTCAAGTTGCCTCCCTCATGCTGGAGCCTGGAGGGTGCGAGTCTGAGTAAGTCCATGCGCGTGCCCTTTAAGAGGAGTTGCTGGGGTCTCCAGCCACCTCAGCCTCAGTTCCCGCTGGTTTTTCCATCCAGAAGTGATGGGGATTCTCTTCCTGGCACTGGAACCCTGAGCTGGGCGCCTGGTGTGGGACGGGGACCCCTCACTCCTCAGGGAGGCCCTTCCCAGCCGAGGTGTCCTCCTAATTTTTATCCGCCACACGCGAGTTTGGGACCAGCCTGTCGCGCCTCCGCCCCTCCTACCAGTCTCGATGTGGCTTCTTTAATTTCGTAGTTGTAGGACTTCCGTTCAGCTTGATTTTAGGCGGTTTTGAATGATGGTTGTGCTGTAGTCTAGTTGTAACTTTGATGTGGTTGTGGGAGGACACGATACCGCGTTTACCTACGCCGTCATCTTGACCGGAAGTTCTTGAAATGTTAATTTGATTACTTTGATTAACACTGTGAAGTTAAATCTCCTAAAGGTTTTAACAGTTTATGTGTCCACCAATACTGTTTGTGAAAGAAGCCTGTTTCCCCACACTCTTAACAATCATTTTAATTTTTGTTAATCCTAGTAAGTGAAAGATGGCAACTTGGAATAAATTGCCTTTTTTGCATTGTTGAATAGTGTTAATTTCAGGGTACCATGTTTCTCTTACAAATGCTTGGTATATGGTAGATTTTCCAAAAATGGTTGTTAAATGATTGTCATAATGAAGCATAATTACATTGTTAAATGTTAATAATTGAGTAATAGCTTAGAAATGTAAAACCACTCTTTTCATGTGACTTTGGACAGACATACATAGTCCTGAAATCACCATCACAATCAAGATAGAAGATATTTCTATCACCTGATGTTCCCTCATATTCCTTTATAGTTGTTTCCCTTCTGCCTCTAGCCCCTGATCTGATTTAGCCCTATAATTTTTACATTTTACAGACCATCTTATCAATAGAATTATATAGGATTAACTTCTTTTTAAAAAAATATGTTTTTATTGATTTTTTTTTTAGAGAGAGAGAGATATAGAAACATCAATGTGAGAGAGACACATCCATGGGCTGCCTCCTGCACACCCCCTTATTGGGTATCGAGCCTGCAATCCGGGCATGTGCCCTGACCAGGAATTTAACTGATACCTCTCAGTCTGTGGGACTACGCTCAATCCTCTGAGCCACATGGGCTGGGCTGTATGTTTAATTTTATAAGAAACTGCCATACTGTTTTTTGAAGTAACTGTAACATTTTTTCATTCCTACCAACTTTCCCTGCCCTTGTAAACACTACTTTCAGATTTTTATGTTAGTCATTATTATAGGTGTTCAGTTATGTTATTGCTTCATCGTAGAAATCTAGAAGCATTAGAAGGAGGTGGTCAATAGGTCATTGGATTTTTGAGAAGAATTGTGACTTTCTAAAGAATGACATACAAGGGAAAGCTCAGATTATAATATGTGAGAGGGAAGAGTAGAGAACAGGAAGACTAAGACAGATACACATTTAGTAATTTAGGGCAGAATATGATGAGTAATAAAGTGCCATGATAGAGATCCAAAGTTGAGTATTCAGAGGAAAGAATTATATTCTATTGGGTAAACAGGAAAGATTTTCAGGGGACAATATTTTAGCTGGACCCAAATGTAAATGCATAAGGTTTCAATCATTAGAGAGAAAGGTATGGAATGAGTATTGGAGAAGGAGTCATAGGTGTTCTTGTTAGTTAGTAGACTTCTAGAATCCTGCCATTAGACACATGACTAGTTTTATAAAGTATTTCTGCTGAATTGTTCAGTTAGTCTCTGAAATAAATACCTGCAGTGACTGGCTATTCATGATGTAGCTCTTTCAGGTTATTTTTTCATTGTGTTTATATTAAACCTAAATCTACCTTTGTGTAATTTCCGTTAACTGGCAGCTCATTTTTGACTCTACATCCATACTAACCAGAGGTTGTTTGCTTTGGGGTCAGCCCCATTCATTATATACTAGTAATTCACTGACTTTTAACTAAAAGGTAAATGGAAACCTAAGCACTTAATTAAAGCTGAAGTTTTAGTCATGAAAGGAATAGAGGAGTGATAACTGGTTGATAACAGTTTTATTTTTTAAGTATTCATTTTGAAATTGAGGAAATCTGAGCATATTGTAGATACTAATATGAAGCCCAATGTACCTTTTTATTTTTATTTTTATCTTTCTTGTGTATGTGTGTTACTTTCTTCCTCTCCTCCATGTCCCTCTCAGTGGGTTATGGGTATTAATAGATTTAGAAAATATGGTGACAGTTGAAATATAGAGCAGTTTCCCAGGATATGTGATTCAGGAATTAGTCTAAGCAAATGGAGAAGGAAACATTTTAAGAAAAGGAATGAATAAAAGGACATTGTTGAAAATGCACAGGGATTTTAAGTGGAATGGACAGAGTTGGTCAGTAGAATGATCTGTGAAGTAACTGAAGCTCTGTAAATAGGGAGGGAGGCTGGATATAAGTAATTCATGTAGGTATCTGGATGAATAAATAGGCTTGAAAGCTTTTAATTGACAAGGAAAGAGTAAATTTCATGTTGTACATCTCAATCTGACAGCAATCTCCACATTGTCAAATGGAGTTTAATACATGGAATTTCACTTTCTCTAAAAAGATAATAGATGATAATTGCCCTTCTAAGGTGCTAGGTAATAACCTGAAGATCTTTTTTGTACTATCTTGGCTATCTTTATTGACCTGCATAGTCTTGTAGGCTTGATCAGAGATCAATTTGTAAATTAGGAAATTGAGATCCAAAAAAGTCATGACTTTTTATTCTGAATATGTAATTTGTTTCTTTCTTCCACTCGACCTTCTTATATACACTGGCTGTGCATGAATAATAAACACAAACGTTATGTTACTCGGTTTTTCCAAGTTCCAAAGTACCTTGCTTGGTGGTGCATCTATAATTTATCCCTAATGCTGCTTTGATGCATTCCCTATTTATTGAACTGTTAATTTCTCTACTCTGGGTGGCCGTGGTGGTGGTGGTGGTGGCGGGGGGAGGGGGGGGAGATAGAAAGATGGAAGAGATGATAGTTGCTTGTATAGAACACATAAATTAGCCTGTCATTAAAAAATAGATTAGTCAGTAAGGTTGCACCTGCCCACCCCGCAAATACCTTTACTTTCTGCTTGGTTCCATCAGTCAGTTATATTTTAGCCCTCTAAGTTCTGATTCACTTTACATTGAGTTGTAAAGAAGTAAACGGATCTGCAAGTCATGTTTGTAAGTATAATTAATTTAAACACCATCCTCTGAATGACAGCGTCATTTCATTTTATCAGCCCTGTGGGAGCCTCCTGCACCTTAAAAAAAGAGCTCTGCATAGCTTCTTATGTGTAGGTATTTGTTAGGCTTTTACCAGATTAGCATTGCCTTTTCTCATTTACCATTTCAAGTTATCTCCTTTGAATAAATAATTTATTGAATAATAATCAAGTAAAAGTTACCTCCACTGCCTGTCCCCTTGCCTATCTCTGATCTAAATTTGATGATACCGTGATCATGCTATTTTAGTGACTTTATAGGTGGTGGGTAATTTGAAGCCCCTCTTGAACTTTATTACAATAACTTTTTAGTATATTTTGACCCTTCCTTTGATATTGATAGGTGTATTCAGTACCTTTTTTTACTTTGGTTATATGTGAGAAAAATGGTAGGTGAATATATACCTTATAAATGTAATGGGAGATTTAGGATAAATGACAAAGTGTCATTGGAGAAAATCTGGATATACGGAAGAGAAAGATGGGAAAATGAGAATCTCCAAACCCAGAAACAATCTCTAATTGCATTTCTGTCCTTAACCATTTGAACAAAACTGTTTTGTACATCATTTTTTATTCAGAGGGTAAAATAGTATCTTCCCATGTCTTAGTGTTATTTAAAAAAAGTTTTTTCTTTTATTTATTTTTAGAGAGGAAAGGAGAGAGAGAGAAATATCGATGAGAGAGAACATTGATTGGTCGCCTCCTGCTTGCCCCCCACTGGGGATTTGGCCCTCAACCTGGGCATGTGCCCTGTTGGGGAATCTTGGTCGCCTCCTGCTTGCCCCCCACTGGGGATTTGGCCCTCAACCTGGGCATGTGCCCTGTTGGGGAATCGAACCGATGATCTCTTGGTTCATGGGTCCATGCTCAACCAGTTAGCCACTTTGGGCAGGGCTCTTAGTGTTATTTTTAATAGCAATTGTTATAGTATTAAAGTGTAATTTCAAAATTTTAGTTTCTAAAGTTTTATTAGATAACTCCTACTGTTCTTCACTCTTTTCCATCATTCCGAATAATACTATGTTGCTTAGCTTTGTTACTTTATTTTTTATTTTATTTTTTTATCCTCACCGGAGGACATTCTTTAATTTTTTGTTCAGATACAGTGGGAGGGAGAGAGAGGAAGAGAGAGAGAGAGAAACATCGACATGAAAGGGACACATCGAGTGGCTGCCACCCGCACGACCAACCAGGGCCGGGGACAAACCACAACCGAGGTACATGCCCCTAGCGGGAACCAAACCCGGGTCTCTCTGGACCACAGGCCGACGCTCTAACCGCTGAGCCAAGCAGGCCAGGGCTAGCTTTGTTACTTTAAATGTGGCAAATGAGAGTCCTTTTTTATGCCTTATCTTCTATTATCTCCTTGGCCTGATTCTTAGGCTGCTTTAGGGGCTTCTTGCTACTTCCCCTTCCCCATATCCTGCCACTGGAAGCAATGAATTAACTATTTTCTAAGCAAGTGAGGCATTATACAAAATTTGAAAAATATTTTGGGGGTTTTTATAGACTGAGAGTTTTGGGATGGTTACAGAAGGAAAAGCGGTTAAACTAATAGAGCAGTATGTCGTAGCAGGGGTGGGTAACCTTTTTTCTGTCGAGGGCCATACAAAATTATCAACTTAAAAATTAGCCTGCTCTATTTGATCAGGCTAATTTGGTGAGGCCTGTGATGTTAGCTGGTATTGAGTTCTGGGGGCCTTATAAGGCCCTCAGGCTGGATGTTCCCCAGCCCTGAAAAGGTTGAATTGGGATTCACTAGAATTGTATAGAGCTAATCTTATCTGTAGGCTTCACTGTGGTTGGTATCTGATTTAAAAAAAAAAAAAAAAAAAAAAAAAAGGCATCGTAATTGTAATGATGACTGGTGGGCTCTCTTAGACTGTATACTTTTTTATTTAAAGAAAACCTACATTGAAATGTGTCAGACAGGAATTTATATCCCATCCTAATTTTTGCAACAGATACAGTTAGATATTGTGATTTTGTTGTTGTTGTTGTTGTTGATGCTTTTAAGTGTAATAAGAAAAGATGCTTTCATATATTTAAGAATTTTTTTTTCTTTATTGATTTTAGAGAGAGAGGAAGGGAGAGGGAGAGAAAGATAGAAATATTGATGAGAGAGAACATCTGATTGGCCACCTCTTGCATGCCCCCCACCGGGGATTTGGCCCACAATCTGGGCATGTGCCCTGACCTGACCAGTAATCAAACCAGGGCGACCTCTTGGTGCATGGGTCAGCGCTCAACTACTGAGCCACACCGGCGGGGCTATATATAATTTTTTAATGAGTAATATTCAAATTTCCCCCTCCCCTTTCTCTAATTCCTATAATGTTACAATTTTGACTGTTCTGGGGCTATAAACATACAAATCATTTACTTTAAATGATGGGAGGTTACATTTCTAATTTTATTTTGTATTTGTGTTTCTTGACCTTACCTTTCAGATTTCAGCTTAAAAATAACTTTAGCATAGCACCTAATACATTCTGTTCTGTTTGCTTGTTTATATTCTACGACAGACTGTAAACTCCTTGAGGGCCAGAGGCTTATCTTATTCCCTAGTGTATTTCATTTACTATAAACTGTACATGGCTTAATTAGATGCTTAATCAATGGTGTAAAAAACAATTATCTTTGAGTACTGAGATTATTGCTGATTTTTAATGCTAATCAATATTTTTAAAACTGAATTAAATTCCTAGAAGGAGAGAAAATATGAAGGTGACACAAGTTAGTACTTTTCCCATAAATGTAATCTCCCAGTCTTGCCCTGTGCCCTCTGCCTAGTTTTCAAAAATGAATTCATGAACACAGGAGATAATGGTCCCCAAAGGAAAAAAGATGCTGTGTGAATGGAAAGACTTGGCTATGGTGTTCATACAGTTTGAGGCAGCACTGGACTCTTGGGAATAAGAACTGCGTTACTTCTCCCTTTTGAGGGATAACGGAGATGAAGAAAAAGAGACAGGAGATGCAGATGTTGGAATTTGCCAGTAGTTGTTGGGAATTTATTCTTTGACCATTTTAAACTACTTTTTAATAAATAGTATTAATTTTCTTTATTACCACTTGTATGGCTCAGCAAATTTATTTCATGGAAATCTACAAAGATGACTTTCTAATATTTATTATTCTGTGTTTGCTCCCTTAGATTTTGACAT
This sequence comes from Tadarida brasiliensis, assembly GCA_030848825.1. NCBI lineage: Eukaryota > Metazoa > Chordata > Mammalia > Chiroptera > Molossidae > Tadarida > Tadarida brasiliensis. The sequence goes on along the minus strand of CM061257.1, from coordinate 52,969,120 downwards.
TGTGCAGCAAAGAAATGGTTATGGAGAAGCCCAGTCCGCTGCTTGTAGGGCGGGAGTTTGTGAGGCAATATTATACTTTGCTGAATAAAGCTCCAGAATATTTACACAGGTAAATTTCAAATGAATTATTTTGGTATTTTTTTATTTAGTTTATTTTCTTGAATATGACTTTACATATTGTCTTTCCTGTCGCCTCATGTCTTGACAGTGTCTTTGTAAACCATATCTAATATTTTAACCATCTGATGGCTAAACCCAGTATTTTTCAAGGTGTTTTTTAAAAAAAATTTTTTTATTTCTTCATTGATTTTAGAGAGAGGAAGGGAGAGGGAGAGATGGAAACATCGATGAGAGAGAACATCGATTAGTCGCCTCCTGCATGCCCCCCACTGGGGATTTGGCCCACAATCTGGGCATGTGCCCTAACCGGGAATCGAACCGGTGACCTCTTGGTGCATGGGTCAACACTCAACCACTGAGCCACACCGGCCAGACTCAGGGTTTTTTTTTGTTTTTTGTTTTTTTTAATGAAATTCACAGTAAGAAAAACACTTCACATAATATTACACATTTACATGCACTTATGTGTGTGCACAAAATTATATACTCTGGTACTTTATGTTTCATTAAAAAAAAAACCTTGGGCTTGACAACCAGTGAGTTCCAATCTGCAATTTGAAATCATGGGCTTTTAAATTCTCTATAGCACTATTAGGAAAGAATCCATTACGTGATTATACTTGTGAAGATTTCTTGATTGATCTGATAGTATTCCTTGGTAAAACAACAATAGGAGCCTTCTTTATTATTTTGGTAAAAGTTGGAATTTGTAAGCTTACTTTTTCCAGAGATTGAAATGAAATTGATTTATATTATGAGTAATATTTATAGTTTCTGTTCTTTCCTGGTATATTTTAGCAGGTAGAAGATAAGTGAGACTTTTGTAAATATTAGGCTTTGCAAGTATTTGTTGTAGAGCACTCTAGCCAAGTGACTTAAGGATAAATTATGTGTGTGTGTGTGTGTGTGTGTGTGCGCATATACATACACACACATAAAATATAATATAATCTACAAGTCTTCTTTATAAGGATGCTGCTTATTCTAAAGTTAGATTTTGCAATTATTAAACATGGATTAATAAACATTATTAATTATTAAACATGGGTGCATTATTAAACATGGGTGCCATACTTTGTTATTCCAGTAGACATTTTTATATAACAATCCTCCCAACCCCAAAATGAATACCTGTATATTTTCCTAACTATAAAAATAAAGACATTTTATTTTATTTTTTAAATTTTTTAGGGAGAGGGGGAAACATTGATGTGAGAAAGAAACCCTGATCAGCTGCCTCCTGCACGCCCCCTACTGGGGATGGAGCCTGCAACTTGGGCATATGCCCTGACCAGGAATTGAACCAGGACCTCTCAGTCCATGGGACAATGCCCAACCCACTGAACCACACTGGCCGGGCAATAAACGCATTCTTTTTGATAGTGCTTGTGGAAGGAGAATAGAATTAATAGGGCCTTTCATTATTTGAAATTTAGTCTTTTTACAATGTAGGTGTTAGCTTTCTTTTTTAACAAGAAACAACAGAACAAACTTCTGGTTTATACTTATGTAACCAGTTTCCTCCCTAGGAAAATTTAGTTTTTAATTTTCCACTTGTTAACACAATTGAACATCCTTACACATGCATTTTTGTGAACCTTTAGAATAAGTTTCTAGAAGTCAGATTATTAAAGGCTTTTCTTATGCATAGTGAGAGTCAAATTGTCATCTGGTAAAATAATAGCAGTTTATCTGCTTGCCAGTTTTACATGAGAGGAAATAGCATAAGCTTTAAAATATGGGTAGCAGCTAAAAGCATGGATGCTGGATCAGAAATACTGGGTTATTGTCTTAGTTGCCCCACTTGAAAGATGTGTGATCTTCTGAATCTCATTTAAATGATAGCACTTATTTCATGAGGCTATTGTTGGGGTTAAATGAATCAATATATGTGAAATACTAAGAACATTACTTGGCATAGAGGAAGTCTTAACATATTTTATTATGATAGAACTTGAGTTCTCTTTTTTAAAAAAATCAACTTTGCATGTTTGATAACCTTAATTTAGAAAGATAATGATTTTAATTGCTTTAGGTAATACCAGAGAAACATGTATTTAAGAGCAATATAAAAATATTAATGAGAAATTGGATGTTGAAATAATTAAGATTTTTTTTTGTAGTCTCTGAATTATTTCAGTTATTTTAAATCTAAACTGATTTAATCTAATCCTTTGTGAGGGTTAGTAATCATTGGAACTCAATACAATGTTAAACAGCATCTGATTCCCAAACAAATCTAGATAACTGAGTTTTTGTATCTAAAGGAAAATAAATGGGTCAATTACAGCAGCATCGGTATGTAGAATGTGTTACGAATATCTCATTTTTCCACTTAACAAAAAATATATGTGATAAGAATTAGATGAGAATAGCTAGTGATTTGAGTGTATGGTATATTCAGTGTGCTAGGCACACTAAGAATTTTATGTCATTACTCATTTAATCCTTACAGAAACCCTATGGGGTAGTCACTGTTCTGTTTTATAACCAAGGAAAGTGAATTTAAAGACCATAATTGTGCTCAAAATTACACAACTAATGAATAATAGGTTTCTTTGACACCAAAACTCTACTGCCTTGCCTCTTAGACTTCTCTTGACAGTTGAATATTAATCATTATCAGTGGTTTTACAGGTTTTATGGCAGGAATTCTTCCTATGTTCATGGTGGAGTAGATGCTAGTGGAAAGCCCCAGGAGGCTGTTTATGGCCAAAATGTAAGTATATTTCATACACATTTTAGATTTGTGTGTGTGTTAAGATAGAGATTTGAAAAATAGCCTCCTTGTGCCCATGAATTTCTTGAATGTAATCATTAGTTGTAATTAGAATTTACGTTATAATAATTATCAATTGTGCTTTGAGTTCTTAAAAACATCCATTTTGTATGAAACACTATTACGTTTGGGGTAGATACAAAGGAGAAAATGAGATGTTTTATATCCTTGATGTGTTGTATACATGAAACAAATGAGACAGTATATTAAGTTTGTACAATTGTGGGCTAAATCTTATTTTAAACAGGAATGCACTGTACGCTCCTTATGATTTTGTAGGGAATGGGATGTGGGATTTCAGCTAGACTCTGAATTACAGGATTTGGCCTTACCAAACAAGAGGAAATTGAAAGTAGAAGTGGCTTTAGCAAACATGCAGTAAGGTAAAATTAAATGTGATGTCAAGGAGTAGTCAACACATTTTGTGTGAGTTATTAATACCTAATACAGAATAGTGGCATAAAGCTGTATACAGCCCATACTACTGCATGATAAATGACAGCCATTGTGATTTCTTTCTTTTTTCTTTTTTTCTTTTTTTTAATCCTCACCCGAGGACATTTTTTCATTTTTTGTTCAGATAGAGTAGGAGGGAGAGAGAGGAAGAGAGAGAGAGAGAGAAACATCGACGTGAAAGGGCCACATCGAGTGGCTGCCACCCGCATAACCAACCAGGGCCGGGGATAAACCACAACCAAGGTACATGCCCTTAGCGGGAACCGAACCCGGGTCTCTCCGGACCGCGGGCCAACGCTCTAACCGCTGAGCCAAACCGACCAGGGCCATTGTGATTTCTTGTATAGAGAGTTGACATGTTGAAAATGGTGGTTTAGGAATACCAGTCTGGCAATAATACATAGTATGATATAATGGATTCAAGTGAGGGAGAAAGATTAAATATTCTACAAGTTGTGAAGAAGAAATCAAGTGAATTTTTGTTGTAGTGTTGTATAGGTAATGCAGTATCACAAGAGTTTGTATTTTCTCCCTTCTCCTAATAAAGGATATACACCACAAAGTATTATCTCTGAACTTCAGTGAATGTCATACTAAAATTCGTCATGTGGATGCTCATGCGACCTTGAGTGATGGAGTAGTTGTCCAGGTCATGGGTTTGCTGTCTAACAGTGGACAGCCAGAGAGGAAGTTTATGCAAACCTTTGTTCTGGCTCCTGAAGTAAGTTTACATTTATTTGATTTTGTTTGGCCCTTACTAGTTTCTTAATGTATCCAAAGGGTTTTTTTCTTACTAGTTTACATATACATGTAGCTTTTATGAGAAATTTGTACTTGACCTGTTGATATCGTTTACTTGAGCTTTATGTGTGTGTGGGTTTGTATTCTGGAGGTAAAAATCAGATACTGATACTAATGTGTAAATAGATGAGTAAGATTACAGAAGTAATACAAAAAGTATGTTGTGTTTAATAGGTTACATATTAAACAAAATGGAAAACTTCCATTTTTTTAATTGGTTCTGGTTCTCTTACATTGAGTAGACCTTTCTTGAGTTTCTAATATTCTTTGATTTTCTACAGTTTATTAATATTGTATAGCATGTTTAACTTTGGAAAATCATGTTTAGTTTAGATTTTTTCTATAGTATTAAAATAGAAATTGTATATGTCATGTAATTTGTTCTTTTTATGTTATGCCACCGTTATGGATACTTATGGCATATTTGGATGTTGTTTTTCTATAGGGATCTGTTCCAAATAAGTTTTACGTTCACAATGATATGTTTCGTTATGAGGATGAAGTATTTGGTGATTCTGAACCAGAACTTGATGAAGGTGAGGTTACTTTCAAGATAGGGTCTTTCATCACTAAGGAAAAGTATGAAACTTACAGAAATTTTCCTGTATTGTAACTGAGTCAAAACCCCTTTTGTCCTTTTGGTTTTTGTTGTAACAGGTATAGGTGTTCATTAGATGAAATTATAAAAAAGTCAGACATAGAAAGTGAAAAAAAGTTCTCCTCAATGTCATCCATTATAGATAACTAAGTTTGGTGCCTATTACAGAATTTTGTTGGATCCTATACTTGGCTTAAAGCTTGCTTTTTGTTTTTTACTTAATATCTTTGTTGACTGTTAATATTTTAGCTATACCATAATTATTTTATTTATCTTCCATTGATATACATTTTTTTTATCATTATTTGCTCTATTGAATAGATGTGACAAAGGAAACTGAGTTATGCCTTTATCATTTATTCCCTATCCTTTCCTTACTAATATATTAAAGGGTGGGGGTAGGGGTGGGGGGGGGTTAAATACAAAACTTCACCTTGCTTGCTCTTCAGTTTTTTAAGAGAATAGGGAGTATCACAAATGAATGCTTCAGTAAGAAATATGCCTTTTTTTTTTTTTTACTATTTACTGTCATATCACTGCCTTAACACTAAAAATACGTATATCAGATTGTGTGTCAAGCCTCTTAAAAAAAGATGTGTATTATTTGTTTTCAGAATCAGAAGATGAAGTGGAAGAGGAACAAGAAGAAAGGCAACCATCTCCAGAACCTGTACAAGAAAATGCTAACAGTGGATACTATGAAGCTCACCCTGTGACGTAAGAATAGTGTTTGCAAAAGTAAATTTGGTCTGAACTATAATGTAGTTTCCAGATGGTTTTTGTTCCTAGAATTATTGTTGGAAATAAGTTTTTGATAAAGCTACCTATTAGGACAGTGTTTGAGTACTTTGCAAGGAATTTGGAAATACCTGTTTTATTTAATTAAAAAATTGAACAGTTTGGCCCAAAACAGTGATCATTTACTGATAATGCAAAGTGTTTGGGACAATACAGGGTGAGCATTTTATTTTATTTTTGTAAATATGGAGTTTATTTATAGTTAGAACTAAAGTAAACATTTTTAGTAATCTAGTTTTAAGAGTGGGGTTGAAGAAATGTTATTTGAGAGTATTATTCCCTTCTGCTTTCCTGTTCTTATTGGACTTTTGCCCATTAGATTGAAGAGATACTGAATTTTATCTTATTTCAATTGATCATTTCACTCATACTGAAAAGGGAATAAAATATTTTATTGTAGTAATGGCATAGAGGAGCCTTTGGAAGAATCGTCTCATGAACCTGAACCTGAGCCAGAATCTGAAACAAAGACTGAAGAGCTGAAGCCGCCAGTGGAAGAGAAGAACTTAGAAGAATTAGAGGAGAAGTCTACTTCTCCTCCTCCTGCCGAACCGGTTTCTCTGCCACAAGAACCACCGAAGGTTAGATCAAAGGAACTCTTTAATCTATAACATCACACTTTCATATTTGATACCATTAATGAAGCATGACCTTTGTTCTATTATGTTAAAGTGTTTCATATAGTAACTCTACTTTTTTGTGTATATGAAAGAAGCTGTGGGTTTTTTTGTAATCCCGAGAAAATCTCATTGTATTTCCCCCTTCTAAAAAAATAGCCATCAGAGTGAAGTTTAAGATTAATCTTTGTCTCTGTGCAATGTTTAGTAACTTACATGAAATTATTTGGGTCCATATATAAAGCTGAGAGTTGCTCTTCATTCTGTATTAAGTCCTCTACACCTGGATGCAAGGAGTCCTGCAATTTCCCAACTTGAACAAGTTGGCCTATTAAAAGAAGAGATACCTGGTTAAATGGGAACAGTTTCCTTACTATTACCAATTAAACTATCTTGGAAAGATGAGTGACACCCATAATGTATCATTTAAGCTTATCTATACATCTTTTATCTTTCTGTAAAAGTAGATGGTTAAAATATATTTGGGTAGTGAGAGGAGATTCCTTGTTCAATTTGTGAATGTTTGTTAAAGTTTCCAGCTAGTACTTTCTTCTTTCCTATCCTTCCCCTCTTCCCTTAACACCATCACATACCCTGTTTTTTTCTAAAAGGGGAAGGAAATTCGTTCTATAAGGCTCTTATTTTTCTAGCATGTGTTAGTGGTTTTGTGCCACTTGCTCATCATCTACTTAGGGCATATAGGAACTTGCTTGTGGATTTATTTAGTAGTTCAGAAAAAACCATCAAATAATCTTGCATAATGAGATTATGAAAGCTGGTACATAGATTGGCATGTGTGTGTGTGCCTTTCTTTTAGGAGTCCTCCAATATAGAGCAATAGTTTAGAAGTGAAAAGAAAATATATATTTGGAAGTTTCCCTATAGGAATGTTGGTGGTTTTCCATGATTAGTAGTCTAGGTTTGTTGCATTTCCTGCAGGCTTTCTCCTGGGCTTCAGTGACCAGTAAAAACCTGCCTCCTAGTGGTACTGTTTCTTCCTCTGGAATTCCACCCCATGTTAAAGCACCAGTCTCACAGGTAACCAATCTGTGAACACATTGGATGTATCCTTGTTACATTGCCAATTGCTTATCTTTTTAATACTTTTTAAAATGAGTCAATCAGAAATTATGGATTAAATATACAAAAAATTGTATTAAGTGTCAGTGCACCCACTTAAAATGCCAAATCTCCATTCATCATCTACAGAGGTGGTATTTGGGGTTTGGGTGTGTGAAATGCAGATTAAGTTGGTTTTACACACATATATACATATATATATATATATTATATTGTCATTTAAAAGGCTTCTTAAAATAACCAAAAAAGTTCCTTTATAAAAAGTTTTAAATTTATTTAGCAAACATTTTAAAGAAAAAATTTGGAAAGGCACAAAGTAGTGTGGCATTATAAAGAATCACTGTTTTAAAAAATAGAATACTTTAAAAAATATACTGCCTAAGCTCTTTGTAAGTGGTTCACACTGTTTAATTGAAGCCTGTACCAACTTATGACTGTAGTGTTCACCTTAACTGATCATTCCAGTATTCTGCTTTTTGTCTGTTGGTCATCATACCCATTTCAGAGCTTTGAAAACATTAAAAATAAGACACTGGCTACTATATTTATTAGGTGTACTTTAGAATTAACTAAATTTAAATTAAGTTTATAGGCATAGTTTAAAAGAGTGTCCAATTCTTTTATTTACATTTTGAGTTAAACTTCATTCCACTAGAAAATCTACATTTAAAATGGTTAGTGCACATACAATTGTTTGTTTGTATACACCTCTTAAGCTCTAAATAGTGAAACTTTGAGGTTTCAAAAGTAGCTAGTAATTATGAGACTGTATTTCTGGTGTTGGTACACATAATCAAGTGCATAATAGCATACATGGCCTTATGATACCATGTTTTTTGTTTTGTTTTGTTTTTTTTCTTTTAGTTAGATATTCAGGAATTGTTGAGTAGTTACCTCGGGTCACAAATCAGGATTCTTTCTTAAAGAAAATTAATTTATGAAGTATTGGTTGTGCTTTGAAATATTTGATTTATCAGATTTACATTTGGAATCCTTTGGATTACTTCATTTGAGAGAGTTGGCTACATTTTTAAAAACTTAATGCTAGTTAAACTTTAAAATATCTAACACTTATTATACCAGGCATTGTCAAAGCACTTTATATTCATTCTCATCCAATCCTCATAAGCACTTTCTGAGGGTGGTTACTATTATTATTCCTGTTTCCCAATTAATTAAATAGGCCTAGATCAGTACCTCAGACAGGTATATAAATAGCAGGGCTAGGCTTTGAATTCATGTAGTTGGATACCATCGACACCGGAGTCCATATGTGACTCATGCAAACCTATATAGATTTCTTGAGCCCTGGGGAAAGTATCTCTATTTACATTTAAGAAGAAGAGTACTGTATTTAAGGCATGTCTAAATTACATTTCATTATATCCTAGCCTCTTACTCAGGGGAAAATCATTTTTTTTTTTAAAGTTTTTGAATTGTATTTTTCCAACCTATACCCTCAGTAAAACAAAATGTTTAAATGTTTATAATGTAAACTTTTAAAGAAATCTCTGATCTTTTTAGGCTATATTTAGAATGGATTCATGATTTTTCCACTTAATTTAATAAACCTTTCAATTTTATTTTGTTATTTTGGTGTAGTATTCATTTCCTTAACAGTTTTAGCATAGGTTAATAAAAGGAGAATTAAATCTAATTCTAGGGTATTGGTAGACATTAATTTAGAAGTAGGTAAGTCAATTTCTTGGTAAAAAGATTTTGTCTAGAAATTGATTATTTCATCTAAATAGCTTATGTTAAATTGAAGGATGTGTTTATTAGTTGTGGTTTTACCTGCTGTTTTTGACTTGATTTGATGGTTTCATTTTTATCTCATATTCTGTTTGATTTTCATTTGTGGGATTTGTCATGTGAGCACACTTTCTGGTTACATGGAAATAATTTTAAGGCCCTAAAATAATACGTGGCATATTAGCCATGTTATCTAGTTATAGTAAGTTGTTTTAATCATGAAATTGATCCTAAAGAATTATAAGTTCACAGGTGGCTTAGTTAACATATATTAATCAGTGATTGGAAAGATTTCGTTAGATTTTTTATCTCATTTTTCTTGCATTGGTATCATCAGATATATACTAAAAGTTTGCTAAATCGATGTATGAATTATTGGTAAGATGTTGAAAATTATTTAAATAATTTTTACTTTGAATTCCTTAAAAGATAATGAAGAACTTTTCTGTTTTGCTACTTGTTGTTTTGTTTTGGTCATCTGTTTTGAAAACAATTTGATTCAGTGAGGGTGCCTTGAGTTCTTTGATAACATTTGGATTGAATGAGTTGAGGTTTTTTCTGAGATTTTTAAATTAAAAGGTACATTTGCTATTTTTATTAATTTGCTAAACACACTAACTTCATCAAAATTTTGTTAAAGTACATCTATTCTTTAATTCTGTTTTACACTCTAATATTCAAGTTAAGTTGTGCTTTTAGGCCTCTTTAAGTTGAAATTTCTAAATAACTGCCCTTTTCAGGCATCACACCATGGGTCAAATTACTTACAGTGTTAAATTCCAACTATAGATAGCAGTGGTCTCAGGGCTGTAACTTAGGTTCTGTTGTCACACATGGAACATTCTTCTACATGTTTGGGTTAGAGAACAATAAATGTGACTTAATTTTAAGTGAATCAATAGTTATTAAACATCTGTTTCTAACAGCTCTTTTGTTTCTTCGGGTGGTATAGAAATAAATTAAGATGTAGTCCTTATAGGAATAAATACATATAAATAACAAAAATCTGGGGAGAGTTTGAGCTTTTTTAATTAGCAGAATTCTAGAACATGGGAAGCAACTTCATCTTGGTGGAGGAAATGGGAAGCTACATGGTGGAAGAAAATAGAATTTGGGAAGAGTCAGGCAAATCTGTTAACTGTTAGGATAGGAGTTAAAATGGTTACAGTGAGTGAAGTCATTTACAGTAAATTGTCATTGGTGAAGGAAGCATAACTTCTTGTATCAAAATCTGTCCTTGCAAATGATAATACTTCAGTTATATAAATGATGAAATTTTGAGCCACTACCCAGACTGAGGTCCTTAGAGATGATCAGCCATAAAGATAGCACTGAACTTAATAGCTTTCTGACTTGAGGACATGTTCTACATGTTCTTCATATCTTGCTGAATGTTTTTAGCATCCTTTGCAGGTGCACATATTTTATATTTTATCTCTTCCTCGGACCACAAATATTTGGGCCGTAGATAACCTGAAGACATTGAGAATACTGAAAATGCCATTGTATTAAAAGTGAATAGATGTGGATGTTATTTTGTTTTTAAAGTAGTTACTTTAATTATATGTGTTGAATTCAGCAGTTAGTAGAAACTTTTGGAAGGCATCTTAAATGTCCCTTTACCACCCCCCCCCCCCCGAAATTATCGCTCAAGAAACAGTTAAGGAAAATTGTTAGTGTCAGTCCTTTAATAAATGCACACCTTTCCCATAAGGAAGAACAATAGAAAGTTAAAGGACTTCTTTGACTATTTGAGATACTATAGACATGTTTCTGTCTTGTTTTCTTATGTGCATTTTGACTTAAAAGTAGTATTTTAAGTTGCTAGAGTAAGCTAAATTGTATATTTTGAACTATCAAAATACTGATTTTCAAGATTTATTTATAGGGTGGGTTTTAGAGGATATTGCTGAGCACTTAACATTTGAAGTAGTTGGTAGAATTTAGTGTTTAGTACTCTAGATAATTAGAAAGTATGTGTCATATATTCTTGTCTTCCTAAAATAAAGATGGCCTTTTCTTTGTATATGTGTTTACATGAAGTGGCTGGTTCATCTTGCATTTTTGTAGGAATACCTTTTATGCTGTCTCAATGTGGATGTAACTTTATTTTTAAAATGTGGTTGTAAAAAAATAGCTTATTGTGAATTATATGGCCTCGAGTGGGAAAACAAAACCTACCCTACAGTCCTAGATTGGTACAGAATATCTTTATAAAAATTTATTTTTCATGTATATAGGACACTGTGTTAAAAATATTCTAAACTTAAAGTTACCGTTATGCCTATTAGTTACTTTTGGTAATTGCTTTAGTTGGTTTTTCTCCTGTGGAATGTGTTTCTTTATAATGTGTTTTTTCCCTTGTATTTTAGCCGAGAGTTGAAGCTAAACCAGAAGTTCAGTCTCAGCCACCTCGTGTGCGTGAACAACGACCTAGAGAACGACCTGGTTTCCCTCCTAGAGGACCAAGACCAGGTGAGTCCGTCCCTCCTCTGTAGTCTTTAGAATTTAGTGTTCAGTACTTGAAAAGTTGTAAAAGACTGAACTTAAAAACTGTGTTTTATACCCAAATTCATTTTGGGGCAAAACAACTAACTTTTAGGGGAGGATTAGTTATCATGCCATAGAGACATGTATTGTGAAGGCATAAAATAATTTTGAGACGATTATTATTTGGTTATTGTCACTGGTTCTAAGAATTCAAAACCGAGCTGCCAATAACCTACTCTCTTACTTAGCACTCTTATCTCTTCACAGATAAACAATAAGCACACCCTGATTCTTCTTATTTTGATTGTCTTAGGTTTTAAGTAAGTTGCCATGATTTTTGACTTGTTTCCATTTTTAGTTAATATATGTAGTGCCTCTATTTGAATTCTCTGAGTATGTTTAGATTGCTTTTGGGAGGAGGTGGGAGATAGTATACATCAAATTTAGAGTATGTAAGTTTTTCCACAAAAGTAAAATATTAAGTGATGTGTTATTAAACCAGAAGTCACAGGAGCTAGGGTTTGTCCTAGCTTTGCCACTGATTGAGTTTATGAACTTAGGTGAGACCTCCTTAAATTATGAGCTTCTCTTAAGCCATTGTTATTACACAAAATTTTCTTTTACAATGCCTTTCTTATATGCCTGTTTTCTTTGTGTTACTGAGAGGATCAAATAAGATTGTGTGTGTGTGTGTGTGTGTGTGTGTGTGTGTGTGTGTGTAAATGTATACATGTCTGTATACATGAAGTATTACTATTAAATTTACTGATTTGGTTGTAATTTCATACAACCAAAGATTAAGTAATTTTGTGTATTTCAAAATACTAAACAAATATTAAGTACAAATATACTATATGAAATCTATTTGGCTCCTGGGTGATGGCAAAAATTTGATTAAGGAGGTGTACTTGTACTACTGACATTTGACTTTCATATAATCAGATGAGTAGAGCTAGAAGAAGGGACTTCCAAGCAATCTAGTCAGTGCCTTCACTGTACACTTTGGTGTCACATTGTTTTTTAACTAACCTACTAATAATAGGCACTTCCACCTCTGTTCAAGGAACTCGCTATCTTATTAAACTAAACCAGGAATATTGATATTAAGTGATTTTTATATTCATTGCTTTGAACTAGTTTTAATAAGACGTTGTGAACTTTACTATCTGCTCTATTCCTTTTCTCAGGCAGAGGAGATATAGAACAGAATGAATCTGACAACCGCAGAATAATTCGCTATCCAGACAGTCATCAACTTTTTGTTGGTAACTTGCCACATGATATTGATGAAAATGAACTGAAAGAGTTCTTCATGAGTAAGTGGTTTGTTTTGCTTTATCTTAGAATTAAGCAGAAGAAAAACAGCTTTTTCCATAGTGTAATTAGAATTTTTTAGACCATTTATTTCTCTGCATACTTGGTATATCTCCAGGTATCAGTTACTTATCAGAAGGGAGTAGAAGGCTATATCAGATGTTTCTCAGTGACTGTACTTAGTGTTGACTGGTCTGGTTCCCTAGAGGTTAGAAGAAAGAGCTGGATGAATCAGTCTTAAATTTCGAGGTGGGATTCATTTGGCAAATACAGGTTAGAAATAGAAAGTATCTTTGTCTTTCTAAAACTTTGTAGATAACTTTCCTTTTGAAAGGTCTAATAAAGATTCTGAAGGGTTACAAATCAAGTAGTCCAGCTAGTCTTTGGCATCTTAGGTGAATGACCTAAATGAGTGAATATGTACCTTAGTTGTTACTGGATGTAGCCACGTACAACTTTTATTTTGAGATGGATCAAGGAGATTAAGGTTATTCATTCTGAGCAGTTGAGGCCACAAAGTATTCTGTTAAAATAGTTAACCCTTGGTGTAATGTATATTTTCACAGGTTTTGGGAACGTTGTGGAACTTCGCATCAATACCAAGGGTGTTGGCGGAAAGCTTCCAAATTTTGGTTTTGTGGTTTTTGATGACTCTGAACCAGTTCAGAGAATCTTAATTGCAAAAGTAAGTGACTTTAAAGGGCATAATTTAAGAATTATTCCTATTGTATATAACATTAATCTGATAAATTTTTAAATCATAGAGAATCTTTTTTAATGGTAAAACTAAAAATAGTTCACTATGAAATGGTATTTATGCAAAGAATAAAGACTTGTTAGTAGTTTTAAAGTCTGGGGTGTGGATCATTTTAAATTTGTTTCTTAGGATTTTCTTATTTACATATACGAGGCAATACTTTACTATTACTGTCTAACCTGCCCATGTAAATTTTTTTCTCCCCCTTTAAAGCCAATTATGTTTCGAGGGGAAGTGCGTTTAAATGTGGAAGAGAAGAAAACAAGAGCTGCAAGAGAGCGAGAAACCAGAGGTGGTGGTGATGAGCGCAGGGATATTAGGCGCAATGATCGAGGTCCTGGTGGTCCACGTGGAATAGTGGGTGGTGGAATGATGCGTGACCGGGATGGAAGAGGACCTCCTCCAAGAGGTGGCATGGCACAGAAACTTGGCTCTGGAAGAGGAACCGGGCAGATGGAAGGCCGCTTCACAGGACAGCGTCGCTGAAGCCCCACTGTTGGCAAAGTCTTGGCAGTGGTACATTATTCATCGTGTTTGCATTCTTGTTAATTTTTTTTGGCTTTGGAATGTGACACAGCCTTTTTGATCATTTCTTTGATGTGAAAAGCATCTTTTGGTTATGAGTTAAATTGAGGTGGACATTATTTCCCCAATTTCACAACAAGATTCACATTGTTAATTTATAAATCTAGACTTGGAGAATTGAGGACTGAGGAATGACCGTATCTTAAACTATCTACAACAAAATGAACTTCTTAAAAGGACATGCCCAACTGAATTCAGGTCCTTTGAGTCAAAAAAATCCTCTGCTGCACATTTTGTTTAAGTGTTACTGTTTCTGCCTGTTAATGTTGGAAACACAAATAGTGCAATTGGAGAATCTTGCCTTTTTTCTTGACTCCCCCCCCAAAAATACAAACCAACAGAAACTTGTATGTACTCATCAAAATGCACTAATGGGTACTCTGAACTCATTCACATTGAAATCTGCAAAAGAAGGCAACAGGGGGAAAAAAATCTTTTCATCCTTTTTTCCGGTAGAGAATAGTTTGTGAAATGATGAGGGCATTTTATCTGCTTGCTGTGACCAGCGTGTGTACACATAAACCTTAACAAGACTACAAGTATATTCCAGAAGGATATCATTTAGTTTGAACTAAATAACAAAAAATCAGAACTTCAAATGCTATGTATATGGTCTTGAATACTAGACCAGATTTAGTAGCTCCATATCTAAGATTTTTCTACCTGCCCCTCTTCAGTACAGGGATGGCTGGCTGCTCAACACACTCCTCCTCCCCTTTTCCTTTCTTTAAGCTGTGTACAGTGACAATTGTCTTTACTGTATTTTTGTTCTCTGGTAATGTAATAAGCATGATGGTGCCTTCTATTAATACATCATTCCAGTCTTGCTGGTAATTTTGTACAGTATAGTGTGAATTGCTGTGCTGCAAAGCCAAACAGCTGCAAACTGTTGAAAAATCATTGAAGTGTATAAAAATTGCAGTATCTTTAAAATTAGTAAAATTGACTAGCATATTATTTACCTTGTTCTTTAGTTAACAACTTTGTGTTCTCTGTGGGAGGGAGTCTTGTGTGTTTGGGAGGGAGAGGGAAGGAGGAAGTCGGTTATTTGAGTCAGTCTCTTGTTGACTTTTCTCCTAGCATGAATGTGAACGTTGAAGCGGATCACTTGAGAGGTGCTTGGAAAAGTCAATCAATTTGATACACATTTTTAGTGACATTTTAAAAGCAGTCAGATTCCATAAATGGCAAGTAAACCTGAAGTGAGGATACTGCAATTTTCAGAGAACAGCAGCTCTTAAGTGTTTGCATTTTCTATTTGGGGCGGGGGGGCAGAGAACTGTCATTCATTTTGCACAATTCTTGAACTGATGTCAGCACCCAAGTGGCTCTGAATTTAAGTCTGGGACGACATCTTTTATTTTTACATGAATCTCTAAACAATTCTGTGAGCAAAGTTTGTAGCTGCTGGATTATTGTCTGTCTGTATAGCAAGTTCCAGTAAACCGCAAGTATGGCAAAGGATATTCAATTTTAAGCTTGAAGTATTTGGTACATACCAGTTTCTGATGTTTCAAGCTAGGAGTGGGGTAAATAAGTGTGACCACTTAAAGCTGCTTGTTAGCATGGAAGACTTCTCCATTCTATCTTGGTAAAAACAAAAATGCACTTGACATAGTAGCAAACCGGTTTTGAATTATGTAAACTGTTTGCTATTTAGTAAATTAGCAAATGATGCACATATTTTGTTTTTCATGTACTGGGCAATGTAAGTAAAATTAAATCTGTCCCTTTTTTTCCTTTGAATGAGGTCTTCCATGTTTGAGGAAAAGTCTTGCACTATTGCATATATTTTGGGGACACATATCTAATAGTTTCCATTTTGGGGGCTTAAGGATTTTTCTTTTTCCTGTTTAAAACACTTTTTACACTTTCTGATGTATAGTACTTGAAGTTCTTACCAGAAAAATTAATTTTGAATTTTGAAGCCTTTATTCAAGCTACTTTTAAATGGGTGGTTTATTGTCAGTGTTTTTTTATAGCATATTTTTTTCTTTACTCTTTTATTTCTTTCTTCCCATTTTATATATATAAAATTTCTAATCCAGGATATTGCCCTGCCACTCATGAAAACTGTTCTGGCACCAAAAGTAATGGCAAATGTTAAGTGTAATAGAAAATTAGAGCAAAGAGCCATTCAGCTTCAGTCTTTACATACCATGACTAAATCATTAAAACATCACATGGAGAAGTTTACATGGTGATTGTTCACCTGCAGTACTGTGGACTTTTAACATTTTGTCCCCTTTTCAGTGAACGAGAGTAAAAATATTCATCTACCATTACTGTTATTTGCTGGATTTTTTTTTTTTTTTTGGATGGTAATATTCTATCCTTACGACACTATTACAACCAAATTGGCTTTACCATCTTGGCTTTAGTAGGTATAGAAGACAATGGATTACCATCTTTATTGCTGTAATGTGTTAAGCATTATATGCTAGTAGAACCTAGTTTAATTGTTTCAGGTGGAAAGTATTCTTTCGATTTCCATTTTGAATGTGTTTGGACTAAACAAACAATAAACTACTGATGTCTGCAGCATTTATCTATGTCCCTAATTTAATCTGTAGGTTTATGTTCCAAAATGTTTTCTCCCAGTTGCATTTCACACATTCTAAGTGAAAATAAGGAAATGTGCTAAAGCCAACTGCTTATTATTTGTGAAATTTGATGTATAAAAAGTAAAGCATTTAAGTAAGACATTGTTAAGAGATCTATCCCTGTTCAGTTGAATGGCTGGTTTACAAGTTAAAGAATGTTACAACAATAAATAGTAGGGAAGGTGAGAATGATCTAAAGCAGACTACTAAACATTTATTATTTTTTTTAAATCTTGGGTTTTCCAGAGGATTGTAACCTCACATATCAGAAGGACAGGATAAAAGGAATGGGAATATTGAGGGTTATCTAAAGTTTATGACCCAATTCAAAAATTGAAACCAATTTTTCAAGCTCTAAAAGAATATTAAAGGAGAAATGATCATTTAATCATGTTTATGAGTCCTAAAGCATATGTTATTTTGGAATTAGAGACATTTTCTTCATTAAAAGGGATGGTAGAATTGAATTCTTCCTGATACATTCAATGGAGATTCTTTTAATTGAACTTTGCAAGTTTGTACTGAAGAGAAGCCAGAATAATGATTGTTTAAAATACTCTTAAGGAAGACTTAAGATTTTTATAAATGTATATTAAACTCACTTTCCACTTTAATTATAATGTGATGACTTATCTAACTTTATGGCTGTGGAAAAACATTTTTTTTTTAGAAGGGTTAAAATGTATATGCCATACTATTGAAAACAACCAAATTTGAAGGAGCAAATTATCATTTGGTCCAGGAAATTTATATGAAAAAATATAATATTTGACTTAGCCACATAAGATGCTTCATTTCAATTGTGCTATATAATACTAAGTGTTTGTAGCAAATGAATGAAAATTTAGTGGCTAGATGTTAATATTTTTTCTTTAAATTAGGGAAACTTGCTCATCATTTCATTTCAATTACAGATGAATAAAGACCCTGACTTTTCCTTTTCATTCTGTGTTCATAAGTATTTTTCTAACTATTTAGTAGTAGTCTATTTTGATCAAGTTGATGCCAGAGTTCTAAATTTAAAATTCCTGGGTAAGTGAACAATCTACTTTATGTGATTTCAGTTGGTCGTATAGAGAGTAGTTGTTTAAAATAATTTGCACCATTGCGTTAATTCTAAGTAATGAAGTTTCTGGATATTTTGAACAAATAGAGACTTGAATCTGCTTATGTAGCATATATATCTTATGTATACCATAAATGCAGGGTTGGAATTAAATATTCCCAGAAAGATCACTACCCTTCTATTAATTACCAGACACATCGACTGGTTGCCCCCAGCACGCACCCCACCCGGGGCCAAGATTGAACCTGCGACCCTTCAGTGCACAGGCCAGCGCTCTAACTACTGAGCACACTCACCAGGGTTAGTTTAAGAGTTTTGACAACGCTGGCACCCTACTTGGAATGCTTTCACTTTTCTGACATTAATATTTTAACTGCTTCTGCTTTCTGTACTTGCTCTTATTGTCCCATAACAACCCCTGCTCCCCAGTCCCTTCTGTGCTCAATCTCTTTCCCCATGAACTTTCTCTGGGTGGTTTCATTTAGGCCAGGCAGTATCTCACTTCAATATATTGTCCGTTTAGTAGATTCCAAACAATATAATGGTTAAGAGGAGGGCTTTGGAGATAGCCTGGGCTTGAATGACAACTCTGCCATTCAGTCATTAGCCTTTTTCTTTGCTTATGTTTCCTCATTTGAAAAGTGACATAGGTAGCTCTGAGGATTTAGTGTGTTAATAAATAAAGCACCTAAAACAATGTAGTGGGCCTTTAGCAAGTGTAAGTTGTTACTGTTTGTAATTCAGTTGCATTTCTACTCTACCCTGTGTTTCGTAACATCTTTTTAAAAAATCCTTTTTGCTACATCCCCTTTAGAAGTCCTAGATAATTTAAAATTTGGAAGTCCAAAACTATTTTTCTAAGTGACTTAATGCGTATCTAGCTCTCTGACTTATTTAACCTAGAAATGTTTGATTTAACTCCCACTGGTTCATCCAATTTATTTAACTCTTGAGCTGCGAAGTGCCAAGCACTGTTCTAGGTACAACTGGTAAATGATAAACAAGGTTTCCTGCTGCCTGACTAAAAGACTTAATTCTAGAGAGAGTGAATGAGTGCATATTTAAGAAGGTAGGGGGCAGAACAATAAGAGTCTTTTTGTCCTTAATAGGTTTGTCTTTATTTGCTGAGCAATGGTGGGGGCAGGGAGGGGGGTAAGGTAATTTTATTTGGAAATATCTGACTACGAGTAAAATTCAAGTTCAGTGATGAATTGAGTAAATCAGGTAAAAGGATGCGTATTTCAGTCAGTATCTATGATACTAGAGTTGTAGTAGCTTGAGTGGTGGTGGAAAACAGGTAAAAGACAACTCTCACATTCTAACCCATAGATGGCCCATTTAAATACCTTGGTTATGTGTATTTCTTCATTATACTACTATTAAACATTGTCTAAATGAAGACAAACTATTTAACTGTTTGAGTGCCTCTGTGCTAGCATTTTCCTTGACATTGAGCATACATGAGTGAATAAGAAGTCCATTGTCTCCCTGAGCTTATTTATTTATTTATTTTCTTGATATTGGAGAGAGGAAGGGAGAGGGAGAGAGAAACATCAATGAGAGAACATTGATTGGCCACCTCCTGCATGCCCTCCACTGGAGATCAGGCCCACAACCTTGCCATGTGCCCTGAACTGGAATCAAACTAGCGACCTCTTGGTGCATGGGTGGACGCTCAGCCACTGAGCCAGACCGGCTGGGCAGCTTATTTATTTGGTAATGAAGACAAATCGTTGTAAATGCTATGGAGAGTATTAAGATAATACGAAACAACTGAGTGGCAGAATGTAGGTCATAATGACTTCACTTCAGTGAAGTGATAAGATGTTCCTCAATCACCCATTCCAGAGTTGACATGGAACTTTGGAGCACTCTAGTCAGAAGGACCAGCTAATGTAAAACCTGTTAAAATAGGAAAATCTTGGAAGGTAATAAGAGGCTGTGGTAGGTGGAGTTGGGTCAAAGGGTGGCAAAATGGTAAGAGGTGGGGTAGGAGAGAGGGACTACATGTAATATATCCAGGGTAAGGAGTTAACTTGGATTTTCTTCTCATTGATATAGGAAGCTGTTAAACAGAATTATGCATGGCAGTGATATCCTTGTAGAGGATAGATGGGATAAATATGGAAGCAGGAAAATTGACTGTTGCAGTAGTTTAAGAGTTACATGAGGGAGGAAAACAGGTTTAGCTTATTTTTCGGCAGCTGAATTTAGGAGGTCTCTTGAATTGAGAATGAAGTTCTGGATAGCATAAAGATAGAAATCAATGAAAAACAGACCCTTCTACTTGAAAATAGTGTAACCAATAAAAGTTATCTATACATTTGTTTTTAGCTCTAAAATGAGTTTTTTACAATATTTGAGGATATACTATGAATCATGGCTGGTAGGTTTACATTTCATTAAAAATTTAGGCAAGCTAAGTGTAGTTACCTAGTTTACTGCCAAAGAGAGAGGCTCAGAAAGGATAAGTCACACTAGTATGAAATGATTGGGAATACGAGGTTAACCAAAGTGTCTTATCTGCTTTAAAGGATGAGTAATTTAACTTTAGAAAGGGGGTTTGAACTTTAAATGCAATGCATTTTTATCTTGGATTTATTTTAGAAAATAATAAAATCACAGCCTCCAGCCTTAGCAGGCCTAAAATTAAGGATCCCTTAATCAGGAACTACATTCAGAAAGCACAGCGTTAAGTAATGAGACAAGAGTAGAGACTTGGAACAGAGATCAAATAGCTGTCAAATACTGTGAGTCTCCGAACTGAGGGAAAAACAAACAAACATATATGGGTGGTTTCTGTTGTTGTCAAATGAAGCATTTTCCTTTGTGGTTCTTAGCTAGCTGGTGATCTACTGCACCACTGCTAATGTCATCTATGATGTCATGAGGGTGGCGGCCATCAGCACTGCAGCCCACAGACTGGGCAGTCCCCAGGATCTCTAATGGTTCCAGAGAGTTCTCTAGCTAAAGATCAGTGCTGCATCTGTTGGGCATTATTGACAGTCTCATCAAAAGTGACTATTTCCACTGTGCTTAATGTGTTTTTGCATCTTTCTGCCTCTTCGGGGTTCTTTGAGGGCTTTGATGGTCAGGGCAGAGGCTGAAGGCACTACCTCAATCTGGGCCTGTCTGTTCTCAGTAGTCAGTTGTACTGTAATCCTCAAACCCTCCAGTCACCGGTTGCTTTGGTAATGTCATGACCATTCTTTTTCGGAGACAGGCCCAAGGGGCCAATCTTGGCAAGGGTTGACTTGGCCCTGACTTCCCCACCAGTGCACCTCAAGTATACCTTTGATCTCTTTGGGGTTGAACTTCGTCAGCATAGTGGAGGAGCTGGTGTCAAGTGAACCCAGATTTGGGACAGCTGAAGAAAGTTGCACCTAAGCCTCCAAGCTGAAAGCCGAAAGCAAAAATAGTTTTGAGGGCCTGTCATTTTACATATATTGTTTAATCTGATAGCCCTGTTTTTACTTTTTTAAAAATCAGAGAGAGAGAGAAACATCGATGAGAGAGAACATCGATTGGCTGCCTCCTGCACACCTCCTACTGGGGAGTGAGCCCACAACCTGGGCATGTGCCCTGACTGGGAATCGAACCAGTGACCTCTTGGTGCATGGGTCAACACTCAACCACTGAGCCACACTGGCCAGGCAAACTTGTATTTTTTTTGAGGGAGGGAGGCAACAAATATGTAGATAAGTAATATCAGTCCTGATTAGGCCTGGGCACAACACAGTCATTAAATAGCAGCAATCCTTTGAGGAGGAATACTACTTATTTTACAGAAGGGTTAACTCAAGCACAGTGGAATTAACTACTTTTCCAAGATCACATGGCTAATGGGTAAAACTAATTAAGATAGAGAATGTAATAGTGACTGGAGATGGGGCTGTTCCTTAATCATTATCAAAGGTGGTAATGAAAGGCCTCTAACGAAGAGGTACATTTGAGTTCTGAAACAAAGAGAAGGCAGTCATAGATCTGAAGGAAGAACGTTCCAAAAAGGAAGGATGGACAAATGCAGGGGCCCTTTGTTTGGAAAGTTTGTTGTGTTCAAAAGCAATAAGGCCAGTGTGGCCATAACAGTAAGCAGATGATATCAAGAGGTAGGTAAGAGCTAATTTGAGGGTGGCCTTGTAGTTTGGATTTTTACTCTTGTACTACGATTGTAGGGATCTGACCAGGGAAATGATGTGATCTGAATTAATGAGGGGCCTGTCAAAATGTGAGCTAATGGTGATGGTGGCTTGGATAGAGTTGTAGCCGAGATGATAAATGGTTAGCTAATATGATTTATTTTGTAGATGGAACCTACCAGACTATTATGGATTGGATTTTGAATGTGAAAGAAAGAAAATATTCAAGGGGTTCCTGGGATTTTGATGCAGGAGAGAAGAGCAGGAGTGGATTGTGGCAGGAAAATAAAGTTTTCTTTTAACCATGTTAAGTTTCGTATGCCAATTGGATATCCAAGAATGAATGTCACCTGGTATGATTTTGGAATTCTGAAGAGAGCTCAGTGCTATGAGTTGTCTGTATAGGCCTTTGCAGCTATTTGATTAAATGAGATCTAGGAAGAGAGTGTACAGAGGATAAGAGGCCGTGGACTGAGCCCTCAGATACTCCTCAATGTAGGGATCTAGTACAGGAGAAGCATACAAAGAAAACAGGAAGACAAAATTGGTGTCATGGAAAGCTGTTTCAAGAGTTTATCTTAAAAAGAAATAGGCGGTTGAGTCTGTTGAGAAGTCAAATAAGGTAGTGGATTAATTAGGGTGGCTAACTGCTATAATAAATAGACCCCAGAATGTTTAATGGCTCACACGTTTTTTTAGCCCTAATATGAAAAAATACAAGAGTGGTAATGAAGAGGCCAGTGGCCTGGCCCTCCCCCTGACTGTAGTCATCTCCATTGTAGCTAGCTGAAAGGGAAAAGGAACACAGAGGATCTTGAATAGAGATTCTAATGGACCAGGACTGGAAATGGTGCCCATGTGGCTTGAACTCAGTCCTATGACCACCCCAAACTGCAATGGAGCTTGAACAAAAGAAGCCACACAGGAAAAAAGAACCACCTTATTGTAACTAGTAATCTCTGCTACAGATGGCTTTGGCAGGATGTAGGTCATAATGACTTGCGAAGAACTATTTCAGTGAAGCGGTAAGGATGAAAGCCAAAGAGAACTGAAGGTAAGAAATGAACACATTTTTTCTGTAGTTTTGCTATGTAGATGAACAGAGGAATCTGGTAGAGGCTAGAGAGAGATGGAATGTCAAGGAAGAGTTTTCATAAGAGGCATGTTACCAGTGCAAACAGAACGTATACTATTTTTAACACTTAAATGGATTCCTGCCCTGGCCAGTTGGCTTAGTGGTTGGAGCATTGGCCCGAGGACCAAAGAGTCACAGGTTCGATTCCTGACCTTGGTCAGAGTCATGCAGGAGGCAACCAATCAATGTGTGTCTCTTACATCCATGTCTCTCCCTCTCTCTCACCCTCTCTCTCCCCCTCTCCCTCCCCCTCTCCCTCCTTCCCTTTTTCTCCCTCCCTCCCTCCCTCTCCCTGTCCCTCTCTCCCTCCCTCCCACTCTATCTGAAAATCAATGGGAAAATACCCTCTGGTGAGGATTAAAAAAAATAAATGGATTCCCAGGTTCACACTGTTATAGTATAGATGTGTTGGTGACTTAGATAAAAACATGGTGTATGTTGAACTTGGCAAAATAAGTGGGGTATAGTATTTTAGGTTTCCAAATTCCAGTTGTCTTAATCACTTTATTTTTATTTTTTTTCTTCATTGATTTTAGAGAGAGAGGAAGGGAGAGGGAGAGATAGAAACATCAATAAGAGAGAACATCGATTGGCTGCCTCCTGCATGCCCCCCACTGGGGATTTGGCCCACAACCTGGGCATGTGCCCTGACCCGGAATCAAACCAACGACCTCTTGTGCATGGGTGGATGCTCAACCACTGAGCCACACTGGCTGGGCTGTCTTAATCACTTTAAAATGTAGTAATGAATCAACTACTAGGTTGAGAACAAAATTCTCTTTTCTATGGCAAGTGTCCTTCCATCAAAGAACCAGAACTTTAAAATGAATCAGTCCATTTCCTTAATAGAATGGTGGAATGTATTCATAGTAGCATGCTCTATATACTATGCTGAAAACAACCTTACTTTTTTTAGTTTGAAGATTTTATGTTACGCCCTTTCCATTCACTTGGTGACTCAATTGAAGTGATGCCAAAAACCCATGACTAATCAGTATCTCATGGGACCTAAGTGAGAGATGCTTTATGGGTTATTTTGTTTGTTTTTAGCACAAAACATCTAAGCATGTAGTTGGGGATGTCAAGATTTGTGTAAAATAGTTGTCAACAATCATTTAACAGAGATGATTGCTAATGTGAGGAAGAGAATTGGGCTACTCTAAGTTAAAATACATAAATTTACTTAAAAAGGCAGATTTCTGGGGAGGCTGAAAATTTCTTATCCTCCTGTAGTCTAATTTATTTATTCTTAATTGGTGAATTTTTTTTCCTTTATTGATTTTTAGAGAGAGAGGAAAGGAGATAGAGAGACAGAAACATCTATGAGAGAGAACATCGATTGGCTGCCTCCTGCATGCCCCTGACTGGGGATTTGGCCCATAACCTGGGCATGTGCCCTGACCAGGAGTCAAACTGGCAACCTCTTGGTGCATGGGTCAATGCTCATTCAGTGAGCCACACTGGCCGGACATGTAGTCTATTGTTTTTTAATTGAGATAGAGTTCACATACAATCACCCTTTTAAAGCGCACAATTCAGTGGTTTTTAGTATATTTACTAAAGTTTTGTAACCATCACTAATTCCAGAACATTTTCATCACCCTAAAAAGACACCCCGTACCCATTAGTAGTCACTCCCATTCCCATATCCCTCTCAGTCCCTGGTAACCACTAGTCTACTTTGTTTCTATGGATTTGCCTGTGCTGGACACTTTATATAAATGCAATTTTATTATACGTGGCTTTTTTATGTCTGGCTTCTTTCACTTAGCACAATGGTCAAGATTCATCCATGTTGTACAGTAGCACTGAATCCAGTTGAAGATGGTACCATTTCTAAGATCTTAAATTTACAAATTGATTTCTTTTACAGTAACTCTCCTATTTCACTCCTTTTTTTTTTTTTTTAATTTCTTTCTTTATTGTTTTTAGAGAGAGAGGAAGGGAGAGGGAGAGATAGAAATATTGATTGGCCACCTCCTGCATGCCCTGCACTGGGGATCGGGCCCAGAACCTGGGCATGTGCCCTGACCAGGAATTGAACTGGCGACCTCTTGGTGCATGGGTCGACACTCAACCACTGAGCCACACCGGCCAGGCCTATTTCACTTCCATTAAACTTATTTTTCATGCCTATATGACCTCTACTCCCTCAGTGCCTCTGTATTTTCAGTTTATTAGCTAACTTCTGTGATAATTCATCTTCCTATCTAGCTGGAACCCATGGCAAGCCATTTCAGTGGTGCTTTCTTCATCATCCTCAATTTCTTAACTTCTTTGTTTAACCTGCACTACAAATTCTCTAAGAGGTAGTTTACATACCATCTATTTTCTCCATTCTTGTCCTTGGGGATGCCAAGTCTCATGAAACAGAGTCAGTTGGTTTCAAGTGGGCACATTTTACTATTTTGAATTCCTTTTACATCAAAATGACTTTTCTCATAACTACCTATTTCAAGGAGTTTCTGCTCTCAAATCCTTAAGACTTAATCTCACCATGATCTGTTTGCAAAAAATGAAGTTCTTTTACTGAAAAGATCTAGGCCAGCTCATTTGCCCAACACTTTTCTCAGTTTTTCTTTAAAACCCTTTTCTTTAAACCTCTTCAATAAGCCCTTTTCATATTTTATTACCTTCTCTTCACTACCTGTCCTTGGTTTTTCATTAATTATTCCTTTTCTTGCCTTTTTAAAGCTTCTCTGTCCATTCTTTTTCCCCACAAAGATTTTCCTGTTTAAAAAGAAAAAATGAACAGCCTAATCCTGCACCTACATAATGCTACCTCCTCTTTAGCAAACATGTAAATGATTTTACCTAGGATATGTAATTTTTTTAAATACTTTTTTTTTTTTTTTTTAGAGAGAGGGGAAGGAAGAGGGATAGAAATATTGATGTGAGAGAGAAACATTAATTGGCTGCCTCCATGCCCCCTACTGGGGATCCAGCCCACAACCCAGGCATGTGCCCTGACCAGGAATTGAACCAGGATCTCTCAGTCCATTGGACGATGCTCCATCCACTGAGCCACACCAGCCAGGAGAGGATGTGTAATTCTTGAATTCCCTGTTTCCTCAAACTCAATTTTTAAAAAAATTGTTTTTGTAAGTGCTACCTATTCACCAAATCTAGTATTTTTAGTTTTTATCCTTTTGGTTCCCTGTGGGATCTAAGCTTCAGAGCCTCTTACTTAGAGGGGCCTTTAAAATATTTATGTTGAATGTTTTTGTAAAGTTGCAAACGCAAAATAATTTTGCATTCTTGTCAAGCTTCAGGCCTCCAAAACCTGGATTTGCCACTTTGTAAAAGGGGATTTGCCCCTCATATAAAAGAAGTTCATCTGATTCTGTTATAGCCTGAGGTAACAAAATTGGGCATGGCTCCCAGCAAAGGATAGAGCTAATTGCTATATTAAGACACATATCTTGGATTGACCAAAGAATTACATTATTTTCATACCTAGGTCCCGAGTCTTGTCCTCAATATTAATAAGTTCAGGAACTAGATTTAAAGCTGTTTGAACAAGGTGATCAAGCACTGGAAGATTAATTCATGCTAACCAAACTCACAAAAGATTATTTATAAACCAGAATGTTTATTTCTTAGTACACAAAAAGGAATTAATACCGTAATGTTGACTATGGGCATAAATATCTGCTATCCAGAACACTCTTAACTGGATCAAGATAGAGACCAAATATGATTATAAAACGTTTAGTTTTCATGATTTAATGTGAAAATAACAGTGCCAAAGGCCTCCTTACTGCAGGGGTGTGGCCTAAACCCTAAATTCCTTGAAAATGAGGAAAACCCTGTTTCTTGTGTGACTTCAATATGTGCATGATTCTGACCTACCAGTCTTGCCTGGTTATGTATGGATCGAATTGGTCTGTGCCTTAAAGATCCCACCCCGCAAATGCACCCTATTTGGCTGCCTTATGCCAGTATTGTGTATCTCTTCTAGTTCTCCAGCCATCCAAGCCTTTCTCCTCTTATTTCATCCATTATCTCCATTTTCCTCACTTTCAGTGCCTAGGCTATACTCAAGGTCCCTCCGAACGTCAGTTCTGTCGTCACCTACCTACTTTCACCTTGCCTCACCTATTAATCACCTCCACCTAGACTGACACCCTCATCCCCCACCTGGCCCAGACTGGCCCCAACACTCACACCGAACCTTCCCGGGTGAGGGCGCAATGGGCCGCTCCCTGCCCCAGAGGGGAAGGTGTGGGGAACACTTCGTGGAGCTCTTTGCATGTTCTCCCTTTCCTATTTTCTCCCAATCCTACAAATCACCACCACTTGTACCCTCTCTATGAGCACCAGAATTGTCTCTTGCCCTCATTTGCACGGAGAGGTCTCCCTGCAAAGGCAGAAAGGTGTCTCCTTACTTGAGAACGTAGGTGTGTCCAGATGCTGGCGCCTGCTCGTCAGTGAACAGAACCCGGGCGGAGCCCCAGGTGAAGGGAAGGGTGGTTGGCGCTAAGCCAATCATAGCTCATGACGACAGGGATCAGCCAATCAGAACACGGGATGCTTGGCGCAGGGTGAGGGCCCGCCCCCTTGCAGCTGGGTGGCCAACGCCTTCGCCCAGGGCTAGCTGGAGCGGAGCAGGTTCCCAGAGTCCAGGTACTGGGCACCTTCCGAGCTGGGAGACGGTGCCCTCCCACCCCAGCTAATTTCTCTGCAGGCCTTGGCCTTAACAGGTGTCGGTGCCGGCTGTGGACGCATTCTGACCTGGGCCCTATCCCTGGCGACTGTGCCTATGGTTGGGGACAGAGTGAGGTCGTTTCCTTGACGACGACAGCATGCAGCCAGTGGTCGTCCTGAGTAAGAGCTTGGGGCGGGTCGAGGCCACTCTGCCTCCCTGTGTGCTTCACCTGGGACCCGTGACTGTGTCCGCGCAAGGAATCCCGACAGCAGTGAAATTGCTAGCTTGGTAGTCAGCATCTTTTAGACCTGCGAGCGAGATGAATTTCACCTCAAATTTGTTTCCAAGTTGAAAACCTTTGGGACTTTCCACGTGAAAGGATATTAAAGAAGCAGTAAGTATAATGCTTTTAAAGACTTCTATTATCTCACTCTTTATGTATAATAGGTTTCAATCTCTTTAATAAAGTATATAAGCATTATTTTTATCTAAATTGTTGGTATTGGAACTATATGCTTACATGGAACATGTCCAGAAATACCACACTGCCAGTCGGCCAGGTTTCGTTTGTATTACCCTTACATTCAGGAGTAGAAGGCATGAAAAGTTACAGTTTATGAGAAACTGTTTCAGAAAACAAGAGGCTTTTTAAGCCGTGATACTTTTAAGGTATGTGCAAGGCAGTGCCCCTTGAAAAATAGGTGTGCTCAATGTGCTGTGACCAAATGTGCAGTTGGCTGCAAGAATAAATTTGTAGTCAACTTACACGTTAGCTTAAGATATGCTTCAGAACATCTTAGATATACTTAAGGTAATTTTAATTGTGTTTACTTCACATTTTCGAATATCGGGGCCACCAATTGCAAAATGTTTTTAAAACATGCAGGTTATAGATTCCATCTATTTTTCTTCTTGACATGATAAACCTACAGTCTAGTCCTTGATAAAACATGTTGTCTTAGTGGAAGGAATAATAATTAAGGAGAAAAATTACATTGAAAAAAATTTCAAACACTTTTTTTTTTTTTTTTTAGAAAATAGTTAATAGACAGTAAATCAAAGTTAAAATGTCAAATGTATGGAAAGTTAGTGTTGGGACATGGCTGTGTAAACAGTTTATAGTAGAACCTAGTATCAAAGCTGGTAGTAAAATAATGAAATAATTTGAATTGGTGTTGACTGGGATTTATTTTCATTCATCCTTCACCCCCCACCCCCCACCCCCAGGATCAATTTTCTGGTTTTCCATGTATATCTATGTAATAAGAGCCCTAAATTATCATACGTAAAATGTATTCATTGGATTCTCATAGTTTGCTAGAACAAAGAGGATATTTGTATCATCTTTGTCATCGGTGTACCAATAGGGAAGCAAGTAAAAGCATCACAATTCACAATCTGAGTAAATTAGTTTTAGATTGCCATAAATACACAATGTAATAGTTGAGAATATTTTTCTCCCACGTTTTATTAATGAGTGTTTTTATATTGACAGATTTAAAAATTTAACTATGGCCCAGCTGGTGTGGCCCAGTGAATTGAGCGTCCCCCCCTAGGACTGATAGGTCCCTTTTCGATTCCTGGTCAGGGCACATGCCTGGGTTGCTGGCTCAATCCCCAGCAGGGGGCGTGCAGGAGGCAGCCGATCAATGTTTCTATCTCTCCCTTACTCACTCTTTCTCTAAAAGAAAAACAATTAGCCCTGCTGGTATGGCTCAGTTTTTGAGCGTGGACCCATGCACCAAAAGGTCAGGGCACATGCCCAGGTTGTTGGCCAAATCCTCAGTTCGGGGGGCATGCTGGAGGCGGCCAATTGATGTTCTCTCTCATGGATGTTTCTATTTTTCTCTCCCTCTCCCTTCCTCTCTCTCTCAAGATCAATAAAGAAGAAGAAAAAAATTAACTATGAATCATCATTTGAATATATAGTTACCTAAAGATATTTCTTTCTCTTCAAACTTTTAGAACCATATTGGGATTAAGATTAATATTTTTTATTTTTGTTTCTAGAATTAAATTTCAACACCAGATTTAAAAAATAAATTTAACTTTGAAATTGCCAATAAAAATTTATGAATTAAAATCTATCTGTATTTGAACTGAAAAGTTTTTTTTTCTGTACCAAAATATGTAGTGGAATGATCGTTGAACCTTCATCAATCATTAGTAAAGTAAAAAAGATTTTATTAGGATTGCCTTTATCCAAAAAATGACATGTAA
The DNA here is from genome assembly GCA_030848825.1 of Tadarida brasiliensis. Taxonomy (NCBI): domain Eukaryota; kingdom Metazoa; phylum Chordata; class Mammalia; order Chiroptera; family Molossidae; genus Tadarida; species Tadarida brasiliensis. The sequence continues at coordinate 52,939,162 of CM061257.1, read as the reverse complement.
TGGGAATAGAAAAGAATTCTAAACACAAAATTCAAATGATCATTCTCACAGTGAGTAATCATTAAAAGGATTTTTGAAACATTGTATTTAGTACTACTGCTATTTAATTTCTAAATATCTGCCTATATACTGTGATGTCATTGCTGTTATTTTGTAAGTTTGATATAGAAATTTAATTACTATAGTAATAAAAATAATAAAAAATAGTTTATCACTAAGTTTCTTAGTGTTCACTTGGTAAGTGATCATTTTGTGAACAATATTTTTCCCAGTTGAATAGAGAGTATATAAAGATTTTCAATTTTGATCTTTTAATCCTGATGTAAAAAAACTAAACATGATCTTCACTAAAACCAAATTCACTTGCGCCTTTTTCACCTTCTTGTGAAAAGGAATCATATTTTTCTAAAGTGAGCTGTAATTGTTTTGTATAATAGTTCAAGTGTTCCTTTATCTGAATTAAACATATTGAATTTCATCAACATGACATTTAGTAATTTAAATTTAAAGTTAATGGCTTCAGTTACATTTATGTTGTCTATTATGAAATGTATATGAATGTTTTGAAAACATGGCTTAGAATTGGAAACAATAAGAAATTGTAAATCAGCAAAGAAGAACCATCAACACAATGACTGTTTTAATATGGAAAACAAGTGGGGAAGGATTAATTTGCTGGGAAGGTAGAGAAAATAAATATACTTAACATTATTAACTATGTTTTGGTTTCTATAGCAAGAAAAAATCCTCCTGCTTTTGAATTAAAATGGAAAAATATGAGAACCTAGGATTGGTTGGAGAAGGGAGCTATGGAATGGTGATGAAGTGTAGGAATAAAGATAGTGGAAGAATTGTAGCCATCAAGAAGTTCTTAGAAAGTGATGATGACAAAATGGTTAAAAAAATTGCCATGCGAGAAATCAAGTTACTAAAGGTAAGTAAATATATGTGCGTTTTGTTTAAAAAAATAAGTTGTTTCTTGATCAAGATTACATTTTGGGGGAAAAAATTACTGTTTTTATATTTGTTTTATTTATAACAAGGTTTAAAGTATAAATTTCTTCTTTTTTGGCAATGAACAAAATGATTACATATTCATATTCATTTATGACATGATTTACGAAGTATTTGTTGCTTCTCTCTATATTTGCCTGTCTACCTACCTATCTACTGGGGTTGTCCCAAAGACCACCCCAAGGTTCAATGATTTACTAGGAAGACTCATAGCACTCAGCAATAGTTGTGCTTATAGCTATGATTTATTACAGTGAAAGAATATAAAGCGTCTGGCCGGTGTGGCTCAGTGGTTGAGCGTTGACTCATGCACCAAGAGGTCACCAGTTCAACTCCCGTCAGGTCACATGCCCAGGTTGTAGGCCAGATCCCCAGTGTGGGGGGGGGGGCATGCAAGAGGCGACCAATTGATGTTCTCTCTCATCAATGTTTCTATCTTTCTCTCCCTCTCACTTCCTCTCTCTCTAAAATCAATAAAGAAAAAAAAATTTAAAAAAAGAAAAGAATATAAAGCAAAATCAGGAAAGGGGAAAGGCACATGGCATTAATTCCAGAGGAAACCTGTTACAGGCTTCCAAGAATCCTCTCCTAGTGGAGTCACACAGGACACACTTATTTCCTCCAGCAATGAGTGGTGAAACATTGTCTACCAAGGAAATTCATTAGAGACTCAGTGTGCAGTTTTTATTGGTGGCTGGTCATGTAGTCACCTTTGCCTGGCTCCTACCAAAATTCCGGACTCCCAGAAGGAATGCAGGTATTCAGCATAAGCAATATTGTTTGCACAGTGAGCCATTTTTATCAATTTTGGAAATGAAGGGAACCCCCCTGAAATCTAAGTTCCCAGGTCCCAGCCAAGGACTCACTTTGCAAGCAGACCTATCTAAGGATAGCAGTTTCAGGCCTGCTATGTTATCTCTGTCTTTTTAAATCAGTCTCATGAGAAGTTTATCAACTCTATCTTTAGAAAGAACCAATGTTTAGCTTTGTTGACCTCTATCATGTATTTTTCTTCAATTTAATAGTTTTTGTTCTTTGGTATTTCATTCCTTCTACTTATTTTGGATGGATTTATTTTGTAGTTCTTTTCTCTAACTTGTTGAGATAGATGCTTATTTCTTTCATTTCCTTCCTTTCCCTCCTCATTTATGCATTTAAGGTTATACATTCCCTCTCAGAACAGTTTGTTATGTATCGCAGAAATTTTGACTAGCAGTTCAAAATATTTTCTTATTTCCAAACGTGAAGATTTTCTAGATTTTCCTCCCCTGGTTTTTTACTTTTGACACAATTGACCTGTGAACTAAGAATATACTATATACGATTTTATTCCTTTGAAATATCTTGATACATGCTTTTTGGTTCAGAATATAATAAACAAAAAAAAATTCTCATGCACTTGAAACGTATTCCATTAACTTAGCTTTGTTATTTGCATTTATTAAATCTTTTTAAAAAATTTTTATCCTCACCCGAGGACATTTTTTCCATTTTTTGTTCAGATAGAGTGGGAGGATGAGAGAGAAAGAGAGAGAGAGAGAGAGAGAGAGAGAGAGAGAGAAACATTGACGTGAAAGGGACACATTGAGTGGCTGCCTCCCGCACTACCCAACCAGGGGGCCGGGGACAAACTTTACAACCGAGGTACATGCCCTTACTGGGAACCGAACCCAGGTCTCTCTGGACTGCAGGCCGACGCTGAGCCAAACCGGCCAGGGCTTATTAAATCTTTTAAATTCTCACTAATTGAGTTATTATTATTTTTTTCCTTTATTGATTTCAGAGAGAGAGGAAGGGAGAGGGAGAGAGAGAGAGAGAGAGAGAGAAACATCGATGAGAGAGAACATCGATTGGCCACCTCCTGCATGCCCCCACTGGGGATCGGGCCCACAACCTGGGCATGTGTCCTGACCAGGAATTAAACCAGTGACCTCTTGGTGCATGGGTCGACACTCAACCACTGAGCCACACTGGGTGGACTCACTAATTGTTTTTGTTGTGTGTGTGCTTGTTCCATCCAGTACTGAGAAGACGTATGTTAAAATCTTCCTCGGTGATTATTGATTTGTCGTTTTTTCATTGTAATTCAGTTAAGGTTTAACTTTATAAAAGGAAAGACCATATTATTAGTATATTATATTTAGAATTATTATATCTTCATGCTGAATCAAATCTTTCATCATCATGAAATAACTATTTTATCATAGTAATGTTTTTTCTTAAAGTCTATTTTGTCTGAAACTAATAAAGCTACACTAGTTTAATTTTGGTTAGTGTTTGCATAGTATATCTTTTTACTTTCAATTTTTCTCAGTCCTTGTTTAGATGTGTCTCTTGTAAACATACTGCTTTTTATCCTCTTTGACAATCTGCATTTTAATTGGAACAATTAGTTCATCTACATGTAATATAGTTTCTGATATATTTAGGTAGAAATCTAGCATCTTAATATATGTAAATTGTCTCACTAGTTCTGTATTCCTTTTTTTTTTTTTTCCTTTCTGGCTTTGGATTGATTACATTTATCATTCCATTATTTTATTTAAATAATTATAAAATTATATATTGTTTCTACTTTTTTGTGGTTACCTTAGACATTTGTTAAAGTCTGCCAGTATTCAGTACTTTTATCCTTCCTCCAAACCTTGCAATACTTATCTTTGGTTATTCCCTTTTATCTTTTACACTAACATTGTCATAGATTAACCCTTCTATATATTCAAACACCACAAGACATATTTATTTTTAAGTGTTTATTTAGGTTTATTTTTATCATATTTTTTGTTCTTCCTTCCTTTCTGCATCTAAGATTATTTATCTGTGATCTCTTCCCCTCTTGTTTATGATTTCCTTTTGTGAGGATCTACTGTAGAGAAAACATTTCAATTTTAGTTTGCAAGAAAATGTCTTTATTATTATTCATGAAAGCTATTTTTGCTATGTATGGAATTTTTGGTTGACAATTGTTTTCAACCTAAACAAAATGAAAATAACAAAATGAAAATAACATTGTTTTGTCCTCTGGCTCCCATTGTGGCTCTTGAGAATTCAGTTGTCAGTCCAATTGCTGCTCTTTTGTAAGTTTGTTCTTTGATGTCTGGATCTTTTTTTTTTCTTCTTTCAAATTTTATTGACATAAACATGTAGAAAAGTATACATATCATAAGAACATATCTCTATATATTAAAAAATAACCGAACAAACCCATGTAACCTCCATCCAAATAAAGAAAGAGAACATTAAAATAACCCCAGAACCCCCCCACCCCCAACCCCCTTATATCAAAGAAGGTTTGGGTAGTTTTGTTTTGTTTTTCCTTTTCAGAGTATGTCACCAAATTTGGAGAACTCTGCTCTGCCAGCTTTGTGGCCACAGATGATTTCTTGGTATCTTCCTACTCTCCTATTTGACCTTGACTACATTTGGCAGTTTCACCTCATTTGTTGTGGGTAGGGGTCATAGATCCTACTTACTTCCATCAAACATGGAGCTACATTTCTTTTTCTCATTGGCTTTACTGTGTTCTCTGAGAGGACATCAGAGCAATGTGGTCTTTTAACTATAATTTAAAAACCAGAATATACATTTTTAATTTATACTGTTCATGCATTTTATTTATATATCTTTCTTATGCTGAAATCTATTTTAGACTGTCACTAATTGCTAATCATTTGATCTTGTAAAAACTATTTTGTATTTTTTTATAACAGCAACTGAGGCATGAAAATCTGGTGAATCTGTTGGAGGTGTGTAAGAAAAAAAAACGATGGTACCTAGTCTTTGAGTTTGTTGACCATACCATTCTTGATGACTTGGAACTCTTTCCAAATGGACTAGACTACCAACTAGTTCAAAAGTATTTGTTTCAGATTATTAATGGAATTGGATTTTGTCATAGTCACAATGTAAGTATTTAGTTTAAATAATTATTTTGCCAATGATTGACTCTCCAGATACCAGTCATTTAATTTAATGGGATACTTGTTTAAAGTTTGGACAAGTAAAGTCATAGAAATGATCTGTTAATTTAATGTTGCCACTTTTTATTTGTCACATTGCATGTATTCTTTTCCCCAACATTTTATTATGAAAAGTTTATGCCATACTGATAAGTTGAAAGAATGTGCCAAGAACACCCATATATCTACCACTTGGATTCTATACTTGTTAATATTTTGCTGTATTTTCTTTATGATATATTTATTTATCTATTCATATACTTATCTATCTATTAATGTCTTATTTATGCATTCATAAATAAATTATAGATATCAGTCCACTTCAACTCTAAATACTTCAGCTATGCATATTAACTAGAGTTTAATATTTCTTTGCTTTTTTTTTTTTTGATGTGACATTTACTGAGTGAAATATATACATTTTAAGTGATGAGTTTTGACAAATACATATACCCAAGAATCCATGTATAGCTAATTCAGATTCTCTTGCTGAGTTGTGAAGTATGAAAATCCTGCTCTTCCCCTATAGTCTATCACAATAATTTTAGCCCTGGCTGGGTGGTTCAGTTGGTTGGAGTGTCATCCTGTACACCAAAAGGTTGCATGTTTGATTCCTGGTCAGGCCACATACCTAGGTTGTGGGTTCGATCCCCAGTCAGGGCACGTACGGGAGGCAAGCAACCAATTGATGTTTCTCTTTCTTTCTCTCTTCTTTCTTCTCCCTCTAAAATCAATTAACATATCCTTGGGTGATGATTAAAAAAAAAATGTACCTTTTGGTAAAATGACACAAAGTACAACATAAATAAGTCAACACATTTATTCTTCCACTTTTACAAAATATTTTAAATGACATTTTTGTGTGATTATAAGAGTAATAGATGATAATGGTAGATGTGGGGCTGGCCCTGTGAGCTCACCACGGATGTAATAGAAGTTGGTAGCCTATACAAAGTGCTCAGCAATGACAGATTGCCCTTTAGGATGCTGGTCCTCTGAAAGAGTTTAAATGTATATATTTATAATTTTTTTTCAAAATATAGTTTACTTGTGTTAGAGAATTGGGTCTAATTATTTTGTTTTGCCCAACTGTAGAATTTTTAGTATTGTCTCCCAGTGATCATACTTTCTCCTTTACAAATTTTAACAACTGACCTTGTTGACCCTCTTTACATTTCTAATTGTCTGAATAATGCCTCCACTTGGGTGCTCCACGATCCATATAAAAGGTCCCCTGGCTAAAACTAAACTACAAATTATTCCATCAAAACTAACATTTTCTAGACTTTTCAGTTTGGGGCAATGAAACCACATTCTTTTAGATTCCCAGGTTTCAATAAAATATCTGAGATTACTTTTTAACCTCTATTGATGCTTGATTTAAAACATTTCTGAACTGTCTCCTCTTTTCCATTCCTCTGAGCACCAGCCTAGTGTAGGCCCTTATCACCTCATAGTTGTCCTCTGCTCTTTTCCCTGCCTCTAGTCCCTCTCTCTGATGTAGCTTGTTTATGGCCAACATCTTTAAGCACCATGTTGATCATGCCACTTCCATGGTTCCCATGACCTTGACAGAAGCTCAGACTTCTCAGGCTTGCCGTCGAGACAGGTTTGCTCCTTAGTACATAACCTCCACTCTAGAAGTAACATTTCTCTAGAGTCTCCTGATCCATTTCTATCTTCATTTTTTTGCTCTCTTTGTTACCTTTACTTGGATTGCCCTTTCATTTCTACATTTATCCAGGTCATACTTAGTATTAAAGACCTATCTTGGAGCCTACCCCTTTCATAAATTTTTTCCTTGACCACCCAGTCTTCAATTATAGCTTTTCTCTTAGTCTTGAGAGCAGTGAGTAACAGAGCAATTGATTTGATAATTAATAATAATATATAATATATACATATATAAATTTAGTATCTTTGATTATTTATATATAATTTTTTTATTTATATAAAATTTTAAGCATAAATGTTATTTCTTGTCCAACTAGATTTCAGGTTCTTTAAAACCAGGAAGAATTTTATGTACTTCTATTTCTATTCACTATTCATTGGGATAAAAACAGTGCCCTACACGTGGCAGGTGCTCAAAAAATAATTAATCTGCTTAACTTGATGTGCCATTATATGTCATTCTCTCTCTCTCTCTCTCTCTCTCTCTCTCTCTCTCTCTCTTTAATCTTAGATCATACACAGAGATATCAAGCCAGAGAATATATTAGTCTCCCAGTCTGGTGTTGTTAAGTTATGTGATTTTGGATTTGCACGGACATTGGCAGCTCCTGGGGAAGTTTATACTGATTATGTGGCAACCCGATGGTACAGAGCTCCAGAACTATTGGTTGGTGATGTCAAGTATGGCAAGTAAGACATCATGGGGGTGGTGGTGGGGTTAATATGTTTCATATATAATAAAAGACTCCTCTAACACTGAAAGAAAGTTTTGAATTTAGGGAGCTTTATATAGTGATTTGTAATTTTTGGTGCTTCCCTTTAAATATTCTTGTGAAACAACTTGGAGTGAGCATACTTATTTTAAAGGTAAGGAAATCAAGGTGAGCTAGTGGTCTGTTTTTTTAATAATGGTTTGGAAATAGGTATACTAGCTTTCACTTGTAAAGAGAGGTAACATTGATTGGATAAGTCTGACACTTGGAGTGAGCAAAGTGGAGTGGGCAAGGGTCGGGGTAGAAATAATTGAGTGAAATGTTAAAAAAACACAAATTGCTTCCATAAATGAATTCTTCAAAGAAGAAGGAATTGTAATTTTTATAGTTTATATAGAAATCTTTAAAAATAGTTTCTATAATTTCTGTTTTCAGAGAACACACCATTTAATATTTTCTTGATTACTTTAAGTTTTTCTTTTATTGCCATACTGTAACTTTTATATCATTTTATAATATAGCTATGACATTGAGCAATTTCAAGGTAGTTGTCCCTATGTTAATAATGCCAGCATATTCTTTAAGTTCTTGCAACTGATTTTATTTTATTTTTTTAATTTTTAATTTTTTAATTAATTTATTTTTGTTACAGATGTTTCTCCTTCCCACCCCCCAGACACCCTCTTTCCCATCCTCCCCATCCCCCTAGCATTGCTGTCTATGTCCATTGGTTATGCATACATGCATATAAGTTCTTTGGTTCATCTCATCCATCCCCCCTGCCCTCCTACTCTGAGGTTTGTCAGTCTGAACCACACTCCTTTCTATGTCTCTGGGTCTATTTCGTTCATCAGCCCACCTTGTTCATTATATTCCACAAATAAGTGACATCATGTGGTATTTGTCTTTCTCTGATTGGCTTATTTCACTTAGCATAATACTCTTGAGGTCCCTCCATGTTGTCTCAAAGGATAAGAGATCTTTCTTTCTTACAGCTGCATAGTATTCCATTGTGTGTATGGACCACAGCTTTTTTATCCACTCATCTATTGATGGACACTTGGGCTGTTTCCAGATCTTAGCGATTGTAAATAGTGCTGCTATGAACATAGGGTACATATATTCTTTCTGATTGGTGTTTCAGACTTCTTAGGGTATATTCCTAGAAGTGGGATCATTGGGTCAAATGGCAGTTCAATATTTAATTTTTTGAGGAAACACCATAGTGTTTTCCATAGTGGCTGCACCAGTCTGCATTCCCACCAGCAGAGTGCTAGAGTTCCCTTTTCTCCACACCCTCACCAACACTTGTTGTTTGATGATTTGTTGATGGCGGCCATTCTGACAGGTGTGAGGTGATACCTCATTGTTGTTTTAATTTGCATCTCTCTGATGATTAGTGACGTCGAGCATTTTTTCATATGTCTCTTGGCCATTTGTATGTCCTGTTTGGAAACGTGTCTCTTTAGGTCCTCTGTCTTGCGACTGATTTTAAAGACAGTTTCTGTTTTGTTTTGTTTTTCCCTATTAGCTTTCAGTTCTCCTTTTGCTACTGTATGTGTCCCTAACCCATCTCCATCTGGCAGTTTTCAGTGTATGGTGGGATAGCCTGATTTAACTTGTTAGAATTATGTGTAAACAAAGAATGAATAAGCTCTAAATGGAAACCCAAAAGGCTTATTTTCAGAATAAAGTACACATAACTGTTTTGATTTTTTAAAAATTTAGTTTTTTAATCCTCACCGGAGGACATGCTTAGAGAGAGGAAGGAGGAGAGAAATAGAGAGAGAGAGCAGTGTAAGAGAGAAACATTGATCAGTTGCCTTCCTTACATGCCCCGACCCGGGATCAAACCTGTAACCCAGGTACATGTCCTGACCAGGAATCGAACCAGCAACTTTTTGGTGCACAGGACAACACTCAACCAAATGAGCCACTCTGGCTGGGCTGTTTTGACTTTTAGAAGCCGTTTCCTTCTCTGTCACATGATTGAAGTTTCTGAAAATCTGACTTATGTAAAATTAGTAATTAGTATTTTAAGTTTTTAGGAAAATGTGTTTTTATAGGTAATTTAAAGCTTGCTACTACTATTCTCAATATCTAGAATACTCAGTAGTAATATACAGAGCAGATTCAGTCACGGTAAACGTATTAGGTTGCCAGATTTTACACCACATTGCTTTTCTTTCAGGGCTGTTGATGTGTGGGCCATTGGCTGTCTGGTAACTGAAATGCTCATGGGAGAACCCCTCTTTCCTGGAGATTCTGATATTGATCAGCTATATCATATCATGATGTGTTTAGGTAAGGTTATATACACCTGCATTTTACATTTTAGAGATTTTTTTTCTTTTTTCTATTTTTCTATTTTTCTGGTTTTTCTTTTTTCTATTGATTTTACAAGGTGAGAAGCAAATAGGAAAACTTCATATGTATATTTATTCATTCTCAGTCTGACATATGGTCTTAATCATGCTCTCACTCCACCTACTGCCCCCTTCCCCCTAAAGTAAAGAACGAAGGTTATGCATATTTATCTGTATTTTTGCATTCAATAAATCACACATAGGGAGAATGTAAATGATCATTTATTACCTGTGGGTCAACAAGCATTTGGTGTAATATGATGGTACCCTCATCCTCACCTTCAAATTGAGAGGCACAGAGACTTTCAAGGTAGTTTAATCCTCCTGCAGATATGACTTTTGTTGTTAGTGCTTTGGATGGAGTGTCAAAGCTAGATAATCACAGTATTCTTACATTTGTTGAAATATCAACTCCATTTTGGGAGATAGAGCTTGGAAAATCGAAATAATAGTAAAATACTTGGGGGCGATTTAACTGTTAGGGAATGTCAAAGCTAGAATGTATCAAAGTATTCTTACATATGTTGAAATATCAAGTTCATGTTAGGAGATAGAGCTTGGAAAATAGAAATAATGGTAAAATACTTGGGTTGGTTATGTCAGGTATGCCAAGTAAGACATCATAGTGGTGGGAGGTTATTTAACTATTGGATTTTAAGTTTCCATGTTAGAAATTCAACAAACAGTATAGTGGTTTCATATATATTTTATGCTCAAATAGGTATTGAAGTTGAGAAAAAAGATGAAAGTGTTCAAATCAAACCTTAGACATAGTTACAAAATCAGTCGAATTCTTAAAAGGTAAGACTGATTTATCTAGCTTAGATTCTGACCATATGACTGTTAGTATTTTTATTGTTTTAGTCAGCGCTTTCATGCTTTGGTGTTAGAAATGAAGTGCTGGTATTTTTATTTTAAAATTATAAAATGCTTTACCTCTCCTGTTCCAATGCTCCCTCATGTCTTCAGACCTCTGTTTACTGGCATGTGAACTTTTCTAAATGAGTATATTGAGATAAAAATGTTCATTTCCTTGAGTTGACTTATGTCAAAACCACTATAAAGACTGCCAGGTGCCACCACATCAGAGCACTGTCTTTGGTTGATTTTGCTGAGAGGGCCCCGGCTCCATGAGCTGTGTTCCACCCTTCTCTCTACACCACATCTCTTGTCTCTTTGCCATTTCTCTCCTACACATAACGACAGAGATGTGTGCTGTTCTCACCTCCAGGTAATCTCATTCCAAGACATCAGGAGCTGTTTTATAAAAATCCTGCGTTTGCTGGAGTAAGGCTGCCTGAAGTCAAGGAAATGGAACCTCTTGAAAGACGCTATCCCAAGCTCTCCGAAGTTGTGATAGATTTAGCAAAGGTAACCATACTTTCCTTTCACTTTCTGACAGGGAATTTATATTATGGAGGCTTAGCTTTTTCTTCTCTTTTTCTTGTTTAGTTGATCATTTAGGTCAACAATTTCCTGTGTGTGTGTGTGTGTGTGTGTGTGTGTGTGTGTGGTGGGGGGGGGGGGCGGATCTTCGGAGATAAAGACCTGAAAATTTCACCTGAGAAATCATTTAGTGTTATCTAGCATGTTTTTAGTGTGAAAACATCCTCATAACAATGTTTTTAGTGTTTAACATTTAAAATGTAAGCCTTGTTTAAGTGGAAAAGAGAAGAAAAGTAGGGTAATAAAATAAAAAGAAGGGTAGAGTAGCAGGAAAATTAATTAAAATATAGGACATAGGATCATGACCTGTGGTGTATTGTTAAACTGATAAGAATAGCAGTACAATGAACCCTCATGTACTTGTCGTCTATTTTCAACAACTTAACAACCTCAAGACAATCTTCTATCATTTATCTACATATACCCTCCTCACCTTTTTTTGGAGCATTTTGAAGCAAATTCCAGGTATATTTTTTCACTTATAAATACCTTAATTGTACGTAGAACTTTTCTTGTTCATTTATAGCTCCTTATTGAGTCCCTTTTATTTTTATTGGCCTTGAGTAGTTTCAATTAATCAGAACAAGACCTGTATTATAATAAAATCACCTATGTAAAGTATCTAGCACAATAATAAGCACAGAGCAAGTCCTTTCCCTTCCATTCTGCAAGGGCTTTAAATTTAAATCATAAATATCATAAAACATCTAATCAATGCTCAAAGTTTTATTGATTTTCTCATCATTTCTTTTTATAGTTTAAATTAGCATTCACATAAAGTCTACATATCAAGCAATTAGTTGAGTCATTTTAAGATTAATTTATAAGCTCATCTTCATCTCTTTTTTTGTTTGTTGGTTTTTTTAAACCTTGCCATTTATCTGTTGAAGGAACTAGGTTGTTAGTCCCTTGGAATTTCCCACATTGTGTAGTTTAATATGTTCCTCTGTGTCCTGTATTTCTTATACATTCTGAGTAGAGTCAGAGCTTGATCAGTGTCTGGTGGTCTTTCTTTTTGTGATGTTAGCAACCATTGATAGTCATTGTCTAGATTTGAGCTTTATTCTTTATCATTTATTATAGATGTTTAAAATTCATGGACTATAAAAATGTATTTTCTATATTTAGAAATTTAAATGTAAGCATTTAAAAAAAATGCACTGCATCTATTTTTTGGTTTTCCAGAAATGCTTACATATTGATCCAGACAAAAGGCCCTTCTGTGCTGAGCTCCTGCACCATGATTTCTTTTGTATGGATGGATTTGCTGAGAGGTATAGTACTGACTCATGTTTTCCAGGTCACCCCAACCTAGAGTTGAAATAAGGTCTCCATAACAGTAACAGACAGTATTTCTCTACCCAGCTACTTTTATAGGATCTCAAATATTTACCACCCTACCCCCATTCATCCTTAGCAACTACTGAATTTGCAGGAGTGGTCCCTTGTACTCACTCACTGAGGGTTCTTGGTTTTCACGAAGCAGTCACTTCCTGCTTTTCTTTGTCTTCCTGTGGTGGCATGTACCACTCAGGTCACTGATTTCTATGTTGCTACCAGCTGTATGATGCCATCATATTGGGTGCTGATGCATTTGCAAAGGTGCCATTTCCTGTTGTTGCCAAACTCATACCACACCCAGTCCTATGACCCTGCTGACGCTGCTGATATGCTGGAGACCTTGGTGTGCCAAACCTGTGGGTGCCAGAGTCGTTGGCATGTTCTCGTGCTGTTAGAGCTACTGGCATCAGTGTGGCTGAGAAAGCAAAAAAATAGTGAGATGAGTGGTAATGACATTGCTTTATATTTTTACAAGTCTACTTAATATCTAGCTTAGTAAAAGATACCTGGGTTCTCATATTTGCTTCTATATTCAGTTAGTTGTGATATGTTGTGTTGTTTGAAATATATGAAGAAACTCTGACCTCATGCAAACATGTTATTGGAAAATGGAGGAGTGTTTTAATAGCCTTTTTTTTTTTTTTAAAGATAACTGTGGGCGTTCTTCTTTCATTCTATACCAAAAACTTTGATGCTATACTAAAACTTGACAGTGGTAGTTTCTTAAATGTTGGTTGTGGAATCTGAAACCATATCAATGAGCTTTCTTACCCTGTTACATTAAAATCCATCTTGCACTTTGAATAGATATTTTACAGATCTTTTGTAATATCATATATTAGTCATTTGGAAAACATTGTTTTGCTGTTATGCAAATCTTTAAAATGTTGACATATCATTATATAATATAAAAAAGTCACATTCTACATCATCAGAAAAGACTTTAAATGTTGGGATCTGCTAAGCTTACAGTAGTAGATACAAGTTTAACAGAATTCTAATTTTGCATAAAATTTTGAATTTTGTTGACACAAATATTAGCAGTTGTTTTCCTTGAAGTGACAAGCTCCTTTGTTCATTTTTTAAAAGAAAATGTCTGCCAGACACCCCGACCGAATAACAGTAGTTTTTCTGTCAGTCTTTCAAGTAAAAATGTTGTCCCATGGAAAGAGTGGGTGGTGTAGCTCGTGTCTCAATCACACCGCGTTTCTTAAGACAGCCATCACCCTTCAGCTTGCCGCACAGGTGCTTCTGTTTGTCACATGGACTGTGAAAAAGCACACGTGTTCAAGGATTTAGATTGGATACATTTTTATTGCTTTATCTGAGCCGTCCTTAAGGAAAACTCTTTGTTTTTTAACTGCAAATGTGTGGCTACAAGGAACACAGGGACTACGAGTGCAGTTCGGTGCCAGCAGTTTTACCCACCACTGCCTTTAGATCATCGCTGCAGATGTTACTGGGATGAAAAGGACGTCATTTTCACCTGAAGACAGGAATAGCTTAGGTCTTTTGAACCTCCTGAAAGGTTCTTCATGATTCCCAGGGGTATACGGACTACCTTTTGAGAACTGCTAATCTAGGCCATAATTTTTCTCATTTTTAATAACACAGTCTAGTTTAATACTCAATTTTTAAAAATAAATATCTTGAAAACCAATGTTTTCCTTGATTTATCTGCCTCACACAATTTTACTTTATTGACAAATGTATTTTTGTATAGGTTTTCTCAGGAACTACAGTTAAAAATACAGAGAGATGCCAGGAATATTTCTTTATCTAAAAAATCCCAAACCAGAAAGAAGGAAAAGGAAAAAGATGACTTCTTAGGTGAGGAGAGAAACACATTTGTGGTACAGGTAAATGTCCATGTTTTAATGTATATTAAATTTGAAATTTAGTATGTCCTTAAGTTTTTGGAGGGGGAAAAAATGAAGATTAAAAAAGTTTTTCTGAGTGGTGAACAAGTTAACTTTTAGCTTCTTTCTAAAAATGTATCTTCTCTATCGATATTATCTATTTAAAAAATCTTAACATATCATGTAGTGCGTGCCTACTGTGTAACAGACTGTGCAATAGGGCTTGTCAGGAAATCACACTCATCCAAGAACATTTAGACACACGTGTACTGATTCATATACAAATACATGGACACAAACACACACGCATACCATTTCCCCCCTTAAATGATAGGAGAGAAAATATCATTTTTAGAATTGTATATAAAGTAGGGCTTTTATTTATTTTTGGGGGGGGGGAATCTTTTATTTTTTAAAAAAATCCTCACCCCAGGATATGTTTTCGTTTATTCTCAGATAGAGTGGGAGGGAGGGAGGGAGGGAGAGAGAGACACACACACACACACCAATGTGAGAGAGACACATTGATTGGTTGCCTCCTGCATGACCCCTGAGCAGGGTCGGGGACTGAACCGCAAGCAAGGTACGTGCCCTTGACTGGAATCGAAACCACGACTGTGAGCCGACGCTCTAACCTCTGAACCAAACCAGCCAGGGCTCAAGTAGGGCATTTTAAAATTAAGATTTGGGTATTGAATTTATTTGAAGTTTACTTTTCTTGCTATGTTATCCAGAACTGGTTCTTGGTAAGGTAATTCAAATGTACTGCCAACCTACTCCCGTTTTCTTAAGTAAACCAAAAGAGACTTTCAGTTTTGTGTTCCTTGACTCTAACTATAGAAGAACAAAGGTGGGCATGCTTGATTCCTTCTCCATGTTTTTCCCTACTGAAATATGTATGAATTAGATATATATACTGTGCACATCTGATGTGTAGAGGGTGGGACAAAAGTAGGTTTGCAGGTGTAATTACGTGAAACACAGAGTTGATTCTTGTATTATTATTTATTAGTTACTGTATTATTTTCCATACAAACAACTGTAAACATACTTTTGCCCTCCCTGTACACATCAGAGCTAGTGTGGATTGCATTTCCATTCAAAATAAATGTCGGACCAAGAATCTTGGGTTTAATTTAAATCCATAGGTAAGAGGAAGAAAAAAAAAAGGTGGTATCTATGGAAATTTGCTTCAGTTGACAAGTACTTTATAGGTAGAGGCGATTTTTCATTCCCCTCAGAGCATTAATGTTATTAACATGTTTATTATTGGTCAGGATTCCAATGCTGATCCCAAAATTAAGGATTCTAGAGTATTTAAAATAAAAGGGTCAAAAATTGATGGAGAAAAAGTTGAAAAAATCAGTCGAGCTTCAAATGCCAGCTGTCTCCATGACAATGGGACTGGCCACATCAAAACAGTGCCTTCGACAAGCCTCAGAGATGGCGGCAGCGGCGGCGTGGACCACACGAGGAATCCAGGCACGGCGATTCCCCCGCTCACACACAACCTTTCTGCAGTGGCTCCCGGTCTTAGTTCTGGAATGGGGACTATCTCAGGAGTTCAGAGTTACAGGTATGAATGAAGAAAATAAGAACAAAGGGTTGTTTAAGGATATATTTGCAAATTGTACGTGATTGTCAATTCAGCCCCACTGTGTTCCTCTCAGACTTCTGGATACTGTTGATTATCGGTCAGGTTGCTGTTTCTAAAGACTTTCTGACCTATGTAACAAAAACTATTAGCATTTGGTCAAAAAAATTAACCCGAGTCCTAAGAAAGTAGGGTTGTATTTTTTATGGTAAAGATAATCTACAGCTATTTAGTCTACTAACATGAAAGGAAGCTGTCATAATAAAAGAGATAATTGGTTTTCCAGGTCTGTTGCTGCATGGTATGGCTATGGGCATTTAGTGGTACAAAGAAGCTCCTTTGGGGAATTTTGCTCAAAGATCATTTATTTGGTTGGTGTCAGTAACTGGGTGGGAGGCATGAGTATACTAGTAAAGAACGGAATGTTTTATCAGATCTGTGTGCATAATATATTTAAGAACAGGCATTAAATTCTGATTAAACTGCATATCACTTGGTACTGTGTAGTTTGGTTTTGTGCTTGAAAAATAATTACTGCTGGTTCTAACTTAAATTTTTTGTTCTTGTTACAGAGTGGATGAGAAAACCAAGAAGTATTGTATTCCATTTGTTAAACCAAATAAACATTCTTCATCAGGCATTTATACTATTAATGTGACCACATCAGTAAGTAACTGTTCTTAGTGGTAGAAGAGCAAGCACAATCATTTCTAGACTTTTATTAATATCAAATATGATAGTGAAGAACTGAGAATTTTATTTGGGGACAGATCATAAAATGGAACCTTAATTACACATATATCTTCCCAGCCAGCCATAATCATAAATGTGAAAGTCTTAAAGTTTAAGTAAGTTTTATAAAGTATTAGAAATCTAGAATTTAGCCCTGGCCGGTTTGGCTCAGCAGTTAGAGCGTCAGCCCGCGGACCAGAGAGACCTGGGTTCAGTTCCCGCTAAGGGCATGTACCTCGGCTGCAGTTTGTCCCCGGCCCTGGTTGGTTGTGCGGGAGGCAGCCACTTGATGTGTCCCTTTCATGTCGATGTTTCTCTCTCTCTCTCTCTCTTCCTCTCTCTCCCTCCCGCTCTATCTGAACAAAAATGGAAAAATGTCCTCAGGTGAGGATAAAAAAAAAAAAGAAATCTGGAATTTAAAATATAAGATGTTGGGTGGGGGTGGGAGAGATAAACCACAAAACTTATACGCATGTACAAATAACCAATGGACATGGACAACAAAGCTGGGGATGGGGAGGGGAGGGACGGGGAGGAGGGTGTCAATGGGGGAAAAAGGAGAAACATCTGTAACAAAAAAAATAATAATAAAAAAAATAAAATGTTAAAAATAAAATAAAATGAGCACGAACCGTGAAAAAAAAAAAAAGATGTTATTAAAATGATATCTGTTTTTTTTTTTTTTTAAATCCTCACCTGAGGGTATTTTTACATTTATCTTCAGACAGAGTGGGAGGGAGAGAGAGAGAAATATCTATGTGAGAGAGACACATCGACTGGTTGCCTCCCACATGACCCCAATTGGGGCCGGGGACAAATCGCAACCGAGGTACGTGCCCTTGGCCGGAATTGAAACTGGGACTCATTGATCTGCGGGCTGACACTCTAACCGCTGAGCCAAACCAGCCAGGGCAACATGACAACTGTTTTAATTCTTTAGGCAGCAGTAAATTTTCTTAATCTAATGCTTGGTGATCAGTTCTTTCATAGAGTAGAGCAGAAGGTAAATTGTCTTATCTCACCCACACTAGGTTTTTGGTGAAAATGTTTCTATTTCTTCATTTAACAAATATGTATTGATTATCTATTATGTATAAGACACTGGAGATGAATGAGTCAATTTTTCTTTTCCAAGAGCTCATGGTCTAGTAGAGGATCAGCAAATTAAATCATAGTGTCAGATTGTAACAGAAGTATGTTCAAGGTTCACATATCTTCTGTAGATTCCGAGAAACATTATTATTCTCAACACAGCTTCTTTTTAAAGTTAAGTTAGATCATCATCACTCTTCCATTCAAAACCCTCCATTGGCTTCTCATCTGTCGGTAAAGGCCCAAGTCCTTGCAGAGTCTAAGTCCCTGAATAACTCACTCCCCATCCCTCTGTCTCATTCACAACTACTCTCTTTTCTTTTTTTTTTATCCTCACTCGAGGACATTTTTTGCATTTATCTTCAGATAGAGCGGGAGGGAGAAAGGGGGTAAGAAAGAGAGAGAAACATCAATGCGAGAGAGACACATCGACTGGTCACCACCCACACAACCCTAACCAGGGCGGGGACAAACCGCAACCGAGGTACGCGCCCTTAGCAGGAACCGAACCTGGGCTCTCTGGTCCGCAGGCCAATGCTCTAACCGCTGAGCCAAACCGGCCAGGGCTCATTCACAACTACTCTCATTCTTTCTGAACCGCAGGACAACGCTCTAACCGCTGAGCCAAACCGGCCAGGGCTCTACTCTCATTCTTGATCAATCTATTCCAACCACATTGATTTCCTTGTTATTCCTGGAACATGGCCAGACACGCTCCCACATTTAGGTTTTTGCACTTGCTGTTTCCTCTGCTCTAGAACGTTCTTTCTCCAGATAATCAAAAAAAATTTGCTTTTTCTCTTCCTTGGTTTACATGAAACCTTTTAATGAGGTTGTCTCTAATATTATAACTCATTTTGTCTCCCATTACTTTCTATCCCCTCACTTTGCTTACTTTTTTTCTAGTACATATACTTGACATCCTCTGTGTTGTCTTATTTATATAGTGTCTGTTTCCCCCACTAAAATGTAAGCTTCTAAGTCAGGGATTTTTGCTTTGTTTCCTAACTGTTCTACCCCACACCTAGAACAGTGTCTAGCACACTGAAACTGCTGAAGAAATGTGAATGAAATCTTCCAAGGAAAGGGAAGATAGTCCCAAAATAGTATTTTTTTCACAAGTTTTCCTCTCCAATTCTTTCATTATCCTTGGCGCTGAAAATATAGCCTTTTGTCAAGCCTTATGATTTGGACATTGTATTTGTTTGTCTTTTTCTTAGCCTACAATTTCCTTTTCACATACCCTACCTCTTGATATCTTTGTGGACATTTTGTGTTTTACATTTCTTATCTGCTTTGGAAGATTATTTTGCTCAGCAAGGCTTTTCCAAATAATGACTCAATACTATTCTTCTGGAATTGATATCAGCCTTCTTTCAGGCATTTATAACCAACACTGGCTGGTAATATTAGATCTTCTTTCTGTTTATCCTTCTTTAGAAGAGGCAATCAAAAAAGGAGGTAAAGATTAGTGGGGAGAAGACCCACTAGAAAATTGATGGAGGCAGGACTAAGCCTAAGCTTTCTTCAACTTCTAGGTTGAAGATCAATACCCCTTTACCTTATGTGAATACATATAATATAACACTCTTATGTATTTTATTTGCCACTCTTTGAATATGTAAATCAAGTAGTTTGGACTCATTTTATTTTATTTTATTTTTGCATTTGCAGATAGTGTTTTGTTTTTGTTTTTTAAATCCTCACCTGAGGACTTCTTTGCATTTATCTTCAGATAGAGCGGGAGAGAGAGAGGGAGGAAGAGAGAGAGAGAGAAACATCGACGTGAGAGAGACACATCGAGTGGTTGCCACCCATACCATCCCAACTGGGGCCGGGGACAAACTGCAACTTAGGTACATGCCCTTAGCGGGAACCGAACCCGGGTCTCTCTGGACTGCGGGCCGACGGGCTAACCACTGAGCCAAACCGGCCAGGGCTGCAGATAGTTTTTTTGAGCTAATTCTTTTATTTTGTAGCTGATTGGAACCAAGAGCCTTTGCACTTACTCTGTTAAAAGAACAAACAGAAACATCCAAAAGAAATAAACTCAAAAGCTCCCTTCAGGACTTCTGAAGACTTTCGGGGAGGCAGAGTAGCATAATTCACAGAATATCAAACTTGAAACATCAAGGAACCTCAATGGCTTAGTGATATCATATGTGTTTGTGTGTGTATGTCATTATATATATGGATATATATGATTTTATTATATATAGGTGTTTTTTCTTTTAGCAAATCACACATTCTTTCTATAGATCATCTGTTTTGAAAATGTGGAAAAAAATATAGACTTTCTGTAATTCTCAAATGAAACAGGTTGGAAAAATGTCAAATTCATAAAGGTGCAGAGTTGAAGTGCTCCTACTATTCTTCACTTTATTATTTTTTCAGACTTTATCAACCATGAAGTAATAATACTAAGATGGGAAAATAATTGAAGTTGTAATTCTTTATTTAATAAACTGTGTTCCTAGGAGACAGTATTATGTGCTAACTCTGAGGAGCAAGACGAGGACAGACATTTAAAAAATGAGTAACATGATTATATTGGGAAAGCAAAAAACAAGCTAGGACATGTGATATACATGGCAAAATGGACTATTCAAAATTAAGCAACTATATGCTGAAAAGCTCAGCAAGTGTCCTAAGGCCTGAACTTGCTGGCCTGATTCCCATCTGCTAACCTTTTACTGATTGCCAGGACTTAACTGAAGACTTAACTGGGGAGGGAGAAGGAGAAACTCATGTCAACCAGTAATCCACTAGTTGGCAATTTTAATAAATTAGCTGAGGAAGAGGTTTGAAATAATTAGGTGAAATTGTTTTTTTGTGTTATTGCTATTCTTCAAATGTTGTATTATTCTAGACCTTCAATTCCATAAATTTTAGGATATGAATGTAGTAGTTAGAAAAGGGGCAAGCCCAGCTTACCTGGAAGCTAATTCATTTGTGTTAACCATTCTGATGATATTAGGTCACTAGTGAAAAGAGCCTCCTTCAGGCAAATAAGAAAAGAAGAGAATACTCAAAGACAGATGTCCATTTGCCTGAATTAAACTATAATCATCTCCCTGAACTAAGAGCCTTGGAAGGCGTAGGTATGTTTATAGTGCTTTTACCTTTTCAGTCCTTGTGTTTACATTATTTAAAGTGTATGTTAAATGAACAGAATATTAAAAATTAATAGTAACTTTACATATTTAAGTATATACATAGGTGCAGACTTATGTACATACAGAGGGACAGATATAGAATGTGGAAAACTAACAAAAATGTCTAATCTTTTCCACTGTGTTTATGGTTTTTTAAATGCAGCTCGAAATTCCAGGCTAATAAGGAAAGAGAACAAAAATCTTTCAGAATCTCGAATCCCTTCTCTGGCCGCTATTGACTCGCATGCCCCTGGAGTAGCATTGCATCAGGTATGGAAATACTCTTTGAAGGCTGGGTGGGACTCTGGTCTCTCTCATACTTCCTGTTCAGGTATCGTAGGGAAAGTTTGCTCTTGAGGATTGGGAAGGTTTATTGGTGAGATCTATAAAGTTTTGCTTGTTAAATTTTGTTTTATGGTTCATTGAACTTAGTATGTTTATTACATATATTTATATAAACATTTCCCAGCTTAAACTAATCAAGTTTTTATTATTAAAAATGTGTGTGTGTGTGTGTGTGTGTGTGTGTGTGTGTGTGTGTGTGTAGCCTAGTTATGGCTTTCATATAATTACAAGTTTTGTTGTAGCTTATAGTATTTTACTACTTAGCCTCAAAGTTATAACTTTGTATCTTTAAAAGAGTGAAACTCTGAAATTGTTTTTATTCTTTTGAAATGTAGTCTGTTTGACACTTTTCCCCAAGATGATCCACTTCATCCATGTTAAAGATTTGTTATTCTCTATAATTATCCTTTTCTGGAATTTCTCTTAACTCTTAAGTATGTTTATGTTTCTGCTACTTTTATATCAACAACAGTTATATAATTTATTTTCACACTAAGGAAACTGGCAAACTTTTAAATCTCCCAAACCAACCATAACTTGCTACAAACTTTGGATATGTATCATTGTACTTTCCCTTTACTTTTTCAGATTTCTCACCTTTGCTTGATGCTTGGAAACTTTTGTTTGGGAATTTAATTCTCCATCCTCATTATTTAAGCATTTCCATTTCATAGAGAGCAACTATTGTTGCCTCTTTATCTATGTGGATGCTCTTTTCTGTTGTTACTCCTTAAATAATTCTGTAGCGCTCTCTAAGCAAGGGGAATACTATTGCTGAGGATAAATTATAGAGGCAGTTACCCAGTGATACTGAGAAAAAGGCTTATTGACTGCTGTTGCTTTGCCTTATCTTTGGCTGACAATTTCTGTAGCAACATAATAAAAACTAAACAAATTCCTTTTGTGTGAAGATTAATCAGTCACAGATTTTACATTTAGAATCTATAGAGTCTCAGTAAATTCCTGTATACTTCTAAACTTAAATTGAATGTGGATTTTAAAGGTGCAGAATTTTTCACTTGCTCTTTGAGACTGCACTATTGTTCAAAACCACTTTTCAGGGTTGACATAACCAAATCTAGTTTCAATTAATGGAAGAAAAGGCTTTGGCTGCCTCCACACTTCTTCATTATTTTTATTTGTTATTTTGAACTAATCTTTTTGTACATATAGAATGGTTCTGCATTTTTACTCCCAATTTACATGTTTAATTTCCAGTTGTATTTAAACTACAATAAAGGAGAAAGTAGGTGTAGCAAAAAACACAAATTAACACCAAAAGAACATGAGCTTATGTATGGAAAATCTGAATGGCAAGAGAAACACCAGGAGACTTAAAGCAAAAGACCTTCTGGCAGGTGCCGTGACTTGCCTTGCACTCTTTATGTATTCATAATACATTGGACTATGTTTCATTTCTGTACATAGCACAAACATTTTCACATTTATAAGTTTATTTGTACCTTCTAGAAAAATCTGTAATATTTTTATAAGTAAAATGTTACATAATCCATGGAATGTCTCTTCACTCCCCCACCCCCTACACACTTATACATGTTATGTACCTATACACATAACTACACATTTTCCTGTAAGCACTGTTTTAGCTTTATCCAACAAATTTTGATATGTTGTAGTTTCATTATCATTCAGTCCAAACATTTTCTTATTTCCCTTGTAATTTCTTTCTTTCTTTTTTTTTTTTGGTAATTTCTTCTCTAACCCACAAATTATTTAGAAATGTTTGTTTAATGGTTAGATATTTGGGGATTCCCTAGATATTTTATTATTATTGATTTGTAATTTAGTTCCGTGTGGTCAGAGAATATACTCTGTGTGATCTTGATTCTTTTAGATTCATTGAGGTGTATTTTATAGCCCAGCATATGGTCTATATTGGTAAATTAAACTTGTTCCCTTGAAAATAATGTATATTCTTTCGTTGTTGGATATAAGGTTCTATAAATGTGAAATTAGATTAAGGGGGTTGATAGTGTTGTTCAGATCTTCTATATCCTTAATGATTTTTGTTGTTTAGTTCTATCAGTTACTGAAGGAGTGCTGTCAAAATATTTTATGATGATTGTGGTGTTGTCTATTTTTCTTTCATATCTATTTATTTTTGCTTCATGTATTTCAAATATCTATATTTAGTTACATACACACTTAAACTGTTTTGTTTCCCTGATACATGTCCCTTTTATCATTATAAAATGTCTCTATCTCTCATAGTGCTCTGTGTCTTGAAGTCTATTTTATCTGAGATTAAAATAGACACGCCAGCCTACTTATACTTATGTTTCCATGATATGTCTTTTTATTTCTCATTTACTTTCAACCTATCTGGTTTAAAGTAAATGTAAAGCGTTCCTTTTGCCAACAGCATGTAAGTAGGGTCTTTCCTGTGTATCCATTCTGTCAATTCCAATTCTTTTAATTGGAATGTGTATTAGTTTTCTATTGCCGCTAAAAATGACTACCGACTTAAAACAATATCCATTTATTATTTCACAGTTTCCATGGGTCAGAAGCCGGGGCAAAGCTGCTTCTCTCCTTAAGAGTCTCACAGGCCGAAATCAAGATGTCAGCAGGGCTGCATTTCTTTCTGGAGGCTCTAGGGGAGAATCCGTTTCCAGGCTCATTCAGGTTGTTGGCAGAATTTAGTTCCATGTGGTTGTGGGACTGAGGTCCCCGTTTCCTTGCTAGCTGACACCCAGAGATTGTTCTCAACTTCTAGAGGCCACTCACACTCCTTGGCTCATGGCTTAGTCTACCATCTTCAAAGACGGCAACAGTGGCTGGATCTTTTTTATTCTATGTCTCTTACCTCTTCTTCTGCCTCATCTCTCTGACTCACTCTTCTGCTTTTAAGGGTGCATGTGATTGATTACATTGGGCCCACCAGGATCATCTATCTTAGGGTGAGTGGATTAGTAACATTAATTCCATGTGGAAAGTCCCTTCACATAGAAGCTAAATTAGTTTGATTGACTAACCACGGATAGGCATCTTAGGGGCAATATCTTTAGAAATCTGACTAGCACTGAATATTTAGGCCATTAACATTTAATGTGATTATTAATATGTTTGGGTCTAGCTCTGTTTTATTTTTTTACTATGTGTTTCTTATTTGTTCCTCTGTTTTCCCTCCCAGTCTTCTTTTGTATTTGAATACTTTTAGTGTTGGCTTTTGGGGGATATCTCTTTGTATTATTTTTTAGTCATTGCTCTGGGAGTTATAGTATATATACATAAGTAATCTTTCACAGCCTACTTAGAGTAAATATTAAGCCATCTGTAAAATGTAGAAACCTTTCAAATATATTTCCCTTCCCACCAACATAAACTTTATGTTAGAGTTATGTGTGTTTTATTTACATACATTGAAAACTCCATCACAATGTCATACTTTTTGCTTTAAGCAATCATAAATATTTTAAACAATTTATGAGAAAAAACAGTCTTCTATATTTACCTAGCTACTTACCATTTCTGTTTTTTCTTTGTTCTTAAAGATTACAGTTTTATATTTAGGTATTTTCTTTCCACCTGAAAAACTTTCTTCTTGCATTTCTTGCAGAGTAGGTCTGATGGTGATAGACTCCTTTAGTTTTCCTTCATTTGAGAAGGACATTATTTTGCTTTCATTCCTGAAATAATATTTTCACTGGATATAAAATTTGAGTTGGTAGGTTGTTTAAAAATTTTTTTTTCTCTTGGGACTATAAAGATGTTATTCCTCTGTTTTTTGATCTCTATAATTTCTGAGGGGGAAATTCTCAGACATTTGAATTGTTTTTCTCCTGTGTGTAATGTTTCATTTTCCTCTGGCTGCTTTCAAGACTTTATCTTTTGTGTTCATTAGTTTGAACATGATGTGTCTGGACATAGTTTTTAAAAAAATAAATGTTTTTTTTTTTTTCAATCTTTTAGAGAGAGAGGAAGGGAGAGAGAGAGATAGAAACATCGATGTGAGAGAGAGACATTGATTGGCTGCCTCCTGTACACCCCCTACTGGGGATCAAGCCTGCAACCTGGGCATGTGCCCTGACCAGGAATCGAACTGGGACCTCAGTCCATGGGACAACACTCAATCCACTGAGCCACACTGGCTGGGCTGGGCATAGTTATTTATTTATTTATTTATTTATTTATTTATTTATTTATTTATTTATTTATTTAATTGTATCCTGTTTGGAGTTTCCTGAGCTTTTTGAATCTGTAAACTTATCTCTTTTTACCAAACTGGGGAAGTTTTTAGTCATTATTTGTTCAAAAAATTTTTTTCTGCCACAATCTCTTTTTCCCTTCTGAGATTCCAATGACATATATGTTAGACCTTTTGGTATTTTCTTGCAGGTTCCTGAGACTCTGTTCGTGCTCTTCAATCTTTTTTCTCTTTATTTTTAAGATTGGGTCATTTCTATTGATCTGTCTTCAAGTTCTTTGACTCTTGTTGTTTGCATTCTGCTATTAAGCAATCCATTGAGGTTTGAAAATTCCAGTACTGTGTTTTTTAGTCCTAAATATCCACTTCGTTCTTTTTTAGAGCTTCTACATTTCTACTAAGAATTCCTGTCCCTTCATTTCAAGTATCTTTTCTTTCATCTCATCTACCATACTTATAATGGCTACTTTAAAGTATATATAAGTTCCAACATCTGGGCCACTTCAGGATTGATGTTTGTTGATTGAATTAATCACACTTTTCTGGATGTTTTTATGTCCAGTATTTCTGGATTATATCTAGGACATTGTGGATATTATGTTGTGTAGCCTCTGTGTCCTGTTACAATGCTCTGAAAAATGTTGAATTTTTTGCTTTAGCAGGCAGTCACCCAACTTTGGTTCATATTATAAATTCTGCCTAGATTCTGTGAGAGGTGGTACAACTCTCATTCTCTAAGGGTTTGTTATCCTGGTTTTCATTGTCTTGTGTGCTCATGTAGTTCTGGAGACTTGTGCAGGTGATTCAAATCTCAATTTAGTTCTCCAAGCCTCTGCTGTGCTTGTCTGAAGCTATCCCATGCGTGCATATCTCAGGAGCGGGACTGAGACGTCTGTGGATTTATACACAGAACTAGAAGATCCCTTTCTCCAGTCTCTTCCTTCAGAATTCCCCCCACACTTTTTGGCCTGCAGGGATGCCTTTACCTGGTTTCTCTATAAAGATGGGGTTTCTTTCAGACTTCTAGCCTGTTGCACTTCCTCACTACTCTGGGGTTAGGGCAAGCCACAAGAGTAAAAAGCAAAATTGGAAACCTGCCCCACGTGAAGGGTCACATCTTCAAGTTTTGACTCCTCTCCTTACTCTTCCGTTTTTTTGTTTTTTCTCCCAAAGGATTTTTTGTGTGTGTTCGTTTTGTTTGTTTGTTTATAATAAGCAGGAGAGGAGGTTGTAGTGGTCTACACTGCTCTGGCACATGAAAAGTATGCATCAACAAAGACGTCAAAGAATAACATCCCTTTACATCATCTTCTTCTGTGCAAGCAACTTGAACTATGGATAGTTAATTTTAAACATCTGGTATTTGAACAAGAATTGGGGTTTTAGGGCAGTGGGACTTTAACAATGACTGAGAGTCCCTAATGCTGGATTATTAATTTACAGGTGCCAGGATCTCCCCTGTCAGAGGACTCGGAGACTGATTTACCTCGGATGGAACACCAGCACTGAATGTCAGTTTGATCTGAACTGGGTAGGTCTGCTTTCTCTCTCTCTTTTTTTTTAAATCCTCACCCGAGGACATTTTTCCATTTTTGTTCACATAGAGTGGGAGGGAGGGACGGAGAGAGAGAGAGAGAGAAACCCCAATGCGAAAGCGACACTTCAAGTGGCTGCCTCCTGCATGACCCCAACCAGGGCCGGGGACGAATCGCAACTGAAGTACATGCCCTTGATCGGAATCAAACCTGTAACTCATTGGTCCACGGGCCGATGCTCTAACCGCTGAGCCAAACTGGCCAGGGCTGCTTTCTCTTATCTGAAGCTGTGTAACTTTTCGTGGGATATTTTGTATATTTGTGTATACAGTGTTAGAAAGCAAGTGAGATAGCAATCTAGAAAGATTTTATGTAAAGTATTTGGTGGCATGTATTCTCCCTGTGTTTTTAGGTGCTGCTCTAACCCTGGAGATGACGTCCTCTTGGAACAAAAGTGCTGATTGATATCCTAGGAGGAGATCTACGTAGTTTTGATTATTTACTTCTGAACTGCCTGCATTTTCTGAGAAAAGTCTTGCAGAAGGAAAGACAAAGACTTCCAGGTGTTCCAAAGGAAGATTGAACAAGTGTCCCCCCTCCCCCAGCTGTTATCCCATCACCTTTCCAGTCCACTGATGCTATTTCAAGATCTATCCAATGAAAGAATAGTGATATGGTTCTTGTTACATGAGTATATATTTGCTATTAGTAGGGTGTGTATTTAAAGTTATCCAAGATTGAAAGTAAGTAAAAAAAAAAAGAGAGACATTATAGAAAGTTCATGTTACGTATGCATCGAACTTTGTGTGTTATCTGCATTAATGTGTACATTTATTTAGTAGTGTGTTTGGTGGATGTGGGTGCTAAAAACTAGGATCAGTTGAAGAAAATGAAAAAAACTAGGATCAAAGAAAATGTATCCTTTACCCTAACTTAACTATGAAAACACATTTAAGAATCTTGCTTGTTTCTAGGTTCTTTAGGGATAGATGTATTTCTTTGGTTTCTGTGATGATAATTGATGTTTGATCAGTGTATCATGGAAATCTGCCTCTCTGCTGATCTTCTAAGAACCACACTAAGTCCAGGTTTTGCAAAGAAACCTTTAATATCTAATGGTTTGGGAAGGCTGGTACTGGAGAGTCCTCTACGCTGTACGATTCTGGTGCTAATATTCCCTGTGCAGGAATGTGATTAGGACAGGAGTGGGAAAGGAGAATTTTATAGGTGTTGAATACTTCTTATTGACAAAAGAGGTATATATACAAAATCAGGAGATGGGAAGCAGGGCTACCAATTAACAGGGTTACTCTTCTCTGGGCCGTGAACTGCTGAACTCCCCAGCTGAAGAGGCTTTGGGCAGGGAATGTCCATTGCTCTGGACTTCCCTCCTATCCACTGATAGTTTGAAGACGATATTAGACAGAATATCTATCTAAAATCCCAGAGAAATTCCTGTCTCCTTGTTTCCTCAAACACTTAGGCCTTCCCAAAAACTTTTAACCAAGGTGCAAAATAATAACCTACAGTACACACATCTTTTCTAATGCACAGGTCCACAACTTTTAGGTGGGAGAGTTAAACCAATTTGGCTCCACGTTTTTGGTTTCTGGCTTTACAGTCATGATCTGCATTTATCATTTTAGAAAATGGTTGTTAAGGGGACTAGAATTTGTGTAGGTTTTTTTGCCTTAACCAAATAACAGTGTGGCTTCCCCCCCAAAAGACATTTAAGCCAAGAATTTAACTAGCACTTTTCTCTATTACCTACCCTGTGGAGCTTAATATTGAAATTTTAACCATAGTTACTTGAGCCTCAAACGAGTAGGACATTCAGGAGGCCAAACAAGGGGCTGCCATATAAAAGTCTATAGGTGGTTCAGTTAAAACCTGATCTTGATTTTCAAGCTCTGTCTTAAATCTCTGACCAGGTGTTTGACTAGACCAGGTAGGTGTGGCTAACATGCTGAACAAAATTAGTGTATAGGCATTAATAGGCCTCACTTCAAAGTATTACTATTTTTACTTTGAAAAATGTTGTCAACAGCCACCACAGCATAAAAAGCAGACAATACTTAAAAGCCAAGTGACTGTCCGGCCTATTTCAATGTTAGTTTTATTTAAAGATTGGTGTGAAACTATCATCTCAATGTCTGAAGGTCTAGGATCAGGTAACTTTTCATTCTATATTTGCCTTTGGTATCTTTTATCAAAACATTTTGTGCACATTAGAATTAAGGAAATAAATCTTATTTACTCCAAGTCCAAGTAACCTGAGGCTCATATATGGTTTGAACCTTGGCAGAACTACTTGAAAAAGAAGATTTTGCAAAGTGGGGTTATAGACACTGAACTAAAATATTCCTATTTTTTTAAGTTTAAGGTTATTTTGTCTTTCCTTACAAGGACATGGTTAAGTCACATACGAATAGGAAATATGTGTATGTACTGGTGGGAAAATGAGCTTGCTGTGTGTATGTATGTTTTACAGTTAATAAATATTATATGTTATTGAGCTCCATAGATAGTTTTTATTTGCATTTATTTAATTAATAGACTATAAACAATGTATACAACACGGTATGGTATTTAAGAAATACATTTGAAATAATCTGTTAATTCTTTCTGGGAAACTTCGGATACAGGGATGGCAAGTTAATTTTTTTGTACAGCCAGTGATACAAGCCGTCGGGTCATAAAGTAACATGTCTTGTAAAGACTACCTGGTAAAATGAAAGTTGCAACAGACTCAGGTTTAGAACCTGGCTCTCATGATTGAGAATCCCTTGCTTGGTTAGCATAGCTGATGATGTCCTATTGAAATGGAAACGTGGATGTGTTGGCTTGCGTGACTCTGTCATTATTAGTTGTGCTACAATATAAGGCTGGATCTGTACTCAACTGTGCGTCAGATTAGATTGAGGAATGTGATTGACTTATTTTCTAAGCCCACTTCTATGTAACGGAGCCACTGGCAGAGAATGAGAAACACCGGGGTTGCTGCCCCTAAGGCTTTAAGGCTTCAAGGCTACTAGTGGATTGGACTAAGTGGATTTTCCTCTATTCTTTTGTGTTGTGTTTTTACATGAGAAACAGGCCCTTAATACTCATCTTTGTGAATGACAAATTATATTCTCACATTGCTTTTTAAAGGGTCTTATTTTTTTGATAGCTGTAGATATGAACTAATTTGAAAATGTAATGAACATAGTGTTTACCTGTTTCTTAAATGTCCTGTGAAATACCTGACCACAAATCTTGACATCCCTTGTTATCACTTGTGTGTAACTTGTGTGACTTGTGATTTAGAACTTTGTGTTTATAGATGTTTGGGGATATCTGACATTGAATGTATTACACACAGAAATTTTCTTCTTTTTTTTTCAGTTCTATTTTTATTTATTTACTTATTTATTTTTCTATTTAATTAATTTATTTTTGTTACAGATGTTTCTCCTTTTTCCCCATTGACACTCTCCTCCCGTTCCCACCCCACCCCCAGCGTTGTTGTCTGTGTCCATTGGTTATACTTATATACAGAAATTTTCTTTAAAAAACAAAAACCCATGCATAAAATGTCATTTTCCTAAGCTGTGATACATATACACAATAGAACACTATGCAGCTGTAAGAAAGAGAGATTTTATCCTTTGAGACGACATGGAGGGACCTGGAGAGTATTATCTAAATGAAATAAGCCAATCAGAGAAAGATAAATACCACATTATCTCACTTATTTGTAGAATATAATGAACAAAATAAGCTGATGAAAAAAATAGACCCAGAGACATAGAAAGGAGTACGGTTCAGACTGACAAACCTCAGAGGAAGGGGGTGGGGGGAGGGAAGAGATAAACTACAGAATTTATGTGCATATATGAGTAACCAATGGACATAGATAACAATGGTGAGGGAGGATCGGGAGGAGAGTGTCTAGGGGGGAAAAAGGAGAAACATCTGTAACAAAAACAAATTAATAAAAATTGCAAAAAAATAAAAAAATAAAGTGAATTTATAACAAAATCAAATTTTTCAAATAAATCATGCACTAACTTATAAGATATTAAACATAATGATCATGAGAAAATGAGCAAAAAAAGGTAAATAAAAGATGTAATCCTAAAAACAAAAAGTCATTTCCTCTGCTCTCAGTGAAATTGAACTTCCCCCATGTCATAGCTGTATATAATCCCTTCCTGTTCTGTTTTGTCATGCAGGAGCATCTCCAGTAGAAGTGAGGAAGGTTCTAACAAAATTTTGGAAAATGTATTGTTGGTTAACATGAATGAAAATAAGAATCAGGGAAATGAAATCAAAGTATCTCAGTTCAACATGTTTTCCTTTCCCTAGATCAGGGTAGGATATCCCATTAGTCAAGTGAGCAGGTTTTCATGTAGGTTTATCTCCATTCACCTATCTCCCTGCCTGTAGATCTGGAAAGTGATCTCTAGTAATGTTGCTGCTTGAATTAAAAACGACCCCTCCACCCCATGGCAACAGTGTTTTATTTGGTTACTTTCCTGTTTTTAGCCGCCTTCCTTGGATCATCACTCCTTTGTTTACA
The DNA here is from genome assembly GCA_030848825.1 of Tadarida brasiliensis. Taxonomy (NCBI): domain Eukaryota; kingdom Metazoa; phylum Chordata; class Mammalia; order Chiroptera; family Molossidae; genus Tadarida; species Tadarida brasiliensis. The sequence continues at coordinate 52,907,605 of CM061257.1, read as the reverse complement.
TGTATACCTACTTTTCTGTCTCCCCACTGTACATATTTTTAAGTAAAAAAATCTGTTTATTAAGTTGCTCCTAGATCCTCCAGAAGAGTCAGGGCCAGATTCTGAAGGCACAGGGGCAAGAACAATACCCAATGTCACTGCCCCACTAAATTTTCTGTTTCTGAAAATTGGGAACCACACTTTATTTATCTATTTGTGTTTCACACCATCCAGCAGAGTGACTTCTATGTCACAATAGTATAATTTTCCTATGAAGGTAGGAATGTTAGTCATATTTTACATGCAAGGTAAGAGACATAGAAAGTTTAAGGAATTTACTCAGTGTCACTCACTCAATAAGTGATAGAGCCTTGCATGTTTGTTGAAGTAAATATATACAGGATTATTTAGATCTGGAATCAATTAAAAAATTGTTTAGATAATATAAACTTTGGGAGCTTAGACTTGTGGAGCTATATGCTTCCTCATTGATTTAGAGACGAGGAAGGGTGTTCCTCTAACCATCCAACCAGCTTCACTCTGATTAAGCCAAATCTGGACACTACTTACCTTGAATCCAGCACTGTAGCCAGGGAATGGTGTGTTCTGATTAGTTTGGGCCTTCGTTACATCCTTTGTCTGAATTAATAATGGAAACTAAAGGAAGTGGGACGATGCAGATTGGTTCAGGCCAATGACAGCCTACCCAGGGAACCACCTGGCTTCCACAAAGCCAGGCAGGTGAAGAGAAAGATGCTGGGAAACCATCACAACGCCCACCAGAAGTGGACAGTTCGAAGCTGCAAAAGGTATGTTTCATTTTAGATTTTGACTGATTCTGCCAAATTGGCCTCCAAAAATGCTGGACCAATTTACATTCCCATCAACAGTGTATGAGAAAGTCTATTTCACTATACAGTACTGGAACCATTTTAGATATTAATAATTTCTATTTTCACCAATTTGAGGGGTAAAAATTATTTTGCTGTAGTTTACATTTTCTTGATTACTACTGAAGTTACACATATTTTCATATTTTTTTCGTTTTACTGATTTATTGGCTATTTGAGTTCCTTCTTCTGGGAATAAAGATATTAAAGGTCATTCAAAAAGCAGATTTTAGCTTGACTCTTGGAGATTTTCCTCTGTAGATATGTCTCCTAACTCCTGAAAACAAAGTCAAACACCAGATTCAGATAATATAGTTTGACTCAAACTATATTGTAGATAAAAATTTATTTTGTGCCCTGGCCGGTTTGGCTCAGCGGTTAGAGTGTCGGCCTGCGGACCGGAGAGTCCCGGGTTCGGCTCCTGCTAAGGGCACATACCTCGGTTGCAGTTTGTCCCCGGCCCTGGCTGGGGTCTTGTGGGTGGCAACCAGTCGGTGTGTCTCTCTCACGTCGATGTTTCTCTCCCTCCCTCCCTCCCCCTCATTTATTGAAGATAAATGCAAAAATGTCCTCGGGTGAGGACACCAAAAAAAAAATTATTTTGTGCTGAGAAATGCAACCTAGCCAGAGGAATGTAGTTTTTATTACACTTTCCTTTCTTAAGTAAGGCGGTGAGGTCCCCTTTCTTCCATTGGGTCTTGGAAGGAAATAAATACAGGAGAGATCAGCACTTCTCTCTCCTCTGGTAGAGGGATGAAGGAGGAGTCAGTTCTGCTGGAACGGACAAATTAAGGAGAGTTCTGGAACACCTGAACTTAGGGGTGGCTGCAGTTGGCCTTACATCCATTTCACTGGGATGACACCCTCCTCCTTTGGCTCTGCCCAGGACAGCCCGGAGCTGCCAAGCCATGATCCAGGAGGTGGCAGTAAAGCCCCACTCACTGTAACCCATGTACTTCCCAAGGGCAAAAATGCTAAAAACCTGCGATGAATTTTACCTGAGCGGTACAATCCGTTCCTTTTATCCATGCAATAAACAGCCTTCTTTTTCCATTTTTTTTTTTTTTAATCCTCACCCGAGGACACTTTTCCATTTTTTGTTCAGACAGAGTGGGAGGAAGAGAGAGGAAGAGAGAGGTAGAGAGAGAAACATCGATGTGAAAGGGACACATCCAGTGGCTGCCTCCCGCACGACCCAACCAGGGGCTGGGGACAAACTGCAACTGAGGTACGTGCCCTTAGCGGGAACCGAACCCGGGTCTCTCTGGCCTGCAGGCCGACGCTCTAACCGCTGAGCCAAACCGGCCAGGGCTCTTTTTCCATTTTTAAGGGCCCAATATTAAGGAGTGCTTCATCGACGTGAACTGCAGATGTGGCCAGGGAGAAATATTAACACTGTAGATGGTCCATCAGCTGGTACCACCTGTGGCTGGTACTATCAGTGGACACTGATGGTTAAACACCCTAGCCTGGTCTTCCAGGGGTTTATGAAGCCTGGTGGGAACACAAGACACCAAATGCACATGGCCTCTGTCTCTGAGATTGTGTCCCAGCTCCCCTTTGTCAGCAGATAGGCTGGGGACTCAGGTCAGCAAGGCAGAACCAGTGCTGGAGGAGAGCTAGGCTGCGGGGAGCATGGGGGTGGTGGGGAGGAGCTGTGGATTCTGCTGAGACTCCTGAATAGAACATTTGGAGAGTTATGAAAGTACATTTTCCTCACAACGATGAAATGTGGGCAAAGGCAGGGCAGCAGGAAGGCTGATTAGGCCACTTCCAAGAGCGCCAATCCAAAAGGGGCTCTGAACATCTTTGGAGTTACGTAGATGATTTTCAAGTGTGATTTCTACATAAGCAGCAACATGTAAGTCAATGCTCACGATGAATGGACATTTGAAAAGTAGTCCCCACTGGCACTGGCTGTCTTTCCTGATTCACTGGAGTGCAGTAGGGATTAGCGCGGCGCAGCCCAGACGCACTTCCAGCCTCGGTGTTGTGTCAGGTCAGCGGCCAGTCCACTGGAATGCTGGCCTCGACCACGTGCCGGGCATCTGGTTCATGATGCTCGGGAAATAAGCACTCTCTCTGTCTAAAATTTAATTGACTTTACTATAACTCTTAACATGTTGATTTGAGAAAAAGGAGTCATCAAAGAAACTGATAAGAGATTATAGAAAAGGAGAAAATATTAGGAGATTTAAGAGCTTATTTATTGAGTCCCTACTGTATACAGGCATTGTTTTAAGTCCTGGAGATAAAGGAGTGAACAAAATAGTGAACAATTCCCTGTCTTTAAGGAACTTAGTGTCTTCATTTTTTTTTTTTAACTTATCTTTACTGTTGAATGTATTACAGATGTTCCTCATTTTTCCCCCATTGCCCCCCTCCTCCCCATTCCTGCCCGCCTCCTGCCTTTCCCCACACTGTTGTCTGTGTCCATTGGTTATGCATATATACATATAAGTTCTTTGGTTTATTTCTTCCCACTCCCCAAACCCCCTTCCCTTTGAGGTTTGTCAGTCTAACAAGCAATTTGTACTTCTTAATCCTTTCACCTTTTTCACCCCTCCCCCCAGCCCCCACCCATCTGGTAACCAACAAAAATTCTCTGTATCTATGAGAATGTTTCTGTTCTGCTTGTTCATTTTGTTTGTAGATTCAATTGTTGATAGATATGTATTTATTGTCATTTTGTTTGTTCATATTTTTTTATCTTTTTCTTCAAGAAGACTCTTCAACATTTCATATAATAATGGTTTGGTGGTGATGAACTCCTTTAGCTTTTCCTTGTCTGGGAAACTCTTTATATGGCCATCGATTCTAAATGACAGCTTTGCAGGAAGGAGTAATCTTGGTTGTAGGTTCTTGCTTTTCATCACTCTGAATATTTCTTGCCACTCCCTTCTGGCCTGCAAAGTTTCTTTTGAGAAATCAGCTGACAGTCTTATGGGAACTCCCTTGTAGGTAACTAACTGCTTTTCTCTTGCTGCTTTTAAGATTCTCTCTTTGTCTTGAATCTTTTGCATTTTGATGATGATGTGTCTTGGTGTGGGCCTCTTGGGGTTCATCTTGTTTGGGACTCTCTGTGCTTCCTGGACTTGTATGTCTGTTTCCTTCACCAAGTTAGGGAAGTTTTCTGCCATTATTGTTTCAAATAGGTTTTCAATTTCTTGTTCTCTCTCTTCTCCTTCTGGCACCCCCAAGATGCGAATGTTGGCACGCTTGAAGTTGTCCCAGAGGCTCCTTACACTATCCTCATTTTTTTGGATTCTTTTTTCTTTTTGCTGTTCTGATTGGGTGTTTTTTGCTTCCTTATATTACAAATAGATGGCTTGCTTCTTGGCTTTACCTACTCTACTATTGAATCTGTGTAAACTATTCTTTATTTCAGTTAGTGCATCCTTCATTTCTGACTGGTCCTTTTTTATGCTCTTGAGGCCCTCACTAAGTTCACTGAGGTTCTCACTAAGTCCATTGAGCATCCTTATAAGCAGTGTTTTGAACTCTGCATCTGTTAGGTTGCTTAACTCCATTTCACTTAGTCCTTTTCCTGGAGTTTTGTTCTGTTCTTTCATTTGGGACCTGTTTCTTTGTCTCCTCATTTTGGCTGCCTCCCTGTGTTTGTTTCTATGTATTACTTAGCGAGAGGTATAGGGCTAGCTGAGACCAGATGCTGCTTGTTTGAAAGAATTTAGGAAAAGCTGAAGCAGGATCCAAGACAGGCCAATCCTATGGTAAAGCAACTGGCAACAGCTTGGGTGGGCCTGAAAGTCGGGTGGGGCGGGGCCTCAGGCTAATCACCAGGGCGGGGCAAACAGTGTGAGCCAGGTTGCTGGAGTCCCAGATATGGTGGTGTCTGCCGGCCCAGGGAAGGGCTCACCAAAGGAACAACAGCCTCTGATAGCACGTCTGTCTAGGAGAAAGCTGCCTCTCCAGCCCTCGGTCCAATGCCAAACAACTCAGTTCTTCCCCATATGACTCTGGTGCCTTTCAAGCTGCCTCCCCCACGCTGGAGCCTGGAGGGTGCGAGTCCGAGTAAGTCCGTGCTCGGGCCCTTTAAGAGGAGCTGCCGGGGGTTCCAGCCGCCTCAGCCTCAGTTCCCGCTGGTTTTTCCAGCCAGAAGTGATGGGGATTCTCTTCCTGGCACTGGAACTCTGAGCTGGGCGCCTGGTGTGGGACAGGGACCCCTCAGTCCTCAGGGAGGACCTTCCCAGCCCAGGTATTCTCCTGATTTTATCTGCCACACGTGGGTGTGGGACCAGCCCGTCGCGCCTCCGCCCCTCCTACCAGTCTCCATGCAGCTTCTTCTTTAATTTCGTAGTTGTAGGACTTCCGTTCAGCTTGATTTCAGGCGGTTTTGAATGATGATTGTTCTGTAGTTTAGTTGTAACTTTGATGTGGTTGTGGGAGGATGCAATACCGCGTTTACCTACGCTGCCATCTTGACCAGAAGTCAGAACTTAGTGTCTTTAAAAAAAATTTTTTTTAATCATTTTAACCATTTTATTATTATTATTTTTTAATCCTTACCCGAGGATATTTTTCCATTTTTGTTCAGATAGAGTGGGAGGGAGGGAGAAAAAGAGAGAGAGAGAAACATCGATGTGAGAGAGACACTCGACTGGCTGCCTCCTGCACGACCCCGACCAAGGCCGGGACGAACCGCAACCGAGGTACGTGCCCTTGACAGGAATCGAACCCTCGACTCATTGGTCCACAGGCCGATGCTCTACCGCTGAGTCAAACTGGGTAGGGCGGAACTTAGTGTCTTATATGAAATACAAATAATAAAAACGATACCTAAGAATATATATGGAATGTTTGAATAAGATTCATGCCGGTATAAAAAGAAAGCCAGGCCCCGGAGAAGAAGTGGTCTGAGCCTCACATGCAGATGAAGTGGTCAGGGAACTGAGGTGGCACTCAGTGAACGTGCTGACAGAAGTGAGGGACGCCCACGTGGGTACTGGGCGAGGGCCTTGTAGACGGGCGAGCAAGGGCACAGGCCTGAGGGGGGCGTGTGCTTGGTGTGAGGAGCACTGAGGAGGCAATGTTAGGAAGTGGAGAGAGAAAGGAGGAGAGGAGTGTGGGATGGGGTCAGAGAGGAAGAGGCTGGGGATAGGGAGTGGGGAGGCTGGGCCATGCAGCCACCATCAGGACCTGGACGTCTGTGTTAAGAGGTTTCAGATGTGATATGTAATTGTTTGTTTGTGTTGTCCCTTCTGTAGAAGCCACTGAACTACTGTCCAGTTCATACCTATCATAAATTTCCAGTGTTGAAATTGTGGGAAGTATTTTCTGTTCGGAATGTGTGTTTATTTCTTTCTTTGGTGTGATGTATATATTTAAAGTTATTTAAAATTTTTGGTTTAAATTTGTGCTAGTTGGAAAAGACAAATACTTATTGATACATACTAAAAATATGCAGTCTTCTGTTTACTGATATGAGGTGATATTTCAGTGAAATACAATGCCCCCTTCCCCCGGATTTATTGAGATATAATTGACATATAACATTGTGTAAGTTAAAGGTATACAATGTGTTGATTTGGTACATTAATAAATTGCAAAATGATTATCACCATAGCATTAGCTTACACCTCCATCCTGGGTTTAAGATCTACCCTCTTAGCAACTTTCAATTGTATAACATAGTATTATTAGCTATAATCATCATGCTGTATATTAGATCCCCAGAACTTGTTAATCTTATAACTGGAAATTTGTACCCTTTGACCAAGATCTCCTCATGTCCCCCATCCCCCAGCCCTTGGTAACCACCACTATGTTCCTCTGAGTCTGGATTTTTTAGATTCCACATATAAGTGATAACATATAGCTCTTGTCTTTCTCTGTCTCACTTAGCACTGATACATTGCTTAATGCAACCTTGGTAACTACCAGTCAATAGAATATTTGAATGCTTGTTTGATAAACAAAACCTACAATTGTAAGTTGCATACACATACTGATTTCTACAGTATTTTTTTTAAAATTCAACTGATATATCACTTATATATAGTAAAAGACATAAATCTTAAGCATACAGCTAGATGAACTTTTATAAATGTATACACCCATGTAACCATCATCGAGATCAAGATATGGAATATTCTAGCTCCCAGCAGCCTCCTCTTGCACTTTCCCTGCCAATTACCCACCAAAACTCATCACGATTCTGGCCCCTGTCACCACAGATTAGTTCCCTGCTCCTGAATTTCATATAAATGGCATCTTGTTAAATGCATTCTTTTGAGTCTGGCTTCTTTCACTCAACATGAAATTGTGAGATTCATTTATGTTGCTGTGTGAAGCATCAATGCCTTCATTTTCATGGCTGTGTAGTATTCCAGTGTATGATGCAATAACAATTTATCCATTCTACTGTTTATGGACATTCGTGTTGTTTCCAGTTTAGAGGTATTTTATGATGATTCAGTAGGTTTCATTGGTGATGACTCTAGGAATTGCCGGGATACACAGAACCGATTGCTCCAAAGACGTTTCAGTTGTGTTTCCTCTTTTGTGCCTCTCAGCCTTGGTTTGTTTGTCTCTCTGCTGTTTAGAACAAGCTTAGAAGTTCTTATAGGAACCTGTTATCTATTTACATTTTATTATAAAAATAAGTCAAATGTGCTCTATGCTTGAAAAAGGAAAGTGGTGGTTCACTTTATTTTTTCTTAGGTATTTAGAATCAGAGCCAGCTTTTTTTTAGATTGTACAGCTCTTCCGGGAGTTTGTAGTTCCTGCTATAGAACTGGAAATCTGCTGTCACGGGCTGAATTTATCCCCTCCAAATTCACATGCCGACCCCTTGATCTTGGACTTTCAGTTTCCAGAACTGTGAGAAAATAAATTTCTATTGTATAACCTCCCCTCCCTGGGCTATGGCATGTTGTTATAGTAATCCTAACTAACCAGCGAACTCACATACCTCCTCCAAGAATTTTCCAAATGTCAGAAGTTCAGTTTTATAGAACAAGTCTGCTCTTTCTTAACTTTTCATTTTAATCAGAAATTAGCAAACCCCAGAGTTTACCAGTGTTTGCCACTAACCAATCCTTCGGTAGCCGGCCCATGCGGCCGTGTCCTTCCTCTGTCTGGCTGTCCTGTGTGGACACGAGCTGCCCACGCAGCCTGGAAGGCGCTCCAGCACCGTCGTGTGGACAGTGCCCTCTGCCGTGAAACCAAGATTTTTGCTATTTCCCAAGTTTTCAAAAGTTGCTGTTATTTTGGGGGGTAACAGAGGAGTGAGTTCTGTGCAGAGGTGGGGAGAATGGCCCCTTTCTCTAATCTTTGCCACACTTTGTCCTGTTGGCCCCATGGCAGCTCTATGTTCAGCGTCTCCTAAAATTCTTTTGAGGACATTTTTATCAGCTTCTGGTGCTTACCACTGACTCTGTCGCCTGGGCTCAAATTCCACCCAAGTGGTGGTTGTGGAAGTATATGCTGTCTCATACCTTCTGTTTATTTCTTTCAGACTCAAACTTCCAACCAAACTTTCTATCCTCCCCCAATTGAAAACTACCCTCCCCCGAATATCAGTGAGTGTGAGAGTCCCAGCTCAACTAGCCCGTGACTCTCATAACCAAAGTGTGAATCATTACAAGGTTGTTGGTAGTGTGGGAAGTAGGAATGGTATTTCATTTTTAACTTATTGTTAAGGCATGGATAAATTTAAGATTAGAACTCAAACCTTTATTTGTGCTGTAAAGGAGAAGAGAAATGCTTAGTAATTACGTACATGATGCAACAGGACTAGTTCTTACCATGCAGAGCAACATATAAGTACTTTTAACTACCTACCTTACAGTTTTAGTTTCATAACAGCATACTTAAACATATTTCCCCATACGTGTATGACTAATACTCTTTACATTTCAATGATAGTAACTGTGTCATACCTGAATCACTAATTAAGAATTGAACTATCATGCTAACATATATATATATAATTATTATTATTATTATTATTTTTTATCCTCACCGGAGGACTTTTTTTTTTTTTTTTTATCTTCAGATAGAGCGGGAGGGAGAGAGGGGCAAAGAGAGAGAGAGAGGAACATTGATGTTTCTCTTTCATTGGTTGATCGCCACCCACACGACCCCAACCAGGGCCGGGGACAAACTGCAACCGAGGTACATGCCTTTAGTGGGAACCGAACCCGGGACTCTCTGGTCCGCAGGCCGACGTTCTAACCACTGAACCAAACCGGCCAGGGCTAATTATTATTATTTTTAATCCTTACCTGAAGACATACTAAGAGAGAGAGAGAGAGAGAGAGAGAGAGAGAAACATCGATCATTTCACATTCCCCAACTCAAACCCGCAACCCAAGTATGTGCCCTGATGGAGAATCAAACCTGCAACCAACGTATTTTTAAACAAACAAACAAATAAAAGAACCCAGAAAGCAGAAAAATCCCAAGGGAAAAAGTATTGAGGATTTTAATTTTTTTAAGTAAAATTTAAGGGGAAGAGGGACATGATAGAAAAATGATGGCAATACTGTATCAATTTAATAAACGCAGCTCAGAAACAAGTATTAATACAAAGGGTTTTCACACCTTTCCCTGACTTTTTACAAATAGCCACGTTTTATAAAGGTCCCCCCTCCCACCCCCTAGCCCCACCCCAGGTTTTGCTCTTATTCCCACAAACTGATTTTGGCTGATAGTTTCTGCTCTACAACTGGATTCTTTAAAAAGCACAAAGAAACATTCAAACTAAAGATGGCAATGGGTTAGTAGCTCTAAACTTAGCAAGAGTACATGAACTCTGTTACCAAACATTACGGTAAGTTTATAGCGACCACAAAAGATCATTTGGTTCTCCTTGTTTATGATGACGTGTGAAAAGATAGTAGTAAGTAGGAACTTTTGCTGTTACTGATACTGACCACAAACACAGGAAAGACAGAAAATGTGTTCACACGGCATTGCTTAACATACAAAATTCCTTTAGAAATCATTGCATTTGCACTTCACTCAGAATTTTCAATCACAAAATTATCTCAGTGAAAAAAAAAAATGAGTTACAAACCCAGAAGGGTGCATCTAATCTCATTTTACGTGCACACCAAAATCTCAAACTGAAATGCTTTAAAAAAAAATTTTTTTTTTATTGATTTTTAGAGAGAGAGAAAGGGAGAGGGAGAGAGAAACATCCCGAACCGGTGACTTCTTGGTGCATGGGTCAACGCTCAACCACTGAGCCATACCAGCCGGACAAACTGAAATGCTTTTAAAGTGCACATAGAGCCCCCCGTTCTGGCTCAGTGGTTGAGCGTTGACCCATGCACCAAGAGGTCACCGGTTTGATTCCCAGTCAGGGCACCTGCCCAGGTTGTGGGCCCAATCCCCAGTGGGGGGGGGGCATGCAGGAGGTGGCCAATTAATGTTCTCTCTCAATGATGTTTCCATCTCTCTCTCCTCCTTCTCTCTCTAAAATCAATAAAAGAAAAAAAAAAAAAAAAAGAAAGTGCACATAGGAGCTGTGTCCTCCTAGAGATCACGTTCCCCTTTGCCAGTGGGCAGCAGGGGCGGCCTGGCCTGGGTGTTGCTGTCCACTCCTGGGTGACTGCAGCACTGTCAGCGCAGCTGCTTCCAGCACAGTTTCCCCAAGATGTGGTCTCCTTTCCAACCTTCCTTCTCTTTGGACGCCCCTCCCCGTCTAATCTTACTCTGTCATCTCCATCTGTCTCCACGCCCTAAACTGGCCACTTCCTCCCACATGACTAAACTAGGGTGGCCTTCTCTGTCACTAACCCCTGTGTGTTTTTAATAATGTCTTTTTACTTTCATTTTGAAATAACTTCAAACTACAGAAGAGTTGCAATAATTGTACAAAGAACTCCCATATACCTTCACCCATATACGCCAATTGTACAAATGTTTGCTGTCCTACTCTCCCTTCTTCCCATTCTCTCTCTCTCTCTCTCTCTCTCTTTCTCTCACACACATTTTTTTCCCCATAACAATTCAAGATTTATTTATAGAACTCATAATTCTTTACCCTCAAATACTTCAGATTTTTATATAAGCATCTTCTCTTACCTAATTATCAAATTCAGAAAATTTAACACTGATATAATACTATTATCTAACACATGGTCCACATGAAACATTTGCCAGTTGCCCCAATAATATTCTTCATGGCGATCTCTCCCTTCCCGCTCCAGGATCACATCTAGTTGTTGTGTCTCTGTAAGCTTCTTTAAACTTTGTCTACCATGACATCTACATTTCTGAACATTACAGGGCAGTTGTTTTGGAAATGTCCCTCAATTTGGGTTTGTCTGATGATTGCATTCAGGTTATGCCTCTTTAACATAATTAGAACTTTAGACTTGCTTAGGCTATTTTTACCACGAAACAAAAGGTGAATTTAAAAGTTATCACACCCTTCCAACAGACTCATTGCTTCAAAAGTGGCTAATCCTACCTATATGCTAAAAGGAATGCGTTTAATAAAATAGCTCACTTTGAAGTATTAATGACTAAAGACTACACCTGAGTCTACAAACCTGCTAGGTATCACTATTTTAAAAGAAAAATTTGTTAACCCAAAGGATGCGATTTCTCAAAAAGTCACAAAGGCATATGCTTTACTTGCCAATGTGGGCTGCTTTTCCCATAGGCAACTATTCATGTTCCAGGGTGAGAAATTATGCAATTTTACCTAGAGTTACTTTGCAAAAGACCTTCACAATGAAACACTACAGCAGTAGTCTGCTTAATCTATCTTAATTTGTCGTAGTTTTCCTCATGTTTAATATCACGTAGCAAGGCCTTCAGGGATTCATTTCAGAGCAGTTAAATCCTGGATTGCAAAAGTTCTAATGTTTGGGGAGAGAAAGCCCAGCCAAAGCCAGATTGGTTTTGGATAGCTGGAGCTCCTGAGAGAGCACTGAGTACCTAGGTGAGCAGTGAGTGGGGAGCAGTGATAAAGAAGGGGGTCGTTTAAAGAAGGTGAGATTCACATACAAACCTTTCTCTGTCTTCAAGTTTGCCCACGGTTGGCCCTTTTCTGCTTATGCCCCACTAACCAAAAAGAAAGCAAAACAAACAAACAAACAAAAAACATAAGCTTTAACAAAATATAGAATTTCTTAAAGAGGATTTCAAGTTTTATTTAAGCTTGTCATTTTGAAGCAAATATCTGTTCTTATAATGAAAAGTTGCTCTGAAGTGAGTAAAGGAAATAGTTCCTCCCTTTTTATCTTTTAATACAGTGCAGCAGTCTCTTTCCATCTCCCAGGCAGCATTCCCAGCGACCTCACATCTTTATGTTCTTTTTTTTTTTTTTTCCTGTGTAGAAGCAGCAGCAGCAGCAGAAACTTTTGCCCATAGTTCTTGGGAGGAACAGGTGTAAGACACAGACCACATATGCAAAACCAAAGTTGCTACGTTACAGGCAAGATGAGTGGCACAGACAGGAGGCGGTGTTGCAGAATGGCTAAAGAATGAATGCAGCCTGTGGGCTGTTACTTATATTGCACCTCGGAATACAAGGTTTCTATGTTGAGTAAACTTATGCCTGTGAAGTCTAGAGTTTGAGAACATCCACGTAAACTTAATCAGACTTTTGAGCCTGATATAATGTTGAAAGTTTTAGGGGAAGTATATCATTTAAGCTAGTCTCTATATGATGATAACGGGAGAAAGTGAGGTGCTTATCAAGCTAATTTGCACTGGTTGCTTAAAAAGTTAACATTAAAGCACGTTTAGATATTACAATTAAAAAGAATTTTGGGGTTAAGTAATTTAGTTTATGATGACTTTAAATTATGACCTATAGTCAGGCTTCCCATAACTTTGTTTTGCTTTAGTCTTTATAATTTCTTTTCTGTTGTTGTTAGAAAACTGGTTGGATCTTGAAAGTTCTCATCACAAGGAAAAATAAATTTGTAACTATGTATGGTGTCAACGTTAACTGGACTTATTGTGGTGATCATTTTTGCAATATATACAAATACTGACTCATTACATTGTACACCTGAAACTAATGTTATGCCAATTGTACCTCAATAAAAATATAGTAAATGAATAAATAACCACCATTTATATCACTACCAGAGAGGCTTTAAATAAAGTTTTCAGTTTTCCATAATTTCTTTTTAAGTCCACTTTGTAAATGTACCTTGCTCTGTAAGTTTTTCAGTGAATATGAAAGGGTGTCATTAATGTCTTCATTTAGTTTTTAACGGCCTTGATTCTTGAAATGCTTCTTGCTCTAATTTAGAAAAGGGAGCTGATTCTTCTGGCATCTCAGTATGGACAGGAATGATTGGAAGCACTCATTTCAGGATTTTATTTGCACAAATATTCTGTGATCATAAAAAGCTGGGCATAAGAATAATGTGGTGGTTGCTCCTATTCTGCAAACTTGAATAACATTTTCACCAATATCTTCACTGCTGACAAGGAGAACGGTTTCTAGTCAGTGGTGTTTAAGATGTTTAAAATTAAATAGTTTTAGTTTGGAAAAAGGACACAAATCTTTTTATAGTCTTTTCTGAGGTATTGACTTCCTTTGCTTCAGCAGGTTTGGGGCTTCTCTCTTCCACCTGCTTTCCTCGGATGAGCTTCCTCTCCGGAATCTTCTTCTGGGGAAATAGTTATAACGCGGAGTGAGACGACTGTTGGGCCAAAAAAATGGACGGAACTGAAAACGGTGGTTGCACCTTGGCGGGAGGAAAGGTCTGTTTGGAAACCTAATGTGGACTCTGGGCCTCCGTGTAGGAAAAAAAGGGAAAGGACATCTGGGTGTCCTCGCGCTGGGCTGGATCCTTGTCACTGGGCTCCTCGTGGCGGGCGGGGGGGTGAGAGTGAAGATCTGGCAGTCTGTAGGCTCCACGTTATTTTGTGAGCCTCGGGGCGGGGTAACTGCCCTTTGTCCTGTGGGGACAGAAATGCAAGTCAGGAAGCAGGCCTGATAACAGCAGCAGAAGGGAGATGCTTGGGGCGTAGCAGGGGAGCGAGATTGGAAGGGAGAAACAGAGAGTCTCAAAGTGTGTTTTGAAGAATTGCCAGGGTTCGGTGAAGTGAAACATGGACACATCTTATGACTCCACAATTGCACTCTGGGGAGTTTATCCAAGAGAAATGAGTGCATATGTCTACAAAAGGCTAGTTCAAGAACGTTCATAGCAGCCTTATTATATTAGCTTGAACTTGAAAACAATACAAATGTCCATCACTAGGAAAATGTATAAACAGACTGTGTATATTCATACAATGAAATACTACTCAGCAATGAAAAGGAAGGATCTCTAATACAGCAATATGGATGCATCTCACAGATGTTATATTGAACAAAAGATTCCATCTGGCCCTGGCAGGTTTGGCTCAGCGGTTAGAGTGTCGGCCGGCGGACCAGAGAATCCCGAGTTTGGTTCCGCTGAGGGCACGTACCTCGTTTGCAGTTTGTCCCCGCCTGGGTTGGGGTCGTGTGGGTGGCAACGAGTCCATGTGTCCCTCTCACGTGGATGTTTCTCTCTCTCTTCCTCCCACTCTATCTGAAGATAAATGCAAAAAATGTCCTCAGGTGAGGATAAAAAAAAAAAATTCCATCTGTGTAAAGTTCAACAACAAGTTAAACTAATCTATGGTTTAAAAAAATAGTTACCTTAGGGTTGGGGGTTGGTGTTATTTAGTGGGAAAAGTAACCAGGAAATTCCTTAGATCTTGATCTGGGTGGTTGTTACATAGATACAAAGATAAAGATTATATATACATACACACACACCACACACATGCACCCATATACATTTATATTTATATATACATATATACACACATACATGTATGTATGTGTAAAATGTGATCAATCTGTACCTTTAAGATTTGTGCATTTTATAGTCAGAGAAAGACAACTACCACATAATTGCATTTATATGTGGAATCTAATGAACAAAATAAACAAACAAAATAGAAACAGACTCATAGATACAGAGAACACACTGACTGCTGTCAGAGGGGAGGGGGTGGGGGTCTGGCTGAAAAAGGTGAAGAGATTACTAAAAAAAAAAAAACCAAAAAGACCTTCATAGACAACAGTATGGTGATTACCAGAGGGAAGGGGGGTGGGGTGGGGGAGGTAGAAGAGGGTAAAGGGGATAAATGGTGATGGAAGAAGATGTGACTTGGAGTGGTGAACACACAATACAATATACAGATGCTATGCTGTAGAATTGTACACCTGAAACCTATATAATTGTATTAACCAATGTTGCCTCAATAATTCAATTTTAAAAGATTTGTGCATTTTATTGTGTATAAATTGTAACTAAATAAAGACAATTAGTTGGAAAAAAGAACTTAATGTTAAGAAAATAAAAATAACTACCCCCACCCCCACAACAGGCCATTAATCCAAAAGGCCTGTTCCACTTGCCCCAACAATGAATCATTCCCTGAGGAGCAGGGGCGGGAACCTCTGCGTACAGCAGGGGGAAGAGCACTGAGGACCAGGATGACATTAGTTTCTGAGAAGAAATTTGGATGAAGACCTTCAAGCGTCAAGGTCTTCCCACTAGTTGTATCATCTAATCTAATTGGCTATAAAAAAGTAAGCTTCCCTTGAGAAAATTATTTCTTCACTCCCTTAGCGACTTACCAAGGTAGGCCAGGAAAGGGCTGCTGAGTGTGAATGATGGGAAAATGAACTCCCCACAGGAAGTTGGGAGTACTGAGGCACTTAAAAAGAGCTAAAGTGCCCTCACCATTAGAACAGCCATGTTCAGGTTTCTTGGTTGTATTGGATATGCTTATTGCCTGCCTGTGTTCACACCCCTTCCAGAGATTCTGTTTCACCCACAACCCCTGGAAAGGTCAGCCCTGCACACCTTTGGCTGTGGCTGATTGGACTGCTGTTAGACACTCAACTCATTCATTGGCTGACCATTGACCAGTCAGGTTCTTACTTGAGAATTTCAAAGAAGAGATCAGTTAGTGGAAGGTGTAGGGCAGGGACTGGAGTGTTAGGTTTGGCCAGTTGAATGTTGAGTAAGCAGAGAAGCCAGTCTTTCCATAGAAACTATAAAATGGGGAGGGCCTCTCAAAGAGAAAAAGAGACAAGAGACCATGTGGTAACAATGAAGATGAAAGTAGCCTTGGTTCCTCACTTTCCAGGGCTGGCTGTACTTAAGGGTCTTGGAGATAATACTTATAGTAATCACTCTACCTCCAGTTCTACTCATTTTCTTAAAACTAGCTTGAACGGGTGTCTGTTCTTGAAGGAAATACTGACCCTTTCTCCCAGACCCACCTAGGCTACTGAACATTGCAATTCTATGACTGAAACTAGATTAAGATATTTCAAACTACAGAAGATGATTAAACCCCATATTGCTCATTCTTTCCTCCTGTACAATTAGATCAGTCCTGAATATTTGTAATATAAAAACCTTTTTTGGCTCAGCATTTAGAGCATCGGCCTGTAGACCAGAAAGGCCCGGGTTCGGTTCCCACTAAGGACACACACCTCGGTTGCAGTTTGTCCCCAGCCCCGGTTGGGGTTGTGTGGGTGGCAACCACTCGATCGTGTCTCTCTCACGTTGATGTTTCTCTCTCTTCCTCCATCTCTCCCTCCTGCTCTATCTGAAAATAAATGTAAAAATGTCCTCGGGTGAGGATTAAAAAACAAACAAACAAAAAAACCTTTTGCTGAGGATCCAGTTGCCAGGGGAGAAACTAGCCTTATTCTTAATCCCCATGTTGACACTTTGCTATCAGATCAGGCTTAGCTGGGCCTTGAGCTCTGCCACGCAGTAAGCTGCATTCCAGTTGTGCAAACCCAACAACCAACCCCTACGCTCATCTCATTCCTTAAAACTTGAGCTACTCTCCAAATCCTCCAGCTGACAGTGGGGCATTAGGGCCTGCCAGACAGCTTTTTTCTGACTCTGGGATGTCCAGTAGTGTTCAGTGTTCTCTTCTGGGAATTTCTGAGGGATCAAGGTCAAGATACAAGCTTGTCTCATTAACCAACCTGAAAATGAGGGGAGGACCACATAAAACCATGTTCTTCCAGCAGCGTAGACACATGGTGACTATTTCAGGTCACTGGTTGCCTAGCACAAGTGCTCTAAAGTTGGGAGCCATAGGGATTGATTTGGGAAACTGTCCCAGTTCCTTACAAGGTTAAGGCCGCACTTCTGAGTGAGTGGGTTGATACCAATCATGGTCTCCAACTTTGACTGAGTGAATACTGCTCATTAATTATTTTGTTTATCCTTGTTCCACTCAATTCCCACTGTCTTCCAAACTTTAAAAAAAAATTTTTTTTTCTTTATTGAGTTTAGAGAGAGAGGAAGGGAGAGGGAGAGAAAGTTAGAAACATCGATGAGTGAGAACATCGACTGGCCGCCTCCTGCATGCCCTCCACTGGGGATTTGGCCCACAACCTGGGCATGTGCCCTGACCAGGAATCGAACAGGCGACCTCTTGGTACATGGGTCAATGCTCAGCCACTGAGCCACACCGGCTGGGCCTTCCAAACTTTTAATACTCTCCTTATAGCCCCTTCAAAATTCTCATTCTTCATTTATTTGAAGAATTCTCTTCAAAATTCTCTACCTTTCTAAGTAGATTATAGCTTCATATTTCAGAGAGAAAATGTCAGTGATCTACCATGAACTTCTTTGGTTCCTTCTTCTCTCATTGCAAAGAGAAATTTGCATACTTCTGACTCTATTCTCCCCCCTCCCCCAGCCCCACCCTCAGAACACACACACACACCTACTTAATCCATTGGAATCTGCCTCTGCCTCTTCCACTTTGCAAAAACTACTTTGGCAAAAGTCATCAATGGTTATGGGCTTTAAAAAATTTGGTTCCAGGTGCTTAGAGCACCATTTCCTGCCATCTTTGCCTGGCTTACTTCTTTGCAGATTTCACGTGTCTCATTTCTTCAGGGAGGCTTTAGCCCTGAGGCTGTGTTAAGGCAATATGCAGTGTGCTTCCATAGCATCCTGTGAGTCCACTTTCATAATACTCATCAGTCATATGATTGCTCTTCACGGGTTATATTCCCTCCACTGAAATATCCACTTGGCCATTCTGTAGACCTCATCCTCAGCATAGTGCCTACAGCAGACTTGATCGATTAGCAGAAATCTCAGTTTCTATCATTGTTCCTACCTCAGAGATAATGTAATTGTTAATCAAATAGTTCTCATTAATTAACATACTAGCATATCACTGAAGGCACTCCATGTCAAAGATGAGAGGTCTTCTGTAACCTTATTCAGACCAAAGTAAGTCAAATATTCAAATGCAGATTAAAAACATTTTGATAGGCATAATGTTTAGAAGTGTAGGCTCTAGAGCCAGGTTTCTTCCACTTCATAACTGTGTGGCCATAGACAGATTCCTTAACTTCTCTGAGTCTCCTTTTCCTTATGTATAAAATGGAGAAAGTAATACCACTTATCTCATTGGTTTGTTATATTATCTGGAATAAGATACGTAAAGTGCTTAGAATATTCCTGACACACAGTATGCATTTAATAGGTGTTAGCTACTGTTATTATTAATCTTGAGTGTTATGGGAAGATTCTGTTAGCAGGAGCCCCATTTTCTTGGTTCCATTTGGTTACACTTTATACATAAAATCTGTGCACTATTGATAGGACTAAAGGGAACAGATTTAAAAAAAATTTTTTATTATTTTTAATCCTCACCTGAGGACATTTTTGCATTTATCTTCAGAGAGAGCGGGAGGGAGAGAGGGAGGAACAGAGAGAGAGAAACATCAATGTGAGAGAGACACATTGAGTGGCTGCCTCCCGCACGACCCAACCAGGGCTGGGGACAAACTGCAACAGAGGCACATGCCCTTAGCGGGAACCGAACCCGGGACTCTCTGGTCTACTCTAACTGCTGAGCCAAACCGGCCAGGGCAAAAGGGAACAGATCTTATTGCAATAGGACCTCCATGAAGACAGGGGCTATTGACTTTGTTGGCCACTGCTATGTCCCTAGCACCGAGAATAGTCCCTGGCTTAGAGTGGTGCCTAGTACATACTTGATAAACTGAATGAATGGCAAGGCAGATGTCGGATTTTCCTCTCTGTAGATATTTGTAAAGCTCAGTGACTATTTAATTCCAGTCCTAGAAAATTCACCATAATAACTTACATTTAAAATTAGAGTAAACTAAAAAATTAAGCCAAAATATTGCTTAGAGTTTGGATATCAATTTTAAATGGGTTTATTATAGTCTAGACATAAAACTCATAGCATACCAACAACTAGTACTTTTAAAAAGAGTAAGGATAAGAAGATTTTTTCTATATATGTATATATAATTACCTGTAGTCTGTGGTTATTTGGGCAGACAATAGCTGGCTTGTAGTGAACTAGACTGATTTTAAGAGCAGTAAGTTTCATACCTGATTTATAAGTATGCAGTTCTTCCTTTACATGGCACATGGTGTATTAGAAAAATCCTCATATGTTTTTGGAATTAAACCAGAGAGAAATATAAATCCTGTGATTAATTTACTCACAACTCAACTCAATTTAGTTTTAACTTAGTTAACTACAACTCAATTCATTGTGCAGGCTCACCGAATGACTGACTGTCTTGGCCAAATACTCTGATTTTACAGGTAAATAATTTGGAGCCCAGGCCTATTTCAATTCTATGCTCTAAGTTAGTCACTTTTCAGCAGTGTGCCCCACTAGTTAGGTGCTGGGCGAACGCAGCGAGGAGCAAGGCAGGGCTGGAGTTCAGGAAGTGCACACACATGGAACACGTGGGTCTGTGCAGAGCAGAATGCAGTCAGTGCCATGGGTCATGCACAGATTACTGTAAGTATTATTCCAAGATGTTAGAGAAAGATTGCAATTTTAAAATGATGTGTCTTAAGGAAGCCTTTGTGAAGGCAACACTGTAGTAACATTTAAACATCGGCTGTGACGCAGAACTGCAGTGAACAGGGGCCCCGGGAGGAGGGAGGAGGGAGCACCCAGCCCGCCGGGAGAGGGGAGCCAAGAGGGCTGTGTAAGTGAGCCAGGAGCTGGAAGCCTGGAACAGGCGGCTGGGACAGCGTGGAACCACTTTTGAGGATTTCAATACTGGTCTGAGGGACCGTGGGGAAGAGTGGTTCAAGTCCAGAAATCACCTCTCACATTTTAATTGGTGTTTTCTGGGTGTGAAAAAAACCTCTATTCTCATTATAACCTGTTTAGCTACACATTACAATGTTTTCTGACCAATGGTTCACTTTCTGGAAAGAAAGTGTCAGGTGGCTAGTTCTGTTTTATGGTGCCTCCTTTAGATGTCACTTTTAGCAAGTGATACTTGGGGGCCTTGTTTTAAGAAGAGATTGGGGTGGGGGTTACTTATAATCTCTACTTCCTTGCCCTCTGATCACCAGAATTCATGCAGGGACTGGACAGGGTGAGCTCTGGTGGTCTCTCCGCCAGCTCTAAGGTCTCTGCCCCTCTCTGCTCTGTTCTGAGCTTTGGGGGATGGAAGCAGGGAACTTGTCGGGGGCTGAACAGCTTCTGGCTGGGCCCTGCAAAGCCCCCAGAGGCATGTGAAAGGGAGAAGGATTCAGTTTGACTCCTGGGTCTCCACTCCCTGAACTGTATCTAGTTCTGAAGCTAAGGGAACTGACATCAGACCCAGATCTCCCAGGATATCCTTCCTCTCTCTTTTCCCATTCTTCCTCCTTCCCATCCTTCTCTTTCATTTCCTCAGGGATTTGTAAACCAAGTCTAAGGCTCAGGCCACTGGAAATTTCGTAGTGGAGGAAAGAAAAAAGAATAGGGACAGTGGAGAAATGGAATCTAATATAATCCTTAAGAAAGAAATCTATGCTCACCCGAGTGGCACCAAAACACAGCTTAAGAGATGTGATTAATTAAAGCAACTAACAAAGAGAGACTAAACACCCACCATGTGCAAATGTGCTTCTGAGGTTAGAAAGAGGTGGGTATCACTGTAATCCAGGGTGGCGAATTGTCAGCGTCAGAACCATAGTGACTAGTATCCGTATAGTGTTTTAAGCTTGAATTGTTTTTCTTGCATGATGGCTCATTTGGTCCTCACAGCCCCCGTAATAAAGCATATTACTAATACCGTCACTTCATATATGAAGAGACTGATATCGGAGGGGTTAAGTATGTCTGAAGTCACAGAGCTAGAGCTGAGACTAAGTCTGAGGTCTTCAGATGGTAAAATTCAGCCTCTTCTTCTTTAACCACACAGGCTGGTGGAAGCTGACATAAATTTTTTCAATTTATGGACATGTATAATCATGGACCCAAATTTTATATTTTCACACAAGTTACTGATTAGTGGGCCCACGGTAGAATAAACACAAAACCCTTACCTTCTGCCACAGTTACCACCAACCAGCAGACCAATAGCCAGTAGGAGAAGCAGCGCCTGTGAGCCATGGCTTCTACCCTGAGCAGTGGCTACCTGGAACCCAGCAGAGATTTAAAAGGGAGTTGGTGAGTCACCAGCAGCCTGAGTCAGGTAATTTGTATTTGCATAATGGACCACAGTGGTCAGGATCTGTGGTGTGAGGGTAAGAAATCAGCAAGGAAATACCAGAAAGTATTTCTCAACCAGAAGCTTTTTGTAATGACAGCCAAGCATCATTCATTTGTCCTTGGAGTCAGACTGTGGACAAAAATGCCTTCACTATTCTTTTTAAAAAATATATGGTTTTATTGATTTTTTTAGAGAGAGAAGGAGGGAGAGATAGAAACATCAATGTGAGACAGAAACATCAATCAGCTGCCTCCTGCAGGCCCCCCACTGGGGATCGAGCCCGAAACCCGGGCATGTGCCCTGACCAGGAATTGAACCAGCACCTCTCAGTCCATGGGATGATGCTCAGTCCACAGAGCCACACTGGCCAGGCCTTCACTATTCTTTTAATTCCCTCATATCTTCTCTCCTATTTACCTTTTCTTTACTTTTGTGTATGGGTCTCCCTCCATAAGAGAAAGAATCTGTCTGGGAAATAGTCAACCCTGCTTCCTCTGTGGAACTTATTACTTAAAAAAATCCAAACAGGATGGGGAGGGCATTATCTAAAGGCATGATCCAGGCAGTTTAGAGAGGCTGTTCATAGGCCTCTGATCAGGGTTTATGGCTTTTCTGCTCTGCTTTTGTGCAGGAGCCCAGGGCAGCAGAGTCAGAAAATTATCTTCTCTAACAGCCATCATGGTCACTGTCTAAACAAACACAAACATTTTGGGATATTAACTTAGCGAGTTGTCTTCCAGGGTTCCTTCTTGTGCACCAAATTGCAATAAGATGGACGTGATACATCTGTACCCAGTTTTATCCCAAGAGGACTGTCTGTCAGCTGCTGGAGGAGTGGGAGGGGATGGTCACAAGTGATTAAGAGCATGGACCTTGACCAGTCAGAAATGAAGGATGCACTAACTGAAATAAAGAATAATTTACAGGGAATCAATAGTAGAGTAGGCGAAGCCAAGAAGCAAACCATCGATTTGGAATACATGGAAGCAAAATACACCCAATCAGAACAGCAAAAAGAAAAAAGAATCCAAAAAAATGAGGATAGTATAAGGAGCCTGTGGGACAACTTCAAGTGTAACAACATTCACATCATGGGAATGCCAGAAGGAGAAGAGAGAGGGCAAGAAATTGAAAACCTATTTGAAAAAATAATGACAGAAAACTTCCCTAACTTGGTGAAGGAAACAGATACACAAGTCCAGGAAGCACAGAGAGTCCCAAACAAGATGAACCCAAAGAGGCCCACACCAAGACACATCATCATCAAAATGCAAAAGGTTCAAGACAAAGAGAGAATCTTAAAAGCAGCAAGAGAAAAGCAGTTAGTTACCTACAAGAGAGCTCCCTTAAGACTGTCAGCTGATTTCTCAAAAGAAACTTTGCAGGCCAGAAAGGAGTGGCAAGAAATATTTAAAGTGATGAAAAGCAAGGACCTACAACCAAGATTACTCTATCCTGCAAAGCTGTCATTGAGAATCGATGGCCATATAAAGAAAAAGCTAAAGGAGTTCATCACCACCAAACCAGTATTATATGAAATGTTGACAGGTCTCCTTGAAGAAGAAGATTAAAAAATATTTACAATAAAATGGCAATAAATACATACCTATCAACAATTGAATCTACAAACAAAATGAGCAAGCAGAACAGAAACAGACTCATAGATACAGAGTACTTTTTTTGGTTGCCAGATGGAAGGGTGGTTGGTGAAAAAGATGAAGGGATTAAGAAGTACAAATCTGTTGATAGGCTGGCGAACCTCAAAGGGAAGGGGGTAGGTGAGGTGGGAAGGGAGAAACCAAAGAACTTATATGCATATATGCATAACAAATAGACACAAACAATAGTGTGGGGAAGGCAGGAGAGGGATAAGAGTGGGGAGGAGGGAGTCAAGGGGGGGGGAAAGGAGGGACATCTGTAATACATGCAACAATAAAAATAAGTTTAAAAAGAAAAAAGAAAAAGAGCATGGACCTTGGAGTTACTAAACACTGGCTCCCATCTTGGATCTTTTGCTTACTAGCTGGATGGCCCAGGGTGAGTCCCTGAGAGTTGCTGAAGCCTCAGGTGCCTCATCTGTAAAATGGGGCTGGTAGTTTTTCCCTCAGAGGATTGTTGTGATAAGTAAAAGAGGTAATTGACATAAAACCAACCACGTGTCTGGCCCGTGAAAGGATTGGTTGTGGTTGTTACAAAATTATCCTAACTCCAATTTTTTGTTCTCTTAGGGGGTGATACTTACCAAATCATTCCATAACTCTCAAGGCCTCCATTTTGAGCAGAGTATTTTCCTGAGCATTACAGAATGAACAACACAAAACAATCTAATGAGGGAGGTGAGGCAAACTGAGAACCAAATGAGTAAGAAGGCAGACCCTCATACACTAGAAAATGGTAAACTCTATAGGCTTGATGATAATCCTAGGCAAAATTCTAAACAGATGATTAAACAGACGATTTGTCAGCAGTTTGGAAAGGAAGCAGGGATCATTCAAATCCAGCTTCTTTCCTTCTATTAAGGCACTGCCCACTGGTTCAA
Organism: Tadarida brasiliensis; assembly: GCA_030848825.1. NCBI lineage: Eukaryota > Metazoa > Chordata > Mammalia > Chiroptera > Molossidae > Tadarida > Tadarida brasiliensis. Next base: position 52,883,685 of record CM061257.1, on the reverse strand, counting down.
CAGGTCCCTGTTGACCATCATGTGCCCCACACTGGTGTAGGTGCTGGGGCTAAAGTTAGGGTTCCCACTCTCACTGAGCACACAGTCTGGCAGGGACGTTAAATATTAACCAAGGAATAACAATAAAGGATCTTGAGTGTTAAGAGTGAGGAAGTACTAGAGGCTATGAAGCAGAGCACAGAACCTGTAATTTTCCATCACTGAGTGTATATTGCAGATGTTTTTGCTCCTGCGTTGGAAACTCACTGCCACGCCGATAAAATCAGATCCACGTAATCTCTTTATCTACTGCCCAGTGTTCCATTTCATGGATTTATTTTAAATTCTTTAACCAAACTTTTAGTTGATGGACAGTTGTATTATTTCTTATGATTTTCTTTCTTTTCTATGTTGGCTTTGTAAGGAGCTTTCGATTTTAATGTTGATGAAAATAAATAACAAAAGCAAATGGCATATTTTCCCCCACTTGCATCTATTGTCCTGAAATTTATAAAATAAACAAAACTTCAAAAAGGACAAAACTTAAAATTTTTTTTATTAAACTCTGACAGAAAATTCTTATTTCTTTACTGTTGGATAGAGTAACTAAGTCTTGCCATATTTATTTCTCTATATGTTATAGATAGAGTGAAACCAAGTGTCCAACAATACATAAAACCAATGAAGCTGCTGTGAGGTCATCAGTTTATCAGATTCATTTGCAAAAATCTTTAACTTAAAAAAGGAAATAATTCTGAAAGCTTAAAGTATATGACTGAAAAAATATTTCAGTCGTATACATTAAAAGTCCACAAATCATAACTTTATTTAGTTGAAAGCTGATCAATGAGATTCAAATTTTCATATTCCCAGTGTTAAAAAAAACTACAGTGGCTTTGGGTCACTATTATTGGTCCAAAATGTTAAGGGGAAGGACCCATGTGGCCAGTTGGTGTTAGGTGCTTTTCTAACAATAACTTTATGAGGAGGTGATATAGAACTCAACAGTAGTAGTTACATTTCTTTCCCAAAGACTCAGATATTAAGTGGTATGGTGAGGATTCAGAATTGAGATTTTTCTGGCTCCAAAATTTATGTTTTTCTTCTAATTTGATATATTTACTTTGTTTTTTTTTTTAATCCTCACCCGAGGACATTTTTTCATTTTTTGTTCAGATAGAGTGGGAGGGAGAGAGAGGAAGAGAGAGAGAGAGAGAGAGAAACATTGATGTGAAAGTGACACATCGAGTGGCTGCCACCCGCACGACCAACCAGGGCCGGGGACAAACTGCAACCGAAGTACATGCCCTTAGCGGGAACCAAACCCGGGTCTCTCTGGACCGCAGGCTGACGCTCTAACGGCTGAGCCAAACCGGCCAGGGCTATTTACTTTGTTTTAAAAATCCAGTCTTTCTGAACCTTTTAGAGAAAAGTCCCTCATGCCCTCCTCCTAGGTTTGGAGCCCAGAGAAGCAGGGGGTTTGGGACTGAGGAGAGTTGCTTTGTGCATGTGTACTTTGTTTTCATCATTCATTCAACAACTATTTATTTAACTATGTGCCAGACACTATGCCAGATGAGCAAAACAGACAAAAATCCCCGTCCTAGTGCAGTTATCATTCCAGTGGGATGGAGACAGACAGTAAACAATAATTGTAACAAAGGAGTAAATTATATAATATGCCAGAATGCTAGTATATTCTATAATATGTGCTATAGAAAAATAAAAAATAATCAGGGTAAAAAATGTTGGTGGGTATTGCAGTTTTAAGTAGGAGATGATATTTGAACAAGGACTTGAGGGAGGTGGGGAAGTTATTCATGTGGCTGTATGGGGGAAGAGTGTTTTGGGCAGAGGGTATAGCCAATGCAAAGGTCCTGAGACAGGAGTGAGCTCGGCAAGTAACATACAACAGCAAAGAGGTGGTTGTGACTGGGCAGAGTGCGTCAAGAGGGATAGTAGCAAGATGAGGTCAAGGAGTAAATGGGTCATTAGTGAAGCCATTGGAGGATTTTGCAGCGGCATGATCTGACTTACATTTTGCGAGGACAACTCTGGCCACTGTGTGGAGAACAGATTGTTGGGGGCAAGGGTGGAAGCAGGCGGTCCAGTTTTAATAAACTATAGCAGTAGTGGAAAGGGGAGATGATGGTGACTCAGACTGGGGTGGTAACAGTGGAGGTGTGGGAAATAGGAGATTATGGACATATTTTGAAGGTAGAATTGACAGGATTTCCTGGCGAATTGGAAGTAGGGTGTGAGAGACACAGGGGAGTCATGGATTACACTAAGGCTTTTGGTCTGAGGATTTAACTGCTGTGGTTGGGTGTGATCAGGTGGTGAATTATGGTTGAATTAAAAAAATGTTAACTATAGTATTGCTTTTTCCATCAATAAAAATTGGACAAGTTAAAAATACATTGCCACTTTAGTGAATAGATGCTAATAAACTTTAGAACTTCAGACAAGTTATTAGTCCAAGGAGCTGTACCGTGAAGTTGCAGGACTAGAGAAGTGAGACTGTCATTTCTGGGCAATAAGAAGGAGCTGTCTTGCAGCCTGATGGGTGGGGTGGCAGGAGATTCTTCTGTCCAGTGAAGCTTTGCTCAGAGGGGAGCGAAAGGATGAGGTGAGCAGGTGATGAGGCAGAGGTTTTCTTGACCCGGGAGGGCTCTGGGTTCTCTGGCTTGCCCTGTCTTACCACGGGTGAGCCCCGACATTAAAACTGTGCTTTGTATCTGTCCTCTCTCTGCATTTTGAAATCCTTGATGGCAAGAACTAAGTCTTTTGAAAAAAAAATTTAAATTGTGATAAAATAAACAACATAAAAATAACCATTTTTAAATATATAGAAGAACGGAGTCTTTATTACAGCTGTGGCCTCAGTGCCCCATACATAGGGCACTCAGTAAATAGTCTGGGCTACATGGAAAGAAGAATGTCTGGGGAGGGGGAAGAAGGGTCTCTGCTTATGCACATGAGCTTCTGCACCTTGTCGTCCGGCAAGTCCCTGTGAGGAGGACATGAGGGCAGGAAGGTGGCTCTACCCAGGGTCTCTAGCTCGCTGCCACACCCTGCTTTTTGGATCTGAGCTCAGGACAATTTCATCTCCTTTCTTTCTCTTCCCACTTGTACTCTGTGATGGATAGTTTTATGTGTCAACTTGGCTGAGACATGGGGCCCAGATAGTGGGTCAAATACTGTTCTGAATGTTTCTGTGAGGATACTTTTGTATGTGATTAACATTTAAATTGGTGAATTTTGAGTAAAGCAGATTGCCCTGCATAACGTGGGTGGGCCTCATCTGCTCAGTTGAAGGCTGGAATAGAACAAAAGACTGATGTCCTCCGAGCAAGAACAAGAAGGAGCTGCAGCCTACAGCCTTCAGACTTGAACTGCATCACTGGCTCTTCCCTTGGTCTCCAGACTGGCAGGCTTTTTGGACCCTGCAGATTTTGGACTTGCCAGCCTCCATAATCACGTTAGCAGATTCCTTAAAATAAATCTCCCCTCTCTATTTATACATCCTATTGGTTCTGTTTCTTTGGAAAACCCTGACGAATACACACTCATATTCTCTGTCTCTCACTTTCACCCACATACATGCTGCTCTGCAGGTTTAGGGCACATGCATGTATGAAAATACTTAAATTCTTCTAATGTAAGAGTCTGAGAGTTTGTGGATAATGCAGGGCATAGCCCAGTGCTCTTTGACCAGAGATGTGTGGTATGACCTTGGGAATTTTTGGCTGGTTTACCTCTAACACATATGCTTCAGAAGATGGTCGTGAGGAGAGTAAGCTCCCCCACCCCCATGTCCCCAGTCTCAGGATAGCTGTCTTTTAACTGGAGGCTGAACACTTGTATTTTGGGGAGAGTCTTATGGTGACCTCTCTGCTTTGTCTCCCCTATCAGTCTCCCTCACTCTCCTTCCTGGTGGTTTAAAAATGTGTTTAGAATTCCAGGGTGCCCAACTCTGAAGATACTGGGTTTGGATGCAGTAAAAATGGTTTTTGGTAATTTATTTTAGATGCTCAAATTGAGATGATATACACCATCCTTCTATACTACTCAAAATGGAAGCAAGCAGCCTGAAAGGGAAAAAACACAACCAGCAATGTTCAGAAAGGCTGAACTATGTTCTAGCTGTCCCCCTGCAGCTTGGGGTGGGGGTGGGGGGACACATCCTCAAGGCCCCACCGGGATGTCTGCCCACAGAAAGGATCAGCTACATTTTGCCTTGCTTATCTCTGTGGGATGAGGGCCCCGTTTGGCTGCTAGGCCTTGGAGAAGCAAAGGCAAGCTACAGTTATGTCCAATGAGGCTAATCTGCTGCGGCAGAAACTGCCTGTCTGGGAGAGGCATTCCCCTCAGATGGCTGGCCACAGTGATGTGGGAAGCTGCCATTAGGGCCTCTGTGAGTCAGGTAGCCTGAGGAGTGGCGGGTACCAGGCTTGGCCCCTGACTCAGGGTGAGGAAGTAGTGGCTGGTGCTGTGAGGCTTATCTCCTGGAGGCCTGGGGTGGCTCAGGGTTCTCTGTTGGCAGGATGAGACAGATGCCTTGTCGGGGAATCTGAAGGTTCTGTGGTTGGTACCGATTTGGAGGTGTTGCTCTGTGGTGGCTTGAATGACTCCCCTGCAAGGCTTGGTAGGGCCTCTTCTGCTGGGATTTCTCCTAAGAAGGATTTCAGTCCACTTAGACACACCTCCAACTCCCCCATTTTGCAGATCAGGAGACTGAGGCCTGGGTAGTTTTCTAAAATCATCTCAGTGCTTTAATAACAGAATGGCAATACTATCCTGGTCAGGGTCACAGTGGTGCCCGCTACACGAGAGACTTCATTTATCAGTGGCTTGAAACAGTATTAAACCAATGGGATAAATCAGAGTCACTACCCCTCTATTTCCTTATCTGTATATCATTTACTGTATTCTAAGCATCACTATTCTAAATATTGTGCATCCATTAGGCCATTTAATCCTAATAAATCCAATGAGATAGGTATTATTGTCACTCTCATGTTAAAGATGAGAAAACTGAGGCACAGAGAGGTTAAGCCCTGTGGCTAGTAAGTGGCAGAGCCATGATATAACCCAGTCGGTCAGCTCTAGACTTCTTGCTCCTAACCACTGGGCTAGGTGTGTTCTGACCCCTCAGCTGTCAACTTATTGCTGTAAAAGCTCCACGAAAGCATCCCTAAAATTCAATCATGTTGTGTAGGACAAAAGACTTGGTTAAATTTTTTTTTTCCAAGGCAAAATAAAGAGTCTGGGTGTTTTTGGATAATTCAGGGCACAGCCCAGTCAGTGTTCCTTGACCCAAGATGTGTGGTATGACTACAGATTAGAAGAGATCTAAGAAACAGATCAACCACTTATAGTGTTCAACTTTGTTTGGGTGCCATTGCAAATAACAAACTGTAAAAAAAAAAGAGGAAGAAAAAAACAATTGGGGCAATGTGAACACTTGAATCTTTTTTTTTTAAAGAGATAGATGCTAAATATTTATAGATCATGTGCTCTCTGGGGTTTGCTTCAAAACAGTGACAGAATGGGGAGTGAGTAGGGCTATAGCTGGAACAGAATCACCCACATTTGATACTGCTGAATATGTGTGGTGGTACATTCCAGTTTATTATATTCTCTACTTTTGTTTGGAACTGTCCAATTTTAAAAGTTTTTAAAAATCATCCAGAATACATTTTTGTTTTATTCTTTCAGAAATGTCACAAGCACCATGGACCTACTTCACCGGGCTAGTGGGAAGAACAACAGTTGATGGGGAGAGAGTGTGTGGGACACTGCTTAAGATTCGGCTTCAAAAGGTGTCATTTATTTGAGGGTGATCCCCGGTGCTTTCTGCATGGCAGGTGTTTAGTACATTCTTCTAGACTGCATGAATGCATGAGCATATGAATGAACGAATGTGAATTAATTTGGTCAACAGTGAGTTGGAGAACCATTCTGTCACAAGATCAGAAATGGAATGTAATTTCTGGACCAAATATAATAAAATGATTCTGTATGTTTCCCATTTAACCAAATAGTGCATTTACAGGCAGTTTTATCTACCACAATCATAAGGACCAAAATACTCATATACTATTCCTCTACCCTGGTGGAGAAATTTACTAATACAAAAACCTTCACTCAGGTGCTATGTCCCCACCATGGCACATCTCAGCGCCCACACTCTAAGTTCCATTGCCATTGATTTTTTTGTTAGCTCAGCCCAGCATCCATCCCAATTCTTCTGATTACCTAGCCCTGAGTTCCCTCTGAGGAACCATCGTTTCTCTACTCTCCTGTTTCCAAGATTGCCTGTAACCTACCAACCACAGCATAGCAGTCCCGTGGCCAAAGCGGTATGTTTAGGGATGGGCATTTGATTCAAGCCAAGTCAACCGGGCCCAGTCAAAACTAGCCCTGGAACTTTCTATGAGTGACTGGAAAAGAGGCACACAAGTGCTTTTGGCCTTGAAGTTGTGAAGGGCCATACCTACATGAAGGGAGAGCCTACTTGATAAAGCAGAGTGGAGAGATATCAGATTCTGACATTATTTGAACCTCTGGATCCTGCTGTACCTGAAAGCCATATGCAGTGTGCCACATGTGGTTTGCTAAAACTGATTCTGAAATATTACCAACACAATCCTATAGCAGCAAATCACATATGGAATGAAGCCTAGTGTTGCTTGCTATGTGAAAAAGAAGAGCTACTAACTTTTATACTCCTGTATTTGATTAGAAACTACTATAGACATAGACACAGAGTAAAAATGATCAGTTCTAGTAATTGGGTAAAGCATGAACAGAGATTAGGATCAATCTTTTTATTATTCCATGTATTCTTCCTGAGAGCTGAGAGAACCCAGATAACTAGACGAACTCCTGCACAGGTGGAACCTTGAATACTTGAATGTCTTGTGTATGTATGTGGTAAGGTGACTTCACCCTGAGTGCTCAGCTGCCCTGTGTGTGCTTGGCGGTGGCATCAGACAGATCCAGATTGTGGTAATGAGTAACTGTGGGCTTTTCCCAGCTTCAGACACAGGATGAGTTCACATTTTATCCTTTGACCTGTGACTGCCCCAGTTGGATCTTCTGAATGGAATGATGGAAATCTAGACTTCAGATATTGTGAGTGTTCACAGCAGTTCAACATTTAGTGAATAGAAACCTCTGGGTCTGGCGTTGTAGATCAGGGTTAATGACAATGTGTCTCCTTGTACAAGGATGAGAATATTTATCATTATATTTTGGGCAAGTTACCTAACCTGTTTAATTTCCTCATCTGTAAAAGGAGAACAGTAACAGTACCTACCTCATAGGATTGTTGTGAGGTGAAATGAGTTAATAACATTTAAGCACTTGGAATAGAGATCGGCAGCTTGTAAATGTTAGCTATCATTATTACTGAAAATTCATAATTTTCTGCCTCAAATATTCCTCTAGAATCTGGGTATCTGAAATAAAACAAAAGGTAGAAATATGAAAATTTATGAGTGTGCCACATTTCTCAGCTATTAGTACTTTGAAGTCATGCTTTTTAGTTTTCGGAGGTAATGAGCCAATTGAAAAGCTGGATTGGAAGGCTCTCAGCAGGGAATGAGGGTGTTTTTGTTTGTGTGTGTGTGTTTGTTTTTAGGGTTCTGCTAGGTGTCTAGTCACAGCTAACTTAAATCTGTAACCACACCTACCCAGACAGTGGTTTTTGTAAATCTCAATAGTTAAGCTGGCAAGGGTTTGAGAGAGTTCTTTGAAATACCCAAATTTCTCGGGAAATGGTAGCAATTCAAGACCTAGATCCAACTTACAGTGTCTCAAGGAGACGATGAGGGTGATGATAACAAGCAACCACTAGTTTTTCAGAGATGAAATGGTTTTTATTTAAATACATAGAATGCTGTTATTACAATTTCCTTAAATTTTCTTTCCCTCTCTCCCTGCCTGCATTTCCCTTCCTCTTTCCTCTCTGTCTTTGTCACATAACTATATGCTCCCCTCTTCAGAAGCACTTTACAGTTGGCAGATAGCCTTCAATTCCCCTTTCTGTATATTTACACACACATGCAATTAGAAATTATTTTGTAGGTGGATTTAACATTTTTACATAAACAGGGTATTTTGGGTTGTCATCTACATTATTTCTTCTCATTTAAAATGTCTTTTCTCTCCATGCCAATGCATATAGATCCCTCTCTTTCTGTTGAATTGTGGCTTATTACAGCATTATACGGGCACACCATAGTTTCATTTCTTCATTCACTGCATGATGGAATTTGGGTTGCTTTCCATTTTCTGTTCTTACAAACAACCCTCCTATAACCCCCTTTGAGCACATGAAGAGTTCCTGTGCCATAAGGTACATTTAAAAATAACTTGCCAAAACTCGTTTTAGATTTAAATTATAGAATACATTTTTATTTCACTCTAAAATTTCCCAGTCCCTATGGGGCCTTGTTTGAATTTTTGGATAGCCACATTTTATTGCTGGTTAAAAGCATTTCCCATCTTTTCAACAAAATATGGCCAGATAATGGTGATGGCCACAGAAAAAAGGTGAAATGTACATCTCAATAAGACATTACCCTACTTAAGACTCATCTACAAGTGTCATAATGAGAGTGGCAACCAAAACATTTCTTGAAATGCTCAGGATGTCAGAGGTAGTTTCCTTCAGCTGTGTAGCCTGGAACATTTTGTACCATAACAAAATCTCTTTCAAAAACACCAGTCCCCTTCATTTTTAAATTGTATGTTGACTACAGTTTGCTGGCAAGTCTGCAGTGGAATGCCTGTCTCCACAGGTGCTCATCACCAGTATTTGTGGTTAGCTTTCTGCACAGCCTGTACATTTCACTATCTCTGTTTAATAAAACACTGTGTTTTCAAAAGCATGAGGCCCAGATCTGCTGGGTCAGATGTGATGTTATCTTTCAACTGCACAAGCTCTACCACAAGCATTTGAGAAGTTTGTTATCTGACACAATCTGCCCGGGACTCTTCTGCTGTCAACTGACCACAAACCAATGAGCTAAGGTTAATCCAAAGATGGTCCGTTTAGTGACTGGGTACTCAGAGACAGCTAATCAAAATCACTGCTCTGTGAACTCTTTTTTACTAGTCCAAAATGAAATGAGTTGTTCCAGAATGTAAATCAACACACTGTTCCACTCACCAAGAAAGTCTTGCTATGGAAAAAATGTAGTTGATATACATTCTGGTGCAAACTCCTTAACTTGTATACTCGTCTGGGAACCACATTTGCGTAGCACCTCTAAGGTGCTTTATGAAGTTGAAAGAAAGAAAGAAAGAAAAAGGAAGGAAGGAAGGAAGGAAGGAAGGAAGGAAGGAAGGAAGGAAGGAAGAAAGGAAGAAAGAAAAAGAAAAAGAAAGAAAGAAAGGAAGGAAGGAAGGAAGGAAGGAAGAAAGAAAGATATATCTAAGATGGTTTAAATGGTTTCTCAGGGTGGAGGTGGGAGAATAGAGAGGAGGATGGTGATTAAATAAAACATTCTCTTTCAGCGGGAAGATGACCCTTCCTTGCTTTTGAGCTGCCACAGGGAGAGAGAGTTATTTAAGGCACCAATAGCCTACCTGGCTACTGTTTTCTGTACCTCTCTCATTTCCTATCAAACGCATCTCCCCCTCTTACTTTTTGCCCTTCTTCCTGTTAACTCTGGCATGGGATTTAAAGACAGAAAAACAATATACAGAGGGATTATTTTATGTTCTATGTTTTACACAGAATTAAATACAATTCTCACAAGTGGGTGAAGAAGGTATTATTATCCACATTGTAAATGCTCAGAGGTTCAGTTAACTTGGCCCAGGTCCCACATGTAATAAAGTGGCAGATTTGGGATTAGAACCTAGGTCTGTTTGGTGCTCTCCTGGGTGGTTTGGTCTCTTATTGTCACATCCAAGGAGGGTGCTAACAGAATCCAGGTCCTAGGACAGAACTTTAAAAATGCACACGACACACTCCTGTTCCATTTTGGAACTTTGAGGATCCATTAGTTTCATAGTCTTGGTGCCTCCTTTAATTGCCATAGTCCTGCCAATTGCCCACTTCTCTGTATTTGTGTTATATACTTGTGTATGAGGCTTTGAAAGCATTACATGCAATAGGTTAGTACATTAATTATGTTAGTCTATCAACTTTATGTACCTCAGACAAATAAATAATAAATGAGATGAGACTCAAACACTTAAATTTTTAGATGCTGTGCTATGAAATCTACTGAGTATGTGTGTCATCCAGTGGAGCAGGGCACAGTGAGGAGAAAGGCATCAGCGGCCTACATCAGTAAAACTTTGAGGGAGGAATGTCCAGTGACCAGGGGCATGTGAGGACATCCCCACTGAAGTACAAGACACAACCTGTATCTCACTAGGAAGGTGGAAGCACAGCACTTAATAGGCCTCTCTGGGTTCTGAAGGCAGCACCTTTCGTTCACACCTAAGAACAGTGCTCTCTGCTCTATACTGGGTGACATGCAAGGCTGCCAGTTTTGAGTGAGGCCCAGAGCAGGAAAGGGGTCTATGGTGCCACTTGGGTCATCTAACCTAGTAGACCATCCGTGGAGGGAAAAATGTGGAAGAATAAAGCAAAACCACTGTATATAAACTCTTGATTTTTCTGTTCACTTTATCGAATAACTAAATGTATAAAAAACACATAGAGCACATTACTAAAGAAAAATATTTTATTTTTCAAATAGATAATGGATTCTTCACCCCTCAATTATTTCTGTAACAATTTTATCTTTTTATTAAAACTAAATACACATATTTTAATACATTTCATCTTTTCTCAAATTAAAGATTATGCTATAATTGTGATTGTCTTGAGCAACCAAAGTCTAAAGATTTAAACTTGATATGGTGAAAAATGTCATGTCAAGTCCTCCGTACCTGATTTGATGCTGAGGTTGAACTGGTGTATTGGTTTGCTTAGAGGCCACTCCAAGCTTTAAAGCAAAGTAAAATCCTTAGGTTGGCCTTGGTTGCTTGAGGAACCTCTGGATGGGGGATGATTGGTTTTGCTCTGCACAGGACAGTTCTTCCCTAGGCTAAGAACTGTTTTCTGGGAACAGTGGACTGAGGTATATACACTCTATTCAGGCATTTGTTTGTGGTGGCAGGTGGGGAGGGCCTAATTTATGTCCTATTTCTATTGGTAATCATTTCTCCATAAAAATAAAGAGCAAATGGGTAGCTCCATGTCATTGATGATACCAATATTTTCCCCAGTTATCTCTCACTCAGTGATACTAAGACCAATGAAAAAGAACACAAGGGCTGAATTCACTGTGAACACAAGTAGTAAAAGTGACTGGCATATGTGATAGTGGCAGAATCTGAGACTTGACTTTTACAAAGGTCTGCTGGGCTTGATTTATTCTAAGCAGCCTGTAAAGAGCTAGAATTTGCACACACTGTTTTGGATCTATCCTTTTACTTTTCTCCATTGTCCAATGACTTTAATTTTTATACTAAAAAACAGGGCGAGGGGAAAAATCTCCATCTCTATTACAGAAGCGCCATAAAACCTAAGGTCATAATCCAAATTTCCCATTTAGAGGGTCCTTTACAAATTCAAAATTAAATAACCAAAATAAATAATGGGTAGCTAATGAGTTGTTTTTTTTAAGGTAGTAAAAATATATGACCTCAGTCATTTCTTAGCATAATGCTGATCTGTCAAATGTGGGTAAAATCCCATTCAGAGGGAAGGTTTGGAATTCTACATAAAAATATAACATGCATTAAAACAGAAAATTCTTAAATATAAAAAAATTCAAGTGACCTTATCCTTACTGATATTAATATAACACAAATAAAATTATAATGAACATTTTAGCACAAAATGCAGTTCATTTCTAGTTAACACATTGAAATAATTGATACTCAAATTCTAACTACTATAGCATAGATGTATGAATGAAATTCATATATGTACATATGCTTCAAAGTAGAATTTGACTTTGGGCTAATAAATTTTATTCTAATCCACAGTATTTATGACTCTTAATTTCAGTTGCTTTCACTAAGAAATTGGGAGAAAACCAAAATTTTTGACATTTGGATTAATCAGAAAATAGCTAAGAGTTATTATCTGTATATCCAGTAAGAAACTATTCGAAAGCTGCTGTTTTTCTTAGCTATTTCTCTAAATAAAAGCTCTTGGATGGTAATCTACTCTTCTAATTAGAGGAAAATACTGTAACTCTTTCTCCAATTCCTATTTCAACTGGAAGAGCCACATCATTTTTTAATGGTTTCTTCTTATTTTATATTTTTTAAATGTCAGCAATATTACTTTCTGTAAAATTCAGAACAGCATTAAAAGTATTCATTTAGTACTGGCACTCAGATTTTGAAGATACACCTTTATGATGAAGTAACAGTCATAAAACAAAATGTTCAGAAGAACTGTCAGAGTAACTAGCTATTTAAAAAGTCAGATTTATGACCCTTTCTAAAAATTTTAAAGCTATGCAGGTTTACATCAAAGTGCTCCTAGTGAGGAAGAATAATGTACTGTACTGAAAAACTGAGACCTTGTCAGGGTCTTCTTGTCTCTGGACAACTTTAAAAGCCAAAAGATCTGTACCATATGCTGTTCTCACGGTCAGTACCATGGGATGTCTTGTAACAAGATCTTTTGGTGTTACTGATAACAAAAGCATCTTGGATTGGTTCCAAGATTGACATGTGTTATAAATAAATTTTGCTTTATAGCAAGATACGCTTAAAGTACAATTTAACATATTTACAATAAAGAACACCTAAGTAAATAATAATAAAAGTACTCCTTTGAAGTAAAAAATCTGATGCTGCTGAAAAAGTGTTTAATTCCTACTACTACAGCTTAACATGGCTGATTTGATCTCATTTCCTTAGTCGGAAGGAATTTTATTCATCTTTTAACATCTTACAATAGTAACCTGGAACTAGTTTAGATCTATAAAAACATAATTGTCACAGGTCACACAAAAACATGATAACTAGCACAAATTTCTGCATGTCTTCCAAAAAAAGTCTTTGGATAACAACTATAATGCATAATGCTGCAGAGAATCCAAAGAAGCACTCTAAATGATGGATAGTATTTAATGACGGTAAATAACAATTATTTTCTAAACAGCTGAAACAATGTCAATTTTAGATAAAACATAACATAAAATTATTTCATGAAATATAGTCTCGTTCTATGCTCTCCTGACAGTACTCCCAACAGAAAGCTTCCAGTCTATTTGCTGTTTCTTGGCTGATGAGACATTGATCCTTTAATTCCCTGATAGTCTTCCTCAATGATTTTTGGAAACGCTTTTCTCGGTCTAAAACATTCCGCAGATTTTTCTTGGTATCCTCTAGCTCGCTGATTACATGATCTAATTTATGTTTAAGTTTCTTTGGACTGTCCGTTACACTGTAGCTATGTTCCTAAAAATATAAACACCAAGTTAGTAGAACAGACAGACAAGCAGTTAGCTAAAAGCTTATAACTAGGCCTCAGCTGTTTCTCCATTTACTGTGCTTAGAGAAGACCTTTAAGTTGGTGACAGTAAGAGGTTTAAAGAACGTAAGAAGAGGATAAAGTTGGAAGCAGTATTTCAGGTGCCTAGGGCCTCCTTCTTTTGTCAATGGCTAGGCAGACTCGAGAAGTGCAGAATGCTATGGATGGAATGAACTTCTCATCCGGAAATAGGTATCTGCTTATGAACACCATGACATTCACAATGACTATACAACTTCCTTCCTTAAGTGTGGGGCTACTAAGTTTAAGTTTTACCAATCAAACAAACTTACACTGTTAAACTTGTAACTGAGTTACTTTATTTTGATGAATATTTGACTTTATAAGGGGAGACAGGAAAGGAGCACTGATTGAAGCAGGTCCTCAGGCTGGGTGTTAAGCATTTAAGAGAGGACTCTGGCCTTGCATTTTCGGGGGGGGGGGGTTGTAGAAGAGAAGTAGGGGGGGAGAGAGAGAGAGAGAGAGAGAGAGGAACATTGATGTGAGACAAACACATGGATTGGTTGCCTCCCGCACACACCCTGACTAGGGTGGGGATCAAATCTGCAACGAAGGCATGTGCCCTTGACCAGATATTGAACCCACCCATGACTCTTCTGTGTGGGCCACACTCTAATCACTGAGCCACACTGGCCAGGGCAGGCCTTGGATTTTTAAAGGGATAATTTAAGTTCTCTCAATATTATTATGATTATGCTTATGTTTGCTGGGTATACATTTTTTTCCCATTGAAAATAGGGAAAATAACACTGACATTTATAATGGCACTATAAAATAATTTTGAAAAGCTTTTATTTAATATTAAAATTAGTGAAAAGGACTTTTGCTTCCATCCAAAATGAAATAAAAGATACTGGATTGACTCCTATCTAAAAAACCAACACATGGCTGAAGATATAAAAAGTTTTGAGATAAAGGACATCAGTCAAGAAAGGAAGAGATTGTGGAGAGATGGGAAACAAACAGATGAGCCCTATGGTCACCCTGGCTTACTGCCTTGAGAGAGTTTCTAGCTCTTAGTGCAAGGAGGGGAAACACAAGCAGAGCTTGGTGGACCGAGGTGAAAAGAATGCAAAGCATCCAGGGAGACCAAGGCGGCTACAGTTCATAGGACACAGAACTAGAGAGGAGAGATCTGCACAGAGATCCTCAGAGGCTCCCCTACAGTATTACTCTGAGTAAGATCAGAGCATGTGTGTAGGAAACTGCTCAAGGCTGACGAATGAACAACCAAAAAAGATTAAGAGTGCCCTGTGCTCACAGGGCAGAGCCACTACTTCCACCAGCCAGACCAGAAAGCCTCAAGATTCACGGGGCACGGAGCAGAGGATACAAAAGGGTCTTGCCTCAGTCGTGGAGAACAAAAAGCCCTACACTGAGCACTATTCAGGTCCTGCCCACCAAAGCAAACTCTGAAAGGATCAAACTGTTTCCAAATAACTTAACTGCATCCCAGAACAAAGCCCAAGAATATAGGATACAAAACTGTCCAGCATCCAGCTAAGTAAAATCCAGTGTGAGGCACACAAAATTTACCAGGCTTGCAGAGAAGCAGGAAAATATGAGACATAATAAGATATAAACCAATAAATAGAAATCTACCCAGAATTGATGCAAATGTTAGACTTAGATAAGGGAATTGAGAAAATTATTAGAACTGTATTCTATATGTTCATAAAGTACAGTCATGAAAGATAAAAAAATCAAATAGACATCTAGAAATAAAAATTATAATGTGTGAGGTAAAAAAACATGTTGAAGGGAGTTAATGGCAAATTAGACATTTTAGAAGGAAACATTACTGAAGGTGAAGATATAGCAATCGAACTGTCCAGAATGGACTTTAAAGATATATATAAGTTGAAAGAATTTATCACCAGCATAGCTGCATTGTAAGAAGTGTTAAAGAAAGAATGATACCAGATAAAAACAAGATGGACTTACACAAAGGAATGAAAAGCCTTTGCAGTGTCAACTACATGGGTAACATAAGATTTTTTCTTATTTAAATCTCCTTAAAAGATAATTTATGACTTAAACAAAAACAGTAATAATGTAGTGTGGGGTTCATAGCATATGTAAAAATGAAATGTATGATAAGCAACAGTGCAAAAGTTGGAAAGGAGAAATAAAAGTATACTATGGTAAGATTCTTATACTAAATGTTAAGTAGATTAATATCACTTATCATGTAGCCCATGACAAGTTAAAACTGGATGCTACAGACCTAAAAGCAACTACTAAAATAGAACAGAGTTATAGCTAATGAGTAAAAAAAAAATAAAAAGGGGGGGGGTGATAAATGGAATCATAAAAGCATTAAATTAATTTTAAAAAACCCAGAAAAAGAATAAAAGGGGAACAAAGAATATAAATGGATGAACAAATAAGATAACAGATTATTTGTGAGTGAGATTACTAAACCAAACTATATCAATAATCACATTAAGTATAAAGGGTCTAAATAATCCAACTAAAAGGCAGAAATTATCAATTAGATTAAAAAATTCAAGACCCAAAAGTATATGCTGCCTACAAAATATGTACTTCAAAGATAAAAAGACACAAATAGGCTGAAAGTAAAGGAGTGGAAAAAGATAAACTATGGTAACACTAATAAAAGAAAGCTAGAGTGGGTATATTACTATCAGATAAAGTAGATTTCAGAGCAAAAAACATTGCCATGGATAAAGAAGGCCATTTCTTAATAATTAAGGGGATAATTATTAAGATATAATAATACTAAATATTTAGCATCTAATAACAGTGCTGCACAATGTCTGGAGCAAAAACTGACAACTACAAGAAGGATTAGACAAATCCACAATTATACTAGAACATTATACACCTCTCTTTCAATAATAGAACAAGTAGACAGAAATTCAGTAAGAATGAAGACTTGAACAACATTATCAAATAATTTGATCACAGTGACATTTATAAAACATTCCAGCTAAAAGCAGAACATACATTCTTTGGAAATGCACAAAGAACACTTGTGAAGATAGACCATATTCTAGGCTATAAGCCTCAAAAAAGTTAAAACATTTAAAAAAATATGTTTTCATTGATTTTTTTTAGAGAGAGAGGAAGAGAGAAAGAGAGAGAAACATCGCTGTGAGAGAGAAACATCGATCAGCTGTCCCCTGCACGCCTCCTACTGGGGATCAAGCCCGTAACCTGGGCATGTGCCCTGACCAGGAACTGAACCAGGACCTCTCAGTCCATGGGACAAGGCTCAATCCACTGAGCCACACCGGCCAGGCAAGCCTCAAAAAATTTTAAAAGCAGTCAGGCCATACAATGTATATTCTCTGACCACAACAGAATTAAATTAGAACTTAATAACATATCTGGAAAATTCTCCAGTATTTGAAAACTACATAGCAAACTTCTAATAAACCATGGGTCAAAGAACAAATCAAAGTGGAATTTGGAAGTATTTTAAAAGACATGAAAATGAAAACGTAACATTTAGTTTGTGGAATGCTGCTAAAGCAACACTTAGGGAGAAATTAATATCACTAAATACTAATATTAGAAAGGAAGAAGCCTCAAGTCAGTGACCTCAGCTTCCATCTTAAGACATCAGAAAGATGAAAAAATTCTGCTGAAATAAGTAGAAGGAAATAATAAAGATGAGTGGAAATTAGTGAAGTAAAAAGACAACAAAAAAAGTGAGAAAGCTCGTTATTTGACATGATCAATAAAACTGGTAACTCTCTAGGCAGACTGCTCAGCAATAAAAGAGAACAGGAACAAATTACCAATATCAGAAATGATATTACTACATATTTTATAGATATTAAAAGGATAATAAGGAAATATTATGAATAATTTCAAACTAATAAACATGACAACTGAGATGAAATGAACAAATCCTTTGGAAAATACAAGCTACCAAAAAGACTTTTCCTCAAAGAAAACTCCAGGCCTAGATAGCTTTGCTAGGGAATTCTACCAAATATTTATAGAAGAATAATTCCAATTCTGTACAAATTCTTCCAGAAAATCAACAGAGCATATGTAAAAATGCAATATTGTCTAATTCATTCTTTTGAGTTCAGCATTATTCTGATACTGAAACCAGACAAAAACATTAAAAGGAAAGAAAACTACAGACCAGTATCACTCTTGAACATATAAGAATATATTCTAAACAAAAATTTAACAAATTGAATCCAAAAATATATAAAAGAGATGATACATCATTAAGAAGTAGGGTTTATTCCAGGAATGCAATGATGGTTTAATGTTCAAAAATCAATTGATGTAACTAATCATCTTAACAAACAAAAAAAGAAAAATAATATGATCTCTCCATAGATAAAAAAAAATATTTGACAAAATTAACATTCTTTTATGATAAAAACTCTCAGTAAACTAGGAATAGAAAGGCACTTCCTCAACCTGATAAAGGGCATTTACAAAGAGTTAATATTTAATATCATATTAATATCTTCCTTTGTGAAAGACCGAATGTTTTCTTCCTTAAAATCAGGAGCAAGACATGGAGCCCTGGATGGGTAGTTCAGTTGGTTAGAATGTCATCCTGACACACCAAGGTTGTGGGTTTGATATTCAGTCAGGGCACATACAAGAATTAACCAGTGAATGCATAAATAAGTGGGACAACAAATCGATGTTTCTCTCTTTTTCTTTCTCTCTCAAATTAAAAAAAAAAATCAGGAGCATGGCATGGAGAATAGCTCTTAGTAATTCTATTTGGCATAGCCCTGGATGTTCAAGGCAGTGCAATAAAGCAAGAAAAAAAAATCAAAGTTATTCATATTGGAAAGAAAGAATTAAAACTTTTTAATGACAGACAACATGATGTAGAAAATCTGATAGCTTCTACAAAAAACTTTGATAATTAATATGTGAGTTTAGCAAGTTTTCCATATTCAAGATTAATATAAAAAATCAACTGTATTTCCATGTACCAGTAGTAAGTAAAACAATACCATTTATGAAGTGAAAGACCTCTCCACTGAAAACTATAAAACATTGCTGAGAGAAGTTAAAGGCCTAAATAAATGAAGAAATATAATGAGTTCATGGGTTAAAAGACTTAAAAATGACTTAAAATAGTCTTATTAAGATGGAAATTCTTAAAAAAGAGAAAAAAAAAGATGGCAATTCTTCCCAAATGGATCTGCAGATTCAACACAATCCCAGTCAAAACTCTAACTGGCTTTTTGATGGACATTTACAAAGTGATTCTAAAATTTATATAAAAATGCAAAGGACCCAGAATATTCAAAACAACTTTGAAAAAGAACAAAGTTGGAAGACTATCTGATTTAAAGAACTATTATAAAACTATAGTAATCAAGATAGTAAAAAAGACCTGAATTCCAGTCCTGGTTCTAATATGAATAGACAATGAGATGAATAAATAAATGCAAGCTTGACTACTCTGTATGTACGACTGTTCTTTAAAACCTAAAGACATAACTATTTTTAAAATTAGATTATTTCCATATAAAAATGTAGTACTAAAGGGAGGCAATGCATTTTCTTCATTGAAAGCATTCTCAGAACTAAATATGTAACCAAAGGCTTAACTACCAATTTGTTATTGCATTATAATGGCCCTGGGAAGCAGTATTATTTTTGGGTATTACAGATTAAAAAAAAAAAATCTCAACCATCTAAACCTCCAGTTTTTTAAATAAGATTTTGAAAGATTTAATATTAATGGAGAGGACAAATTCATCTAAAAAATATGTAATTTTACTTACAAAAATGAACTGGGATTGAAATTCTTCAATACACGAGGAAGCACCAACAAGCTGGTGATTGTGGTTTGTGACTGGAAGGGTTTTGAGGGTGAAGTTTTTCCTACAATGAAGCTTTTTACTTTTCCCCTGTTAAGAATAGTTAATAACAATTATTGTAGATATTTCTGTCCTTTTTAAATTTTCATTTCTTCCTAACTTTGTATAGTAAAATTAATACATTTCTTTTCATGGAAACTGCTTTTAAAAGTCAGTACATTTTAAATTCCACTGAAATTATTTTAAAGGAACTTTCTCAAAATTATTCTAAAATTCATCTAGAAACACAAATTTTCCTTAAAATGAAGAGTGATAATGAGGGAAGATATGCCTACAGGTATTAAAAATATTTTACACAGAAACAATAGCAAAAATAGTTTGCTACTCTCCTAGACAGAAAAATCTAGAAATAGTTCAAGTAGATAAAAGCCTTTAGAATTAAAAAAATGGCATTATAAATAAGTGGAGAAAAGCTATAAATCATGTCAAAATGAACTAATTAAGAAAACAGTTACATCCTTTATACATAATAAAACATGATGAAATTCCATATATTAAAAATTTAAAGATAAAAACCATGAGGAACTATAAAAAATATAGAGAATGTTTATATAATCTTAAGGTGGGAGAGGCTAACATCAGACAACACAAGAGAAAATACAGAGTTCACTACTTAACAAAAAAGTCTGAATTTTAAAGAACAAAACCAACCCCATTAATTAGAATTAAAGACAACAAAAAGTAACCGCAACACAGATGGCAGTTAAATGATGCATATCCTCAATATATAGTGACGTTACAATATACCTTAAAAAATATGAAAATAGAGGAGGACCTGAAGAATTAACTCACATACACACACAAAAAGAAATACAAATGGCTAATAAATACATAAAAAAATGTAGAAACTCAATAATATTCAAAGATGAATTAAAACAATGACATTTTTGCCTATCATTTTTAGCAAAGGTTAAAAATACAACTAATACTGAGCATTATGGTAGATAGAGATTTTTATGCATTGCTAGTAGGGTAATAGATTGGTATACGTTTTGTGGTAGGCCTTTGGAAGAAAGCAAGTCTTAAAAATGGTGTGGCTCAGTTGGTTGTAGCGTCGTCGTACCTTACATCAAAAGGTGGATTCAATTCCATCAGGGCACATACCCAGGTTGCTGATTTGATCCCCAGGGTGCATACAGGAGGCAACTGATCGATTGCTTCTCTCTCTCTCTAAAATCAATTTAAAATTTTAAAAATAAGATTTCTTTAAAATTAAAAAAAATGTGTACAATTTTTGATCCAACAATTTTATTTCCAAGAATTTAGTTCGAGGAAACATATGTACAAAGCTCCGGCAGGTTTGGCTCAACGGTTAAGAGCGTTGGCCTGCAGACCAAAGTGTCACGGGTTCCATTGCGGTCAAGGGCATGCACCTTGGTTGCAGTTTGTCACTGGCCCTGGCTGGGGTCGTGCGAGAGGCAACCAGTTGATATATTCCTCTCATGTCAATGTTTTTCTCTCTCTCCCTCTCCCTTCCTCTCTCTCCCTCCCTCCCACTTTATCTGAAGATAAACAGAAAAATATCCTCAGGTGAGGATTAAAAAATAAAAAAAGATATGTACCAAGATTCAGCTATAATAATGTTCATTATAGTGCTGTTTAAAATAGTGAAAGATGATAACCCATATATAATATGAGGACTGATTACATAAACTATTGTTCATACATAAAATAAAAAACTGTATGGTCATTAATAATGTTCTATAAAGCTGACGCCAACAAGTACTAGCAAGGATATAGAACCAGAGGAACTTTTTTATGCTGATGGTGGGACTATAAATTGGCAAACCACTTTGGAAAATCATGGCGATATCTACGTAAACCAAACAAACACATCCCTAGGACTCAGCAATTCCATTTCTAACAGAAGTATATGTATATTCTTCAGAAATGTGTATATAAGTGCATCAAAAGACACAGACAAAAATGTTTATAATTGAATGGAACAATTATAGTTTATTTATACAATGGAATATTATATTACAAAGAAAATAAATGGACTATTATCACATGCTACAATGTGTATTAAGCACACAAACGAAATGTTGAGCTAAAGAAGCTAGAGTACATAGCTAGCATATGACTCTGTTCATATAACTGGCAATGACAGCAGTTAACTCTGTGGGTGTAGTGGTTGGGAAAGAGCATGAGGGAGGCTTCTGGGCCACTGGTAATATACCATATCTTGGTCTGAGGGGAGTTACATGAGTGTATTCACTTTGTGAAAATTCACTGGTCTATATAATACACCTATGATGTGTGCACTTTTCTCTATATGTTATACTTCAATGTAAAGTTTAGTTTAAAAAAATCAATGTTCTATATGGTATTCTCTTAAAAATGTGATCCATAGATCTGCAACACAATCATGTGGGGTGCTTGTTATAAAGTGCAGATTCCTAGACTCTAACACAAACTTACTGAATCAAATTCTCTAAAGAGGGGCACGAGATTCTGCATTTAAACAAGCTTTCTTGATTAGTCTTACGTAGGCTAACTAACATTTGAAAGCCATCGTGAAAAATACAGGGTGGGGCAAAAGTAGATTTACAATTGTAAGTACGTAAAACAGAGTTTATTCTTGTATTATTTTCCATATGAACAACTGTAATGCTACTTTTGCCCCATCCTATATTTAACATCATGGAAAACAGTAGTTAAAAGTGGACTCTGGAGCCAAAATACCTGGGTTCAAATCTAGCCTCTGCCATTTAATAGCTGTGTGACTTGGGGAAGGTGTTCTAGCTCTCTGGGCCTCAGTTTCCCCAAATGGTAAAATGAGAATAATAATAGTATTATCTTATATGATTGTTGTGAGGACTAAATAAATGAATAATATATGTAAAGTGCTTAGACTAGTGCCTGGCATATAGTACTTTCCTTTTTAAAAAAATCTGTTTTTATTAATTTTAGAGAGAGAGGAAAGGAGAGGGCAAAAGAGAGAGAGACAGAAATATTAAAACATTGATGAGAAAAACATCGATTGGCTGCTTCCTGCATGCCCTGGCTGGTGTGGCTGACTTGGTTGGAGCATTGTCCCATACAACAAAAGGTGGTGGGTTTGATTCTTGGCCAGGGCACATACCCAGGTTGTGGGTTTGATCCCCAGTTGGGGTAGGAGGCAACCTTTTTTCTCATATCAATGTTTCTCTCCATCTCTCTCTCTCTCTCCCGTTCTCTCTAAAATCAATAAAAAAGAAAAAGAAAAAAAGAGAAGCAAATAAAAAAGAGGGTATACATACAGTATAATTCTATTTTTGTAAGACTATATAAATATAGATGAATTTATATAGAAACATACACATACACATGACTGGAATGATACTCATCAGAGTGTTACCAGCATTATCTCTGGATCATGTGATTATTGTTAATTTTTATTTTCTTTCCTTCAATATCTAATTTCCTATAATAAAAAATTTCTTATTAGGAAATATTTTTTGAAAGTAACTTATGGTTTATTTGATTTATTATGCCCACTTTTCCACTTTTCTTAATGTCCTCTTATCGTTACATATAGATGACACCTTACTATAGGATAAAAACCCTTTAGAGCAAATTGCACAAGATTATAAGGAAGAAAGTGAAGCAGTTTCTACTTGATAACTCTTGTTCCACAATAGGGACAACTGCAGAAAGTGACCAAGACCACATGGCGCATACACTTCTGGACCACTTCCCTTGCTTCCAGTTGTCAGGGAGAAGATACTTTCAGTGGAGGTTCCTTACTATTGTGGAACCCACAGGCTCTCCCTGAACTGTCCACATTGGAATCAGTCAGTCTAAAGTTTTTGGAAGCAAATACACTTCTAGGTATATGAAGTCAAGAAAGGTATTGAGGGTGAGGCTGCCAACCCATACCACTAATATCACTTAGAAAAAACAGAATTCAACTAGAATTTACTTATCCAATTATTTTCTTTTCTTTTTCAGACCTCTTCTCTCCTTACCTTCTCTGTTCTTATCTCTTTTTGGTTTTCTTCCTTTCAGTCCTACCCAGGCTTTAAGTTTGAATGTACGTGGCTCTAAAAGTATGCTTTGGTCCTGTTGGAGGCTCTGTTCTTGACTTTTGCTCCAGAGTGAGCAGGACTGCCAACTTGGAACTTTACTTCAACCCTCTCATGTCCCTCTGTTTTTCAGATACAAATCTTGAGTTATGCTATCTCCTCGGGTCAGTACACTTCACCGAACCTTGGTAATGTACAAATATGTCTGAGTGGCTACTAGTAAAACACTCCTACTACATATTACAAAGTCTCAAGCAGCAGCTTACATTATTAAAAACTTAAAGGATTTCAAAACAAGTATGGTGAGGCTTCTTAAATAGTACCATAAAGAGTGAGTAATGGTGGCAAGCAGTATCTCATAAACAAACCTGTAAGTGAGATGCGGAATCAAAGATAGAAGGTATGACTCCAGGTTTCAGTTTAATATTTGGAGCACTTCTGTCAAAATCTGTCTTCTTAAAGTGCCTTGAACACAACACATCTCCTTTTTTAGGCTCCCAAATGCCTGCAGCATTCACGTCAAGTCTTTTCATTGCTAATACCCATTTTCTTTTGACATTTTCATCTGTGGGGAATCTAGAAAAAAAATAAAAAAAGTATTTTAAAATTAAACACTATTGATATTACACTTGAATTAAGGATGTGACTAAATTAATTCCTTAACTAGTTTGTTATTACTCTTGGGAAATATTACGGAAACCATCAAGATTTATGCTTTCATTAACTTTCAGGTTTTTAAAAATCTTTATTGTTGAAAGTATTACAGATG
The DNA here is from genome assembly GCA_030848825.1 of Tadarida brasiliensis. Classification (NCBI taxonomy): domain Eukaryota; kingdom Metazoa; phylum Chordata; class Mammalia; order Chiroptera; family Molossidae; genus Tadarida; species Tadarida brasiliensis. Next base: position 52,859,541 of record CM061257.1, on the reverse strand, counting down.
TCTCCCATTCCCCCCCCACTGACTCCTCCTCCCCACTCCCACTCCCCTCCTGCTTTCCCCAAGCTATTGTTTGTGTCCACTGGTTATGCATATATGGTTATAAGTTCTTTGGCTTATCTCCTCCCAACTTTCAGTTTTAATAGTCAGATTTTTCTACCAATCATGCTGTAGACATGTGGCCCTCATTTAAATTTTTCTCATGTTATAAAGAAGACGTTTCAAAGGATATTTAATACTTTATAGTAAGATACACAACTGAAGGTTTTTCTTTGTCCAAGGATAGACTATATTTGGGCAAAGATCATTCAGAATGTAAACTACATGCAAACAACACTGAATTTCTTTGAAGGTATGTTAAAATGCAAAGTAATGCTAGAAACATGGCTTTGATGATATTTTTGTTAACAAGCCTAATACCTTTGCAAGTATCTTAAACTTCTAAACTAAATTACAAAAATGTGAAGGCAGCACTGCCACTTCAAATTTAACCAAAAAGGTTACTTAAAAAGAACTTGGGAACTATAGTTCAAGCCTTAAGATTTAAGTAAAACCGCTTTTTGCTTTTTAAAGTACTTGGCTTAACTACAGCAAAACCTTACACGTGAAAAGTCAGTCCTTTTAACTTGGAATTTGGCAAACAGCGAGAAGCACATCCAATGGCCGAGCAACATTTCACCATGATCTTAGCAACTCATAACAGAACTGAAAGAAAATTAAAATGGTCAGAGTTAGCAACTTCAAAGCTCAGGGGAACATATTTACCTTTCCCCGTACATTTTAGGTAAAGTGAAATCACATTAGATAGCCAAAGGCAAATATTTTCTTCCAACACCTGCAGCTTGTAAAAATTTCCAGGGGCTTGGCTCTTTAGTAAGTCATATTTAGCTATGCACGCTGAAGCATATGCTTTCAATTTCTAGGCTTGTTTGTACCTTTCCCTCCCACGGCTGCTTTCCACGCGCGCTCTGCCACGGGGCCTTAGCACCCTAGCCCATCCCCCTCGCTCAGCTCCAGCGCTGCCTCCCCAGGGAAGCCTCCCTGGACTCCCAGAGGAAGGCAGATCCCCTCTACTGTGAGCTCTCGTGGACCACACACTTCTTCCCAGCACTCCTCAGATGTGTGAGCTTACATTTAGGTCGGAGAGCTCTAATGGCTCTCTCCTCCACGAGGGCACAGTGCGGCGTGTGTTTTCTCTTTTTGTCCCCACGACCTAGCTCGTGACTGGCACACAGTAAATGTTAACACGTATTCTGAAGGAATGAAGAGCAACTAAAGGGGAACGGGCGGACCGAGGGAGAAGCAGAGCCAGGCGCCGTGAGAGCCGCGGCGTCCAGCACAGCCGCGCGCCGCCGTCCCTCGGAGCCCGGAGGCGGGCGAGCTCCGCCCCTTTCCCCAGGCTCCGGCCCCCGCAGCGAGGGAGGGGCCGCCTGTCAGGTGCCGATGCGCCCGAGAGGGTCCCTTCCCCGGGGGCCTCCGGGCGTCTCCGCGCCGCTGCGGTCCTCCTCGCCCCGAACCCCGCCCAGAGTGCGGGCGGGTAGCTACAGGGTGGGGAAAGAAGAGGCAACCTAAGAGTTATTACCGTTAGCTGCGAAGACAGCGACTGACGTCGACGACAGAGATTGCGTCTTCCTTTGCTTCCGCCCTGTCCGCCGGAAATCCGACTGCCCCGGGTCACGTGCTCAGCCGCCATATTGGCTCTGGTGGCAGCTGCGGCCGGGAGGGGGTGTACTAGGGCGGCGCTGCTTCTCTGGGCGTAGTTTTCACCCTAGGAGAAGGGTCCTTGGAGTGTAAGGGGAGGTAGAGGAGATGGCGGCCTTGGTGCGGGAAGATGGCGCCCGAGGCCCAGAGCAAGGGCGGCGGGGCTGCGAACATTATGACAGAGGATGTCTCCTGAAGGTGACGACTTAATTGGGCTCTTCCTCTACGAGCTCCCGCCGGGCAGGGCTGGGGGCGGAGTGGGCAAGGCGATTAGATTTGGGCTTAAGTTTGAGGCCAAGCTGTTTGTCAGGCTACCTTCTTCACCTCGAACTGGGTTCCTGCTGCAGAGAACATTCTTGGCAAGGCATCCACAGGCCCCACATTTCCTCCTGTTTGGTACTTTGCAAGCCAAGCCCATCTTGCTTGGGAAGAGCCTGGGCTTGCACATCGATCACTTTATCAGTGGGTTTATTTATGCTGGAAGTAGACTGAGGCAGCCTCGGGCCTGGGCTGGCTTTCCCCCAGGATCCCTTTCAAGTGTGTGATGAAATAATGGAAGAGGGATAAGCAGTAGAGACTGGGGTTATGATTTCAGCTCCTGTAGTAGATACGTTTTACATCTTGCCAGCTTCATTTTAGAGGCAATGAGTGTGCCCAGACCTGCCATAGAGAAAATGGGTGTGTGAAATAGGAAGACAATCATGTAATTGTCACTAAGTAGGAAGTTATAGATAGGACAGTGCCCAGTATACATATATTGTTACTTTTGCTGTTCACTTTGAGAAAAATTCCTGTTCGATCTATAATTTTAGAAGAATTGGCACCCATTTGATTCAAGTTTCCTGATTTTGTGTGTGCATGAAACAGTATAAAGACTTTGCTTAGAAAGCTTGAGATTTGGAGTCCCACAGCCCTACACCCAAATCTTAGCTCTGCTCCTTAATAACTCAGTGCCTTGGAGAAAATTACCCTTTAAGTGCCCCCTAAGTAAAATACGGGTAAATAGAAGCTCCTGTTTCCTAAGAACTATGAGGCCTGTGAGGACAACCTAAAGCCTTTTTTGTAGGCCATGGTTTGGTGAACATTCCTCCACCGCACTGGATGAGCTCTTTCAATGTTGGTCATTCACCAAATGTTGTGTAAGGAATTGAATGCTATCCTTTTGACTGCATTTTCACTGAGTTGTTCTGTTACTCTTTCAAGTTTGAGGTCTAAAACTGAATTCAACATCTTGGCTCTCCCTCCAGCCCCCAAGAAACTGCAGATACTGTATCTGTGTTTCATAGCACTAAGATACTGGGCCCTGAGTATCAGATGCTTTTTTGTTCTCTGTCTTCCTTAAATACCAGAGGCCAAGTGAAGAGTTTTTAGGAGGAAGTAATCAACTAAATCAAATGCTGTTGTTTGAGTTAGATAAGAACTAAAAATTGACCCTTAAATTGGTCAGGGAGGAGGTAACTGGTGATCCTGAGAAGCAAATACTGGGAGAAAACCATATTGGAGTGGATTCAAGAGAGAATGGGAGTAATGGAACTGGTAACAGTCTTTATAGACAGCTCTTGGAGTGTTGTAAAAGAACAAAAATAATAACGGCTGTGGTTGCTGGGAGATGTGGGGTAGTGGTATTTTCCCCCCTTTAAGATGGTAGTTATTGTTGCATGCTTGTGTATTCTTGGAAATGACCCAGTAAAATGAGTACACGTTATATATAATATGAGGGACAGGGGAAACTGTAGCAGCACTGTCCTTCAGTATCCACAGAGAACACGGAATCCAGTGCACAAGTGAAGGAGTTAGCCTTAAATAATAACTGTGGACTGTAGATTCTGTAACAAAAAGGTAGACAGAGTATGAGGTACATTTGCAAGTAGGTTGATAGAATTTGTAGGAAGATGTTTCTTGATTATTTCTACTGTGTTGATAGTGAAATAAGAAGCACAGTCATCCACCAGCTGATTGTAAGGAGGGAGGAACGAGGTGTTTGAGGTTTAAAAAGAGAGGAGAAGATGTGAAATAATCATCTAGGTTCTAGGTCCTAAACTCTGGAAGAATGAGAAAATTGACCAGGAAAACATAATAGTAAGAGTCCACTTAAAAAAAAAAATTATTTTTATTTTTTTTAGTGGTTATGACTTAAAAGTGAGACCACTCAGTGTTGGGGTGCTTTTTCTTTAGCCGCATTCAGCTATTCCTATATAAGTTAAGTAGGAGAGAAATGGATTTAACCAGTTGAAATTCTGAGTACGTGAGTGTGTAGAGGAAGAGCGAAGGAACTAGGGTGTGTACAGGGAAAGAATTGGAGTGTGTTGGAAAGAGAGGAGGTAGTGTTTAGAGAATTCCATACTTAAAATTAAGTTACAAAAGAACTCAGTTCTTCTAGAGTGGTGGTTCTCCATGTGTAGTGAATGGACCTCTGGTGATTCCTGAGGCCCTTTCTGGAGATCATCAAAGTGAAAACTACTTTCTAATATAAGACATTGTCTTTTTTAGTGTGTGCAAAACTAATGATTAAAAATTCTGGTACCTTAGCACAAATCACGGCAGTGGCACTGAACTGTGCTATACCTAAAATGAAAAAAACAGCTAGGTTCACTTAAGAATGTCATTGATAATGTTAAAGTAGTAAAATTACTAATTTTATAAAATATCATCCCTTGAATACATCCTTTCACATGTTTGATGAAATGGGATGTTTTCATCAACAATTTCTGCAAACTGAAATTAGGTGGTTTTGGGAGGAAAAGCTCTTGTGAAATTGGATTATGACCTGAACCGTTTGCATTTTTCATGGAATAGCGTATTTTTACTTGAACTATGGTTATTCAGTCTTGGGTATTTGGTGGACGTTTTCTCAAAAAGGAGAGACGTGAGACTGTCATTACAAGGAAAACAACCAACAGTGATAAAAGTTGAGCTTTCCACGTACAAAGTAGAAATTTGGAAAACTTGTCTTAGTCCCTGTGAGCTTGAATGCTTCCCAATACCTAAAGAATTTTCTGATGAGTAAATGAAAGAATTTACTGGAAAGTTAGTTTACTAGCCTGGAGCCTTCTTAATGTTCTAGTTAGGGTAAGGCTAAATTGCTATAACAAAACGACTCAACAGTAAGGTGGGTTAAATAATAATGAATTTATTTCTTTTTACCTAACAATTCCAAGGTCAGTGATCCTTTTGTTGATGAGACTCTGTTCCACATGATCACTCCAGGGACAAGTGTTTCCATTGTATTATTTTGCCATGTTTTAGGGCACATAGTCATCAGCTGGGTTGCTGCCATATCCAGGTTTCATCTTACGGAAAGGGAAAAGAGCATGAAAAGAGGAGTCATGCTGTTTCTTAATATTCAGGTCTAGGAGTGGCATTGATGTCTTCTGCTGATATTCTGTTGGTAAGAACTTAGTCATTTGGTCACAACTAACATCAAGGAAGGCCAGGAACTGTAGTATAGTTGGGAGAAGGAGAAAAGATTTTGGTGGACAACTGGCACCCTTTGTCACTCTAGAAAACAAGGACTATTTGTTACATTTATTTTATCCTCTAAAATATGAGGAATATAGTTAATGACTAATAAACACAAGTGAACTAAGGTATCTTTATAATATTTAATGTTTAGGGATTGAAGTAGATAAATGAATTTATCTGGAAATGTCAATAAGAAGTTGTTGGCTTGCTCTTTAGGCTGAGAATGAATTTAGGGTATTGCAGGGTTAATTTTTCAGTCCAGGGATTTCCATCCTTCATGATTCTTTTATCTTTAAGGACAAGATTGTGTTCAACTTCATATAGCTATGTTGAAAAGAATAGTTCAAATATGCCCCGGAAGGGTGAAATGTCATGTTTAGAATCAGCTTACCCAGCTGATTCATTGGTTGTAGTCTTTGACCTTGTTCCAGGAGGAGGAGGAGGGAGAAAATTTCTTTTTGCATTGCAAACTTGCCTTCTCTTGCTTCTTGTAACTCTTTTTTTCTCCCCTGGGCATTAGGCACCTTGCTGTGACAAGTTGTATACTTGCCGGTTGTGTCATGATAACAAGGAAGATCATCAGCTAGATCGCTTTAAAGTCAAGGAAGTGCAGTGCATAAACTGTGAAAAAATTCAACACGTAAGATTTTATCACATTTCTATTTTTTTTATTTAAAAAAAGTTTTTACTAAGGTGGTTTAAAAATTTTAATCAAGAGTATTGCCAAGTCAGACAACTCTCAAAGTAAGCAATGTCATTGATTTAAATGTTTAAAAACTTGTAAAAATAAAACTGCATATACTTTAACATAAGTTCTGGATATTCAAATAGTAATTCAAAATGTTTTTGTAAATTTATCCCAATTTTTAATTACATGTCCCTTTTTTAGGCCCAACAGACTTGTGAAGAATGTAGTACATTGTTTGGAGAATATTATTGCAGTATATGCCATCTGTTTGACAAAGACAAGAAGCAGTATCATTGTGAAAACTGTGGAATTTGTAGGTACTGTATGTAAATGTTCTTTTCTAATTACTTCTAGTGTATCTGGACAATAATAGTTTTTAAAAGCCCACTTTATTGGAATATAACGTATGTCTAATAAAATACATATATTTTCAGTGTCCAGTTCAGTAAATTTTGACAAATATCTATATGTTACTACCAACACAATCAAGATGGAAAAAAAAATTTCCGTTATTCTAAAAAGTTTCTTCATGCTTCTTTTGTAATAATCATTTAATTAGCCCACCAACTATTGTGTGGCTATTTAACATTTTAACTTTGGGATATAAAATATGCTTGTATAATGAAGTGTTTTGTAGGCAACTGAGGTAGAATATTAGGGTGAGTTTTTTCTTTTTAAAAATTAGTTTTTAAAAAAATTATCAAAAGTTTTGATACAATGAGAAAATATGGAAAAGTGGAAAGAAGAAAAATAAAACAGCTTACAGTCAGCCACCCACTGACAAGCTAGTATTGACATGTTGGTATATAAGAATTTTTTTATTTAAAAATATCCTGAAGTGCCCTGGCCGGTTTGGCTCAGCACTTAGAACATAGGCTCACGGATCAAAGAGTTACGGGTTCAATTCTGGTCAAGGGCATGCATCTGGGTTGCGGTTCGGTCCCCATCCCTGGTCAGGGTCACTTGAGAGGCAACCAATTGATGTGTCTCTCTCACGTCGATGTTTCTCTCTCTCTCTCTCCCTCCCACTCTATATGAAGATAAATGGGAAAAAAGTATCCTTGGGTGAGGATTAAAAAAAAAAAAGTTTTTAAAAATATCCTGTAGTATTAGAATTATGCAAAAGCATATATGTAATTTATGCATGTTTTGAAGTATAGTAATAAAAAAGCCAGTTTAAGAAATAGAATGTTACTGATATTGTTGACACTCCTAGTGTTCTATGTCAATCCTTTCTCTTTGTTCCCATTGGAGATAATGACTGTTTTGAATATTTTAAATCACTTTCTTGCTTTTATTTTATAGTTTGTTTTTAAGGAAAGATAACAAACATACTACCAGATTCAGAAATCATAAACAGCCTTATGAGATTGCTTATGAACATGTTCTTTTAACCACCACCCAAATTAAAAAATAGAATATTTATAACACCTTAACAGACCTTCTTATGCCCTAAGTCAATACACTCCCACAAGGTATACAGTCTCCTGACTTTTTGTATTTTTTATAAATGGAATCATATAGTACGTGCTCTTTTGTGTTGTTTTATATATTTTAAAGCAATATTATTAGATATTTACATAGAATTGTTATATTTTCCTTTATGATTGACTCATTTATCATTATATAATGTCTCTTTTATTTTTAGTAATCTTTTGTGCCTTAAGATTCACTGTATCTGTATCAGGTTTCTTTTGAATAGGCTTTGCTTGTATATCCTTTTTCATTTTTTTATTTGCAAACATTTTGTATATTTACATTTAAGCTGCATGTCTTGTAAGCAGAATATAGTAGAGTTTTATGTTTTTATTGAGTTTGATAAAGACTGATTTTTTTACTGAAGTATTTAGTCCATTTATTAATATAATTATATTTATTTCAATTTACAATTTTAGTGTTTTTTATTGCTGTAGTATTTACCTACTTGCCCTTTTCCCCCCTCTCCTTTCTTGCCTTCTTTTGGATTAATCAGCCTTTTCTATTCTATTTTTATTCTCTGTAAGCTTATTAATTATACATTCTTCCATTATTCTTTTAGTGTTTAATCTTAGAAATTATAATATACATCTTTAGCTTACTAGTATAACATATTTATAATTTCCTGGACAATGCAAGAATCCTAAACACTAAGAGAATTTACATGCTGTTGTTGTTATGTATTTTAATCTATGTATATTTTATTTTTATTTTTTTAATCCTCACCCGAGGACACTTTTTTCATTTTTTGTTCAGATAGAGTAGGAAGGAGAGAGAGGAAGAGAGAGAGAGAGAAACATCGACGTGAAAGGGCCACATCGAGTGGCTGCCACCCGCACAACCAACCAGGGCCGGGGACAAACTGCAACCGAGGTACATGCCCTTAGCGGGAACTGAACCCGGGTCTCTCCGGACCGCAGGCCAACGCTCTAACCGCTGAGCCAAACTGGCCAGGGCTCTATGTATATTTTAAACTCTATAAAATGTTTTTCTGAACAGTCAGTATTCTCTTATATTGACCTTTGTATTTACCATTTCAATTGCTCTTTTATCCTTTCTGCATCTTCTTTTCTTAAAAATTTGAATTATTTTTTATTTTTCCATTACAGTTGACCTACAATACTATATTAGTTTCAAGTGTATACCCCAGTGATTAGACACTAACTTACTAAGTGATCATCCCAATAATTCTAGTACCCATCTGACGTCATATGTAGTTATTAGAATATTATTGACTATATTCCCTATGCTGTACTTTACATCCCCATTGACTATTCTGTAACAACCAATTTGTACTTCTTAATCCCTTCACCTTTTTTACTCATCCTCGCAACCACCCTCCCATCTGGCAACCGTCAAAGTGTTCTCTGTATCTATGAGTCTGTTTCTGTTCTACTTGTTCATTTATTTTGCTTTTTTCAGATTAAAAAATATTCGATTGTTGATAGATATTTATTGCCATTTTTATTTATTTTTTTGTTCTTTAAGAAGACCCTTTAACATTTCATGTAATACTGGTTTGGTGGTGATGAACTCCTTTAGTTTTTTCTTGTCTGGGAAGGAAGCTCTTTATCTGTCCTTAGATTCTAAATGATAACTTTGGTGGGTAGAATAATCGTGGTTGTAGATCCTTGCTTTTCATCACTCTGAATATTTCTTGCCATTCCATTCTGGCCTACAAAGTTTCTGTTGAGAAATCATCTGACAATCTTATGGGAGCTCCCTTGTAGTTAACTAACTGCTTTTCTCTTGCTGCTTTTAAGATTCTCTCTTTGTCTTTAACCTTTTGCATTTTAATTATGATGTGTTTGGTGTGGGCCTCTTTGGGTTCATCTTGGGACTCTGCATTTCCTGGACTTGTATGTCTGTTTCCTTCACCAGGTTAGGGAACTTTTCTGTCTTTATTTTTTCAAATAGGTTTTGAATTTCTTGCTCTCTTTCTTCTCCTTCGGGCACCCCCATGATGCAAATATTGGTATGCTTGAAGTTGTCCCAGAGGCTCCTTACACTGTCTTTATTTTTTTGTATTCTTTTTTCTTTTTGCTGTTCTGTTTGAGTGTTTTCTTTGCTTCCTTCTATTCCAAATTGCTGTTTTGATTCTTGGCTTTATCTACTCTACTGATTTCCTGTAAATTAATCTTCATTTCATTTAGTGTATCCTTCATTGCTGACTGTTTCTTTTTTATAGTTTTCATGTCTTTTTTTATGCTGTTGAAGTTCTCTTTAAATTCAGCTACTCTTCCCCTAAGTTCATTGAGCATCCTTATAACCAGTGTTATAATCTGCATTTAGTAGATTGCTTGCCTCCATTTTGTTTAGCTCTTTTTCTGGAGTTTTGTTCTGTTCTTTCTTTTGGGACGTGCTTCCTGTGTCCTCATTTTGGCAATCTTCCTGTGTTTCTGTGTATTAGGTAGAGCTGTTACATCTCCCAGGCTTGGTAGTGTGGCCTAATGTAGTAGGTGTCCTATAGGGTCTGTTGGCACAGCCTCCCTGATCACCCAAGATGGGCACCCCCATGTGGGCTGTGTACACCCTCCTGTTGTAGTTGAGCCTTGATTGTTGTTGGCATGTCAGTGGGAGGGATTTACCCTCAGGCCGATGCGATGCAAGGACTGGCTGTGACCACTAACAACCATGGAGGATCAGCTGTGCAGGGGCCTGCCCCATGGAGCAGGACTTACTTCAGCGTGGCTCTGGCGCCTGCTGAGTCTGCCCCTTGAGTGTGTTAGTGTGGAGGTGTTTAGGTTGTGTTTCAATGTGATCTGAAGCTGTCTACCATATGCACTGGCTCTGGGGCCTCCAGGGAAGTGCAGGCCAAGGTCAGCCATGCTTGTGTTCTGCCGATGGCCACCTAGCTTGAGTTACAAAGCTATCTGCAGCTGCCTGCGATTTGTGCTGGGCTTGGAGGTGCCCAGGAGAGGCCAAGCTGTGAACCGCACAGCTGGCTGCTGCTAGTGCCGGGCCTGGGGCCACTTAGTGAGAAGTACAGGGCTCGCCGAGGCCAGATGCTGCTCATTTGAAAGATTTTAGGAAAGTCTGAAGCCTGAGCCATGACAGGCTATTCCTGTGGAAAAGGCACTGGAAACAGCTTGGGAGGACTCGCAAGTTTGGTGGGGTGTGGTCTTAAGGAATCATCAAGGCAGGCAAACTGTATAGTCAGGTTGATGGAGACTTAGATATGGCTTCCATCTGGTAACTCTGTTGGGGAAGGGCTCAGAAAAGGAGCAATGGCCTCTGCCAGCACTTCTAGGATAAAGCTCCCCCCCCCCATGCTAAACAATCCAGTTCCTCCTTGTATGTCCCTGGTTCCTTTTGAGCTGCTATCCCAGTGCTGGAAACTCAGAAAGAGTGAGTCAGAGTAAGTCCATGTGCATGCCTTTTAAGAGGAACTGCCTGTGACTCCAGCAGCCCTTTGTCTCACATAACCTCAATTCATGCTGGTTTTTTTTTGTTGTTTTTTTTTATCCTCACCCGAGGACATTTTTCCATTTTTTGTTCAGACAGAGTGGGAGGGAGAGTGAGAGAGAGAGAGAAATATCGACGTGAAAGGGACACATTGAGTGGCTGCCTCCCATACGACCCAACCAGGGCCGGGGACAAACCGCAACCAAGGTACGTGCCCTTAGCGGAAACCGAACCCAGGTCTCTCTGGACCACAGGCTGATGCTCTAACCGCTGAGCAAAACCGGCCAGGGCTTGTGCTGGTTTTTACAGCCAGAAGTTGTAGGGACATCTCTTTCCAGCATTGGAGCCCTGGGATTGGGAGCCTGGTGTGGGGCTGGGATCCCTTGCTCCTCAGGGGCGACCTCTGCACCAGAGTTAACCCTTCTGATTTTTATCTGCCACACATGGCTGTGGGACCAGCCTGTTCTGCATTTTTGCCCCTCCTACCAGTCTCAGTGTGGCTTCTTTAAATCCCTAGTTGTAGGACTTCTATTTAGCTAGATTTCAGGTGGTTCTGAGTGGTGGTTGTTCTGTAGTTGTAATTTTGATATGGTTATGGGAGGATGCAAGTACTGCATTTACCTACTCTGCCATTTTGACCAGAAGTCTCCCTCTTTATCTTTGGGATTATTTTCCTTCTGCTTGAAGAATTCTCTTTAGTATTACTTTTAGTGAGGCTTTGCTGGTGATAAATTCAGTTTTTTGTCTCTTTTAACATGTCTTTATTTTGTTTTCCTTTTAAAATTTTATCATTGCTGGGTGTAGAAGTCTAAATTGACAGATTCTTTCAGCACTTTAAAGATATTTTGGTGTCATGGTTTCTGTTTAAAAGTCACCTATCAGGCCCTGGCCAGTGTTGCTCAGTGGTTAGAGCATCGGCCCACCCACCAAAGGATTGTGTGTTGGATTCCTGGTGAAGGGCACATACCTGGGTTTTAGGTTTGATCCCCGCCCTGGTCAGCCAATTGATGTTTCTCTCTCTCTCTCTCTCTCCCTTCCTTTCACTCTCTCTAAAAAAAAATCAATGGAAAAAATATCCTTGGGTAAGGATAAATAAAAACAAACAAACAAAATGTCACCTTATCAGAATCATTATTGCCTCTTTGAAGGCAATCTGTCTTTTATGCTCCTCTCAATGTTTTAAGTTATTAATTTTTAGTAGTTTTTTTTAATGGTGTGTTCAGGTGTGTGTGATATTTATCTGTCTTGCAGTTTGTAGAATTTCTTGAATCTGTGGCTTAATGTCTTGTCAGTTCTGAAATGTTCTTGGCAAGATCATGTTTTTTGAAATATTCTTGGCCAGATAATTATTTTCAGATAATGTTTCTGCCCCATTCTCTTACCTATCTTGGGACTCTAGGTACATACCTTTTCATTATATCCCGTTTTTGTCTTACTTTTTTTTCTACGTTATCTGTTTTTTCCCTTTGTGCTTAAATTGGGTAGTTTATACTAATGTTTCTTCTAGGACTCTGTTGTACTGTGTTGAATCTGCTATTAAACCTATTGAGTTTTTTATTTTAGGTTTTCTTTAAATTATAGGCTTTATTCTTTTTAAATCACCTCCCCCTGAAGTTTCCGGTTCTTAGATGAAATGCTTCATTTTTTTTTCTTGAACATATTAATTGCAGATAATCTAAAGGCTGTATCTGATAACTCCAATATCTTAATTACTTGTGGGTCAGTTCTGTTTTTTGTTTTTACCCCTTGGAGTTTGGTTCTTTGGTTCTACCTTTTGGAATGCTTGATATTTGTTTTAGCTGATTGTTGGACATATTGTGTAAAAAATTGTATAAGCTTTGGATGCTATTTTTTTTCCCCAGAGACAATTTATTTTTCATTTGCTAGGCAGTTAATATAGAGATAGACCACTTTAATCCAATTAAGGATTGAGGTCATTAGAGGCTAAGTTTCAGTTGTAAGTCATGTTCTATTTTGTGTCTCCTTATATTCAGGCTCCCAGGACACGGTCCCTCAGGGGTCTTGACTTAAAGCCTGGAGTATTTACCAGGGTGTCTTTTGTGGTAGGGCCTGGACTCTACTTTTTGCCTTCCTAGCACAGGGAAACAGCCAGAGGCTTTAAACTACTTCGTTTCTTAGCCTCTTACCAGCTGCTTGATTCTTAGCTTCTTTTTAGCTTCTCACTGCATAGTTTAAGGTAGCATATCCACCAAGGAGGAAAAAGCAGATAATTGGCTTTGCCTCAGTATATTTCCCTTTTCTCTGGGATATTGACTCTTTAAGCCCTTAGCTGCTCTTCACTACTACTTTCAAACAGCTTGTTTTTTGTTTTGTTTTTAAATTTAGCCATCATATTTTCAGTAGGAGTGGAGGTTACAATATATATTTAATTTTGCTTATTTTAAAAATTATACTGTATATATTCTTCTGTGGCTTTAAAAAAAATTGTGCCTTGTTTCTAAGATTCATCTATTTCAGTGGTTCTCAACCTTCCTAATGCCACAACCCTTTAATACAGTTCCTCATGTTGTATGTGGGCGTATCTGCATGTGGGCAGACCCGCCTGGAGACGGATAGAGGAGCAGTGTCTCGGATCCTAAGACCATTGGAAATATGTGTTTTCTGATGGTCTTAGGCGACCCCTGTGAAAGGGTCATTCGACCTCCAAAGGGGTCGCGACCCACAGGTTGAGAACCGCTGATCTGTTTGATTCAGAAGCTTCAATTCATTTTCACTGTTGTATGGTGTTATTTTGTATGTCAGATCTACACATAGCATTTAGTTACCGCTATCATAACCAAGGAATCACCACATTGTATAGTTCATTTATTGACTTACAATTTGTTGAGATTTCAACATACATATATCATCCTACCTAGTATATATTAAGCTTCATGAAATAAGGTATTTTCAAAGTTTAAGTTTCTATATTTGGGAGTGCCTTGTATACACAGTAGGTGCTCAGTGATGTATAGGCAATGTATCTTTGGTAAACTGTTTTCAGTATTATGATTTCTTTGTATATGAGGAAAATTTGTCATTAACATTTACTAAGTCCTTTTACAAATAACATACAGAAGTAAGAATAAAGGTAGTGAAAATAACTTCATTGGAAATTGTAATAAGAATTTAAACATTCCAAACCTAAACTTTATTCAATATTTTTCTAGTTTTGGACATATGTGTACTAAATTTGGCAATGTCTTTTTCTTTTATTGTTGATACTATTACAGATAATCCCCCATTTTCCTCCCTTTTGTCCCCCTCCACCCAGCCTGCACCCCCAGCCTTTACCATAGTGTTGTCTTTGTCCATGGGTTATGTGTATATGTTCTTTGGCTAAACTCTTCCAGTCCACCCCACACCTCCTCCTCTCTGAGAACTGTCAGTCTTTTCCATGTATCCATGCCTCTCGTCCTATTTGGTTCATCAGTTTATTTTATTTATTAGAGTCCACATATAACTGAGATTCATATGGTATTTGTCTTTCTCTGACTGGCTTATTTTGCTTAGCATAATAATCTCCAGGTCCGTCCATGCTGTTGCAAAAGGTAAGCGTTCCTTCTTTTTTTACAGCTATGTAGTATTTCATTGTGTAAATGTACCATAGCTTTTTTAACCGCTCTTCTACTGATGGGTACTTGTGCTGTTTCCAGATCTTGGCTATTGTAAATAACGCTACTATGAACTTAGGGGTGCATATATTCTTTCTGATTGATGTTTCAGGATTCTTAGGATATATTCCCAGAAGTGGGATTGCTGGGTCAAACTGCAGTCCTATTTTAAATTTTTTGAAGAAACTCCATACTGTTTTCCACAGTGGCTGCACCAGTCTGCATTCCCACCAGCAATGCACTAGGGTTCTCTTTTCTCCATATCCTCACCAGCATTTGTTGTTTATTGATTTATCATTGATAGTAGTTATTCTGGCAGGTGTGAGGTGATACCTCATGGTAGTTTTAATTTGTATCTCTCTGATGATTAGTGACATGGAGCATTTATTCATATGTCTATTGGCCAATTGTATGTCCTCTTTGGAGAAGTATCTATTCAGGTCCATTGCCCATTAAAATTTTTTTTTTTTATCCTTACTCGAGGATATGTTCTTTCATTGATTCTAGAGAGAGGAATAGAAAGAGAGAGAGAGAGAGAGAGAGAGAGAGAGAGAGAAACATTGATTGGTTGCCTCCTGCATGTGCCCTGACTGGGGATCGAACTAGCAACCTAGGCATGTGCCCTGACTGGGAACTGAACTACCCAGCCAGGTCTTTGCCCATTTTTTTTTTGTTTGTTTATCTTGTTAATCCTCACCTGAGGACATTTTTTCCATTGATTTTTAGAGAGTGGAAGGGAGGGAGGGAGAGAGAGAGAGAGAAAGAAACATTGATGTGAGAGAGACACATTGATTGGTTGACTCCCATACAACCCTGACCAGGGCTGGGGATTGAACCGGCAACCCAGCTATGTGCCCTTGATTGGAAATCAAACCCAAGTCCCTTCTGTTTGAGGGCTGATGCTCTAACCGCTGAGCCAAACCAGCCAGGGCCCAATTTTAATTGGATTATTTGTCTTCCTGGTATTGAGTTATTTATTTTGGAAATTAACCCCTTATCTGATGTATCATTGGCGAATATGTTCTCCCATACAGTGGGTTCCCTTTCTATTTTTTTGATGGTTTCTGTTGCTGTGTAGAAAGCTTTATAGTTTGATGTAGTCCCATTTATTTAACTTTTCCTTTGTTTCCCTAGCCCTAGGAGGTATATCTGCAAAAATATTGCAATATGAGATGCCTAAGATTTTACTGCCTATGTTTTCTTCTAGGCTCTTTATGGTTTCGTGACTTACATTTAAGTCTTTTATCCATTTTGAGTTTATTCTAGTGTATGGTGTAAGTTGATGGTCTAGTTGCATTTTTTTTGCACATACCTATACATTTCCCCAACACCATTTATTGAGGAGACTATCTTTACTCCATTGTATGCTCTTATTTCCTTTGTCAAATATTAATTTACTGTAAAGGTGTGGGTTGATTTCTGGGCTCTCTGTTTTGTTCCATTGATCCAAATCCCTGTTCTTGTGCCAGTACCAGGCTGTTCTGATTACAGTGGCTTTGTAATATAGTTTGATATCTGGTATTATGCTCCCTCCAACTTTGTTCTTCTTTCTCAAGATTGCTGAGGCTATTTGGGGTCTTTTTTGATTCCATATACATTCATGGAATAGATATTCTTGATCTTTGAAATATGCCATTGGTATTTTAATAGGAATTGTATTGAATCTATAGATTGCTTTGGGAAGTATGGGCATTTTAATGATGTTAATTTTTCCAATCCGTGAACATGGTATATGCTTTCACTTGTTTGTATCTTCCTGTATTTCTTTCTTCAGTGTCCTATAGTTTCCTGAGTACAGGTATTTTACCTCCTTGATTAAGTTTATTCCTAAGTACTTTATTTTTATTTTTTTGTTATAATGATGAATGAGTATTATTGGTGTATAAAAATGCCACCATTTCTGGATATTAATTTTGAATCCTGCTACTTTGCCAAACTCATTTATTAAATCTAGTAGTTTTTTGATGGAGTCTAGGTTTTTGTATGTACAATATCATGTCGTCTGCAAATAATGACAGTTCTACTTCCTCCTTTCCAATTTGGATGCCTTTTTTTTCTTCTTCTTGTGTGACCGCAGTGGCTAGGACTTCCAGTACTGTGTTGAATAAGAGTGGTGAAAGTACACATCCCTGTCTTATTCCTCAACTTAAGGGAAATGCTTTTAGTTTTTGCCCATCGAGTATGATGTTGACTGTAAGTTTGTCATATATGGCCTTTATTATGTTGAGGTATGATCTATTCTCACTTTGCTGAGAGATTTTATCATAAATGAGTACTGGATTTTATTGAATATTTTTTTCTGTGTCTGTTGATATGATCACGTGATTTTTTTCTCCTTCATTTTGTTTGTGTGATGTGTCACACTTACTGGTTTGCAATTATTGTACCATTCTTGCATCCCCAGAATAAATCGCATTTGGCCATGGTGTATGGTCTTTTTAATGTATTGCTGGATCTGATTTGCTAATATATTGTTGAGGATTTTAGCATTCATGTTCATCAGGGATATTGGCCTGTAATTTTCTTTCTTTGTAGTGTCTTTATCTGGTTTTGGAATTAGATTAATGCTGGCCTTGTAAGTCTTCCCTCCTCTGGAATTTTTTGAAATAATTTGAGGAGGACAGGTGTTAGTTTTCCTTTGAATATTTGGTAAAACTCTCCTGTGAAACTATCTGGTCTAGGAATTTTGTTTGCTGGGAGTTTTTTTTATTTTTATTTTTATTGCTTCAATTTCATTAGCTGTTGTCAGCCTATTCAGGTTTTCTGATTCTTTCTGAAAGAGTTTTGGAATATTGTATGTTTGTAGGAATTTGTCCATTTTGCCCCAATTGTCCAGTTTGTTGGCATATTGTTAGTTGTTTCCAGTATTTCCTTATAATCCTTTGTATTTCTATGGTGTCAATTGTTACTTTGCCTCTCTCATTTCTGATTTTATTTATTTGGGTCCTCTATTTGTTTCTTGATGAGTCTGGCTAAAGGTTCTTCAATCTTGTTTATCTTTTCAAAGATAGTTGTCCTGTGGGATCCAGTGGTGCAGTCTCCTTCATCTCCCAATGGAAGAATGCTGCCACACATTCTTTTAACAAAATGGGATGGTCCAGGTTCTTTTCAGAAAATGTTGTGAATTGAAGTCCTTTCTATTGAATAATTAACTAGATGAAGATAACATATTTCTTTTTGTCCTTAGAAGTATACTGCTCATTCATATTCTTGAGTGAGACCATTCACCTAGGACATCATCATCTGAAAACTATAATCTGATTTATTGCATATGTAATCATTTTCACCATCATCATTAGAGTCTAAACAGTGGTTTTCAACCAGGGATGATTTTGACCCTGGGCATATTTAGCAATGTCTGGGGACACTTTTGGTTGTTAGAACTGGGTTTGGAGGGGAGGTAGTCTGCTGCTGGCATCTACTGGTTATAGGGCAGAGATGCTGCTAAACATCCTACAATGCACAAGATAGTTCCCCACCAGAGGGAATTATCTGGCCCAAAATGTCAATATGCCTATGTGGAGAAACCCCTGTCTAGAATACTATTGTTTGATTCTGTTATGATGAACAAATTATCACTGTAGTAAAAACAAATCTAATCTTTTGACTTTCATGTGTTTTTTAGGATTGGTCCAAAGGAAGATTTTTTCCACTGTTTGAAATGTAACTTATGCCTAGCTATGAATCTTCAAGGAAAGCACAAGGTATCAGTTTGCATAATTTAAAAAGTATTAACAATGTTTTTGCAAACCAGCTTAAAACCTAATATGTTGGGAAGCATGCTAATTTTCAATGTTACAAGTACAACTACTTTGCTTTTTATTTTTAAGCAGTGTAAAGGAGCAGATGTTCTAAAATATATGCTTTAGAATATCTGATCTACTATTCCTTTTCTTTATAGTATGTAAGAATACTTATATAGATTATTAGTATATTGTTCACTACTTCTAAATGGGTTAATGAATCTTTATCATTGGTATTAATTTTAAGAATATCTTTTAAAATGCATAGTATAGCCCGGCCAGTGTGGCTCAGTGGTTGAGTGTCGACTCATGCACCAAGAGGTCACTGGTTTGATTTCCAGTCAGGGCACATGCCCAGGTTGTGGGCCAAATCCCCAGTGGGGTCATGCAGGAAGCGGCCAATCGATGCTCTCTCTCATCGATGTTTCTATCTCTCTCTCCTTCTCCCTTCCTCTCTCTCTCTAAAATCAATGAAGAAAAATTTTTTTAAATAAAATGCATAGTATAGGAGAAATATACTGTTAGCACACAGCATTCCAAGAAAATTCAGATAATTTATATTTTCTTTAATAATTAGACAAATATTTTTAATCTGGATGTAGCAATTATATGATCCCAGGGCCTTTAAAATTATTTTTCAATATTTAGGAAAAAAAGTAAACTGTCATTCATAGTACTGATTCTATCTAATATAAGAATTTAGAGAATGGAGAGACTAGTGAGGGTTTTTAAAAATAGATACTAGATAATAACTGACCTATAATAGTAAAGTGGTAAGGGAAATTGAAGTACTGTACATACGGGATATAGTGACAAGGCATAACAGAAAAAGAATGGAGCTGAGTAAAGATGACCCTCAGAGTTTTTAGCCCTGGCTTATGATACTTGTTTAATAGATTGTGAATTTGTTTGAGTTAAAAGGATTGAGTTTTGTTGTATAGACTTGAGTTTGGGGTGATAGCAAAATATGCTATGTTGTCTTTAAAAAATGTACACATTTTCTCTTACGATATTTTTGTTTTATTTCTCAGTTATCTTTTATTGTCTGTATTAGTAAATGGTCCTACCATCTACTGTAGTACTTATTTAAAAATCCTGGGCATCATCCATGGCTTGGTGCTTTCCTTTACTTCCCCACATCTAATCAGACACTGTCTTGTCAAGTTAAGAACTCAGACCCTAGATGTATCCTGTTGGAGCTCAAATATAGTTCCGTTTCTTCATCTCTTACAAGCATGTAATTTTGGAAGTTATTTAGCTTCTCTAGGCCTCAGGTACCTCATCTATAAAATAAGGTAATAGTTATCCATGTTTCATTTAGAGTTGTGAGAATTAATTAGGCTAGTACAGGTAATGAACTTAGCATATGGCATGTAGTAAATTCTTGATAATATGAACTGTTATTATTATCAATATTATTAAGCGGTTTAGCTTTGGAGTAAAATACATATAAAATAGAAAGGTTCCAAACGTTATTACCTCTGTAATTTTGGTAAGTCTTGACTCACTGAGTTTTCCTTATCTGTACAATGAATATAATTTGAATAATTACGATGTACTGAGCAATTTCATTGTTTCAGGTAATATGCCAAGCCTGAAAAAGTTGTGAGAGTTAAATTGTTCTTGTCTGAAATATAGGAAATGTATTAATGTTAATTATTATCTTTAGTAAATTGGTATTCTTTCCTTATTCATTTTTATCAATAATACTATTGTTATATCTATTATTTCCATCTCATTGAGTGGTGGTAATTTGATTTTCTCTTTTAAACAGTGTATTGAAAATGTTTCCCGGCAGAACTGTCCAATATGTTTGGAGGTAAGGTTAGAATATTTTTTGCTTTGGAAATATCCCCTCTTGAATTTAAAATATTTGGCTGTTTACAGTGTCTTCATGTAAGCAGTAACATTTCTTTTCACAGGACATTCACACATCTCGTGTTGTTGCTCATGTCTTGCCATGTGGACATCTTTTACATAGGTAAAGTAACTTTGGTTTCTTTTCTCAAAAATATTTGAATTAGTGGAAATATTTTTTGTTTTACTAAAATAATGTTTTTTTTTTTCTTTTCCCAGAACGTGTTATGAAGAAATGTTGAAAGAGTGAGTGGGATTTAAAAATGTTACAATTGTAAGATGTCTGGGTTTTTTGTTTTCTTCTTTTTCATTGCTATTAGCATATTTGGCATGGTACATATTTATCTTCAAATGGGTAGGGTAAATGAGTAGTGTTAAACTGGGCAAAGCATCTTGGGGGATAAGGACTACATTTTTGTCCTCTTGTTTCTGTTATGCCTTATCTCATCCTACAAACTGAGACAGACACCTCTGATTTTCTGGCTACACTCATTAGGGAGCACCGTCTCTGTCAGAGGCAGTCATAGCTTTGTAAAAATGCTGAGGCATGTTGTTCAAAATTCTATTAAGTCATTATATCGGCCCAGTAATGACCTGCAAAGAAGGCTGGTAACGAGATTATCTAAAGCTGAGACTTTATTTGGGGGGAAGGATGTTAAATTGAGATAAGAATAGTTAGGAAAGAGGAGACTGTGCAAAATGTATTTTGGTCCTGCAAATTGATGAGCAGAAGTTTCAATTTATAATAGCCAGATAGAAGGAAACTTTTTCAGAATTTTTAGGAAATAATATTTGAATAAATTTTAAGGAATATATGTCTTCTTTACTTGAATATATTCAGATATTGAGGTTATTTAGCTAAAAAGAAGCTTAATTGATTTTTAAAATATATTTAATATAGTCTGCAAAGACTGTGGACTAATTTCTGTCCATTTTAGAGGACTGAGAAAAAAGTAGGTTCAAAAAATGCCATATGAGTCCTGGCCAGTGTGGTGCAGTGGTTAGAGTGTCGGCCTTTGCACCAAAAGGTCACGGGTTTGATTCCCGGTCAGGGGCACATAACCTGGGTTGCAGGCTTGATCCCTGGCCCCGGTTGAGGTGTGTAAGGGAGGCAGTTAGTCAATGTGTCTCTCACATCGATGTCTCTCTCTCTCTCTCCCTCTCGCTTACCCTCCCCCACTTCAACTCTCCCTAAAAAAAAAAAAAAAAAAAAATCAATGGAAAAAATATCCTCAGGTGGATTAACCAAAAAAAAAAAAAAAAAAGCCATATGATACAGGATTTCATGGAAAACTTTTATAGTGTAAAAGTTCACAGGTTTGTAACAGATTGTCTTGAAATATAGAATAATGCTGTCTTGGATGGTTTATGTACCAGTTAGCATGTATCTTTTATACCTGGGTTGATATGCTCCTAGTTTAATGTTTGGAAAATAACCTTTCTATCTTTTCTAGAGGCTACCGATGTCCATTGTGTATGCACTCTGCTGTAGATATGACAAGGTACTGGAGACAGCTGGATGATGAGGTAGCACAGACCCCTATGCCATCTGAATATCAGAACATGACTGTAGATGTGAGTAGAATTAATGCTGAAAACTTTTAAAGTTCCTTGTTGATGTTCCTGTTTATTTTTGTCCTTTTGATCAAATCTATCTAAAAAATACTGCTTTGGCATAGATGGCAGTGTGATGATTAATGGGAAGGACGGACAAAATAATCTTTAAATTTTAGTTACGTTGACCTTAAAAGACTAGGAAAAAAAGTTCTAAGAATACCTTTGTGCAATTCTTCCTAACACTAGGTGGCAGGCACAAACTATTCTGAAATAGTTACACATTACTTACCAGAACCAGTAATGTAACTGAGTAGAGGTGAATTACTGGTTTGATGTTTTATTTTAAATTGTTTTATTTTCAATTTATGTCAAGCAAACATATTTCCTGATTTTTGAAGATCACTGTTTGGTTTTTAATGTTTATTACCCTTGTTTATTTTTTTAAAATTTGATTATTAGCCTGTAACCTAAAATATAAGAAGTATTTCTGTGCCTTTTTTGCCTTATAGAAAATAATAATCTTTTCTCCATTAATTAGATTTGATGCTATCTATTCTCAGCATAGTATATTGAATTACATATCAGAATTAGAATTCTAGATAGCTTTCTGGTGCATTAATAATTTTTGGACATCTAAATTTTCTAAACATCATTAGTTTAGTTTAGCTACTTCTACACAGAAGGATTAGAACCACTTATAAAAGCCAAATAAAAAATTTTTTGTTTTGTTTTAATCACACTGGAGCATTTTATAATTCATGTGGATAATTGAATTGTTGGTAAGGTCAGTGATCACTTTTGGAATACTAACTCATAATTGTGATGTTTCACTAGAGGCTGCAGTGTGCCATGTCCCACGTAGATGATTTTTAAAAATAACACCTTTAATAAGATATAATTCACATACCATACAACTCATTAATTTAAAGTATACAATTCAGTGCTTTATATTCTTGGAGTTGTACAAACATCATCACCATGAATTTTAGAATATTTTCATCACTCCAAAAAGAAACCCTGTACCCATTAGCAGTCATTCCTCAATTCACTAACTCCAGGCAACCACTAATCTATTTTCTACAGTTAGATCATATTCTTAAGATAATTATTTTCCAAATTATAATTTAGAGTAAATTTGGAAGTTTTCTCCTTATTATGGTGTGACTTTTCTAAAGCTAATGCTTTTCTCACATAGTATTGATCAATTTTCAGGTTAACACCTTTTTTGTTTTTTCAGGATCTTAGTAGTAGAAAAGATTAATTCCTAAGCAGCATCTTATTGGCATTTTAAGGATGAGCCAAAAGCTTCTCTTTGTTCAATTTTAGAAACTACTTTTGAACTTTAATTCATTCCTGAGGTATAGAAGACTAGGAATTTAGTATATGAAACCTAAAGAAGAAGAAGCAGAGGGTCCATTGTCCAGGAAGATGTGGTGCTGAAGTCCTTTACCATAAATGACCCAGTTTCAAGTTTCTGCAATTAAAACTGGCCCCACTAGCACTTCCACATACTTACTCCCCCTGACTTCTTAAAATCCTCTGATTATAAGCCATTGAGGAGTTTGGGCTTTTGAACAATAGCTTTCCCATTCTCCTTGCGTAGTGCTAGCAATAAAGCGACTCTAATTTCTTCACTGCAAAAACAAAAAAAAAATTTATGCTAGTACTATTTATGCTACTTGGGAGCTATTTTAAAATAGTCTTCTTGGCTCAAATCTACATTTTCATTTTCTGAATTCAAAGTAGCCTCTTAGAGTTTGCAGGGAACAAAAAATGGGTATTTTTACTTGTGGAAATGGTTAGAGTCATATATATGTGTCTTCAGTATAATTTTTGAGGGATTGTTTTGAGCAATGCCACTTTATATCTATAAGGTTTAATATACTTAATATGAATTTATCTCTTCACTTTTAGATTCTCTGCAATGATTGCAATGGAAGATCTACAGTCCAGTTCCATATATTAGGCATGAAGTGTAATATCTGTGAATCCTACAATACTGCTCAAGCTGGAGGTTGTAGAATTTCACTAGATCAGCAATGACCAGCCTAATACTGCACTGGAAAAGGCAGCATTTTCTGATAGAAAAAGGCTATCTTTAGTATCCTGTTGTCATAATGTGTCAGAATCTATGCATTAGAGTTGTGTTTTGTACTAGTGTCACAGCATAAAGTCATATTGCAAATACTTAAGGATTCAGGGTCTCTTTATGGAATTATCATAGCTCTATATTTAATGAAAGTCACTGCACTTGTGTTTTGATCGAAAATTCCTTTAGTGTCAGTTGTTTGGAAGCCAATGATGTTTGCCACTGAAATTCACATCTGTAGAAATATGTTATACTTTCATGGAACTTTGCTTAAAGTGGCACTATGCACGCAGAATTCATTTCTAGTTTGACAGAATTGTAATTCTAAGTATTATTCTTGACTTAAGGGCTGTGCTATAATAAGAATATGTTCTATCTTACTGTTAAAATCTAATTCCATATGCTTTAGAAACTATTTCTAAGACAGTCCTTTGGATCTTGTAAATGTGAATTTTGACATAATAACTGCTAATAAAATTATATTGAAACAGTTTTTTATAGAAAGTTTTTTCCAAGGCTATCTGTTTTGGGCTCAATTAGGGCAGTACAATCTTAAAATGTAAAAGAAATATTCTTTGTTTGTTTGTTTGCGAGTAGTTGGGAAAAATGTAAAGTAATAGAACTCTTCTAAGCCTTAAGAAAACCATCAACATTGACAATAATTTTATTTTGGTTACCCACAATTATGTCTTCAAAGAATAACTCATTCAGTTAGTATTTAGTGAGCAACTACTTTGTGCTGGGTATGGTTCTAGATGCTATAGAGACAATAAAAAACAGTATAGATAAAGTCCCTGCCCTTATTATGGTACATTCTAGTGTTTCTCATACTTGACAGGCTTCTTCTTTTTTTTTTTTTTTTTTTTAATTCTCATCTGAGGATATTTTTCCATTGGAAGAGAGAGAGAGAGAGAGAGATTGATGTGAGAGAGAGACATTGGTTGGTTGCCTCCTGCACCACCCCAACCAGGGCCAGGGATCGAACCCACAACTGAGGTGTATTCCCTTGACAGGGAAATGAACACATGACTCTTTGCCTGCAGGCCGACGCTCTAACCACTGAGCCAAACTGGCCAGGGCTTCCTTGTTTGTTTGTTTTTATGTATGCAGTGGTTGTCTTTGTTGTAAGTGGGTGGATTCTTTCTTCCTTAAATGCTTGAAAGTAGATAGATAAGTAGAAAGGGCACAGAATATTCCTGCTAAGATCTCTGATTTTATAATACTTTTTTTGAACTTATGAATATACCTCTTAATTCAGGAACAATGAACACAACAATGCTTGATGATCCTGAACTTTTGCAGTAGTGTCTCAGTGTCCAACTTAGCCTGTTTCTAAAAAGCTTCAGGTTAGGAAGTAAAATATGTACTTATCAGTCAACACCTATTATATTTCTAACTTTGACTTTAATGTTCTGTGAATAAGGAAGATAGTGATCCTAACATTTCTGGTACATTTATTTCTTCTTTTGTTGAAATTACCTGGGTAAAGGCAGCAGTATTGATTTTCAGTTTTGGACCCAGATCTTCTCTGTTCTCTTGCCTTCCTGTCCTACATATTCTGCTTTTCGTGTGATCTCTCCTTTCACCTGTTTCCTTGGCCTGGGCTGAGTAGCAGTGCTGATTTTGATTTGGGGGAAGGAATGGGATATCTTGCTAGGTGTTACCACTCGGTATACAGATAAGGCAAGACTAGTTTCTAGTTGTAATACTTTTTGTTTCTGTTATCCTGCTAAACTAGTTAAATCATGTTACTGCTTTTAATCATAATCACTGGATCTTAATGAGTATATAACAAAGTTTTGTGTTTTGAGAATCTGTGTGCCATGCTTATGCATTAGCGTTAATCATTACAATAATTCTGTAGGGTAGGTGTTGTCTTCATTTTATAGATGAGAAAGCTGAGGTTCAGAGGTTACATGACATGCTCAAGTAAATGACCTTATTAAATGTTGGAGCTGGGAATCAGTTCCAGGCATATGACCACAAATACTGTACCACCCTGCCTTTGACTCAAACTTTTATTTTGCTAAAGTACCCCTGATAGCTAAGTCATCTATTATGGAGGAGCTCATGATTTGATAGACCTTCCATTTTTGGATTCTTATTTTAATTCAAAATATGATTACTTATATCTTCAACTCAGGATTCAAATTTGTCCAAAATAACGGACATTATTTTGTAATTAGTATGTAATTTCTTGTTTATGATATCCAGTCATGTGCTTGAAGCAGTTTTCAAACGCCCTTGAAATCTAGGCTGTAGTACCCTGCGTTTCTTCAAGGATTTTCTCATGACATGTTAATCCAGTGCTTAAAATTCTTTAACAGTTCTTATTCACAATCATAAGTTCC
Source organism: Tadarida brasiliensis (assembly GCA_030848825.1). Classification (NCBI taxonomy): domain Eukaryota; kingdom Metazoa; phylum Chordata; class Mammalia; order Chiroptera; family Molossidae; genus Tadarida; species Tadarida brasiliensis. The sequence continues at coordinate 52,833,601 of CM061257.1, read as the reverse complement.
TCAGCATTTAGTATGTAATAACTTAAAATGGAAAGTCTTAAATTTTTTGTAGCTTTTTCTCATTCAAAAGCATCTTTATTGTGGGAAATATGTAAGAAGAAGGTAGCTCCGGTTGGGTAGTTTAGTTGGTTTGTGCATTTTCCTATACACCAAAGGGTTGCGGGTTTGATTCCCAGTCAGGGCATGTGCCTAGGTTGCAAGTTTGAGCCCCAGTCAGGGCGCGTAGGGGAGGCAACTGATCAGTGTTCCTGTGTCCCTCTCTCTCTCTCTCTCTCTCTCTCTCTCTCTCTCTCTCTCTCTCTCTCTCTCTCTCTCCCTCCTCACCCATTTCTCTCTAAAGTCAATAAAAAAATATCCTTTGGTGAGGGTTAAAAAAAGAAGGTAAATCTCATCTTCCAGAGATAACTACTGTTAACATTTTAAAGATAACTTCATTCTTTTTTTTCCCTGCTCATAGAGACTTTTAAAAAGCTTACAGGAATATATGCCTAGTCTGGTTTTAGGAGTGGTAGAATTGTCTGTCCCTGAAATAAGGAACAGCAGACTTGTTCCTTAATAAGGTTGCCGTTGCCACAGAATTTGTATCTTAGTGTACTTATTTTAAAAACCAACTCAACATGTTTATGAATTTCTTGGTGCAAAGAAGCTCATTGGCCCCTTTTATCATTAAAGAAGTGTGGGTAGGTTATTTTTTTTTTATTTTATCTCCTGTGATTTCTGGAGTCTTCATAACCAGTTATGGAGCTCTGTATGATACTAACTTTAGCTCATGTTTGAAGCAGTAGTATGTTTATGGAGTCATAGATTTTTAAATCAATCTTTTTTTTTTCTTTTCACTAAAACTTATTTGCATATTGCATACATGTTTAATTTTCTTTTAATTTTTAAAAATTTTGGTCATGAATCAAAATGAATGTGAGTACTAAGGAGCCAACATCCTTATAAGTGCTAGGCACTTAATAGGTGTTCAGTAGTGAGTAAATTAACTTGAAATGAATTAATTTGAAGTGGTGGTGCCATTCTTTAAATAATTATCTCTAAGTTCTCTTTAAAAATTTGCTGTTTGCATTCTGTTCACTGAATTTGTTTCCTCCTAAGTGGACTTTCTTACTGTCATTTCCAGGTGGTTTTTTTCCCTTGTGATTGTCCAGGTAACCCTTTGGATTGCGTGCCAGCTTTTGGCAGGTCTGCTTGTTCGGTTTGTTCTTACACATCCGTTTCATTCCCATAAAAATCTTCTATCTACCTGGTTGTATTACACCCAATTTCACTGTCTCCCTTCACATCCTGCTAGTTTACTTCTACTAAGTTTAGACTTGTTATAATTTTGGTCAAAATAAACTACAGGTTCCCAATTGTGTATTTAATTAAGCCCAGATGCCTCACTTTGAAGTCTTTACAATATCTGTTCCAATTTTATCTTTTCAGTTTTATTTTTCATTTACATATACTTCTGAAACACATCTCCTCTGCATTTTTGCTCCCTGCCTTTGCACACAAGGTTTCCTAATGGAACAATAATTCTTAGAAAAAATATAGTTGTTAAAGGCCTGCCTCTTCTTCATTATCCAGCTCAAAGTTTACCTTCTCCATGAACGCTAATTAATATCCAACATGTTTTTGTAACCTCTCCCTCTAATACACTGTAGCACTTGTGCCAGTCTTAAAGGACTTAGCATTTCCTTTATCACGGCTCAGTTTTTGCCTTTCCCCTTCTCATGTAAACATTGCACGTGAAGCAGTGTGTATAAAGCTTTCTGTGGACAAAGCAGGGTGGGGTTTGGCATACAACTAAAACTATTGAGAGCCCTCTAGCAGTGGCTTGTGGAAAACACAGGGGTAACTGATGGGAGCTAAGGCAGAGGTAAGAGGGTGGGCTGTGGAAGCACCCTCACCCAGGGTAGCTGGGGGTGAGAGAAGGGGCCTACTTTTTGAGGACAGTGGTGGGGCTTTTCATCTCAAAATACCTTGTTCATAAGAAGTTGCTGAATTTCTAGTGAGATTTTTTTTAAAAATCTTGTTTCCAAGTTTTCACTGTATTTAAGAGTCTGATAGAAGTGTATGTACCTATATGTGCAAAAATTCCTTTAAAAGACACCCCCCCCCAAGTGTATACTACTAGAATGTGTCAACTGAAATGTGACACCACGAACCTTTTCAAACTAGAAGACAGGCATCAATTAAGTCGTGCTGGAATCTGGTGGATAGGTTTATCTATTCACTTATCCCATTTAATAAATTTTATTTTGCACCAGTTGTGCCAGGTTATATAAAAAAAAATGAGTAAGAGTAAATGACTTCAAGTTGTCCTGGCCCAGGAGAGGTGGGTGTGACAGACAGTGCTATAGGAGTGCTTTTCCCGATTTCTGACAGCTGTGTCACGTGGCTCCCTAAGTAAGGAGCCCTTAGAAACTGCCTTTTCTGGACTTTTTGGTTTGGTTCTGCCACATAGGGACCACAAAAGTATGGTCTTTGGGAGGTGTGCAAGCCTGTGACTTATGTGTTCTCTATTTCACAATAAGTAATTAAGCTTAAATTCGTATGAGTGTCAACAGGCCTGCTCTGTGATATGTGATACACAGGGCTGCTGGTGTAATGCCTGCCATTCCCCAATTCATTAAGGATTGACCTTGTCCAGATTTTGTTGCTTAGGGCTGCCAAGCATCTACTCTGGTAAACCTCTGATCAGGATCAGAGCATCAGGCTGGTTGCACTTTTTTTCTTCTAGAGGCAAACACATAAGATATTCAAACTGGAGTCAAAACTTCCCTTAGTCACCTACCTGTTTCCAACTATTATCCCATTTTCACTCCTCTGGCATATTCTATTGTTCTTGGTGTCAGAATTCAGAATGAGCTAAGCATGGTCAACAGCCCTTTAGCCTGTCTAGAGGTTGATGCAATTCCAGTTATTGCCTGTAGAGTGGGTTTAGGTAGGGCTTGGCCATTGGTTCCTCATCCTCGTGGGTGGGGAGGAACTGAGGCTGCCCGAGTCTGGAGAACTTGGAAAAACAGTTCTGGGTCTTCTAGAGCCTGGTCGCAACATCAGATCTCTTGGAAATTCATCCCTGATTGCCTCAGACTGTTGTCTACCACTCCCTTCTCCCAACCTCCCACTTGGCATCACAACCTCTGCTTGAAGTCTCTGATTGGCATTTGTTCTGGTCTGCTTTGTTTATTTACACATTAAGTTAATCTTCCTTGTTGAATTCTAATTTCCCTTAGAACAACTAGTATAGTGCCTGATACGGAACTTAATATGATCTGTGCCTTCTCTTAAAGTTTTAAAGAGTTATATTCCTCCGGAGTTCTGAATCAAGTTCTGAATCAATTGAGAAGTAAATGTGGGAGTCAGATATTGCTGCTAATGGGGAAACTAGATTGTGGTTTGGAATCTAGGCCAAATTGAGTTTGCTCTTCCTTATTCTAAGTTGAATTTACCTGTATAGTCACTGAATAAAGCCTCCCATCTACAGGGGAGGCTCTGCCCTGGGGAGGGGAGTAGTGAGTCCTAAATAAGGCAGCTGTCAGGGCAAGGCTGCAGCCTAGAAAGGGCTGAGGCCACGCATGTGCAGTGGATGGCTTTTCCCCAAATCTCGCCACACGTGTAATGACTTTTCCCCAAATCTCACCACACATGTGCAGTAGCTTTCCCCCAAATCTCACCACCATCAGGTAGCTCCTCTGATGGGGTAGGGTGAATGAGGAAGCCAAGGAGAGAAGGCTGGAGGCTTTCTTTCTAATGCAGTTGACCTTTTAACAACAGAGGTAAGAGGCCTGGACCAACTGCGCAGCTGGAAATCCAGGTATATATACGATCAGCTGACCCTCTGCATGCGCGGATTCTCAACTAGCCTTTGACCCTTGAACAATGCTGGTCAGTTAAGAAAAACCTGCTGCCCTGGCCGGTTTGGCTCAGCGGTTGGAGCGTCGGCCTGTGGACCAGAGAATCCCGGGTTCGGTTCCCGCTAGGGGCACGTACCAAAAAAAAAAGAAAAACCTGCTGATATGTAGTCCGTGTAGTTCAAACCCGCATTGTTCAAGGCTTAACTGTACTTCCAAAGGGAGTAGATTTGATTAGCTGAGGCAAGAATATGGAAGAATCCCTGTTCCAAACACCCTGAGACAGCGTGTTGTCCTGACATCCTTTGGATGGAAGGTAATCTGAATCTGGTTAGGCTTTGTGGGCTGAATGTAACTTGGGGTAAATAACCTCTTCCTGGTATAAACTCTAAAGCTGGCCTGACCTCCAGGGATGAGGGGCTGTGGCATCAGGAAAGACCCAACTTCCTGTCAATCTTGAGAGTCAAAGCAGTGCTGGCTGGTGTAATTTGTGCACTTTTTTTTCAATCAAATCATGTTAATGTCCTAGGCAAAGGGCAGTATTTGTCAGAATTAATCTGTCTCTTTCTTTTGGCCTTTTTCCTTGTGAGTTGATGTATTTTTGGGGGGCTATTTTGTTGTGAAGATTAACGGATTTGCTTAAAATAATGGAATCCTAGACTTTAGAGCTGGAGGGCTATATTATCCAACCCACTCTGGTTTTGCTTGATCAAACTGAATTCTAGAAAACTGCCATTTACTTGCCCAAGCTTTCTAAGAAGGCCTGCAAAGGAAGAGTTTTTATTTTCTGCACCATTATCTCCTCTGAGGCTCTGTAGATGTATGTACATTGGAGGTTGGGATAAATACATTTGTCCCTGGCATAAACACCTGCCCAGACATACAGATAAGAGATGATCTGGGCTGGGAGAAGGGAGACATGAGGAATGTGGGAGAAGAATGGAAAACATGGAGGAATAAATAGAAGAGGTATCTTCTCCAAGCTGTATTTCCTAATGTCACAGCTGGGTGTCGCAATCTAGGAGTATTTGTATATCCAAACATTTGGGCTCCTAGGCTAGTCTAAAATTTTAGGGGCCAGAAGCAACTCTGAGCTGCCTAACATCATGAATTATTTGTTGAGTGAGCAGCTTAATATAATAGAAATGTCTTGGACTTTGGAAGCACAGAAGTTCAAGTTCTGTCAATCTAACATGACCTTGGGGCATTTCTTAACTTCCCAGACATTTTATTTTTTGTGAAATAGGGATAGTAGTAGCAGTCTCATAGGTTTTGTGTTGTGAGGTTTAAATAATATAAAGTATAAAGCACTAAGGAGAGTGCCTAGTGTGTACTGGGCCCTCAGTAGACAGATACCCTTCCTGTCAGCAGCATTGAGTGTCTACTCTCACTGAACTATACCAATGTCTCCAAATCTCCAGTGACTGGAACAGTTATGCCCTACCATTTTCACCTGGGTTCTGACTGAGGCAGGCTTGGGAGTCTGCCCAGGGACAAATGGCCTCAAGTGGATTGGGCCTTGCTTCTTGCTCTTCCTAGAGGGCCTCACAGACCATGAGGTTCTTCTAGCACCTGTCCATTCAGCCTGCAGCCCAGGGCTCTCCAATCCCTTGGACGTCCCTCTCATCTTGGCCCAGACCTGTAGGACTCATTTTTTCCACTGAGGAGGACAGGAACAGATTGCTCTGTTCTTTATGAGGAAAGGCAAGTGAACTAGTCTTCAGTTGTGGACGTTCTGAGTGACTGTCTGCTCGGCTGACTGGTTGGCTGGTGGATGAATCAGTCCGGTTGTGGAGGCCCTGAGCTTGTTATAGGGGGAATCCATTTGCTTTGTACAAGCAGCTGACAGACTTGTGAGGTTGTGATGAGGGACATTACTTTTGAGGTCATTGTAATACATTTTGCTTTCTCAAAAGAACACATTTCTAAATTTAGAAGGGAAAGGATCTTCTAAGCTTTAGAATGGTTTAATTGTGGATGGGAGACTTGGATTACTTCCTAATTTCTCTGCTTAGTATGGGGCAAGTAATTTTCCTAGCAATTAGTTTTCTTTTAGGTAAGAACAATAATACATAATAATAATTTTTGATACATTTAGAAAAAGTTTTCCTCCTATTAGTAGTCATAGTTATTTATTAGGCAGTAGAGTGGTTAAGGACACAGGCTCTGGAGACAGATTGCTGGGGTTTGTATCTATTGGTTCTGTTATTTTTACTTGCTGTGTGACTTTGTGCAACTTATTTAACCTTTCTGTGCCTCGTGGGATATTTGTGAAGATTAACTTTACTTCTGCAAAGGATTTGGACAAAGATAGCTATATTACGATGTCTCTCATATCTGCTACCTTTTGATATTCTGTACTTATTACCATTCAGCTATACACACTGATTGGATGATTATTTTTTACCTTCACCATCTTGCCCAAAGTAAGCCCCGTAACTTTCCTCCCTTCTCTGATTTGTGCTTTTACATCTGGATAAGATGATTGGCAGCCTGTGGTACAAGGATGCTGGTGACTCCTGCAGGGAAAATGAACCCAGGTTACCTTTACACTTTGTTTCCTGACAGTAGAGGGTGCCACAGTGTTTCTGGTGACAGGAATTTTTTGTGCAAAATGATTTTTTTTTCTACCTGGTACTTAAAAAGTAAGAGCTTTTCCAGGATACTGACATTGAGAACTTTTGTTGTCCATTATATAAGAATGACACAAACCGCCCTGGCCGATTTGGCTCAGCTATTGGAGCGTCGGCCCGCGGACCAGAGTCCCGGGTTCGGTTCCTGCTAAGGGCATATACCTTGGTTGCAGTTTGTCCCCGGCCCTGGTTGGGGTCGTGTGTGTGGCAACCACTCAATGTGTCTCTCTCACATCGATGTTTCTCTCTCTCTTCCTCCCTCTCTCGCTCATGCTTCTGTCTGAAGATAAATGCAAAGGTGTCCTCAGGTGAGGATAAAAAAAGAAAAAGAAAAAGAAAAAGAAAAAAAAAGAATGACACAAACCAATATCAAGAATGCACAGTCATTGAATAGTTTTAAATTTTAATTAAGCATGCCTATTACTATCATATATCATATCTGCCTGTTTGTATTCCTTGGGTCAGATGTGTAAAGGTGGGATATTTTCAAGCGTGTATGACCAGTGTTACCTGCTAACATTATGTCCTTATACACTTTGGGGCAAGAGAGGAGGGAGGAGCAGTGGTGAGGGGTCAAGGGGAGAGGACGAAGTCTGGGAGCAGGCAGCAGCGGTCCTGGAATGATGCACATTTTGGTGCCGTTGGGAATCTGCAAGCTGAGCAGGACCAGGTGGATGATAGTTCTAAGCGGAAAAGTGCTGTTTGGCTTGCTGATCATTGAAACTGGTCAGAGCCAGAGAAACAAATGTGCATATCAAGAAGGATCCAAAGTATGGCCGATTGCATTTTTTATGATGGCTGCAACGAGATCCCCATTCCATATACTTATTTTCCAATGTGACACTGACGCTCCTTCCATTAAGAGGCGGGACCTACTTTTTCTCCCCTTGAATATGCTGGACAGTGACTGTGGTTGAAGTGATAGTTCCTAGACTAGGTCATAAAGGTGATAGATTTGCTACCTGGGATATATTGGGATGGTAGCTTCCTCACTGCCATGCTGTGAGGAAGCCCAGGTCCGTGGAGAGCCCACACGTAGGTGTTCTGGCTGACAGCCTCAGCTGACGTCCCAAGCAACTGCTGGCACTGCTTGTCAGACTTAGGAGTGAAGAAGCCTTCAGAGGGCTGTAGCCTCAATCACCTCTGACTGTAACTACATGGCAGACTCTGAGCGTAGAGCTGCCCAGCTCAATCTAGTCAACCCCCAGGACCATGAGAGATAATAAGGAAGTGATGGTCATCGTTTTAACCCATCAAATGTTGGGGTGAATTGTTACCTAACAACAGTAACTGAAATCCAAAGTTAGGGTCCATCAACCAGGGGGTCTGGGTTAAGAGAGTAAGTCAAGAATGCATTTCCAAAGTTAAAAACTAAATAGCAGAAAGGAGTTTGAGCACACAGAGATTCGAGATCAAGGTTAGGGTAGCCAAATAGGGAGTCTACAATGAAGCATGACTGGTCAGGGTTCTGTGCTGTGGCAGACTACTTTCTTTCTTTTTTTTTTTTATCCTTACCCAAGGACATTTTTGCATTTATCTTCAGATAGAGCAGGAGGGAGAGAGGGAGGAAGAGAGAGAGAGAAACATCAATGTGAAAGAGACACATCGACTGGTTGCCACCCATACAACCCCCAACCCCAACCGGGGCCGGGGCCAAACTGCAACTGAGGTATGTGCCCTCAGCGGGAACCGAACCCAGGCCTCTCTGGTCCGTGGGCCGTCACTCTAACCACAGAGCCAAACCGGCCAGGGTGTGGCAGACTACTTTCTATCATGCTCTTCTTGAAAATAAGCCCACACACCCTGGCTGGTGGGGCTCAGTTGGTTGGAGTGTCATCCTATACATCAAAAGGTGGCAGGTTTGATTCCTGGGCACATACCCAGGTTGTGGGTTCAATCCCCAGTTAGGACATGTGTGAGAGGCAGCTGATCGATCAATGTCTCTCCCTCTCTCTCTCTCTCTCTCTCCCTCTCCCTCCCTCCCTCCCTCCCTCTGTCTCCCTCCTTCCTTCTCCCTTCCCCTTTTCCCTCTTTCTCCCTCTCCCTAAAGTCAATTTTAAAAAAGTCCACAGTTGTAGCCTACTCCTCCCCTCTAAATTTTTGTCATGGAAAATATCAAACACGTGAAAAGTGGAGCAACTGATGCAGTGAACCCCACATTCGTTGCCCAGTTTCAACATGATCAACTCATGGCCACTCTGATTTATCTATGCCCTTATCACTTTTCCTCTTCACATTATTTTGAAGTAAATCTCAATCATAATGTTATATTATCCCTACATATTTTAGATATAGCTCTAAAAGATAAGGACTATAGTAAAACAACAACAACAGCAACAATATTATTACACCAAAAGCAATGAACAATTCACTATATAACAACCATTGTGTTTAAATTATAATCTGAGTATCAATAATACCAGTGCATCCCTGTGTATCATTTATCATGTTCTTCTAGTTCCTATATTTCCTGTAAATAGATAGCTTGTAGAAGCTTGATCAGATTTAAGATAACTTTTTGTCAAGACTACTTGTAGATTATGTTGTGTTCTTCCATTTTGAGACACAGTGACTGGCAGCTATTATGATCAGTGTCTAAGATCCATTTCTTCTTTAAAAAAATCCTCACCTGAGGACACTTTTTTCCATTTTTATCTTTGGATAGAGTGTGAGAGAGAGAGAGAGAAAGAGAGAGAGAAACATTGACATGAGAGAGACATGTCGATTGGTTGCCTCCCGCAGGACCCCCACCAGGGCTGGGGGCCGAACCACAACCGAGGCACGCGCCCTTGACTGGGCCGACACTCTACCGCTGAGCCAAATCGGCCAGGCCTAAGATCCATTACTTTATTAGGGGCTGAAGATTAGTCTATTATCCATCTTTTGCTTATTAACAGAAACATTGCTATAAGGAGAAAACTCCCCTCATCAATTTGATAATGTAAATAATAATTATAACTTGTTATAAATTAATGCTTTAAAGTTGTATAAAAATCAGTAAAATGACTACGTATTTGTCATGATGAGAGTACTATGCAGATCACAGTTAGTTTTTCCTAAAATGAGGTTATTTTAGTTTCTTATTAGAGAAACACATGTTCATGATAGAAAATTAGGAAATGTGGAGAAGCAGAAAGAAGAAATGGAGAAAAACAGTGGCCCTTAATTGTGCCATCCAAAAGCAACTCTGTGAGCAGTTTGGTTTATTTCCTCACAATCTCTTCTCTGAGCTTAAAAAAAACCCTGTTTGTGATAACATACTACATATTTGTGTTCTGCTCTTTTTTATATAACAGAGCAAACATATCCTCGTGCAGTCTTTCCATAAACACATTTTAATTTATAGATATAAAGCATTTAGAGTGTAACTGACATCTTTGCATTTGTAAAATGTGCTATGATAAGAGTGATATATTTCACTCTTCCATATTTCAGAGACCATACTTAGGAAATGCAACTTATTTTAAAGAACTAGGAAAGGTTAGTGTGCAGTGTAGCATAACACAATCAAATAAGAACTACACAATCTGGAAACTGTTTATTTAACCACCAAATATTTATTGAACTTCTCTGACTCTCTTCTAGGCACTGGGGATACAGTAATAAACAAATAGAAACAGCCTTTCCTTTCATAAGGCTTATATTTTAGTGTGTTGATAAGAAGACAGATAATAAACAGGTAAACAAATAAGATGATTTCAGACTGGTAAATACAATGAAGAAAATAAAACATGGAGGGGCTACTTTAGAAAGATTAGCTCTTTGTGGGGTTGTCTGGCTAGATACTAAGTTTAGAATAATTGAAAGCATGGGGAACAAGAATTAAGGAAGCAGAGAATAGGGCACCAAAGTAGATAGACATTCTATTGGTAGGAGGAGAGAGAACAGACATTCTGGAATTAAAAGAGATGTTCCAAAGAGAATCCTATAGTGAGTAAGTCTGCTGGTTTAAATCTGCTAGACATAAAAAGAGTCTCAATACCATCAGCCATTAGGGAAATGAGAATCAAAGCTGCAGTGAGATACTACTTCACACCCTCTAGGATGGCTATGATAAAAAAGACAGATAATAACAGCTGTTGGTGAGGATGTGAAGAAGTTGGAATCCTCATGCATTGATAGTAAGAACATAATATGGTGCCACTGCTTTGGAAAAACAGTGTGGCAGTTCCTGAAAAAGTTAAACATAGAGTTACCATACTATCCAGCAATTCCACTCCTTGGTATATACCCAAGAGAAAGAAACCACATATGTCCACACAAAATGTTGAACACAAATGTTCATAGCAACATTACTAACAGTATCCCAAAAGTGAAAATAGCCTAAATGTATATTAACTGATGAATGGATAAGCAAAATGTAATATAGTCTTGTAATGGAATATTATGCAGCTATAAAAAGGAATGAAATACTAATACATACTATAACATGGATGAACCTTAAAAATATTATACTAGGTGACAGAAGCCAATCACAGAGGACCACATATTGTATAATTCCATTTATATGAAATAGATAGACAAATCCACAGAGAAGAAAGTAGAATGGTGATTGCTAGGGGCTGTGGGGAGGGAAAGGGCAATGACTATTAATGATTATGGAGCTTCTTTTTGGCATGATAAACATGCTCTAAAATTGATTGTGATAATAATTATGGAACTCTGTGAATGTATTAGAAACCATTGAATTATATACTTAAAATGGGCAAATTTTATGGAATTGAGTCATACTCAATAAAGCTGTCATCAAAAAAGATCTGCTAGGAGGACTTCCGGTCAAGATGGCGGCGTAGGTAAATGTGGTATCGCGTCCTCCCATAACCACATCAAAGTTACAACTAAACTACAGAACAGCCATCATTCAAAACTGCCTGAAATCAAGCTGCATGAAAGTCCTACAACTACTAAATTAAAGAAGAAACCGCATCGAGACTGGTAGGAGGGGTGGAGGCGCGATGGGCTGGTCCCACACCCACATGTGGCAGATAAAAATCAGGAGGACACCTCGGCTGGGAAGGTCCTCCCTGAGGACTGCGGGGTCCCCGTCCCACACCAGGCGCCCAGCTCAGGGTTCCAGCGCCAGGAAGAGAATCCCCATAACTTCTGGCTGTAAAACCAGCGGGAACTGAGGCTGAGGTGGCTGGAGCCCCCGGCAGCTCCTCTTAAAGGGCCCGAGCACAGACTTACTCGGACTCGCACCCTCCAGGCTCCAGCGTGGGGGAGGCAGCTTGAAAGGCACCAGAGTCATATGGGGAAGAACTGAGTTGTTTGGCACTGGAGCGAGGGCTGGAGAGGCAGCTTTCTCCTGGACAGACATGCTATCAGAGCCTTTTGTTCCTTTGGTGAGCCCTTCCCTGGGCCAGCAGACAGCCACCATATCTGGGACTCCAGCAACCTGGCTCACACTGTTGGCCCCGCCCTGGTGATTCCCTGAGGCCCTGCCCCACCCAACTTCCAGGGCCACCCAAGCTGTTGCCAGTTGCTTTACCATAGGATTGGCCTGTCTTGGAGCCTGCTTCAGCTTTTCCTAAATTCTTTCAAACAAGCAGCATCTGGTCTCAGCTGGCCCCATACCGCTCGCTAAGTAATACATAGAAACAAACACAGGGAGGCAGCCAAAATGAAGAGACAAACTAACAGGTCCCAAATGAAAGAACAGAACAAAACTCCAGGAAAAGAACTAAGTGAAATGGAGTTAAGCAACCTAACAGATGCAGAGTTCAAAATACTGCTTATAAGGATGCTCAATGGACTTAGTGAGAACCTCAGTGAACTTAGTGAGGGCCTCAAGAGCATACAAAAAGAGCAGTCAGAAATGAAGGAGGCACTAACTGAAATAAAGAATAGTTTACACAGATTCAATAGTAGAGTAGGTAAAGCCACGAAGCAAACCATCGATTTGGAATATAAGGAAGCAAAAAACACCCAATCAGAATAGCAAAAAGAAAAAAGAATCCAAAAAAATGAGGATAGTGTAAGGAGCCTCTGGGACAACTTCAAGCGTGCCAACATTCACATCTTGGGGGTGCCAGAAGGAGAAGAGAGAGAACAAGAAATCGAAACCTATTTGAAACAATAATGGCAGAAAACTTCCCTAACTTGGTGAAGGAAACAGACATACAAGTCCAGGAAGCACAGAGAGTCCCAAACAAAATCAACCCCAAGAGGCCCACACCAAGACACATCATCATCAAAATGCAAAAGGTTCAAGACAAAGAGAGAATCTTAAAAGCAGCAAGAGAAAAGCAGTTAGTTATCTATAAGGGCGTTCCCATAAGACTGTCAGCTGATTTCTCAAAAGAACTTTGCAGGCCAGAAGGGAGTGGCAAGAAATATTCAGAGTGATGAAAAGCAAGGACCTACAACCAAGATTACTCTATCCTGCAAAGCTGTCATTTAGAATCGATGGCCATATAAAGAGTTTCCCAGACAAGGAAAAGCTAAAGGAGTTCATCACCACCAAACCATTATTATATGAAATGTTGAAGGGTCTTCTTGAAGAAAAAGATAAAAAAATATGAACAAACAAAATGACAATAAATACATATCTATCAACAACTGAATCTACAAACAAAATGAACAAGCAGAACAGAAACATTCTCATAGATACAGAGAACTTTTGTTGGTTACCAGATGGGTGGGGGCTGGGGGGAGGGGTGAAAAAGGTGAAGGGATTAAGAAGTCCAAATTGGTTGTTAGACTGACAAACCTCAAAGGGAAGGGGGGTTGGGGGGTGGGAAGAAATAAACCAAAGAACTTATATGTATATAGTATAACCAGTGGACACAGACAACAGTGTGGGGAAAAGCAGGAGGGGAGCAGGAATGGGGAGGAGGAGGGCAGTGGGGGAAAAATGAGGAACATCTGTAATACATTCAACAATAAAGATAAGTTAAAAAAAAAAAAAAAGATCTGCTAGTACTGCATTCAGGAAATATTTCCAGGTGGAATGATATGATGCCTGGCATTTGCTTTAAAATAATTCATTATTGGGAGCTAAGGTTCTGGATGAAACACGATTGGACATGATTTGATAATTGTTAAAGCTGAAATATGGGTACAAGGGGGGTTCATTATATTATTTTCTCTACTTTTCTATATTTGATTTTCCATAATAAACATTAACAGTGTATTTTTTATTTAAAGAGCTTTGGTTCTGGTATAGTTCTTAGCAGGTCATAGCCGTGAGAGTCAGAATAGCTGGGTTAATAGCCCAGCCTCTGGAGGCAGCCTACATATTTTGAATCCTGGCCTTGTAACTTCTTTTTGCCTCAGTTTCTCTTCTATAAGGTGGAGGCATAAAGCACTTACCTCATAGGGATGTTACAAGGGTTAAGTGAGTTAATATTTACAAAGTGCTTGGAACACTGTCTGATACTTAGTAAACATTATGTATGTTCCCCTTTTAACTTACAAAAGAAAATGGGAGGGAGAGAGAGAGAACCCCTGACAAAATGAGAGTACCTGTTAGCAAAAGGGAGAATTCCAAGTCTTAGGAACTTGAAGTCATAAGATTTTGAGTTAATCTACCCCCCCCCCCACTTCATTTGGTGAAGCAAGAAGGGGGCAAAAGGCATAATTCTCACAGGTAACAAGGCCATCTCCTTTCCGCAGTGAACCTCTGTTGCTTTAGTGAGCAGAGAAATAAAACGGAAATTTTTGCACTTTATTTTTGACCCATGTTATTTATGACCTCAGCATTACTGTCACACCAAAGCAGCACACTTCTCAGACCATCATGCCGTTTATGCAGCTTATCACACTTCCTCAAGCTCGGATTCCTGCAAAAATACTAAATTGCTGAGATGCGTGTGTAGCCTACAGATACCGACAGCCAACCCAAAGAGGGTATTCTGGAGAGTGTAGGCTTGCTTTCATTTCCTCCAGGACAGATGTGGAGCATCAGGGATAGATGAGGAAACTTCAGAAACGGTAAATTTTTTTTTAATGTGTTTTGTGGCCTGAACATTTCACTATGGAAAGGACCCATAATGAATGTCTATTCTTTTTGTAAAGGACAGGATTTAAAAATACGTCTCTAGGCTTTCAGATGAAAGTCCAAAGTTATTTGGAATGGGAGTCAGCAGTCACTTTTGGGTGATTTAACCATCCTTGCCCTTCTGAGCATAGCATTCAAAGTGTTGCAACAAAATTTTCATGAAACAATATCCTTGCTATGCTAGCTGTAGTCAGATGTCTTCTATTCTTTACATAATCTCACTTAAAAAATGCTGGTTGCAACCCATTAAACTGATTTTATGACAAAGAATTCAGTTTTGGACTGCTGTCTTAGATCTCAGCTGTTTCCATCTCATAACCCATTCACTTCCTATGTCTGGTACCTTGTGCTGAAGGGATGGTGTTAGCACCTGTACATCCATTTTTCTCACTTGTCTGAGGGTAGGTGACCTATGTGAAATGAAAGATGTCAGGAGTGTGGGAACAAGATCATCTCACTCAAGTGAAACCCTTTGGTTGAACACACATTGTTGATCACATAATGATTTCCTTCCTATTTTTTTTTTTATCCTCACCTGAGGACATTTGTTCAGATAGAGTGGGAGGGAGAGAGAGGAAGAGAGAGAGAGAGAGAGAGAAACATTGACGTGAAAGGGACACATCGAGTGGCTGCCTTCCGCACGACCAACCAGGGCTGAGGACAAACTGCAACCGAGGTACGTGCCCTTAGCGGGAACCGAACCCGGGTCTCTCTGGACCGCAGGC
This sequence comes from Tadarida brasiliensis, assembly GCA_030848825.1. Classification (NCBI taxonomy): domain Eukaryota; kingdom Metazoa; phylum Chordata; class Mammalia; order Chiroptera; family Molossidae; genus Tadarida; species Tadarida brasiliensis. The sequence goes on along the minus strand of CM061257.1, from coordinate 52,818,402 downwards.
CGACGCTCTAACCGCTGAGCTAAACCGGCCAGGTCTCCTCCCTATTTTTAAAGAAAGAAGTTTATCTTCCTTCTCCTCCCCTCACTTTTCAGAATTCCAGAAATAAACAATTTATAAGTTTTAAATTGTGCCCCATTCTGTGTCGTGATAAAAGCTCGCGCCACTCACTTAAATCTCCTGCAACGCTTTGTCCCGCCAGCGTCTCCATGCTGTGTATCTCCCTGCCCCTTCCTCAGTTAGCAGCCCTCTCGGGTACCGGATTAACTGTCCTTGCTCCAGTAATCCTCCTTTTGTTTAATAATGGCCCAGAGCGCCAGAGGAGCGCTGCTGGCGGTTCGGATGTGCCCAAGAGCAGCCTGAAGTGCTGCACTGGAAAGGTGAGCGCAGTACAGTGAGACATTTGAGAGAGAGACTGCTTTTGTTGTTTCATTATTAATTTTTGTTGTTAATCTCTTACTGTGCCCAATTTATAAATTAAACTTTGTTTTAGGTACAGGAAAAACATAGTCTATATAGGATTCAGTACCATACAGTAAAACCTCGATATAATGGACTAATTCAGGCGGGGGGGTGTCTGCTAAAGCTGAAAGTCTGTTGTATAATAAAGTAGGTTTTCTGAATGGGTATGTTAAAAAATTGACAGATTAGTTTACCTGTTTTTGCTTGTGTAAACACGTTTGTGTAATTAAAATTAAGTATGTATGAAAAGTTTAATTTCACAGAAGAGTTTTCTATGTGTATTACTGTCACTTTAAGTTTATATTGAATAGGTCTAGTAAATGTGTGCATTCACCAGGTCCCACGAGTAAACAAATGCACACGGCTGGGGCGTGGCTTAGTGCATGTGGGAACACAGGCCTGCCTGCGCTGGTACTGCTGAAGAAAATCATGCCAGGAGACAACAGAAACCATTACCCCGAGTGATGCCCTGTGGTCACGTGCTAATCAGTCACCAAACATTGTTTGCAAGCAGTGACTCTTGGATTTAAATATGTAGACTATAGTTGTAGATATGTAATATTTATTTATGTTGGCAAAATTACTACAGTGGTTATTCCAACATATGGCCTATTTGCTAAAATTTGTTAAAAATAACAGTGAATTGATAACAAAAAATAACCTATCAATTATAAGCAAATCTTGGTTAAAAGGATTTTAAAATTAATAGGGTGTTAATTTTCACATATGACATACAGACCAGAGATTTTGTTTGTTAAATCCGAAGTCATTAAATTGAGGTCCACAAAACCCAGGATTTACTGTATGCGATTTCAGGCATCCACTTGGAGCTTGGAACATATCTCTGTGGATAAGGGGGGACTACTATTGTATGTTTTCACTTTTTTCTTCTTTTTTTGTTAATCCTCACCTGAAGATATATGTTTTTTCCCTTGATTATCAGAGAGAGTGGAAGGGAGGGAGGGAGGGAAAGAAGGAAGGAAGGATGGAGGGAGGGAGGGAGGAAGGGAGAGAGAGAGAGAGAGAGAGGGAGAGAGAGAGAGAGAAAGAAAGAGAGAGAGAGAAACATTGATGGGAGAGAGACATATCAATTGGTTGCCTCCTCCTCTTGCCCCTCCTGGGGGAGAGGATAAAACCTGCATCCTAGGTATGTGCTCTTGATCAGAAATATAACCCTTGGCACTTTGGTGCATGGGTCATTGCTCCAACCACTGAGCCACACCAGCTAGGGCTGAAGAGTGATTCTTGGTTTTGACTCCTGCCTTGGCATGGGTCCTTGGACTACCTCTGTGAAGATATTCTTGGCTTCCTCCTTCCTTCCCTCAAAATAGAGAATACAGAAATTGATCTTAGCATGTAAGAGAATTTACAATGCAATAAACTGGTATTTTACCCTGTTGGGAGAAGTTAGAATTATTTAATACTAAATCTAGTACATCTAGAAGAAAGTAAGATTTAACCCTTATATCATATAGAAATGTAATTTTAAGATTGTTTAAAAATGTAAATGAAGAAAAGAAAAAGGAAAATTCTGCAAGAGAATTGTAGGAAAATAATCTACAATCAGGGATGTAAAACATCTCAAATAGGACCAGAAGTTCAGAAATTGTATTATATATGTATGTATGTGTATATGTATGTTTTTCCTAGATGGCAATGATTGTGTGAAAGATTGAACTCCTAAACAGTCAGGAAATGCAAATTAAAGTAACAGTCACTTAATATCTATCATACTGGAAAAAATGTAAAGTCAATAACACCTATTGCTGACAGGGAGCCAGAGAAATAAGTAGTCTTATATATTGTTTATTTCTAAAAAACAAGGAAATTCGCCTACATACCCACAATACAACCATTTAGTTCATGAAAATAACATGGATATATTACTACCATTCAACCCACAACTTCAAGTTTTACAAATTGTCCCAATAAAGTCCTTTATAACAAAAGGGTCCAATGTGTAATCATGGGCTGCGTTTAACGGTCATGTCTCTTTGATCTAGAACAGTGCCTTATTTTTTCCTTGACTTTCATCTCCTTGGTACTTTTGAAGATCACAGGGCGTGTTTTTCTGGTTGTTGTTTTTTTTTTTTAATTTAAATTTTATTTTTACCTTTTTTGTAGAACTTCCTTCAATTTGGGTCTGTTTTCTTCATGATTAGATTCGGGTTGTGCATCGTAGGCAGGAACACCCCTGAGTGGGTTTTGTGTTCTCCTTGGGTCCTGCCAGGTGGCATAATATTTGTCCCATTACTAATGGTGCTAACTTTGCTTGCTTGATTGAGGTGGTCTCTGCCCTACTTCTCCATTTTGAAGTTATTCTTTCTCTCATTTTATTTGACAAATGTTTTGTGACGATACTTTGAAGCTATGCAAAAAGCTAGGCAATTTGTCCATTTCTCATCAAACTTCCAATTCATTTACATTTATATTTGTGTGAACTCATGTTGCCTATTTTATTCAGTGAGATATAATTTGTTTATCATTTATTTAAATGTTCAAAATGTTCCTCATTGGTCAGTGGCAGTCCTCTCAAGATAGCACATGTGTCTCCATCATTCTTTGAGCACCTCCTTGCTTTCTGCAACTGCGCGATCCAGGATCATCTCTGTGTACCTTGTCCCAGCCCTGAATCAGCCATTTCTCAAAGCAGTCTTGGTTCCTTTAATGGAGAATAGTGTTATCTGGCTGCCAGGCGTGCCCATTGAATTTGGGGTATTATGCTTCCAGTCTTAGTGGACTGTGTTTGGGAATATTTCTACTCCCCTTCCCTTTCTCTCCCCACTTCCTCTCTCTCTCTCTCTCACACACATACATTTATTAATTTTTGTATTTATAAATTAAGAACCATGCTTTTGCACCAATATCTTCATTTCCAGTCCAACATCACAGGTATAATTTAATTTTTCCCCTTTTTTTATTATCATTTGAAAGCTTATTTAAATTTCTTTCAAACCTATTTATTTTTGTGAATTTTGAATACATTTAACATTTTATTCTGTCTTAGTCAACATTTGCCAATTTCAATTAGAGAGACTGAAACAAAAAATTAAATCTCCTTCAAAGTTTACTAACCTAAATAAGTACATAAGAAATTTAAACACTCAAACATTAAAATGCATTTTTATAAGTTTATAGAATTTATGGTTCTGAGTTATTAAAGCTTAAGTTGCAAGAAGACTTCTGGGACACCCTTATTTGGTTAATCCCCTGTATGTAACCAATTTCTCATCCCTGCCACCATACTCACCCCTGTGATGCCCTCCTTATTCTACCCATCCTTCACCGCCCATGCCAGGCTGCCCTTGCACCGGGGTGCCTTCCTCACCCTGCTGGGGCTATGACTCTCTGCCATCTGGTGGAGATGACTTCTTACTCTGCTTGTTGAAGTTGAGGCACTCGCTGGTGTGGATGCCCCTCTTAACCTACCTCAGAGGCCAGCTCTCAGCTCTGGGCCACCATGCTCACCCCTCCCCATGTTATGATGTGCCTACTTTTCTTGGGTTCATCTAATACATTTAGGACTGAATTGTTTAGGGAAAAAAGGCAGGAAAAAAATGGAAGGGAAAGGCAGAGGAATGAGAAGAGAAATAATTTGTTTTTAATCTTCTTTCAGTATATTCAAAGAGATAAATTTCCCTCCAAGTACTATTTAGGTACATCTCACAGACTTTAATATATACAACGTTCATTGTCATTGAGTCCTAAGTAGCTTATAATTCCCCCATGACTTTCTGTTTAATCCAAGCATTATTCATTTATTTAAATAAGACAAGACCTTCAATCAAACTCTGTGTAAAATGGAATTCTAAAAGTCATTTTACTTGTTTTCTCAAGGCATGTTAAGTGCCAATGATCTCTTTCTGGCTTAACTGGAAAGTCAACAAATATTTATATCTTTAAGATGCCATTTTAAATATTATCACCAGGGCAACACATTATAAAACAACCAATCAACATTATAAGCATTTAGAGATGAGGAACTATTTCCCTGGGTTATAACAACAGTTCCTGAAGTCTGGATGTCGTACAAATCTTTGTTAGAATTAAAGTTGTCAGGTCAGTTTTATGATGCAGAATCTTCTGTGTTTTTCAGGCAGCTTCAGGGGGAAGAGGAAATATTAGCTCCTTATCTTGCTAAGACTTCTCACCAGAGTTAGAAGAGTCTAGTTTTTCAAGGCTAAATGTCAAAATGTATGAAAAATAAAAGAGGCAGCTCTGAAAATCCCAAAATTCATGGTTTGGAATGGGTTATATAAATTTTGCATCCATATCTAGTAAGATGTTTCTTAGTTTTAGTTTGAGAATGAAATATTCTATATCTTTGTTCTTTTTTTTTTTTCCTACTTAGGCTATCCATTTCTGAAAATGGTGACTTAAAAATCTCTGAGTAGAAGATTAATTAATTAATTAATTTTATTGTTCTGTCAGTTACTGTTCCATATATTTTTAAGCCTACTATTATTAAGTACATATATGTTCATGGTCATTAAATTTTCTTGGTCTCTTGTTCCTAATACCAATATATAACACTCCTATATATCCCATATGATGTTTTTTATTTGTCTACTATTTGCCTTTTTTTGGTCTACTATTAACATTGCTATGCTGGATTTCTTTTGGTTTATATCTAAATAGTTTATCTTTTTAAAATCTCTTTAAAAATACTGTTTAAAATTTTTTTTTTATCTTACCACCTGACTCAAGAATAAAGAGTAACAATTACATCTACCTACATGCTTCTCCTCCCCCAGCCCCCCACCCCATTTACCTGTTTCCCTCAAAGGCAGTAGCTATCCTAAATTTTGTGTATATCATTGACTTGCTTTAAAAAAATTTTATGTGTGTACATACATACACACACACACACACACACACACACGTCTGATATATATGTGAGCAATATATTTTATTAGCTGTTTTTAAACTTTAAAAAGAGTATATCACGTTGTATGCAATCTTCTTAGACTTGTTTTTATTGCACAACATTATGCTACTAATTTCTTAAAATAAGACAACAGTGAAGGTTGTCACATCCATTGAGTCTTCCTTTCACAAATTAATATCTGTAGTATGTGATAGTCTTTGAGAGCATTTTACCCACAGTAGAACTGTTTTCAAAATTTGAGTTAATCTTTTCAAACCCTGATGCTTCTTTACCAACTAAATGTATGTAATATTCTAAATCTTTTGTTGTCATTTCAATAATCTTCACAGCATCTTCATCCAGAGTAGATTCTATTCAAGAAGCCACTTTCTTTGCTCATTCATAAGTAGCAACTCCTTATCCATTAAAATTTTATCATGAGATTGTAGCAATTCAGTTACATCTTCAGGCTCCATTTCTAATTCAAATTCTCTTGCTGTTTCAATCACATCTGCAGTTACTTCCTCCACTGAAGTCTTGAATCCCTCAAAGTCATCCCTGAGGATTAGAATCAACTTCTTCTAAACTGTTAATGTTGATATTTTGATCTCTTTCCGTGAATCATTAATGTTCTTAATGACATCTAGAATGGTGAATCCTTTCCAGAAGGTTTCAATTTACTTTGCTCAGATCCATCAGAGGAATCAATATCTATGACAACTATAGCCTTACAAAATGTATTTCTTTTTAAAATTTTTTTATTTATTGATTTTAGAGAGAGAGGAAGGGAGAGAGAAGGAGAGAGAGAGAGACATTGATTTGTTGTTCCACTTATTTATGCATTCATTGGTTTACTCCTGTTTGTGCCCTGACTGGGGATCAAACCCACAACCTTGGTGTTATGGAAATGACACTCTAATCAACTGAGCTACTCAGTCAGGGCTAGCAAAATGTATTTCTTAATAAGACTTTAAAGTTGAAAGTATCCTTGATTCATGGGCTGCAGAATGGTTACTGTGTTAGCAGTCATGACCACAACGTGAATCTCACTGTGCATCTCCATTTGACCTCTTGGGTGACCAGGTGCGTTGTCAATAAGCAGTAATACTTTGAAAGGAATCTTTTTTTTTTCTGAGCTAGGTCTCAACAGTGGGCTTAAAATCCAGACTTTGCTGTTTCATTTATAGAGCCCAGGCAGAGTAGATTTAGCATAATTCTTCAGGGCACTCAGATTTTCAGATGGTAAATCAGCATCAGCTTCAACTTAAAGTCACCAACTGCATTAGCCCCTAACAAGAGAACCAGCCTGTCCTTTGAGGCTTTGAAGACAGGCATTTATTTCTTTTCTCTAGCTATGAAAGTCTTAGATGGCATCTTCTTCCATTATAAGGCTGTTTCATCTACATTGAAACTCTGTTTAGTGTAGCAACCTTCATTAATTGTCTTAGCTAGATCTAATGGATAACTTGCTGCAGCTTCTGTATCGGCACTTGCTGCTTCACTTTGTACTTTCATGTTATGGAGAAAACTTTTTTCCTTAAACCTCATGAAACAACCTCAGCTAGCTTCAAAAATTTCTTCTGCAGCTTCCTCATCTTTCTTAGCCTTCATAGAATTGAAGGGAGTTAGGGCCTTGCTCTGGATTAGGCTTTGGTTTAAGGGAATGTTGTGGCTGGTTTGATCTTCTGTCCAGACCACTAAAACCTTCTCCATATTAGCAATAAGGCTGTTTCACTTTTTTTTTTTTTTTTAATATCATTTTTTGTGTTCACTGGAGTAGCACTTTTAACTTCCTTCAAGAACTTTGCATTCACAACTTGACTAACTGTTTGGCACAAGAGACCTAGCTTTCAGCCTATCATGGCTTTCAAGATGCCTTTTTCATTAAGCTTAATTATTTCTAGTTTTTGATTTAATGTCAGAGACTTGTAATTCTTCCTTTGGTTTGAACACTTAGAGGCCTTTGTAGGGTTATTAATTGGCCTGATTTCAATGTTGTTATGAAGAGGCCTGAGGAGAGGGAGAGAGACAGGGGAATGGCTAGTCAGGAGGTCAGAAGAACATACACATTTATAGATTAAATTCACTGTGTTATATGAGCATGGTTCATGGTGCTCCAAAACCATTACAATAGTAACATCAAAGATTAACTGATCATAGGTCAACATAACAAATATAATAATAATGAAGAAGTTTAAAATATTGTGAGAATTACCAAAATGTGACACACAGACACGAAGTGAGCTATTTGAAAAATGTGGCCAATAGCCTTGTTCAACTCAGGCTTGCTACAAACCTTCAATTTGTAAAAAATAAAAACAAAATACAGTATCTGCAAAGCACAATAAAATGAAGTGCAATAAAAAAAAATGGTATGCCTGTATAGAATTGGTGTTAATTTTTCTTTAAATGTTTGGTAGAATTCTCCAGTGAACCTATTTGTTCTTATTTAATTTAATTGTAATTTATAAAAAAGATTTTTAAATTGATTTTTAGAGAGAGAGGAAGGGTGAGGGAGAGAGAGAGAGAGGGACATCTATGTGAGACCTCCTGCACATCCCCTACCAGGGACTGAAGCCAGCACCCAGACCAGCAACATTTTGGTACATGGGGTGACACCCAACCAACTGAGCCACACTGGCCAGGGCTATTTAAAAAAAAAAATAAAATTTTTTTTTTCTTTATTGATTTTAGAGAGAGAGGAAGGGAGAGGGAAAGAGAGATAGAAACATCGATGAGAGAGAACATCAATTGGCCACCTCCTGCATGGCCCCCACTGGGGATTTGGCCCACAACCTGGGCATCTGCCCTGACTGGGAATCAAACGGGCAACCTCTTGGTGCATGGGTCGACGCTCAACCACTGAGCCACACCGACTGGGCAATCTATTTTTATTTTAAATAACCTTTCTTATATTTTATTTTCTCTTCTTTCCTTTTATCTTCTTTTCCATGTGCAGGCTTTTGTGTGGACATAAATTTTCAGCTCCTTGGGTACATACCAAGGAGTGTGATTGCTGGATCTCATGGTAATGGTATGTTTATTTTTGTGAAGAACCATCAAACTGTTTTCCTTTTTGGAAGTTTTAAAATTATGATCTCAATTTTTAAAATAGTTACAGGGCTATTTAAATTATTTAATATTGATGAATTGTGGTTTCTTCTTTTTCTGTTCCCTTCATTCTGCTGTGAACCATCACTGAGATTTTTATTTTGGTTTTTGTATTTTATAATTCTAAATTTTCCATTTGTTTTTTTCTTTATATCTCCTAATTTTTTGCTGAGGCATAGTTTTGCATTTGTTTTAAGCATGTTAGTCACTGCTTGATGAAGCATTTTTACATTGGCTGCCTTAAAATCTAACATCTCTGTCATCTTAGTTTTGGCATCAGTTGGTTGACATTTTCAGTAAGTTTGAGATGATCTTGGTTCGTGATATAATGAGTGATTTTCAACTGAAACTTGAACATATTTGTGTTATGTTATATGACCCTAGATCATATTTAAATCTGTTTAGCTGCTTTTTCTGACACTGCTCCGGCAAGGGGATGAGGGCACTACTTCATTCTGCAAGGTAAAGGTAGAAGTCCAGGTTCTTTCCTCCACTGACACCCAAGGTTGGGGTGGGGAGTTATTCTTCGGCTCTGGGTGGGGGTGAGAATTACATCTCCCCACATGGTCTCTATTGACACAGTTATGGGGTGTCCTTGTTATTGGTGGATGATGATTAAAGTTCTGACTCTCTACTAGGTCTCCTCTGACACTACCCTAATGAGGGGGAAGGGGACACCTTGCTACTGCCAGGTGGGGGTAGAAGTTTTGACTCACCTGTCAATCCCCACTGGTGTAGTGGGAGAGAGGGCTTGTTATTGCCTAGTGATGATGAAAGTCTTGGCTCCCTAGTTGGCTTTCTGCTTCTGGTGGTGGTGGTGGGGTACCTCATTACAACCTTGCAAGGGTGGAAGTCTAGGCTCCCAACTTTACATTTTCAGGAGTGGATGGTGGTGAGGCCACAGTATTTTCTGCGGTATTTGGGCTAGACTAGAGTAATTATTGTCTGAAAGTTTTCTATCTTGATAGATTTCCCCTTTTCTAGTCCTTTGGCTAGTATGAGTAAGCTTTTTTTTTTTTCTGTCTGTGTTTTTAGGTTGCCGTCTTCTTCAGCTCCAAGTCTGGGATAAATGAGGCAAAAAGGAAACCCATGGAATTCACCATCGTGTCCTTCCTTGGGTGCTGAGGTCCCCAGCTGGTCGGCTTTTTTCTCTCCACCTTTCAGAGTCCTATGTTAATTTTATATCTAATGTCCAGGAGTTTTAGTGGTACTTAGTGGGAGGAATAGGGAAAATAATGCCTATTCTATTTCCCCAGAAATGGAAATTCTGGGTAGGATATAACATATCCATTTTACAGAAGAAAAATATGGTGATATTCAAACATGTTAATGAACTTGTCTAAAATCACATAGAAAGTGAGGGATAGGGCAGAATCAAACTCCAGCTGTGAAGTTCTGAATATCAGGGTTGGGGGCAATCCTTTTTCAGCATCTTTTCTGATAACTTCAGTCCTCTCTCCAATGTCAAGTGGTCATCATTGAGGTTATGAAAGAAAGTTGTATCACTCCTAATTTCTGCTTGTTGCACCAAAATATAATCTCTTTCTGGGTAGCATAAACCTCAGCTTATTGTATGGGACCATATGTCCTGTTATATAATGTTTCTGTGATTTCCACTCCTGGGCAAGATCCATGGTTGATGATCAGTAGCTGCCAGCTGACCTTGGTATTTAAAGCCTGCCTGGATAACTCTAGGCAAACATGGTCTGAGATGTGTGAAAAAGAAGGTATTGCCAACTTCACCTTTTCTTTTGCATCCATTTCTCCCCCATTCCTCAGTCTTCTCTAATGTGGTAGATATGGTGCTATGCTCAGTTCCCCTTGGATACCATTTTACTATTTTTGTATACCACGTGGTTTTGCTGTGCTTTCCAAAGCCAGTACTTATAGCCTTTCTCTGGAACTCCTGGCTCTTGGGACCTGGTGTTCCATAAAGGCAAAAAGCTAAAAAGATGTAGGATTTACATCTCCTTGGGGTTACCCTTAACTAATGACAAATGGGTATAGGCAACTCTATGAAAGCAGGCTGAGGGGGCCCTCTGCAGGACAGTGCTTGGAACAACATTGCTGCTCCGCTTTCTCCCCTTTCCCATCCCATTCCCCTCTTCCTTCCTGGTTTCCCTTGGGAGCACTTCTTTAATAAATCACTTTCGAGACAAATTTTCATCTCAGGGTCTGCATCTAGGGAACCTGATTAAGACATTCATCAAAGAAGTTCAGAGGTGGAATTGTCTATCTGGAATGTGAGGGTATGTAGTATAGTTACTGTGGTCACTGTTGAGGAGGAAGAGGGAGGAGTCATGGCCAAGTTGCCATGATCTTGTTGTTATAGAGACAGACGTGCTGGGCTTTATCACTAGGCTGCTTTCTTCCAGGTATGATGTTGCTGTGGAAACATAGAGCCTGAAGCCTCAAAGAACACTCTGTTCTAATCTCAGCTGCTATATCCATCTGCTTTGTGTCTCATTAGCAGAAGGAACCTAGTCAGACAGGAAGCTTTGACCGCATCTCTGTTAAATCCAATTCTCTAGAGAGGGGCTCCATCCCTGGACTTTTTCCCCCGTGAGTGGGAATCTTGGGGTGTTTTTAGGTAAGGTTTGCTAAATTAGATCAAAACAAAATCTTCCTGTGCTGTATGGTTTTCCAAATGACTGCTTGGAATCACACTTACCACATATTTATTTCAATCTCAGACCAAGTGGATCCACCTTGGACTTAGCCTTATTTTGAGCCTATATATATATATATATATATATTTGCATTAACAGCTTTGTTCTCAGAAATGGGAATGCTTATGCTAACCCATAGCTAATGTCTTCTGTCATCAAGGAAGCAAGACTTTTAAGTAGAGTAGAGTAGTTATATGGTATCTACTTAAGTAGAGAAGGGATATGGTTTCTCTTCGTGGTGATGGCACCGATTTGGGAGTCTGAGTATAGGCATCAATGTGGTCCAAGGCACACTGGCTGGTTTGGCTCAGCGATTAGAGCGTTGACCAGCAGATCACAGGGTCACGGGTTTGATTCTGGGTCAAGGGCAGGTACCTGGGTTGCAGGTTTGATCCCCAGCCCTGGTTGGGGTCCTGAGGGAGGCAACCAATTGATGTGTCTCCCTCACATCATTGTTTCTCCCTCTCTCTCTCCCTCCCTCCCTTCCACTCTATCTAAAAATCAATGGAAAAATATCCTTGGGTGAGGATTAACAAACATACAAGGAGAAAATTGTGGCACAAGGCTCTCTCTTCAGTGGGTGGCAGTGATTCTCAGTTATAGTGCAATGTGGCAGATATGGTCTCATGATTAAGAGCACGGGCTTTGGTGTACGACAATTGGATGTCTTGTCTTAGTCAGTGTGTGCTGCTATAACAGAATATCATAGACTGTGGGGCTTCAGTAACAAACATTTATTTCTCACAGTTCTGGAGGCTGGGAAGTCCAAGGTCAGGGTGCTGGCAGGTTTGGTGTCTGGTGAGAGTTCTCTTCCTGGTTTTCAGATGGCTGTGTTCTCACATGGCAGAGAGAGCTCTGGTCTCTTCCTCTCCTTATAAGGGTACTAATCCCATCATGAGGACTCCACCCTATGATCTCATCTAAATCTAAGTACACCTAAAGACCCCACCTCCAAATACTATCACATTGGAGATTAGGGTTACAAAAATATGAATTTGGGTGGAGTACAAACATTCAATTCATAACAGATGGTTTTAGGTTGACTCTTGGGACAGACTATGAAAAAGGTCTTTTTTAATGTAAAAAGTTATTTATTTTGCCATTTAGAAATGGCAATGGCTTCTGCTTTTTATTGTTGTTACTATTGTTGAACTTAAACTCTGCCACTGAATTAGAATGTCTAAAGTTAATTCCTAATGTTTTACTACCTGCATCTCTTAAAGGTATTAGCTAGATTGGGAGTCAAAATAATTTTCAAATAAAAGCAGTGTCAGTCATGGTTCAGGTAGGAGAACAAAAATCATTCTAAATACAGTCGTCCCTCGCCACTTCGCGCTTCGACTTTCGCGGCTTCACTCTATCGCAGTTTTTTCAAATATAGTCTAGTCTAGTCTAGTCTAGTCTAGTCTAGTCTTTGAAAAAACCGCGAGAGAGTGCAACCGTGGAAGTCGAAGCGTGAAGTGGTGAGGGACGACTGTATATAAATAAAGAATCCTACTTTGCAGAAATTCATTTATCGCGGTAGAGTCTGGAGCTGATTAACCGCGATAAATGAGGGCCGACTGTATTTCAAATAGAACAAGATTTATTTATTTAATTGTTGAAAGTATTACAGATGTCCCCCTTTTTTCCCCACTGACCCCCTCCTCCCCACTCCCATCCCTCTTTTGCTTTCCAACCTGCATATAAGTTCTTTGGTTTATCTCTTCCCACCCCTCCCACCCCCATCCCTCTGAGGTTTGTCAATCTGTTCCCTACTTCCGTGACTCTGGATCTCTTTTGGTCGACAGCTTATTTTGTTCATGATGTTCTATAAATAAGTGAGATCATGTGGTACTTGTCTTTCTCTGACTGGCTTATTTCTCAAATAGAACAAGATTTAATATGAGGAATGTGGTACCTACAAAAATCATTGAGAGGACTGAAGGAGAAGAGTCAAGAGGACAGCCACAGCTATGGTCTGGAGATTCTGATGCCACCCTGAGGTCAGGAACTGATAGGAAACCACTGTGGGCCTCATAGCTCCTCGGCAGCCCTAAGGGAGTGAATTTCAAGGGAACTTGGAAGTTGTTATTAAAACCCCCCCATTTGAAACTGCCATTTGCAACAACATGGATGGATCTTGAGAGTATCATGCTAAGCAAAATGAGTTAGATGGAAGAGTTCAAGAACCATATGATTTCACTCACATGTGAAATATAAAACAGAAAGCAACAAACGAACAAACAAAACAAAAAAACTCATTGCCATAGAGAACAATATAGTGGTTATTAGAAGGGAAGAGGGGTGGGAGGCGGTTGAAGAGGGTAAAGGGGTGACGGAAGGATACTAAACTCTGGGTGGTGAGCACACAATGCAATATACAGATGATGTATTATAGACTTGTACACTTGAAACTTATATAATCTTATTAACCAATATCATCCCAATAAATGTAATAAAAATACCTGTTTGAGAAACCTCCCTATTTACTAAAGCTAGCAGAAGAAGTAGAGTAATTTTACCCCCTTTCTGCCTTCTAAGTCTTGCATGAATGTATCTCCTTGTTGACTAATCCATTCACAGTACCCTGCTGGCAACTTGAGTGTGTGACATTTAGTTCCCAGGCTTCCAGCCCTTGTGATCAATAGGGAGAAGAGAGAAGGGGAGGGAAGAGTGAAGGGCCAATAGACAATACCTGCTTATCATTTGTTCTGTTAGGCTAGTCCCCAGCATCCTTGTTTTATTCTTCAGCATTTGTAATTGTGAATTGGATTATGAAGTGTGTGAGTGAGCTGGATGTTTCTAATGAGTCTGTTGTAATTATGTTTTTGTCTTATGTCTTTCTCTCTCGCTCTTGCTCTCTCTAGATAAGTTGAATAGAGAAAATTCATGATTATATGCACAACAGATTGTTTAATTTTAGGTCAACTAAAAGTCAGCATGTATTTAGTGAAAGCTAAGGACCTGAGACCCGGTGACTATAATGCCATTAACTATCTGGGATGGGAATATAACCATAGCAATAGTGATAATGATATAATAATGATGATGATAATGATAGCTACTGCCTATCTTTACTGTTGACCCCTGTTCTAAGTGCTTTACATCTACTAACGCATTTGTTCTTCAGTACAATCAGATGTGATAGATACCATTGCTATTCCCACTTTACAGATAAAGGCACTGGGAAATCAAGTGATTAAATAAATCCTCCAATTTCATGCAGCTAATAAGTGGCAGAACCAGGATATGGTTTTAAACTAGCTCTTAAGCACTACCAAACACATAGAAATTCTAACAGTCAAAATAGGATTTTTATTCATTTGTTACTTTATTTTAAATCCTTTTATTACCATTGAAGTATGAGTTTTCTCTGACTTTCCCTTCTGTTTACCTTTGTATTTTGTGATAAAACTGGTGGTTAAAATTTATTGAGAACTTTCTATGTGTCAGACAACTATGCTAAAAGATATGCAAGTAATATATTATTTTATGTGCAAAACCACTTTATGAGGCCTGGAGAGGTTAAGTAACCTATCCAGTGTCACATAATAAGAAAGTGGCAGAGCCTGGATTCAAACTCTAGAGTGCATTGGCCAAAATGGTAAGCTACTAGCCAAATATCACGGCTGAACACTTGAAATGTGGTTAGTCTAAATTATGATGTGCTCAAGTATAAAATACATTCTAGATTTCAAGACTTTTCATACTGCAGTGCATCTGGGAGATGAGGTTGTGTGAAGTAAGACTGAAAAACCTCCTTTCCAGCCTCAATCTCTTCCTAGGAGTTCGTCTAAAAGTTATTGAGGCATGTTGGCTACCATGATTGGAGTAGACTTTATTATAGAGTGCAAGGTACTTGAGTTGGGGGTGGGGCTCTGAGAGGATAGGATAAATTTGCATTTCTTAGAAATGCCAATGGTATTTTGAGGTTAGTGAGCAGATCAGTTTTTCTGGAGGGATGTGTTGTCTTCTGAGATTACTTATTACTACTCATTCTTGGAGTTGCCTCGTCTAGCAACTCAGTTTCTCCCTCTGCTTTATTGTCTGTCCTCTCTCTCTGTTGACTGGCTTATTCTGACTCTTCAAGCACATGGTGGAAAAAACACCTGATTGACTGGAATTGCTGGGTCCCTGTTCAAAATTTTCTGAGGAGAACGTGATTGACTGTGCTTTGGTCAAATATTCTCTCCTAGTCCAACTAATCAGTTAAAATGTGCAAATTAACAATATGCTACAGAGATAACTGCCCCCTCTATTTTCTTTTTACCTGCTCTTCTATCATGCTTAGACAACTTCCTCAACTTCAAAAAAATCCTTTCACAATTCCATAAACATGCCACAACTCTTAACTTAGTAAAGTAATATAGTTAGCAATTTTATTTAAGGCAATTCCCAATATAGGTGTTCTGAGATGTCCTCTTGTGTTTGGCCATTGTATGTACCATTTATTGTTCCCATCTTTTATATGTGAAACTCAATTAGATTAGATGGCTTTGTTTCCTCTCTCTCCCCTCCCCCAATACTCTTACAATCTATTCACATATATAGATAATGTTACAATATTTTATCAGTTTGTTGGTTAGATACGGTAGACTGAAGATCTGGAAGGTGAGGACTATGTTTTACTTTTCTAATGCTGGTGCAAGATGTACTTTCCATAAACGTGTTGAATGAAAGAAAGAATGAATGGCACTGCATTTTCCATACAAAAAAGACAGGTTTTGTATTTTTATAATTCCCTTTTTGTCACTTGTTCTGTGATCCTTTTCTAACATACCAGTATTGCTTTTTAAATAACTTGTGCTTTGGATTCTCTTAGATGGGGAAATATTCATTTCAGATGATTTTTAAATACTCAAACTCATTCAAGTAAGTGATGTGATTTGGCAGTTGAGTTGCACATTTCCTCTGGAAGGACTTTTCTCAATAGGAATCACCCCTATAGAAATGCTCTACAAATGGCTTCTCGGAAGGGAGCCTCTGTGCTGGAAAATACTGATTCAGTCCCCTGTAGATCTCTGTTTTGTGAAAGGGCTCTGAATGCGACCATCTCTCACAGTCTCATCTGGCTACTCTAAGCCTCTTTTCAGCCATGTTCCTGGACATGACTATTGCCCAGAGAAATTCAGGATGAAATGACCAATTCAAAGTCTGTTGCCATAGGTTTAGCTGCAGAAATCGATGTTTTTGGCCTATTTAACTGTCTATAAGATCAGATTCCCTGGACAATAGCCAAATCTCTGCTCCACATTATGCCATGGAACTGAAACTCGAGTAAAATAACACGCCTGCCAATTCTGGTGCTTTGCAACCGTGACAGTAATTATTAAAAACTGTTAACAGTCCAAATATTTCAGCAGTTTAATGTCATAAAAATGAAGCCAAACTTTCAATCAGGAGTTTCTAATATAATTTCTCTGTGCTAGCTCTGTTATTAAAGATGAGTTTAACTAATTCACATATTAGTATATGTAAATTAACCGGGTTGGAATCGCTATATTATTACTATGAGAAATTGGCTTATTTTATCCTCAAAATAAGGAAATATCCATCCAAAGTAGTAAATTGAATCATTTTCCTGGTTTACACCAAATGTACAAAATTGATAATTGCCAGTGCTCACTCTATGGTGAAAGACATGGCTGAGTTGTTTACATAGTGAAAAAAATATAGATAACATGTATTGAGTGCTGCCTATGAGCCAGGAGCTTCACATACTTTATGCTATTTAACATCACAACCAGATTATCTCCCTTTCACAGATGAGGAACCTGGTATACTTAAGGCTAACAGTAAGGAACAGAGCTGGTATTTGAACTTTCATCTGTATGGGTCTAAACCCTTTGCTCTTTCTAATCTCTTAAACTATATCCTTTACCAGTTCTCTCTCTCTTTTCTTTTAATTCCTTAAAAACTGAAATATGTAGAGTGAATATATTTATGTATATAATGAAGCCTGAGGGTAATTTTTTTGGGGGGATATCATGAAGATAATTTATATTTACAAAATGTAATTTAAACTACAGTGATAGGAGCTTTATGGTCAAGGTCAATGAGTGTGTGGGGCTGCCTCATGAGTCCTTAGGAACAGAGATGGGCCCACAGGTCCTTCTGCCCCCACCTCCTGCCATATCTTCATGCTGAGTGTCTTCTGTATCCCAAGATCCCACTCTCTCCACATCAGGGCCCTGACTTTGGCATAAGAGACCTACTGAGGCTCTGAATTTAGTTTCTTTGTAGCTCAGGGATAGGATTTTACCCTTACAGTCAAATCCTATCCCTGATTTTCAGCACATACTGCAAGATTTAAAGGTCTTTAAATTCTGCAAGGGAGACTTGATGGCTTTCACAGTGTACTGTGAATCGCTAACTAGCTAACTTGAGCCTAGCCTGTCATTTTCTTTTGTCAAGATTTCTGAGTCTATTAAATAAAACCAGATACTTTACAATGATTATAATTATCATGGGCCCCAAACTGTTCAAGTGTACTACTGTTCAAGAGCATACTCCAGTACTTCACTTCCTTTTGTTCTTTTCCTCAATCCGCCCCAGAACACATTAGTGGTTGTGATGCTACTGCATGCCTGGGATCATTACCTCCTTACTTACCAACACCTATGTGGACTTTGTCTCTGTCTGACCATGCGAATTTGGTGATAGCTGTCTTGGCCTAGGTTCTTCCTGAAGTCAGCGCCTGAGACAAGGTCTTGCATTCAGGATATTTATATTGGGAGGTGTGAAAGAGGGAAGGGAGAAGCCAGTCCAAGGGTTAGTTATGAGACACTGGTGCTCAGTCCTGCCAGGGACCCTTTGAGGAACTGTGTGAAATGAAGCTCAGAATTGTCTGTCTGAGGCACAGACGAGGAGAGAATTTATCTACTGCCTCTCATTCCCTGTTGGTCAAGGGTTGCTGCCTGGTGTTAATTTCCTCCCACTACCAGCCATCTGTGTGATCAGAATAGCTGGTATGTAGGCATCTGACATGGCTTGACAGTGACAGGGAAGCCTGGGGGCAGAAAATGGGCAGTATATTTGGTGTAGTTGACATAATGTCTGATCAGGTTACATTTAAGCACAGTTGATTGTGTTGGTAAAGATGAATGAGACGGTGGGCAGAGGATGTGAGCTGGGGCATAAGAGGTGTCAGATAACAGATGTGATCTTGTTATATGGCCCCAACAAATCATCACACAATACTCAAACAACTGAATATTTCCCAAAGTCTGGATTAGTTAGTCTCAAATCACACCAATATGAGGCATTGATGACCCTGTCTTGGTTGGGATGCTCCAGTTTCTTTTCAGTCCCTCTTATCAAGTGATCACAAATGTTGGGGTTCAGACTCAAGGTCACACAAATATTCAGTGCTTTACCTAAATGAATGCTAAGTTACATTCGTGTGGCTAGTGACACATACATGAATATGTTTTTGGTGTAATCCCATGTGATTGCTGATGTTTTCTGAGGACTGTGGTGGTATAAAAGGTGCTCCTCTGTGGGTCATGGAAAGTAGAGATAGGCTTCACTGAACTCTAACTTGTGAGAGAGTCCAGAACAAAGATATATGCCTCCATTGATGGGGGTGAATTCAATCAGATCCTTTGGGAAGTTTTTCCCAGATATCATGCTCTTGGCAGGGGTAAATGGGAGGGGATCGAAGGGGAGAATATGTGTTGCTTGGAACTACTCAACAGGTGATTCTGCAACACCTCACCCATTTCTTATGAGAATACTGAAGTTAGTTAGTTGTCCAGTGGTTATCTGAAGTTTCACAGGATTTTTGGCCCCTTTCTCATGCTCTATCAGGTCCCTGCAGCAATATTTAAGGCCAGGAGAGGCCATGTGGAATGAGGGTGACCGTAGACAAATATTCTGAAACAAAGAATTGGTGTGATCTGATTACGAAGGAAGCAGAGTCCTGGTTTGTGTGGCTCAGTTGGTTGGAGCATCATCTGTATACTGAAAGGCTATGGGTTCAATTCCCTGTCAGAGCACACATCTAGGTTGAGGGTTTGATTCCTAGTTAGGGCATGTATGAAAGGCAACCAATCGATGTTCTCTCTCACATTGATGTTTCTTACTCTCCCTTTTCCCCTCTCCCTAAAAAATAAGCAAATCCTCGGGTGAGGATTTTTTTTAAAAAAAGGAGGAGGCAGAATAGTTGCACAGACTTCTGTGTTACATCAGCTTTTGAAAACCCATAGCTGCCCTCTTGACCTCTTGGCTACATGTAGTAAAGGTCTCCTCAATCCCTACCACTAAAGGGTCTGAAAGTGACTGTGCTTTCCTAAACCTGATCTTGAGGTTGGTGATGGGCTGTCTCTGCACTGAGATCATCTGCATGACTGGGAGTCCTGCCTGCCACCACCCCAGCTGGGTGGCCTCCAGGGATACTTCTCTTGGCAGGAGTGTCTTACAGCTGGGCGGATTATTAGTGAGCTTCTGAATTATTTATGCCAATGCTCTCTTTTATTAGTGTGAATTGTCATGAATTGGTTGTAATCAAAGTGACTTAGATTTGAGGAATAAAAGAGTGAGGTCCATTTTTTAGTTTAGTGTTATAACTTGGGTTTTGTTGTTGCTCTTGAAGATTGTTAGGAGAAGCAGTTTGGTGTGTTGGTTTCTGGACCTGCTCTCCTGCCCTGGACTCAGCCTTAGGGCACCTCAATGATCACCTTGTCTGACATCCTCATACTTCACCTGAGCAAACAGAGGCCCAGTGAGTTTAGAAGCCAGCTGGCTGAATTCCCTCTTTGCTCTCATCCACATGATCTCACTGACCTACTGGGCATTTATTTAACTTGTGAGGACATAAGTGAGAAGGCAGCTTTTGACAAGCAGGAAGAGAATTCTCACTAGACACTGACCAGGCTGGTACTCTGATCTCAGAATTCCAGTGTCCAAAACTGTGAGAAAATAAATATCTGCTGTTTAAGCCACTCAGTCTATGATATTTTGTTATGGCAACCTGAGCTGACTAATAAAAAGGGCTAGAAGGGAGAGCCTAGACTATCAGAAGTGGAAGGCAACCTGTCCTAGTTTGTGTTCTTCCAAAACGAGACTCTGAGACAAGAATTAGAGTGAAACCACTTATTTGGGAGGTGAGTTCAGGAAGCAATGCTGAGGGTATGTGGAAGTGAGATGGGACGATAACAAAGCCAGTATGCAGTATGGGTTATTGCTGTGGGCAACTGGAGCTCGGTATCCCTGGGGACCCTCTGAAAGACGATGTGGAATTGCCTGAGAATTTTCCTGTTGAAGGCCAGGGAAACTGTGACACTCATATGCCAACTGACTGTCCCTGTGAAGGCATAAAGTTCCCAGCATTTCTGGCCTACTTGTGTGGACACAAGTGAGAATGTTTCCTGAGTCAGCGAGTGCTGTCAGGGGTAGATGTGCAGTGATGTGTGCACAGGAACTGTCTCTAGTCATCTCTGGGTGGACTGAAGGAACATGAACACAGCACAGACCATGTTAACTACAGCAGAACTCTTACACTTTAAGGTGAACACAAACATTTGTGGGTCTTGTTAAAATACAAATTCTGATTTGGTAGGTCTGGAGTGGGGCCTGAGATTCTGCATTTCTAACAAGCTCACTGTGATGCCGATGTAGCTAATGTATGGACCAGACTGAGTAGAAAAAGTTACATACTCTTTCATGAATTGAAGTCATTTCAACACATTTGTTGAATACCTGTTGAGCTGGATACTGGGGCTATCTTGTGCTTGACATTCGAAATAGTGAGATCAGAACATAGGGATCAGGCTTTGCATCCATTTTACAGATGATCTAAGAGCTACCTGCTTTAATTGTCCAGGATTGGAAGTGCTCATTACATATTTATTTATTTTAAGAAACAGAGGAAGGTAGTAATTCTGAACTGTTTTTATTTTTTGGACAGAACTTTAGCCTATAAAAAATAGTAGAAACCATTAGCACAGATCTACCTCTAGATATGTGTCTCACTGTTTTAGTATCAGCCTCTCTGGGACCATGAGAGGGTTTTCACAAAGTTATTGTTCAATTTAACACTTAAAAAAAATCTGGAGTTGTAATAAAAATAACATTTTTATAGTACTTCATATCTTACAAAGTGCTTTCCACTACATTATCTCATTATGTCCTTTGTAGGCTTGAGAGAAAATAATCTACAAATGAAAATTTAAAATAAGTGTATTGCACATTAGGACAGGTACAATACACAGCTGGGTACATGCTTATTCCAGATCCAATGATACTGAGAAATGACTGTGAAGAAGGCTGCATATAAACATATGCTGTGTCCTAGGGTACTTAGATAAAATCTGCACTATTTGGGAAAAGGCAGTTCAGATTTACTGTCATTACTTTCTCACCTTTAAACTTCCCAAGGTAAACATTGTAGCATTCCAACAAGGGTCTTATGAACACTTTTGCCCTGTGTGCAGATCTTCCAGTATGACCACTTGGCTTTTTCTTCTGCTGAGAGGCTTAGGGCCATCTACATGCCTAATCACAAGTTAAGCACCAAGAAGTTGGCTCATACATAATGGGCATACCACGTGGCTCTCAACCTCCTTGGCTGAACAGCCAATGGGCTTAGCTAGTCAGATAAGGAAATAAAATGAGATGGTAAAGAATATCTTTACACATTGTAAAATGACCTGGCTATGATGACTTTCATAAAGATTTAGCTTTATAAGTTCATGAATTTTAATTATATGTATCAGATATTATCAATAGAGATTATGAATTATGTCTAATGTATAATTGTACTTAAAGTGAAGATTCTATTTATAATAATATTCAATAAATTTATTTATAATAATTTCAATAACCATGAGATATTGAGTGAAAAGGAAGCAAATGGATGCCATTATTGAATATTTTATCAGTTAGGATGCTTTTTGGTTTGTGAAATAAAATATTTAATGGAGCCAAAAATAAGAGTTTATTGTTTACATAAAGCATATCTGGAAGTAGGTGGTTCTGAAATTTATTAATTCAGCAGTACAGTTGATGTCTGGGTCAGCTTCTCGGTGATTCTTTTGATTTTTATTTCATGGTCACAAAGTGGCTGCCACAGCTCTGAGCATCATGTCCTCACACAACTGAATTCAAACAGGAAGGAGAGTGCTTCCTTTCTTCCTCTTCTTTTCCTTCTTCTTCTCTTTCTTGTTCTTCTTCCTCCTCCTCCTCCTCCTCCTCCTCCTTCTTCTCCTCATGTAGAAAACTTATTCTGAGAAGACCCTAGTAAGTTTTCCTTAGACCTTGTTGACTAGAAGTGGGTCATATGTCCACTTATATACCAATCACTGGTAGAGAAAATGGGATTAGCATGACTGTCTCAGCTGATTTTTTTAATCTTCTAGGGCTAGGGTATGTTCCAAACTTCCTTGAGCACATTGCTTCCTCAAATCTGAACAAAATAAGTGTTATTAGTTAGGAAAAAAGTGAAATGGTTCTTGGGGAGGCAAGCAATTTTGTCTGATGCACATATTTTCTACTGTTTCTTTAGAAGTTCTTTGGTTGTCTATTAATTAAACCAGAGACACAATCAAGTGTTAGAATCAAAGACTAAGATTGAAAACATTACCTCTTACTAAATTCTACAGGAGTATAAAAATATTTTGTGGGACAAGTTATGTTTGTTGCTAGTTTGGGATTCTAATGAAATGGAAAATTTCCTGTCCAGAGCTCAGCCCTCATATGGTGGCATGTGTCCCATAGTACTGTTTGCATGTCTGAGGTCTTCAGAGGGGTTGAAAGAGAAATGACATGAGGGCTAAAGTTACTAGAAGGGCTTTCTGGAGGAAATTTTCAGGAACATTTAGAAATTGAGGGAGAGCTGAGTTGTGGGGAAGGAAGTAGATGTGAAGGGAAGGAGGATTTAAACAAATGTTACTGTGAGCAGGTATCCATCCCCTTTCTGTATTCAAAGAACACAGCTAAGGCCCTGGCTGGGTTGCTCAGTTGGTTAGAGTGTCATCCCAATCCTTCAAGGTTGCAGGTTCAATCCCTGGTCAGGACACATACAAGAATCAACCAATGAATGCATAAATAAGTGGAACAACAAATCAATGTCTCTCTCTCAAAATCAATTTTGAAAAAATCTTTAAAACACAGCTAAGAATGTGGACTGATCTAGAATTGATGTCTGTTTCGTAGCCTGTGTCTCTTCAACATTGCTCTGAAAGTTGTGTCTTCAGTAGGGTATATTCTCATCGTTGATCTCGAGGGGTAAGCAAAGTATTCTCCCCAATGACCCCATTCCTAACTGAAAAACCAATTTAGGCTGGTGGGAGGGTCCTATGGAAATTATAGGGTGTTGGAACCTCCATGCCCAAGGTCATCTCAAGATCCAAGATGAGCTATTTAAGCATCAACCACTATATCCACATTCCAGCCAGGAAGAAAGAACAGGAAAGAGGTAGAAGAGGCCAAGGGCAGTGTAGCTGTTTTCTTAAGGATGGTTCTCAGTAGCTGCTTCATGATACATCTGCACGCATCCCATTAATCAGAATTTAATTACATGGTCCACTTAGCTATATGGGAGTCTAGTAATGTAGTTTTTGTTTTGAGTGGCCATGGGCTTAGCTAAAGATTCTATAATTATGGAAAAAAGGAAGAATGGATATTGGGAGAACAAAAGAACAGAGTTTCTTCCAGACCCATACTCCTCTCTATAATTGAGAGATGGACTAACACTTCTATGACTCTTTACTCTTGTTCATGTTGCTTATTTTTTAAATTTTTGTTAATTCTCACCTGAGGATATTTTTCCACTGATTTTTAGAGAGAGTGGAAGGGAGGGAGGCAGAGAGAGAAACATTGATGTGAGAGAGACACATTGATTGGTTGTCTCCTGCACGACTCTGACCGGGCCAGGGATTGAACCTGCAACCCAGGTACATGCCTTTGACTGTGAATCGAACCCATGACTCTTTGGTCTGCAGGCTGATGCTCTAACTGCTGAGCCAAACCAGCCAGGGTGTTCATGTTACTTATTTAGCACAGAATGTTCTTTATTCTCCCTTGCATCTCACATATCTCCATAAGTCTTTTGTTGTCTACTGAAGTTTTTCTCACCTTCATAGCTTAATTCAATGTCACTTCTTCAAAGGAGACTTCGTGGATTCTGCCAAGTAGAACAAACTTCTTTTATGCTCCTCAGTCTTTTTCTTTTTCTCCTACTTTTATTATAGAAGAGTGTTCATTCTGTTTCACATTATCAGCAGTTATTTATTTTTTCCTTTAGATTGTAAATTTTGTGAGGGCTAGGTCCTGGATTTTATCATTTCCAAATTCATACAGTGCCTACATGAAAGAGAAGTAAACTCATATCTTGTGTAAGCCAATGTAACTTTGCCTTTTAAAAAAACTACTCATAGCCAAGTACAGGCTCAACTAACATAAGAGCCTTCCAAATTCCCTTTATAGAACTGGGCACCACTCTGTTTCTGAACTGATGATTCTGCAGGTACCACCTAAAAAGGGATGGAACATTGAAAGAGTGTTAATGAATGGAAGAAGATTGGCAAATATTCTTAAATTGGTGCTATGATATGTTCTCAGTTTTCAGTGTTAGAGGAGCTGGTAGGATGCAGAGGAAGGAGGTGGGCTTTGTAATCTAACATACCTGACTTAAAATAGTGGTTGAATGACTTATTGATGTGAGACCTCTGGTAAGAAAATTATTCTCTCTAAGCTAGAATTTCCAGATCTGTAAAATGAAAATGAAATATTTACTTTGCAAGGTTGTTTGGAGAATTAAATAAGCTGTCTGCAAAGAGCCTGGTACTCAGAGGACACTCTTTCCTGGGCATGATTATAATGATCATATTGTAGGTTTGGAATGATTCAGGGAAAAGCTCTATGTTGCGTTATCCCAGAGCCACACAGCTGATTACACATGGGTCAGTGGTCCTTGGAAAGAGATTTGCCACAGAAGGAAAGGAATGTTGTTACTGGTAACAGAAATTGAGAGCTATCATTTATACCCCCGTAACTGAGATGAAATTTGGCACATTGGCGTGGACAATATCACTCCAACATCCATTTTAAAAGTCTGCAGATGAAAAACTGAGACACAAAGTGTGAACACTCATTGATGCTCTTAATAGTCATAGCAACATGTAAGATAATAGTAAAAATGATAAAAGTGGCAATTCCATTGAAATGTGGGCTGAAGCATACCTATTAAATTGGACCCATAGTTAAAACAGCCTGGGCTTTTCATAGTTCCCTAAGGAGGAGCAGTTAAACCCCAGATTTTGTCTTTATTGACAGCAATATAGAAGTTATATGTATTGCAGACCAAAAGCAATCACTGACACAGCTGTCAGCACTTCAAGGTCAGAATAAAAAAGTAGATGCAATAATTTAAAGTAAAATTGGAGAAGTTTATGTGAAGACTTGGTTTAAAAAAAAGACTTGTAGACTCCCCAAAGCATATGAGTAACTTTTTGACTTTGTACATCTAAAATGTCCAGGAAGTTTTTAAGGCTAATATTTTTTTTTTTAAAAAATTTATTAATATATTTTATTTAATCCTGATATGTAGATTATTATTTTTCAGCATATAATCAGTATAATTTTTTGTCTAAGGTCAAAATCCTTGTAGCAGAGCAGGGATTTAATACTAAGTCTGACCCTAAAATCTTGTTGAGGCTAGTATCTTAACATGTATTTATCACTTTTCAGTTTATTAAATCCTTTAACACACCTTAACTCATTTAATTATTTTATTCTGCATAACAAATTACTACTACAAACACAATGGTTTAAAATAGCATACATTTATTCTCTTGCAGTTTCTGTGGGTCAGAAGTTGGCACAATTTAACTGCACCTCTGCTTAGGGTCTCACAAGGTTGAAATTAAGGTGTTAACTAGGCTGTATTCCCATCTGGAGGACCAACTAGGAAAGAATCTGCTTTCAAGCTCACTCAGGGTATTGGTAGAATTAATTTCCTGTGGTTGTAGGCCCGAGAGCTGTGGTTTCTTGCTGGGCCCGCAAGCTACTGAACGCCCAACTCCTGGAGGCTGCCGATTGTTTCTTGGCAGCTGGGATTTCCCAACTTGTCCATTGACTTCATCAAACTGTCAAAGAGTCTAGTAGCAAGATGGAGTCTCACATGATATAATCACAGACTGACCTCCTGTAACTTTCACCACATTCTATTGGTGAGAAGCAACTCACAGGTCCTGCTCGCAGTCAAGGGGAGGGGATGAAACAAAGGCATGCACACCAGGAAGAAGGGGTCATAGTGGGTCACCTGGAGTCTGTCCACCAGTTTGCAGTTCAGTCCTTTGAGAAAGTTGGGTAGATATTCTCATGTCTGTTATACAGACGAAGACACTTATTGTTAATTAGAGAGGTTAAATGAACTGATATTCAAGACTACTCAGCTAATAGGAGTAAACCTAGAATTCCTGAGTCTTAGTTCTGTGCTCCAACCATTAGTGTTTAACTATCTTATATGTTTTTGTATCTACTCATTCATTCATTCACCTGTTCACCCATTCCACCATCCTAGTCCAATGTTATTTTCACTACATCATGATCATTCTTGTACAAATGAGAGTCATATTCTACAAACTCATCTCTTTGAACCCAGTAGACTTACCGCTTTGTTTTTGTATTAGACAGGTTTGGTGAGATTCTTCTGTGGCAACAAACATCTCAAAAACCTCAGTGGTTTAAAATAACAAAGATTTATTTCTTGCTCATATTACACATCTATTGCAGGTCAGCTGGGTGCTTTGCCCCACCTTTTCTTACTTGATGGCCCAGGCTGATATTGTAGTCACCGTCACGTTGCCAATCCCCATTCCAGAGGGAAAAAGAGAGCTCTGGTGAGTTTTGCAATCGCAATGAAATGCTCTGACCTGGAAGGGAAACATGGCATTTGCTTAAAACTCGTGGCTCAGATCTAGTCAAATGGCTTTATCCAACTACAAGGGAGCCAAAAAGTTCAATTCAGCACTATTTTCAGGAGTGGAGAGACCCAGAAATAATTGGTATATAACTTGTGAAGTAATTACTACCATAGCCATGAAACTAAGCCACCTCAAAATGCACCCTTGTCACCTTTGCATTGCTCATGGCCTTAGTCCAAAATCCCTCACCCGACCTGCCTGACACTCTGCTTCCAAACCTGTTCCTGACAGACTCAGCTTTAAAAAAAAATTTTTTTTTTTCTTTTTGATTTTAGAGGGAGAAGGAGAGAGAGATAGAAACATCAATTGGCCGTCTCCTGCATGCCCCCCCACCCCTCCACTGGGCATGTGCTCTGACTGGGAATCAAACCAGTGACCTCTTGGTGCATGGGTCCAACGCTCAACCACTGAGCCACACCAGCTGGGCCTGACAGCCTCAGTTTTTGACTCTTTTTTTTTTTTTTTATCCTTACCTGAGGACATTTTTTCATTTTTTGTTCAGACAGAGTAGGAGGGAGAGAGAGGAAGAGAGGGAGAGAGAAACATTGACGTGAAAGGGCCACATCGAGTGGCTGCCACCCGCACGACCAACCAGGGCCGGGGACAAACTGCAACCGAGGTACATGCCCTTAGCGGGAACCGAACCCGGGTCTCTCTGGACCGCAGGCCGATGCTCTAACCGCTGAGCCAAACCGGCCAGGGCTTGACTCTTGACTTACATCTTCAGAGCTGTATCTCTTCCAAAACCTGAGGTTTGCAACTACTTCTCCAGATCTGGGTTCTTTTTTTTTTTTTTTGATCACAATTTTCAGTTTGTATTCTTAATGACATTGTTTTTATCCATTTTGGGTAAACAATACACCAAATCTTGCTACACTTCTGGGACCCTAAACCAGACCCAAACCTTATAAGCTAATGCCTTTGTAATAATGAAGTCATTGATATTTAATGATGAATGCCACGGGGGGAGAAAACTATCATTATATCTTTAAGTATTCCCCTGAGCTCCTTTCTTCAGAGATACTGTAGGCAATGATCTAAATTCAATTAGCAAGTGTCATAAAAAAGGAAACATCAATGGAAAAAAACAGATCAAAGGACTAGACATGGCTGAACCCAGCAGGAAAGCCAAGCTAAACATTCTCAAGGTGAATAGTTATCTGAAGAAAAGTGAGCAACAGCAACACTCCATCAGTTGCACATCGCCCGTGTGGCTTATTGTGAAAGCTGCAACAAGTGAGCCGAGATGTTAATGCCAGAGCAACCACCTTAGGAGAATGCTGTGTGAGCCTGACATTCTCCGTGGGCGCCGTGCTGCTGGAACGAGGCACTAAAGAATAAAGAAGCAGCTGGGCTAAATATATGTTCCCAGCAGAAGACGCATTTTTTTTTATCCTACCATTGTTGTGTATTCTAGTTCATCATTTTAAGCATTTCTGTCAACTCTTAGACTAAATTGCACTCAACCTTGTGGTGCGTACATTTTATTGTCACTATAAGCATATTAAAGAAGCTTGCTTGAGAAAAAGGCAAGTGGTGGATTAGGAGAAACAAATTCTGGGAAATGTCTCCTTGATTAGGGTAAAACTTCAAACTCTAAGATTTAGCCCCAAACAGAGTATTTGCTGGTCGTGAGGTGACTGGAGGTGAGAAGCTCCCATTTGATTCTTGTGACCATAGTCAGACCAGGCAGCCCTTGAGTCTCTGCAGGGATTTTGGGTCAGCTGGTAAACTCTGATTCATACCTAAGCAAAAGTCCCTTCTCTTAGTTTCCTCCAGAAGAGCCAAGGTATTCTGGAACTTATTAAAAGCTTGAAAAGAGCAGAGATACATAAACCATTATAAGTTATCTTGTAAGTAGCAGTTTCTAATCTTTTCCATAGTTAGCTCATTGCTAGGGCTTCTGGGCTCTGTCACCTTGCACTCTGTGTCTAGCGGTTTTTATCTGAGTTTCCCACAAAGGAGATCCTGAAACACGGCTCTGTATTCGATTTGATTTGGGAGGTTATCCTAGAGAGCACAGTGAAGGAGTGGAGAAGTAAGGCGGGCAAGCAAAAGAGGTCTTAATGTCCTTCGGTTTGTCTACTTTTGGAGTCTAGAGTTCAGCAGAGGCATTTGGATAAAAAAGTAATTAATTATTTTCCTAACCCAGGAAAAGTGTGAAATCTACAGGACAAGCTTTGGAATAAAAGGAGGCTCACCCACAGCTGGTGCTCTGCGTTGGCCTTCTAGATCGAAAAGGGATACAGGAGGAAACAAAAGAAGCCATTTTTCAGTAGCTTTTATATTTTATCATCACAACATGGATACAGTTTTGTTTGGAAATTCCCAGAATATTCAAATCACTTGTGTATGAAGTAGTATTTATAAAACTTCTGGATTGTCACAAGATTAGAATGGACAATCACCATTTGAGAGCATGAGGAACAAGAAAAAGGTAAACAACAAACCTCAGGATAAAACCCCAGGATAAAGGAGTCCATTCAATGGCTGTGTCAGTGTATTTACCCAGTTCAACAACTTAGAATGCAATTCAATAAACAGATTTTGAGCACTGTGATGTGAGAAGCCCAGTTAGCTGCTGTGGTGGGGGTGGCGGGGGGGGGGGGGAGTGGAAGTGGGAGAACACGAAGGAAAGTCTGCCCTTGAGTTGACTGTTTATGATAGAGGAAGTTAGGAGGGAACATGGGCAACTGTGGTGAAGGGTAGACACTGTGAAGGCAATAGAAGAGGCTCAACCACATGGAGTCAGAGGATTGACAAACTCTTATCCCTGATGGGCAATCAGGAGAGAGCTCATGAAGGAAGTTCTGAGGAGATCCAGCATGTTCACTGAGTCTTGAGGTGGTACTGGGATTCTGACAGGTGGAAATGGAGAGGGAGACCTCTGCCAGCATTTGCAGAGTTTGGAGGAGGGACTGCGGTGGTTTGGCTAGAGCCCCGGGCACGTGCACAGGAGAGGCTGGAGAGTGGGCTGGAAAGCGGCTTGTACCAGAACAGAAAGGGCTGTACACATTGTAAACATTAGCTGTGAACATTGCCCATAATTACTGAGACAGTGGGGAGCCACTGAAAGTTGTTGGGCAAGATGAATTTGGCAATGGGAAGCAGAATAAGTGGAGAGAGCCTGGATATGGGAGGCAGTGAAGACATCTTCAGGGACAGTATGTGTGACCAGTGTGAAATCAAACATTGGTTGTGGAATGACAGGCTGCCAAAACCCAACAAGAATGACTAGAATGTAGTTGCCGGCTGAAGTTACCACCCCTGTTATCAGCGAGGTGGCTGGTCCAGAAGAAAAGAAGACGGCAGATGGAAGATAGGCAGCATCCATTGTTCCCCACTCAAAACTAATCAAATATATGAAGTCACACAGGAGCTTTACAATCAGTGCCGGGGCTTTGGAAATGCCAGTTGGCAGGAGAAAGCAGGTGATGGAATGAAAGACTGCACGCAATGAGCTGTGCTGCCACAGAACCGCCTCCCAGGAGGATCTTCCCAGAAAAACGGTGGTGGCAGTGGTTGGGGGAGGCAGGGGACCCTCCTGTCATCTGAGTTGTCTACATGTATCACATCAAAGCTGCAGGAGTGAAATGTACAACCCCAGCCAGCTGGATGTCTGTGAGAGGGCCACAGAGCGGATCCTCAGCTTCTTTATCTGTAAAATGGCAGTATTTTGAGAATTAAATTCAGTAAATCATGTGCAGCGTGTGACAAAGGGCCTGGCACATAGCACACTGCTATTATTCCCTAAGGGTGCTCCCGGGCAGTATGCCCATAGAGCTATGAGAGGACTCATTTCAGAGCCAGGTGCTTCTGTTCCTGGAAGGTTTTGGGACTCCTGGTTGTTTTGCATCTATGTCAGAGGCAGCCAAGTGAACTGATTTGATGCCTTTACTTCGTGGTCTGGCATAACATGACCCAGCAAATCACTTCCCCTATTGTGCAACTTCCTCCTCCCTTCCCCAGCCCAGCCTGACTCTTCCTAAGTGCTTCTGTCCTGTTTTCTGGCCTCCTCCTTCCTGCCATCAAGAAACTGCTGGCCCCATGCTGCAGGCTCAAGGATCTGGCAACCTAACATGGGACTGCTCTGGGTAGCTACTTAGGGGAGAAGAAGAAAGTAGAGGACAGAACTGCATCACCTTTGGGAAAGACATGGGAAGTCTAGAGAGGCAGTAGAGCAGGAGCTAAGACCGGGCATTGCTTCGGGCATTTGGGCTGTTTAGGTGTCAGATTACTAACAGGGTCCTTCTTTCCTTCTCCTGCTCCCTTCCCTCCTTCTGTCTATAGAATAAAGAACAAGACAGACCTTGCCTTGTAGCAAACCATATGGGGGAGAAAAACATGCACAAAATGACCCCAATGGGAGTGGTAAGTGTCCTAGAAGAGACTCAGATGATTGATCTGTGAGTTCAGAGGGCAGCGTAAGGGAGGGCAGTGACTGCTAATTGGAAGGCTAATGGAAGGATTCATGGAGGAAGAGGCAATGGGGCTGGGTTCTGAAGGGTTCACAAGATTTAGACATTTGAAATAAAGTGAAAACAAGTGCTCAAACAAGGTAAAGAAAAGAAAAAAAAAGGTGGTTGTACAAATGAATGAATCATTTATTTTGGTCAGATTTCTAAGTATGTGACGGGAACAGTGGGCCAAATTAGGGAGAAGTTTGGAAGCTCGGGTGGGGATTTGGAACTTTAGTTCATAGCATTAGGGAGCAGGGGAGTGATATTATTTGAATAGTGTTTTAGGAAGGTTAATCCATGAGCACTGTGTGGAGCAGGTGGGTGAGGGCAGGGGAGCAGGGAGGCGGTTTGCAAGTATTGCAATGGCCCAGGAAGAGCTATTGCTGTGAGGTCAGTACTGTTGTGGAAGTGAAGAGGAGTTGGAGGTGAGGGGGATGCATGCTGTGGAGTAGAATTAGTAGCGATTGGTAACTGATTTAATGTAGGGCCTAAGCAGGAAAGAGAATCAAGAATCAATGCTAAGGGAAATAGGTCACACAGAAAAAGTAAAGGATCATATGATTTCACTCATATGTGGCATATAAAACTGAAAGCAACAAATGAACAAATAAGACAGACAAACAAAAACTTATAGACACAGACAATAGTATAATGGTTACCAGAGGGAAAGGGGGTGGGAGTCCTAAAGGGTAAAAGGGGTCAACTGTATGGTGAAGGAGATTTGCCTTTGGGTGGTAAACACAATGCAATATGCAGATTATGTACCATAGAATTGTACACTTGAAACTTGTATAATCTTATTAACCAATGTCACCCCAGTAAATTAAAAAAAAAAAAAAAAAAGAAAGAATGACTTTTCTGCCTTTTATCACCTGGGATCGTCTAAATCCACTTGTTCCTTAAGAATACTGGCCCCTCTCAACCCAACACTCTCACAAGCCTCCCCTTCTACAGGCTCTCCTGCTTCCCAATTTCCTGCCCACCACCTGTTCTAATGATGGTGTGAACATCTTTCTCACTTACCATCATGGCCATATACAAAAAAGTATTCTGGTTTTATAATGGACCCTGGCAATTTTTACTGTCACTGTTCCTGAGGAGTTCACATGCAGAAAGGGTTTTGCGATGCATTGACACAGTGGGGAAATAATCCAGTTTTCCTCAGTCTTTATGCTGATATAGATATTCTTAGTTGAGCTTTGATTTTTGGTGGGTGGGAGGGGAGGGAAGAGTTTGGGGTATTGCTGACAAAAAGCTTGTGAGTGTGATGATTTTTCACTTGTTCACTGTGATGTCTCCTTGAGAACCATAATCAATTAGGCCCAGGGCAGCAGCTGCTTGTCCCAATCGACCTGCCTGCCCAGTTTCCACTGAAATTCTCTCATTTCTCACTCCATCTACCATCTGTATCTTGTTTGAGTCCACTTGGTGACAGATAATATTTCTTATTTCTTTAAAATTTCTCTTGTCATTGATATCCTAAACATTGTCTTCCTCTTGCCCTCACTTTCTCTCTCCCCTCCTCCCTCTTCTCCCTTAGATTTGAACAAAGATGTATAAGTATATCATTTCAAACTTTTTTTTTTGGTTTCTTAAAGCAACAAAGGTGCTTTCCTCAATCCATGTCACGGCCATGGCTCTGTGGTTGGTCCCATGTGTCATCTTCAGTCTGGAATCTAGGCTGAGGAGCTGCCCCAATCTTGGTTTTATGGAAGAAGAAAAAACAAAAAAACCCAATATTGGCTGTGCCTCTGCAATGGCTTTCGAGTTTCTGCTCAGAGGTGGTACGTCACTTCAATAAAAGTTTCTCACACCCAGCTGGTGTGTCTCATTTGGTTGAACATTGTCCCATGCACCAAGAAGTCACAGGTTTGATTCCCAGTCAGGGCACATGCCTGGGTTTCAGGCTCGATCTCTAGTAGGGGGCATGCAGGAGGCAGCCCATTGATGTTTCTATTACTCTCTCTCTAAAAAAATCAATAAAAACATATTTTCAAAAAAAATTCTCACTACCTGTCACCTCGTCCCAAAGACAATGCCACAAGGTTTAAGTTTTTGTTGTTATAGCAGCAGCTCATTTATTTATTTGTTAGCCTTTTCCAGGTTATACTGCAGTGCAAACAACTCCATATCCTAGTGGATCACAACAAGAGAGTTTAAATCCTTGCTATATGCTATGCCAGTATGCCAACTCTGGGTCAAAGGAAGCTCTTAGTTTGTGATTCTGCTCAAGTGTCTTCTTCATTCTGGCTTTCCGGCTAAAAGCTAAAGGTGTAGCCCTCTCTTGGCAGAGGTAAAAGAACTTCAAATTTACTTTTTTTTTTTTTTTTGAGTAGAACTCTTTGTCCAAAGTGTGATAGGACATGGTTTTCTCCTTCTCCCATTCTTTTTCTATATGAGATCTCCAGTCTGGAACACTGGTTGGGATAAAAGAAAAGGGTATTTGCCAATGGTGAAAGATTTAGCGCCTCTGTTGGTGTTAGTTTTCATACAAAAGTGATTGATGTCAGTGTTATTGGACTAAAGGGTCCATTTGCCTACATGCATCAAAGCCCAATAAGACAGGAACAGGAGTTTGCAGCCAAAAAAGTAAGGGTTTATTAGTTGAGGAAATGGCACCACACTCAGAGTCACAGGCAAGTTAGTGCTCAAAGACTTGGCTCCCTGATGACTTCTAGGGAAGGAGTTATATAGGAAACTAAAGGAGTTAGGGCCATGTTTAGGGTCGTGGTCTTTACTGATTGGTAGGCGCTAGGGTAGGGAGTAGTTGATCATTGTATCTGGATTCATCTGGTTGCACAAGAAGGTGGTCAGTAGAGTTGTTCTGGAGCTGAAACACAACTGAGGCCTAGATGTTATCTCTAGTTTGACTGAAGCTCTGTCTCTGTGGTCAACAGACCCGAGGCTTTGTTCCTAAGATCAGTTGATGCTGATCAGAACCTCATTGTCCTGAAGGCTTAAGTGCAAGGGAGAGGGAGGTGGGTGAGTCACGGTGCTGGATGAGGCCAGTTTGAATCAAAAGGAAAGAAAAGAGAAGAGGTCATATTAAAGAAATGAAATTTCCTCATGGTTACATTAGGAGAACAAGGTTTATATTGTGGACATTTCACTTTGAGTCTTCTACCAACAGAAGGACTGGATGTGTAGTGCCTCCTCCCCAACTCCCCTCCCCTTTGCCAGAGATGAGGGGAAGAAGAGGTAGAATTCTAGGGGGAAGGAAGGGGTTGAAAAGATGGAAGGGACAGTGAGGGGGAAGAAGATGATGGAAGGAGCCAGAGAGGCTGGGTACTCTGACAAAAACCTCTGGTGGACTTAGGACCCAGAGGATGCTAAAGAGCTCTTTTACTCAGCCTGTGTCTTTGTGTACATGTGGTTACCTAAATAGAGGTTCCTTGTGCATGTGTTTGGAAATGATTGTATCTTGCTGCCTTTCTAGTAGTTAAAGGCATAGGTCCATAACCCTAGTGCATTACATAGATAAGAGTAGGGCTGCTTTGGCGGGGGAATGGAAGACATTACCATCCCCTACCCAACCACTATGCAGAACCCTGGGGCTCTGAGCAGTACAGTTTAAAGATCTAAAGGATGAAGTCATAATCCTGTGGTCCAGGATCACGATCACAGAACCATTAAAAATGACTTCTAGACAAAATATTAGGGTTTTTGTTGTGGTTTGCTGGGAAATGAGGTACAATTGTAACACCATCCCTTGAAGAATTCCAGAGGAAGGAAGACATGGGCTAGGATTACTTTATATGTAATTTATGCTAAAGATAAGTACTCCACAATGAGATTTTATTTTGGCTTGGAGGGAAGCCATTCTTCTCAGGCTGAGGAAGACTTCATGGCTGGCTGCAGTGAAAGAAGCCAGAACTTCTGCTAGCTTAAATTTGTTTTTGTGAACTTGTATGTACTGAGGAAGTATCATGTTTTTCAGCAAGTGAGTAACTCTGGATCATGAACCCTGAACTTAGGAAAGGGAACCAATGTGCAACTGTGTAGACTTGTAATCCTTTACCTCACAATGGCCCTTGACAAGGTATGTGGCCTGGAAAATACGGAACCATGGCAAGGCAGCCTGGGGATCGAAGAATTTCTTTTTCTTCCTGCCAGCTTCCAAGTCTGGGAAAACAGGGCTTGTTCTTTCCCACTGAGTCTTCTTCAGAGAAACATGTATTTTATGTTCGGAGAGGGGAAAAAAAAAGAATTTCGTTTTTCTCTTTTACTTCTGTGAAGATGTGTTAACTAGTAAGGAGGAAGAGGTAGTGTCTTTTTATGAAGATTATATTGGCAGCTTAAGGGCAGCATGAAGATAATTTACAGATTTGCTGTTGAAAGCTGTAGATATCTATTCATATTGTTTCCGACTGAGAGAAAGCCAGGGATGGCTGCTACAAAGGTCAATGCCAAGTTTAAATGCATCTTTTTAAAAAGATCATTTACATAGCATTTTATTCACAAACACTGAATGCCTTTGTTTCTCAGGAAAAATAGTCATTAACATTTTTAATTTCTCTCTCATGGGTTATAATTACGTTGTTATAAATATGGACACTCTAAAGAGATCCTGCTGAGGAAAAATGTTTTTCTTTTTTTCCTGATAATGAGGAGAAAACAGGTGTGCCTGATCCCACTCAGCAATGATTTCACACAACTGGCTTTGCAGTTGAGGTGGGTAGAGGATTCTAAGTCCACTTAGTAGTAGTTTTGAGCTATTAAAAAATAAAGAGCAACTGTAGAGTCAAAAAACAGGAAAAGTGTCATTATTCAAACTGATTATAATATTATTATTATTTTTAAATGTTTTTACTATTTTTAAAATATGATTTTTAAGAGAGAGAGGAAGAGAAAGAGAAATAGAAACATCTCTATCAACTGCCTCCTCCTGCACG
Source organism: Tadarida brasiliensis (assembly GCA_030848825.1). Taxonomy (NCBI): domain Eukaryota; kingdom Metazoa; phylum Chordata; class Mammalia; order Chiroptera; family Molossidae; genus Tadarida; species Tadarida brasiliensis. Next base: position 52,782,036 of record CM061257.1, on the reverse strand, counting down.
CCCCCTACTGGGGATTGAGCCGACAACCTGGGCATGTGCCTTGACCAGGAATCGAACCTGGACCTCTCAGTCCATGGGACGACACTCAATCCACTGAGCCACAGCAGCTGGACAAAACTGGTTATAATTATTTACATGAAGAAGTTTAAGTAGTGGATTGGACTCCCCCAAAGTGGGATCATTCCTTGAAATAAAATTATATGGGAATGGCGAACAGGTAAGACAGACCAAAGAGGAGCAGTTCTGGGTGAAGGGAGGCTGGGTAGAGCCTATCTTATTCGTCACCCTGCCTGGAGTGACCATTGAGGCACCTTTGTGGGATCCCTGGACTTCTGAGGATTCCAGTTAGAGAGCAGACTTTCTTTGAATCCCAAGCCCATAGGATTTGTCCAATAGCCTCCAGCTCCTGAGGGGTGACATGAGCCATTTAGTGTTTGGGCACAGCAGTGTGTACCTTTTGGTCCAGACAATGAAAATCCTGGGGCTCTTGCACAGACTGGGATGCCGAAGCTGGGTGTAGATGTGTAGTGGGGCTGACCCACAGTGGCAGTTGGGGAGCAAAGGAGCATGGAGACGACATCCTGGGAGAAGGACAGTCCACAGTCCACAGGAGCTGTCACAAGTATAAAGTCCAAAGGGGGATGGTAATGAGTCAAGGACAGAATCTGAAGCAAAGGATGTACATCTGAAGTCAGATAAGACTAGACTAGGGTCTGAGAGTGGAGACAGAAATTAGATTTTGGGATACAAGGAGAGAGCCTTTAAGTGATCCTGTGGTCTTGCCTGTGGGTGAGGAGGGAGCTGTAAGGGCCCTGAAGGAGGGTCTGTAGAGGGCTCTGGCTGTGGAGGGATGAGGTAGATTGAGCCTCCTTAGCCTACAGTCACTGCTGGCATCTTGAACACATTGTGAGCCAGCTTCCTATATCATGGGCTTGTCCCATTCTCTTCCTCCATCTCACTGAGGATGGGGATCTTATCAAAGATGGGCTTCAGAACTTACCTTTGACAAGGATTCAAAATAATTTCCTCTCTAAAACTTAATGTAATTTAAAAATCCTAACTAGATCAAACAAACATAGGCACTGTCCATTCATATATCATATATGCCTGTGTCGTTGGGATTTTAGGATTTTGGCAGTCTTTTCTTTCTCATATTGTTCTGAGGGCTGGGTGTGGAGCAATACTCCTCATAGCCTAAAGTCATGCACACCCAAGGACTTCTCCCAAGGTTGAGGGTAAGGGGGGCGCATGCTGCAAAGTATACAAGTTGGCACTACCCTCCCTGTTGTGTGCCTGGGAGGGTCATCACCTGGGACAATCAGAGAGGGGAAAATGGCTGAGGGGGTGGAACAGAAGCTTAAGAATCCTTGTTTTCTTTGTACTTAATTAAGGTTTATGAATTGTTTCCTTTCTAAAATGTCTTTAAAAAACAGGATTCTCCACAGAGGCCCAACAGGAAAGGCTCTGGGGAAGGTAAAAACATTAATCTCTGAAATACAAATTTATGCCACCATGATGAGTTCAAGCTTCTCTTGATGAGTTCTTTATCCTTCCTACTGCCTGAGACTTACATAACACTGTGGAGAGAACCCTAATATGTGTAAGTCATTTTAACATAAGACTAGAAAACAGGAAATGCAATTTTAAATTTAAAGGGAAATTATAAATCTGTTGGCCATTTAGAAAATTGGGGCTCAAAGCTCAGAGACTGGTATTTCCTGTTTTTCATTCAGGGGGCATCTGTAGTGGCTGTGTTAGGCTTCTGGGGCATTTTCCTAGAATCCTTTAGGGGTGTCTGAATAAGGAGCTAGATTCTTTGGATATGAAGCTGGCTAGGAGGTTTGGCTGGCTTTTAACAAGTTGGGTCACATTTCTGAGAGGCAGGTGCTATAAAAAAGCTTGGGTAGAGTCCCAAATCTCAGGGACCTTCTAGAGTTGATTGACACAGATCTGTTCAGAGAGAACCAAGCATGATCGAAAATCAGTTAATCTCCAGGAAACTTAGAAGAGACAGGAAGGTCCAGCTGACCCTGATGAAATCTGGACTCCATTTCTCAGACCTTGAGTCTGCAAAAGACTTTGGGTAGAATATTTCAAGGTCTTACGGCAAGTTGGTGGTGGAGGCAGGTTTAGAGCTCCTGGTTCCTGACTGACTCCCAGTTCAGCAATTTTTCATCTCTATAGTGCTACCTGTACCTCCACCTCCTTCCAACTCTATTATGTTCCAAAAATTTTCCCTTCCCTTCCTTCTCTCCCTCCCTCCCTCCCTTCCCTCCTTCCCTTCCTTCCTCCCTTCTTCCCTTCCTCCTCCCTTCTTTCCTTCCACTGTCAAACGTTTGGTGCTCACCATGTCCCTGGGATTATGCTATATTTGAAAAGACAAAAATGAGTAGTACTCAGTCTTGCTATCTTAAAATCTTGCACTTTGAATAATTGTCCATTGATAAAGTGGAGAAAACTTTACTTAAGGACTTATGAGATCAAGCGTCTTTTTAACCACATTTCCCATGATCATTTACCAAGGGTCATGTCCAGGAGTCCAGAATCAAGTCTAGAGTCAAGCACATGTATATTTGGATATGAGATGGTGATCTTGACAGTGTTGGCCAGGTATAATCTTGGCTGATAGAAATGTCTCAACAGGAACATTTATTCCATTCGTGGGATGGTGTGAACTTCTCCCTCACCCACCTCTTGTGGTCCCAGCGCTGGTAGGCAATTGGTAGACCCAAGGGTTGGATGGGGATTAGAGTGAGGTGAGGGTGAAAGGGATGTGAGTGAAGGCCTGGGCAGCTGCAGATCAGGGGAGACAAAGCTAGAATCAGGACTGATAGTATCATAGCAGACACTGGGAACCCAGGGCAGAGCATTTTGGGTAAGAACTTAGTGAAAATTCAGAAAACAGAGAGCAATGGGAGCCATAGTCAGAAGCCAAGGAGGAAGCAGAAACTGATGGGCACAATAAAGCTGGATGAAAGGCAAATCTGCAGCAGTCACGGTAGTTCCTGAGCCAGAGTGGCCATGTTGAGGAAAGACTGGCCTCAGGAGAGGTTTGCATTCTTGCCTGTGGCTCAGCCAGATGCAAGGCCTGAATCCCCTGGGTGGAGGCCTGTGGAGCAAAACAGATGGCTCATGCAGGCAACCTACAAGCTTTCTGGGGCTCCCTGGAGGTTGTCATGGCTACTGACTTATTAAGAAGAAGGTGTAGATGGGGGTCTCGGGAAGGGCATCAATCTCCGGGGAAGAGTTGCTTTTGCCTTCTTCCTCTCTGACTGCACAAGGCAGAAAGAAAATTCTTCATGAGCATTTCATCAAAGAAGTAATTTCAACCCACTTACACAAGGTGACAGAAGAGCAAATGCATAGCACAGTGACATGCTCGTAATTTGAGAGCTTTATTAAAAAAAAAAAAGATTCTCATATAATAAGCAAAATGATCACAGGTGGATGTGGTGATGAAAGCGGCTTATCAGAGGAGGCCCTGAAGAAAGGAGTTTTCTTAGAAAAGGCGTTTTCTTAGGTTTGTAACCTATAGTCAGGGTTGAGAGATATGAGTGACAGTGTTCTGTGAATCCAAGTCTTTTAAACACCATATTCTTTATATATTCCACTCTCTGGAGATTAGAACCCTGGCATTCAGAGCCCCAAGTCAAGGGCTGATTTATTTGTTTGCTCACTGAACACTACTGGTTAAGCATCTAAAAGCTGGGTGCCAGGAATCTAGAGGTAAATGTAACATGACTTCTGCCCTTAAAGAGCATATGATCCATTTGAAGAGACAGATATGTGCATTCACAATAATGACGAGGTATGCAAATCTAGGTAAGACTAGAGTAAAAGTCTGGGCTAGATTCCCTACGAACATAAATAGAGAAATGCCTCCCTCCATCTATTGTGCAATGGGGAGACTTCTAGGAGAAGGTGGGTCTTGCACTGAATTTTGAAGGGTGTCGGATAGACCAAAAGGGAACAGTATTCTAGGCAGAAAGAAGGGAATTTGCAAAGGCAGCGATGTGGGAAAGTGTGTCATTTTTAGAGAGTTTGGTATGACTGGAATCCAGGGAAATTGTGGAGGTGGGAGGGAATGTGGCTAGAATGACAGGCTATGGGCCAATTCATTAAAGTTCTTAAGTTCCATACTGATACGTTTGGATTTTCTTCTAATGGTCATGCTATGGACTGAGTTGTCTCTCCCCTACCCCCCTCCCCCACCAATTCATATATTGAAGCTGTAACCCCCAATGTGATGATATTTTGAAAATGGCCTATGGGAGGTAATTAGAATTAGATGAGGTCATGAGGGTGGAGCCATCATAATGGGATTAGTGCCCTTATAACAAAGGAAGGGAGAGAGAAAGATCTGTTTTCGCCATGTGAGGACACAGTGAGAAGGCGGGTAGTGTGCAAGCTGGAAGAGAGCTCTCACCAGAACCCAGCGATGTTGGTACTCTGATTTCAGACTTCCAGCCTCCAGAACTGCAAGAAAACACATTTCTGCTGTTTAAGCCACCAGTTTATGGTATTTTATTATGCTATCCCAGGTTGACTAAGATAGATCAGTTGGCTTAAAACACTTTTTGGGGGGATTAATTTTTACTTTTTATAAGTCCTTCAAAACATGTGCAGAACTCTAATGTATAAATTTATCTTAGACTGCGTGTCTCTGTGTTGTCTAAATTGTGGATCAAGGTGAGCAATCAAGGTAGAGTAGCAGAATCAGTTTTTAAATTTATTTGATAAATATTTATCAAGTGATGGTGTTGTGGTAGGGGCTTTTGATAGTGTTGAAGTTACCATGGTGACTAAGACAGATCAGCCACTGCCTTCACGTAGCTTACCTCCTAATGGAGATGGTAAGAAGAAAACAAATATAAGAGCAAGATGATTTCAGGCATTAAAAATACTATGAAAAAAATAAAGCAGGGTGACATGACAGATCATTTTCAATATGTAGTCAGGGAAGGCTTTTCTAAGGAGATGCCATTGGAACTGAGATGTAAATAATGAAAGAGTCATCATATGAGGACTTGGGTGTACAGGAGGCTGCAAGTGCCCAAGAATGGGAGCAGGTCGGGAGTTGAGAGGCCATTTGCCATGGTCTGGGGAAAAGGTGAAGGTGAACAGGACTGGGAGTGAAGATGGAGAGGATTTTGAATTAGGAATGGATGGATTTGGGATATATTTTGAAGGCTAAACCATCAGGAAGGTTGGTTGGGAGTAAAAGAAGAGACAAGTATGACCTCCAAATTTCTAGCTAAAAGAACTAGATAGATGATAATGCTGTTATTGAGGGAGGAACAATTAAATTAGTTTGATTTTATGGGAATAAAAGAACTAATTGGTACTTCAATGATTTTAGAAAATTTCCAACATTTACTTAAGTGTTCAGTGTACTTGTTTCTAAGTTTGATCTCCTTCTCAACTGTAGTCACCATCATCTTCATCAATAAGAAATAGCAGCTGTCTGGTTCTCCGAGAGACTTATAGGCTCCCACACAAAATCCATCACACTGATTGTAGATAGGAACCAGAATGTTATGATTAGAGGAGGCCAGAAAGATCCTTCTGACAGAGCATACTTTGCCTGAGGGTCTACTATTAGATTTCCCTATGTCTGAAATAAGTCATGCTTTTAAGATGCAACTGCCCTTTGGAAAAGTCCCATCAGTCCCTTTTCTACTGGTGTAAATAAATACTACAATTGCCCTGGCCAGTTTGGCTCAGCGGTTAGAGCATCGGCCTGCGGTCCAGAGAGACCCAGGTTCGGTTCCCGCTAAGGGCATGTACTTCGGTTGCCATTTGTCCCCGGCCCTGGTTGGTCGTGCGGGTGGCAGCCACTCGATGTGTCCCTTTCACGTCGATGTTTCTCTCTCTCTCTCTTCCTCTCTCTCGCTCCCACTCTATCTGAACAAAAAATGAAAAAATGTCCTCGGGTGAGGATAAAAAAAAAAAAAAAAAAAGCTAGTAGAAAAAAAAAAAATAAATAAATACTACAATTAACTTTCTTTTTAGCTCCTGGATAGATCAGATTTTGAGGACACTAAGAGTTTAGAGGCAGTGGTAAATGAAAGTAGGGTTGAATTTTCAGGACCAGAGGCTTATCCAAGAAGGCTGGTCAGAGCATATTGATGTGTATGTGTGTGGTGTATGTGTGTGGTGTGTGTGTGTGTGTGTGTGTGTGTGTGTGTGTGTGTGTGTATGTGTGTGTGTGTTTGCATGCCCTTTGAGTGAGCAGGTACCAAAAGGGTGGTGGAAAGAAATCAGGTTTTTTTTTTATTTAAAAAAAAACCATTTTGCCCAGGTCTATTTCTAGAGGATGGTATCTTCTCTAGAGGAATAAACATTTTGGTCTGTGGAGGATGTGTTTTGTTTTATAGCCTCTTGCCCAGCTGGTGTGGCTCAGTGGTTGAACATCGACCCATGTACCAAGAAGTCGTGGTTTGATTCCCGGTCAGGGCACATGCCCAGGTTGTGGGCCTAATCCCCAGTTCGGGGCATGTGGGAGGTGGCCAATCAATGTTCTCTCTCATCAATGTTTCTATCTCTTTCTCCCTCTCCTTTTCTCTCTCTCTAAAAATCAATAAAGGAAAAAACAAAACAAAACAGACATTAAAAAAAAAAGAGAGAGAACAACTTCCTGTAATGAATGGAATTAGGCTTCCCACCTTGTTTACACATTCCAATGAACATACAGAAATTAATACAGAAATTTACTCAGGTGGTTAAATGTTAATCAGTTACTAATAATAACTATTTAAATCTCATTCTCGAATTTACAGGTGCTGATGGGAAATAGTTAAGGGCTAACCTACTTGTTGAGGTACAAAACAAAACAAAACAAAACAAAACAACCTATTCTCGTATATTTGATATGCATAAATAAAATTATATGTACTGTTTTCCATTTGGGGAAATCAAGATGCTATGATATCAGCAAGCCCCAGCCTGTTTACTTTGGGGAAGGAACTGTTCATAAAGCAATTTACATTCAACAGGTGCACTATGGCTCTAACTAATGGATGTGAACAGGGCAGTGGAGATAAGCTGTAGAATGCCATTCCATTATTGCCTCCTGGACCACCCAAGGTTTCTAAAGAAAATGCCATTTACAAATGATTTTTTAGATTTTTACATGTATAATGGCTGTTTGCTTAGTTTTATAGAAATGATTTACATCCAGCTAGCAATCAAGACTATATTTTTATTTATTTTTTACCACCTGTATAATAGCTGGATGGGGAGTAAATGATAAGTTTGTTTATACATTTGTGGTTTTTATCTTCCATGTTGAATTACTGCATTTTATATCATTATTGATTTTCCATATATTGGGGTTTAGGAGAGTCATCAAGTGGTTAAATAGGGATGACAAATGACATTTGAGTTACATAGATGACATATACCCTGGAATTTACAATATGAGGTAATAAGCACAATGACAAAATGCCAACATGCCAAGGATGGTGAAATGAAGGATGGATTGAGCCTGCATCCATGATGATATTGTTTTACTACCGTGCTGGCCTGCACTGCATTTTTCCTGTTGTGATTTCATATTGTGGTAATTAAATGTGTGTTGCTTAAACTCTGCTGGTTGAGGTTGTTTCTTGCAGACAAAGGCATTCCTAACTGATCTGATGTCTCAAACCAAACTCCTCCTTTCCTGTCTTCCTTCCTGTTCCTCTTCTTATATTCATCAGCTAATGGCATCCACCCAGTTGCCCAAGTCAGAATCCTGGGGATCTTTCTCACCTTTATCTTGTTCATTTTCCTCCTTGAACATAGGGACTGTTTCTTGCTCCTTTTACCTCCAGTCCCCGATACAATACCTGGTACACAGGACACTTAAAACATGCTTGTTGAACCACATTAAATTAGAGTGACCAGATCTTTAATGTCATGGATTAGTATATGGATACCAAGTAAAGTGAAGAGAATCAACTTAGGAGATATTTTATTTAGACTACAGTGAATTTTGATAAGATAGCCTTGCCTCTCATCAGAGAACATCTCTCTGCTAACTAAAATTCTTTTGCCACTCTGATGATACGTTCCTTTCACATAGACATTGTTGGATATGAGCATTGTCTTATTTTTCTTCTTGGATCTTTGTTTTTAATTTTTCCATGTTTCTCCTATTTCATGACATTTCTGCCCCTTAAATCAATACTATTGATTAGGCTATAGTCAGTGTTGCTCTTTGCAGACATCCTGCATCTTTATAATGGCTTCTGCTAATGTCTGCTCTCTTTTACATTGGTTGTTTATATTAACCTTATTCTCAGAAACTTGGGTAAGTTTTCTGTCTTTCTACGTACAGGGTGAGGATATAATGACAAGTGAAGGGGTCCCACTCTTGTAGGAAAATGGAGATAATAGTAGATTTGAAGTGGGAAAAAACTCTGGGGTTTGTTTAGCAGCAGCTCTTGCATGCATGGTTTTAATCAAGCCATGAAACCCAATTAACTGCTTTCTTACATTTACAATGAGAAGCAGAGTTGTACTTATCTTGTCCACCTCACAAAACTGTCATGAGAATCAAGAGTCCTGCAAGCGTAAAGCTTATGTCACGTGTCTATTCTAGGGTGCAGTGACTTGTGCCTCAACCACGAAGACTGGCAAGATTATTATAGAAGGGGAGAAGGTGAATCTCCAACGGGACAAAGGTTGGGCAAACAATAAATAAATGTCAAAAGAGCTAGCTTGTAGAATCCAGTCATACTATGAGATCTTTCATGCTTGAGGAAACTTTCCAGTTTACTCTTTTGTATATGATGTAGGATAAGTTACTAGAAGAAGGGTTGGGAGGATAAACTGCTTTGAGCTATAAAAACACTTGATAAAACGCGAAGTCCTGTTTAGCTTTTCCCAGGGTGGCCACATTTAGCTCCTAACCTCAGAATCCAAGGAGGACTCCAAAGCAAGCCTTAGGTAAAGTAATTAGAATTGAAGTGGGACCCTGTTCAGCCTTCTCATGTTACAATGAAGAAACTGAGATTTAATGAAGGGAAATTACTTGCTTTAGTTCATAGGGCTAATTATTGTATGATCAGGACCTAGCACCCAGATCTCTTGGCTGCTGTGCTGAGAGATCCAAACATGTTACAATCAGTTGCAACGTATTTCCAAGTAATTCATTACCAGTAAGAGTTTAGGCACCAAGATAGTTGAAAGATGTACTTTTTTTTGTTTTAAATAAGTAAAAGCAAATTCATGGTTATTCTTACACTCATGCCCATATCCCTTACATTCCATCACTTCTTGAAAAGGAGAGAAAGTGGTGGGGGTTACAGTCAACCTTGGAAATTCCCATGAGAGTGTTTTGCACAGATAAGTATCAACTGTGTCCCAACAGAATAAGTTTAAACATTGCAATGTGAGATTATATGATGCTCAAGAGAACCTCTGAGCATCTGCCTTCTGTAACTTTTTCTTCCTTAAAAGGTAAAACAATTTGACTTGATTTTCCCTGGACACAATGTTGGATGAAGTAGGACGATATGCTCCTGAACACCCACCACTCAAGAGGCATCAGCTACTTTTGAATTTCTCTCTTTTTGTCTGGAGTCTCAGATCTCATTGGATATTTTTTGCTACAAGTTTCTTCAGATTTGATTAATAAGTTCATGCATACCTTCATTTACTAACAAGTATTAAGAGAGCCTTTTTGGTGTTGGACACCAAAAAATATATATTACCCAATAAAGGGATAATTTGCTAATGTTTATGCTTCTAACTTTTAGTTTCCAAAAGTGAGTAGAAATGATTTTTTAAAAAATATAGTACTGGAGCAGTGGTAAGACTGGTGTGCTGTTTTGTGATCAGCCTTCTTTGGCAAGCTGTGCTGTAGGACACATTAGAGCACTTAGTGGAGTTGAGTGCATTTAAGTGGTCATTCAACAAATATTGATAATGATAGTGATGACGGTGTTAGTGATCACAGTGACAAGGATGAAGTAACCATGGCACCTTGCAATTTGTGGTAAACAATAGCAATTACATAGCAACTTCTGTTGTTGTTGTCTTCCAGACAAGTGCCTTAAAATATTAACTGGAGAGATTGCTTCAGTCTCTTAGTAACAGGCAGCCTTCAGTCAGGCAAACAGTGGAAATCAGCATTAGCTGGATGTCTGGAAGAAACCACTTAATGTATGAATTACAGTGTTTCATGGTAATTATAAATCTCTGAAGAGGAACTTCTTGGGAGATAAATATCTTTGGAGAATTTCAGGGTGAGGTTAAGGTGGTAATGAGAACTGAACAGGGTCGTTGTGGATGCTAGTGTTTGATTCAGTAGCCATTAAGCTGTATCTTTGCTTAATCATGATTGCATTGGATCCCAGTGGTCCCATGGCTTTTTGTTGTTGTTGTTAGCTACTCTGAGGCCATGGGTAATTGGTAACAGGACTGTGACTCAAGTGCAATGGAAGAGTAGTTTCTCTAATAATGTTGCTGATGAACCTGCATCTGTTTCCATCTCACATTATTTGTCATAGTGATAGATGAATGCTTGCTTCTTAGATTACTAGGGTAATAGAATCCTTGGCTAGCCCAATAGACGCAGATTTTATACACAAATCTATAAAGTCTTATATAATGTGCCCTGACATGGCATTTTTGCTAAGCCCATTTTCTTTATAGTCTAAATTATTTTGCACTTGGGACTACTTTAAGTTCTATGTTAAGCAAAACATGATCATTTGTTATGAATCTGTCCTAAGTCTTAGGCAAGAACCCATTCTCCTCAGATTTAAGCCTGTGGAGTGTTTATTTCAAATTAAGACTTGAATAAAGATGTGAAACATTATCAATATTGATTTTGTTACTTGCTATATCTATCTTCTGTGGGGGCAGCCAGGGCTAGTGAATGTGAGGGGTGGAGATCAAAGAAGCAGGAAATGATCAGTTTTGTTGGGGACGGGGCTGAAGATATGGGCTGAAGTCACTGTTGACATGGACTCAACTCAGTGGGCTGAGAGACAATGTAAATGAATTCAGGCTCCTCTCAGTAGGGAAGGGAAAAATGAGTAGACACAAATTTAGAATACCATGCCCCCCTCCCCCCAAAAGGAATCATTTTACAGTTATGCCATGTGTTACCACATCTCAGGTGCCCAGACCTAATCCAATCAGCTCCAATATCTGTCTGGAGAAGGTAGCTAGTCTTCATAACAGCCATTTAAGGTGGGGAGTTTTTACCCCCTTTCAGAGATAATCATAATAGATAAGAGACTTTACAAGTGCTTTGTATGAAGGATAACCTTATTTGATCCTCAAAACAAACCTGTGAGGCAGGTTGCATTACTGTCTTCATTTTACATATGAGGAAATTGAGGCTTAGAGATGTTATGTCAATTGCCTGAAGTTTTGCAAGTGCCCCAAGCAGTCTTCCCTGAGAGCCCACGTGTATCATACTGATCCTTTGTTGATTCAGATGAAGAAATGAGGCCCAGGAAGGTTCAGTGAATTGCTCAAGATCACACAGAAAGTAGCAGAGTTGGGATCAAACTGAGGTCTTTATCTATTCATCCAATATTCATGGTCACTTAGGTTGTTTCCTGTATCTTGGCTACTGTGAACGAATAATGCTGCAATGAACATGAGAGAGCAGATATCTCTTCAGTACCCTGTTTTCCTTTGATATATATCCATGGATCATATGGTAGTTCTAGTTTTAATTTTTTGAGAAACCACCATACTGTTCTTCATAGTGGCTGTAGAAATTTACATTCCCACCAGCAGTGCACAAGCATTCCCTTTTCTCCACATCCTTGCCAACACTTATCTCTTGACTTTTTAATGGCAGCCATTCTAACAAGTGTGAGGTGATATCTCATTGTGGTTTTTATTTGAATTTCCCTGATAATTAGTGATATTAAACATTTTTTCATATACCTGTTGGCCATTTGAATGTCTTATTTGGAAAAATGTCTATTCAGTTCCTCGCTCATTTTACAAATTAGATTGAATTGTATGAGTTATTTATATATTTTGGATATTAATCCCCTATCAGATATGTGATTTGAAAATATTCTTTCATTCTGTTGGTTGCCTTTTCATTTTGTTGATGGTTTCTTTTGCTATGTAGAAGCTTTTTTGGTTTCATGTACTCCTACTACTAATTTTTGCTTTTGTTTCTTGTGCTTTTTGGTGTCATATCTAAAAATTTGATTCCCAGACCAATGACAAGACCCTATATTTTCTTCTAGGAGTTTTATGGCTTTAGTTCTTCTGTTTAAGTCTTCAATCCACCTCAAGTTAATTTTTGTGAGCAACGTCAGATAAGAGTCCAATTTTATTCTTCTGCATGTAGTTATCCAGTTCTCCCAACACCATTTATTGAAGATACTGTCCTTTCCCCATTGAATATTCTTGGCTCCCTTGTCAAATATTAGTTGACCTATATATGAGTGTTTAATTCTGGTCTCTCAATTCTGTACCATTGGTCTATGTGTCTGTTTTTATGCCAATATCATACTGTTTTGATTGCTATAGCTTTGTAGTATAGTTTGAAATCAGGAAGTGTCATGTCTCCAACTTTGCTTTTCTTTCTCAGGGACTGCTTTGGCTATTTGGGGTCTTTTGTGGTTTCATACAAATTTTAGGATTGTTTTTTCTATTTCTGTGAAAAATGCTGTTGGAATTTTGATAGAATTTGTACTGAATCTGTAGGTAGCTTTAGTATAAACATTTCAATATTAATTTTTCTAATTCATGAACTTAGGATAGCTTTCCATTTGTTTGTGTCTTCCGTAATTTCTTTCATCAAAATCTTATAGTTTTCAATGTACAGATCTTTCACTTCCCTGGTTAAATTTTATTCATTTTATTAAATTTTTATTCTTGGTTAATTTTATTCTCTTTGGGTGCTGTGAACATTATGTCATGTGTCTCAATGCATAAATACAAGAGTTTTTCTAATTTGTATTATGTAGGGTGTAAGTAGTGATAGAGTATGAAGTTGGAAGTCAAGTTTCATTTTCCTCCTATGGATATCAAGTTGTGGCAATATCCTTTCCCTACTTCTGTGAGTGCTACATCTGTAATATACAAAGTGCCATATATAAATGAGCCCATGTCTAGTTGCTCTTTGCTGTTCCATAGATTTATTTATGTCTTGGGGTATCAGTTCAATATTGAGTCTTCTAATCCATGAACATGAATCTCTCCACTTATTTAGGTCTTCCTTAACTGTCTTTCAAAGAGGATTTACAAATTTCCTATCAGAGGTACTATACATTTTGTTCCTCTGGCCCTGTGAAGATGTCAGAAACACTGCTGAACCTCTCAGCTGCCTCTTCTGGACTGGCCAACATGCTTTTGGTGAAATGCCAAGCTCATACCTTTGGATTACTATTTTCTTGTAGGTCTTGGCCCAGTAATTCCACACTATCTTTTTAGTTTCTTGATACTTTAAAAAACATGATTTTTATATTTTGCCCTGATATTTTAGTTTGCTTCAGGAAAAAAGTTGACTCAAATTACCTCAGTCTGTCACCACTGGAAGGAAGTCCCTAGATCTTTCTTGTACTTGCATCCTCTAGATCTTTCCATTTTTCCCTTCTTCCTTTCCCCCTTTAATATTTTATCTTTTCTGCACCAAGCTTCATATTATTCTTTGCTTCTTTCTTCCTGTTTGCTTCAATTTTTTTTTCCAGTTTCTCTGATGGCCTCTTCTTTTTCCTTTTCTTTGTATTTTAATTCAAATATAGCATATTTCATGATCAAAACAAACAGAAATGAGCTTGGTGGAAATTAAGAACATTAGCATATCCCTCAAAACAACACAACAACAATCCTACCAGGATTAAGCCATAAAGCACATTAATTTATGTTCATGATTCAGATAAAAACTCATAGAAGAAAATCATGAGTCAGTGTGGCAGTGTCTAGAAATCCTGGCTTCAGAGTAAGACAAACTTGGACTTTAGTCTCTCTCCACCATTCTGTAGTTGTGGAAACCTGGGCAGATTTAAGGAATGAGGTTAATTAATGTAAGTTAACCTCTTTTCCTTCTTTTGGTTAGTTAATAGATCTATAGTTTGTTCATCTGAGCTGCACAACTTCCCTGATGCTTTTTATATTCCACAGTGGACAGAAGAGTTCAATTTAAAAAAATTGTACATACTTTATTTGAAGTCCCAACAGGTATTAATGGGCTGTTGGTTGTTTCGGGTCCTTGGAATTATTTTGAAGTTAGAATTGACCAGTTCTCTGGATTGGCTGATGGTACCACATTAAGTAAATATCTGTCCTTTGATATTTCTTTGGTTGATACTAGAACAAAGAGTTATGGTTTTGATGTAGGAGACTTCTGGCAGAGCTTATTATTAATAACAGACGATTTAGGGTGATAAGGAGGAGAGGGCTTTTGAGATATCAGTATTTCAGGAATTGAAAATGATCATAACCCTTGTCAGAGAGGTGTATCTCAATTTACACAAAACATCAATTTCTCAAAATTTGTATAAGCATTAACTTTAATAATTGTAATCACATTAGAATTTCCCAAAGAGTCTTAATACATAATGAAATCAGGTTGTGAATCCTTTCTTTTGTAAAGTGAAAAATGTTCTTTTCTTCTTATTTTTAAAATATCACATTTTATTAAAATAAATATTATATGGATTTGAAATGTTAACTATTAAAAATATACTTGAAGTATGAAGATAGTATTCATTTACTCAGAAGCAGATTTTTTTCTAAAATAGACCAGGATTAAAAAGTAGCATAGTGTCACCTACTTGAATTCTAGCATCTATATTTTTCTAAGTAATATATTTTAAGTTTAAATTTTAGTAGATTGGGTTTTTAGGTCACGCACTCTCTCTCTGTGTTTTTCTTAATACAGCAGTTAGTTTTCAAAGCTGAGAACTCCTGCATTTGCTTATTTTACTACACAATCTGTACATGTAGTACCATGTACAGAGAGCTATACAAGAAACACCCGTATCATTATATTCTTATATAACATCTTATTTTTTCCTAATACTCTAAGTACTTCTTTATTCCACTTTCTTAAGATCACTAGGAAATTTGTACAGTCTTGAGTAAGTAAAATACAAGTACTTAAAGTATAATTTTATTATTTTTGGAAGCTTAATTCCAAATTCTAACTTGGCATCCAGTGTCTTCTTTGGATGGCATGTGCAAGTCTAGCATACTAGCTTTTGTTCAGAGCTAAATTGACAGAGATCTGCTCATACAAATTACCATCCTCATTTCAACGAATACTTTAGCAGAAATATGAAATTATAAACTAATAGAAATACAAAAGGGGGAAATTGGTGTGGGTAAAAGGATTGGGTAGAAGGCATATTTTATAACTTATTAAGTCAGGAGTACTGATGCTTTAGACTGACTGAATGAAACCTTGTACTTGAAGTTGGCCTTGGAGATTTGAAGCTCGCCAGGAAAGAAAATATAAGCTCTGGAGTTCCACTGTTGTGAAATTAACAGATAAAGTTTGGTCTGTCCTGGTGCTTACAAAGAACAGATAGTCGTGGTTAATGGCAACCCTCTTTTAGGAGGTCACTTCTTATGTCCTCTGCCTCCTGGAATGTGGTATTTATCTTAGAGTAGTTTCATCTCCACAATACCCTAGCTTGTGTTGTCAATCTGCGAAATTAGGAGTTTCCATTACAAAGATCCATCAAGAGAAAAGGACGAGGATGATCATGCAGCCAAGAATAATATTCATTTACTTATTTTCTCCTGATCCCCAAAGTGCTAAATAAATGGGACAAATTAGAAAAAGAATGCTGATGATTTCTACATTAACTGCACTCGATGCTAGAAGACAGTTTTCTTTGGAGCCCTTTAAGGCCAAATCTATCCAGATTTACCACATTGGTTGCATTATTTACTATCAAATAATGTAGTATAATTTTATAGGCAAGGTAAACTTACTTTTGATATGGCCTAATGCAGCAACCCCCACCCCCCTACTTTTATTTTTGAAAGCAGCATGCAATGCCAGGGAAGAAAGCGTTTCAACTCATATTGAGGATAAGAACACACAAGAAGAATGCAGTTCCTGCCTTGGTTAGTGAAGCTAACCTCTGACATCCTCACCCTCCCAAAAGTAAGTGCTCCTCTTGGCTTTGTTTCATAGCAAGGGGCATTTGGGCCTGGCAGATGGTGTCTTTGATTCTCTCAATGACTGGTGAGCACCACTGGGATTTAACAAGTGAGGGTCAGTGATGCTGGACCTCCTGCACAGCACAAGGCAGTCCTACAGATAAGGAATTGTTCTGCTTAAAGTGCAAATCACATTCTTCTTGAGAAGCACTGCAGGAAAAGTAGAGCAAGAACTGCAGAAACACTCTGCTTGCACATTGTCTCAGTTACCAGTTCTATGTTATAAACCACCCCAAAACTTAGTGGATTAAAACAACAAAGCTTTGTTATTTCTCATGATTTAGTGGGTTGACTGGGCCTGGCTGGGATGTTCTTCTGCTCGCAGCTGAGGACATTCATGCAGCTGCATTCAGCTGGGAGCTCAAGTAGGCTTGGAATATTCAAGACAGCTTCCCATTTTTTCAGGTTCTCTCTGTATGATGCTTCTCTTTATTCTGTAGTCTAGCCTGAGTTTGTTTATGGCATGGTGGCTGGCTTCCAAGAGGGAGTTTTCCAAAAGTGAAAAAATGGAAGCTATAAGCCTCTTGTAGGCTAACCTTGGAAACCACACATCACTTCTTTCTCATTGTATTAAGCAAAGCAACTCCCAGGCCAGGCCAGATTCCAAGGGAGGGTGAATAGAAGAGAGGAGCAGCAAAGTCTCACTGCAACAGCCATATAGGTGGGAGGGTCATAGTAAGAAATGATCTTAAGAAATGATCCTTACACGCAAGATCATATTTAATTCTCTGCGAGGTAGGAATTATTATTAATCCCATGGAACTGAGGTTTTGAGAGGTTAAGTGACATGCTCAAGATCATACCACTGGTAAGTGTTGGGGTTCAAAGGCAGGTTTCCTGATACCAAATTCTTTTGTCATCTCATTTTATTTTCTATTTCTTAACTTAGGAGTTATTCAGGGTTAGGCAAAATGAATAAGGCTTGTGAATTTGGTGAGAGTTCCCCCTTCAGTGGCTGTGAATATCTTCTGGACTTTCATTCTAAAATGTCACGCAAATTGCCCATGGCCCCTCTACTGTGATATCACATGTAAATTCCACTTGCTTAGATTGTAGACTACTCTTTGGACAGTCTCCTCAATACCCTCTCATTCAAATGATGACATTCTTTCCCTTGTCCTGTTCTCAGCTAATACTGAGCCAGAGAGCAGCTAATAAACTGTCACCTAAGTATAGCAATTGCCTGATACTTCTGCTTCTCCAACATCCATTTCCCCTGGTAACAGAACCCCAATTTTCTTTGGGGGAATCCATTTCTCCTTTCTTTTATCTCATGTGATTCAAATGGCACTCAATGCAATCCCTGCTCCAGAAGTTGGCAGGTGTTGAGGGCTGGCTAATTAGAGGTTTGTATTTCTCTTGTCAGAGTCATTGGTTCGTAGGTGAGCACATGACGCGAGCTAGGTCAATAATAAGCCACTAAAGTTAAATTCAGTCCAGGACCTTTGGAGGGGTATATAGAGAAGAAGCATTTTCTTTTCTAGTGGGGTTTCTGGGGAAGAGAGGTAAGCCTGGAGCTGCTGTGAGCTATCTTGTCCTGGCAAGGCAAGAGCCTGCAGGAGAATGAAGTCAACAAGGGCAAAGAGAGAAGAAGCAGTGCTGAGGGTGAGGCAGTTTGAGAGCATCATCTGAGGCTTTGAAAACGGCCAAAGCCAGATTTACCCCTTGAATTTTCAGGATGTTATTCAACAGATTCCCTTTTTTTGCTTCAATTAGTTCTCATAAAGTTTTCTATCAACTACAACAGAAAGAATCCTGACTAATAGACCATTGATGATGACCCAAAGGGCTCTTAGAAAAATATCCCACAATAAATATGCTTATGGAAAAGAAATAAAAAGTCTGGAATTCCATTGTGATTCAAATTATGGAGTTCCTAAGGTAGTATAATGATAAAACTCCAGGTAAATACAGACAAGGATGATGTGACATCAGGAGTTCTATTTACAAAAAACAAAATAGCAATAAATTCGACTAGACTGTATTCCTTAGACAGCTGAGATTATGAATTGTACATTTTGTTTCTGAAAGCACGATTTATAGTTCATTGTCCTGTACGTAGTAATAATTAAAGCAATAACAACAACTCTAACCCCCAACCCACCAAACAGAGAATCTTTCCTAAGGAGATGGCAAATAAGCTTTTTTTCATGTGCTAACTCTGATAATTGCTGGTACCTGCTTTGGGTACAGACTGGGGAAGAGTTCTGAAGCCTGTTGCAGGCGGTGGGAAAGGCTGAAGGAGGAGTAGTGTCTGCCGTGGGGAAGGGAGGTGCACGGAGGACACATCTAGTTTCTAATATGTGCTGGTGACAAAAGGAGAGAGGGGAGAGCTAGCTACCTTCTAATTTTTCCTTTCTTACTAACCTTATACCCTACCAATTTTGGAGGCTCCCTTATTAAATAGTTTTAGTTGATTTCTTTGCTTAGTTACTTAGGCCTTAGGTCCCAAGGTATGTTTGGGGATCAGTGTTCACGTGAGTCATTTGATATCAAAAGGTAAAATCTGTTTAACCAGAAAAACATTTTCTGCCATTGTATTTGCTTGGTTTAGGGTAGGTAGAGACTGAGACTCAAGTATACTTGAGGAGGCCTGGTATACTCTCACCAAATTATTTTCCTCTCCCCTGTGGTCTTTAGGGAAGGCAAAGAGTCACATGTCAGCTTGAACAGGTGAAATGTACTGGTGGCATTTGTCAGAACCTCACTGGGGTAGTCAAAATAATGCCCCTTCTGCACTGCCCTGAAGACATCTGTGGCCTAACCCCTGGGACCTGTGAATATGTTATGTTACATGGCACAGGGGAACCGAGGTTGCAAATAGAATTAAGATTGCTAATCATTTGACCTCAACCTAGAGCGACTATCCTGGATTATCTGATGGACCCAACGTGATCATAAGGGTCCTTAGAAATGAAGAGAAGTAGATGAGGAAGCTGGAGTGATGTGATATATGAGAGAGACTTGGACTGCTGCTGTGGCTTTAAAGATGGAGGACGGGGGCCATGAGCCAAGGAGCTGGAAAAGTCAAGGCAATGGGTTCTCCCCTAGAGCCTACGGAAAGGAAGGCAGTCCTGAGAGACCTTGATTTTAGCCCAGGGAGACCTGTCAGACTTCTAATGGTAGGATGATAAATTTGTATTTTTTTAAGCCACTGAGTTTGTGGTAAATTGTTGTGGCAGCAATAGGAAACGAATACAAATTTCCTTGCAATGAGAGAAAACTCTGTTATGTGCAATTTGTCGCAGAATCACAGCGTTGAATGGGATCTTGGAGGACTTTAGTCCATTCTTAATTTCTTGTATGAATCTCCTCTACCATGTGTTTAATAAGTGGTCTTCCAGGCTGTATGAACCTATCAATAATGGAAACTGCCAAGGTCCAGAGGTGGTTTCTTTTATTTTTGGATGGTTTGAACTGACAAAGTTCTTTTACCCAGCAAAATCAGAAATGAGCTTTCCTGTAGCATGAACTCTTTAGTTTTGTTTTCATTTTCTAGAATTACATGGACATTTTCCAAGTGTCTTGTTCATACAAGATAGCCCTTTAGTTGTCGGAAGATGTAACCATGATCCTTGAAGACTTCTCTTTTCCTGACTGAATGTTCTCATGTTCTTGTGGATCCCACATCCCCTGGCTGTGGGATAAGCAATAAGCACTACAGATGTGGTCAGGTCAGTAGAGAGTCTGCAGAGGCTCGATTACTTCCTTGGTTCTGGATATCATACCTCTACATTGCGTTTACTGGATCAGGAGCATCTTTACCATGTGCCCAGTGGTCTTTTTTTCACCATAATGTGAGCTCCCCTTCCCCTCTAAGACTCTGCATACTCTGCTTCACAGCTAACTGATGCCTGATATGATGTTTATTCTTGAAACATGCCATGGTTTTCATATCCTTCGTCTTTCTGGTCTGATTCCTTGTATGACCTGTGCTTGGGGGTGACGTAGAAGAGGAGATAAAACTGATTCCACAATGTAGAGGCAAGAGCATGAGCTATGTAGTCAGGGACCAGAGTTTTAATCCTGACTTTATGTTTTCTTGGCTCTGAACCGTGGGCAAGTTTCTTATCCTCTTATGAACCTCAGTTTCCACACTGGAAAAAGGTGAAGAATAATTCTTCCTTATAGGGTTGTGCTGAGGAGTAAATGAAATTGCCTATGTAATATGCAAACATAGTCTCTGGCACAATTTAGTATCTCTTCTCTCTTGCTTCTCCCACTACATCCCACTTCATTTTACTTTTACTTTACACAATTAGAAAATAATAACACGTGGAGCTGCATGGGTTCAACTAAGAGAGTTCAGGATGACCACTGTGGGCTGGAGCAATAGCAAACTTCCAGGGGTGGCAGGGCCTGGACTGAACTTGGCAGGTTGGTGGGGAGTGGGGTGAATACAGGGATGACTGGGAAGGTTTGTTCTCCGACTTTGAAAGTGGTGTTCATTTTCAAGCCTTCCAAAGATGAATACAAAGAGGCTAGAATTCCATGTGGAAAGGAACATTTTATTTATACTAAATTTTGAAATGTAGCTTGGAGGAGGTGGGACATGGTTTCACTGCTGTAATAAGACAAACATGAAAACACACACAAAAAACAGGCTAAGATTTGAATCGCCTAGGGCCTGAGCAGAGACTTCCCTGAGTATTTACAAACTGGAAGAGTCCTTTTGTTTCCTTAGGACAACTTTGTTTCTTTTTTAAACACTGCAGGCCTGATTTGGGTAAGGAAGGCCAGGCCACTGATCCTACCACGTCATCAGGATGTTGGGAAGTCAGACTAGGGAACACTCAGAATGGCCAGGAAAAATGGGTTCTTGGAAAGTTCTACGTTGTGGAGAAAAGCTAGACTCCACAGGCCTATCAATGTTTAATTTCTAAGTTCACCCAGAATTCATCCTTTTTATATAGCTTGGCAAGCAGTTATTTTATTTTTTTCTCATGAAATCATAATCTGGGACATCATTTTGGAAGGCATGCCAGTAGCTATTCTTTGGTCTGCTCTGCCTCTGCTAGTTTTATTTTTATCCTTCTCTTGATTATTTCTAAACCCCTTAATCATGAAATCTCATTTTCTTTTATTAGGAAGGATTTATTCACAAGGCTAACTTAGACCTACATGGCACCCTTTAATATACATTACTGAATGCTGACTTGGTTCTGCAAGCATTAATAAATGCTTTCTGATACGAAATACACAAAATATGTGGGAAAATGGAGAGGCTCATGCCTGAGCTCATAATTTGATATATCAGTTCAGTTTTATATATGGTAGAGACATTCTTTTGGCAATGGAGAACAACAGAGGGACTACCAACAATGACCTCTTACTAGGTGCCAGGTGACATGTTAGGTGTTAAAGATAAAATGGTGAACAAGCTAGGTGAAGTCCCTGTCTTTAAGAAATTATGTTTCAGTATGGGAGATAATCTCCCTACTCCAGCACCACTAGTAAATAGACAAAGTAATTACAAGTGTATGCATATTATGATGAAAGCAAAAATGAAGAGGTTGAGATTAATGGGCTGTGCTATAGACTGAATGTTTGTGTCCCCCACAAATTCTTATGTTGAAACCTAATCTCACCGTGATGTTATTTGGAGGTGGGGCCTCTGGGAGGTGATTAGGTAATGGGGGTGATATCCTCATGAATGGGATTAGTTCCCTCATAAAAGAGACCCCAGCAAGCTTCCTTTCCACTCACACCATGTAAAGGCAAATCAAGAAGACAACTGTCTATGAACCAGGAGGTGACCTTCTCCAGACACTGAATCTGCCGGTGCCTTGATCTTGGACTTTCCAGAGTCCAAAACTATGAGAAATAAATTTCTGTTGTTTATAAGCCACCCAGTCTATGGTACTTTGTTATAGCAGCTTAAACAAACTAAAACAGGCTGTGATGGGGGTCACCTATTTATAATAAGGTAGCCAAGAAAAGCTTCACTGAAGATTAACATTTAAGCTAAAATCTACAGAGGAGAAGGAGTATATCTTTCAAAGTATGGGTAGAAGAATATTCAGGGCAGAGAAAATAGCATGTCCAAAGGCCCTGAGGCAGTAAAGAACTTGGCATAGTCAATAAAGTGAGAGAAGGCTAGGGGGCTGGAGTATGTTGAGTGAAGAAGGAAAAAAACTAGTTTGGAAAAATTTCATCAGGTCAGTGATATTTGTACTGATTCTTCTCCCACTAACAAATGCTACTTCACTCTACTGCCCCCCATTTCACTTCCAAATTTCCTCCAACATTTGCCAAGCCAGAGGAATGAAAGAATTAGCCCACTGCAAATACTGTCAGTCTGCTTGGTTTCTGTCTTTGCCATCAGAGTTGAGGCTGTGGAACTTTCATCTAGAAACTCAGTTTCATCTCAAAATCTTAGTCTTGACTTCTGGTAGCAGGGTTATAAGGAAAAATTTCCCAGGACTTTGGGACTCAGTCTTGTATATACATTGATGGTCTAGCTCTGTTTTTGTGCCTGTTGTAATAAATAGTTTCTGCCTTTTCTTGAAGATCTGGTCCCAAGCAATTCTTGTAAATGCATTCATTCATTCATTTAATTTATTTATTCATTTTTTATTGAGGGACCTACTCTAGACAAGGCACTGGCTTAGGTCCTGGAAATATAAAGGTAAATAAGATGGCTCCTTCTTTGGGGTACTCGCAAGGTAGCATAGAGGCAGGCAATGTAGTGAGTGCAGTGACAGGAAGCACAATCTGTGGGATTCAGGGAAGGCTTCCTAGAAGAGAGGCACAGGTGACAAGGCGAGAAGCGCAGGGTGGAGAGCAGGGAGACTTCCAGGCAGAAAAGATGGCAGGAACTGAGGAGCCAAGAAGGGGCATGGTGTGAGCGAAGAACTCAGCAGCAATCAGATCCTTGCCACGTGTCTGTCACACCAGGATTTGGACTCACGTTCCTCTTCCCAGGTGTCAGTTGTGCACCTGAACTCAGGTCTGCTTACCTGTGCAGATTTGGCGTCCCCCGGAGCCTGCTCTAGGATCCTCCATTGTAGAATTCTGCCCATTTATTGGGGCATAGTGGCTTGTCATTTGCTGCAGTCTCTTGGTACTGCACTGCTGTTCCTCCTTGAACTTACGCAGAAACTTTCTGACTTCTGGTATGTTCCCTCCTTTTCTTGCTATTACTAGGTCATCTGGGAGTTGAGTTGGAGGGGCCCTGACCCTGAGGACATTTTTCTTGGCTCCTTATGGTGGGAAGAGCGCAGCTCGTTGATGGAGGGTTTCCATTGGCTTCCCCTTGTCTCTGCTCTTGGGCAGTGTTGTCATCCTTTGAGAATGATGAAGTCAAGAGGAACGAGAGGTGAGGAGGACATGGACAAGTTGGCAGCAATGGAGAACATGCCTACAGGAACGAGACAGAGTTATTGTCAGAAGCTAAGGAAGGAAACTTAAAGGTCAGGATTAAACTAACTGTGCTGTCTACTCTGGTGTGTGCTCTCTACAAAACAAACAAAATGACCCTTGGGGCACAACCCGCTGGAAAACAAAAACCTAAGGACAATCCTGTAGCAATTGACTTGTACTTTTTTGTTCCCAGAAAGAACCAGGCAAGAGATCCTGGAGAGAAAGCTCTGGAATAATCACTCTGAAGGCAACACAACAGGGAGAAGGGACTAGGACCTCCTGAGAAAAGTAGATTTTCAGGCAGTTTGAGAGATGACAGAGGTTTCATCCCCCTCATTGATTCATTTATTCATTCATTCACCTGTTAGTCCATTTAACAAAAATTTATTCATTAACTTTTGTGGCAAACCCTATGCTGGTTTGTGGGAATATAATCTGTTAACAAAATAGCAACTTTCTTTTCTTTCTTTTTTTTTTTTATTCTAATAAAACTTTATTTTTTCAAACACAGCCACAGAGGCAGGACCTCATGTTTAACACACACACAGACTTATGGATTTTTTTTATATAAAACAAAGTTTATGAAAATTTTTTTTCCACTTTTTGTATTTGTAATCCCATTAGCACAGGGACTTTGGCAGCAGGTGGGAGTGAAGGGCAGCTAGAGCTGCCACTGGGCAGTCACCGGGCACAGGAGGAGAGCACCAGCCTGAGATTGGCTTCACTCACACACGCAGGAATACTCACCTACTGGTCAGCCACACCACACACACAACACAGATGCAAATGTCTACCCAGCGTCAACCACAGCCCTGTGGAGGTGCGCTCCACTCTGGGTAAACCCAATATGTGAAAATCCAAATAGTCAAACAGCTAAAGTAGAGGGAGGTTGCTTGCTTTACAAAAGAAGCAATCACAGGCTGCTTTTAAATGGTCAGCAGTCCAAATGCATGGAAGGTCAGAGGGTGAGGGGAAAAGGTCCCATCAGTAAAGAGGGAAAGAAAGAGATGAAGCCCTTCAACCCTGCCTCAGTTACCCACATGTGCTTGCATCTACTTAGAGAGTGAGAGAGGCAGGTTGTATACAGCCTAGGCAATCTGATAAGGAAAAAAGGCCAGCTCAGAATCAATATGAAGAGCCCTCTCCAGCCCCAATACTAAATCTATCTAGGGGAGGGGGATGGGCCTGAGGAAAAGACCATTGGCTGAGGTCACAGCACTTAAAAGACCCTACAGTACCCCAAACAGAATCCTTTGCAGAGCCAGTGGTGCTTATGGATTATAAGCTTGGTTCCAGAGCTACTTAGGAAAAAGAAAAACTTGGTGCCCTCCTTTTGACTTCTTGAAGAAGCCCACTGTCCCGTGAAAACTCAAGATCCTGGGGGTATCGTGATGTTCTACTGTTAAGGAGCAACTGCCTTCCTTCCCTAAGGCTACGCAAACATACCTTTACACCTTTCCTCGAGTACTCCCAAGCACACACACACACACTCTCACACAATTTCTCCGAGGAAGCTGAATGAACCCCCCACCCTGGCCAAATTCTAAGACACAAGTGCCCTTTGAAGCAAAGGGGCTAGTGAAATTCCCCGAGCTGGGGTCAGCAGACCCTTTCCTTCCCTGCCCATTGCTTTCTCAGTGGCAGGGATACTCACACTCAGGGCCGCCATGGGAAGGGTCTGCTCTGGGGCTGTCCCTCCCGCCACCAGCTCTGTTTATCTTGTCCCGGCCAGTCTCTCCGCATGGTCGAGCTTCCTGGAGCGAGATTTCCGGCTGCCCTGAGTCAGAGCCCTCCACTCATCCCCATTCCCAGGCTGGGCCCCCAGTCTTGGGGTCTCGACACTTGTTAGTAGCCATAATAGAGTCAGTGTGGCCCCACTAAGTAGCCTCTCAGTTTTAGTTCTCCTCAATCAGATTCAAGTCCAGGTCCCCAAAGTCCTGCTGGCACAGTGTCCGCTTACTCAGCGCCTGCCGCCCCCACCGCCGGAACCCTCCTCCTCCTCCTCTTCGCTTTCACTCAGCACCTGGGAAGAACCCCCAATGGGGCTGCAGGAAGCAGAGAGAGGTGGGGGACTACAGGCCATGAACCATGGTGGAGAGATGCTGCTGCCTTCCAGGGCTGTTTCTTGGAGACAGACACCTCCTGAGTATGGTTTCTGATTCATCTTGTCAAAGTCCAAGGAAGGTCGCAGCCGCCGGGGGTCCTCCTCGTGGCGCCGCTTCACTCCAGCTTTTCGGGCATCTAGATCAGAAGGCTGTGAGCGGCTTCGGGGAAGGTTTCCGAGGCCTCGAGGTCGCCAGGGCAGCTCTGGGGAGGATGCAGGGGAGCTCTGGGCAGAGGGCAAGAAGCGGCTTGCCTGTGGGCCCAGGCTGGGTGACAGAGAAAAGCGGCGCTGGGGTGGGCAAGGTGACAGGGATTCAGCATCACTCTCCCAGGAGCCACTTTGGGGGGAGGCAGCGCAGGGTCGAGAGGAATCTTGGGTCAGGGCCAGGCTGAAGAAAGGGCGACTGTAGGGTCTGTGGGCTGGGGCACATTGAGAAGAGGCACTGGGAGCTTGGAGGAACCTGAGGCTGGAGACCCGCTGTGGAGGGCTCTGGTGAGGCACCTGCGGCCCACCCCCTCCACCACTGCCCCGGTGCTTGATGGGAGTCCACAGCTTGGAGGGGGCAGGCCGCCACACCGGCTGCCAGCGAGACAGGTCCACGGGCACTGAGAGTGAGCGGCAGTGCCTCTTGGATGGAGGGGCAGGGGGCACAGAAGCTTCTCTGGGTCGGGGGGCTCAGGGCTTAGGACTTGGGACAGGGGCTGCTCCGGAGGGGAACTTCCCCGGCTGGGTGGTTTGAGGTGCAGGCTCAAGCCTGAGGGGTGGTAGCTGAGGTTGAGGCTGTCCTGGTACTCAGCACAGGAACAGCGGGGCAGGCCCCTCCGGCAAGCACCTTCAGGCACAAGCTGGAAAGGGTTCCCACAGTTGGAGATGTCTGCATGATCAGGCAAAGGCAGACTGATGCTGAAGAGTGTGCATTTCAGCTCATCCAGAGTCTGTTTCTGTAGCTGTTCAGTGATCAGGGTTATCATGATTCTCCCCAGGATCTGACTTGCACACTTTGGAGCAAATGATGGATGTCTTCCCTGTTGTTCTTCCAGACCTCACTCGTGAGCCGTCTTCTGCCACTGCAGCACCATTCTAGCACCATTGGGACTTCCGTCTCCAGTCATGCCTGCTGAGTCGCAGCTCCTCCGGCTCCCAGGGCCACGGCCGAGCAGCTCTGAGCCCAAAATAGCAACTTTCTTGACCTCATAGTACTGATAGATTGAATGGTGTGTGTGTGTGTGTGTGTGTGTGTGTGTGTGTGTGTGTGTGCGCGCGCATGCATGACTAGAAGAACAGATTTTTAAAAAATAATATAAAAATTGATAAATAGCACAAACAAGCCATACAGTGTTCCTTGAGTGCACATAGCTTGATCAACCAACCTCCCCTAGGGGCCTGAGAAAGCTTCTTAGAGCACATAATTTTTAAACTGAGTCTAGATAGCAAAGTAGGGGTGGGGAAGAGTGGGCAGGCAGAGTATTCTAAACATCAGAAGTAGCATGTATGAAGGCCTGGAAATGAAGGGACATGATTCTTCAAGAAGTTCATGCCAAGCATTATAACTTATAATAAGGAAAGTGATGTTCCGGTATTGTTTAACAACTCTGAATGTTGAATAAGCAAAAGAGCACTGCGAGAGAGCCTTGGGTCAGTGTAGGAAGCACTCTGGCACCCACATCAAAGCCCTGCAGACCTCCACTGATTTAAACTTCAGCTGTGTTAGCCGATTTCCCGGGCAGTGTGCACATTCTTTGCGGGATGTCATGAGCTCTCAACTTGCATTCTCCTTATTCAGCCCAGGTCCTTCTCTAGCTGCAGCAGGAGCAGGATAGAATTAGTGTCTCTGGGGCTAAACTTCAGCAAATGGGGACTGAAGCAGATGGATAAGTGCTCTGCCATCTTTCAGGTGGCCCATTCTGGGAGGCATTCTGTAACCTTGTCAGGAATTCTGGTGGAATTAAGCTCAAGTTGCTCACAGTAGTGACCTTAATAATAAACATTTGCTTTGGCTGCCCTACTTTTCTGGCTGCCACCAATCCCTCTCTCCTGCTTCCTGGGATTATATGCCAAGTAAGACTCCTGTACCTAAATTCTCATCTCAGCTGGGCCTTTGGAGCAGCCCAAACTTTGACTGTTGGCCACCTCAAGGCAAGTGCAACTTTCCTTCACTTTTAATTGGGTTCTCTCTTTATCAAATGCCATATCTTAATTGTGTTTCTTAAATACTTGTAATGCCACCTTCTCCAAGGAATGCTCTGCTGAGCCATCCCATTTTTGTAGGTTGGTGAAACTAAGGCTCAAGGGAAGCATAGGATTAAAGCTCAGGATTTCTGATTTCAAATTAAATACCTTCTGGACTTCTTTATTTGGGGCATTATGATTCTTCTCAAGGGAATGACTAATTCTGTGTACCATTCCCTGAATTTTATTCAATATCTTTTGTCAGAAGTCATTCTCTCAAAGGAATCATCCAATTAGAGGTAAAGCATTTGAAGAAACTATCTGGTCCTCATCGCTGATGTTTTGGAGTTATCTATGAACGTAAAACACATCACTGTGTGTTAGAGAACTCTAAACAAGAGAATCCAGAAGTCACAATGTTTGAATGATGCTGGCTTTCACCACTAAGTCCATGTTCTGAGATACAAGGTCACTGACTCTTGTCACAAGATAAGACTCAGCAGTGGGTGACACACTCAACACACCTTGCTCCAGTGTACAGGGATGAGTTAGTTTTAGAGGGGGTCTTTCCATTTATATTTTGCAAGGGAAATGCAGTAGTTTCCACAATGTCAAAAGCACGGTGAACTCCTTCCTGGGCTGATTGCAAGTTAACTGGGTCCGAGTAGTCTAGCTTCATGTAAATTCTCATCAGCAGCATAGCAATGAGATACTCAGAATCTGCTCTCTCCTTTCTCAAGTCGACTTTAAATGCCTGATTTATACTGACGGAAAAGAAAATCTACTGGCCTAACTAGTATATTAGAGAAAAGATTTAAATAGAATTTTTGGCTCTCAGGGCCATTCCAGTTGTCATTTTGTGAAATTAGAGACAGATGGGTGATGTCTGTGTGTTGTGGGAAATTCTGCCCTACATTCCAGCCAATGCTGGGAGTTCTGGAAGAGGACAGAGAGGAGAAAGAGAATGCTATTTGGACCAGGCAGAATATATGCTAATTCTGTGACAAAAATAGCTTCAAATCTGCAAACATTAATTCTAGGCAAGTCTCATTCTTAGCCTGTTTTCTTTCCCTTTTCTAGCTTTCACAGTAGTAAATGAATTTTAACTGGTTGCAAATGGAAGAGGATTCAGAGGTCATCTGGCTTGTCTCTTACTGCAGAATATCAATTTTGTCATAAGATAAGCATTTGGTGGTAGAAGGGACCACTGGTGGTCAAATAATCAACTTATATTTCAGGCAGATCATAACTAATTTTGAGCTGATCAGATTGTTGCTCTAAAGACTCAAGTGGTGAAGGAGGTGGGTGGTAGTATGTGGGAAAGGGACTATGGTTTGGAAATAGTTGGGGTTTGGAGAAGAATGGTAGCCACACTCCATGGGTTCCATAACCTAGTAGGTCTGTCTACAAATAATCCTGTCCATTTTTACAGGTATTTGGAGACTTCTGTGATTATGTTTTGGGGTTGAGGTTAAAGGAAACAGGTGGATCACTATGTCAGAGTGGAAAAAGACACAGAGTGGGTGTTGTACCGTGACTGGCAAGGTATTGAGGAGGCTCAAGGAGCATGGGTTCAGATGGAAGCACCTAGAAAGGACCCAGGTACTCAACGTTGAGGATTCAAGAGTCTTGAAGTCACTGAATCAGGGACTGGGATGTACAGACATGGTCCCTGCCAGGTACAAGGCAGTTAGATTTCAGATGAGAGAACAAGAAAAGGGGGTAAATGCAAATCAAGGTTTCTGGAGTATCTGCAAGTACTGACGGAAAGAAAGAAAACAAAAAGAAGCCTTTGCAAGAAAGGACAGCGTCAGTGTAAGGTCAAATTCCGGAGAGAAAGAGTCAATTTCCATGGAAGGGAAGTAGAATGTACTGTTTTCTTGGACTAGCCTCTTGTATTCTTCAAGCCTCAGTCTCTCATTTGTGAAATAGACATAAATATTTTTTGCACATCTCATATTGGGAATGAAAATCAAACAGGGTCATACAGGTGAAAGCATTTTGCAAACAATAAGAAAAGATAGTTATTATGAAGCTTGCTGATGTTCTCTCTAAGGGCTAATAGCCAGGGACTGGAGAGCATTCCTATGGTGAACCATACACTTTGTTGGCTAGGGGACAGACTCCCCACCTCACAGCAGATCCTAAAGGATGTTTCATGGCTATTCTGTTGTTTCAAATATAAGATACTTTCTAAAATTGAAATTTTTGATAATTCATATTATTTTTTCTTCATGAATATCCTAGTATAAAAATAAAAAATAACTGTTCAAGGATGGAGACTTTCAGAATGAGATAAGAACTGTTGGCCCTTTTCCCAGGAAAATAGTAACAGGGTCATTCCTACTTCACTGACATTGATGCTTAGATTGGGCAAAACTAGGCAAGTAACCTCCTTTGCAGAATTCCGCCTGGGTATATTTCTTTGTGGCTCCTCTGAGCATGATGTACATGTGAGGCCAAGGACTGAGCCATCTGGGGTAGGCAGGGTTTGGTTGGATCCAGCACATCACCCTTACGGGAGAAGAATAAAGTGGAAGACAGTGAATTCTTAGAGATTGTTGTGAAACTCCTGCTTCCCTCCCAGGCTAGTTGTGAAAGGACTGACTGCTAGGTGGGAACCACTGTAATAAATCATACAGCCTTGAATGATTTGGTAGTTCTTTGAAAAAGACTACTTATATGTGCAAAGAGGTCCTTCTTAATGGGCTGAAGGGAAATGATAGCAGCATATCATTCTTTCATGATGTCTCCCTTGAAATGTCTCCCCTCTCTTTAATTGAAGGATTCTCCATAGAAAGCAGAAAAGATACAGGGTTTGGTTTTGATCTATAATTCAAGTGCAAACGAATTCTAATGATACCAGAGGAGCCATATGAGTAACTGTGCCGTGCCTGTCCTTCCCAGCTCCATCTACTTCTCCTTGTAGAATAACGGGCTTCCTGGAAACTGGTCATTAGCAATCAAAAAGCTTCATATACATTATAGCTCTTATTATGAATCTGTTTTTTATTCACAACACTTCTAATATCAAATATTTGGATTTTTCACACCATGAATTTCTCCAGTTCTCTGTGGACACCAACTGAGTGTCCTACAATTTAATTCAATTCTGACACTAACTACCTGGAGTTAGTACAGGTCCCGTAAGTAAGCTGAGTGCTCAAACATTCCCCTCACTTCAGGCTTTGGTCACAAGTTGCGGGTCCCCTGATTACCTAGACTTTTGTTCAACTTGACTACAAGTTGGGGGTTTCCATGACTCCCCTCCTCAGATTTGGAAATTTGCTATCATGGCTCATAGAACTCAGGGAAACACTTTATTTACTGTTACTGGTTTATTATACAGGATATTATGAAGGATACAGGTGAATAATCAGGGGGAGAGGTATATAGAGCGAGGCCCAGGAGGGTCCTGGGGGCAGGAGCTTCTATCTCCATGAAGTTTGGGGTGTACTACACACCTAGTACGTGGATGTGTTCACCAACTTGGTAGCTTTCTGTATCCATTCATAAGTTGAAGGACATCTGGGTTGTTCCAGTTCTTGGCAATTATAAATAAAGGTACTATAAATATGTGTGTTCAGGTCTTTGTATGGACATAAGCTTTTATTTCTCTTGGATAAATGCCTGAGTGAGATTGCTGGATCATATATTAAATATATGTTTATAATAAACTCCTTGTTTCCACCAGCAGTGTATGAGAGCTCCAGTGCATAACAAAGGGAGCTACTGCCCGGCCAGTGTGGCTCAGTGGTTGAGCATCGACCCAGGCACCAAGAGGTCGCCGGTTCTATTCCCGGTCAGGGCACATGCCCAGGTTGTGGGCCCAATTCCCAGTGAGGGGCATGCAGGAGTCGGCCAATCGATGTTTTCTCTCATCAGTGTTTCTATCTCTCTCTCCCTCTCCCTTCCTTCTCTAAAATCAATAAAGGAAAAAAATTAAAAAACAAATAAACAAAAAACAACAACAAAGGGATCTATCTCTATTGCAGTGCAAAGGGGAGAAACAGGGAAGATAGCTTTGACACACACTATTTAAGCTGAGACCTGAAAGAGAGGAGTTAGTCAGGCAAACGGGCTGGGGATGGGGTGAAGTGGGGCATTCCAGGTTGAAGAATCAGCATGTACAAAAATCAGCAGAGGCTTTTAAAAATAAGGATGCTGTTCATTGTATGTTACACTATGAATATTCTGGGTGATATTTGCAAGAGCAGTTTTAGTGGAGCTTTGTGGGTGGAAGCAAATTTGCTGAAGTTGAAGAGTAAATGGGATGTGAAGAAGTGGAGCGAAGTGTCTGGACCATTCTCAGAAACATTAGCTGTGAGTGGAAGGAGAGAGAGAGGTTAGGAGTTAGAGGTAGTCCACAAAGTCCCGGAGAGTTGTTAAGGGTAGGAGAGACCTCAGCAGGATGATGGGCTAGAGAGGAAGAGGTTATAGATACAGATAAAGGAGAAGGCAGAGATGGGGCTTGCCCTAGAGAAGAGTGGATGAAATGAAATTAGGGCAGCCTTTGACTTGGTTGTCTGACACATTCTTCTTGGCATTTTAGGGAAGGGAGACAGGTATGGAGACTGCAGGAAGCTGAGGTAGTCTTGTCTGACCTACCTCTTACTTTATTATGAAAACCAAGAATAGAAAAAACAAAAAGTAGATTCCAGTTAGAGAATTTAGAAGTTCTATTTAACTTCCCATAAAAATGCAGATTTATAGAAATATATAATAGGTTTATATTTTTAAAAATTAGTACATGTTTTTGGTTAACATACAGAGGTGGGAAAAGTAGGGTTACAGTTGTAATACAAATAAATAATATAATCATTAACAAATAATAGTACAAATATAAACTCTGTGCTTCATATACTTACAACTGTAACGTACTTTTTCCCACCTCTGTATAAATACAATGACGCATAGAAAAATTACTCACAATCCCACAATATATTATTGTATTTTTCTGGATTTCCTTTCAAGCATTAATTTATTCATATGCCTTTTTTGTGGTGCAAAGAGGAGAAATTTATTTATATATAATTGAGATGCTACTCTGTGTAAGGCTGTATGTAAATGTCCTGTTTGAGATATTGTTTTCTTCAATGAATGTGTCACTTGTTACTTTATGCACTCTTGACTGGAACTCCATGAGGCTGTCTTGTTATATCCTCAGTGTTACCACCGTGACTTGCACATGTTAAATACTTCATGTATATTTATTAAATTAGTATGTAATTTTGTTAACATTGTAGTGTGAGCATTTCCTCCATATCTTTAATATTAGTTAAAGGCATTTTTAATGACTTCAAAGTGCTTCTTGGCAAGTCCATAGTCGTTTGTTTAATAATTCCTCTTTTGTTAGAGGCATAATTGGGCTTTTGCTTTTGGTCTAAGGATGTTAGTTATAGTAGCACTGGCTATTCTTTATTAAATATAAGCATTTATTACTGTGATGTACACATATTACTTCATTTTATCTTCCCAGCATCCCAATTAGGTAAGTATTATTATTGTCTCCATTTTCCGGCTGAGGAAAATGAAACTATGAGCTTTAGTAACTTGCCTGAAATCCTAAAGATAATGAGTGGCATAACTGGACAGCTGCCAGGTCTCCTGAGACTTAGCCTATGTTCTTCATGATTTGTCTAGGCTGCCCTAGTTTCTGTCCTTCAGTCACTAAACATTTACCAACCACCTATGATGTGCGAGGTACTGTGTGAGCACGAGAGTGGTAAGGATAGAAGAGACACGGACAGTCCTAGACAACCTTCTGGATTTAGATGGACAAAGATGTAAGGTGTGTGCCAGAAGCAGAGAGAACAAAAACTTAACTCCTGCTTTGCAGGGGGTTTGAAAATCTGATTCATTAAATGTATGTGGCGGGCACTGCCCTAGACACTGGAGACATTGTTGTGAGTGAGACAGACTGGGGCCTTGAACTAATGAAGTCCACAGAATAGTGGAGAAGAGGGCATTAGATCAACAAATCCAAGTGCAGGGGCTATTAGAGAAGGGCGTGTTCAACAAACTGTGGGAATATGTAGCAAAAACAATGAACCTTGTCTCAGGGGTCAGGGAGGGTCTCCAGGAAGCTACGCTGTTTCATTTGAGATTTGAAGATAAGTAGAAGTTAGCCAGATAGAAAAGGAGAAGAGGCACGGTGGTGGGAAGGCTGGAACCAAAGAAGAGCACGAGTAGACAGACCAAGGGACAGAAAAATGTCCATCTGACCTGAGCAGAGAGGTAGGGGTGGGACAGGGTGGAGGGAGCGGAATGAAAGGAGAGTGTAAGAGTAGGAGTGCCTGGGGGTGCAGGGCCCAGTGGTGCAGAGCCATGCCGGTGTTCTCTCCTTCGTCCTACGAGGTGATGGGAGTCACCAGGAGGACATGAGGTGATGGGAGTCACCAGGAGGATGTGAAGTAGGTATGATGTGGTCAGATTTGTAGAGAAAGTTTGCTTTGCTGCAGTGTGGTGAACTGACTGGAGGTATACACAGTGAGTGAGGGGCTGTTGTAGCTACAGGCCTGGGGAAAAGCGGTGAGGGGGGGAAATCAGATTGGTTGAGATAGGATATGGGCTAGACTGGGTTGAGTGATTGGCAGGAGAAAGAAATATGGAGAGATAGAGGTTCATCCTTGACTTATAAAACTAGGTAGGTCTGGGGTCATTTTCTGAGATGGGGAAGAAGAGAGGGTTTGGAGGGATGATTAGGAATTCAGTTCTACATTTTAAATTTGACTTGTCAAGAAGACATGCAAATGGAATGTCCAGGAGGATGTTGGATGTACATGTCCTAGACAAAGACATCTGGGTGAAGGAAAACTCTTGGGAGTTATTCATATATTGATAGTAATTGAATCTCTGAAGTTAGGGCAAGTCTACCTAGAGAGAGGGTGTGAATAAGGAGATTAAAGGGTTTTAGGAGCAAGAAGGTCCAACAGTTTAAGAGGGAAGAGGTGTAGAAACAGCAAGAGACGTAAATGAAAACCAGGTACAGGGGGAGATGTTTTGGAATCCAACTGATGAGAGTATTTTTCTCATAGAAAGGAATGGTCAAGAGTGTTCCATTGTCCTGAGAGGTCAGAAAAAATAATGGTTGAAAGTTGCCTGTTGGATTATGCAACCTCCAGGTCACTGGTGACTTTGGCAAGAGCAGCTTTGGTGGTGGTGAGGGCAGACACTGTCTGGATGGGTTGAGTAACTGTTGGAGGGGACACGCTGGCCTCCAAGGCCCTGCTCCCTGGAGCCGGCTCCCCGCCCATGGGTGTGGGCCAGCACGAATTGTGGCAGCTGCAGTCCTGGAGGAGGGCTGTCGTGAATTTTCCCATTTGCCATTATAATTTTATGGGAGTAGTTTGTTTTGCTTTGTGACTTTTTAAGAACTGGCACTAAAAGAAAAACGAGAAGCTTTCCAGGGACAGCTTCTTTGACGGCTCAGCAGCGTCACACTTACCCTGAGAAAGTTAAGGCTTCAAGAGGATGAGAAAAAGTTACCGGAAATTTATTAGTTGTGTTTCAAGCTGTGCACAGAGCAACAGGCTAACATCGTATTAATACCTTCCTGGGAGGCTGCCATTCATCTCGTCATAGGAATATGGCGATAAAAATGGATTGTGAAGTTGGAAGCTCATTCAGGATGTATAGTGGGGCTAGTGGAAGAAATGACCCTAACACTCATGACAAGCTTCTGGCTTTTTATTGAGAATCATTCTTTAGAAAGGCCAGATTATTCTTTAAAAATAGCTGGGAGCAGTGCTGTGGGGCTGTGCCTCAGAGTCCCTATGACCCCGTCCTGCGTGAACAGGTAGGAATTGCTGACCTGGGAAGGTATGTGTAGTTGCTTCTAGAATTAGGAGAACTGGCCATCTCATACTGATTTTTTTTTCTTGACGTTGGTATGCACTATGATTTTGTCCCTTGCATATTTATCTTTCTAATTATGTTACCCTCAGCCTAATGTTAAAATGAACTTGCTTTGTCTAAACACAGCTATTTGAATTGAGATAACGGCAACCCAGGAGCTCCCTGGGGGATGAGGAGAAGCCAATTTGGGCTAAAGTTTTAATTTTGCTGGAAAGATTCCCCACAACATGGAAAATCCATAGGCAGATGACCTAAGCTTGATGGGCGATAGTGGGACAGTCCAGGGGGACTGCAGAGTGTGTGAGAGAGGTGACACAGATCTTGGGAACCAGGAACTGAGCTGATGACTAGGCTACAAGGGTGTACCCAGACTATGGTCCAAACAAGTTAATCATTTTGAATGTATTACTATCAATGAAGATGATTGGTGATTAATTTAGTTTCAAAATTCCTAAACAAGTTCTGGTGGCGAATTCAGTGCCATATGCTGCAAGTGTGTGCTTTTTTTTTTTTTTTTAAATCCTTACCCGAGGATATTTTTCCATTTATCTTCAGATTGGGGGTGGGGGGAGAAAGAGAGAAAGAGAAAGAAACACTGATGTGAGAGAGACACATCACTTGGTTGCCTCCTGCACGAATCGCCCCCCCCCCCAAGGGCTGGGGTCCAAACCACAACCGAAGTACGTGCGTGCCCTTGACCAGAATTGAATGTGAGACTTTTTGGTCCCCCAGCTGACACTCTAACCACTGAGCCAAACTGGCCAGGGCTGCAAGTGTGTGCTTTAACTACGGGTCTTCATGGGAGCCTAGACATGATTTTAGCATCTGGGAATGTGAATTAATTCCAAGACCCACCAGATAGGGAAAACAGTCTGCTGGGATTGGGTAAGAAATTGCATGGGTGGGTGGAGATGGAGACTGAGACATCAGGCCCTGATTATTAGTAGTCTTAGCTGTGAGGAGAAGGACTAACTTCCTAGAAATTTCTAAAATACTATATAGCTATGGAATTGAGAGGCAGGAGTGAACACTGGGCAGATTTTCCTAAACGTGCGTGGTCACTCCTGAGTCTCTTAAATGAAAAACTCTAGCTTTTATTCTAAAATGCCACCTTCTTAAACAGTTTTTTATGATTACCCTTTTAAAGAAAACTCATGAAAACTTAGACATTCTGTTGTGCTCAAAGGAACCTCCATGATGGAATTAGTTTCAGAACACAGACTGGAAAATGAGTCCTAGATTTAAAATGGAAATATGTTTAGCAGCCTAAGTTATATATAAAGTCTTATCCCACTTTTACCACTTTTTCTTCATAATGTCTCCTTTAATGCCAAACTCTTAAGAAAAGGAATTTCCATAAATTTGTCAAAGGCCTTCAAATTGAAAATTTCATCAGAATCCTAATGGATGTGAAAATAACACTAACTTTTAAGTTAAGCAGCTACCCCAAACTCTAAACTATATAGTTCTTGTTGCTAGGAAATTATCTGATGCTCATAACTCAATACTTTTAAAAACTAATAAGAATCAAGTGATACCATTGATATGTAGTTTGGCTAACTTTGAAATTTGTCTTAAAACTGGTTGACAAATAAGATCTATCTGCTAGAGTAGGCAGATAGAAAGATAGGAGCTGGGAAAGGAAGTTGGGGCTAGGAGACAATATGCGTAAGACATGACAAACCAAAAATAGACAACGGAGGCAGCAGACCCCTATGTGAGGAGCGATTAGCCTCGCCATGATGTGGTCTAACCAGTAGCATAACCCCTAGGTGAGGAGCCTCATAGTTTAAAGATATATATATTTTTTGAGACATGAGGGAGGGGGTGACTTGCTCCTTACCTAGGGGCATTCCAGCCTAGGAGTATAAATCCTCTGAACTCTCAAATATCAGGGCACTCGGTTCAGTCTCGCCCAGCTGAGCTGCCCACTCAGGGCACTTGGTTTGGTTTCAGCCAGCTGAGATGCCCGCTCAGGTTCTGAGTATTTCTTTCCTACATATAAATCCTCGCCTGCTTTTGCTGCTATTTGTTGTCTTTTGTTTGAATTCATTCCTACAAGCAAAACAAGAACTGGGGGCACAGAGGACTATATCTCTGGCCAGAGACCCCCTTGACTACCGTTGGCATATCTACTATATATCTAGTTGCATAAAAAAAAAATGTAATCCTTAAGAAAGATTTATTAATTAGGAAACTTATTCAGACACACTTCAAAATTAAATGTTTTAGTGGGAAATGGGAATTGGGTTAAACTAGAAGATGATAAAAATTCTAAAATGCTCATTATTTAAAAAATATTTAAAAGACTTTTGTGTATGCACACAAACATTCATGTACACAAACATACATATGGAGGGAGAGGGAAAGGAAGGGAGAGAAGGAAGGGAGGGGGAAGGGAGAGAGGACTTGAGATGGGAAAGGAAGACAGCACTCACTAAAGGTAGAACAAATCTACAAGTGCACATTTAATTGCTGATTTTTTGAACTCTATTCTTTATTTTATCAGATCATTCAAGCAAATATTCCTTGAGTCCTCCTGGGTTCAGTGACATTGGGATGCATGTTGAGAACTTGCAGATTTGCC
Organism: Tadarida brasiliensis; assembly: GCA_030848825.1. Taxonomy (NCBI): domain Eukaryota; kingdom Metazoa; phylum Chordata; class Mammalia; order Chiroptera; family Molossidae; genus Tadarida; species Tadarida brasiliensis. Next base: position 52,743,817 of record CM061257.1, on the reverse strand, counting down.
ATGTCCCCACTGGACTTTGGGATAATTACTTTGGACAATTTTCCTTAATCCTTCTCCTTGGTGATTCTTCAAGGTGCCACATTTTGCCTCTTCGCTGACATTCTGCCTACTCCTCTTTGTAATTGCTTCCTGCTCCGTGTGCCTTTGTCAGAGACCCTGAAGCCAGATGAGAAATAGTAATTGTCACTAAACTCATAACTCGTCCTCAGAGATGCAATGCTATAAACAGGCTTCATATTCAAAATACTGTCTTATGTGTTTCTGGTGCCAAGTAATGTACTCAGGGTTTAACATAATACATGACTTCCCAAATGGTGGGAATTAAGAGAGAGTTTGATGTACTCAACGGGGACATAGGCATTCAACAAGTTGGGTCATTTTTTAGGGAACAGCAGATGTTGCTCAGATAGGAAGTAATACAGAGAGCTGTCAAATTTTTGCTTTCTTAAAAAAGGTCATTTTCAATTCAAGAATTGTGAAATCTGAGGCTTGAAAGGATACTTTTGAGAACTCCTTCTCTAAACTCATACCTAATGCTTGAACTCCCTATTTTTAAAAGAACAAGAATGCTCCTTAGAAACAAAGGCTTAAAAAACAAAGACAAAACGCCATATCTGAAAATCAGAAGTCACAATATTAAAAATGAAAGTGAGCCCTGGCCGGTTTGGCTCCGTGGTTAGAGCATTGGCCCTTGGACTGAAGGGTTTTAGGTTCAATCTCAGGCCCTAGTTGGGGTTGTGCAGGAGGCAGCCAATCGATGTCTCTCTCTCACATTGTTGTTTCTCTCTCTCTCTCCCTCCCTCCCTCCTTACCTCCCTTCCACCCTATCTGAAAATCAATGGGAAAGTATTATCAGGTGAGGATTAAACAAAAAATAAATAAATAAATGAATAAATAAAAAAATAAAATAAAAAAACAACACCTGAAAATCTGTTTTTTTATGGAAAGATTGATCAGGAGCGTTATTCCAGATAGATGCTCTTGAGTAGAGCATATTTTTTTTCCTGCAGACAATTTAGTAGTTCTAAGAAATTGGATTTCTGTATTTTTCCCCCCAGAATCTGAATAACTTGAGAAAACTGAAATTTAACCATTTACATGATCCTGGTATAAACTTACTGCTGTTTATTATTACTTATGGTAATTTTTTCCCCTTCTAAAGCATGTTGGACTGTATAAACATTGGTGTCTTGCTTTTATTGGCTTGAAATGCTACGTTTAGTCTGCGTGAATTCACCTTCTTTGGTTTGTTTTTAAAGTTTAATGTGTTTATTTAAGAATTCAATTGCTTCCTGAAAAATGTAGATGTAACTAGATTTCTGCTATATATTACTAATTAAATCTTTTGGTTAATAAGATCAGATTGTGAATTTGATTGTAGATAAAGTTTAAGAGGGTCAGAGTAAGAACCATGCTTTGTGTATTACACTTTGCTCTTCCTCCAGCCCCTAGCCTACACACACACACACACACACACACACACACACACACACACGCTCCCTCAGCCTAGTCCTCTGCATACAGGTGGTACTCAGTTAATTTGCTTTATTCCCCATCACCTGCCACCACTTCAAATTTTTTGATTTGTCTATAACCTGTCCAAAGCCACTTAGCATCACAAGAAGAAAATGCTGTTCACAGCTACTGACTTACCTGAATCTCATCTCATCCAGTGTTAAAAAACAAATGAAACAAAACAAGCCTTTGAGACCAAGAGTTACCCTGAAAGAAAAGGGTTTATTGAGCCATCTGCTAACCAGAGAAACGACAGATCCTGGGGCATGCAGTCTGAACCACCAGCAGCAGGGCCAGATGGGGAAGATAGACATGTCCCCATCCTAAGGTTGATGGGGCTCTTTTATATGAGTTTGGGAAGAAAGATGTAAGTTGTTTTGAAAGAATTTGCACTGGCTGTAGATAAGGGTGATGGGAGAAGGTGAAGTGGGGAGAGTTCTGTGATAGGTGAATAGTCCATAAGGAAGAAATATTTGCTTCTTCTGAATTGACTGTGGGCATAGTTTGGAAAGTTCACGTGTAAGAAGGATATGGTGGTGTCTGGTGATCAGTTGTTCTTTCTATGTAGTTGCTGAAATAGCTGCCTGGAAGTTGACTCAAGTTTTAAAATACATTCAGGAATATGGGCAGTCTTTTGTTGGCTTTGGCCCACAGCTGCTTACTGGTTAACTTCCTTTGTCTATTCCTCCTTCCCTCTGGCCTGCTGACATCTCAAAATTTGTTCTCTTGTCAAATATATACACTGATCATAAAGAAAAAGGCTAAACAGGGTTTCTCAACCTCAGCACTGTTGACACTCTGGGCTGAATAATCTTTGTTGTGTGTGGGGTGGGGTTCTTGCACTGTAGGATGTTTAGCAGCATCCCAGGCCTCTATCCACCGGATGCCAATAACAAACCCCAGTCATGCCAACCAAAATTATCTCCAGATATTGCCAAATGTCCCCGGAGTCCCCCAGGGGGCAAAATCAAACTCTAGTGAAGAATGATTGGGCTAAAAAAGTGTGAATGGTTTTATGGAGCACATCCTCCTCCTGCAAAAACAATGTAGCAGGGAACATATTTTGTTTACAACTATGTCTCCACTACCTAGAATAGTTTTTGGTACACCATAGGGTTCAGTGCTGCTTATGGGCCTTACTACAAAGAGCACGGAATGTGGTATATCATGTGATAGTGACCTGTTAGCTTCTATTTTCTGGCTTACAATAGGTACTCAATTAACATATATCTTTTAATGACTACATGATGAATGAATGGATGAATGAATGAATGAGTGAATGAATGACTTCCCACCTGGGACTTTAGATCTTGAGAGGAAGGTAGATTTAAGCCGGGCATTACTCTATATAACACAATGATTCTTCAACTGAGTGTCACCCTCCCACTCTATTAGAAATGTGTGGGAGCTATGTCTATGTTCTCCTCATGCATGAATGAAGGCATTTTCCTTTAAATTGAGGTCTGTGACCCATTATTAGATTCTGAAATTTTGATTTGGTGGGTCTTGGCCAGCATTTTAAAAAAGAGGATAAAATAGAAGGGAAAAGATCAGAGTACATCACATGTTGTGAGGGTTAAGTATTGTTTCTTGACATTTTTGTTTTAGTTATTTTGTGTCTTAAGTCCTGGGTTGCAAGGTAAAAAATATTTTTTGTGTGGGCCCTGCTCAGAAAAACTTGAAAGTCACTCGCCTATGGAACAGCTCAGGCACGTGGTGACCGGAGCAAACACTCCCAATAGCTGGGTTGGTAAATGAAGGATAAGAGAGCCATGTGGGAAGTGCAGAGCAGACCACAGAGCCCTGGCCTATCACAACACCAGGGGGCATGGCTGTCTTTTGGAATGAAGTGGTGGGAGGCGATGGGAAGTAAAGTCAGATAACCATGGGGTTAAGCCTAGAAAGCAGTGACTGTTGTTCCTGTGTGTGTGTGTGTGTGTGTGTGTGTGTGTGTGTGTGTGTTTTAAGTATAAAGAGAATACAGCTGTTCTGTCTGCAGAATTTCTTTTCTTGGCCCCATGAAAAATGATATCAGCATATTTCACTGGTTTTCCATTTATCCAAACTAAAGGAGTCTGGTGATTCATTAGTCTGATCAAATATCCTTTGCAACAATATTGACTCAGATGATGGCAAATGAAGATATTTCCTCTAAGGTAAACCTGTCAATCATGACATTTAGAACAAGTAAGGGCTAGCTGGAAATGCCTCTTTTAACATTGCTAACATGAAGAACAAATGGATTTGAAAAACATATGTGTTCTTGGTGGATTTTTTTCTGTGTAAAAGACAACTTATTTTGAATTCAGAAAGTGATTTTATAGACTATATAATGCTATGATTAAATTACATAAAACCAAGTACTGATATATTATTCATAAAAAGATAATAACCACATTTCCCTTTTCACTTTATTTTAAACCCCAGAGGGAAAAAGAACTATAAAAAAAAAAAAAAAAAAAAAAAAGAAACAGGATTAACAGCCAGGAACATTACAAAGGAGGTGTCTGAAATAAGCAAAGAATACTAAAAAAGGCATTTGCTAATTTGAGTATGCTCTTCTGGAAGTGTCTACATAAAGCCACATTCCTTTTTAAAAATGTGCACAATGCTGAAGGGAGTGCTTGGATCCTGGGTTTTCATAACCTGCACCAGATACACTTAGGCATTGGGCATCCTTGCCAGAGTTTCAGCTTAGTTTTGCAAAAATGTACCCTGACTTTTCTTGTTCCCCATCCTAATCTGCTTCCAGATCCTCTTTTTACTTTGTTACTAATCTTTTTCAATTCCATATCATCCCTTCTGCCTGGTGCACAGCACTTTCCCCTAACTGTGATTTCAATTCTATTTTCCACTGCTTCATTCTTCTTCGAATTTTATTTTTTCCAGATCTAGTGTCTCTTCATGGATGGCATTCCTGTAGGGCTCTTTCTTTTCTTTTGAGCAGAGCTTAAACATAGCCAAAAATAAGCATGTTTGCAGACAGTATAGACTATTAAGAAAAATAAAAGGAGAGTGTTGAAGGTTGTCAGTAAATGCTTATAGGTAGAAAAGAAATCACGCGGGCTCTTGGTTTGTTTTTACTCTGAAAGCACTTTGTGGCCAGAGAAAAATCAAACCAATGTGAAATAATATCAACTATTAAAAATAATGAGAATTTCATAATGCACTTGTAGACAACATAAAGATGCACAAATCACCTAAAAATGGAAATGTGAAAAAATGTCTTACTTTTGATATAGCAATGATATCTAAAATATACATAGCTATAAAGGTGCCAAGATACAGAACCGATATAAAGAAAACCATAAAATTGTTATTGAAAGGCATAAAGCAAGAGCTGAACAAATGGAAAGATACAGTATGTGTTAGGATAGAAGGGCTTGAAATAACAAAATATCAATTTTATCAAAATTAATAGATCTGAAATTCTCAGTAAAATCCTTTTTACAATTGGATAAAATGTTCTTCAACTTTATATGGAAGGATAAAAACTCATGGATAGAGGAGAATTTTGAAAAAGAAAACTAAATAAAAGTCTTCTTAAGCATCAGGTCATACAATAATGGCACAGTAAACAAGTCCGTGGCATTGGCAGAAGAATAGACTAATAGCTCAGAAAAGCTGAAAGAGAACCAAGAAAAAGGAACTTAGTCCATATGAAAATATGCAGTATTCACCCAAAATATATTTATTGCATGCCTACTATATACAATTTTATTGTAGGCATGGCAAAAATTAAGTATTGCTACTTATAGGGGGGAGAGGACAGATTGTTTAATAAATAGAGCTGACACAATGAGCCATTCATGTGGAGGATAATAGAGTTAAACCACTCTCACATTATATTAAAAAATCCAGTGTCAAAGTATACTTTTTGAAAAAGTTAAAAACACGACTCTCATGTGAATATAAATTGAACACAAGTCAAAAATTTATTTAGTTCATTAATGAGGGAACCAGCAGGATGATAAAACCAGTTCAAAGAGTGTTTGGAGAACAGAGATTTATACAATTAGTTGGGAAGGCAGGCTGGAACAAGCTTACTACACTAGAGACAAAACTGGCTACAGGGAAATAAAACTGTGACTTATTTTCTCTATTGAACAGAAATAATTTACATCTCTATTGGAGAAAAACCTATAAGTTAACGTGGAAAGTCATAGATTCTGGATCCTAATCAATAGTAAATAGCAAATAAAAGTAATGTATCTGCCATTTGGGACAATATGAATAGATCCTGAGAATATCATGCTAAGTGAAATAAGTCAGATGGAAAAGGAGAAGAACCATATGATTTTGCTCATATGTAGGATACAAAACAAAAATCAGCAAATGAACAAACAAAAAAACAAACTCATACGTACAAACAACAGAATGGCGGTTACCAGACAGAGAGGGTGGGGGAGGATGAAGAGTGTAAAGGGGTCAAATATATGGTGACTGAAGGAGACCAGATTTTGGTTGGTAAGGACAAAATTGAGTATACAGATACAGATATTGTATTATAAAGTTGTTAATCTGAAGTTTATGTAATATTGTTAACCAATGTCACACCAATAAATGTAATAATGAAAAAAGATACATCTTGTCTCTAGGACCAAGAGAATGAAATAATCCTTTAACAGGCCTGTTACACATCGCTCTAGATGGGCAAGGAGATAACATGCAGTAATTCTTTTGCTGTATTTCCAAGTTTAAAACTGAAAAAGAAAAAGGCTTTTGTATGACAAAAGACACTATAAAAGTCTAAATAAAAAATAGATTTGGAAAAATATAGAGTATGAACAGAGGGCTAATGTAAAAGAAACTCTTATAGATTGACAAGAAGATAAACACTCAGTGGAAAAGATGGACAAAGGATAGTAAGAGGCAATTCATGAAAAAATGAAGATGCTCAAACTCACTAGAGGCCCAGGCAATGCAAATTAAAGTATCAAGGAAATAGCTTTATACCTAACAGAATGCCAGAACTTAGTGATATCCATTGCTAGTGGGCACGCAGGGAAAAAAAGCAATCTCGTGCTCTGCTGATGGAAATGTGAATGTTATAGTCTTTTGGAAAACAAACTAGAAATAGCTATTAAAATAAAAAATACATATATCCCCCCACCTAGCAAATCATACTTCTGAGAAACTGTTTAAAGGAAAAGCACCAGAACTTAAGAATGTATCTTCAAGGTTATTACAGCATTGACTGGACAAAAACTGGGAGAAAATAAGTGCCAATCAGTAAGGGAATGGTTAATACATTGTGGAATGTTCATCCCATGTAATATTATGCATCCATTAAACAAAAAAGAATTAGACCCATACCAGGTGATTGGAAGGGATTTCCATGAATTACTGTCGCATGAGCAAAGACACAAAAAAGCAAATAAAAGTAATGCATCTGCCATGATTTCATCCTTATAAAACAAAAATGCATTCACTGCCACATGTTTATATGTATACAGATGTTTATATATAATTATACAAACATGAAGAGAAGTGTCTAAAGATACATATCGTAGGCAGTTAACATGAATAACAATGAAGGAAGGAGGGTGAGAGAAAACCAAATAGAATAGGGAAAGAAAAATTTAAAACACTGAACTAGGAAAAGCCTAGTATGCTCACACCTATGCATTTATAGAAAACCATATATGTGTATATGTAAAAGAAAAATTTTAACAAAGGGTTCTAACTCTCATGAGAGGAAAAGATATTGACACAATAAGTACCACTCAAGGAAGAGTGGAGAAAAAGATATTGACACAATAAGTATCACTCAAGAAAGAGTAAGGTCTGGCTGAGCAAAGGAAGAAGAGCTGGATAACTGTCACTGAGACTGTTGCCAGACTGGCTTGGTCTCTGCAGGGTGATGCCGGAGAGAAGGACTACTGGCTAAGAATCTCACTAACCTTAGCAAGCTGTGATTTTAAAGCTTTGGCATACTCTTGGATGTGTTACCTCTCTGCACATTCTGTAAGAGTTTATACCTCAGAGACTGAGGATATAGGAATTCTTCTGCATAAAGAAAGAGAAATCTTGAGGGTGGGAGGTGGGCAGGGATTCTGAAAAGGAGGGGTCATAGAGGAGTGCAGCTGTGAGAGAGGATGGCTAAGCAACACGACGGAGCAGCCAAAAGACTCAAATACAGGATGCCTCAAACTGATTATAAATTCATAGGATGCCCCCTGACTCTGGTGTGCAATCATCTGTAAAGATAGCTGTGCACCACCAGCAAAAAATAGTGGAAACAGTTGGATGGATAACAGGTGAGCAGGTGGAGCAGATGCATTAGGCTGGAATTAATGGCCCGATTATGTTTCAGAAGTGTCTTAGAAGGTTAGGACCAGGGTCTAAAGCAAAGTGAGGGCAAACTTCTTTGGGTGAAATAGTCTCTGTGAGATTTCCCTTCCCTCTTCCTTCCTTCCCTCCCTCCCTCCCTCCCTTCCTTCCGTCCTATCTGTGCCATATGCTATGATAGCATATAATCATAGGCATAATCTTGGGAAATAATAAGACACTATGGTTTCTATGTTCTTGGTGTTTACACCCTATCAGAGGAGACAAGTAATTATACCAACAGGGTTACAACTGTGAGTACTGTGAGAAGTATATGGGTCTATGAGAGCTTGTGACAGTTTGTGGAAGTCAGGGGTTGAGCACTGAGGTTGTACTCCACGAACACCTCATCAGTCCTATTTGCCAGCCATTCTACAGAGACTTTAAGAAAATGGGACAAAAAATTGGGAAGATGGGGAGGGGCCAGGGAGAAAGTAAATGGGCAGAGATGGAGTGATGAGGTGTTTGAATGTCAAGAATGCTATAATTAAGTTGCAGCTTTGCCTAGGACCACTCCCAGAAGGACACAGAAGTGCCTTGGGTGTTCCAGCTTTCACTCACCTTTCCTGTAGTTGGACTTACTGGCCAAGCCACTGTGTCCAGGGAAGAGAGAAGTAAGCTGCCATTATTGAGCACCCACAAGGTGCCACGCCCTTCACTTAGGTTACCTTGTTCATTTCTCACAGCTAGCTCTCCGAAGTACATATTGTTACCACCTGTGTAAAAAATAAAAGAAAACCCCATAAATTATACATGTTTTTTTTGTTTTGTTTTGATTGCTTGGGCAGCACTTAGCCCTTTGTTGTGCTGACGGGTGAGAAGCAGAGGGAGTTGAAGAGGCCACACTGAGTTGCACAATAAAGCAAGCAGATATCTGGGGGACAATGCCTCTGAGTGGGGAAGAAGAGCTGGCCACAGTGGAGGAAAGCTTGATGGGCTGGGGTTTTGAGGTGGGCAGAAGGTGAATTGCCA